>OX465288.1:113847758-119294183 GCA_949987695.1 Merzomyia westermanni | reverse complement strand
TTCTATCCTCTACCCCTATCCCTATCCCTATCCCTATCCCTATCCCTATCCCTATCGCTATCCCTATCCCCTATCCCTATCCCGAATCCCGTATCTCCCTATCCCTATCCTATCCCTATCCCTATCCCTATCCCTATCCCTATCCCTATCCCTATCCCTATCCCTATCCCTATCCCTATCCCTATCCCTATCCCTATCATCCCTATCCCTATCCCTATCCCTATCCCTATCCCTATCCCTATCCCTATCCCTATCCCTATCCTATCCCTATCCCTATCCTATCCCTATCCCTATCCCTATCCCTATCCCTATCCTCCTATCCCTATCCCTATCCCTATCCCTATCCCTATCCCTATCCCTATCCCTATCCTATCCCTATCCCTATCCCCTATCCCTATCCCTATCCCTATCCCTATCCCTATCCCTATCCCTATCCCTATCCCTATCCCTATCCCTATCCCTATCCCTATCCCTATCCCTATCCCTATCCCTATCCCTATCCCTATCCCTATCCCTATCCCTATCCCTATCCCTATCCCTATCCCTATCCCTATCCCTATCCCTATCCCTATCCCTATCCCTATCCCTCCTATCCCTATCCCTATCCCTATCCCTATCCCTATCCCTATCCCTATCCCTATCCCTATCCCTATCCCTATCCCTATCCCTATCCCTATCCCTATCCCTATCCCTATCCCTATCCCTATCCCTATCCCTATCCCTATCCCTATCCCTATCCCTATCCCTATCCCTATCCCTATCCCTATCCCTATCCCTATCCCTATCCCTATCCCTATCCCTATCCCTATCCCTATCCCTATCCCTATCCCTATCCCTATCCCTATCCCTATCCCTATCCCTATCCCTATCCCTATCCCTATCCCTATCCCTATCCCTATCCCTATCCCTATCCCTATCCCTATCCCTATCCCTATCCCTATCCCTATCCCTATCCCTATCCCTATCCCTATCCCTATCCCTATCCCTATCCCTATCCCTATCCCTATCCCTATCCCTATCCCTATCCCTATCCCTATCCCTATCCCTATCCCTATCCCTATCCCTATCCCTATCCCTATCCCTATCCCTATCCCTATCCCTATCCCTATCCCTATCCCTATCCCTATCCCTATCCCTATCCCTATCCCTATCCCTATCCCTATCCCTATCCCTATCCCTATCCCTATCCCTATCCCTATCCCTATCCCTATCCCTATCCCTATCCCTATCCCTATCCCTATCCCTATCCCTATCCCTATCCCTATCCCTATCCCTATCCCTATCCCTATCCCTATCCCTATCCCTATCCCTATCCCTATCCCTATCCCTATCCCTATCCCTATCCCTATCCTATCCCTATCCCTATCCCTATCCCTATCCCTATCCCTATCCCTATCCCTATCCCTATCCCTATCCCTATCCCTATCCCTATCCCTATCCCTATCCCTATCCCTATCCCTATCCCTATCCCTATCCCTATCCCTATCCCTATCCCTATCCCTATCCCTATCCCTATCCCTATCCCTATCCCTATCCCTATCCCTATCCCTATCCCTATCCCTATCCCTATCCCTATCCCTATCCCTATCCCTATCCCTATCCCTATCCCTATCCCTATCCCTATCCCTATCCCTATCCCTATCCCTATCCCTATCCCTATCCCTATCCCTATCCCTATCCCTATCCCTATCCCTATCCCTATCCCTATCCCTATCCCTATCCCTATCCGTATCCCTATCCCTATCCCTATCCCTATCCCTATCCCTATCCCTATCCCTATCCCTATCCCTATCCCTATCCCTATCCCTATCCCTATCCCTATCCCTATCCCTATCCCTATCCCTATCCCTATCCCTATCCCTATCCCTATCCCTATCCCTATCCCTATCCCTATCCCTATCCCTATCCCTATCCCTATCCCTATCCCTATCCCTATCCCTATCCCTATCCCTATCCCTATCCCTATCCCTATCCCTATCCCTATCCCTATCCCTATCCCTATCCCTATCCCTATCCCTATCCCTATCCCTATCCCTATCCCTATCCCTATCCCTATCCCTATCCCTATCCCTATCCCTATCCCTATCCCTATCCCTATCCCTATCCCTATCCCTATCCCTATCCCTATTCCTATCCCTATCCCTATCCCTATCCCTATCCCTATCCCTATCCCTATCTCTATCTCTATCCCTATCCCTATCCCTATCCCTATCCCTATCCCTATCCCTATCCCTATCCTTATCCCTATCCCTATCCCTATCCCTATCCCTATCCCTATCCCTATCCCTATCCCTATCCCTATCCCTATCCCTATCCCTATCCCTATCCCTATCCATATCCCTATCCCTATATCTATCCCTATCCCTATTCCTATCCCATCCCTATCCCTATCCCTATCCCTATCCCTATCCCTATCCCTATCCCTATCCCTATCCCTATCCCTATCCCTATCCCTATCCCTATCCCTATCCCTATCCCTATCCCCATCCCTATCCCTATACCTATCCCTATCCCCATCCCCATCTCTATCCCTATCCCTATCCCCATTCTTATCCCTAACCCCATCCCTATCCCTATCCCCATCCCCATCCCTATCCCTATCCCTATCCCTATCCCTATCCCCATTCTTATCCCTAACCCCATCCCTATCCCTATCCCTATCCCTATCCCTATCCCTATCCCTATCCCTATCCCTATCCCTATCCCTATCCCTATCCCTATCCCTATCTCTATCCCTATCCCTATCCCTATCCCTATCCCTATCCCTATCCCTATCCCTATCCCTATCCCTATCCCTATCCCTATCCCTATCCCTATCCCTATCCCTATCCCTATGAAGTCTTTCACGACCAAACCATTTCCCGCTTCTTTTTTCAATTTTGAGTAAGCAGAAGTTACAGCGCGGTTTTTAAGGCCAATGATATCAAAGTCGTCGGCATACGCCAACCATAGCCCGCTCTTATAAAATATTGTTCCAGCGCAGAGCATATGTCTCCAGCATAAAATTACAGAAATCGCTAAAAGCTAGTTCCATTTCGAACGGCTCGGAGAGGTCCTTCCCAATTCTGACCACCAGCCATATAAGTTTTGCGGGAAAACCAAATTCAGATCTAGCAGCATATAGGCTCCTCTTTTTTGTGCTATCGTAGGCGGCTTTAAAACCAACATGGAGGTGTTGTGTGTCAATTCTGTTCTCACCGTTTTTTTTTCAAGATTTGGCTTATTGTAATAATCTGGTCGATGGTAGATTTACCAAGTCTGAAGCCACACTGATAAGGTCTAATCAATCGGTTCACGTCAGGTTTCAGTCTTCCGCACAATACGCTTTATGTGATTATTTCTAAAATATAACTTATAGAATATATTCACTATTATTGTATTTCATATGCGTATTATAGCTTTATGTTCCAAACTCATCATCAAGTCCACTGTGCCGAAGACTTTATAACTTTCATGAATACACATCACGGTTTTAAGTGTCCGATTTAGTAAAAACCCTGCAAAACTGATAATTTAAAGATACATAGCCCAAACCCCATTTATCGGAACAATCGACTGTATAAGAGCTATATGTGATGTTGGTCCGATCTGAGTGCTTTTCACTACACACATTACATACAGGGTGGCTAATGAAAGCCGCTACCAAAAAAAAATTAAATAACTTTTTTTCTATTTAATGAATCTGGTTAATTTTTTTTTTATTTTGCAGATTGACTTTTACATTTAACAAAAATGGATAACTGGGACACTGAAACAAGAATTTGGATTGTCCGCCGCTATCACGCACTGGAGTCCGTAGTTTCGGTTCAAAGAGAGTATAGGCGCACGTTTGGCGGCAATCCTCCGAGCAGATGGACCATAATAAGACTCTTAAACAATTTTGCCGAGCATGGGACAGTCAACAGAAGACCTTACCATCGAAACCCTTCAGTTCGAACGGAGGAAACAATCGCTGCTGTAGCTGCTGCCATACAAAACAATCCACGTGTTTCGACAAGAAGCTTATCTGCTCAAATGGGTGTAAGCAGACAGTCATTACAGTCAATTATGCACAAAGATTTGGACTTATTCCCATATAAAATTCAAATGGCCAACAAACTGAACGCTGCAGACTTGCCGATTCGCTTGGAATTTTGCCAGAAGATGCTTCAAATGGTGGAAGAGGATGCAAACATGTTGAACTGTCTTTTCATGTCTGACGAGGCCCATTTCGATTTAAACGGCAACATAAACAAACAAAATTGTCGAATATGGAGTGCTTCCAACCCACAGATACTCCATGAGACGGAATTGCATCCACTTCGTGTCACAGTGTGGTGTGCAGTTTCATCACGCTGCATTGTCGGGCCCTACTTCTTCGAAGAAAACGGTCACACCGTTACGGTTACTGGAGACCGTTACTTGAGCATGTTGAGAGAGTTTTTCTATCCAGAATTACGCCGAATGAGAATTTCTCTCTGTGTGGTTTCAGCAAGATGGTGCAGCTCCTCATATAGCCCAACCTGTTATGACAGAATTGCGACGAAAATTTCCCAATAAGCTGATATCCAGAAACTCCACATTCCGTTGGCCACCCAGGTCGCCTGACCTTACTGCACCTGACTTTTTCTTGTGGGGTTATTGCAAACAGGAAGTCTTCAAAGCAAAACCAACAAATTTGAATGAACTAAGGCAATCCATTCGAGAAATAATTGCGGCTATTCCTGTCTCAACTCTCCAAGCAGTAATGAACAACTTTTTGGTAAGATGCCGCACATGCATCGACGAGCAGGGGGGCATTTAAATTCCATTATTTTTAAAACTAATTAAGCTATGTTTAATAAAATTTAATGAGCTTTAACATGAATAAAAGAAAAATGAATTATATACACTGAAAAAAAAATTATTTGAGTTTCTTAATGTAGCAAAATTCATCAGCCACCCTGTATACGAGTATAATAGGTACCAAACCTGCGAAATTTTACGTTCCTATCTTTTTAATTGCAAAATTTATAGCCCAAAACCCATTTATCGAAACTATCGATTGTATGGTAGCTATGCGTTGTATTGTTTCGATTTTGCTGATTCCAACAAATGATTAATCTCATGCATGTAGACTTGATAGTCATGAGTTGCAATAGACGAGAGATTAAGTCTCTTGCTGCCAGTCGATGGTCTGCAGTTGTATTCAACCCGACGATAAGTTTTTATACCTAGTAGTGCTAGGCACACAAGGTATATTAACTTTAGTCGCGTAACGGTGATTGAAATTGATTAAGCCATCCGTCCGTCCTTCTGTTAACACGAAACTTGAATAAATTTTCAGATATCTTAATGAAGGTATGCAGGTTCCTTGGCACTAATCTCCGAACGCTATTTATAATGGGCGAAATCGGTGGATACCCACGCCCACTTTTTATATGCAGAATATTTTCGAAAATACAAAAAAAGCGATTATTTAGTATATAACAGTAAAATTTGGTGTGTACATTAATATTAAGGCGGAAAACAAATTTTTGCAGAAATTTTTGAAAAATGGCACCGCCCAAAATTGATTAAGTCAATTTTAGAAATAGTATTAATCGTAAATCAAAAACCTTTTAAGATATCGAAACGAAATTTAGCACACGTAGTTGTATTAATACAAGGTATGTTTCGGAAAAAAATGGGCGAAATCGGTTAAGGCTCACGCCCACTTTTATAAGAAAGATTTTGAAAAGGATCAAAGATATATTTAATAGGCAATAACTTTGCGTACAAAAGCTTTATATCATTTCTATTTCACTTTCAAAGTGTCCGTGACGAGGAAAGTCGAAAAATATAAATGTTTGAAAATGGGCGTGGCCCCGCCCCTTTTACAGTGGATTGTTACGCAAAACCTTTTATGCCATTGCCCCGGCAAAAATTGATTTATCGAAACGATATTTAGCGAAAATGTTGAGCATATAAAGATAAAAGTTTGTTTAAAATTGGCGAAATCGATCAACGGTCACGGCCAGTTTTTTAACATAATTCTGAAAATTTTTTTTTGTAAAATGTAAAACGCGATATTTTTATAACCATGCAAGCTATATCAATAAGATCTTGCTCACATAATAAGCTTTCTAAGCTGTGGATTTTGGTTAAGTATGCGTGGCGCCGCCCACTTTGCAGCATAAAAATTCTGCTATTTTTAAAGGCGATTGCTTGTAATTTCAACTAACTATTTTAATGAAAATTTGTCAGCTGCTTCTCAATAGTATGTAGTATACTCCTGCCAAATTAGGCAAATCGGATAACACAAAAACAAAATATCCCGGCAAGTAGTTAATACCCTACCTTAAAAGGGAACTTATATAACTTTTTTGATTTTCATACCTTTTATGAACATGACATGTTTGTAAGTATGTGAAGAAGATGAGATTGGCTCATCAATAAGTAAACTGAGATAATAAGGACGATGAGCTGAGTCGATTTAGCCAAGTCCGTCTCCCCGTCCGTCTGTCCATCTGTCTATTTGAATGCAAATTTTTCAAACATAAAATGCGCATGTATTGGTATTTTGTAAAAATGTGGTAAGCAGTTGTTGGTAGGGAGGTTATTTATATACAAATAAATTAATGGCGACCGCCGTGATGTGGCGGTAGTGTTGCCGGCCTACCACACCGAAGATCCAAGGTTCGAGTCCTGGGACTGGTAACATCAAAAGTGGTTTGAAAAAGTCAGTGGTTTGCCAAACTCTCCGAGTGTCTTTGTGCCATGGAAGGCTTCTCAGCAAAAATTCATCTGCTTTGGAAGGGAAGCTCGGCGAAAAAATTTCATCCTGATTTATGATGATATGCATGTTGTTTATCGCGCCATACATTTATATTTTTTTTTGTAATTAATTTACCCGTCAAAACTCATGGCAGAAAAGTTTTTATTGAAAACAATAAGCTAGCTTTATAATACGAACTGGAAAGTATTAAAATAGACCTGCGTAAATTAGTATGCCATAATAGATCACTACTACATAATGTTCAGTTCCACCCGAACTTAGACTTCAATGTAAATCAACTTCGATACATATGTAGACGTTCTAATGTCTCATGTCCCATTTCCTTATATATATTTATATTCGTTTCGACCAAAATCGGTACTCCTTCTGAGTGACCTAGGGGTTTTCTTTTCTATTTTTTTGATCTTTGACCAAAACGAAATCTATTACTCAAAAGAAGTACTATAAATGTATGTGGATCTATATGAACTCGCGTTAAAATACTAGGTGGCGCAAAAGTAATGCTCCTATCAGAAAATGCTATAAATTTTGCGATTGGCCCCTAAAGTCGGTTCTGTTTTGACATTTGTGTAGTAAACACATGCGAAATACACGTTAATAAACAATGTTACGCTACACTGCTCCAGAACGCGGAATATTGCTGACTATTTATTTGACCAATAATCGGTCGGGGCCAAACGGTTACTGTGAATGGTGAGCGCTACAGAGCAATGATCAACGAGTTCTTTTTGCCGCAACTTGATGAATTGGGATTGGAAAACATGTGGTTCCAACAAGACGGTGCAACAGCACACACTGCACGTGCCACAACCGATATGCTGAACATCGGAAGCTTACTTTTGCGCCACCTTGTATAAGGGCGTGGATTCACGTCGAATCTATATAGACTTCAGTTGGGCGGGTTATGTAGAATGAACTATAAACGCCTTCTCTTTTCAATCTGCGGGCTCAGTTTGTCTATTTTTCAACTATAAATTGCTAAATTTAAAGACGAAAAATGTTTTTATGGAAATTCTTCCCATCAAGATAGATTATTTTAATTACTTTCCAAACCAAAATGTAGATTTCTTGAGAATATCTTGATGGCAGGGGCCTATAAAAGTTTTTAACACAAATGCAGCTTACGTGGTTTTGCAGTTTCACCGAAGATATGTACATATGTCAAGAAGCATGTCACTGGCCATTTGAATTTTTCTTCTTTTCTTGCCTTCACTACATACACCGCAGACGTTGGAATTCTGATTCTGATCTCATCGCGCTAAATTTCTTATGTGGTTTGAGTCTGAAGGCAATGACATGCCAATGAGCCATGAATTGCAATCGTGTCTGCGTATTTTTTGCATATAAATTGACTAAATTATTTGCATATTTAAATAAGTAAATAGATACCCTGTAGTTCAACCAACTAGTTCAAAGCTAACTCGTAACTAGTATGAATTTCAAAGCCAACTAGATAGTTAAAGGGATTCGAGGCCTGCAAAGGATCTGATAGAATGGGTCTTGGATTAAATATCAAGTGTGGAGATATCCGACCAAACTCAGACAGTGCTCCAAACCTGAAAAATACTTTTTGTGTATCGCTGCATAACCTAAGGAAACATACCACAGCGGCAAGGCGAAATGTATAGAAGTAAAACCGCAGAAAGCCTTCTGATGCAACTGAGAAAGGAGAGGAACGTAGATGTTGCAAATAATAGCGAGCAATATAAGCAAACGGTTCCCGAATGCAAGTAAGCCAATACTAAAAGGAAAGAGAACACGACCCTTTAATAATTTGTTACCTGACATCCAGCTGAGGAGAGTTTGAACAGAAGTTAAATGGTTTCGGGTATACATCTCAAGAAATAGGAGGGGCGATACCATTGCAAGCTTACTTAACTCAAAAGCCATCGGGTTGGGAATTTACCGACAAAACCAATAGAAAGACGAGTTCTTTATATGGTGGCTAGGCGATGACAAGCAGTCATAAGCTTTGGAACGTCGACGACTTTCAGCAGACAACGATGCGAAGAAGCAATTCCTTACACCAGGGTTGCATCTAAAAGTATCAATACATCGCCTTCTTAGTAGGACACGACCTAACAAATGAGTTGAGTCGTGCCAGTAGTTGTTATCGTGTTCAAAGACGGACGGACGGATGGCTTAATCAATTTCTCTTTTCCTCCTGAACATTTTGATGTATGTATATAAATCAATATCTATCTCGATTCGTCTATGCCATTACATACCCTCGTTAGGCGAATGAAGTTAATATGGCTTGTGTGCGTAGCATTACTAGGTATAAAAATGTGAATTCAGTTTATGAGTCTCTATGCACGATTGATTTAGTTTATTCTTTCGTCTGTGTATTTAAATAAATGTGTAAAGTGTAAGTTGCTTCTTCCCAGACATGTCTTCAGTTAGTAACTCCATCTATTAGGTAGTCCTTCCAAAGCGAAGAGGCAATTTGGCTCGTTTCATTCAAAGAATAATTCAATCTATCACACGCTTCTTTCTTCTTCCTTTTCTGCTGGGTAGCCCGCACATTAAGATGTACGGTATTTCTTAATTTAATTTTTTTGCTGTCACTGCTTTCCAAAAATTGATATTTATGCAAACTAAACTTAACAACATTGTTCTTACATAACTAAAAATTAAAGTGAGATAAAACTTAAGTTGGTAATTTTTATTTATTTTATTTGTTGCAAGAACAAGAAAACTATTAAAATATTTTAGTTATTCTGGGTCATACATAAGTCAAGGAAATGAAAAATCAGTAATATTTCGTTTACCACCTCCTTTCAAAAAATAATTGGAATTTTACTATGTAAAACCAAATTTTAGAGACTAAGGTCAATACAATTTATTTAAAACTCTTTCTTTAATTGACCGTGTGAAGTTTTAAATTACTTCAAAGAAGTTTTAAATTATTTTAAATATCGTCGACCCCTCGGTAAAAGCAGCTAAGTCCACTTCATACTCAAAACGGGTTTTTTGTATTGATGTAAGTTGGGGATACTCCTGTACATCACACTGCTCCTGAACTAATAATAAGTTACCAAAAAATGCCAATGACAACTGACAACGCCAATTCATCTGGGATGTTTTCCTGATAAAAAATCTGTTGGCTGATCCTCTTTGGAAATATCCAAATTTTTGCATTTCTACAAGTACATAAAACATTGCACCTACATGATAAATTGTGTAATAAAAAATTACAACAAAAACTAAAGACGCCACTTTCTTTACATTAGTATCCTGATGAAAAGTTTGTTTGAATTAACATGCTACCACTGCCCCTTTGAAAATTGAAAATATGCAGCTTTTTACACATGCATGTACATATATTTTATTAGAGTAGTGCATCAAATTTGCATATTACAATTTTTTTGCCTGCATACCTATATATATATTTTTGCACGTAAAATAAACCCCTATATATATATCTTTTTTTTCCATATGAATCTTTTTTTATCTTACTTATATTATAAATGCGTAAGTTTGTGAGTGAGTGTACGAAATTCTGCACACTTATTTCCCGATGTCTCGGATAGGTAACAAGTTTCATGAAATCTCAATACCTCACATGGTTATGGAGTTATGGGCACTAATGTGACCCAACTAACCCAAAAATGTGTTTTATCCAATGAATTTATGCAATTTGGTGCCCTAAAACCGTAAAATGTGCATACAATATGGGTATTGAACGAAAGGGGAAGGCCACAGTATTATTTTGGACTTTGCAGTATTTCGATGAATTAATCGATAACTGAGTTATCGATCAGAATGTGGTTGCCCAAAAAACCATGAATTTGCATACAATATTGGTATCAAACGAATGGGGAAGGCCACAGTATTCTTTTGGACCCTGCAATATTTCGATAACTTTATCGATAACTGAGTTATCGGTCAGAATGGGGTCGCCCAAAAACCCCTGAATTTGCATACAATATGGATATCAAACGAAAGGAGGAAGGCCACAGTATTCTTTTGGACTCTGCAATAGTTCGATCAATTAATCGATAACTGAGTTATCGGTCAGAATGTGGTTGCTCCAAAACCCCTGAATTTGCATACAATATGGGTATCAAACGAAAGGGGAAGGTCACAGGATTCTTTTGGACTCTGCAATATTTCGATCAATTCATCGATAACTAAGTTATCGGTCAGAATGTGGTTGCTCCAAAACCCCTTAATTTGCATACAATATGGATATCAAACGAAAGGGGGAAGGCCACAGTATTCTTCTGGACTCTGCAATATTTCGATCAATTAATCGATAACTGAGTTATCGGTCAGAATGTGGTTGCTCCAAAACCCCTAAATTTGCATACAATATGGGTATCAAACGAAAGGGCAAGGCCACAGGTTTCGTTTGGACATTGCAATATTTCGATAACTTAATCGATAACTGAGCTGTCGGTTAAAATGTAAAAGCCCTGAAACCTCTAAATTTGCATTAAATATGGATATGACATGAAACGGAAAGGCCAAAGATTCATATGGACTTCTCGATATTTCAATAAACTAACCGATACTGCTATGTTTCGCTTTGTAAGTTAATCGATAACTGAGTTATCGGTCAAAACGTGACTAAAAAATTCATCGCCATATCTACAAAAATACTTTTAAAAACTAATTGCTATGATTTTAATAAGTTTAGTTACTATACATCAAGGCGAATTCATATAAGGTGAGAGCAGGGCGAATTTAGCATGTTCAGAAATGTCAGATCAAAAGAAAATAAGGTTCATGTAATGAATTCGCCTTGCTATACATACAATACCAATTTTATTTTGCGTTTTCGGTACTTTTGCTGTCACTTAGGGAAAACAGATTCAGGACGACAACGACGGTGCACCATCTGTCAAATTATTTTTACACATGTTTTTATGTAGAGGAATTTTTCATGAATGCCGCTGTCGCCAGATTAAATCTCTATTTCTAATTTGACAGCGACGGTTGTGGCATCCTTTTTTCTTTTTGTGAATTAAATCGAAAATACAGGGTGGCTAATGAAAGCCGCTACCAAAAAAAAATTAAATAACTTTTTTTCTATTGAATGAATCTGGTTAATTTTTTCTTTATTTTGCAGATTGACTTTTACATTTAACAAAAATGGATAACTGGGACACTGAAACAAGAATTTGGATTGTCCGCCGCTATCACGCACTGGAGTCCGTAGTTTCGGTTCAAAGAGAGTATAGGCGCACGTTTGGCGGCAATCCTCCGAGCAGATGGACCATAATAAGACTTGTAAACAATTTTGCCGAGCATGGGACAGTCAACAGAAGACCTTACCTTCGAAACCCTTCAGTTCGAACGGAGGAAACAATCGCTGCTGTAGCTGCTGCCATACAAAACAATCCACGTGTTTCGACAAGAAGCTTATCTGCTCAAATGGGTGTAAGCAGACAGTCATTACAGTCAATTATGCACAAAGATTTGGACTTATTCCCATATAAAATTCAAATGGCCAACAAACTGAACGCTGCAGACTTGCCGATTCGCTTAGAATTTTGCCAGAAGATGCTTCAAATGGTGGAAGAGGATGAAAACATGTTGAACTGTCTTTTCATGTCTGACGAGGCCCATTTCGATTTAAACGGCAACATAAACAAACAAAATTGTCGAATAGGGAGTGCTTCCAACCCACAGATACTCCATGAGACGGAATTGCATCCACTTCGTGTCACAGTGTGGTGTGCAGTTTCATCACGCTGCATTGTCGGGCCCTACTTCTTCGAAGAAAACGGTCACACCGTTACGGTTATTGGAGACCGTTACTTGAGCATGTTGAGAGAGTTTTTCTATCCAGAATTACGCCGAATGAGAATTTCTTTCAACTCTGTGTGGTTTCAGCAAGATGGTGCAGCTCCTCATATAGCCCAACCTGTTATGACAGAATTGCGACGAAAATTTCCCAATAAGCTGATATCCAGAAACTCCACATTCCGTTGGCCACCCAGGTCGCCTGACCTTACTGCACCTGACTTTTTCTTGTGGGGTTATTGCAAACAGGAAGTCTTCAAAGCAAAACCAACAAATTTGAATGAACTAAGGCAATCCATTCGAGAAACAATTGCGGCTATTCCTGTCTCAACTCTCCAAGCAGTAATGAACAACTTTTTGGTAAGATGCCGCACATGCATCGACGAGCAGGGGGGCATTTAAATTCCATTATTTTTAAAACTAATTAAGCTATATTTAATAAAATTTAATGAGCTTTAACATGAATAAAAGAAAAATGAATTCCATACACTGAAAAAAAAATTATTTGAGTTTCTTAATGTAGCAAAATTCATCAGCCACCCGTATATTAACCTTCGAATTCGCATACACTTTTTTGCCAAGGGATTAATGAAGATATTCTATATATTGAAAACGATGTCAAACATTTAATGAAACAAAATCACATTTAGTGCACTTTATTCTGCAGCAAGATTAAGCTTTTGGATTTAGTATTCTTTGAGATTGACAACTGCAATACTAACATGAAAATATAAGAATTTTTCTACATCTTACAAAATCAGCTTAACAATATGTACAATTGTTAAAGCCAAAGCATTCAGAAAGTCTAATGATAGAATCTGGCTGTAATATTTCGAGAGTCTATTTGGAAATTGACCTTTTCAAGTTTCCGATTCTAAGATTTGAACAATCCTTTAAACAAATGCACCAAATTACACCATGAGAGGAATTGCATTTTAATTTTGTGCAAAGTCAAAATAACTTTCAACTTGGGTAAAGTGGTAGTATACTGACCGAAAGTTTCTAAGATTAGGCACCGCGGCGGGCACGAACAAATTGGTGTATTAACGGTTAATTGAAACGAGTAGCTCTTTGTTTTGAGGGGTAACCTTCCGAGTGTATTTCTAGGAAAAAATCCCTAAGCAGCACATTACAAATTGGAAGAGAAGCTTGGCCTTAACCAGGAAGTTCGTACCTAAATGTTTTTGTTTTTTTACAAACTAAACAGAACTTTTAGGTAATATTTTCATTGATGGCATTTGTAAAGACAAGATGACAGAAATCCATTTCTGATTTTCACAGAAGATTTCGAACCTATTATTTTTGACATGTAAGTGCTGCAATGTGGTCCCTAGGCACTTATTTGAATTCCGATAAAACATTGACATATTTTGCGAAATCTCACACTGTCGTTTACGTCAGTCATACAAGTAAGAGAACATATAACATTATACACTTAAATACATAGGTTTATTAATAACAACAATGCTTGTGAAGACTATAGTATATCTAGCCAATGATGACTTTCGTCTGCAGCGTGACTGACTAAAATGTTGATAAACTCACTGAACCGCAATGCACAAATACAGAGAAGTTTTCTTTAATGTTCAGTAACATTAGTCTATTCAAAACACAGCCAATTGGATATACTACACAAACAACAAAATGAAAAAATACCCAATGAACACCAAGAAAATAATGATATTGTTTCGAATTCGAGATGAATTCGTGAAATCAGGTTTTAACAAGAGGAACTTCTCGGACTGGCTTTAAATACGCCGTGCATTCGCGAAAATCGGTTTAACCAAGAGTAATCTCCCAGACTTGCGTCGAATTCGCGCCGAAGATAATTTCACGGACTTACATTTATTTTAACGAAAAATAAAACTTTATTTGGTGGATTTATATTGGAACGAATTTTCGTCATCCCTTGTCAATTTTGGTTTTGTAACAACCACCTTGCCACCCTGTCGGAAAAACACAACACCAAATCAACTTTATTTGGTAATCAAAGCTCTTCGACTATGATATCTTAACTAATTCGCGGTGGATTTGCCAAAGTAGTTTTTCTCGCATCACGTACGCATCACTAATATATAACAGTGCATCCCCGCCCACATGTCATCTTCTCGCTTCTCACGCGTAGACGGCCTGTAATCTGCAGCCACCTGGAAATATCATTGTGTTGGTATGATCTGAAAGTATTTTTTTCTTAACAGGATATCTTAGATTATAATATTTTGCATATATGGTACTTTTTTTGTGCGAAAAATTGTCTGGAACATTTTTTTTGCATGGCTTTTGCACCGTTCTTAAAAATATTTATATTTAAAATTAGGTTTCTGAAATATGCTCTTGAAGAGTTTTTGGAAGCGAAAATACTGACATTTGACCTATAATGCTTTGTTTCGGTGGGGGTTGTTAAATTATTTAACTTTAGTCGCCTAACGACAGTACGTAACGGTATAAACGGATCGAGATAGATATTGACTTATATATATCAAAATGTTCAGGACGAAAAGAGAAATTGATTAAGCCATGTCCGTCCGTCCGTCCGTCTGTGAACACGATAACTTGAGTAAATTTTGAGATATCTTAATTAATTTTGGTATGCGGGTTCCTTGGCACTCATCTCCGAGCGCTATTTAAAATGGACGAAATCGGATGATATCCACGCCCACTTTTTATATATAGAATACTAGCATTTACCCGCGGCTCCGCTCGCATCACAGAAATAAGCAAAATAACTAAGCTTCTTTTGAAAACATTTTTAGTTATCAATAAGATAAATTTTAAAGTTCACATTTTCCTTAAAATAATGATATACAAAAAACCTTAAATAATCAGGTTACACACCAAATATTAAAAATTTCTTAGCAGCACTTGTAAACAATTAAATTCACACAGAGCACCAACTTCTAACACAGGATTCTAAACAAAAGCCAAAGCTATTAATTATTTTTTAGATCAAATTGAAGAAGAGATACATACAGAACAGACCGTAAGAGCTTCATAAATTGTATTATTATATAAACACTCATAAAAGTTTAATTTTTACGAAACAGCTAAGCAACCAAAATATGAAGAATTGGTAAACTTACTAAAAGGATATCAATATCTTTAAAATGCACAACTATTTTGCTCAAACGTTACAAAAAATTCATTCAAAATATTTGATTTTATGTTTGACAGGTGACGATTTACTCATATTTATTAACGACGACAATAGCCCGGCCGACATTCAAACCGACGACTGCAAACGACAACGGCGAAAAACCGAAGCTTGACGATGATTGCCGCCAAGCACCGACGACATGATAATAATGAAAGCGGCAACGACAGTTCTGCATTAGCTCAAACAACAGCAAAAAAATTTAGAAAAAAGTATTGCATGTGTAAAAAAAAACATAAAACTAATCAATTTCAACACATATTTAAAGCAATTTGCATATATTTTCGATTTAATTCACAAAAAGAAAAAAGGATGCCACAACCGTCGCTGTCAAATTAGAAATAGATTTAATCTGGCGACAGCGGCATTCATGAAAAATTCCTCTACATAAAAACATGTGTAAAAATAATTTGACAGATGGTGCACCGTCGTTGTCGTCCTGAATCTGTTTTCCCTAAGTGACAGCAAAAGTACCGAAAACGCAAAATAAAATTGGTATTGTATGTATAGCAAGGCGAATTCATTACATGAACGTTATTTTCTTTTGATCTGACATTTCTGAACATGCTAAATTCGCCCTGCTCTCACCTTATATGAATTCGCCTTGATGTATAGTAACTATACTTATTAAAATCATAGCAATTAGTTTTTAAAAGTATTTTTGTAGATATGGCGATGAATTTTTTAGTCACGTTTTGACCGATAACTCAGTTATCGATTAATTGATCGAAATATTGCAGAGTCCAAAAGAATACTGTGGACTTCCCCTTTCGTTTGATATCCATATTGTATGCAAATTCAGGGGTTTTGGGTGACCCCATTCTGACCGATAACTCAGTTATCGATAAAGTTATCGAAATATTGCAGGGTCCAAGACAATACTGTGGCCTTCCCCATTCGTTTGATACCCATATTGTATGCAAATTTAGGGGTTTTGGAGCAACCACATTCTGACCGATAACTCAGTTATCGATTAATTGATCGAAATATTGCAGAGTCCAAAAGAATACTGTGGCCTTCCCCCTTTCGTTTGATATCCATATTGTATGCAAATTAAGGGGTTTTTTTGGGCGACCCCGTTCTGACCGATAACTCAGTTATCGATAAAGTTATCGAAATATTGCAGGGTCCAAAAGAATACTGTGGCCTTCCCCCTTTCGTTTGATATCCATATTGTATGCAAATTAAGGGGTTTTGGAGCAACCACATTCTGACCGATAACTTAGTTATCGATGAATTGATCGAAATATTGCAGAGTCCAAAAGAATCCTGTGACCTTCCCCTTTCGTTTGATACCCATATTGTATGCAAATTCAGGGGTTTTGGAGCAACCACATTCTGACCGATAACTCAGTTATCGATTAATTGATCGAAATATTGCAGAGTCCAGAAGAATACTGTGGCCTTCCCCCTTTCGTTTGATATCCATATTGTATGCAAATTGAGGGGTTTTGGAGCAACCACATTCTGACCGATAACTTAGTTATCGATGAATTGATCGAAATATTGCAGAGTCCAAAAGAATCCTGTGACCTTCCCCTTTCGTTTGATACCCATATTGTATGCGAATTCAGGGGTTTTGGAGCAACCACATTCTGACCGATAACTCAGTTATCTATTAATTGATCGAACTATTGCAGAGTCCAAAAGAATACTGTGGCCTTCCTCCTTTCGTTTGATATCCATATTGTATGCAAATTCAGGGGTTTTTGGGCGACCCCATTCTGACCGATAACTCAGTTATCGATAAAGTTATCGAAATATTGCAAGGTCCAAAAGAATACTGTGGCCTTCCCCATTCGTTTGATACCAATATTGTATGCAAATTCATGGTTTTTTGGGCAACCACATTCTGATCGATAACTCAGTTATCGATTAATTTATCGAAATACTGTAAAGTCCAAAATAATACTGTGGCCTTCCCCTTTCGTTCAATACCCATATTGTATGCACATTTTAAGGTTTTAGGGCACCAAATTGCATAAATTCATTGGATAAAATACATTTTTGCGTTAGTTGGGTCACATTAGTGTCCAGAACTCCATAACCATGTGAGGTATTGAGATTTCATGAAACTTGTTACCTATCCGAGACATCGGGAAATAAGTGTGCAAAATGTCGTACAGATCGGTGCTGCAGTTTGGGCGTGAAAACTGTTCAAACACACTCACTCACAAACTTACGCCTTTATAATATATGTAAAATAAGATTCTCGAAAACACAAAAAAAGTGATTACTCAGTACATAATACAGCTATGAGGATAAAATTTGGTGTATAAATTATGATTGAGGCATAAAATAAATTTTTCAAGAAATTTTTGAAAATGGGAGTGGCACCGCCCACTTTTGAATAAGTCAAATCCAGAATTGTTAATAGTCATAAATCAAACACCGTTCAAGATATCGAAACGAAAGTCAGTAAACAGGTTTTCAGGTATGCAAGGAATGTACTAGGAAAAATTGGGCGAGATCGGTTACGGTCCACGCCCACTTTTATATGAAAGATTTTGAAGAGGATCGTAGATATATCAAATGTCCAATAACTTTACCTAAAATAGCTTTACATCATTTATATTTCACTTTTAAAGTTTCCGTAAACAAAGAAATCCAAAAGATACAAATTTTCGAAAATGGGCGTGGCCCCTCTCCTTTTATAGTGGACTATTCCACAAAACTTTTTATGCCATAACTCCGCCAAAAATTGACTTGTGGAAACGAAATTTGGTGATAATGTTCTATATATAAAGGTAACTGTTTGTTGTAAAATTGGGCGAAATCGGTTAGGGTCCACGCCCACTTTTATTTGGAAGATTTTGAAGAGGATCGTAGATATATCAAATGTCGAATAACTTTACCTAAAATAGCTTTACATTATTTATATTTCACTTTTAAAGTTTCCGTAAACAAAGAAATCCAAAAAATAAAACTTTTCGAAAATGGGCGTGGCCACTCCCCTTTTATAGTGGGCTATTCCACAAAACTTTTTATGCCATAACTCCGCCGAAAATTGATTTGTCGAAAAGAAATTTGGTGATAATGTTCAATATATGAAGGTTTAACATAGTTCTGAAAAATTTCTTTATTTCTACAACTAAGCAAGTTATATCAATCAGATTTTGCACACATAATAAGCTTTTTAAGACAAAGTCGACCGCAATAAAATGTTGTCAATTTTGAAGAAGTAGGCGTGGCACAGCCCACTTTTCAGCATAAAATTTCTGCTATTTCCAAAGGCAATTGCTTATAATTCAATATTGATATTCTAATGAAAATTGGTCAGCTGCTTCTCAGTAGTATGTATTATACTCCTGCTAAAAATTAGCCAAATCGAAAACACACACGCAAAATATTCGGGCACGTATGTAATAGCCCACTGCAATAGCGAAGTTAAATATCTTTTTTGAACTATATATTGTCCATGCTGTACCCAGTGAACCCAAGTACATATTGTGGGAATTTCATAAAGATCGGTTCAGTACTTTGGCGCCTATAAAAGACACACATTTTTTAAATCTATTTTTCTTATGCACACAAGGTATATTACTTCATTCGGCATAAACGAATCGAGATATATATTTATTAATGTATATTAAAACGTTCAGGATGAAAAGTAAAATATCCGGGCAAGTAGCTAATACCTCGCTGCAAAAGCGAAGTTGCATATCTTTTTTGATTTTCATACCTTTCATGAACATGAAATGTATGTACGTATGAGAAGAAATAGAGATAGTCCCTTCAAAAAGTACACTGAAATGATAAGGCGGATGAGCTGAGTCGATGTAGCCATGCCCATCTCTCGATACGTCTATCTGTCTATTTGAACGCAAATACGAACTGAAGGTATTAAAATAGACCTGCGTAAATTGGGATGCCATAATAGATCACTACTAGTTATATAATGTTCGGTTCCACCCGAACTTAGACTTCCTTACTTGTTTTTTAATTTCATTTAAACGTGGTTTATTCAAAAAGTTTGACTTAAAAGAAATATTACACACAGACAAGAAAATGAAAAAGAAATTTTAAAGCTGTAGTTAAGAAAAAAAATGTAACTTTTATAAAATTTTTATAACTTGTTCTGAAATAAATTTAATTGGTCTAGATTTACTTGCACCAATATAATTTATTACTCGGCAGGTCGAAAAAGAGCATTCTGCAGTACAGGTAAAACAGTATTGTACCATAAATGTTTAATACATGAAAAATGTTTGGGAAGGGTTGACGTTGACGCTCATTTAGAACTTCCCGTTCTGACTATCTGATATTTATGAATTTAAAGCAAGTTTCTCAATCAGATCTTTATGCGACTTCGCCATTACAACGGGCTTCGCTAGTGATCGAATTTTTTAATTTTTGTAGAGATAATAAATAAATGGACCATCTACAAACATTTCTCGAACTACGATAGATTTCTTGTTATAAAAATAAATAGCCCGAAACGATTGACAAAGTTACAGCTCAACTATATATAAACGCCCAGACGCCTTAACGCAAATATATGAGCAACGGAAACTAAAGTATGTGCGTGGCTTTCCCGAGTCTAAAAATCGGTGGTTTTTACACAAATAGAAGTTGTAATTTATAAAGCAATCCATTTAAATAAAAAAATAACCAAACACGAATTCATCACAATGACATAACGTCAATAAAAAATTTTCCGCAAAGCAAATTTCGGATTTTGAATTAGCTTTTAAAGCACAGAATACATTTTCGATTACTCTTTTACAAATTATATGAACATGAATATTTTACATTTTTATATGGTTGAGCTGTTAGAATTCTTTTGTTTATTTCTTTATTTTTCTTTTTTATGTTTACAGTAAATATTTTCAATTAATATAACACACAGTGGGGTTAAAAACAGGTTGGGTTAAAAACTTTGACTTGAAGACGCGTACCCTTACACAAACGTCAGGCTGAAAAGTCCGCAAAAGGAATATTGGTGTATCATTCTTAAGTTTCAGTTCATGTGGAGCATACCACTTGGATTTAAGGAGTTGAGAAACTCCGCTAGGTAATAAACCACATCGTTGGGGGCAGTCACTGTTGTTAATGCCTCATAAAGTTTGTACACCGATTACATTTTTCTCAATACTGATCAATAATTTCTTCGGCTGCCGAATTTTAGAAGTGCTAATTGCACGTTCACAAAGCTAAGTGGAACACTAAAGCCAACCCCAGCCAACTTTATGTTACAGCTCATGTTTGAAAACTAAAAAAAAGATAAGAAATTTTTTTGAACAGGTGTCAAAATTCAAAAAACTGTTGATTTGGCTTCTATTGCCTTAATAATGATCTGTCCTATATATTTTTCTCAAATATCTGCAATGTGCATTTACATTACAATCTTCTTCTAATAAATAATCGATTAGTATCAAATTTTCAGGAGATCTTGGGGCATGTTTGGAGAATTGTTCGTTAGCTGGGACCGGAGTTATTGGTCAAAATGTGGACCGGGTGTGGCCCTAGCAAGTGTTTGTATGATATGGATATCAAATGAAAGGTGTTCATGAGGGTCTTAACGAGGAATGGTTTTAGTCCCATGTAAGACCACGTTTTCAAGATATTGACGAAAATAATAGGGATAGGGATAGGGATACGGATAGGGATAGGGATAGGGATAGAGATAGGGATAGGGATAGAGATAGGGATAGGGATAGGAATAGGGATAGGGATAGGGATAGGGATAGGGATAGGGATAGGGATAGGGATAGGGATAGAGATAGGGATAGGGATAGGGATAGGGATAGGGATAGGGATAGGGATAGGGATAGGGATAGGGATAGGGATAGGGATAGGGATAGGGATAGGGATAGGGATAGGGATAGGGATAGGGATAGGGATAGGGATAGGGATAGGGATAGGGATAGGGATAGGGATAGGGATAGGGATAGGGATAGGGATAGGGATAGGGATAGGGATAGGGATAGGGATAGGGATAGGGATAGGGATAGGGATAGGGATAGGGATAGGGATAGGGATAGGGATAGGGATAGGGATAGGGATAGGGATAGGGATAGGGATAGGGATAGGGATAGGGATAGGGATAGGGATAGGGATAGGGATAGGGATAGGGATAGGGATAGGGATAGGGATAGGGATAGGGATAGGGATAGGGATAGGGATAGGGATAGGGATAGGGATAGGGATAGGGATAGGGATGAGAAGGGAGAGAGCCAAATTTTAAACATGCAGTCCAGTAAATTTTTGAGCACAACAACGTCTGTCGGGTTAGTTAGTTTTATTATATGTAGAGATAATTCGGCGAGATATACATCAAGGATATAAAAGCCCGTGCCTCTTTACATTTATGTTGCGGTCTAAATTTCTGGGGTTTTCTTTAAACTTATTCCATATTTGTCAATGGTTTAGGCAGATGAACTTTTTCTAAAAAGCTATTCTCGCCAGAAATACACTCCCATGGTTGTCGATATATTTTGATGTTAATTCGCTGCACTATGCTCATATATGCGTAGAGGTTGTACAGCTCGCCGTTTAATTTTCTTTCATAAAAATTATCTTCGGAAAACTTTTCTCACGAATAAAACAAGGGCGGCCGCCGTGGTGTGAAGGTAGTGTTGCCGGCCTACCACACCGAAGGTCCATGGTTCGAGCCCTGGTACAGGTAACATCAAAAGTGATTTGAAAAAAGTTTTTCAAAACGGGGTCGCCCCTCGGCAGTGGTTTGGCAAACTCTCCGAGTGTATTTCTGCCATGACAGGCTTCTCAGCAAAAAATTCGTCTCCTTTGTAGATGCCGTTCGGAGTCGGCAAAAAACTGTAGGTCCCACCAATTTGTAGGGAAAATTCAAATCGGCACACCACAAATTGGAAGAGAAGCTTGGCGCAAAAATCTCTTAGGAGGTTGATGATGATATACCTGTTGTATATCGCGCCATAGAGAGAGAGAGAGTTTGCTTACAATATTTACGCAATAAAGGTGTGGAAATAAATTATTTTTTTAAGTATTCATTGTGTTTAGTGGAAAAATTGTTTTTTGTAGTATAATGGGTAAGCAGAAAAGATTGAAGTAATTTATAAACAGGGTGGCAGCACAAAGTACTAATCTATAGATAATAAATGTAAAAATATAGAACATTTTTCGCTGTATTTATTTTTTTCCATTATCTGGCTAGTGCCTTTAATCTAATGAACCAATAAATCAAGCACAATATCACAGCTGCCGAAGTTTTGCTGCTAAGAAATACCGTTACCTGGAATAATATTTCCATTGCTGCGTGTTTTTGTACAAAGCACATTTTTGCCTTGTATTAGCAGAAAAGTCCTGGTTATTAGATCAATTGCACTTGCTTTTATCAGGATTTTTTCCGTAAAAATAGCTGCCTTTAATCAAGTGAACCGGACTGTATTTACATCAAGTTGAATTTATGATAGAAACTTTCAAATAAACTTTGAAAAGTAAGAAAGAACATTTGATATATCAATAAATACAATTATAAATCAGTACAAATTGATGTTACAAATGTTGTTGTTTGATTGCAAATATCAAATTCAATTTTGGCTGCGATTTCATCCTTTCAACTCTATAATTCCTTCAATGATTGCATAAATGCGAGAAAAAAATTCAGTTTGATTGCTATTGCATAAAAAGCACTCGCAAAGTTTGGTAACTTAAATCACTTTGGCAGTACTATTGAAATTTATACATTCAGGGCTTATATTTACGTATTTTGAGTGTTTAACATGCCTGGGATTGATTTGAAGCTTCCAAAATATTAACAAAACTCGAGACTGTCATGTATCATTTTAAAAATTGGTATCGACCCCAAAAATTGTTTTTCATGGATTTTTTTTTTAATTCAGCTGAATTTAATGTGATTAGCTTCAATCCTTATTGGAATGCTTTAGAAAATAAAATTTATATGAGCACTTGTTTCAAAAACTGATTTAAGGCATGGTATTGTCTTCATTAAAATAATTTGAAACCTTAATACCCAATATTGCTTTCCGCTTTCAATAACAAAACAGTTTTTTTGGTGATTACTGTTAAGTTAGGCCATATTTTTGAGGAAGGTAAGTATAAATAAATTGTCACATAAAAAGCGAATATTATAAAGTGGATTTCCTTAGTGTTATTGCAGTTTAACGTTAAAGTTAGAATATTTAAAAACTATAGTAAAAAGCATCGTTTAGGGATAAATAGTTTTTGATTGTCTACATTGTTTTTCATTTCTAGTTTACAATGACACAGAAAAACTAAGCACATATGTTTCGTGAGAGTGTCCCTAGCAAATATTTAAATGCATTCTATATAATGATGAAGGTACGCCTGCCTGAGATACAATTATTATATGAAAAACGAGTACATAAGTGCTCAAAAGTTAGCTTGACCTACATACATTTTTTTCCAATTGCCAAGGCAGGTGAATATTTGCTGAGAAACTTTTCCATGACAGAAATACAATAGGAGGCTTGCCGACCACTTTTTAGGGGCGACCCCGTTTTGTAAAAACTTTTACAAACCACTTTTAATGTTACCTGTCCTGGAACTTGAACCTGGGACCTACGGTGTGCTGGATCAGCACACTACCACTATGGCTATAAAGGCGTGAACTTAAATGTAACTAACCAAATGTACGTACATAGATATGAACGCCGGGCAACGCATTGTCGGATTATTGCGAGGTTAGGGGCTTATTCCCAATCAACCTAAACTTGCTAAATTTGTGAGTAGATATATTTTGAGTAAGATGAAGATAAACGAGCACCTTCACAGTTTCAAATTGATAACAATCAACCCTTCCAAGGTGGAGGTACGCCAATTCTTTGTTTTATGACATGAAATACTTTGTGATTTATTTTGTTGTGTTGATCTTCCGACAGGGTAGTAAGCTGATTTTTGTTGGAACGATTTTCCGTCATCCCTTGTCAAGTTTGGTTTTGTGACAAACCGGTTTCGGCGTTCTGCCATTTTCAATGCCTAGTTTCGTTCTGGTCTGTGTCTATCCGCTGCGTTGTTTTTATAGTCCGTGGGTGCTGTGGCAGGTAATGTCAATCTATGTGTTCGTGGTAGGTAACGTTAATATGCGTGTGTGTGTGCGCGGTATTGATACGTCCGAATTGTTATCTGTCCCAAGGGTTGTTTTTGTAGGTATGTAGACATACCGCTTGTTAGCTAAGCGGTAGGTTGAGGTAGGTAGAAATCGGTGGCCATGGACACACAAAAAAGAGTAAACGTAGAGGAAAATCCAATGGTTTGGACGGCAATGACATACACTGGAAAAACGACGTACAAATTAGCAAACTTCTTTAAAAGATATAACATCAACACAGCATTCAGAACATCTAACAACGTCGGACAAAAACTAAGAACCGACACTAATTCTGATGACCCATTCAACAGACACGGAGTGTATAGGCTTACTTGTGAATGTCAATACAGCTACATAGGACAAACAGGAAGAAAAATAAGCACAAGATTCCGAGAGCATATCAGGGACTACAACAAAAAAACACGAAAACCCACCATAATACCAGAATCTAATTTCGCGAACCACATGTTCGAGAACAACTGCACCCCAGCTAACATAAAAACAACGGCTCGAATACTTCTCGTACAAAGAAAAAGGCCGGCGGCTTAATGTACTTGAGAACATGGAGATATACAAGTTAAAAACATTTGACGGCAGGATCATAAACGAACAAACCAACACTATCTCTGACGAAATATTTGAACCCTTAAAACTAGTTTACAAAAAACAGCACAAGCCAGCAGGTACAGCAACCAAACACGTAACAATGAACAAGCAAAAACGAAATATGAACCGAACTGCAAAAATCACCGATTTCTACCTACCTCAACCTACCGCTTAGCTAACAAGCGGTATGTCTAAATACCTACAAAAACAACCCTTGGGACAGATAACAATTCGGACGTATTAATACCGCGCACACACACACGCATATTAACGTTACCTACCACGAACACATAGATTGACATTACCTGCCAAGCACCCACGGACTATAAAAACAACGCAGCGGATAGACACAGACCAGAACGAAACTAGGCATTGAAAATGGCAGAACGCCGAAACCGGTTTGTCACAAAACCAAACTTGACAAGGGATGACGGAAAATCGTTCCAACAAAAATCGAAATACTTTGTCTTATCCTCCCTCAAGCCCACTTTCTTCGCTTCTTTGTCAACGATCTGTAGGCATGCTCTCGCCCGCAAGTATTCTGCATGAGTCCATTATTTCCGAACTCCGTCTTATTTAGTTTCCTTTATGCAACATCTCCCAACAGGACTAGTTTGATTGACCTTACCGCGGCTCGCAATATGCCATCAGTATTACCAGTTTTGAGCATAGGAGGATTCACCAAACGACATGACTGTCTCCTGATCAAAAGATCTTCTATAATCATTCAAAGTTGTAAGACTATATTGTCTATCTGTTCACTTCAGACAATTAATTCTTTCCAAATCTTTCACTTCCAAACATTTACTTATAAAAAAAAAAAAACAAAGTAATTTTTTTAAAAGCAAACATTATTAAACAATACAAAATGCGAAAAGTGCATTTATGGGCAATGAGTTCATGAATGAAATGGACACGTCGCCATAGCCCATAAATGACATCTGATTTACATTTGACGTTATGCATGCATGTCTTAATGATGCTACGAAGCGAATGCGGATGTTTAGACTAAATTCTAACAGACTGAAAATCATGCAATTTTATATCGCCCGGGTATAGTAGGCAGAGCACTTTCAGAGCAAATTCAAAACCAGGGAAAGGTAACATCAAACACTTCAAAAAGAGGGTTTCTGACCATCGGCACTTGTCCACAACCGCTCTAAGTGCTTCTCTGCCAAGAAAAGCTTATGAGCAAAATGCATGTGCCTTAGTATGCCCCGGATTAGTTTCAAAAAGAGCAAAAATTAGAAGTATCATATTACGAACTTTAGAACCTACATATCTTTGATGTTACCTTCAATATGATAGGCCAGCCCACGGTCACTAAGGCACGGTGTTGCTAGGAAATGTATGTTTGTAATTTTTAGGCTCAATGTTCTACGAAAGTAAACAATGGTAAATTGATAGCTTTAGCTAATGCGAATTATCGGAACATCCCTGATACGCTTGTATAAGTATAGTAAATGTGATTTGTATATGATTTTTTGCTGCATGGTGTGCCCACCAGCTTGGCGAACAACACTAAATGATGTCTGGTAGCTTCATTAAAGCAATTGCGTACAAGTTTATTTAACTGCAGTTGGGCCAGACAAACAATTCGCAATTCGCTTTTGTTATACTGAACTCCTGTACACACAAAACACATATGTATGTCATATACGCCAAAGTAAAGCGATTTAAAAAGCATGTAAAACTTAAAAGCTGAAATCAATTTCTTTTGGTTCTGTTTTTAGAGATTAGCTGCTTGAAAATAATATAATAATTTATAGTCGGATCCGCTATCGCTAAAAAAACCAAGTTAAGCATGCGAGCCTCGGTGTAATAGATAGCTTAAATAAATGGCATAATAAAAGGTCACCCTGCCTGAAACCTCGTTTAGTTTCAAGCCGCTGCCCAATTCTAACCGAGCTGATGTTATTGCTGAACGTCATTTTTCAAAGCCATATAAGTTTTTCGGGGAAAACAATTGCAGACATAGCATATAGTCAGCTCCTTTTCGTGATGTCGAACGCGTCTTCAAAATCAACAAAGAGGGATGTGTGTCAATTCTTTTCTCACGTGTTTTTTCCAAGATTGAGTTTATTATAAAAATCTGGTGGATGGTAGATTTACCAGGTCTAAAGCTGAAAAGGTCCAATCAGCCGGTTCACGCCAGACATCAGTATTTTGCACAATACGCTTAATAGAACCTTATATGCTATTGTCAGAAGGCTAATTAATCTCCCTTTTGCTGGATTGTCCAGAAAACACTTTAATTCCAATTTTCAGGCATGCATGAAAGCTGCAGCATGCTCTTTACCTTGTCCTCGCCACCGTACTTTAATAGCAAGGCAATCCATCAGCGCCTTCTGTGTTATTGTTGTTCAATCGATATATTTCTATTCGTACCCCGTCATATTTAAGTTGAGGAACCTAAATTTTAACATATTTGATTGTGGGTTTGGTTTCGCCATCTCCCTGGGTCCTTGATCAAATTCTGTTATTAAGAGAATATGGACACATGTAACCAGCTCGCCCCTCACATTATACAATAGTTATCCCCTGGCTTAAAACCTTCTGTCGTTCTACAAGTATTTTTCAATAGAATTAACGGATAATATTCCTATCGGTTTTCCTCATGACTTTCTGCCTCTTTTTTTTTTTTCGTCCGGAAAAGCAGCCTCGCTTCGATCGCGTTCGATCTCAGCGTCGCCCTGTTGGCAGCGTTCTTTCTTTCCTTGCGTTTTTTGCTGCAGCTGTTGTGTGTTGCTGCAGCTCTGGTGTTTGTAATGTAGTGATTCGGTTCGATGTTAGGTCCTCGAACAGTTCGAACAGTGGAAGAATTACATCCGTCTATGGCAACGTGGCTTTTTTTCGGTAAGGTGCCATGCAGCTTTATGGAATGGAGAAGTCGATCAGGCTTATAGTTAAGATTTAACTATTCGACTGTGGGGTCGAACCGACCTTCTTTACGCACCCTAGCTTTGATGCCGCCATTGTTCCAATCAGATTGGAAATATTTTTCTCTTGCCAAATTTATACGCCTCACAAGGGATTCAGGTCGTAATTCAGGTCTTACCCGGTAAGGTACTACATTACCTAGACACAACATCTAAGTGATTCGCAGGTTTCAGAAAACTACTTTAGTGATTCCTATTCGATGCTTTTCGATAAGCACTATCAACACTAGAAAGTGACAGTCGAATTTAAACTTTAAATATAGCTGCGTAACTACAAGCGTGCAAGCATAGTCTCACAGGTAGGTATGTTCCGGTGACAGGGGCGTCAATGTTCTAAAGCTTAAAAATTTTCGTTTCAGGAAAACATGAAAACATTGAAGGAATATGCAAGTTATTCTGTTTTTAGGGTAGAAAATAGGTTCACATCGATAAAAAAGCAGCAAGATATTACCAGTCCGCATACTTTTGGGTTGATCTTAACTTGCAATAACTCCCATTCGGCTTGCCTCACAAAAAATATGCATTCCCTTTCCCCGCTGGGCAGCTTTGGTTTGCATGAACAAAATGCAAAAGTGTTGATAATGGTATGCATTTCAATCAATTGAATGAAGAAATATTTTGCGCAGTAAGCTTTAAAAATGCATTTGCACTGCCAGCTTTTTTTTCACCGCATAATTTGCAGATTCATTACCACTACTGATGAGTGACGCTTATATTTTTTCCAACCAGAACTAAATTTACATATTTGAATTATTACAGAACTCACACCACCTGCTAAGTCAGTTAAACTTCTACTGAAAAGTTTTCTATGGCAGATATACAGGAAACCGAACCCGTTTTTGGAAAAGAACTTTTTCTAAACATTTTCATATTCCATGTCCCGTCACTTGAACCGGTTCAATTCGTTGTGGTAGGACGTCACACTACAAAGCGTTCCAAGGCCCTCAATTAACATTGCTACGAATAATTGTTTGTAAGCATTTTATAGCACTTGAAACTTTAACTTTATCATATAAAAATTCAATGAGGAATCCCAAGTTGCACAGCTCGCTCGGCATTTTCATAGGTTGCCATACATGATGAGGTTTTCAAAAAAAAAAAGTGACGCTATAAAAGCAGCGAAATTTTTTTTCTATAATTCAAATGGTTTACGTTAGATTTTCGAAAATGATACATTTTTAGAAAGGTACTAGCAGACCCAGGCAGACGTTGTCCTGCCTAAAATTTGATTTACCTACATTTAAAAAATTGTACCCTCTTTCCTCCCAACTTGGCGCTTCCTCGTAATTTATTCCTATAACTTAATTTTTCTTTCTACTTTTGCTTTCTATCACCCCCATATCCCCTTAGTTTATTTTCGGTCTTCCATTTCTTCTAACACCTCCTCTACTTCTAAAATTTTTTATTCCTACTCCCTATCTACTCCCTTGTCCTCTGCTGTTACTGATATGTACATGGTTTCGAAGATATAGCGGTTTAACTTTTTTTGGAATTGGTACCACTTATTTTTTCTAAGGTTTTTTTGGTATTTAGAACACGTATCTATATATTAAATATCATTAACTTGAACCAAATAAATTCCTAGTTATTCTAGCTGCTTAATATAACCTGGGGGCTTATCCAAAAACTATATACAGCCTGGACGTACCCAACGAATTCCTGCACCTACCGAGAGAGTTTCAGAGACATCGGCAATAAACTGTGGACATTGATGAAACACAAACAAAGCACAAATTATGTGGGCTTGGCACCGCCCTCTTTTCAAAAAGGATGTAGTAAGTCTTGACTAAGTGACACATATATCCAAATATAATTAATTTAGACCAAATACGTTCAGATTTAGGACGATTTGAAATTTTATATGGCCTGGGGCGTGGCACCGCCCACATTTCCAACACTATATAGCACGTTTCGTACCCAGCGAACTCCTGAACCTACCGTGAAAGTTTAATAGACATCGACAATAAACTGTGGATATTAATGAAGCACAAACAAAACACAAAATATGTGGGAGTGGCACCGGCCACTTTTCCAAAATTATGTAAATCTCGACCCAGTGACGCAAATGTCCAAATATCATTAATTTAGACCAAATAGGTTCAGATTTATAACGAATTTCAATTTCATATGGCCGGGGAGCGTGGTACCGCCCACTTTTCCAAAACTATATATAGCCAAGAATACACTGTGAAAATTTCATGAAGATCGAGTACTTTCGACGCATATAATGGGCACACAGAAACACATTCGTTTTTATTTATAAGATTAACTAAGGCAACAATTCTTCCATAGAAACTAGTAGGCTAACTTCAGTTTTTACCTCAAATAAACCCTTTATTTGAAAAAGACATGTAGTTTCCTGAAAAATGAGAAAGAACCGCATATAATGAACAAAATTATTTAATGCACTTATACTAAATCTTTCCTTTCCTACAACCGGTCTAATATCTAATTTCGCGTCAATTGGTAAGTCTCGTAAACTGTATTTAAAGACATATCTACTTCCGTTCACTGCTGATGGCCTTTGTTTCACAAGAAACCAGAACGGTGCATAAATTTAACCATATACGAGTATTCAGCGAGTTTCTTTAAAGCATAACATTTTTTTTCGTCACATTCAAACGTAAAATTCTGCAAGCAGTTGAAAGCCATCGGGCAGTGCTCAAGGGGCTAGGTTTCAAACTAGCCAAATGTTCATCACATATGCCGTTATTAACAGCAAGAAGCATGCGATATAGATATCGCTGATCATAACCAATATCCAATTCATTGACTTTGTCTAACAAAACACCCTTGGTTATTGGCGGAAACGTTTTAGTAATTTTGGTTTTTGAGGAAATCCATTATAAATTTATGAATTCCTTCCCAACGCTTACTTCTGGGCTTGTGTACCCAATAAGTTTTGAGCCTGGTTCCTTAACTAAGGTATTATGCTCTTTTGTGCTTTGGACTAGTCTTGTGTTAAGTACGATCTTTCTCTTCAAAGTCAAATCTTTTTTACCGTCGAATGATATGCATTCTAACACGGTATCACACTTGATTGTTTCGTTTCGAAAGCTTACGCGTTCCCTGAATCAATCAATAACCAAGTCATCAAGGAATTCTAGATGTTTTTATGATATGTTATCACTGAAATATTTTTTTTTTTCGCTTTCTATTAATGGCAATTCGAATATCCTCAAATAACATACACGCAAGCAAAGCGCCAACGTGATGTATTGCTGCAATCTAGATAATAGTTCCTTAATTTAAAATCAAGCACTTTCAAAAGGTGATAAAATTATGCTGAGATATCGTGAGAAGTCATTTCGAATTTTTCATCACTATTTATTTCACTTACTAACGATTTCACATCATGTTGAGATTGAGTGGCTGTGGGTTGATAATTTGGGGTTTCAATTTGCTGATCTGCTTGCATTGATTGCTCGTTGAGCGATAAATTTCGGGATCCGCATTGGTCAGTAAAAATCTCTTTTAAAGGAAGGGGAATTTTACGGGTAAAACTAAAGTCGAATCAAGTTCACATTTACAATAAGATATTCTATCATTATCCCACTTATCACTTTTATTTCTTGAAGGCGTTTTGATAACAGTGTAATACTTTTTTCTTAAAGAACTGACATTTTTTAATAGCAGATTTTTCACTATCGGTATACACACGCGTTCCCACAGAATATTCAGCATAATGTTGGAGGTTACACTTTTTGTGAACTTTCGAAGCCAATTTTTGCTTTAAATATATCAAATGTCCGTGCTTAGGTCACACTTATCAAACGAAAGTTTTTAGAAATAATGTTAATAAGTCACTTTAATTAAATAAATAATGAAAGGTGAATGATATTTAAGTCGGCGCTTACTCTACTATTCCTTTTTTTAAATAAATGGTGTTGGTTTTATACAAAATCCAAAGCTAATATGTTAGCGTAAAGACTTCTTAAGATTAAATATAACATGGACTAAAACCTTTACAACAATATGTCGCTCGTTGAAGTAAAAGCTCAAACAGAAAAGTTATAAGGAAAAAACTAATTTTAATGTTTTTGCACCGTGCTGGAAAAAAATTTCCATTTTTGAACAAGTAAACATTGGAACCAGGTTGGAACATATTAAGCTTTTTTTGACCATACGCTCTAATGTACATATCGTGGTTGAAATTGCAAACCCGCGTAAGCGTTGCAGTTGCACTTTTCCCAGAGAGGCTAAACACTTTTTAACTTCAGCATCCCTTATCTATCAGCAGTGGCAGACCTCTTAAGACTAATATCGGGGTGTGAAGCTTTTACAATACTTTTTCTCCTTTTTGTCCAGTCGCGATAGGTTTCATCCTTTGTGAAAGCTTTTCGGGCCATCCGTTTTTTCTTTTTTATCGAAGTCTAATACTAGTAAGGATAAAATGTTGAAAAAATAATCGAAAAATATGCAGAACATACTTTGCTGCACTAATTTTTATGATTAACGAAACAGTTATTAAAAATGTTCTTCTGTCGTTTGTTTGTTACAAAATACCCCATCGACAGTGTCTCTATAGTTTTTTTTGTAGGGGCGATAGTTCTCGGGCTAGACCAGCTTTCACCCTGTGCATAATATTAAAAGTATGCAAACAAGTTAAGTTTTGTAGTGCATTTTTTATATATTTGAAAGGAGTTGACACTTATTTAAAAACTGAAATTAAGTTATATTCATAAAGTAAAGCAAATATTGGACTTGTTCCGCTTGATGTTTTCATTAGTTATTCCTGCTTAGCAAAAAAATCGGTGGAACAAACACTCATAGCAACTTAATGTTCTAAATCCATATCTTTATTTTTTACCTTTCCATAAAAAAGGATTTTTGACACCTTACAAAATGCACTACTAAACTTAACTTGTTTGCAATATAATTTAAAAACATTTTTTTGCAGCTTGTTCCAGTACTCACTCAAAGCGACTTTTCACACTCAAGGCACCATTGCATACTATTCAATAAAGCTTAAAATCAACTCTGTTTAAAACATCCCTTCAGTTCAATTAACATGCTTTTTTCAGTTTATCACAGATTTTTAATAATTTAAATCCTAACAAAACCTCCCAACAAAAATGAAATAATTCCCAATGTTGTAAAATAATGAATAACTCCCAACCGAAGAAACAGTTGGGGGTTATTTCATTTGGGAGTTTTTTTTATTATGAAATAATTCCCCGCAAAATATTGTGAATTAAGTCCAAAGGCATTTTTCCGCGGGACCGAGGATACATGTACATATATAAGATAATATTTTAACCCTGAAACACGGAACATACTATACTTTTTTTAACGTAATTTTCCGTTTTGGATGACCTGATATAAGCGGCGTTTAGTCAAAAATAACAAAGGAGACGAATTTTTGCTGAGAAGCCTGTCATGGCAGAAATACACTCGGAGAGTTTGCCAAACCACTGCCGAGGGGCGACCCCGTTTTGAAAAACTTTTTTCAAATCACTTTTGATGTTACCTGTACCAGGGCTCGAACCATGGACCTTCGGTGTGGTAGGCCGGCAACACTACCTTCACACCACGGCGGCCGCTGCACCGTAGTGGTAAATTAAGTTGAGGCTTTATTGCCCTTATATAGTTCTTCAAATTCTAGACCATTGAGTCATAAGTGCACATCAGCACCATCAATCTTAATGATATTGTTACATATTTAGTATTTAGAAGAAATGGAATTACTTAAAGTTGGGGGCAACAGTAAAAAACTCAGCATCCACCTGATCTCTTCAGGCTCTTGATACATATTTAGTGTTAAGAAGAAATGCAATTACTTAAAGTTGGGTGCAACAGTTTCTTGCCTCCTAACTTTGACTTAAAACTCCCTAACCAGAAGAAGCCGATTATTTCACTATCTGAGTGTGGTTGCAGGAATGACATTGAAGAATGCTTTTTTGAAAAAATTTGTGCTATTTAGCTTGAAGTCGTTGATAAGATATCGTCGGTGGCACTGCAAAACGCCGTAACGCACAAATGCAAAATCGCGTAAGTGATATCTCTCTTTGGCGGTTTTGCTACTACAAATTGTTAAATTTATGAGGAATAGTGAATTTATGGAAAAAATTCCCATCAATATCGATTATTTGAATTATTTTTCAAGCCAACATGTAGTTTTCTTGAGAACAAATTGGATTATTCTTGTGGCAGGAGTCTATACAAGTTTTAAAAGAAAAATGTAGCTTACGCGGTTTTGCAGAAGTGAGTTACTTGGTTTTGTAGTGTCATCGACGAGGTAATTATTACGAAAAGATTTGTTTATACTTGGTAAAATTTCTGTGATTTTGAAAATGGCATAGTAAAACAGGTAATAGCACGGCGGCCATATTGAAAATTGCTCCTCTAAAACGTCAAAACAGCACAGTACATGTTAAAGTGTAAACAAACCGATTGAGAGCAAGTTTGACAGTTTACAGAAAATTGAAATGAAAAATATCGAATCAGCTGTTGAGTTTATATTACCTGTATTGGTATGCCATGGTAGTAACTGTTGTTGTATATATATTCTCGTGAATGTCATAACGCGTAACGCATAAATGCAAAACCACTTAAGTGATATCTCAGTTTGGCTATTTTTCAACTACAAATTGTTAAATTTAAAGAAGAATAATGACTTTATGGAAAAACTTCCCATCAAGATTGATTCTTGTAAGTATTTTCGAAACCAACATGTAGTGTTCTTGAGATAAATGAATAGATCTTGATGACAGGAACCAATAAAAGTTTTTGACACAAATCTCACTTGCGCGGTTTTGCATTTGTGCGTTACGCGGTTTTGCAGCGTCACCGACGATATTTAATCTAAAATCCACTTACCGGAGTTTACTGATTATCATTATCCAAATGTTTACTTTTTATATTTACATTTACATTAAAACAAATGGGTTAGTTATTTTGAAGAGGTACGAAATCTTTTCCGATTTTTGTTTACTGAAAGTTAATAATTGCAAAACATTCCGCCCATGATAAATGTAACTAACGCATGCAAAAAAACCTGATGTCAAGTATAGACTAAACCGACCATTACATGCAATTTGTGTGTAAGTACAATATGTTGCACTCAAATGGTCCTACCAACCATATCGCATTCGACCCGCCATTGAAAAGGGGCGTAACGAATATCACTCATTAGTGAGCCACGAAATCACTAGAACAAGAGGTATATCGAGTAACATGTGGAAACAAATGCAATAAAATTATAATTTCACCGATAGCTCCGATCGGAGCTTTTGTCGTCGTTGTAGTTTGTATTTTAACTCAATGTTTATCGTCGAATGATTTGTTATCATTGCTGTGACTGTTATGTGACTTGACGACATCCATTTATCGCAAATAATTTATTTACAAATTTATTGCTTAAACAAACCATGACGGCACGCATATCAACTGTTAGCAGACAGGGTAATTACTATAGACATTTTTTCCATTTTGAATTTAAAACAAGTAAGGAAAGCGGTTTCTTAAGCTGTGTCGAAGGCGTTATACCTTTCATGAAAGCGCGGCACGGCTTTCAGTATCCCATCGTTACTTCCAATAAGTATAAACTGTGCAAGTGTTAATTGAAATATACACAGCCAAACCCAATTTACCGGGAAAATGGGTTGTGTGGGGGCTATACGATATATTGGTCCAATCTTAATAATTCTCTCTACTCACATTACTTATGTCATATGTAAATTAGGTACAAAATTTTATGCTCCTATTTATTAAATTGCAAGAGTAATAGCTCAAAACCAGTTTATCGGAACAATCGATTGTATGGGAGCTATGCGTTGTATTGGTGCGATTTTGTTGGTTCCGATAAACGATTAATGTATCACAAAATGGCAGATAACAAATGGAAAATAACTCTAGAACTGAGGGACTAGGTTGCGTTCGAACAGACAGACGGACAAACGGACATGGCTAAATCGACTCAGCTCATCGCCCTGATCATTTCGGCATGCTATTGGTGGGTTTATCTCTTCTTCTTCTCATACTTACAAACATCGGACCAAAGTTATAACACCATGAAAGGTATAATGAAGAAAACAAAGAAAAATGTGTGACAAGGGACTTGCTTCTACGCTTTACAGCGCAGCTCTGAAGTTCTGGTTGTGTTTATTTGTCTATATGTACATATTTTATTAATAATGGACTAAATGTTGTGTATTGTTAACTTAGAAATACCCTGTCGTTTGACTAATCTCTAAGGAGAGTGCTCCGTGATTAATCCCTTAAGCCAACAGTTGGCTATAATTCAATGTATATAACTAAATTTTTATTTGTGTAGCATACTCATTGGGGTGTAAGTCAATTTTAGTTTTTGTAGCATACCCATAGGAGTAAAAAGTACACTTTTAGGTAGAAAGTGGATTAGTTTTTTCGTACCCGTTCGGGTATAAATGGGTACAATTGGCCTTTCCATAGGGAATGCTCAAGCAAATTTGAAGACTCCAGCCCATACAAAATGATCAGAACTGACATTATCTTGGATCGCATTTTTTTGCAGGTTAGCTAGTTATATATGTACATATGTATATGTATGTACACACAACCATTCACCAACAACGGTGCCATGCTCACGATAGATGCCACGTAAAGAAACGACGAACAGTATACTTTTGTTAATGCCCATAAACGACAACTCACATACGCGTATTTGCAACAACCTAAAATTTTTTTTATTTTAGATGAATACTTGCTTTATGAAATAAGTTCCCATTTCGATTCTAGCAAATTTTGTAATTGATATTTTTAAGGATTTTCTGATACGAGCCATGCTAAGGGTTGACCAGAGGACCAAAACGTATTCGGAACAAGAATAATCCAAAAAGGATCAAATTAGGCATCGATAAGGAAATGCGATTATTTATATTAACAGAAGAATCGATCGTTATTACTGATGAAACAGTTTGTCAAACTTAATTCCTTTTTTTTTTTAAACTTAAAGAAACGTGTTGGTTCGTTAAACATTGGTCTCAGAAATTCAATAATATTTATATTACCAAAAAGCTTTGTACCGCGTTGGTAGGACCGATTTTGGAGCACCTTAATGAGTGTGGGTCTCGCGTTATCAGATTAATTCCGACCAAATGGAATCGGCGGAAAAACAATTTATTTTTCGTGTCAAACACATCTGAAAAGCAAATCTATTTTTCAGAAAACTTCTGGTTTTATCTACCCTGTGACTTTTGGTAAGGTAGACCAGCACCCCACCCACAATAACACTCCGACCGCCTGGTTGTAATTTATCACATTTCTTCTTATAACAATGAACAAAAACTTGCAAAACCGCGCATATGTATAATATGTACACAATGAGCAAAAATAAAATTTGCAACACCGCGTATGCTGCAATGAATCGGAATGTAACCATGATTATGATTTTCTCGCCAAAACTTATATTTTGGTTGGAAATATATTTTAAAAACCTAGCTAGTAGAAAACCAACCAACAGATAACTGTACGTGCTAAAGTAAAACACTTGTTTGCTTCTCCTGTAAAATTTGAGTGGCAACACTTACGCGGGTTTGCATTTATGCATTACGCAGTTTGGCAAAACTCAAGAAACAGTAAATCACAAATTCGAGGGTAGTCAATTTACCACAGGAAAAAAAATGCTTTTAATTCGATAGATGTAATGCAAGTAGCACTTTTCTTTTTTTTATACCTAGTAGTGCTTCGCACACAAGGTATATTAACTTTAGTCGCGTAACGGCATTAACGGATCGAGATAGATATTGACTTATATATATCAAAATGTTCTGGACGAAAAGAGAAATTGATTAAGCCATGTCCGTCCGTCCGCCCGTCCGTCTGTGAACACGATAACTTGAGTAAATTTTGAGATATCGTAATGAAATTTGGTATGCGGGTTCCTTGGCACTCATCTCCGAGCGCTATTTAAAATGGGCGAAATCGGATGATAGCCACGCCCACTTTTTATATATAGAATATTTTCGAAAACACAAAAAAAGTACATAATACACCTATAAGGATAAAATTTCGTGAATACATTGAGATTGAGGCATAAAATAAAATTTTGAAGAAATTTTTGAAAATGGGCGTCGTTACGCCCAGTTTTGATTAAGTCAAATTTAGAAATAATATTAATCATAAATCAGAAACCGTTCAAGATATCGAAACGTAATTCAGCACCCAGATTTTCAGGTATGCAAGGAATGTTCTAGGAAAAAATGGGCGGGATCGGTTAAGGTCTACGCCCACTTTTATATGAAAGATCTTGAAAAGGATCGTAGATATATTAAATAGGCAATAACTTTGCGTAAAACAGCTTTACATTATTTATATTTCAGTTTTAAAATTTCCGTAAACAAAGAAATCCAAAAACTGAACATTTTCGAAAATGGGCGTGGCCCCGCCCTTTTTATAGTGGAGTATTCCATAAAACTTTTTATGCCATAACTCCGCCAAAAATTGATTTGTGGAAACGAAATTTGGTGATAATGTTCTATATATAAAAGTAACTGTTTGCTGTAAATTTTTTAACATAGTTCTGAAAATTTTTTTTGCAAAATTTAAAGAGTGATATTTCTACAACTAAGGAAGCTATATCAATTAGATTTTACACACATAATAAGCTTTTTAAGAAAAACTCGGTCGCAAAAAATTTTTTTCAATTTCGAAGAAGTAGGCGTGGCGTCTCAAAGGCAATCGCTTATAATTCAATATTGATATTTCAATCAAAATTGGTCAGCTGCTTCTCAGTAGTATGTATTATACTCCTGCCAAAAATTAGCCAAATCGGGCAACACACAAGCGAAGTATTCGGGCACGTAGTTAATAGCCCACTGCAATAGTGAAGTTATATATCTTTTTTGATTTTCATACCTTTCATAAACATTAAATGTATGTAAGTATGAGAACAAGAAGAGAAAAGTTCAATAAAATGATCAGCACGATGAGAGGAATCGATTTAGCCACGCCCGTCTCTCCGTCCGTCTGTCTGTCTCTCCGTCTGTCTATTTGAACGCAAACTAGTCTCTCAGTTTTACAAAAGAATGCTGAAATTCGTTGTTTGCTTTCGCCATTTTATAATATACTAGCAAACCCGGTAGACGTTGTTTTGACGTTTTAATACATAGAACACATCTATGTATAAAATTTCATTCACTTGAACCAAATAAACTCCTATCTATATCGAACTGCAGCTTTATATGGCCTGAGGGATTTTCAAAAAGTTATATACAGACTGTGTCGTGCCCAGCAAACTCCTGAACTTATCGTGAAAGTTCAAGAGCAAAACAAAACACAAAATAGGGGGGCATGGCACCGCCCACTTTTGAAAAACGATGTAGATATTGACTAAGTGACACATATATCCAAACTTCATTAACTTTGACCAAAAAAGTTCGGAATTATGACGAATTTAAACTTTATATAGGCTGGGGGCGTGGCTGCGCCTACTTTTCCAATACTATATATTGTCTATGCTGTACCCAGTGAACCCAAGTATATATTGTGAAAATTTCATAAAGATGGGTTGAGTTCTTTGGCGCCTATAAAATACACCCTTTTTTATATCTATTTTTGTTACGCACACAAGGTATATTACTTCATTCGGCATAAACGATTCGAGATATATATTTATTAATGTATATCAAAACCTTCAGGATGAAAAGTAAAATATCCGTGCAAGTAGTTAATACCCCACTGCAAAAGCGAAGTTGTATATCTTTTTTGATATTCATTCCTTTCATGCACATGAAATGTTTGTACGTATACTGAAATGATCAGGAGGATGATCTGAGTCGATGTAGCCATTCGTCTTTCGGCACGTCTGTCTGTCTGTTCGTCGGTCTATTTGAACGCAAATACGAACTGAAAGTATTAAAATAAACCTGCGTAAATTGGGATGACATAATAGATCACTACTAGGTATATAATGTTCGGTTCCACCCGAACTTAGACTTTCTCACTTGTTTTAATTTACAATTGAACGTTTCTGTAAAGCTTTGGTTTCCTCGGAAAGCGGTGCCGCAATGCAAAGTTCGCTATATAGCGGCACCACATCCGCAACACTCAATTTAGCCGATTTTCTTTTAATTATTTGCTGCACGTCATTTATTTTTTTTTCTTTCTAATATATTTTCCTCCTCGCGAAGGGCAGGTATCTTGACGTGGTGCGAGGGCTTAGTCGCTAACCACAGAGTAAGCGTGATCATAGTTCCGCCTTTGGAGAGCGATGACTAAGATCTACCCCCTCCCAATCCAGGGTGTTATGCGGAGGTTAATCGTGGCTGTATTTATACGGAGCCGCTCTGACACCGGACCGCCTCAGAGAGTAATTTGGTCTTACCGCGGTATATGGCTCTACCGCGGCGGACGACACCTTTCCCCTTCCTAACTTTTGACCACAAGCTGGCCTTGTCCAGTGATTGGTCGTAAGAACAACATGATGAACACAAATTAAAAAAAAAAAACAATAATTCCTCCTCTTCCTCGAGGGCAACCTCGAACCCGATAAAAACTACGAGCGACTTGGTGGGGGCCAGCACCAGCCGCACCTGGTAATGCCGAACGGCTATCAAGGGCTGTCGCGTCACCCAGTTTCCCCAAAGCGGTGGCACGAATCTCACGACCTGGGCACATGGAGCGAAAGGTGAAGGTTGCCGAAAACACGCCCTCAACCGGGGGAACGACCGCAATGGCAACTACGGATCGTCTCCCTCCTGACACGTGGAGGGAAATCTCCACACATTGTACGGGCAAGAGCGATCTGGAGAGGGCCAGCACCAGCACGGCTGCGTGCGCAGTATCGCTGGCAACGGCGAACAGCGCGGCACCTGCCGATGCTACACGCCCTTCTATAGTAATGTTGTGGCAACGGTGGAAAGCGCGGACTCCTTCAAGCGCCAAAGGTCGGACGAGAACCTGAAACCTCCTCACAAGAGGCACCAGAATAACCCTGGGGTTGGCAAGTCAAGCTTTGCGAAATGGCCAGGTGGTCCTTGGTCGTTGGTATCTTGGACAGCGGAAATTACCGTGGTGTCCTCCCGAAGGACCAGTGGCCGTACGTCCGGAACGATATCGGCAACGCCGTGCTCAACGTGGTGATGGAGGCTGCGGGTAGTCAGATCAAGATCCTAGCTTGCGAAGATGCAAGATCTGCTGCGCTGTTCAAGGCAGCAGCTGCAAGGTTAGGGCCAGAGAGGATAATCAATAACCTCCTCACTACCACGATTAACAGCAACCTTATATCTAGCTATCAACATGCTGACCTTGAAGGTAAATCTGCGGAGACTGCGCAGAAGGACTACTGTCTGCTTGCCTTCCTCGATATCGAAGGAGCCTTCAATAATATTAGCCCAGATGCTGTTGACATCGCCATAACCAATCTGGGTGTAAATAGGTCCCTGGTGAGATTGATCGATCAACTACTCAAGGGAAGGAAACTACTTTCATTTCTGGGGACTGGTGGTATGACACTTTATGTTACAAGGGGCACTCCCCAAGGCGGCGTTCTCTCGCCACTCCTGTGAAACCTAATAGTTACCTCGCTGTTAAGAGATACATGCTGGGGTGCCGGGAAGGTTGTGGAATATGCTGATGACCTGGCCGTGACATACAGAGGCAAATACCCACAAACATTGTGTGATCTGGTGTCTTTGTGAGAGATCTCGTTATGGTCCTCTCGCTGCGTACTTAGCGTCTACTCTGAGAAAGTGAAACTTGTCTTATACACTAAACGGTATGAAATACCACCGTTGAACTTACCAGAGCTAAACAGCGTGCACCTCAATCAGGGCGATAAGGCCAAATTTCTATGTGTGGTTCTGGACAAAAGTCGGAGCTGGAAGGAAAACGTCACTCAGCGTCAAAAGAAAGCGTATATTGCATTATACACGCGCAAAAGGGCCAATGGCAGGAAATGGGGCCTTAGCCCCAAGATATGCAAATGGACTTACACCGCGATTAAAAAACCTATACTGCTAAATGGGGTCATCATATGGTGGCCAGCCTCACGGACCAAAGGACATTCTACCATACTAAACAATTTCAGTTTTCTTCCCGGAAGTACGAATCGCTGCGTGACTACTACAGTTTCGGAGTGTGACTTCGCGGTAAATATCCCCAGGAGGGACGATTGGGTCGAGTCGGATCGGTGTTACGGCGCAGAAGGTAGCATATCTATAACCACCGATAGCTCTAAATTGAACGGGAGGGTCGGGTGAGGGGTCTTTTCAGGGGATTGCGACCTAGAACTCTCCTTCAGACTACCTGATCATTGTAGTGTCTTCCAGGCTGAGGTCTCTGCAATCATGTAGGCCATAGCGTGATTAGGACAGGACACTATCGACAAGAAAATCTTCATTTTCAGCGTTGGGGGAACCTCACATGGGTCACGGGTCACAGGGACATTGACTGTAACTGTAGGGCAGATGAGCTTGCTAGGCAGGACACTACCAAGCAGGTTCTTCCTGACAAAGAACGATGGGGTATACCCTTTGCCACATGCAGGATACTACTAAACGCATATACGTATCGACAAGCCAACGAAAGATGACAACAAACCCCAGGATTTCGGCTATCCCAGCAAATCTGGGTTAAAAGAGATCCCAAGACATCTGAACAAATCTACACCCTAAGAAGGGCCGATATTTCCAAGTTAATAGGAATATTAACTGGGCATTGCCTTATTGGGAGGCACGTGGAGAGGCTAGGTGCCCCCTATCGTCGTTTCTGCAGAAGCTGTAAAGACGACGAAGAGGAAGAAACGGTAGAACACCTCATCTGCAACTGCCCGCACTTAGCGGCGCCGGACGGCGCTGCCTGGGAAGTCCCATTCCAGGACAATATTCGACAAATTGCGGAGGATGACATCAAGGACTTGATGGCCTTCATCAAGTCTTCAAATTGGTTCAAAGAGAAGGTGTAACGGTGCCACAACGGGCCTTCTGATACTGGCCTAAGTGTGCCCTTTTGGCAGCCACTTCAACCTAACGTAATATATTTTCCAAAAAAACAGAAATGACGGAATTGTTGTTTTGGGTAAAATTCTTTGAAACCTTTACCGTCATTGGCGGCACCGCTTTCCTGTAAAGCTCGATGAGCGTTGCAAACAGTTTGGCTGATTTTATTTGCACTATTTTGCTGCCTCTTTCTGTGTTTTTGATTTTTAATTATTTGTAATATTTTATTCAAAACAACAGAAATATCAAAATTGCTGTTTTGTGTAAAAATATATATAATTATGCTTGCCGCTATATTACGTTACGGCCTAGGGAAACAAGAGGCATGCTGGCCCAACTTCGTTCTGGATATTGTAACGGATTAAACTCTTACCTGTCCAGACGGAACCCTGACATGAAAGATGTCTCCGCATGATACACCAATTTCACTCTGGTCCAACCCTTTTGAAGCCGAGGAGTTTCTGGGAAACTCACAAACGGAAAAATAGTCAAAGGCCCATGGCCATCACCACCACATATCCATGCTGATATTAAAACATCTCTGTGATGAGGGAGTAAGATATCTAACAATTTTCTTTAACCTGGTTATGACCACTTTTGTCATCCTAGAAAAATGGAAGCAGGCGGAGGTGGTGCCACTTCTAAAGCCTGGCAAAGTAGTGGGGGCGTCGTAGTGAAGACCTGGAAGACAGTCTTGATCCCTTACTACACCGCTAACTTGCGGCTCGCCGAACATCAGCATGGTTTTCGGATGGTTTCCGACCACCGCGCTAAACGCAATCACCACTCAGCTAAATGTAGTTCTCAACCAAAATCGTCCTAACGACAGGACTGCGCTGGTTAAGTTTGACTTATCGAAAGCTTTCGACACGGCTAATTACGAGCAACTTATTAGTGACCTGTCTAAAGCGTTGGACCGCCAATTATCTGAGTGGTCGGCTATCATCGGTGGAGTTCAGAGGCGAACGATGAAAACCACGTTTAATTAAGCAAGGGGTGCCACATGGTGGTGTTTAATTACTGCACATAGCAGGCCCTCTCCCAATCGGAGGCTATCTCGATCGCCTCTTACGCCGACGATTGCACGATTCTGGCTACTGGCCTCTCCGTAAATTAGCTGTGTTCAAAAATTTATTCATACCCCACTCCCTTGCAAAGTACAAAATAAAAAGTAATATTAAGTAATCAAAAAAAAATTGTGTTGATTGTTATACAGGGTGGCGCAAAAGTAATCCTCCTATCAGAAAATGCTATAAATTTTGCGATTGGCCCCTAAAGTCAGTTCTGTTTTGACATTTGTGTAGTAAACACATGCGAAATACACGTTAATAAACAATGTTACGCTACACTGCTCCAGAACGCGGAATATTGCTGACTACTTATTTGACCAATAATCGGTCGGGGCCAAACGGTTACTGTGAATGGTGAGCGCTACAGAGCAATGATCAACGAGTTCTTTTTGCCGCAACTTGATGAATTGGGATTGGAAAACATGTGGTTCCAACAAGACGGTGCAACAGCACACACTGCACTTGCCACAACCGATATGCTGAACATCGGAAGCTTACTTTTGCGCCACCTTGTATTATAACAAATATTGATAAGTTCGGCTTGACCGATATGGAAAAAAACAAACGGAGTATGACTTGACCTCCCTTGGTATTTCCAATTGGCACCAGTAATCGCTAAATCGGATGACTGTCGTGCTTTGATAAGCAACGGATAAAACCGTCCGGTGCTTAAATGCCAAGAAATGTTATGAGGCTAGGCCATGTTGTGCGACTAAATGAAGATGTTCCAGACCAGAAAGTAATTCTTATGGGTACCTGCCGGTTGACGGCCAAAATTGCTCAGACGGTTAAGCGTCATTTAAAGAAGGTGAAAAAGTACTTCGCCATGCTTAGTATGCGCATCCATTCATAGAATACGACTTGAGGGACCAAACAGGGTTATACTGATGTTCACAGTCCTTTAAAATATGTGAATCCTTTGTGAACGATCCCCAGAAATCGCTTCACTACGATCAACTATCCTCCGATCTTATTTTTCTTAGTTACAACTTCCAAACGTCATACGGAAAATACTCGATGACGTATCTTGATTTCGGAAGCAAATATAACAGTTTTCTTGATGCTGCTGTGGAGTCGGTTGGTTATCAAGTTTTGTTCTACACGAAAAAATCATCCATGGTTTAATACTAACCTACAACATTGATTTCATGGGCGTAACCTTACTTTCTCACGATGGAAAATATACAAAACTGCGGAAGCCCTGCTTCAAAGCTGTTGGGCTCGCTATTCTATAACGTTAAGCTTAGTTCTTATTTGAATTCAAAGAAACCTGGAACTCGCTTGATTTTGGGATCGGCAAATCTAAATGTGAGCTCTCTGTCCTCCCCGATGTTGAAGTTAACGGGATTGTAAGTTTGTCGATCTCAACTGATAATATATGTGTTGACAGTTACTGTGTTCGTGCTAATGTCAATGTTGGTCCGCTTTAGTTTGTTTGTGCCTATGCTTGCATTGTCGTGCAAGCCATACTTTCTGTGAAGTCAAATGCTATGGTGCTTGTTGTATATTCACGAACTTTTTAAAAATTATTATTTCCAAAAGCCTTCCTCACATAACCTATTTGGTCAACTCAGGTTTGACGATCTATGTGTATGCCCTCGTAAGATCCTCTCTAGACGACCGGATTCAGGCAGTAAGTGTAGGATGCAGAAATTCTGAAAGGGAGATACTGCTAATATGGAATAAGTTGACACGGAAAAAATTTTGGTGCAGTTAAACACCCGCCTTAATGGTTGTGAGATTTACTCCAATCGCGAGCCGATTTACTCTAACTAATCGTGAGGCGCCTTCTATTAATTTATCCCGATATCATCATTTACATTTCGAATTTTCTCTGCCTACCCTCTTCTTCTCCTTTTTCCTCTGCTGGTACTCATATGTACAAAATTTCGAAGGAATATCGAATTAACTTTTTTGGTCTTGATACCGGCAACCTCTTCCAAGGTTTTCTTAAAACACGCATAATATATAAACCAAATAAATTTCTAGCTATGCCGAATTGCAACTTTATATAGCATAGCGGCTTTTCGAAAAACTATACATATATGCGCTGCGTACTACCGGGCGGACTCCTGAACCTATGTGAAAGTTTGATAGAGATCGACAATAAACTTTGGGCATGAATGAAGGACGCACAACACACGTCAGAGAGTATCCGATTGGTTGTTTTATAATTTGAAATTTATAATTGGATTTATTAATTTAAATTTGAGGTATATATAAACTTATTAAAGTTAAACAAACAATAATACATAAAAACTACAAAAAATTTACAATTTATAAAAAATAATGAGCTTGAATCAAGTTTATCCAATATAATTAAACAATAGTTAATAGTAAAGGCGGCCGCCGTGGTGTGAAGGTAGTGTTGCCGGCCTACCACACTGAAGGTCCATGGTTCGAGCCCTGGTACAGGTAACATCAAAAGTGATTTGAAAAAAGTTTTTCAAAACGGGGTCGCCCCTCGGCAGTGGTTTGGCAAACTCTCCGAGTGTATTTCTGCCATGACAGGCTTCTCAGCAAAAATTCGTCTCCTTTGTAGATGCCGTTCGGAGTCGGCAAAAAACTGTAGGTCCCACCAATTTGTAGGGAAAATTCAAATCGGCACACCACAAATTGGAAGAGAAGCTTGGCGCAAAAATCTCTTAGGAGGTTTATGATGATATACCTGTTCTATATCGCGCCATACAGAGAGAGAAACCATTTTTGACTTGTTTATTCTTGTTGCCACCTATGTATTTTTTGTAAAGTGTTTCTTCTGTTTAATAAATGAAATAATAAAACAGCACTTTTTCAAAAATACAAATCAGAAACTTCTTATCTTTTATTTTTTCAACGTAAAATTTAGTTTTAGAATTTTGCAATAATATTAGGCACTAATCTTAGACGTAGGCTTGAGCTTCGTTCAAAGTGCCATCTTCGGTTGGTCCCTAATATACAGGGTGGCGCAAAAGTAATCCTTCTATCAGAAAATGCCATAAATTTTGCGATTGGCCCCTAAAGTCAGTTCTGTTTTGACATTTGTGTAGTAAACACATGCGAAATACACGTTAATAAACAATGTTACGCTGCACTGCTCCAGAACGCGGAATATTGCTGGCTATTTATTTGACCAATAATCGGTCGGGGCCAAACGGTTACTGTGAATGGTGAGCGCTACAGAGCAATGATCAACGAGTTCTATATATAATGTTCGGTTCCACCCGAACTTAGACGTCCTTACTTGTTTTTGATTAATTTTGATTATTTTTAATTTTTTTTAGCTAGTAGTGCTACGCACACAAGGTATATTAACTTTAGTCGCCTAACGGCAGTACGTAACGGCATAAACTGATCGAGATAGATATTGACTTATACATATCAAAATGTTCAGGACGAAAAGAGAAATTGATTAAGCCATGTCCGTCCGGCCGGCTGTGAACACGATAACTTGAGTAAATTTTGAGATATCTTAATAAAATTTGGTATGCGGGTACCTTGGCACGCATCTCCGAGCGCTATTTAAAATGGGCGAATCGAATGATAGCCACGCCCACTTTTAAAATATAGAGAATTTTCGAGTGATTACTCAGTACATAATACACCTACAAGGAAAATGGGAGTGGCACCGCCCACTTTTGATTAAGTCAAATTTAGAAATAAGATTAATCATAAATCAAAAAAAGTTCAAGATATCGAAACGAAATTCAGCACGCAGGTTTCCACCCCCACTTTTATATGCAAGATTTTAAAGAGGATCGTAGATATATTAAATAGGCAATAACTTTGCGTAAAATAGGTTTACATCATTTTCATTTCACTTTTAAAGTTTCCGTAAACAAAGAAATCCAAAAACTTAAAATTTTCGAAAATGGGAGTGGCCCCGCCCCTTTTATAGTGGACTATTCCACAAAACTTTTTATGCCACAACTCCGCTAAAAATTGATTTGTCGAAACGAAATTTGGTGATAATGTTCTATATATAAAGGTAACAGTTTGCTGTAAAAATGGGAGAAATCGGTTAATGTCCACGCCCAGTTTTTTAATATAGTTCTGAAAATTTTTTTTGTAAAATTTAAAGAGCGATATTTCTACAACTAAGCAAGTTATATCAATCAGATTCTCGGCCGCAAAACAAGTTTTTTCAATTTTGAAGAAGTAGGCGTGGCTGCGCCCACTTTTCAGCATAAAGTTTCTGCTATTTTAAAGGCAATCGCTTACAATTAAATCTTGATATTTCAATAAAAATTGGTCAGCTGATTCGCAGTAGTATATATTATACTCCTGCCACAAATTAGCCAAATCCGAAAACACACAAGCAAAATATTCGGGCACGTAGTTATTAGCCCACTGCAATAGCGTAGTTATACATCTTTTTTGATTTTCATACCTTTCTTAAACATTAAATGTATGTAAGTATGAGAAGAAGAAGAGAAAAGTTCAATAAAATTATCAGCACGATGTCTGTTTCAACGCAAACTAGTCTCTCAGTTTTACAAAAGAATTCTGAAATTCGTTGTTTGCTTTCGCAATTTTATAATATACTAGCAAACCCGGTAGACGTTGTTTTGACGATTTGATACATAGAACACATCTATATATAAAATGTAATAACCTTGAACCAAATAAACTCCTATCTATACCGAACTGCAGCTTTATATAACTTGGGGCTTTTCCAAAAGCTATATACAGACTGTGGCGTGCCCAGCGAACTCCTGAACCTATCGTGAAAGTTCAAGAGCAAAACAAAACACAAAATATGTGGGCGTGGCAATGGCCACTTTTAAAAAGTTATGTAGATATTGACTAAGTGACACATATATCCAAATTTCATTAATTTAGACCAAAAAAGTTCGGAATTATGACGAATTGAAACTTTCTATAGCCTGGGTTCGTGGCTGCGCCTACTTTTCCAATACTATATATTGTCTATGCTGTACACAGTGAACCCAGGTAAATATTGTGAAAATTTCATAAAGATGGGTTGAGTTCTTTGGCGCCTATAAAACACACCCTTTTTTATACCTAGTAGTGCTTCGCACACAAGGTATTTTAACTTCAGTCGCGTAACGGAAGTGCGTAACGGCATTAACGGATCGAGATAGATATTGACTTATATATATCCGTCCGTCCGTCCGTCCGTCTGTGAACACGATAACTTGAGTAAATTTTGAGATATCTTAATGAAATTTGGTGTGCGGGTTTCTTGGCACTCATCTCCGAGCGCTATATAAATTGGCGAAATCGGATGATAGCCACGCCCACTTTTTATGTATAGAATATTTTCGAAAACACAAAAAAAGTACATAATACACCTATAAGGATAAAATTTGGTAAATACATTGAGATTGAGGCATAAAATAAAATTTTCAAGAAATTTTTGAAAATGGGCGTCGCAACGCCCAGTTTTGATTAAGTCAAATTTAGAAATAATATTAATCATAAATCATAAACCCTTCAAGATATCGAAACGAAATTCAGCACGCAGATTTTCAGGTATGCAAGCAATGTTCTAGGAAAAAATGGGCAGGACCGGAAAAGGATCGTAGATATATTAAATAGGCAATAACTTTGCGTAAAATAGCTTTACATCATTTATATTTCAGTTTTAAAATTTCCGCAAACAAAGAAATCCAAAAATTTAAAATTTTCGAAAATGGGCGTGGCTCCGCCCTTTTTATAGTGGACTATTCCATAAAACTTTGTATGCCATAACTCCGCCAAAAATTGATTTGTGGAAACGAAATTTGGAGATAATGTTCTATATATAAAGGTAACTGTTTTCTGTAAAATTGGGAGAAATCGGTTAATGTCCACGCCCAGTTTTTTAACATAGCTCTGAAAATTTTTTTTGTAAAATTTAAAGAGCGATATTTCTACAACTAAGCAAGCTATATCAATTAGATTTTGCACACATAATAAGCTTTTTAAGAAAAACTCGGTAGCAAACAAATTTTCTCAATTTCGAAGAAATAGGCGTGGCGTCGCCCACTTTTCAGCATAAAATTTCTGCTATTTTCAAAGGCAATCGCTTATAATTCAATATTGATATTTTAATCAAAATTGGTCAGCTGCTTCTCAGTAGTATGTATTATACTTCTGCCAAAAATTAGCCAAATCGGGAAACACACAAGCGAAATATTCTGGCACGTAGTTAAAGAAGAGAAAAGTTCACTAAAATGATCAGCACGATGAAAGGAATCGATTTAGCCACGCCCGTCTCTCCGTCCGTCTGTCTGTCTCTCCGTCTGTCTATTTGAACGCAAACTAGTCTCTCAGTTTTACAAAAGAATGCTGAAATTTTGTTTTGACGCTTTGATAGATAGAACACATCTATATATAAAATTTCATTCACTTGAACCAAATAAGCTCCTATCTATACCGAACTGCACCTTTATATGGCCTGAGGGATTTTCAAAAAGTTATATACAGACTGTGTCGTGCCCAGCGAACTCCTGAACTTATCGTGAAAGTTCAAGAGCAAAACAAAACACAAAATAGGGGGGCGTGGCACCGTCCACTTTTGAAAAACGATGTAGATATTGACTAAGTGACACATATATCCAAACTTCATTAATTTTGACCAAAACAGTTCGGAATTATGACGAATTTAAACTTTATATAGGCTGGGGGCGTGGCTGCGCCTACTTTTCCAATACTATATATTGTCTATGATGTACCCAGTGAACCCAAGTATATGTTGTGAAAATTTCATAAAGAGCGGTTGAGTTCCTTGGCGCCTATAGAAGACACCCTTTTTTATATCTATTTTTGTTACGCACACAGGGTAAATGACTTCATTCGGCATAAACGAATCGAGATACATATATATTTATTAACGTATATCAAAACCTTCAGGATGAAAAGTAAAATATCCGGGCAAGTAGTTAATACCCCACTGCAAAAGCGAAGTTGTATATCTTTTTTGATTTTCATACCTTTCATGAACATGAAATGTTTGTACGTATGACAAGAAAAAGAGATAGTCCCATCAAAAAGTATACTGAAATGATCAGGAGGATGAGCTGCGTCGATGTAGCCATGTCCGTCTCTCGATGCGTCTTTCTGTTTGGCCGTCTGTTTATTTGAACGCAAATATCTACGAACTTAAAGTATTAAAATAGACCTGCGTAAATTGGGATGACATAATAGATCACTACTAAGTATATAATGTTCGGTTCCACCCGAACTTACACTTCCTTACTTGTTATATCTATTTCTGTTACGCACACAAGGGATATTACTTCATTCGGCATAAACGAGTCGAGATATATATTTATTAATGTATATCAAAACCTTCAGGATGAAAAGTAAAATATCCGTGCAAGTAGTTAATACCCCAATGCAAAAGCGAAGTTGTATATCTTTTATGAAATTCATTCCTTTCATGAACATGAAATGTTTGTACATATACTGAAATGATCATTAGGATGAGCTGAGTAGATGTAGCCATCCGTCTTTCGGTACGTCTGTCTGTCTGTTCGTCGGTCTATTTGAACGCAAATACGAACTGAAAGTATTAAAATAGACCTGCGTAAATTGGGATGACATAATAGATCACTACTAGGTATACAATGTTCGGTTCCACCCGAACTTAGACGTCCTTACTTGTTTTGATTCAATTTGATTATTTTTAAATTTTTATAGCTAGTAGTGCTATGCACTCAAGGTTTATTAACTTCATTCGCCTAAAACGGTAGTATGTAACGGCAAAAACGGATAGAGATAACCACGCCCACCTTTTGTGTATAGAATATTTTTTAAAATACAAAAGAGTGATTACTCAGCACATAATAAACCTATAAGGATAAAATTTGTTTTGTATATTAACATTAAGGCAGAAAATACATTGGGATATATTTAATAGGCAATAACTTTTCGTACAAAAGCTTTATATCATTTCTGTTTCACTTTCAAAGTGTCCGTGAACGAAGAAAGTCGAAAATACAAATTTTTGAAAATGGGCGTGCCATAACTCCGGCAAAAAATTATTGATCGAAACGATATTTGGCGAAAATGTTGATTATTTAAAGGTAACTGTTTATTGTAAAAATGGGCGAAATCGGTTCAGGGCCACGGCCAGTTTTTTAACATAGTTCTGAAAAATTTGTTTGTAAAATTCAAAACGCGATATTTTTATAACTATGCAAGCCATAGCAAAAAGATCTTGCGCACATAAAAAGCTTTTGAAAAAAAAATCGACTGTAAAAAAGTTTGGTGGATTTTGGGGAAGTAGACGTGGCGCCAGCCACTTTTCAGCGATTGCTTGTAGTTTCAACTATATATTTTAATGAAAATTGGTCAGCTGCTTCTCAAAATAATGTGGTATACTCCTGCCAAAAATTAGGGAAATCGGATAACACACAAGCAGAACATCCGGGCAAATAATTAGTACCCCACTGTAATAGATAAGATATCTTTTTTGGTTTTTATACCTTTCATGAACACGAAATGTTTGTTAGGATGAGAAGAAGAACAGATAGGCCCATCAATAAGTAAACTGAGATAATAAGGACGATGAGCTGAGTCGAGTTAGCCATTTCCGTCTGTCTGTATGTACGTCTGTCTGCGTTCAAGCAAAATTTTTCAAACATAAAATGTCCATGTATTGGTATTTTGAAAAAAGTGGTAAGCAGTTTTTGGTAGGGAAACTATTTATATACAAATAAATTAATTTACCACTCAAAACTCATAACAGAAGTATTTTTATTCAAAACAATCAGCTGCCTTATAATACAAATTAAAAGGTATTAAAATATACCTGCGTAAATTGGGATGGATCACTACTAAGTATATAATGTTCGGTTTCACCCGAACTTAGACTTCTTTACTTGTTTTTGATCAAATCAAATCGAATCATGTGAAGTTAAATAAAATAAAAATAAAATAATATACAATGAAACGAAACGAAATGAAATGAAATGAAACGATGTGAAATCAAATGATATTAAAGAGAATGAAATCAAATAAAAGGAAGTCACCCTGTCAGCCTTCCACTCCATATACCTTGGACTCCCCATAAAACTGCAGACTGCGGAGCAGTTCTGTCCTAGCCTACCATCAACTAGTCTTGCTCACTCGTCCTTGACGCTTAGGCTACGCTTCCACTGCCGCCGAATTTGGAGGCATTCTGCTGTTGCAACTCAAAACTCTGCGCCTAAATTTCGCTACGTCCTTGTGAACCGACTTCAAAACGCTCCAAAATCTTGCAATTATCCCCTCAACTGCAATGGATACCAAAATTGCTCCCTGTAGACGCATATACTATATTAAGGCTTAATACCTTTCATGAATACTGAACCTGATTTTTAGTGCCCGATCCTTACTTACAATAGAACAAACTTGGAACATTTTACAATCTTGTCCGGGTAATTTAAAAATATGTGAAGGCTGTACCCCATTACAAATCTAATAAGTACGAAATCTGCAAAACTTTATGTTCCTTGTTTTTCAATAAGTTATAGCCCAAAGCCCATTTATTTGAACAATCGATTGTAAAGGAGCTATATGTTGGAATTCTCTCTCTCTCTCTATGGCGCGATATACAACAGGTATATCATCATAAACCTCCTAAGAGATTTTTGCGCCAAGCTTCTCTTCCAATTTGTGGTGTGCTGATTTGAATTTTCGCTACAAATTGGTGGGACCTACAGTTTTTTGCCGACTCCGAACGGCATCTACAAAGGAGACGAATTTTTGCTGAGAAGCCTGTCATGGCAGAAATACACTCGGAGAGTTTGCCAAACCACTGCCGAGGGGCGACCCCGTTTTGAAAAACTATTTTCAAATCACTTTTGATGTTACCTGTACCAGGGCTCGAACCATGGACCTTCGGTGTGGTAGGCCGGCAACACTACCTTCACACCACGGCGGCAATTCTCTAAGAAATAGAAAAAAAGGCGTTGTTGTTGTTTGTAGCGACAAGCCCATTCCCTGCAAGTTTGGGGAATGTTGCCGAAAGAGACAGTCCTTTACCGGATTGTAACCCGGTATGCTCCATTACTCTCTTGCGGTACGTGCCCGACTGTCGCGGGAGCCATTTGGTATAACCAGTGCAACCGTCTAAGTCATTTGAGCCCATAATGGTGGAACTATTGTTTTATTCGGAGAAATATTCGATTTCAATTTATTTATTCAGCAATCAAGTGCAGGAATCATGATTCATTCATCTACCACAAGGAACTAATAAGAATGCCAAATCAGACTGCCGAAGTAAACATACTGAAATCAGAATGCGCACTGAAATCCTTAATTCCCAACAAAAATACAAAAATTATAGAGTCACTTTGTGTCAATAGTTTAATGTACAACAAATATAAAAATCTGTAACACAAAATTAATTGAAACAACTGGTTCACGTATGTGTGTATAAGAAATATGTTAATTTGGGAAAATTCAACTTATCATTTAGTGGTAAGGAAAGCACTTTATTCGGCTTTCCGAAGGCTTTACTTACAGTAAGTACAATCTCTGCAAAAATTTGTCGGATTTACCTTGTTAATTTAAAGCTCCGTTTATCGGAACAATGTGTTGTGTGGGGGTATATTGGTCCAATCTTGATGATTTTCACATTACATATGTAATAAGGACTGTAACTGCATAATTTTGTGTTCCTCGCTTTTAAATTGCAAGAGTTATACCCCGAACCCCATTTATCGGAACAATAGATTGTATTGCTATATGTTATGTTGGTCCGATCTGACTGATTTGCACAAGCAACATTACGTATATAATATGTACTAAACCTGCAAGACCTTACGTGCCTAGCTTTTTAATAGCAAAAGTTATAGATCGAAACCCGTTTATCGGAACAATCGATTGTATGGGATCTATGCGTTGTATTGGTCCAATCTTGTTGGTTCCGGTACCAAATTTCATCGATATATCTCTAAAACTGAGGGGCTGGGTTGCGTCCAAACAGACACTCAGACGGACGGGCATGGCTAAATCGTCTCAGCTCGTCGCCCTGACAAAAGCTGTAATACCATTTTATATTCATGAAAGGTATAAAAGGTATGATTATGTAGTGGCGATGATGATGTAGTAATAACGAAGTGAGAAAATAAGGGTGTGCTTAGCAAATATCAATATTAGCAAATTCCATTTCAATTATCGACAAAAAAAAAGCTAAATACGAATTTATTGCTATTGTTCTATGACGGGAGATATTTTCGTTTTTAATTGAGAAAATTTTAAGAACTGGGTCACCAAATAGGTTAATGAAAATGTCAGCGAGCCCTAAAATTTTAACCTACAATAGGAGTAATAGTTTGTTTAAGTTTTGCTATCCCGATTTTCGAAATCTCGTTCTGTAGATTTTTTATAGATTTCAATAACTTAACGTACGACAGGACATCAATATCGTTGCGTCGTCAAAGAACTAAACCATCAATAAGTTTATATTCCATTCTATAATTTTTTCTATACCTAATAACAATCATCGCAATATCAGAAATAATCATGCCTATTTCGATATTTGGTAGCTGCCTTTCGAGTTTCATTCGAATCGATTAGCGGCAGTGTTGCCAGTATTTTTTTAAACCAAGTCGCCAGATTCTCCCTTAAAAGTCGCCAAAATCGCCAAATTTTACCTAAATGTCGCCAACAAAATTTCCATAAAAACTAAACCTTTCTTTCATAAAAAAAAAGGCGTCTACGTAGCAAGATATTAGTCATTTCGATTTGCAATTTATTCCTTGATTTAGTTTTGATTGCATTTAACACGATAATGCTCTTTCAACGTTTGCATGGCTGGTGGGTAAACCCAAAATTTGTAAAACATACAACTCCTTAAATATCGGCCAAAAATCGTAGCTGCTCTGATAGCTAGTTATCCCGCCAGTAACTTATTCAAATAATTTTCAATTCTACTCAAAGATTTTTCATCGCTCATATTTAAATGGTAAATCTTTGGATTTAGGTCGGTTTTGATTTAAAGAAATTTTTGGATCAAATATCTGAATTTTCTTCAAATTTTTAAAACTTGTTATCAACCGTTTATCAATTCCTTTGCAAAGGGTTTTAATATATTCAAGAGCTTTCCTCTCAAGAACAGTTTCATGGCCTATGGAAATCTTGAGGGATGAACTTTTCTCTTTATAATAAAATATGCCAAAATTTTGCTTCCTCAGGAAGACAGTAGACTAAGTCATTGTCAACATTTTTCATTAAAGTAGTTTTATCCCTGGTGTTCACAAAAGTGGATTTGATCGCTAAACACATCGTTGACATAGTCGCCAGAAAATTGGTGCCAAACTTAGTATGTATGCCTACGCACATATTATTTCCTCATCATATGATACTAGTTGGTTTTCTACTTAATTTTCTCGTAAGATGCATTGGCAAGGTGTAGGTAAAGGATGAAAACAGAGTTAAAATTATACTTAAAAATTTACTCAAGTTTCAGAATATTTGGATAGCCGCCTAAAAAGTCGCCATCGACAATTTTCATAATTTGGTCGCCATGGCTGTAAAAAGTCGCCAATACTGGCAAGCCTGCAAAATAGTTATATTCTATAAATCTTCTCTCAATTCATTAGTGTCGACTAGGTACACAAACTATAACCAAATGGCTTAAAAATAAATAAATAATTGGCGCCATATATATACCTCAGAGGAGAATAAGGCCGAGCTTCTCTAATAGTTTGTGGTGCGCTGCTTCTAATTTTCCTACAAATTGGTGAGACCTACAGTTTTTTCCCGATTCCGAACGACATCTGAAAAGCAGATGAATTTTTGCTGAGAAGCCTTTCATGGCAGAAATACACTCGGAGAGTTTGCCAAACCACTTTTGATGTTACCTGTTCCAGGACTCGAACATTGGACCTTCGGTGTGCTAGACCAGCAACACTACCGTCACACCACGGCGACCGCTTAGGTTGCTTTTTTTTTTTGTAATTTAAAAACTTAAATCCATAACTGTTCTGTCCTGTTTTCGTAAGTAAATAACTAATATTTAATAAAGTTGGTTGTGTGATGGAGTTCGTTGTTTAATATTTGTCATTAGAAATATATTTAACACATATTGACAAAAGTGAATAGAGTCTCATATGGCAGCACCCGACACAATTCGTATTCGTTATTCATATGAAAATCTGAGGTATATCAAATATCTGATTATGAACATCGGCTAAGGCGAACCGACACATATGATTTAAAATGCTATTCATCTCACTTTTAAGATTGTCATTTTATTGTCAAATTTTATTTTTAGAAGCAACTGTACTAATACACAGGGTATTATAGTTTTGTCCATATCACGGTGGTTTGTACCGTTACAAACACAATGCAATAGAATAATAGAGATAGATATAGAGTTCCATATAGGAAAGTTATTAGAATGCAGGGATCGATTAAGACATGGCCGTCCATTCGTGGACACGGTAACTCGAGAAAAATTGAGACATTTGAAAGAAATTTGGCACATATGTAGGTTATTTTTCGGCCAAGAGAGGTTGCTATTTAAAATGAGCGAAATCGAACCACGCCCATTGCTCCGATATCAATAATAAAAGCAGCTATAATAATGAAATTTGGTAGCTTCATTGAATTAATCATTCTATTGACGATTTTACAAAATTTTTGGAAATTTGTAGCGTGGCACCGCTCACACATGAGTGACAAAATTTTCAAACTTCAACTGTTAATAACTTCAGAAAGAAAATAAGCGAAATCGGTTTTCGACCACGCCTACTTTTTCATAAAGGTTATGTGAAAAGGACTGCATTGGTTCATTGAATTATATAGGTAGAATCAAGTAATTTTTGAATTCGACTGTTAATGGCTTCAGAACGGTTTAAGATAGAATGAAAAACCTTGGTACGAGATATACTATGGACGGGCACACCCACCTTTGTGCAAAAATTTTCTAAATGGGAGATAGGAGCAAAATATGCCATATCTCCTTCGCTCATGCAGATAGAATGGTCTAATTTGGCAGTTACATCAATTTTGTTATTCTATATACGATTTTGGTAAAATCTTGGAAAGTGGGCATGACACCGCCTACATATGTTAACAACTTTAGAACGGTTTATTGTTAAGTTTAAACCAAACATTTTACGACTAATTTGCCCGGGATCTATAGTGAATTCGGGGGTTTACTTGTATGAGCGACAAATGGAATCTTAAAATTGCATTGCGGAGTAGCACCGCCCACTTTTCCAAAAACTATATATAACCTGTGCTGTACCAAGCGACCACTAGGTTCTCTGAAAGTTTTATAGAGATGGGTACTGAACTTTGAACGTCAATAAAGTACCGCCTACTTTTTCGAACTACTGTGAAAATTTCGGTCGGATTGGTCAAGTACTTTGGACGCCGATAAGAGATAAACATTCATTTTTATACCCAACTGTACTAGTTACTTATGAGATTGTGAAATTAAAGTGTTGACATTATATAAATACTTTAAATTACACTTCCTGTACCACATTGCATATATGTATATGTGAAAAATAAAGTAATTCTAGTAATAAATAATGCCACTTTAATGTGACGCCTGTTTGTGAAACTATTTTGAGCAACTCAAAGAACACATAAAATTAGGTATTTAAGTAGGTAACTGATTTAGATAAATAATAAAATTAGCCACATGGTTGTAGAAAAAGTTTAAAACTTCTAGAGAGATAAATGAGCTCGTTTTCTGTAGCATTATCTCCAAATTCAGCAAAAACCTTTCTTTTCTAAAAAGTTTGCTCTATAAAAACTTATTTATAATTTAATGTGTTTTGAATGATTTGAAAATGTATATTTCTGCAACAGTAAGTAATAACAACCAAAGTCTATTTTAATACATATTTAAAGTTAAATTCCTTGTAGAAAAGCAAACTGCTTTTTCCCCCAAATTTTTGATGTTTGCTTTTTAGATCATATTTGAACCTTATCTGTTAAGTCAGTATTTTTCTGTAAGCCCATGTTAAGAAGCCTATTCCGTCGGTATTCCTAAACAAGAGTTTACTTTGGCTGTTATTACAAAACAAACCAAAACTTTTTAAGAACCTTCAGCTGTTTTTGTGAACTGTTTTTTCAGTTATTTTCGTGTTCGAAATCAGAATTACCCGCCGATTCTGTGTTTTTGACAAATTTTCAATTTTGATAAATAATCAAGAAAAAAATATTTCTATCAATTGTTTTGAATTTTGCGTTAAAAATAATATTATTTTTGTTTTTTTTTTGACTTAAAATTTAAAAAACATATTTTTTGTTGATTATTTATCAAGATTGACAATTTGTCAAGAACTCAGAATTGGGCGCTTAATAGGTTTTATTTCTGGTTATTTATCAAGATTGACAATTTGTCAAGAACTCAGAATTGGGCGCTTAATAGGTTTTATTTCTGGTACTTAAAATAATTTTTTGTTTTAGAAACAAACTATGGTAATGGCGTCATTATACATTTGAGTACGGAATATATAATGCTGGTGACAACTCAATTTTGTCCTAAGTTGATTGTATCTGTTATTACTTTTTGCCACAGGTATTGTTAAGAGATTTACTTAAAGAAAAAACCGATAACTTTTAAATAAAAATTTACTGTACGCCGTCATCGATTTGGCCTTAGCTAGCTTTAGACCGCCAGGCAGAATACCGAAAATTCGCCCGAATTGCTGGTGTTGAAATCTTTTATCAACTTTCCGATCCCTGTTCACTGTGATAAATAATAAGAAAAAGGGTTCAATCGTCTTTGGCAAGAAGGTTGTTGCGGATCCATCGAAATGCTAGATATCCTTTTGTAGGCAATTTATAGTGCATCGTCCAGCCACTAGACGTTTACATTGACATCGCCAATACAGTGTTTGACGATATATCCATGCTGATGTTAAAAAAGCTTGCTCCCTCTCTGCTCCCTCTAAGTTTCCTCAAGGCCGTCTTTAATTTTCCCATGTCCACTTTTGTCATAAAAAGATAGAACCAGTAACAAATGCCTGGGAGACCAGTTAAAGAAGTGGAGTCTTATTACCTGGTATCGGTCCTCTTCAGCACCCAAGATATTCTACTCATTACCAACGCCTCTAACTTACGACTACAGGACTGTTCTGATGATTTTAGAGACAATTAATATATTCAAGGATGGTGTGATATTTACATTCTTCCTTGACTTCCGCATCTTGAAATTTCCTTCACCACCATATACAATGGGTGGTCCATTTGTGCCAATTGTACATGGAAGAAATAATATGAAACTAAGGTTGGGACCGAAAATAAGAATAGAATTTGATATGACAACTTAGATAAACCGGCAAACATGGAATTAGGCGTCTACGTCGATGGCATTAAGCTTCCGACTGTCACACACCCCAAAATTTTAGGGGTCACGTTTGATAACATGTTCAACTACTGTGCTCATGTAGCCGCGATTGCCACCAAAGTACAAAGCCGCAACAAAATCCTCAAGTCACTAGCTGGCAGCACTTGGGGGAAATATAAAGAAACGTTACTGCCAACGTACAAGGCAATCGGCCAGCCGGTTCTGAGCTACGCGACGCCTATATGGTCGCCGGGTTTAGCAGATACACACTGGAGGAGGTTGCAGGCCTGCCAAAACACCGCACTCAGAACTGCCACGGGGTGCCTCCTTATGTCTCCTGAGCACCACCTTCATAGTGAAGCAAAAATGCTCGATGTTAAAGAGCATTGCGAGATGTTGACCAGGCAATTCCTGTTCAACTGCTATAAACCGCAGCATCCGAACAGGAACCTGCTCAACGAAAATCCGCCTCCCAGGAGAATAAGGAGTCATATCCGTAAGCACTATGACGAGATCAGGCATGATCCTGTTGAAGCCGCGAGGTTTCTGGGACTTCCGTTAGAAGAGCCTGATGACAATGTTGGATAAGAGGTGATACTTTAGGCAGGTTAAATAGTCGCTAATACAACAACAACAACCTAAACCGGAAAACAGTGGTTATTTTAAGGGGACCAAATATCTTCTTAAATATTTACTAACAAACATTTTGAAATTTACGATAATGCCTCCTAAACTGAGTGTATATAGCGCTCTATAGAAATGTTTTTATAATAAATAAAATTGGAAATGTGAATATATGAGAAGAGATTTTACACTTCCCACAAATTCTGATTAATGCTAACTCAATCTCTTTGCAAAAACCAGAGATGTAAAAAATTAATTGGCAGCCATGACCACCTAAGAAAATTAACTAAGTTTCTAGTCCGTTATTTTAGGTCTTGTTCACAAGTAGTTTATTACTTTTCGGTAAAATTTTTACATTTATAAATTCTTAATACTGCTACCAAAATATTGAGATGAAAAAATATTATGATTTGGTATGAGTTAGAGCAATTTTAACATGCCTAACAAACAACGACTAGGAATTTAATTCTTATACAGGATGGCGCAAAAGTAATCCTCCTATCAGAAAATGCTATAAATTTTGCGATTGGCCCCTAAAGTCAGTTCTGTTTTGACATTTGTGTAGTAAACACATGCGAAATACACGTTAATAAACAATGTTACGCTACACTGCTCCAGAACGCGGAATATTGCTGACTATTTATTTGACCAATAATCGGTCTGTGAAAAACGGTTACTGTGCAAAAGTAATCCTCCTATCAGAAAATGCTATACATTTTGCGAATGGCCCCTAAAGTCAGTTCTGTTTTGACATTTGTGTAGTAAACACATGCGAAATACACGTTAATAAACAATGTTACGCTACACTGCTCCAGAACGCGGAATATTGCTGACTACTTATTTGACCAATAATCGGTCGGGGCCAAACGGTTACTGTGAATGGTGAGCGCTACAGAGCAATGATCAACGAGTTCTTTTTGCCGCAACTTGATGAATTGGGATTGGAAAACATGTGGTTCCAACAAGACGGTGCAACAGCACACACTGCACGTGCCACAACCGATATGCTGAACATCGGAAGCTTACTTTTGCGCCACCTTGTACAATCCCCATGCACACATATATTAAGCATATGTGCTTAATAAACTAAAACTCGCTGTTCCTGTACCATCTTCTGGCAAAAAACATATTTTAATATAGGAATGGCGTAAATACATTTACTACTCTGATGCATGACAATGTGAAAGCTACTGTCGTCTGTTAGTCTGCCTCCGTTGCCAACAAAACGCAAAACGTCGCATTTGAGCAACAAACTATATGTAAAAACAAAAACATAGTAATCTAATTTGTTAAATGCCCCGCCATACATGCACAACTATGTTGCCGAAGAAAATAAAAATAGGCAACGTTCTCAGTTTGTAAGAAGAAACGTGAAGAATAACTATTTTAGAGCAACAAAAAAAGGCAAGAGGCAATGGCGGGAACAGGAGATTCCTGGCTAAAGCATAGTTGCCACAAAATTCTTTTTCGACAGCTACATTCTTTATAAGAAAAGACCACAACTCAAAAAATAGCTAGAACTTTTCAGTTAATTGGTTAAATTAAGGCACTTATATCTCTAAGTTAATATCAATTGACGTGAAGCGAAAAAATATATTTCATTTAAAGCTTTTAACTATATAAAAGTGACAAATGCAAGTGGATATAAAATTATATAAAATCTAAATTAAAGCAAATACGTGTATCTAAATTAAACAATTGAATAATAAAATTTTTAATTATCAGGTTAAAGATGGAAATATTTCAGTATTTAAAATAGTGAACGAACTTTCGGTGCAGAATGAGTCAATAATACCCTAGGACTGCCAAGAGATGGCAAATTGAAATGAAGAAGGGCACTTATATAAGGTGGAAGTTAAAGACTAATTTCCAATTAAAATCACGTAAAGCAAAAGCCAAAAATTGCAGTGACTCAAAACGCGAACACTGGACACACTAGCAATACTCAAGTAGTAGACAGGCTAACGACGTGTATAAGATCTTGGTGGGAGAGGGATAGTTAAATTATTTAACCCTATAGTATAATAAATGATTATTTCATTTAAATAGAGGCATTATCAATCATTTTGCAAAGGAAAATGCGCCATAATATTAAAGACCTTGAAATCAGCCAGGATCCATCTGTGGTATTTACCACTGCCGGATTGTCACACATAAGATGGTACATCTTCTACTTGGCATCGCCATTACAATTTGCACATCATTTTCAGAACCATAGAATTTCAGCCATGTTTGGCAGGGCTTTCAATACATTTTTATCCCTTAGAGTGATTTTAAGTATATTACCCGATTAGTGATATGTATAAGGCGTGTGTGATCCTTATTTGGAAGAGTATACTAGGTCTTTCGTTGGGCATAAAATACAGTTATTATTTTACTTTTTCTATGTCTTCGGTAGTAGATGTATAACCTTCAGATTTGTTGGAACCCTTCTGGGACTATAGTTTATCAGAGGCCTAAAGTTATCTTCTTGATTTTTTTTACTAAAGATATACCATGAATTTATATCACATTTATGATAACGTTTGGCACTTCAACCTAGAAGATGAATATTTAAAATTAATCGACGTATAAAACTAAATTAAAAGTACCATATTTGGTATAAATGTTGCAATGTGGCAACTGCGGTATAAAGTCTCACGGAAGTATGGATGAGCACAATGTGAATCGGGGTGAGTTTATGAGAAATTTGGCGCATGTCACGTTGCAGTGGTATTTTCCTTCAATCTGAAGAAAATGGAAAAAATAAGACGAACTGAAGGTGAGAGCATGGGGTATATACATATATGTATGTAGATATTAAAATCTAATAAGATATTCAACGAAGGCCACCATCAGCCACTGCGCATCGAATGCATATGTATGTAGATATTATCCCTCATGCATTTGGCATACTGTACCCTGGAAAATTTGTGCATTAGTCTCTACAGGGATTTGTTCGGAATTTTATAGAATATTGTGTATTGATTATTTCCAACTTTTGGGTGCAAAGCTTCATTTTTAGTTCTAATATACTTGAATATTCCAAACTTATAAGTGCTCTCGCTGTCATATAAAAGCGCTACTAATCAAATTATAAATTGAAATGGTTGTTAACCGGCTGGCTTTTTTGTACGGTAACATTTTTTGGTATGGCCCAAAAATTTTTTTTTACAGATATATGTTATGTTAAATAATTTTTTCATAACTACTATTGTAAACTAAAAATTTAATAAATACTTATTTCTCTCCTTATTTCATTCAAGTTAGTGACATGCAAACTTCAAGAGCTTTGCGTTGCTTACGGATTTAAGGATAAATTGAAGAAATTTAAAATGTCGTAATCTGGCCGAAGTCTAGTCATTAGCTCTTTCGCTACGACTTTTGTAGGCTCCTTGTCGGAACTATATTTGACCTTTTTAGACAAATTGAGACTTTATCAAATAAAGCTTGTAACCTATGTAGATAAGATTAATTTTAGGTGGGACACATCATTGCCAGCAGTATTTTAGCAATTGTTTTGTTAAGTTACCTATACGGTGTGGTGGTAGTGTGCTGGTCCCACCGAAGGTTCTAGGTTCAAGTAAAAGGACAGACAACATCAAACTGTCGGTAACCTTGTATTTCTGCCATGAAAAAGCTTATCAGCAAAAAACGATTTATCGTTAGACTAATTCGCATTGTTTTTGCTATTTCAAAAAATCCTAGATAGTATCGAACCGGAACAAGATTTTTTAGGCATTCTGTATTTATGTTAATCATGTATGTTTGAATTTTTGATTACGTTCTGTTCATTTTACATGTATTATAAAATTAACGAGCTCAAGGCCAGTTGACAATAATTATTATTCAATTACTATTTTTATTTTAATAAAAGAATTGACAAAACAACAAGCATATGCAGGCTATATACGAGGTGTGTTCAAAAAGTATCGCGAATTTTGAATTTTCGCTGGTTACGTATATTCGAATTTCGAATTTTTTGTGGCGTTATGTTGGTACTCATGTCTCTCACTTATGCCGACAAGCTCGGCCATTTTGAATGTTCAGTTAATTGTTGACAGCTGCTTTGCTTGCACGTGTTTTGGATCGTCTTCGATTTTTACGCGAAATTCGTACCAAAATTGCTCAATTGTGACCAAAAACAGCATCGCATGAACATTGCTAATGAGATGTTAAACTCTGTCCGCGACAACCCAAATTTGCTCCAGAGGGTCATAACTGGTGACGAATCGTGGGTTTATGGTTATGACGTGGAAACCAAAGCTCAATCATCTCAATGGAAGCTGCCGCACGAACCAAGACCGAAAAAAGCGCGCCAAGTTCGGTCGAATGTGAAAGTTTTGCTGACAGTTTTCTTCGATTGCAGGGGCGTGGTGAATCATGAGTTCTTGCCACAGGGAAGAACGGTCAATAAGGAATATTACCTGCAAGTTATGCGCAATTTACCAGAAACGCCCGGATTTGTGGAAGAACAAAAATTGGCTTTTGCACCACGATAACGCCCCTGCTCACGCATCGTTGCTTGTGCGCGACTTTTTGGCCAAAAAAAACACACTAATGATGCCGCAGCCACCGTATTCCCCAGATCTTGCCCCCTGTGACTTTTTCTTGTTCCCTAAACTGAAGAGGCCCATGAAAGGACGACGTTACGCTTCTCTTGACGAGATAAAGACGGCATCGAAGGAGGAGCTGAACAAGATACAAAAAAATGATTTTTTGAAGTGCTTCGAAGATTGGAAAAACCGTTGGCACAAGTGTATAATATCTCATGGGGATTACTTTGAAGGGGACAAAATAGATATTCATGAATAAATAAATAATTTTTGAAAAAACACAAAATTCGCGATACTTTTTGAACACACCTCGTATTTATAATTCTATTTCAAAAACAGCCACAATCTCTTGTCAGGCTAATTCGAATAGCTTTGTTATTTCGGAAAATCGTACAGTGAATTTGGGCGCTTACTCTGTAGTTCTACTCGAAAGCAAAAAGCGATTCTAATACACATAGGCACTCTGTAGTTCGTTAGAATTTACTTTAGAAAATATTCCATAACAGTAGGCATCTCTGTTTCACAAATTTCAAACGCAAGGCAAAATACAAAAACACTTTGCATAAATGTCAAGTGCAGTTTTACATGTCACAGTAGCGCAGGTGATAAGAATCTCGACTACCGCACGTTTGGTCGCAGGTCCGAGCGTAAGTGCTTGCGCACTAATTTGTATACCTTTCATGAACATGTTTGTAACGTTAAGAAATATAAGAGATAGACCCACCATTAAGTATACCAAATTGATCGGGACGATGAACTGAGTTGATACAGCCATGTCCGTCTGTCCGTCCGTCTGCCCGTCCGGCTGTTTGAACGCAAACTAGTCCCTCAATTTTTGAGATATCTCGATGAAATTTGGCACACGGATGTATTTTTGTATTATATTAGACATTTGTAGGATCCGGTATAATCGGGTCACTATAGCATATATCTCCCATACAACCGATCGTTCAAATAAGAGGATTATGACCATTTCTCCCTCATTTTTAAAGATTAAAACTTGAAACTTGGTGAGATATTACCTTATCACCAAGATCGGAGCTATATATAGTATATATCCTATACAACCGATCGTTCAGATAAGAGGATTATGGCCATTTATCCCTCATTTTGGAAGATTAAAACTTGAAACTTGGTGAGATATTTGCTTACTGATAATAAAAAGTTTGGTAAAAAATCGCTAAGATCGGAGTTATATGTATATAGTATATATCCCATACAACCTATCGTTCAGATAAGAGGATTATGGCCATTTCTCCCTCATTTTAAAAGATTTAAACTTGAAACTTGGTGAGATATTTTCTTATGGATAGTAAAAGATTTCGTAAAAAAGTCAGCAAGATCGGAGCTATATATAGTATATATCCCATACAACCGATCGTTCAGATAAGAGGATTATGGCCATTTATCCCTCATTTTGGAAGATTAAAACTTGAAACTTGGTGAGATATTTGCTAACAGATAACAAATAAAGCTTATTATAAAAGGAAATTAAATGTATTGCTGACAAAGTTTTAAAGAAGTTTAAACAATGCGTATTTAAGTTTGCACGTATTCATGAAAGGTATAAAGCCTTCGGCACAGCCGAAGACAGCGCCGTCCTTACTTGTTATTTTTATATTTTATTTTTATTAATTGAAATTTAATTTTTTTAAATATATAAATACTTCTAATCTAAAAAAATTTTCTTTTGTTGATTTTTTCCAATTTTTTACCAGAATTCTTCAATTATTTTTTGTCAACAACGATTGCTTAATTCTTTTTGCGATAAAAATTATTTTTTGATTAAAAAAAGACTAGTTGTTTTATTATAATCATAAGAAAGTACATTTTTATGGATTTCCGTTTACTAAATTGTTGTCGAATAGAATTTTCTAACTTTCGACAATTTTGGCATGTGTTTTCGAAATAGTGACTATCAAATTTTCTATAATCGAAGGGGGATGAATCAAATCCAAAAGGAACAGAATGGAACTCGAGCAAAGAATGCGATCTACTCGAAAATTTTAGACATTCCCTATTTTTTTTTTTTTGTTTTTGTGCATTCTTATTCTTTTTAAAGATAGGCTTTTCCATCGTAAAGGGTGGGGCAACTTTACATGAAATTTTACTTTTGTTACAAGACTTCAAAAAAACTAACTAATGATTTCTGGTTATAAAAGAGATTTGGTTTAATATTGCATTCAATTAATGGTAAAATTAAAAGAAACCTTAATGTAATGTTAGTGGAAGTAATATTAGATTTAAAATTGGATTGAGATAAAATTTTGACGCTATCCGTAAGTCAAGTTATATATTACAAAAACTCTGCAAATTTATAAAGTTAACTATGTTCATACGTAAAGACAAATGTGAAATATGTTGATGGTAACATATATTATTTTTCTCAAATAATTTTATTGCTCTAATCCAAAAAGTTAGTAAAGTAATTGTAACAGGCGGGACAACCCCTTGTAACGGGTGGGACATGTCTTTATTTGAAGCACTGATTAAGGTTAATTATAATAAATAGAGTATGCCAAAGAGGCAAAAGCGGAAGCAATTCATGAATTTATTTCATAGGCGGAACTAATTTTCATTTTTTCACATAATATAAAGAATTTGCACTTACTCAGATGTAAGGGCTTTGATGGTACCTACTTTACTAGTAAAATTTTGTCATTGGCTTTTTCTTTAATTTTTGCTGGACATAACTAGTATATATGTTTATATAGTAGTTTAATGCATATTAATCCTTTTCTAACCCCTATTTCCCCATAACTGTGACGGGTGGGTCATGCTTCATTGTTGAATATTTCTTAACTAGCTCCATAGAAACTAAATTCAACCTCATTCAAACAGCTGACCCAGTGGATGACTTTAAAAAGTAAAAAATGTTACTAAAAATTAACTTAAATCTTAAATTTATTATTGTTTGGCTTATTTAATTATCGAAATATTTGCTTTTTTTATAAACAAAATTATTTTCACCACATTATTATTATTTTCTAATGAAACTGATTCACTCATTTTTGAAAATATACAAGATGGTATCCTCCTCCCAACTGCATTTCTTTTTTTGGGATATTTATTGTTTTGCAAATATTATTCGAAATTTTTTTTTTAATATTTTTGAATTCTTCGCCATTACAATTACAAACTATCAGGAAAAAAAATTCCATTGCCGGGCCTCAATTTTTTTTCTGCTGATAGTTTGTAATGTAATGCCTCACAACATTATCCTAAAACCCAATCTAATAGCGACGAAGATGTCTAAAATATTAAAATAAAAAGCTATACGTTGTATTGGTCCGTTTTTGCTGGTTCCGAGAAATGATGAATGTTTTACAAAATGGCGGTCCACAGCAAATTTCAACGACATATCTCAAAAGCTGAGGGACTAGTTTGCGTTCAAACAGACAGACGGATATGGCAAAATCGACTCAGCGCATCGCCCTGATTATTTCGGTATACTTATCTCTTCTTCTTCTTATACTTAAAAACATCGGAACAATGTTATAATACCATTTCCTGTTCATGACAGGTATAAATATGTCAAAATAAGAAATGTAGTTGAGAGAAACTTCGAAAATCTGTTTATAGGTATAAGTTAGAAAATAATTTGAATTTCGAAAAACTGTGAAATACTTATTTTTCTTCAATCGTTGTGAGCCATACCACCCAATTTTATTAAAATACATGACCTTCGAAAAAATTTTAAGGGGTTCACTTCACAAATTCTTACCCACCTGTAACCCGTGCTCGGTACCGAGACAATAACCATATCACTAGAATTATCCATGATAATACGAAGTATGTACAGAAACAAAAAATAAATAAACATCTTTTCATGCCTAATGTTCACAACGTGCAAACGCTACAAAAAACTATATAATTGAAGTTAACTTATCTCTACATATCGTCGCTGACACTGCAAAACCGCGTAACTCACAAATGCTAAACCGCGTGAGTGATATCTCAGTTGGGCTGTTTTTCCACTAAAAATTGCTGAATTTAAAGAAGAATAATGACTTTGTGGCAAAAGTTCCGAACAAAATTGATTCTTCTAGATATTTTCCAAACCACCATATGGTTTTCTTGAGAATAAATGAATAGATCTTAATGGTAGGTTTTTCGTGGTTTTGCATTTGTACGTTACGCGGTTTTGCAGTGTCACCGACGATATAAGAAAATTGTAACAGGTCGATGTCTGTATATGTAGATGTTCAAGAAAAATTGGTAGGAGTTATCATTATTAAGCCAATAGAAGCCAAATCAACAGTTTTTAGAATTTTTTTCTGTCTGTCTTATTCGGTAGCTCGACCAGTTTCGGAGGTACCGACCAATATGGGTATCAAACGAAAAGTGAGAATGAGTGCTGCAATAAGCGATGTAATTATGTTCCATATCTTATTTGTTATGGGAGATCTAATAATGACTTAGTCTGTTATAAGTTCTGAGGCGCAGCGAAGCGTGGCCGGGTTACCTATTTGAATACGGTTCTGGGTTTATTTCTGAATTGGTTTTATGAAGCCTTTTAATTTCCCCTTCAAATTATCCTTAATGATCTTTTATACTTTAAAATTAGTAGATCTGAAAAATTCTAAAAGCTACTTCCGTTTTGAGTAACGTCCGAACAGAAATTTGTATGGCTAAAAAGTGCCATCAGCCTAAATTTGTTGCCATACTCTATATCTCCCTAAATGTGTCCCTTCACATACAAACAATTAAATTTTTTACAGTTTTTTTTCTTCGGCAATTCAAAAAACTCGTCCGACCGTAATGTTCTCAACCCCGGGAAATATCCACATAGTGAATAACTAGATATATCAAAGTAGCTGATAACAGCGAAAAGGCCAAGCTATACTAATGTTAGTTTCAGCTTTTTATACATATAAAAAATGGATTATTATATCAAAAATCAATAGAAACTTTTTTGTCTTTGTTTTACTATACGGTTAAAAATATTAGCCTAAATTTAAGTCATATTTAGAGTTTTTTACTTTTAAAACAGAAATTTGGAAACGAGTAGAAAAAGAAGTTTCGAACCAACCTGAATTTAAAATTGCTTAGACTAAATATTGGACTGGAAGTTGAATATATTTGCCTTAATTTAATTACCATTTTTAAGTGTTAGGCTTCTTATTCAGTTCGGGTTTTCACTGAAACCTAAAGAAAATAAAATCAGAGTAAGCTTTTACGAGTAAAAGTCGTAAAAGGCTTGGAACTTACTACAAAAAAGTTTAAAAAATCGCCTAAAGGTTAAAAGTTTAAGCACAAATGTTTAACCTTGCGGGATTCAATAATAACAGATATGTAATGTAAGGTTCAACGGGAAGTTGGATGTTCCTGTCATTTGTTTCATATTAAAAAGGTATAGTTAAATCCATTATTCTTGTAAATTTTAAGAAAACGGAAGGACCGCCAATTTGTAGGAAAACTTAGAAGCAGCTTTCCAAAAATAGGTTATTTTTTTATACCTTTCATGAAATGATTAGGGCGATGAGCTGAGTTGATTTAGCCATGTCCGTCCGTCTGTCTGTTTGAACGCAAACTAGTTCCTCAGTTTTAAAGATAGCTGGATGAAATTTGGTAAGGGGCAGCCATTTTGTTTTTGGTAGCCATTAATCATTTGTCGGAACCAGCATGATCGGACCAATACAACGCATAGCTCCTAAGTATACAATCGATTGTTCCGATAAACGGGTTTTGGCCCATAACTGTTGCAATTAAAAATCTAGGAACGTAAAATTTGGCAGTTTTAGTACGTATTATATATGTAATGTGTGTAGTGAAAATCAGCCAGATCGGACCAACGTGACATATAGCTCCAATATAATCAAACAAATATATAATATATGTAATGTGTGTAGATAATCACTCAGATCGGACCAACATAACATATAGCTCCCACACAATCGATTTTCCGATAAATGGGGTTTGGGCTATGTATCTTTGAATAACCAGTTTTGCAAAGTTTGTACTAATTGTAAGTAAGGATCGGACACTTAAGCCGTGATGCGTATTCATGAAAGGTATAAAGTCTTCTGCACAGTCGAAGACAGCCCTTTCCTTACTTGTTTTAATTTCAGATAGGTAGCAGCTCGTTACATACCTCCCAGGTGACAGCACTGATGAAATAGAGCTTAGCAGACCACCTATATACAAAATTTCATAAAAATTTGTCAAAGACGCTTTCGTGATAAAAGCGGATATGCCAAAAAATAAATATAATGGGATTAGGTGCATCTAGAAATATTTATGATGATACGGTTAATATCCATTACGAAAAAAACAAATAGGTGTCTACCCCATAAAAGCAGCAACACGTGGATAGGGGTTCTGAGAATGAAATACTATCTACCAAATTTCAGCCAATCGGATCAGGCGTTTCTGAGATGGGGTTGATATAAGTCCAGGCGAGGAAGACAGAAAATCGGCTGAATACGGAAGTGACTCGGGTCATAGGTTTTTTGGTTTATTTCACTCTCCTACTAGTGGACATGAAAGGGTAAAAAATAATCAAAAAATATGCAGAGGATACTTTTCTGCAGCCATTTAAAATGGATTTTTTTTGTTTTTTTTTTTTAATTATTTCGGTGGTGAGATGATTCCCCATCGAAAGTGTTTTTACAGTTTTTTCCCCGCTATAAACCCTTTTTCCCAGTGCATTATTACAAAAAACATGCAAACAAGTAGATTTTTGAGATGCATTTTGTATGGGGCAGAAAAAATTTTGTTTGCAAAATTAAATTTTTTTTTGCGGATTTTGGTAGAATGTTAAATTCCTATGAATGTTCCTTCTAGCGATTTCTTGCTAAAGGTGACTAACCCCTCGAAAATGGGCGTGGCAGCTGTTCAACATTTCATAATTTGTTAAGTTATCCCTTCAAAATGACTTTGGTACATGTGTCATCTCTCTTAAAATATACCCAATATTTATTAAAGCATATTAGGCTATAAGCTGTAAATTTGTATCCAAATCCGTTGTCATAACGCGCCGGGACAATTGGCATTTTCGCGTATAGTGAAATCAATCTCGGGCTAATAGCTTGTTTTTGCAGGTTTAGTCATGTTAAATACTCGTACATACATTCACAGCTTCGTAAATAGACCAATCTGCTAAAATGTAAGAGTAACTACAATTAACAAAGGCTTAGGGGTGACTTTCTCCAACGTATGTTTGGTACTTTCATAAAATTTTTTTGGTTTCACTTTACATAACAAAATAGGGTTTAGTGGGGGGATGAAGTAAAGTATAACTTATCAACTAATTATCTAACTCCCAGCATTTTAATGAACAGGCATCAAAGGTGGATTCGTAACTTCCAAAGAGCAGGGTGGAAGGAAAAATTATCACAATGATTTAAGGTTTAAACATATTATGTATGTATTCGAATAATGGCACGAGTTTGTATTTACGAAGTGATTTATTTTATATTTTTTTACCTATTAATGTTATTGTGGGTATTATAATAGTGGCACGCTAAGTTCACAATACCGGCACGCCGTTGTAATTATAAAGTATCAACGCTAGTAAATCCCTCAAACAGACAGGTGTATAGAAAGAGTAACAAAAATTTTTAAGAGAATAAAATATTTCTAAGAGATTTTGCGAAGAGTTATAAAAGAGTAGACTCTCACTCACACATGCATGTTCCGGCAGAACTTACACATTGACAACAGTGCACACTTAGACAAGGCAGAGCGCCAATGGATGCAATGGTATAAGTGAGAACGCACTCCTTTTGAGATTGATTGAATGAGATTATGTTTACTAAGTGGGTATGGGTTTGAGCAAGTTGCTTAGTTGTGAGTATTCTATTGTGATAAATAAATTATTGCATTGCAGAAATTAAAAGCGCACATATTATGTCGCAAGAATAGTGATAAAAATCTTTACATCCGCCGGAACGAACTGTAAATTAATTTTTCCAAAGTAGCTTATAAACAAAAAACCCTGTAAAAAAATTTTTAAAATATCTGCAAAGAATCGGCTGGTTCAAAATATCTTTAATTCGCCCCACCAGTTCATTTATTACTGGGCAAAGATATTTATTTCAATAGGTTCCTCTCCACTTGTCTTCAGAAAGCTGGTTCAGTTACACAATTTTTACAAAAGTAAAAAGACCCTGCCGTGGTATAGTCGAAAGTTCCAGGTTCAAGTGACGATGTCGCTCGGTGTAGCCAATAAGCATGCAGATCCCGAGCATTTATTTAAAAATTTAACAGATCACTACAAAATGGAAGAAAAGGTCAGCCAAAATCTCCTCAAAGGCACCAAGAGCTCTTTCTTAACTTGGTTAAGTTTTCTCAATCACTGTTAGTTAGTAGCTGGACTACTACTTATTGATTTACTACTACTTATTGGCATATTAAATGCATGCTCATTACGTTCCACTCACCAAAATGGGGAATAACAGAAATTACAAAACTATATTTCATTTTATTTGTGATGTGCATATACATTTACCTTCGTTTATTTTTGCAACTACTTCAGAATCTAAAAACCTCTTGCTTATGGTTATTAAGTATATTTATAAGAAAATAAAATCAATGTGTCCATATCCGATAATGTGAGTATAAAAGCTAGTGCGTTTTAAATTTTACTGTCAAATATACTGGTAACAGGTCGAAATTGGACAATGGGCCACTAAAATTTGAATATTTTTTTGTCCCTTAACAGAAAAAAAAAACACTATTGATTTATTACATATTGTTGGTTAACATTTGGAAACGCATCTTCATTACAAATATCGAGTGCTGCAAGTGAGTTTTTTCTTTCTTTTCCGGCAATGAGCTTCCGCCAAAGTTGTACTTCGTTCACCCAGATGTCACGGGAATCGTCGTGCAAAAATGATTGGAATAGTTGAGCGCAGGTTTTTTTTTCGAAAATTTTCATTTAGTTGGGAAAAAGGCAAGCGAAATTTGATAAAATATTGCGGTGATTTAAGAATCGATCTTGCAATTGTGTCAGAAATTAATCAATGTACGGTATGTACTCGTAGATTGTTATACGGAAGTAATCTTCAACTGAATCAGTTTGTACGTTGGAACGTTGGGTCTGTTTCGACGCAATCCTTGGCTTTCGTAATTCAATTTCGTATTACTCGCTAATTTCGCTCACGGTTTTGAAAATTTGTCTGAACTCTCCCTTAACGTTTTCTCTTCTTTCCTTCAAAATTTGTTTCGCAGCATCAGCCAATTTGATAGCCTGTCCCAGATCTTGATTTTCTCCTTGAAGTACTCGACTCAGAGACAATGTGAGAGAATGCACCGAGCTCAAAATATGCATGGATATCTGGAAATTTGCGGTTTTTATAGCTGAAAGCAGGTGGAAATCACTTCAAGAGCGCGAATTACTGCTGGTTGCAAATGAAGATATGTTGCGACGGACTCTACCATATGGTTTTACAAAATTTTTTCAATTTCTTCACTCGCGTTTCCGATAGATGTTCATTTTCACTTATCGCATCCTGAAGGGCATTTTGGCGTTTCGGATAAATGAAGAAGGGATGGATATTTTCTAGAACTCCCAGACCATTTTTGACTCCCGCTATATTGCACGCAGAGCTTACCGCCAAATTGAAGCTATGAGCAGCACAATGGGAGTAGAGCGCGAGTGGATAAGTTTTTCTAACAAGAGCTTGAGCCCCTTGGAACTCTCCGCTAACCGCTCTCGCACCGTCATATCCTTGCCTGAAGAAATACCTGCAATACAGTCCGGAAGATTTTAGGAAATTAAGGTTTCTATTCCCTTTCCAGTGAAATCGGTGATAGGAATAAAACACAAAAAATTTTCCTGAATGATGAACTTTTCGCCGTATTTATCCAAGTAGCGAATGCAAATTGAACTCCTGCAATGTCTCGCGTGTCATCTCCGAGAAACGAAAAGCCCTTCGATTTCTTCACTCGATCGATGTTGTAACTCATGATGAGGTGGTGACAAATGTTGATTATTTCATTCTGGACACGGTAGCATTCCTTGGTGAATCGCTCAGGTGTTTTTTTCAACTGCTTATCAGTTTTGGCTCGATATCTTAAGAGAGCTCTAAAGTTTCCATCATTTGCCAACGGTTCGTCTTCAGAAATTCTTCCCGTATCCTTGGAACCTCTGAGAGCAAATCCTTGTCGGCCACACAGGATAACTGTTTCGATAATTGGAATCATGCGCAGTTTGCTTTCATTCAGAAAGTCTAATTTTGGTTTCTAAAGTTGCAAATCAATGGGTAAAGCATTTTCTTCTTCGATTCCTATTCTCAATGCCTCATTGCGGCTCAGTTATAAGTAATAAGGCAAATTCAAACCGCTTTACACATACAAGTGAATGCACGAAAATAATTGACAATTTGAATACATATGCCCACCAAAAAATTTGAACCTTATCTAACGTTGTAAGGAGTATCAGTTGGAATGGAATTTGGCCATTTGGAATATAAATGTATGCTGAAATATCCCCAATAGGAAGGGAGGGGTTGAACCCCCCAAAATGCTCCCCCTGCGCACGGGCCTGTTACGCACTCATAGTACTCAAAAGAGAGTATTTCCCGACTCATACGAAACCATATTCGTACTAATTCTGGTAAGCTATGCTCAAATATATGTAGTCAAAAAAAGAAAATCAAATCAACATAGTCATATGTGTTTGTTTTGCTTTGAACCATCGAAGTTATAAACAAAACGAAGCAGTAACGCATACTGACAACAATACATTATTGAATGTGTACACCTTTTTTTGGCATAAAAAACGAAAAATTTATTTGCATGGCCTAATGTTAAAAGTATATAATTACGATTTCTGTGCAAAATCCACTAAACATAATTACTCATTCTATTATCGAAATGATTAACCGTTTATTATTTGGTTGTTTTAGATTTTATGTAATAAAATAAATAAATGTCGGATAGACTAGTAGTATAAGCTACAAAATACCGTTTCTAATTAGATTTACGAAAACTCTTATAAGACCTATCGAAACTATTTAGTTAATTTTTAAAACGAACTTAGCTAAATTTCGAAAGTTTGTGTCTATGCTATGCCCCACCAAAAACTTCCAATGATTTCGTTAAATTTGGCTCGGTCATTTTTCTATGTTATTACAGTAGTTACCAGTTTACTTTACTACGTTCGTAGTAGATTTATCTTTTACGTAAAATGAGAAAATGTCATATCTAGCATTCTGAGTTTTGCTACTAAGATTTACATATAATGCAAATAAATAAAAAATATCGTAATATAGCCATTCTGAAGAGAAAATAACTTTACATTAACTTAGTATTAAATCCAATGGTATTTAAATCTTTGGTAGTCAACTTAAAATATGTGTACCATGTAGATTAAATATACATTGTATCAAAACTGCAGACTTAATTTTTTAGCTTAAAATAAAACTTTTTAGGTTTTATCTTAAGAAAAAATAAATTTTATCAACATTTACAGCAGCCGTGGTGTGGCGTAAGTGATGCTGGCCTATGACACCGAAGGTCCCAGGTTCAAATGACACCGAAGGTCCAGGTTCGAATTACAGAACAAGTTTTTTTCAAAACGGGCGTCGCACACGGTATAAAACATGTGGATCCCGCAAATTTGTAGGAAAAATTAGAGCAGCACACCGCGAGTTGGTAAATAAGCTCTGCCTTATTCCTAATTATTAAACCAAACAATTTATGATAGAACTTAATTTGACGTGAGTCTTTACTACATATATTTACATGCGTTAATTATGTTGTATTCGAATTAATTAGCTACGCTCTTGTGAAATATTTAAACCAAGCATACTTCAATGAAAATAATGATCTGACTGCATCAGTTCGCAAAGCGTTTGAAATCACAAATTGATATGTAATTTGGTAAAGATTTAGGATATTGAGCTCATCTTGTTAGACAATATTACACACTCACGGCTAGTGGTTTAGTCAGCATTTGGGGACTAGGGGGTGAAAATAAGTTTGAATCGAAACCTGAAATTTGATACACACAAAATTCGCGAAGATCCAAGGCAAATTTATCAAAGTCTTACATTTTTTTTTCAGAACTTTTGGAATTTTTTGGGGTATGCAGTTGTGTACTTAGTTCATTAAATTTTAATACAGTAATGTGTCAATCTTAAGGTCGTGACACATTTTGTTGATTTTTGGCAATTTTTTTTTCCGAAGAGCTTAGGTGTTTTCTTTCATATAAAAGAAATTGCTTTCATAAACTTGTATTGAGGTAAAACAGAAGTCCCCAACAAAATATTATTACTTAGAAAGCAAATTTTAATCTTCTTGTATAAAGAGAAGGGATAAATAAGATAGGATATTCAACAATTGTAAAGCATAATGTACATATCAATATTTTCGTTACTTCTCCGGTAGAGTTACGTAGATAAGTTTTTAACCTCTTTAGAGTTTTTTACCTTGGAACCATTAACACGAACAATAACGTCAGTCTAGAAATCCAACGAAGAATCACTCACGCAAACAAGTGCTGCTTCGGTATGAATAGGCAATTGAGAAGTAAAGTCCTCTCTCGAAGAACGAAAATAAATAAGACTCTTATTGTACCCGAGCTTTTTTCTGAGGCAGAAGCTTGGACACTGACAACCTCTGATAAGGCGGCTCTGTGAGTATTCGAGGGAAAGGTTCTTCGAAAGATTTACGGTCACCTACGCGTTGGCGAAGGCGAGTACAGAAAAAAATTTAATGATGAGCTGTATGAGCTATATGGAGACACCGATATTGTCCAACGAATTACTTAATTCTTTATTGACTAGGCCATATTTTGCGACTGAAGGTATTCTTATCGGCACCCACCGGTGGTTGCAGAGGAAGAGGGAGACCACCACTCCAATTGGCGTAAAATGCAGTTTTTGGCCGAAGATTATGTCACTTTAAGAACCTTCTCCAAAAGTTGGTTTCGGCCACTATATTTTGGCTTTGAACAAGTGGTTCATAAAATTCAGAAAGCTTAAATAAATTTCTCTGTCGTTTGTTTAAAAACAGAAGCGAAATCTCTGAAGATAGTTTTATGTTGAGTGAATCGACTATCTATTTCAATTATCATATGATCAATACATAAATGGATAAAAAAACAGAAATCTTGAAATAACACCTAGGTTACATGATTGCAGACTTTGACTAGATTTGAATCGGTTCTATTTGATTTCAATATCCATGTCAAAAGTTCTGAACAATTTTTCAAAGTCATGTTCGCCGGAACGAATACATCGTAACTAATAATAAGTCTTTTTCGATATCCACTACAAGCGCTAAGTCAAATAATATTTGTTGAATTTTATTACAAGGCGGAACGCATTGTGTTAACAAAGATGTTTAAAGACTGCATTTATTATTTAAAAAAAAAATATAGTTTTTAATGTTGACCAAAAATTTTATAATACTAGGCAACAGAGAAAATGTTGAAATTTTTAAAATTTTTAGCCTTTCGCATAACAAAACTTACATCGTGAATTTATCAATAAAATCCCATAATTGCCATTATTTTTGCCAACTTCACCCTGACACTTTATAACGAATACTAAAATTTAATAGGGCATAAAACTGCATATCCAAATTCGTTATAAAAATTCGGATTAACAAGTGTGGAACTTTGATGAAGCTTGGTTAAATTTTCATAGGTTTTGAAAAATGTTTGAAAGTTGTCCTTGAATGTTTCGTTAGATTCCCGGCGCTATCTATTTTTCCGGCGTTGTGTACTCTGATTGAATTAATGAGCCTGCCTAGCTTAGCAATAGCAGACCTCGAAAATTACGGTATTATATCGATCTGTTATTTTATTATTACCAGAACCAATGTGTACGCATACCTCGTCTTGAAAGCCTAGTGAATTTTGTAGAACATCTGAAAATACTAGTATATATGTATAGGCCTATATTCTTATAATTCCATATACTCGTATTCATAAAAATATAAAATGAGAAAATTATAAATCAGAAGCATCAAATTGTATTGTGTTATTCAATGGAAAGTAAAAAAATAGTACTTCATTGTCGAAGGGGGGGATCAAATGTACAACACTAAATCGACTTTACCGCTCGCATGGCCAACGAATCCTCACGGATCATATAACATGCGTGTTGAGAAATACCGAATTCAAATGGAGAACTAAACACTACCAGTATAATCGTGCATATTTTATATTGACATTCATAAGGCGAATTGTTTTCAATTCAGTAACTTGCAAGCAAAAACAAATTGAGGCAAAATAAAAATAAGATAGATAAAAGAAGTTCACTTAACTCTGCTATAACAAATTTACTCGTATTGTGCATACTTCAATTTAAATACAATCAAAGTTATTAAATTTTCCGGACCATCCAAAAAGACGGCTTATCGAAGTTTACTACTGGAGAGAATGACATTTTGAAAAATAATCAAAAAATATGCATAGCATACTTTGCTGCACCCAGCACAAAATTGAAGTGCATTTTTTCTACTTTTGCGTAATTATTTCGGTAATGGCAACGGATATCGAAAAATGTTCTTCAACCGTTTGTTTGTCACAAACTTCCCCATCGAAAGTGTCCCTATAGTTATTTTTGTAAAGGCGGTAGTTCTTGATTTGGAGCCGCTTCTCTTTAAACATAATATAGAACGTATTTTATTTATGATATTGTTAATGGCATCATTGATTGATTGCCCAACACTTCTTGAGTCTTTGAGTTTTCATGTGCCTCCACGCAACTTGCGTCATCGTAAAATGTTTGCTATTGGAAATTTTAGGTCTAATTATGCGGTGAATGAACCAATCACACGCGCTCTAATTGCCATCAACTCAATTAACTCTAATCATTGCATTGATTTTTCTGTGTCTAGAAACTGCTTAAGAAATATGCTATTTTCTGCTTTAAACTGAATAGTTTAGTACTAGCCTTATATGTACACATGGACGTACCAGTATGGAATCTAGTCTGTAAGATTTTTGTAAATCATAGACTGAAATAAATAAATAAAACTGGGTGGGAATAGTCCAATATTTTATTTTATTAATATAACTTAATTTCAATTTTTAAATAAGTGGGGACTCTGCAAAACCGTTTTCGCGTTATAGCTAAATAAACATACATTTTTGGGTACGAAGGAGTTCTACTGCCATTTTGGAAGAGTTGATCCTTTTTGAAAAAGAATCTCTTGAAAAAACATTCATAGCAACTTAATGTTCTACCGGAATAAATATTTAATTTTCAATAATTCAGATTTGCGACAGTTGAAAAAATTCACTACAAAAATCAAGTTGTTTGCATATTTTCTATATTATTTTCAGAAACAATTGGCTCTAGCTCGAAAACTGTATTCCTTACAAAAAAATTATGTATACACTTTTGAGGGGAAATTTTGTGACAAACAAACAGTGGAAGAACACTGCCGAAATAATAGCGAAAATGTGCAAAAACGCGTGGGGGTCCATATATATTTCGAAAAGAGGGGTTTTTCGTTAGTCGCTAGAGGGCTTTACGTCTAAATTACCTACACAGTTCCTTAATTCCTGGTGTAGAGCCCATAAAAATATTGCAAATAAAATTAATATACGCCAATAAAAATTGCTTCATTTGTTGAAAAAAGAAACAGAAAAGCTGTGGAGGTTACAGTTGATAAATGTTCCCTAAATTATAAATCCCACCCGCGATGTTTATTAAGAAACTCATAACAAAGGCCACTAGAAATAAGTATCTTGTGAAGTCTGCAATGAAAAAGAACCTTTGAAATGGTGATTTCATTACCAATAATCTCTTTCCTTAAGGAAGGAGGGGTGACATGATCTAGAAGGTTGCACTGGTTATACCAAATCGCTACCACGACGGTCGGGCAGTACCGCAAGGGAGTACCGGAGCGTACCGGGTTCATATCCGCCCAAGGACGGTCAATTCGACAACACTCCCCAAAATCTTCGGGGAAGTTTTTGACTTTACAAACAACAACAACAACCTTTGAAAATATTATATAAATTTTTTAGTATTTGTTGGGAACTGACTAACGCCTTTTTGCTTATGACAAGTAATTTATAGCTGTTCTGTAAAAAAAGGCGAAGAAGGCAGGTGACGTAACATGTGAAAGCAAATAATGATGGCGTTCGACACTATTATGTTATATATTACTAAATGCCTAACTTTTTTTTCTTACAATTAACTTAAGTGTTGTTCATCTAAGCTGCTTTGTACCACTGTAATAAAAAATTTATAAATAAATCTGAATCTGCATCTGAATATTCTTTACAACTTCTGTTTCAAACAGGTGGAGAAGACACACTTTAAATATAAATTTCTTTCAGCTTTGACACTTTTTTGGCTATAGTTTAATTAAAAAAAATATAAATTTGTAGGTCTGTTTTGGAAAAAAATCAAAACTTCAAAAAACTGACTTCAGAATATTATATTGGCTACGAATTATTTATGCTGTTGGTCGGTCGCTCTAAAGCTGCTTGTGCTTTATTCTAATTCGACTCTGTGCTGTGTATCTATGCCTTTGCTTTTATGCGTTTGTGTGTATATATGCAGGTGTATTTCTACTCTGCGAGTAAAGAGTATCCCTCTAGAGATGGCTATATACATATGGCTAGATACATACTATATACAGTGTTTGTTCAAAAATCTTTCTGATTGCGATACCGCAACCCTCTTAAAAATTATGGAGTACAGTGCACTCGCGAAAACTCGAACACACGATAACTCGAACATTCGGAAACTTGAACTTTTTTTTTTCCATTGACTACTTTAAAAATAGAACAAAATGTAGCTACTCTAAAACTCGAACAATTATTTTCTTTTTTCATGGAAAAACATGTGAGAAACTGTCGTTTTGCATTTGCTGTAACGGCCGATATTAAAATTTTTGTCTTTATATGCGTCTTTTGTTTCATTCTAAGCCGCCGCACTGGCTAGGTTTCTTGCTAATTACGGAACTTTTCTTTTAAATTGATTGATATTTGTCAGTGATACATGGGATTTTGCGCGGTTCAAATCAAACTTATTAGAGCTTGGAATAAATTGAGGCAGGAGACGTTGGCGAAATGCTGGACAAATATTTTAAACTTTGCAAACCTGGAAGACGATGACGACGATGACATTCCACTTAGTGTCTTGAAAAACCAAATGGAAGCTGAATCTAAAAGTATGGAAAAAGAAGCTGCCGAAATTCTCGAACACTTAAATCCTGAGGTAGTTATGGTTTTGATGTAAATAAAAAACACACGATAACAATAATAAATATTTATTAGGCTACTTTCATAGAAGAAGAAATAAGAGACTGGAATAACGACGACTTGATTGAAGAGGATCATATTGAAGCTATAGAAGAAAGCGATTCCGAAGATGAAGTTGAAGCTACAGGTGGAAATGAACAAGAACGCATAAGTTCATCCGAAGCCGTAACAATTTTCAACAAAGCTATAGCATGGGCAACTGCTGAAAAAATTAGCCCGAGAAAAGTTAATGTGCTACAATCACTGCGCGAAAAGGCGGTATTGAATGCGGTAGAAAATAAGAAACATCAAACCAAGATCACTGCTTTTTTTCTAATAATTTGTAAGCAACATTCATATTTGCTAACATTTTTTATTAAATAAACTGGCAATGAACTACAAAACATGAAACCAGAGAATCTCTTTGATTAACTATGCCATAAAAATGGACAGGGTATGAAAACTGTTAAAACGAATACATACAAATATATTAAAAATACATAACTTTCGAAAACTCAAACATTTCGATAACTCGGACAGGGCTGGTTTTCATTAGTTCGAGTTTTCACGAGTGCACTGTATCTTTGAATTTGTACATGTACATAATTCAAATATCGCTGGAGCATCATGGCCGCTTTGTAGCCATACTTCTTACTTACTTGCTCGCACTTTGCTCGTAGTCTTTCTCACTCATGCATACCTACTGTAGAGCATTGCTCTCTCACCACTCGAAACTACACACATAAATGGCCGCTACCAAGGTAACAGACAAACTATAGCGAGCACTGAGAAAGATAGCAATCTTTTTGCTTTACCCATCACTTACCTCACAATCACGGATAAGCAACTGGTGCTTGTGACTCGTCGGCTGCGGGCAGAGATACATAGGTATCAAATAAAATCAACGGTAATGGGTAGGCGAGTAATTCGATTCCGTATTCAGTTTCCGTCGGTAAATTACATATAATGCAGAAATATGTACATACATATCTCCGCCATCCACACATTGATTTAGAGCGCAGAATCAGGAACAAAATTTTATACTACAAGTCGAAGCCTGCGCCTCACCTTCATTGATATATACACTGAACCGAGCTAACTCGAATTCGAATAAATTATGCAATTTAAAAGCCAGCTTGCATTATATCTTTACACTATTTTAACGCGCGTACTTGTATGAATGCTTGTTTGCAGACATTCGTGTACCGTACGACATTGCATTAGTGAACCTCGATTCAACTTATTAAGAACAAATTTAAGTTAGCCGCCATATGGGAAGATTGCAACGGTTTGATTAGAGCAGTGACCCCCAACTGCCCTGGCCCTGGATGTGGTCGGCATCGCACGCCAAAGGCTTGCGATATCCACGGTTAGCGAAAACTGAAGGTTCGTGATATTATTTCTCTCTGCTCTCTGCCTTTTAATAAAGTATCTCCAAACATGGCTGACAAAATCAATACAAAGCAGAACAAGAGATGGAACTTACAACAGAAAATGACAAAACCGTAGTCGACTTATATACGCGAACACATATAAATGTGTGCACAAACATTAAATTAAATATTGTCTTAGACTTTTATATTTGTTCTAATTGTAAACACTATGATGGACATAAATAAATAAAGATAATAAAAGTGTTGATATTAGTATATTATATAGTTGCTGAACTTACACACATACTCACTGGTTACATTTTTAGTCGTAATCGAAGAATATTTCTTTATCAAGCAGTAAAGAAACTTTTATGAGGTGGCTGAGCAGGCTTTGTCTAAACGAGATCGACTTCCTGACAAGACGTTTCTAAAGAAACTTGTATGAGGTGGTTGAACAGGCTTTGTCAAAACAAGATCGATTTCTTGACAAGACGTTTCTAATTTTAATATCTTACATACAAATGTTCAACTACTTCGTTATTCAACTCCTATTTTATTAATGTAATTGAATTTTTTTGTTTTTCTTAGATTCAACTCTTATATACAAAATGTTTACAAACTCACTACATACCTTCTAAAGGCTTTCGTTAACAATGCTTCGACCCGACTATTCGTCACGCTCGTTACCTAATATTGTCATCAATCTCTTCTAACGGAAGTCGCAGGAAACAAGCAGTTGGACCAGAGTGATGTTGGTGTTAGCAGAGTCTGCCCCGTCGAGCAGGTAAACATTTGAAGATATCGTGGAGAACACATCACATGCCGGGAAGGCATTCCGTACGTACATGTTTCGATCAAACGGCGTTGTTACGTTGTTAACTCGTGGTGCCTTGGGAGATGTGTCCGTAGCATCCCGGAAAGTAGCGCAATATAAAACAATTTTTTGGTAGTAGGATGCAATTTGCGACAATTCAACAATAATTCGTGTTTCATTATGCTTTTTAGCTGTAAGCATTTTTGCATCATTGTATGATAGGTCCGGCCAAGAATAGCTCCGTACTACCAGCCATTGACTTAAGCATTTTGTTTTAGCTTTGTACGTTGGTGTCTGTCGTGATTCAATAAGCATTTTATCAAAGTTTACTTCGTGACACAGGCCTGGGTGAGAGTTGCATTCGACCATTGACCTGCCCATACATTCGTATTCTGCAAAAAGTGCCCGTGGTGAAAGGAACTAGGAGCTAGCCGCGACTTGGGCGCGAGTGGCAACGGGTATCTCATACAGCTTGCTTTGCAATAGCATTATTACCAGTAGTAGAGAATGTATCTGAGATATGCCTCGTTGCGGGCCAAGGGACGCCCTGCAAGAGGTCAGACAAGGTTTACAGAAACTATGTGCATCGGGATTTAGCAAGGAGCAACTTGACTTGTGCAACCAACTTTTGGTTGTGGTACATTGAATGAAGGTAAACAGTTAATGTAGCAGACGAAGCAGATCCAGTCTCTTGATCCAGGTTTAGGTTGAGTACCAGTCTTGGTCCGGGCTTGGGTTAGGTACCAGTATTGGGCCGGGGTTAGGTTGAGTAATTTTTTATGTAATATAAGCCTAACATTTGTGGCAAACGTCTTTTTTGCCTTCACCATATCAGTGTACTTTGTGATAATTGGCTGGTACCTCAAAACTTGTCTTTAAAAAGAGTTATTTTTCTGCATTTACTTTGCTTATTTCTGATTAAGTTTACTCACATATGTCGCCTAGCACGGGGGCGAGAAGCTGATAAAACGAGTGCATCATCTTCTATAGAGAATATGGTTGGATGTGTGTCTGAAGATTTCAATCTAGGTGCTCTCTGTCTGCTGTATAGTGCCAAAGTTTTGACGTTAATTATATTTGTTGATACGGTTCTGGGAGTATTCTAAAGAAAGTTTCTTCGAGCTTTGGCGAGGTACAAGAAGATTTAATAATGAGCGGTATGCAGACATCTACATAGTTCAACGAATTAAAACACTGCGACTTCGTTGTCAAGGTCATGTTGTGCGACTTAATGAATATGATCCTGCCCTGAATATATTCTTAATGGCAACAGACGGTGGAAGCGGAGACTACCACTCCGAAGCAAGCCCAAAAGTTTCAAATTGGCTTCAGTTTGCAAAGCGAAGAAACGACTAGGACGCTATGTTCGACGGCCAAACCATTTAAAACTGCTAAGCTCCATTTAAGTTAGTATGTAAGTAAATCAGTTACTTAAATATTTCTATCTATGCGATTTTCGAAATGTCCCATATCGGTTCACAAAAAGATATTATATAAAGTGGGAATATTGATAACTCGATTTGCTTGGTTTTTCGCTATATCATAATGGAAATAATATACCAGCAGAATAAATTAGATATCATCAAAGATTTTGCGTGTTCTGTCTTCCTTTTTCTCCCCTTTTCAGTAAACATTTAAGTAAAAGTATATGTTAACGACACAGGATTTAACTCATTTTCACAGGTTATACTCTTCATAACAATGATATGTTTAGTAGCAGGTTTCGTCACTCTATTGTAAATGATCTTGAAGTTATTATTTTCTCTTTAATATGTGGGCCCATTTTCCAAAATTTCGTAGAAAGCAATAATAGGTTGAAAAGTAGCCATAAAATTTTAGCATTCTATCTGCATAAGTCAATGAGATGTGCCGCGTTCTGTCTTGCTACATAATTCTCAGTAAACTTCTATGAACTTTAATATGGCTGCGGTAGAAAAGCGGTTTAACTTATATTCAGTGGGTGTACTTTTCACAATAATAGTATATCTCGCATCAAGTTCCGTTATTCTATCGTAAACATTTCAAAGTTTAAAAATTTGTTCATTCAAATGTGGGCGGCGCTACGCTCAGATTCCAAAACTTAAAAAAATCGTTAACAGAATGATCAAGTCAATATATATGCCCAATTTTACCATTTTTACTGCTTTTGTTAATGTATTATCATATCTTGTCATTAATTAATAAACAAGTAAGTCTAAGTTCGGATGGAACCGAACATTAAATACCCAGGTGCTTAAAAGCGGTTGTATTAAATTGTCGTGGAGTTATGACCTGTAGAGGTTTTAAAATTTTTCTACTACCATGGGGGCAATCTTATAAATAGCAAGTAAGGAAGTCTAAGTTCGGGTGGAACCGAGCATTATATGCCTAGTATTGATCTATTATGGCATACCAATTTATGTTTTACCAATTTGGTTTTCAATAAAAACACTTCTGTTATGAGTTTTGAAGGGTAAATTAATTTTATAACAAATAAGGAAAGGACCGTCTCGACTGTGCGGAAGACTTTATACCTTTCATGAAAACGCATCACCGTTTTAGGTGTCCGATCCTTACTCACAATTAGTAAAAACTCTGCAAAACTGATAATTTAAAGATACATAGCTCAAACCACATTTACCGGAACAATCGATTGTATGGGAGCTATATGGCTGATTTTCACTACACACATTCCATACATAATAGGTACCCAACCTGCAAAAATTTACGTTCCTAGCTTTTTAATTAAAAAAATTTATAGCCCAAAACCCATTTATCGAAACTATCGATTGTATGGGAGCTATGCGTTGCGTACGGACATGGCTAAATCGACTCAGCTCATCGCCCTGATCATTTCGGTATACTTATTGGTGGGTATATCTCTTCTTCTTCTCATACTTACAAACATCGGACAAAGTTATAATACCATTTAATGTTCATGAAAGGTATAAATATAAATGTATGGCGCGATATACAACAGGTTTATCATCATAAACCTCCTAAAAGATTTTTGCGCCGAGCTTCCCTTCCAATTTGTGGTGTGCCGTTTGAACTTTTGCCTGCAACGGGGCGACCCCGTTTTGAAAAGCTTTTTCAAACCACTTTTGATGTTAGCTGTGCCAGGACTCTAACCTTGGACCTTCGGTGTGGTAGGCCTGCAAAACTACCGCCACACCACGGCGGCCGCCATTAATTTATTTGTTTATAAATAGCTTCCCTACCAACCACATGTGCTCACCACATTTTTCCAAAATACCAATGCATGCACATTTTATGTTGGAAAAATTTGCATTCAAATAGACGGACGGACAGACAGACGGGGAGACGGACATGGCTAAATCGGCTCAGCCCATCGCCCTTATTATTTCAGTTTATTTATTGATGGGCCCATCTCTTCTTCTTCTCATACTTACAAATATTTCATGTTCATGAAAAAAAAAATATATATAACTTCCCTATTGCGGTATGGTATTAACAACTTGCCGGATATTTTACATGTGTGTCATCCGATTTGTATATTTACATTTTTATGTTTATATATAATTACCAGAGTTGTTAAGGAATGCACTCATGTCGGAATGCAATCCATGCATTCCCATTCACTAAATAACAATTTTGGATTGCCGCCTTTATTACATTTTTTGGAATAAGGAATGCAAATTTGCAGTATTTATTCCTTTTGTTATATCAGAATAATTATTTCTTTTGCATTCTCATGTGGAGTAAAAACAATAAAAAGTAATCCGCATGTAAATAACAAAGCTTGAAAGCAGTCTTTAGGTGAAAAGCATGTTTTTAAGCAGTTTTGAATTGACATACGAGGTGTGTTCAAAAAGTATCGCGAATTTTGAATTTTCGCTGGTTACGTATATTCGAATTTCGAATTTTTTGTGTCGTTATGTTGGTACTCATGTCTCTCACTTATGCCGACAAGCTCGGCCATTTTGAATGTTCAGTTAATTGTTGACAGCTGCTTTGCTTGCACGTGTTTTGGATCGTCTTCGATTTTTACCTATTTCTTTACCAAAATTGCTCAATTGTGACCAAAAACAGCATCGCATGAACATTGCTAATGAGATGTTAAACTCTTTCCGCGACTACCCAAATTTGCTCCAGAGGGTCATAACTGGTGACGAATCGTGGGTTTATGTTTATGACGTGGAAACCAAAGCTCAATCATCTCAATGGAAGCTGCCGCACGAACCAAGACCGAAAAAAGCGCGCCAAGTTCGGTCGAATGTGAAAGTTTTGCGTATTTGATACGTCTTTTCTTCGATTGCAGGGGCGTGGTGCATCATGAGTTCTTGCCACAGGGAAGAACGGTCAATAAGGAATATTACCTGCAAGTTATGCGCAATTTGCGCGAAGCAATCCGCCAGAAACGCCCGGATTTGTGGAAGAACAAAAATTGGCTTTTGCACCACGATAACGCCCCTGCTCACGCATCGTTGCTTGTGCGCGACTTTTTGGCCAAAAACAACAAACTAATGATGCCGCAGCCACCGTATTCCCCAGATCTGGCCCCCTGTGACTTTTTCTTGTTCCCTAAACTGAAGAGGCCCATGAAAGAACGACGTTACGCTTCTCTTGACGAGATAAAGACGGCATCGAAGGAGGAGCTGATCAAGATACAAAAAAATGATTTTTTGAAGTGCTTCGAAGATTGGAAAAACCGTTGGCACAAGTGTATAATATCTCATGGGGATTACTTTGAAGGGGACAAAATAGATATTCATGAATAAATAAATAATTTTTGAAAAAACACAAAATTCGCGATACTTTTTGAACACACCTCGTATGTCTTGCAGTAACAGTCAAAATGCGAATCCCTAGATTTTCTATTTTTGATCGATAGCATAGGATTGATTAAGTTTCCGCTAGGTTTAGGATTGCATGATTTTACTTTCAAATATTTTTTATTTAGTCGATTATTTTTCTTGTGAAAGATGCCGTAAATCTATTGCAACTGCAGTATAGTACCAACCCTGGCTTTCGCGTTTCAGATAAATTTTGGCTCCGAAAGTTATAATCTTTTAAAGCTGATGTAATTGTTCGGCCCGGTTGCCCGATCTCGGCCAGGATTGGGTTGTAGGTAGAAACCAAAAAGCAAAATTAGACAAATAACACCTTAGCATAGTTAATACATAATTTGCAAAGGAATCCAAAGGAATGCGGAATGCATTCATTTCGGTATGCAACTAAAGGAGTGCAATCCAGTGAATGAAAAGAAAGGAATAAAAAAAGGAAAAATTATTACGGAATACAAAAAGGAATAAGGACTGAAAATTTGCATTCCTTATTCCAGAAAATGGAATAAAAGCTGCAATCAAAATTTCTGCAATCCGAGGAATAATTATTCCAAAAGGAATGCATTCTTTAAAAATTCTGATAATTACTAGCAGACCCGAGAAGTGTTGCCCAGTTGGAACTCTGACTTACCTACATTTGGACAATTGTTTGTCTTCCACCTCATTTTTCGCTTATTCACATTTCTCCACTGCATCCCTTTTTTCTCAACTGTCCATATCACTTTCCTCTCTCGCTTCCTCATCTTTCTCTCTTGTGTTTGCAGAAAAAGTACTGCATTGCAAGTTGTTTCATTTAGCGCTGTATCTACTTTCAGTAATATGAAAAAGAAAAAATATATGTTAGCATGTATATTATACGAAAGGCATCTTAATAATTTTTTCAATAAATGTTTGTGTAGGGATAACTATATATTCATATACTTTACTTTTTATACCTTATCGTACCCGCCCTGTTTAATAGTGCAGAAGCTGATACTGACACTGACAATATCTGATGAGGCGGCTCTGGGAGTATTCGGCGAGTACCGAAGAAGATTTAATGACGAGTTGTATGAGTTGTATGCAGACACCGACATAATTCAATGAATTAAAACTCCGCGCCTTCGTTTGTGAGCCCATGTTGTATGAATAAATGAAGATTCTCCGGCCCAGAAGGTATTCCTATAAGCACCTGCGGATGGTAGCAGAGGAAGAGGGGCGCCACTACTACGATGGAAGGACAAAGTGTAGACCGATTTGCGATCCCGTCAAAGATAAACAGCGTTGTATAAAATTTGTTATGTCTTTGTTTCAGAGACTTATTGCTATAGTTTTATACAAAAAAAATAAGTTCCTTATAGAAGCCTAACTCTTTTAGTTTTTACATGCTTTTACGACTGCGGCCGCCGTGGTGTGGCGGTAGTGTTGCTGGCCTACCACACCGAAGGTCCAAGGTTCGATAAGGCTTCTCAGCAAAAATTCGTATGCTTTGCAGATGCCGCTCGGAATCAGCAAAAAACTGTAGATCCCCCCAATTTGTAGGAAAAATTAGAATCAGCACACCACAAATTGGTAGAGAAGATCCGCCTTAATCTCCCCAGGAGATATATATAGCACCAATTAGTTATTTTATTTTATTGGCTGCGAGCACTTTTCATGAAAGAGGATGTTTAACTTAAAGAATAATTATCCCCGTCAATAGAGGAATTCTGAGTTGAAATATGGGTGGTACCACTTCACTTGAAATTAATTTTATTTTTGACACATATTTACCCATCTCAGCATGGACTGGGAAAAGTCCACCGTGTCTAATTTGTTGAAGTTCACTAGTGATATCGAAAAAAACCCTATACATGTCACCAGATATTTTTTGTTTCAAGAAAGTGTATGCTCGTTTGCAAAATTCACAAAACAGCAAGTAAATTATTTGTTTACCATTGATTCGAAAGAGAGCATCAGCTAATTCGAAGTGGACTTTTGTTAGCCCGAAGTTGTCGATAAAAGTGAAGGCTGTCGTGTATATAGACCGATGGGCGGACATCGATTTCTCTTTATATCTATATATGTTATGCCGTTAGGACACTTTATGGGCTATTCTCCGATAAGTATAAACACGCAGCAATTGCAACAGATCGCCATTGATTTGCAATTGAATACCAGGGGGTCAGTTCTGTTTATGCGTTATTGTGAAGTTAAAACTAAATATGTCAATTCACCATCATTTTCGATTCCCGTTTTACCTTAAATTTTCAATTTGATGTGAAGTGAAAAAAGTTAACGGCAATATAAACATGGTGTTACATCAATATTTCAGAAAAATTCAAAAATCGGATTTTTTACAAATATAAACGTTTTAAGTGATAAAAATTAATTTTATTCTTACAATTCTATAATAAGCAAGAACAACTTGTGTCAACGCAATTCAAAATGTTCTTCCGCAAACATTATCACATATCAGAATCGCATTTTAGAGCTCAGTGAAGTGAAGAAAGGAAAACGTCAAGTGATAACTTCACGATAACGCCCAACCAGAATTGACCCCCAGGATACCTAACAGGGGTCCTGTTGTGAAGGCTATACGTTTCAGGCAGTTTTCTATGTGTTTAGCGACTTTTTTCTAATATTAGGGAACCAGAAGCGTCGAAAGCGGCCGCCGTGGTGTGAAGGTAGTGTTGCCGGCCTACCATACCGAAGGTCCATGGTTCGAGCCCTGGTATAGGTAACATCAAAAGTGATTTGAAAAAAGTTTTTCAAAACGGGGTCGCCCCTCGGCAGTGGTTTGGCAAACTCTCCGAGTGTATTTCTGCCATGACAGGCTTCTCAGCAAAAATTCGTCTCCTTTGTAGATGCCGTTCGGAGTCGGCAAAAAACTGTAGGTCCCACCAATTTGTAGGGAAAAATTCAAATCGGCACACCACAAATTGGAAGAGAAGCTTGGCGCAAAAATCTCTTAGGAGGTTTATGATGATATACCTGTTGTATATCGCGCCATAGAGAGAAGCGTCGAAATTTTGTAGTTCGATTGCCCATCCGGCTATTCGGGGGTTAATGTATTTTCTGTTGAGGAAAGTAGGAAATTTCCGATTGAAGAAACTTACATTTATCTATGTGTAAGTACAGTTTGCTCTGAACTGAACATACAAAAACTTCTTTTAGTGCACGAATATTCTTATCTTAGGTTTCCGTTGCTATCATAATATCATCAGGATATATAATAGCTTCGCCACTACGTATCATCTCCCCGAAAATTTTATTGATAAACCTCTGAAAAGTACCATTGCATTCTTTAAGCCAAATGGCATTCTAAGATACTCGAACTAACCTAAATGTGTAGTAAAATATATATATTTGACGGACTCCTCCTCTAAATAGACATGGAAAAATAAATTTGTATACCTTTCATAAACATTAAATGATATTATAACTTTGGCCCGATGTTTGTAAGTATGAGCAGAAGAAGAGATAGACCCACTAAAAAGTATACCGAAATGATCAGGGCGAGTCGATATAGCCTTGTCTGTCTGTCCGTCCGTCCGTCTGTCTGTCTGTTGGAACGCAAACTAGCCTCTCAGTTTTGGAGATATCTCGCTGAAATTTGGTAGGGATCGCCATTTTGTAATATATTAATCATTTGTCGTAACCAACAAGATTGGACCAATACAACGCATAGTTTCCATAGCAGTTTTTCATATATTCATCCAAGATCTTTTGAAGCTCAACTTTTTCGCTATGTGATAATCTTTTAGGAGCACAGCTAAGGTGCTTATGATTTTTTAACGTTAGCCGTATTTCCTTTCTAACAATCGGATCTTGTGGCTTGGCCGTTTTTAAGTATTCTTTGGGAAGTATATCTTCAAAACTGGTTTTAACATCAATACCGATCTTGCCTCCAATCGTATAATCATTTGTATCTATCTCTTGTACCTGTATTGCTAATATTTCGTTTATTACATCATTTACATCCCCATATACTGAACATTCAATAGATTCATAATACGCTAATTTATGTCTGTGAGATTTATGCTAACTGTAATTCTGTACGCAAAAGCAAGCTTATACTTGTTTATACCAACATTACTAGGTAGTCAATACATTGCTAGGTATGCTGAAAGGTTGCTAAACATTTCTTTGGATAATCTGCTTAAAGTCAGAACACTGTTATTGATACACAAAGTCATTCCTATAAAGGGGCCAGCCTACTTATTGTTAAGGCTTCAGTTTCTCCAATCTTCAAGATCAGCACTACTTGTGTTTACTAAACAAAGAACTTTAACAAATGAAAGTCAATTTTTCATTATCGCAATCTGTCTTTGAAACTAACGGGGTACTTAAGGGCAGTTTTCTCAAGTCAAATTTAAAAACATTTTTGGCATAGAAAATTTTTGTTTAACAGCCATAAAAATTTTAAAGTTTACTTGAGAAAACGTCTTCATAATAAACTGCATTTTATAAAGGAACTGACCCGTTTCTATAGTAATTGATATGTAAGAACCTGCAACGACTATGTATTTGTATGTTATCTGTACTATTATTTGTTGTATGTGTGTTATCTGTACTATTATCGGTTTTTTTTTGCAGTTATAAGAAGATTTAACAGTGTCACACGTGACTGGTACTAATTTTAAATTGTTGTGCAAGAATTAACATATTCAATAAAATACCAAATAAGTACACATACAATACATTGTAGAAATAAACATTTCACAAAAATAAAAAAGCCGGTTTTTAACATTAACAGTACAATAAACTTTAATATAACCTTTAAATTTTCTGAATAATTAAATTTACAAGAATTGGGAAATCTATTATTTTGTTTGGTCGATAGCGATTACTATTTCCTTAATTAATGAATCAAGTTAAGGTTAATTGGCATAAGCGAAATATGCATTAAGATATAATGTTTTGCTTGTTGAAAAGTTATTTTGTACACATTTAACACATATTTAATCGTTCATCAATCTAGACCTTCTTCCCCTAGATATACAGGGTGTTTTTTTTACAGGTTTGTTTTTCGAATAGAGATAAAACTGGCATTTTGTGGTCAAATCTGGCAACTCTAATGTCATTTATGTTCAGATTGGTTTGCCATTTTATCATGAACAGGTTGATAAAAGAACAACGCTTGCAAATCGTGCAAATTTATTTCGAAAATAATGGTTCAGTTCGCGAAGTTTACCGTGAGCTCCGTCCATTTTATGGTCGACATAATCGTCCATCAGAGCAATTAATTCGGTTAACCATGGATCGTTTTCGCACTACGTTTACTCTATGTGATAATACGCATCCGCAGAGACGTCGAACAGTGCGCACCGAAGAAACAATTGCCGCTGTAGAGCAAAGTGTTGAAGAGGACCCGAATGAATCGATTCGCCACCGTGCACAGCAATTGGAGCTTTGTCCATCAACTTTATGGAAGATTTTGCGCAAAGATCTTGGCTTGCGACCTTAAAAGATCCAGCTTGTGCAAGAATTAAAGCCGCGAGACCATGCAATGCGTCGTGATTTTGGTGTATGGGCCGAAAATGAGATTGATTTCGATGCTGATTTTCATCGCAAAATTTTGTTCAGTGATGAGGCTCATTTTTGGTTGAATGGCTACGTCAACAAGCAAAATTGCCGCATTTGGAGTGAAGAGAATCCACATGAGACCCTTGAAACGCCATTACATCCACAAAAACTGACTGTTTGGTGTGCTCTATGGGCTGGTGGAGTCATTGGGCCTTACTTCTTCCGCAATAATGCTGGAGAGGCAGCTACCGTTAATGGAGACCGGTATAGAGCCATGATAACCGACTATTTTGTTCCCGAATTGGATGGCATGAATGTGGATGAGTTGTGGTTCCAACAAGACGGCGCTACATGCCACACAGCGCACGTCACAATCGATTTATTGAAGGAAACATTCGATGAGCGCATAATTTCGCGGAATGGACCTGTCAATTGGCCACCAAGGTCGTGTGATTTGACACCATTGGATTATTTTCTTTGGGGATATGTGAAGTCGCTCGTCTACACCAACAAACCAGAAACGTTAGGGGAATTGGAAGCCAACATTCGTGGCGTTATTGCCGACATACGGCCCCATATGCTCGAAAAAGTGGTTGAAAATTGGACCTGTAGAATTGGCTTTATTCGAGCCAGCCGCGGCGGCCACATGCCCGAAATCATATTTAAACATTAATGGCATAAAATTATCCTTCCAATAAAGCCAAATTGATGGACCTTAAAACGATTTTCTTGTGTTTTATTTCAATTCGAAGTTCTATACCCCTAAAAAAAACACCCTTTAGAAGGGTACCGAGCAGCGGCGACATCGGCCCTGTGCCTACGGGAATCGTCCAGCTGGAACACACGGACTAAATGACATTCTAGCATACTAAACAATTTCAGTTTTTTCCCTGAAGTACGGATCGCTGCACGACTACTACAGTTTCGGTGTGTGACTTCACGGTAAATATCCCCAGTAGGGACGATTGGGTCGAGTCGGATTGGTGTTACGGCGCAGAAGGTAGCATAGTCATATACACCGACAGCTCTCTTTTTCTTTTCAAGGGATTGCGACCTAGAACTCTCCTTCAGACTACCTGATCATTGTAGGGTCTTTGAAATCATGGAGGCCTCAGCGTAGAGAGCACAGGCCACTATCGGCAAGGAAATCTTCATTTTCAGCGATAGCCAAGTCGCAATTACTTGGCTCTCACTCATTCAATTCTGAACTAACGCTAAACTGTCGCCGATCTCTTCAAAAGATGGCCAAGCAGAACATAAACTTACGTGAGTCTCGGGTCACAGGGACATTAAGCGTAACTATAGGGCAGTTGAGCTGGCTAGGCAGGGCACTACCAAGCCAAAGAACGCTGGGTATACCCTGTGCCACATACAGGATACTGCTAAACGAACATACCTATCGACAAGCCAACGAAAGATGGCGACAAATCGCACGGTGTCGGATAGCCAAGTAAACCTGCCCCAAAAGAGGTCCTAAGAGATCTGGACGAATCTAAACTCTAAGAAGGGCCGATATTTTCAAGTTAATAGGAATATTAACTGGGAATTGCCTTATTGGGAGGCACACGGGGAGGCTAGGTGTCCCCTATCGTCGTTGCTGTAGGATCTGCAAGGGACGAAGAGGAAGAAAACGTAGTACGCCTCATCTGTAACTGCCCCGCACTTATCGGCCAGAGGGGGCTGCCTGGGAGTTCCCTTCCTGGACAATATCAAGGACTTGATGGCCTTCATCAAGACTTCAAATTGGTTCAACGTAATCTTACATCGATCCTCCCAGTATTTTATAATGTAAATTGTTTTTATTTTTTTAGGAGGGTAACTATTTGTAGTCCTCTTGTAATTTTATTTTAAAAGTGCTTTTATGCAGTACAAATAAATTAAAACTATCCTAATAAATGAAATGAATTGGGCGATGATGCTAGAAAAAATTATTCATAGATTGTCATGAATGTTTTCAATTGGTGATCATACCTTATTTGTTCTAGCAACTGTAAAGTATCCATAAACATTATGACGCACCGTAGCAGAATTTCTCATGAAATATAAATTATGAAAACAATTTTATTGTTGGCAATGTTTTCGATCTTTCAATGACCTTCATAAAAATTGAAACTGCGCTTCAGCATTAGTAAATTATAAATCCGTCAACTAGAAGGCCACAGTTAAGAATTAGAGCGCAAATAATGGCAGCGAAAGGATTTTGAAATTATTATATACTCTTGCTTCTGGTTCGTCTGCGGCCAAAAAACCGATACAAATATTAATGACCCTAACAATCACATGTGATAGCAGAGCACCGGTGGTTCATTTCAAAACGACGCAGCAATTACCTCTTTGAACGTAAATATTTCATTGTTTGTTAACTACCCATACATATGTTGATGTTACCATTGCACAGTTTCGAGGCCACCTAATTATTGAATCTTGTTTGATTTTTGAGAATCTAGTTTCTTGAGTTGATAGCCTGTGGTGAAGGTGGCTTACTTTAAACGGTTGTTTCTAAAATCTGGCATTCTTTTTTATACAATGTTGCTAAAAAAAAAAAGGACCCTTATTATGAGTTTTATTTTTACCTGAAATGATTTTTGTTCACTTCATTGCAGATAGAGGCGGAATGATATTTTATGTTTGAAAAATATTCCGCCTTTTTGGCAACTCTATATTCAGGCGAAAAGAACGTCGGAAAATGCCAAATAGGTTGAAAATTGTAAGTAATTTTTTGTTTTAAATATTAGTCAGATATTCCTTTGATTAAATACTCTTTTAGTTTTGAAAGTAAATCGATAATGTGGCGGTTGTGTTGCTGGCCTACCACAGGTAACATCAAAAGTAGTTTGGCAAACTCTCCGAGTGTATTTTTGCCATGGAAGGCTTCTTGACAAAAATTCGTCTATTCGTTCGAAGTCGGCAAAAAACTGTAGGTCCCGCTAATTTCTAGGAACAAATCTGAGCAGCACAGAACAAATTGGCAGATTTAAAAAAATTAATTTAAATGCATTTACCTTTTTTACTTCAAATTAATGAATGTTTATTGAAGTGGTTGTTATTTCAACTTTGAAGACACTCGATAATAACAAACTTCTCGAATAATTTGATTTAATAATGATCTCCTATCAGTTCTGTCTTTAATGATATAGAACTTTTTTTATCCGATTATGCTTTCTTAGGATATTCTACTTTAATCCATTTGTTTTGTGATACTCGTAGATGCGCACGACTACAGTCGCTTCTTCAATGTGTATGTAATTTTTTGTCTAAAATTGAAAAATATGAAAGTACTATACTTGTTTAAAGCTATGTATCTAAGTTATATAAAAATAGTAAAAATTGCAATAAATTTTGCTGCATCTGCTGCTTAAATGTAGGCGAAAAGTAGAGCGAAAAAGTAGAAAATCGTGATTATTTGGCTAGAAATTGCATTTTTTAACAAATCATTTGTAAAGAGCAGGTGTTATAAGTCAGAGTAAGCTTGTTTTTCTTGTTTAATCAAGCGTAAGTCACCTAGAATAAAAGCCGATCAAATTTGGAGTTTCCCATATTCAGTTCCCATGTTATGTTTTACCCTAACATGAATGATTGCTACTTTGGTAAAACAAATTTATACGGATATAGTTATAAGACCCGTAAATATATCAAATATGCCAGTGTTTCCAGTCTTTCGAATTTATGAGATCACGCAGAACTAATTTTGGAACCTACCCCAAAGTCCAGCCTATAATAGCCAAGATCAAAGAGTTGCTAGAAGCCTCTTAATGAGTGGACGTAGGTTAGATTGCTTAGAGTCGACCTTTAAGTTACTTATTCAATTCTATAATTATCAGTCCTAATGTTTCACATAGAGCGCAATCGGCTAATTGACTCCTTTGATACATAAAAGCTAATTTATCACATATAGTTGTGTAAGTATGAGTATATATGTGTATCCAAACACTGTTTGAAAAGTTCTTCGGGTTAAAGAAAAGACCCTAATGGCCTACCACGGCATTGTTATAGAATACAATTATTGTAAACAAACACTAAGTTTATTTTATGAAGGCAGTTATGGTACATGATTGCAAGAAGTACTGCCATACATCGCCTTGTTTACAATATTTGTTTACAATTTGTTTTGCATGTTTACAAAGTGAAGTGGATACCGTAACTTGGATGGAGTAAAACGCTTAAGTATTTACTGGCGGGTAACATACGAGAAGCTGCTATTACTTTTGTTTATGTTCGTGAAATGATGTCTGTCAAGGCGTGTTGAGCAGCGTCGTTAAAATAAATGGATTATTATGGCAATGACAGATGACGGAACGTTCCTTCGCCATCACAAACATCACCGCTCATCCCAATAAGTTAAAGAGTAGTAAAAGGAATGGGAAATACTTGAATTGGCAATACCTTCGTATGTTTACGTACATATTTCTTTATATTTATCTGAATATGTCGTTATATAAACGCCAAACAAATTTGCCCTTTAAATAGCGCTTTCTTCATTTAACCACGAGGCTTTTCACTTATGGAAAAAGCCGTTAAAATAACAAAGGAATTCATGTAAATTCAGTTTATTAATTTGCCCCGAAATGGCCCTCAAAACAGTAAATGGCTAAACGGTTTTTATTTTTATTATAATTGATTAGTTCAATTTGATTTTAAATTTAGGCCCAGGGTAACATAACGAGTGCTAATCTCTAAATACATATGATAAAATTGTAATAGATCGATGTCTTTACATTGCAGATATTGAGGAAAAATTTATAGAAGCGATCATTTTCAAACCAATAGAATCCAATGCACTAGTTTTTGAAATTTTTGTCTGTTTGTCTGTCCCTATGTTTGGACGAGCATCACTCCAAAACTGCTAAGTGAAATTTAACGAAACTTTTACTGTTTCATTACTAGAGGTCTATCTTAGGCATCGCTTATTTCGGTAACTGTATTGGTTTCGGAGTTATCGCCATGTGGACCAGGGTGAGCCAAAATGAGTTAGTACAATATGGGTATCATACGAAGGTGCCAATGAGTGCTGAAATAAACGATTAATTTCAATATATTGATTGAAATCGAACTTAGTCTATTAAAAGTTCTGAGACGCAGCGAAGCGTGGCCCGGTTTTCTAATACCTAAATAAAAAAGGAACTCTATGTCGGCTTTTTTATTATATTTATTTCTGTTAAGTACAGTCACCGGAAAGAGTATCCGAAATATAACAACTAACGGATGGTTATTCATAATTTATTGCATATTGCTCGGGAAAGGTTCACATTTGCTTGTTGATGATTGTGATGGTTTTCCAAATCTGAGAGTGGCGCTATAAATACTTCTAACTATCTCGGTATCAATAGCCAGTTTCGAACGTTCATTCTGGAAATTAAAACTTATTTTGACATAACTACGATCAAGGTCACCTAAGTGACCTAGCGTTTTTAAGTGTGGAAAAAGAAAAATTTGAAATGATGAATTTGACTCAACAAAAGCAAGGAAATGTATATATTGTAATAATAGTTTTTATTCACAAAAATTAGCGCAGCAATACAATGAGTGGTTTTCCTTTCGAGTAGTCGCGTGGAATCTTCTGGCTTTACTCTTCCCATTCTCTCAGTTCCTCTTTCTTCGTATATTGAACAAAAACAGGGTTACCAGAATGGGAAAAGCTTACAACTTTGACACATTAGGTGTATGTTTAATACAATTAGCATTGCCACTAAACTTACTTATTACAATATAATAATTCGTTTTATTTTTGTATTATATTCCTTTTATTATTGATTATGTTTATCTCCTTAGAGATAATAAATATTTATTTTTTTATTGGGTAATTGTTTCCTTTAGGAGACAACTGCTAAATCACGTCCAAAGTTATCGGGAAAGGTATCAAAAGACGCGTTTTGACCTCGGTAACAATAATCCGGAAGCGGATTTTTGAGTTTTTGTTTCAGTGAAGAGATATTTGCCATCAAAGTTGAAAATTTTTTGTCATTTTCATGTGGTTGTTGTAATTACAGTTTAGGGTGTACCGAAAAGTGCAAAAAGTGTGTTCTGCGCAGAAATACTGTGGACCGCGTAGCCGGTGTTGGACCGCGTAGCCGGTGTTGGACCGGCTAAGGGTTATTTTTTTTCAAGCGCGGCCGAAGGCCGCCTACGCATAAAGGTGTTCTGCACATAAATACCTTGGATCAAGCCCCCTATTTGGGATCGGACCTGGGTAATTTTTGGGTTTTTTGCGAATAACTTTTCACTGAAACAAAAAATGTAAAATATGCTTTCGGATTGTTGATACCGAAGTCAAAACGCGTTGTTTGATACCTTTCCCGATATTTTTGGACGTGTTTTAGCAGTTGTCTTCTAAAGGAAACAATTACCTTTTATTGTTTTAAAACTTACCCCCATATTTATAAAAAATAAAATAGGTTTATATATAATAAAATAAAAAAAGTTGAGAAAACATTGAGGTTACTTTGTATGGCGATGCGAATGCAATTTCTTCCGCATTTGAAAAAAAATGTATGCAATTTGAAAGCTTTCGTAGCATTTGATTTTTCTTCGCGATACAGGATAACCCCCGCGAATTTAAAAATTTTATTTGACATATTTATTTATGTTATGAGTTAAGCTCACTTCACACTGATCTAATCTTTTAAATACCATAATTTTAATCTATTGTAACAGTCGAATCTCTATTCCAAACGCTGTGCCCATCTTCCCAATTTTAAATCTTTTCAATATTTGTTTTTTTGGCGACCTTTCTGATTGTTTAATAGTGTATTTTGAAGCTGGCTTGAAGTCCGGAAAGTTTAATTAAAAAACACAAAGTTTTTTTTTTATCTTTACCGATAAATTTCGATTTCTCACGGTAATCGTCTTCAGGGTGAACAAACTAAAAACAAAATATAAAAATACAAAACATTTTACATTTACAAATAAAAATTTTAAGCATTATAAAACATACATTTATAAAAAAATATTTTATCGAGACCTGAAATTTGACATACTCGTACACAATAAATTTTGTTTTAAAAATGTACGCAAAATTCGCGAAAATTCCAAGCAATTTTATCAAAGTCTTACATTTTTTCCAGAATTTTTGGAGCTTTTGGGATATGCAGTTTTGTAATTAGTTCATTAAAATTTTAATACAGTAATGTGTCAATCTTAAGGTCGTGACATATTTTGCTGATTTTTGGCAATTTTTTTTTCCGAAGGGCTTAGGTGTTTTCTTTCATATAAAAGAAATTGCTTTCATAAACTTGTATTGAGGCAAAACAGAAGTCCCCAACAAAATATTATTACTTATAACGCGTTTAAATCTTCTTGTATAAAGAGAAGGGATAAATAAGATAGGATATTCAACAAATGTAAAGCATATACACATATCAATATTTTCATTACTTCTCCGGTAGAGTTACGTAGATAAGTTTTTAACCTCTTTAGAGTTTTTACCTTGGAACCAGAATTAACACGAACAATAATGCCAGTCTAGAAATCTAACGAAGAATCACTTACGCAAACAAGTGCTGCTTCGGTATGAGTAGGGAATTGAGAAGTAAAGTCCTCTCTCGAAGAACGAAAATAAATAAGTCTCTTATTGTACCCGTCCTGTTTTGTGGGGCAGAAGCTTGGGCACTGACAAATCTGATAAGGCGGCTCTGTGAGTATTCGAGAGAAAGGTTCTTCGAAAGATTGACGGCCACTTGCGCGTTGGCGAAGGCGAGTACAGAAGAAGATTAAATGATGAGCTGTATGAGCTATATGCAGACACCCACCGGTGATGGCAGAGGAAGAGGGAGACCACCACAAAGTATAAAGTGGAGACCGATTTGTGATCCCGTGGTACTTCCAATTGGCAGAACAACGCAACGAGTGGCGAGCTATGGTAAAAGGCCAAAATTGCCTATATGGTTAAGCGCCATTGAAAGAAAAAGAAAGGTTTGAAAAGATGAGTTTTTATGGTTTCTATCTCTCTCTATGGCGCGATATACAACAGGTATATCATAGTAAACCTCCTAAGAGATTTTTGCGCCAAGCTTCTCTTCCAATTTGTGGTGTGCCGATTTGAATTTTCCCTACAAATTGGTGGGACCTACAGTTTTTTGCCGACTCCGAACGGCATCTACAAAGGAGACGAATTTTTGCTGAGAAGCCTGTCATGGCAGAAATACACTCGGAGAGTTTGCCAAACCACTGCCGAGGGGCGACCCCGTTTTGAAAAACTTTTTTCAAATCACTTTTGATGTTACCTGTACCAGGGCTCGAACCATGGATCTTCGGTGTGGTAGGCCGGCAACACTACCTTCACACCACGGCGGCCGTTTTTATATATTATTATTATAAATTCTTTATATTTTATTTATTTTTACTTTCTGTTTTTATACTTCTTGAATAATTTTATTTTCTGATTTCAAAGAGAAAATTTTTGAAACATATTATTTTTATTTATTGGAAAAACTTATTAAAACTATTGAAAAAGTTTTAATTTAAAGATTTTCTCTTAGAGATGAGAAAATATTAGAACTACTCTTTTCAAATACTGAATTAGGTGATCGGTTTCCATCAGACCTTTTTAGATTTGTGAAATCTCTGACTATTTCTGCAACAATAATCAGTCAAGAATTACTTGTCAAATTATGGTTACGGAAATTACAACAAGAAATTAAAATACTTTTAACTTCCAGAAATATACATACAAAATATTAATGAGACCATTATCGTTGCAGATAACCTTTTTGACTTAATCAATAAATCATTTTCTTCTAAAACTACTTCAATAGCTAGTATTAAACCCAATATTTTTAGCGAATGCATCAAAAATTTAACAGAATTAACCACTTCCATTCATCAAAATTTAAACAAAATAACAAATTAATGAATTGCAAATACGATCTAAATCTAAAGATAGAGATCGATCTAGATCACGAAATTTCTCCAGACCTAGAAGTTCAGATAATCAAAATAATATTTGTTGGTATCATAGGAAATTTAAACAAAATGCCTTCAAATCCAAACACAAATTCTTTAAACTAAACAAATCCATTATGATGGTGGCTGATAATGTAGTTAGCGTTACCTATTTATATATGATAAATTCAATAAACAAATTTTTTTTATTGATACAGGTGCAATAGTTTCCGTTGTTCCTTCTACAAAATTCAAAATGTATAAATGTATGTCTGACCTTAAACTTTCTGCAGCAAATGGATCTTCTATTAAAACATTTGGTACAAAACTTTTAAAAATTTATTTAGGTTTGAGAAGAGATTTTGAATTCATTTTCATTCTTGCAGATATTTCTACTCCTATCATTGGTGCAAATTTTTTAGAAAAATTCGGTATTATAGTTGATATCAAAAATAAAGAAATAACTGATTTAAAAACAAAATTAAATGTTACTGAGTCTTCTGGTTTTTGCGATATATGTTATCTCAAAATTCCAATTGTAGAAAATAAATTTACAAATATTCTAAAAGAATTTTCTTCAATTACTCGTGAACCAGATTACACCAAACAAGTACACCATCAAACAGTTCACCGCTTGAAACGAAAGGTGTATTACCTATTTCCAAACCTCGCCGCTTAGACCCCATTAAATTAAAAATAGCAAAAACTGAATTTGAATTTTTAGTTAAAACTAGTATATGTAGACCATCAAACTCTCAAATTGTTTCTCCTCTACATCTGGTCCCTAAAAAGATCCAAATGATGGTATAGCAATACCAGATCGATATACATTACCTCACATTCATGACCTTAATATAGATTTAAAAAACTAAATTTTTTTTTTTCAAAAATTTATCTCATTCGTGCATATCACCGATTTCCAATGGCAGAAGAAGATATTCACAAAACAGCGATAACTACTCCGATTGGAATGTTTGAATTCATACGAATGCCTTTTGGTTTACGAAAAAGTTCTCAAACATTCCAACGTTTCATAAATGAAGTATTTTCAGGTTTAGAATTCGTTTTTGTATATATCGATGACATATTGATAGCCAGCAATAATGAAGAACATCATATTGAACATTCAGGATCTGTATTTAAAAGATTAGAAAAATATTATTTAAATATTAAACCTACTAAATGTATTTTCGGCGTTAAAAAATTTGACTTTCTAAGTTATGAAATTTCGAGTGAAGGAATTCGACCTTCTTTAGAACGAATCGAAACCATTTATAATTTTGATAGACCACTTTCAATAAATAAGTTACACAAATTTTTAGGTATGATAAATTATTAGATAGATACATTAAAATGTTAGCAACAGAACTTTGTCCTCTACATGAAATGTTAACCTTTTCAATCAAAAATAAACTTAAAGAATTAGATTGGGCAGAAAAAACTAATATAGCGTTTGAAAATGTTAAACATCTTTTTACACAAAATACACTTCTTACTCACTTGAATAAAAATGGTCAACTATCTCTTGCAGTAGATGCATCAAATATAGCGGTGGGAGCAGTTTTACAACAAATAAGTGTAAACTCATTAGAACCCCTTGCATATTTTTCAAGAAAACTAACTCAAACTAAAATGAATTATTCTACTTTTAAACCTTCCATCGGAGTGGTGGTCTCCCTCTTCCTCTCCTTCACCGGCGGGTGCCGATAAGAATACCTTTTGGGCTGGAGCATCTTCGCTCATTCGCACTACGTGGCCTAGCCAGCGAAGCCGCTGTGTTTTAATTTGCTGAACTATGTCGGCGTCTGCGTAAAGTTCATACAGCTCATCATTAAATCTTCTTCGGTACTCGAAGTCGCCAACGCGTAGAGGTCCACAAATCTTTCGAAGAACCTTTCTCTCGAATACTCCCAGAGCCGCCTCATCAGATGTTGTTAGTGTCCACGCTTCCGCAGGGCCGCAGAGAGCTAATCCGGGCCCCGAGGATTTCGCGTTTCTTTCTCTTTGAAATCCTGATTAGAGTACTATCAATACTGCTTTGCCTTGCCGGGCCCCAGGGAAATTGCCCTGACTGCCCCCCCCCTCTCCGCGGCCCTGCGCTTCTGCACCATATAGCAGCACGGGTGCGATGAGTGACTTGTAAAGTGTTATTTTCGTTCGTCGAGAGAGGACTTTACTTTTCAATTGCCTACTCAGTCCGAAGTAGCATTTGCTTGCAAGAGTCATTTCTCGTCGGATTTCTAGGCTAACATTATTGTTGGTGTTAATGCTGGTTCCCAGGTAAACGAAGTCCTTTACTATTACCAAAGTATTGCTGCCAACAGTGGCTTGGTTGCCAAGGCGCGAATGCGCTGACTCTTTGCATGATGACAGAAGGTACTTCGTTTTCCCCTCGTTCACCACAATCCCATTTTCTCCGCTTCTTTTTCTTATTTGGAGTAAGCAGAAGTTACGGCGCGGTGGTTAAGGCCAATGATATTAATATCGTCAGCATATGCCAACAGTTGCACGCTTTTATAAAATATTGTTCCAGCGCGGTTAAGTTCAGCAGCTTGTGTTATTTTCTCCAGCATAAAAATAAAGAGATCACACGATAGGGGGTCACCCTGTCTGAAACCTCGTTTAGTTTCCAACGGCTCTGAGAGGTACTTCCCAATTCTGACCGAGCTGGCGGTGTTGCTCAAGGTCATTTTGCATAGCCGTATAAGTTTTGCGGGGAAACCAAATTCAGACATAGCGGCATATAGGCAGCTCCTTTTCCTGCTATCGAAAGCGGCTTTAAAATCAACAAAGAGATAATGTGTGTCGATTCTTTTCTCACGGGGTTTTTCCAAGATTTGGCGTATTGTAAAAATCTGGTCGATGGGAGATTTACCAGGTCTGAAGCCACACTGACAAGGTCCAATCAGTCTGTTCACATCAGGCTTCAGTCTTTCGCACAATACGCTTGATAGGACCTTATATGCGATATTCAAAAGGCTGATCCCGCGATAGTTGGCGCAGTTTTCAGGATCGGCCCTCTTGTGGATTGGGCAGAGAACAATTAGATTCCAATCTTCAGGCATGCATTCATCCAACGATATTCTGCATTGAAGCTGATGCATGCACCTTACGAGCTCCTCGCCTCCGTGTTTGAACAGCTCAGCAGGCAAACCATCAGCGCCAGCTGCTTTACTGTTTTTCAATCGGAATATTGCTATTCGCACTTCATTATAGTCGGGTTGTGGAACGTCAATTCCATCATCTTCGATTGTGGGCTCGGATTCGGTATCTTCTCTTTTTCCTTGCTCAGTTTCTCCATTTAAAAGGGCAGAGAAGTGATCCCTCCATATTCTGAATGCTCTCTGAACATCGGCCACCAGGTCACCGTTCTCATTCTTACAGGAGTTTGCCCCGGGTTTAAAACCTTCTGTCATTCACCGAATTTTTTGATAGCATTTTCGGGCACTATTCCCGTTGGCCAGCATCTCAAGATCCTTTATTTCACGCTTTTCTGCCTCTCTTTTTTTCGCCCGGAAAAGTCGCCTCGTTCCCTCTTCAACTCGCGGTAGTGTTCACACACACTCCTCGTTGCATTCGATCTCAGCGTTGCCTTGTAGGCTTCGTCCTTTCTTTTCGTTGCAGCGCGGCACTCTTCATCATCATACCAGTTGTTTCTTCGCGTTCGCCGGAATCCAATTACTTCTTCGGCTGCGGTACGGAGTGCTCCTGAGATATGATCCCACTGCTCATGCATTCCACTAGGTTGAATTGTGCTCTCGGAGAGCAGGTGCGAGAGGCGATCTGCGAAATAATTGGCGGTGTGTTGTGATTGCAGCTTTTCGACGTCCAGCTTTCCTGCGTTTTTTGTTGCACCTGTTTTGTCGTACAGAGGCGGGTACGAATCTTGGCTGCTACTAGGTGGTGATCAGAGTCGATGTTAGGTCCTCGTATTGTGCGAACATCTAAAACGCTGGAAGCAGGCCGTCCGTCTATCACAACGTGGTCGATCTGGTTGCGTGTTTTTCGATCGGCGTACAGCAATGTAGCCTGATGGATCTTCTTGGGCATAAACCTAGTGCTGGATATGACCATGTTTCTGGCACCGCCGAAGTTGGTCAGCCTGAATCCATTTGGCGAAGTCTGATCGTGGAGACTGAAGTTCCCGACAGTGGGGCCAAATACACCCTCCTTACCCACCCTGGCGTTAAAGTCGCCAAGCACGACTTTGATATCATGACGGTGACGGCGCTCGTATGCTTCTTCCAGGCGCTCGTAGAATGCATCCTTTTCCACGTCGTCCTTCTCTTCCGTCGGTGCATAAGCGCAGATAAACGATATGGTGAAAAATCGTAATTTTATTCGGATTGCGGCGAAACGCTCGTTCATGGAGGTGAACGACAGTACTTGGTGACGGAGTCTCTCTCCCACCACAAGTTCCACGCCGAATCTGCGCTTGTCTACTCCAATAGATGTTGCAAGTTGTTTTCTTCGGCTTTCCTCGCCCCGTCTATCGCATCTCTTGTATGGCGGTGATGTCAGCTTTTGCTTTCCTTAGGACCTAAACCAGCCGGTCGGCGGCACCTACCCCATTAAGAGACCGGACATTCATGGTGCATGCCCTATCTCGTAATCCTTATTTCGTTTGCGGGTGTTGTCATCTAAAAAAGGGGTTCTCATATCCGAGGCTTTGTTGTTGAATTTCATTGGAACGTTGTTTTATGTGGTGGGTCCCAAGCCCAACGCACAACCCGTTTCGCGGGAGGTTGAATTCAATTACACGTTTGTATAGCGAGCCGCTTGATCCAATACAGACGCCCGCTTGCAGCCGCACCACATGGTGATCAGACGCTGCTGTTTGAATCCCCCAGCAAGCCCTCAAACCGATTATGTCGGAGTGGCCTTACCAGGTTGTCGCCTTCTCACGTTTAGCTCACCACCAAACGGGTGTTCGGTGGTTACCCAGAGGATACTTGGGCGCAAAGCCCGGAAGTAGTGAGCTGGTTGAACCGCATGCAAAAGAATCGCTCTGGCCATTCCCAGGTGAACGGCGATCAGAAACTTTCCCCACTTGCGTGGACTTCTGCACACGGCCCCATCCTCCATTCCAGGTTCACAATTTACATCTAAACTATTTACTGAATTAACTTGTTTATTAGGCGCTCATAAAATTCACACTTCTCCATATCATCCACAATCTTCCATTGATTGAAAGATTCCATAGAACTGTTTTATTTTGTTTTGTTGTTTTTCCGACAGGGTGAATAATTGATGTATATTGGAACGATTTTTCGTCATCCCTTGTCAAATTTGGTTTTGAGACAAACCGGTTTCGGCGTTGTGCCATCATCAGTGTCAACTTTCGTTCTGATCTGTTGTTGTCGTTTGTCTTGTATTTAATGTCAGCATGGGTGTCTGTTTGTGTACGTGTGTGTATGTGTTGTGTGTGTATACTCAGAAATGGGGGTGGTTTGTATCGATCGGTTTTTGTGCGGTTGACTAAGGTAGGTAAAAGTGGGTGATTTTTGTTGCTTGACCTTTTTTGCTCGTTTGTTGTTTTTCATCTTTTGCTGGTTTGTGTTTATTTGTCGGTGCGTGTGTGTTTGTTGTACCTGAGTGGTTGCTTTGTTTTTTGTAAACCAATTTTAAAGGTTCGAATATTGTGTCGGAAACAGTGTTTGTCTGTTCGTTTATTATTCTACCGTCGAATAAACGAACAGATCCCAGCTTACCAAAGTCGGAGCGCTCCGAAATAATGATCCAAAAAGAGTTCGTAATTTGAGCTGTTTTGGAGTGTTATTTAGTAAACATCAAAAAAGCCACTTTTTTATGAATATTCACGGAGCCTTGGGAGAAGAAATGAATATTGTAGAGCGGATAAACTGCAAGGCTCTGTTATATGAAAGATTTGGAGCGTTTTCTGATCCTTTTTCTTGTACGCGTAAAGAGAATTGTGAGAAAATAAACGTTGTAGAGCGAATGACCGGCAACGTTCAATTATATGAATGTTTCAAAGCATTTTCTGAAGTTTGTTTTTGCTTAAGTTTTTTCTCAATGTCTATCAATAGCTGAAAGTCAAGGGAACTGTAGTTAAAAACCAAACGAAATAATACATTTATTGATATTTATACTTTCAGATGCACTTGTACTAATACCTTTAATTAAAGTTTTTCCTTCTTCAAAGTGTAGTAAAAAAGTTTGTCTAAAAAGAGTCACAAGACTCAAACTAAGTATCAGTAAAGCATCAATAAAAGGTTCCAAAAAGAGTGCTAAAAGGCTCCAAAAACCCATCAGAATGGAGGAAAGAGGAGTCAAAAAAGGCTCCATACAACCTTCAGAAAAGCATCAATAAAGAGCTCCGAAAAGAGTCCAAAAAGGATTCGAAGTTCTTTAGAAAAGAGTCAGAAAACGCTTCAAATTCATCGGATTCTTACTCATTTTCGACTCTTTTTTATGACTCCTTTAGGTGTGCCCGCGTAGAACGATTTTTAGCTCCATTTGGGCTCCGAAAAGAGCTCATTTCGGACGGTAAAGCTCCGAGAAATGTGGGTTTTATAGCTCTGAAAGGAATCTTTTTTCGCACTTTTGTTTAGCTGGGATCTTTTGCTGGTTTGTGTTTATTTGTCGGTGCGTGTGTGTTTGTGTGGTGAACTAGGTGTATCTAATAACAATAATGAAATTGATAACGCAAATGAAATTCTCACTAAACTAAGAAAACATTTTTCAGTTGTTTGATCAAAAGTTATACACCATAATAAAGAACATAATTTTATTCTGAAAAATTTAGATAGTTGTGAATATGTATTTTTTTAAATTATTCATAAATCAAATTTACAACCACCTTATGAAGGACCGTTTGAAGTTATTTCCAAACACGACGAGACATTTAAAATTCAATATGGTAATATAATTTTAACTCATACACAAAACAAGAATACAGTACAGATAGAAAACAAAGAAAATAACATTTCTCATTTATTAATTTACATTGATCATTTCACTGGAGGGAGAGTATATGTAAGGTTTATTAATATTAATTCTTTATATTTTGTTTATTTTTACATTCTGTTTTTATACTTGCCGAATAATTTTATTTTCTCATTTCAAAGAGAATATTTTTGAAAGGTACTATTATTATTCTTATTTTATAAATAAAATAAAATAAATATATATAATTTCTATAGAGTTCTACTATAGAAGTATAAATGGGAGAGTTGCAAAAATGTGTAGCAATTTGTATAAGTTATGAAATTACGTTTCCATAAATTGGTTTCGGCCACTATATTTTTTTGTCATTTTTTTCTCTGTGGTTTGTTAAAAAACCAAAGCGAAATATCTAAAGATAGTTTTATGTTGAGTGAATCGACTATCTATTTCCATTATTATATGATCAATACATAAATGGATAAACAACAGAAATCTTCAAAGAAACATCTAGGCTAAATGCTTGCAGACTTTGTCGACATTTGAACTGTTCTATTTGATATCAATATCCATGTCACAAGTTCTGAAAAATTCAAAGTCATGTTCATCGGAACGAATACGTCGTAACTCCAGTACTAAGTTTTTTTCGAAATCCACTACAAGCGCTAAGTCTATTATTATTTGTTGAATTTTATTACACAAAAGCAGAATGCATTGTGTTAACAAAGATGCTTAAATACTGCGTTTATTATTTAAAAAAAATTTGGTTTATAATGTTGACCTGAGAATTTTATAATACTAAGCAATAGAGAAAATGTTGAAATTTTTTAAATTTTGAGCCTTTCGCATAACAAAAGTGACACCATAAATTTATCAATAAATGGCCATAATTGCCACTATTTTTTGCCAACTTCACCCTGACACTTTATTATAAATACTAAAGTTTATAAAACTGCATATCCAAATTTTTTATAAAAATTCGGATTATTAAGTGTGGATTTTGATAAAACTTGGTTAAATTTTCCTAGGTTTTGAATAAAGTTTGAATTGTTTTCTTGAATGTTTTTATTAGATAACGGGCTATACTTTTATAAAAAACGTGTAAAAAATTTTCGTCGCTATCTATTTTTCCGCCGTTATGTGCTCTGATTAAATTAATGAGCCTGCTTTAATATTTTTAGACCGCCTGAATTCAGATTTTTAAAAACGTGAGGGGTAAGGGAGTAGAGTTTTAGCTCAGCAATATCAGATCTCGAAAGTTACGGTATTATTTGGATCTGTTATTTTATTACTACCAGAACCAATGTTTACGCATACCTCGAAACCGGTTTTATCGTCTTGAAAGCTTAGTGAATTTTGTAAAAGGAAAATACTAGTATATGTACAGGGTGGCGGAAAAGTAATCCTCCTATCAGAAAATGCTATAAATTTTGCGATTGGCCCCTAAAGTCAGTTATGTTTTGACATTTGTGTAGTAAACACATGCGAAATACACGTTAATAAACAATGTTACGCTACACTGCTCCAGAACGCGGAATATTGCTGACTATTTATTTGACCAATAATCGGTCGGGGCCAAACGGTTACTGTGAATGGTGAGCGCTACAGAGCAATGATCAACGAGTTCTTTTTGCCGCAACTTGATGAATTGGGATTGGAAAACATGTGGTTCCAACAAGACGGTGCAACAGCACACACTGCACGTGCCACAACCGATATGCTGAACATCGGAAGCTTACTTTTGCGCCACCTTGTATATAGGCATTAATATTCCACTAACCAATAATTTCATACATTCATAAAAATGCACTTCGTCATCTATCTTCTATAATATAAATGCGCAAGTTTAAGGAAATTGTCCCACTTTATAGCCAAACCATACATCTACATACAATTACAGGGTGGCTGATGAATTTTGCTACATTAAGAAACTCAAATAATTTTTTTTTCAGTGTATGGAATTCATTTTTCTTTTATTCTTGTTAAAGCTCATTAAATTTTATTAAATAAAGCTTAATTAGTTTTAAAAATAATGGAATTTAAATGTCCCCCCCTGCTCGTCGATGCATGTGCGGCATCTTACCAAAAAGTTGTTCATTACTGCTTGGAGAGTTGAGACAGGAATAGCCGCAATTGTTTCTCGAATGGATTGCCTTAGTTCATTCAAATTTGTTGGTTTTGCTTTGAAGACTTCCTGTTTGCAATAACCCCACAAGAAAAAGTCAGGTGCAGTAAGGTCAGGCGACCTGGGTGGCCAACGGAATGTGGAGTTTCTGGATATCAGCTTATTGGGAAATTTTCGTCGCAATTCTGTCATAACAGGTTGGGCTATATGAGGAGCTGCACCATCTTGCTGAAATCACACAGAGTTGAAAGAAATTCTCATTCGGCGTAATTCTGGATAGAAAAACTCTCTCAACATGCTCAAGTAACGGTCTCCAGTAACCGTAACGGTGTGACCGTTTTCTTCGAAGAAGTAGGGCCCGACAATGCAGCGTGATGAAACTGCACACCACACTGTGACACGAGGTGGATGCAATTCCGTCTCATGGAGTATCTGTGGGTTGGAAGCACTCCATATTCGACAATTTTAATTATTTATGTTGCCGTTTAAATCGAAATGGGCCTCGTCAGACATGAAAAGACAGTTCAACATGTTTCCATCCTCTTCCACCATTTGAATCATCTTCTGGCAAAATTCCAAGCGAATCGGCAAGTCTGCAGCGTTCAGTTTGTTGGCCATTTGAATTTTATATGGAAATAAGTCCAAATCTTTGTGCATAATTGACTGTAATGACTGTCTGCTTACACCCATTTGAGCAGATAAGCTTCTTGTCGAAACACGTGGATTGTTTTGTATGGCAGCAGCTACAGCAGCGATTGTTTCCTCCGTTCGAACTGAAGGGTTTCGATGGTAAGGTCTTCTGTTGACTGTCCCATGCTCGGCAAAATTGTTTAAGAGTCTTATTATGGTCCATCTGCTCGGAAGATTGCCGCCAAACGTGCGCCTATACTCTCTTTGAACCGAAACTACGGACTCCAGTGCGTGATAGCGGCGGACAATCCAAATTCTTGTTTCAGTGTCCCAGTTATCCATTTTTGTTAAATGTAAAAGTCAATCTGCAAAATAAAAAAAAAATTAACCAGATTCATTAAATAGAAAAAAAGTTATTTAATTTTTTTTTGGTAGCGGCTTTCATTAGCCACCCTGTATATATGTTAAATAGGTATAGCCAAACTACAGTACCGTCAATCAAAAAAACCTTACAAAAAATTAATTAGAATATAGAAAAACTAGCTGGACCCGTGCGCTCCTTGCGCAAAAAAAAAAAACCAAAATGGTTTGAAACCTTTTATTAGTCCAGGTCCAGGATTTTCCAAACCTTTTTCTCAAATTATAAAAAAAGATTTTCAGTTACACTTGTTGTGAGCCCTAAAAAATTATACAAATATGCGCAAACAGCTATTTGAAATTCCACCACTTATATTACATTCACATTGATCCATAAACTTGAGTTGATTGACAACATCAATATGAATTAACTCAAAAAATGTCCATTTAACTCCAGTTTATGACCCAATGTGAACGCAGTCTTATTCACTTATTTTAGCAATGTTCAAGTGTAGATGGCGCACTGCTCAGTCTTAGCATTCAAATGTGGATGTCGCGAGGCATGTGAATGTCAGTCACAATAGCGTCGCAGTACAAATTGATTTTTTTGTGCATTCACAATCGTTTATTTTAAAGAATTCATTTTTATAAAATACGCTTAAACAAAAGCACCCCGCTAGTTAAAACATGGTTTCGCATGTAGAGCTAACCCCCACTTTTAAAACGATACCTTATTTATTAATATTGGTTCCAAATGAGAGCAGAAAATTAGGAAATAACACAAAAAGACCTTACAGAAATAATATATATGACTAGTTTAGAAATCACACCAACACAAATGCCAAACATGTATTCACACTATAGAGCCGTAGTTGTGTGAGTAAACGTGTCATGCATTTTTGCTTTAGGTGTTGTTAATGGATCACTGGCATATATGTAATACTGAGAGCACGAAGAGTTACTTTGTTGGAGACATTAAACATTCACACTATAGAGCAGTATATGTGTTGATAAAAGAATATTTCTCTTAAGTTATGTCTACACCTTTATATACAAGTAGTTTAAACTAAAATAAAAAATTTGAAATCGATTTCGTAAAAAAATTTGACTCTTTTTAGCTTCTTTTTCTTCTTAATTTAAGCTTTGGTAACCTTTTTTTTGGCCGATTTAGCCTTTTTTTTGTATCACCTAGTCACACTGCTATAGAGCCGTTGTTGTGTGAGTAAACATGTTAAGCAATTTGCTTTAGTTGTTGTTACTTTGTTGTGATGGTCCTCAAAAGTAACTTGCTGCCTCTCTCGCTTTGGTGTTGAATACTCTATGAAGTAATCTTTTTGCAGCATTTTCAGAGTACTCTCGGATAGGGCATCCATTTAGTATTCAGAAGCAAAGATATGGATTACTCCGAGTTGGAGTAGGTGATCCACTCCCAGGACATTGCCATGTAAATTGGACCATCTCTTTTATATGAAGGAGGATAAGTATTGGAGTACTCTGCTACTCCTATGGAGTATTTCCGTTTTTTCAGGGATTAGGCAAGCAAAAACTTGAGCAAAAATGTAAACTTCATTGATGATACAAAAAGTACTTACAAAAACAAAATAATTGATTATTCATAAAGAGTATTCAACACCGTAGTTGCGGATCTACTGTCTGCGCATCTACTGTCTTACATATGTCTTCAAACGGCGCTTTTGCTAATTCACATAATTGTTTGGTGAAAAGTTCTGATGGTTGTCGATTACTTCCGAGGAGTGATACCGTTTTGAAAATTATTTTTCTAAACATTTTCGATCCAGTACTCTATCATCATGTCACCGTGACTATGTATGCTGAAGATATTAATAGCATTAGAAAACAATGTGAGCAGGGAAATTCAACTAGAAATCAACTCCAATCTTGGTTAAAAGGGTTATCGTATCTGTCGTGATGTATGGCTAGGAATCAAGGCAAGTGTCTAAAGAAGGCCCCTTGCAGAGTATACGATTCAAATTTCCTAACGAAAAAGTTTTCGTATGGGCATCCTAATTCGGCATCATGAGAAGGGGAACACCCCGGCTGAAGAATGATTTGGTCTCATTTGGGTTTTCCCTTTGGCGGCACCTTTCGCTACAACAAACATCTTGCCTGCTTTGGTACGCTTGATCATATAAATTGTTTTGAAATACGCGAGGACATTAAGGGCGAGCCTCTCTTCCATAGTGGGGTGTGCTGCTTCTAACTACATGTGACACGATGCTCAGTGGAAACGAAACATACTATTAAGGTAATTAAGCGTTCAAACTCCGTCTTCCTTTCCGGAGAGGCGAATCTTCTTCAAGCAAATGCTTGTTAAGATGTTGCGGTTTGTAACAATTTAACCGAATTCCCTCTTCAGCATTACATTGTGCTCTTCAACACCTACAGTTTTTTGCCTCACTATGTAGAGAGTGTTTTGATGTCATAAGCAGACATCCCGTGGCAGTTCTGAGTGCGGTGATCTGATGGGCCTGCGAATTCGTGATATGCCACTACCCCTTGACATTACCTGTATACTCCTTCTTACCGATGCTTGGTCGGTGACAATACCAGGTTCCGCGAGTCGAAAAACCCCGCAACTCATCGACGGTGGCTTAGTCGTGACACCTATGGTGGTATAAGCGCCGAGGTTCTTTCCTAAATCACATCGATTGGCATCACCACAAAGTCGGTTATCTCAACAAAGAAGGCCGTTGCAATTTAATGGCATAATTTCGAAGTGGAGCATGGGGCAATGATTGTGATTTATTTTGTTGTGTTGATCTTCCGACAGGGTAGTAAGCTGATTTTTGTTGGAACGATATTCCGTCATCCCTTGTCAAGTTTGGTTTTGTGACAAACCGGTTTCGGCGTTCTGCCATTTTCAATGCCATGGCAGAACGCCATGGCAGAACGCCGAAAACGGTTTGTCACAAAACCAAACTTGACAAGGGATGACGGAAAATCGTTCCAACAAAAATCAGCAATGATTGTATTAGACCACATATTTCTGTTTCTAAGCTCTGAACTAATGAGCAAATGACATAGGTCAATGAAAGAAGTGAATTTTACCGTTGCCGCAGGCGAATATAATATAAAGGGCCCAAAAGCTCGTGGCTGTCGTACGGGCTTGATTGGCAGCGGTGGTCGCACACGGCTTTATGGACAATAGTAATATTGCCAGCTGTGGAGACCGGATCTAAGATAGGTGGCGTTGCTACGCCGACCGTAGGACGCCCGGGGGCGTTAGATCCAAAGGGCCACCATAGTTTTGAACAAGCTAATGGGTCTGTGCGAAACCGACCAGAAGGCGCAAGTGTCCGTTTTTGAGCAAAACCTTGACAAAGCTTTACAATTACCATACCGACAACTTAAACTTACATAATAATTGCATGATGGGTTCACAATTTGATCTTTCAGGGACACTAAATCTCTTACCCGGCAAAGGACTGCCACTTCCGACAACACTTCCCAAAACCTTCGACCAACGAATTGGCTTACCAACACAGTACGGTGGCCGTGCATAAATAAAATTTCAAAAACTACAAACAGTCCAGTCCAGACAGGTTTTTTTGTGGAAGGTTTTATTCAATCTTTTGTGTGTCACAAAATTCCCAATCAAAAGTGTCCATATAATTTTGTATATAAAGGCCATAGTTCTGGACCTGCAACCGCATAAAATAAAAAGTATTAAAACAACTTGCTTTGTAGTGCATGTTTTAAGGTGTCAAAAAAACTTTTCTATATATTTCGGTAGAACGTTAAGTTGCTTTTTGAAAGTACAACGGCTTTTTTGGTTGCATAAATTCTAAGAAACCTTTCCATATGAGAAAAAGTGAAATGATACAAATTTTATATTCCCACCATGCAAATTTTACACAGTCGTTCGTACAGTTGTTTCAACATGGGAAAGTTACTTCATCATAAAGAAAGATATATAATTTCTGGTTATTGTGACTGTGACTTATTGTCCCCAAAAACTTTTTAACAGTAAGCCTTAATACACTTGATTAAATTACTCTTATTTACTTAACTAATGCATTGATTAAAGAACTTTCATAGAAATTGTACTCACATTGTACTCCATCACTCAGTTCTAGGGGTTGCAATTTCCTATTCGCTGCAACGAAAAATAACTGCACTCGATTGCAATGAGTTAGGGAATGCTCATCATATGAATCACTGGTATATACACGCTGAAACTTATCAAAAAGGTGGAGCTTAATTTTTGTGAAATATAAAATAGTTCAAAGATCCATGGTAGAAGGAGCCCGTCGCTCACGGAAAAACTCACAGAAAGAATGAGACCGAAAAAATTCAAGTTCCTAGTAAAAACTAAAATTAAAGTGAGAGCTATGTATTTCGCCTTATGAGACAATTAAATATGTATACATATACCTCACCCTACATCAAAAACAGTGACAACTCAACAACCAAGTCCATACAATTAAATAGTTTTGGCAGTCACAAAATTAGCTGCATTATAAAAAAAATAACTGGAGGTCATGTTTTTGAGAAGAAAAATATCTTCATAACGGTTAGTCATGTTTTCGTGAATCAATGTATGCTCAGAAATCAACCAAAAATGTTTGCCAGTTCTATCTGCTTTTAGTTTAGCTTGCGATATGTACATACACATGCATGTACACTCATCTCTCTATGTAAAAATTACTACGGTATATATACAAGGGACATAATGCGTTCTCTTTCTCCAGCCACATAAAACCAAATATATACTTACTGCATCTATTGGAGTAATAGAGTCGTAAAAATTGTTCGCAAAAGTTTTGTGTGAGAAGTATAAAAGTGAAGGTACTTGGATTAGTTTTATCAAAAGTGTATGACAAGAATATGCGAAATATGCACTATAAAGCAGAAACAAAGAGCCAGTATTTTCTGGATGGAGGAAATTTCAAATACATAAATCTTTAAGCACAGTAATAAGTTTAGTTTTAGATCAGTGGTGCACTGCTTACAATATAATCGCAAGAGTTTGATGGAAGCGCGTACTGTGCAAATTGGGAAATATTTTTTTTTATTTTTTATAAATATAAAATCTGTAGTTTTTTGGAGTTTTTAACTACCAATAGGTTTTCACCGAAAATGTTGTTAGCATTAAAGTAAATGGCGTAAAGTCCTGAATTCATTATCACGTAACATGCTATTAATCCCTTTTTAGCGAAAACTGACGTCCTGAAATGTGAATAGAACAACTAGAAGAATGTAGTCTTGGATAACTAATAATAATACATTGTTGAGCAGATTAAGACGGACTTTCTTCTCAATCTCCTCCAAAAAATTGATAGTTGTATTCCGACTCCAAGCGGCATTTGCTAAGCAGATAAGTTTTTGCAGAGCTCTGGCACTTGGGGCTCCTGCCAAGTTCTCCTGGGGAGTGAGTTTTTTTTTGTCAAACGGTTTTTGGCCACACAGTTTCAAGACAATAGAATAAAATTGTGTACACAATTGTTTGCATACGACAGCTAAAAGTTTTGGTTGTCCCCTTTCTTCAAAATATGGCTACCGCACTGCATTTGTATGTACGTGTATATCCATATTAGGGTTGAAACTTATTTCTGGATGCTATTGATGACGATAAAACGTTTCTACACCCGACTAGGACCAAAAAAACCTTAAAAAATTACGGAGATATTGTTCAAATACAGAGATGGAAATTTCCCAACAGCGTGCATTAACTCCTATCCAAAAGCTGTTCATACTAGGGTTTACCTCCCAATCGTTATCTAAGAATGCCCAATCCATTAGAAAGGATACATATATCGCCAACCACAAGAATTTTTTATATCTATCGTTATTTCTCTATCTATCGTTATGACTTCTATCGAATCGGAGAAGACCCATAATAAAGGAATCAACACCTACAAAGAAACTGATGGTGTAAAAAGAAGATGGTTTAGGCCTTGGAGTATTCGAGTAATTGGTGCTCCCACAAACTTTGGTCCTTCCCGTGATGCCAACGAAGTGTATCGAAGAAGTGTACGGAAGTTTTGACTAGTAAACAAGGGTTCTCGATACCAGGATATATTTTTGATAGCTTATGAAATTGTAGTTGGTAGTTCTTGAAACTTTTATATCGTGAATAGAAATGTGAAAATTACACTTTAATAATTAGAAATTTTTTGGCAAATTTTCAAATTCTATTAGGAAAATAAAATACAAACGAATCCGTACTAGTCGATTATTCGAATAGCCGAATATTAAGTTTGGCATTGTTTGAAAATTGAGCACTTAGTGTAACAAAATATTTGTGTAAATTGTATTTTTCAATTCCGAAATTCGGTGCACTATATTCATATCTGGGTACTGAAACAACAATACATAGCTCCCTTTTATAAAAGAAACAATAGGAGAAGATAGTCAGAAGTAAAATAAACAAAAAAAAAATCTACCTGCTTAGGGAATAGTAAATGAAAAATACCATCCAATTCTCTGAAATAACTTTTGCTATACGACTAACCGATGTATCGATTTGTCAACTATCAAGAGCCTTATTTCTATCTTTTTTCTACTTATATCTTTAAATGATATATTATTTGTTATAGGTTTGAAATAGCTTTTAGTAATTTTTCCTCAGTTAATTATATTTTTACTAAAATTAAGGGAAAGTTATTTCTATCATATGTTTTCCAAATATGTGCTTATTTATCTTAATTAATTAAATTATCACATCCGTATTTAATACCTGGCTTTTACCTCACTACATACTCAAATACTTAAAAATATAAAACTTAAAACTTTTAACGTTTATAAATATGCAAATAAAACTTGTCAAGTAATGATGAAGAAACAATTGAATAAATACTATTAATGCTACGAATAAATCTCGAAATCATTTACATGCATTTTTCTATTTGTTGTTCTCTTTGCAGGGCCACCCCTAATATGCATACAACGTTCACAGCGGAATACACATAGCAGGTTATGGATTTTCATTTATAGCGGCAATAACAAGAAAACAAGATTAAAAATGAAATCTACAGACATAATACTGCTTTTACGAGTGTGTTCAAGAAGAATATTATCTAACAAGAACTCTGTGAGTTCTGAATTCTGACCATTGTAAAAATATATGGCAACAACTTGTATAAGAACAAAGCAGTATGAAGAAACCCTGATTTTAAGGAAATAAAGTGCACAAAAAATATGTTTTCAGGACCATGTCTTTATTATTTTATATTTTTGCGCCAATCTTCGATATACACATTTAAATTAATCTTTTTAATAGCATGTTCAACTACAATTGTATCCATAAATATATATATAACTAATACAAATAATTTAGAAACGGAGCAAGAGATAAAATAAAATATTTTAATGTTATGAAAGGTGAGAAACTATACATACAAAAAAAATTCTGACGTGTACATGAAAACCGCCGATACACGTGTATTTTTATTTTTTCTACCCTTTCCGAAAGAGCATATTTGGTTCATAGAACAGAACTAAGTCTCGTTTTTGTAACGCAGTGTTATGCATAAAAAAAATTCTGACGTGTACATGAAAATCGCCGATACACGTGTATTTTTATTTTTTCTCCCCTTTCCGAAAAAGTATATTTGGTTCATAGGACAGAATGTGTGTAACGCGATGTAATAAGTGCAAAATTTAACGTTCTTAGACGTGCATTAACATATAGATATCTGCAAACGACTTGCCCAAATCTGACTTAAGTTTAGTCCAAGAACACATTCCAACAGGGTTTTTTAGAATGTAAGAGTTTTTATTTTACTTAAATCCCAAATTTATAAAAGCTATTTTTTTTTGTATTATGTTTAATGATTAGATTTTTTTGTTGTTGTTTGTCCTTTATTTACGCCCAAACTACATCAGCGGTCCTTATTGTAGGGTTGTGTATTAATGTACTTTGCTTTATAAACACTTTGTAATTTTATAAAAATTTTAAATACCTTTTTCCTTTTTTTTTTTTTGTTTTTTTTTTTTTATTGAACAAAAAATATTTGAGTATGTATATTTTTTAAAGTTCTTTCTGAATGGAAATTTTTGAAGTTAAACATTTTAAAATTGAAAAATAAAAATTACACATTTCAATTAAGTTGAACTTGTAAGTGACTCCAAATTTTTGTCGATTAGCTTTTGCGTGGAAGGGGGAGTATTGTAAGGTTGTTAGTTCTTATTTAATATACTAATTTAATTGTATTAATAGAATATTGTTATACCCATGTTATATAAATTTGCAATTCAGCATAACTACGAATTTATTGGATTCAAGATAACGATATTTTATATAAACTTTGGAAAAAGTGAGTATTAAATCCAAAAAAAATGTTAGTTCGTCATATCTTCAGAGCTATTAGCATATCAGTATCAGCAGAACAACAGGGGGAAGAGGGGAGTGAAAGTAAAGCGGTAATGTAAAGGAGGTGTTAGCAGAAAATTAAGAGGCTAAATAAAGTGAATAGAAACGTATATATTTATAGACAAAGATACATGTAATTCAAGATGTTCATATTACGGAAAATACTTACTTGCATAGACTGGTGCTGGGAAATAAAATTAAAACATTATTTATGAGAGAACATGGAGCTTTCGACAATATTTTCAAAACTTTGTTTTTATTAGATTATGTATTTTAGATATCGCAAACAAAATGAAATTATTTTATCTAAAAGTAAAATAATACCCGCTATCGATAACATTGAATTTAAATGCATTCGAGTCCTGCTTTGCATGAGCTACTTTTATTTCGCTGTTAGCACTATTCCACCGTCATCTGATCTGTCTGTGTATATGCACCATATTTCTTTGATAAAGGCTGCAAATTAAATAATTAAGCCCGTAGACTCAATGATGGTTTTGGGGACTATAACCTGACACACTTTGTGGAAGATAATTGACAACAACATTGTGCCCTTTCATCTAAGTTGTGTAACAATGAATTTTTGGATGCAATGACCGACCTCTGCCTTAATCAGATTATTACTATCTCTAATAAGTTCGAAAAAGTTTTAAATTTGGCTTTCGTTGAGGACTTCTCTAAATTCCCTGTGAATCGTTCTGAACCTGTACTTCTGCCCGAAGAGGTTTACTATCCATCTCTTGAGATACTGTATTATAAACCCTGTTACTCTCTTAGAAAATTTCGTATCTCGAAAGCCAATTTCAAAAAGTTATAAACATTTGTCAAATGTAGTCGTAAGTTTTAGGACCACGTCCCACGGGTCTGCTAGTATATTATAAAATGAAATACCCTTAAACGTTTAGTAAATTGCGTTACTGAAAAAAAAAACACCACAGGGGGGCCTTTCTTGAACTGCCAATTTCAACTGTCGACAACGCCCTAGAGTGAAAAGCACTCTTCTCGAGATTATGAAGGTAGACGGTAAATATCCGGAATTTCTTTCTGATTCTCATGCATTGATAACTTTAACTCCAAAGCTGTTTATTTTAAATTTACATTTGCACAACGAAAATTCATATTTTTAACTCAGAGCTAACGTTTTCGACAATTTTCCAATTAACTCTGGGTTAAAAGGATAACTTAGGCTATAAGGCACGAAAAGGAAATAAATGAATGGCTATGTATGTACATTAAGCATGGGACTATTCGAATAAAAAATCCATTTATTCGAAGGCTATAAATAATTCGAATAATATTTATCACTACAACGTATGCATACATTTGTACACGCAAACATACATACAAAACGTGAATGCAGGCTCATAGGTACAAGTGACCAAGGCAGTGAATTTCGCTTCCGATATCTCTCGCATTTCAATACAACTATTCGAATCCCACTATTCGAATACACGGATATATTATTCTAATAAATACTATTCTAATTTTTTGAAACGAATATTATTATTCGTTTATTAGAATAGTATTTATTCGACTATTAATCGAAAATAGTCCCACTACTAGGCTGAATCCATCTTGCAAAGATTATGTAGCACTTCCGCAACAGAAATTCATATCATCTTCGATAAATGCTCTAAGCCGTCTATAAAAGATCTTCAAAAGCAAACTCGTAATAAATTTAACATTCCATTCACTATACGAGGACCGCTGCACCCTCGTCCAAATGATTTTGTTAGCAGCTTAAACAATGTCAGTTTCAAAGACTCATTTGTGCGATTTTTATCAACTCTTTGGGAAATTGATGAAACGGCGCCAGTCTTACAAGGCAAAGTATTCGTAACAATCGAGGAGCAGTGTTTTTAATTTTCGGTTAGAGGCAACCATGTTATTAAAGAGGTAGAAGCGGATTTAGAATGTCAGCACGAACAGGCTGGCACAAGAATCATGTTTCATACATCCAAATTGGTCCCTTAAGCTAAAGTTCTCGTAAAAGCTTCGGAAACCGACGTTCTCACTATTTTGCTAAGAAATTCATATAAATATGTAGTTCCTGACAAACAAATTTGGCTTTCTTTACCAAACTCAAGAAAAAATAATCGCATTCTGAATTTGATAGTGATATCGATCTAAACGTCTCACATTTCAATCAAACTATTTACTGCCTATTTGAGAAGTTTATTCCTAAACGTAAATTAACTTATGATCATCCTACGCAAGCTTGGTTTACCAAAGAGCTTAAGGCTCTGAAAAATAGGAAAACGCGATCATTTAATTTATATAAGAAATCCGGATTAAACAAACATTATTTACTGTATTCCATTCTACGTCAGAAGTACGTAGATTTAAATAAAAAGTGCTATAAAGCTTATATCTCTAAAACCAAAAGAGACATTATCCTCAATTCAAAGTCATTTTATGGTTTGGTAAATTCTAAACGCAAAGTATCAGGGTTTCCCTCAGCCATGAAATATCAAAACATTATATCTAGCGACAATCAAGATATCGCAAATTTCTTTGCTCAATTTTTCACTTCTAACTATTCTGCCGTTACCAATTCAAACTTTCAAAATTATTCGTATGAGCTACACTGGACAAATTTAATTAATTCACAAATTATATGAGCCAAAGATGTTCTAATTTACCTTAAAACCTTAAAAGAATCTTTTAACTATGGTTCTGATAGGATTCCTACATGTTTCTTGAAAAAGTGTGCGAACCATATCTACCAACCCCTTACCAATTTGTTCAATCTGTCACTAAAGTATGGTGTTTTTCCAACTGCGTGGAAATAATCGTTTCTCTACCGCTGAATAAAAGCGGAAGTAGGTCTTCTATAGAGAACTATCGTGGCATAGCAAAGCTTTCTGCCATCCTAAAATTGTTTGAAGCTATTGTTACAAATCAACTTACGGGTCCGATCTCTAATTTGATAGCTGACTGCCAACACGGGTTCAGTAAGGGAAAGTCCACAGTTACGAATTTACTTGAATAACATAACATAACAGTTCTGTTTATATTTTTCTCTCTTATTATATTTAATAAATTAATAATATCTTTGATATTTTAAAGTTATAAATAAAGTGGATAGAGTTAAATACTTAATGTGCTTCACTACTTGGTGTGAAAAGTGTTAAAAAGTTTCAATAGTTATTCATTATTATAAATACATTTTTTTGAATTTGTGTGTGCCGAGTTTTTTGCATATTTTATTTGTTGCTATTGATAGGCTTTATTTCATATTGCAATTGTTGTTGTGCTCTGACTTGCTTTTCTTATTTCTTTTTCGTTACAGCTGTTTTGCGTGGCTTGTTAAACGTCACATACAGTGTGTTTAAAACTGTTCGCTCAGTACTGTGTCACTTAAACTGTCAGGGTTGTTTTTTCTTTAATCCGCAAAATTTTTTCTAACGTATAATTTTTCTTATAAATTTATATTAGTATTTATACGAAAATGTCGCGCATGATAGCAAACTGCCAGGTAAAAAGCGAGTCCGAACGCTTTGTGGCATGCTGGTTGTGTGATGGACTTGTCCACGCCAAGTGCACTGGGTTAACCGGTAGAATAGCTGACCTGCTTAACGAAGAAAAAGGCCTTCGCTGGTCTTGTTCCAAATGCCGGTCGACGGAAGTTGATCTCTGTAAAATCTTTAGGCATATCAGAAACGGTTTTTCTGAAATAAGCAAAGATTTTTCATTGCTGACCGAAAAATTCCAAAAATATTAAAATATTTTCAAAACCTTGGAAACTTTGGAGAATTCGCCTCATTTGGAATGCCCTGATTATCGCGAAAACAAGCGCAGGCGTACGGATGATCGGCCTACTACCGAGCAACGTCGAAGAACGCCCCTTCAAAAACGTCCACTAGGAAAAACCCGGAACCTCCAACTATTGCAATGGAGTCTGAACCAATCGTTGGTAAGCTGGTTGTGGTTCCTCGCAAAAAATCTATTTTTGTGTCTAGGTTCCATCCAGACACTACCGAGGATGATCTGATGTACCATATTTCTTCTAAAGTTGAAGATAAAAGCGTAACTGTTAGAAAATTTAATTTCACATATCAAAGAAGTATGTCTTCGTTTAAGATTGATGTATCTGGGAAAGATTTCGATACTCTTTTGGACAGCTCTTTTTGGCCTCCCGGGGCTCCTGTGAGGTATTTTGAATACAGACCAGAAAGAATTCAAAAAGTAGCGAAAATTTGTCAATAGCGTTGAGTCAAGAAACTGAGCACTAAATCCGTGAATATCTTTTATCAAAATGTCAGAGGTTTAAATACCAAATTAACTGATCTCTTTTTGAAATCTTTTCATTGTAAATATAACGTAATTGCTTTTACCGAAACTTGGCTAAAACCTCATGTTTTCAATTCAGAGTTTTTTTTGTAATGAATATCAAGTATATAGAAATGATCGCTTGAACAGAGTCGGGGGTGGTGTTCTACTTGCCGTTCATTCCTCCATCCCTTCAGAAGAGGTTAATATTCCTAACATCGATTTCATTGAGTTCAAATGCATCCGCCTTCAACTAGACAACGTCTCTATGTACTTATATTTTTGCTACATCCCTCCAGCATCAGATTTTTCAGTCTACATGCAACATGTCTCTCTGCTCAAAACTGTTAACTTTATGACTAAAGCTTCAGATTCAATTATTGTTTTGGGTGATTTTAACTTACCTCATATATCGTGGAACATATCTGATGGTAACATTATTCCAAATCCGTCCAAACTGGGGTACAATGACTTTTTAGATGGAATTTCCCATTTTTGACTTAATCAAATAAATGTTACCGCTAACAAAGAAAGATTTAGTGTATGTTAATGATATAAACCAATTTTCTGTAATTCGTTGTGATCCGTTGGTTTTACCAGAAGACCTTTACCATGCTTCTATGGAAATAGTCTACGAAACCATAAGTAATGGCCAAGGCACTCAATGCTACTCATGTAGTAGCTTTGATTTTAACTTTTCCAAAGCAAACTACAAGAAATTAAATAAAGAACTGTCTAAATTAACTTGGCCTGAATTTGGTTGTGATATCGATCTAAACGTCTCACATTTCAATCAAACTATTTACTGCCTATTTGAGAAGTTTATTCCCAAACGTAAATTAACTTATGATCATCCTACGCAAGCTTGGTTTACTAAAGAGCTTAAGGCTCTTAAAAATAGGAAAACGCGATCATTTAATTTATATAAGAAATCTGGATTAAATAAACATTACTTACTGTATTCCAGTCTACGTCAGAAGTACATAGATTTAAATAAAAAGTGCTATAAAGCTTATATCTCTAAAACCAAAAGAGACATTATTCTCAATCCAAAGTCATTTTATGGTTTCGTAAATTCTAAACGTAAAGTATCAGGGTTTCCCTCAGCCATGAAATATCAAGACATTATATCTAGCGATAATCAATATATCGCAAATTTGTTTGCTCAATTTTTCACTTCTAACTATTCTGCTGTCACCAATTCAAACTTTCAAAACTATCCTTAAAACCTTAAAAGAATCTGTTAAATACGGCCCTGATAGGATTCCTACATGTTTCTTGAAAAAGTGTGCGAACCATATTTACCAACCCCTTACCAATTTGTTCAATCTATCACTAAAGTGTGGTGTTTTTCCAACTGCGTGGAAAGAATCGTTTCTTCTACCGCTGCATAAAAGCGGTAGTAGGTCTTCTATAGAGAACTATCGTGGCATCGCAAAGCTTTCTGGCATTCCAAAATTGTTTGAAGCTATTGTTACAAACAAACAACTTACGGGTCCGATCTCTACTTTGATAGCTGACTGCCAACACGGGTTCAGTAAGGGAAAGTCCACAGTTACGAATTTACTTGAGTTTACCAGTCATGTCTCAAATGCGTTTAGAAAAAATCTGCACACCACGTTATTTATACGGATTTCAGCAAAGCTTTTGACAAAGTGTGTCACTCATTACTTATTCATAAACTCGATCAGTTGGGCTTCCAGCCGGGTCTCAATCGCTGGATCTCTTCTTACCTTAATGACAGGACACAAAGAGTAATGTTTAAAAATTTAGTATCCGATGTCATTTATGTCTCTTCGGGAGTTGCTCAAGGAAGCCATCTTGGCCCGATTCTGTTTTTGTTGTTTATAAATGATATTTCTACAATAATAAAATTTTCAAAAATGTTAATGTATGCCGACGACGTAAAGCTTTTCATGTCATTCGCGTCATTTGAAGATAGAAATAAGCTACAATCAGATCTAGATGCACTAGTTACTTGCTGCGACTTAAATTATATGCCGCTTAACCTTAAAAAATGTAAACACATGGGTTTTTCGCGTGGAATTTCTCAGCCGGCTTCCTATACAATTAAAAAGTATAGTCTTGAGCAAGGGTATGATTTTGTTGACCTGGGGGTTACTATGGACTATAAACTCAGTTTCAACCGCCATATTAACAACAGTCAATAAGGCTAGAGATGTCCTGGCATTCGTTAAACGATGGTCTAAAGAATTTAGAGACCCTTATGTAACTAAAGCCCTCTTCACTACATTAGTCAGACCGATACTTGAATACGGTTCTATAATTTGGCGCCCACGTTACCAGGTTCATGTAGATCGCCTAGAATCAGTTCAAAAACAATTTTTACTATTTGCCTTAAGAGATTTTCATTGGTGTCCGTTGTATAATCTGCCACCCTATCGTTTAAAACTCATTAATCTCCACACACTTTCTAGTCGGAGCGAAATGCTTGGAATTGTTTTTATGATTAAATTACTAAATGGGTGACTCTCGAGCCCTTTTCTTCTAAGTGAAGTGAACTTCAATGTACCGTCTCGTCCTTCAAGGCATTTTAAACCTCTAGTATTAAAACAGTGCCGAACCAACTTTCAGTTAAATGAGCCTTTTCGCTGTTTGTGTTAAGATTATAACTCTCTTTCTGGTAGATTTGATATTTCAGATTCGCTTTTCAGCATAACAAAATCAATTCTTTCTGTCCTAAATACATAGATACAAATTTTTTCTTATTCTTTGACTTCTATATTAACTTCTAACAATAATTTTATTCTGTTAACTAGTAATTTCTTAATGTATAATCTATCGTATATCTACTTTACTTAGCTGATGAGGTTTTCTATGTAGCTGAGCAGTTTTAGATATCGACGATTAACAAACCAAAGCCTTTCCGTTGAACGAATAATCCGCGCGTTATGCGGATGCGCCCCTCGCACCGGTCGGGAGGGATATGTTGGGTAATCCGTTTGGAAAATATTATTATTATTATTAATCTTGACAAAAAGTGCATAGATTATTCGAAGCTTTCATCCATCCTTGGGCGTACATTGTGTTTAGCTCTGTCAGCATATCATGCTTTTATTGGGTGTGATTACACGGCGGCATTTTTTAATCGAGGAAAGGTAAGGGTTTTGAAAACTTTTGAAGTACACATTTCCAACAAGGATTCGCATCTCTCACTAATCCAGCCGATGTATGTGATGAAAAGTTTGGAAGTTTTACAAGAATTCATTTGGAAAATGTATAATGTAAAATGCTGTGCCAGGGTCAACAATGCCCGGTTACAAATTTTTCAAACAATATAATGAAAATCAACTTCGACTCAAGTATTATTCACTATGCTGGAAGGCATTAAAACAAAAAGTTGTAAGGACAGCTTATGTCAATTCTATGTGGCTAAACGCGACCGAAGCAACTTGTGTCAAGTTTTCTACTCAGGAATGTTGGTGGTACATTGATAGCGGCATTTTGAAGCCACGTTGGTTCGACGGTGATCCGGTACCTAATTTAGTAAAACCAAGTTTAACATAAATTTATTTTATTGCTCTCTATATTGTCGAATTGTAATTTTTATGGCAAGTCTTCAAGGTATCCAAATTTTTAGAAAAGCTTCAGAATATCGAGAGCAATTTTTCTGCGAAATTTCATAGCGGTACAAGATGTAGCAGGGCTTCTGCCAGGATGGAAGGTGGCAACTCAATGCTTTTGGAGTCGGGGCGTAGCCAGCTTTGATAATTTGAGCATTTTAGTTCAGTACACTAAGAAGCATATTTTCAGCAAAAATTGAGTTTTCATCAATTAATTACCACGATACAGCCAGGCTAGTATCTGAAAAGCTGATGGTTTGAGGTTGCCAAGTGAACCAGTTATTGACCTAGAAGGTCTCATTTCAGTACCCATGAAGCATTTTGCTGCCACCTACTGACGGAACAGTGTTTGATCTGGCTGAACATAATTTTGTAATTAACCTTATTTTTAAATATGTAACTTTTTCCTCTTAACATTAATTTTTTGTAGCTTAGGTCATTCTAAATTAATGTATTTCAAAAACTTTGAATTCATTACTAAATTATTCAACTGAGTTATTCGAGTTCAGGACCAGGGGCCGAATTACGACATACGTTCCGTGATCGTAAACCATTTTTCAAGTCACAATAACTTTGAAACTGTCCAACTTTTTAGAAGAGTAGTAATGCATAATTGAACCGACCGGTACTTCCAGCCAATTGCTCACGTATGCCGTCATTCCGCATTATGGACTTAGAGCTACTGTGATTTAAAAATTTCACTTTCGATCACGGAACGTATAACGTAATTCGACCCAATTTTTTTTTATTTTTGTATAATTGTTATTTTTACAAAGTTTTATATAATATATTATTCAGAAAGTGTGGAAAAAATAGAAAAAACACCAAAGCTATTCGGATAGATTTATTTCGGAAGCTGCTTAGCTTCACTTATCAACGAACTTTTGCTGTCGCACTCACCATCGCTGGGCTATCGTAGTGCATTGCATTATGCCTTCTAGCATTCCCTTTTGTATTTAGCGTTGTTTTTTTTTACCTATAAAGGTGATTGCGTAACACCTACTGCTATTGTATCAATATGTGAGGATCTTTCTACTATATTTCTATGAATTTTACCATCAGCTATGCTGTTTTCCTGCTGTGATTCATAGACGCAATGTCCCTATACTCTGGGTTTTTAACAGTTGTATTAAGGTCTAGTGGTCTGTGAATATTAAATTATTCAGTTGGGTTATTCGAGTTTGTTGTTGTTGTTTGTAGCGACAAAAACACTCCCCTAAGGGTAAGGAAAAAAGATCTTCAGAAAACGTTTACTGAAATTTCCAATTAACATATTGGTGAGCAATGTATTCACTTATTTCAAGTACATATAAATAAAGCTTTGTTGACTTGCAGACTTGCAAAATGGCAAACTGGTAGAGAGCACGAACACGTATATGTAGATGTGTGAATGTGCATGTGGATCGACTTGTTAACAACATCAGCATTGTTGGCGGAAATTTCAATCGCACTTTATTGCAATTCTGCTTACTTGACATTTATGTCGCGTGTTCTTGTCAATAAACAATGACTGAACAAAAAAATAGGAGAAGGGATAACAGCACATGGGCTTGCAATCAAACGGTGTCCTAAGGAATGGGAAAAAACCGAATAAAGAACAGAACATTATTGCTAATGCGTCATGCATTAACAAAAAGCTGCACAAATCCCATTTCCACATGTTTGGATTCCATCTACCGCAGTTTCATTGTTTTGATAAGAAATAGCAGGTAGGTGAAATCGGAAGCCATTCGTAATATGCTAATTTTTTATGCAGATGGTTGCTATGACTGCGATGATGTTAGGGAAACCGAACACTATATACCAGTAATGATCGATTATTATATACCGATTTGCTCAGGTCTACTATTTTACTTTAAAACAAAGAGATAGTAGTCCAAATTTTGCAGTGCGTACTTATTTCTTGGCCGGAAAGTGAGAGTTTTTATACTTAAAATTAGCGCCGCTACGCCTCCTTCCACAAAATCGGCAAAATTCATTTGTCATGAAGTTTTAAAGATCTTCAAGATCTCATTGCATACACAATAAACAGTAATGGGAGTTTACTAATTATCTGGTTATGATAAACTTTATCACATGATAACCTAATCATGGGTTGCCTAAGAATGACAGTTTCGTTTATACAAAAGTCTGATTGAGTTATCATGATAAAGTTGGTCATTGTGAACGTTTTTGGAAAAAATTCACAAAAGTTGCATTGTGAACGCATAAAAAGTGACAGCTGCTCTTGTTTACAATTTTAAACGGACCATTTTGGCGTTCAAATTTCGATTTTAATATTTCCTTATATGGATATTATTACATTTTCAAATTCTACTACCAACAAAGTTTGTTAGCAAAACAATTTATCACAAAATCAGATTTTTTACTTTCAGCTGTCACTTTTTGTTTTGCTAAGCACATAATATCAGAAGATAATAAGCAAATCGTCGATATTCCGACATTGAGTAAACGTTTTTTGGGCCAACTATGACAAAATCTTGATTAAGCAGTTAAAAATACATTGAGTAAACGGCCCTAAGAGTTATAAAAACAGAATTTTCAACAAATTTCGTTAGGGCAAATCAATTGTTTCCAAGTTATGACATGAATAAATTCGTGGAATAATCTCCTTTACAAGGGGCGGGGACACTCCCATTCTCAAAAATTTTTATTTTTCGAATTTCTTTATAAACGGAAATTTGAAAAGTGCAATATATTTGCAATGATCCTTTTAAAAACCGTTAATATAAAAATGGTTGCGGTTCTTACCATAAAGTTAATTAAAACCTGCCTTAATTTTAATGTGGTTTTGCATTTATGCGTTTCGCGGTTTTGCAGTGTCACCGACGATATGAAGTGAAACGAAGTCACATGAAAGGAAATATAGAATGTGAATAATAAGGGGACCCAAACAATTACTTCTAGAATAGTTAAAGGGATCTAAATCGCTTAGATTCTATTTTTTTATACCTAGTAGTGCTACGCACACAAGGTATATTGACTTTAGTCGCCTAACGGCAGTACGTAACGGCATAAACGGATCGAGATAGATATTGACTTATGTATATCAAAATGTTCAGGACGAAAAGAGAACACGATAACTTGAAGTGAACACGATAACTTGAGTAAATTTTGAGATATCTTAATGAAATTTGGTATGCGGGTTCCTTGGCACTCATCTCCGAGCGGTATTTAAAATCGGCGAAATCGGATGATAGCCACGACCACTTTTTATATATAGAATATTTTCGAAAACACAAATAAGTGATTACCCAGTACATAATACACCTTTAAGGATACAATTTGGTGAATACATTGAGATTGAAGCACAAAAAAAAATTTAAAAAAATTTTTTTAAAATGGGCGTGGCACCGCTCACTTTTGATTAAGTCAAATTTAGAAATAATATTAATCATAAATCAAAAACCGGTCAAGATATCGAAACGAAATTCAGCACGCAGGTTTCCAGGTATACAGGGAATATTTCAGGAAGAAATGGGCGGGATCGGTTAAGCTCTACGCCCACTTTTATATGAAAAATTTTTAAGCGGATCGTAGATATATTAAATAGGCAATAACTTTGCGCAAAACAGCTTTACATCATTTATATTTCACTTTTAAAGTTTTCGCAAACAGAGGAGTCCAAAAACTTAAAATTTTCGAAAATGGGCGTGGCCCTTCCCCTTTTATGGTGGACTATTCCAAAAAACTTTTTATGCCATAACTCCGCCAAAAATTGACTTGTGGAAACGAAATTTGGTGATAATGTTCTATTGATAAAGGTAACTGTTTGTTGTAAAATTTGGCGAAATCGGTTAATGTCCAAGCCCAGTTTTTTAACATAGTTCTGAAAAATTTTTTTGTAAAATTTAAAAAGCGATATTTCTAAAACTGAGCAAGTTATATCAATCAGATTTTACACACATAATAAGCTTTTTAAGAAAAACTCGGCCGCAAAAAAATTTTGTCAATTTTGAAGAAGAAGGCGTGGCACCGCCCACTTTTCAGCATAAAATTTCTGCTATTTTCAAAGGCAATCGCTTATAATTCAATATTGATATTTCAATGAAAATTGGTCAGCTGCTTCTTAGTAGTATGTTTTATACTCCTGCCAAAAATTAGCCGAATCGGAAGACACAAAAGCAAAATATTCGGGCACGTATTAATAGCCCACTGCAATAGCGAAGTTATATATCTTTTTTGATTTTCATATCTTTCATAAACACTAAATGTATCTAAGTATGAGCAGAAGAAGAGAAAAGTTCACTTAAATGATCAGCACGATGAGCGGAGTCGATTTAGCCATGTCCGTCTCTCCGTCCGTCTGTCTATTTGAACGCAACCTAGTCTCTCACGTTTGCAAAAAATGCTGAAATTCGTTGTTTGCTTTCGCCATTTTATAATATACTAACAAACCCGGTAGACGTTGTTTTGACGTTTTAATACATAGAACGCATCTATATATAAAATGTCATTAACTTGAACCAAATAAACTCCTAACTACACCGAACTGCAGCTTTATATAACCTGGGGGCTTTTCCAAAAGCTATATACAGACTGTGTCGTGCCCAGCGAACTCCTAACCCATCGTGAAAGTTCGAGAGCTAAACAAAACACAAAATATGTGGGCGTGGCACCGCCCACTTTAGAAAAATTATGTAGATATTGACTAAGTGACACATATATCCAAATTTCATTAATTTAGGCCAAAAAAGTTCGGAGTTATGACGAATTGAAACTTTATATAGCCTGGGGGCGTGGCTCCGCCTACTTTTCCAAAACTATATATTATCTATGCTGTACCCAGTGAACCAAAGTATATATTGTGAAAATTTCATAAAGATCGGTTGAGTTCTTTGGCGCCTATGAAAGACACCCTTTTTTATATCTATTTTTGTTACGCACACAAGGTATATTACTTTATTCAGCATAAACGAATCGAGATATATATTTATTAATGTATATCAAAACGTTCAGCAGGAAAAGTAAAATATCCGGGCAAGTAGTTAATACTTCACTGCAAAAGCGAAGTTGTATATCTTTTTTGATTTTCATACCTTTCATAAACATTAAATGTATCTAAGTATGAGAACAAGAAGAGAAAATTTCACTTAAATGATCAGCACGATGAGCTGAGTCGATGTAGGCGTCTATCTGTCTGTCCGTCTGTCTGTTTGAACGCAAATACGAACTGAAAGTATTTAAATAGACCTGCGTAAATTGGCATGACATAATAGATCACTTCTAGGTACGAGGTGTGTTCAAAAAGTATCGCGAATTTTGTGTTTTTTCAAAAATTATTTATTTATTCATGAATATCTATTTTGTCCCCTTCAAAGTAATCCCCATGAGATATTATACACTTGTGCCAACGGTTTTTCCAATCTTCGAAGCACTTCAAAAAATAATTTTTTTGTATCTTGTTCAGCTCCTCATCGAAGTCTTTATCTCGTCAAGAGAAGCGTAACGTCGTCCTTTCATGGGCCTCTTCAGTTTAGGGAACAAGAAAAAGTCACAGGGGGCCAGATCTGGGGAATACGTTGGCTGCGGCATCATTAGTGTGTTGTTTTTGGCCAAAAAGTCGCGCACAAGCAACGATGCGTGAGCAGGGGCGTTATCGTGGTGCAAAAGCCAATTTTTGTCCTTCCACAAATCCGGGCGTTTCTGGCGGATTGCTTCGCGCAAATTGCGCATAACTTGCAGGTAATATTCCTTATTGACCGTTCTTCCCTGTGGCAAGAACTCATGATGCACCACGCCCCTGCAATCGAAGAAAACTGTCAGCAAAACTTTCACATTCGACCGAACTTGGCGCGCTTTTTTCGGTCTTGGTTCGTGCGGCAGCTTCCATTGAGATGATTGAGCTTTGGTTTCCACGTCATAACCATAAACTCACGATTCGTCACCAGTTATGACCCTCTGGAGCAAATTTGGGTCGTCGCGGACAGAGTTTAACATCTCATTAGCAATGTTCATGCGATGCTGTTTTTGGTCACAATTGAGCAATTTTGGTACGAATTTCGCGTAAAAATCGAAGACGATCCAAAACACGTGCAAGCAAAGCAGCTGTCAACAATTAACTGAACATTCAAAATGGCCGAGCTTGTCGGCATAAGTGAGAGACATGAGTACCAACATAACGCCACAAAAAATTCGAAATTCGAATATACGTAACCAGCGAAAATTCAAAATTCGCGATACTTTTTGAACACACCTCGTATATAATGTTCGGTTCCACCCGAACTTAAACTTCCTTACTTGTTTTTAATTAGTTAAACAAAACTACTTTGTTTATTTATTAGTAATTAAACAAATTCCACTCATCATCCAAAGGGTACACCATATTCCGAGATTTTGAAAAAATATTAAGAAATAGCATGCCAATATAATGTTTAATTTACACGCACAAAATTAATGAAACTTTATACCTATTAACTTATTCTGTATTCGGGTCACCAATGTGGCACATGACAAGAAATCCATTTGTTGTTGATGTGTTACAATTACCAAAGGAAGTACAGGAAGAATTTCTTTTCTTTCTTTAATTCGAAACTGGTATCGCTTGCTTTAGTTCCTTTTTATTCAACTTACTTTTGGAAGACAGGCTTATCTGCTCTAGTTTTACTTGAAACTAAAAAGCGAAATTTTTTGATGTGGACAGTGGTGATAGCTTTGGTAAAAACAGAACGTAGAATCAACCAACTGGTACAAAGCATTCTCAAGTGTACTTACTCTTATTTTATAATTTTTTTTTTACATAACATATGTACAGTATTTCTTTTAAAGTTTGTTTATTACATTGAAAATCAAAGTCTTTTAAGTAGATACATAATCTAAGTTTTTTGTGTTTATTGAAAAAGTTATGGAAGGGGGGGGGGGGGGGGGGGGGGGGGCGCGAAAATATTATTAATGGTCCGAAGAGCCTTAATAGAAAAAATTTTGGGAAACCCTGCACTAAATAAATAAACTAAAAGAAATATCTTTAAAAGTTTGTTTGTTTTTCTAAATTCAAAGGAAAAGACGGATTTTGAAACTAAATTACTACATATGTATGTTTTTCTCGTTCTATTTTGGAGCCAGCTCTTCACTTTTGACTGCTAAAACATGAAACTGGGCAATACTTTGCCTATTTATAAAACAGTGTTAACATCAGCTGCCAATTAGTGTCAGATAAGGCTAAAAGGGAAGAATGAATGGAGATGAGGTGTTTCTCGATTACGAAGGGTGGAGGAAGCAGTTTAACATGAGCTTTTTTCCTAAAATGTACATATACGAATGAGAAATGCGCACAATACTCTCACTTAATCAAAAAGGTGGTATAAAGCTGTAAAAATACCGTTTTTTGCTTACATTTGGTCATCGAAAATTTAAAAGTGTTAAAATGGATATTTCACTATTACCGTTCTAATATTTGTATACCTTGCATGAACATGAAATGGTATTATAACTTTGGTCCGGTGTATGTAAGTATGAGAAGAAGAATACCCACCAATAAACATACCGAAATGAAATCGCTTTTATGAAAAATGGATTTTTTGTATAATTTCTTACTTTTTACTCACAGCCTTTCATTTTATAGTATGATATGTATTGAAAATATTCAGTTTTATGATATTCGCAATTATACAAAAAATCCCAGCCTCTCAAATGAAAGTTTTGCTGGATTTTTATTACTAATTGTCCACTGCATAGCTTTTTTAGATAACTTAAAAGTTTATCGCTTAAGGTATTTTAAACCCATGTCATACTTCACAATGAGAATTTGTGAAAAAGCAATCACGCGCCTTAAAACTGTTTAAATTAAATATTTGAAAGAGAACTAAAGTCTACGGATAAAATTTCCCTTTCGTAAAGAGAAACAACGTCAACCCAAGTTATTTCTATTTGTGATGCGAATTAAAGTCAAGTGACCTTGTTTTATTATTACTGATCTTGTTACCTGTCAACATATTTTCTTGTGAGATTTGTTCCATTACTAATAGTGGCGGTATGTTGTATTTCTTCCCTTTGGGATCACAGAATGATTCTGTAATAAGGTTGCATAATTTTTCTCTGCCAAACATGATTATTTCCCTGAAAAGGGAGAAAATGTGAAATACTCTCATAAAATAAACTTGTCCACATATATTTTGAAATACTTTTTGATATTAAATATTATTTTAATAATAATAATAAGCCCAAGGGATTACCCACCATAGCGCGCGGATTAAATTTGGCGAGTGTTTGAAAGGCGGAGGTTTGTTAAGCTTCGGGATTTCAAACTGCTCAGCTACATAAACAATGAACAGCTGAGAGCGATACATATATAGATACATTAAAATACATAAATACTACAATATAAATAATTTTTTAAGAGAGGATAAAACAGTTTTTTTTTTCAGAGATATCAAAAGTTCCTGCATGAGAGTTAAAATCTTCGCATAAACACTGGAACGGCTCGTGTAATTGAAAATTTGTTTTGCATCGCTTCAGAAGAATAGGTTTGGAACGTCTTGAAGATCGGGAGGGAATATTAAAGTTAACTTTGTTCAAAATAAATGAGTTAGAAATTGTACTATTTAAGAGTTTAGCCATAAATATTAAACCAAGCCTTTCCCTACAATTTTTCTGGGTTGGTAGATTTATAAGTTTCAAACGATTAGTACACAATAATTCCCATTGTAGACTTCTCAAGGCAAAACAAAGAATTGTTTTTGAATCGATTCTAGCCTATCAACATAAACTTGATAACGCGGATTCCAGATAACAGGGTCGTCTGGAACTAGTTTTTATTTATAGGCAGAAAGTGTTACTCTTCATAAAAATAAATATTCATACCGGATTTATTTTGTTGTGTTGATCTTCCGACAGGGTAGTAAGCTGATTTTTGTTGGAACGAAACTAGGCATTGAAAATGGCAGAACGCCGAAACCGTTTTGTCACAAAACCAAACTTGACAAGGGATGACGGAAAATCGTTCCAACAAAAATCAATTCATACCGGACTTTGAGTTACTTTTTGACAATGAAAGAAACATTGAAGCCGTAGCATTTTTCACACGAAACTTATTCTTCGGATATTCTTTTGTAGCATATATTACACCGACGGCGGTTTGACCGATTAAGATCTAAAATACATGCTGAGTACTTGCAATCAATGTTGAGATATAAAATGTTACATGAGTGGAAACAAAGGCATAGCCAGGATTTGGGGAAGGGGGCATGAAGCTTTTTTTTATCGAAACCCGAAATTTGAGACACGCAATAAAGTTTGTTTTCAAAATTTACCCGAAAATGCACAGCAATTTTTTTCAAAGTCTTACATAATTTTTTAGAATTTTTTGCATTTTGTGGAGTATGCAGTTCTGTAGTTTATTAAATTTGAATCCGGTAATGTGTCAACCTTAAGCTCGTGACACATTTTGCTGATTTTTGGTAATATTTTTTCCGAAGAGCTAAAGTGTTTTCTTTAACATAAAATAAATTGCTTTCATAACCTTGTATTGAGAAAATACAGAAATCCCCAAAAAAATATTTCTTTTGGATTTTTAACCTGGAAACCCAGCATTAACACCAACAATAATGTCATCCTGGAAATCCAACGAACAATCACTTACGCAAACAAGTGCTAATTCAAACTGAGTAGGCAATTGAGAAAAACGAAATTAACACTCTATTACTCACTTATCGTACCCGTCAAAGTTTATGGTGCAGACAACATCTAACGGGGCGGCTCTGGGAGTATTCGAGGGAAAGATTCTTCGAAAGCTTTATTTATTTATTTCTTACAGCTAAATTTTAGCCTAGTTTATACCTATTTACAATATATAATTATCTAGACTAGACTATAAATTCTAACCTAGTTTAAATCTATGGACTGCGGAAACAATGATGGTAATATTTGGAACAATGATGGTAATATTTGTCTGCGGAATACAGGCCGTGTACGCTTCTAAAGCGCGAAGGCAACATCTGGACGGCGGTGCACTGATTCAATGGAGTGACGCGTCTCAATATGAGCTCCGGCAACTTTTCGTATGCGTGTGCAATAGGATATGCTGGCGCTGCATTGCAGAAACTTGGCACGCATGCCTTGTTATTTATGTTTTGGACGCCTGCCCATCTAGCACTAAATTGGCAGTGTTTTGCAATACTTATACAATTCTCTTTTAAATTTATTTCCATGACATGATTTAACATTATTTGGAAGCTCATTATAAAGTTTTAGTCCTTTATAATACAAATTACATTTGTCTGCTTCAGTTCTATATGCAGGTAGATTGAAATCATTTTTGCTTCGGGTATTTACAGAATGCCTATCTTTTACATATTTTATGCTACTATTCAAATAGTCAGGTAAGTTACCTTCTATGATGTTTTTTATGAATTTCATAGTATAATAAAAAAGTTGCTGATTAACACTTAACCAATTAAGGGACCCTTATGCAGTTTTTGACGGAAGATTATGTCACTTTAAGAACCTTCTCCATGAATCGGTTTCGGCCACTATATTTTGGCTTGAACAAGTGGTTCATAAAATTCAGAAAGCTTAAATAAATTTTTGTCATTTTCTTCTCTGTGGTTTGTTGAAAAACCGAAGCGAAATCTCTAAAGATAGTTTTATGTTGAGTGAATCGACTATCTATTTCCATTTTTATATGATCACATAAATGGATAAAAAAGAAATCTTGAAATAGACATCTAGGTTACATGCTTGCAGACTTTGACCAGATTTGAATCGGTTCTATTTGATTTCAATATTCATGTCAGAAGTTCTGAACAGTTTTTCAAAAATCTTGTTCATCGGAACGAATACGTCGTAACTCAAGTACTAAGTTTTGTGCGAAATACACTTCAGGTCTATCAATATTTGTTGAAGTTTATTACACAAAGGCAGAACGCACCGTTTTCGAGTGAGTTTTGTGTTGGACTGCGTTTTTTTATTTATTTATACCTACGAATTTTTTAATACTAAGCAATAGAGAAAATGTTGACATTTTTTAAATTTTGAGCGTTTCGCATAACAAGACTGACACCATAAATTTATCAATAAATGCCCAATTATTAGAAATACTAAAATTTAATAGGTCATAAAACTGCATATCCAACTTTTTTATAAAAACTCGCACTAAAAAGTATTGAATTTCGATGAAACTTGGCTATATTTTGCTAGCTTTTGAACAAAGTGTGAATATGTTATATTTGATAATGGGCTATACTTTTATAAAAACACGTGTGAAAAATTCTCGTCGCTTATTACTTTTCCGCCACGGCTTGCTTTTTAAATTGATCAGGCTCATCTACTCTAGTATTTTCAGACCGCCTGAATTTGGGGTTTTACAGACGTGAGAGATAAGGAAGCAGAGTTTTAGATCAGCAATATCAGACCTCGAAAATTACGGTATTATTTGGATCTGTTATTTTATTACTTCCAGAACCAATGTTTACGCATACCTCGAAACCGGTTTTATCGTCGTGAAGCCTTGTGAATTTTATAGAAGGTCTGAAAAGACGCCTATATAAATATAGGCTTAATATTCAAACGCATAATCCCCTAACCGATAATTTCAATTTTCATATTCATAAAACTGCCCTTTGTCATTTATAAAATAAAAAAAATTATAAATCAGAAGCATAAAATCGTTTTGTGTTATTCAATCGAATGTAAAAAAATTGTAGATCATTGACGAAGGGGGAGGGATCTATCCCCCCAGTTCCCCCCCAGTTCTTCCCCCCCTGGAACCGCCACTGTCAGGGTATTATAGTTTTGCCCATATAAAGTTGGTTTAACGGTACAAAATAATGAAGACAGATATAGAGTTAAATTTATCAAAAACATGTCCTTCCGTCCGTCCTTCCGTGGACACTACAACTTGAGTAAAAATTGAGATGTTTGAATGAAGTTTAGCTTACAGGTTGCTATCCGGACAAGGTAGGTTGATATTTAAAATGGGTGAAATCGAACCATAACCACACCCCGAAAATTTCGAAAAACTTTGAAAATGAGATAATTCAACAATAGAAGCAGCTACAATAATAGAATTAGGTTGATCGTCCTATAGTCGATTTTACTAAACTTGGAAAAGAAGCATGGTACCACTGCAAAACCGTTTATGCTAGAATAATGAAATTTAGTAGGATATATCGTATACTATGGTTCTGGTAGAAAACATGCGAAATCGTTTTTCGACCACGCATACCTTTCATTAAAGTTATCTGGACTGATACAGGTAGAATGATATAATTTGGTAGTGACATCAATTTTCTTATTCTTTTTTTATTTTTGCAACATTTTGGAAAGTGGGCTTGGCACCCCACTTATCAGTCAAGGAATTTTCAAAGAATTAAAAAACTTGAGGCGAGGTTTGACATAGGCATATAGAGTACTCCCACTGAAAATAAGCAAAATCGGTGGACGACCACGTCCACTTTTGTACTAAAGCTTTCTAAAAGAGAGTTAGGAAACCGGAATATGTCATATCTCCTCCACTGATGCAGCGTTCTATACGCTAGAATTTGGTAGTTACAATAACCTGATGATCTTAATTATGATTTTTTTTTTAATTTTGGAAAATGTGAGTTTCACCGGCCGCATATGAATGAACGTAACAGATAAAGGAGTAGAGTTTTAGGAGTTTTACGGTATTATTACGACCTGTTATTTTATTACTACCAGAGCCAATGTGTACGCATATCTCGAAACCGGTTTTGTCGTATCGAAAAAAAAGTTTTAAGAAAGCATGTCGGATTAAATCAAGGTGATATTTGAAGGAACTCCTTTAAGGTCTTTATATGTAATAAAGCACCTTCTCTGTATAAATTTGGAACGTAGATTAAGTTACTCGAATGTGGTAGATACGGGTATTTATTATGTAATGAAACAATTTTGGACTAATAATTATTATATAATGGTTAAATTGATAGTCATAAGTCTCGTTAGCCGAGGGACTAAGTCTCTCGATGCCTGCCGAGGGTCTTCCGTACGATACAACACGATCATATTGTTCTTGGTTTATAATTTTCGTTGCAATAATACACAATTTGGACATAAAGCCACGCAGAAACCATGTAAATCCACTTCAACGAGCGCGATATGTAAAACGAAGTATAAACCATTTCTGCAGGACCTCCCACAAAACAGAATGCTGCGTATGGGCTTGATCATGTCACTTCTACAATTTAATGTATAACTCGACGGTTTTTTACATTGAAATTTAATATGCCAATGTAATTTTCTTTCAAAAATTGCATTAATGAAGACAATGTAACAGTTTTTAATGCGAAAATAATTTCTTTTTTTGCTTTACATTGCAAATAACATTAAAATTGTTAACATTATCAATTCTTAAACATTTAAATAAACGAGGCTGCCATATTTCTATTAATTTTTTTCTTATTTCATCGAAAATCGACTGCCTACTTCTTTGGTGGCAACATTAGCGTAAATATAGATATACACTGAGTGTCTGCATATACATTAACTCCCCTCTCTTCGGCCCTTTGTTGCAACTCAAATGGTAGTGTAGTAATCCCTGAAACTTCCTGTTCTTATCAATTATGCAGATAAAGAAGATAGTTCTGAAAATTTTAGTAGTCGTTATAAACATATGTACGAGTATATTGAGCTAAACAATTTTTTTTGAGAGTTATATTAATATAATAATACTAAAATTCAGAATAAGTCCAGTCGAGATAGACGAAAAATCGATGAATTTAAGAAGTTTTCCGGACCATTCAAAAAGACGGCTTATCGAAATCTAGTACTGGTAAGAATAACCAAAAAATATGGAGAGAATACTTTGCTGCAACCATTTAAAGTGCGTTTTTCCATATTTTCGCAGTTATTTCGGTAACAGATATGGAGAATGTTCTTCAGCCGTTTGTTTGTCATTAAATTCCACATCACGGGGGAATATACCACATGCAGAGCAAGTACTTGGTTATGTTATTATGACTCTGGTAAACCGATAATAGCGTAGGAGAATATGCAGAGACTCCCTCGGGTGGAGGGATAAGCCTCGATTTATAGAAAATAAACGAAATGGGGAATAGGAAACCACCCTGTGGTACCTTCTATCTTATTCTTCTTGGCTTAGATGTTGGTTCCTTGAATACGCCTGACGCTTGCCTACCGTTATCTTGAAGGAGTGCAGCATGACTGACGGTATCGAGTGTAACGATCACCGTCCTGTGGTTTGGAGCGTGTCGGTTCAAAATACTGTTGATTTGCGTACAAATGGCATTTGGACGGGTGATTGGGCCGTCAGTTTTGCGGAAGAGCAGATTGCAATGTAGTAGGGGAGTAGAAATTTATCTAATAATGTCACAACCGGGGACAGTAGAGATATCGAACGGTATTTTTATTGACTTTAGTCGCCTAACGGCAGGTAGATGGTAGTTGGACGGTGAGGTCATATTTTATTATATATTTATATTTTATTTATATATGTTTCCAAAAATCTACGTTTGCCAGTTTTGATATATCTTTTGGTTAAGAATTTTAAAACCGTCTAAAAAGCAGGTTTGTTTTCTCATAACTGATATTAAACGGAGGTGAAGCAGAAGAGGGGTGACATGACCTAGAAGGTTGCACAATGAAATTATGTAAAGACGTTGACTCAACCCCAAGTCCTATGCAGAGGTATATAAAAGCAGATGGTTGCTGCTCAGTTGCACTACTGGTTACACGTCCATGTATCATCTGGGTAGCCACAGACCAACTGTTTTATGGTAAGATAAATGGTAAACATTAAAAAAGTTTGACAGTTTTCTATGTTCACGAACCAAAAGAGTATGTTACAACTTTTAGAAGGCATACTTCTATTGATCAAAGGCCTGACAACTTAAGAAACCTGAAATGTGTTAGGGATTCTATTTTTAACAGCAATACTTGTATTATGAATTACAAATTCTGCGTATACTAATAGAGTTTCTTTTTTTATCTTACATGGAAAATCAAATTCCTAGTTAAAAATTTAGTAGGATGCCAAATATGGGTTTTTAATTTTCCTTTCCTATAGGCATCTATGAAAATGAGCATATCTTTTCACTAAAAGATCCTTCAGTCAACTCCTACCTAATTTTGTGTAGGATATTTATCGCTCTACAAATATGTATTACATGCTTTTTTCATTAATCTAACGATTACAAGCTTATTCAAGGTCAAAAGTTGGTCAATTTCTGGAACACCTAAGGTTTTGTTAAAAGTTGTGCACCTTAATAATAAATAAATATTATCAAGTGAATTATAGATTTTCAAAGTTTCACGCTTTACAGAAAAGGTCTGATATACTTTTTTCACTTATCTAACTATTTAACATTTATTCACGGTCAAAAATGGAATATTTAAAAACGGCATTAAAACTGCATAATTGTTGTTGTTATCTGCCAACAAGTGCACAAAATTGTTTAGATATTCCGTCTGTATGTATAAGTAAATCAATCGGTGACGTGTCATAATGTCAATGGAATTAATGTCAAATTTTTGGAGAATTAACGTCATTGACATTAATCCTCTTTGTAAAAGCGAATTAATGTCAGAAACGCTAAATATCATAAATGCTTTACTGAATTCTATAATAAAAACGCAACTGCTATTTCAGGTGCAGTTACATATATAATGGAATGATCAGGTTTTACTCCCAATTTTCATTTTATACCATATATGTATGCATATGAAATTAAAAAATTGTATTAATGAATTTTGATAATTTAAAAAAAAGCGCCGCACAATATAAGGTATAAAATGAAAATTTGGAAAATAAAATCGCGCGATTTCTGAAAATTATCAAAATTCATTAATACAATTTTTTTATTTCATATACAAACATATATGTATAAGGTATAAAATGAAAATTTGGAGTAAAACCTGATCATTCCATTATATATTTAACTGCACTTGAAATAGCAGTTGCTTTGTTATTATAGAAATTAGTGAAGCATTTAAGATATTTAAAGTTTCTGACATTAATTCTCTTTGTGAAAGCGAGTTAATGTCAAATTCTTATGAGAATTAACGTCATTGACATTAATTCTTTTGAAACGCGAATTAATATCACTAACAATAATTCCATTGACATTATGACACGTCACCAAATCAGGCACGCTGAATTATGGTATTGTGGTTGCTTTTAAAATTTCTTTCATTATAATAACTGTATCAAACTTATCAAAAACATGAAAAACAAGTAAGGATAGCGCTGTATTCGGCTGTGCCGAAGTATAAAGCCTTTCATGAAATCGCATCGCGGTGTTAAGTGTCTTAAGTGTACTTACAGCAAGTACAAACTCTGCAAAAATGTTACGGTCTCACTCTGTTAATTTAAAGATATATAGCCGTAGCCAAGTTTATCGGAAAATTTTTTGTATTGTGGTTATACGATACATTGGTCCAATCTTGATGATTTTCACATTACATATGTAATAAGTACTGAAACTGCCAAATTATGTGTTCCTCGCTATGAAATTGCAATAATTATAGCTTTAACCCCATTTATCTTAATAATTAACTGTATAGGAGCTATATGTTATAAAGGTCCGATCTGGCTGATTTTCACTAGTCGCATTACATGTATAATATATACCAATTCTCAGAAATTTTACGTTCCTAGCTTTTTAGTTGCAAAAGTCCAAACTAAACTTTAGCCAGATAACTCTAAAACTAAGAGACTTGTTTGCGTTCAAACAGACAGACGGACAAGCGGACGGACAGACGGCATGGCTCTATCGACTCAGCTCAGCGCACCGATCATTTCGGTATGCTTATTGATGGGTCTATCTCTTCTTCTTAAATATATGTTCTAATATAATTTCATGTTCATGAAAGATATAAAAATATTATCAAAAAATTTTTAGATACTTTTATAGAAAATGTTATCTCTACATAAATGGTTTGACATAACTTTGCCATTTAACTAACCATTAAAACGATATTCACTGTCAAAGACATTATTATATCGACCAAAATAAACTAATCGTTAAATTTCCTCTATATTCGATTGGTAGGTAGGCTCATAATGCCCCAAGTTTTATCCCATTCTGTACCTATGATTCTGAACTATATATCAGAGCAGGCATGGTAAGAAACTTAAAGAGCACGCTTTTGTTCCTGCCTTGTTAGCTAGAGCGATTTTTCGGTGTACACCCAAGACAACAACATTATCCGTTGAAGTAATCGCATAATAGGAAGTACCCACGACTGAAGCTTGGTTTAGGTTTAAGTTGCTCGCAGGGGCTGTTCCCAATCCTAATGAAGCTATTCGGACTGCCCAACTGCATAAGGTATAACCGTATAAGCTTTGCATAGCCGTATCAGACATAGAAGCATGCAGGCAAAAATTACTTTGATAAAGGGGTGGTACTTTTCGATTCCCTTACCAGGAACTGTGTTATCGAGCTCATCGTAGCCTAGACTCATTAGTAATATTCGTTTGTGTGTGCACGTATAAGTTGTGGTTGTTGTTGTTATTAACAGTGCTTCGCCTTGCCTAATGGGCACGATCACTCTGAGAATCATCATCAAGCTCTTCTAACGGAAGTGTTAGAAGTAAGTTCAATTGAACAGGAAAAGAGATGTTTAGTATCATAAGGGGGCATACCACATGCATTGAAAGTATTTGGTATGGTGGGGTTCAGTCTGGATAAGTAGGAGTTTAACCTGTTACAATATCCAGAGCGAAGTTATGGTAGCATGACTCTAGTCTGGTTGGATATCATGGGGTTTACAGGCCGAGATCTGAGGTATCGGAGGTAACAGTTAATCCTAGTACAGATTTCGTCAATTGAGGGGCCCTTAAACGAAGCCATAGTTCTCGAGAAGCCTCGAAATATAGAAATGAAACAAAAGGTGGGGGATGTTGTGTCTTCCGGAAGCCATGGTGGTGTCTGGCCAAGTGCAGGCTTGCTCTAGTATACGTGAGCAAGGTGGTCTCCAATAACTTCGAAACCGGCACCAGCAGAGATATCGGACGATATGATTCTCCTTGGTTCGCCAGCTTCTTTGGTTTTAGTAGGGGGCCACAATCGCTTGTTTCTAAATATCTGGAATGACGAAGGTGTTTAGCGAGAGGTTAAAGAGAGACGCCAAATAACTCCGGCCCTCCCGGCAATGGACGCTGCGTTGTGTTTGTGTTTATGCGCCCGACGGATGGCTCGTCTTTTGACCATGTCAGCAAGTAGATGTATTATAAACTGTCGGCAGAAGGAGATCGACCATCGCCTGGGGTCCGATTTGACGCTATCACCAAATATAATGGCGACCTTGTCATTGTATTTGGTCGGGTTTGATAGGGCCTTGACTGTTGATTATAAATTTCCGACTTCGCCGGAGAGGTTGCATGTCTCTAGGTGTTGCTTCCACTTGGTCAATTTGTAGTTGTTGACCGTGCGTCGAATTTCCACGTTGAGATCTTTAATTCGAGGATCTTCGGGATTGATTTGTCGGACTTGGTCACGTTCTCTTGCCAGAGACGCTACTTCCGAATTTCCGGAATTCTTCCATGCCTCGAAAGTACTACAGAAGTTACGGGGTCTGTGAATGGCAGGGTTAAGCCCTGAGCATCCAGATTTGTAAAGCCATCTCTTACACTTGACGCATAGAACAGAATGCGACTGTTTAACATACATTTTTTTCCAGCAGACGCAGCAGATCTAATCTCTTGGTCCGGGGTTGGATTCAACACCAGCCCGTAGCAAGAGAAAATTGACAGGGTTACACTGAAATAACAGCTTTTGGCCGGTTAAAAAAACCTGGGTGTTATGGAAATGTGCAAGTATGAGTCTCTTTTGAGACCTTGTATGATACACACATTCAAGACCCTGGTGCTATGGCTGCATCAATCCAGAGTTGATCTATTTTGTTTTCCCTTTCTTGTTCAGAAGGCAGCCAGGTAGCTTGATGTTCAAACCGGGGCGGAATGCAACCTTAGGAGATGGTTTATTGATTACACTAAATTTTCCAACTATGGAACTAAATATCAAATCTTGGCCCTTCTTGGACTTAAGGCCATTGTATGTCTTTTGTAGTGTATCACAGAAGTCTTTCGCCTTATCGTACATCTCCTCTGTCAGCAGATAAGTGCAGGTAAACGTTATGCGCAGTATCTTTCCCACTGCAAGTCCAATCCTGATTTCGCTTTCCTTTCTTCTGTATCTATCTTCTGTAGTAGACATCGCAAGACCCGATTGTTATTGCGCTTTGCTCCGTCTATGATATTTGCTGCCGGCCGTGATATCAGCTTTTGTATTCCCGAGGAAATCTTCCCTGTCATTTTTGAAATTATATTCCCTAAAATCATATTACTGTTTGTCGTAGCTATTATCAGAAAAGAGAATTCTCATCTAAGGTCACTGATCTTTCTTTCAACTTGTGGTGGTACTACTTTTAATGTTTACTGCAAATTGGTGGGACAAACATGCATTATTTCGACTCCGAACTAAGGCAGATGAATTCTGTCTAACAAACCAATACCATAAACGTGCATAAAATATTAAATTTGAATAATCTAAGATATTAGGTAATCATAATACTGTAGTTGACTCCGGAAGGTTGGAATACAATTCCAAATTAAAGGCAATTTTGCGCTTGGCTTGTCTTTAGCTATAAACACAAGTGTTATACCTATATCAGGAGGCAACTCAATATAGGTAATGTATTTATGATTGTGTGCCATAGCCAATAAAATCGTTTTTATTTAAAATAAGAAAATAATAAATGCTATTAAACAATGAATTCAATGAAATGAAATAAGTGCACGGCAATTTAAAAAATAAATATTTTTTTTATTCCTGTTTTTGCTGCCATAGCATTTTCTTAATGTGATTTTCTCTCAAAAGATCTACATGAAACTGTGAAGCGAAACGTGAAGTTCCCATACACATCTAACTACATATCGTCGGTGACACTTCAAAACCGCTTACCGCACAAATGGAGAACTACGTAAGTGTTATCTCAGTTTAGCTGATTCGCAACTACAAGTTTCTTAATTGTAAGACGAATAGTGACTTTATTAAAAAAATGTCCAAGAAGATCGCTTCTTTTAATTATTTTCCAAACCAACATCTAGAGAATAAATTAGTAGATCTTAATGGTACGGACCTAATACATTTTTTTACATAAACGTAGCTTACGCCGTTTTTGCAGAAGTTCGTTATGCATTTTTGCAGTGTCATCGGCGATATGTATATAGTTTATTTGCTGCTATAAACATAAATGTGCAGAAATAAAATGGTTGGGACTTCAATTTTAAAAGTGTTATCTCTTCGGGAAGTAATAATAATAGAAGCAATTCGCATTTTACAATTACACACTAATTCCAGTGTGGTAACAACATTCGTTTTTACGGCAAATAAATTATTTGGAAACTTTTACACCCTTTAGGTATTCTGCCGGCTTAAGTTGCAGTTCAATTCGTAACCATCAAAATAGGTAGTAATTTCGCGTAACCGAGAACAATTGCACGTGTTTTGTAAATATTTTTGTGGACAGAAATACCGCAAAATTGTGTATACATACTTGTTTCCAAGAATTAATAAACAATATAAACACTTTTTTATACGAAGTACCTAACGTACTCGGGGTTACATGAAATGCATTGCCAACGGTTACGATTTTCGGTTACATAATCTTCAAGGTACAAAACTACCGGTTACGCACAGAATTGACCCGTTAATAAAATATTGGATTCTCCTTTCAGGCATGCTATTCTATATTTTACATTAAGAATGTAACTAAATGAGCTCATTAGCTAAAAATCGAAAAGTTTCCAAGTTTACTTAAGTTGCAAGGGTGCGATGTATTTATTATAAGTAAAACTACTCGTTTATTATAATTCAACATTACTTGTGAGGAAGATGCATTTTCACACAAATTTATTTTTGATGAAACTTTATCTCTATTGTCAATCGTAAAACGGTTGCGATCCAGGTCACCCAAGTAGCTTTTTGATGCCATAAAAGTCGTCCAACCTAAGGCTATAAAACATTCGATCATAGATTTTTAAACCCGAACCGAACAGAACTTTGCCCATTAAGGTTGAGGCCAACCGAACATTTTTAATAATAATAATAATAATAATAATAATTCCCAACGGATTACCCACCATATCCCGCCCGACCGGCGCGAGGGGCGCATCCGCATAACGCGCGGATTATTCGTTCGTGCCGAGTCGTTGAAAGGCTTTGGTTTGTTAATCGTCGAGATCTAAAACTGCTCAGCTACAGAGAAAACCTGATCAGCTAAGTAAAGTAGATATAAGACAGATTATACATTAAGAAATAACTAGTTAACAGAATAAAATTATTGTTAAAAGTTAAAATAGAAGTCAAAGAATAAAAAACAATTAGTAGCTATGAATTTAGGATAGAAAGAATTGATTTTTTTATGCTGAAAAGCGAGTCTGAAATATCAAATCTACCAGAAAGAGAGTTATAATCTTGACACAAACAGCGAAAAGGCTCATTTAACTGAAAATTGGTTCGGCACTGTTTTAAGACTAGAGGTTTAAAATGCCTTGAAGGACGAGACGGTACATTGAAGTTTACTTCACTTAGAAGAAATGGGCTGGATAGTGAACCATTTAGCAATTTAATCATAAAAATAATTCCAAGCATTTCCCTCCGACTAGAAAGTGTGTGTAGATTAATGAGTTTTAATCGATTCGTATAGGGTGGCAGATTGTACGAGGGATCCCGATGAAAATCTCTTAAGGCAAATAGTAAAAATTGTTTTTGAACTGATTCAAGGCGATCTACATGAACCTGGTAACGCGGGCTCCAAATTATAGAACCATATTCAAGTATCGGTCTGACTAATGTAGCGAAGAGGGCTTTAGTTACATAAGGGTCCCTAAATTCTTTAGATCATCGTTTAACGAATGCCAGGACACCTCTAGCCTTATTGACTGTTGTGTTAATATGGCGGTTGAAACTGAGTTTATAGTCCATAGTAACCCCCAGGTCAACAAAATCATACACTTGCTCAAGACTATATTTTTTTAATTGTATAGGAAGCCGGCTGAGAAATTCCACGCGAAAAACCCATGTGTTTACATTTTTTAAGGTTAAGTGGCATATAATTTAAATCGCACCAAGTAACTAGTGCATCTAGATCTGATTGTAGCTTATTTCTATTTTCAAATGACGCGAATGACATGAAAAGCTTTACGTCGTCGGCATACATTAACATTTTTGAAAATTGTATTATTGTAGAAATATCATTTATAAACAACAAGAACAGAATCGGGCCAAGATGGCTTCCTTGAGGAACCCCCGAAGAGACATAAATGACATCGGATACTAAATTTTTAAACATTACGCTTTGTGTCCTGTCATTAAGGTAAGAAGAGATCCAGCGATTGAGACCCGGCTGGAAGCCCAACTGATCGAGTTTATGAATAAGTAATGAGTGACACACTTTGTCAAAAGCTTTGCTGAAATCCGTATGAATAACGTCGGTGTGCAGATTTTTTCTAAAGGCAACTCAAGTAAATTCGTAACTGTGGACTTTCCCTTACTGAACCCGTGTTTGTTTGTAACAATAGCTTCAAACAATTTTGGGATGGCAGAAAGCTTTGCGATGCCACGATAGTTCTCTATAGAAGACCTACTACCGCTTTTATGCAGCGGTAGAAGAAACGATTCTTTCCACGCAGTTGGAAAAACACCACACTTTAGTGATAGATTGAACAAATTGGTAAGGGGTTGGTAAATATGGTTCGCACACTTTTTCAAGAAACATGTAGGAATCCTATCAGGGCCGTATTTAACAGATTCTTTTAAGGTTTTAAGGATAGTTTTGAAAGTTTGAATTGGTGACAGCAGAATAGTTAGAAGTGAAAAATTGAGCAAACAAATTTGCGATATATTGATTATCGCTAGATATAATGTCTTGATATTTCATGGCTGAGGGAAACCCTGATACTTTACGTTTAGAATTTACGAAACCATAAAATGACTTTGGATTGAGAATAATGTCTCTTTTGGTTTTAGAGATATAAGCTTTATAGCACTTTTTATTTAAATCTATGTACTTCTGACGTAGACTGGAATACAGTAAGTAATGTTTATTTAATCCAGATTTCTTATATAAATTAAATGATCGCGTTTTCCTATTTTTAAGAGCCTTAAGCTCTTTAGTAAACCAAGCTTGCGTAGGATGATCATAAGTTAATTTACGTTTGGGAATAAACTTCTCAAATAGGCAGTAAATAGTTTGATTGAAAGGTTCACAATAATATATAATCAATGAATTTTTAAAAACTTAATTCTTTTATTATTATGAAAAAGGCACCTTGGAGCAAATCTCGTCTGTCGGTATACAGCTGACCTGCAGCACTTAATATTTTTGAGAGAATGAAAAAGTTCATTTTTGATGTGATTCTGCAATTTTCGAAATGAAAATTGGTGTGTATCAAAATTTCAAACATTAACTTTATAAAATTTTCGAGTTGATAAAAATTTACATGTATGGAATACCCTGTACATAAATGGCACGTTGATCTAGACAAATGAAGATGGCGAAAAAATTTGTGGGAATCTTGCGATCGATTTTGGAGTAACTTTCCGGTAAGCTAGAGACTCGAAACTTGTCACATAGTTCAGAACCTGGTGACAATTTTTTTAATTTCCTGCTGACCTAGTGTACTGAAACTTAGTTCAAGACACGATGACAAAATAATTTGTAGAAATCAAAATTGCGCTAGGTGGCGCGCTGATCGAGAAAGGTAAAAAACGTGGGGAGAAACGGTGTCGTACGCCAGAAAACACATTTTTGCAAATTTTTTGCAGTTTTTGATCAATTCGCTAGATTTGATTGTTGCTAACCGACAAAGAAAACTAAATCGATTATCAAGTTCTTGTATTTTTACTTTAGTTGCCTAACGGTGGTATGTAACGGCATAAACGGATGAAGATTGATATTGACTTATATATATCAAAATGTTTAGGAGGAAAAAAGAAATTGATTAAGCCATGTCCGTCCGTCCGTCCATACGTCCGTCCGTCTGTTAACACGATAACTTGAGTAAATTTTGCCATATCTTAATGAAATGGTATGCAGGTTCCTTGGCGCTCATCTCCGAGCGCTACTTAAAATGGGCGAAATCGGCTGATAGCCACGACCACTTTTTATGTATATAATACTTTTGAAAACACAAAAAATGTGATTACTCAGTACATAATATACCCATAAGGATAAAATTTGGGGAATACATTGAAATTGAAGCACAAAAAAAATGTCGAAAAATTTTTGAAAATGGGAGTGGCACCGCCCACTTTTGATTAAGTCAAATTTAGAAATAATATTAATCATAAATCAAAAACCGTTCAAGATATCGAAACGAAGTTTAGCACGCAGGTTTCCAGGTATGCAAGGAATATTTCAGGAAAAAATGGGCGGGATCGGTTAAGGTCTACGCCCACTTTTATTTGAAAAATTTTTAGGAGGATCGTAGATAAATATATTAAATAGGCAATAACTTTGCGCAAAATAGCTTTACATCATTTATATTTCACCTTTAAAGTTTCCGTAAACAAAGAAATCCGAAAACTTAAAATTTTCGAAAATGGGCGTGGCCCCTCCCCTTTTATAGTGGACTATTCCACAAAACTTTTTATGCCATAAATCCGCCAAAAATTGATTTGTTGAAACGAAATTTGGTGATAATGTTCTATATATAAAGGCAACTGTTTTCTGTAAAAATGGCCGAAATCTGTTAATGTCCACTCCCAGTTTTTTAACATAGTTCTGAAAAAATTGTTTGTAAAATTTAAAAAGCGATATTTCTACAACTAAGCAAGTTATATCAATCAGATTTTACACACATAATAAGCTTTTTAAGAAAAACTCGGCCGCAAAAAATTTTTGTCAATTTTGAAGAAGAAGGCGTGGCGCCACCCACTTTTCAACATAAAGTTCTGCTATTTTTAAAGGAAATCGCTTATAATTCAATATTGATATTTCAATGAAAATTGGTCAGCTGCTTCTCAGTAGTATGTATTATACTTCTGCCAAAAATTAGCGAAATCGGGAAACACGCAAGCAAAATATTCGGACACGTAGTTAATAGCCCACTGCAATAGTGAAGTTATATATCTTTTTTGATTTTCATACCTTTCATAAACAGTAAATGTATGTAAGTATGAGAACAAGAAGAGAAAAGTTCACTAAAATGATCAGCACGATGAGCGGAGTCGATTTAGCCATGCCTGTCTCTCCGTCTGTCTGTCTGTCTGTCCGTTTGTCTATTTGAACGCAAACTAGTCTCTCAGTTTTACAAAAGAATGCTGAAATTCGTTGTTTGCTTTTGCCATTTTATAATATACTAGCAAGCCCGGTAGACATTGTTTTGACGTTTTGATACATAGAACACATCTATATATAAAATGTCATTAACTTGAACCAAATAAACTTCTAACTACACCGAACTGCAGCTTTATATGACCTGGGGGCTTTTCCAAAAGCTATATATAGACTGTGTCGTGCCCAGCAAACTCCTGAACCTATCGTGAAAATTCTAGAGCAAAACAAAACATAAAATATGTGGGCGTGGCACCGCCCACTTTTGAAAAAAATATGTAGATATTGACTAAGTGACACATATATCCAAATTACATTAATTTAGACCAAAAAAGTTCGGAGTTATGACGAATTGAAACTTTATATAGCCTGGGGGCGTGGCTCCGCCTACTTTTCCAAAACTATATATTATCTATGCTGTACCCAGTAAATCCAAGTATATATTGTGAAAATTTCATAAAGATCGGTTGAGTTCTTTGGCGCCTATAAAATACACACATTTTTTATATCTATTTTTGTTACGCACACTTAATTCGGCATAAACGAATCGAGATATATATTTATTAATGTATATCAAAACGTTCAGGATGGAAAGTAAATATCCGGGGCAAGTAGTTAATACCCCACTGCAAAATCGAAGTTGTATATCTTTTTTGATATTCATACCTTTCATGAACATGAAATGTTTGTACGTATACTGAAATGATCAGGAGGATGAGCTGAGTCGGTGTAGCCATATCCGTCTCTCGATACGTCGATCTGTCTGTCCGTCTGTCTCTTTTCTCTCTTTATGGCGCGATATACAACAGGTATATCATCATAAACCTCCTAAGACATTTTTGCGCCAAGCTTCTCTTCCAATTTGTGGTGTGCCGATTTGAATTTTCCCTACAAATTGGTGGGACCTACAGTTTTTTGCCGACTCCGAACGGCATCTACAAAGGAGACGAATTTTTGCTGAGAAGCCTGTCATGGCAGAAATACACTCGGAGAGTTTGCCAAACCACTGCCGAGGGGCGACCCCGTTTTGAAAAACTTTTTTTTTCAAATCACTTTTGATGTTACCTGTACCAGGGCTCGAACCATGGACCTTCGGTGTGGTAGGCCGGCATCACTACCTCCACACCACGTCTGTCTATTTGAACGCAAATACGAACTGAAAGTATTAAAATATATCTGCGTAGATTGGGATGACATAATAGATCACTACTAGGTATATAATGTTCGGTTCCACCCGAATTTAGACTTCCTTACTTGTTAAGTGTGTATTTAATGTGTCAATTATGTGAATGAAAGTATTTACACGAACATTTCTTTGCGTCTCAGCTTCAAAAAAAAGCGATGCGGGTGATGCTAACTCTTCTTCGTTCAAATTTATCTTTCTAGTCAACATCTGGGGTTTTTTCTTTATCAGCCGTTTCGTACTGATACAATTATTGCGTGATTTATTGACATAACTTATCAGAGATTCGTAGTGCTATGCAGTAAACTTAGACTTGTGTTATTCATAATGCCCAAAAGATCATTCCATACTTCCGTTAGAAGAGCAGTCTCAATATTTTCCATTTTTTTGTTAGGCCCACATATATATATGTGCATACGTACACTCAAATCGTAGCAAACAGTGCTCGTGTTGGCGACGACAAAGCAGTTCAATTCAAAGAATGCCGTTATTATTTTTCGTGTTTTGGATTGTGTTTGGTATCCCAAAATAGCCTAACAACGCTTCACGCTTTCTTAAATTTTTCCACCGTAAACATAAAAAGTACATAAGCCCTCGAATAACTTCGATTGTTTCATTTTCAGCTGCACCTTTTTTTGTTGGAAAAAATGTTTTGAGAACAAATGTGAGGGAAATTGTCTGTCATTTGAGGCCCCCCGAGCACGGAGGCCCTGGACACTGGCCCCGTGGGCCCTTATGATAAGACGGCACTGAGTGTGGTTTTGATAGGTCAATGCCTTTAATACGCAACTTGACCTATACCAACATACATATAAACAAACATACAAAATTTTAATTTTATATATACGAGTATATAGGGAAATATATTACGAAATATTTCAAGTTCCGTAGCCCATAACCCGTTTATCGGAGCAATCGATTGTAGGGCTACGTTGTCGTTGAGTAAACCCTTATTAAGCAAGAATAAGATGGAATAGTCCAGTATCTTTAAGTAATAATATTGATGAGATAATGATTTTAGATTATGTAATATAGAAATTAATTCCATAGAGTAAAACAAATTTTGTGAGGAACATAAAAAAGCAAGAAACTGTATATTTTCCAAATTCAATTGTAGATAACTTTTGAAAACCAACTTTTTTTTCTGCTTTTTTGGCACAGTTTAATATATATATATCCTATACATATCGTTTCAAGGGTATTTATTCTCATTAAAACGATACATTTTTCCATAAACCTTGAATTATATCCCTTTGAGGCTCTTCTTTAAATTATGTTTAAGTTACACGTGCGACTTTTACAGAAGTTTGATGCGCTCTTTTGAACTTTATACGAGGACATGTAAGTCTGCTCTGTGAAATTGGTAAATGCTTCGGTACTTGATTTTTATTTTACAGCTTTCACATAAAAGTTGATTGAAAATGCTTATTGGATGCAAAATTAGGTTGTGTTTTAAAACAGGAACGGTAAGAAGTACCCACATCAATCAGAGTGGGGTCTAGGTATATTTAAAGAATGATAAGGAGCCGCATTTTAACATCGTTAAACTTGCTAATACATTTGAGCGAAAAGTATTTTTTCTTGTGTTAGTTCGCATATGTATGCCTGTATGTATGCCTTTTTCCTGTTGAGATGTTTGTATATTGTCAACCTTATACTTCATATATGTTAGGCGGGACTGGTAACTCCGAACAACTTTTGTGACACAGATAAATAAGGTGGGCCCGATTGAAAGAAATGTTTTGTTTTTCGAATTTTACTGAGGCACACATTTCTTTATTTTATAAAAAGATTTAGCTGTTTATGCCCAGTTCATTTTTCAATTTTTTAGTGCCACGGAACCCTTATATGAGTTTTGCTGAGATGTCTCAATATTTATATATATCGTGTTGACAGACTGCTGGACGGGCTTTAAAATTTTGGAGTATCAAAGTTACTCCGTAGTGCCCCACTGCTTTCTTGAACCATACCTTACAGAAGGAGACAACTCTGGGGTGAAGAGATTCATTTTAATTTTTGTATTTTGCTTATACATTTTTAATATAATACAAGGTAGTCCTCTAAGAAACTTGAAATTTGATTTTGTTTTAGCAAAAGATTTTTCTTTAAAAGGAAATTAATTTTTTCTAAAACGTATGCCCGTTTAGAAATCAATATGTTACTGTATAAAAATAGATGTTTATATTGGGTGCTCAGCTTTTAATACCTAAATTTTTTTCCCTGCACAATGTTGCTATAGTTTAACAACTTAGAACGCATAGGTACCTAAGTGTTATATTTGTTGCTATACCTGTACATATGTATGTTCTATAAGCTCTTCTATAATATCATGCGAACCAAAATAAAATGTTATGCATCCACCTATTTTTCTGCCTCATAGTTATGTATCTATCTATACATATATTTAAGGCTCAAGCTCCCCACACTTCTGCATCTCATTTTGGACTACTTATATTTTTAAGTACATTTGTATGTGTGCATATGTATAAACAGACATGTGTATGCACTTATAAATACTCGAAGAGCTGTCGTTATTTTATTTCTGTTCTAAAATACGGTGGTTGTTGGAAAGGAATAGACGATCCTAGCATAGCAAAAACAAATGAGCGACGGTAAAATGAAACCAAACATAATTCGAACGAGTTCTTTGGCTGAAACGGTGAATGGCCGACGATGCTGCCATTGCCGTCGGAACCGAAAAGATACATAGGAAAACACGAACTCACACTAGCATTATTGAATCTCAGCAAGGGCGTGGTTCGATGGTGAGCAGAATTTGAATACATACATTTCTGTTTACATTGAGACAACTACACACAATTTGATCTGTATGTTAGTATGGGCGGCACGTTTTTGACTAAGCTGAAAATAACAAACGCAGGCTTACCCCCTTAGTGAAACCAACTATACTAATGGACAAAAAGTATAATGGCATACCAAACTCGTTATCGAAATGTCTTACTTCCATACCAGTTAGCAATTGCAACATGGATGCATGATAAACAACAAACTCTTTCTCCTTAGCTGGAAACTAAAATTGGCAAATTTTTTCAATGATAGATGATTTTAAGGGCCCAATAGTATATTGGATAAGTTCAAGGCATTATATATAAAATACTTCTATTACCCATTAAGTGAAGTTATTCTTATATACTTTATAAAATGCCATTGTTTATACCCCCGTAAAGGATATGCAGCACAACTGGATAACATTATTAATTTTCGTTTTCAAATAGATATATTAGTCGATGGCAGCTTATTCTGTGTGTTAATTAAAAATACTAAGATACTAAGATATATGTTATAAGTTTGATTGGAATAGTCTGATTCTGTGCATTTTTGTACAAAAAATATATATGTATATTCTGTCGTATTTCATCATCCTTGTATGCTTGTGAATATTTGTGTAAGCATGCATCAAAGTATTACTGTATCTCCGTTCTGAAGTCAATAATAGCTGAAATTTGATATTTTGTTCATTCATATGTGTGCATTGTGACGCTCATTTTCCAAAATTTTTAAAAAGTCATTAATAAGATTATCAGTTTATTCTAACTACAAGTTCTAGCATTCTATCTGTATCACTGAAGAAGATATGGCATGTTCCGGTTTCCTACCTCTCTTTTAGAAAACTTTGGTACAAAAGTGGGCGTGGTCGCTTACCGATTTTGCTTATTTTCATTCTCTACATATCCATAGTAAACCTCGCGTCAAATTTCGTAATTCCACTTTGCACGGTAATGAAGTTATTAACAGTCGAATTTGAAAATTGCTTGACTCATAAGTAGGCGGTGCCAAGCCCAATTCCAAAATTAATGAAAAATTGTCTAAAGAAAATAAAAATTTCTACCTCCTTTTCACATAACTTTTATAAAAAGTAGGCGTGGTGGAAAAGCGATTTCGCTTATTTTCTATGAGTGTATGTACCACAACCATAGTATTCCCCCTATCAAATTTCGTTATTTTAGCATAAACGGTATGTAGTTATTAACGGTCGAAATTTTAAAATTTGTTCACTCATATGTGGGCGGTGATCCCCTTTTCCCAAAATTTGGTAAATCGTAAATAGGACAACCAACTAAATAATTTTACCAAATTTCATTATTGTAGCTGCTTTTATTATTGAATTATCTCATTTTAAACGTTTTTCGAAATGTTCGATATCGAAAAAAGGAGCATGGTTATCATTAGATTTCGCCCATTTTAAATAGAAACCTACCTTGGCGACCTGTGTGCCAAATTTCGTTCAAATATCTCAATTTTTACTCAAGTTAATGGACTCCCATGTTCATTTTAAGAACTTTGATATGGAACTCTATATCTATCTCCATTATTTTGTACCGTTACAAACCACCCAAAACTATAATACCCTGTGTACTAGTAGACGCTGGGTATAAAAATATATTAGAGAATATTAAGTACCTGAATTTTCTATAGAACTACCTCTATCACGTTTCAAGGTTCTCTTTAATATTCTTCAACTTTTATTGCTAATATGAATACCCTTAAGACTTAATAGAGAGTAATTAGTCTTGGTAGAATAATATGTTCAATTAAACCTCTGGCGGCTGCCGTTAAAAAGTGGTCGACAACATTCCGAGTGTATTTGTGCCATGAAAAAGCTTCTCAGCAAACGTTCGTAAAACAATTTTCGGAGTTGTATCGTGCCGAATTATTATAGCCATTAATCCCTGCCTTATTTTCGTCTGCTGTCCGCCACTCATATTAGAAAACTGTTTTGGTAAGTTGTATGAATAGTACACATCGTTTATTGCATAAACATGTGGAAGGTATTGAGGGAACGTTATAACATTAAGTTTTCTTAAGTAAAAAAAAAACATTGCATTTTAAACAAATGAATTAAAGTACAAATTCACTCAAACTAAAATTTCTCCAATATAATTTAAATAACTAAAACCTAATAGATTTTAATTAATATGAAGGTTCTTCTGACCATCCGTGTTTTTTTTGTTTATCGAAGTCTAATATTTGTAATGATGAAATATTGAAAAAATAATCAAAACATATGATGGTATACATTGCTGCGGCCATCAGAAATGCGTTTTTTTTCACAATTATTTCGGTAATGGTTACATCTATAGAAAAATGTTCTTCCACCGTTTTTTGTAACAAAACTCTTTATTGACAATATCTACTTAGTTTTTTTTTGTGAAGGTGATAGTTCTCGAGCCCCCTTTTCTTAAGTAGGTGTCAAAAATCCTTTTAATTATGGGGAAGTAAATAATTTTTTTTCCGATTTCGGTATATCTTCAAGTTGTTTTCAATATTTGTTCCAGCCAGCAAATAGTTCATGTAACAAAAAATTTAAAATTATTTAGTTATAAAGTGAAAACGGCTTTTGGATTTTGTTTTAAATTATCACATTTTTTGCCTACATCAAATATTGGATATATTTGAAAGGACTAACAACTAATTTAAAAACCGAAATTAGCTAAAATTTTTAAAATGAGTTAAATATAGAAATTGTGTGACGGACAAACAGCAGAAGAAAAATTTTCTATAGATGATGAAATTACCGAAATAATTGCTTAAATTGTTAGTGTCGTCAAAGAGCAGCATCAAATTTGTTCTTAAACAAAGACATGTTGTCAGTGAGTTTTTGTTTTGAAATTTGTCCACATCAATTGTGAGCAATTTATAAGATTTTAAAATATAAAGGCGTTACACTTTTTCTAGAAAAGAAACAGCAGTATTATAAGGATCTGTAACTTTTACAGAGCCTTTGACCGCCATTATAAAAACTAATATTAATATAATTAAAAAAAAAAAATCCGCCCATCCGGTCTAGTATTTCACGTAAAAACACAATGCAAATCGCTTATAATAATAATTTTAAGCCAAGGATGAAGCTTTACCACTAGCCTAACTTTACAGTCTGAAATTTTGGTATGGACATTGAATTTATACATGCATGCACACATGCAATTAAGTCCTACGACGGTTAAAACACATCATACTGTACAATATAACCTATTTGTCACCGACATCGACCCAAGAAACTATACCTTAGAATGCCAAGATATTGTGGTCCGGTCAGGCGATGTCGTTTTGAAAATTATAAACATCTACATACCCCCTGTTACGTGTTCTCCGAAAGACTATCACTCCGACATTAGTGATAACCATCTCTTGCACTCTAACTTGCCAGCAGACAGCAGAGGGCATGCACTTGCAGAGCAAATAGATTCTGTACAGTAAATGGCATTCTGTACAGTAAACGGAGAAGCCCCACAAGAGTGGCAGGCAACTATCACAGCTCGACGGACATCTCCATCGTGAGCACCGGACTCGCCAACTGCGTCAATTGGCGACCGACACTTACATTGGCTTCTGACCACCTACCAATTATCCTCTCAATCGAGCGACCGACTGACTTCATAACTTTCCGCTTTAAGAATTCGCGCGAATTTCCCTTCGGAAGCAGCCCCTCTAGCAAGAGAAAGTGACCAAGTGAGACTCATCAATCCCGCAGATCCCAGAATTAAAGATCTCAACGCGGAAATCCGTCGGACAGTTAACAACTATAAATTGACTAAGTAGAAGCAACACCTAAAGCCATGCAACCTCTCCGGCGGAGCCCGAAAATTATGGTCAACAGTCAAGGCTCTATCAAATCCGAACAAATACAATCGCCATTACATTTGGTGACAGCGTCAAATCAGACCCAAGGGGGTGGCCGAGTTCCTTCTGCTGACAATTTATAATGCATCGTTATGCTGACAGTGCCAAAAGACGAGCCATCCGTCGCGTGTATAAACACAGACGCAACACACCGCCTATTCCAGTCTCCGTCGCCGAGGTTAAGGAAGCCATAATAAAGGAAAAGCCCTCAAGATCAATCGTACCCGACGGTATTGCCATGAAGATGTCGAAACACCTAGGCCACGAGAGACAGAATTATTTAGCGCCTTTTGGAATGGCGAAAGTACTTAGCGAGAGGTTAGCTAACTACTTTCGTCATTCCAGAGACATGGAGACAAGCGATTTTGGTCCCAAGAAGACTCATATCATCCGATATCTCTCCTGTCGCCGGTTACGAAGTTCCTGGAGAACACTCTGCTATCGTATTACACTGCAAACCTGCACTTGGTCGAATACCAACATGGTTTTCGAAAACAAAGCACAACATCAGCTTTCAATACCATAACGTCGCAGATTAACTATGGTTTGAGTCAACATCCTCCAAACAATAGGACGGTACGCATGGCAATTGGCCTTCTAAAGCTTTCGATATGCCACACTCCTAACAGACATGGAAAAGACACCGCTCCCTACAGGCCTAAAAAGGTGGACCGCTAATTACCTCAACGGTCGGTAGGCGTAGGTCAAGTTTAGGAGCAAGAAATCTAGACCACGAAGAATCAAATAAGGCAGAATGATTTTTTTATCATCCCTTTTGTTTAATTTCTATATTTCGGCACTTTTCCCCACCAGAGGGAGTCTCCATTGTTTACTACGCTGATGACTGCACGATAATGTCTTTGTTTAAGGGCCCCTTCATTGACTAACTCTGTTCGAGGATTAAGTGTTACTTCCGTGACCTTTACAGCTTCTTCACCGATAGAAATCTGACCCTGTCTCCGTCTGAATCGCCGGCGAACCTTTTAACGACGTGAAATGCCCAGATGGAGCAAGAGTTAAACGTTCACGTAGTTGCAGTACTTCAAGCTACTGTCAACCACCTCAAATCTTAGGCATCTTAGTCTCAAAGGTACAGAGCCGCAATAAGATCCTCGTCACTGGCCGGTAGTGCTTGGGGAAGATATAAAAAAACATTGCTTGCTACATATAAGGCTATTGGCCGACCGATTATTGACTACCCTGGGCCCATATGGGCGCCCAACCTTGCTGACATCACCTGAAGGAAGTTGCAAGTCTGCCAAAACACCGCCATCAGAACAGAACAGTTTTTACTGAACTGACAAAAACCTAGTCACCCAAACCATCATCTACTGGATGAAGGAAACATCTCCGTAAGCATTATGATGAAATCCGGCATCACATTACCTTTCTGTTTGATCTGCGATACCATAGGCGGGCTCTAAACGACCTCCACACTGAGTCGGTAGACAGACCCCGCAATTGACATCCAACCACCTGAAATAACTGAAGAGGGCGCGTATTACCGACTACAACTTCGTTCTGGATATTTTAATAGGTTAAACTCTTACTTATCCAAACTGAAACCACCATACCAAATACTTGCCTTGCATGTGGTGTGTCCCCTCAATAAAATTTCGAAATAAATCCCTGTTCTATGTTCTATATTTAACCTTTTTTTTTATTTATTATGGCTTTTATATATATTGCTATTTATAGAAGTGTGTAAGGTTTACGGAAAAATGAAATAAACTTTTTAAAAGAGGCACATTTCTTGATGGGTATATACTTAATGGATACATAAAGACTTACTTAATTATGTAGTTATGAGTGAATGTTTATATGTACATATGTAAGTGGAAAAAGCAATAGGCAAAGAATAAATGAAACAAGCTCTAAAATTAACGGCTCTGCTTTGGTACTAACCCCAATAACGCTATCAACAACATCAACGAAATAGCCGCTGACACTGACAGTGCCCCTACACTCCGGTAGCATTTTAAAGGATAGATAACAGTACCGGTAACATATTAACAACTCAAGGCCGCTCTGGTAATAATAATGATTTAATGACATCCATAAATAATTTTATTGCTCTTAACTCACTTATTTCTTTGTGTTCAGAGAATGGGCCGAGGAAAACATTTTACTCAGTACATGTTTATATATACGAACGTAAATATATATCTATGTGAATGCGAAACAGGTACAGCGCCGTACTCAGTGTTTTTAGTATTGTGCAAGTGTTCAAGACTGAGAACGGAAGATATTTTTATATTTTATTTCAAGATTAAATTATGGCCATGCATAACACTAACACATATAATATCCAGACAATGGAAGAAGAAAGCATGAGAACTTACTAGCAGAGAAGAGGAGCAAGTAACCCGAGAAGCCCACAGAGTCGTACCATTTAACGAAGAAGACCTCAAGAGGCTATTAGACTAATAATTTCCCAGGGCCTGACCCGTAAAACGTTAGTACCAGTACAAGTACAAGTACCAGTACCTTAGTACTTTAACGAGATAAGACAAGTACAAGTACTGAAGTAATTAAAAACTCAATTGGAATTTTCTATGTTGAGAGAGCGCTTCACCGTGAAGTTGCTTACACAAGATGGAAACGATGGAATGCAAAATTGACAGAAATTTAAAGCTTTTATTGGGGTGTGGCGCGTGCTACCAGACTTAGAAAGCCGTTTGATTGATAAGGATGTCTCATCCTACAAATGGTTTAATTGTCCTTAAATTCGTACCTGTAAAAAATAAATGAAATTTCATTTCTACTGGTATGCATACAAAGCTCCAATTCATGTCTGAAATATTGAAGCCGTATGTATATGTTTGCAACTGGGCAATTTTTTTTTATAAAACATACACCACAAAACTAGATTTTCAAAAAATTCTTTCATATACATTTTCTTTTCTCAACAAACAAGTACTTGAAAATAATTAAAAAGTACATTTACTTGTACTTTTAAATTGCAAGTACAAGTATAGTACTTTTATCTTGTACTTAGTCTTTATAAGTACTAGAGTACCTGTACTTACTTGGTACTGGTACAAGTATATACTTAGTACTTTACAGATCTGCCCAGGACTGCTGTTGCATATGTACAATAAATTCTTAAAAGCAAGAATTTTTCCTGCCAAATGGAAGACAACACTGCTCGTCCTTATCCCGAAGGGCAAAGCGGACCCGAACTGCCCATCATCTTTCAGCCAAATGTGCATGCTCGACACAGCGGGAAAAATGATGAAGAGCCGTAAAAAGCTACGCATAACGACAGCTATAGGCTAGGGGAAGTGCTTTCCCACCTGAATACTTTCGGAGAGGGCACTCAACAATAGATGCCTAGAGGAAGCCCAGATAGCAGGCCACCACGCAAGACCGATAGTACTATTGGTCGCTTTGGATGTTCAAAATACTTTAACTCTGCCAGGTGGGATGACATGCTTGACGCACTATGTAGAACGCTCCTTCAAGTACTGATATACTTGCTAGACATAATAAGAGACTACTTAAGAGACCGCTGGCTAGCGTATGAAACGACGAGGCCAAATAAAAGGGGGTAACAGACGGCGCAGCCCAGGGGGCGGTGATAGGTTCCGAACTTGGGAATGCTACGTATGACAGTCCTCTTCGCTTGCAGATGTCAGAAAGCTCCTTGTTGCTTTCGCAGATGATGTAGCGGCCGTCATCACAGCATGAAACTGCGAAATGAAACAACTCAAACTAAATCAAGTGATGCGCAGCGCAGAGAGATGGATGTCTGACCGCGGTCTCCAGCTGGCTACAGCAAAGACGGAAATCGTGATCCTCACGAAGAGGCGGATTCCCACCATCATAAACATGACTGTTGGGGATCAACAAATAGAATTGCGTAGGTCAACGCACGATTTGGGGATGAGGCTAGACAGCAAGCTCAGGTTTTCAGACCACTTGCGAAGTACATGCGAGAAGGCTGCCCAAAAGTCTGATCGGATGCAATGAAATCTCGGAAGTAATGAGCCGCTATTACCACGGTTCAGCGCAGAGGGGGTCTCCGGACTACCTTAGCATGCCGCACGGTCCCCGCAGATGCTGTCCTGATCATTGCCTATATATATATCTGTGGAGGAAAGAAAAATAATCTACGACATTCGCTCAGCAGTTCGTACGTAGACGTAGCTGTCGCGCAGGGTAGAGGAAAATCAATCAGGTGCTGGCAACTAAAATGAAGCAGCAGTGCCACAGGACGGTGGAAGTGGAGATTGGCTGAAGCGGTCTCATGGAGTTAACCGGACGTGGTTACAAGGTTAAAACCCTGAACTCCCTCTATTGTGGAGGTATAGACGACGCACGTCACACCTTCTTCGAATGCGAAAAATGCGCTCAACACCGAAGGCTGGAGCTTATAGTAATAGAATGCAGCAACGCTGGATCAAACCTTACCAAGAGCGGAGCTGTCCTTGTGGGTTGACGCATCCAAATTCGTCCTCAGCCTGGTCGTGGCAAATGAATTTCAGCCATCTGGTTGTTTTCTCACAAATACTACCCTGCTGAAACTCGTTACATTACGTATGATAGGGAACTTGCAACTGTCTATTTCGCAGGAAAACACTTCCGTTTCATTTTGGAGCGGATACGTTGTCATATCTACACCGACCATACGCCTAAAAAAAACTCGATAAAGCGCCCGAACGCAAATAATAACCAACATCCGATGCTTCGAGGGCAAGGAAAACATCGTAGCTGATTTGCTATCGTGCATCCAAACTGTCAAAAGGGAATACATTGACTTTGAAGAGTTGGCATACGACCAAGAGACTGACCGAAAGTTGTAGGAGTTTCTAAGCGGAGGTTAAACTAATAATTCACTTTTTCTAAGCTCTCTTACCCAGCTCAAAGTCAATAATTGGCGATTTCTCTCATAGCCGCATTTCCCCATTTGTTACAATGCGTTTCGCGCACCTGCCTTCAAGGGGAACAGCACGACTAATGACGTCACAGCTTAAGTCCACCAGGGTTGAGAGGAAATTACCTGATACTGCAATGACAATTTCGTATGCATATCCGACTACCTTTACTCTATCTTTGTTGAGTTCGAGTAGAATCTCATTCAGTGAAACGACCCATAGAAGTGGAGAGAGAACACCGCCCTGGATGGTCTCTCTGCTCATTTGGCGGGTTCCTGACACCGAAACCATACTTGCTAGTATAACCCTATTTTCTAGCATTGACTGCTTCCAACTGCAGATACGGTTGTTTATTCCTAATAGCATATACTTTGGCGGCCGCCGTGGTGCGAAGGTAGTGTTGCCGGCCTACCACACCGAAGGTCCATGGTTCGAGCCCTGGTACAGGTAACATCAAAAGTGATTTGAAAAAAAAAAAAAAGTTTTTCAAAACGGGGTCGCCCCTCGGCAGTGGTTTGGCAAACTCTCCGAGTGTATTTCTGCCATGACAGGCTTCTCAGCAAAAATTCGTCTCCTTTGTAGATGCCGTTCGGAGTCGGCAAAAAACTGTAGGTCCCACCAATTTGTAGGGAAAAATTCAAATCGGCACACCACAAATTGGAAGAGAAGCTTGGCGCAAAAATCTCTTAGGAGGTTTATGATGATATGCCTGTTGTATATCGCGCCATAGAGAGATATACTTTTATATTGTTGAAAGCACCTTCTATTTGTATAACCATGCAAGTTTTATCAATAATATCTTGCACGCATAATAAGTTTTTAAGCAAAACTCAACCGCAAAAAAATGTTGTGAATTTTGGGAAAGTAGGCGTGGCGCCATCCACTTTCCAGGACAAGAATTCTGCTTTTTCAAAGGCGATTGCTTATAGTTCCAACTAGATATTTAAATGAAAATTGATCAGCTGCTTCTCAATAGTATGTAGTTTAACCCTGCCAAAAATTAGGCAAATCAGATAACACACAAATAAAATATCCAGGGAAGTTGTTAATACCCCACTGCAATAGGGAAGTTATATACCTTTTTTTGATTTTCATACCTTTAATGAACATGAACTGTTTGTAAGTATGGGAAGAAGAAGAGGTGGACCCATCAATAAGTAAACTGAAATAATAAGGACAATAAGCCGAGTCGATTTAGCCATGTCAGTCTCCCCGTCCGTCTGTCTATTTGAACGCAAGTTTTTGTAAAAATGTGGTTAGCAGTTGTTGGTAGGGAAGCTATTTATATACAAATAAATTAATGGCGGCCCCCATGGTAGTGTTACCGGCCTACCACACCGAAAGTCCAAGGTTCGAGTCCAGGGACAGGTCACATCAAAGGTAGTTTGGAAAAGTTTTTCAAAACGGGGCCGCCCCTCGGCAGTGGTTTGGCAAACTCTTCGAGTGTCTTTCTGCCATTGAAGGCTTCTCAGCAGAAATTCATCTCCTTCGTAGATGCCGTTCGAAGTCGGCAAAAATCTGTAGGTCCCGCCAATTTTTAGGAAAGAATTCAAAACTCCACACCACAAATTGGAAGAGAAGCTCGGCGGAAAAAGTATTAAAATAGACCTGCGTAAATTGGTATGCCATAATAGATCACTACTCGGTATATAATGTTCGGTTCCACCCGAACTTAGACTTCCTTACTTGTGGTTTTTCTCTATTGCCTACTATGGCCGCAATAGCATTTGTTTGCAAGAGTGTTTATTAGTTGGATTTCTAGGCTGACATTATTGTTGCTATTAATGCTGGTTCCCGGTGGTGTGGTTGTCAAAGCGGAAATACGGTGACTCTATGCTTGATTACAACCTTTTTTCCCGCTTCTTTGTCTAGTTTGGAGTAAGCAGAAGTTACTACGGCCAACGTCGTCATACGAGAACAGTTGTACTCTAATAAAATATTGTTCCACCGCGATTAATTTCTGTAGATTGTATTATTTTCTCCGGCATCAAACTAAAGAATTCAGACGATAGGGGGTCAACCTATCTGAATCCCCGTTTAGTTTTGATCGGCTCGGAGAGGTTTTTTCCAATTCTGACCGAGCTGCTGGTATTGCTCAACGTTATTTTCTCACGGGTTTTTTCCAAGATTTAGTGCGCTGTAAAACTCTGGTCGATAGTGGATTTACCAGGTCTGAAGCCACGCTGATAAGGCGCATCACGTCAGGCTTCAGTGTTTCTCACAATACGTTTGATATAACCTTATATGCGATTTTTGAAAGTTGGCGCAGTGTGCAGTGCCTTCTTGTGGATTTGTGCTTTACCAGCTCCTCATGATGGAGATAGCTTAACGGTTGCCATTTTAATACTGATTTGTTTACTTCTTCGCTCGTATATGTATGTATCTATCGACAGTTTTGGAGGGTTGTTGATACTTATGTATGTAAATGGAAACGTTGGAGACTAGTCCAGTCATTTTAATCCCTGAAAAATGCCTAGTGAACTGAATTTTTGTATACATCTTTATTACGGCATTGTTATAAATATGTTAAAAATCGGCATTTATGTCGTACTTTCTAAAATAGTTGTTAGGGTCAAATGGTTAAGAAAATCAGGTTTTCGCAAATAACTCGTGACCCATTGCTCCAGCTAGATACGTTTTCGCTCTATGCATTATAACAAAAAGTATGCCAAGTTAATTTTTATAGTGTATTTACAAAATGGTGTCAAAAAACTTTTTTATTGAAAAGTTTATTTTTTTTGCGGATTTCGGTAAAATGTTAGATTCCCATGAATGTTGGTTCTAGCAATTTTTTGGTTAAGAGGACTAACCCGCAAATTTTCGGAAAAGTCGGCGGCTCTCGCAACTCCTTTAGCAAATATTTATACGAGCTATGTAATATTTTATATAGAAGACCAATATATAATATAGTATGAATTTAATCAGGACTAACGGGAAGGAGAATAAAAATGATTTACATGACACATGAACAGAGAGACAAGGAAGTGAGAGGGCACAAGAAAATACCAATTTAGATCAACACTTACTAGTATTACATATGTAAGTATAAACTCTTTCGAAGCCGGTCGTATGCCATATGTTAGTGATGTTGAATTATAATAATTAAATAATTAATTGTTATATAATTGTTAATAACATATAACTATTAATAAAAATTAAGTTTGATTTGAGAATCAAACAAAAAACTAGAACAGCAACAATGTCGGTCAGTTGAGACATTGTTGCGCCTATTAGATTTTAATTAAGCAACAATTCTGTCGTTTAGCATTTTAGTGCTATCGCGCTCAGCCAGCGAATGTGGATAATTGAATAGATAGAGAACAAATAAAAAACACAAAAATGCTACAGTAAAACTTCGATATAATGTAAACAGAGATTCTCAACTGTTACTTATTTATGTAAATAAAAAAAAAATATTTAAATAAACAACGATTTCTTAGAGGCGCATATCAACAGCGACAGATAAAATAATTCATGTGTACAAATTCACATATTCTTACTATAACAAAGAAAATAATTTGAAGCTGTACATCCTACACTATATTGCACATATGCCACCATACCTCTTTCTTTATTCCGATCTGTTTATGACTGTGATCGTACATAGTGCATCCTATAATAAAAAATCATGGTTGTATGTAGTTGTGAAGGGTTCCGTACAACTATTCCGCGTTACACATAACATCATAAGAAAATTAAATTGGCCCTTTACTTCTTATATCTATTGCAAAAATTAAAAAAAAAATCTGGTTTTCTTGAAAGTATGTAAGACGTCTTGGTTAATACTATGATAAATTTAAGTAGTGCCCTCCAAATAAAGGTCACCCGTTGGCTGACCTACAGATATGATGTCTTTCATCTCTCACTATCAATCTCTTACTTTCCTTCTCTTTAGAACCTCAGAACTTAAAACAATTTTTAGAACAGAGATTAACAAAGTAAGACGAGCTAAGAGTTCAACAGTGCTAAACAGTCGAAACAGAAGATGCTGGTACTGAAATAATAGGTCAATATCAGGTAAAAGATTGTCCACGACGTTTGCACTCCTCACTCAGGAAATTTTTTTGCGTTAGAAACAACAACAACAAACAGTATCGAATTTTATTGAATGATTACATCTATGCCATTATATAATGGCTGAAGCCTTGATAATCTTCAACGACCGTACTAAAGTCATAATTCTGCTACTGCATCCGAACGTTTTCAAAATTTCAATGAAACTGGTTATATTGTATATTTTCACGTTCTGAAAATTGGACGCTGATTTAACTAAATTTATTTCGTTTAACTCTACAGATGTTTCAAACAGCTAAGGATCGTGTTTCGATTTCATTCCATTTCAAACACACAAAATACTAACAGCTCAGCCATAATAAACGCACAGAGTGAATTTTTTGTCAAAAATTTCTCATGTTCATATAACTTGCATGAAAACAACCGAAATTGAATTCAGTGCGTTAAAAGCTAACTCAAAATCCGAAATTTGTTTTGCGCGACATTTTTTATTGACGTTGTGTCATTGTGATGAATTGTTGTTTACTTATTTTTGTTATTTAAATGAATGGTTTTATACAAATAAACTAATTTAAAACGTATACGAAGTGTATGGTTTATAAATTACAACCTCCATTCACATAAAAACGATTGATTTTTGGACTCAGAAAAGCCACGCACAGACTTTAATTTCGGTTGCTCATATATTTGGTTGAGCTGTAAGGGAGCACTATCACGCTTTATAATAAAACTAAATTCATCACTAAGGGATATTAGCCAACAAGGGAACAAATGAAGCATTAGCTCCAACTACACAAATTTCAAAAATCTTTTAAGAAATGCTTATTTAAAAAGGCTTAATATGAACTTTGACCCCTATTATATACTTTTTTTCTTTCATATGTTGTCATTTCTAAGAAGTTGACGTATCAAATGCTAAGGAATTAAAATTTCGTTGATAATAATATAATAAAGAGAATTCTAAAACAATAAATTTACGTATTTTACAAAGTTAAGCTGAAATGTGTGCGTACACTACACATTCCCTTGTGGATGTCGAGTTTTCATATTCCCTACCCCAAATAACGGATTTCATCCCAGTTTTTGGTGAATACAAGCTTACAGTTGTGTATGAGTGAATAAAATAATTCAAATTGAATTATTTTACGGTGTGAATCGGTCGTGGAAAACTGTCATTATAGTTCTGCGCAAAGAACGTAGAACATAAAGAATGTTCATTACGAGTAACACACTTAATAAACCTTTCATGAAATTAAATGGTATTATTACTTTGGTCCGATGTTTCTAAGTATGAGAAGAAGAGATAGACCCACCAATAAGTATATCCGTCTGTCTGTCTGTTTGAACGCAGGCTAGTCCCTCAGTTTTAGACTTCTCTGCGCTGAATTCAAATCTGGACGCAGAATTGCTCTATCACGTCAGGATTTTGAGATATCCTAACCTAAATGTGCAAAAAACACCGTTTTTGCCTATTTTTGGGGTTATATATAAACGACAGTTTTTTTTTTTTAAAAGCACACATAGCATCTTAAAGAAGAAGTCTTTCTCTTACGAATGGCGTTGAGTTTGCCCAAATATCTTTTTTTTCGCTAAGATAGAGCAATTTAAAGTTTATAAATTTGATAATTTTCCTATAGCTGAAAAACCACTGAATTAACGTAGGTATGATGCAGTAGAACACATACCTCTTACGATAAAAACGGTCATACGGTATGGTCTGGTTTATGGTCAAAAAAATCGGTCTCATTTGGTCGGCCTGTGTAATTTGTCGGAACCAACAAGATGGAACCCATACAACGCACAGCCTCCATAAATGTGTCAAGTGAAAATTATTAAGATAGGACCGTAAGATTAGAATTAACTTGACTTGACTTAGTTTACAAACGAACTAAGAGTCAATTATGCAACGTGGCATCTTTTGAATTTTTTTATATTTCACATATTGCTTTCTAATTGCCATATAAATCTCATTCATCCAAACATGTAGTAAGATATAAAATATATATAGGAATTTTAATAAAAATATTGAAAAACGCTATGTGGTAGAAAAGTTCTCTCACGTCTCTCTTTGAACTTAGAAACCTAATTTGGAATTAAGAAATCAGTAGTTTTCCAAGTTTCTAAGCTAAGTTATTTTCTGTAAAGTAAAAGTAGGATTTGCAAGTCAAGTTAAGTCTAAAGCTAGGCTAATTCGGCCACCAAAGTTTTCGTTACTTTAACTATAATTTATCTTGGAAAAATTTGAATGCCCTACCAGCGATTTGACAGCGTTCTACGTTGTTTCGTGTGAGTCTGAATTTTGCGATTTGGACTTTTGAGAGCTACAAAAAATACTCTCCTTTGGGACTTAAACGCAGTATAGCCCCAATAAGTTGTTAACAGTCCAATATGTGGGTACAATGAAGTTTTTCGTGTTCTACTTTTATACATTACCAATTAAGGATAATTATATTAAAAATTGTACATAAGCAATGCTCTTTTTTTGGAAAATAAGCTAGAACTTTTATATCAACTTTTCGTTTTGTCGAGGTTCGTTATTGCGAGGTTTATCTGTATTAAAATTACTACAACCGACGCGTCGGTACGTCGCAGCTGCAACTGCGATAGCTTTACATTGACCCCTCTCACCGTTTAACGATTGTCGATTCACACATACGCCGCGGTAAGTTGTTTAAATTCTTCTTTAACTTCAAAACCCGCGATTTGACGTCATAAAGATGAAGAAAAAATGGCCAATTGCAGCAGCGAGGCACATGAAGTTATTTGAACATTTTTATTGGTTTCGTTGGTAACTTTTCCTCCCCACGCCTGTCGTTGAATTAATAGTATATTTATGTACATATGTACATATGTGTATGTACATCGCAATTCCAGTGTGGGCAAGTTATCAGCATTCAAAGCCATAGCGCAAAACCGGTAGAGTGTTAAGCTTGAATACTTTAAATTCTGCTCACAATGACAATTAGCAAAGTTGCAACAATGTTGCATTTGCAAGTTAAAAATGCGAGACTGTCAATCTCCATTTACGGACATTGTATTTATGCTTTTACTAGGTATGCCAAGTTTTTCGATTTTGACCTCGGATTCTTGGGATCTGATTTTCAAATACCGGGATTCGGATTTGGGTAGTCACTATTTTGCAATGGTTTAGGTTGAAAAAACTGAAGAATTTGTTTGGGAAACTATCCAATTGACATTAATTGAAATTTATACAAAAAAATGTTATGCCATTAATAAAAAACAAGTCTAAGGGTACAAATATTTTCTTTCGAAATGTTTTGATTTTTTAATCAAATTGTACGAACTTTTAGGTTGTTTTTTATGCAATTTTTGAAATGGATCATTCTGGTAAACGCACTTTTTGTGGAAAAAACACTTTAACCCAATAAAAAGTGTGTATTTATGTTTTGTGAAAAGAATATGTATTTATCAGGCCGATGAATTTCAATTCAACAGTAAAAAGTGTACTTTTGTTAAGCTTGAAATCCATGTTAACTCAGGCTGCTGCCATTAAGATCTATTAATTTTTACTCAATAAAACCACATGTTAGTTTGAAAATTTATTAAAAAAATGTATCTTTATAATATTGTTTTATAAAGTTACTAATCGTCTTAAAATTAAACAATTTGTAATAGAAAAACAGTCTAATTGAGATGTCACTTACGCACACTTAAATTACACAATCAACGAAGAAAATTAAGCTAATTTAAAATTTTGCACTTCAGCAAAAATTAATTAAAATAGTTCTTAATAATTTGCAAGAGATTCTGGGATTGGCAATAATTTTACTATATGATAACATAAAATTCAGCCATTTGACATTTATTTAAATGCTGTTCAGTGCAAAGGGTTGAGTTGAAAGCTCATTGTAAATGCGAGTTAACATTCCACCTGATATCGGAAGACCACATGCAGTGAATAAAATAAAGCCCAAGTGAACCATAACTTTACTTGCGTTCCACTTTGTGATTTAGCATCAATAACTTCAATGAAAACCAAGCAAGGAATCAAGATTAAGTTCGGGTAAACCTGAACACATTTCGGGCAAAAATTCGCCGTACAGGGTTCAGTCTGGATAGTTTAATATGTTACAGTATCCAGATAGAAGTTGGGCCAGTATGATTCTATGCAAAACCGCGTAGGCTACATTTGTGTCAACAACTTTCAAAGGCCCCTGCCATGAGGAACTATTCACTTATTCTCAAGAAAACTACATGTTGGTTTGGTAAATAATGAAAAGAATCGATCTTGATGGCAAAGAAACCAGACCAAAAAAGTTGCTAAAATCCTGTGCCCCCCCTATTAATATATATGAGGTTTTGACCGTTCATTTTTCAGAATCCATGCTAATGGTCGGCAAGACGCAAGTTTTCGGTCTACTAAGTGAGAAAGACTATCTCCATGGTCTTCACTACTGCCGAGAGGCAGTTTACCAGGCTTTAGTAGTTGGATTACCTTTGCCTGCTTCCATTTTCGGGAATGACGAAAGTGGTCATGGACAGGTTGAAGACAACTGCTAAGTATCTTACTCTCTCATGGACTAGACGTTTTAACATCAGCGTGGATAGTCCGTCTGGGCTTATAGATTTGGAGCCGTTATACATCCGCATAGTCCCTTCAACCACTGTGGTCATGATGGTAATAGGTGCTTCATTGTTTTTCCGTTTGTATGCTTCCCTGGTGGTTCGTCTAATTTCATTTTCGAGCGGAGGATGCACCACATGTTGCCGGCAAAATTCATTTCTTCGGTTTCGATTGAACCTTGTCGCCAAAGGCGATAGAATTTTTGTTCTTTGGCTTCTTCGAATTGGACAAGGATTTGACTGTGGACCACAGTTTGTCAACACCAACAGAGAGGTGCTCCTCTACTTAGCACGTTTGTGTCGATCTACTAGCCGTCTGATTGCGCATTGAGCCTTCATATGAGGATCCGTATGGTCTAAGCATCGCACAAGTTCACGCTCGTTAGCCAGGGCCGCTGCCTCGGCGGGGAAATTCCGACGAATTTCCTTAATTTTCCCTGACGAAATGAATTTGGTTGAGGCTGAGTCGGTGATTATGCGAAAAGTTCGTTCCCCTTCTCGTACATCAGACGGGGTGGAAAGGGCAACAAGGAAGCTCTCAGTTCCGGGCCAGTCAGATTTGTTGAAGGTTATAAATATTCGACTGTTCGAATCGGCAAAGTCGTCAGTCAACTCAGTAAATTCATCGCGACACTTGTTGGGGCGCCTAAAATCACTTCGCAGAACGTCGTATCGTTAAGAAAAGCTCATATCGCCTACCATCGAATTGGAGGCTTGAGAGTCAGAGGTCGTAGTCTGCGTTGAAATGTCCGAGGGTAACTCACGAATGTCTGGGCGATAATCTCTCGAACAGCAGGTGACGGAAGGTAATTGTATGTTAATAATGTCGAGATCGACATAGCCTGTCCGAACAACAATAACTTGCCGTTGTAGGATTTTGTCCCGAAGGTCGATATTTGGCTGACCTCCTAAACATCAGCTTGCAATGGAATACTGCGAATGAAAACCCCAGTGATGCATTTTAATGATGCTTGTAACCTTTATTTATTTTCCTTAACAATAAATATGTAAATACGAAAGGCATCAACAAATTTGGCGATGAGCGAATTGCGATTTAGCCAGCCTCTGGTTCAAATAGACGATTTTGTACGGAGTGATGGGTATTGCGGACCTTATGGCCTTCACATCAGAAAACGCCCCGGACGTGGAGCTTCATAAAATTTACTACCTCCACGGCATTATTGGTAGGGCCTTTGTGGTTAAGCTACATTATACGAAAGTGCGACAGGGAAGAGTCGTCACACTGAGTTGCGTGCGTCGTCGCGGCCTAGAGAGCGACGGATCCGGACCGAACGAAGGTGGTGTCGAACCCGATGACGCTGTAGGCTGTGCAGCTCGACAACAACGGGCAACGTACGTATCAAACCAGAGGGTTATGTTGCCTTTCGTTTTATCACTATTAATATTTTGGCTTTGTAATAAAAAATTATTACCTAAATTGAACGACCGAGGAGGGGCATTTGACCACAGTGTGTAAATTTCATGAAATGCACGTGTAAATACGAGTTTTTAAAATCTTGCAAGGACTGCAAAATATGCTGAGAACTAATAAGGGGTACATGTTTTTCGAGAAGATGCTTCAAAGGAAACTTTTCAAACTTATTATGGGCGACCTTAATATTAAAAATAGTGAGTAATCAAACTCGAGATATTTATAGAACGTTGTAACTAGTACTTACAAGTATTTTGCAATTGAAAAAATATGATTCAGGAATTTTTCGCCATTTTGTAAAAGTTAATCTGTATTTCTGCATAACATTAACTTTTGATAATGATACTACCTACATACTTATATTCCAATAACCCGTTTAATAGCATTTGATGTCCAACTTTGACAAGGATATGTCTAACTTGAATTTTGTGGATGCCCCAAAAATATATAGGAAAATGACTGAAAACAGCAATTAACGGAAAATAAAGTAGGGCCACTTTGGGAGGGATAATTTTGAGTTAAGGAAAATCTCCTTAACTTTACTTATAAGTGGTATTCTCCTACCAAAATCCTTTTCCTATATCAGTACCAAACTCTTCAGTAATACCTCAAAAATTTATGGATATTTTCTATGCATATCGTCAGGATAGTCAAAATGTCTAACAAGTGGCTGTCTTTTTTCATGTGCGGATCGGGTTAACATACAGTTATAGGTTAGGTGGCTTTTCCCACTAAATAGAAGTAAGTTATTTGTAAATAAATATGTGAAGTATTTACTGAGTAGACTTGTCTACCGTAAATTCAAATGCATGAACACTTATATGTTTATATATGTGTACATATTTTTATATTTGCGAATTGTTTCATTTATTTGCTCATATGTAATAGAGTTACAGTGCCCATGATGCAGGTTTTCCATTTGGATAATGGAAAAAGCCCATTACCATTTAAACAGTATGTTCTTATCCATACATATACATATATATATGTATACATGCCTTTCTGAAGATTGCAAAGCCACTTATTGTGTTGAAGATTAAATTTGGTTTTCAGCTGCTTCTTACATAGGGACCTATTTACTTGCTCTGATCGGAGATTTGAGTTCGGTTGGAAAATTATTGAGACTCCAAAGTCGATTAAAGGTGATAACATTCTTAACTTCATCTTTAAAATTATTTAGTTATTATCAATTATTTTAACACTTTTTGTAAAAGTTTCATAACAGGTTTTGCACTTTCAATGGCCATACATAGCTAGTCGTTAGCCAAACTTTTATTTATTGTTTTTTTTTTTTGAAGAGGCATACAAGTTAACTTTGGTAGTCATCACAAAAGCGAAACTCGTTTCAGAGATAGCCAGTAGTAAGATTTTGCGCTGTTGGATATAGGAATGCGTAGAGATTTGTACGGAATAGAAAAGTCATGGCAGAAATTTACAGATAGCTTCAGTTTAGCTTTTTTTTGTAAGTACGTATGAAATTAAGTCTAATAGTGGAGGAAAACCAGATATGGCATTGGACGTCTTTATTTATATAAGCCCTGCAAATAATCGTTTGACTAATATCTAAAGAGAGTGATCCGTGATTAATCCTTTTAGCCTACAGTTGTCTATAAATCAATATAGCTCAATTTTAATTTGCGTAGCATAGTGACAGGGGTAATAATACATGTTTAATTTTGAAGCATACTCAGAGGAGTTAAAAAACATCTCGGACCCTACATGTTTAGGTAGAAATAGGATTAGTCCAATAGTACCCGCACGGGTATGATTGGGTACAATTGGTTCTTCCATAGGACATGCTCAAACAAATGTGAACAGTTCACCCATATAAAGAGATCAGAACTGTCTTTAGGGGGATGCTCCCGGACTGATCGTAGACTAATGTTTTGCAGGGATTATTAAAATGCATACTTATGTGCTAGTACGTCCTGTTTTTTAAATGTTTGCAATCTATAAGTGCTGACGTTGCTACAAACTACCCCCACTCAAACACACTTCTGTCTATCCAGTTAGTTGTTGGGGATATTAGTGCTTTTAAGAAGTTAGCTTGTACTGAATAATGTAATAGCCTTTAGTGCATGGAATCTTATTGGTTGTGACATTTAAGGACAGTAAAATCATAGTTGGCGCCATGTCAAATAGAATTTTATACAAAAAGCACTTTAATGTGCTATGTTCCAAAGTCACCATCACATTTACATACATCCGTGGCTTTGTGGATATTCATATGGACATATCGTCGGTGACACTGCGAAACCGCGTAACGCCGAAGTGAAAGTTTGGCGGTTTTCTACTACAAATTGCTTGATTTTAAGACGAGTAGTGACTTTGTGGAAAAATGTCCCATCGATTATTTTAGTTATTTTTTAAGTCAACATGTAGTTTTCTTGAGAATAAACGAATAGATCTTGCTAACGAGGGGCATTAAAATGTTTTTACCCCAAATGTAGCTTACGCGGTTTTGCAGAAGAACGTTACTTGGTTTTGCAATGACACCGATTCTTATAAACATACATATTAGACTGAAAACAAAATAGTGAAATAGATCAGTTTTTGATTATTGATTTTTATTATTTAGCAGTACTTCGCTCTGCTTATTCGGCTCATTCATTCATAGAACGTGACTTGACGGACCAAGCGGGGCTATACTAATGTTGACAGTCCAGGCCGGGCCGTGGATCAATTTCGTAGATCCCTCATTTTCTAAGTTAATCAATGGATTGAGAAAGTTTTCCAGGCCATCCGTTTTCTTGCATACAGGAGTCTACTGCTAGTAAGGATTAAAAAAAATATGCAGAGCACACTTTCCTGCAACCATTTACCAGTGCTTTTTTTCTCTTTTTCACACTGATTTCGGTAATTATAACAGCTATCCAAAAACATTCTTCTACCTTTTGCAAAATTCCCCATCGAAAAGACGATAGTTCTCGAACTAGATCCGCTTTTTTCCTGCACATGATATAAAATGAATGCAAACAAGTAAATTTTTTTATAATGCATTTGCATGGGGTCAAAAATCTTTTTTTTTTTTTTTATTTAAGGGTTTTTTTACGGATTTCGTTAGAACTTTAAGTTGCTATGAATGATTCTTTAAGTGATTTTTTGTTAAACAGAAGTATAACATTAAAAAAGGTATGGGAATAGTCCTTTACTTAATTTATTTCATTTTAGTTTTAAAATAAGCGGCAACTCTTTTCAAATATATACTTTATTTGTTAGAAAGTAATAAGCTAAAATTTTGTCACTTTTTATCTAAAGCTGTTAAGCAGTCTTCACGTAATAACAAAGTAAATATAAATTCTTGGGTAAGAAGGACTATTTTTACGTCCATTCTTGCTTAACAAAAAACATTCATAGCAATGCTTGGACCTTTTTAATGAGGCTTCAGATCTACCATAGACTAGATTTTCACAATGCGCCTTATCTTGGGGAAAAGCAGCGAAAAAAGAATCGACACGCATTTATGCCTGGATTTGGTTTCCCTGCAAAACTAATGTGAAGTTGAGCAACACCACCAGCTAAGTCAGAATAGGGAAGGACCCCTCTAACTAAACGAGGATTTATACAAGGTGACCCCCTATTGTGCGATTTATTCAATTTAATGCTGAAGAAAATAATAGAAACCTCAGAATTTCACCCCTCAGGAATCATCTATCACAAGAGCGTGCAACTGCTGCCTTATGCTTATAACATTGACATCATTTGCTTAAACGCATTTGCTGGAAACACCGCGGAATTGCAAATTGGTCTCCACTTGGTCCTTCCATCGGAGTGTTGGTCTCCCTCTTCCTCCGCTTCCACCGTCGATTTCCGATACCTTCTGGGCTGGAGCATCTTCGCTCATTCGCACAACGTGGCCTAGCCTGCGAAGCCGCCGTGTTTTAATTCGTTGAACTATGTCGGCATCTGCTTATACAGCTCATCATTAAATCTCCTTCGGTACTCGCCGTCGATAACGCGTAATCTTTCCAAGAACCTTTCTATTGAATCTTATTTTCGTCTGTCTAGAGAGGACTTTACTACTAAGTCCGTCGTAAGTTTTGCCCACTTCAAATTGTAGAAATAAGTGAAAAAGTGGGGTTTGAGGTGAACGAGGAGAAAACGATGTACCTTCTGGCATCATTCAAAAGTCAGCAATACTGACTGTGTTTACCGAAGTAGATTTAATGATGAGTTGTATGAGCTTTACGCGGCCATAGACATAGACGTTGGCTTGGCCATGTAATGCGAAGGGAAGAAGATACTTTGGCCGTAAGTTATTCTTGTCGGAACCCACCTATGGAACCAGAGAAAGAGGGAGCCCCCACTGCGTTGGAAATACCAAGTTGAGAGCGATCTGCGATTCCTTGGCGTTTCTAATTGACGTCAATTGGCAAAGGATAAAGTGAAGTGGCGCGCTTTGTTGGAAGGTCAAACTAGATTGGACTGTTAAATAAACAGCTATTAAGGGCTACATATGTATGCAAAGAAAATGAGTGAAGGTTGGGACAGTATGTAGAAGTCGAGGTAAGTGGGGAAACTTCCTGACCTCCATTCACCTGGAAATGACCAGAGCAAGCCTTTTGCATGCTCCCTACAACTGGGCGCTAGGGTCCAAGTATTCTCTGCTTGGCCACCAAACTTCGATTACCAAACAACGTCGTTGATGCAACTTCAACAAGCAAAATACGAGTTATAGGATCCACTACGATCACTACTCCTTGCGACGTCTACTGTAGATAAGCGCACGCTGTCGTTCACACCTGTAGCTGAGCGTCTCGTCTCTATAAAAAAGCAAGATTCCTCAAGACCTCTTTTAACTGTGTGTCCCCGTCATGATATCAAAGTCGTGCTTGGAGACTCTACCGCCAGGGTGGGAAGAAGAATTGTTGGACCCCATAATCGCAAAACTCAGTTTTCACGATGAGACTTCATCAAATGGATTTTGGCGTTTTAGATGTCCTGCCGATTCGATGACATAACATCGACTCGGATCACAACCTAGTAGCAGCCAAGATCAGCACAAGCCTCTGTACGAACCAAAAGGTGCAACGAAAAACGCAAGGAAAGACTGACAATGATTTCGCAGAATCGCTTCAATAGACGTGAGTGTACAAAATTCTGCAACATACAGAAGGAGGGCACGATTAGTGACTTATAAGGTTTAATAGAAAAACACCCAGAAAATCATTTTAAATTGTAAATGTTTCTTACATTTCCTCAAAATGTTTCCTTATGTGACTTGACCGGTTTAGGACCCTTAGCACTAGTCATCACTAAATATCGGAATTCTATGAAATTACATATTTTTGTTTAGCGGTATAGAGATTCCGGACCGTTTTATTAAGAATGAAGAAGATATGCGCTTATGCATATATGCATATTTTTGGCATATTTGCTATATTTATTTCTGCTATTCTTGTAACAAAGAATCCATGGTGGTTTTTAGAAAATAGACATCGTATAGATAATTTCCGCTGAACATATTTAAAGTCCAGCGGAAACATTGATACTTAGTATTACACGTTACACGTTAGCTTACACGCTACTCTCCACCGCTAGTGCTTCCGTTGTTTTTTTGTATATGAGGTAAAAAATTTGTATATCGCTAACAACATTTTACGTCAATATTAAGCAGTTTTATGAAAAAATGGCAAAATTTCAAAATGTTTTTATGAAATGTTACTCGATCTGTGCACGTAGTAAAATTAAACGTGCTGGTCTATAAGTTGGTTTGAAAAAAATCTGTGTGATGACATCTTTTAGAAATATACCACGATCTTAATTTGAACCTGCCTGTCAAACATTTGCTACGTTTTTGGTATATTTTACTAAACAGAGATCATTCTCATAATACAAACTAATTTCAAATGATAAAAGGCACCGATTCAATATAGAAAATTTAGGACAAGTCCTGGATGTATATTGTAATCATACATAAAATGTGGAAGTAATTGAACCACCCTCGTGTTATAAGCTTCACAAAATTTTTTGTTAAATGTGTATAAAAAGTGTATCCTCTTACGTTAGTTTAAGCCCAAAAACTTCTTTGAGTGTATTTCTTTGTGTTGCATTATGTATACTTTATTTCAATATGGAGAACTCTACCTTATTACAAGACCTAAATCAGATATTAAAACTGAAAACATCCTTAAGTGATATCCTTTGTAATGCCTGGTGTTGGACAGAAACCTCTGTCATCAAAACACATTCGGAGATCCCTACATTTTGAACAGTTCCCCGAACCCAAGTATGGTACTGAATCTAAAAGCCCTTTTTATCATATTCCCCTTACCTTTGATACCCTTTTCGGAAAAACATATTAAACGGTGCCCTAAATCAAAATTGAAAATACTCTCATAAGCAGTTTTTATTTGGTATCCTAAAAGTTACTTGCTGCTCAAGTGTCGCCTCCTCTTACTTTACTTCTCCATTCCACTTTTTTCTTTGCTTTTTCTCCTCAATATCCTCTTCCGCATACTTTTTTCTATTTTCGTATTCCTATTAATATCACTATTTATATTCCTCTATACCTCCACCTATACCTCATTCATAACTCGACGAGAGCTGCACCTATATGTATACTTTTTTAGGACAATATCTCACAAATAAATAAAGATGAGAGGGTGAAAATCATCCCATATTATTAACTTTTGTTTTATATCCATGCCATATAAATACATTCTAGAACTATCGCTAGTCCATATTTTGGGGTAAGTCTCAACAATATCGTAACAGAAGTTACCCCACATAAAAGCAGATATCATTTTCATTTTATTAATTGATATACTAAATAGACAGGAGTATTCATTTCATATTTTTCGCCTATATTTTGTATATCTTTTTCATATTTTCTACCTATACTAATTTAATAGAATTCCGATGTCCAGTCATCACTATGCGAAACTGGTGTTGGTGTTAATCATTCAGTAAAATCGAAAGCACACTATATTTCGTCCATTTTTATTTGTTCTAAGTAGTAGAGAAATTCAAGTTAAATTTTGTCGAAATCATCTTGAAGGATTATTTGGCCACGCTACAATAAAAAGTTCATCAATAGAAAGGTCGTGCATTTATAAATTATAACATTTAATTTTATTATGGCAAGAAAATTTGTCAATTTATATGAGGGAACATTTGAACTAACGATTGCTTTTGAATTTCATTATTTACATAACGAAAGCTCTTCAATTGTATTATTTCACATGAGGAATGCATAATTGTTTTATTTTGTTTTGTTGTTTTTCCGACAGGGTGAATGATTGATGTATATTGGAACGATTTTTCGTCATCCCTTGTCAAATTTGGTTTTGAGACAAACCGGTTTCGGCGTTGTGCCATCATCAGTGTCGATTTTCGTTCTGAACGAAAATCAAATTTGACAAGGGATGACGAAAAATCGTTCCAATATACATCAATGCATAATTAATAATTGTTCCGGAAGCATGAAATTGGCCCGATCTTCACTATACGCCGGAGAAGCCCCATGATAAAACAAAAACACACACAATTTTTCCGTCGATTTCAAAGCAGCTTTTGACACCGTGAAAAGGAGTTACCGGTATGGTGCCCTGTTTGAGTTTAACTTTCCTGCAAATCTTATACGGTTATGCCAAATGGAAAGAGAGTTAGAGCAGCATAGCTAACCCGAACTGGCACGATCTATTACAATAGCCTGCAATTGAGGGCGCATGATGTTATTATTCATATCATTGGCCCTAAAAAGTACACCGTAAGTTCTTCCTTTTCGGTGTTAGGGTGATCGAGGACAAGACCAGGTATTTGGCGGGAAATTCAAGATGCAACTACTCTTTTCAACAAGGTCTTCTTTGGAATGAATTCTTTATTCAGCTCCTGTCCAGAAGATTTTACTATAGCCAGCCGAACTCTTCCTAAACGTCGCTAAAACGGATAACTGGCATGCTTCAACGCAACGTCCAAATCGACTAAGGGAATACGCGCCAATGATGAATATGATTTCTCCAAAGAGATAAAATGACGTGTTGACGAATACTCGAATTGAATATTGACTCTCCTGGAAATTCGGATTCACTTAACTACCGTCACGAAACATCGGCGCAATAATGTAATCAATATTAATTCACCACATGTGCATCTGTCATGACATAAATATTTTAAAAATATATAAATTAACCCTCAAACAGGCAAACGGGTAATAACGGTCTGAAAAAGTTGGGAATTTTTTTATAGCTTAATTAGGACATGACAAACTCAAATCTGTCAGAAAAAATTCAATATCTCTTTTCATTTGGCAGCTAAGGGAAAAATAAGAAAGAGTGCCTACAGGCACTCTTGCCGGTTGGGGAGTAAAAATTCTAAGACCTAAACATTTTATTAAGGAACGATGTTTTATTGCAAAAAGTATGATAGTACAATGAATAAAATAGGAAATAGATTATGTTTTTGTATGATATTCCGAAAAGCAATTTTTTGTGGCAGAACAGCATAAATGTAAGTTACATATTTCACAAACACATTGAGTTTGGGACTTTTTACAAAGTTTGCACCATTTTTTACCACCTTTCTTGTCAAGCCATTTCGGAAGATGAGTGTTGTTGCTGAAACGGACATCATCTACAGGATGCACAGCTTTTCTGCCTATACTTAGAGTATTCGGCAAAGATTCCACTTGTGTAATAGGTGGTTGGCTTGATGTAGATGGGCGACCAACCAGACGTATTTGAGTGCAGTTTACCAGACCAGCAGCGATTTGTTCTCTGAACTCAGGCAGCTGTAACATCTTTTCTCCTTTTTCAGGTATGTTGTTGGAATCACTCATCTTCTCCGCACTTATTCGCTTATAGAGAATGTAAGCATTAGTTGAAGCCATATCAATAAAATGATAAAAAAGGCGCGTCATTGTATCACGTGTCTTGGCTCTCACATGGTATCGGCCCATCAAACCATCCATTAAGTCGACACCTCCCATATGGCTGTTGTACTCACGAATGATTTGAGGACAATTGACTTGAATATGTTGCTTTTTCTTTCTGTCATATCGCTTTGCCTTGGGTAAGTCCTTATTTGGATTGCTTCGAACGAATGGCTCAACACCTACATAAGTCGAAGCCAGCCTAACTGATTTGTTGTCCTTCCAAACTACTGTGCTTATGTCGATGCCATATGCAGAGCCCACGTACTCTGTTGAGAACCCGCGTTCCTTCTTCACTATGACATTATCCGGTGGCAGTTTGCAATTAGGAATGCGATTCATTCGAATTGTGCCAAGACCAAATATACCCCGAGCTCGCAAATAGACCAATAGAGGTAAAGATGTATAAAAGTTGTCAAAGTAAATGATGTGGTTCATGAGGTTGTTCACAGTTTGGGACAAACGAACAACAACATTTGCTGAGCTGCCTAGATCCGGACAATTTGGTAGAATAACATTGTCCCCCGCGCCATTGTAAATTTCGAACCTATATGCGTAACCATACGAATCGCATAATACGAACAACTTTATGCCCCACTTGTGCGGCTTGTTTGGCATATATTGCCTCAAATGATGTTTCATTTTCGTGGAGCACATTTGCTCATCGACACTGTCAAACGAAAAATATAAACCTGTTTTAATTATATGAGATTATAAACAAGTAGTTGAAACTTACCAAAGTCGGGCATGTTTTGGGATGGAATCAAAGCGTTCGTTGAGAAGATTCGAAAAATTACGAATCCGAAAAAGCGGATTATAGCCCGGCTGGCCTTTTCTTACTCTTTCTTCCTCATCTCGGAACGATATGAATCTTTTTATGGCTAAAAACCGTTTCACCGGCATTGTTTTGCGAATAGGTTCAAAGGTGTTCTTGCCCCAATAGGCCTCTATATTTGGGTATCTATATATCGACATATATAAGTGAATACCTATGTATTTGCGGATATCATCGGCAGTGACACTGAAGCTTGTGTTGATGTCCTTACTTCGAGCACACCGGTTAGTCTCTTGCACAATCATGTCAATGATTTCCTCGGAAAAAAAATAGAGGAATAATTGCAAAGGGGATGAAAGCGCTTTTACGTTTTCAGGTAAAAGTGTGGCCCCACGAAATGCGACCTCATTGACATGAAGTCTAAGGTTTGTATTGCGCCAAACTACTTTTTCGAATTCAGCAGAATCCTTGCTTATTCATTCAATGTCTACAACAAAAACGTCTAAAACAAAATCGAGGATGGGGGAGATATAGAAAGATGGGAGAGATATACTTACTTCCAATGAAACCACCATTGGTAGACACAACTGCTGGACCGGTACCTTCGAATGTTGGCAATGGCGACCGAGCTCTCTTCTTTTGTATTGGAGTTGAAGTCAATGCCGTGTAAGTCGCACCTGTTGATGATACTTTTTCTTGATCGGCGGTTACACTGTCTCTAGCAGCAGACGTGGTTATTGAGAAATTGGGGTCCTCGGTGAAAACGTTTTCACTCGTATCCATATCTTGAAGGCATTGCGATATCAAGTGTTCGTCCTCTGAACTTATTTCCTCTGGCTCGTAGCCATTGTCACATTCACTGTCTGAATCTTCTTCATCACTCGTCATTACCGATTCCATGAGTTTTACGATTTCTTCGTCCGATAGCTTAGACAATTTCACTCGCGACATTGCACAGGTGTTTAATAATAATTTATATGTATTCACCTTAAGAAAATAAACTTAGAAGTATGTAAAAGCCGACTATATACACCACGCTCTACAAACTTCACAATGAAAAAAAATTCACTCCACACGGCAAGAGAGCCCTGAGGCACACTTAGTTTTTCTGCTCATCTACACAAAGTTAAACTAATTTTAACACTTTATATATAAAATTGCAAGTATATGAATATATCTTTACGGAAAAAAATTATGAAGCACAGACAACGATTTAAACATTAAAAATTTTTGTGTTGAAAGTTAGGAATTTTTTTAAGGAAAAACTCGTCCGTTTTCTCCACTTGTTCGCACAATAGTAATAATAGAGACCAAACACTCCATCGGACTGAATTTTAGTTTGAGAAAAAAATGTCACCTGAAATACCGTCGAGGAAGATAAAATCATTAAAAAAAAAAAAAACTTACCCTTTCTTATAGAAAACTAGATTTTAAAAATGCATGCCCTGAGGCACTCTTACCTGTAAGAGGGTTAAGAAATCCCAATAGAAAGAGCCGAATCGTTTTTGATAGGGTACCCTCTTGTACATACATTCATAAGCACTATCTTAATTTATTTCCAACTATTCCAAGTACGGCTGTATATTTTCATTGAGTGGAAATTAATGTCAACAGTAAATTCTATCCATTTCAAACGGAATCTACGTGCACAAACGCCTTCTTTACCACAAAATTCCATTTTTATACATAGTTGGTCACAAATTAAACAAATCTCTACTCGGCAATTGCTGAACATCATTTTCGTGATTATAATGTCAAGCAAGTGCTTGACTTTATAAGCAAAACAGTTATACCTTTTCTTCCGCTAACATTAAATCGTTATCTAAGAAAGATCGTGAGCAATTGGACGAATGCATTAATAGTTTTTAAAAATTTATCCTATATGGGATCATTTCTATGCCACGAATGCAGAGTGCAGGAAGGAAGTTAGTATGAAAGGACATTACGGGTATTACAGTAAATCATTTAAAAATTTGCTCAGTGAAATTTTGTTTTAAGCACTTATCAAACTTAATGTAACTAGATGTAAGTGCTACGGAGGGAAATGTCAATTGTTTGGATACTTAACAGAACTATAAGAAAAAACATTTACAAATGCATGCCTCCAAAGCAGTGGAGTGTATATTCCTATTTCATATTAATAAATTACGATTCTAAAACGTATCACAGTGTAATGGCCGAATTAGCCTAGACTTAGACTTACCTTGACTTGAAAACCCTACATCTAGCAAATGAGGTACACATGTTCGTAACAGGATTGGGCAGTTTCAAAAATTTGAGTGACGAGTTACGAAAAAATAATAAATAAAAATTTCTTTTTTATTCAAACAAATTTTAGTGATGAGTGAAATATTATTGGTTATTCAAAAAATTTTTAATAAAAAATAAAATTTCAATTTTTATTCAAGCTTTTGAAAATTAAAAATAACACATCGAGATACAGCAAAATTATACCCGTCTGTGCATATAAACATAATATGTATTTATAAAGATTTTTTCGGTGTTTTCTGTATAAATTGAGATTTACTGAGTTGATTGGATTCAAGTTCGGGACCATTGCTGGACAAAATAAGACTTTTGGTGGGATTCCTTCGATGTTTTCGGGATAGCTTTAGGAACTATTTTGTGAGTTTTTCAGGGTAATTTCGGGACATATGCTGAATTTGTTGTGGGCTTTACCGGGTCATTTCGGTGTTGTTTTCTAGACTTCATTTCTCAGAAAAAATCCCACAAAGATCGCTGAAATAATTCAAATATGAACGCAAAAAAGTCTTAATATAATCCATCAATCAATTATGAAATGGTGCTGAAAAAATCCCAAAATTATCCCTTAAACTTCCCCGAATTCACCCTGAAAACCACCAAGTAGGCCCTAAGAAGTCTTATGATCCTGAAATTAAATGAAATAAACTCAGTGCATCTCAATTTATGCAGAAATAATTAAACAAAATTTTACTAATACGCATTATGTCTATATGCACATACGGGTATAATTTTGCTGTATCTCGATGTGTTATTTTTCATTCTCAAAAGCTTAAATAAAAATTCAAATTTTATTCGGGCACGTAGTTAATAGCCCACTGCAATAGCGAAGTTACATATCTTTTTTGATTTTCATACCTTTCATAAACATTAAATGTATGTAAGTATGAGAAGAAAAAGAGAAAAGTTCACTAAAATAATCAGCACGATGAGCGGAGTCGATTTAGCCATGTTCGTCTCTCCGTCCGTCTTTCTGTCTGTCGGTCTGTCTATTTGAACGCAAACTAGTCTCTCAGTTTTACAAAAGAACACTGAATTTCGTTGTTTGCTTTCGCCATTTTATACAATACTAGCAAACCCGGTAGACGTTGTTTTGACGTTTTGATACATAGAACACATCTATATATAAAATGTCATTAACTTGAACCAAATAAACTCCTAGCTATACCGAACTGCAGCTTTATATAGCCTGGGGGCTTTTCCAAAATCTATATACAGACTGTGTCGTGCCCAGTTCAAGAGCAAAACAAAACACAAAATATGTGGGCGTGGAAGCGCCCACTTTTGAAAAATTATGTAGATATTGACTAAGTGACACATATATCCAAATTTTATTAATTTAGACCAAAAAAGTTCGGAGTTACGACGAATTGAAACTTTATATAGCCTATGTATTGTCTATACTGTACCCAGTGAACCCCAGTATATATTGTAAAAATTTCATAAAGATCGCTTGAGTACTTTGGCGCCTATATAAGATACCCTTTTTTAAATCTATTTTTGTTACGCACACAAGGTATATTACTTCATTTGGCATAAACGAATCGAGATATATATTTATTAATGTGTATCAAAACGTTTAGGATAAAAGTAAAATATCCGGGCAAGTAGTTAATACCCCACTGCAAAAGCGAAGTTGTATATCTTTTTTGATATTCATACCTTTCATGAACACGAAATGTTTGTGTAAACTGAATATGATCAGGAGGATGAGCTGAGTCGATGTAGCCATGTCCGTCTCTTGATACGTCTATCTGTCTGTCAGTCTGTCTATTTGAACGCAAATACGAACTGAAAGTATTAAAATAGACCTGCGTAAATTGGGATGCCATAGTAGATCACTACTAGGTATATAATGTTCGGTTCCACCCGAACTTAGACTTCCTTACTTGTTTTGTTTAATTCATACAATTTTTGGTATGCAAAACTTATTGTTAAATTTAATCATACGTATACATATCTAAGATATCAGCCTCATTTGTACTAAAACAGGCACATTTGTGTCGTAGAGCTAGGAAAAAAAAATTTCACAAATTGATTATTAACTTAAATATTACCGTTTATTCTTAGAGATTTTTTTTTTCGTAGAATCCGAACATACTGGTTTGACGGGAACTATTAGCCACTGCGGGTTAGGGGTTTAGAATATGCTCGAGGTAGGCATACCGGTCGTAAGAGGCGACTAATATGCGTAATGACGTGCAACTCGATGGTTGATCCACGGATATGATGCCTCTCACCTCTCATTACCCTTACGGAAGGAGAGGTGACATGACCTAGAAGGTTTCCCTGGTCATAAATCGTTCAAATCCGACCAAGGAGTGTTTATTCGACAACACTCCCCAAAACCTTCGGGGAGTGTTTTTGTCGTTACCACAACAACAACAATAGCGGGAACTATCAGAGTCGGTTACTATATCTTGGTCAACATAAATTTTTTTAGCAAAATGAATTATTTATTTTAATGAATGCGCAAAGCTTCACGCATTTACTCCTCGAAATCCTTCGTGCTTGGCGTTCAGTATCGCCATCAATAATCCGGTGTCTGAAGATAAATATTGGCACCTATTCGGAAGTAATCAGCAAAATGCATTGCAAAACTAACATTTTTGTAATTCTTTACTTTGACGTACAATTACTAAAAACTTCCAAAACAATGAAAACAGTTATTGTAATATTCCTAAATATTTGAAGCGGTTCAAATCGGTCTGTAGCCATGCCCACGCGTACACGTAGAATTTATGCCAGCGCTGTTGGCATAAGTATGGCCACTAACTGCCCCGCTGTGCATCCGATTAGCACCAGTTCGGAGCTAGTCATAAACTGTATAGCGAAACTGAGACGTTCAGTGACTGTCTCCCAATTTTACTGCAGCGGTGCTCTATAGGAGAATTGAAACTTTGATGTGCTAATTTGAACAAGTGCACTCACTGAGTGCCACTCAGTACCCATCCCACTCATATTCCGTTTACTAACACTGACCCATTCAATAAATATTCTGTAGGAGTATTCGTGAGCGGCTATCTCTGAAATTTCTGAGCACGAAAGCCTACTTTGCAAAAGTATTTGTGAGATTCGAAAAATGTAGAAGTTGTCCGATGAGCGCACCTTCACTGCTTGAGTGATAGTTGCCATCTTTGAGGTAGGTATATACATATGCGTTTATCAAAGTGCCTTCACCCACGAAAATTATGTCAATAATCTAACGGCATTAGCGCCATCTCTGTGTGAGTGATTAAAACTACACCTTGACATCTCAAAAGCAGATGGTGCACATAGCGATGTTGATGGCTATGATAAAGAAAGGATACATTTTTGCAACAGGCATTGCAGAGGAAGCGCGATAATTCTGTAGCAATAAGCCGTAATAGCAAAAGTTTATTTTAAGTACCAAATAGTAGGCTTGGCTAATTTTCGAACTAATTAACTATATATCCAGTAAAGTGAATCAATTTTTTTTGTGGCAGCTTTGTTAGTTATTTTCCGTATGGACACTCTCTTCAGTGTCGTATATCGGAACAGCCGATCGAATTTCACTGTATTTAGCAACATTGTAAGATTCATCGGGATTCTCAAAATTAATAATCAAAGTGATTTCTTTGAAATACTTAAGTGAAGTGCACTAAGGGACCACTTCAAAGAAAGTGGTGATAAAAGAAGTGATGTGCGGAATGACTATTTTTGGAGGCTCACTCGGAAATTTGAAGCGACATTTGAAAGATAAGCATCCATTTATAACCCCATAAAAGAACGAGGAGGACGACGTCGACAACGTGTAGGTTATTTTCGAACCAAATAAACGTGGTGAGCAGCTTCAGGAATCAAAAATAACCGTGTATTAAAACACAAATAAAAAGAAGGTCGCGGAGACCGATAAGCAGTACTTGAAGCCAATATCTAACGGGCACCATGCGCTAAGAATGGAAGAAGGGCCAGATATGTAACTTAACATATATATGTTATTATTTTTATTTAAAACTACCAGTCCTTAATGAAATTTTTTCAAACTTTATGGTAAAATGAATAAAAATAGGAGTTCACCAATGGTTAGCGAAGCTTGCCAAAATTTCTCTAATGAAGAAGTCTAGCATCTTCCGCTGAGGGAGACGATGCAAAGCGCTTGTGCTTGGCAGATGATGAAGCCCTTCCAACAGATTTCAAAGAAGAAGTTAGTAAAAAATGTCAGCTTTGCTCGGACAGCTCTCATATTTGCAAGTCCCATATAGACAGATCAGTTGAAAATTCTTCAAGGTAACACATCAAACCAAACAAACACATCCCGAGTCTCCATGTCTTCCATCGACAATTCCGTCCCTGTATTAAAGTCCCATCTTGTGAAACTCAAACTTTTTACAGCATATATGAGGAATGGTCAGCTTTCCAAACTATCGCCTGCCCAAAAGCTGTAACACTTGCGGAATGAAACTAGAGGAAAGGCAGGCACAATCGTTTAACAGTATTGTCTGGCGACGAGATTTCGGTTTAAAAATAAGCGAATTCTCATAGACAAGCAGTTGAAAACGATGAAACACTCTCCCTATGGGAACAGACCTTCCCAACTGATCCTAAATGGCTTAATTCCTTACTAGTGGTGGAATGTTCGCACGGACATAAAACCAGAAAAATCCGAAACTCGATTCCACAAAAATCCTAGGCGAAAATCGTACCATTCCCAAGAAAAACTGCCAAGAAAGTGCAAGTTATGGGGGAAAAATTATTCTCTGAGGTTCTCTACCGTGTTCAAATAACTCGATAGTCAGGAGCGGACTGCCACAGTGCATCAAGCACTTAGGTGAAACCTATACGATTCGGGTCTCAGAAAGCCTTCATCTCCGAAAAAACCCAAAATCGATTAAAGCTTTCTGCCATGCGCTTCCTTTTCCAAGCGACGCAACGTTCGTATTAGTACCAAAGCTTCTGTTCTCCACAAACTCACTAGCTTCTTATCAACCCAATAGACATTATAATAGGCAGCGATTTAGTCGCTGAACTTTTACTTCCTGGAGTCAAACGCAAAGTTCTTTACAATCTCTTAGCACAAAATACTACATTCGCATGGTATTTAAGCGGACCTTTGAAAATCAACGATTGTTCCACATTCCATACCTTTGTAATGGGTGAGTCCAACAAAAACCTTAACATTCAACTACAACGATTTTGAAAATTAGAAGAAGTTTCCGAGAAGCACCCACTCTAAAGCAGACGCATTTTGTGAAGAGCTATATCAAAATACTACATATCGGCACAAGCATGGCCGATACGTAGTTCGGTTACCATTTAAATCTGAACTTTCCTCCAGTCTCTCTTTAAGTTCCTCGCGTTCGCAAGCAATTCACATAGAGAATTCGCTTAACAAAAAACCAAGAATTAGAAGCTGAATACAATTGGGTATTAGAGGAATATTTATCGCTCTACCACATACAACCGACAGATTATTTTGCATGAAAATTACTTTGTTCTCAAAACTGTGACCTTCGGGGAAATCGCGCCCCTTACTTGGCCTTAAACACTTGGCAAAGAGAATTCTCACGGAAGATACCTATGTCTCTGCTATATTAAATTGGGGATATGGTATTCAAAATTGTCCTTCGGCAAAATTGTCATTCAATGCCTAAGTTCAGCTAGCTTTCCGCTTAAAAAAATAACCGCTAATCAACCGAAACTCCAAAGACACATTCCAACCGAGGATCTCCTCGATTGTGATTTCCTCAAAATTTAATTTTCAAGTTCGACAAAAACTCTCGGAATTCGATGAAATGCTATAACTGATTTCTTTTCGTACTCCGCAAAACCCATTCCACCAGCTACGCAGGTAATTCAAGCAAAAATACTGTTGCAGAAGTGGAACCAATTCTTGTCAGACCTACCCATTATCCAACAGATTACGAGATGGATCGAATTTACACTAGATAAAAGAGTTCAGATATAAGAGTTTTGTGACGCCTCTGAAAGCGCATTCTGTACATCCATTTACTTAAGGACCCCAACAAGCAGGACCGTAGCATCTCATCTCCTCTTTTCTAAGAGGAAAGTTGCACCACTACAAACAGTTAGCCTGACGCGCCTAGAGCTGTGCGGCAACATATTACTTTCAAAATGCATAAAAAAGATTTATAAACCAATTTTGGGAAAACTATAAATCTTCTTATGGTCGGATTCTTCAATCGTACTTTCATAGTTAGAGAAACCCCATTGTTCGTGGAAGGTATATGTTGCCAACCGCACCACACAAATCATTCTCTCACTTGGTTACAGGCCGCAATACCTGGCTCACCAACCGCTTTGGTGGCATGGACCTCAGAAATAAAAAATGATAAAGTAACTCTTAATCACAAGAAAAGCATTACCTGCGTGAATACGTAAATCTTAAGAATAAACAACACATTTCCAAGCAAAGCTCTCTACTAACTTTAAACTCTTCATTGACCAGAGCCAAATTCTTCTAGTAGGCGTACGGCTGGCGAATCCCTTCATCTCTTACAGTGGAAGATATCCGATGACCATACCAGAAGAGTCACGACTCTGTCACCTGGTTCTTCAGTTTTTGGACAACTTATTGATGCATGCACAACAATGGTTCTAACAATGGTTAGAACCGGCAGGCAGGAGTACTTTATCTCCCGACGTAAGTCTAAAGTTAAGGGTTGCATACGGAATTTCAAAATTTGCACCGTATTTAAACTAAACGCGCGTTCGCAAATCATGGCACCTCTACCGTCAGAGCACTGCAACTTCTCCCTTCCATTCACCTACACAGGAGTTGACTTTGCAGGCCCTTTCGATGTTAAATCATCACCACTTCTGAAATCATTTATTCTAAAGAGATACTTTCGCTTTTATTTTTTTTTTGTTTTTCGACCAAACCATCCACCTAGAACCCTGCTCCGATCCATCCATGAACGCGTTTCAAGCTACCTTCGCATGATTTGTAGGAAGCTGCAGCTTACCAAAATGTTTGTTTTCGGATAATGGAAAACTTTGTTGGCGCTAGTTGCGCTTACCAGCGAGAATTCAAACAGTTCCTCAGAAGTCTTCAGATGGACCGCCCTGTACTCCATACGTGTATTCGACTGGAGAGTCTTGCCACCTAATGCTCCCCATAGAGCTTTTAGCTCTTATCCCCGGTCATTTCTTACGTGGGGCACCACTCCTTGCCACACCAGAGCCCCGTGTGGACAGTGTCAATTCAAAATCGTTGGGAAAATTTAATGTATATCAGGGCTCTGATTAAAAAATAAGAATGACAGATGCTTGATCGCAACATTGTATTCTTACCAGACACATAGTGAAACTTTGCCGGCTTCCAATTCAAACAGATATACCAATTCCGCAAAACTGATCGTTATTCATAGCTCTCCTCCTTATCCAACTAGTCATAAGCTTGTTAATAAAAATTACTAAAGTCCGTCTTATTTATAGGCATCGAGTTCGCGACCCGTCCCCCCGAATATCGCGCGTACTCACTCAATGTCGTGATTCTGGGGACTCTCTGCGACCTCGTAGAAGCCTTGATTCTCACGTATGCCTACTTTGCTACCGGTTCCACTCCCTACATTTTTGTAAGAAGTTTGCGGCAATGGATTTAGAAGAAAAGTGGCAATAAGTACGATGTTAGGAGCATTGCCAACACTGTTTCGCTCGTATACATAGCCAAGTGCGAGATTGCCAATCGACCTTCAAATCCAAAATCTGCAATCAATGGCACCACACCATGTTTCATCGCTCTACTATTGCAGAAGAAGAAGAAGCCCAGCAGACTGCAGTGCACCTTAGTATAAAATTACTTGCGTGGCTATGCTCTTTCTCTTTCATCCAATCAAGTACCATCGGGCCACATCTAGTCCACGAAGTTCAACTGGAGCATATCATCATCGAAACAAAAAATGGATCACGGATATTCAACTGAACTTTGCGTCCGCACATATAGCCGACGCCGTGTTATGAATCATGTGCCATTCATCATCCATTTATTGCTTCACCCTAAACTCTCGGCTTAACTCTCGGGAACCAATAGATTTTCATTCAGACAGATATACGAGTATATGCTAGGGTGCGTCGATTTGTATGGACGAAAGTTAACCGATATCGCGCCATCGATTTTTCGATAAGTTTTGGGCTCAGGAAAAAAATTTCCACTACGCATACCCAAAAAAATAATTTTCGAGCCTGCGAAGTTTAATTTTTTTGACTTTTTCCGACTTTGATTTTTAAGGTTTTTTTCATGACCTACTAAACAAATTTTCATTTGATTTTAAATTTTTCATGTATACCCAGTCCGACCCGAAAATGTCCGCTAAAAACGTTGGCGATAACAGTTTTTTGAAAAAAAAACTTTAGTTTCGGGTTTTAGAAAAGTCGATTTTTCGACCAAAACAAGTCCCAAAACCCGAAAATGAAATTTTATTTCAAAAAACCGTTATCGCCAACATTTTTAACGCATAATTTTAAGTGGGACAGGAAATATGAGACAAATTCATTTTCATCGGAAACATTTTTGCATGTATGCTGAAAAAACCCCGAAAAAAATGGCGAAAGGCGCAATTTTTTGACCAAAACACTCCCCAAAACCCAAAAAAATTTTTTATTTTTTTTTCAAAAAACTGTTATCGTCAACATGTTGACAGGGCTAAGAAATAAGCCATCCGTAGGGCGCATAAACACAGACATATAACAGCGCCCATTGCTGCCACCGTCTCCGATTTCAAGGAAGCCTTATTGAACGCCAAACTCCCAAAATAAATTGGACTCGACAGTATTGTCACGAAGATATTGAAATACCTTGGTCACGAGGGACAGAGTTATTTAACTGCTCTTTTTAACCTCTCGCTAACCACCTTCATCATTTCGGAAGAAAGTCACCGCTACCTGCCGGCCTAAAAAGGTGGACCGCTAACTATCTCAATGGTAAGCAGGAGTCAGATCCGGGATTTCAGGAATTCTAAATCTAAATCTCGAAGGATTAGGCGAGGGGTGCTACAGGTGGATTGCTCATCCACCAGAGGGAGTCTCCAATGTCTCCGACCATACCATTATACCTTCAAGAAAGGGCGCCTCCATTGCCGAACTCTGTACTAGGATTAATTGTTAGATCCGAGACCTTTCCAGCTTTTTCAAACAGGAATATCTGAAGCTATCTTTGACCAAATCTACGGCGACTCTCTCTCCAAGCAGATGGATTAACTCCACCTACTGTTAGTTGCCCGAAAATATTGGGTGTGACGTTTGACAAAGACCCCACCTTCAATATTCATGCGACCGCAATAGCCTCAAAGGTACAGAGCAGCAACAAGATCTTCAAGTCACTTGCCCGCAGCACTTGCGGTAAGGATAAAGAAACTTTGCTTGTTACATACGAGTATAACGCTATCGACCGACCGGTTATTGTTTAGGCTGCACCGATATGGTTGCCCAATCTCTTTGACAACAACTAGAGGAAGTTGCAAGTCTACAATAACACCATCATCAGAAGTGCCGCTAGATGTCTGCTTATGTCATCCGAGTCTCACCTCCATCAAATAGTTAAAATGCTCAAACCTTGTCATCCAAACTTTTATAGTATGATATAAATTTAAAATACCTAATTTGATAACTTTCTTAACCCTAATCACCCTACGTAAATTTCTGAATTCAAAATAGATTGCTTACTAATAGGAGTCTTACGCGTAAGCTAACAAAGTGCATAATAAGATTTTATATACAGGACGTGGCGGCCTTGCAATGACCTGTTTCCAAAAGGCAACTTTAGGTAGTTATGTAACGATATCTGCATTATTTTCAATGTTATGGTCACTTGAAAACATCCTCCCCTCGAGTTGCCATATGACAACCCGAGTGTGCTTAGGTTTAATTATTTAAAAATGTGAAGCAGTCTAAAATTTACAATGAACAAGTAAGGAAGTTTAAGTTCGGGTGGACCCGAACATTATATACCTTAGACTGGGCGAATTTAATAACCGATATCGCGCCATCGATTTTTCGATAGGTTTTGGGCTCAGGAAAAAAAAGTTCCACTACGCATACCCAAAAAAATAATTTTCGAGCCTGCGAAATTTCATTTTTTTTTAACTTTTTTCGACTTTGATTTTAAGGTTTATTTCATGGCCTACTAAAAAAATTTTCGCTTGATTTTAAAATTTTCATGTATACCCTGTTCGACCCAAAAATGTCCGCGAAAAAAAAAATATTTTTTAGGTTTTGGGGAGTGTTTTGTTCAAAAAATTTACCCTTTCGCAATTCATGGAGTTATTTTGGTTTCATGGGAGTTATTTTGGTCGAAAAATCGACTTTTCAAAAACCTGAAAATAAATTTTTTTTCAAAAAACTGTTATTGACATCCTACCACCTGAAATAGTTGAAGAGGAGCGCATCCTTCAAAGGGAGATTAGAGTTATCAGAGCACAACTTCATTATATATATTGTAAAAGGTTAAACTCTTACTTATCCAGCCTCAACCACACTATACTAAATAATTTCCCTGCATGACGTGGAGTTTTGTACACACACACCAAATCAGAAAAGCGACCGCGCTCACTGCATCATCCCCATATTAGATTTAGTCAATAGTAGGCAGCCTCCTCCGGGTTTGCTGTGAGCTATAATAGTCCCTCCACTAAGAGTAGAAGAAAGCAATTTGGAATATGTTGGTTTTAAATGAAAATAAAGTTAAAATTGCGGCAACCACTACATAGAAGGTTTGGTTAATTGTGAATGATGATATTATTAGGACCGAAATATTAATATGTACATATATATAATATTCGAATAATTGTAGCGAGAAGACACAAATGTTTGAAGCTACTACTTCCCTTGATCATCAATTTCAGAAGCGTAGTGTTATTTTTATTACCTATGACCACAGGGTAGTAAAGAAAGTTCAAGAAAATATTTTAGGGAGTACTTTGTTGGATTCTAGATTTTAGAAAACAAAAGAAGTAGATACTTTACATTTATATCTAACCTCAATTGTCGATGGCATTAACAGTTTTCTGAATCTCGTCAGTTTTGAGTTTATTTTGACGGTTTCGCCACATTGTGCAGCAGTCATTGATATCGACTATCTCAATTGTAGCAATCAACTTCCAAATTCGGCTTCTAAGACCAATTTTGGAGCGGCACTAAGCTCCGCCTTTTTTCGAATGGCTGCGTACACTACCTATAAGTGTTAGCAACGCTGAGTTGCTTAGCAACACCAGCAATAGGCATGTACGTAGCAAGGGTACAAGAAAAGTGTCAATGGCGTCTGTGTAACGCATGCGTGGACCGTACTCGCCTAACGAAAGAAACGCAAATACACTCTTTACATGTAGAGGGCAATTTATATATTGTCGGTAAAAGTGCAAAGCGGCGAAAGTGCTGCTACCAAAATTTTTAAGTTTTTGTGAGAAGAGCATCAAAATAGTTACATTCACTTATGATTAAAATAATAGGTGTAAACAAGTTTTGTTCCATAACATTACACAAACGAAGTTTCTTTTGGTATCAAGATGAGTTTCTTAGATTAAAAAATGTGTAAAAATTCTCTTAATTTATTCAATTAACAGAAAATTTGTATCAAAATTAAAAAATTTTAGTGGACAAAGTAATATGTGTACAAAACGTTTTCTAGAAATGATTGTAAACAATAGTCCTATTAACTATTGATTCTATAGTTTCTTAAATACCGGAATGTCTTTCGTGGTTTTGCATAAGTTTACTGGGCTTGGATTTGACAAACTTTCCGTAGATTTCCAATGGCGTTTGATCCCAGAGTTCCTGTGCTTTATGGCGCAGTTAATCGTTAATCTGAAAGTCTGCCAGCCATCTCTTGAGATCACTTGATTATATATAATCCACTCTGATACCTACCTGGAAGTACTGAGGTTAGCATTTTTTAACATTAATCAGCCTATTATAGGCACAGCACGAAAGCACACATTACAGAAGATAGAAATCAGATGGATCACTAATTCGTCGAAAGGACTTGGGATGATCTGTATAGAGAATAATAGTAAAAAAATAATAATGACACGTGCCTATAGCATTGATGAAAAGCACATACAAGAGTGACCCAAGAGTACTGCCTTGGGGAACCACCAATGTGGTAAAGAACGGAATAGGTTTACAGTTTTTGATTTCGATACTCTGGAACCTATTGTTCAAGTAAGGATTTAATCAGCATAAAAGCACCAACTGAAAGGCAATATACGAGGTGTGTTCAAAAAGTATCGCGAATTTTGTGTTTTTTCAAAAATTATTTATTTATTCATGAATATCTATTTTGTCCCCTTCAAAGTAGTCCCCATGAGATATTATACACTTGTGCCAACGGTTTTTCCAATCTTCGAAGCACTTCAAAAACTCATTTTTTTGTATCTTGTTCAGCTCCTCCTTCGATGCCGTCTTTATCTCGTCAAGAGAAGCGTAACGTCGTCCTTTCATGGGCCTCTTCAGTTTAGGGAACAAGAAAAAGTCACAGGGGGCCAGATCTGGGGAATACGGTGGCTGCGGCATCATTAGTGTGTTGTTTTTGGCCAAAAAGTCGCGCACGAGCAACGATGCGTGAGCAGGGGCGTTATCGTGGTGCAAAAGGCAATTTTTGTTCTTCCACAAATCCGGGCGTTTCTGGCGGATTGCATCGCGCAAATTGCGCATAACTTGCAGGTAATATTCCTTATTGACCGTTCTTCCCTGTGGCAAGAACTCATGATGCACCACGCCCCTGCAATCGAAGAAAACTGTCAGCAAAACTTTCACATTCGACCGAACTTGGCGCCCTTTTTTTGGTCTTGGTTCGTGCGGCAGCTTCCATTGAGATGATTGAGCTTTGGTTTCCACGTCATAACCATAAACCCACGATTCGTCACCAGTTATGACCCTCTGGAGCAAATTTGGGTCGTCGCGGACAGAGTTTAACATCTCATTAGCAATGTTCATGCGATGCTGTTTTTGGTCACAATTGAGCAATGAATTAGCAGGGTATGATCGTGAAATTTTGCAGAGTTTGTACTTATTGTAAGTAAGGATCGGACACAAAGCGTACGTATTCATTAAAAGTATAAAAACTTCGCCACAGTCGAATACAGCGCCCTCCTTACTTGTTATACCTTTCATGAACATGAAATGGTATATTAACTTTGGTCCGATGTTTGTAACGTTAAGAAATATAAGAGATAGACCCACTATTAAGTATACCAAATAGATCAGGACGATTAACTGAGTTGATACAGCCATGTCCGTCTGTCCGTCCGTCTGTTTGAACGCAAACCAGTCCCTCAATTTTTGAGATATCTCGATGAAATTTGGCACACGGATATATTTTTGTATTATATTAGACATTTGTCGGATCCGGTATAATCGGGTCACTATAGCATATATCTCCCATACAACCGATCGTTCAAATAAGAGGATTATGACCATTTCTCCCTCATTTTTAAAGACTAAAACTTGAAACTTGGTGAGATATTACCTTATGGATAACAAAAGATTTCGTAAAAAAGTCAGCAAGATCGGAGCTATATATAGTATATATCCCACAAAACCGATCGTTCAGACAAGAGGATTATGGCCATTTATCCCTCATTTTGGAAGATTAAAACTTGAAACTTGGTGAGATATTTGCTAACAGATAACAAATAAAGCTTATTATAGAAGGAAATTAAATGTATTGCTGACAAAGTTTTAGAGAACTTTAAACAATGCGTATTTAAGTTTGCACGTATTCATGAAAGGTATAAAGCCTTGGGCACAGCCGAAGACAGCGTCGTCCTTACTTGTTTTTTTTTTTTTGTTTTTATGTTACTTTTCGGTTCACTTGAGCTTGGTGGCCGCCTAAAATGCACGAATGTCTGGAATGATAACTGTGCATCCACCACAATTAAAGGAAAATATGAAAATAATAAATGTAATACTAGAAATTAAACTAGTTTTATGACTTAAACTTTATTTGCATAAGAGAGTATGATACTTTTAACTAAACAGGTATAATACTGTTTTGCCGCCTTTGCACTTTCACCGACGATGTACTGTGAGCGTAGCGATGTGTACAGTGCATTCAATCATAAATATTTTTTACAATGCCGAGATTTCTGAAATACAGATATCTTAATCCTAGTCCGCAGAACTAGTAATATGAATAACAATAGAAAGCATAACCAAAAAGTTTCATAATATATAGTCGTTTCTTCAGCCATATCCTCATGGAAAACGCACATCTTTCATTACCCGGAACACACGCTCATAATACATCTATGTTCCATTCAAAGCTACAAAGATTAAAATTTATCGAAACTGCGATCTTGGAACTCAACAAAGTGAAGTGTAAAAATCAATATTTCATAATTGTTATTTCATGTTCTTCCTCTTTTTTAAATGGCGCTTAACCGTATAAGCGATGTTGGTCGGACAACATAGCTCGCCAGTCGTTTCTTCTTTCTGCCAATTGACGCCAACTAGGGATCGCAAATCGGTCTACACTTGGTCCTTTCATCGGAGAGGTGGTCTTCCACTTCCTCTGCTACCACCAACAGGTGCCCATAAAACCTAGGATAACATAATATGGAGTTCTTATATAAAACCTTTCTAAAGCGACATCGATGTAGTCCTCATCCAAGAACCCTGGGTAAACAACTCACGGATCTGCGGACTGGGGACTAAGGATTTCAAGTTCATCCGAGCTGATATAGAAGGTAATGTTAGAACCTGTGTTTTGGTTAGGTCTGAACTAATTACCTAACTATAGCAACGGCAACGTCACAGGTGTCAGACTTTCAATTGGGGATTTGTTGCTGACGATAGCCTCAGTATACATGCCCTATGATGCGGAGGAACCTCCACCGCAAGATAAGGTAAAAGAGATGGTGGCCAACTGCAGCATAGACCACTTGCTTATCGGAACGGACGCAAATTCTCATCACGTCCAAAGGGGAAGTTTATTTTAACGACTAACCTCGTAGTTTGCAACGTTGGTAATGTACCAAATTTTATTACTAAAAATCGAAGGGAGGTCATTGACCTTAGTATTTTTAGTTAAAGTGCTTACGGGTTGGTTAGAAACTGGCAGGTTCTTGATGATCACTCATTTTCAGACCATCACTATTTAATTTTATTTTAGACTTTGCCGTTGATCAACCCATTAGGAGACGCAACCCACGTAACACAAACTGGGAATTGCATAATGAGTTGTTAGATAGAGTTCTGGCGGTACTACCTTCGCAATGCCCTTCATCGGTAGAGAAGCTTGATTTGGATTCACTTCGGAAATCCTGTAGGAAACAATTCAATAGAGCCAATAGCCTCGATAGCGAGGCTCAGTGGCTTGAATATAAAGACAGAGTTCCTATAAGGAAGCCCTTAGACAAGCGAAGAGAACTTCGTGGAGAAATTTCTGCACTGGAGTCGAAAGTTTGAGATGCGTGCTATCAAAGTCGTAAACGGCCTTGAGCTATTTGTGGCGACCTGACGGTACCTGGAGCAGCTCAGAAGCGAAAACTCTAGAACTGCTCCTGGATACTCATCTGGAAAATATGCATTGTGCACCAACTGCACCTTCAAATAACCCGGCTGTAAATATACCCAACACTCTTGTCCTTCGCGCTCAAAACGCTAGAAAGGATAATCAATAACTTTCTCACTACCACAATTGACAGCAATCTTATATCTAGCTATCAACACGCATATCTTAAAGGTAGATCTACGGAGACGGCGCTTCATACCCTTGTCTTTACCATAGAAACATCCTTGGATGAGAAGGACTACTATCTGGTTGCCTTCCTCGATATCGAAGGAGCCTTCAGTAATATTAGCCCAAACGCGGTTAACATCGCCCTAACGAATCTTGGTGTAAATAGGTCCCTGGTAGGATTGATCGATCAACAGGAAACAGGCAGGAAATGAGGTCTTAGCCCCAAGATATGCAAATGGATTTATACCACGATTATTAAACGCATACTGCTATATGGGGTCGTCGTACGGTGGCCTGCCTTGGGCAAGTCTTCAAACCGGAATCTGTTAGGGAAAGTTCACAGGTCTAGCATTATTTGTATAGGCGGAGCTCTAAGAACTACTTCTTCCCCTAAATGTAGAAAGGTACCGAGCAGCGGCGACATTAGCTCTGCGCTTACGGGAACACACGGACCAAAGGACATTCTGGCATACTAAACAATTTCAGTTTCCCCCCAGGAAGCACGGATCGCTACGCGGCTACTACAGTTTCGGAGTGTGACTTTAAGGTAAATATCCCCAGTAGGGGACGTAGTCGACTCGGTGCTACGGCGCAGAAGGTAGTATATCCATTAACACCGACGGCTCTAAATAAGACGGGAGGGCATTCCCACAGCAGCCGGTTCTATCGCACCGGAATGACTCGGATTTTTATATCCGACCAAGGGCTGTTATTTCGACACTACCCTGTCTAACCTGTCACCTTTTCCCCTAACAATGTCATCCTCCGAGCAGTTCCTTGCAGCAGGGCTGCTCAAAACTCTCCTGCTCCGGGCTGGGGTTGAATCGAACCCGGTTCCAAGAGAATGGATCTGCTGCGTCTGCTGGAAGGAGATTTACGTAAACGTTCACACTCCATCCAATGTAATTCCTGTAAAAGATGGTTGCACAAAACTAGGTGCTCCGGGCTAAATCCCTCCACATACAGGCCCCCTAGTTTCTACAAAACTTTTGTGGCCCCTTGCTGTTCACGCCCTAGGGCGTCTCGTGGCCAACGACGATCAAGTGTCGCACCGCCACAAGCTTTAGATACAGTCTCCACGACTAACAGCACTAATATCCAGCAAGTAGTGTGTAACTCCCGCTGCCGCTCACGCCCACAGGCGCCAACACCTCACACATCCGCTCACAGCTACTTTCTACGTAGCACCTCTGTTTTAGAGGTGAGCAATGCTGAGAGAAAGCCGACCCCCTCCCACTTTCAACTTCCCCTTCTTCTTCCAGCACTAGCACAAATGTAAGCCAAAGCCACCAGCTCCTGGTCCCTTACACCTTACGCACTGTTTGTCGGTTGAGACTATATACACCTGCGACATCAGTCAAATGCAACTCCTGCCTTGGCCTATGTCACCTGCTTATATGTTCTCAACTTGGTAACAGGAACTTATGGACTGATACGTACGTTGCGCCATGTTGTCCAGCTATGCAACCTACAACGTCGATCCATTCGCCACCTTCCGGTGGTTCGGATCCCTCATCTTCTAAAGTGCGACGCAGTGCGCGACCCAGCCTGCTTCCACCGAGGCACCAGACCTTGACTCCCAGTGTGAATATTTCTCCCCCTTCGCACTTTCGTGTCCTACAGATGAACTGCAACGGTTCAACCGGCAAGGTTGGTGAAATAGTGAAGGGGCAAAACATCAAGATCGCTGCTATTCAAGAAACAAAGTTAAACGCCCGATCAGATCTTCGGACTTGTGACGGCTACAACATCCACCGCCGTGACCGAGAGAGAGGACTTGGGGCGGACTTGCCTTCATCACTCACCAATCTGTGCAATATCGCCTATTTGAGCCTGACTTCAGGGACAACTTCCTAGAACGTCAAGGTACGGTTGTCCGGAAAGGCGATGTCGATCTAGAAATTATTAACATTTATATACCTCCTGCCACCTGCTGTCCGAGGGATTACCACCCTGACATCAGTGCGTTACTCAGAGGCGACAATCGTGTAATCCTCGGAGATTTCAACGCACACCACGATCTGTGGCACTCAAGCCTATAGTTTGATGGCAGGGTACAGGAATTGGCTGAACAAATATATGATTCGACGTTTTGCACTGTGACGGGGATGCCCCCCACGAGAGTTGCGGTAAATTGTTCTAGTTCGCCAGACCTCACTATTGTCAGCACGGGTCTCATAAGCTGCGTTGAATGGCGACCAATGCTAACTCTTGCATTGGATCATTTACCGATAGTCCTCTCAATCGATCGCCCCAACGACTTTGTTACTTCTGAGAATCGCACTTTCACCAATTTTAGTAAAGCTGATTGGGTTGGTTTTCATAACTTCACTGAGAGCACCTTCGCTGCTCTTCCCATCCCGTCTGACGTACGAGAAGGGGAAAAAGCGTTTCGCATGGTCATAGCTTCAGCTTCCAATCAATACATTCCGTCAGGTAGAATTAAGGAGATACTTCCGAATTTCCCCGCAGAGGCAGCGGCCCTGGAAAATGAGCGTGACCATGTGCGACGCTTGGACCCTACGGATCCCCAAATTCAAGATCTCAATGCGGAGCTCAGACGACTGGTTGATCAACACAAACGCGCCAAATGGGAGGAGCACCTAAGGTCCTGCAACCTCTCTGCTGGTGTTGGCAAAATATGGTCCACTGTTAAATCCTTGTCAAATCCGGCCAAATCTAACGACAAAATATCTATCACCTTTGGTGATAAGGTACAGTAGAAAGCGAAGACATGCGGGAGCGCCTTCTGCCGGCAATTTGTACTGCATCCTCCGGTCGACAAGGAAATCACACGAGCCATCAAGCAGCCCACAAACGGAAAAATAGCTAAGCGGCTATAGTCGTCACCACCACGGAGGTTCGGGAGGCCATACGGGGGTCCAAAAGCTCCAAATCTATAGGCCCAGGCGGTATATCCATGCTGATGCTAAAAAATCTCTGAGAAGAGAGAGCAAGGTACCTAACAACTGTCTTCAATCTGTCTATGACCACTTTTGTCATTCCAGAAAGATGGAAACAGGCAAGGGTGGTGCCACTACTAAACCCCGGCAAGCCGGCCAACGAGGGGGAGTCTTATCGACCGATATCACTCCTCTCGCCAGTAGTGAAGACCTTGGAGACGGTCTTTCTCCCTTATTATACGACCGACTTGCGACTAGCCGAACATCAGCATGGATTCCGTAAAATGCATAGCATTACCACCGCGCTAAACGCCATCACCACACAGATAGGTGTCGGTCTCAACCAACCTGCTCAAGAATTAATTTTTACCTCCCATCCCTATCCGGCTTTTTCGCTGCATGAAATCTGACATTGTCACCGACCAAATCCTCGGCCACCTTGTTTACGACGTGAACAGCGTAGGCGAACATGGAATTAGACATCTACGTCGACGGCATTAAGCTTCCGACTGTCACGTTTGATAACATGGGTCACGTTTGATAACATGTTCAAATACGGTGCTCATGTAGCCGCGATTGCCACCAAAGTACAAAGCCGTAAAAAAATCCTCAAGTCACTAGATAGCAGTACTTGGGGGAAAGATAAAGAAACGTTACTGACAATGTACAAGGCAATCGGCCAGCCGGTTCTGAGCTACGCGACGCCTATATGGTCGCCGGGGTTAGCAGATACACAATGGAGGAGGTTGCAGGCCTGCCAAAAGACCGCACTCAGAACTGCCACGGGGTGCCTCCTTATGTCTCCTGAGCACCACCTTTATAGTGAAGCAAAAATGCTCGATGTTAAAGAGCATTGCGAGATGTTGACCAGGCAATTCCTGTTCAACTGCTATAAACCGCAGCATCCGAACAGGAACCTGCTCAACGAAAATCCGCCTCCCAGGAGAATAAGGAGTCACCTCCGTAATCACTATGACGAGATCCGGTATCACATTTGCTCGCCGTTTGATCCAATGGTGCACCGGCAGGCCCTCAGCCTCATCCACACGGAGTCGGTAAACTCCTTTGTCAGGTCTCGTCCAGTGAATGCAGTCCTACAGGCACAAGCTCCACCTGTTGCCGACGAGGAACGCGACATGCCTAGGGAGACAAGAGTCACGCTGGCTCAACTTCGTTCTGGATATTGTAACAGACTAAACTCTTACCTATCCAGACTGAATCCCGACATGCCAAATGTCTGCCCGGTATGCGGCATGTCTCCCCACTATACTAACCATCTGTTCAACCGAGCCTACTATTCTAACAGCAATTTCACTCTGGTCCACCACTGCTGAAGCCGCGAAGTTTCTAGGACTTCCGTTAGAAGAGCCTGATGACAATGTTGGATGAGGGGTGATACTTTAGGCAGGTTAAGTAGTCACTAATACAACAACAACAACGGGAGGGTCGGGAGAAGGTCTTTTCAAAGGATTGCGACCTAGAACTCTCCTTCAGACTACCTAATCACTGTAGTGTGTCCCAGACTGAGGTCTCTGCAATAAGGAGGCCACAGCGAGTATAGGACCGGACACTGTCGGCAAGGAAATCTTTATTTTCAGCGATAGCCAAGCCGCCATTAAATCTCTTGGCTAAAACTTATTCAATTCTGAACTAACGCTTAACTGTCGCCAGGGACATTGAGGGAAACTGTAGGGCAAATGAGCTTGATAGACAGGGCACTACCAAGCAGGTTCTTCCTGACAAAGAACGCTTGGGTATACCCTTTGCCACATGCAGGCTACTGCTAAACGAATGTACCTATCGCCAAGCCAACAAAAGATGGCAACCTGGCCAAAAAGGGATCCCAAGAGATTTCGACAAATCTACACCCTAAAAAGGGCTGATATTTACAGGTTAATAGGAATACTAACTGGGCATTGCCTTATTGGGAAGCCCGCGGAGAGCCTAGGTGTCACCTATCGCCGTTGCTGCAGGAGCTATAAAGACGACGAAGAGGAGCAAATGGTAGAACACCTCGTCTGCAACTGCCCTGCACTTAGCGGCGTCAGACGGCGCTGCCTAGGAGTTCCCTTCCTGGACAACGTCCGCCAGATTGCGGAGTATGACATCAAGGACTTAAGGGCCTTCATCAAGTCTTCAAATTGGTTCGAAGAGGAGGTGTCATGGTGTCTCTACGTGGTATCACAATGGGCATTCTGATACTGGCCTAAGTGTGCCCTCGTGACAGCCACTTCAACCTAACCTAACCTATATATAACCTAGAACTTGGTTTCTATGGGAGGCGACACCCCCTATTTCCTTATACAATGTTTTTTTTTTTGAGGTGATATAAAAATTAGCCGAGTTTTCGATCTCTAATATGAATAGCTCCATGGATTTTTAAAATCTCATTTGTATGAGCGGTACCACGGCCCCGGGTTCCCCTATGCTCCGTTTTTGGGGAGGTTTTACGGATTCACCTCATGTTAATCTTTGCAAAATTTAAGTGTTTTTATGTGAATACTCCCATGGATATTCAGTATAAAAAATCCCATTTGTATGCCCATTTCTATGCACCGCTCCCATTCAGTTATTTATTAAGGAATTCAACATGCCGTTTCAAAAATCGCCTCTCGAAGAATTACATTAGATTAACTTCACTTACAGCGTGGTGAATTGATAGCTTGCGATAATTCGCATTGGTTCCTCTTCTTATTATTGGAATCGGTACAAAAAGGTTTAGGGAACTCAATGCAAATCGAATAAAGTACTTTTGGACTCTCTCTAAACGGTTTATATGGACAGTGTGGTAAGCTGGCTATTCGAGCTTGGAACGCACAAAGGCAGAATAAAAAACCTGGAATATATAAAAGTCTGAAAGACGTTTGAGGAAAGCTAGTGGTCCAAGGGAACTAATAAAAATGTAATTGAAATGCGGAGTGAAACTTTACATGCTATCAAAATATACTCATAAATATTTAATTTCAATAACCTCATTAAGGCATGAGTCCGCTAAGAAATAGGAGTCCCCAATGGTTTGATCCCCAAGTGACCCTATGGAACTTTCTATAATTAAGATAAAGTCTACTGGTAATACGACAATCATAAAAAATATTAAGGTCATATTGGAGTACCGAGGAGTTAATCTCAGAATGGCTGAATTCCTCAACAGTAGTTGCTTTCTATAAGTAGAAAATGAAAGTGAAATGTTCATAAACTAAAAAGTCGATGATGCGGAATCGTCAATTCCGCTGCATACATTTAGGCGCACTCTCGGTGCGCATCAGATGCGCAAATCGCGCATCACCAAATTTGTTGATGCTTTTTATAATATAATAATAATAATAATAATAATAATAATATACAATATATTACTAATAAATTTATTACTTTTTACATTATATAAGGGAAAATAAATAAAAGTGACGTTGCGTTGGTAAAGAAAGTCATGATGTATGTAATGTATCACAAAAGCATCATGACAATGCATCACTCCGGTTTTCGTATCGCAGTGGTGCATTGGAAACTGATATTTAGGAAGTCATCCAATATATTTTAAGATCGTCTGCATTTCAAAGAAATTTGAAATATAAGTATACTTCATAGTTACGGATACAGAAATATCGTAAACATCAGTAAAAGACCTAATAGGTAGCAATGAATAAATACTCCCCATCTATAGCAACTAAGTAGCGCTATGTAAATACGATTTTGTCCAATTAAAGATACTAAGAATGCCACCCCATGCAAAAAGCTTTTCAATCACCATTCTGTGAGAAACTTGGTCAAACGACTTATAAAAATCCAATAAATCGTACCAATTCGTAGGCCATTAAGAAAGCATGAATACCACTCCTACGCAAAGACTGAAAGATTAGAAACTATTAATTTTTCGGTTAGCCCTAAATTATCCGTAATTAAGTGGCGTAATCTTTGTGCAATATGCAAAAACCCAATTTGTGTTCAACAGACTAAGAAGAAAGTAACCTGTCACAGATGCCAAACCATTGTTATGATCATATTTTCACATATATAAGTTTTTGTCATTATAATATTTTATTTAATTATTTCAATGTTAGATATTGATGATAGAAATAAAACTTGATAAAACAACTAACATTTGTGCTTAATATACTAGTCCTGTCCCAGTACATCAACTACATTTTATAAGTAGTCCCCCGTAATACTAAAACCAAGGAGTAGAAATAAAATTTCGCATAAATATATATGAACAAGTTGGAAACAAATTTTATATATAGCTTAAAATGACCTTTGTTTAAATCGTAGTAAAGTCCAGAAGTATCAGCTTCCTGCGTTAGCTGCAACATAGACATTTTTTAAAATGAACAGTAAAAGGTCACTCGGTGACTAATACCACAATGGCATATTTAAAAATTTGTGGAAAAAATTTAACTTTTGATCTGCCCCGCTAATTTCATATGAAGTAAAGGTATATAGCGCTGGTAACATTGCGGTGGAATACGTTGTCAAAAAGAGACGGTGAAGTCCACCGTAACGTAATATAGCGGCAAGCATAAAATATTACGGCCGTCATGACAGTGGCAAATTATCCGGCAACGTTTTTTTCCACCAGCATATTCAAAACGGTGTGAATTCAGGCAAATATTTAAAATATTTTTCCACAAAAAAATAACTCTAAGAAAAATATTAGAAATAAATAAAAACTCAAAAACAGGCAGCCAAATAGTTCAAATAAAATTGACCGCCACGCTCATCGAACTTTACAGGAAGGCGGTGCCGCTAATAACGGTAAGCATAGCGGCCGCTACATAGCGAACGTTACATTGCTGCACCGCTTTTCAAGGAAACCAAAGTTTAAGCGAGGCAGTTTTTCAAAAACTAGTTAATAAACCAGTTAGGAAAATTATTCTTATACAGAAATTTTCCGTAAATTATATGTAATTAAGAGACATATTTCAAAATAAATAAAAATGTCATTGTGTCAATTTATAGAAAAAATTAAATGTGAGTTATTGTGTCAGGTACAGGTAACATCAAAAGTGATTTGAAAAAGTTTTTCAAAACGGGGTCGCCCCTCGGCAGTGGTTTGGCAAACTCTCCGAGTGTATTTCTGCCATGGCAGGCTTCTCAGCAAAATTTGTCTCCTTTGTAGATGCCGTTGGGAGTCGGCAAAAAACTGTAGGTCCCACCAATTTGTAGGGAAAAATTCAAATCGGCACACCACAAATTGGAAGAGAAGCTTGGCGAAAAAATCTCTTAGGAGGCTTATGATGATATACCTGTTGTATATCGCGCCATAGAGAGAGATAGAGAGTTATTGTGTCATTGTTTTTATTTGATATTAAATGCCATGTCAAATCATTATTGTAATTTTGCTATGTTAATGGTTCAAAATATACAAATTGATTCCCTGAGCACCACGCAAAAGCGTTAAAACGATTATACCGGCCAAAGCAGCTCCAGCCCAGTAAGCAATAGAGCTGAACGCTAACCGAAAAAGATATACAATTGGTTATATCTTTTTACCAACCTGAAGAAGTCACTCGACAAACGGCCAATCGAAAAGAAGTAGAATCAAAAACTCCACCAATGGCTTAACTACTATTTTCAAAAGACATTTAGTCATGATTGTATCTTAAGTCTTTGAGCTTTTCAAACAAAAGAACCCAGAGATTAAAATCCATAGAGTCAAGTTTTTCGAACTAAAGGCGTTTCATGTCAATGTTATGTCCGAAATGCCACGGAATGTACAGGGTGGCTGATGAATTTTGCTACATTAAGAAACTCAAATAATTTTTTTTTTCAGTGTATGGAATTCATTTTTCTTTTATTGATGTTAAAGCTCATTAAATTTTATTAAATATAGCTTAATTAGTTTTAAAAATAATGGAATTTAAGCAGGGGGGGCATCCTGCTCGTCGATGCATGTGCGGCATCTTACCAAAAAGTTGTTCATTACTGCTTGGAGAGTTGAGACAGGAATAGCCGCAATTGTTTCTTGAATGGATTGCCTTAGTTCATTCAAATTTGTTGGTTTTGCTTTGAAGACTTCCTGTTTGCAATAACCCCACAAGAAAAAGTCAGGTGCAGTAAGGTCAGGCGACCTGGGTGGCCAACGGAATGTGGAGTTTCTGGATATCAGCTTATTGGGAAATTTTCGTCGCAATTCTGTCATAACAGGTTGGGCTATATGAGGAGCTGCACCATCTTGCTGAAACCACACATAGTTGAAAGAAATTCTCATTCGGCGTAATTCTGGATAGAAAAACTCTCTCAACATGCTCAAGTAAGGGTCTCCAGTAACCGTAACGGTGTGACCGTTTTCTTCGAAGAAGTAGGGTCCGACAATGCAGCGTGATGAAACTGCACACCACACTGTGACACGAAGTGGATGCAATTCCGTCTCATGGAGTATCTGTGGGTTGGAAGCACTCCATATTCGACAATTTTGTTTGTTTATGTTGCCGTTTAAATCGAAATGGGCCTCGTCAGACATGAAAAGACAGTTTAACATGTTTCCATCCTCTTCCACCATTTGAAGCATCTTCTGGCAAAATTCCAAGCGAATCGGCAAATCTGCAGCGTTCAGTTTGTTGGCCATTTGAATTTTATATGGGAATAAGTCCAAATCTTTGTGCATAATTGACTGTAATGACTGTCTGCTTACACCCATTTGAGCAGATAAGCTTCTTGTCGAAACACGTGGATTGTTTTGTATGGCAGCAGCTACAGCAGCGATTGTTTCCTCCGTTCGAACCGATGGTAAGGTCTTCTGTTGACTTTTTCCATGCTCGGCAAAATTGTTTACAAGTCTTATTATGGTCCATCTGCTCGGAGGATTGCCGCCAAACGTGCGCCTATACTCTCTTTGAACCGAAACTACGGACTCCAGTGCGTGATAGCGGCGGACAATCCAAATTCTTGTTTCAGTGTCAAGTCAATCTGCAAAATAAAAAAAAATTAACCAGATTCATTAAATAGAAAAAAAGTTATTTAATTTTTTTTTGGTAGCGGCTTTCATCAGCCACCCTGTATGTGTTTGTATATATCATGCCAACTTCCGTTTCTGGTCGATGCTTTGAAAGATTCTTTAAAGCCATCTATAAAACCTTCTGAGCTGTTGAAAAAAATATGTTGTGATGAGAACAGTGTTAAATGTAATTTGGAATTAAATGTTGAAACACGGTGAATGCAATGGGGAAAACCATCGGATGGTTGGCTGCGAATTCAAAATATCAAAGGCACTAAAAGAATCCTCTTACGTGAAATTAATATGCAAACTGGCAAGTTTAAATTTCACAGCTTTGTCAAAAAGTAGCACTATCTAATGAAAGCATTCACATTTAGTTTTCTGCATGACCTTTTTTTAACCAAATCATTGTAGACTTAAAGTCTAATAACAGCCATATTCATTAAAAAATATGAAAAGTTTATAAATAGCTTTTCAATCAAATAAGCAAAAACATTATTTATAAACACTTTATAAACTTGCAATAGTGTTATAAAGCAGTTAAAATCTTTATAATTGTCATAAGACCATTTCTCCAAATAAAAGTAACTTCAAAGTGGAAAATTTTACATCGAAGCAACGGATGGGGTTGATTTCGTCGAACCTGCGAGTTTTCCATACATTTTTAGGAGTTAACCGAGCCATCTGACTTTAAGGAAAGCCTACTTTACATTGTGAACGACAAACTCCGCTCAGTTGTGATCTTTTTGCGACTGAGTTTCTTGAGCCCTGAAGAGGTACGCCAGCTTATCGCTCTAGCTATTCACCACACAGTCACACTGATTCTTGCCAAAAGTACTAAGGCTGTCACTGGCAGCGTATTATATCCACTCTAATGGTTCCGCTGAGTATAGTGGTTCTGCTGGTTAAACACAATTTCATTTTTTTTTTCACAAATATTTATTCCCACAAAAGTCGGTTCTATTATACCGGAATGGCTCAGTCTTTTCCTACCTATCCATGAACGTCATAAACACTCAACCCAAAAGAAGACCAAATGAAATGTATTAGTTGAACTTAAGCTGTTAAATGCCTTTGACATGGTAAATGGCGGACAGATAATAACAGATTTGGATTCACTCCTGTCTGCAGGGTTGGACCGTCAAATATTTGAGTGGTCGGCAATCGTCTGTTGAGCTTGGAAGCGAACCCGAAGGTGAACGCCGCCCAAACGAATGGAGTGAGGCTCATAATTTCTCAAGAGGTCAAATACCTCGGCGTTATCCTGGACACTAAACTCAACTAGAGCAAACATTTTGAGGACAGACTCAGGAAGGAAATCACTGTCTAATGGGAATAAGTGGTGAACGCAGGGGGGTCCCATCGAACGAATTATGCCGAAGCTGCAGGGGCGAGGAGGAAATAGAAGTGTAGAACACTTCCTCTGCAGTTGTCTCTTACTGGCTAGGACTCGTATGGAGTGCCTAAGCAAGTGCTTCTCTACGAATTTAATGGAGCTAGGCTCTACTGAAATCGAAGAAAATTTGTGCTACACTAAGCGAAAAAGTTGGTTCAACTTTCTAAATGTCTAACGGAGGAAGGGATTTACACCTTATTTAGTGGTTTCACAATGGGCTCCAAAATAAATTGCTTTCCCCAATCTTATCTGGTTGTTTCGCAGCGCGGAAAGCGGCATTGTCACCGACCCAATCTCCGGACGACATGGGCTGGCCAAGTCAGCCTAAAATTAGACGTCCACGTCGATGGCATTAAGCTTCGGACTGTCTTTCACCACAATATCTACGTTTGATAACTTGCTCACTTTTGCTACTCATTCAACTACGATTACCAAAGTACAAAACGGCAACAAAATCCCGTAATAGATAGGGAAATACTGCTGGCAACGTGCAAGGCAAACGGCCAGGTGATTCCGGCGTACCTGGGCCTTTCAGACACATACTGCAGGAAGTTGAGAGCCTGTCAGGCACCGTACTAACAACTTCCCCAGGTTGTCTCCTTATGACACCGTGACACCCACTCCAAAGTCAAGAAAGAATTGTCGGTGTTAAGCACAATGAAATGTTAACATGTTAATGTCTAGGCGGGGCGAATCATCGCTACAAGAATAGCAAAAACTACAAATATTTGGTAAAATTTAAATAAGAATTTCAAAATTTAATTTTTTTCTTTTTCGAAAATTTCAACATTTGCCAAAACCTTATAAAGAAATTATAGCTACAAAATCGTTATAAGGCGTTTATGAATAAGGTTCATTGTAACAGTTTTATAAAATTAAAATAGATGTATACTATTCTAGTTTTATAATGTGTTATAGATTTCATTTATGAATAAGGCTGTAACTATCCCAATCTAAAAAAATTAGTGTATTTTTTGATGGATGGAAAATGGATGAAACATACCAATGTTTAAGGCAAGATTACTCGAAACCCGCTAGCCTGAAAAATGTTTAGTCTAGAATTTTCTTCTAGGGAATTTAATTTTCTACAAAAATATATGTTTAGGATTGTTAAAAGTTGGCGGATATACCTGTTTTCCGAAATGCCTAAAAAATCTTAAAATATGTGCTCCGTCAAATTAACAGTAGTTATTTGTGAAATATTCAGTTACCTAAATTCATAAAGTCTACCTGCGTCCAGCTGCAACTTCACTTTTTACATCAAATAAAGTTAAACAACCTTGGGCATAAATACGCGCCTGAACAGGTATATATAATTCAGTACGGCCGTAAGGTCGTTTTTGTTATTGGAACTTGTTAACAACATACATTTTTTTAGTTACGAATTGTATACCTGAAATTTATTTTAATAATTTGAGTAGGTATATAAAGCTATCCATCATACAATGCACATTATCATTCGTCTTTTGGAGATTAAGGAACTTAGTATTCTGTTTACTTAAATAAAGTGAATAGTATTTTTAAATATAGTTCACAGTTTAATATTTAGTCAGATACACTCGATGCCAATTCTAATATGTATCTAGAAAACTCGAAACTATTTGCGGTGTTTAAATCTACAAAGTCAAGACGGGACTTCGTTGAGGCTATTATGAGAGAATTATCGAGCAAACAAGCATTAAAGAAAAGGAAGGCCTGGAAGAAAAAATTGGTTTACAATACATTATGATAGAAAGAAAATGGAAGGACGTCTATCGTAACAATTCAAAATTTCTAAGTAAGGATGAAAAGTGGCTAGCTGACAAAACTTTTTTGGACGAAGAAACGCCTAGCACGTCAACCAATCCAACTAGACGGAGACCAACAAAACCCATAGAAGAGTGTTCTACCTACACAAGGAAAAGGAAGCTGTCAGATACTACAAAAGCTATGGCCACGACTCATCTTTCAGAAGCACTGGCTATTAAATATAAAAAAGACGAAGAAAACGTGAAGTCTTATATAACCGAAGCAGTTGCGGTAGCAAGTCCAGTGCGACTGATGAGGATCAAAAACAGCATTCCCACACCACCAAATGCGCTACCTAGGAAATACACTCCCGAAGAAGCTTTGGCGCTGTTTATAGATCTCGGTTTAACGAACAAAATATATATTATATTGCGTAAGTCATTATTGCAGCGTATTGCCGATATTTTACCTGGATACAAAAAAATTACTCAAGCCAAGAAAGCAGCAGTTCCGCTAGGTCCCAAAATAACCGAAGTATCAGCTAAAATTGACCCTAATGGATCATACGTCTACACGACTCCTTCAAAGTTTTACTGAAGAAAAGTTGAAATCACTGCCAAAGGAGCTAGCATAACTAAGTGGGGCTGTGATGGATCATCAGGACAAAGCGCATATAAACAAAGAATAAATATAGACGATGAAACAATTACAGAAAGTAATATGTTTATGGCTTCTATTGTTCCATTACGACTAAAAGATGAAGCTTCAGAATATTGGAAAAATCCACGTCCGTCATCAACTATATTGTGCCGCCCGATATTATTTAAATACGAGAATGAGTCTTCGGAACTCATAAAAGCTACAGTGAGTGATATAAAAAATCAAATTTCTAAATTAGAGCCAACAATAATTGAAATTGAAGAGGGGAATGTCATTACAATAAAGCATGATTTTCTTTTAACAATGGTCGATGGAAAAGTTTTGAACTTAATAACAAATACGACATCTACAACGAAATGTCCAATTTGCAAGAAGAGCCAAAAGGACTTTGAAAATCTTGATGATTCAATAACTGACGAACTAAATTATGAGTATGGAATATCTCCTTTGCATGCTAGGATAAGATGCATGGAATTTGTTTTGAAGCTGGTTTATACACTACCACAACAAGGAGAAGTTTTCGACGACAATACAACATGTAACGAGAAACATAATAGGAGAAAAAAAATAGTTCAGGATGCATTCTATAACGAGATTGGCCTTAGAGTTGACTGTCCAAAGTATGGATACGGAAATACAAATGATGGTAACTCCTCAAGAAGATTTTTTGAAAACGATGAAGTGACTGCTCGCATAACAGGAGTTGATAGGGTTACTATGAAAAGATTGGGAGTAACTTTAAATATTTCAAACTGCCATGAACCAGTTAATGGACCCAAATTTGGAGAAGATGCATCTAAAACTACAGAGTTGCTGCATCAAAAGTATGCTGAGAAGAAACTTACACCAACGGTACATAAAATTTTAGCACATGGAAAAGATTTAATAGAGTACCAGTGCTTACCATTAGGAGAATTGTCTGAAGAAGATCAATAATCTAAGAACAAGGACTACAAAAGATATAGATGTATGAACACCTGCAAAGTATCACGAGTTAGACAAAACGAAGACCTTTTCAACATGTTAGCTATCTCTTCTAATCCAGTCATATCATCTATGAGGTATGTAAGAACACTGTATAATTTCATGTAATACTCACGGTTGTTGGGAATCCTGACCTTGAGATTGGGGTACTATTTCTTTGTATTACGTTTGTTTGAAGCGGGACTTCGGGGATAATTAGGCTTCCGCAACTAGTTGCACTGCATTCAATTAAAAGCCTGTATTTCTTTGGCAAAGCTGCCCTTTCATTTACTTCGCTTATATTGCCTGTTATTTGCCACTAATAAAAACAAAATTTGGGTTTTGCACGAAAAATATATTTTTTGGTTCTATGCAAAAAGGCCGGTGGTAGAAAAGCAAGAATTTAGTAAAGCCGGTGCAAAAAACAATAACAATAATAATACAATGATATGATGGCCGCCTACATGACAGCTGTCGGTCATGCGGCGAATTGGTGTGGGGTGATTTACGCGTGGTTGCCACACGTCCCAAATCGTTCCAATTTTAACACTTAAATCTAAAGGTGAATTCATAAGTTGTGATGAGTAAATAATGTAATAACAATCAAATATAATGTGATATAATACACGCGTTATAATGAAATTATTTACAATTCATGGAAAATATGTATACGAGTATTATTTTAAATACAATTCATGCAATATGGGTATAACGAATATTATGGTTTTGGGATTGGGACGTGTGGCCACCGATGTCGCGTAAACATTCTGCCTCCCCTAGGCGTACTAAGCGCCTAGTGTATGCTGCAACTCCTGCAAGGCCCGAACTGCTTCCTGAATAAGGATCCGCCCCACCTTATTTTTATACGTGGCTGTGCGTAAACCGGTTGCGGTGCACCGGATGGTGCGATCGCCGACGCTGGTTGGTCGTGCTGGTTGGCGTGCGATGGGAGCGCGACCAGGAGACCGTGGAGGCTGCTGTTGAGGGCGACGACGATGAGTTGCTGTTCGGCGGCGCGGCTCCTGGCGGCGTTGTGGGAGAGGTACCTCCGCCACAGGTGGTGCGACATACGCCGGTTGGCGACCTCCGGTGTCCCGATGAAGGAATGTGTGGTGATGCTGCCCGCAGACCCGGCAGCTTTCTGTGGAGGTGCACTGGTTGGTGCGATGGGACAGCGCTAAGCAGTTGGTGCAATACTGATGTGCCCTAGCGACCAAGAAGCGTTGTTGCGGCTGCATGGCCGTGAACACAGGGCACATCAGCAGCGCGTGATGACGCATGCACAATTTACATTTCCGGTAATCCGGTACGGGTTCGCTACGGCGCGGACGGGCTGCGGGCAGGGTCACTTGCGATGCCAATGAGCGGCGTGGTGTTGGGACCGGAGGGCGTTGACGATCCATCTGTTGAAAAGAGAGAGTAATATATGTGGATATTAGTTATACGCTTGGGAGTAAGCATAAGTTTTGGGAATGCTTAAGTTGTTGTCTGGGAGTTTACGATAGCACGAGCATTATGGACTGTATTAAGTTAGGGAGCTGGGAGTGGGCACTGAGGGCCCTCGTCACTCTCAGACGACGGTAGAAAGCACAGTTTCGTGAGAGGTCTTGTGAGAATTCCGTTCTGGGTGCGGACGTCTACGACACGAATGTGTCCGTCTCGTCCTGGGTGTAGGCTTTCTAATCGACCTAGTCGCCACTCGGTGGGAGGTAAGTTGTCTTCTTTAATGATGACTAGGTCGAAGGTAAAGCTGTGGGTTCCGGCGACCTTTTTAAAGTGTGTTTTAAAGCTTTTGACAGCGGATTCCCATAATCCGCCCATGTGAGGTGCGCCAGGGGGTATGAACTTCCAATTGATTCCTTGGGGGGCGTACTTCTGTACGATATCCGTCGATACTTCTTTCAGGAACGTGACGAATTCCAGTTCGGTAGCACGCTTGGCGCCGATGAATGTTTTGCCGTTGTCGCTCATCATCTGATTCGGGTATCCTCGGCGTCCTACAAATCGGGCGAAGGCGGCAAGAAACGCTTTGCTGGTGAGGTCTGAGCATAATTCCAGGTGGACCGCTTTGGTGGTAAAACAGACAAAGACGGCCACATAGCCCTTTACGAGGGTATGGGATCGGAGCATGGATGCTTTAAGTTGGAAGGGGCCAGCGAAATCTACACCAGTCGTGGTGAAGGGGGGCGCGAATCCACATCTCTCGGGGGGCAAGGCCGCCATTATTTGGGATCGCGTTTGTTGTTTGTGAGTGATGCAGACTTTGCACTGGAAAATGCACCTTTTGATAAGGGGTTTGAGACGGGCAATGTAGAATTCTTGCCTTAACATTTGTTGCATGAGACGAGCCTCCGCATGTAGGAGCATTTCGTGAAGGAATCGCATATATAGAGTACAGAGGCGCGACTTTTCGGGTAGGATAATGGGATGGCGCTCATTGTAAGTGAGGGTTGCGTGGGCTAATCGGCCATTTACTCGTAGGACTCCACTCTTGTCTAGGAAGGGATTGAGTACGAGTAGGGAGCTTCGTTTCGAGATTGGTTTTGAGTCCTCCAGACATGATTTTTCAGGAGCGAAGTATCGAGTTTGGGCCATTATGATGAGACGATGTTTCGATCTTTTGAGATCGGCATGAGTTAGAGAGGGTTCGGTGGGGTCATTAATACCGTTCACCGCGTCTTTTAGCCGACGTACAAACTTGAGAACATACGCTATGACACGTAAAGCACGAGGGTAGGAAGAGAATCGATCTAAGAGATCCTCACTCTCTTCCGTAACATGGAGGGCTTCTATTTTACGTGCCTCTGGGGGGGCGACGTTGCGAACTGTTGGTTGGGGCCAGGCTTCGGGGGGTTGTGAAAGCCACTCTGGACCATTCCACCAGAGGGCAGACTTGGCGAGATCGCCTGGCGTACAACCTCGGGTTCCCAGATCCGCGGGGTTATCTTTGCTTCGTACGTGCCGCCACGGGACATTACCTACGAGGTCTATAATCTGGGCGGTTCGATTGGAGACATAGGTCTTCCATGAGTGAGGTGGCTTTTCGAGCCAGGCTAACACGATTTCAGAGTCAGACCACATAGTCAACTTTCTTCGAGTGAGGCCGAGATGGGGTTGAACTACCGCTATTAATTTGGCTAATAGGAGAGCTCCGCATAGTTCCAGGCGTGGCAGACTTATAGTTTTGAGAGGAGCCACTTTGCCTTTGGACACAAGGAGGTGAGAGAAAACTTGGGTGCCGACAGTAGTTCGCACATAAAGGGTTGCGCAATAAGCCTTTTCCGAGGCGTCGCAGAAGCCATGGAGCTCGACTATGTGGGCCGGGGCGAAATTAATCCATCGGGGGATTTGTATCTCTGCGATTGACTGAAGATTTGTTGAGAATTGCGTCCATTTTATGAGCCGTATCGGTTTGACCCGTTCATCCCAATCAGTTCCGTCCAACCACAATTCTTGCATCAGGATTTTTGCCTGTATCATGACTGGCGTCAGCCACCCTGCGGGGTCGAAAAGTTTCGCAATAGAGGAGAGTATCTGCCGCTTGGTGGCTGCCGTTGAGGCTGGATCTGAGTCCACAGTATATGAGAATGTGTCCGAGAGCGCATTCCATTGAATTCCAAGGGTTTTGGCGGTACTACTTTTCTCGAATTCGAGGAAGTCGGTTTCAAGTAAGTCCGCCTTGGGAATTTTCCTGAGTATTTCCGGATGGTTTGCCGTGATCTTTTTCAAGGGGAAGCCGGCTGATTTGAGAGCATTAATAGTCTCGTTTAGGGATTGCTCGGCTGATGGGAGATCATGGCTGCCGGATAAAATGTCGTCTACATACGTCTCGGACTTTAGTATTGGGGCTGCGCGGGGATGGGAGTCGGCTATGTCTTTCGACAGCTCGTGTAGAGTGCGAATAGCCAGAAAGGGAGCGCAGTTCACCCCAAAGGTGACCGTTTTCAATTTGAAGTCCTTTATTGGACTGGTTTCGGGAGTTCGGAATATTATCCGTTGGTAGTTTTGGTCATCGGGGTGTAAGAGAATCTGGCGGTACATTTTCTCAACATCGCCATTAAACACATATTTATATGTCCGCCACTTGAGCAACATAAGTCGGAGATCGGGTTGGAGGGTTGGGCCGGTACATAGAACATCATTAAGGGAGTGACCGGACCCTGTCTTCTTAGAAGCATTGAACACAACTCTGACTTTTGTTGTCTTTTTGTCTGGCCTTACGACTGCATGGTGAGGGAGATAGAAAGAGCAGTATTTTCCTCGAGATTCCATCTCATTGGGACTGCATTCTTCCATGTGGCCTAGGGACAGGTATTCTTCGAGTACCTGGTCGTACTGCTGTTTGAGCTCGCCCTTTTTTGAGACAGAGCGTTCCATGCCATGGAACTGTCGTAGAGCAGCAGTACGAGATTGGCCTAGGTCGATATCGTTCGGGAATGATGGTTTAAAAGGAAGCCGAACCATATATCGACCGTCATCCATTCGAGTGGTTGTGCTTTTATAAAACTCTTCGCACATTTGATCTTCGGGGGTTTCCACTCGGGTTCTGGGTATCTCCTCGATTTCCCAGAACTGTCTAAGCTGTTCATTCAGCTGAAAGTTTGAGATTTCCCACACTTGGGAGGAATGGGCTCCAACCTTTTCGGGTGTTTGGCCGCTTATGATCCATCCAAATATTGTATTTTGGGCTAGCAGGCTGGGTGAGATCTTTTCGATGCCATTCAGCATTATTTTTGGGATTAGATCACTGCCCAATACCAGATCGATTTGGGATGGGTTCTGAGTGTTCTGGTCCGCTAGTTTGAGATGGGACCATTTGCGCATTTGGTTCTCATTTAGCCTGAGGGTTGGGAGTTGCCTAGTTAGCCGGGGTAGCACTATTGCCTGGGCGTTTATCTTCACCTTTTTGTCATTTGAGACGAGGGTCAACGAGCACAGCTTATTAGAGGTCTGTACCACTCCGCCTCCCATACCCGATATTTCAAACAGGGAGTGGGTATAGGGAAGCCCGAGTCTCGTCTGAGCTTTGGCGGATATGAAGCTTCTTTCGGAGCCTTGGTCAACTAAGGCTCGAAGCTTGAATAGGTCCCCTCTATGTTCTACCAAGACAATTGCTGTAGGGAGTATAATTTTGCTATCATTTTCAGCATGGAATGATTGTACTTGGGATGCGTTGGGTGCAGAGGGATCTCCTTCCTGGGGTACCGCTTGGCTGACGTCCTGAAGCCTTGGAGTGCTGGCTCCTATCGTTGCTACCTGGGATCTGGTCCTTTGAATTCCGGAACTGGTACTGGGGTTTGCTGTGTCGTGAAGGGTGGTGTTATGCCGGCCTTGGCAGTGCATGCACGTTCTCGTGCTTTGGCAGTCTTTTGAGAGATGGGTTTGGGCTAAACAATTCTCGCAGATATTATTGTCTCTTACGAATTTTCTGCGTTCTGAGATTGGCAACTTTTTATACCGCAAACAGCTTTGTAGGGTATGAGTGGACTGTCTGCATAATTTACAGTTATAAAATCGCTGCTGTTCTGTAGCGTGGGATTTTGTATGTGTCGGAGGTTTGTTGCTGTGGTTTTGGGGTTGAGACTGCCTGAACTGGGGGTTGTTCTGACTGGGGAGAGGCCTTGAGAAGTTTGTGGAGGGTGGATTGTATCGGGGTTTGGCCGGGCGCCATTGATCCACCCTTTCCACTATCTCGTAGCGAGTAGTCAGAAACTGGTTCATTTGGGACCAGTTCGGAAGGTCTCTTCTAGAGCTTAATGATTGCTCCCACAGGGCAACTGTATTTTCTGGAAGCTTTGAGGTTACCAGATATATTAATATGGGATCCCAACTAGAGGTCTCGACTTGTTGTGTCGCTAAGATTTGGAGAGCGTTGTTTACAGAGGATTGTAATTTTTGAATATCCTCACTATTCTCCGATTGAATCGCTTTTAGATTCATGAGGACTCGGATTTGATTATCGACCAGGACTCTTTTGTTTTCATAACGTGACTTGAGGGCTTCCCATGCTAGGGCAAAGTTGTCGTCACTTAGAGGGAATTGTTCCACTATTTGGCCTGCCTTACCTTTAGTCTTCTGTCTGAGGTGATACAGTTTTTGGGCACTTAAGAGTTTGGAGTGGTTGATATACACCGCCGTGAACATGTCACGGAAAGACGGCCATTGATCATACCCTCCATAAAATACTTCTGTATCACATGGGGGGACTTTCAGGTTCATATGGGAGGACTCTGAGGGGGGTTGGGTTTGCACAGGAGGCGTGGGATTACTCAATTCCTTGAGTTGGAGTTGGTCGCCTATTTGTGCTTTAGTGTCCTCATAAGCTATGAGGCAGGCTCGGTATTTACCGAAAGCGGCGGACTTGAAGTCGTCGGGAAGGTCCTGGTCGTCGGTTTCTACTACCAAGTCGTAGGCGCTCTGTACTCTAGACCAAAATATATCGATATTCTTGTCTTTCAATTTTAGGGCTGCCTCGGTATTATCTTGTATAGGGGTTGAGCGGAACCGAGTACAGTAATCCGTAAAATTATCGGTTTCGGATATAAACTTATTTTCAGCCACGGTAGTCATTCTAAATAGGGACTTGCTTAATTTAATTTTTGGAATTTTGGGAAATTTTTTAGCTGCCGCTAATTATATTCACAAGAGATTGGTCGAATGGATTAGTTTGGGGCTAGTTGTTAGCTACCGCTGTTTGTTTTTCTTTTGAAAGAAAGTGATAAAAGGATTTTTTTTTTTTTTTTTTTTTTATAGTCCAAAAGGGAGTAGTCTGGGATTAGTTTGGCCGGACGAGATTTTTTTTCTACTGGGTATCGCAACTTTGTAATGCACGTGTCAATTTACTGCTGGGTTGTCGCCAATAATATAAACGTATGTAAAGGGTGTTTTTTTTAGGGGTATAGAACTTCGAATTGAAATAAAACACAAGAAAATCGTTTTAAGGTCCATCAATTTGGCTTTATTGGAAGGATAATTTTATGCCATTAATGTTTAAATATGATTTCGGGCATGTGGCCGCCCCGGCTGGCTCGAATAAAGCCAATTCTACAGGTCCAATTTTCAACCACTTTTTCGAGCATATGGGGCCGTAGGGGGCAATAACGCCACGAATGTTGGCTTCCAATTCCCCTAACGTTTCTGGTTTGTTGGTGTAGACGAGCGACTTCACATATCCCCAAAGAAAATAATCCAATGGTGTCAAATCACACGACCTTGGTGGCCAATTGACAGGTCCATTCCGCGAAATTATGCGCTCATCGAATGTTTCCTTCAATAAATCGATTGTGACGTGCGCTGTGTGGCATGTAGCGCCGTCTTGTTGGAACCACAACTCATCCACATTCATGCCATCCAATTCGGGAACAAAATAGTCGGTTATCATGGCTCTATACCGGTCTCCATTAACGGTAGCTGCCTCTCCAGCATTATTGCGGAAGAAGTTTGGCCCAATGACTCCACCAGCCCATAGAGCACACCAAACAGTCAGTTTTTGTGGATGTAATGGCGTTTCAAGGGTCTCATGTGGATTCTCTTCACTCCAAATGCGGCAATTTTGCTTGTTGACGTAGCCATTCAACCAAAAATGAGCCTCATCACTGAACAAAATTTTGCGATGAAAATCAGCATCGAAATCAATCTCATTTTCGGCCCATACACCAAAATCACGACGCATTGCATGATCTCGCGGCTTTAATTCTTGCACAAGCTGGATCTTGTAAGGTCGCAAGCCAAGATCTTTTGCGCAAAATCTTCCATAAAGTTGATGGACAAAGCTCCAATTGCTGTGCACGGTGGCGAATCGATTCATTCGGGTCCTCTTCAACACTTTGCTCTACAGCGGCAATTGTTTCTTCGGTGCGCACTGTTCGACGTCTCTGCGGATGCGTATTATCACATAGAGTAAACGTAGTGCGAAAACGATCCATGGTTAACCGAATTAATTGCTCTGATGGACGATTATGTCGACCATAAAATGGACGGAGCTCACGGTAAACTTCGCGAACTGAACCATTATTTTCGAAATAAATTTGCACGATTTGCAAGCGTTGTTCTTTTGTCAACCTGTTCATGATGAAATGGCAAACCAAACTGAACATAAATGACATTAGAGTTGCCAGATTTGACCACAAAATGCTAGTTTTATCTCTATTCAAAAAACAAACCTGTAAAAAAAACACCCTGTATATATGTCCAAGTTATACCGCACGGGACACAGGTTTATAAAGGGCAATGTTTTAGGTTTGTGAGAATATGTACATATATGTATGTAAAATTTCACTTTATGGGATTTGCCTTTGACTTTCTTGACACTTTTGGCGGGACAATTTATTTGGAGATTATAATTTTCTATATTATAATAATGTATGGGCAGGGGCTGGTTTCTTCAATGGCGAAGAAGGACCATGTATAATTTCATGTAATACTCACGGTTGTTGGGAATCCTGACCTTGAGATTGGGGTACTATTTCTTTGTATTACGTTTGTTTGAAGCGGGACTTCGGGGATAATTAGGCTTCCGCAACTAGTTGCACTGCATTCAATTAAAAGCCTGTATTTCTTTGGCAAAGCTGCCCTTTCATTTACTTCGCTTATATTGCCTGTTATTTGCCACTAATAAAAACAAAATTTGGGTTTTGCACGAAAAATATATTTTTTGGTTCTATGCAAAAAGGCCGGTGGTAGAAAAGCAAGAATTTAGTAAAGCCGGTGCAAAAAACAATAACAATAATAATACAATGATATGATGGCCGCCTACATGACAGCTGTCGGTCATGCGGCGAATTGGTGTGGGGTGATTTACGCGTGGTTGCCACACGTCCCAAATCGTTCCAATTTTAACACTTAAATCTAAAGGTGAATTCATAAGTTGTGATGAGTAAATAATGTAATAACAATCAAATATAATGTGATATAATACACGCGTTATAATGAAATTATTTACAATTCATGGAAAATATGTATACGAGTATTATTTTAAATACAATTCATGCAATATGGGTATAACGAATATTATGGTTTTGGGATTGGGACGTGTGGCCACCGATGTCGCGTAAACAAACACAAAAAGGTCTTACAGATGCGTATAGCTCAGAAATGGTTGCTTTGTTAGATATATGTTCCAGTGACGATGACTATGTTAAGATAAAATAAGTTTCTCACTTCTTATCACTACAATGAAAAAGAGATTTACTAATAAATTTTGTTACTTTATTGAAAAATAAGATATCTACGTACAAGTTAATTTTTTATTTCAAATAAAAGAATTAATTAATTTAGTAATTTATAAATACATACTTTTCGTTATTGAATATCTCTAAATTTTATCAAATTTATTTTAAAGCTTAAGCATTTCGCCTTCAAACGAGTATTAAATTTTTATAGAAATCAATATGTCTATCGAGTTTGGTACAAATTGGTAAAGCGGTTACTAAGATCAAAGTTTTGCCACTCCCCTTTTCCAAAATTCGTTGGCTGTTTAATCTTTAGCTCAAATAAAATTTCATTGAACCACTTTCAATAACTTTTAGTTATTAATAAAATACATATTTGGCTTGTAAATTAAAAAAAAAACATGTACAATTTTACGATGAATTTTGAAGCACCTTGTTATTGTGGCACCAAAAACGGACATTTGAGTTTTATAAGAGTATTGCCATTTAAAAGAAACAATACGACTATCGATTTTGGTAGTTATTGATTACGTGACTACTTAGATACAACTTTTTGTCTTATCAAAATCATTAGTTTATCTTATTTATTGCTTAAATACGTCATGATAAGACAAATCTCATATTTTTTTTTTATTTTTTACTAAAAACATTTTGTTTTTGCATTTTTCTAAAAATTTTCGACTTTGACGAATTTTTTAGAAGCATCCTGTATTCACACAATAAAACTTCAAATAATTAGCTTTCATTTGCATTTTAAATTTTTAAAATATCTTCAAAAGTTATGATTTTTGCAAATAAAACTCAAAAGGCGTCACTGTGCGTTGTTTGGTCTATGTCAATTAACGGGGTAAAACCATCAAATTTTGCACAGTTTGTACTTATTGTAAATAAAGATAGGACAGTGAAAACTGTGATGCTTTTTCATAAAATGTAAAAATCCTTTATACAGCCGAAGACAGCGGTATCCTTACTTGCTTTTTTTTCCTTTTTCTAATTTTAACTGCTCTTTTATTTTATCATTGGCATCGATTCATATATGTTTTCACTATTTTAGGTAAATGGGTATTTATAAGACGCTGACAGGGCTTTCTATTCGGAATAATCTCCACTCCTCATTCACGTGTCGCTGTAGGGAAAAATATAAGTTTGTTACTAGTTGGCACTGGGGAATGCGATAACACGTAGGGTAAAAACTTTAAGGAATGGATCCCATGGTCACTAAATTAATATTTACCAGCTTGTTTAAAATTACAGCTGCAATTTTTTTTTTTTATTTAAAATATTTCTGGCTTATAATTAAAACCCTTTTCATTACGCGCCTTTCTTCGAAAACAGGCATAGTTTTAATTCAAAACCAAATTTTGTTTAGAGATATATGTAGCCCAAAAAAGTTTAAAATTTAGGCTAAAATTTTTAGCAGTGTACTTAACTTGATAATCAGCACTAGCCGGAGATCCAATAGAAAAGCAAGTTTTTTCTCTCTGAAGAAAAGCCAGCTAGGGCAATTGGCACATTTTGTGCTCTGATGACAAGACGTCAAAATAAAAAATTATTCTCACTATCAGTATTGTGAAACGGTGGAGAAAGTATGTATGTGAACAGGAATGGGCCTTTTAAAAATTTATTAGGCTGTATGCTAATCGGAAAAATTTTCCTCAAAGGAAAATTAGGTGAAAAACTGTCTATGGTGTAAAAATATTTTCCATTTTGCTGTGCCAAATGAAATGGTAAATTTTGACAGTTGCAAATTTTGACATCTGACAAAAGTACGTGTGAAAGCAAATATTCTGTGAATAAACTTTTGATTAACTTATTTTTTCTGCCCTAAATTCATTTGAAATAATATGATTGTCAATACCGAAAGCATATATGTGTCCACATTCGTAATTGTAAAAATTTGACCTACCCCAATGGGCTAAGGTAAATTCTGAAGTTCATATTCACCGCGATAAATATCAGAATTTTCTTTCGCCTTTTTCAAAATTTACAATTTTCAACCGATTGGCACGGGGCCTTGTTCAAAACAATGTTAGTGATGAGTAAAATGTTATTGTTCAAAACTTTTAAATAAAGAATAAAATTTCAATTACACTACCCGACATGTGATTCATTTTCTGCTGATTCCAAATATGTAGTCAGATAGTTTAAAAGTAGAACGGTTTTCGGGATATTTTGAAATTTCAGTTTTTGAGCTAAGAAAAATAAGCAGGATTACTAATCGGTCAATATCTCCTATTATTATCTCGATTTTTGTGTTATTTCATTTCGTTTTAAGAGGACGAAATACCATTTCCACAAAAAAAAAATTTTTTTTTATAAAATGTTTAATTTTTTTCGACATTCATATTCTTTATTGTAAATTTTAACGATATAATTAACAACCTCCTGGTTTTACGCTGTTAGTCTATAGCCTATTTCTTAGTGAACATTTTGTCACTTTCCAGATGGTAATCAGTAAAAAAATAAAAAAATTACAAAAAAGAGGATGAATGTCGAAAACCTGAAAATTTGTAAAAAAAAATTTTGTTAGCCATACCCCTGTCAGCTCTTCACATGAAATGAGAGACGATAATGACAGAGATATTGAGGGATTAGTAATAGTACTTTTTTCGTTGGTAAAAACTAAAGTTTTAAAATATCTCGAAAACCGTTCTACTTTTAAACTATCTACATATTTGGAATCAACAGAGAATTATACATACGTATCCTCTATAAACTTTTGGCGGTACTACTTGGTTCTTTTTGAGGTAATTTCCTCATAGTTTTAGGAATCACTTTGGGATTTTTTCAGCACCATTTCGGAATTCTTTTAAGGATTATTTAGGCCCCCAAGACAGTCTATAAAATGTCCTGAAATTACCCTAAAAAAGTCCAAAAATTATTCTTGAAACAATTCCAAAATGGTTCCGATAATGTCCTAACATAATTATTAAAACAACTCCAAAATGGTCCTGAAATTGGGATTTGATCCCTACAATTATGCCGAAATTACCCCGAAAAGAACTAAGTAGTCCCGCCAAACGCCTTATTTTGTCCAGCAACGATCCCGAACTTGACTAAAATTAACTCAGTGAATCTCATTTTATACAAAGATAACCAAAAAAAAATTCATAAAAAATAAAATTGGTTTATAAAGCTTTTAAACACTCATGTGATCTTATGTAAACGAGCGTCATAAGTATGTACAAATGTACCTATATGAGAATTTTATGGAAAAATATACATTTTGGTTTTTAAGTGGGTATTTGAGTTTGAGTTTTAAGTTTTTTAAATTGGTATGTGTTTACATAAGCACGTAAGTGTAGTAATCCTGCAAAAAATTCAACTTTCGTGCATGTGTATATGAATGTGATATCCTAAATTCAAGAGATTCTAATTTTTCCCTTTATATGCATTCAAACAAACACAAAAATTTGTGTTTGGATACGCATGCAAAAAACAAATACAAAGCTTACTTTGATTTGATTTATTCAAAATCCATTGCAATCACCCATAGGTACAAATGTACCTATGTAGATCAAAATCAGATTACTTTTTTACAAACCCATGTAATCGCCCCTAATTCTGGTTTATTTCGCTAAAATGAAAGAATCGTGCTCAAAATATATCAATAAAGGATAACAGGAAAGGTTAAGAAGCTTGATGAATTCTTGCTGTTGTGGGAGAGTCTGAAAGGGAATCATAGGTACATTTGTACCTATCCGATCAAATAAGTGTTAAAATGACACTTCCATACAAATTTTGAATTATAAGAGCTTTATAAACCTTTTTTATTTTTTCTGAATATGGGTCTATATCTACATGAGCATATGTTTATAATTTTTGTATCTAGATGTGCTTGACTAATAAGTGAAACTTTCAGCCCTGTTCCCATTTGGTATACCTAGCAATTGTTATACTTTAATCGACACAATTCTGTCACCCCAAATTTGTAAAGGTATGCACAGCCAACAATGACAATCGGAAAGCTTTTTCAGTTCACCATACAAAAGGTGAAAAATTTCAAAAAAAAAGTGTCAAATAAATTCAAAACTTTTTTATTTATAAAAAATCGGATTATTACAAATTTTTTAGAAGCACCCTGTATCTGTGACATTCTGAGCTTTCACACAATAAAACTTCAAATAATTAGCTTTCATTTGCATTTTAAATTTTTAAAATATCTTCAAAAGTTATGATTTTTGCAAAGAAAAAACTCAAAAGGCGTCACTGTGCGTTGTTTGGTCTATGTCAATTAACGGAGTAAAACCATCAAATTTTGCACAGTTTGTACTTATTGTAAGTAAAGATAGGACAGTGAAAACTGTGATGCTTTTTCATAAAATGTAAAAAGCCTTTATACAGCCGAAGACAGCGGTATCCTTACTTGTTTTTTTTTTCTCTTTTTTTAATTTTAACTGCTCTTTTATTTTATCATTGGCATCGATTCATATATGTTTTCACTATTTTAGGTAAATGGGTATTTATAAGACGCTGACAGGGCTTTCTATTCGGAATCATCTCGACTCCTCATTCACGTGTCGCTGTAGGGGAAAATATAAGTTTGTTACTAGTTGGCACTGGGGAATGCGATAACACGTAGGGTAAAAACTTTAAGGAATGGATCCCATGGTCACTAAATTAATATTTACCAGCTTGTTTAAAATCACAGCTGCAATTAACAAAACTGCTGAAAGTTTGTGAGAATCTACAAATTTTTTTTTTTATTTAAAATATTTCTGGCTTATAATTAAAACCCTTTTCATTACGCGCCTTTCTTCGAAAACAGGCATAGTTTTAATTCAAAACCAAATTTTGTTTAGAGATATATGTAGCCCAAAAAAGTTTAAAATTTTGGCTAAAATTTTTAGCAGTGTACTTAACTTGATAATCAGCACTAGCCGGAGATCCAATAGAAAAGCAAGTTTTTCTCTCTGAAGAAAAGCCAGCTAGGGCAATTGGCACATTTTGTGCTCTGATGACAAGACGTCAAAATAAAAAATTATTCTCACTATCAGTATTGTGAAACGGTGGACAAGGTATGTATGTGAACAAGAATGGGCCTTTTAAATATTTATTAGGCTGTATGCTAATCGGAAAAATTTTCCTCAAAGGAAAATTAGGTGAAAAACTGTCTATGGTGTAAAAATATTTTCCATTTTGCTGTGCCAAATGAAATGGTAAATTTTGACAGTTGTAAATTTTGACATCTGACAAAAGCACGTGTGAAAGCAAATATTCTGTGAATAAACTTTTGATTAACGTATTTTTTCTGCCCTAAATTCATTTGAAATAATATGATTGTCAATACCGAAAGCATATATGTGTGCACATTCGTAATTGTAAAAATTTGACCTACCCCTGGGCTAAGGTAAATTCTGAAGTTCATATTCACCGCGATAAATATCAGAATTTTCTTTCGCTTTTTCAAAATTTACAATTCTTAACCGATTTTCACAGGGCCTTATTCAAAAAAATGTTAGTGATGAGTAAAATTTTATTGGTCAAAACTTTTAAATAAAATTTCAATTACACTACCCGACATGTGATTCATTTTCTGCTGATTCCAAATATGTAGTCAGATAGTTTAAAAGTAGAACAGTTTTCGGGACATTTTGACATTTTAGTTTTTGAGCTAAGAAAAATAAGCAGGATTACTAATCGATCAATATCTCCTATTACCATCTCGATTTTTGTGTTATTTCATTTCGTTTTAAGAGGACGAAATACCATTTCCACAAAAAAAAAAAATTTTTTTATAAAATGTTTAATTTTTTTCGACATTCATATTCTTTATTGTAAATTTTAACGAAAAAACCTGAAAATTTGTACAAAAAAATTTTGTTAGCCATACCCCTGTCAGCTCTTCACATTAAATGAGAGACTAAAATTTTAAAATATCTCGAAAACTGTTCTACTTTTAAACTATCTACATATTTGGAATCAACAGAGAATTATACATACGTATCCTCTATAAACTTTTGGCGGTACTACTTGGTTCTTTTTGGGGTAATTTCGTCATAGTTTTAGGAATCACTTTGGGATTTTTTCAGCACCGTTTCGGAATTCTTTTAGGGATTATTTAGAACTTCTTTGGCACCATTTTGGAATTGTTTTAGGGATCATTTTAGGACTTATATCTCGAAACAGTATCAAAAAAATTCCACAATATTCCCGAAAACAATAGCGAAATGTCCCAGAGAAAGCCCCCAGGACAGTCCATAAAAGGTCCTGAAATTACCCTAAAATAGTCCAAAAATTATTCTTGAAACCATTCCAAAATTGTTCCGATAATGTCCTAACATAATTATTAAAACAACTCCAAAATGGTCCTGAAATTGGGATTTGATCCCTACAACTATGCCGAAATTACCCCGAAAAGAACTAAGTAGTCCCGCCAAGCGCCTTATTTTGTCCAGCAACGATCCCGAACTTGACTAAAATTAACTCAGTGAATCTCATTTTATACAAAGATAACCAAAAAAAAATTCATAAAAAATAAAATTGGTTTATAAAGCTTTTTAACACTCATGTGATCTTATGTAAACGAGCGTCATACGTACAAATGTACCTATATAGAGTTTTATGGAAAAATATACATTTTGGTTTTTAAGTGGGTAGTTGAGTTTGAGTGTTAAGTTTTTTAAATTGGTATGTGTTTACATAAGCACGTAAGTGTAGTAATCCTGCAAAAATTTCAACTTTCGTGCATGTGTATATGAATGTGATATCCTAAATTCAAGATATTCTAATTTTTCCCTTTATATGCATTCAAACAAACACAAAAATTTGTGTTTGGATATGCATGCAAAAAACAAATACAAAGCTTACTTTGATTTGATTTATTCAAAATCCATTGCAATCACCCATAGGTACAAATGTACCTATGTAGATCAAAATCAGATCACTTTTTTACAAACCCATGCAATCGCCCCTAATTCTGGTTTATTTCGCTAAAATGAAAGAATCGTGCTCAAAATATATCAATAAAGGATAACAGGAAAGGTTAAGAAGCTTGATGAATTCTTGCTGTTGTGGGAAAGTCTAAAAGGGAATCATAGGTACATTTGTACCTATCCGATCAAATAAGTGTTAAAATGACACTTCCATACAAATTTTGAATTATAAGAGCTTTATAAACCTTTTTTATTTTTTATGAATATGGGGGTATATCTACATGAGCAAATGTTTATAATTTTTGTATCTAGATGTGCTTGACTAATAAGTGAAACTTTCAGCCCTGTTCCCATTTGGTATACCTAGCAATTGTTATACTTTAATCGACACAATTCTGTCACCCCAAATTGGTAAAGGTATGCACAGCCAACAATGACAATCGGAAAGCTTTTTTAGTTCACCATACAAAAGGTGAAAAGATTTCAAAAATAAAGTGTCAAATAAATTCAAAACTTTTTTATTTATAAAAAGTCGGATTATTTACAAGTTTAAACATTTTGAGTGATAAAAATTTATTTTATTCTTACAGTTCTATAATGAGCAAGAACAATTTGTGTCAACGCAATTCAAAATGTTATTCTGCAAATCACAGATGTCAGAATCGCATTTTAGAGCTCAGTAAAGTGAAGAAAGGAAAACTCAAGTGATAACTCTAGTGAAAAGATATTTTTCACTTCACGATAACGCCCAACCAGAATTGACCCTGTTGGTCAGTGTGTCGAGTCCCAGTGACCCCAAAAGTTCTTTTTTTTTGTATATTGTAAGTTGGGCAATAACACGTATAAAAAAAAAAATCAATTAACAAATTCTCAAAGGAGAGAGTTGGCCCCTATCCCACTATTTCCATGCCGCTAAGTTTTAAAATTTGTGGTGCTTCTCGAGTTCAATACAATAAAGTTCCTAAATGATACCAAATAAGAGTTTTGTCAGAAATTGATTCTGCTACGGCAGTTCGCTGGAACATCATACATAAAGTGCTCTACCGTTTATCCTGCTCCCGAAAGATTGTAGCTGCATCGGAACAGGATTCAGCATCCTTAATTGTAGAAGAGCCACGGGTACACTATACAGGACTGCTAACATCTATTATAAGAATAGTTAACCCCGTGCTGAGGGATGTGGCTCCAGATAAGTCCAAGGTGTGCAATGGCCTTCTTCGCTTCTGACACATCAAGACTATCCCACGTCCCGCCAACTTATAGGGCATTTCGTTTTGCTGCACAGTCAGCTTCCCGAACGTTCCCCAGCATATTCACCATGTACTACACCGCAACTGTCTTCCCCCACACCATTGCTCCGTAGGCTAGACTCGGGCGACTAACTTCTTTACACACCTTTGCTGACTTATGGGCTCAGACTTCACTTTTTATCTAGCTCTCTTTTGCAGGCATGCATATCCATAACTGCAACCATATGCCCAACTGACTCTGCGCTCCATATTAACTTGTCTGTGCGCTTTTTGACCATTAAAGGGAAGTGAAATAAAGCTTGCAATTTTATTTCTAGTCTGTTTTAGAGACTTACGCTGGACATCGCTGTATCTACCCATCCACTACATAAACTAAATATACTATGTGGGGTCCCACTGATAACGTCGATAAGAACTAATCTGTATATGACAAAGAGGTAGAGCAGTGGTTAGATGACACAACCATTCCATAGATGTGATGTAGTCTCACTAGCTCCACAATTTTGGGCTACCTTTCTACTACAGAATCCACCCTATCCAGTTAATAACCGGGTCTTCAACAAAAAAGGCATCCAGAGCATCTTCTAACGCTTCAAGAGGCTCGCATAAATCGTGCCTCTTTCGTGAACATATATCGTTAGGCATTGTTACATACTCAGTAGATCATACCAAAAATAGTGACTATTGATATGGAAAAAGCTTTCGAATTTGTTATAGTTCAAGCATAGGGCTGCTTATTCTTTATTAAAAATTTTTGAAAACTCACTCGTCCCTAAAAATTTTTTGAATAATAAACAAATTTTTTGTATGAGTACTTTTTTATTATAAGTGGCTGAACCCTAGGGGTCAATTCTAGTTTTTCGTTATCGTAAATTGAAACGTTTTCCTTTCTTCACTTAAGTAAACTCTAAAATGCTATTCTGATATGTGCGATGAAAACTGTAATTTTTATCATTCCTTCAATTTTTGTTGATTTTACGGCTTGTACATTTTCAAGTATTCATGAAACGAGCTCAAGGCCAAGAATAATAATTTTTCACTTTTTAATTTTTATGAAAATTATTATCGTTTTTATTTTTTTAATAATCATATTTTTAATAACAAAAACCGAGAGCACGCGGTAAGGCAGTTCTGCTGGTGATGATAAAACATATTCTTCCAAAAAATCCATCATGATCACACTATTAACTGCCGGATGGCGGAAGTGGTTCATGTATATGGTAAAGAGAATAGAATTTGGAGGTTAGATGACATCAAATTTATATTGGCGTTAACGTGTTTCACTTCACTTTAAATTGAAAATTTAAACTGAACGGTTTGAATTGACATATTTACTTTTCACTTCACGATAACGCAAAACCAGAATTGACCCCCTTCATTGGAATAGTTTATATTAGGGTGAAGAATCGTCACAAAGTCATATTATTGAGGAATAGGTATGCTCTTATAATCATTATAACTTTTCGCAGTAGCGTTTATAGGAAAATTGAGTCAAACTCAAAGCTGAGGAAAACGTTAAGTGCCCCGAAACTGGTACGTTTGCCCCATGTACGTTTATGTATATAATCGTTTGGAAATCTCTTTAGGGTGATAGTAGACTAGTCATTACCCTTTCCTTCGTCAATCCTTTTTTATTTTAAAGTGAAATCGTGCATCCTTTCGTCCTAATTCTAACTGGAGCGTGACGGAATTCCAGGAATTTGTCATTTTTCTTCGCTGTGTGCAGCTGCCACAACATTGAACGTTGAAGAGTACCGCATGGCCACTTTGTCAGTATTTGTAGCCTGCTGAGTGCATTATGCAATGTAAAATTTGTGCCTTTCACACTTACGGAATTCAATAAAATGAACAATTTGATGGCCACTAAAGGAGTAGCGCATATTGCTACCATGCTGTATCTGGATTTTTTTTGCAAGAACCATAACAAAAAAAAATGCATACAAACATACATATTAGTGTAAGATTTTAAATATTCATGTGAACAGACAAATTGTTGAAGAATTATTTTCTGTCGGGAAATGTTGAAATTCAAACATGCTATTGAGTAATCTTGAGTTAGTTATTCTTACATATAGTCTTCAATATGAGGCGCACTGTACATACATACTTCTGTTTTCGACAACCTTGTCAACTACCCTTTCGTTTCGCACAGTAATGGTAACTAGCCTAGTATTCGTTTTAAAGCCTAAATATTTGTAATTGCAAGAGCAAAATATTGGAAACGGTAAGACAAAAAAGAAATTATTTCCATAGCAGGTAGTTGAAGCATAATCATTCAAAACATAAATCATATTCAGATTTTTGTCAGTCTATTTGAACTACTAAACTCTCCCGCGGTTTGAAGAAAGTTATTAGATTGGTAGGTAGATATTTAAAAATGTTTGAATAGAAAGAATTGGAAAGTGTTAGATTTAACTTCGCTTAGTTAAAAAATATTAACGGGGTAATTATGTTAAACGCAACGCGACTGTGCGTAAATAGGAGTTGCTATGTGAATTTGTTCGGTATTACGTACAGGTGAAGGCGAATAGAAGTGACTCAACGTGTCACGGTGACTTACACATACACTTTATCAAAAGACGGCACAAGTATCGTGTGGCAAAATTGGATGAGTTTCAAATTAAGTCAAAACCTGCTTGCAATATTCTTCTTAATTTCGAGTCTTGGGAAGATCTCGTCGAGTCTGAAGTCTCACTGATATGATCTATTACTCTGTGGCCTATGGTTTTAAGTCCTATCTACAACTTACTAGGTAGATAAAGCAGATAGATTCCACGTTAGTTGAATAGGTTGACGGAATCGCCTTTTTTGGACTCGAAAGGATTTCCTGCCCTGTATCTCATGCTCCTCACACACGCCTTTCGGTCTCATGATATAGACTTATAAGCATTCTGCCAACCTTTTCTAAACTTTTTGAATCCATAACGGCGGCACAAATATCCTCATTTGTGCAGCGGAATAGTCTCTTATCTCCACTGAAGTCAGGGTTTCGACCAAGCATAGCTGTGCCACAGCTATGTTTAATATAACTGACGATATTAGGATACAGTTTGATAATGGTAATCTAACACTTCTCTATCTTCTGGATTTCTCTGAGGTTATTGGCCTAGTAAATCACGAACTTCTTTATAAAAAGCTTTAATATTACTTTGGCTTTTCCGACAGCTCTCCAACTAACTCTCATTGGGTGACTTGCAAGGCTACCACGTCTGCGTCATATATAGTTACATCCGGTTTCCCGCAAGGTTCGGTTCTTGGGCCCCTTTTGTTTAGTATATTTGTAAATGATGTGTTCTCTGTTTGTAAACATGTGAATGTCCATGCTGAATTTTATTTGTAGAGTCCTATTGGTCTTGTATTTCGCAATTGGTCAGTAATAATTTCACAGGCCGACAAGAAATTTGACCATAAACCAGACCATACTTTCCTAAAGTTTATAAATTTGCTAATTTTTCTATAGCTGAAAACCCACTGAATTAACGTAGGTATGATGCAGTAGAACATTTACCTCTTAGCGAAAAAAAAGATATTTGAGCAAACTCAACGCCATTCGTAAGAGAAAGACTTCTTCTTTAAGATGCTATGTGTGCTTTGAAAAAAAAAAACTGTCCATATAACCTCAAAAATGGGCAAAAACGGTGTTTTTTGCACATTTAGGTTAGGATATCTCAAAATCCTGACGTGATAGAGCAATTCTGCGTCCAGATTTGAAAACCTTTAGGAAAGCATGGCCTGGTTTATGGTAAAAAAAATCGGTCTCATTTTGTCGGCCTGTGTTATCTTTGTATTAATGTTGCTAAGTCCTATGTGTTGCCCATTAGCAACAGCGTTGTACACTGGGAGGATATTCCGACACTTGTGATTGATAATGGCGTATTAACGTTTACTGACTAGATAACAAATTTGGGTTTTATCTTGAATTCTAAATTGCATTGACCTGTTCTGATCACATTAATAAAACTGTTAGAAATGTATATGTTGTTTTGCATAGACTAAAAATGACGGCTTCATTTACACCTATAGAGACAAGAAGAAAGCTGGCTGTTCGACTTATTGTCTCGCATATTACATACCGTGAACTTGTATATAGCAAACCTGATTCTGTTTCGTTTAACAATGTTACACATTACGTTTATGGTCTTAAAAGATATGATCACATATCCTTGTGGAAATCCAAAATTCTTGGATGTAGTATTTTCAATTATCTTAAAGCAAGAAATTGTATATTTGTTTTCAAACTCTTAAAATATAAAACTCCCAAGTAACTTTACGATAAACTACAATTAACTAGATCAAATAGATATCAAAGTCTAGGTATTCCTAGATACACATATTTATCTTCTTCAAGACTGCTTTTCATTAATGCTGTGAGGCTGTGGAATTCCATTCCAGGATCGATCAAAACTGCTATGTTAGGGGGTAACTACAAGAAAGCAACTTACAATTATTTTAGTTCGGTAAATATAATGTGATTGAAATTGAACTTTCTTCTCTTATACTTTATGCTCATTTTGATTCCCGCTTTATGTCAGAACTTTAAATTATGTTTAAGCACATTACAGTTACAATAACTGTTTATTTTTAAATCTATGTTTGTATTAGTTTTAAATAAACTTTTGATTTCGTATTTTCCACCTATTGATGTGTTATAACAGACTTAAAGTCTTACATGTACACCTCATATCTTTAATAATAATAGTAATAATAATAACGTTTCCTTTTCCTAAATATGGGTCTCTCTTCCATAGCCGCCTTACACAATTTAATGATTCGGTCATTCCAAATACATAGAATGATCAAATCACAACCTGGATGTTCGAAGCAAATTTACGCATTTACGGGCTTATAGTAAGATGTATGTAGATTAGCGTTACTCATTTCCGGAAACATTTTTTTCTTTAGGTGCTTAAGCAAAATATTATTCTTTACGTAGAAATGAAAGTTCTCACCAATTTGTAGCCCTTAATATTATTGCAATTTCGATTTTAAATTCAAACACCAAGTGCTTAGTCCCCTTTTTCAATTGGTTTTATGAACCTTGTGCGGAGCCTCCTTTAGAGGCTTGTGCCTGTATGAGGGCATTCGGGCGGGAGCTCACAAAGGAGTTTATAGACCCTGTGTGGATGTTTTTCAGGGCCTGAAGGTGCAGCTTTGGATCAAACGTTCATTATGTGGTGATGTATCATTACTTTCCGGGGATACGGATCATCCTTAAGCAAATGTACTGTTGGTGCAAAATAAATAAATAAATGCCTTGTGATGATGCTGCGGTTTGCAACAATGAATCACCATTTCGTTGTGTTCTTTAATACCGAGCGTGCTTGCCCCACTATCTTAATTATATTTCGATGTCATACGGAGACATCCTGTGGCTTTTCTAAGTGCGGTATTCTCGAAGGACTTTACTCTGCGTCCATCTTTTTGACTCGATTAGTTCACAACCGGCTACAAATTTGTTTGGCTATTACCCAGGTACTTCTAGCCAATAAATTATTTTGCGGTTTTGTAGTTTGTGGGCAACCTCGGTTGAGTGAGCGCCGAAAGTAATTAGATGTCAAATTGCTTGTTCACTTGCGCCGCCCAAGATGTTAATGAGGTGCCTTTGCCGTTGTCGTACAACTTAGTTGGGAGGGGAGCCTTTAGATGTAGCAGTCAAACAGAAACAGAAACAGCAACGGGAGGGAGAAAAGAGTTCCCTAAATCAGTTACTACCAGCTCATAATTGGCCGTGTCAATTACGCAGGGTTTTGACAGATCAACCAACACTAGTGCTCTTCTGGTTGATGCGGCTATTTACCTGAGTTTTTACGGCGTTCACGGTAGTTGCGATGTGCACTTTTGGTTTATATGCCTGCCAGATAGCTCGTCGGCAAAGAGTACTCGAGTAGATAGGTATATTACGGTTTACCATAGTTTGCCCACACCATCAGAGAGGTTTCAGGACCTTAGGTGCTTCCCCCGAAAATATTTTTTCACTTTACGATAACGCAAAATCGGTATTGACCCCTTGAGTATAAACTTTCCTTGGGAATAGACAAATGATTGTACTCGTCCATCGCGCGTATATAAAACCAATTTTCTAACTCGGTGAGCCAAAATACAACCCCACAACGTGACAGAACTCCCGCTTTGCTTAACAGTTATTTTAGTGATGTTAAATTTTGACTCTTAATTTCGCTTCTGCCACACTATGCGGCTTCGATTCGATCGAAAACTAATGAATTCAATCTTTTTACTAAAAATCGGAACTCTTTTGTTTTTATTCGCTTTTTAAACTACGGTTTTTCGCGCTCTACTCGACCATCAACATTGCTGAGAACTACATACTGACTGTCTCGTTCGATAGCTGGGTTTTTAAAGTGGTTTGAAGGCCAGCGATAACTTTTTAAACTAAGGAATGGGTTTTTTTCGATTTTCTGTCAGTATTTATCATTCTTCTCTCACCGGCAGTAATTTTGGTGCCCTGCTTCTTGCCATATTTTCTAATTAATTACCGTTTTATCACATTTTCAATCAAATGACGACACTTACTCAATATTTACAACAGTTTTCTCTTCATTGTGTATTTGCAAAATATTTTTTTCAGCTGCAGCTAGTTTTTTGGCACACAGGGTCTTTGATATTCACAATACAACTATAAAAACGGCAATGCGTCAATAATGGAAAATGCTGATAATAATACGAATTTCTAGCCAGTTACCTAGTTTTTATTGTAGGCTTATAGCCGAATGCAATTAGCACTTGCAGTCTAGACGATTTCATTAGAAAATATATAGCGATTAGAAAATACCTTTCAAATAATGAAATAAGTCTACTTCGTATATAAGAACCTCGAAATTTGTATCGCAAGGTATCATGCAAATTACTTTTGTGGGTCACTGAATATATGTACATCCAATTATGTTTCATAAAATTACTTACACGCTGTTTTGCGTAGAATCATTTCTCCTTTTAATGCTTATGTTTTCGAATATAGTATTATTAAAATAATCCCGACCACATTCTCAGTGTACGAAATCTCAGTCTTTGTCACCACAAAATAAAAAAAAAACGTACATTATATACATACATAGGTATGTATATATGTATACAAACAAATTTCGGGTTTTGACCATTGTTACAATGAGTGTGTTTATTTTAGCTGTATGTTTACTCATACATATAAACTAATTGAAAAATCAAACGTACTATACAAAAAACACCGAAAGCACAAATCAAGTTAGTTGAAAATGCGTTTGGTAACGCGTCCGAAAAAACTGATGAAATAACGAGTCACAGGATGCCATTAGCTTTAGTTGTAGTTTGTTATAATCATAAGTTTGCGGATATGGTCGCCGCACCTAACAGTTTTGAAGTTATATCATTTAAAAACCCAAATGGTTGTGCTTTAACGTTTTATATTTTCGCTCTTTTGTTTCTCTTTTGTTCACTCATTAGATATAATTTCCTGTTGGAAAAAAACTATTTCGTATATTTATTTTACTTTCCTGACGGGATTTAGGAATATTTATAATTTATATTAAAAGCTAAATCAATTGCAGTTAGGTGTAAAGTTATTATATTAAAATGTTATCTTACAAATATTATGTATATCGAAAATTTCAACTCTGCATTATTTAAGATTGCATAGATTTTTTACATCACTCTACTTTTGTGTGCATAAAGTTAAGTTATTCACAATACGACACGCCAGTTTCATTGTATATTTACAATTAGTTAAAAACAGAGCGCGACCGTTTCAAATTATTGAGTTTATTAGAGTTGAGGCCATTGTTTGCCTATGATTCGATAGCGTTGACTTTCTTGTGGTGTAGATATTATCAAAACGGACGTTAGCTCAGCAGCCGAGGACGTAACAGCGTGAAGTCCAAAGGACTTTCACGCGCTTATTGCATAAGCAATTTTTTTCCAATGTTCTTTGTTCAGTTCTCCCATTGAAATACATAAGCGCATATGTACATAAAAGTATATTTATGTGTGTACATATGTATGACTGTATGTAGTACTGCATACTAAAACGATAAGCTGTGGTGAAGGGTAGTGCACCAGACATGCTATTTTGCTTAACATGAAAGTGGTGGTGGGAAAAAAAACAACAAAATTTGCTGAAACAAGATACAAAACAATAATGCGCACGAACGGACGAATGAGAAACGACTGAAGCGAATAAAAAAGGGAAACTAAAGAAGCAGCAGCAGTAATAACAATGCCCTCGCCATCATTGAAGGACGCTACTGACATACATACATGTCCACACCATCGTACATTGTAACCATCGAAATCGTTATCAGACAAAGGGATCAGAATTTGTACATATGTGCAAAATCTTAAATACGAAGCGCCCCGATACAAACATATGCACCTTTCTCTTCATTCACTTTGGATAACTCACATCAGTGATATGGCAATAAAAAAATTTAAAATGAACTATACATGGGTGGATGGATGGTGACGATAGTAACATTTGTAAATGTATTGGTTCCTCTCTTCGGTTTCTCCGATATATCTCCTCAGTAGAACGTACGTGCGTGTATACCTTTCAATTAATTTATTCTAAGACGTCAATGTTAAAATTCGAGTGGTGCATCTCGTGCTCAACAAAAAGTGATAAAAATGCATTAAAGTGGTTGGCCGAGTACACATCTAGCCGCTCTTTCCATTGAATTCCCTTCACATAGAAAACGGTGAACTTTATACAACAGCTATCGAAGTGGAATGAAATAATATCTGAGTGTCAGAAACGGAACACGCAAGCGATTGTCGAACAACAAAATATGGTCATCTATGAACGAATACATATACAAGGTGGCGCAAAAGTAAGCTTCCGATGTTCAGCATATCGGTTGTGGCACGTGCAGTGTGTGCTGTTGCACCGTCTTGTTGGAACCACATGTTTTCCAATCCCAATTCATCAAGTTGCGGCAAAAAGAACTCGTTGATCATTGCTCTGTAGCGCTCACCATTCACAGTAACCGTTTGGCCCCGACCGATTATTGGTCAGATAAATAGTCAGCAATATTCTGCGTTCTGGAGCAGTGTAGCGTAACATTGTTTATTAACGTGTATTTCGCATGTGTTTACTACACAAATGTCAAAACGGAACTGACTTTAGGGGCCAATCGCAAAATTTATGGCATTTTCTGATAGGAGGATTACTTTTGCGCCACCCTGTATATTAGGGACCAACCGAAGATGGCACTTTGAACGAAGCTCAAGCCTACGTCTAAGATTAGTGCCTAATATTATTGCAAAATTCTAAAACTAAATTTTACGTTGAAAAAATAAAAGATAAGAAGTTTCTGATTTGTATTTTTGAAAAAGTGCTGTTTTATTATTTCATTTATTAAACAGAAGAAACAACTTACAAAAAATACATAGGTGGCAACAAGAATAAACAAGTCCAAAATGGTTTCTCTCTCTCTATGGCGCGATATACAACAGGTATATCATCATAAACCTCCTAAGAGATTTTTGCTTTTTTTTTACTTTTTCGCAACATTCTTTTAATCTGCAATCGTTATCTAATCAATATTACTACTACAACAAGTAAGAAGACCACTGTCTTCGGATGTGCCGACAATAAATACGCATCATGATTTTAACCTACTAACCACTATTTTCAATATATACAAAATAAGCTAACTTTGACGTTCTTACCTTGTTGATAGATATATAGCCCGGAATGTTTGAAAAATGTACTCGTTTTTTGGCTATAGGTAACACATAAGACTTATCACTATTTAGACATAGTTCATTTCTCCTCACCCATGCAAATATGGATGCTGTCATTGTTTATCTATCTCTATGGCGCGATATACAACAGGTATATCATCATAAACCTCCTAAGAGATTTTTGCGCCAAGCTTCTCTTCCAATTTGTGGTGTGCCGATTTGAATTTTTCCCTACAAATTGGTGGGACCTACAGTCATTGTTTAACTTTGTACATATATCATGTATCTCCTCATGATTTCCAGATATACTCGTATGCATATAGCTGGACATCATCAGCATATGCATGCATCTGTACGTGTTGGCATGCATTAAATATATCATTAAATATATCATGCTAAATAGTAGTGTGCCCAATATGGATCCTTGTGGTACCCCAGCCAGCAGTGATTTCAGACCAGAAGATTCAGAGCCAACTTTAACACGCTGAGATCTACCTGTCAAATAGCTTTGCCCTGATTCGGAGACAGCATCTCGAAGACTTTTGAAAGAGCAGGCAATATACTAATAGGGGCAGTGTGGGGACTTGGTTTTGGCGATAGGGAACACCGTCGCAATTTTCCACGTATCAGGCAAGCATGCAAAGCATTTTTATGAAACTCTTAAATTTTTTTTAGAATTTTGGAATTTTTTGGAGTATGTAGTTTTGTAGTTCATTAAATTTTAATTCAGTAATTTGTCAACCTCAAGTTCGTGACACATTTTGCTGATTTTTGGCAAAAGAAATAGCTTTCATAACCTTGTATTGAGGAAAGTACAGAAGTCCCAAACAAAATATTTTTACTTATAAAGCGAGTTTTAATCTTCTTGTATAAAGAGAAGGGATAGATAAGATAGCATTTTCAACAATTGTAAAGCATATAATGTACTCGTACATATCAATATTTTAATTACCTGTCCGGTAGAGTTACGAAGATAGATTTTTAGCCTCTTTATAGTTTTTTTACCAGGGAACCAGCATTAACACCAACAATAATACAAATCCGATGAAGAATTACTCTTGCAAACAAACGCTACTAAAGTCCTCTCTCGACGAACGAAAATAACACTCTATAAGTCAATCATCGCATCCATCATGCTATATGGTGCAGAAGCGTGGACACTAACAACATCAGATAAGGAGGATCTGGGAGTACTCGAGAGAAAGGTTCTCCGAAAGATTTGTGGACCTCTACGCGTTGCCAACGGCGAGTAGCGAAGAAGATTTAATGATGAGCTGTATGTGGGCATTCCCACAACAGCCGGTTCTATCGTACCGGAATGACCCTGGTTTTTTTTACTCGGCCAAGGGCTGTTATTTCAGTGTAACCCTGTCCAATCTGTCTCGTCCCACCCTTAAATTGTCATCCTCGGAGCAACCCCTGGCAGCTGGGTTGCTCCATCTGTTGCGTTTGCTGGAAGACAATTTATATTAAACGGTCGCATTCGGTTCAATGTGCCAAGTGTAAGAGATGGCTATATAAATCTGGATGCTCAGGGCTTAACTCTGCCATCCACAGACCCCGTAGTTTCTTTAGTACTTTCGAGGCACCCTGCTGTACACGCCTAAGGGCGCCCCGCGGTACACGTCGTTTTGGCGCTCCCCCACCGCCCGTACCAACTTCAAGTAGCCACAATGGTGGGTCAGTCTATACGACTGGTAGAATTGCTGCCATTCCCGCCTCACCCAGTCCCGACTGTCGCTCACGCTCATCAGCGTCTCCATCTCGCGCGGCCGCTCAACACTCCTATCTCCTTCGGAATAGGCCAGATATGAGCATCGCCGAGCGTCAGTCCCCTCTTTCTCTGTCCACAATACCCCCGCCTGCTTCCAGCTTGCACGTGGGCCATGACCACCTCGTACCTTTCACTACGTGCACCGTTTGTCGGCAAAGATTATATACGACTGCGACATCGGTCAAGTGCAACAATTGCCTTAGCCTGTGTCACACCCTTATGTGCTCTGGGCTCGTAAATGGTAACCTTTGGACGGATACGTTTATAGCCCCCTGTTGCAGTACACAGCCGCCTTCCACGCCAGATAACAACGGCCATGGCGCTGTCAACTCTAGACTGCGACATAGTTTAGGCCTTAGCCTACCTCCACCTAGGCAAGCGCATCCGTCCCTCACGCCTAGCATGTCCCCCCTTTCCTCTCCTACACGCTTCAAAATATTACAGCTGAACTGTAACGGATTAGCTGGAAAGATCGCGGATATAACTGACTTTATGAAGACGACCAACATCAAAATCGCAGCGTTACAAGAGACAAAATTGAACACAAGATCGGACTTACGAACTTGTGATGGGTATAATGTACATAGAAAAGACCGTCTCAGCGGTCATGGGGGGTCCTTGCGTTCATTACACATCACTGTACAATATAATCTATTTTCCCCTGACGTCGAGCCCAGGGACTCTACCTTAGAATGCCAAGGCATAGTAGTCCGGTCAGGCGACGTCGACCTGCAAATTATAAACATCTACATTTAAGCGGATAAAATTTTTTTTCCATCAGGAGTATAGCAAGAACGTAATCTACAGATAATTCTAAGAAAAATTGCTGAAGACACCACAGCTCCACACAAGTCCGATTTAGAGTCCCCCACTTTTGCAAAATCAATATTTTGCCATATGTAGGGGTTTGCCAAAAAATCTTCATAGATTCTGATAAAATTATAGGAAAAATATCATATTGGGCTTACTTTAAAGGTATTTTACGTACATTTCAGAATCTGTATTAATATCTATAGTGTTTTTGAATTATAGTAGAGATATCAGGCTTAAATTATGAGAAATTAGCCTAAAATGAACTTTTAACTACTATACTATCATTTTTAACAAATTTCTTATGGACAATTTTTTTTTTCTTTACAGCTAAAATAAGCTCAGACCATTTTCAACAACTTTTATTCAGACAGCAAAATTTTTGTATTTAAATTTAAAATGGATGAACCAAATCCTTCTACATCATCTGAATCCACTTTATCACATATACTTGAACACGATATTATTGCATTTAGTTTATCAAGTGAACTAAATAATCTGAATTTACTGTCTAGTCGTGACATTTTAAGATTTTATTTTTTTTTTAAGTGATCCTGCTAAAATTCAAAGTAAAATGTTTTCGCATAAAAATTTAACTCCTCATGTAATTGATAAATTGAATATTCAACTAATTGATAGACGTAGTATTTTAAGAAAACTAAATATTTTAATTGAAAAATATCACGAAAGCATTAAACACAGAAAAAAAGTTCAGGAATTTACAGCATTCGTACAAGCAACAAATTAATTATTTTACTTGGAAAAAATAAAAGCAAGTTAAAAATAACAGAATGCCAAACCATTTAAAAGAATTTATGATGGACCAACATAATGATAGAAAATTCACAATACCTGAATATATGATGACATTGTAGAAGAAACACCTACAACAATACAAACAATGCCAACAATTAGTGATAATCCAACATACGAACCACTTTTAACAGATATGGAAACAGGTGAAGTACAAATTGCAAAGGAATTGCAGAAGTATCTGTTACAATGAAACGAAGACATTATACTCAACGATACGATGCTATAAATTTTGCTATGATGTGTGACAGATTCGGTGTTTCAGATAGAGTTGCGTCCTGTTTAGCAACAGCCCTTTTCGAAGATATAAATTTTCGAGATGTTCGTGGTGAACTTGTCGTAATGGATAAATCTTAAGTTGCAAGAGAAAAAATTAAAGCTAGAAATGAAGTGCTTCGTAAACGATACATAGATTCCAACATAACTGCATTTTCTTTCGATGGCAGAAAAAATGATTCATTAACTAGAGAGAAAATTGATGAGAAATTTCATGGAAATATGGTAAAAGAACCCCATTTAGTTGTTTTAAAAGAGTCTAATGCTGAATTACTTGGATATGTTAATTTGGGTGAAGAAGAAAATGCAAAACACAAATTAAAAAAATTAAATGGATTCTTTAATAGCAAAAAACTGTCAAAAGATCAATTATTTGGCATATGCAGCGATGGAGAACCAGCTAATACTGGAATAGAAATGGTATTATAAAACTTTTTGAAAAGCATTTAGATAGACCACTACACTGGTTTATATGTTTGCTTCATTCCAATGAATTACCATTTGGTCATTTATTCAGAGCATTAGATAAAACAGTCACGAGTGGACCAAGAGCAGCAAGTGGAAATATATTCAAAGATATTTAAGACTGTGAAAAATTTCAGGTATGCATTTGTTAAAATATTTTTTCAATCAAATTAAAATAAAAATTATACTAATTTTAATTGATCTAAAAAATTTATTTTTTAGGTTGTAAGTGATTTTAAACCAATAGCATTGGAAAATATACCTGGTATGATCAGTGGTGAACAAGAACGAGAATTATCTACAGGTGTTAAATATTTATATCAAATGGCCAAAGCAATTCCAAATGGTGCTGTTTCAGTTGATTCAGCTAACATAAAACCAGGACCAGTTGTACATTCTCGATGGCTAACCCAAGCAAGCAGGGTATTACGTCTATACGAGTATACAACAACTAATACACCATCGGAAAATTTTAAAACTCTAGCAGTTTATATTATTAGAATTTATGTGCCAATGTATTTCAATGTAAAACACTATAATTCTGTTGTATACGGCAGTGTACTTTTATCAAAGTTTATTCGTTGGACATGATACCTACCACGTAATTTACTTAATATTGTAGATGGTGTAATCCAAAATAATTCATATTACGCTCATCCAGAAAACATTTTATTAACAATGTTATTTGATGATAGAAAAGCCATACGGGATAGAGATATCAAACAAATTGTATACTATCGAGAAAAAATACTTGATCCAACTAAACTCAGAGTTTACAAAAAATATAATATCAATTTTATTCTTCTTTAAATGGTCCTCTAACCGCCTGGGCGATTTTGACCGTCCAACATAGCTCGCCAGTCGTTTCTTCGTTGCGCCAACTGGCGCCAATTGTAAACACCGCGAGATCGCAAATCGGTCTCCACTTGGTCCTTCCATCGGAGTGGTGGTCTCCCTCTTCCTCTGTTTCCACCGGCGGGTGCCGATAAGAATGCCTTCTGGGCTGGAGCATCTTCGCTCATTCGCACTACGTGGCCTAGCCAGCGAAGCCGCTGTGTTTTAATTCGCTGAACTATGTCCGCGTCTGCGTAAAGTTCATACAGCTCATCATTAAATCTTCTTCGGTACTCGCCGTCGCCAACGCATAGAGGTCCACAAATCTTTCGAAGAACCTTTCTCTCGAATACTCCCAGAGCCGCCTCATCAGATGTTGTTAGTGTCCACGCTTCTGCACCATATAGCAGGACGGGTGCGATGAGTGACTTGTAGAGTGTTATTTTCGTTCGTCGAGAGAGGACTTTACTTTTCAATTGCCTACTCAGTCCGAAGTAGCATTTGTTTGCAAGAGTGATTCTTCGTCGGATTTCTAGGCTAACATTATTGTTGGTATTAATGCTGGTTCCCAGGTAAACGAAGTCCTTTACTATTTCGAAATTATTGCTGCCAACAGTGGCTTGGTTGCCAAGGCGCGAATGCGCTGACTCTTTGCATGATGACAGAAGGTACTTCGTTTTGCCCTCGTTCACCACCAATCCCATTTTCTCCGCATCTTTTTCTAATTTGGAGTAAGCAGAAGTTACGGCGCGGTTGTTAAGGCCAATGATATCAATATCGTCAGCATATGCCAACAGTTGCACGCTTTTATAAAATATTGCTCCAGCGCGGTTAAGTTCTGCAGGTTGTACAAGGTGGCGCAAAAGTAAGCTTCCGATGTTCAGCATATCGGTTGTGGCACTTGCAGTGTGTGCTGTTGCCCGTCTTGTTGGAACCACATGTTTTCCAATCCCAATTCACCAAGTTGCGGCAAAAAGAACTCGTTGATCATTGCTCTGTAGCGCTCACCATTCACAGTAACCGTTTGGCCCCGACCGATTATTGGTCAAATAAATAGTCAGCAATATTCCGCGTTCTGGAGCAGTGTAGCGTAACATTGTTTATTAACGTGTATTTCGCATGTGTTTACTACACAAATGTCAAAACAGAACTGACTTTAGGGGCCAATCGCAAAATTTATAGCATTTTCTGATAGGAGGATTACTTTTGCGCCACCTTGTATTATTTTCTCCAGCATTAAATTAAATAAATCGCACGATAGGGGGTCACCCTGTCTGAAACCTCGTTTAGTTTCGAACGGCTCGGAGAGGTACTTCCCAATTCTGACCGATCTGGCGGTGTTGCTCAAGGTCATTTTGCATAGCCGTATAAGTTTTGCGGGGAAACCAAATTCAGACATAGCGGCATATAGGCAGCTCCTTTTCGTGCTATCGAAAGCGGCTTTAAAATCAACAAAGAGATGATGTGTGTCGATTCTCTTTTCACGGGTTTTTTCCAAGATTTGGCGTATTGTAAAAATCTGGTCGATGGTAGATTTACCAGGTCTGAAGCCACACTGATAAGGTCCAATCAGTCTGTTCACATCAGGCTTCAGTCTTTCGCAAAATACGCTTGATAGGACCTTATATGCATTATTCAAAAGGCTGATTCCGCGATAGTTGGCGCAGTTTGCAGGATCGTCCTTCTTGTGGATTGGGCAGAGAACACTTAGATTCCAATCTTCAGGCATGCATTCATCCGACCAAATTCTGCATAGAAGCTGATGCATGCGCCTTACCAGCTCCTTGCCTCCGTGTTTGAATAGCTCAGCAGGCAAACCATCAGCGCCAGCTGCTTTATTGTTTTTCAATCGGGATATTGCTATTCGCACCTCATTATACTCGGGTTGTGGAACGTCAATTCCATCATCTTCGATCAATTTTATTGCTTCAGATTATAGTGATAGGATTGATCTGAATGACGATAATTTACTATCTGAACCGGCATTGACAAGAAATATTCTATACGATCACTTGGTACAATTCTTAGATTATGATGAGCCAACACTAGATGATCTAAATATTCCAATGCATATACAAGTAACAGAAAGATATGTACAGTTGTTAACATCTGTTTCCAAACGTGTTATAGAAAAAAAAACGTGAAGGTGTTATGACGGTTACAGCAGAAAGTCTTGAAAAACAACCACGAATGGAGAGCAAAAAAGATTTTAAAAAATAATAACATAACATTACTTTTATTTTGAAAAATAAGTTAAAATGGTCTATTCTAAGTAAAAAAATAGTTTTTTAAATAAATAACATTAAAATTATAAAAATTGTGTTTTTTTGCTTATTACTTGAAAATATAGGTCTTTTTTTGAAATTTTTTTTCTACTAATTCGAAAAAAGAAAAACTGTCTGAATGAAATTTGTTGGAAATGTTCTGAACTTATTTTAGCTGTAAAGAAAAAAAATGTTCCATAAGAAATTTGTTAAAAATGATAGTATAGTACTTAAAAGCTCATTTTAGGCTAATTTCTCATAATTTAAGCCTGATATCTCTACTAAAATTCGAAAACACTAGGGGCCGGTTTCACCAACGCGACTAAGACTAAAACTAAGTCGTGACTTAAGTTAGCACAGATTCGAGACTAACTTAATTTTGGGTTTCACCAACTGAGCGACTTAAATAATTTTGAACACAACAACCCGATCAGCTGTTTTATGCATAGTAGTATTGTTTCATACCAGACAACTCTGCGCATCCCAATACCCCCATGCGAAATGGACATGTATGGCCATACACGAAGGAATGTATTGATTTTACACCCATTTCTCCTTAGTTGGAAGGTACTAAATTTAGCGCTTAATTAAAAACAATAGTTTCGTAATGGTTGCATGCTACAAAACAAGCGTTTACATGCATCTACGCATACGCCGTTAAAGTCATGCTTGACGAATTTTCCGGCTGGGACATTGTACAAAACAAATTGGATCATTACTGACATTTAGGTTTTGAACGACAGCAACACTGACTTAGTCAAGAATAAGTCAGCTGGCAGGCTGACTAAGTTGTGACTTAGTTAAGTTAGATGGTGAAACCGAAAAAGTGAAAAACTCGACTTAACTAAGTTAAGTCGAGCTGGTGCAACCGGCCCTAGATATTAATAAAGATTCTGAAATGTACGTAAAATACGCCCAATATGATATTTTTCCTATAATTCTATTAGAAGCTATGAAGATTTTTTGGCCAAACCCTACATTTATATGGCAAAATATCTACTTTGCAAAAGTGGGGGACTCGAAATCGGACTTGGAGCTGTGGTGTCTTCAGCAATTTTTTTTAGAATCATCTGTAGATTACGTTTTTGCTATACTCCTGATGAAAAAAAATCCATCCATACAATTTGACCCGCTGTAATCTACATTCCCCCTGCCATGTGTTTTCCTAGAGATTATCATCCCGACATTAGTGCGTTGCTAAGAGGCGATAACCGTCTAATCCCAGGCGACTTCAACGCACATCACGATCTCTGCCACTCCAACTTGCCAGAAGACAGTAGAGGACATACAATTCCAGACCAAATAGACAACTCAGCATTCTGCCACAGTTCGCCAGACATCTCCATAACGAGCGCGGGCCTAATTAATTTTGTCATCTGGCGACTGATGCTTACATTAGCTTCAGACCACCTACCCATCCTACTCTCCGTTGAACGACCGACCGACTTCATAACGACTGATGAACTAAAATACATTAACTTCACCAAAGCGAACTGGGACCGCTTTACGGACTATACAGAGCGCTCCTTCGCTGCCTTACCCACTCCGACAGACGTACCCAAAGGTGAAAGAGAGTATCGCAAGGTCATTGATTCAGCCTCCGTCCGCTTTATTCCTGCTGGTAGAATACCAGAAATTCGACCAAGTGAGACTCATCAATTCCGGAGATCCCAGAATCAAAGATCTCAATGCGGAAATCCATCGGACAGTCACGAATACAAACAGACTAAGTGGAGACAACATCTTGAATTATGGTCGACTGTCAAGGCCCTATCCAATTCGACCAAATACAATGACAAGGTCGCCATTGCTTTCGGCGACAGTGTCAACTCGGACGCCAGGAAATGCGCGAGCTTCTCTTGCCGGCTGGTAATAATGCATCCACCTGCCGATAGAACGAAAAGAAGAGTCATCCGACGTGCGCGCAAACACAAACACTCCACTGCGCCCATTGCCGTCTCAGTCGCAGAGGTCAAGCAAGGAAGCCATAATGAAGGCCAAACCTTAAAAATCTATCGGACCCGATGGAATCGCCAGGAAGATGATTAAACACCTAGGCCACGAGGGACAGAGGTTTTTAATGGCTCTTTTCAACCTCGCTCTAACTACTTTCGTCATACCCGAGATATGGAACAGGCGATTGTAGTTCCCCTACTAAAACCAGGGAAGCCGGGGAACCAAGGAGATTCTTATCGTCCGATTTCCCTCCTTTCGCCGGTTGCGAAATTACCAGAGACCATTCTGCTCCCTTACTTTATTGCAAACCTGAAATTGTCCGATCACCAGAATGGTTTCGGCAAATCTCACAGCACTACATCTGCTTTGAATGCCATTACAATACAGATAAATCATGGTTTGAATCAACACCCACAAAACCATAGGACAGTTCTCGTGGCACTTGACCTATCAAATGCATTTGATACGGTCAACCACGCCACACTCCTTCGAGACATGGAAGAGACACCGCTCCCTGCCGGCCTTCAAAGGTGGACCGCTAATTACCTCAATGGTCGGCAGGCATCAGTCAAATTCAGGAACAAGAAATCTAGGCCACGAAGAATAAAACAAGGGGTGCCGCAAAGTGGTGTTCTCTCTCCCCTTTTGTTTAATTTCTATATTTCGAGACTCCAACGGCCTCACCTTCGCTGGTCATGCCACCGCAATAGCTTCAAAGGTACAGAGCCGCAATAAGATCCTCAAGTTACATGCCGGCAGTACTTGGGGGAAAGACAAAGAAACATTGCTTGCTACATATAAGGCAATAATTGGGGAAACTTGCAAGTATGCCAAAGCACCGCCATCAGAACTGCTACGGGATGTCTGCTTATGTCATCTGAGTCTCACCTCCATCAAGAGGCAAAATTGCTCAATGTTCAAGAGCACGCGGAACTCTTGAGTAGACAGTTCTTTCTGAACTGTCATAAACCCAGTCATCGAAATCGACATCTATTGGATGTAGCTCCGCCCCCCAGAGACATAAGGAGACATACTCGTAAGCACTACGATGAAATCCGGCGCCACATCTCTTTTCCGTTTGATCTGCGGAACCATAGGCGGGCTCTAAATGACCTCCACACTGAGTCGGCAGACAGATCCCTCAGATCTCGGCCTGTGAATCCCGTTATCAGTACTCAGCCATCTGAATTGGCTGAAGAGGAGCGTGTACTTCCGAGGGAGACTAGAGTCATACTGGCACAACTTCGCTCTGGATATTTCAATAGGTTTAATTCTTACTTATCCAGACTGAACTCCAACATACCAAACACATGCCCTGCATGTGGTATGTGCCCTCATGATACCAAACATCTCTTCTCCTGTTCAGTCGAACCCACTCTTCTAACACCTACATCACTCTAGTCCAACCCTGTGGAAACTGCTGTTTCCTCGGACTTCCGTTAGAAGAGCCTGATGACAATTTAGAGTGATCGAGCCCATTGGGCAGGGCGAAGCACTGTTAACAACAACAACATGAGCTGTATGAGCTCTACGCAGACGCCGACATAGTTCAGCGAATTAAAACACAGCGGCTGGCTAGGCCACGTTGTGCGAATGAGCGAAGATGATCCGGCCCAGAAGATATTCTTATCGGCTTTCGCCGATGGAAGCAGAGGAAGAGGGAGACCACCACTCCGATGGAAGGACCAAGAGGAGACTGATTTGCGATCCCGCGGTGGTTCCAATTGGCGCAGTTGGCGCAACGAAGAAATGACTGGCGAGATATGTTGGACGGTCAAATGGTCAGTTTGACCATCTAAAGAAGAAGAAGAATCATGAAGCTTATTTTTAAGATTGTCTACTGAATCTAAATCTGGTACAAGTTAACTGTAAGCATAATAGCTTAAATCAAATGTTGGATCTTATTTTTGTTAGTGATAATTTGAAATTTTGTGTATCGAAATGCATCTCGGCGATTTCTGATGCCAGTATACATCATGTGGCACTGTATCGTATATTAATATTTAGTTATATGAGCTTTTAACTTTATCACCTGTTGATATTGAGATTTTCAATTATAAATTAACGCGACTATCCCAGTTTAAATAACTCTATTTCTGGTGATGATTTATTTTTGGCCTTAACGCTCAAGGATGTTTTTTCGCTTTTAAATTTGTTATGAAACAATTTTGTTTAGATCATATCCCAAAAAAGAAGAAAAAAACCTTTTAAATCGCCGTGGTATAGCAAAGATTTGAAAAAGCTAAAAAATCTCTAAAATAAGTACTTAAAAAAAGTATAAATCAAATAATAATCATAAATTTTTTGTAAAATATCAGCACTATCTATTTATAAAAATATCAGCACTATCTATCTAGCAAAAGTAATCCTCCTATCAGAAAATGCTATAAATTTTGCGATTGGCCCCTAAAGTCAGTTCTGTTTTGACATTTGTGTAGTAAACACATGCGAAATACACGTTAATAAACAATGTTACGCTACACTGCTCCAGAACGCGGAATATTGCTGACTATTTATTTGACCAATAATCGGTCGGTGAAAAACGGTTACTGCGCAAAAGTAATCCTCCTATCAGAAAATGCTATAAATTTTGCGATTGGCCCCTAAAGTCAGTTCTGTTTTGACATTTGTGTAGTAAACAGATGTGAAATACACGTTAATAAACAATGTTACGCTACGCTGCTCCAGAACGCGGAATATTGCTGACCATTTATTTGACCAATAATCGGTCGGGGCCAAACGGTTACTGTGAATGGTGAGCGCTACAGAGCAATGATCAACGAGTTCTTTTTGCCGCAACTTGATGAATTGGGATTGGAAAACATGTGGTTCCAACAAGACGGTGCAACAGCACACACTGCACGTGCCACAACCGATATGCTGAACATCGGAAGCTTACTTTTGCGCCACCTAAAAAAAAATTCTGACGTGTACATGAAAATCGCCGATACACGTGTATTTTTATTTTTCCCCCCTTTCCGAAAAAGTATATTTGGTTCATAGGAGAGAACTAAAGCTAGTTTTTGTAACGCAGTATTATATATTCGTAGCACCGAGCAGAACATTAAAGCTAACCCAAAAACATTTTGGAATTTTGTAAACTCCAAAAAGTCGTACTCAAGTCGTCCTTCCGTTATACTAGATGACAAGTGTGCTAGATGACTGATGCAGCTAATCTGTTTGCCGAATTCTTTATGTCCAACTTTGTATCTGACGATTTGCCTTCAACTGTTTTCTCGTCCGTTATTACATTTTCACTTAATCTAGGTAGCCTCTAGATTTCTATGGATGACACTATGAATGGCATGCTGTCTTTAAGTCTTCTTTTAATGCTGATGTTGATAGCTTGTCTGCGGTTTCAGTTAAGGGCTGCTTTCAAACATTTTTGAAAGTGTAGTTAAGGGCAAAATCTATTTTGCGGTGAAATCTTTACTCTGCGTAAATAAACACGGTTTTGTCGCTGGCAGTTCTACTGTGTCAAATTTACTTGTTTTTAGTGAATTTTGCATATCTGCGTTTTCGCCTGGCCTACATGTGGACTGCATTCATGGGCACTTCGCCAAGGCGTTTGACAGAGTATCCCATAAGATTCTGTTTAATAAGTTGGCTTGCTCAGGTTTTCATTATGCTTTGCTGAAGTGGTTTGAATCGTATTTTTCGAATAGGACCTGTGTGGTTACAATTGATGTGGAATCGTCTTACTGGAAGTTCCGGTGTTCCCCAAGGGAGCTGTTATTTATATTATTTATAAACGACTTTAGCAATTGTTTTTAAATTTCTTATTATTTACTTAATGCCAATGACTTAAAAGTTTTTTTCTGCTATCAGGACTGCTGATGATGCAGCGAAGCTCCAGAGTGATCTGGATAATCTCCATTTGTGGTGTTTAAAGTCTCGTCTCTTTTTGAACATTAATAAATGTTTTCTTGTTGCTTATTCTAGGCTTCAAACTGTTCACAGTACAGTCTAGATAGCCATACTTTGAATAATATCATTGAAACTAAACATCTCGGAGTGATTCTTGATTCAAAAGTTTCCTTTAATAGTCATGTAAATTTCATTTTGGCTAAATCATATTTGGTGTTAGGCTTTTTTCGGCGGAATGCCTTTGATTTTTCTGACCCTTACACTTTTAAACTCCCGTTCACTGCCCTTGTTCGCTCTCACGTGGAATGTGCAGTTATTATTTTAGGACCATATGACCAGTTTTTTTTTTTTTTTGAGTACAAAAGATTTTTCTAAAATATACACGGTGTTCCATGCAGTTTGACATACCCATTCTGATAATTAATCTGAGCACATTGGAAAGAAGAAGCAGTATTCTTTAATTTTCATTTATTTATAACATAATTAACGGCCTAGTAGATTGTCTTATTTTACTGGATCGGATTAGCTTTAACGCTCCGGTCCGGATTTCATAGCCATTTTATGGGGCGACTTATGAAACTTGTTATGCTAGTATTGCGCCTATTGCTCGTGCGGTTCGTGAATTGAATGATTTGTCCAACTCTCAAATTCTCGATTTTTCTTTTTCGAAAGGCGATTTTTTACAATCTTTGTAAATGTAACTTTTTTGGTAATATAAATAGACAAGATGAATGCAATGTAGAACCGTTTTCTGCTAAACTATAAATCTAAGGTATACAAATTATATATGTATAGATAGGAAATTTTGAGGTGTACTTTTATCCGTAAGTAAAAAAAATTTAAAAAATCATTTTAATAAAAAAAATTTAACATAAAAGTTACACCACTACACATTTACTTATTCACACTATAGACACGCTGTGTGTGTGTGTACTTGCTTTTTGTGTACTATGCTGAATTGTGAGCATGGCCGAGGAGTTGCTTTGTAGGAAAAAATTAAGAGCCGTAGTAGTGTGAGTAGACTTGCCATGCATGTTTTTGTGTTATTCGTGTGGTCGGCTCTAACTGTGAGTGCGAAGAGTTGGTAGTGGACCAATGAAAAATAAGTATTCGCACTATAGACACTCTGTTGTGTCATGCATTTTTGCTTTAGTTGTTGTTATTGTATTGATTACTGGCTACGATGCCCAGTGTCAGCTGCTCTCCTGAGAGCACGAAAAGTTGCTTTGTTGGATACATTAAACAAGCAATGTAAAATCTGAGCAAATATGTAAAATTCATTGCTGATACCTACAAACAGGGTTTACAAAAATAAAATAAATGATTACTCATAAAGAGTATTAAACACCGAAGAAAATGAAAGGAAAATAGAGGAAAGGAAAAGAATTGAAAGGAAGGAAAATTAAAGGAAAGAAAGGAAAGAAAAGGAAAAGGAAAGGAAGGAAAGGGAAGGGAATGGAAAGGATAGGAAAGGAAAGAAAGGAATGGTAAGGAAATGAAAGGAAGGGAAGGGAAAAGGAATTAAAGGAAAGGTAAGAAAACGAAGGGGAAAGAAAGAAAATAAAAGGGAAGGGAAAGGAAAAGAAGTTTGAGGAAGTAAAAAGTAAAATAAGAGAGTAAAAAAAGAAATCAAGGAAAATAAAAATATGTTAGAGGAAAGGAACGACATAGGAAGGAAGAAAAAAAGGCGGATAAAACATACCTACAGCAAAAAAATAAAATAAAATAAAGTTTATTGGTTGAATTTCAACCACTGGGCGAACTCTAGTTAATATTAATTTATATGTTAGTTTATTGATTTATATTTGTTTAAGTATATTTTATCGCTAGTCTGTAAGTGACTCTGTACTGTAGACTTAACTTAAATAAATAAATCCCGTCACGTGGAAACTAAAGAGACGGTGAAGTCCACCGTAACGTAATAAAGCGGCAATCATAATATATTACGGCCTTCATTACGGTGGCAATTGGTTCGGCAACGTTTTTTCCTACCGTCATATTCTAAACGGTGAGAATTCAATCAAATATTTCAAATACACGGAAGAGAATAAGAGACTGAACTACAAGAAAGGCTCTGAAACATGTTCCCACACATAGAGACATTTACTTGACTCCCGAAGATTAGTTCAAAAACAGCATGACGAACTGACTAGATGCTGCGTATGCAGCATTTGAACTAATGTATGTATGTTTGAAAATATATAAAATTATCATTTGTTGCTGTAGCCCCTGATGACGAACTCCATTGGAGATTAAAATATACTGGGAAAAAACAAAAATAACGGGTTTTAATGCACCTGACCTAGAGCCAGCTTTAACCATTCGTCTAATGAAATATTTTAAATATTTGTATACAAAACACCAATTCTGACATTTTTGTTGGTTTGAAAAAATGATTAGAAGTAAATAACAATTAAAAATACGAAAGGCAGTTAAAAAAATAACGTAAATAAAAATTTACAGAAAAGCGGCGATCATACTGTTTAGAATGTTGGGAACGTAATATGACAGCAGAGCTTTTTGAGCAAAGCAAGGTTTTAATCTGTAAGTTTGTGCTTGTGTATCCATCCCGGGACTTTTGGAGTCGCTATTCTATAAAACCTAGAGATCGCCCAGTGGTTGAAATTCAACCACAAAACTTTATTTTATTTTAATTATTTGCTATTCCTTTTATTCGCCTTCCTTTCTCTGCCGTTCCTTTCCTCCAATGTATTTTTGTTTTCTGTGATTTCTTCTTCTCTTTAAAGTTTCCATTTTTAATTTATTCTGTTTTTTCCTTTCGTTACCTTCCCTTTAGTTTCCCTTACGTTACTTTACTTTCCTTTCCCTTCCTCTTCTCTCCTTTCCTTTCCTCTTCTTACCTTTCCGGTCTTTCTCTTAGCTTTCATTTAATAAATTTCATTTTTTTCTGTCTTATTTTATTTTATTCTATTTAATTTATTTTATTTATTTTATTTATTAATTTATGTTTATTTATTTTTATTATTATGTTATTTATTTTTTTGTTTTATTTTATTTTATTTTATTTTATTTTATTTCATTTTATTTCAATTCACACAAGCCCAACCACAAACACAAAAAAAAACAAACTCCGGTGTTGAATACTCTCTATGAATAATCATTTATTTAGTTTTTGTAAACACTAGTTGTAGGTATCACCAATGAAGTGTACATATTTGCTCATATTTAACATTGGTTGTTTAATGCCTCTAACAAAACAACTTTTCGTGCTCACTGGGCTTCGTAGCCACCGTGGCGAAAATTCTCATTACAAAATGCAATACTTCTCCAACACTTGGAGACAGTTTATCTTTAAGAATCAGTTACAACCAACTTTACTTTCCCATAGGCATGGCCGCTTTGTAGACAAAGCTGATTAGATACCTCTTTACTAGTAATGGTATAAGTGGACAGTCCTCGAACAACGTTCGGATGCTAATTGCAATTAGATACACCTCTTTGAAATCGTAATCGACATTGCAGGCAGACCAACCACTTAACGATACACGATTTTGAAAGGGTAATGAATCTTGTAATACAGTCATTTTACGACTTTATGTACTTTTAATAGAAGAAGTAAACTATATAATATAGAATACCATTCTAGGGCTCATTTTGACAAAGCATACTCTTATTAAAGTTTGATAGGCAGTATGAGTAGTTCAATTATTCACATTTTTAAAATATCTAGGCAAAATTTATTAATTTAAAAAAATTTAATAATTAATTCATTCCATGAAAAAAACGAATGACGCATGAGACGAAGCTATCAAAAAAGAGCATGTTTGCAAAGACAAAACAAATCAACCAAAGTACGAACTTTCACGAAGTTTTAAGACGAATAATCCATAAAAATGTCTATTTTACATCTTGGTATACAATGTAAGCGATGGTAATAAGGTACTCGTAAGGGTTTTGTAATGCATTATGTAGAAGCAGCTCAAACTCATTTCGCAGCTGGGCAGTGATCAATACAATAACAACACTGGTCCACTACCAACTCCTCGCACTCACAGTGAGAGCAGATTACACGAGTAAATCAATAACATGCATGACATGTCTGCTCACGCAACTACGGCTTTATGGTGTGAATACATGTTTGGCAAATCGTGTTCGTGTCATTTTTAATTTAATTTTTCTATATTATAACTAATTTTTTGCTCAAGTTGTTTTGATTGACGGCACTGCAGTTAGGCCATACCTATCCATACATATGTCATTGTTAATACCTTAAATGTATAGTTTGGCTATAAATTAAGAACATTTCCCTTAACTTGGGCATTTATATTATAGATTTATGTTGAAAAAAGTAAAGAATCTGACGCTAAAATATGAAGCAACTAATTTTATTTTCAATATGTTTTTTTATTTAAAAGGAAAGTTGTTAAGAAGCAAAACCAATTAGGTACCTAAAGCGGTCTGAAGTTTGTAAGTATGAGAAGATGAAGAGATGTACCCTTCAATAAATATGCCAACATGATCAGTGCGATGAATTGAGTAATTTTAGGTACATCCCTCTGACCGCCTGTCTATCTATCTCTTGATCAACGAAACCGATTTTTATGAACGCTGGCACTTTTGCGTAATTGGTTCAACTAGGATAGTTTTTATTTAAATTTTTGGAAATGTGGGAAAAAAGCTCCAATTTGTCATAACTCCTAATTTATTTGGTTCAGATTAACTATAATTATTTATATATAACAACTATCCAATAGATGAATAGAGGAAAAATTTTGCCTGGTTTTTATGATAACATTATTTCAACGATTTTAAATTGAGTAAACGATGAGAAATATTTTAAATGAGGAATTTCGATTCCATTTCGTTCTACCCTTTTTTGTGATAGGTTTCAGAATATGGTATATGTCGTGAGAAATTAAAAATTACATTATCAAATTTGATATGCTTATATTAAGAATGAAAAAAATGTTTATTGTGTTGTTTTACTAAGTAATATACCACATACATACCTATGAACAAGCTTATGTACCAATTATATCTAGTAGTATCTAAAAGTGCATCACTTGAATTCGATAGGGAGATGTACATATGTATATGGGTTTCTATTTACCTATTTCTCTCCCTTAATATAACAGTATGTACGAGTATAGAGTTTTTTTTGTATACAGCTGTAAATATATATATTTGTGTCCATGTTGCATGTGACAATCATGGCGTTTGATTTTCTCTAAAAATCATTGAAAGTATTGTTGTTACCCAACGCAAACAAAGGCACTGTGATGTTCTAAATTTAGGGTTAAACAATTTTTTTGGTACTCTTATGGTAAATGTTAGGACTCATTAAAATAGAACCTTTTAAAATTTCAACTTATTTGGGCAAAATTTAGATCTCTTTAAACAGATAGGATACTTTCGTCAAATCTTGTTAATTTTCACATAGGTTTTGCAAATACGAGGTGTGTTCAAAAAGTATCGCGAATTTTGAATTTTCGCTGGTTACGTATATTCGAATTTCGAATTTTTTGTGGCGTTATGTTGGTACTCATTTTGAATGTTTAGTTAATTGTTGACAGCTGCTTTGCTTGCACGTGTTTTGGATCGTCTTCGATTTTTACGCGAAATTCGTACCAAAATTGCTCAATTGTGACCAAAAACAGCATCGCATGAACATTGCTAATGAGATGTTAAACTCTGTCCGCGACGACCCAAATTTGCTCCAGAGGGTCATAACTGGTGACGAATCGTGGGTTTATGGTTATGACGTGGAAACCAAAGCTCAACCATCTCAATGGAAGCTGCCGCACGAACCAAGACCGAAAAAAGCGCGCCAAGTTCGGTCGAATGTGAAAGTTTTGCTGACAGTTTTCTTCGATTGCAGGGACGTGGTGCATCATGAGTTCTTGCCACAGGGAAGAACGGTCAATAAGGAATATTACCTGCAAGTTATGCGCAATTTGCGCGAAGCAATCCGCCAGAAACGCCCGGATTTGTGGAAGAACAAAAATTGGCTTTTGCACTACGATAACGGCCCTGCTCACGCATCGTTGCTTGTGCGCGACTGTTTGGCCAAAAATAAAACACTAATGATGCCGCAGCCACCGTATTCCCCAGATCTGGCCCCCTGTGACTTTCTCTTGTTCCCTAAACTGAAGAGGCCCATGAAAGGACGACGTTACGCTTCTCTTGACGAGATAAAGACGGCATCGAAGGAGGAGCTGAACAAGATACAAAAGAATGATTTTTTGAAGTGCTTCGAAGATTGGAAAAACCGTTGGCACAAGTGTATAATATCTCATGGGGATTACTTTGAAGGGGACAAAATAGATATTCATAAATAAATAAATATTTTTTGAAAAAACACAAAATTCGCGATACTTTTTGAACACACCTCGTATGTTCGGTAATATTATACTATGGGACGCAATCGATGCATTTTGGATACATTATTTCTGAGCTATTCTATTATTGAATTAATAACAGTTCTTGCCATGGCCGTATAGTTTTGTGGTTTTTTTGTCCTCTCTTGACAGGTCTTAATGGCACTTTCACAGTTAGTTCAGGGTCAGATGGGTATGAACCATCTATATATAGTTTCTGGGAAAGCCGCCAGGCTGTATAAAAAGTTGCAGTTCGGCATAACTAGGAATTTATTTAATTCAATTCAATGATATGTTTTATATAGGTACATGTCCTGTACATCCCTTTGGAAATTTTAATTTAATTCGGTAGACCAGAACTAAAAGAAGGAAGAAAGGGAGTAGGAAGAGCAAACTGAAAAATATTTGTTGGACAAAAATTCAGAGCGTAAAGAAGAAGATGGGAAATGAGGGGGAGGAGTAAAAGAAGAATAAAAGAGCCCCACAGTCTCCTTGGAAGTAAATAATTGCCACAAATTGAGCAAGTTTATTTTGAAACACTTCCAAGATTTCAGAAACTCGTAGTTAATAGTGCATTCAATGAAATGTGAGCACTGTGTTGAAATTACCACCTGCGTAAGTAGGTAATTTTTTTATAAACATCAATGAAGCTATTATTTCAATTATACCAAATTTACGTCTACGTTGTGGTTCTGGAAATTTATTCTTTCAAAAATGTGTTTTCGTTATTTTACCCATCTGGTTTTTCTAGTGTAAAACCCAATTTGATTCGGTCGAACATTTTAACCATGTACGCAATGGGAAAATTGTTTAATTTTCTTTCTTTTACCTCTAGACTCCATTATAATACAGAGTGTTGCAGGTGTTACAGTCCCTTGACGGATATTCAGATATGCTCCGGCACTACCACCTACATAGGTCGCTGTGGGCATTACACTTAAGTAAAGGATATTGAGGCTTAATATTTGGCTATTTACTGCAATAGAAATTTAAAGTGAAATCACTTATTTTTCTCGGATTAGTGTTGCCCATAGACTGTTATAACTTACTCATCGGTAAAAATTTGTGAAATGAGCCACCAAAAATTGTTTCGATGGTTATGTATTTTAATGATATTGCGTGGTATGGCTTACAACGATTAAACAAAAATACGTATTTCACAATTTTCCGAAAATCGAATTATTTTCCAAGTTATAGCTATAAACATATTTTGGAAGTTTCCAAGTTTTTGTTTTTTAAATATTTGTGATTTCTTCATCGTGGTCATACCGCTTTTAGGTTAATGTTGTTGGCCATTCCATTACACACTTATAGCAGAAAAAAAAATCGGGACCCTTTTTAAAGTCGAAATTTCTGTATGTGGCACTGCTATAAAGAAAATAATATTAGAAGATAATAATAAAGGGTGTTTTTTTTAGGGGTATAGAACTTCGAATTGAAATAAAACACAAGAAAATCGTTTTAAGGTCCATCAATTTGGCTTTATTGTAAGGATAATTTTATGCCATTAATGTTTAAATATGATTTCGGGCATGTGGCCGCCGCGGCTGGCTCGAATAAAGCCAATTCTACAGGTCCAATTTTCAACCACTTTTTCGAGCATATGGGGCCGTATGTCGGCAATAACGCCACGAATGTTGGCTTCCAATTCCCCTAACGTTTCTGGTTTGTTGGTGTAGACGAGCGACTTCACATATCCCCAAAGAAAATAATCCAATGGTGTCAAATCACACGACCTTGGTGGCCAATTGACAGGTCCATTCCGCGAAATTATGCGCTCATCGAATGTTTCCTTCAATAAATCGATTGTGACGTGCGCTGTGTGGCATGTAGCGCCGTCTTGTTGGAACCACAACTCATCCACATTCATGCCATCCAATTCGGGAACAAAATAGTCGGTTATCATGGCTCTATACCGGTCTCCATTAACGGTAGCTGCCTCTCCAGCATTATTGCGGAAGAAGTATGGCCCAATGACTCCACCAGCCCATAGAACACACCAAACAGTCAGTTTTTGTGGATGTAATGGCGTTTCAAGGGTCTCATGTGGATTCTCTTCACTCCAAATGCGGCAATTTTGCTTGTTGACGTAGCCATTCAACCAAAAATGAGCCTCATCACTGAACAAAATTTTGCGATGAAAATCAGCATCGAAATCAATCTCATTTTCGGCCCATACACCAAAATCACGACGCATTGCATGGTCTCGCGGCTTTAATTCTTGCACAAGCTGGATCTTGTAAGGTCGCAAGCCAAGATCTTTGCGCAAAATCTTCCATAAAGTTGATGGACAAAGCTCCAATTGCTGTGCACGGTGGCGAATCGATTCATTCGGGTCCTCTTCAACACTTTGCTCTACAGCGGCAATTGTTTCTTCGGTGCGCACTGTTCGACGTCTCTGCGGATGCGTATTATCACATAGAGTAAACATAGTGCGAAAACGATCCATGGTTAACCGAATTAATTGCTCTGATGGACGATTATGTCGACCATAAAATGGACGGAGCTCACGGTAAACTTCGCGAACTGAACCATTATTTTCGAAATAAATTTGCACGATTTGCAAGCGTTGTTCTTTTGTCAACCTGTTCATGATGAAATGGCAAACCAAACTGAACATAAATGACATTAGAGTTGCCAGATTTGACCACAAAATGCCAGTTTTATCTCTATTTGAAAAACAAACCTGTAAAAAAAACACCCTGTATAAAGGTTGTAATAATGTCAATTCTTTTGTAATCAACACCTTATTTAATTACAAAACGTACCGAACAATTTTTCGTACAAAGTTGAGCCTCTAAAAAGTTTAAATAACTCCAACCCCATTTTAAAGCCCTAATTTTTTTTCTGCTAAAAGTGTGTACTGATGCAAAAAGCCACAAATATTTGCAAATTTGCTAATAATTTTTGCAAAAAAAAATAAATATTCCAAAATAAGAAATACAGTTTGGTAGATGGTACCATGATAACAGGAAGCGGAAGAAAAGGAAGCAAAAACAAAACAAATAAGACCTCAATAGGATATAGGAAAGCAGCTAAAAAGAAAGGAGAGTAAAGAAAGGACAAGTAAAGAGAGCTACTGAGATTAAGGTGAAGAAATGGATTGTAAGAGGAGGAAAGGGTACAAAATTTGAGCTCAAATTTTAAAAGGAAAGATGGAAAGAAAAAGAAAAGAAAACAAAGAAAAGAAAATAAGAAAGGCAAGGAAAGAAAGCTACTGACTTACTTCTACCGAAATCCGGAAAAAAAGTTTACTTTTTCATAAATATGGATTATTGACACCTTACGATATCTTAATTTCTCTTGGCTATAATAACCATCCCCGTTAATTAATAAAACAGTGAGTTAGCATTTTTTATTTAATATATGGAACTAAGTGCTGAAACATTGATTTGTGTGCAGTTACAACAACAAAAATAATAAGCAACGCCTATTTTCGAATAGCATAATACTTTAAGTAGAGAATTTGTGGCCATATTAGCAATGCCATATTGCACTGCCGACTCTTCTATTATGAATATTTTCATCAGGCTCTTTATCCCACTATCATAAGTGGTAATATAAAATGGGATCTCGCAACCTGAAATTCGCATTGACAGTTTGCAGATAATGCAACAATAGCAGATTTTTGTGTTGACAACTGGGAAAGTTTTCTTTTAAATTCCTTAACAACACCGTTTAATTTTTCATTTTATTGTTATAGTACTTTACTCAATCACTATTAACTATACATATCTTATAACTTTAAACGAGCTATTATGGTATATTTGTATTTTTGTATATTTGTATGTTGGTATATGTGTATATCCAAACTATTTTGAAACCTCGAAACCGATTCGGATAAAATTTGGTATGTACATAGTGTACAACATTCTAAGAATTTTTACCCATAGGATGTCTTTACGGGATTGTCATCTATCTGAATTTTTTTGATTGAAATAAAACAAGTCAATATCGGTATCGAAGGAAAGGTATTTCCCTGAGTATTGAAAAAAATATCATCTCAGCTTATTATATCTTATAACTTTTAACGAGCTTTTCTTGTATGTTCATAATATCTCGAAAATGGCTAAACAGATTTTAATGAAATTTGTTATGTACATAGGATACCACATTCTTAGAATTTTTATCTAGGTGTTGTTACAGAGTTTAGAGATAGAATTTAGCGAGAAATCTTGTAAAGACTTGTCGAAACTATGGGGAAAACGTTTTTGAGCAGCCACCAAGGAGTGTATATCAGAACTTGGTTACCAATAAAAAAAAAAATATTAAACATCTTTCTATTATCAAGATGTGTTTTTAAAATTTCTTTTTGGAAGGTTCCACTGCTGGTAAGTAAAATATAAATTTTAGCAGATTATTACTTCTGGCGTGAACTCTCTCTATCTCTATCTCTATGGCGCGATATACAACAGGTATATCATCATAAACATCCTAAGAGATTTTTGCGCCAAGCTTCTCTTCCAATTTGTGGTGTGCCGATTTGAATTTTCCCTACAAATCGGTGGGACCTACAGCTTTTTGCCGACTCCGAACGGCATCTACAAAGGAGACGAATTTTTGCTGAGAAGCCTGTCATGGCAGAAATACACTCGGAGAGTTTGCCAAACCACTGCCGAGGGGCGACCCCGTTTTGAAAAACTTTTTTCAAATCTCTTTTGATGTTACCTGTACCAGGGCTCGAACCATGGACCTTTGGTGTGGTAGGCCGGCAACACTACCTTCACACCACGGCGGCCGCCGCGTGAACTCAGAAACAGGAATTTATGGACTGATACGTACGTTGCGCCATTTTGTCGAGCTGCGCTGCCTACAACGTCCATTAGGTGCTAAAACCTAACACCAGCCTTTGACTCCCAGTGTGATGACATTTCCCTCCCCACACTTTTGCGTAATGCTGCTTAACTGCAACTGCCTTACCTCCAAGGTAGCGGAAATAGTCTACTTTATGAAGCAGCATAACATCAAATAGGTGCAATAGAGAATCGCTCTGACATTCGTGCATTACTCAGAGGCCAGAATCGCTTCCACCGCGACATCTGGCACTCAAGCCTACATGTCGATAGAAGGGGACAAAAACTGGCTGAGCAAGATGGGATGGTGACTTTTGCATAGGATCATTTACCGATCAGCCTCTCAATCGATCGCCCCACCAACTTTTTCTGCTCCACAAAGCGAATCTTTGTCAACTTTACTTGGTCGGTTTTCGTAACTTCACTGTGAGCTCCTTCGCTGCTCATCACCGCCCGTCTGCCCAACGGGTAGCGGAAATAAAGTTTAACATGATCATAGATTCATCCTCAACTCAATACATTTCGTAATGACAAAATATCCATCGGCTTTGTCGACAAGCTTCAGTCAAAACCAAGAAAATATGCGAGCACATTTTGCCCAAATTTGTATTGCATCCTTCGGTGGGCAAGGAAATTAGACGCGCCACCAGGGAAGCGCACAAACGAAAAACCAATCAAACACCCATTGCCCTCACCACCATAGAGGCTCAGAAAGCCATACGTAGGTATAAAGGCTCCAAGTCAATAGGCTCAGACAGAATAACCATGCTGACTTTAGAGCATCTTGGTGATGAGGGAGTGAGATACCTAACAACTGTCTTCAACCTCTCCATGACGACGTTCTTCATTCCTGTAAAATGGAAACAGGCAACGTACAAGGCAATTGGTCAGCCGGTTGGGAGCTTTGAGTCGCTTATATGGTCGCGGGGCTATCGGACCAGACACTTCTTGTTCAACGGTTACAAGCCGAAACACCCGAACAGGCACTTGCTTGAAGAAAATCCGCCTTCCTGGCAAATAAGGAAACATCTCCGTAAGTACTATGATGAAATCCGGCACCACATGGTTTCGCCGTTTGCTCCGAAGTGTAGATGCCACCATTCAGGCACAAGCTCCACCTTCTGCCGAAGAGGAACTTGAACTGCCAGGGGACAAGAGTTACACTGGCCCAACTTCTTTCTGGATACTGTAACAAATTAAACTCCTATCCGGACTGAACCCTGGCATGCCAAATGTTTGCCCGGCATGTGGTGTGGCTCTAGATGACATCAACCGTTTGTTCATCTGCTCAGCAGTGCAGACTCTTCTACAACCAATCTCACTCTGGTCCAATCCTATCGAAGCGCCGAGGTTCCTGGGACTTCCTGGGTTTAATCGCTATAAGGTCAAATAAACAAACATGCAAATACTGCTACCAAATAGCTAGTTTTATTTACTTTTAAAACCCGCAGCACAATTTCAGGAGTGAGATAACTCCACAGTAAGTTCACTTTATAACCCTTGAAAATAAAATGATCATCATGCCTTGGCAGCTAACTGCCTTATATAGTCCGCCAGAGTGCGATTTCACCTACCTGGAAGTCACTATGTTGTTCGGAAAAGATAAAAAAAACTTCTAGAACATTTGAGTCGATACATTTCAAAGTCGCTTAAGTCCACTATAAGACAATTTTGGAACACTGCAATTTTTTATTTTCTTGAAATATACTTTATGTAAGTTTCGCGAAGCTCTATAAACGTTTATATAAGAAAGCGTAAGAGCATTTTGTGAAGAAAAAATAATGGAAAATTAAGCTATTTTAAAATAAAAACAGTTTTAACGTTGGACTTATGCAACTTTGAAATACACATGGACTTAATTAGTTTTGAAAAAAAATATATGTGGACTTAAGTAACTTTGAAATGCGATGTATCACTTGCAAGGTAGCGGATTTGACACAGCCTTTTCCCCACATGATTTTTAGGGCCCTGAAAATGTTATACTTTCTTTAATATGGAGCAGAATGAAATTCTCCTGCGCTATTTTGCTCAGGAAGCTGTAAAATTTTTTATGGAAGTAGTAAATGTCACGCGATCGCAGGGTTTTGCACTTTTATTTTGATGTTTTTCCATGATTACACTTCGGTTTTTGTGGGAGCCCTTTTGGCGAATACCTAAAGGCATGAATGCGGCCGTAAAGACAAAAACAACATGAGTGATACACTCAGTAGATACCTTAACAATAACAGCAATTACTAATAAAATACTTACAGTTTCGCCATATTTTTTTGTTTTTTTATATCTTTTATTAATATTCTCTTTTTTTTTGGTTTGTCCGGGGACAAAATTTGCACATATTCGCTATTTTCTTCCATTTTTATCAAAACACTCACTATTCAAGTTTCCAGTTTAAGAAAGTTCGTTGAATATGTGACAGTAAATAGCAGAGCACACCCTGATTGGCTGAAATGGACTTAAGTAGTTTTGATTTACAGGTATACAAGGACTTATTCAACTTTGAAAAAATTGCTAAAACAAAATGCGAATTTTTAGCGTCATTGCCATTAATTAGACATACTTCTATATTTTAAACTATTGATTTGTTAGTGCAGTATATAACGCAACAAAAATCTCAAAAAATTCTACATGAGGACTTAAGCGACTTTGATATGTATCGACTCATTTCTGAAATATACATTTACAAAAAACCTGAATCAAATCGTTGACTTTTTCTCGACAAATAGGGCAATTCAAGTTTTGAAGTCCTTCGTCAATACACTTTGAGCTTGCAGATTTTCAGAGGTTTGCAAGAAATCAGCATCATATTGCGCTCATCAAATTCAAAACAAATCACGCATAGAACTTGAGAGCGTGGTATTTCGGATGGATTCGGCGCAATATCTTCTTCTTCATCGGCTACCTTCTCGTCTTCAGGATACAAGTGATCTTTAAAAATATTTTCTTTTGGCTCTAAGTGCATGACATTTTGCTGACTTATTTATTTATTTTGCAGAAAACCCTAGTAAAAGTAACACGGAATTAATTCACAAGCTTGTCATTGTACATAATTGTCATTGTAGATATTTGTATTACAAGTCCCAACGCATTGGAATTTATTTCATAATGAAACAACCCATTTGGTATGGAAAATACTCGGGAAATATATAATTTTTTTTTGGACTCTTTTCATTTGGCAGTTATTTCTCCAAGCCTGTTTATTAACGTTATTTTTACCAAAAATAAAAAAATAAGCCTTTGATTTTGTCGAAATAAATAATATCGTGAAGGTTGTGTGTAAAGGTTTTCTGCTGGAGTACACAAGAGATATATTACTATTGTGTAGCTCAAACCGCTAACTATATACAAGCTTTCTAATTTAGAGGAAGTCCGAATTTATAGCTGTATGTAGTGTGAATCGCCTGTTTCCATTTGTAAACTTTAAGTGCCTTTTCAACTTATAAAGAGCTCTCTCACGCTTTCCTCTATTAAAACGGACTGCTATAGTACAAATTAATATCGGCTTTAGAATGGGCCTCGATGTATTTTCCATGTTTATAAAATAGGTGGCCGCCGTGGTGTGGCGGTAGTGTTGCTGGTATACCGCACCGAAGGTCCAAGGTTCGAGCCCTGGTACAGGTAACATCAAAAGTGGTTTGAAAAAGTTTTTTCAAATCGGGGTCGCCCTTCGGCAGCGGTTTGGCAAACTCTCCGAGTGTATCTCTGCAAAAATGTATCTCCTCTGTAGATACCGTTCGAAGTCGGCAAAATCTGTAGGTCCCGCCAATTTGTAGGAAAACATTCAAAACGGCACACCACAAATTGGAAAGGAACCTCCGCCTTTATCTCCCTAGGAGGTATATATCGCGCCATATATTTATTCATTTTAAACATAAACCTATCAAGGAAACACAGGAATGTCTTTGCCAATTTGTTAATTCTTCTACCATGGAGACTAAATTCGGCAAAGAATTATCCAGATAAATCTCCAAAAAATTAAAGATAAGGGAAAAGGGCATGGGTTTCCTAAATATATAGTTGGGAGCTGTAATTACAAATGAGAATGTACAGAAACCCTTAATGTCATATATTCACCCGAAGGCCACTCCAAGTTTTTTTAAAAAGAGTTATCAATGGCTTCCAAAGCTATTTCATTTCTCAGATAACCTTTATATATTGATTGCCTCAAATGTTTTAACCAAGCTTCGAAAAGCGTGTACTAGTACACAGGGTATTATAGTTTTGGTCATATAACTGTCGTTTGTGACGGTACAAAATAATAGAGATATATACGTAGTTCCATATATCAAAGTTTTCAGAATGAACAGAGGAATTGATTAAGACAAGTCCGTCCGTGGACACGATAACTTAAGTAAAAATTTAGATATTTGATTGAAATTTGGCAGGTAGGTTGCTATTTGAAATGGGCGAAATCGAAACACAACCACGCCCCTTTTTCGATATCGAAAATTTCGGAAAACGTATAAAATGAGCTAATCCAATAATAAAAGCAGCTACAGTGATGACATTTGCTGGATTTATTAATTTGGTTGTCCCATTGACGACTTTATCATGATTTTGGAAAAGGGGCGTGGCACGCCCATATATGAACAAATTTTGGAAGTTCGACTGTTAATAACTACAGAACCGTTCATGCTAGAATAACGAAATTTGGTAGGAGGTATGCTATGTGGCTGTGGTACATACACCCATAGAAAATAAGGGAAATCGCTTTTCGACCACGCCGACTTTTTCATCTGAGAAGGAGGTAGAAATACTAAACTGCCCATATCTCATTGACTGATACAAGTGAAATGATATTATTTAGTAGTTACCTCAATTTTCTTATTCTTTATAAGATTTTTGCAAAATTTTGGAAAATTTGAGTCAAGCAATATTTTTAATTCAACTGTTAATAACTTCAGAACTGTGTAAGATAGAATTACGAAACTTAATACGAGGAATACTATAGATATGTAGAGTAAGCCCAAGAAAAATAAACAAAACCGGTTAACTTTTAGACCAAAGTTTTCTAAAAGAGAAGTAGGAAACCGGAACATGCCATATCTCCTTCACTGATACAAATAGAAAGCTAGAATTTCGTAGTTACAATGACCTGACGATCCTTATAATGATCTTTTTAAAATTTTGGAAAATGGGGGTGGCACCGCCCACATATAAATGAACAAAATGTCAAATTTAAGTTATTATTAACTTCAGAACCGTGTTAAATAAAATTACGAAACATGATACGAGGTATACTATCTACGCTTTTCAACATTATATATAGCATCCGCTGTAACCAGTGAATCCAAAAATCTACTGTGAAAATTTCAAAGAGATCGGTTAAGTAGCTTGGACGCCCATAGAATATTAAAATTTTATATAGCATGGGGGCATGGTAATGCCCACTTTTCCAGAATTGTGTATAGCCTATACTTTAACCAGTGAACCTAGGAATCTGCTGTGAAAATTTTATAAAGATCGGTTAAGTACTTTGGACGCCAGACACACATTCATTTTCATTAATAAGATTGCCCACGTGGTAGTAGAAAAAGTTTAAATCGTCTATAGTTCATAACTCCACAACAATTTACCACGACCAATTTTACACAGCTGGGTATTTAATGTTCGATTCCACCCGAACTTAGAGTTCCTTAGTTGTTAATACACATAAATACTCCCTGGTGGCCGCTAAAATAGTTTTCCCTGTATTTTCGACAAGTTTTTTACAAGATTTCGTGCTGAATTGTATGGTTAGAGGCTCTCGGTTGTTTTAAAATAATCAAGAAAGAATAAGGTCCAGACATCCAAAATAATAATTATTTGTATTTTGATTTTCATAAAAATCACAGAAATTTCAACAATTAAAAAAAAAAATCTTTTCGTAATAATTATAACTAAGAAAAATTTTTTCCTTTTTTTTACTTTAAAAATTTCAAAATAATAATTATGAGCAAATTTTTATTGTTTTGAGTTTTCAAAGACTTTTCTTTGAGACTTTTAAACTAAAGGCTTTCGATAATAATTATGGACAATTTTTATTTTTTTCAGTCTTTGAAAAAAATTGTTTTAATTTTTTTGTTGTAGTAAAAAAAGTAAGTTATACATACCTTTGTAATCACATTGTCAATCAAGTCCAATTAAGCTGAAGCTCCGCCAAACTCAACATAGAATATTGATATTGAGAGGAAAATATTCCGTATGTGTCGAACTGTACTACATTTTAAGAATCGTGGCGGCAATTTTTCTTAACCGCCTGGGCGATTTAACACACACATAGGCAGGTCAAGCCATCCTCCGTCTGTTTCTTCCATCACATTCTAGGCCACCTCCTTATGCTGCTGCCGAATTCGGGTGTCGATAGGAAACCCGTCTGGGCCAGATCTTCTTTCTCCATTCGCATAACATGACACAGCCAGCGAAGCCTTTTGTTTTTTATTTGCCGCATTATGGCCATATTTCGGGTAGGACCGTAAATCTTCCGGATAAATTTTCTTTCCAATACTCAAAGAGTCATCTGATCTTCTTCTGACACTGTCCCTGAAAAACCACCGGGTACATTTCTGACCCAAAGCATGCAGGAAAAATGGCGAGAAAAGAAGGTTTATGGTCCTTCCCGTGATGTCAACGTCGAGTGTCGAAGGACATTAACACTAAGCTGTGCGGGCCTTACGCAGTTAAGAGCATAGCCTAGCGAATTAAATCTCAAAGGCTCTGCTGCCTGGGTCATGTTATTCGAATGGACATAGTGGAGGCCAAAGTGAGATGGCTTGACCGGATGGCTTATCAATAGCAAGGGATGACTGGCGTGCTTTGATACGTCACGGTTTATTTTGTTGCTATGGAGACGACTGTGCGATAATGGCTTTGCTCTAAACTAAATGATTATCTCCAGCTGTTATAAAGTTTTTTCGTCGGGCGGAACCTATCATTATCCCCAACGAAATCCACGGCCTTCCAATTCCTGAGTTGGTACAAGCAGGTGAACAAGGAATTAGATATGCAGGTTGATGGCGTCACCCTAATAATAAAATGTTGGATGTGACGTTACTTGAAATCCTCACCTTCTTCGCTTATGCAATCCCAATTAGAAGCAAAGTTCAAATCCGCAACAAAATTCTTAGGTCACTGCCTATTAGTACATGGGAAAAGATGAACAAACTTTGCTGGCAACATACATAAGAATAGGCAAGCTGGTCCTGGTCCTACTATTCTCTAATATAGTTGCCGAGCCTAGCAGATACACATTAGATGCACGCCTAATAGAATACCACACTTAGGACAGCTACGGTATGTATTCTTATGGTGCGTGAGTAGGCAATTTCATTAGCATCGCGATGAAATACGCCGAGGAATACGGCTGTGCCATCCTTTGGCGAGTGCACTGACGGGCTATTCGCAGCATTCACAAATATCTGCCGTTTGATTTGTTTCCTCCTTCCTTTACATTAGACCCTGATATGCCAGGTGAAAGGCTATTATCATGAAAAATTACATGTTAGACAAGGTGATAAAATCAGTTTTACTTAAGCACATCATTGAAATAATAATTACATAAAAAGCTTTCTCATTTTCGTCTCACATTGAACAACTTTGAAGACTTAAAAAAAATTTATTTAATATAAATTACGGAATACAAGTCTTTGAAGACTTTAAAGAAAAAAAATTTTCGCTGATATATAAGACGACATTTTTTGATTTCTGCTTTATTTTTCAAGATAGAATTATCCATAACTTCTTATATGTAATACACATGAAATCTAAGCCAACACTTTCTTCCATTCCATGCTCTAAGTACGTCTCTGAACTTCTTTTGAAAACATTACTTTTAACGTGTTTGATCGCTTAACTCTTGTAAAATCCACATATAGCATACCATCCATGAAAACCGATGAATTTAGCTCCACTCCGACAAACTCAAAAGTTTGTTCCTGAGCTTTGCTCGCAGTTGTGGCGAATGTTGGCCTAACTGTGAATTGATGCCATTGCATGGTACACCCTAGCTAGCCCTTGGATGAGTGTGTTTCCACTATATGTACTTCTTTGCGGATTATTTGCCGGTAACTATTTTAGCCTATATTATATTATTACAAATGTCTATCATAATAAGTCTTACTCCATTACATAGACCTTCGGTTTAGCCTTAAATCGTGTGGTGGTAAATCTGAAATGTTTATTTTATTTAGAAATTCCATTTTAAATTCAAGTGCTCCTTAAATATTGTGCTGCATGCAAACGGCTTTGTTGTCAGACAACATTTAAATTGTGCTTCAATTAACTTCCCGTGGCAACAATAAGTTACAACCCTACTTAGAAATATGTGCTCTTTAATACGCAGAAAAATGCCTTTCGTTTGGTACCTATATTGGCATGTTTCATTTAATGTAAAAAAAACAGATAGGTGACAACCCCGTGAAAACATCCTATTTGGCAACAAATAGGTACAATTTCCTAGAATGTATTACACTATCTACATACCATATTTCATCCAAATTGGGTGAGACGTTTTCGAGATAGTCTGGGTATTTAAATATACAAGAATAGCTCATTTAAATATAGCTCGCTTAAAGATATAAGATATGTATATTGGATGTGAAACTAACGAACGTCTGCAAGTATCCTGTTATACTGATGTGGGAACTTTGTTTTTGTCCAGCTTGCCTTTGTATTTCTAAGGTCATGTTATACTGACGCGCTGATCAATTTCTCATTATAAAATTCTAGGAATGGGAACTTCATTTTTGTCCAGCTTACCTTTGCGTTTCCAAGGGTAACCTCCCTTAAGTTTTTCGACATTCTAGGTCCTTTAGATGGTGTATGATGAATTGCACTACCCCTTTCACGGGATGAGGCAGAACCTACATCTTCAAAATGATATGCGGCTTTGATTATACAAGGTGGCGCAAAAGTAAACTTCCGATGTTCAGCATATCGGTTGTGGCACGTGCAGTGTGTGCTGTTGCACCGTCTTGTTGGAACCACATGTTTTCCAATCCCAATTCATCAAGTTGCGGCAAAAAGAACTCGTTGATCATTGCTCTGTAGCGCTCACCATTCACAGTAACCGTTTGGCCCCGACCGATTATTGGTCAAATAAATAGTCAGCAATATTCCGCGTTCTGGAGCAGTGTAGCGTAACATTGTTTATTAACGTGTATTTCGCATGTGTTTACTACACAAATGTCAAAACAGAACTGACTTTAGGGGCCAATCACAAAATTTATAGCATTTTCTGATAGGAGGATTACTTTTGGGCAGTAACCGTTTTTCACCGACCGATTATTGGTCAAATAAATATTCAGCAATATTCCGCGTTCTGTAGCAGTGTAGCGTAACATTGTTTATTAACGTGTATTTCGCATGTGTTTACTACACAAATGTCAAAACAGAACTGACTTTAGGGGCCAATCGCAAAATTTATAGTATTTTCTGATAGGAGGATTACTTTTGCGCCACCCTGTATATAAAGTTAACAGTTAGGGAGATACGGTCCTTTACAATTTTCCTTTCTGCAAAAGAATAGATAATCGTAATCAATTCAGGTCGTAAACAATCTTGTTGCCATATATATTAAATCCGCTAAGTCCTCTAGCGATTGAGTAATATACGAACCTCAGAAGGGATGGTCCATTGCATTATTGCTTAATTTCTGTTATCTACACCAAAGGTAGTTTCCAAAATTGATAACTATTTCCCGATCACATCGCGTTAAGCACCTTCATGGAATTTGACATTCTTTTCTACTCAGTCCTTAGCCGCTCTCTTCCCGACTTGACTGCACAAATAAGCCTTATATTACCCTTCAGTCAAATCTACTGGTTGCCAAAGGCCACAACTATTTCGAGTTATGTAATTTTATTTTATAAAAAACTGGTATTTTTAGCACAGCGATTTTCTACAAAATGACAGTAGCCCACTTCTGCATCAGCATCATACCAATTGGGATACTAGTCAGCCTCTGCATCAGCAATATACCAGTTTACATACTAGGATCTACCACATTAGGATCTACCACGAAGGTGTTGATAATGGTTTTAAGGAGTGGTTCTTACTCCCATATCGAAACAAGGTTCCGAGATATCGACTAAAATGTGCAGAAAAAGAGAAAACCCAAGGGGAAGAAGAGGAATTAGAAGAGGCAGATAGATTGAGAACGAACTTGTCAGTAAGAGGGTGAGGGAGGTGAGGGAGAAAGGGAGAGTGCGAGTAGGTGGAAGGGCGAGAAAGCGCGAGAGAAAGTGGGAGTGAGAGGGTAGGCTTAGAAAAAAGAGGGAGAGGGAAAGATGGTGGGGGTGAGAGGGAGAGTGAGAGGGGCTGATAAGGAGTGAGAGATGAAGAGGGAGAGCCATACGAACTTTTTTTTTAAAGAAGTTACAATATGACCAACTTTTTAGTTTTTTTTTGGAAGTTGGTAAATTGCAGGGAGATATATTATCGGGCAGGAAAACGGTCTACCAGTAGATTATAAAAGTGCGTCACGAGTGGAAAGCTTGATGGACGGAAAACTTGGCGGACACTGGACAACTGGCAAAATGGAATGCTTATAAGTCGAGAGAATTACATACTCCAGACCTGTGACCCAGACCACAAAAGTTCTAAAACTATCTTTAAATTTTTCGTTCTAGCCCCCCTTCATATATAAAACGCTAGCAGACGCGGCCCAAAAATTGATTGACTGCATATATAAAATTTAACTCCCTTCTGATTTTAGATCCATAGTCTTCTGCCTTGCCACCTGCTCTTCATCCCCTTTTCCTTTTTCATATTGCTTATCTCTTTTTCGTCTTACCCTAACGCTATGGCTATCGCTATCCCCATCCCTATTTCTATCACTATCTCTATCCCTATCCCTCATTAACACCTTTCATTTGATACCCATATCATACAAACAACTTCTGGATTCACCCCTGGTCCACATTTTGGTCGATATCTTGAAAACGGGTTCACATATGGACCTGAAAGCCACTCCTTCTTAAACCCCTCATAAGCGCATTTCATTTGATACCCATATCTGTGGTCAACCCTGTTCCACTTGTTAGTCGATATCACGGAATCGGGTGCACACATATACCTGAAAACCACTCCTTGTTAATATACCCATCACCTTTCATTTGATACCCATATCAACGGAGTTACCGGTCCACATTTTAACCGATATCTGGAACATTTTTGAATTTTTTTTAGCTTATAACCATGTCGTATACCTAGAAAGTTTCAAGTTTCATCAAAATCGGTGGTGCCGTTCTCCATGTTTGTAAGAGTGATGCTGGTAACAGGTCCTTTACTATTTCTAAATTATGGCTGCCAACATTGGAGTGGTTGCCAATACGCAAATGCCCTGGATCTTTGCTTGATAACAAGATGTACTTATTGTTGACCTCGGTTATCACCAAACCCAGAAGTTTCTGTTTCTATTTTGGAGTAAATAATGTCAATGTCGTTCGCATACGGCAACAATTGCACGCTCTTATAAAATAATGTTCCGCGCGGTTAAGTCCTGCAACTAATATTATATTCTCCAGCATCAAATTAAAGAAATCGCACGATATCGGGTCACCCTCTATAAAACCTCGTTTAGTTTCGAACATCTCAAAGAGATCGTTCTCAATTCTGACTAAGCTGGTGATATTGCTCAATGTCATTTGGCACAGTTGTATAAGTTTTTCGAGGAAACCAAATTTAGACATAGCGGCACGTAGGCAAATCCTTTTCGTGTTACCGAAGACGGCTTCAAAATCAACAAAGGGGTGATGTTTTCTTAAGGTTGTTCCAAGATTTTGCGTATTGTGAAAATCTGGTCGATAGTGGATTTACCAGGCCTGAAGCCACAATGATAAGAAGTAATAAGTCTGTTCACGCCAGGCAACAATACGCTTAATTGAAACTTATATGTAATATTTAGAAGGTTTATTCCGCGATAGTTGGGACAGTTTTCAGGATCTGACTTCTTGTGGCAGAGAACACTTAGAGTGCAATCTTCAGGTATGTACTCATCTGACCATAGTCTGCATGGAAGCTTTTGCATGCGCTTTACCAGCTCGCCGCACAATCAATATTGCTATTCGACCCTCGTTATTGTCGGGTTGGGGAGCATCAATTCCATCATCTTCAATTGTCACTAAGCACGATATCCTGATGGGAGTAGCGCACGTATATGCCTTGCAATCGGTCGTAGACTGCGTCTCTTTTCTACGTGATTCTTTTCTTCCGTCGGAACCGGATATTCCAGGCGCATGTCCTTGTCTCGTTATCATTAAAACGAGGTTCCCATATTCGAGGCTTGTTTGATTTTCATTTGACCAGTGTGTGTGGTGGAGTTGAAGTTATGTAACACGATTTTTTCCACTCAATGTTTTTTAACTAATAAACTCTTTCCACTTTTTCATTAAAAAACACGGTCTAAATTTTCGCCGGCGGCGGTTTTTTAAAGAAATTTCAAATTTATAGTATGAAGTTTATATCAACGCCAATGGACATTATGTTCTTGGACTTTATTTCACTCCACCTTAGCTGACCACCAAAAACTTGTTCGGTGGCTACCCAGAGGATACTTAGACGCAAGCGCCTGTAAGTATTGAGCTGCTAGAATGGCGATGAGAAACTTTCCCCACTTAAGTGGACTTCTACACACGGCCACAACCTTCTTCACTGTTTTTGAAAATTACCATTCCTATTATTTATATATATCTCCCTGTCCGATTTATGCTTATCGGAATATTATTCGTCCTAATTCATCTTCTTAACTATCACATAATTTCCAGTAAAGGGCTTATACGGGCATTGAAAAACCGAGCTTAAGGTGATTGTGCACATCAAAGATGTTTATTCTTTATCACACCTTGAACATAATATATGGGCCCACCTTAAATCGTTTTTCTAGAACTGTTGTTTCCAGTTCTGGAACAATAAGCTGAACCCTTTTATGATAAATAATGGGCAAAAAGATTTCAAATGTTAAATAAATGTGTTATTATATTTCATTTCTATTTTTTGGTCATTCTATAGATAATAACGTCCACTTGAAAACCACTATTTTATATCGTACATAAGTTGAACTAAAGAGTCTAACTACTAAATTTACTAAAAAATTTAATTTATCGAACTTTAATTTAAAAATTAATGAAATCATTCAATTATGAATATGTAGCATGTAAACATTACTGATCTTTAGCCACCTAAATAATACAAATATTATTAGGCTACTAAAAATGTATAAGTGTACATTGTATGTATAATGCCTAATTAAGTTAGTAGATAAAACAATAAAAATTTGTTTACATACCAAAAAATTAATTGAACGTAATAACATTTTTCCGCCAGTACACGTTGATGGAAATATAAATGATGTCCTCTGCTCAACCCTGAAAGATATGCGAGTTCCCAAATGCATAAATCATGAATTTGCTTGTTATGTATAACAGATAGATGTAAGTTTGCAGGCTTGAATTAGAAATATATCAGTGTCAATGAATTCTTAGATATAGCATGACAAATTAGTATTATTATAAGGGACTTTTCGTTTTAATGGGAACTTTTCTGAAAGAAAGGATACACTCATTGAAATCGATGGGATCATTAGGACTACATCGACACTGCATGCAATCCAACACATAGAAGCCTGTAGATATGGAAAGCATTACTGTCCCTCCTTGAGTAACTTTTGTTTTAAAACAAATATTGCATAAAAGAATGAAAATTGTCTTTGGTTCACACGCAGTTCGATATCCCTGCAACCGATTGGTAGCATTTATCAAATTTACTACTCCAACCTACCGGGAATATTTTACACCACATTAACATGCATTTATGAAAATGAACGACAAAGATGGTCTTTCGCGTACCCTCATTACGGAACACACCTATGTACATTGATTCCCGAATGCATTCGTTCTCGTTCGCTAGTGCGGATAATGTGGATTTTTTTTACATTCTCATTCGCGAATGTGAACGACGGATAGTGAACCTTTCCTATTTAAAACTTATAGGATTATTAAACAATTTTGAAATATAAAATTAGTTATTATTCTTTAAAGTATTTTTAGAGCTTGAGCATATACCTACGGGTTGAGACCGAGGATCCTAACATTTTGAAAAATAATGGCCCTCTTAATGTATATTCATATCTACATAAATATGTACGTATGCAAGTGTTCTTAAGATTAGAATACATAAATTACTATCCCTATTAAAATGTTAGGTTAATTTTGTTGGTATGTCTCTACTGAATTGTTAAATCAATGTATCTTTATATCTTCCAAATATATTTATACAAGTTATTTTTTCTTATTGTACATATTGAATTTCGAGATTTACGAGCACGCCGTATTTATTTACTTAACGAACTTATAGTACATATGTATATAGAAAAGAAGTTAAATAGTACCGCATGGGGAGTAAACTTATGCATATTTATGCATGTATGTGTAGCTGTGAATATAATACTATAATTCTAATATCTTAATGGACATGTACACATAAACCTTATGTACTAAATCCTTTTTTTTAATTAATCATATAATTTTGTATTTATGTTTTAGTAGGTAAGCTGCTTATAAATTTCCTTTACCTTTTTCTGAGAAATGTTTTAATCCGGTAATAACTAGCTTTGACTTATATATCCATAATAAAATATGGATTTGAGAATCTACAAAGCAACAAGGCTCATGGGATTTATTTCCTTTTTCAGTGGGCGTTACTTTCCTTTTCGAAAATTTTTAGAACTAATATTTAAAAAAATCTTCGTTTGCTTAAACTACCCCATCCCGTTAACATTTATTTAAAAATCTAGTAGGTCACTTCAAAACTTAGGGTGATATTTTTTGTTTTATTTTCTTTGTTTATAAATTTAAAATGCAAAATTTTGCAGCTAAACAAGGAACGGGTACCACCACCTTGTGTACGTAGTTTTTAGGTAAATTGATCTATGCCCAGCCATCTATCAGTCCGTGACGAGAGTTGATTGCAATCGTTTTTACAAATAACTTTGGTTTAAATGGAATATAAGACTCTCAAAAAAAAAAAACTAATTGCCTTTTTTTTAATATTGATATTATTTTTTCGCAGAATAGGAAATACTAAAAGACGTTCAATACTAGTTTAGAAATTTTAGGACTGATCTCACTGCCGAACCATTGAAGAAACAAATCAAGATCTCTATATTTATGTTAAGGAGGGTAATTCCCGCCTAGCCAAGCTTTAAACATTAGTCTGGTTTTTTGATTTTATGTTGTTATTTTGAAAGTTTCTCAATATGTATGGAAAATAGATAAATAAATATTAGTACAGAAAATTTAATGGTGCATCCGAAACTGACACTAAAACAACGTTTTCGAGGTGTAAATATATACCTATTTAGAAAAATTAAACTAAAAAATTAGTCAACAACAAAAGAAACGGAAGTTGAATTTTTTTAAATCCAATGTAATAACAGGCGGACAGCGGCAAGGAGTCGATTGTGCGTACACTACTCAGGGCTGATAATGAATGCAACCGATGCGTGGTGGCGAACAGTGCTGGAATAACTAAAGAATTTCCACTACATGTGAAAAAGATTATGGGCCTGTAATCAATAGTAAGTGAAATATTTTAGAAAAACTATGTTTCCAATATTTTCTTTACGCTCGTTTTGCGTATGGTATTATTGACTTCTGTTTGCATCAGATATTTAATTTTTTTTGCCCAGTTTGATATAACTATATAACAATAAAATATGGATAAACGTTAAAAGATTATGTATAGTTGCATACCACAAATGAAAAATTTCAAAACAACGAAAATGTGCACCTTATTACTTTTTATTTTGGAAATGTTTTAAATTTTTAGCAAACTCTTTTTTGATTATGTAAAACCGTTCTCCGGCGAGACATCATTCAGCTTCAATTGATTCAAGGAAGCTGCTTTTTTACCCCACAAACACGAATAGATAAAATACTATAAAGTTTAATTGTCCTTTTTTTTCAAGTTTAATATTTCTCAATTTAAATCGTTCAAGAGAAAGCATTAAATTGTTTGGGTATGAGAATTTGGACAGGACGTAAAATAATCTTTAGGTAAGTCAGACCAAAAACAGCGTTCAATATGAAGACTTGCATGGATGCAGGTGTGCACTGACTAATATTTTATATGCAAGTAAATATTTCTTAGCTTTAACTAAGTCGGTTTCATGCATGATATGCTGAATTATTTACTTTAATACCATGTAAATACCTTCAATGGCCAAACGTAAAGTTAGATGAAAATTTGAAACTTTACAAATCTTAATTTTGCCAACCCAAAAAAAAGATCCCACCACATTACAAATACGGAATTTGCAATATTTGTTTATTACCTTTTGCATCCTTTCATATATGTAAAAATGTTACTCATGCACCCTGACAAACGGCCCGTTCCATGAATTGGCGTCCCACACAAAAATTAACACCCGATTATTCATACAGTATTTTTAGAATTCGTGTCAGGTGCTGCGATAATCACATTTTGAAACTATCATCAGTAAGTTGTTCTATCCTGCATTCAGCTCAATACATCTTTGGAATTTATAAAAAAAATTGGGTTTTTTCTAAAATGTCCTTTAAAGGTAATCTGATAATAATACAAATGTGAAGTCCCTTTTCAATTCTATGTAAACCACCGAGTCCATGTAACGCATGAAAAGCACTTTTTTAGTGCCTGTGAGTTTCCAATAGAAATAATAATGTATTTTCAAAACAAACAAACGTGAATTAACCGATAGCAAAAAGCAAATAGCAGTATGTTACTTTAGACTTATAATTTCGATTTCTGATTGGTTGCAAATTTATTGTCATCTAGTGTGTAGTTATAAAATTATTTTGAAGATACATTGCTATTACCCCTAATTCTAGTATGGTAACAACACTACTTTCAGCGACAAAGAAATCATCTGGAAACTTTTGCTCCCTTTTTGTATTCGTTCACATTTTCATCTGATTAATGTAAGCCTGAATCCTCTAGATACAAAAGTATTGGTTACGCTTAGTAACAAACAATTTAGGCAAAAATTGGGCTTCAGACTTTTAAGTCGATGTGACCGATCAACACAAATTTTGATAACAAAAAATGTTTTTCGGACTAGTGTTGTATTCTGGTGGAGCAGTTTTCAAAATTTAAATTGAAATTTTTGGGCTCGTTAACGATTGCCTTTTGACCTTATGGTACTGCATGATGGGTTGTTATTACACTATGTGACGATAGTGTTAATCCCGTGTAAGAAAATAATCTATTTTATTATATGTGCCTTTTTCCAGGTGGTAGTCTAGCAGACTACATCATAAAAACCCAATAAAAGACGTTCGTAAAAAGAGAAACAAGTCCGTTGAGGCCAAGATGGAAAAGTAAATATAAGACGGGAGTGGATACAATGGATCACATGACATTAGCTCTTGCAAATGTCAAACAAATTGCTGGCTACTTTCTCTTTTCCAATACTTGATGGTTGCTTCTGCACTCGGCGCTTTTATCATATTGATTGATTATCCCAGAAACAGCACATAAAGTTTAACCAGCAGTATATGAATGTTTTGTACAATTGTGCTAAAGTGGACATTTTCCACAGAGTCGATTGCCTTTTATTTTGGTTTCAGCCACGTTTACATTCTAATTATAAACTAGTTGAGACATGGAACTTTATCCGCTTATTGCAGCACTCATTAGCATCTTGCGTTTTATATCCATATTTTACTAATATATTTTGGGTTTCCACAAATATTGGTGGAAAACTCTGAAACTGGTATAGTAATCCGAAAGTGAAAGTTTTATTAATTCTATTCAGCAGTTTTTAAGTGATACGCGTCCAAACATACAAACAGATTTTAAAAACTGCTGTTTATGATTCTAAGGGCTCAATAGTGATGCTTCATCTAAACTTTTCTTGAATATCTGCAGTGTGCGGACACTAAAACTACATCATTAGAATAGATCACTTAATTTCATTTACCAATTTTTTTTGTTTGTTTAAATTTTCACGGAGTTTTTAAATTTTTTATTTATTTATTTATATACAATTTAAATGATTTTCTTTTTACTGTAGCCCAGCCAGTTAAGGTATTTAAAACCCTAGTGAGTTGAATTTTTCTATACACCTTTATTACGTCGTTTGAATGTACATTTGAAAAATTAACATCTCTACATACGAGTATAATAAAATTGTAAAGGTCGATGTCTGTACATTGCAGACATTTAAGAAAAATCGATACCAGGGATCATTATTAAGCCAATATAAGCCAAATCAACTGTTTTTAGAATTTTAGTATGTCTGTCTGTTTGCGCGCATCACTCAAAAACTGCTGAGTGGAACTTTTACCGTTGTATTACTAGACGTTTAACTTAAAATTTAAGATATTATTTTTTCAGATAGTTCGACCAGTTTCGGAGATATCGACAGATATCGGAGGTATGTGGACCAAGGTGACCCAAAATGTGTAAGTACAATATGGATATCAAACGGAAGGTGACAATGAGTGCTGTAATAAGCGATGTAATTAAGCTCCATATCTTATCTGGTATGCGATATAATGATGAAAATCGGAGTCAGTCTATTATTAGTTCTGTGATGTAGCTAAGCGGGCCGGGTTTACTAGTTTATATATTAAGGTCAAGAAAATCCGTTTTTCAGAAATATTTCACTACCTTTTGCAGCTTTGGAAAAATTTTCTTCTGCAGTTTTTTTGTTACGATATTTCGCATCGAAAATGTCTTGATAAGTTTTTTGTAAAGGCTAGTTAGAGATGTTTTCTTATGTGAATAGTAACAAAAAGTATGCCTACAAAAATCAATGTAGTACATTTTGTAAGGTGTATAAAAACTTTTTTATGAAGAAGTCAAATTTTTTTGCGGATTTCTTGACTAATCAGTCAAAACTTAGCTTGGAACTAGTCCTATTTTGCTTTACCTTATTAATTTAACTTAATATCAGTTTTTAAGTACAATCAATGTCGAGGTTAGTAATTACACGATGTTTGGATGATTTTCTCCCTAAATTATTTTTTATCAAAAGTTCCCGTGCTTATCGTTATTCAATATATAATGAAAATAAAGAACGAATATTTAAGCGAAATATTGAGATATATCATTTCTTCCATATTTATATTTTTTTCGCTTCAAGTCTAAAACTTGCCAGTATTTCATTCAGAACCTCAAAACTCTTTTTCCAAAACACAAAATGTATCAGATTGAGCTTACAAAGCTCAGGAAATAGTTCATTTAAATATTGCATACTGAAAACCAGACCGCACAAACGCTTACTTGTGTCCAAAAAGTGTATTTTCAAATCAAATTTCATCCGCATCAAGCACCGTTTTTAATACCAACAGCTTCAAGTTTCAAAGTAATTTTGTTCATGGGAAAGAGTGTTCACTGATTTTGTAAATATGAGCTCACATATACATATTACATTGTGGATTTTTTGGTATTCAGATGTTTTTTCGAATTCATTTTTATTTTTTATTTAATTGGTTTTTTGCTGTGTCTACAGAAACTTACTGAACTACAAAAGCATATACATAAACCACATATATTATATCATGCAATGTGACAAATACATCCATACACATATAGAAGTACACATACAGCTGGATTATAAAATATTTTTAAATTATTTTATTGTACTTAGCCTAGAGAACATTTATAATAAAATTATTATTTTTTTACTTATAACTGCATGCATTTATTAATACGCTCATACTCGTATCTACAAAAATGTACCATTTTAGGTCATTATTTCTTGTAACAGCGGGAATATTTTTCTAAGTGTGTTTTGTGAATACAAACATATGTATGTTTGTGCATAAGAAACTTAAATATATTAATCTACGTACATAGTTCTTATACTTCTATTTATTCATAATATTTCTCAGTATTGTGTTTATTATCTATTTAATTAAACAGTTATATTGGAAGTAGAGCTTAACGCTATTTTTAAGCTATATGTAAAAGTTAATATTCAAATTTACGGAGACGTAAACACACATCAGTTTAATCAATACCTTTTTCAAAACTACTGCTAGTTGCTACATTCCCATATTTGATTGATTTGAATTGCTATAATTATGTGTCACATATGTTTCATTTACTTATATTTATTAGGTAAGAATTTTATCTCAAATAGTAATTTATTGACCGCAGCAGTGCTTAAGTTTTCGCTTTATAAACAGCTTATCATTTTATTTAATATTAAGACAGCCAAGCTTAAAGAAGGATTTCAGTTTCGAAAAGAGCTAGATATGAAACAAAAAACGCGAATTGCGGCCATGTAACAATGGCAGTGTGTGCGGAATAACAGTAAAGAAAAAACACTGTAGATCGGACTATGGTAAAAGCTTAGCGCAACCTGTTTTTTGAGCTAAACACTTACAGCTCATTAACTCAAAATCTGCTTTCTGCATGACGCCAGGTCAATTAGGTCAAGAGCTACAATTTTAGAGGATAACACGAGAGTAAAATTCTTTCGAGGTAAGTAATACTTTATAGAAAACTAAGCTAATATAAATTTAATATCCAACAGGTATATCATCATAAACCTCAAGTATATAACACGTTAAAAGTATTTAAAATCGATAATTTCTGGTTTCGGAGTAGATGTTAAACTTTCGGAGAGAAAAAATAAAAGTTGAACCTATTATCAGGAAGACAACAGACACAAACCCGTGAGTGTGGACAAAGCATATGTCAGTAATCCTTACAAAGGATTCGGTTATCGCTTTTGTTGACTGCTGAGACAATAAGCCTTACATATACTGAAAATCACTGACAAGAAAGCTGTTAACTTACAAACGTACTTCAATTAGTGAATATTCAAAAATGGAGCTGAAATATAACACATAAGGCATACCAGATTAGAGATATATATATTTTTTTTAACAGCTGCAATTAATGCCAGAAAAATAAATTTTACATGGATTTATTTAGCGGTACTCTTTGCGAAGTATTTGTTTTATATATCATACAGGCACTTCATATTGCTGTATTACATGTGTATAAAATTGCCTAAAATGCTTTTATTTTTATATTTATATTAAGTCCATTTCCAGCGGACAAACAGCTCACTTCCATACTAAATTTAGGAATCAAGCAAATTCTGTTGAGCTAGACAATTTAAACTTGTAACATAGCTCAAAATTTCGTGACACTATAACGTGTAAAATCCGCGGGGTGGGGGGGCATGGATCGAGATATACTGGAAATTATTTAAAATGTGACATCTTGCGATTAGTTTTTAGTAACTTCCCGGTAAGCTACAGCATTGAAACTTGGCACATAAATCCACAATGAAATACCTTACAATATCCCGTACACAAAATTCTACTAGATGGCGCGCTGATCTAGACAAATGAAAATCTTTGGAAAACGGAGGGAAGGGGGGAATTTTGTGAATGACTTTTATGAAACTTTCCGATGAACTACAAACTCGAAAATTGTCACATTGTTCAGAACCCGGTGACAATGCAATATTTGATCCCAAAAATTTCGATAGGTGGCTCACGGGTTTACCTATTTTGAAAATTGGTTTGAAATTGGGAATCTTGGTATCGAGTTTTAACTAACTTTTTGATGACCTAAGGACTTGACACTTAAACCGCTGAAAATCGTTGAAAAACTGGCTGGGGACCCCTGCGTCCGGTTTTGAGTAACTTCGCGGTGAGATTGACACTTTAAACCTGACATACGGCCACCCATATTACAGAACATATCCACTACCAAATGTTATCAGAGTAGCATTGTGCAACTGTCCTGCTATGTTACCCCCTATACTATTTTGCGTGATTTCGAATCTTTTGAATACGAACTAGGCTGTAAAGGATGTGTATATCGTGGGTGACACTGCAAAACCGCGTAACTCACAAATTCAAAACCGCGTAAGCTAAATTTTTGTGTCAAAAGCTTTCATAGGCTCTTTCCATTAAGATCTATAAATTAATTTTCAAGAAAGCTTCACGTTACTTAGAAATTAGTTAAAAGAAGCAAACTCGATGGGAACTTTTTCCATAAAGTCATTATTCAGTTACGCGGTTTTGCATTGTCACCGACGATACGCTATCTATCTATCTATGGCGCGATATACAACAGGTATATCATCATAAACCTCCTAAGAGATTTTTGCGCAAAGCTTCTCTTCCACATTGTGGTGTGCCGATTTGAATTTTCCCTACAAATTGGTGGGACCTACAGTGTTTTGCCGACTCCGAACGGCATCTACAAAGGAGACGAATTTTTTGCTGAAAAGCCTGTCATGGCAGAAATACACTCGGAGAGTTTGCCAAACCACTGCCGAGGGGCGACCCCGTTTTGAAAAACTTTTTTCAAATCACTTTTGATGTTACCTGTACCAGGGCTCGAACCATGGACCTTCGGTGTGGTAGGCCGGCAACACTACCTTCACACCACGGCGGCCGCGCCTTAAACTAAAATAATCACAATTGCAATTGCCTTTGTTTAGGTAGCACTAAAAAATAGAAAATAAAAAGATAATAAAAAAAATGTTAAAGACTACCTTTATATTTGTGACACCAAAACGTAGTAGCAAATTTGTCCTTATATGTACAAAGACATGGTATCTGTAATTTTTAGTTTTTATATTTTGAGCGTACCAATTGTAATCAATTTATGAGATTTGAAAAAATATAAAAGTGGAGTGCACTTTTTCAAACTAAGGCAATACATTTTTTGAATCCTAAATGGAAGTTCGGCAATTGACGAAACATTTAAAGTATATTAGTTGCACTCCACCTCTATATTTTAAAATCCCAGAAATTGATTACAATTGGTATGTTTAAAATTCAAAAATCAAAACTCACTGATACCATGTCTTTGTTTAAGGACACATTTGCTGCTGCTTTTAAAGATAGTCTTTAAAATTTTTAATAAATTTTTTTAAAATTAAATTTGCTAAATTAAAAAAGAATTGCTAAAAATACTTACATTCACTGACGAACGCGGCAAGGAAAATAGCACCAATGAACATACAAACTGTCTTAAAATTAAACCTGGGCTGACCAGAAATTTGATCGGTATACATATCGATTACATAATAGGATTCCCTTGGTATCGCAAACGGTGCATGAGTTGTACGGAGTACACAGAGTCATACCCGAGCCCCCGCCTCCCTTTCATTTGATGGGCCTTTACACTTATAAAACATTTAGTAAAACTTGTTGAAATGTTATCAATAATGTTACCTATATGGAGTTTATAGGAATCATTATCTAAAAACTTAAAAAAGTTGACTATGTTATAGGCGAAGTAACCATCAGTAAGTAACTGTGCCATTCAGTTTTCCTAAAGCATAAATAATTAGATCCACGGATGAAATCAAAACATGTAATTTGAGAAGGTGGCTTTTTTAGACTGGTTAAGAATTTATATGCTGTATTCCATTGCTTACTTTTTGTTCAAGGTTGGCATTCATTAGAAAAGAGTTAATAATAGGACTACTTAGGTAACACGACTCCCTAGTTATCTTGACTTTCAGGCGCTGCATTCTCCTTTATTGTCGTTTTGTTTCTTTGTCTACTCGCGTCAGCAAGGTCGGGTATCCAGGAAATTATAAGGATGTAGTTATCAATTTTCTTGTTGAGTTAATCAGAGTTTAAACGCCCAACATTGGTGAGTTGACTTCTGGTTAGAACTCCTAAGGCATTGGACAGCAAACATTTGGCAAAATAGTTAACTGTATAATGTAAGTTAACTAGGCACTGTGAAAATTACCCTAAGTAAGATAAGGTTTTTGTTTAAAATCTATCGTGGAACGAATTAACGGACAAATTAAATGTGTTAAATAAATGTATTTTGTTATTTGTAAATGGTTATAGATTGTAACATATAATTAAGAATTAAGCTTGGTTATTTCGTCAGCACGTATTTAGGGTAAAATTTACGACCACATTCTGGTTAAAAGATAAGCCAAACTTTAGCGCACCTAACGGGAACGTCATTGCCAAGATCACAGTGTTTCCTTAAAGATAATATGAATTCCCCTCTTAATACTCTTGAAAAAAAGGGCAATGTTAAATATTCAACCTATAACATATTTTTTAAGTTAAGTATCGTTCCACTAAAATTTCCGTAAAGTCTGTCAGTTATAACCACCTCGGGGTTGAGATTCTGAGAAAATATAGATAAGTTATTGGAGTTTACAGAATTATAACTACAGTAAGTTATACACATTTTACCCAACTGCGAAAACTGTGCGAAAATATCATTTGCAGAATTTAAGAGAACGCGAATGGGAATGTCCAAGACAGACTTCGGCAAAAATGCACTTCGGCTATATTGGAGTAGTTTCAAAGTGCCACTCTGTTTTGCAGAATTAACGAACTCTACTTGGTTTTTGTTACCAAACCAATCCAATCGATTTCTAAACATGTTGCTATAAAATAATAAAGTAGTGAATATCGCTTTCGGTTTGGTATCGTTTAGGGCCACAATTATTATCCATATTAGCTGCGTTAGCTGAAGTGTGCAAATTTTAACACAAAATCCCAGGCTCAATACTAAACAAATTTCATTACCAGAACCCAGTCGAAATCGGTATAAAGCATGGAGCATTCTGAAGGAACAAAACTTAGAAGCAGCACACTACAAATTGAAAACAAAGCTTCCTTGAACGTTTTTCGAGCCACACTTGTGCCGTGATAGAACATAACCAAGTACTCGATTTAAAGTTGCAGTTCAGGTAACTGACATGAATTTAGTATTTGAATGTTGAGTTACTTTTATAACGTTCACAAGGACCTGAAGTCATATAAGTTTTCGGTAGATTTTAGGTTACTTGATTATTTATATGTATTGAATTCCCAAACAGTTTCCTTCGTGGATTCGTTCGTAACAAAAAGATTCCTTAAATTTCCCCCTTGTGACTGGTTTCTTTTATTGATTCATGCCTTTTCTTCAGTACTATGTGTTTTACTCGTGTTATGATTACTATTTTTTTACTTCAAGGTATTACTTAATTATGTGTTAAAAACTGGAAGTACTCGTATGTACAACTACAAGTGAACCCTTTAACGACAAAAAAAATTGTATTTAGAAAACTTAAGTCGATGTTAAAACCAAGCTTGCCCATTATAAATTCCATTTGTTTTTGATTTTAACGTGCATAATTATTTTTTAACGCTTAATTTTTTAATATATCTATCACAGTTTTTAACCTGTTTAAATTTTAACATTTTTTCGTTAGACGGAAAAACAGTAAACAAGATTTTTTAAATGTTAACATCGAAACAAATTTTAGAATGCTTTAGGCAAAATATTTCATGGTCCTGATTTGCTTTCCTACAATATACACACTTTCTATGAGTGTCAAAAATGTATGCTTCTTTAAAGCAACCTTAGTGAAATATGTTGTCGGGAAACGAACAGCAAGAAAAAAATGAGTAGAAGTATTACATCTTCATTTGCCAGTGCTACTTTTAAGCAATGCTTTTTTCCGAAAAAATGTGTTTCATAACATAGTGAAACATAAAATCTTTCAACTTATATCAAAATAAATGTATCCTGTGAAAATCCAAAAAATTGGTCCCAGAATGGCAACAAAACTTCTTCACTTTTTTTTAAAAATCTATGACGAATTAATAATAATTGCAATTTGGAGAGTTATATCACCAGAGAAATCAAGGCCCAGCGTCTCTTCGTATTTGGGTTGCTCCTGGTCTAATGCCGACTGCTAACGGCCAACTCAGGTAAACACACTCGAAGGATTACTGACCACTTGGAAAAAAAAAAACATTTTTGAAACTATTTTGATGTTAAAAGTCCCGGTTTGGAAGCTGAGACCTTTCGGTATACAACGCCAGTGCTCTACCACTATACCACTGCGGCGGCTGCCGAATTCTTTCTTCTTTAAATGACCGCTCGCCAGTCATTCCTTCCCTCTGCAAACTTTAGCCAATTGAAAATAAGGGATCGCTTAACAGTCTCCACTTGATCCTTCAACTGCAGTGGTGCCTTCCATGGCTATTCACCCTCTACTTACTTTCGGAAAGATTACACTGAATTGAAAATTATATACTATTTTTATACCTAGTAGTGCTACGCACACATGATATATTTACTTTAGTCGCGTAACGGTGGAATGTAACGGCATAATCGGATCGAGATAGATATTGACTTAGGAGGAAAAAATAAATTGATTAAGCCATGTCCGTCTGTCTGCTAACACGATAATTGAGTAAATTTTGGGATATCTTAATGAAATTTGGTATGCAGGTTCCTTGGCACCCATCTCCGAGCGCTATTTACAATGGGCGAAATCGGATAATAGCCACGCCCACTTTTTATATATAGAATATTTTCACGCCCAATTTTATACGAAAGATTTTGAAAAGGATCATAAATATATTTAATAGGCAATAACTTTGCGTACAAAAGCTTTATATAATTTTTATTTCACTTTCAAAGCGTCCGTAAACGAAGAAAGTTCGAAAATATAAATTTTTGAAAATGGGCATGGCCCCGCCCCTGTTATAGTGGATTATTCCACAAAACTTTTTATGCAATAACTCCGGCAAAAATTTATTTATCGAAACGATATTTGGTGAAAAATTTAAATTTATAAATGTTTGTTGAAAAAATGGGCTAAATCGGTCAACGGCCACGCATAGTTTTTAACATAGTTCTGAACAATTTTTATAACCATGCAAACTATATCAATAAGATCTTGCACACCTAACAAGCTTTTTAGGCAAAACTCAACCGCAAAAAAAATTGTGAATTTGGATGAAGTAGGCGTGGCGCCGCCCACTTTTCAGCATAAAAGTTCTGCTATTTTCAAAGGCGATTGCTTGTGGTTTGAACTAGATATTTTATTTCAATCAATATTGGTCGGCTACTTTTTAATAGTATGTAAAATACTCCAAACAAAAATTAAGCAAATCGGATAACACACAAGTAAAATATCCGGGCAAGTTGTTAATACCCCATTGCAATAGGGAAGTTATATACCTTCTTTGATTTTCATACCTTTCATGAACATGAGTATGAGAAGAAGAAGAGATGGGCCTATCAATTAGTAAACTGAAATAATAAGGACGATGAGCTGAGTCGATTTAGCAATGTCCGTCTCTCCGTCCATCTATTTTAACGCAAATTTTTCAAACATAAAATGTGCATGTATTGGTATTTTGAAAAAATGGGAAGCTATTTATGTGCAAATAAATTAATGGCGGCCGCCGAGGTGTGGCGGTAGTGCTGCCGGCCTACCACACCGAAGGTCCAAGGTTCGAGTCATGGGACAGGTAACATCAAAAGTGGTTTGAAAAAGTTTTTCAAAGCGGGGTCGCTCTCGGCAGTGGTTTGGCAAACTCTCCGGGTGTCTTTCTGCCATGGCAGGCTTCTCAGCAAAAATTCATCTCCTTTGTAGATGCCGTTCCAACTCGAATAAAATCTGTAGGTCCCGCCAATTTGTAGGAAAAAATTCAAAACGCCACACCACAAATTGGAAAGGAAGCTCGGCGCAGAAATCTCTTAGGAGGTTTATGATGACATACCTGTTTTATATCGCGCCATACATTTATATTTTTCAAATTAATTTACCCCTCAAAACTCATAACAGAAGTGTTTTTATTGAAAACAATCAGCTGGCTTTGTAATACGAGCTGACATGTATTAAAATAGACCTGCGTAAATTGGTATGCCATAATAGATCACTAATAGGTACGTAATGTTCGGTTCCAACCGAACTTAGACTTCCTTACTTGTTTTATATAATTCCCTCTGATTTTTCAATAAAACATATCACCGTGTCCTTCAATGCTAAATGCGATGAATTCCGTATTTCAAAAGCAAAAACACTTCTTTGCTATGCTCGTAGTAGAGTTTCAATAATCATTAATGCTTTTCGAAACCTCGATAACATGATATAAAGTGCATTTACCCCTTGTAATTGCTATTTTTATTCCTCAAGAATTAAGAGTGTTCTATACAGAAAAGTTATTTTAAACAATTTCTGCTCGGTATTAACAAAACTCATAAAAGTCCGTATACAGTTCAAAAGACACAACATAAAAAAAGAAATTCCGTTAAATGACAAAGGGAAAAGGTTTCTTTAAACTTATACATATATTCGGATTTTCGCAATCTTTAGATGGTGATCCATCGGAATTCAAAATACAGAAGGATCATACGGGAGAAACAAGAATGCCCGTAAAAAGAAGACTGTTTAAAGTTTAGAAGTTTCTGATAATTCATGAGAGCAACACAAACCATGAATAAAACAATGTTTATAAATGGCAGGCGAAGTAATTAGCTCTCAATCCCCAAATCTAGAATTAAAACTTTTATTGCAATCAAGAAATAAAATTATAGTCTGTATGAAATGTACAGTTCAATGCCCCTTAATCTTATCATAGAACTAGCAGTATATTTCAATGCTGTAATTACTGTATTTACGGAATTTTATAAATATAATTATATTCGCTTAAAGGGTTTTTTTACGAGGATTTCTATACGAAAAAATATACCTATAGTGGCTCAGAGCAAAAACAAGCTATATTTTAAGTCGATATCGAGAGGGTCTTAAATTTTGCAGTTTGATATTGACCTAAATATAACAGTATGCTGAATTTTATAATTTTAAACGATTTTCGTGAGCCGTTTTGTACATACCTCCAAAACTCTGCCAAAAAATAGAGAGTTTTTCAGTTAGGCTGGAGTATCAGTGGAAACCAGCAACAACAAACAAGGTCCAGTTAGAACAAAGGTGACTAACAGCATTGTATGCTTCTCAAATGTATTTATTTCAAACATGGATTTCGATATTTAGAAAAACAGCAACAGCTAAAAAACCTTTGGTTTCCATCTTTAAAGTGACCCCTAAAGATTCTTTGATTTCTATAAACTCATCTTGACGGCTGGAAAAATACCGAAACAACACGTAAAGCTTAAGTAATAGTGATATTCAGATCTGTTTTGGTAGGCTTTTTCAGTAGCTGTAATTTGTTTTTTTACAATAGTAACGAGTTACAAATACACCTAAAACACTTCCGAATACCTATTAATAAACTAACGAGACAGGTGTGAATACCGCTTATATTAAAAAAATTCAAAGAATATAATAGAATAAACTGAATTTGTTTTATATCTTGCTTAAAACACTATTATTACTTTGCGAAGCAAACAATAACCTATATTTAGTTACATTGAGTGTTCAATGTGAAAACTTTAGGATCGTCTCAGTAGAGATTTTAACACAGGTATGCTCTCCTGAAAAATTATAAAGATTGACTTTGGCTGTTATTGTTTCTTGCCACATATATGTACATACATATTTACTATTTCACATTGAAAGACATGCATCTTCCTACATACATAAGTATTATGTGAGTGGTTTAAATGTACAAATATACTTCAGTGTGGATGTCTTAAAATAGTCTTTGATAGCTTGGTTTAATGAACGTGAATGCAGATTATATTATCTATTTCACTGAAACTCCGGTTGCATTTCTGTCTTGATATTTGCCAAATGCTAGTAAGTAGTAAATCCCATTGCGCTAGCACTGCTGTTGTCCAAAGGTCACTGGTGCATTTTGGTAGTGTGATGTCCCATGCTCAGGCCCAAGTTCATGTGATGAGTATTGTGGTGTTGTTGCGCTGCTTGCGCATGATTATGATTACTATTCGCACTGCTATTATTATTCTGCTGTGCTGCTTGACGTTGTGAGTTTTTTTTATTTTTCATACGGCGATTCTGGAACCAAATTTTTACCTAAGAAATCAATTTCAATATTTACACAAATAAATATAATATCGAAATATAGATAACTAAGTCACGTACCTGCCGTTCTGTAAGGTTCAAATTTCTTGCCAACTCCCAACGCTTTTGTTTGGAGACATATGCGTTAAAGAGAAACTCTTTCTCCAATTCGAGCGTTTGAAATTTTGAGTAGGGTTTGCGCTTTTTTCGAACAGAAACTTGACCCGTCCATTCATGAAGCGGATTGTTGGGCGTACAAGGTCCGACAGTACCAACTGGAATTCCCGTAGCTCCTCCTGGAATATACCATTAAAACATTGATTTATGTATACATATAAATAAGCTTTTAAATCTTAAAAAATATTTCCATAAATAGAATAGCCATTGCTTTCGGTTTCATCATTTACCATGTACGAGGTTAATACAAAAATCTGATGAGAAGTAAAATATTTCTGTACCCAATATCAAATTTCTCTGATAGTATGGTTCGCAGGGTAATTGAGAATCTAAGAAAATATTATAAACAAACTAGAATCGCTGGTTTTTCCTTACTCTCTTTTCAGTATAGAACATGTTAGCCAGAGTTACTTATTCTAAGGGCTGAAGCGTCAAATAATAGTCGTCAATTAGTCCCTATATTAATTATACACTACAATTTCGGGGGTATGGAGTACGTCCTTTCAAACCTCCCACTAATTCTACACTCTCTCAACAATACATCGTTCATACTATCAGACATTATGTTCGATAAGTTTTATATTATACTAGCAGACCCGACAGACATTGTCCTGCCTAAAATTTAAGTTGCCTAAATTTAACAAATTGTACTCCCTCCCCTCCCCACTTGGAGCTTGCTCGTAATTTATTCCTATATCTTACTTTTTCTTTCTTCTTTTGCGTTTCCTCCACCCCAATAACCCGTTAGTTTATTTTACCCTCTTCATTTTCCTCTAACCTCTCCTATAATTCTCAAATTTTCTACTCCTTCTCCCCTTCTTCTCTATTCATATCTGTATATAAAATATTATTAACTTGAACAAAATAAATTCCTAGCTATACCGAATTGCAGCTTTTCCCAGAAATATGTATAGACAGCCTGTGTCGTACCCAGCGAACTTTTGAACCTATCTTCAGAGTTTCATAGACATCGACAATAAGCTGTGGATATTAAAGAAGCACAAACAAAACACAAAATATATGGGCGTGGCACCGCTCACTTTTCCAAAATTATGTCAATCTTGACCAAGTGACACATATATCCAAATATTATTAATTTAGATCAAATACGTTCAGATTTATGACGAATTGGAATTTCATATGGCCTGGTGGTGTGGCATCGCCCACTTTTCCAAAATTATATATAGCCTATACTTTAACCAGTGAACCCAAGAATATACTGTGAAAATTGCATGCAGACCGGTTGAGTATTTTGGACGTCTATAAAGGACACACAGACACACAATCATTTTTGTACCCAGCGTGTACTAGTACACAGGGTATTATAGTTTTGGTCATATAACGGTGGTTTGTAGTGGTACAAAATAATGGAGATATATATAGAGTTCCATGTATTAAAGTTTTTAGAATGAACAGAGAAATCCATTAAGACATGCCCGTCCGTCCTTCCGTCCGTTGACACGATTACTTGAGTAAACATTTAGATATTTAAATGAAATTTGGCACGCGGGTTGCTTTCCGGCCAATGTAGGTTGCTATTTGAAATGAGCGGAATCGAACCGCAACAACGCCCCTATTTCGATATTGAAAACTTTGAAAACCATATAAAATGGGTTAATTCAATAGTAAAAGCAGCTACATTAATGAAATTTACATTTTTAATTTGGTTGTCCTATTGATGATTTGATCAACCTTTTGGAAAATGGGCGTAGCACCGCCCACATATGAGTGAAGAAATTTTAAAATTTTATTGTTAATAACTTCAGAACCCTTTACGCTAGTATAACGAAATTTCGTGTGATTAAACTGCCCATATCTAATTAACTGATACAGGTATGGTAATATAATTTGGCAGTTACCTCAACTTTGTTATTCTTTATACGATTTTCGACAAATTTTTGAAAGTGGGCTTGGCACCGCGCACTTATGAGTGAAGAAAATTTCAAATTCGACTGATAATAACTTCAGAACGGTGTAAGATAGAATTACGAAACTTGACACGAGGTATACTATAGACATGTAGACTACCTCCACGGAAAATAAGCAAAATCGGTTGACGACCACGCCCACTTTTGCACCAAAGTTTTCTAAAAGAGAGGTAGGAAACCAGAACATGCCATATCTCCTTCACTGATGCAGATAGAATGCGATCTTATTAATAATTTTTTTTAATTTTGGAAAATGGGAGTGGCACAGCCCACATATAAATGAACAAAATGTCAAATTTCAACTATTATTAACTTCAGAACCGTGTTTAATAAAATTACGAAACATGCATACTATCAACGTTCTTCCAAATTATATATAGCCTATGCTGTAACCAGTGAATTCAAGAAACTACTGTAAAAATTTCATAAAATCGGTTGAGTACCTTGGACGCCTATACAAGATTAAAATTGTATATAGCATGGGGGCGTGGCACCTCTCACTTTTCCAAAATTATATATAGCCTATACTGTAACTAGTGAACCCAGGGATATACTGTGGAAATTTCATAATGATCGATTAAGTACTTTGGACGCCAGACACACAGATAAACATTGATTTTTATTTATAAGATTGCCCACATGGTAGTAGAAAATGTTTGAAACCTCTATAGGTCATAACTCCACAACAATTTAGCAACCCCGACCTCTTTTACACAGTTGGGTATTTAATGTTCGGTTCCACCCGAACTTAGACTTCCTTACTTGTTATTTATAAGATTTGTCATTTCTAGTCTAGATTCAATAAATAAATGTATGTATCTTAACAGGGACGCTTGTATGTAAAGAAAATATCTATTTATTATTTGAATACGCCAATTAATCGTTGTACGAGTATATATTTATAAATTGAAAATTAAAATGGAACCTTTAAGCTTTAACAACAGTACTAGAAACCCTGTAATTAAATGCAATTAAACACACTATACATTCATTTCTATCGCCGCCAGGCTGAGGCTGCAGTACATGCCAAATATTGCTGCATTTATTTTTGAGTTCAATATTAAAACAAAATTAAGTTTTGTCCTCTCTAAACTCCATAAATTTGCAAGCCATGTATTAAAATTAAGTATCGGTTACTCATTCTATATGCATAGTATTTTCATTTTCTTCGTACGTTTTCTTTTCGTCATGTGGCCAAACAACATTTCACCCCCCATGTTATTGTGTTTAATGTAAGCGCAATAGTTGAAAGTTCGCTGCGGTTATTTCGTAGCTCTTCTTTGCATCTTTACTCTAAAAGTAAAGAATTATAAATTTAAATGGCGTTTTCTTTAATGGAAAAATGTGTTGCCTTCCTTTATTACAACTCTTGCAGAATTTTGCAAAATAAGAGAGAGTGCAATGATTCGTGAAATAGGTATTGTTGCTGCGTAACAGTTTATGAATCTGGTCAAAGCAAAATAAATGCATTAAATTTGTTTGCTTTTCTGTTATTGTCAATAAAAACAACATCTGTTTTTATTTTGGTTTTAAAGAATTAATTGAAAATTATATGTTTGATCTATATATATCAAAATTAGACTCAACTTCCCTTGGTCACGATATCACTGTGAACGGCTTGACCGTATCGCTAATTCTTTTTTTGTTGTATTTTCTATTGTTAGTAAAAGGTTCTTATAAAAAAACCAGTGCCGAAGACTTTATACCTTTCATAAATACTCATCACGGCCCTAAGTGTCCGATTCTTATTTACAATTAGTACAAACTCTGCAAAACTGTTAATTTAAAGATACATAGCCCAAAGCCCATTTATCGGAACAGTCGATTGTATGGAAGTTATGTTGGTCCGATCTGGGTGATTTTCACTACACACAATACACATATAATATGTACTAAACCTGCACATTTTTGCGTTCCTAGCTTTTTAATTTCAAAATTTATAGCCCAAACCCCATTTATCGAATCTATCTATTATATGGGAGCTATTTGTTATGTTGGTCCGATCTGGGTGATTTTCACTATATAATATGTACCAAACCTGCAAAACTTTACGTTCCTAGCTTTTTAATTGCAATATTTCTCTGCCAAAACCCGTTTATCGGAACAATCAATTTTATGGGAGCTATGCGTTGTATTAGTCCGATCATGCTGGTTCCGATTGTTGATTAATGCTTTACAAAGTGGCTACCTCTTACCAAATTTCATCGAGATATCTCTACAACTGAGGGACTAGTTTGCGTTCAAACAATCAACTCAGCTCATCGCCCTGATTATCTCGGTATACTTATTGGTGGGTCTATCTCTTATTCTTCTCATACTTGCAAACATCGGACCAAAGTTATAATACCATTTCATGTTCATGAAAGGTATAAAAAGTCAACGAAATCTTGAGATTTTGACCAAAATGTGGACCCCGGGCGTTCTAGAACGTGTTTGTTCAATATGTGTATCAAATCAAAGCTGTTGACATTCACTTTTTTGTGGGATAAGCTGTTCTACGATGTGAGATATACACCAAAAAGTGGACCAGGGCTGACATTATAATGTGTTTTTAGTCATGGATATCAAACAAAAGTTATTGAAGTTGGTAATAATATAGGACGATTTTCACTTCAGTATCTATGTATATTTCTTTGGAAAATATAGTCCCAAATGTGATTTCGGATAATGCTTGCATCGAGGTAGTAGTTAGGTAGATTGAGATGGTAAGAGGTCGGAAACTTGAAGGGTTGAGAGAAGGGAGAGGGGGAGGCAAATTTAAAGGGAAAGAGAAAATTAAATTAAAAGATAAGAGGAAAGAAAAAGGTGGCAGGAGGAGTGGGAAAGGTAAAAGGAAAGCGATTTAATAAATGGCGGTGCAGACTAAGGGTTGAAATATTGCTCTTACAGAAACAACTACAACACAAGTATCGTTGCCAGGTGTAGATGGTATGATTTGTGCAACTAATCAAGAAGCACGCCAAAAGTTACAATCGCTTGAGCACGATACTCACTGAAAAAAAGGATAGATGTTGCAATTGTTTCTTCACCAAACACTGGAGCTCGTACACTTTCGACTATGATTTTTTCTACAAGGATGAAATGGGAGAAGTCACTTCACAACGCTTTTGAAATTACGAATTGAAAATGAACGCTAAAGTCTATAAAGAAGCGTTATGTTAGCTGAAGATTTTCGGTTTACTTATTAGTCGGAAACTACTGACTGAAACTCTGGTAATCACACTGAAGGTCCAAGGTTAAAGTCCTAATACAAGTAACATTAAAAGTGGTGTGGAAAAATTAAAAAAAAAAACCGGCTCGTTCCTCAGCAGTGGTTTGGCAAACTCTCCGAGTGTATTTCTGCCATAAAAGCCCTCTTAGCAAAAATTAATCTGCAGATGCCGTAAGGAGTCGCCAAAAATCTATAAGTTCTGGGAATTTGTAGGAAAATTTAGAAGCGGCACACCACAAATTGGCCTTAATCGCCCCGAATATTTATTTTTTGAGTGGAGAATGAGCGTACTTATGACACAACTTTGCAACAAGTACAAACATATGTTCCATTGTTCAATGAACAGAACACGTTCCTAGTTTTTCATCTTCTTTGGAGAATAGGAATAAGAAAATCACATTCAGAGGTGATTCAAAGCAAAAATTACAACTAAAAACTTGAATTTGAAGTGAAATTTACATTCTATATTAACTAGTAACTAAGGTGTCAAGATAACAACTGCTCTATATTCAATGATTTGTGTCGGGCTCCATATTGCATGGTTTAAATTTGTATGGTTTAATATTGAATACACGCCACCCTCTGGTGGTTTGGGAGTGTGTGCAGCTTAGGAGTAAATTGTGCTACTTGTAGACATATGGTATGGCAGCAATGCGAGGTCAAAGCGGCGCAATTGCTGTAGTACCTGAAAATCGATACAAATCAGCAATCAGCGATAACACGATATTGAAAAGTTAGGAATTAATCATATCATTATAAGCACTTGACCGAATATTGAGAGATTTGCACAGAACTGCGGAACTTTGCTCAGAAGAACTACTGAGAATCGGAAATGGACAACTTCCCATAGATACTTCTAGTGGTTTAAAATAAATTGCAACAATAATTTTCCAATTTCCATCAAGCAGAGATGAACTTATGAATAAAGTACATGTATCGGAATATAGTTCAAAATTATCGTTGCAACGATTGGTTAAGTACACGCACAATTTTACCTGGGAAGCTTAAAATATATACAAAAAATGTAACAAACAGATTGGAAGAAAATGGAAAAATATTGATGTCAATGACTTGAATTGGTTGACGTTGATTCCAAATCAAATTCCGCGTTCATACAGTGGAATTCTTAGACAGAAACTGCCTTATGCGTTACCATTTGCGACTTCAAGTTGGACCTTTTATCATTATGCTACAAAACTTTCTTGGCCCGAAACTCTGCAATTCAACTAAACTGATTGAAACGAAGTTAGTGGTACACATTTGGAAAGGTCAGGGGAGAAGAGCCGATTTGCCGTTCGAGTTCAAATGAAATCAGTTCCCAGTGAGACTTGAATTTGGAATACCATCCTCGCCCATCATTCACGATGCAGAGGAAAAAACCAAAGGATGTATATCGTGCCGCCTTAAATTATCCGGATAGAAAATAATCTTTGAAAATCTATACTTAACCTAGGCCCTGGCTAGATTTTCCCTACAATAGCTATTGTAGAGATAACTCTAACTCGCGCCTGCCAGGGTTCTGGCATGGAAAATATATGTTTCCCAATTTACAAGCAATTTATCGTATATTCTGCACGGGGCCTGTCTAGTTTTCCCCAGGATACGCCTTCATTGGAAAATCCAGCAGGGGGCTGTAAGGGTCCTGAATAGTTTTCCCAAGAAGATTTCATTGATTGCAATAGCTTAATGAATGGAGAATACGACTATTATACTGGAGGCATCGGGTTCAATGCTGGCTCAGAGGCATTGCAATTTTTTTGTTTTTAAAATTAGTATTCCCTTGTGTAGAAAAACCGACAGTAACAAAAGGACCAGTAAAGCAAGCTATTGAGGTGAGGTGAAAAGAAAAAAAAAAAAGAAAAGAAAAGAAAAGAAAAGAAGAGAAAAGAAAAGAAATATAATTATAATTTATTTATTTTGTTGTTGGTTTTACGGTCTGTTCATTTTTACATATTTTTGTAAGTATAACGAGCTCAAGACCAGTTGATAATAATTCTTAGTTAATTATTATTATTTTTGATTAGAGGAAAAATTGAAAGCAACAAACATATACAGGCTATAGTTATAGTACTATTTCGAAAACCGCCACGATTTCTCGTCAGACTAATTCGTATAGTTTTTGCTATTTTTTCAGAGGATCTTGTGGAGATCGAACCCACTCACTCTGATTGCCAGCGCAGCCGCCTAACCCATAGGCTATGCTGCATGTAGTTTTGCAAGCTGCTTAATTCACCTTTTCCTCTAATTGTTGTTTGTTATCTTGCCAACGGTATACACAATATTTTAGACATTCTGTCTATATGTAAATCGTGTATGTTGGACTTTGTTTGTGTACATTCTTCTTTCTATTTTTAGAAGATAGTTATTGTACATAACCGCGTGCTCCGGTATAAATGTATTTTGTTGTTGGTTTTACGGTCTGTTCATTTTTACATATTTTTGTAAGTATAACGAGCTCAAGACCAGTTGATAATAATTCTTAGTTAATTATTATTATTTTTGATTAGAGGAAAAATTGAAAGCAACAAACATATACAGGCTATAGTTATAGTACTATTTCGAAAACAGCCACGATTTCTCGTCAGACTAATTCGTATAGTTTTTGCTATTTTTTCAGAGGATCTTGTGGAGATCGAACCCACTCACTCTGATTGCCAGCGCAGCCGCCTAACCCATAGGCTATGCTGCGTGTAGTTTTGCAAGCTGCTTAATTCACCTTTTCCTCTAATTGTTGTTTGTTATCTTGCCAACGGTATACACAATATTTTAGACATTCTGTCTATATGTAAATCGTGTATGTTGGACTTTGTTTGTGTACATTCTTCTTTCTATTTTTAGAAGATAGTTATTGTACATAACCGCGTGCTCCGGTATAAATGTATTTTGTTGTTGGTTTTACGGTCTGTTCATTTTTACATATTTTTGTAAGTATAACGAGCTCAAGACCAGTTGATAATAATTCTTAGTTAATTATTATTATTTTTGATTAGAGGAAAAATTGAAAGCAACAAACATATACAGGCTATAGTTATAGTACTATTTCGAAAACAGCCACGATTTCTCGTCAGACTAATTCGTATAGTTTTTGCTATTTTTTCAGAGGATCTTGTGGAGATCGAACCCACTCACTCTGATTGCCAGCGCAGCCGCCTAACCCATAGGCTATGCTGCGTGTAGTTTTGCAAGCTGCTTAATTCACCTTTTCCTCTAATTGTTGTTTGTTATCTTGCCAACGGTATACACAATATTTTAGACATTCTGTCTATATGTAAATCGTGTATGTTGGACTTTGTTTGTGTACATTCTTCTTTCTATTTTTAGAAGATAGTTATTGTACATAACCGCGTGCTCCGGTATAAATGTATTTTGTTGTTGGTTTTACGGTCTGTTCATTTTTACATATTTTTGTAAGTATAACGAGCTCAAGACCAGTTGATAATAATTCTTAGTTAATTATTATTATTTTTGATTAGAGGAAAAATTGAAAGCAACAAACATATACAGGCTATAGTTATAGTACTATTTCGAAAACAGCCACGATTTCTCGTCAGACTAATTCGTATAGTTTTTGCTATTTTTTCAGAGGATCTTGTGGAGATCGAACCCACTCACTCTGATTGCCAGCGCAGCCGCCTAACCCATAGGCTATGCTGCGTGTAGTTTTGCAAGCTGCTTAATTCACCTTTTCCTCTAATTGTTGTTTGTTATCTTGCCAACGGTATACACAATATTTTAGACATTCTGTCTATATGTAAATCGTGTATGTTGGACTTTGTTTGTGTACATTCTTCTTTCTATTTTTAGAAGATAGTTATTGTACATAACCGCGTGCTCCGGTATAAATGTATTTTGTTGTTGGTTTTACGGTCTGTTCATTTTTACATATTTTTGTAAGTATAACGAGCTCAAGACCAGTTGATAATAATTCTTAGTTAATTATTATTATTTTTGATTAGAGGAAAAATTGAAAGCAACAAACATATACAGGCTATAGTTATAGTACTATTTCGAAAACAGCCACGATTTCTCGTCAGACTAATTCGTATAGTTTTTGCTATTATTATTTAAATATAAATCGAAATTATGTTATTACATGTTGTGGAAAGCAATGAAAGAACAGAAATATTAGGAAAGTAAAGGAAAGAAACCTATATTAAAGGAAAAGAACAGCAATGCAAGGGAGAGAAGGAAAGGCAACTAACATTTTTTTTAGTAACTGGGTGAGTGAGTGTTGATATCTTGTACTATTCTTATTTTAGACGGTTAAGCGCCATTTAAAGAAGAAGAGTAAAAATTACTCTATGAGATACATTGTTTTTAATATTTATTTATTACTGTTTCTATAACAAATAGCTTTTAATTCAGCCGAAAGATACATACTCTTATACATGGTTTTAATTAGAGAGTTTACAAAAGGTTGACCTACTAGTTCATTACTCCAAAGTAAATTTCTACATAACGCGTACCTTTGGTAAATTTCTTGAAGAAGTCAAGTCCACCAAATCAAAGTTTTTTAAGCCAAAACTAATGTTTTACAAATCGAACTCTTCTCGTATTCGCTAACTAGAATGTCATAATTCCATCATTCAGTTCCGCATAAGCACCCTTTGCAGCGATAACTGTCGGCTAAATGGAAACACCAGTAGAGGTCAACGCGCCTCCATCCGCTCTTGTTGTTGTTGTAGCAATAGATATTGCACTGCGCCTAATCTGAAAGCTCCTCACCGAGTGTTGTCATTAATTTCTTGCAACGCACAGTGGCGCCTTTTGAGTTTTTTCTTTGCAAAAATCATAACTTTTGAACCAATGAAGATATTTTAAAAATTTAAAATACAAATGAAAGATAATTATTTGAAGTTTTATTGTATGAAAGCTCAGAATGTCACAGATACAGGGTGCTTCTGAAAAATTCGTCAAAGTCGAAAATTTTTAGAAAAATGCAAAAAAAAATGTTTTTAGTAAAAAATAAAATGAGATTTGTCTTATAATGACGTATTTAAGCATTAAATAAGATAAACTAATGATTTTGATAAGATAGCGTGGCACTGCCCACTTATGACAAAAAGTTGTATCTAAGTAGTCGCGTAATCAATAACTACCAAAATCGATAGACGTATTGTTTCTTTTAAATGGAAATACTCTTATAAAACTCAAATGTCCGTTTTTCGTGCCACAATAACAAGGTGCTTCAAAATACATCGTAAAATTGTACATGTTTTTTTTTTAATTTACAAGCTAAATATGTATTTTATTAATAACTAAAAGTTATTGAAAGTGGTTCAATGAAATTTTATTTGAGCTAAAGATTGAACAGCCAACGAATTTTGGAAAAGGGGAGTGGCAAAAGTTTGGTCTTAGTAACCGCTTTACCAATTTGCACCAAACTCGATAGACATATTGATTTCTATAAAAATTTAATACTCGTTTGAAGGCGAAATGCTTAAGCTTTAAAATAAATTTGATAAACTTTAGAGAAATGCAATAACGAAAAGTATGTATTTATAAATTACTAAATTAATTAATTCTTTTATTTGAAATAAAAAATTAATTTGTACATAGATATCTTATTTTTCAATAAAGTAACAAAATTGATTAGTAAATCTCTTTTTCATTGTTCTGATAAGAAGTGAGAAACTTATTTTATCTTAACATAGTCATCGTCACTGGAACATATATCTAACAAAGCAACGATTTCTCAGCTATACGCATCTGTAAGATCTTTTTGTGTTCTTACATACCTCATAGATGATATGACTGGATCAGCAGAGATAGCTAACATGTTGAAAAGGTCTTCGTTTTGTCTAACTCGTGATACTTTGCAGGTGTTCATACATCTATATCTTTTGTAGTCCTTGTTCTTAGATTCTTGAGCTTCATCAGACAATTCTCCTAATGGTAAGCACTGGTTCTCTATTAAATCTTTTCCATGTGCTAAAATTTTATGTACCGTTGGTGTAAGTTTCTTCTCAGGATACTTTTGATGCAGCAACTCTGTAGTTTTAGATGCATATTCTTCAAATTTGGATCCATTAACTGGTTCATGGCAGTTTAAAATATTTAAAATTACTCCCAATCTTTTCACAATATCTCTATCAACTCCTGTTATGCGAGCAGTCACCTCATCGTTTTCAAAAAAGCTTCTTGAGGAGAATATCGTTGATGACGGACGTGGATTTTTCCAATACTCTGAAGCTTCATCTTTTAGTCGTAATGGAACAATAGAAGCCATAAACATATTACTTTCTGTAATTGTTTCATCGTCTATATTTATTCTTTGTTTATATGCGCTTTGTCCTGATGATCCATCACAGCCCCACTTAGTTATGCTAGCTCCTTTGGTAGTGATTTCAACTTTTCTTCAGTAAAACTTTGAAGGAGTCGTGTAGACGTATGATCCATTAGGTTTTGTAGCTCAATTTTAGCTGATACTTCGGTTATTTTGGGACCTAGCGGAACTGCTGCTTTCTTGGCTTGAGTAATTTTTTTGTATCCAGGTAAAATATCGGCAATACGCTGCAATAATGACTTACGCAATATAATATATATTTTGTTCGTTAAACCGAGATCTATAAACAGCGCCAAAGCTTCTTCGGGAGTGTATTTCCTAGGTAGCGCATTTGGTGGTGTGGGAATGCTGGTTTTGATCCTCATCAGTCGCACTGGACTTGCTACCGCAACTGCTTCTGTTATATGAGACTTCACGTTTTCTTCGTCTTTTTTATATTTAATAGCCAGTGCTTCTGAAAGATGAGTCGTGGCCATAGCTTTTGTGGTATCAGACAGCTTCCTTTTCCTTGTGTAGGTAGAACACTCTTCTATGGGTTTTGTTGGTCTGCCTCTAGTTGGATTGGTTGACGTGCTAGGCGTTTCTTCGTCCAAAAAAAGTTTTGTCAGCTAGCCACTTTTCATGCTAGCTTAGAAATTTTAAATTGTTACGATAGACGTCCTTCCATTTTTTTCTATCATAATGTATTGTAAACCACTTTTTTCTTCCAGGCCTTCCTTTTCTTTAATGCTTGTTTCACTCGCTAATTCTCTCGTAATAGCCTCAACGAAGTCCCGTCTTGACTTTGTAGATTTAAACACCGCAAATAGTTCCGAGTTTTCTAGATACATATTAGAATTGGCTTCGAGTGTATCCGACTAAATATTAAACTGTGAACTATATTTAAAAATACTATTCACTTTATTTAAGTAAACAGAATACTAAGTTCCTTAATCTCCAAAAGACGAATGATAATGTGCATTGTATGATGGATAGCTTTATATACCTACTCAAATTATTAAAATGAATTTCAGGTATACAATTCGTAACTAAAAAATGTATGTTGTTAACAAGTTCCAATAACAAAAACGACCTTACGGCCGTACTGAATTATGTATACCTGTTCAGGCGCGTATTTATGCCCAAGGTTGTTTAACTTTATTTGATGTAAAAAGTGAAGTTGCAGCTGGACGCAGGTAGACTTTATGAATTTAGGTAACTAAATATTTCACAAATAACTACTGTTAATTTGACGGAGCACATATTTTAACATTTTTTTTTATTTTCCATCAAAGTTTTAAAAAGGGCCTAAAAATAGGTATTTCGAAAAACAGGTATATCCGCCAACTTTTAACAAAACAACAAACAATTTTTTTTTTGTTTCAATCCTAAATTAAATTATCTTTAATTGCTATACAAGAAAACGACAACCGGCCGAGTTATTTACTCACAAAACCATTTTAAATACAACGAAAAAGAAGAAAAATTTTCCCAATGTTGAAAATTGGTTAACTTTGAGCGACTCTACCTGGTAAACTATAATTTTCTGTGAAAAAACAGTTGTATATTCTTGATCCCTGTATTAGATTTAGCGAACGCTTTCGTGATTTTTTTGATTTTTGACATGCTTTAACGGCAGAGGCGCCACTGTGCAACGGAAGTCTTAGGAAACTAGTTTTTTCAATAGGGTTGGACCAAAGTAAAGCAGTTTGGATAAAAAGAGGTTAAACTGTTACTATAGTCAGAGCCAAGTTGAAGCAGAGTGATTAGCGTCTCTCTCAGAGGTTCGCGATCCTGACATGCATTACATTATATTCTAGGTATTTCGGCGTATCAGCCCTGATCGCGGTGTTCTGGCAGACCTGAAACTTCTTCCGGTGTGTATCTGCTAGATTAGGCGACTATACTAACGCTGCGTCAGTCAGAGCTAGCTGCCTGATTGTCTCTTTATAAAGAGGGATGCGGACATGAGGCTAGAGTTAAACATCAACGTAGATGGGGTTCCTCTACCTACTGTCAACTACCCTAAAATCTTGGGTGTGAAGTTTGAAAACGACCTCAACTTTGCTAATAATGTAACCGCAATAGGCACAAAGTTACAGAGGCAGAACAAGATCATCAGTCATTTGTCGGCAGCACTTGAAGGGAAAGATAAAGAAACATAGCTTGCTACATATAAGGCTATCGGCCGACCGGTTATTGATTACGGTGCGTCGATATGGTCCCCCAATCTTGCTGACACCAACTGTAGGAAGTTACATGTCTGCCAAAATACCGTTTACAGAGCTGCTACGAAATGTTTTTTCATGTCAACTGAGTCTTACCACCATAAAGAGACTAAAATGCTTAGTGTTCGAGAGCACGAGAAACTGTTCGGCAGGCTGTGTTTACTGAACTGCCACAAACCCAGTCATCCGAACCGACACCTATTGGATGAAGCTCCGTCTCCGAGAGATATAAGGAAGTATCTCCATAAGCACTATGATGGGATCCTGCATCGTAATACATAGCCGGTTGATCTACCTAAAAACACTCGGGCCCTTACGACCTCTACTCGGCCTATCCAACCACGTGACATTTTTGAAAAAGCGAGCGTCCTCTCAACAGAAACCAGTCATAATAGGAAAATGTCGATCTGGTTTGCTGTTATAGGTGTGGTATGTCCCATACTTAACATCTCTTTACCTATTCTCAGAGTGATTTATTTTGTTGTGTTGATCTTCCGACAGGGTAGTAAGCTGATTTTTGTTGGAACGATTTTCCGTCATCCCTTGTCAAGTTTGGTTTTGTGACAAACCGGTTTCGGCGTTCTGCCATTTTCAATGCCTAGTTTCGTTCTGGTCTGTGTCTATCCGCTGCGTTGTTTTTATAGTGCGTGGGTGCTGTGGCAGGTAATGTCAATCTGTGTGTCCGTGGTAGGTAAAGTTAATATGCGAGTATGTGTGCGCAATATTGATACGTCCGAATTGTTATCTGTCCCAAGGGTTGTTTTTTGTAGGTATGTAGACATACCGCTTGTTAGCTAAGCGGTAGGTTGGGGTAGGTAGAAATCGGTGATTTTTGCAGTTTGGTTCATATTTCGTTTTTGCTTGTTCATTGTTACGTGTTTGGTTGCTGTACCTGCTGGCTTGTGCTGTTTTTTGTAAATTAGGTTTAAGGGTTCAAATATTTCGTCAGAGATAGTGTTGGTTTGTTCGTTTATGATCCTGCCGTCAAATGTTTTTAACTTGTATATCTCCATGTTCTCAAGTACATTAAGCCGCCGGCCTTTTCCTTGTACGTGAAGTATTCGAGCCGTTGTTTTTATGTTAGCTAGGATGCAGTTGTTCTCGAACATGTGGTTCGCGAAATTAGATTCTGGTATTATGGTGGGTTTTCGTGTTTTTTTGTTGTAGTATGCTCTCGGAATCTAGTAGATATGCTCTCGGAATCTTGTGCTTATTTTTCTTCCTGTTTGTCCTGTGTAGCTGTATTGACATTCACAAGTAAGCCTATACACTCCATGTCTGTTGAATGGGTCATTAGAATTCGTGTCGGTTCTTAGTTTTTGCCCGACGTTGTTAGATGTTCTGAATGCTGTGTTGATGTTATATCTTTTAAAGAAGTTTGCTAATTTGGACGTCGCTTTTCCAGTGTATGTCATTGCCGTCCAAACCATTGGATTTTCCTCTACGTTTACTCTTTTTTGTGTTCCATGGCTACTTCTGAGTGTATCCACAAGTGCTTTGTATCCATTATTTGCCGCTATGTTATATATTGTATTAAGCTCTCTCCTGTATGCTTCCTGTGTGAGCGGCGTTCTCTGAAGCCTATCCACTAAGTGCCTCAATGCTGCATTTTTGTGCTTTTGCGGATGGTTTGACGTAGAGTGTATTATGGTGTCCGTGGCAGTCGGTTTTCTATAAATGCCGTAGTTGAACCTATTTGTTATTTTGTCAATCCCTATAGTTAGGTCCAGGTAGTTCATTATTCCATCTTTTTCTACTTCCATTATGAACTCTATGTTGCCTGTTGAGGAACTCTAGTGTTTGCTCTTCGTTATCGTCATTTAGGATGCAGATGATGTCATCCACGTATCTAGCGTATAACGCCTAACTTGGTTTTTAACTCCTGTATATATTTTCCTTCCAAGTTTTGCATGAATGCTTCCATGAGAATGGCCGATGTTGGGTTACCCATTCCTAGTCCGTTTGTCTGTCTATATATTTTGTTGTTGAACCGGAAATCGTTTTGCCGCAGCGTTGTTCTTAGCGCGTTGGTAATTTGCGCAATTTTTATCTTATCTTCAGTTTTGTCCAGCAGTGTTTTGTTGACTATATCCATTGTATCTGTTAGTGGTATTGACGGGTATAAGTCCTTTATGTCAAAGGATACGAGTTTACTGCTCCTTGTGAGTTTAACGGTCCCAAGTCTTTGCAGTAGTTCTATCGTATTGCTTATTGTGTATTCGTGCCCTAGTTTCAGAGTGTCCTTTAAAATCGTTTTTAGATGTTTCGACAGTTTATAACCCGGCGCGGACTTAAAATTAACTATAGGTCTCTTGTGGATTTTAGGTAACGCAATGAGTGGAGGAGCAGATGGATTAATTTGTGTTAGGGTATATGCCATCCTCTCGTCTATTATTTTGGTAGCATTTTTTATAACCTCTTTAACTTCGGTCTGGTATTTATCCGTGGGGTTATCCCTAATAATGCGGCATTTCATTCCCTCGATGAGCTTCTCTGTCTTTGCTATATATTCATCCTTACTGATTACCATCGTATTCTCAGAGTGTTCGTGGCCATAAGGCAGGGCAAAGACCTATTAACAACAACAACGTAATTTTCTAATCCCACGTTCACTTGTGTTACGTTTTCTTCGCGAGAAACACGGAATATTTTGGAAGCTCATCGAAGGAAAGAAACCGATCGAATTGTCTTCTGTTTTGGAAGGGAACCTTGAGATGTTGTAGTCAATCAAAAGCAGGGATAGGATACCGCCCCGTTATACTCTTTGATTAATCTAACGGTATCTTGCTATTTCGTTTCTGAACTCCACAGATGCCTGCCGACCTTTTAATATATTGAATAATTTAAGTTGTTTACCATTAAAAAGGTTTTTGAAAAGTTCAGCGCCTCTGGTAACATCCTCTAGTTTTGCCTTAGACCTGGCCAGTTGTGGCGGCTATATCTGAGATTGCCAACGACGGGTTTGGGTTGAACACCCGCCAGTAGCAAGAGGGCAAGAAAACACCCAGCTGATCCGAGGATAGGAGTTTAAGGGGTAACGAGAAAAATTGGGAGGGTTATATCGAAATAGCAGTCATGGGTCAGGTAAAACCCTAGTCATTCCGGTATGTGGAAATGTACTTACCAAATGCTGACAAAATCTTGTCCCGAAAAAATACTCCTCGGCTGGATCGTCTTTGTTTATTAGCGTAACATAGTGCAGCCAGTCAAGCCTTTGGGCTTTAATTCGGTGCAATATTCGCATACCATTGTAAATCTCGCACAGGCCATTGCTAAATTCTCCTTCGATACTCGCCTTTGCCATCGCGGGAAGAACCACAAACAAGTGTTTGGCATAGCCGTATAAGCTACCACACATGACAGTATACAGAAAACTCCCATCCATGCTGCCAAAAGCGGATTAGAAATTGACGAAAGGGCGGTGCGTGTCGATTCTTTTTTCATGGTTCTTATCCAGGATTTGACATATCGTGAAGATGTGGGACTCAGTAGTAGGCCGGTGACCTTCAGTTCAAACCCTGACTGAAATTAATTTTTTTTAAACCTCACTTCTAAGACAAATTTCTTAGAACCATGGAGAAAATATATGTTCAGGTTTCACGTTTTCTAATAAGGCGGATGACAAGATGCTCGCTTAAGGTTGTTTTGGCTACAGGCCTAGCATTAAAAAGCTTTGCGGTATATTTATCTCCTTGATACCGATAATACGTCTTATTCCGACTGATAACAGTGAAAGCCGCTTTCGATAACTAGAAAAAGAGCTGCCTATATGCCGCTATGCCTGAATTTGGTTTCAAAACTTATACGGATGTGCAAAATGACGTTGAGCAACAACACCAGCTCGGCCAAAGGCCGTGGTGAATGAGGGCAAAACGAAGTACATGTTGTCATCAAGCAAAGAGTCGGCCATAGTTTCGAAATAGTAAGGGACTTCGTTTACCTGGGGACCAGGATTAACACCAACAATAATGTCAGTCTTAAAATCAAGCGAAGAATCACTCTTGCAAACAAGCGCCCTTGCTTTTACGGACCTTACATTTTGGCGACAGCGAGTACCGAAAAAGATTAAATGAGGAACTGTATGAGCTATATACAGACATCGACAAAGTCCAACGAAACCCACCACCTTCGTTGGCTAGGCCATGTGTTGCGTGTGAATCATCGGCATCCGCCGATAGTAGCAGAGAAAGAGGGAGACCAACACCCCGATGTAAGGATTAAGTGCAGACCGATTTGCGATCCCGTGGTGTTTCCTATTAGAGCCAGTTGGCAGGAAGAAGAAACGCCTGGAAAGCTATGTTACGGTCAAAATCGGTAAGACGGTTAAACGCCATTTAAAGAAGAAGAAAAGAATTCGGTGGTTCGGTAAATTTGTTTTCACTTCTTTCACAAACGTCTAGGCAACCGCCAGCCGGAAAGTCACCGGATTCAAGCTCCTTTCCAAAATACCAATATTTTCAATTTACCGATGTCAAGTGTCCAATAATTTCATTAATTTGAGTAATTTCCAAATTTCACTAACCTCCTAATTGAATAAACATTTCCATTATCTTTTCTATTAAGTTCCTTGTATATCTTTCTTTTCCTTTATTGAGAGCGCACTATGTCTTTGGTATTGCCATACCAAGTGTGTAGCCGCCGAGGGAAAGGTTGCGAACAGAAGTACATTATGGTGAAGTCTTTTTCCCAGTAGATGTTGCAAGGACTGATAGTTTCTAAGCCTTGCATCAACATCAAGCAGCTTGGCAGCGGTACCTTGTCTTAAAAGAGTTCGGATATTCCAGGCCTGGCCACGCAACTGATACCGCTTTCTCAGGTATACAATCACCACCCTTTACACTCTAATCATATTTGTTATACTAACTACGTGGATGCCGTATATCGTACATACGAAACCCCAATTGTTAAATTCAAGTTTTAAAAAAGTTAGTTTATAGTAACTCTACGTTTTTAGATAAGTGTCTTACCTGAATTTGTATATGCATCACTTGGGTATCCCCGCAACCCGGTAGGAGAAGAATATGTTGGTGTTTCATAACTTGACTGAGAAGTACCTTCTACTGATTGGCGTGCAGCAGCTGCGGCAGCATGTCTCTCATCAGTGGCTGTCATGTAAGCCGCTGCTGTTGGAGTGGGTTGTTCCCGATAATTCCAATATGGCTGCCAAAAAAGAATGAATTAGAAAGTTTTTAAGATAAACTCTTAGCGAAATGGTATTTGCAACAGGTAAAATTAAAAAGAAAAAAACAGTTAACTAACCTGGTACTGCGTTTCAGGATAGCCATAAAAAACCGGTTTTCGATCTCTATCTAGAAAGTATTGAGACGCGTGATATTGTGCTGAACTGAACCCATCGCCATCATACGCCCATGGATGGGGATGCCGTTTTACAGCTGTCGTCGCATCAGCTTCAAAGCTTGGACGAATCGCAGGAATATGCAAAGGAGCAATTAGAGACATATCTGAAAAGTAAAGGGGAAAACTGTGGTATGATAACTAGCAATAATTTCTGATTATATATACGAGGTGTGTTCAAAAAGTATCGCGAATTTTGTGTTTTTTCAAAAATTATTTATTTATTCATGAATATCTATTTTGTCCCCTTTCTAAGTAATCCCCATGAGATATTACACACTTGTGCCAACGGTTTTTCCAATCTTCGAAGCACTTCGAAAAATCATTTTTTTGTATCTTGTTCAGCTCCTCCTTCGATGCCGTCTTTATCTCGTCAAGAGAAGCGTAACGTCGTCCTTTCATGGGCCTCTTCAGTTTAGGGAACAAGAAAAAGTCACAGGGGGCCAGATCTGGGGAATACGGTGGCTGCGGCATCATTAGTGTGTTGCTTTTGGCCAAAAAGTCGCGCACAAGCAACGATGCGTGAGCAGGGGCGTTATCGTGGTGCAAAAGCCAATTTTTGTTCTTCCACAAATCCGGGCGTTTCTGGCAGATTCTCTCTCTATCTCTATGGCGCGATATACAACAGGTATATCATCATAAACCTCCTAAGAGATTTTTGCGCCAAGCTTCTCTTCCAATTTGTGGTGTGCCGATTTGAATTTTCCCTACAAATTGGTGGGACCTACAGTTTTTTGCCGACTCCGAACGGCATCTACAAAGGAGACGAATTTTTGCTGAGAAGCCTGTCATGGCAGAAATACACTCGGAGAGTTTGCCAAACCACTGCCGAGGGGCGACCCCGTTTTGAAAAACTTTTTTCAAATCACTTTTGATGTTACCTGTACCAGGGCTCGAACCATGGACCTTCGGTGTGGTAGGCCGGCAACACTACCTCCACACCACGGCGGCAGATTGCTTCGCGCAAATTGCGCATAACTTGCAGGTAATATTCCTTATTGACCGTTCTTCCCTGTGGCAAGAACTCATGATGCACCACGCCCCTGCAATCGAAGAAAACTGTCAGCAAAACTTTCACATTCGACCGAACTTGGCGCGCTTTTTTCGGTCTTGGTTCGTGCGGCAGCTTCCATTGAGATGATTGAGCTTTGGTTTCCACGTCATAACCATAAACCCACGATTCGTCACCAGTTATGACCCTCTGGAGCAAATTTGGGTCGTCGCGGACAGAGTTTAACATCTCATTAGCAATGTTCATGCGATGCTGTTTTTGGTCACAATTGAGCAATTTTGGTACCAATTTCGCGTAAAAATCGAAGACGATCCAAAACACGTGCAAGCAAAGCAGCTGTCAACAATTAACTGAACATTCAAAATGGCCGAGCTTGTCGGCATAAGTGAGAGACATGAGTACCAACATAACGCCACAAAAAATTCGAAATTCGAATATACGTAACCAGCGAAAATTCAAAATTCGCGATACTTTTTGAACACACCTCGTATATTAAGTCTCCATAATTTGTATTTTAATCTTCTATGAAATAGTAACTAACGATCCGTTAGAGTTTTGTATTTTGCATTGAAACAATGGAGTCTTTTGATAATGATTTCACATACATATAATTCTTTCCTTTTTTTAATGTGGTATTAACTCATAAACTATAAAAAGGGGTTTGTTGAAAAAACAATTTTTTTGTGAAGTTCCAGTTTTGTCTTCACCAAATATCCATTGAAATATCCGAGAAGGCGGTGGCACCACTGAGTTGGAAGCAACGAAACACGGATTTTCAGTTTATTATTATTTATTGTAATGGCTATCATTTTTGAAATTGAGGTCGGATATATTTGGAAAATTTAAAACAGAATACATCTATGGCATTAAGCATAAAAAGCCAAACTCAATTTTGTTCGAAAACGAGATAGTATCACCACTGTGTTCTCCGTGCGAAGATCTATAATCGAGCAAAATATCACGACTTTTGCTAAAAAATTGTGGATTTTATGGACAAAAAACTCTATCTCAATTCCATACATTTACACTACAATTTCAACTTTCAAAACGCTCTAATGGAAAATTCAAAAAATTTACTTGGTTTTTTCGCTTATTGCCACATATATTTCGGTTATTCACGATAACCACCCTGTCCTGGGTGTCAGTTATTGTTAAAAAGGGATGACTGAAGTGCTTTGATACGCAATAAATGATGATGTTAAAGTACATTTCTTTAAGAATCGGCCGATTATCCGGCATCGGCATGGCCCATAAATTAAGAATAGGTCGGATATTTAAATTATTTGAAACGAAAACACTAAAAAATTAATTCTTAGAGCAGTTAGAAAGTAGAAAGTTAATGCTACCAGCGGCCACTATGCTAGATCCTATGTTTAAGGAATAAATTGTTTAATTAGAAGAGAGAAAAATGAAGAATATTCACAGAAAGGCAGCCTGCCACATTCACCACGTATTCAACACCTTTTTAAATAATGGATTAGCTATCGAAATACACTTGCAATGAAATATTTAGCTGCATTCGCCAGGAGCATTTGTGTGATACAAGATTTGTGTACGGAGAACAAAATGTTTGGTTGTTTGCAGTATATTTCCAATAACAACAATTCTGTAATGTTTTGATGGTTCTGTCTTACATTCATTTATCAAAGACAAAGCAAATAAGCAAAAAAGATATGCAAAGTAAAGGCTATGTAAAGTAAAGGATTAACATTGAGTGGGTAATAATTTCACTCCTAGTTCAGAATAGGATCTCCACAGAAGAAGATAATCGTGAGCTTTATTTTGCAGTGGTTATTAATTACACTATTTCTTCCTATTTTGCGTGATAGTTATCCGCTTCGCTCACATTTTTTTCTCACGAATATACTTTATACCGATGAGTGCCAGTCTACTAATTTTCTTTAAAACAACTTGATTAAATAAAATTTAAGTAAATTTATACTTGGTTGCATTTCTTCGCACCTTTGCAAGGAAAATAGATTCGGTATAAAGTAATTTTTCGCAGAGATACTGCCTATTATGTTCGCGTTTGTACCGTTTTTTTTAAACGGCTTAAAAACAAAATATAAAGTCGCTATTAATCACAAAACCGTTTTTGCAAGGGTGCACACTAGAGCTCGCGCTAATCGATCACTACCCTTAATCGAGTTTTCGATTATGACATTAAACGTGTAGTTAATCGATTAGCAATATTAGAGTAGTCGAAAACTGTCGACTAACATTTTTGATTAATCGACTATTTCCAACTAAAGTTTTTCACATCACACTTTTCAACATATGGCAAAGAGTTGTAAATTGTTATTAGGTATTTTCTCGGTGCGTGATGGAACTATTATTCAACCAATTACTTATACTGATCAGACGACAATAAATTAATGAATCCAATTGTAAGCATAACTTCTAATAACGGAAAGCTGAAGTTTTGTTTAATATATATACGTAGAAAAATAACAACGACGATGACATCAAGTTAATGGCTCGCCGCCTCTTATCAAGGGACGCTTCCTCAGCATTGGCTCAATAAGCCTACTAATGGACTATGTCGGTGTCTGCATATAGCTCACACAGCTCCTCATTAAATCTTCTTCGGTTTTAAAAACCTTTCTCTCGAATACTCCCAGAACCGCTTCTTCAGATGATGCCAGTGGTCCAGCTTCTGCACCTTAAACCAGGACGCATAAGATAAGTGATTTATAGAGTGTTATTTTCGTTCTTCGAGAGAGTACTCTACTTCTCAGTTGCCTACGCAGTTCGAAGTAACACTTGTTTGCCAGAGGGATTTTTCGTTCTATTTTAAGCTGACATTATTGATGGTGTTAACGCAGGTTCCCAGGTAAACGAAGCCCCTTAATATTTCGAAATTATGGCTGCCAACAGTGCCGTGGCTGCCAATAAGCAAATTAGCTGACTATTTGCTTGATGTACTTCGCTTTTCCCTCACTCCCCACCAAACATATTTCTTCTGCTTCCTTTTTCGAATAATCCCTTACCCGATTAGTCTATTAATCGAATAGTTTTAAGATCCCTATTGCACAGCACTATCGGTAGGTCGTTACGGCATAAACGTATCGAAAATAGATATAAACTTCAGCATATCAAAGCGTTCAGGGGGAAGAAGAAACTCAAAAAAGTGATTATTCTATACGCAATACACATATATTTCCAAATTTGGTGTGTAGGTTCAGATATCATAATAAAATCTGCATTATGAGTTTTCTTAGCCTTATTGCAGAAATCTGCCAGCAAAAATTGACCGAAATCGGTTGTGGACTACTCCCACTGTTATAGAACAGATTTTCAAAAGAATCATAGAGAAATATATGAATTCCATTCCAACTCAAAATTGTTCGAGGTGTTGACGTATCATAACAATATGTTCAAAATCTTTTACAAACCATGCCCCTCTTGCTAATAGTTTCAGAGAAGTGCCGCTGCAAATTTGGAAAGCCGATATCTCTAAACCAAAAGAGTTGGGCAATTGAAAGTTTGTAAATAGTATAACCTAGGTAAACCAAATTTAACATTTTAAAATAAATTTCAAGTGGGCAAGATACCAAACATGTTTGAACTCGCAACTGCTTTTATTATTATCATTATTGTTATTATTATTACTATCATTACACTGGTCTACAAGGTTTTGGACTGAAGCAACTATCTTTCCTAGGGTAATTTTGTGTACTGAATTCGAATCTGTAATTTGTTTTTCTCTATCACGTCAGGTTTTCGAGATACAAAAAAAAGTTTTTATTCGTTTATTAAATACAAAATCATTAGTTTATTAAAAAATTTATGGATTTTCAAAAGTGAATGGCATTTTTGGTATTTTGTTGGGTCCCCATCAATTGTCTCACAGCATGCTTTTGTCCCAAAATATTTGATAACTCCTCTCAATTTTCATAAATCTTGTTAAGCACGCTCCCCTTGTTCATTTATCGGACTCACTGGTCGTAGCACTGGGAATGACTGGTAATGGATCATTTGGTGAACGTTAAACTGGTTTGGAAACCGATGGGACATTCGCGTAAATAATATTTTTTCGATTTTTCATTTTGAATCCAGCAACTTTTGTTAAACAGAAATAACAATCGGTTTGGTGGTTACTTGACTCTCGCCAAAGTACTGGAATAGAAAAATCGAAATAGATCTTTCTGCCATTTGACCACTATTACAAAACATTGTCGGTGTCCAAGTTTCTGACAGAAAAACCAAAATAATGCAAATATGCATATTTTAATGATTCTGATATTGCATGTCCTTTTTTTCCAACCAAATATTCACCACACACAAAGCAGAAATAGCTCGAATTAGTTACACACGATCTCCCTGTCATGATTAAATGCTACTATTATAAAGATTTAGAATAAACGTGGGCTTCTCTCAAATTAGTAATTGTGAAATTGTAGTGTGAGTATTGACTGCTTTACAGTATTGCCAGCATGCGATAAAATATGAACCAGACGTGACAGCCAAATTTTAATGCCAGATTCGAATTCAGCGCTCACAGGTTAGTTAAAAAACATTCTTCGTTATACCAGTCCATTATTATACCTAGTAGTGCTACGCACACAAGGTATATTAACATTAATCGAGTACGTATCGGCATAAACGGATCGAGATAGATATTGACTTATACATATCCGTCCGTCCGTCCGTCCGTCTGTGAACACGATAACTTGAGTAAATTTTGAGATATATTAATGAAATTTGCTATGCGGGTTCCTTGCCACTCAGCTCCGAGCGCTATTTAAAATGGGCGAAATCGGAAGATAGCCATGCCCACTTTTTATATATAAAATATTTTCGAAAACACAAAAAAAACGATTACTAAGTACATAATATACCTATTAGGACAAAATTTGGTGACTACATTGAGATTGAGGCATAAAATAAATTTTTCAAGAAATTTTTCAAAATGGGAGTGGCACCGCCCACTTTTAATTAAGTCAAATTTAGAAATAATATTAATCATAAATCAAAAACTGTTCAATATATCGAAACGCAAATCAGCACGCAGGTTTCCAGGTATGCAAGGAATGTTCCAGGAATGGGCGGGATCAGTTAAGGTCTACGCTCACTTTTATATGGTTTTGAAGAGGATCGTAGATATATTAAATAGGCAATAACTTTGCGTAAAATAGCTTTACATCATTTTTGTTTCACTTTTAAAGTTGTCGTAAACAAAGAAATTCAAAAACTTAAAATTTCCGAAAATGAGCGTGGCCCCGCCTTTTTTATAGTGGACTATTCCAAAAAACTTTTTATGCCATAACTCCGCCAAAAATTGACTTATCGAAACGAAATTTGGGTATAATATTCTATATACAAAGGTAACTGTTTGCTGTAAAAATGGGCGAAATCGGTTAATGTCCACGCCCAGTTTTTAAACATAGCTCTGAAAAATTTTTTTGTAAAATTTGAAAAGCGATATTTCTACAACTAAGCAAGTTATATCAATCAGATTTTGCACACATAATAAGCTTTTTAAGACAAAGTCGACCGCAATAAAATGTTGTCAATTTTAAAGAAGTAGGCGTGGTGCCGCCCATTTTTCAGCATAAAATTTCTGCTATTTTCAAAAGCAATCGCTTATAATTCAATCTTGATATTTCAATGAAAATTGGTCAGCTGCTTCTCGACAGTATGTATTATACTCCTGCCAAAAATTAGCCAAATCGGGAAACACACAAGCGAAATATTCGGGCACGTAGTTAATAGCCCACTGCAATAGTGAAGTTATATGTCTTTTTTGATTTTCATACCTTTCATAAACATTAAATGTATGTAAGTATGAGAACAAGAATAGAAAAGTTCACTAAAATGATCAGAACGATGAGCGGAGTCGATTTAGCCATGCCCGTCTCTCCGTCCGTCTATCTGTCTGTCCGTCTGTCTATTTGAACGCAAACTAGTTTCTCAGTTTTACAAAAGAAAGCTGAAATTCGTTGTTTTATAATATACTAGCAAACCTGGTAGACGTTGTTTTGACGATTTGATACATAGAACACATCTATAAACAAAATGTCATTAACTTGAACCAAATAGTTAGGAGCTATACCGAACTGCATTTTTATATAACTTTGGGGCTTTTCCAGAAGCTATATACAGACTGTGTCGTGCCCAGCGAACGGCTGAACCTATCGTGAAAGTTCAAGAGCAAAACAAAACACAAAATATGTGGGCGTGGCACTGCCCACTTTTGAAAAATTATGTAGATATTGACTTAGTGACACATATATCCAAATTTCATTAAATTAGCCCAAAAAACTACGGAATTATGACGAATTGAAACTTTATATAGCCCGGGGGCGTCGCTCCGCCTACTTTTCCAATACTATATGTTGTCTATGCTGTACCCAGTGAACCCAAGTATATATTGTGAAAATTTCATAAAGATCGGTTGAGTTATTTGGCGCCTATAAAAGACACCCTTTTTATATCTATTTTTGTTACGCACACAAGGTATATTACTTTATTCGGCATAAACGAATCGAGATTTATATATATTAATGTATATCAAAATGTTCAGGATGAAAAGTAAAATATCATGGCAAGTAGTTAATACCCCACTGCAAAAGCGAAGTTGTATATCTTTTTTGAATTTCATACCTTTCATGAACATGAAATCTTTGTACGTATGAGAAGAAAACGAGATATTCCCATCAAAAAGTATACCGAAATGATCAGGAGGATGAGCTGAGTCGATGTAGGCATGCCCGTCTCTCGATACGTTTATCTGTCTGTCCGTCTGTCTATGCCATAACAGATCACTACTAGGTATATAATGTTCGGTTCCACCCGGTCTTAGACTTCCTTACTTGTTTTTTTTTTTAAATTTGTAAACCAACGTTATTATTATTATTATTATTATCATTATTATTATTATTATTATTATTATTATTATTATGATCATTATTATGCGCCGCCGTGGTGGCCGCCGTGGTGTGGAGGTAGTGTTGCCAACCCACCACACCGAAGGTCCATGGTTCGAGCCCTGGTACAGGTAACATCAAAAGTGATTTGAAAAAAGTTTTTCAAAACGAGGTCGCCCCTCGGCAGTGGGTTGGCAAACTCTCCGAGTGTATTTCTGCCATGACAGGCTTCTCAGCAAAAATTCGTCTCCTTTGTAGATGCCTTTTGGAATCGGCAAAAAACTGTAGGTCCCACCAATTTGTAGGGAAAATTCAAATCGGCACAACACAAATTGGAAGAGAAGCTTGGCGCAAAAATCTCTTAGGAGGTTTATGATGATATACCTGTTGTATATCGCGCCATAAAGAGAGAGATTATTATTATTATTATTATTATTAATATTATTATTATTATCATTATTAATATTATTGGCTCATGAAAGAGCGGAAGCATACAAGGGTGGAAAAAAGCTCTAGCCGCCGGCATAAAACAAAGCAAGCGTAAATGCTGAAAAGCGCTGTATGACGAAGTGTATAAAAAAGTACAGGACAGTTATGAAGAAATTTTGTCCGCAAAAACCAGGCGATGGACGAAGAAAGCATTAGAAGAACAGTAGGCGCTCTTTTTCTCACACAACCAACAAGCAGAGAGGAGGAGCAAGTAACCCGACAAGATCACGCTATGTTGTTGCTGTTGTTATAGCGATAGTTAGCCTGCCTAATTATCACCTCCCTTACCCAACATTGTCATCGAGCTCTTCTAACGGGAGTCCCAGAAACCTCGCGGCTTTAACAGGGTTGGACCATAGTGATATTGCTGTTAGACAGTAGGCTCAGTTGAGCAGATGAGCAGATGGTTAGTGTCTCGGCGAGACACGTCGCATGCCGAGCAAACATTTGGCATATCAAGGTTCAGTCTGGATAGGTAAGAGTTTAACAGTATCCAGACCGAAGTTGGGCCAGTATAACCCTTGTCTCCCTATGCAGTTCGCGTTGCTCTTCTGCAACAGGTGAAGCTAGTGCCTGTATAACGGTGTACACTGGACGAGAGCTGACAAATGTGTTTACCAACTCTATGTGGATGAGTTTGTGGTCCCGTCGAATCACCTTTGGATAGAACGGCGAAAAAATATGGTGCTGGATCTCATCATAACGCTTACGACGATGACTTCTTATTCTCCTGGTAGGCGGATTTTCGTTGAGCAGGCGCCTGTTCGGATGATGCGGTTTGTAGCAGATGAACAGAAATTGCCTGGTCAGAATTAAACTATGCCAGGCCCGTGCGCAGGGGGGTGGTTTTGGGGGTTGTAATTACTACATAATAGCTATACTTATTTAATACATATGAAAATAATAGAGATGAAAGAAGGCGAATCGAAAACGAAGATGTAAGTTTAACATAATATTAAATACAGCATAAATTCAGATTTGTACTAAGTGCATAATATTATTTGGTTAATGCTAGGACGTTGGCGAATGTAGTCGTACTGAGCTTCAAACTCAGACAAATATTGCTGAAAATTACGCATGCAAGCCACAAACGGGATAAGCACTGACTACTACAGAAGTGGAATTTAATTTGGAGGTACCGAAAAGCTCGTCTTTGCCAGTTTGCTCTTTGCAAAATTATCTCAGTTCCTATGATATTCGATTGTTTGTTCAAAAATCAGCAGCTGATGGAATAAACTCAATTCCTGGATTGCAAAAGAAGACTTGGAGTCCCCCTGACGGCTACAGTTTTCCTTCATCGGGCCCTAGACGTTTGAAGTTTCAACGCTCTTGGCTCGGAATTCGGCAATAGAAGACGGTGCATATTGCAAATACTGTGTCTTATTTTGTGCTACATTGAGAGGAGTAGGTAATCAAACTCTGGGCCAGTTAGTTACCATCCACTTAAAAAACTGGAAAAATGCACTGGAACCTTTCGAAAAGCACAGTTCATTAGAATACCACAAAAAATTTCGGTTGCAATGGTCTTTGAGAATGGGAATCGAAGAAGAAAATGCTTTACCCATTGATTTGCACCTGTAGAAACAAAAATTAGACTTTCTGAATGAAAGCAAACTAGGCATGATTCCAATTATTGAAACAGTTATCCTGTGTGCCCGACAAGGACTTGCTCTCAGAGGTTCCAATGATACGGGAAGAATTTCTGAAGACGAACCGTTGACGAATGATGGAAACTTTTGAGCTCTCTTAAGATATCGAACCAAAACTGATGAGTAGTTGAAAAAACACCTGAGTGATTCACCAAAGAATGCTATGTACATAAGCAACCGTGTCCAGAATGAAATAATCAACATTTGTCACTACCTCATCATGAGTTACAACATCGATCGAGTGAACAAATCGAAGGGCTTTTCTTTTCTCGAAGATGACACTCCAGACATTGCAGGAGGACAAAGTTCAATTTGCATTCGCTACTTGGATAAATGCGGCGAAAAGTTCATCATTCAGGAAGATTGTTTGTCTTTTATTCCTGTCACCGATTTCACTGGAAAGGGAATAGGGACTGCTTACCTTGATTTCCTAAAATCTTCCGGACTGGATTGCAGGTATTTCTTCGGGCAAGGATATGACGGTGCGAGAGCGGTTAGCGCAGATTTCCAGGGGGCTCAAGCTGTTGTCAGAAAAACTTATCCACTCGCGCTCTACTCCCATTGTGCTGCTCATAGCTTCAATTTGGCGGTAAGCTCTGCGTGCAATATACCGGGAATCAAAAATTGTCAGAGAGTTCTAGAGAATATCCATTCCTTCTTCATTTATCCGAAACGCCAAAATGCCCTTCAGGTGAAAATTAACATCTATAGGAAACTCGAGTGAAGAACTTTAAAAAATGTTGTCAAACCAGATGGGTAGAACAGCATGAGTCCGTCGCAACATATCTCCATTTGCAATCAGCAGTAATTCGCGCTCTTGAAGTGATTTCCACCAACTGGAAAGACCCAACGAATTCGTCTGGAGCTTTCCAACTGATTTTAGCTATAAAAACCGCAAAATTTCCAGATGTCCATGCATATTTTGAGCTCGGTGCATTCTCTCACATTGTCTTTAAGTAGAGTACTTCAAGGAGAAACTCAAGATCTGGGAGAGGCTATCAAATTTGCTGATGCTGCGAAACAAATTTTGATAGAAAGAAGAGAAAACGCTAAGGGAGAGTTCAGACAAATTTTCAAAACCGTGAGCGAAATTAGCGAGCAATACGAAATTGAATTGCGAAAACCAAGGATTGCGTCGCACAACGTACAAACTGATTCAGTTGAAGATTATTTCAATATAACAATCTACATACCGTACATTGATTCGTTTCTGACACAATTGCAAGATCGATTCTTGAATCACCGCAATATTTTATCAAGCTTGGCTGGCCTTTTCCCAACAAAATGAAAATTTGCGAAGAAGAGTCCTGCGCTCAACTATTCCAATCATACTGTTCAATTTTGCACGACGATTCCCGTGACATCTGAATGAACGAAGTACAACTTTGGCGGAAGCTCACTGCCGGAAAGGAAATAAAAAAACTCAATTGAAGCACTCGATATGTAATGAAGATGCGTTTCCAAATGTTAACCAAATGCTTCGCGTTATGGCAGTTTTGCCTGTGACAACAGCGACGAATGAACGATCCTTTTCAACTTTGCGACGGCTAAAAACGTATTTGAGATCAACAATGAACGGCTTAGCCTCACTCAATGTACATCACGATGTCAAAATCGATCCGCAAATAATTTTGAAAGAGTTTTTGTCAGTACCTCGAAGAGTTGATTATTAAATAATTGTAACTAAATATGACTTTTGACAATAAAATTTCCGTATTCCGAAAATAAATTTCTTATCTTTTTTCATTGATTACGTAACTTTAATTTAAACCACCCCCTGATGGTGTTCAGTTGACATAAGGAGGCATCCCGGGACATTTCTGAGTGCGGTGGTTTGACAGGCTTACAACCTCCTCCAATTTGTGTCTGCTAACCCCGGCAACCATATAGACGTCGCGTAGCTCAGAACCGGCTGGACAATTGTCTTGTACGTTTCCAGTAACGTTTCTTTATCCTTTCGAGTGCTGCCAGCTAGTGACTTGAGGATTTTGTTGCGGCTTTGTACTTTGGTGGCAATCGCGGCTACATGAGCACTGTAGTTTAACATGTTATCGAATGTGACCCCAACGATTTTGGGATGTGTGACAGCCGGAAGCTTGATTCCGTGGACGTAGACGTCTAATTCCATGTTCACCTGCGCTGTACACGTCGTAAATAAGGTGGCCGAGAACTTGGTCTGTGACAATGTCAGATTTCGTCCAGCGAAAAAACCGGACAAAGATTGAGCAAAGCTCATCAACGGAGTGCCCAGTCGCCAGGATCATACAGTCATCGGCGTAGGAGACGATCGAGACACCTTCTGGTGGGGAGGGAAGCCCCGATATGTAGTAATTAAACAAAAACCGGATAGGACACCACCCTGTGGCACACCTTGTTTGATTATACGTGGTTTTGATAGTTCGCCTCTGAATTCTACCAGTGATTGCCGGCCACTTAGATAATTGGCGGTACAACGCTTTATCTTCTTCTTTAAATGGTCATCTAACCGCCTGGGCGATTTTGACCGTCCAACATAGCTCGCCAGTCGTTTCTTCGTTGCGCCAACTGGCGCCAATTGGAAACACCGCGGAATCGCAAATCGGTTTCCACTTGGTCCTTCCATCGGAGTGGTGGTCTCCCTCTTCCTCTGCTTCCACCGGCGGGTGCCGATAAGAATACCTTCTGGGCTGGAGCATCTTCGCTCATTCGCACTACGTGGCCTAGCCAGCGAAGCCGCTGTGTTTTAATTCGCTGAACTATGTCGGCGTCTGCGTAAAGTTCATACAGCTCATCATTAAATCTTCTTCGGTACTCGCCGTCGCCAACGCGTAGAGGTCCACAAATCTTTCGAAGAACCTTTCTCTCGAATACTCCCAGAGCCGCCTCATCAGATGTTGTTAGTGTCCACGCTTCTGCGCCATATAGCAGGACGGGTGCGATGAGTGACTTGTAGAGTGTTATTTTCGTTCGTCGAGAGAGGACTTTACTTTTCAATTGCCTACCCAGTCCGAAGTAGCATTTGTTTGCAAGAGTAATTCTTCGTCGGATTTCTAGGCTAACATTATTGTTGGTATTAATGCTGGTTCCCAGGTAAACGAAGTCCTTTACTATTTCGAAATTATTGCTGCCAACAGTGGCTTGGTTGCCAAGGCGCGAATGCGCTGACTCTTTGCATGATGACAGAAGGTACTTCGTTTTGCCCTCGTTCACCACCAATCCCATTTTCTCCGCTTCTTTTTCTAATTTGGAGTAAGCAGAAGAACAACGCTTTACACAGGGGGGAAAAATTGAGTCTTCCAGGTCGTTAATGAGTTGCGCGTGGTTGACCGTATCGAAAGCTTTCCACAGGCCAAGAGCAACCAGTACAGTCCTGTCATAAGGGCACCGACACCTGTCTGAGTGGTAGTGGCGTTAAGCGCGATGGTCGTGCTATGCATTTTACGGAATCCATGCTGATATTTGGGGAGTCGCAGGTTAGCGGCGTAGTAAGAGAACAGGACTGTCTCCAAGGTCTTCACTACTGGCGAGAGGAGCGATATCGGTCGATAGGACTCCCCCTCGTTTGCTGGCTTGCCAGGCTTTAGTAGTGGCACTACCTTTGCCTGTCTCCATTTTTCTGGAAGGACAAAGGTGGTCATTGACAGATTGAAGACAGTTGTGAGGTACCATACTCCCCTATCGCCGAGATGTTTTAATATCAGCATATACCGTCGGGGCGATCGATTTCGAAACTTTGGACCCCCGTATGGTCTCCCGAACCTCTGTGGTGGTGATGGCAATGGGCACTTGACTATTTTTACGTTTGTGCGCTTCCCTGGTGGCTCGTCTAATTTCCTTGTCAACCGAAGGATGCAGTACAAATTGCCGGCACAAAGTGCTCGCGCATCTCTTCGGTTTCGACTGGACCTTATCAGCGAAGGCGATGGATATTTTGTCATTAGGTTTAGGCGGATTTGACAAGGATTTGACAGTGGCCCAGAATTTGTCAACACCAGCAGAGAGGTTGCAGGACCTCAGGTGCTCTTCCCATTTGGCGCGTTTGTGTGATCAACCAGCCGCCTGATTTCCGCATTGAGATCTTGAATTTTGGGATCCGTAGGGTCTAAGCGTCGCACATGGTGACGTTCATTTGCCAGGGCCCCTGCCTCTGCGGGGAAATATGGAAGTAAATCTTGATTCTACCTGACGGAATGTACCTCGTACGTCAGACGGGATGGGAAAAGCAGCAAAGGAGCTCTCATTGAAGTTAAGAAAACGAACCCAATCAGCTTTCCTGAAATTAGTGAAGGTGCGATTTTCAGAGGTGACAAAGTCGATGAGGCGATCGATTGAGAGGACTATCGATAAATGATCTGATGCAAGAGTAAACATCGGTTACCAGTCAACGCAGTTTAGGAGATGGGTATGAATCAATGGCGATCTGGCCACCGACGTGCAGAGCATGCTCAAATAATATAGGTAACACTTTTCGTTATTGCCAAATGACGAGAGGTGACAAACTCAACCCACCACCGGCTGATGAAATGGGGATGGCAATATTTCGGCTCAAAAACAATGAAGTGCTTTAAAGGACAGACTACCCACGCAGCTTTGAAACACACATACGAAGAGTTTTTGAAAACCATGCATTAACTCTTACGCAGAATCCACAAGAAAAGCGATCCGACAAATGTCATTAACATAGCCCATCGTAGACAAGCTGAACGGTCCTTACCAGTGTGGCTTCAGACCTAAAAGTCTATCACTGGTCAGATCTTTATGATACCAATGCCAAAAGAATAGACATGCACCATCCCTTTGACGATTCAAAAACGGCTTTCGACACCGTGAAAAAGAGTTACCCCTATGCTAACTTTGACATCCAAACAAATTTGGATTTGGAGCCCCCTCCCCGAACCTTTCACATTAAAACGAGGCTTCAGACAAGGCGACTCCCTATAGCGCCATTATTACAACAGTGTGCAACTGCTGGCATATGTTGATGATATTTATATCATTGGCTTTAACAACCATCGTGAGTTCTATTTTTGTGACCTGGATAAAGAAGCGAAGAAAGTGTGTGTACCGGTGAACTAAAACAATAGGAGGTATTTGCTGTGGGATCCGAGTCACTGTTGATACTTACAAATTTGAAACTGTGAGAAACCCCGCCTATCTGGGTACCAGCGTTTTGACCGAACACCCAGGGTCCTGCAACATCTCTGTTGGTGCTAGCAAAACTATGGACAAACTTTCAATCGCCTTCTACGAAAAGTTTAGTCGAGACCAAAGAAATGCGCAGGAAGTCTATGGGCCCGAAATCTCGGTGACCAGACGCTGTATCCATGCTGATGTTAAAACATATTGTAAAATGCACAGCAACACCAACGCGCTGAAAGCCATAGACTTAGATAAGTGGCGGTCTCAACCAAAAACATCCAAGCGAAGGAACTAATAGCTTTATTTTAAATTCAACACAATCAAAACCAAAACGACGACTCTCCCGACGGCATTTGACGAGGAAAAATTTATTTCTATTGCCACCGCCGGGCGTATTTCCTTCTGAGATGAAAATTAAAAAAAAAATTAGATTTTAAGCAATGACACCACCGGGCGGTATTCGCGGTGGCTATTTCGCAGCGCTTCTGTATGGTGTTTGATGCTTTAAAACTTGGTTCCTCAAATACCTTATAGGCGGCGACGTTTGATACCATGCAACTTTTCCTACTCATTCAACCGCGATCGCAAAGTACAAAAGCCGCAACAAAAGCATCAAGTCCAATCACCGGACATTGCCACCTTTTTTATATGAATGAGGATATGTGTTGGAGTACTCTGATACTCCTTTAGGAGTATTCTATGGAGTATGAAACGGAGTATTTCCGTTTTTTGCAGGGTTGTTGAATACTCTCAGCTCCAACATATTCAACTTGAATGACCTCTATTATCAATGAGCTTCACATAATTGCTCATGTTTTACATTGCTTACTTAATGCTTAGAACAAAGCAACTCCTCGTGCTCTCAGAAGAGCAGTTCACAGACATCGCATCCCAGCGATGAGCACAATAACAAGTCATGTCTTATCTATTCACACAACAACGTCTCTATACTATAGAGTCTGTAGTGTGAATACATGTTTGGTATTTGTGGTGGTGTCATTTTTCGATATTATAATTAGTTTTATTTAAAATTTTTTTGTATAGGCAGCACTGCAGCTTGAATATACCCAAAGTATATTAAACAAAGTAGTAGTGAACTTGACAGTTCTCTCTTTTCTACAGGAATTATAACGTCAATTCAACAAACTATTAACCCTTTTTGCTTAAAAATTTTGTAATTTTTATCAATTTATAGAAATATAATGTGGCGGCCGCCGTGGTGTGAAGGTAGTGTTGCCGGCCTACCACACCGAAGGTCCATGGTTCGAGCCCTGGTACAGGTAACATCAAAAGTGATTTGAAAAAAGTTTTTCAAAACGGGGTCGCCCCTCGGCAGCGGTTTGGCAAACTCTCCGAGTGTATTTCTGCCATGACAGGCTTCTCAGCAAAAATTCGTCTCCTTTGTAGATGCCGTTCGGAGTCGGCAAAAAACTGTAGGTCCCACCAATTTGTAGGGAAAATTCAAATCGGCACACCACAAATTGGAAGAGAAGCTTGGCGCAAAAATCTCTTAGGAGGTTTATGATGATATACCTGTTGTATATCGCGCCATAGAGATAGAGAGATAGAAATATATTTGCGCGCGTGTGTCGCTTCTTTGCGAATTGAATAATTGAAAAAATAAAAATGAAGAGATCAAAACCAGTTACGCGTTTTGCTGTTCGCGGATCAGTTCAGGATCTAGCAGTTGTTCGGTGCTTCAAGGCCCCTGATTGTGATGAAAGACGTCGACGGTGGGAACTAAGTTGTATATGCGAGTTACACTTTAAATCAAGTGATTTTATTCACTGCCCAACTCAAAGAAATGCTTTTAAGAAGGCAGGCTTGTTTCCTGGTGCGGTACCTACATCATTCCAGCCACAAACGACTGAAGGCCAAAAACTGTTTTTGAATGAGCAACCGTTGCATGCTAATTCACAGCCTCTGAATGTAGACGCGCAGCTGCAGACAGAGTAAGCATAGAACATTTGGTGATTGTTTACAACCGCCACCGAGTGCTAAAACACGTACAAACATGTCGGGATAGGTAGCTGGATCTTGGACTGGCTAAAGGTTCTTTTTTTAAATCGCGGCCGAAGACCACAAACTCAGAAAGGTGTTCTGCACATAAAAACTATTGATCACGACCCCGATTTAGTATCGGCCTGGCGTCATTTTACCCATTGCCCAAACTGCTAGAGCTTAGTAAAGACATAAACTTGAAAGAGCACGTAAAAACGTTTTTTTAGATGCCGAATATTTTTTAGGATTAAGCATTTAAACAAAAGATTGAGTATGCAAAATATAAAAAAATGGCATTTAAAAATAAAAAAATGGCAGACGCCATTATATAAATAAAGTTGTTTGCATTACTCACGCCGATAAAAAACTCTATGAGAAAACAAGTGCTTATCTTCCAAATATTTTCATGGTGCTAAGGTCCTTAAAGAGATAGATTCCAAAGCAGCACTTGGTCGAAAAAGTAATTCCGTTAGATTTCTAGGCGTTTAGGTGGTAACGCTGGTTCTCAAATAGGCGAAAGCCTACAAACTAGAAATTATTGTTTCGCCAAGGATCTCCAAAGATTTTGCGACTTCAGAAAATCCGATTTAATTTTTTAATTAATAAAATTCTTGGAGCCAAACAAAACCAGAATATTTCAGTTGTCAATTCTAACTTGCTTAATTTGCCTTCAATATACCTATATACACACATGTAATAGTTTGTACATTAGATGCATAGTTTGGTCGTAAGGCGGGACAAACTTTTTCAACTTGCGCATTTATATTATATACTAGCTGACCCGCCGAACTTTGTTTCGCCTTATAAGCACAAATCATACAGTCACCCTGGGTCCACATTTAGGTCAATAAATTGGGACCCGGGTAAAATATCGAGGTGAAAGATATCTTAAATTTTAGGAGAGACGTCTAGAGAATGATTATTGAAAGTTTCATTCATTTCTATGCAGTCGTTTTTGTGTGACGCGGGCGTTATGGTAAAAAAACCACATTTTTGGTCACATTTTACCCACATTTTGGTCAATAACTCGGGAACTGGATGAGATATCCAAATGAAAGTTGTCCTAAATTTTAAGTTAGATGTTAGGTGATAGAATGGTGAAAGTTTCATGCAATTCTATTCAGTAGTTTTTGCGTGATACGCGCACAATCATACAGGCGGACAGACAGACAGAGAAAAATTCTAAAAATTGTAGATTTGAGTTCCGCTGGTCCAATAACGACCTCTCCTATCAGTTTTTCTTGAATATCTTCAATGTACAGACATCGACCTGTTACAATTTTATTATATGTAAAGATTACCAATGGAGTGTGAGCATATGTGTATGTTTGTTGTTGCTGACTTAACATTTCGTGCAATTATATTAATTTCTTTTCTTTTCTTTTCTTTTCTTTTCTTTTCTTTTCTTTTCTTTTCTTTTCTTTTCTTTTCTTTTCTTTTCTTTTCTTTTCTTTTCTTTTCTTTTCTCCTCTTTTCTTTCTTTTCTTTTCTTTTATTTTATTGTATTTTCTTTTCTCCTCTTTTCTTTCTTTTCTTTTCTTTTATTTTATTGTATTTTCTTTTCTCTTCTTTTCTTTCCTATCCTTCAGTTCCTTTCCTTTTTATACCTTTCATGAACATGAAATGGTATTATAACCTTGATCCGATGTTTGTAAGTAGTACAAGAAGAAGAGATTGACCCACCAATATGTATACCGGGCGATGAGCTGAGTCGATTGAACCATGTCCGTCTGCCGTCTGTCTGTCTGTTTGAACGCAAACTAGTCACCCAGTTTTTGAGATATCTCACTGAAATTTGCTAAGGGGCTGCCATTTTGTAAAACATTAATCATTTGTCGGAACCAACAAGATCTGACCAATCCAACGTATAGCTCCCATACAATCATTGTTCCGATAAATGGGTTTTGTCCTATAACTCTTGCAATTAAAAAGCTAGGAACGAAAAATGTTGCAGGTGTGGTACTTATATATGGAATGTGTGTAGTGAAAATCATCCAGATCAGACCTACATAACATATAGCTCCCATACAATCGATTGTTCCGAGAAATGGGGTTTGGGCTATGTATCTTTAAATTAACAGTTTCGCAGAGTTTGTACTAAATGTAGGTAAGGATCGGACACTTAAAACCATGATGCGTATTCATGAAAGGTATAAAGTCTCCGGCACAGTCAAAGACAGCCCTAAGGAATTGGGAATGGGCACCCAAGTCACGGGAGGCATGTTTAAATTATAAAAGCTGTTTTGTTTCAGACCATTTTTTTTCGGGAACTAGACATGATGGGGTAATTTTTGACATCGGATTCGTACTCAGCGCGCAAAATCCTAGGTTTTACTTAATCTGGTTCCTCCTTTTATTTGTATCTCATGTAAGATTTTTTTTAGGCAGTGCTGCCAAGTAGCAACACATAATGGAGCAAGATCTAAATAGTGAAATGAGAGAGCGGGAGAGAGTCTTGCATCTATTCATCTTTGATCGCTGCCAGTGATCAATACAATAACAACAACTAAAGCAAAAATGGATGACACGCTTACTCACGCAACAACGGCTCTATAATGTGAATATGTAGTTTTCATTGGTCCACTAGCAACTCTTCGCACTCGCAGTGAAAGCCGATTACACGAGTAATACAGTAACATCCTAGTATATGCACCAAGCCCAACTAGTCAGCCAACTGTTATATTTCAATATAAGCAACTGGTATTTTTAACATGGCGATGTCCTACGAGATGTCAATTATCAGATTTCGACCAGAACATACCAGTCATCTACTACTCATAAAATACTAGTTTGTATATAGTGGATATATACTAGTATCATACTGGTAGTAAAATACCACTTTCAAAGTAGTTAAAAATGGAAGGAAATGTGCTAGTAAAATTGTAGTCTAATCATACCAGTATCACTATTTCGAAAAAGATAAAAGAATACTAGTCCAAACGTGGACCAAAACCTCTAGCACGGATTTAAATAACAAAATGGACTCATCAATACATCATTTTCATTATTCATCATTTTTGTGAAAACCCCGCTTTTTTGGATTGCAAAACATAAACTATATGTTTGGAATATTTCATAAGCTGGTTGCGAATTACAATAACATACTATGAAAATTAAATAAACGAAAGAAATAATTACAGCTTATGTCGCTTAAACACATACTATGAAAATTGTAGTCGTATACTAGTATGGACTGAACTTTTTCTGACTAGTATGATTTCAACCAGAAAATTATAGTTGTATTCTAGTATCGACTGGACTTTTTCTGACTAGTATGATTTTAAGCAGAAAATAAAGTAGGATAATAGTATGTATACTGACTAGTTTGATATTTCACTGCAGGGTGTCTACTCACACAACTACGGCTCTATAGTGTGAATATATGTTTGGCATTTTTAGTGGTGTCATTTTAAAACTTATTTTTCTATATCATAATTAACTTTTTTTTTATTGATAGAGCTATCGATACATATCTAATTGTTTATACCTGAGATGTATAGTTTGGCCGTAAAGCGTGACAAACTTTCTCAACTTGCGCATTTATATTATAGATTTTTCCATTTGTATTTAATTTTTTGTCTGATGTCAACGCGGCTTGAGTAAGCCTATCCATACATATTTACACGCTTCATTTATGGTTTAGCCCTGAAATGGGAATAGCGTTGTAAGATTGCGCGTTTACACGTATATAAGATTATTTCAGAGCCGTTTCAAGTAATGAATATAGAAATCTGTGGACAATATAGAAATCTGTGGACATTGACAAAACAATAATTTTCAAAATGGAAAATTTATCAGGAGAGCGAAAAAATTAAAACTTTCTTAACATTGAGGAATGAAGTTGACCGAAACTGAATAAGTATTAAGTGACAACAGATTTGCAATCAAATTTATTTATATAACGGTTACACATTTTGAAATAAACGGAAAACGAAACAAGAAGGTGTTTTGTCAAATGATTTTTCCTACAAAAAATCATCTTGTTCCATATAAGCGCTTTTGTCAAAATTGGTTTGGCCAAAAAAGGAAATGAATTCTTTGCCTTGAGTCAGTTTAAGTTTATGACTGATGACATTCAAAAAAATTCAAAAAAGAAAACACTTGAAAGAAACAAAGAAAACAATTTTAGTGGATTTCAAAGGCAAAATAATATTGAAGTTAGATATTTTCTCCGTCATCTAAATCCGAATCAGATTCGAATTGACTTTCACCTTCCGATGCTATATTTTTGTAAAAGTTGTGGATATCGGCTGTTAATGAAAGGAAGCATGTCCAGTAAACGCTGTTTTTATTTTTTGATATAGCCAACGAGACGTATAGCTCAATATCAATAGTTGCTGTGGCTTTTCTCGATGTGGGTTTACATTTAACTCCTTGAATTCCACTTCTGGCTTTAAAGACGTCTTATATTGTAAAATTCCTAGTTTTTGCTTGTCATAACGCATCCAACGAACATTTTTCGATTCAAAGTATTTACCTTAAATTCAAAAGATAAAACCAACTACTATTATTTTTAACTTAAACTTAGAAACTGTTCTTTTTCGTTTTCATCTAAAGTTTTTCCACTTGCGATGTCAGGATTTCACAAGTATGGCAAAGGGCAACCTGCGGTTTCTTAAACTTTATATTAAGTTCCCGAAATGTTTTCTGATATTTTGATTCTGAAACCGGTTTTTGATAGTAAATTTTAAACTTTTTTGGGTTACATATATGACCAAACGAAATTTGGTTTAGAGTTAAAAATATGCCGAAGAATTTAAAAGTTTTTGTAGGTAATTGAGAGGTTTGGAATTTACTACAAAAAAGTTTAAAAAATTGCGTAAACCAATGACTATAATGGCTTTGATATTTTTATATACTATCTATATGTTCAAGCACTTTATTGTACTTTTCGCTTGACAACTTATGATGGGGAGAATGCCTAACTAGTTGAAAGCTTGCGAACATCTGCCTAACTTTTTTGGTGATTTACAGATTAAGTACTTTGGTATGTTTCCCCAAATATTAAACACAAACACCTTTTCAAACGCGAGTGTTCTGTCCGCTGACGTCAAAATGATACTAATAAATAAAATTCCGATTTTTCTGTTTTGCGGATTTTTTAGAGTTTCACTCGTTTTTGGCTCAACTTGAATCATACCAGAAATGTATAGACGTCGCTTGCTATAATCTCCTAGTTGCCAATATTTTTTAAATATATTTTGCTTTTGTTCAAAAGTGATTTTCGTACTACACATTTGACACCATTCACCCAATTTTCCGCTTTCTTTGCAGGCATTATTTTGTTCTTCCAATTGACATATTCTTTTCCCCAGTTTTTGTGCTCTTTATAAGTCTTCTTCGCTTTTGTTGGATTTGGATTATTTAGAAGCATTACCTAAGTGAACTTCAGAGAAACTGTTTCGCTAAGATTTGATTCAATTACTCTTCCCATAAATCGGATACTCTCTGACGTGTGTTGTGCGTCCTTCATTCATGCCCAAAGTTTATTGTCGATCTCTATCAAACTTTGACATAGGTTCAGGAGTCCGCCCGGTAGTACGCAGCGCATATATGTATAGTTTTTCGAAAAGCCGCTATGCTATATAAAGTTGCAATTCGGCATAGCTAGAAATTTATTTGGTTTATATATTATGCGTGTTTTAAGAAAACCTTGGAAGAGGTTGCCGGTATCAAGACCAAAAAAGTTAATTCGATATTCCTTCGAAATTTTGTACGTATGAGTACCAGCAGAGGAAAAAGGAGAAGAAGAGGGTAGGCAGAGAAAATTCGAAATGTAAATGATGATATCGGGATAAATGAATAGAAGGCGCCTCACGATTAGTTAGAGTAAATCGGCTCGCGATTGGAGTAAATCTCACAACCATTAAGGCGGGTGTTTAACTGCACCAAAATTTTTTCCGTGTCAACTTATTCCATATTAGCAGTATCTCCCTTTCAGAATTTCTGCATCCTACACTTACTGCCTGAATCCGGTCGTCTAGAGAGGATCTTACGAGGGCATACACATAGATCGTCAAACCTGAGTTGACCAAATAGGTTATGTGAGGAAGGCTTTTGGAAATAATAATTTTTAAAAAGTTCGTGAATATACAACAAGCACCATAGCATTTGACTTCACAGAAAGTATGGCTTGCACGACAATGCAAGCATAGGCACAAACAAACTAAAGCGGACCAGCATTGACATTAGCACGAACACAGTAACTGTCAACACATATATTATCAGTTGAGATCGACAAACTTACAATCCCGTTCACTTCAACATCGGGGAGGACAGAGAGCTCACATTTAGATTTGCCGATCCCAAATTAAAGCGAGTTCCAGGTTTCTTTGAATTCAAATAAGAACTAAGCTTAACGTTATAGAATAGCGAGCCCAACAGCTTTGAAGCAGGGCTTCCGCAGTTTTGTATATTTTCCATCGTGAGAAAGTAAGGTTACGCCCATGAAATCAATGTTGTAGGTTAGTATTAAACCATGGATGATTTTTTCGTCTAGAACAAAACTTGATAACCAACCGACTCCACAGCAGCATCAAGAAAACTGTTATATTTGCTTCCGAAATCAAGATACGTCATCGAGTATTTTCCGTATGACGTTTGGAAGTTGTAACTAAGAAAAATAAGATCGGAGGATAGTTGATCGTAGTGAAGCGATTTCTGGGGATCGTTCACAAAGGATTCACATATTTTAAAGGACTGTGAACATCAGTATAACCCTGTTTGGTCCCTCAAGTCGTATTCTATGAATGGCTGCGCATACTAAGCATGGCGAAGTACTTTTTCACCTTCTTTAAATGACGTTTAACCGTCTGAGCAATTTAGGCCGTCAACCGGCAGGTACCCATAAGAATTACTTTCTGGTCTGGAATATCTTCATTTAGTCGCACAACATGGCCTAGCCTCATAACATTTCTTGGCATTTAAGCACCGGACGGTTTTATCCGTTGCTTATCAAAGCACGACAGTCATCCGATTTAGCGATTACTGGTGCCAATTGGAAATACCAAGGGAGGTCAAGTCATACTCCGTTTGTTTTTTTCCATATCGGTCAAGCCGAACTTATCAATATTTGTTATAATACAAGGTGGCGCAAAAGTAAGCTTCCGCTGTTTAGCATATCGGTTGTGGCACGTGCAGTGTGTGCTGTTGCACCGTCTTGTTGGAACCACATGTTTTCCAATCCCAATTCATCAAGTTGCGGCAAAAAGAACTCGTTGATCATTGCTCTGTAGCGCTCACCATTCACAGTAACCGTTTGGCCCCGACCGATTTTTGGTCAAATAAATAGTCAGCAATATTCCGCGTTCTGGAGCAGTGTAGCGTAACATTGTTTATTAACGTGTATTTCGCATGTGTTTACTACACAAATGTCAAAACAGAACTGACTTTAGGGGCCAATCGCAAAATTTATAGCATTTTCTGATAGGAGGATTACTTTTGCGCCACCTTGTAGTTGTCTCTACTAAAAACTGTTCTGGAACCTCTGAACAAATTTTGGAGGTTCCAATAAAAAAAACAACTGTTTCCTCCAATTTTTACCAAAGTACTATTCATAAATAAAGTGCACTCGGAATTTAAAATACAGATACATACAACTTTCAAGCTTGAATATTAATGATATTTTCTACATGAATAAACCATACAAAAACTCAGAGAGTACTATAGCTATGAAACGCCTCAAATAATTTGACATATTTTCAATACACTTTTGTTGCTGACCAAATTCCAATATAAGACTTCGCAACCTCAGACCTCCTCATTGATATTTCTACTCAAAAACTGGATTCGTTCGAAAACTTCATATCGTTGATTCGTATACGATTATACATTGCGGCGAAGAACGTTGTCAAAAATGCAACAATGCAAAAACTGTCGAATCAGGGAAATTGATTTCTAAACTATTTTAGCTAGGGCCCTTACTCTGTACTTCTATTCGAAAAGTTGTTCTACTCGAAAGCGAAACTCGATTCTAATTAAATTCGATAAAAGTACGCATCACTGTTTCACGACTTTTCAACGCAAACCAAAATACAAAAACACATTGCATAAATCTTAAGTACAGTATGAGATACCGCTGCTGTACATATGGCAGTAGATCAGGTGATAAACGTTTCGGATACCACACGGACGGTCGCAGGTTCGAACGAAGGTCCTCGGACAATTAATTTTGATTTTTTTACTAGTAAAGCCCGCTCGCTTCGCAGCGTCTCAGAACTTATAATAAACTAAGTCCGATTGGAATCATTATAGCCCATACCAGATAATATATGGAACTTAATTATATCGCTTATTGCAGCACTCATTATTACCTTTCGTTTGATATCCATATTGTATTATTTTTGGCCACCTTGGTCCACATATCGGTCGATATCTCCTAAACCGGTCGAGCTATCGGAACAAATTATATCTTAAAGTTAAACGTCTAGTAATACAACAGTAAAAGTTCCATTCAATTCCATTCAGCAGTTTTTGAGTGATACGCGCCCAAACATACTCACAAACAGACACACAGCTAAAAATTCTAAAAACAGTTTATTTGGCTTCTATTGTCTTAATAATGATCCCTGCTATCGATTTTTCTTAAATATCTGCAATGTACCGACATCGACCTTTTACAATTTTATTATATGTAGAGAATAAATAAAATTGAATGCCTGTTATGTATAAATACTTTAAAGTTTTATGTGTTTTTCCAATTTTTTGCCTAACTTTTTTCAATTATTTTCTGTCAGCGACGATTTCCTAACTCTGTAATAAAACTGATTTTTTGATGGTTGTTTTCTTGTAATCATAAGAAATTACATTTTTGTGGAAATCCGTATGCTAAACTGTTGTCGAATAGAATTTTCGAACTTTAGACTATCTTGACATATGTTTTCGAAATAGGGAAAACCAAATTTTCTACAATCGAAAGGGGGGTAGATCGAATACGAAGGGAACATAATGGAACTTGGTCACCAAATGGGTTCTACTAGAAAACATCTTACAGAGTACGAATCACTCGAAAGCGAAAAAAAATGTCTTTCGAATAGAACTACAGAGTAAGGGCCCAGTTTTTGAAAACAATTTCTAATTAACTTTTTATACAACGTATTCTAAAAAACAATATAAAATTGGCCCGGAAAAAAGTACGGCTGAGAAAAAACTTTTACCAATATTCGTCATGCAGCGAGAGAACTGATAGAGAACTGAGCAAACTTTAATTTATACTTATAGATTATATGAGAAAATTTCAAATAAATTTAGCGGCCACTAAAGTTAGACCCTTTTTAAATTTTAACAATATATTGTTCAAAAAAGGTGTTTGAATATGTCGGTCTATAGTTTTATTAACATAAGTGCTTCATAAAAAAGGTGAATTGTTGGACTAAAGGATATACGTATATTCTTACTTCTTATCAAATTTTACAAACATAGTGAAAACGGTTTTGATACTACAAAACTTAATAAAAGTGTCTATATAATAAAATTGTATTTTTTACAAATTTTTGAATATTTTAGATAATTGAAATAAAATATTCTACATGAGTACCTGCTCCAAGTGAAAGTTAATATTTCTCTCATCAATAAAAAATTAGATATCTTTAACAATTCGGAAAAAAAGTTATTTTGCGCCATGAACAAATGTGTATATATATTGTCGTGAAGGATTGCTGCAGCTCTTTTGGTTAGAAGTTGAATGGGTTTAGTAGGGATTTTTCTGAAATTTGACTGGATTCACCAAATTTCGAAGAGCCCTGCCCTTAAAACTTTCTCACAACTTTCTTTTGGTAGTTTTGGTGTATTTGAGTGAACCTCTCTAAACTTAAGTGAAAATATTTTTTTTACTAACTAAGAGCCCAACCTAATATAACCGCACAGAGTTTTTTACCGCACGAAAATAAACGGACTCTTTTGCGTGCGTGAGTAGTTCTTATAAACGCAAACGACGTGCCAGCTGCGGTTAGTTTAGGTTGCTCTCATACAATTTGTATGCGCATGAGACATTTTTGACAGAAAATTGCCGGAGTGCGTTTATATTAGGTTGGGCTGTAAGTTAAAAGTAGGAAAGGGTTGTAGTGTGAAAAAAAGAGAGTCGTCTCAGACGAAGCACCATACAGCTAAATTCATCGTTCAATAATAAGGTTGTGTCATTTCATCAGCTGATTGAATATTTTTGACCACACTGGCGTCTACATTGTCAGAAGGAGATGCAAACAGCAGAATCTAAACCAGCGAAATGTAAGCAAGCGTGATATGCATTTGCAATTTTGTGGTTTTTCTGACGCTTATACGGAAAACAATTGCAAATATGGCCACATTATTCAATAATAATGCTTGCACATAATTTCACACAAATGAAAATTTCTCTGGTTCTCTTCTCTTCATTCGCTTACACCAGACATTGCTTTTGACAATCCTTATGACAGTATGCTATTGCTGTAGAGTTGACTTTACCTTGTTGTTGTTGTAGCGATAGTTAGCCCGCCTAATTATCACCTCCCTTACCCAACATTGTCATCGAGATATTCTAACGGGAGTCCCAGAAACCTCGCGGCTTCAACAGTTGGACCATAGTCATATTGCTGTTAGAAGAGTAGGCTCAGTTGAGCAGATGAACAGATGGCTAGTGTCATGGGGAGACACGCCGCATGATGAGCAGTATTTGGCATATCAAGGTTCAGTCTGGATAGGTAAGAGTTTAACAATATCCAGACCGAAGTTGGGCCAGCATGACCCTTGTCTCCCTAGGCAGTTTGCGTTCCTCTTCGGCAACAGGTAGAGCTTGTGACTAAATAAAGGCATTCACTGGACTAGAGCTAACAAAGCAGTTTACCGACTCTGTGTTGATGAATTTGAGGGCCTGTCGATGCACCTTTGGATTAAACGGCGAAAAAATATGGTGCCAGATTTCATCATAGTGCTTACGGAGATGACTACTTATTCTCCTGGCAGGCGGATTTTCGTTGATAAGGCCTGGTCAGCATTTCACTATGTCCTTAAACGGCGAGCATTTTTTGCCTCGCTATGAAGATGGTGTTCAGGTGACATAAGGAGGCATCCCCTGGCAGTTCTGAGTGCTTGCAACCTCCTCCAGTGTGTGTCTGCTAGCACCGGCAACCATATAGGCGCCGCGTAGCTCAGAACCAGCTGAACAATTGTCTTGTACGTTGCCAGTAACGTTTCTTTATCTTTTCTCCAAGTGCTGCCAGCTAGTGACTTGAGGATTTTGTTGCGGTTTTGTACTTTGGTTGCATTCGCGTCGACGTAGGCGTCTAATTCCAGGTTCACCTGCGCTGTCCACATCGTAATTAAGGTGACCGAGGGTATGGTCGGTGACAATGTCAGATTTCGTCCAGCTACCAGTACCATGACTAAATTAGTGTCGAAAAGGAAAAATATAACTTTTGAGATTCTTAGGATGAAAAGACGATTGACGATACAAGCTTTGAGTTTTTCATAAAAAAATATATATATATTTGCTGAGTGGAGCTTTTACGCAACCAGCCATTGAAAATGATATGATTACATAGGTGGGACATTGAAAAGAGGTGCTCGGAACTATAGCATGGCAAATAAAAACCAAATTCAAACAGCGAAAGACTTTTATCATTGGACTTCACAAACTTTTTAGACCTTCAACAAAAAAAGAGATATTTTAAAGGTACTCAAATCTTCCATTCTTTTATACCTTTAGATGAAACTTCACTAAAAGTTAGCAAATATTCCAAAATTCAACCGTATGAGTTGCGCAAAATTGTATGCTAAGTCTAATAAATTTAAATATAAAAAACTGTATCAAGGGTTAGTCCGTATTTTAGCGGTGTCGCGAAATTTCGATAATACGATTCTTATTATAATCTACTAGAATTACAAAAAAAAACTGTAAATATAAGGAAGGTAACAAGAGATTAATTTACTTAAAATTTTTTTTTTTTTTAATAAGAAGAAAAAAACATTTCAGGTTTTAGATATATTATATATATTAAATAGACCTTTCTAACAAATTTGCTCTTAAAACATTCGGCTTTTGAAGTGGTTTCTGAGTTTAAAACTTTATTTTTAACAAACAAAAATTGTTTTAGTGTATTATACAATTTTTACAGTGTATTTTTTCAAAAATTGATTTAAATACCTTTTTAATATAATATATAAAAAAAGATATTTGGAATAGGTTGGACCATTCCGAAGTAATCTCAGCTTAAAAGTACCTTTTACTGTATGCAACATTTTACCTATATGCAACATTTTATGAAAATCTGAAAAGGTCGGGTTCAAAACTTGCCTTTTTTATAGGTTTTGATATGAAATTCATCTATTTGGAATAAAGAATGTGTATCTGGCATCGTTTTTAGTTCGTTTTACGGCTTGAATATGTTTTCTCATTGTGTAGTCTTCTTAACACAATTTTTCACCGTGAAATGTTGACAACGACTGTAACCCCAAGTCCTTTGATTTCACTTCTTGTAAAACTATATAAAAAGGTAACAATATGATATAAGAAACTCCCGTAACTATAGTTATCAGAAAAGTGATTCAAAATTATGTTTGGGCTCGTTGCAATATGTTTTACGGGTGAACACAGTACTCGTACTAGGCTTTCCTTGGAAGCGAAATTCTGCAATAAAGTACTGAAATCTGATTGCCTGCCTCAGGAACTTCGATACGAGAAACACGATATTGTTTGGAGCATAAGCGATACAAATTCTTTGTTCTGCGCCAGCTTCTTTGACAGGCAGTGGCGTAGTGAGCTTAACTTGCGACCGGCGCACAATAATTTTTTAACGCCCCCCTCCCCTCAATTTCGAAACTATATAATATAAAATAGATGTAAAAGGCAATAAGCACAAAGCTCCAGACCCACAAAAAACTCCGCAAGTCACTCGAATACTGCAATTGAGGAAACAATAATGAAACATTGCTAGATAAATATAAGTCTACTAGCAGACCGCCCACGTTTCTTTGCGTCTCAGAACTTATAATAGACTGTGTCCGGTCTAAATCATTGTTTCTCCGAAACTAGTTGGGTTATGGCACTTAATCACATCGCTTATTGCTCATTAACACGTTTCGTTTGATAACCATATTGTACCAATACATTTTAGGTCACACTGGTCCACATATTGGTCGATAACTCAGAAATCGTTCGAAATATCAAATTAAAGAATATCTCAAATTTTAAGATACACATGACGTGATGCTAGTTCCATTCAGGGAGACACAAATTCTAAAAGCTGTTGATTTTGATTCTATTGGCTCAATAATGATCCCTCCTATACATTTTTTTTCAATATCTGCAATATATAGACATCGACCTATTACAATTTTATTATATATAGAGATCATTTATTTACTCTGGGACTAAATTTTAAATCAATAAATTATAATACAAATAAAAACCATTCAGCCATTTATTGTTTGAGCCCGTTTGTGAGGGCATGATGACATCCCATCCCATTCCCGCCCCCCTCACTACGCCACTGGTGGCAGGTAGTGTTCTGAGTAAAGGCAGAGAAAAATCTAAGAAAAAATTGCATTCAACAAAAGAATAGGTTAGTTCGAAATAGGGCAGATATTCTCTTGAAAAACATCAAATTCAAATTCTTTTACAAAATTCGTATTAAATTCAGTTAATTTTTCTAGAGCATTTTGTAATTCCTTGAGATGTTTTGCGAAAACTTTGACTGCGTCGATCCAAGCAAATCATTTTTCCTCTTAGAGTTTGTGAAGTTAAACTGGTAGAAGATTTTCGACGACTTCCCAACGTTGTGCGCTATTGCTGAATATGCACTGTTGAAGCACTTTTGAGCAACTCCGAAAAAGGTGACTTCGGCTGAACAACATTTGCAGTTACGACATATGATATGTCCAAGGAGTGGCTAACAACCACCACCGAAGAGCTACCAATTATTTAATAAAGTATTCTTTCGTGGTTTTAGCCTAGTTATCAAGCTATACACGATTGCGAGCATTTAATATGCGATATTTTAAAAAAAGTGGCTTGCACTCATTGAGGATGGCAACAAATGTCATAGTCAAAATAGAGTTATGTAACTCTAAAAACGTTTAAGGGAAATTACATTTTGAACATAGGTTTGGGATGCTGTTTCACTTTTCGAAATATTTTGGAGAGTCGATATATTTGGAGGAGTATTCGAAAATCTCACGTTTACGCGATTGAAGACGAATTTCTTAAACTAATCGATATATAAAGTTTAACTGCGCTAAGGACAAGTGCCATTAGTTCACATTTTATTGGACCTTGATTTGTTTTTTGAGCAACGCCTTTTTTAACAAAAATTTACTTTCCCGTAAAAAAGAATTCTTGCCAAGTTACAAGAAGCAACTTGTTCGCAACATTTTGTTGTTATGCACAAAAAATATCACGGTCTATAAGTCTCTCATACTGTGTCAGAAAAAAATGGTATAACCTTTGGATTAAATAAATGAAATAGAAAAAGAAGAAATAAAAATGAGCCATTATAGCCAACCAATACAGATGATTTATGTTTCGCGAAATCTCTTATATGTACTTATACTTAACTCGCACTGTCGTTAAATATTATTACTTTTAAGCCTAGGAAAAATCTGTCGTTGGCACTCTCTACGATAAGGGACTAAAATTTGTATTTTCTTATCGCTTGGCATACGTGGTTAATAACAGCAACTAGTTACTTACCTGGAGGTTGGGAACTAACACTGGAAGGAGACACACTCGCCGTTGACGGCGCAACAATCTGTGTTTGGCCGGACGCCACTGCTGCACTTTGTTGCTGCTGCTGTTGTTGGAGACTTGTTGACGCACCAGGCGGCACACTATTTGTCTGCTGCTGCTGTTGTTGTTGCTGCTGCTGATGATGGTGGGGTGATGCGAGATGTACTTGTGGGGGAGCACCTGACGGGGTTCGGGATGGACTGTGTCCACCACCAACTGTTGCAGAAGCGTTTTGTTGCTGCTGGGAGGGCAGGTGAAGTGATTGTTGTTGCTGCTGCTGCTGTTGTTGTTGTTGCTGCTGCTGTGCGGACGCAATTGGCACTGGAGGAGAATCTTCATACATAACCACGTGTGTCGGTGTTGAATGCGAAGTCGTTGTAGGTTGTTGTTGTTGTTGTAAAGGAAGTACAGCAGCCGTTGGTATAAGAGATGTTGAATTCGTCGACACAGTCGATATAGTATGTTGAAGATGATGATGGTGTTGCAGGTGTGGATGGTGATGATGATGATTATGGTGCGGGTGATGATGCAATTGATTAATGGTATTCGAGGCAGGTTGTTGGTTGATGATTCCACCAACGGACACGGTGCCCGCAGCAGTAGCGGTTGGATGTGGAGCGTGATGGTGTGGCCCCCACCAAGCCCCGGCAGCGGCGTGCGACCCGACTGCCGAGACATCGTGGGGGTCGTAAAGAGCGCACGCCAGCGGGATAATTGGCGTTTGGGGAAGGGGTGGAATAATTACGGTTATTTTGAATGCGGTTTAAACAAAAGTATCAAGTATTTTTGGCAAACAGTTCAATGGCAAAAACAATAATTACGGCGCAAACGCAAGCGTTGCGTTTAATGGTATACGCAACACGAATCAAAACAGCATGCAAATTACAAATGAGTAATATAATTTTCCATTAGAATAGTTTTGTTAAGTTGTTTTTTTTATTTAAATTTATTTCGTTTATTTTTATATCCACGTATGTAGACATCAAAAACCGGTAGCCAGAGCCAAAGAGTGCAAGATACACAGTACAGTTTGAATGTTTGTTTATTGACACAGAGAGCAGCTCACGGTTCGTTTGAAATTGTTTCGGTTAACACAAAGGTACAGAAGTTTTAAAGAGAGCAATAAGAGAGCACACACAGATATGTGGTAGTGAAATCATCCGAGGATAGTGTTTGTTCATTTCGTGTAGGCGAACGTGTGGGCAAGGACAAATATTTTATTGCAGTCCCACGTATTTTATATTGAGATTAGCACAATTTTTTTTATTGTTTTACGTAAATCATAGGAATTCATTTATGTTTTTAAAACAATGGTTTTAAGAAGATTTTTAAACACAGGTTTATTTTTACCATAGCCAAAAGTATTAGAACCGTAAGGTGTATTTCCCATTACGCAAAAAACCATTTGGTTGTTAAGTTTTCATAGTGTGATTTTAAATCGAAGGTTTGTTTTTTTTTTAATTTTATGTGTTGTGATTTTTTTTATCATCAAAACAATTTATATTCACATTGTTATATTTCCCATAATTTATTTTGGAAACAATTAAAACCCATTTTGACGTAATTTTACGATTGTTTTCAACGAGTTGTTGTAGTCGTAAATGATGTACGTTTAAAAGTGTAGCAATATTTTTATGGGGGTATTCCAGTATGGTGTCAATAGAGAAATGAGCTAGCGAACAAATATGTGTTGTGCGTAAGTTTATAATTCGCGAAGAAATCGTGTATCAAAGTAAAGGCGGTGTACGAGATAGTTTAACAGTGATTAGATTCAGATAAATTATTTATTTTTGGTTGTGTAGTATTTTTAATAGACCATTTGTTGAAGCGCCGTTGTTGGTTGTTCGTGTTGTTTTCGTAGTCGGTGTCGATAATAAAATTCCATTTCACGATCAAAACAAATACAAATTTTTTATTGGTTTTGCGTTTTATTTTTTATTTTGTAAAGCCAAGCCCAATTTGATGTTGATTTATTGTTGGTTTTCGGTGTTGGTTGCGGTGCGAATACGTTGGATGTTATATGCGGTGAGATATATATATAAGTTGCGGATTAATTTTGATTGTGGGTTGTAAACCAATTTTTGGAAAAGAAAAAGCGTTTGGTTTAGTTTTTCGAAACCGTCTGTTAAGTTGCTTACGTATTTAATATTTAAAAATAGAATTTTAGATAATATCATTTAAATGTACGTATATTCACCAAAAATACCGAAATTCGAAAAACACTTAATGCACATATATTCACTGCAAAAATTTTAAAAATGTAAGTCCTCATACTTTACATTCAACACTCACTGCGATTTATTATCATTTATTGTATAAATAATTTGCACATACATATATATAATGCACCGTAAGCCACATATATCTTTTTTTTTCATTCTTGAATGATTTTATAAATAAGTATTTTCTTTTTTTAATCTCTAACACAACAAAGATTTTTTTGTTTTTATCTTGTATAAGAATATAAAATTTAATATAATTTTTTGTTTTCTCTTGGCGCTTAAGAACGAGAACTTTGACAGACTTTCAAAACAACATGCTTCATATGTTTGCATATTAGAACTTTGCTGGATACAAACACCATTCTAAGATATCGCAATTTCATTGCGTTAGTTGGATAACGAGAGATTGCGCTCTTTGTATTTAAAATTTGGAAATTATTTCTTCAGACTATAAATAGCGTTTCATTTGAATTCGCAGCATCTATTGTTGTATTGTGATACGTTTATTGCACAATTAACTACCGCGATAGGCATAAAGTTTCTTACTACGCGAAGCGGAGTACAAATCTACACTAAAAACAGAGATTCTTTTGTCAACACACAATTGAATAAAAATTACTGTCTACCCGTGGCATTCCTCTGCGCAGCGCCGTACCGCTTTTCATCGTTCGCGCATCAATACACTCACTTCATATCTTTTTCAGAGCGTATAACTTAGTTCACAGCTAACAAGCATGTGCTGAAACAGCGCCACTCCGTGATAACACGAACGAAAGCAAATAACAAAAGTCTCATTATACAGCAGACGTTCATATATACCCATGGCTGTGCCCGTGTACATGCGTTTTTCTGCTTATACTTGTGTTGTGTCTCTATTTCGTACTGTTCATATTCGATGAATATACAACACACAGGGCGCTTTCCCAAGCACACGTTAGGAAATTGCTATGCTTAGATCACCGCTCTGTAATATTCATGCGTACATATTGTGCAATGTAAACTTTGGTTGCTCAATGCCTTCTCTAAACTCTGGTGAGCGTACACTCCTCAATGCTCCCCTTTCCTAAATATATGTATATGTATGTACGAGAATAGAGAATTTAATTGAATCATAAACTTCGTAGCTCGACAAGTGTAAAAGGAAACAGGAAATAATATTGGACAGTAATATCAACTTATAATATATCCTATTGAATTCAATAGAATTTCCGAAAATATATGCTACTCGTGGGATTTGAACATATTCACAAGAAATGTTCCACACCACAAAGCCGCCCCTAATTTATTTTTGGCGTTGTGCTTTACAGTGAATACAACGTTTGACACATTCAGTGTCGTTACGCCTCACATGTACAGCGTGTACGTATATCTCGTATGCATACGAAGCGTTATGTAAGTGTTAGTCATTGTTACGTGAATTTATTTACGATACTTCGAATTTGAATGTATGATTGCAAACGAGCTGATAGAGAATAAAAATTCTCTCACTGTAGCTTACTCGCTAAGTTAAAGAGAAAATCAAATCAGTTCCAGCTATATCTACATATGGATGTGCTATAAATGGAAATCATGCAGATAAGTGTAAATACTAACCTAAAAGCACTCAAAAGAAATTAATAGAAGCGCATGCGTTTCTTCAGCGGTTAATGAAACTCTCATCGGGATAGAATCAGCATGAAGCATATATTTGGATGTGTGTTGTGTCATGTACATATTTACTTACATATATAGGAATGTATGTGGGTTTGTAAGAATTTTACCTTTAAAGAGCTCCCTCTATATGTTAAAGCTCTTAGTCTGAACTCAAACTAGCCAAGATACCTTGTTCCTTTTGAAATCATGCCTATGCGTATACATATAAATGTAACCATAATATTGATAGGTCACTATGTACATTAGACTCGCTAAATTTTTTATAAATACACAGTAGCAATCTTCATAGCAAACTTTAACAATTCAGTATTCTAGCTACATTATTGCTAAGCCTAAAAAAAAATAAATAAAAGAAATGTATGGCGCTATATACAACAGGTAGGTATATCATCAGAATCCTCCGTGGAGATTTTTGCAACGAGCTACTCTTCCAATTTGTGGTGTGCTACTTTGCTAAATACTATCCTCAAGTTTGGATTCAGCTAAAGGAACTAACAACATTAAAGTAACAACATTAAAGTACAACGCTCTTACTTTCCATAAAAATAATGATTATTTTTAAAAGATAATGTCAATTTGCTGCTTTTGGCCAGTTACACGAAACATATTTCTTGTCTGCAACGATAATATAGATGTGCATTAGGCGTTAATTGCTAAAACACGTCGGGAAAGGTTTCAAAGGACGCGTTTCGGTCCCAAGAATCGAGGGCGGGGAAATTATGTTACTAGTCATTTCAAATAATCCTATTCAGTTAAGAGCAAAGTTCTGTTCGATAAGAAAATCGATGCCCAAGAAAAATTTCAAAAGCAATGCGTAGCCTGTAATACGAACTTGACATTTCCTTTTCGATGTTGGATAACCAGTTAAAATCGAAGATCAAATAAAGAGCATAATAGGGGCCTATATTAAAAATATTTCCACATCGACTAATTTAAATTAAAATCAAAATTTTGCAAAAGAAATGTATCCAATTAAGTTATATTAACTTTAAGCAATGGGACTGGTGTGATGTGTGCGCAAACAAAATTCATACATTCTTACTTAACACACGACATTTCTTACCTGAATTTGCAATTATAACTTATATGCTCCAAATTCAACTTGGACGTGTGTGAAAACACTTTGGAACGGGTGTCACAAGTTTAGCATACATAGAGAAAAACACATTATTTTACTATTGAACTTGCGTTATTAACATTTAAAAAAACTTGCCAAATATGCAAGATATGATGTCTAAATATACATCGTAGTAATTTACTTTAACTTTAGAAACGAAAAGTTCTTTCTACATATCTTTTTTTGTAACTTAGTTCTTTATTTACTGCTCCTAAATGTAAATAATGCACGAGATACAAATGCAGCCACCTAAGGACGGAGTAATTCTTGATCCTACTCTTCAACGTTATTGTAAAAGTATTCGTTGTTGTAAATTTTAAATTTGTCTCACACATACATAATTTTATATGTTACTAAATTCTGACCAAATTTTTTTACAAAAACTTTGTGTAACTAAAATGTTAGGTATTTGAGCTGGGACGCATGTGACTTGAGACGACCATGACCAAAATTATTTTTGCTTGAAGAAAGGTTTGTTAAAGCAGACAAGTAGGTGGTACTTATACGCCTGCAGCGTAGTCTAACTTTCGAAAGTTTTGGTTGCATATCATGATGTTGTTGTTGTTGTTGTTAACAGTGCTTCGCCCAGCCCCAGATTGGACAGGGTTACACTGAAATAACAGCCCTTGGCCGGGTGAAAAAACCCGGGTCATTCCGGTGCGATAGAACCGGCTGTGTGGGAATGATCATGATGGTTGGACTTAGTTTCTGTAACTAGCTCTTAAAAACATACTAAGATTTATTTTCGGTTTGTTCTGTACCTTTTTTCGGCTGATCGAGTCTTACATATAGTCGAAATAATCATCAGTATTATTATATTTTTCAAAAATTTGTTTCCCGCTCGAAGATTTATGAAATTTGCAACGCACTATGTATGCAACATACATCGCCAACCATAACAGAAGAAATCAATATAAAGTTTGATTAGCAGAAATTGCTCCTAGTTTTATTTATAGTTTAGCATTGCTTGTTAATATGTACTTCTATCCCTGTAAAAAATGCGATTAGTCTAGGATGCGTCCGTTACGAAAGGAGGATGCGACTAAAGCCAGTTCTGATAACTTTGTATGGGGTGGAGCGTTCACATTTTTTGAGTATGTCCTATGTAGAGACCAATTGTATCCATACGACAGATCGAACTCCCTTTCTACCCAAGCAGGTACTTTTAACTCTTATGAGTATGATACAAAAACTAAAATTTACTTGCACCCGTATGAGTATGCTAGACAAATAAACATTTACTTATGTGTATTGAATTATAGTCCGCTGTGGACGAAGGCAGCATTTTTATCAATAAGACTTAGACCTTTTAAATAATGATTAGTTATCATAATGATTACCGGGTTGGATCATTTTTTTTGAGAATCCATGTAATGATTTGTTTAGGCGAGATGCCTAAAGTCTTAAAAAATGGGCCACCCTAATGTAACTTTAGCGCCCTTCCAATCACTCACACCAACCCACCCACCTGTGTGGGCATGCATGCATATTCGTGTTTTGTCAGCACACATATACATGCATGGGGGTGTGCATGTGTGGGTTCACCTCCCCTTAAAACCGGAGGATGATTTTCAGGTTCAACGGTTGTCCTCGATTGAAAAACCGTCTACTTTTCCAGAGACAGTCGACACGACCACAGCACGGCCCGCTCAGGATTCTTCGCCCGCATCAATAACTATTAATCAAGGTAAAATAATTGTTCATAATTATATTTTTTATAAATATACGGCCACATTTTATAACGAGAATTCTCGTTGTTTCTTGTTTATTTTCATTTCGAGCACAAATTCAACCGCCGTGCTTTTGAGCCACCGCCGCTACCAGTTAGCACCACGCTCGAATTTACATGATTAATTACTTTAAATTTTTATTGATAATTTTCTATATAATTAAAAAATAATAAAAAAAAATCATGATTTTATACGATTATTAAAAAAAATCAACCTAGTTCTGGATATGGTCATGTGTCGAGCACCGACAAAGTCAATCAGCTTGTATTAATTTGAGGAAGTCTAATCGCGGAGACTGACTCTGAGTTCAAACCCACCTTCTTGGGCAGCGCTCATATGTGCTTCTAAGAGCTCGTAAAATGCTTCCTTTACCTTATCGTCCTTCCTCCTTCGTAGGTGCGTGGGTGCGGAGAATGATATGTTCCAAAATGTTGCCTTTATTCGGATCACAGCGAGACGATCGTGCACAGGAGTGAACGACAGTACTTGTTTGCAAAGTCTATCTCCCACCACAAATCCGACACCGAAACTGCGATGGCTTGCATGGTCACTCCAGTAAATGCCGCAAGGTGTAACGGTATTGTTACCTTCCTTCGTCCATTGCATCTCTTTTATGGTGGTGATGTTAGCTTTTATGTTTACGAGGGCATCAACCAGGCGGGCAGCGGCACCATCCCAATTAAGGGATCGGACGTTCCAGGCGCATGCCCTCAATTCATAAGCCTTAAAACGTTTGCCGTGGTCGTCATTAAAATTGGGTTGTCCTATTAACCGAGACTTTGTTTGTGGTTTCATTGGAAGTTGTTTTTACGTGGCGGGTTCCAAACCCAATGCACAACCCGTTCGCGGGGGAACTTCTTATGACACATTTCTATAGCGTGCCGCTTGGCCTGCTTGCAGCCAAACCTCATGGTGAACAGGCACTGCTGATGAAGTCCCCTGGCAAGATCTTAAGCCAATTAATTCGGAGTGGCCTCGCCTTTAGTTCACAAGCGAACGGGTGTTCAGTGCGTATCCAGAGGATACGTGTACTTAAGCCTTCGGACGTAGTGAGCTGCTTGAACCGCATGCAGAGGAATCGCTCTGGACATTCCCAGGTGAATGGCGATCAGAAACTTTCCCTACTTGAGTAGACTTCTAGACTAGAAACCATCCTCCTTTGATATGTATGCCAAATTAGTGATTAAAAATGTACATTAAGCTGAGATGAAATACATAAGTATTAGCCTGATGCCATATAATCACTTATGGCTCAAATTATCTGAAGTGAGCCACTTTTTTTTTGATAGTGATACTTTTACCAGAAAAGTTGCTAATATTGTAGATTTTTGCTCAAAAAATCAGATTCTGAAGTTTTTTTTTTTTAATTATTAATATATAAGATATTGATTATTGAATTTTTAAGACTCAAATTCTTTAAAACTAATTATTTTCCGTTTCGATTGGTGGATTTAGCGGAAATTTGGTATGAACAATAAATAATAGTCACACTTTTAAATGTAAGCATAATTTTTAAAATAGTGCTTAATTTGTGGAAAATAGCAACAATTTTTTTAAACAAATAAAAATAAAAAAACCTTCGCCACCAAATTAAAATTTTTTTTTGCCTAAATACGATTGATATATTTATCCTGAATAGATACAAAAAATAAAAAAATTGCATAGTCCCATAGGTCAGTTGTTATGTTAATTTTTCTAACCAAGTAAAGCGCAATTATAAACAAATTTAAAAAAAAATTGTGAGATTTTTTTTTTTTCAAATAGGATTGATATTTTTTTATGAATAGTTTTGTATATTGCCATTGGTGAACATGGTAAAACACATTGGTATATAACATAGTCCATCATTTATTTCAGTTTTTCAATTATTTTTATATTTTATTATAAAAAAATGATTATATAACTAGTGGTATAAAATATCTTTAGCCCTCTTATTGCGGCATGTTTGTTTCGTGGTATACTTATTTATTAAGGGTAACCGCGATTGCTTTTTTTTGTCCAGAAACAATATTGCACATCAAGGTATTGTAGTTTTTGGGCTGATAACAATGAAACGATCGCGTATCTTTTATTGTTTTGGCTTTGGAAAATCGCTGTTCCAAATAGCTTCGATGATTTTCATGTTATTCGTTTGTGAACAGATAAAAATTAATATTTTTGAAAAAGTGTGCCCAGTGCCCAGTCATACAATTGTTTTGGAGTCGTCAAAAGCAGGTCAATATCTTTTTGCAAGGCCGTAAAATAAGCATGTCTTTTGACTGTGCCTCCTATTCCATCGCAAGCACCTTTGCCGTGGGAAGTGGCAAAAAAGTGCCACTCCGCATCAATGCCGAAATCATTTTTATGGTGAAGTAAGTTAAGTAAATTGTACTTGTTTTTGTATTGGGACGAAGCTCCATCCGAAAAATAATAAATTTGTTTTTAATTGCTTTCAACAAACTCCTCTTTTAACCGAGAAATTAATTTTCCATTAAACAAATGGACGGCTACGGAGTCATGCCGTAAATTTCCCGAGAGCATTACAACGTTTTTGTTGTATAAAATACCGATTGAAAACTCACACCTACAAAACAATAACTATACAGTGTTAGAGGTTCCTAATGAATACCATATACTTTAAGTACATACCGATCAGTCGAGAGCCACTGGTGAAATAATATATCGTTAATGCTGTGGTTAGTCAAAATTGAATTGACTTCATTCAAAATTTTTTCTGGACCAGGGCATTTTTTACAATTTAATAAGAAACATTCTTAACTAGAGTCACCGTAAACAATTTTTTCAATCCAATCGTGATAGTTTGCCGAGAAATCAATTTTTTTCCTTAATAATTCCTGCCTTAGAGCCTGAATTTTTAGCCCCATATTTTGGTGTATTTTGCACACACAAACATTATGATTACCTTTGGCTCCAACTTAAACACATTGAAGTGGCCTTAAGGTTTGAAATTTGGTCAAAGAGATTTGCATCTGAGGAAATTCCTTCAAAAAGCGGCAGTGCAACTCATTTAAGTTGTCCACCAGTAATCGTTTCTGCCATTAATAAATATAGGGTGTATCAAAATCTATATATATTAAAAAATTATTATTTTCCAGAGCTAAATTTACCGTGACATGTTGGCGTTTTCCTTCCAAAACCACTGATTTTGAGTCTCTTCTACCTGGTAAAACACGACTTATTTCATCTCTTAAGTAGAAATTTTTAACATTTTCTACTACGGACTGGTCCAAGTGGCGCCCAAGTTTCGAATCGGCATGCCATGCGTATCCATTGTTTTGACGTAGTTTCTTTGCACGTGCTACTAAACGTCGAGAAACACCAAAGATTTTTGCAGTCTTACGTACGCTTAGGTCTACAGGAATTGTTGTTAGAAGAAAAATCTTTTCGGATTTCGAAGTTTTCTTCATAAGTGCGATTTTCAAATCATGAGCCCATGCTTCCTTCTGAATCGTTTCCAAAGACCTTTCACAACTAAGTTGTGATTGAATTTTGCTCGACACTTCAGCAATTTTTATTTTCATTTCACCAGAGATTTCCAATTTAAGCTTTTTTCCAGATGATCTTGTGATCGACTTTACTTCGGTGCCAGCCTCTTTGTAATTTTTAGGAACATACAGGCTATCACTAAAAGAACTGTCGACATCGTCGAGATCGTCGTCATCGGTTGATGCTGCACTATACACAATATTGGCATTTTCACATTCTTTTAACTGCACAATATAACTGCTTTTGTATACAATTGCTTTACATGATAAGCAGATGTATTTCCCGATTAAATTGGCAAATCTCTTGTCACAATTCTTTTTCACTAAGTAAAGATTTGTACGCACACGCATATGTTTTTTTTAGAAAAGGGTTGCAACACACATTTTGTACATTTGACGTATATGTGTTAATATGACAACAACGGATCTTATTCTCAAAACAGAGCGATGGCTTTCTTTTTGAAAATCGCTTTGAAAAAACCATCGTCACCTTAATTGAAAAAGGCCTTACTATACCCAAAAAATTTAAGATTTTACAGCACCACTAAATTTTCAAGTTAACTACATGCAGATGAGGCCTTGAAGTGTGGTAGAATGATATAGCACACAATCGTAGGTAGAGTATGAACAAAAAAAAAACTATCAGAATTTTTTTATTGATTTTTTTTAATAATAATTGCTCTTTACTTGGTTAGAAAAATTAACATAACAACTGACCCATGGGAATATGCAATTTTTTTATTTTTTGTATCTATTCAGGATAAATATATCAATCGTATTTAGGCAAAAAAAATTTAAATTTGGTGGTGAAGGTTTTTTTATTTTAATTTGCTTAAAAAAATTGTTGCTATTTTCCACAAATTAAGCACTATTTTAAAAATTATGCTTTCATTTAAAAGTGTGACTATTATTTACTGTTCATACCAAATTTCAGCTAAATCCACCAATCGAAACGGAAAATAATTAGTTTTAAAAAATTTGAGTCTTAAAAATTCAATAATCAATATCTTATATAATAATAATTAAAAAAAAAAAAACTTCAGAATCTGATTTTTTAAGCAAAAATCTACAATATTAGCAACTTGTCTGGTAAAAGTATCACTATCAAAAAAAAAAGTGACTCACTTCAGATAATTTGAGCCTTACAAAAAATTTCGAAAATAATAAAAAAAAAATTAAAAAACATTCAAAAAATAATAAATAAAAAATTCAAAGTAATCAAAAAGTTTTTTTTTTGTTTTTTTTTTTAATAATCGTAAAAAGTCATGACTTTTTTTATATTTTTTTTTATCGTAATCGGCTTAAGTATTGGAATGTATCCAAGAAGCGGAAATCCTATTGCAACACGAGCCAAGAGGAAAGCTTCATATTTGATACAGTCTCGGGAAGGGTGTGTACATCGGGTACGAACCACTTTCGGCCGATGCATGGGCAAGGTCGGAGGTATAAGTGCCTTCTCTACCCATGCTACTACTCTACCCATGCTACTACTCTACTCTAAAGAACCCCACGCAAAACAACAACAACAAAAATAGAAAGGAATAGGGAAAACAACTTCCTACAGCCAGTGAATGACGGTACGAGCTTGTTCTATCTGTCCTGGATGGGATAGATCGGAACAAGGCCAACGATATCCCTATCTATCCCAAGGATGCGGCGGACAGCATACAATTTCCGACTGTGATGGATGAGTATCGGGCATACCTAAACCCCACAGAGAGATCCTCCACTGGTAAGAGGAACAGGTTTTTGGAATAGGGCCATAGTATCTCTAGGAGGAACCGGCCTCTGGAAGAAGCCCTTAGCACCTCTAAGAGGATCAAAATTACTGCCGGGGACGCCTCCACACTAACCGAAGCGCTGATTTGCTCAAACAGTCAGGAGCAACCTTCAGTTATTAAAGGTCAGCCCGGGCGAGTATCAGCAGTCAAAAGACTTCTTGGAGAATTGCGTGCTGACTTAGGCGACATTGGGGATGGCTTAAGGGTTAACTTCATCCAAACCGCAGATATTTCGAGGACACCTAAAGCTCGGGTATGGATCCCGAGGATGAAGATAGATACCGGAGTTCTCTTCAAATATCGTCAGGCTCACAACCGCGAGGTGCCGATGGATGACTTTATGGTCATCAAAGCTGAGGAGTTGCAGCGGAGTAGCCTCTCTTTCGTGCATTGTTCCGCTGAAATTCGGCGTGCGCCGCTGAGAATCCTGACGCTAGCTACGACACAAGCAACTCACTGGAGGACTTGCAGTCGTCGACAGGAACCATAAACTCCATATGTTTTATGGGCTTTCTTCCAGCACTCGCGGCTGGCTCGAACAACCTTACCTGACGGAGGAAGACGTAGACATCACCTCTCAATAAATACTTTTCTTCTCGTTTTACAAGATGCCGGTAATCCTTTGATAAAAGATAAGTACAATTCTTACCTTATTTCTTCTCACAGCTCTGCAGATTTCATAACAATTTCGTTGGAGACAGCTGACAGCGTCAGCATAGTAGTTGGTTCGTCTTATGTGCCGTGCAACCTGAGGAGGTCCGTAGCTTGGTGCAAGAGATGGAAGCTAGCTCTACCTTGGTTTTCCCCAGCACGTATGCTTTTAGTGGGTCGGAGGATATGCGTTTACGCTACTTAGCGGGCAGATAATTGCAAAGTATCAGATGGACAATTATTTTCTGAACACAGGTTGATCCAATTTAATATCGGCCTAAAATTAGACATTTATATTACTCACTGAAATCCAACGAGTGGGACAAAGGTCCGTGAGAGTGGCGCTAAATAAGTTAGATAAACAACCCTTGCAGGAAATTTCGTCAGTCAACAGTACAAAGTTTCAGAAGGTATTGGGGTCTGCCCTATGGACAGCTTATCCAACTAGTTTTAGCAAAAAAGAGTATCCCTCCTGGTGGAATTCGGATCTCTTAAAACGTAGGAAAGAGTCCAGGAGATTATTTAACCTGAGGTGGTATACTGGTAATAGGCAGCCATACAAGAATAGCCTCAAATGTTACAAAAAAGCGATTCGAAAGGCAAAAGAGTATTGGGAAAATTCTCTCAAAAGAAAAATCTTGCCCATCTTTTGTAAGGGAAGACTATGGATCATAGACAGGCAGCTTCGCAAAAACATAGATCTACACTGGTGAAATACCCTCCCTTCAGCTATTAGATGAGATTAAAAAATATTGATTGTGCAATCAAGAGTTTTTCACCATACATATCCTCGTGTCCGAGTGGAATTACCTAAGCCATACTACAAAGTTCGAATACGTTATCAGCATGTACATATATCTTGTAAAAAAAGTTATATACGTTTACTTATAAAACTTATTTGAACTATCTATAGCGTATACTAAGTACTCAAAGATTCACAATCACACATTTTTAAGACAACCTCTCTGTGGTTACGAATCTATATAGGCAGAAGAGAAAATATTTTACACTTTTTAGTCCAATTTAAAAGCATATTAAGTAAAAAATATTTATTTCCTATTAGTTTTGAGCTACTTAAAAAAGGATTTTTTAAGAAATAAATTAGGTAAACGAAAACCCCAAAGAAAGTTTTGAGGTTGTAGAGCTCTTTAAAAATTGTTCACTATATTTAACAAATGTTGTTAAAGTAGGGGAAAAAAAACATTTAAAAAAAAAAATGTATTATTACTTAATTTATATTGCAATTTGCTTTATGAAATAACTCTAAAGTGAAAAACCGTAGAAAATATTAGAAGGATGAGTTTGGATGCAAGCGAGATGCAGCAAACCGTTTACAACAGTCGTGTCTTGACCAAATTTAAATCAGATTTACTTTTATGTTGCTTCCGTTTTTAGATAGCGTACTTATATTTTGTAACAAAATTTTTAAAGATTGTAAATTTTTCGTTGAAGTAGAATATTTTAACTTAAAATAAAATATTATTGAGTTCGATGAAAGTTTTAGTTTACTTTGTAACATTAAATAAAATAATACAACTTCCCAGATATTTTTACAAATATGAGCTTCTCAAAATAGAAGGAAATTGCAAGAAACTCCCCGAGGTTCATGCAAAAAAGTTGAACAACTTAGACTTGTGCAACGATATTCTAGACATCCAACCTTTTTTGAAAAGGGGAAGAAAAACAGAGAGGAAATTGTATTTTCACATTTTTTTACATTTCATCAATTGGGAGAAGTGTACCAGATTAGTGACAGTTTTGCAAATAAATATTAGTAACTATACCCGCATCACTTTCTCGTGAAATATGGGATGTGAAATAAAGCCATGGAAATTTGAGAAATAGAGCCATATAATCACATCCACACTAAATCAGAAACAGTCATATTTCAAAATCTGAAAAACTTTGCGTTGAACGTTGATCTAGCACGAAGGTAGCTCTTTAGGTAAATATGATTATTCTTAATTAAAAATCGAATACAATTATCGGTGGAGGTTTCGTGAAGCAATTTATGCCGAAAAAATCACCAAATATTTTCTGGAGTTGTGACTGTTTTTGATTTAGTGTGATATATTTCAATTAGAGCTTGGCGTCGTTGTTATATGTGCACACGAATTTTATAAAGGATATCAAAAGGAACGATTACCGTAGACGTAATCGTGGCTTGATGCATAAACGATTACTGTAATCGTAATTCAAAATAGCTGAAATTACGATTACTGTTATCGTAATCTTCTTGTAATCGTAACCCTTATTGAACAGCTCTGATTTTAATAAGAAAAGCAATTTTTGATTCAAAATTTTCAATTTATTTTTATGTTTGGCTCGCAGCCCCACCCCCATTCCGGCATTATTAATGTCGCAGCGGCGTTTTATCCAAAAATTCATATCAAAATAAAAAATGGAAATCGCGCAATGTAAAATTAATAGGTCAAAATATTTTAAATTGTATGGCTTTATTATGGCGGCCGCCGTGGTGTGAAGGTAGTGTTGCCGGCCTACCACACCGAAGGTCCATGGTTCGAGCCCTGGTACAGGTAACATCAAAAGTGATTTGAAAAAAGTTTTTCAAAACGGGGTCGCCCCTCGGTAGTGGTTTGGCAAACTCTCCGAGTGTATTTCTGCCATGACAGGCTTCTCAGCAAAAAATTCGTCTCCTTTGTAGATGCCGTTCGGAGTCGGCAAAAAACTGTAGGTCCCACCAATTTGTAGGGAAAAATTCAAATCGGCACACCACAAATTGGAAGAGAAGCTTGGCGCAAAAATCTCTTAGGAGGTTTATGATGATATACCTGTTGTCTATAGCGCCATAGATAGATAGATGGCTTTATTGCACCCCGCCAATATCATTCATCAAATTTTGCAATGATCAAAAATCTTACCTGCTGAAACTGCTGGAATGTTAGATTACGAGAATATAATACGTGAATTCGCAAATTATTGAAGAAAAGCTAACTTTTGAGTTTTTTTGTTAAGAAGAAAAAGTTTGAGTTTTCAATATTTCGAGAGAATGAAACTCAATTTGATTGTATTAAAAAAAAAGTTCGCGTAAAAAATGTTTGTGTATCATTTCTCAACTTTGAGGACCATCGAAACTCGTTTTGATGTCCCCAAATCGTTGCGCCCGGGCGGATCCCAAAGTACACCACTGCACAAGTGTTTTGTGAATGAATTTTTTTAAATTCATACAAGGATATATTAAAAAGCGTTTGGCAGAGATATAGGAAGAGTTAAAGAAGGATTACACCATTTGAAAGGGATAGAGAAAGGGATGAGAAGCAGTGTAGCCAGAATTGTGGTTTTTGTCCGACCGCTTAAATAAATCCGGCAAATATCGGCTAACCAAAATATTTCAGTAAAATTCACATTAGGGCGGTTACATCATTTTAATTTTAATTAATCTATAATGAAGACAACTTTTTTTCCACTTTGAATTTAATAAATAATTATTGCCACATAGAAAATTTGTTTATAGAAAATATTCAAATATAAATATCCTGAATGTGATTTTTGTAATCCCCTTTTATTCTAATGCAAAAGAAAGTGCATTGAGCATACTTTTAGAAAGCAGTTTTTTAATTGGAGTTACCACATTTCACCAAATATCTATTTAAAAATGTGCAAACCAACAATAACAATAACAGCAAAATCTAATAATTCTACTATATACATTCAGCTTTTCCAAGTTATTTCTTTAGAAACCACATTTAGTTCCAACCTACTTCTACATTGCAATAGCAGCTTAACTCAAGGGGAATTTTTTGTTAAGGATACCACGGTGTTAGCGGTTTACGGCTGCTAATATGTGCAAGTTTATAGAAAAGTTTATAGCGAATGCATAATCCCTGAACTCGGAACTGTAGCAACTTACATTTACATAAATGACTTATGTTTGCTTGATAAATAGATACGTGTTTCATAACATTCCAAAGAAATGTAATGTATATAATTCTTATAATAACTTATTGTTTTCATTAGTTTTTGAGAGAGTACCCCTTTTAGACAAACATAAAAATATTTTCTATTTTCTGCCATTCTAATTTTACCAACTGACACTATCTTGACAAGTTACCAGGGGGTACATTTTTTGGTCTTTTTCCATTCGCTTACCACGACCCAGGCAGCGGAACTTTTGAGATTTAAATCCGTGCACTATGGTCATGGTATTGCTCGTCGTTAGATTTCCTTCTACACTCGGCGTTGGCGCGGAAGAACAATGGATCTTCCGGGGAACTCTTCTACCGAATACTCCAAGAGACATCTCGTATTCTTTCAACTCCGAACGCTACCTGCCAGAACAGGCGAATACACTAGGAAGGGTGCCGACCACTGCCGTGACCACATTTTTTGAAAAAACTTTTTCCAAGGATTCTGATGATTGACATTAGCACCACACCACAGTGGCCCCGTTGGCAAGCTTTGATCCACTGTAAAATTATTGTTCAATCCAACTAAGCAGAATGACAAAGTCCCATTCATAAAGAGATGTACCGCTTTAGAACTGAGTTATCGGTAGGCGTATGTGAATTTTAGGATCGAAAGATCGCGGTGGGGAAGATATAAAGAAGGGTGGTGTTCTATCAAAGTTATTTTTCAGCGTCTATGTCTGGAAACTAACTTTCCCAACCGGAGTTTCCATTGCTTCCACGAAAACGACTTTACAATAATGGCAATGATCTAAATGATTATCTCCCGCTGTCATCTAGTTTTTTTCGCGAAAGCGAAATATTTCATGGTCACCGAAACAAGGTCATAAAATAAATAGCACTCTAATAACCATGATCTCCTATCCACCTTATAAAAACTGCAATATATAAACTATTCGGAATTAGTTCCAAAAGTTTTTCGAGAGACTAGAATGAAACTTATCTCAAAACCAAAAAAGCTCTTCTGTGAAAGGGCCTTGTCATGCATCTACCGCTCGGGTTTTGTGCCATAGACAGCCTATTTCGTCAAACTCTGCAAGATGTTCCGCGCTGCTCAGGGTGCTCTTCAGCACTACTTCAAGTTTTCACTATCTCCTAATGGTCAATGAGGCGTCCGTTTGACGCCTAAGTTGATCTGGAAGGATCAAGTAAGGCCACTCTATGCAGCTCTGTATTAAATCCACAGCTCGTAACATCTGCCGGAGGACAGTCTTCAGTACAAACTTTAAGGTCCTGTTTCTCTAGAGTATAAACTGGATAGATGGGGGATTCATTTAGAACTTCGAAATTTCAGTTTTCACGCACGGATCTATAATGTCCTGTGGATCAGGTAGGGGAATATTTCCAACATCTCCGCCTTCGATGTGGGGCAGCAGCGCGATAGACTGACTCCTTTTGACTTTTTATTAATTAACAGTCCCTATGCCGTCCTTCCCCTTCAAATAAAGTATTTCTATATCAAATATTACATATGCAAATAGTCGAAGCAGTTACGGAGTGATATTAGTTTAGACTATATGCAAAGTAAGACATTTATTGTGTAGCCTAAATTTCCTATACATTAGTAAATATCTAAAACTCGTTTAAGAATGAAACTTTTTGTTTGGAGTTACACAACTTTTAACAATACTTTATGGGTTTAAGAAATTGGTAAATTTTCAACCTTGAATAACTTTGTAATGATGGCAATACCTAAAAAAGTATATATCGTCGATGACATTGCAAACGCACAAATTCCAAACCGCGTAAGCTACATTTGTAGCAAAAGCTTTCATAGGCCCCTGCTGTTAAGATCTATTTAACTATTCTCAAGAAAACTAAATGTTGGTTTGGAAAATAATTAATATAATCAATCTTGATAGAAACTTTTTTCGTTAAGTTATTGTTTGTCTTCAAACTGAGTAATTTGTAGTTAAAAAACAGTTAAACTGAGATATCACTTTCGCGGTTTTGCATTTGTGCGTTACGCAATTTTGCAGTGTCACTGTAGACTGTTTAATTTCCTGCAAACTCTGTTGAAGAAATTATCTGTACAATTGTTCACTGATAAGATATATTCATTTCATTAGAAGCCTGTAGGGAAATGAAAACTGCGTTGAGCACCATTTTTGACTAATATTTCGAATTTCCATATACCAGGCAAAAAAAGAAAAGAAAATAAAATAACTTTTTTTCGGCCCACCGTAATCGTATATGTAATACTTCTATATTGACAGTAATAAATCTTCTCAATGTGTAAAAATTACGAAATCATTTTGAGGCAAGCTAGTACCGTTTTTGTGAATGGATTGTGTATGTGTAAATTTACCCAACAATGATTTCTGTAAATGCTTTTTAAAAGTAATTTACAGTAAACTTGCTACAATAAGCGATGTGTAAGCTTTTTCAGTTTTAATTTATTTGAAAGTTTAAAGTAAACTTTTTATAAACTATAAAAAAAAACTGTTATAAATCATTTCACATTGAAAGTGAAGTGCAAATGTTTACAAAAAATCCAGAGAAAACTATTTGTCAATTTTTTTTCTTTCAACTTAAAAAATTTTCAATTTCTTTTAATAAGAAATTTTACATGAGAATGTGGACGAAAAAGCAAAAATCATGGCTGCATATTAATCATTTCTGCAATCTGCTGATAGTTGGTTTAAGTGGCAGCATTCAATGTATGATTACAACTTGCTTATTTATTATAGTACAATAGCTAAATAATATAGAAAACATGGTTTGAATAAAGTTTACAAAAACACTTAATATTTATTTCGGAAAGCTTTTTAAAAATTTATTTTAAGTGTACTTTGCTTGTTGGGTATAAACGAAAAAATTTAAAAAATTATCAAAGCAATTCAGTAGCAGATTCCATTGATAGGGGCCCAAATGTATTTAATCAAAATGTAAGAAATTTAAAAAAAATATATATCTGTTGCCACAAGTATAATAAAGTATAAATCGTTTTCGCTTTAATTATGTGTTTAGCTAATAACTTTAGAGGATCCATTCTTGTGTGTTGGAATATCCGCTCCTATCTCACAGCATAACCGATCTTGAAATATATAACATGCTACATTTTTCTCAGTTATAATAACCCAGGTTGATTATCAAACAAAATATATGCTCCAATACAGACGGCAACTAACCTCATTTACATATTTGTGTAGTTGTAGATTTTATGAGCCCAAGAATACTCACATCGAGCTAAGCTCTGTCTCACATCGACTTTTTATTCAATTGCTTCATTTCGCTTCTCAAAATGCCAACGTACCGAGTTAGGAAATTCTTACCATTTATACGGTTCTTTTTTGGGACCGTAGCATCAATAAACTGTTAGTTTCTAAATTAAAGAACTAAATGAAAAAAAGTGCTCATAAGCTCAGCCTTTTATTGCATTTGAAGCTCACTAAATTGTTAATGACTATTATACACAATATTCATCTGTCAAATTCATTTTACTGTTAAACAATTAATACAAAAGTCATAAGTCTAACAAAAAATATCTTAGTATACCTAAAACATTTGTAAGATGTACAGAAGGTACACCTAATCTCGTTAAAAGTAAGGCTTTGCTAAGAAGTATATTTGAAAATTTCAATCAGTCATAGAGTTATAAAATTGTTTAACCCTGCTGGCAAATTGCTGTGATACCACAAGGTTTTCAAAGGCTTTTTATTTACTTCCAAGTAAAGTCAAAGAAGTATGCGGCATTTTTCTTTATTGATTCGCAAATAAAATGAGCTTTGCAAATTTTTTTTGAATGTCTGATTTTTTTTCAGTTTCTTTAAAGCTTTCGTAAAATAGGCGTGAATCAATATAAAACGATATAACTGATTCGCAAAGTGAAGTCCTATGATTGTCCAATATATCGTTACAATAAAAACTTTCTATTTGTACGTGATCGTCCATTAGTTTATTTGTAAATGGATTTTTTAAACTTCGAAAAACTTTAGCTACAAGTAATTTTTTTATGTTTTTAGAAGAAGCTTTTAGGTCCATAAAATTGGGTGCTCAAAAGGTGCTAATTAAGTGCCTTAATCCCAAAAAAAGTGATCTTCTATTTTTTCCAAACAATGATGTTCTGCTAGCTTTAGGCTAAACCTAGTAGAGCAGTATACGTAAACACGTACGTATACTCTTTGATTGTTTATGTATACTGCCCTGCTAGGTTTAGCCTAAAGCTAGCAGAACATACATTTTTTTTTTTAAAAAGGGAGATATTTTTTTGGGGTAGGGTTTTTCTGGAGCACTTTATTGAGCCTTAAATTTCTGCATAACAACTTTTGACGCATTCGTCTCTTTTGACTGTTTACGTATACTGCTCTGCTAGGTTTAACCTAAAGCTAGCAGAACATCATTTTTTGGAAAAAATAGAAGAGCACTTTTTTTGGGATTAGGGCACTTAATTAGCACCTTTTGAGCACCTAATTTTCCATAAGTTAGTTTTTTGTTCTGCTGACTTTGCTCTGCTAATTCGTTCCTCTTCTGCTAGAACACACGCAACATTCTTGAGTATACATATATCGCTTTTAGTAATATATGTTATACTTCTATATTAAATATATGTATATAATAAATACATAGATATATGCTTTCAATGACCGCTTTAGTGAACTATTATTTTTTTTCCTTGAAACGCTTTTGACCTTTGGAAATATTTTTGTTAATAAAAATATATGCCTGCCTCACTCAAAAACAATATATCTGTACTGCAATGTTTTCGAACGGTATTAGCTCTTACTGCCAATATAGAAGTAATAAATATATGACAGTAATATACACATATACAATATAATATATAATTACTCTAAACAATAGAAATCATATGTACCCTTACCCCTCTTATGATACGTTCCCACGTCTTCTAATCTATTGGAAGTGGTGCAGTTCCCAAGAGTTTTAGATGGCAAGCGCTGTTTACTATTTATGCAACAAAACTGCACCGTTATTTTTATTACACTTGGTTAATGTTTTATTGTTTTATAGTATTCATAATTTGGTAATGTTGACTTTCTTTCCAGTTTACGCATACTTACATATGCATGTATATTTTTCACATTTTGGCTCTCATTTGCTTCATTTCGGCGTTTTATAACCAACGTATTTGATTTTATTATACGTTTAACTATTTATGGTTGGCAGTAACGTGATAATTGTTTTATAAAGTGTTAATAATATGTTAATAGTTACCCAAGTGATTTGTTTGGTCGCAAAATAAGGAGCACTCGATTAAAAAGCTATGAAATTGCAGATTTACACTAAGCATTTGATTTATTAATCGTTGTTTGAGTGTGAAACTGTCTTGAGAATGAAGCAAATGCATACAAGTACGTTAAAGACTCAGGTTGGTTAGAAATAAGCCTTCATTTCACTATAACTAATCACTTTAAACATAAAGTTATTTCTTTTTCCACATAAACAAAAGGAAAGTGTTGCAAAGTTAAGTTAAGGGGTAGAGCCGGTTCAGGTACATTAATAGGGTTTTACCCGACCAAGAGTTGTTATTTCTATGTAACCCTGTCTAACTTGTCACTGATCCCCTTAAAATTGTCATCCTGTGAGCAGCTCCTTGCAGCACGGCTCCTCAATACCCTCTTGCTCCTGACAGGGGTTGAAAAAAACAACGCGGGATCAAAAGATTTGATCTGCTGCGTTTGCTGGAAGAAGATTTATATTCTCAATGAAAAAATGGCTACATACGACAAGTTGCTCCGGGCTAATTCCCTCTACACACAGACACATTACTTTCTTCTGCGTCGAAAAGGGAAGCTGGCATCAGTCTTTACAATTAGAAGCTTTGTGCACGTTAGAGCTGACAGAGGAGTAAACAGCCAGCTGATTTTAATAAGCAGCGAAGATGACAGTTGCAGTTTCGCTAATCTAGTGCTAAGTTTTAGGAGTTTATGTAATTGTTTTTGTATTCCTCATATTGTTAATTAAGTTACACTCAGTGCTTGTATTTTAATTTTATTTTACTTACTGTCCGATTTTCTTAAGGTTGCTTTTAGCTTATGCTATCCTCATGATTGTAGGCAATCGTGTGAATAGTATTGACGATAATAGCACTGTGGAACAAATTCAGGTTAGCAAAAGTTAGGTCCATTCTAAGAGTGAGGGGTGAAAATAGAGGCTAAATTAGAAGACCCGTATCGCGGCGTTTGTTTATGTTGCTAGATTTTTTTTTAATCGACCTTCGAACTTTGCAGTCAAATGCCGATTTCCAGCATATTGTTTGTATGGTTTTTTGGCTATGACTCGTCGACTAATTGATATTTTTCAATCTTTTAAAGCCAAATTATTGCTAGAGTCCTGTGCAACAATTAAAATTAAAAAAAAAATTGAGTTATACAATTTTTGTAGTGCTTATGAAGCAAAATGTTGGACATTTTTTTTTCATGCTTTTTGAACATATTTTCCACAAAACTAAGTCTTTTTCTTCCTGTTTGATCTATAATATGCTGCTCAATTTTTCAGTGTTGGTTTTGAAGAAACATTGAAAAAGAAATTATAAAAATACGGAAAAAATATAATTTTGAAATGTTAGTTATGAAAAGTTGTAAGTAAAAAAATTAAATAAATTAAATTAATGATTTGGCCAGTTGCCGTTTAGCAGCGGCTGTGGATCAGCATAACTGCTCTCTCTAATGTCTTGGTCATCGTCATCATCATCAGAAAGGTCGATAAATTCGTCCAACTGATATTCTGGAATTTCATCTTTGTCTTCCCCTTCTTCCTCTTTTTCCTCGTCTTCCTCTTCAGTGATGTTGATCCACAGATCATCCAATGACCCAATCACCCACCCGATACTTTCTTCTCCGTCAGCAATTTGAATTATGTTCTGTGTCTTAAAATTATGTGTTAAGGTGCATTTATAAGATAGGCTCCAACGCAACTGGGGTTGATGGAATTGCGTTAAAATTCGTTAAAATTATTCTTCCACAGATACCCTAACCCATGTCATCAATCACTGCATCACAACCTCGTGCTTCCCTGATGTGTGGAAGATTGCGACTGTCCTTCCTGTAGCAAAAAACAAGACTCCAGTTGTCCAACTAATTTTCGTCCCATAAGCATTCTTCCTACTTTATCAAAGACTTTTGAGACCTTGCTATCAGAACAGATTCATTCGCATCTTGATAAGCACAAACTACTTTCCCCTTTTCAGTCGAGATGTAGAGCAACCCATAGCTGTTTAACGGCTGTAATTAAAATTTTGGATGACATACACTTTTCCTATGACAGTAACCATACTTTGTTATGTACGAAGTTAAAGTCCTATTTTGGCTTTGGGGACTCTGCTTTAAGACTTTAATGACGAACTACTTAGATGGTCGAGCACAACGAGTGAAGGTACGAAAAAACTCTCTGGTCTTAAGCGACTGCTAACTGGTGTACCCCAAGGTTCTATACTTGGACCTCTATTATTCAGCTTATTTATAAATGACATATTTAGCACCTGTCAGCATGCACAAATGCATGCTTATGCGGACGATATACAATTGTAAATGTCTGGAACACCTGGGCAAGCTTCCGAACTTTGTGTTTAATAGGGACCTGTTCTTTATCTCATCTTGGGCGCTAAGAAATTGTATTTCCCTTAATAGTGAAACGTCGTATGTGTTGCCCATATCTAAAAGACAGATTAACTTTTTGGATCTTCCATCTCATAATATCAATAACAATAGCCTTAAATATGTTTTAAAAGTAACGAATCTTGTGTTTGTTATTAAATCTAGTCTTTCCTGGGATGATCATGTAAACGCCGTCATCAGTAAAGTTAACTGCATTCTACGCAATCTAAGCATGTTTGCGGCCTTTACCCCGCTTGGGGTGAGAAGACGGCTTGCAATACAATTAATATTAACTATAATCGGTTATCCGGAATGTATATACAGCAAATTAGATTCTAGATCCGCACATAAGATTTATGTCGTCTTTAATTATGTCACGCGGTATGCTTCTGGATTAGCGATGTTTGGTCACATATCTGAATGGAGAATGCGTCTTTTGGGTTGCGAAATATCTGACTATCTTAAAGCGAGGAATTGTGTTTTTGTATATTGCATAATCGCCAATAAAATGCCCAATTATCTGTATGAAAAGCTAACATTTTCCAGGTCTACTCGCATTAGTGATTTCATTGCACCCAGCTACAATTATCTAAACTCTGCAAGGCTATTCTTCGTCAATGCTATCCGCATATGGAACTCTATCCCGAATTCGGTTCGAAATCGCTTAAGTAAAAGCAACTTTAAGAACGTAATATATTCCTTCTTTCGGTAAGGTATTTGCAAACGAGAACCTGAGCTTAACTAACTATCTCCTATAACCTAGTCAATCAGTGTTGTGTAATATTTGTAAATTATTCTTGTCATTGGCTTTTGTATTTATTTTTGTTACATTTATATTATTACTTTATTGTTACTTGTTTTTGATACTGTATCTAATCGTAATATATACATTCAAACAGGATTTTATTGAGCTAATGTTATATTGTCAATAAATGGAATGAAAATGAAATATAAAACTTTGCGGTGTGTCCAGCAATGACAACAACAATCTGATCAACAGAGCAGACTCTTCTAACACCAATCTCACTTTGGTGCAACCCTATTGAAGCCGCTAGGACTAGAATATTAGAATAGAATATTTTTATACCAATGGGGGCGCATCTATCCCCCCTTGCTACGCCACTGATGTTACAAAATTAGTGCTGATACGAATACTTTATGCGCCAGAGCGTTTACAAAACATCGCTTCACACCCTTCCAGTTTGTAGGAAAAAAAAACTTCTTTAAATGACGTTTAACCGCCTAAACGATTTTTTCCATAAAACATAGCTCGCCAGTCGTTTCTTCTCTCTGCCAACTGACATCAATTGGAAACACCACGGGATGACAAATCGGTGACAACTTATTCCTTCTATGGAAGTGGTGGCCTCTCCTTCCACTGCCAGGTGCCGATAAGAATACCTTCTGGGCTGTAACATCCTCATTCCTTCCCACAGCATGGACTAGCAACGACGCCATTGGATTTTAGTTCGATGAATTGTGTCGGTGTCTGCGTACAGCTCATCATCAAATCTTCTTAATTACATGCCGTCACCAAGGCGTAGAGGTGCATAAATCTTTCGAAGAACCTTTCGCTCGAAACGGATGTTGTCAGCGTCCAAGCTTTCGCACCATTAAGCAGACTTATGAAGTGTTGTTTCTGTTCTTCGAGAGAGGACTAAATGCTCACTTAGTCCGAAGCAGCAATTGTTTGCAAGAGTGATTCTCCGTTGAACTTCTAGGCTAACATAATTGTAATTGTTAGTGTTGGGTCCCTGGTGAATGAAGTTATGGCTTCCAGCAGTGGCGTTGTCTCTTTTTTCCTCCGGAAAAGCAGCCTAGTCTTCCTCTCCATCCACTCTTTCTCTCCCACCACAGATCCGAGGCCAATATCCCAGCGGCGAAGTGAGTTTGCAGTCCTTCCACATAATGCATTACGAAACCCTTACAAGTACTTTATTACCATCTATTACATTGTACGGCCATGCTTATGGGAAAGTAATATTGGTTGTAACTGATTCTTGAAGGGAAACTGGCTGCCAAGTTTTGGAGAAGTATTGCATTTTGTAATGTGAATTTTCGCCGCTGGGATGCGTTCATCATTGGCATTAAATCGCATTTCAAAAGCGCCAGTCTTTGGCTTCGCGAGGGGAGGATAATTAGTCATAGTGTCAATGGAATTAAAAAATAATGACGTTATTTCTTCAAATAATTTGACTCTAATTCTCGTTGTAAAAGCGAGTACTTGTTAGAGACGCTAAATGTCATAATTTCATTACTAATTAATTTAATAACAACGCAATCGCTAATCCAGGTGGTAGATACAAAGATAATAGACTAGGCAGGTCTTACTCCAAGTTTTCATTTTATACTATTACTAGAGGCCCGGCGGACGTTGTCCTGCCCAGAAATTGCGTAACACTTTTCCTATACCTATCCCTATATTCATATAAAGGATACGAGTATATCTTCCAAATATTACATAGCTTGTAGAAATAGTTCCGGAGTTACTATTAATTTAATTTATCCCAAGGGTTGCCACGAATCCTTCTCTATTAGCCACCTTCCTTCTTCAGGTTGTAGAGATCAACCTAATTTAACTCTATGCCACTTTTCAGTGTTCTGCCGTTAATATTTGCAAATATATGCAGTAAGAAAAATTCCATTTATATACAAATTTTTCCTTGAGGTGATAGCGAGCAAAAAAAAAATTCTATCAAAAAATTCGGCGAATGACAGAAGGTTTCAAACCCGGGACAAACTGGTGACCGATGTTCAGAGAGCACTCAGAATATGGAGGGATCACTTCTCTGCACTTTTAAATGAAGAAACTGACCAAGAAACCAGAGAAGATGCCGAACCCGAGCCCACAATCGAAGATGATGGAATTGACGTTCCACAACCCGACTGTAATGAGGTGCGAATAGCAATATCCCAATTGAAAAACAATGATGATGGTTTGCCTGCTGAGCTATTCAAACACGGAGGCGAGGAGCTGGTAAGGCGCATGTATCAGCTTCTATGCAGAATTTGGTCGGATGAATGCATGCCTGAAGATTGGAATCTAAGTGTTCTCTACCCAATCCACAAGAAGGGCGATCCTGCAAACTGCGCCAACTATCGCGGAATCAGCCTTTTGAATATCGCATATAAGGTCCTATCAAGCGTAGTGTGCGAAAAACTGAAGCCTGATGTGAACAGACTGATTGGACCTTATCAGTGTGGCTTCAGACCTGGTAAATCTACCATCGACCAGATTTTTACAATACGCCAAATCTTGGAAAAAACCCGTGAAAAAAGAATCGACACGCATCATCTCTTTGTTGATTTTAAAGCCGCTTTCGATAGCACGAAAAGGAGCTGCCTATATGCCGCTATGTTTGAATTTGGTTTCCCCGTAAAACTTATACGGCTATGCAAAATGACCTTGAGCAACACCGCCAGCTCGGTCAGAATTGGGAAGTACCTCTCCGAGCCGTTCGAAACTAAACGAGGTTTCAGACAGGGTGACCCCCTATCGTGCGATTTCTTTAATTTAATGCTGGAGAAAATAATACAAGCTGCAGAACTTAACCGCGCTGGAACAATATTTTATAAAAGCGTGCAACTGTTGGCATATGCTGACGATATTGATATCATTGGCCTTAACAACCGCGCCGTAACTTCTGCTTACTCCAAATTAGAAAAAGAAGCGAAGAAAATGGGATGGGTGGTGAACGAGGTCAAAACGAAGTACCTTCTGTCATCATGCAAAGAGTCAGCGCATTCGCGCCTTGGCAACCAAGCCACTGTTGGCAGCAATAATTTCGAAATAGTAAAGGACTTCGTTTACCTGGGAACCAGCATTAATACCAACAGTAATGTTAGCCTAGAAATCCGACGAAGAATCACTCTTGCAAACAAATGCTACTTCGGACTGAGTAGGCAATTGAAAAGTAAAGTCCTCTCTCGACGAACGAAAATAACACTCTACAAGTCACTCATCGTGGACACTAACAACATCTGATGAGGCGGCTCTGGGAGTATTCGAGAGAAAGGTTCTTCGAAAGATTTGTGGACCTCTACGCGTTGGCGACGGCGAGTACCGAAGAAGATTTAATGATGAGCTGTATGAACTTTACGCAGACGCCGACATAGTTCAGCGAATTAAAACACAGCGGCTTCGCTGGCTAGGCCACGTAGTGCGAATGAGCGAAGATGCTCCAGCCCAGAAGGTATTCTTATCGGCACCCGCCGGTGGAAGCAGAGGAAGAGGGAGACCACCACTCCGATGGAACGACCAAGTGGAGACCGATTTGCTATCCCGCGGTGTTTCCAATTGGCGCCAGTTGGCGCAACGAAGAAGCGACTGGCGAGCTATGTTGGACGGTCAAAATCGCCCAGGCGGTTAGATGACCATTTAAAGAAGAAGATAGCGAGCAACCTCACATCACTCATTGCATATTTTTGGTATTCTCCCACGATAACTTCCACAGATATTCAAGATGCCACGCCCACATCATCCAGTGGTCTAGATTATGAATGATATTTTCGATCCCTAATGAGTACACACAAAAAAATGCAGCAATATCGGTCCAAGCGTTTGGAAGGTGGTTAGCGATAATGGACCCCCAGAAGATTTTAAATATTAAGTTACGAAATTAAACAATTTTTGAAATTAAATAAATTAAATTAGAAATAGGCTGATTTCTGTATATTGCATATAAAAATTGGTAGATGGGATCATAATTAAGCCAATAGAATTCAAGTGTTCAGCATTTTTTTACTTTCAGCGTTGCAATGCCTGACGTCTAACTTAAAATTTAAGATATCCCCTATTTCGATAGTGCGACTTTTAGAGTTATCAACCAACATGTGGACTAGGGTGACCGAGAACGTGTTAATACAATAAGGGCATAGAAAGAAAGGTGCTAATGTGTACTGCAATTCCTTTGTTTCCTCTTGCATCGTATAATACTCTCTCCACCTTATGCAAAAATTCAACATATAGATAATCTATTCCGATATAGTTCCATAAGTTCTGAGAGAGACTAGGATGCTTTAAGGTTTTCTCCGTTCTCAAGATGATGCAAGTAAAAGTACCAAGTCTCTGCAGAACATGTGAGCACGTGTAAATTAACTTATTATGAGGTTTTAAAAAAAGAATACTGATGAAATATAGATGCAGGTATGTACTCTTTGTTTGTAAATGAGTTAGACCTCGCCATGGTTCCGAAAAATACCTTCTTCTTCTTTAAATGGTCATCTAACCGCCTGGGCGATTTTGACCGTCCAACATAGCTCGCCAGTCGTTTCTTCGTTGCGCCAACTGGCGCCAATTGGAAAACACCGCGGGATCGCAAATCGGTCTCCACTTGGTCCTTCCATCGGAGTGGTGGTCTCCCTCTTCCTCTGCTTCCACTGGCGGGTGCCGATAAGAATACCTTCTGGGCTGGAGCATCTTCGCTCATTCGCACTACGTGGCCTAGCCAGCGAAGCCGCTGTGTTTTAATTCGCTGAACTATGTCGGCGTCTGCGTAGAGTTCATACAGCTCATCATTAAATCTTCTTCGGTACTCGCCGTCGCCAACGCGTAGAGGTCCACAAATCTTTCGAAGAACCTTTCTCTCGAATACTCCCAGAGCCGCCTCATTAGATGTTGTTAGTGTCCACGCTTCTGCACCATATAGCAGGACGGGTGCGATGAGTGACTTGTAGAGTGTTACCGAAAAATACCTATAACATCGTCCGTCCATCTGAACGCAAACCTGTCCCTCAGTTTAGAGATATCTCGATGAAATTTGGTTAGAGGCAGCATGATCGGACCAATACAACGGATAATTCCTATACAATCGATTGTTCCGATAAATATGTTTTGGGCTATAAATGGTGCAATTAAAAAGCTAGGAACGCAAAATTTTGCGGGTTTGGTACATATTATATATGTAATTCTTGCGCTATATATCTTTAAATTAACAGTTTTGCAGAGTTTGTACTAATTGTAAGTAAGGATCGGACACCTGAAACCGTGATGCGTCGTAGTCGAATACAGTAGTCGAAGACAGCCCTTTCCTTACTTGTTTTTTCCGAAAAATACCTATAACATGACCGCTCCGGTTTTACAAATTTTTTTATTAACGGGTGATGAAAAAATTACTTCTTTTTTCAAATCGGGAGAAACAGCAAATTTATTACCAAATTATTCAGCTGTGAAGAATTAGGATAAATTAATGCATATATTAAAAAGTCAATGACCAGCGTTACGGCGGAGCTTTGTAGCGATACCTTTTAGGAACGACTATACAACTTGTTCGCCTATTTAAGGAATATATTCACGGGAATCGTTTTTGACTTATTCACAGATTTTATTACTGATTCGATACCGTGATATCATTTTTTTATTTATTTTATTTTGTTTTACTTTATTTTATTACATTTTATTTTATTTTATTTATTTTAAGTCGACACCAGCACAAATTGGTCGACTATTAAAATACAAATCATAAAAATATAACAAAATTATAATTATGAAATTGAATGGGATATACTTTTGAAGTGTATTGAATTCCGAATCACCAATGAAGCAGGCCGCGTAAAAATCTGTAATTTCTATGTCGTCGGTGACACTGCAAACCTGAACTAATAAGGTTGGTTTCGACTGTCCTTTTATACCTTGCAGTTACAACGCTGAATCTACAAATAGTAGTCATGTGCAGTGGTATGTCTCAGTGATCTTACACTGTGTTGCTAGGAATCGCATATATTTCGACATTAAAAATATATTAAATATGTTAAATTACGTTTAAGCTCATGCCGTAATATTATAGTATGATACTTAGTCCATAAGATTGTTAAATCTGTAGAGTTAATAAATAAATGAATAATTAAAAATTTTCACACAGAATGAGCCAAAATAAAATTTGCAAAACCGCATATGCTGCAATGCTGCAAAAATTTTCACACAGAATGAGCCAAAATAAAATTTGCAAAACCGCATATGCTGCAATGAATCGGAATATTACCATTATTACCCTTTTTTCACCAAAACTTATAGTTGGATTGGAAATACATTTTATAAATGTAGCTTGATTGGAAAATAGCCCACTAGATAACGGTTCGTGCTGAAGTAAACCAGTTTTTTTGCTTCTCTTGTGAAACTTATTGGCAACACTTACGCTGTTTTGCAGTGTCACCAACAATATACGTAATACTTCTATATTGCTACTATCCTATCTGCACAATGTGTTTGAATTCCGTCAAACATTATGCGTGCAAAAGTAATTTCTAGACATGCGCGGTATTTTTTGTGTTAGGATATGTGAACAATTGTAGTAGCGTTTCGAAACAAAAGTAGTAAAGGGTCATTCAAGGGGCCATTCTCCCCTTTTTACGAAAGTTGCATAGTTGTATAAAACAGTTTAAAGGATTGAATAATGAAAGACGAATAAATAAGGTAAAAGGTTTGGCACTCATATAGCTGGTAGTTTTCACATAAATGCTTAAAAAAAAGAAAAAACCAATAAATAAATTTATGTATATTGCTTTATATAGGGTACCTGCACTAGTGCTGTCCGAACACTATATCAATAACTAACAAATAGTCTCAAATAACAACACAAATGGAAATGTACATGTTTTCTGAGTGTACGTAGAAAATTTAAGTTGAATCAAAAAAAAAATATTGGGAGCATTTTAGAAAAGTAAGTATTTATTAACATATTACAATAAAAGTTAATTAATATTTGTTTAAAATATGATAAACTTTCATTTTATAAATAAAAAAGAAATTTATTTAAATTTTCAGCCTAAATTATTACTGTCCGGATACCAGAACCAAAATTTGAGATGATTTTCAATTTCCGGACAGGCCATCCGGATACTGAAAAGAAGGCGAAAATTACGAATTACCATGTTAAAGCTCCTAAATGATATTTTATTATATTATATATGCATTACAAAAAGGAAAACATATTTTTTTCCTATGATTTCAGTCTTCGGACACGTTTTTTCAAGTACAAATATTGCTGTCAGGATAATGAGAAAATAAGTTTCAATGTCCGGACAGACAACAGACGGACAAAATGCTAGTACAAACTTTGTTGTTTTTATCGTTATTATTATTTAAAGAATGAATGCAGAGTTTTACCTCAGCCCTTCGAGGTTATAACGTCAAACCAAACAAGCATCAGACAAGCGGCAGCTTAGGATAACTGTGGAACTCCTATTAGTCGGAGCCTTAATCTGGCGAGCGACAGGATCACACAATAGGTTCAATCATTACTTGTACAACCTATAAAAACATAATATTGCAGTCTTGCCATTTTACGGACAAGAGCTAGGTTGTTAACCCATACGACTTGCACACGGCCTCGGAGACTTTGCCATCCCATGTTACTTCTAAGCCGTTTTTGCTTGGTAGATCGTTTACAGCTCTTGACTGCTTTCAGTACTCTCCATCTGATGGGGAGTTCTATGGTATACTTTTCGAGAGACTTCCCCTTCTAGGTGAAGATATCATCCCTTTCGCTTCCATCTGTGCCCATATGACCCATGACCAAGTATAGATGTACGTTCCCTCCTTGTAAATTTTTCCTAGCGCCTGTTGCACTTCAAGACACTTTTAGTTGCTGTAATTTACCTCCTTGTAGGATTTCTTTATCTTCGGATAAGCACAGTATAAAGCGAATTTGGAGCAATCGGTGTAAATGTGTATGGTACCAACCGAACCTTACGCCAACCTTTCACATCTATCACATTTATTGTAGCTTCAACACCTATTTCGAAGTGCGAGCGGGACCATACAGTCTGTCGGCCCCGTTTTTGCTGGTACAGGCTACTGCCACGAGGCATTGGGCCTAATTTTAGTTGTCTACAATAAGCTTTTGCCCACTAAGTCTACGGGTGCGATGTACAGAATGTCATTTAATAATTTTGTCGGGGTGGCTTTCAAGCCTTCCATTATACTCGTACTAATTATTGATTATGTGCATACTCTCCCCAGTTGGTTAACAAAAGTTCTTTTTTTGTGTGACTGGTAACCAAACGAGGACTCCACAATGACTATTAGCTTCACAACCGCGATGAATACCCAATAAGAAAGACTATCCAAGGACCTCCTGAAGTTCCCGGACCTTCATATAGCTAATTGTTGGAAAAACTCTACCAATTACGACAAATAAAACATCAAATGCGTGCGCCGTAAGTTTGGTTGATTCCTCGAACCACCTATCGAAAATTTGGTTTATGACCAGTGTACAAATCAGTGAGATGTCCATCCATAGAGATGTGAATTTGGAGCGTGTAGGAGGGGAGAGGGGGGACATGCTAGGCGTGAGGGACGGATGCGCTTGCCTAGGTGAAGGTAGGCTAAGGCCTAAACTATGTCGTAGTCTAGAGTTGACAGCGCCATGACCGTTGTTGTCTGGTGTGGAAGGCAGATGTGTACTGCAACAGGAGGCTATGAACGTATCCGTCCAGAGGTTACCGTTTGCGAGCTCAAAGCACATAAGGGTGTGACACAGGCCAAGGCAATTGTTGCACTTGACCGATGTCGCAGGCGTATATAATCTTTTCCGACAAACGGTGCACGTAGTGAAAGGTGCGATGAGGTGGTGGTCCTGGCCCACGTGCAATCTGGAAGCAGGGGGGGCATTGGGGACGGAGAAAGAGGGAACTGACGCTCGGCTATGCGCATATCTGGCCTATTCCGGAGGGGATAGGAGTGTTGAGCGGCCGTGCGAGATGGAGACGCTGGTGAGCGTGAGCGACAGTCGGGAGTGGGTGAGCGGGAAGTGCAGCAGTGCTGCCAGCCGTGTCGACTGAGCCACCATTGTGGCTACTTGAAGTTGGTGGGGGCGGTAGGGGAGTGCCAGAGCGAAGAGTACCACAGGACGCTCTTAGGCGTGTACAGCATGGTGCCTCGAGCATCCAGATTTATGTCACCATCTCTTACACTTGGCGCATTGTACCGAATGCGACCGCTTAATATAAATTTTCTTCCAGCAACCGCAGCAGATTCAATCTCTTGGTCCAGGGTTGGGTTCGACCCCAGCCCGTAACAAGAGACAATGGAGCAACCCAGCTGCCAGGGTTAGCTCCGAGGATGAAAATTTAAGGGTGGGACGGGACAGATTGGACAGGGTTACACTGAAATAACAGCCCTTGGCCGGGTAAAAAACCCCGGGTCATTCCGCTACGATAGAACCGGCTGTTATGGGAAGCCGGTGAACCAAGGAGATTCTTATCGTCCGATATCCCTCCTTTCGCCAGTGCGAAATTAGTAGAGACCTTTCTGTTCCCTTGCTTTATTGCAAATCTGAAATTGGCCGATCAGCAACATGGTTTCCGCAAACCTCACAGCACTACATCCGCTTTAAATGCCATTACAACACAGATGAATTATGGTTTGAATCGACACCCACCAAACCATAGGACGGTTTTCGTGGCACTTAACTTATCAAATGCTTTTGATACGGTCAACCACGCCACACTCCCTCGAGACCTGGAAGAGACACCGCTCCCTGCCGGCCTTAAATGGTGGACCGCTAATTACCTCAATGGTCGACAGGCATCAGTCAAATTCAGGAACAAAAAATCTAGGCCACGAAGAATAAAACAAGGGGTGCCGCGAGGTGGTGTTCTCTCTCCCCTTTTGTTTAATTTCTATATTTCGAGACTTCCCACCCACCAAAGCAAGTCTCCATATTTTCCTAAGCTGACGACTGCACGATAATGGCCTCGGGCAAGGGTCCCTCCATTGACGAACTCTGTACTAGAATCAACATTTGCCTCCGTGACCTTTCGAGCTTTTTCACCGAGCGAAATCTGACCCTATCTCCGACTACATCGACGGCGACCCTGAGTACCCCTACCTACTGTCAACCACCCTAAAATCTTGGATGTGACGTTTGACAACGGCCTCACCTTCGCTGGTCATGCCACCGCAATAGCTTCAAAGGTACAAAGCCGCAATAAGATCCTCAAGTCACTGGCCGGCAGTACTTGGCGAAAAGACAAAGAAACAGTGCTTGCTACATATAAGGCTATTGGCCGGCCGGTTATTGACTCTGCTGCGCCCATATGGTCGCCCAATCTTTCTGACACCAACTGGAGGAAATTGCAAGTCTGCCAAAACACCGCCATCAGAACTGCTACCGGATGTCTGCTTATGTCATCTGAGTCTCACCTCCGCCAAGAGGCAAAATTGCTCAATGTTAAAGAGCACGTGGAACTCTTGAGTAAACAGTTCCTTCTGAACTGGCATAACCCCAGTCATCCAAATCGACATGATCTGCGGAATCAAAGGCGGGCTCCAAATGACCTCCACACTTCGTCAGTAGACAGATCACTCAGATCTCGGCCTGTGAATCCGTTATCAGTACTCAACCCCCTGAATTGGCTTAAGAGGAGCGTGTAATTCCGAGGGAGACTAGAGTCATGCTAGCACAACTTCGCTCTGGATATTGTAATAGGTAAAACTCTTACTTATCCAGACTGAACCCCAACATACCAAACACATTTCGAATGTCCGGAAACTAAAACCAAAGTGTCCGGAAAATAAATTTTATTGTCCGAAAACTAGAGCAAATCGAACTTTTTTGAGTTTTTACTTTAATAATATTAACATTATATTTTTAAATTATACAGACGTCATATTATTGAGCAATATTTATCCTATTATAAACAGTATATTTTTTCACGGTAGCGTTTATAGTGAGAAAATGAGTCGAAGTCAAAGTTAAGGAAAATGGTAAGTGTCCGGAAACTGGTGCGTTTACCTTAAGAAATCAATTAAATCAGTTAATCATTACTTCTTGGATATGAAATAATATCATTTGTTGTTTTGTTTTGCCTCAAAGAACAATCGAGTGTCCAAGTATAACCCTATAACTTCTTTAAATACATTCATACATGTTGCATATATTTATATTTTTTTGTCTCCCCATGAAAAACAAATTTGACATAAGTAAAGTTCACAAACTCTAAATTAGAAATGTTTACCTCTCCTTTCCACCTAAAAATTTTACAGCAGCCACTGAGATTTATATCCCTTTCCCATTGTATATCTGTACTGTAATGTTTGGTGAACTGCATCCATAATTACTAGCAATATAGAAGTAATACATATATGGTAATTTTGCTATCTTTAGGACTAAGATATGAATTTTGAGACCATTTATATACGAGTATACGAAACACTTTTCTCTCTTGAAATCAAGGACCGATGCGCATGCACATTTGCATGCATGTTTTGCATGAGCACATTGAATAGAATGTCAAAGTTTAATGCCCTTGGTCGGGTCATTCCGGTAAAAAAAAATTATCTACTGTTATACCTGTCTAAATTAAGATAGCAATATAAAATTCATGGACCTTGAAGCAGTAAAGTTTCCCCGCCGATGTTTGTCAGGAGGAACCTGATAGGAGACAGCGAAAGAGCTCATGGTAAAATGTTGCAATGTTGAACTTTGTCAATAAGTGCGTCGAACTGCAGTCATAAAATCGACATGACTATGTGAATTTGGTCTAATACTAAAGACGATTGTTCTCTAGTCAATAATAACATAACAACTGAGTTTACATAATTTCATGCAAGCCTGGCTTGGCACAACAGCCAATTATATACATTCGATTGATGGGACATGCTAAAGTTGCACTCATGAGCAGCACGCCATTTGTTGAGCGATACTGCTCCAGGTAAAAGAAAACATGATATAAATATGTTCTGATACATGGAATAATATGAAGAAATCTATTAGTTGCCAGTCTTCCGCCTGTGAAACATATAAATAAAATAATATAATGTAAATATTTAAAAAATTTATTATCTTATATTAAATAAACAAAATTATTACCTGAAAGTCGCCACAGAATTTTTTAATAGAAAAGTAAACAAAAAGCAGATTGGGAGAAAAAAGTGATGCCGTTGCCTACTTTTTCAGAAAAATATTTTTTATAGTAAATTTTCTATAGGAACTTTCTCTGAAAAATTAAGTTATTTTAAAAAGAGACAACATTGCAAGTACTAGTGGCGTTCAATATGGTGGCTCTAGAGCCACAATGTGCTAACCGAGAACACCTTTCATTGTTACAATATAAGCGCTTATAATTTTATGTGCTTGCTTATATTTTTGCTCTTTTCTATACAATTTTTTTTTAGGCAAACAGAAAATTTCTATCTAGGGTCGAAAGGTCAAATAAAAAAAGTTTACTGTTTTTTAAGTCAACTCCGCTTATTATACGACTTAAGTCAGCGGATTCTTGTTTTAAGGTTAATACAGGTTATATTTTTGTATAAAAATGAACATATTTGGAATTATCACGAGCAAGACTAGCACTCCACTTGATGTGCTAGCCTTCAACGCAAGATGTTTAAAGTGTTAGTTTTTCAACAAAGATTGTTAAATTTGTTAGTCTTCCACGGTAAATTAAAAAGTGTTTTCTTCTTTGGAAGATACATTAATTGAACATATTTTTTAAATTCCATTTAAATATTTACACAGATATGTATGTTCGAAAATGTTGGAATATTTTACCTTTGTGTAAATGTGCATATAAACGCATAACCGTGGTTTCTTTAAATCTTAAGTCCGATTTCTGAGACAGGCTATATTTAAATGCAAATGTTTCGGAATAACCTGCCATGAAAATATGTAGAAAACTGATAAGTGAACACCACAAGTTGTAGGACCAGCTCCGCCTAAAATTCTTTAGTCCGATTTTCGATCCCAGAAAATTTTTTACGTTTCCCCAAAGTATTTTTTTAATTTAAAGCAACAAAACAAAGTCACCAGAAAAAATTAAAGTTACTTTCTTAATTGGAGCTTAGCCGTTTAAAAAGTTTTGGCCGTCCAACAAAACGAGCACCAGTCGTTTTTTTCCTCTGCTAACTGCCACTAATTGGAAACACCACGAGATCTCATACCCCTTTCCACATAGTCCTTCTATCGGAGTGGCGGCCTCCCTCTTTCCCTGCTACCATCAGCGGGTGCCGATAGGAATAGCTCCTGGGCCGGAGAATTTATTCGCATAACACGGTCTGGCATACCGAAGTGATGGGTTCTACCGGGTGCCGCTCATCATTGAATCTTCTTTCGTGTCTGCTGTCAACGTCCGAGCTTCTGCAAGATTGGGCTTACCCTTTCTAAAACATGGTTTAGTTGAAAATGGCCCACATATAAATAAACAAATTATCAAATATCGACTGCTACTAACTTCAGAATCGTTTATGATAGAATTACGAAGCTTTTTAGAAGACATATTATTGTTTTGGAGGGTATCGCCAGTTAAAACACAGATTCGCCACCTGAACTTGCCCAATTTTTCATTCAAGTTGGCAGAAAATAAGGTAGGTGGAACGTGCAAAATCTTTGGTGGTTAACATAAGAAGGAGAATATATTGATTTGTAAAATTGAACGTTGTCAGACGAATGATATAAATACATTGCATTCCTGTACCAGACTGCATATAAATATTTCTACTTTAATATGATGATAAGACAAGATATTTATGCAAAATAAGAAAATTTATTTAAACAGAATGAGCATTGTGCTACCCGTATGGTAGTAAAAATAGTTTGAAGTTTATAGGATATAACGCCACAACAATTGGCAATTGCCCAAGGCCAGTTTTACGCAGCTGGGTATTTAATGTAAAGAATATATATTTATTAGAATGTCTAAAATCAAATATTTTAGTCGGATATACCTAGCAAATTTCATTGGTAAAGTTGTAGTATTTTTGTCTTTTTGACAGAAAAACTAATCGGCATAGCAGACTGTACAGTGAACATCACATACCGATGTCACAACCATGTGCAGCTTCAAACACTAAAATCTTGGCATCCACTATCAAAACTTAAGCCCTTATTGCATGAGACCATAGTGATGTGTATACACAAATTATTGTGGTAAGGTGTCCATTTTTAAAACTTGTTCTAGAAAATTTGTATAAAGTTGTTTTTATCTACACTTATGTATACAAATGTGTATGATTAACTACATATACGAGGTGTGTTCAAAAAGTATCGCGAATTTTGTGTTTTTTCAAAAATTATTTATTTATTCATGAATATCTATTTTGTCCCCTTCAAAGTAATCCCCATGAGATATTATACACTTGTGCCAACGGTTTTTCCAATCTTCGAAGCACTTCAAAAAATCATTTTTTTGTATCTTGTTCAGCTCCTCCTTCGATGCCGTCTTTATCTCGTCAAGAGAAGCGTAACGTCGTCCTTTCATGGGCCTCTTCAGTTTAGGGAACAAGAAAAAGTCACAGGGGGCCAGATCTGGGGAATACGGTGGCTGCGGCATCATTAGTGTGTTGTTTTTGGCCAAAAAGTCGCGCACAAGCAACGATGCGTGAGCAGGGGCGTTATCGTGGTGCAAAAGCCAATTTTCGTTCTTCCACAAATCCGGGCGTTTCTGGCGGATTGCTTCGCGCAAATTGCGCATAACTTGCAGGTAATATTCCTTATTGACCGTTCTTCCCTGTGGCAAGAACTCATGATGCACCACGCCCCTGCAATCCAAGAAAACTGTCAGCAAAACTTTCACATTCGACCGAACTTGGCGCGCTTTTTTCGGTCTTGGTTCGTGCGGCAGCTTCCATTGAGATGATTGAGCTTTGGTTTCCACGTCATAACCATAAACCCACCAGTCACCAGTTATGACCCTCTGGAGCAAATTTGGGTAGTCGCGGACAGAGTTTAACATCTCATTAGCAATGTTCATGCGATGCTGTTTTTGGTCACAATTGAGCAATTTTGGTACGAATTTCGCGTAAAAATCGAAGACGATCCAAAACACGTGCAAGCAAAGCAGCTGTCAACAATTAACTGAACATTCAAAATGGCCGAGCTTGTCGGCATAAGTGAGACATGAGTACCAACATAACGCCACAAAAAATCCGAAATTCGAATATACGTAACCAGCGAAAATTCAAAATTCGCGATACTTTTTGAACACACCTCGTACATATATGTACATACATACATACCTCCAAAAACATTATTGCTGACTGTTGTCTGATTCATAAGTTCTTCCATCCCTGCATGTTAACGCTAAAGAAAGCAATGGTTTTTACAAAAATATGTACACATATTTATATTTGGCTTTGTATGTACATGTATATATATATGTGTATACCCTGTAGTAAATGAGAATAGCTCACAACTATCGCGGAACTATCGTATTAAGAGTTGGTACTGATTCTCCGTCTATCCGCACGTAATGCTTTCAACTTACACTTATAATATTGTGATGTCCTACAAAGAGGCAATCACTGCCCTCTGCAGAACTTTATATACGTTCTGAACTCTCTCAGAGGCAGGCGGTGCAAAGACTGTTCCAAAATCAAAAGTCCAGAGCTAGTGTAACTATAAATACTTCGCCCCCAATGTAATGAGGACAGTTTGGAACTAGTTCAACTATTTGCAGCTATGAAGTAGTGCAAAAAAGCCAAAAAAAAATTTATAATTATTCGAGAAAAAAACAAACAATGTATTCTAAAAATTTATTTCATTCTGAATTCACATAGTTACATATGTATGTCCATATTATTTTAGTATTCCAACGAATTAAAACGCAGCGTCTACCTTGTCGGAGACCACCTATGACAGCAAAGGAAATAAGAGGCCGCCACTTCGTTGGAGTCAGCTGGCAAAGAATAGATTCAGGTTGCGCGCTTTATTGGAAGGTCAAAATCGTTTAGATGGTTGAACAAACAGCCACACATATACTTATGTATGTATGTGAAGTTAATATCTAGTACATGTAAAAAGTATTTTTCTAATTTAATTTTTGGTATTGAGACAAAGTGGCAAACCCTCGATATTTGCATTCACGTATATAGTATGGCAATTAACTAGCACATCTTTCTACGTCTATGTGGCAATAAAAGCCGGTAGAGACTTTTCAATCACATCATTCAGACACATCAACCTTTACAGTTCTTAAAATGTTTAGCATATCTTTACAAAATTTACGCGATGACCTATGTTCTACGTACCACTGCCGCATTTTATTTTTTGAACTAATATTTCCAGTGAAAATCTCATTAATTAATTGACTCAACAGTAATTGTAAAATGGCAAAATACATAATGCGATTCAAATCGGCCTGTAGCCAAAGTCCCCTAGAAACTATATTTAATTTCAGTAGGTTAGACCGCAACGCAGTTGGTACAGTTCGGAGCTATTCATTAACCCTCACGTTGAGCGACTTTCTCCCATTTTTACTGCAGGTTATAGATACATATTTGTGTAACTATGTAAATGGACCTTTGAATATACACAACCACTGATATGAAAAGAATCTAAATCTATGTAAAAATGTTCTTAACAAAAGGCTATTCCTTCCACCACTTTTTTCACTTTTCAGAGACCAAAGCATAAAATCATGAAAATCGCTATTTATCTGTAACTTTTATTTATTTACTGGCCATCTAACATAGCACCAATCAGCGTATTCTCGTTGTTTTAATTCGACGTCTGCCTAAAGCGAATACCTCTTATTGTCAAATAGTTTTTGGTACTCGCCGTTGCCTACTCGTAGAGGTCCATAAATCTTTCAAAGAACCTTTCTCGCGAATACCCCACAGCTGCCTCATCAGATGTTGTAAGCGTCCAAGCTCCTGCACTATGCAGCAGGACGGGTACGATAAGTGATGTGTGCGTAAGTTAATTTTACATGTAACTGCAGAAAATATGATAATATTAAGGAATACAATCTGCGCCTTAATATCGTTGACTTTAACCAGATTCATTGAATATCATATCGTGCAGATATGAAAAACAGCACTGTTGTTTTCTTGCATACCCAGATAAAAATCATGATCATTTGGGATCCCTTTTCATTTTGTTTTGAAAACAAGATGGTTGGTGTAATACCATCTTCAGTGTCTCTGTCTTTTCAAAACAATCTACCTTCAAATGTTTTTTTTTATACCTTTCATAAACATGAAATGGTATTATAACTTTGGTCCGATGTTTGTAAGTATGAGAAGAAGAAGAGATAGACCCACCAATAAGTATACCGAAATGATCAGGGCGATGAGCTGAGTCGATTTAGCCATGTCTGTCTGTCCGTCTGTCTGCTTGTACGCAAACTATTCCCTCAGTTTTTGGGATATATCGATGAAATTTGTTATGGAGCCGCCATTTTGCATGAGATTAAGCATTAGTCGGAATCAGCAAGAACGGAGCAATACAACGCATAGCTCCCATACAATCGATAGTTTCGATAAATGGGTTTTGGGCTATAAATTTTGCAATTAAAAAGCTAGGAACGAAAAACTTTGCACGTTTGGTACATATAATACATGTAATGTGTGTAGTGAAAATCAGCCAGAGCGGACCAACATAACATATAGCTCCCATACAATCGATAGTTTCGATAAATGGGTTTTGGGCTATAAATTTTGCAATTAAAAAGCTAGGAACGTAAAGTTTTGCAGTTTTGGTACTTATTATGTATGTAATGTGTGTAGTGTAAATCAGCCAGATCGGACCTACATAACATATAGCTCTCATACAATCGATTGTTCCGATAAATGGGGTTTGCACTATGTATGTTGAAATTATCAGTTTTGCAGAGTTTTTACTAATTGTAAATAAGGATCGGACACTTAAAACTGTGATGCGTATTCATGAAAGGTGTATTCGAAGACAGCCCTTTCCTTACTTGTTTTATTTTGATTTGCTTTGATTTCTTAAAAGTTATTTTCTAGGCCAAAATTTTCAAAAAACATGTTTTATACTGTCTCTGTTAAATTTCGACTTATGTATTGTATAAATGCCGTAATCTGCTGACAAATGTATATATTTAAATAGATGCAATCATCCAAAATTCCTTTTTTAAATACTTTCAACTTACTTCTGAAGGCACATGTGCCGGAAACAAAATGCCTGCGTGACTGACAGATTGAAATCATTTCAAATTCTTTGCTTTCACCCTCGTTAATATTTACATACTTGCACCCCAGAAGCTTATTTACGAAACACTATCATCTTAAACTCTTCGTACCCTTTTGTAGTCCTAAACGTAAATCCATTCACATCCACAGCCTACTTCACCCTCGATTTAAGTATTTATGTACGCCATCTTCGTTCTTTTTCTGCATTTAAAACAGCAATATCGATCCCTCCTGGGATTTTGGCTGAGCTGAATGACTTCGTACACAATCACTACACATATACATATTCAGAGACTTTTTCACTTCATCAGCTCATCGCCATATATACACATATATATATGTACATACATATGTATGTATGAATATACTAGGCCTGTTTCAAATAATGTATTTTTGTACTTTAACATCCGCATTCGTGTTAAGAAAAAATCCATGCTAATCCTTTGAGATAGAATTTTTCATTTTATATTGATGGATAAGAAATATCTTGGATACTAATCAAAGGATAACATAAAGTAAATATCTCCATTTGAACACCCCATTCCCGAAATTTTATATGTGTCTAGTATATTTGTGTCCCGAAAAGGCTCCTCAGCAAAAATGCAGCTGCCTTGACAGATGCTTTTGATACAAATTGGAATAGAAGATCAGCCTTTATTTCTCTATTGGTGTAATGATAATAATAGTAATAACCGCTATTGTAAGGGTTGGAAATATGTTACCAGATAAAAATATGTTTTATTTATATTTCAATTTTTTGGCTAATATTGTGAAAAGTGTATCTGTATGAAAAAAATTCACTTTGCGATATGTTCGTGTTGTGTTTTGTAACAATTATGATGCAGTGTGCTACCAGGCCTAAGTGCCAAATAAAACATTCGACGCATACTGTTCAAAGGTCAGAGTAGCATAGTAGTTATGATGTTGCGGGAATCACCGATGGGTTTCGGGTGGCAATTCGTGGAATTTTTTTGATTTTTTCAACTTTTTTTATGCTTTTTTTTATTTTAATTTTTTTGTAATAATAAATGTTTCAAAACCTAATAATAAAATTAAAAATTTGCACATACTGCAATAATTTTGAATTTAACACTTGCTAATCCTGCCATTATAGACCTCATTATCTAAATCCATAACGAAAATACATTTTTACCACGCTGATAGAAACACCAGTCAGATATAACTACAGAACAGAGTTACACTTTGTCTTAAAACGGGTTACAGTTACTTTAAGCGAACGAAATTTTTCCATTTATTTAAATTTACTTATCAAGCAATTTAAGCTTGCAAAAAGTGTCAAAAGTGTTTCTCATGTTAACTTTAAATTTATCGGCCACAAATGGAATTTTTTCATAAAACCATAAAGAGATGCAGGGGTGCTATAAACAAACTTTGTGTTATTTTCCTTTTAAATGAGAAATGTCTTAGAATTTCACAAAATTTTGAGGTTTGCTTTGGGTACAAATGTGTGAAGTGAGCCACCTATAATTTTCTCGAAGGAAATGTATTTTAATGAAACAACGATTAAACAAAAATACCTGTTTCACAATTTTTCAAAATTCGAATAATTTTCTTAGTTATACGTATAAACATATCTTCGAATTTCCAAAGTTTTTGTTTAATTTCTCGCGATTGACCAGTACGATTTTGATAATTTTTGACATATATGTATGCAAGATGGTATCCTCTTCCCAACTGAATTTCTTATTTTGGCATATTTATTTTTTTGCAAGAATTATTGGCTTAATTTTAAATATTTTTGACTTTTCCATCGCGGTCAGATCGCATTTTGGGATAATCTTGTTGGGCATTCCATCACGAACTATCAGCCGAAAAAAAATATTGGAGCCTACCAATGGAACGGGAATTATTAACCTTTTTAATGTCGAGAATGTCTGTATGTAAGAAAAGAATATAGGAATAATGAAGGATATAGTAATGGCAACTATTGCTAGATACTTAATTTTTTTACAAAACGGATCGAAAATCATTCAATGTACTATTAATGCTATAACTCATCATTTATAATACATAATACGTACCGAAAAAAAAAATGTTCATACAAAGTTAATAACAAGGATCTAAAAAATTTAACTCCAATCTTATTGTCGGTCCCCATTTAATTTTTTTTGTGGCAATAGTTTGTAATGGAATGCCCAACAACATTATCCGAAAGCGGGGTCAGACAGTGATGAAGAAGTCACAAATATTTAAAAATTTTGCGAATAATTTTTGAAAAAAAATAAATATGCCGAAAAAAAGAAAAGCAGTTTGGTAGAAGATATCATCTTGTATACTTATTTCAAAAATGAGCAAAATCTGAGTGGTCCATAGCGAAAAAATTAGCAAAAACTTTGGAGCTTCGAAAATAGGTTTATAGCTATAACTTTGAAAACAATTCGAATTTCGAAAAACTGGCACAAATGTATTTTTATGTTGTTGTTGTGAACTACACAACCAAGTTTCGAAAAAAAAGTGGCCCACTTTACAAATTTTTATTACTTACCACTCTGAACTGAATAAAATTTTGTCTTATTACTCAAATATACTATTTCATTGGTAGAATTGAAGATCGCCATATCTAGGCAGTCTAACTACGGAAAGGTAGTATCTAACAACGTTCTATTTACAAAAATAGAGACTTGAATTTCTTAGGCGGTGCTCTTTATTGCGGGTATCTGTTAGGCAGCTAAATTTTGGTTTAGGCTTTAGTGCCTCCGGTGTACTCCAAGGGGTTATCAACCAATGCCAGCGACACCGTTTTCTAACAAATTTTCTGGAGCGATTTGCTATTAACTGACTATTAATACCAGCCTTTTAAATATCCAGAACCCTGCGTCATATCCTCGTCTATATTTTGGGGATTTTATGCGTAATATAAGTTGAATAATATTAATGGTGCATATTCATTGGGTTAGTTAATTTGCTCAAAGTTCTTAATTCGAGTCTTATATAAAAATTATTGTTTTGATAAAAAAATGTAGTAGAAAATATACATTAGAAATGAAAAGTCATTCTAGAATAAATCATTGTGTAAAGAATACTTGAAATCCGCTTTAGCATCAGCGGGTGCTTTCTTCCGGAAACCTGCATCCGCTTAACTTTCTGTACGTAAGTACAAGGTGGCGCAAAAGTAAGCTTCCGATGTTCAGCATATCGGTTGTGGCACGTGCAGTGTGTGCTGTTGCACCGTCTTGTTGGAACCACATGTTTTCCAATCCCAATTCATCAAGTTGCGGCAAAAAGAACTCGTTGATCATTGCTCTGTTGCGCTCACCATTCACAGTAACCGTTTGGCCCCGACCGATTATTGGTCAAATAAATAGTCAGCAATATTCCGCGTTCTGGAGCAGTGTAGCGTAACATTGTTTATTAACGTGTATTTCGCATGTGTTTACTACACAAATGTCAAAACAGAACTGACTTTAGGGGCCAATCGCAAAATTTATAGCATTTTCTGATAGGAGGATCACTTTTGCGCCACCCTGTATATACACCAAAGATAGTCGGTTTCTATTACTAGTAAATAACAATTAAATATAGCAGTCAACATCTTTTTTTTGTGAAACTATGCTGGCATTATAATTCAACGTTGATTTTTACTGGGTTTTACTTAAATTAGAACTAAGTTAGATTTGCATTTAGGACAGATTTTTCTGAATTAGCAATATCGGACGCTGAAACTCTAAGCGCTAAACATGATTTTTTTACTGATTCTAATGCTTCGAAATATCAAATTAATCAAAGGAATCTTGAGTGGCAGTTTCTATTTATCATAATTTAGGGTAGGTAGTTTCACTAAAATAAAAATTGCATTATTAAAACAAAGCTCCAAGAATTAAATATAATTCTAATTGAAATTTATTTTCACTATGAGTAAGCTTTTATTGGTTAGTAAATTGTTCACTGCATTCAAATTTGAATGCAGGCCACATGCTTTATATACACATTTCTCCATGTGGTTGACTTGTTTTTGTGTCATGAAAACTTCCTGTATATTTCCATGCTCTACACAACTCCGTCTATCTATGTATGTGTACAAAAATGTATTTAAAAAAACCATCCATATTCGACGGCATTGTTAATTTTTGTATTTCAAATAGGCTCAAAAGTGTTCTTTCTTTGTTTGTATGAGCTCTCTATAATAATGTTAAGAACGTCAGCATAGGAGTTTTCGTTTTTCAACAGGATTTATCTATATGGAGCATATTACTTTTGCTATTACTAGGTGTGAAATATTCTAACAGTTTTTGGATTTTAAAACCGCATTAAAATATATAATATAAACTCAAACTTCTTTATATTATAGTTTATATTAATGCCATCCTTGTTTTGGTAAAAGCCTTAGAGAGTGGAATATAGATATATCTAAAGATAATTTACAAGAAAAGTGATTGGTAGAATAAAATTTTAATAATTATTATTTTGCGTGATATGCCTCAGAGGAGATTAAGGCCGAGTGTGCTGCTTCTAATTTTTCCTACAATTTGGGCATACAGTTTTTTACCGACCTCGAACGGCATTTGCAAAACAAATGAACTTTTGCTGATCAGTCTTCCATTGCATAAATGCACTCGGATAGTTTGCCAAACCACTTCCGAGGTGGGCCCGGTTTTGAAAAAAACTTTTCCAAACCACTTTTGATGTAGGGGCTGGAACCTTCGACCTTAGGTGTGGTAGGCCAGCAACACTACCGCCAAACCGCGGCGGTAGAATTTGAAGGCTGCAACACTTTTTATATAAATTAGAAATGCACTATATTAAATCATTAATTTCTTTTTTTAATTTGTGTTGACTTTCCATTTCGAAAACGAAGTAACATCAATTTCCCGTTGGGATCTGAATTAAAATTAGTTCACCCTACTTCCGCTGGTAGGAAATCTTTATATACTATGTATGCTATTAACTAATGCTTTAAGAGCGAAAGGTAAAAAGTGCATTATGACACCTTCATTCATGTAAGTTTTCATAAATAATTAAATATGACAAATCAAAAATAAAAATAAATTTCCCTTTTCGTAATTTCGTTAAGATAACTCAAGAATTTGATGATTATGTTTATAACTTTGATATACCCCTCTGTATTTAAATTATTTTAAGTACAGTTGTCACATCTATAAAATCCCGATGATTTTGGTGCTAAGCAGTGGTTTTTTAAAAATAGCTGCATCCAATATGCATCTTGAAGCTTAATGATCTACAAAACCTTGAACTCGATCATTTAACGTGTCTACTCATAATGCGAAAGGGGATTTCCAGGCATACTTAGATTAAAATTCTTATTTTTATCTTGACATTATAGTTTCCGCTTCTTCTACTTTCTTCTCTCCACAATCTTAAGATAGCCGTTCGTAAGTTGTTGGTTAACTGTGCTTTCAAACATTATAATTTTCCATAGCAGTGCAAAACTAAAATAAGGTTATCATATTTTCAGGACTAATATAAATAGTCATGGTGGTGGTGTTGCCACATACGTAAAAACCACCAGGCATCTTTTGGATATTTTCTTTGTCATTAACCAGCAGAACCCCCTTTTTTATAGCCAGATCACTACACTATATTTTTCAAAGCATAATCTAATAATCCTCACCTAGCTTCCGTCACCTACAATTATTTCTCATATCGAGATTTCTGAAAAATTTACTATCAGGCTAGTCTTTCATCTCAAAACAGTCTTCCGTAAGACAAAAGTCTTTCTTAAGACGATTTACTGATCCGGCAAATCGTCTCCCGAAAGCCTTTCGACTGTGTTATGGCCGAATTAGCCCATTCCTACAATTAACTTGACATTTTTTAAAATTTTTTTTCATTAACGTATTGCTTTCTAATTGCCGTATAAATATAATTCATCCAAAAATTTAGTATGCTATACAATATATGAAGGAATTTTATTAAAAATATTGGAAGAAGTTATATGGTAGCACATTTCTCTCACGTCTCTCTTTGAAATTATGAACTTAACTGGTAAATCAAAAATCTGTGGTTTGCAAGTTTTTAAGTTAAGTTATTTTCTAGGTAACTACGCACACCTGCTGCTCATTTGTTAGATGTAGGGTTTTGAGGTCAAGTTAAGTTTAAGTCTAGACTAATTCGGCCATTAGCCAGAATTTCTTTGCGAAACTAACGCTTGTTTTTTGCTATTCATTTATGGTTTGATGACAGCATTGACAGCAACGAAAAATATACCTTCAAAAAAACTTTTCACCAGAATAGCCAAAGTCTTTTAAATCGTCTTACGACAAACTTCCAACTGTGGCTAACACAACTGCCCTGTATAATTTAATTGCAGCAGCAAATGATTCGATAGACTGGAAATTAATTTGGCGTATGGAATCTATTGACGACCAAGTCAATTTTTTTCAGAATCACATCAGCTTACTCTGGTGTGAGCCAACATTCAGCGTTTGATTAAGTTGCGCAATCAAGCTTACTCGCGTTTGAAGGGTTATAAGACTTTTGAGTTATTACTTTAGTTTAAAAATGCTTGATCCCAATGGGATGGCCATGGGATTAACGACCACAATATTTTTTTCATCTGATAGTTTGTAATGGAATGCCCAACAACATTATCCTAAAACGCGATGTGAACGCGATGAATGAGTCAAATATATTAAGAAATTTGCGAATAATTTTTGCAAATAAAATAAATATACCAAAAGAAGACATGTAGTTTGGTAGAAGATACACTCTTTTATATCAATCGCGAGAAATTAAACAAAAACTTAGGAACTTACAAAATATGTTTATAGCAATAACTTGGAAAATAATTCTAGTTTCGAAAAATTGTGAAATATTTTTTTTGTTTTATCGTTGTGCACCATACCACCTAATTTCATTAAAATACATGACCTTCGAAACAAACTTTCATTCTACAAATTTTTACCCAGGTAATAATTACAGTCTTTACAAAGAAATAGGATTTTCCCTTAAAAATTGTTTTAATTAATGAATAAAAAGCAGAAAAAGTATTCCATTTTGCAATGGTTACTAACTGACGCAATGGATATTTTGTATGATTGTTAATTGATTAACTAAAAATTTGGCATGGACATTTGACATTTTAGGTCACCCTGGTCCACTTATTGGTGCATAACACTGAAACCTACTGAGTTATCGAAATCTATATCTTAAATTTTAAGGTAGACGTCTATTAATAGAACGGTGGAGCTTGCATTCAATTCTATTTAGCAATTTTTAAGTGGTACGCGCCCAATAATACACATACATAAACAAAAATTATAAAATTAAAAAAAATGGATTCTATTTGCTCAATAATTATCCCTCCTATCAATGTTTCCTTAATATCTGCAAAGTACAAACATCGGCCTGTTCCAATTTTAATATATATAGAGAAGAGATATGTATATATGTGATCTGTATTCAAGTCAATTATTAGCTAATTCTTTACTACCCACACAGAAGATGGCGCCATATCACGGGATCGTTTGATCGGTTTAATTTCGTTTTTATCTCCGGAGCATATCTTATAATAAGGATAATCTGTGTGCCGTACTTTTATAATATATCTTACACCGTTTTCAATTTATAATTAATAATATTTATAAAATTGACTTTGGCGTGGCCCAAATGCAAACATTTTAAAGAGTTAATAAATGCCGCATTATCGATATGCACACCAAATTTGGCCGTCGCAAGTTTATTATGTACTAAATAATAAGTTAATTTTTTTTTCAAGATGTTTTATGTATGGGCGCGGCTGTCATCCGATTTTGACCTTTTTAAACAATTAAGGGACCTGCATACCAAATTTGAATAAGATACGTTAACAGTTTCTCAAGTTATTGTGTTTACATAGGGACGGACAATTTTGTGTCAATTTATCTTTTCCTTCTAAACACTTTGATATAAAAGGCAATATTCATCTCGAATAGTTTAAGCCGTTAAGCCTGCTTTAGGCGAAAAAACTTAATATATCTTGCGTTAGTAGAAGTATTGGTTATAATTAAAGATTTTTTTTTTGTCATTTGTGACTAGATGGACAGGATTTTTTTGGTTACTTTGAACGCTTTATAAGTAGATCTGTATAGGACTTTATGTACTTACGAGTACATATATTAAATGATAACTTTGTAATAAATATAGTAAATTTGGAATATAATATATCAGACATATGTATATATATAAACCAAAATAAAAAAAAAATTGTTATTCTTAACCAAAAAGAAATATTTCTAATTTATATTGGTTATATCGACCAAAAAAATTATTATTGTTAAAAATTCCAAAAATAGTATAAAGGTAATTTTTACGTAACCTTTTCGCTAAAAAAAGAGATAACAATTATTTTCAGTCCCTGGTTAAACATGTCTCATAAACTTACGACATAACAGGAGCGTCAATCTTTAATGACTCGATTTGAAAACATCAAAAAAAGCTTTTATTACTTAGTAAATTCTTGTATTTTTCTTTATAAGCGATCAGCTTTGAATAGTAAAAATCAAAATTTTGACAGTTCTATTTATCATAACTCTATTACTCTGTGTCAATTCGCAATTTCCAAACTTTAAGCCTAGCTAAGGAGTTTGAAAAATTGTTTTACTATTTTATTCTTTCTTTATTAATTGATATCAAAAACTGATTGAACAACATATCATTATTATTAGTAGATAAGAACACGCAAACGCATAATTGGTAAAAAGGAAATATTCTTAATGATATTAGAGAGCAAGTAAGAAAGTCTAAGTGCGAACATTATATACTCAGTTGTGGTTGTGAGGTACACTACCGGTACACCCAGGGTATTTGGATATGGGTTTTGCTGGGGTTGCAGACTTTACGTTGGGTCTAAATCAAATTTAGTTTTAGGTGATCATCTATATCACCAATTTTCTAGGCATCATGAAGTGTAAAGAATAAAATATCAGTAATGATACTTTAGAAAAGTGAAGAGTTGATAAAAACCACTTCAAAGATAAACCAGGAATAATATTAGACAAGTAAACATCACATGTGTAGATTTGTTAGAGAGTTATGTTGTGGATCACAAGGTTGTATATCTTATACTAAGTTTCGTAAAACTATCATAAACGCGCGGTCGGATATGGCTCAATTGATTTATTTACTCATATTCAAAACTTTGATATGTATAGCACTATACCTATTCTCATTCCCTTATGCCGTTAAGAACCCCCGTCATGTGTAAATACAGCTGATTATGAAAAAAAAGTTTGCGTCGAGAAGCTTTAACCTGTGCTCTTAATTCAAATTGTCATCATGAATATTGTCGTTATCAGTCTCATTATCCTCATCATTGACCTGTTCCCTCCCATTTGTCGTATCCTGCAAAAATTCCGGTATAGTAGTAACTTGTGAGGAAAGTAGTTTACTACTGTGTTTATTAAACATTCTTTTTGCATATGTTACAGGATCTGAAGTCACAATCAACATGTGCAAAATATATGTATTTATGTCTATTCTGGATGTTTTTCTTTAATCACAACCTTTCAAAATTGTCCTGCCGTTAATGATAACGAATCAATAATAGCTGGTCCCTGAATAAGTGTTTTTTGTACTCATTTGTACGCTAATTCTGTACCATCCATACAATTTTTTGGTCTCAAAACAAAAGGTTTTAAACTTAGTGACGTTGACATAAAAACAGCTTGACAAAGTTCTGAAAATTATGGAAAAATGGGTTAGGGGTTAGAATATGCCCAAGGTAGGTATGCCTGTCGTAAGTGACGACTATAATCCACAAAGGGTAATGACGTGCAACTTGATGGCCTAAAGTAATCTAAACTGGAAGTGCTTAAGTTCTTCCAACAAATTTGTATATTGCCTTTGATACCTGAAAACATTTCTAGTGGAATTCAAGTGCATAGAATAATACTGCAATCTGCGTACTGTAAATCGTTCGAAAATTTTTGTATATAAATGGAGTGACCTTCATTCCCATCTATACCCGGACGGATAAATATTAGCGTTTCTAGCTTTTGCGCATGTCTGAATGTCTATGTATTCACTTCAGTGATATCTTAATTTACAAAGGCAAGCGCCTCTTCTTGTGTATATGGAATGATTGCTGAAAATGTCGATGCCCCTGCGTGGTAAGGGTTTAGAATATGCGCGAGGTAGGCATACCGGCCGTAAGAGGCGACTAATATGCACAAAGGTAATTACGTGCAACTCGATGGTTGATCTACGGATATGATGCCTCTCACCTCTCAATACCCATCTTATCCGTCCTTACGGAAGGAGGGGTGACATGACCTAGAAGGTTTCACTGGTCATAATTCGCTACCACGATAGTCGGGCAGTACCGCAAGGGAGTACCGGGTTCAAATCCGGCCAAGGACTGTTAATTCGACAATACTCCCTAAAACCTTCGGAGAGTGTTTTTGTCGTTACCACAACAACAACATGGTACTTCCCTCATTTCCTTTAAACTTAATGGACTAAATGGCCCAGCTGCAATTCTTCTGCCTTGGCTTTTGAGTCCTTGCTTTGCAGCAAAAAAACAATTTTTCGGGACTAAGATTTTATGCAATTAAATCAACACTACGTTTTTAGTACGAGTACTACTTTTTGAAAAATCTTTTTTCGGTCTTTCTAGTCCTTTGGTAGTCGAATGTTGAAGAATGGGAGAAACCGGCTATTGTACTTCTGCACTGAGCCATTGGGATTTTTTTTTACAAATTTATCATAAGTATAACTACTTCATCTCCACTAAGAGATTAATTTCAATTAAAAAATATTTATTGAATAGTTTATTTGTTATTTCTGACACTCGTTTAAGGTATTAAAGAAAATTATCTCTAAAATATAGCTCATTCATTTTTTAACACAGACATTATGGCGGAATTTAAAAAATGCTTATCTTTTAAAAAGAAAAATAATTATAATTTATTCGCCATAACAACTACTTACTAGCTTATAGTTTTTTAACAGGCAACAGTTATATACATAAATAACACTTTTTACAAACAACTAACACTATATTGGTGTTTATTTTAAAGAGGTTTTGTTAATATTAGGTTCTTTTTTCTTGGACAAAAAACTGTTTTTAACTTAACAAACTTAACTTCAACAAATTGTCAAAAATCTCTTGGTATGTAGCTATAAAAGAGCATGTAATCCTAAATTGGGAAAAGGTGGTTGCTAAATTTTTGTAAATGCTTTCGAAAAAGGTTAAGCAATAGTTTGTAAAAATTTTACTAGCGTGTTCAGGGGTAATATATTTTGCCCTCTTCTGAATCGCAATTTTTTAGTCACTGTATAGAAAGTTTTTAAGTAGCTTTAACTTTATAATTCTTCTTCGAAAATTTATCAAGAACTAAGTCTGTCTAGTGATTGGTTTTTTTGATCAAAAATAATCATTGTTTTAAGATTTTTTTTAATAAAAAGCAACAATAATAGTTATTTTCGGGTTTTATTTTTTTGATAAAAAATAATCATTATTTTTTGAGTTTTATTTTTTTTTCATCGAAAATAAAACTCAAATGCCTGTTTTATTTTTTTTGGTCACAAATAAAACTTATTCCTTGAGCGCTATTTTATTCCTCAAGAATAAAAATTAAATTTTGAGTTTTAATTTTTTTCACTGGTCGAAAAACTCAAAAAGCCGCTACGCCTTTTTGGCAAGCAATTCATCATATATATTGGTTGGTATAATCTCGTCAACATATGTACTTAATAATTCAAACATATTTATAGACACATACATATGTATATGTACATAGGCGCAACTACTTTTTCAGTTTTTCGATCCGTGAAAAAAATTAAAACTTAAAATTTTATTTTTATTCTTGAGGAATAAAATATCGCTCAAGGAATAAGTTTTATTTGCGACCAAAAAAATAAAACTAGCATATGAGTTTTATTTTCGATGAAAAAAAAAATAAAACTCAAAAAATAATGATTATTTTTATCAAAAAAATAAAACTCGAAAATAACTATTATTGTTGCTTTTTATTAAAAAAAATCTTAAAATAATGATTAATCTACAAGTTTTGTAATAAAACTCATAACAGTTAGGGTCCCTGGAAATTATTATTCTACATACCCGTACAGAAAAACATTACCATGCATGCGGTTTTTACCGAATACATACATTGCAACCGTCTCAATATCTAAGCTTCCAAGTAAAACGAACAAAAGCCAGTGGACAGTGACTAGTCAAGTTATTCGAAAATATCGAATCGAGCTGAAACGAATTGAAAGCATTAAAATTACTGATTTGTTGTCTGATGTCGATTGTCTGTGGGCTTTTCTCAGTATTTATTCGACTGAGCTGATCTCAATTTTTTTTTTAATTTTTAATAGCAGATATGCCAGAACTTGTTGTATGCAAGTCAGACAGAAAAATTGCTTTTCTTGTATACTCCTGCAAACACCTCCGCACCTACGACCCATCTTCCGATGACACTATTAATTGAAATATAAATTTAACATTTTATTACTCGCTGTCTGAGCGGCGTTGATTACGTGATGCGTGCTCTAACAGTTTCTGAGCAGTTGTTGGAATTTCATCAACCCGCATATACTCGAATAAAAGGAAAACAGTTCGAGTACGTAATATACATGGATACATACATATGTGAATATATATAGGATATACCTATCAATTCCCCGGCAACGGAGGATTGCGCTGAAGATGAGCGACTGCAGCTGGGCCAGCATATCTTGGAAATATAATTTAGGTAGATATGGACATACATACATAAAATTAATTTAAAAATAGTATATGCAGCCTTTTTTTGTACATATTTGAGTCTCCCCGCAGAAGTAAATGTCTTTTATTTAAGTTAATCATTAGTATTGTATAGGGTAACTGCACTACTTTCCGGACAGCGCTAGTTTCAGGGCACTATGTAAATTTTTTGAGACTTATAGACAAATCAAATAAATGGAAGTAAGTACCTTAAAAAGTACGTATTAACATATTATAATACAAGTTGATTATATTTGTTTCAAACACAATAAACTTTCTTTTTATAAAAAAATAAAAATTTAATTAAATTTTCGGCCTAATTATTACTGTCCGATACTGAATATAAGGCGAGAACTACAAATTACACTTTGAATGCACCTAGTCGAGAGTATATTATATTATTTATGATATACAAAGAGAAAAACATATTTTTATTCTATATTTTCAGTTCAGTTTTTTCAGGTTTTTCCATGTACAAATATTGCTGAATATAAGGCGAGAACTACAAATTACACTTTGAATGCTCCTAGTCGAGAGTTTATTATATTATTTATGATATACAAAGAGAAAAACATATTTTTATTCTATATTTTCAGTTCAGTTTTTTCAGGTTTTTCCATGCACAAATATTGCTGTCCGGATACTAAAAAAATAAGGTTTAATGTTAAGTTTTTTTATCGATATTACTATATAAAGAATGAGTCGAGCAAGCGCTGGTTAGAAAAGCAGTGTAACTCCTAACAGTCGAAGCATTAATCTGGCGAGCGGCAGGATCACAAAATATGCTCAACCACTTTTCGTGCAACCTATGAAAACAGGCCACCCGTTTTACGAATAAGAGCAATGTTCTTATCCCATACCTTGACTGCTTTTCAATGCTCACATTTTGATTGAGAGTTTTACGGTTAGCTTTTTAAAAGACTTCCTCTTCTAAGTCAACATAATATCCCTTTATCTTCCATCAAAACCGCCAGGCTGTTACTGAAGAAATTAAATCATCTGCAGGTTTTCTTCAGTTTTTCTGTGCACAACACAAGAATAATTTGACAGCTCGTAGATCCTCTTCAATTTCGGATAAGCACAGTATAAAGCAGGTTTGGAACATTCGGTATCAATAGTACGTCGGCCCCTTTTTTGATGACGCCCCCCAAATCTACGAGTGCGATGTACAGAATGCACTACTTTCCGGGCAGCGCTAGTTTCAGGGCACTATGTAAATTTTTTGAGACTTATAGACAAATCAAATAAATCGAAGTAAGTACCTCAAAAAGTACGTATTAACATATTATAATACAAGTTGATTATATTTGTTTCAAACACAACAAACTTTCTTTTTATAAAAAAATAAAAATTGAATTAAATTTTCGGCCAAATTATTACTGTCCGATACTGAATATAAGGCGAGAACTACAAATTACACTTTGAATGCTCCTAGTCGAGAGTATATTATATTATTTATGATATACAAAGAGAAAAACATATTTTTATTCTATATTTTCAGTTCAGTTTTTTCAGGTTTTTCCATGTACAAATATTGCTGAATATAAGGCGAGAACTACAAATTACACTTTGAATGCTCCTAGTCGAGAGTTTATTATATTATTTATGATATACAAAGAGAAAAACATATTTTTATTCTATATTTTCAGTTCAGTTTTTTCAGGTTTTCCCATGTACAAATATTGCTGTCCGGATACTAAAAAAATAAGGTTTAATGCTAAGTTTTTATCGATATTACTATATAAAGAATGAGTCGAGCAAGCGCTGGTTAGAATAGCAGTGTAACTCCTAACAGTCGAAGCATTAATCTGGCGAGCGGCAGGATCACAAAATGTGCTCAACCACTTTTCGTGCAACCTATGAAAACAGGCCTCCCGTTTTACGGATAAGAGCAATGTTCTTATCCCATACCTTGACTGCTTTTCAATGCTCACATTTTGATTGAGAGTTTTACGGTTAGCTTTTTAAAAGACTTCCTATTCTAAGTCAACATAATATCCCTTTATCTTCCATCAAAACCGCCAGGCTGTTACTGAAGAAATTAAATCATCTGCAGGTTTTCTTCAGTTTTTCTGTGCACAACACAAGAATAATTTGACAGCTCGTAGATCCTCTTCAATTTCGGATAAGCACAGTATAAAGCAGGTTTGGAACATTCGGTATCAATAGTACGTCGGCCCCTTTTTTGATGACGCCCACCAAATCTACGAGTGCGATGTACAGAATGACATTTAACAATTATATCGGTGTGGCTTTCATACCTCCCATTGTACTAATTATTTATTATGTGCATTCTATCTCCAGTTTGTTAACAAACGCTCTTTTTTGTGTGGCTGTCCACCAACCAAGGTCTCCATAATGACTTCTAGCTCCACCATCGCCATAAATACCAAATTAGAAAGAGGGTGAGAAGCCGCACGTGCATCTCGCCACTCTTTTCCATGGATAAAGGGCCGTGGATGCTTTTTTGTTGTTGTTGTTTTTAGCGATATGAACCCGTTACGCTCCGGTACTCCCGACTGTCGTGGTAATGATTTGGTACCTTCTAGGTCATGGGTAATGAAAGGTGAGGGGCATCATATCCATCGAGTTGCACGTCATTACCTTTGTTCATATTAGTCGCCTCTTACGACCGGTATGCTTACCTCGGGCATATTCTAACCACCTAACCCGCAGGGGTTACGGAGATCCCAGATATTACCCTTTTTTGCACTAAGCTGTTCCGAACTGTGTTTTTTGAGTAATCACTAACTTACAGTTTTTTGCACTAAAATGCACTGGCTTCTTAGCTGGTGTAACTATGTGCAGCATATGTTTTTTATCGTTCAGGCGGGAAAACAAATAAAGAAATCTGAAATCAAAGAAATAAATCCATTCCTTCAAACACATATTTTCAGTCCATTTTGCACCAGTTTTACGAATTGGATGGACGGAAATATTTAAATAATTTAGTTATAAATACATCCATCTCAATTGCAAATTTGCCCGAATTTAATTGTTGATTGATGATTTTCACTTTTATAAAGCTGACAATAAAAAAAAATATGGATGCTTTCTCCACTCTCACTCTTATATATTTGGTGCCCACAACTACTCACTCTCCAAAATTATTCCCAGATTTGTACACTTTGTTCCCATGCACGGTAACCCCTCCTAGTTTAGTTCTAGTCCAATTCGTATTCTTATAGCTCCTCGCAACTAAGATTATGTATATCCAATTATTGGCAAACACCTACCACTTATGACAAATCAAACATCATCTGCGTTCGCCATAAATATAGAAATTGAAACCAAACTGTCCGGAAACAAAATTTTACTGTCCGGAAACTAAACCTAATCGAACTTTTTTGAATTTTTAATTTAAATATATTAACAACATTATATTTTTAAATTATATGTACGACATATTATTGAGAAATATGTATCCTATTATAAACAGTATAAGTTTTCGCGGTAGCGTTAATAGTGAGAAATTGAATCGAAGTCAAAGTTGAGGAAAACGCTAAGTAAGCATTGAATAAAAATTTAGGAGACCCTCTACTAATATGAAAAACAGGCGTGAAATTACTTGACCTGACTTGGTGTGCTCTTATAAACAATTGTAAAAATGGCCTACGTGAATAGCCTCCGATGGGCTACCATAAAATGTGTCATGTTTTGGGAGGAGCATGTTTAATTGCCTGCTGCCATTCCGGGAAACCTCCACAAGCATTCTATCAGATAACTAATCGTCATTGTTTACCTATACTAGTTTGGCATCTAATTTTTCAGCCATTTTGCGAATTTGAGTGGAAGGCAGTGGATAATGGTACTCGGCTGCGTGGAATGAAAGATCAGTGTCGGGGACTTTCGACAAAATTCAATTCAAAAAAGGAGTTAAACTTAGTACGAAGTTTGCAAATAGTAACTATATGTTGCTCCAATTTTAACTGAGCATACAATTTTTACATATGTAAAATTTGCCAGCTAGTGTCTGATTTATTACTTATTTTGCTTAGGTTAAGTAAAAATTATATACGAATTGTTGTGGTATAAGTTCATACGAAAATACATGAATAACATAAAAACTGTTATTTTGTAATTCTTTCTATTTAACGTCAACTGCTAAAACACGTCCAAAAATGTCGGGAGAGTTATCAAAAAACATGCTTTGACATCGGTATCAACAATCCGAAAACGGAAATTTAATTTTATATTTCTGTCAAGAGATATTTGCACTCAAAGTGGAAAAATTTTTGTCATTTTCATGTGGTTGTTGTAATCACACATAATGGGTGTTACAAAATGTGCAAAAGTGTATTCCGCGCAGAAATACTGTGGATCGCGTAGCCAGTGTTGGATCGGCTAAGGGTTATTTTTTTGAAGCGTGGCCGAAGGCCGCCCACGCAAAAAGGTGTTCTGCACGTAAATACCTGGGTAATTTTTTGGTTTTTTGCCAATAAGTTCTAAATTCCTGAGAATATTGGGTTGTCCCTACCGGATTAGGGTTCCTGGGATCGAAACACGTCTCTGGGTATCAATATCGACATTTTTAGTGCAATTTTTCCTGTTGACATTGAAAGTAAAGTATGACCTAACCATGGCCCTGAATCGTTGCTTATTTTTTGCGGGCTAGAGAAGTAATTCTTTTATAGAGTTTTGTGGTTTCTTAACGACAATTTTCGCATCTATGCCGTATATTTTCATTATATATATTATTTTTTTACCATATCTCAGCACACTCCTCTTTCATTCTTTAAAAAAATGTTAGTTCCAAAAAATGCAAACCTGTCTTGTAGACTCGACAACTCACCCCACGGACAAATTCAAAGTATTTAACCAACTGCCTGTAAGTATGATTACATAAGAATTTTTATTATATTTTTCATATTTATAGTGAATATTATTTATATTGATATTTTAGATATACTGGAGATAATCAGGACACATTTCCACCCCTGCGGGTTAGGGGTTTAGAATATGCCCGAGGTAGGCATACCGGTCGTAAGAGGCGACTAATATGCACTAAGGTAATGACGTGCAACTCGATGGTTGATCTGCGGATATGATGCCTCTCACCTCTCATTACCCACCTTATCGTTCCTTACGGAAGGAGGGGTGACATGACCTAGAAGGTTTTACTGGTCATAATTCGCTACCACGATAGTCGGGCAGTACCGCAAGGGAGTACCGGTTTACAATCCGGCCAAGGACTGTTAATTCGACAACACTCCACAAAACCTTCGTTTTGATTTCGGTATAACAATCCGAAAGCGGATTTTCAATTTTTTGTTTCAGTGAAAAGTTATTAGCAAAAAACCCAAAAAATTACCCAGGTCCGATCCCAAATAGGGGGGGGGGGGGGGGGGGGGTGGGGGGCGGGGGGGGGGTTGACCAAGGCATTTTTGTGCAGAACATCTTCCTGCGTCCGCGCTTCAAAAAAATAAACCTTAGCCGATCCAACACTGGCTACGCGATCCCCAGTATTCCTGCGCGGAACACACTTTACCTATAACTCTTGACAGAAATATAAAATCGAGTTTCCGCTTTCAGATTATTGATACCGAATTAAAAACGCATCGTTTGATACCCCTCCCGACATTTTTGGTCGTGTTTTTACCAGTTGTCTCCTAAAGGAAACAATTACCGAATTTTCTAATCACCAAAGCAATTTTTCACTTCATTTTCCTTGATGGCAGATGGAGCAATATCTGCTATTAAAAGGTTGAGAATGAATTTGTTGTATTTTGTGCTGACTCGAGTTACTTTTGCTATATTTACACACAACATAATCCACTAAACAAACCAATTATAATTTTGCAATTAAAAAAATGTCTGCTTGCCACAACTTTGTTTACGTATTAGGAAACAATGACATAGCAAATACGAATATCAACAAAACGCAATGCCAAAAGGCATATGCACATGGCTGTATTTTAATACACTAAAATGCTTTAAAAAAGGACTTAACCTTTAATTTAAAGTTAAAAAAACAACAAAAAAACTTGATTAAAATATAAAAATTTCTTGTTTTGACAACAAATAGGTTATTATAAAGGCTATATCTTCAAAAATATGCTAGGTTTATGGCTTTTTAATATTTTGCTTTAAAAATATTAAAGTTTTCTTCAAATAATGTGTCGAGAACTGTGCGTGTGTTTATATGCGTTTTTAGCAATCAGCTGTTAGTTGCGCTACTAGTAGAGATATACTATGCTAATCGTATAGGGTTCTAACTAGTCGGTTAAGTAAGCAACGCCAAGGTGCTTGAGTGCTCGATACCTTATTTTTATATATTATATACATATAATACTTCTCACCATACCGCCACTTTCAAAATATTATTATGTCGGTTAAATTAAGTATTGGCACAATTGTATTAAAGTAAACAGTTTTTCTCAAAATATCTTTTGAACAGCTTAAAAATATATACCTTCTCGTTTGAACTACTAACACTGGCAGTATGATAGCACATTCTATAATGTTTATAAAAATGTCACAAAACGGCGAGAGCGACGTTGATTGGCGGCAAAATCGTTTACTTTATACCATATATGTAATACTTCTATATTGCTAGAAAATACTCAGTACACTCGCCAACATCGGAGTGCAGATATATAGGAACCGAACGTAGACAAATTACACATTTCGTTTGGAAAATCCATGAGCGTATTTTACTTTTATTGAAAAATATTTTTGGATAAGCTACAAAATTGTAATCTTGTAGTAGATTTGTATAAACTTAAAATAACGCAAGCCTAGCATCAGATTCTAGTTGACTAAGGCGTGACTATATCTAAGGGTGGAGAACAGATGCCAAAGTATTTTTAAGTTGTGGATGGGGCAAGATGACAAATATTTCCGACCATGGGCTGATATTTGAGAATAATTATTGTAATCTGATCTCTAAAGAGAGTGATGCGCGATCAATAACTTTCGTCTACAGTGGGCTACAATTGATCCCCACTATTCCGTTAAGGCATAGTTGGGGTAAGTCGATTTTAATTTCTGTAGCCTATTTTTAGGTGTTGAAAGTAAACTTGTCCGACCTAGTCTCTTCATAGGGCATGCTTAAACAAAAGAGATCACTCCAACCCATCCAAAGAGATCAAAACTGACATTGGTCGCATGCTCCTTTGGGACTCATCCCGGATCCACCCTAGACTAATCGAATTTTTTGCAGGGTAACCTTGCTAACCGTTATTCCATGTTTCATCCACTCCGATATTAGTTCTTATTGCCACTGATTCTTGTCGTAGTTTGTGTAATACAAATTTCTATTGCCATTTTTCAACAATTTTTTCCCCAATAACGGCCGTGGGATGGGGGAGTGTCTAAAAATTATAGCTTTTCCACGCGGGGTCGCCACTCTTCTAGTGTTTTTTTACCATGGAGGGATTCTATCGAAATTCCATCTGGAAGTAACCGTTAGAAACATCAAATACAACCAAACCTCAATTGGAGAAAAGAAATGCACATCTTTAATTTTCTCGAGGTATATTGCGCCAAATTACTACTATTTTTTTTAATATCGTCAAAGCGACGTAAAGCGAGTGGTGTACAGTGCTTACTCGATAAAAAAATAGGGGTTTTTCATAAAAATCTTGAATCTATTTACATAAGCTTAAACCGCTCCTGTAACGATTTGACTTTTCAGTATATTTCATAGCTAACAAAAATACACTTATACGATACAATCTCAAAAATTGATTTCGATTTCAAAACACACCGCGGGGATAGCATGCTAGCCATATAGAAGTATTACATATATGCTTTATACACACACATAGGTACTCTGGTGGCAAGAATAATAGACCCAAAATTAAAAATGGTTTTAATTTTAAAATATATTTATTTACACGTTGGTTATAATTTTTATTTAGAATATAGCGAAATCTGTAACAAAAAGCACATTAGAAAAAGGTTCGAAGTTTACACAAATTTCAGAAAAGCTAATCAAAGTTTGAAAAATACAAATTTTAAAACTTTTGTACAAAAGTTTGAATATTTTTAAGTGCACAGGTTTGTAGCTCATTCAATTTTAGTAGGATAATGTATAGTACCTAAAAATGTTCTCTGAATTTTTTCTGTCGAGGGTGTTGAATATTTTTTCGATACAGGGCACGCAGAAAAGCGTAAGTTTTAAATATTTCATTTTGAATAAATGTCGCCATTAGATGTGTTTTTTACTAGCTTTATATTAAGTCCCTTTCTTATTTGTTCACTCATTTCTATACGAAATTCCGGAATTTTGCAAAGTATTTTTATGTAACTTCCCGTTGAGCTAAACTCTTGAAACTTGTAACATAGTTTAGAAATCCGTGACAATACATTATGGATGAAAAAAAAATCCGCTAGGCGGAGAACGTATCAAGATATGTGAAAATTCACTTAAAATGTTTAATCCAGACACTTGAAAATTGGAACATAGCTCAGAACTTCGTGACATACAATGTGGATGAAAAGAAATTCGCTATGTGGCGAACGGATCGAGATATACTTAAAATTTATTTAAAATGCGCGACTCATTTTTAAGCAACTTCCCGGTAAGCAAGAGCATTGAAACTTGGCACGGGGGGAATCATCCGATTGATTTTTCAGTAACTTGCCGGTGAGGTAAAGACCTGAAACTTGACATATGTTCACCCATATTACAGAACATATTCACTAATAACTGTTATCTGAGTAGCATTGTGATATGTACATACGCACCTTAAACTAAAATAATCACGTAGGTAGCACTAAAAAAAAAAAATTTAAAAAGGTGATAAACAATTTTTAGAAACAGCTGAAAATTTTAAACAAAACATGGTATATGTGAGTTTTAATTTTGAAATTTTAATCACACCAATTGTAAACAATTGATGAGATTTGAAAATATAAATTTGGACTGCACCTTCCCAAACTAAGGTAATCAGTTTTTTAAGCCCAAATGGTAGTTTATGAATTGCACTACACCTCTACATTTTCAAATTTTAGATATTGAACACAATTGATATGATTAAAATTGCAAACCCAAAGCTCACAGATGCCATGTCTTTGTTTAAGAACAAATTTTGCTGCTGCTTTTTAGCGACATAAATATGAAGGTAGTTTTTAACATTTGTGTATCATCTGCCTGGGTAACATCGATTTTGTTACTCAACGCGTATGGCAGTTTGAATTTTTGTATAACTTTTTCCAAAAAAGGAGTTTTACTTTGCTTTACTAATGCAAAATGGTCATTCAGTTATCATTAATATCGAAATTTTAAATACGTGCCTTAAAGTTAGAGAAAACAAATGTCTTTTTCTAGCGTGTCAAAATGTTTGTTCATTTAGCCATTTGTATTTGTGCATGTGTTCATGTACTTAGCTTGTAATGGCTGTCACAAAAACCAACTTATTTTAAAAATGGGTAACATCCTGTTTAAAAACTATCGGCAGTAACTAACATACAAATATGTTCATTTATTTTATCCCAATCGGAAACGAAGCGCTGCAGAAGCGTTACGAAATACCAATAGCATTACAGACGCACGTGAGGTTTTCGAAAATCATATTGCCCCTGGAAAATAATAGTAATTTTTAAGAGTAGTGGCGATCCCCCAGAGCCCAATTGCGAAAGTCCCACCCACAGGACCAATATGGTTTTTGAGTACTTTATTGTTAAAGTGGCAAAAAATGTCAAAATAAACCTCACTCTTTCTTGTAAAATTTATTTATCTAGACTTACGATGCTGTCACATGTGAAAAAAAAATGTCGAACGATCGCCTCTAACATGTAATAAAAAGAGCCAATACGTTTTCTGCGCAGAACAAACCAAAAAAATTATCTGCAGAAATTCCTAGCCAACCTTTTTGTAACTTATGAATTTATTTTCAACGATGTGGCAGCACGTTCTATGTGTTTAACTTTCCATAAACGTTTTTTTATAACTATTTGCACATTGGCAGAGACTTCAATATGAGTATTGTAAAGTTTATTGTTAGGTAATATTTTGTGAAAAGTAAATCTGCATTCAACTTTAACTTTTGGGTCGATCGAAACTTTGAGAAATTATTTTTCAAGTTATCTTAAGTTATATGTAATTTTTGTTTTTTCTCCTTAAAGGCGCCGTTTCCGAAGAAATACATATATTGGGCTGTTCATGCTGAAGTTAAAGTGCAACATTTATTGGTTTCGAAAAAGCGTGCATGGTGGCGCATTTAGTAAATGCACATTTAGCAAGCGCGAATTATATGTTTTTTGTTTACAAACATGTTTTTGAGGTTCCAAAAACTCGCAGTACGTGTGCAAAAATGTACAAATTTTTATTAAATCTCTAAATTAATTTAATTCGCAAACATCAGGTTAACTTGTAGTTTGACTTATTTTAACAGTATTACAGAACATGTGTGCTAATTTACAAATTCAAATTAGAATAAACTTGCTGCCGCTCTGACTTAATACGGCACTGATTTCGCGCAGTGAGAAGAGGCCATTTTAAATAATCTCCAGTTCTACATATCCGATCGAAAAAAGCTATTCACCCTATTAAAGATCCTATATCGCCCTAACAACCTGCCATATAAAGTTTTCTAATTAGATTTAAGAACTATTTGTAAATGCATTTCTAAAATCGGTCACATTTTCCGTCAGCATCGTCAACAACATTAAATAACACGTAAAAGCTGTAATTCTTTTACATTTATTTTGACATGGCGTTGGAGACGGATCGATTGCAAATAATATATGTTCTAACTATTTGCAAGTCGGTTAATAAATATAAAAGATATATCGAATTTAGCAAATGTAATTTTTTGATACTGTATTTTCCGATCCTATCAAAAAACTTGTTTGAACTTGTAAACTGAAATTTCTGCTAAACTTTCAAAAAAATTTTCCGGTTTGATCTGAAAGTAAAGTATCGATATACCGCATGAAAAAATAAATCGCGTAAGTTTTCGATAACTGTATACAAAAATTTATAGCCGGTTTCACGAACGAAATCCAAATTAAAAATAATTTTTTTACTTGGATTTTATATGACATTTATTTTTTCTAAATGGGTTTCGTGTAGCTTTGTTACCCAATTATATGAGAACAAGTAAAAACAAGCCTTTTTTTTATCATTTTAAACCTTGTAGTGGAAATTTTTAAATAATTTTTTTTCAAATTGCAGTTTGAGTATTCGAATCGATTCGAATGTGAAGATAATTTCCCACTAGAAAATCTGGATTCAAGTTCTTCGAATGAGCACTTTGTATACGAAGGTGAATCGCTTCATGTCCATGTGTTCTAAGATGCGCATGAAAAATTTCCATTGGGTTATTCAAATATGAGCTCAATCAATTGTAAATGTATACGCATGTATATATTCCTATAGTATTTAAGTTTAAATAATTTTCCGTGTGTATAAACTAGTAATGTTTTTTTATGCGATGAAGATACCCGCCTCTTCTTCTTCAAGGAAAAGTCGTAAATTTTTTATTTCAGAATTCAGGGCACGCTCAACAAAATGAACTAAGATAACACAAGCAGCTGGCGGTTTCACTTGTAGATGTCAAAAATAAATTACATGAATTGTTTTGTAGAGGATAAATAAAGGCCGCCGAAAAGGTGCACATGATAATATCTCCACTTTAGCCACTTGTTTAAAGAAAAATAGTGCATCCACATGTATATCTATCTACATATTTCAATTTTTTAATAAAGATTAAGAATCTACATTGAAACCTCATTTGGCAGACCACTCTTAAATGTATTTTGTGCCCCCAACGAAATCATCTCAAGGGAGTGTTTATAAATCTTAGATTTCCATTTTTGTCCAAATCATTTAGCCACTGTGCCACTAACTCATGCGTCATCCATGATTCCTTATTTGAAGGAAAATTAACTTTTTTTCTTTTGGGTTTTCGATATTTGGCATATTTGGACAGAATTGGTCAGTTAGCTCCCTTTTAAAAAGTTCGCTTCCACCGAACACCTCATTTTTTAGGGCCAACGATTTCTTTGACAAAGTTTTTAAGAAAAGACCAGTGTCACCTACGATAAAAGTTGCTAAGTCCACTTTTACCAAAAACCATGAAAACGGTTCAATATTCAGAATTACTAAATCTTAATAAAAATTAAGTCTTATAGCTTTATAAATTTAGTATAGATTTTGATATTTTCAAGGTTGGCTTAGTTTTCTTTCAATTGAGTATTTCGGTCTAATAAAGAATTTTTCTCATAACTAAGTACTAAAATTCTCTAAAGAAGTTATCTGCATACTCTTTTGTAAAGAAATTTCAATTAAAAGGTAAAACATTTTGAGCATACTAAGTAAAAATTCCCTTAGGTTTTCCTAAATTTATATAAAGTTTAAAAACTTTGTGGACGTGTCTTTTTCCAAGGTATTAAAGATAATTTACAAGAAACTAACGATAAAAATTTGTCATAAAAAAACAAATTCATTCTTGCTCATCATTGAGTATGATTACATTTTTTACTTAGGCCCTGTGCCAATCGGTTGAAAATTTTTAATTTTGACAGAACGAAAGAATGAATATGAACGCCCATGGGGCTAGGTCAAATTTTGACAACTACGAATGTGTACACATGTATGAATTCGGTATCGCTAATCATATTCTTTTAAATGAATTTATATGCCAACACGTTATTAAACGGTAAAATATAATTAGTGCAAAAAATACGTAAATTTAAAATTTATTCACAGCCCATTTGCTTTCGCACGTGCTTTTTCCAGATGTCAAAATTTACAACTGTCAAAATTTTTCATTTCATTTGACACAGCAAAATGGAAAATATTTTTACTCCATAAACAATTTTTTCACCTCATTTTTCCTTTTAAAATGTTTCCGATAAGCACACGGCCTTAGAATAAAAATTTTCTTACATTTTAAGATTTGCCACAAAATGATAAGAATGGCTATAAATAGGAGCTTAGCTGACAAAAACCATTGCTCTGATAGCCTAATGGTTAACAGAGTTATGATGAAAAAGTCTAAGTGCTTCCGAAATGGATCTATGGAAAATCTATGGGGATTATCTCTGAATTAAAAAAAAATTGAAACAATAATTGTCGAGTCGAGAGGGTTTTTTTATAGAAGTTTTTCTTACCATGCAGTTTTTTGTGTTTGTCGAAGCCTACTAGTAAGGATGAATTGTTAAAAAAAACACTGAAAATATATACAGACTATGCTGCACCCATTTAAAGTGCAATTTTCCCCATTTTTGCAATTATTTCGGTGACAGTAACAGTAACAGTTATCGAAAAAATGTTCCTCTACGGTTTGTTTGTCACAAAATTTTCTATCGAAAATGTCTGCATGGTTTGTTTGTAAAGACGATGATACTACAGGTAAAGCCGCTTTTGCTCTGTGTATTACATAAAAAGTATGCAAATACAGGGTGGCTAATGAAAGCCGCTACCAAAAAAAAATTAAATAACTTTTTTTCTATTTAATGAATCTGGTTAATTTTTTTTTTATTTTGCAGATTGACTTTTACGTTTAACAAAAATGGATAACTGGGACACTGAAACAAGAATTTGGATTGTCCGCCGCTATCACGCACTGGAGTCCGTAGTTTCGGTTCAAAGAGAGTATAGGCGCACGTTTGGCGGCAATCCTCCGAGCAGATGGACCATAATAAGACTTGTAAACAATTTTGCCGAGCATGGGACAGTCAACAGAAGACCTTACCATCGAAACCCTTCAGTTCGAACGGAGGAAACAATCGCTGCTGTAGCTGCTGCCATACAAAACAATCCACGTGTTTCGACAAGAAGCTTATCTGCTCAAATGGGTGTAAGCAGACAGTCATTACAGTCAATTATGCACAAAGATTTGGACTTATTCCCATATAAAATTCAAATGGCCAACAAACTGAACGCTGCAGACTTGCCGATTCGCTTGGAATTTTGCCAGAAGATGCTTCAAATGGTGGAAGAGGATGGAAACATGTTGAACTGTCTTTTCATGTCTGACGAGGCCCATTTCGATTTAAACGGCAACATAAACAAACAAAATTGTCGAATATGGAGTGCTTCCAACCCACAGATACTCCATGAGACGGAATTGCATCCACTTCGTGTCACAGTGTGGTGTGCAGTTTCATCACGCTGCATTGTCGGGCCCTACTTCTTCGAAGAAAACGGTCACACCGTTACGGTTACTGGAGACCGTTACTTGAGCATGTTGAGAGAGTTTTTCTATCCAGAATTACGCCGAATGAGAATTTCTTTCAACTCTGTGTGGTTTCAGCAAGATGGTGCAGCTCCTCATATAGCCCAACCTGTTATGACAGAATTGCGACGAAAATTTCCCAATAAGCTGATATCCAGAAACTCCACATTCCGTTGGCCACCCAGGTCGCCTGACCTTACTGCACCTGACTTTTTCTTGTGGGGTTATTGCAAACAGGAAGTCTTCAAAGCAAAACCAACAAATTTGAATGAACTAAGGCAATCCATTCGAGAAACAATTGCGGCTATTCCTGTCTCAACTCTCCAAGCAGTAATGAACAACTTTTTGGTAAGATGCCGCACATGCATCGACGAGCAGGGGGGGCATTTAAATTCCATTATTTTTAAAACTAATTAAGCTGTATTTAATAAAATTTAATGAGCTTTAACATGAATAAAAGAAAAATGAATTCCATACACTGAAAAAAAAACTATTTGAGTTTCTTAATGTAGCAAAATTCATCAGCCACCCTGTACATAAGTTGATTTTTGGAGTGCATTTTGTAAATTGTCAAAAATCCTTTTTAATGTAAAGTAGTAAAGCGATTTCGGTAGAGTGCTAAATTGCTATCTAGTTTACCATACAAAATCAAATTCATTCATTCATAGAGTGATTACACATTTTACTGAGATTACACATTCCCATACTTTTTAAGATTGGACACAAAATATATTGCGTAATGGCGTGGTAAAAGTTAATAATGTTTAACATTTCTCTAATGAAGAAGTCCATCAGCTTTCGAAATGGTTCTGAAAGAACAGCTTTGGCGGTTGCATCTAAGCTTTCCTTTCTATTCGAATAGAAAATTTTAAAAAATAATAGCTGAGCTCATTTATAGTAACGACTACTTTATATCAAGAAAATGTAAAGGTTTAATCCGAGAAAACAATTGCAAAACTCCTCTAAATATATACTTCTACCAAAAATAACGAAATTGATTTTTGTGAATGTTTAAAAATTGCTTTTAATAGTGAAATTTTATATTGAAAGCGAAGTAAACTTTTTTTATGGGCATACATTTTATGAAGTAGTTCAATAAATGATTACTTACTGATGCAGAGGCTGCCAATTAATATTTCGTAGGGCATCGCCATCTTAAAAATTTATAGTACATATAAATATAACTAGTAGGTTTCGCTGCGGGATACATACACGCGTACATATGTAGATACACTTGGCACAATGAGTGCACAAGCAAAAACAGTATTTCTGGAGAAAGCATCGATGTACCTATAGTCATGTATACATATATTTTTCATACATTTCGCTTTAGTAATTCGTAGGCCTAAAGCGTACCTAAATCGTACTGTTCGAAGAAAAGAGTTTCTCTTTTGAATTCGCTCGGAATTAGCTCACACAGCACATAGCAAAAACATCGACGTGTTAATTAATTTCAGTTCGAGCATCCATATTTTATGTTTTCTATTGGTGCACGAAATATTAGAGAGTTATCGATAGATAAACAATGTGAAGCAAATTTTGATAAAAACACGAGATGGTGCCATATTGGACCGAAAATAAAATAGAGCAAGGGGAAACTGAAAAGGCTTTTTTGGCCAAAAAAGTTAATTTAGTGCTAGCTGTGTATAATCATGAAATATCATCACTCCAAAGGTCAACGACGTCAATGGAGTCAGCAGTGATGGATTTACTAGAAGGCTAAGTAGGCTAAAGGCTAGGGTGGCAGAAGGGGCTGAAAATATTTCTCAAAAATTTTGGTCTTAACGAAATAAATAAAATCATAATATCTCACGCGCTATTGTAAACAATTTTAACCAAAAATTTTAATTTTTTGAGATATAACCAGATAAAAATGGCGAAAATAGATTACTTTCCATCTTTATTACATAAATTTTCAAAAATTGCTACGCTTAACTATTTCTTGTAAGCGATTGGGAACAGAATAACATTCATAATGGTTTGGTTTTTGAAGGAAAAGAGCAAATAATTTTTGTTAGTTGATATTAGAGAAAAACAAGTAAGGGCGGCGCTGTCTTCGGCTGTGCCGAAGGCTTTATACCTTGCATGAGTACGTGCAAACTTAAATACGCATTGTTTAAAGTTCTCTAAAACTTTGTCAGCAATACATTTAATTTCCTTTTATAATAAGCTTTATTTGTTATCTGTTAGCAAATATCTCACCAAGTTTCAAGTTTTAATCTTCCAAAATGAGGGATAAATGGCCATAATCCTCTTATCTGAACGATCGGTTGTATGGGACATATATGTACTATATATAGCTCCGATCTTGCTGACTTTTTTACGAAATCTTTTACTATCCATAAGAAAACACCTCACCAAGTTTCAAGTTTTAATCTTTTAAAATGAGGGAGAAATGGCCATAATCCTCTTATCTGAACGATCGGTTGTATGGGATATATACTATATATAGCTCCGATCTTGCTGAATTTTTTACGAAATCTTTTACTATCCGTAAGAAAACACCTTACCAAGTTTCAAGTTTTAATCTTTTAAAATGAGGAATAAATGGCCATAATCCTCTTATCTGAACGATCGGTTGTATAGGATATATACTATATATAGCTCCGATCTCGGTGATTTTTTTACGAAATCTTTTGTTATCCATAAGATAATATCTCACCAAGTTTCAAGTCTTACTCTGTAAAAATGAGGGAGAAATGGGCATAATCCTCTTATTTGAACGATCGGTTGTATGGGAGGTATATGCTATAGTGACCCGATTATACCGGATCCGAGAAATGTCTAATATAATACAAAAATACATCCGTGTGCCAAATTTCATCTAGATATCTCAAAAATTGAGGGACTAGTTTGCGTTCAAACAGACGGACGGACAGACGGACATGGCTGTATCAACTCAGTTCATCGTCCTGATCAATTTGGTATGCTTAATAGTGGGTCTATCTCTTATATTTCTTAACGTTACAAACATCGCACCAAAGTTAATATACCATTTCATGTTCATGAAAGGTATAATTACAACGATATGCACAGCGATGGTATGGGGTGACATATTTCGAAGTGCCAAACTTCTCATCAGACCACTTCTCGGACACTGGGATACGAACCCAAGTGTCTTCACCAAGGCCGATGTTAGAGTACTCTAACAACTAAGCTATGGTGCCATGAACCGTCACGATGCATTTTTCCTCTAATGTGCCATTTTTACTTTATTCCTTTTAAACATTCTTCCGTACATAAATTTTTTATATGTTAACTCAAGGAAAGTGGAATATTTTTGAGTGTGTTCATGGAACAGCTTTTTTGCATATCAACATTTTTCTTATACGAAACTGTAGCATTCAAAATACTCCATATAAAAGTACCTTTGGCTGAATAAATTTTTATATCAAAGTAAATTAGCTTTGAATGAAAAATTTAAAAGCATTTTCTCATCTTATATCAACATCAGTATAACCCCGTTCGCTCCGCCGGATACTTAGCAGGGTGAAGTACTGCTAAAATAACAATAATCTTCTGCTTGCTCTGTTTACAATATTTTTGTGATATTAAATTTAAATTAAGAGATATTTTGGTATGTTATTTTTGTAAATTTTTCGACGAAAAGTCATAACTAATAAAATAAATTGAAAAAAAAGAGATAGAATGGGGCTGATTATTAAAAGAGTCTTGTGACTGTGTAACACTGGGAAAATATATGATGAGCAGAAAGGTTTCTTACCAGTGAGTATCTTCTAAAGTGAATAAAAGTGAAATGAAAGATTGTAATTGGTTAGTTTATTCTGAAAACGAAAACTCCGTATGTTTTGGATCCTGCTTGGCAATTTGGTACATGGAATTATAAAAGTCAATTCGAGAAGGAATGTCTTAATGTACGAGTACTAGGGATGCACCTGCCGAACTTCTCTTTGTCCTGAAAATGACATGATTGTTGTATTTAAATTTCTTACGAATCATATTAAGCTTTGTCTAAGAAATACCTTAAATAGAAAAATTAAATGACACTTGTAGGTATTCTTTAATTTTTTTGTAGGATGAATGCTAAACATTAAAATGTACATACATATGTATCTGTTATAAAAACTTACTTTGACTTACTTTATGTAAGAAAAACAATAAGCTTGAACATTTTGAGTCCTAACATTTATCTTCTTACTACCCTTTCTTAGCTGTAAATTTTTATAGAGACATAATACTTAATGACACAAAATATATTATTTTTATACCTTTAATGAACATGAAATGGTATTATCATTTTGTACCGATGTTTATAAATATTAGAAGAAGAAGAGGTAGAGATAATCAAGGCGATAAGATAAGCCGATTTAGCTATGTCTACCTGTCCGTCTATCCGTCCGCCTGTCTGTTTGACAGCAAACTTGTCCTTCAGTTTTAGATATATATCGCTGAAATTTGGTACCATGACTATAAACGAGCTCAAGGCCAAGAATAATAATGTTTCTTATTTATTTATTTCATATACGGTCTACAGAATTAAAAACTTACAGACTAACCAATTGAAAAATTAATTTAGCAGAGAAAACAAGTTAAGTTTAAACTTATTTAAATTCAAGGTAAAATCTATAATATTTGCATAGGTATTACAAAGCTTAACACACCTAGAATCTGGCTCATTATCTCCATATATAGTTAAGTGCTTTCAAATAATCGATTATTCCGTAATTCACGCGGTGGAGTGTATATTTTAAGTGAATCTCTTGTAGATAAACAGTATCAAAAAGTACATTCTTCTATCATGTGAGGAATGCAATGCAAGTAATTTACGCCTCCCTATGGCGTTCTTTTAGAATGGATGTCATTTAAATAATAGGAAGTCAATATGCTTTATGAATGTTAGTTTTGGGTCAAAAATAACACCTAAATCTCTAATTTCATTACATATCGGCATTCTTGAGTTGTTGAACTCATAGTCATATACAGTATTACAGACGCCTTCCTTGAAAAAGTAACAACGCAGCACTTATTAATATTTAGTTGTAACTGATTCATCATACACCATTGACCCAGCGCGTTAAGATCGTGTTGAATACTACGAGTGTCTGAATGGTTGCGCGCTACGGAGAAAATCTTCACATCATCCAAGCAAATCTAATGAGATCAGGCAAATCGTTAATAAATAATAAAAATTGAATTGGTTATATAAACATCTTCCTCTGTCACCAAGAAAGTAGCGACTGAAGGCAAACGTTCGGATGTAAGATTCAGATATAAAGAAGTGGTTTGAGACTCATAGATTTTCTGGAAAATCAATTGAGTCCTGCATATTATTGCAATTCCGTAGGGAAACCAGTCGTTTTTCTTCGTGAGTTTATAAATTGCCAGAAACACGATTTATAAGGTTTGAGGTTTCTTTCAACACTATACATATAATAGCTGAATATAAAATTATAGGCAATCGAAATCTTTACGCAGACGACAGAATGTGTTGTGATCAGACCCTAAGTTGCTTCTTTTAAATTTCTTTAGCGCTTTGGTTTTTATGTTTTTAATTGACTAAGGTTAGAATTGAACCATGGTGGTATACTGCGTGACATCGGTTTATTAAAAGGAACATAACTGGCAATAGTAAATTTTGTAATATATTAATCATTTGTCGAAACCAACAAGATCGGACTAATAAACCGCATACTCGCATACAATCGATTTTTCCGAAAAATGGGGTTTTTTTGCTAAAACTCTTGCAATTTAAAATCGAGGAACACAAAATTCGGCAGCTACAGTACTTTTTACATATGTATGTAATGTGTGTAGTGAAAATAATCAAGATTGGACCAATATATCGTATGGCTCCCATACAACATATTTTTTCGATCAACGGGGTTTGGGTTATGGAACTTTAAATCAGAGGTCAGCAAAATTCTAAATGATATATATTTTAGTCGCTTGTGAGACAGCAACGAGCAAGCTCATATGTATAATACTGTCGCCTCTTTTTAATGTAAATTGCAAATTGAAATGGAATATCAAATAAATCCGTTTAGTTTCAAAGAATATACAAATTTGTTTCTTTTAGTAAAATTTATTAATTTTTTGAAATTTTTGTATTTACATTACAAAAAATTTTACGCACATACATACATACGTTATTAGCCGCTCAAACAAGCGACACCCACACGCGACAATCCTACGCGACTTGCGCAGCGACGACTAAATCAATTACTAAAGAAAGAGAGTATCCTATCTGTGTGAACTGAGCCTGATAAATTGATTGATGAAACGCCGACGACTGCTTTAAATTAACATTTTGTTCTTACTGTAAGTAAGGCTCGGACACACATGCGTATAAAGACTTCGGCACAGCCGAAGACAGCACTTTCCTTACTTGTTTATACTTATTTCCTTCAGAAGGTTCAGAAGGCTGTGGAATAATATACTCTTCTTCTTTAAATGGTCCAACATAGCTCGCCAGTCGTTTCTTCGTTGCGCCAATTGGAAACACCGCGGGATCGCAAATCGGTCTCCACTTGGTCCTTCCATCGGAGTGGTGGTCTCCCTCTTCCTCTGCTTCCACCGGCGGGTGCCGATAAGAATACCTTCTGGGCTGGATCATCTTCGCTCATTCGCACTACGTGGCCTAGCCAGCGAAGCCGCTTTGTTTTAATTCTTTTTAGAGCTCATACAACTCATCATTAAACCTTCTTCGGTACTCGCCGGCGCCAACGCGTAGAGGTTCACAAATCTTTCGAAGAACCTTTCTCTCGAATACTCCCAGAGCCGCCTCATCAGATGTTGTCAGTGTCCACGCTTCTGCACCATATAGCAGGACGGGTGCGATGAGTGACTTATAGAAGGTTATTTTCGTTCGTCGAGATAGGACTTTCTTTCCAATTGTTGTTTGCAAGAGTAATTCTTCATCGGATTTCTAGGCTAACATTATTGTTGGTTTAAATGCTGGTTCCCAGGTAAAAGAAGTCCTTTACTATTTCGGAATTATTTCTGCCGTGGCGTGGTTGCCAAGTCGCGAATGCGCTGACTCTTTGCATGATGACAGAAGGTACTTCGTTTTGCCCTCGTTCACCACCAAGTAAGTAAGCAGAAGTTACGGCGCGATTGTTAAGGCCGATGATATGTTGTTGTTGTTGTTGTGGTAACGTCGTTACCAGAGGCCAATGATATCAATATCGTCAGCATATGCCAACAGTTGCACGCTTTTATAAAATATTGTTCCAGCGCGGTTATGTTCTACAGCTTGTATTATTTTCTCCAGCATTAAATTAAAGAAATCGCACTATATGGGGTCACCCTGTCTGAAACCTCGTTTAGTTTCGAACGGCTCGGAGAGGTCCTTCTCAATTCTGACCGAGCTGGTGGTGTTGCTCAAGGCATTTTTCATATCCGTATAAGTTTTGCAGGGAAATCAAATTCAGGCATAGCGGCATATAGGCAGCTCCTTTTCGTGCTATGGAAAGCGGCTTTAAAACCAACAAAGAGATGATCTGTGTCGATTCTTTTCTCACGGGTTTTTTCCAAGATTTGGCGCATTGTAAAAATCTTATCGAAAATAGATTTACCAGGTCTGAAGCCACACTGATAAGGTCCAATCAGTCTGTTCACGTCAGGCTTCAGTCTTTCACACAATACGATTGATAGGACCTCATATGCTTTATTCAAAAGGCTAATTCAGCGATAGTTGGCACAACAACAACAACATAGTTGGCACAGTTTGCAGGATCACCCTTCTTGTGGATTGGATAGAGAACACTTAGATTGCAATCTTCAGGCATGCGCCTTACCAGCTCCTCACCTCCGTGTTTAAATAACCCAGCAGGAAACCATCAGCGCCATCGGGATATTGCTATTCGCACCCCAATTTAGTCCGGTGTGGAGCGTAAATTCCATCATCTTCGATTGTGGGCTCGGGCTTGGCATCTTCTCTGGTTGCTTGCTCAGTTTCTACTTTTAAAAGGGCAGAGAAGTGACTCCTCCATATTCTGAGTGCTCTCTGAACATCGGCCACCAGGTCGCCGTTCTTATTCTTACAGGATATGCCCCGGGTTTAAAACCTTTTGTCATTCGCCGAATTTTTTGAAAAAATTTTCGGGAGTTATTCCCGTTTGCCAGCATTTCAAAGTTCCTTTATTTCACGCCACCTTGCTTCCCTCTTCAACTCGCGGTGGTGTTCACACACACTCCTCTTTGCATTCGATCTCAGCGTTGCGTTGTAGGCTTCGTCCTTTCTTTTCGTTGCAGCGCGGCACTCTTCATCATGATACATACCAGTTGTTTCTTCGCGTTCGCCGAAATCCAATTACTTCATCTGTTGCAGTACGGAGTGCTCCTGAGATATGATCGCACTGCTCATGCATTCCACTAGGTTGAATTGTGCTCTCGGAGAGCAGGTGTGAGAGGCGATCTGTGAAATAATTGGCGGTCTGTTGTGATTGCAGCTTTTCAACGTCCAGCTTTCCCCGCGTTTTTTGTTGCACCTGTTTTGTCGTACAGAGGCGGGTACGAATCTTGTTTGCTACTAGGTAGTGATCAGATTCGATATTACGCACTTATATTGTGCGAACATATAAAACGCTGGAAACATGCCGTCCGTCTATCACAACGTGGTCGATCTGGTTGTGTGTTTCCGATCGGGGAACAGCCATGTAGCCGGATGGATCTTCTTTTGCATAAACCTAGTGCTGGATATGAACATGTTTCGGGCACCGGCGAAGTCGATCAGCCTGTATCCATTTGGCGAAGTCTGATCGTGCAACTTCCCAACAGTGGGGCCGAATACACCCCCCTTACCCTCCCTGGCGTTAAAATCGCCAAGCACGACTTTGATATCATGACGGGGGCAGCGCTCGTATGCTTCTTCCAGGAGCTCGCGGGATGCATCCATTTCCATGTCGTCCTTCTCTTCCGTCGATGCATGAGCGCCGATATGACGAAAAATCTTAGATGTATGCGGGTTGCGGCTCGGGTGTGAACTAGAGTAGGAGTCTCTCTCCCACCACAAATCCAACGCCGAATCTGCGCTTGTCTACATGCCCACTCCAGTAGATGTTGCAAGGTGTTTTGGTCGTGGTTCCTAGCCCCGTCCATCGCATCTCTTGTATGGCGGTGATGTCAGCTTTTGCTTTTCTCAGGACCTCAACCAGCCGGGCAGCGGCACCTTCCCCATTAAGGGACCGGACATTCCAGGTACATGCCCTTATCTCATAATCCTTATTTCGTTTGCGGGTGTTGTCATCTAAAAAAGGGGTTCTCATATCCGAGGCTTTGTTGTTGAATTTCATTGGAACGTTGTTTTATGTGGTGGGTCCCAAACCCAACGCACAACCCGTTTCACGGGAGATTGAATTCAATTACACGTTTGTATAGCGAGCCGCTTGATCCAAGGCAAACGCCCACTTGCAGCCGCACCACATGGTGATCAGACGCTGCTGTTTGAATCCCCTCCCAGCAAGCCCTTAAACTGATTATGTCGGAGTGGCCTTACCAGGTAGTCGCCCTCTCACGTTTAGCTCACCACCAAACGGGTGTGCGGTGGTTACCCAGAGAATACTTGGACGCAAGCGCCCGGAAGTAGTGAGCTGCTTGCAAAAGAATTGTCCGGCGATCAGAAACTTTCCTCACTTGCGTGGACTTCTACAAACGGCCCCATCCTCAGTATAATATACTCTATTCAGCTATTAAAAAGTTATTATTTGATTACCATCAGATCCGTAGCTATGTATGTATATGAAATAGTTATTGATGAAGATGCTATACTGATTTCGTTTCAGACATATATGCAGCTTTTTTCTGTGTGTTATATGTGTAAATCAGAAGTAAGTAATAAAAAATTTAAGGAGCCTATTACCAAAAAAGTATTCCTGGAGTTGTTTTAGTGAAATATAAGCTCTTCTATCGAGCGTTAACAGTAATGTGTAACCATTCCGAAAGGGATCTATAAGAAAAGCTATGGCGGTTAGCTTTAAACATTTTTCCTACTCTATTCAATTAAAAAACTTTTAATAATTAATTAAAAATGATTATTAAAAAAAATATAAACAATAATAATTTTCATAAAAATTCAAAAAGTGAAAAATTATTATTCTTGCCCTTGAGCTCGTTTCATGAATGATTGAAAATGAACAGGCCGTAAATCAACAAAAATTGTGGGTATAAAAAAGCAATAATTTAAAAATTAACATAACAAGATTTTCTTATTTTTTATAGAAGAACTTATATTTCCCTAGAACAACTCCAGGAATACTTTTTTTGGTAGGCTCTTAACATTTTTTAATGTTTCTAAATTACTTGGTTCTGCTTTTGAAAAATAACACACAGAAGAAAGCTACATGTATGTCTGAAAAGAAATCAGTATATCATCTTCATCAATAATTGTAATAGTAATTAACAATGCTCGGAATTATGTTTTTTTAATATGGTAAAATATGTAAAAAAAAAAAATATGACAAAAAATGTAAGAACAAGTAAAACAAGCTCTGTCTTCGGCCGTGCCGAAGGCTTTATACCTTTTATGAAAAGGCATCACACTTTTCAGTGTCCGATCTTTATTTACAACAAGTACAAACTGTGAAAACTTGTACGGTCTTACCCCGTTAATTGAAATATCCATAGCCCAAAACCCGTTTATCGGGAAAATTTGTTACAATAGTAGCCAGATAACTATAAAACTGATGGACTAGTTTGCTTTCAAACAGACAAACAGACAGACGGGCATGGCTATATCGACTCAGCTTATTGATCATTTTGGTAAACTTATTGGTGGGTCCATCTCTTCTTCTTCCCATGCTTACAAACATCGGATCAAAGTTATATTACCAATTCATGTTCATGAAAGGTATAAATATTCAAAATTTATGAACGTAAGAAACTATGCAAAGATTTTTTCAGTTTGTTTTTGTAACATCTTACCCTGCCAATTTGAGCCAGAATATCGCTTAGCCACTTGGAGTGCTAATTAGCATTTTTGACCCGGCCCATGATATTATGTTACCTATTGGAAATCCAATGGCGTTGTGTAATTTATATTGGGGTAAAATCTAAGGTTATCCCTACCAATTCGAAAAGTTTAAGGTTACTCATTTTCCAGATCGAAGTTGGTCCAGGTCGATTCGAGTATATCTTGGCCGATTGCGCTGTTCATATAGGTGGTGCAATAAAGTTTAAAACAGGACTCACTAGGCGGGGTTTAGTAAAAGAATTCGGAGCTTTTTGTAGATTTTGTTTCTTTGCTGTTCAGAAGCTTGCGATCAAGCGGTATCCTCATAAGGTGACATCCGATAGCAAGTCCTGGAACAGACCCTGGTGACTGACTGGCGGACTGCCTTGCACGTTTCTATTATTGTTTCTTTATCTCTTCCCCAAGAAGGGCTAGCTAGTGACCTGAAGATTTTTACGGCTTTGAGCTTTAGTGACAGTTGTTGTTGTTAACAGTGCTTCGCCCTGCCTAATGGGCAAGATTACTCTAAATTGTCATCAAGCTCTTCTAACAGAAGTCCGAGGAAACGCGCAGTTTCAACAGGGTTGGACCAGAGTGATATTGGTGTTAGAAGAGTAGGTTCAGTTGAACAGGAAAAGGGATGTTTGGTATCATGAGGGTGCATACCACATGCAGGACAAGTGCTTGGTATGGTGGGGTTCAGTCTGGATAAGTAAGAGTTTAACCTATTACAATATCCATAACGAAGTTGTGCTATCATGACTCTAGTCTCGCTCGGAAGTACATGCTCCCCTTCAGCTAATACGGGTGCTTGAATGTCAATAATGATATTCACAGGCCGATATCTAATGGAACTGTCTACCGATTTGGTGTGGAGATCATTTAGAGCCCGCCTTTGGTTACGCAGATCAAGGAAATGTGGTGCCAGATCTCATCATAGTGCTTGCGAAGATGTTGATTGGATGACTACGTTTATGGCAGTTCAGTAGAAACTGTATACTTAAGAGTTCCGCCTGCTCTCGAACATTGAACAATTTAGCCTCTTGATGGAAGTGAGACTCAGATTACATAAGCAGACATCCCGTGGCAGTTCTGATGGCGGTGTTCTGGCAGACTTTGCAACTTCCTCCAGTTGGTATCAGTAAGGTTGGGCGACAATATGGGCGCAGCATAATCAATAACCGGTCGGCCAATAGCCTTATATGTAGCAAGCAATGTTTCTTTATATTTCCCCCAAGTACTGCCGGCGCGTAACTTGAGGATCTTATTGCGGCTCTGTACCTTTGAAGATATTGCGGTGGCATGACAAGCGCAGGTGAGGTCGTTGTCAAACGTCACACCCAAGATTGTCGGGTGATTGACAGTAGGTAGAGGTACTCCGTCTACGTGAACATTTAACTCTTGCCCCATCTGCGCATTCCATGTCGTAAGCAGAGTCGCCGTGGGCTTAGTCGTAGGTAGGGTCAGATTTCGCTCGGTGAAGAAGCTGGAAAGGTCACGGAGGTAACTGTTGATTCTAGTATAGAATTCCTCAATGGAGGGACCCTTGCCCGAGGTCCTTATCGTGCAGTCGTCAGCGTAAGAAACGATGGAGACTCCCTCTGGTGTGGGGGTAGACTCGAAATATAGAAATTAAACAAAAGGGGGGAAAAACACCAACTTACGGCCCCCTTTGTTTTATTCTTCGTGGTCTAGATTTCTTGTTCCTGAATTTGACTGATGCCTATCGACCATTGAGGTAGTTAGCGGTCCGCCTTTTTTGGCCGGCAGGGAGCGATGTATCTTCTAGATCTCTGAGGAGTGTGGCATGGTTGACCGTGTCAAATGCTTTAGATAGGTCAAGTGCCACGAGAACCGTGCTGTGGTTTGGAGGATGTTGATTCAAACCATGATTTATTGGCATTGTAATGGCATTAAAAGCGGATGTTGTCCTTTGAGATTATCGGAAACCATGCTGGTGATCGGCCAATTGCAGATTTGCAGTATAGTACGGAAGTAGAATGGTATCTAGTAATTTCACGACCGGCTAGAGGAGGGATATCGGACGATAAGAATCTCCTTGGTTTTAGTAGGAAAACTACAATCGCCTGCTTCTAGATCTCTGGTATGACGAAAGTATTTAATGAGAGGTTAAAAAGAGCCGCTAGATAACTCTGTCTCTCTTGGCCTAGGTGTTAAATCATCTTCATGGCGATTCCGTCGGGTCCGATGGATTTTGAAGGTTTGGCCTTCATTATGGCTTCCTTAACCTCTGCGATGGAGACGGCAATGGGCGCAGTAGAGTGTTTGTGCTTGTGTGCACGTCGGTCGGCTCTTCTCTTAGTCCTATCAGCAGGTGGATGCACTATAAACAACCGGCAAAAGAAGCTGACGTCCAATTTAACGCTGTCGCCGAAGGCAATGGCGACCTTGTCATTGTATTTGGTCGGATTAAATAGGGCCTTGATAGTCGACCGTAATTTGCCGACTCCACCAGAGATGTTGCATGCCTCAAGATGTTGTTTCCACTTAGTCTGTTTGTATTCGTTGACTGTCCGATGGATTTCCGCATTTCAACAGAGAGTAGGATGGGTACGTAGTCTGAAGCTAATGTAAGCATCGCTCGCCAGTTAACGTAGTTAATTAGGCCCGCGCTCGTAATGGAGATGTCTGGCGAACTGTGGCAGTTGCCTGTCACCCTGGTGGGGGCATCTCCATTGACCGTACACAATGCTGAGTTGTCTATTTCCTCTGCAAGTGCGTGTCCTCTACTATCTGCTGGTAAGGTGGAGTGCCAGAGATCGTGATGTGCTAGTGACAGTCGTGGTCGCGGGCTGTATGAAGGTGAGAATACCATAAACCGCAGCACCTAATATTCTAGTAAGTTCTATTACTTGGTGTTTTCACGTGCTGACCAAGGCATCCTTATTTGCCTTTTGTAGATCTCATGCCGATATTGGCTAACCACAGATTTGCTTTTAATTGGGAAGAATGTTCGAAGAATTATGGATTGAATATAAATGTAAACCCTTATTTCTTTGCCTATCTCTAAACTGGTGCTGAGTTCTCTCTATAAGGATGTTTGGGTTCTCTTCGTCTTCAGAGGTTTACGCTTCCCCGTTCGCCGGCGACTCGATTTTGGTACACACCCAATAAACGCAATGGATTTCGATCCGCTAGACCGGTGAATCCGAATTTTCAAACGAGTCATTTATCTCTTGCAATTTACGAAATTTTCCCCGGATCGTTCGCGATTTCATCTCATTGGCATACCTAGGCTTTAGGTTCTTCCACAAAAAAGGCAAGCCCCACGACCAAAGTATGTAGTTCTAAATAAAAAGATTTGCAACTATGCAAGTATGATAAATATATTTAACAAATATGCCCAAAATATGAGAAAAATATACAAAAAATGTGCAAACATGTAAAACATACTAGGTGTAAAATAAATAATTACTTTACATAACCATTATAAAACTTGGTCCGGGGTTTCTAAGATGTCAAATAAAAATATACATGTGCATACAATTCCCAGCTCTGGTAATTAACAGGGACCGCAAATAATGATTATTTTTATTTTTTACTAATTCTTGAGTATTATTTTATTTTTCAAAATAAAACTTAAATCATCATATATCCTGAACTAATACAAGGTGGCGCAAAAGTAAGCTTCCGATGTTCAGCATATCGGTTGTGGCACGTGCAGTGTGTGCTGTTGCACTGTCTTGTTGGAACCACATGTTTTTCAGTCCCAATTCATCAAGTTGCGGCAAAAAGAACTCGTTGATAATTGCTCTGTAGCGCTCACCAATCACAGTAACCGTTTGGCCCCGACCGATTATTGGTCAAATAAATAGTCAACAATATTCCACGTTCTGGAGCAGTGTAGCGTAACATTGTTTATTAACGTGTATTTCGCATGTGTTTACTACACAAATGTCAAAACAGAACTGACTTTAAGGGCCAATCGCAAAATTTATAGCATTTTCTGATAGGAGGATTACTTTTGCGCAGTAACCGTTTTTTACCGACCAATTATTGGTCAAATAAATAGTCAGCAATATTCCGCGTTCTGGAGCAGTGTAGCGTAACATTGTTTATTAACGTGTATTTCGCATGTGTTTACTACACAAATGTCAAAACAGAACTGACTTTAGGTGCCAATCGCAAAATGTATAGCATTTTCTAATAGGAGGATTACTTTTGCGCCACCCTGTATATACATAGAAATTTCTATTCAGCAATCATCCCATTTTCAGGATTAAGAGAAGTTCGGTAGTTGCATCAGTAGTACATAGGTAGACTCCAAGACATAAAGGTACGACACCAATATTCAAAATTCCTAAAATGTCCAGAAGACATTTTACACGAGCGGGAGGCCTAACAAAATGCACCGTGGATAAGTTTGGAAACTTTCGAAATTGTTGTACGGTGTTATTCATTAAAAGATTAAAAAACTGAAGGTCCAGAGCATCTTTAGCAGCTCAGCAAATTTTACGAACTCGTTGCGTTGGCTATCATTCATTTCAACAGCATAGGGGCGATTATTACTTCTAGAAAAATTCCAGAAGTGCAGATAGGACCACATCAAGTAACATAGTTCAATGACTTATAGCAAAGAACGTATAACCATAAGAAGGTTCAACTCGACGAATAGTGGGAAACAGTAAACCATCAATTTGCGGGTAGGTAATTCACCACTGGAGAAATTTTGCGTTTAAATATACAATTAAAATACAGTGAATTGTAGCGTTTTACGCGCAGGTGATGGCCCAACTTCGTTCTGGATACTGTAACAGGTTAAACTCTTATCTATCCAGACTAAACTCCGACATGCCAAATGTCTGCCTCGCATGTGGCGTGTCTCCCCATGACACTAACCATCTGTTTATCTGCTCAACTGAGCCTGCTCTTCTAACAGCAATATCACTATGGTCCAACCTAGTTGAAGCCGCAAAGATTCTGGGACTCCCGCAGAAGAGCTCGATGACAATGTTAGGTAAAGGAGGTGCCGATAAAAATACCTTCTGGGCCCGAGCATAGCAGCGAAGCCATTGAGTTTTAAGTCTACTTTTACATTATTCAAGTGTTGAATTCAATTCTGACGCGATATAGGCGAATGGTGTAAGAAGAGAGGGTGAGAGTACACATACATACGCACCGTCAAATCGCTTCAAGTTTATCCCTTTATCACGTTCTCTCTGCCTTGTGTGCATGTTTGCATGTTTTATCTTTCACGCAAATAGAAAACACGAAAGGGAACGTCAGCAGAATTGAATTCAACAATTGAATAACGTAAAAGTGAACTAATGCGCTGAAATATGTCAAGGTCTGCGTAAAGCTCATACAGCCGATCATTAACGTCTTAACTCTAGTGTGGTAACAACATTCGTTTCACCGGCAAATAAATAATTTGGAAACTTTTATACCATTTGGTATTCTGATGGCTTAAGTTGCAGTTAAATTTGGTAACCACCAAAATAGTTGGTAACGACGCGTTGCCGCGAAAAATGCACGTCTTTTGTAAATATATTTGTGGACAAGAAATACCACAAATTTTGTACACATACTAGTTCAAAAGAATTAGTAAACAATATAAGCACAGTTTTACACGAAGTATCGTAAGCATTTGCATTTTATACTCTTTTTCGCATCGTTTATTTTTGACATTGTTGCCATGTACGCTAGAATCGCGGATACATGAACTGCATTGCCAACGGTTACGATTTTCGGTTAGATATTCCTCCAGGTACGAAATTGCCGGTTGCACTCAGAATTCATTTTTCGGTCTTCCCCCGTTGTTGTTGTTGTTGTAGCGACTATTCAACATACCTAAAATATCACCTCCCTTACCCAACATTGTCATCAAGCTCTTCTAACGGGAGTCCCAAAAACCTCGCGGCTTCAACAGGGTTGGACCAAAGTGAAACTGCTGTTAGAAGAGTAGGCTTGGTTGAGCAGATGAACAGATAATTAGTGTCATGGGAAGACACGCCGCATGCGGGGAAGACATTTGGCATGTCAGGGTTCAGTGTGGATAGGTAAGAGTTTAGCCTGCTACAGTATCCAGAACGAAGTTGGGCTAGCATTACTCCTGTCTTCCTAGGTAGTTCGCGTTCCTCTTCTGCAACAGGTGGAGCTTGTGTCTGTAGGTAGGCGTTCACCGGATGAGAGCTGACAAAGGAGTTTACCGACTGTGTGTGGATGAGCTTGAGGGCCCGCCGATTTACCTTTGGACCAAACGGCGAGAGAATATGATACCGGATCTCATCATAGAGCTTACGGAGATGACTCCTTTTTCTCCTGGGAGGTGGATTTTCATTGAGCAGGCTCCTGTTCGGATGCTGCGGTTTATAGCATTTGAACAGGAATTGCCTGGTCAGCATTTCACTATGCTCTTAAACGCCAAACATTTTTTTCCTCGCTATGAAGATGGTGCTCAGGTGACATAAGGAGGCATCCCGTGGCAGTTCTGAGTGCGGTGTTTTGACAGGCTTGCAACCTCCTCCAGTGTGTCTTCTAGCCCCGGCGATCATAAGGCGTCGCGTAGCTCAGAACCGGCTGGCCAATTGCCTTGTACGTTGCCAGTAACGTTTCTTTATCCTTTCGAGTGCTGCCAGCTGGTGACTTGAGGATTTTGTTGCGGCTTTGTGCTTTGGTGGCAATCGCGGCTACATGAGCACTGTAGTTTAACATGTTATCGAACGTGACCCCAACGATTTTGGGATGTGTAACAGCCGGAAGCTTGATTCCGTGGACGTAGACGTCTAATTCCATGTTCACATGCGCTGTCCACGTCATAAATAAGGTGGCCGAGGACTTGGTCTGTGACAATGTCAGATTTCGTCCAGCGAAAAAACCGGACAAAGATTGAGCAAAGCTCATCAACGGAGGGACCGGTCGCCAGGATCGTGTAGTCATCGGCGTAGGAGGCGATCGAGACACCCTCTGGTGGGGAGGGAGCCCCAATATGTAGTAATTAAACAAAAGCGGGATAGGACACCACCCTGTGGCACCCCTTGCTTGATTATACGTGGTTTTGATAGTTCGCCTCTGAATTCAACTAGTGATTGCCGACCACTCAGATAATTGGCGGAACAACGCTTTAGACAGGGGGGAAGAGACGAGTCTTCCAGATTGTTAATGAGTTGCGCATGGTATCGAAGGCTTTCGACCGGTCAAGGGCAATGTTGGTTGAGAACGACACCTATCTTAGTGATAATAGCGTTTAGCGCGGTGGTCGTGCTATATATTTTACGGAATCCATGCTGATGTTCGGCTTGTCGCAGGTTAGCTGTGTAGAAAGCAGGACTGTCTCCAAGATCTTCTCTACTGGCGAGACGAGCTATATAGGTCGATAAGACTCCCCTTGTTGGCTGGCTTTCCAGGCTTTAGTAGTGGCAACCACCTTTGCCTGTCTCCATTTTTCTGGAATGAGAAAGGTGGTCATAGACAGATTGCAGAGAGTTGTGAGGTACCTTACTCCCTCTCCGCCGTATGGCCTCCTGAACCTTCGTGGTGGTGATGGCAATGGGCGATTGGCTATTTTTACGTTTGTGCGCTTCCCTGGTGGCTCGTCTAATTTCCTTGTCAACTGAAGGATGCAGTACAAATTGCCGGCAGAAAGCGCTCGCGCATCTTTACGGTTTCGACTGTGCCTTATTACCAAAGGTGATGGATATTTCGTCGTTAGGTTTGGTCGGATTTGACAAGGATTTAACAGTGGACCATATATTGCCAAAACCAGCAGACAGGTTGCAGGACCTTAGGTGCCCCTCCCATTTGGCGCGTTTGTGTTGATCAACCAGTCGTCTGATTTCCGCATTGAGATCTTGAATTTGGGGATCCGTAGGGTCCAAGCGTCGCACATGGCCGCGTTCAGTTGCCGGCTGCCTCTGCGGGGAAATACGGACGTACTTCCTTAATTCTACCTGACGGAATGTATTGATTAGAGGCTGAAGCTATAACCATGCGAAACGCTTTTTCCCTTCTCGTACGTCAGACGGGATGGGAAGAGCAGCGAAGGTGCTCTCAGTGAAGTTAAGAAAACCAACCCAATCCGCTTTGAAATTAGTGATAGTGCGACTTTTAGAAGAGAAAAAGTCATTGGACGATCGATTGAGAGGTCTATCGGTGAATGATCCGATGCAAGAGTTAGAATTGGTCGCCAGTCAACGCAGTTTATGAGACCAGCGCTGACCATAGCAAGGTCTGGCGAACTAGAACAATTTACTGCGACTCTCCTGGGGCATCCCCGTTCACAGTACAAAATGTCGAATCATCTATTTGTTCAGCCAGTTCCTGTCGCCTACCATCAACCTGTATGCTTGAGTGCCACAGGTCGTGGTGTGCGTTGAAGTCTCCGAGGATAACACGATTATCGCCTCTGGGTAGCGCACTGATGTCAGGGTGGTAATCCCTCGGACAGCAGGTAGCAGGAGGTATATAAATGTTAATCATTTCAAGATCGACATCGCCTAACCCGACAACCATACCTTGACGTTTTAAGGTGTTATCCCTCGGGTCGATATCAGAATCAAATAGACGGTATTGCACAGATTGATAAGTGACGAAAGGAAGTTCGCTTCCGAGTCCTCCCGCACGGTCAAGCCGATGGATGTTGTAGCCGTCACCGGTCCGAAGATCTGATCGAACACCGAGCTTTGTTTCCTGAATTGCAGAAATCTTGATATTTTGCCGCTTAGTGAAGTTCACTATTACACTAACCTTGCCGGTTAGGCCGTTGCAGTTCAACTGTAGGACACGAAAGTGCGAAGGAGGAGAAATAGTCACACTGGGAGTCAAGGACTGGTGCGTATGCCTATCTGGAAGCAGGCTGGGTCGCGCGCTGCGTCGCCGTCTAGAAGACGAATGATCCGAACCACCGAAAGGAGGCGAATCGATCGACGTTGTAGGTTGCGTAGCTCGACAACATGGCGCAACGTACGTATCAGTCCGGTCAGGAGACACCGACCTGCAAATCATAAATATTTATATTCCTCCTGTCACGTGTTGTCCTAGAGGTTATCATCCCGACATTTGTGCGTTGCTAAGGGGCGATAACCGTCAAATCCTAGGCGACTTCAACGCGCATCACGATCTCTGGCACTCCAACTTGAAAGCAGAGAGCAGAGGACACGCAATTGCAGAACAAATAGATGACTCAGCATTCTGTACGCTCAATGGAGATGCCCCCACCAGGGTGGCAGGTAACTGCCACAGTTCGCCAGACATCTCTTTAATGAGCGTGGGCCTAATTAATTTTGTCATCTGGCGACCGATGCTTACATTAGCTTCAGACCACCTACCCATCCTACTCTCCGTTGAACGACCGACCGACTTCATAACGACTGATAAATTAACATACATCAACTTCACCAAAGTGGACTTGGACCGATTTACTGACTATACAGAGAGCTCCTTCGCTGCCGTACCCACTCCTACGGACGTACGCAAAGGCGAAAGAGAGTTTCGCAAGATCATTGATTCAGCCTCATGCCGCTTTATTCCTGCTGGTAGAATACCAGAAATTCGTCCGAATTTTCCGGCAGAAGCTGCTGCGATGGCAAGAGAACGTGACCAAGTGAGACTCATCAATCCCGCAGATCCCAGAATCAAAGAACTCAATGCGGAAATTCGTAGGATAGTCAACGAACACAAGCTGACCAAGTGGAAGCAACACCTTGAGACATGCAACCTCTTCGGCGGAGTCGGCAAATTATGGTCGGCTGTCAAGGCCCTATCCAATCCGACCAAACACAATGACAAGGTCGCCAATGCTTTCGGCGACAGCGTCAAATCGGACGCCAGGAAATGCGCGAGCTCTTTTTGCCGGCTGTTTATAATGCATCCACCTACGGATAGGACTAAGAGAAGAGCCTTCCGACGTGCGCGCAAAACACAAACACTCTACTGCGCCCATTGCCGTCTCAGTCACAGAGGTTAAGGAAGCCATAATAAAGGCTAAACCCTCAAAATCCATCGGACCCGACGGAATCGCCATGAAGATGATCAAACACCTAGGTCACGAGGGACAGAGTTATTTAGCGGCTCTCTTTAATCTCTCTCTAACTACCTTCGTTATACCTGAGATATGGAAACAAGCGATTGTAGTTCCCCTACTAAAACCAGGGAAGCCGGCTAAACAAGGAGAGTCTTATCGCCCGATATCCCTCCTTTCGCCGGTAGCGAAATTACTAGAGACCATTCTGCTCCCTTACTTCATTGCAAATCTGAAATTGGCCGATCACCAGCATGGTTTCCGCAAAGCTCACAGCACGACATCCGCTTTGAACGCCATTACAACGCAGATTAATAACGGTTTGAATCAACACCCACCAAACCATAAGACGGTTCTCGTGGCACTTGACCTATCAAATGCATTCGACACGGTAAATCACGCCACACTCCTGCGAGATCTGGAAGAGACACCGCTCCCTGCCGGCCTTAAAAGGTGGGCCGCTAACTACCTCAGTGGTCGACAGGCATCAGTCAAATTCAGGAACAACAAATCTAGACCACGAAGAATAAAGCAAGGTGGTGTTCTCTCTCCCCTTTTGTTTAATTTCTATATTTCGAGACTTCCCCCCCTCACCAGAGGGAGTCTCCACTGCTTCCTACGCGGACGACTGCACGATAATGGCCCCGGGCAAGGGTCCCTCCATTGACGAACTCTGTTTTAGAATCAACAGTTACCTCCATGACCTTTCCAGCTTCTTCACCGAGCGAAATCTGACCCTATCTAAGACTAAATCGACGGCGACCCTTTTTACTACATGGAATGCGCAGATGGGGCAAGAGTTAAATGTCCACGTAGACGGAGTACCTCTACCTACTGTCAACCACCCGAAAATCTTGGGTGTGACATTTGACAACGGCATCACCTTCGCCGGTCATGCCACCGCAATAGCCCCAAAGGTACAGAGCCGCAATAAGATCCTCAAGTCACTAGCCGGCAGTACTTGGGGAAAAGACAAAGAAACATTGCTTGCTACATATAAGGCTATTGCGGTTATTGACTATGCTGCGCCCATATGGTCGCCCAATCTTTCTGACACCAACTGGAGGAAATTGCAAGTCTGCCAAAATACCGCCATCCGAACTGCTACGGGATGCCTGCTTATGTCATCTGAGTCTCACCTCCATCAAGAGGCAAAATTGCTCAATGTTCAAGAGCACGCGGAACTCTTGAGTAGACATCCAAATCGACATCTTTTGGAGAGACATAAGGAGACATCTCCGTAAGCACTACGATGAGATCCGGCACCATATCTCTTTGCCGTTTGTTCTGCGGAACCATAGACGGGCTCTAAATGACCTCCACACCGAGTCGGTAGACAGATCTCTCAGATCTCCGCCAGTGAATCCCCTTATTAATACTCAACCACCTGAATTGGCTGAAGAGGAGCGTGTATTTCCGAGGGAGACTAGAGTCATACTAGCCCAACTTCGCTCTGGATATTGTAATAGGTTAAACTCTTACTTATCCAGAGTGAACCTCAACATACCAAACACATGCCTTGCATGTGGTATGTCGCCTCAATCTACCATACATCTCTTCTCCTGTTCAGTTGAACCCACTCTTCTAACACCTACATCACTCTGGTCCAACCCTGTGAAAACTGCGCGTTTCTTTGGACTTCCGTTAGAAGAGCCTGATGACAATTTAGAGTGATCGAGCCCATTGGGCAGGGCGAAGCACTGTTAACAACAACAACAACAACAGGGGGTGAGCTGTCGCTCAGCATTGCTCACATCTGAAAAAGAAGTGCTACGTAGAAAGTAGCTGTGAGCTGCTGTGTGAGGTGTTGGCGCCGGTGGGCGTGAACGGCAGCGGGAGTTACACACTACTTGGTGGGCAGTATTAGTGATGTTAGTCGTGGAGCCTGTATCTGGAACTTGTGGCGGTGCGACACTGTACCGACGTTGGCCACGGGACGTTCTAGGGCGTGAACAGCAAGGGTCCACAAAAGTTTTGAAGAAACTAGGGGGCATATGTGTGAAGGGATTAGGCCCGGAGCGCCTTATTTTGTGCAGCTATCTTTGACATGATTTACATTGGACGGAGTGTGAACGTTTAACGTAAATCTTCTTCCAGCAAACGCAAGCAGATCCATTCTCTTGGTCCCGGTTTGGATTCAACACCCGCCCGGAGCAAGAGAGCTTTGAGCAGCACTGCTGCAAGAAGCTGCTCAGAGGATGACAATATTAAGGGGAAATGTGACAAGTTAGACATGGTAACGTCGAAATAACAGCCCTTGGTCGGGTAAAAAAACCCGAGTCATTCCGGTACGAGAGAACCGGCTGTTGTGGTCTTTCCCGTCGCCAACTGGTGTTGAGTGATATTCCACTATCTGTGATTTTATCACAGAGATTGCAAAATCGCTAGTAGCTATTGCTATAATTGCAGAGCGAAGCATCGTTACAACAACAACAACCACTGAATGCCATAAACCCGCAGATAAGTGGTGGTCTTAACCAAAAATGACCGAATGACAGAAGTGTATCGGTTGCGCTTGAACTGTCAAAAGCCTTTGACACGACCAACCACGCCCAACTTATTAACGACGTTCCAGATTCAACAATTCCGCTCTGTTTAAAGCATTGGAAGGCCAACTAGCTGAGTGATATGCAAGCATACTCGTACGTGGCAAATGATCAAAACCTCGATTTCTGCGCCAGCAAAACCTGGCATTGTCACCGACTAAATCCTCGACTTGGACGGCGTAAGTGAACGTGGAATTAGAATTTCTTTTTTAATGGGTGTTTTTTTGACATCTTCGGTATGCTCTACGGTTGTTAATGTTGTACACCAACAACTCAATCGAATCATTGGTTTTTACGGCCTGTATATTTTTAAAGCATTCATGACTGTCAACGAGCACAAGGCCTGAAATTATTAAAAAAAACAAAAAACAACAATAATTATAAAAAAAAATTTTTTTTTGGCTTTCAGCTCATTTATATTTCAGTTTAAGTCTTTCTTCCACACAAATGATCGGTACTAAAATTATTAATTCTTACGATCCTAATCAGTATATGTTATCAAAAATCAGATTACTTTTATGTTTTCATGTGCCATTGATAAGTCCAATAGCTTTTCATTAAATCTGACCGTCAATGCTTCCCACCCTTGAACTTATCAAACAATTATGTTCACATTGGTGTATCATAAGTATTGACATCGGCCTTTGAAAATCACACAAAGTTTAACATTGATCTGTCCATACAAAGTCTGCCAAAATCGAATATAAAGGAGCGGTTAAAAACAAGCAAACAAACATACAAGTGAATCTAATAAAAGAATGTAACAAAAAATCCCGAAAACGCATAATCCCAAAAATACGGGAATAGCAAAAGTTTAAAGAATTTCCATTCTTAAAATAGACGGACATACGTAAACCTTAAACCTTTAAGAATGGTGAAATGCAACTAGATTATAGCCACCAGTGCATTTTAAAAGGTACTGCCTAAGTTTCCATTGCATGTTTGTATGTATTATAAAGTTCCTGTCAATACTTTTTGCACCTACTCGTTCCGTTAACAGGGAAATCATGTAGTCAAAGTACTTTATTTTATTTATGACCTTTTTAATGATCCACCTTGGCGCTTGTCGCCTGCATGGGCAAATGTCGTAAAATACAAATTTTAACGGATAAACTTATGTACATATCGTCGGCGAGAGAGCAAACCTGCTTATAACAATATTGCAAAACCACGTAACCATAGAGATATATTCAATTATTTTCAAGAAAACTATATATTGGTCTATAACAGTATTCAAAGAATCGAACAAGATAGGAATTTGTCCTATGGAGTACCTATTGGGCTTAAAATTACGCTTACGCGTCGACGATATGTATGTCCCATATACAACGCGACTAACACGCAGCAACTTTGCTAACTGCTAAAGCCAGTAAGAAGTTCTAATGAACTATTACCTCAAGAGTGCTGGAAATTTTTTGTTGAGGCAATTGCCTTATCGTTGCAATGCCTGCACAAGCTACAGAAATCGACTTATCATTTGTCAAAATATTAGTAAGTCCATACTGCATCAAATGATAAGTGTCGAATTAAATAATTTAATATACTGTGCTTGCCATAGGTGTCGAAGTTTATGAGGAGTATTACGAGTACGGGCGGCCACTGTTGTGTGGCAGTACTGTTGCTGGCCTACCACACCGAAGGTCCAAGGTTCGAGCCCTGGTAAGGCAGCATCAAAAGTGGGTTGAAAAAGTTGTATCAAAACGGGGGCGACGGCATTAGTTTGGCAAACTCTCCGAGTGTATTTTTGCCATGGAAAGCTTCTCAGTGAAAATTAATCTGCTTTGCAGATGCCGTTGGGAATCGGCAAAAAACGCCAATTGTACATTTAATTACAAATATCGCCATATCCACAGGTGTCATGTAGTTTGTTTTCAAACAACCTAGCAACAAACATCGAAACCCCTCGATACATCGATGTTTGTCCCTCGATGTTTTTTTAGAATCGATGTTAATTTTATCAATGCACAGTCTGTATGGTAAGGGTGTAGGACGTTCTCTTATTTCTTAACTATTGGTGAGAGGAGAGAACGGTTGATACCACTCCCATTCGTTAGGTAGTTGCCTATGCTGTACTAGGGGACCACGCTGCAATATTTAAGGAATGACAAAAGTGGCCAAAGAGAAGTTAAAAATAGCCTTGCAGTAGGAAAGTTGTTGGGCATTTGGTGCTCCTCATACTTGGTGCATTTGTGCTTATTTACTAGCAGTGTAATTTACGCGTTGAGATTGTTAATTTGAATTTATCCTGACCGAAATGTCGCAAATAGCCGCGTTCATTCGCACGTGTCGGCTGATAAATTTGGGCGAATTTCCTTGATTTTGCTCACCGTGATAGAAGTTTCATTATTAGTTTTATTGAAATAAGTTTTATTGAAATAAGCCATGGCCGCCATTTTAAGATAATTCAAAACTTTAATTTGCTCAAAAAAGAAAACCTATAAAGTTGGAAGTTTTAGCACCTGTATAATTTCAATTTGTTTTATAGAAAAAATAGAAAAAGTTTGCACATTCACCTACTGAATAAACTTTAACCAATAATTATGAGCAGTATAGTGCAAAATAAGACTCGTATATTCACTCTTTAAGCGGATTCCTTTTATAAAATATCAGACATTTTACCCCTACAAATTAGAAATAAGGTGTTTATTCTGAAGACAAGCAATTTTTTAAATAAAAGATATTACTAAGCAAAGTTGCCAAAAGTCACTGAAATCGCCTAAGCGTCAGCCGTACTTTTAAGGGTAGAGTACAAACACAAATGCAAATATTGTGTTCCTTCTATTCTACCAGCTCCGGGCGTACCAGCGCTGCTGAACATATGTATGTAGATATTCACTTCACCATTCTACATACATCTTCATATTTGCATTTCTACACCTGCCCGTTTTAGTTATTTAACTATTGTATACAATTCGAAACGGACGAACCATAATTTTTAAGCGCGTTGCCTAATAGAAATCAACATACCCGTCGGTAACCATAAAAATAAACTGCAAGTCCTCCGCATTAAACTATCTCGGCGCAGTTTTACAAGAACATTTGCCCATCGCCCAGCTCAGTCACAGTGGTCGCGTCTTAATTCGTCTAGGTGTTGTTATAACTTAATTTATGTATTGCCTTCTTTCCACTATTCGGTATTTTTGGTGAAATTTTTAAACATACCCAATCAAATTGATTTCTTTTATTTTCCATTACATAACAGCATTAAATAAAACAACAGATATACAACTTAAGTTTACATACCGTCGAATTGTTTCCCAAGATTTTTGTCTTGCTTTTATGATCAGTAAGGTAATTGCCGGTGGGGCTATAGATGTAGTTTTTTATTTACGGTAGTAATTCTGCAAAGAAAAAAATGTAGATTTGTTTATTTATTTATAGAAGTTTACATATCGACGGTTTTGTACAAATTGTGTCATTTTAAGTAGTCACTATGTGGAGCAAGTTCCCATCAAGTTGGACTATTTTAATATATACTCCAGGCAACATGTTGTGTGCGATTTTGCAGAGGCGTCACATGCGATTTTAAATTTTCAGACGATATGATTCACAAACCTTACGACAAAGAAATTTAAAAGTTTTAAGAATAGGATATCGTCGATGGCACTGCAAAACCGCGTAAGTGATGTCTCAATCTGGCTGTTTTTCAACTATAAATTGCTAATTTTAAGATGAATAATGACTTCACGAGAAAAGTTCCCCTCAAGGTCGATTTTTACTACCCTTATATTAAGTCCCTTTCTTCTTTGTCAACTCATTTTTTAATTATTTTCCAAAACGCCATGTAGTTTTCTTGAGAATAAATTAATAGATCTGAAGGGCAGGGGCCCATAAAAGGTTATGACAAAAATGTCTTTTATGCGGTTTTGCATTTTTTCTTTGCGCGGTTTTGCCGTGACACCGATGATATAGCAACGGTGAAACTAGAAAATCATGTAAAGGAGATCTCAATTTCGGCACATTGTTTAATTTTAAAAGAATAGTTTTTTTATGGAACCAGTTTCCATCAAGTTTGAATCTTTGAGTACTTTTATAAGGCAACATGTTGTTTGCTTGAGATCTACCATGAAGCAGCAAAGACAGGAATTTTTTTAAATTTTTGGTAGTAATGCAATAGGCGGTTTTGCTCATTTACTACAATATGTACCTTAACAAGCACATATCGTCGGTGAAACTGCAAAACCGCGCATAGCACTTACAAGGCTTATAACACTTGTCTACAGCCAAAAAGCACCAGACACGCGACTATGAAGTTCGTATGTAAAACCACCCCCTGATTTCGAAAATCGAGGTTATTTTTGATTATATGGTACCGGTTTTGAAAAAGATGGTTCCACTTAATCATATATATCTCAAGAGCAAATTAAGCAATTCCAAAATGGATTGAAAAATTTGAAAGCTAATAAAATTATAAACAATGCACACGAAACTTTTCGCCAGGCCTTGCAGGTTCGAAGATAATGAACAATCAATACGGATTTTTACCTTTTTTATGTAAAAATATAAAAAAATGTGTACTTTGCGAAGAAGGATATCGAAAACTTTTTTTTCAGATATTTTTTTTTCTCTGTAAGCTCTGTTTTATTACAAAAAAAAATAAGCTTTCAAAGCAAGTAGTGTTTTCTTTGTAAAACTAAGGAATCTTTTTTAAGTAACCTTGCTATAAGTATTTTGGGATTCAGCCTAAAAACACTGGAAAATCATGGACACCGAATACTGTGTGCACCACATGTCGAATCGAAATGATTCATTCGGAATCCGGAACAAAAAGCTGCGTAGTAAAATTTAGGAATTTGCTACTTTTTTATGCATTTCTGACTATTTTCTGAAACTATCTACTTAGGCAACATATGAAATTTAGTACACCAATGAAGTGGAGGGAACCAACTTGCCGTTCGACGGACTGCTATTATTGTACTACAGAAGTATTTGGGTTTGGAAAGTCATTGCCAGTACCAAATTCAACGGAAGTTGCTCATCTAACTACATTGCCATAGCCACATACAAATATGAAGAGAATGATTGGAAAATATGTGCCGATCTTAAAGTCGTTGGAATACTATGCGGTTTACAAAGTGGGTACACAAAATACTGGTTATACGAGCTCGTCAAGACCACTACATCATCAAGCATTGGCCAGACCGAATCGAATTTAAAGTTGGTATGGATAACATAAAATACTCCCCTCTTATAAAGAAAAAAAAAATTATTTTATCCCCGCTGCACTTCAAACTCGGCCTTATCAAAAACTTTGTTAAAGCTTTGGACAAAGAAGGCGAAGCCTTCCGTCATTTAAAACCCATCTTTCCAGAGATTTTAGAAGCCAAGATAAAGGAAGTCATTTTTGTTGGGCCGCAAATAAGAAAGATGCTTAACAATAGCCAATTCAAAGAACTATTGTCACCAGTGGAGCCAACAGCATGGGATTCTTTTAAAAAGTTCGTTGCTTCTTTTTTAGGCAAACGCAAAAGTCCTAACTACGAGATGATAGTGAACGACTTAATCAAGAACTATGCGAAAATGGGTAAATAAAAAAACATATTTAAGGCCGTTTTCTAAAGTAAACTTTAAAACCTATCTGCCCGATAAACAAAAAATTTGTATGAAAATTTTTAAGTTTACATGAGAAAACGGCCCTAAGCTGAATTCATCGTTCAGTTTCGAACAAATTTTTTGTTTACATTCTGCTCGTTTTCTTCTGATTCTGTATAAGAAAAGTGGAAAAAGATCGAGTATAATGTAAACAAAAAATTTGTTCGGAACTGAACGATGAATCCAGCCTAAGAAAATTACACTCAAATGTGTCACTTATTTATCTAATTTACTTATTTAATTTCTTTTCAGAAGTAAATATGTCTTTAAAAATTCGTTTTCTGCACTCCCATTTAAATGATTTTTCGCAAAATCTTGGTGAGGAAAGTGACGAGCATGTCGAACAGTTTCATCAGCAAATGAAGTTAATTGAAAGTCGGTATTAAGGACTCTGGGATGTCGCAATGATGGGTGACTACTGTTGGTTTGTCATAAGATAAACCAATCCAAATCTAAATAAGCGGCAAAACAAAACAAATAACTTTTTCAAGTATAAAATAAGATCATAGAGTTAAGACAAAACTTACATACATTGTTATTGTCTCATATGTACATATGCTAATAAAGGGTCTTTTTTTTAGGGGTATAGAACTTCGAATTGAAATAAAACACAAGAAAATCGTTTTAAGGTCCATCAATTTGGCTTTATTGGAAGGATAATTTTATGCCATTAATGTTTAAATATGATTTCGGGCATGTGGCCGCCGCGGCTGGCTCGAATAAAGCCAATTCTACAGGTCCAATTTTCAACCACTTTTTCGAGCATATGGGGCCGTATGTCGGCAATAACGCCACGAATGTTGGCTTCCAATTCCCCTAACGTTTCTGGTTTGTTGGTGTAGACGAGCGACTTCACATATCCCCAAAGAAAATAATCCAATGGTGTCAAATCACACGACCTTGGTGGCCAATTGACAGGTCCATTCCGCGAAATTATGCGCTCATCGAATGTTTCCTTCAATAAATCGATTGTGACGTGCGCTGTGTGGCATGTAGCGCCGTCTTGTTGGAACCACAACTCATCCACATTCATGCCATCCAATTCGGGAACAAAATAGTCGGTTATCATGGCTCTATACCGGTCTCCATTAACGGTAGCTGCCTCTCCAGCATTATTGCGGAAGAAGTATGGCCCAATGACTCCACCAGCCCATAGAGCACACCAAACAGTCAGTTTTTGTGGATGTAATGGCGTTTCAAGGGTCTCATGTGGATTCTCTTCACTCCAAATGCGGCAATTTTGCTTGTTGACGTAGCCATTCAACCAAAAATGAGCCTCATCACTGAACAAAATTTTGCGATGAAAATCAGCATCGAAATCAATCTCATTTTCGGCCCATACACCAAAATCACGACGCATTGCATGGTCTCGCGGCTTTAATTCTTGCACAAGCTGGATCTTGTAAGGTCGCAAGCCAAGATCTTTGCGCAAAATCTTCCATAAAGTTGATGGACAAAGCTCCAATTGCTGTGCACGGTGGCGAATCGATTCATTCGGGTCCTCTTCAACACTTTGCTCTACAGCGTCAATTGTTTCTTCGGTGTGCACTGTTCGACGTCTCTGCGGATGCGTATTATCACATAGAGTAAACGTAGTGCGAAAACGATCCATGGTTAACCGAATTAATTGCTCTGATGGACGATTATGTCGACCATAAAATGGACGGAGCTCACGGTAAACTTCGCGAACTGAACCATTATTTTCGAAATAAATTTGCACGATTTGCAAGCGTTGTTCTTTTGTCAACCTGTTCAAGATGAAATGGCAAACCAAACTGAACATAAATGACATTAGAGTTGCCAGATTTGACCACAAAATGCCAGTTTTATCTCTATTCGAAAAACAAACCTGTAAAAAAAACACCCTGTATTTGTAGAGTACTTAAGTATTATATAGCTATATTTATTTGAATGCTTATAACTCTTGTATTAGTCCATCGATTTTAATGGATGAAAGCCTATTTTTTTTGCAATAAAACAGAGCTTACAGAGAAACAAAAACAAACTATCTGGAAAAAAATAAAAAGTTTTCGATATCCTTCCTCGCAAAGTACACATTTTTTTTATATTTTTACAAAAAAAAGGTAAAAATCCGTATTGATTGTTCATTATCTTCGAACCTACAGGGAAAGCCACCTTGACCTAAACAATTCATTTCCAATGCCAACAATATTTTGATACACAAATGTCACTGGTAATATGAAATATATAAATGTGTATAGTAGAACTTTTTCTTCTTCTTATAAAGCGTTTAACCATCTTTGCTTTGCCAACTGGCGCCAATTGGAAACACCACGGGATCGGTATTCACTTGGTTCTTCCATCGGAGTGGTGGCCTCTCTCTTCCTCTGCTACAACCGGGAGGGGCCGATAAGAATACTTTCTGTTCCATATAATGATTATTCATTCCGCGAAGCCGTCGTCAACGCGTAAAGCTTCATAAATCTTGCTAAGAATCTGTCTCTCGCACTTATGCACCATGCAGGAGGATGGGATCGATAAGTTACTTATAGAGTGCTGTTTTAATTAGTTGAATTTCTAGGGGAATATTATTGTTGGTGCTAATACTGGTTCTGGTTAAGCGTCATTTAAAGAAAAACAATACTAAGCCATTTATTATTTCCACATTATGGCTGCCAACAGTGCCGTGGATGCCAAGACGTAAATACGCTGAGTCTTTGTTTGATGGCGGCATGTACTTCGTTTTGCCCTCGGACACGCAGAAATTACAGTGTGGTTGTTGAGGCTAACAATTGCACACTCTTACAAAATATTGTTCCCGCGAGGTTTAGTTCTGTAGCTTGGATTATTTCCTCATTTAGTTTGGAACGGAGAGGTTCTTCTCAATTCTGACCTAGTTTATGGTATTGCTGTACGCCATTTTACGAAGCCGTTTAAGTTATGCGAAGAAGAAAAATTCGGACATAGAGGGATATAGGCAGCTCTTTATTTTTTGCTATCGAAGGCGGCTTTAACATCAGCAAAGGGTTGATTTGCTTAGATTTTTTCTCGCTTTTTTTTCAAGATTTGCCAAGCCGCACTGATAAGGTCCTATCAGTTTGTTCCCGTCAGGCTTACCTTATATGCGATATTCACAATGCTCGAGAACACCTATGTAGATTACAATCTTCAGGCATGCATTCAGGGTCTTCGTCTTTTCGAATGCAACTTTCCAACGTCCAGCTTTTCTTGTGTTTTTTACTGCACCTTTCTTGGGCTACAAAGACGGGTGCGAGTCTTGGCTGCTACTAGGGGATGATCCCAGTGGATTTTGGAGCATGGAGGCATGCCGTCCTTCTATAGCACCATGGTCGATCTGGTGCGTGTTTTTCGATCAGAAGACAGTCATATGGACTGATGTATTTTCTTGTGTTTAAACCTGGTGCTGGGTATGACCATTAAAATCTTCTCACCACATTAATTAGGGGTATGGTTTTTTCTAGTTTTTTGGAGTAATTTGTTAAACGTAGCCAAGCACACCATAAGTATGCCATCTTAATACACTAAACGACATTTAATTAAGCTTATTAAGTCTTAACTTTTTCTGTTTGGGAAATGAAAGGGACCTTGCAACGCTGAGTCAACCCTGATGTGGTGCGATATTGTTATTATGACGCAATGCGTCATTGACGCATATTTAAACTTAGCAGGGTGACTTGTCATAATGTCAATGGAATTAATGTCAATGGCATTAATTCGCTTTTTTAAATTAAGAATTTGACGTTAATTCTCTCTGTAAAAGAGATTTAATATCAGAAACGCTAAATATCGTAAATGCTTTACTAATTCCTATAATAACAACGCAACTGCTATTTCAGGTGCAGTTACATAGATAATGGACTAAGCAGGTTTTACTCCAAATTTTCATTTTATACCTTATATATGTATGTATATAAAATGTCAATGACGTTAATTCTCAAAATAATTTGACATTAAATCTCTGTGACATTAATTCCATTGACATTATGACACGTCACCATTTAGCAGACGACACTCTGGCTAGCCCAAGTATCAAGTCAGTCACTAGCAAGTCGGAGTTTTAGTAAAAGGAGAGAACAGTTTTTTTTTTATTATAAAAAGCGAGTCCGAAATATCAAATTTACCTAAATGAGAGTTATAATTTTCACACAAACACTGAAGATTCGTGTAATTAAAAATTGGCCCTGCATTGCTTTAGAAGAAGCAAACCTCTTCTTCTTGAAGCTCGGGACGGAATATTAAAGTTAACTTCGTTTAAAAGAAATCACTTTAAATATATCTGTTTAATAACTTGGCCATAAATATTATGCCTAGCATTTCCCCACGACTTGCAAGTATTGGGAGATCGATAAGTTTTAACGTATAAGGTGGAAGACTATACAATGAATCTTATTGAAGATTTCGCAGGGCAAAAAGTAGGAATTGTTTTTGAATTGATTCTATCTTATCTTATCTTGTCTTATCTTATCGTATCGTATCTACATTATATTATCTACTTTAATTTGATAACGCAGATTCCAGACAATCCAGCCATATTCTAATATCGGTCTAACTAATGTTGTAAAAAGAGTTTTAGTAACAAAAGGGTCGCTGAATTCTTTTGACCACTTTTTTTACGAAATCTAACACCCCTCTAGCCTTGTTGACAGCAGCCACAATATGACGACTGAAACTAAGTTTGTAGTTCATCGTCAGACCAAAGTCGACAAATACATTTACATGTTCAAGATTGTGGTTGTTAATTGTATAATAAGCTGGCTGTAAATACCGACGTAAATAACACATAAACAGAAGATTTAATGATGAGTTGTATGAGCTCTACGCAGGCATCGATATTTTCTAACAAGATAAAACCCAGTGGCTACTTTGGCTTGGCTATGTAATGCGAATGGAAGAAGATGCTCCGGCCCGGAAGGTATTCTTGTCGGAACCCACCTATATAAGCAGAGGAAGAGGGACGCCCCCACTCCGTTGGAAAGACCAAGTAGAGAACAATCTGCGATCCCTTGGCGTTTCTAATTGGCGTCAACAGGCAAAGGATAAAGTCAGGTGGCGAGCTTTCTTGGAAGGTCAAAATCGTTTAGACGGTTATTAAGGGCTGTTTACCTAGATATGTATGTATGTATAAGAAAAGGCTCTTTCCTGGGGTAGGGAAAACGCCACACTGTAAAGAAATATTAAACAAATCGGTCAGAGGTTGGCATATGTGTTCAGCACTCTTTTTAAGAAAGCAGGTCGGTATTAAGTGAGGGCCATATTTGAATGATAAGATGTAATAGCACATCTTCCGGGTTTAAATTAGGAACATGGATTGAAATTCTTGAATATGCTTGAAGAATAATTAGACTTGAAAAATTGAGCAAAGATATTGGCAATCTCTAGATTGTCGCTAGAGATGTTATCCCTAAATTTCATAGTTGAAGGAAACCCTGGTTGGAAATAAATAGCTTTTTCATTTTACATACATATATAATCTTTTTAACACTTTTTTTTAACCCCCGATTCTGTATTCTTTACGAATTTTCAATCTTGTTAAAAATTCAGGAAAAAATATATTTGTATCAAGTGTTTTGAATTCTTCGTCAAAAATAAAATTATTTTTCTTGATTTTGACTTAAAATTCAAAAAACATAATACAAATATTTTTTTCTTGAATATTTATCAAGATTGACAATTTATCAAAAACACAGAATCAGGGGGTAATTCTAAATATTTATGACGTAGAATTGAATACTGTATATAATCTGAGTTTAAACCAGTTTTCTTGTATATTTAAAAAAAACGCGACTTTTTAGTTTTTAAAGCTTTTAGTTTTTTAGTAAACCAGGCTTAAGCTGGCTCATATAAATACAGTTGCGCTTAGGTATATAATTTTCAAAATGGTTATAAATAAAACTATTAAAATGCAAAACGCTATGCTCAACATCCTCTTTGTATCGAGGCCAGATAAACTTAACTTTTTATTTAACTTTTTAAGTTGGCTTTCGAAAAATTTATATTTTATTAGAGTCATAATGCGTCCCCGCTTACCGTTATGGTTTCGTTAACTATCTGAAAAGAGGGATGGTAAAAATCTTCAGGCAAATCGTAGAGGATCTCACCGATTTATAAAAAATTTAGATAAGTCATCAAGGAAGGCCAAGTCTGAAACTTTACCAAACTTATTCGGAATAACATTGTTCTGGCTAAAATAGAGGTTGGTTATTTCATCTAAAAGCTCATTGTTACTCAACTTAGACGAAACAGGCACAATACTAATATTAATTATGCTCCAGGAAATGTATGGCAAGTTAAAGTCACAACAATCATTGAATTCAAGGGATTTATCATAGAATGAACAACATTTTACAGCGAAAAGTGGTGCATATACACTGATAGGTCAGATGAAGGTGGAATCTAGCAAACAGCTATATAAATATGGCCGCCGTTTACTTCAATTTTCGATTTAATGTATGAATTAAGGTCGTCAACAAAGGGTCCTTCTCAAATCTTGACTCAAAAATATTTTTTTTCGGGGGGACCACAACTAGGATCTTAACTTTTGGTTGAGTCGAAATTGAATGAGGCGGAGCTGCAAAGTTTCTTTTTGGAGCTTTTGGTGTGAATAGAACCACTGCTTCCGGATTCGGTGAAGCCAAGTTTATCAACTCAAACGCTTGAGGTTCAGGACTGTTCTGAGTGGGGCTTAGAGTTAAAGGACTAGGCGAAACTCCACAACGCTTGCTTTTGTTAAAATCGCTACTTGCAGATAAGTCATCCAAAAACTTAAATGACTTGAACAAGTCTTCATAGTGTTTGAACTTATCTGTTATTATAGAAATTTTTTTCATTAAACGCTTTTCGAGTTTCTCTTAAAAGCCTACAAAGGTAAACTTCAGTAAATCTGCATTTTAAGCAGGACCAACGTGCGCCATTGCCATATGATCAAGCCCATCACAGAGGCAGTAAGGCAAGTAGCTTTCGGATTCGCTTTTTTTTTGCAATTTACAGGACATTACTTTTTTTATTTTAATTTTTTGAAAACGAATACAATTAAACGATAAAAAATAAAATAAAATGTATGGTTAAAAAACAAAAACAAGCAGCTAGTTTAAATAAGAGCTTACTCTATAAGTTTGAAGAACAGGTAAATAATATGCAACGCAAAAAGTTTCGAAAGCACGTAAAAGGAGCTAGCAGTTTGAGAGTCACTGGTTCTGAAACTAAACAAAAACGCAAACAGCTGTAATAAAAGTAAAGAGAAAAGTAACGAAAAGTGAACACAAAAACAAGAAATGCAGCCAATCAAACTGCAAAAAATACACATAGCAAAAATGGCTCGGCATATACGAATATGGAAAGGAAATTAATTTAAAAAGGTTAACTTGATAAAGTATTAATTAGTCAATGAAACCAATTGTTCACAATTCATTTTTATCAAAAATTATAATCAGATGGATAGTTAGATTAATATTAATTTCACAATTAAAACACAGCACAATGTAAAAGCAACTGCACAGCTATAATGACTTTCCGACCAATGTTGTTTCGTTTAACAAAATACAGATATTCATTAACTTAGTATATTGAGCAGATTATTTGGGGAAGGATTGGATAGTAGAGTAATTAGAGTATCGTTTCCGCAGGTCAGTTGCCGGTGCTATTTGAGAAATAATACAGCAACAACAGCAGGTTGAGCTTGTGTTCGATTTACCAGTAACCATCTGCATTATTAGACTCTTGTAGATAGATACACTTACCTTTCATGTACTCGTAGTACGTGTTAATTGCAACAGCGGCCTGAATCGAAATTTTATTATTTATTGTGGCCCCCAAGTTATACTCATTAGCTGCTGTGGCTATCCTGCCATACTTATGTGAAAGAAACTATTTGTGCTGACATGCCCAGCAAAAACGGGGTTAGGACTTATATGAAATAAGGAATGCGCCGACAGCGCTTCTTGCTTCGAATGCAGTTTCTTAATTTAAACCTCAATGAGGACTTATGTACGCCTTAGTCTGGATGGCCTCTCTGCTTTATACGTAATTTTATCTACCAGAAAAAGAGAAATATTTAAACCATCCGTGTGACGACAGAAGTGCAACGAATTGAGGAATTATGCAAACCACTAAATCCTTAAAAATTTTAGCCTTCATCCTATAAGCCATTTGGTCAAACGAAATGTGTAATTTTTTTATGTGGGTATATTCGTAGGATTTCGAACTGGAAACCAAACCTTTTCCACCCCAAAACGATGATAAACAATGTGTTAACCGAAATAACGATTTAGTTTTAGTATGAAATTTACAACAAACTTTATATTTACAGATTTGATCACCAATCACAATAATCTAGTCAAAACAATATTTATGTATGTGTGTATGCATGTGTACACGTACATGCATACATGTGTATAGCAAGTGATCTTAGTAATTTATTCCCTTTCGCTCTCACTATTTCTCTTTGATGGGCATCAATAAGGAGCACGAAGTGCAAAGTGCATATTTATATTTATTTTGTATCAATAACTCGCAAAGTATGTATTTAGTATTGCGTAAATTCGCGTTTGTCTAAAGAACCATACGCGTATTAGCCGAGATTTACTAAAGTACATATAAATGTACTACAAGCGAATTTTTGAACCGAGCGGCATATATGTAGGTATTTGTACATATAAGGTGCTTTAAAACTGGACGTTAATCAGCCAAATTTAGAGGTAAACACGAAATTTACATTGCGTCGCGCAAGCTATAAACACTTGTACAATTGTTAAATTACTACTAACAAAAAGTTTTATTCAAAATTTAGCTTTGGACAATAAGCAAAAAGCAAACTCGCAAACGTTTCTCAAATGAGCGGTAAGCAATGAGTAGATCACCGTTACGACTCACCGTTGAGCGCATTCGAATATGTATATGTATCTACATACATATATACAGTTTCTGGTACTGAAAAACCTTCTATATCAATTTTGACTTGTTATTATCGATGGTAGTTAGCCCATAACTTAATGCAGTTTGTAATTGTGATATTACTACTAAGCAAATCCTTAATCTAATTACTTCTAAATGCAGAAACTGATTTTGAAAGGAGGTCATTGAGTAGTACGTACCAGCTCGTAAATGTCGAACAAAAAATAAGTTGACATAGTGCGTTTTAAGTTATCTCAGAAAATACATGTATCCTCCAGTCATTAATATACATACAAATAAGATCAAACACAAAGAATACCCAACGAGAAAAGACGTCCATTAAAAGCAAATTTGACGTGTACCTTATACAGGGTGTTTTTTTATAGGTTTGTTTTTCGAATAGAGATAAAACTGGCATTTTGTGGTCAAATCTGGCAACTCTAATGTCATTTATGTTCAGTTTGGTTTGCCATTTCATCATGAACAGGTTGACAAAAGAACAACGCTTGCAAATCGTGCAAAATTTATTTCGAAAATAATGGTTCAGTTCGCGAAGTTTACCGTGAGCTCCGTCCATTTTATGGTCGACATAATCGTCCATCAGAGCAATTAATTCGGTTAACCACGGATCGTTTTCGCACTACGTTTACTCTATGTGATAATACGCATCCGCAGAGACGTCGAACAGTGCGCACCGAAGAAAAAATTGCCGCTGTAGAGCAAAGTGTTGAAGAGGACCCGAATGAATCGATTCGCCACCGTGCACAGCAATTGGAGCTTTGTCCATCAACTTTATGGAAGATTTTGCGCAAAGATCTTGGCTTGCGACCTTACAAGATCCAGCTTGTGCAAGAATTAAAGCCGCGAGACCATGCAATGCGTCGTGATTTTGGTGTATGGGCCGAAAATGAGATTGATTTCGATGCTGATTTTAATCGCAAAATTTTGTTCAGTGATGAGGCTTATTTTTGGTTGAATGGCTACGTCAACAAGCAAAATTGCCGCATTTGGAGTGAAGAGAATCCACATGAGACCCTTGAAACGCCATTACATCCACAAAAACTGACTGTTTGGTGTGCTCTATGGGCTGGTGGAGTCATTGGGCCATACTTCTTCCGCAATAATGCTGGAGAGGCAGCTACCGTTAATGGAGACCGGTATAGAGCCATGATAACCGACTATTTTGTTCCCGAATTGGATGGCATGAATGTGGATGAGTTGTGGTTCCAACAAGACGGCGCTACATGCCACACAGCGCACGTCACAATCGATTTATTGAAGGAAACATTCGATGAGCGCATAATTTCGCGGAATGGACCTGTCAATTGGCCACCAAGGTCGTGTGATTTGACACCATTGGATTATTTTCTTTGGGGATATGTGAAGTCGCTCGTCTACACCAACAAACCAGAAACGTTAGGGGAATTGGAAGCCAACATTCGTGGCGTTATTGCCGACATACGGCCCCATATGCTCGAAAAAGTGGTTGAAAATTGGACCTGTAGAATTGGCTTTATTCGAGCCAGCCGCGGCGGCCACATGCCCGAAATCATATTTAAACATTAATGGCATAAAATTATCCTTCCAATAAAGCCAAATTGATGGACCTTAAAACGATTTTCTTGTGTTTTATTTCAATTCGAAGTTCTATACCCCTAAAAAAAACACCCTTTATAAAAAATTTCCCTCTTTCCAGATTGCCGTTGTCTTAAATATTTTTTTTAACATTATAGGTCTTAGCATTCGGGTTGCGAAACATACTTGCAATAACGCTATATTAATCAATATGGGATTATTTCCAGTACTTGAAATATTTAATGTGAAATAAAGCCATAGAAATTTGAGAAATAAAGCCATATATCACACCGCACACTAAATCAGACAAAGTCGCAGTCACAAGTTTAGTCCTATAAATTTTACATTTAGTGAAAAAAAGGGGAGCAGCCGAAAATTTGAAATACGAAATAGCTCGATTAATATTTTGATATGAATTTAAAATATGCGAAAAGTAGATTTTGCTTCTTTGACGTTTGTTCACTTTGGTTCGCGGCCTCCAACCACATTTCGGCGTTACTACTCTCGCGGCGGAGTTTTCTCCAAAAATGTTTGTAAATTTAAGTTCTCGTTTTGGTGAACAACGAAGAGCGACTTTTTCCATTCTTAATGATGTACTTTGTGTATGAATTTGACTAGATTATATCCCACTTAACTCATACTTACGTAGAAAATCAAACATTTCTTAGTCAATTTAACTATGCTTATTTTGCAGTTATCAATCGAATCCAAGTTGACCAGTTCTTTAGTAATTTGTTTTTAAGTTATTGAGCACGCTGTCAACCGCCATCCTGAACACACTTTTCCTAATACACTATACAATATAAAAAATGGATGGGATCTACAGTTTATTGCCGACTCCGAACGGCATTTGCAAATCAGATGAATTTTTGCTGAGAAGCCTTACATGGAGAAATACACTCGAAGTTTCTTCGAAAGATTTGTGGACCTCTGCGCGTTGGCGACGGCGAGTACCGAAGAAGATTTAATGATGAGCTGTATGAACTTTACGCAGACGCCTACATAGTTCATCGAATTAAAACAAAGTGGCTTTGCTGGCTAGGCCACGTAGTGCGAATGAGCGAAGATGCGCCAGCCCATCTTATCGGCACCCGCCGGTGGAAGCAGAGGAAGAGGGAGACCACCACTCCGATGGAAGGACCAAGTGGAGACCGATTTGCGATCCCGCGGTGTTTCCAATTGGCGCCAGTTGGCGCAACGAAGAAACGACTGGGGAGCTACGTTGGACGGTCAAAATCGCCCGGGCGGTTAGATGACGATTTAAAAAAAAAGTTTGCCAAACTACTGCCTAGGGGCGACCCCGTTTTTTAAAAAAACTTTTTCATACCACTATTGATGTTAGTTAAATTGGGAAACTAAGGAGTTAGTGCTGAAATAGATGCCAATTATAGAATGCCATCACACGATTCTCGTTGGGTACAAGCTCGCACATACATTCACATATACATATGCAAATATTTACACACCCATAACAATTCCGTCGTCTACGGTGCGAGACGTGAAGCTACTAGATAGCCCATAGATTTTTTCTTTTACACCATGGTAAATTCCGCGGATCCGCCTATCTGCCGCCACCTTCATCCATATTGGGTATATTAATGTATGTGCAGATGTTTGTATACTAGCTTTATTCGCATGCATTGAAGTTAATTCTCAGAGGAAATAAACGAAGCACTTTACCTGCAGGTAACTTAGTAACGAAAATTTCAGGTTCAGAGCTACATCTAAAGGCCAAATGATAACAATAATTTTATTAATAATAGAAATAACAAGCTCAAAAAATAGAAGAACACCGAATCAGGCCGAAAACTTGCTCTCAGACTGAAGACTCGGAGGCCAAAAAGAAGAGGGACCCAGAATCCCCCACCTAAAGAATCTTGGTCAACGGTAGTGAGCGCAGCATCCAGCCTACAAGGCAAACAAGGCTTGTATCATACTGATAGAAACAGCGCACTGCAGCCATCAACCCGCCTTCAGAGAAGAAATTTGTAGCGCAGTAGGAGAAGTCGGAGAAGCGCAACAAGTCTCTAAGCGAATAATGCCAGAGGTATTGGGCATGGACGGTCTCACAACCGCTGACCGAAGAGGCCGTCCGAAAGAAGAGCGGATGAAATTCAGACCAGCTCCGTGTCTCTCTATTCAGTGCAAATCAGGGAGAAATTGCGAGATCAAACGTGGAAACTGGTCGTCGTAGGAAATTTTAGAGCTAGAGCAGTAGTTTACTAATCGCGGTTGGGTGGAGAGTGATGGACGACCTTGAAAGAGACACCGCCAGGTTCTCCGCCGCGATACTGTCAAATACCCGACATATAACCGACAGTATCAATAAAGATACCATGCCCCTCTGCGTCATGTTGCAAAGGCTCTATGCTACGAAAAGGAAACTGAAGGAGCAGAAGTAAGTGTACTGGTGTAACAGTGAAATAGCGGAGCTGCGCAAAACATGTCACAGAGTAGGGAGATGTGAGGCTCTCGAAAGGGTGGAAGCATACAAGGGGGCGAAGAAAGCAAGCGCAAATAATGGAATAATTTTGAGTAAATTTCGGCAACCAAACCAGTAGGAGGAGCAAGCAACCTGAGCAGACTACAACGTCATACCGTTCAATAAAGAAGAGCTCAAAACGGTCCTGGGCAGAATGAAGCCAACGAAGGTCCCGTGGCCCGATAGAATACCAGCGGCGGCTATAAGACTAACTGCTAATAATTGCCCAGAGCTTTTGTTGCACATGTACAACAAATTCTGAAGCAATTATCTTCCCCGCCAGATGGAAGATAGCACGGCTCGTTCGTATGTACATGCTCTACCATGCCATAGGCGATAGAAGAGGACTGTTCCACCGACACATGGCTTTCGGAGACGGTACTCTACAAACAAAGCCGGAACAGTTAGCCACCAGGCAAGACCGATAGTACTATTGGTCACTTTGGATATTTAAAATGCTTTCAACTCCGCCAGGTGGAATGCAATTCTTCACGCACTAGAACGCCCCTTCAAGGTACGGCATACTTGCCAGACTTAATAAGGTACTACTTAATGGACCGCATACTAACGTATGAAACTACGCAAGGCCAAAAAAAGGTGAAGGTAATAAGCTCAGGGGTCGGTGTTAGGCCCCGACCTTTGCAATATTACGTATGACATTCGTCTTCACCAAGCAGATGCCAGAAAGTATTTTCCTTTTCGCTTTCGCAGACGATGTTTCTGCTGTCATCACAGCTATGCGCACCGTAGACCGATGGATGCGAACATAGGCGGACCACAGCCCTGCATAAGAAAGCTATTGGTATCCACCTCTGAAGCTGTGCTCTTGTGCGATGCAGAGTTCTGGGCCTATGCAATGAAATCTCGGAAGTTCACGGTCCAATGCAGGGGCTCTCCGGTCATTGCGGGGACTACACCAATATACATCCTCGCGGAGAAAAGAAAAAGAATTTACGACCTCCGCTCAGCAGTTCGTAGAGACGTTGCTTGAAGGTGTCAATTAATTACCGAAATGAAACCATAGTTGAAGCGGTCTCATGGACACGTCGATATGGTTACTTGCGAGAATACCTTCACAGAATGGACAAGGCTGAAACCCCCAAACTGACTCTACTGTGGAGGCATAGACACTTTCTTCGTATGTGTGCAATTAGCTCGAAAACGAAGGCGGGGAAAGAGATACTAAGCGACTTATCCCCGGGCAGTGTCATCCAAAAAATGATCTCCTAGAAGGATAGACGGTATATGGTCAGCAGATACGCGAGGAACGAACTCCTCGTGAAACGGGAGGATTGTCTAGCCCATAACGTGAGAGTATCCACAGAGCTTACGTAGCTCTCCGCGCTTCCAGAGTTGAAATAATGCTGCACGCGGTATGGAATAATGCTCGGGCCTATGAGTCTCTAGTCATTATCAACGGATAATACCGAAGAAAATTAAATGATGAGTTGCATAACCTTTATTCAGACGTCGGGCTAGGCTATGTTAAGATATTTTTATCGGCACACACCTCTGGATGCAGAGGAAGAAGAATACCACAACTCCGACGGGGGACCAAGTGGCAGAGCGAAGAAACGACTGACGCGCTATGTTGGAAGGCGAAGAGGACCACGCGCCATTCAAATAAGCAAATAATGGAACAGAACCACCCGCCCAACCGACACGAGACGCGCATCCACATAACGCACATATTTACCGAGTCTTTGAAGCGCATCCCAGCAAACGGAGTCTCAAACTCTACATTAGAATTCTAATGTAGTTCCCTAATCGAAAATCAGGTTAGAGAACTGGGCTAGAACTCGATTAGAGAACGATTAGAAAAACACTAGAAAAAAGTTCACATTAGAAACTAATTCGAATTTCATGTTAGAATTCGATTAGATAACTAACCTTTTTCTCAATATCAACAACTAAGTCCCTTTTCGTAGAGAATGCCATAATTATCGACAGTTTCTCAAACCGTTCTCTTACCTTTTACCTAAGAGACATACATCGGAATTTGAGTCGTTTTCCAATCGTCCTCTAACCTAAATGATTGCTGGGAATGGTTTGTTAACTGTTGAGATCTTTAACTTCCCAGAGATAAACACATCAGCTAACTAAAAAAAAGATTATAAAATAATTAAAATGCGAAAATGCTTAGAACTTGATAAGTTTCCTGCAGGGACCTACATATATTATGCCAAGGTAGACTAACTTTTTCTGAGAAGCTTTTTCATGGCCTAATCTTTTGCTGGAAAGTAACTAGCACTTACTTGGTTCAGAAAAGAACAAAATAAGTACTGACATCGAAAAATTAGTAGACGAAAAAACTGAGTACACACACATTTCAGACAATTAATTAAATGAAAGCATTTCCCAATTATTTCTGAGCTACTTGGTTTTGTAAAAACAACAAAAAATAAGTATAGTGTGTTTCAAACTGTAGAGTTCCCAGAAATTAACTTTTAAAAATTCAAATTCAATTGAAACCAGAAAACCGAAAATACAGTTTGGTAGACCATCAAGTTCTTGCTCAATAAAATATAGCTTTTGAATTCTTTCATAATCACCTTGAATTTTTAGGATATTTTCACGGCATTTTTCTCTATACAACGCATTAGTCAGGGATGGGTGTTTTCAGAAAATTTTGGCGACGAGTGAAGAAAAAAATAACAAATGCATTTTTATTCTTTATTCATAAAATTTGAATCACGAGTGAAATGTTATTGGTTTTGAATAACGAATAAAATTTCAGTAATATGCATTTTTGAAGCTTTTTGGGTTATTTCTTGATAAATTGATTGTTTTCCTCCTTCAATTTAGACAAAACATTCTAAAAATTCGAAGCGACTTTTAAACCTTAAAACTTATACTACTTCGTACTGGAATTTAATGAGCTACAAAATCATAGTTTCTGATTTACATAAAATTATTCAATATTTTTTTAAAAATTGTGAAAACATGTTTGAACTTTTTTAAGCTCAATGTTTCCAATGTGTTTTAGAGGGGCAGCTTGAATTGTGCATAATATATCGTACACTGTATAGCTACATAAGATAGCTTATACTTTCGAAATGTCTTACGAAAACTGGCACATTTTTGTTTTTATTTTCCGGCTTATTTTCAGGGTCTAGATCCGCTAAAGGGGTTTGGGTTTATATTATTAGGAATTACGAAGATAAATTTATTAAAGCCACTCTATCCATTAGCCAAACTATCAGCTTATTATACAAATAAACAGTGGATTGTTTAAAACGATGGAGCTTAGAAGTGCACAAAAATCTCGGATTCATGGGTAAAAATAATATGGGCCGATAAGCACTAGTTCCATTCCATAGACAAGGTTCTCGCAACGGTTCGTATTAAAGCATGACTGTTCAAAGCACGATTTAGGTACGACTACACACCCACTGAGGAAATGCGCGACGCTGATAAGAACCCCTATGATATGACATCAAAGTTATTGGTTAGGCAAAAATAGAGTATTTGGTCGTACAATTGGAAAATTTAGTCTCCAAGATGTAACATATAAGAACTGGGAGAGGTAGTTTTACTTCGACCCAGCTAGAAATATGGTTATCAGTAATACAACTGCTGTTGTATGCTGACATTAATATGATTGGCCTGAACAAAGGCGCCTTCGCTGGATTGAATACAGTGTCGAAAAAAGTGTGTCTTTTAGTGAACGATAACAAGACGAAATATTTGCGCTGCCCCTTACTAGCCCCGTCACGATTGAAGAGTATATATTTTAAACTGTAGACGAATTCGTCTATTTGCGAACTACAGCAAAAATAATGTCAGCCCATAAATTTAACTTAGAATCACTCTTACCAATAAGTGCTACTTGTGAATGAATAATCAATTAAGTGGTAAGATACCCTCTAAACTTGTAAAGGGTATGATCTATAAGTCCTCATCATACCTGTCCTGATGTTTGGTTCGGAGACGTGGATACTGTCAAAAAAAATGGGACTAGGAGAATTTGCTAGAAAAGTTCTCTCAAAGATTTACGATGAGCCTCGAATTAAAGCACATATTTCGTTATCTAGATATGCGAATGAGCAAAGGATCCCAGAAAGCTTAACTATTGAAACTCGATTTCGGCAGAAAAGGAGGGCAGAGGCCGCAAACTTCGTCTGGGATGTTGTCTTAGTAAAAAATCTGATTTAAAACAAGGGGTCTAGGCCACCACTCGGTCTAATTCTTCCTGGTGGAGGTGTTCTATCTACGACCGACGCTTGCGACCATTGGGTTAGTTAGCGGTCCACCTTTTTTGGCCGGAAGCGAGCAGTAACTCCTCCTGGTCTCGAAGTGTGCCATTATTGACGGTGTCAAAGGCTTTTAATAAGTCATATATCACGAGCCCCCTCCTGTGGTTCGGGTTTTGTTTTTTCAAACCAGTGTTAATTTTTATACACGACTAATAGTCTGAGTCTAAATTTTAAACCATTCATTGGTTTACGTAATTCTTTAAACTTCTTTGTAGCAAATTCCAAATCTTTCATTTATCAACACCAACTTTTAAATCCAAGTGTTAGATTTGGGTAAATTTTTTAATAAATTGTTTTCTGAGTTCATCTGACTCGGCCGTTCTGTATTAAATGATTTGATTTCATTTGATTTGATTTATTTGTTAGGAATACGTTATTAGTACATTAAGATAATTAAATCTTTTATCGTACAACAAACAAAATAAAATTTTCATGTTTCCATTTTCTTCCTAATCGTTTCCCCGTCTTCCGCGCCTTCTCCAAAGGAAATGTGACTTTTTATTTAAAATAATAAATATGCATTACAACCATTTTTTTAACACATTTTACAACATCAACTTACATTTAATATTAACTTCTAAAGATTAATAAACGCAAAATTTTTTATTTAAGCACACACATTTTGACTCTCGCTCTACTTTCTACACTTTTAATTTCTTTCGGTTTAAATTTAAACTTTAACTGTAACAAGTAAGGAAAGCGCTGCCTTAGGCTGCCCTTTTATGAATACGCATTACAGTTTTAAGTGCCCAATCCTTACAGTAAGTACAAACTTTTCGGTAGCCGGAACCCCGTTTATCGAAAAATGGGCTGTATGGGGGCTATACGATATATTTTTCCAATCTTACAAAATCAGCAACAACTATATTGGCTCGTGAGAAGAGAATCGTCCCATATTATGCTGTTCCAACGTCAATATGTTAGGCGTCCCTCACTGCTTTTATTTTATGCATTGTTGTTTATGTAAAAAAATTGTTTACAAATACGGTACTTTAGTTGTTTATATATTTTTTTTTTGTTGATCATTTCCCTTTAACTTGTTTATTGTTAGAAATGTTAAATTATTCGACCAGGTGCACTCAAGAGTGTAAGTTTAAACGTATGGAGTTTCTGTTATATGTGTTTAGGTTGTAACATACCTTTGTTTTTAGTCCTGAAGATGATTTCAGAATGAAGTCGAAATATCGACAATACTAATCCGACAAATATATATTATATACGAAAAACAATAACTTTTGTTGTTTTAATTTATATACATATGGCCTAGAGCTCGATACAATTTCTTAATGTTTCACAAAACAAAGGCCGATAACAAATAAAAGCAATCTTACAAATTTTTACGAAACCCATTAAATATCTAATAAGTACAAAAGCTGTAAATTCTACGTTCCTAACGTTTCAATTGCAAGAGTTATAGTCAAAAACCTGTTTATCGGAACTATCGATTAGAAGCTTTTTCTTATGTTGGTCCACTATAGCTGGTTTTCCCTAGACGCATTACGTATATATATGTACCTAATCTGCAAAATTGCATGTTTCTAGCTATTTAATTGCAAGAGTTATGGGATAGCTCATCATCATGATGATTTCGGTATACTTATTGGTGTATCTATATCTTCTTCTTATCATACTTACAAACATGGGATCAAAGTTATAAAGAAAGCTATAAAAAGCGTATACACTTCAACACCCGTAAACATACTACAAATGTATACTTTCCTCACACTATTCATGTATGCGCTCAGTGCATAGAGCACTCGCATCTGACGAGGGACGCGTCGGTTCGAACCCTACCAACTTATACAATCTTTTAATTTTTTTTATTTGAAACATTTCTGGTTTAAAATTTAAACCCTTTTCATAAGGAGCGTTTCTTTGTAAACCGGCATCGTTTTAATTCTAAGCCAAATATGGTTTGGACATATGTGTAGCCCAAAAAAGTTTAACCTTTAGGCTAAAATTTTTAGCCGTGTATTAATAGTATTTACAGCGGTGGTTACGCTATGGTATTTGCGGTAGCCATGTTGATGGTTGAATAAGTGTAGATTTGCAATGTAATAGGGGAATATTAATATTTGCCAGCTGTTGCCTGTTTCTATATCTCAGGAATGACGATGGCGGTAAGCGAGAGGTTAAAAACAGCCGCTAATACTCCGCCCCTCGTGACCAAGGTTTCAACCTCTTCATGGCAATACCGTTGAAGGCCTGCATTATAACTTCTTTGACTTGGGAGACGGTAATAGCTGTTATGTATTTTGGCTCTAACGGCAATAGAGCTCGTGTATCGTCTGGGGTCCGATTTGCCATTGTCTCCAAAGGTAATGGAGACCTCGTCATTGTATTCGGTCGGATTTGAAAAGGGCCTTTGTTGTTTGTAACGACAAAAACACTCCCCGAAGATTTTGGTATCCTCTTACGACCGGTATGCCTACCTCGGGCATATTCTAAGCCCCTAACCCGGACCCCCACCACCTCCACTGGGTCGGTATTTTCTATGTACGCATCACAAGATAGGACCTTGTTTTCAGCTTCCTCTCTTGAATAGCAGGGAGTTTGATGGGTGCATCCGCATAGGTGGTGGTAGCCTAAAGCACAAGCTGTGTCGCAGTCTAGAAGGTAAGGTATCTTAGAGGTTTTTCGGTGAGACCAGATTGGCATAGAAGGTTGCGTCATATTGCAACATCGCATTATGAACGTTACGAACGGATCCCGTTTTCGAGCCCAGAGCACATAAGAACGTGACATAGGTAAAGGGTGGTGTTGCATTTCACCGATGTCGCAGGCGTATAAAATCTTTGCTGACAAACGTTGTGAAAGGCACGAGGAGATGGTGGTTTTCACTAAGGTGCGTGCTCGAAGAAGGGAGTGACGTGGAGCAGAGATAATTGGAACTGATGCTCGTCATTGCTCAAGTCCAGGACTGCGCAATCCCTTGTAGCACTTTTTTTGTTTTGCCCTGAAATATAGGTACAAACACAAATTTACACTTTGAATACAAAAAAAATGTTTGTAGCACTCCCATATGCCCTCACATATATGTAAATACAATTCATATGATTTTCATATAAAACGGCAAAGAAAAGGCCCTTCGGTACGAAGTTAAGGCACTTCCGTATGAAACAGTTTTCTATGTAACCGTATTCCAGGACTTTAAATAAACCCGAATAATCATACACATGCATTTTGTTGAAAAACCAATTTAAGAGGAGATAATCCTGATTTAAAAGGAAAGAGCTTTAAACGAGCGAAAATTCGGTCTTCTGAAAAAGATGATCAATAAAATCACATATAATTTTTGTATATGTGTTGTGATTTACCCTTCCATAAAAAAAAATTTGAGCACCACTGCTCAAGTCTGTCCTGTTCTGTAGGGGACAGGAGTGTTAAGCTTCCGCGCGAGGTGGTTGCGATGTTAAGCGTGAGCGGCAGTCGGTGAGGTGGGTAGTGCATCATTCGTGAGGTTGGGCTACTGTTGTGGCTATTTGAGGACGGACGAGTGAACTAGGAGTGATAAACAAAGTGTCTCGAGTGTACTGATGGAAGTACAGCGTCTTTTTTTTTTGTTTTACAATCTCGTCTGCAGTCCTTAACCCTTCTAGAACAATATTATATAAGGGCGCGCAGTTATATATTCCCTATCCAGATTAACCCTCCCCCCCTCTCCCCCTCCCAGGACACAAATAATTTGTTTGAATGTTCAACTTTTAACAGCAATCTCAATATGGGCCAACAGTTAAGGTAAGGACAAACCTAGCGACAGCACTTGACGGGACACGACACTTGTAACACGCGTGGAAAAATAAATTTAAGCTTGAATTAAGTCAATCTACAAAGTGTAACTGTAAGGTTCGTCATACCGTTGCATTCAGTAACAACTCACTAAGAACCAGCCGGTTAGCCAGGTATTTAAAGATGTAATTATCGAAGATAATTCTAGCGACAGATTCACATTAAAAAAGCGAAAGTCATTGATATTGTAAATATTGAGATTGATAGATACTTGGCAACAATTTCGCCACCTGAACTTCCTTTTTGGGAATTTTGGCAACAAGCTATTGATATGAAATTGCTGCAAATGTTGCTAATAATATATTGAGAATTCCCGTAAGCTTCGCAAAAAATGAGCGCATATTTTAGATAAGCTTTTGTATGTATTACATGTATTATTAAGATATACATAAAATTTGTTGGACTTTTTTTACCTCAGAAAATATATGTATGGGGTAAAAAATTGTTAATATAAAGAAAGAAAAATGTTCCGTAGGAGAGAAAATCTGGGTATTTTACAATAAATGTAGGTAGCATACACCCAAAACAAAAAAGGTAAACATAACATAAAAGTTGCCTCTATTATTGCGGGCTGGGACGTGGGCCCGTCGTGCCAGAACGGCCCGAGTCAGGTCCCATTGTAACTTTTAGCATTAGTGTTTTGGAAAACGTATTTTGCTCACGTGCTGGCCCGGGCTTAAGAACTTAGACCAGCGCCAACCTGCAGTGCACATTAGATGAGTTCTTTTCTGAAATAAGATGAATTAGGGCAAATATGTAGAAAAGAAAGTTTGACTTTTTGCAAAAACTGAGACCGCTACTCCGAAAACCGCGATTTAGGAAAATATTTTAAGACCGATTTAGATTTGTAAACGTAAAAAGCTATAGTTATAATAAAATAATTATATAAACTGTTAGGTAGAACAAACCGCTAAGGTGAGAGGCATACTCACTTTTTTGTACGACTTACGCGAAAGTTACCAACGTTGCCTTAAGTGACAACTTAAGTTTGGTTTTGCAGAATTATCCCCTAGAATTTTCGAAATATTGGTAATTGTTTTAATTTTTTAAAACGCCTTTTGAATTAAAATCCAAAAAAATTACCTTGCTAATCAAATGTAAGTGGAGAAAAATTAATATATGTACATATTACTTTTTTTTTTTAGTTTTTAGTAATATCCTTCCTTAATGCTTTATGGGGAAATTGTTTTTGATGTGCCTCTACTATATGAAAAAATATCTGCTTTTCGGATTCGAAAGTTGCGAGCTTCTCATTAAATTTGTTAAAAGATGTATGGCGCTTTGTGCCGGGTAGTTTGCACAATGATTTTTTTCACTACAGCTTCAGATAGAAGGTAATTTTCGTCGTTCATCCAACAACTGGGGTAATATTTCAGAAACAGTTGGTAGAGGACATCTAAACCAATATTTCATGTATATGGTGGCAAATAAGGGAATGATGATAAAAATGCTTGTTAAAACCATGAGTAGTGGGTAATTAAATCACTTGCTAAATAAAATTGATCTGTAAACAGGTAAATCATAAGGATTTTCCCATGAACCGTGTACGCTACACCGCTTCCCGTACCTTCATTTTTAGAACTTAGCCCCTCGAGCTCAATGGCCTCACTCCAAGAAATAGTAGAACCATACAAGCGAAATCTTTGTAGTCGGCTCTGAAGTAATTCGTGTTCAAATATGTGGTGGTGAATTTGACTAGCTCTTTTCGATTATGCTAAGGGAAAATGATGCTGAAGTAAGTGTCATGTATAGTACAATTTTCAGACATATTTAAAGACCAGTTTTCATAGTTGACCACGCATCTTGGAAACTTTGAAAGATATTATTCTATGGTTAATTCGAATGCCTTTTATAACTTGGTAAAAACGGAACTTCTTTGTCTATCTTGCTTTGTAGAATGAATGTGCTTCCGTTGCTTGTGTATTTCCATTTTAGATAGGCATTATCTACAAGGTTCTACCGTATAAAATTCTTTTAAAAAAATGTCCTACTAACTTTAGTGTAGGTCGTAACAGAAAAACATATGATTCTTCAAGTAGTAGAAGTGCACCAAATCAATTATCATACACCGCCCGTGCGGGTTAGGGGTTTAGAATATGCCCGAGGTAGGCATACCGGTCGTAAGAGCCGACTAATATGCACAAGAGTAATGACGTGCAACTCGATGGTTGATCTATGGATATGATGCCTCTCACCTCTCATTACCCATCTTATCCTTCCTTACGGAAGGAGGGGTGACATGACCTAGAAGGTTTCACTGGTCATAAATCGCTACCACGACAGTCGGGCAGTACCGCAAGGGAGTACCCAAAACCTTCGGGGAGTGTTTTTGTCGTTACCACAACAACAACAATTACCATACACAGCATCAAAGAACCACCCAACTAAAAACTATAAAAAATATTTAATATTTTCAAAATGACTATTCTTAAATCAAACCGCACCTAAAATCTCACTTTTCCAAGTATTTTAATTGGAAAAAAATACCGATATCTGGAAAATGCTGGGGGTTAATCTGCTTATTTTTTAAAACAAAACTGGGGGACATGTCATAATGTCAATGGAATTTATGTCAGTGACATAAATTCGCATTTCAAAAGCAAATCAATGTCAAACGTTAATTCTCATAAGAATTTGACATTAATTAGATTTCACAAAAAGAATTAATGTCAGAAACGCTAAATAGCATAAATGTTTTACTTATATATATTCAGCAAATACACAAAATCTTACAAGTTTAAATACTATCCAAGTAAATCAGTAAAATGACAATAGCTGTGACAAGCAATATTGCATATAAATTTAACTGGTGCGTGGACAAGCTATGAATCTCTGAGCCACACTGAGACACTGCACTTACTACGCAGCAGCGAAGTGAGTTTGCCCTTTCAAGTTACCTTAGTACCATCGCTATATTATATGCCAAGGCATAAAATAAATATCTTTATGAACTATTAGTCTTTGAAATCTTAAAACTTGATTGTTGTGTTTCGTTGTTTTTTGATCCTATCGGGGCACGCGTCACTTTATTTCGTAGCATTGTAACTGCGCGCTTTGCAATATTTTTCCCATGAAATTATTGAATAATTTATTTTGTTTGAATAAATAAATTATAGCTATTTTTTTTAAAATTTTAGTACTTTACACTTCCTTATCAAGCCTTATCATAATTACAGTTAGAATAGTGTTCTAAAATGGTTTCCTTCGTCTAATGCAAGTGCATAAAGTCGTAAAGTGAATGTGTTATAAGATCACACACCCTTTCGAGTGAGTGAGGGAGTGTTAGGAAATGGGCTACTTCTTCCGTTACAAGTACATATGACATTCCAAACCGCTTAACGCATAAATGCAAAACCGAGTGAGTCAGATCTCAGTTTGGCTGTTTTTTAACTACAAATTGCTTAATTTAAATGGAAAAAGTTCCCATCAAGATCGATTATTTTAATTATTTAGCAGGGGCCTATGAAAGTTTTTGACACAAATGGCACTTGTGCGGTTTTTCATTAGTGCGTTACGCGGTTTTACCGTGTCACCGACGATATATAATTAGTTTTGTCCACAAAACGGCCATGCTAATGGCAAAGTCATATCGAAGGTAACCAGTTCCTAATGGTAAACTGCCTTCGATTTTTATCTTGTAATGTGGATTTTCGCCACTAGGTATTTAAATACAAAGCGAAGTCGTAAAAAGCCACTTATCCCTCTCCAACCCGCATATGAAAAAATACTAATTTGATCGATTTCAGAATATGTCTCCATAGTATGGAATTCTCGTCATCAAGGGCATGCGGATATAAGTTTTTTCTTTCGGTGGTACTGTTTATATAACACCCTCCTATCTATACCAGTCAGTTGAAGCTTATCAATCTTATACCGCTTGCAAGTCGTACGGAAATGCTAGATGTAATTAATCACTAAGCTGTTGAATGGATTTATTTAAAAACCATTTATCTTATATGAGCAAAGTTAAACGTTCCAGTTCGTTCTTCAAAGCATTATAACAATCTTCTTTGAAGCAGCGTAATAATTTTATTTAAACTTTTCGTTGTTGCGTCAGTATTATAACACTTACACCAGCGCATTTGAAACTTCTGACTCACTTTCGAGCTTTAACCTAAATATTATGTTTTACTCAGGTGGTGGTTTCCTTACATTACATGCTGTTCTATCCTTTTTAACGAATTATTTAAATATTTGTTTTGTCAAGTTTTGGAGGTTTCGTTCTCTTTAAAAATTAAATTAAATTTTATAGTCATTGCACCGGGAAAATTCCAGGACCAGGTTTAAAGGCAAGCAGATACATCAGGCCACATGGCGGTAACCCTTTAAAAAAACGATACCAGATCGATTACTTCGCGATAGACGGCCGGCATGCTTACATCGTTTTAGACGTCCGCATTATTCGAGGACTTAGCATCCACTCGGATCACTCTCTAGTAACAGCCAAACGTGAGAGCGAAGAGCTAACCAATGTTCAGAGAGTACCAAGTTTATAGTATTTGCCCTCATCAATTGAGTAAGTGGGCAAGAACTCAGGAAGATGTCGCGCCCTGCACCACAATTATGGAATCGATGAACCTACTGATTGGACCATACAAGTGTAGCTTCAAACAAGTTCTTCTTCGGACTAAGTAGGCCATTGACAAGTGAAGTCAAGCCTTGGCAAAAGAAAATAACACTCTGAAAGTAACTTATCGTTCCCGTTCTGCTGCATCGTGCAAACGCATGGACACTGATAAAGTCATCGAGAGAAATTGTCTTCGAAATATTTATAGACCTTTCCGTGTTGACGAGGGCGGGTACCGAATAGTATTCAATGACAGCTGTATGAGAAGTATGCAGACTTCTACATAGTTCAGCGAATTAAGTCCCAACGGCACATACGGTAGAATTGAAGGACTATGTAGATCGATTTTCGATACAACCTGCCGCCAGCTGGCAGAGCGAAGAAACGACAGGCGAAATCCGTTTAGACGGTTAAGTATGTAAGCAAGTACATATATAATCTTTTACCTTTGTATAAAGCCTTCAACTAAGGTAAACTTAACCTAAAAACCGAACAAATAAAATCGTATGCACAATATGGTCGGACGAGAGCAGCAATGCAGATTTTAACTTTACTGTGCCCAATCCAAAAGAAAGGTGATCCCACAAAACACGCCAACTTACGTGGAATCAGTATTAGGTTCTATCTAGCAACATGAAATATAGTACAGGGTGTTTTTTTTACAGGTTTGTTTTTCGAATAGAGATAAAACTGGCATTTTGTGGTCAAATCTGGCAACTCTAATGTCATTTATGTTCAGTTTGGTTTGCCATTTCATCATGAACAGGTTGACAAAAGAACAACGCTTGCAAATCGTGCAAATTTATTTCGAAAATAATGGTTCAGTTCGCGAAGTTTACCGTGAGCTCCGTCCATTTTATGGTCGACATAATCGTCCATCAGAGCAATTAATTCGGTTAACCATGGATCGTTTTCGCACTACGTTTACTCTATGTGATAATACGCATCCGCAGAGACGTCGAACAGTGCGCACCGAAGAAACAATTGCCGCTGTAGAGCAAAGTGTTGAAGAGGACCCGAATGAATCGATTCGCCACCGTGCACAGCAATTGGAGCTTTGTCCATCAACTTTATGGAAGATTTTGCGCAAAGATCTTGGCTTGCGACCTTACAAGATCCAGCTTGTGCAAGAATTAAAGCCGCGATACCATGCAATGCGTCGTGATTTTGGTGTATGGGCCGAAAATGAGATTGATTTCGATGCTGATTTTCATCGCAAAATTTTGTTCAGGGATGAGGCTCATTTTTGGTTGAATGGCTACGTCAACAAGCAAAATTGCCGCATTTGGAGTGAAGAGAATCCACATGAGACCCTTGAAACGCCATTACATCCACAAAAACTGACTGTTTGGTGTGCTCTATGGGCTGGTGGAGTCATTGGGCCATACTTCTTCCGCAATAATGCTGGAGAGGCAGCTACCGTTAATGGAGACCGGTATAGAGCCATGATAACCGACTATTTTGTTCCCGAATTGGATGGCATGAATGTGGATGAGTTGTGGTTCCAACAAGACGGTGCTACATGCCACACAGCGCACGTCACAATCGATTTATTGAAGGAAACATTCGATGAGCGCATAATTTCGCGGAATGGACCTGTCAATTGGCCACCAAGGTCGTGTGATTTGACACCATTGGATTATTTTCTTTGGGGATATGTGAAGTCGCTCGTCTACACCAACAAACCAGAAACGTTAGGGGAATTGGAAGCCAACATTCGTGGCCTTATTGCCGACATACGGCCCCATATGCTCGAAAAAGTGGTTGAAAATTGGACCTGTAGAATTGGCTTTATTCGAGCCAGCCGCGGCGGCCACATGCCCGAAATCATATTTAAACATTAATGGCAAAAAATTATCCTTCCAATAAAGCCAAATTGATGGACCTTAAAACGATTTTCTTGTGTTTTATTTCAATTCGAAGTTCTATACCCCTAAAAAGAACACCCTTTACTTTCAGCACCGCTTGCTCCATATGTAAGTACATATGTATGTAGATAACAGTAGTCAACAAAAAACAAGAAATTGTTTGTTTCTTGTGACTTTTTTGTTGTTTCTGTCTCATATTGAAACATATTTTTTAAATATGACTACAATTTACCTTAACAGCTTTATTTTTGAGTTGCAGGTTACACAGTTATTTACTTTTTTACTTAGTTTGCGGTTTTTATTGGACACTGAACTAAATTTACTTGTTGATTTCGTAAAAACTGCCTCTCATGAACACCAAAATAAATTAATAATAAAATTATATACAAAAACAATTAAGTCTGTCACTTGGGTTGATCTAAAAACAATTGTCCTTATTCTTACGGAGGCTAGTGGGGAAAAGTTGTGGTAACAGATGACTGGAAAAACCTGTAAAGTCTAAAAAGTCTTTGAACTATTGTAAATATAACCTTTTTGTTGTTAACAGTGCTTTGCCCTGCATAATCGGCACGATCACCCTAAGAATCGTCATCAAGCTCTTCTAACGGGAGTTCAGGAAACGAACAGTTTCAAAAGGGTTGGAGTGATATTGGTGTTAGAAGAGTAGGTTCAATTGATCAGGTAAAGAGACTTTTGTATTTGGTAGGGTGGGATTGAGTCTGGATAAACAATATTACAATATCCAGAACGAAGGTGTACTAACATGAGTAGTCTCCCTTGGAAGAACGCACCCCTCTTCAGCTATTTCAGGTGATTAGATATCAATTACGGGGTTCACAGACCGAGATCTGAGGGGGCTATCTACCGACTCGGTGTGGGGGCCATTTGGTTACGCAGATCAAACGGTAGGGTAATGTGGTGCTGTTTCCTCATATCTCTAGGGGGCGTAACTTCATATAATAGATATGTTTTAGGATGACTGAGCTTATGACAGCTCAGTGAAAACTGCCTGCTCAACAGTTCAGCGTGCTCTCGAACATTGAACATTCTAGTTTCTTGATGGAGGTGAATCTCAAATGACATAAGAAAATATCCCGTGTGAGTTCTGATGGCGGTGTTTTGGCAGACCTTCAACTTCCTCCAGTTGGAGTCAGCAAGATTGGGCGAACATATTTGCGCTGCGTAATCAGTAACCAGACTGCCGATAGCTTTATATATAGCAAACTACCTTACTTTATTTTTTCCCAAGATATTTTTGCGGCGCTGTATCCTTGAGGTTATTGCAGTGGCATGATTAGCGAAGGTGTGGCCGTTGTCAAAAGAAAGGGTTGTTAAAAACAGCGTTAGATTTCGCTCCGTGAAGAAGCTGGAAAGGCCTCAGAGATAACAATTTATCTTAGTACAGAGTTTGTCAATGGAGTAGCCCGTTCCTGAAACCATAATCGTACAGTGTCAGCTCCTCCCTCTGGCGGAGGAGGAAGCCTCGAAATATAGAAATTATACAGAGTTGGGGATAACACACCACCCTGAGACACCCCCTGTCTAATCCTTCTTGATTTTGATCTTGTGTCTCTAAATGCTACTGACGGATGCCGACCGTTAGAGGTCCACCGTTTTAGGCCGGCTGCGAGCGGTGACTCTCAAAGATCTTTCAGGATAGTGCTAACGTTTTTGAAAGGTCAAGTGCCACGACCACCGTCTTGTGTGTTTGAGGATGTTGATTCAAACCACGTATTCCTTGGCCGGGTAAAAAAACCAGGGTCATTCGTACGATAGAACCGGCTGTGAATTAAATGAACCTTATCTGCTAAAGTGCGTTAAAAGTTTTGTATAAATTTTCGTTTCTTTTGACTATATCAATACGAGTCATTGATTACAGGTGGCAAACTGAAATTCACCTGGAGTTGATCAGAAATTTAAATGTGAGATTCGGGCAACATTATGGACTAATATTTTTAGAAGCCTCTTCTGCCATCTAAACCAAACTTTGATAAACATGCCTTAGCCGAGACATCATCATACCTTCCACCACCTCATATTAATTTCGGCATAGTGAAACATTCTGTGAATTCGCTTGAGAAAAGATAAGGCAGATAATTAAAGATTATAATTTTGTCAAACCAATTACTAAAATCTAATCCAATTCTTTGAATTCTCTTGGGTTTTTAGGAGTATTTTTTAAGGCGAAAACAAATCTGAAAAATACGTCGAGCTTGTTGAGTCCATGCTCTCAAGCGTCAAAGAGCTAGGGGGTAACATGGGGATACAATCCATTTTCCGCCTCGCATTTAGACCGATTTGCTTGAAATCTGGGTAATTTTAGTGAGGAACAGTTAAGAATATTCTACCATAATCCTCGGATAGTGGAAGAGCAGTAGCAAGAGCTGTGGGACTCACATATAGCGGCAGACCACTGTTAAAGCAACGAAATCTACCTCAAGTCGTTTATTCAAGGAAACCTTAACATAATGTATAAAACTCTCTCTCTCTCTCTATGGCGCGATATACAACAGGTATATCATCATAAACCTCCTAAGAGATTTTTGCGCCAAGCTTCTCTTCCAATTTGTGGTGTGCCGATTTGAATTTTCCCTACAAATTGGTGGGACCTACAGTTTTTTGCCGACTCCGAAAGGCATCTACAAAGGAGACGAATTTTTGCTGAGAAGCCTGTCATGGCAGAAATACACTCGGAGAGTTTGCCAAACCACTGCCGAGGGGCGACCCCGTTTTGAAAAACTTTTCAAATCACTATGGACCTTCGGTGTGGTAGGCCGGCAACACTACCTTCACACCACGGCGACCGCATAAGAGATATCTCAGTGTGGCCGTTTTTCAACTATAAATTCAACAAAATTGTTGGTATAAAAAATCTATAAATTGCTTCATTTAAAGACTTATGCATTTATGGTAAAAGTTCGCATCAAGATCGATTATTTTAATTACTTTCCAAATCAATAAGTAGTTCTCTAGAGAATAAGTGAATAGATCTTAATTGCAGGGGCCGATGAGAGCTTTTGACACAAATGTCACTTACGAGGTTTCGCTTTTGTGCGTTACGCGGTTTTGCAGTGTCACCGACGATATAAATTAACCGATAAAAATAAAAAAATTAAAACTCGTGTTTACCTGTGTAATATTTTTTATTTCATTTTGTTATGTACATAGTTATAATAACTATAGTGGTGTTGCCAGAAAGTAGTATTTATAAAGAAAACTTCAGAAGTGAATTCGAAACAAAAATATCTACGCTTAATTAGAAAATGTTTGCCATCATAAAGAAAACTTGCAACTGTGTAATTAAACCGCATAAAAAAGTTAAAAAGACTAAGCGACTAACATCAGCGCATAAAAATAATTGTCAGCGGTTTCGCCACTATTTAAAGCGTTTTATGATCACTTCGTTTTACCTTCATACCGCCTATGCATTTTGTTATATACATATATATATATGGGCAAATCCACCAAACCTTTAATTTGTCGGTCACCCGTCTTCTACATGGACAATACATCTGTGTTTATAAGCAATAACAACTTAAATCGTCCTAAGAAAGTAACATATTTGGGATGGAAACAGGAAAGAAAGTAACAGAGACAGGGTTCAGGAAATGGCAGTTTACTAGGTGAAACAGGACCCCTTACCAGAACTTATTTTTGTGATGCACATCTTGTCCCATCACAGATCTGCCATTACAGTTTTGCCAAAGAGCAGCTTTGCGGGACCCGGTGACGTGTCATAATGTCAATGGAATTAATGCCATTGACATTAGTTCTCTTTGTAAAAGCTAAATATCATAAATAGTAAAGCACTAATTTCTATAATAACAACGCCACTGCTATTTGAGGTGCAGTTATGTGCATAGACAAATTTTCATTTTATACCTTATATATGTATTTTTATGAAACAAACATTTTTTATTCCACATTTTCTCAAAAATATCTAAATTTATTAAATACAATTTGTTTTTTAATGTGCAATGAAAATTTTGCAGTAAAAGCTGCGCTTAGTCCACTATCTATGTACATAACGGCACCTGAAATAGCAGTTGCGTTGTTATTATAGAAATTAGTAAAGCATTTATGATATTTACCGCTTCTGACATCAATTCTCTTTGTAAAAGCGAAATAATGTCAAATTCTTATGGGAATTAACGTCATTGACATCAATTCTCTTTGCAAAAGCGATTTAGTGTCAGTTATATTAAATCCATTGACATTATGACACGTCACCGCGGGACCCATCAATGGTCTGAACTAGTTCTTTTACCGTATCACAATTTTGCCCTAAAGGTCTCTACACGGTTCCAATTGATCACCTCCAAGACAACACCGTATTAAAGTCGCCGTTAATTATCATAGTATTGAACCAGAACTGTGACGGGTATAGTTTATTTGTGATTGGTGTGTGATATATCACTGACCAGTTATTTTGACTGGAATAATTTTGGACGGCACTCTATGCTTGCAAAAGAATGCTGGGGCACACGTTGAGCATCTCGCCTTCCCTTTTTCATTTCGTATTCACGGCGATTGTGAACTAAATACTTTACTATGAAGTCTTCGTCTGGTGGACAGCTACACAAACGAGAACGTATGCTAATAAACTAGAGATGATATGCAGATTATCAATGATTAGTGTACCGGGAGCTTTGACAACCACACCGGCAGCCATTCTGCATTTATACTTGGTCACTGGTCATATGGTCATAGATGGCTACGAAAGGGATGAGCTGCTGCCCAACAAGGGGATGCTCTTGATGAGTAGACGCTATAATTGCCATTCAGACTTGGAGAGTCGGAAAGCAGGTATAGAGTTGCAATTGGTCGACCAGGCAAAAAGGCGTGAAGTCAACAAAACTCCTCTCATCCCTGAAAAAGGAGGACGGCGGAGTCCTATTGGGCCTACTTACAGGGCGCTGTCTTTTCGCATCGCATGAGTATAAAAAAGCTCTCGTACGTAACAATATATGCAGGAAGTGCAGGATGCAGGATGACACGTTTGAGCATGTTTTGACTTTTGACTTTTTTATTAAATGTTTGCTGCCCAATGCATACTAGGGATCATTGATTTCTTACAAGAGTACTCAATATGAAAATTGAAAATCAAGAGTATGAAAATGGCTAAATTGAATTAGATTCTACAAAAGCCTGACTTTGAACTACCAATAATTTTTCAACGTTTGATTATTTCGGAATTTTGTTGACGATTTGGCTTCAGAAATTATTATGAGGACAGAAGGCATATTTTACAAGGGATCAGTTTATTTTTTTTATTTTTATAACTTTTTATTGATTTAGTAAAGTAAATTAAACACAGGGATAGATAGTTAATTAGTATACCGAGTCCATATATTTAATACTTCTATATTGAAAGTAAGAGCTAATACCGTTCGAAAACAATGCATTACAGATGTATTATTTTTATTTTTATTTATAAAAGTAATTCACAAAGAAGTGAGATTTTTAAAAATATAAAAAGTGGTGTAAAATACAATTTAAATTTTAAGACAATTTGATACTAGAGGCAAGTTAAATATTCATAAAAATAAGAAAAGGAACTTTGTCCAGGATATGTTGAGTGTGCTATAAGAGAGGAGGAACGAATGCAATATTACATAGGTGAGTTAACGCAACTTAATAAGAAGCCCTGGGTGATAACCTTAGCTCTTGGCCTAAGAAAATGTGTAGCTATACAAATGTATAATTGAGGCTAGATTTCAACCCTATTGAAACATACATTTTGTTTGATAAATAACATGGCTTATCCTTACAGGTTAACATAACGTTATCTATTTGTAGATCGGCCGTTTTCGAGATAGAAGCGGATATTCCTATACACAATAATAACTCCTATAATGTTATTGGCTAAACACATGATTCAGGCGGCAAAATATTTATTCTTTCATTATAATTGTGGCAACAAGCATAAAGAGCCAAACCTCGGATGACAGATATATATCTTATCAATAATTTCTTAAATCTTGTTTAAATATATTTGGGCCCCTATAAATAACTATACACATACACAATACATTCACAAAAATGTCATCAGGATCTATTTGTTCATTCTTAAGAACACTACATGTTGTTTAGAAAATAATTAAAAGAATCTATCTTGATAGGAACTTTTTCCATAAAGTCATTATTAAGCAATTTGTAGTTGCAAAACAGCCAAACTGAGATATCACTTACGCGGTTTTGCAGTGTCACCGACGATTTGCAGTTTGCGAAAAAATCACAATCATACGATAACTTAGCTCTCAATGCTTTATGAATGTGTTTGGATTAAGCATTTTTGAATCCCTATCGTCTGCAACTTCTATCAGTGTGTGTCTGCTAGCCTCATGACCATATGCTACGCGTAGTTTAGAACTGAAAGTAAGGATGGCATCAAAAGTCACCTCTAAGATTTTGGTGAGAGAGACGGTCGGTAGCACCAAATCGAAGTATACTTCTAACAACATGTTCACTTACGCTGTCTAAGGCATGAATGGTGTGGCCGAGGATTTAGTCAGTGACAATGTAAGTTCCGAAACGAGGCCTCTTTATGTGGAAGAGGGAGCCTCGAAATGTAGTTATTAAACAGAAGCGGGGATAGAATAAAAACGAATTAAATAGTCTGTTGTGTCATTTTAAATAAAATACAGCTTTTCCATGTTGGTTCCAATTGCTGTTTTTCCTAGTAAGTAATTTTATACCTAGTAGTGCTTCGCACACAAGGTATATTAACTTTAGTCGCGATCGATTTATTTATTGGTTAATAAATAAATTTTTCGATAGGTTTTGGGCTCAGAAGAAAAAGCTCAACTACGCATACCCAAAAAAATAATTTTCAAGCATGCGAAATTTAATTTTTTTGACTTTTTTCGACATTGATTTTTAAGGGTTTTTTCATGACCTACTAAACAAATTTTCATTTGATTTAAAAATTTTCATGTATACCCTGTCCCACCCAAAAATGTCCGCTAAAAGCGTTGGCGATAACGCTTTTTTGAAAAAAAAATTTTATTTTCGGGTTTTGGAAAAGTCGATTTTTCGATCAAAACAAGTCCCAAAACCCGAAAATGAAATTTTTTTTTCAAAAACCGTTATCGCCAGGGTTTTTAGCGCATAATTTTAAGTGGGACAGAAAATATGAGACAAATTCGTTTTCATCGAAAACATTTTTGCATGTATGCTGAAAAAAGCCTTAAAAAAAAATGTGGCGAAAGGGTAAATTTTTTGACCAAAACACATATAATAAGCTTTTTAAGCAAAACTCAACCGCAAAAAAATTTTGTGGATTTTGGTGAAGTAGGCGTGGCGCCGCCCACTTTTCAGCATAAAAATTCTGCTATTTTCAAAGGCTATTGCTTGTAGTTTGAACTAGACATTTCAATAAATATTGGTCAGCTGCTTCTCATTAGTATGTAGTATACTCCTGCCAAATTAAAGATCACAGAAGTAAAATATCCGGGCAAGTTGTTAATACCCCACTGCAATAGGGAAGTTGTATAACTTTTTTGATTTTTATACCTTTAATGAACATGAAATGTTTGTGAGTATGAGAAGAAGAAGAGATGGGCCCTGTCCGTCTGTCTTTCTGTCCGTCTGTCTATTTGATCACAAATTTTTCAAACATAAAATGTGCATGTATTGGTATTTTGAAAAAATTTGGTTAGCAGTTGTTGGTAGGGAAGCTATTTATATACAAACTAGAGGGACCGGCAGACTTTGTCCTGCCCAGATATTTACCTGAATGGATCTAGAAATATTGGCTTTTCCTATCTCTATCATTATCTCTATCACTATCCCAATCCCTATCCACATTCCTATCACTATCCCTATCCCTATAGATGTAACTATTTCACACACACACAATTCCACTTCACCATCGATCGATCGATCCATTATTGAGCTTTTCTAACAAAAAGAAAAAACATTCGCACCATACAAAATGTATGGGAAAATAAAATTTTTTTCAGGAATTTTTCTGAAATTTTATTAGGTATGCTCCTATTCTGGTCAGAGAACAATCTAAATTAGTGCCAATCATCCAAATCGGTGCAGGCGTTGTTGAGTTATGAGCGTTGGAACTAACGTCACTTTCTTTTATGATATAGATAAATTCATGGCGGCCGCCGTGATGTGGCGTTAGTGTTGCCGACCTACCACACCGATGGTCCAAGGTTCGAGTCTTGGGACAGGTAACATCAAAAAAGGTTTGAAAAAGTTTTCAGAGGTTTAGCAAACTCTCTGAGTGTCTTATTGCCATGGAAGGCTTCTCAGAAAAGATTCATCTCCCTTGTAGATGCCGTTCGAAGTCGGCAAAAATCTGTAGGTCCCGCCAATTTGTAGGGAAAAAATTCAAAACGGCACACCACAAATTGGAAGGGAAGCTCGGAGCAAAAATCTCTTAGAAGGTTTATGGTTATATGCCTGTTGTATATGGTGCCACACATTTATATATTTTTAAAATTAATTCACCCCTCAAAACTCATGACAAGCGTTTTTATTGAAAACAATCAGCCTTCTTTATAATACGAACTGAAAAAAATTAATATAGAGCTGCGTAAATTGGTATGCCATAATAGATCACTACTAGGTATATAATGTTCGGTTCCACCCGAACTTAGGCTTCCTTACTTGTTTATAGTTACTTTTCATTACCTCCCATACAAGGAAGATGAAGACTTCAGAGGCTTGTCAATAAAAATCATCTGAGGTTGTAGTTTCTTTATTGGATGGTAAAAATATGCAAGCGTGACTTGTTAATATTTTAAGGAAGCTTCCTCCAGTTTTCATAAATTACTAGTACCAGTAAACTCGGTCAGCCAAGCGTGATTAATAGTTGCCACAAAACTAGTTAGTTAGTTAACAAAATTTCATTAAACTCAGTCAACGGTTTTCGAAATACTAGTAGATATACATAGAAATAAAGAAAATGAGGTTAGTAGGAGGATTGCTGACAAATATTCCAGTTTAAATACTTAGTAAAATAGGTGACAGCTAACAGCGTAATCAGAAATAAGGTAAATGAGCTAAACATCGAATTATGGTTATGGACACTCAGCGCGGGGCGATAGTTCGAATACCAATTCCGGAATTCAAATGAAAACGAATTTTAAGTCATATTTCGAAAAGGGTTCATAATTTAGCTCCCGGGACTGAAATCCCCCACCCCGCCCCTACCCGGACTTGCCTGTTACCAGCCTAAAGGGGGATTATTGTTTTTGGCTAACAGTTCTATAAATTTACTTATAATTCAACATCTTCCTCAAAAATTACAATCCTTAACAATTATTTCACTTACCAGCAATTTTGTTTTTTACAACATAAACTTCAGTCAAAACTATTTTTTTTTTACAAAATCGAGATTACGACACAGATAAAATATTTGGCGAAGACTATGTGTCAATATCTACAGAAGAGGTATACGGGTTATATCTGCTTAACTTAACCCCGTTGACGGTTAATGTCTGGAATATGAATAAATTATTTTAAAATTTTTTTCAAGTTGCCATTCTTAGAGAAAAACTTCAGTAATAGAAACTTTATATACCAAAGAAAATAAAAAAAACTTTGTATGGTAATATTCATGCTTTCACTGAGCATCATAAGGGTTAAAGCGAGATATTTCGCGATTACGACCAGGCGACATTTTACTTAAAACGAATTTTGGTACATTGGAATGCCTAATTCACACTTTTTGTCGTCATTTTTGTTAAACCTATTTCTATAATTTCCCGCTTTATAAAAAAGTTTGAATTATTTCATACGATAAAAAAGAAAGCCACATTTTGGGACAACTATAAGGGTTTTAGCTGTAATATTTAGCAGGGGATTTGTTGAGGGATGTAAACCAAATTTTGCATAAAAAATTGTATTTCTAAAAAATCACCGTTATTATAATTTATCATAAAGAGGTCGATATTGAAACGCAAGATTCTTTATTTAAAATTAACAAAGCACGCATTAAAAAGTCATAGGTTTCGTGGATTTGTTCATACATGCATGTACATAGTAAAACACAACTCACTATTGGCCTTCACGGCTACCACTACAATTGCCGTCGTGATCTCGTCTGTCTACGAACTATGAATTGTAGTCAAACAGGTTTTTTTCAATTACAGCATGCAGACGGAAATTACTTAGTACATATAACCGATGGCCAACGGCTTTGAACAGTAAGCTTGAACCCAGGCATAAAAATTACTAATTCGCCAATGCTAACAAGATTCATCCCAAACATATATACAAGGTGGCGCAAAAGTAAGCTTCCGATGTTCAGCATATCGGTTGTGGCACGTGCAGTGTGTGCTGTTGCACCGTCTTGTTGGAACCACATGTTTTCCAATCCCAATTCATCAAGTTGCGGCAAAAAGAACTCGTTGATCATTGCTCTGTAGCGCTCACCATTCACAGTAACCGTTTGGCCCCGACCGATTATTGGTCAAATAAATAGTCAGCAATATTCCGCGTTCTGGAGCAGTGTAGCGTAACATTGTTTATTAACGTGTATTTCGCATGTGTTTACTACACAAATGTCAAAGCAGAACTGACTTTAGGGGCCAATCGCAAAATTTATAGCATTTTCTGATAGGAGGATTACTTTTGCGCCACCTTGTAGTACTCACGATATCTATTCGAGAAATTTCAAGTAATCCGAGAAACCAAGATCTCAATAAAATCTTAGTCATAGCCGTTCCTGTGAGGTGAATACAAAATAATTTTAAGCTGTTATTTCTTATGGCCACAGATATATCTTCAAATATTTTTTGTTTCATACATATAAATAAGCGTTCTAACATTTTTGGCAATAATGAGCTTTTTTGGAAAATATTGTGAGTATCGAATAGTCTCTGGATATTGAAAGCTTTAATATTTATATTTACAGTGGCCTGCACAAATTTCTAATCACCTGATCTATTAAGTAGAATATCTTCATTATTATTGAAACATACATTCTAATCAATAAATCGTCCAGACTGCACATAGGTACGAATTGTATTCCGATATGTTAATACAATATAAAAACAGTTAAGTGAAAAAATTTTTGTCTCAAATAAGTATTTTACCTATAGCTTCCGAACACCGTCGTCGGTTCAATTTGATTGCTTTTTTAATGGCTAGAAATATCAAGGTGTAGCCATGGGTAAGGTAGGATGTATTATAGGAAAAGCTGATTAAGCCAGGTCCACCCGTCCGTCCCGATAACTTGAACAAAATTTGAGTTATCTTATGGGTAGTCACGCCCACTTTTATATAGCGCATATTTTCAAATATACCATAGGTGATTATTGAGTAACTAAACAATTACCATCAGATTTGGTGTGCTCATTAAAAATAAGGCCTCCAATTAATTTTTTTGGAAATTAATTTGATGAAAAATTAATAGCCTTGTAGATTTATAAAATGTTTGATGATTTTGTTGAGCTAAAGGCCAATTTAAATAAAACCCGCAATTTTTACTCTTTGCGTATTTTATTCGTGTCGATATTTCGACTGAATGAAAATGGGTGTAGCCCCGCCCTCCTTAGACTAAGTTAGTTTTACAAATACTATTGATCTTAAATCACAAACCGTTTAACATATACCAATTTTGAACACAACATGCTCTTATTACAAGGAATCTGCCAGAAGAATGGACAATGTCGGCCAAGAACTCCTCCCACATTCATAAGAAATTTTTTTTTTAACCGATGAAGACGAATATCATAGGCAATATTTCCACGAAAAATACCTACATGTCAATTCTGTTTCACTACTTAAGTGTCTATGAAAGAAAGAGTACGAAGGAATTTTAAGGAATCTTTAATGCAGAAAAAATTGTTTTCAATTCAACAACACCTAAATCAAATATGCATACTGTTCAATACCAAACATTTACAGAGTCCCGACACAAATCCTATAAAGTATCTTTGGGTCTATCCTGATGATCGGGTAAGTAAGCACAATATTTCGTTGAAAAAGGACGTAAAAGTTGTCTTGTTCAGGAAATGGGAAGAAATATACTCCGAATTTTTCCGAAGTCTGGTAGAATGTGCCCCAAAGCTGGATGTCGATTCCAGAACCAATGGATAACATTCAATGTATTAACCCTAGACACATAACCTTCGTCAATTCGATGAATAGGCTATGGAAATTTTTCTTTCTCTTTTTAAAACTACCTTTCTAAAATACTTGAAAAAATATATCTGAATAGTTCCAAAATAATAAAAAAAATGTTTTATTTCGAGGATTACAAACTGGTACACATATGCGTAGAATAAATCAAATCAAATATTAAATAACTATATTAGAAATAAGTATTTTAAAGAATGTTCATCGATTCGACGAATGGTTAGGTTTTATAGGGAGTGAACGAAGGCTAGCTCTCTAGGGTTAAACATCTCTTGCATAGGTTTTTTATACAAATACTAGCCTAAAGCAAGGTGTGGAGAATGCTCAAAATACGATCCCTCTAAGAACTTATTAAAGGATAAATTTGAGTGATTGGCATTTTTTGTTAGTGAAAAGGCTACAACGAATGCATGCTGCATTCAAAAAATAACTAGTATGAAAGTAACATCATTACATAAATATATTTACAGGGAATGCTTATATGCCGCTATGTCTGAATTTGGTTTCCCAGCAAAACTTATATGGTGTGCAAAATGGCGTTGAGCAACACCACCAGCTAAGTCAGAATCGGGAAGGACCTCTCGGAGCCGTTCGAAACTAAACGAGGTTTCAGACAGGGTGACCCCCCATCGTGCGATTTCTTTTATTTGATGCTGGAGAATATAATAAAAGCCGCATAACTACAACGCTCAGGAACCATCTATTACAAGAGTGTACAATTGCTGGCGTATGCCGATGACATTCACATCATTGGTTTAAATAACCGCGCCGTAAGTTCTGCCTATTCCAAATTGGAGAAAGAAACGAAAAAAGTGGGTTTGGAGGTGAACGAGGGCAAAACGAGGTACCTTCTTTCATCATGCAAAGAGTCAGCGCATTCGCACCTTGGAACTCACGCCACTGTTGGCGGACATACGTTTGAAATAGCAAAGGACTTCGTTTACCTGGGAACTAGCATTAAAACCAACAATAATGTCAGCTTAGAAATCCAGCAAAGAACTACCCTTGCCAATAAATGTTACTTTGGACTGAGTAGGCAGTTGAGAAGCAAAGTTCTCTCTCGACGAAGAAAAACCACGCTCTACAAGTCGCTCATAATACCCGTCCTACAATATGGAGCAGAAACATGCACGATGACAGCCGCAGATGAGTCGGGCCTCGGAGTATTCGAGAGAAAGGTTCTTCGAAGGATTTATCGGCCCCTACGCGAGGCCGACGGTATTTACCGAAGAAGATTTAGACATCGATATTGTCTAAGAAATTAAAACCCAGCGGCTACTTTGGTTTGGCTATGTAATGCGAATGGAAGAAGATTCTCCGGCCCGGAACGTATTCTTGTCGGAACCCACCTATGGAAGCAGGAGCAGAGGGAGACCCCACTCCGTTGAAAATACAATCTGCGATCCCTTGGCGTTTCTAATTGGCGTCAACTGGCAAAGGATAAAGTCAGGTGGCGAGCTTTGTTGGAAGGTCAAAATCGTTTCGACGGTTAAACAAACAGCTATTACGGGCTGTTGACCTATATATGTATGTATGTATTAGAGCGGGTAAAATTTTATGGATAGATTTTTTTTTCATCAGGAGTATAGCAACGTAATCTACAGATGATTCTAAGAAAAATTGCTGAAGACACCATAGCTCTAAGTGGCTTCTGATAGAATTATAGGAAAAATATTATATTAGGCTTAATTTAAAGGTATTTTACGTACATTTCAGAATCTGTATTAATATCTATGGTGTTTCTGAATTTTAGTAGAGATAACAGGCTTAAATTATGAGAAATTACCCTAAAATGAACTTTTAACTACTATATTATCATTTTTAACAAATTTCTTATGGAAAAAATTTTTTTTTCTTTACCGCGAAAATAAGTTCAGAACATTTCCAACAACTTTCATTCAGACAGCAAAATTTTTGTATTTAAATTTAAAATGGATGAACCAAATCCTTCTACATCATCTGAATCCACTTTATCACATATACTTGAACACGATATTATTGCATTTGGTTTATCAAGTGAATTAAATAATCTGAATTTACCTTCTACATAGTCGTGGCATTTTAAGATTTTATTTTTTTTTAAGTGATCATGCTAAAATTCAAAGTAAAATGTTTTCGTATAAAAATTTAACTCCTCATGTAATTTGATAAATTGAATATTCAACTAATTGATAGACGTAGTATTTTAAGAAAACTAAATGTTTTAATTGAAAAATATCACGAAACCATTAAACACAAAGAAAAAGTTCGGGAATTTACAGCATTCGTATAGTCAACAAATGAATTATTTTACATTGGAAAATGAAAATGCAAGTTGAAAACAACAGAATGCTCATGTGGTTTAATAACAAACCACTTAAAAGAATTTATGATGGATCAACATAATGACAGAAAATTCACAATACTTGAATATATGGATGAAATTGTAGAAGAAACACCTACAACAACAAACAATGCCAACAGTTAGTGATGATCCAACATACGAACCACTTGGAACAGATATGGAAACAGGTGAAGTACAAATTGCAGAAGTATCTGTTACAATGAAACGAAGACATTATACTCAACGATACGATGCTATAAATTTTGCTATGATGTGTGACAGATTCGGTTGCGTCATGTTTAGCAAGAGCCCTTTTCGAAGATATACATTTTCGAGATGTTCGTGGTGAACTTGTCATAATGGATAAATCTAAAGTTGCAGGAGAAAAAATTAAAGCTAGAGATGAAGTGCTTTGTAAACGATACATAGATTCCAACATAACCGCATTTTCTTTCGATGGCAGAAAAAATGATTCATTAGCTAGAGAGAAAATTAATGAGAAATTTCATACAAATGTGGTAAAAGAAGCCCATTTAGTTGTTCTAAAAGGGCCTAATGCTGAATTACTTGGATATGTTAATTTGGGTGAAGAAGAAAATGCAAAACAAAAACTAAAAAAATTAAATGTAATCTTCAATAGCAAAAAACTGTCACTAGATCAGTTAATTGGCATATGCAGCGATGGAGAACCAGCTAATACTGAAATAGAAAATGGTGTTATAAGACTTTTCGAAAAGCATTTAAATAGACCACTGCACTGGTTTATATGTTTGCTTCATTTCAATGAATTACCATTTGGTTATTTATTCAGAGCATTAGATAAAACAGTCACGAGTGGACCAAGAGCAGCAAGTGGAAATATATTCAAAGACATTCAAGACTGTGAAAAATTTCAGGATTTGTTAAAATTATTTTATAATATTTTTTCAATCAAATTAAAATAGGAAAATTATACCAATTTTATTTGATCCAAAAAATTTATTTTTCAGGTTGTGAGTTATTTTAAACCAATAGCATTGGAAAATATGCCTGGTATGATCAGTGATGAACAAGAACGAGAATTATCTACAGATGTTAAATATTTATATCAAATGGCCAAAGCAATTTCAAATGGTGCTGTTACAGTTGATTTAGCTAACATAAAACCAGGACCAGTTGTACATTATCGATGGCTAACCAAAGCAAGCAGGGTATTACGTCTATATAAAACAACTTATACACCATCGGAAAATTTGAAAACTCTAGCAGTTTATATTATTAGAATTTATGTGCCAATGTATTTCAATGTAAAATACTATAATTCTGTTGTATAGGGCAGTGTACTTTTATCAAAGTTTATTCGTTGGACACGATACCTACCACGTAATTTACTTAATATTGTAGATGGTGTAATCCAAAATAATTCATATTACGGTCATCCAGAAAACATTTTATTAACAATGTTATTTGATGATACAAAAGCCATACGGGATAGAGCTATCAAAAAAATGTTATACTATCGAGAAAGAATACTTGATCCAACTAAACTCAGAGTTTACAAAAAATATAATATCAATTTAAATGCTTCAGATTATACTGATAGGATTGATCTGAATGAGGATAATTTACTATCTGAACCGTCATTCACAAGAAATATTCCATACGATCACTTGGTACAATTCTTAGATTATGATGAGCCAACACTAGATGATACTAATATTCCAATGCATATACAAGGAACAGATAGATATGTACAGTTGTCAACATCTGTTTCCAAACGTGTTATAGAAAAAAAACGTGAAAGTGTTATAGCTGTTACAGCAGAAAGTCGTGAAAAACAACCACGAATGGAGAAAAAAATAATAACATAACATTACTTTTATTTTGAAAAATTCGTGAAAATGGTCAATTAGAGGTAAAAAAATACATTTTTAAATAAATCACATTAAAATTATTAAAATTGTTTTTTTTTGCTTATTACTTGAAAATATAGGTATTTTTTGAAAATTTTTTTCTGCTAAAACGAATTCGAAAAAAGAAAAACTGTCTGAATGAAAGTTGTTGGAAATGTTCTGAACTTATTTTAGCGGTAAAGAAAAACAAATTCCATAACAAATTTGTTAAAAATTATAATATAGTAGGTAAAAGTTCATTTTAGGCTAATTTCTCATAATTTAAGCCTGATATCTCTGCTAAAGTTCAAAAACACTATGGGCCGGTTTCACCAGCTCGACTTAACTAAGTTAACTAAGTTAAGTCGAGTTTTTCACTTTTTCAGTTTCACCATCTAACTTAACTAAGTCAAAACTTAGTCGGCCTGCGATCTGACTTATTCTCGACTAAGTCAGTGTTGCTGTCGTTCAAAACCTAAATGTCAGTCATGCTCCTAATTTGTTTTGTACAATGTCCCAGCCGGAAAATTCGTCAAGAATGACTTTAACGGCGTATGCGTAGATGCATGTGAATGCTTGTTTTCTAGGATGCAACCTTACGAAACTATTGTTTTTAATTAAGCGCTGAATTTAGTACCTTCCAACTAAAGAGAAATGGGTGTAAGATCAATACATTCCTTCGTGTATGGCCATACATGCCGATTTCGCACTGGGGTATTGGGATGCGCAGAGTTGTCTGGTATGAACAAATACTACTATGCATAAAACAGCTGATCGGGTTGTTGTGTTTAAAATTATTTAAGTCGCTTAGTTGGTGAAACCCAAAATTAAGTTAGTCTCGAATCTGTACTAACTTAAGTCACGACTTAGTTTTAGTCTTAGTCGCGTTGGTGAAAACGGTCCTATAGATATTAATACAGATTCTGTAAATGTACGTAAAATACCTTTAAATTAACCCCAATATGATATTTTTCCTATAATTCTATCAGAAGCTATGAAGATTTTTTGGCTTCCCAGGACTAGAACCTTGAACATTCGGTGTGGTAGTCCAGCAACACTACCGCCACACCATTGCGGTTAGTTTATTCAAAGCTAATAATTTGAGCCTAAATTTTAACCATTCTTTCATGATGTATATGTACATATGTAACATTGTCTCACACTATTGATTCGTGCGCCGTAGCTGAGTGGGTAAAGCACTCGACTCTGGTGAGGGACGCGTCAGTTCGAATCCTGCCAACTGATACATTTTTGAGTTTTATTTTTATTTATGCTTTGCAATTTTAACCTTTCTTTAAAGAACGTTATAAGAGCAAAACATTTTTCCAAATACGAATCTAAATTTTATTACATTTTAATGACTACACAACTGCCGGTTTCGAACTAGTGAAAATCTAGTTGCTATCTTACTAGTTCTTATTAGCCACTTTATCTCTAGTTCTGAACCAGAAATTAAGAAACTAGTTTCTGACTTCCCCACATGGTGTATAAGTGTTTTGGAAAAAACTGATTTCTGACCGCGGATTTTAAATTTAACATAAGTTCGAGTTTTCTCATGTCTATTTTAAGCCATCAAAACCATGAGCATATGTATATTTTTCACAAAAACTGATCCATTTTAGATATGACGAAAAACTCATTAACAACTCGAAAAAGTTGGTTCAAAACAGCAAAACTGAAAATATTGATTACTATCTGCTTTTGCTTTGTTATTAACAGCTCAACCACATAAAACGCTCAGCGTTTGCCTACAAGCTGAAACCTGCATGCCAATATCGACCCCTTTGCGCCAAATTATCGCACCGAACATTTTTTCGGAATTTACTTTTTGATGAAGATTCGTTCTACATTCCTCAGCGACACACCTGGTACCAAAACTGGGTTTTTTTATTTCGTATGGCACAATTTATAATTTGATTTATTTTGTTGTGTTGATCTTCCGACAGGGTAGTAAGCTGATTTTTGTTGGAACGATTTTCCGTCATCCCTTGTCAAGTTTGGTTTTGTGACAAACCGGTTTCGGCGTTCTGCCATTTTCAATGCCTAGTTTCGTTCTAGGCATTGAAAATGGCAGAACGCCGAAACCGGTTTGTCACAAAACCAAACTTGACAAGGGATGACGGAAAATCGTTCCAACAAAAATCAGCACAATTTATACTTTTTTATTGAGCTCGAAATTATCGTAGCGCCCATGTATAAAATATTTGGATATAGCTTGTAAGTAATTTGATGTACCAATCGGACTGAGTAGGCAATTTAAAAGTAAAGTCCTCTCTCGACGAACGGAAATAACACTCTATAAGTCACTTATCGCACCAGTTCAGCTATATGGTGCAGAATCGTGGACACTAACAGCATCTGATGAGGCGGCTCTGGGAGTATTCGAGAGAAAGATCTGTGGACCTCTACGCGTTAGCGACTGACCTGTATGAGCTTTACGCAGACGCCGACATAGTTCAGCTTCGTTGGCTACGCCACGTTGTGCGAATGAACGAAGATCCTCCGGCCTACAAGGTATTCTTATCGGCACCCGCCGGTGGAAGCAGAGGAAAAAGGAGACCACCACTCCGACGGAAGGATCGAGTGGAGACCTATTTGCGATCCCGCAGTGTTTCCAATCGGCGCCAGTTGTCGTAACTAAGAAATACTGGCTAGCCATGTCCGACGGTCAAAACCCGCCAGGAGGTTAGATAACCATTTTTAAAAAGAAGGATTGCAAAGAATTGCGATGAGTGTTCTTTTCAAAAGAAAGCTATGGCTAGAAATTGTTCGTAAAGTTTAAAATGCATGATGGCAATTCTTGCAAGACTCCTATAGAGAAAAACTTAAAATAATTAAGAGGGGTAAATGCAAGTGTTTTAATAAAGAAAATTATCAGGAATTATTAGGTGGTCTACTGTATACTATGATTTCATTTACACCAGAAATTTGCTGTTCACTAAGCCGCGTGGGTCGTTTTCAACAAAGTCCTGGAACAGAACCTTGGCAAGCACTGAAAAGATAATTCGGTTTTTAAAAAGGTATATACTATTGGGTTGGAGACACGACCTCACCAACCATCCAGCTGGTTCCACAAAGCTCAAAGAGGCGCCTCGCTTTTCTTAATCAAAATATGTAACTAAAAGCTATATATCCTCAGCTCCTTATAATATTATTTAAACAAACTGGGATATCGGAATCCAATCCTTTGCAAACTCTCAGTTATGTATTTATAATGTTAATTAAGTCTTAACTCATGCTATAATGTTCATTTTGTTTATATCATATGTGCCATGTCAAGTCTGTAAGATTTAGTTTTGTTCAATCTGTGGACTTAATTAATAAATAATACCTCAATAAAATTCTATATAAAATACAATTTAATTTCAGCATACATAAATAAATGCATGCACTTGTTCTGGCTTTGCAGTACAGTCCAAACCCTGTACCAATTTTACGAAATATACAATCAAACGCAGTGTTACTTTCATACTATTCATTCTCTACAAAAGAGCTCTATTCACTCAAGCCAGGGACCGGAAATAATGATTATTTTTATTCTTGAGTATTATTTTATTTTTCATAATAAAACTCAAATCATCATATATCCTGAACTACCTGGAGTTTCGGCTTAAAAATTTCAACAAACAAACTTCCCACTCTAAAGTTCTTAATCCTAAAGATAAATTATTACAAACTCTACTTTAAATGGAGGAAGCGGGTATTTATGAAATGGAAATGAAGGCACGCATATCTTCATACATATTTTCCACCATTTATAGTAGAATGCGTGGTGTGAAGGTAGTGTTGCCGGCCTACCACACCGAAGGTCCATGGTTCGAGCCCTGGTACAGGTAACATCAAAAGTGATTTGAAAAAAGTTTTTCAAAACGGGGTCGCCCCTCGGCAGTGGTTTGGCAAACTCTCCGAGTGTATTTCTGCCATGACAGGCTTCTCAGCAAAAATTCGTCTCCTTTGTAGATGCCGTTCGGAGTCGGCAAAAAACTGTAGGTCCCACCAATTTGTAGGGAAAATTCAAATCGGCACACCACAAACTGGAAGAGAAGCTTGGCGCAAAAATCTCTTAGGAGGTTTATGATGATATACCTGTTGTATATCGCGCCATAAAGAGAAAGAGATCTTTGGATCAACCACTTCATAGCAAGTGGGGCGATCGTTTAAATTTTTAAGGTAAAATTCCCCATAGTTGAGGATATATGACGCTTTGAGTTTTATTATCAAAAATAAAATAATATTTTCGGTGCCTGATTTAAGCATTGAACAAGCGGCCGCAGCCATATTGCTTTAAATTATTGCCCACCTACCATCCAAACCAATCCCTAAACGGAGAAACGAGACGAAAGACAAATGGCCGCCGAACTCACTTTCAAAAAGTAATAAGGCGTTGTCAACAAACCATGCAAACACATGCTTACGTGCATATCTATGTGTATATTTTAGAGCGATAAACGTTTTAACCAGCTGAAACTAGCATGGTGATCACAGCCGAATGAATGTATGCGTAAGCATAAATGTGTAGTCATTAAACGTATGCATGCATTGTAGATACATGCATCTATACATACACATTTATCTGAACTCACTCTTCTCAATCGGCACGAATCATTAGGTAAATTCTGTATTTACGAGTGTTGCTTTGTATCCATTCACCTCTCTCACTTTACTTGGCGGTGTAGTCTCTCTTACGGTTGCCACAACAAATTTTTTTAGAACCGAATTTCCATATAAAAAGGGCCAAATTATTTTTAAAATAACATTGGGCGTTTTCAGAGTGATATACAGTTGTGTTCACAATAATAGTTGCAAAATTAAGTTGGATATCGCTCGACAAAATAATAAGAAACTGTGTTTTTAATCATTTTCATTTAAAATATCGGCGGTGACACTGCAGAACCACTTGAAGCATAAATGCAAAAACCGCGTTAGCTACATTTGTGTCCAAAACTTTTATAGACCCCTACCATCAAGATCTATTTATTTATTCTCAAGAAATTTACTTGTTGGTTTGGAAAAGCAGGAAATTAAAGTATAACATTGTTCATGTTAGAACTCGTTCAAAAATTCCCCTAAATTTTCATAACTTTCGAATTTTCGTCGAGGGTGTTGAGTGATTTCTTCCATACAACGCATGCATACGTTTTTATTTTGAATGGAAGAAAAACTTTGTAAGTGCTATCTACTATCCAATTTGGCAGCAGAATTAGGGAAAGATACAGATAATTTGACAAAGGAAGGTTTACTTAGGTATCAATCGTGTTCTTGTAACCACCAAGTATATGATATATGCATTCCTTTCTCGAAATGATTGAGGTACTCTCCTGTACTAGCCCGACAGCCGTGGGAATGATTTGATTGACGTCTCGAACCTTCGGTTTGTGGATTTTTTTGCCTCGTACGACAGTCCTATCATCTTCTAAGCCCTACCCTGATGATACTTTACTTGGTGCATCAAACTGACGATAGTTGTCGTTAAAAAGCGACAACTGACATGTTTTGTCATGCTCCATGCAATCGAATGACGATGATGAAAGCCTTGGAAAAGCCGGTTAGTATCAGAGGGTTGGAAGTTAAAAGTTGCATAATTTCTTATTTTCTTTTGAAGATGAACCATTCATTCTGAAAATATTCATTAAAGTTGGGCACTGGTAACGGACTAGCGACACGCTTAGGTCAAAATATAAAACCAACCAAGGAGACCCGATAAATTTCTTCAGTTGTTCCCATCAACAGTACCTAGCTATCAAGGATTTTGTCAAAAATCTGTGGAATCAAATACTGGTGACGAGCGGACAATCACAAAACTGGTGTACAATTTCCTTCTGTTTGTTGTTGTATTTAAACCCTTCTCTGTCTCTCTCAATGCATGCCATGCTTGATAACTTTTGGGAAAGCTCTTCTATTAACCGACTTGTACTTTATAAGAGACGCTAGTGTCAAAGTTAGCTTGTCTATTAAAGTCATTCTCAAGTATTATGGTATATGAACCAGATATGATTTAGTCCGATTTTTAGGAGCTGCTCTCCTATAGTTCAGTTGAGCACATGTTTGGAATTTTCATAATAAAATTGTTACAGGTCGATGTCTGTACATTGAAGATATTCAAGAAAAATGTATAGGTCGGCTGCAACAGTCCTTTAATTCGGTGCTATTCAAAAGCACCGCTTCTTATCAAAATTTAAATGTAACACATGTAAGAAAAGTGCTGTCTTCGGCTGTGCCAAAGGCTTTATACCTTTTATGAATTCGCATCACGGTTTTAATTTTTCCATCCTTACTTACAATAAGTACAAACTCTGCAGAATTTGATGGTCTTACCCTGTTAATTTAAAGATACATAGACTAAATCCCGTATATCGGAAAAATGTGTTGTATGGGGGCTATACGATATATTGGTTCAATCTTGACGATTTTCACTATACACATTTCATATATAATCAGTACTGAAGCTACCAAATTTTATGTTCCTCGCTATTAAATTGCAATAGTTAAAGCCCAAACCTCCATTTAATGGAACAATCGATTGTATGGGTGCTATATGTTATGTTGGTCCGATCTGGCTGATTCTTACTAATCACATTACGTATATAATACCCAACGCAAAATTTCACCAAGATATGCCAAAAACATAGGAACCAGTTTGCGTTCAAACAGACAGACAGACAACCAAACGGACAGACGGACATGACTATATAGACTCAGCTCATCGCCCAGATCGTTTCGGTATACTCATAGGTGGGTATATCTCTTCTTCTTCGCATACTTACCAGCATCGGACCATAGTTATAACACCATTTCATATTCATGAAAGTTAAAAAACGTACCATTGTTTGACAAATGCACAAAAGTGGCGACATGATGTCTGTGATGCATTTGCAAAGCAACCTCAAAAAAGGCGTACGAAACTGTTCGAGCGGTACGCCTCCTAAATCAGAAAGCCTAAGAAAATTTATTCGGATAACTTAAAGACATCAAACTATTGTTTGCTTGTTTGAGTAGTCAAACAGCAAACTATCGGATGAGTCAGCTGATGCCATGAAACAACAAAGTTCAAATCAAATGTGAACAAATCAGTATCATAACCTTGTTCTAGTATTATCCAATATAAGAATATTCAGCAACTCTCTATTATCTTATGTTTTTAAAATTCCCCTCATAGAAAGGGTAAACAAGTGTTGCTTCTCTCGTGTGAAATAAAACTTGGAAAAAAGTTAGCATTTACTTTTTTTTCTCTCTTTAATTAATAAGACATCCTAAATTCTTTGGAATAAGTACAGTGACCTTATACACAATTTCTTTAAATAAATAATTATAATTTTTTAGTGATTTGAACTCTGAGTTAAAAACATAACATGCCTTTCTGCAAGTGGGATTTACTGCGTAGCACTTAAACCCCTCGCAAAATGTTGACCACACATGAGAAAAATCCTAGTTAAAAAAATGTATTAATTACCGCCAGAAGCAAAATTCTTATTTTACTATGAAAAGTAATCCTCCTATCAGAAAATGCTATAAATTTTGCGATTGGCCCCTAAAGTCAGTTTTGTTGTGACATTGGTGTAGTAAACACATGCGAAATACACCTTAATAAACAATGTTACGCTACACTGCTCCAGAACGCGGAATATTGCTAACTATTTATTTGACCAATAATCGGTCGGGGCCAAACGGTTACTGTGAATGGTGAGCGCTACAGAGCAATGATCAACGAGTTCTTTTTGCCGCAACTTGATGAATTGGGATTGGAAAACGTGTGGTTCCAACAAGACGGTGCAACAGCACACACTGCACGTGCCACAACCGATATGCTGAACATCGGAAGCTTACTTTTGCGCCACCTTGTAGTAAAAAAGAAACAAGATCCTATTTCGCATCAGATTGACAAGGTGGCTAAACAAAAGCCGGTAGAAAATCGGAATACATTGAAGCCTATTATTGAGATTTTTTACCAACAAAAATGAAAAAAAGGTGTCCCCATAAATGGATTGAAAGATATAATTCAGTATATGCCCTTACGAAATTGTATGACGGGATACTGATGACTCTCCATGAGATAACCTGTTGGAATGGTAAACATGTTTTTGATGAGGTTAATTTATTAACTGTGCCATACAAAAAAGGCGAGTTTGTACTTACTTTGCAATGCGTTAATCAACAGGGCAATTAAGATAAAATAATAATTTCATGTCAATTATACCAGTCCTGACTGGCACTCTAAGAATAATTTTGTCAAATGGTGTGCCAGGAAAATGTTCAAATAAACATACATACAACATACATACATACATACTAGAAAATAAGAAAACGTATGTAAATAAGAGAGAGATGACAACTCTGAAAACTAAAGGAATTCAATTAAAAAAAGGAAATAAAAGAGATACATTTTGAAACCAAAAAAACACAAATTAAAAAAAAAATATCTTTGATAAGGGAAAGTTGAAACATTTGTATGATATTGCCCAGAAACGAATGATTTCACTTCAAATAAACCAACGGCGTCCAATAAGGCGGCATTAAGCGTCGCAGCTTTTTACCGTATTCATCTCTATTTACCATTTTTAGATATATTTATTGCAAGTCTCAGTGACAGGTTTTTAAAGCATAACGACTTCTTTTTCTAACCAGCAGTGTGTTTTAAAATCGAAATCAAAGGGAGACAGCGAAACTAAATTTTCGATACTGTATTGTATATGTGTATTTTTGTTAGCTATGAAATATACTGAAAAGTCAAATCGTTACAGGAGTGGTTCAAGAAATTTATCAAAAGGTTTGGTTGTATTTAAGGTTTCTTATTTTTATACCTTTCATGAACATGAAATGGTATATTAACTTTGGTCCGATGTTTGTAACGTTTAGAAATATAAGAGATAGACCCACCTTTAAGTATACCAAATTGATCAGGACGATGAACTGAGTTTATACAGCCATGTCCGTCTGTCCGTCCGTCTGTCCGTCCGTCCGTCTGTTTGAACGCAAACTAGTCCCTCAATTTTTGAGATATCTCGATGAAATTCGGCACACGGATGTAATTTTGTATTATATTAGACATTTGTCGGATCCGGTATAATCGGTTCACTAAAGCATATATCTCCCATACAACCGATCGTTCAAATAAGAGGATTATGACCATTTCTCCCTCATTTTTAAAGATTAAACTTGAAACTTGGTGAGATATTTTCTTATGGATAGCAAAAGATTTCGTAAAAAAATCACCAAGATCGCAGCTATATATAGTATATATCCCATACAACCGATCGTTCAGATAAGAGGATTATGACCATTTATCCTTCATTTTTCAAGATTAAAACTTGAAACTTGGTGAGATATTTGCTTACAGATAATGAAAAATTTGGTAAAAAAATCGGTAAGATCGAAGCTATATATAGTATATATCCCATACATCCGATCGTTCAGATAAGAGGATTATGACCATTTATTCTTCATTTTTCAAGATTAAAACTTGAAACTTGGTGAGATATTTGCTTACAGATAATAAAAAAATTTGTTAAAAAATCGCTAAGATCGGAGCTATATATAGTATATATCCCATACAACCGATCGTTCAGATAAGAGGATTATGGCCATTTCGCACTCATTTTAAAAGATTAAAACTTGAAACTTGGTGAGATATTTTCTTATGGATAGTAAAGATTTCGTAAAAAAGTCAGCAAGATCGGAGCTATATATAGTATATATCCCATACATCCGATCGTTCAGATAAGAGGATTATGACCATTTATTCTTCATTTTTCAAGATTAAAACTTGAAACTTGGTGAGATATTTGCTTACAGATAATAAAAAAATTTGTTAAAAAATCGCTAAGATCGGAGCTATATATAGTATATATCCCATACAACCGATCGTTCAGATAAGAGGATTATGGCCATTTCGCACTCATTTTAAAAGATTAAAACTTGAAACTTGGTGAGATATTTTCTTATGGATAGTAAAGATTTCGTAAAAAAGTCAGCAAGATCGGAGCTATATATAGTATATATCCCATACAACCGATCGTTAAGATAAGAGGACTTACCTCGTTACCTCTGAGAAGCGCACCTTCACTAACTTCAGTAAAGCTGACTGGGTTGGTTTTCTTAATTTCACTGAGAGCACCTTCGCTGCTCTTCCCATCCCGTCTGGCGTACGAGAAGGGGAAAAAGCGTTTCGCTTGGTCATAGCTTCAGCCTCCAATCAATATATTCCGTCAGGTAGAATTAAGGAGATACGTCCGTACTTCCCCGCAGAGGCAGCGGCCCTGGCTAAAGAACGTGACCACGTGCGACGCTTGAACCCTACGGATCCTCAAATTCAAGATCTCAATGCGGAAATCAGACGACTAGTTGATCACCACAAACGCGCCAAGTGGGAGGAGCACCTAAGGACCTGTAACCTCTCTGCTGGTGTTGGCAACTATGGTCCACTGTAAAATCCTTGTCTCATCTGACCAAACCGAACGACAAAATATCCATCACCTTTGGTGATAAGGTACAGTCGAAACCAAAGAGATGCGCGAACGCTTTCTTCCGGCAATTGGTACTGCATCCTCCGGTTGACAAGGAAATCAGGCGCGCCATCAGGGAAGCGCACAAACGCAAAAACAACCAAGCGCCCATTGCCATCACCACCACAGAGGTTCGGGAGGCCATACGGGGGTCCAAAAACTCTGAATCTATTGGCCCAGACGGTATATCCATGCTGATGCTAAAACATCTCGGTGATGAGGGAGTAAGGTACCTAACAACCGTCTTCAATCTGTCCATGACCACCTTTGTCATTCCAGAAAGAAGGAAACAGGCCAAGGTGGTGCCACTACTAAAGCCCGGCAAGCCGGCTAACGTGGGGGAGTCATATCGACCGATATCACTCCTCTCGCCAGTAGTGAAGACCCTGGAGTCGGTCTCGCTCCCTTACTACACCGCTAACCTACGATTAGCCGAACATCAGCATGGATTCCGCAAAATGCATAGCACTACCACCGCGCTAAACGCCATCACCACACAGATAGGTGTCGGTCTCAACCAATCTCGCCCAAATGACAGGACCGTGCTAGTTGCGCTTGACTTGTCGAAAGCTTTTGACACTGTTAATCACGCGCAACTCATTAACGACCTGGAAGATTCAAACCTTCCCCCCTGTCCAAAACGTTGGACCGCCAACTACCTGAGTGGTCGGCAGTCATCGGTGGAATTTAGAGGCGAAAGATCAAAACCACGTATAATTAAGCAAGGGGTGCCACAGGGTGGTGTCCTATCCCCGCTTCTGTTTAATTATTACATATCGAGGCTCCCTTCCCCACCAGAAGGCGTCTCGATCGTCTCCTACGCCGATGACTGCACGATCCTGGCGACTGGACCCTCCGTCGATGAGCTCTGCTCGAGAATTAATTCTTACCTGCAAACCCTTTCCAGTCTCTTCGCTGCCAGGTTCCGACCAAATCCTCGGCCACCTTATTTACGACGTGGACAGCGCAGGCGAACATGGAATTAGACGTCTACGTCGACGGCATTAAGCTTCCGACTGTCACACACCCCAAAATCTTAGGGGTCACGTTTGATAACATGTTCAAATACGGTGCTCATGTAGCCGCGATTGCCACCAAAGTACAAAGCCGTAACAAAATCCTCAAGTCACTAGCTGGCAGTACTTGGGGTAAAGACAAAGAAACGTTACTGGCAACGTACAAGGCAATCGGCCAGCCGGTTCTGAGCTACGCGACGCCAATATGGTCGCCGGGGTTAGCAGACACACGTTGGAGGAGGTTGCAGGCCTGCCAAAACACCGCACTCAGAACTGCCACGGGGTGCCTCCTTATGTCTCCTGAACATCATCTTCATAATGAGGCAAAAATGCTCGATGTCAAAGAGCATTGCGAGATGTTGACCAGACAATTCCTGTTCAACTGCTATAAACCGCAGCACCCGAACAGGAACCTGCTCAACGAAAATCCGCCTCCCAGGAGAATAAGGAGTCACCTCCGTAAGCACTATGACGAGATCCGGCATCACATCTTCTCGCCGTTTGATCCAAAGGTGCACCGGCGGGCCCTCAACCTCATCCACAAGGAGTCGGTAAGTTTTAAGTTTTAGAGAACTTTAAACCATGCGTATTTAAGCTTGCACGTATTCATGAAAGGTATAAAGCCTTCGGCACAGCCGAAGACAGCGCCGTCCTTACTTGTTTTTTTTTTAAATTTGAGGGGCCTACATGTTTTAACTCAGAACGGCGGCTGCTAGGCCAGATGGAATTTCGATGGAATCTCTCCATGGTAGAAATACACTAGGGGAGTGGCGACCCCGCTTTGCAAAGCCGTAGTCCAGCAATTGCACATATAATCTTTAGACACGCGCCGATATTTAAAAAAAAATCTATTGATAAATTGCAATAGAAATTTGTGTTACAGAAATTACCACAAGAATCAGTGGCAATAAGAACTAATATTGGAGTGGATGAAAAATGGAATAATGGTTACTACGGTTACTTACAATACTTATTCTCAAGTATCAGCCCATGGTCGGGAATATTTGTTAGCTTGCCCCGTCCCCAACTTAAAAATATTTTGGCATCTGTTCTCCATCCTCAGATATGGTCACGCATCAGATAACTAGTATCTGATTCTAGGCTTGCGTTATTTTAAGTTTATACATATGTACTACAAAATTACAATTTTGTATCTTAAACAAAAATATTTTGAAATTAAAATACGCTCATGGATTGTTCCAAACGAAATATGTCATTTTGGTACGTTCGTTTCCTATATATCTGCACTCTGATGTTGGCGAGTGTACTGAGTATTTTCTAGCAATATAGAAGCATTACATACATGGGCGTAACCAAAAAAATTTTGAAAATCCGTATTTTGACAGATATCGATAATTCTGCTTATTTAAAAAGCAATTATGATGGAAGTAGCATTTTGCCTTAAATTTTTTCATATTTGTAAACTAAAAAGCCTACTCCTTAAAAATTTTATTTTTGTTGGTTACGTCAAAATGGCTGTTAGGGCTCGATATTTTCACACAGGTTGAAAATAAGGAATCTAACTGATTTGTTTGGAAATTTTTATAAAGGAGTGTAACACCACCCACTTTTGATTAAGCTAATTCTACAAATATAATTAAACATTAGAGGATCCACGTTTCGCTGCGCCTCAAAGCCCATATTGTACTAACATATTTTCAAACAGGTTGAAATTAAGCAATCTGATTGATTTTTTTGGGAATCTTTGTAAACGGGTGTCACACCATCCACTTTTATTGAGCAAATTCTACATGTATTATTAAACACTTGAAGATCTGGTCAAGCTTCCCTGCGTCTCATAACTTATAATAGAATGAGTTCAGTTTTAAATATTATATGTACGAGTATGTATGAAATCAGTTGAAATATGAAACTTAATCACATCGCTTATTGCAGCCCTCATTACCACCTTTCGTTTGATACCCTTATCCTACTGACTTATTTTCGGTCACCCTGGTACACATATTTGTCCATAACTCCGAGTTATCGAAATATAGGATATCATAAATTTTAAGCTGGGTTTTGAGTGATAGGCGCGACAGACAGACGAAAATTCTTGAAACTTTGATTTGGACTCCAGTGGCTTAATAATGATCCCTCGTATCAAATTTGGAATATCTGCAATGTACGAACATCGACTTGTTGCAATTTTATTATATATTTTATATACTAGTTACAACTACCCAAAAACTTGTCTACTATGTACCGTATCTGAGAAAAAGTAAAAATAGAATCTTATCGTTCAGTTTGTTAATACTTTTTCGGAATCACAATTTGATCGTTAGCAGTGCATAACATAGAGGTGCTGTGTTTTCTGTAGTTAAATTTGATTTTCTACGATTATATGCAATAGTTGTAAAAGCAATGATTGCTTGAGAATTGATGGGTCGTAAGATGACTCTAGTGGTAAAAGTATGCACCAATATCTTAATATGATTCAGTGGCGTAGCCGGGAGGATAGATATCCCCCTTCGTCAATGAACTACTATTTTTTTTACTTTCAATTTAATAACAGAATTCAATTTTATACTTCTGATTTATAATTTTCTCAGTTTTGACCAATGACAAAGTACATTTTTATGAATATATGAAATTATCGGTTAGTTTAATATTCGTTTGAATATTAAGCCTATATACATGTACTAGTCTCTTCAGACCTTCTACGAAATTCACTAGGCTTTCTAGACGATAAAACCGGTTTCGAGGTATGCGTACACATTGGTTCTGGTAGTAGTAAAATAACAGATCGAAATAATACCGTAATTTTCGAGCAAAAAATAGTGCCAATCATGGACATTTATTGATTAATTTATCGTGTCAGTTTTGTTATGCGAAAGACGCAAAATTTATAAAATTTCCACATTTTCTCTATTCCTAAGTCAACATGGAAAACTATTGTTTTTAAATAATAAACCCAGTCTTATAGCATCTTTGTTAACACAATGCATTCTGCCTTTGTGTAATAAACTGTAACAAATAAAGATGGTTTGAGCGCTTGTAGTGGATTTCGCAAATGACCTACCGCCTCAACGATTTTTGCAGTCTTACATAGCTCGCCAGACGTTTCTTCTTTCTGCCAACTGGCGCCAATTGGAAACACTACGGGATCGGAAATCGGTCCCCACTTGGTCCTTCCATCAGAGTGATGACCTCCCTCTTACTCTGCTACCTGGCGGGTGCCGATAAGAATACTTTCTGGCAGCAGCATCTTCATTCATTCGCAAACATGGCCTACCCAACGAAGTTGCTGGGTTCTAATTCCTTGAACTATGTCGGTGACTGCATATATCTGCAGCTCTTCTTTGGTCCGTAAATATTTTGAAGAACATTTCTTCGAATAAACCAGGACGGATACAGTGACTTATAGAGTGTTATTTTCGTTCTTCGAGAAAGTACTTTACTTCTCAATTGCCTACTAAGGCCAAATTCGCACTTCTTTGTAAGAGTGATTCTTCGTTGTATGTCTAGGCTGACATAATTGTTGGTGTTAATGCTGGTTTAAAGGTAAAAAACTCTTAAGAGTTTAGCAACTTATCTACGTAACTCTACTGGACAGATAATGAAAATATTGATATGTACCATATGCTTTACAATTGTTGAATATCCTATCTTATTGATCGATTCCTTTAATACAACTAAGGAGCGGTAAATTGATTTAACGATGTTGGCGGTACATAAGGATGTGTCTATTACAACACAAGAAGTGATTGAAAAAATGTGTGTTAAGCAAAGAAAATTAAAAACATAAATATACTATACACACGTAATAAACATAGATATATTCAATGTGTAAAAACTGAAGTGGAAATAAGCGAGTAGACAAGAAATATACTACGGTATGAACCGCATGTGCACATATAAACGAATGGGGCACAGGCGAAGCCTTTAGCCAGTGTGTGTCTCAAATTTCAGTTATCGATGCAAATTTTTTATCATCCCCCCAGGTTCCCAAAATCCTGCCACTGATATGATTCATCTTCCTAAGAAGGACAAATGGAGCCTGTGTGAAAAGGTTAATCACATGGGCGTTGACCGCCAGTCTGACAGAAGCATACGATATCTTAAAAAAATAATTATCAAAAGAAATGTTCTTACATGACCAAGAAAAAAATAAAAAGTTTGGTTCGAAGTTTTGATGACCGAGTTTTGACTAACAAAAGGTTTTTTATACTATAGAAAATACAACTATTTTATTGAAAGCGTATATGAGAGCGGCACAAAAAATGTGTTCTGCTTCCTATGGGATAAATAATTAAAATTTATTTGAATGATTTGGATAAAAAATACATTTTATGTAGCGCCAATTGCTCTAATCCTCAAGATCTGCATACGAAGCGACGATAAGACAAATTTATTTTGACATACTATATATACCTTTCATGAACATGAAATGGTATTATAACTTTGTTCCGATGTTTGTAAGTATGAGTAGAAGAAGAAATAGACCCACCAATAAGTATACCGAAATAATCAGGGCGACGAGCTGAGTCGTTATAGCCATGTCCGTCTGTCCGTCAGCCTTTCTGTCTGTTTGAACGCAAACTACTCCCTCAGTTTTAAAGATATCTCGCTGAAATTTGGTATGGGTCGACATTTTGTAATATATTAATCATTTATCGGAACAAACGATATCGAACCAATACAACGCATAGCTCCCATACAATCGATTGTTCCGATAAATGGGTTTGGCCTATAACTTTTGGAATTAAAAAGCTAGGAACTTAAAATTTTGCCAGTTTGGTACATATTATATATGTAATGTGACTAGTGGGTGGGTGGGGCCGTGTGCAGAAGTCCACGCAAGTGGGGAAAGTTTCTGATCGCCATTCACCTGGGAATGGCCAGAGCGATTCTTTTGCATGCGGTTCAAGCAGCTCACTACTTCCGGGCTTTGCGCCCAAGTATCCTCTGGGTAACCACCGAACACCCGTTTGGTAGTGAGCTAAACGTGAGAAGGCGACAACCTGGTAAGGCCACTCCGACATAATCGGTTTAAGGGCTTGCTGGGGGGTTCAAACAGCAGCGTCTGATCACCAGGTGGTGCGGCTGCAAGCGGGCGTCTGTCTTGGATCAAGCGGCTCGCTATACAAACGTTTAATAGAATTCAACCTCCCGTGAAACGGGTTGTGCGTTGGGTTTGGGACCCACCACATAAAACAACGTTCCAATGAAATTCAACAACAAAGCCTCGGATATGAGAACCCCTTTTTTAGATGACAACACCCGCAAACGAAATAAGGATTATGAGATAAGGGCATGTACCTGGAATGTCCGGTCCCTTAATGGGGAAGGTGCCGCTGCCCGGCTGGTTGAGGTCCTGAGAAAAGCAAAAGCTGACATCACCGCCATACAAGAGATGCGATGGAAGGCTAGGAAACACGATCAAAACACCTTGCAACATCTACTGGAGTGGGCATGAAGACAAGCGCAGATTCGGCGTGGGATTTGTGGTGGGAGAGAGACTCCGTCAACGAGTACTGGCGTTCACACCCGTGAACGAGCGTCTCGCTGCAATCCGCATAAAAGTACGATTTTTCACCATATCGTTTATCTGCGCTCATGCACCGACGGAAGAGAAAGACGACGTGGAAAAGGATGCATTCTACGAGCGCCTGGAAGAAGCATAAGAGCGCTGCCTAAGGAGGGTGTATTTGGCCCCACTGTCGGGAAGTTCAGTCTCCACGATCAGACTTCGCCAAATGGATACAGGCTGATCGACTTCGCCGGTGCCCGAAACATGTTCATATCCAGCACTAGGTTTATGCAAAAGAAGATCCATCCGGCTACATGGCTGTCCCCCGATCGAAAAACACGCAACCAGATCGACCACGTTGTGATAGACGGACGGCATGCTTCCAGCGTTTTAGATGTTCGCACAATACGAGGACCTAACATCGACTCTGATCACTACCTAGTATCAGCCAAGATTCGTACCCGCCTCTGTACGACAAAACAGGTGCAACAAAAAACGCAGGGAAAGCTGGACGTCGAAAAGCTGCAATCGCAACAGACCGCCAATTATTTCGCAGATCGCCTCTCACACCTGCTCTCCGAGAGCACAATTCAACCTAGTGGAATGCATGAGCAGTGGGATCATATCTCAGGAGCACTCCGTACCGCAGCCGAAGAAGTAATTGGATTCCGGCGAACGCGAAGAAACAACTGGTATGATGATGAAGAGTGCCGCGCTGCAACGAAAAGAAAGGACGAAGCCTACAAGGCAACGCTGAGATCGAATGCAACGAGGAGTGTGTGTGAACACTGCCGCGAGTTGAAGAGGGAAGCGAGGCGGCTTTTCCGGGCGAAAAAAAGAGAGGCAGAAAAGCGTGAAATAAAGGAGCTTGAGATGCTGGCCAACGGGAATAATGCCCGAAAATTCTATCAAAAAATTCGGCGAATGACAGAAGGTTTCAAACCCGGGGCAAACTCCTGTAAGAATGAGAACGGCGACCTGGTGACCGATGTTCAGAGAGCACTCAGAATATGGAGGGATCACTTCTCTGCCCTTTTAAATGTAGAAACTGACCAAGAAACCAGAGAAGATGCCGAACCCGAGCCCACAATCGAAGATGATGGAATTGACGTTCCATAACCCGACTATGTATAATGAGGTGCGAATAGCAATATCCCAATTGAAAAACAATAAAGCAGCTGGCGCTGATGGTTTGCCTGCTGAGCTATTCAAACACGAAGGCGAGGAGCTGGTAAGGCGCATGCATCAGCTTCTATGCAGAATTTGGTCGGATGAATGCATGCCTGAAGATTGGAATCTAAGTGTTCTCTGTCCAATCCACAAGAAGGGCGATCCTGCAAACTGCGCCAACTATCGCGGAATCAGCCTTTTGAATATCGCATATAAGGTCCTATCAAGCGTATTGTGCGAAAGACTGAAGCCTGATGTGAACAGACTGATTGGACCTTATCAGTGTGGCTTCAGACCTGGTAAATCTACCATCGACCAGATTTTTACAATTCGCCAAATCTTGGAAAAAACCCGTGAAAAAAGAATCGACACGCATCATCTCTTTGTTGATTTTAAAGCCGCTTTCGATAGCACGAAAAGGAGCTGCCTATATGCCGCTATGTCTGAATTTGGTTTCCCCGCAAAACTTATACGGCTATGCACAATGACCTTGAGCAACACCGCCAGCTCGGTCAGAATTGGGAAGTACCTCTCCGAGCCGTTCGAAACTAAACGAGGTTTCAGACAGGGTGACCCCCTATCGTGTGATTTCTTTAATTTAATGCTGGAGAAAATAATACAAGCTGCAGAACTTAACCGCGCTGGAACAATATTTGATAAAAGCGTGCAACTGTTGGCATATGCTGACGATATTGATATCATTGGCCTTAACAACCGCGCCGTAACTTCTGCTTGCTCCAAATTAGAAAAAGAAGCGGAGAAAATGGGATTGGTGGTGAACGAGGGCAAAACGAAGTACCTTCTGTCATCATGCAAAGAGTCAGCGCATTCGCGCCTTGGCAACCAAGCCAAGCCTAGAAATCCGACGAAGAATCACTCTTGCAAACAAATGCTACTTCGGACGGAGTAGGCAATTGAAAAGTAAAGTCCTCTCTCGACGAACGAAAATAACACTCTATAAGTCACTCATCGCATCCGTCCTGCTATATGGTGCAGAAGCGTGGACACTAACAACATCTGATGAGGCGGCTCTGGGAGATAGCGAAACGAAATTCAGCACGCAGGTTTCCAGGTATGCAAGGAATGTTCCAGGAAAAAACGGGCGGGATCGGTTAAGGTCCACGCTTACTTTTATATGAAAGATTTTGTAGAGGATCGTAGTTATATTAAATAAGCAAAAACTTTGCGTAAAATAGCTTTACATCATTTATATTTCACTTTTAAAGTTTCCGTAAACAAAGAAGTCCAAAAACTTAAAATTTTCGAAAATGGGCGTGGCCCCTCCCCTTTTATAGTGGACTATTCCACAAAACTTTTTATGCCATAACTCCGCCAAAAATTGATTTATCGAAACGAAGTTTAGGGATAATGTTCTATATATAAAGGTAACTGTTTGCTGTAAAAAAGGGCGAAATCTGTTAATTTCCACGCCCAGTTTTTTAACATAGTTCTGAAAATTTTTTTTGTAAAATTTAAAAAGTGATATCTCAACAACTAAGCAAGTTATATTAATCAGATTTTGCACTCATAATAAGCTTTTTAAGAAAAACTCGGCCGCGAAAAAAATTTGTCAATTTTGAAGAAGTAGGCGTGGCGCCGACTACTTTTCAGCATAAAATTTCTGCTATTTTCAATCTTGATATTTCAATGAAAATTGTTCAGCTGCTTCTCAGTAGTATGTATTATACGAGGTGTGTTCAAAAAGTATCGAGAATTTTGAATTTTCGCTGGTTACGTATATTCGAATTTCGAATTTTTTGTAGCGTTATGTTGGTACTCATGTCTCTCACTTATGCCGACAAGCTAGGCCATTTTGAATGTTCAGTTAATTGTTGACAGCTGCTTTGCTTGCACGTGTTTTGGATCGTCTTCGATTTTTACCTATTCAAAAAAATGGATCAAAGAACCTGTATCAAATTTTGTGTGAAAAACGAAATTAAGTGCGCGGATGCATTCCGAATGTTGACTGTGGCATACGGAGAAGCTACCTTGGACCGAAGCAACGTTTATCGGTGGTACAAAATGTTCTCAGAAGGCCGAGAAGATGTGAACGACGAAGAGCGTGCCGGACGCCCGAGCACTTCAACAACAGACGAAAAAATTAATGAAGTGGAGAAAATGGTATTGGCCAATCGTCGAATCACCATTAGAGAAGTTTCTGAGGACCTTAACATATCGATTGGCTCGTGCCATTCGATTTTTATCAATGATTTGGGCATGAGACGGGTCGCCGCGAAATTCGTACCAAAATTGCTCAATTGTGACCAAAAACAGCATCGCATGAACATTGCTAATGAGATGTTAAACTCTGTCCGCGACGACCCAAATTTGCTCCAGAGGGTCATAACTGGTGACGAATCGTGGGTTTATGGTTATGACGTGGAAACCAAACCTCAATCATCTCAATGGAAGCTGCCGCACGAACCAAGACCGAAAAAAGCGCGCCAAGTTCGGTCGAATGTGAAAGTTTTGCTGACAGTTTTCTTCGATTGCAGGGGCGTGGTGCATCATGAGTTCTTGCCACAGGGAAGAACGGTCAATAAGGAATATTACCTGCAAGTTATGCGCAATTTGCGCGAAGCAATCCGCCAGAAACGCCCGGATTTGTGGAAGAACAAAAATTGGCTTTTGCACCACGATAACGCCCCTGCTCACGCATCGTTGCTTGTGCGCGACTTTTTCGCCAAAAACAACACACTAATGATGCCGCAGCCACCTTATTCCCCAGATCTGGCCCCCTGTGACTTTTTCTTGTTCCCTAAACTGAAGAGGCCCATGAAAGGACGACGTTACGCTTCTCTTGACGAGATAAAGACGGCATCGAAGGAGGAGCTGAACAAGATACAAAAAAATTATTTTTTGAAGTGCTTCGAAGATTGGAAAAACCGTTGGCACAAGTGTATAATATCTCAAGGGGATTACTTTGAAGGGGACAAAATAGATATTCATGAATAAATAAATAATTTTTGAAAAAACACAAAATTCTCGATACTTTTTGAACACACCTCGTACTCCTGCCAAAAATTAGCCAAATCGGAAAACACACAAGCAAAATATTCGAGAGAGATTCGATATGAGAACAAGAAGAGAAAAGTTCACTAAAATGATCAGCACGATGAGCGGAGTCGATTTAGCCATGCCCGTCTCTCCGTCCGTCTGTCTGTCTGTCCGTCTGTCTATTTGAACACAAACTAGTCTCTCAGTTTTACAAAAGAATGCTGCAATTCGTTGTTTGCTTTGGCCGTTTTATAATATACTAACAAACCCGATAGACGTTGTTTTGACGTTTGATATATAGAACACATCTATATATAAAATTTCATTCACTTGAACCAAATAAACTCCTAACTATACCGAACTGTAGCTTTATATGACCTGGGGGATTTTCCAAAAGCTATATACAGACTGTGTCGTGCCCAGCGAACTCCTGAACTTATCGTGAAAGTTCAAGAGCAAACCAAACACAATATATGTGGGCGTGACACCGCCCACTTTTGAGAAATGATGTAGATATTGACTAAGTGACACATATATCCAAATTTCATTAATTTAGGCCAAAAAAGTTATGACGAATTGAAACTTTATATAGCCTGGGGGCGTGGCTCCGCCTACTTTTCCAAAACTATATATTATCTATTCTGTACCCAGTGAACCCAAGTATATATCGTGAAAATTTCATAAAGATCGGTTGAGTTCTTTGGCGCCTATGAAAGACACCCTTTTTTATATCTATTTTGTTACGCACACAAGGTATATTATTTTATTTGGCATAAACGAATCGGGATATATATTTATTAATGTATATCAAAACGTTCAGGATGAAAGTAAAATATCCGGGCAAGTAGTTAATACTCCACTGCAAAAGCGAAGTTATATATCTTTTTTGATTTTCATACCTTTCATGAACATGAAATGTTTGTACGTATGAGAAGAAAAAGAGATAGTCCCAGCAAAAAGTATACTGAAATGATCATAAGGATGAGCTGAGTCGATGTAGCCATGTCCGTCTCTCGAAACGTCTATGTTGTTGTTGTTGTTGTTAACAGTGCTTCGCCCTGCCCAATGGGCTCGATCACTCTAAATTGTCATCAGGCTCTTCTAACGGAAGAACGAGGAAATGCGCAGTTTCCACAGGGTTGGACCAGAGTGATGTGGGTGTTAGAAGAGTGGGTTCAACTGAACAGGAAAAGAGATGTATGGTATCATGAGGGGTCATACCACATGCAGGGCATGTATTTGGTATGTTGGGGTTCAGTCTGCATAAGTAAGAGTTTAACCTATTACAATATCCAGAGCGAAGTTGTGCTAGTATGACTCTAGTCTCCCTCGGAAGTACACTCTCCTCTTCAGGCAATTCAGGTGGTTGGGTATTAATAACGGGATTCACAGGCCGAGATCTGAGGGATCTGTCTCCCGACTCAGTGTGGAGGTCATTTAGAGCCCGTCTATGGTTCCGCAGATCAAACGGCAAAGAGATATGATGCCGGATCTCATCGTAATGCTTACGGAGATGTCTCCTTATGTCTCTGGGGGGCGGTGCTACATCCAAAAGATGTCGGTTTGGATGACTAGGCTTGTGACAGTTCAGAAGGAACTGTCTACTCAAGAGTTCCGCGTGCTCTTGAATATTGAGCAATTTCGCCTCTTGATGGAGGTGAGACTCAGATGACATAAGCAGGCATCCCGTAGCGGTTCTGATGGCGGTGTTTTGGCAGACTTGCAATTTCCTCCAATTGGTGTCAGAAAGGTTGGGCGACCATATAGGCGCAGCATAGTCAATAACCGGCCGGCCAATAGCCTTATATGTAGCAAGCAATGTTTCTTTGTCTTTTCCCCAAGTACTGCCGGCCAGTGACTTGAGGATCTTATTGCGGCTCTGTACCTTTGAGGCTATTGCGGTGGCATGACCAGCGAAGGTGAGGCCGTTGTCAAATGTCACGCCCAAGATTTTTGGGTGGTTGACAGTAGGTAGAGGTGCTTTATCTACGTGGACATTTAACTCTTGCCCCATCTGCGCATTCCATGTAGTAAACAGGGTCGCCGTAGATTTAGTCGGAGACAGGGTCAGATTACGCTCGGTGAAGAAGCTGGAAAGGTCATGGAGGTAACTGTTGATTCTTATACAGAGTTCATCAATGGAGGGACCCTTGCCCGAGGCCATTATCGTGCAGTCGTCAGCGTAGGAAACAATGGAGACTCCCTCTGGTGAGGGGGGGGGGGGGGGGGGGGGGGGAAGTCTCGAAATATAGAAATTAAACAAGAGGGGAGAGAGAACACCACCTTGCGGCACCCCTTGTTTTATTCTTCGTGGTCTAGATTTCTTGTTCCTAAATTTGACTGTTGCCTATCGACCATTGAGGTAATTAGCGGTCCACCTCTTAAGGCCGGCAGGGAGCGGTGTCTCATCCAGGTCTCGGAGGAGAGTGGCGTGATTGACCGTGTCGAATGCATTTGACAGATCAAGTGCCACGAGAACCGTCCTATGGTTTGGTGGATTTTGATTCAAACCGTTGTTAATCTGCGTTGTAATGGCGTTCAAAGCGGATGTCGTGCTGTGATTTTTACGAAAACCATGTTGATGATCGGCCAATTTTAGATTTGTAACGAAGTAAGGAAGCAGAATGGACTCTAGCAATTTCGCTACCGGCGAAAGGAGGGATATCGGACGATAGGACTCTCCTAGGTTCGCCGGCTTCCCTGGTTTTAATAGGGGAACTACAATCGCTTGTTTCCATATCTCAGGTATAACGAAGGTAGTTAGAGAGAGATTGAAGAGAGCCGCTAAATAATTATGTCCTTCATGGCCAAGGTGTTTGATCATCTTCATGGCAATTCCGTCGGGTCCGATGGATTTTGAGGCTGAATCGATGATCTTGCGAAACTCTCGTTCGCCTTTGCGTACGTCCGTTGGAGTGGGTAAGGCAGCGAAAGAGCGCTCTGTATATTCAGTAAAGCGGTCCCAGTCCGCTTTGGTGAAGTTGATGTATGTTATTTTATCAGTCGTTATGAAGTCGGTCGGTCGTTCAACAGAGAGTAAGATGGGTAGGTGGTCTGAAGCTAATGTAAGCATCGGTCGCCAGATGACAAAGTTAATAAGGCCCGCGCTCGTTATGGAGATGTCTGGCGAGCTGTGACAGTTACCTGCCACCCTGGTGGGGGCATCTCCATTGACTGAACAGAATGCTGAGTTATCTATTTGGTCTGCAATTGCCTGTCCTCTACTGTCTGCTGGCAAGTTGGAGTGCCAGAGATCGTGATGTGCGTTGAAGTCGCCTAGGATTAGGCGGTTATCGCCCCTTAGCAAGGCACTAATGTCGGGATGATAATCTCTAGGACAACACGTGACAGGAGGAATATAGATGTTTATGATTTGCAGGTCGGAGTCTCCTGACCGGACTGCTATGCCTTGGCATTCTAAGGTAGAGTCCCTGGGGTCGACGACAGGGGAAAATAGATTGTATTGTACAGAGTGATGTGTAATGAACGCAAGGCCACCCCCAAGACCGCTGGGACGGTCTTTACGATGTACATTATACCCATCACAAGTTCGTAAGTACGATCTCGTGTTCAGTTTTGTCTCTTGTATCGTGGCGATTTTGATGTTGTGCGTCTTCATAAAGTCAGTTATCTCCGCGATCTTTCCACCTAATCCGTTACAGTTCAGCTGCAGAATTTTGAAGTGTGTAGGAGGGGAGGCGGGGGACATACTAGGCGTGAGGGACGGATGCGTTTGCCTAGGTGGAGGTAGGCTAAGGCCTAAACTATGTCGCAGTCTAGAGTTGACAGCGCCATGGCCGATGTTGTCTGGCGTGGAGGGCGGCTGTGTACTGCAACAGGGGGCTATGAACGAATCCGTCCAAAGGTTGCCGTTTGCGAGCCCAGAGCCTTGGCCTGGCCTGTGTCACACCCTTATGTGCTCTAGGCTCGCAAACGGCAACCTTTGGACGGATTCGTTCATAGCCCCCTGTTGCAGTACACAGCCGCCCTCCACGCCAGACAACATCGGCCATGGCGCTGTCAACTCTAGACTGCGACATAGTTTAGGCCTTAGCCTAACTCCACCTAGGCAAACGCATCCGTCCCTCACGCCTAGTATGTCCCCCGCCTCCCCTGCTACACACTTCAAAATTCTGCAGCTGAACTGTAACGGATTAGCTGGAAAGATCGCGGAGATAACTGACTTTATGAAGACGCACAACATCAAAATCGCCACGATACAAGAGACAAAACTGAACACGAGATCGGACTTACGAACTTGTGATGGGTATAATGTACATCGTAAAGACCGTCCCAGCGGTCTTGGGGGTGGCCTTGCGTTCATTACACATCACTCTGTACAATACAATCTATTTTCCCCTGTCGTCGACCCCAGGGACTCTACCTTAGAATGCCAAGGCATAGCAGTCCGGTCAGGAGACTCCGACCTGCAAATCATAAACATCTATATTCCTCCTGTCACGTGTTGTCCTAGAGATTATCATCGGCCACTTGACCGATGTCGCAGGCGTATAAAATCTTTGCCGACAAACGGTGCACGTAGTGAAAGGTACTAGGAGGTGGTGTTCCTGACCCACGTGCAGGCTGGAAGCATGGGGGGGAGGGGGGGGGGGGCATTAGGGGCAGAGACAGAGGGGACTGACGCTCGGTGATGCTCATATCTGACCTATTCCGGGGGGGATAGGAGTGTTGAGCGGCCGTGTGAGATGGAGACGCTGGCGTGCGTGAGCGACAGTCGGGAGTGGGTGAGGCAGGGATGGCAGCGGTGCTGCCAGTCGTGTAGACTGAGCCACTATTGTGACTATTGGAAGTAGTTAGAGGCGGTAAGGGAGTGCCAGAGCGGCGGCTACCGCGGGACGTCCTAGGACGTGTACAGCAAGGTGCCTCAAAAGTACTAAAGAAAGTACGGGGTCTGTGGATGGCAGGGTTAAGCCCTGAACATCCAGATTTATGTAACCATCGCTTACACTTGGCGCATTGTACCGAATACGACCGTTTAATATAGATTTTCTTCCAGCAAACGCAGCAGATCCAGTCTCTTGGTCCAGGATTGGGTTCGACCCGAGCCCGTAACAAGAGACAATGGAGCAACCCAGCTGCAAGGGTTTGCTCCGAGGACGACAATTTAAGGGTGGGACGGGACAGATTGGACAGGGTTACACGAAACGTCTATCTGTCTGTCCGTCTGTCTATTTGAACGCAAATAAACTGAAAGTATTAAAATAGACCTGCGTAAATTGGGATGACATAATAGATCACTACTAGGTACATAATGTTCGGTTCCACCCGAACTTAGACTTCCTTACTTGTTTAATATAATTAGAGCATATTTTTCTTTTCCTGCGCTTGCTCAGAAATAAATGTTGTGCATTGTTTTGGTATTGTGTATGTCAAAATCTTGTTTGCGCCAATTTATAACTTGTGGACTTGTGCACAGATTTGGTGTGGTGTATATGGCGCTTAACTACACAGTAGTACTTCACTGTACAATACTTGGACACAAATTGACCAACCTGCCTTGCTTGTATGCTGCCTTTTATAGTCTGTCCGAGCGCCAGTTTCACCACCTACAAGCGTCTCCACCGTTCTGGATTGGTCTTGCACTTTCATTCTAGAACACGGTTGTTTATCAGGATTTACGATTTGCCTCGTATTCGCAAACACTCATGCTATCTTAGTGGTGGGAGTCTATTGAGTTAGGGATGGTACATGCTTCAGAATATTCGCCACAGTATCATCTAATACGTGTCTAGAACGATATGCACCCTGCCTAAGTCTTTTTGCGATACCTGCGTTGGACAAAATCACAATAGACTAGTTATATCTGTGATATCGATTTTTATGGAAAAATCAGTTTTTGTAAGTAATATAAAAGTTGCATTTTTAGTTACCGGACATACTATGATGCCTTTTGGCTAAGTGCATAGTACTATAGAGTTCTTTGGGGACGTCCATAAATTACGTGAGCCGTTTTTCAAGAATCAAAAGGCATAATTCGGACGCAATTTCAGAAAGAGTATAAGAAGATGAGAAGTTGCAGAACTGTACAGGACACAATGGCAGAGACATACAATTAAGATGAAAATTATTTGGTTTAATAGAAACTAAGTATTATTATCACTAAGATAGTTATATTTCTTTTAAGGGGGCATTGCTATTAAAGAGGCATATTAAGGAAAGCATATTAGTAAAACTAAGCCGATAGTTAGTTTAAGCTATTATACAGTCAAGATATTGACTATTATATTAAAAACCTACCGAGAGCTTGTGTCGACTGTTTTTGGCCAGTATTCGGGCTTTTGATATTGTGTTATCTGAATGGTATTCGTACCCAGGAGTGAAAGCATGTAAGTCCAGCATCAGCATATCTATGATATTGTATCTTTTCATCTACAGGGTGGCTGATGAATTTTGCTACATTAAGAAACTCAAATAATTTTTTTTTTCAGTGTATGGAATTCATTTTTCTTTTATTCATGTTAAAGCTCATTAAATTTTATTAAATATAGCTTAATTAGTTTTAAAAATAATGGAATTTAAATGCCCCCCCTGCTCGTCGATGCATGTGCGGCATCTTACCAAAAAGTTGTTCATTACTGCTTGGAGAGTTGAGACAGGAACAGCCGCAATTGTTTCTCGAATGGATTGCCTTAGTTCATTCAAATTTGTTGGTTTTGCTTTGAAGACTTCCTGTTTGCAATAACCCCACAAGAAAAAGTCAGGTGCAGTAAGGTCAGGCGACCTGGGTGGCCAACGGAATGTGGAGTTTCTGGATATCAGCTTATTGGGAAATTTTCGCCGCAATTCTGTCATAACAGGTTGGGCTATATGAGGAGCTGCACCATCTTGCTGAAACCACACAGAGTTGAAAGAAATTCTCATTCGGCGTAATTCTGGATAGAAAAACTCTCTCAACATGCTCAAGTAACGGTCTCCAGTAACCGTAACGGTGTGACCGTTTTCTTCGAAGAAGTAGGGCCCGACAATGCAGCGTGATGAAACTGCACACCACACTGGGACACGAAGTGGATGCAATTCCGTCTCATGGAGTATCTGTGGGTTGGAAGCACTCCATATTCGACAATTTTGTTTGTTTATGTTGCCGTTTAAATCGAAATAAGCCTCGTCAGACATGAAAAGACAGTTCAACATGTTTCCATCCTCTTCCACCATTTGAAGCATCTTCTGGCAAAATTCCAAGCGAATCGGCAAGTCTGCAGCGTTCAGTTTGTTGTCCATTTGAATTTTATATGGGAATAAGTCCAAATCTTTGTGCATAATTGACTGTAATGACTGTCTGCTTACACCCATTTGAGCAGATAAGCTTCTTGGTAAGGTCTTCTGTTGACTGTCCCATGCTCGGCAAAATTGTTTACAAGTCTTATTATGGTCCATCTGCTCGGAGGATTGCCGCCAAACGTGCGCCTATACTCTCTTTGAACCGAAACTACGGACTCCAGTGCGTGATAGCGGCGGACAATCCAAATTCTTGTTTCAGTGTCCCAGTTATCCATTTTTGTTAAACGTAAAAGTCAATCTGCAAAATAAAAAAAAAATTAACCAGATTCATTAAATAGAAAAAAAGTTATTTAATTTTTTTTTTGGTAGCGGCTTTCATTAGCCACCCTGTACTTAACTTTACCTTGGAAAATACCTATATAACGCAACGTATACAAACAATATTTTATGTGCCAAAAAAATTTGGTTTACTACCTGCCTGCATGATTGCAAAAGAATATACCCTTAAAAATTAACAACTAAATACTATGTTGTCCATTAAAATTTTACATCTCGATATGTAGAGGCAAATCCAAAACAGTTTAAGATATTATAACAGAATTCGGTACATTATCTTTATTACAGGAATGTATCGAATAACCAAATCGACTTTTATATAACAATTTTTTAAACGATCACAGGGAAATACAATAGGAAATATGTATCTCTGCGAATAGTAATTTATATCATTTTTATTTTGCTTTCTAAGTGGGAAAAATATAGATTTTCGAAAATAAGCATGGCTATGTTCCTTGGAAGTGGATCATTTCTTAACCCTTTTAATTTCATAACTCGAACACATATGTATAAATTTCTCGATGCGGTTTTTTTGTAATATTGTAAGTTATGTTAGTAAGATTTGACACATGTAATAAGCTTTCGTACACACATAAATTTAGTGAAACTGGCCGTTTCTGTAAGATATTAAAATTAATTCGCTCAAGAAGAGATGTACTATCTATGTCACGACTAATTATGTTGAAAAAGAAAGGTAGTGAGAGAACGATTCGCCTGGTTTTACATGGGTCAGCAAAAGTTTAATTAACGTAAACCAACCTAAGAAATACATTTTGTACTCTTTCTATAACACCATATTCTAAGTTTGGACGGACAAAGGCTGTATAAATAATATGATATGATTTTAAAATATTTGGTATTGTGATTTTCGGAACTTTTTTTTTTTAAATCGCGCTATATGTAATTCACAATTTTTATTTTATAATATGATATGAATTTAATATAAAAGATGTATGATTTTCTAAATTATATTAATCAAATTTTCCCTTGTTTCGCCTTTCTAAACAATTCGGAAAATCACACTATTGAATGTTTCAAAATCATATCGTATTATATCGGGCGATTTTTTATTACAAATTTTCCCTGGTGGGTTTTTTTTTTTTAATTTAGAAAGCTATGACATTAGATATTTAAAATTCCTATTATTCTACACAGTGAGAATTTGAAAAAAAAACAATCACGTGACGTAAAAGATCGCACTGCCGCAAAGCTGTGCAAATAACATATTTGAAAGAGAAGTAAAGTCAAATGACTTTATTTCCATTTGGATTGACCTTGTTACCGGTCACCAAAGTAACCAACTTGGAGTCAGCTGAAAACCACGTATTTTTTCGACGCCATCGCAAGTAGTCAGCTGGAAGCAATGTAAAGTAGTCGAGGGAAAGACAGTTAGTTAACTGATTTCCAAACAGGGAAGGTTCTAACATTTATATTATTATTAAAAGTTTGTCCCTATTCCGGCTAGATTTTGACCGCAGTACCTTCCGCATATATTTAAATGCAATGCAAACTTGATTTCGGAGAAATTCAGCACACTGTCATACCTCAGAATATGGATGTGGTATGGGAAATTCTGCCACTTGGGTATTATTGCAGATTTCCAGCAAGCTTCGCAAACTCTATCGAGTGGCGCTATGAGTTTATTCCCAAATTCAATAAGCGACATAAGCTATAACGATTTACTTTGTCTATGTTATTTGCGCTGCACTCTTTTGTAATTCGCAAGCAGCTTATAAAATATCCCAAATATATAGTTTATGTTTTGTAATCCCAAGCGGGGGTTTTTCAGAACGAAAATGAGGAAGCCAATCCCATGCAATGCCTCAGAGCCAACAGTGCTCGCCCTCAATTAATAAATACAGGGTGTTTTTTTTACAGGTTTGTTTTTCGAATAGAGATAAAACTGGCATTTTGTGGTCAAATCTGGCAACTCTAATGTCATTTATGTTCAGTTTGGTTTGCCATTTCATCATGAACAGGTTGACAAAAGAACAACGCTTGCAAATCGTGCAAATTTATTTCGAAAATAATGGTTCAGTTCGCGAAGTTTACCGTGAGCTCCGTCCATTTTATGGTCGACATAATCGTCCATCAGAGCAATTAATTCGGTTAACCATGGATCGTTTTCGCACTACGTTTACTCTATGTGATAATACGCATCCGCAGAGACGTCGAACAGTGCGCACCGAAGAAACAATTGCCGCTGTAGAGCAAAGTGTTGAAGAGGACCCGAATGAATCGATTCGCCACCGTGCACAGCAACTGGAGCTTTGTCCATCAACTTTATGGAAGATTTTGCGCAAAGATCTTGGCTTGCGACCTTACAAGATCCAGCTTGTGCAAGAATTAAAGCCGCGAGACCATGCAATGCGTCGTGATTTTGGTGTATGGGCCGAAAATGAGATTGATTTCGATGCTGATTTTCATCGCAAAATTTTGTTCAGTGATGAGGCTCATTTTTGGTTGAATGGCTACGTCAACAAGCAAAATTGCCGCATTTGGAGTGAAGAGAATCCACATGAGACCCTTGAAACGCCATTACATCCACAAAAACTGACTGTTTGGTGTGCTCTATGGGCTGGTGGAGTCATTGGGCCATACTTCTTCCGCAATAATGCTGAGGCAGCTACCGTTAATGGAGACCGGTATAGAGCCATGATAACCGACTATTTTGTTCCCGAATTGGATGGCATGAATGTGGATGAGTTGTGGTTCCAACAAGACGGCGCTACATGCCACACAGCGCACGTCACAATCGATTTATTGAAGGAAACATTCGATGAGCGCATAATTTCGCGGAATGGACCTGTCAATTGGCCACCAAGGTCGTGTGATTTGACACCATTGGATTATTTTCTTTGGGGATATGTGAAGTCGCTCGTCTACACCAACAAACCAGAAACGTTAGGGGAATTGGAAGCCAACATTCGTGGCGTTATTGCCGACATACGGCCCAATATGCTCGAAAAAGTGGTTGAAAATTGGACCTGTAGAATTGGCTTTATTCGAGCCAGCCGCGGCGGCCACATGCCCGAAATCATATTTAAACATTAATGGCATAAATTATCCTTCCAATAAAGCCAAATTGATGGACCTTAAAACGATTTTCTTGTGTTTTATTTCAATTCGAAGTTCTATACCCCTAAAAAAAACACCCTTTACAAGGTGTAACAGGTGCACTGCACCCCGTTCTATATAGAAAAAATAATTCAATAAATAAAATAATAATTAAATACATATTAGAAAAGGGCTCCCTATAGTAAAAATGTGCACCGCACACCCCCTTTTCCTCTCTAAACCAATAATATAATATAAATAATAAAATAAAATAAAAAAATAACTCAAAAAAACTACTCGCCCTCCATAAAGCTTAGACATGGTCCTTCGAGCCGGATTCGAACCGGCGACTTATGAATATCACTAGACGACTAAGCCGTCTAGGGGGGCGAGAATGTTTAAGCGACATAAGCTATAACGATTTACTTCGTCTATTTTATTTGCGCTGCACTCTCTTGTAATTCGCAAGCAGCTTATAAAATATCCCAAATATATAGTTTATGTTTTGTAATCCCAAGCGGGGGTTTTTCAGAACGAAAATGAGGGAGCCAATCCAATGCAATGCCTCAGAGCCAGCAGTGCTCGCCCCCAATTAATAAATACAAGGTGTAACAGGTGCACTGCACCCCGTTCTATATAGAACAAATAATTTAATAAATAAAATAATAATTAAATACATATTAGAAAAGGGCTCCCTATAGTAAACATGTGCACCGCACACCCCCTTTTCCTCTCTAAACCAATAATATAATATAAATAATAAAATAAAATAAAAAAATAACTCAAAAAAACTACTCGCCCTCCATAAAGCTTAGACAGTAGGCATGGGACTATTCGAATAAAAAATCCATTTATTCGAAGGCTATAAATATTTCGAATAATACTTTTTTCGAATAATTTATACTTTTATTCGAATAGTATTATTCGAATACCAGTATTATTCTAATAGTACTATTCGAATAGTTGTATTGAGCTACTGTATGGAATAATTACCTCCTATTCACGTGCATAAAAGGAACTCTAACAGGAGATTTAATCTAAGTTTAGTAACAATATGTATTGTGCTAGATTTTAAGTGTTTTCATCGCTCGAACGTATTAGCATGCATGCGCTTTATGTTTGTACATATGGTTTGCATGTATGTATGTACAAATGTTGTTTATTTGAATACTTACTATTCGAATAGTTGTAGTTTATTCGCATAGTTCTTTATTCGATATTTACCTTAAGATTACTATAATTATATATTCTTTGTAATACATTGGTATCTTTATTGCAGTTATAGTTGCATGGCAAGTTTTAAGCAAGGTATCCGGCGATGTCATTGGCGGTGGCAATCAGTGTGACCAAGTTATAGAAAGCAAGAGGCTAAATCTGGAAAAAAAAGGTTAGAAAAGGTTAAAATTAAGAAAAAAAAAAGCTAAAATAAGTCACAATTATTATAAAGCTGTAGACATAACTTAAAGGAACTATTTTTGTTTCAACACATATCAGGCACATTTTCCTTGACTAGGAATATTTTCAAATAAATACATACTATATAAAAATCACTACAAACTGATTGATTATATAATATTTTTTTCGTCTGATGAATCAGAAGAGCTTGAGTTTGCGTACAAAGTTTGTGTATTTATCATAAAGATGAGATTATGGGTAATTTCAAAATCAGTGCAACATTTAGATAAGCCTTTTAACGAACATCTAATATTAAGCAGCGAGTTAAGCATTTTAATTTTTAATCTGTTTCTTAACTTAGTTTTGAAAATGTTCATGGCACTAAAAATTCTTTCAACCTCCGCATTACTGAGAGGTTATGCCAAAAGCTATATACGAATTCGATCAGTTTTAAAAAAGGGGGTTCGTTTATTGAATTTTTATGTGCTCGGACTTCCGCCCAAAACTTTTTCACTGTACGGTTATTAGCTTTCGCCACTGCAGCTCAATCAGTGCTACTTGATTTGGAGAATACCTAGACTTTTCTTCTTGAAATACATCAGGCTTTGTAACTTTTAAAGAATTATCAACTGGAAAAAATGTATCTTTTGTAAAGAGTTCATATTATCAGGTAGGCGATGTAGCAGTTGGGTTATCAACTCCATTAAAAATAGTTGTCAATTTTTACGAATAATTTTCTGTATTTCGTCATCAATATTACCTTCAGTTAACTTTAATTTTATATGAAGAATGGTGTTGGGACTAGAAAGGGTTTGGAGTAATATAAGGCTAGAAAAAAAGCCACGAAGCTTAAACCAAAATATGAGGCTAAAGGACAAAAAAAGGCTAAATCTAGCCTCGAAAAGGCTAATCTGGTCACACTGATGCTAGGATAGAAAATTATTGTGGGCATACACATATACTGTTTATTATGACAGGCAAAGAGCTGGGTTGAATTGCGTAAAGCAACATACATATACAAAATAATACTACTTGCTTACTATGCTTTGCTAATTAGGATACTACAGTAGAAACTCAAGGCAAAAGTATGCACATAGTGAAATGAAGAATTTTCTTAAATTTCAATTGCAAATGCTGTAATGTTATGTAATGTTGCATATACCAATTAGCTAAAACAAATTTCTAACATGGCTTTTTGTATTAAGACATAAATAATAAAGTAAATAAATACTTAGCAAAATAATTTAACTGTAAATAATAACTTATTATTAACTCAAACAAGTAATGATTAAATGTTATTAAAAAAATTAACGTGAAGTACATACAAATATCCATGCACACGCATTCACACATATTTGAAATGTGATGTTGTTGTTGTTGTTGTTGTTGTTGTAGTAACGACAAAAACACTCCCCGAAGGTTTTGGGGAGTGTTGTCGAATTAACAGCCCTTGGCCGGATTTGAACCCGGTACGCTCCGGTACTCCCTTGCGGTACTGCCCGACTGTCGTGGTAGCGATTTATGACCAGTGAAACCTCTAGGTCATGTCACCCCCCCTTCAGTAAGGAAGGATAAGGTGGGTAATGAGAGGTGAGAGGCATCATATCCGTAGATCAACCATCGAGTTGCACGTCATTACCTTTGTGCATATTAGTCGCCTCTTACGACCGGTATGCCTACCTCAGGCATATTCTGGGGGACAGTTCTGGTTTTGCGTTATCGTGAGGTGAAAAAAATCTTTTCACTTCAATTATTACTTGACGTTTTCCTTTCTGCACTTCACTGAGCTTTAACATGCGATTCTGATATGTGCGGTGAAACCAGTTTGCTGAAGAACATTTTTAATTGCGTTGACACAAGTTGTGCTTGCTAAATGATAGCTTATTATAGAATTGTAAAAATAAAAGTAATTTTTATCAGTTGAAATGTTTACATTTGTAAAAAGTCCGATGTTTGAATTTCTTGAAGTTTTGACGCTAACACCAAACTTATATTGGCGTTAACTTTTTTCACTTCACCTCAAATCGAAAATTTAAGGTAGAACGAGAATCAAAAATCGAGGTAAATGGACGCATTTACTTTTCACTTCACAATAACGCAAAACCAGAATATATAAATATGTAAGAGATAAATAAGTAACAAGTACAATGCTGCGTAGGTATGCGACTTAGACGATAGCCACTGTCCCTGTGGGGAAAATCTCTAGTTCTGAACTGGTGCGCATCTAGTGCGTTTCGAACTACAAGTGGTTCGCCTCAATCTTTTTCAAATGTAATGAACTGGCGAATTTAACATGGCGATGTCCTAGGCGGTGGAAATTGTCCCCGGCTGCATTACCTTTTCGACAGTTCCGAAATAGTTAAACATTCGATAGTTGGGATGTAGTTCGTTTATTGCTAATATTGCTCTAGTTCTGAACTATTTCCAAACTCTGCAATTTGGATGTAGTTAGTTTAGAATTAAAAAAAAAAATATTTGGAGAAGCCTTCCATGGTAGAACTACACTCGAAACTTTCTGCCAAATGACTTCTTACGGTCGCGACCCCCGTTTTGAAAAACTTTTTCAAACCACTTTTGATGTTACCTTTCCCAGGTCTCGACCCTTGGACCTTCGCGGTGATAGTCCAGCAACACTTATGCATGGCTAATAATTTGAGCCTACATTTTAAACCATTCTATCATAATGTATACATATGTGACCTTTTCTCACACTATTGATGCGTGCGCCGTAGCTGAGTGGGTAGAGCACTCTTCGAAGAAGCGGGACGCGTAGGCTCGAATCCTACCAACTGATAAATTTTTATTTTTTTTGTTGTACTTATGATTTCAAATTTTACCGTTTCTTTAAAGAACGTTAAAACAACAAAACCTTTTTCCAAATACGAATCTAAATTTTATTGAATTTTAATGATTACACAACTGCCGGTTCCGAACTAGTGAAAATCTAGTTACTATCTCACTAGTTCTTATTAGCCACTTTATCTTTAGTTCTGAACCAGAAATTATTCTCACTAGTTACTAACTTCACCACAGGGTGTCCCACGGGCAAACGACACCCACACACGCAACCATTCAAATGCTGATGTTGCAATACGGTTCATGGGAACGGCCAACTTGGTCACTTCAAACAAGAACAATAATTAGAATCACCTGCTCCGACAACGAGACTTCATATTATAAAATAGCTAAAAGAAGATATGTTGTAAGTCAGAAATTAAGTTAAGTTGAACCAATAAAGACCGGCGATATCAGTTGTCAGAAAAATGTATTTTATCAGTTTTTAAAAACAACTTGCACACATTTGTACACACAGACATACATACAAAACGTGAATGAATGCTCATAGGTACAAGCGACAAAGACAAAGAATTGAGAAATGTTAATGAAAAACAAGTAAGAAACTCTAAGTTCGGGTGGAACCGAACATTATATACCTAGTAGTGATCTATTATGTCATCCCAATTTACGCAGGTCTATTTTAATACATTTGCGTTCAAATGGACCGACGAATAGACAGACAGACGTATCGAAAGACGGATGGCTACATCGACTCAGCTCATCCTCCTGATCATTTCAGTATATATATTTCATGTTGATAAAAGGAATGAAAATCAAAAAAATATACAACTTCGCTTTTGCAGTGGGGTATTAACTACCTGCACGGATATTTTTCTTTTCATCCTGAAGGTTTTGATATACATTAATAAATATATATCTCGATTCGTTTATGCCGAATGAAGTAATATACCTTGTGTGCGTAACAAAAATAGATATAAAAAGGGTGTCTTTTATAGGCGCCAAAGAACTCAACCGATCTTTATGAAATTTTCACAATATATACTTGGGTTCACTGGGTACAGCATAGGTAATATATAGTATGGAAAAGTAGGCGGAGCCACGCCCCCAGGCTATATAAAGTTTCAATTCGTCATAACTTTTTTGGCCTAAATTAATGAAAATTGGATATATGTGTCACTTAGTCAATATCTACATCATTTTTCAAAAGTGGGCGGTGCCACGCCCACATATTTTGTTGTTTGTTTTGCTCTTGAACTTTCACGATAAGTTCAGGAGTTCGCTGGGCACGACACAGTCTGTATATAGCTTTTGGAAAATCCCCCAGGTCATATAAAGCTACAGTTCGGTATAGTTAGGAGTTTATTTGGTTCAAGTGAATGAAATTTTATATATAGATGTGTTCTATATATCAAAACGTCAAAACAACGTCTATCGGGTTTGCTAGTATGTTATAAAACGGCGAAAGTAAACCACGAATTTCAGCATTCTTTTGTAAAACTGAGAGACTAGTTTGCGTTCAAATAGACAGACGGACAGACAGACAGACAGACGGAGAGACGGGCATGGCTAAATCGACTCCGCTCATCGTGCTGATCATTTTAGTGAACTTTTCTCTCCTTGTTCTCATACTTACATACATTTAATGTTTATGAAAGGTATGAAAATTCAAAAAGATATATAACTTCGCTATTGCAGTGGGCTATTAACTACGTGCCAGCATATTTCGCTTGTGTGTTTCCCGATTTGGCTAATTTTGGGCAGGAGTATAATACATACTACTAAGAAGCAGCTGACCAATTTTGATTGAAATATCAAGATTGAATTATAAGCGATTGCCTTTGAAAATAGCAGAAATTTTATGCTGAAAAGTGGGCGGCGCCAAGCCTACTTCTTCAAAAATGACAAAAATTTTTTGCGGCCGAGTTTTTCTTGAAAAGCTTATTATGTGTGCAAAATCTGATTGATATAACTTGCTTAGTTGTAGAAATATCGCTTTTTAAATTTTACAAAAAATATCAAGACTGAATTATAAGCGATTGCCTTTGAAAATAGCAGAAATTTTATGCTGAAAAGTGGGCGGCGCCAAGCCTACTTCTTCAAAAATGACAAAAATTTTTTGCGGCCGAGTTTTTCTTGAAAAGCTTATTATGTGTGCAAAATCTGATTGATATAACTTGCTTAGTTGTAGAAATATCGCTTTTTAAATTTTACAAAAAAATGTTTCAGAACTATGTTAAAAAACTGCGCGTGGACAGTTACCTTTATATATAGAGCATTATCACCAAATTTCGTTTCGACAAATCAATTTTTGGCGGAGTTATGTCATAAAAAGTTTTGTGGAATAGTCCACTATAAAAGGGCCGGGGCCACGCCCATTTTCGAAAATTTTCAGTTTTTGGATTTCTTTGTTTACGGAAACTTTAAAAGTGAAATGTAAATGATGTAAAGCTATTTAACGAAAAGTTATTGCCTATTTAATATATCTACGATCCTCTTCAAAATCTTTCATATAAAAGTGGGCGTGGACCTTAACCGATCCCTCTCATTTTTTCCTGGAACATTCCTTGCATACCTGAAAACCTGCGTGCTGAATTTCGTTTCGATATCTTGAACGGTTTTTGATATATGCTTAATATTATTTCTAAATTTGACTCAATCAAAAGTGGGCGGTGCCACGCCCATTTTCAAAAATTTCTTAAAAAATGCATTTTATGCCTCAAATTCAATGTAGCCACCATATTTTATCCTTATAGGTGTATTATGTACTGAGTAATCCCTTTTTTTGTGTTTTCGAAAATATTCTATATATAAAAAGTGGGCGTGACTATCATGCGATTTCACCCATTTTAAATAGCGCTCGAAGATGAGTGCCAAGGAACCCGCATACCAAATTTCATTAAGATATCTCAAAATTTACTCAAGTTATCGTGTTCACAGACGGACGGGAGGACGGACATGGCTTAATCAATTTCTATTTTCGTCCTGAACATTTTGATATGTATAAGTCGATATCTATCTCGATCCGTTAATGCCGTTACGTACTGCCGTTACACGACTAAAGTTAATATACCTTGTGTGTGAAGCACTACTAGGTATAATAAACATAGTTGCACAAAACATTTGAATTTTCATTGAAAACCACGTTGAATTCTACAAAAATTATAGTGAAAATCACACAGTTGATTAATTGGTATTTTCAATTTTTAAAATAAGTTTTTTAAAAAACGGATGGGGGAAAACCCTGAAACTCAATATATCGACTCATTTTCATGCATATTTGATAATTCTGCTCAAAAAAAATGGACGGGCATGCACTTGCTAATAAAACATGCCTAAAATCCAGCGTGAATTCTCAGTCAATTATTATTATTTTTGATTAAAGGAAAAATTGAAATCAACAAACATATACAGGCTATAGTTATAGTACTATTTCGAAAACAAGCACGATTTCTCGTCAGACTAATTCGTAAAGTTTTGCTATTTCGGAAGATCTTGCTGCGCATCGAACCCGGGCACTTCTGATTTTGCAAGCGCAGCTGCCTAACCTATCGGCTATGCTGCGTGTAGTTTGCAAGCTGCTTAGATAAATTTTTCCATTGATTGTTGTTGTTTTTATTGAATAATTTTGTTTCGTTGTTATCAAAACGAAATATCCAAACAAATTTCGTTTTGTTATATCAAAAAATACCCAACAAGCTTTTATGTAAACGTTTTAAAAATTATTTTTGTAAGTTTGATAAAACAAATGCTTCCTCTATTGTGTCATGCTGCAGGTAATGCCTTCGGTAGCGATAATAAAAATTAACCCTTAGCCGGTCCGACACCGGCTATGCGCAGAACAGACTTCTGCACCCTTGGGACCACACTAATGTATATTTACAACAACCACGTGGAACTGATACAAGTTTGGTTGTAAATATCTTGCAAACTACTAATTGTTTCCTTAAGGCGGATTCTAATTCCTGGAACCGATACGTATTCTGCACATAAATATCATGGATCGTTCCCCCCATTTGGGATTGGACCTGGGTAATTTTTTAGTTTTAGGGCAATAATTTTTTATTGAAACAAATTATTTATTTTCCGGTTTCGGATTATTGATACTGAGGTCAAACATTTCCCGACATTTTTGGACGTGTTTTAGCAGCCGGTGGCTAAAGTAAAGGATAACCATTTCGAGATTGTTTCGTTCGGGTCGTGAAATATTCCCGAACGGATTTTAAAACTATCAGAAATTGATTCTAAACTAGTTCCTTCATTATCCAGAAATAGTCTCAGAATAATCCCGAAAACACCCTTAACCGACTTCTAAAACAACTCCGAAGAATTGCCGAAATGATCACGAGACAGTCCCGAAGTGATTCTCAAAATCGGTGTTGTCACAAAGGCCCAGTCCTGGATTTACACTAGGTGCTCTCGGAGCACTGGCACAGGGCGGCAGATTTCGAAACATAAATTAAAATTTTTACAAATATTTTTGATAATGGGCTCAATTTTTGTTTCTGTACGAATCACGTTTGTGTTTAGAAATCAATAGGAAGAGGTGCGGTTATTCACCGTAGAAAGTGCCTAAAACTATGCCACAAAAAAGTATTTTATGTAAACTGTAGTACCCTTTTATTCTGTTAAGCTCATTTCACCAGCAGGGTTAGAACTTCTGGAGAACAATCGTAGTAAATGACGAAATAAATCTTAGTAAAAATTGCGTTGATTTGGTTTTGTGTTTTTCCGACAGGGTGGATACAGGATTTATATTGGAACGAATTTTCGTCATCCCTTGTCAATTTTGGTTTCGTAACAAACCGGTTTCGGCGAACCGCCATCTTCAGTGCTTGATATCGTTTCGTGGAACGAAAATTCGTTCCAATATAAATCCTTTGTAAAACTCATAGTTCCGTAGTAGATTGTTTTAAACTAAATTTTTTCAAAATCCGCAGTCAACTAAAATGTGTACCTTTTACCTAATAGTTTTTATTTGGTATTTTCACTATTAATATATTTTGCCAACATTTTTGTTACTTTTTAATTTAGATCACTCCTCTCTTAAAAGTCTGTGGTATATTTTGAAATACATCGTAAAAATTTTCTTAGTATTTAAATTTCCGAAGTTACAGCTCTGACAGCTATTCTGTTTTCCCCAAAAACGAGATCGAAGTGAAATGGAAATTGTTAGGAAGTCCAAGGCGATTACCAGAATAGCAAATATCCAACCGTGGGTTGTTTGCTTCAAATTGATTTGAATATTTTTCGGGAACCCTCTTGCTTTACTTGAGTACTAGAAGCTCCGGAAAACTGTAAACATTTTCTTCGGTATGTTTCTTTCAGTATATCTTGCGTGAAAAAGACACAATTTTTCCAAAAATGGTTAAGCCTTTAGTTATTCTTACTTAGCATTGGGTAACACATGTAGTCGGGAAACATATTATTCAACACGAATTTCATTAGGACATTTTTTAAATGATAGTTTTCATGCTGTGCTCTGCTTAGTTGAGTATGAGTAACACGGCCTTAACTACTTATAGGATACCTATCACTCTGTTTTCAAATCTAAGAAATCGTAGTAGATTATGAGTAAAGCGTAGTGGCGAAGTAGATTCCATTTTTCCAAAAAAGTAGTAAGCCCGCTACGATCGTAATAAAGTTCTTACCCTGGTCAGCACTGATCAGCTGTGATTTTATTAGCAATTAGGTTTTTATAATTTTAATCGATAATAATCCTTTGCGGTAAAATAGTTTCTTTATATTTTAAAAATATGAGTGATGGGCGCAAAAGATTAAGCGGTGCTGCATATAAAAAGCGAGCTTTGGACAAAACTCCGAAGCTACATCATTTTTTCATTAAAGGAGGTATGCTCCAATAATTTTGGTAATTTTTGCAGAGATTTTTTAGGGATTTAGTTACTTATATACAAATATTTCAGTTGTAATACGTAAAATACATGTTTACTATATTTCATTTTTTAACAGGGCACAGAGCGGCATTTTAAGTAAATCCGGCCCCGCAAAGGCCCAAACTAGTTCCAGAAAGAACCCGGGTACATTCCCGATACGATTACCACTCCATATACATATATTAAAAAAATTATGCGAATAAACCAATGACTGACATACCTGTGCAGACTTTCCAAAATAAATGCTTTTAAATTAGTTGCGGTATGTTCTTCCTGAATGTTTTGGATAGTTAGAGTTTTTACTGTTTTTTTTTTTTTCTAATTTCTTAAATGATCCCTTATAAATGTGCTTTTACAAAAGCTACACTCGTACACGCAGTGAGCTGCTTGAAAACAGGATCTTATAAGCACTCCTTCCTTTCTACGACCCATTGCATATAATTATTATATTATATAATTATTTTTTAGTGCTTATACGCCCAAAAGTAGCTCACGTATTCAAGGACTCAGAAATTGTTATAAAAAAAAACAATATTATTTCGAGTTTAATTTTGTTGCTGCTTCGATACAAACATTTTCTTTTACCGAGCGACGAGTTCCTACCTAAGTTGCACACTATCATATGTGTCCACGCTTTTTCGGGTTTTTCCTAAGTTCGTTATCCGCGAATTGTTAGCATGCGATGTTTTGTGTTGTTCCTCTTATTATTCAGTGCTCGATGCATTCATTGCTCTTTGATTAAACGGTCGAACGAAGTGAGCGACCTAGTTCACTTATGAAAAAAGAACTAGTTCGTTCGAAAATTCAAGTGAACGAAAACGCACAAAAATCTAAGCTCGCTGGCAGAACAATACAGTTGGAGGTTCAAAGCAACCGAAATTGTGTTAAAACTATTGGCGAGCTCATTGTTAATGTTTATCCAACTATTGAAAATATACAAACTAAGAGTTCCACTTGGCTTTGTGAACGTGCAATTAAAAATTTAAAATAAAGTTCGGCAGTTGAAGAAATTAATGCAACAGTATTTAGTAAAATATCGTGGATACCCAGTGGAGTTTCTTAACTCTTTAAGTCCATGAGCTATGCCTCCACATGTGCTGAAACTTAAAAGTGATACGCCAATAATCCTTTTACGGAATCTTAAGCCTGCCGATTTGCGTAATTGTATGCGTCTTCTCATAGAAGCAACACTTTTGACCGGTCCATGAACAGGCGAAATAGCGATGATTCCAAGAATAACTATGGTCCCAACGGATTTTCCATTTACATTTGAACGTGTCCAGCTCCCAGTCAAGACATGTTTCACGATTACCATAAATAAGTCTCAGGGGCCAAAATTCAATGTTGTCGGCATTGATCCCCGTAGAGAAGTGTTTACCCTAGGCCAACTATATGTGTCACTTTCACACACCGGTACTTCAGGAAATCAAACTTTTTTAATTGAAATGTTAATAACTCTTTTTTTGTAAGTAGTATTTTTATAAGAATCTCTTAATGTATACTTTAAATTTAAAGTAGATACATGCGCATATTTTCAAGCAGTTTTTCTAACATAGTTGTGCAAAACATTTTTAAATATATTTTAAGAAAGTAAATGCTTCCCATTCCCATTAATGCAAAATTGCGAAGCGAAGCGCACCCGGCATTAGCTAGTATCAATATATTTGTTGTACCCAGCCGTAATAGTACGCAGTCTATTATAGTTTTCACATAACTGGGGTTGCGAACATAAGGCATAAGGGAATCGAGATAGATATATATCTCCATGTATCAAAGTTCTTAGAATGAACAGAAATTTGGCAATCAGTTGCTGTTGCAAATGGATGAAATCGGACGATAACCACGGCCCTTTTAGCTAAATCGCTTTCAACCACGCCCACTTTTACGTAAAAGTTTACTGAAAACCAGGTAGAAGGAAAGAACGTGCAAAATCTTTTTGCCTTATGCAGATAGAATGCTACACTTATTAATGAACAAATTATAACTTCAGGATCGCTTACGACAGAATGCCGAAGAAACTTGGTACTAAACATATCAAGCCCTAACCGCAATTTTGGCGTTACCAACGAAATTCTTAAAATCCGTATTTTGATATATATCGATAATTTTGTTTATTTTAAACCATCTCACAAAATATCACAAATCTAGTAAGTACCATTACAAAAATAAAGCAAACGCAATTATTATGTAAGGAACATTTTGCTTTAAAAATTTTTATATTTCTCCTGTAGAATTGTATTTTTGTTGGTTACACTAAAATTGCTGTTAGGGCTCGATATTATTGATATGGAGGGGATAGCCAGTGTGAAAATTAATTGAATTGTATTTCGACCGCCGCCGCCGTGGTGTGAAGGTAGTGTTGCCGGCCTACCACACCGAAGGTCCATGGTTCGAGCCCTGGTACAGGTAACATCAAAAGTGATTTGAAAAAAGTTTTTCAAAACGGGGTCGCCCCTCGGCAGTGGTTTGGCAAACTCTCCGAGTGTATTTCTGCCATGACAGGCTTCTCAGCAAAAAATTCGTCTCCTTTGTAGATGCCGTTCGGAGTCGGCAAAAAACTGTAGGTCCCACCAATTTGTAGGAAAAATTCAAATCGGCACACTACAAATTGGAAGAGAAGCTTGGCGCAAAAATCTCTTAGGAGGTTTATGATGATATACCTGTTGTATATCGCGCCATAGAGAGAGAGTATTTCGACCACGTCCACTTGTGCTTAATTGTTTACTGAAAGGGCTGCAGAAAGACAGAACCCAAAAAAACTTTGGTGATATAAATTTTATTCTTTTGGTATATTCTTTTCAAAGTGACTTTGTTAACATAAGCAAGAAATTATATTATCCTGATTTTTCAATTTGGGCTTTGCCAGATGAATACTTGTAAAAAGTAAATTATGTACATAAATACGCTACAATTTCTCTCAAGGATGATATTAGATATTAGTGTTAATGCTAGGTAAAGGAAATTATTTATTTTTTCGAACCTGGCAACAGTGGCGTGGTTAGCAAGACGTAAATGCGCTGGCTCTTTACTTGATTCCAGGAATTATGTTCGTTCACTACCAAACATATTAAGACCAATGATGTCAATATAGACCGTTATGTTCTGTAGCTTGTATTATTTTCTCCAATATCAAACTGAAGAATTTGCATGATAGCTGGTCACCCTGCTTGTAACTTCGTTTAGTTTTAGTTATGAACTGCTCGGAGAGGGAAATTCCAATTCTGATTGAGCTGGTGGTGTCAAGGCGTATTGTAAAAATCCGGTAGTTGCTATATTTACCAAATCTGAAACGAAGCGGATAGGCCACTACTTTTTACGTACGTGAGTACTAGACTCAGCAGCACAAACGGTCCACCGCCCACTCTAACTACCTCCTTAATATTAGCAGCAGCCTTTCGCTATGGCCAGAGTGATTTGTTTGCATGCAGCTCAAGCACTTCAATGTTTTCGTCCAAGTATCCTCTGAGTAGCCATTGAACACCAGTTTGGCCGAAATATTTTTGTATAATTTCGGAGTACAGAAAACATCATACAACTTCGGTCCATTTTTCTTTCGGCTGCGAGGGACATTTTCGCATATTTTACCATGACAGAGTTCAGTTAACAAGGTTTATCGTCACGTTCCACAAGTTGAAAAAAAGGAATGGAGGAGGAAATGTAACAGAAGGAGGGAAAAAATTAAGGGGAAGCGAGGGACGAAGAGATTACAGTTTGTAAAATATATATTCCAGTCAATTTTCGGATAGAACAACGTCTGCCGGGTCTGCTAGACATTAACATATTTAAAATGTTCAATTCATTAATTTGTTAAAGAGAGTCCTTCACCTTTAAAATGACCTTCCGAAGTAAATTGTTACAACTTTTTCATGTTTTTGACTGAAACGAATTATATAGATAACTTTACCAAAATACTTTGCTATTAATCCAGCAGCGAATACAAGTTTACCTCTTCATATAAAAAGATCCCATTTGCTGCTTGGGTGCGTAACTACAAGAATCTACTGTAAAAACTTCAAAAAGATTGAAGACTTTGGCTGACTTGTCCGTATCGATTATATACGTTTCCCATAAGATTTCGAGGGTCTATATTAGGTTTCCTTAAGATCAAGTAAACTCAGATATAGATGTTAATAAATGAATATGAGTATGAGTACATTCGTAACGAAGGTGAAATTATTGCTAAAATAAAATATTTTTGTTGCCTCATAAAATTAAAAGAATATTATATATTGATCATGAATTCACTTACCTACGTTTCTGCAGCCAGGAGCTATGATGCACATCTATATGCCCGAATGTATGCATCGAAGTATGCACATTAGGGTGATGCATTTCCGCAAAGGTTTGATATTTGTATTGCTCAAGCATACTATATATTTCGTTTACCTAGCACAGGTTCACCAGTAGGAGTGGTCAAATTATAGTTTGTTAGAAAAATAATCATATTTTTTTAGCAAACCACCATTTTGACCATCCCTAATAGTGCGAGGGCGTGAAATCCCGATAAGGTCAATGAAGCCGATTCACAATATTGCAAAAGACGGCTAACACCTCAACTATATATAAACGTATAGCATTTACTGACGTACAGAAGTCTACACGAAAATATATGAGCAACCGAAATTAAAGTCTACTAGATGAACCCATCTTGCATAGCTGCAGATTACCCTAAACCATATACATATACAAAAAATAGATTAAAGATGATCATCTATACCGCCTACCCTATCTACCCCATTTATTTCTTCTACATACAATGTTAACTCACATAATAAGCACCATACCATACCATAACCGTCCCAATACCATTTCTTTGTCATGACTCTCTAAATTTATAAAACTGTATCGGTACGGTAACATATAAAGTGCAGCTGATTTCAATGTATCTTCTAAAGGAGTCAGTAGTAATGGCACCGTAATGGGTATTTATGTTGACAATAGGATTTTTTTGTGTGTTCACAATCGTTTCTTTTTACCAATTAATTTTAATAAAATACGATTAACCAACAGAACTAAGCCAGATACTACATGGTTTTGCATGTAGAGCTAATCTCTACCTAACGTCAATAAAAAATTTCACGCAAAGCAAATTTCGGACTTTGACTTAGCTTTTAATGAACAGAAATCAGAAACAGAATAAAGTTAAAATTGAAAGTACGTAAAGTTAATATTAAGGTCTAAAATTAGGTGAGATTTTTTTCTAAATATAGACAAGCATTTTGATAAATTTGGCGGATATGAATCACCCTGATGTACATAAGGCATATTTATATATGTGAATATTTTTAAGACTTAATTTTTTGATGACTTTTTAAATGATTGTAAAAATAACAAATGAGTATGTTCGTGTATGATGGTAAAGTCACACTTACTCATGTAGCTGTTACTACTTGGCAGCATACACTGTTGTTGTAGGTATTGTAAACTAATTTTATGATGCCTTAGTGTTGTTTTTGAGTGAGTGAATTATGGTCCACTAACGTATGGAAGCGATATAATAAAAGGTAAGGCAATATACTTATCAAGCAATGTTAATATGTACTAGGGATGTTGCGGATGTGGAATTTCCCCCGTGCCTGTTCCGGCACTTGAACCTGTAGCGTTCGGTATGGTAGACCATCCCAACGTTGGCCTACACGTTAATGCCTTGCAACGCGACATATATGGAGTGCTTGAAGCTAACTGCTTCTATAAGCCATACCGTCGGAAGGGCAAGGTCTTGCAATTTGGTCCATTTCTTATAACGAATAATTAACAAATTCACCGAAATGATAAGGCCCTCCAGCCTCCAGAGACCAGCTTCCGTAAGTGATTCCTTCTCCTTCCTTTTCCCACTGGGTAGTAAATAATATTCCATGTAACTTTCATTGGTTTTATATCCTATCCTCTGATTGATTTCTAAAACATTTATTTACTTCCAACCAACAAAAAAGAATTCACAAAACATTATCCACAGGACACGTTTTCTTTTTCCAACATTCTTAAGCAATGCTTAGAATTTTAACGTATTCGGATGCGGATGTTACAATTAGTGAGGAAGTTGCGTGTATTCCAATGCGAATATTCGAAACACAACAACCCTGATGCGTACTTTTTTATAGAGAAAATCCAACATTTTAAAAACAAGTGTCCACTTGACTTAATACGTTTAGATTATAACTTAGACAGTCCTAGCGTACGGTTGATTGTCTTCAATATATTAATGTTTGTTTCATTAGCATGTCTCACCATCCATACTCGTACAAAAAAAATTTGGGGTTTTGTATTTTGCTTGTGCTTCATTAATGTCCAAATTTTTATGGGCGCTCTTAATGAAACTTTCCCGATAGGTTCAGAAGTTCGGTGGGAACGACATAGCTTATATATAGATTTGCATAAAGGGGGGTACCACGCCCATAGGCTATATAAAATTTCAATTGGTCATAACTCTGAACGTATTTGGTTTAAGTTAATAATATTTGGAAATATGTGTCCTTTAGTTAAGATTTACATAATTTTATAAAAGTGGGCGGTGCCGCGAATATTGTCCAAAATTTATTGTCGATATCTGTGAAACGACACAGTGGGTTTAGGAGTTAGCTGGGGACGACAAAAGTAGTATATAGTTTTTGGAAAAGCCTACAGGTTATATAAAGCTGCAATTCGGTATAGCTAGGAAGCGGCGATGTCATTGGCGGTGGCAATCAGTGTGACCAGGTGATAAAAAAAGGCTTAATCGCTGACACCAACTGGAGGAAGTTGCGAATCTACCAAAACACCGCCATCAGAACTGCCACGGCCATTTTTAACCTCTCTGAACTAGGCCGTTTTTTTTTCAAAGTAACTAAGTTTAGCATTATCAATCAAGGATTTTGGAAAATTCGGGGCGGAGCTTTATTGATCCACATTTGCTCTAAGAACTCCTGTTATTCACAGAAAAAAAGACCAAAAGTTTGAATATTTCCATAACAGCGAGTAAATAGTTACAGAAACCACCACAAGTAACTTAACATTGGGTTTTAACTGCAACTTCAATGCTAGCTATGAGATATTTTTAGCAAGTTCAATGAGGGGTCTAAGCCTTCCCACAACAGCCGGTTCTATCGTACCGGAATGAGTCGGATTTTTATATCCGACCAAGGGCTGTTATTTCGACACTACTCTGTCTAACCTGTCACCTATTCCCCTAATATTGTCATCCTCCGAGCAGCTCCTTGCAGCAGGGTTGCTCAAAACTCTCCTGCTCCGGGCTGGGGTCGAATCCAACCCGGGTCCAAGAGAATGGATCTGCTGCGTCTGCTGGAAGAAGATTTACGTTATGCGTTCACACTCCATCCAATGTAATTCTTGTAAAAGATGGTTGCACAAAACTAGGTGCTCCGGACTAAATCCGTCCACACACAGGCCCCCTAGTTTTTACAAAACTTTCGTGGCCCCTTGCTGTTCACGCCCTAGGACGTCCTGTGGCCAACGGCGATTCAGTATCGCACCGTCACAAGCTTCAGAAACAGTCTCCACGACTAACAGCACTAATAATGCCCAGCAAGTAGTGTGTAACTCCCGCTGCCGCTCACGCCCACAGTCGCCAACACCTCACACAGCCGCTCACAGCTACTTTCTACGTAGCACCTCTGTTTCAGATGTGAGCAATGCCGAGCGACACCCGACCCCCCCCCCCCCACTTTCAAGTTCCCCTTCTTCTTCCAGCACTAGCACAAATGTAAGCCAAAGCCACCAGCTCCTGGTCCCTTACACCATGTGCTCTGTTTGTCGGTTGAGACTATATACATCTGCGACATCAGTCAAATGCAACCCCTTCCTTGGCCTATGTCACCTGCTTATATGCTCTTAACTTGGTAACAGGAACTTATGGACTGATACGTACGTTGCGCCATGTTGTCGAGCTACGCAACCTACAACGTCGACCGATTCGCCACCTTCCGGTGTTTCGGATCCCTCGTCTTCTAGAGTGCGACGCAATGCGCGACCCAGCCTGCTTCCACCAAGGCATATGCACCAGTCCTTGACTCCCAGCGTGAATATTTCTCCCCCTTCGCACTTTCGTGTCCTACAGCTAAACTGCAACGGTCTAACCGGCAAAGTAAGTGAAATAGTGAGTTTCATGAAGCGGCAGAACATCTAGATCGCTGCCATTCAGGAAACAAAGTTAAACACCCGATCAGATCTTCGGACTTGTAACTGCTACAACATCCACCGGCGTGACCGAGAGAGAGGACTTGGGGGCGGACTCGCCTTCATTACTCACAAATCTGTGCAATATCGTCTATTTGAGCCTGACGTCGACCCGAGGGACAACCGCCTGGAACGTCAAGGTATGATTGTCCGGACAGGAAGAAATCATTAACATTTATATACCTCCTGCCACCTGCTGTCCGAGAGATTACCACCCTCACATCAGTGCGTTACTCAGAGGGGATAATCGTGTAATCCTCGGAGGCATCAACGCACACCACGACCTGTGGCACTCAAGCCTACAGGTTGATGGTAGGGGACAGGAATTGGCTGAACAAATAGACGATTCGACGTTTTGAAACAGGCAAAGGCCATCACCACACAGATAGGTGTCGGTCTCAACCAATCTCGTCCAAGTGACAGGACCGTGCTAGTTGCGCTTGATCTGTCGAAAGCCTTCGACACTGTCAATCATGCGCAACTCATTAACGACCTGGAGGCTTCAAACCTTCCCCCCTGTCTAAAGCGTTGGACCGCCAACTATCTGAGTGGTCGGCAGCCATCGGTTGAATTTAGAGGCGAAAGATCTCTTTCTCTCTCTTTATGGCGCGATATACAACAGGTATATCATCATAAACCTCCTAAGAGATTTTTGCGCCAAGCTTCTCTTCCAATTTGTGTTGTGCCGGTTTGAATTTTCCCTACAAATTGGTGGGACCTACAGTTTTTTGCCGACTCCGAACGGCATCTACAAAGGAGACGAATTTTTGCTGAGAAGCCTGTCATGGCAGAAATACACTCGGAGAGTTTGCCAAACCACTGCCGAGGGGCGGCCCCGTTTTGAAAAACTTTTTTCAAATCACTTTTGATGTTACCTGTACCAGGGCTCGTACCATGGACCTTCGGTGTGGTAGGCCGGCAACACTACCTCCACACCACGGCGGCCGATCAAAACCGCGTATAATTAAGCAAGGGGTGCCACAGGGTGGTATCCTATCCCCGCTTTTGTTTAATTACTACATATCGAGGCTCCCTTCCCCACCAGAAGGCGTCTCGATCGTCTCCTACGCCGATGACTGCAAGATCCTGGCGACTGGGCACTCCGTTGATGAGCTCTGCTCGAGAATTAATTCTTACCTTCCATCCCTTTCCAGTTTTTTCGCTGCACGAGACCTGGCATTGTCACCTACCAAGTCCTTATTTACGACGTGGACAGCGCAGGCGAACATGGAATTAGACGTTTATGTCGACGGCATTAAGCTTCCGACTGTCACGCACCCAAAATCTTTGAGGTTACGTTTGATAACATGTTCAAATATGGTGCTCATGTAGCCGCGATTGCCACCAAAGTACAAAGCCGTAACAAAATCCTTAAGTCACTAGCTGGCAGTACTTGGGGGAAAGACAAAGAAACGTTACTGGCAACGTACAAGACAATCGGCCAGCCACTGGAGGAGGTTGCAGGCTTGCCAAAACACCGCACTCAGAACTGCCACGGGGTGCCTCCTTATGTCTCCTGAGCACCATCTTCATAGTGAGCCAAAAATGCTCGATGTCAGAGAGCATTGTGAGATGTTGACCAGGCAATTCCTGTTCAACTGCCATAAACCGCAGCACCCGAACGGGAGCCTGCTCAACGAAAATCCGCCTCCCAGGAGAATAAGGAGTCACCTCCGTAAGCACTATGACGAGATCCGGCATCACATTTTCTCGCCGTTTGATCCAAAGGTGCACCGGCGGGCCCTCAACCTCATCCACACGGAGTCGGTAAACTCTTTTGTCAGGTCCCGTCCAGTGAACGCAGTCCTACAGGCACAAGCCGACGAGGAACGCGAACTGCCCAGGGAGACAAGAGTCACGCTAGCTCAACTTCGTTCTGGATATTGTAACACACTAAACTCTTACCTATCCAGACTGAACCCTGACATGCCAAATGTCTGCCCGGCATGCGGCGTGTCTCCCCATGATACTAACCATCTGTTCATCTGCTCAACTGAGCCTACTCTTCTAACACCAATTTCACTCTGGTCCACCCCTATTGAAGCCGCGAGGTTTCTTGGACTTTCGTTAGAAGAGCCTGATGACGGTGTTGGATGAGGGGTGACATCTTAGGCAGGTTAAGTAGTCGCTACAACAACAACAGGGGTCTAAGCCCCAAAGCAAACCCCGCCAATATGAGTGACATCAGCTGAATAAAAAATCATTATTTGAAAATAAACATCTGAAAAATGATAACAATATTTAATCAATAGTGGATCATGTTTCTTAGGAAATCATTGTGGCGCAATAAGAGCTTGTGTTGTAAAATCAGCCCTTCAATCTAAAACAGAAAGTCCTATAGCTCCTTAGGCTACGATGTTCAAATAGGCTACAGATCTACCCAGCTACAGGTGAAACCCCCCCCCCCCCCCTCCCTATTGGTATTTCAGAATACATTTATATTCCAAATGGCCAAATTCTATTCTAACTGATACTCCTTACAGCCTTAGATAATTGTCAGATTTTTTGGTGGGCATATGTACTCAAATTGTCATTTACGTTCGTGCATTCACTTTTATGTGGGATATTCGTCGTTTTCTGTGTAAAAAAAGGCGAATCGAGAACGAAGATGTAAGTTTAACATAATATTAAATACAGCATAAATTCAGATTTGTACTAAGTGCATAATATTATTTGGTTCATGCTAGGACGTTAGCGAATGTAGCCGTACTGAGCTTCAAACTCAGACAAATATTGCTGAAAATGTCGCATGTAAGCCACAAACGCGATTAGCACTGACTACTACAGAAGTGGAATTTAATTTGGGGGTTCCGAAAAGCTCGCTTTTGCCAGTTTGCTCTTTGAAAAATGATCTCAGTTCCTATGATATTCGATTATTTGTTTAAAAATCAGCAGCTGGTGGAATAAACTCAATTCCTGGATTGCAAAAGAAGATTTGGAGTCCCCCTGACGGCTACATTTTTCCTGCATCGGGCCCTAGAAGTTTGAAGTTTCAACGCTCTTGGCTCCAAAAACACCAATGGCTAGCGTATTCGGCAATAGAAGACGGTGCATATTGCGAATAGGAGTCGGTAATCAAACTCTGGGCCAGTTAGTTACCACCCCATTAAAAAACTGGAAAAAAGCACTGGAATCTTTCGAAAACTACAGGTCATTAGAATACCACAAAAAATGTCAGTTACAATGGTATTTGAGAATGGGAATCGAAGAAGAAAATGCTTTACCCATTGATTTGCAACTGTAGAAACAAAAATTAAACTTTCTGAATGAAAGCAAACTACGCATGATTCCAATTATTGAAACAGTTATCCTGTGTGGCCGACAAGGATTTGCTCTCAGAGGTTGCAATGATACGGGAAGAATTTCTGAAGACGAGCCCTTAACGAATGATGGAAACTTTAGAGCTCTTTTAAGATATCGAGCCAAAACTGATGAGCAGTTGAAAAAAACACCTGAGTGATTCACCAAGGAATCCTATGTACATAAGCAACCGTGTCCAGAATGAAATAATCAACATTTGTCATCACCTCATCATGAGTTACGACATCGATCGAGTGAACAAATCGATGGGCTTTTCTTTTCTCGGAGATGACACGCCACACATTGCAGGAGTACAACAAAGTTCAATTTGCATTCGCTACTTGGATAAATGCGGCGAAAAGCTCATCATTCAGGAAGATTTTTTGTGTTTTATTCCTATCACCGATTTCACTGGAAAGGAAATAGGAACTGCTTACCTTGATTTCCTAAAATCTTCCGAACTGGCGGAGAGATCCAAGGGCCTCAAGCTGTTGTCAGAAAAACTTATCCACTCGCGCTCTACTCCCATTGTGCTCCTCATATCTGCGTGCAGTATAACGGGAATCAGTAATTGTCTCGGAGTTCTAGAGAATATCCTTTCCTTCTTCATTTATCCGAAACGCCAAAATGCCCTTCAGGATGCGATAAGTGAAAATGGACATCTATCGGAAACTCGAGTGAAGAAATTGAAAAAATTTTGTAAAACCATATGTTAGAGTCCGTCGCAACATATCTCCATTTGCAACCAGCAGTAAGTCGCGCTCTTGAAGTGATTTCCACCAACTGGAAAGACCCAACGACTTCGTCTGGAGCTTTCCAACTGCTTTCAGCTATAAAAACCGCAAATTTCCAGATATCCATGCATATTTTGAGCTCGGTGCATTCTCTCACATTGTCTTTGAGTCGAGTACTTCAAGGAGAAAATCAAGATTTGGGAGAGGCCATCAAATTTTGATGGAAAGAAGAGGAAACGCTAGGAGAGAGTTAAGACAAATTTTCAAAATCGTGAGCGAAATTAGCGAGCAATACGAAATTGAATTGCGAAAGCCAAGGATTGCGTCGAACCAGACCCAAAGTTTCAACGTACAAACTGATTCAGTTGAAGATTATTTTCGTATTACAATCTACATACCGTACATTGATTCGTTTCTGACACAATTTCAAGATCGATTCTAAAATTACCGCAATCCTTTATCAAATTTCGCTTGCCTTTTCCCCAACAAAATGAAAAATTTCGGAGAGTCCTGCGCTCAACTATTCCAATCATACTGTTCAATTTTGCACCACGATTCCCGTGACATCTGGGTGAACGAAGTACAACTTTGGCAGAAGCTCATTATTGGAAAGGAAAGAAAAAACTCACTTGAAGCACTCGATATTTGTAATGAAGATGCGTTTCCAAATGTTAACCAAATGCTTTGCGTTATGGCAGTTTTGCCTGTGACAACAGCGACGAATGAACGATCCTTCTCAACTTTGCGATGACTAAAAACGTATTTGAGATCAACAATGTCTGAAGATCGTCTGAACGGCTTAGCCTCACTCAATGTGCAGCGATGTCAAAATCGAACCGCAAATAATTTTGAAAGAGTTTTTTTCAGTACCTCGAAGAGTTGATTTATTAAACAATTGTAACTAAATATGACTTTTGACAATCAAATTTCCGTACTCCGAAAATAAATTTCTTCTCTTTTTTCATTAATTACGTAACATGAGTTTAAACCCCCCCCCCCCCCCTCTGATATTTTCTGCGCACGGGCCTGGGTCTACCTATCCACACTACATACTGTTTTCAGCTATATTTTATTCGTGACAGTGATGAGAGACGTTCTGTTGGGCACAATTTCGTAAAACACTTCCAGGCTCTTCCGCCAATCTGGATGTAATTAGTAATAAAATTAATACCCGTATATATTTCAAAATTATTGATATGTGAATGTTTATAGCGCATAAAATTTATTCAAAACAAAAATTTCATTTATTTCATTTTTGACCATGGCGAAATAAGTAAGGTGAACGCCCGGCGAAAAGCGAAAAACACCTCATGTGTTTGCTTTTGTTTTTGGTAATGAGATTGTCAAAATCTTCTGACACAGTCGAATTTAAAAAAAAAAAACTCAAAACATGTAAATGGTTATTTACAAACAAAAAAATTAACAATTTTACAACCAAAATGCGTGATCTGTGTAACTCGAATGAAAAAGTTATGAATTCCTTTTCATTCGAGCTGATTGATTCCATTATCCCTCTTTTGATCTATTTGTGCGGAGTACCGGGATGATTTCGTTTGGTGTTGTGTTAGTGTCCTAAAATTGCATTTAAATGCATATCCGAGGAGATTAGGGCCAGAGAGGGTTTGGCTTGTGCCAGTTTTTAGGGATCCAACATACTCTATGCCGATTCCCAACGGCCACAAATACAGTCCTGGGGTGGATGCTCATACTATACGAGTATTATGTGCAATTGTTTTTTTCTTGTCGAATCTTAGTTCAGTTTTCTGCCGCAATGGAATATAGTAGAACGACTGTTTCGAAACCTCCCTTAAGAGCTATTTACATTAGTCAACTTTGAAATCAATTTCAGTTGCACGAGATGTGTATTCAAAGTTCGCTGTCTACTAACTTATTTCATGCAATTGTTGCCACTTGGATAAATCAACAGGAAGTTGACTGTGAAATTGACTAATGTTAACAGCTTTTCAGCATCACTGATGCACCTTGCACCTTACACTCGAAAAACCATATCTGAATACATTTTTAAGTGGAGTTAAAACTTACTAAGTCCATGCATTTAATGGCTACGCACACATAAAGCACCAATTAAATCACAAAGATTTCGTTTCACGTGTTGAATGTTTTTTATTTAATTGGGTTTTTTTAGATTTTACTCTTATGTTCAATGATTTAATTAGCAATTAGTGAAAGTGTAAAAAAGATATTAAAATTTATCAAGTTTTGCTACTCTTCAAATAAAATACATATGTAAAATTGGTAAATCCAATTTGTTAATTTACAATACAAAACCCAAAATAAACACAACTGGGGAACGATACAATTCATAACAACAAAACAATTATAAAGAAACATGATAAAGATGATGTGACAAAGTCACTGATAATGTGTAACATAGGAGTTTCTGCAGGTAAACTGCATACAATGTAAAAATGATGACGTTATTATCTAGATAACCGCGTAATACAGTACTATGTAATGCAAAGTGATAACGAACTAAGCCATAAAAAATATATGTCAAATGTGATGATGATCATTTGACGAACTTAATAATGATTTGTTGACGGTGCAGGATTTTCGAATCTACAGATACGCCGCATGTAGTACAAATAAACGACTATGTGATGAGCTTGGTAGTTGAGCTTTGCCGTAGATACTGTGGTTTACAAAACGATAGCGAAACAATATATTTATCTGACGAACTTATAAATTACGTAGGCTGTACTCGTACGGGTACTCGGTGGTACACTGTTCGCAGTAAGACGATTATGACGGATATGGAAATGGTCTAGAAAATATGATATATGATAATATATTTCAAAAGTTATAAGTATACAGATTATAATCTTTTTCAAGACTTACACTGATCAATCTTACCTTCCTTGCCTTGCGGAGTTAGAGGTTGAGCTGCTAAGCAAAGCTGGGGGATGGGGAATTGCTTTAGGCAACAAGAGTGATCTCTTCCCACTTCGTATAACGTCAAAAGGCGAAAAGTGATCAGCACACAACATTTCTCTGTTCAAATTTATTTGGCAAACCCTGCTCCATTGTAGCCTCCATTTCCCCGTTCCAACTTTTTCCCACACAGAACACACTTCACAATTTCTCTACACTTATCTCAAAGTAAGTTATAATAACTGAAAATCAAGATTTTTGGAAAATATGAAATTGTGTTAAATTTTTAATATTTTTCCAATTTAAATTTAACGTCACACGAATGTAAACAAAAAGTATCGTTTGACATGAGTTTGACAATCTCATTATTGCGGCTAAAAAAAAGTATTAAACAGCTGATCATTTTCCGCCACCTTTATTATTTCGCCATGTTTTTGACATTGCACTCACTTTCTTTAACTACATCAGCGTAGTCAGCATTCCATCAAGAGGGGAACGAGTATATACAAATTCTTGTGTGGATATTTTTAATTTAGAAAAAATACACTTTTGGAAGTAATTAAGTCCAGTCATTTAGCTTAGAATGGGAGATAAGAAACTCGCAATTCATACCTGATTTTTATCAAAAATTATGGAGGGGGTATAAAAGGACGAGTTTTTGCCTCAGTTTTTTATAATCTGAAGGTGGTGTGAAAAGTTTTTGATAAGACTTTTTAATAATGAATATTTCATTTTTTTTTAACATATATTTTTTGATCAAGATATGTAACTTGCGAGTTAAAAGTGAAGAATTGTTAAAAGCACGCTATATATACATTATATTTGTGATGAAGCACATGCGAATTATCAACATAATTTTGCTTATAATTTTTGATAAAATTAAAATAACAAATTTCGACCCCTAGAACTATGAAATTGTATAATATTATAGAAGGAACTACCCGATCGAGCTTGGTGACTTTGACTTGAAATGTGATACTCCTGAAATGTGCACTTTCCCTTGATAAAAGTTCTTTAAAGAATAATTGTACCTTTCCGAATTTACATTTACGGAATATACCCCACCCTGGCTAAACTCCAGATCTTCTGATGTTGGATGTAACGTTCCCTTTTATTTCTCAATTATAAATAAATAAAATACATAAGTATAATGGACTGCTCAAACAGTACTTGAAATGTAGACTTACATTTCTCAGTGAGACAACTTCCCAAGATAAAATATCATATCAACCAAATCGAGTTTAAAGAATATAATTATTTTGGATGGACCTAAAAAGCTTTATAACATTTACATCTTTTTATGGAGCTCAATGCAAAATCAAATTTCCGGACCGTTATATTCATTGCTGCTTCTGGAAACTATTATATGACTAAAGCAAGATGGTATACGCAATGGCTATCTGATTATTGAAAAGATACAGTGGCGTAGCCAGGGGGGAGGGTGGAATTGGGCGATAGATCCATCCTCCCTTCGTCAATGAAATACTATTTTGTTACCTTCGATTGAATAACACAATACCATTTTATGCTTCAGATTTATAATTTTCTTATTTTAGACTAATGGCAAATTGAATTTTTATGCATTTATGAAATTATCGGTTAGTGGAATATTAAGCCTGTATACATTTACTATTCAGAGCTTCTACAAAATTCACTAGGCTTTCAAGGCAATAAAACCGGTTTCGAGGTATGCGTACTAGGGCGGGTCGATTTAAAAATCGCTCATTGCTCTGTGAAAATCGTATTCTAGGGATCTAAATAAGAAACTTTGCCGAAGGAACCATACCTCTGAAACGAATTCTGATATCCCCCAATTTGGGTCGAACTTTTGGGTAGGGGCAAATTTTGAAAAATCCCACTTTGACCCATTTAGAGTGCTCCAATCGAGTCCAAATGTATGACCGACCCCCACTTACTTTGGAGGCCCGACCCACCGATGCCAGTGGCACACCCCCTGGACCCCCCTGGGGGTTCACCATACAAACATTTCAAAAAATCGCCGGTTTTGCACTTTACATGAAAAAATCAGCGAAATGCCTATGTTTTTTCTTTATTTTTATTTGTTTATTTATAATAATATTTATTATTTATTTATAATAATATCTATTTTTTCTCTTAAGAAATTTATTTAGTCAGAGCATATGTAAATGAAAAAATTAATTTAAGTAAGTTACAGAAAAGAAACTAAAAAAAATTATTGTTTGAAGTCTTTTTTACTTTCAAGTCTGGGCAAATTCGCACGACTCTATTATGTCGTCGCCATAACAGCCTCTACATTTTCCGGTATAACCCGTTTGGAAACGCTAGCTAGCAATTGAACATGTCGTTCCGTTCCTTGTTGGTGTGATGGAATTTTTTGATCATTAAACGGTGGATCATCTTGATTTAAAAATTCTTTCAATGTATCGTACGGAATGCTTCGCGTGAAAGGTGGTTCAAATACGATATTTATATCATTCAAATTGATAATTTCCGTATAACTTGTGCAATTAAAGTTTATATCTGGTTTTTTATAAACTCTAAGTTCCATTGGCTCGTCAACATCGGTTCGATAGCGTAGAATTTTCTTGATGGCACAGTCGCGCTTTTCTTTCCTATCATCAAACAACATTGATAACAAGATATTTTCCGAATGCGCATAATATGAATTATCTTTAATTACTTGATTGACAATTTTGCGTAAACGAGGTTGTAGAAATCGTGACCAACCAATGAACTTGAAAAATAATGCACTGCCGTACACGATATTGAAGTACATACATTGGCACATAACATTTAATTATAAATTCAACCAGAATTCTTAAATCTGCATCTGGATTTTCCGTTGTCACATATAATCGCAATAATCTAGCGGCCTTGGTGAGCCACCGAGAATGTACAATTTTCCCTGGTTTGATGTTAGCCAGATCCACCGGAACCACGCCGCTAGGAATTGCATGGGTCATGTCGTATAAGTACTTCGAATCGGTGGAAAATTCAATTTTTTCTGGAGCAGGGGGCATATTTTGCAACTCAATTTTCTGGAAGCCGTCCACCACCTGAAAATATATAATAATAAAATAATTAAAAATGGTTGACAATTATAATAAATGAGTGATAGCAATAACTTACCGGAAGAGTTTCACAAGTTTCGATTTGACGGCTCAGTTTTTCGGTTGCCGATCTTGGTCCAGTGCTGGTTGATTTATCCAAAGCTTCAAACAAGCTCGTTGAAGTGTAGAAAGCAAACGAACCAATGCAATGGTCTTTTTAACAGCAATTCGAATCGTCGTATAATTCCACCGTGTGGGCCAGTTTTTGTTACCTCACCGTCAGTGCATATTCCAATTAATGCATCCAGTGATATATTTTTATCGTTGAAAAAACCATTTAATTTGGTTGTTTTGTATTCAGCGGTTTCATGTTCCAGTCTTGCGTAACCAATCAATTCAGAATTGGGTTCTCTCAAAATAACAAGATGAGGTTCTTTTACCATCCTAGTATGATACTTCTCATCAATTTTATCTATCGTTAAAGTATCATCTTTTCTGCCATCGAATGAAAACGCTAACAAATTGGTATCATCTAACCGTTTGCGAAGCACTTCTTGTCTGCATTTCTCTTTTTCTCTGCGAACTTTCGATTTATCCATGATGAGAGGTTTCCCATGCTTATCTTTACTTTTAAAATCTTGCAAAAGAGCGGTTCCCGATGCTGATGCTACTCTGTCAGGCACACCAAATCTGTCACATACCAAGGCAAAGTTAAAAAAATCGTATCTCTCTGTGTATTGTGAACTTGTGCTTCTATCCATATCTTCTTGAACCGGTGGCGGTGCGTATGTTGAATCATCGGGATCTTGGTATGTTGGCATTGATGTCATAGACGTTGCTCTTTGCTCTTCAGTTTCCATCATAAATGCATCCATTGTTAGTCTTCTCTGATTATGTTGATCGTGCATGAACTCTTTGAGGCGTTCGGGAACCCAGCCACATGCACATGCAGCTGCCTTCAAATCGCATTTACATGTTCCAATGTAAAAAATTGTTTCCAGAGATTTTACATACTCTGTAAATTGTTGGGTGTTGTTTCTTCTCTTGATTTGCTCTTGATACTTGTCAAGCAATTTATTCAATTTATTAAATACACTTTTTTTCAGCATTATTTTCATACCAAGTTTTTCCCAAATTCCTATCAACTTATCTTGTACTTGAATAGTGAATGATTTATGGGAAAACTTTTTTTGTTCTGTTTTAGCACGTTCGCTTAAGCAAAAATAACATCTCAAGATATCCAGATGGGTTGGTAAATTAAGATCAGTTAAATCAGTAGACAGACCAAAAACAGTAACATCATGCTTGGGTATATGACTCATTTGGTTTTCGATAGTTGTTGATGTAGTTGCTTCATCTTGCGGTGTAGAGGATGGTGGATTCATTGTAAACTTTTTGATTTGGAATGGTCACTTCACTTATTATTTTTTTTTTAAATATTTTTTTATCTGAAATTAGCACTTCACACTTTGAGTTCTTCACAACGACTTAATGCATTCACAAAAACTGTTGCGTTATATATGGTCTACGAGACGAGGTAATAAGAATGAAATGGTAATTTCAATTCTACCTGCTGTGTCTTGTGGTGGCTTAAAAAAACAACACAAGCAAATTTACGATCTGCAATTGTGTCACAGTGATACCTTCATTTTTTAAAACGGTTGAATAAAAAACCCACACAACTATGTTTACGACATGCAAATGCATCACAGTGATGCCTTGATTTTAAAAGGGTTGTTAAAACGCTAATTTCTAATAATTTTTTTTAATTTCTTTTCTATTACTAAGTTAAATTCATTTTTTCATTTACATATGTTCTGACTAAATAAATTTCTAAAGAGAAAAATGAACTCCAAAAAGAAAAAAACATAGGCATTTCGCTGATTTTTTCATGTAAAGTGCAAAACCGGCGATTTTTTTAAATGTTTGTATGGTGAACCCCCAGGGGGGTTCCAGGGGGTGTGCTACTGGCATCGTTGGGTCGGGCCTCCAAAGTTAGTGGGGGTCGGTCATACATTTGGACTCGATTGGAGCACTCTAAATGGGTCAAAACGGGATTTTTCAAAATTTGCCCCTAGCCAAAAGTTCGACCCAAATTGGGGGACATCAGAATTCGTTTTAGAGGTATGGTTCCTTCGGCAAAGTTTCTTATTTTGATCCCTAGAATATGATTTTCACAGAGCAATGGGCGATTTTTTCGAAATAATACCGTAATTTTCGAGGTCTGATATTGTTGATCTAAAACTCTACTCACTGATCTCTCACGTCTTTAAAAATTTGAATTGAGGCGGTTTGAAAATACTAGAGTAGGCAGGCTCATTAATTTAATCAAAGGCGGAAAAATAGATAGCGACAAAGATTTTTTACACGTTTTTTATAAAAGTATAGCCCATTATCTAATATAAAACATGCACAAGCAATTTTCAAAATTTGTTCAAAACCTAGGAAAATTAACCAAAGTTTCATCAAAATTCCACACTTGTTAATCCGAATTTTTATAAAAAACTAGGGTATGTAGTTCTATGACCTGTTAAATTTTAATATTTGTTATAAAGTGTAAGGGTGAAGTTGGAAAAAAATAGCTCATGCTTAGTATTATAAAATTCGTAGGTCAACAATAAAAACTTTTTTTTTAATAATAAACGCTGTATTTTAACATCTTTGTTAACACAATGCCTTCTGCCTTTGTGTAATAAACTTTAACAAATAAAGACTTAGCGCTTGTAGTGGATTTCGCAAAAGACTTAGTACTGGAGTTACGACGTATTCTTTCCGAAGAACATGACTTTGAAAAATTTTTAAGAATTTGTGACTTGTTGATATTGGAATCAAATAAAACCGAATCCAATCTAGTTAAAGTCTGCAAAAATGTAATGTAGATGTTTATTTCAACATCTCTGTTTTTTATCCATTTATGTATTGATCATATGATTTCGCTTCGGTTTTTCAACAAACCACAGAGAAGAAAATGTCAAAAATTTATTTAAGCTTGCTGAATTTTATGAAGCACTTGTTCAAAGCCAAAATATAGTGGACGAAATCAATTTATGGAAAAGGTTCTTAAAGTGACATAATCTTCCGCCAAACCTGCATTTTACGGAGTTCAGAGCTGCGACAAAGTGTTCTTTTGATAACTTATACAAATTGCTACAAATTTTTGCAACTCTCCCGTTTCCACTTCTACAGTAGAACCCACCTTTTCAACCCATCTTCTTCTTTAAATACCGCGTAACCGTCTAAGCGATTTTGGCCTTTTACCATAGGTCGCACTCGTTACATCTTTCTGCCAATTGTCGCTAATTGGAAACACAACGGGATCACAAAACTGTCTCCGCTTCGTCCTTCCATCGGAGTGGTGGTCTTCCTCTTCCTCTGCTACAACCGGTGGGTGCCGATAAGAATACCTTCTGGGTTCAAGCATGTTCATTCATTTGCACAAAATGGAAGCCGCTCAGTTTTAATTAGTTGGACTATGTCGGTGTCTGCATATATATCCTGCATCTCGTCATTAAATCGTCTTAGGTACTCACCCCCGCCAACGCGTAAGGCTCCTTAATCTTTCGAAAAACCTTTCTCTCAAATATTCCCAGAGTCGCCTTATCAGATCTTTTCAGTGTCCCAGCTTCTGCACCATAAACCAGGACGGGTACGATAAGTGACTTATTTATTTTTGTTCTTCGAGAGAGGACTTTACTTCTCAATTTCCAACTCAGTCAGAAGTAGCACTTGTTTGCGTGAGTGATTCTTCGTTGACAATTTTGTTGGTGTTAGAGCTGGTTCCCTAGTAAAAATTACAAGAGAAGTAACCCTATCGGAGAAGTTATTAAAATACTATGCTTTACAATTGTTTAATATCCTATCTTATTTATCCCTTCTGTTTATACAAGAAGAATCAAAGTCGCTTTATAAGTATAACTTTTGTATTTCCATCAATACAAGGTTATGAAAGCAATGCATTTTATATTAAAGAAAACACTTTAGCTCTTCGGGAAAAAAATTGCCAAAAATCAGCAAAATGTGTCACGACCTTAATATTGACACTTTGAAAGAATTTGATAAAATTGCTTTGAATTTTCGGGAATTTAGCATACATTTTTAAAACAAAATGTATTGTGTGTGTCAAACTTCAAGTTTCGATTCAAATTTGTTTTCATCCCCCTCTTGCCAAAATCCTTGCTACGCCACTGAAAAGATCTAAAGGAAATGCCAAAAAAAACAACGAAAAATACGAACTGTTGGCTTTAACTTTTCGAATGTAATACAGCTAAGTTGATAAAATAGGGGTCAGGGACCTTAATTGGATCTCCCTCCTTGGTCTGTGCCCCTTAATTCTAATGTGGTTTTTGACATTTTATTTATTTGAAACGAATTCGCCCTTCATTCATATTTTAGGTTAACTGACACTTGAACCATTCCAAAGCAACAACAAAACAGATGGAATAGATTGGAATAGATGTACGAGTATTCGTGCTCTTGCGACCACCTTGGCATTACCTAAAATTGAAACAAACAATTTTTTTAAGTTTTTTGAACTAAAAAAAAAGCGGGCACTGCCGTCATTGCCTGACAGTAACGAAAAAACAAATCCATCGTCGCAAAATGCCGTCGGGAGAAATTTCGTTTTGGTTTTGATTGATTTCGACCCGGTCGGTACAATATATCCCGAAAAACTTTAAGAAAACCGTGATACCCAGTAAAAAAGTGCACACGTGTTGAGAAGCTCCGAAGATACTTTAATAAATACTAAGATCAGTGCGGTATATACTATAATTTATTTTAATTATTGAATTTTTGTTATGTGTTTGTGAGTAGTAGTTTTTTAGTTCGGGAATATATATATCCCTGGAGCTCTCAAAATATTTTTAAGTTTATTAAAGCAGTGGTGCCACTACTAAAGCCCTGCGACATCATTCAAATGCAACTCTTGCCTTGGCCTATGTCACCTGCTTATATGTTCCCAACTTGGTAGCAGGAACTTATGGACAGATGCGTACGTTGCGCCATGTTGTCGAGCTACGCAACCTACAACGTCGCCCGATTCGTCTCCTTCCGATGGTCCGGATCTGTGGTCTTTATTTCCACAGTAAATTAATATACTAAAACTTTATTTAACGCTTCCGGAAAATTACAAAAAGTTATTCATCTCTACCTCATGAGAAAAGCGGAAGTATCAATACATACATATATGTAAAAAATGTATTAAGCTGGCTGCGTTTCTTTTATCCCCAGGGTTGCCACAGGATTCTATTTTTTAGGTGTTCTTCATATTTTTAGATTTGGTATCAGGTATGGTATACATTTCAAATTCTTGCATGCCACAGATCCAAAGTGTTCTAGACCAGTCCTTGACTCCCAGTGTGATTATTTCTTCCCCTTCGCACTTTCGTGTCCTACAATTGAACTGCAACGGCTTAACCGGCAAGGTTAGTGAGACAGTGCGTTTCATGAGGTAGCAAAATATCAAGATTGCTGCTATTCAAGAGACAAAGATAGGCGCCCGATCAGATCTTCGGACATGTGATGGCTACAACATCCACCGGCGTGACCGTGAGAGAGAACTTGGGGACGGAATTGCCTTCATAACTTATCAATCTGTGCAGAGAACGTCAAGGTATGGTTGTCCGGTCAAGCGATGCCGATCTTGAAATAATTAACATTTATATACCTCCTGCCACCTGCTGTCCGAGAGATTACCACCCTGACAACAGTGCTTTACTCAGAGGGGATAATCGTGTAATCCTCGGAGACTTCAACGCACACCACAACCTGTGGCACTCAAGCCTACAGGTTGATGGTAGGGGACAGGAATTAGCTGAAGAAATAGACGATTCGACGTTTTGCACTGTGAACGGAGAGGCCCCCACTAGAGTAAATTGTTCTAGTTCGCCAGACCTTACTATCGTCAGCGCTGGCCTCATAAACTGCGTTGACTGGCGACCAATGCTAACTCTTGCATCAGATCATTTACCGATAGTCCTCTCAATCGATCGCCCCAATGACTTTGTCACTTCTGAGAATCACACTTTCACTAATTTCAGCAAAGCTGATTGGGTTGGTTTTCTTAACTTCACCGAGAGCACCTTCGCTGCTCTTCCCATCCCGTCTGACGTACGAGAAGGGGAAGAAGCGTTTCGCATGGGCATAGCTTCAGCCTCTAATCAATGCATTTCGCCAGGTGGAATTAAGGAGGTACGTCCGTATTTCCCCGAAGAGGCAGCGGTCCTGGCAAATGAGCGTGACCATGTGCGACGCTTGGACCCTACGGATCCTCAAATTCCAGATCTCAATGCGGAAATCAGACGACTGGTTGATCAACACAAACGCGCCAAATGGGAGGAGGACCTAAGGTCCTGCAACCTCTCTGCTGGTGTTGGCAAATTATGGTCCACTGTTAAATCCTTGTCAAATCCGACCAAACCTAACGACAAAATATCTACCACCTTTGGTGATAAAGTACAGTCGAAACCGAAGAGATGCGCGAGCGCTTTCTGCCGGCAATTTGTACTGCATCCTCCAGTTGACAAGGAAATCAGACGAGCCATCAGGGAAGCGTACAAACGGAAAAATAGCCAAGCGCCTATTGTCATCACCACCACGGAGGTTCGGAAGGCCATACGGGGGTCCAAAAGCTCCAAATCGATAGGCCCAGACGGTATATCCATGCTGATGCTAAAACATCTCGGAGAAGAGGGAGTAAGGTATCTAACAACTGCCTTCACTTGAAAAATGGAAACAGGCAAAGGTGGTGCCACTACTAAAGCCCGGCAAGCGGCCAACGAGGTGGAGTCTTATCGACCGATATCACTCCTCTCGCCAGTAGTGAAGACCTTGGAGACTGTCTGGCTCCCTTACTACACCGCTAACTTGCGACTAGCCGAACATCAGAATGGATTCCGTAAAATGCATAGCACTACCACCGCGGTAAACGCCATCACCACTCAGATAGGTGTCGGTCTCAACCAACATCGTCCAAATGACAGGACCGTGCTAGTTTCTCTTCACCTTCCTTCCTTAAACTTGTTGCGCAGTTTTTCAGTCAACTTTAAACGAAGTTTAAACGTAGTTTAAGCGGTCAATTCGGCAGGGTTAAACTCTAGTTAACCTGTCAGCTGTTTTGCATATTTGATGGTTTTGGTTGTGAAACAATAAGCTGAACGCAATTAAGAAAGGACGATATTTTTATATTTAATTAAATACTGGATATTTCATCTGACGAAAGTGATTATAGTGATGCAGAAATTGGCGAAATGCTAACTATTACAATACTGAGGAGAAGCAATGGCGTTGAATATGTATACAAATATTATCTGTTGCCGTATCTAGATAAAGAAAAAACCAATGTTGCCGTATAAAAAGCAAATATTAAAAGCGGCCTTAAACTCACACTGAAAACCCGCTCTGCAGTTTAACTGAAGTTTAAATTTGTGCCGAGTTTCAGCAAACTTAGTTTAAACTGAGCTTAACCAAGGACTGAAAAACCGGGCCTAAGTTAAGAGTAGACGCGAGCTATAAGTGGGTATCGGTTCAAAAAAGTTGAGTGTGCGTAACGCAAACCTAAGAAATACTTCTTGGACTCTTTCTATTCTGTTTATGGCAGTAGAATGGTAGGGCCTCCAAATTATAGTACCATATTCCAAGTTCGAGCGTACAAATGATGTATATAGTAATTAAAGCGTATATGGGTCAGAAAAACTGATGCAATTACGTCTGATTAAACCAAGGACTGAATAAGCTTTGGTTATAATATAGTTAATTAAAAGAAAAATTAGATGTGAAAATGATACCAGGGTCCTTGGCTTCATCAGCAGAAACCAAAACAGAGTCACCAATCATGTATGTCGAAGGTATGATATTTTGGATTTTTGCGTATGTTACTTTAAAGCATTTTTTTATATTCAAGGAGAGCCGTGAATGCACACACCAGCTATGCAGCTTGTCCATATCAGCCTGGACCTTAATCACATCGTCTTGAATTTTTATAATTGAATATATTTTTAAGTCGTCGGCGTAGAGCAGGTAATTTGCAAAGGAGAAACAACTTTGTATATCATTAATAAATAATACAAATCGAGACTCCCTTCCCCACCAGAGGGTGTCTCAATCGTCCCCTATGCCGATAACTGCACGATCCTGTTGACGGGCCCCTCTGTAGACGAGCTCTGCTCAAGAGTGAACTCATACCTCCCATCCCGGTTCGGTTTTTTCCCTGGACGAAATCTGACACTGTCACCGACCAAGTCCTCGGCCACCGCAGGTGAACATGGAATTAGGCGTCTACGTCGACGGCATTAAGCTTCCGACTGTCACACACCCCAAAATCTTAGGGGTCACGTTTGATAACATGTTTAACTACGGTGCTCATGTAGCCGCGATCGCCACCAAAGTACAAAGCCGCAACAAAATCCTTAAGTCACTAGCTGGCAGCACTTGGGGGAAAGATAAAAAAACGTACTGCCAACGTACAAGACAATCGGCCAGCCGGTTCTGAGCTATGCGACGCCTATATGGTCGCCGGGGCTAGCAGACACACACTGGAGGTGGTTGCAGGCCTGCCAAAACACCGCACTAAGAAATGCCACGCGGTGCCTCCTTATGTCTCCTGAGCATCACCTTCACAGTAAGGCATAAATGTTCGGTGTTAAAGATTTCTGTTCAACTGCTATAAACCGCAGCATCCGAAACAGGGATCTGCTCAACGAAAATCCGCCGTTTAATCCAAAGGTGCATCGGCGGGCCCTCAATCTCATCCACACGGAGTCCGTAAATTCCTTTGTCAGTTCTCGTCAGGTGAATGCAGTCCTACATGCACAAGCTCCACCTGTTGCCGATGAGGACCACGAACTACCTAGGGAGGCAAGAGTCATGCTGGCCCAACTTCGTTCTGGATACTGTAACAGACTAAACTCTTACCTATCCAGACTGAACCCTGACATGCCAAATGTCTGCGCAGCATGCGGCGTGTCTCCCCACGATACTAACCATCTGTTCAACTGAGCCTACTCTTCTAACAATAATTTCACTCTGGTCCACCCCTGTTAAAGCCGCGAGGTTTCTGGGACTTCCGTTAGAAGAGCCTGATGACAATGTTGGATAAAAGAGGTGATACTTTAGGCAGGCTAAATAGTCGCTACTACAACAACAACAGCAACAACGGCATGCCTCTTGTGAGGACACTAAGCTGGTGACTGTAATGGGAATTTCTATGGTGGAGACGTAGGGTTCATTCAACGGAAACAGAAAATCGGTGACTGAGCTTGACTATATCACCCATGCATAGATTTTCTTATTTCAATAGCGGAAAATATTGTCATGTTTGGCCTGGAGAAAACTTAGGTTCCCAAAAAGACAAGGTCTGGGCAACACTTGAAGAATTGAAAAATAGAATTGCGGTATAATTGGCGGTCATATTCCCATCGAAGGATGGGTAAGGTTAGGTTGAAGTGGCTGCCGCAGGGGCACACATAGTATCAAAAGGCCCGTTGTGATACCACATAAGGACAAAGTTACCTCACCTCTTCGAACCATTTTGAAGGCCTGTTGAAAGCCAGCACGTCCTTAATGTCATACTCCGCAATTTTACGGAGTTGTCCAGGAAGTGAGTTCAGAGACAGCGCCATCCGTCAGGGAGAATTAAGGATCTCAATGCGGATCAAATTGAGGATCTCAATGCGGAAATCAGATGGCTGGTTGATCAATACAAACGCGCCAAGTAGGAGGAGCACCTAAGGTTCTGCAACCTCTCTGCTGGTGTTGGCAAATTATGGTCCACTGACAAGTCCTTGTCCAATCCGATTAAACCTAACAACCAAATATTCATCGCTTTCGGCTCCACCTCCAAGAAGAACGCGAACTGCCTAGGGAGACAAGAGTCATGCTGGCCCAACTTCGTTCTGGATATTGTAATAGATTAAGCCCTTATCTATTCAGACTGGGACTTCCGTTAGAAGAGCTTGATGACAATTTCTATGTAAGGAAAGTGACGACTAGGCAGGGCGAAGCATCAGTGTAAGGGTGAAGTTGGAAAAAAATAGCTCATGCTTAGTATTATAAAATTCGTAGGTCAACAATAAAAACTTTTTTTTTAATAATAAACGCTGTATTTTAACATCTTTGTTAACACAATGCCTTCTGCCTTTGTGTAATAAACTTTAACAAATAAAGACTTAGCGCTTGTAGTGGATTTCGCAAAAGACTTAGTACTGGAGTTACGACGTATTCTTTCCGAAGAACATGACTTTGAAAAATTTTTAAGAATTTGTGACTTGTTGATATTGGAATCAAATAAAACCGAATCCAATCTAGTTAAAGTCTGCAAAAATGTAATGTAGATGTTTATTTCAACATCTCTGTTTTTTATCCATTTATGTATTGATCATATGATTTCGCTTCGGTTTTTCAACAAACCACAGAGAAGAAAATGTCAAAAATTTATTTAAGCTTGCTGAATTTTATGAAGCACTTGTTCAAAGCCAAAATATAGTGGACGAAATCAATTTATGGAAAAGGTTCTTAAAGTGACATAATCTTCCGCCAAACCTGCATTTTACGGAGTTCAGAGCTGCGACAAAGTGTTCTTTTGATAACTTATACAAATTGCTACAAATTTTTGCAACTCTCCCGTTTCCACTTCTACAGTAGAACCCACCTTTTCAACCCATCTTCTTCTTTAAATACCGCGTAACCGTCTAAGCGATTTTGGCCTTTTACCATAGGTCGCACTCGTTACATCTTTCTGCCAATTGTCGCTAATTGGAAACACAACGGGATCACAAAACTGTCTCCGCTTCGTCCTTCCATCGGAGTGGTGGTCTTCCTCTTCCTCTGCTACAACCGGTGGGTGCCGATAAGAATACCTTCTGGGTTCAAGCATGTTCATTCATTTGCACAAAATGGAAGCCGCTCAGTTTTAATTAGTTGGACTATGTCGGTGTCTGCATATATATCCTGCATCTCGTCATTAAATCGTCTTAGGTACTCACCCCCGCCAACGCGTAAGGCTCCTTAATCTTTCGAAAAACCTTTCTCTCAAATATTCCCAGAGTCGCCTTATCAGATCTTTTCAGTGTCCCAGCTTCTGCACCATAAACCAGGACGGGTACGATAAGTGACTTATTTATTTTTGTTCTTCGAGAGAGGACTTTACTTCTCAATTTCCAACTCAGTCAGAAGTAGCACTTGTTTGCGTGAGTGATTCTTCGTTGACAATTTTGTTGGTGTTAGAGCTGGTTCCCTAGTAAAAATTACAAGAGAAGTAACCCTATCGGAGAAGTTATTAAAATACTATGCTTTACAATTGTTTAATATCCTATCTTATTTATCCCTTCTGTTTATACAAGAAGAATCAAAGTCGCTTTATAAGTATAACTTTTGTATTTCCATCAATACAAGGTTATGAAAGCAATGCATTTTATATTAAAGAAAACACTTTAGCTCTTCGGGAAAAAAATTGCCAAAAATCAGCAAAATGTGTCACGACCTTAAGATTGACACTTTGAAAGAATTTGATAAAATTGCTTTGAATTTTCGGGAATTTAGCATACATTTTTAAAACAAAATGTATTGTGTGTGTCAAACTTCAAGTTTCGATTCAAATTTGTTTTCATCCCCCTCTTGCCAAAATCCTTGCTACGCCACTGAAAAGATCTAAAGGAAATGCCAAAAAAAAACAACGAAAAATACGAACTGTTGGCTTTAACTTTTCGAATGTAATACAGCTAAGTTGATAAAATAGGGGTCAGGGACCTTAATTGGATCTCCCTCCTTGGTCTGTGCCCCTTAATTCTAATGTGGTTTTTGACATTTTATTTATTTGAAACGAATTCGCCCTTCATTCATATTTTAGGTTAACTGACACTTGAACCATTCCAAAGCAACAACAAAACAGATGGAATAGATTGGAATAGATGTACGAGTATTCGTGCTCTTGCGACCACCTTGGCATTACCTAAAATTGAAACAAACAATTTTTTTAAGTTTTTTGAACTAAAAAAAAAGCGGGCACTGCCGTCATTGCCTGACAGTAACGAAAAAACAAATCCATCGTCGCAAAATGCCGTCGGGAGAAATTTCGTTTTGGTTTTGATTGATTTCGACCCGGTCGGTACAATATATCCCGAAAAACTTTAAGAAAACCGTGATACCCAGTAAAAAAGTGCACACGTGTTGAGAAGCTCCGAAGATACTTTAATAAATACTAAGATCAGTGCGGTATATACTATAATTTATTTTAATTATTGAATTTTTGTTATGTGTTTGTGAGTAGTAGTTTTTTAGTTCGGGAATATATATATCCCTGGAGTTCTCAAAATATTTTTAAGTTTATTAAAGCAGTGGTGCCACTACTAAAGCCCTGCGACATCATTCAAATGCAACTCTTGCCTTGGCCTATGTCACCTGCTTATATGTTCCCAACTTGGTAGCAGGAACTTATGGACAGATGCGTACGTTGCGCCATGTTGTCGAGCTACGCAACCTACAACGTCGCCCGATTCGTCTCCTTCCGATGGTCCGGATCTGTGGTCTTTATTTCCACAGTAAATTAATATACTAAAACTTTATTTAACGCTTCCGGAAAATTACAAAAAGTTATTCATCTCTACCTCATGAGAAAAGCGGAAGTATCAATACATACATATATGTAAAAAATGTATTAAGCTGGCTGCGTTTCTTTTATCCCCAGGGTTGCCACAGGATTCTATTTTTTAGGTGTTCTTCATATTTTTAGATTTGGTATCAGGTATGGTATACATTTCAAATTCTTGCATGCCACAGATCCAAAGTGTTCTAGACCAGTCCTTGACTCCCAGTGTGATTATTTCTTCCCCTTCGCACTTTCGTGTCCTACAATTGAACTGCAACGGCTTAACCGGCAAGGTTAGTGAGACAGTGCGTTTCATGAGGTAGCAAAATATCAAGATTGCTGCTATTCAAGAGACAAAGATAGGCGCCCGATCAGATCTTCGGACATGTGATGGCTACAACATCCACCGGCGTGACCGTGAGAGAGAACTTGGGGACGGAATTGCCTTCATAACTTATCAATCTGTGCAGAGAACGTCAAGGTATGGTTGTCCGGTCAAGCGATGCCGATCTTGAAATAATTAACATTTATATACCTCCTGCCACCTGCTGTCCGAGAGATTACCACCCTGACAACAGTGCTTTACTCAGAGGGGATAATCGTGTAATCCTCGGAGACTTCAACGCACACCACAACCTGTGGCACTCAAGCCTACAGGTTGATGGTAGGGGACAGGAATTAGCTGAAGAAATAGACGATTCGACGTTTTGCACTGTGAACGGAGAGGCCCCCACTAGAGTAAATTGTTCTAGTTCGCCAGACCTTACTATCGTCAGCGCTGGCCTCATAAACTGCGTTGACTGGCGACCAATGCTAACTCTTGCATCAGATCATTTACCGATAGTCCTCTCAATCGATCGCCCCAATGACTTTGTCACTTCTGAGAATCACACTTTCACTAATTTCAGCAAAGCTGATTGGGTTGGTTTTCTTAACTTCACCGAGAGCACCTTCGCTGCTCTTCCCATCCCGTCTGACGTACGAGAAGGGGAAGAAGCGTTTCGCATGGGCATAGCTTCAGCCTCTAATCAATGCATTTCGCCAGGTGGAATTAAGGAGGTACGTCCGTATTTCCCCGAAGAGGCAGCGGTCCTGGCAAATGAGCGTGACCATGTGCGACGCTTGGACCCTACGGATCCTCAAATTCCAGATCTCAATGCGGAAATCAGACGACTGGTTGATCAACACAAACGCGCCAAATGGGAGGAGGACCTAAGGTCCTGCAACCTCTCTGCTGGTGTTGGCAAATTATGGTCCACTGTTAAATCCTTGTCAAATCCGACCAAACCTAACGACAAAATATCTACCACCTTTGGTGATAAAGTACAGTCGAAACCGAAGAGATGCGCGAGCGCTTTCTGCCGGCAATTTGTACTGCATCCTCCAGTTGACAAGGAAATCAGACGAGCCATCAGGGAAGCGTACAAACGGAAAAATAGCCAAGCGCCTATTGTCATCACCACCACGGAGGTTCGGAAGGCCATACGGGGGTCCAAAAGCTCCAAATCGATAGGCCCAGACGGTATATCCATGCTGATGCTAAAACATCTCGGAGAAGAGGGAGTAAGGTATCTAACAACTGCCTTCACTTGAAAAATGGAAACAGGCAAAGGTGGTGCCACTACTAAAGCCCGGCAAGCGGCCAACGAGGTGGAGTCTTATCGACCGATATCACTCCTCTCGCCAGTAGTGAAGACCTTGGAGACTGTCTGGCTCCCTTACTACACCGCTAACTTGCGACTAGCCGAACATCAGAATGGATTCCGTAAAATGCATAGCACTACCACCGCGGTAAACGCCATCACCACTCAGATAGGTGTCGGTCTCAACCAACATCGTCCAAATGACAGGACCGTGCTAGTTTCTCTTCACCTTCCTTCCTTAAACTTGTTGCGCAGTTTTTCAGTCAACTTTAAACGAAGTTTAAACGTAGTTTAAGCGGTCAATTCGGCAGGGTTAAACTCTAGTTAACCTGTCAGCTGTTTTGCATATTTGATGGTTTTGGTTGTGAAACAATAAGCTGAACGCAATTAAGAAAGGACGATATTTTTATATTTAATTAAATACTGGATATTTCATCTGACGAAAGTGATTATAGTGATGCAGAAATTGGCGAAATGCTAACTATTACAATACTGAGGAGAAGCAATGGCGTTGAATATGTATACAAATATTATCTGTTGCCGTATCTAGATAAAGAAAAAACCAATGTTGCCGTATAAAAAGCAAATATTAAAAGCGGCCTTAAACTCACACTGAAAACCCGCTCTGCAGTTTAACTGAAGTTTAAATTTGTGCCGAGTTTCAGCAAACTTAGTTTAAACTGAGCTTAACCAAGGACTGAAAAACCGGGCCTAAGTTAAGAGTAGACGCGAGCTATAAGTGGGTATCGGTTCAAAAAAGTTGAGTGTGCGTAACGCAAACCTAAGAAATACTTCTTGGACTCTTTCTATTCTGTTTATGGCAGTAGAATGGTAGGGCCTCCAAATTATAGTACCATATTCCAAGTTCGAGCGTACAAATGATGTATATAGTAATTAAAGCGTATATGGGTCAGAAAAACTGATGCAATTACGTCTGATTAAACCAAGGACTGAATAAGCTTTGGTTATAATATAGTTAATTAAAAGAAAAATTAGATGTGAAAATGATACCAGGGTCCTTGGCTTCATCAGCAGAAACCAAAACAGAGTCACCAATCATGTATGTCGAAGGTATGATATTTTGGATTTTTGCGTATGTTACTTTAAAGCATTTTTTTATATTCAAGGAGAGCCGTGAATGCACACACCAGCTATGCAGCTTGTCCATATCAGCCTGGACCTTAATCACATCGTCTTGAATTTTTATAATTGAATATATTTTTAAGTCGTCGGCGTAGAGCAGGTAATTTGCAAAGGAGAAACAACTTTGTATATCATTAATAAATAATACAAATCGAGACTCCCTTCCCCACCAGAGGGTGTCTCAATCGTCCCCTATGCCGATAACTGCACGATCCTGTTGACGGGCCCCTCTGTAGACGAGCTCTGCTCAAGAGTGAACTCATACCTCCCATCCCGGTTCGGTTTTTTCCCTGGACGAAATCTGACACTGTCACCGACCAAGTCCTCGGCCACCGCAGGTGAACATGGAATTAGGCGTCTACGTCGACGGCATTAAGCTTCCGACTGTCACACACCCCAAAATCTTAGGGGTCACGTTTGATAACATGTTTAACTACGGTGCTCATGTAGCCGCGATCGCCACCAAAGTACAAAGCCGCAACAAAATCCTTAAGTCACTAGCTGGCAGCACTTGGGGGAAAGATAAAAAAACGTACTGCCAACGTACAAGACAATCGGCCAGCCGGTTCTGAGCTATGCGACGCCTATATGGTCGCCGGGGCTAGCAGACACACACTGGAGGTGGTTGCAGGCCTGCCAAAACACCGCACTAAGAAATGCCACGCGGTGCCTCCTTATGTCTCCTGAGCATCACCTTCACAGTAAGGCATAAATGTTCGGTGTTAAAGATTTCTGTTCAACTGCTATAAACCGCAGCATCCGAAACAGGGATCTGCTCAACGAAAATCCGCCGTTTAATCCAAAGGTGCATCGGCGGGCCCTCAATCTCATCCACACGGAGTCGGTAAATTCCTTTGTCAGTTCTCGTCAGGTGAATGCAGTCCTACATGCACAAGCTCCACCTGTTGCCGATGAGGACCACGAACTACCTAGGGAGGCAAGAGTCATGCTGGCCCAACTTCGTTCTGGATACTGTAACGGACTAAACTCTTACCTATCCAGACTGAACCCTGACATGCCAAATGTCTGCGCAGCATGCGGCGTGTCTCCCCACGATACTAACCATCTGTTCAACTGAGCCTACTCTTCTAACAATAATTTCACTCTGGTCCACCCCTGTTAAAGCCGCGAGGTTTCTGGGACTTCCGTTAGAAGAGCCTGATGACAATGTTGGATAAAAGAGGTGATACTTTAGGCAGGCTAAATAGTCGCTACTACAACAACAACAGCAACAACGGCATGCCTCTTGTGAGGACACTAAGCTGGTGACTGTAATGGGAATTTCTATGGTGGAGACGTAGGGTTCATTCAACGGAAACAGAAAATCGGTGACTGAGCTTGACTATATCACCCATGCATAGATTTTCTTATTTCAATAGCGGAAAATATTGTCATGTTTGGCCTGGAGAAAAGTTAGGTTCCCAAAAAGACAAGGTCTGGGCAACACTTGAAGAATTGAAAAATAGAATTGCGGTATAATTGGCGGTCATATTCCCATCGAAGGATGGGTAAGGTTAGGTTGAAGTGGCTGCCGCAGGGGCACACATAGTATCAAAAGGCCCGTTGTGATACCACATAAGGACAAAGTTACCTCACCTCTTCGAACCATTTTGAAGGCCTGTTGAAAGCCAGCACGTCCTTAATGTCATACTCCGCAATTTTACGGAGTTGTCCAGGAAGTGAGTTCAGAGACAGCGCCATCCGTCAGGGAGAATTAAGGATCTCAATGCGGATCAAATTGAGGATCTCAATGCGGAAATCAGATGGCTGGTTGATCAATACAAACGCGCCAAGTAGGAGGAGCACCTAAGGTTCTGCAACCTCTCTGCTGGTGTTGGCAAATTATGGTCCACTGACAAGTCCTTGTCCAATCCGATTAAACCTAACAACCAAATATTCATCGCTTTCGGCTCCACCTCCAAGAAGAACGCGAACTGCCTAGGGAGACAAGAGTCATGCTGGCCCAACTTCGTTCTGGATATTGTAATAGATTAAGCCCTTATCTATTCAGACTGGGACTTCCGTTAGAAGAGCTTGATGACAATTTCTATGTAAGGAAAGTGACGACTAGGCAGGGCGAAGCATCGCTAACACAACAACAACAACCCAGAGCGCCCTTAAAAGAGCATTTTTTTAATGAGTCGAGGAGAATTAAAAGCATTCCAATATCATATAATAAAGATCCCAAAACGTGATGAAATTAATAGAATTGTAAAACCCCAATTTTTTGCCAAGATGTGCAACTGAGTATATAATTCGGTGGGACTGAACATATACTTCCTTACATGAGAAATGTACGTAAAAACTAAAGAAGGTTCAACGCGACGAATAGTGGGAAACACTAAACCATCAATTTGCGGGAAGGTAATTCACCACTGGGGATATTTGCATTCAAATCGCGAGTTTTAATGCTATTACCACTTTAATTTTTTTTTCTTTTACAATTTAATGTTTTTGTAACTCAACTATAAGTTTTTGTGCAAATATTAAACTAAAACACAGTGAATTCAACCAATTTACACGCAGGTACAGTGGTGAATTACCTACCATCGATTTGACAGCGTCCACTTTTGCATTCGCTGTTGGACCTTCTTACGGTTATGCGTTCTTTGACATGAGTTATTTTTTCAAAATCCTTTGGATACGGCTAATCAGTTTTCTAACGTGGAAAGAGAAAGAGTCTGCACAATATTTGCTGGGTAATACGAAGGTCAAGAAAAGCTAATTTTAAAGGATTTGTTTACATTACAACACAGGAGTGAATTTCATTGTTGCCGAAACAAATCTGTGCACCCGCTGCGGTTACCATTAAAATCGAACTTCTTTTGCTCTAATAGACATTATACAATGAAAACGTTCGGAATATTTTGAGTTATATAATAACATTTGTTTCAAACAACCACAACTACTCTGCAGTGAAACATCAAACTACTAATAAAAAGTACTGATTAACAATTAGAGTATCCAAACAAAAAAGTGACTCGTTGCATTTGTTTTACATATTGAGCAAGTAATAATGACTTCAAACATTTTACGCAATTTTTAGCATCATCAGTTGAAGTGAATTTGAATAAAGTTAGAGGTATATCATCGCCCCATGAAGAACACTAACTAGTTTTTTTGAAATCGGTTGGCTATTGTTGGTGAAGATGCGGCAACCAACCCCTATGGTACCCAGGGTCTTAGCAGAGAGAGGAAGAGTACGTTCACCAAGAGGTGCGCCTAAAGGGCAACGCGCTCAAATATACGGACTAAAAATTGTTGATTTGGATTCTTTTGGCTCAATAATAAACCCTTCTATCAATTTTCCAACATACAGACATCGGACATGTATGTAGAAATTGATCGTCAATTGGACGGGAGTTTTATGATTTGTATTTGTATTAAAATGTAAAATAATAGAATCAAGTAAAAAAAGGGCTGTCTTCGACTGTGCCGAAGACTTTATACTTTTCATGAATACGCATCACGGTTTTAAGTGTCCGATCCTTACTCACAATTAGTACAAACTTTGCAAACCCCATTTATCGGAACAATCGATTGTATGGGAGCTATATGTTATGGAGGTCCGATCTGGGTGATTTTCACTACACACATTACATATATAACATGTACCAAAGCTGCAAATTTTACGTTCCTATCTCTTTCATTGCAAGATTTATAGGCCACAACCCGTTTATCTTGCTGGTTCCGACAAATGCACTAATAATTTTTTACAAAATGGCGGCCCCTTAGCAAATTTCAACGAGATATCTCAAAAACGGAGGGACTAGTTTGCGTTAGAACAGACTCAGGTCATCAATCTCATCATTTCGGTGTACTTATTGGGGAATCTATACCATTTCATGTTCAGGAAAGGTATGAAAATTAAATTTAAAATAATAAAATAATAGTTTCAAAATTTTGTATTCGATTTTATAAAATGTTCCTAGTTCATTTCAAGCAAATGCTATTTCGGACTAAGTAGGCAATTGAGAAGTTAAGTTTTCTCTCGTCGAACAAAAATAACACTTAAGAAGTGCTGTACGATGCAAATGCTGGTACACTGACATCATCTGACGAGGCGGCTCTATGAGTTTTCGAGAGAAGGGCTCTTTCGAAGGTTTATGGACCTCTACGCGTTGACGACTGCGAGTACTGAAATGAAAGTTGTTTCGGAACATCGGTCACCAGGTAGCCGTTTCGTCATAGTCGAATTTTTTACAGAATTTTTTAGCACTATTCTTCGCGATCATGCTTTTCTGCCTCTGGTTGCGTATTTTTCGATCAGCAGACAGCCATGTAGCTTGATGGATCTTTTTGTGTACCGGCGAAGTCGATCAGCGGAGACTGATCTTTCAGCCTGTGGGGCCGAACACAACTCTTGGCAAAAACCCTGGCGTTGAGGTCGCTAAGTACGACTTTAATATCATGATGAGGGCAGCGCTCATATATGCGTTCCAAGCGCTCCTAGAATGCATCCTTTTCCACATCTTCCTTCCAGTTAAGCGATATGTTGAAGAATCTTGCTTTTATGCCGATTGCGGCTATATTACCCGTTTTTATAGTGAGCCGCTTGATCTAACCCGGGTAAGAAATCTGATAAATTTTGCCAAGGGCATGTCTAGATTTATGCTTTTAAAATCACGGGCTTGCCAAGAAAATCATACGCAGCTGGAGTATAAGATAAATTGCCCATAGATTGGGAAACATAGACTTTCCATGGCAGAGCTCGGACAGGCCCTAGGCAGATTTGTCTGTTGTAATGAAAATCTAGCCAGGGCCTAAGTTAAGTATAGATTTTCTTTGATTATCTTCTACCAGGAAAGACAGACACCCGCTTTCAGCCCCACCTCATGGCGATCATACGCTCCTGTTTTAAATCCACTGGCAAGCCCTTAAGCCGAATATGTCGGAGTAGCTTATCAGGTTAACGATTTTTCACATTTAGCTCACCAGCAAACGGATATTCGGTTGCTACCCAGGACGTACTTGAACGCAAAGCGCCCGGAAGTAGTAAGTTGATTGCACGGCACGCAAAAAGTCGATCTGGCCATTCCCAGGTGAATGTCACTGACATTCATTCGCTTTTACAAAGAGCTTAATGATAAATTATTTTGAGAAAAATAACGTAGTTGACACTAATTATTTTTGTGAAACCACTGTTATAGTCAACATTGGTCGCAGAATGGTCACATCAGCTTAATGAGTGATTTCCATCTTGAATTCTTTATTAAAATTTTAACACGCACATTTAAAACAACAACTAAGTAAACATTTAATTCCTACTTGACTAGGGAACGTTTAAGAGACAAAACAGCTTAAGTGGTCGTTTGGTTATAGATCGGTTCGTTGCATAATTTGTCTAAGTGCATAATTTGTGACAATAAACTCTTGGAGTATACCGGTATCTCCTGTAATATTTGTTGCCAACAAGTGCATTTAAAATGTGCAAGATTAAACTCGAACTGAGTACAACTTTTAAAATCAAATGCAAACATTTTGTATACATAGATGTGACATTTGTGTTAACAAAACTCTACCTTTCTACATATCCAAACTTGACGAAATCTATTCGTCTTTGAGAGAAATCAAAAAAGTTTTGGTGGGTGTTAATAGTGTTAGTGCAAATCTCACTCCCTCAACTGTTGAAAAGTGTGCTAAAACAATTGTCACGCGCTCGCATAAAAATGGTAATGAACCCTCTCCCACATCTTCTCAGCCTAAGCGCGCTCAGCCGGACCAGCTTGTTGTTACAGATAGTGAGAACCGCGCTGCCTCGTGTGTGCACTCTGCTACTGCTGGCGTCGCTTTAGCTGAAGCTACTGAACATCAAGCCTCTGCTGATGTGTTATCGCCTATTTTGCCTACTCCTATTCGCAATCAACAAAGTAGTGATACCGCTACCTCGCAGAATAAGAAAAACTCAACATCAAATGTAAATGTGAATAATCTGAGTGATGGGTGCAACAACAAACCAACGTACTCTAGGAGAAGACATGTGTACCGATATAAATCAGGTGTTGTATTTGGTTCGAGCAACAACAATGATCTCACTGTTGCTGTTCCCAAATCTTGGCTTCATATATCTTCTTTCGTATCTTCTGTTACTAAGGATGATATTATTAAATACGTCTCTGAAAAAACTGACATTAGTGTGGAGGAGCTAATGTGTTTCAAACTTCTTAAAAAAGATGAAGACGAAAATACTGAGCGAAAGTTTTTCAACTTTAAACTTGACTTACCAACAGATTATGTCTCTATGGTCCTCAATGAGTCACTATGGCCTAAACATGTCAGGATCAAGCCTTTTTTCCAAAAGCCAGGGCTGGGAGCAGACAAAACCTAGTTGATAGTGATTTTACTAATTTACAACGTCCTACGTCCTCTACTGCTTCTTCTGGTCTTAAGATCTACTTTCAAAATATTTCCGGCTTAAGAACTAAATCCCACATTGTTAACTCATTCAGCGCCCAAATGGACTTTAATATCATTGTCATTGTCGAGACGTGGTTAAACCCTGATTTTTTCAATGGTGAATTCTTCGATTTAAACGCCTACGATGTCTTCCGTAAGGACCGAGATCCTGCCAAGACTGGCTCTCGCAGAGGTGGAGGCGTTCTCATCGCTGTGAAACGCAAATACCGTGCCTGCTTAATAACTCTGTTAAATGACGACTCTTTGATTGACCAGCTATGTGTCTCTATAAAAGGCTCTTCCAGATCCGGATCGCTCTATATCGTAGCTTCATATATTCCTCCTAGTAGTGATTTTGAACTTTATAAAATGCATGCTGTCAATATCACATCGCTTGTCGAAAACAATGTACTAGACGATAATTTATGTATTTTAGACGATTTTAACTTGAGTAACGTCCTCTGGACTGATAATGCTTGTAATTCTTGTCTCATGCCTTCTAATGTAACAGCCTCTCACGAGACTTATCTTATAGATTGTATTTTAAGTGCTAATTTGAAGCAAATCAATTTATTTTTTAACGAGCTAGGCAAAATCCTAGATCTCATATTTGTCCGTGATAATATTAACCACGTCATTTCTGAGTGCATGTCGCCCATGAGTCAATGTGATAAACATCATAAGGCCATTGCTCTAAGCGTTGAGTCTTATGAATACCTTCCGACTTTTCTAAATGCTAATTATAAAATCATTTTCAAATATGATACCTGTGATTTTGTGAATCTCAATAGTTTATTATTGGATGTCAATGGTCTGCTCTAATATCAGATTCAAGTATCGATGATTGCTTTTCTAATTTCAAAGCATTTATGCAAGAGTTCTGTATGAATAATATTTCCATTAAAAAGAAGCGACCACATAGTATTCCGTGGTACACAAAATAATTAAAAAAGCTTAAAACCCTAAGAAACAAATTTCACAAACGTTTTCTGCTCACTAATAATATATATTTTTATTATAAATATAAAAACTTTGCTGTCGAGTTCAATCGCCTAGATAAATATCTGTACAATAAATTCATTCGCGGCGCCGAGTGGAGTATTAAAAGTAATCCGAAATATTTTTGGACGTTTATCAAATCAAAAAGATCACGCTCTTTTATTCCAAAGTCAGTGTTTCTTGATGACCAGTTCGCTGATGGGCCCAAAGATGTAGCTAATCTATTTGCTAACTTTTTTAGGTCTAGTTTTACTTCTGAAAATGATGTCTCCTCATCTAGCTTTCCTTCAAATTTCTCACACCTTAATTTTGGGTTTCTTACCCTATCTTCAGAAGACATTGCCAATGGGCTTGCCGCACTTAAGCCGTCTTCTCAAACTGATGTTGATGGCCTGTCGGCACTCCTTTTAAAAAAATGCCCTGCTCTAATCGCGCCATTGAAAATTATTTTTAATAAATCTCTTGCTTTAGGAACCTTCATTAATGATTGTAAAGTTGCTCACATAGTCCCAATCTTAAAATCGGGTGAGAAAAACGATGTTCGGAATTATAGACCCATCTCAAAGCTCTCTACCATTTCTAAGCTTTTTGAGTGCATTGTAAAAGATAAATTGTATTTTGCAACCAAATCTCTTATTTGCCCAAATCAACATGGGTTTGTGTCTGGGCGATCCACAGCCACGAATTTAGCTGTATTTGTAGATTACTGTCATACTGCTTTCTCTGCTGGATTCCAGGTTGACTGCGTATATACAGACTTCTCGAAGGCCTTTGACAAAGTTTGTCGTGGAGTACTACTTGAAAAGCTTGCTCATATGGGTTTCCATTCCCGCTTTTTGAAATGGATACAATCTTACCCCTCTAATAGACGCTGCGTTGTTACCATCGATGGTGTTTTGTCAGAACCTTTCTTTGCTTCATCCGGTGTCCCGCAAGGAAGCGTTCTAGGCCCTCTACTGTTTGTTCTTTTCATCAACGACATAAGTAGTTGCTTTTCATTTGCAAATTATTTACTGTACGCAGATGATCTCAAAATTTTTGCGGTTGTCAGGGATACTTCTGACGGTGTTAAGTTTCAACGTGATATTGACGCTGTTCATTCGTGGTTTCTACGTTATAGTCTCTCTTTAAATATTAAAAAATGATTTAAGATGACGTTTGCTAAAATTTTTAATGTTCGCATTTCGAATACTTTCCTGCGCAATGTTACTGAATTAAAAGATCTAGGGGTTATCTTTGACCCGAATTGAACTTTAATAATCATGTTGACTTCATAATTGCAAAGTCCTACTCAGTACTTGGCTTTATCCGTCGGAATTCCACTAAGTTTTCTGACCCTTACACTCTGAAAATGTTATTTATAACATTTGTACGTTCGCGTCTTGAGTACGCAGTTTTCATATGGAGGCCCAATAGCCAAGTTTCTATTAAAAGAATAGAACGTATTCAAAAGGTATTTCTTAAATTCGCTCTAAGAACCTTAAAATTCGATGATCCTGTCACTTCTTATGCTTCGCGTCTCATGCTTACTGACCTACAATCATTGGATAGTCGTAGGTCTATGTTGTCGATGGCTTTTATATTCAATATTATTCAAGGCATCCTTGATTGCCCCTCTCTAATGGAAAGGATTACCTTTAATGTTCCTAGGCGTAACCTCCGAGTCACTTACCCTTTTTACTGCAAAAAGGTTAAAACTAAATTCGCCAGTAATTCTCCTCTTGCAAGATCTATGCGAGAATTTAATATTTTGTCTCAAACAATCGTCATTGATTTTTCAATGACCACAGAAGCTTTTGTAATTCTTTTTCGCTCATTATCTATAGATATTTAAACTTGTTTTAAACTTGTTTTAAATGCCAGCATATTAATTTCATAAGTTTTAGTATGTAACATACTTGTAATCCTTATATAAAATGTGTGTACTTTTTGTTAGTAGTCTGTAAGAAACTTTGTTTCATTGACGGTATTATAATAAATAAATAAATAAACATTGGGCAGGACATCAATCAGCTGAACAACAGCACCTTCCGTATTGCCATTTGATTTGGTCTCGATTAAAGAAGGATTGTCTTATTAGTCCTAGAAAGCTAACCTTCCTTCACTCCCTATAAAGCCTAACCATTTGTCGATTCGACGAACATTCTTCAAAATATTTATTTCTAATATAGTTATTTAATTTTTGGTTTAATTTATTGTACGCATATGTGTACCAGTTTTTAATCCTCGAAATAAAACATTTTTTTATTATTTCGGAACAATTCAGATATATTTTTTTAAGTCTTTTATAAAGGCAGTCTTAAAAAGAGACATACAATTTTCATTAGCGTTTTTGTCGAATTGACGAAGGTAACGTGTCTAGGGTTAGAAGTGTTATTTGTCCGTACATTACAAAACTGGCTGGGGCATTGAAAAATACGTATTTAAGTACTATTTATGTAGCGATTCGTATACTGCAACGAAAGTTTAAACAAATATTTTGTCATCTGCGACCCATTTGATCTAAGGCTGGGTGTGCCAATGTGGTATATAGATATTAGTTTCAGGATTAAAAAGGTCGCTTTTAGATTAAGGAGACTCAATTACGCTATTTGTTCAAAAAAAACGCGAAGAGTGGCATATACGAGCCGCTCACTTGCTACATATTTTAGTTCGCGACATTAAATATGCAAAAATGCAAATGCCTATAAAGGCCGAGGTAAGACTATAAAATGCAATTAAAATTCTGCTGGTTTACGTTGCAACATTGTAGCTACCAACCAACCAGGTAATTGTATGCCAAGTGTACATATGTAAATGCATATGTAAAGGCCGGTTTCCATTTCAGTTTGAACCATAGAATTACAAATGAGCTCGAAATGCATTCTACATATTCTCGGTAAAAGTGCAAAAACACGTTTCACACTTTTACAAAACCGCGGAAACGAACGACAAGTAAGCGTTTTACTGCTACAATTTGTTTAATTTTAACCCTTTCGGGACTACTGGGATAATACATCCCAACAAATTTCCAACTTCTATATTTTCTTTTCTATGTGCGCTATTGGTTAAGCAAAAACTCCCAAGAACAGATTAAGGCATCGTTTTTGAGTTGTAAACAAAAACATAGTGGTATGTTTTTGCATTTTGATGTCACATTTCACGGAATCGCACACTTCCACAAAATTTCACCAGTTTTGTTTCGTTTTTTGGCAAATATAGTCGCAATATACGAGTACATGTGATCAGAAATTTCTTCTTTTGTTTATACTAAAGAGACTTTAATAAGTGATATCAATTGATTTAGATAAAATTTTTGATAAAAGAGGGTAAGTGAAAATAAACTTTATGAAGGTGGGTCATATAATACCAATAAGTTTTTCACGTGGGGTTATTTGTTCCAATAACCTTTTTACGTGATTTTAATTGTCTCAATATTCTCTTAGGTGGCGAAACGTAATTTAAATCTTAAGGACTTGGAGCACATAATGTGTGAAGAATCACACTTGGATAGTGATTTTGAGGAATCGGGGAGCGAATACTTGCTAGACAGCAGCGACGCAGAGACTGAAGATGCTCTAGAAATTGAGGGCTGTGTTGATCCGACCAAAGAGAATGCTGAGGTAAACGGTTTGGTGTCGCAAGTAGAAAATCATGATAATCTTGATACGGTCCCTAGACCTTCTGGTTAAATGTGCTTCCTGATGACTCCCAGAGCTTTATTAGGCCAAAGCATAAGTTTCCTTCTGTGCGAGACTGTAAAATTCTAATAGACATAGCCCCAGATGACACGAGTTCAAACTATTTTTCAAAATGTGTGTTAAAATTGCGGAATGCACTCATCAGCGATTGACAGCTTTGAATAGCCGAGCTCAGCCAAAAAGGAATTTAACGAATCCAAATGAAATTCTGATATTTTTTTAAATTTCCCTCATAATGCATTACAACAAGTTACCGAGCCTAAAAGACTATTGGAATAGAAATCCATGGGAAACTCCGTTATAAAAAATGTTATGTCCCGAGATAGATTTTTGTTGTTATCATCGAAGCTTTATTTCAATGACTGTGATAAGCCCAATGACGTATCAAAGGATTATTACATTTCTGATCTTTTGCAATGTCTAAAGCATAGCTTCCCAGCTGCTCGAAGTGAATGTGCATTCCAGTCTATCGATGAATGCATGGTAAAATTTAAATGCAGATCAAGTATGAGGCAATATATGGCAATGAAACCGATAAAACGGGGAATTAAGTTGTGGATGCGGTGCGACTCGAAAACAGGATATACCTACGATCTAAATATATATACTGGTAAGAAAGCAAATACTATGCCGGGCGAACCTAGTACTCTTGGAGAAAAGGTCGTTCTCAAATTGGTATCTTCCATTCGTAAAAAAGACGTTTGCTTAACTTTTGATCGACTTTTCACATCCATAAAATTATTAGAGACAATTCCATATCCGGCCCTTGGAACATACATGCAAAATCGAAAAAATACACCCAAATTTGCCGGAAAGTTAGCCAGAGGCGTTAGTCAATTTCAAGTTAATTCCAATGGTATTTTGGCAGTCCGCTGGATGGATTCAAAAAAAGTGATTTTAGTTTCAAACTGTTACGCGGCATCTCTTGAAGACATTCAGAGAAAGCAAAAGGATGGATCCAAAAAGAAAATGCTATGCCCAAAACGTACTAGTGACTATAACAAAATCATGGGTGGCGTGGACTTGGCTGACCAGAAGACATCCGTTTATGATTTTAACCGCAAGTCTCCAAAGTGGTGGAAGAAAAGTTTTCTATAAACTTCTAATGGAAAGCGTCACAAATGCTTGGATAATTTACAATGAAAATAAAAGCAAAAGTTACCACTGAAAGACTTTCTGGTTCCACTTGTTGAGCAAATGATTTCGGAAGGAAGTAAAAGGCGCAGTACTTCCCCGTCGACAGGGAGGTAGACCATTGAAACGCTCAAGAACTGATTGCCTTAATATTGGAGACCATTTGCCATTGGAGCAAGAAAAGCGTTGTCGTTGCGTTCGCTGCACATCACTTGGAATTGAAATTCGAGCAAAAATTGCTTGCTCAGGCTGTAACAACCCGCTGTGCTACACATGTTTTGGACCCTTTCATAAATAAGTTATTAATTATATTATATTAAACCAGTTTCAAAATAAAATACAGTGAATCATTCTATCAATACAGCTTTTTCTCAATTTTTTCAAATAAAAATTATTGGGATTATATATCCCACATAAAATACTTATTGGGATTTTATAGCCCACCCAAAATGCCTATTGCGATTATATGCCCCAGAATAAAAAGGACGATTTCGTTATTTGCGAGTATGCAGAACATAATTTTTTAGCCCAATGTATAGGTAAAAGTATAATTTTTTGTTTAGGCTATTCCCATTTACCGAATAAAACTCCGTCCCGAAAGGGTTGACGTGATTAGGCCGTGAAGCAAGATTCTATCAAGCTCACTTAGTTGAACATTTTTCCAAACCAACATGTAGTTTTTCTGATAATAAATGAATATACGAGGTGTGTTCAAAACGTATCGCGAATTTTGTGTTTTTTTCAAAAATTATTTATTTATTCATGAATATCTATTTTGTCGCCTTCAAAGTAATCCCCATGAGATATTATACACTTGTGCCAACGGTTTTTCCAATCTTCGAAGCACTTCAAAAAACATTTTTTTGTATCTTGTTCAGCTCTTCCTTCGATGCCGTCTTTATCTCGTCAAGAGAATCGTAACGTCGTCCTTTCATGGGCCTCTTCAGTTTAGGGAACAAGAAAAAGTCACAGGGGGCCAGATCTGGGGAATACGGTGGCTGCGGCATCATTAGTGTGTTGTTTTTGGCCAAAAAGTCGCGCACAAGCAACGATGCGTGAGCAGGGGCGTTATCGTGGTGCAAAAGCCAATTTTTGTTCTTCCACAATTCCGGGCGTTTCTGGCGGATTGCTTCACGCAAATTGCGCATAACTTGCAGGTAATATTCCTTATTGACCGTTCTTCCCTGTGGCAAGAACTCATGATGCACCACGCCCCTGCAATCGAAGAAAACTGTCAGCAAAACTTTCACATTCGACCGAACTTGGGGCGCTTTTTTCGGTCTTGGTTCGTGCGGCAGCTTCCATTGAGATGATTGAGCTTTGGTTTCCACGTCATAACCATAAACCCACGATTCGTCACCAGTTATGACCCTCTGGAGCAAATTTGGGTCGTCGCGGACAGAGTTTAACATCTCATTAGCAATGTTCATGCGATGCTGTTTTTGGTCACAATTGAGCAATTTTGGTACGAATTTCGCTTAAAAATCGAAGACGAACCAAAACACGTGCAAGCAAAGCAGCTGTCAACAATTAACTGAACATTCAAAATGGCCGAGCTTGTCGGCATAAGTGAGAGACATGAGTACCAACATAACGCCACAAAAAATTCGAAATTCGAATATACGTAACCAGCGAAAATTCAAAATTCGCGATACTTTTTGAACACACCTCGTACACATCTTGACGTCACGAGCCTCAGAACGTCTTTTACACAAATGTTGGTTACCGGGTTACGCTGAACTTTTTTTGTAAAACTGTAACGGCCCGCTGGTATTTTACAAATTTATACTTTCGTATTGAAGATACTCGCGAACAAAAACATTGTTGTGAAACCCAATATAGATATAATTATCGCAAGTTATGTTTCTAGTTCTTTTATTGTGGCTGCCCGGAATTTTTGTACTGCAGTTATTGGTTTTTTTATGTTTAATCTTCTTAGACGATGATTCGATCTAGATACTTTTGATGCGCCACTAACGCGAATGTACATTGTATATTAAAGAACAAACGTCATACAGTAACAAAACTATTTTCAAAAAACAAACAATGATTTCTGTTCATTTTCCAATCCATGATTGCAAATATTAACATACAGTCAGGCCCTTTACTTTGAATGAAAGTGAATATGCAAATTAATCGTAAAATGAATTAACTCAAATTTAATGTTCTGTTAAGCAATTTTTTTATTAATTATAACATTTTGTTTGCCCTAAAAACAACAAAAAACATAAGTTCATTTTTAGTTTACCTTAAAAAGAACTAAAATAATAAATTTTAAATAAAATAAAAAGTATAATTTGTTATAAAAATTTTGTTGAAAAATTATGATGTGAAACGCCATTAAATGTATTAGAAATGCCTGAATCTTCTTTACTAGTAATTTTTATAGAATTTAGTTTCCAGCTCCCGTGTCAATAAAGACGCATTTCTTATGATGTTACGTTATTAAACTTCACATAAGAAGCGCATCGGTTCCCCACTGTAAATAGCAGCCACTTCGCGATTTCTAGGCGAAGACGGTTTCCAAAAGCTGTGAGTAAGTATGTAAGGTGCTGAAACAAGTGCTTGAGATAAGAAATTGATATGACTCAATCAAAGCAACATTTATATTAGCATCATAAAGCTAGAACCTCTTTCATAATCGTAAAGGATATTTTATAGGAAGTGCTATGGTACAAATATTTGCTTGCAGATTTGTGTCATTACACTTTAAAGGAAGTAAAAGTAGGTCGAACAACTGCTTCCAACAACATTACTACGGCTATCACCACTCATGACTCAATATGATTCAGAGAACTATAATAATAATAATAGTAACGTTGCTAGATATGCTTCTCTTCCAATTTGTGGTATGCTGCATGTTTTATTCTAACCTCGAATGGCAATTGCCAAAGCAGATGAATTTTTTTTATGTTACCTGTCCCAGAATTTGAACCTATGACATTGGGTGTGGGAGGCCACACACTACTACCACATCACGGCGGCTTCCTTGCTACAGGAGTGCTAAAAAGTCGGTTTAGACTCAATACCAACAGCAAAATATGGTACAGAAAACGCTTGGTGAATGAACGCCGACAAAAAACGTATGCTTTTAAAAATATAAAATTAAAATTATTCCATTTAAAGTCCAATGAGGTTTTCATGAGCTCAATACCAGTTCATAATCCATTTTTATATACAAAAATCTTCCGTTGTCACTAAAATTCTTCTAAACGCCTGACCACTGGATGGGGTGTGCATATCTCTGAAAGTATTTATGGTAGGATATCGAAAATTGGTGAGGAGTTAAATGATATTATTTTCTAACACCCCAAGAAAAAAGGGGAGAAATTGAGAAGTGGGCCTCCCAGACAAATTAGATTTTTGGTACTGCATATCTCTTGAAATATTTATGGTAGGAAATTGAAAATTGGTGAGGAGTTAAATATACCAATATCTAACTCCTCAAGAAAAAAAGGGGAGTAAGGGTGAAGTGGGCGTGGAACCTCCTATACAAATTAGATATTTCATACTACATATCTGTGAAAGTATTCATAGTAGAATATTGTAAATTGATAAGGTACTAAATAAGATTAATCTTTAACCACTCAAGAAAAGGAGAGGAAAGAAGAAGTGGGCATGGCACATCCCACACGAATGACATTTTTCGTATTGCATATCTCTGGAACTATTGGTTGGTTGTAGAATATTGAAAGTAAGTTCCTGTTACCAAGTTGAGAACATATAAGCAGGTGACATAGGCCAAGGCAAGAGTTGCATTTGACTGTTGTAGCAGGTGTATACTCGTATAGTCTCAACCGACAAACAGTGCACATGGTGTAAGGGACCAGGAGCTGGTGGCTTTGGCTTACATTTGTGCTAGTGCTGGAAGAATAAGGGGAAGTTGTAAGTGGGAGGTGGGTGGGCTGTCGCTCAGCATTGCTCACATCTAAAAGAGAAGTGCTACGTAGATAGTAGCTGTGTGTGAGGTGTGTGGTGAAACTTTAATTCCACAAATTCACAAATTGTTACTAACACCAACACATATTTTTGGAATTTGTATGGAAAAGAAGACCTTAAATTATACACTCACACTTACACTTTTTTATCCAGTGGTTTGTAAGCGCGACGCGCTGTTTTTCCAAATTTTTATCCACTGCTGGTTGGCAGGGTGTATACGTTCTTACTTGCTTTCACTTTAAGTTCTTCTTTCTTCTTAATTTTTTTCTTTCAACGGCTGTATGTATGTATTTGTACTTTTAATCCATGTTAATTATTATTAAGCACCCAGCAGTGGATCAAAATCTGGATAACTATCGAGTCGGGCTTATCAAAGAACTGAATAAAAAGTGGGCAATTTTGTTCGGCAAGGTTCACTTCTAAACCATGTTGCAAAATATTTTTCGTGTATGTGTGAGTGCATACTTTCAGGCACTTGTTCCCTGCTTACCAAAGTCGGAGCGCTCCGAAATAATGATCCAAAAAGAGTCCGTAATTTGAGCTTTTTTGGAGTGTTATTTAGTAAACATCAAAAAACCCACTTTTTTTATGAAGAGCCTTGGGAGAAGAAATGAATATTGTAGAGCGGCTAAATGACAAGGCTCACTTATATGAGCGATTTGGAGCGTTTTCTGATCCTTTTTGTTGTAGGCGTAAAGAGAATTGTGAGAAAATAAACATTGGAGAGCGGATGAACGGCAACGTTCAATTAAGTGAATGTTTAAGAGCATTTTCTGAGGTTTTTTATTTTACCTAACTACCTAACGGAACGTAAAGTAGTACTTTTTTCTGAATGTTTATCAATAGATGAAAGTTGGAAGCCAACTGAAGTGCATTTAAAATAAAACAAATTAAAATTATTTAGTATAAGTCAATTTATATACTTTTATAATACCTTTATGCGTAGGTATGTACATAAAGTGGTGGCAGAAATAATAGAAACAAAATTGCGAGCGGTTTTACTCGTAAAATATATTTACTTATGTGTTTTTAATAAATTTCTTTTAAAATAAAGCAAAATCTTTTACAGAAACCACATAAATCAAATTTTGAAAGTTAACACGAAGATCAAGAAAATTTATCAAATTTTGATGGCAATTTTTAAAACGTTGATAAACTTTCCTGAACTTTGTGTTAACTTTGAAAATTTGATTTATGTGGTTTCTGTAAAAGATTTTGGTTTATTTTAAAAGAAATTTATTAAAAACACATAAGTAAATATATTTTACGATTAAAATCGCTCGCAATTTTGTTTCTATTATTCCTGCCACCACTTTATGTACATACCTACTCATAAAGGTATTATAAAAGTATATAAATTGACTTATACTAAATAATTTTAATTTGTTTTATTTTAAATGCACTTCAGTTGGCTTCCAACTTTCATCTATTGATAAACATTCAGAAAAAAGTACTACTTTACGTTCCGTTAGGTAGTTAGGTAAAATAAAAAACCTCAGAAAATGCTCTTAAACATTCACTTAATTGAACGTTGCCGTTCATCCGCTCTCCAATGTTTATTTTCTCACAATTCTCTTTACGCCTACAACAAAAAGGATCAGAAAACGCTCCAAATCGCTCATATAAGTGAGCCTTGTCATTTAGCCGCTCTACAATATTCATTTCTTCTCCCAAGGCTCTACATAAAAAAAGTGGGTTTTTTGATGTTTACTAAATAACACTCCAAAAAAGCTCAAATTACGGACTCTTTTTGGATCATTATTTCGGAGCGCTCCGACTAAGGTAAGCTGGGTGGGTTGTTTTCCATACAGATTCCAAAAATATGCGTTGGTGTTAGTAAAAATTTGTAAATTTTTGGAATCAGAGTTTCACCACGGTTAGCAATGTTTGGTGGGAATATACGAGTATATCTTCTTATAAATAAAAATTAATGTGTGTCTGTGGGTCTGTCTGTATGTGTGTTCTTTATGCGCGTCCAAAGTACTCAACCGATCTTCATGATATTTTCACTGTATATTCTAGGGTTCACTGGTTGGAACATAGGCTTTATATAGTTTTGGAAAAGTGGGCGGTGCCACGACCCCAGGTCATATAAAATTTCAATTCATCATAAATCTGAACGTATTTGGTCTAAATTTATTATATTTAGATATATACAAAGGTCACTTAGTCAAGATTTACATAATTTTGGAAAAGTGGACGGTGCTAAGTCCAAATATTTTTTGTATTGTTTGTGCTTCATTAATGCCCACAGTTTATTTTCGATATCCTGAAATTCTCACGGTAGGTTCAGGAGTTCGTTGGGCACGACACAGGCTGTATATAGGTTATGGAAAAGCCCCCAGGTTATATAAAGCTGCAATTCGGTATAGCTTGAATTTATTTGGTTCAAGTTATTGATATTTTATATATAGATATATGCTCTAAAAAAACCTTGAAAATACAAGGTGGCGCAAAAGTAATCCTCCTATCAGAAAATGCTATAAATTTTGCGATTGGCCCCTAAAGTCAGTTCTGTTTTGACATTTGTGTAGTAAATACATGCGAAATACACGTTAATAAACAATGTTACGCTACACTGCTCCAGAACGCGGAATATTGCTGACTATTTATTTGACCAATAATCGGTCGGTGAAAAACGGTTACTGCGCAAAAGTAATCCTCCTATCAGAAAATGCTATAAATTTTGCGATTGGCCCCTAAAGTCAGTTCTGTTTTGACATTTGTGTAGTAAGCACATGCGAAATACACGTTAATAAACAATGTTACGCTACACTGCTCCAGAACGCGGAATATTGCTGACTATTTATTTGACCAATAATCGGTCGGGGCCAAACGGTTACTGTGAATGGTGAGCGCTACAGAGCAATGATCAACGAGTTCTTTTTGCCACAACTTGATGAATTGGGATTGGAAAACATGTGGTTCCAACAAGACGGTGCAACAGCACACACTGCACGTGCCACAACCGATATGCTGAACATCGGAAGCTTACTTTTGCGCCACCTTGTAGTAAGCGGTACCAAGACCAAAAAAAAGTTAAACCGCTATACCTTTCAAACTATGTACATATCAGTACCCGCAGAGAAAAGGGGAGATTAAAATAAACTAACGGGATATGGAGATCGATAAAATCAACAGCTGAAAAAGGTAAAAAAAAAACTATTTAGGCCTAAAAAAATCTAAAACCGTGTGCAAGTCATCTTTTCACAAGTTTTATTCTTTTTTTGTTAAAAAATATAATCACACAAATATCTGATTCATTCAATAAAAAAAATGAAGTTGTACAAACAACAAAATGTGCCCTAACAGCAATTTAAGTGTAACCAACAAACATAAAATTTTACAGAAGAAGGTTTTTTAGTTCACAAATATATAAAATTCTAAGGCAAAATGTTACTTACATATGTATATCATAATTGCCTTTGCTATATTTTTGTAATGGTACATATTACAGTTGTGATATTTTGTGAAATGGTTTAAAATAAGCAGACCTATTGAAATCCGTGAAAATACGGATTTTCAAAATTTTGTAGGTTACGCCAAAATTGCGGTTAGGGCTCGAAATGCAGAACATCATAAACTCTGAAATAAAAAATTAAAAAATTGAGATCGATAGATATCGAGGAAATAAACAAAGCGGTGCTATTTTGTATGAGGTGAAAACAACAAAAGGTATAAATTGAAAATACGGAGAAACTACAGAATCGATTTTGAATATTATTATACCATTCGATAGATATATTGAATTTATACGTCGTGTTTATAACAACTGTGGGGTGTGTTTGTAAGTGAATTCTTTGGGAATATCTATATAATGCTAAAAAAAGGCTAAATAAAAAGTTGCTAATTCCATTTTTCCAACTAAATTGGTTTCAAGAAAAACTACTAGCAGCTGCTAATGACAACTGCTAAAAGGAGAGATATCCCCAAGCGATGAATAAGAGAGTACTCCCCTTAACATCAGAGATTTGTACACTCTGTGCTCATTTCACTAACCTTGAGGCAATAGGGTTATTAAGTTATTAATTTAAGATTATTCTCTTCTTAATAGTTTTGGAGCGAAATAGAGATTTCTCCATCTTCTACTACTAGCTAACACTTTTTTGAGTAAGCCGAATTTCTCTGTCAACAAAAGAAACCAATTTTCAGCAAATGGAAAAAAAATTCCAACAAAAGAAAAATCTGCAATCGTAGGAATACATACATACATTTTATTCAGGCGCGACACCATGTTTGGTCAGTCTAATTCATTTGTTTTTAATGCTAGGTAATATGCGCAATTTGAACATAATTTATCGCTATATTACGAGTTTTAAAATAGTACTCTTCATTTGCTCCCATTGGCATAATTGAGGCATAATTATCCAAAGATTTTTCATTGGTCGTTTAGTAAAAATGTGAAATGCTTCCCTCATTACTATACTACGAGGTTTTCTAAAATTCTCCAAAACTCCCCCATTGCTCGATTCTGATTCATAAAAAATGAATAACCAAAACACCATTCTGGTCTTTTGGGAGGTGACAGGGAGTTTTCTATTACTCGCCATCCTAGAGCATGCAATGCTAAAAGATAGTATGCCAAATTATATATATGTATACAGAAGTATAGGGAGTAATAGCGAGTAGTCCCATACCGGCAAGTGAGTACTCTGGGATTAATAAAACGATGATCCCTGGTTCAACTGGGCAGTTACAAAGGATACATGCTACATACGAGTACATATCCCCATCTAAAAAATTCACAAATACATAGTCCACAAAATCAAAATCCCAAGCACGAAATCCACACTGTTTCCTGAAGGCAGTGTCACAAAATGCACAAATTATTTAATTTATGACCCTACCAACCGTGACTAACCGTGGTGAAACTCTGATTCCTACCAACCATGGCTAACCTTGGTCAAAAGCTGATTTCACAAATTTTTACTTAACCAACGCATATTTTTGGAATTTGTATGGAAAGCAACAAGTGCCTAAAAGTATGCACTTACACATACACGGAAAAACATTTTCAACATGGTTAAAAGGTGAACCTAGCCGAACAAAATTGCCCACATTTTTATCCACTTGTTTGGAACACGCAACTCACTATTTATCCAAATTTCTATACCTTTAATGAAAATGAAATGGTATTATAACTTTGGTCCGATGTTTATAAGTATGAGAAGAAGAGATAGACCCAAAAATAAGTATACCGAAATGATCAGGGCGATGAGTCGATTTAGCCAAGCTGTTTGAAAGCAAACTAGTCCCTCATTTTTAGAGATATCTCGATGAAATTTGGTAGAGGCAGCCATTTTGTAAAGCATTATTCATTTGTTGAAACCACCATGATCGCACCAATACAACGCATAGCTCCCATACAATCGATTGTTCCGATAAACGGGTTTTGACCTATAAATCTTGCAATAAACCCATATATGTACATTGTAAGCCCGTAAAGATTTTCAAAATACTTTGCAGTTATATTTGGTCAAAATTACAATAAAAAGACATTGTTGTTGTGGTTTTATAAAAGTTTATTTGAAAAAATTGATTTCAGAGCCGTCCTATAAATAGGACATTGGGCACATAGCATACTGTCAAAGGGTTTGAATTTATTTGGTGTGATATGTAACAAAAATTTCACGTGTAATCCCACTTCAAATTTTTGGCACCTAGTTGTGGTTTTCTGATGACAAGTCGCACATCTGGTTTGTTTCTCTTGTGATATTACAAAATGGTCCAATCTGTCAAAGCGAAATTCTTCATTACTATCTCTCGAAGGATGTCCTTTTTGGTAAACTTTATCTTTTTTATTTTGGCAGAGTAAGGTTGTCGGAATGCTTCTTCGAAAAGATAATTGGTCCATTGTGCCACCATAATTCTTATATATCTGCCAGGCATTTTGCGCTACCATGTCCACGCTTCATAGTTGTACTTTACACTTTACTTAGGCTTTTTATTACCGGAAATTAAAGTTTTTCTAATTTCACTCAAGGTTATATCATCATCTGAATCTTAATGCTTAATAAGCTTAATGCAAATAAAATCCACTGAAAAAATATGAAGTATACATACATATGCCCAATGTCCTACATATAGGACACTCACATTTTCGCTAATATTACAAAAACAACAAATGACAGAAATCAACAAGACATGCTACATCACCTAGGTTATACGTTTTATAATTGATTATAAACAAAATACTTTGTTTATTAACTATTAGTTAAGAAAAAGTCTACTTACCGTGCAAACGTAACGCCATAACACGAAAATTATAGAAAAAAAACTAACCAAGCGTACTGTTGACCGCAAGCTACTGACAAATACTAACTTAATAAAGAAAATAAACGGTACATAAAAATACGGAAAATCACCTAGATCGGACCAACATAACACATAGCTCCCATATAATCGATAATTCCGTTAAATAGGTTTTGGGCTTTAATTATTGCAATTAAAGAGCTAGGAACGAAAAATTGTACAGGTTTGGTACATATTATATACGTAACGTGACTATTGAAAATCACTTAGATCGGACCAATATAACATATAGCTCCTATACAATCGATTATTCCGATAAATGGAATTGGGGATATAACTCTTGCAATTTATTAGTGAGGAATACAAAATTTGGCAGCTACAGTACATATTACATATGTAATGTGTGTAGTGAAAATCATCAAGATTGGATCAATGCATCGTATAGCCCCCATACAACATATTTTTCCGATAAACGGGGCTTGGGCTATGTATCTTTAAAATAACAGGGTAAGACGTCGTTACTGCTATTAGAAATAAACACTTAAAACCGTAGTGCGTATTCATAAAAGGTATAAAGCCTCGTCACACGAAGACAGTGCTTTCCTTACTTGTTATTCAGTGCTGGTTGGCAGAGGATATGTACATACATATGAGCACATCATCATCCGGCTAGCTCAGACCAACCCCTTACCAATTTGTTCAATCTATCACTAAAGTGTGGTGTTTTTCCAACTGCGTGGAAAGAATCGTTTCTTCTACCGCTGCATAAAAGCGGGAGTAGGTCTTCTATAGAGAACTATCGTGGCATCGCAAAGCTTTCTGCCATCCCAAAATTGTTTGAAGCTATTGTTACAAATCAACTTACGGGTCCGATCTCTACTTTGATAGCTGACTGCCAACACGGGTTCAGTAAGGGAAAGTCCACAGTTACGAATTTACTTGAGTTTACCAGTCATGTCTCAAATGGCTTTAGAAAAAATCTGCAAACCGACGTTATTTATACGGATTTCAGCAAAGCTTTTGACAAAGTGTGTCACTCATTACTTATTCATAAACTCGATCAGTTGGGCTTCCAGCCGGGTCTCAATCGCTGGATCTCTTCTTACCTTAGTGACAGGACACAAAGAGTAATGTTTAAAAATTTAGTATCCGATGTCATTTATGTCTCTTCGGGAGTTCTTCAAGGAAGCCATCTTGACCCGATTCTGTTCTTGTTGTTTATAAATGATATTTCTACAATAATAAAATTTTCAAAAATGTTAATGTATGCCGACGACGTAAAGCTTTTCATGTCATTCGCGTCATTTGAAGATAGAAATGAGCTACAATCAGATCTAGATGCACTAGTTACTTGGTGCGATTTAAATTATATGCCACTTAACCTTAAAAAATGTAAACACATGGGTTTTTCGCGTGAAATTTCTCAGCCGGCTTCCTATACAATTAAAAATTATAGTCTTGAGCAAGTGTATGATTTTGTTGACCTGGGGGTTACTATGGACTATAAACTCAGTTTCAACCGCCATATTAACACAACGGTCAATAAGGCTAGAGGTGTCCTAGCATTCGTTGAACGATGGTCTAAAGAATTTAGCGACCCTTATGTAACTAAAACCCTCTTCACTACATTAGTCAGACCGATACTTGAATATGGCTCTATAATTTGGAACCCGCGTTACCAGGTTCATGTAGATCGCCTTGAATCAGTTCAAAAACAATTTTTACTATTTGACTTATGAGATTTTCATTGGGATCTCTCGTACAATCTGCCACCCTATACGAATCGTTTAAAACTCATTAATCTACACACACTTTCTAGTCGGAGGGAAATGCTTGGAATTATGTATATGATTAAATTGCTAAATGGTTCACTATCCAGCCCATTTCTTCTAAGTGAAGTGAACTTCAATGTACCGTCTCGTCCTTCAAGGCATTTTAAACCTCTAGTCTTAAAACAGTGCCGAACCAATTTTCAGTTAAATGAGCCTTTTCGCTGTTTGTGTCAAGATTATAACTCTCTTTCTGGTAGATTTGATATTTCAGACTCGTTTTTCAGCATAAAAAAATCAATTCTTTCTGTCCTAAATTCATAGCTACTAATTGTTTTTTATTCTTTGACTTCTATTTTAACTTTTAACAATAATTTTATTCTGTTAACTAGTTATTTCTTAATGTATAATCTATCCTATATCTACTTTACTTAGCTGATGAGGTTTTCTCTGTAGCTGAGCAGTTTTAGATCTCGACGATTAACAAACCAAAGCCTTTCAACGACTCGGCACGAACGAATAATCCGCGCGTTATGCGGATGCGCCCCTCGCGCCGGTCGGGCGGGATATGGTGGGTAATCCGTTGGGAATTATTATTATTATTATTATTATTATTATCACTACATATTATAAAACAAAGTCATAGGGATGTCTTAAATGCTTAAATCTTGAAAACTAAGCAACGGATTTTGATGCGGTTTTTTTAATAGATAGATTGTTGAAGAGGAAGGTTTATGTCATTATAATGTGAAGAAACATATAAAGAAGGCGTGGCAATCGGACAAAATGTGGTAAAAAACCATAATTTTTTTGTTTACACAGCCATAAATCATAAAAGAATCCACCGATTAAAATGAAACTTACTTGAAGTTAAACTTTGAAATATTTACTTTCGCATAATGAAATTTCGGACGTATGTATGTATGTATTTTCGGTAATTGTTTCCTTTAGGAGACAACTGCTAAAACACGTCGGAAATTATCGGGAAAGGAATCAAAAGACGCGTTTTGACCTCGGTAACAATAATCCAGAAGCGAATTTTCGAGTTTTTGTTTCAGTGAAGAGATATTTGCCATCAAAGTTTAAAATTTTCTGTCATTTTCATGTGGTTGTTGTAATCACAGATTAGGGTGGATCGAAAAGTGCAAAAAGTGTGTTCTGCGCAGAAATACTGTGGACCGCGTAGCCGGTGTTGGACCGGCTAAGGGTTATTTTTTTGAAGCGCGGCCGAAGGCCGCCTACGCAGAAAGGTGTTCTGCACATAGATACCTTGGATCAAGCCCCCTATTTGGGATCGGACCCGGGTCATTTTTGGGTTTTTTTCGAATAACTTTTCACTGAAACAAAAAATTTAAAATCCGCTTTCGGATTGTTGATACCGAAGTCAAAACGCGTTGTTTGCTACCTCTCCCGACATTTTTGGACGTGTTTTAGCAGTTGTATCCTAAAGGAAACAATTACCGTATTTTCAATTCATGTCAAGAAAGCTGTGAAGGATCGATTTTAATAATTTTTTCAGTGAGTGACATAGGCCTTATATTTTATTTCCGTGCGAAGCCGGGCGGGTTGCTAGTACGAGGTGTGTTCAAAAAGTATCGCGAATTTTGTGTTTTTTCAAAAATTATTTATTTATTCATGAATATCTATTTTGTCCCCTTCAAAGTAATCCCCATGAGATATTACACACTTGTGCCAACGGTTTTTCCAATCTTCGAAGCATTTCAAAAAATCATTTTTTTGTATCTTGTTCAGCTCCTCCTTCGATGCCGTCTTTATCTCTTCCATACCAGTTGATAGTCCATTTTTATATACAAAAATCTTCTGTGTGTCCGTTGTGACTAAACTCCTTCTAAACGCCTGACCACTAGATGGTGCGTGCATATCTCTGAAAGTATTTGGTGAGGAGTTAAATGACATTTGTTTCTAGCACCGCAAGGAAAAAGGGAGGAAGAGAGACGTGGGCTGGCAGCTCCCATACAAATAAGATTTTTAGTACGGCATATCTCTAAAAGTATTCATATTAGAATATTGTAAATTAGTAAGGTGCTAAATAAGATCAATCTCTAACCACCGAAGAAAAAAGGAGGGGAAGGGAGATTTAGGCTTTGGTAACATGTTACAAAGTCTAAACGAAAAAATTCGTCAATCACAAGCATGTTTAACCGAAAAACAGTAATGCTAGGAAAATTATACAAGTTTAGGAACTGGAAAACTAATTTTAATACGTTACAAATTTAGACCATGATACAAGAAAATCAATGTATTTCCACTATCACTTGAACTGTGTTGGTTGTCATTGGCACCATTTGTCAGATGTTCAAAGAGCGTTGCCATCCCAACAAAATTTGTTGTGGTCATTTTTATAATATTTAAGGAGATTTTTTGAATATAAGAAAAATAATGGGTTGTAAAGTAAAATACTTAAAAAATCGGATCCATACAACTGTTTAAAAATGTGTAAATGTTACAAATAATATATCTTTGCCTTCAAAGCCAACATATATATTTGTATTTCGGTCAAACTTAAAGAAAACATTTCCAGCGGACTTTTAACGCAGAGGCAACGCTTTTCATGCTTTCCCATCATTTAAAAAATCTACACCGTAGGTGGTGTTCGGAATCGGTGTGATACATGTAGGTCGGCTTAAATATAGCATCAAGTTATAATTATTAATAACCTTTCCTAATCCATCTCGCCCATCTCTTTCCATCTTACTTTCCTTCTACAACATATGTGGGTTATAAACTACATACATGCATACGCTCCTATATCAGTTGGTAAAGCTTTGCGATCCGATTGAGAATATCAGTTCTTCGGTTTAATGTCTTCGGTGAAAAAGTGGTCTGCACATATAAAAAGTTTTTTTTACCGTGTAAGCAGACACCATGGATGCATTTAGCCACTTCTCTCATAAAAGGTACCGCCGAGAGTCGAAAAAAGTTCACATTGGTTCCTTTGCAATTAAAATGTGTGTTTTGCAATACCTAAACATGCAGCTCATCGATTAAAGTAAATAAATGCGTTATTTATGTCCGTGCAAAAATTAGACCAACAATTTACTTACCTTTCGCTTTAATTCAGGAAAATATAAAAACCAAGTGGAGAAATATTAATTTTTTTATTAAATTTAAAACTTTTTCCGAAGTAAAAATCAGTTCGTTTTTGGTAAAAGAATATGGTAGCTCATTTTCAAAAGAAAATGCCACTAATACAGTTTATGTTAAATGGAGACAATGGCGACCAAGAAGGAGTGGAAATATGTGGACCCAAAATGTGTTAGTACAATGTGGGTATCATACGAAAGATGATAATGAATTCTGCTATATGCCATGTCATTATATTTCATATCTCAATTGTTTTCGCAGATATAATGACTAAAATCGGACTCAGCGAAGCGTGACCGGGTTTACTAGTAGTAAAATATAATAATAAAAAAATTATAATTTAGTAAATATATGTGCATTTTTAATTCGAATACTAACCTTTTTATGAAGTATTCCTGTTGATAGAGGATGTTCTCTCACTTTAAAATAAGAACAAGCAGAACTTAAGTTATCTTACCCCTGCGGGTTAGGGGGTAGAATATGCCCGAGGTAGGCATACGCGTCATAAGACGCGGCTAATATACACAAAGGTAATGACGTGCAACTCGATGGTTGATCTACGGATATGATGCCTCTCACCTCTCATTACGCTTCTTCTTTTTCCTTTCGGAACCTTCGGGGAATGTTTCTGTCGCTAAAAACAACAAACAACAAGTTATCTCACCACCAAAAAAATAATCTACCAAATTTTGCAGTAAATGCTGAAAACGGCAGCTATGTTGAAAACGTTCTTCGTCCACTTTTGTTTTTCACTACTGTTTATGGCGCCATCTGCTTGTGAGACTATATGAGGTGCAAACCCTAAAACTTACAAAACTGGAAATTCATCAGGGGGTCAATTCTGGTTTTGCGTTATCGTCAAGTGAAAAATAAATGCGTCAATTCACCATGATTTTTGATTCTCGTTCTACTTTAATTTTCGTTTTGAAGTGAAGTGAAAAGTGATATAAATTTGGTGTTAACGCCAAAATTTTAAATTAGGATTTTTTTTAAATTTAAACGTTTTAAGTGATAATAATTACTTTTATTTTTAAAATTCAATAATAAGCAAGAACAACTTGTGTCAACGCAATTCAAAATGTTCTTCTACAAACAGTTTTCATCGCAAATATCAGAATCGCATTTTAGAGTTTAGTGAAGTAAAGAAAGAAACACGTCAAGTGATAACTAAAGTGAAGAATAAATGCGCCAATTCACTACGTTTTTTGATTCCCGTTCTACTTTAAATTTTCGATTTGAAGAAAGTGAAAAAAGATAACACCAATATAAATTTGGTGTTAACGTCAAAATTTCAAAAACTCAAGCATTGGATTTTTTTAAGTGATACAAATTACTTTTACAATTGTACAACAAACTATAATTTAGCAAGCAAAACTTATGTCAACCCAATTAAAAAAGTTCTTAAACAAATAGTTTTCACCGCACATATCAGAATCGCATTTTAGAGCCTAGTGAAGTGTGGAACGGAAAACGTCAAGTAAAAATTAAAGTGAAAATTTTTTTTAACTTCACGATAACGCAAAACCAGAATTGACCCCCAGGTAATTTAAATGCTTCATATTTCATTCCTCAATCACCAGCAATCTTATAATTTTAACCGATTTCCGGCATATTTCTTTAAGAAAAAGTTACCGGTTTGGCAGTTTTACTTTAAGCCAGGTATGTATATGAATTATACTTAGTGTGTTTGTTGCTCCAGCTCGGTATCCCGCTCAATTCTCACGAGAACGATCCGGCTCACTAGTAGAATTCATAAGATGCCAGGGTGCTTGCTTCTATTTTAACGGAAAACCCATATTATTTTAAAAAAAATTTTAATTTCGAGCCCTGTTCGCAAAAAAGTCGTAATAGCCAAAATTAAAACTTTCCAAGAGAAGGTTTTCCTTAATTTATTTCGCGTTCAGTTTGAAAGTAAAAAGGGCGTGCTTAACTATCCAACCACAGGAAATACCTTTGTCTGATATATAAGCCTGTTCAAGATGACGTTAAGCAACACGAACAGCTCAGTCAGAATTGGGAAAGACCTGTCCGAACAGTTCGAATTTAAATGTTTCAGGAAGAGGGCTCCCTATTGAGATAACAAAACTCTATCACAAATATTCCCCACCGGAAAAATGGGTTTGGTGGTAAATGAGGGCGTAACGAAGTACATGTTGTCATCAACAAAAGAGTCAGCGCATTTGCGTCTTGGCAACCAAGTCACTGTTGGCATCCATAATGTCGAAATAGTAAAGGACTTCGTTTACCTAGGAACCAGCATTGGTATCAGTAATCTAAGACTAGAAATTCACGGAAGAATTACTCTTGCAAACAAAGGCTACTTCGGACTGAGGAGGCAATTTAATTTTCTGCCATTACATACCAAACTATAATATCCTGCTTTCTAATGAATGTGGGTATAAAAAAAATACATAGATATTTAATAATTTCTGGTAACTAATTTTAAAAGAAAGAAAACACGCAACAGTCAGTTTGTTAATTTAGGGTAAACTTGTTTTTGCTCTAAACTCATAACGGTATGAAACTTTGCGAGGTTATTCGTGTTATAATTAACTCTCGACATAACATAAAAAAGCTAAACAAAAAAAATTATGGCTTTGGGTCTTTTTTGCGCACTATTGAATTCACTTCTTCGGGAATCAGAAAAGCAACTCTCTTCTTTCTTCATACAATAAAAGAATTCAATAATCAGTTTTAATGCGTTTAGCACGAAATCCAAAAAACACCACTGAACTTAAGACTTCGCAGAAACATGTCCAGCGACATCTATTTCTGATAAAGTTGGTTTATCAAAGGTTGTGCGTCTTTACTAAAGATGAGAAACACATTCTTTTTCTGTGTTTTTTGGTGTAAAGGGGTGTGCGTCATTGCTCTAAAGTTTTGTGCATTGCTCATGTCTTATGGAAAAAAAAAAAGTTCTTTAAATTGTAGTCAAATCGTACAGGTAAATTTTCTACATCGGGAAACTACCGAACGTGCAGCAAGGAGTCTTTTTATAACAGCAGCGACAAGTGCAAACCATTATCAAGAAGAGTGGAAACATCTCATCACAGACGTGCATAAAGTCTGTTTCAAATATAACACAGGATTCTGGCGAAGCTTCGAGAATCATCATTGTGGAGCGTAGAAGATAAACTTATGTTCGCGAAGGGTGGAGGTAGCCCGTCAAAACCAGATTTATAGGACAAACAAATACAGGGTGTTTTATTTACAGGTTTGTTTTTCGAATAGAGATAAAACTGGCATTTTGTGGTCAAATCTGGCAACTCTAATGTCATTTATGTTCAGTTTGGTTTGCCATTTCAATATGAACAGGTTGACAAAAGAACAACGCTTGCAAATCGTGCAAATTTATTTCGAAAATAATGGTTCAGTTCGCGAAGTTTACCGTGAGCTCCGTCCATTTTATGGTCGACATAATCGTCCATCAGAGCAATTAATTCGGTTAACCATGGATCGTTTTCGCACTACGTTTACTCTATGTGATAATACGCATCCGCAGAGACGTCGAACAGTGCGCACCGAAGAAACAATTGCCGCTGTAGAGCAAAGTGTTGAAGAGGACCCGAATGAATCGATTCGCCACCGTGCACAGCAATTGGAGCTTTGTCCATCAACTTTATGGAAGATTTTGCGCAAAGATCTTGGCTTGCGACCTTACAAGATCCAGCTTGTGCAAGAATTAAAGCCGCGAGACCATGCAATGCGTCGTGATTTTGGTGTATGGGCCGAAAATGAGATTGATTTCGATGCTGATTTTCATCGCAAAATTTTGTTCAGTGATGAGGCTCATTTTTGGTTGAATGGCTACGTCAACAAGCAAAATTGCCGCATTTGGAGTGAAGAGAATCCACATGAGACCCTTGAAACGCCATTACATCCACAAAAACTGACTGTTTGGTGTGCTCTATGGGCTGGTGGAGTCATTGGGCCATACTTCTTCCGCAATAATGCTGGAGAGGCAGCTACCGTTAATGGAGACCGGTATAGAGCCATGATAACCGACTATTTTGTTCCCGAATTGGATGGCATGAATGTGGATGAGTTGTGGTTCCAACAAGACGGCGCTACATGCCACACAGCGCACGTCACAATCGATTTATTGAAGGAAACATTCGATGAGCGCATAATTTCGCGGAATGGACCTGTCAATTGGCCACCAAGGTCGTGTGATTTGACACCATTGGATTATTTTCTTTGGGGATATGTGAAGTCGCTCGTCTACACCAACAAACCAGAAACGTTAGGGGAATTGGAAGCCAACATTCGTGGCGTTATTGCCGACATACGGCCCCATATGCTCGAAAAAGTGGTTGAAAATTGGACCTGTAGAATTGGCTTTATTCGAGCCAGCCGCGGCGGCCACATGCCCGAAATCATATTTAAACATTAATGGCATAAAATTATCCTTCCAATAAAGCCAAATTGATGGACCTTAAAACGATTTTCTTGTGTTTTATTTCAATTCAAAGTTCTATACCCCTAAAAAAAACACCCTTTAGGTATCAATTTAAGACACATTGTACAGTTTTCTCTTACGATACGTATATAAAAATCTATATAACTAAATTAATCCAGTTCCTGAAGTTAAGAAAAATTAAAAAGTAGGACCCAATTACAACAAAGGTATAAAGAGCAGCATTTTAAGTAATATAACTGTTTTGATAATAAACGTTCTTGAGTAAATCATACTTGCGTCAAAAGTGCAACAATTTAAAAGTCATTATGGCTGATGCCACGGCGGCAAAAGGCTCTTGTGATTCTAGCGTTGGTGGAAAGCCTGCACCAAATTGGTATGAAGAGGGCCGAAGCCCGAGAAAGCTAGAAACGCAAAGAAAAAGGCAGCTAAAATTGAATAGCGACAATAGTGAGGAATTTAGACGACCCATTGTAGGTACAGTTCAGACGTCAAAAAAAACAAGGACAGACGAAACCAATGTTGTGAACATACCCTAACAAGGCATGTTAGTGCCGAAAGGCACGCTTGCCAAGTTGGCGGCAAATGCACAAGCGGTACGTAACACGAAGTCAGACACACACAGTAAAGTAGGGGAAAATATGACAAGCATGCAAGTAGGAACAGATAGGAATACAGTTGCGAGTGGAATAAATGTGGTGAATACGGCGAAAAATAATGAGGAAAACGGAAATCCAAATAGCAAAGGAAGACAAGGGGAATGCAAAGGGCAGTACCCGAAAAACCACAGAGGTGATTTCTGTGTTCTCGCTGACACGTCTAAAAGCCCCCTATGCAACAATGATCAGATGAAAAACTGCCTCTTTCTGTGGCACTAAATTAAAAATTTTGAAATAAGAGGGATTAAGAAGATCACGTCGATAGGGAGGATTTTATACAACATTTATTTCGAAACATATCAACAAGCAAACCCGTGCTTGCAGAATCCCAACTTGATTAGAAACGAGATAAAAGCATTTACTCCAAGAAAGTTAGTGGAGAATATGGGGGTAATTCGACAAATTCCTCTCGAATTATCAGAGGATGAAATTTTAAATAACATCAATTCAAACATTCCTGTCAAGTCGGTGTGCAGGCAAATGAGGAGGGACCCTGACGATAAACCAAACTATTACCCACGTTCACTGTAAAGTTGGGCTTTGAAGGAAACGGCCTACCAGAGTCGGTGGAGCTATATTTCGTAAATCTCAAGATAACGCATTTCGTACCCAGGGTGCGGCAATGCTTTAACTGCGGTAGAATAGAGCATACGAGGCTGGGATGCAAGGCAAAAGTTAGATGCATAATGTATGGTAAGGAGGAAGGCTGTAGCAGTCAGTGCACAAAAACAAGCAACTGTATTCTCTGTGGAGAGGATGAGCATAACTCCCTAAACAAAAAAGGAATTCAACGTATGGCGAAAAGAGGCAAAAGGCATGGAAATAATGCAGTCAGAAAGGTGTCCAAACTAACGACACAGAACAGCAACAGATTCGCACCACTTGACGACTACGAAGGACATTTCCCTCCGCTAAATCAAAAAACTATACCAACAATTAACAATGATCACGTAGACAACGGAAAGATGACGTCTATTCAATACAGCCGTGTTGCACAACACCATTCAACACAAACAATGACTAAAGAACATAAACAAAAAGTCCCCCAAGAGACCCCGTAACCGGTCTTCCTCAACCCCAACTGGGACAAGGCCTCAGAAATAGAAAAACTAGTAACATTGCTAGTTAAAAAATTTGAAATAAATAGCGATGAGCCCCTAGTCAGGCTAATAGGAAATATGTGCAAAAACTCAATAAATGAGAGTAGCGATAATAACTCCAATAATCATGATGTCGGTTCAGATACTGCAATATAATATTCAAAGCCTAGAAACAAACAAAGCATACGTATATCAATTTAATAACCTAAACGACATCGATATAGTTTGCCTTCAGGACATTTTTTCACATGATGGCTACGGAGGTGTAGCAAGAGGATTCAGGAAAGGGATAAAGTTTACCAAGGTTAAGTACGTTAGAAATCAAGACATTATCATAGCAAAAACTACGAATCTTAGCACAAGTTTTACAATTTGCAACGTATATCTACCACCTAGCTTAAACCATCAAGGTTTTGAAACTGAAATAAACAAAATATGCAATTTCCTCAGAAACCACAAAAATGTGACTCTACTCGGGGACTTCAACGCAGGGCACCAGTAATGGGGCGACAGTCTCGACACAGCAAAAGGCAACACACTAGTGAAGGAATTGGAAGACACCAACATGAAATGTATAAATGACGGAACCAACACTCACAACATCGGCGACCATAGTGGATCAGTACTGGACCTGACTTTTATGAATCTACCGGAGGACAACATGAAATGGGAGTGCATCCCAGTAGGCATAGGAGGAAGTAACCATTACCCAATTAAAGTCACAATCAGTGATATACAAAAACGTCCAAATTTGTTTATACCCAATACTCTGCTAGTAAAAAACGTTAACGCAATTGCATTCAGCGACTTTGATAATCTTCAAAAAGATATACAAACTATTAAAACCAAAAACAGCATTGACCTCAACAAAACAAAACGCGTATCAAAAGCATGGTGGAACGAGTCACTAAACAAGCTTTATCGACTACATGTTGCCAAGAGAAAAAAAGCAAATAAAACCAACATAATCAGAGACATGAACGAAGCCATTGCAGCAAAGGAAGAGTCAGCCACTCGGTAAAAGAAGCTAAAAAAAACCTACACAAACAGGATTGAAGAGTTAAGCGGCTGTTCCAATACCAGAGATGCTTGGAACTTTATAAATAACATAAAAGGCAATAAAAAACACAACGAGTGGGCAGAAGAGGACAATCTAACCTACCTAGAAGATTTAAAAGGTCAGGTCAACACTACTAGAACCACAAGCAACACAGTGGATGCCAACAGAGACGAGAAGGACCTTGTATTCTCAATAGACCAGTTCGTAAAAATGTTACACAACAAAAAATCCACCGCTGGAGGAGCGGATTGAATTACGCTAAACATGCTAAAACACCTGCCATATAAATCAAAAAGTGCTCTTTTAAAACTCAATTCAACAATAACGCAGTTCCGGACACATGGAGGAATGTACTGGTCGTTCCAATACCAAAGCCCAACAAGGACCTCAATGACATAAATAATTTTCGTCCAATATCACTAATTTCAGTAAAAAAGTCTCAACATGATGGTTAAAGAAGCGTTAAGTAGTCATACTGAGGAATCAAACATACCCACCAAGAGTTTTGCTTATAGGAAGCAAAGATCGGCTACGATGTGTCTAAATGAAATGCTACACCTAATTTCCACTAAAAAAAAAAACAAAGAAAAGGTTTTCGTATGGGTACTCGATCGTATGGGCGTCGATCTTAATATTCTATACAACATTTTAATTGACTAAAATATTAACAGTAAAGTTGCAACCTGATACAACATTTATTCTCTAAGCGAAAATTATCATTGGGCAAACAGACTGTTGAAATAGAGAACGGTTTACCTCAAGCGAGCTGCCTATCGCCCACTCTGTTCAACATCTATACGTCAAAACTCCATAGCATAAACGACCAAAACACACAAGTCTTTCAATTTGCTGACGACATTGCCATAGTAGTACATGACTACAACATAAACACAGAGAGATTCAATTTTGAAACTAAAATAAACGAAATTCAAACAATATGAAACTCAATAAACCTAGAATTTAATCTAAGTAAAACGCAATTTGACCATATCAAGGGGAAAAAGCAAAACTTTAACATCCAAATCAACGGCAATGTGATTCAACAAGTTGAGAAAGGTAAATGGCTTGGACGAATCATCAATGCTAGCTTATCAATCAAGGACCACGTCAAAAATGTCAAGAACAGAACAAAGTTTGCGAAAAATTTGCTAAAAACAAACTTACGACAGTGAAAGCTGGACTTACACCACCGATTGGACTGAACATTTACAAAACCTTTATAAGATCCAAAATGGAATACGCTAACACGAGCTACTCAAATGCACCGAAAAGCCTTCACAAACAACTCCAAACAAGAACAAATGAATCACTGAGAAGATGCTTAGGGATTCCTCCCAACACTCCCCGTTTGCTAGGTACCCCCTACCATGCGAATTACCACCCATTCACAGAGCCACGTGGCTAACGGCCAAAGAGCTAGTCAAGCAATAGTTCATCAACTCAGAACTCAAGGACGAAATCACGAATGGAATCCCCACCAGCTCCACTTACAGTCACACATATCAGCAATTCAAACATATTATTAACAGAATAGATACTAACGTGGCACTCAATGGACACGAAAAACTAACCTTTTTGAATAAGAACTTGGAGGATCCAAAAACAACGTAGCAAAAGGATGTTCAACGAAAAACTAACACGGCTCAAAAGCAAAAACTACAAAGCAATTTCCACCGATGCTTCAGTTAGTGAACACAGTGTCGGCTGCGGTATCCATGATATTGACAGAACCATTTCGTATCTTTTCAACATCAACGAAAGATTATCCTCTACTACTGGTGGCAATCCAACAAGCTGTGAAACTAATGCTCAAAAACAACTGGACAAAGACAGTAATTTTTACAGACAGCCTAGCTTCCATCAGACTACTCAAAACGGCGAAGACGCAAAACCATATCATTGCTAAAATCCACAACTCCTTGGCAAACTCCAACATACGCAACCTTTCAATAATCTGGGTTCCAAGCCACGTTGGCATAAAATTTAATGAAAAAGCAGATATTGCCGCAAAAACTGCAACAAATGTAGGGAAAAGAGTTGACATTGCCTCAACACCCGACGAAGCTTTGACACTTATAGAAAAGAACTGTGGACGATAACTGTACGAGAAATCAAAACTAAATGTACAAACTGGGACGAGGACATCATTGATTACATAACTATCAAAATCAAGAAGCCTTGGTTCAAAAACAAGAAGCTAATGATGGAACCATATGACATCAAACTGCTAAATAGACTCTTTACTGGATACACCTATAGCAAATCCTACTTGGAAAAATTCCTAATTCCTAAATTTGAAGATATAAAGGAACTCATTAATTCAAAAAACACAAATAATTATCATGAGCTAATACAGTTTTTGCACAAGGCAAAACTGGACGTCGCGCTATAAGCCAGAACAAACCCAGTCAACTGGGAAATGACTACAATTTTGAAAGTTAAAGAACAAAACAACAAAAATTCAAAAAAAAAGAAAGCTTCGCACTATACGAGACATCACTCGAAAATAAAAAACACTAAATACGAACATTTATAAAGCTTTAGTGGAAAAAAAAGATTCATTAAAAAAAAAGAAGATTCAAAGAATGTTCCTTAAACACAAATGTGATCTCATTTATTGTTACTACAAAAGACTGATACTATTGAATAGTAACTTCATTATTACTAGTACATAAGCTGTATGTATTATATGCATATAATTAATAAGTTATGTACCTGCAAATGCTTGATAGAAGTTATGTACGCATTAATCAAATCTTATGGCATGTTTTTTTTTTGTGTAACCATCATGCATCATTTCATTTTAACCAACTAAAATGTCAATTTCATTTTGCACCAAAATTCATTGCATGAAATTCATCATCACATATATCGATTGTAAATCCTAACATGTATATATACAATATCGCTTTGTATTTATCACTTTTCTCCCCTGAAAATGTGTATCTCCACCCTAACAAACGGCAGAAGTCAACGGAATCAACACCAGCTGAAACTAACCAAGGACTACAACATGAATCCTAAATAATAAGAGAAACCTGGCACTATAGCGGGCATACAAAACTCCGAGCCATTCACCGTACTCGATACAGCGAGTACACAGAGCCAAAAAAAAAGATGAGAAACAACAAAAGCCGACATCCGGTGGCGTTATATAGCTGGGTAAGAATTTTTGAAACGGATTACTTAAAACAAATGCCAATCGTCGATTTAAAAAAAAAAAGTATCCTGTTTTATGGCCATTTGGAAATTGTTGTTCCATTTTATATCAAAGTTCAATAACTTCCGATATACTAGACCGATTTTGATAATTCAAATGGTAGTATTCTCGCTTCTAAAAACTCTTCAAACTCACATTTTTATTTCTTTAAAACTTAATTTTAAATCTGTATATTTTTTAAATCGGTGCAAAAACCATTCAAAACAAATTTTTCCAGAGAAAGTTTTCGCAAAAAAAAAATACCACATATGCAAAATATTACTCTCTAAGATATTCCGTAGAGAAAAAAAAAGGCCCAGCATTTGAGTGCCAATTATCATAAGTTGAACACTTTCTGCTCTGTGGTTTTTAAACAAAATTGTATTTGTTATTCATAATTCTGTAAAAATCTTTGAGTTAGACACAGCGTCCTGCTGGAATAATTTAGTTTAAAAAAAATGGGCAGAGAAAGTGTGAGTGAGGTCTCGTCCGCGAACATGCAGAGTATCTAACTACGTTTCTAATGGAATGGCGCCGGCTCGTTTTCTCGAAATACAGAGAAACTTCTCCTAACGGACACCTCTATTTTCTTATGCACCAAGTTTAAAATACAATTTTTAGAACAAATATCCCTCCCTTAGCCGGACTCTCTCTTGGACGGACGTGGACAGCTACTTGCTATAAAACTGAACCAAAAACCTCTATTGAGCGGACGCGAGCCTCTTGTCAACGGACAAAGAGATTTCATTTCATAACAAATCAAACGAAACCCTCTCTTAGGCGGACGCGAACTCCTCATAGGCGGACAAGATATAGGTTTATATAACAATATAAAACGAGCCAACGAAACGTTCGTTACATTTATAAAGACGTTTAAAAGCGTCGTATTGGTTGTGTACATGCTATGTATATAAGAAAAAGGGGATTCCCTCTTAAAAATATTTTTTTAAAGTGCATTATTAACTCAATTTTCTTATTCTTTATACGATTTTTGCAAAATTTTGGAAAGTGGGTGCGGCAAATTTCAAATTCGACTGTTAATAACTTCAGAACGGTGTAAGACAGAATTACGAAACTTGATACGAGGTATACTATAGACATGTAGAATACACCCACGGAAAATGAGCATGATTTTGCAGTGTCACCGACGAAAAGATGTTGGAGTAATCATCATGGGCAATATTTGTTACGGTGGTCATCAATAGTGTTTTGCCTTAACTCCGATTCGAAAAACATGCGCTTGCCGAAGTGTTAGGCTGGTTCGTTACCAGATTGATTTATCAAATTTGCCATAAGCCCCATCAAGAAATGTTGAAATCCTCTGGAAAATGATTAAAATTCCTTAAAAAGTACTACACCTTTTCCAACTGTATTTCAGAACAGATGAAATGTATTTCAAAAAAGAACTGATGTATTTCAGAAACCCCCAAATGTATTTCAGATAGTCCAAATGTACTTCAGAAAACCTCAGTTTTAATTCAGTATAATTCTCACATGTATTTTAGAAAAGTCCAATGTATTTCAGATTTTCCAAATGTATTTCAGAAAACCTCAAAAGTATTTGAGAACACCACAAATAGGTTTCAGAATACCGAAAAAGTATTTAAGGAAAAACCAAATGGTTTTCAGAAAAAAAGTCTGAAAATTGAAATGAAAAAGTTTGTTCACCATTTACATCGTGAAAAAGTAAATATATTTTCTGGTAATTTTTTGCTAAAAGTTTTGTTAACGTAGCTTTCAAATGGAGTTAAAGGATAATTGCGCAATTTGAAGAGTCGACATGAGCAGGCAACGAGTTCTCCTATTGCTTCCATGCAAACATTTACTTCACGTAAAATGTAGTCAGCCAATTTTGTAAGCAAAGATGTGTCCAATATGCCGTAGAAAAATGTTAGGTATGATAGACTAATAAATATATGTAAGTTAATAAATTCATAAACAATATATTTTCCTAAATTTGGCACAGAAAACGTAATAGTAGAAAAAAATGAAATATGCAGTATATTATGACTTCGACAGAATACGGGTTGCTGAAGCTGCAAATAAAGGTGAAGACTGCAGCGGTTTGGCAGCATCGTTAGAAGTCTTGTATAAAACTGCTCACAGTTGGGTAATGTCTGGCAGAGTAGAGAATCATAAAAGAGGTGGAGGCAACGACAAAAAATTAAACAATGAAGAAGTTAACCTAATAATTCGTTGGGTAGAAGAAGACAGCACCATTCCACTTAAACAAATCGTATCGAAAGTGCAACTTGATATTAGAAAGGTCATTTGAACATCCACGGCAGCAAAGTATTTAGAAATCAAGGCGTTTACCCTCAAAAAACTGAACCATTTACCAGCGGCAATGAATACGCTGGAAAATAAGCAAAAACGGGCAGAATTTGTCACAAATTTAAGTGCCTTTATTCTGCAAGGCAAAACAAATTGTTTACATTGACGAAACTAATTTTAATTTATTTTGTGCCCTCACAAAAGGCTGCTCTCGGTGTGGAACTCGAGCAAGTTTGACGCTGCCCCCATCAAGAGGACCAAACGTGCATTTAATCGGGGCCATAAGCACATAATGTGTGCTGTCAATTGAAACGCGTCGTGGCTCTTTCAAAAAGGAGAACGCTGCGGAGTGGATGAGGCAACTTTTAGAGAGGTGGAGGTCACTAGGCAACGATTTAAGAGATGTAGTCATCGTATGCCACAATGCACTGTGTCATGCTGGGTTAGAGGAAGCTTGCAATAACCTGTCAGCTACTCTTCTACGTCTGTGCTCGTACTCGCCGATGCTAAATCCCATTTAAAATATATGGTCGAAAATAAAATCATTCGTAAAAACGAATATAGATAGGGTTGCCTAAAAGGAATGGGCCAGGAGTAATTGAAAGTCGCTTGCAGTATTTGGAAGGTGTTATTCGACAGGCAAAGGGGACCGTTGCTATAGCTGATTGTGCTGGCGCTATACAGTACTCATCCACTTTTTTTCTAGAGGCCTTGGTATTGCGAGACATGCCAGTTGGAATGTAATACCTGTGTTGCTTTTCTTTTAATTAGTTCACTGGTATGCTCATTTATATAACTAATATCATCTATTACTTCAAGAATTGTACGATGAATTTATTTTTGAAATTTTCTCAAATACATTTGATCTTTTCTGAAATACATTTGAGCTTTTCTGAAATACTTTTGCCTTTTTCTGAAACACTTTTTCGCTATTCTGAACAGCATTTGGAAAATCTGAAAGGCATTTGAGCTTCTCTGAGATACTTTTGAGGTTTTTTTAAATACAATTGGAATATCTGACAATTGGTCTTTTCCGAAATACAGTTCCTAAGATTTTTGAAAATTCTACAAAAAAGTCCGGCAAATGACGGAAATATTTAAGACCGGAGCAAACACGTGCAAGGACAAAAATGTCGACGTAGTAATCAATGTACAAAGAGTGCTTAGATAAAGTCAGGTGGCGCGCTTTGTTGGAAGGTCAAAATTGTTTAGACGGTTAAACCAACAGCTATTAAGGGCTGTTGACCTATATATGTATGTATGTATTATTGCTGGAGGGAGCAAGGAAGAATGGGTATTAATAGTAAGAATACCAATTATTCCAACTAACATGCCATTCCTGTTAAAATGTCTACAGTTTACCGTAAAAGTCGCATTATCGATAACCATAAATAGGAGTAAATGGCAAGGACACAAAGTGGCAGGAACGCATCTAGGAGCCCCTTGATGTTCACACGGGAAATTTTATGTTGATTGCTCGCGTGGATCGATAGCCGAAAACCTTTTTGTATATGAGGATAACCATAAGTCAAAAAGTGTTCATTATAGATATGTATTGCGCTAAAAATTAGTTTTAAAAAAATATTAAATCAGATTCTATAAAATTGAATTGGCAAGTTGTTATGGAGTTATGACCTGTGAATGTTTTAAACTTTTTTTTGTCTTTTATAGTCGCCCAAAGTACTAAACCGATCTGTATGCAATTTTAGAATCTCAGGTTCACTGGTTACAGCATAGGTCATATATAATTTTGGAACTATGAATGTATTTGGCTTAAATTAATAATATTTGGAGGCATATGTCCAATGTTTACACAAGCTTAGTTGAATGTTTCAAAATCATATCATATTATAAAATGAAAATTTTTAATTAAAAATCGAGCGATTTTTTATTACAAATTTTCCTTGGTGGGTTTTTTTTTAAATTTAGAAAGTTATCACATTAGATATTTAAAATTCATATTATACTACACAGTGAGAATTTGAAAAAAAAAAACAATCACGTGACGTTAAAGATCGCACTGCCGCAAAGCTGTGAAAATAACATATTTGAAAGAGAAGTAAAGTCAATTGACTTTATTTCCATTTGGATTGGCCTTGTTATCGGTCACGAAAGTAACCAACTTGGAGTCAGCTGAAAACCACGTATTTTTTTGACGCCATCAGTCAGCTGGAAGCAATGTCAAGTAGTCGAGGGAACGACAGAGCCAGCTAAAACTAGTGAACTAATAGTTGACTTGTAGTTAAATGAAGGTTCTAACATTTATAACTAGTCCTATACGTCATTATTATTAGCAGTTTGTCTCTATTCCGGCTAGATTTTGACCGCAGTACCTTCCGCATAAATGCAATGCAAACTTGATTTCGGAAAAATTCAGCACACTGCCATACCTCAGAATATGGATGTGGTATGGGAAATTCTGCCATTTGGGTATTATTGCAGATTCCCAGCAAGCTTCGCAAACTCTACCGAGTGGCGCTATGAGTTTATTCCCAAATTCAATAACTTAGCAGTAGGCATGGGACTATTCGAATAAAAATTATTTGAATAAAAAATCCATTTATTCGAAGGCTATAAATAATTCGAATAATACTTTTTTCGAATAATAATACTATTCGAATACCAGTATTATTTAATAGTACTATTCGAATAGTTGTATTGAGCTACTGTATGGAATAATTACCTCCTATTCACGTGCATAAAAGGAACTCTAACAGGAGATTTAATCTAAAGTACCTGGGTGACCGAGCCTTGCTCGGTATTTTTCGAATTTGCCGCATAATCTTACTTACCAAAGGCATAAATTTCCAAAATAGATTTCCAAAACATTATCTTATTATCCAGTCAGGTGGCAACCCTAGGTGGCATTCCTGCTTAAAAATATTCTGGTTGGTATACGGCCTCAAATACCTTCCGTTTGCTACCCATATTGCCATATATTGCTTGATATTTAAAAAAAATTCGGAAAGGTGGCAACCCTCTAAGCTTCCTTTAGTAACAACATCCAAGTAGAAAATATTAGAAGGAAGCATACTATCCATCCACCAAATTTCATCGAAATCGGCTTAGCCGTTCCCGAGATAGTGGTCGATATCTGAAGGAATAAATAAAATGCGTTCAGGTGGCAACCCTAGGTGGCAACCCTACTCGAAAATACTTTGGTTGGTATACGGCCTAAAATACCTTTCATTTGATACCCATATTCCCATATATTTCTTAATATTTAAAAAAAATTTATATAGCTGGCAACCCTGTGAACCCCCCCCCCAAAGTGGCAGCACCAAAGTAGAAAATCTTAAAACAAAGGATACTACCCATATACCAAATTTCATCCAAATCGGTTAAGTCGTTCCTGAGATAGTAGTGGATATACAAATATACAAATATACAAGAATAACTCGTTTAAAGTTATAAGATTTAGTATAAATATGTGTGTGTATGTACGTTAATAGAAATATATCAGTTATTTTTACATAACAATATGTGTTGTGCTAGATTTTAAGTGTTTTCATCGCTCGAACGTATTAGCATGCATGCGCTTTATGTTTGTACATATGGTTTGGATGTATGCATGTACAAATGTTGTTTATTGGAATAGTTCTTTATTCGGTATTTACCTTAAGATTACTATAAATATATATTTTTTTGTAATACATTGGTATCTTTATACAACTGCAAATATTTGCATGGCAGGTTTTGTGCTAGAGTTTTAAGCAAGGTATGCTAGGCAGTGTGACCAGGTGATAGATGCCGCCCCTGCGGGTTAGGGGTTTAGAATATGCCTGCGGTAGGCATACCGGTCGTAAGAGGCGACTAATATGCACAAAGGTAATGACTTGCACTCAATGGTTGATCTACGGATGTGATGCCTCTCACTTTACCCATCTTATCCTTCCTTATGGAAGGAGGGGTGACATGACCTAGAAGGTTTCACTGGTCATAAATCGCTACCACGACAGTCGGGCAGTACCGAAAGGGAGAACCAGAGCGTACCGGATTCAAGTCCGGCCAAGGACTGTTAATTCGTCAACACTCCCCAAAACCCTCGGGGAGTGTTTTTGTCGTTACCACAACAACAACAACAACCAGGTGATAGAAAAAAAGAGGCTAAATCTGGAAAATAACGTTAGAAAAGGTTAAAACTAAGAAAAAAAGAAGCTAAAAAAAGTCAGAGTTATTTTTACGAAATCCACTTCAAATAAAAAAATTCTAGTTTGAACCATTTGTATATAAAGCTGTAGACATAACTTAAAGGAACTATTCTTGTTTCAACACATATCAGGCACATTTTCCTTGACTAGGAATTTTTTCAAAGAAATACATACTATGTATATAAAAATTACTACAAACTGATTAATTATATAACATTTTTTTCGTCTGATGAATCAGAAGAGCTTGAGTCTGCGTACAAAGTTTTTGTATTTACAGCCCCCCCCCCCCCCTTATTGGGATATTTCAGCATACATTTATATTCCAAATGGCAAAATTCCATTCCAACTGATACTCCTTACAACCTTAGATAGGGTTCAAATTTTTTGGTGGGCATATGTATTCAAATTGTCATTTACTTTCGTGCATTCACTTGTAAAGGGTGTTTTTTAGGGGTATAGAACTTCGAATTGAAATAAAACACAAGAAAATCGTTTTAAGGTCCATCAATTTGGCTTTATTGGAAGGATAATTTTATGCCATTAGTGTTTAGATATGATTTCGGGCATGTGACCGCCGCGGCTGGCTCGAATAAAGCCAATTCTACAGGTCCAATTTTCAACCACTTTTTCGAGCATATGGGGCCGTATGTCGGCAATAACGCCACGAATGTTGGCTTCCAATTCCCCTAACGTTTCTGGTTTGGTGGTGTAGACGAGCGACTTCACATATCCCCAAAGAAAATAATCCAATGGTGTCAAATCACACGACCTTGGTGGCCAATTGACAGGTCCATTCCGCGAAATTATGCGCTCATCGAATGTTTCCTTCAATAAATCGATTGTGACGTGCGCTGTGTGGCATGTAGCGCCGTCTTGTTGGAACCACAACTCATCCACATTCATGCCATCCAATTCGGGAACAAAATAGTCGGTTATCATGGCTCTATACCGGTCTCCATTAACGGTAGCTGCCTCTCCAGCATTATTGCGGAAGAAGTATGGCCCAATGACTCCACCAGCCCATAGAGCACACCAAACAGTCAGTTTTTGTGGATGTAATGGCGTTTCAAGGGTCTCATGTGGATTCTCTTCACTCCAAATGCGGCAATTTTGCTTGTTGACGTAGCCATTCAACCAAAAATGAGCCTCATCACTGAACAAAATTTTGCGATGAAAATCAGCATCGAAATCAATCTCATTTTCGGCCCATACACCAAAATCACGACGCATTGCATGGTCTCGCGGCTTTAATTCTTGCACAAGCTGGATCTTGTAAGGTCGCAAGCCAATATCTTTGCGCAAAATCTTCCATAAAGTTGATGGACAAAGCTCCAATTGCTGTGCACGGTGGCGAATCGATTCATTCGGGTCCTCTTCAACACTTTGCTCTACAGCGGCAATTGTTTCTTCGGTGCGCACTGTTCGACGTCTCTGCGGATGCGTATTATCACATAGAGTAAACGTAGTGCGAAAACGATCCATGGTTAACCGAATTAATTGCTCTGATGGACGATTATGTCGACCATAAAATGGACGGAGCTCACGGTAAACTTCGCGAACTGAACCATTATTTTCGAAATAAATTTGCACGATTTGCAAGCGTTGTTCTTTTGTCAACCTGTTCATGATGAAATGGCAAACCAAACTGAACATAAATGACATTAGAGTTGCCAGATTTGACCACAAAATGCTAGTTTTATCTCTATTCGAAAAACAAACCTGTAAAAAAAACACCCTTTATGTGTAAAGCGGTTTGAATTTGTCTTATTACTTGTAAGCGGCATTGGGAATGGGAATCGAAGAAGAAAATGCTTTACCCATTGATATGCAACTGTAGAAATAAAAATTAGACTTTCTGAATGAAAGCAAACTACGCATGATTCCAATTATTGAAACAGTTATCCTGTGTGGCCGACAAGGATTTGCTCTCAGAGGTTCCAATGATACGGGAAGAAATTCTGAAGACGAGCCCTTAACGAATGATGGAAACTTTATAGCTCTTTTAAGATATCGAGCCAAAACTGATGAGCAGTTGAAAAAAACACCTGAGTGATTCACCAAGGAATCCTATGTACATAAGCAACCGTGTCCAGAATGAAATGATCAACATTTGTCATCACCTCATCATGAGTTACAAAATCGATCGAGTGAACAAATCGATGGGCTTTTCTTTTCTCGGAGTTGACACGCCACACATTGCAGGAGTACAACAAAGTTCAATTTGCATTCGCTACTTGGATAAATGCGGCGAAAAGCTCATCATTCAGGAAGATTTTTTGTGTTTTATTCCTATCACCGATTTCACTGGAAAGGAAATAGGAACTGCTTACCTTGATTTCGTAAAATCTTCCGGACTGGCGGAGAGATCCAAGGGCCTCAAGCTGTTGTCAGAAAAACTTATCCACTCGCGCTCTACTCCCATTGTGCTCCTTGTATCTTCAATTTGGCGGTAAGCTCTGCGTGCAGTATAACGGGAATCAATAATTGTCTCGGAGTTCTAGAGAATATCCTTTCCTTCTTCATTTATCCGAAACGCCAAAATGCCCTTCAGGATGCGATAAGTGAAAATGGACATCTATCGGAAACTCGAGTGAAGAAATTGAAAAAATTTTGTAAAACGATATGGTAGAGTCCGTCGCAACATATCTCCATTTGCAACCAGCAGTAAGTCGCGCTCTTGAAGTGATTTCCACCAACTGGAAAGACCCAACGACTTCGTCTGGAGCTTTCCAACTGCTTTCAGCTATAAAAACCGCGAATTTCCAGATACCCATGCATATTTTGAGCTCGGTGCATTCTCTCACATTGTCTCTTAAGTCGAGTACTTCAAGGAGAAAATCAAGATCTGGGATGCTGCGAAACAAATTTTGATAGAAAGAAGAGAAAACGCTAAGGGAGAGTTCAGACAAATTTTCAAAACCGTGAGCGAAATTAGCGAGCAATACGAAATTGAATTGCGAAAGCCAAGGATTGCGTCGAACCAGACCCAACTTTCCAACGTACAAACTGATTCAGTTGAAGATTATTTTCGTATAACAATCTACAAACCGTACATTGATTCGTTTCTGACACAATTGCAAGATCGAGACCGCAATATTTTATCAAATTTCGCTTGCCTTTTTCCCAACTAAATGAAAATTTTCGAAGAAGAGTCCTGCGCTCAACTATTCCAATCATACTGCTCATTTTTGCACGACCATTACCGTGACATCTAGGTGAACAAAGTACAACTTTGGCGGAAGCTCATTGCCGGAAAGAAAGGAAAAAACTCACTTGAAGCACTCGATATTTGTAATGAAGATGCGTTTCCAAATGTTAACCAAATGCTTCGCGTTTGCAGTTTTGCCTGTGACAACAGCGACGAATCAACGATCCTTCTCAACTTTGCGATGACTAAAAACGTATTTGAGATCAACAATGTCTGACGATCGTCTGAACGGCTTAGCCTCACTCAATGTACATCGCGATGTCAAAATCGAACCGCAAATAATTTTAAACGAGTTTTTTTCAGTACCTCGAAGAGTTGATTTATTAAACAATTGTAACTAAATATGACTTTTGACAATAAAATTCCCGTACTCCGAAAATAAATTTCTTATCTTTTTTCATTGATTACGTAACTTGAGTTTAAACCCCCCCTCGGATATTTTCTGCGCACGGGCCTGCTACGGGTCATAACTCCATAACAACTTACCAGTTCAATTTTATAGAATCTGATTTAATATTTTTTTAAATTAATCTTTAGCGCAACACATCTCTATAAAAAACACTTTTTGACTTATGGCTATCTTCATATACAAAACAGTTTTCGGCTGTCGATACCCGCGAGCAATCAACATAAAATTTCCCGTGTGATCATCAAGGGGCTTCTAGATGCTTTCCTGCCACTTTGGGTCCTTGCCCTTTACTCCTATTTATGGTTATCGATAATCCGACTTTTACGGTAAACTGTAGACATTTAAACAGGAATGGTATGATAGTTGGAATAATGGGTATTCTTAATAGTAATACCGATTCTTCCTTGGCCCCTTCAGCAATAATACATACATACATATATAGGTCAACAGCCCTTGATAGCTGTTTGTTTAACCGTCTAAACGATTTTGACGGTCCAAGAAAGCTCGCCACCTGACTGTGTCCTTTGCCAGTTAAAGCCAATTAGAAACGCCAAGGGATCGCAGATCGTTCTCCATTTGGTCTTTCCAACGAAGTGGGGGCCTCCCTATTCCGCTGCTTCCGACAAGAATCCCTTACGGGCCGGAGCATCTTCTTCCATTCGCATTACATGGTCAAGCCAATGTAGCCGCTGGGTTTTAATTCATTTAACAATGTCGATGTCTGCGTAGAGCTCATACAACTCATCACTAAATCTTCTTCGGTAAACACCGTCGGCATCACGTAGGGGCCCATAAATCCTTCAAAGAACCTTCCTCTCGAATTCTCCTTTCTTGTGAATTGGGCAGAGGACCCTTAGATTCCAATCGCCAGGCATGCATTCTACCGACCATATTCTTCATTGGTGCATGCACTTTACCAGCTCCTCGCCGCCGTACTTGAATAGCTCAGCCGGCAATCCGTCAGCGCTCGCGACTTTGTTGTTTTTTAATCGCGATATTTCTACTCATATCTCGTTATACAGGGTGGCGCAAAAGTCATCCTCCTATCAGAAAATGCTATAAATTTTGCGATTGGCCCCTAAAGTCAGTTCTGTTTTGACATTTGTGTAGTAAACACATGCGAAATACACATTAATAAACAATGTTACGCTACACTGCTCCAGAACGCGGAATATTGCTGACTATTTATTTGACCAATAATCGGTCGGGGCCAAACGGTTACTGTGAATGGTGAGCGCTACAGAGCAATGATCAACGAATTGGGATTGGAAAACATGTGGTTCCAACAAGACAGTTCAACAGCACACACTGCACGTGCCACAACCGACATGCTGAACATCGGAAGCTTACTTCCCCATTTAGGGGGGTAGGGAAGTGCTCCCTCCATAATCTAAGTACTGTTTGTACATTGATTACTAGGCCGACATTTTTGTCCTTGCACGTGTTTACTCCGGTCTTAAATATTTCCGTCATTTGCCGGATTTTTTGGTAGAATTTTCGAGCGTTGTTCTTGCTGCCTAGTAGCTTAAGCTCTTCGCACTCACGCCTTTCTGCCTCTCTTTTTTTCTTACGGAAAAGGCACCTCGTTTCCTTCTTCAACTGTTGGTAGCGTTCGCATACTCCTCGCGTTACATTTGACCTCAACCTAACCTTATAGGCAGCATCCTTTCTTTCCGTTGCAGCGCTGCATTCTTCGTCGTATTAGGTGTTTTTTGTGTCCGCCGGCATCCAATTACTTCATCGGAGCGCTTCAGAGATATGCTCCCACTGATTGCATACCCCAATAGGTTCAGTTGTGCTCTCAGAGAGCAGGAGTGAGAGTCGAGTTGAGAAATCTTGGGCTGTCCGTTGCGATTGCAGTTTTTCGACGTACAGATTTCCTTGCGCCTTTACACGCCGGTAATAATAGGGGCTTATAAAATATTTTTTAGGACTGTAATTTGCAAATCTTGTGGCAGTGCACAATCTTGGTGCGTCCAAGTTCCGCATTAATAAAAACTGGTACCCATACTTTTAATTCCAATTTGCGGGAAGGTGCCTCTGATAACTCTAAAAAGTTTAAAAATTGGATGGGATACTTGCTGTACAATTTTTCTATTTATATTTCCAATAGTTTCGTTTTTGGGAGCCAAAATATCCTCTATTTGAAGATAATGTTGCAAATTTGGAGACATTTCCTTTATAAGATTCTCTTCTGCGCTTAGAATATTGCATAACAGATACTCGAACGTTATAAGACCATCAGGATCTGTTGTCTTACGACCTTCTCCGATCTCAAGGAGGTTCGAAGCAAAGGCCGCGGACTATAAGAGGTAAAATTTTTACATTTCGCCATAATGGTAAGGCTTTAAGGTACCGAATTTCCCACAACAGCCGGTTGTATCGCACCGGAATGACCCGGGTTTTTTCACCCGGCCAAGGGCTGTTATTTCAGTGTAACCCTGTCCAATCTGGGGCAGGGCGAAACACTGTTAACAACAACAACAACAACAAGCGTTAAAGGAAACGAAAGTATCCTAAATTTTAACAAAGGGAAAGGTATACCCAGATACCGAATTTCGACCAAATATTATCATAAATAAAATGACTTTTAATAGGTTGGTCCCTGGTCCACTTCCCGGAAAAAAGTATCCTAAATTTTAACAAAGGCAAAGGTATACCAAGGTACCGAATTTCAAGCAAATATCATCATAAATAAGATTTTTTGAATAGGTCGGTCCCTGGTTCACTTCCTGGAAAACAAAGTAACCTAAATTTTAACAAAGGGAAAGGTATACCAAGGTACCGAATTTCAAGCAAATAGCATCATAAATAAGATTTTTTTTTAATAGGTCGGTCCCTGGTCCACTTCCCGGAAAAGAAAGTATCCTAAATTTTAACAAAGGGAAAGGTATACCAAGGTATCGAATTTAAAGCAAAACGCATCATAAATAAGATTTTTTTGAACAAGTCGGACTACCAAAGTACCGAACTTCAAATTTGAATAGGTCGGTCCCTAGTCCACTTGCCGGGGAAAAAAAGTATTTTAAATATGCTGTGAAAATTTTGTGATTATTGATCTTAGCACGGAGAACACAATGCTGGTAATATCTTGTTTTCGGCCAATCTCGAGTTGGGTATTTGTCGCTTATTGCCACAGAAATATTGATGATTCAAATTTAAAAAAAGGTATACTGTTTTTTATAAAGAAATTGTTTTGTTCACAAAGAATGCATTGTTATACGGTAGATAGACATTTGGTTGCCGCATTACAATATGTACTACAATGAAAGCTCAGGAAACTATGTGCTAGCATAGTAACACACAATGATTTTGACACTCAAATCGATATTGGACTTTAATTACTTACAGCTCAACCATATTGTGGCGAATATTCTCAAGCATGTACCATCCCTAACTCAATAACACTCCCACCACTAGTTAAACACAGCAGAGATTACAATGGCTACGCTTATGCATGCAAGCATGCACCAAGCAAGAGGAACAGAGATCGCGCGAGTATTTGCGAATTCGATGCAAAGAGAAGATATCAATAAATAACACCGACCCTTTGAGAACACGAAGAGAGAACAACCAAGATACTTCTGGTTGCGTAGGGTAGTACCTTGTCGAACTATATGACCAAGCAAGGCAGGTTGATCAGTTTGTATTAAAGTATTATACAGTGAACTATTGTGGAGTTATCAAACTCGGAAATTTGTATTGCGTTTATGCTAGTAAATAAAACTAGCTATTTGTTGCAGTATATGTGTGTGTGTTTATTTGACTTTACAGTGACCGAACTCAGGATTATTGATCGAGGAATCATCGAATTCGTCACAATACGAGTATATAAACGCAAAGCGTTAAATTTCTGTCAGAATTTTCTCATGTTCATATAATTTGTATAAGAATAACAGAAATAGAATTCCTCGAAATCCAAAATTTTTGTGCGTGACATTTTCAATTGAGGTTATGTTATTTTTACGCATTATTGTTTGATAATGTTGTAATTACAAGTTTCAACTTCTATATACAATAAAACCATACATCTTTCGACCAGCAAAAGCAACGCACTGGCTTTAGTTTCGGTTACTTATGTAAATATTTGCGTATAGACTTCTGTGCGCCGGCAAACGTTGTGTGTTTATATTTGGTTGAGCTGTTACATTTATTTTTTAAGCTATCAGGCTCTAGCTATGTTTATTTTAATCCATCGTAGTACACTTCACTAGAATTCTGTAGTTCGCGAACGAACTAGTTCAATTGAACGACTCAGTTCACTGAACGAACGAACTATCTCGTTCAAGTGTTTTCATCCCCGTTTAGTGAATGGCAATGTTGGACGTTAACGTAAACAGTTCCAGTGCTCTTGCGGCAACAAGCAATAACAACCAAGGGCGAGCAAAAATTTGATATAGGAACGAAACTCAATACTCGTTTGGAAAACTTTGTCATTGGCTCTTATTAACACAATAAACTTTTAGTTACAATTCCTAGCCGAGCTCCCCACTATTTGTGTCAACGCTTTTCTTTTGTTTCCTATGTTCATGGATACAAAAATGTATTCAAAAGAAAAATTTGTATTGAACGGATGTGCGACTGAACGACCTAGAAGTACACATTTGAAAAGGGGACTCGTTCGCTGTTGTTGTTTGTAGGGAATATCCCCGAAGGTTTTGGTTTATCGAATTGACAGTCCTTGGCCGGATATGAACCCGGTACGCTCCGGTACTCCCTAGCGGTACTGCCCGACTGTCGTGGCAGCGATTTGGAATGACGGGTTCAACCTTCTAGGTCATGTCACCCCTCCTTCATTAAGGAAGGAGAAGATTTGTAATGAGAGGTGAGAGGCATCATATCCGTAGATCAACCATCGACCATTCCATTGAACGAAATCGACCAACTCAGAAATCAAAATACAGACGCGCAAAAATTATGTTAGTAATCATTTAAAAGTTGTTCTGGAAAATGATAATTCAGAAACGAAAAGTGACTTTATGCATCGTTTAAAAGTTATAAAGGTATTTAAAAGGCAATCCGTCAGCGCTCGCGACTTTGTTGTTTTTTAATCGCGATATTTCTACTCATATCTCGTTATACAGGGTGGCGCAAAAGTCATCCTCCTATCAGAAAATGCTATAAATTTTGCGATTGGCCCCTAAAGTCAGTTCTGTTTTGACATTTGTGTAGTAAACACATGCGAAATACACATTAATAAACAATGTTACGCTACACTGCTCCAGAACGCGGAATATTGCTGACTATTTATTTGACCAATAATCGGTCGGGGCCAAACGGTTACTGTGAATGGTGAGCGCTACAGAGCAATGATCAACGAATTGGGATTGGAAAACATGTGGTTCCAACAAGACAGTTCAACAGCACACACTGCACGTGCCACAACCGACATGCTGAACATCGGAAGCTTACTTCCCCATTTAGGGGGGTAGGGAAGTGCTCCCTCCATAATCTAAGTACTGTTTGTACATTGATTACTAGGCCGACATTTTTGTCCTTGCACGTGTTTACTCCGGTCTTAAATATTTCCGTCATTTGCCGGATTTTTTGGTAGAATTTTCGAGCGTTGTTCTTGCTGCCTAGTAGCTTAAGCTCTTCGCACTCACGCCTTTCTGCCTCTCTTTTTTTCTTACGGAAAAGGCACCTCGTTTCCTTCTTCAACTGTTGGTAGCGTTCGCATACTCCTCGCGTTACATTTGACCTCAACCTAACCTTATAGGCAGCATCCTTTCTTTCCGTTGCAGCGCTGCATTCTTCGTCGTATTAGGTGTTTTTTGTGTCCGCCGGCATCCAATTACTTCATCGGAGCGCTTCAGAGATATGCTCCCACTGATTGCATACCCCAATAGGTTCAGTTGTGCTCTCAGAGAGCAGGAGTGAGAGTCGAGTTGAGAAATCTTGGGCTGTCCGTTGCGATTGCAGTTTTTCGACGTACAGATTTCCTTGCGCCTTTACACGCCGGTAATAATAGGGGCTTATAAAATATTTTTTAGGACTGTAATTTGCAAATCTTGTGGCAGTGCACAATCTTGGTGCGTCCAAGTTCCGCATTAATAAAAACTGGTACCCATACTTTTAATTCCAATTTGCGGGAAGGTGCCTCTGATAACTCTAAAAAGTTTAAAAATTGGATGGGATACTTGCTGTACAATTTTTCTATTTATATTTCCAATAGTTTCGTTTTTGGGAGCCAAAATATCCTCTATTTGAAGATAATGTTGCAAATTTGGAGACATTTCCTTTATAAGATTCTCTTCTGCGCTTAGAATATTGCATAACAGATACTCGAACGTTATAAGACCATCAGGATCTGTTGTCTTACGACCTTCTCCGATCTCAAGGAGGTTCGAAGCAAAGGCCGCGGACTATAAGAGGTAAAATTTTTACATTTCGCCATAATGGTAAGGCTTTAAGGTACCGAATTTCCCACAACAGCCGGTTGTATCGCACCGGAATGACCCGGGTTTTTTCACCCGGCCAAGGGCTGTTATTTCAGTGTAACCCTGTCCAATCTGGGGCAGGGCGAAACACTGTTAACAACAACAACAACAACAAGCGTTAAAGGAAACGAAAGTATCCTAAATTTTAACAAAGGGAAAGGTATACCCAGATACCGAATTTCGACCAAATATTATCATAAATAAAATGACTTTTAATAGGTTGGTCCCTGGTCCACTTCCCGGAAAAAAGTATCCTAAATTTTAACAAAGGCAAAGGTATACCAAGGTACCGAATTTCAAGCAAATATCATCATAAATAAGATTTTTTGAATAGGTCGGTCCCTGGTTCACTTCCTGGAAAACAAAGTAACCTAAATTTTAACAAAGGGAAAGGTATACCAAGGTACCGAATTTCAAGCAAATAGCATCATAAATAAGATTTTTTTTTAATAGGTCGGTCCCTGGTCCACTTCCCGGAAAAGAAAGTATCCTAAATTTTAACAAAGGGAAAGGTATACCAAGGTATCGAATTTAAAGCAAAACGCATCATAAATAAGATTTTTTTGAACAAGTCGGACTACCAAAGTACCGAACTTCAAATTTGAATAGGTCGGTCCCTAGTCCACTTGCCGGGGAAAAAAAGTATTTTAAATATGCTGTGAAAATTTTGTGATTATTGATCTTAGCACGGAGAACACAATGCTGGTAATATCTTGTTTTCGGCCAATCTCGAGTTGGGTATTTGTCGCTTATTGCCACAGAAATATTGATGATTCAAATTTAAAAAAAGGTATACTGTTTTTTATAAAGAAATTGTTTTGTTCACAAAGAATGCATTGTTATACGGTAGATAGACATTTGGTTGCCGCATTACAATATGTACTACAATGAAAGCTCAGGAAACTATGTGCTAGCATAGTAACACACAATGATTTTGACACTCAAATCGATATTGGACTTTAATTACTTACAGCTCAACCATATTGTGGCGAATATTCTCAAGCATGTACCATCCCTAACTCAATAACACTCCCACCACTAGTTAAACACAGCAGAGATTACAATGGCTACGCTTATGCATGCAAGCATGCACCAAGCAAGAGGAACAGAGATCGCGCGAGTATTTGCGAATTCGATGCAAAGAGAAGATATCAATAAATAACACCGACCCTTTGAGAACACGAAGAGAGAACAACCAAGATACTTCTGGTTGCGTAGGGTAGTACCTTGTCGAACTATATGACCAAGCAAGGCAGGTTGATCAGTTTGTATTAAAGTATTATACAGTGAACTATTGTGGAGTTATCAAACTCGGAAATTTGTATTGCGTTTATGCTAGTAAATAAAACTAGCTATTTGTTGCAGTATATGTGTGTGTGTTTATTTGACTTTACAGTGACCGAACTCAGGATTATTGATCGAGGAATCATCGAATTCGTCACAATACGAGTATATAAACGCAAAGCGTTAAATTTCTGTCAGAATTTTCTCATGTTCATATAATTTGTATAAGAATAACAGAAATAGAATTCCTCGAAATCCAAAATTTTTGTGCGTGACATTTTCAATTGAGGTTATGTTATTTTTACGCATTATTGTTTGATAATGTTGTAATTACAAGTTTCAACTTCTATATACAATAAAACCATACATCTTTCGACCAGCAAAAGCAACGCACTGGCTTTAGTTTCGGTTACTTATGTAAATATTTGCGTATAGACTTCTGTGCGCCGGCAAACGTTGTGTGTTTATATTTGGTTGAGCTGTTACATTTATTTTTTAAGCTATCAGGCTCTAGCTATGTTTATTTTAATCCATCGTAGTACACTTCACTAGAATTCTGTAGTTCGCGAACGAACTAGTTCAATTGAACGACTCAGTTCACTGAACGAACGAACTATCTCGTTCAAGTGTTTTCATCCCCGTTTAGTGAATGGCAATGTTGGACGTTAACGTAAACAGTTCCAGTGCTCTTGCGGCAACAAGCAATAACAACCAAGGGCGAGCAAAAATTTGATATAGGAACGAAACTCAATACTCGTTTGGAAAACTTTGTCATTGGCTCTTATTAACACAATAAACTTTTACTTACAATTCCTAGCCGAGCTCCCCACTATTTGTGTCAACGCTTTTCTTTTGTTTCCTATGTTCATGGATACAAAAATGTATTCAAAAGAAAAATTTGTATTGAACGGATGTGCGACTGAACGACCTAGAAGTACACATTTGAAAAGGGGACTCGTTCGCTGTTGTTGTTTGTAGGGAATATCCCCGAAGGTTTTGGTTTATCGAATTGACAGTCCTTGGCCGGATATGAACCCGGTACGCTCCGGTACTCCCTAGCGGTACTGCCCGACTGTCGTGGCAGCGATTTGGAATGACGGGTTCAACCTTCTAGGTCATGTCACCCCTCCTTCATTAAGGAAGGAGAAGATTTGTAATGAGAGGTGAGAGGCATCATATCCGTAGATCAACCATCGACCATTCCATTGAACGAAATCGACCAACTCAGAAATCAAAATACAGACGCGCAAAAATTATGTTAGTAATCATTTAAAAGTTGTTCTGGAAAATGATAATTCAGAAACGAAAAGTGACTTTATGCATCGTTTAAAAGTTATAAAGGTATTTTCCATTTTTTTATTTTTTTTACCTATTTTCCAAACCAACGTATAGCTTTTTTGAAAAAATTACGGGCCTATAAAAGTTTTTGACACAAATGTCACTACCGCGGCTTTGCATTTGTGCTTTACGCGGTTTTGCAGTGTCACCGACGATATGATGAAGTGAATAAGAGGTCAGCTTGGTCATTGAGGAAAAAATTCTTACACCGCAAACTATCAAACAAGTAACAAATAATGTATCCAAATCAGACATTTCAATTTTATATTAGGTAAACGACGAACATCTTACAGTTAGTGGTGCAGGTAACTCAGGAAAACGTTTAAGGCGTAGTTTCATCGATAGCTGTGCCGCTATATAGCGGCCGTCATATAGCGGTAGGGTAGGTTGTCAAAAACATTGCAATATAAAAGTAATTACGTGTAAACCAAGAAGACGGTGAAGTTCACGTAATATAGCGGCAAGCATAATTTATTACGGCCGTCACGGCCAATTAGTTCTTCAACGTTTTTTCTATAATTATTTCCACATTATATATTCACAAAAAAAAAAACAAAAGACCGCCAAATATAGGAAATGAAATAGCTAGAATGTGGGAAACACGTTAATGTAAGTGTACGAAAAAGCGGTGCCGCTCATGGCGGTGACAATAGCTAACGTTATTTGGCGACCGTAATTTAGCGGCATCGCTTTTAGAGGATATCTTGTATTGTTAGCTTAACTCAAAATGCAGCTCTAATTTAAAAACTTTATCTTTTCTTAGCAAGACAAAAGGTTAAGTCGGCAGCCCACCTATTTTCTGGAACCAGATGGATGGCAGGGATGGTATGGTGTTATACCCTATGCTAAGAATTATATCTTCCCTTAGAGACGTCAAAGTTTTTCGAATTAGTTAATGATTGGTTGGACGTACACAACGCGAAAATGTCAACTTTCAATATATCAGAAAAAACGCCCTATGGGAGGGATCTCCAGCATCAGCTGGAAATTGTACAGCGAATGACTAAATCGAAGGTACATATATATCTACATATGTAAAAGCAGCTCCCTTCCAAAAGAGAATTGTTATTTCAAATAATGCACTTAGATATTTTTACGAATACGTTAATGGATGATTTGGTATTAATTACATAGTGACTAACCGCCTTACGCAAGATGTTCTTTGTAATTTTTTCGGTGCGATACGCAGTAAGGTGGGATCCATCCCACACCGATGGAATGTACCCATTAGCTCCTCAAATACATGTTGGGTTAGTTAATTTTGAATTTTATACTCAACTGCAGCCACAACTCACAGAAACTGGGAAAAAACATACCTACATATTAAAATGTGCTCACAATCACGCCAAAAACAACAAAAATATTATCCTTTATAAATTTGTTCTAAGACTCTATTTATTTTATGTTAGCAAGAAATATCGAGAAACTCAGTGGAAAAGGAAATGGTGAAACGGATGAAACTGAGTGGTTAAATGTGCCCTCTGCTAGTACTGACATATGTTCAGAAAATTACGTCGAGGGAACAGATGAACTGTTTACAGAAGTGGAAGAAGACGGATTCGCTATCGATGAAAGCCCATGAAGCCCAGCATACATTGCTAGTCATATAATTCAAAACTGGATCTGACGCACTATGAGGAAGAAAATTCTTGTTCTTACGGTTGGATAAACAAAAGGGAATATGCTAGTGTTTGTAAAATTAAATGTGTTTAGAAATATTATTCACCAATTACAATGGCGAAGAAATTTCACACCATAAAAATTTATTGCCCAAACTGCTAGATCTATGTAAAGACATAAACTTGGAAGATATGCGTATTTTTTAGAATTAAGCATTTAAACAAAAAATTGAGTATACAAAAATATAAAAAACTCACGAAAAATATAAAAAAAATGGCAAAGATCATTATATAAATAAAGTTATTTTAATCACTGACGCCGATAAAAAGCTCTATGAGAAAACATCCCTTATCTACCAGTTTTGTCAACACAGTGCAGCATTGTGTAATTTGCCTTAGGTACACGTAAATTTATCTAGAGCGTTCATCTAATAGCCTTATTTAGTCCTTTAAAAACAAATGATTGATTATACACTCAAAAACGTATATTTTTTATATTAAATATTCGCAACTTAGACATTATTTAAATAAATATAATAAATAAAACGAAACATTCACCCCAATTGAACAGAGATGTATAGCCAGACGATTAAAAATTAGTAAAATGCCGGTTTTGTATTTTCTTGGTCTATTTATAAAAATATTTTGAACGGCGCAGCATGAAAATTACTGAAATACTGATGCGGTAAATATGTGGCAATAAGGAAAACCCACCGAAGTAATTTTTTTTAATTTTATCTATATACATATATATTATCTCATTTTCGACTAAACTTGAGTTTGGCTTTTTTTTACTCATTGCTACAGAAATATTGAACGTGAAGCATATGCCATTCATCATAAAGGTGTTTTGCAGAGAATGTTACTTTGTTTTTCTTTCATTTGGTAAATTTTCAGAAATAAAATAGGTTTTGTTTCCTTTAGGAGACAACTGCTAAGAGGAGGGAGAGGTATAAAATACGCCTTTTGACCTACAGCTGTGTTCAATATAATAGTAGTGAAATTAAATTGGATAAGGTTATTGTTGTTGTAGTAGTGCTTAAACTTTCTATGTTTTATTATTATTTGATATTAGAGAAAAATTACGATATGCACAGCAATGGTATGGGAATTGTTTCGAAGCCCCTAACTTCTCATTAGACCCCTTCTCGGACACTGGGATACGAGACCAAGTGCCTCCACCAAAGACGCTGTTAGAGTACTCTAACAACTAAGCTATGGTGCCCTGCAGCGTCACGATGCATTTTTCCTCTTATGTACCATTTTTACATTATTCCTTTTACATTATTTGGTATATATATTTTATATATTCTTCTTCTTCTTTAAATGGTCATCTAACCGCCTGGGCGATTTTGACCGTCCAACATAGCTCGCCAGTCGTTTCTTCGTTGCGCCAACTGGCGCCAATTGGAAACACCGCGGGATCGCAAATCGGTCTCCACTTGGTCCTTCCATCGGAGTGGTGGTCTCCCTCTTCCTCTGCTTCCACCGGCGGGTGCCGATAAGAATACCTTCTGGGCTGGAGCATCTTCGCTCATTCGCACTACGTGGCCTAGCCAGCGAAGCCGCTGTGTTTTAATTCGCTGAACTATGTCGGCGTCTGCGTAAAGTTCATACAGCTCATCATTAAATCTTCTTCGGTACTCGCCGTCGCCAACGCGTAGAGGTCCACAAATCTTTCGAAGAACCTTTCTCTCGAATACTCCCAGAGCCGCCTCATCAGATGTTATTAGTGTCCACGCTTCTGCACCATATAGCAGGACGGGTGCGATGAGTGACTTGTAGAGTGTTATTTTCGTTCGCGAGAGAGGACTTTACTTTTCAATTGCCTACTCAGTCCGAAGTAGCATTTGTTTGCAAGAGTGATTCTTCGTCGGATTTCTAGGCTAACATTATTGTTGGTATTAATGCTGGTTCCCAGGTAAACGAAGTCCTTTACTATTTCGAAATTATTGCTGCCAACAGTGGCTTGGTTGGCAAGGCGCGAATGCGCACACTTTTTGCATGATGATCCCATTTTCTCCGCTTCTTTTTCTAATTTGGAGTAAGCAGAAGTTACGGCGCGGTTGTTAAGGCCAATGATATCAATATCGTCAGCATATGCCAACAGTTGCACGCTTTTATAAAATATTGTTCCAGCGCGGTTAAGTTCTGCAGCTTGTATTATTTTTTCCAGCATTAAATTAAAGAAATCGCACGATAGGGGGTCACCCTGTCTGAAACCTCGTTTAGTTTCGAACGGCTCGGAGAGGTACTTCCCAATTCTGACCGAGCTGGCGGTGTTGCTCAAGGTCATTTTGCATAGCCGTATAAGTTTTGCGGGCAAACCAAATTCAGACATAGCGGCATATAGGCAGCTCCTTTTCGTGCTATCGAAAGCGGCTTTAAAATCAACAAAGAGATGAAGCGTGTCGATTCTTTTTTCACGGGTTTTTTCCAAGATTTGGCGAATTGTAAAAATCTGGTCGATGGTAGATTTACCAGGTCTGAAGCCACACTGATAAGGTCCAATCAGTCTGTTCACATCAGGCTTCAGTCTTTCGCACAATACGCTTGATAGGACCTTATATGCGATATTCAAAAGGCTGATTCCGCGATAGTTGGCGCAGTTTGCAGGATCGCCCTTCTTGTGGATTGGGCAGAGAACACTTAGATTCCAATCTTCAGGCATGCATTCATCTGACCAAATTCTGCATAGAAGCTGATGCATGCGCCTTACCAGCTCCTCGCCTCCGTGTGTGAATAGCTCAGCAGGCAAACCATCAGCGCCAGCTGCTTTATTGTTTTTGAATCGGGATATTGCTATTCGCACCTCATTATAGTCGGGTTGTGGAACGTCAATTCCATCATCTTCGATTGTGGGCTCGGGTTCGGCATCTTCTCTGGTTTCTTGCTCAGTTTCTCCATTTAAAAGGGCAGAGAAGTGATCCCTCCATATTCTGAGTGCTCTCTGAACATCGGTCACCAGGTCGCCGTTCTCATTCTTACAGGAGTTTGCCCCGGGTTTGAAACCTTCTGTCATTCGCCGAATTTTTTGATAGAATTTTCGGGCATTATTCCCGTTGGCCAGCATCTCAAGCTCCTTTATTTCACGCTTTTCTGCCTCTCTTTTTTTCGCCCGGAAAAGCCGCCTCGCTTCCCTCTTCAACTCGCGGTAGTGTTCACACACACTCCTCGTTGCATTCGATCTCAGCGTTGCCTTGTAGGCTTCGTCCTTTCTTTTTATTTTATATATTAACTTAAGGAAAGTGGAATATTTTTAGGCGTGTTATGGAACAATTCAGATACAGAAGGACTTTTTTGCATATCAACACTTTCGTATTATTTGTCATGCGTCCGCACTGTACCTGTATCAAATTGGATATCGTTCGACGAAATAAGAAACTGTATTTTTAATAATTTTTCTTTAAAATATAGTAAAATTCTGTAACAGAATCCACATAAAAAGAAATTTCAAAGCTTACACAAAGTTTAAGAAAGTTAATTAAACTTTAAAAAATGGCCATCAAAATCTGCAAATTTGTTGGCAAATTTTCTTGAAAATTTTTGAGTATGCAGTTTTGTAGCCCATCATTTAAGTACCATAATGTGCAAGTTGGAAATTGTTCAAAAATTTACTTGAATTTTCACAATTTTTTTCGTCGAGGGTGTTGCGTGATTTCTTCCATATAACTCATAAATAAAATTTAATGAAAAAAATTTTAAACAGCCTGTACAATAAAAATTCTAGAAATGTTTGAGTGAGTTCTGACTCACATTATTATTATAACTATCATTCTGGTAAGTTTGATATTTCGGACTCGCTTTTCAGCATAAAAAATCAATTCTGTCTATCCAAAATACCAAACATTTAATTGCTTTCTTATTCTTTGATAATTTAACTCTTTTTTTTGTACAGTTCCAACTATCTATCTTCTGTGACTAATTATTTATTAATGTGTAATCTATCTCATATTTACTTTACTTAGCTGATGAGGTTTTCTTTGTAGCTGAGCAGTTTTAGATCTCGCCGACTAACAAACCAAAATCTTTCAACGACTCGGGCGGGATATGTTGGGTAATCCGTTAGGGAATTATTATTATTATTGTACTAAAATTTATTATTTATTATTATTCGAGTATGCCAGTGAGGACCCATCTGGGCTCCCTACCTTCTGCAATAACCCTAGTTACTACACGTGTTGCTTAACATCGCGAACCAAGGGATACAACCATACTCCATCACACTGCTACTTACTTCTTAATTTTGTTAATAATTTTTCTTCCTCGTAAGTTATACTACAATTTCGATTTGCGACGCAAATGTCATGAAACAGTACCTGCTTTATAAATTCCGATCCTCCCATAACGTGCTTATTTCGGTTATCCTCAAACGGTCATTTCGTTAGTTCGCACCTTTATACAATACTTTTTGGTTTTGCAAACGAGCACACCGAAACCAATGAAATAAGCTGCAAATTATTTGGTGGGTATTTTGACAGAACAATTTGGATTCAAACCACCACCGAATCTTAGATTGCATGTATGTATATACATATATATGTACATATGCGCAAGATGATTACTACAACTGTAAAAAAAATCGTTTAAAAGAGTAAATAAGCAGCCATTCCAAGGCTTTAGCGTATACACAAACATATTTATGTAGGTATATATAACCTTTTTTCGACTCCACTCGCACTTTCAACCACGATTTCACTACGCCATTACATTCCAGTATGCTCTTTCTCGCTCAGTCGAGAGAATAACATCTCATTCTTTCTTTGGTGCTAGTAATTGTTGGAGGGCCAACACACACACTGATAAGAACAATATGGCGGATTAAGGGCAGACAAATTTCATTTTCGGTTGCATAGGTATATTTTTTGTATATGGGAACATACATATCGCCGGCCTCTTGGCAGAATCATGAATGTACAATTTCAAGTTATTTACTTCATTCAATTAAACATTAAATGTTCTAAGTTATGGTAAAAACCCGAAAATCATGATTAAATGATACCACACATTGAAAAAAAAAAATTTCAATATAGGAAAAGGAGCGGCTTTTCGGAAATGGTTAAAGGCAGGCGAAATATTATTATATTATTACCCAGGCAACACGGTTTCAGGAGTGACAAATGCACTTTAAGCGCAATCGAAGTTTTTCTTACTCTTCACCAACCTTTTCCACTTCTACTGCTCTATATATAGGATCTCTATGTGTACACAGCTGGAAGATATAGCGAATTCAATTCATGACGAATTGGAGTTTTTTATAGCCTACACTGTATCCACTGCTCACATAAAAAGACTGTGAACATTTCATGAAACAAGCACAAAAACATGTGGGCGTAACATCTGAGTTGTATACAGGGATAGGATTTTTAGGACCTTAAAGCCTGTAAAAAAGTCAAAACAAAGGATGAAATAGGCAGGAAAAAAATATAAAAAAGGAAATTAAAAGGCAGCAAAAAAATAATAAGTTGAAAATTTCATTATCATAAAGAACTTATAACATAAATGATAAAAAAACAAATGATAGACTAGTTTCATTGAACTTTTGGTTTTAACTTTAATTCCAATCGATCTTTAAACACCCTGTAAAAAACGATGTAGTTTCCCTGTAAAAAAGGATGGAGCATCAGCGTACTCCAACACTTATCCTCATTCATTTAAAAAATGTGGTCCAATTTACATAGCGATGTCCGGTGATTGGATCACCTAATTCTTCTCGGAGTACCATTTACTTTGCTTGCGAATAGTCTATAGAGCACCTACGTTGGAGTACTTTGAAAATGCTGCCACAAGATTACTATATAGAGTATTCTAGAGGAAAGCGAGAAGGGTGTATGTGTTCTTTTGAGAACCACCTACTCCCACTCTCGCTTTGCTGTTGAATACTCCATAGAGTAATCCCATGGGAGTACTCTCACGTAGGTGAGAGTACTCTCACGTAGGTGGTCTATAGAGTATTCAAAAGCAAAGAAACGGAGTACTCCGAGATGGATTAGGTGATCCAATCACCGGACATTGCCATGTAAATTGGACCACCTTTTTTATATGAATGAGGATATGTGTTGGAGTACTATGATACTCCTTTAGGAGTATTCTTTGGAGTATGAAACGGAGTATTTCCGTTTTTTGCAGCGTTGGTAACATTGTGCCACAAGATGCATCTCAAATTTCGGGGTAGCATTTTTATTCGATTATTACTAGAAGAGTGCTCGACCTACCTTGATACAAGTGGTGCTCAATTAAAATATGAAATATTTGAAGTTTTGAAATTATCAGGGAGAATAAAATCTGGAAAATTAGTTTGAATTAAAGTGCAGTGCAGTAAGCACATAAGCAAACGCAATACAATTTAAAATTACCTATTACTTTTAAAAATTTGAAAGAGGAAATAATTATTCAAAAAGGAAAAATCGCATTTATTTCGAAAAAGCCAAAAAAAGGAAAAATAAAATGTGTATAGCTGGTATCAGGTGAAGCTAATTTGTGGTAATTTTCAATCAAAGTCTCCATATCTGTTATCAGAAAAAAGGCGATTTCCATTAAATCCTATCCCTGGTTATATATCTCTTGAAAAATGGGCACATGTCAGCGGCGTATATGAGTTAGCTATTTAAAGTAGCAATTCGGCATAGCTGGGAATTTATTTGGTTCAAGGTAATGATATTTCATATATAGATAAGTGTTCTATATATCAAAAAAACCAAACAGAAAAAAGCTAACAGAAAGCGGTACCAGGATTAAATAAAAGTATATTCATCATATCTTCGAAACCATGTACATATCAGTACCCGCAAAGGAAATGGGAGAAAAAGCGAAGTAGGAATAGAAATTTGAGATATAGAAGTTGTGATAGAGAAAAATGAAGAGGGTAAAGAAGTGTAACGGTTCATGGGCACTGGATTATTGGGGCTCATGAGTAATGGATGCGGCTGGAAGACAACGCCCCATGTTGCTGCAGGCATCGCACCAACTGTGCTCTTGGAAACCCCTTTTTAGGAGCCCCTCAGACCTTAAGGATATTAATCCCAGCCTAGGTTGTATTTTCTTTGTTTTTCTTCAGTTTTTTAACCTGGCCCACTTGCACCAATACGATAATTATATGCGACTGTTTCTTTAGCACAAAAAAACAGAAAAAAGTAGATGAAAAAAAATAGTGTCATACAGGCATAATTATAAATAATTCAAATTAAAAATGTAAATACAAATGAATGAATGTTGCCACAATTTGTTTAATAAACGCTTTGCTGTTGATTTAACCGACAAAAACTCTCCCCGAAGGTGTTGGGGAGTAGTGTAGAAAGTGCCAGCCCTTGCCGGATATGAACACTTGCCCTACTGACGCGGGAGCTAGAAGATGTTTAATGAGAGGCATATATGGCGTATGAGCGTTGATCAACACTCAAGTTGCACGTCATTACCTATGTAGAGTTTTAGAATAGGTGTTAGCAGAAAATTTTTAAGGCACGAGTTCGAAGTTAAGGTGGCAAGGGTAATTTCGGTGTCACTGCTGGGCCCGATCGGGTTCCCACTACATCCACTTACTTACATTTAATTTCATAACAACCCTGTCTCAATTATCAAGTCCCATTCGAAAATTGTAATAATCGGAGCAGACCTTTGCAGCGGGCTGCTCCACGTTTTCTTCTAATGGGCGGGTATAGAACCCAGCCCTGGACGAAGAGAATGGATTTTGCTGGAAGAAAATTTACGTTAAACGGTCGCAATCTGAACAATGCTTCACATGTAAGAGATACCTTCATAAATCCGGATGTTCAGGGGTTAAAGCTAACATCAATGGCCCCATGTTTTTTAAGTCCCAGGGCGTCCTCCGGTTCAAAGAGCGCCCTTAGCACCGGCCCTCGTGCTCTAACAGCCCCAATAGTAGCACTGTCTCCACGACAATCAGACTACCGCTACCACCTCTCACGGCCGCTCAACACCCCCACTACCTTCGGAGTAAGACAGATATGCGCATTAACAAGTTTCAGCCTACTCCTCTCTCTCTCCCCAATTCTTGTTCCCGTCAAAGAAACTTTTGGATGGATGGAAGCGTCCATCACAGGCCACAGATAACCTTGTCATATCAGGTCCACAGCATTCTATACTGCGACACAGCTTGGGACTTGGCCTACCACCACCACGGTGAACTGATCCATCCCTAACGCCTATAGTAAAATCGACGTCTACCCCACCGACGACCGCGACGATAATTCATAAAGGATACCAACATAAAAATGAACGCGATTCAAGAGAGTAAACCTTATAAATGATCTGTTTCTTTCTGATATTGCGCAATACGAGTACTTAGTCGTCCTTTTGACACCTTAGTTGAATTTGCAGCTTTATACAAAGCATAGATTCATTCGGGGGTATGGAACTCTTTACATCTGCAAAAGAATGCTTGCAAATACAAAAAAGTTATGATTATTAAGAATTACATTAAGATCTTATTTTGAAAGGGTTTCTACATACTAGATTTTACATTGCGTTCAAATAGTGGTTGTTAATTATCGTATTTCTATACTGAGTGTTCGGAAGATTCAGGTCTCTAGCGGGTAGTTCGTTTAGCAGGGTCGGCATTGTGACACTGAGTGAGTGTTTTGAGTACTCGTTCCTGAATTTAGGTATTTGATAGCGACCTTGTACGCACATTCGTGTTTTGTAGTTATGGTTTATGGGGTTCCTGAACTGCTGGTCATCATAAAATTCGCTAAGCACTATAGATTTGAAAAGAGATTTTATGTCAAATATTTCCAGTTCTTTATATACCGATGTTGTGCAGCTTAATTTTTGTTTTTTTGCAAGGACTTTGAGTACGTAATCCTGACTATGTTGCAGTTGTTTGCACTTGGTTGTTGTACCCCATGATGTTATGCCATGTCGAAGACTGCTTTCTACGAGCGACAAGTATGCCTGTTTAAGGACGGAGGAAAAATTACATCTTTCGGAGTTTTTTCTGCAGTTCGACTACATGGTCATGCCACTTTAAGTGCTTATCTACAGTAACTCCCAGATACCGATATGTGCTTACGACATCGATTAGAGTAGTGCATGAACAGTTTGTTATGCTATTAGTACCGTGCTTATGTAAGCATTGGTGGTCGTGGTATTTTATTCTAACGTCAGCGTGTTGAAAATGCGGCGGTCTAATGTGCATAAGCTTTGTTTTGGTGGCGTTAATTATTAGGCCGTTATCATGGGACCATCTTGTAATTATGTCAAGCTTGCATTGCATTATTTGCTCAGCTCTGTATAGATCTCTGTGAGATACAACGACGGCCGTATCGTCAGCGTAGGCATAAACATTACAGTTTTTCAAGCATTTTAACATGCTGTTGGTATAAATAATATACAGTAATGGCCCCAGTTTTGACCCTTGTGGAACGCCGAATGAACTAATTGCCTCGTAACTCTCTTCGTAATTAATGTTCACTCTGGATTTCCTGTTTTTTAAATAGCTTTCGAACCACTTTAAACAGTTCCCACGTACCCCTATATTTTCTAGTTTTTCCAGCAACCTTTGATGCGACAGTGTGTCGAAGGCTTTGCTGAAGTCGATGAACAACACTAAGTTATGGTGATTTTGGCCAAGGTTCTCATGAACTGCATGTGGGTTGTCCTCTCATGTACCATGCATATCTTCAGAAGAGCTGGATGACAATTTGTATAATGACCGTGCACACCATCGGTACGTATCGTAAAATATGCGACTCAAAAGTTTCGCTCCGGGTATTATATGCTCAGGACCACCCGAACCAAAAATATTTTTAAATTGTTTTATTTAATATTGGCTTATTTAAAAATTTTATTTTCTTTCAACTTTCAAAAAAACTTCAACCAAATTGACATTGTAGTGTTTATCCCCCTTCAACAAATGCGAAATTGTTCTTGTAATTTCTTCGTCGGTAATTCAAAAAAAAGAACTTTGAAAGATGTGAACGGTACCAAGACCAAAAAATGTTAATTCGCTATATCTTCGGAGATATGCAGATACATATCAGTAAAAGAAGACAAAAAGGGAGAAAAGGAAAATAAAGAGGGTAAAGAAAAGGGAGGGGATCTGGGTGTGGGGGAAAAGTAAGGAAAAAAATTGGTCAAATGTAGGTAAGTAAATTTTTGGAAAGGACTTGTATTATCTAAAAATAAAAGTGTTACATCGCGAATTAAAAGCAAATTTCCAAAGTGGTGAAACGGCTAAAAGTTTGAGCCTAAGTTCAAAACTTTTTTGCGTGCCATTTATGTCCAAATCAAATTTGGTTTAGAATTTAAATTATGCCAGTTTTAAAGAAAATGAGCGTGAAGAAGAGTTTAAATTTTAAACCAGAAATGGCTTAACAATCAAAAAATCATAAAAAACATTTGTATCAGTATTTGTATCAAACTCGTCTTCTCTACCCACTGAGCTACGGCGCGCACAAAACTGTTTAGAGAAAATTTCAATGACTTCAAAAAGCGTTTGAAGTTTTTTCAGTTAAGTTTTAAATCTAAACCGCAAGAAATTGAAAATTGGTGTAGGTAATTGAAAGTCATACCTGGAAGGGTTTGTGCTCCAAATTTGATCGATCCGTTTTGCACGCAAATTGACTTGGCACATACATATACCTACTTAAATCCGCACGATGTATTTAATATATAGACTACCACCATTTTTCTTGCCTATCAACTTCTGCAGATGTTGAAGACTCACTTCATTTAACTATTTGCCTGATTCAGTGGTCTAGCATGAATACTTCCACATATATATGCAAAATTAAAACTATGATTTGTATGAGAGGCGCCCTATCCCCTTACCCTCCGTTTTTTTGCAGTTTTCGAAGATTAACTTCCTATATCGTCGTGGATGTATGTAAATGCTGCATTACTGTGGTTTCAAAAAAGAAATACAAAGTTCCCTGGCACAACGCTGCCCTGATGAAACTTCGTAATCTGAAAAATAAATTCTTCCGTAAATTTAAAAACAGTTAAAATAGGGCTTTTTTTGTTAAGTATAAAGAGTTTGAAAAGATAAATTTTTACACAGAAACTATATTTTTAATTGTGAAGAAAACTTGAAAACAAATCCAAAATCATTTTGGAATTTCGTTAGCTCGAAGAAGGCTGTATCTAATATTCCATCATCTATCTTCCTCAGCCACAGATTGGTTGATACTCCTGGGGATGCTGCAAATCTTTTTTTCGAATATTTTATGGCCAATTTTGTATCCGATTCTGGCAATTGTGATGACATTTGTTTTAACACCCATTCTACTTTGGATTTTGGGAACCTTGTATTGTCTACTGACGATGTCTTTAGGGGCATTTCTCGACTTAAACCCTCGTCAAATACCGATGTTGATGGTTTGTCTGTGTACCTGTTCAAGCAGTGTAATACCCTTGCTTATCCCCTCTTGTTAATTTTCAACAATTCCTTATCTTCGGGTACTTTTATAGATGCATGGAAGTTAGCTCTGATCTCACCTATTTTCAAGAGTGGCAATAAAAATGACGTTAGCAATTATAGGCCCATTTCAAAACTTTCTGCCACATCAAAGCTCTTTGAATGCATTATTCAAGAGAAACTCCTTTTTTTGTCCAGAATGTCGTGTGCCCAGAACAGCATGGCTTTTTTCCGGGACGCTCCACTGTGTCTTACTTGGCTATTTTCTCTGATGACTGCATCGCAGGCTTTGAGTCAGGATGTCAAGTTGACACAGTGTATACTGACTTTTCTAAAGCATTTGATCGGATTTCACATTCAATTCTGACTAAAAAACTAGCTTTGATGGGATTCCATTCTGTTTTTCTGAGGTGGATTGAATCTTACTTACACAATCGCCGTTGTATGGTGGTGGTTGACAATGTTAGGTCTGTTCCTTTCGTCGACTGCTCCGGTGTTGCACAAGGAAGCATCTTGGGCCCACTTTCTTTGTCTTGTTCATCAATGACATTTGCGCTTGCTTCTCTACAGTAAGATTTCTGCTGTGCGCGGATGACCTTAAAATATATTCTATAATCAATAGCATTCATGATTCCGAAATGATGCAATTATATTTGGATAAGTTAGGTAACTGGTGTATAAATAATCGGCTAACACTGAACATTAGTAAGTGTTTTCATATTACTTTTTCGAAACGTGTCAATGTCATTGATACAGCATATCGTATATCAAATACGCCCTTATCGAGGGTAAGTGAAATTAAGGACTCGGGAGTAATTTTCGACTCGAAATTTACTTTTGCAAGTCATATTAACCTTTGAATCTCTAAATCGTATGCCATGCTGGTTTTTGTTAGGCGTCATGGTCCGGATTTTGCCGATCCTTATTCGCTTAAGCTATTATTTTCGGCATTTGTGCGTTCCAAGCTTGAGTATGCCTGTTTCATTTGGTCGCCTTACTACAATTGCCACATTGTAAGGATTGAATGGACCCAAAAGGTATTTTTAAAATTTGCGTTGCGCAACTTTTGCTTCACGGAGCTTATCCCGACTTACGAAGCGCGATGCTTATTGATTACCTTAAGATTATTGCAGAACAGGAGAACAACTTTGTCGCTGTCATTCATTTTTGATTTGTTTCGGGGAGTTGTTGATTGCCCCATACTCCTTAAAGGGATTTTAATAAACATTCCAGCTAGAGCTCTTCGTAGCTCTGATTTCTTCCATGTTGGTATTTCTAAATCTCTCTATGCGAGAAATGCACCAATTACTAGAGTCTCAATTGAGTTCAACAGAATTTCTAGACTTATCGAGATAGATTTTCAGTTTCCAAAGATCGCTTTTTGAGTTCTTTAGCTACCTTTTACAAGTAATAGCATTGAAATATTGTATTATTGTTTACTATATATATATAAGTTCACATAGCCTATAAGATTTGTATGCTTTTTGGCTTGAATAAATAAATAAATATGTACTATGAAAACTCCGATTTGTATGGGAGGTGCCACGCCCCCTTCGAGTTTATCTCCCATTCTTCTGAAGTTGGTGGAGATTAACTTCATTTAGCTCTTTACCGAATTTCAGTCATGTAGTATGAATACTTCCAGAGATGTGCACTATGAAAAATCCCATTTGATAGATCGAAACTGTTTTTAGCATATGACCATCGCTGGAAGGCTTCCAATTTGTCTTCTAAATTTGGTTATGATCGCTCAATCTATTTAGCACGCAATTTGGTTTATATTTAGATTTTGAATTTTATATACTATAACCTCTAAGACGCTGGGTACACATACATACATACGTGCAACTTGTTTTATGCAAGTTTCGAAATACAAGGTGGCGCAAAAGTAAGCTTCCGATGTTCAGCATATCGGTTGTGGCACGTGCAGTGTGTGCTGTTGCACCGTCTTGTTGGAACCACATGTTTTGCAATCCCAATTCATCAAGTTGCGGCAAAAAGAACTCGTTGATCATTGCTCTGTAGCGCTCACCATTCACAGTAACCGTTTGGCCCCGACCGATTATTGGTCAAATAAATAGTCAGCAATATTCCGCGTTCTGGAGCAGTGTAGCGTAACATTGTTTATTAACGTGTATTTCGCATGTGTTTACTACACAAATGTCAAAACAGAACTGACTTTAGGGTCCAATCGCAAAATTTATAGCATTTTCTGATAGGAGGATTACTTTTGCGCAGTAACCGTTTTTCACCGACCGATTATTGGTCAAATAAATAGTCAGCAATATTCCGGGTTCTGGAGCAGTGTAGCGTAACATTGTTTATTAACGTGTATTTCGCATGTGTTTACTACACAAATGTCAAAACAGAACTGACTTTAGGGGCCAATCGCAAAATTTATAGCATTTTCTGATAGGAGGATTACTTTTGCGCAGTAACCGTTTTTCACCGACCGATTATTGGTCAAATAAATAGTCAGCAATATTCCGCGTTCTGGAGCAGTGTAGCGTAACATTGTTTATTAACGTGTATTTCGCATGTGCTTACTACACAAATGTCAAAACAGAACTGACTTAGGGGCCAATCGCAAAATTTATAGCATTTTCTGATAGGAGTATTACTTTTGCGCCACCCTGTATAAGTGGCATATGGCCAGGGCCGGGGAGAGGGGGGGCAGTCAGGACAATTTCCCTGGGGCCCAAGGTTTTTGGGGGCCCGGCAAGGCAAAGCAGTATTGACAGTACTCTAATCAGGATTTCAAAGAGAAAGAAACGCCAACTGTCCTCGGGGCCCGAATCGGCTCTCTGCGGCCCTGCATATGGTATCAAATGCTAGTACTAAAAATAATGTCTATAGCTAACTAAGTTTAGTATATATTACTAGGTGGTTTTTCTAAACCATAGCTGGGGAAAAAAGATTAGTAATCCTAATGATTACTAATCGGATTAGAAATTGTTTTTTAATCCTAATTGATTAATTAGGATTAGATGACTCTTCTAATCGATTACTTTTTGATTAGATTAGAACTAATCAAAAATCTAATCACGATTAGTGACGATTGGCATATCTAATCAAAGCTAATAAAAAAAATCCATTAGATTTCTCGTACCTCTGCCTGTTCTACCTTCGCTTTCCCAGAACACCAATTTTACTAAACGCGCCAAACGGTTTCAAAGAACTGGTTAGCAATCAGCTATACGCATATTTGAATGACGATGCCAGGTCCTGAAATTTGGAATAAATATGGTGCACTGAAAAAATCGTGTCTAGCGTTCAATACCCCGCTTACGTCATCAGCGCCCGTCGAAAGGCTGTTTTCATTTGCTGGCATAGTCAATAACACAAGACGGAATTCATTGTCTGACTTTTCTTTTGAATAGTTGGTACTAATGAAGTCGAATATAAACTTTTTGTGATACATATGTATGTAATATAAATCAGAATTTTTTTTTTTTTCAGAATGTGCCTTAAATTTTTATACTTTAACTAGTATTTTGTGTTTATGTTTACGATGAAATTTTGAATAAAAGTTATTTTAAGTTTGTTACTTTATGAATTAAATGACAAAAAAAAAATATTTCAAAACAGTTGATCTAATCAAAACTAATCGAGAAATCTAATTAATTTTTTTTTTTATTAATTTTGATTAGATATGCTAATCGTCGCTAATCGCCATTAGATTTTTGATTAGCTCTAAGCTAATCAATTAGTAATCAAAATATAAAGAATCAAAAAAAATATAATGATTAGATTACTTAATTTTTCTAATCGTAATGATTTTTAATTCTAATCGAAGTTCCCCAGCTATGTTCTAAACATGTGTTTTTTAATACCTCTACAAAAAGTAGGGACAAGTTTTAACAGTTATTTTCGAAATTTCAATTCAAAAAAAAAAAGATATCTTTATTTTACATTTGATGCACCAGAGTAATGACTACTAGGCAGTGAATATTTATCTGAAATTACTTTTATTTTGTGATTTTTATTATAAAAGTCAAAAATAACGGTTAAAAATTACTTTTATTCCCTCTCTCTCTCTATGGCGCGATATACAACAGGTATATCATCATAAACCTCCTAAGAGATTTTTGCGCCAAGCTTCTCTTCCAATTTGTGGTGTGCCGATTTGAATTTTCCCTACAAATTGGTGGGACCTACAGTTGTTTGCCGACTCCGAACGGCATCTACAAAGGAGACGAATTTTTGCTGAGAAGCCTGTCATGGCAGAAATACACTCGGAGAGTTTGCCAAACCACTGCCGAGGGGCGACCCCGTTTTGAAAAACTTTTTTCAAATCACTTTTGATGTTACCTGTACCAGGGCTCGAACCATGGACCCTCGGTGTGGTAGGCCGGCAACACTACCTTCACACCACGGCGGCCGCCAATTACTTTTATTATAAAAGTAAAAAATAACTGTTAAACTTTTTATTTTGTTATAAAAGTCAGATATAAATGTTTGTTTTCACTTATTATTGAGTCAAAGCCTACTTCATACTCCATTTAAACAAAGGGCAAATGAAGTGGCTGGTAAATTTGTAACGAACTTTAAAATGAATGGCTAGGTGAGAAAACGGCCCTCAGGGACAAAATTAATATATTGAAATGAAATAATTTTTATTTTGACTTTTATCAGTATTTGTTATAATAGTTATGTCTCTGCAAGATAACTCTTATCAAGCGGTTCCGCAAACGGTCCCAAAGCGCAATTTTTTCGAAAATTTCAAATTTAGCGACTATCTGTGGGGTAAATATCCAACAAAGCCAAATTTGCAAACAGAAATTAAAAAGCATATTATGCTGTTTTATATATAATTCATTAATTAAGCAGGTACAGGTCTCAAGCTTGTTCTAAACGCTTTTTCCTAATAAGTAAGTATTATTATAGTTAGTTTTCAGAAAGCTTCTCAGTAAAAATAATTCGCCAATTTGTTATAAAAAGTAATGGATGCAACTAACAAATTTGGGAAGAAGGTTGGCATATGATTGTTTGAATGGTTTGCGAATATGAATATCAGAAAAAAAGTAATTTGAAGTTAATACCTGGTTAATAATTATTATTTTAATTATTATTATATGTTATTATTCAACGATAAACCATAAATATATGTAATCTAAACAAACAAAAAATTGTAGACGCTTAAACAAAAATACTTCTCTCTTAGAAAATAACAATGAATTTTTTTTTTACATATTTTTTCAGTTAATAATTAAACCTCAGCCACTGAGATATAACAATAGATCCCAGGACAGCTTCAAAGAAAATCCGGTCACTGACAGGCTTTGATAGAATCTGCTCTCGTTCTCAATCACGGTTGAAATAAACGCAATCACGTATTGGCTTCGTCATTATGAACCAATGAATCTATGATTTGTGATATTTAGATGATAGAAGAATGCAGATGCGAATTTGAATTTATAAAACAAACAAATACGTGCAGACTAAAAAATGGATGCTTTTTCCCCAATGTTTTTTAATGTTTATTGCAACATGAATTATCATGGGCTTGCTTTAAGTTTCGAATGCTCAATTTTAATAAATATGAATATTTTCTTTTGGTGTGTAAATGGAAATTACTTTGGAAATGTCGTTTAAAAACCAAAACTTATATTTATTTTTGGTAGTTTTTTGGAAAGGTTGTTTTAATTTGATTAAAAATTTCTTAAATTTTGCAATATTCCAACACTGCAAATAAAGTTGCATAACCAAAACAAAGATAACAATAGGCATTAGCTGTGTTCGGTGACAAAACTTGCAAAGCAGTGTTAGCAAAGTGAGAATAAAGTAAAACTCTCTCGAAACGCCGAACAGGAGTCAGTAAAAACTTGCAGCAAAACATCTGGTGCCATTTTGATTGGTTAATAGCTCAAATATTTTAATTTTTGTTGTTTCTTTCCCATGCCACGATCAGCTGTTATCACTTGCAAGTTTTACTGAGTGAAATTCCCCCAGCAGAAACTTGCAACTCTTTCTTTCTATGAATTGTCAAAATGCGCTCTCTCGCTGCAAATGTTCTGTGTCACCGAACACTTTCCAGTAAAAATTTTAACCTCACCGAAGACAGCTACTGCTCTTATTCTATGTAAATCACTGTGCAGTCACAGTCTCGGATCAAAATAGCTGCGACTGTGAAATCATAGTCATAAGACACACTGCTCATAAAAAAACTAACTCTAATTTCATCAGAGCGCTGCGAAGATACACATTTTTTATATCACTTTGGTGGCACTCCGGAAAATTAGCGACCTAGACCTGCTTTATTTTCAATTATTTGTGAATTTTATGGGTCAATATTATATTATTTAAATTTGTTTGTTTTAATATTGATACAAACCACCCTGTGTTGGTTTGTGAGTAAGTTGCGCTACTTGTAGACATATATACTCTGGCCAGGAGGGCCAGAAACACTAGATTATTTATATTTATAAAAACTCTTCGTAGACAACTTAATAATAATAATAATTCCCAACGGATTACCCACCATATCCCGCCCGACCGGCGCGAGGGGCGCATCCGCATAACGCGCGGATTATTCGTTCGTGCCGAGTCGTTGAAAGGCTTTGGTTTGTTAATCGTCGAGATCTAAAACTGCTCAGCTACAGAGAAAACCTCATCAGCTAAGTAAAGTAGATATAGGACAGATTATACATTAAGAAATAACTAGTTAACAGAATAAAATTATTGTTAAAAGTTAAAATAAAAGTCAAAGAATAAAAAACAATTAGTAACTATGAATTTAGGATAGAAAGAATTGATTTTTTTATGCTGAAAAGCGAGTCTGAAATATCAAATCTACCAGAACGATAGTTATAATCTTGACACAAACAGCGAAAAGGCTCATTTAACTGAAAATTGAAAATTGAAGTTCACTTCAATTAGTAGAAATGGGCTGGATAGTGAACCATTTAGCGATTCGTATAGGGTGGCAGATTGTACGAGAGATCCCAATGAAAATCTCATAAGGCAAATAGTAAAAATTGTTTTTGAACTGATTCAAGGCGATCTACATGAACCTGGTAACGCGGGTTCCAAATTATAGAGCCATATTCAAGTATCGGTCTGACTAATGTAGTGAAGAGGGTTTTAGTTACATAAGGGTCGCTAAATTCTTTAGACCATCGTTCAACGAATGCTAGGACACCTCTAGCCTTATTGACTGTTGTGTTAATATGGCGGTTGAAACTGAGTTTATAGTCCATAGTAACCCCCAGGTCAACAAAATCATACACTTGCTCAAGACTATAATTTTTAATTGTATAGGAAGCCGGCTGAGAAATTCCACGCGAAAAACCCATGTGTTTACATTTTTTAAGTTAAGTGGCATATAATTTAAATCGCACCAAGTAACTAGTGCATCTAGATCTGATTGTAGCTTATTTCTATCTTCAAATGACGCGAATGACATGAAAAGCTTTACGTCGTCGGCATACATTAACATTTTTGAAAATTTTATTATTGTAGAAATATCATTTATAAACAACAAGAACAGAATCGGGCCAAGATGGCTTCCTTGAGGAACCCCCGAAGAGACATAAATGACATCGGATACTAAATTTTTAAACATTACTCTTTGTGTCCTGTCACTAAGGTAAGAAGAGATCCAGCGATTGAGACCCGGCTGGAAGCCCAACTGATCGAGTTTATGAATAAGTAATGAGTGACACACTTTGTCAAAAGCTTTGCTGAAATCCGTATGCAGCGGTGAAAGAAACGATTCTTTCCACGCAGTTGGAAAAACACCACACTTTAGTGATAGATTGAACAAATTGGTAAGGGGTTGGTAAATATGGTTCGCACACTTTTTCAAGAAACATGTAGGAATCCTATCAGGGCCGTATTTAACAGATTCTTTTAAGGTTTTAAGGTAAATTAGAACATCTTTGGCGCATATAATTGGTGAATTAATTGAATTTGTCCCGTGTAGCTTATAAGGGTAGTTTTGAAAGTTTGAATTGGTGACAGCAGAATAGTTAGAAGTGAAAAATTGAGCAAAAAAATTTGCGATATATTGATTATCGCTAGATATAATGTCTTGATATTTCATGGCTGAGGGAAACCCTGATACTTTACGTTTAGAATTTACGAAACCATAAAATGACTTTGGATTGAGAATAATGTCTCTTTTGGTTTAAGAGATATAAGCTTTATAGCACTTTTTATTTAAATCTATGTACTTGGACGTAGAATGGAATACAGTAAGTAATGTTTATTTAATCCGGATTTGTTATATAAATTAAGTGATCGCGTTTTCCTATTTTTAAGAGCCTTAAGCTCTTCTTCTCAAATAGGCAGTAAATAGTTTGATTGAAATGTGAGACGTTTAGATCGATATCACAACCAAATTCAGGCCAAGTTAATTTAGACAGTTCTTTATTTAATTTCTTGTAATTTGCTTTGGAAAAGTTAAAATCAAAGCTACTACATGAGTAGCATTGAGTGCCTTGGCCATTACTTATGGTTTCGTAGACAATTTCCATAGAAGGATGGTAAAGGTCTTCTCGTAAAACCAACGGATCACAACGATTTACAGAAAATTGGTTTATATCATTAACATACACTAAATCTAAAACTTTCCCAAACTTGTTAGCGGTAACATTTATTTGATTAAGGCAAAGATCGGAAATTCCATCTAAAAAGTCATTGTACCCCAGTTTGGACGGATGTGGAATAATGTTACCATCAGATATGTTCCACGATATATGAGGTAAGTTAAAATCACCCAAAACAATAATTGAATCTGAAGCTTTAGTCATAAAATTAACAGTTTTGAGCAGAGAGACATGTTCCACGTAGACTGAAAAATCTGATGCTGGAGGGATGTAGCAAACATATAAGTACATAGAGACGTTGTCTAGTTGAAGGCGGATGCATTTGAACTCAATGAAATCGATGTTAGTAATATTAACCTCTTCTGAAGGGATGGAGGAATGAACGGCAAGTAGAACACCACCCCCGACTCTGTTCAAGCGATCATTTTTATATACTTGATATTCATTACAAAAAAACTCTGAATTGAAAACATGAGGTTTTAGCCAAGTTTCGGTAAAAGCAAATACGTTATATTTACAATGAAAAGATTTCAAAAAGAGATCAGTTAATTTGGTATTTAAACCTCTGACATTTTGATAAAAGATATTCACGGATTTAGTGCTCAGTTTTTTGACTCAACGCTATTGACAAATTTTCGCTACTTTTTGAATTCTCTCTGGTCTGTATTCAAAATACCTCACAAGAGCCCCGGGAGGCCAAAAAGAGCTGTCCAAAAGAGTATCGAAATCTTTCTCAGATACATCAATCTTAAACGAAGACATACTTCTTTGATATGTGAAATTAAATTTGCTAACAGTTACGCTTTGATCTTTAACTTTAGAAGAAATATGGTACATCAGATCATCCTCGGTAGTGTCTGGATGGAACCTAGACACAAAAATAGATTTTTTGCGAGGAACCACAACCAGCTTACCAACGATTGGTTCAGACTCCATTGCAATAGTTGGAGGTTCCGGGTTTTTCCTAGTGGACGTTTTTGAAGGGGCGTTCATCGACGTTGCTCGGACAACCGTACTAGGAATTGGAGAAGCCAAATCGATAAGTTCAAGGGGTTGAGGCAGCGTCGGCACTGTTGAGGTAGTAGGCCGATCATCCGTACGCCTGCGCTTGTTTTCGCGATAATCAGGGCATTCCAAATGAGGCGAATTCTCCAAAGTTTCCAAGGTTTTGAAAATATTTTCATATTTTTGGAATTTTTCGGTCAGCAATGAAATATCTTTGCTTATTTCAGAAAAACCGTTTCTGATATGCCTAAAGATTTTACAGAGATCAACATCCGTCGACCGGCATTTGGAACAAGACCAGCGCAGGCCTTTTCTATTCCGGTTAACCCAGTGCACTTTGCGTGGACAAGTCCATCACACAACCAGCATGCCAAAAGCGTTCGGACTCGCTTTTTACCTGACAGTTTGCTATCATGCACGACATTTTCGTATAAATACTAATATAAATTTATAAGAAAAATTATACGTTAGAAAAAATTTAGCGGATTAAAGAAAAAACAACCCTGACAGTTTAAGTGACACAGTACTGAGCGAACAGTTTTAAACACACTGTATCTGACGTTTAACAAACCACGCAAAACAGCTGTAACGAAAAAGAAATAAGAAAAGCAAGTCAGAGCACAACAACAATTGCAATATGAAATAAAGCCTATCAATAGCAACAAATAAAATATGCAAAAAACTCGGCACACACAAACTCAACAAAATGAATTTATAATAATGAATAACTATTGAAACTTTTTAACACTTTTCACACCAAGTAGTGAAGCACATTAAGTATTTAACTCTATCCACTTTAATTATAACTTTAAAATATCAAAGATATTATTAATTTATTAAATATAATAACAGAGAAAAATATAAACAGAAGTACACAGCTTGACGTTTGCGTATGTCGTAGACGGCGCCATGAAAAATGTCGAGAGGGGTACCCAGGGGCAGTATATGGTGTACCTTCATCCACTGCCTTCCACTCCGATTCGCAAAAGAACATGTCAAAGTAGTAGGAGTAAACAATGCACAGGAGTCTAGACAACATGTCGATTCGCGAACAAAATGCAAACGAAACGCACGTCTATCGAACGAGACTGCAAAGCCCTACACAATTATCAACAAATGTGAAAAAAAACTGAATATTAGCATTCTCATTCGCGAATATCATTAGTGGATATTCGCATTCGCGAATGTTCAAAAAGTGGCATTCGTTACATCACTGATATGAAGGTAAGCATTTGCTTTGCCTCGATTTTTTTTTAAAGTAGTCCTTCTTTGTTCGTAACAAAACTGGTCAAACCAACATTTACTTAAAAAATTGCACCTGAGCAAACATCCCCCCACCGCTTACTTGAGGGATCTCCTTCGATCCGAAAACACTCGAGTGATAAATACGCAAGCATAACTTTTACAGAGGCATTATCTAACTTCGATAAATTACCAGTACCAGTAAGCTTCATTTGATACCCATATTGGCATATCTCATTTTTTTTAGTTCAAAAAGGGTGGCAACCTTGTAAAAATATCCTGAGTTTTAGCACATGGCAAGAATGTCTTGGAATTTAGCATTCCATCTGTATAACAAATTTCTTCCAATTCAAATCAGCCCTTACCAATATAGAAGTGGATATATAAATATGTAAATAAATAAACTAATATACAAATACACATACAAGAAAAGCTCGTTTAAAGTTATAAGATAATACATATATAATCTTGTAGCGATGGTAACATTAAGTTAACAATTTTCATGTTATTTCGTTCTCAAGCTTTCGTTATTAAAAAACAATTTGTTTTGACTTTAAAAGCATATTCATGCAAGTAAGTTGTAATGCCAGAGTGTAAATTCATGTTTTGCAATATAATTAATATATTTTTATCTATGTTTTTTCTCCATGTTTTGTGTACAATAGTCTTGATAATGACTTCAGATTGAAGTCGAAATATCGACCGACCATTAAAAATTTTAAAAATAAAAACACCGTGTTTTATTTCAAATTTGGCCTTGAGCTCACCAACATATAACTTAAATATAATTAAATAAGGCCAGCAAAACTAACAATAATTTAAATTTTATATTTTATCTTAAAGTCAAATTTTCTCTTTTATAATAAAAGTTATTTTTAACCGTTATTTTTGACTGTAAAAAAAGTAATTCTTAACCGTTATTTTTGTCTTTTATAATACCAATCAAAAAATAACTATTTAATTTTAACTTTTACTATAAAAGCCTGAACCGTTACGATCCCTGACAAAAAGCCATAAAAAACGTTAATAGTTCGATTACCCACAGTTTGAGCAAATCTTATGCCCGTAAAGTCAACGGAGAAATCAAATATTTTCTTTTGTTTACATTTGACACAATGTTGCCATTGATCAGATTTCATGCATGCTAACCGCGAACATATACTTTTGAAACGATTATTTTTCTTTTTATGAATGCCCAAAACTAATGCTGGATAATTTTAGCCAGTCAATTTATTATTTAAAAGCAACAACTTAATATAGTAATTACAGGTTATTCGAAAAATGTAAAAGGTATTTTTGTAAAACAGCTGCAAACGATCTATAACCAGCATACAAAATGAATACTCAACACTGTCATGTGAGAAAGCAATCAGCTGACACGTGCTTACGGAAAAAATCAAAATTTGTTTGATTTCTACGGAACGTTCTACGTACACGGAAAAATTTAAGTTGGTAATATTGCACTTTCATAAGACAGGTCGTATCAGCTGACAGTGCTTGCGTTCGTGAGTAATTGGACTATAAAACCATATTTAGTTCATGCTCAGGTGTAAGAGGATACAGGTGTAACATTGAAATATAAAAGTAAAATTTTGAATAAATGGAAAATTTTCGATAGCGTGTAAGGTAGATCCACAGATTCTTGTTAGTTGGCAAGAGGGCTCAGTAATGTGTTCCATTTTTCCAAAGATGTGACTCCGCTACCCATGGGAATGTAAAAACTTTGGACGATACAGCTGCAGTATTAATGATTGGCAAAGATTTTGAGCATTTGCTTGGCGTACTTGTGGCCCTCAACGACACTGGTGAGCAGATGGCTGAAGTATTTATTCGGGAAGTTGACCGATTTGGCCTACGTAACAAAATATTCGGTATATCCTTTGATACTATAGCATCTAATACAGGATTAGTCCAAGGAGCATGTACCAGAATTGAAAGAGAATTCGGACGAAGATTTTGTGGTTGGCTTGCCGTCATCATATCAATGAACTAATTCTGGATTCCAGGGCTTTACATCAAGCAAGGTGGATTGCAAAGGCAACATATTCACTTAAAACTAAACAGGCAATTATTTCTCATAGATAATTGAAAGGATTGGTACGAGGCAACTCTAACTCGATATTATCCAAAGAATGATTTAGATAAGATACAGCTTCTAAGCATTTCAAAAAAAAAGTTTGTACTGTCCATCTGGCATTTTTGGCGAACGTATTACTCAAGATGTCAAGGAAAATAGGACTAGAAATTTGGAGATCAAACCTGCAAAGGAAATGGAAATGAAACGGGTAGAAGTTAACAAACTAGATTTTGAAGGAAAAGACTTGAACTATTTCGTTGCTAACAAAACAAAGATGTTATTTCGATGTTCGAATCATTCAAAGTTGAATAATGGGGCTATCAGCTCTTGCGGCGGACCCCCCGCTGGGAAAAAATCTGCCGTCACGCAATTCCGAAAAATGCTATCAGCAAATATGTCTTTTTCGTACTTAGTGCTGCCTACAAACCAATTGACGTACATCGTTCTGTTAGCCACCAAATTAACCGCCGGCTAGTGCTAACAGGATTTTATGAAAGCGGCCCTCAAAGCAGATAAATTCAAAATAGATTAAAAGTGTAAATAAATCTGAATGTCACTCAGAGTTAATATTCCAAGAGAATTTCGTAACCCCGACAAAATAGCTGATAGCATTTTCCCGACGGTGCCCCGGCAGGAGCTCCGCCGCAAATTGCTGATAGATCCCAATATAACAAAAGTATTGTCTAATTCGTTTACCTTAAAATCTAGTTTTAAAAAGCTTGTAATTGCCAGTTTATCCAATAATAGAAATTAACTTTAAAAAATCGTATTTTTTGTGTGCTTTTTTAAAACTAATCAAATGTGAAATAACTTAATATTATCAAACCTCTTAAAATTTGGCACATATGTATATCTTTTATACCACTGAGACTCGGGGCGTAAGCAAAGTCTCCAAAAATTTTGTATTTCAAAATGTTCCATATAAAATAAAACACCCTTAGTCTGAGGTTACTTTAAGTACCACAATTAATGAAGAACATGAAAATGTTCATAAATATTAAACACCAACAAAAGAAATTAAGACCATTTTCATAGATAAATGACACATATTTCGTTTTTGGTAACATATTTCCAATTCCAAAAAACCCTGGATTCGAAGAAATATGTTCCGGGATTTTCGGCGCCTACAAAAAATTGTGATCGCGGAAGATTATCCCTACTCTGAACTACATTACAAGTTTTTCCTGCTATATTGAAGATGGGAATACAGAAATATAAATGAGTCTCAAAAGGGTAATTTGTTTTTTCTGGTCAGTTTAATATACAGGTATCTTTATACTGCTTAGATATTAGCCAAATGGTAGCCATTTAAGAACCCTGTTAATTTTATGACACTGAGCTTATTTATTATAAATGCATTTCCTTGGACATCCATATAAAACCGCAATCGTTTATTCGTACTTACATACACACATGCGCCATTATCAAGCCATATCCTTTAAAATTTATTGCACCCCATTCAATCTAATCAGCCATTTATTTCTAACACCTTCAACGTCATTAAGGAATTCATCATAACCATTGATACAAATTTCAAATTATTGTTGCATATACCAGTGTTCTGCGAAACATTGATAATCTGCAAAATACGTAGCTTCGAGGAAATTAAAAAATATTCAGGTGAAATTAGCAATATTTTGTATGTACTTTGTTATACTGTGCACATTCTCACAAGCCTGTCATACATATATATATTTTTTTTCAATTGAGAGCAAAAATACTCAGCAATAATGTCATCACTTCACAAAATGAATTCCCAATTTACTTTAAAAAATCTCTCACTAACCCCAAATATTATTCACCCATCATGCGAAGCACTGGATTTTCCGTTTGCTCTATGCAATGTAATATAACAGAAATATGGTTCATAAATGTATGAAGCATACATACACTTCCCGTTTATCGTATTTCAGATAAAAACTCTTAAAACCAAATTTTTCCCTGAACAATTTTAAGATATCCAGATGATTGGATGAAATATTCCCAATCTTTAAAGCCGATTATTCCCACAAAAATTTTCATTTTAATCATTGAAGATATTCTCTGATGGTAACAAAAAATATCCAGGTCTGGAGGGGGTTATTGTTTGCTTCTGTTATTATAATTAAATCAAAGACCGCCAAAAAAATTTATATTTATACATCTTTTCGAAATGAGAACGACAACCGAACTTGGTAAATGGATTCAACTTAATTACAGCTGACAAATTTCATACACAAAAGTAGTGAATAATAATATTAGGTTGTTCCATATACTTACCCCAATACTTTCATGTCTTACTTGATATTTAAAAACTTTATTTTCCAACGTTGAATGTTAGATACACTTGTTAACTTTTAGTTAATTTTATTTTATAGATATTTCAAAGTTACAATACTTTGTAGGATCTGTTAGTCGACCGTATTTGATTGTCTACTTTAAATATAAAAAATAAAAAATTGAATGAAATAAAAAAAAAAATAATAAAATAAAAAAAAAATATCCGCAATGTATACAAAGCTCCAAATCCCCAGGTGGAAATATGTACATGCTTACGGCAAAATTTGGAGCTTTGTATACATTGTACAAATGCTGTACTTTTCCATTTTACATGTATTGTTTCTCAGGGAGCACATATACTCAGTCACTTCTTCTGAATGTGTGTATCTGTATTATTATTAATAGCCCTGAAGGAAACGAATCTAACGTAAAAGTAAGTTTAAATTGCTTACGAATTAACTGGTGGTGTATATTTACTGTAAATTTTCAACTGCATAGGGTTGCCAACATTTTTTCAGAAACATGTAGTACTTTTACAAACTAATATGGAAAATATAGTACAATTCAAAAATATATAGTATTTTATTAAAGACGATTAATGCCTTTGTGGAAAAAGGTCCCATCAAAATCGATCCTACCAACATGTAGTTTTCTTGAGAATAAAGTATCTGGATCACAGTTTCACCGACGATTTCATATGCTTTTTCGCATTCAAAAATTCAATTAATATAAGTTCATTTTTATTAGGGAGATAGCCGCTCGGCTTCTCTCTTCCCGCCATTTCGAATTGATGACAGAAAATATTTTTTCTGTAAATGTCGAAGTGGCAGGGATAGAGAGTCGGTAAATTTGTAAGTAAATTTGTTGAATGATTATCGGTATTTCTGTGGCAATAAGCACAAACTACCAAACTCAAATTTGGTGGAAAACGAGATAGTACCATTATTATGTTCTCCGTACACAAATATCCATCACACAAATTTTCACGGCTTTTGCTCAAAAATTGTGGATATTATGGACAAAAACTATATCTCAATTCCATACGTTTACACTATAATATCAATTTTCAAAGCGCTCTACTGAAAACCTCACCAAAATGACTTTGGTAGTTTGTCCTTATTGCCTTAGATAAAATATGGATTCGAAAAGTGTACAAAGTGCCTTAAATATTAAAAAGTCGCGCTTTGCAGAAACTGTGCAAAAATATAGTTATATAGACAGTTTTGCGAGAAGTGAAATGCAGGGAAATGACTGAAAACTGTGCTTGCCAACTATTACAACGAACAAAAATTCTTGATCCCGATACTCGTCTCTTGATACATATCCCGACATTTTTCGAATGGTTTTACCACTCTGAGGCGGTCGTAAACAATTACGAAAGTGAGGTGGACAAAAGTGTTGAATATGATGAAAGTATAAATGATGGTGGGGATGAGATTAGTTTTCATCAACCAATGCAAGTGAACCCAATATCTGATAAAGTTTAAAAAGAATTGGTGTGAATGGTTTCCCCACTGTGCGAGAAGCCTTCTAGGAACCCAGAAAAAAATTTAAAGGTGCAGTCAATTTCAAATGGAGAATTTTTATACATTGGAATTCAGAAGCACTTTTTATCAAAACCGCCTGGGTTCCTTAAAGACAGCACGGAAGTCCAAATCGATGTTGGAATTGACGGGCTTAAGTTATTTTAGAGCTCAAATAAAGTTGTATGGTCAAGATTAGGTTCAATTGTGGGACACTTTCAAAAGAGTAATTTTATTATTGTTGGTCCTTTCAAAATTATTGATAGTAAAATCGAATCAGGGCAGGAAGTGGTGTTTTGATACATGTTAACCTTTAGAATCTTTTCCTTGCTTGGACATTCTTGTAGCTACCCAGTTAAATGAACAAACATTTAAAGTAAATCGTCAGAGCACAAAATTAAAATACTTTTGTATACCCGATGTAAAGGCTAATTTTGATATTATTGCTGCACAATATTTTCCACGACTTTTCACATTAAAGCATTTTGAACAATAAATATTCGAATTTGATAATTTATACTCGTATAAACTTACACAACTTATTTTTGATAATTTTTTATTTTTTTTCATTATATGGAACAAAACTTGGATTTTTTGATGTAGAGCGACAGCTCCAATAATGCCAGTACGAACAGTATGCCGCATTCGCTTAACACGCCCACTACAAAACAAGCAAACAGAAGTAAAACGTTATGTATATTTGTACTTATGTATTTTTATATACAATATTTTTTTATATTTAGCATGTATCTTTGTAGTTACGCCCAATATTATTAGTAAGCACAACGCGCCCCACGCGCCTAATACGCTCACGACATCCCAGACAGGGAAAACTTTAAAAATTCATGGCATGCTTGACGGTATTGAACTATACGTACATGGCAATTACCCTTTATCAAATTATATGCTCTATAAATCTCTTAAGTGAATTATGTATACCAAACTTTGCATTTGCATTGTCTGTACTTAGGTCAGATTATCTATCAAAGGAAATTTGATGCTGAGAAAGTTATTTTGTCTAGCGTCAAACATGCCATTTGCAGACTCGTTACAGTTTTCGTAGAATTCTAGTAGTTTACTTTGTATTTCTTACTCAATAAAAAAATGCTGAACAACTTATGGAAATAATTTAGTATTTTTTCTATTACTTGCATCAGTTTGCAAGCAAAAATATAAATAAGGGAGATTCAAATCAATCAATAACAATTTTAATGCGTATGGCCTTAAAATCTCGATGTAATGTTTGGATCAATAAATATGATTTTGTTAAGTTATATGGTGCAGTCCATGCTGTTATAAGAAAGATTATGTTTGAGAGTATGGTAAGTTAAAGCAAGTTGTTGTATTATCATTATATGTATTTGGTCGTGTCCGAAGATAACGAATCAAAAAACTTATTTAACGTAGAAGTATTTCTTAAGAGTTCAGTCTTATATTTATGCTGTTTTGTCTGACTATGTTGTCTGGCCTATACATACAATACAAATACTCGAATCTGAATTAGAAAAAACGAAACGAAAGGCGTAAAGAAACTGCCAACATAATTTATGAACTCACCCGCCCTATGCCACTTTTTTAAATTGAAAATGTTCTTTTGTGTAACGTACATTTTGCATTGTAGAGGGATCCCCATCTCCTATTCTGTTTTATACTTTTGAAACCTTTTTAGTATTTTTCGTTCTTTCTTTGGTGTTCGCGGCGTGTCTGAGCTTAACACAGTATGTAATCCTTTTCACATTCCATAATTTTGTCCCCGAATAAAAATATACAGAAAGACACGCACAATAATTATTTAAAAAACCGCGTAACGCATAAATGCAAAACCGCGTAAGTGATATCTCAGTTTGGCTGTTTTTGAACTACAAATTGCTTAATTTGCAGACAAATAATGACTTTATGGAAAAAGTTCCCATCAAGATCGATGCTTTTAGTTATTTTCCAAACCAACATATATTTTTTTTTGAGAGTAAATGATGATGATGAAATTGATGGCAGGGGCGCGAGTTTGCAGTGTCACCTACGATATATAGTATGCTAACCGAAATTATAGTACACTACTATATAAGATAGTCTGCATGAAATCTCAACCAATTATTATGTAGCTACTTTTCAACAAAAAAATAGCCAAAAGATATAACGATATTTTTATACCTAGTAGTGCTACGCACACAAGGTATATTAACTCTAGTCGCGTGCCGGTGGTATGTAACGGCATAAACGGATCGAGATAGATAATGACATATATATCAAAATGTTCAGGAGGAAAAAAGAAATTGATTAAGCCATGTCCGTCCGTCAGTCTGTTAACACGATAACTTGAGTAAATTTCGAGATATCTTAATGAAATTTTGTATGTAGGTTCCTTGGCACTCATCTCTGAGCGCTATTTAAACGGGCGAAATCGGATGATAGCCGCGCCCACTTTTTATATATAGAATATTTTTGGAAATACAAAAAAACAAGATTATTCAGTACATAATACATTTATAGGGAATTAATTTGGTGTGTAAAATCAGGAATAAATTTTTTAAATAATATTAATCATAAATCAAGAACCGTTCAAGATAGCGAAACGAAATTCGGCACACATAATTATATTATTACTTGCAAGGTATGTCCGGAATAAAATTGTTGAAATCGGTTAAGAACCACGCCCACCTTTATACGAAAGATTTTGAAAAGGATCATAGATATATTTAATAGGCAACAACTTTGCGTACGAAAGCTTTATATCATTTCTATTTCACTTTCAAAGTGTCCGTAAACGAAGAAAGTCGAAAAATATAAATATTTTATAATTGGCATGGCCGCGCCTCTTTTATAGTGGATTATTCCACAAAACTTTTCATGCCATAACTCCAGAAAAAATTGATACATATATAGAAACGATATTTTGCGAAAATGTTGAATATATGTTGTTGGTGTTGGTAGAACTGTTTACGCGATGAATGCTCCTCTTAGAAGAACACTATCACAATTTAATGCTTTCTCTTCATTCTTAGATATTGATTTTTGGTATTCTAAGCTTATCTTTTAAGACTTTGCTCATAATAGTTTCCTCAAATTTTTTTTGTTATTTAAGTAAACACATTTTGTACAGGGTGTTTTTTTTACAGGTTTGTTTTTCGAATAGAGATAAAACTGGCATTTTGTGGTCAAATCTGGCAACTCTAATGTCATTTATGTTCAGTTTGGTTTGCCATTTCATCATGAACAGGTTGACAAAAGAACAACGCTTGCAAATCGTGCAAATTTATTTCGAAAATAATGGTTCAGTTCGCGAAGTTTACCGTGAGCTCCGTCCATTTTATGGTCGACATAATCGTCCATCAGAGCAATTAATTCGGTTAACCATGGATCGTTTTCGCACTACGTTTACTCTATGTGATAATACGCATCCGCAGAGACGTCGAACAGTGCGCACCGAAGAAACAATTGCCGCTGTAGAGCAAAGTGTTGAAGAGGACCCGAATGAATCGATTCGCCACCGTGCACAGCAATTGGAGCTTTGTCCATCAACTTTATGGAAGATTTTGCGCAAAGATCTTGGCTTGCGACCTTACAAGATCCAGCTTGTGCAAGAATTAAAGCCGCGAGACCATGCAATGCGTCGTGATTTTGGTGTATGGGCCGAAAATGAGATTGATTTCGATGCTGATTTTCATCGCAAACTTTTGTTCAGTGATGAGGCTCATTTTTGGTTGAATGGCTACGTCAACAAGCAAAATTGCCGCATTTGGAGTGAAGAGAATCCACATGAGACCCTTGAAACGCCATTACATCCACAAAAACTGACTGTTTGGTGTGCTCTATGGGCTGGTGGAGTCATTGGGCCATACTTCTTCCGCAATAATGCTGGAGAGGCAGCTACCGTTAATGGAGACCGGTATAGAGCCATGATAACCGACTATTTTGTTCCCGAATTGGATGGCATGCATGTGGATGAGTTGTGGTTCCAACAAGACGGCGCTACATGCCACACAGCGCACGTCACAATCGATTTATTGAAGGAAACATTCGATGAGCGCATAATTTCGCGGAATGGACCTGTCAATTGGCCACCAAGGTCGTGTGATTTGACACCATTGGATTATTTTCTTTGGGGATATGTGAAGTCGCTCGTCTACACCAACAAACCAGAAACGTTAGGGGAATTGGAAGCCAACATTCGTGGCGTTATTGCCGACATACGGCCCCATATGCTCGAAAAAGTGGTTGAAAATTGGACCTGTAGAATTGGCTTTATTCGAGCCAGCCGCGGCGGCCACATGCCCGAAATCATATTTAAACATTAATGGCATAAAATTATCCTTCCAATAAAGCCAAATTGATGGACCTTAAAACGATTTTCTTGTGTTTTATTTCAATTCGAAGTTCTATACCACTAAAAAAAACACCCTTTACGTATGTACATATTACTGTCTGTAAGCATATTGTTTGGGGATTTAATTAATAAATAAATGTTTGTTGTAAAAATGGCCGAAATCGGTCTACGACCACGCCCAGTTTTTTAACATAGTTCTGAAAAATGTAAAACGCGATATTTTTATAACCATGGATACACCAATAAGATCTTGCACAGATAATAAGCTTTTTAAGCAAAAAAATTTTGGGGATTTTGGGGAAGTAGGCGCGGCGCCGCCCACTTTTCAGCATAAAAATTCAGCTATTTTTAAAGGCGATTGCTTATAGTTTGAACTAGATATTTCAATCAAAATTGGTCAGCTGCTGATAAATAGTATGTAGTATACTCCTGCCAAAAATTAAGCAAATCGGATAGCACGCAAACAAAATATCCGGGCAAGTTGTTAATACCCCACTGCAATAGGGAAGTTACAGGCCCGTGCAGGGGGTTTTTTGCTCTCAGAGGTTCCTATGATACGGAAAGAATTTCTGAAGACGAACCGTTGAAGAATGATGGAAACTTAAGAGCTCTCTTAAGATATCGAGCCAAAACTGATGAGTAGTTGAAAAAACACCTGAGTGATTCACCAAAGAATGCTATGTACATAAGCAACCGTGTCCAGAATGAAATAATCAACATTTGTCACCACCTCATCATGAGTTACAACATCGATCAAGTGAACAAATCGAAGGGCTTTTCTTTTCTCGAACACGACACGCCAGACATTGCAGGAGTAGAACAAAGTTCAATTTGCATTCGCTACTTGGGTAAATGCGGCGAAAAGTTCATCATTCAGGAATATTTTTTGTGTTTTATTCCTATCACCGATTTCACTGAAAAGGGATTAGGAACTGCTTACCTTAAGGCACGCGCCTTAAAGCAGTGGATGCGTGTGACATCCCGCAACGGCCAAGAGCTAGAGCCTGGGTTCCAGCGACGCCAAAGGAGCCAGATGAAATCCTGGAGCAATTTCAGGAGTTTAACCCGGGTCTACCGACCCAAAACTGGAAGGTGGTTAGCGTGGACAAAGCAGCCGGACAAGCAATGATGCAGATAGTTCTGCTGTTAGACCAGGCAAGGCCTAGACCGGTGCGATTAACGTGTGAGCTATGACTTCAAGAATAGTAGCTTGAAGGTGTATAAGGCTGACGCCGAAGCCCTTGCTAATTTTTCATCTCTTGCGGAGGTGGAGCCACCCCCCCCAGCGATAACGAGATGGCGGTTGATGACAATGGGTCGGATGTGCGGAGCGCCTATGCCTCGTCCAGCTTGGACGGTAGCGGGACTCTCAGGAGGCTTTACTCCGAGAGTCAGCTGCTGAGTGAAGGCGAGGCAGACGCTACGCTCACGGAGGAGAGTGCAAAAAAGCAAGATGATGAGGGTCCTCCAAATCAACCTTCATCACATTAAAGCAGCGTCAGCTGCACTTCTACTCCAACTTTCAGCAGGTGGAGTAGATATCGTTCTAGTTCAAGAACCGTGGATCACTGGAAATAGGATCTGTGGTTTGAGGACTCCCACTTACAAGCTCTACAGCGCTCAAGATAAGGGTAAGCCTCGTACGTGCATTTTAGCTAAGTCGAATATTAACGCTTTTCTTTTACCCCAATTTAGTGACGGAGATCTGACACCGATTAGCGTCGAGGGGTTAGGTAGAAGTTGTAGATTTGCCTCTTTCTATCTGGCCCATGATCACGAAGGTTCACTACCGCCACATAACTTCAGAGAGGTCGTGAGTTCCACTAGACCACGAAACAACCTAATTGTGCTTGGAGGCGATGCGAATGCCCATCACACTCAATGGAGCAGCACTGACACAAACGATCGAGGTGAGTCACTATATAACTACTTATTAGGCTCTAATCTAAGTTTATGCAACAGGGGAAGTGACCCCACATTCATAACAAGGAACCGCGAGGAAGTCCTTGATATTACATTGGTCAGTGACTCCTTCAGCGACCTCATAGAATCATGAAGGGTTCTAATAGAACACTCCTTCTCAGACCATAGATATATTAATTTCTCAATAGCAGATACGCACACAAGTCCAAAATTCATACAAAATATAAAAAGAACAAACTGGGGCTACTACAAGAAGCTTATTGATAGAAATCTATCAAACCAAATGGGCACACCTAGATATAGGAACTAGACGAGCTAGTCAACACCTTTAATCAACAATGCAAGCTTGCTTTAGATAAGGCTTGCCCGACCAAAAAGGTACCAGAAACCCATAAGCCACCCTGGTGGTCGTCTGATCTAGATAGACTCAGAAACGCATGTAGGGTTGCTTTTAATAAAGGCAAGCAGGATGGCCGCCGTGGTGTGGAGGTAGTGTTGCCGGCCTACCACACCGAAGGTCCATGGTTCGAGCCCTGGTACAGGTAACATCAAAAGTGATTTGAAAAAAGTTTTTCAAAAACGGAGTCGCCCCTCGGCAGTGGTTTGGCAAACTCTCCGAGTGTATTTCTGCCATGACAGGCTTCTCAGCAAAAATTCGTCTCCTTTGTAGATGCCGTTCGGAGTCGGCAAAAAACTGTAGGTCCCACCAATTTGTAGGGAAAATTCAAATCGGCACACCACAAATTGGAAGAGAAGCTTGGCGCAAAAATCTCTTAGGAGGTTTATGATGATATACCTGTTGTATATCGCGCCATAAAGAGAAACAGGATGGCCGCGAGCTATCCTGAGCTGTTTACAAAACTAAGCTAAGTACATATAAAAAAGAAATCCGCAAGGCCAAACAAGCCTCCTGGGTGGACTTCTGCAGTGAAATTGAATCTACATCTGCTGCCTCGCGCTTGAGGTGGGTGCTCTCAAAAGCGCCAGCAACACTGAGCCACGTCCAAATGCCAGATGGGCAGTGGACTGATTCGACTACTGATACCATGAATCTGCTCCTGGATATACATTTCCCGACATGCACAGACGTGTCTACTACTACGATCGGCGGAGGGGTGCCTTCCGATCAAATGATAAGGGAAATCACCGATGAGAAAAAGGTAGATTGGGCTTTATCTACCTTCAAGCCCCATAAGTCGCCAGGACCGGAAGGAAGGTTCCCGGCCCCCGGCCCAGCTACAGCATACATCCGAGCTTATCACTTCATGGAGGGAGGTTAAGGTAGTCTTTATCCCCAAAGCCGGGAAACCATCTCATACTAAACCTAATGATCTTAGGCCTATAAGCCTATCCTCATTTCTTCTTAAAACTCTAGAAAGACTTCTGGAGGACTATGTCAGAAGATCGATTGACCCAACTCAGCTTTCGCGGGCTCAACATGCCTACAGTAAGGGTAGGTCAACGGATACTGCCTTGCACTCCCTTGTATCTGTTATAGAAAAGTCACTTAACCTAAAGGAATAAACATTGGTGGCTTTCCTCGACATAGCAGGCGCTTCAATAACGTCCTTCCGGATGCTATCACCTCGGCGTTGACGGGCCTGCGGGTCGATACCTGTCTTGTGGAGTTGATTTGTAAACTGCTTACTAGCAGACGGATCACAACCGAGCTAGGTGGGAACTCGTTAACAGAGGTACCCCGCAGGGAGGTGTTCTCTCACCGCTACTTTAGGTGGTTACTGTAAACCAGCTTCTACGCCTCATGGAAGCGGAAGGCCACCAAGTGATCGCGTACGCGGATGACATCTGCGTTATTATGCGGGGAAAATTCCTTCAAACTCTTTGCATTTTAATGGACACAGCCTTATATAAAATTTGTGACTGGGCAAAGTCAACAGGTCTGGGGGTTAACCCCGAGAAAACCGAGCTAGTCCTCTTCACTAGAAGGTACAAAATACCGAACCTTATACCACCAAAAATTGGAAACACGACTTTGGCATTCAGTGACAAAGTCAAATATTTAGGAGTTACTCTAGACAGGAAACTACTCTGGGGTGACAATATAACAGAACGGGTTAAAGAAGCAACGTGCGCGTTGTTTACTTGCAAGAGAGCAATTGGTGTTTCGTGGGGGTTTTCTCCCAGGGGGTGCACTGGATCTACAAAGCTATTGTTCGCCTGATTCTACTCTACGGAGTGCTGGTCTGGTGGCCTGCACTAACTAAGAATACGTACCTCAAGCAGCTACAAAAAGTCCAAAGGAGTTCAGAACTCTGCGTAACCGGCGCCCTTGGGTCCACCCCGACAGAAGCACTCAACACTATGCTGCATCTACCACCGCTTGATTTGGTGGCGAAGGAAGTAGCCACTATCACAGCTTTGCGAATAAGGGAGACCGGCGTCTAGATAAATGGACAAAGTGGGCACGCCACAATCTTGGGCAACCACGCGCCTGTTCACATACCACCACATACGGACTACTGCGCGTCAAATAACGTGTTTGTCAGGAACTACGAGGTAATAATACCGACAAGACAAGAATGGCACAACAGACCACATACGGTTCGGGGCGGCATCAACATCTTCACTGATGGCTCCAAGTTTGAGGGGAAGGTGGGGGGAGGGATCTTTTCACCGGACCTGGGACTAGAGATCTCCTTCCGTCTTCGCGACCACTGCAGCGTGTACCAAGCGGAAATGCTGGCAATACACGGCGCGGTGAAAAGCTTGGTATCCATGCCCCAAAATGGTAAACAGATCTATATCTTCTCAGACAGTCAGGCCGCACTTAAAGTCTTGAACTCATACGTCGACAATGCAAAGTCGTTAACTGAATGTCGCAGATCTCTCAACGAGATGGCTCAGCACTTCAGTATTAGCCTTATTTGGGTACCTGGGCACAGGGATATTGAAGGTAACTGCAGAGCAGATGAGCTGGTACCACCACCCATCTCCTTCCAGGAAATAGTTCGGTAGCATACCCATGGCCTCCTTTAAATTTAGTGTCAGCGCAAACACAATGAAAATAGCAAACATGCTCTGGTCAGGGCTCTCGACGTGTGCGATATCCAGGCTAACCTGGCCTTCTTACAACAAAAAACGTACAAATTCCCTGCTGTCCCTTAATAAATCGGGCATTTCATTCCTGGTAAGGGTTCTCACAGGGCACTGTCTAATAGGCACTCACGGCGCCAGAATGGGCGCAATGTCTAATGATTACTGTCGCAGCTGCAGATGCATTGAGGAGGAGGAAAGTGTTCAGCATCTGCTGTGTCAATGCCCTGCACTTAACAGGCGACGGTTAGCTATCCTGGGGCAACCGTTTCTCGATAACCTCGCTGAGGTATCAAAAATAGAAATAAAAGCGTTATCTTAATTTATTGACTCCACGAAGTGGTTCGATCCCCTGCCTTGGGTGTGAGTTGGTTTCCCCTGGCGTCGACGGTAGCGCGGCCGGCTGAGCCGCTGAGCTGCTGTCGGCGTCGGGGATGACTTGCTCGCATCTCTGGGGCATAGAGGTGGGTAGATACCGTATAGGGTATCACAATGGGCCTACTTAGTGGCCTAAGTGTCGGGCAGAGTCCAGGTACTCTGTCCTGCCCTTGCAACCTAACCTAACCTAACGTACCTTGATTTCCCAGAATCTTCCGGACTGGATTGCAGGTATTTCTTCGGGCAAGGGTATGACGGTGCGAGAGCAGTTAGCGGAGAGTTCCAAGGCGCTCAAGCTGCTGTCAGAAAAACTTATCCACTCGCGCTCTACTCCCATTGTGCTGCTCATAGCTTCAATTTGGCGGTAAGCTCTGCGCGCAATATAACGGGAATCAAAAATTGTCTGGGAGTTCTAGAGAATATCCATTCCTTCTTCAATTATCCGAAACACCAAAATGCCCTTCAGGACGCTATAAGTCAAAATGAACCTCTATCGGAAACTCGAGTGAAGAAATTGAAAAAATTTTGTAAAACCAGATGGGTAGAACAGCATGAGTCCGTCGCAACAAATCTCCATTTGCAACCAGCAGTAATTCGCGCTCTTGAAGTGATTTCCACCAACTGGAAGGACCCAACGACTTCGTCCGGAGCTTTCAAATTGCTTTCAGCTATAAAAACCGCAAATTTCCAGATATCCATGCATATTTTGAGCTCGGTGCATTCTCTCACATTGTCTCTGAGTCGAGTACTTCAAGGAGAAAATTAAGATCTGGGAGAGGCTATCAAATTGGCTGATGCTGCGAAACAAATTTTGATGGAAAGAAGGAAAACGCTAAGGGAGGGTTCAGACAAATTTTCAAAACCATGAGCGAAATTAGCGAGCAATACGAAATTGGATTGCGAAAGCCAAGGATTGCGTCGAACCAGACCCAAAGTTCCAACGTACAAACTGATTCAGTTGAAGATTATTTCCGTATAACAATCTACAAACCGTACATTGATTCGTTTCTGACACAATTGCAAGATCGATTCTTAAATCACCGCAATATGTTATCAAATTTCGCTTGCCTTTTTCCCAACTAAATGAAAATTTTCGAAGAAGAGTCCTGCGCTCAACTATTCCAATCATACTGCTCATTTTTGCACGACGATTCCCGTGACATGTGGGTGAATGAATTACAACTTTAGCGGAAGCTCATGGTTGGAAAGGAAATAAAAAACTCACTTGAAGCACTCAATATTTGTAATGAAGATGCGTTTCCAAATGTTAACCAAATGCTTTGCGATATGGCAGTTTTGCCTGGGACAACAGCGACGAATGAACGATCCTTCTCAACTTTGCGATGACTAAAAACATATTTGAGATCAACAATGTCTGAAGATCGTCTGAACGGCTTAGCCTCACTCACTGTGCAGCGATGTCAAAATCGAACCGCAAATTATTTTGAGAGTTTGTTTTCAGTACCTCGAAAAGTTGATTTATTAAATAATTGTTACTAAATATGACTTTTGACAATAAAATTTCCGTACTCAGAAAATAAATTTCTTATCTTTTTTCATTGATTACGTAACTTGAGTTTAAAACCCGCCTCGGATATTTTCTGCGCACGGGCCTGGGAAGTTATATACATTTTTTGATTTGCATACCTTTAATGAACATGAAATGTTTGTAAGTACAAGAAGAAGAAGAGATGGGCCGATCAATAAGTAAACTGAAATAATAAGGACGATGAGCTGAGTCGATTTAGCAATTTCCGTCTCTCCGTCCGTCTGTCTATTTGAACGCACATTTTTCAAACATAAAATGTGCATGTATTGGTATTTTGAAAAAATGTGGTTAGCAGTTATTGGTAGGAAAGCTATTTATATACAAATAATTTAATGGCGGCCACCGTGGTGTGGCGTTAGTTTTGCCGGCCTACCACACCGAAGGTCAAAGGTTACTGGGACTGGTAACATCAAAAGTGGTTTGAAAAAGCAAAAATGCATCTCCTTTGCAAAAATTCAAATCCTTTGGTCCCGCCAATTTGTAAGAAAAAATTCAAAACGGCACACCACAAATTGGAAGGGAAGCTCGGCGCAAATATCTCTTAGGAGGTTTATGATGATATACCTGTTGTATATCGCGCCATACATTTATATTTTTTTTAAATTGATTTACCCCTCAAAACTCATAACAGAAGTGTTTTTATTGAAAACAATCAGCTGGCCTTATAATACGAACTGAAAAGTTCTAAAATAGACCTGCGTAAATTGGTATGCCATAATAGATCACTACTAGGTATATAATGTTCGGTTCCACCCAAAGTTAGACTTCCTTAGTTGTTTTTATTTTATATAATTTTTGATTATTTACTTTTTATCCTATCATTTTGTCATTTGCATTCATTTTCAAACTAAATTTATTCTTTAGAAAACAACGACTATTTGTATTTACCGAAACAAGAAAAACATCTATAAATTATATGAGAATAAAAGGAAGTAAACGAAAAATGTAATATATATTGTCATTTTTAATTTATTTACGAGTAAAAGTGAAAATCGAGTTTTGTATTTTTCTACATGACTTATGGTTTATTTAGACGTTAGTTATTTTTAAGTATGTCTAAAATTTATTATTTTCTATAATAGCCACAAAGTAGTTATAACTATATTAGCTAGTTAGTTTTTCACAATTGACATTTTTCTACTGCAGTTAGCACACAGAAGTATATACTAGAACATACATAAACTCTGCATGGAAGATATGGAATGGGGTTTTCATACACAAATAATTAAGCGTTTATACATCTGACGGCGGCCGCGTTGCTGACATACCACACCGAAGGTCCGAGGCTCGAGTCCTCTGACAAGTGACAAGTCAAAAAGTGGGTAGCCCTCAGCCGATGTTTGGCAAACTCTCCGAGTGTATTTCTGCCATGGAAGGCTTCTCAGAAAAATTCATCTGCTTTGCAGGTGCCGTTCGGAGTAGGCAACAAACTGTAGATCCCGCCAATTCGTAGGAAAACTTATAAGCAGCACACCACAAATTGGTAGAGAAGCTCGGGCATAATATCTTCGGAGATATATCGCGCCAATTATTTATTTGTATACATCTGACAAAGAGTTAAATGAAGACAGATTTAAAAACTCCCAACCATCAAAATAAGAATATAAAGACAATTAATGTTTAAGATAGAAGGACAAAGATGTAACCCATGATTCAATCACAAGAAGGTTAGCTCTCTAGCTGCCGTTCACTTTTGAGACTTCCATTTTCTGGGTTTCTTTTGCGAACGAAAAAAAGTAGGTGTATATTTTTTATTTGTCGAGGAAATTGTAGTGGAAAAATCAAAAAAAAAAGTAGGAAATTAGTAGTAATATATTTTGCGAAAAACAATGTTGTTTTTGTTGTGGTAACGACAAAAACACTCCTCGAAGGTTTTGGGGAATGTTGTCGAATTAACAGTCCTTGGCCGGATTTGAACCCGGTACTCCCTTGCGGTACTCCCCGACTGCCGTGGTAGCGATTTACGACCAGTGAAACCTTGTAGGTCATGTCACCACTTCCTTCCGTAAGGACGGATAAGATGGGTAATGAGAGGTGAGAGGCATCATATCGGTAGATCAACCATCGAGTTGCACGTCATTACCATAAAAAACGGTTACTGCTCGAACAAAAATTTAAATAAATATATATGTGCATACGTAATCAAAATATGTACGTATCTTCGCCCTCTTGCCAGAAGCATAAAGTTGGTAAAATTCAAATGTTGGTAAAACAAAATTAAAAGTTTGATTTTCGGCTCATTCGGTTAACATGGACTGCAAAATATTGTGGTTTCGGTGTAAGCATGATACCAGGGATTTTCGTCAAACATATAACATTCGTGATTCTGACTATAGGGCTACGTTTTTTAATAATAATGACAAATTGACAAGGGCATAAAGACAAACGGACAAAGTCTACCAAGTGGAATGTAAAGTGATAAGTTTCAATGAGATAAGATTGGCTTTTATTTATTCATGCACACTTAGAACAGAAATTGACGTAAAACGGTTGCTTTATACAAAAGTTGAGACAACTTTTGTCAAAAATAGCAGACTTCAAATCACATAAGTAACAGCTTTGAAGTCACGATTGACCTTTGTAAGTATGGAGAGCCAAAACTGTAAGACAACCGTTGCTACATACCGGAATGCAAGAACTACACTCCCAAAAGTCGATCTGAATAATAGTGTAAATTTAACCATAGTAATTGTTTACGCCCGCCACGGAGTGCGAAACCTCGTCCAAAAATATGGGGAGAGGTGTCAAGAGACGCGTATCGGTCCCATTAATCATAATCCGTATGCGGAAAACAATTATTTTTAGTAGTTGGCAAAATATTTTCAAACAAAGCTAAACATTTTCTGTCATTTCTGTGATTGTTGTAGACACAGATATAGGGTGCTCCGAAGGGTGCGGAAATGTGTTCTGCACAGAAATACTGGGGATCGCGTAGCCGGTGCTGAAGGGTTATTTTTTTAAATCGGCGCCAAAGGCCGCCGGCTCAAAGTGTTATGCGCATAAACGCTATAGATCTCGACCCCGATTTAGGATCGGCATGAGGTAACTTTCGGTTTTTTTTTACAGATATTTTCCAAAAATAATAAAAATATTTATTCTCCGGAGGCGGATTCTCATTGCGTCTTTTGATACCCATATCGATATTTTTGGATGAATATTATTTTCTGAACCCAACTTATTTAAAATTTTGTATAATATTACATCTTTAACTACTATTTTCACATAATTTCGATAAAATTCAACCCAGATTGTAAATGACAATTTTTCAGGCAGCAAGATGGCTGGAATTGTCAAAATATGTTGCAAGAGAGCTAACCTTCTAGTGATTAGCACCCCTACCTAATATAAACGCTCTCCGGCAATTTTCTGTCAAAAATGTCTCATGCACATTCAAATTCTATGAAGGTAACTTAAACTAACCGCACAGCGTAAAAAACTAACTCAATTTGCGTGACATATCGATTTGACATTTACGCTCAGCTGGCACGTCGGTTGTGTTTATGAGAGCTATTCACGCACGCAAATTTATTTCGGTTAGAGCCTAAAAAGTCGCTTTTTTTCGTGCGTTAAAAAACGCTGTGCGGTTTTATATTAGGTTGGGCTGTAAATCATGGATGTAAACAAGGTATAAAAAATAAGGTAGTTCCATTTGCATAAATAGGTTGTCAATCTTACTTCATTTTTGATTCAAAAAGAGATTTTTGACGTTATTTTGGTGTCATGAATGAATCATAGCGTTGCCCAAGCGGATATACGGTAAACGGAAATTTTAAACAATACATTGAGGACTTTGCAAAATTGTTGTTTGCGCAAGCTTATTTTTTAATTGGATCCTTTAAAAGAGAGTTGTGAAAGAACAACTATAATAGAACTGTATTGACGGTTTTTAAACTTTTTTTATTCATTTTAAAATACTTCTTAAGGGTGCTGACCTTAACAAATTTACTATACATGATGTAGGTCTTTATTATTCCCCTTGTTGTAACGATAGTCCCCCCTGCATAGTGTCATGGCACCACGGAGTGGGACGGAATAAACACTGCATTAATAAAAAGTCCTTTAGTCGAACATGAGTAATTTCGTAAAAAGCCCCCAAAAATTTATTTGCTTTCGAGATTTATGTGTCCTAGACGCCGGTAGTAAGTTCTAATGTAACGTCTTCGGGTGTGGTGACAAGGAGTTTGTCAGAGGAATTGGTGAGGGAAAGTTTACGGTTTATGTTACTGAAGTAAGGAGCTTTATCAGAAAACGCTACCAAAGCCATCGGCGTCTAGCGGTTCCGGATTTCGAATTAAACGGTGATGGTTAAGGTGGATAGAAAAGAAGAATAGTTCATGTTGCAACTTTTGAGTTCCTATCTAGGCCACTTCTGGTTGAGAACTTATACTATCTGAGCGTTTAATAAGGTTGGGCCTCAACATTTTTTGCCACGAGACAGAGAAAAGATGTCGGTCTATATCATTCACCTACGTTAGCAGGTCTTCCCTGGTTTGAATTGTGAGGTCACTCCATCCGATTTACATGTGTCATTAGAATCATGGGAGGTCTATCATAAATATATATCTTGATGATCATATCAAGATCATAATATTCTTCCCGAACAACAACGAAACGAACAGCTCATAGTTTCTATTTTATGATAGTTTTCCATAGAAGCATGCAAAACTTTTCAGCCTACACAAAACTTTGCAATAATCTTTTTATTTGTAAACAAATAAACCGATCCATAAAGATATTGCATTGGAACTGGTAGCACAAAATGTCATAATCTATTTAATTGTCAGGTAGCTAACATGGCGACAAAAAAATTACAATGGAACTTTCTCTTTTCTTCTGCCATGGATGTAGACGTCTAGTTGAAATACTTCAAAACGAAAAAAAAAAATATTTGTCACAGTTAAAATTTTTAAATTTTAAATTGTTGTGGAAAAATTGTGCTTTTTGTTAGAACAATTAAATATACGGTAATTGTTTCCTTTGGGAGACAACTGCTAAAACACGTCCAAAAATATCGGGAGAGGTATCAAACAACGCGCTTTGACTTCGGTATCAACAATCCGAAAGCGGATTTTAAATTTTTTGTTTCAGTGAAAAGTTATTCGCAAAAAACCGACTAATAACTTTCTTATTTTAAAATAATGACAAAGTACATTTTTATGAATGTATGAAATTATATGTTAGTGGATTATGCGTTTGAATTTAAGCCTATATACATATACTAGGATAGAAGTTTTTGAAATGGGCCACTTTTTTTCTAAGTTCGAAATTCTTTCTGAAAACTTTTTATGTAGTTTAGAACAACAAGATAAAAATACATTTGGGCCAGTTTTTTCAAATTTGAATTATTTTCAAAGTATAAAATATATAAGGAGTGCGTTTGAAAAAAATGTCACCATTATTTTCTTCAACAAGTTTTTTCTTAATTATTTGATTTGAAAATTTTTTTTGTAGTATGATTAGAAATAAATGTCAGAAAAATAATGTTTGAAAATATTTGAACTAAATGCGGTAGTTCATACAAGGTGGCGCAAAAGTAAGCTTCCGATGTTCAGCATATCGGTTGTGGCACGTGCAGTGTGTGCTGTTGCACCGTCTTGTTGGAACCACATGTTTTCCAATCCCAATTCATCAAGTTGCGGCAAAAAGAACTCGTTGATCATTGCTCTGTAGCGCTCCCCATTCACAGTAACCGTTTGGCCCCGACCGATTATTGGTCAAATAAATAGTCAGCAATATTCCGCGTTCTGGAGCAGTGTAGCGTAACATTGTTTATTAACGTGTATTTCGCATGTGTTTACCACACAAATGTCAAAACAGAACTGACTTTAGGGGCCAATCGCAAAATTTATAGCATTTTCTCATAGGAGGATTACTTTTGCGCCACCCTGTATAAGAATGGCAGGCGAATTGGAAGTACAAAAAACTATTGTTAAACGTTTTCAAGACCACCCTCAGTGGACTTTCAAAAAAAATGCTCGAGAACTTAAAGTAAGCCCGAAAACTGTTTCGAGGGTGTTAAAAAACTTGAGGGACAAATTGGCTGTTACCCGTAAGCCAGGTTTGGGTAGAAAAAGGGTCATCAGTGACCAAAATATGAAAAAGAAAATCATCACCGTTTTTCAGAAGAACCTCAATATTTCAGGCAAAAGCAAAAAATTAAGCTGGCCTCAAAACGTTCAAGGTTCAAAAAGTTCCAGACAGAAACTTTGTGAAGAATGTGGAAGCAAAAAAACTAAAAATTTGTTTCCTTGAAAAATTCAATTGCTGTATCATGGACGACGAGAAGTATGTTTTAGCCGACTTTTCGCAGCTTCCAGGCCAAGGATTTTAGACAGCAGACTCGAGCGGGAATGTGGACAAAAAGTTAAGTCAAAAGGCAGTCAAATTTTCCTCGTAAATTCCTGGTTTGGCATGCAATCTGCACCTGTGGAGAAAGCATCAGTGCTTTTGTAACTACGGGAACAATAAACTCCCAAATATACAGGGTGTTTTTTTTACAGGTTTGTTTTTCGAATAGAGATAAAACTGGCATTTTGTGGTCAAATCTGGCAACTCTAATGTCATTTATGTTCAGTTTGGTTTGCCATTTCATCATGAACAGGTTGACAAAAGAACAACGCTTGCAAATCGTGCAAATTTATTTCGAAAATAATGGTTCAGTTCGCGAAGTTTACCGTGAGCTCCGTCCATTTTATGGTCGACATAATCGTCCATCAGAGCAATTAATTCGGTTAACCATGGATCGTTTTCGCACTACGTTTACTCTATGTGATAATACGCATCCGCAGAGACGTCGAACAGTGCGCACCGAAGAAACAATTGCCGCTGTAGAGCAAAGTGTTGAAGAGGACCCGAATGAATCGATTCGCCACCGTGCACAGCAATTGGAGCTTTGTCCATCAACTTTATGGAAGATTTTGCGCAAAGATCTTGGCTTGCGACCTTACAAGATCCAGCTTGTGCAAGAATTAAAGCCGCGAGACCATGCAATGCGTCGTGATTTTGGTGTATGGGCCGAAAATGAGATTGATTTCGATGCTGATTTTCATCGCAAAATTTTGTTCAGTGATGAGGCTCATTTTTGGTTGAATGGCTACGTCAACAAGCAAAATTGCCGCACTTGGAGTGAAGAGAATCCACATGAGACCCTTGAAACGCCATTACATCCACAAAAACTGACTGTTTGGTGTGCTCTATGGGCTGGTGGAGTCATTGGGCCATACTTCTTCCGCAATAATGCTGGAGAGGCAGCTACCGTTAATGGAGACCGGTATAGAGCCATGATAACCGACTATTTTGTTCCCGAATTGGATGGCATGAATGTGGATGAGTTGTGGTTCCAACAAGACGGCGCTACATGCCACACAGCGCACGTCACAATCGATTTATTGAAGGAAACATTCGATGAGCGCATAATTTCGCGGAATGGACCTGTCAATTGGCCACCAAGGTCGTGTGATTTGACACCATTGGATTATTTTCTTTGGGGATATGTGAAGTCGCTCGTCTACACCAACAAACCAGAAACGTTAGGGAAATTGGAAGCCAACATTCGTGGCGTTATTGCCGACATACGGCCCCATATGCTCGAAAAAGTGGTTGAAAATTGGACCTGTAGAATTGGCTTTATTCGAGCCAGCCGCGGCGGCGAAATGCCCGAAATCATATTTAAACATTAATGGCATAAAATTATCCTTCCAATAAAGCCAAATTGATGGACCTTAAAACGATTTTCTTGTGTTTTATTTCAATTCGAAGTTCTATACCCCTAAAAAAAACACCCTTTACATTAAAAAATGCTTGGAACAAAGATTAAGGCCTTTTCTAAGACGACATAAGGTTTCCACTTTTTTTTTTGCCTGACCTAGCTTTTTGTCATTGCTATAATGGCTTTGGAATGGTATTAAAAAAATAATGTGCTTTTGGTGCCTCGAGAAGCAAATACGCCCAACTGTCCAGAACTTGGGCCAATTGAAAGATACTGGGCATTGGTCAAAAAAGAAACTAAAGCAACGAAAAAAGTATCAAGGAATGCCAAAGACTTTCGGGAAAAGTGGAGTTCAGCAGCTTGAAAAGTGTCAAATACTACTATAAAATTATTAATGGAAGGAGTGCCGGAAAAGTTAAAACGATTTTTACAACAATAGTAGTGACAAAGTTGTTGAAATATAATAAAACTTGTGATTAAAAGGACAAATAACAGCTAGTTTTATTTACAAAATCGGACTACAAGTTTACGATATTTGTCATAATTAGTAAATGACAATTTTTTCAAACGTACTCCTTATAGTCCGCTTTTACTAATTTTTGAAATATAAATACAACATAGTATCCTCATCTCATTTCTTTATTTCTTTGCAAAAACTTTGCAACATTTTTAAATATTTGTGACTTCTGCATCCCCCTCAGATCGCTTTAGGATAATGTTGTAGGGCATTCCATTACAAACTATTACCAGAAAAAAAGAATTTGGCACCCGACAATGGGAAGGGGGTAGTAATAAAATAACAGACCGAAATAATACCGTAAGTTTTGCGGTCTGAAATTGCTCGAACTAAAACTCTACTCACTTGTCCCTAATGTCCATATAAATCCGAATTCAGACAGTCTGAAAGTACTAGTGTGTGCAGGCTCATTAATTTTATCAGATCACCTAATGGCGGAAAAAGAGATAGGGACGAGAATTTTTACACGTTTTTTATAAAAATATAGCCCATTATGGAATAAAAACAAGTAAGGAAAGGGCTGTCTTCGACTGTGCCGAAGGCTTTATGCCTTTCATGCATACGCATCACGGTTTTAGGTGTCCGATCCTTACTCGCAATTAATACAAACTCTGCAAAACTGTTTATTTAACGATAAAACCCCATTTATCGGAAAAATCGATTGTATGGGAGCTATATGTTATGTTGGTCCGATCTGGGTGATTTTTCCTAAACACATTACATATATAATATGTACCAAACCTGCAAAATTTTGCGTTCCTAGCTTTTTAATTGCAAAATTTATAGCCCAAACCACATTTATCGAAGTTATCGATTATATGGGAGCTATATGTTATGATCTGCGTGATTCTCACTACACACATTACATATGTAATATGTACCAAAACTGCAAAATGTTACGACAAATGATTTATTCTTCACAAAATGGCTGCCTCTTACCAAATTTCATCGAGATATCTTTAAAACTGAGGGACTAGTTTGCGTTCAAACAGACAGACGGACGGATGGACAGAGGGGCATGGCTAAATCAACTCAGCTCATCGCCCTGATCATTTCGGTATACTTATTGGTGGGTCTATCTCTTCTTCCCATACTTACAAACATCGGACCAAAGTTGTAATACAATTTCATGTTCATGAAAGGTATAAACATTCAAGAACAAATTTCTAACTTTGTACAAAACATAGAAATATCCAACCAAGTTTCATCAAAATCCCTCACTCTTTATCAGAATTTTTATAAAAAATTTGGATATGCAGTATCTATAATATAAATGCGCAAGTTGAGGGAAATTGTCCCACTTTCTGGCCGAACTATATATCTAAGGTATTAACCATTGCATATGTACCGTCATTAAAAAAAACTTAAAAAAAAAAGTATTATAATATAGAAAAATTAGTTTAAAAATACACTAACACAAATGCCAAACATGTGTTCACACTATAGAGCCGTAGTTGGGTCAGTACATATGCATGTTATTGTATTAATCGTGTGATCGGCTCTCACTGTGAGTGCGAAGAGTTGGTAGTGGACCAATGAAAAACACGTATTCACAATGTAGAGCCGTTGTTGAGTGAGTAAACGTTTCATGCATTTTCGCTTTAGTTGTTGTTATTGCATTGATCAATGGCTACGATGCCCAGTGTCAGTCGCTCTCCTGATAGCATGAGGTGTTGCTTTATAGGAAACCTCAAATAAGCGATGTAAAATATGTATAACCAAATATGCAAACTTCATTGATGATACAAACTGTTTTTACAAAAACAAAATAATTGATTATTCACAAAGAGTATTAAACGCCAGCGTAAGCTTGGTTTTTATACCTAGTAGTGCTTCGCACACAAGGTATATTAACTTAAGTCGCGTAACGGCAGTACGTAACGGCATTAACGGATCGAGATAGATATTGACTTATATATATCAAAATGTTCAGGACGAAAAGAGAAATTGATTAAGCCATGTCCGTCCGTCCGTCCATCCGTCTGTGAACACGATAACTTGAGTAAATTTTGAGATATCTTAATGAAATTTGGTATGCGGGTTCCTTGGCACTCATCTTCGAGCGCTATTTAAAATGGGCGAAATCGGATGATAGCCACGCCCACTTTTTATATATATAATATTTTCGAAAACACAAAAAAAGTGATTACTAAGTACATAATACACCTATAAGGATAAAATTTGGTGAATACATTAAGATTGAGGCATAAAATAAATTTTTCAAGAAATTTTTGAAAATGAGCGTGGCACCGCCCACTGGGAGGGATCGGTTAAGGTCTACGCCCACTTTTATATGAAAGATTTTGAAAAGGATCGTAGATATATTAAATAGGCAATAAATTTGCGTAAAATAGCTTTACATCATTTATATTTAAGTTTTAAAGTTTCCGTAAACAAAGAAATCCAAAAACTTAAAATTTTCGAAAATGGGCGTGGACCCGCTTATTTTATAGTGGACTATTCCACAAAACTTTTTATGCCATAACTCCGCCAAAAATTGATTTGTGGAAACGAAATTTGGTGATAATGTTCTATATATAAAGGTAACTGTTTGCTGTAAAATTGGGCGAAATCGGTTAATGTTCACGTCCAGTTTTTTAACATAGTTCTGAAAATTTTTTTTGTAAAATTTAAAGAGCGATATTTCTACAACTAAGCAAGTTATATAAGGTTTTGCACACATAATAAGCTTTTTAAGAAGAACTCGGCAGCAAAAAAATTTTTTCAATTTCGAAGAAGTAGGCGTGGCGCCGCCCACTTTTCAGCATAAAATTTCTGCTATTTTCAAAGGCAATCGCTTATAATTCGATTTTAATATTTCAATGAAAATGGGTCAGCTACTTCTCAGTAGTATGTATTATACTCCTGTCAAAAATTAGCCCAATCGGGAAACACCCAAGCGAAATATTCGGGCACGTAGTTAATAACCCACTACAATAGCGAAGTTATATATCTTTTTGAATTTTAATACCTTTCATAAACATTAAATGTATGTAAGTATGAGAACAAGAAGAGAAAAGTTCACTAAAATGATCAGCACGATGAGCGGAGTCGATTTAGCCATGCCCGTCTCTCCGTCTGTCTGTCCGTCTGTCTATTTGAACGCAAACTAGTCTCTCAGTTTTACAAAAGAATGTTGAAATTCGTGGTTTGCTTTGGCCGTTTCATAATATACTAGCAAACCCGATAGACGTTGTTTTAACGTTTTGATATATAGAACACATCTATATATAAAATTTCATTAACTTAAACCAAATAAACTCCTATCTATACCGAACTGCAGCTTTATATGACCTGGGGGATTTTCCAAAAGCTATATACAGACTGTGTCGTGCCCAGCGAACTCCTGAACCTATCGTGAAAGTTCAAGAGCAAAACAAAACACAAAATATGTGGGCGCCCACTTTTGAAAAATGATGTAGATATTGACTTAGTGACACAAATATCCAAATTTCATTAATTTAGACCAAACAACTTCGGAATTATGACGAATAGAAACTTTATATAGCCTGTGGGCGTGGCTCCGCCTACTTTTCCAATACTATATGTTGTCTATGCTGTACCCAGTGAACCCAAGTATATATTGTGAAAATTTCGTAAAGATCGGTTGAGTTATTTGGCGCCTATAAAAGACACCCTTTTTTATATCTATTTTTGTTACGCACACAAGGTATATTACTTTATTCGGCATAAACGAATCGAGATATATACTCGTATTTATTAATGTATATCAAAACGTTCAGGATGAAAAGTAAAATATCCGGGCAAGTACTTAATACCCCACTGCAAAAGCGAAGTTGTATATCTTTTTTGATATTCATTCCTTTCATGAACATGAAATGTTTGTACGTAAGAGAAGAAAAAGAGATAGTCCCCTCAAATAGTATACTGAAATGATCAGGAGGATGAGCTGAGTCGATGTAGCCATCGGTCTTTCGATACGTCTGTCTGTCTGTTCGTCGGTCTATTTGAACGCAAATACGAACTGAAAGTATTAAAATAGACCTGCGTCAATTGGGATGACATAATAGATCACTACTACGTATATAATGTTCGGTTCCACCCGAACTTAAACTTTCTTACTTGTTTTATTTGTGGTACATTGAAATAAAATCAAACAAATAAGAAAAAACAACATTTATTAAAAGAAAGTGAAGAGAAGGAAAGGAAAGCAAAAGCAAGGAAAGGAGAGGAATGAAAAGGGAAGGAAAGGAAATGGAAGGAAAGCAAATAAAAGGAAAGGAAAAGAATAGGAAGGAAAGCAAATGAAAGGAAAGGGAAGGAAAGGAAAGAAAAGAAAAGAAAAGAAAAGGAAAGGAAAGGAAAGAAAAATAAAGATAAGGAAAGGAACGAAAGGGAATGTGAAGGAATTGATAAGAAAGAAGAGGAAACAATAAAAAAGAAAACAGTTAAATAAATTACAAGTACAGAATCTAGAGATAACAAGAAACCAAAGAAAACGAAAATATATTAAAGGAAATTGACAGCAGAGGACGAGGGGAAAGAAAAGGATATGAAAGAATATTAAAAATTAAATAAAGTTTTGTGGTTGAATTTCAACCACTGGGCGGTCTCTAGTTTATAATAAAGTGCCACTGTGAAGTTGGCAAAAAATGGTGCCATTGCATTTATTGGTGGTATGGTTGTTATGCAAAAGGCGCAAAATTTATAAAATTTCAACATTTTCTATATTGATTAGGGCCGTTTTTTCGACTTTCTGTTAAGGGCAGGATTAGCCAAACGGCGGATAAATTTTAAATTTCTGCTGTTGAATAATTGTATAAAGTTTTTGAAAAGATGGCAGCATTACGAACGGAAAGAAAACGGAATGTCAAAAACAGCCGTAAAAATATAAATACCAAACCAAATTTGGGTAATTTTTTCCCGCACATAATTTGTTAAAATTCGTGCTTATATTCTTCAAAGTAATCCAAGTGTTTGCGAAAAGTGCTCTTGGCTATACTGCGCTCACTGGTTTCCTCAAATGTTCTTCCAGTGCATGAATGTAAAACACACGTCGGTTATCCATAGCAATTTTTAATTTTATTTGTTATAGTTTCAATTGACAATAAGCTGTTTTGTGTTTTTCGCAAACTATTTTTTAAATAAAAATCCCTTACTCAAAAACAGTGCGCTCTGCCTTTGTGTAATAAACTCCAACCAATAAAGATAGATTTAGCGCTTGTAGTGGATTTACCTAAGACTTAGTAGAGGAGTTACGACGTATTCCATCCGACGAACATTACTTTGAAAAATGTTTCAGAACTAGTGACATGGATATTGAAATCAAATAGAATTGATTGAAATTTCCAAACATGTAAGCTAGTTGTTTATTTCAAGATTTCTGTTTTTTTACCCATTTATTGATCATATAATAATGGAAATAGATACTCGACTCACTCAACATAAAACGATCTTCATAGTTTCCCTTCGGGTTTTTCAATAAACCACAGTGAAGAAAATTTTATTTAAGCTTGTTGAATTTTATGAACCACTTGTTCAAAGCCAAAATATGGTGGCCGAAAGAAATTTATGGAGAAGGTTCTTAAAGCGACGTATTCTTCCGCCAAAAATTGCCTTTTACGCACTTTAGAACTGCGACAAAGCGTCATTTCATAACTTATACATATTGCTACAAATTTTTGCAACTCTCCCCCGTTCCACTTCTACAGTAGAGCTTACCTTTCCATCCCTTCTTCTTCGTTAAATGGAGCTTAACCGTCTAAGCGATTTTGGCCGTCCAACATAGCTCGACAGTCGTTACGTGTTTCTGCCAATTGGCGCCAGTTTGAAACACCACGGGATTGCAAATCGGTCTCCACTTCGTCCTTAAATCGGTGTGGTGGTCTCCCTCTTCCTCTTCTACCACCGGTGGGTGCCGATAAGAATATCTGCTGGGCTGAAGCATCTTCATTCATTCGCACAACATGGCCCAGATTCTGCACCATAAACCAGGACGGGTACGATAAGTGACTTATAGAGTCTTATTCTCGTTCTTCGAGGGAGGACTTTACTTCTGAATAGGAAATTACTCAGTCCGAAGTAGCACTTGTTTGCAAGAGTGATTCTTCGTTGGATTTCAAGGCTGAAATTATTGTTGGTGTTAAAGCAGGTTCCCAGGTAAAAAAACTAAAAAGATGTTAAAAACTTGTCTACGTAACTCTACCGGATGGGTAATTAAAATATTGATTATGCTTTGTAATTGTTGAAAATCCTAGTTATCTTATTCATCCCTTCTTTTTATACAAGTAAGGAGCGGTTAAATGGTTTAATGATATTGGCTTTACAAAAAGATGTGCCCATTGCAACACAAGAAGAATTTGAGAAAATGTGTGTTAAGCTTTATTAAGAATAATATTTTCTTGGGACTTCTCTATTTTCCTTCAAACAAGTTTATGAAAGCAATTTCTTTTATATGTAAGAAAACACTTTAGCTTTTCGGGAAAAAGTTGCCAAAAGTCGGCAAAATGTGTCACGAGTTTACGATTGGCACATTATTGGATTAAAATTTAATGAACTACAAAATTGCATGCTCCAAAAATTCAAAAATTTCTGCGAAAAAATTTAAGAATTTGATAAAGTTTCTTTGAATTTTCGCGAATTTTGCGTAATTTTTGAAACAAAATTTACATTTCTTGACAGATGTGTTTTATAGGCTTTGTTAAAATAATTTTATTACTGCCAAAATTTCTGAAAATCGCAGAAAACGACTGTATGTACATTTATATCCGCCACTGTATGAATTAATGGGCACAGGGGAAGCCTTTAGACATTGTGTGTCTCAAATTTTGTATCATCTCAGTAACAGTTTTAAGTCAACTTCTGTTCTAAGTGTGCATGCATAAATAGGAGCCTATCTTATGTCATTGAAACTTATCACTTTACTATGCACTTGGTAGAATATGTCCGTTTGTCTTTATGTCCTGAAAAGTTTCAAACAAATATGCATCTTGTCAATTTCTCATTATTATTGAAAAACGTCGCCCTCTAGTCAGAAGCACGAATGTTCAATTATTCCCAGTTTGAGTTGATAAGTTTACTGTGTTAGCCATTGAAGGCTCTAAATTTTACGAAATTCCCTGGTATCATGCTTACACCGAAACCACAATATTTTGTAGTCCATGTCAACCGATCGAGCCAAAAATCAAACTTTTAATTTTGTGTTACCAACATTTTCATTTTAGCACATTCATGCTTCTAGTAAGGGGGCGAATATGCGTACATATTTTGATTGCAGATACTGTTGGAGTGACCGTTTTTTATTATTTTGTAATTGATATTAGCAAAAATTTACAACGATTTATACAGTGATGGTATGGGATGACATGTTTTCATATTTTATTTAGTTGTTTTTGAAAAATGTATTACCATAAATTTCCTACTATTTTAACGTTAACAAAAGAAACCCGAACAAATTTAGAAAATGGAAGTGTCATAAGTAAACTTCAGCTAAAGAGCTAACCTTCTAGTGATTGCATCATAGATTTACATGTTCTCTTCTTAAAAATACCATGTGGCAGACGTTCGACGTATGTATATATACATATGGATGTATCAATTATGTCGAAAACTAAGAGGCGATCAAGAACAGATTGGCTACTTTTGGTCTTATGTGAAATCATACCTCGCACAGTTTGTTAAAAATCCGTTATGGAGCATGGAAGTGATATGGACTATGGGCTGGATGAACGTTGCAGTGATTCCGCAAGTTCCTATGCCATGTTTGAATACAAAATCCATATTTTTATACCTTTCATGAAAATGAAATAGTATTATAACTTTGGTACGATGTTTGTAAGTATGAGAAGAAGAAGAGATAGACCCACCAATAGGTATACCGAAATGATCAGGGCGATGAGCTGAGTCGATTTAGCCATGTCTGTCTGTCCGTCTGTCTGTTTGTACGCAAACTAGTCCCTCAGTTTTTGAGATATCTTGATGAAATTTGGTATGGAGCCGCCATTTTGTATGAGATTAATCATTCGTCGGAATCAGCAAGATCGGAGCAATACAACGCGTAGCTCCCATACAATCGATAGTTTCGATAAATGGGTTTTGGGCTTCAAATTTTTCAATTAAAAAGCTAGGAACGTAAAGTTTTGTAGGTTTGGTACTTATTATGTAGGTAATGTGTGCAGTGAAAAACAGCCAGTTTGGACCTACATAACATGTAGCTCCCATACAATCGATTGTTCCGATAAATGGGGTTTGGGCTATTTATCTTTAAATAATCAGTTTTGCAGAATTTTTACTAATTGTGAGTAAGGATCGGACCGTGATGCGTATTCATAAAAGGTGTAAAGTCTTCAGCACAGTCGAAGACAGCTATTTCCATACTTGTTTTTATTTGGCTTGTTCTATTTTTTACTAGCAGACCCGGCAGACGGTGCAATTCAAAAAAATTTACTTGCCCAAATTTGAAAAATTGTACTCTCACCTTCCCTATTGGGAGCTTCCTTTTCATTGATCCCTATATCTTCCTCTTTTTTCTTCTTTTACTTCTCCTCTCTATCATATCCACCACTCCTTCTTTACTCCCTTATTTTTTCTACTTTCCCATTTTCTTTTCCTACTCCCCTTCTTGTCTCTTTTCCTCTGCTGACGCTGATATATACATAGCTTAGAAAATTTTTTTGGGCTTGATATATTGTGAAAGTTTCACACACATATCCAAATAAATACATTCAGTGGTATAACGAAATGAAATTGTATATAGCCCATTTTGTCAAAGAATATGTATAGCCTGTGTCGTAAATTTTGACTCAAGGACAAAAACAATCATATATCATTAATTTAGACCAAATACATCCAGAGTTCCGAAGAATTGATATTTCAAATAGCACAAACCCGGATTACGCTCTTCTGCCTAAAATTTGACAAATTATGCTCTCTTTCCTCCCCATTTCGCGCTTCCTCTTCCATGATCCCTATATCTTCCTCTTTTTTTCTTCTTCTTTTACTTTTCCCCACACTTCCATATCTCCTTCCTCTTCTTTACCCTCTCCATTTTACTCAAACACCTCCTCTACATTCCAAATTTACTCTTCCTATTCCCGTTATTCTGCCTTTCCCTCTACTAGTACCGATACATTTACTGTTATTCTCAACTAGCAGACCCGGCAGACGTTGTCCTGCTTAAAATTTTACTTGCACACATTTAACAAATTGTACTCTTTTCTCTCCCCAATTTTCGCTTCTTCTACATTTATCTCCTCCTTTTTCTTTCAACTTTTGCTTTTCCCTCATATTCCATAATCTTCTTTACCCTCTTAATTTTCCTCTAACACCATCTCTATATCTCAAATTTCTATTCCTACTCCCTCTCTTCTCCCATCTCCTCTGCGGGTACTGATACTTTCGAAAATATATCGAATTATCTTTTATTTGATCCAGGTACTGCTTACTGTTTCCAAGGTTTTTCGATATATAGAACACATATCTATTTATAACTTGAATCAAATTAATTCCTATCTATACCGAATTGCTACTTTAAATGGCCTGGAGGCTTTGCCAAAAACTAAATATGGCCTGTGTCGTTTCACAGAGATCACCAATAAATTTTGGACATTAATAAAGCATAAACAAAACAACAAAAAACTTGAACGTGGCACCGCCCACGTTTACAAAATTATGTAAATATTGACTAAAGAGCACATATATCCAAATATCATTGATTTAGACCAAACAAGTTCAGAGTTATGACGAATTTAAATTTTATACAGCCTGGGCGCGTGGGACCGCCCTTTTTTCCAAAACTATATATAGCCTATGCTTTAAAAAGTGATCCCAAGAATGTACTGTGAAAATTTTATAAAAGTCGGTTAAGTACTTTGGACGCCTATAAAGGACACACAGACAGACACACATTTATTTCTATTTATATGATAACAATGAGCAGAGTGAGTTATTTACTTAGGACAAAAATTAGGACTTGGCTCGACTCAGTGTGAAGTTTATCTTTTATCATTGAGGAGCTTATAGTGACAATTATGGTTTGTTTGGTCTTCAGCTTTGCGATGTTTATATAAAAAACATTGAGTAGTTTGTTCGCTTTGACTGTTGCTATTGGAAATAATGAGTAAATTAGCTATTACCATTGAGTAATTATTAATGAAAAATCAGGGTATTCGTTTATATGCTAATATGTAGCGTGAATTGTATAGATCTCGTCATTCTCATATATATTATTTCTGTAAGGTCTTTTTGTGTTATTTCCTAATTTTCTGCTCTCATTTGGAACCAACATTAATAAATAAGGTATCGTTTTAGAGGTGGGGGTTAGCTCTACATGCAAAACCATGTTTTAATTAGCGGAGTGCTTTTGTTTAAGCGTATTTTATAAAAATTAATTCTTTAAAATAAGCGATTGTGAATGCACAAAAAAATCAATTTGTACTGCAACGCTTTGTGACTGTGACATTCACATGCCTCGCGACATCTACATTTGAATACTAAAACTGAACTGAACCCACTGCGAGCGTGCCATCTGCACTTGAACATTGCTAAAATAAGTGAATAAGACTGCGTTCACATTGGGTCATAACCTCGAGTTAAAGGGACATTTTTTGAGTTAATTCATATTGATGTTGTCAATCAACTCAAGTTTATGGCTCAATGTGAATGTAATATAAATGGTGGAGTTTCAAATAGCTGTTTGCGCATATTTGTATAATTTTTTGTGGTCTCACAATAAGTGTAGCGGAAAATCTTTTTTTATAATTTGAGAAAAAGGTTTGAAAAATCCTGGACCTGGACTAATAACAGGTTTCAAACCATTTTTTTTTTTTTTTGCGCAAGGAGCACACGGGTCCAGCTAGTTATTTTTTATTCATACAAGTTTACATTGTTTACAAGCTTTACGAGGCATATAAGAAATACCCTGAATAAGTTTTTTGGTCTAGCATTGAGACAATAACTAGCACTTTGTTTGGATTGGTTCCTAATAGATTTTTCAAATATATGAAATTACCATTGGGACATCAGGAACATGATACGGCTATTGCCTGCCCTTCGATTTTAAGTTTGTTGTCCGTTCATCCAGCACTTTCCTAGCACTCAGCGAACCTTGGCTGTTGTTTCTAGTTTGAAATACAATAAAATGAATCTATCTTCATAATAAGAGCATGTTCAATGAATAAAAAATAAATTGAAGTAAACAAAATTTATATTGAATTGATATATTCTGCAGTTTACTAGGACTTATTAAAACAAGTTTGGAGAATTCCGTCCTCTGGTAGATCAATTCATGGTGAATGTTTAAAGAGACAAGTCTGTTGCGAAATTGAAAGGTAGAAATTGACCTTTCTGAACTGACAGAACTAGTAAGATCGTGTTGACGTTTTCAACTGCCTTTTCAATTATCACCTGGACAATTCTGTGCGTTCCTAAACAAGAAGTTTATTTCTAACAGACAGAATGGAAGACAACAGTAGTCTTTATACGTTGACAGTATTCTGGAAGTTCATTCGTTGTCTCCACATTTTTATTTATGAGAAGAATTTAATACTATCTAATATCATAAAGGTCCGCTCATTTTCCCTCCTCGTATTGATGTTTACGGAACAAACAACATTTATTTATGTTCTTGAAACGGCTTTGAAGTTGAGAAATGCAAGAATCGATGAATGCAGCATGCAATGCAATTCTGCAGCGATCTTCAACTTTCCATTTTACAACTTTCTAGCGATTGTTTTGTCGACTGTATTTGCGAAGAGACTACGTAGTTTGCATAAACTACCTAGGAATAAGTCCATTGTAGTCAAGCTATACCGAAGGAAATTTTGATAATGAGCTGTACAAGCTGTAAGCATCGAATTAAGCCCAAAGAAGCTCCAGAAGGTTTTCCTAACGACACCGGAATCCAACAGATGAGGAAGGAGGAGCCATCGACTGATATGGAAAAACGAGTTTAGGATGACTTTACCTCCCTTGGTGTTTCCAATTAGCGTCGGTTATCGCTAAAAAGGGATGACTGGCATGCGATGATACACAACGGCCAAAATCGCCTAGCGCTAATAAATGATGATGATGCACTCGCGAGGCATTTTTATTTGGAAAATTTTCGTGGAACGGCCCCCATCGTAATCAAGCTTTAAATATTGGTGTGGTTTTTTGGTCCTACGTTTTTATTTTGGAAATTTTACAAATATTGTAATGAATAAACTTTACGAAAATTAATATAGTTTACTCATTTAGGTATGTATGAATTTTCAAAACGAATTGAATGTTCCCATACAACATTTAAAAAATATCTCCCCTTATACGTTCTTATTAACTACATCCTGAAGTACGACCATTCAATTATATAAACAGGATCGTATGGAAACTGTTTGTATTACCGAAACGATTCTTAGAAACTTTTTTTTGGAGAAAGTATTGACGTAATGAAACTGACTGCCGGCTCGATTTTTCTGGGTACGAGACAGGCCATTTATAGTTTTTGGAAAAGCCCCCAGTCTTTATAAAATTACAGTCCAGAATAACTAGGAACTTGTTTATAATATTTTATGCACAGATAGGTGCTCTATGTATCAAAAAAAGTAGCGGTACCAAGACCAAAAAAATTTAATTCGCTATATTAGTGGCAGCAGAGGAAAGGGGGAAAAACGGGAAGTAGAAAAGATGAAGAGGGTAATAAAGAAGAAGGGGATATGGGGTGCATAGAAAAGTAAAAGGATAAAGAAATAGGAATCGCCTAATGAGGAGAAAAGAGAGTACAATTTGTCAAATTTGGGCAAGTCAAAGGCAACGTCTGCCGGGTCGGGTACACTCCATTATCGGTTCATGCACACATCCATTTGTGCATTTGTTTCGAAATCAGTCATTGTAGTAGAAAAAAATAGATACATCGATGTTGAAGCGATATTTCTCCCAGCATATATATGATGGTCATAAGGTGTATAAATTGATATTGATATATGAGTTCAGTTTTAGATCGATATCCTTAATCCCTTAGTTAGTGGCTATACATTTTTACAGAGAATATTGTACCTTTCTATACACAAAATTAATTAAACCAATAAAAATTTACCCTTTGTTTTGTAAACTTTTTGTGCAAAGATTAAGAAGACTTTTTAGTCAGTTAGTTATAATGGCAGCCAGCGACCTATTGCAATAAATATTTACTAGTTTTCAGCCGATTTCCCAAATTTTTCTGAAACCCAAATTTATATTTGTTTATATATATTTCGTGGCACTGCAAACCCGTGTGACATTTTTTTACTTGTTTATTTTTTAGTGACCTATAAGCCTTTGAATTTAATGGCAACCCCTTTTTTAATTTCCGATTTGTCAAAAAGCCTAAGATCAAATAAACGGATAGACACATACATATCTTTAGAATCGACTGAATACAAGTATAGACAAAAATTTTAACACCTAATATAAAATGTGTTAATTTTTAGAATTTATATTGGCCTAGTTTTATGTATATTCCTTATTATATGTGCAGGAAAATCTGAAAAATCAGAGGTATGATTTTAAACCAGTTGAATTTTGTAGCTTAATAATAAACTTAATAAAATTATGCTCACAAAATTGTGTTCGGTTTTTATACCTAGTAGTGCTACGCACACAAGGTATATTAACTTTAGTCGCCTAACGGTGGTATAAATTTTTGAAAATGGGCGTTGCGCCGCCCCTTTTATAGGGGATTATTCCACAAAACTTTTTATGCCAGAACTACGGTAAAAATTCATTTATCAAACGATATTTGATGTCGATGTTGAATATATAAAGGTAAATGTTTGTTGCAAAAATGGGTGAAATCGGTCTACGGTCACGTTCTTAAAAATTTGTTTGTAAAATGTAAAACGGGATATTTCTGTAACTATGCGAGCTATATCAATAACATCGTGCACACACAATAAGCTTTTTAAGCGAAACTCAACCGTAAAAAAATTATGTGGATTTTGGGGAAGTAGGTGTGGCGCATACTCCTGCTAAAAATTAGGCAAGTCGGATAACACACAAGTAAAATATCCGGGCAAGTTGTTAATACCCCACTGCAACAGGGAAGGTATATACCTCTTTTGATTTTCATACCTTTAATGGACATTGAAATGTTTGTAAGTATGAGAACAAGAGAAATGTGCACGCATTGGTGTTTTGAAAAAATGTGGTTAGCAGTTGTTGGTAGGGAAACTATTTATATACAAATAAATTAATGGCGGCCGCAGTATTGTGGCGGTAGTGTTGCCGGCCTACCACACCGAAGGTCCAAGGTTCGAGTCCTGGGACAGGTAACATCAAACGTGGTTTGGAAAAGTTTTTCAAAACGGGGTCGCCCCTCGGCAGTAGTTTGGCAAACTCTCCGAGTGTCTTTCGGCTATGGAAGGCTTCTCAGCAAAAATGCATCTCCAAATGCAGCTCGGCGTAAAAATCTCTTAGGAGGTTTATAATGATATACCTGTTTTATATCGCACCACACATTTCTATTTAAAAAAAATTAATTTACCCGTCAAAACTAATTACAGAAGTGTTTTTATTGAAAACAATCAGCTGGCTTTATAATACGAACTGAAAAGTATTAAAATAGACCTGCGTAAATTGGTATGGCATAATAGATCACTGCTAGGTATATAATTTTCTTTTGTTACTATTATTTATTTATTCGAGGTCATGACCGGTTTCGTTATTATTGTGAAATGGTTATTTGTGCAAAGTTTTATATGAATTCTATTATAAATAGAAAGTGTGAAACATACACCATAGCTATTCGGATAGATCTATTTCGGAAGCTACTAAGCTCCACTTTCAAAGAACTTTTGGTGTCGCGTTCCCATCGCTTGGCCATCGGAGCGCCTTGCATTTTGACTTCTAACATTCCCGTTTCTGTTTGTCGTTGTTTTTTATTTTTACCTTTACAAGTTATTGCTACCAATCTGGTGCTATGGTATCAATATGTGAGGATTTTCTATTGTATTTCTATGAATTTTAGTTTCAGCTAGCTTTTTGCTGCTGAGGTTCATAGAAGCAGCTTCCCTGTACTCTTGATTTCTAACAGTTTTATTGAAGTCTGTGAATGTAAAATTATTCAATTGATTTATTCGAGCTCAAGATCGGTTTTTCTATTATTGTGAAATGGTTATTTCTATTTATAATAACATTCATATAAAAAACTTTGTAAAAATAACCATTTAAAAATAATACCATAACTGATCTTGATCTCGAACAATTCAATTGAAAAATTTGTCATTAACATAACTACTATTTATTAGTATCCAGGAATTTAAATGAGCTTATTTATTTATAAGTTGAGTTGACTACCTCAAAAATTATAAGTAAAACATGTTTACAATTAAATAATTTTAATTTTCTTTTTTGGTAGAGGAAGTAAAAAATAATTCCACCCACTCTAATGTGAAAGATTTCAGTTAGCCCATTTTAGCCGGTTTTTTTGCCCAATTTTGTCGGTCGCCCAAAAAAGTTCCGGCAACTTGCCATTAATTTGCAGAAAATTTCTTGTTGATTTTTGAGAAAATTGATTTTATTTTTGATTATTTTCAAAAATATTTCGTTGCGTGTCTTAGCTCAGCGGACAGACCCTGCGGATTAGGGGGTTAGAGGTAGGCACACCGGTCGTAGGAGGCGACTAATATTCAAAAAGGTAATGACGTGCAACTCGATGTTTGATCTTCGGATATGATGTCTCTCACCTCTCATTAGATGACCTAGAAGGTTCCGCTGGTCATACCAAATCGTTACCACGACAGTCGGGCAGTGCCGCAAGTGAGTACCCAAAACCTTCGGGGATGGTTTTTGTCACTAAAAACAACAACAACAGCCACTATAAACGCGTTTACACTTCTTCACATTATTTATAAGATAAAAATTATTAAATAATATTAGCGTGAATATAAGTCTTAATTTTAGGACCCGGAAGGATGTAATTTACCTTAGCTCAAAGACGATGTCCATGAAACTGCCATTTGCATCCAATCATTATGTAACTATGCACGTATTTAACACTTTATGGTTACATTGCATCAAATAATGCGCAACGCATTTGTAATTTTGAATTATATCTATTGCAGATTTATGGTTTAGTACTTACATTAATTTTCCCGTAAGAAGGGATTAATTATCGCAAATAGCCTCGAATTGTTACGGTGAACCCTTTAATGGGCTCCACATGTTCGAATACTTTAAACATTGTATACGTATATGTGCGTATATGAACACACGTATGTATGAATATGTGAATAAGGATTTGTTCACTTAACAAATTTCAAGGTAAATGAAACTATTGAGGCATTATTTTCACTATTTGTTTGCTGGCGAAGATTGTATTCAGTATTCAACTGCAGAACAATAATCATTAGCACGATAATTATAAAGTTATGCTGCTTATAAAAACAAACAACCCTTTAAAGTATTTGAATATCGCACAATTTATTATTGTATTATTGAAACACCGTAATGTGTATGCGTAGGTTTTTAATTTCTGTTGACCACAAGTTGTTGGTGTTGTATAGTATGTTTTCGAATAGTATAATATATATTCTGCCTCAATTATTGAATAATTTGCCCTATTGTAAGATGTCGCATTTTCATTTGTACTTGTGTAAGTATTTGTTTTATTTTCGATTGTATATACCTGTATATTTATACTATGTACATATAATTATATATGTATTTTGCCTAATTGTGACATTTTCTTTCGAATCTTATTTTGATGCATAGACACAACACTTGGTATTTTGAAATATGTACGTATATATACATATCTATTACGAACCACCGCTCCTATGGAATAGCTCCAAGGATTTTTCATATACCGATATGGATAATTTTAAAACCATACTTTTAGTACCGAATTAGATTTCTACGTCTAAGAAATAAGCGCGCAGGTTAGAAAGCGCCACACTCCGCATCAACTAGAAGTTTACGATCAAATGCCAAATAAAACGTTTGCTGTAAAACCTCGTTGAGGTTGGAAAATGTGTTTTGTATTCCTTCTGTTTCTGCTATTGTGGTGCTCTCTTTTCTTTGTTCATTCATTTTTATTTAAGTGTACATATACGCTCAATTTACAATTTCTTCGCTATATACTACGTTTATTTTAGCTGTCAACTCTCGGTTTAAACATAAAAACGTGTACATATATATATTAATACATTTATAGGTAGATGCATATATATGTATGTATTTACATTGCATGCGAAGTCAACATATACATAGTACCCAACAAAAAATTACGTGATTTTTTATAATATTTAAAAATAGCGGTGACATCTCGGTTGCTCCGATGACTGATACCTTTTAACCAGCTGTTACTCGCACGGGGTGTAAATTACATCCCAGTACTTAAAGCCTTATCTTATAAATAAAAATGAATGTGTGGCTGTGTGTCTTTTTGTCCTTTATAGGCGTCTAAAGTACTCAAGCGATATTCATTAAATTTTCACATATTTTCATATTATTGGGTTCACTGGTTACAGCATAGGCTATATATAAAGGCCCCAGGCCATATAAAGTTTCAATTCGTCAAGAATCTGCCCGTATTTGTAATAAATTAATGATATTTGGATATATGTGTCACTTGGTCAAGATCTATATCTTCGAAACTATGTTCATATCAGTACCCGCAAAGGAAGATGAGAAGGGGAGTAGGAATAAAAAATTTGAAAATTAGAGAAGGCGTTAGAGGAAAATTGGCGGCCGCCGTGGTGTGAAGGTAGTGTTGCCGGCCTACCACACCGAAGGTCCATGGTTCGAGCCCTGGTACAGGTAACATCAAAAGTGATTTGAAAAAAGTTTTTCAAAACGGGGTCGCCCCTCGGCAGTGGTTTGGAAAACTCTCCGAGTGTATTTCTGCCATGACAGGCTTCTCAGCAAAAATTCGTCTCCTTTGTAGATGCCGTTCGGAGTCGGCAGAAAACTGTAGGTCCCACCAATTTGTAGGGAAAATTCAAATCGGCACACCACAAATTGGAAGAGAAGCTTGGCGCAAAAATCTCTTAGGAGGTTTATGATGATATACCTGTTGTATATCGCGCCATAGAGATAGAGATAGGTTAGAGGAAAATGATGAGGGATATGGGAGTGGGGGAACAGCAAAAGTAGAAATAAACATTAAGGTATAGGAATAATTTACAAGGAAGCGCCAAGTGAGGAGAGAAGTGAGTACAATTTGTTAAATGTAGGCAACTCAATATTAGGCGAGACAAGGTCTGCGGGTCTGCTAATTTCTTTATATTTTCTAACTTCTTTTTGTATAAAAACTAGCAAACTCGTAGATGCTTTTCTGCCCAAGAACTGAATTTCCAGCTATCTATCCAAATATCCCAAGCAAGTTTCTTAATTTTTCTTTCTCCTAATTTATGTTAGGTTAATAGCGAGACGGTTGTGACGAGTACGGAAAACAACTTTTTCTGCTAAGGTTTGTAATATCTTATTGTATAGTTGAATCTGTTTAAGGTTTGTTATATCTCATTGTATAGTTGAATGAACAAACTTAACATTAACTGCGATCAGGCTCCTCCTGGTACCCCACGACTTTGAAAATTTCAGCAATTTGTGCATGTTTAGATCATCCGAGAAACAACACCGAGTGAAGCGTATTTCAAAATCAAAATATTTCTTCCTTTTCTCGATGCTTTAGTACCCAGCTTTCAATTACTTCTTCCTGTATTCGTTGCAGTAATTAAAGTCGATGATTTTGACAAGTGAACTACATTCTTTGAAGAACACATGCAATAATCCGCGGTGAGAACTGAATACTGAATACAGGTTGTCAAAATATCAACTGATCCTTACCAGACGAAGTGCCGTACATCTTATCGAAAAAAAGTCGAGAAGATTACTTTTACAATTCAATGCTTGACTAGCAAACATCCTGTACAATATTTCGTTTCATAAACTATCAATATCTTATAATAAATATTATTCTGTAATTATTGCTATTTCTCGTAACAAGAATAGATTTGGAATAGGCAGGGCCGCAGAGAGCCGATCCGGGCCCCGAGGACAGTTCGCGTTTCTTTCTCTTTAAATCCTGATTAGAGTACTGTCAATACTGCTTTGCCTTGCCGGGCCCCCAAAAACCTTCCGGGCCCCAGGGAAATTGCCCTGACTGCCCCCGCCCCCCTCTCCGCGGCCCTGGGAATAGGTAATTATTCAACACATTGAATCTTCCATACACCGCACTCTTCCTTTTATGTGATTTTTTCTAATATATGACTTATACAGGGTGTTTTTTTTACAGGTTTGTTTTTCGAATAGAGATAAAACTGGCATTTTGTGGTCAAATCTGGCAACTCTAATGTCATTTATGTTCAGTTTGGTTTGCCATTTCATCATGAACAGGTTGACAAAAGAACAACGTTTGCAAATCGTGCAAATTTATTTCGAAAATAATGGTTCAGTTCGCGAAGTTTACCGTGAGCTCCGTCCATTTTATGGTCGACATAATCGTCCATCAGAGCAATTAATTCGGTTAACCATGGATCGTTTTCGCACTACGTTTACTCTATGTGATAATACGCATCCGCAGAGACGTCGAACAGTGCGCACCGAAGAAACAATTGCCGCTGTAGAGCAAAGTGTTGAAGAGGACCCGAATGAATCGATTCGCCACCGTGCACAGCAATTGGAGCTTTGTCCATCAACTTTATGGAAGATTTTGCGCAAAGATCTTGGCTTGCGACCTTACAAGATCCAGCTTGTGCAAGAATTAAAGCCGCGAGACCATGCAATGCGTCGTGATTTTGGTGTATGGGCCGAAAATGAGATTGATTTCGATGCTGATTTTCATCGCAAAATTTTGTTCAGTGATAAGGCTCATTTTTGGTTGAATGGCTACGTCAACAAGCAAAATTGCCGCATTTGGAGTGAAGAGAATCCACATGAGACCCTTGAAACGCCATTACATCCACAAAAACTGACTGTTTGGTGTGCTCTATGGGCTGGTGGAGTCATTGGGCCATACTTCTTCCGCAATAATGCTGGAGAGGCAGCTACCGTTAATGGAGACCGGTATAGAGCCATGATAACCGACTATTTTGTTCCCGAATTGGATGGCATGAATGTGGATGAGTTGTGGTTCCAACAAGACGGCGCTACATGCCACACAGCGCACGTCACAATCGATTTATTGAAGGAAACATTCGATGAGCGCATAATTTCGCGGAATGGACCTGTCAATTGGCCACCAAGGTCGTGTGATTTGACACCATTGGATTATTTTCTTTGGGGATATGTGAAGTCGCTCGTCTACACCAACAAACCAGAAACGTTAGGGGAATTGGAAGCCAACATTCGTGGCGTTATTGCCGACATACGGCCCCATATGCTCGAAAAAGTGGTTGAAAATTGGACCTGTAGAATTGGCTTTATTCGAGCCAGCCGCGGCGGCCACATGCCCAAGCCAAATTGATGGACCTTAAAACGATTTTCTTGTGTTTTATTTCAATTCGAAGTTCTATACCCCTAAAAAAAACACCCTTTAGAATATATTCATGACTGTTGTACTACAGATGTAGATTAGATTTATTCATTGCAACATTAGATCTATCCTGCCCACCGAATTAGTCGAATAGGCCCATATTGATACATGTGTTAAACATTAAAATTTATTAAAATAAATTTTACTCCACCTTGTAACTTAGCCTATTCTAAATGAGTTTATTGCAAAAGCTTTGTGAAACGAAAATTAGGTGTATTTGAACTGGGACGGATGTGACATAAGACTAGCGTTACAAATTTTTTTTTTTTTGTTTGAAGAAAGGCCTAATAAAGCAGATCCGTAGCTGTTACATAAAGCCTTAATCGAAGTCTCACATTTTTCATAATGAGGAAGATGAATTTTCCTTTTGTGTGTATCCTAGGACATTGTCCCCTTTGTAGGGACAAAAAGCAAATTTTCAGGAAACATTTTTTTTTTATCACTTTTTGTTGATTTATGGAAATAAAGTTGTGCACGCGGTTATATAGTTAATTAATATACTGAACCTCTCATTTTGTTTCTTGGAAAAATTCGCAGATTGTGACAAAATCACAAATTTTCTCCTTACGATAATTACAAAAAAAATATTTGTATGATAAATCTTATTGTTTGATTCCATAATTTTGTATTTTTAATACGAGGTATATTATAGGTATTGATTTCGGGTAGATAACATCGAAAGTAAAAATACAAGGAATTCGAATGAGACTGGTGTTAGAAGAGTCTGCTCCGTCGAGTAGATAATTGGTATCATGAGGGGACGAGCTGCGGTGAATCTGGATAGGTAAGAGTGTAACCTATTACAGTACCCAGGTCGAATTTGGATCAAAGCAACTCTGGTCTCCCTCTGTGTAAATATTATTGAGAGCCAGCCTGTGCAGCTTTGAGCTTTGGTTGCTTTGTTAGCGCTTCCTCAAGAAATTGCCTATTAGGATGATGCGGTTTGCATTAATTTACTAATTTAACAGTAACCGCCTGCTTAGCATTTCATTGTGCTCTTTTCCATTAATAATTTTTGCCTCGCTGAGTAAATGATATTCCGGTGACATAAGGAGACATCCCGCAGCAGTCCTCAGTGCGGTGTTCTGGCAAGGCTTCCAGTGTATATCTCCTACACCGGCAACAATATCGGCAAAAGTTTTAGTGGAGCATAGCTTATCAACGAAAAGACCAATAAGGGTGGAGACGGAGTCCCAAAATGTAGTAATTAATCAGAAGCGAGCAGAGGACACCATCCTGTTGCACCCCTGGCTAAGTCATACGGTTATTGATAAAACAGGCGATTTTCCACTACTCAAGTAGTAGGTAAACCAGCGTTTGAGAAAGGGAGGGAGAGAATAGCCACCCATATTTGAAGGCAGTTGCGCATGATTGACTGTGTCAAATTCTTGCGTCAGGTCAAACAAAAATAACAGTTTTACATTATTCAATCAATGGTCGGGCTGAGCAACGTCTGTCCGGGTTTCTAGTCCTTAATATAAGGCTTTTGAAAGTGAATTAGCATCAGTTACTCCCCTCTGTACTGATAGAAACCCCCCCAAAAAATTTACATTATAGCTAAATGTTGCCCAATTTTTTTTTATGGACCTGTACACAGGGTACCACAGTTTTGGTCATATAATGGAGATAGATATACGAGGTGTGTTCAAAAAGTATCGCTAATTTTGAATTTTCGCTGGTTACGTATATTCGAATTTCGAATTTTTTGTGGCGTTATGTTGGTACTCATGTCTCTCACTTATGCCGACAAGCTCGGCCATTTTGAATGTTCAGTTAATTGTTGACAGCTGCTTTGCTTGCACGTGTTTTGGATCGTCTTCGATTTTTACGCGAAATTCGTACCAAAATTGCTCAATTGTGACCAAAAACAGCATCGCATGAACATTGCTAATGAGATGTTAAACTCTGTCCGCGATGACCCAAATTTGCTCCAGAGGGTCATAACTGGTGACGAATCGTGGGTTTATGGTTATGACGTGGAAACCAAAGCTCAATCATCTCAATGGAAGCTGCCGCACGAACCAAGACCGAAAAAAGCGCGCCAAGTTCGGTCGAATGTGAAAGTTTTGCTGACAGTTTTCTTCGATTGCAGGGGCGTGGTGCATCATGAGTTCTTGCCACAGGGAAGAACGGTCAATAAGGAATATTACCTGCAAGTTATGCGCAATTTGCGCGAAGCAATCCGCCAGAAGCGCCCGGATTTGTGGAAGAACAAAAATTGGCTTTTGCACCACGATAACGCCCCTGCTCACGCATCGTTGCTTGTGCGCGACTTTTTGGCCAAACACAACACACTAATGATGCCGCAGCCACCGTATTCCCCAGATCTGGCCCCCTGTGACTTTTTCTTGTTCCCTAAACTGAAGAGGCCCATGAAAGGACGACGTTACGCTTCTCTTGACGAGATAAAGACGGCTTCGAAGGAGGAGCTGAACAAGATACAAAAAAATGATTTTTTGAAGTGCTTCGAAGATTGGAAAAACCGTTGGCACAAGTGTATAATATCTCATGGGGATTACTTTGAAGGGGACAAAATAGATATTCATGAATAAATAAATAATTTTTGAAAAAACACAAAATTCGCGATACTTTTTGAACACACCTCGTAGAGTTCCATACATCAAAGTTCTTGGAATGAACAGAGGAATCCATTAAGACATGTCCGTGCGTCCGTCCTTCCGTGGACACGATAACTTGAGTAAAAATTTAAATATTTGAATGAAATTTGGCACATTAATGAAACTTGGTGGATTTATTTAGTTGGTTGTCCGATTTGATCAAATTTTTTGAAAAGGTTAGTGGCACCGCCCACATATGAGTGAAAAAATATTCTAAATTCGACTGTTAATAACTACAAAATAGTTTATGTCAGAATAACGAAATTTGGTAGGATGTATAATATGGTTGTGGTAAATACACCCATAGAAAATGAGCGAAATCGCTTTTCGACCACGCCTACTTTTTCATAAAAGTTATCTGAAACGGAGGTAAAAATACTGAACTGCCCATACCTCATGGACTGATACAGGTAGAATGATAAATTTTGTCAGTTACATCGATTTTTATATTCTTCATACGATGTTTGTAAAAGTTTTGAAAGTGGGAGGGGCATCGCCCACTTATGAGTCAAGAAATTTTCAAATTCGAATGTTAATAACTTCATAACCGTGTCAGATAGAATTTCGAAACTTGACACGAGCTTTACTATGGACATGTAGAGTATGCCCACGGAAACTAAGCAAAAACGGTGAACGACCACTCCCACTTTCATACTAAAGCTTTCTAAAAGAGAGGTAGGAAACATGCCAAATCTAGCTAGAATTTGGTAGTTACAATAACTTGATAATCTTATTAATGATTTTTTCTAAGTTTTTAAAAATGGGTGTGGTACCGCCCACACACGAATGAACAAAATATCAAATTTCAGCTTTTATTAACTTCAGGACCGTGTTAGATAGAATTACGAAACTTGATACGTGGTTTACTATCTACGTGTAGAGTACGCCTACCGGAAATAAGCAAACCCGGTGGACGACCACGCCCACTTTTGTACTAAAGTTTTCTAAGAGGGAGTTAGAGAAACAGAACAAGCCATATCTCTTAGTGGTTACAATGACCATATGATCTTGTTAATCATTTGTTTTTAATTTTGGGAAATGACACTTTTGGCACTGGATACTTTTCCAAAATTGTATACAGCCTATTCTGTAACCAGTAAGTCCGAGAATCACCCGAACTTAGACTTCCTTACTAGTGATTTATATATTTTTTATTTTGTAGTTTTTTTTGTTGAAATACGTGTCAAAATACTTTTAATTTGATACCTATATTAGCATCTTACTTTTTTAGTTCCTTAGTGGCAGCACCTGGTTAGAATGTCTTAGAATGAAACATATTATTCTGTATCACGAATAGCTCGTTTAGAGTTATAAGATAATGCAAATAAAATCCTGTAGCAATAGCAGCATTAGGTTCGCATTCCCTTCATATTCTACTTTTACGTTGAGCAGAGAAAATAGTACTTTACGCAGACGCCGACATAGTTCAGCGAATTAAAACACAGCGGCTTCGCTGGCTAGGCCACGTAGTGCGAATGAGCGAAGATGCTCCGGCCCAGAAGGTATTCTTATCGGCAGAAGCAGAGGAAGAGGGAGACCACCACTCCGATGGAAGGACCAAGTGGAGACCGATTTGCGATCCCGCGGTGTTTCCAATTGGCGCCATTTGGCGCAACGAAGAAACGACTGGCGAGCTATGTTGGACGGTCAAAATCGCCCAGGCGGTTACATGACCATTTAAAGAAGAAGAGGAGATAGTACATCAAATTACTTACTAGCTATATTCCAAATATTTTCCGCACAAGAAAAAAGTTAGTTGTCCCTTGCGATAAAAAAGAAACGCAATTTTTGGCGCAACCATAAGGATTTCAGCTATAATATTTTACCAGGTGATGCGCTAATGCATGTAGAACAAATTTGCACCAAAAAGGATATTTCCGAAAAATGGCCATAATTGCTTCATTAATTGACCGTATAAATAAGATCACTTGACTACTTTGAAAAGGCTTGTCAACCCAGTAGAACCAGATATCATCGTTTAATTAATGCCGGAGTATTCTCTTGCGAGTATGGGATTACTCCCTATACTTCTTTGTATTACCATATAATTTTGTATACTCCCTTTTAACAGTGCATGTCCTAGGAGGGCGAGTAATAGAAAAACTCCCTTTAACCTGGCAAAAAAAACAATAATGGAGTTTTTGTTATAACTTTTTTTATGAATCATAATTAAGTAATTGGGGGGTTTTGGAAAATTTTAGAAACCCTCCTAGGAGAGTAATGAGGGAAACATTTCACATTCCTCCTAAACAACCAATGAAAGAACTTTGTAGAATCATGCCTCAGACCTTCCATGGAAACAAATGAAGAGCACACGACTAAAAATTTGAACTTAAATTTTAAACCATTCGTCGGTTTAAGCAATTTTTGAAAATTTTTTGAAATAAATTACAAACCTTTCAATTACCTACACCAATTTTCAATTTATTGCGGTTTAGATTTAAAACTTAACTGAAAAAAACGTCTGAAAATTTTTAAATTTCTTTTTATTTTTTCTGAAGGTTTTTTCAAGTCAATGCATTTTTTCATTACAATTTTGTGTGCGCCGTAGCTCAGTGGGTAGAGCATACGACTCTTAAGCGGGAAGAGTTGGTTCGAATCGTGCCAACCGTTACAAATGTTTTTTATGTTTTTTAATTGTTAAGACATTTCTGGTTTAAAATTGAAACTCTTTTCTTCACACTCTTTCTCGAAAACTGAAACAATTTAAATTCGAAACCAAATTTTGTTTGGACATATATGTAGCCCAGAAAAGTTTAAAATTGAAGTTCACAGAAATCTCTGTTATTGATCCAAAAGGATGCTAAGGGGAGTACTATTTTATTCATCGCTTGGGGATATCTCTCCTTTTCCTCCAGAAAGAGTTGCATAAGAGCAGAAAACGTCAAATATATCTTCTTTTGTTCCAAAAGAATGTCCAAGAGCGTACTCTCTTATTCATCACTTGGGGAGATCTCGCTTCAAGTTCTATTGGGTACATTAAGGAAAATTAACATATGGAAAGCAAACTTTTTTATCTTATACAAAAATTGTTTCCATATTTCTGAAAAAATGTTTAATAATATATCATTGTATACCATGTCAAGTGTAATATCTAATTCATGGACCCCAAAATTCCGAAGACACCTGGTCACCTGTGTTTTTATATCCTATATTGGTCTTTGTACCGGATGCCCCGCCATATTGATGTGCTTTAGATGTAAACAATGCCTCCATGTTGATGTGCCTTTGACATAAAACATATCACACTGGTTTTGATACACAATGTGTTATATTTACGACCTTATCTTTCCACGACATTATCCCAGTTATATATGGCAATGCATAACGTAATGTAAAGCTCTTATAGACTATACAGGAAAAGAGGCATGCATTTTTCTACGCGATTACTTGTTGAATTACCTTTCATAAATGACACCGTTCCCATTACTAGTTTGTAGGCAACACTAAATGCATTATCAGGGGCTTCTCCAACATCGGGCCACCTTGCGACAATGGCTTTACTGAGACATGGGGATCTACCATGGTGGATGAGAGCTTACTTTTTAAACTTTTGATTACTGCTCTCACAAGATAATCTGACCAAATAAAAAGAAAAGAATCAAACCTCAAAAACAACTAGTGGGCACAGCTTCAAATAGCTGCACACTAACTTCAGTAAGTTTTTGTAGGTTTCAAATTTTTCACCCACAAAACCGAAACACTGCTGCAAAAACGCGGCGATATTCACCCTGTCAAAATATATGCATTGTAATTACACAATCAAAACTAAAACGCCCGACGGCATTTTGCAACGATAGATTTGTTGATAATGATTCTTTCCCTTCATATGGTCACTCTAATTAAAAAGCGAAGTATCTGCTTCAGAAACACGTTACAAAGGGCCCATTTCATTGCTTGCACTGTGTTTGATATAAGTTTCGTTCAAACTGTCATTCGTGTTTTTTATTGTCATTTGAACATCTTGTGGATTTTGCTATTCACACCCGAGGGCGTCCAGCGGTTTACGTCGAATATGTATATACGAGGTGTGTTCAAAAAGTATCGCAAATTTTGTGTTTTTTCAAAAATTATTTATTTATTCATGAATATCTATTTTGTCCCCTTCAAAGTAATCCCCATGAGATATTATACACTTGTGCCAACGGTTTTTCCAATCTTCGAAGCACTTCAAAAAATCATTTTTTTGTATCTTGTTCAGCTCCTCCTTCGATGCCGTCTTTATCTCGTCAAGAGAAGCGTAACGTCGTCCTTTCATGGGCCTCTTCAGTTTAGGGAACAAGAAAAAGTCACAGGGGGCCAGATCTGGGGAATACGGTGGCTGCGGCATCATTAGTGTGTTGTTTTTGGCCAAACAGTCGCGCACAAGCAACGATGCGTGAGCAGGGCCGTTATCGTAGTGCAAAAGCCAATTTTTGTTCTTCCACAAATCCGGGCGTTTCTGGCGGATTGCTTCGCGCAAATTGCGCATAACTTGCAGGTAATATTCCTTATTGACCGTTCTTCCCTGTGGCAAGAACTCATGATGCACCACGCCCCTGCAATCGAAGAAAACTGTCAGCAAAACTTTCACATTCGACCGAACTTGGCGCGCTTTTTTCGGTCTTGGTTCGTGCGGCAGCTTCCATTGAGATGATTGAGCTTTGGTTTCCACGTCATAACCATAAACCCACGATTCGTCACCAGTTATGACCCTCTGGAGCAAATTTGGGTCGTCGCGGACAGAGTTTAACATCTCATTAGCAATGGTCATGCGATGCTGTTTTTGGTCACAATTGAGCAATTTTGGTAAAAACATAGGTAAAAATCGAAGACGATCCAAAACACGTGCAAGCAAAGCAGCTGTCAACAATTAACTGAACATTCAAAATGGCCGAGCTTGTCGGCATAAGTGAGAGACATGAGTACCAACATAACGCCACTAAAAATTCGAAATTCGAATATACGTAACCAGCGAAAATTCAAAATTCGCGATACGTTTTGAACACACCTCGTAGCTACAAACTTTTTAGCGCAGCAACATATTGCGGCGGGGCCTGGCCCCATAAATTCGCTTTTTCAAAAGAGTTATAACTTAAATAATTGTAATTTTAACTGTCAACACATCTTTCAGTACCCTAATCGACAATTTTTTATATAAAATAGACTGTTAACGGTTGTGAAATAGCACCAAAATTTGTTTCATTGTTTTAAGCGCTCTGACTTCCTTTTTTTTTTTTAATCAAGGACTGTCACCCAAACCGAAACCGACTAAAACCAGTTGATTTTCCGAAACTCAAACCGTTACCATTTCTTTAATCTGAAGGGTGTTCCGCTCATAAATACTGGTGATCGTTTGGCGGGATTGGAACGAGCCAGGGTTACTTTTTGAAATCGCAGCGAAGACTGCCCACTCTCAGTTTTAGATGGGTCCACGGCAGCTTTTGTTTTTTGGCAGTAACTATTCACAGAAATAAAGTATTTAATTTTAGTTTTCTGATTATTGATATCAAGGTCAAAACGCGATTTTTGGTACCCGCTTTTGTAAAATATTACCTTAAAACTTACTGTCAACCTACTTGTAAAACATAATGCAAAAAACAGGGAAATTCTATTATTATAAGCACGTAGGGACCACGTCTAGTTCAAATTCACAGGAAACCCAGTTTTTGTTTCTGACACACTCACACTTCTTTTAGAAACTATCCAAAAATCAAGATCCGAAAACCAAAGTTTTAGTGCTCCGTCTCAGAAAGTTTGCCTTGCTTGATTCTATTTTCATAATATATTGCTTTTCATACTTATAGAAGCACTCATATTAATATTTTGTCAATTTTTTTTTATTAAGTTTTCATTTTTAATAGTTTTCTATAAAAATTCTGAAAATTCAGACCTATGTTTAAACCACCTTCGTTTTGTAGCTAAGTAAAAACATTTTTTTTATTCCTAAACTTGTATTCGTGCTTTGGTTTTAAAACAAGTATAAAAAATAAAAAGAAGAACCTTTATATTTCTTTTTTTTAGCTACTGCTGAATAGCGTAGTAAATACGATATTTGTAACATAACATAATCCCACGGTAGGAATTTGGGATTATGACAGGGCTATTATGGCACTGCAAGGACAAATTTTCTGCACATAATGCCCTTATTACAGTTGTGTAGCATGAATACTTCCAGCAACAACCAAATAAGATAATTATAATCCATTTAGTATAATGTAATAAGCTGTATAATCAGTTCATTATACTTCACTAATCTCATAATGAGGCTATATGTAAGATTAGCATTGCATCACCTATAGGTATCAATCTTATACATACCGTTTTATAAAGAATTTTGAATACAATACAGGAGTTCAATCTTACATATGGCCAAAATCGTGAAAAAGGAAGCCGATTTCTTTTTTTTTTTAAGAATACTGTGTAAAGAACTACTTGTTATGAAAAACTATTTCGTAAAACATCTAGTATCACTATACGTCATTGAAAATGTCTCCAGTTGGTATATTGCTCTTTTGAAAACTTAACTCTAAGGTGGGAAGATGGAAAAAACTCAGCATCGGAGAAAAATCTAAATTAAAGGTTTTTGAACTATTTTTTTCGTATGCAGTTAAGCTTAATATGAGGAAAATAGTACATTTTATTTAATAACTATTACCTAATAATCGAAATGTCCTCAGTATGAATGTTTGGATGCAAGGAGATATACTGCAAATTTTGTGTAACGAGGCAGTGGCTTTTTTGCTAAAAATAGCGATTTTCTAATAATAAATTGGTAATGTAGTCAATAAAGTTTGGATATTAATAGAATTGACACTGAGTAGTACCAGATAAGATGGACTAAAACTCGCCAAACTTGTGTAACGTGGCAGTGATTTTATGATACTATTTTTTATAATTTTTTTCAACAAAATTTTAATTTGCAGGTTTGCATAAATAAAGCTCAGCAAAGCTGCGGGAAAATACGACGAATACAAAAAGAACAGAGCTGCTAAAGCTAGGTTATTCCCAGAAAAAAAAAAAAGAAGAAAGTGAAATTCCACTCAAAAAATAATTTTTATGAAAAGGTTTATTTAATGGTTAGCAGATCACGACAAAATTTCTGTGATGAAGAAGTGTAGCAGTTTCCGAAATGGATCTATAAGAAAAGCTATGGCGGTGTCTCGGAAATTTTCCTTTTCTATTCTGTTAAAAGCGTTTAATAAAAAAAAAAAACATTAATAATTTTTATAAAAATTATTATTATTGGCCTTAAGCTCGTTTATAGTCATACTTTAAAAATGTAGGCCGTAAAAGCAACAATTTAATTGAATTGTTGTTACAATAAAAAACAAACAAAAAATGTTATCGCGAAACTACGTCAAGGAACTCAAAAAAGAGTTCAGAAATCCCAGGCGCATAACCGTCTTATTTGAAGCTTTACTGAAATCGCAAGTAAATGTTCGAAAACACATTATGGCACGTGAGATTGTAGTCAAGAATGCTTCTGCTTTGTGCAACAGTCTTCATGATTCCATCACAAATTTAAATGATAACCGCGGAGTTGAAAGTTGTTGAAATCTTTTCAAATTTGAAACCAATACCTCACATATCCAGCGATCACAAAATACAAACGCGTGGAAAAAAATATTTACCTTTTATATCTCGAAACAGGGATATAACTAATATATGTCCTCACAAATTTGTGTATGTTTATGTTGGAAATGAGTTGTATTATTATTAGACCTAGACACACAGCAACATTTATATAGAATATAATATTGTTTACAAGCTCAAATATATCTGAAAATAAATCGTTCCAATCCATTCCTGTTACTAAGTTTATATTTTTCTGTTTTAAGTATAATGATTCCATTCAATCCCAGCTGTGTGCTAACTTTACTACAAAAGTATACACGTAGCATGACAGTGAATTTTTGTAGCATGGCAGTGCTCAGAAAAACTGTCATAAAATATCTTGAAATAAGATTTTAGGTAAACAGGACATCTTTAGTGTAACCTTGATATCTTATCAGTGGTGTATAGGAGAGCGAATAATATCAGTTATGAAAATCTGCAGATTTTCGAAAAATAGGCATTGACATCCTACCAAACTTCCGAAATTGTGTAGCATGGCAGTGCATGAACATCCGGCTTAACTTTAAAGTCATTTACAGCAATAGACCTACTATTCCAATTTAAGATGCTCTTTAGAATCACCTTTAATATTGCTTAGCAAACACTACTTAAGTTAAATAGTTTTAAAGATATGAGCAAAAACAGGATACGAATGTAACGTGCAGTGGAAAAATTTAACCACATGTACATTTGTATATCAGGCCTTAGGTTGTAAGCCTTTTGGTCAAGTGAAATAGACCTGATATACGGTACAAATTTCTATGTTGGGCAATTAGACACACAATATAGATAGGTGCATACAAAATCGCATACACTGCTTTTGCGAGCTATGTACATACATAGCTTTTGTGTATATACATATACTATAGCTCTCGCGGATCTCACATTGCTACTCGCAAGTTTTCCACCCCAACGGATATAAAACAGTGCTGCCAGAATGTTTTCATGGACCAGAAGTGCTAAAACGATAAATATATGTATATGGAAATGTCCTCTTATTTCTTACATATACATTTATTTATTTAAAGCCGACACAAATACAAAACGGTCGACCAATAACAAAAAAAGGTATATGTACGAGACATTAATTGAGTTTAAATTCTTACTAATAGCCCTGTTTTTTTTTACACGCATATGCGTTTGCCCTTAATAGTTGTATGGCCTGCTAAGCACGACTTTATTTGCTACTATGAAATAGCGGCGGATAAAAACAGTACTTCCAAGTTCTATGATGTAGTTTTCTCTACATTTTCGAAACTGTTTTATCATCTCCTAATAATAAACGTAATGATGTATGCGCGTTGCTTTACTTCATAAACAAATATCTGTTTGTCTATCATTTAAGGAGCGGGTGCTAACAAATATTTTTATAGCTTATGAGCAATTGCCGATGACCGTTTTCTTTAGTTGCAAACGCAGATGTTTATGCGTGTATAAAAAAACAGGGTTAATATAAGATATTAAGTGGCCAGAAGCAAAATTATCTAAGTGAAATTTTTTTTAAATTTGAGTCATCCCCATATTTGCAAGGTTAAATATAGTGTTTAATTGTTAACAAAGAAATGCAAGTCATTTTGGACATTTTAGTGGCATCTATTGGCCGGCGGATAAACGCACTACCCACAATTTACAATAAATAATTAACCTTAGACTTGCATATCTCGAATCAATATCGGATTCACTTAGATCCTTTTGCTTCTACCCATTTGATATGAATTAAAAATATAAAAATAATATAACTAAAACTACATACAAAAATAATGATGTCAATGGTCTCGGAAAGCAATGGATTCCGATCAACTATTTACGCGGTTGCAAAGGACGTGTTTCCAAACCACATATTATTCCAAAAGTTAACTTTATTAGTTTCAGTTTTATTGTACATACAAGGTGGCGCAAAAGTAATCCTCCTATCAGAAAATGCTATAAATTTTGCGATTGGCCCCTAAAGTCAGTTCTGTTTTGACATTTGTGTAGTAAACACATGCGAAATACACGTTAATAAACAATGTTACGCTACTCTGCTCCAGAACGCGGAATATTGCTGACTATTTATTTGACCAATAATTGGTCGGTGAAAAACGGTTACTGCGCAAAAGTAATCCTCCTATCAGAAAATGCTATAAATTTTGCGATTGGCCCCTAAAGTCAGTTCTGTTTTGACATTTGTGTAGTAAACACATGCGAAATACACGTTAATAAACAATGTTACGCTACACTGCTCCAGAACGCGGAATATTGCTGACTATTTATTTGACCAATAATCGGTCGGGGCCAAACGGTTACTGTGAATGGTGAGCGCTACAGAGCAATGATCAACGAGTTCTTTTTGCTGCAACTTGATGAATTGGGATTGGAAAACATGTGGTTCCAACAAGACGGTGCAACAGCACACACTGCACGTGCCACAACCGATATGCTGAACATCGGAAGCTTACTTTTGCGCCACCTTGTATTAACTGTCGGAATGCAAATAAGTTGCCAAATTGTTGGTCAGCAGTAATTTCTGTATCAATTTTTCCAGTGAACTTAAGTGACGCAATTGATGATTAAACCAATGCGCGCGTGTAAAGTGATGTCAGCAGTTATGCCAATATGGGTGGGGGGTAATTTCTCTAAAGATAAGGTGATCTTGTGAAATATTGTCTTAATTTATACAAGTCGTTGTAGTGCGAACACCAAATGCGCAGGGGACTATTTTTGGCGAAGTTAGGACGACTAAGAAGTAAAAAAAAGGCATGTAGTATCTGAACGTTCTAGCAGGAACAGCAAACTTCAGTTTGCCGCCTAGTTCAGAAGAGTCAATCTCACCGATAAGCAGTTTATGGAGGAGCATTACTCCTAGTAATTCTCCGATTTTCCAGAGTAGGTAAACTAATAAGAAGAAGCCCGAGGTAGATGAATATTTGGGTTCCAATTGAGCCCGCGTAAGGCAAAAATTAGAAGTTGCTTTTGTATGGACTCAATTGGTTTTATATGATTTTGATATACGGGGTACCAAACACACGAGCAATACTCAAGTATAGGACGGACTAGCGATATGTAGAGGGTCTTTGTGCGATACGGATCATCAAACTCTTTAGCCTACCTCTTCACAAATCCTAGCATACCCGTGGCTTTGTTAGTAATTGATAAAACATGCATATTAAAACACAGTTTAGGATCAAAAAGGACACCTAACTTATGAACAGCAGATGTACGTTCTAAACGGGTATTATTTGATACATAGGATGTCAAAACTGACTTCACTCAATAGAATGTCATTTGCTTACATTTAGAGCAAATCAAAGTGGGTAAATTTACTGTGCACCAGCATTGGAATTGGTAAAACTCAGCCTGAAGGAGGTCTTAGGGCGGCTTGTCAGAGAGGCAATACGTGTAGAAAAGTTTTACATCATTCGCATACATTAAGGTTTAAGAATATGAGAAAATCTGCGGTAAATCGTTTATGAACAAGGTAAACAGTAATGGGACCAAATGGATGCCCTGAGGCAAAGCTGAGGTTACTTTAATCGTTTTAGAAATTATGTGATTGAACGGGTTCTGTTCTGTTGAGTCCTGTTTATAAGGTAACATGTGAGCCATATTAAAAGATGAGCCGGAAAACAGAATAAATCCAGTTTATGAATGAGAAGCTTATGACTGACGGAACCAAATGCTTTGCTGAAGTCAGTGTAGATCACATCCGTTTGATTGTTTCTCAAGAACCCGTCAATTACTAAGGAAGTTAACTCAAGCAAGTTGGTAATGGTTGACCTACAATATATATATAACATGCTGCAAGGGATAATAAGGAAGTACACTGATATTGAAGTTGATTAACAATAATAGCTAAAAGCTTAGCAATGCCTTTGTAGCTCTCTAAAAGGTTGTTTGCAAAAAGATATACGAGGTGTGTTTAAAAAGTATCGCGAATTTTGAATTTTTCGCTGGTTACGTATATTCGAATTTCGAATTTTTTGTGGCGTTATGTTGGTACTCATGTCTCTCACTTATGCCGACAAGCTCAGCCATTTTGAATGTTCAGTTAATTGTTGACAGCTGCTTTGCTTGCACGTGTTTTGGATCGTCTTCGATTTTTCGTACCAAAATTGCTCAATTGTGACCAAAAACAGCATCGCATGAACATTGCTAATGAGATGTTAAACTCTGTCCGCGACGACCCAAATTTGCTCCAGAGGGTCATAACTGGTGACGAATCGTGGGTTTATGGTTATGACGTGGAAACCAAAGCTCAATCATCTCAATGGAAGCTGCCGCACGAACCAAAACCGAAAAAAGCGCGCCAAGTTCGGTCGAATGTGAAAGTTTTGCTGACAGTTTTCTTCGATTGCAGGGGCGTGGTGCATCATGAGTTCTTGCCACAGGGAAGAACGGTCAATAAGGAATATTACCTGCAAGTTATGCGCAATTTGCGCGAAGCAATCCGCCAGAAACGCCCGGATTTGTGGAAGAACAAAAATTGGCTTTTGCACCACGATAACGCCCCTGCTCACGCATCGTTGCTTGTGCGCGACTTTTTGGCCAAAAACAACACACTAATGATGCCGCAGCCACCGTATTCCCCAGACCTGGCCCCCTGTGACTTTTTCTTGTTCCCTAAACTGAAGAGGCCTATGAAAGGACGACGTTACGCTTCTCTTGACGAGATAAAGACGGCATCGAAGGAGGAGCTGAACAAGATACAAAAAAATGATTTTTTGAAGTGCTTCGAAGATTGGAAAAACCGTTGGCACAAGTGTATAATATCTCATGGAGATTACTTTGAAGGGAACAAAATAGATATTCATGAATAAATAAATAATTTTTGAAAAAACACAAAATTCGCGATACTTTTTGAACACACCTCGTAAATGAAGCCGATTCCAGAGGCAATTATATAGTTTTAAAATAGGCCCTGATTAATGCACAGCACAATACCTAAGCACACAATTAGGAACGCCCTCAGGACCTGGAGAGCATATGGGCTTCAGTGATTCAAGAAAATTTCCTAATTGCAGAAGGGGCCTAAGGTCGAATAATGCAGTTACACTCCCACTCTGGCATATGCAGGCAGCTACAGGCTGCGACTTGTATCATTCTCTCCTTGACAGCGTTTAAGACTGGACGTGTACCTGGCTGGTTTTCAAGATTCTGCAACAGTCATTTTCCTCTCTGAAATCTCTCGGAATCTTTATTGTCAATTTTGCATGCACCATTTCAAAAGAATTCGTTATCAAAAATCAGAATATTCTATGAGGATCCAAAAGTTCAAATCCCACCCTCCCCCCAAGACGGTCCCCTGCGCACTGGCCTGGTAAAAACATAGAATACTAGAATGTAATTTTACTTTAGTTACACCTGGCACAATTGCTCGGTTAATATAAACAGCTAACTCAAGCGATGTGGGTACTGGACCTTCCGGAAGGGATAATGGGGAGATTTGAGTGAGGGCATCGAGCTTTCGACAAATACTAAGCGGATCATATTTCTTTTACTATTCGGTACATTGTTAACCTGTAGGAGAGATAAATCTAGCATAGGAAATTATGCTGGGTTATACGTACCGTGCAGTTTGAGTCACTACTCAGTTACCGATTTAAAAGAACAACAAAACGATCTCTATCTCGCAATCTTATTTATGAATAGCTGAGCTATTACTTATACACGATGAGATGACGTAGAAGTTCGACATTGTTTAATAAAATAGTTCACGTAATATTTGGGATCGCACCTACGCGTCCCTTAACGTACTATAGGATTTATATCCGCAAAATTGCTTTGACTTTAGCAATACTGGCTAAAACTTTCGTGTATTTTTTTGCGTTAATAGTGCTCACAAGTAAAAGAAAGGCCAAAGAGGTATTGGTAATACTGTCTATAAAATATTTTGGTTTTTTCTTTTAATAGCTTTCATATTAAACTAGACAAATGTCACATAGAAGCTCGCCGTTTACCTTATTTCAATAAATAATAATAAGGAAAACTGTATAAATTTTGGGCGGTCAAAAAATTAGTGGTGTGAACAACCACAAGCAGAACTCGAACAAAATTGGTAATTTTATTTATTTCTTTCTCATTGGATATAAGATATTACAAAAATTAGCATTAAGTTGCATGACCCTTGTTCTTCAATATTGCGCAGCGACGAGAAATTGAGTCACCTAACTTTTGGCATCTTTCAATAGAAATGGACTCTTTACGTGGCTTTGGGCAACCAACTCCTCGACATCTGTCCACAAATTTTCAATGGGGTTGATGTCAGGGGACTGTGGAGGCGATTCCATTGATTCAGTTTTTCTCAAACGTATGTTTGGGAACGTTCCAACAACCGGCGTTTAATTCCTTGCATACAGCAGCATAATATCCCTGAAGATTTCAACACAGGAGACACTAGTCAACAATGTTCGAGTCGTCCGACCAAAAAATGTTGCGCCATTTGGTCAAAAGAGTATTTCAAATTCTCGCGTGGCATTCGAAGCCTTTTTTCTATGTGACTTTTCGTCTATGTGACTTTTGTGCATCAAGGTTTTAAATCACAGGCGCGTATTCATAGGCGAATTTAATCCACACTTAAGTCGAAACTATTTTAAATTGCTACTTGAGTAATTCATAGTCGGCTTAGTTTTGACTTTTCTTGCTAAGTACCTACCTAAAAGTCATCACTTGTGGAAGATATTTAATGAGCTAAGGGATAACGCCGAACTTAAAGAAATCAAGTGTGGAAGGCGTTGTCTTAGGCTGTGCCGAAGGCTTTATACCTTTCATGAAAACGCAGCACGGTTTTCAGTATGCATCGTTATTTACAATTGTTGCTAGTTATTAAATTGCAAGAGAAATAGCCCAAAACCCGTTTATCGGAACAATGGATTGTAACGGCGCTTGGTTGGTCCGATGACGTGCTATAATGTCAATGGAATTAATGTCAGTGACATTAATTCGCTTTTGTAAAGAGAATTAATGTCAAATTATTTTCAGAATTAAAGTCATTGACATTACTTCTCTTTGTAAAAGCACATTAATGTCAGAAACGCAAAATTGTTTAAATGCTTTACTATAATCTGTAATAACAACGCAACTGCTATTTCAGGTGCAGTTACATAGATAATGGACTCCAAATTTTCATTTTACACCTTATATATGTATGTGTATGAAATAAAAGAATTGCATTAAGAGAATTTAGATAATTTTCCAAAAAGCGGGGCTGGCGAAAATTTGGTGGGCCTATATCTTCTTCTTCTCATACTTACAAACATCGGACCAAAGTTATAATACCATTTAATGGTGATGAAAGGTATAAAAACAAGGCAACAAAGTTATTTTATTTTTTTCTCAGATGAAATAAATTGATTGGAAGTCACTGGGGACCACAGCGCTATTGCACGGGCTTGTCCATTTCCGATCATATAGCGCTTTAATTTAAAAAAAAAATAGACAAGAATGTTACAATGTCTTCATAATTGTTGCAGCACTCGGAAACTAACAAATCCTCATTTTCAGATTTTCTATAACTAGAATTAGTTTTACTGAAACAGAAAATAGATTGACGGTCTATAAACAACAAATGGATCGGTGTTGTATAGAATTTTATATAGTCAAGTCTCTCATGCAAAGTTGTTACTAACGCCCCTATTCTAATTTTTTTAAACTCATAGGAAAAAAATGGTTATATAAACCAAAGAAATAATTTGAGACTTTCGCCAATTCAGGCTAGGGAAGAAGAAGCAATCCGGTGACGGGAAAAGTGTCATCTTTTATAGATTCGCCTTGGTTAAATAAAACCTTTTTCAATTCAAATGAAACTTTTTGCAATTGAAATGAAACCTTTTTCACATGAAATGAAAAATTTTTCAAACGCTAAAAGCACTACTAAGATTTTGACAGCAACTAAATACTTACAGTATAACTATATGTAAACTAATCACTATTTCCCTTGTCCTCGGCAACTTCATAACCGGCTGGACCGATTTCGCTAATTCGTTTTTTATTGTGTTTGTCAGTGCTATTAAATCGTTCTTATGAAAGAAACAATTTTGGAACATTAGAAAAGTGGGTAGTGATATGTTCCAGGCAATATACAATTTCAATTCGTCATGATTTTGAATCTCTTTAGTTTAGAATAAGTATCAGGGCGACCTAACTTTGCTCGGCATTTTCATGGGTTGCGATACAATTTACTTTGCTTTAGATACTCATCACTAAAGATATAATAAAGACGATTTTACTCACCAGCAGTGGAACTTTTCAAAAGGAGATTTTAAAAACATATCTTGATAGTAGAAAGATGTTTAATATTTTTTTTAATTGGTAACAAAGTTTGAATACACATAATTACTCCTTGGTGGCCGCTCAAAACAGTTTTCCCCATATTTTCGACAAGTCTTTACAAGATTTCGTGCTGAAGTGAATGGTTAGAGGCTGTCGATTGTTAACAAATGCCATGCATGAACTTCGATGAATTTATCTTCACTCCGAAAAACTCAAGCAGTTGTTGTTGTTGTTGTATTAGCGACTACTTAACCTGCCTAAAGTATTACCCCTCATCCAACACTGTCATCAGGCTCTTCTAACGGAAGTCCTAGAAACCTCGCGCCTTCAACAGGGGTGGACCAGAGTGAAATTGCAGTTAAGCAGATGAACAGATGGTGAGTATCGTGGGGAGAAACGCCGCATGCCGGGCAGACTTTTGGCATGTGAGGGTTCAGTCTGGATAGGTAAGAGTTTAGTCTGTTACAATATCCAGAACGAAGTTGAGGCAGCGTGACTCTTGTCTCCCTAGGCAGTTCGCGTTCCTAGTCGGAAACAGGTGGAGCTTGTGCCTGTAGGACTGCATTCACTGGAGGAGTCCTGACAAAGGAGTTTACCGACTCTGTGTGGATGAGGCTGAGGGCCCGCCGGTGCACCATTGGATCAAACGGCGAGAAAATGTGATGCCGGATCTCGTCATAGTGCTTACGGAGGTGACTCCTTATTCTCCTGAGAGGCGGAGTTTCGTTGAGCAGGTTCCTGATCGGATGCTGCGGTTTATGTGGGTGTGTGACAGTCGGAAGCTTAATACCGTCGACGTAGACGTCTAATTCCATGTTCGCCTGCGCTGTCCACGTCGTAAATAAGGTGGCCGAGGAATTGGTCGGTGACAATGTCAGATTTCGCGCATCGAAAAAACACGGTCCTGTCATTTGGACGAGGTTGGTTGAGACCGACACCTATCTGTGTGGTGATGGCGTTTAGTGCGGTGGTAGTGCTATGCATTTTACGGAATCCATGCTGATGTTCGGCTAGTCGCAAGTTAGCGGCATAATAAGGGAGCAAGAACGTCTCCAAGGTCTTCACTACTGGCGAGAGCAGTGATATCGGTCGATAAGACTCCCCTCGTTGGCCGGCTTGCCGGGCTTTAATAGTGGCGCTACCCTTGCCTATTTCCATCTTTCTGGAATGACAAAGGTGGTCATAGACAGTTTGAAGACAGTTGTTAGGTACCTTACTCCCTCTTCTCCGAGATGTTTCAGCATCAGCATGGATATACCGTCTGGGCCAATAGATTTGGAGTTTTTGGACCCCCGTATGGCCTCCGGAACCTCCGTGGTGGTGATGCCAATGGGCGCTTGGCTGTTTCTACGCTTGTGCGCTTCCCTGATGGCACGTCTGATTTCCTTGTCAAGCGGAAGATGCAGTACAAATTGCCGGCGGAAATCGCTCGCGCATCTCTTTGGTTTCGACTGTACCTTATCACCGAAGGTGATGTATATTTTGTCGTTAGGTTTGGTCGGATTTGACAAGGATTTAACAGTGGACCATAATTTGCCAACACCTGCAGAGAGGTTACAGGACGTTAGGTGCTCCTCCCATTTTGCGCGTTTGTGTTGCTCAACCAGCCGTCTGATTTCCGCATTGAGATATTGAATTTGCGGATCCGTAGGGTCCAAGCGTCGCACTTGGTCACGTTCATTAGCCAGGGCCGCTGCCTCTGCGGGGAAATACGGACGTATCTCCTTAATTCTACCTCACGGAATGTATTGATTGGAGGCTGAAGCTATGACTATGCGAAACGCTTTTTCCCCTTCTCGTACGTCAGACGGGATGGAAAGAGCAGCGAAGGTGTTCTCAGTGAAGTTAAGAAAACCAACACAATCAGCTTTACTCAAATTGGTGAAAGTGCGATTCTCACAAGTAACAAAGTCGTTGTGCCGATCGATTGAGAGGAATATCGGTAAATGATCCGATGCAAGAGTTAGCATTGGTCGCCATTCAACGCAGACCCGCGCTGACAATAGTGAGGTCTGGCGAACTAGAAGAATTTACCGCAACTCGTGGGGGCATCCCCGTTCACAGTGCAAAACGTCGAATCATCTATTTGTTCAGCCAATTCCTGTCCCCTACCATTAACCTGTGGGCTTGAGTGCCAGAGATCGTGGTGTGCGTTGCAGTCTCCGAGAATTACACGATTATGGCCTCTGAGTAACGCACTGATGTCAGGGTGGTAATCCCTCGGATAGCAGGTGGCAGGAGGTATATAAATGTTAATGATTTCCAGATCGACATAGCCTGTCCGGACAACCATACCTTGACGTTCTAGGAAGTTGTCCCTCGGGTCGATGTCAGGCTCAAATAGGCGATATTGCACAGATTGATGAGTGATGAAGGCAAGTCCGCCCCCAAGTCCTCTCTCTCGGTCACGCCGGTGGATGTTGTAGCCGTCACAAATCCGAAAATCTGATCGGGCGTTAAACTTTGTTTCTTGAATAGAAGCGATCTTGATGTTTTGCCGCCTCATGAAATTCACTATTTCACCAACCTTGCCGGTTAAACCGTTGCAGTTCATCTGTAGGACACGAAACTGCGAAGGGGGTGAAATATTCACACTGGGAGTCATATTCACGGGGGATCCGAACCACCGGAAGGTGGCGAATCGGTCGACGTTGTAGGTTGCGTAGCTCGACAACATGGCGCAACGTACGTATCAGTCCATAAGTTCCTGTTACCAAGTTGAGAACATACAAGCAGGTGACATAGTCCAAGGCAGGAGTTGCATTTGACTGATGTCGCAGGTGTATATAGTCTCAACCGACAAACAGTGCACATGGTGTAAGGGACTGTTATGATTGTCCCACTGTAAGTAGTATCTTGATCAGTGGAGTTGCCCATTTGACATACCACCAGTATAAGAGAAAAAAAATGGTTAGAGATTCCTACGCTCATCAGTTGTTTGTCTATTTACCGCATAATGCAGATCAGAGGTGGGCCAACTCAGATGTCTCCTCCTTCGGAAAGGAAGAAGCTTCGTGCAGAGCACGACAAACATCCAAACGAGTACATTTCCCACACATTAGCTTTCGCCCAGGAAGTTAACAAAACTAAAGGAAAATCGGGAAGAAAACAAATCTAAGGAAAATATTTTTGCTTGTTTGCCTATCTCTGACCTAAAGTATTTTACCCGATAAGATATCTACGTATATGGATACCGAAAAGGCAATTAGACAAAACCCCATTACAACTACAATGATTGACTTCGAAAAGTACATAGGAGAAGGCATATGGAGGATGGCTTATTCAAATCAGAGGAGAATTCGTTTTTTTTGATTTGGATGCTGGTAGAGTATAGTCGTGTTCTGCGAAGTGAATTTTTATTTTAAAGTGAAGACATCGAGGTACATGGTTACCTTCTCCACTCCCTAAATTTTGGAGTCCTAAAGAAGGAAGTAAGTGTCAAGGTATCCTGAAGCCGACAAAATCCTCCAAATCGGGATATAAGCCGCAACAAAGTGCTAGTTTGGTGATCGCCGTGATCGGATCGTTTGGCGTACATACCTATATGTATAGAGCGCGATTATACCTTTTTTTTGTAAATTTAAGAAAATAACCACTAAACTCAGTTTAGTTCGGGGAGGAAAAAAAAAAACTTGAAAATGAAATAAAAATTTGAATTGGTTAAACACGCTTACAATTTTATAATTGGGCCAATGTAACAAAAAAAAAGTAAACGAGCTAGATCCGAACCAGTACGTGCTGGAGTTACCTCTCACTTAGGATAGTAGACCATCTGGTTATAATGCAACAATAAAATGGCGCCCAACGTGGGGCCAGAAGATGAAGTAATTCGCTTGCTGACAGCTCTTTAGCTGAAAATACTTAGAAATAGATCATAGCATTGATTTTACCACAAATTGCTTCTCTTGGCCCTCATCACTTTGTGGAATTTCTATTGCTTTTAGGTGAACTATATTGGAATTGCTATGGTAATTGATCAATCAAGTTACATAGACCGATAGCAAGCTTAATTCGCAAGAGAAGGCCTACAACTTCATACAGGTTTTATTTAGTTTCCTCTTGGATAGGTGCAACGAAAGGTGGCGGAATGGGATTTTAACTCTTGGAATTGCGAAGATTGGAAATTTGTTTCGATTTTCGACCAGAGAAGAAGTTCCTTTACCCCTTGAAAATCGAGAATATAACATTAGCATCAATTCAACCCATTTGTCACTCAACATACTTATGCTACTATTTCTTACAATTAAAAATTTGCAGGTTCGGTTCCTATACTCAGATTAGCCCGCTTATATATATAGTCCGAAAGGTTATTTTTCCTTTTTCTAAATTTAAGCTTTTTTTTCCAAAGAAGAAGTACGTCATGTCGCTAGTACATAGTAACGAGAATTTGGCAGATAACGCCAGTATGGTCGGTCAAACTTGCGCTGTGTGTGTTCAAGTGATGGATCGGACATCCGCCATAGTAAGAACACGATGTAGGCACAGTTTTCATAGAGATTGCCTTGTTGAATGGCTAGAAAATTCCAAAACGTGTCCTCTTTGTAGAAAGGCATGTACAAAGAATAGCTTGATAGATGTAACGCATCTCTCAGATCATAGCTTACACCCACAGGTATCGCAACAGTCGTCAACAGGAGCGATTCCACGACTTTTAACGTCTCGAAGAGGGAGAAGCGCTCACACAAGAGATCAACCAAATGTAGGAATGCCTCAGGCAATTCCACACACAAATTCCCCAAATCTTAACCTATCTTTTCCGATGATGTCGCATGATATCGCAGCTAATTCTATGCAAGAGTAGTTACCTCTCAGTAGCATTTTAGAAAAGCGTATAACAAACATCGAAGTAGATATACATCATAAATTTGAAGTTCTTACTCAGACAATCCAAAATTTGACCCGACAGATTAGTCAGACTAATATAAGAGTCACACAGGAGCCGGAATGGACTCGAGAAGAAAATCCCACATTACCTCCAGGCTTGTCTCACAGGGCACAACTGAATGGTAATACAACTCAAGCCGCGGATGTTAGTGTGAATCGCCAATCAGGTATTGATGGGCAAACCCATCACATTAACTTTAGAGAACGAAGTCCAATTGCTCTGCAGAGTATCAACAATAGCAGTAGAATTGCGCAGCTTATCCAAAGCTGGAATATCACTGAGATTTTAGAACTCTGTGTGAACATTCACATATTCTTTTTGTAGGTAAAGGCCGTGACTGGTACTGGAGGTATCGTCGATCGGTCTCTCAGGTAGATTTGACTAGCTTGTGTGAAGCTCTTCGTTCCCATTTTCGTGATCACCTTACTGATAGTGATGTTCGTGAACTTGTAAGGGCAAGCAAAAAGAACATGAAAGTTTTGATGAATTTTATTCTTCAATTTTACATTTATGCGATAGACTTCGCTACCCAATGCCATACCAAGAACTCCTAGAAGTCTTGAGAAGAAATTTGCGACCAAAAATAAGAAATGAACTTTTCTATAAAACCATAACTTCCGTAGCGCACTTGCGTTACCTACTCCTCCGCAGAGAGTCTCTTTTGGAAGGTGTGGAGAATACTCCAATGAGACCTAATAGACGCCAAGTGAATGAACTTCGCACGGGGACTGACGACATAGTAGAGAGCGATGTTCTAGATATCGCAGAGATAGTGAACACCCACCTGCGTTGCTGGAATTGTAGAAAGAAAGGACATCGATACGTAGATTGTTTAGAGGAGCGCACCATATTCTGTTACGGATGTGGAGAAGCCAATGTCTTGAAGCCAAAGTGTATAAAATGTAATGGGCAGGGAAACTTGCAGAAGAGCGTGGACAGCTCACGTCTACGCTCGCCTCAGAAGTAGTTCAACCCTCCAGCGATAAGGCTCCGGTAGCTATAGATCAACCAATTCATATACTTTCCAATCCTACAGGTAAAACTAACGCTACAAAGACTACCCCAACTTTTCATCACATTCTACCTTATCATAAAAAACTTTCAAACTACGAAACCGTACGATCCCGATTATTTACTGATGCTCACCTAACAAAGGCATGGCAGTACCATCCAAACGTTCAACGTTCAGATTAAGATCGTTTTGGTCGAAGGATAGAAGAAACCGAAGAAACTGCATAAGGTTTATGTCTGCTATTACATTGAATAATAACTATAACCGACCGTATGTAAGGATTTCGTTCTTCAACAGGGACATTTATGCTCTGTTAGATTCAGGAGCACCTATTTCCTGTATCAGTGGAAAGGCCGCGAAGGACTTTCTAGAGAAAAGTTTTGCACGAAAATATAGAAGCAGCAGGAGGCCAAAAATATAGGGTAATCGGCAGTGTTCTATCTGACAAAAGTTTCAACGGAGTATCTAGACAACTGGACGACAACGTTTTTATGGTTTTTGGAGTACCTGAAGTTGTAGTAACCGACAACGGTTCTCAATTCAAATCAAATCAATTTAATAGCTTTCTATCTAATTACGGAATAGTTCACACATATACGGCCATATATTCGCCGCAATCTAACGCTTCCGAAAGGGTGAATCGATCTATACTATCCGCTGTTCGTTCATACGTAGGCAAGGACCAACGAAATTGGGATGTGCATTTATCGAGGATCTCTGCAGCTCTTAGGTGTTCAGTTCACAGCACTACAGGATATTCACCATATTACGTACTGTTTGGTCAACAAATGGTTACCCATGCTGACACAGGGCATATTTAACTAATTTATCTTCCCTGGAAATCGGCGAGGATATAACCAGAGACGATAAACTACAAATGGTTCGAGTAGACGTGCAGGACAATATCCGTAGGTCATATGAATCTAGTAAGACCAAATACAACCTGCGATCCGCGCCTATACGTCCAGGACAAGAAGTATATCATAGAAACTTCGCTCAGAGTAATAAAGGAGCCTATTTTAGCTCAAAATTACCTCCGAAGTTCATAAAATCGAGAGTGGTCAGGAGAGTAGGAAATTGTTATTATGAGTTAGAAGACCTCAATGGGAAAATAAAAGGCATTTTTCATGGGAAAGATATTCAAAGATCAAAATAATCGTCAACAAAGAGTAAATCATTTTTCAGTAACTTTTGAAATGTTACCCAGTGCAAAACTTCCTGTGTTATTATGATTGTCCCACTGTAGGTAGTATCTTGATCAGTGTAGTTGCCCATTTGACATACCACCAGTATGAGAGATTAAAGGCAGACAGTGACAAAGAAAAAAAAAATGGTTAGAAATTCCTACGCTCATCAGTTGTCTGTCTATTTACCGCATAATGCAGATCAGAGGTGGGCCAACTCAGATTTCTCCTTCATGCGGGAAAAGGTTCAGATTTCGCTGATCCTTTATGGCTCCCATTCGGAAAGGAAGAAACTTCGGGAAGAGCACGAAAAACATCCAAACGAGTACATTTCCCACACATTAGCTTTCGCCCAGGAAGTTAACAAAACTAAAGGAAAATCGGGAAGAAAAAAAATCTAAGGAAAATATTTTTGCTTGTTTGCCTATCTCTGACCTAAAGTATTTTACCCGTTAAGATATCTACGTATATGGATACCGAAAAGGCAATTAGACAAAACCCCATTACAACTACAATGATTGACTTCGAAAAGTACATAGGAGGAGGCATATGGAGGATGGCTTATTCAAATCAGAGGAGAATTCGTTTTTTTTGATTTGGATGCTGGTAGAGTATAGTCGTGTTCTGCGAAGTGAATTTTTATTTTAAAGTGAAGACATCGAGGTACATGGTTACCTTCTCCACGCCCTAAATTTTGGAGTCCTAAAGAAGGAAGTCAGTGTCAAGGTATCCGGAAGCCGACAAAATCCTCCAAATCGGGATATAAGCCGCAACAAAGTGCTAGTTTGGTGATCGCCGTGATCGGATCGTTTGGCGTACATACCTATATGTATAGAGCGCGATTATACCTTTTTTTTGTAAATTTAAGAAAATAACCACTAAACCCAGTTTAGTTCGGGGAAAAAAAAAATAAAACTTAAAAATGAAATAAAAATTTGAATTGGTTAAACACGCTTACAATTTTATAATTGGGCCAATGTAACAAAAAAAAGTAAAAGAGAAACCCTCAGTTGTCTGTTTTCGGTTATGAACTCCACAGTGGAAAATTACATAAAATTTCACCCTTATGTAATTGCTGAATTGTTATTCAAATTATAATAATATCGGAATATAAAGAAAAACAAAAGAAAAGAAAAGAGGACAGAATCTCCAAGTTTTGTAAAATTCAAAGTTTTGAAATTTTCTCTTAAAATATACAGTATTTGCCAAAACTAAAGCACCCCCCCTATGCAATTTTGAGCTATGTCATATAATTCAATAAAACAACGACATATATTGCTAGTGTTTACATATTATTTCTTCTTATTGCTTGGGCGATAATCAAACATATCAAAATCTTCACAACATTTTTTATAAGAAAAATTAAAACTGAAAATATTCATACTATTCAATATTTAGCTGGTCGAAACTAAAGCACCCCCTATTAATAGTGTAAATAATTGTGTTTGTTTCTCAATATTTCGTACTAAACCCTTTATTTTTAATGACGTCAGCACATCGCTTTGGCATGGAAGAGATTAGGTTAGTTATAATTTCCGGGGAAATATTGTTCCACGCTTCTTTTACAGCTTCGAACAGGTCTTCTTTCGTTCGACAATTTTCTCTTTTAATTTTTAAATTTACAATCTCCCACAGGTTCTCAATAGGATTGAGATCGGGAGATTGAGCTGGCCAGTCTAAGACCTCTATGGCATTTTGCTGTAACCAAGCTTTACAGTGCCTAGAGGTATGCTTAGGATCGTTATCCTGCTGGAACCTCCATCTTAGGGGCATTTCCTCCTCAGCATATGGCAACATTACCTCTTTTAAAATGTTCGTGTAAACGAAGCGGTCCATTATCCCTTCTATACGATGAATAGGCCCGATTCCTTGGCCAGAAAAGCAGCCCCACACCATAATGTTTCCGCCACCATATTTGGTAGTTGCGATGCAATATCTGGGATTCAACCGCTGTTTCTTTGGTCTTCGTACCATCCTAATCCCATCTGAATCCTTTAAATTGTATTTGGACTCATCAGAGAATAGCACTGTTTTCCACTTTTGAACTGTCCAATTCAGATGAGAATTGGCAAAATTCAGTCGAGCTTTTCTGTTTTTGGCAGAAATGAATGGCTTTCTTGCTGGTCGTCGGCTGAACAGTCCGGCCTCCACTGCTCGTCTCCTGATAGTTCTTGCACTAACAGGCAAATGAAATTCACTTCTAATTTGGTTGGAGGAAACTGTGGGATCGCTATGAATTTTTCTTTTTATTACAGAATCCTCTTGCCTCGAAGTTTTTCGTGGCCTTCCTCCTGTATGTATTGTACGAACAGAGCCCGTTTGTTGAAATTTTTTAATAAGTCGCGAAATCACACTTCTATTTATTGAATATTTTTCACTGATTTTGTGCCGCGATAAGCCGCTTTGAAAGTCACTTATGATTTTATTTTTAAAATTATTGGAAAATGTGTTTCTCGCCATTTTTAATGATTTCCGATTCGCGATGTTTAATAATACTAACTTCTAAACCACGGGTACAAATTTTTCACAACAACTTGAGCTCGGCATTAAGAACCGTTAGGAAGAGAGGTGAACTAGTAAACAGCAAACCAAAGCCGCAGTTAAAAAAAAAATAGGGGGTGCTTTAGTTTTGACCATTTAGTTTTTATATAGTATGAATAAGTTGATTTTTTTCTCAGGGTATACAAAATGCTTTAAACTTTTTCGTATACTTTATAAATAGTGATACAATAAGGAAGCAAATGGTAAATAATTATTCAATATTTCAAGTTGTTTGTTTGAGTAGTTTGACAAAATTTGAAATCGCATAGGGGGGGTGCTTTAGTATTGGCCAATACTGTACATACCTACGTACATCCATTTTATTACTTCACGCAGCACACGTCTAACATCTTATCGCCTGGCCAGCCGAGGGAGACCACGTCGAAAACGTAAGTGCAAAATTAAAAATTCATAATTTTCTACTTAGGTGATTTCTATTATAATGTTGGGTATATGCTAAACAAAAAATTTCAATATGTGACTTAACATAAATCTAAAATACAAAAAGGAAAACTGTACTAAATTCTAAAATTGTTCTTAAATAACTTAAAGTTTCCCTCTAAATTGATTTGCATGTAATTTGTACTTTTGTAAAAGAAAAATTAAATAATAAGAAAAGGTAGACTAAATATTTTCTTGCAGATCGACTTCCTAAATTACCATAAAATTAAAGTTTAGTTCCTCTTCAATAATAATATCTCTTATTTTAATTAATTGAAAATCTAAAGAAAATTAAGCTTATAATTTTGATACATACTTTGTTCCTTGCCCCGCGGTATCCATATGAATGGATATATACATATACATAGACGGTACAGTACTCTCCGAGAGTCATAGTAGCCTAACATAATTATGTACATACATATAAGCCATTACTTATAAATCCAATTTTGAGTACTTATTGATTAAAAGTAAGTAAATAGATATAGTTTTGTGCGTGGAAATGTACTCACGCATCCCAACCAACCAGTATGTTTAGTAGGCATTTTGTAATTTAAAATACAGGGGTGGTAAAAATGTTAGTCTAAGACATACTTTGAGTTAAATAAAGTAAATCGAATGGAATTTGAATGAAATAAAATAGTTTTCATTATGGTGTGCTAGAGTGGTGTAGTAGGGTCTGAGTAACCGAACCCAGCATTAGGGTGTTTTCCATATTATATATTTTTTTTGGTGTCGGAAACACATGGTAGGGTGGGCATAAAAGGAGCTTACTATCTTCTCCGAAGGAAAGAGGCATAAGTTTCGTTGGCTTTAATAGTTTCAGTATTCATATAGAAGGGGTTCAATAGTGGGTTTAAATTTCAACTAGAATATATATATATATACTCAAAGCACGTAGATTTTTGTTGTTAGCGAGTTAATCCAAGTGATGTAACAAGACCCCATCCCAACCCGACGAGCTAAATCCGAACCAGTGCGTGCTGGAGTTACCTCTCACTTAGGATAGTAGACCATCTGGTTATAATGCAACAGGACCAGGAGCTGGTGGCTTTGGCTTACATTTGTGCTAGTGCTGGAAGAAGAAGGGGAAGTTGAAAGTGGAAAGGGGGTCGGCTGTCGCTCAGCATTGCTGACATCTAAAACAGAGGTGCTACGGAGAAAGTAGCTGTGAGCGGCTGTGTGAGGTGTTGGCGCCTGTGGGCGTGAGCCCACTGGGTATTAGTGTTGTTAGTCGTGGAGACTGTATCTAAAGCTTGTGGGCGTGCGACACTGGATCGTCGTTGGCCACGAGACGTCATGGGGCGTGAACAGCAAGGGGCCACACAATTTTTGTAGAAACTAGGGGGCCTGTGTGTGGAGGGATTTAGCCCGGAGCACCTAGTTTTGTGCAACCATCTTTTACAGGAATTACATTGGATGGAGTGTGAACGTTTGACGTAAATCTTCTTCCAGCAGACGCAGCAGATCCATTCTCTTGGACCCGGGTTGGATTCAACCCCAGCCCGGAGCAGGAAAGTTTTGAACAGCCGTGCTGCAAGGAGCTGTTCGGAGGATGACAATTTTAGGGGAAAAGGTGACAGGTTAGACAGGGTAGTGTCGAAATAACAGCCCTTGGTCGGATATAAAATTCGAGTCATTCCGGTGCGATAGCACCGGCTGTTGTGGGAATGCGCAGTCATTGCAAATGCTGACCTTACTGGAAATTGATGCCGTTACATGGTACACCCTAGAGTGTGATTCTCGGTACATGTACTTCTTTGCCGCATTTTTGCTGTCAAACAAAAGCGGCAACCTAACTTAGAAATATTTTTTTCATAAAACGCAGGAAAATAACTTTCCTTTGATATCCATATTGTCTTGATTCATATAAAAAAATTCATACAGGTGGCAGCCCCGAAAAACATTACATTACTACTATGCATATACCAAATTTTATCCGAATCGGTTGAGCGGTTTTCGAGATAGGGTGGATATACAAATATACAAGAATAGCTGGTTTAAAGTTACCTGTAAGATAAACCTCGCTTGTTAAATTGGTACATTAGCAGGAAGTTCATCATGACGCAATTACTAGAGGTGTTTGACTTCGGCGGCTTCTCTTTCTTATCCACCATCCTGAACTCCTTCGCAGAAATTCAATTTACCTTATTTTCACATAGGTTTTTTTATAAAAAGTATAAAAACTGAAACTTAACCAAACAAATGTATGAGTTGGCCCCTCCCAAGGCGAGTCCATATAAGGTGATCGATCGCATCAGCACAAACACACATACTCCACGTATTTTGTTGTTGCTTAAGAAGGGCTCAAATGTCAGATAAACTAAAAAAAATATGAGGGGCGAATTCGTTCAAATAAAACATCAGGAAAACACATGGGAATATATGGGCACAGATACAAGGGAAGACTCAGTAAAGTTCTCTGTACCCCATTTTATTAGCTTGGCGTTATTGTATTTGAAAAAAAATGTGAATTTGGAAATGTGCACTTTTTCTTCAAGGAGATTCTAGCAAAGAAAAGTTCACATTTCAGAAGGATTGCATGTCAATTCGAAGATACTCAGTTAAAATTTGACTGACAAAAGCTTAGATCATGTCACCCACTGAATTGCGTAGAATTTTCGTCCTATAATATTGTCCAGTTTCATAGTTCTCGACATTTTGACATTACGAGAAATACCATCATCGTATACGGTCGCATTGTTAAGAAACTCCAAACTCTTTCTACATAATTTTTTTTTATACCTTTCATGCACATGACATTCTATTACAACTTTGGTCCGATGTTTGTAAGTATGAGAAGAAGAAGAGATACACCCACCAATAAGTATACCGAAATGATCAGGGCGATGAGCTGAGTCGATTTAGCCAGTCCGTCCGTCTGTCTGCTTGAAAGCCAACTAGTCACTCAGTTTTCAGTGAAAATCAGTTAGATCCGAGCAACATAATATATATATTTAAAATAACAGGTTAAGGGATATATATATTCAGGCCCGTGTGCAGAAAATATAAGAGGGGGAGTTTAAACTCAAGTTACGTAATCAATGAAAAAAGGTATGAAATTTATTTTCGGAGTACGGAAATTTTATTGTCAAGAGGCACATTTAGTTACAATTATTTAATAAATCAACTCTTCGAGGTATTGAATCTTTCAAAATTATTTGCCGATCAATTTTTACATCGCGATGTACATTGAGTGGGGCTAAGCCGTTCAGACGATCTTCAGACATTGTTGATCTCAAATACGTTTTTAGTCATCGCAAAGTTAAGAAGGATCGTTCATTCGTCGCTGTTGTCCCAGGCAAAACTGCCATATCGCAAAGCATTTGGTTAACATTTGGAAACGCATCTTCATTACAAATATTGAGTGCTTCAAGTGAGTTTTTTATTTCCCTTCCGGCAATGAGCTTCCGGCAAAGTTGTACTTCGTTCACCCAGATGTCACGGGAATCGTCGTGCAAAAATGAGCAGTGTGATTGGAATAGTTGAGCGCAGGACTCTTTTTCGAAAATTTTCATTTAGTTAGGAAAAAGGCAAGCGAAATTTGATAAAATATTGCGGTGATTCAAGAATCGATCTTGCAATTGTGTCAGAAACGAATCAATGTACGGTATGTAGATTGTTATGTTGAATCAGACAATTTTTGATTCCCGTTATATCGCACGCAGAGCTTACCGCCAAATTGAAGCTATGAGCAGCACAATGGGAGTAGAGCGCGAGCGGATAAGTTTTTCTGACAACAGCTTGAGCCCCTTGGAAGTCTCCGCTAAGCGCTCTCGCACCGTCATATCCTTGTCCGAAGAAATACCTGCAATCCAGTCCGTAAGATTTTGGGAAATCAAGGTAAGCAGTTCTTATTCCCTTTCCAGTGAAATCGGTGATAGGAATAAAACACAAAAAGTCTTCCTGCATGATGAACTTTTCGCCGCATTTACCCAAGTAGCGAATGCAAATTGAACTTTGTTCTACTCCTGCAATGTCTGGTGTGTCATCTCCGAGAAAAGAAAAGCCCTTCGATTTGTTCACTCGTTCGATGTTGTAACTCATGATGAGGTGGTGACAAATGTTGATTATTTCATTCTGGGCACGGTTGCTTATGTACATAGCATTCTTTGGTGAATCACTCAGGTGTTTTTTCAACTGCTCATCAGTTTTGGCTCGATATCTTAAGAGAGCTCTAAAGTTTCCATCATTCGTCAACGGTTCGTCTTCAGAAATTCTTCCCGTATCATTGGAACCTCTGAGAGCAAATCCTTGTCGGGCACACAGGATAACTGTTTCAATAATTGGAATCATGCTTAGCTTGCTTTCATTCAGAAAGTCTAATTTTTGTTTCTACAGTTGCAAATCAATGGGTAAAGCATTTTCTTCTTCGATTCCCATTCTCAATGCCGCATTGCGGTCCACTTATAAGTAATAAGGCAAATTCTAACCGCTTTACACATACTCGTACAAGTGAATGCACGAACGTACATGACAATTTGAATACATATGCCCACCAAAAAATTTGAAGCTTATCTAAGGTTGTAAGGAGTATCAGTTGAAATGGAATTTGGAATTTGGAATATAAATGTATGCTGATGGGGTTCAAGCCCGTCCCCCCTGCGCACGGGCCTGTATATATTTAAGTTGACAGGTTAAGACCGTTAAATTTTGCGCACTTTGTACTTATTGTAAATAAGAATCGGACAAAAGAAACCGTGATGCTTATTCATGAAAAATGTAAGGCCTTCGGCACAGAGGAAGACAGCGCACTCCTTTCTTGTTCATAGTTATTAGAGTGTATGGTTAATAGTATTAACTTGATACTGACAAGTAAATAAATATAACATTTTGCTTTTATTAAATAGTGTTATTAGATTTAAATACGACTTTGAGCTTATACCTAACACTTGAACCACCCAAACTATATCGCTTCTATTAAAAGTTATTAACGAAATGCTATGGGAATTTGCATGTGTTTCATAACAAATATAACTTACATATTTATATACCACTTACTTAAAAGATATGATAAATTGAAATATTTGTTATTAAAAAGCGTTATTAAAACTTCGTACACCGCCTTTGGATTATTATATCTGAGGCCAAAACATGTCTGTTTACGCCCCTCGACAATTTTTAATAAAAAATAGGCATTGAACCTCCTTGAAAAAATTACAATGTTTGTAAATGTGTATATGAATTGGGAATTTCTTATCTCCCATTCAAACCTAAACGCTTAATATGAATGGACTTAATGACTCTACATCTATACAAATAAAAATTGTGTACACCTCCGTTCCCCTCTTGATAAAATGTGGCTCCGCACACAATTTCAAAAATTAAATAAAATAAATAAAATTTTTTTTTGGAAAATTCACATATTAATAATTTCTTTATATCCCCGGTAGAACCAGGGATCATCGTTTTATTAACCCCGCAGTACTCCTTTGCGAGTATTGGATTACTCCCTATTATTATTATTTAGAAATATCCTTTAGAAAAATGGAATCTTGCGATCGAATTGTGAGTAACTACCCGTTTTCTAGAAACTTAGACGGATCCATATGTTTAGGGAAAGTGGGAATTTTGCCATAGGGAAATTTGCTATTGGCCTATAGACTCAAAACTTTGAACAAAACTCATTTACAACCTACGATGAAAAAAAGAATAGTTCCGTTGGATTCTTGAGATCGATTTTTAAGTAACTTACCGGAATACTCGTGCAAACTGCTGGTAGTTTGAGATCGATCGATCACATTTCTGTTGACATTCCTGCAATCGGTTCGGATCATTTAAAAAAACTCCAAACCTTGCCAGGCCCTAGTTATTACGTTTTGTTTGACACCCATATCGCATAAAATAATAAAAAAAAATAAAAATTTGGCCCACATTTAGGTTGATATACCTACAACCGGGTACATTCACGAACGCGTAACTACACAAATGTTGTACGTTCTTATTCGCGAATGCGAATAACGTGGATTTTTTGTCTCCGGACCGTGGTATAAAAGTAGGCCTTGAATAAGCTTTTAATTTCACTCTCAATCTGAACTTCCCATTGTCGTCTAAGAAGTTAGCTCCAAAACTTTAAACATTTTAACGGTATGGACGTACACTTCCGCTCCTTTCTCATTCTATTTGTCTATGTCGAAGCAGAATTGAACTCAATACTTAAATAATGTAAAAGCCGTTGCTCTAAATATTCTTAATTGATTCCAATATGGTATTTAAAGTCCATTAAACGGTCGAGTGTTGCTCTAACACATAACCGATGCCATTCCTTACGGCTTTATGGGTTCTTCATGGAATTCATCAAATTAGTGATGTAGGTATAAATACATGAATAAACTAGTAAGGTGAGCGCTGTTTTAGGCTGTACTAAGAGCTTAATACATTTCATGAATACGAATTACGATTTTCACTGTATGCGCCTAATTTACATCAACTGCTTAAAATTTTACATTGTTACTTTGTTAACTCAAATATATTTAGCCCAAATCCAGTTTATCGGAACAACTGGTTCTTTAGAGGTTATATGTTATATTAGTTCAATGTTAATACCCACATTATGTGTGTAAAAAAATTTTACGTTCCTTGCTAATTAATTATATGTGTTATAGTCTAAGCCCCGTTTATCGGAACAGTCGTATGGAGGAATATATTATATTGGTTCACTCTTACTAAGTTTTAGTATCCACATATGTAATAAGTGCAAAAGGTGCAAAATTGTACGTTCCTAGCTATTTATTTCCAGGAGATATAGTTCACAATCCGTTTATCGGAACATACGGTTGTATGGAGGTCATATTTTATTTGGTTCAATCTTACTGATTTTGTGGGTGTCTTTTATGGGGGTGTTTGCGCCTTGCACTCACCAGCGTCATCCCAAAGGACTCGTAGGAGTTTTTGCACCCTCCCTCCTTCGTGTAGGGGCGGAGCCTCCTCGTGGTGACACCCGGTAATGCTTCGGTAGCAAATTCGAGCGGCGACCTTTCCCCCTACCCTAACCCTGTATCTTCCCCTCTCTCCTCCTCCCCCCGTTTCCGTTTCCCTTAAATAGCCCAGTCGTTATCGGAGTGCATCGAATACCGGGCTTCCTTCGACCTTATCCGGACAATGGGGATCTCTTGTCCGGCTGGACCTACCCCTTTCTCCGCCACTCGTGGGAATTTTTAGAATGGAGAATAAACAAATTAAATATAAAAATAGTAAGGAGTGCGGATCTCCAAAAAAGCCGACAGGAGCTTGCTCCGCCAAGGCTACTGCTCAGCAGGGCCCTATATCCATAGCTGAGAGGACGCCTCAGCAGTTTGCTGGCGCAGCGGCAGCTAGAAAGAGTAGGGCTGAGATTAAGTCATCCAGTTCGAGTGGTACATGGGGCCTGCTGTAGGGCCAAGGACCAAAGTAGACAAGATAAGGCTGAGAGGAAATCTAGCCTAGGCAGTCCAAAGGCCAGTACCTCTCGTGGAGGTGGCACTGAACGGGAGGCCACAAATGCGGCTACCTCCCATCCCGTAGCCTCCACCAGCAGGGCTGCCACTCAGCGTCAAGCGTCTGGTGGGTCGGTTGCTGGGGGCTCCAGGGATGCGGGGGTGGCCAGCTATACGGCCAAGGAGCAGGAGTAAAAGGCAGCGAAGAAGCCAAGCCATCAAAGCAGGCGTGCGGCGGAGGACTGGGTTAAAGCGCAGCGTGATCTTGAATGGGCGAGGATGGTGTTGCCAGATTTTCGGCTGGACTGGTTGGAGAGTAATGTAACCTCGAAACGCCAGCGTTCTATGGAGGATACAACCCCTACGAAAAGAGGCAAAACTCAAGGAGGCTGGACACGGTCCTTCGCAGAAATTGCCAAGGATCGGAAGATCATTGGTGTGATCGACGAAAGCAGCGCAGAGGGCAGGATCCCTAAACAGCAATGGAAGTGGATCGAGGCCGCGCTTGCAACAGTTGCCGTAAAGGTCAAAAAAGACAACCCTGGGCAACCAACCTTCATACACCGATGCAAGTTGGTTCCAGGACAATGTCAAACTCATCGCTCGGGACGACGCCAGCTTGTTAGAAATGTATAAACCCGCCGTACGCATGATAGGCGAGGTATATCCGGGGGCTAGAACCTGGGTTCCAGTGACGCCCAGGTACAGATTTGCTTCCTTCTATCTGGCCCATGATCACCAGGGCTCATTACCACCAGATAACTTTAGGGAATTCGTGAGGAAATCAAACCCGCGAGATGTTTTGACAATTCCCGGAGGTGACGCAAATGCTCATCATGCCCAATGGGGCAGCACTGACACAAATGACCGAGGTGAGTCTTTATATAATTATCTTCTGGGTACTAACCTAACCATATGTAATAGGGGAAATGACCCCACCTTTATCACAAGGAATCGGTAAGAGGTCCTTGACATAACTCTGGTCTCAGACTATTTCAGCAACCTTATTGTATCTTGGAGGGTTTTAAAGGAACACTCCTTTTCAGACCACAGGTATATAAGTTTCTCTGTATCGGAGGCACACACAAATCCTAAGTAAATTAAAAATGTTAGAAGAATCTTCTAGGTAAAAATCTATCAAAAAGGGTGCGAGCTCCAACGAACAAACATGAGCTGGACGTGCTAGTAACAACTTCGGTTAGCAATGCAGGACCGCCTTACATAGGGCTTGCCCGACTAGGAAGGTAGCGGAAACCCACAAACCACCATGGTGGTCGTCTAACCTGATAAGCTTAGGAAATCTAGTAGGACGGCCTTTAACAAAACAAAGCATGACGGACATGAATCATCGTGGGCGGATTACAAGACAAAACTCAACATGTATAAGAAAGCATTCCGAAAGGAAAAGCGCTCCTCCTGGGTGGATTTCTGCGGCAAGTTTGAATCTACATCCGCCGCCTCCCGCTTATGGAAGGTGCTATCGAAATCCCCAACTCAGCTAAGCTGAAAGTACGGAAACCATAAACTTGCTTATGGATACACACTTCCCGACATGCGCGAGCGTGGCTGCAAATATTATTAGTGGAGGGTTACCCTCGGATCAGCTTTTAAACAAAATCATAGATGATAAAAAGCTAAAAGATTATAAGCCTATAAGCCTATCTTCTTTCCTTCTTAAAACTCTTGAAAGGCTCCTAGAAGACTACATCCGAAGGCTGATTGACCCATTGTGTCTATCTCAAGCTCAACATGCCCATACCAAGGGCAGGTCAACTGACACTGCGTTGCACTCAGTGGTATCCGTTATAGAAAGGTCACTTGACCTCAAGGAATATACACTTCGGTGCCTTCAACGACATTCTTTCAGAACCCATAACCTCAGCGCTGACGGGTATGCGGGTTGACACGTGCCTGGTAAAGTTTATTCCCAATCTGCTTACAGGTAGCACGATTCACAGACTCGTTAACAGAGGTACAACGCAGGGAGGCGTTCTCTCTCCACTACTATGGGTGGTTACCGTCAACCAACTATTAAGCCTCATGGAATCAGAAGGTGACCTATTGATCGCTTATGCTGATCACATCAGTGTTATTATGCGGGCAAAATTCCCGCATAAGTCTTTGCAATTTAATGGAAGGGGCACTATCCAAAATATCACACGGGGCAAAAGCCTCAGGTTTGGAAGTTAACCCGGATAAAACTGAGCTTATTCTCTTCACGAGGAGGTACAAAATGCTAATTCTAACACCGCAAAGAGTTGGTGGTACGTCTTTAGCATTTAGCGAGAAAGTCCCGTATTTAGGAGTCATTTAGATAGGAAGCTTCTGTGGAGTGATAACATAATGGAGCGAGCCAAGAAGGCCGCAGCAGCATTATTTACCTGCAAGAAGGCAATTGGTATCCCTTGGGGGTTCTCCCCTAAGGTGGTATACTGGATATATACGGCCATTGTACGTCCGATTCTTCTATAAGGTGTATTGGTCTGGTGGTCTGCACTGGCTAAAAATACCCACCTTAAACTGCTACAAAAAGTCCAACCGGGGCCCTTTGTTCTACTCCGACCGAAGCACTCAACACAATATTATACCTACCACCTCTTGACCTGGTGGCGAAGGAAGCATCTGTCATCGCTGCACTACGCATCAGGGAAACAGGTCTCTGGTAAAATGGAACTAGTGGGCATGCCTCAATCATGGGCACTAGAGCCCCAGTCCCAATACCAGCACGCACTGACTATTGTACGTCAAAAAACGTGCTCATTAAGAACTATGCATTGGACATACCATTACGACAAGACTCGATTTTTAGGCAGCATACGGTCTCGGGTGACCTCAATATGTTTACCGATGGCTCTAAGCTTGATGGCAAGGTGTGAGCGGGCATCTTTTCACCGGATTTGGGTCTAGAGGTCTCTTTTCGCCTTCCTGATCACTGTAGTGTGTACCAAGCGGAAATGCTGGCGATACACAGAGCAGTGAACTATCTGGTGTTTATACCTAATGATGGCAAACGGGTTTTATTTTCTCAGATAGCCAGGCCGCACTAAAGGCCTGGGACTCATTCGTCGACAACACAAAGTCGGTCACTGAATGCCGCAGATCTCTTAACGAGATGGCACAGCACTTCAGTATCAGCCTTATATGGGTACCTGGACACAGGGATATTGAAGGCAACTGCAGAGCAAACGAGCTGGCCAGGAGAGGTACCACCGACTGATTCGGTAGGTATACCTATGGCCACCTTCAGGCTTCGTGTGAACACAAGCACTATAAGAAATGCAACTGGAAACTGGCCTTCATATGATAAGGGGCATCCACGGGCGCTTCTGACTCTACACAAATCGGTTTTAGCATCCTTGATAAGAGTTCTAACAGCACACTGTTTAATAGGCACTCAAGGAGCCAGAATGGGGGTAGCGACCTTCGATTATTGTCACAGCTGCAGATGCACCGAAGAGGAGGAAAGCGTCCAGCACCTCCTCTGTCAGTGTCCAGCACTTAGCAGACGGCGGTTGGCCATTCTAGGTGAACCGTTTCTGAGGTCTCAAGATGTGTAGTTAAAGCTTTAGCGAAATTTATTAATTCCACGAAGTGGTTCGACTCTCCGCTTTAGGCATGAGACCGTATACGGTATCACATGTTTCAGCTCAGCCCTTGCAACCTAACCTAACCTACTGATTTTCATATTTCATTTCATATTGCGATCCTAGCTAGTTAATTGAAGGAGTTATAGCGTAAGCCACGTTTATGGGAATAATCAAATATAAGGGGCTATAATATCCAATCTTTTTGATTCCGAAAAACAATCAATATATTATAATATGGGGCCATAATACCAAAATTTAAGCATACTCGTATATCTCTAACACAGAGTGACCATTTTTCTGTGAAACAGACATCCTGATCATTTCGGTAAACTTACTTCTTCTTTTCATCGAACCAAAGTTATCACACGATTTAATGTTCATTTAAGGTATAATACATACATACATATTTACAGATATGAGTACATGTAGCTCATCTACCGGCTCTTAAACTTTCCACGGGCACATTGCCGTTGTTTCGCTGATTCACTAGAGTCACGAACATTGGCATTGAAAATTAAATTTCTTGAAATTTTCCGCTTCAATCACGACGACCAACTACAGGCGTAGGTAGTGTAGGCACATTCCAAACTCATCTTACAGAATTGTATACTTGGATGGTCGACGCTGATTTTTGGCTTCATGATGTTTGGTTTGAATTTACAAGCATGACTGTCATGCTATGCCCTGTTGCCACTTCAGTCCTGTTTGGTCAAAAATAGTAATTTGCTTACAATTCTCCTTTATACGTTTTGGGTCTCTTTATGAAAGTGTTTACAGTTATAATACACAAATTGTACTTAGTTAGTGCTTTAAGTGAATATATATATATTCACTTGAACGAACACCAGCTACACCTAGGCAGGCCTGTTTTCTTGCGGGAGAGAAGATTGATCTTCATTCTGAAGTATAGGTTCTAGAGCGGTGGGCGCAGATAATCAAACGCTGACAGTTTTGAAACTAGAAAGATATGCACAGAGAAACCTCTCCTAACGGACACCTCCTTTGGGCGGATATTTTCTTATGCACCAAGTTTAAAATACAATATAGAACAAATTTCCCTCCCTTAGGCGGACGCGGACAGTCATTTGCTATAAAACTGAACCAAAAATCTCTATTGAGCGGACGCGAGCCTCTTGTCAACGGACAAGGAGATTTCATTTCATAACAAATCAAACAAAAACCTCTTTTAGGCGGACGCGAACTCCTCATAGGCGGACAAGATAAAGGTTTATATAACAATATAAAATGAGCCAACGAAACGTTCGTTACATTTATAAGGACGTTTAAAAGCGTCGTTTTGGTTGTGTACATACTATGTATATAAATGAAAAAGGGGACTCCCTCTTTAAAATATTTTTTTGAAGTGCATGCCTAGTTTGGTTTGCTCAGTGAATTATGTTGAGTGATAGTGCAAACACGTAAAACGATGGCGAGGTCAAACCTGAACTTAAAAGATAAAATTGAGATCATTGAGATTGTTGCCGCCAATAAGTTCAGCTGAGTAGTGTAGCTTTCATAATATTTATACAAATATACATATGTACAAGTACATATAACACAAATTATACATCAGCTGCTGTGCTCTAAAACATTGACAATGTACAGAATTTGTAGTGTGTAATTGTAAGCGTATTCATATACGCACACATGACAATTGTATTGTGTTTTGCACTGGAAAGTAAAGTTAACGGGACCATCATCCTATATGTCCACCTCTCATGTCATTGAAATGTAAATTAAATTATGAGCAATAGAGTTGTACAGCACCGCAGTTGATCAAGACGTAAAATAAATACAAAGTTTTTAAAAGTATAGCGTACTATAAAAATTGTGTTTTTAATTCTAATCTGCTATCACAAACAACAATTCTTTTAAAAACTTTCTTTAAAATAAAATCGAGTTACTATGGCAAGTAATTGAAAACGGTGCGATGAAGTGGACAATGATGACATGGTCCAATGTGACACGTGCGACAACTGGTTTCATTTTATCTGTGCCGGAGTCAATAGCAGCATAGCCGACGTGAATTGGAATTGCGACACTTGCGGACAATGCGTATCAGCAAGTCCTGTATCGCCGTCATCGCCTACAACCAATATTGGGGAGGCACATGTAGAGCATCGCGTTCGCTTCACAGCGACTGTCACAACTGCACCGATGATCAATATCGCAAACGCTAACGTATATGGTGACCAAGTATTCACCAAAGCACATGCAACGACACCACAGCAAGTGACTCAATGCTTATCTGGGTCAATACCAGCGGTACAAAGTAATTCAACGTTGACACCGAGTGGTAATCGAAGAACGGCATTTACACACTCAGTGAGTTCCACATCACAGCTAACCTACGGTACCTCGAAGCAATCAACAATCAATGTAAACCACAACATCGAGACGTTAAGAAGTTTCAACCCTACTATAAGTGAGTTTAGTAGGAATCCTGATTCATCAACGAGTGAACGGAATTTACAGCTCGAACGACTGGAGGAGGAGTTTAAGATGCAGCACAATACCTTGAAACTAAGTATAAAATTCTGGCTAAAGGTTCGGAACCTATTACACCAAACACCTTTAACATTTTTGGTGTTGGGCCAACAGCCACACAATTAGCAGCAAAGCAGGCGATACCCAAACAGCTACCTTCGTTTAGTGGTGATGCCGAGGAATGGCCTCTATTCATTAGCACGTTTGAAACCAGCACTGCAGCAGCCGGATATTCAGATGCCGAGAACCTCATTCGTTTGCAAGCTTGTTTGAAAGGTAAGGCCCGTGAAATAGTGAGAAACAAATTATTTTTGCCTTCTATGGTTGCCGATATAATCCAAACGCTCAAAATGTGTTTCGGTAAACCTGAACAGATTCTCGAACGATCAATGAATAGGGCACGCGCAACTCCTCCTATCAAAGATAAATTGGAATCGTTAATCGATTTCGCTCTTTGCGTAAAAAATATCTGTACGACCATGGAAGGGTGTGGAATGTACGCCCATTTACACAACCCGTTCCTCGTAAAAGAGTTGGTAGACAAACTTCCGAATAGCCACGAACTCAACTGGGCAATCATCCCAAAAGACGAATCAATTCCAACCGTTAAATTATTTAGTGACTGGCTTTACAAGCTCGCTGAAGCTGCTAGTATAGTCGTGTCTTTTGCTCCAGGCAAAAGCAGCTCAGCAATGAACACGCATACCATGGCAGCCCATGAAGAAGTGCCTAACGTTGAACGCAGTTCTTATAAAAACAAGTTGTGTCGCTGTTGCAAAGGAACAGCCCATAATTTACCACAGTGTAACGCGTTTAAAAGGCTCCCATTGACTCGCAGGTGGGACATTGTAAAATTAAATAAGATCTGTCGACAGTGCCTGGGTATACACAAACATAGATGCCTTATTGACAAAGTATGCGGTATTGACGGTTGTGTTTTTAAGCACCATAACTTACTCCATAAAACGTCAGCGTCTTCTAGTGCAGAGAAACCAACTGGCACGTCTAATATGTTTTCACAAACTATTGCTAAGTAAACACCTACAGCAATACTGTCGTCAGGAATCAACAATTTTTTAGAATACTGCCAGGCAAAGGGAAAGTTATGAAAGTTTTTGCCTTTCTAGACGAAGGTTCCGCAGTCACTTTGATTGACAAGAAATTATTTGATGAACTCGATCTAGAAGGTATACATGACCCCATATGTCTACGGTGGGCCGGTAATACGACACGTACCGAAAATAATTCAGTACAAACCACAATTCAGATTTCTAATGCTACGAATCGTCACATGTACAAATTGAATGACGTTCATACAGTTGACACTCTCGATTTACCAACACAATCTGTTGACGCTAAGATGATAGCAAAAAAATACCCACATTTGAATAGCATACCAATTGAATCATATAGCAAAGTAAAACCATCTTTACTGATTGGTGCTGACAATTGGAAATTAGCTGTTCCCTTGAAAATAAAAGAGGGTACCTGTATCGTATGCAGCCAATTGCAACGAACACGCGCCTAGGATGGACGGTACAAGGCGGACGGAACGACCACGTAACCGATTATCGACTCAATATTCACTATTGCGACTGCCAAAAGGGATACGTAGAATTACATGACACAGTACAGGAGTTTTTTAAAATAGAGTCTTGCAGCCCGAAAGAGCTGCTATCCAAAGAAGATCAAATTGCTATGGACATAATGAACACTACTTGTCAGCAGGTCGAAATGTTTTACGAGATTGGCTTACCATGGCGTAATCCACAAACCCGAGTGTGACCGAGATCCGATGTTAAAGGGCGAGATTCAGTCTCAAATTAATAATCTGATATCCAAAGGCTACGCCGAAAAACTTATATCACCTGAAACTTATAATGAAATATAAAGGGTATGGTATCTTTCCATATTCGTCGTGAAAAATCCAAACAAACCTGACAAAGTGCGGGTAGTTTGCGACGCTGCGGCCAAGGTAGATGGCAAATCATTAAATGACTTCCTGTTAAGCGGACCTGATATGCTCAACTCTCTGTTTGATATGTTGTTGTCATTCAGGGTAGGCAAAATAGCCATATGCGGGGACATTACTGAGATGTTCTACCGCATCATAGTTAGAGAACGCGACAGACACGCCCAACGATTTTTATGGTAGGACGACCGTGAAAATTCGCAACAACCAAGTGTTTACGTTATGCGAGTATTGACGTTCGGAATAAGCTGTGCTCCGTTTATAGCACATTTTATGCGCAATAAAAATGCAAGCCGTTTTAAAGATGATTTTCCTAGAGCGGTAGAAGCGATAGAGAAAAACCATTATGTAGATGATTTTATAGACAGCGAGGATGACGAAGAAGCAGCCTTAAAGTTAGCTTTTCAAGTAAAGCAAATTCATAAATCCGCTGGATTTAACGTACATAGCTGGGCCTTCAATTCGCAACTCGTTCTCGAACAATTAAACGAAGACAATGAGAAAGTTCAGAGCCCTAAAGAATTGCAACGAATTGGGTGCCCTCGAGGGATAATCCGGCTGACATAGCCACCAAAGTTTCAAGTAATCCTCACTATGCGATGTGGTTCTCCGGTCCAAAATGGTTGCTATCAAAGCCAGAAAATTGGCCCCGTTGTGAAAATTTTTAAACTATTGAAAAGGATCAAGTTGAACTTAAGCATTATGTGTTGAAATTCGAAAGAGTATTTCATGAGGATTTGCCACTAAACATCGAATGCTTCTCAGATTGGAGACGTTTATATAGAGCTGTTGCAACGTTTATAACGTATGTAAATAAATTGTATGCAAAAATCAATATGGAAAACATAAATACCAATGTCGATTTTCAAACTATTCAGCGAGCCCAACAAATATTAATCAAATATGCGCAATCCAGCGCATACAGCGAAGAAATAAGTCTTTTAAAGCTTGGTAAGACGCTGCGAAAGCACAGTCCATTTAGGTCTTTAAATATATACTCAGACGAAAACGGAGTAATCAAGAGCAAATGCCGCGCAGAATATCTTAACAGTCATCATGATGCTACTGTGTTGCCTAATTCACATCACGTCACCCTGCTAATCGTGCGATCGATACATGGAAAACTTCAACACCATATACATGAAGCCATTATTAATACAGTTCGCCCGTATTATTATATACCACGACTCAGAGTCTTATACCGAAAGATTCGGAAATCATGCCAAAGGTGCAAAAACGACAGCGCAAAGCCAAGTGTTCCCCAGATGGCACCATTGCCAAGAGCAAGATTGGCGGCTTTCGAAAGACCCTTCACTTTCATTGGAATTGACTTCTTTGGACCAATATTGGTAACCGTTGGCAGAAGACGTGAAAAAAGGTGGGGTGTTTTATTCACCTGTTTGACACTCCGAGCAATTCACTTAGAGATCGCTCACTCCTTGGATAGAAGTTCATGCATCATGTCCTTAAGAAATTTTATAGCTCGCCGCGGTTATCCAAGAGAAATGTTTACTGACAACGGCACTAATTTCAAAGCTGCATCGAAGGTAATATGCGCAGAGGTAAGAGAAATCCAATTTTCAGTATTTACGACGACATTCGACCATATTAAGTGGAAGTTCATTCCTCCGGCTGCACCTCACATGGGCGGGGCCTGGGAACGACTTGTCCAATCGGTCAAAACAGTCTTGTATAAAATCATGCCATCTGCCAACTTCAACGATGAGAGTCTTAAAAGCTGTTTGTACGAAGTTGAATATATTATAAATGCAAGACCTTTAACTTTCGTTTCAGTAGAATCAGATGACGACGATGCCATTACGCCAAATCAGCTCTTGCTCGGTTCACCCGATGGCTACAAACCCATATGCTTTGAGAATTTAGATTTACGCCAACGTTGGTACCAGACACAGAAGTTCGCTGACAAATTCTGGCGAAGATGGGTTAGAGAATATATGCCTATCATCTCTAGACGAAGCAAATGGTTTGACAAGGTGCCGCCCATACGCATCGGAAACATTGTTGTCATCGTTGACGAAACCTAACCTAGAAGTTGCTGGCCTAATGGTATATGACTTTACCTATCGAAGCTCTTGACGGACAAGTGCGAAGCGCTACAGTAAAAACAAGTTTAGGCACCCTACACCGTCCAGTTTCTAAACCCGCAGCACTCGGTGTCGGCTGTTTTGAAAGTAATTCGTACAACCCAACTCATTTACGGGTCAGGGGATGTTGCCGCCAATAAGTTTAGCTGAGTAGTGTAGCTTTCATAATATTTATACAAATATACATATGTACAAGTACATATAACACAAATTATACATCAGCTGTTGTGCTCTAAAACATTGACAATGTGCAGAATTTGTAGTGTGTAATTGTAAGCGTATTCATACACGCACACATGACAATTGTATTGTGTTTTGCACTGGAAAGTAAAGTTAACAGGACCATTGTCCTATATGTCCACCTCTCATGTCATTGAAATGTAAATTAAATTATGAGCAATAGAGTTGTACAGCACCGCAGTTGATCAAGACGTAAAATAAATACAAAGTTTTTAAAAGTATAGCTTAAATCCGCGTACTATAAAAATTGTGTTTTTACTTCTAATTTCGAGTCTGCTATCGCAAACAACAGAGATCCATTTCTGTTATTATGTTTAAAATTGGGTAAACCCATGCCGCGCCCATTGTTGAAAATAAAGAAGATATCCGAGCGAAGTGGATGTCTGGAAGCAATGTTGAAAGAAGATAAAAAAAACATTTACGAAATGTGTTTCGAGTGGTTTTACAAGCCGCGAAGCCAAAATATTCCCATATCTGGGCCAATAATACAAGAAAAGGCTAAAGAAATCGCTTTAAAACCCGGTGTCAAACTTTTTGTGGCTTCTAACGGCTGGCTTCAAAAATTGCGTATTAGACATAACATAACTTTTCGGTACATTTGCGGTGAAAGTGCTTTCACGGCTGTTTCTAATTTGAAGATTATGCAGCGAAGACCTTATGGGAGAATCATATGCGAAATAGATTTCTTTAAAAAAAAACAAAAAAAATTGACGTCAATCGACAATTTCCCAGTTTTTTAAGTGACCAATCTTACATTTCTAGTTTTTGCTTTTTTATACCAACAAGTGACCTTGAGCTCGTTTCATGAATACTTGATTTCTAGTTTTATGTAAATTATTCTGCGAAGTAGAATTTTTATTTTTGTTATTACTATTTGTAAATGAGATGTGTATATGTATATGCATATGTTCAAACTCGTACGTGCATATATAAAGTTTGAAAGTAATAAATATACACATATCTTGTTTGATCAATGTTTTATAAGTATATTTTATTTAAATGAAAAAATTGTAAGCTTTAAAAGATTTATAAAATACCTACCCACTCTCTTATACGGACAACTCTGTTGGGCGGACAAAAATTTAGTGCCGTTGAGTGTCCGCCCAAGGGAGGTTTCACTGTATTAGCGACGCAATAAGTATTACGCTCGTGCTATTACTATTATGGGTTGATGTGATCTCTTTTGTTTAAGCATGTCCTATGAGGGACTAATTTCTCCCTTTTATTCCCAAAAGGGTGTGTCGGACAGATTCCCTTTGTTCCCCTATGGGTACGGTCGGACAAGTTTACTTTCAACACCTAAAAGTAGGCTACAGAAATTAAAATCGACGTATCTCAACTATGCGTATAACAATTAACACTATTCGAATAAAAGTAAAAATTATTCGAATAATATTATTCGAATTTTTTATTATTATTATTCATGACTTTTGCTTCTAATACCGACATAAACAGATACAACTGCAACTACTTCTTTAAGTATAACTACAACAGCAACAAACACGGTCATTTTTAACAAAATGCCTAGCGTCAATAATAAAAAATGAGCACAATGTGAACAGTGAAAAATATAAAACGTTATAGTCAATTAAACAAAATCATAAAACTATTTACTGGTGTTTTGCATTGCAGTCTGGGTCGATGTATTGCTACAAAAGCTGCACGTTGCTTAATAAACTGTGACGTTTTGTGTGTAATTCAGACATAAACAAAAATAACACTTTAACTAAAGGCATACATTTTTATTTAATTCGTATTGTTTTCCAGTCATACCATATCAGAGCGTTGACTGGCCATCTAGCTTCCTATACACAGTGTTTCCGTTGCAAAGGTGGGCTAATATTTTTAAACTGTTTTATATATTTACCCCCTTTTTACAATTACATGCCGCTGCTTCTTTCTTTGCAAGGATTCTTTTAAGAACCCATTGTACAAACGTGTTATTAACATAGTACTTGGGCGACCGAGCTTTGCTCGGCATTTTCATAGGTTGCCTAGAATTCAGTTTGCTTTCGATACTCACCAGTAAAGATATTTTGGGGGTCAATTTTGGTTTGGCGTTATCGCGAAGTGAAAAGTAAATGCGTCAATTCACCACGATGTTTGATTCTCGTCTTACTTTAAATTTTCAACAAAACAAAATATTTAAATTTTTAATTTGAAATGAAGTGAAAATACAGGGTGTTTTTTACAGGTTTGTTTTTCGAATAGAGATAAAACTGGCATTTTGTGGTCAAATCTGGCAACTCTAATGTCATTTATGTTCAGTTTGGTTTGCCATTTCATCATGAACAGGTTGACAAAAGAACAACGCTTGCAAATCGTGCAAATTTATTTCGAAAATAATGGTTCAGTTCGCGAAGTTTACCGTGAGCTCCGTCCATTTTATGGTCGACATAATCGTCCATCAGAGCAATTAATTCGGTTAACCATGGATCGTTTTCGCACTACGTTTACTCTATGTGATAATACGCATCCGCAGAGACGTCGAACAGTGCGCACCGAAGAAACAATTGCCGCTGTAGAGCAAAGTGTTGAAGAGGACCCGAATGAATCGATTCGCCACCGTGCACAGCAATTGGAGCTTTGTCCATCAACTTTATGGAAGATTTTGCGCAAAGATCTTGGCTTGCGACCTTACAAGATCCAGCTTGTGCAAGAATTAAAGCCGCGAGACCATGCAATGCGTCGTGATTTTGGTGTATGGGCCGAAAATGAGATTGATTTCGATGCTGATTTTCATCGCAAAATTTTGTTCAGTGATGAGGCTCATTTTTGGTTGAATGGCTACGTCAACAAGCAAAATTGCCGCATTTGGAGTGAAGAGAATCCACATGAGACCCTTGAAACGCCATTACATCCACAAAAACTGACTGTTTGGTGTGCTCTATGGGCTGGTGGAGTCATTGGGCCATACTTCTTCCGCAATAATGCTGGAGAGGCAGCTACCGTTAATGGAGACCGGTATAGAGCCATGATAACCGACTATTTTGTTCCCGAATTGGATGGCATGAATGTGGATGAGTTGTGGTTCCAACAAGACGGCGCTACATGCCACACAGCGCACGTCACAATCGATTTATTGAAGGAAACATTCGATGAGCGCATAATTTCGCGGAATGGACCTGTCAATTGGCCACCAAGGTCGTGTGATTTGACACCATTGGATTATTTTCTTTGGGGATATGTGAAGTCGCTCGTCTACACCAACAAACCAGAAACGTCAGGGGAATTGGAAGCCAACATTCGTGGCGTTATTGCCGACATACGGCCCCATATGCTCGAAAAAGTGGTTGAAAATTGGACCTGTAGAATTGGCTTTATTCGAGCCAGCCGCGGCGGCCACATGCCCGAAATCATATTTAAACATTAATGGCATAAAATTATCCTTCCAATAAAGCCAAATTGATGGACCTTAAAACGATTTTCTTGTGTTTTATTTCAATTCGAAGTTCTATACCCCTACAAAAAACACCCTTTAGTTATCGCCAATATAAACTTGATGTTAACGTAAAAATTTCAAAAAATACAAACAGCTGATTTTTAAAAAAATTTTAGGATTTAAGTGATCAAAATTACTTCTATTTCTACAATTCTATAATAAACTATCATTTACCAAGCAGAATTGCATTTTAGAGCTCATCGAAGTGAACAAGTGATAACTAAAGTAAAAAGATTTTTTTCACTTCACGATAACGCACTAATTGAGTCAATTAAATAAGAAAAAATGCATAACATAACCTTTATTTTGTTGTTGTGTATAACATAACCTTTAATTACAAGTGCAACTGTTCAAAAACTAAATATCATTGCACGTTTTCATTAGTGATACAAATAAATAAGATTTTTCGTATTCCCAAAAAAGTTCCCTAAGTTAGCAAATGAGGGTCAGTTTTATTATAATTCATAATTCTTTAAAATTACTGAGATGTGATAATATGGGTATCTAACGAAAGGTATTTCACGCCACGGCTTACCCAATTTGGATTTTGTAGATATGTATCTTACTTAAGTGTTCTCATTTAGCATGACCCAAAAGCATCTAGAACAACATGTCAACCTCGGAAAACGCCGAGTAAAGCTCGGTCGCCCAGGTAATAGTCACAGTAGTACCTCGATTCTTGCACATACTCGGTACTTGCACACCTCGATTCTTGCAACAAAGATATATTTTCTATTACCTACTCAATACTTGCGACATCCAACAAATTAGACCTCGATACTTGCGACATGACCTCATTGCTTTTGGCAAGAAGGAAACGTTCTTTAGATTAAATCAATTTCGGGGAAGTCTTATTTTATTTCGCTGATGACTTATGTTTAACATAACATTATTACGCCGGCGCGTTTTAGCACATTTGAATCAGTTTTAACTGGCGCTTACTGCGGGCTGTTACATAGTGGCAAGGAAAAAATTTAAGTTGCTAACAATTGAACAGAAAGTTGATATTTTATGGAAACTTGGTGCAGGATTTTTGTCAACTCCTTAGCCAAAAATTTTCAAGTGCATAAATCAACAATAGCTCGTATAAGAAAAAGGAAAACATCATAAAGAAGTATGTATCGGTCCTGGGAAGAGCAAAATGTTGTCGGATGGACAAGTCTTCATCGATTCCCCGTTCATTCTAAGAAATTTGCTGTAAGGAACTCTATATCTAACTCCATTATTTTATTCTGTTACAAACCATATAAAAATGTTTCTATTCGAGGTATATATACGTTCGGTATGACGTTGGAAAGGGAAAAAAATAATAACACTGGTCTATTCGCATGTAAAACCACCCCCTGATTCAAAAAATCGAGGTTATTTTTGATTCTATCGTATCGTTTTTGCGACATTTACGATTTACCGTGATTTCAAAAAAAAAAAAAAAAGTGTCTCCACTTAATCATGTACATTTCAAGAACAAATCGAGCAATTCCAAAACGGTTTCAAAAATTTAAAAGCTAATACAATTATAAAGAATGCATACGAAACTTTTCGCCAGGCCCTGCAGGTTCGAAGATAATGCACAATCAATACGGATTTTTACCTTTTTTTTGTAAAAATATAAAAAAAATTTGTACTTTGCAAGGAAGGAAACTTTTTATTTTTTTCCAGATATTTTTTTTTCTCTGTAAGCTCTGTTTTATAACAAAAAAAAAATAAGCTTTCAAAGCAGGTAGTGTTTTCTTTGTATAACTAAGGAACCTTTTTGTCTAGGTAGGCTTCGATTTTTACTTGTTCTGAGTATAAATAGGAGTAAATGCGAATTGTTCCTTCATAATATCTGCAAGGCTCACCGGATACTATGCAGTCTATAAGTGCGTTTTATAACCCATCATTTACTTAAAAAAAAATATGAATAAAAGGACGCTAGAGTTTGAGTGTAAAAAGGATCCAGATATGTTCTGTTTCATCTGCGGTCAATATATTGTTAAAAGGATGCGACGTGTGTTTTCAAATCCTTTGAAAGTTACATGCTATAAGTATTTTGGAATTCAGCCTAAAAACACTGGAAAATCAAGGACACCGAATACTGTGTGCACCACATGTCGAATCGAATTGATTCATTCGGAATCCGGAACAAAAAGGTGCCTAGTAAAATTGAGGAATTTGCTACTTTTTTATGCATATCTGACTATTTTCTGAAACTATCTACTTAGGCAACATATGAAATTTAGTACACCAATGAAGTGGAGGGAACCAACTTGCCATTCGACGGACTGCTATATTTGTTCTACGGAAGTATTTGGGGTTGGAAAGTCAAGAAAAGTAACGCAGCGTATCTACAGCGTCATTGCCAGTACCAAATTCAACGGAAGTTGCTCATCTAACTACATTGCCATTGCCACGTTCAACTTTAGTTCTGGGTCCAGTTTTATTGTCAACAGCAGCGTCTGATTACGCGGCATCAAGTTGTACTGAACTTCACACGGAAAATGAAAGAAACACTTTGTCACAAGTACAACTTAATGATGGGATAAGATATTTGGAATTGTCCAAGGTAAAGGCCGAGCTACGAGGTGTGTTCAAAAAGTATCACGAATTTTGAATTTTCGCTGGTTACGTATATTCGAATTTCGACAAGCTCGGCCATTTCGAATGTTCAGTTAATTGTTGACAGCTGCTTTGCTTGCACGTGTTTTGGATCGTCTTCGATTTTTACGCGAAATTCGTACCAAAATTGCTCAATTGTGACCAAAAACAGCATCGCATGAACATTGCTAATGAGATGTTAAACTCTGTCCGCGACGACCCAAATTTGCTCCAGAGGGTCATAACTGGTGACGAATCGTGGGTTTATGGTTATGACGTGGAAACCAAAGCTCAATCATCTCAATGGAAGCTGCCGCACGAACCAAGACCGAAAAAAGCGCGCCAAGTTCGGTCGAATGTGAAAGATTTGCTGACAGTTTTCTTCGATTGCAGGGGCGTGGTGCATCATAAGTTCTTGCCACAGGGAAGAACGGTCAATAAGGAATATTACCTGCAAGTTATGCGCAATTTGCGCGAAGCAAACCGCCAGAAACGCCCGGATTTGTGGAAGAACAAAAATTGGCTTTTGCACCACGATAACGCCCCTGCTCACGCATCGTTGCTTGTGCGCGACTTTTTGGCCGAAAACAACACACTAATGATGCCGCAGCCACCGTATTCCCCAGATCTGGCCCCCTGTGACTTTTTCTTGTTCCCTAAACTGAAGAGGCCCATGAAAGGACGACGTTACGCTTCTCTTGACGAGATAAAGACGGCATCGAAGGAGGAGCTGAACAAGATACAAAAAAATGATTTTTTGAAGTGCTTCGAAGATTGGAAAAACCTTTGGCACAAGTGTATAATATCTCATGGGGATTACTTTGAAGGAGACAAAATAGATATTCATGAATAAATAAATAATTTTTGAAAAAACACAAAATTCGCGATACTTTTAGAACACACCTCGTACACGCCTCTCGTATGCAACAATTTAAATTCCTTTCATCCGATGTTAAGGTAACATATTATAGAACTCGTCACAAAACATTTGCCAAGTTCTATACGAAGGAGGGCAGTGTTTGTTACTGCAAAGACGTTACTGGCTTATTCAAACAGTTTAGTGAACCATATGATTCCAATTAAGTTTAAAGGCCGTATTATTACATATTGGCAACCAAAAGGCGTCTATACCGATCGCGTATGCAGTAAATACGAAGGAAGCCTACGAGATAATGCAAAAATTACTTAAACTTATCAAATATGAAGAGCATGATAGGAAAATATGTGCTGAGAGATTTCAGAAGCCAAGATAAAGGAAGGCCTTTTTGTTGGCCCGCAAATAACAATAACCAATTCAAGGAACTATTGTCACCGGTGGAGGCAGCAGCGTGGGATTCTTTTGAAAAGGTCGTTGCTTCGCAAAAGTCCTACCTACGAGATGATAGTGAACGACTTAATGAAGAACTTTGCGAAAATGGGTAAATAAAAAAACATATTTAAGGCCGTTTTCTAAAGTAAACTTTAAAACCTATCTGCCCGATAAACAAACAATTTGTATGAAAATTTTAAATTTTACATGAGAAAACGACCCTAAAGCTGAATTCATTGTTCAGTTCCGAACAAATTTTAGGTTTACATTTTGCTCGTTCTCTTCTCATTCTGTATCAGAGAAGTGGCAAAAGAACGAGGAAAATGTAAACAAAGAATTTGTTCGGAACTGAACGATGAATCCAGCCTAAGAAAATTACACACAAATGTGTCACTTATTTATCTAATTTACTTATTTATTTTCTTTTCAGGAGTAAATATGTCCTTAAAAATTCATTTTCTGCACTCCTATTTAAATTTTTTTCCGCAAAATCTTGGTGACGAAAGTGACGAGCATGGCGAACGGTTTCATCAGCAAATGAAGTTAATTGAAAGTCGGTATCAAGGATTCTGGGATTTCGCAATGATGGATTACTAATGTTGGTTTCTCATAAGAGAAACCGATTCTAATCTAAATAAGCGTCAAAACAAAACAAATAACTTTTTCAAGTTTAAAATTAGAGTTAAGACAAAACTTACATACATTGTTATCGTCTCATATGTTTACATGCTAATATTTGTAGGGTACTTAAGTATTATATGGCTATATTTATTTGAATGCTTATATTTATTATATTTGTATTAGTCCATTTTATTAGATGAAAGCTTATTTTTTCTTTAATAAAACAGAGCTTACAGAGAAACCAAATATCTGGAAAACAATGAAAAGTTTTCGATATCCTTCCTCGCAAAGTACACATTTTTTTTATATTTTTACAAAAAAAGGTAAAAATCGGCATTGATTGTTCATTATCTTCGAACCTACAGGGCCTAGTGAAAAGTTATGTATGCATTGTTTATAGCAAATTTCATTAGCTTTTGGAGCCATCTTTTTTTTTTGAAATAACGGTAAATTGTAAATATCTCAAAAACGGTACCATAGAATCAAAAATAACCTAAATTTTCGGAATCAGGGTCTGGTTTTACATGCGAATTTCATATTCGCGTCTCTGGTGGAAAAAAAATTCGAATTTGTAGACCAGTGTAATCAACCCAGCCAATACCTCGAAGGAAAAAAATGGTACTGAAAATACGTATATTTTTAATTTTTTTTTTTGTAAATTTGTAGGGTACTTAAGTATTATATGGCTATATTTATTTGAATGCTTATATTCATTGTATTTGTATTAGTCCATTTTATTGGATGAAAGCTTATTTTTTCTTTAATAAAACAGAGCTTACAGAGAAACCAAATATCTGGAAAACAATGAAAAGTTTTCGATATCCTTCCTCGCAAAGTACACATTTTTTTTATATTTTTACAAAAAAAGGTCAAAATCGGCATTGATTGTTCATTATCTTCGAACCTACAGGGCCTAGTGAAAAGTTATGTATGCATTGTTTATAGCAAATTTCATTAGCTTTTGGAGCCATCTTTTTTTTTTGAAATAACGGTAAATCGTAAATATCTTAAAAACGGTACCATAGAGTCAAAAATAACCTAAATTTTCGGAATCAGGGTCTGGTTTTACATGCGAATTTCATATTCGCGTCTCTGGTGGAAAAAAAATTCGAATTTGTAGACCAGTGTAATCAACCCAGCCAATACCTCGAAGGAAAAAAATGGTACAGAAAATACGTATATTTTAAATTTTTTTTTTTGTAAATTTTAGCTGATATTCATCATAGGAGCCACAAAACCAGCAATCGACCCAAAAAAACTTACTTTGTATAGATAAATTGAAATTTATAAAAAAATTTTAATTGTGTTATTCAGGCTAGAAATACGAAATTATCAAGAACTTCAGTCTAAACCTTTAGCTTGTAACACCCATACAGCTCGTTTTATGATTTTAAGACCTCTGTTGACAGACAATACCTCAATAATTTTAGTTAAAATTGTTTTTTTTTTTTTATGAAAACAAGGCTATATATTGCAATTTATATAATTACAATACCAAAATTATCGGAAGTGGGATATTTTCGTGCTTTTAATTGACTCTGACGGACAGCAATGAAGCCATAATACTTTCTCGTATCTTTTTCAGATAAAAGTGTTTCAGCAGCTTGAACGTCTAAACTCGATGCATAAAAAATTAAATTGCTCGCAAGTGAACATCTGATTTCTTGTTCTTCTCGTTTCTAACTCGGTTTGTAATTTAGGATGTCATAAAAAGAAATTTATTTTGTTGTTGGTTTTATGGTCTGTTCATTTTTACATATTTTTGTAAGTTTAACGAGCTCAAGACCAGTTGATAATAATTCTTAGTTAATTATTATTATTTTTGATTAGAGGAAAAACTTAAAGCAACAAACATATACAGGCTATAGTTATAGTACTATTTCGAAAACAGCCACGATTTCTCGTCAGACTAATTCGTATAGTTTTGCTATTTTCAGAGGATCTTGAGGAGAATCGAACCCACTCACTCTGATTGCAAGCGCAGCTGCCTAACCCATAGGCTATGCTGCGTGTAGTTTTGCAAGCTGCTTAATTCAAGTTTTCCTCTAATTGTTATTTGTTATCTTGCCAACGGTATACACAATATTTAAGACATTCTGTCTATATGTAAATCATGTATGTTGGACTTTGTTTTTGTACATGAAGATAGGCATTTTGAAAAGTTTTATACAGCTTTTCTTATTTTTATGAACTTTTGAGTAAAAATATTTGTTATGAAAAAAATATACAAAAAATAAAAAATATTAAATTAAACAAGTTTCACTCTAAATCAAATCTCATAATAAACGTGTACATTTTACTATTTGGCAATGATTTGACTATTTGATGTAATAAAGCCTCTATCGTTACATTTGAATTTTATACATAAAAATTAATGTGTGTCTGTGTGTCCTTTATAGGCGTCCAAAGTACTCAACCGACTTTTATGAAATTTTCACAGTATATTCTTGGGATCACAGGTTGCGGCTCCATGCTCCCAGGCTATATAAAATTTCAATTCGTCAAAACTCTGAACTTATTTGGTCTAAATCAATGATATTTGGATACATGTGTCCTTTAGTCGAGATCTACATAATTTTGAAAAAGTGGGCGGTGCCACGCCCACATTTTTTGTGTTTTGTTTGTTCACGATAGGTTCATAAGTTCGGTGGGTACGGCTTAGGAAAAGTGGGCCGTGCCTCGCCCCCAGGCTATATAAAATTTCAATTGGTCATAACTCTGACCGTATTTGGGCAAAACTAATGATATTTGAATATACGTGTAATTTAGTCAAGATTTACATAATTTTGGAAAAGTGGGAGGTGCCAAGTTCAAGTTTGTTGTGTTTTGTTTGTCCTTCATAAATGTCCAAAAATTATTGTCGATCTCTGTGAAACGACATAGGCCATATTTAGTTTTTGGCTCAAGTTAATGATATTTTATATATAGATATGTGTTCTGTGTATCAAAAAACCTTGGAAACAAAAAGCAGTCTCAGGATCAAATAAGAGGTAATTCGATATATCTTCAAAACTATGTACATATCAGTACCCGTAGAGAAAATGGGAGAAGAAGGGGAGCACGAATAGAAATTTGAGATATAGAGGTGGTGTTAGCGGAAAACTGAGAGGGTAGAGAAAAGTAATGGTATATGGGGATGGGGGAAAAGTAAAAGTTGAAAGAAAAAGGAAAAGATAAGAATTAATGTAGAAGAAGCGAAAAGTGGGGAGGGAAAAGAGTACAATTTGTTGAATGTAGGCAAGACAACGTCTGCCGGGTCTGCTAGTTTATTATAAAAGCGTATCACATGTTTCGTCACGAAATATAGTGTTAGCAACTGTGTTTGTTTTCATATGATTTCTTATTTCTGTTTTTTAATCCTCACGATTGAAGACTTTAGTGCTGGCAATAAATTTTATTGCAAACAGCCTTACGTGTATTTACGTGTAAGATGCTCTAAGAGCAATTTAAGTTTTATAAAGCTATAAACAATATGGTAGATTTTCAAGCTTGCATGGTAGATGTGTTGAGCACTCACAAAAGTGGTAGATGTACCACTACAGTGCTTTGCATCTTTACCAAGCAACTGCTCCAACTGTTTACATGTAATGTGAATAGCTACACCGCATATACTTATATAAATAATGTACATATTGTGACGAATTCGATCTTCGGTCTTCGATCATTAATCCTGGTTCGATCACTATAAAGTCAAATAAACACACGCACGAATATTGTAACAAATAGCGGCCGCCGTGGTGTGAAGGTAGTGTTGCCGGCCTACCACACCGAAGGTCCATGGTTCGAGCCCTGGTACAGGTAACATCAAAAGTGATTTGAAAAAAAAAAAAAGTTTTTCAAAACGGGGTCGCCCCTCGGCAGTGGTTTGGCAAACTCTCCGAGTGTATTTCTGCCATGAAAGGCTTCTCAGCAAAAATTCGTCTCCTTTGTAGATGCCGTTCGGAGTCGGCAAAAAACTGTAGGTCCCACCAATTTGTAGGGAAAAATTCAAATCGGCACACCACAAATTGGAAGAGAAGCTTGGCGCAAAAATCTCTTAGGAGGTTTATGATGATATACCTGTTGTATATCGCGCCATAGAGAGAGAGAGAGCTAGTTTTATTTACTAGTAATAAACCCAATACAAATTTAAGAACTTGTTAACTTCACAGTAGTTCACTGAACAACACTTGGAAATAAACTGATCAACCTGCCTTGCTTGGACACTGCCTTATACAGTCTGACAGGGTGCTACCTTACGCACCCAGGAGTTTCTTCGTTGTTCCCTCTTCGTGTTCTCGAAGGGTCGGTGTTATTTATTGGCATCTCCTCTTTGCATCGTATTCGCAAACACTCGTGCGATCTCTCTTCCTCTTGTTTGGTACATGCTTGCATGCATAAGCGTAGTCATCGTTATCTCTGTTGTGTTCAACTAGTGGTGAGAGTGTGGCAGCATATCTCTGGAGCGCTCCGTACAGCCGCCGATAAAGTAATTGAATGCCGGCGGACCCAAAAAAAACATCTGGTACGACGAAGAATGCAGCCCTGCAACGGAAAGAAAGGATGCTGCCTATAAGGCTACGTTGAGGTCAAATGCAACGCGAGGAGTATGCGAACGCTACCGACAGTTGAAGAAGGAAGCGAGGTGCCTTTTCCGTAAGACAAAAAAGAGAGCCAGAAAGGCGTGAGTGCGAAGAACTTGAGCTACTTAGCCAGCACGAACAACGCTCGAAAATTCTACCAAAAAATTCGGCAAATGACGAAAGTATATAAGACCGGAGTGAATACGTGCAAGACCGAAAATGGCGACCTAGTAAGCAATGTACAGAGAGTGCTTAGATTATGGAGGGAGCATTACTTTACCCTCCTAAATGGAGAAAGCGAGCAACTACACAGAGAAGAACCCGACCCCAGAATCGAAGATGATGACGACCATAACGAGGTACGAGTAGCATTATCGCCATTAAAAAACAACAAAGTCGCGAGCGCTGACGGATTGCCGGCTGACCTATTCAAGTACGGCGGCGATGGGCTGGTAAAGTGCATGCACCAGCTGCTATGCAGAATATGGTTGGAAGAATGCATGCCTGGCGATTGGAATCTAAGTGTCCTCTGCCCAATCCACAAGAAAGGAGATCCTACAATCTGCTCTATTTATCGTGGGATCAGCCTGCTTAATATCGCATATAAGGTCCTATCAAGCGTACTATGCGAAAGACTGAAGCCCACCTGTTGACCAACTGATCACTTATCAGTGCGGCTTCAGACCTGGTAAATCTACCATCGACCAGATTTTCACTATGCGCCAAATCTTGGAAAAAACCCGCGAGAAGAGAATCGACACGCATCACCTATTTGTTGAGTCTAAATCCGCTTACACAGCGGCTTCGCTGGCTAGGCCACGTAGTGCGAATGAGATGCTCCAGCCCAGAAGGTATTCTTATCGGCACCCGCCGGTGGAAGCAGAGGAAGAGGGAGACAACCACTCCGATGGAAGGACCAAATGGAGACCGATTTGCCATCCCGCGGTGTTTCCAATTGGCGCAACGAAGAAACGACTGGCGAGCTATGTTGGACGGTCAAAATCGCCCAGGCGTTTAAATGACCATTTAAAGAAGAAGAAAGCCGCTTTCGATAGCACGAAAAGGACCTGCTTATATGCCGCTATGTCTGAATTTGGTTTCCCAGCAAAACTTATACTGCTGTGCAAAATTACGTTGAGCAACAGCACCAGCTCAGTCAGAACCGGGAAGGACCTCTCCGAGCTGTTCGAAACTAAACGAAGTTTGTCGTAGAACTACAACGCTGAGGCGTATGCCAATGACATTGACATCATTGGTTAAAATAACGGCGCCGTAAACTCTGCCTACTCCAAGTTGGAGAAAGAAGCGAAAAAAGTGGGTGTGGAACGAGGGCAAACCGAAGTAACTTCTGTCTTCATGCAAAGAGTCAGCGCATTCGCGCCTTGGCACACACACCACTGTTGGCAGCCATAAGTTTGAAATAGTAAAGGACTTCGTTTACCTAATGCTGGTTAGCACCAAGAATAATGTCAGCTTAGAAATCCAGCGAAGAATTACCTTTGCCAATAAATTTTACTTTGAACTGAGTAGGCAATACAAGTCGCTCATAATACCCGTCCTGCAATATGGAGCAGAAGCATGGACGATGACAGCCGCAGATGAGTCGGCCCTTGGAGTATTCTAGAGTAAGGTTCTTCGAATTATTTATTGGCCCCTACGCGATGCCGACGGTGTTTACCGAAGAGGATTTAATGATGAGTTGTATGAGCTGTACGCAGACATCGACATTGTTCAACGAATTAAAACCCAGCGGCTACGTTGGCTTGGCCATGTAATGCGAATGGAAGAAGATGTTCCGGCTATGGAAGCAGAGGAAGAGGAAGGCCCCCATTCCGTTGGAAAGACCAAGTGGAGAATAATCTTCGATCCCTTGGCGTTTCTAACTGGCGTACTGTATATATGAATGGGAGTGTTATTGAGTTAGGGATGGTACATACTTGAGAATATTCGCCACAATATGTATAAATAATGCCAAAGTTAAAGCCTTCCAAAGAGTACCTCGATCAGCTCCTGTGTCCGAAAAAGATACAAAATTAGCTAACCATAGCGAAAATGAGGATTTGAAGATACATTTCCAGAATGTGGGGGGCATGCGCACTAAGGCAGGTGCTATTCATACTCTCAGTTCACATTTGGATTTTGACGTATTTGTATCGGTCGAAATCAAGACTTTTACGACAACGAATTCTTCTACTCGAATTTATTCAATGTGTTTTGAAAATACGGGGATAGTGTAAAAACTGGCTGTTCGTTGGGAGGTGGTGTATTAATTGCCGTGGATCGAAGTTTGAGAAAGTTTGGCTAGTTATATCTCGTCTGCTCTTATCTTCCACATAGTAGCCCGTTTAAAATTTATAAAGCACATACGGGCAACATCACAAATATTGTGCTTAATAAACTGGATGGCAATCACATTTGAGTCTTATTCGATTTCAATCTAGCGAATATAGCTTGGTTCGGAAGTTATTCTAAACTATCCTTATGCCAACGAAAGTTGCAGCTTTGTTTGAACTTTATGGTATTGATAATATCTTAAGTCTTTATCATACTCGTATATATTATTTCTGTAAGGTCTTTTTGTGTTATTTCCTAATTTTCTGCTCTCATTTGGAACCAATATTAATAAATAAGGTATCGTTTTAAAGGTGGGGGTTAGCTCTACATGCGAAACCATGTTTTAATTAGCGGAGTGCTTTTGTTTAAGCGTATTTTATAAAAATAAATTCTTTAAAATAAACGATTGTGAATGCACAAAAAAATCAATTTGCACTGCAACGCTATTGTGACTGTGACATTCATATGCCTCGCGACATCTACAGTTGAATAGTAAGACTGAACAGTGCTACAAGGTGACGCAAAAGTAAGCTTCCAATGTTCAGCATATCGGTTGTGGCACGTGCAGTGTGTGCTGTTGCACCGTCTTGTTGGAACCACATGTTTTCCAATCCCAATTCATCAAGTTGCGGCAAAAAGAACTCCTTGATCATTGATCTGTAGCGCTCACCATTCACAGTAACCGTTTGGCCCCGACCGATTATTGGTCAAATAAATAGTCAGCAATATTCCGCGTTCTGGAGCAGTGTAGCGTAACATTGTTTATTAACGTGTATTTCGCATGTGTTTACTACACAAATGTCAAAACAGAACCCAATCGCAAAATTTATAGCATTTTCTGATAGGAGGACTACTTTTGCGCCACCCTGTAGAATAATTAAAGGCGAGCGCCCCATCTACAGTTGAACATTACTAAAATAAGTGAATAAGACTGCGTTCACACTGGGTCATAAACTCGAGTTAAAGGGACATTTTTTGAGTTAATTCATATTGATGTTGGCAATCAACTGAAGTTTATGGCTCAATGTGAATGCAATATAAGTGGTGGAATTTCAAATAGCTGTTTGCGCATATTTGTATAATTTTTTGGGTAATTCTATACGACAGCACGTAACTGCTAATATAGGTCCAAAAATATCGGGAAAGGTATCAAACGACAGGTTTTAACCTTCGTATCAATAATCCGAAAGCGGAAATTCGATATTTTATGTCTGTTCAGAGATATTTGCAATTAAAGTTGAAATTTTTCTGTCATTTTCATGTGGTTGTTGTAATCACAGATTAGGGTGTACCGAAAAGTACAGAAATGTGTTCTGTGCCGAAATATTGTGGACCGCGTAGCCGGTGTTGGACCGGCTAAGGTTATTTTTTTGAAGCCTACGCAGAAAGGTGTTGTGCACATAAATACCTTGGATCAAGTCCCCTATTTGGGATCGGACCTAGGCAATTTTTGGGTTTTTTACTAATAACTTTTCACTGAAACAAATTATTTAATTTCCGCTTTCGGATTATTGATACAGAGATCAAAACGCGTCGTTTGATACCTTTCCCGAGATTTTTGGACCTATATTAGCAGTTACGTGCTGTCGTATATAATTAACATTTTTTGTGGTCTCACAACAAGTGTAGCTGAAAATCTTTTTTTATAATTTGAGAAAAAGGTTTGAAAAATCCTGGACCTGGACTAACAAAAGGTTTCAAACCATTTTGGTTTTTTTTTTGCGCAAGGAGCGCACGGGTCCAGCTAGTTTGTTTATAATACTTTTACTAATAAGCGGCCACCGCGGTGTGGCGGTAGTGTTGCTGGCCTACCACACCGAAGGTCCAAGGTACAGGTAACATCAAAAGTGGTTTGAAAAAGTTTTTTCAAAACGGGGTCAGCCCTCGGCTGTTTGGCAAAGTCTCCTAGTGTATTTCTGCCATGGAAAGCTTCTCAGGAAAAATGTATCTCCTTTGAAGATGCCGTCAATTGTAGGAAAAAATTGGTAGAGAAGTTCGGCCTTAATCTTCTCAGAAGGTATATATGCGCCAATAATTTATTTTTTATTTTAATAAGCTTAATACAAGGTGGCGCAAAAGTAATCCTCCTATCAGAAAATGCTATAAATTTTGCGATTGGCCCCTAAAGTCAGTTCTGTTTTGACATTTGTGTAGTAAACACATGCGAAATACACGTTAATAAACAATGTTACGCTACACTGCTCCAGAACACGGAATATTGCTGACTATTTATTTGACCAATAATCGGTCGGTGACTTTGGCACAACGTGAATTTCGTCGCAGATTTCCTGGCCGTCCAACGCCTACTGGTGAAACACTGCGACGTTTAGCCGCTCGCCTCGAAGAGACTGGCACAACACGAGATTCTGCCAGGCATGGCAGACCCCGGAGTAGCCGTTCTGCAGAGAATATTGCTGCTGTAGCCGAGAATGTCATGGATGCGCCGTCGACATCGACCAGACGACGTGCCACGCAAATGGGTATCAGTCGACGGTCTTTACAGCGAATTTTGGTACAAGATTTGAAGATGTTTCCGTACAAAGTCCAGACGGTGCATCAGCTGTTAGCTGCTGACCGCCAATCGCGTCTAACATACGCTCAAGCCATCCTTAATCACCACCAAGAGGAAGATGATTTTTCATCAAAAATAATCATGAGTGATGAGGCCCATTTCCATCTTAGCGGGTACGTAAATAAGCAAAATTTTCGCTTCTGGGGCACTGAAAATCCGCGTGTAACCCACGAAGAGCCATTACACCCGCTCAAAGTCACTGTATGGTGTGCTGTTTTCGCTGGAGGAGTCATCGGAAATTTTTTCTTCGAAGACGTCGCGGGCCAAACGGTTACTGTGAATGGTGAGCGCTACAGAGCAATGATCAACGAGTTCTTTTTGCCGCAACTTGATGAATTGGGATTGGAAAACATGTGGTTCCAACAAGACGGTGCAACAGCACACACTGCACGTGCCACAACCGATATGCTGAAGGATGCATTTCCCGGGCGCCTAATCTCCCGTTTTGGCGATTTGCACTGGCCAGAAAGATCGCCTGATTTGACCGCTCCAGACTTCTTTTTGTGGGGCTTTTTGAAGTCGCGGGTTTATGTCAACAAGCCTCAGACTCTTGCAGCTCTTAAAGACAATATCCGTCAAGAATGTGAGGACCTATCGCCGGAACTTTTGGCCAAAGTGATGGAAAATGCCATAAAAAGGGCTCAAATGACAATCAACTGTGGGAGCGGCCATTTACATGACATCATATTCTCGACTTGATGGAAAAAAAATTAAAAGACCAAATAAAAATAATCCACAAGAAGAATCAAAGTTTTTCATTTTTTTTTTTAATTACAGCCAAAAAACATCGGAAGCTTACTTTTGCGCCACCTTGTAGAATACTTTATCTCGTTTTGTAAGTTCGATTCGAGATTCCGTTCCGTGTTCCTCAGATGGCTATACTCCTATCTAGCTGATAGGTTCTTGATCTTGATGTAGGGTGTATGTTCTAATATTTTTTACTGATATCTCAGGTTTTCTTCAAGGTAGTATTCTAGGCTATTTATGATATTCATTAATGATATTCGCAATTGTTTAATCTCTTCGGATTTCCTGCTCTATGCTGAAGACCTGAAAGCATTTTCCATAGTAAAAAACCCTGAGGATGCAGTATCTCCAGAAAGTCTTAAATAGGTTTGCTATTTAGTGTTTCAACTCACAATAATTTCTCAGTATAGTCAACGTTGAACTCTCATAACAGCAAGTCGCTTTTTTTTTCTGAGCTCTGAAAATTTAATTTTCTTTTCAACGTCAAAAAAAAAGTTTATAAATTTTTTTGCACGTCACTTTTTTCTTTTCTTGATTTTTTGTATAAATTCACACTTGCCCGCATAACTCTGCGTACAGAGCAAAAAAAATCGAAAAACCAACTTTAAAATTCGAATTCCTCAAAAATTTAACAAGTATCGGTCAACCCATGATGCAGTTATGTTTGTAAGAAAATTGTCTTTCATAAACATGCTGTTGTATATACTTGAAATGAAAACACATGTACGCAAAAGTCTGCGTACAAGAGTAAAGATAAATAAACTCAACCTTCGGTCAGCCCATTTTTTCTTAACAACAATGGAGAATAAAGGAAAGGAGATCGCAACTGGTGAAAGAAAAATCATCGTGAAATTATATGTTTAGGGCAAAACGTTAAGAGAAATCGGAAAAATAGTGGGCCGTACTCATTCATCTGTATATGGGGTCGTAACCAATTACGTCTCAGCAGGATCCATCCTCTCAAAACCACGTACTGGTCGTCCAAATATTTTAACAAAAAGAGAAGAGAAGCGGGTCGTACAATTAGTTCAGACAAATCCCAAGATAACTGCCCATAAACTGAAATTGGAGGCAGAGCAAAGGTTTGCCAAAACTGTTTCCGACGATACAGTCTGTGGAATTTTGAAAAAAGCTGAATATGGTAGCCGAATTGCCCGTAAGAAGCCACATATCTGTGAGGTAAATCGGCAGAAGCGCATGAGCTTCGCAAATGAATATGTTTCAAAGCCGCAGGAGCTCTGGAATCGTGTTATTTTTTCAGACGAGAGTAAGTTCTGCATTTTTGTATAAAAGGGAAGAAACTGGTATGGAGAAAACGGGAACAGCATATAAAAAAGAAAATATGTTGCCAACTGTTAAACATGGTGGAAGCGGTGTTATGGTTTGGGGCTGTATGGCAGCCAATGGTGTTGGTAAATTGACATTTATAGATTCCATTATGGATTAGAGACTATACATTCAGATTTTAAAAGACAATGTTTTGCAAAGTGTTGAGCAACTGGGGTTGGAACACGATTTTTGGTTCCAGCAAGACAACGACCCGAACATACCGCTCAAAACGTAAAGCTTTGGCTGTTATATAATGTGAAAAACCAGTTGCGAACACCTCCTCAATATCCGGATCTAAACCCCATTGAGCATTTATGGGATTTGCTCGAGCGTAGAATCCGACAGCATGCCATAACTTCAAAAAAAAAAGCTTAAGGATATAATAATGCAGGATACGGAAAAACTTGTGAATTCCATGCATGGGCGTCTCATAGAGGGGTTAAAACAAAAAGGATATCCCACAAGATACTAGAGCATCGGAGGACCTTATTTTCTTTAAAAATAATTTCCTGTGCGCAGACTTATGTCGCTACCTTTTTTATTGTGGTTTAATTAAAATGTGAATTCAGACTTTAATTTTCGTAATAACAGATACTGTGTAATGCAATTTTGTACACTGAATGTATAAATAATGAATTTGAATAAATTTTAACTTAATACATGCCATACTTCCTAAGGAATTCTTGTTTAAAGTTGGTTTTTCGATTTTTTTTGTGCTCTGTACGCAGAGTTATGCGGGCAGGTGTACATATTCTCGTATAATTTAAAATGCGTGTTTGGTCCCTGGGGCCAATAAATTTTAGGATAATAGATTTGTCCTTTTATCCCCTATGCTGAAAAGAAGAGAAAAAAATGAACCCTGTGCAGTTGGACCAATTTCCGGAACTACCAATCGCAAAGAAGGATGACTCTAAATATTTGGTGATGTCAACGTTGGATTCAAATACACCTCTATCTTCACTTTCGTGCTCCGCCATTTATAAAGGTATTTAAGGAATTAAGGAGGATGGTAATAAAATAAGCTGCGCGATGGTAGTCTTTTGTTACTCGTCAACACTAACAAAACTGCTGATTAATTTATTTCCGCAAAATCGCTTCCTGATGCGGGTCTAATTAGTGTCAAACTACATAGTACACTAAATTCTGTTTAAGGAACCATATATGCCCCCTTCCTATGTCATCTGGATGATAATGAAATCATTGAAGGCCTCAAAGATCAAATAGTATCTTCTGTATATAAATTTACGCGATTAGTTGATGGCACCCGCAAGCCAACTGGTGTTTTATTGTTAACTTTTGATAAATATAGTGTGCCTGAAAGAATTTATGTTGCCTGGAGATCCCTTGATGTCCGTCCGTACTATCGAAACCCTATGCTTTGTAAGAAATGCCAACGCCTAGGGCGCACGATCAAAAACTGCAAAAATTCGTTCACATGTGCTACTTCTAACCTTCCGTCTGATCATTCTTCCCCAACTGAATGTAGAAGAGTTATGTGTGCCAATTGTTCTGCCGATCTATAAATGTAGTATGCATGAAGCAATCAACAAGTATAATCAGTGCCCCACAACTGTCCCTATCCAAAACTCGTTTGCCAGCGTAGCAAAAACTACAAGCTCCAATAGTGATAACATTACTTTTAATATAAATTCTAATACCGAAAATAATTATTTAATAGCTCCTACTAATAAAAATGATATTGTCACTTCTAGTAAAAATACCAGCACATCTCCAATTTCTAACAATTATATGGAAATCTTTTCCATATCTAATCTAAATTCTGTCATTACTTCTAACATAAATTCTATTTCCGAAAAAAATTTATTAATAAATCCTACAAATAGTAATAATGATATTGATACTTCTAATAATAATACTTATATATCACTAATTTCTGATAATTATATGAAAGTCTCTTCCATATCAAATCTAAATTCTATCTCTCTCAACAACCCCTCTCGTCTACTAGTCTTCTTGCCTCTCTCCCCTCTTTTTCTGAAATTCCTTCGGAATCTACTGATTCAATTAAATTACTCAATCATTTATTATATATGAATTAAATTTTTCATCTCAAACTTAAATATTATTAAATATTTTTCTCTTACTATTGAATATTGCCTGATTGCTTTTCTGCAATGGAATATTAATGGTTACTTTAATAATTATTTTAATTTAGAATTACTAATAAAAATGCACAATTATTCTTTTAAACGAAACTCATCTCTCTCATAATGTAACGGCTTATTGTCCTAGTGCCTATGTACGAGTAGGTTAGTTTTACTATCTTCCAGATATTTCTACTAACAAGCCAGACGTGGATATACTGGTAAAGAAAGACATTCCTCATATTTCCCGTCCCCTATCCTCTTCTAATATTTCTTCTCTACAATAGAAATCCAAACTCCTCATAAGTTATCAATTATCTGTGCTTACTCCCCTCCTAGCCAAACTCTAAACTAATGATTTCCTTAACCTTATTCCTTCTGACTCACAATCATTCCTTTTGGCTGGTGACTTCAATGCTTGGAATCCTCTTTGGGAGTCGTCCTCTGTTAATTCAAGAGGGTGAAGCGTGGAAGATACTGCCCTAGTTTCTAGTTGTTTTATACTTAATGATTTATCTCCAACTAATTTTTCAACCCATGCTACTTTTAAGCATATAGACCTCTCGCTCTGTTCATCGTCCTGGTGCTTTTTAGATGATCTTCATGGTAGTGATCACTCTCCTATCATCTCTAAACTATCCTTGTCACGCCCTTTTCCACTTTTCATGCATAGGTCTCGTTTTGAAACTGATTTAGCCGATTGGAATAAGTTCGAACATTTGTGCTTATATCACTCCCATCTTCCCCCTATTTCCTCAAATATAAATCAGGAGCCGTCAAGAATTCAAAAAATTATTGGTAATTACTCATAAGACTTCGTATTGGTCATACTATCATTACTCATGCTCACCTATTGGATGGAAGTTCTTCCAATTAATGGTATTTTTGTGAGGCATCAGCTATCCACGTGTTACACTTATTAGTTTATTGTCCATATTTTTAGTTTGTATAATAATTTGTATTATTATGTAAGCTTTTATAAAATAAAATAAATATAAGTTTCTCAATATTAGGAAGTGCTTCCATACCTTCTTCTCAAAATCCAGGAATGCGCTACCAAGGGAGCTCCTCTTCAGTCCGTGAGTGAGACTAAGGACCTTGGTGTCATTTTCGACTCCTGGTTCTCGTTTAACAAACACATTAACTATATTATTTCAAGTATGCTTCCTTACGCTTTTTAAGGCGTAACTGTATCAACTTCAATGATCCATATACCCTGAAATCGCTTTACTCCTCGTTTGTTCTGTTCAAACTTGAGTAAGCTGCCTTTATTTGGAGACCTTACCACAAGTTTGTCATTAACAGGATTATCTAAGATCCCTATACCACTCTGACCCAATTCCTCTCTACAATTCCCGTCTTCTCCTTATTAACCTTAAGACGATAGTAATCAGAAGGACAACGATTTTTCTATCCTTCATACTTGGGGTGATTAGTGGGGATATCGATTAACCGTCTTTAATGAGCTACGAAACGGAAGTAAGAAACGCTGTAGTTTTTTTGACCTTTTGGAAAAAAAATAAATAAATAAGCATTATTAAATCAGATTTTTGTATCATTTTATGTTTTCGCCTCTTATCAGTATCTGAAAGGGAGTCCATTGCGATTTGTTTTTTTGCTTCCATGAAGATGGGAAGTAACGGTTTCAGGCCTTTTTAAATAAGGCAGGTGATTCACGACGACTTTATTGCATGCCTCAAAAATGATAAACAATCTTTTTTTAGCCAGCCACGCAAAATCGGTCACAGGTCTAAACTTTCGGCACTGAAAACATTAAACTCTTAATAGGAAAGCAAATACTTACCCCACCTCTTTTATTTCCAGTGTGCTCAATTGCTTTATTTTAATTTTGCCTTTGCTTTTTAATTAAAATTCTGCAAGAAATAAAGTTAATCAATAATGATGACATCGAAACCAGCGTATTGTTAGCTTAATGCAGCTTCCGAAATGGATCTATAAGAAAAGTTGTCTCTAAACCTTTTTCCTACTCTGTTCAATTAAAAAAATTTTTAAATTAATTAAAAATGATTATTAAAAAAAATAAAAACAATAATAATTTTCATAAAAATTCAAAAAGTGAAAAATTATTATTCCAGGCCTTGAGCTCGTTTCACGAATACTTGTTAACCAATAATAAGAAAAGGTTTATGCCTCTCCGTCGCTATATAAAAATTAATAGGCGTCCAAAGTACTCAACGAACTTTATGAAATTTCACAATATATACCTGGGTTCACTGGCAACAGCATAGGCTATATATAGTTTAGGAAAAGTGGGCGGTGCCACGACCCCAGGCTACGCAAAATTTCAATTCGTCAGAACTCTGAACATATTTGTTCTGAATTCATGATATTTGGATATACATATGTGTCCTTTAGTCAAGAATTACATAATTTTGGAAAAGCGGCCGGTGCCACGCCCACACATTTTTGTGTGTTGTTTGTATTTCATTCATATCCATAGTCGATCTCTGTGAATGACACTGCCCATACGAGTATATAGTTTTTGGAAAAGCCCCCATGTTATATAAAATTGCAATTCGGCATAGCCAGGAATTTATTTGGTCAAGTTGATGATATTTTATAAATAGATATGTGTTCTATATATCAAAGAAACCTTGGAAAAAGAAAGCGGTACCAAAACCAAATAAAAGATAATTCCCTATACCTTCGAAACTTTGTACATATCAGTACCCGCAGAGGAAGAGGGGGAAGACGGGGAGTATGAACATAAATTTGAGGTGTAGAGGAGGTGTTAGAGGAAAATAAAGAGGTTATAATGAAAAAGGAAGATATAGAGATAAATGAAAAGGAAGCGCCGAGTGGGGAGGGAAGATAGAACAATTAAGTTAAGTTAAGTTAAGGTAAGTCTAATTTTAAGGAAGGACAACTTATGCCGGGCTTGCTAGTTTTTTAATAGGAGCATGCCTGTCTTTGGAAAAAATACAGAATACCGCAAACTCTGGAATAAAAAAACAAAAAATTGAGATCGATAGAGATCGATGAAATAAACATAACGGTGTGCTTTTTTTGGTGAAACAACAATAACAAATAACGCTATATGATGATATTGATGTATTTGTTAAATATACTACCCATAAATCTTTTCTCAAAATACAATTTTGCCAATAAATAGCAAACTAACTGTAACTAATATATATACTCATAGAAATACCAATAAAAATAACATTTATTTACTCACTTTAGTCTATAGCGACATAACCACCTCAAAATACTCTTCTTCATCATCCTCCTCCATTTAAAAAAAGTTGAAGAGGGTCTACTCCCGTACGTTTACAGTGTCGGCTAAACATAAACTTCGCGGGATAGCCATTAAAAAACAGTTTTTTACGGTGGTCCTGGGGCATTAAACATTTGACATGACGCCAAAGGCCTTCTACAGTGTTGGTATGTTGTTCTTTGTCTGGGTCTTTGAAATTAAGGGAGTGGTTAACGCGAAAATGCACACACCCTTTATCCTTCAAGCAATCATATGCCTATAGAAGCATATCAATGATTACAAAAAACAAGTTTTTAAAAACATATCGTACTTACTTTCCAAAAATCAGGCACAGCTACTGTATTCGGCAAAATCCAGTCTTTTATTATACCAAGCAAGGAATCTTTATCCCTTTTCTCCACGGGAACTAAGAAACACCGTTTGGTCTCCTTCTCTGCTTTACCAAAGACCCACTGCTCTTCGACGCGGTGTCCACGTCGGTACTTTCAACGACCGAATTTACTTTCGTCGATTTCCACAATTTTCCCAGTACCACCAATCTTGGTTTTATTAATTACCATTCCATCATATACCACCTCGCGGCAAAAACTACTCCAATCGCCAGCGGTGTGGTTGGATATATTAATTTCGTCCGTAATAAAATCTAGTGTAACATTTTTCACCCATAAATATGAAAACGACACTATTTTAAATATGGAAAGCTTTGCTTTGGCGGAGAATGTATTTCGCCTTAAAGAAATATTAGAGTTACCCATCTCGTTTTTTTTGCCTTTCTTCAAAGCTGTTATTAAAATAATTTCTTATATTACAGTAATAGTTTTTACATACGGATAAATGCAAATCTCCAAACATAACCATCAATACTCAGCGAATCTTCTTTTAATTGGAGAATATGGCCTTCATTACCCAATTAATTACCCACTTAAGGTATCAATCCCCACTCTTTTAGTGAATGAAGGCTGACTCACATGTAGCGCCGTCATTCCTACATTCAAATAAGGTATGAATTTTTCACAAATTATTATTTTCCATCATAAAGCACTCAATTATCTATTCATACCGCCACGAATTTTCACACTTTAAACATGACGTGGGTTTACCAGAAATTCGCTTAATTACACTCATGGTTTCCAACATAACCAAATATACATATGAACATATTTATACTTCTTGTTTATAACAACCATGCATGTGTATTTTCATTTCCTTTAACTAGATGTTTATATTTAATATATACAAGGTGGCGCAAAAGTAATCCTCCTATCAGAAAATGCTATAAATTTTGCGATTGGCCCCTAAAGTCAGTTCTGTTTTGACATTTGTGTAGTAAACACATGCGAAATACACGTTAATAAACAATGTTACGCTACACTGCTCCAGAACGCGGAATATTGCTGACTATTTATTTGACCAATAATCGGTCGGGGCCAAACGGTTACTGTGAATGGTGAGCGCTACAGAGCAATGTTCAACGAGTTCTTTTTGCCGCAACTTGATGAATTGGAATTGGAAAACATGTGGTTCCAACAAGACGGTGCAACAGCACACACTGCACGTGCCACAACCGATATGCTGAACATCGGAAGCTTACTTTTGGCAGAACCGGTGAACCCTATCAAATTCTAGGGAAATATCGATTCTGGAGTGAGCAGTTTTATAAAAAGTCGAATTAGGGCTGGATCTTGATACAGTATGCATTGTATCCGCCCCACACCCCACCGGGGCTGGCGCCCCGGACCTCCCACTTATATACTTTAACTCCCAACTCCAGAACCGGTGGACCTTATCAAATTCTAGGGAAATATCCATTCTGGAGTGAGTAATTCTCTAAGGAATCGCATTCGGTCTGGGTCTATTGAATACTGAATGGATTGAGGGGATCTTAAATATCTAAATATATATACACATCCATGTATGCCTTTTGTTTATAACAACCGTGCATGTGTCAACAACAACCTGCGAATGCATGAAGCAGTACACCGTATTCTAGTAAAATGCCACCGTTTATTTTGCAATAAAGCAATTTAAAACGTTAACAATATATGTGGGATCACAATCTGGTAGCGCCACTTCATCTGGCAACCCAACTGACAGAACTTTACGAAACGGCCAAATACTGAGAGGATGCCAACGACGAAAACGAACAGACAGTTCCATTTTAAATACCGACGCGCGTCAACCAAAAAATAACTTAAAAATTAGTGCTAAAACAAAGTAGAAATAAGTGCTAATATAATTCTAAAAAACTCATTAAATATATACAAACTAAATCTAAGTGTCTTACAAACTAAAGTTATTAAATAAATGTTAAATACAACTAAAAACTACGTCTGTAATTATTTTAAACCTACAAGTGGTGTCAGAAGCGGTAACAATTCGTTTAGGCGTTCGTATATCGGTTTGCGTGTACGTGCGTGCGGAAATTTACAAGAAGCCAAGTACAGTGGCTAGCGCGAAGCTCGTTTAAATTTGAGTGCGTCATAAAATTCATTATAATTATTAATTAATTGATATAAGTGAATTTGCACCCACATACTGCAAAACGTACAAACCAGTGCATTTACATAAACGTGAAAGTACCATAGTGGTCAAAAGACCAAATTTAAGAACTGGTCAACTGTACAATTTTCTATGGTGTTCGGGTTCAGCGGGGATTCCTGAAACCGTTAACCCAAGCCAAGGCATAATTTGAAATTTAAGAGAACAAAAAGCGCATCAACGCTTGAGTGTCGCAGCAGCGAAGCCGAAGTAAAAATTCGTGAAATCGTATAGTACACTGAACATCGCAGAGCAGTTGCGATAGTGTCATGCGAATATAAAAATATAGTAAAGAGAGAGTGAATCACATACATTGTAAACATTGCTGAGTAGATGCGATGTTTTGATGGCGTGAGAGTGCAAAGCAACATATCAATGATAATCGAAGAGTAGACGCGATAGTTGGTGGCACAATAAAATCTATTGTAAATATCGCCGAGCAGACGCGATAGTTGAATGAGTGTAAGTGCGAAGAACCAGCACGGTGGAAATCGCAGAGTAGACGCGGTAGGATCAAACTTGATAGTGGCAAGTAAGCAGCAGTAGCAGATACCAGTCGCAGCAGTAGCAGCAGCACAGGCGAACTAGATAATATATTTTCTTTATGTATACAACCGCAACAAGTATGAAATAAGTAGTTAGAAAGAGAAATTTGTTTTTAACTCTAAATGCAACAACGTAAGAAGAAGTTGTGGAAACTAAACCAATTGCATTTGTAGAAAACATGGAGAAATTTGAGTTTGATTTAAATATCACTATCTTAAAGAAAATAATATATTTATCTACTTTTGCATAAACCTGTAACATACATTGTACATTCTATTTAGAAGTTGCAACAAAATTGTAAATTCTTATTGCACAGCAAATCGGAGTTGAATCAGTTTGTGTTTGTTTATTTTCAACCCTAATCGTTCAGTTGTTAGAAAGAGAAAACAAAAGTAAACTCTTATTGTGAAATGTGTTAATCACATACAAATTAAATTGATTGAAAAGAGACGAATGTGTAAAACAATTATAATAAAAATCTTATTAGATATTCAAAATTAATAAGTAGCATGCAAGATATTCTTATCAGAAAATTCGAAGTCTTCTTTATTTACATACAGTTTAACTAGACTTTAATTTTTTTTACATTGCTTTAAAGATCAGCAACTAATCCGCGAATATAAGAAATATTCTACTAATATTTACATAAAATTAGTTACTTTTAATAGTACAGGGTGGCGCAAAAGTCATCCTCATATCAGAAAATGCTATAAATTTTGCGATTGGCCCCTAAAGTCAGTTCTGTTTTGACATTTGTGTAGTAAACACATGCGAAATACGCTTTAATAAACAATGTTACGCTACACTGCTCCAGAACGCGGAATATTGCTGACTATTTATTTGACCAATAATCGGTCGGGGCCAAACGGTTACTGTGAATGGTGAGCGCTACAGAGCAATGATCAACGAGTTCTTTTTGCCGCAACTTGATGAATTGGGATTGGAAAACATGTGGTTCCAACAAGACGGTGCAACAGCACACACTGCACGTGCCACAACCGATATGCTAAACATCGGAAGCTTACTTTTGCGCCACCTTGTATAAACTTACATAAAAATAATACTACTTTTTTTTGAGCATGGACAGGGACGATATTTTCTCACTTACGGTGAATGCATTAAAAGGAAAATTAGGAGGTTTAGGATTGTCGACGAACGGACGTAAAGCAACACTGCAAGATAGGTTGTGTGAGCACTTCGGCCTTACTGTCGGCGATGAGGATGACTCTAATAGTGAAAACGAATCACTCCAGTCATGCATTTTGCCGGCGGCTGGGGTGGGGCGCCCGGCTTTCACGTTGAGGGATATCGAGGGCTCGCTTTCATCATTTTGTGGTACGGGGCAGCCCACAGTTAAAGAATGGCTTGATGATTTTGAAGCAAACGCCACGGCAGTGCAGTGGGGGGAATTACAAAAGTTTATTTATGGTAAGCAGCTGTTAAAGGGAGCAGCAAAAATCTTTGTCCGTAGCCAAAGGGGAATCACTAGTTGGGAGTTGCTTAAACGATCCCTAGAAAAAGAGTTTGGTGTTGTTGTATCATCGATTGAAGTACATCGCGAATTAAGAAATCGTCGTAAACGTCCAAATGAGGATTATAGGGAATATCTATATTCTCTTATGGAAATAGGTAGGCCGATAAGCTTAGATGATAGGAGCCTCATAGAATATTTCATTGAGGGCGTTCCCGATTCCCGTTCAAACAAAGCCAATATGTATCAAGCTACTTCAATCGATGAGCTAAAGACTCAGATCCTTATTTATGAGAAGGTTCGTTCAGATCGTCAAACCAGCTCAAGCCAACCTCAAAATAAATCAGTGGATACCAATGCCAAGAAATCCGAAAAGTTGCAAGGGGGTGACGCAAAGCGTTGTTATATATGTGGGGAATCAGGACATATGGCCAACAATTGCACACGTCCTAGACAATCTACGTGTTTCGGCTGTAAGCAACCAGGGCACCGTATTGCAGATTGTCCTCAAACAAATAGCGTAAAAGTTACGAATGAGATACCTCGCGTCAATACCGTCGAGACTATATGCACGTCGTCTATAGGTTGCGTGATTTTTAAGGATCTAGCCATCAATTGTTTCAGATTTTCGGCGTTACTTGATACGGGGTGTGACCTATGTCTATTGCGATACGATGTTCTCATGATGTTAGGTGAGGTCGTGCTACCTAAAGAAAGGCATCACTTGAAAGGCATAGGAAATAGTATACTAAAAACTATTGGTAGTTTCGATTATAGGATCAGAGTAGATGAAATCGAATTAGACATAACTTTCCATGTCGTGCGGGAGTGCGACATCGTGTACGAGGCAATAATAGGCAATAACGTTTTAAAGCAGGTTGACTTAGTCGTAACAGAGAATAACGTTGAGTTGAGAAGGAAGGTGAAGAACGGAAAGCCTTCATAACCCGTAGAACAGAAGTCCAAAACCGACTTGATCTTATTAGATGAATTTAAGGATTTATGCTTGGAGGTGCAACCGGAGCTAAAGGGAATGCCTACTGTAGATTTGTCACAAGTTGGGGGCAAATATGAGAAGGAGATAGAACGTGTTATCAAATCCTATTCTCCTACCAAACCACATGAGTCGCCAGTGTCCATGAAAATCTGCTTAACAGATGACAACCCAGTTTTTCAATGTCCAAGGCGCATGTCATACTCAGATAGATGTCTAGTTGATAAACAGGTAACAGAATGGCTAGAAGAAGGCATTATCCTTCCCAGTGTGTCTGAGTATGCATCGCCAAGTGTACTGGTAGTAAAAAAGGACGGCTCTAAAAGGCTATGTTGTGACTATCGGCGGCTTAATGAGAAAATTATGAGGAAGAATTTCCCTATTCCACTTATGGATGACGTCATCGAGAGGCTACAGGAAGCACGGATTTTCACAACCTTAGACTTACGAAATGGGTTCTTTCATGTGCCGGTTGAGGAAGGATCTAGGAAGTACACATCTTTCGTGACCCACCAAGGCCAATATGAGTTTGTGTATGTACCATTCGGAATTTCCAATTCGCCACCAGTGTTTACCCGTTACATCTTTGCGGTTTTCAGGGATTTGATAGGTAGTGGCACGCTTCTAGCGTATATGGACGATCTCATAATCCCCTCTGTAGATGCAGACGAGGGAATGGAGAAACTTAAGGCTGTAATAGGTAGGGCGGAAGAATACAACTTACGAATCAAATGGGAGAAGTGTCAATTCCTTAAAGACAAAGTCGATTTCTTGGGTTATATTGTAGAAAACAGTACCATTAGACCATCGGGAGCCAAAGCCAACGCAGTAAAGTTGTTCAATGAACCTGTTGATAGGAAAGGTGTCCAACGGTTCCTTGGGCTAACTTCTTACTTTCGGCGATTTATCGAAGGCTACGCAGTGATCGCTAAACCGACTGATAGAGGCGTTAGCCAAATCACCAGTTTTGCGACTGTATAATCCGAAGGCGCTAACCGAGGTGCATACAGACGCATCAATGTACGGCTACGGGGCTGTACTCTTGCAAAAGGATAGCGAAGACCAACAACTTCACCCGATTCAGTATATGAGCCGGAAGACCAAGCCCGTAGAGGAGAAGTACCACTCCTACGAGCTGGAAGTGTTGGCCATAGTCGAGGCGCTCAAGAAGTGGAGGGTGTATTTATTAGGGATTCCCTTCAAAATCGTCACTGATTGCAACGCTTTCACAATGACTATGAAAAAGAAAGATATCCCGCTAAGGGTATCACGTTGGGCGATGATGTTGCAAGATTATGAATACGTTATCGAACATAGGAGCGGGTCAAAAATGCGTCACGTTGATGCACTAAGTAGGATGGCATGTCTCTGTTGTTAGAAGATTCTTTAATTCACAGACTGAAAGAAGCTCAAAGGCACGATGATTGGATACGTGCGGTATGTAAGGTCCTGGAAAAGAATGAGTATGAAGATTTCTTCATAAAACATGACGTTCTTTACAAGGACCGAGTCAAAGAACTTTTAGTGGTGCCATCCCTGATGGAAGACGAAATTGTGCGTATGGCGCATAAGCAAGGGCATCTTTCCTCGAAAAAGACTCAGGATGCTGTCGAAAATTTTTTTTTTATACCTAACATTAGATTAAAAGCTGAGAAAATTGTTAAGAGCTGTGTCGAATGTTTAGTCACAAACGCCAAGACAGGGAAAAAGGAAGGATTCCTTAATCCTATTGAGAAAGAAGATCGACCTTTATGCACACTCCATATAGATCATGTTGGTCCTATGGAACAAACAAAAAAGCAGTACAATTATATCCTGATAATTGTTGATTCTTTCTCTAATTTCGTATGGCTATATCCTACTTAAAACACAGGTGCAGAGGCTGTTGTCGATAGACTATCGCATCAAGCAGCAGTTTTCGGAAATCCAAGGCGGGTTATAACGGATAGAGGTGCTGCTTTCATAAGTAATCTCTTCAAAGAATACTGTGAAAAGGCAAGGATCCAACATTTGTTGATAGCGACAGGTGTACCTCGAGGTAATGGCCAAGTCAAACGAATACACCAAATTGTAGTCCCAATGGTATCGAAGCTGTGCCGAGAAGAACCGGCAAATTGGTATAAGCACATAAATCGAGTGCAACAGGCCATTAACAACACGCCAACGCGTAGTACTAAAGTTTCGCCGTTCAAAATTTTGACGGGGTTAGATATGTGCGTTTCCGGATTGCAGGAGTTTAAAGAGCTGTTGGAGATAGCAGCCATTGAAGACTTAGACTCTGAACGCGTGGAAATACGCCAAGAAGCTAAGAGAAATATTGAAGGAATACAGGGTGAGAATAAAAGAAATTTTAATGCTAATAGGAAGGGCGCGGCTAAATATAAGCAAAACGAGCTCGTAACCATTAAGCGAACGCAGTTCGGGACTAGTATGAAGTGGAGACCCAAGTATTTTGGGCCATATAAGATAGTAAAGGTATTAGCTCATGATAGGTATGAGGTAGAAAAGGTAGGCGAATGTGAAGGTCCTAGGTGCACCACTACAGTCGCCGAATACATGGGAGCCATCGTTCGGGCCGATCGATAAGTCAGGAAGGCCGAATGTGGGATCACAATCTGGTAGCGCCACTTCATCTGGCAACCCAACTAACAGAACTTAACGAAACGGAGAAATACTGAGACGATGCCATCGACGAAAACGAACAGACAGTTCCATTTTAAATACCGACGCGCGTACACCTAAAAATTAACTTAAAAATTAGTGCTAAAACAAAGTAGAAATAAGTGATAATATAATTCTAAAAAACTCATTAAATATGTACAAACTAAATCTAAGTGTCTTACAAACTAAAGTTATTAAATAAATGTTAAATACAACTAAAAACTACGTCTGTAATTATTTTAAACCTACATATATAAATAAATATATATATATCAAATAAAGGGAATAAAAATACCTATCGAATGGTATAAAAATATTCAAAATCGATTCAGTAGTTTATGAGTAATTTCAATTTTAAACAAGTAAGGACGGCGCTGTCTTCGGCTGTGCCAAAGGCTTTATACCTTTCATGAATACGTGCAAACTTAAATACGCATTGTTTAAGGTTCTCTAAAACTTTGTCAGCAATACATTTAATTTTCTTTTACCATCCATAAGCAAATATCTCACCAAGTTTTAATCTTTTAAAATGAGGGAGAAATGGCCATAATCCTCTTATCTGAACGATCGGTTGTATGGGATATATACTATATGTAGCTTCGCTCTTAGCGATTTTTTTACCAAATTTTTTACTATCTGTGAGCAAATATCTCAATGTCAAAAAAAAGTTTATAAATTTTTTTACACGTCACTTTTTTCTTTTCTGGATTTTTTGTATAAATTTACACTTGCCCGCATAACTCTGCGTACAGAGCAAAAAAAATCGAAAAGCCAACTTTCAAAATCGAATTCCTCAAAAATTTAACAAGTATCGGTCAACCCATGATGCAGTTATGTTTGTAAGAAAATTGTCTTTCATAAACATTCTGTTGAAATCCATAGTACAAGGTGGCGCAAAAGTAAGCTTCCGATGTTCAGCATATCGGTTGTGGCACGTGCAGTGTGTGCTGTTGCACCGTCTTGTTGGAACCACATGTTTTCCAATCCCAATTCATCAAGTTGCGGCAAAAAGAACTCGTTGATCGTTGCTCTGTAGCGCTCACCATTCACAGTAACCGTTTGGCGCCGACCGATTATTGGTTAAATAAATAGTCAGCAATATTCCGCGTTCTGGAGCAGTGTAGCGTAACATTGTTTATTAACGTGTATTTCGCATGTGTTTACTACGCAAATGTCAAAACAGAACTGACTTTAGGGGCCAATCGCAAAATTTATAGCATTTTCTGATAGGAGGATTACTTTTGCGCAGTAACCGTTTTTCACCGACCGATTATTGGTCAAATAAATAGTCAGCAATATTCCGCGTTCTGGAGCAGTGTAGCGTAACATTGTTTATTAACGTGTATTTCGCATGTGTTTACTACACAAATGTCAAAACAGAACTGACTTTAGGGGCCAATCGCAAAATTTATAGCATTTTCTGATAGGAGGATTACTTTTGCGCCACCCTGTATATACTTGCATTTGAATTTTAACGGGAATTATTCACTGACATCATGAAAACACATGTACGCAAAAGTCTGCGTACAAGAGTAAAAATAAATAAACTCAATACTTCGGTCAGCCCATTTTTTCTTAACAACAATGGAGAATAAAGGAAAGGAACTGGTGAAAGAAAAATCATCGTGAAATTATATGTTTAGGGCAAAACGTTAAGAGAAATCGGAAAAATAGTGGGCCGTACTCATTCATCTGTATATGGGGTCGTAACCAATTACGTCTCAGCAGGATCCATCCTCTCAAAACCACGTACTGGTCGTCCAAATATTTTAACAAAAAGAGAAGAGAAGCGGGTCGTACAATTAGTTCAGACAAATCCCAAGATAACTGCCCATAAACTGAAATTGAAGGCAGAGCAAAGGTTTGCCAAAACTGTTTCCGACGATACAGTCTGTCGAATTTTGAAAAAAGCTGGATATGGTAGCCGAATTGCCCGTAAGAAGCCACATATCTCTGAGGTAAATCGGCAGAAGCGCATGAGCTTCGCAAATGAATATGTTTCAAAGCCGCAGGAATTCTGGAATCGTGTTATTTTTTCAGACGAGAGTAAGTTCTGCATTTTTGGTATAAAAGGGAAGAAACTGGTATGGAGAAAACGGGAACAGCATATAAAAAAGAAAATATGTTGCCAACTGTTAAACAGGGTGGAAGCGGTGTTATGGTTTGGGGCTGTTTTGCAGCCAATGGTGTTGGTAAATTGACATTTATAGATTCCATTATGGATTAGAGACTATACATTCAGATTTTAAAAGACAATCGTTTGCAAAGTGTTGAGCAATTGGGGTTGGAACACGATTTTTGGTTCCAGCAAGACAACGACCCGAACATACCGCTCAAAACATAAAGCTTTGGCTGTTATATAATGTGAAAAACCAGTTGCGAACACCTCCTCAATCTCCGGATCTAAACCTCATTGAGCATTTATGGGATTTGCTCGAGCGCAGAATCAGACAGCATGCCACAACTTCAAAAAAAATGCTTAAGGATATAATAATGCAGGAATGGGGAAAAATCACGGCGGAAGATACGGAAAAACTTGTGAATTCCATGCCTAGGCGTCTCATAGAGGTGTTAAAACAAAAAGGATATCCCACAAGATACTAGAGCATCGGAGGACCTTATTTACTTTAAAAATAATTTCCTGTACGCAGACTTATGTCGCTACCTTTTTTATTGTGGTTTAATTAAAATGTCAATTCAGACTTTAATTTTCGTAATAACAGATACTGTGTAATGCAATTTTGTAAACTGAATGTATAAATAATGAATTTGAATAAATTTTAACTTAATACATGCCATACTTCCTAAGGAATTCTTGTTTAAAGTTGGTTTTTCGATTTTTTTTGTGCTCTGTACGCAGAGTTATGCGTTAAGTGTACATATTCTCGTATAATTTAAAATGCGTGTTTGGCCCCTGGGGCCAATAAATTTTGGGTAATAGATTTGTCCTTTTATCCCCTATGCTGCAAAGAAGAGAAAAAAATTAACCCTGTGCTGTTGGACCAATTTCCGGAACTACCAATCGCAAAGAAGGATGCCCCTAAATATTTGGTGATGTCAACGTTGGATTCAAATACACCTCTATCTTCACTATCGTGCTCCGCCATCTATAAAAGTATTTAAGGAACTAATGAGGATGGTAATAAAATAAGCTGCGCGACGTCAACACTAACAAAACTGCTGTTTCTGTTTAAGGAACCATATATGCCCCCTTCCTATGTCATCTGGATGATAATGAAATCATTGAAGGCCTCAAAGATCAAATAGTATCTTCTGTATATAAATTTACGCGATTAGTTGATGGCACCCGCAAGCCAACTGGTGTTTTATTGTTAACTTTTGATAAATATAGTGTGCCTGAAAGAATTTATGTTGCCTGGAGATCCCTTGCCAGCGTAGCAAAAACTACAAGCTCCAATAGTGATAACATTACTTGTAATATAAATTCTAATACCGAAAATAATTATTTAATAGCTCCTACTAATAATAAAAATGATATTGTCACTTCTAGTAAAAATACCAGCACATCTCCAATTTCTAACAATTATATGGAAATCTTTTCCATATCTAATCTAAATTCTGTCATTACTTCTAACATAAATTCTACTTCCGAAAAAAATGTATTAATAAATCCTACAAATAGTAATAATGATATTGATACTTCTAATAATAATACTTATATATCACTAATTTCTGATAATTATATGAAAGTCTCTTCCATATCAAATCTAAATTCTATCCCTCTCAACAACCCCTCTCGTCTACTAGTCTTCTTGCCTCTCTCCCCTCTTTTTCTGAAATTCCTTCGGAATCTACTGATTCAATTAAATTACTCTAACATTTATTATATATGAATTAAATTTTTCATCTCAAACTTAAATATTCTCTCTCTATGGCGCGATATACCACAGGTATATCATCATAAGCCTCCTAAGAGATTTTTGCGCCAAGCTTCTCTTCCAGTTTGTGGTGTGCCGATTTGAATTTTTCCCTACAAATTGGTGGGACCTACAGTTTTTTGCCGACTCCGAACGGCATCTACAAAGGAGACGAATTTTTGCTGAGAAGCCTGCCATGGCAGAAATACACTCGGAGAGTTTGCCAAACCACTGCCGAGGGGCGACCCCGTTTTTGAAAAACTTTTTCAAATCACTTTTGATGTTACCTGTACCAGGGCTCGAACCATGGACCTTCGGTGTGGTAGGCCGTCAACACTACCTTCACACCACGGCGGCCGCCTGATTGCTTTTCTGCAATGGAATATTAATGGTTACTTTAATAATTATTTTAATTTAGAATTACTAATAAAAATGCACAATTATTCTTTTAAACGAAACTCATCTATCTCATAATGTAACGGCTTATTGTCCTAGTGCCTATGTACGAGTAGGTTAGTTTTACTATCTTCCAGATATTTCTACTAACAAGCCAGACGTGGATATACTGGTAAAGAAAGACATTCCTCATATTTCCCGTCCCCTATCCTCTTCAAATATTTCTTCTCTAGCAATAGAAATCCAAACTCCTCATAAGTTATCAATTATCTGTGCTTACTCCCCTCCTAGCCAAACTCTAAACTAATGATTTCCTTAACCTTATTCCTTCTGACTCACAATCATTCCTTTTGGCTGGTGACTTCAATGCTTGGAATCCTCTTTGGGAGCGTCCTCTGTTAATTCAAGAGGGTGAAGCGTGGAAGATACTGCCCTAGTTTCTAGTTGTTTTATACTTAATGATTTATCTCCAACAAATTTTTCAACCCATGCTACTTTTAAGCATATAGACCTCTCGCTCTGTTCATCGTCCTGGTGCTTTTTAGATGATCTTAATGGTAGTGATCACTCTCCTATCATCTCTAAACTATCCTTGTCCCGCCCTTCTCCACTTTTCATGCATAGATCTCGTTTTGAAACTGATTTAGCCGATTGGAATAAGTTCGAACATTTGTGCTTATATCACTCCCATCTTCCCCCTATTTCCTCAAATATAAATCAGGAGCCGTCAAGAATTCAAAAAATTATTGGTAATTACTCATAAGACTTCGTATTGGTCATACTATCATTACTCATGCTCACCTATTGGATGGAAGTTCTTCCAATTAATGGTCTTTTTGTGAGGCATCAGCTATCCACGTGTTACACTTATTAGTTTATTGTCCATATTTTTAGTTTGTATAATAATTTGTATTATTATGTAAGCTTTTATAAAATAAAATAAATATAAGTTTCTCAATATTAGGAAGTGCTTCCATACCTTCTTCTCAAAATCCAGGAATGCGCTACCAACAGTATATAGTATCTCGGGAGCTCCTCTTCAGTCCGTGAGTGAGACTAAGGACCTTGGTGTCATTTTCGACTCCTGGTTCTCGTTTAACAAACACATTAACTATATTATTTCAAGTATGCTTCCTTACGCTTTTTAAGGCGTAACTGTATCAACTTCAATGATCCATATACCCTGAAATCGCTTTACTCCTCGTTTGTTCTGTCCAAACTTGAGTAAGCTGCCTTTGTTTGGAGACCTTACCACAAGTTTGTAATTAACAGGATTGAGTATATGCAAAAAGTTTTCCCTAAATTTTATCTAAGATCCCTATACCACTCTGACCCAATTCCTCTCTACAATTCCCGTCTTCTCGTTATTAACCTTAAGACGATAGTAATCAAAAGGACAACGATTTTTCTGTCCTTCATACTTGGGGTGATTAGTGGGGACATCGATTAACCGTCTCTACTGAGCTACGAAACGGAAGTAAGAAACGCTGTAGTTTTTTTGACCTTTTGGAAAAAAAATAAATAAATAAGCATTATTAAATCAGATTTTTGTATCATTTTATGTTTTCGCCTCTTATTAGTATCTGAAACGGAGTCCATTGCGATTTGTTTCTTTTGCTTCCATGAAGATGGGAAGTAACGGTTTCAGGCCTTTTTAAATAAGGCAGGTGATTCACGACGACTTTATTGCATGCAATAAGGATAAACAATCTTTTTTTAGCCAGCCACGCAAAATTGGTCACAGGTCTAAACTTTCGGCACTGAAAACATTAAACTCTTAATAGGAAAGCAAATACTTACCCTACCTCTTTTATTTCCAGTGTGCTCAATTGCTTTATTTTAATTTTGCCTTTGCTGTTTAATTAAAATTCTGCAAGAAATAAAGTTAATCAATAATGATGACATCCAAACCAGCGTATAGCTTAATGCAGCTTCCGAAATGGATCTATAAGAAAAGCTATGGCGGTTGTCTCTAAACCTTTTTCCTACTCTGTTCAATTAAAAAATGTTTAAATTAATTAAAAATGATTATTAAAAGAAATAAAAACAATAATAATTTTCATAAAAATTCAAAAAGTGAAAAATTATTATTCTTGGCCTTGAGCTCGTTTCATGAATAGTACTCAACGAACTTTATGAAATTTTCACAATATATACCTGGGTTCACTGGCAACAGCATAGGCTATATATAGTTTAGGAAAAGTGGGCGGTGCCACGACCCCAGGCTACATAAAATTTCAATTCGTCATAACTCTGAACATATTTGTTCTGAATACATGATATTTGGATATACATATGTGTCCTTTAGTCAAGAATTACATAATTTTGGAAAAGCGGTCGGCGCCACGCCCACACATCTTTTGCTATCCATAAGAAAATATCTCACCAAGTTTCAAGTTTTAATCTTTAAAAATGAGGGAGAAATGGTCATAATCCTCTTATTTGAACGATCGGTTGTATGGGAGATATATGCTATAGTGACCCGATTATACAGGATCCGATAAATGTCTAATATAATACAAAAATACATCCGCGTGCCAAATTTCATCGAGATATCTCAAAACTTGAGGGACTAGTTTGCGTTCAAACAGACGGACGGACGGACGGACAGACGGACATGGCTGTATCAACTCAGTTCATCGTCCTGATCAATTCGGTATACTTAATGGTGGGTCTATCTTATACCAAAGTTAATATACCATTTCATGTTCATGAAAGGTATAAAAATGCCTAGTATGAACTTTGACCTATAACTTTTGTTTTTGTTGTTTCCCCCAAAAAAATTCCTCAAAATACTCACCTACGCTATACCTATCGAACCCTATACTTTTTATACCTTTCATGAACATGAAATGGTATATTAACTTTGGTCCGATGTTTGTAACGTTTAGAAATATAAAAGATAAATTGATCACGACGATGAACTGAGTTGATACAGCCATGTCCGTCTGCCCGTCCGTGTGTCCGTCCGTCTGTCCGTCCGTCCGTCTGTTTGAACGCAAACTAGTCCTAGTGAGATATCTCGATGAAATTTGGCACACGAATGTATTTTTGTATTATATTAGACATTTGTCGGATCCGGTAAAGTCGGGTCACTATAGCATACGAGGTGTGTTCAAAAAGTATTGCGAATTTTGTGTTTTTTCAAAAATTATTTATTTATTCATGAATATCTATTTTGTCCCCTTCAAAGTAATCCCCATGAGATATTATACACTTGTGCCAACGGTTTTTCCAATCTTCGAAGCACTTCAAAAAATCATTTTTTTGTATCTTGTTCAGCTCCTCCTTCGAAGCCGTCTTTATCTCGTCAAGAGAAGCGTAACGTCGTCCTTTCATGGGCCTCTTCAGTTTAGGGAACAAGAAAAAGTCACAGGGGGCCAGATCTGGGGAATACGGTGGCTGCGGCATCATTAGTGTGTTGTGTTTGGCCAAAAAGTCGCGCACAAGCAACGATGCGTGAGCAGGGGCGTTATCGTGGTGCAAAAGCCAATTTTTGTTCTTCCACAAATCCGGGCGCTTCTGGCGGATTGCTTCGCGCAAATTGCGCATAACTTGCAGGTAATATTCCTTATTGACCGTTCTTCCTTGTGGCAAGAACTCATGATGCACCACGCCCCTGCAATCGAAGAAAACTGTCAGCAAAACTTTCACATTCGACCGAACTTGGCGCGCTTTTTTCGGTCTTGGTTCGTGCGGCAGCTTCCATTGAGATGATTGAGCTTTGGTTTCCACGTCATAACCATAAACCCACGATTCGTCACCAGTTATGACCCTCTGGAGCAAATTTGGGTCGTCGCGGACAGAGTTTAACATCTCATTAGCAATGTTCATGCGATGCTGATTTTGGTCACAATTGAGCAAATTTGGTACGAAAATCGAAGACGATCCAAAACACGTGCAAGCAAAGCAGCTGTCAACAATTAACTGAACATTCAAAATGGCCGAGCTTGTCGGCATAAGTGAGAGACATGAGTACCAACATAACGCCACAAAAAATTCGAAATTCGAATATACGTAACCAGCGAAAATTCAAAATTCGCGATACGTTTTGAACACACCTCGTATATCTCCCATACAACCAATCGTTCAAATAAGAGGATTATGGCCATTTATCCTTCATTTTGGAAGATTAAAACTTGAAACTTGGTGAGATATTTTCTTATGGATAGTAAAAGATTTCGTAAAAAAGTCAGCAAGATCGGAGATATATATAGTATATATCCCATGCAACCGATCGTTCAGATAAGAGGATTATGGCCATTTCGAACTCATTTTAAAAGATTAAAACTTGAAACTTGGTGAGATATTTTCTTAGGGATATTAAAAGATTTCGTAAAAAAAAAATAAAAGAAAATTAAATGTATTGCTGACAAAGTATTAGAGAGCTTTAAACAATGCGTATTTAGGTTTGCACGTATTCATGCAAGGTATAAAGCCTTCGGCACAGCCGAAGACAGCGTATATATAGACCGGTTTGTGTCCTAAACGTATAAACCGATCGTAACCAAATTTGAAACACGCACTGGATATCTTCCAGGGATGGTCATGGGCTAAAAAATATTTTGATATATATAGGGGGCGTGACACCTCCCATACAAAAGGAATTTTTGATATATATAGGGGGCGTGGCACTTCCTATTCAAATGGAATTTTTCATAGTCCGTATCTGGAAGTATTTACGTTAGACCACTGAAATTTGGTAAGGGGTTATATGAGATTAATCCCTACTACCTCCAAAAAAAAACTGGGGCTAACGAAAAAGGGGGAGTGGCACCTTCCATACAACTGGAATATTTTTTAAATAGAAATGTATGGTGAAACCCACTGGTATAAGCCATAGCAAAAAAGCTCTTTCTGTTTACCTCGAGAAATACATCACCTCTAAAATGCATATCAACTGTTTTGTTTTAGATGATTCGGTAACGAGTTATAATGTTCACCGCAAAACCACCTTTTTTCACGGCGCCTCTGGAGATTCACTGTCACCGGCTTATTTATCAATATTTTTCATTGAAAATTTTTTCTGACACACTTCAAAAGTTGTACAATAATATGTAATTAACATGGCATAGTAAAACAGGTAATAGCACGGTGGCCATATTGGAAATGGCTTCTCTAAAACATCAGAACAACAAAGCACATGTTAAAATGTAAACAACCCGATTGCAGGCAAGTTTGACAGTTTAGCGAAAATTAAAATGAAAAAAATCTAATCAGCTGTTGAGATGATATTACCTGTATAGGTATATTATATTATTCGTGTCGCCGCAAAAGAAATCACAAAAATGTGGTTCTTTCGCCTTATATGTACCTATATATTGACTTCTTTTATCAGGTCGTCAAGTAGATCAAATACGCAAACTCATTTTAAATTAAGTATGTCAAAATAACCTAATGATAGTCCAATTACTCACGAACGCAAGCACGTAGTACGTGTAAGCTGACACGACCTGTTTTATGAGAGTGCAATGTAAATGAAGAATCACCGACGTTCAATTTTTCCGTGCTTCAAAAGTCCATGTTTGCGTTAGCGTTGCATGAAAACTGATCAATGCCAACATTGTTTCAAGTGTAAACAATAAAAAGCTGATTTCTCAGTTGGCTCCACGGGTATAAGATTCGCTCAAATGTGCGTATTTACAGGATGCGTAAAAGGACTATGAGTTTTTGGTCATATTGTGGCGATTATTCTCAAGCATGTACCATCCCTAACTCAATAACACTCCCACCACTAGTTAAACACAACAGCTTCTCTTATGCATGCAAGCGTGTTCCTAGGAAGAGGGAGAGATGGCGCGAGTGTTCACGAATACAAGGCAAAGAGGAGATGTCAATAAATAACACCGACCCTTCGAGAACACGAAGAACGAACAACCAAGAAAGTTCTCGGTGCGTGGGCAAGCACCCTGTTGGTCTACAGGGTGGCTAATGAAAGCCGCTACCAAAAAAAAATTAAATAACTTTTTTTCTATTTAATGAATCTGGTTAATTTTTTTTTTATTTTGCAGATTGACTTTTACGTTTAACAAAAATGGATAACTGGGACACTGAAACAAGAATTTGGATTGTCCGCCGCTATCACGCACTGGAGTCCGTAGTTTCGGTTCAAAGAGAGTATAGGCGCACGTTTGGCGGCAATCCTCCGAGCAGATGGACCATAATAAGACTTGTAAACAATTTTTCCGAGCATGGAAAAAGTCAACAGAAGACCTTACCATCGGTTCGAACGGAGGAAACAATCGCTGCTGTAGCTGCTGCCATACAAAACAATCCACGTGTTTCGACAAGAAGCTTATCTGCTCAAATGGGTGTAAGCAGACAGTCATTACAGTCAATTATGCACAAAGATTTGGACTTATTCCCATATAAAATTCAAATGGCCAACAAACTGAACGCTGCAGACTTGCCGATTCGCTTGGAATTTTGCCAGAAGATGCTTCAAATGGTGGAAGAGGATGGAAACATGTTGAACTGTCTTTTCATGTCTGACGAGGCCCATTTCGATTTAAACGGCAACATAAACAAACAAAATTGTCGAATATGGAGTGCTTCCAACCCACAGATACTCCATGAGACGGAATTACATCCACTTCGTGTCACAGTGTGGTGTGCAGTTTCATCACGCTGCATTGTCGGGCCCTACTTCTTTGAAGAAAACGGTCACACCGTTACGGTTACTGGAGACCGTTACTTGAGCATGTTGAGAGAGTTTTTCTATCCAGAATTACGCCGAATGAGAATTTCTTTCAACTCTGTGTGGTTTCAGCAAGATGGTGCAGCTCCTCATATAGTCCAACCTGTTATGACAGAATTGCGACGAAAATTTCCCAATAAGCTGATATCCAGAAACTCCACATTCCGTTGGCCATCCAGGTCGCCTGACCTTACTGCACCTGACTTTTTCTTGTGGGGTTATTGCAAACAGGAAGTCTTCAAAGCAAAACCAACAAATTTGAATGAACTAAGGCAATCCATTCGAGAAACAATTGCGGCTATTCCTGTCTCAACTCTCCAAGCAGTAATGAACAACTTTTTGGTAAGATGCCGCACATGCATCGACGAGCAGGGGGGGCATTTAAATTCCATTATTTTTAAAACTAATGAAGCTATATTTAATAAAATTTAATGAGCTTTAACATGAATAAAAGAAAAATGAATTCCATACACTGAAAAAAAAATTATTTGAGTTTCTTAATGTAGCAAAATTCATCGGCCACCCTGTATATAAGGCAGTGACCAAGCAAGGCGGGTTGATCAGTTTATTTTCAAGTGTGGTTCAGTGAACTACTGCGAAGTTACCAAACTCTTAAATTTGTTTTGCGTTTATTACTAGTAAATAAAACTAGCTATTAATTACAATATCTGTGCGTGTGTTTACTTGACTTTATAGTGATCGAACCCAGGAGAAATAATCAAGGAATCATCGAGTTCGTCACAATTGGTGTCAGAAGTGATATTGTTAAATAAATACCGAGAGTTTTCAAGGATAACAAAGGCATGGCAAAGTTGAATAAGCTGAACATCCAGCAGCTCAAAAATGAGCTGCAACAGCGTGGATTATCTTGTGGAAGAAGCATCGACAAAGATGGAATAGAAGAAGAAGCTTACAATTCCAGCCGCAAGTGTGGACACTAACGCGTTGTTGACTGTATTGACTCAGATGTCATCAAGCATTTCAACACAGCTGGAAGAACAAAAGACACACATGGCATCTCAGTTGGAAGAACAAAAGACATACATGAGATCTCAGATGGAACAACAGGAGACACTATAACATCAAAATTGGAAGCACAAGAGGAGCATATATCCATGCAGGTGGCACGAATGTCTTCGCAGCTAGAAGTGCAGGATGTGAAAATTGCACAGCTACATAATAAAATCGATGCTGAAGTAGATGCACTGAGAGGTCGTATCCAGGAGTTACAACTGAATCGTCCAACTGCTTCAACGAGTGTCCCGAAGGTAAAACCTCCATCCTTTGATGGTGCTGTTCGTTTTCAGGTATTTAAGCTACAGTTTGAGAAGACGACAGCTGTGAATAATTCGGGCATGGAAAACAAATTTGCTGCATTATTCCTGGCATTGAAGGGACCTGCAGCCGAAATCTTACAGACAAGTGCGGAAAACCAAGTCACATAGCACGTTATTGCGGCACTGCCTCCAGTAACCCCAGCAATTCAGGTGGACGAAAACGTAAAGCTGAAGGAGATGAGCAAATCTCCCAATCAAATCAATCGTTAAACTAAATCGAGCCAGCCGAAAGGGGTGTGGACTGGCTCCCGCAACTGAATGCCCCATCATCTCTGTCTCACAGATCGGAAGGAAAGCTAGTAATGTTACTGTTGTTGCATATGTGGATGGAAGAGAGCACTTACTAACTGTGGATACAGGCGCATCGCATTCCGATCTGATTTAGTCAACAAGGAGGTGAGACCATTGCATTGAGAAAAGTTACGTACGGCCACTGGTGAGGACACCCATGTCCTAGGAGAAGTAACATGTGAAATCGCAATGGGGAACGTGGCCGTTCTACACAGTTTTATAGTAGCAGATATTGTTGACGAAATCATAGTTGGTGTGGACTTCTTAAGCGAGCAAGGCATCAAGATCGACATAAAAAACAGGATTATGAATTACCTGAACATGGATGTGCCACTAAATTTTGGTTACGAAAACAAATACGTTAGTAAGCGAGTGCTTGTGGAGGAGAGTCAACAAATTCCACCGAAGTCGGAAGCAATCATATGGGCAAAGATTGATGGAGATTAGGGGACAAACAAATTGTGGGTTGTCGAGGCAGCAAACAAATCAGGGATGAACATATTAGTGGGAAAACCCCTGGACATGACAAAACAAGATGGACGTGTACCGGTAAGAGTACTTAATGAGTTCAAATCGCCGATTAAACTTTCCAAAGGAGCAATATTGGAGCAATGCCAAAAGGGTCGAGGTAGTTATCAATTGTGAACAGCTTCAGGAAAATGATTCTACCAGCAAGATTGATCTTTGAAATGATATCACGTCGTGGACGGCAGGCCTCGAAAAAGATCATAACGAAAAGGCAAAGGAACTTCTACTAAGTTACTCGAGCATATTTGACAGGGATGGTTCCAAACCAGTTCGGACCAAAGTTGTGAAGCACCAAATTGATACTGGTGATGCAAGACCAATCCGCCAAGCTTCTCGTAGTATTCCATTGGCCAAACGACAAGTGGTAAGAGAAATTATACAGGAAATGAGTGATAGCGGCATGATCGAACCCTCAGCTAGTCCATGGAGCTCACCGGTAGTACTTGTGAAAAAGAAGGACGGAAAAATGAGGTTCTGTGTGGATTACCGGAAGATGAACGACGTAACTAAGAAAGACAGTTATCGATTGCCAGAATCGATGACACTCTGGACTCGTTATCTGGCACGAAATGGTTTTCTACCCTTGACTTGAAAAGCGGCTATTGGCAAGTGGAAGTACAAGACGAAGATAAAGAGAAGACGGCCTTCAGCGTTTGAGAAGGGATTTGGCAATTTACGGTAATGCCCTTTCGGGCTATGCAATGATACAGCTGAGAGACTCATGGAGCAGATACTAGAAGGATTGCACTGGCAAACATGTTTGGTGTACCTCGACGACATCATCGTGCTGGGAAAAAGCTTTGAGGAACACCTACAGAACTTGGAGGAAGTTTTCCAAAGAATAGCTGGTGCTGGTCTGAAGCTAAGTCCCAAGAAGTGTTTCTTGTTTAAAAAGGAATTATGTTATTTGGGTCACAAGGTAACTACGGAGGGAATCTGCACTGCTAAGGAAAAGATCGAAGCCGTAAAGGATTGGCAAGACCGATAAATTTGTGTGAGTTACGGAGCTTCCTTGGGATGTGCACGTATTATCGCCGATTTGTACCGAATTTTGCCAGCGTATCTAGTAGTCTCCATGACCTTACCAGGAAGAATATGAGTTCTGAATGGAAGAAGGAACAGGAGGTGGCTTTTCAAACATTGAAGGAACGACTATGCACTGCCCCGATGTTAGCATATAAAATTCCAGGTTCAAAGTTTATTCTGGATACAGATGCGAGTGGTTATGCTATAGGAGGTGTTTTGTCCCAGATTGTTGATGGACAGGAGAAGGTAGTTGCATACTATAGCCGAACAATTGGGAAGCCTGAAAGGAACTATTCTGTAACCCGGAGAGAATTGTTGGCATTGGTAGAGTGCGATAAGTATTTCCACAACTTTCTCTATGGGAAGCGATTCCACGTCAGGGCAGACCATGCAGCGTTAAAATGACTCTTACAGCTCCTTAATCCGGAAGGTGAATTGGCACGGTGGATAGAGCGACTGCAAAGTTATGACTTTTCCATAGAGCATCACAAAGGTAGCACCCACGGAGATACTGATGCAATGTCACGAAGACCATGTAACTTGGAATGCAAGCATTGTTCGAAAGCTGAGGCCAAGGAAGACATTATAGATGTGCAGCTCATGACTATAACATCTACGGCCAAATGGAACATGGATCAAATAAGCAGGTGTCAGCATGAAGATTCAGATCTTACATGTGTGATGCAAGGAATCGAACGAAGCGAGCGACCATCAAGAGAGGAGATATCAGCGTAAAGTCCTGTTGCCAAGTCATATTGGGCACAGTGGAATAGTTTGCAATTAGAATCCGGTTGTTTGTATCGAATATGGGAGAGTGAGGATGGTCAATGTGTTCGAAATCTGATAGTCGTCCCAAGGAGTAAAATCCCTGATGTACTCAAGGAATTACGTAACGGTCCAAGCGGAGGTCATCTTGGAGTCACCAAGACCTTTGAGAAAGTCAAGCAAAGATTCTATTGGGTTCGTTGCCGTCAATCGGTCGCGGAGTGGATTGCCAACTGTGAAGTATACATCAAAGCTAAAGGACCGGAATCAAGGAGCCATGGCCAAATGAAACAATATAACTCAGGTGCGCCATTTGAGAGGATAGCGATGGATGTAGCTGGTCCATTTCCTACTAGCAAACTCGGAAACAAATATCTACTGATAGTTATGGACTATTTCAGCAAATGGCCAGAAGTGTACCCCATTCCAAATCAAGAGGCAGAAACCATAGCAGAAGTGCTTACTAACAATTGGGTAGCTAAGTTTAGTGCACCGATACATTCTGACCAAGGCAGCTGTGTTCCAGGAAATGTGCAAGGCATTGGGCATTCGGCAAACTAGAACAACTGCAATGGATCCTCAGTCAGATGGCATGGTGGAACGATTCAATAGAACCTTGGAAGAGCACCTGAGGAAAGTAGTGGATAAGTTCCAGAAGGATTGGGATACTCACATCTCCTTATTCCTAATGGCATATGGCTCTGCCGTGCATGAAACAACTGGTCAGACTCCTGCAAATGTAATTTGAGGGAATGATTTTGGATTGCCAGCTGACTTGAAGTTTGGGATAAACGTTGATGAAGGAGTAAATGCTCGGAAATCTACTACCGTATTGCAAAAAGAAATGAGAGAAATTCACGACGTTGTGAGACATGAGCGATAAGATGAAGGCCGGGTACGACGAAGCAATAAATTCGGAAGGTTTTATGGAAGGATATTTAGTGCTGCTGTACACCCACGGCTTAGGAAAGGTTTGTCCCCAAAACTACAATGTAACTCGAAAGGCCCATATAAAGTCATGAAACGGATCAACGATGTGGTATATGGCATACAAACTATGGGAAGGCTAAGGAATAAGATAAAGGTGGTCCATCTGGAAAGGCTACCTGCGTTTGGTTTCGGCAATGTGTCTGATCGGGACGATCAGACTTAGGTGGAGGGCAGTGTGGCGATTATTCTCAAGCATTTACCATCCCTAACTCAATAACACTCCCACCACTAGTTAAACACAACAGAGATGACGATGGCTACTCTTACGCATGCAAGCGTGTACCTAGGAAGAGGAAGAGAGATGGCGCGAATGTTTGCGAATACAAGGCAAAGAGGAGATGTCAATAAATAACACCGACCCTTCGAGAACACGAAGAGCGAACAACCAAGAAAGTTATCGGTGTGTAGGCAAGCACCCTGTCGGACTATATAAGGCAGTGACCAAGCAAGGCAGGTTGATCAGTTTAAGAGTAAAGAGCCAAAATCTTCAAAAGGTTTGGTTGATGGCCAATAGTGATAATTTAATTCTTCCTCCGTATTATTAGCAAATTTTATTACATCATTTCATATTTTTCTACTTATTTTAGCAGTTAAGTTATTATTACTATAAAATAAAAATTGTATTTATTAATAAATTACATGTATCTTGTCTCTATTATTTCAGAAAAAAAATTAAATACAAAAGGAAGAGTTATATTTTATACAAGCAAAATGTCTTTAATTAAGTATTTCCATCAAATTTTGTTATTCTAATAGGTATTGCGCATACCTTTTTTACCTCCGTTAATACCCTTTTACAGAACGGCATCACATGTTTCCCCTTTTTTCTTCTCCTTCGTAAATGCCCATGTGTGCAGAGTGTCACATATGAAAAAAACTCTACACAAAAAACCTCTGGTAGGATAGTCCCATTTAAAAAATTCTGTAAGAAACCCCTATCTCAGATTGTTTTTCAAAAATAACCCATTTCTGAACTATTTTAAGATCACCTATTTCAATTCTTTTTTCAATAGGATAATATCAACTGAAAATGTACTGAATTTACTTTGAGATATGCCATTTGAAATCGCTCTCTGAACTAGGCCCTTTTTCAAAGTAACTAAGTTTACCATTACCAATCAAGGATTTTTGACAATTTAGTCAGAGCGTGATTGATCCACATTTGATCTAAGAACTCCTGTTATTCAATATTGGGTTTTAACCCAATAACTTCAATGTAATTTTTTCAGCAGGTTCGAAGAGGGGTTTAAGCCCCAAAACAACCCCCGGCAGTATGAGGGACATCAGCAAAATAATTTGAAAATAAACATTATAAAAATGATAACTTAATGGAAAGTGGATCAGGGCGGGATTACGAAATACGTTCTGTGATCGTAATCTGTTCTTTAAGTCACAATAACGTTGAAACTGTCCAACTTTTTAAAAGAGTAAAATGCATAATTGAACCGACCGGTACTTCTAGCCAATTGCTCACGTATGCCGTCATTCCGAATTATCGGCTTCGAGATATTGTGATTTAAAAATTTCACTTTCGATCACGGAACGTAAAACGTAATTCGACCCGAGGTTTCTCAGAAGCTCGTTGTGGCACAATACGAGCCGGGGTTGTAAAATCAGCTCTTCAGTCTAAAACAGATAGCCTCATAGCTCCTTAGGCCACGATGTTCAAATAGGCTGCAGGTCTACCTATTCACACTAAATACTGTTATCAACTATTGTTTTTTTCGTGGCAATAATGAGGGACGCTCTGTGCTGCACAGTTTCGTAAAACACTACCAGGCTCTTCCGCCAATCTTGATGTAAATAGTAATAAAATCAATACCCGTATACGAGTATATTTAAAAATTTTTAATATACATATAATATATTTTTATTACACATATAAATGTTTATAGCGTATGAAATTTCATCAATTTTCAAAACAAAATTAAATTTATTTCATTTTTGACATTGCACTCACTTTCTACAACTACATGAGCGTAGCCAGTATTCCATCAAGAGGGGAACGAGTATATACAAATTCTTGTGTGGATATTTTTAGTTTAGAAAAAATACACTTTTGGGAGCAATTAAGATTGGGATAAGAAACTCGCATTCATGCTTTTTATCAATTTATTATTGTCGAGGAGGTATAAAAAGACAAGTTTTGACCTCAGTTTTCACAATCAGATCGGGGTGTGAGAAGTTTTTGATAACACTTTTTAATAACGAATATTGCAATTTTTTTTAACACATAATTTTCGGCCCCTAGAACTATGAAATTGTAGAATATTATAAAAGGAACTACGCGATCGAGCTTGATGGCTTGAGCTGCGGTTTTGTGAGTGAACTTTGACTTGAAATGTCCACTTTTCCTTGATATAAGTTCTTTGAAAAATAATTGTACATTTCAAAACTCACATTTACGGAATATCCCCCACCCCGGCACAACTCCAGATCTTCTGATGTCAAATCACAAATCCCCTTATATTTCTCAATTATAAATAAGGAAAATACATAAATGTAATGGACTGTTCAACCAGTACTTGAAATGTTAACTCTTCTACATTTCTCAGTAAGGCAACTTCCTCAGATAAAATATCATATCAACCAAATCATGTTTAAAGAATATAATTATTTTGGATGGACCTAAAAAGCTTTATAATATATAAATCTTTTTATGGAGCTCAATGCAATATCGAATGCAATATCGGACCGTTATATCCCTGGAAACTATTATGTGACTAAATTAAGATGGTATACGCAATGGCTATCTGCTTAAGATTATTGAAAAGATCTAAAGAAAATACCAACAAAAATAGGAACTGTTTTAGTGGCTCTAGCTTTTCGAATTTAATACAGCTAAGTTAATAAAAAAGGGTCTCCCCCCTTTGTCTGTGCCGCTTCAATATAGTCTGGCTTTTTTGACATTTCACTTTTCAAATAGTAAAATTCGCCCTTCGCTCTTATTTTAGTTTACCTGACATTTGACAACAAAATGAATTGAGTAGATGTGTTTGTGCTGTTGCGATCACCTTATATGAATTCGCCTTGGATGTAATCGAGATTTTTTGAAATGAACTCAATAAAAATATCTATTTTGAGCAGAACGAAGTTTACCGGGTCAGCTAGTTCTTCCAATAATTATGAAAAACTTTTTTTGAGCATCTCCCCAATACTCTCTTGCTCCGGGCAGGTGTTGGACCCAACCCGGGACCAAGAGAATGGATCTGTTGCGTTTGCTGGAAGGAGTTTTATGTCAAACGTTCACACTCCGTCCAATGTTTCGAATGTACAAGATGGCTGCGCAAAAGAAGTTGCTTCGGGCTAAATGCCTCCACACACAGACCCTCTAGTTTCTTCAATACTTTTGTGGCTGCACCGCCACATGTTCCAGATACAGTATCCACGACTAGCAGCACTAACACTGCTCAGCAAGTATTGTGCAATTCCCGCTGCCGCTTAGATTTCTATATGGGTTACAATCGCCGGGAAGCAAAACTATCTTTGAAACAAGTATAATAATCGTTTTTGTTATCAGCTTTTGTAATAGAAACTAAAACATTTATTCTTATATAAATAATACTAGGTGGATCCGTACGCGCCTTGCGCAAAAAAAAAACAAAAATGGTTTGAAACCTTTTATTAGTCCAGGTCCAGGATTTTTCAAACCTTTTTCTCAAATTATAAAAAAAGATTTTCAGCTACACTTGTGAGACAACAAAAAAATATACAAATATGCGCAAACAGCTATTTGAAATTTCACCACTTATATTACATTCACATTGAGCCACAAACTTGAGTTGATTGACACATCAATATGAATTAACTCAAAAAATGTCCCTTTAACTCGAGTTTATGACCCAATGTGAACGCAGTCTTATTCACTTATTTTAGCAATGTTCAAGTGTAGATGGCGCGCTCGCAGTGGGTTGAGCGCTGTGATATTCGCAATGCCTTTAATTATTCTAGCACTGTTCAGTCTTAGTATTCAAATGTAGATGTCGCGAGGCATGTGAATGTCACAGCCGCAATAGCGTTGCAGTACAAATTGATTTTTTTGTGGATCCACAATCGTTTATTTTAAAGAATTCATTTTTATAAAATACGCCTAAACAAAAGCACTCCGCTAATTAAAACATGGTTTTGCATGTAGAGCTAACCCCCACCTGTAAAACGATACCTTATTTATTAATATTGGTTCTAAATGAGAGCAAAAAATTAGGAACTAACACAAAAAGACCTTACAGAAATAATATATATGATGATAGTTGAGTGGAATATTTGAAACTATTGTTTAAAATTGCCATACCTCAAAATTTCTTTGAAGAACACACTAGCTCAAAACGCCGTATTTCACAATGTGTCTCAGAACGAGTTTTAAAAATCTCTATTTCGACAATACAATACATTTTTAGCTCAGATAGAGCGTTTTTGAATTGCCATGGCGAATGTGCCCCAGGTGCAGCCACCCCTATAAAACTTGTTTTATTTTTGCACTCCACATCACCTTGGAAAACTTATTTAAAATTTAATTACAGGAAATATAGCCGGCAGCACACTTATAAACCACTTTTTCATATTAAATGAGAAGTGAGCAACTGAAGAACAATAAATCGATCATTAAAGTTTGACAGCACTGATGAATTTAGTGCACCCCACTGGCGAAGGCCCCTTCTATCCTATACCTTTCATGCACATGAAATGGTGTAATAACTTTGGTCCGATTTTTTCTGAACCAGCAAGACCCGATCAATGTAACAGATAGCCCCCATAAATCGATTGTTCCGATAAACGTTATGGTATAACTACTGGAAATAAATAGCTACCGCCGTAACATTTTGCAGCTTTTGTACTTATTACATTGTAACGCCAACGTCAAGCTGTGTCGTTGTGTTTTTATTTTTCTCTGTGCCTATCTTTAATAATTAAATCATATTGATATTTTCAATATTCTAAGTTATAATTAAAGTTCAAAAGAGTTAAATACTTAATGTGCTTCACTACTTAGTGTGAAAATTGTTGAATAGTGATTAATTATTATAAATTCATATTATTGAATTTGTGTGGTCGGGTTTGTTTGCATTTTTTATTTGTTGTTTTGGGAGGCTTATGTTTTATATTTCAATTGTTGTGGTGTGCTGACTTGCTTTTCTCTCTGCTTTTTCATTACAGCTGTTTGCGTGCTTTGTTGAACGTAAAATACAGTGTGTTTAAAACTGTTCGATCAGTACTGTGGCATTTAAACTATCAGGATTGTTTTTATTTTATCTGCTAAATTTTTCAACTTATAATTTTTCTTATAAATTTATACAATTATTTATACGAAAATGTCGTGCATGATAGAAAATTTCCAAATAAAAAGTGAGTCCGAACCCTTTGTAGCATGCTGGTTGTGTGATGGACTTGCCCACGCAAAGTGCCCTGGATTAACCTGTAGAAAAGATGACCTTCTTAATGACGGAAAAGACCTGCGCTGGTCTTGGTTCAAATGTCGATCGACGGAAGTTGATCTCTGTACAATCTGTGGGTGCATTAGAAACGGGTTTTTTGAAATCAGCGAAGTTGTTTCATTACTGACCGAGAAATTAAAAAAATAATAAAAACAATTTCAAAACCTTCCAAAGTCTAGATAATTCGCATCAGTTGGAATGCCCTGATAATTGTGAAATCTAGCGCAGATGTACGGATGATCTGCCTACTACTTTAACGGTACCGATCTTGCCTCAGCTCTTGAACTTATCGATTTGGCTTCTCCAATTCCTAGCAGGCAACGTCCAAGAACGCCTCCCCCCCCCCAAAGACATCGACTAGGAAAACCCCGGAATCTCCAACTATTGCAATGAAGTCTGAACCAATCGTTACGAAACTGGTTCTGGTCCCTAGCAAGAAATCTATTTTTTTGTCCAGGGTCCATCCAGACACTTCCGAGGATAATTTGATGTACCATATTTCTTTTAAAGTTAAAGATCACAGCTTAACTGTTGGAAAGTTTATTTTCACATATCAGAGAAGTATATCTTCGTTTAGAATTGATGTCTCTGGAAAAGATTTCGATGTTCGTTTGGACAGCCCTTTTTGGCCTCCCGGGGCTCTTGTGAGGTATTTTGAATACAGACCAGAGAGAATTCAAAAAGTAGCGAAAATTTAAGGTTTAAATACCAAATTAACTGATCTCTATTTGAAATCTTTCCATTGTTACTATAACGTAATTGCTTTTACCGAAACTTTCTCAATTCTGAGTTTTTATGTAACGAATATAAAGTATATACAAATGATCGCTTGAACAGAGTCGGAGGTAGAGTTCTATTTGCCTTTCATTCCTCCATACCTTCAGAGGAGGTTAATATACCTATCTTAGATACCATTGAGTTCCAATGCATCCGCATTCAGCTGGAGAACGTCTATATGTACTTATCTGTTTTCTACATCCCTCTAGCATCAGATCTTTCAGTCTACATGCAAAATGTATATCTGCTCAAAACTGTTAACTTAACTTAACTGACTCAATGATTGTTTTGGGTGATTTTAACCTTCCTCATATATCGTGGAACATATCTGATGGAAACATTATGCCAAATAGATCCAAACTGGGCTACAATGACTTTTTAAGTGGCATTTCCGATCTCTGCCGCTAACAAGTTTGGGAAAGTCTTAGATTTAGTTTATGTTCATGATATAAATAAATTTTCTGTAAATCGTTGTGATCTGTTGATTTTACCAGAAGACCTTTACCACCATGGAAATAGTCTACGAAACCATAAGTACTGCTACACAAACTGCTCAAGTAGTATCCTTGATATTAAGTTTTCCAAAGCCAACTACAAGAAAACTGTCTAAATTAAATTGGCCTGAATTTAGTAGTGATGTCGATCTAAACGTCTCACATTTCAATCAGACTATTTAGTGCCTATTTGAGAAATATATTGCTAAACGTAAATTAACCTATGATCATCCAGCGCAAGTTTGTTTTACTAAAGAGCTTAAGACGCTGAAAAATAGGTTATCTAGATCTTTTAAATTTTATAAGAAATCCGGATTAAATAAACATTACTTACTGTATTCCGTTCTACGTCAGAAGTACATCGATTTAAATAAAACGTGCTATAAAGTTTATACTTATCTCTAAAACCAAAAGAGACATTATTCTCAATCCAATGTCATTTTATGTTTTCATAAATTCTAAAAGTAAAGTAGCGGGATTTTACTCAGCCATGAAATATCCAGACATTATATCTAGCGATAATCAAGATATAGCCAATTTCGTTGCGCAAGTTTTCACTTCTAACTATTCTGCCGTCACCAATTCAGACTTTCAAAATAATCCGTATAAGCTACACGGGAAAAATTTAATTAATTCTCCAATAACATGCGTCAAAGATGTTTTAACTTACTTTAAAAGAATGTTTTAAATAGGGTCCTGATAGGTTTCCTACATGTTTCTTAAAAAGTGTGCGAACTATATTTACCAGCCGCTTACCAATATGATATGATAGATTAACCTTTGCCCCAGTGGTAATTTTGAACTACATAACGCAGTGGGATTTACATACAGTGATGTGCGATGAAATAGAGCCAAACACTTGCTGACAATATTACCTGTTACAATTTTTTTGTTTTAACATAACATGCGATGAATCAACCGTATATTAATAATCAGTTATACTATGAATACTGTACGGTTATTGTGAGTTCATTTAAGCACACATATTCTGCAAATCTGTGAAAGTTTGCTATTTACTATTGAAAAACGTGTGCGTTAAAATAGAGCTAATAAATCAAAATAATTATTTCCAACGCAAAAACGCCTTTAAAAAACTAAATTTAATACATAACGTGAGTAAAGGTTTTCAATTTTATGATCTTAACGAGAATTTAAGTGGTCAATGTAATGTAGGTCTAAACATGGGAAGAGCTAAGCGCTGCAGTCCTAAAACCCGAAAAATTATCAAAAATTTGCGACAAGAAGGCAAAATCCAAAGAGAAATTGAGAGAAGTGTAGGCTGCTCTAAAAAGATGGTGGAAAATGCAATAAAATACACAAAAAAGTCAGCCTCTCTGTGCGAAAACCCTCCAATACCGAGTACCTCCCACAACACACAGTAAAAACCGTTAAACATGGCAGAGGCAATATAATAGTTTGGGGGTGTTTCTCATATTACGGAACAGGTCCTTTATTTCGTATTGAGGGTACGATGGATGCTTTGCAATACACAAATATTTTAAGTGAATCCATGTTGCCTTACGCAGAGTTTAATATGCCGCGTCGGTGGGTGTTTCAGCAGGATAACGACCCGAAACACACATCGAAGCGGGCAAAAGAATGGTTCAGACAAAATAAAATTGAACTTTTAAGCTGGCCGCCGCAGTCGCCAGACCCTAATCCTATAGAAAATGTATGGCGAGAGGTTAAGGTGGCTCTTAGAGATAAAAACCAAAAAAACAAAGATGATCTCTGGGGACTAGTAAAGGACGCATGGAAGAAAATCCCTGCTATTAAGTGCCGGAAACTAGTGGATTCTATGCCAAGGCGCTGCGCAGCAGTTAGCAAAAACAACGGATACTCCACTAAATATTGAGGTAAAAATAATCCTAAGTCATCCATTTAAAATGATTGTTTTATAAAATTTTTAAATTTCAGGCCACAGGACCCGTCTAAAATTAAATACTTAACATTGGCTCTATTTCAAGTCACGGCCTCAAGCGGCCATATCAATGAATTTTGATTTTCTTTGTTTATGTTTTAGACTTAATTACATTATTAATATGAATTCCATGAATTGTTCTTTTATGCCTATTAAAAGAAAAAATTAGAAATGCTAAGTTTTCTGAGATTTTTATGATTTGAACAGTTGTGGCTCTATTTCATCGCACATCACTGTATGTAATCACAATAAGTTTTAGCAGCTTGTGTATAGTATATGACTAGAAGATTCAAATTTAATTCAAATTTTCAAATTTAATAATCAAGTGGGCATTGAGGTATTTTTCCGGGAAATACCTCAGGCTCAATTTTTCGCAGAAAACTAAGATCTGACTTTATTTTGTTGCTGGTACATTTGATTAAAGTTATAATTCAATCGCATAAATATATGAACATGCAGTTTAAAAGTTTAGTTTGTGTAAGTTTACATATGACGAGTGTCGTAACTATTTGCTAGTACAATACATTTGACGGTTTTGTTTTATCAATATGGCAAATAATGTGAAGGATTTCAAAGTTTTGAGCTGCACAGCAGTGGCTCGGTAAGTAATTTATTTTGTTGTGTTGATCTTCCGACAGGGTAGTAAGCTGATTTTTGTTGGAACGATTTTCCGTCATCCCTTGTCAAGTTTGGTTTTGTGACAAACCGGTTTCGGCGTTCTGCCATTTTCAATGCCTAGCTTCGTTCTGGTCTGTGTCTATCCGCTGCGTTGTTTTTATAGTCCGTGGGTGCTGTGGCAGGTAATGTCAGTCTATGTTTTCGTGGTAGGTAACGTTAATATGCGTGTGTGTGTGCGCGATATTGATACGTCCGAATTGTTATCTGTCCCAAGGGTTGTTTTTGTAGGTATGTAGACATACCGCTTGTTAGCTAAGCGGTAGGTTGATGTAGGTAGAAATCGGTGATTTTTGCAGATTGGTTCATATTTCGTTTTTGCTTGTTCATTGTTACGTGTTTGGTTGCTGTACCTGCTGGCTTGTGCTGTTTTTTGTAAACTAGTTTTAAGGGTTCAAATATTTCGTCAGAGATAGTGTTGGTTTGTTCGTTTATGATCCTGCCGTCAAATGTTTTTAACTTGTATATCTCCATGTTCTCAAGTACATTGAGCCGCCGGCCTTTTCCTTGTACGTGAAGTATTCGAGCCGTTGTTTTTATGTTAGCTGGGGTGCAGTTGTTAAGCAATACGATAGAACTACTACAGAGACTTGAGACCGTTAAACTCACAAGGAGCAGTAAACTCGTATCCTTTGACATAAAGGACTTATACCCGTCAATACCACTAACAGATACAATGGATATAGTCAACAAAACACTACTGGACAAAACTGAAGATAAGGTAAAAACTGCGCAAATTACCAACGCGCTAAGAACAACGCTGCGGCAAAACTATTTCCGGTTCAACAACAAAATATATAGACAGACAAACGGACTAGGAATGGGTAACCCAACATCGGCCATTCTCATGGAAACATTCATGCAAAACTTGGAAGGAAAATATATACAGGAGTTAAAAACCAAGTTAGGCGTGGCATTCTACGCTAGATACGTGGATGACATCATCTGCATCCTAAATGACGATAACGAAGAGCAAATACTAGAGTTCCTCAACAGGCAACATAGCAACATAGAGTTCACAATGGAAGTAGAAAAAGATGGAATAATGAACTACCTGGACTTAACTATAGGGATTGACAAAATAACAAATGGGTTCAACTACGGCATTTATAGAAAACCGACTGCCACGGACACCATTATACACTCTACATCAAACCATCCGCAACAGCACAAAAATGCAGCATTGAGGCACTTAGTGGATAGGCTTCAGAGAACGCCGCTCACACAGGAAGCATACTGGAGAGAGCTTAATACAATATATAACATAGCGGCAAATAATGGATACAAGAAAGCACTTGTGGATAAACTCAGAAGTAGCCATGGAACACAAAAAGGAGTAAACGTAGAGGAAAATCCAATGGTTTGGACGGCAATGACATACACTGGAAAAGCGACGTACAAATTAGCAAAGTTCTTTAAAAGATATAACATTAACACAGCATTCAGAACATCCAACAACGTCGGACAAAAACTAAGAACCGACACTAATTCTGATGACCCATTCAACAGACACGGAGTGTATAGGCTTACTTGTGAATGTCAATACAGCTACATAGGACAAACAGGAAGGAAAATAAGCACAAGATTCCGAGAGCATATCAGGGACTACAACAAAAAAACACGAAAACCCACCATAATACCAGAATCTAATTTCGCGAACCACATGTTTGAAAACAACTGCACCCCAGCTAACATAAAAACAACGGCTCGAATACTTCACGTACAAGGAAAAGGCCGGCGGCTCAATGTACTTGAGAACATGGAGATATACAAGTTAAAAACATTTGACGGCAGGATCATAAACGAACAAACCAACACTATCTCTGACGAAATATTTGAACCCTTAAAACTAGTTTACAAAAAACAGCACAAGCCAGCAGGTACAGCAACCAAACACGTAACAATGAACAAGCAAAAACGAAATATGAACCAATCTGCAAAAATCACCGATTTCTACCTACATCAACCTACCGCTTAGCTAACAAGCGGTATGTCTACATACCTACAAAAACAACCCTTGGGACAGATAACAATTCGGACGTATCAATATCGCGCACACACACACGCATATTAACGTTACCTACCACGAAAACATAGACTGACATTACCTGCCACAGCACCCACGGACTATAAAAACAACGCAGCGGATAGACACAGACCAGAACGAAGCTAGGCATTGAAAATGGCAGAACGCCGAAACCGGTTTGTCACAAAACCAAACTTGACAAGGGATGACGGAAAATCGTTCCAACAAAAATCAGCTCGGTAAGTACTTCATCCTTTATTTTATACATATATAAGTCTACATACATATATAATTTATTTATTTATCTATATGTATGTCTAGCCCATCGCTTGAGATGAAAGAAAACTATTTTGAAGAGCTACTTGAACACTTGGACTCCGACGACGAAGATGGGGCCACTGGCTTTACTGTAGGGGAACCTGAGGACAATACCACATCAGTGATGCCAGGTAATCTTCGGTAAATTTCCCACACAAATTGGAAATAAAGCCCACATTTCCCACATCTCATATAAAAAATCCCACGAAATTCCCACAAATTGAAAGTACTTATTTCAGTAACACAAGCGTATACATATAGCATACAAAAAAACTTTTTTTAACATTTAGTTGAACACTTTACGACTTTTAAAATTATCATTTGTACAAATTATTAGTATTGTGTAAACGAATATGATTTTTGTTGACATTAAAGTTAAAGCAAGTGATATTTTTGGATTGAAAAGCAACTCTTACTTTACTTATACTATTTAACACATCATGAGATAATTTGTTTCGCTTTCTACATTTAACATCAGTTACTATTAAAAATATCCTTTCTGATTCAGCGTTTGAATGGGGTAATGTGAGTACTATTTCAACCTGTAGTTTAAGATTGTAAAATAAAAAATCGTCATTATAGTTTTTCAAGTTTACAATTTTACTCCACATTACATCCACTGCTAATTTTTTGAAATCGTCTTTTTGTGCTTCGGTTAAACTTATGCAAATATTTTTGTATTCCAATTCTGTGAGATCAGGATTAAGACTTAATGTTTTGGATAGAGTGAGAAGTGATACACTATTGCTTTTGGAGAAATCAAAAACAATATCGGGATCTAAAAAGTTAAGTTCTTCGAAAATACCGTCAAATGGGAAACGTGATATTATTTGAAAAGTAGAAACTTCATAAAAGCGCAAACACTTTTCTTTGAATTCAATCCTTTCCTCCAAATTTAAGTTTGACAATATATCTTCGCACTCATGACCAACGTAAATGTTGTGAATTCCAAGTAAATATGCAGATGGACTTTCGAAAATTTTTAACTGGGATTTGCATGGAATTGTAAAAAAGTCGGCTTTTAAGAAATTTCTTGCAATTTTCAACACAAGCTTCTTGAGCTAATCGGTGTATGAGAATTTTTCGGCTTTGGAACAATGCGTTAAATTCATTGAAAACGTTAAGGATATATTTTAAAAATCTAAAATAAGCCTTGGTCTGAACTCTTTCCAATTCTTTATAAATTGTGTCTGCTTTTTTACGCTTATCTTCGAATGAGGCCAGGCGAAAATAGCTTTTAAGTGGCTCCCAATTTTCCAAAATTCTTTCGACACAGGCATGTAAAGAAAGCCAACGCGTGTTTGCAGGCTTAAGAATTTTTTTAGCTTCCACACCGAAATATTCCTGAAATTCCCTTAGCTCCGAGGAGCTCTTTGCACTTTCTGAAACATATGTAGATATACCCCTCATAAGCTCTTCGCACTCCTTTGGTAGCTCTTTGCAAGCATATGAAGCCACCAATGCAGCAGAATGGCAAATGCATTTCATGAGAAACAAATTAGGACACACTACTTTCAATCTAGTGTAAAATGAATTTGATTTCCCTATCATAACTGAAGCATTATCGCAGGCAAGCCCTGTTATGTTTTTAATTGGAACATTTTTTTTATGCATCATTGCCGAAAACTTATTAAACAAGACCTCTGCACTCCCGTCTGTACGTTCAATTGTTATTAGGTCTAATAACTTGGTTACAGTATTTCCTCCTCCCCCTATATACCTAGCTAAGAAACACACATTCTTGTTGTTAGCAATGTCGGTGCTTTCATCCAACAGCAATGAAAATTGTTTATTTTGCAGTTCTTCAACGGTTTCGGGGTCTTCTTCTGCTGCTAATATGTTCTTAATAACTTGAGAACATTTTGTTCTTCCCAGTGACACTTTTTCCAAGATTATTGAATCTGGAAAAATTGTCTTCAACGACGAAACAAGGTGATCAACAATTTCAATAGCAATATTGTGCTCCGCAAAAAAGGCGGCCAACATTATTTCTGCTCTTTTTGTGTTATCCGAAGAAAAACTTGCAAATTTAGTTATTTCCGGCGTGGTCTTAGCAGCCAAAATATTTTGTTTGTGCTTTAATCGGCTGTTGTGGCGCTGTATTTCAGTTTTGCCACTTTGAAACATTGCATTGCACGCCTTACAAAATGCTTTGAATGGATCGTCCGGCACAGACTCCAACCAGCCTTTGTATTCTTCTTCCTCCTGCCAACATCTTTGAAAACGCTTTTTCTTTGCAGCAGACATCAGTAGACGGTGAAATATTCCTATGTAATTATTTCTTCTGAATGAATTTCGTATGACAATACTCAGGAATAGATTGAAATTTATAAGTTACCAATATAAATGTATGCTAGTGTGAATATTTCGAATGACAGGCCAAAGCAAAACAGAGAATGACAGCTGTTTCCAGAGTTGCCATGAATACAAATTTATTGCAAGCATCTATTGATGTTTAGACCATGTTTACTCACAAAAAGTTTTGTTGCTCATTAACTGCAACTTCTCTTTTGGACTTGCTCATCACATTTACACAAGGAAATTCTGTCTAAGAAATTTTTTGACATTTTATTTTTATATGTATTAAAAAATGATTTTATTCATTGAATTTTTTTAAAACAACCATCAAATCTTCATTAGCACAAACAAAACAGAAAAATTAATGCTGAAAATTCAAGAAAAGTTTCAAGTATTTAAGAATATAACACAAACGAATTTGACAGCAGAAGAATGGTGTAAGAGAAAAAGGAATTGCTGAACACGGGCGAGTCGGTGCCCCTCTCCCTTCTCCGTCACTTACTCTTCTACAAGTAACGAGTTTCGGCAACAAAACTTTCTGTGTGTAAACAGCGTCTTATGGTGCAGATTTTATGAAGGTACAGTACGAATCGAAATTTTGAACAATGAACAATAAATTAAATAAAAGTGACGATCATTTTAAGTTGAATTCTCATCAATTATACATAAGCAGCTGTCCAAACAAAAAATCCCTTTTTTTATATGAACGACTTAAAAATGTCCCTTTTTCCCCTTTTACAAATTTTCGTAGTGAAATATCCCTCAAAAAGGGAAATTTCCCACGACCTGGCACCACTGTACCACATTACCAGAGGATGTTGTATATAACGAAGTTGACTCTGACGCTGAGCTAGAAATATATCCAGTTGAAGTTGGACGTGGAGGTGATTCAGATCTAGAGATGAGCTCGGAGGAAGAGGCCGATGACGAAGAGTTTCAGACCAACGAACAACAGAGCGAGGAGAAAAATGAAACTTTTTACTTTGGCAAAGATGGCACAATGGGATTCAGCGAGTAAGAAAACAAAATGTTTTTCGTGGTTTTCAGAAATTTTGCGATTTAGATATACGTTTCGACAAAGAGAATACAAGAGCTAATAGAATGACCACAGATAAAGCAGCACCAATTTCCGAAATTTTTGCCATGCTGAACGCCAATTTGCGAGATTCCTACAGACCGCGAGAGAATCTGACAGTTGACGAGCAACTATTTCCCTTTCGAGGTCGCACTAAATTCACACAGTACATGCCGTCGAAGCCAGCTAAATATGGAATAAAATTATGGTGGATATGTGACTCTCAAACATATTATCCTCTAACAGTGCATCTTAGTCGCATATTATAAAAACTCGGGTCGCAATGTAACATGTGACAACTTTTTCACATCCATTGGCCTAGCGGGAACACTGGCAAATTGGCAGATATCTTAGGTTGGCACAATGAAAACATAAAGCCTGCCTACCTTCGGAGTTCAAAGCCTCACAGAGAGAAGAGATGACAACACTCTTTGGGTTTGGAGTAAATAAACCATTTGCTCATACGTACCAAAAAAAAAGAGAACAATGTCAATACTTGAAACCTGTTAGTGTCATACACAGTAAAACTCTAACCAGATGTAATAATTGTCAGGATATTATGTCTAAATAAAAATTACTCATTTCTCTAAACTTGGGTAGAGTTTCTGACTCAGTTCTGCTTTGAAAAATGTTTTTCTTTTCTTACTCTTTAGGTAAAATGCTTGATGTTTACATATGTAAATCCCACTGGGTTATGAAGAGAAATCAACAAAACCTCTATATATATAAAAAAAAATTTTAAATTAAATTTTTTTTGTCATTTCGGAAAAAGTTGTCCACTGAGTCCAAACGGCTTTAGAATCGGACAAAAATTGTGGAAACTACAGCAATTTAAAAATTGAAATGTTTACATATGTAAATCCCACTGGGGCGAAGGTTAAAATCACTAAGGTGGGTTGTTTTTCCAACAGCGTGGAAATAATCGTTTGTTCTGCATAAAAGCGGGAGTAGGTCTTCTATAGAGAACTATCGTGGCATAGCAAAGCTTTCTGCGATCGCAAAATTGTTTGAAGCTATTGTTACCAATCCAGTTACAGTTACGAATTTACTTGAGTTAACAAGTCATATCTCAAATGGATTAAGAGAAAATCTGCACTCCGGCGTTATTTATACTGATTTAAGCAAATCTTTTGTGTGTCACTCATTACTTATTCATAAACTCGATCAGTTGGACTTACAGAAGGGTCTCAATCGCTGGACCACTTCTTATTTTAGTGACAGGACACAAAGAGTAGTGTTTAAAAATTTAGTATCCGATGTCATTTATGTCTCTTCGGGGGTTCCTCAAGGAAGCCATCTTGGCCCGATTCTGTTCTTGTTGTTTATAAATGATATTTCTACAATAATACAATTTTCAAAAATGTTAATGTATGCTGACGACGTAAAGCTTTTCATGTCAAACGCGTTATTTGAAAATAGAAATAAGCTACAATCAGATCTAGATGCACTAGTTACTTGGTGCGATTTAAATTATATGCCACTTAATTTAAAAAAAATGTAAACACATGGGTTTTTCGCGTGGAATTTCTCAGCCGGCTTCCTATACAATTAAAAATTATAGTCTTGAGCAAGTGTATGATTTTGTTGACCTGCGGGCTATGGATTACAAGCACAGTTTCAACCGCCATATTAACGCAACAGTCAATAAGGCTAGAGGTGTTCTAGCATTCATTAAGCAATGCTCTAAAGAATTTAGGGAAGTTTATGTAACTAAAACTCTTTTTACTACATTAGTCAGACCGATACTTGAATACGGTTCTTGGTTCAGTATTTGGAACCCGCGTTAACACGTCCATGTAGATGGCCTACAATCAGATCAAAAACAATTTTTACTATTTGCCTTAAGAGATTTACATTGGGATCCTTTGTATTGTATCATCTGCCACTGTAAACGAGTCGTTTAAAACTCATTAATCTTCAAACTCTTTCTAGTCGGAGGGAAATGCTTGAAATTGTTTTTTTTTTATTAAATTACTAAATGGTTTACTTTCAATCCCGTCCATCCACGCATTTTAAACCCCATGTGTTGAAACAGTGCCGAACCAATTTGAGTTAAATGAACCTCTTCGCTGTTTGTGTCAAGATTACAACTCTCATTCTGGTACATTTGAAATATCGGACTCGCTTTTCAGCATAAAAAAATATTTCCTATCCTAAATACAAAGCAACTAATTGTTTTTTTTTTCTTTGATTTTTATATTAATTTTTAACAATAATTTTACTCTGTTTACTAATTATTTAATAATGTGTAATCTATCTTATATCTACTTTACTTAGCTGATGAGGTTTTCTCTGTAGCTGAGAATTTTTGGATCTCTACGATTAACAAACCAAAGCCTTTCAACGACTCGGCACGAACGAACAATCCGCGCGTTTTGCGGATGCGCCTCTCGCGCCGGTCGGACGGGATATGGTGGGTAATCTGTTTGGGAATTATTATTGTGGGTAGGGATCATCTGTAACATCGGACCAATATAACATAAAGCCCCAATACAACCGATTTTCCTTTAAACGGGGTTTGTGCTATAAATCCTGCAATACAACAGTTGGGAACATCATCCCATTTCAAAATATTTTTCAATAAGATTCTATTTCAGAATTTTATTTCAAAAACGCTCTATTTCAAAATTTGGTTCAAGAACGTCCTATCTCAGAATGAGTTTCAAAAACGCCCTATCTCAATAAAAATGCAATATATTTTCAGCTCAAGAGAACGAACCTAACCATTTCCGTAATGGTAACAGCCATAGAGAGATGATCTTCTACCGTTTATTTGCCACAAAACTCCCATTCCCCGTCATTTTTGATGGGTTAGTCCTACTTAACAAAAATCGCTAGAACAAACATTCTTAGCAACTTAAGATGACACAAAAATCTTCAAAAAAAAAAAGTTCTTTTGACTCTCTACAAAAGGCACTTCAAAAATCAACCTGTCTCCATATATATATAAGCATTCTTTTTATATCGCAATCAAAGTAACTCTCCAGGTTCCTGAAGCGCCGTTAAAATTATACGAATATTCCCTAGTATGTATCTACAAACATACATATGTGTGCTATGCGTCGGCAGAATGGTAAATATATACATACATATTTACTTTTCCATATACCCCAAACCAAATGAAACCAATGAGGGTAATGTGTTTCCTACAACCATGTTAGTGCTAAAAAGCCGTAAATTCTGTAGCTGTCACTCTATAATGGAGCTGCCCTAAATTAATACAACAATCAACCACGCCGCAGCACCAACTTTTATACATGTATCTTAGCAAAGGAAAACAAGTATGGAAGTCTAAGTTCGGGTGGAACCGAACATTATATACCTAGTAGTGATCTATTATGGCATGCCAATTTACGCAGGTCTATTTTAATAGTTTTCAGTTCGTAATATAAAGCCAGCTGATTGTTTTCAATAAAAACACTTTTGTAATGAGTTTTGAGGGGTAAATTAAGTTTAAAAAATATAAATGTATGGCGCGATATACAACAGGTATATCATCATAAACCTCCTAAGAGATTTTTGCCCCGAGCTTCCCTTCCAACTTGTGGTGTGTCGTTTTGAATTTTTTACTTTAAATTTGCAGCACATAAAGATTTTTACTGACTTCGAAAGGCATCTACAAAGGAGATGAATTTTTGCTGAGAAGCCTTCCATGACAGTAAGACACTCGAAGAGTTTGCTAAACCACTGCCGAGGGGCGACCCCGTTTTGAAAAACTTTTTCAAAAAACTTTATTTTTTTTTTTGTATATAAATAGCTTCCGTACCAACAACTGCTAACCACATTTTTACAAAATACCAATACATGCACATTTTATGCTTGAAAAATTTGCGTTCAAATATACAGACGGACAGACAGACAGACGGACGGGGAGACGGACATGGCTAAATCAACTCAGCTAATCGTCCTAATCATTTCAGTTTACTTATTGATGGGCCCATCGCTTCTTCTCATACTTACAAACATTTCATGTTTATGAAAGGTATGAAAATCAAAAAAGATATATAACTTTCCTATTGGAGTGAGGTATTAACAACTTGCCCGGATATTTTACTTGTGTGTTATTCGATTTGCCTAATTTTTGGCAAGAGTATACCACATACTATTGAGAAGCAGCTGACCAAAATCCACAAAATTTTTTTGCGGTCGAGTTTTGCTTAAAAAACTTATTATGTGTGCAAGACCTTATTAAATATCGCGTTTTACATTTTACAAACAAATTTTTCAGAACTATGTTAAAAAACTGGACGTGGCCGTGGACCGATTTCGCCCATTTTTATAACAAATATCTACCTTTATATGTTCAACATTATCGGTAAATCAATTCTTGCCGGAATTATGGCATAAAAAGTTTTGTGGAATGATCCACTATAAAAGGGGAGGGACAACGCCCATTTTCAAAACTTATATTTCTCGACTTTCTTTGTTTACGGAAACTTTGAAAGTGAAATATAAATCATAAAAAGCTTCAGTACGCAAAGTTATTGCCTATTAAATATATCTATGATCCTTTTCAAAATCTTTCGTATAAAAGTGGGCGTGGACCACAACCGATTTCGCCCATTTTTTCCCGGAACATACCTTGTATTAATGTGCTAAATTTCGCTTCGATATCTTGAACGGTTCTTCATTTATGATTAATATTATTTCTAAATTTTACTTAATCAAAAGTGGGCGGTGCCACGCCCATTTTAAATAGCGTTCGGAGATGAGTGCCAAGGAACCTGCATACCAAATTTCATTGAGATATCTCAAAATTTAGCCAAGTTATCGTGTTAACAGACGGACGGACATGGCTTAATCAATTTCTTTTTTCCTCCTGAACATTTTGATATATATAAGTCAATATCTTTGTGCCGTTTCATACCACCGTTAGGCGACTAAAGTTAATACACCTTGTGTGCGTAGCACTACCAGGTATAAAAATATAATACTACACTTCCTAAAATATGGCCGCTGCGTTACGGAATTGAATACATAGCAAGAATTCGGTTATGGATGTCCTACACTTTGACAGCATCTACTGAATATAATGCAGTTAACCAGCGGCGTAGTGAGCTTAACTCGCGCAGCGCTCAATACTTTTTTAGCGCACCCTCCTCTCAATTTCGAAACGATTTATGTAAATATGTAAATTCGGTTTTCTCAACTTTTTTAATTTTTGTGACATTCCCCCTTCATCTATGCATGTCTTCATTTACAAAGAAATTTTTTATAAACACTAACACCCATATCCAAAAAATAATTTTAAATGTTTATAAAGCTCATATAGTTAGAAAGTTCTATGGAAATGGCATTTTAAAAAGCTTTGTAAGCCGGTTTTATGTCATGAATATAGGGATAAGTTTTAAAACAATAAAAAATAAATATTTATTATCTCTAAGGGGATAAACATAATTAATAATAAAAGGATTATTATAATTAATAAAAACGAATTACTATTTATACATTTTCTTTGAGTTCGTTGAAGCAAATTTTTCAATATCATCAAAGTTGATCAATTAAAATTTTTCTTTTTCCACGCTTAGTCACTCAGGCGAGCTTGTCCAATGGTTGATCGTAGATATGTCGAAATAATTTTTAATTTGCGGAATGTACGTTCGCAGCTGGCAATTGATACCGAAATAGTTAGGACACAGCGTGGTCCTGGCCTAACTAGATTTAACAAAAATTGCGACAAAAAGTGTGAAGTAGTCAGCGACCGTCTAGAGTACCAAAATTCGTTTGAAGTAAAATCACGCCTGCTCGTTTTGCCGAAATATCTCGTTTTAACCATTATGATGCTCAGCGAATGAAGGAGTTTTATGAATATGTTATGCAACTAAAACAAAACTATATGCTTCCTTAAGGATTTTTCACGCTGAGCTCGAGTCCGTGGTCAAAAATGTGCCACGATGTATAATTTCAGAGAAAAGCGGGTGTGAAATCCCGAAATTGGTATAATTTGAACTATCGCCCCATGTTTAGAGTCCATAATCATAATTTGATTTTTAGCTCATTTAAACTAGCTTTAGCCAATATTATCAGCTATAAGAAAATATTATAACACGTCACAATTAATTTATACAATTTTTCAAAAATGAGCAAAAACACAAATTTTTCGATTTGAGCATCAAAAGGGTTAAAGGGAGATATTTCGCGAAAACGAGCAGGCGAGATTTTACTTCAAACGGATTTTGGTACTCTGGACGGTCGCTGACTATGCTTCATTTACACTTTTTGTCGTCAAGTGCCACTCTGAGATTTGGAAAAACATCACAACCATCAACAAACAAATGTGTAACTATCCCGAGACATATGCAATAAATTGTGAATAATGATCAGTTAGTTGTTATTTTCTAAAAACTTCTTCCAGTACTTAAAAAAATTAAAATAGTGTAAAAGCGGACCTAGTGTTCCTTTTTTATTTACGTACTAGAAAACGTGGCCACGCTTCGCTGCGTCTTAGAACTTATAATGGACTGAGGGCGATTTTAATCATTATATCTCCGAAATCAGTTGAGATATTGCAGCACTCATTGGCACCTTTCGTATGATACACATATTGTACTAACACATTTTGGGTCAGCCCTGGTCGACATATCGGTCGACAACTCCGAAACCGATAGAGTTACCGTAATAAGGGATATCTAAGATGTTAAGTTAGACGTATAGTAATGAAACAGTAAACATACGGACAGACAAAATTTCTAAACACTGCCCCCATCCCACCTCACTACGCCACTGCAGTTGACTAAATGGCTCGAAATACTGAGTAACATACAAAGAATAAAGGGAAGAAGGATGGTAATTTAGAAGTCGTAAACGTGTCGCATTCAGACATTGAAATCCAAACCAGTTGCATGAGAACGAAAATAATTAAAAAAACAACCGAATGTATGTGGTAGTGTATGATGCTAGACGGGTCTATAAGACAAGAGAAAACGATTATTTCGGTATAAATGATTTCTTTTCAAGCTTAATCCATATATCCAATAAAATGAAATGAAAAATGAATTCTCACAGACTCTCCCCCTAGCTTTCCAGAGAATTTCTCAAATTTGTTTGTGAGAGAACCCAAAATCCAGTCGCAAATCATAGCCTCTAGTATGTTGGGACCAAGATAGGCTTTTGGATTTAAAAATACATACATACGAGTATATACCGTATTATGCTTACCGTAGCGTATTCCAAGCAGCGGCAAATTTGTCCTTAAACAGACAGTGGATTTTGATTTTAAAATTTCTATAATACCATTTGTAATCAATATTTAATTAGATTGGGAAATAAAAAGGTGGACTACACGTTTCCTAGTTAAGCCAATCAATTTCTTAAGGCCCAAATGCAAGTTCAGAAACTGAAGTCTAGTAATTGCACTCCACGTTTGTATTATCAAAATGAAGATTCTAATTTTCAAACAAATTTTCTAAATTGCTAGATGTGTCGCAAAGATATAGTGAATTTTTTTCAATAAAATTTGCATTGTCACTGGGTACTGAAATATGACTAATGACCGGGGTTTACAGATTTTCCAGTTTAATTTAGCATCGTTTAGCAAAATAAAAACAAGTTTAACATCACTTAATATGAACTTTAAAGTTTTCTCAAGAAAGCTGGGCTTGACCGTCTAAACGATTTTGGCCGTCCAGCATAGCTTGCCCGTCGTTTCTTCTTTCTGTCAACTGGCGCCAATTGTAAACACCACGGGATGGTAAATCGGTATCAATTTGGTCCTTCCATCGGGGTGGCGGTCTCCCTCTTAATTAATTAACTAATTAAAATTTGTGATAATAATATGTGTCTTAGAATCGATAGTGTTTATATATGTTTGATTCTGTGTGTAATACTAAATATCATTATGCTTAGGTCAGACCATCAATATAAAGTAGATTAAAGTGTACGTTGTTAGAAACAATAGTTCGCTGTTAGTTACGAAGTTAACGATGCCGAACCCGGAGCCTTACTCGTTGGCGATAATGTTGTCCGTTTCTTTTCGTTATACTTAATTTGCGTTTCGTTGCGTTGTTGTTGTTATTAATAGTGCTTCGCCCTGCTTAATGGGCGCGATCACTCTGAGGATCGTCATCAAGCTCTTCTAACGGGAGTCCAAGGAAACGCGCAGTTGTTTCAACAGGGTTGGACCAGAGTGATATTAGTGTTAGAAGAGTAGGTTAAGTTGAACAGGATCGTTGCGTCTTGTTGATTGCTTAGGGTGGTTGCGAAACCATCGTAAAATAATGCAGCCTTAAGCCGATCGACGGAAATTTTTGAATTACGTTGTTGAATTTTTACCGTGAAATATTTGTCGTTTTTGGCTATTACTTCGAACTGACATTCGAAGCACTGCATCTGCCTTAAAAGCCATAACTACGAAAATTAACTATGGTTTAAACAAACACCCGCGAAACCATAGGACGGTGCTCGTTGCACTTGAGCTATCCACAGCTTTCAACACGGCCAACCACGCCACACTCCCAAAAGACTTGAAAGAGACACCGCTCCCGGCCGTCCTAAAAAGGTGGGCCGCTGACTACTTGAAAGGACGTCAGGTGTCAGTCAAGTTTAGGAACAAGATATCTAGATCTCGAAGAATCAAACAAGGGGTACCACAGGGTGACATACTACCCCCTTTTGCTTAATTTGAATATTTCGAGGCTTCCCCCTGCACCAGAAGGAGGCGCCATAGTAACCTATGATGACGGCTGCACGATTATGGCATCGGGTAAGGGCCCCTAGGGAGTTACTCTTCCTACTGTCAATCACCCCAAATCTTGAGCGTGACGCTTGATAACGACCTCACCTTCGCTGGTCATGTCACCGCAAGATCTTCAAGTCACTTGTCGGCAGCACTTGGGGAAAAGATAAAGAAACGTTGCTTGCTACATATAAGGATAACGCAACAACCATATGTTCGCCCAACCTTACTGACACCAGCTGGAGGAAGTTGCAAGTCTGCTAAAACACCGCCATCAGAACTGCCACGGGATGTCGTCTTATGTCATCTGAGTCTTCCCTTCATCTAGAGACTAAAATGCTCAATATTCGTTTTTACTGAACTCCCGCAAGCTTAGTCCTCCAAGCCGTCATCTATTTGATGATGCTCCGCCTCCTAGAGACATAAGGAAACATACCCGTAAGCAATATGATGAGATCCGGCACCATATTAGCGTTGGATTTGCGTAACCATAGGCGGGCTATAAACAACTAACACACCTAATCTGTAGACAGATCCCTCAGATCTCGACTTGGGAACCCCTTAATTGATATCCAAGCACCTTAGATAAATGAAAATAGAGTCATGCTGGCACAACTTCGTTCTGGATATTGTAACAGGTTAAACTCTTACTTATCCAGACTTACTGAGGTATGTCCTCTCAATATACTGAACATCTCTTTACCTGTTCCTGAACTAACTGAACGTACTCTTCTACTCTTAGACTTCCGAGCTTGATGACGATTCTCAGAGTGATCGTGCCCAGTAGGCAGGGTGAAGCACTTTTAATAACAAACAACAACAACTGACCCTCGTATGCGGGTTCCAATGGAGCACTCTATCAACGCGCAGGAATACAAATTTGCAAACAAGTAATGCAGGTTGCACGTACGACTTACTTTTGCAATGGTGTGAAGCTTTGGTTGTAGGAAGCTCTTCTATTTTATGACGTAATAACTGCACAAACTCAGCTTAACTGCTTTGTAGGTGTTTCGGTTGTATAAACTCTACTGGTATGGCAAGGTGCAACTGTACATCATTTCGGTTGGAGTTGCCCCAATATCAGCTTTCACCGTAGTTCTCATTACAAGGAGAATGAGAGCTAAAACTGAGCTCCAATTCTTCTTGTCACAACAGCTTATAGCATATTGTAAAGTACGGTGCCAACGCTAGATTATGCCACTGGTCTTTGGATGATAGGGCGGTTTACGTAAATGTTGTACGCCCAATTAACTTGTATATTCTCGAAAGACGGTGGACTCAAACTCGCAGCTAAAATCCATGGCTATTTTTTGTGGTACCCCATATAACGCCACACTTTCTGCCGTAATGTTGATGAGAGGGGCCAACTAGACAATCGGTCTATGCACGTTAAGCAAAAGCGGAGACGTTTGAATGTCGGTAGTGGCCCGACAATATTCACATTTATATGTAGAAACGGCCGTGCTTTAGCGTGTCTCTGTATTTTCGTGTTTTGACACGCCCTGAAGTTCAAGCTCGCGAAGTGTTGCTAATATTGATGGTACGGCAGCGCTCTCATCCAATTTTACCGCTTTATGTGTGGTAGAATCTTAACTTAAGCGCTTCTTGAGTGCAGCATTTTGTGTGTGTGACATACCTCTCATAAGAACAACAACAAAGGCAGCAAAAATAAAGTTTCAGCGTAAACCCTAGAACTTTTTGTTGAGGACCAGCGTATCAGTAGCAAAAGCACCAGCAGCTTGAAAGCTACCAGAAGGCACCTAAATCGGGCACAACACGGAGGAATGACATAAACGTCCTGTATGTTTCACCTCTCAATACTTTTGTTGATAAAAATTTATTGATTTTCAAAATGAACATTTTTGATAACTAGATTTTACAATTATATTCAAGAAATAGAATATTAAAAATGTAACCCGACCGCGGGCTGTTATTTTGATGTAACCCTGTTTAACTCGTAATTTTTCCCCTAAAACTGCCATCCTTCGAGCAGCTCCTTGCAGTAGCAGTGCGAAATCGTTCCAACAAAAATCTGCTCAATATTCCCTTGCTCCGGGAGGGTGTTGAACCCAATCCGGGACCAAGAGATTGGATCTGCTGCGATTGCGCCAAGAAGATTTATGTCAAACGTTTACACTCCGTCCAATGTTCCGAATATAAGAGATGGCTGCACAAAACCAATTGCTCTAGGCTAAATCCCTCCGCACATAGACCCCCCTCCTTAATAACAATATCCCATTCTTCTTCCAGCACTATCACGAATGTAAGCCAAATGGTCCCTTACACCACGTGCCCTGTTTATGGGTTGAGATAATATTCACCGGCGGTATCAGTCAACTGCAACTCTTTCCTTGGTTTATGTCACCTGCTTATCTGCTCTGAACTTGGAAACAGGAATTTATGCTCTGATAAGTACGTTGCGCCATGTTGTCGAGCTGCACAACCTACAACGTCGATTGATTCGTCTCCTTCGGGTGGTCCGGATCCTTCGTCCACTAGATTGCGACGAGGCACGCGACCTAGGCATACGCACAAGTCCTTGATTCCCTTCGCACTTTCGCATCCTGCAATTGAACTGCAACGGCCTAACCGGCAAGGTTAGTGAAATAGTGAACTTTATGAAGCGGCAAAATATCACAATTGCTGCGTTACAGGAGACAAAGCTCGGTTCCCCATCAGATCTTTGGACCTGTGACGGCTATAACATCCATTGGCGCGACCGTGGGAGAGGACTCGGGGGTGGACTTGCGTTCATCACTCACCAATCTGTGTAATACCGTCTATTTGAGCCTGATGTCGACCCGAGAGACAACACCTTGGAACGTCAAGGCATGGTTGTCCGGTCAGGCGATGTCGACCTTGAGATAATTAACATTTATATACCTCATGTCATCTGTTGTCCGAGTGAATACCGCCCTGACATTCGTGCGTTACTCAGAGGCGATAATCTTGTAGTCCTCGGAGACTTTATCGCACACCATGACCTTTGGCACTCAAGCTTGCAGGTCGTTGCTAGGGGACAGTGGCTGGCTGAACAAAACATTCTGCACGGTGAACGGGGATGCCCCACAAGAGTCGCGGTAAATTGTTCAAGCTCGCCACACCTTGCCTTCGTCAGCGCTAGTCTCATAAACTGCGTTGACTGGCGACCGATGTTGGCACATCAGATCATTTGCCGATTGTCCTCTCAACCGATCACCCCACCGACTTTGTCACCTCCGAAAATCGTACTTTCACAAAGCTGACTGGGTTGGTTTTCTTAAATCCACTGAGAGCTGAGGAAATCAGACTGCTGTTTGATCAACACAAACGCGCCAGTTGGGAGGAACACCTGATGCATTTCATGTTAAAACCAATAAAAAAGGCACATTTTCAACCCGATCCTCTCAGATTTTGATAAAATATTGCATAAAGGTACATTTTACCGGCGCAAACACAACCTTATTTTTAGATATTCCATTTTTGAAAAATTGTGGGCGTGGCAGGGTATCGAAATATTTGAAAAATTACCGTAATTGGTATTTTTAAGCTGTGATTACTACGGAGTGGCTCATTCGATTTCAAAGATTTTTGGACCTTTAGAAAGGTATTAAAATAAGCTTTTGAATATTAATATTAATTTAATAATTTTGTATTATTTTTGTGGCCTTGAGCTCGTTTAATGAATACTTGCAAAAATAAAACTTTAAACTGGGGGAACACTTCAAAGGCTATGTACGTTTTAAAAAAACAAATTTCTTAAGGAAGGTCTTATTTAGTATGTATAACATATAAGGCATTCCATACCAAAGTCAAGGTCGAAGTTTGTGATTTTCTTCAATATTGGAACAACCATAGTATTATTTTTTTCTTTTTATTTAAATTTTTTGGGACAATATTAGCATTTAAAAAATTTTGGCACCCATATTTCAATTGAAATAACTAGCAAAGTATTAGGACTACCAAAAAATATTATTTAACATAAAGCCTTCTAAAATTTTTGAATCTCGTAATAAAATAAACATTTATAAAAAATTTTCAAAATTTGTACTATTGGTTTATTACGTAATTTTCAGGTTAGGTAAAAACTATGAAGGATACATATAATCTTTGAAGTGTCCTTAAACTACACTCAATTTAAAAGACACGTTGTTTTTAGTTTTCGAGATCTAATTTTGAAAATTGTGGGACATTGCACAAAATGAATTTTACTCATAGTACGTTTGTCATACAATAACTGCTAGGCTGTACAACATAATGAAATCACATAATTAAAAAGAATCGATTTTTTAAATTTATTTTATCAATATTTGAATATATATTTTACAATTTAATTGCATACATTTAATAGTGCATATTAAATTTCAAAGTTGGTAGGTATGGTTAAGCTATCTAGCCCTATAAACAAGTATATGTACAGTTGCTTACTAAAGTAATTACACACGTGATGTAATGGTATTCATTCCAAAATAATTTTTAATCGATTACAGAAAACAGGAATATAAAATTAAATTCAAGTAATAAGAACTTTAAATTAAAAGTATCCAAAACATTTTTTTAATAGATTAAAACTATTGCTATGTAACTGAAATTAATTCAGATTTCACATCACAAAAGTAAGTACACAGAAGACATAAAAGTAAGAATAGTAAAAAAATAAATTGTTTCAATATTTTGTATGATATCCTTTCGACCTCAAAACTGCGTTGAGTCGTGATGGCATCGATTTTACCAGGTTTCGAGTGATCTCTGGTGATATTATACTCCATACTTCTTCAAGAATACGCACAAAGTCTGTTTTAGTCCTGATTTCTTGTTTTCTTATTTGTCGGTCTAAATGTTCCCACACACGTTTGATGGGGTTTAAGCCAAGTGATTGAGTTGGGGTTTTAGCTGTTTTCACAAGCTATAAAGAAGCCATTCGCGGACAGTAAGTGCAGTATGCTGGGGGTCATTGCCCTGCTGAAAAACAAAGGATCCCTCAATACCCAATTTCATGGCACTTTGTGTCAGGTTTTCTTTTAGAAAGGGCAAATATGCGGATTTGTCCATTATTCCATCAATTATGACCAAATTCCCCACCCGTTTCGGCGCCATACATGCCCAAACCATTACACCACCACCTCCGTGTTTTACCGTACCGGTCATATTGTTGGGATTCAGCTCTTCATTCTTCTTCCTCCAAACTTTTGCGTGTCCATCAAACCCATGGATATTGAATGCAAATTTGTCAGGATAAATTACATTATTCCAAAACATTTCATCTTTTCAAAGCTGACTTTGAACTTCAGTTTTTATTTTTGGATCACTTTTCTTGGGATCTAGTTGCATTTTAAACGAACAATTGGCTTTCATTATCGTCGAAAACTTTGGGTCGACCAGGGGTTACTCTGTATCGCGATGCGAAAGAAATTTTTTTCGCATTTGAAAAAAATGTGTATGTAATTTGACAGCTTCGCGATACAGAGTAACTCCCTATATCGTCCGTTATTTGCGACTGAACCGAATCATAGATATATTTAGTAGGCAATACCTTTTATAGTGGATTATTCCACAAAAATCTCTATGCCATAGCTCCTGCCAAAATTGATTTATCGAAACGATATTTGGCGAAAATGTTGTACATATAAAGGTAAATGTTTGTTGTAAAAATGGGCGAAATCGGTCAACGACCACGCGCAGTTTTTTAACATAGTTCTGATATTTTTATAACCATGCAAGCTATATCAATAAGATCTTGCACACATAATAAGCTTTTTAAGCGAAACTCAACCGCAAGTAGGCGTGGCGCCGCCCCTTTTTCAGCATAAAAATTCTGCTACTGTCAAAGGCGATTGCTTGTAGTTTGAACTAGAAATTTCAATCAAAATTGCTCAGCTGCTTCTCCATAGTATGTAGTATACTCCTGCCAAAAATTAAGCAAATCGAATAACGCACAAGTGAAATATACGGGCAAGTTGTTAATACCCCACTACAATAGGGAAGTTATACACTTTTTGATTTTCATACCTTTAATGAACATGAAATGTTTGTAGATATGAAAAGAAAAAGAGATGGGCCCATCAATAAGTGAACTGAAATAATAAGGACGATGAGCTGAGTCGATTTAGCAATGCCCGCCTCTCCGACCGTCTGCCCGTCCGTCTATTTGAACGCAAATTTTTCAAACATAAAATTTGCATGTACGAGTATTGGTATTTTGAAATAATACCCCCCAATTTGCAGGAAAAACTTCAAAACGGCACTCCAAAAATTGGAAGGAAAGCTCGGCGCAAGAATCTCTTGGGTGGTTTATGATGATGTACCTGTTGTATACAGCGCCATACATTAATATTTTTTTTTTAATTATAACATATAATATAATCACAACAGAAGTGTTTTTATTGAAAACAATCAGCTGGCTTTATAATAAGGGCTGAAAAATATTAAAATAGATCTGCGTAAATTGGTATGCCATAATAGATCACTACTAGGTATATAATGTTCGGTTCCACCCGAACTTATTTTTTATTATTTTCTGAATCTTTTTGTAATAACTTTTGTTGTGTAAAAAACGATAACATTTCAACTAAATGCTAACGGGAGCAAAATGTACAGTTATTTTTCAGTGGAATGCATAAAGTGAACTATAACTCAAGTTTAAGTTAGAATATTAGCATGTTGCGCATGTAGTATTTGGAAATATAGGGGAATTTTTAAAGGAAAACGGGCCGTTTACTTTAATGAGCAACTGTATGTACTAATTTGTTTTTTAACGTTTTTATAGCAGCCTTTGATTCTGCTTTTGAAACTGTATAGGCATAAACCAATGCCTTACTTGAATGCTTTTACGTTTTTGTGACCATTTCAACAATATGTGATAGCGAAAACTAAATTTCAAAGCTTGTTGTTATTCGATTCAGTTCATAAAAAGTGTTTATTGAAGACTTCTTGCTACATTTCGTTACTGCGTATCAAACATATTTCGATATTTTATTTTTTAAAAATGCCGAACAAAAGCATTTCTTGTAATCATTTTGATTTGTCTAATCATAATTGGATTACAAAAAATGTAGCTAAAACTACTGCAACATTATCCAAAAAATTTCCCAGTTTGGGGGAATATGTCTGCCTTTCCTGCAAGATGAATATTGTCAGAGATACGGTACCGTCTAAAAAGTAAGTGATAGTATTGTTGAAAGCCCATTAAATGCAAATTACGATTCCGACGCAAAAACATGTTTCGAGGTTAGTTCTGCGCTAAATATTTTTTTCTGATCAAGGTGGTGAAGATTACGTGGAAGGAGACGCCGGTTTTGAAATGATATTATCGGTCAAAAAAAATTTAAAACTGTATCTAGTTATTCAGAAAAAATGTTTTGGTTGAGAGCTTCTCCTCAAGAATAATTTTGGGTTCGGTTCCTACCCCACTCCAAAAACTGCAGCAAGGAAGCTTTTAGAAAGTGATATTTCCGTAATAGAAAGCTTCTACCGCTCAGATGATATTAGTCATCTTATGCCTGGGCAAGGCGATTGCGTATCTGTAAGGCAAATGGACGGAAAAAAAATTAAAATTCAAAAATGGTTAATACTATGTAATATAAAACAAGCTTATATAAAATTTAAAAATATTTATCCTGATTTAAATGTGGGGCCTAGGAAATTGATGACTTACGTCGTAAGGAATGTATTCTAGCAGATCCTGCAGGAACTCACACAGTGTATGTTTGGAAAATACAAATCAGAATTTTAAATTGAACATGGATGCTTTAAAATGTATTTCAAACCAAATCTCTGTTGAAACCTATGAGAATGTGCTACGAGAAATTAGTTGTGAACATTTTGGACCAAATTGTCAACTTAAAAAACGTGACCATTGTCAAGTTCTTGCGAAGATAACCACTGAACTAGAGAAAGCATTCAGGAAAATAACATCAATAGTTTAAAGTTCTTACAGTGGACCAATATGGACCTTTCCTCTATAGAAACAATCCAAAAGGATACAGTTTCGTTTATTAGAATGCTGAAAGAAGATACATTAGCACTTTTGTTGTTTATCAGGCAGAACAAGACACAAATAATTGCTAAAATATGACAACTTTGTGCTAATATCAGAGTGTAATAATACAACTGCTGTTTATTTATTTCAAAAGAAAATGATCAACTGGCTCGTATCAAAATATAACAAAAGTAATGTTAGTACAAAAATAAATATTATTTTGTAAACTTGATGCACCGCGGAATTTTTTGCTACATGACATGGTAAAAACTCTTGGGATGGAATCGGTGGAGCGGTTAAAAGATTTGTAGGACGAGGAAGCCAATTGAATTCTGTAACACAGTCAAAGAAGAATTTTAAACAATAAAGTTTGATTTTTGTTTAAATGAAGATTATCAACGAGAAAGGGGGCTTTTAAAGAATCGATTCGATAGCTCGATTCAAATTAAGGGAGTACGGTCATTCCATTGTTTTATACCTATTTCAAAACACTAAATAAATTGTAAAATAGTGCCCACCTGTGATAACATACATTGCAAAGTCTTTACAATAATATGAAGATGTAAGCAATTTAAAAAAATAGTCATCTATATCTCCTACGCAATTTAGTGTGCACTATTAAATGTATCCAATATAATTGTATTTAAAATATATATTCAAATATTGATAAAATATATTAAAAACATCGATTCTTTATAATTATGTGAGGTCATTATGTTATACAGCCTAGCAGTTGTTGTATGACAAACGTGCTATGAGTAAAATTTATTGTGTGCAATATCCCAAAATTGTCTTTTAAATTTTGAGAGTAGTTTAAGAACACTTCAAAGATTGTATGTATTTACAGTGTATGTTATTTTAATATCTTTCTAATAGTACAAAGATCTTTGAAATCGGTTGAGCCATTCCGTAGTAGTTACAGCTTAAAAGTACCTAATACCGTTATTTTTCATTTCATTTTTTTTTTAAATGAGCTTGTTTTTTTGTAGGTGAAATGTACCTCTATGCAAAATTTCATGAAAATCTGAGAGGGTCGGGTTAAAAGTGTACCTTTTTTTATAGGTTTTGATATGAAATTCATCATATTAATTTTTTTTCGAGTTATTGATTTTTGCCCACTTTTTCAGATTTCAGCCCATTGTGCAGTGCTGCCTCCGTATTTCTTATTAACAATCGTGCACGCACTATCTTACATTCCATACAGGATATAAACAACAACCATTTACTAACGCTAGGGCTGCTCAATAGTCATCATGCGTTCCAGCCTCCGCTTACAGCATAGTTTTTTAAAAGGTAGATGTCTAATTCTATAATTAACCTATAGATGTCGGCGGATGTTGTCTTTGCTGTTATCTAAAACTTCGTCGTTAGATGGCACGATAAAGAGTGAATATAGCGTGGAACTATCTGTGCTTCATGAGCGCTTCTATCTTATCCATATAAGAACCGTTACCTCCAATTGATCCACAAATTGGATGGAAACATATGGACATGCTTGCCATAAAGTTTTTATCACAATATCTGTGGAAGAAAAAAAAAATTTTTTTTTTTGTTTAATTTTTTAGTAGAGCGCTTAAAACTTTAAATTGTAGTATAAATGTATGGAATTTATACATGGTTTTTTGTCCATAAAATTAATAATTTTTGAGCAAAAGTCGTGAAAACTTGTGTTATTGTGGATCTCAGCACGGAGAACACAATCCTGGTACTATCTCATTTTCCACCAATCTTGAGTTTCGCTCTTGTCGCTTATTGCCACAGATATGAAAAATGTCTTGAAAATATTTGTTTCAAAAATATCGAAGCATTCACTTCTTAGTCGCTAATCTAAGCCGAAACTAATTAACCTACTACCAACTTAGTAGAAGTCTTAAATGCGACTGTGATCATCTTCTAAATAGTTCCGATTTAGTTATACGACATAACAGCACAATACGGTGATAGAGAGGAAGGGATGCATCCTTATTTTGTTTAGAATGAATCAAGAAGCATTACTTTTATTTAGTAATATCTAGTTGTGTCATCTGGCCAGACAAATTTTGTTTTAAATGTATATCTCATGTCACATCAAAATGGCAATAATTTCATTTAAGTGCAGTCTTCAGGGTTTTATCTCGATATTTATCGATAGCATAAAGTAGAACAAACAATTGTGCATTTCAAATTTGTCAAAACGTAAACAAAAGGTACGCTATGGCTGCAAAAATTGTGAAAAAAAAGTTACATACAACGAAAAACCTGTAGTATAATTTCACAAATGTAATTTTTGTTTTACAGATAAAACGGGAAACGAACTGCTCACAAGAAGAAAAGATAGCTTCCGATAAATAATTTTAAAGCACACAAAAATAATTCTGTGGCAATAAGGGAAAACTACCAATGTAATTTTTTAGTAGAGCATTTTGAAATTTTAAATTGTTGTGTAAATATATGGAATTGAGACAATTGTTGAGCAAAAGCCGTGAGATTTTGTGTGATTACAATGAGGTGCAAAATTGAGTCAATAAGAAAAAAAATTACTTTAGGAAAAAACTTAAGCTGTATAATTTTTTTAAGAGATGTTTTTACGTTGTTTTTTAGAATATAGTTTAAGCTACTAGAATCCACCACAAAAATTTTTAAATTGCGCAAAGGTATGCAATTTTCACAAATTTTTGTAAATTAGCTCATTGACTCAATTTTGCACCCACGTAATTTTTAAGGTTTACTATTACCTGGCAATCGGTTTTTATCTGTCAGGGCAAATTTTTTGTTTTTTAAATTAAAGATATTGTTTCCGTTTAGTGGAGTTATTGTTTTTTCGCGAAAATATTACAATGAAAAGTGTTTCAAAAAATATTAAGTTAAATGATTGTTCAAAAAGCTAAGACGGGGCTTTCAAGTCGCGAAATAGCAAAAATAGTGCATGTGAGCCAATCGACTGTTAGCCGTAACATTAGAGGAGCTAGTAACATGCAGATCGGGGGAAAAAAATCTGGAACAAAGCCTAAAATAACTGAGGTAGAGGGGCGAAAACTAGGGCGTTCACTATCTTCTGGGCGAATATCTACCGCTAAAGAAGCTGTAGCGTGTGCTAGTAGAGATGTAAGCCTATGGACTGTACGAAGGATGCTTCACAAGGTAGGGCTGAAGGCAATGGTGAAGAAAAAGAATCCGCTCTTATCATGCAAAAACGTCAAATTAAGGCTAGAGTTTGCTGCAAAGAATATTTTTTGGACTGTTTTTGATTGGAGCCAGGTATTGTTAAAATCTTGGTGAACTAGGAATGTTTTCTAATTTTTTTTGCACAATTCCAGGTTATCTGGTCCGATGAGACGAAAATTAATCGATTTCAAACTGATGGTAGGTCTTGGTTCTGGGACAAAAGCGGAAATTCGCTAAAACCATCAAATATTCAACCAAGAGTGAAGCATGGGGGTGGATCTATAATGGTTTGGCGCTGCATTACAGCAAATGGTGTTGGACCAATTGTGAGGATTGACGGAATAATGCTTAAGGAGCAATATCTGCGTATTTTGCAGGAACATTTGCCAGTAGCAGTGGACATGCTGCTATCAAATCGAAATCGGGCAATTTTCCAACACGACAACGGCCCGAAACACACCTCACGCACTGTCAAAAATTGGTTGGAAGAGCAGACATTTGATGTAATGCAGTGGCCTGCCCAAAGTCCAGATCTTAACCCGATCGAAAATCTTTGGGCTTACCTAAAAAGACAAATGGCGAAACGATCGATTCCCAAATGGCAAAATGACCTCTGGTGCGCAGTGGAGGAAGAATGGTATGCCATACCACCCGAGGTTGTTTCAAAATTATAAAAAAGTATGCCAAAAAGGGCAGTGGAATTAAAAAAAAATAAAGCATTTTGGATAAAATACTAAATAAACCTGATTTTCTTTTATTGAATTTAGGTGGGTGCAAAATTGAGTCAATGATATAATTTACAAAAATTAATGAAAATTGCATACTGATTTTTGTTGGAACGATTTTCCGTCATCCCTTGTCAAGTTTGGTTTTGTGACAAACCGGTTTCGGCGTTCTGCCATTTTCAATGCCTAGTTTCGTTCTGGTCTGTGTCTATCCGCTGCGTTGTTTTTATAGTCCGTGGGTGCTGTGGCAGGTAATGTCAATCTATGTGTTCGTGGTAGGTAACGTTAATATGCGTGTGTGTGTGCGCGGTATTGATGCGTCCGAATTGTTATCTGTCCCAAGGGTTGTTTTTGTACAGGGTGTTTTTTTTACAGGTTTGTTTTTCGAATAGAGATAAAACTGGCATTTTGTGGTCAAATCTGGCAACTCTAATGTCATTTATGTTCAGTTTGGTTTGCCATTTCATCATGAACAGGTTGACAAAAGAACAACGCTTGCAAATCGTGCAAATTTATTTCGAAAATAATGGTTCAGTTCGCGAAGTTTACCGTGAGCTCCGTCCATTTTATGGTCGACATAATCGTCCATCAGAGCAATTAATTCGGTTAACCATGGATCGTTTTCGCACTACGTTTACTCTATGTGATAATACGCATCCGCAGAGACGTCGAACAGTGCGCACCGAAGAAACAATTGCCGCTGTAGAGCAAAGTGTTGAAGAGGACCCGAATGAATCGATTCGCCACCGTGCACAGCAATTGGAGCTTTGTCCATCAACTTTATGGAAGATTTTGCGCAAAGATCTTGGCTTGCGACCCTACAAGATCCAGCTTGTGCAAGAATTCGATGCTGATTTTCATCGCAAAATTTTGTTCAGTGATGAGGCTCATTTTTGGTTGAATGGCTACGTCAACAAGCAAAATTGCCGCATTTGGAGTGAAGAGAATCCACATGAGACCCTTGAAACGCCATTACATCCACAAAAACTGACTGTTTGGTGTGCTCTATGGGCTGGTGGAGTCATTGGGCCATACTTCTTCCGCAATAATGCTGGAGAGGCAGCTACCGTTAATGGAGACCGGTATAGAGCCATGATAACCGACTATTTTGTTCCCGAATTGGATGGCATGAATGTGGATGAGTTGTGGTTCCAACAAGACGGCGCTACATGCCACACAGCGCACGTCACAATCGATTTATTGAAGGAAACATTCGATGAGCGCATAATTTCGCGGAATGGACCTGTCAATTGGCCACCAAGGTCGTGTGATTTGACACCATTGGATTATTTTCTTTGGGGATATGTGAAGTCGCTCGTCTACACCAACAAACCAGAAACGTTAGGGGAATTGGAAGCCAACATTCGTGGCGTTATTGCCGACATACGGCCCCATATGCTCGAAAAAGTGGTTGAAAATTGGACCTGTAGAATTGGCTTTATTCGAGCCAGCCGCGGCGGCCACATGCCCGAAATCATATTTAAACATTAATGGCATAAAATTATCCTTCCAATAAAGCCAAATTGATGGACCTTAAAACGATTTTCTTGTGTTTTATTTCAATTCGAAGTTCTATACCCCTAAAAAAAAACACCCTATATAAACAAAAACGGTATCAAGTAAGGAATCAGACTTTTGAATATCGCATATAAGGTCCTATCAAGCGTATTGTGCGAAAGACTAAAGCCTGATGTGAACATACTGATTGGACCTTATCAGTGTGGCTTCAGACCTGGTAAATCTACCATCGACCAGATTTTTACAATACGCCGAATCTTGGAAAAAACCCATGAAAAAAGAATCGACACACATCATCTCTTCGTTGATTTTAAAGCCGCTTTCGATAGCACGAAAAGGAGCTGCCTATATCACGGTCCAATAATTTATATGGTCGTCGCAATCGGCCAACAACACGAAATTACCGTTTGACGTCGTTTAATTCTTATGTCAAAATGCACATGTGAGAGGGAACGCGCAAAAACGATTCGCCTATTTTCTAAGCTTTTCACGTAAAACACACACATAAATCACACACAAATGTTATCACAAAGCACTCGTTAAATATCAATTCACAGCGAATTTTTATTAAAAATAAATAAAACACGAAGCGAACTCAATAGCTTTTCCAAGAACTGTAAACAAAGAATGTAAACAAAAAACAAAGATATGATAGTTTGACATAAGGTGTGGATGAGGAAGAAGAAGACGCTATGTCATGTGAGACGACCATATAAATTATTGGATCATGGCCTATATGCCACTATGTCTGAATTTGGTTTGCCCGCACAACTTATACGGTTATGCAAAATGACCTTGAGCAACACCGTCAGCTCGGTCAGAATTGGGAAGTACCTCTCCGAGCCGCTCGAAACTAAACTAGGTTTCAGACAGGGTGACCCCTATCGTGCGATTTCTTTAGTTTAATGCTGGAGAAAATAATACAAGCTGCAAAACTTAACCGCGCTGGAACAATATTTTATAAAAGCGCGAAACTGTTGGCATATGCTGACGATATTGATATCATTGGCCTTAACAACCGCGCCGTAACTTCTGCTTGCTCCAAATTAGAAAAAGAAGCGGAGAAAATGGGATTGGTGGTGAACGAGGGCAAAACGAAGTACCTTCTGTCATCATGCAAAGAGTCAGCGCATTCGCGTCTTGGCAACCAAGCCACTGTTGGCAGCAATAATTTCGAAATAGTAAAGGACTTCGTTTACCTGGGAACCAGCATTAACACCAACAATAATGTTAGCCTAGAAATCCGACAAAGAATTACTCTTGCAAACAAATGCTACTTCGGACTGAGTAGGCAATTGAAAAGTAAAGTCCTCTCTCGACGAACGAAAATAACACTCTACAAGTCACTCATCGCACCCGTCCTGCTATATGGTGCAGAAGCGTGGACACTAACAACATCTGATGAGGCGGCTCTCAGTATTCGAGAGAAAGGTTCTTAGAAAGATTTGTGGACCTCTACGCGTTGGCGACGGCGAGTACCGAAGAAGATTTAATGTTGAGCTGTATGAACTTTACGCAGACACCGACATAGTTCAGCGACTTAAAACACAGCGGCTTCGCTGGCTAGGCCACGTAGTGCGAATGAGCGAAGATGCTCCAGCCCAGAAGGTATTCTTATCGGCACCCGCCGGTGCAAGCAGAGGAAGAGGGAGACCACCACTCCGATGGAAGGACCAAGTGGAGACCGATTTGCGATCCCACGGTGTTTCCAATTGGCGCCAGTTGGCGCAACGAAGAAACGACTGGCGAGCTATGTTGGACGGTCAAAATCGGCCTGGCGGTTAGATGACCATTTAAAGAAGAAGAAGGTATCAAGCAAATGTGCCAAACATGTCATTGGCACATTGGCAATTAGGCAGCAGCCATCAACTCACACCTATGGTCCGCTTTCTATAGAATTAAGAATTCAGAATAAACTAAGCTAGTCTTAAATTCCCAGAATATAAGCTTGAATATTGTGTAAAGAGGATTAAATAAAGATAACAGTTCAATCCTTAGCGGTAATGCTGCCAAAATAGTTGTTTTAAGAACTTATCGCGGCCGGGCCAAACTTTAAATGGCGATACTGCCAGAAGATGTTTTAAATCTCCTATGGTAACAATAAAAAGAGACAAAAATTTCTAAGTACTAAATTAAAATTAAAAACAAGTATCGTTATAAATACGAGAAAAGATAAAAACAAAAATATTTCATGGTAACAATAAAAAGAAACAAAAATCTCTAGTTACTAAAACCAAAATAGGAAACAAGTATCGTTATAAATATGAGAAAGGATAAAAACAAAAATATTTGACGGTAACAATAAAAAGAGACCAAAATCTCTAGTTACTAAAACAAATTAAAAACAAGTATCGTTATAAATACGAGAAAAGATAAAGACGAAAATATTTTACGGTAACGATAAAAACAGACCTAAATCTCGTGTTGCTAAAAAAAAATACGAAAAAAGTGTAAAAAAATATTTTACGGTAACAATAACATTAAGGGACACAAATCTCTAGTTACTAAAAATAAAAACTAGTATTGTGAAAAATACGAGAAAGGAAAAAATCAAAACAAATAAATTCTGATACCAAAAATTGCCGAATTTTGGACAACTGTAAAGTAATGCTTTAAGGAGTCCAACTCTGATTGAAACTATAACAACAACAAATGCAGACTCCCCGTTCATTAATGACAGGAAGGCATCATACAAGGGAGACAAGCGGTAAAATAATTAAGTTCCATAAGTTTGTTATTATTAATTTCGACGCCATTTTGAGTCTATTGGACTTTTGCATATGCAGATAAAAGACCCTGCTATATAACAGAGCAGGAGATGAGTGTCCTAAGACAGGGTTCTAGGTTAGTTGAATTTTATAATGAAGTTAATAAGAAGTTGACATTGTTGATCAACAAGGCCATAATGACTCATGGCACAAGTTCTGTCATAACTAAGGAGTTAAATATAAAAAAATAGGGATACAGGACTACGAACATTTATAACTGGACCTAGGCCTGTGTACCAACAGAATAGCCTACCCAAAAGGGCCAACGAAAGTACTCAAGTCAGCACTCAGCCTCAGCAAAAGGTACAAAGAATAAATAACATACTCGTAAATGAAAACCATTTTTAGAATAAATTCTGATTTGCTCGTGGGCAACAAGTTCTTACATACGGGCGGGAATATATAATAACAAAAATGTACTAGCTATTAAGAAGAGGGTAAGGACCATTAATGGTTCGACTATCATAGAGTATTTCCATAGTGTCAACTTATTTGGGATTGAAGAACGATTTTATGAGATTTATAATTTAGAGAGCGATCTCTTAATTGGAGTCAGTTTCTTAGATAGAATGGATCCAAGATTGATATCCCGGGTCGAGTGTTAATTTATGGAAAAGAAAAAATACATTTTCTAAATGGTTTAAACAATTTAAACCCCTTGGGACAAAATAGTCCTAAAGCGCCTGCCGATGATAATACCGGCCTGTTAACAGAAAAAATTTAAATCAAAAATGTTAAAAAAAATGTGTAAGTAATTCAAATCCCTTGGGACAGAAAAGTCCTAAGGCGCCGGCCGATGGGAATACCGGCAACAAAAATAATAAATGCTTACTGAAAGTGGTTTCGGGAAATAAAGTACCGGAAAATAATAAAATAAAAACAAGAAAAAGAAAATTTAAAAATATATCGGGAAAAGGAACCCCTAAAAAATTATCCAAGGTAAATACCTGAAAATTAGAAAATATAGAGCAGAATGAAAATTAAACTTCTGGAAATGTTATAAATAATATATTACCTGAAGGTTCTAGTCAATTTTCAAGGATCGAAGGTAGAAGATATAGTGACGAGAAAGAAATAATAAAAGATTAGCAAAATGAAACAAGTGATGAAATTTTAGCAGTACATGGTGATGTGAATTTGGATTTACCTTTTCGTACTGATGTAAAAACAGAGATACGAACAACTGAGGAAAAACCAATTTGGTTTAAACAATATCCTTATCCAATATCAGTAAATAATTTTGTTACTGACGAAATTCAAAATTTTTTGTAAAAGGGAATAATTAGGGAAAGTAAAAGCGCATACAACTCTCCAGTATGGGTAGTTCCAAAGAAAGGGATAAATGACGACGGAAGTCCAAAGTTACGATTGGTAATCAATTTAAAAAAAAATGTATGAAAAAACAATATCGGATAGGTATTCGATGCCAAACCCAGAAATTATACTTACAAATTTGGGAAAGTCAAAATACTTTTCCACGATTGATTTGGAGTCTTGATTTTACCATATATTAATGAAAGAAAGTGATATAGAGAAAACGGCGTTTTAAGTGAATAATGTTGTTGTTGTTGTTGTAACGACAACGAAGGTTTTGGGGAGTGCTGTCGAACTGACAGTCCTTGGCCGGATATGCATCCGGTACGCTCCGGTACTCCCTTGCGGTACTGCCCGACTGTCGTGGTAGCGATTTATGACCAGTGGAACCTTCTAGGTCATGTCACCCCTCCTTCCGTAGATCAACCATCGAGTTGCACGTCATTACCTTTGTGCATATTAGTCGCCTCTTACGACCGGTATGCCTACCTCGGGCATATTCTAAACCCCTAACCCGCAGGGCAGCTCAGTGAATAATGGGAAGTACGAGTTTTTACGGATGCCGTTTGGACTGAAGAATGCGCGGAGTATTTTTCAGCGAGCTATGGACAATGTGTTAAGGGAATATATAGGGAAGTTTTGTCATGTTCATGTTGACGATGTCATAATTTTTTTTAAAAAATTTTGAGGAACATAAAAGTCATTTGAGTTTGGTAATTGAAATATTAAGGAGGGCAAACATGAAAATATCGTCCGAGAAATCGAAATTTTACAAGGAGGAGGTGACATTTTTGGGTTATGTTATGGCCAAGGATATCATTAAAATGGACCCAAAGAAGGTCGAAGTAATACAAAATTACCCAATACCAAAGACATTACGGGAATTGCGGGGTTTTCTGGGATTAACGGGGTATAATAGAAAATTTATAGAAAATTATGCAATGGTGGCGAAGGCACTAACTAAGCATTTGCAAGTGGAAAACGGGAGAGTTTCCCAATATTTATCAAAAAAAACCATTATCAATCTTGACCAAGAAGGAATAGCTGCTTGTGAAAGATTGAAGAGTTTACTGTCGCAACAGTTGCAATTAACGCAACCTGATTACAATAAGAAATTTATTTTGACCACTGATGCGTCAAACGTGGCTTTGGGTGCTGTGTTATCACAGAAGGGTAGGCCCATAATATTTTTTTCAAAAACATTGAACTCTGCAGAATTGAATTATGCCACTAACGGGAAAGAATTGCTTGCTATTGTGTGGGCTTTGAAAACTTTGCGTAACTATCTTTATGGAGTGAATTATCTGAAAATCCATACCGATCATTAGCCGCAGTCATTTGCAATTTCCTAAAGGAATCCAAACAATCAAAATTAAAAGATGGAGGGCGTTTATTGAGGAAAATTCGCCAAAAATTATTTATAAGCCGAGGGCTACAAAAGTCGTTGCAGACGCATTATCAAGAGTTTTGAATAATTTATCTTCTTCGGACGAATCAAGTAATTTGGGTGATTCCGCATTCCGCGCAAAGTAGTGATGAGTGTCAAATTCATGAAACAAAACACCATTAAACCATTTTAAACAAATTTTAATTGATAAAGGGACAAGGATTACAACGTTAGAAACCATTTTGACATTTAATAGTAAACGTTTTTTGATCGAATACGACTTGCCGGAAAATATACCTTCAGTTTTCTCTGAATATTTAAATACAAAAATAGTAACAGGAATATTTTGCACACCTGAAGTGCTTTATGACATTAAGCATGTTTGAAGGGAGACATACCCTGCTACGAAATTTCTTTATTCGAGATCATTTCCGAATGATATAGCCATTAGAGAGGATCAGGGAATGATTACTGAGCAAACTCATAATAGGGCTCATAGGAATTATAGGGAAAATTTGGCTCACATCAGGCAACAGTATTATTGGCTATTAATGATAAAACGATTCAAACAATATGCAAATATTTGTAGCATATGTAATAGTAATAAATATGCGAGGCATCCAAGATTGGTACTAATAGGTGAAGCACCTATACCAAAAAAGAAGGAGAACAACTCCATATTGACATTTTTTTCGCACAAAAATTTAAATTTATCTGGTTTTAAAATATATTGAAGATAAGGTAAGTTTAGAGGATAAGGTTTTAGAGCTTCTACAAACATTTCCGGATGTTAGGAGTATAGTTTTAGATAATGAACCAGGCTGGAGTATGATACAATTTAAATCTCTAATGGAGAGGTTAAATATACAAATTAATTTTTGCACACCACTAGCAATGGACAAATAGAAAGAGTCCATTCCACACTCATAGAAAATATCTAGATGTTTAAAACACGAGTACACCTTAATAAGTGATTTCGAATCGATTATAAGGGCAGTACACCAGTATAATAAAACAATACATTCAGTAACAGGTAAACAACCTAATAATATTTTATTCAATAAGAAAACTCATGCTAATATAAAGGATAAATTAAAATCAGCGCAGGAAAATATGTTAGAGCATCATAATAAGAAAAGACTTCAAAAGAGTTATCACAGAGGGGAGGTTATATATGAAGAAGTATATGGGGAGAGAAATAAATTAAGACCTAGGTATAAGAAGCAAGTAGCAATAGAGGATCTAGGTAACAAAGTTAAAATACAAAATATAAACAGAATTATTCATAAGGATAATATCAAGGTTTAATTTTATTTTATAGGAAAAATGGGGAGATTTATGCAAATTTTATTAATAATATTATATACCACATTATAACGTCAGATATAATCGATTATACAAGGGAGAATTATGTACTGGTAGAGGAGGAAAATGCAGGAGTTTTTGAAAGTTATGGATCAATATACCATTTGACAAACTTGTCATTGTATAAAACCGATGAAGAAATAATGTTACTTGATGACTCAACTATGGATTTTAAGATTACTAACAAAATTAATAATAGATCAAAAAGGGGTATCATTGAACTTGGGACGGTTTGGAAGTGGATTACAGGCACACGTGATCACGATGATTTTATGAAAATAACAAATAAAGTTAACGATTTAATAGAAAACAATAATAAGCAGTTTACAACAAATTCACAAATATTTAAGACCATTGCGGAATTAACACAATATTTGGAAGAACTACAGGGTAGGTCAAATTAAAAAACCTTTTTAAGACAAAGAAACAAACTAATAATTACTGAGCTTCAAAATACAGTAGAAACGATTACATTGTCAAAAGTAGGAATATTAAATCCCTTCATTTTAGACGTGGAAAAAATTTCAGAAATAATAAGCGAGGAAAGAATTAACGTAACAATATCAGATCTTATGGATATATCAGAATTTAAAATTGCACAAAAAAATAATTTAATAGTTATTTACATTAAGTATCCAAAAGTAAAAAATATATGTAAATTATTTTTCGAAATTAAATAATGCATTTTGTATGATAAAATCGTGGCTGTTTTCGAAATAGTACTATAACTATAGCCTGTATATGTTTGTTGCTTTCAATTTTTCCTCTAATCAAAAATAATAATTACTCGTTTTCGCGACCTTTTTGTTTTCTAATTCCTTCTTCTTGCTGGCTTGAGGTCTATGTTTTTTCAAAATTGAAACCAAAAATATTGATTCTACCAATATATTTCGACTACCTACGGTAATCGTCTTCAGGGTCAACTATATATAACAATAAAACATAAAAATATAATCACAATTAACATAAAAACAAATTGGTAAAAATTAAAAACATACATTATTACACGTCTGTCCTGTTTAACGTGGAGTTGTTTACTGTCCGTCTGTTTGTCAACAAATGCCTATATAAGTGAGCGCAGTTATCAGTGTCCGTTTTGTAATTCATTCTTATGCTGGCCGGTGTGTTAATTATATGAAGCATTTCCAATGTGAAGCTCTTGCTGTAATGTTGTTCTTGTTGTAATATCGTTGTTTCGTCAAAGTTCGGTGAGTGGTTTTTAGTTGTACAGTGGGTCATAAGTGCTGTTTTTTGATTATTTGTGTCGCGGCAATATTTAAAATCTGATTTATGTTGCGCGAGTCGAGATTTTAATTTGGCTTTTGTTATTCCGATATATATGTTATCACAAGATTCGTTTTCGTTTCCATTGCAAGGGATTTTATAGATAACATTGCTTTTTTCCGTGTGCAGTATTTTAGATTTAGTGTTGTTAAATAAATTTTTTAATGTATTAATTGGTTTGTGCGCTATTTTCACTTCTTCCCTATTGTAACAATCTGATTTCGTTAGGCGTTCTGATAGTTTGGGTACGTAAGTTACTGACTTAAATATTTTTTGTTTCGGCTTTGTTGACGTATTTTGGTTAGTTCCTTTTGAATATTTTTTAATTAGTGTTTTTATTAAATTTTCAGGAAAATCATTACTTTTTAATAGTTCTTTTATTTCTCTTTGACTTCGGCGTGGTAAGTGTCATCTGTTATTGTTAGCATTCTTCTTATACAGCCCATTGCTGTATTAATTATCATCGTCTTAGGGTGATTTGAGTAAAAGTTGATGATTCGTCCTGTAGATGTAGGTTTCTTATACCACTTTAACTTCAATTGATTTCCTCGTCGAACAATAATTGAGCCAAGATATGGTAATTTTCCGTCGTCCTCTAGTTCTGTTGTAAATTTAATGTTCTTGTCAAAAGAATTTAGGGCGTCAAGTGTGTTTGTACCTCGTTTTCATTTATAATCGCGAATAGATCGTCGACGTATTTTGTAAATAATCTTGGTGTTCGTGTTAATTTTTTAATGGTGTTCTCCAACAGGTCCTCCATAACAATATCTGCTATCACTGGTGATGTAGGTGATCCCATCGGTAGTCCTTTCAGCTGTGTATATATCTCATCATTAAACTTAAAATATCTGTTTTCTTCGATACAAAACCTTAAGATTTCTATAAAAATTTGCTTTGGTATTTTGGTATGCTCTTCTATTGTCGTCCATTTTTTCTTTATAATGTCAAGTGCTAGTTGTGTTGGTATACTCGGAAATAGGGAAATTACGTCAAAAGATATTAATTTTTCATCGTCACAAATGTAAGTATTATTTATCCTATGTTTAAACTCTATTGTATTTTTAATATTGTAAGTCGAGCTGGCTGTAACATTTTTTAAAATACTATGGCTGAGCAAATTGGCCTAAGTGGTGTGTCTTTTTTGTGGACCTTCGGAAGTCCATAAATCCGTGGGGGTAATGCCGTGGTTGTAATGAACTTATTCCTCTGTCTTTGAGAAAAGATCACACAACAACAAACGGTCAAAGTGCAATAGACCGTGCAATAATAGATACAGTAGAAAAAAAAATTTCTTAGCAAAAATGACAATATACGTATTTTAACATCAGATAAAGGAAATAAAACTGTTTTATTTTGTTTTGTTGTTTTTTTGGAAAGAACACCTGTTACACAAGAAGCATATAGAAGAGAGCTTGGAATAATATATAACATCGCTACAAACTCTCTCTCTATGGCGCGCTATACAACAGGTATGTGTATCATCATACACCTCCTAAGAGATTTTTGCGCCAAGCTTCTCTTCCAATTTGTGGTGTGCCGATTTGAATTTTCCCTACAAATTGGTGGGACCTACAGTTTTTTGCCGACTCCGAACGGCATCTACAAAGTAGACGAATTTTTGCTGAGAAGCCTGTCATGGCAGAAATACACTCGGAGAGTTTGCCAAACCACTGCCGAGGGGCGACCCCGTTTTGAAAAACTTTTTTTCAAATCACTTTTGATGTTACCTGTACCAGGGCTCGAACCATGGACCTTCGGTGTGGTAGGCCGGCAACACTACCTTCACACCACGGCGGCCGCCGCTACAAACAACGGATATAAAAAAGCACTAGTAGATAAACTCAGGAGAGACCTTAGAGAACAAAAAAGAAACAATGGAGAAGAAAGTACACAAACCTGGACGACAATGACATATACTGGAAGGGCAACATATAAATTAGCAAATTTCCTTAGAAAATACAACATCAACACAGCGTTCAAAACATCGAACAATTTAGGACGGAAGCTAAGAACCAAAACTAACTCAGAAGATCCATTTAGCAGCCATGGTGTATACAAGCCCACTTGTGAATGCCAGCACAGTTACATAGGACAAACCGGACGACAAGTAAGAACGAGGTTCAGAGAACACATTAGAGATTACAACAAAAAGATACGGAGTCCAACCATCATACCAGAGTCCAACTTTGCGAATCACATGCCGGAGAATAAATGCCCCCCCGGAAACATCAAAAAAACAGTCAAGGTCCTACATGTACAAGCAAAAGGCAGACGTCTGAACGTACTCGAAAACATGGAAATCTACAAACAAAAAACATTCGACGGTAGAATAATAAACGAACAGACAAACACTGTTTCCGACATGATATTCGAACCTTTAAAATTGGTTTACAAAAGACAAAGCAACCACTCAGGTGCAACAAACACACACGCACCGACGAATAAGCACAAAACAGTAAAAGATCAAAAACAACAAACAAGCAAAAAAGGTCAAACAACAAAAATCACCAACTTTTACCTGCCTCAGTTAACCACAAAAAAACCGATCGATGCAAACCACCCCCGTTTCTGAATGTACACACACAACACATGCACACACGTACACAAACAGACACCCATGCTGACGTTACCTGCTACCTACTATAAATACAAGACAAACGACCACAACAGATCAGAACGAAAATCGACACTGATGATGGCACAACGCCGAAACCGGTTTGTCTCAAAACCAAATTTGACAAGGGATGACGAAAAATCGTTCCAATATACATCGGAAATAAAACTGTTGCAATGGATATAAAGGAATATAATGACAAAATGAAAGATATATTAAATGACTTGACAATGTATAGAATTCAACGACAAGATCCAACCTCTAAATTACAAAATAAAAATAATATTTTAGTCGATCAGATCTTCAAAATGGATGTAATCTCAAAGACTGAGAGGAATAAGTTCATTACAACCACGGCATTACCCCCACGGATTTATGGACTTCCGAAGGTCCACAAAAAAGACACACCACTCAGGCCAATTTGCTCAGCCATAGGATCACCGGCACATAATCTATGTAAATACATTGCGGATATTTTAAAAAATGTTACAGCCAGCTCGACTTACAATATTAAAAATACAATAGAGTTTAAACATAGGATAAATAATACTTACATTTGTGACGATGAAAAATTAATATCTTTTGACGTAATTTCCCTATTTCCGAGTATACCAACACAACTAGCACTTGACATTACAAAAAAAAAATGGACGACAATAGAAGAGCATACCAAAATACGAAAGCAAATTTTTATAGAAATCTTAAGGTTTTGTATCGAAGAAAACAGATATTTTAAGTTTAATGATGAGATATATACACAGCTGAAAGGACTACCGATGGGATCACCTACATCACCAGTGATAGCAGATATTGTTATGGAGGACCTGTTGGAGAACACCATTAAAAAATTAACACGAACACCAAGATTATTTACAAAATACGTCGACGATCTATTCGCGATTATAAATGAAAACGAGGTACAAACACACTTGACGCCCTATATTCTTTTGACAAGAACATTAAATTTACAACAGAACTAGAGGACGACGGAAAATTACCATATCTTGACTCAATTATTGTTCGACGAGGAAATCAATTGAAGTTAAAGTGGTATAAGAAACCTACATCTACAGGACGAATCATCAACTTTTACTCAAATCACCCTAAGACGATGATAATTAATACAGCAATGGGCTGTATAAGAAGAATGCTAACAATAACAGATGACACTTACCACGCCGAAGTCAAAGAAGAAATAAAAGAACTATTAAAAAGTAATGATTTTCCTGAAAATTTAATAACAACACTAATTAAAAAATATTCAAAAGGAACTAACCAAAATACGTCAACAAAGCCGAAACAAAAAATATTTATGTCAGTAACTTACGTACCCAAACTATCAGAACGCCTAACGAAATCAGATTGTTACAATAGGGAAGAAGTGAAAATAGCGCACAAACCAATTAATACATTAAAAAAATTTATTTAACAACACTAAATCTAAAATACTGCACACGGAAAAAAGCAATGTTATCTATAAAATCCCTTGCAATGGAAACGAAAACGAATCTTGTGATAACATATATATCGGAACAACAAAAGCCAAATTAAAATCTCGACTCGCGCAACATAAATCAGATTTTAAATATTGCCGCGACACAAATAATCAAAAAACAGCACTTATGACCCACTGTACAACTAAAAACCACTCACCGAACTTTACAACAAGAACAACATTACAGCAAGAGCTTCACATTGGAAATGCTTCATATAATTAACACACCGGCCAGCATAAGAATGAATTACAAAACGGACACTGATAACTGCGCTCACTTATATAGGCATTTGTTGACAAACAGACGGACAGTAAACAACTCCACGTTAAACAGGACAGACGTGTAATAATGTATGTTTTTAATTTTTACCAATTTGTTTTTATGTTAATTGTGATTATATTTTTATGTTTTATTGTTATATATAGTTGACCCTGAAGACGATTACCGTAGGTAGTCGAAATATATTGGAAGAATCAATATTTTTGGTTTCAATTTTGAAAAAACATAGACCTCAAGCCAGCAAGAAGAAGGAATTACAAAAATAATAATAATTAACCAAGAATTATTATCAACTGGTCTTGAGCTCGTTAAACTTACAAAAATATGAAAATAATACATGTTTGTCCGATATGTTAAGCAATAAGCATGCCAATTGTACTAAAATAAATGAAAAAAACGAATCAATCAAAATTGTAAAAGATGGAGCAATAATAGTATCTGGAAAACATAAGGTTAATAGTCACACCATAGATGGAATTTACTTGGTAACTTTTCAAGATAATGTAACAATTGATAATAAAAAGTATGAAAATCCAACAGGAAGAATTTTAAACTATTTAAAAGAAGGAAGATTTAAACCATATTGATTTAAGATTGGACAATTTCAATTCACTTACTCCAATGCAACAGGAAATAAAGAGATATCCCATTTGGTGGGCAATTACGGCTTTAATGTTAATAACAATAATATCATATTTTATTTACAAATTGATTATATACATTGATTTTCAAATTCAATTAAAAATTCAAAAGAAAAAGAAGAAATTTTATTGAAGTTGTCAAATCAAATAAATAACCTCACAGCAATATATTCTAAGACGGGACGCTACGACTTAGAGGTGGGGGAGTTAACGCCACCATTCACCCATAGCACTTACCTGCCAAGTAAACAAATGTAGCTTCATTAAGCCACTTAGCCACATGAGTTAAATATGTTTTTGCCACTCCGGCAATTAGTGACCACACATTTTTAAACAGGAAGAGTTAAAGTAAATAATAACTGAAATATTCTAAGCTCCACATTTCTAACCTAAACAGAAACAGTTAAAGTGAATAATATCTCAAATATCCTAAGCACCACTTGACTTAGACTTAAGCACAAAACAACTGTATGTAGTGGTAAGTAAATAAGTTATACATAGCGAAGATGAATAAAGTTGAATCAGATTTTATTGCACCACAAGTCAAAGCGGTCTTTTTAAAAACCCCTCGCGACTCGTGCAATAAATAAGTTGCATTCTTTTACCCGCTCTATGTTCCAGCTCATAATCATAGTTTGGAAAGTCTAGTGCCCATCTAGGAATTCTTGGGTTTACATCCTTTTTGTTGAGTGTGAATGTCAAAGAATTGCAGTCTGTAACAATTTGAGCTTAATTCCTTGTAAATATACCCGGAACCGCTTTAATGCATACACTATGGCCAACGTTTCTAACTCAAAACTATGATATCTAGATTCAATATCGGTAGTCCTTTTAGAAAAATATAAAACTGGATGTAGCTTATTATTTTTTTTTTTGCAAACATCAAGCGGTGTAGTTCTGTTTTTATTTTGCTCTGTGTTTTTCTTTAATAATTAAATCATATTTTGATATTCTAAATATTCTAAGATATAATTAAAGTTAAAAGAGTTTAAATAGTTAATGTGCTTCACTACCTGGTGTGAAAATTGTTAAAATTGTTGAATAATGATTAATCATTATAAATTCATACTTTTGAATTTGTGTGTGCCGAGTTTTTTGCATACTTCATTTGTTTTATTTGCTGCTTTTGAAAGGCAAATATTTAATATTGCAATTGTTGTTGTGTGCTGACTTAGTTTTTTGACTTCTTTTTCATCACAGCTTTTTGCGTGGTTTGTTGAACGTCACATACGGTGTTTTTAAAACTGCTTGCTCAGCACAGTGCCATTTAAACTGTCAGGGTTGTTTTTCTTTCATCTGCTAAATTCTTTAACTTATAATTTTTTCTAAATTTATATAAATATTTATTTATACAAAAATGTCGTGCATGATACTAAACTGCCAAGTAAAAAGCGAGTCCGAACGCTTCATGCTACGAAGCTGTGTGATGGACTTGTCCACGATAAGTGCACTGGGTTAACCGGTAGAACAGCTGACCTGCTTAATGAAGGAAAAGGCCTGCGCTGGTCTTGTTCCAAATGCCGATCGACGGAAGTTGATCTCTGTAAAATCTTTAGGCATACCAGAAATGGGTTTTCTGAAATCAGCAAAGATTTTTCATAGCTTACTGAAAAATTCAAAAAATATGAAAATATTTTTAAAGCCTTGGAAACTTTAGATGATTCGCCTATGATTCGTACGGATGATCTGCTGACTACCTCAACAGTGCCGAGCTTCCCTCAAGCCCATGAACTTATCGATTTGGCTTCTCCAATTCTTAGTACGGTTGTTCGAGCAACGTCCAAGAACGCCCCTTCAAAAATATCCACTAGGAAAAACCCGGAACCTCCAACTATTGCAAATAGAGTCTGAACCAATCGTTAGTAAGCTGGTTGTGGTCCCTCGCAAAATATCTATTTTTGTGTCTAGTTTCCATCCAGACACTACCGAGGATGATTTGATGTACCATATTTCTTCTAAAGTTAAAGATCAAAGCGTAACTGTTAAAAAATTTAATTTCACATATCAGAGAAGTATGTCTTCTTTTAAAATTGATGTATCTGTAAAAGATTTCGATACTCTTTCGGACAGCTCTTTTTGGCCTCCCGGGGCTCTGTGCGGGAGTTTGAATACAGACCAAATAGGTATGTTTAAAATGTAGCGAAAATTTCTCGTAAAAACGTCGAGTCAAAAAACTGAGCACTAAATCTGTGAATATCGTTTATCAAAGTCAGAGGTTTAAATACCTATTTAACTGATCTCTTTTTGAAATCTTTTCATTGTAACTATAACGTAGTTGCTTTTTCCGAAACCTCATGTTTTCAATTCAGAGTTTTTATGTAACGAATATCAAGTATATAGAAATTATCGCTTGAACAGAGTCGGAGGTGGTGTTCTACTTGCCGTTAATTCCTCCATACCTTCAGAAGAGGTTAATATACCTAACATCGATTCCGAGAACGTCTCTATGTACTTATATGTTTTGCTACATCCCTCCAGCATCAGATTTTCCAGTCTCAACATGCAACATGTCTCTCTGCTCAAAACTGTTAACTTTTTGACTAAAGCTTCAGATTCAATGATAGTTTTGAGTGATTTTAACTTACCTCATATATCGTGGAACATATCTGATGGAAACATTATTCCAAATCCGTCCAAACTTTGCTACAATGACTTTGTAGATGGAATTTCCGATTTTTGCCTTAATCAAATAAATGTTACCGCTAACAAGTTTTGGAAAGTCTTAGATTTAGTGTACGTTGATGATATAAACAAACTTTCTGTAAATCGTTGTGATCCGTTGGTTTTACCAGAAGACCTTTACCACCCTTCTATGGAAATAATCTACGAAACCATAAGTAATGGCTAAGGTACTCAATGCTACTCAAGTAGTAGCTTTGATTTTAACTTTTCCAAAGCCAACTACAATAAATTAAATAAAGAACTGTCTAAATTAACTTGGCCTTAATTTAGTAGTGATATCGATCTAAACGTCTCACATTTCAATCAAACTATTTACTGCCTATTTGAGAAGTTTATTCCTAAACTTAAATTAACTTATGATCATCGTACGCAAGCTTGGTTTACTAAAGAGCTTAAGGATCTGAAAAATAGGAAAACGGGATCATTTAATTTATATAAGAAATCTGAATCAAATAAACATTACTTACTGTATTCTATTCTACTTCAGAAGTACATCGATTTAAATAAAAAGTACTATAAAGTTTATATCTCTAAAACAAAAAAAAAACATTATCCTCAATCCAAAGTCATTTTAAATTTTTCGTAAATTCTAAGCGTAAAGTATTGGGGTTTCCCTCAGCCATGAAATATCAAGACATTATATCAAGCGATAATCAAGATATCGCAAATTTCTTTGCTCAATTTTTCATTTCTAACTATTCTGCCGTCACAAATTCAAACTTGCAAAACTATCCTTATGAGCTACATGGGAAAAATTTAATTAATTCCCCAATAACATGCACCAAATATGTTTTAATTTACATTAAAAGAGTCTTTTAAATACGGTCCTGATAGGTTTCCTACACGTTTCTTAAAAGGTGTGCGAACCTTATTACCCAGCCCCTTACCAATTTGTTCAATCTATCACTAAAGTGTGGTGTTTTTCTAACTGCGTGGAAAGAATAGTTTCTTCTACCGATGCATAAATGCGGCAGTAGGTCTTCTATAGAGAACTATCGTGGCATAGTAAAGCTTTCTGCCATCCCAAAATTGTTTGAAGCTATTGTTACAAATCAACTTACGGGTCCGATCTCTACTTTTATAGCTGACTGCCAACACGGGTTCAGTAAGAGAAAGTCCACAGTTACGAATTTACGTGAGGTTACCAGTCATGTCTCAAATGGCTTTAGAAAAAATCTATACACCGACGTTATTTATACGGATTTCAGCAAAGCTTTTGACAAAGTGTTTCACTCATTACTTATTCAGCCGGGTCTCAATCGCTGGATCTCTTCTTACCTTAGTGACAGGACACAAAGAGTAGTGTTCAAAAATTAGGTATCCGATGTCATTTATGTCTCTTCAGGAGTTCCTAAAGGAAGCCATCTTGACCCGATTCTGTTCTTGTTGTTTATAAATGATATTTCTACAATAATAAAATTGTCAAAAATGTTAATGTATGCTGACGACGTAAAGCTTTTCATGTCATTCGCCATTCGCGTCATTTGAAGATAGAAATAAGCTATAATCAGATCTAGATACACTAGTTACTTGGTGCGATTTAAATTATATGCCACTTAACCTTAAAAAATGTAAATACATAGGCTTTTCGCGGGGAACTCCTCAGCCGGCTTCCTATACAATTAAAAATTATAGTCTTGAGCAAGTGTATGATTTTGTGGACCTGTATGTATAGATTACTATGGACTATAAACTCAGTTTCAACCGCCATATTAACGCAACAGTCAATAAGGCTAGAGGTGTTCTAGCATTCGTTAAACGATGGTCTAAAGAATTTAGTAACCCTTATGTAACTAAAGCTCTCTTCACTACATTAGTCAGATCGATACTTGAATACGGTTCTATAATTTGCAACCCGCGTTACCAGGTTCATGTAGATCGCTTAGAATCAGTTCAAAAACCATTTTTACTATTTGCCTTAAGAGATTTTCATTGGGATCCCTTGTAATCTGCCACCCTATATGAATCGTTTAAAACTCCTTAAAATTCACACAATTTCTAGTCGGAGGGAAATGCTTGGAATTGTTTTTATGATTAAATTGCTTAATGGTTCACTCTCCAGCCCGTTTCTCCTATGTGAAGTGAACTTCAATGTACCGTCTCGTCCTTCAAGGCATTTTAAACCTCTAGTCTCAAAACAGTGCCGAACCAATTTTCAGTTAAAGGAGCCTTTTCGCTGTTTGTGTCAAGATTATAACGCTCTTTCTGGTAGATTTGATATTTCAGACTCGCTTTTCAGCATAAACAAATCAATTATTTCTATCCTAAATACATAGCAACTAATTGTTTCTTATTCTTCGACTTTTATATTAACTTCTAACAATAATTTTATTCTGTTAACTAATTATTTCTTAATGTGAAACCTATCTTATATCTATTTCACTTAGCTGATGAGGTTTTCTCTGTAGCTGAGCAGTTTTAGATGTCGACGATTAACAAACCAAAGCCTTTCAACGACTCGGCACGAACAAAGAATCCGCGCGTTATGTGGATGCGCCGGTCAGGCGGGATATGGTGGGTAATCCGTTTGGGAATTATTATTATTATTATTACCTTTCTTCTTTTGAAAAAGTATGGCTCCGAATGCACTAGCATCACAATGAAGCTCTGTGACGTCATTAGGAGCATATATCGCCAAGATAGGCGATACCAATAATTTCTTTTTTAATGTGTCAAACATTTTCAATACTAAGTGGCCGAACTCGAATGTCTTATCTTTTCTCAAAATAGTCGAAAAATCCCTTATGAACCTGAAAATATGAGCGGAGTCCTAGGAAGCTATGTACTTCTTGTACCTTTGTCGGCACCGCAAAATTTTCAACCGCCCTTAAACCTTTCTTGTCTGCTATTATTCCTTCGCCCGTAATTAAGTAACCTAAATAGGAAATTTCTGACTGCATAAATTCGCACTTGTCTAGTCTAAGTTCTAATTTGTTCTGCACTAGACACCTGAATACTTTCTGAAGGATACGCATATGTTCATCCAACGTTTCAGTTGCAATCATAATATCGTCAAGGTATAAAATAACTTCATAAAGGCGTATCATTTTTGTAAAAACTTTATTAATTAACTTTTGAAACGTAGCAGGAGAATTTCTCAAACTGAAGGGCATTCTGAGAAACTCGAACTGCCCTAGCGGTGTTGTAAAAGAGGTATACTTTACTGATTGTTTTGCGACATAAACATGAAAAAATCCGTTTTTGAAGTCTAATTTTGTAAACCACTTTTTCTTCGCCAGCCTATCCAACAAGTCATCTATCAGGGGTATTGGGTAGCTATCCTTCGCCGTAACTTTATTCAGTTTTCTATAATCTACACACATACGTAATTCACCGGTTTTCTTTTTTACCAAAACTATTGGTGAAACAAATTCAGAATCACTAGGCTGTATATATTCCTCTGCTAAGCAGTAGTCTAGTATCTTTTGTATTTTTGTGTTTTCAATATATGACAACCTTCTAGGAGCACAACTAAAAGGCTTGTCGTTTCCTGCACTAACCGCAATTCTTGTTCAATCATAGGTTCGGTTGGCCGTTCGGCGTTCAAATACATATCGGCGAAAAGTTTCTGAAGATTTGTTTGATCACGAACACTAACTTTACTTCCCACCGTATATTCCATTTCTTTCGGTTTGTCTATATCTATTGCTAATAGTTCACTTATAACTTCGTTCTCCTGTTTATGCCAGCAACCTTCTTCAATAAATTTGTAATCACTACTAAAACCTTCACACTTTGTATTTATACCTAAATCAGCTAATTCTACATTGCCTATTTTTAATTTGGCTTCACTTACTGCAATAAAGTCTCTACCTAAAGGAGCTGGGTATTTAATCAAATAATCAGAATCCACTACAAGTTGAATTAATACATTTTTATTAAGTACTTTTATATTACAATATAATTTATCCAGCACATTTCATTTTGAGTTGTTTATTCCAACGTAAACTTCTTTTACTTCTAGCAACTGTATTCTTCCTGCCACTAAACTCTGCTTAACCAAACTTATGGGGCTTCCTGAGTCAATTAGGGTTTCTAAAACTATATTAAAATAAGGATTGGCTATAATACATATTTCAAAATAGCTTATAAAATTATTGTTCTTCGATCCTTTGTAATCTTTGCAATTAACTGCATAATGACCCTTTTCACCGCATGCGAAACATACTCCAAACTCGCGATTCGGCTTGCCGCACTCTTTTGAAATATGACCCGTACTGTTGCAGTTGTAGCACCTTAGCCTGCCGCCAGTCAGTTGTTCTTGCTGTGCAGTAGTTGGTTGGGCGTTTGCTCTTTGTGGTAACTCGGTAGTACGGGATGCTCTAGCTAAATCGATGGACGTGGTGAAATTATGCATTTTTGCTTGTATCTGTAGTTGTCTATTAGGTATCCCGTCTATGATGTATTCGACAAGTTCTTTCTAGCTTAATTTAAGGTTGCTAGCTAGCAAACACTTTTCATAGTGATAGTTGCTAAATGACTCAGCCGAGTTCCACAAGCATTTTTCGACGCGATGTCGCACTGTCAAAAAGTTATCGCTTTGTTCAAACACTATGAACATTTCTTTAAACACGTCTTCAAGGGTGAGAAGGTGCATTTTGCTAGTGTTGTACCACGACAACGCAACTCCTTTTAACTTAAGTCGTACCACAAGGCTAAGCTTTTCATTGTCGATTTTCAACGTTTTTTGGAAATGCAGTAGCTGGGATTGCCATAGCTTAAAACCATTGCTGCCATCGAAATCTGATAGCAATTAGGGCTGAACACATTGAATACGGTGGCTGCAAACCAAAGCTACAACTGCAGTCAGGCATTTGCTACTTGATTACAATGAAAGCAGCAACGATAGGTGTGAATTATCTTAAAAAGTAGCAAAGAATTATAGAAAAAGTACAAATTGTGTGAAAGATACATATACCTTGATAAATAAAACTTATATTACAAGTTATTCACTCTTCCTTTCGTTTTTATTGACAAGAAGAAAACAAAAATAGTAATAGATATAATCTGTCGACAGCGGCATTCGTGGTTTGTAGCTATGAGGCGCTTAAAATAATGCTTTACATGAGAACGTGTGTAAAAATAATATGACAGATGGCGCTTTGCAGCCGCCGTCTTGAATGCAATCAGGCCTACTGTCTTACCGTTTGAAACGGTATATCGCTTGTTGGTGTCGCCACTTTCTTCTCTTCTTCTAGAGACAGTTTCAATTTTAGTAGTTCGATTTCCTTCTCTGTAATTTGATTTTCATGGCTGCACTTTTGTCGCTTTTTGCTGCTGAGAGATAGGCCCGGTTTTTCAGTACAAGTTCAACTCAATTTGTCAGTTAAACTAAGCTTAAACTTGTTACGCAGTTTTTCAGTCAACTTTAAACGAAGTTTAAACGTAGCTTAAGCGGCCAATATGGCAGGGTTAAACTTTAGTTAACCTGACAGCTGTTTGCATATTTGATAGTTTTGATTGTGAAACAATAAACTGAACGCAATTAAAAAAGGACGATATTTTGATATTTAATTAAATACTGGATATATCATCGGACGGAAGTGATTATAGTGATGCAGAAATTAGCAAAATCCTAACTATTACAATACTGAGGAGAAGCAATGGCGTTGAATATGTACACAAATGTCATCTGTTGCCGTATCTAGATAAAAAACAAAACCAATGTTGCCGTATAAAAGCAATTCTTAAAAGTGGCCTTAAACTCTCACTGAAAAACCACTCTGCAGTTTAACTGGAGTTTAAATTAATGCCGAGTTTAAGCAAACTTAGTTTAAACTTAGCTTAACCAAAGACTGAAAAACTGGGCCATAGAGTCACTTCGTTGGTACTGTGCTATATCGCAGCTAATCGTGCGTATACCAAACAGACCATTGTTCAGTTGAACCAAACCATTAGCATCGTTGTCCACATCGTTGGCTGTACTAGGTGCGACCGTTGCTTTCATTTGTCATCGCACACGTTGACCACTCAGTTATTTTTACCGTTTGCCGCTACGTTGTATGTACCGCTTGTCGCTCCGTTGTTCGCCCCGTTATCAGAGTTGTCGTGCTCGTCGTCAAGATACTCGATTTCTTCATACATCTCCTTTTGCCCTTTAGCCCTTTCTTTGTCACCTTTACCAGGGCATAATCCGCGTTCCGGAGCGGGGAGCACTAGCCTTGCCGCTAACGAAGTTTTGGAACCGCTCGCATTAACGCCAGCAGCTGTGCACCATGCTTCAAGTTGTAACAGCGTATACTTTTCTGCACTAATTGTTTCGCTATCCATTTTCACCAGATTTTTATTTATTATGACTTTATATTTTGTAGGAGTGTTTTCGCTGACCACTTCTGACTGAAATACGCCAGAAATATATATATATATATATAATGCCAAGTATTAACTTATTCGCACCAATGCTCAAAATCGAATGAATCTGTCCTTATTTCGTCAAAATGGTGTCTTTTACAATCGCTATTATTTACAAATCGATACTTATTGGATAGCTATTACTATTGTTAAGGTGTAGTTACATGAGACGTATCGTAAACTAAATCTTAAGGCGACTTCACATTCCTGCCGCTTGCTTACTATAACTTATGTAGATATGCTTACACTAATAAAGACAAGTTCACATGTTGCAACTTAATCTAAGATATAATGCCTAACCAGAAGTGTTGTAAAGCTACAGTGGGGAGCATTAGTGAGTACATAGATGATATTTTTGTACTTAATAATGCATAACAAGAGCAATAATAAAGATAACAACAACAATTTTTTTTATTTCTTTGATGCTTAGTATACGAGGTGTGTTCAAAACGTATCGCGAATTTTGTGTTTTTTCAAAAATTCTTTATTTATTCATGAATATCTATTTTGTCCCCTTCAAAGTAATCCCCATGAGATATTATACACTTGTGCCAACGGTTTTTCCAATCTTCGAAGCACTTCAAAAAATCATTTTTTTGTATCTTGTTCAGCTCCTCCTTCGATGCTGTCTTTATCTCGTCAAGAGAAGCGTAACGTCGTCCTTTCATCGGCCTCTTCAGTTTAGGGAACAAGAAAAAGTCACAGGTGGCCAGATCTGGGGAATACGGTGGCTGCGGCATCATTAGTGTGTTGTTTTTGGCCAAAAAGTCGCGCACCAGCAACGATGCGTGAGCAGGGGCGTTATCGTGGTGCAAAAGCCAATTTTTGTTCTTCCACAAATCCGGGCGTTTCTGGCGGATTACTTCGCGCAAATTGCGCATAACTTGCAGGTGATATTCCTTATTGACCGTTCTTCCCTGTGGCAAGAACTCATGATGCACCACGCCCCTGCAATCGAAGAAAACTGTCAGCAAAACTTTCACATTCGACCGAACTTGGCGCGCTTTTTTCGGCCTTGGTTCGTGCGGCAGCTTCCATTGAGATGATTGAGCTTTGGTTTCCACGTCATAACCATAAACCTACGATTCGTCACCAGTTATGACCCTCTGGAGCAAATTTGGGTCGTCGCGGACAGAGTTTAACATCTCATTAGCAATGTTCATGCGATGCTGTTTTTGGTCACAATTGAGCAGTTTTGGTAAAAAAAAATAGGTAAAAATCGAAGACGATCCAAAACACGTGCAAGCAAAGCAGCTGTCAACAATTAACTGAACATTCAAAATGGCCGAGCTTGTCGGCATAAGTGAGAGACATGAGTACCAACATAACGCCACAAAAAATTCGAAATTCGAATATACGTAACCAGCGAAAATTCAAAATTCGCGATACTTTTTGAACACACCTCGTACTTCAATTTTATTTATATTACAACAACAGAAAATATCAAAGTCCAATAACAAATTAATGAAAACCAAAACAAAATACATGTACTCAATTTTGCACCCGTTATCTTTTCAGCAATGCATTAAATATTTACCGTTTTTTTCCAAATAGAGTGTTTAATTTATAGTAAATTCTAATCTAAGATAATGTTTTGCATATTGTGGACGTATTTTGAGATAAATAAAGAATAAATAAATCTTAAAAAATATTTAAATAAATAAAATATAAAAACAATGAAAAAAATATCGCGTGAAGTAGAGGACAAAATTGTTTCGATGACTGAAAGTGGATCTTCTTCTCGGCAAATTGCTGCGGATTTGAAAATAAGCCAGTCGGTAGTGATAAGAGCACAGAAAAGGCGAAATTGTCAATCAAATGTGAAGGTCAGAGGACGTAAAAAGCTTTTGACAGATGCGGACGCACGCCTAATGATGGCACGAATGAAAAAAGACAAGTGTTTGACACCAGGAAATGCAGCCTTGGAAATAGGTAAATCTGTCAGTCGATGGACTGCAAGAAGATCCCTCCACAAAATTGGGTATATCTCGGCGGTTAAAAAACAAAAACCTGCTCTATCTGCCAAAAATGTTAAGGCGCGACTAAAGTTTGCAAGAGATCATGTGAATTGGACTGAAGACGACTGGAAATGTGTTATTTGGTCAGACGAATCGAAATTCAACCGCTTCCAGTCTGATGGTAAGCAATATTGCTGGCGCCGCCCAAATGAAACCATCAAAAGACATCACGTGAAAGAGACTGTGAAACATGGTGGAGGTAACATCATGGTGTGGGGTTGCTTCACATGGTGGGATATTGGACCAATCCAGAAAATTGATGGAATTATGAGGAAAGAGGATTATTTGAACCTCTTACATAGCCATCTTCCTGATTTTGTTGACAGGAGCGCTTATCCTGAAGAAGAGATCATATTTCAACAAGATGGTGACCCTAAGCATACCGCCAAAATCGTGAAGAAGTGGCTCAGTGAGCAAAAATTTCAGGTGATGGAGTGGCCGGCACAAAGTCCTGATCTCAATCCAATTGAAAATTTATGCACATACGAAAGGGCACCTACAAGTCTGGGCGAGCTTTGGGAGCGTGTTGCCAAGGAATGGCTGGATATACCGGATGAAATAATTCAGAACTTGGTGGAAAGTATGCCAAAGCGCATGAAAAGCGTGATTAAAAACAAAGGCTTATGGACCAAATATTGATTTCGCTCATTATATTCATATTTTAAAATGGTGCAAAATTGAGTACATGTATTTTGTTTTGGTTTTTATTAATTTGTTATTGGACTTTGATATTTTCTGTTGTTGTAATATAAATAAAATTGAAGTATACTAAGCATCAAACAAATAAAAAAAAATTGTTGTTGTTATCTTTATTATTACTCTTGTTATGCATTATTAAGTACAAAAATATCATCTACGTACTCACTAATGCTCCCCACTGTATATATTCCTACAATATATACATTATATTGTTCGTGCCAGTCACTTGAGGTGTACCAGTTTTTTGTTATACATTCCAAATTTCCATTTGATATTATCACACTTGGGTAAATTCATCATTGCAAGAATCGTAATAGATTATGCGGAATCCCTCAATTTAATTGACAGATCTTATTCACCTTAATTAAATTATCTTCATTTCTATTTTGATTTCCAATTACTACAATAACATTATTGTATTTTCATTGAATTATCATTACATCATTAATATTGTTAAATTTTGGACATTCATACTAAATAAATGTGAATTTGATTTAAATCTATCGAGTTGCATCACTGCATTTTACATTGGTCCTTGCGAGCCAAATTTGAAACCAATGGCAACGCAACCAAAAAAGTACAACCCTGTTCGTTAAGTGCGACCTCTACTATTGCCATTCGAAATTTATCCGTTCGGTTGTGCTGACCCAAATTTTAGTGAGTGTCCAAAATTTAAATTAATAATTAAATAAAGTACAGTGAACTTAAATAAGTTTGTGTCCGACTCTTCGTCTTCGGCAGTTTTGACATAAAGCAATTCGTGCATACGCACACAAAAAGTTACATACATACATATGTACATTTAAACGTTTGGGTATACCGCTTGGGTACATACCTACACAAATATTAATGTGGCGATTATTCTCAAGCATGTACCATCGCTAACTCAATAACACTCCCACCACTAGTTAAACACAACAGAGATAACGATGGCTACTCTTAAGCGTGTGACTAGGAAGAGGAAGAGAGATGCCGCGAGTGCTTGCGAATACGATGCAAAGAGGAGATGCCAATAAATAACATCGACCCTTCGAGAACATGAAGAACGAACAACCAAGAAAGTACTCGGTGCGTGGGGAAGCACCCTGTCGGACTATATAAGGCAGTGACCAAACAAGGCAGGGGATCAGTTTATTTTGAATTGTTGTTCAGTGAATTACTGTAAAGTTACCAACCTCTTAAATTTGTATTGTGTTTATTACTAGTAAATAAAACTAGCTATTAGTTACAATATCTGTGCGTGTGTTTATTTGACATTATAGTGATCGAACCCAGGATTGATCGAATTCGTCACAATTGGTGTCAGAAGTGGTATTGTTGAATAAATGCCAGTGATTTAAAGGACATGGCGAAGTTGAATGAATTAAAGATTCAGCAACTCAAAAATGAATTGGAACAACGCGGACTAAACAGTACAGGCAATAAATCGGAACTACAGTCACGATTGCGGGGGGCCATGGAAGCAGAAGGAATCAACGTTGATGATCATGTTTTCTATCTTGTGGAGGAGGCATTGACGAAAATGGAAGAGAAAAAGGAGCCTCCGAATCCAGTGGCAAGTGTGGATACAAAGGCGTTGTTGCCTATATTTACTCGGATGTCGTCAAGCATTTCAACACAGCTGGAAGCACAGAAGACACACATGGCATCTCAACTGGAGGAACAGAAGACGCACATGACATCTCAGCTGGAAGAACAGCTGGCATCTTAGATTTCAGTTCAACTAGACGAACAGCAGATCGGAAGCAGATATACCAAATAGAGCTACAGAATCGCTTTCAGAAGGCTAATGAGACTTTGCAGGAATTTGCATCGGACATCGAGAGGTTGGCCTATCTAGCAAATGCGGAAGCACCCATGGAGTACACTGAGAGGGTAAAAATCCAAAGTTTTGTAAATGGAATACGCGATGTGGAGACGAAGCTGGCCGTATATGCAAACCTCAAACGGACATTCTCTGAAACGGTATCGCATGCTTTGACGCAAGAAACAGCCTCGCTTTTGAGTAAACCAGCATACAAGGCTCATCGCGTAGAAGTGGAAACTCCGGCTTGGGCAGGCAAAATTTTGGAACCGTTGAACGGAGTACAGAAAAAAAGTAATGGTGCCATTAAATGCTTTAAGTGCGGAAAACCAGGTCACATAACACGTTATTGCGGCACTGGCTCCAGTAACCCCAGCAATTCAGGTGGACAAAAACGCAAAGCTGAAGGAGATGAGCAAACCTCCCAACCAAATCAATCGTTAAACTAAATCGAGCCAGCCGAAAGGGGCGCCCTATATCTCTGTCTCACAGATCGGAAGGAAAGCTAGTAATGTTACTGTTGAAAGCTACGTGGACATCAACGTAAGGAACAGGGTTATGACTTACAACGGCCAAGAAGTTCCTCTGGTCTTTGGACACAATAGTGGATATACCAGCAAGGGAGTAATCTTGAAGATGAAAAATTAAGATGTTCCCCCAAACGAATGGCGATTAGGACGAATAGAAAAAGTTTGTCGTGGGTCTGACAATCATATTAGGGTAGCTGACGTTAGAACGTAATATGGCATCCTCAATCGGCCAATTGTCAAACTATGCCCTCTTCCGATCCAATCTGAGGGGTCTAACTAATTTTATGGATTTGATTGCTTTCTTATCCAACACCACGCGTTCCCCGGAACCGGGATGTACACCAGTGCCTCATATGTTTTCGCTTTCATGCCTTGCGCTTCTTCAAGGAGTTCCAATTAATGGGAGTAGAAGAACTAATTGATCCGAAACTAAATGCAAGATATGCACCGTACCTTTCTACATCGTCCAACGCCCGAAGACCAGGTGGAAGAAGCTCCATCTCCAAAACCTAGGCAGCGGCCTGCACAAAGGCCCACAACTCGGCCAACTCAGGCACCAGTGTTGGATGCATTCGAGCTTTGCAATGCCTTCGGAATTCGATTGCACCTGTGAAACGGCGGCGCCATGTTTAAGTATCTTTTGCTCACTTAAATGATTCAGAGCTCATATTTTGTGCCTGACTTGCAGTCAGGCAACTCTACTCTACTTCCCTATTTCAAGTTGTGAGGACCAAATTAATGGGGACCCCACATAACCAGATGAACATACAACAAGGCTCAACAACAAAACTAGCACCAACATGAACACAACGTGCGGTCGCAAGCATCACAGGAGTCAGTCAGCACGGAGCTGTGGTCACGACCAGAGCGACTAGCGAGCGCATCTCGATCGTAGTTGGGTCTATCCAGTACAATAGAGATTCGCCTCGTAGGAGTGAGCCGTGGGATCGAAGGGGGTTGTAGTTGGGTCTATCCAGTACAACTACCACTAGAAACCTCGCGCACACCCGCCTCAGCAAAAGTCCCGCCACAGTAACGCGCAACCGCGAACAGGCGACGTCCGCTCGCCTACGCCGACGTAGACCGCGCCGCGAGAGTGATACCCCGCGGAGTAACAGCGCGAACGCACCACACGACCGAGCAGAGCGGCAAAATACCGCGCGGCAGAGATACGTCAGCAGAGACCGCAGCAGAGCGGCGAAATACCGCACGGCAGAGATACGTCAGCAGAGCGGCGAAATACAACGCAACTAAAAGGGGGCACCGACACCGGGCGTGGCAGAACAACGCCTCTGCAACACACGACGCCGACGTCAGTACGCCAGCATAGTACGCGACAGCGACGCCAACGGAAGCACGGTAGAGTGCAACGCACCAGACCCTAACGGAATCCGTCTAACGGAACGCGGCTGGACCGTTAAGCCACGCCACCACAGCCGAGTGGCGACGAATGAAGTCAGAGGGAGTTGAATTTTAGAATAAAATACGAATGAATTAATATTCTAGCATTAAGTAAGAATAAAGTAAAGTTTAATACAGCCAAACGATTTGCGCAGTGTCCCGAATTTACAAATTTATTGTAAGCGAACCATGGACAAGGCGAGTATACCCCAGTAATTACCAAAGAAGCAACGGGGCAACAAGAAAGCTTCGTTACAATTGGCGCCCGAGCAGGGACCCCGCAAATCGTTCAAACGTCAGAAGGAACATTCCTGACTACACACCGGAAATTACAAAATGGCCGACCAGATAGACACCACGTGGCTGGACAACGTTCCCAAGGAGCAGCTGGTACCCATCGCACGGGAATTGGGTATCGAGCAGACAGGCTCCGCCCGGGAAATCCGAAAACGGATATTAGCGTTGGCAGCGAAGGCGGCGACGGACACGGAAATACAGGCCAAATTTGCGTCCTTGGAGGCCACCTACCAGGACGCTGCAACCTCCAGTGAGGACGAAAGCGAGACGGGGGAAACAGACCCTCTGGACACAGGCGTAAGTTTAAACAATGGACCACCTAAGCAGAACATACCTGCCTTCCCCCCTCGGGATACGCAACCCACACGACATAACCCCGCATCAGGAGTAGCATCAGCAGGCACCTGTGCGACACCACAGGTAACCCAGGCGCCAACCATTATATTCGCACCCATCATCGACCAAGTGCGGAAGTGGTCGGTAAAGTATGACGGGGGTAGAGACCTGTTAGCATTCATCGGAGGCATACACGCTAAACATGGATCTTCTCCCAAAAACCATGCCCGAGTTACTAGGAGGCACCGCTCTTCAATGGTATCGCAACAACAACGCACATTGGAGTAGTTGGGCGACATTCAGGCAGGATTTTCTACGTTTCTTCCTACCCGCTAGATACTTCGAACGCCTCGAGGATGACATACGGCAACGAAGGCAACACGCACGCGAGAAATACAAGGACTACGTGCTAGCGATCCAAAACTTGATGAGGCACGCCGGGTACAGCCACGAGCAACGTCTGGAAAGAATCTTCCGCAATAGCCACCCGGATTACCTACTGTACATCAAACGTAGGGATTTCAACAATCTCACCGAGCTCATCATTCTTGCCGAGGAATACGAGAGTATCCACGAGGGCTATCGACGACCACCAGACGGAAATCGCCGAGAAGTCGCGCGACACGTAATAGGTGACAAGACTTTAATTTCACCACCACAACCTGCAACCCCGCCACGACCACCGAACAGACCGCACTACTCACCTCCAGAAAATCAGGGATTCGACCCCAACAATGTATGCAGGAGATGCGGTGAGCAAGGACACTACGCCAATAGTTGCCGAAAACCCCGAAACATTTTTTGCTGGGAGTGCGGCCGCAGTGAGGTACGCACAATCGAATGCTGCCGTCAACGTCAGGGAAACGGCAGAGGGCTTCACGAAGGACAAGGCGCAGTGAGCCCAAGGAACCCAGCGCCGAATCAGCAGTAGTAATGTACCAAGAGCATGGCCGCCTTTACGCCGTAGCCAGGCTCGGCGCGGAATCAGCAGAGGCGGTCATCGATACAGGGGCATCGAGAAGTTTCGTTTCGAGTAGCCTAGCAAAACGTGTGGTGAACTCTGGGAGCGGAGAAATGGTGAGAGTGGCCATCAAAATAACGATGGCAAACGGGACTAGCACCACAATCTTCGACGCCATAAGGACTGAGGTACGCCTCGGAGACGCGTCACACCACACAGTTTTACACGTTATGCCCGGGGCAATCGACGACATCATACTGGGACTAGATACGCTAGGGAGCATGGGAGCCACGATATCCTGCGAGGAGGACACCTCGCGCTATCCAGGCCACTTACCCAACCCACATTGACACCAGGCGTACCGACACAGATAACAGAGGAGGCAACGCCGCCAGGGGAAGAAATAACGACATAGATGAGAGGATCAACAGAATCAACGGCGCCTCCAACCAGGACGAGGCAGAGGGCATACAAGATTTTCTCGCGAAAGAACTCCAAAAATTCGAGACTATGAACGGAGTAACGACAGTGGCGGAACACAAGATTATCCTCACCGACGACCGCCCCATCAAGCAACGCTACTTCCCCCGAAATCCGGCCATGCAGAGCATCATCAACAAGGAAATTGACGAACTCCTCGACAAGGGATGCATCGAGCCATCCTCTAGCCCCCACAGCGCACCGATCGTGCTAGCCAAAAAGAAGAATGGTAAGTGGAGGTTGTGCGTAGATTATCGGCAGCTCAACGCCCGATCAATACCCGACGCATACCCCCTGCCAAGAATACACCACATACTGGACAAGTTACGAAGGGCGAAATACATCAGCAGCCTGGACTTGAAGAACGGCTACTGGCAGGTACCATTGGAACCGCAGAGTCGTCCTTACACGGCCTTCACAGTGCCCGGGCGCGGATTATTTCAGTGGCGTGTTATGCCTTTCGGTTTGCATTCCGCACCAGCAACATTCCAGAGGGCACTCGACCAAGTCATTGGGCCAGAAATGGAACCACATGCCTTCGCGTATCTCGACGACATAATTGTCATAGGCTCCACGTTGGAGGAACACATACGCAACTTACAGGAAGTCATGCGACGGCTGCAACACGCCAACCTCAAAATCAACCCAGAGAAATGCGAATTCTTCAAGAAGGAACTTCGGTACCTAGGCCATGTGGTAAGCGATAAGGGAATCCACACGGACCCCGAGAAAGTTGCAGCTATCAAGGAGCTGAAACCACCAACCAACGTGAAGGAAGTTCGCCAGTGTCTGGGGATAGCATCGTGGTATCGCCGTTTCGTGCCTGACTTCGCTACTATAAGCCAGCCGCTCACGGCCCTGCTGAAAAAGGGCAAGCACTGGAAGTGGGGAGTAGAGCAACAAGAAGCCTTCGATACCATCAAGCAGAAACTCACGGAAGCCCCTATACTCGCATGCCCGGACTTTACAAAGTTGTTCACCTTGCATACGGACGCCAGCAATTTCGGTCTGGGAGCAGGACTGACACAGGAGCTGGAAGGTGGAGAGCGCGTTATCGCTTACGCCAGCCGAAAACTAAACAAGGCGGAGGCCAACTATTCGCCCACCGAAAAGGAGTGCCTTGCTATCGTGTGGGGAATACGGAAAATGAGGCCATACTTGGAAGGATACCGGTTCAAAGTTATAACGGACCATATGTCGCTGAAGTGGCTAAACTCGATAGAAAGCCCCTCAGGCCGCATAGCACGATGGGCATTGGAGCTGCAACAACACACATTCGACATCGAGTATAGAAAAGGTAAGCTCAACCTGGTAGCCGACGCCCTATCTCGACAAGCACTAGAGACCCTGCGACTAACGACGACGACAGAGACTCAATGCAAGCGGTGGCGCAAGCGGGTGGATGAAGTACGCACCAACCCGGAGAAGTACGCCGACTATGCAATACAAGAAGGGCAGATGTACCGCCATATTCCCTGCCAGTCACACGACGAAGAGGTGGTCCCGTGGAAGTTATGTGTACCCACCCACACCGCTCAGACAGCGAGTCCTAAAGGAAAACCACGATATACCAAGCGCTGGACACATGGACATCCGTCGTACAGTAGCACGAATCGCCAACCGGTATTATTGGCACGGCATGTTCCGGGATATCAGCCGATATGTACGCCAATGCGAGTCTTGCCAGAAGTATATGGAAGCACAACAAAAGCCAGCTCTCACAGGTAGCCCAGGAACCATTTGCCACGGTATGCGCCGATTTCATCGGACCTCTACCACGTTCAACTCACGGAAATACGACGCTATTGGTATTTTTCGACCGGTTTAGCAAATGGGTGGAATTGATCCCAATGAGGCGTGCTACAGCTGACGGGCTTCGCCGCGCATTCACAGAACGCATCCTTGCAAGATTCGGTACTCCAAAGATACTGATATCGGACAACGGGGTCCAGTTCACCAGCACAATGTGGCAGCGCTACCTCAAGGAGATGGGGATACGGCAACAATTCGCGGCACCGTACACCCCCCAAGAGAACCCCACAGAACGAGCAAACCGGACCGTCAAACGCATCGTGGCGCAACTCACCAGATCGCAGCACAACCGATGGGACGATCTTCTCCCGGAAATCGAGCTTGCCGTAAACACCAGGGTCACCGCATCCACAGGGTACAGTCCTGCGTTCCTTGTACAAGGACGGAAACCGCGACTGCCAGGGGCACTGTTCGACGAGGTTAACATCGGAACCGGCACAGCTACTACCATGGCCGAGGAGAAACACAGCAAAATGCAGGAGGCCTTCAAAGGCAAAACATGGAACGAGCAGCGGTAGACCAAGCACGGCACTACAATTTACGGCGGAGAAAATGGACCCCCGTAATCGGCGAATTAGTCCTCGTAAAGGAACACCACCTATCGAAGGCCGCAGAAAATTTCGCGGCAAAGTTGGCCCCCAAGTATGATGGGCCCTACCAGATCCTAGGGTATGTATCACCAGTGATACTCAAAGTACGGAAAACCGACGGCGGGAAGGAGAAAACCGTAAACATCTCGGAACTAAAAGCCTATCATGCGGCAGAAACCGCCGCAAGCGATTAGAAACAAAAATATAATTGTAATTAAGACCAAGGGTGGGAGGACAGAGCGATGCTTAAACATTCAATCGCAAACCACCGAGGTGAAAACATCAAATAAATTTTGCTACGAATTTTTTTTCTCCAAACAATCAAAATGGAAAATTACAACAACAAACTAGCCAAAAGCATCAAGCGCATGCGCCAGCGCTACACGGAGGAAATGGCGAGCCAGAAACGCACGGAGATGCTAACCCGGTTCCTTCAAAGTACCATGGAGGTGACGCTGAACACCGAAACCAACACTCAGCCCGTACAGGCACTGCCACAGCCAACCACAGAAGGTCACCAAAAGGTGATAATGGAGGCACAGGACGCGGAGGGACCGATGCTGGACCAATTCCCGGATATAGCGGACAACGTGCGAAGCATATTCCGACGCATCGCCGAAGGCAAAGGAAGCTCCCGGGTTAAATTCCGCACACACCAGTACAAGGTGAGCATCGTAAAAGGCAGGGCCTGCATACAGCTACGCGACACCGAGGGCTGACTCTCCGAAGTGGGGGGGGAGTGTGAGGACCAAATAAATCCCCATTAATTTGGCCCACACAAAAACGACCCCACATAACCAGATGAACATACAACAAGGCTCAACAACAAAACTAGCACCAACATGAACACAACGAGCGGTCGCAACATGTCACAGCAACACAGTAACCATGGCAACACAACCACCCGAGCCAGCAACATGTAACACCACAGCTATAAAAGCATCAACACAGCATCACAGGAGTCAGTCAGCACGGAGCTGTGGTCACGACCAGAGCGACTAGCGAGCGCATCTCGATCGTAGTTGGGTCTATCCAGTACAATAGAGATTCGCCTCGTAGGAGTGAGCCGTGGGATCGAAGGGGGTTGTAGTTGGGTCTATCCAGTACAACTACCACTAGAAACCTCGCGCACACCCGCCTCAGCAAAAGTCCCGCCACAGTAACGCGCAACCGCGAACAGGCGACGTCCGCTCGCCTACGCCGACGTAGACCGCGCCGCGAGAGTGATACCCCGCGGAGTAACAGCGCGAACGCACCACACGACCGAGCAGAGCGGCAAAATACCGCACGGCAGAGACACGTCAGCAGAGACTGCAGCAGAGCGGCGGCATACCGCGCGGCAGAGATACGTCAGCAGAGACCGCAGCAGAGCGGCGAAATACCGCACGGCAGAGATACGTCAGCAGAGCGGCGAAATACAACGCACCTAAGAGGGGCACCGACACCGGGCGTGGCAGAACAACGCCTCTGCAACACACGACGCCGACGTCAGTACGCACGGTAGAGTGCAACGCAGCAGACCCTAACGGAATCCGTCTAACGGAACGCGGCTGGACCGTTAAGCCACGCCACCACAGCCGAGTGGCGACGAATGAAGTCAGAGGGAGTTGAATTTTAGAATAAAATACGAATGAATTAATATTCTAGCATTAAGTAAGAATAAAGTAAAGTTTAATACAGCCAAACGATTTGCGCAGTGTCTCGAATTTACAAATTTATTGTAAGCGAACCCTGGACAAGGCGAGTATACCCCAGCAATTACCAAAGAAGCAACGGGGCAACAAGAAAGCTTCGTTACAAAGTTTCCTGCGATAATTGGAAAAGTGTACTGGAGTTGCCATCCAGCGCTGCCTACTAACTCGCTGGAGTTGCCTTCCAGTGATGTTACTTTATGAAAGGAAGAACTTTCTGTGATATCGCTCTCTTTCAATTATCATCAGCAAGCGTACCAGCACGTCAATATACATGATAGTAAAATCATCCGTTTAAACTAAGTAGTCAGTTCATCATTATCATCAACTAATCAAGTCATCAAGTATAATGATCATCAATTTGAAATACCACCTTACATCATCATCATTTTCATCAATATTCATCGAAGGCAGTATTTTTAAATCCATCAATTCGTAAGTTACATATACGAGGTGTGTCCAAAAAGTAACGCGAATTTTGAATTTTCGCTGGTTACGTATATTCGAATTTCGAATTTTTTGTGGCGTTATGTTGGTACTCTCTGTTGTCTCTCACTTATGCCGACAAGCTCGGCCATTTTGAATGTTCAGTTAATTGTTGACAGCTGCTTTGCTTGCACGTGTTTTGGATCGTCTTCGATTTGTACGCGAAATTCGTACCAAAATTGCTCAATTGTGACCAAAAACAGCATCGCATGAACATTGCTAATGAGATGTTAAACTCTGTCCGCGACGACCCAAATTTGCTCCAGAGGGTCATAACTGGTGACGAATCGTGGGTTTATGGTTATGACGTGGAAACCAAAGCTCAATCATCTCAATGGAAGCTGCCGCACGAACCAAGACCGAAAAAAGCGCGCCAAGTTCGGTCGAATGTGAAAGTTTTGCTGACAGTTTTCTTGGATTGCAGGGGCGTGGTGCATCATGAGTTCTTGCCACAGGGAAGAACGGTCAATAAGGAATATTACCTGCAAGTTATGCGCAATTTGCGCGAAGCAATCCGCCAGAAACGCCCGGATTTGTGGAAGAACAAAAATTGGCTTTTGCACCACGATAACGCCCCTGCTCACGCATCGTTGCTTGTGCGCGACTTTTTGGCCAAAAACAACACACTAATGATGCCGCAGCCACCGTATTCCCCAGATCTGGCCCCCTGTGACTTTTTCTTGTTCCCTAAACTGAAGAGGCCCATGAAAGGACGACGTTACGCTTCTCTTGACGAGATAAAGACGGCATCGAAGGAGGAGCTGAACAAGATACAAAAAATGATTTTTTGAAGTGCTTCGAAGATTGGAAAAACCGTTGGCACAAGTGTATAATATCTCATCGCCATACTTTTTGAACACACCTCGTACACATTATACTGTTTGTGCTGGTCACTTGCGGTGTACCAGTTTTTTGTTATACATTCCAAATTTCCATTTGATATTACCATACTTGGGTGAATTCATCATTGCAAGAATCGTAAAACGATTATGCGGAATCCCTTAATTTAATTGAGACGACAGAACTAAATTACCTTGATTAAAGTTACCTTCATTTCTATTTTGATTTCCAATTACTACAATAACATTATTGTATTTTCATTGAATTATAATTACATCATAAATATTGTCAGATTTAAGACATTCATACTAAATAAATGTGAATTTGATTTAAATCTATCGAGTTGCATCTCTGCATTTAACATCTACCATCGACCAGATTTTCACTATGCGACAAATCTTGGAAAACCCCCAAGAAAAAAGAATCGACACGCATCACCTCTTTGTTGATTTTAAGCGCCCTTTCGATAGCACGAAAAGGAGCAGCTTATATGCCGCTATGTTTGAATTTGGCTTCCCAGCAAAACTTTTACCGCTGTGCAAAATTACGTTAAGCAACACCACCAGCTGTCAGAACCGGGTGGGACCTCTCCGAGTCGTTCGAAACTAAACGAAGTTTCAGGCAGGGTGACCCCCTATCGAGCGATTTCTTTAATTTGATGTTGGAGAAAATAATACAAGTCGCAGAACTACAACGCTGAGCCGCATGCCGATGAGACTGACATCATTGGTTTAAATAACCGCCCCGTAAGTTCTGCCTACTCCAAATTGGAGAAAGAAGCGAAAAAAGTGGGTTTGAAGGTGAACGAGGGCAAAACGAAGTACCTTCTGCATCACGCAAAGAGTCAGCGCATTCTCGCCTTGGCACCCACGCCACTGTTGGCAGCCATAAGTTTGAAATAGTAAAGAACTTCGTTTACCTGGGAACCAGCATTAACACTAACAATAATGTCAGCTTAGAAATCCAGCGAAGAACTGCCCTTGCCAATAAATGATGCTTTCGACTGAGTAGGCAATTGAGAAGCAAAGTCCTCTCTGGACGAACAAAAACTACGTTTTACAAGTTGCTCATAATAGCCGTCCTGCAATATGGAGCAGAAGCATGGAAGATGACAGCCACAGATGAGTCGTCCCTTGGAGTATTCGAGATAAACGTTCTTTGAAGGATTTAGGGGCCCCTACGCGATGCCGACTTTGTTTACCGAAGATGATTTAATGATGACTTGTATGGGCTCTACGCAGACATCGACATTGTCCAATGAATTAAAAACCAGCGGCTACGTTGGCTTGGCCATTTAATGCGAGTGGGAGAAGATGCTCCGGCCCGGAAGGTATTCTTGTCGGAACCCACCTATAGAAGCAGAGGAACGGGAGGCCCCCACTTCGTTGGAAAGACCAAGTGGAGGACAATCTGCGATCCCTTGGAACCCTTGAATTTAAGTGAATTAAGGCTGGCAGAGGGGTGACACGAGAACCGCCGAGTGCACTCACACTTAAAATCTCGCAGTCAATCTTGATGTATGGCGCCCGCCGTGGTGTGGCGGTAGTGTTGCCGGCCTATCACACCGAAGGTCCAAGGTTCGAGTCCTGGGGCAGGTAACATCAAAAGTGGTTTGAAAAAGTCGGCAGGGGTTTTGCAAACTCTCCGAGTGTATTTCTGCCATGGAACAGCCTATCTTATAAATCATTGAAACGTGCTCTTACATAGTATAGATTTGACTTTACTTTGCAACTTTATATTGGTTATACTCCACTTAAAGCACACAATATTTAATTATACTTACTTTTTGGCAAATTTGAAAAAAACGTCAGATAAACATTTTATTAACTCAAACAGATTTACACACGCAAAACCAATGTTTAATGAACTAAGAGAGCATACATTTTATCCCAAAATGGAAGCGTCACTTAGAACTTGCGTAGAAAAAAATCAACAGACTTCTAATGCGCAAAGTAGATACAGTACGTCACGGTCGACGTATCCGTCATACGACAAAATTTATAGCAAACCTTCAGTAAAATTTTTAAGAGCATCGGGCAATCTTTTGACCGTTTCACTTCATATTGTACCTATTTATGTATTATCCATACTACTCGCACTTATAAGTAAAGCATATTTTTATATGTATGTGTTGTGTCTAAAGGAACAAAGTGGAATTTTTGTTGTTGGACGCTATTTTCGGTCACTCGATTTTGGCTGGGTCAGCAGTTTTTTCAACGTATCGCCGCCCTGCAAAAACGATCCACGTAATCTCACTGTCATTGTGACGGTAAATTCTCTATAGGCATCGGTAGGAATTAATACATTTTTTTCGTTTCGTTCCTTTTATTGGTTATGAGCATACCGCTGTACTCCTCACACAAGTAATTTTGTTAGTCAAATGAAGGTAACTTTTAAGGTAATCTGCCATTAATTTTTAAATAGGATTTACGTCGTAATGACAGCCTTTTCACCACTAAAAAGACCCTCGTTTTACTTGAGTTTCACCTGCAAATTAACTATACCTTTTCACTGGAGCCGCCACATATGTAAATAAAACATGATAAATAAATTAAATTAATTTTTTATTTTATAATTTACACTTATAATAATTAATAGTATGTATTATCCCAACAAGCAAAGTAAACTCAAAATAAATGTTGTAACGTGAATATCACGCAACATAAGTATTTTATGCAATATGTAATTTGTGCATAACTATGTTTAGGTATTTAGTTCAATCATATTGACAATAGTTAAAAAGCTCTATTGATCTCTCATGTAATATTATTTCAGCATACCTAAACTACCGTTAGAACCATATGAGAAAAAGCTCTTGCTAGAACGTATAAAAGGCGATCCTCAGAGCCAGTGTGACCAGGTTAGCCTTTTCGAGGCTAGATTTAGCCTTTTTTTTCCTTTAGCCTCATAATTTTGGTTTTAGCTTCGTGGCTTTTTTCTAGCCTTTTTTTACTCCAAACCTTTTCTAGTCGCAACACCATATTTTTCATACAAATACAGGGTGGCGCAAAAGTAATCCTCCTATCAGAAAATGCTATAAATTTTGCGATTGTCCCCTAAAGTCAGTTCTGTTTTGACATTTGTGTAGTAAACACATGCGAAATACACGTTAATAAACAATGTTACGCTACACTGCTCCAGAACGCGGAATATTGCTGACTATTTATTTGACCAATAATCGGTCGGTGAAAAACGGTTACTGCGCAAAAGTAATCCTCCTATCAGAAAATGCTATAAATTTTGCGATTGGCCCCTAAAGTCAGTTCTGTTTTGACATTTGTGTAGTAAACACATGCGAAATACACGTTAATAAACAATGTTACGCTACACTGCTCCAGAACGCGGAATATTGCTGACTATTTATTTCGGTCGGTGAAAAACGGTTACTGCGCAAAAGTAATCCTCCTATCAGAAAATGCTATACATTTTGCGATTGGCCCCTAAATTCAGTTCTGTTTTGACATTTGTGTAGTAAACACATGCGAAATACACGTTAATAAACAATGTTACGCTACACTGCTCCAGAACGCGGAATATTGCTGACTATTTATTTGACCAATAATCGGTCGGGGCCAAACGGTTACTGTGAATGGTGAGCGCTACAGAGCAATGATCAACGAGTTCTTTTTGCCGCAACTTGATGAATTGGGATTGGAAAACATGTGGTTCCAACAAGACGGTGCAACAGCACACACTGCACGTGCCACAACCGATATGCTGAACATCGGAAGCTTACTTTTGCGCCACCTTATATAACCCAATTGCGACATAGCCTATTTGATAATATGAACCTTTTACAAAATTTACATTTTTTTCCAGTTGATAATTCTTTGAAAGTTACAAAGCCGGATATATTTTCTCACTTTCAAAAAGAAAAGTCTAGGTATTCTCCGAGTAAAGTAGCATTGATTGATCTTCAGTGGAGAAAGCTTATAACCGTACAGTGGACAAGTGTGACCTCTACCATAGAGTTTTGGGCGGAGGTCCGAGGACATGAAAGTTCATTAAACAAACCTCCTTTTTTAGAACTGGTCGAATTCGTATTTAACTTTTTGGTATTACCTTTCAGTAATGCAAGAATTTTTAGTGCCATGAACATTTTAAAAACTAAGTTAAGGAGCAGGTTTTGTTTAACCAAGAATAGTTCCTTCAAGTTATGTCTACAGCTTTATATACAAATAGTTTAAACTTAAATAAAAATTTTAAATGGATTTCGTAAAAAATGTCTGACTTTTTTTTAGCTTCTATTTTTCTTAATTTTAGCCGTTTCTAAAATTTTTTTTGCCGATTTAGCCTCTTTTTTTTCTAACACCTGGTCACACTGCTCAGAGCAATCGTCTTTTTTTTCGGCGTTGCTCAAGGGGGTAAGTTTTATAGTATTTATGTTCAATGCTCTGCTTAGTTGAACAGCGGAGGCTAGTCGGCCAACTGTCATATTTCCATATAAGCAACTGGTATTTTTAACATGGCGATGTCCTACGAGATGTCAATTGTCAGATTTCGACCAGAACGTACCAGTCATCTACTACTCATGAAATACTAGTTTGTATATAGTGGAAATATACTAGGATCATACTGGTCGTAAAATACCAGTTCCACAGTTGTTCATAATGGAAGGAAATGTACTAGTAAAATTGCAGTCTAATCATACCAGTATCGTCCTAGTTCGAGCAAGATAAAAAAATACTAGTCCAAATGTGGACGAAAACTTCCCCAGGGATTAAAATAAGAAAATAGACTCATCAATACATCACATTAATTTTTCATCATTTTCGCTGTGAAACCCCCGATTTGGGATTGCAATACAAAAACTATATCTTTGGAATGTTTCATAAGCTGGTAGCGAATAACAAAAGCATGCAATGCAAATGAAATAAACGAAAGAAATAATTACAGCTTATGTTGCTTAAACATGAAAATTGTAGTCGTATACCTACTAGTATGGATTGAACTTTTTCTGACTACTATAATTTGAACTAGAAAATTATAGTATGTTTAGTAAACATTGTTTACTAACTAGTTTGATATTTCACGGCGGGGCAGGTGAATATGTACATATGTATGTAAACAAGTATGTATACTTGCTGAGGTGAACAGCGAAGGCTGGTCGCTCAGCGATATATGATTGTTACCCAACAAGTATTTCCTATTTTTATACCTAGTGGTGCTACGCACACAAGGTATATTAACTTTAGTCGCCTAACAGCAGTACGTAACGGCATAAACGGATCGATATAGATATTGACTTATGTATATCAAAATACACGATAACTTGAGTAAATTTTGAGATATCTTAATGAAATTAGGTATGCTGGCTCCTTGGCACTATTTTCGAGCGCTATTTAAAATGGGCGAAATTGGATGATAGCCACGCCCACTTTTAATATATAGAATATTTTCGAAAACACAAAAAAAGTGACTACTCAGTACATAATACAGCTATAAGGATAAAATTTGGTGAATACATTGAGATTGAGGCATAAAATAAATTATTCAAGAAATTTTTTAAAATGGGAGGGGCACCGCCCACTTATGATTAGGTCAAATTTAGAAATAATGTTAATCATAAATCAAATACCGTTCAAGATATCGAAACGAAATTCAGCACCCAGGTTTCCAGGTATGCAAGGAATGTTCCAGAAAAAAATGGGCGAAATCGGTTAAGGTCCACGCCCACTTTTATATGAAAGATTTTGAAGAGGATTCTAGATATATTAAATAAGCAATAACTTTGCGTAAAATAGCTTTAAATCATTAACAAAATTTACAAATTCAAAAAATAAAAATTTTTGAAAAGGGGCGTGGCCCCGCCCCTTTTATAATGGATTATTCCACACAACTTTTTATGCCATAACTCCGCCAAAAATTGATTTGTCGGAACGAAATTTGGTGATAATGTTCAATATATAAAGGTAACTGTTTGCTCTAAAAATGGCCAAATCGGTTAATGTCCGCGCCCAGTGTTTTAACATAGCTCTGAAAATTTTTTTTGGAAAATTTAAAAAGCGATATTTCTACAACCAAGCAAGTTATATCAATCAGGTATACACAATAAGCTTTTTAAGAGAAACTTGACCGGAAAAAAATTATGCAATTTTGAAGAAGTAGGCGTGGCGCCGCCCACTTTTCAGCATAAAATGTCTGCTATTTTCGAAGGCAATCGCTTATAATTCAATATTGATATTTCAATGAAAATTGGTCAGCTGCTTCTCAGTATTATGTATTATACTCCTGCCAAAAATTAGCGAAATCGGAAAACACACAAGCAAAATATTTCGGGACGTAATTAATAGCCCACTGCAATAGCGAAGTTATATATCTTTTTTTATTTTTATACCTTTCATAAACATTAAAGTATGTAAGTATGAGAAGAATAAGAGAAAAGTTCACTAAGCTGATCACCACGACTAGCGGAGTCGATTTAGCCATGTCTGTCTATCCGTCTGTCTATTTGAACGCAAACTAGTCTCTCAGTTTTACAAAAGAATGCTAAAATTCGTTGTTTTCTTTCGCCATTTTAGAACATACTAGCAAACCCGGTAGAATTTGTTTTGACGTTTTGATATTATATTTAAAATGACATTAACTTGAACCAAATAAACTCGTAGCTATAACGAACTGCAGCTTTACATAACCTGGGGGCTTTTCCAAAAGCTATATACAGATTGTGTCGTGCCTAGCGAACAGCGAAAGTTCAAGGACAAAACAAAACACAAAATATGTGGGCGTAGCTCCGCCCACTTTTCCAAAACTTTATATTGTCTATGCTGTACCCAGTGAAGCCAAATATATATTGTGAAAATTTCATAAAGATCGGTTGAGTTCTTTGCCGCCTATAAAAGACACACATTTTTTGTATCTATTTTTGTTACGCACACAAGGTACAAGGTGGCGCAAAAGTGAGCTTCCGATGTTTTTTGGCTGTAATTAAAAAAAAATGAAAAACTTTGATTCTTCTTGTGGATTATTTTTATTTGGTCTTTTAATTTTTTTTACATCAAGTCGAGAATATGATGTCATGTAAATGGCCGCCGCCACAGTTGTCATTTGAGCCCTTTTTATGGCATTTTCCATCACTTTGGCCAAAACTTCCGGCGATAGGTCCTCACATTCTTGACGGATATTGTCTTTAAGAGCTGCAAGAGTCTGAGGCTTGTTGACATAAACCCGCGACTTCAAAAGGCCCCACAAAAAGATGTCTCAGGCGATCTTGCTGGCCAGTGCAAATCGTCAAAACGGGAGATTAGGCGCCCGGGAAATGCATCCTTCTGCATATCGGTTGTGGCACGTGCAGTGTGTGCTGTTGCACCGTCTTGTTGGAACCACATGTTTTCCAATCCCAATTCATCAAGTTGCGGCAAAAAGAACTCGTTGATCATTGCTCTGTAGCGCTCACCATTCACAGTAACCGTTTGGCCCGCGACGTCTTCGAAGAAAAAAGGTCCGATGACTCCTCCAGCGAAAACAGCACACCATACAGTGACTTTGAGCGGGTGTAATGGCTCTTCGTGGGTTACACGCGGATTTTCAGTGCCCCAGAAGCGAAAATTTTGCTTATTTACGTACCCGCTAAGATGGAAATGGGCCTCATCACTCATGATTATTTTTGATGAAAAATCATCTTCCTCTTGGTGGTGATTAAGGATGGCTAGAGCGTATGTTAGACGCGATTGGCGGTCAGCAGCTAACACAGCTGATGCACCGTCTGGACTTTGTACGGAAACATCTGCAAATCTTGTACCAAAATTCGCTGTAACTACCGTCGACTGATACCCATTTGCGTGGCACGTCGTCTGGTCGATGTCGACGGCGCTTCCATGACATCCTCGGCTACAGGAGCAATATTCTCTGCAGAACGGCTACTCCGGGGTCTGCCACGCCTGGCAGAATCTCGTGTTGTGCCAGTCTCTTCGAGGCGAGCGGCTAAACGTCGCAGTGTTTCACCAGTAGGCGTTGGACGGCCAGGAAATCTGCGACGAAATTCACGTTGTGCCAAAGTCACCGACCGATATTGGTCAAATAAATAGTCAGCAATATTCCGTGTTCTGGAGCAGTGTAGCGTAACATTGTTTATTAACGTGTATTTCGCATGTGTTTACTACACAAATGTCAAAACAGAACTGACTTTAGGGGCCAATCGCAAAATTTATAGCATTTTCTGATAGGAGGATTACTTTTGCGCCACCTTTATATTAGTTCATTGGACATAAACGAATCGAGATATATATTTATTAATGTATATCAAAACGTTCAGGATGAAAAGTAAAATATCCGGGCGAGTAGTTAATACCCCACTGCAAAAGAGAAGTGGTATATCTTTTTTGATATTCATACTATTATAATGTTTAAAAAGCTTTCCGAAATAAATATGAAGTTGTAATCATACATTGAATGCTGGAACTTAAACCAATTATTAGCAGGTTGCAGAAGTGGTTAAGATGCAGCCATGAATTTTGGAATTGGAAATATTTTAAGTCAGAGATGGGTCACTTTGAATAAAAAACTTTTAAAATAAAAAATTTTATTTTATTTGTTATTAAAAAAACTTTGAGTGATGAGTGAAATATTATTGGTTATTCAAAAAATTTTGAATAAAAAATAAAATTTCAATTTTTATTCAAGCTTTTGAAAATGAAAAATAACACATCGAGATACAGCAAAATTATATCCCTTTGTGCATATAGACATAATGAGTATTCGTAAAGATTTTTTTTGGTTATTTCTGTATAAATTAAGATGCATTGAGTTTATTTCATTCAATTTCGGGATCATTCCTGCACAAAATAAGGCTACTACTTAGGGACTACTTGGTGGTTTTCAGGGTGATTTCGGGAAAGTTTTAGGGATAATTTTTGGATTTTTTTAGCACCATTTCCGAATTGTTTAATGGATTATATTAAGACTTTTTTGGGTCCATATTTGAATTATTTTAGGGATCTTTGTGGGACTTTTTCCAACAACACCGAAATGACCCGGTTAGACCACAACACAATTCAGCATATGTCCCAAAATTACCCTTTATATATACACATTATGTCTATATGCACATACGGGTATAATTTTTCTGTATCTCGATGCGTTATTTTTCATTTTCAAAACCTTGAATAAAAATTGAAATTTTATTTTTTATTTAAAAATTTTTGAATTACCAATAATATTTCACTCATCACTAAAAATTTTTTTTATAAAAAATAAATTCAAGTATTCATGAAACGAGCTCAAGGCCAAGAACACTAATTGTTGGAATATACATATATATATATTTTTATGTACATATTTATATTTGAAGATTGGGTTTTTCTAAAATGCATAATTGCACAGCAACAGGTAATTAAATTTGTTTCAAACTAAAACCATTAGGAGTGCAGACTATTACTTTGAAAATACATTTTAAAACTAAACTATTTGGAATCGTGTTTTAGAAAATAACCTTTTAGAAAATACATTTTAAATATAATAAAACGTGTCAATTAGATTAATTTATCGCTTATTGTAGCAAGTTTACTTTAAATTATTTTTGAAAACATTTACAGAAATGAATGTTGAGATATACATATATATAATTAATTTAAAGTAAAGTTACAGCATCAAGAGACTGTAATGGCATCCTCACAGCTAGGTCTGTATGGAGATCATCTCCACTTTCCCCGGTGATCCTACAGACCATTTTGTGTACTTTTTTTATAAGTACCTTGGACTCACGTAACACTTTCTGGTGCGCCATCACATCAGTTTTGGGGATAGCCTTAAGTATTAAAATCTTATTATTTACTATTACAAAACAATATATACATGCAACTAACATTTTGTTCCAATTTTTGAAGCCGATTTTCCAAAGTAGTTCGCTGATCTTTCAGGTGCTTTTCTAGGCTACTTTGCTTATCAAGAATCGAACGTAATATCTGAAAAATTATAAATAATGCCATTGAGAAAAATGTTATCATTGCCCGCTGGCCTAATGTCCAAAAAGGTAATATTAATTGAGGCATAGTTATAGTCAAAAGCTTCATATAAATTTAATTCATACATAATTTTGACTATGACTATGCCCACAATTTCAGTTTGGTAAGATTACCTTTGGTTGGCTCTGAAATCATAGAGGTGTCAGGAGTTTCGGATATAAAAAGGGAGATCTGGCTGTGATGATATGGTAGCATTGGCGGACGAACAGTTGACCAACATACATATTGCAACTTTGCACCCTGCGCAGAGGTAATAGCTCCCTCGCCAGCAAACACATCATCGGCTTGTGCCTCCACCTCGTTTTTCGGTACTAAATAAATCATCCTGGCTATGACCTTGAACTACATAATCATATATATGGTCTAATAAGTGAAAGTTATTTAGTCCTTTTCTCTAATGGAGCCAATCTTCTGAATTTCAAATCAATATTTTACTATGACCACCACTTTCGATAGCAATCCCACACTTAACTGTAGTTTAGGTAATAAATCGTTTTAGCGGCTGCGATGTCTCAACACCCATTTAAAACGTCATACAAAACCGGATAAAGCGAAGAGAATGCATTGGAGAAATAAGAAAGTTGTTGATAATGAACCAAGTGTTGAAAGTAGCGTTGCAAAATGAGGCACGCACTGATGATGACAAATGTCTTGGAAATAGGACCAATGAAACAGTGCACTCAGCGGGTACTGTAAAATGCAAAATATCAGTAGTAGAAACAAAGCAGCAACAAATAAGCATGGGGTGAGTAGAAATAATGATTTCAAATCATAAAATATTGATATACCTTTCCAAATATATGTTTATAAGTCATCCGGAGTTCAGTGTCATCTATGCTGTAAAATATTTAACCACAAACGATATTTGACAACACATTTGGATTGGCATAGAAGAATCAAATTTTTGAAGCCCATACATTATGAGAAACTGGATAAAAGTATGTTGAAACATGTTTGTGACCTGTGTGATCAATCTTTTAGCTCGACCTTTTCATTAAAGAGGCATAATACACAAGTGAAAAGGATTTAAAACAAAAGGGTAAGAAGTACAAATCAAATCGCATCCCCGCGGGATAGGGGGTTACCTTTTTGGATTTTAGTCGCCTCTTACGACCGGCATGCCTATAGGTCCATTACGGAAAATTTATATTTAAGTACAATTGACATAAATATTTCTTGTGTACTCACTAGCCATGTTTGCTGCTATGTATTCCCTGTTCAATGTTAAGCTATTTGATGAAGTTCTTTCTTTGGTTGTCATCGATGCTGCTGCTGTATACACAAGTCCACGTTATAGACAGCTCCAAATTGCTGGTTAGGTTTTGTTGATATTGGTTCGGAGTGCAAAACCTAGCTTCTAAGACAATATACTTTTTTTCCATATATATTTACATTTCACTTGGAATTTCTTCAATGCGTCTTCACTGCTTATGATTTTGCTGGCTTTTGGCGGAAAATGGACCGCGCTATTGCCAACATTCCGTTTGTCATAAATGGTGTGCTGCCATATCGACAAACTAGGAGTTTTTGCATGTAGATATTTTTCGAATTAAGCTGTTTTAATAATTTGACGGCATTGTTTTATTCCATTATATCAACTCCGCTCCGAATGCTTACATGTGCAATGGATGTCTTTGTACCTGTCAAGAATTCATGTGAATGAATATGTGTTTTGGTCATTCGATTTTTGCAGGGCGTATTGTATCTGCTTAGCATAAGTCAAGTTAGGTTTGCATAAGTATTGTGTAATCGGTCACATGCAAAACTCACAAATGTAAGACTAACTGTATTATAGTATTTTGTGGTAGATTATTTATTATTAAATAATTTTTTTCTTTTTCAATTATGTGGAAACTTAAGAAACGGTGAAGTCCACCATTATATAATAAAGTTTCAAGCGTTCATCCAAAACATATTTATTCATGTGGTATGTATAGGTTTATTTTTTTTTTTTGTTTCTTTAAGGAATGCGTTGTATTGAATTTATCTGTTTTAAGTGTTTTTACATGTTGGTACTGATTTGTACTTCGATATACTGGCGGCCAGACCCAAAAGCGTTATCACAAAGCACTTATAGAGGTGTCGATTCTAATCCTAACCGGTAATTTTGTACCTGGAAGATTAATAATAATAATAATAATTCCCAAAGGATAACCCACCATCCCGCCCAACCGACATGACGAGGGGCAAATCCGCATAACGCACGGCGTTTTATATATATATATATATTGCCGAGTCGAGTCGTTGAAAGGCAGGGGTTTGTTAAGTGCCGGGATCTAACACTGCTCAGCTACAGAGTAGAACTCATCAGCTAAATAACACAAGAAATTAAAACTTATAAATAATGTATTAAGAGAAGAAAGAATCAGTTCGATTGTAAAGAGTAAATTCATAAAGTTGTTATGGGTTAAGCGAGGATAGTATCGATTTTTTAATGCTAAGAAGCGAGTCAGAAATATCAAATGTGCTGGAGTGAGTGTTATAATTGTCACACAAACATCGGAAATTCTCATTTAATTCAAAATTAGTTCCTGTTTCAAAAAAAAGGTTTAAAATGTCTTGATGGCCGAAAAGGAATGTTAAACTTTACTTCTCCCAACAAAAATAAGCTAGAGACAAACCTGTTTAATAATTTAATCATAAATATTGTTCCGAGCATTTCTCTACGACTGGCAGGGTAGGAAGGTTAATAAGTTGCAAGCGAAATGAGGGAGGCAAATTATACAAGGAATCCCATGAAAGATCTCTTAAATCGAAAAGTAAGAATTGTTTCTGAACCGATTCTATCCGATCAACGTGGACCTAGTAGCTGGGATTCCAAATAATTGATCCATATTCTAATATTGGTCTTACTAATGTTGTAAAAAGGGCTTCAGTTACGTACGGATTACTAAATTCTTTCGACCATCGCTTAACGAATGAAAAAACATCCCCAGATTTATTTACGGTTGCATTAATATGGAGATTGAAGCTAAGTTTACAATCCATCGTAATTTCCAAGTCCACAAAATCATGCACTTGTTCAAGACTATGATTATTGATTATGTAGGAAGCTAGCTGTGTATTTCTGCGCGAAAAACACATACATTTAATTTTTTTAAGATTGAGTGGCATATAGTTTAGATCGCACGAAGCACCCAGTCTATCAAGATCAGATTGAAGTAAAGCTCTATTTTCGCTCACCGTGAAAGCTCTATTTATCTAACCGAAAATCCTAAGAGTCGGCAAAGCATTTCATGTAACCGTGTTTCAGGGGAACGCGCATATTTTCTAAGAGGAGTCAATTCTGATCCTAACCGGTAATTTTGTACCTGTAATATTATCTAACCGAAAATCGTAACAGTCGTCAAAGTATTTCATTCAACCGTGATTTTGACTGATTAACTGTTTAATCAAGACTTTATCAGAAGTTGGCCCAAAACCTGTTTACTAAATGTCTGATTATCGACGATTCGTTGATAATCTTCTTATAAAATTTACCACTGGACCGCTGATCATATGCTTATCAAATCAAAAATTTACAGCTGAAAGTAAAAATCTGATTTTCTGATTGTCTTGCTAACAAATTCTGCGATAATAGAGTTTAAAAATATAATAATATCCACATAAAGAAATATCAAAATCGAAATTTGTACCCCAAAATGGTTTGTTTGAAATTGTAAAGAAAAGCATCTGCCACTTTTTATGAGTTGACAACTCAACTTTTGTGAATTTTTTCCCAAAAACGCCCACAATGACCAACTTAATCAGACCTTTTGTTATTTCCCAATAAACTTTGCACACAATGTAAAACTAAAATTTATTACTGGGCTAATGTACCGACCAAATTGCCTACCGGGTTAACAAGTTATTTCTTCATACAAATTACCGTGCACTTTTCAACGTGGAAAATCATACACTAACAAATGCAAGCGACTGCAAATCTCAATCCATAGCGGTGCAATCTGCTGATTTGCCTCTTTGCTTATGCGTAGCGAGATAATCACCTGATTTTGGTATTTGATTTTATGCGCTAACATTTTCTATTTAAAGAGCTAGCAAATTAATAGCAGCAGAACAGTCAACTAAAGGAGTCGCTCGAACGGATGGCAAGAGCACCAATTTTTAAACATCTATCACAAGGCATCATAAATGTATTAAATGTTATGTAAATTCGTTAGCTAAATTTTTAATTAAATGTAATACAAAATCAAATAGTGTTCTTAGTTCTTTATTTCAATTTCTTGTGGTCGCCGACACCTTTGTTTAAACGAAATTGTCGTTCTGAGTCAATACATGATTAGGTTATCAATTTTCTTGACAGTTGTTATTGAGTGCAGACGTGTTTTTGTTTTGCTCTTGTGTTTAATTTTTATTATTTCCAAAATTGATGATTTTTGCTGAAAGTGCAACGTAGCTTTTGCAAGGAACTATTCCATGAAGCGTGTTGTGATAGCTTAATTTCTGATTAAGGCTAATCGTGACATTGTTTATCTGTGCAAACAGTGTGTCAACTTGCCTGAGCGCTTTATTTCGTCTTTGGCAGCAATCCATTTGTCTCAAAAACAGGGCACTGAATCCCTCATGGAATTTTTTGTTAGAAAAATCAAGGAGTTGCTGAAGGAAGTGAGTGAACTGAAAACCCTAATTAATAAGGAGGTTGATGGTGCAAACAACAACAACACATCGAATGATACACAAATGTTAGTTGTCCCTGCTGTTCATTCCCCCGCTGTTAGGCAGACGGGTTTTACAGTGGTTGACAATACCAACAACAATTGCTGCTCTAATAGTGCTGTTTTTTTTCTATGCCTTACCCTTCTTCGCGGCTCAGTGCGCCGTTGCCGTCCCAATTGTTTTTAGTGCTAATGGAGCCTTACCTGCTGACTCTGCTAACAACATGATTCAGCTAAATAATATGCAATCAATACCATCTGATCATGTAATTTTACGCCATCCTGCTTATGCTTATGTTAATGAGCCTGTTACGAATGCAAATTTTGACTCTGCAAATGAGGCTGTTGTCGTTGCTGAAAATGAAGTCCAACCTTTGAGCATGGCTTCTGTTGAAATCAACATAGTTAGCAATGAGTCTGCTGTTAATAAAAATTTGAAATGCGGCTAATGAGGCTGTTGTTGTTGCTGATAATGTAACAGTAGCTCAACCTATGGATACGGCTGCTGTTAATAACAAAAGTTTAAATACTGCTATGAGGCTGTTGTTGTTGCTGATTGTGCAACAGTAGTTCAAATTATGGATACGGCTGCTGTTAATAGCAATAAAGTAAACAAAATATTGAATATAAACAGGACCGGTCGATCTAGAAAATTGTCTGCTAAGGCGAATCCTACGAACAATGCTGTTGACTTGGCAATTAATAACTATATTGGTTGTTCGAATACTGCTGCTGAGGTGGTTGACAATGCTGGAAATTTCGGTGACATTGCTGATAATGCAGAAATCGTTATTAATTCTACTGCTGGGTCCGAAAATGCTGATGCTGTTATCAATACTAATAATGTTGAAAATGTGAATGTTGCTGCTAATTTGGTTGATCCTAGGTTGGTGAATGCCGTGCCGCCTAGTCGTGCAATTTTTGTTTCATGGTTGCATCCAAATTTGTAGGAGGCTGATATTGCTAATTATATTTTAGTTAATCTTAATAGTTCCATTAACATACGAGTTCATAAATTTGTTTTTAAAGTTGAGAGGGATTTTTCATCTTTTAAGGTATCAGTTCCAGACAAATATGTTAATAAGGTGCTTGATAAATCTTTTTGGCCTGTACATTCGTTGGTGTATTTGTACACCGCAAAGTCAAAGGGCGAGCATCCTGCACGTACAGATTCAAAAAACTTGGTTACCAACTCTGCCACTACGAGTCGAAAGTAAACATTCACTACCAGAATGTTCGTGGTTTACGTTCCAAGTTGATTTTGCAGCGAAAGTGATTGCGTTTACTGAGACTTGGTTAAAACCAGATACTTTAAACTCAGAATTATTTTCTAATGATTACGTTGTTTTTCGGTGTGATCGTCAGTCGAGAGCTGGTGGCGTCCTGATCGCTGTGCCGTCCAATATTTCTGCTGACAACGCGCCTAATATTGAATTTATAGCCGTAAAGCTCTTGTTTCCAAATTTTTTCTTATATATTTCCTGTTCCTATATACCGCCTCGGTCAGATATGTGCGTTTATGATTGCCATACTGCAGCTATTCAAAGTCTGCATTCTAGTTTGCTGGATAACGATAGCCTAGTGGTTCTTGGAGACTTTAACCTGCCATTCGTCAGTTGGATAAATAATGATGATTCAAACTTTTTGACTCCTATCACTCAGCACAGTTTTGTTGACTCTCTTATCGATTTGCCTCTAGTTCAGATCAGTAATGTGGTAAACTCTTACAATAAGTTAATGGATTTAGCTTTTGTTGATAATTCAGTGGGTATTGGCCTCAGTCGAATCTCTACCTTATCCCTACCCGAAGATCCCTTGCACCACACACTCGAGATTGCCCTGGATAATTTACTCCCTACGATTAATTTCATGGAAATGAGATGTCGTTCGAGATGTTTTTATAAGGCTAACTTTGATATGCTCAATCAACTGATAGCTACCCAAGATTGGTCTGATCTTTATGCATGTAATGATGTTGAGGCTGCCACATCCATTTTTTATAGTTACCTAACTGGCTTTATTAATCGTTGCGTTTCGGTGCATTTTGTTAAGGCCAAAAGTAATAAGCCACCTTGGTTCTCAAGACAACTTACTAACCTTAACAACATTAAATCTAGGCTCTATAAGCGTTTTAAAAGATCGGGTTCTTCTGAAGATTTTTCTAAATATTTAGTTGCTGGTTCTAATTTCCAGTGCCTGAAATATTATTTAACAAGATGCAAAAGTGAATTTTTCAATGATCCTAAAAAATTGTATGGGTTTGTTAATTCAAAACGAAAATCTTCAGGTTTTTCATCATGTTTGTCTTTGGGTGGTAAGGATGCTTGCAGATTTATTTGCAGACTTTTTCAAATCGACCTATTCGTCAACCTGTACCCCAGTTGGTAGTTATCCGTATGATATAGTTAGTTCTAACTGTATTCTTAATCCAGTGATTGATATTGCCACTGTACTTCAGTATTCTTGCTCTGAAACCAATTTTTTCTCCAGGGCCTGATGGTATTCCTGGTTGTGTGCTTAAGTTCTGTGCCTTGAATTTAACAGAACCGATCTTAAAATTGTTCAATTTATCTTTGCAATCGGCATCATTCCCATCAATATGGAAACGGTCATTTATCATACCTCTGCACAAAAAAGGTAGCAGATCTAATATTAAGAACTATAAAGGAATTGCTAAGCTTTCAGCTATGCCTAAAACCTTTGAACAAATAATTATTAATCAACTTCAACATACGTGTATTTCCATATTATCATCCTGTCAGCATGGTTTTGTGAGAAGTAGATCATCTACCACAAACCTACTTGAGTTTACTTCTTTAGTTCGGGATGGTTTTTTGGCAAATAAGCAAACAGATGTGATCTATACGGATTTCAGTAAAGCTTTTGATTCAGTGAACCACGAACTTCTGATTCAGAAGCTCGATCTACTGGGCTTTCCAAAGAATTTGGTTTTATGGCTCACAAGCTATCTGTCTAATAGAACTCAAATGGTGCTTTATAAAAATACTATTTCTAAATCAATTAATGGCACCTCTGGTGTACCTCAAGGCAGCCATTTAGGCCCACTGCTCTTCACTCTTTTTATTAATAACTTGCAACAGATTTTGAATCATTCTCGAGCTCTAATATATGCTGATGATGTAAAAATTTGTTATACATGTTTGCCTTCGGACTTAACTCGCTCTAATCTACTTCAGGTTGATTTGGATTCATTTCAATGTTGGTGCACAACAAATGCACTAGTTTTAAACTGTGCTAAATATAAGTTTATGACATTTCATCGCGTGAATCCTGTCCTGTTATGTTTTGTACTTTACGGCACTCCTATGGAGCGTATATCTTCAGTTAATGATTTAGGTGCAATGTTCGACTCGAAACTGATCTTTAATTCACATATAACTGCTATTACTAATAAAGTAATGGGTACTCTTGGGTTCGTTAAACGCTGGGATAAGCAGTTTAACGATCCTTATCTCACCAAAGTCCTCTACACTTCGTTGGTCCGTCCAATACTTGAGTATTGCTCGTGTGTTTGGTGTCCATTATACGTATATCACTCATATAAAGCGTATTGAGTCAGTGCAGAAACAATTTTTAATTTTTGCTCTACGGGCCTTTAGCTGGGACTCAAATCTTCATCTTCCATCTTACAGAAGCAGACTTCTTCTCATTGATTTGGCAACTCTGGAAAATCGTAGAATATTACTTGGGGTAATGTTCCCGCATAGGCTGATTCTTGGTGAGGTTGACTCCTCTGATCTGCTAAGTCGACTGAATTTTGCACTTCCGGCTAGGGCGTCCAGACACTACGTGCCTTTCCATTTACCCCTTTGTCGTCTAAATTTTGTCAAGAGTGATCCTTTGCGTGTTTGGTGCTCGTACTATAATGACTTGTACAATTCCATTAGTCTCGAATGTTCGTTTTTTGCCTTACGTAATGCAATACTTTTCAGTCTCGCCTGATGTTTTAAAACTTTACTTGTTTAATATTCAATGATAGATAAAATTTTTAATTTTTATTTAAATTTTATTTTTGTTAGTTGTTTATTGTTAGATAATATGTTAAATTTTATTTAATTTTATTTTTGTAAATATTTTTAAGTTACTTTACTTTGTATTCTGTGTTAGTCGACCATATTTGATTGTCGACTTTAAATAAATAAGATAAAGTTTTTCATAACCGCTGTCGATAGCACAAAAAAGAACTGTTTATATGCCGCTATGTCTGAATTTGGTTTCCCAGCAAAACTTATACGGCTGTGTAAAATGACGTTGAGAAACACCACCAGCTCAATCATAAACTAAACAAAGTTTCAGACAGGGTGACCCGCTATCGTGCGATTTTTTCAATTTGACTCTGGAGAAAATAATACAAGCCGCAGAACTACAACGCTAGGGAACTATCTGTTACAAGAGTGTACAATTGCTGGCGTATGCCGATGACATTGACATCATTGGTTTAAATAACCGCGCCGTAAGTTCTGCCAACTCCAAATTGGATAAAGAAGCGAAAAAAGTGGGTTTGAAGGTGAACGAAGGCAAAACGAAGTACCTTCTGTCATCATGCAAAGAGTCAGCGCATTCGCGCCTTGGCACCCACGCCACTGTTGGCAGCCATAACAGCTCAACATAATATAACCGCAAAGCGTTTTTTACCGCACGAAAATAAACGACTTTTTTGGTTCTAACCGAAATAAATTTGGGTGCGTGAGTAGCTCCCATATACACAAACGACGTGCCAGCTGAGCGCAAAGGTCAAATCGATAAGTCAAGCAAAACAAAAATTGGAAATTAAGTTATTTTTTTACACTGTGCGATTAGTTTAGGTTGCTCTCATACAATTTGTATGTGCATGAGACATTTTTGACAGAAAATTGCCAGAGTGCATTTATATTAGGTTGGGCTCTATGTTTGAAATAGATAAGAACTTCGTTTGCCTGGGAACCAGCATTAACACCAACAATAATGTCAGCTTAGAAATCCAGCGAAGAATTACCCTTGCCAATAAATGTTACTTTCGACTGAGTAGGCAATTGAGAAGCAAAGTCCTCTCTCGACGAACAAAAACCACGCTCTACAAGTCGCTCATAATATCCGTCCTGTAATATGGAGCAAAAGCATGGACGATGACAGCCGCAGATGAGGCGGCCCTTGGAGTATTCTTCGAAGGATTTATGGGCCTTTACGCGATGCCGGCGGTGTTTACGGAAGAAGATTTAATGATGAGTTGTATGAGCTCTACGCAGACACCGACATGGTCCAACGAATTAAAACCCGGCGGCTACGTTGGCTTTGCCATGTAATGCGAATGGAAGATGCTCCGACTCGGACGGTGTTCTTATCGGAACCCACCCATGAAAGCAAAGGAAGAGGGAGGCCCCCACTCCGTTGGAAAGACCAAGTGGAGAACAATCTGCGATCCCTTGGCGATTCTAATTGGCGCCAACTAGCAAAGGAATGAGTCAGGTGACGCGCTTTGTTGGAAGCAGTGTGACCAGGTGTTAGAAAAAAAGAGGCTAAATCGCCAAAAAAAAAAAGGTTGGAAAAGGCTAAACTTGAGAAAAAAAAGCTAAAAAAAGTCAGAAATTTTTTTACGAAATCCATTTCAAATTTTTTATTTTAGTTTAAACTATCTTAAAAATAAAAAATGAATGTGTGTCTAAGGGTATGTGTGTCTTTTATAGGCGTCCAAAGTACTCAACCGATTTTTATGAAATTTTCACAGTATATTCTTGGGATCACTGGTTAAAGCATAGGTTATATATAGTTTTAGAAAAGTGGGCTGTGCCAGACCCCCAGGCTATATACAATTTCAATTCGGTATAACTATAAACTTATTTGGTCTAAAACAATGATATTTGGATATATGTTCCCTTAGTCAAAATTTACATCATTTTGGAAAAATTCGTCATAACTCTGACCGTATTTGGTCTAAATTAATGATATTTGGATATATGTGTCCTTTAGTCAAGATTTACATAATTTTGGAAAAGTGTGAGTTGCCACGTTCAAATTTTTTATGTTTTGTTTGTGCTTCATTTATATCCAAAATTTATTTTCGATCTTTTTGAAACGAGATTTTATTTAGTTTTTGGCAAAGTAGCAATTCGGCATACCTAGGAATTTATTTGGTTCAAGTTAATGATATTGTATATGTAGATATGTGTTCAATATACAAAAAAAACTTGGAAACAGAAAGCAGTACCAGGAGCAAATAAAAGTTAATTCGATATATTTCATATCGTTACATATCAGTACCCGCACAGTAAATCGGAGAAGAAGGGGAGTAGGAATAGAAATTTGATATATAGAGTTGGTATTAGAGGAAAATTAAAAGGATAAAGAAGAGTAATGGTATATGGGGTTGGGGGAAAAGCAATAGTTGAAAGAAAACGGAGGAGATAAGGAAAAATGTAGAAGAAGCGAAAAGTGGGGAGGGAAAAGTGTACAATTTGTTGAATGTAAGCTAGTAAAATTTTAGGCAGGACAACGTGTGTCGGGTCTGCTAGTTTGTATATAAAGCTGTAGACATAACATAAAGGAACTATTCTTGTTTCAACATATATCAGGCACATTTTCCTTGACTAGGGATTTTTTCAAAGAAACACATACTATAGAAAAATTACTACAAACTAATTAATTATAGAATATTTTCTTCGTCTGATGAATCAGAAGAGCTTGAGTCTGCGTACAAAGTTTGTGTATTTATCATAGAGATGAGATCACGGTAATTTCAAAATCAGTGCAACATTTGGATAAGCGTTTTAACGGACATCTAATATTAAGCAGCGAGTTAAGCATTTTAATTTTTAATCTGTTCCTTAACTTAGTTTTTAAAATGTTCATGGCATTAAAAATCCTTTTAACCTCCGCATTACTTAAAGGTAATGACAAAAAGCTCAATACGAAGTACGTTTAATGAATTTTTATGTTCTCGCACTTCCGCCCAAAATTCAATGGTAGAGGTCACACTTGCCCACTGTACGGTTATTAGCTCTCGTCACTGAAGATCAATCAATGCTACTTGACTTGGAGAATACCAGACTTTTCGTTTTGAAAGTGATAAAATGCATCCGCCTTTGTAACTTTCAAAGAATTATCAACTGAAAAAAACGTATCTTTGTAAAGAGTTCATATTGTGGCGATTATTCTCAAGCATGTACCATCCCTAACTCAATAAAACTCCCATCACTAGTTAACACAACCGAGATAACGATGGCTACGCTTATGCATGCAAGCGTATAACTAGGAAGAGGAAGAGAGATGGCGCGAGTGTTTGCGAATACAATGCAAAGAGGAGATGCCAATAAATAACACCGACCCTTCCAGAACACGAAAAGCGAACAACCAAGAAAGTTCTCGGTGCGTAGGCAAGCACCCTGTTGGACTATATAAGGCGGTGACCAAGCAAGGCAGGTTGATCAGTTTATTTTCAAGCGTTCAATAGTGAACTACTGCGAAGTTACCAACCTCTTAAATTTGTATTGCGTTTATTACTAGTAAATAAAACTAGCTATTAGTTACATTATCTGTGCGTGTGTTTATTCGACTTTATAGTGATCGAACCCAGGATTGATAATCAAGGAATCATCGAATTCGTCACAATTGGTGTCAGAAGCGGTATTGTTGAATAAATACCAGTGATTTCAAGGATAATAAGGACATGGCGAAGCTGAATGGATTAAAGATTCAGCAACTCAAAAATGAGGAAAAACGCGGACTAAACACTACAGGCAATAAATCAGAGTTACAGTCACGATTGCGAGAGGGTATGGAAGCAGAAGGAATCAACGTTGATGATCATGTTTTTCATCTTGTGGAGGAGGCACCGACAAAAATGGAAGAAAAAAAGGAGTCTCCGAATCCAGTAGCAACCGTGGACACAAACATGATATTGGCTGTATTAACTCAGATGTCGACTAAAATGGAAGAACAGAAAACTTGTATAGTATCTCAGCTGGAAGAACAGAAGGCACACATGGCATCTCAGCTTGAAGAACAGAAGGCACACATGGCATCTCAGCTTGAAGAACAGGATACAGGTATTACATCTCGAATGGCATCTCAGCTCGAGGAACAGAAGACACATATGACATCCCAGATTTCAGCTCAGCTAGATGAAACGAAGGCATACATGAGATCTCAAATGGAAGAACAGAAGGCATATATCTCATCGCAGTTGGAAGAGCAGGAAGCAAAGGTGTCATCGAAACTAGAAGTGCAAGATGCAAAAATTGCACAATTGCAGGAGATAATCGATGCTGAGGTAGATGCATTGAGAGGTCGTATCCAGGAATTGCAACTAAATCGTCCATCTGCTTTAGCGAATACGACCAAGGTAAAATGACCTTCCATTGATAGTTCTGTTCCATTCCAGGTATTTAAGCTACAATTTGAGAAGACGGCTGCGGTGAATAATTGGTGCACTGAAGATAAAGTTGTAGCACTATTCGTGGCATTGAAGGGACCTGCAGCAGAAATCTTACAGACTATTCCCGTGTCCGAAAGGAACAGTTATGATGCATTGATGGGTGCGGTTGAGAGACGCTATGGTAGCGAACATCGAAAGCAGATATACCAAATAGAGCTACAGAATCGATCCCAGAAACCTAATGAGACTTTGCAGGAATTTGCATCGGACATCGAGAGGTTGGCCCATCTAGCAAATGCGGACGCACCCGTGGAGTACACTGAGAGGGTAAAAATCAAAAGTTTTATAAATGGAATACGCGATGTAAAGACGAAGCGGGCCACATATGCAAACCCCAAACGGACATTCTCTGAAACGGTATCACATGCTTTAACGCAGGAAACAGCCTCGCTATTAAGTAAACCTGCATCCAAGGCTCATCGTGTAGAAGTGGAAGCTCCGGCTTGGGTAGACAAAATTTTGGAAGCGTTGAACGGAGTACAGAAAAAAAGTGATGGTGCCATTAAATGCTTTAAGTGCGGAAAAGCAGGTCACATAGCAAGTTATTGCGGCACTGGCTCCAGTAACCCCAGCAATTCAGGTGGACGAAAACGCAAAGCTGAAGGAGATGAGCAAATTTCCCAGCCAAATCAGTCGTTAAACTAAATCGAGCCAGCCGAAAGGGGCGTGGACTGGCTCCCGCAACTGAATGCCCCATAATCTCTGTCTCACAGATCGGAAGGAAAGCTAGTAATGTTACTGTTGTTGCATATGTGGATGGAAAAGAGCACTTACTAACTGTGGATACAGGCGCATCGCATTCCATAATTCGATCTGATTTAGTCAACAAGGAGGTGAGACCATTGCATGGAGCAAGGTTACGTACGGCCACTGGTTAGGACACCCATGTCCTAGGAGAAGTAACATGTGAAATCGCAATTGGGAACGTGGCCGTTCTACACAGTTTTATAGTAGCAGATATTGTTGACGAAATCATAGTTGGTGTGGACTTCTTAAGCGTGCAAGGCATCAAGATCGACATGCAAAACAGGATTATGAATTACCAGAACATGGATGTGCCATTCAATTTTGGTTACGAAAACAAATACGTTAGTAAGCGAGTGCTTGTGGAGGAGAGCCAACAAATTCCACCGAAGTCGGAAGCAATCATATGGGCAAAGATTGATGGAGATTATGGGACAAACAAGTTGTGGGTTGTCGAGGCAGCAAACAAATCAAGGACGAACATATTGGTAGGAAAAACCCTGGCCATGACAAAAGAAGATGGAGGTGTACCGGTAAGAGTACTTAATGAGTTCAAATCGCCGATTAAACTTTCCAAAGGAGCAATATTGGGACAATGCCAAGAGGTCGAGGTAGTTATCAATTGCGAACAGCTTCAGGAAAATTATTCTACCATCAAGATTAATCTTTCAGATGATATCACGTCGTGGACGGCAGGCCTCGAAAAAGATCATCAGAAAAAGGCAAAGGAACTTCTATCAAAGTACTCGAACATATTTGACAAGGATGGTTCTAAACCAGTTCGGACCAAAGTTGTGAAGCACGAAATTGATACTGGTGATGCAAGACCAATCCGCCAAGCTTCTCGTAGTATTCCATTGGCCAAACGACAAGTGGTAAGAGAAATTATACAGGAAATGAGTGATAGCGGCATGATCGAACCCTCAGCTAGTCCATGGAGCTCGCCGGTAGTACTTGTGAAAAAGAAGGACGGAAAAATGAGGTTCTGTGTGGATTACCGGAAGATGAACGACGTAACTAAGAAAGACAGTTATCCATTGCCAAGAATCGACGATACTCTGGACTCGTTATCTGGCACGAAATGGTTTTCCATGAATGCTCCAGCTACTTTTGAGAGACTCATGGACCAGATACTAATAGGATTGCACTGGCAAACATGTTTGGTGTACCTCGACGACATCATCGTGCTGGGAAAAAGCTTTGAGGAACACCTAAAGAAGTTGGAGGAAGTTTTCCAAAGAATAGGTGGTGCTGGGCTGAAACTAAGTCCCAAGAAGTGTTCCTTGTTTAAAAAGTAAGTTATTTGGGTCACAAGGTAACTACGGAGGGAATCTGCACTGCTAAGGAAAAGATCGAAGCCGTAAAGGATTGGCCAAGACCGAGAAATTTGCATGTGTTACGGAGCTTCCTTGGGCTGTGCACGTATTATCGCCGATTTGTACCAAATTTTGCCAGCGTAGCTAGTAGTCTCCATGACTTTACAAGGAAGAATATGAGTTTTGGATGGAAGAAGGAACAGGAGGTGGCTTTTCAAACATTGAAGGAACGACTATGCACTGCCCCGATATTAGCATATCCAATTCCAGGTTCAAAGTTTATTCTGGATACAGATGCGAGTGGTTATGCTATAGGAGGTGTTTTGTCCCAGATTGTTGATGGACAGGAGAAGGTAGTTGCATACTATAGCCGAACAATTGGGAAGCCTGAAAGGAACTATTGTGTAACCCGGAGAGAACTGTTGGCATTGGTAGAGTGCGTTAAGCATTTCCACAAGTATCTCTATGGGCAGCGATTCCATGTCAGGACAGACCACGCAGCGTTGAAATGGCTCTTACAGTTCCGTAATCCGGAAGGACAATTGGCACGGTGGATAGAGCGACTGCCAAGTTATGACTTTTCCATAGAGCATCGCAAAGGTAGCACCCACGGAAATGCTGATGCAATGTCACGAAGACCATGTAACTTGGAAGGCAAGCATTGTTCCAAAGCTGAGGCCAAGGAAGACATTATAGATGTGCGGCTCATGACTATAACATCTACGGACGACTGGGACATGGATAAATTAAGGAGGTTTCAGCACGAAGATCCAAATCTTACACGTGTAATGCAAGGAATCGAACGAAACGAGCTACCATCAAGAGAGGATATGTCAGCAGAAAGTCCTGTTGCCAAGTCATATTGGGCACAGTGGAATAGTTTGCAATTAGAATCCGGTTGTTTGCATCGAATATGGGAGAGTGAGGATGGTCAATGTGTTCGAAAGCTGATAGTCGTCCCAAGGAAGAAAATCCCTGATGTACTCAATGAATTACATAACGGTCCAAGCGGAAGTCATCTTGGAGTCACCAAGACCTTGGAGAAAGTCAAGCAAAGATTCTATTGGGTTGGTTGCCGTCAATCGGTCGCGGAGTGGAATACCAACTGTGAAGTATGCATCAAAGCTTAAGGACCGAAATCACTAGCAAACTCGGAAACAAATATGTCCTGGTAGTTATGGACTATTTCAGCAAGTGTCCAGAAGTGTACCCTATTCCAAATCAAGAGGCAGAAACCATAGCAGAAGTGTTTACTAACAATTGGGTAGCTAGGTTTGGTGCACCGATGGAGATACATTCTGACCAAGGCAGAAATTTCGAATCAGCTGTGTTCCAGGAAATGTGCAAGACATTGGGCATTCGGAAAACTCGAACAACTGCACTACATCCTCAGTCAGATGGCATGGTGCAACGCTTCAATAGAACCCTGGAAGAGCACCTGAGGAAAGTAGTGGATAAGTTCCAGAAGGATTGGAATACTCACATCTCTTTATTCCTGATGGCATATCGCTCTGCAGTACATGAAACAACTGGTTAGACTCCTGCAAAGGTAATTTTCGGGAATGATCTTCGATTGCCAGCTGACTTGAAGTTTGGGATAAACGCTGATGCAGGAGTAAATGCTTGGAATACTACTATTCACGACCTTGTGAGACAACGGACTAAGATCATGAGCGATAAGATGAAGGCCAGGTACGACAAAGCAATAAATTCGGAAGGTTTTATAGAAGGAGAGTTAGTGCTGCTATACAACCCACAGCGTAAGAAAGGTTTGTCCCCAAAACTACAATGTAACTGGGAAGGCCCACACAAAGTCATAAAACGGATCAACGATGTGGTATATCGCATACAAACTATGGGAAGGCCAAGGAATAAGATGAAGGTGGTGCATTTGGAAAGGCTAGCTGCGTTTGGTTCCGGCAATGTGGAGGTGGAGGGCAGTGTGGCGATTATTCTCAAGCATGTACCATCCCTAACTCAATAACACTCCCATCACTAGTTAACACAACCGAGATAACGATGGCTACGCTTATGCATGCAAGCGTATAACTAGGAAGAGGAAGAGAGATGGCGCGAGTGTTTGCGAATACAATGCAAAAAGGAGATGCCAATAAATAACACCGACCCTTCCAGAACACGAAAAGTGAACAACCAAGAAAGTTCTCGGTGCGTAGGCAAGCACCCTGTTGGACTATATAAGGCGGTGACCAAGCAAGGCAGGTTGATCAGTTTATTTTCAAGCGTTCAATAGTGAACTACTGCGAAGTTACCAACCTCTTAAATTTGTATTGCGTTTATTAATAGTAAATAAAACTAGCTATTAGTTACATTATCTGTGCGTGTGCTTATTCGACTTTATAGTGATCGAACCCAGGATTGATAATCAAGGAATCATCGAATTCGTCACAATATTATCAGGTAGGCGATGTCCCAATTGGGTTATCAACTCCATTAAAAATAGTTGACAATTTTTACAAATAATTTTCCGTATTTCGTCATCAATACTACCTTCATTTAACTTTAATTTTATATGACAAATATGGTGTTGGGAGCAGATAAGGTTTGGAGTAAAAAAAAAGGCTAGAAAAAAGCCACGAAGCTAAAACCAAAATTATGAGGCTAAAGGACAAAAAAAAGGCTAAATCTAGCCTCGAAAATGCTAACCTGGTCAGACTGGTTGGAAGGTCAAAATCGTTTAGACGGTTAAACAAACGGCTATTAAAGGCTGTTGACCTATATATATATGTATGTATGTTTTTTGATTTGTTCCGGTCAATTTTTATTTATATTTTATGTTAATGTTGTGTGTTATGTTAACCGCACAGCGTTTTTTACCGCACGAAAATAAACGACTTTTTTGGTTCTAGCCCTAATAAATTTGCGTGTGTGAGTAGCTCTCATATACACAACTGACGTGCCAGCTGAGCGTAAATGTCAAATCGATATGTCATGCGAAGATTGGAAATTGAGTTAGGTTTTTACACTGTGCGGTTAGTTTAGGTTGCTCTCATACAATTTGTATTTGCATGAGACATTTTTGACAGCCGGAGTGCGTTTATACTGGAATTAGGTTGGGGTGTAAATCGACAAAAAAAAAAGGTTACAAAAGGTTAAAATTAAGAAAAAAAGAAGCTAAGAAAGTCAGAAATTTTTTTATGAAATCCGTTTGAAATTTTTTTATTTTAGTTTAAACTAGTACAGGGTGGCTGATGAATTTTGCTACATTAAGAAACTCAAATAATTTTTTTTTCAGTGTATGGAATTCATTTTTCTTTTATGCATGTTAAAGCTCATTAAATATAGCTTAATTAGTTTCAAAAATAATGGAATTTAAATGCCCCCCCTGCTCGTCGATGCATGTGCGGCATCTTACCAAAAAGATGTTCATTACTGCTTGGAGAGTTGAGACAGGAATAGCCGCAATTGTTTCTCGAATGGATTGCCTTAGTTCATTCAAATTTGTTGGTTTTGCTTTGAAGACTTCCTGTTTGCAATAACCCCACAAGAAAAAGTCAGGTGCAGTAAGGTCAGGCGACCTGGGTGGCCAACGGAATGTGGAGTTTCTGGATATCAGCTTATTGGGAAATTTTCGTCGCAATTCTGTCATAACAGGTTGGGCTATATGAGGAGCTGCACCATCTTGCTGAAACCACACAGAGTTGAAAGAAATTCTCATTCGGGGTAATTCTGGATAGAAAAACTCTCTCAACATGCTCAAGTAACGGTCTCCAGTAACCGTAACGGTGTGACCGTTTTCTTCGAAGAAGTAGGGCCCGACAATGCAGCGTGATGAAACTGGAGTATCTGTGGGTTGGAAGCACTCCATATTCGACAATTTTGTTTGTTTATGTTGCCGTTAAAATCGAAATGGGCCTCGTCAGACATGAAAAGACAGTTCAACATGTTTCCATCCTCTTCCACCATTTGAAGCATATTCTGGCAAAATTCCAAGCAAATCGGCAAGTCTGCAGCGTTCAGTTTGTTGGCCATTTGAATTTTATATGGGAATAAGTTCAAATCTTTGTGCATAATTGACTGTAATGACTGTCTGCTTACACCCATTTGAGCAGATAACCTTCTTGTCGAAACACGTGGATTGTTTTGTATGGCAGCAGCTACAGCAGCGATTGTTTCCTCCGTTCGAACTGAAGGGTTTCGATGGTAAGGTCTTCTGTTGACTGTCCCATGCTCGGCAAAATTGTTTACAAGTCTTATTATGGTCCATCTGCTCGGAGGATTGCCGCCAAACGTGCGCCTATACTCTCTTTGAACCGAAACTACGGACTCCAGTGCGTGATAGCGGCGGACAATCCAAATTCTTGTTTCAGTGTCCCAGTTATCCATTTTTGTTAAACGTAAAAGTCAATCTGCAAAATAAAAAAAAAATTAACCAGATTCATTAAATAGAAAAAAAGTTATTTAATTTTTTTTTGGTAGCGGCTTTCATTAGCCACCCTGTAGTTGGGTTATCAACTCCATTAAAAATGGTTGCCCATTTTTATGAATAGTTTTCTGTCTTTCGTCATCCATACTATATTCATTTAACTTTTATTTTATATGAAAATATGGGGTTGGGACCAGAAAAGGTTTAGAGTAAAAAAAGGATTAAAAAAAAGCCATGAAGCTAAAACCAAAATTATGAGGCTAAAGGACAAAAAAAAGTCTAAATCTAGCCTCGAAAAGGCTAACGCGGTCACACTGCTTCTTACCTCTTATGCATATGATTTTAGTTTCAGATTTTTAGTATGACAATGATACCAGCAATGTATGGTACGGAAAAATGTACTGTTAAGTTCTAACTTTATTATTATTGGTAACCATGTAAGTGTTGTTGTTGTTTTTCTTCAATTGTTTTATGTACATATATATATTCAGGGTCGTATCTCTGTCTTGCCTTATTATAAAGCTTACGGTATTACTATTATTATCATTGTACCAGTAGCAACTTCGCAAAACAGATCTATACCCATGTTGATAGTCCGTTGCCAGATATGAATTCGTTTTGCTCCGGTACAAGTACCTTGCGGCCGCAGCTCAATTGCTGTGTAAACGATTTTTTTGACCCTGGATTGTACGGATTTACTCGTCTCTTACGACAGGCACACGTAACTCGGGCATATTCTAGCGCTCTAGCCCGCAGGGCTAAAAAAGAGCTCAAGTTAGCATTCCATTGCTTCATGCATTTGGTGCTGAAATCTCGCAGACAGCTCTTCGTTTGTGTCAACTTAATAAAAATGAAAACCGGTGCTAAAAAGTAAAAACATGTTCGAACGGTAACTGGGACTAGTATAACAAAACTGCAACAATAATTCGGCCAAAAATTAACCTTATGAAAAGATGAAATGAAGAAGTGAGAATCTTCGCGCATCGGCGACATCTGTTACTGAGAAGTGTCGTTTATCAAAAGATACTGTATCCGCGCTAACGATAAGAAACAACCAAATTATCCGGCTTACAAATGTTTGAAAAATAGTTAATCAGGTGTCAGCACGCTTGTCGTGCGCGCTTACTTCCCATTTCAAGTAGAACCAGGGCATCCATTATATTATAAGAAAATACCCCAAATACTTTTGTTAAGTACTAAAAATAATGAAATTTATTTTAAGAATACAAATGGTAATATGATTATTTAAATAAAAAATATATAATATTAATTGTTTTGCCGGCTTTAGGTCAGACTTTAATTAAAAGACATTTGGTCGGTTTTTTTAAAGCAAACCCATAAATCCACGTCACGGTGCAGACGTGGAAATAAATTTTGCCCTGAAGACGGTTACCGTTGAGTAAACCAAAATATATTGGCATTAAAAAAACCGACCAAATGTGTTTTTATTAAAGTCTGACCTAAAGCCGGCAAAACAATTAATATTACAAATAGAAAAGTCGCAAAAAAGCTCTTATTTATAAAATATATATATTCCAGTTAATAATAAACAAATAAAAGAAATACATAATATATCTCATATTCTTGGGAACGAAACCACTTCATAAAATATTGAAGCATTTAGGATGAAATCCAAAAAAAAACAAGTAAGGAAGTCTAACTTCGGGTGGAACCAAACATTAAATATCCAGCTGTGTAAAATCGGTCGTCGTAAATTGGTAAATTGTTGTGGAGTTATGACCTATAGAGCTTTTAAACTTTTCTACTACCATGTGGGCAATCTTATAAATAAAAATGAATGTGTGTCTGGCGTCCAAAGTACTTAACCGACCTTTATAAAATTTTCACGGTAGACTCTCGAGTTCACCGGTTACAGAATAGGCTATATATAATTTTGGAAAAGTGGGGGGTGCCACGCCACCATGCTATATAAAATTTTACTACAAGGTACTCAACCGATCTTTATGAAATTTTCACAGTAGATTCTTGGATTCACTGGTTACAGTATAGATATAGCCTATAATTTTGGAAAACCTAGATAGAATGCCTCGTATATAGATCACCAGTTTACTGTAGAAGATATGGCATATTCCGGTTTCCAACCTCTCTTTTATAAAGCTTTAGTACAAAAGTGGGCGTGGTCGTCCACCAACTTCGCTTAGTTTTAGTGGACGTACTATACATGTCCACAGTAAACCTCATACCAAGTTTCGTAATTCTATCTTACACGGTTATGAAGTTATTAATAGTCGAATTGCTTGACTCATAAGTGGCCGGTGCCAAGCCCACATTGCAAAATTTTGCAAAGATCGTATAAAGAATAAAAAAATGTATGTAACAGAAAATTATGTCATTCTACGTGTATCAGTCAATGAGATACGGCATAGTGTACGAGGTGTGTTCAGAAAGTATCGCGAATTTTGTGTTTTTTCAAAAATTATTTATTTATTCATGAATATCTATTTTGTCCCCTTCAAAGTAATCCCCATGAGATATTATACACTTGTGCCAACGGTTTTTCCAATCTTCGAAGCACTTCAAAAAATCATTTTTTTGTATCTTGTTCAGCTCCTCCTTCGATGCCGTCTTTCTCTCGTCAAGAGAAGCGTAACGTCGTCCTTTCATGGGCCTCTTCAGTTTAGGGAACAAGAAAAAGTCACAGGGGGCCAGATCTGGGGAATACGGTGGCTGCGGCATCATTAGTGTGTTGTTTTTGGATAAAAGGTGGCGCACTAGCAACGATGCGTGAGCAGGTGCGTTATCGTGGTGCAAAAGCCAATTTTTGTTCTTCCACAAATCCGGGCGTTTCTGGCGGATTGCTTCGCGCAAATTGCGCATAACTTGCAGGTAATATTCCTTATTGACCGTTCTTCCCTGTGGCAAGAACTCATGATGCACCACGCCCCTGCAATCGAAGAAAACTGTCAGCAAAACTTTCACATTCGACCGAACTTGGCGCGCTTTTTTCGGTCTTGGTTCGTGCGGCAGCTTCCATTGAGATTATTGAGCTTTGGTTTCCACGTCATAACCATAAACCCACGATTCGTCACCAGTTATGACCCTCTGGAGCAAATTTGGGTCGTCGCGGACAGAGTTTAACATCTCATTAGCAATGTTCATGCGATGCTGTTTTTGGTCACAATTGAGCAATTTTGGTACGAATTTCGCGTAAAAATCGAAAACGATCCAGAACACGTGCAAGCAAAGCAGCTGTCAACAATTAACTGAACATTCAAAATGGCCGAGCTTGTCGGCATAAGTGAAAGACATGAGTACCAACATAACGCCACAAAAAATTCGAAATTCGAATATACGTTACCAGCGAAAATTCAAAATTCGCGATACTTTTTGAACACACGTCGTATGTCTATTAGTAGCGCAGCTTACTCCGAATCTGCACACACACACAAACCACACAGGGTGCGTTGTAGTCAATATTGAAACGATCAAATTTAAATACTGTAATATTGAACCTGAAGACATAAAACACCTAAATTTTTGAATATAAAGCAGTTTTAACACTTTACCAGTTCCTTCAAAATGTAAATTTAAGTTTAAATTGGAATTTTAAGTTATAGTTTTTACTTTAAAACAACCCTGAACACGACCTTCCACTCCGATTCGCAATAGAAGATGCCAAACTAGTAGAGGTGAACAATGGATATGGGCAGTTCAGTATTTATATCTCTTTTTCAGATAGCTTTTATGTAAAAGTGGGCGTAGTCGAAAAGCGATTTCGCTCATTTTCCTTCTGTGTATTTACCACAACCATAGTATACATTCTACCAAATTTCATTATTCTAGCATAAACGGTTCTGTACTCGTAGTTATAACAGTCGAAGTTTGAAAATTTGTTCACTCATATGTGGGCGGTGCTACCCCCTTTTCTAAAAATTTAGAAAAATCGTCAATACCACAACCAACTTAATGAATCTTCAAAATTTCATTAGTTTAGCTGCTTTTATTATTGAATTATCTTATTTTATCCTGTGTGCCAAATTCTATTCAAATATCTCAATTTTTACTCAAATTATCGTGTTCACGGACGGACGGATGAACGGGCATGTCTGTTCATTCTAAGAACTTTGATATATGGAACTCTATATCTATCTCCATTATGTTGTACCGTTACAAACCAACGTTATATGACCAAAACTGTAATACCCTGTGTACTAGTACATGCTGGGTATAAAAACTACAATATCAAAGAACGTCGAAACGTTCAATGTAAACACTTCGGGAAGAAACATGTTAATCATAGCGCACCAGCGGCATCTGTAATTGAATAGTTTGGTTTATCAAAAGGTAGTGTGTCCATACTAAGGATAAGAAACAAGCAAGAACAAACCACCAAAGTCATTTTCGTAAGGTTTTCAGTAGAGCGCTTTGAAAATTTAAACTGTAGTGTAAATGTATGGATTTTAGATATAGTTTTTTGTCCATAAAATCTCCAATTTTCGAACAAAAGTCGAGAAATTTTGTTTGATAATAGATCCTCAAACGGAGAACGCAATACTGGTCCTATCTCGTTTTCGACCAAACTTGAGTTTGGTAGTTTGTGCTTATTGCCACAGAATTATCTTGCTCACAAATTAAACCAAAAATCTATATGGATCTATCTGGCTTTTACATGTAAATTTTTTTTATTTGGCTCAGATTGCGGCAACCATATAAATCAGTCTCAGCACTGGTAAATCTGTGTTCTTTGTGTATGCAAAGAACATAAATGTATAGGTATGGAGAACACGTCGGTTCAGTTTTCATCTAGAAATCGAGAAAAATCTGAAAGCGCAAAATTTCAGTTCACCATACTTTTTGCCTCGACATTCGTATAGGGCATAAGGACAAACTACCAAAGTAATTTTCGTGAGGTTTCCAGCAGAGCGCTTCGAAAATTGAAGTGTAAATGTATGGAATTGAGATATTTTTTTGTCCATATTATTCACAACTTTCGAGCAGAAGTTGTGAAATTTTGCTTGATTATAGATCCTCACAGGGTGGTACTTTCTCGCTTTCGACCAAAATTGAGTTTTGTAGTTTGTGCTTATTGCCACAGATATATCTTATTACTTTAAAAGAGCTATTCTTGTATATTTGTATATCCAGACTATCTCGAAAACGGCTTAACCGATTTGGATGAAATTTCGTATGTAGATAGTGTACCACATTCTAAGAATTTTTACCTAGGTGTTGCCACATAGGTTTTTTTTTTTGGGGTTACCACCTATCTGAATTTTTTTATATGAAATAAAACATGCTAATATGGACATCATACGAAAGATATTTTCGTTCTTATTTCATAATATTTCTAGGCGGCGTTGGCACTTATTGAGGTTTTGATATAAATTTTTTGTTAGGGTAACTACTTAACGACTATCTCGAAAACCGCTCAACCGATTTTGATGAAATTTGATATGTGGATAGTGTACCACATTCTAAGAATTTTTACGTAGGTGTTGCCACATAGGTTATTTTTTGGGGTTGCCACCTATATGAATTTTTTTTATATGAAATAAAATATGCCAATATGGGTATCAAAAGAAAAGTTTTATCCTGCGTTTTGAAAAAAAAAATACATTTCTAAGTAGGATTGCCACTTATTGTTGCCATTTGAGCTTATTATATCTTTGAACTTTTAACGAGCTATTCTTATATATTTGTATATTCGAATATCTGGAAAAGGGCTTAATTCCTATCTATGCCAATATGGGTATCAAACGAAAGGTATTTTCCTGCGTATTGGAAAATAATATTTCTAAGTAGGGTTGCCACTTTTGTTCGACAAGAAAAATCCGGCCAAGAAGTTCATATACCGAGAATCGCACTCATTACGGCATATCGTTTATATATATAATAAACAACAGGGCACCTAACACCGAACCTTGAGGGACACCAAATTCAACTATAAGATTTTCAGACATCGCCCCATTTACTCTCGTTATTTGAAATCTTTGGTCAAGGAAAGACCTAAACCAATTAATCTCGTTTCCTTCTATGCCATACATTTGTAATTTTTGCAACAGTACATTCCTATCGATTGTTTCAAACGCTCTTTTAAAATCTAAAAAAACAGCAATAGTCTTTTGTTTCGAATCATTGGATTTAAATTCGTTTAACACGAAATTGGCTGCACTCTCGCCCGAATGGTTTTTTCGAAAACCTGACTGATATTTTGAAAATTATTATTTTCCATATAATTCTGTAATTGTTTTTTCACGATAGTCTCAAGTAACTTTTCTATGGTCTTAAGGCCATTTATCGGTCTAAACTCTTCATGTTTTCTAATACTTTTAACTTTTTCAACCGGCGTTATAATTGATGTTTTTAACGAGTTTGGGAATTCACCAGACGTGATTGACTTATTTATGATATTTGTAATGGTATCACCAAGTATTTGCCAGTTATGTAGAAGAATCTTAGGACTTACTTTATCACAGTCGGCTTTGTTTTTCAATTTCTTACAGGTATCAAACACTTCGCTGTTCGTAACTTCCTTAAATCTGAAATTGTTGTTTGTACTTGGAATAATATTGGTATATTGCACCTCGGGTATAGAGTCTCTTATGTTGCCTACACTATTTATAAAATACGCATTAAATTTATTGGCTATAACGCTATTATCATTGCACTCTTCATCGTCGAATTCCACTGCTCTAATATTATTTTTTTCTTGTTTCAGCACCAGATTCTTAATGTTATTCCACATTTCTTTTTGGTTTTTTGATGTACCAATTTTTTTCATTATGTAACTATTTTTCGCACCAGTGATATAGGATTTATAGACGTTTCTTATTTCTTTATACTGAGCCCACAAATAGTGTTGCTGTGTTTTTGCAGCCCGATATGCTTCTATTTTTGCTTTTTTTAAATTTCTGAGATTATTATAAAACCAGCAATGAGAATTATTATTTATGTTCACTTTTTTTATAATTATATTCTTCTTTATAACGTCTGTTAAGCATTTCTCTAAGTTTTCCATATTTTGATTAACACTCCTGGTGTCTTTGTATGTGTTGTCATGTGATCCTAAATGTTGTGCGAACGTATCTCTTTTATATTTAAAATATTCTACTTCGCGAAGGGTGTGAATTCTAGTCGAATTAAAAACTGAAATATTAATTTCGATTGCCTTATGATTTGTTATTTTTTTGCTTGTATTCACTTGTGCTTTTGTTTCATTTATATTAGTTATAACGTAATCGATTAACGTCTTACTGTTGTGCGTTATCCTGGTATATTCGTTTACCTTTTGCTTCAAACAGTTATCGTTCAATATCCTTATTAGTTCTCGTTTATAAATGCTATTTTTGTACCAATCAATATTTATATCTTTAACAATTATAATTTTACCCACTTCATGTGACACTGGATTTATATTGGAACGAATTTTCGTCATCCCTTGTCAATTTTGGTTTTGTAACAAACCAGTTTCGGCGAACCGCCATCTTCAGTGCTTGATTTCGTTCTGATCTGTGTCTATCCGTTGTCATGTATTTATAGTCTTGATGCTGTATCAGGTATCAATAGAATTAGTTTTTTTTAGCTTAGTTATTGTTTGAAATTACCATTACAATAAGAAGGGACCTTAGAAATAGAATTTTAAGAAAGCTTAGATGTTAAGAAAACAAATATCATATAGAAATACTTACAGCGTTTCATAATTTATATATTTTGGCCAAAATGCATAGATATGATTAGAATAAGTGCAAACAAAAGAAAAAAAAATATTTTTGCATTCTTTTCCAACCTGGGAATTTCCTTTGAGAAGAATCGCTTGCGAGACAGCAACCAACATTGTGGGAACTTCATATTTGTTTTTGTTTAAATTGTTGTTGCTTTCTTTTCCATTTTTAAGACGGAGTTTAGATTGTATATTTTTATTATAATTCCAATACCTTAACTGTAAGATAAAATAAATTATAAATAAATTTGTGAAGGAAATTGGGAGTACTGATGTTCTCCTTCAATTAGATGGCATAGGAAATATAGGAAAGGTGCCATCCAGATTAGGTGCGTCGATGGCCATGGACGAGGGTGCGCCAAGCACCGGGCGTCGCAACAACACCCGCGGCGCTCCCTTATATTGTTCGGCCTTTTTTATTTATATTTTTCTTTTCAGTGTGCTGACCGGTCTTTCCGGTTCGTTTTTGAATTTTCAGGTTTTTTTTAGTTGGTGATTTAATGTTACTGGTTTTTCTTTTTCCGCCATTCGTGTTATTTCAATTTTAGTTAGAATTTTTTTTTCCGTTTTCGGTTATTTTCGAATATTTTGTTCTACCGGCTTACTTTTAATTTGTCTTTTTCGATTTGCTGTTTTTTTCCGTGCCATCCGGATGTTGTTTTTATAGTTGCTTTGCGCCGTTTTTTTGCGTTTTCCCCCGCGTTTCAAAAGGTATGATTTGACCTTTTTCTGTTTATGGCGCAGGACGGTAAGGTTGGCAAGAGCCCACCACAGCCGACAATGACTAGCCACTGTGCAACCTTGATAAGATGCCGACCGCCTTCCTTACTGCTCCATTTTGACGCGAAACCAAAACAGAAGCATTGATGGCTGCAGTTGAGAGACGCTACGGTAGCGAACATTGAAAGCAGGTGTACCAAATAGAGCTACAGAATCGCTTCCAGAAGCCTAATGAGACGTTGCAGGAATTTGCATCGGACATCGAGAGGTTGGCCTATCTAGCAAATGCAGACGCACTTGTAGAGTACACGGAGAGGGTAAAAATCCAGTGTTTCATAAATGGCATACGTGATGACGTTAGACGAAGCGAGCCACATATGCAAACCCCAAAAGGGCATTCGCTGAAACGGTATCACATGCTCTGACGCAGGAAACAGCCTCGCTATTAAGTAAGCCGGCGTGCAAAGCTCACCGCGTGGAGGTGGAACGGTCAGACTGGGTAGACACAATTCTGGAAGCATTGAGTGGCACCAGTAATCCCGGCAAACTCAGGTGGACGAAAATGCAAAGCTAGAGAAGATAAGCAAGATGAATGCCCCATAATCTCTGTGTCACGACGCGGACGGAAAGCGAGTAATGATACTGGTAAAATGTACGTGGAAGGGAAAAAGCGCTTGCTGACTGTCGGTACTGGTGCATCACATTCCATAATTCGAAGAGACTTGGTCAGCTGAAAGGTGAAACCATTGCGGAAAGCTAAGTTGTGGACAGTAACTGGTGGTAGCAAGCAAGTCCTTGGAAAAGTGACATGCAAGGTTGTGATTGGAAATGTGGCTACATATCACAACTTCTTGGTAGCGAATATTGTCGACGAAGTCCTCATTGGCATCCACTTCTTGGCTGAGAGAGACATTCACATCAACGTAAGGAACAGGGTTATGACTTACAACACCCAAAAGGTTCCTCTGATCTTTGGACACAATAGTGGCGATAGCCCCAGGAAGTGATATTCGAGATGGAGCAGCAGGGGCCTCTTAAGGCAGAGGTAGCTCCTCGACCATTGGCTTTCATGGACAGGTGCCTCCTGAAGAAGATTCGGCAAGGCCAGGAGGAAGATCCAGATTTGGCACGTGTATTGAAAGGACTGAAGGAAAACAATAAGCCAAGACGAGAAGAGATGGTCGTAGAGAGTCGCATTGCAAAAGCTTACTGGGCACAATAGGGTAGTTTGAAGCTAATATCTGGTTGCTTGCATCGAAAGTGAAGATGGCCAGAATCATCGAGCACTTACTATTGTTCCCCAAGCAAGAGTTCCAGATGTTATCAAAGCGTCGCATAGTTGCTCAGGAAACGCTGCATAAGGAAAACGCTGCTGCAAGTAAAGCGGCGGTTCTATTGGATTGGTTTCAATCTGTAAGATAATGGATTACTAAGTGTGCTGCGGATACAAGACGAACATCTAGTGGTCATGTTCCGAGGAAGCAACGCAGCTTAGTGGATAAGTTGAAACAGTGCACTGGGCATGAGAGAGGAATCCTGAAGAAACGAGTTGCAGGGATATTTTCCAAGTACCACTGGGCACGAAAGTGAAGGCACAAATCTATGCAAGGCCAGACAAAATGGTTGGAATGTGTGACAGTTTAATGCATTGTGGGAATATCTGCAGGAGAGGATTCATGTCGGAGTTTCAATCCCTGGAGGAAATGAGGTTTAATAAAGCGGTGCCAACCATTAAGCGCCTAGAAGCGTTGGGTTTGGGAAATTTGGGCAGTGTGGCGATTCTTCTCAAGCATGTACCATCGCTAACTTAATTACACTCCCACCACTAGTTAAACACAACAGAGATAACTATGGCTACGCTTATGCATGCAAGCATGTACCAAGGAAGAGGAAGAGAGATGGCGCGAGTTTGTGCGAAAACAAGACAAAGAAGAGATGTCAATAAATAACACCGACCCTTCGAGAACACGAAGAACGAACAACCAAGAAAGTTCTATGTGCGTGGGGAAGCACCCTGTCGGACTATATAAGGCAGTGACCAAACAAGGCAGGTTGATCAGTTTATTTTCAAATGTTGTTCAGTGAACTACTGCGAAGTTACCAAACTCTTAAATTTGTATTACGTTTATTACTAGTAAATAAAACTAGAAGAATGGGATGTGATGCACAGTCAACAAGCGCTCTTTCCCGTCCACGTACCATTCAACAGCAGCATTACTCGCTTTCGTTTTACGCCCACCTAAAATGCCACGATTAATGGAGACAGGGTCGCAATATCGTGCTATGTGACCCCACACTTGAAGCATCTGATGACACCATCACTCTTCCTCTGTACTCTGTTCAATGCTTCCAAAATGTTGTCTACCCAAGCCGTAGTATCCACTTCTACGCGATGAAGCTCCAAAGCATGCGATACCGTTACAGCGAATGTCCTCTTTGGATTTGCATATGTAGCTCGCTTCGTCTCCACATAACGTATTTAATTTATAAGGCTTTGGATTTTTACTCTTTCTGTGTACTCTACGGGACCGCCTGCGTTAGCTAGATGAGCCAACCTTTCGATGTCCGATACGAATTCCTGCAAAGTCTCATAAGCCTTCTGAAAGCGATTCTACACCTCTATTTGGTATATCTGCTTCCGATGTTCGCTACCATATCGTATCTCAAATGCAGCCATCAATGCTTCATAATTGTTCCGTTCTCCGTCAGGAATCATTTGTAAGATTTCAGCTGCAGGTCCCTTCAATGCCACGTATAATGTGGCAACTTTGTCTTATTACGCACAGCTGCTGTCTTCTCAAACTGTAGCTTAAATACCTGAAATGGAACAGAACCATCAAATGACGGGGATTTTACCTTTGGAGTATTCGTTGAGGCATATGGACGGTTCAGTTGCAGCTCCTGGATATGGCCTTTCAAAGCATCTGCTTCGGCCTCAATTTTGTCCTGCCGTTCTCTGAATACCTCTTACACTTGTGTTATTTTTGTATCTTGTGCTTCCACTGCGATGACATATAATCCCTTTGTTATTCTAGTTGAGCGGAAATCTGCGATGAAGCCGGTTCCAGCTGAGATACCATATGTGTCTTCTGTTCTTCTAGTTTAGATGCCATGCGAGATGTGATACGCGTCTCCTGTTCTGCAAGTTGAGCTGAAATATGTGTTTTCTGTTCTTCCAGCTGAGGTGCCATGCGAGATGTAATACGGGTCTCCTGTTCTTCCATTTTAGTCGCTATCTGAGTCAATAGAGCCAATATCATCTTTGTATCCACATTTGCCACTGGATTCGAAGGCTGCTTCTTCTCTTCCATTTTTGTCGATGCGTCTTCCACAAGATGAAACAAATAACAGTCAACGTTAATTTCTTGCCACAAAAATAATAGACGATAGGACGGGACAAACTCTGACACAAATGAACCCATCAGCTCCCCCACTAATAGCGCTACCAAAAATTCATAAGCAGAACACGCCAATGTGACCAATAATAAATTTCAAATCAGCGCCGGGTTATAAACTTTCAAAACATATAAAGACGATACTGAATGACACGCTTGAACTCGACCATGAACATACAATAAAGAATACAAACGAACTAATAGAAAGACTTGAAACCATCAAACTCACAGAGAACAGCACAATCGTCTCATTTGACATAAAAGACTTATATCCCTCCATACCGCTTCCAGAGACATAAGACATAGTAAACAAAACACTACGAGACAAAACCAAAGATATGATCAGAACACTAAGAACAACTTTACAGCAAAACTACTTCAAGTTCAACAATAAAATATATAGGCAAACAAACGGACTAGGAATGGGAAACCCAACGTCATCAATTCTCATGGAGGCATTCATACAGAACTTGGAAACAAAATATATGCAAGAACTAAAAAACGAACTAGGAGTGACATTTTACGCAAGGTACGTCGACGACATCATATGCATACTGAACAATGACAATGAAGAACGAATACTAGAATTCCTAAACAGACAACATGAAAACATACAATTTACTATGGAGACCGAGAAAGAACGAGAACTGAACTACCTGGACCTTACAATAAGAATTGACAGAATTACAAACAAGTTTAAATACGACATCTACAGGAAACCAACAATTACAGACACCATAATTCATTCTACGTCAAACCGTCCTCAACAGCACAAGAATGCGGCATTAAGGCACCTAGTGGACAGACTTCAAAGAATACCCCTCACTCAGGAATCATACAAGAAAGAACTAACCACCATATACAACATAGCCACGAGCTACGGATACAAAAAATGCCTAATAGACAAACTCCGAAGGAACCATGGATCACAAAAAAGACACAACGCAGAAGAAAAATCCAAGATCTGGACTACAATGACATGCACTGGAAAAAGACACACAAATTGGCAAACTTCTTCAAGAAACACGATATCAACATAGCGTTCAGAACATCGAACAACTTAGGACAAAAACTAAGAACCAACACTAACTCGGAAGAACCATTCAGGAAACAAGGAATATACAAGCTTACCTGCGAATGCAAGCACAGCTATATAGGGCAAACAGGACGAAAAATAAGGACACGATTCCGGGAGCACATCAGGGACTACAACAGAAAAACACGGAAACCCACTATCACAACAGAGTCAAACTATGCAAATCACATGTTCAAAAACAAATGCACCCCGACCAACATCAAAAACACAGCCAGAATACTTCACGTATAAAGAAAAGGGTGGCGCTTAAATGTGCTAGAAAACATGGAAATATACAAATTGATGTATATTGGAACGATTTTTCGTCATCCCTTGTCAAATTTGGTTTTGAGACAAACCGGTTTCGGCGTTGTGCTATCATCAGTGTCGATTTTCGTTCTGATCTGTTGTGGTCGTTTGTCTTGTATTTATAGTAGGTAGCAGGTAACGTCAGCATGGGTGTCTGTTTGTGTACGTGTGTGCATGTGTTGTGTGTGTACATTCAGAAACGGGGGTGGTTTGCATCGATCGGTTTTTTTGTGCTTGACTGAGGCAGGTAAAAGTTGGTGATTTTTGTTGTTTGATCTTTTTTGCTTGTTTGTTGTTTTTGATCTTTTGCTGTTTTGTGCTTATTTGTCGGTGCGTGTGTGTTTGTTGTACCTGAGTGGTTGCTTTGTTTTTTGTAAACCAATTTTAAAGGTTCGAATATTGTGTCGGAAACAGTGTTTGTCTGTTCGTTTATTATTCTACCGTCGAATGTTTTTTGTTTATAGATTTCCATGTTTTCGAGTACGTTCAGACGTTTGCCTTTTGCTTGTACATGTAGGACCTTGACTGTTTTTTTGATGTTTCCGGGGGGGCATTTATTCTCCGGCATGTGATTCGCAAAGTTGGACTCTGGTATGATGGTTGGACTCCGTATCTTTTTGTTGTAATCTCTAATGTGTTCTCTGAACCTCGTTCTTACTTGTCGTCCGGTTTGTCCTATGTAACTGTGCTGGCATTCACAAGTGGGCTTGTATACACCATGGCTGCTAAATGGATCTTCTGAGTTAGTTTTGGTTCTTAGCTTCCGTCCTAAATTGTTCGATGTTTTGAACGCTGTGTTGATGTTGTATTTTCTAAGGAAATTTGCTAATTTATATGTTGCCCTTCCAGTATATGTCATTGTCGTCCAGGTTTGTGTACTTTCTTCTCCATTGTTTCTTTTTTGTTCTCTAAGGTCTCTCCTGAGTTTATCTACTAGTGCTTTTTTATATCCGTTGTTTGTAGCGATGTTATATATTATTCCAAGCTCTCTTCTATATGCTTCTTGTGTAAGAGGTGTTCTTTCCAATCTTTGTACTAAGTGCCTTAGCGCTGCATTTTTATGTTGTTGTGGGTGGTTAGAGGTATTATGTATTATTGTGTCGGTGGCCGTTGGTTTCCTATATATGTCGTAGTTGAATTTATTGCTAGCTTTATCAATACTTATTGTGAGGTCCAGATAATTGATTGCTCCGTCTTTTTCGGTTTCCATTGTGAATTTTATGTTCCCGTGCTGCTTGTTGAGGTACTCCAGTACTTGCTCTTCGTTGTTGGTAGTTAAAACGCATATGATATCATCCACGTACCTTGCGTAAAATAACACTCCTAATTTGGAATTTAATTCCTGTATATACTCTTTTTCCAGGTTTTGCATAAACGCTTCCATAAGAATAGCCGATGTTGGGTTTCCCATCGCAAGTCCGTTTGTTTGTCTGTATATTTTATTGTTGAATTGAAAATAGTTTTGACGTAGTGAGGTTCTTACCGTGTTCGTGATTTGCGTACTTTTCACTTTATCTTTTGTTTTACGTAGTATTATAGAGTTTACTATGTTCAATGTCTCTGCTAGTGGTATTGATGTGTATAGATATTTTATGTCGAAAGATACCAATTTGCTGTCCTTTGTCACTTCAACGGTCCTAAGTTTGTTTATTAGTTCAGATGTATTAGTTATGGTGTGTTCGTTGCTAAGTTCCAGTGTGTCCTTCAATACTGTTTTTAAATATTTAGATAGCTTATAGCATGGTGCCGATTTAAAATTAATGATTGGTCTCATTGGATTGCCTGGCTTGTGGATTTTTGGTAGCGCAATCAGTGGTGGAGTTGACGGGTTCATTTGGACTAATGTATATGCCGAATTGGTATCTATTATATTTGTTGCAGTTTTTATAGCCACTTTGATTTCTTTCTGGTATTCATCCGTGGGGTTCACTCTTATTCTACGACATTCCATATCCTCGATGAGTTTTTCGGTTTTTGTTATATACTCATCTTTTTCAATTAGCACAGTTGTGTTGCCTTTGTCCGCCTTCGTTGCGACAATGTTGTTTATCCTGAGTTTATGTGCTTATTTATTATGCATGTAATAATAAATAAGCACAAAACAGCAAAAGATCAAAACCAACAAAAACAAGCAAAAAAGGGCAAACAACAAAAATCACCAACTTTTACCTGCCTCAGTCAAGCACAAAAAAACCGATCGATGCAAACCACCCCCGTTTCTGAATGTACACACACAACACATGCACACACGTACACAAACAGACACCCATGCTGACGTTACCTGCTACCTACTATAAATACAAGACAAACGACCACAACAGATCAGAACGAAAATCGACACTGATGATGGCACAACGCCGAAACCGGTTTGTCTCAAAACCAAATTTGACAAGGGATGACGAAAAATCGTTCCAATATACATCAATCATTCACCCTGTCGGAAAAACAACAAAACAAAATAAAACAGTTAATTCTTGTCAGGCTTTTAACTTAAACGAAAACGGTCTACTAATAGTTTACAAACGACGTTTACTGAAATTGCATACAACGAAGGCAAACATTTGGTTTAACAAACAATGCATAGAATTGAATGTGACACCAAAATTTGCAAAAATAACAATGAAAACAAACACCAGTACAAGCATGAGGACAATTAGGAAGGCGGAAAGAGACTTCCTAAGATATGAGTTGAAAAACCAGTACGCCAAGAAAGATGGAATAAATGCCGAAATTCTATCCATTCATTTAAGGTTGGCGGAGCAATTACCTAGCGATACGTTAATGGAATGCTTCGAGCGCATAAGGACTGAGGTCGAACATGAACTACAACAGAAATACAGGACGCTGAACCGGAAACTAGATAAGCTGACAGGACGACGCGAACGGGACAACAACCAACAACCGCACCATTTCCATGCCAGGCTCGTAAACCTAACGACAGTGGCCATCACCGCGGCGGAAGAACAACTTCTTAAAAAGGGACTGAAACACAATATTATAGACCAAAACGAAAAAAGAAAAACGGAACAGGCGATCGTAGACGCAGAGGTCGCAATATCATTAATACCAGTTGAGGAACAAGAGCACGCAAGACACATGTGCAGAGAAATAATAAACAAGGAAGTGAAAGCAAAGGAAGGACAGAAGAGAAACACGGAGCAAAAAACAGTCAAGAACCTACAACATAAACTCAGGATAAACAACATTGTCGCAACGAAGGCGGACAAAGGCAACACAACTGTGCTAATTGAAAAAGATGAGTATATAACAAAAACCGAAAAACTCATCGAGGATATGGAATGTCGTAGAATAAGAGTGAACCCCACGGATGAATACCAGAAAGAAATCAAAGTGGCTATAAAAACTGCAACAAATATAATAGATACCAACTCGGCATATACATTAGTCCAAATGAACCCGTCAACTCCACCACTGATTGCGCTACCAAAAATCCACAAGCCAGGCAATCCAAAGAGACCAATCATTAATTTTAAATCGGCACCATGCTATAAGCTATCTAAATATTTAAAAACAGTATTGAAGGACACACTGGAACTTAGCAACGAACACACCATAACTAATACATCTGAACTAATAAACAAACTTAGGACCGTTGAAGTGACAAAGGACAGCAAATTGGTATCTTTCGACATAAAAGATCTATACACATCAATACCACTAGCAGAGACATTGAACATAGTAAACTCTATAATACTACGTAAAACAAAAGATAAAGTGAAAAGTACGCAAATCACGAACACGGTAAGAACCACACTACGTCAAAACTATTTTCAATTCAACAATAAAATATACAGACAAACAAACGGACTTGCGATGGGAAACCCAACATCGGCTATTCTTATGGAAGCGTTTATGCAAAACCTGGAAAAAGAGTATATACAGGAATTAAATTCCAAATTAGGAGTGTTATTTTACGCAAGGTACGTGGATGATATCATATGCGTTTTAACTACCAACAACGAAGAGCAAGTACTGGAGTACCTCAACAAGCAGCACGGGAACATAAAATTCACAATGGAAACCGAAAAAGACGGAGCAATCAATTATCTGGACCTCACAATAAGTATTGATAAAGCTAGCAATAAATTCAACTACGACATATATAGGAAACCAACGGCCACCGACACAATAATACATAATACCTCTAACCACCCACAACAACATAAAAATGCAGCGCTAAGGCACTTAGTACAAAGATTGGAAAGAACACCTCTTACACAAGAAGCATATAGAAGAGAGCTTGGAATAATATATAACATCGCTACAAACAACGGATATAAAAAAGCACTAGTAGATAAACTCAGGAGAGACCTTAGAAAACACAAAAAAAAGAAACACTGGTGAAGAAAGTACACAAACCTGGACGACAATGACATATACTGGAAGGGCAACATATAAATTAGCAAATTTCCTTAGAAAATACAACATCAACACAGCGTTCAAAACATGGAACAATTTAGGACGGAAGCTAAGAACCTAAAACTAACTCAGAAGATCCATTTAGCAGCCATGGTGTATACAAGCTCACTTGTGAATGCCAGCACAGTTACATAGGACAAACCGGACGACAAGTAAGAACGAGGTTCAGAGAACACATTAGAGATTACAACAAAAAGATACGGAATCCAACCATCATACCAGAGTCCAACTTTGCGAATCACATGGCGGAGAATAAATGCCCCCCCGGAAACATCAAAAAAACAGTCAAGGTCCTACATGTACAAGCAAAAGGCAGACGTCTGAACGTACTCGAAAACATGGAAATCTACAAACAAAAAACATTCGACGGTAGAATAATAAACGAACAGACAAACACTGTTTGGTTTACAAAAAACAAAGCAACCACTCAGGTACAACAAACACACACGCACCGACAAATAAGCACAAAACAGCAAAAGATCAAAAACAACAAACAAGCAAAAAAGGTCAAACAACAAAAATCACCAACTTTTACCTGCCTCAGTCAAGCACAAAAAAACCGATCGATGCAAACCACCCCCGTTTCTGAATGTACACACACAACACATGCACACACGTACACAAACAGACACCCATGCTGACGTTACCTGCTACCTACTATAAATACAAGACAAACGACCACAACAGATCAGAACGAAAATCGACACTGATGATGGCACAACGCCGAAACCGGTTTGTCTCAAAACCAAATTTGACAAGGGATGACGAAAAATCGTTCCAATATACATCAATCATTCACCCTGTCGGAAAAACAACAAAACAAAATGAAATATACAAACTTAAGACATTTGACGGGAGAGTAATTAACGAACAAACAAACACCATATCTGACGCAATATTTGAACCGCTAAAACTAATTTACAGAGGACCAAACAACACCGCAGGTACAATAACAAAACGAGTAACAATAAACGAGCACACACACAAAACAAATCAGAAAACAAAAATCACTGACTTCTACATGACTAACACGCGTCAAAACCCACCCTTAAATATACACTTAACATTACCTAACCTAACATCCTCAAACTAATTACCTGATCTAAAACCACAACTAATGATTTCTACATGACTAACGAGCGTCAAAACCCACCCTTAAGTTTACACTTAACATTACCTGACCTAACATCCTCAAACTAATTATCTGATATAACACCACAACTAATAAACGAGCGTTAAAAACAACCCTCATTGCAGGTACCCGTTCGGATACGTTCCTAAGACACGACTCATATACACGAATACTAACACTACCTGATACAGCATCCAGACTATAAATACATGACAACGGATAGATACAGATCACAACGAAATCAAGCACTGAAGATGGCGGTTCGCCGAAACCGGTTTGACAAGGGATGACGAAAATTCGTTCCAATATAAATCCAGTATCCACCCTGTCGGAAAAACACAAAATCAACTCATGTGACACTGCTTCAACCGTTTCTTGAAATATATTACAGAACTCTCTCTGAGAGCTATTCGGTGATCTATAAATCGCGATAATTGTGATTTGGTTTCCGAGATGCTGACAATTGCATGCAAGGATCCATATTTTTGATGGAACGATCCTCTCAGACCATACAGCAGCATTCAGATCCTTTCTTATATATATTCTCACACCACCTGTCCTCACAGAATTAGAGAGGCAACACAAATGTTCATAGTTATTGAGTTGGATTTCAGATCCTTCGATATCAAAACTAGATATTAAAACTAGAAAATCGTATTGCAAATTATCAGCTATAACTTCGATTTCATTAAAATTATTAACAAGTCCTTGGATATTTGTATAAAAGCCACAGAGTTGCTTTGGTTGCTAGTAACCGATCTTTCTTCGCTTCAGTTCTACTTTGTTTAGAAATACCGGGCATAGCCTACTCTGTATTGAGTGATTTATGTCAACACCGAGGTTAAATTTCTCATTTGCACGGATACAGTTCATACATTTCTGTGTAACTAATTTTTTACACTGCTTTGATCTGTGTTTCTCTAGACATTTAAAGCACACTTCTTCATTTTTGCAATCCACTGCTTTATGGTTGAAGCCTTGACACTTATAACATCTCATAACTTCTACACTATCGAAAACTTTACATCGTTCCCAGCCAATGTTAATTTTTATTATCAAGATATGTCTTAAGAACGCTCCACTGCTGGTAAGTAAAATTATTCATACAAACAACCAGAATATCTTTCCTGATGATTATCTAAATAAACTAAATTGTATGGCAACCTATGAAATTGCCGAGCAAAGCTCGGTCGCCCAGGTACTAATACTTCTGTATTAGCTGTGTTCTTTTTTGGGACTCGCCGTCGCAAACGCGTAGAGGTCCACACATCTTTCGAAGAACCTTTGTTAGTGTCCACGCTTCCGCACCATATATCAGGACGGGTGCGATGAGTTACTTATAGAGTGTTATTTTCGTTCGTCGAGAGAGGATTTTACTTTTCAATTGCCTACTCAGTCCGAAGTAGCATTTGTTTGTAAGAGTAATTCTTCGTCGGATTTCTAGGCTAACATTATTGTTGGTATTAATGGTGGTTCGCAGGTAAACGAAGTCCTTTACTACAGGGTGTTTTTTAGGGGTATAGAACTTCGAATTGAAATAAAACACAAGAAAATCGTTTTAAGGTCCATCAATTTGGCTTTATTGGAAGGATAATTTTATGCTATTAAAGTTTAAATATGATTTCGGGCATGTGGCCGGCGCGGCTGGCTCGAATAAAGCCAATTCTACAGGTCCAATTTTCAACCACTTTTTCGAGCATATGGGGCCGTATGTCGGCAATAACGCCACGAATGTTGGCTTCCAATTCCCCTAACGTTTCTGGTTTGTTGGTGTAGACGAGCGACTTCACATATCCCCAAAGAAAATAATCCAATGGTGTCAAATCACACGACCTTGGTGGCCAATTGACAGGTCCATTCCGCGAAATTATGCGCTCATCGAATGTTTCCTTCAATAAATCGATTGTGACGTGCGCTGTGTGGCATGTAGCGCCGTCTTGTTGTAACCACAACTCATCCACATTCATGCCATCCAATTCGGGAACAAAATAGTCGGTTATCATGGCTCTATACCGGTCTCCATTAACGGTAGCTGCCTCTCCAGCATTATTGCGGAAGAAGTATGGCCCAATGACTCCACCAGCCCATAGAGCACACCAAACAGTCAGTTTTTGTGGATGTAATGGCGTTTCAAGGGTCTCATGTGGATTCTCTTCACTCCAAATGCGGCAATTTTGCTTGTTGACGTAGCCATTCAACCAAAAATGAGCCTCATCACTGAACAAAATTTTGCGATGAAAATCAGCATCGAAATCAATCTCATTTTCGGCCCATACACCAAAATAACGACGCATTGCATGGTCTCGCGGCTTTAATTCTTGCACAAGCTGGATCTTGTAAGGTCGCAAGCCAAGATCTTTGCGCAAAATCTTCCATAAAGTTGATGGACAAAGCTCCAATTGCTGTGCACGGTGGCGAATCGATTCATTCGGGTCCTCTTCAACACTTTGCTCTACAGCGGCAATTGTTTCTTCGGTGCGCACTGTTCGACGTCTCTGCGGATGCGTATTATCACATAGAGTAAACGTAGTGCGAAAACGATCCATGGTTAACCGAATTAATTGCTCTGATGGACGATTATGTCGACCATAAAATGGACGGAGCTCACGGTAAACTTCGCGAACTGAACCATTATTTTCGAAATAAATTTGCACGATTTGCAAGCGTTGTTCTTTTGTCAACCTGTTCATGATGAAATGGCAAACCAAACTGAACATAAATGACATTAGAGTTGCCAGATTTGACCACAAAATGCCAGTTTTATCTCTATTCGAAAAACAAACCTGTAAAAAAAACACCCTTTATTTCGAAATTATTGCTGCCGTGGCGTGGTTGCCAATACTCAAATCCGCTGACTCTTTGTTTGATAATAATAATTCCCAACGGATTACCCACCATATCCCGCCCGACCGGCGCGAGGGGCGCATCCGCATAACGCGCGGATTATTCGTTCGTGCCGAGTCGTTGAAAGGCTTTGGTTTGTTAATCGTCGAGATCTAAAACTGCTCAGCTACAGAGAAAACCTCATCAGCTAAGTAAAGTAGATATAGGACAGATTATACATTAAGAAATAACTAGTTAACAGAATAAAATTATTGTTAAAAGTTAAAATAGAAGTCAAAGAATAAAAAACAATTAGTAGCTATGAATTTAGGATAGAAAGAATTGATTTTTTTATGCTGAAAAGCGAGTCTGAAATATCAAATCTACCAGAAAGAGAGTTATAATCTTGACACAAACAGCGAAAAGGCTGATTTAACTGAAAATTGGTTCGGCACTGTTTTAAGACTAGAGGTTTAAAATGCCTTGAAGAACAAGACGGTACATTGAAGTTCACTTCACTTAGAAGAAATGGGCTGGATAGTGAACCATTTAGCAATTTAATCATAAAAATAATTCCAAGCATTTCCCTCCGACTAGAAAGTGTGTGTAGATTAATGAGTTTTAAACGATTCGTATAGGGTGGCAGATTGTACGAGGGATCCCAATGAAAATCTCTTAAAGCAAATAGTAAAAATTGTTTTTGAACTGATTCAAGGCGATCTACATGAACCTGGTAACGCGGGTTCCAAATTATAGAACCATATTCAAGTATCGGTCTGACTAATGTAGTGAAGAGGGCTTTAGTTACATAAGGGTCGCTAAATTCTTTAGACCATCGTTTAACGAATGCTAGGACACCTCTAGCCTTATTGACTGTTGTGTTTCTTTCTTTCTTTTGCCGTCCTTCACCACCAAACCCATTTGTTCCGCTTCTTTTTCTAATTTGGAGTAAGCAGAAGTTACGGCGCGGTTGTTAAGGCCAATGATATCAATATCGTCGCGTACACCAACAGTTGCACGATTTTGTAAAATATTGTTCCAGCGCGGTTAAGTTCTGCAGCTGGTATTATTTTCTCCAGCATTAAATTAAAGAAATCGCAGTTACGGCGCGGTTGTTAAGGCCAATGATATCAATATCGTCGCGTACACCAACAGTTGCACGATTTTGTAAAATATTGTTCCAGCGCGGTTAAGTTCTGCAGCTGGTATTATTTTCTCCAGCATCACCCTGTCTGAAACCTCGTTTAGTTTAGAACGGCTCGGAGAGGTCCAATTCTGACCGAGCTGGTGGTGTAAGTTTTGCGGAGAAACCAAATTCAGCCATAGCGGCATATAGGCGGCTCTTTTGTGTGCTATCAAAAGCGGCTTTAAAATCAACAAAGAGATGTTGTGTGTCGATTCTTTTCTCACGGGTTTTTTCCAAGATTTGGCGTATTGTAAAAATCTGGTCGATGGTAGATTTACCAGGTCTGAAGCCACACTGATAAGGTCCAATCAGTCTGTTCACGTAAGGTTTCACTCTTTAGCCCAATACGCTTGATAGGACCTTATATGCGATATTCAAAAGGCTGATTCCTCGATAATTGGCGCAATTTGCAGGATCACCCTTCTTGTGGATTGAGTGGAGAGCACCTAGATTCCAATCTTCAGGTATGTGGCGAATATTCCCAATTATGTACCTACCCTAACTCAATAACATTCTCACCACTAGTTTAAAACAACAGGGATAACGATGGCTACGCTTATGCATGCAAGCAAGAGAAAGAGAGATCGCACGAGTATTTGCGAAGACGAGGTAAAGAGGAGATGTCAATAAATAACACCGACCCTTCGAGAATGCGAAGAGGGAACAACCAAGAAACTTCTGGGTGCGTAGGGTAGCACCCTGTCAGACTATGTAAGGCAGAAACCAAGCAAAGCAAGATGATCAGTTTATGTTCAAGTGTGCAAAGTGGATTGGGCTGAAGATCCAGCAGCTCAAAAACGAGCTGGAAAAACGTGGAAAAAAGAAGCAAAACGCAAAAAAAGAAGCGTATATCCATGCAGGTGGCACGAATGTCTTCGCAGCTAGAAGTGCTGGATGCGAAAATTGTACAGCTGCAGAATAAAATCGATGCTGAAGTAGATGCACTGGCGTTATAACTGAATCATACAACCGAAGGTAAAAACGCCATCCTTTGATGGTTCTGCTCCTTTTCAGGTATTTGAGCTACAGTGTGAGAAGACGGCAGCTGTGCGCAATTAGGGCATTGAAGACAAAGTTGATGCATTATTCGTGGCATTGAAGGGACCTTCAGCTGAAATCTTACAGACTATTCGCTACTTCGAAAGAAACTACTATGAAGCATTGATGGGTGCAGTTAAAAGACGCTCTGGTAGCTAACATCGGAAACAGATATATCAAATAGAACTACAGAATCGCTTCAAGAAACCTGATGAGACTTTGCAGGAATCTGCATCGGACATCGCGTAAATGCAGACGCACCTGTAGAGTACACGGAGAGGGTAAAAATCCAATGTTTCATAAATGGAATACGTGATGTGGAGACGGGTCGGGCCACATATGCAAACCCCAAAAGGGCATTCGTTGAAACGGTATCGCATTTTGGAAGCATTGAACGGAGTACAAAAGAGAAGTGATGGTGCCATTAAATGCTTCAAGTGCGCAAAACCAGGTCACATAGCACGTTATTGCGGCACTGGCACCAGTAATCCCAGCAAACTCAGGTGGACGAAAATGCAAAGCTAGAGAAGATGAGCGAAATGAATGCCCCATAATCTCTGCGTCACAACTCGGACTGAAAGCGAGTAATGCTACTGTTGAAGGGTACGTGGACCGGAAAAAGGTAAGACCATTGCAGAAAGCTAAGTTGTGGACAATAACTGGTGAAAGCAAGCAAGTCCTGGGAGAAGTGACATGTAAGGTTGTGATTGGGAATATGGCTAACTATCAGAACTTCTTGGTAGCGAATATTGTCGACGAATTCATCATTGGCATCGACTTCTTGGCTGAGAGAGACATTCACATGAACCTAAGGAACAGGATTATGTCTTACAACGGCCAATAAGCACCAATGGAGCGATTTTGGAGATAAAGCAGCAGGAGCCTCGTGTGGCAGAGGTAGATCCTCGGCCATTGGCTTTCATGGACAGATGCCTCCTGAAGAAGATTCGGAAAGGCCAGGAGAACGATCCAAATTTGACATGTGTGTTAAAAGGACTGAAGGAGAAAAAACAGCCAAGAAGAGAAGAGATGTTCGCAGAGAGTCGCATTGCAAAAGCATACTGGGCACAATGGAGTAGCTTAAAGCTAATATGTGGTTGTTGGCATCGGCTATGGGAAAGTGAAAATGGCCAGAATCATTGAGCACTTAATGTTGTCTCCCAAGCAAGAGTTCCAGCGTCGCATAGTTGGTCAGATGGAAAGCATATGGGAATAAGGAAAACGCTGCAGGAGGTAAAGCGGCGGATCTATTGGATTGGTTGCATACAATCTGTAAGGGAATAGATAACTAAGTGTGCAAAGTGTGCTGAGGATAAAAGACGAACATCTGGTGGTCATGTTCCGAGGAAGCAGCGCAATTTAGTGGATAAACTACAAACGGTACATTGAGAGAATGGAACTGAATCCTAAGAAATTAGTTGCACTGATGTTTGCCGGGTACCACTACTCCAGGCACAAATCCATGCGGGATTAAGGACAGACAAAATGGTTGGAATATGTGACAATGTATTACATTATAAAAATATCTGCAAGAGAGGATTGTTGTAGGAGTTTCAACCCCTGGAGAAAATGAGGTTTAATAAAGCAGTGCTAACCATTAAGAGTCTAGCAGCGTTTGGTTCGGGAAATATGTCTGATCGGGACGATCAGACTTAAGTGGAGGGCAGTATGGCTTATATTCCTAAGTATGTATTATCCCTAACTCAATAACATTCCCACCACTAGTTTAACACAACAGAGACAACGATGGCTACGCTTATGCATGCAAGCAAGAGAAAGAGAGATTGCTAGAGTGTATACCAATACGAGGCAAAGAGGAGATGTCAATACGTAACACCGGCCCTTCGATAGCACGAAGAGGCAGCACTCCGTCGGACTATAAAAGGCAGTAATCAAGCAAGGCAAGATAGTCAGTTTATTGTCAAGTGTTGAACAGTTAACATACTGTGAAGTTATCAAACTCGTGAATTTGTATTGCGTTTATCACTAGTAAATAAATCTAGCTATTTGTTAGAGTATTCGTGCGTGTGTTTATTTAACTTTATATTGATCGAACTCAGGATAATCATTCGAGGAATCATCGAATTCCTCACAATGTTAACAATTAAACGTTTTTGTAACTTAAATGAAACATTTTTTCGGAAATATTCAATTAAAACACAGTGGATTCGAGCGGCAGGTACAGTGATGAGTTACCTAACAGATTTGACATCGGCCAATTACATAGGCTGTTGGACCTTCTTATAGTTTTTGTACGCCCAACTAAAATTTCTTGTACAAATATTGAATAACAACACAGGGAATTCAAGCATTTTGCACCCACTTGCAAATTCTAATAGTTAAAGCTTCTCTGGAGTCATTTATTTGTAAACAGTAGCGCTAACTAGCTCACACATAATTTTAACAGCTTTGTCAGCTCTATTGTAGATATCTTTTTATAAATAACAAGTAAGGAAGTCTAAGTTCGAGTGGAACCGAACATTAAATACCCAGCTGTGTAAAAATGGTCGTGGTAAATTGCTAAATTGTTGGGGAGTTATGGCCTATAGAGGTTTCAAACTTTTTCTACTACCATGTGGGCAATCCTATATGAAAAAATTATTGTGTGTCTGGCGTCCAAAGTAGTTTCCTGGGTTCAATAGTTACAGTATAGGCTATATATAATTTTTGAAAAGTGGGAGGTTCCACGCCCCCATGCTATATAAAATTTTAATCTTGTACAGGCGTCCAAGGTACTCAACGTTGATAGATACCTCGTATCATGTTTCGTAATTATACCTTTCATGAACATGAAATGGTATATAAACTTTGGTCCGATGTTTGTAAGGTTTAGAAATATAAGAGATAGACCCACCATTAAGTATACCAAATTGATCAGGACGATGAGCTGAGTTGATACAGCCATGTCCGTCTGTCCGTCCGTCTGTTCGTCCGTCCCTCTGTCCGTCCGTCCGTCTGTTTGAACGCAAACTAGTCCCTCAATTTTTGAGATATCTCGATGAAATTTGGCACACGGATGTATTTTTGTATTATATTAGACATTTGTCGGATCCGGTATAATCGGGTCACTATAGCATATATCTCCCATACAACCGATCGTTCAAATAAGAGGATTATGACCATTTCTCCCTCATTTTTAAAGATTAAAACTTGAAACTTGGTGAGACATTTTCTTATGGATAGTAAAATATTTCGTAAAAAAGTCAGCAAGATCGGAGCTATATATAGTATATATCCCATACAACCGATAGTTCAGATAAGAGGATTATGGCCATTTATCCCTCATTTTGGAAGATTAAAACTTGAAACTTAGTGAGATATTTGCTTACAGATGATAAAAAATTTGGTAAAAAAATCGCTAAGATCGGAGCTATATATAGTATATATCCCATACAACCGATCGTTCAGATAAGAGGATTATGGCCATTTCTCCCTCATTTTGAAAGATTAAAACTTGAAACTTGGTGAGATATTTGCTTACAGATAACAAAAAATTTGGTAAAAAAATCGCTAAGATCGGAGCTATATATAGTATATATCCCATACAACCGATCGTTCAGATAAGAGGATTATGGCCATTTCTCCCTCATTTTAAAAGATTAAAACTTGAAACTTGGTGAGATATTTTCTTATGGATAGCAAAAGATTTCGTAAAAAAATCACCAAGATCGGAGCTATATATAGTATATATCCCATACAACCGATCGTTCAGATAAGAGGATTATGGCCATTTCTCCCTCATTTTAGTAGATTAAAACTTGAAACTTGGTGAGATATTTGCTTACAGATAATAAAAAAAAATGTGGTAAAAAAATCGCTAAGATCGGAGCTATATATAGCATATATCCCATACAACCGATCGTTCAGATAAGAGGATTATGGCCATTTCTCCCTCATTTTAAAAGATTAAAACTTGAAACTTGGTGAGATATTTTCTTATGGATAGCAAAAGATTTCGTAAAAAAATCACCAAGATCGGAGCTATATATAGCATATATCCCATACAACCGATCGTTCAGATAAGAGGATTATGGCCATTTCTCCCTCATTTTAAAATATTAAAACTTGAAACTTGGTGAGATATTTTCTTATGGATAGCAAAAGATTTCGTAAAAAACTCACCAAGATCGGAGCTATATATAGTATATATCCCATACAACCGATCGTTCAGATAAGAGGATTATGGCCATTTCTCCCTCATTTTAAAAGATTAAAACTTGAAACTTGGTGAGATATTTGCTTACAGATAATAAAAAATTTGGTAAAAAAATCGCTAAGATCGGAGCTATATATAGCATATATCCCATACAACCGATCGTTCAGATAAGAGGATTATGGCCATTTCTCCCTCATTTTAAAAGATTAAAACTTGAAAGTTGGTGAGATATTTTCTTATGGATAGCAAAAGATTTCGTAAAAAAATCACCAAGATCGGAGCTATATATAGTATATACCCCATACAACCGATAGTTCAGATAAGAGGATTATGGCCATTTCTCCCTCATTTTAAAAGATTAAAACTTGAAACTTGGTGAGATATTTTCTTATGGATAGCAAAAGATTTCGTAAAAAAATCACCAAGATCGGAGCTATATATAGTATATTTCCCATACAACCGATAGTTCAGATAAGAGGATTATGGCAACTTCCCTTAAACAAATAAAGCTTATTATAAAAGAAAATTAAATGTATTGCTGACAAAGTTTTAGAGAACTTTAAACAATGCGTATTTAAGTTTGCACGTATTCATGAAAGGTATGAAGCCTTCGGCACAGCCGAAGACAGCGGCGTCCTTACTTGTTTTATTTAACACGGTTCTGAAATTAATAATAGCGGAAATTTGACATTTTGTTCAATTATATGTGGGCGGTACCACGCCCATTTTCCAAAATTAAAACAAAATCATTAATAAGATCATCGGGTCATTGTAACTACGAAATTCTAGCATTCTTTCTGCATCAGTGAAGGAGATATGGCATGTTGCGGTTTCCTTCCTCTCTTTTAGAAAACTTTGGTCCGAAAGTGGGCGTGGTCGTCCACCGATTTTGCTATACTAGAGCAAACGGTTCTGAAATTATTAACAGTAAAAGTTTGAAAATTTATTCACTCCTATGTTGGCGGTGCTACGTCTCTTTTCCAAAAATTTGATAAAATCGTCAATGGGACAACCAAATCAATAAATCTAGCAAATTTCATCATTGTAGCTGCTTTTATTATTGAACTAACCCATTTTATACGTTTCTCGAAATTTTCGATATCGAAAAAATGGGCGTGGTTATGGTTCGATTTCGCCCATTTCAAATAGCAACCTAGCTTTGCCGGAAAGCAACCTGTGTGCCAAATTTCATTCAAATATCTAAATTTTTACTCAAGTTATCGTGCGCACGGACGAACGGACGGACATGTCTTAATGGGTTCCTCTGTTCATTATAAGAACTTTGATATATGGAACTCCATATCTATCTCTATTATTTTGTGCTGTTACAAACCACCGTTATATGACCAAAACTATAATACCCTGCGTACTAGTACACGCTGGGTATAAAAATGAATGTGCGTCGGTGTGTCCTTTATAGGCGTCCAAAGTACTCAACCGATTTTTATGAAATTTACACAGTATATTCTTGGGATAATGAGTTGAAGCATAGGCTATATATAGTTTTGGAAAAAAGGGCGGTGCCACGCCCCCAGGCTATATAAAATTTAATTTCCTCGTAACTCTGAACATATTTGGTATAAATCAATGATATTTGGATATACGAGTATGTGTCCTTTAGTCAAGATTTACATAATTTTGGAAAAGTGGGCGGAACCACGCCCACATTTTTTGTGTTTTGTATGTTCTTCATTAATGTCCAAAGTTTGTAGTCCATCTCTATGAAACTTTCACGATAGGTTCAGAAGTTCGCTGGGTACGACATGGGCTTTATATAGTTTTGGAAAAGTGGGCAGTGCCACGTTCAGATTTTTTGTGTTTTGCTTGTTCTTCAATAATGTCCAAAGTTTATAGTCGATCTCTATGAAACTTTCAGGATAGCTTCAGAAGTTCGCTGGGTACGACATAGGCTTTATATAGTTTTGGAAAAGTGGGCAGTGCCATCCCCACATTTTTTGTGTTTAATATAAAAAATGTGTGTCTTTTATAGGCGCCAAAGAACTCAACCGATATTTATGAAATTTTCACAATACATACTTAGCTTCACTGGGTACAGTATAGACAACATATAGTTTTGGAAAAGTTGGCGGAGCCACTCCCCCAGGCTATATAAAGTTTCAATTGGAAAAGCCCCCAGGTTATATAAAGCTGCAGCTCGGTATAGTTAGGAGTTTATTTGGTTCAAGTTAATGACATTTAATATATAGATGTGTTCTATGTATCAAAACTTCAAAACAACGTCTACCGGGTTTGCTAGTATATTATAAAATGGCGAAAGCAAACAACGAATTTCAGCATTCTTTTGTAAAACTGAGAGACTAGTTTGCGTTCAAATAGACAGACGGACAGACAGACAGACGGACGGAGAGACGGACTCCGCTCATCGTGCTGATCCGCTTAGTGAACTTTTCTCTTCTTCTTCTCATACTTGCATACTTAAATGTTTATGAAAGGTATACAAATCAAAAAAGATATATAACTTCGCAATTGCAGTGGGCTATTAACTACGTGCCCTAATATTTTACTTGTGTGTTTCCCGATGAGTCTAACTTTTGGCAGGAGTATAACACATACGTCTGAGAAGCAGCTGACCAATTTTCATTGAAATATCAAGATTGAATTATAAGCGATTGCCTTTGAAAATAGCAGAAATTTTATGGTGAAAAGTGGGCGGCGCCACGCCTACTTCTTTGTTTGCAGTCGAGTTTTCCCTAAAAATCTTATTATGTGTGCAAAATCTGATTGATATAACTTGCTTAGTTGTAGAAATATCGCTTTTTAAATTTTACAAAAAAAAATTTCAGAACTATGTTAAAAAACTGGGCGTGGACATTAACCGATTTCGCCCATTTGTACAGCAAACAGTTACCTTTATATATAGAACATTATCACCAAATTTCGTTTCGACAAATCAATTTTTTGCGGAGTTATGGCATAAAGAGTTTTGTGGAATAGTCCACTATAAAAGAGGCGGGGCCACGCCCATTTTCGAAAATTTTAAGGTTTCGGATTTTTTTGTTTACGGAAACTTTAAAAGTGAAATATAAATGATGTAAAGCTATTTTACGCAAAGTTATTGCCTATTTAATATATGTACGATCCTCTTCAAAATCTTTCACATAAAAGTGGGCGTGGACCTTAACCGATTTCGCCCGTTTTTTCCTCGAGCATTCCTTGCACAACTGCGTGCTGAATTTCGTCTCGATATCTCAAACGGTGTTTGATTTATGATTAATATTATTTCTAAATTCGACTTAATTAAAAGTGGGCGGTGCCAAGCCCATTTTCAAAAATTTCTTGAAAAACTTATTTTATGCCTCAATCTCAATGTATTCACCAAATTTTATCCTTATAGGTGTATTATGTACTGAGTAATCACTAAAGTTAATATACCTTGTGTGCGTAGCACTACTAGGTATAAAAATCCTGTCAACAGAAAGCGGGACCAGAAGCCAATAAAAGTCAATTCGATATATCTTCGAAGCTATGAACATATCAATACCCGCAGAGGAAATGGGAGAAGATGGGAGTAGGAATAGAAATTTGAGATATAGGGGTTGTGTTAGAAGAAAATTAAAAGGGTTGTTGTTGTTGTTAACAGTGCTTCGCCCTGCCCAATGGGCTCGATCACTCTAAATTGTCATCAGGCTCTTCTAACGGAAGTCCAGAGTGATGTAGGTGTTAGAAGAGTGGGTTCAACTGAACAAGAGAAGAGATGTATGGTATCATGAGGGGACATACCACATGCAGGGCATGTGTTTGGTATGTTGGGGTTCAGTCTGGATAATTAAGAGTTTAACCTATTACAATATCCAGAGCGAAGTTGTGCTAGTATGACTCTAGTCTCCCTCGGAAGTACACGCTCCTCTTCAGCCAATACAGGTGGTTGAGTATTAATAACGGGATTCACAGGCCGAGATCTGAGAGATCTGTCAACCGACTCGGTGTGGAGGTCATTTAGAGCCCGTCTATGGTTCCGCAGATCAAACGGCAAAGAGATATGGTGTCGGATCTCGTCGTAGTGCTTACGAAGATGTCTCCTTATGTCTCTGGGGGCGGTGCTACATCCAAAAGATGTCGATTTGGATGACTAGGCTTATAACAGTTCAGAAGGAACTGTCTACTCAAGAGTTCCGCGTGCTCTTGAACATTGAGCAGTTTTGCCTCTTGTTGGAGGCGAGACTCAGATGTCATAAGTAGACATCCCGCAGCAGTTCTGATGGCGGTGTTTTGACAGACTTGTAATTTCCTCCAATTGGTGTCAGCAAGATTGGACGACCATATGGGCGCAGCGTAGTCAATAACCGGTCCGCCAATAGCCTTACATGTAGCATGCAATGTTTCTTTGTCTTTTCCCCAAGTACTGCCGGCTAGTGTCTTGAGGATCAGAAGTCTCGAAATATAGAAATTAAACAAAAGGGGAGAGAGAACACCACCTTGCGGCACCCCTTGTTTTATTCTTCGTGGTCTAGATTTCTTGTTCCTGAATTTGACTGATGCCTGTCGACCATTGAGGTAATTAGCGGTCCACCTTTTAAGGCCGGCTGGGAACGGTGTCTCTTCCATGTCTCGAAGGATTGTGGCGGGGTTGACCGTATCAAATGCATTTGATAGGTCAAGTGCCACGAGAACCGTCCTATGGTTTGGTGGGTGTTGATTCAAACCATAGTTTATCTGCGTTGTAATGGCATTCAAAGCAGATGTAGTGCTGTTAGATTTGCGGAAACCATGCTGGTGATCGGCTAATTTCAGATTTGCAATGAAGTAAGGGAGCAGAATGGTCTCTAGTAATTTCGCTACCGGCGAAAGGAGGGATATCGGGCGACAAGACTCTCCTTGGTTCGCCGGCTTCCCTGGTTTTAGTAGGGGATCTACAATCGCTTGTTTCCATATCTCAGGTATAACGAAGGTAGTTAGAGAGAGATTAAAGAGCCCATTCCCACAACAGCCGGTTCTATCGCACCGGAATGACCCGGGTTTTTTCACCCGGCCAAGGGCTGTTATTTCAGTGTAACCCTGTCCAATCTGGGGCAGGGCGAAGCACTGTTAACAACAACAACAACAACAACAGATTAAAGAGCCGCTAAATAACTCTGTCCCTCGTGGCCTAGGTGTTTGATCATCTTCATGGCGATTCCGTCGGGTCCGATGGATTTTGAAGGTTTGGCCTTCATTATGGCTTCCTTAACCTCTGCGACAGAGACGGCAATGAGCGCAGTGGAGTCTTTGTGTTTGTGCGCACGTCGGAAGACTCTTCTCTTAGTCCTATCCGCAGGTGGATGCATTATAAACAGCCGGCAAAAGGAGCTCGCGCATTTCCTGGCGTCCGATTTGACGCTGTCGCCGAATGCAATGGCGACCTTGTCATTGTGTTTGGTCGGATTGGATAGGGCCTTGACAGTCGACCATAATTTGCCGACTCCGCCGGAGAGGTTGCATGTCTCAAGGTGTTGTTTCCACTTGGTCAGCTTGTGTTCGTTGACTATCCTACGAATTTCCGCATTGAGATCTTTGATTCTGGGATCTGCGGGATTGATGAGTGTCACTTGGTCACGTTCTCTTGCCATCGCCACAGCTTAGGCGGGAAATTCGGACAAATTTCTGGTATTCTACCAGCAGGGATAAAGCGGCATGAGGCTGAATCAATAATCTTGCGAAACTCTCTTTCGCCTTTGCGTACGTCTGTAGGAGTGGGTAAGGCATCGAAGGAGCGCTCTGTATAGTCAGTAAAGCGGTCCCAGTCCGCTTTGGTGAAGTTGATGTATGTTAATTTATCAGTCGTTATGAAGTCGGTCGGTCGTTCAACAGAGAGTAAGATTGGTAGGTGGTCTGAAGCTAATGTAAGCATCGGTCGCCAGATCACAAAGTTAATTAGGCCCGCGCTCGTTATGGGGATGTCTGACGAACTGTGGCAGTTACCTGCCACCCTGGTGGGGGCATCTCCATTGACTGTACAGAATGCTGAGTTATCTATTTGGTCTGCAATTGCGTGTCCTCTGCTGTCTGCTGGCAAGTTGGAGTGCCAGAGATCGTGATGCGCGTTGAAGTCGCCTAGGATTAGACGGTTATCGCCCCTTAGCAACGCACTAATGTCGGAATGATAATCTCTAGGACAACACGTGACAAGAGGAATATAGATGTTTATGATTTGCAGGTCGGCGTCTCCTGACCGGACTGCGACTGCTATGCCTTGGAATTCTAAGGTAGAGTCCCTGGGGTCGACGTCAGGGGAAAATAGATTATATTGTACAGAGTCATGTGTAATGAACGCAAGGCCACCCCCAAGACCGCTGGGACGGTCTTTTCGATGTACATTATACCCATCACAAGATCGTAAGTCCGATCTTGTGTTCAATTTGTTAAGAGGGTAAAGAAATGTAATGGTATATGGAGATGGGGGAAAAGTAAAAGTTGAAAGAAAAAGGAGGAGATAAAGATAATTGTAGAAGAAGCGAAAAGTCTGGGGGGAAACGAGTACAATTTGTTAAATGTAGGTGAGTAAAATTTTAGGCAGGACAACATCTGCCGGGTCTGCTAGTATACAATAAAACACAATCAGCTTATCGTTGTGTCTTGCAAATTGCTCATTTATAGCGGTATCAGTTGATGTGACTAAATATTGTTTCAAAAGTTAAAAACAAATTTTGTAGGTTTGGAAGTATTAACATACTTTGAAAATAAAATTTTATTTAATAAAAATAAAAAGAACAATAAAGAATTATATATCCTGCGATACACACGTTGTAATCCAGACGGATATCAACTGCTGCACTTAAGATTTACGAAATGTTGCCATCTATAATAGGGTTTCAACCATCTTTTGGCTCTCCGGACTATAAAAAATATTTTTATGCTATCCTTACTTTTTCAATAAGTACAAACGCTTGTTATGTTTAGTTTTAATAAAAATAGAACAGAAAAGCCCATCTCGCACAAGTTAGTTGAAGAAAAAATTAGGTACTTAGTACTCGTAAAGCAAAACAAGCCAATTTCGAATTAAATAAAAATAAATATTTGGCGGGATATACCTCCGAGGAGATTAGGGCAGAGCTTCTCTACCAATTTGTGGAGTGCTGCTCCTGCAGTTTTCTGCTGACTCCGAACGGTATATGCAAAGCAGATGAATTTTTGCTGAGAACCTTCCACGGCAGAAATACACTTAGCGAGTTTCCCAAACCACTGCCGGTTTTGAAACAACTTTTTCAACCATCTAGGTAAATATGTTTGAAAATATATACAAGATGTTATCTTCTACCCAAATGCATTCCTCTTTTTAGATATATATATATATATTTTTTTTTTCAAAAATTATTCGCAAATTTTTAAATATTTTTGACTTCTTTATCGCTGTCAGATCGCACTTTAGTGTAATGTTGTTGGTCCTTCCATTACACACTTTTGGCAAGAATAAAAAATTGGGGCCCGCAATGGAACGGGAGGTTTTTATTTTTATATAGTATAGTAATGCAAACTCTTCCTAGTCATTTCATTTTTATTACAAAACGTGACCAAAAATCATTCGATGTACTATTAATGCTATAACTCAGCATTCATAGTACACAGTACGTACAAAAAAAAATTTTTCATACAAAATTAATTACGAGCCTCTAAAAAGTTTAAATAGCTGCCTTCCCTTTGGTGGGCCCCATTTTCAGCTAAAAGTGTGTAATGGAATGCCCAACAAATACTTACATACATACATATATAGAAAACAAGGCCTTAATAGCAGTTTGTTTAACCTCCTAAACGATTTTGACCTTCCAAAAAGGCGCGCCACTTGACTCTCTCCTTTGCCAGTTGACGCCAATTAGAAACGCCAAGGGATCGCAGATCGTTCTCCACTTAGTATTTCCAACAGAGTGGGGGCCTCCTTCCTCTGCTTCCATATGTGGGTTCCGCCAAAAATACCGTCCGGGTCGGAGCATCTTCTTCCACTCGCATTACATGACTAAGCCAACGGTTCCTTCGAAGAACCTTTCTCTCGAATACTGGGAACGGTGTCTCTTCCATGTCTCGAAGGATTGTGGCGGGGTTGACCGTATCAAATGCATTTGATAAGTCAAGTGCCACGAGAACCGTCCTATGGTTTGGTGGGTGTTGATTCAAACCATAGTTTATCTGCGTTGTAATGGCATTCAAAGCAGATGTAGTGCTGTTAGATTTGCGGAAACCATGCTGGTGATCGGCTAATTTCAGATTTGCAATGAAGTAAGGGAGCAGAATGGTCTCTAGTAATTTCGCTACCGGCGAAAGGAGGGATATCGGGCGACAAGACTCTCCTTGGTTCGCCGGCTTCCCTGGTTTTAGTAGGGGATCTACAATCGCTTGTTTCCATATCTCAGGTATAACGAAGGTAGTTAGAGAGAGATTAAAGAGCCCATTCCCACAACAGCCGGTTCTATCGCACCGGAATGACCCGGGTTTTTTCACCCGGCCAAGGGCTGTTATTTCAGTGTAACCCTGTCCAATCTGGGGCAGGGCGAAGCACTGTTAACAACAACAACAACAACAACAGATTAAAGAGCCGCTAAATAACTCTGTCCCTCGTGGCCTAGGTGTTTGATCATCTTCATGGCGATTCCGTCGGGTCCGATGGATTTTGAAGGTTTGGCCTTCATTATGGCTTCCTTAACCTCTGCGATAGAGACGGCAATGAGCGCAGTGGAGTCTTTGTGTTTGTGCGCACGTCGGAAGACTCTTCTCTTAGTCCTATCCGCAGGTGGATGCATTATAAACAGCCGGCAAAAGGAGCTCGCGCATTTCCTGGCGTCCGATTTGACGCTGTCGCCGAATGCAATGGCGACCTTGTCATTGTGTTTGGTCGGATTGGATAGGGCCTTGACAGTCGACCATAATTTGCCGACTCCGCCGGAGAGGTTGCATGTCTCAAGGTGTTGTTTCCACTTGGTCAGCTTGTGTTCGTTGACTATCCTACGAATTTCCGCATTGAGATCTTTGATTCTGGGATCTGCGGGATTGATGAGTGTCACTTGGTCACGTTCTCTTGCCATCGCCACAGCTTAGGCGGGAAATTCGGACAAATTTCTGGTATTCTACCAGCAGGGATAAAGCGGCATGAGGCTGAATCAATAATCTTGCGAAACTCTCTTTCGCCTTTGCGTACGTCTGTAGGAGTGGGTAAGGCAGCGAAGGAGCGCTCTGTATAGTCAGTAAAGCGGTCCCAGTCCGCTTTGGTGAAGTTGATGTATGTTAATTTATCAGTCGTTATGAAGTCGGTCGGTCGTTCAACAGAGAGTAAGATAGGTAGGTGGTCTGAAGCTAATGTAAGCATCGGTCGCCAGATCACAAAGTTAATTAGGCCCGCGCTCGTTATGGGGATGTCTGACGAACTGTGGCAGTTACCTGCCACCCTGGTGGGGGTATCTCCATTGACTGTACAGAATGCTGAGTTATCTATTTGGTCTGCAATTGCGTGTCCTCTGCTGTCTGCTGGCAAGTTGGAGTGCCAGAGATCGTGATGCGCGTTGAAGTCGCCTAGGATTAGACGGTTATCGCCCCTTAGCAACGCACTAATGTCGGAATGATAATCTCTAGGACAACACGTGACAAGAGGAATATAGATGTTTATGATTTGCAGGTCGGCGTCTCCTGACCGGACTGCGACTGCTATGCCTTGGAATTCTAAGGTAGAGTCCCTGGGGTCGACGTCAGGGGAAAATAGATTATATTGTACAGAGTCATGTGTAATGAACGCAAGGCCACCCCCAAGACCGCTGGGACGGTCTTTTCGATGTACATTATACCCATCACAAGATCGTAAGTCCGATCTTGTGTTCAATTTGTTAAGAGGGTAGAGAAATGTAATGGTATATGGAGATGGGAGAAAAGTAAAAGTTGAAAGAAAAAGGAGGAGATAAGGATAATTGTAGAAGAAGCGAAAAGTCTGGGGGGAAACGAGTACAATTTGTTAAATGTAGGTGAGTAAAATTTTAGGCAGGACAACATCTGCCGGGTCTGCTAGTATACAATAAAACACAATCAGCTTATCGTTGTGTCTTGCAAATTGCTCATTTATAGCGGTATCAGTTGATGTGACTAAATATTGTTTCAAAAGTTAAAAACAAATTTTGTAGGTTTGGAAGTATTAACATACTTTGAAAATAAAATTTTATTTAATAAAAATAAAAAGAACAATAAAGAATTATATATCCTGCGATACACACGTTGTAATCCAGACGGATATCAACTGCTGCACTTAAGATTTACGAAATGTTGCCATCTATAATAGGGTTTCAACCATCTTTTGGCTCTCCGGACTATAAAAAATATTTTTATGCTATCCTTACTTTTTCAATAAGTACAAACGCTTGTTATGTTTAGTTTTAATAAAAATAGAACAGAAAAGCCCATCTCGCACAAGTTAGTTGAAGAAAAAATTAGGTACTTAGTACTCGTAAAGCAAAACAAGCCAATTTCGAATTAAATAAAAATAAATATTTGGCGGGATATACCTCCGAGGAGATTAGGGCAGAGCTTCTCTACCAATTTGTGGAGTGCTGCTCCTGCAGTTTTCTGCTGACTCCGAACGGTATATGCAAAGCAGATGAATTTTTGCTGAGAACCTTCCACGGCAGAAATACACTTAGCGAGTTTCCCAAACCACTGCCGGTTTTGAAACAACTTTTTCAACCATCTAGGTAAATATGTTTGAAAATATATACAAGATGTTATCTTCTACCCAAATGCATTCCTCTTTTTAGATATATATATATATATTTTTTTTTTCAAAAATTATTCGCAAATTTTTAAATATTTTTGACTTCTTTATCGCTGTCAGATCGCACTTTAGTGTAATGTTGTTGGTCCTTCCATTACACACTTTTGGCAAGAATAAAAAATTGGGGCCCGCAATGGAACGGGAGGTTTTTATTTTTATATAGTATAGTAATGCAAACTCTTCCTAGTCATTTCATTTTTATTACAAAACGTGACCAAAAATCATTCGATGTACTATTAATGCTATAACTCAGCATTCATAGTACACAGTACGTACAAAAAAAAATTTTTCATACAAAATTAATTACGAGCCTCTAAAAAATTTAAATAGCTGCCTTCCCTTTGGTGGGCCCCATTTTCAGCTAAAAGTGTGTAATGGAATGCCCAACAAATACTTACATACATACATATATAGAAAACAAGGCCTTAATAGCAGTTTGTTTAACCTCCTAAACGATTTTGACCTTCCAAAAAGGCGCGCCACTTGACTCTCTCCTTTGCCAGTTGACGCCAATTAGAAACGCCAAGGGATCGCAGATCGTTCTCCACTTAGTATTTCCAACAGAGTGGGGGCCTCCTTCCTCTGCTTCCATATGTGGGTTCCGCCAAAAATACCGTCCGGGTCGGAGCATCTTCTTCCACTCGCATTACATGACTAAGCCAACGGTTCCTTCGAAGAACCTTTCTCTCGAATACTCCAAGGGCCGCCTCATCTGCGGCTGTCATCGTCCATGCTTTTGCTCCATATTGCAGGACGGGTATTATGAGCGACTTGTAGAGCGTGGTTTTGTTCATCGAGAGAGGACTTTGCTTCTCAATTGCCTAATCAGTCCAAAGTAAGATTTATTGGCAAGGGTAATTCTTCGCTGGAATTATAAGCTGGCATTATTGTTGTTGTTGATGCTGGTGCCCAACAGATAAATATGCGAAAATAATAAGTTCGCGTGACTATACTGCAGGCTTGACTGAGAATTTTTAAGTGTTTGTGCACTCGGCGGTCCTCGTGTCACACCTACATACTTGCATTCGAATGTCATCGTGTCTGTCTGGCTAATAATCCAATTACTCACGAACGCAGGCACGTAGTACGTGTCAGGTGACACGACCTGTTTTACATTGTTTACCCCTACAAGTTTGGCATCTTCTTTTGCGAATCGGAGTGGAAGGCAGTGGATGAATGTACTCCGAGAGAGTGGAATGAAGGAAATCGCGTTCAGAGTTGTTTTAAAGTAAAAACTACAACTAAAAATTTCATTTTAAACTGAAACTTACATTCTGTAGGAACTGATAAGGTGTTATAAGTGCTTTATATTCAATAATTTGGGTGTTTTAAGTGTTCACGTTCAATATTGCAGTATTAAAATTTTATTGTTTTATTATTGCATACAACGTACCCTGTGTGGTTTGTGTGTGTGTGCAGAGGTGAATTGTATGCAATAATAAAACAATGAAATTTAAATGCTGCAATATTGAACGTGAAGACTTGAAACACCCAAATTATTGAATATAAAGCAGTTATAACACCTTATCAGTTCGTGCAGAATGTAAATTTCGGTTTAAATTAAAGTTTTTAGTTGTAGTTCTTACTTTAAAGCAACTCTGAACGCGATTGCCTTCATTACACTCTCTCGGAGTACATTCATCCACTGCCTTCCACTCCGATTCGCAAAAGAAGATGCCAAACTAGTACGGGTAAACAATGACATATACTATGCTGTTTTATGAGAGTGCAATATAAATGAACACTCACCGACGTCCAATTTTTCCGTGTACGTAGAACGTTCCGTAGAAATCAAACAAGTTTTGATTTTTTCGTAAGCACGTGTCAGCTGATTGCTTTCTCACATGACAGTGTTGCCTATTCATACGTTTGTATGAGGGTTATGGAGGGTATGAGGGTTATGGATCGCTAGCAAGCAGTTGTTTTACAAAAATACTTTTTAAATTTTCCTAATAATGTGGAAATAACCTGTAATTTCCATATTAAGTTTTTGCTTTTAAATAAATTGACTGGCTATAATTATTTAATAAGAATTTCGGGCATTCATAAAATGAACAAGTAAGGAAGTTTAAGTTCTGGTGGAACCGAACATTAAATACCCAGCAGTGTAGAAGCGATCGTGGTAAATTGTTGTGGAGTTATGCCCTATAGAGGTTTTAAAATTTTGGCAAATGTGAGCAATCTTACCCTGTTGGGAAAATTTGTAGTTCTGAACTGTAGCGCTTCTAGTGCGTTTCGAACCCCTTCTAGTTCGCCTTCAATCTCTTTTACATTTAATTGAATTTAACATGGCGATGTCCTAGGCGGTGGAAATTGTCCCCCGGTGAATAACCTTTTCGACAATTCCGAACTAGTTCAGAATTCGACAGTTGGGATGTGGTTCGTTCATTGCTACTATTGCTCTAGTTCCGTACCATTTTCAAATTCCGCAGTTTGGATGTAGTTAGTTTAAAATTAAAAAGCAAAAATACTTTAAGAAGCCGCCTTCCATGTTAGAAATATACTCGAAGAGTTTGACTGCCGAAGGTTGACCCCGTTTTGAAAAACTTTTTAAACCGTTTTTGATGTTACCTTTCCTAGGACTCGAACCTTGTTCTGCTATGAGTTTTGAGGGGTAAATTAGTTTTAAAACAATATTAATGTATGGCGCGATATACAACAGGTATATCATCATAAACCTCCCAAGAGATTTTTGCGCTGAGCTTCCTACGAATTGGCGGGATCTACAGATTTTTGCCGACTTCAAACGGCATCTACAAAGAAGATGCATTTTTGCTGAGAAGCCTTCCAAAGCAGAAAGACACTCGGAGAGTTTGCCAAACCACTGCCTAGGGGCGACCCTGTTTTAAAAAGCTTTTTCAAACCACTTTTGATGTTACCGTTTCGTGTTTCGTGTAAAAGTGGGCGTCGACCTTAACCGATTCCACACAGTTTGCCTACCATCAGATTGGAATTTGTTGAATTTTCTTTCATCGTTTGGCTTGCTTAGGTGCTCCCTAGCATAGTCTAAGCACTTTGGAAATCAGTGGTTCAAGTCTAGCTACACGAGAGTGCTGCCTGTACGTTGTATGTTTTGCAAAGATGAAGCCCCTTGAAACGTTGAATAATGCTCCGTATGGTGTAGCCGCTTCTGTCCATAATTTCACCAATCTCGGAGTATGATTTGTCCTGATCAGTGGCATAGCTATAGGGGAAGGGGTGGGGAGTATAGGCCGCCCTTCGTCAGTGATAGCGATGAGAATTTTTTACACGTTTTTTATAAAAGTATAGCCCATAATCTAATAAAAAAACATTGAAGAACAAATTTCAAACTTTGCACAAAACCTAGGAAAATTTAAGCAAGTTTCATCTAAATTCCACACTTTTTAATCCGAATTTTTATAAAAAATCCGGGCATGCAGTTTTATGACCTATTAAATTTTAGTGTTTATAATAAAGTGCCAGTGTAAAGTTGGTGAAAAATAGTTTCAATCATGGGCATTTTTTAATAAATTTATGGTGTCAGTTGTGTTATGCGAAAGGATCAAAATTTATAAAATTTCAACATTTTCTCTATTGCTTAGTATTATAAAATTCTTAAGTCAACATTAAAAGCTTTTTTTTTTAATAATACACGCAGTCTTTTAGCATTTTTGTTGACACAATGCGATCTGCCTTTGTGTAATAAACTTCAACAAAGATAGACTTAGCGCTTGTAGTGGATTTCGCAAAAAACTTAGTACTGGGGTTGCGACGTATTCGTTGTGACGAACATGACTTTGAAAAATTGTTACGAAATTGTGCCATCGATATTGAAATCAAATAGAATCGGTTAGTCAAAGTCTGCAAGCATGTAACTAAGATGTTTATTTCAAGATTTCTGTTTTCTTTCTATCTATTCATCATATAATAATGGACATAAATAGTCGATTCACTCAACATAAAACTATCTTTAGAGATTTCGCTTCGGGTTTTCAACAAACCACAGAAAAGAAAATGACCAAAATTTATTTAAGCTTGCTGAATTTTATGAACCACTTGTTCAAGCCAAAATATAGTGACTGAAACCAATTTATGGAGAAGGTTTTTAAGGTGACATAATTTTCCGCCAAAAACTGCATTTCCGCACTTCAGAGCTGCGACAAAACGTAATTTCATCACTTATACAAATTGCTAAAAATTTTTGCAGCTCAAATTTTCAACCCTTCTTCTTCTTTAAATGCCACTTAACCGTCTAAGCGATTTTTACCATAGCTCGCCACTAGTTACGTCTTTCTACCAATTTGAAACACCACGGGATCCCAAATCGTTCTCCACTTCGTCCTTTCATCGTAATGTGTTAGTCTCCCTCGTCCTCTGCTACCATCGGTTGGTTCCGATATGAAAATCTTCTGGGCCGGAACATTTTCATTCATTCGCACAACATGGCCTAGCCAGCGAAGCCGCTGTGTTTTAATTCGCTGAACTATGTCGGCGTCTGCATATAGCTCATACAGCTCATCATAACTTCTTCTTCGGTACTCGCCGTCGACAATGCGTAAGGGTCCGTAAATCTTTCGAAGAGTCTTTCTCTTGAATACTCCGAGACCCGCCTCGTCAGATGTTGACAGTGTCCAAGCATCCGCACCATAAAACACGACGGGTACGATAAGTGACTTTGGCAAACTCTCCGAGTGTATTTCTACCATCGGAAATTTCTCAAAATATCTTTTTTTTTAATTTTAAACGAACTACATCCAAACTGCAGAATTTGGAAATGGCTCAGAAATGGAGCAATACTAGCAATAAACGAACTACATCCAAACTGTCGAATTTTTATCTAGTTCGGAACTGCCGAAAAGGTAATGCAGCGGGGGACAATTTCCACCACCTAGGACATGGCCATATTAAATTCGCCAGTTGATTACACGTAAAAGAGATTTCCCCACAGGGTATTTACTTTCAGTTTTTGGTATTAGTGAGTTTGAAAGTTCGTTGGTTGTGTTAGTAGTTTCGGTAGCCCATGTTTGCAGGGTATTTTCTTTGTTTTCTTTTTAATATAAAATTTGAATTGCACAATACAATTGAGCAGCCTATGTACCCTGCAAACATCGAGTACCGAAATTATTTTAATGTTTGTTAAAACAAAACAAACAAAAAATAAGTAACGAATATGAATAAATTTGTAATAATAGATTTAATAAATTCGAAATTTATTTTGAATGTGGGGCTCTCAAAAAGGTAAGTAACTAGCAAAGAAAGTATAGGCACTTTTTCTGTAATTTACTGAGTATTGACCAAAAACTACGAAATAAGTATAGAGGATAATACCAGGAAGCTACAGGTATTCAAATATACCTTTCAAACACTCGGAGCGTTCATAATTTAAGAGTCTGAAATGACTCCCAAATACGAAGGTAATGTGAGCCACAGAAATATGATTGTATAGGTGTGTTTTATGACTCCGTTGTGATCAAACTTATGAGCCACTCGTTCATTAGCAGCTTTGTAACAAATACTCATCTCTTGTTTTGGAACATTTTTTATTTGAATAAAAATTTAATTACATCATCGATTCTGTTCCTGATTTGCATTGTTCTGCGCATCGTTATGTTATTGTTGTTGGCTACCTTTTATTTTTTCGATACATTGCCTCATAGATATTCCCTATGTACACTGATTTCTTCACAAAAATCGATTAAAAAACTTTTCTTTTTCCAGCGAATTTTCATGTATCTTTCCCCAATGCCAGAGTCCCAATTTCAATGCCAAAAAGGGGACATTTTAGATCCTAAAATAGTCATAAATGACACTAATAATGTTCCGTAAAGGAGTCGATTTTGAGTCCAATAAGTGCCCAAAATGAGCTTATTCGGAGTCCAATAGGTGTCATATATGAGTCCTATTCAGGCTCATATGATGTATGAAATTAGGCTTTTATCGGACGACCAACACAAGAGGGGAAAGTCCCTCATTTCGGATTTAGACATGAGTTCATAACGAGGGTAAGCGCTCCCATATAGGACTCCTTTCTGACACATTTATGACTCAGATTGTTTGCTGGGAATATTTACGCGTAAGCTACTATTACCTATCAAGTAAAATACCTGTATTTATTCATGTGTAATAAAAGTAGGCTTTTAATTTACAGGCATTTTTCTGGTATAATACCTGGAAAATGTCAAAGAAATCGCTCCTATACTCCGGTTTTATTATTTGATATTGTACTTGATTAATTCACATTGAAATGAAGTATATAGGGTAATTCTATCCCGAGGCCAATCCTGTTTCACTGAAAAACTATCTAAAAATTATCTGGTAAATACGGAATAATTACCAGAAGTGTGTTTGCTGGGTATATCAAGTATGCTATTTTACTTTTTAAAAATTTATTTGAAATTTTCTATCAACAAGTGACATGTCATGATGCAATATTACAGGTCGTGTTAATAGACCAGCTGATTTTTACTTCTGTCTCGAATTTTGACATTACACTCATTTCTCAGTACGATTTTGACGTTAAACTCACAAATTACAAAAACAAAATACATGGAACATTTTTGTGTGTCTGTATATTTTTCGAGCTGCTACGACCTGTTGTAGTTGGATCATGTGACACGTTTTCATATAAATTCAACTTGATGTACGAGTATATAAATAGGACACACAACTCAATGTAGTGTTCACAATAGTTGTATTGAAAGAAATAATACATAAGACAATAAGATACCTTGTGAATTTCCCAACTAATTAATCAAAAAAAGGTATTGAAAAGGGTTATGATATACTTCCTGTTTCCTGTTTCCTGTGTTGGAGGGCGCCGTGGTGTGGCTTTAGTGTTGCTAGTGGTACAGGTAACATCAAATATGTTTGGAAAAATTTTTGAAAAACGGTCGTCCTTCGGCAGTGGTCGGTAACCCTCGGAGTGTATTTATGCCATGAGCAGGTCGGAGTCCGCATAAAACATGTAGGTCACGCCAATTTGTAGGAAAAATTAGAAGCAGCAGACCTCAAATTGGCAGAGAAATTCGACCTTAATCGCGCCAGTCATTTATTCAATTTTTATAAACTGGTTCCGGAGATTTCAAAAAAGCTTCAAACTTAAACGGTGTCAGAGAGGAAAAAAGACGCTTTTAAGACATTCAGTAGTTTGTATTTTTGAAGACGAGAGAAAGGAATGCTTAATAGGCTGCTCATGCTGAGCCTGCATTTCGCATTTTCCTCTCATTTAACCCAAAATGCAGCATTTATTTTCGCATTTTCCATAAAAATTTTTACACCATCATATATGCAACTTAATGCAACTTTATTTTTGCATTAGCATTATAAATGCTGAAATTAACCCTATAATCTTTAAAGCACACCGCGATTCAAATTCAAAAGAGTGGTAATATTAGATTTTTTTTGGCATTCTCTCATTCTCGGTCATTCAAATTTATTCTAATTTTCAATTTGTAATTTAGCGCGCGTGTTGTCGAATGTTGTTAAAATAAGTCAATATACAAGTTAATATGATGTTTGCGAATGGAATTAAGTAAAAGATTTAATAAAAATTTGTCCATTTTCGCACACCTGCTGTAAATTTTTATAACCTCACAAAAATGTTTGTAAACCAAAAACATATGTTTCGTACGTGCTAAATGCGTATTTACTAACTTTTTTACTTTTTTGAAACCAATGTCCGAAAATGCCAAATGCAAATGCAGACCGCCAAAAGGGGGTAAAAGTCGAATGTTGTTACCACGCTAGAATATGGGCATAAATATTTACGTTTGTATGAAGTATGTACGTATGTGCATTTTCTACATGTACCTAAAACATAAGTATAAAAACTTTCAATGAAAATCACACATATTTGACAGCGGTGGAGGAACGAATTGTACCCTGCAAAAAAATCGTGCGACTGATCTCTAAGGAGAGTGATCAGCGATCAAAACCTTTCGTCTACAGTGGGCTGCAATTGATCTCAACTATTCCGTTATAGGCAGAGGTGGGACAAGTCGATTTTAGTTTCTGTAGGCTACGTATAGGTGTTGAAAGTAAACATATACGACCGTACCCGTAGAAGAACAAAGGGGACTTGTCAGACACAACCTTTTCGGGCATAAAATAGACCAATTAGTCTCTTCATAGGACATGCTCAAACAAAAAGGATCCCTTCAACCCATACAAAGAGATCAATCGCATTTTTTGCAGGGTAGCGACAAGAAATGAACCCAACCAAAAAACGTATAACCATAAGAAGGTTCAACGCGACGAATAGTGGGAAACACTAAACCATCAATTCGCGGGTAGGTAATTCACACTGGGGAAATTTGGGTTTTAATCGCCTTTTAAGGCTATCAGCACTTTCATTTTTATTCAATACTCACAATTAAATGTTTTTGTAACTCCAACTATAATTTTTTTTGTGAATATTTAATTAAAACACGGTGAATTCAAGCATTTTGCACGCAGGTACAGTGGTGATTTACCTACTATCGATTTGACAAGGGTCACATACATTCGCTGTTGGAGCCTCTTATTGTTATTGGTTCTTTGATCCAACTTATATTAAAATTAGTGTACTTACATACGAAATTAAAAGAGGCCAATTATTTTCACATAAGCCGTTACTTTTACCAGTTCTTGTTTATACATATACAATACATTTATGGGGCACGTTTGAAGCTTATACTTTTTCTACCGTTTTTTTGCCATAAACACATATGTATGTAATTATCGATTATCAATTTATGGGCTTCACACTATAAGCAGTTGTTTGGTAGAGTAAATCGAGCCCTAATGACAGGTGTCAATAAAGAGGAGTCATAAAATATTTAGTTGAAATGTCAGACTTATTTATTATAACGACGATAAACCCGAAGCGTACGATTTACATATGTACGTACATATGAACGTACCTTTATAGCTTTGATAAATGTTTTAGTATTTTATTAAAAAATTTCATTGTTCACTTTTTAAAGGAATATGTACATAATTCTTTTAACCGACGGGGTGAATAAAATGTAAATTAGTTGTTAAAACTGCGAGTGCGAACGAATTATTATAACGTTCATCTTCGTAAAACTCTAAGTCGGAATGAAGTACAATTTTTGTTCGTCTGGATTTGTTGTTAGATTTAAGAAACTCTGCAAATGTTTTTCTATAGCTGCTAGTATATAAAGAAGTTTGTATGTATGTATGTGTGAAGGATATATACCCAAGAAAAAATAAAGTAGACGATAGTAAGAAATAAGTAGTGCAAAGGCAGCGCTGCTCCGCTGACCGATTACCACCATATGATGGTAACAGTAAATCAATTCGCGGGTAGCTAATTCACCACTGGAGAAATTTGCTTTTGATGCGGTAGTTTGAATGCTATTAACACTTTTATGTCATCAGGCTCTTCTAACGGAAGTCCAAGAAACCTCGCGGCTTCGATAGGGGTGGACCAGAGTGAAATTGGTGTTAGAAGAGTAGGCTCAATTGAGCAAATGAACAGATGGTGAGTATCGTGGGGAGACACGCCGCATGCCGGGCATGTCTCTCATTCCTATCATGGTATTCGATGGATGCTTTCCGCAGGGAATGCAAATCGAATTGCAAAGATATGTTATCCTCATAACCGCTCGGCAAAGCAGTTCGCGAATAAATAAGTGGATAAAGCAATTCGTGGATTCACTGCATTCCCATAACCGCAATCGAATCGCAGGGCTTTTTTGTTCTAACTGCGCTCCGCTGAGTATCTGTTGCAGATTCCACAAACATTTTTCAAAATTGTGAATTAAAATAAATTAAGATGGATTTTAAAAAGTGGCAGATTATTCGTTTTTAAATAAAATTATATGCACTAATTGTATTTTCCAATAGAAGTCGTCCCGAAAGCCGGAAGCAGTTTACTTTGTTGGATCAGCAGATGGAGCTCAACGAGAATATCGCAAAAATATGTCCAAACAGCCATTAGACGTTGTGGCAATTTATTGGACGAAAGTGAGCACAGATTTTAATGCGTTGGAACCACCAACAAAATCATTTTCTAGAATGTAGGTGACAATTTGCTTGTGAAGGCTTTGGTATTCCAATGTGCTTATTGAAAAAGTAACTACGAGATTCCATTTGTTCCAAGTCATTCGTATTTATATTTATAAATTTTTTACACAATTAATATTCTATTACACCAAAAAGCTGTGAAAATACTTTCGAAACTGTTGGTTACCATTCCAAGCATGTACCTAGTTTTTTCCAATTGCATTTTGGTAACTTCCTTCAGCTAAGACTCGAAGGCATAAATGCAGGTTTTGTTGACTGCTATCGATAAAATCACTGGAGGGAGTTTACTGAAAATTAGGCCTAAAATGTGCATCTAACATTTTTAATTTGCATTGTTGCTTTATTATTCGTTCCACTTACTCGACATCGGCCAGTTCGAAAATTTTAATTGGTCTATCTCTCAAAACCCGTCTGACACATGCTGCAGTATTTTCCGCTTCATTGAAGTTTAAATAAATTGCAATTAAATCCATTTTTCCTCAAATAAATTTTTTCCAAACATAAATGAATCATGACTGACAATGCAGTCAAACGTCAAAAATCTTTTGACACAATCCGCTGCGTTAGTCGGTAAAGCAGATATCCGACGGTTATGGTAATAGCGTAAACTTCGCAAAGCGTGGGGAGTGCAAATCGGATGGCATTCGCGGGAGTGGCATTCGTCGGTTACCGTAATAGGCATGTCTATTGCCCAAGAACGTTAAACATAAAGAGGTTCAACGCGACTTATAGTGGAAAACACTAAATCATCAATTCGCGGGTAGGTAATTTACCACTGGAGGAATTCGCGGTTAAATTCCGAGTTTTAAGGCTTTTAGCACTTTTATTTTTATTCAGTATTCACTACTAAACGTTTTGTTAACTCCCGCCATTATTTTTTTTATAAATATACAATTAAAACATAGTAAATTCAAGCAATTTACAAGCAGGTACAGTGGTGAATTACTTACCATCGATTTGACAGCGGCCACTTGCATTCACTGTTGGACCTGGTTATAATTTCTTTGCCTTTGAACGTTTTTCTGTTTTTATAGTTTTGCTACGTAGACAAAATCGCGGTTGTAAAAGGTAGTTAAAATTTTTGGTAAAATAATATGCAGCTTAGCCCTATGTTATTGTTGTTGAAACAACGGTTCGCCCTGCCTAGTCTGGATAAGAACGGAAGCGCGAGTTGCCAATATTGTGCAATCATCTGCACAAGAAACGCATAGCGGGAGCATCGATATCTATTAATTAAACAGAAGCGGTTATAGGCCACCACCCTGTGGCCAGTTCAGGTAATTTGCGGTTTGACATTTGAGACAGGAGGGAATATTGAAATCCTCCGAATCTGTTATTAGATGCGCATGGTACCGTCCTGTCATTTGGCAGTTTTTGGTTAAGGCCGCCACTTATCTGAGTCGTAGTGGTGGTAGACAAATTGAAATAGCAGTTAAGTATTTTACTACCCTCTGGGCTTATACATTTGGAGCCTTTAGATTTCCGGATGGCCTCCTCAACCTCTGTGGCCCTGATAGCAATGGTCCTAACTGTTTTCCGTTTATGCGCTTCCCTGGTGGCGCGTCTTTTTTCTTTGTCATACGGAAGATAATTCTCCCTGATGGAATGTATTAAGCTGAGGCCGAGTCTGTGTACACGGGAACACCGTCCTAGTTAGCTTTGTTAAAGTTGATGTAGATCGGGTTTTTTGAGGTGATGAAGTCGGCATCGACCGGTAGGATTGAGTGCCAGATGTAGTGAAGAACGCATAGCAACGTAAGCCTAGGTGGAAGTAATCATTCGTCGTCTCAACCTAGAGGGAGAAGAATCCGGTCGGGCCGAAGAAGGAGACGGAACCGACGAGGTTACTTCAGCTCAGAGCATATGGCACAGGCCAAAACAAGAATTGCGTTTGACTGATGCCACAGGCGAATATAATCTTAGCCGACAAACAGTGCACGTAGTGGACTTGGCCTACACTCGTGCTGGTACTGGAAGGAAACCTTCGGGGAGTGTTTTAGTCGTTACCACAACAACAACAAAAAATCGATGGTAGGTAATTCACCACTGTACCTGCATGTAAAATGCTTGAATTCACTGTGTTTTAGCTAAATATTTACACAAGAAGTTATAGTTGGTGTTACAAAACCGTTTTATTGTGAATATTACATAAACATAAGTGTGCAAATAGCCTTAAAACTCGCGATTTGAATGCAAATTTCCCTAGTGGTGAATTACCTGTCCGCGAATTGATGGTTTACTGTTTCCCACTATTCGTCGCGTTGAACCATTTTATAGTTATATGTGCTTTGGTGTAATACATTTTTTTAAATTTTATTTTTATCAGCTACCACTTAGGGAACCGAGCTTTGCACGGCATTTTCAGAGGTTGACATACAACTTAGTTTGCTTAAAATACTCATCAGTAAAGATATTCCGTGATACTTAATAGCAGTGTGACCAGGTTAGCCTTTTCGAGGCTAGATTAAGCTTTTTTTGTCTTTCAGCCTCAGAATTTTGGTTTTAGCCTCGTGGCTTTTTTCTGGCCTTTTTTACTCCAAACCTTTTCTGATCCCAACACCATATTTTTCATACAACTTCGAGGACGAAATACGGAAAATTATTCGTAAAAATTGTCAACTATTTTTAATGGAGTTGATAACCCAATTGCGACATCGCCTACCTGATAATATGAACTCTTTACAAAAGATACATTTGTTTTTCAGTTTATAATTCTTTGAAAGTTACAAAATCCGGATGTATTTTCTCACTGTTTCACTATTTTTGAAATTACCGGGGTCTCATCTCTATGATAAATACCAAAACTTTGTACGCAGACTCAAGCTCTTCTGATTCATCAGACGAAAAAAATATTATAAAATTAATTAGTTTGTAGTGATTTTTCTATAGTATGTGTTTCTTTTGAAACAATTCCTAGCCAAGGAAAATGTGCCTGATATGTATTGAAACAAGAATAGTTTCTTTAAGTCATGTCTACAGCTTTATATACAAATAGTTTAAACTAAAATTAAAAGTTTGAAATGGATTTCGTAAAAAAATGTCTGACCTTTTTTAGCTTCTTTTTTTCTTAAATTTAGCCTTTTCTAACCTTTTTTTACCGTTTTCACACCGAGGTCACACTGCTTAATAGAAAGATGTTAAAATTGTTCTTATTGGTAACAAAATTTGAATACTCCTTGGTGGCTGCTCAAAAAAAGTTTTCCCTATATTCTCAACAAGTCTTTACAAGATTTCTTTGCCGAATTTTATGGTTAGAGGCTGTCGATTGTTATGAAATAATCGAGAAAAATAGGGTTAGTGTTTGATATGTCGGTCAAAATTTTTTGATTTTTGCTTTATTTTTCACGATAAAATTATTAGGCCAACACGTATCTGATTTTCTTTCGGAAGCATTACTTTCAACGTATTTGGTCGTATTGGTATGTGGAAACGCCACATATAACATGCCATGCGATGAATTCAGCTCCAAAGTTTATCCGTGAGCTTTGTGCGCAGTCTTGGCAAAAGTTGGCCTTGCCGTGGGTTAGTCAGAAACATTCACATAATAAAATTAAAAATACATTAATAAAATTTTTATTTTATTTTTTTTCCCGCTATTACGTATTTTTTGCGTTAAATTATATTTTACCGGTTAATAACGTGTTGCCATACAAACTCATTTGAAATAACATGATTGGCTTTACCGCAGGATGAGTGTGATTCTCAGTATATGTACTTCTTTGCAGGATTGTTCGCCAGTAACTATTTTAGCTTTAATTATTTTATTACAAAAGCGTGCCACAATAAGTCTTACTCCATTACATAGACTTTCGGTTACATATAAGTTAAGCAGCTTTTACCATTCATTTACCATGATTTCACCATTCACCACTAATACTTTTTTTCGGGGTAGATGTTTTTTGAACTTATATCCAGATATGTTAAAAATATTGTTAACATTAAAAGTTAATAAATAACGAATGTAAAATCAAATTTTGTTTGGTTGATTTACAGCCAGTTTCACAAAGTGAAAAATATTTTTTTTCGCTGAGAAATATTTAAAGGGTGTTTTTTTGAGGGGTATAGAACTTTGAATTGAAATAAAACACAAGAAAATCCTTTTAAGGTCCATCAATTTGGCTTTATTGGAAGGATAATTTTATGCCATTAATGTTTAAATATGATTTCGGGCATATGGCCGCCGCGGCTGGCTCGAATAAAGCCAATTCTAGAGGTCCAATTTTCAACCACTTTTTCGAGCATATGGGGCCGTATGTCGGCAATAACGCCACGAATGTTGGCTTCCAATTCCCCTAACGTTTCTGGTTTGTTGGTGTAGACGAGCGACTTCACATATCCCCAAAGAAGATAATCCAATGGAGTCAAATCACACGACCTTGGTGGCCAATTGACAGGTCCATTCCGCGAAATTATGCGCTCATCGAATGTTTCCTTCAATAAATCGATTGTGACGTGCGCTGTGTGGCATGTAGTGCCGTCTTGTTGGAACCACAACTCATCCACATTCATGCCATCCAATTCGGGAACAAAATAGTCGGTTATCATGGCTCTATACCGGTCTCCATTAACGGTAGCTGCCTCTCCAGCATTATTGCGGAAGAAGTATGGCCCAATGACTCCACCAGCCCATAGAGCACACCAAACAGTCAGTTTTTGTGGATGTAATGGCGTTTCAAGGGTCTCATGTGGATTCTCTTCACTCCAAATGCGGCAATTTTGCTTGTTGACGTAGCCATTCAACCAAAAATGAGCCTCATCACTGAACAAAATTTTGCGATGAAAATCAGCATCGAAATCAATCTCATTTTCGGCCCATACACCAAAATCACGACGCATTGCATGGTCTCGCGGCTTTAATTCTTGCACAAGCTGGATCTTGTAAGGTCGCAAGCCACGATCTTTGCGCAAAATCTTCCATAAAGTTGATTGACAAAGCTCCAATTGCTGTGCACGGTGGCGAATCGATTCATTCGGGTCCTCTTCAACACTTTGCTCTACAGCGGCAATTCTTTCTTCGGTGCGCACTGTTTGACGTCTCTGCGGATGCGTATTATCACATAGAGTAAACGTAGTGCGAAAACGATCCATGGTTAACCGAATTAATTGCTCTGATGGACGATTATGTCGACCATAAAATGGACGGAGCTCACGGTAAACTTCGCGAACTGAACCATTATTTTCGAAATAAATTTGCACAACTTGCAAGCGTTGTTCTTTTGTCAACCTGTTCATGATGAAATGGCAAACCAAACTGAACATAAATGACATTAGAGTTGCCAGATTTGACCACAAAATGCCAGTTTTATCTCTATTCGAAAAACAAACCTGTAAAAAAAACACCCTGTATATATATATAAAATCTAAACTCGTTGTGTGTATAAAACGCAGTAGAAGCAAACGGCGGAGATGCAGATTAGGATTAGAGTAAGAAGTGACAGATAAGAATAGTACAGTTTTTTCATATGATGCCAAATCAATCTGAATGTAATTGTTTTAAATAAATGATATTTAAATATTTGTGTCCTTTAATGAAAATGGAGTACGAAAGAGGGTAAAGAAGAGGAAGGGAATACTGAGGGTGCGAGGAAACTTAAAAGGAGGAAAAAGAGTAAGATTTACTGATAAATGAAGAGGAAGCGCCGCATATTATAGTATATACAAGGTGGCGCAAAAGTAAGCTTCCGATGTTCAGCATATCGGTTGTGGCACGTGCAGTGTGTGCTGTTGCACCGTCTTGTTGGAACCACATGTTTTCCAATCCCAATTCATCAAGTTGCGGCATCATTGCTCTGCAGCGCTCACCATTCACATTAACCGTTTGGCCCCGACCGATTATTGGTCAAATAAATAGTCAGCAATATTCCGCGTTCTGGAGCAGTGTAGCGTAACATTGTTTATTAACGTGTATTTCGCATGTGTTTACTACACAAATGTCAAAACAGAACTGACTTAAGGGGCCAATCGCAAAATTTATAGCATTTTCTGATAGGAGGATTACTTTTGCGCCACCTTGTATAAGTTATGGTTATGGAGTGAGGGTCCTTAAGTGATAAAAAACCAATTTTTCTTTACAAAAATTTGACGGTGTTACACCGATAATGAAATATAAATGTCAAAAAACCCGTATATCGAAACAATCGATTGTATGGGAGTTATATGTTGTGTTTGTCCAATCTTAATAATCTTCAGCAGACACATATGTAATATGTACAGTAGCTGCAAAATAGTATGATCCTAGATATAAAATTGCAAGCGTTATAGCCCAAACCCCGTTTATCGGAACAACAACAAAGCAAAATTAATCAAACAGCACGAGTGTTTACGAACAGGAGGCAAAGAGGAGATGGCGGTACATAAACACCGACCCTTCGAGAGCACGATGAACGCACAACCTAGAAACTTTTAGATATGTAAGTAGTTAAGCAAAGCGTGGAGTCCGTTTATACCACTAGTTGTAAACATTTTTGGCGCGTTTTATTCGACTTTGTAGAGATCCAGGATGAATAATCGAGGAATCATCGAATTCGTCACAATATTGTTAACATACGAGTATATGTATGAGGAGTCATTAAACAAAAGGCATTTTTTCCGTTTCCACTGAATGCGAGATTTTAATAGGCTTGTTAAGATATAATTACACATGTTGCCTGAAAACGGAAACTACAAAAACGTCAAATTTCATAAATAAACTGGGCCTTTATGTGGGATGGCTATTCCGCAAATTTCAAATAAGTACGTTTGTGTTAGGGTTTAGAGACGAATAACTTTTTAGTTTGATTCACTTTTAGTTACCGGTTACATTAATTGCTTTAACTTCGTTGGGTTGATGCCCATGTTTTCCTTACACTTACAGAAAAAAGTCCGCCGATGCCAACTACCACGAAATTAACAATGCTCGTTCGTCCTTGTTAAGAATACTACCGAGCAACGAGGGCTCCTTAATTGTTATTGTATCAGTCGTTACCGCAGTCAGTCGTCAGTCATAGTCATGCTTGCTTGATGTCATTAAGGTCCATTCGTACGTTCATAAAGTCGTCGATTGTCGGAGTGCTTCCAAGGGTATCGTGGTCAACAACTTTGATCACTTTTTACCTGCCGTGTTCCATCTTCTTCACCCCCTTATATGCCCTGGAAAACTTCGTTAGTAATTTAATGGTGCTCCGTATTGCGTGGGCTTAATGACAACTAGGTTATTGATCTCATAGTTTGCTTCAGCTTTACGCTTCTCGTCGCAGGTTATCCTGTTTTTTTACTGGATAGCGGATATGCTATCTTGCACTTCTTGTCACATAACGTGCTCCGCGGTGGAATGCTATGAACCTCCAAGTGAGTGATACTTTTCCTCTGGCTGTTTAGTCTTACGGCTCATGTATTGTACGTGGGTGAAAGTCTTGCTCTACGTCATTCTGAAGCATCACTGCACCATACCCTTTCATGCTGGCATTAGTATGCACTTCGGTCACTGCATTCGTGTCGTACAGTTTCAGAACGGGAGCGCTTGTTGAGGTTCTCGTTCGAAACGGTTTTTTACAAATATATCAACTTTCCAACCTGTCGAAAAATCAACAGAGCAAAATAAATCAAATAATTACTGCTTGGTAGCTACTCAAAAAAGTTTTGCCCATATTTTCGACAAGTCTTCTTGCTGATTGTAACGTTACAGGCTGTTAGTTGTTATAAAATATTCGAGAAAGACTATGGTCACTGGGCATATTTGTCGGTTAGAGCTCTATATACCGGACAACATCTTTTGATTTCTTCTTTATAATACCTAGTAGTGCTACGCACACAAGGTATATTAACTTTAATCGCCTAACGGTGGTATGTAACGGCATAAACGGATCGAAATAGATATTGACTTATATATATCAAAATGTTCAGGAGGAAAAAAGAAATTGACTAAGACATGTCCGTCCGTCCGTCTGCTAATAAGATAACTTCAGTAAATTTTGAGATATCTTGATGAAATTTGGTATGCAGGTTTCTTGGCACTCATCTTCGAGCGCTATTTAAAATGGGGGAAGTCGGATGATAGCCACGCCCACTTTCTATATAGAGAATATTTTCGAAAATACAGTACATAAGTAATACACTTATAAGGATAAAATATAGTGTGTACATTAACTTCGAGGCAGAAAATAAAACTTTCAAGAAATGTTTGAAAATGGGGCAAGACACAGCCCACTTTTGATTAAGTAAAATTTAGAAACAATATTAATCATAAATCAAAAACCATTGAAGATATCGAAACGAAATTTAGCACATTATTTATATTAATAGAAGGAATGAAATCGAAAAGGTTCACGCTCACTTTTATACGAAAGATTTTGAAAAGGATCATAGATATATTTAATAGGCAATAACTTTGCGTTCAAAAGCTTTATATCATTTCTATTTCACTTCCAAAGTGTGCGTGAACGAAAAAAGTCGAAATATAAAAACTTTTTTAAATGGGCGAAGCTCCGCCCCTTTATAGTGGTTTATTCCAAAAAACTTTTTATGCCATAATTCCGGCGAAAATTGATTTATCGAGACGCTATTTACCGGTAATGTTGAACATATAAAGGTAGATATTTGTTGTAAAAATGGGCGAAATCGGTCAACGGCCACGTCCAGTTTTTTAACATAGTTCTGAAAAATTTGTTTGTAAAATGTAAAACGCGATATTTCTATAACCATGCAAGCTAAAGCAATAAGATCTTGCACACATAATATGTCTTTTTTAAAGAAAAACTCGACCCAAAAAAATTTTCAGCATAAAAATTCTGCTATTTTCAAAGGCGATTGCTTGTAGTTTCAACTAGATATTTCTTTTAAAATTTGTCAGCTGCTTCTCAAAAGTATGTAGTATACTGCTGCCAAAAATTAACCAATCTGATATCTTCTTCTTCTTTAAATGGTCATCTAACCGCCTGGGCGATTTTGACCGTCCAACATAGCTCGCCAGTCGTTTCTTCGTTGCGCCAACTGGCGCCAATTGGAAACACCGCGGGATCGCAAATCGGTCTCCACTTGGTCCTTCCATCGGAGTGGTGGTCTCCCTCTTCCTCTGCTTCCACCGGCGGGTGCCGATAAGAATACCTTCTGGGCTGGAGCATCTTCGCTCATTCGCACTACGTGGCCTAGCCAGCGAAGCCGCTGTGTTTTAATTCGCTGAACTATGTCGGCGTCTGCGTAAAATCTTTCGAAGAACCTTTCTCTCGAATACTCCCAGAGTCGCCTCATCAGATGTTGTTAGTGTCCACGCTTCTGCACCATATAGCAGGACGGGTGCGATGAGTGACTTGTAGAGTGTTATTTTCGTTCGTCGAGAGAGGACTTTACTTTTCAATTGCCTACTCAGTCCGAAGTAGCATTTGTTAGCAAAAGTGTGATTCTTCGTCAGATTTCTAGGCTAACATTATTGTTGGTATTAATGCTGGTTCGCAGGTAAACGAAGTCCTTTACTATTTCGAAATTATTGCTGCCAACAGTGGCTTGGTTGCCAAGGCGCGAATGCGCTGACTCTTTGCATGATGACAGAAGGTAATTCGGTTTGCCCTCGTTCATTTAGAGTAAGCAGAAGTTACGGCGCGGTTGTTAAGGCCAATGATGTCAATATCGTCAGCATATGCCAACAGTTGCACGCTTTTATAAAATATTGTTCCAGCGCGGTTAAGTTCTGCAGCTTGTATTATTTTATCCAGCATTAAATTAAAGAAATCGCACGATAGGGGGTCACCCTGTCTGAAGCCTCGTTTAGTTTCGAACGGCTCGGAGAGGTGCTTCCCTATTCTGACCGAGCTGGCGGTGTTGCTCAAGGTCATTTTGCATAGCCGTATAAGTTTTGCGGGGAAACCAAATTCAGACATAGCGGCATATAGGCAGCTCCTTTTCGTGCTATCGAAAGCGGCTTTAAAATCAACAAAGAGATGATGCGTGTCGATTCTTTTTTCACGGGGTTTTTCCAAGATTTGGCGTATTGTAAAAATCTGGTCGATGGTAGATTTACCAGGTCTGAGGCCACACTGATAAGGTCCAATCAGTCTGTTCACATCAGGCTTCAGTCTTTCGCACAATACGCTTGATAGGACCTTATATGCGATATTCAAAAGGCTGATTCCGCGATAGTTGGCGCAGTTTGCAGGATCGCCCTTCTTGTGAATTGGGCAGAGAACACTTAGATTCCAATCTTCAGGCATGCATTCATCCTACCAAATTCTGCATAGAAGCTGATGCATGCGCCTTACCAGCTCCTCGCCTCCGTGTTTGAATAGCTCAGCAGGCAAACCATCAGCGCCAGCTGCTTTATTGTTTTTCAATCGGGATATTTCTATTCGCACCTCATTATAGTCGGGTTGTGGAACGTCAGTTCCATCATCTTCGATTGTGGGCTCGGGTTCGGCATCTTCTCTGGTTTCTTGGCCAGTTTCTCCATTTAAAAGGGCAGAGAAGTGATCCCTCCATATTCTGAGTGTTCTCTCAACATCGGTCACCAGGTCGCCGTTCTCATTCTTACAGGAGTTTGCCAATCTGATATCATACAAGTAAAATATCCGGGCAAGTTGTTAATACCCCACTGCAATAGGGAAGGCTTAAACCCTTTTCTGATTTTCATACCTTTAATGAACATGAAATGTTTGTAAGTATAAGAAGAAGAAGAGATGGGCCCATCAATAAGTAAACTAAAATAATAAGGGCGATGAGCTAAGTCGATTTAGCCATGCCCGTCTCATCGTCCGTCTGTCTGTCTATTTGAACGCAAAATTTTTCAAACACATGCATATATTGGAATTTTGAAAAAATTTGGTAAGCAGCGGGTGGTAGTGAAGCTAGTTATATACAAGTAAATTAATGGCGGCCGCCGTGGTGTGGCGGTAATGTTGCCGGCCTACCACACCGAAGATCAAAAGTTCGAGTCCTGGGACAGGTAACATCAAAAGTGGTTTTAAAAAGTTTTTCAAAGCAGGGGCGCCCCTAGGCAGTGGTTTGGCAAACTCTCCGACTGTCTTTCTACCATAGAAGGCTTCTCAGCAAAAATTCATCTCCTTTGTAGATTCCTTTCGAAGTTGGCAAAAGTCTGTAGGTCCCGCCCATTTGTAGGAAAAAATTCAAAACGGCACACCACAAATTGGAAGGGAAGCTGGGTGCAAAAATCTTTTAGGAGGTTTATGTTGATATACCTGCTGTATATCGCGCCTTACATTTATATTTTTATACCTAGAAGTGCTACGCACACAAGGTATATTAACTTTAGTCGCCTAACGGCAGTACGTAACGGCATAAACGGATCGAGATAGATATTGACTTATATATATCAAAATGTTCAGGACGAAAAGAGAAATTGATTAAGCCATGTCCGTCCGTCCGTCCGTCCGTCTGTGAACACGATAACTTTAGTAAATTTTGAGATATCTTAATGAAATTGGGTATGCGGGTTCCTTGGCACTCATCTCCGAGAGCTATTTAAAATGGGCGAAATCGGACGATAGTCACGCCCACTTTTTATATATAGAATATTTTCGAAAACACAAAATAAGTGATTACTCAGTACACAAAAAAAGTGATTACTCAGGATAAAATTTGGTGACTACATTGAGATTGAAGCATGAAATAAATTTTTCAATTAATTTTTGAAAATGGGCGTGGCACCGCTCACTTTTGATTAAGTCAAATTTAGAAATAATATTAATCATAAATCAAAAAATCAAGGAATGTTCCAGGAAAAAATGGGCGGGATCGGTTAAGGTCCACGCCCACTTTTATATGAAAGATTTTGAAGAGGATCGGAGATATATTAAATAGGCAATAACTTTGCCTAAAATAGCTTTACATCATTTATATTTCACTTTTAAAGTTTCCGTAAACAAAGAAATCCAAAAACTTAAAATTTTCGAAAAATGGGCATGGCCCGCCCCTTTTATAGTGGACTATTCCACAAAACTGTTTATGCCATAACTCCGCCAAAAATTGATTTGTCGAAACGAAATTTGGTGATAATGTTCTATATATCAAGGTAACTCTTTGCTGTAAAAATGGGCGAAATGGAAATGTAAAATTTAAAAAGCGATATTTCTACAACTTCTTCTTTAAATGGTCATCTAACCGCCTGGGTGATTTTGACCTCCAACATAGCTCGCCAGTCGTTTCTTCGTTGCGCCAACTGGCGCCAATTGGAAACACCGCGGGATCGCAAATCGGTCTCCACTTGGTCCTTCCATCGGAGTGGTGGTCTCCCTCTTCCTCTGCTTCCACCGGCGGGTGCCGATAAGAATACCTTCTGGGCTGGAGCATCTTCGCTCATTCGCACTACGTGGCCTAGCCAGCAAAGCCGCTGTGTTTTAATTCGCTGAACTATGTCGGCGTCTGCGTAAAGTTCATACAGCTCATCATTAAATCTTCTTCGGTACTCGCCGTCGCCAACGCATAGAGGTCCACAAATCTTTCGAAGAACCTTTCTCTCGAATACTCCCAGAGCCGCCTCATCAGATGTTGTTAGTGTCCACGCTTCTGCACCATATAGCAGGACGGGTGCGATGAGTGACTTGTAGAGTGTTATTTTCGTTCGTCGAGAGAGGACAAGAGTGATTCTTCGTCGGATTTCTAGGCTAACATTATTGTTGGTATTAATGCTGGTTCCCAGGTAAACGAAGTCCTTTACTATTTCGAAATTATTGCTGCCAACAGTGGCTTGGTTGCCAAGGCGCAAATGCGCTGACTCTTTGCATGATGACAGAAGGTACTTCGTTTTGCCCTCGTCCACCACCAATCCCATTTTCTCCGCTTCTTTTTCTAATTTGGAGTAAGCAGAAGTTACGGCGCGGTTGTTAAGGCCAATGATATCAATATCGTCAGCATATGCCAACAGTTGCACGCTTTTATAAAATATTGTTCCAGCGCGGTTAAGTTCTGCAGCTTGTATTATTATCTCCAGGATTAAATTAAAGATATTTCTACAACTAAGCAAGTTATATCAATGAGATTTTGCACACATAATAAGCTTTTCAAGAAAAACTCGGCCGCAAAAAAATTTTGTCATTTTGAAGAAGTAGGCGTGGCGCCGCCCACTTTTTAGCATAAAATTTCTGCTATTTTCAAAGGCAATCGCTTATAATACAATCTTGATATTTCAACGTAAATTGGTCAGCTGCTTCTTAGTAGTATGTATTATACTCCTGCCAAAAATTAGATTCATCGGGAAACACACAAGCAAAATATTCGGTCATGTAGGTAATATCCCACTGCAATAGCGAAGTTATATATCTTTTTTGATTTTCATACCTTTTATAAACATTAAATGTATGAAAGTATGAGAACAAGAAGATAAAAGTTCACTAAAATGATCAGTACGATGAGCGGAGTCGATTTAGCCATGCCCGTCTCTCCGTCCGTCTGTCTGTCTGTCCGTCTGTCTATTTGAACGCAAACTAGTCTCTCAGTTTTACAAAAGAATGCTGAAATTCGTTGTTTGCTTTCTCCATTTTATAATATACTAGCAAACCCGGTATACGTTGTTTTGAAATTTTGATACATAGAACACATCTATATATAAAATGTCATTAACTTGAACTAAATAAACTCCTAACTATACCGAACTGCAGCTTCATATAACATGGGGGCTTTTCCAAAAACTATATGCAGACTGTGTCGTGCCCAGCGAACTCCTGAACATATCGTGAAATTTCAAGAGCAAAACAAAACACAAAATATGTGGGCGTGGCACCGCCCACTTTTGAAAAATTATGTAGATATTGACTAAGTGGCACATATATCCAAATTTCATTAATTTAGACCAAAAAAGTTCGGAGTTATGACGAATTGAAACTTTATATTGCCTGGGGGCGTGGCTCCGCCCACTTTTTCAAAACTATATATTGTCTATGCTGTACCCAGTGAACCCAAGTATATATTGTGAAAATTTCATAAAGATCGGTTGAGTTCTTTGGCGCCTATGAAAGACACCCTTTTTATATCTATTTTTGTTACGCACACAAGGTAAATTACTTCATTCGGCATAAACGAATGGAGATATATATTTATTAATGTATATCAGAACGTTCAGGATGAAAAGTAAAATATCCGGGAAAATAGTTAATACCCCACTGCAAAAGCGAAGTTGTATATCTTTTTTGATTTTCTTACCTTTCATGAACAGGAAATGTTTGTACGTATGAGAAGAAAAAGAGATAGTCCCATCAAAAAGTATACTGAAATGATCAGGAGGATGAGCTAAGTCGATGTAGCCATGTCCGTCTCTCGATACGTCTTTCTGTTTGTCCGTCTGTCTATTTGAACGCAAATACGAACTGAAAGTATTAAAATAGACCTGCTTAAATTGGGATGACATAATAGATCACTACTAGGTATATAATGTTCGGTTCCACCCGAACTTAGACTTCCTTACTTGTTTTTAAATTAATTTGCTCCTCAAAACTCATAACAGAAGTGTTTTTATTGAAAACAATCAGGTGGCTTTATAATACGAACTGAAAAGTATTAAAATAGACCTGCGTAAATTGGTATGCCATAATAGATAACTACTAGGTATAGAATGTTCGGTTCCACCCGAACTTAGACTTCCTTACTTATTTTTCAAGATAGAATTATCCATAACAGCATATCATGCACGAACATCGATAAATTTAGCTGAATTCTGACAAACCCAAAAGTTTGTCCCTGAGCTTTGTGCACAGTCATGGCAAATGTTGGCCATACTGGAAATTGATGCCGTTACATGGTTCACCCTAGCGGCGCCTTGGAAGAGTTGTCGAACAAAATTTGAATTATGCGACACTTCTTCGCCTAGATATACTTTTCAAACATCTCGACACATTATTAACTTTAGACATTTTTTAGCTATATTCGCTCACTTTTAAATAAAAATAAATTTTTCAAATAACAATCCTATCAGGTTCCCTGTTCAATGAATCATATGTGATTCACATTATCAATTTTGTACCATGTCTTATATGATACATGAATCACAAAACCTGTAGCGTGAATACCCTTTAGAGTACATTCATGAATCACATATGAACGTATTTTTTTTGTTTTGTTTTTCTTCATAATTTTTTTTTCTAATAGCATTTAAAAGCTCAACCGTGCAAGTAACCATAATATAGAATCTTGCAAAAAATAATTTACTGTTTAACGTACACCAGTTATATGTAAAAATTTTATCTCCCCAATTTGAACAGCTGATTAAACTTTTCACCTCAGAAAGCATTGTTTTGTTGATATCTCAACACCATTACATGAAGGCGGTTGCTACGAGTCGACTGATGTTACTTCAATGAACTTCCCATGACGCCATCCATCATTTAACACTTACGCGAAAAGCTGACGTGCCAACAAAAAGTGGCAACCCGACATAGAAATGTTTTTTTTTTTTGAAGACACAGGAAAATGAGTTTCGATTGATACCCATATTGACATATTTTATTACATTTAAAACAAATCAGATAGGTGGCAACTCCGTAAGAACATCCTATGTGGCAACACCGAGGTGGTACACTATGTACATACCAAACATCGTCCAAGTCGGTTGAAACGTTTTCGAGATAGTCTGGATATACAAATATACAAGAATAGCTCCTTTAAAGTTATAACAGTACCTGGGTGACCGAGCCTTGCTCGGTGGCAACCCTAGGTGGCAATCCTACTTAAAAATATTCTGGTTGGTATACGGCCTCAAATACCTTCCGTTTGATACCCATCTTTCCATATATTGCTTAGTATTTTAAAAAAAATACGGAAAGGTGGCAACCCTCTAAGCTTATTTTAGTGGCAACATCCAAGTAGAAAATCTTAGAAGGAAGCATACTATCCATCTACCAAATTTCGTCAAAATCGGTTTAGCCGTTCCCGAGATAGTGGTCGATATTCTGAAGGAATAAATAAAATGCGGTCAGGTGGCAACTCTAGGTGGCAACCCTACTCTAAAATACTTTGGTTGGTATACGGCCGAAAATACCATTCATTTGATACCCATATTCCCATATATTGCTTAATATTTAAAAAAAATTGATATAGGTGGCAACGCTGTGAACCACCCCAAGTGGCAACACCAAAGTAGAAAATCTTAAAACAAAGGATACTACCCATATACCAAATTTCATCCAAATCGGTTAAGTCGTTCCTGAGATAGTAGTAGATATACAAATATACAACTATACAAATATACAACTATACAAATATACAAGAATAACTCGTTTAAAGTTATAAGATATACATACATACATTTGCCATTCATTTTGTTGTTGTAATTAGTGAGCTTACTGCCACAATTGCACTGAGAGCTTGATGTCAAAATTCGAGAAAAAAGTTTTCAATCAATGATTGTTCGGGCATGATTACAAGTTACAATTTTATTATATGTAGAGATAGCTCATAGACTAATCGATAGGCGAATTGAATTAGCGGAATTCGCAAAGATAAAAATAGCTCAGTAGCCCGATTCTGTAACTATTTTAACGCCAGGTGTTAGCGTTAACTTTGCTTAACACCATTTTTAACCCTTTTCCGTCTTCACTAACTTTTAACCACACGAAAAGTGTTAGCTAACACTACAATGTTGCCATTGATCAGTTTTCATGCATGCTAACTCAAACGTGTACTTTTGAAACAATTATTTTTCATTTTATGAGTGTCCGAAATTAATATTAAATAATTATAGCCAGTCAATTTATTTAAAAGCAACAACTTAATATCATAATTTCAGGTTATTTCAACATTATTACGAAAATTTAAAAGATATTTTGAGGTATTTTTGTAAAGCAACTGCAAACGATCCATAACCAGCATACACACGTATGAATAGGCAACACTGTCATATGAGCGAGCAATCAGCTGACACGTGCTTACGGAAAAAATCAAAATTTCTTTGATTTCTACGCTACGTACTACGTATACGGAAAAATTGAACGTCGGTGAGTGTTCGTTTACATGGCACTCTCATAAGACAGGTCGTGTCAGCTGACACGTACTACGTAGGTGCGTCGGTGGGTAATTGGACTATCAAACGTACGTACGTACGGGATACGTAAACGTACGTTACACACGTCGGTGGGTAATTGGACTATCACTGTTTCACTGTTTAAAATGGCCAGCAGTAAGTTTTATTTTCTTCATTTTATTCGTAATAATGTTGTCTGGTTTGCAGTTTTCGCAAAAAAATAGGCCGCTACGTCCACCATTTTTTCGAAGAGTATTTGGAAAAACCAACTCTATGGCAAGTGGAATCGAAATTATCCGAATAAATTTTTTCGATATTTGAAATAAAGACAATAAATTCAGAAGGCAGCTTCACGAGTTCGCAGTTGCTGAACTGTTTCTCGATTGTAAAGAGGAAGCCATTTTTACTAACACCACCATCAAATCTGGGCAAAGGCATTAACAAGGCGAATTTATACCAGGTGATATCGCGGCGAATTCATTGCTGTATACACACACCTACTTCATGTGTTTTGCTTTTGCTTTCGCGGCTTCTCCTGTCAAATTGCATAGAAACGCTGCTAGACGTCGCTGCTAATATGTTCTTATGATATCACCTGTATATGAATTCGCCTTGGGCATTAAGCAATTATGCATTTTGAAATATTTAAAATATAAATAACCACAAAAATATACGAAGGCACTACGATGAAAAAAATACTTTCATCTATATCAACAGATATATCAATGTAAACATTCTGAAAAGACCTTAACGTAGGTCTAGGTAGACCTTGAAATATTTGCCAGCAGGTGTCCCTGACCAAATCATCACTACATGCTTCTGAAGAGTGCTGGTCGAAATTGATTCCCCCAAATCATCAGGCAACATTTCGCAATTGCCTTTATCGACACATCTAATGTACCTTATGCACCAAGCTTTTCTGAAGAGGTATGTAAAGCGTTGCGGAGTTATTTTTGAATCAAAATATCCGCTTCTTTGAATATGTCCAAAAAAGTTTTTTATTTTATCCTGGCATAATTTTCGGGTCATTAAATGTTTGAATCCCTTGCCTGACCAGAATTGCCACAAATGTCGTAAACTTTTAATATTAAGGAGCCAGCCTTTAATGAAACTAAAGGTATTCGTGGCGTCACGACCGTCTTTATCATGTACTTTCAAAGAATTAAGAAATCGTCCAGCTTCTTCAAAGAATTCTACTTGTTGTGGTGAAAGGTTGCTTGAAGTTTCCAGTTGCTCCAAAAACAAGACTACTAAATGTGGTTAATAATTTATCAAAGAAAAGGACAAACTCTGCTGTATTGAAGAATGAAGGAGACGATAAAGTGTTCAAAGGTAAGGAGCTGCAAATAGCAAACATTGCTCTTGCGACTGAGTTGCTGAACACCTGGGAAGCTAACTTTACGCTCATATTATTATGGTTTTGGGGCCTAATATGAACGAATACCGAAATCACTCTCTTTATCCTAAAAAAATTATTAAATTTCATCAAAACTGAAAAATTAATTTTTTTTTCCACAATTTTAGTTCAAAAATGTGTCTTACATTTAAATTAGTTAAACATTTTCATACTAAATTGGTTTAAAAATTTAACCTACACAGCAACCCTGCGCTGGAATTTTGCTCCATTTTTGATTGAAAATTACATCCCTGCTACGATTAGGGTTGCTGCACCAAGTTATTTTTTGATATTTTTATCAGTGTCAAAAGTCTGTGTATTAGAAAGTGAAAGGAACAAACATAACTTACTTGTAGAGTTGTACAATGAGTTGTAGTCGCTGAGACTGGTATGAATAACGCCACGAAATTCTAGTTTATGAGCTGGAATGTTTGCTGACTACTTTGGGAGCTGACTTCAAGGTTCTTACCGGTTCCCATCTTTTACCAAGCACTTTAGAGAAGCGTAGTTGCACAGCAACCTCGACTCCATCCATAATCTAGATGATCACGGGTTTTTGAGCATACTGGTAGATGACCACCCTAACAGGGTACAACGTCTATTTCCCATTCTGCTAACAGTTACGCGTTTGCTTGTAACTTTCATATTAGCATGGAAGGACCTAGGTAGACGATAGGTGTGTGGATCAGATTGATAAAAAAATGTCCATGCTTAAGATAAATAAATATATTTGAAGTTTTTTATAAAATTTCCTTTGAAAAAACCAGGTAGTCTTACCTGCTATCATTGAACTAAGTAATGATTAAAGTAAACAACTTGTCCCATAGCCTAAAATGGACCATGGTATGTAATCCATCCAATGAAGAAGCATGCTCCGGATTTAAATAACATACTTTGTGATCCATTAATGTCTATACAAAATAAATGATATCAGATAACATGATATAACTGACATAAAAATATGTTATAAGTTATGGTATTTCTGTATTTTATTTTTTGTAATAATAGTCGCCGGGGTGTGGAGGTAGGTTACTGAACTACCTTATCGAAGGTCCAAGGTTATAGCACCGGGACAGGCAGCATCAAAATTGGTGTGAAAAATTTTTTTCAAAACAGGGTCGCCCTTCGGCAGGGGTTTGGCAAACTCTCCGAGCACAAATTCAGCTGCTTTCCAGATATCGGCATTCCCGCCAATTTGTAGAAGAAAATTCAAAGCAGCACACCACAAATTGGAAAAGAAGCTTTGGCGGTTTATGATGATAAACCTGTTATATCCCTGCAAACAATTTCGAATATTTATTTATTTAGTTCAGTCTACAAAATTCATTTCTTACAGACTAGGTATGGTATAGTAATAAATCAATTAAAACTAGGTCGATAAAATTGAATCAATTAAAAATTCTAAACAAATTTAATTTAAACGTGTTTATACTTAGATTAAAGTCGATAACGCTTGCATAGTTGTTACACAGTCTAACGAACCCAACAGTACTCGGCTCATTCGTAACGTAATTAGCAAAGTGCACTGTGTCTACCAGTAAACGATTACTTCTTAAGTCCACCGGCGGGTCGTAAAAAATGTACAAAATTAGATAAATAATCACAATGGATGATGGCGTTAACGACATAAATAAAAATGAATGAGACTGTAACCCCAGAAGCTTTCGTCTGTTGACATAAGAAGGAAGTTCTATCTGAACCGGCAACTTCCTTAGAGTGATCTTAAAAAAATCCGGGATGAGTCCTAAATAAGGATGCGACTAATGCCAGTTCGGCTCACTTTGTATCGGTTGAACTGTTCACATTTCACGAAAGGACTACTCCACGTTCTACCTGAATAGGTAACTCCTATAGCTAGGCTACAAAAAATGAAATTGACTTACACTCCTATGGGCATGCTACACAAATAAAAATTATAGCCACCATACCAAACATACGCAGATAAAAAAGTGGATAAAACATAGGTCGCGCTATCCACAAATGAAGATAAAAAAGTGGATAATTTTGTATGGGCGGCGTGAAGATATTATCCACTTTCCCCTTTCACTTGCCGTGTACATGTGATTACGAATCGCCCTCGCTCGTATTCAGAAACTCCATAAGGAAATAATATAGCTAGACTTCTCTTAATAAAAAATTTCCCAAAACAAATACATACATACATACTTTTAGGCGTTGCCATACTACCTATTGCTATATCCGTAATAAAGGGTGTTTTTTTTAGGGGTATAGAACTTCGAATTGAAATAAAACACAAGAAAATCGTTTTAAGGTTCATCAATTTGGCTTTAGTGGAAGGATAATTTTATGTCATTAATGTTTAAATATGATTTCGGGCATGTGGCCGCCGCGGCTGGCTCGAATAAAGCCAATTCTACAGGTCCAATTTTCAACCACTTTTTCGAGCATATGGGGCCGTATGTCGGCAATAACGCCACGAATGTTGGCTTCCAATTCCCCTAACGTTTCTGGTTTGTTGGTGTAGACGAGCGACTTCACATATCCCCAAAGAAAATAATCCAATGGTGTCAAATCACACGACCTTGGTGGCCAATTGACAGGTCCATTCCGCGAAATTATGCGCTCATCGAATGTTTCCTTCAATAAATCGATTGTGACGTGCGCTGTGTGGCATGTAGCGCCGTCTTGTTGGAACCACAACTCATCCACATTCATGCCATCCAATTCGGGAACAAAATAGTCGGTTATCATGGCTCTATACCGGTCTCCATTAACGGTAGCTGCCTCTCCAGCATTATTGCGGAAGAAGTATGGCCCAATGACTCCACCAGCCCATAGAGCACACCAAACAGTCAGTTTTTGTGGATGTAATGGCGTTTCAAGGGTCTCATGTGGATTCTCTTCACTCCAAATGCGGCAATTTTGCTTGTTGACGTAGCCATTCAACCAAAAATGAGCCTCATCACTGAACAAAATTTTGCGATGAAAATCAGCATCGAAATCAATCTCATTTTCGGCCCATACACCAAAATCACGACGCATTGCATGGTCTCGCGGCTTTAATTCTTGCACAAGCTGGATCTTGTAAGGTCGCAAGCCAAGATCTTTGCGCAAAATCTTCCATAAAGTTGATGGACAAAGCTCCAATTGCTGTGCACGGTGGCGAATCGATTCATTCGGGTCCTCTTCAACACTTTCCTCTACAGCGGCAATTGTTTCTTCGGTGCGCACTGTTCGACGTCTCTGCGGATGCGTATTATCACATAGAGTAAACGTAGTGCGAAAACGATCCATGGTTAACCGAATTAATTGCTCTGATGGACGATTATGTCGACCATAAAATGGACGAAGCTCACGGTAAACTTCGCGAACTGAACCATTATTTTCGAAATAAATTTGCACGATTTGCAAGCGTTGTTCTTTTGTCAACCTGTTCATGATGAAATGGCAAACCAAACTGAACATAAATGACATTAGAGTTGCCAGATTTGACCACAAAATGCCAGTTTTATCTCTATTCGAAAAACAAACCTGTAAAAAAAACACCCTGTATATTTCAAATACCCAAAAAATATACAAAAAACTGTTTCATTTTTTTTTATAAAACCAACAGGGTTACATGAATTCACATAAATTAAACTCTTAACATGTAATCTATATGTAAAAAAAAAACAAGATAAATAAAACAAAATAGCATAAAATAATAATAAAAAAAAAAAAATAATAATGAAATGAAAGTTATATACATGTAACCAGAGATGTGTTTCGGTACCAAGTTTAGTAATTCGAAAAAAGATTATTTAAACCATTTGCAACATGTTTTTATATCGAGAAGCAGTTTCACGTTGAAAACCTCAGGTAAATGTTGGGGTACAAAAGTAATACACACTTTTGTAAGAAAATTAAGGTCATTAATTTTTTTGTAAGTGCAACTAAAAATGGATCTAATAAAAATTTAAAATAATTGGCAACATTCACCAGTTGACGTTTCAAGCATTTACGAAAAACAAAATGTGGAATGAAAAAGAATACAATATTTTGCCTTTTCATGCGCTAATTCTCATACCCATATTTACGCATCTCTTACACCTTAAGAATTTTTAATAAATTGGCAGTTCAGAGCTCTTACGAAGACTTCGAACAGAATTCAAGTGGTATAAATACACCAATAAAACAAACACAAGCTGAACACTGCCGAAGTAAGATCGCATCCTGAAAACATTTTTTTTTAATGTCTGCTGCCTGCGCTTACCTACGATAAAGCAAAACAATTTGCGCATTTGTAGGAATCAAGTTTTACAATATTTATGTTTACTTACCATTTTTCGCTCGTTTCAGTGTTCCTTAACTTTATTGCAAAATCTGTGGAAACATTAACTTCATTAGTAATATTACTTTTATTTATTATCTTCACTAAATTGTACTCACCGTCATTTTCTGATTGAAATGTTTGTCCACTAAAATCTGAAATAATTTTATCAGATGACAGAAAATTAATTTATCGGAACAGCTGTTTTATTTTATTTTGTTATGAATTGGTTTTCAGATTTGAAATCTTGCTATTTCATTCACACTCATAGGATAAGTAATGGTGACAAATCACAATAATTTTTGCTTAGGAAAAATATCCAAAAATATGCATTGGTGTTGGTACGGAGGAGAAAAAAATAGAGATTTGGAATTCGATAAGAAACTTACAAAAAGTTTATAGCTATGGTTGGTAGGGTGTGGGTAGCAGTTTCCGGTAGGGAAGCTATTTATATAAAAACAAATTAATGGCGGGCGCCGTGGTTTGGCGGTAATGTTGCCGGCCTACCACACCGAAGGTCCAAGGTTCGAGTCCTGGGACAGGTAACATCAAAAGTGGTTTGAAAAAGTTTTCCAAAACGAGGCCGCCCCTCGGCAGTGGTTTGGCAAACTCTCCGAGTGTCTTTCTGTCATGGAAGGCTTATCAGCAAAAATGTATCTCCTTTGTAGATGCCGTTCGAAGTCGGCTAAAATCTGTAGGTCCCACCAATTTGTAGGAAAAAATTCAGAACGGCACACACAAAAATTGGAAGAGAAAATCGGCGCAATAATCTCTTAGGAAGTTTATGATGATATACCTGGTGTATATCGCGCCATAGATTTATATTTTTTTAAACTTAATTTACCCCTCAAAACTCATAGCAGAAGTGTTTTTATTGAAAACAATCAGTTGGCTTCATAATACGAACTGAAAAGTATTAAAATAGACCTGCGTAAATTGGTATGCCATAATAGATCACTACTAGGTATAATGTTCGGTTCCACCCGAACTTAGACTTCCTTACTTGTTTTTTTAAGATTTGAGTATGAGAATGAGTAAGAGAATGAAAATAATTCTACTGTTCGGAGAGCAAATGAAATATGAGTTGTATTCAAATGTATTCAACAAAGTGTGATTGAATTTGACGTTTCTCTCAATTGGAACAAAACTATGATGTCAAACAGAAAAATTTTTTAACCCTTTTCAAAATAATCTTTTCAGTTTACAAACCTTTATAAAACAAATTTTAAAAATTTTTGTTTTAAATTTTCGAAATTTCATGAAAGAATTTGATAGAAAACTCTGCTGTAAAAACAAGGGTCTATTGTTGATACTAAAATAACTTCGTTACTAGTAGAAAACGACGCGAACATTTCTCACAAAGGTCTTGAGCTTTATGGAAGCCAATTATTGAAAGCTGGAGTCTTCATATCTACGTTAGGTCTCGGCCAATTCAGGTTTAAAGTTGATGGTGGTCCACTGCTTAGTTGACAGAGTTTCTAGAAGACGAGAAGATACGTAACGCAACTTAAGTTGCCCTGAAAGTCATAGCTTTTGTAAAAAAAATAACAAATATGATAGCATAAAGTAAACTGTGGGATTGCATCACAAATCCAATAAAGAAGTCTGACAGAGAAGATTTAGTGGATTTCCCTAATATCAAAATTTTCAAGAGTTTTAAATTTCCATAGGGTGAAAGTAATAGTTATACTTAAACTTGTTTGCTCTCCGAATATTTGAAAATATTCTATCAGAAATTTTTCATTATCCCTTGTCAGATTGGGTTTCGTGGCAAACCGTTTTCTGCGTTCGGCAATCTTCAGTGTTGCCTTTCATTTTCGTAATATTCAAAAAAAAAAAGAACTTCCAAAAAGAAAGAAATAAGACGAAGTATGAAAGCAACAAACACTCAAAGCAGAGTTGAAAGCAGAGAAGATCCCTCAAACAAGTATGACGACACCATGACCGAAATATTTAAAGTATTTTTTCGAAGAACTCCCAGCACTCGATATAGACATAGAGCTTCGAAATACGATAGCATCATTCGAAAAACGGGATTTAGCCAACATGGGCAAACTACGTCGCATGTGTATGAATGGATACCCCGAATGTCGGATGGAAGCCTTGGGAAACCAAATAACTAATTTCCTAATGCGGTAAAACAGCTTTAAACTGTTTTTATGAAAGTGTATGGCCAAATAAAACTAGAATGATAAAACTTCAATATTTAAATTAGTAGAACCGAGCTCGCACATATATTCGAATGAAAAATTAAATCTTTCTTTCGAAGGTGCCGAATAATGCCTAGATTGAAAAACTTCAATGGATGCTAAATCGCACAAAACTTATACAATTAAAACAAAAACAATTGGCTAAAACGGTTATGTAAAAAATGTGTTTTATTTAAGTAACAAATGATTCAATTTATTGTAGAATAAACTGTGACTTGTGGAGTTCTATTTCCCCCGCACTTGTTCTATCTGGACGTATAGTTCTTTTAATTTGTGCTCCTCATCTTTGGCAATGCTGTCGAATAAAGTAAAACAATATCTCTTTCTTTATAAGAGGGGATTATTTTATGTTATCCACACCAACTTTAAATTCGATTCGGTCTGGCCAGTCCCTTATGATGTAGTGGTCTTGACGAGCTCGGCTATCCCATTTGCCCAGAAAGCAAGAGTATTTTGTGAACCCACTTTGTAGACCGCATAGCATTCCAACGACTTTAAGATCGACACATATTTTCCAATCATGCTCTTCATACTTGATAAGTTTAATTAAATCGTAGGTTTCCTTCTTATTTACTGTATGGGCGATCGGGATAGACGGCTTTTGGTTGCCAATATCTAATAATACGGCCTTTAAACTTAGTTTATTGCCATATATGAACAATCGCCACTCTTTGGAATCATGTGGTTCACCAAACTGTTTGAATACGCCAGTAATGTCTTTGCAGTAACAAACACTGCCCTCCTTCGTATAGAACTTGGAAAATGGTTCGTGACGAGTTCTATAATATGTTACCTTAACATCGGATGAAAGGAATTTAAATTGTTCCACAAGAGAGGCATGTAGCCTCTAAATTTCATATGTTGCCTAAGTAGATAGTTTCAGAAATTAGTCAGATATGCATTAAAAAGTAGCAAATTCCTAAATTTTACTACGCACCTTTTTGTTCCAGATTCCAAATGAACCAATTCGATTCGACAAGTGGTGCACACAATATTCGGTGTCCATGATTTTTCAGTGTTTTTAGGCTGAATGCCAAAATACTGATAGTATGTAACTTTCAAAGGATTTGAAAACACACGTCACATCCTTTTAAAAATATATTGACCGCAGATGAAACAGAACATATCTGGATAATTTTTACCCTCAAACTCTCGCTTTTATTCATATTATTTTTTTTAAGTAAATGACGGGTTATAAAATGCACTTATAGAACAGTAACCGGTGAGCCTTGCAGATATTATGAAGAAACAATTCACATTTACTCCTATTTATACTCAGATTAAGTAAAAATCGAAGCCTACCTAGACAAAAAGGTTCCTTAGTTATACAAAGAAAACACTACCTGCTTTAAAAAATTTGCTCTTGCTTCAAATGTACCTGGGTTTGAAATTTTAAAGTTTACCTACTTGAGAAAACGGCATTAACAGTTTCTTGTATCTAATAACCCTTCGAAAACCTACCTACGTACTAACTTATACAAAGTGGCGCAAAAGTAATCCTCCTATCAGAAAATGCTATAAATTTTGCGATTGGCCCCTAAAGTCAGTTCTGTTTTGACATTTGTGTAGTAAACACATGCGAAATACACGTTAATAAACAATGTTACGCTACACTGCTCCAGAACGCGGAATATTGCTGACTATTTATTTGACCAATAATCGGTCGGGGCCAAACGGTTACTGTGAATGGTGAGCGCTACAGAGCAATGATCAGCGAGTTCTTTTTGCCGCAACTTGATGAATTGGGATTGGAAAACATGTGGTTCCAACAAGACGGTGCAACAGCACACACTGCACGTGCCACAACCGATATGCTGAACATCGGAAGCTTACTTTTGCGCCACCTTGTATATGAATACTAATACATATGTACGTGTAGGGTACGATTTTTTGGATGAAAGCTTATTTTTTTTTGTAATAAAACAGAGCTTACAGTTAAAAGTTTTCGATATGCTTCCTCGCAAAGTACACATTTTTTTATATTTATTATACAGGGCCTAGTGAAAAGTATGCATTGTTTATAGCAAATTTTATTAGCTTTCAAAATTTTCAAACCGTTTTGGAATTGCTCAATTCGGTTTTGAGATATCCATGATCAAGTGGAGCCATTTTTTTTTTCTTTGAAATAACGGTAAATCGTAAATATCTCAAAAACGGTAAAATAGAATCAAAAATAACCTCGATTTTCGGAATCAGGGGGTGGTTTTACATACGAATTTCATATTCGCGTCTCTGGTGGAGAAAAAAAGTTCGAATTTGTAGACCAGTGTTATCTACCGAACTGTGATAAATTTCGAGATTTCTATCGAGTTTCTCGTTCCGACGGAATTGGGTTGTGATATATATGATTATTATAATATTATGACATATGGGCTGGATATAAGTTTACCTTAAGTCGAATATTATTGAGAAAAATGTGAATTTCTTAAAAAATTCATAAAGCTATGTACGTATTTACTTCACGTATTTTGTTTTGGTAAACTGAAATCATTTTCTGGGGGTTTTTTGAAAAAACTTCGTTTTTTTTCACTCAAGATAGAGGTCATAAATCGAAAAATATTAGGTTAAAAATCTAATAAATTAAAAAAATATCAAGATAAGAAGTTTTCATATATTTAAAAACAAATTCAATTTAACAAAAAAACAGTTGTCCAGAGAACCTGTGCTCGAACCTTGGAACGCGCGCGCCCTACCCCAGACTCTTACTACCTGCGCTGTATGTAGGTTTTTGCAGAAAACTTCAATTAATTATTACAAATAAATGAAGCATTATTTGTTAAAGATAATATGCCTATGCACCGCTCCTGATCCATACGAAGATATCAAAATACATTTTTACTGGAATTATGCATATTTAGATATAGATATACTCTGGCAATTGATTGCATGGAAAAAATGCTACCCTATTAATATATAGATACTAATAGCTATATTCTGTAAGTATGTCTCATCTCAAGTCACTAATAGCTGTATTCTGTAAGTCTGTCTCATCTCAAGTCACTTAATTTAAGATTTTTCATTAGAAAAAATTTTTGTGACTTCAGATGATTTCGGTATTCTGTAAGAGAAAATCACAAAAAGTTCACCAATGATATGTGGTGAAAACACATTTGCATACATCTTAAGTACAGCATTTGACACCGCTGGTATAAATATCCAAATAGCGCAGGTAGTAAGTGTCTCGAGTATAAAGTGAGCGGCGCAGGTTCGATCCCAGGATCGCCAACAATTTATTACGTTTATTTTATATTTTATTTTTTGTTAGTTAAATATAATTTTTTTAAATATATAAAGTTTTCTTCAATTAAAATTTATTATTTTTTTAATTTATTTAATTTTTAGCCCAATATTTGACTGTTTGTGACCTGCCTAGAACCAGCTGACAAATTAGTGACTCTTTCTTTGAGACTAGAGATGTGAGACAGCTTACTGAATACCAAATTGTATCAAAATTGAAATTGACCACAAAATGTCTCTATTAGTGACTAGATATTAGTTACAGAATTCACCTATTAGCGTCTAGATACTGCTTCAAGGCCTTTTACACGATATGGTTTTGTCATGGTTATTTGTCACATTTTACGTATGAAAATCCACATAACGTGTAAAGCCAAATTAAATTTTCCTTTTGTACAAGTTATAAAAATGCACATACGAAATAGAAATGTTTTTATTTTTGTCTGACTTACATTTAGAATCATATGTTCTTTAATTTGTTGATTTTAATTTTTTTGAGTTATTTATTTACTATGTAAAAGGAATCACTTAACGTGAACTGTTGGAAGTGTTGAAATTCATACGACATTACGTGAATGTAGAAAATGTGGCAGGTCATATAAAAAAAAATATCGTGTAAAAGGCCCTTTACAGAATTCACCTATAAAACTTCATTTGTTATAGTAAACTTTTTGTGTATTAAATTTAAAATGGCGTGATCGTGATTTTAACTTTTTAGAATAGATTTGAACTTGACTGTCTGCTGAGAAAAGTTGCAAGAATTCAACAAGTTCCGACTAAGCCGGAAAACTGAAATCAAAGTGAAAAAATATGCTTCCCGGAACAACCAATTAACCTAAGGAAATAATTTCATCTATTTTATACGTTTCTATTGAAACTTACCCAAATACCAACCAAACTCCATATATGTCAAAATCAGTCAACACGATTATTCAGATTGTTCGCAATATTGCAAGACAGCTATTATTCTTTTTATTGGTTAATTAATGTTTGTTTGGAGCTTAAAAGGATGTGTGTCAAATTCTAGTCAATTCCACTTTTGAAGAAAATACGAAAAAAAAACCAAATACGGTTTTGGGAAATGATTTTTAAATTGGGGTCTATCAGCTATTCCGGCGGAACTTCTGGCGGGGAATAATTGTAATAGAGTTTTGTGATCTCTATCGGCTTTATCAAAATTCACTGCCAAGTTGCCATTAAATCGATTGAATTCTCCGATGATCTAATACATTTTCCCGGTCGGCAGTTCCGTCGAAATACCTGATAAACCCATTATTTCCGTTCACATTTTGTAAAAAAAATAAAAATAAATTTAATTATGGTGATTTCGTTTCAACCAAAAAAGACACCTTTTGAATTGTCATCTATGTTTTCGATTGCAATGTGAGACAAAACGTTACACAAAATGTATGTTCGTTTCATAAAAAGAAGAAAAGACAGGGTAAATGTAAAAAGGCCTCTTTTTTGTTAAAACGAAATCACCCTAATTTTTATTATCCATAAGGGCATACGAGACCCTTCTCTGCAAAGCTTGGGGTTTTGGTTTAAATTGATATGTAGGTGTAGGCGAAACTTGGTTGGGAAAAAATAGTTTAAAACCGGTTCCTGGCCTTGAAATGTTTTAAAGTAACGGGTACAGTTGTATTTCGTTGATTTATCCGCATGGCCTAGCATAACGAAAGGTAATAACTCAATTCTGGCTAAAACTGTCAAAAACTCCAAATTCGCTGACGCCGACAGACAGAATGGACAGTACGGGATTGATTTCTAGTAAAAAATTGTAAAGCTTTGGTTTCCTCAAAACCGGTGCCGCTATAGAGCGGCCGTCACATAGCGGTAGAGTAGGTTGTCAAAAACATTGCAATGTAAAAGTAATTACGTGTAAACCAAGAAGACGGTGAAGTTCACCGTAACGTAATATAGCGGCAAGCATAATATATTACGGCCGTCATGACGGCGGCACCGTTCAACGTTTTTTCTCACCGTCCTTGTCATAACGGTGAGAATTCAATCAAAAACTTCAAATATTTTCACACAAAAAGAAAACAACACAGACATTTCTGTTTTTTTTTTTCAAAATAAATTTTATAAAAGCATAAAAAAATTGAAACGTAGTCAAAATTGTGCAAGCCAAGTCGACCTCATACAATTGGCTGAGTTTACAACAAAGCGGTGCCGCTGATGACGGTAAGCACAGCGGTGGTTATTTAGCGGGCGTCATATAACGGCACCGCTTTTCGAGCAAACCAAAGCTTTATCTTATAACTTTAAACGAGTTATTCTTGTAAAGGGTGTTTTTTTAGGGCTATAGAACTTCGAATTGAAATAAAACACAAGAAAATCGTTTTAAGGTCCATCAATTTGGCTTTATTGGAAGGATAATTTTATGCCATTAATGTTTAAATATGATTTCGGGCATGTGGCCGCCGCGGCTGGCTCGAATAAAGCCAATTCTACAGGTCCAATTTTCAACCACTTTTTCGAGCATATCGGGCCGTATGTCGGCAATAACGCCACGAATGTTGGCTTCCAATTCCCCTAACGTTTCTGGTTTGTTGGTGTAGACGAGCGACTTCACATATCCCCAAAGAAAATAATCCAATGGTGTCAAATCACACGACCTTGGTGGCCAATTGACAGGTCCATTCCGCGAAATTATGCGCTCATCGAATGTTTCCTTCAATAAATCGATTGTGACGTGCGCTGTGTGGCATGTAGCGCCGTCTTGTTGGAACCACAACTCATCCACATTCATGCCATCCAATTCGGGAACAAAATAGTCGGTTATCATGGCTCTATACCGGTCTCCATTAACGGTAGCTGCCTCTCCAGCATTATTGCGGAAGAAGTATGGCCCAATGACTCCACCAGCCCATAGAGCACACCAAACAGTCAGTTTTTGTTGATGTAATGGCGTTTCAAGGGTCTCATGTGGATTCTCTTCACTCCAAATGCGGCAATTTTGCTTGTTGACGTAGCCATTCAACCAAAAATGAGCCTCATCACTGAACAAAATTTTGCGATGAAAATCAGCATCGAAATCAATCTCATTTTCGGCCCATACACCAAAATCACGACGCATTGCATGGTCTCGCGGCTTTAATTCTTGCACAAGCTGGATCTTGTAAGGTCGCAAGCCAAGATCTTTGCGCAAAATCTTCCATAAAGTTGATGGACAAAGCTCCAATTGCTGTGCACGGTGGCGAATCGATTCATTCGGGTCCTCTTCAACACTTTGCTCTACAGCGGCAATTGTTTCTTCGGTGCGCACTGTTCGACGTCTCTGCGGATGCGTATTATCACATAGAGTAAACGTAGTGCGAAAACGATCCATGGTTAACCGAATTAATTGCTCTGATGGACGATTATGTCGACCATAAAATGGACGGAGCTCACGGTAAACTTCGCGAACTGAACCATTATTTTCGAAATAAATTTGCACGATTTGCAAGCGTTGTTCTTTTGTCAACCTGTTCACGATGAAATGGCAAACCAAACTGAACATAAATGACATTAGAGTTGCCAGATTTGACCACAAAATGCCAGTTTTATCTCTATTCGAAAAACAAACCTGTAAAAAAAACACCCTGTATATTTGTATAGTTGTATATTTGTATATCCACTACTATCTCAGGAACGACTTAACCAATTTGGATGAAATTTGGTATATGGGTAGTATCCTTTGTTTTAAGATTTTATACTTTGGTGTTGCCACTTGGGGTGGTTCACAGGGTTGCCACCTATATCAATTTTTTTTAAATATTAAACAATATATGGGTATCAAATGAAAGGTATTTTAGAGCGTATACCAACCAAAGTATTTTCGAGTAGGGTTGCCACCTAGGGTTGCCACCTGCCCTCGTTTTATTTATTCCTTCAGATATCGACCACTATCTCGGGAACGGCTAAACCGATTTCGATGGAATTTGGGAGATGGATAGTATGCTTTCTTCTAAGATTTTTTACTTGGATGTTGCCACTAAAGGAAGCTTAGAGGGTTGCCACCTTTCCGATTTTTTTTTTAAATATTAAGCAATATATGGCAACATGGGTATCAAACGGAAGGTATTTGAGGCCGTATACCAACCAGAATATTGTTAAGTAGGATTGCCACCTAGGGTTGCCACCGAGCAAGGCTCGGTCACCCAGGTACTGTACCTAATGTCAGTTCCAACATTAATGTGAAAGCATATTATAAAATTCCTTCAAAGAGAAAAACTATCTGGAAACGTCACTTTTTTCCAATATGTCAATTGGAAATGTAGTTTCTTTTGGTTTTACAATTGTTTTCTCAAATGAAAAACAGTTGATCGTTTGACAGAATTACTAGAAGTAGCCAGCAAAAAATCTTCTGACTAAAGCTTGTATTCTTATACTGAGAGACGTTTGTAGAAAGGGTAATTTTTCGGAGCTAAATAATCGGCACTCGTAAGGTACAGCGTTACCTTTGAAAGCTCTTAAAATTTCACCAAAGCGCGAGAATATTTAAAATGTCTATGATTAAATTGAGTTTTAAGCGTTTTTTTAAATTAAGTAAAGGTTTTGATTAAAACACGATTTAGGGACCGATTATGATTACCCAACCAGCAGAGATGCGTATCTGATAGTGCGTTTTCTCGACATTTTTTGAATCCGAAAAATGTATTAAAAACGACTTGCCTAGTTGATTTCATATAATGACTCAATTTCTGTCTTATTTTTTTGTGTAAAAAAAAATTTTATTCAGTCATAACGATTTTTCATGCCAGACACGAATACAAAATTATTTAAAAGGATTTTGAAAAGGTAAGTTTTATACCTAACAAATAAAATATTAATTGTATAGTATGTTTTAAATAAATTTTTCAGGACTATAGGCGTTTTTATCTTAAATTTTCTCCCTAATTTTCTCTAATCGGTGCACGTTCATCTCTATCGCATTCACATTATTAACATTTGTATGGTGCATTCGTAATATTTTGCAGGTTTGGTTAATTCCACTGCGCATTGTAAGTGCATACTACATAATATTAGATAATATTATCAATACAAGTTTTTTAGGCTAACGTGCAAACGTATCAAGGTGTTATTTTCGAGCATTTTAGTGCAACGTACTATATTTGCATCCTCAGCATACACACATTGTTTTCCTACCACCCTTTACGATACCGTCATATTGAAAGGAGTTTGATTTCAGCGCATTGTAAGTACGTAGTACATAATATTAAAATCCTGAAACAGTGTGTTTAAATTTTTTAAATACTTAAAGATGTTATATACATTCATTTATGCATTTCTTTGAATTTGTAAAAAAAAGCACTTGAACTTATACTAAATGCAAATAATTTTATGAACACTGATTTTTAAATGTTCAAACTATTTTTCTTAATGTGTTTAGAAATAATTTAACAAATTATGTAAACTAGTTGAATTGAATTATTTAAATTAAAAAATTAAAAACTAACCAATATTTAAGTGTTATTTTTTTAGAGCTGGAAAGGAGGTAAGTTAACTAGGCTAAAATTAGATAAAATTTAGACTCTGCAGGATATGTAAAAGCATCCGTAAATGAACAAAGGGAGTAAGTCAACCTATAAGAATTACATACCAAAACGCATCTGGAAACACAACAAATTTTCCAGTATCGTATCCAAAAATTAGTAAAGAAATATAAAGGAAAACGGCTAAAAACTATATACGAAGAAGATCAGGAAAACATAACATTTTTGTTAAAAAAAAGCATCTGACAGTTATCCAATAGAATATATAAAAAAGTAGGAAAACCCTATACGAAAACATACAAAAATCCTATCAGAAAATGTATAAAAAGTTGTAGAAAAAGGCATGACAAAATGAGTCCGCTTTAAGAACGTTTTTTACAATTTTACGGGCATACGTTTCGTTCTAACACTTTAGTGGGAAAACGGATCCAGAAAAGTTCTGTAAACGTAATATGTATATGGATGTAAAATAAGTTTTTTATCAGCAGTTTTCGGATACATTAATGGAAATTTTGCTGGCTGGGTACGGGCAAATATCTACGGGAGCGATATTTTGTATAAAAAAAGGAAAATAACAGGCTGAGGTATTCTATACATAAACAGTTGTGGAGCTAGAGATTGATTCTTCGCCACTTCTTTTTAAGCAGAGCTTGCAAAATTTATATATGTACATATATACGTACATTTTAAAGACCAAAAAAATTGAATATTTTTTGTTTAAATTTTGAACTTAAAAAAAAAACACAATGCAAAGACCTTTGGCAGGACTGCCGTCACAGCCCAGCAGCAACGATAGAAACAAATCTATCGTCGTTGGTTTCGATTGTGTTCAATTTCATGTATTTTCAGAGATTCCATTTTGACAAGGCGAAGTTCGTTGCGTTCATTTATCAGCGTTTCGGTTTTGGTTTGAAGTTTAAATTAATTTTTTTAAAAGTAACCTTGGCAAGAAATAAAAGATGATGTAATTTTTGGATCAGTGCTCACAATGAAAAAAACCCCTAACAAAACATTTGGTTTTGTTATACTTCCTTTACAATATAATAACCCCTTTTACGATTCTCAATATTAAAAAAAATGTTGATGTGCACAAACTGGCAATGCTAAGTTCATTGCTGGTTCGTACGTGGCTCAAATTATCTGAAGTGAGCCACTTTTTTTTTGATAGTGATACTTTTACCAGAAAAGTTGCTAATATTGTAGAGTTTTGCTTAAAAAATCAGATTCTGAAGTTTTTTTTTTTTTTAATTATTATTATATAAGATATTGATTATTGAATTTTTAAGACTCAAAATCTTTAAAACTAATTATTTTCCGTTTCGATTGGTGGATTTAGCTGAAATTTGGTATTAACAATAAATAATAGTCACACTTTTAAATGTAAGCATAATTTTTAAAATAGTGCTTAATTTGTGGAAAATAGCAACCATTTTTTTAAACAAATAAAAATAAAAAAACCTTCGCCACCAAATTTAAATTTTTTTTGCCTAAATACGATTGATATATTTATCCTGAATAGATACAAAAAATAAAAAAATTGGATATTCCCATAGGTCAGTTGCTATGTTAATTTTTCTAACCAAGTAAAGCGCAATTATTATTAAAAAAATCAATAAAAAAATTCTGAGAGTTTTTTTTTTGTTCATACTCTACCTACGATTGTGTGCTATATCATTCTACCGCTAGGAATTCGGGAGTGAGTACCTCTATGCCACACTTCAGGGTCATCTGCATGTAGTTAACTTGAAAATTTAGTGGTGCTGTAAAATCTTAAATTTTTCAATTAAGGTGACGATGGTTTTTTCAAAGAGATTTTCAAAAAGAAAGCAATCGCTCCGTTGTTGTCATATTTACACATATACGTCAAATCGTAGTTTTAAAGATGCCTTTACAAAATGTGTGTTGCAACCCTTTTCTAAAAAAAACATATGCGTGTGCGTACAAATCTTTACTTAGTGAAAAAGAATTGTGATACGAGATTTGCCAATTTAATCGGGAAATACATCTGCTTATCATGTAAAGCAGTTGTATACAAAAGCAGTTATATTGTGCAGTTAAAAGAATGTGAAAATTCCAATATTATGTATAGTGCAGCATCAACCGATGACGACGATGTCGACAGTTCTTATAGTGATAGCCTGTATGTTCCTGAAAATTGCAAAGAGGCTGGCACCGAAGAGGTAATGTCCCTAGTAAAGTCGATCACAAGATCATCTGGAAAAAAGCTTAAATTGGAAATCTCTGGTGAAATGAAAATAAAAATTGCTGAAGTGTCGAGCAAAATTCAATCGCAACTTAGTTGTGAAAGGTCTTTGGAAACGATTCAGAAGGAAGCATGGGCTCATGATTTGAAAATCGCACTTATGAAGAAACCTTCGAAATCCGAAAAGATTTTTCTTTTAACAACAATTTCTGTAGACCTAAGCGTACGTAAGACTGCAAAAATCTTTGGTGTTTCTCGTCGTTTAGTAGCTCGTGCAAAGAAACTACGTCAAAACAATGGATACGCATCGCATGCCGATTCGAAACTTGGGCGCCACATGGACCAGTCCGTAGTAGAAAATGTTAAAAATTTCTACTTAAGAGATGAAATAAGTCTTGTTTTACCAGGTAGAAGAGACTCAAAATCAGTGGTTTTGGAAGGAAAACGCCAACATGTCACGGTAAATTTAGCTTTGCAAAATAATAATTTTTTAATATATAAAGATTTTGATACACCCTATATTTATTAATGGCAGAAACGATTACTGGTGGGCAACTTAAATGAGTTGCACTGCCGCTTTTTGAAGGAATTTCCTCAGATGCAAATCTCTTTGACCAAATTTCAAACCTTAAGGCCACCTCAATGTGTTTTAGTTGGAGCCAAAGGTAATCATAATGTTTGTGTGTGCAAAATACACCAAAATATGAGGCCAAAAATTCAGGCTCTAAGGCAGGAATTATTAAAGAAAAAAATTGATTTCTCGGCAAATTATCACGATTGGATTGAAAAAATTGTTTGCGGTGACTCTAGTTCAGAATGTTTCTTATTAAATTGTAAAAAATGCCCTGGTCCAGAAAAAATTTTGAATGAAGTCAATTCAATTTTGACTAACCACAGCATTAACGATATATCATTTCACCAGTGGCTCTCAACTGATCGGTATGTACTTAAAGTATATGGTATTCATTAGGAACCTCTAACACTGTATAGTTATTGTTTTGTAGGTGTGAGTTTTCAATCGTCACGGAGTCAAGCGGAGTTTTTATAGAAAATATTAAAAAGGATTTGCTCATACTGGTAAAGCACGATTATATTGCTAAATCTCAGGTGGAGCATTTGGGAAATCTGAAAGCTACCATGGGAGAAGGCGAATTTATTATTACTGAGGATTTTTCGGAAAATTCAGGCGCAACATATTTTATACAACAAAAACTTTGTAATGCTCTCGGAAAATTTACAGCATGACTCCGTAGCCGTCCATTTGTTTAATGGAAAATTAATTTCTCGGTTAAAAGAGGAATTTGGTGAAAGCAATTTAAAAAAAATTTATTATTTTTCGGATGGAGCTTCGTCCCAATACAAAAACAAGTACAATTTACTTAACTTACTTCACCATAAAAATGATTTCGGCATTGATGCGGAGTGGCACTTTTTTGCCACTTCCCACGGCAAAGGCGCTTACGATGGAATAGGAGGCACAGTCAAAAGACATGCTTATTTTACGGCCTTGCAAAAAGATATTGACCTGCTTTTGACGACTCCAAAGCAATTGTACGACTGGGCTAAACACTTTTTCAAAAATGTTAATTTTTATCTGTTCACAAACGAAGAACATGAAAATCATCGAAGCTATTTGGAACAGCGATTTTCCAAAGCCAAAACAATAAAAGATACGCGATCGTTTCATTGTTATCAGCCCAAAAACTACAATACCTTGATGTGCAATATTGTTTCTGGACAAAAAAAAGCAATCGCGGTTACCCTTAATAAATAAGTATACCACGAAACAAACATGCCGCAATAAGAGGGCTAAAGATATTTTATACTACTATATAATAAAATATAAAAATAATTGAAAAACTGAAATAAATGATGGACCGTGCTATATACCAATGTGTTTTACCATGTTCGCCAATGGCAATATACAAAACTATTCATAAAAAAATATCAGTCCTATTTGAAAAAAAAAAAAATCTCACAATTTTTTTTTAAATTTTTTTATAATTACTTGGTTAGAAAAATTAACATAGCAACTAACCTATGGGAATATGCAATTTTTTTATTTTTTGTATCTATTCAGGATAAATATATCAATCGTATTTAGGCAAAAAAAATTTAAATTTGGTGGCGAAGGTTTTTTTTATTTTTATTTGTTTAAAAAAATTGTAGGTCCCACCAATTTGTAGGGAAAATTCAAATCGGCACACCACAAATTGGAAGAGAAGCTTCGCGCAAAAATCTCTTAGGAGGTTTATGATGATATCCTGTTGTATATCGCGCCATAAAGAGAAAAGAATTTTTTTGGCTACGCCAAAATTACGGGTAGGGCTCGATAGTCCAAAGTAGGCATAAATTGTTTAAGTTAGTAACAGTTTTCAAATTTTTTCTAAAGTATCGTTCTTATCGATATACATATGTAAGTAATAGGAAGTGTCTACATCAGTGATGTCGCGAATATTCGCATTCGCAAAATTTCTGCGAATGTTTTGCAAATATGAATATCAGAAAAAAGTAATTTGAAGATAATACCAGATTAATAAGACTAAAATCCATTTATTCCCATTGTTTTTTAATGCATCAAAAAGTAACTTAACTAATAATATTTGATCAAACTAAAAATATATTATTCAACGATAAACTATAAATATATGTAATCTGAACAATGAATTTTTTTTTGAACATATTTTTTCAGTTAATAATTACTCTTCAGCCACTGAAATAAAACAATAAATCGCAGAACAGCTTTAAAGAAAACCCCGTGACTGACTGACTTTGACAGAATCTGCTCCCGTTCTCAATCACGGTTGCAATAATCGCAATCACGTATTGGCTTCGTCAATATGAACCAATGAATCTGTGATTTGTGTTATTTAGATGATAGAGGAATGCAGATGCGAATTTAAATTTATAACGCAAACAAATACGTGCAGACTAAAAAAAATTGATGCTTTTTCCACAATGTTTTTTAATGTTTAATGCTCAATTTTAATAAATGTGAGTATTGTCTTTAGGTGTGTAAAAGGAAATTACTTTGGAAATGTCGTTTATAGTTATTTTTGGTAGTTTTTTGGAAAGGTGGGTAATTATGTTGTTTTTGCTAATGTTTAAATTTGATTAAAAATTTCTTAAATTTTGCAATATTCGAACACTGCAAATAAAGTTGCATAACCAAAACCAAGATAACAATAGTGATTAGCTGTGTTCAGTGACAAAACTTGCAAAGAAGTATTAGCAAAGTAAGAACGGCATTGTAAGTACGTAGTACATAATATTAAAATCCTAAAACAGTGTGTTTAAATTTTTTAAATACTTAAAGATGTTATATACTCGTACATTCATTTATGCATTTCTTTGAATTTGTAAAAAAAAGCACTTGAACTTATACTAAATGCAAATAATTTTATGAACACTGATTTTTAAATATTCAAACTATTTTTCTTAATGTGTTTAGAAATAATTTAACAAATTATGTAAACTAGTTGAATTGAATTATTTAAATTGAAAAATTAAAAACTAAACAATATTTAAGTGTTATTTTTTTAGAGCTGGAAAGGAGGTAAGTTAACTAGACTAAAATTAGATAAAATTTAGACTCTGAAGGATATGTAAAAGCATCCGTAAATGAACAAAGGGAGTAAGTAAACCTATAAGAATTACGTACCAAAACGCATCTGGAAACACAACAAATTTTCCAGTATCGTATCCAAAAATTAGTAAAGAAATATAAAGGAAAACGGCTAAAAACTATATACCAAGAAGATCAGGAAAACATAAAATTTTTGTTAAAAAAAAGCATCTGAAAGTTATCCAATAGAATATATAAAAAAGTAGGAAAAACCTATACGAAGACATACAAAAATCCTATCCGAAAATGTATAAAAAGTTGTAGAAAAAGGCAGTATTAGCAAAGTAAGAACGACGTAAAACTCTCACGAAACGCTGAAGAGTCAGTAAAAACTTACAGCAAAACGTCTGTTGCTATTTTGATTGGTTCATAGCTCAAATTTTAAAATTGTTGTTGCTTTTCCATGTCACGATCAGCGGTTATCACTTGCAAGTTTTACTGAGGGAAAATCCCCCAGCTGAAACTTGCAACTCTCTCTCTTAATGAAATGTCATAATGTGCTCTCTCGCTGCAAATTTTTGTGTCACCGGACACAGCAAGGAGGGTGGGGCCGTGTGCAGAAGTCCACGCAAGTGGGGAAAGTTTCTGATCGCCATTCACTTGGGAATGGCCAGAGCGATTCTTTTGCATGCGGTTCAAGCAGCTCACTACTTCCGGGCTTTGCGCCCAAGTATCCTCTGGGTAACCACCGAACACCCGTTTGATGGTGAGCTAAACGTGAGAAGGCGACAACCTGGTAAGGCCACTCCGACATAATCGGTTTAAGGCTTGCTGGGGGGTTCAAACAGCAGCGTCTGATCACCAGGTGGTGCGGCTGCAAGCGGGCGTCTGTCTTGGATCAAGCGGCTCGCTATACAAACGTGTAATAGAATTCAACCTCCCGTGAAACGGGTTGTGCGTTGGGTTTGGGACCCACCACATAAAACAACGTTCCAATGAAATTCAACAACAAAGCCTCGGATATGAGAACCCCTTTTTTAGATGACAACACCCGCAAACGAAATAAGGATTATGAGATAAGGGCATGTACCTGGAATGTCTGGTCCCTTAATGGGGAAGGTGCCGCTGCCCGGCTGGTTGAGGTCCTGAGGAAAGCAAAAGCTGACATCACCGCCATACAAGAGATGCGATGGACGGGGCGAGGAAACACGATCAAAACACCTTGCAACATCTACTGGAGTGGGCATGAAGACAAGCGCAGATTCGGCGTGGGATTTGTGGTGGGAGAGAGACCCCGTCACCGAGTACTGTCATTCACACCCGTGAACGAGCGTCTCGCTGCAATCCGCATAAAAGTACGATTTTCACCATATCGTTTATCTGCGCTCATGCACCGACGGAAGAGAAGGACGACGTGGAAAAGGACGCATTCTACCAGCGCCTGGAAGAAGCATACGAGCGCTGCCCCCGTCATGATATCAAAGTCGTGCTTGGCGACTTTAACGCCAGGGTGGGTAAGGAGGGTGTATTTGGCCCCACTGTCGGGAAGTTCAGTCTCCACGATCAGACTTCGCCAAATGGATTCAGGCTGATCGACTTCGCCGGTGCCCGAAACATGGTCATATCCAGCACTAGGTTTATGCACAAGAAGATCCATCAGGCTACATGGCTGTCCCCCGATCGAAAAACACGCAACCAGATCGACCACGTTGTGATAGACGGACGGCATGCTTCCAGCGTTTTAGATGTTCGCACAATACGAGGACCTAACATCGACTCTGATCACTACCTAGTAGCAGCCAAGATTCGCACCCGCCTCTGTACGACAAAACAGGTGCAACAAAAAACGCAGGGAAAGCTGGACGTCGAAAAGCTGCAATCGCAACATACCGCCAATTATTTCGCAGATCGCCTCTCACACCTGCTCTCCGAGAGCACAATTCAACCTAGTGGAATGCATGAGCAGTGGGATCATATCTCAGGAGCACTCCGTACCGCAGCCGAAGAAGTAATTGGATTCCGGCGAACGCGAAGAAACAACTGGTATGATGATGAAGAGTGCCGCGCTGCAACGAAAAGAAAGGACGAAGCCTACAAGGCAACGCTGAGATCGAATGCAACGAGAAGTGTGTGTGAACACTACCGCGAGTTGAAGAGGGAAGCGAGGCGGCTTTTCCGGGCGAAAAAAAGAGAGGCAGAAAAGCGTGAAATAAAGAAGCTTGAGATGTTGGCCAACGGGAACAATGCCCGAAAATTCTATCAAAAAATTCGGCGAATGACAGAAGGTTTCAAGCCCGGGGCAAACTCCTGTAAGAATGAGAACGGCGACCTGGTGACCGATGTTCAGAGAACACTCAGAATATGGAGGGATCACTTCTCTGCCCTTTTAAATGGAGAAACTGAGCAAGAAACCAGAGAAGATGCCGAACCCGAGCCCAGAATCGAATATGATGGAATTGACGTTCCACATCCCGACTATAATGAGGTGCGAATAGCAATATCCCGATTGAAAAACAATAAAGCAGCTGGCGCTGATGGTTTGCCTGCTGAGCTATTCAAACACGAAGGCGAGGAGCTGGTAAGGCGCATGCATCAGCTTCTATGCAGAATTTGGTCGGATGAATGCATGCCTGAAGATTGGAATCTAAGTGTTCTCTGCCCAATCCACAAGAAGGGCGATCCTGCAAACTGAGCCAACTATCGCGGAATCAGCCTTTTGAATATCGCATATAAGGTTCTATCAAGCGTATTGTGCGAAAGACTGAAGCCTGATGTGAACAGACTGATTGGACCTTATCAGTGTGGCTTCAGACCTGGTAAATCTACCATCGACCAGATTTTTACAATACGCCAAATCTTGGAAAAAAACCCGTGAAAAAAGAATCGACACGCATCATCTCTTTGTTGATTTTAAAGCCGCTTTCGATAGCACGAAAAGGAGCTGCCTATATGCCGCTATGTCTGAATTTGGTTTCCCCGCAAAACTTATACGGCTATGCAAAATGACCTTGAGCAACACCGCTAGCTCGGTCAGAATTGGGAAGTACCTCTCCGAGCCGTTCGAAACTAAACAAGGTTTCAGACAGGGTGACCCCCTATCGTGCGATTTCTTTAATTTAATGCTGGAGAAAATAATACAAGCTGCAGAACTTAACCGCGCTGGAACAATATTTTATAAAAGCGTGCAACTGTTGGCATATGCTGACGATATTGATATCATTGGCCTTAACAACCGCGCCGTAACTTCTGCTTACTCCAAATTAGAAAAAGAACCGGAGAAAATGGGATTGGTGGTGAACGAGGGCAAAACGAAGTACCTTCTGTCATCATGCAAAGAGTCAGCGCATTCGCGCCTTGGCAACCAAGCCACTGTTGGCAGCAATAATTTTGAAATAGTAAAGGACTTCGTTTACCTGGGAACCAGCATTAATACCAACAATAATGTTAGCCTAAAAAACCGACGAAGAATCACTCTTGCAAACAAATCCTACTTCGGACTGAGTAGGCAATTGAAAAGTAAAGTCCTCTCTCGACGAACGAAAATAACACTCTACAAGTCACTCATCGCACCTGTCCTGCTATATGGTGCAGAAGCGTGGACACTAACAACATCTGATGAGGCGGCTCTCAGTATTCGAGAGAAAGGTTCTTAGAAAGATTTGTGGACCTCTACGCGTTGGCGACGGCGAGTACCGAAGAAGATTTAATGTTGAGCTGTATGAACTTTACGCAGACACCGACATAGTTCAGCGACTTAAAACACAGCGGCTTCGCTGGCTAGGCCACGTAGTGCGAATGAGCGAAGATGCTCCAGCCCAGAAGGTATTCTTATCGGCACCCGCCGGTGCAAGCAGAGGAAGAGGGAGACCACCACTCCGATGGAAGGACCAAGTGGAGACCGATTTGCGATCCCGCGGTGTTTCCAATTGGCGCCAGTTGGCGCAACTAAGAAACGACTGGCGAGCTATGTTGAACGGTCAAAATCGCCCAGGCGGTTAGATGACCATTTAAAGAAGAAGGACACAGCAACTGCTCTTATTCGATGTCTTTCACTGTGCAGTCACAGTCTCGGATCAAAAAAGCTGCGACTGAGAAATCGTAATCACAAGACACACTGTTTATAAAAAAACGAACTGTAATTTCAACAGAGCACAGTAAAGATACAAATATTTTATACCACTTCGGTGCCACTCTTCTGAAAATTAGCGAGCTAGAACTGCTTTATTTACTTAATTTTTGTGAATTTTATGAGTCAATATCATGTTATTTAAATTTGTTTGTTTTAATATTGAATGCAATCCACCCTGTGCTGGTTTGTGTTGTGGGGCTTTGGAGTAAGTAGCGCCACTTGTAGACATATACAGTGAAATTCCCCAAGACGGACAGTCCTTATAACCGGACAGCTCCAATAACCGGACAAATTTTGTGTACACAGGTTTTTCAATAATTTTTTCATACAAATATCATTCTAATAAACGGACGCTCTAATAACCGGACGCGGACACTGTATTTCAAGCCATTTCCATGAAAAAATTTCTCATAAACGGACAAAATTCAAAAACATCGCAAGCAAGCTTTGTTGTTCATTATAAAAATGAAATAGGGGATTGATTCCCCTTTTAACATGTATGCACACATTCAAGCCGTCCGTGTCAAGTAAAAGGTGGTTTTCTATCCAGTTTGTCAAGTGCATGCGAGTGGTTGCGTTCAAAGTTCGTTATAATATGGCACCGAAAACAAGCTACTTTCTATTAAAGAGAAAATGGAAAAAGAAAAGTTATCAGTGCGTGGAATTGCAAAAAGGTAAAGTATGGTGAGTCAAAAATTTAACTTGTAGGTACACGTTTCCTTTGCTTTAAAAGGTTCAACATTGGCAAAACGCAAGCTGCTGAAATTAATAAAAATAAAAAAAAATTCGTTCTAAATGGGAGTCTGGACCTGAAATAGACAGGATGTGTTTTGATTTTTTCGCTAAGGCTAGAAGTCAAAAAATTCCGATTTCTGGTCCCATTTTGAAAAGGAAATTGCAAGAAAACTGGGCTTTTCTTTCGTGCCTTGCCGGACAAAACCCTCGCTCTTAAATACGAAAACTGTGTGGGAGGTAAGCTATCAAAGGAAAGACTCGCAATTTTGTTCTGTGCTAATATGGCTGGAGATAAGGAGCCGCTATTGGTTATAGGGAAAGCAGCCCGTCCTCGATCCTTTAAACATGTTCCAATTGCAAAACTTCCAAATGATTGGAAGTCTAATAAAAAAGCATGGATGACTCGAGAAGTGATGAGCGAACGGCTGCAGCAGTTCAATCGAAGAATGAAAGCCCAGAATCGAAAAATTATCTTGTTTCTAGATAACGCGGCTTTTCATCCAAAGGAATTAGACTTGACCAACATAAAAATTTGTTTCTTGCCACCAAATACAACGGCAGTTAGCCAACCCCTTGATCAAGGTATAATCCAAAATTTTAAAACTTTGTATAGAAGCATAGTTTTAAAACACTTGATAACTAAAATTGGCGATACAAGTTCAGCCTCAGAGCTCTCAAAATCGATTAATGTACTGGAAGCTGTGTATTTCATCAAAGCATCATGGAATAAAGTGGAAGCCTCAACAATCCGAAACTGCTTCCGTAAAGCAGGATTTTTGGAAACTTTAGAGGATCCTTCAGATTTTGATCCCGAAGATGACATTCCACTGGCAGTCTATGCTAGCCTTCAGGAAGGACTAGATTTGGCAAATTATTTCGAAGGTTTTCTCCAAATAGATCAAAATGTTTTCACTGAGGACAACAATATAGAAATTCAATTTGACTAACCAGATGATACTATGGACTTAAGTGATTCAGAAGATGAACCTTCAGAAGAAATAAGTGACCCCATAACATCATATGATGAGGCTTTAAAACTTGTTGCGCCCTTGAAACAATATGCAAAAAATGACTATGTAGCTTTTCAGCAGGTTAAAAATATCGAGAGCCACTTTGAAAATGAAAATTTTAAATTAAAGGAATCAATGTTAAAACAAACAAGCATCACACAATTTTTTTAATCAAACTAGTCGATATTGAAATGTAAAGACTTGTACAATGTATTTAATTGATATATTTATGTATGTAAAGGGTGTTTTTTTAGGGGTATAGAACTTCGAATTGAAATAAAACACAAGAAAATCGTTTTAAGGTCCATCAATTTGGCTTTATTGGAAGGATAATTTTATGCCATTAATGTTTAAATATGATTTCGGGCATGTGGCCGCCGCGGCTGACTCGAATAAAGCCAATTCTACAGGTCCAATTTTCAACCACTTTTTCGAGCATATGGGGCCGTATGTCGGCAATAACGCCACGAATGTTGGCTTCCAATTCCCCTAACGTTTCTGGTTTGTTGGTGTAGACGAGCGACTTCATATCCCCAAAGAAAATAATCCAATGGTGTCAAATCACACGACCTTGGTGGCCAATTGACAGGTCCATTCCGCGAAATTATGCGCTCATCGAATGTTTCCTTCAATAAATCGATTGTGACGTGCGCTGTGTGGCATGTAGCGTCGTCTTGTTGGAACCACAACTCATCCACATTCATGCCATCCAATTCGGGAACAAAATAGTCGGTTATCATGGCTCTATACCGGTCTCCATTAACGGTAGCTGCCTCTCCAGCATTATTGCGGAAGAAGTATGGCCCAATGACTCCACCAGCCCATAGAGCACACCAAACAGTCAGTTTTTGTGGATGTAATGGCGTTTCAAGGGTCTCATGTGGATTCTCTTCACTCCAAATGCGGCAATTTTGCTTGTTGACGTAGCCATTCAACCAAAAATGAGCCTCATCACTGAACAAAATTTTGCGATGAAAATCAGCATCGAAATCAATCTCATTTTCGGCCCATACACCAAAATCACGACGCATTGCATGGTCTCGCGGCTTTAATTCTTGCACAAGCTGGATCTTGTAAGGTCGCAAGCCAAGATCTTTGCGCAAAATCTTCCATAAAGTTGATGGACGAAGCTCCAATTGCTGTGCACGGTGGCGAATCGATTCATTCGGGTCCTCTTCAACACTTTGCTCTACAGCGGCAATTGTTTCTTCGGTGCGCACTGTTCGACGTCTCTGCGGATGCGTATTATCACATAGAGTAAACGTAGTGCGAAAACGATCCATGGTTAACCGAATTAATTGCTCTGATGGACGATTATGTCGACCATAAAATGGACGGAGCTTACGGTAAACTTCGCGAACTGAACCATTATTTTCGAAATAAATTTGCACGATTTGCAAGCGTTGTTCTTTTGTCAACCTGTTCATGATGAAATGGCAAACCAAACTGAACATAAATGACATTAGAGTTGCCAGATTTGACCACAAAATGCCAGTTTTATCTCTATTCGAAAAACAAACCTGTAAAAAAAACACCCTGTATATGTAATACTAAAGTATTTAAATATTCTTTACTTCGAAAAATTTCTTAAATAAACTACAATGAATTTTATATGTGTAGTATATATTTTTTGACCTCATCCCCTATAAGCGGACATCTCCCAGGACAAAAACACTGCGACCGTGAGTGTCCGGTTATGAGGAATTTCACTGTACTCTGGCCAGGAGGGCCGGAAACACTAAATTATTTATATATATAAAAACTCATCGTAGAAAACTTCGTAGACGGCGCCATGGAAAATGTCAAGAGGGGTACCCAGGAGTATAGTAAATGGACTACCTTCATCCACTGCCCTCCGAATCCGATTTGCAAAAGATGTCAAACTACTAGGAGTAAACAATGCCCAGGAGTCTTGGCAACATGGAGAGTCGCGAACAAAATGCAAACGAAACCCATGTCTATCGAACGAAGCTGGATATTATCGACAAATTTGAACAAAAACTGAATATTCGCATTCGCGAATATCATTAGTGGATATTCGCATTCGCCAATGTTCAAAAAGTGGCATTCGTTACATCACTGGTCTACATCAACAAATATACTGCAAAAGCAACTGTTGAACAATTTTTGTCAATATATGCTTTTTTTGCAGAAGGGATAAAGTGAGTTATTTCCCATTTCTTTGACACGACTTAATTTCATTGGGGTTTCTCTATGTTCGCATATTTCAGCCAATCAGAACACAACTTATCTTCGCTATCTTTTGAACTTCCCTACCAGAGAGCGGCATCGACGGCTGATAAGATTTCAATGGCTCTTGCTAAACATCTAAACAACACACCCCTGTACGTGTGAGCGTTCGCCTCTTTTCATCTTATAGGTTTTGGCCAATCAGCTCGCATTCAAAATATGCTTACGAAGAACCCGCAGTGTAACAGTGAGCCAAGTAACAATGTAAAAATGATTATTTGACAATTCATTTGAATGGAAGAGCTGAAAAATAGATTGAAATGTCTTATGCGTTAACAAATGAGAAAAGGATAATATATTATAAAAAATAATAAAAGTTGGTGAATTCGTGCAAAATCACTAACAACAGATCTAATAAAGTTACTGAAGAAATAAGAAGCGAATGTATTAAAATTTTGTGCTGTACTAACTGCAGCCCTATCCCTCATTTATATTTATTCTTCAGGTCCATTGCTTTGACAGAAAGTCTGCACTCAATAATGTTTCTACAATTCGTTGCAGACCAGAAAATGTGCCAACGCAGTTAGTAGAGACCCTGTTGGGAAGTCAGCAACTAGTGAGAATAATTTCTGGTTCAGAGCTAGAGATAAAGTGGCTAATAAGAACTAGTGAGATAGTAATTAGATCTTCAGTAATCACTAAAATTTAATAAATTTTAGATTTGTATTTGAAAAAAGGTTTTGTTCTTATTACGTTCTTTAAAGAAAGGTTTAAATTTTATATCATAAATAACAAAAATTTTAAAATTATCAGTTGGTAGTGTTGCTACACTGCCACACCGAAGGTCCAAGGTTCGAGCCCTGGCACATACGGCAAAAGTAAAGAATTAGCTGGACAAAATTGGAAAATTCAACCACCTTCAATTGCTATGAAAACTCCTCTCAGCATTTCCTACACATTGACTAACTAAGGGACAGTAATAGTTATTAGATAAGGTTATGCTTACTTTTACTAGAGTGCCCAATACTTGACAAAATTAATTTATTTTCACCGACGCCTCAATAAGCACCCTACGACTTTCCTCTGCTAATTATGTTAACGTCAAAGTAACTTTCTACTATTACTTTTTAATAATAAGTCAAGCTATTACTAGTCAGGCTGTAATGTTTAATTAATATCAGATTAAGGGTTTTAAAGTTACAGCTGGTTAAAAAGCCTCTATACAATGACCTACAAAATTGCGATTCAGGAGATGATAAAAAAATTTTACCCCAGAATACCCTCGTAAAATTTTCACATCCGACCAAGGGCTGTTATTTCGACTCTACCCTGTCTGACCTGTCTGACACTTACAAAAATTTTTAGCCTCTTTTTCTCGACTTTGGGAGTAAATGCATTTTTTTTACTGCATCCTTACAATAAAAATTATTAAATGTACATATATACATACATACCAGGTACCTTGTGATTCTTAGTTGAGACACAAAAAAACTTAGTTCACCACCTCTTTTTGTCAAAATTTACAAAACCTATTTAAAATAAACGCTAAAATAGTGATTTGGTTGATCGTAAAAAGTGTAATTTAATAAGCTGTTGTGTGTTAAAAAAATATATGTTGTAATGGCGAATAAATTGGAATTATTTTTTTAAGTTCCGCCATAAGGCCTGTGTTGAGAGAATAATGTGCTATATTTTAGAAAAAAATGGACATAATAACTTAAACGAGTGTCAGAAAAAACAATTAAATAGTTCAATTAGTTTTTTTATATTAAAACTAATTTCTAAATGGAGATCAATTTGTAAAAAAAAATTCACAGTGGCTCAGTGCAGAAATAAAATTGCCAATTTCTCCCTCTCTTCAAGCATCTACTACCAAAGGACCAGGCAGGCCAAAAAAAGATTTTTCGGAAAGTAGTACTTGTACTAAAAAGCGCAGCGTGATTTCAATTGCACAAAATGTTAGTCCCAAAAAATTATTGTTTGCTGCAGAGCAAGGATTGAGAAATCAAGACAAAAGAACTGCAGCCAACGTTGTACACTAAGCTGGATCATTGAGTCCAAAAAGTTTAAAGCAGATGGGGGAAGCCCCTTCGACATCTTCAGGAATCATTCCATATACACACAGTGCTCTTGCACTTATTATAAATTCTGATATGACGAAATATGACTACATAGGCATTCAAACAGGCGCAAAAGCTAGGAACGCAAATATTTATCCTTCCTATCCGAAAATGTTTGAAGCTAAAAATAAGTGTTATCCTGACAACATTCATGTTACTGAGAAGGCGCAGAAATATCGTTACAAAATTTGTTAGAGCATACAATAAAGCGTTTAGTTGAAGTACAATCTGAAGTATTGGAACAACATTTACCGACTGAAATCGATACAATCAATGTTATATATAAATGGGGTATAGATGGGAGTGGAGGTCACTCTATCTATAAACAAACTTTTTCCGACGATTCACAGTGCGCAGATTGCAATATTATTCTATGCACTTTAGTTCCATTAGAAATATCTTCAGGTATCGAAAGCAATAGAAACATTTATTGGAAGAACTTAAGCACTTCCAGTTTAAAACACTTTAGGCCAATATGTTTCAAGCTAAAGAAAGAAACACCGGATACCGTTAAAGAAGAAGTCAGAAAAATCAACAAACAAATTCATGAACTACACGTAACTCCTGTTAGGCTTATTAACGGCAAACTTATAAATTTTAAGCACAAATTATTGTGCACGATGGTAGATGGAAAAATTGTTAATATATTAACAGACACAGCATCTACGCAAAGCTGTAATATATGCAAACCCACACCAAACGACATGAATAATATTAAAAGTGTATTGAAAAGAAAATGCTATGAGGAGGCATACAAATTTGGTATATCTATATTGCACGCATATCTAAGATGTTTTGAATTTATTCTCAATATTTCATACAAACTACCACTAAAGCAGTGGCAAACGCGAGATAAGGATTCGAAGGAAATTATAAATTCCAGAAAAGCTGAAATAAAAAAAAAATTTTACGACCAAATAGGACTTGTCGTTGATCAGCCAAAGCAAGGAGGGGAAACAGTAACGATGGTAACACAGCACGAAAATTTTTCGTCAATACTACCCGGTCATCTGAAATAACAGGACTTGACGAAAGAATTCTAACACGCTTTTCCATAATTTTAAGCACTTTGTGTCAACATTGCCAAATTTAAAACCTTTTGTCTTGAGACTGCCAAGTTGGTAGTAAATGTATATGGTTGGTACAAAATGAGCGCTACAGTACACAAAATACTTATTCATGGACCAGACATTATTGATTCGTTACCATTACCTGCAGGGCAATTTTCAGAAGATGTAATTGAAGCTGGGCATAAAGCTTATAAAAATATGAGACTTTTCATGCCAGAAAAACATCCAGAATAGACACAAATACAGATATTATGCACATGTTGCTTGTGACTTCAGATCCCGTAATATCTGCAAAAAGGAAGCCTAATAAGCACAGAAGTAAACCATTTTCTCCACAAGACTTATCAATGCTTACTATTCCGGAATTTTTGCAAGATACGTCAAATAGAAATGAAAATGCCAATGATGAGGACGATGAAACCGAGAAGGATGATGATGATGTGCATGATGATAATTTGAATTAAAAGCACAATATTGGATGTAATAATTAATAATTTCACTATAAACATGTACCTATGTATATACATATGTATGTATATTAAAATTTGAAAAATTAATATTGATTACTTTTTTACTATGGGTTGCAAAGTTATGCTGCTATTTGTATTTATTTTTCCTAAAATTGTTTTAAATCACCATATGATGCTAATTTCCTACAACACCAACTATTTTTCTTAGTCAAATAATTTTGTCCACCTAATTCATTACTTTTGCCGTATGTGCCTGGGAAAGGTAACATCAAAAGTGGGTTGAAAAAGTTTTTCAGAACGGGGTCGCCCCTCTACAGTGGTTTGGCAAACTCTCCGAGTGTCTTTCTGCCATGGAAGGCTTCTTAAAATATTTTTTTTTTAATTCTGAACTAACTACGTCCAAACTGCAGAGTTTGGAAATGGTTCAGAACTAGAATGTCGAATTTTTGACTAGTTCGGAACTGTCGAAAAGGTAATGCAGCCTTATAAGTTCGGCAGTGTGGCGCAGATGGGCCGGGAATATTCCGTCCGGGCCCGGCCACTTAAAGGGCTTGAAGGTGGTTAAGGCCCATTCTAGTTCTTTATTTTCGGCGATTTCTTTTATTAACTGATCTGAGGATAAGCCTCCACTAATAGTATTTCTAGACACACAGAGGAAGAATTGGGGAAAAGGCAATACATACGATTGTGAACGAAACGGCTATGACTCGCTCAAAAGCATACACACCTAGACTCAAACGTTAACTGAAGCCGTTGTGTACTTTTGCCACACGTATTTTAAAATAGTTAATGTACACAAACTACTAAGCCATACGAATCACTTCACTTGTCAAATAACCATGTTGTCAGCAGCTGGCTCACTGTTTCAGTGTGGAAGAACCGATAAGGGTTAAGCCAAATAATTTCAAGTTGTAGTCTTCATAACTGATGCAACATTTACTAAGGCCTGATTATTCAGAGCAGCTGTAAAAATCTATTAGATGTGAGATATACATAATTAATTATTTAAATACTTATACAATAAACGATTTAACAAAAAACCCAATATCTTTATTTATAATCATACTAGTAATGGGTAATTTTGCATCAGTGGGAATGGGAAACGTATTTCTTTTCTTAAAATATATTTAGACTGCTTGGAAATATGTGCATGTAATTACCTAAAATTTTATTTTTCATAAAAAAGTTTGAAACATATCGAGCCCTAATGCCCGTATGACACTACGTATTTTTCTTGTATTTTTCCGGTATTTATGGTTTGAAATACTGACGAAAAATTACGGAAAATAAATTTACAAAAACAATTTTGCAGTTGTTGAAGGGGGAGAAACAGTGCCTTTAATTTCAATTTGGTTGACGTTTTTCTGAATGCTGAACGAAAACCGAATTTAAAAATAAACAAATATAAAATTAAACAAATTAAAATTTTTGGTGCTGAGCACATATTACCTGGAGAGCAACCACTATGCTTAAAAATTCGGAACATATTACGGGTCTACTCTCCCCCCCCCCCCCCAAAAGGATATTTTGTACAGACAAACTTGATGGTAGATCTGTGAACTCAGTATCTGGTATGGTAGGATATCGCGTGCAGAGCCCCTGGTATATGATAAAATCGGAATTTTCGCCTAGCATTTTTCTTACGTAGTTTAACCCGACTGCGGTCCACCGCACTATTTTCCGGTAGGTTGAGATTAGTCAGTTGACTGCTTGTACATCCATGCTGTATAAAGCTTCAAATTACACTTAGGTGTCAAAAGGACCCCCAGGTATTTCGCATTTTCAGAAAGATGAAATTCATGTGTTATATTTCATCACTTGTATCGGGGTCAGTTTTATGTTGTAATCCTTCATGAAAAATCTGAAGTGCGTCGGTGGGTAGTGTTGATGTCACTATAGGCATTAAGGACGGGTCAGTACATCTTGTTGGTGTTAGGCTAAGTCCCAAGCTATGTCGCAGTGTAGAACGCTGTAGACCTAGCATGGGCAGGTTATTTTGAGTACTAGCCTGTGGAACAAGAAAAAGGCTGGAAGAAGAGGGGACATTTAGAGTTAAGAACGAGGGTAGGCGGACGGTTGCCATTGCTATTCGTCTTACTCCTAAGAAATTGGGAGTGTTGAGCGGAAGTGAGAGGTGGTAGCGCCAGTCTGAATTTAATTTGACGGGCATTGCAGACGAGCTGATAACCGAGGAGACAATGACATTATTGCATCTGTTAGAGCACGAGCGGTGGAGGTAGGGATGCACTTTGAACACGAGGACACCCTGTGACGTTAACAACATTGGGACACGAATTTACTAAACAAAATTATTGGGTCTTTGGATGTTAGGGTTAACCCCTGAACATTCGGATTTATGAAGCTATCCCTTACATGTGAGGCATTGTACAAAATTTCTTCCAGCAAATCCATTGTCTTTGTCCAGGGTTGGGTTCTGTACCCGTCTGTAAGCAAAAGTAATGGGAGCAGTCCTGCTGCGAGGAATTATCAGTGCATGAAATGCAAAATATAACAGGAGCAGTTATGATTAAATTCAAAAGGGTTTAATAATCCCCTACAGGGTAGGAGTTTAGAATATGCCCTAAGTAGATATACTTGTCACAAGAGGCAACCAAAATGCCCAAAAGCAATGACGTGCAACTCGATGGTTGATCTACTTAAATGTTGCCACTCACCTCTCATTACCCATCTTCTCCTTCCTTACCGAAGCAGTGGTGACATGACCTAGAAGGTTGCACTTTTCATACTAAATCGTACCCACAGTAGTTGGGCATGTGCCGCAAAGACTGCCACTTTCAACAACACTGCCCAAATTATTTTGTCTTTATAAACAGCATCAAAGCGTTTAATAAACAAAATATTCCAAGCCAATATTTTAAATTTGTAGTAAAATTTTTTTTTTAATTATTTATAATTTGTCACAATAAGTATAGTTGTCAGAAAAAACAAACGAAAACAGCCAAGTTTCAAAAAAACCTAACGAAATACAAACTGTCTCGTTTGTTTTCAACAGCCTAGACTGTTTTTTTTTTCTGTATTTCGTTAGTTTTTTCTACATAGCTTGTCCGTTTTCACCAATAGGTACGAAAACTGTATATGACTATCTCTTTTGCGTAAAAACAGCAAAAAATACAAGAAAAAACGTAGTGTCATACGGGCATAGCAGCCATTTTGACGTAACCAACAAAAATAAAATTTTAAAGGAGAAAGTTTTTTTAGTTTACCAATATGAAAAATTCTAAGGCAAAATGTTACTTATGTACATCATAATTGCCTTTGCTTTATTTTTGCAATGGTACAAATTACAGGTGTGATCTTTTGTGGGATGGATTAAAATAAGAAGAATTTTCGATATCTGTCAAAATAGGGATTTTGAAATATTTTTCGGTTGCGCCAAAATTGCGGCTAAGGCGCGATATATTAAAATATTCTTATAAAAATACTTTTAAATAAAATAGCTATTTACATTTCATTTCATCCGGGAATTAAAAACCGGTGCGTGAAAGTGCTACCTGTAGTTAGCAACGTGTAAACAATTCGTTATGCAGGTCAATACCGACAACATTCAAAGTTTACTTTGATATTTATTTATTGTAACCGCCAAGCATGTCTTAACTGGGAACTGAACAGTTTTAACCATAAATGGAAAATCCATTAGGATTAGAGTTGGCAAAATATTCGTGTACCTGTGTTTTGTCACAGCGATTGGGAGGTCACAGTAAATCGGAGCGACAGCTTCAAATAAAAACCGTGACTGTGACAGCATCTGCTGCGACTAAGTATCAGTAGATGGCGCAGTCACAATTTAAGATCCATTGCGAATATATGTGAAATGTTACTGGAAGACATAAATACGTGATGATTAAACAAATTGTGCCGCATACAATCCTAAGGTTATGAGATAATTTTGAATCGAGTTTTTTCACAAACAAATTACCCTGGCAATATTAACAAGAAATTGTTGATAAACTGTTGACATCCTGAAAAAAATTAATCGTGAGGGCTTAAGCACTCTAACTGCGGGGAAAAAGTAACTTTTCTAGTCTTAGGGTACTTTGGAAAAATTTTCTCAATTAATGTTTTAATTTACTAAAAAAAAAATTACTACAGCTTTCATGTATTTGCAACCATTTAGAGACAATGGACATAGTCAAATTGAAGTATGATTTGAATTTAGCTGTAGCTATCTGACCCAATTTGATATGGAATATCTGTCGAAAAAGCTTCACCTAAATTTAAGTCATACTCAATTTGACTATGGCCCGGTTTCACCAACTCGACTCAACTTAGTTAAGTAGCGATTTTCACTTTTTCAGTTTCACCACCTAACTTAGCTAAGTCACAACTTAGTCAATTTGCCAGCTGACTTATTCTCCACTAAGCAGTGTTTCTATGGTTCAAAACCTAAATGTCAGTAATGTTGCTAATTTGTTTTGTGCAACGCCCCAGTCGGAAACTTCACCATGCTTGACTTTAACAGGGTAAGCGTAGATGCATGTGAACGCTTGTTTTCTAGCATGCAACCATTACGAAACTATCGTTTTCAATCAAGCGCTAATTTTAGTACCTTCCAACTAAAGAGAAATGGGGGTAAGATCAATACATTCCTTCTTGTATGGCCATACATGCCCTTTTCGTACTGGGGTATTGGGATGCGCAGAGTTGTCTGGTATGAAAAAATACTACTATGCATAAAACAGCTGATCGGGTTGTTGTGCTCAAAATTATTTAAGTCGCTCAGTTGGTGAAACCCAAAATTAAGTTAGTCTCGAATCTGTGCTAACTTAAGTCACGACTTAGTTTTAGTCTTAGTCGCATTGGTGAAACCGGCCCCATGACTATGCAATAATATTTCAGACTAAAAAGGAAGATTTATAACCAAAACAAACGATAATAACAATCACTTCTTCCCAAGGGGCAGTCACAGTCACGGATCAAAAAATCTGTGGCTGAGAAGTCACAGTCACAAATCAAACAGTTCTGCAAAGTCACGGGATCTGCCAACTCTAAAAATAGGATAATTTGGCCCGTTGCCTGACCGTTCAAAATGTTTGCCTCTATGAGGTTGGGAAAAAGACGTATGCCTTCATGACGCGTGCCTTTGCACAAAACGGTAGGCTTAAGATTCTGCAAAAGGACTATTGGTATACCACTTTTAAGTTTCAGCTCATGTGGAAGTATACACATGGATTTAAGGGGTTTAGAAAATCCACTGGTTAATGAACCACATTGTTGGGGTCTGTCATGGTACAGATATATAAATGTAGTTTCACTCCTTCTTCTTCCCCGCCATTGTCACAATTTGACATAAACTGTGTTTGTGACATTTCCTTTTGAAAATAAGCTACCGTATTCTTGTACCCCAAACGAACTGATTTTTACTTCAAACGGAAACAAGTTTGAAATTGAATAAAATAATTGATATTTTGGAATAAAGTTTTTTATATGTAGAAGCTTGGCGCAAAAATCTCTTAGAAGGTTTACGATGATATACCTGTTGTATATCGCGCCATAGAGATAGAGAGAAGTAAAATATTAGTCTACTTTTTTATTTATTTACTTTAATCTACTTTTAGCAACATGAGCTTTATACTCGTATTTAGAAATTGCACAAACACCAGATCTACTTGCAAAGACAGCAAAGTAAAGTTTCTCCGACTTCCGGCGGTACCGATGACGATTCTCCTGGATAAATGGAAAATTTAACTTCTCATGATAAAAAATGTCTAAATTTAGAAGATACAACTTTGAAAAGAGTTCTATTGGGTAGGACGTATTTTAGAATACGATGTCTGAGCATAAAATATTATCAAAATAAAAATTAAAATGTATCCAAAAAATTAAACTAAATACAACATAATTATTTAAAAATTTACTTTATTGTTATTATTTGGCGCTTTTTCTGACGGTAAGCTATTTCCAAACGTTTTTATTGTTTACAGGTGTAAGAAAATATCCTTAATGTGCCAATCCATTCATTCATTAACATACTTATTTCTACGCTGTGACAACAGGTGTACTCGCCACATGAACCATGAAAATAAGGTTAAAAATCGCGTTGCAAAAACACGAAAATCTTTGTCTCTGCGTTGAAACCCCCTGAAAATGTTTGTTTTATGTAATAACGAAATACAAATATATATGTTAACTTAGAAGCAGGGATATATAATTTGAACCATTTACAAATTTTAAAGCAGTACTCGTAGTATGGATCCGCTTTTGTAAGTATTTTTATTTTTCTTATGTTCAAAACATCCCCGTATTACAAAAATTACAAAAAAAATAAATATTTTTGAGGTGGCAACGCTCTTTGCACAGCTGACAAAAGGTGCAACACAGTTTGCGTCAAAGTGCAAATACATACCTTGATTTTCTTGTACCATGGGGTCAGTCAAACTTATGGAGCTTGTACTCCGACGATATGTTGCTAAATACAGCTTCATTAATTTCTTCTGCTGCCGAATTTTTCAAAGTGTACTGTCATACAGCCAAATAAAAGTCATAGTTCGTATGTTTTCAATGTTTGGATACACATGAGCTCGTCAATAGGTTTAACACATTTTCAAATGCTTTGAAGCTCCAACTATATACTTGTTTGAATTTATGTACATATGTGTGTCGCCCTGCGTCCACCTGTATTGTTCTGCCAGCGAACTTATACAAAATCAATACCTGCAGTGAATCAAAACTTCGATTGTTTTGAGCGTAGAACCGTTTGATAAAAAAATTTTTTTTTTTGAGGGAGTAAGAGAATATAATGGTATACAAAGTGATATCAAAGACTATCAAAATATTTTAAAACTATCAGACGGGTTGGCCCTTCTTCGCTATTTATTCCTTCTTCTCCCTTTTCCTCTGCGGGCACTGACATGTACATAGTTTCGAAGATATAGCGGTTTAACTTTTTTTGATATATAGAACACATATCTGTATATAAAACATCATTAACTTGAACCAAATAAATTCCTAGCTATACCGAATTTTCCAAAAACTTTATACAGCCTCCTGAACCTACCGTGAGAGCTTCAGAGACATCGACAATAAACTGTGGACATTAATGAAGGACAAACAAAACATAAAATATGTGGGCGTGGCACCGTCCACTCTTCCAAAATTATGTAAAACTTGACTAAGTGACATATATATCCAGATATCATTAATTTAGACCAAATGTGTTCCGAGTAATAACGAATTGAAATTTTATATAGCATGGGGGTGTGACACCGCCCACTTTTCGGAAGCTATATATAGCCTACTAACAACATCTGATGAGGCGGCTCTGGGAGTATTCGAGAGAAAGGTTCTTCGAAAGATTTGTGGACCTCTACGCGTTGGCGACGGCGAGTACCGAAGAAGATTTAATGATGAGCTGTATGAACTTTACGCAGACGCCGACATAGCTCAGCGAATTAAAACACAGCGGCTTCGTTGGCTAGGCCACGTAGTGCGAATGAGCGAAGATGCTCCAGCCTAGAAGGTATTCTTATCGGCACCCGCCGGTGGAAGCAGAAGAAGAGGGAGACCACCACTCGGATGAAAGGACCAAGTGGAGACCGATTTGCGATCCCGCGGTGTTACCAATTGGCGCAACGAAGAAACGACTGGCGAGCTATGTTGGACGGTCAAAATCGCCCGGGCGGTTAGATGACCATTTAAAGAAAAAGAAGATATATAGCCTATGATGTAACCAGTGAACCCAAGAATATACTCTGAAAATTTCATTAAGATCCGTTCAGTACTTTGGATGACTATAAAGGACACACATTCACTTTTATTTATAAGATTCGAAAAATTAATATTTACTTACTGTAAAGCTCTACCTATTAGATAATATTTAATAATTTGTGATCTCAAAGATGTAATCTAAGTCCAAAGACTGTAACAAATAAATAAATAAATAAAGAAGAAAAAAATACTCATGGGGGTGTAAGTAAATTTTAGTTTTAGGTTAGTCCTTTCGTACGCGTTCGGGTATAAATGGGTACAATTGGTCTCTCCATAGAACATGGTCAAACAAAAGTGAACAGTTCAACCCATACAAAGTGAACAGATCATTCCCTGCAGTCAACTCCCAAACTGGTTAGTAAACAAACTAGTTCATTAACTAGAATATCGTTGCTATATAATGTTAATTTTAGTTTAAATTAAAGTTTTTAGTTGTAAATTTTACTTTGAAACAACTTTGAACGCGATTTCCTTCCTTCCACTCTCTCGCAGTACCTTCATCCACTACCTTCCACCCCGATTCGCAAAAGAAGATGCCAAACTAATAGGGGACAACAATGGTATTCGGGCAACAATCGTTTAGTTAACAATGCCGTCCTACATTTCAATCTTCTCAACAAAATTACCCTTATTTTTTGCGACGTTGCTACTGAATAACGGCGTACCAGCGACTCAAAAACGAGTAAGCAGTGTTAAAATGAAACCACGAAAAAAACTGGAAGCGAAACGATTACTTGTCAAAGCAATAGAGTAAGTAAATAAGATTTATTTTTGAAATAATCAAAGTAACCTTTTTCTGATAAAAAAGTTTTTAACAAACTCCTAAAAAAAATATTGAATTGTTTTTATTTTCCCGGGTTGACTTATTGTGATTGTGAAATGCAGTTTTCTTAAATAAAATAACAATGAATAAATCGTTTAGAGGCTGCAAACACGAAGAGACACGTACAACAACAAGGTGGTTAAAAATAGCACTTTAAAAAAAATTTAGTTACTAAGAACTTGCACATTATGTACTAGAATTCCATACTCGAGTTACCTGAATGGTTACTTGCAAAGAACTCCGAAACTTAAAATCTTCTCCATAAAAAGCTAATATTTCCTTGAATTTCTTTAATTTTATATTAAGGTATTTTTACAAGTTTGGACTAGATTCTATCATTTATTTCATTTCATTTATTTATTTACTTAATCTTATTGTACAACTAAGACTAATCAGTCTTTTTTATGTACATCAACAGACAAAATGTGATCTTATTACTAATATTTAACAAAACATAAAAAGCTTAAAACTAGTACAACATATTACAAATTAAATCAGTAAACAAGATAAATAGTATATGCAGTTTAGAGAAATAGAAAAAGATTGAAAGGGAAAAGGAAAACATTAGCAGGTTATTTGTAGTCAGGAGGCCATAGTCATATTAGGGTCACTAAAATATTCATGTATTAGCTTTTTGAAGTTGTTTCTATTTAATTTTGCTTTTATACTTTCTGGTATCGCGTTCCACATTTTGACAGCGCTAATGAAAAACAGTTTGCTAGATGTTAGTGTTTTATATTTGGGCATTATCAAGTTGTTTAGTCTCTGAGACCTGGTTAGTTGAAGCTTATCATACAAGTATTTAGGGGTTTTCCACTCCAGCAACTTAAACATAAAAATGCAGTTTCTGGCGGCCAAATAGTGCATAATACTGCATCCTAAAATTTTATCATGCCATGGTGATATATGGGCATATCGACTTATGCCATAGACGTACCTTGTGCCATTGTTAAAAGCTACATTCACCTTGCTCACTGATTGTGAGTCAAGTTTGCTATAAACTATTTCAGAAAATGTGAAACGAGGCAAAATTAATTGCATGGGTTCCTTGTGGCGTGAACGCGGCAGATATTCAGATACAGAACAAAAGTGGACCTAGAATTGATCCTTGCGGGACTCCGGTTTTGATGGATCTAAGCTGAGATGACGCATTCTCACATTTGACTCGCTGAAATCTTCCCGTTAGATAGCTAAACAAGAGTTTAGATGAGCTTTCAGAGAATCCAAAAAAGTGCCTGAGTTTCCAACATAGCAGGGAATGGTTCACTGAGTCGAACGCCTTCGAGAAATCTAAGAGGCAGAGAATGGTTAGATCTCCTTCATCAAATGGCTGTCTAATGTCTGTCTAATATCTGAGATTAATATTTAAATTTTCCATAAATGTTTAAAGAAAATTTAAAGATTTCTGCCTGTGACATCAATTATAAAATTTCTTGAAAAAAGAACTATTTAAAAAAGATGAAAATTATTTTTATAAATGTTGTCCAAAAGAAAAATTGCTATGAATAGCGACTTTATTTTTACTGAAATTTGTTTCAATTGTTCAATTTAGTGAAGTATTATTAATTTTGATAGACACACATTTTATATATGATGACCGAATTTTCATTAAAGTGGTTTGTAAAGTAATTTTGCAATTTTCGTGTATTTTTCAATCCAAAATGAACTAACCTACTATGAAGTGGTACAGTATTTGGTATGATACTGAAGCATAGGCTAATTATTATGACGGCTTTTATGATACCGGTGTACGAGTATGTACTAATAGTATGTAAGCTGGTAGGATTCTGATGTATATACAGACTAGTATTTTGGATGGTATGATACTGATGCATAGGCTAATTCATACTTTTTTGATACCGGTGTATGTACTGTATGTACAAGTATGTAAACTGGTAGGATCCTGATGTATATTCGGACTAGTATGTTGATTGGTATGATCTTGATGTATATAATGACTAGTATGTCAACTGGTATATTGCTGATGCAGAGACTGACTAGTATGCCAATTGGTATCGTGCTGATGCAGAAGCAGACAATTGCCATCTCGTAGGACATCGCCGTGTTAAAAATACCAGTTGCTAATATGGAAAAATTACAGAACTCGAACTTGTTTAGCCGGTTTGGCAAACTAGTATAAAACTAGTAGAATTGACAGCAGGGTTTATTCAAGTTCTGAGAGAAAACTAAAACTATTTTATTTTCACAATTTGAAACATAAAATTATTTAACAAGTTGAAAGCCAACAGGTATCGCTACAGTATTCCCCCGCCAGACTTTCAATAAACAAATTTCTTGAAAGTCGAGATGATGATTAACTTTGTTCTGGACCACCAGATTTATCTATTGTAATGAAAGCAGGCTTCAAACTGTCAATAGAGACATTCACATTCCGATCTCCAATCAAAATTGTATACAATTTGGGAAAAAGTTTCTTAATTTCATATGGACCATCGTATGATGGTGTGAGTGATGACCGTATTTTGTCCACACGAATTAACACATGAGTCGCATCATTTAACTTTCCTCTAACAAAAGCGTTTTTTATTCGAATGATGAGCTGTATCTGCAGGTCGGACGGTATCGGCTATCAAAAAACATCTCCCCTGGTAATTTAAGTACAGTGCCGTAAAGCATTTGTGAAGGACTAGATCCGATGTCTGGCTTGAATGTTGATCTTAATCCTAAGAGCATAATCGGTAAATGTTCAGACCATTTTGGTGTATCAAAAAACAGCAGCGATGCTTTCAAAATTCTATGCGATCGTTCAATAATTCCATTCGACTGAGGATGGTATGCGGTGGTGCCAAGATGACCAATACCGAGAACCCGTGAAAGTTCACTAAAGAGATTTGAATTGAACTGCCTTCCTTGATCAGTAGTTAAACGACCTGGTACTCCAAAACGCGGTATCCAACCATTAATTAATGCTTGTGCAACAGTTCTGGCGCTAATTTCTGTGAGAAGCGATCAATGATTGTAAGACAACATCGAAAACCATTTGATATACTCAAATCTTTGTGATGGCAAACAATATTTTTCAAAGGGTGATGCAGAATGTCTACTAACCTTGGACTGTTGACATTGAATGCAGCTTTTGTGGTCATACAAAACGTTGTCGAATAGTGTTGAAAGTTGATCTAGCACTCGTATGTGCAATATTGTAAAATTTCAATGCAACATTGACTTTGGTACAAAAGGCCGAGGGGAATGTGTTGAAAAATCGCATATAATTGGTGTTGAGCAATCTGGCAACTGAATAGATTTCAGCTATAGAAAAGTGTTAGTAGAGTTACGAAAATTCTGCAATTCTGGACAACTTCCTTAAGCATCTGCCGTATGTTCTAAATCAATAATGCCGTTGCCTTATCTTAAAGTTTCAATGCGAGATAACGCATCCGCAATTATGTTTTGTTTGCCTGGAAAAGTGCTATATTTTTTTTGAGCATCCGAAAGTTTCTGGGAGAAAAAACCAAGAGTTTGAGGTAGTCCAGCATTAAGTTAATGTAGAACAGCCCCGACAGCTTTTTCACTTGCATCGGCACATAAAACGATCTTTGCATTAAGCTTGGAATGAGCTAAAAGGGATAAATTAATTGCTGTGCCTGTTTGCAGACATCAAACGTTTGAATGATTTTTGTGTCCCATTTAACTGGAGTTTTGTCCTTTTTTTGTTACCCTTAATAAGATCAATTAGAGCTTGCTGATGTTCAATATCGCGAGGAATAAATCTTATAAATAACAAGTAAGGAAGTCTAAGTTCGGGTGGAACCGAACATTATATACCTAGTAGTGATCTATTATGGCATCCCAATTTACGCAGGTCTATTTTAATACTTTCAGTTCGTATTTGCGTTCAAATAGACAGACGGACTGATGGATAGACGTATCGAGAGACGGACATGGCTAAATCGACTCCGTTCATCGTGCTGATCATTTTAGTGAACTTTTCTCTTCTTCTTCTCTTACTTACATAGGTACATTTAATGTTTATGAAAGGTATGAAAATCAAAAAAGATATATAACTTCGCTATTGCAGTGGGCTATTAACTACGTGCCCAAATATTTTGCTGGTGTTTTCCGATTTGGCAAATTTTTGACAGGAGTATAATAAATACTACGCAGCTGACCAATTTTCTTTGAAATATCAAGATTGAATTATAAGCGATTGCCTTTGAAAGTAGCGGAAATTGTATGCTGGAAAGGGGGCGGCGCCACGCCTACTTCTTCAAAATTGATAACATTTTTTGCGGTAGTTGTAGAAATATCGCTTTTTAAATTTTACAAAAAAATTCAGAACTATGTTGAAAACTGGGCGTGGACATAAACCGGTCGGACGGACGGACATGGCTTAATCAATTCATTTTTTCCTCATTTTGATATACGAGTACATAAGTCAATATCTATCTCGATCCGTTTATTCCGTTACATACTGCCGTTAAGCGACTTAAGTTAATATGCCTTGTGTGCGTAGCACTACTAGGTATAAAAATGAATGTGTGTCTGTGTGTCCTTTATAGACGTCCAAAGTACTAAATTTTTAGGAAATTTTCACAGTATATTCTTGGGATCATGGGTTAAAGCATATGCTATATATAGCTTTGGAAAAGTGGGTGGTGCCACGGCCCCAGGCTATATAAAATTTAAATTCGTCATAACTCTGCACTTATTTGGTCTAAATCAATGATATGTGGATATATGTGTCCTTTAGTCAAGATTTACATAATTTTATAAAAGTGGGCGGTGCCGCTCCCACATTTTTTATGTTTTATTTGTGCTTCATTAATGTCCAAAGTTTATAGTCGATCTCTCTGAAACTTTCACGATAGGTTCAGAAAAGCCCCAGGGTATTTTAGGTAGCAATTCGGCATAGGTAGGAATTTTTTTGGTTCAAGTTAATGATATTTTATATATACTTAGATATCTGTTATATACATCAAAACAACCCTGCCAACAGAATGCGGTACCAGGAGCAAATACAAGTTAATTCGATATATTTTCGAAGCTATCGACATATCAGTACCCGCAGAGGAAATGGGAGAAGAAGGGAAGTAGGAATAGAAATTTGAAATATGGTGTTAGAGAAAAATGAAGAGGATAAAGAAGAGTAACGGTATATGGGCTTGGGGGAAAAGCAAAAGGAGAAGGAAAAAGGAAGATACACGGATAAATGTAGAAGAACAGCCAATTAGAGAGGGAAAAAAGTACAATTTATTAAATATAGGCAAGTAAAATTTTAGGCAGAACAACGTCTGCCGGGTCCGCTAGTGCTTAATATTAAAATTAAGGGCTCATATTTTTAGAGCCTTGTTTTTGGATCTAAACAAAACTTTTGAGCATGGTTTCGAAAGGATACACAAATTTGAAACGCGGTAATACTCACATACATATATTAAATGATAATTTTGTCCTGAAAATTAATTTTTGCGTATAAAATTCGAAACATAGTATGTCTGATGTATATACTCGTATGAAATAAAAATCTTGCTAATGGTTATTCTTAACCAAAAAAGTGTTTCTCATTTATATTGGTTATAGCAACCAAAAAAAGGATCTCTTATAATAACGCTTAAAAATTCCCAGAGTAGTAAAAATGCCATTTTTGTGTAACCTTTCTGCAAAAAAACAATTTTTTTCGTCCGTGATAAAAATATATGCCTGATTACCTTAAAAATAATATATCTGTACTGTAATGTTTTGAACGGTATTAGCTCTTACTGCCAATATAGAAGTATTAAATACCTACCTTCGGTGATAAGGTTCTGTCGGACCCGAAGATATGCGCGAACGCCATACGGACATCCTTTTGGCTAAATTAAGAGGCCCTGATAATAAACTAACTCGGCTATAAGGGAGTCAAATATCTGAAGGATGTTTTTAATTCGTCCACGACCACCTTTGTCATCCGGGAAAAATGGTAGCTTAGAGTTAAAGAACATAATGAAATACTAAAATTGTTGCGAACCGTATCATCCTAATAACTCGACTGCCAGGACACACTTCCGTAAGCACTACGACGAGATCTGGCACAGCGTAACAACGCAGTTAATCCAAATGTGCACCGGCAGGCCCTTAACAACATTTCCACATAATAGGTAACCTTTAGCGAAGTTAATGCCGTCAACCAGGCACAAGCAGCACCGGTTGCCGCAGAGAACCGGGAATTTCGGAGGATATTGTATTAGGTCAAACTAGGTATGTGAAAGTAGCAGCATTTTATATATTTGGTGGCTAAAAATTTACCTACTTGTGCTTCATTATTGCATGCCTTATAGCGAAATAGATGCACGCAACCGCCCGGAGAGTGTGCTTCTTCATAATTTACTAGCTGTAGTGGTCGCATTCTGGTTTTTGGCTAAGGAGCGGCGATTATTTATATTGTCATATAAATTCTTCGCATTGTACCAATTCACCGGTGAAATACTGACCATCCGAAGGTGTGGAGATACCATCTCTCACAGCATACAAGCAAATTACGTTCTTCTCGTTTTCCATTCGCGTTGTGTACAAAGATCTGCAAGAAAAAGTACTTATTACGATTTCTATGGCAATAAGCGGAAAAGGCCAAACTCAGATTTGCGGACTTTATGGACAAAAGACTATACCTCAATTCCATATATTTACACTACAATTTCAATTTTCAAAGCGCTCTACTGAAAAATTCACTTACTTACCACTATCCATAAGCATGCGCCGGAAAGCCGATCCTATAATCATGGCTGCAGCTTCGTTATTGCATGCCCATCTGAAAAGAAAAAATGTATTATAGGTTAAGTACATACATATATATATTTTTAAATAAAAAATTACAATTTTACTTATAACATATTAATATTGATCTTATTTCAGACCAGTAATTCGAATGTGTTTACATTGGTCTAGAATACGTAATTTTCTTTGTTATGAAGTATCAATAAAAATATTCTGACTGGTTCAAATAAAATTTTCATGAATTTATCGCATTTGCTCTGCAATTTGGTATGATTGCGTGATTTTTTGAATGCGATTTGTATGAAAAATATAACGCATTTCGCTATTTTCTTTGAAAATCACGCATTTCATTCAGTGTAAATGTAGTATTACAGTTTAATGGATTGAATCAGAAGGTAGGTAAGGCTGCGACCCAGGTCGCCCAAGTAGCTTTCGGAAACCTTTTTGATGCCATAAAAACTCGTCGAAACCTACTTTTGTAGTACGGATATCTCTTACAACCAACCAGAGTTGTTGATAACCTCACGGATTTTTGGAATCCCTATTTCAGATATAGTAGCCAAGTTTTCCAAAAAGGGGGCTTCTAAAGGATTTTAGACGCATTTTGGCTAGACCCGGGCATTTACACAAAAAATTCACAATGTCTTTGCAACTTCTGCAGTGATCATGGCGTGGAGTGCCCATCTTTTCCGCGGGTGTTCCTATCGCCCAGTGACCAGTGCAGACTGCTATAAGTTTGTTGGTGTCAGCTCTTGACCTGCTTAGCAGACTTCTCGTCCTCTTCTCGCTATAGTCTGGCCAGGTGGATCTTGATATTGCACAACTAGTGCTATTCTTCCACTTCAGACGTGCTTTGCTTCGGTAGTACTTTTAAATGTTTGCCTTGGCTACTGCTTAGGGCCCCCGCCATTTCTAAGCTGGTGCTTTCATCATTTCCTTCTGATGAGCCCATGCGTCCTAGCTCATCAGCTCCTCGTTACCCTCAATTCCTCTATGACCCGGAACCCAGGTAATGGATAGTTCAAGGTCGGTTAATGCAGTCAAGATCTGCTTGAATGGATGCACTATATTCGAACTGGTATGTGGCACTGCTATTTCCTTTATTGCTGCCTGGCTGTTTGAAAGGATCGTCGCTTTACCAGTTATGTTCCTGTCCTTGAGTAATTTGCAGGCATTTCTGCTTGAAACACACTGCAATTCGAGGGAAGTCTGAATGATACAGAGATAATAATAATAATTCCCAAACGGATTACCCACCATATCCCGGCCGACCGGCGCAAGTTGAGATTGTAGTACTTCCAAAGAGCTTCCCACCACATTACAGATCCATAGGTCAGCACAGGCAGCAAAACCGCCTCACGCATCCATAGCACCATCTTAGGCCTGAGACCCCCTTTTCCTACCAAACATTGATTTGCAGGCGTAGAAAGCTCCTAGATGTACGATTTCCAATTCCCAGATACCTGGTGCTAGTAGATAAGGATAGCCGTTGGCTATTTAATTTAAGTAGTTCGAAGATAGGTGGCTTGTACTTCCTTGTGAAAAGTAGTAGATCCGTTTTCTCCGGGTTCATCCTAAGGTCACATTCCTGTGCCCACCTACTTAGTTTTACCAACGTTATTTCCATGATTTATCTCATCACGGAAGAGAAGGAACCCGAGACCAGGATTGCCACATCATCGGCGTATGCAACGAACTTTGCCTCACTTTTAGTGAGTTTTATTAGAATGTCGTTCATGGTAAAGAGCAGTGGGGCCAGGTTAGCCTTTTCGAGGCTAGATTTAGCCTTTTATTTTGTCCTTTAGCCTCATAATTTTGGTTTTAGCTTCGTGGCTTTTTTCTAGTCTTTTTTTTACTCCAAACCTTTTCTGGTCCCAACACCATATTTTTCATACAACTTCGAGGCATATATAAATTTAATGTTAAACGAAGCTAGTATTGAGGACGAAATACGGAAAATTATTCGTAAAATTGTCAACTACTTTTAATGGAGTTGATAACCCAATTGCGACATCGCCTACCTGATAACATAAACTCTTTACAAAAGATACATTTGTTTTTCAGTTGATAATTCTTTGAAAGCCGGATGTATTTTCTCACTTTTAAGAAGAAAAGTCAGGGTATTCTCCAAGTCTAGTAGCAGTAATTGAGCCGCAATGGCGAAAGCTAATAACCGTACAGTGAACAAGTGTGACCTCTAGCGTTGAATTTTGGGCGGAAGTTCCAGAACATAAAAATTCATTAAACGAACCCGCTTTTTTGAACTGGTCGAATTCGTATTAAACTTTTTGGTATTACCTTTCAGTAAGTCAGGGATCACGGCAAATCGTTCCAGAAAAATTCAGATCAGATTAAAACATGAAATGCTTAGCTCGCTGCTTAATATTAGATGTTCTTTAAAACGCTTATCCAAATGTTACACTGATTTTGAAATGATCGATCATCTCATCTTTATGATAAATACTGATAAAATTTGAAATGGATTTCGTAAAAAAATTTCTGACTTTTTTACCTTCTTTTTTCCTTAATTTTAGCCTTTTCTAACCTTTTTTTTTCGATTTAGCCTCTTTTTTTCTATCACCTGGTCACACTGGTAAAGAGCCATAGTAGAGGTGAGAGCACCCCACGCTGCGGTTCGCCCTCTATATCAACAAATGCAGCTAGAGTAAATTATATGTTTACAAGGGACTTCTCTACTGTTCGCACTAGTGTTGAACAAAAATTCGCTATCGGCGATTTTTTCACAGCGATAGAAAAATCCTCTATTTTCACAGTGATTGAAATTTAGTAGCCGTTAGTCGGTATTCAACATAGTATATGCTTACTAGCAAGGCCGGATTTACTTGAAATGCCGCTCTATGCCCTGTTAAAAATGCCGCCCTTTTATCTTCATGAAATATAGTTAAAATGTATTTTACGTATGCAATTCACAACTGAAATATTTGTATATAAGTAACTAAATCCCTTAAAAATCCCCAAAATTATTGGAACATACCTCCTTTAATGAAAAAATAATCTAGCTTCGGAATTTTGCTCAAAATTTCCAATTCTTTTTTAGTTTTGTCCAAAGCTCGCTTTTTATATGCAGCACCGCTTAATCTTTTGCACCCATCACTCATATTTTCAAAATATAAAGAAACTATTTCACCCAAAAGGATTATTATCGATTGAAATTATAAAAACTTCAGAGTTAATTGCTAATAAAATCACAGCTGATCAGTGCTGACTAGGGTTAGAACTTTATTACGATCGTAGCGGGCTTACTACTTTTTTGGTAAAATGGAAATCTACTTCGCCACTACGTTTTACTCATAATCTACTACGATTTCTTAGATTTGAAAAAAGAGTAATAGGTATTCTGTAAGTAGTTAAGGCCGTGTTACTCATACTCAACTAAGCGGAGCATAGTATGAAAACTGTCATTTAAAAAATGTCCTAATGAAATTCGTGTTGAATAATATGTTTCCCGACTGCATATGTTACGCAATGCTAAGTAAGAATAACTAAAGCCTTAAAAATTTTGGAAAAATTGTGAGTTGTTCACCCAAGACATACTGAAGGAAGCCTATCCAAGAAAATGTTTACAGTTTTCCGGAGCATCCAGTACTCAAGTAAAGCAAGAGGGTCCCAAAGAATATTTAAATCAACTTGAAGTAAACAACCCACGGTTGGATATTTGCTATTCTGGTAATCGCCTTGGACTCCCGAATAATTTCCATTTCACTTCGACAGGCAAATCGAAAAATGATCTCGTTTTTGGGAAAAACAGAATAGCTGTCAGAGCTGTAACTTCGGAAATTTTAATACTACGAAAATTTTTACGATACATTTCAAAATATACCATAGACTTTTAAGAGAGGAGTGATCTAAATAAAAAGTAATAAAAATGTTGGCAAAAAAGATTAATAGTGAAAATACCAAATAAAAACCATTAAGAGGTAAAAGGTACAAATTTTAGTTGACTGCAGATTTTGAAAAAGTATACTTTAAAACAATCTACTACGGAATTATGATTTTTACTAAGATTTATTTCGTCATTTTCTAAGATTGTTCTCCAGTAGTTCTGACCCTGCTGCTGAAAAGAGCTAAACAGAATAAAAGGGTACTACAGTTTACATAAAATAGTTTTTTGTGGCACAGTTTTAGGCACTTTACACGGTGAATAACCGCATCACTTTGAGTTATTAGTTCCTATTGATTTCTAAACACAAACGTCAAACTTTTGATTCGTACAGAAACAAAAATTGAGGCCATTATCAAAAATATTTGTAAAAATTTTAATTTATCTTTCGAAATCTGCCGCTCCCAAAATCTGTGCCAGTGCTCCGAGAGCACCTAGTGTAAATCCAGGGCTGCTTACTAGTAGCGGAACTTACTCCGAATCTGCACGAACGTTGTAGTCAATATTAAAACAATCAAATTTAAATACTGCAATATTGATGGTGAAGACATAAAACTCACAAATTTTTGAATATAAAGCAGTTATAACACCTTATCAGTTAATATAGAATGTAAATTTCAGTTTAAATTAAAGTTTTTAGTTGTAATTTTTACTTTAAAATAATTCTGGACGCGTTTTCCTTTATTCCACTCCGAGTACCTTCATCTACTGCTTTCCACTCCGACTCGCAAAAAAAGATGGTAAACTAGTAGAAGTAAACAATAGCTGTGTCAGTAAAGTTAGAATGACGTAAAACTCTCTCGAAACGCCAAAAGTTTTTGCCGAACAGGAGTCAGTAGATACTTGCAAGAAAATCAGCTGTTGCTTTTTTGATTGGTTAATGCTCAAATTTTAAAATTTTTGTTGTTGCTTTTCTATGTCACGATTACCTGTTTTTCACCTGCAAGTTTTACTGAATGAATTTCCCCAGCAGTAACTGAAACTATTGCGCTCTCTTGTTTTGTGTCACCGAACACTTTCCAGTAAACATCCTGTATCACTGCTATCGTTTAACCAGCTGATAGTTACAAACATTCATCAATCTCCGTGAGAAGCCGCGTTGAATGCAAAATTAACTTTGCAAATAGAACGACATATTCGTTTAGTTATATAAAAATCGGGGTTAGTGTACTTCCTGCGAGGGCTTATAGAATCGTAAGCGCACTTGATGAAACATTTAGTTGCACAGTTAAGCCCGAAGAACTAAGAAATTGATGTAGGGCAGCTCATGGCGTTGATTTTGTAATAGGTTTGCATTTTTATACCTAGCAGTGCCACGCACACAAGGTACATTAACTTCACTCATGTGAACAGTATTATGTAACGGCATAAATGACTCGAGATAGATATTGACTTATGTATATCAAAATGTTCAGGAGAATATGAGAAATTGATTAAGCCAGGTCTGTCCGTCCGGCCGTTCGTATGTGAACACGATACATTTTGAGATATCTTAATGAAATTTGGTATGCAGGTTCTTTAGGACTTATCGCCGAGCGCTATTTAAAATGGGCGTTCCCTGCCCCTTTAAAGAGGATTATTAACTCCGGCAAAAATTGATTTGTCGAAACAAAATTTGGCGGAAATGTTGAATATATAAAGGTAAGTGTTTATTGTAAAAATGGGAGAAATGGGTTGAGGGCCACGGCCAGTTTTTAAAATTTTGTGTATTTTGGGAAGTAGGCGTGGCCACGCTAACTTTTCAGCATAAAAGTTCTGCTATTTTTAAAGGTGATTGCTTGTAATTTTAACTAGCTATTTCAATGAGAATTTGTCAGCTGCTTCTCAATAGTATGTAGTATATTCCTGCCAAATTAGGCAAATCGGATAACACACAAGCAAAATATCTGGGCAAGTAATTAATACCCCACTGCAATAGGGAAGTTTAATATCTTTTTCGATTTGTATACCTTTCATAAACATGAAATGTTTGTAAGTAGGAGAAGAAGAAGAGATGGGCCCATCAATAAGTATACTGAAATAATCAGGACGATGAGCTGAGTCGACTAAGTTATGTCCTCCTCTCCGTCCGCCTGTCTGTCTGTCCGTTTGAACGCAAATTTTTCAAACATAAAATGTGCAAGTATGGTATTTTGAAAAAAATGTGGTTAGCAGTGGTTGGTGGGGAAGCTATTTATATACAAATAAATTAATTTGCCACTCAAAACTAATAACAGAAGTGTTTTTATTGAAAACAACACCAAAAGTGGCACCAAACACTTTTCCAAAATTATGTAAATCTTGATCAAGTGACACATATGTCCAAATATCATTAATTTAGACCAAATGCGTTCAGATTTATGGCGATTTGAAATTTTATTTGGCATGGGGGCGTGGCACCGCCCACTTTTCCAAAATTATATATAGCCATGCTGTAACCAGGGAACCCAAGAAAATACTGCGAAAATTGGACGCCTATAAAGGACACACAGCCACACATTCATTTTTATACCCAGCGGGTACTAGTACACAGGGTATTATAGTTTTGATCATATAACGGTGGTTTGTAACGGTACAAAATAATAGAGATCGATATGGAGTTCCATATATCAAAGTTCTTAGAATGAACAGAGGAATTCATTAAGACATGTCCGTCCGTCCGTCCGTCCGTGGACACGATAACTTGAGTAAAAACTAAGATATTTGAATGAAATTTGGCACTTGTTGCTTTCGAACCATAACCACGCCCCTTTTTTCGATATCAAAAATTTCGAAAACCGTATAAAATGGGTTAGTTCAATAATAGAAGCAGCTACAGGTTCCTTTCGAACCATAACCATGCTCCTTTTTTCCACATCGAAAATTTCGAAAACCGTATAAAATGGCTTAATTCAATAATAGAAGCAGCTACAATGATCAATTTTTGCTAGGTTTATTAATTTGGTTGTCCCATTGACGATTTTATAAAATTTTTGGAAAAGGGGTGTGGCACCGCCCACATATGAGTGAAGAAATTTTCAAACTTTGACTATTATTAACTTTAGAACCGTTTAAGCTAGTATAATGAAATTTCGTAGGAGGCATACTATTAATGTGATAAATGCACCCATAGAAAATAAGCGAAATCGCTTTTCGACCACGCCTACTTTTTCATAAAAGTTATATGGAAAGGAGGTAGAAATATTGAACTGCCCATATCTAATTAACTGATAGCGGTATAATAATATAATTTGATATTTACATCAATTTTCTTATTCTTTATATGATTTTTTGCAACATTTTGGAAGATGGGCTTGGTACCGCCCACTTATGAGTCAAACAAATTTCAAATTCGACTGTTAATAACTTCAGAACGGTGTACGATAGAATGACGAAATTTAATACGAGGTATACTATAGACATGTAGAGTACGCCCACGGAAAATAATCAAAATCAGTTAACGACCATGCCCACTTTTAGACCGAGATTTTCTAAAAGATAGGTATGAAACCGGAACATGCCATATATCCTTCACTGATGCAGATAGAATGCTAGAATTTCGTAGTTACAATGACCTGATGACCTTGTTAATGCCTTTTTTTTTTAAAATTTTGGAAAATGGGCTTGACACCGCCCACATATAAATGAACAAAATATCAAATTTCAGCTATTATTAACTTCAGAACCGTGTTTAATAAAATTACGAAATATGATACGAGGTATACTATCTACGCTTTTCAAAATTATATATATCCTATGCTGTAACCAGTGAATCCAAGAATCTAAGGTGAAAATTTCATATAGATCGCTTGAGTACCTTGGACGCCTATACAAAATTAAAATTTTATATAGAATGGGGGCGTGGCACCGCCCACTCTTTCAAAATTATATATAGCCTATACTGTAACCAGTGAACCCAAGAATCTACTGTAAAAATAAAGATAAAAATAATAATAATAAAGATCGGTTAAGTACTTTGGACGCCAGACACACAGACGCTGGATATTTAATGATCGGTTCCACCCGAACTTAGATTTCTTTACTTGTTATTTATAAGATTGTTCCAGCGCGGTTAAGTTCTGCAGCTTGTATTGTACGATAGGGGGTCACCCTGTCTGAAACCTAGTTTAGTTTCGAACGGCTCGGAGAGGTCCTTCTCAATTCTGACCGAGCTGGGGGTGTTGCTCAAGGTCATTTTGCACAGGCGTATAAGTAGCTGCATATAGGCAGCTCCTTTTCGTGCTACTGAAAGCGGCTTTAAAATCAACAAAGAGATGATGCATGTCGATTCTTTTCTCGCGGGTTTTTTCCAAAAATATGGTCGATGGATGATAAGGTCCAATCAGTCCCTTCACGTCAAGCTTCAGTCTTTCGCTCAATACGCTGGATAGGACCTTATATGCGATATTCAAAAGGATGATCCCCCGATAGTTGGCGCAGTTTGCAGGATCGCCCTTGGGATTGGGCAGAGAACACTTTGATTCCAATCTTCAGGCATGCATTCATACGACCATATTCTTCATACAAGCTGATTAATGCGCTTTACAAGCTCGTCGCCGGCGTGTTTGAATAGCTCAGCAGGCAAACCATCAGCACCAGCTGCTTTATTGTTTTTCAATCGGGATATTGCTATTCTCATCTCATTATAGTCGGGTTGTGGAACGTCCATTCCATCATCTTCGAATGTGGGCTTGGGTTCGGCATCTTCTCTGGTTTCTAGCTCAGTGTCTCCATTTAAAAGGGTAGAGCAGTGATCCCTCCATATTCTGAGTGCTCTCTGAACATCGGCCACCAGGTCACCGTGCTTATTTTTACAGGAGTTTGCCCCGGTTTGAAACCTTCTGTTATTCGCCGAATTTTTTGATAGAATTTTCGGGCGTTATTCCCGTTGGCCAGCATCCCAAGCTCTTTGATTTCACGCTTTTCTGCCTCTCTTTGTTTTCGCCCGGAAAAGCCGCCTCGCTTTCCTTTCCATCTTGTGGTAGTGTTTACACACTCCTGGTTGCGTTCGATCTCAGGGTTGCCTTGTAGGCTCCGTCCTCTCTTTTCGTTGCAGTGCGGCACTCTTCATCATCATACCAGTTGTTTTTCGCGTTAGTCGGAAGCTAATTACTTCTTCGGCTGCGGTACGGAGTGGTCCTAAGATACGATCCCACTGCTCATGCATTCCACTAGGTTGAATTGTGCTCTCGGAGAGCAGGTGTGCGGGGCGATCTGCGAAATAATTAGTCTGTTGCGATTGCAGCTTTTTGACGTCCAGCTTTCCCTGCGTTTTTTGTTGCACCTGTTTTGTCGTACAGAGGCGGGTACGATTCGTAGCTTGTACTAGGTAATGATCAGAGTCGATGTTAGGTCCTCGTATTGTGCGAACGTCTGTCACAACGTGGTCGATCTGGTTGCGTGTTTTTCGATCGGGGGAGAGCCATGTAGCCTAATGGATCTTCTTGTGCATGAGCTTAGTGCTGGATATGACCATGCTTCGGGCAACGGCGAAGTCGATCAGCCTGTATCCATTTGGCGAAGTCTGATCGTGGAGACTGAACTTCTCGGCAGTGGGGTCAAATACACCCTCTTTACCTACCCTGGCGTTAAATTCGCCAAGCCCGACTTTGATATCATCACGGGGGCAGCGCTCATATGTTTCTTCCAGGCTCTCGAAGAATGCATTATTTTCCACGTCGTCCTTTTTTTCCGTGTATGATCGCATATAAACGATATGGTTAAAAATCGTACTTTTATGCGGATTTCGGCGAGACGCTTATTCACGGGTGTGAACGACAGTACTCGGTAACGGAGTCTCTCTCACACCACGCCGAATCTGCGGTTGTCTACATGCCCACTCCAGTAGATGTTGCAAGATGTTTCGTTCGTGATTCCTCGCCCCGTCCATCGCACCTCTTGTATGGCGGTGATGTCACCTTTTGCTTTCCTCAGGACCTTAACCAGCCAGGCAGCGGCACCTTCCCCATTAAGGGACCGGATATTCCAGGTGCCCTTATCTCATATATAATCATCTATAAACGGGGTTCTCATATCCTAGGCTTTGTTGAATTTCATTGGAACGTTGTTTTATTGGTGGGTGCCAAACCCAACGTACAACCCGTTTCGCGGGAGGTTGTAATTCAATTACACGTTTGTATAGCGACCCGCTTGCTCCAAGACAGACGCCCGCTTACAGCCACACCACATGGTAATTAGACTCTAAACACCCAAACGGGTGTTCGGTGGTTACCCAGAGGATACTTGACGCAAGCGCCCGGTAGTAGTGAGCTGCTTGAACCGCATGCGAAAGAATCGCGCGTGCCATTACCAGGTGAATGGCGAACAGAAACTTCCCCAACTTGCGTAGACTTCTACACACGGCCCATCCTCCTATTCGCTTATACTTCTCATAAATTTAAAAACCCCTATAATAATTAATCGATGGAATAAGCATTTTATAAGATGGACATTTTTTGGTGGATAAAGAAATACATATACATCTATATATTTACATGAATATTTTCATACATTAACATGCAGTTACCACAATGGGCCAACGGGCGTAAGAGAAGTTATGTACCATGCCAAGTGGCAGCCACCATACCTACATGCATGCATGTGTATGTACATAGCTACAATATCCAACATATGTACATAAGGATGTGGGCATTGCTCTATTTATATTCTACCTATGTATAATTGTGAAAAAGCGAGCCTGCGCAGATAAGCACAAAACCAAACTCTGGCAACACCTACCCTAAGAAAAATTCGAAATACAACTACATTAATTTTAACATCTAGTTAAAACTCTAACTTGATTCCCTATTAAAAGAACACGATTAGCTCACCTATGAATTTGCAATAACTGAGTTTTCGGTTATGAAACCATTTGAAGGGTCTCCTTTCCCAGTCCGGAACTAAATTCAGACCTTACTTGATTATGTTTTAGGAAGATTCTATATAATTTCAGTGAATACTCAAGCATCTAATATCTAATAATTCCCTTAATAGCTGATAGTTCAGATCATAAATAATTTTCTCACGTTATATATATTTTTTGTTTTGCATATCCGCAATATCTCTATAACAATAAAACGTTTTATCCATTTAGATGATATATTTAATCTGCTACATTTCAAACAATACGGTTGGGTTACTTAAATGGTTGGCACCCAATTTTCCTTATATACATTTAAAAATCTCCTGATTAAGTTCTTCCATTTATACAGTTTTTACAGAGTCGCCACCTGTCTAAAATATTTTTAAAATTAAATGAGACTAACAATATTACGTTAAAACAAGTAAGGAAAGGGCTGTCTTAGACTATGCCGAAGACTTTATACCTTTTATGAATACGTATCACGGATATAAGTGTCCGATACTTACACACAATTAGTACAAACTCTGCAAAACTGTTAATTTAAAGATACATAGCCCAAACCCCATTTATCGAAACAATCGATTGTATGGGAGATATATGTTATGTTGGTCCGATCAGGGTGATTTTCATTCCCATTGATTGCAAGAGTAATAGGCTAAAACCCGTTTATCGGAACAATCGATTGTATGAGAGCTATGCGTTGTGTTGGTCCGATCTTTCTTGTTCCGACAAATGATTAATGCTTTACAAAATGGCGCCCCACACCAAATTTCATCCAAATATCTCTAAAACTGAGGGACCAGTTTGCGTTCAAACAGACAGACGGACAGACGGACGGACGGACAGACGGACATGGCTAAATCGACTCAGCTCATCGCCTTGATCATTTCGGTGTACTCATTGGTGGGTCTATCTCTTCTTCTTCTAATACTTACAAACATCGGACCAAAGTTATGATACCACTTCATGTTCATGGGTTCCAAGTAGGGTTACCATCCAGATATATCACCAAAGGGGTTTTTCTTAAAGGCTGCATAGTGCTTAATCGTCATTTAATTTGAGATGTGGTTAAGCTGGGTTTCAAAATGGCCGGTTAGCATAAATCAGTGTGCTATTTCCTTAACCAGCGATGGAAGACCGATTATCTGATAATGGAGCAAAAGTTCCCATCTGACCACTGTGGCTGTGGGCGTGCAGAAAGCGCAGTACGGCTTTGTAAAAACGAAATTGTCAATTTAGAAAATCAGGTTCACCATTATAATCCCAAATCCTAGAAAAACAGCTTAGCAAACTAACTTATCATTTCGTGATATCTTAAATTTTGCAGTTAATAAAACAAAGCTAGTTTACTTCAAGGCTTTCTTAAAGGCCCAATGCTATTCGAATAATAAAAGATAACTACGCAAGCTAATCACCTTGCGAAGTCATAAATCATACAAAAAAAACAGCTCTTCTACACGTTTCAGAAATAATCTAGCATTATATTGGAAATGAAACACGTGTTAGGGTTACTGCAGATTAATAAAATACGGCTCTGAACTTTTTTCCGAAAAGAAACAGCCATGATTTTGTGATATCCTAAACAGTTTTATACCGTGACCTGAAGGAGGGGTCCTCTACTCTCGAGGCCTGAAATCGAGCGGTTTTTTTGGAAATAAATTCCGAAGGATCTACTGAATGGATTTAAAATTTTTATTTTTATTTTAAAGGTACATGTTTTGACCTCAAAATTCTTGTATCGAATACCAAAACAAAAAATATTGTTGACCTTGAAACTTCATTAACTAAATTGATGTTGAAACTGCATGGGTCCCGCTCGAGTAAAACTCTGGCCAGTTGGTTATTATATAATCAAAAATTTAATATTCTTTATAATCACAGTTACGTTGGCTATGTTTCCCGAAACAGAATTCATTTATTTTGTAAATTGTAAAATTTATGCAACAATTTGTTAAAATCTAAAATTTTCACGTTATTTTTTGACATAGCAAATCGTACTCAGGAAAACATAGTTATAGGTATGTTCACTGATTAATTCAGTATAAAAAATTACGAAATCGGAACAATACTTTTATGAAAAGTCTTACTCGGCAGCTGAAAAACCCCTAATTTCGGGATAACGCGTTTAAAGATAAATTACTGTGATTGGCGTAACTCAATAAAAGAATTTTGAAGTCAAAACATGGACCTTTAAAATAAAAAAAAAAGTTAAATCCATTCGGTAGATCCTTCGGAATTTATTTCCAAAAGAACCGCTCGATTTCAGGGGGGCCCTTAAGCAAGCACGAAACACTGGGCACAGAAAAGAAACTGTGTTTCTGCTGATGAGTTGTTATTTATAATTATGTATACATATGCAATTTTTATTTTACCACAAATTCTACTCATTGTATATATTATTAAAATAGACCTGCGTAAATTGGCATGCCATTATAGATCACTACTAGGTATATAATGTTCGGTTCCACCCGAACTTAGACTTCCTTACTTGTTTAATCCTGTAAAGATTCGTGAGGCATTTCGAAACAAAAAGTGATTCAAATATTTTTTCAAAAAATCAACTGCTTCGCCGTAAATAAGTGTTAAAAATTTTAAAATGAGTTTACTTTTCAAAAATGTAAATTTTTTTTCTAAATATATAGTTTTTAAAATGACTCGAAGAATCTTAAAGAATCACTTCATATAAAACCAAGAGCCTACGATGTTTTACCTTATCTAAAATGCTCAAATGTTGCTAAGGTTTTGTTACAAGTTTTGTTTCTATACCTGAACGTTTCGGTACTGAGGTAGCGTTACTAGTTTTGTTGCTATATCGCGCGTTTCGGTGACAGTTCTTGTGATCATCGTTGTTGGGAGTTTCGGTACAGGTTTTGGGTCTGCTAAAACCGTTTCCAGGAAATTGTTCCTAGTTTTGTTACAAAGTAGTATCGTTCCTCACCGTTTCGCTACACTTTTCGGTATAGGATGTATCAATACAGTTTTGTTTTTTTACTTACCCGTGGAACTGAAACGCGTTACAAGTCCCTGATATATTTAAATGCTACAATTTCAAACTACAAACCAAATTTGGTCATTGTAGCTAAAAACATTATGTGCTGAATCATTTTTTTTTTTTTGTGTTCTCACAAGCACTTGATATACATAAAGTGGGTCGGCTATTCTATGATTTCGCCTACTTTAAACGGTGATGGGAGATGACTCCCAAGGTACCTGCATACCTAATTCCAATAAGATATCATAAAATTTGATCAGGATAAGGTATTAAAGTTAGGTATTAGACAATTTATACAATCACATTCAATAAAGATGAACATTGGAACTTTCGCGGCATTCTGTAGGAAATAGGGCTATTATTTCATCCGCTAGAACGTTCAGGATGAAAAGTAAAATATCCGGGCAAGGAGTTAATAGCCCACCGCAAAATCGAGTTGTATATCTTTTTTGATATTCATACCTTTCATGAACATGAAATGTTTGTACGTATACTGAAATGATCAGGAGGATGAGCTGAGTCGATGTAACCATGTCCGGCTCTCGATACGTCTATGTGTCTGTCTGTCTGTCTATTTGAACGCAAATACGAACTGAAAGTATTAAAATAGACCTGCGTAAATTGGGTTGACATAATAGATCACTACTAGGTATATAATGTTCGGTTCCACCCGAACTTAGGCTTCCTTACTTGTTTTCTCATTAATTTTCTCTCTATAAATTTCGTCTAAATGCCTGGCTTCAACATATTTGAGACCTTCGATTGGTTTGTCTTTTACTGGAAGAAAAAATACAATAATCAGATAAGCTTTGCGAAAAAAATTAAACATATGCTTACAAGTTAAAAACGTATAAAGTACTTTAAATAAGTTCCATGATTTCCACAGCTTGGCCAAAGGGTCATCGTCAATTTGTGTATATAGTCGCATTTCGGTTTGTGGATTAAGTTTAAGACTTTGTGGAAAATGCGCCATTGGTTGTACCGCTTCAAGTTGTATTATTAAATGCTCTTCTTCTGAAGGAGTATATACCACGTTTTGAAGTAAGCAGTAATTATCACCCTCTCCCTCTTGAAGTTCGCTGATGATGCTGCTATTCAGATCGTTCATTGTGATTTTGTTCAAAACTTATACAAGGTGGCGCAAAAGTAAGCTTCCGTTGTTCAGCATAGCGGTTGTGGCACGTGCAGTGTGTGCTGTTGCACCGTCTTGTTGGAACCACATGTTTTCCAATCCCAATTCATCAAGTTGCGGCAAAAAGAACTCGTTGATCATTGCTCTGTAGCGCTCACCATTCACAGTAACCGTTTGGCCCGCGACGTCTTTGAAGAAAAAAGGTCCGATGACTCCTCCAGCGAAAACAGCACACCATACAGTGACTTTGAGCGGGTGTAATGGCTCTTCGTGGGTTACACGCGGATTTTCAGTGCCCCAGAAGCGAAAATTTTGCTTATTTATAATAATAATAATAATAATAATAATTCCCAACGGATTACCCACCATATCCCGCCCGACCGGCGCGAGGGGCGCATCCGCATAACGCGCGGATTATTCGTTCGTGCCGAGTCGTTGAAAGGCTTTGGTTTGTTAATCGTCGAGATCTAAAACTGCTCAGCTACAGAGAAAACCTCATCAGCTAAGTAAAGTAGATATAGGATAGATTATACATTAAGAAATAACTAGTTAACAGAATAAAATATCAAATCTACCAGAAAGAGAGTTATAATCTTGACACAAACAGCGAAAAGGCTGATTTAACTGAAAATTGGTTCGGCACTGTTTTAAGACTAGAGGTTTAAAATGCCTTGAAGGACGAGACGGTACATTGAAGTTCACTTCACTTAGAAGAAATGGGCTGGATAGTGAACCATTTAGCAATTTAATCATAAAAATAATTCCAAGCATTTCCCTCCGACTAGAAAGTGTGTGTAGATTAATGAGTTTTAAACGATTCGTATAGGGTGGCAGATTGTACGAGGGATCCCAATGAAAATCTCTTAAGGCAAATAGTAAAAATTGTTTTTGAACTGTACCCGCTAAGATGGAAATGGGCCTCATCACTCATGATTATTTTTGATGAAAAATCATCTTCCTCTTGGTGGTGATTAAGGATGGCTAGAGCGTATGTTAGACGCGATTGGCGGTCAGCAGCTAACAGCTGATGCACCGTCTGGACTTTGTACGGAAACATCTTCAAATCTTGTACCAAAATTCGCTGTAAAGACCGTCGACTGATACCCATTTGCGTGGCACGTCGTCTGGTCGATGTCAACGGCGCTTCCATGACATTCTCGGCTACAGGAGCAATATTCTCTGCAGAACGGCTACTCCGGGGTCTGCCACGCCTGGCAGAATCTCGTGTTGTGCCAGTCTCTTCGAGGCGAGCGGCTAAACGTCGCAGTGTTTCACCAGTAGGCGTTGGACGGCCAGGAAATCTGCGACGAAATTCACGTTGTGCCAAAGTCCCCGACCGATTATTGGTCAAATAAATAGTCAGCAATATTCCGCGTTCTGGAGCAGTGTAGCGTAACATTGTTTATTAACGTGTATTTCGCATGTGTTTACTACACAAATGTCAAAACAGAACTGACTTTAGGGGTTAATCGCAAAATTTATAGCATTTTCTGATAGGAGGATTACTTTTGCGCCACCTGTATGTGTTTACTTATATGTACTTGTACTTCTAATCTACCTTATTTATAAAGTAAACAGAGTTATGATTAAAACTAATGAATGATTTCAAATTCTAAGCTATGAGTAAAAATGCTTTGGTCTTATCATATATTGACAAGTCGGAAGTAATTGACAATTAAGTGGTGGACCGTCAAAAGTCTCAACTGGATAAATTGATAACAAACTTGTATTAGAATTTCAAATGAAATATAATGCTCATTTAACACAGCTTGGAGTTTTTGACACCAAACATGTAGTTTGTAGTCGACAACTACATAGTAAGAAGCCATATAAAAATCAGTGCTAAAATTGGTCGATACTGTTAAATAGTGTCCCGACGTGTACAAGCTTGAATTAAATTTTACTTGGTTGTAGCATAATATACAATCTTTGTGAACTCTTAATGTGCTTTCAATAAAATCTAAATACTACATTTATACTCAGCTGTGTTTTCGTATTGCAAAGTTATATCTTTTTCTTGTAATAAGTTATAGGCAAATTTTAGCTGAAACTTTATCGATACTGACCAAAGAAAAATATTTCTACTGTTGGTTACTTTGGAATATGTTTTGAGTTCACTATAGTTTTTTTAACATAGCTCGCCCGTTTGCACCAATATTAAAATTGTATAAGATCGTTTCTTTCCCCACAAAATACATAAAAAAATACAAGAAAAATACTTAGTGTCATACGGGCATATGTTTTGCTTCATATCGAAAGCTCCAATTAAATTTTGGTGGCCTGGAATGTCGAATGACAGTTGGATAATGGATTAGATTATGATGCTTCGGTTTTAAAGTATCATTGAACAGTTCTATGTACCTTCTGTTATGTGGCACAATAAGATGTGCTATTTTATAAATGTCTTCCTCATTTAAACTTGGTATAAAAATATAACCTATTAATTTAATTAAATCACAAAGAAATGACCACACATCCTCATTTGTGGGAATTAGATGTCCTGTATCAGATGCAAGTAATGAATAAGTGTATTGAGCTTTTTCCTTTTTAAGTGGGATAAAGATATATCCTTGCAAAATTTTAGAAGCGTCTGTTTCTCCATATGAAATAGTTTTTTTAAGATAATTTAATTGGTCAAGTGTAAACATCTTATTTTGGATGAAATAGTAAATATTATTAGCTAGATCGTAATGTGCAACTCCTTCAAATATATCATGCATTATGTCTATAGCATAGTTTTCTGTAACATGAAACGAAGGAATTCCATTAAGCAATGAGTTTTTCATCACGCCGTTTGATTGGTTACTAACGTCTACATTATAATTTTCGGAATTTCTCAGTGGCAATGAATTCTCCTCACACAAACTTAAAGTCGTTGTCTTTGAATCAATTCAAAATCGACAAAAGTTATTGGCAGTGAAAGATTTACTGAAATCAAGGATCTGATTTAGACCACGATTGTCCCCTAATACAAGTCCCAAAACGAAATGCACTCTTTTCCTTTGACCGTCTATATTTAGATCCAAACCATTAACTTCTAAAGAAGTAAGTATTTTCATCAAGGAACTCATTGTCAATTTATTTCCAAACGTTTTTTGCTAGATATACGTGCTTTAGTTTTGATACATTTCCCAAAGTTGGGAGTGATATGTATAAGGCAGTCACTGCCTGTGATCTAGTATGTGATCCAAGTGGATTATTAATTTCAAAATCATCAACATATAAGAAAAGGGGAATACATACTTTGTCTTTAAAAAAAAAGCTATTTTACTATGCCACAATTTTCAATGAACAAAATTTTTTAAGTTTTGTGAATCAGCATTATATTGCTCCATTCTGTTCAATTATTTCTCTAGAACTTGTGGCTTCTCAAAAATTTTTTTGATTTGAAACTCTATTGGCAGTAATATTCCAGTATCAACATGTTCTTCAAGAACATTTTGACCACACTTTATCTTATTAATAACTGATCGATTTATAACGAATTTATTTGGCTTTTCATACAAATTATTATCTTTGAAATGTTAAGAAGTTTATATTCAGAAAATAAATCACTGAAAGGATTCACAAAATTTTCAAAAATTTTTGAAATATCTGCAGAATTTTCAACACATAAATCATGTATGATCTTTTTCAAACAATTTAATAATGGTTGTATAACAAACGCATTAATGTTATTTAACAAAAGGGGAACATTGCACCTTGCAATTTTGTTATTGTTCTGCATTGATAATGTGAATTTACAAATTTTTTTTTTAACTCTTCTTTCAGATGTTTTTCAGATATAAACATTCCACCTTCTTTACAATTGCTTTCAAATTCCATATTATCAATTTCTGAGGAAGTTTTATTCTCAATTACTCGACTAATCTCCGTTTTTTAATTGCTTCATTTGCAGGGAAACTTTTACGGTTGATTCTTAACAAATGATTACTTAAATATCTTTTATAAGAGTACATATTAACAAACATAGCTGGGGAACTTCGATTAGAATTAGAAATCATAACGATTACAAAAATTAAGTAATCTAATCATTAGATTTTTTTTGATTCTTTATATTTTGATTACTAATTGATTAGAGCTAATCAAAAATCTAATGGCGATTAGCGACGATTAGCATATCTAATCAAAACTAATCAAAACTAATAAAAAAAAAATCAAATAGATTTCTCGATTAGTTTTGATTAAATTTGATTAGATCAACTGTTTTGAAATATTTTTTTTTTTTGTCATTTAATTCATAAAGTAACAAACTTAAAACAGCTTTTATTCAACATTTCATCGTAAACATCATCATCTTCTGGAACCAAAATAATAGTTATGTAGTTTGAAAAATCATAAAATATTGATAAAATTACCTTTATTGAAATCATAAAAAGAGCTTTCATAGTCTAACTGAGGCACGACCGTTTCAGAACATGTGGAATCATTTTGAAAGAAAATGCCTATTACTTCAATCACCCTTTTACTGATCTGCTCCTGAGTACAGTCAGGCGAAGTTTTTTGGATAACAGGCAACCATTTCATTTTCACATTTGGTGTCAATACAGCTGCCGCTAATGCCATATTTACCTCAGGAGCCAATGTAAAACATGGTTTAAGCCTTTCTCTCAATTGATTTTCTAATTGTACTGCTGTTGAGCTAACATTGCTCAAAACTTCGGGTTTTCTGGATAATTTTAGCAGTTTGTTACTCAAAGAAAATAACGCAGGAATAATACAACCATATTTCACATTGGCATCATCTTGGAGAAAGTCCAAAGTTTGGGCAATAGGCTCCATTAGCAGCTTGTACGACTCCAAATATTGAAAATCACTTGATGTAAAAGGAGACAGATTCAGCTCATCGGAAAGCTTATTCAATTTCTCTTTGTACTGTAGTAACTTCACGATTGCATCATATAGTGAGCTCCACCTAGTTACTACTAGTACAACAAGAGCTGAACCTCAAATGCTCTGAATGATTTCGGAGGATTTTGGCCATTTGCATTTTTTCCAAAGGTGATTGCACTTTTTGATCGTCTGTAAGAAATGAATTTTAGTTGCATTTAAAAAAAAAATATTTAGTATTTTCGAGAATCGGCATTTCGTCTTCACTATTTTCCTCTTCCTCATCACTATCATATTTTGGCAAACCATAATCAAAAAAAATAATTCAAAATAGTTGATCTAATCAAATCTAATCAAAACTAGTCGAGAAATCTAATCGATTTTTTTTTTTTGATTAGTTTTGATTAGATATGCCAATCGTCACTAATCGTGATTAGATTTTTGATTAGTTCTAATCTAAGCAAAAAGTAATCGATTAGAATAGCCATCTAATCCTAATTAATCAATTAGGATTAAAAAAAAAAAGTTTCTAATCCGATTAGTAATCATTAGGATTACTAATCATTATTCCCCAGCTATGTTAACAAATGATTGCCTACAAAAGCTATAAGGGCAAATGTATTGACTTTTATGAGCACAATGAATTATTTTAAGATGACTTATCAAACTATTTATGGTTTCAAAATTTTTTTCACAAATAAAGCATAACATTTTGAATTAAAATCTTTTAGATATTCTATAACTTTTATTTCTATTACTCACTCTTAAGTTTATATAATTTACCCGTCTGCAGAATGGCCGCTTAGTGTTGAAATGCCCAATTTTGGAACGCAAATCGATCTGGACCGCAAGAAACAATTCAAATACTCCGATTAACCCTCATTAAAATTGGTGAGGCTTTATACATTGATTTTAAAGATGTCTGAATCATTTGTTTACTAACCTGGTCTCTTAAAAAATCACTAAAAATTTATAAATTTACCGCGTTGTGACTTTTTGTTTTGAATGGAAACACACAGAATGATGAAAAATAGCGTGAGCCTCACCTAATTTGAACTTTTACAAATACTTTGTTGAATCAAACAAGTTTCTTAGGTAATATAGCAAGTTACCTAAGATAACTTCGTAAAAATAAACAAGTTCTTTGGTAGATTAAAAAAGTTTCCTAGGTCCCATTGCAAATTACCAAAGCTAACTTCGTAAAAATAAGCATTAACTTTGTTAGGTTAACTAAGTTTCTTATGTGTTTGTGCAAGATACCTAAGCTAGCATTCTATACATTGCTCAGCTAATAAAGTACTTGGCTGATGACACAAAATACCCAAGTTATCACTGTTAAGAATTCTAGGCACTTCGTTGAATTAAATTATAAGAGGTGCTAACGCGTTTTACATAAGATAACTTTGACAGATTAACTAATCTTCGTTCCCTCTAATCAAGTGTAAGTTTCCCTGAAACCTTGTTGATTTACACATAGTTTTTAAAGCCCATATAAATACAAAAAAATACCTAGGATAACTTAGTGAAAGCAACCTCGTTTTTTGTTAACCAAAGGGCTTAGATAAAAAATTACCTAAGCTTTTTTTTGCATGGGAAAGCATAAATTGCGCAAATACTTTGGTAGTTTGTACAAGTTTCTTGGGCCCCATACAAAATTCTTTAACCAAGTTAACTATGTTGTATTTACAATTGTTTTTTCTCTGTGTGCATGTTGGCGTATTTTATCCGGTAGTCATGATCTGCAATCAGCCGAGCAATCCCTAGCTGAAAGCATAGACGCTCTCAATTCAGCCGGCTTCCCTTTAAAAAAGATCACTGCAAACCCATCTGGACATTCTAAAACATATTCCCAAGGCGGACTTGCTAGACACCGACTTTCTCGAATTCGACAAAACTAGCATATGGAAGGCGCTCTCAGACACATTTTCTTATACCTCTCTCTCTCTCTCTATGGCGCGATATACAACAGGTATATCATCATAAACCTCCTAAGAGATTTTTGCGCCAAGCTTCTCTTCCAATTTGTGGTGTGCCTATTTGAATTTTCCCTACAAATTGGTGGGACCTACAGTTTTTTGCCGACTCCGAACGGCATCTACAAAGGAGACGAATTTTTTGCTGAGAAGCCTGTCATGGCAGAAATACACTCGGAGAGTTTGCCAAACCACTGCCGAGGGGCGACCCCGTTTTGAAAAACTTTTTTCAAATCACTTTTGATGTTACCTGTACCAGGGCTCGAACCATGGACCTTCGGTGTGGTAGGCCGGCAACACTACCTTCACACCACGGCGGCCGCCATACCATGAACTTAAATAAAGCCTCGAAGGCAGACACTAACCTGTATATTTTATCCCCGATGGCAAAAGTTTTCGACCCACCATGGTGCCTGACGTCCATCATGATACAGGCAAAAATATAAATGCAAGAACTGTAGTTGGACGGGACCGGAATGAACGGGTCAAGCCGATACATCTTGTAAAAGGGAAGCAATTCTTCAAAAAATCTGCAGACGACTTCAGCCATTCAAATAAACCGATGAATTAATTTCGCCCCCGACCAACAGGTTGATTTCCATGGTGTCTGCGGCGCCTCTGTAAGGCTTATTGTGCGAACAAGGAGCGCTTTTATTAGTCAAACTAGTCGCAGTAGTGCAGCCATCATCAAATTAACTATGTGGTCTGACTCGAAAACCACCACATTCCTGGAAAACCTATGTCTCTAACAGAACCGCCCAGATCATAGACTTCGCTCCTAACACTCTTTGTCTAGTTCACCACAAAGGCCGTCCACCTGGAGTTGGTCTCGGCCCTTAGCAGCAGGACATTTATTGCTGCCTTTGCTCGCATCGTAGGACGTCGATGACACCCAGACCAAATGATGAGCGCCAGTGGCAAAACTGTCGTTTACGCCTAGTGTCACGGAACTATATTTCTTATCCTTTCTGAAGGAAGTCTCGTCGGAAACCGTTCAGGAGTATGCTCCACAAGGCATCAATTGGAAGTTTATACCCCCGAAATCCACTGTAAAAAACTGCAAAACCCACTTGAGGAAAGTCTTCGGAACTCATAGCTTCAGCTTCGATGAGGCTTTTCTTACTTCTTGCCCTATCTCCCAGCTTCTTAAGGACCCTAATGACCTTACAGCTCTCACGCATTTTCTTCGAGGAGCACCCATCCTCTCCCTTTCAGAGCCGAACTACGAAAACCTCTCCATAACCAACAGGTGGGAAAGACTAAAAGTTTCTCATCATCAGCTCAACAAACCCTGGAAAAACGATTAAAAAAGTTGATGTATTTTGGAACGATTTTTCGTCATCCCTTGTCAAGTTTGGTTTTGTAACAAACCGGTTTTGGCGTTCCGCTGTCCTCAGTGTTTAGTTTCTTTCGAAACCGGTTTGTTACAAAACCAAATTTGACAAGGGATTACGGAAAATTGTTCCAATATACATAAACTTTCCACCCCGTCGGAAAATCAACAAATCAAAATAAGTTAATTCAAAAGTGTTGCCGATGAAAAATCGCTCAAACTTCTTCTAAAATTGGCGATTTAGTCATCATAACAGAATACAACTTATCCCCTACAGAGTGACGACTAGGTCGTGTGAAAAATATACACCCAGGACGTGACGGCCACATACAGTTGTAGACGTCCGCACCCAATATTGGTTTCTTCCGAGGCCCATCACTGCGGTGTGCTTTCTATCTCAGTGCTCATTCCCATTCCCAGAAATTACTAGAGTCCACTACGTTTGAGTTATTGCAAACTCTTAAGCACTAGGGTTTCACCTCAAGCTTATCATTAATATGCATCTCTATTTGTTTTTCTCTCCTTGCTTTTCCCCCAGAGGGATCGTCACCAGCACCACACCGTTCATTGGCGTCGCAGGGCACCATGCCCGCAGCCCGCCCGCGACTTACCAACGCAGTATCGGATAGTCGAAAATGTCGATTGTGCATGCAGATCCCGCGCTCCTGATGTGCCCTGCGTCCACAGCTATGCAGCCGCAGCAACAATCCACGAATGAATGACGAGAAGCAGTTGGAACATACACTAGGCGCTTAGTACGCCTAGGGGAGGCAGAATGTTTACGCGGTACAGGCAGCCCAACACGTCCCAACCCATCATGTACATTCCATCACGTCATACGTTTAAATAATTTATAACTTGTAAGGTATTATCCTAGCAAATCATTTATTGTATTATATCATCCCTCCTAAATTATGAAGTCAACTTATTTTAATAAATATTTCTTATTTGTAATGATCGTGAATGTGTGGCAACCCTCACACCCTAAAATCCCAAATATGAATTTGCCGCATCGGCAGATTTTCACTCACCGGCAAAAACCTGTGCAAGCTAAATCAGTGCCCTAAGTTTGTAGATCTATTCGAAAGAAAATTTTATCGCTTACGAGTGATTCAATTTGTTGTTCGAGCTCCATTCTGTTCCCTTTGGAATTGATTTATCCCCCTTTCGATTGTATAAAATTTGGTACTCTCTATTTCGAAAGCATAAGCCTAAAAGGTTGGAATTGTTTATGTATTTATTGAAAGAAATTGAATTTTATTTAATAAAAATAAAATAAAAATTAGTTGACGTAGGACCTACTTTCAACCAGCGACCGTACGCGTGGTAGTCGAATTGCTCATCGACTGCGACATGTACATCAGTGCTGTCTAATACTGTACTTAATATTTACCAGATGAGTTTTTGTATTTTGCTTTGCGTTTGAAATTTGTTATAAAGTAAATTCGATCGGAACTATTCAGTACCGATATATATTAGAATCGATTTTTGCTTTCGAGTAGAACACCTGTCGAAAAGAACTACACAGTAAGGGCCCAGATTTTCATACCATGTCTTTGCTTAAGAACAAATTTACTGCTGGAAAAAAGTTCGTTAATTTGAAGAAGCACATAAATATTTTTTCACTGTGCTTCAGTCCAATTTACTGAAATTTTTTCTCAGATCTATTTCCCAATGCAAGTCCGAACCCTGCACATTACATAGCTAAAAAGAAATTGAAGAAAAGTCTTTATGTGAGGGAGAATCAAGCAATTTCTCTTGCGTACTCATCACGCCCAGCACAGTTCTTTAAATAGAAATAATAGTTCCATTGCAAAAATATTATATTCACGCATTTTTTTTCATACTGTTTAAGAATAGCATCCTAAAACGTAGGATGAAATGGCACACATTGTGAAATGTGACTTATTATAAAAAAAGGGATGCTTTTCAATACTCGAAAATATTTTATGACCATTTCGCCCATGTCGCATAAATTGCGCCATTAAAATTGGCCATTTATAAGAAAATACCCAAGCTGGCATGTGATTCTTTACAAACAATACGCAACCACCAAATAAATAAACAACCCCGTATTCCGTATTGGCTCCTCCCTATTTAATTAAAGTTCTTCAACAAAGCCACAATTGCAACAATGAAAATATTTTATGTTTACTCAGGATATGAAGTAATGGCGAGTATACTATTCCAATAAATATTGGTGGTGGTTTCAGCCAAGAAGCCTTGTACACTGCTACATATACCCTCATATTTCATTCATATTTTATTGTTGAAGAAATACTGAAGCATACGGTGGATTACATCCTTTTCATTGGATATGCCCTTGTCCATACATATTGAGTTACTAAGGATATCAAATTGTTCGACTTTTGTGAATCCGAGATTTCGGGACCATGTATGTCGATCTGGATTTTTTTTTCAACAAAATTTGTTTGTCAATTTCTATAGAAATCTCTTTCACAATAAGATGGATACAAATATAAAATAGGGGGATTCGCTAGGTCTTGCAAACGGTGTACGGGGTGCATGGATTGTAAAATCACAACAAGAAAATATACGTAAAAAAAATATATTCCATCCGTACCGTTTATATTATGATGAAATCTATGTAAGGTGCATGAATTGTAGGAAATGAAAATACATCCATGTGACACCACATTTTTTAGATTAAGTTTCAAAGTGTATAAGGAAAAAATGTGCTTGCATATTCGTTGCGAGCTTTTTAACTAACACTTGGAGCATAAACCGTTTGTTTTACTGTAATCCCGGAACTTCTGAGACAGATACAGTTTCTTTATTCGTATATACTGTTTTCTTTATTCTATTTTATTGAAAGAGTAATAAAATAGGTGGACTTTAGCATCATCATAAACTTGTATGATGCCACGAGAAAATTTATGAGAAAAATAATAAGGGTAAGTGGATAGGATTTTATGGTTCGATTTTCCATCATGCCTTGTCAAATTTGGCTTGGGAGTACAAGTAGACACTTGCCTTCTCTGCTACTTTTACACGCTATGGTATTCTATGGGCTAAAGTTGACCAAAATAGGTGGTAACGTGTTATTGCACATGTAAAAATTTCTAAGAAAAGAAAATATATATATTTACAAAATTGTACACAGCTGTGTTAAAGTGGTCGTGGTAAATTTTTGGGGAGTTATGACCTGTAGAGGTTTTAAACTTCTTCTACTACTATGTGGGCAATACCAGGCTCATTCTGTTTAGTTAAATGTACTTAGCATTGCTTACTTTTCTTGTTACTTGAATACCTCATTGTATGTGTTTTTCAAAATGCTCGACACAGATAGACAAACTGGTGTCACATTAAAGTGGCAACAAGCGCAAAAGGCCAAACTCAAGTTTTGTCGAAAACGAGATAGTGCCACCATTGTGTTATCCGTGCTAGGATCTATAATCACACAAAATTTCACTGCTTTTGCTCAAAAATTGTGGACTTTATTTATTTTTGATTTCAATTCCATACATTTACACTACAATTATTGTTATTATTATTATTATTATTATTTATTCATTTTCATTCCAAACAAGCATGTGCATATTACAATAGTAACTTAAAGGTTAATATTAAGTGAGAGAAAAGTAAGGGCATTCTGTAAAATATAGTATTTTGTATCGAATGCCGCCATATACTAAAATAAATTACCATATAATACAAAATGTTTACAAATGTTAACAAAAATGTGTGGGGTGAGAGTAATTAATATGATTAATTTACATTACTTAAAATTATACAAAAGATGTGTACAGGCATTAAGAAATAACAGTTTTGGAATGAATTCAATTAAAGATTTAGCTCAAATTCACTAAGTGCTAGGGTTCTACAAATTTTTGGTTTCGCTGTGTGATTTTTCTAACAGAAAAGTTTTAACACTTGGCTTCATAAGGGTGAATTGAAGCCATACTGCTTGTAAGATATCTTCTATAATATAAATGCGCAAATTGGGGGGAAGTTGTCCCTCTTTATGGCCAAACTATACATTTAAGGTATTAACAATTGTACAGGGTGTTTTTTTTATAGGTTTGTTTTTCGAATAGAGATAAAACTGGCATTTTGTGGTCAAATCTGGCAACTCTAATGTCATTTATGTTCAGTTTGGTTTGCCATTTCATCATGAACAGGTTGACAAAAGAACAACGCTTGCAAATCGTGCAAATTTATTTCGAAAATAATGGTTCAGTTCGCGAAGTTTACCGTGAGCTCCGTCCATTTTATGGTCGACATAATCGTCCATCAGAGCAATTAATTCGGTTAACCATGGATCGTTTTCGCACTACGTTTACTCTATGTGATAATACGCATCCGCAGAGACGTCGAACAGTGCGCACCGAAGAAACAATTGCCGCTGTAGAGCAAAGTGTTGAAGAGGACCCGAATGAATCGATTCGCCACCGTGCACAGCAATTGGAGCTTTGTCCATCAACTTTATGGAAGATTTTGCGCAAAGATCTTGGCTTGCGACCTTACAAGATCCAGCTTGTGCAAGAATTAAAGCCGCGAGACCATGCAATGCGTCGTGATTTTGGTGTATGGGCCGAAAATGAGATTGATTTCGATGCTGATTTTCATCGCAAAATTTTGTTCAGTGATGAGGCTCATTTTTGGTTGAATGGCTACGTCAACAAGCAAAATTGCCGCATTTGGAGTGAAGAGAATCCTCATGAGACCCTTGAAACGCCATTACATCCACAAAAACTGACTGTTTGGTGTGCTCTATGGGCTGGTGGAGTCATTGGGCCATACTTCTTCCGCAATAATGCTGGAGAGGCAGCTACCGTTAATGGAGACCGGATTGGATGGCATGAATGTGGATGAGTTGTGGTTCCAACAAGACGGCGCTACATGCCACACAGCGCACGTCACAATCGATTTATTGAAGGAAACATTCGATGAGCGCATAATTTCGCGGAATGGACCTGTCAATTGGCCACCAAGGTCGTGTGATTTGACACCATTGGATTATTTTCTTTGGGGATATGTGAAGTCGCTCGTCTACACCAACAAACCAGAAACGTTAGGGGAATTGGAAGCCAACATTCGTGGCGTTATTGCCGACATACGGCCCCATATGCTCGAAAAAGTGGTTGAAAATTGGACCTGTAGAATTGGCTTTATTCGAGCCAGCCGCGGCGGCCACATGCCCGAAATCATATTTAAACATTAATGGCATAAAATTATCCTTCCAATAAAGCCAAATTGATGGACCTTAAAACGATTTTCTTGTGTTTTATTTCAATTCGAAGTTCTATACCCCTAAAAAAACACCCTTTATATGTATGGGTAGATATGGCCGAACCGAAGTCCCGTCAATCAAAAAAACTAAAAAAAAATTAATAAAAATATAGAAAAATTGTTTAAAAATTACACCAACACAAATGCTAGACATGTATTCACATTATCCCTGTGGGGAAAATCTCTTGTTCTGAACTGGTGCGCATCTAGTGCGTTTCGAACCACAAGTAGTTCGCCTTCAATATCTTTCACATGTAATCAACTGGCGAATTTAACATGGCGATGTCCTAGGCGGTGGAAATTGACCCCCCCGTGCATTACCTTTTCGACGGTTCCGAACTAGTTAAAAATTCGACAATTGGGATGTAGTTCGTTTATTGCTACTATTGCTCTAGTTCTGACCCTTTCCAAATTCTACAGTTTGGATGTAGTTAGTTCAGAATAAAAAATATTTTAAGAAGCCTTCCATGGTAAAATTACACTCGGAGACTTTTTGCCAAATGACTACTTACGGTCGAACCCCGTTTTGAAAAACTTATTCAAACCACTTTTGATGTTACCTTTCCCAGGACTCGAACCTTCGACCACACCATTGCGGTTAGTTTATGCACGGCAAATAATCATTAAACACAACAGGAGGCTTCGAACTAGTGAAAATCTAGTTACTATCTCACTAGTTCTTATTATGCACTTTATCTCTAGTTCTGAACCCGACAAGGATAGAGCCATAGTTGTGTGAGTAAACATGTCATGAATTTTTGCTTTAGTTGTTTTTTATTGTATGATTTGTTCATAATGAGTATTTCACACCGAAGTTTGTTTTGTATTTGCGGTTGGGTTTGTATCAATTGAAATAAAGTAAAATTAATGAAATAAGGTAAAAAAGAATAAAACAAAGTTTATTTAAAGAAAGGTAAGGGAAGGAAAGGGAAGGAAAGGCAAGTAAAGGAAGGAAAGGAAAGAAATGCATAAAGATGTATATTGGAACGATTTTGGTGTATGGTGTATACAAGCTCACTTGTGAATGCCTGCACAGTTACATAGGACAAACAGGACGACAAGTAAGAACGAGGTTCAGAGAACACATTAGAGATTACAACAAAAAGACACGGAATCCAACCATCATACCAGAGTCAAACTTTGCGAATCACATAGTGGAGAATAAATGCCCCCGGAAACATCAAAAAAACAGTCAAGGTCCTACATGTACAAGCAAAAGGCCGATGTCTGAACGTACTCGAAGACATGGAAATCTACAAGCAAAAAACATTCGACGGTAGAATAATAAACGAACAAACAGACACCCATGCTGACAATACCTGCTACAGTAATCCCCGCTTAATTCAACATCCAAAATATCACGATTTTTTGTTCAATTAAACGGGTAAATCAAATAAAGAAATCCCGGTTAATTGAATAATTGTTCACTTAGAAAAATTCCCTTTTAATTTAATAATTGTTCAATTAGAAAAATTGCAAAATATATACATTGTAATTATGAAAAAAAAAATTTATTTAATTTCTTTAATAATCAATGTTAATAATACAAAACAAAAATAGGTAATGCATACCTGAACAAAAAAAAACAATAACAATTCATATTGATTTCTTACACATAAAAAGAACAGAAAAAAAAATAATAAAAAAAAATGAAAAGTTAATTTTTTTGGTAAAATTCTGTAATTTTGGTTTGGATTTTGCCTTCAACCTTATATCGAATTATGTGAGCTTGCATATGTTCTAATTCCATTATAAATTTATTTTCAGCCTGGAAGTGCTGCTGTAGCATATCTATTCCTTGTAATAGATCTTGAACAGTAATGGTTTTTGATGGAGCAATAATATCCTCTTCTTTATCATCTGTTTCCTCTTGTAGAACTTCTTTAACGATTTCTTCATCGGTCAACAATCCATAGCATTGCAGATCATTATAACAGTTGATAAAATCGCCAATATCTGCATGAAATCACTCATCAACAATAAAAACTTCGTCGATTTCTTCAGGAGCGACTAAATTTTCTTCACCTTTAAAAAGTCCTGCCTGAAACACAGGAAATAAAATACTTTTATTATTGTATTTATATTGTTAATTTATTTGTTTTTACCTTTTTAAAACAGTTTGTAATATAGCTCGGCTGCACTAACCACCAACTGTGCTTGATTATATGTAAGGCCTTTAATACGTGTATAGACCTTATAAATTCAGCAGAAGTTTTACCGCCTTCAATAGCAGCTAATTGCTTCCGCACGATACTCTTTCGATAATACGCTTTGAAATAGTGGATGATACCCTGATCCAGTTGTTGAGTAATACTTGTGGTGTTTGGTGGAAAAACTCCACTGCAATGTTCGATAATTCATTAATTTTTGTATGCACTGCAGCGTTATAAACAAACAGAATTATAAATTTATTCAATTTGACCATCTCTGCATTCAAATTATTAAGAATATCTTTCCAAATTTCTATGGTCATCCACGCTTTTTTATTCCAGTAGTACTTTACTGGGATATGTTTTCTTATAAAACATCGTGAGTTTCGATGCTTACCCACAACATAAAGCCTTTTAAAGTCGCCAGTAGCATTGCATATAAACAGAATAGTTAGCCTTTCTTTCGAAGATTTTACGCCTCTCATATCAGTATCTAGCCTTATAAAACAAACCTGTTTCATCTGCATTAAAAATGTCAGCGGAATCAAATTTTGCGATTTTTTCTTCTATAACAACTTTATAGTTTTCGCCTGCTTAAAAGTCGGCAGATTGGCCCTCGCCATGTACTTTATGTACTTTAATTCCTTGACTTTTTTGCCAACGCCAAAGCCAGCCCGCGGAAGGTACAAACGTCTCATTAAACTGAATGGCCAATTGTTGAGCTTTTTCCATTAAAACTGCAGTGGATACAATTGCTCCACTTGACCGCATTTGGTCGAATCATATTTTTAGAGCTGATTCTACTTTTTCATGTGCTCCAGATCTTAATCGTTTCATTGAAAGTCTAAAATTTGTGGATTGTTTAAGTATCTCATTTTTGTTTCTTAAAATTCTGTTGACTGTAACAATCGAACAGCCATACTTCTTACAAAGTTCATTTTTAGAATGCTCATTTGCTTCACTTATAAGACAAACCTTTTCTTTGATGGATAACGATTTGTATTTTAATTTTTGGCACATTATTTTTCAATTAATTTAAACATTAAAATATTACAATTAATATCTAGTATGTACATATGTTATTTGATGCCTCTCAATTAAAAGCGCGCGAATCTTATTGACGTTAAAAGCTAGTGTGACAAGCGCTGCCCACGCAATATGTATGCACTTCTTTACAATTAAACATTGCCAGAAATTTATTTTTTGATACGTCAGCATTGCCAACATTTTTTTTTAATAATTGTTCAATAAACCGAAAAAATAGCAATGAAATTGTGTTATCGAAACAATTTTTTTAGTTCAAGCGACCAAAGTACTGTATAGTATTTCTTATGGGAACGAAACAGTTCTTCAAATTTTGGTCTATTAAAAGGAAAAATCAATTAAGTGTGATTCAACTAAGCGAGGAGTACTGGACCTACTATAAATACAAGACAAACGACAACAACAAATCAGAACGAAAATTGACACTGAAGATGGCACAACGCCGAAACCGGTTTGTCTCAAAATCAAATTTGACAAGGGATGTCGAAAAATCGTTCCAATATACATCAATTATTCACCCTGTCGGAAAAAAATTAAAACAATTCATAAAGAGTATTCAACACAATTTGCGGTTGGGTTTGTGTGATTGAAATAACATAAAATAAAATAACATTAAATAAAATAAAATAAAATAAAATGAAATAAAATAAAATAAGATAAAATAGAATAAAATACAATAAAATAAAATAGAATAAAACAAAGTTTATTAAAAGAAAGTGATGGTAAGGATAGTAGAGTTAAGAAAAGGAAAGGAAAAGAGAGGAAAGGAAGGCAATGGAAAGGAAAATAAAGAAAAGTAAAGTGAAGGAAAGGAAAGGAAAGGAAGTGGAAAGGATAGGTAAGAAAAAGAAAGAAAGGAAAATAAACGAAAGAAGGGACAGGAATGAAAGTAACGAAAGGAAGTAAAGGAAAGGAAATGTATGGAAGGAAAAGGAAAGGTAAGAAAAGGAAAAGAAAGGAAGGGAAAGGGAAGGATAAGAGGGAGCTTTAACAGAACTATCCAGTGAGACACCTTGTCAAATGCCTTCGAAAAGTCGGTGTAGATTGTTTCAACTTGCGATCTGGAACGCAGAAATGCAGTATTCACTGAAAATAGATAGATTGCTAACAGTGGAGCGATTTGGGACGAATCCATGCTGATTGTAAGTAATGAGGCTTTCGACCGCAAAATACAATTTATCGTTAACTATTATCTCGAACAGTGATAGGCAGACGAGAGCTTCGAAATCGGCCTATAATTGCGAACATAATTTTTGTTGAAAGTTCATAAGAATCCGTCCTAGTTGAAGATTTCAGCTATCCAATGCGATTCACAACATCCGTACGGATACCCGCAGATTGCCAAAACTAAGCGCAGAGTCCTTCGTAGAGGGAAAACTCGAATAAAAACTGGAGTCTGTTTCAAAATTAGAGCAAAAAAAGTCAGCAAATAAAATCGCAGACCTTACCGCATAGTTTGCAAATGTATCATTGAAGTAAAGAGTTTTGTTGGGAATTTTTGGATTGGATTAAATGCCAAAATGCTTTTGAATTCGAAATAATATTATTTTCCAAACTCAAGATATAAATTTTGTACAAAAACTTATTTAGGCAATTGAATTCCTTTAGGTGGAATACGAGGGAGAGAGGAAGTGATGTTTATCAGTCTGCAGGATTGGTGTGATACATTCAGACAATGTAAAGTGAACATTATTAGTTATAAGCACTAAATCTAAAATTGCCTTAAGTCTATTATAACATCCATTAATTTGAGCTAACTCATCACATAAATTAAAATCCCCGAGGACACAAATATGACTATCGCCAACACCATTTGATGCCAAAGGCACAACATTGTCAGCATGAGCGAAATATACAAATCTGAGCTATTCGGAAGAACATATATTATATATTTTCACCAAACCTAGATAAACGCATCTAACGTATAAAATTTAAAAAGCTCGGTCAGGGCATCTCTTCAAACACTTGCTACCAACGAACACACATTTTTGGCTCCTTCTTTATATATATTGTGATGAATGCTATGATTCCCCGATTGATAATCCTGAGTTCGATCACTGTAACGTCAAATAAACACAAGCACATATACTGTAACATATAGGTAGTTTTATTTACTATTATAAACGCAATACAAATTCCCGAGTTAGGTAACTCCATTCTAGAACACTGGTTGTTTATCACCATTTACTCCTTGTCTGGTATTCGCAGACACTCATGCTTCCTTAGTGGTGGGAGTGTTACTGAGTTAGGTAGGGTAGGCACATGCTTCAGAATATTTGCCACACTGCGCTCCACCGTAGTGTGATCGTTCCAATCAGATACGTTCCCCGAACCAAACGCTGCTAGACACTCAATAGTTGGCACTGCTTTATTAAACCTGATTTCCTCCAGGGATTGAAACTCCGACATCAATCCTCTGTTGGAGAGATTTTGTCTGTCCTTAATCCCGCATGGATTTGTGTATTCACTTTCGTTCCCAGTGGTACCCGGCAAACATTCCTGCACTCATTTCTTTAGAATTCTGTTCCGTTCTCATATGCCTAGTGCACTGTTTCACTTTATTCACTAAGTTGCGTTGCTTCCTCGGAACGTGACCAAAGATGCTTGTCTTTTATTCTCAGCACACTTACCAATCCATTCTCACATAGATTGTTGGCATCCAACCCAATAGAACCGCAGCTTTACCTCCCGCAGCGTTTTCTTTATTCCCATGTGCTTTCCAGCTGAGCAACTATGCGACGCTTTGATAACATCTGAAACTTTTGCTTGTGGGACAACAATAAGTGCTCGATGATTCTGGCCATCTACACTTTCCCCATAGACGATGCAAACAGCCAGATATTAGCTTTAAGCTACTCCATTGTTCCTAGAATGCTTTTGCGACTCTCTGCGACCATCTCTTCTCTTCCTGGCTGTTTGTTCTCCTTCAGTCCATTCAACACACGTGCCAAAACTGGATATTCCTCCTGACCTTGCCGAATCTTCCTCAGGAGGCACCTGCCCATGAAAGCAAATGGTCGAGGAGCTACCTCTGCTTTACGAGGCTTCTGATGCTTCATTTCAAAGATCACTTCCTTGTTGCTATAGCCGCTATTGTGTCCAAAGATCAGAGGTACTTCTTGCCCGTTGTAAGTCATAACCCTGTCCCTTACGTTGGTATGATGACTTTATCGACAATATTCGCTACAAAGAAGTTGTGATACATAGTCATATTCCCAATCGCAACCTTACATGTCACTTCTCCAAGGACATGCTTGCTTTCACTAGTTACTGTGCAATTTAGCTTTCTGCAGTGGTCTCACCTTTCCGCCGACTAAGTCACTCCGAATAATGGAATGTGATGCACCAGTATTGACAGTCGGCAAGCGCTTTTTCTGGTCCCGTAGACACAGATATTATGGGTCATTCATTTTGCTCATCTCCTTCAGCTTTGCGTTTTCTTCCACCTGAGTTGCCGTGACTTCTGTGTGACCTGGTTTTCTGCAATTGAAGCATTTAATGGCACTATCTTTTTTCTTCTATACTCCGTTCAATGCTTCCAAAATTTTGTCAACCCAACCTGGCGTTTTCACTTCTACGTAATGAGCTTTGTATGCAGTCTTTCTCAAAAGCTTGGCTGTTTCTTGCTTAAGAGCATGCGATACCGTTTCAGCTTATGTCTTTTTAGGGTTTGCATATGTGGCCCGTTTCGTCTCCACATGACGTATTCCTTTTATGAAACATTGGATTTTTACCCTCTCTGTGTACTCCACAGGTGCATCTGCATTAGCGATATGGGTCAACCTCTCGACATCCGATGCAGATTCCTGCAAGGTCTCATTAGGTTTATTCAAGCGATTCTGTAGTTCTATTTGGTATATCTGTTTCCGATGTTCGCTACCATAGCGTCTCTCAACTGCACCCATCAATGCCACGAATAGTGCAACAACTTTGTCTTCAGAGCCCCAATTATTCACCGCTGCCGTCTACTCAAACTGTAGTTTAAATACCTGGAATGGAACAAAACCATCAAAGGAAGGTGATTTTACTTTGGTAGTATTCGTTGAAGACCTCTTAACGTATCCACCTCGGCCTATATTTTCTCCTCAAACTGCATTATCTTCTCGATGACACCCGATCTTCCTGCTCTTACAGCTTTTGCAGAGATCTGCGATAACACCTGAGCTGAGCTTTGCGATGATATTCCGGAAATACCTTTATCCAAGTTGGATGTTATGCGTGTCTCTTGTCATCAATTTTACTCAGCATCTGAGTCAATACAGGCAATAAATATAATGTTTGCATCCTCACTTGCCATTGGATTCGGTGTTTAGTCCGCGTTGTTCCAACTCATTTTTGATTTGCTGAATCTTTAATTCATTCAAATTGCCATATCCTTATTATACCTGCAATCACTGGTATTTACAGTAGAAATTAAAACGCAAACACCTTCAACGCTATCAGCTGAAGAATTGTATTGAGTGCCGAAACAATTGTATTGTTATTATTATTTGTGTAATAATAAATTGCAAAATCAACGGATTACCCACCATATCCCGCCCGACCGGCGCGAGGGGGCATCCGCATAACGCGCGGATTATTCGTTCGTGCCGAGTCGTTGAAAGGCTTTGGTTTGTTAATCGTCGAGATCTAAAACTGCTCAGCTACAGAGAAAAGCTCATCAGCTAAGTAAAGTAGATATAGGATAGATTATACATTAAGAAATAAAATTATTGTTAAAAGTTAAAATAGAAGTCAAAGAATAAAAAACAATTAGTAGCTATGAGTTCAGGATAGAAAGAATTGATTTTTTTATGCTGAAAAGCGAGTCTTACTGAAATATCAAATCTACCAGAAAGAGAGTTATAATCTTGACACAAACAGCGAAAAGGCTCATTTAACTGAAAATTGGTTCGGCACTGTTTTAAGACTAGAGGTTTAAAATGCCTTGAAGAACGAGACGGTACATTGAAGTTCACTTCACTTAGAAGAAATGGGCTGGATAGTGAACCATTTAGCAATTTAATCATAAAAATAATTCCAAGCATTTCCCTCCGACTAGAAAGTGTGTGTAGATTAATGAGTTTTAAACGATTCGTATAGGGTGGCAGATTGTACGAGGGATCCCAATGAAAATCTCTTAAGGCAAATAGTAAAAATTGTTTTTGAACTGATTCAAGGCGATCTACATGAACCTGGTAACGCGGGTTCCAAATTATAGAACCATATTCAAGTATCGGTCTGACTAATGTAGTGAAGAGGGTTTTAGTTACATAAGGGTCGCTAAATTCTTTAGACCATCGTTTAACGAATGCTAGGACACCTCTAGGCTTATTGACTGTTGTGTTTCTTTCTTTCTTTCTTTTGCCGTCCTTCACCACCAAACCCATTTGTTCCGCTTCTTTTTCTAATTTGGAGTAAGCAGAAGTTACGGCGCGGTTGTTAAGGCCAATGATATCAATATCGTCGCGTTATTGACTGTTGTGTTAATATGGCGGTTGAAACTGAGTTTATAGTCCATAGTAACCCCCAGGTCAACAAAATCATGCACTTGCTCAAGACTATAATTTTTAATTGTATAGGAAGCCGGCTGAGAAATTCCACGCGAAAAACCCATGTGTTTACATTTTTTAAGGTTAAGTGGCATATAATTTAAATCGCACCAAGTAACTAGTGCATCTAGATCTGATTGTAGCTAATTTCTATCTTCAAGTGACGCGAATGACATGAAAAGCTTTACGTCGTCGGCATACATTAACATTTTTGAAAATTTTATTATTGTAGAAATATCATTTATAAACAACAAGAACAGAATCGGGCCAAGATGGCTTCCTTGAGGAACCCCCGAAGAGACATAAATGACATCGGATACTAAATTTTTAAACATTACTCTTTGTGTCCTGTCACTAAGGTAAGAAGAGATCCAGCGATTGAGACCCGGCTGGAAGCCCAACTGATCGAGTTTATGAATAAGTAATGAGTGACACACTTTGTCAAAAGCTTTGCTGAAATCCGTATAAATAACGTCGGTGTGCAGATTTTTTCTAAAGGCATTTGAGACATGACTGGTAAACTCAAGTAAATTCGTAACTGTGGACTTTCCCTTACTGAACCTGTGTTGGCAGTCAGCTATCAAAGTAGAGATCGGACCCGTAAGTTGATTTGTAACAATAGCTTCAAACAATTTTGGGATGGCAGAAAGCTTTGCGATGCCACGATAGTTCTCTATAGAAGACCTACTCCCGCTTTTATGCAGCGGTAGAAGAAACGATTCTTTCCACGCAGTTGGAAAAACACCACACTTTAGTGATAGATTGAACAAATTGGTAAGGGGTTGGTAAATATGGTTCGCACACTTTTTCAAGAAACATGTAGGAATCCTATCAGGACTGTATTTAACAGACTCTTTTAAGGTTTTAAGGTAAATTAGAACATCTTTGGCGCATATAATTGGTGAATTAATTGAATTTGTCCCGTGTAGCTTATAAGGATAGTTTTGAAAGTTTGAATTGGTGACAGCAGAATAGTTAGAAGTGAAAAATTGAGCAAAAAAATTTGCGATATATTGATTATCGCTAGATATAATGTCTTGATATTTCATGGCTGAGGGAAACCCTGATACTTTACGTTTAGAATTTACGAAACCATAAAATGACTTTGGATTGAGAATAATATCTCTTTTGGTTTTAGAGACATAAGCTTTATAGCACTTTTTATTTAAATCTATGTACTTCTGACGTAGACTGGAATACAGTAAGTAATGTTTATTTAATCCAGATTTCTTATAAAGGGTGTTTTTTTTAGGGGTATAGAACTTCGAATTGAAATAAAACACAAGAAAATCGTTTTAAGGTCCATCAATTTGGCTTTATTGGAAGGATAATTTTATGCCATTAATGTTTAAATATGATTTCGGGCATGTGGCCGCCGCGGCTGGCTCGAATAAAGCCAATTCTACAGGTCCAATTTTCAACCACTTTTTCGAGCATATGGGGCCGTATGTCGGCAATAACGCCACGAATGTTGGCTTCCAATTCCCCTAACGTTTCTGGTTTGTTGGTGTAGACGAGCGACTTCACATATCCCCAAAGAAAATAATCCAATGGTGTCAAATCACACGACCTTGGTGGCCAATTGACAGGTCCATTCCGCGAAATTATGCGCTCATCGAATGTTTCCTTCAATAAATCGATTGTGACGTGCGCTGTGTGGCATGTAGCGCCGTCTTGTTGGAACCACAACTCATCCACATTCATGCCATCCAATTCGGGAACAAAATAGTCGGTTATCATGGCTCTATACCGGTCTCCATTAACGGTAGCTGCCTCTCCAGCATTATTGCGGAAGAAGTATGGCCCAATGACTCCACCAGCCCATAGAGCACACCAAACAGTCAGTTTTTGTGGATGTAATGGCGTTTCAAGGGTCTCGTGTGGATTCTCTTCACTCCAAATGCGGCAATTTTGCTTGTTGACGTAGCCATTCAACCAAAAATGAGCCTCATCACTGAACAAAATTTTGCGATGAAAATCAGCATCGAAATCAATCTCATTTTCGGCCCATACACCAAAATCACGACGCATTGCATGGTCTCGCGGCTTTAATTCTTGCACAAGCTGGATCTTGTAAGGTCGCAAGCCAAGATCTTTGCGCAAAATCTTCCATAAAGTTGATGGACAAAGCTCCAATTGCTGTGCACGGTGGCGAATCGATTCATTCGGGTCCTCTTCAACACTTTGCTCTACAGCGGCAATTGTTTCTTCGGTGCGCACTGTTCGACGTCTCTGCGGATGCGTATTATCACATAGAGTAAACGTAGTGCGAAAACGATCCATGGTTAACCGAATTAATTGCTCTGATGGACGATTATGTCGACCATAAAATGGACGGAGCTCACGGTAAACTTCGCGAACTGAACCATTATTTTCGAAATAAATTTGCACGATTTGCAAGCGTTGTTCTTTTGTCAACCTGTTCATGATGAAATGGCAAACCAAACTGAACATAAATGACATTAGAGTTGCCAGATTTGACCACAAAATGCCAGTTTTATCTCTATTCGAAAAACAAACCTGTAAAAAAAACACCCTGTATAAATTAAATGATCGCGTTTTCCTATTTTTAAGAGCCTTAAGCTCTTTAGTAAACGAAGCTTGCGTAGGATGATCATAAGTTAATTTACGTTTGGGAATAAACTTCTAAAATAGGCAGTAAATAGTTTGATTGAAATGTGAGACGTTTAGATCGATATCACAACCAAATTCAGGCCAAGTTAATTTAGACAGTTCTTTATTTAATTTCTTGTAGTTTGCTTTGGAAAAGTTAAAATCAAAGCTACTACATGAGTAGCATTGAGTGCCTTGGCCATTACTTATGGTTTCGTAGACTATTTCCATAGAAGGATGGTAAGGTCTTCTGGTAAAACCAACGGATCACAACGATTTACAGAAAATTGGTTTATATCATTAACATACACTAAATCTAAGACTTTCCCAAACTTGTTAGCGGTAACATTTATTTGATTAAGGCAAAGATCGGAAATTCCATCTAAAAAGTCATTGTACCCCAGTTTGGACGGATTTGGAATAATGTTACCATCAGATATGTTCCACGATATATGAGGTAAGTTAAAATCACCCAAAACAATAATTGAATCTGAAGCTTTAGTCATAAAGTTAACAGTTTTGAGCAGACAGACATGTTCCATGTAGACTGAAAAATCTGATGCTGGAGGGATGTAGCAAACATATAAGTACATAGAGACGTTGTCTAGTTGAAGGCGGATGCATTTGAACTCAATGAAATCGATGTTAGGAATATTAACCTCTTCTGAAGGGATGGAGGAATGAACGGCAAGTAGAACACCACCCCCGACTCTGTTCAAGCGATCATTTCTATATACTTGATATTCATTACAAAAAAACTCTGAATTGAAAACATGAGGTTTTAGCCAAGTTTCGGTAAAAGCAATTACGTTATATTTACAATGAAAAGATTTCAAAAAGAGATCAGTTAATTTGGTATTTAAACCTCTGACATTTTGATAAAAGATATTCACGGATTTAGTGCTCAGTTTTTTGACTCAACGTTATTACGAGAAATTTTCGCTACATTTTGAACATTCCTATTCGGTCTGTATTCAAACTCCCGCACAAGAGCCCCGGGAGGCCAAAAAGAGCAGTCCAATAGAGTATCGAAATCTTTCCCAGATACATCAATCTTAAACGAAGACATACTTCTTTGATATGTGAAATTAAATTTTCTAACAGTTACGCTTTGATCTTTAACTTTAGAAGAAATATGGTACATCAAGTCATCCTCGGTAGTGTCTGGATGGAACCTAGACACAAAAATAGATTTTTTGCGAGGAACCACAACCAGCTTACCAACGATTGGTTCAGACTCCATTGCAATAGTTGGAGGTTCCGGGTTTTTCCTAGTGGACGTTTTTGAAGGGGCGTTCTTCGACGTTGCTCGGACAACCGTACTAGGAATTGGAGAAGCCAAATCGATAAGTTCAAAGGGTTGAGGCAAGTTCGGCACTGTTGAGGTAGTAGGCCGATCATCCGTACACCTGCGCTTGTTTTCGCGATTATCAGGGCATTCCAAATGAGGCGAATTCTCCAAAGCTTCCAAAGTTTTGAAAATATTTTCATATTTTTGGAATTTTTCGGTCAGCAATGAAAAATCTTTGCTTATTTCAGAAAACCCGGTTCTGATATGCCTAAAGAGTTTACAGAGATCAACTTCCGTCGACCGGCATTTGGAACAAGACCAGCGCAGGCCTTTTCCTTCGCTAAGCAGGTCAGCTATTCTACCGGTTAACCCAGTGCACTTGGCGTGGACAAGTCCATCACACAACCAGCATGCCACAAAGCGTTCGGACTTTTTTTTCGGCTTTTTATCTGGCAGTTTGCTATCATGCACGACATTTTCATATAAATACCAATATAAATTTATAAGAAAAATTATAAGTTAGAAAAAATTTAGCGGATTAAAGAAAAAACAACCCTGACAGTTTAAGTGACACAGTACTGAGCGAACAGTTTTAAACACACTATATCTGACGTTTAACAAACCACGCAAAACAGCTGCAACGAAAAATAAATAAGAAAATCAAGTCAGAGCACAACAACAATTGCAATATGAAATAAAGCCTATCAATAGCAACAAATAAAATATGCAAAAAACTCGGCACACACAAATTCAACAAAATGAATTTATAATAATGAATAACTATTGAAACTTTTTAACACTTTTCACACCAAGTAGTGAAGCACATTAAGTATTTAACTCTATCCACTTTAATTATAACTTTAAAATATCAAAGATATTATTAATTTATTAAATATAATAACAGAGAAAAATATAAACAGAACTACACAGCTTGACGTTTGCGTTTGCATTTCTACTGTGTATCAAGTCACTTATCACTCAAAATTAACTAATCACTGGTATTTAGTTAACAATACCTCTTCTTACGCCAATTCAACGATACCTCGATTAATAATCCTGAGTTCGATAACTGTGAAGTCAAGTAAACACACTCACATATCATGTAACATATAGCTAGTTTTATTTACTAGTATAAACGCAATACAAATTCCCGAGTTTGGTAACTGTAGTTCACTGTATAATACTTTTATAGTCTGGTCGTGTGCCAGTTTCATGACCTACAAGCGTCACCACAGTTCTGGATTGCTCTTAAATTTAATTAAAATTATTATAAAGGGTGTTTTTTTTAGGGGTATAGAACTTTGAATTGAAATGAAACACAAGAAAATCGTTTTAAGGTCCATCAATTTGGCTTTATTGGAAGTATAATTTTATGCCATTAATGCTTAAATATGATTTCGGGCATGTGGCCGCCGCGGCTGGCTCGAATAAAGCCAATTCTACAGGTCCAATTTTCAACCACTTTTTCGAGCATATGGGGCCGTATGTCGGCAATAACGCCACGAATGTTGGCTTCCAATTCCCCTAACGTTTCTGGTTTGTTGGTGTAGACGAGCGACTTCACATATCCCCAAAGAAAATAATCCAATGGTGTCAAATCACACGACCTTGGTGGCCAATTGACAGGTCCATTCCGCGAAATTATGCGCTCATCGAATGTTTCCTTCAATAAATCGATTGTGACGTGCGCTGTGTGGCATGTACCGCCGTCTTGTTGGAACCACAACTCATCCACATTCATGCCATCCAATTCGGGAACAAAATAGTCGGTTATCATGGCTCTATACCGGTCTCCATTAACGGTAGCTGCCTCTCCAGCATTATTGCGGAAGAAGTATGGCCCAATGACTCCACCAGCCCATAGAGCACACCAAACAGTCAGTTTTTGTGGATGTAATGGCGTTTCAAGGGTCTCATGTGGATTCTCTTCACTCCAAATGCGGCAATTTTGCTTGTTGACGTAGCCATTCAACCAAAAATGAGCCTCATCACTGAACAAAATTTTGCGATGAAAATCAGCATCGAAATCAATCTCATTTTCGGCCCATACACCAAAATCACGACGCATTGCATGGTCTCGCGGCTTTAATTCTTGCACAAGCTGGATCTTGTAAGGTCGCAAGCCAAGATCTTTGCGCAAAATCTTCCATAAAGTTGATGGACAAAGCTCCAATTGCTGTGCACGGTGGCGAATCGATTCATTCGGGTCCTCTTCAACACTTTGCTCTACAGCGGCAATTGTTTCTTCGGTGCGCACTGTTCGACGTCTCTGCGGATGCGTATTATCACATAGAGTAAACGTAGTGCGAAAACGATCCATGGTTAACCGAATTAATTGCTCTGATGGACGATTATGTCGACCATAAAATGGACGGAGCTCACGGTAAACTTCGCGAACTGAACCAATATTTTCGCAATAAATTTGCACGATTTGCAAGCGTTGTTCTTTTGTCAACCTGTTCATGATGAAATGGCAAACTAAACTGAACATAAATGACATTAGAGTTGCCAGATTTGACCACAAGATGCCAGTTTTATCTCTATTCGAAATACAAACCTGTAAAAAAAACACCCTCTATTTCTTATATTTATTCATGTAATCTATACATATTACAGAATAAAGTCTAAAAGTTTGCAATTAAGTGGTCTCGTATAATACCAAACGGATTGGAACTGAACCTTTTTAAAATAGCCTTCACATTTAGCTTTATTATAATAGCTAATCGAAATAAAAATTAGCTTATTTATTTCTTAAATAATTAAGGATTAATTTTTATAACTTTTTACACTATGCACAGCATTGCTACAATCGATTGTCAAATCAATGCTGTAGCGGAAATATGTGTGACTGTGTCAGCAAATAAACAACAATTTAGTTTGTTGCGTATGTGTGTGAAAAAAGTGAAGTGACATGTCAAATGTCTAGTTTGGGTGCGTGGCAAAACCTCGCACAACTCACGGCATCTATGTAGTTTTCACTAAATCTAAAAAAAATAAACTACATTCTTCATTTTGTTCTGATTTACGGTATAAATAAACAAAACTCTTGGTTTTCTACACGTGAACATGCAACATGGAATTGCCCATGAGCGAAACAGGGATATTCTTAATCAATGCCGCACAATTCCAATGATTGACCTTGCGCTTTATTTATCGTCATTGCAAAAGCAAGACTTATGGGAAAGTGAAGTCCTTTAAAGTCGAAAGGCAAATCCCGCGGAATCATAAGATGCGTGGTATCAAAACCTCTCCCCCTTATATTTGCCTTTCAAAATGGTAGCTTCAATCAGATTTTCCAGACCTTTTTGACTACCAAACGTGAACCAGTACAAAGTCGTGGCAGACTACTACTAATGGGTACACGAACTTTGATTTGCAAGCGGTAAGGTGCAGTCCAGGCAAAGATAGGGTAATTGACATCATCTTGATTCGTGACAGTGTCTATCGATTTATACGCAATGATTTCCCCCCGAACGACATTCACATTGAGGCCTGAAACATCTGTATTTTTCGCTAAAATAGCTTTTTCACTCAACCAATCATGGTTTCTATGGTTTTGTGCAATGCAGGGAAATACTTTTGTAACCAATTCTTGTTTTGATTGTGTTTTATGGCAAAAATCATCTGGAAGAGTAATCATTCCAAGGTTAGGAGCAACAATTGTACCCTTTCCAATAGCTAACAATTGCTTTGAAAAACGTTCCACTGATGGATAATATTGCAACTGAACGCGTACATTTTCAGTCAACGTAAGTTTTTGAACATATCTCGATAAATAGGACGGTTTCAAACATGCATTCATCGGCCATAGTAGATGGGGGAATAACAGGCAATTTTTGACGAAAATCAACGGGCCACCAAACAACTCATGGGTGATGCGTAAACCTTTCATAGTCTTATCTAAGGCCTCCATTGATTTTTTGTATGCCATTGTGCATTCATCCCAAACAACTAAACATGTTTTTCTTAGTCATCAGGTTAAAAAATTTCTTATTTTCGACTTGACCTCAAAGGAATAATATATTCTTAAATGCTTCTCTATTTTTTCTCAAGTTGGGGATGATATCAGACATCTTCTGCAACACGCACAACAAATGCATTTTTGCGCTGATTTGCACCAAACCTACTTTACGACAACCACAATAGATAAACGCATCTCATGTATAAATTTTAAAAAGCTCGGTCGGGGCATCTCTTCAAACACTTGCTACCAACGAACACACATTTTTGGCCCCTTTTTTATTTATATAGATAGGGGCGGGCAGCTGAGAAACACGTTCGCAGCGTTGCGTGCTAAGCAAGTGCTTGATGAGGGGGCGACCAACTTAAAACCGAGGGGTAAGCAATAGCCGTGCATTTAATACTTCTGTCAATGCAAATGTCTTTGTAAAAAGAGAATAAACCTCTGCCAATGAAATAGTTCCCAGATATTGAAACTTCACTCCGTTTTAGGTTTCAACATTCGCTGGAAAGTAACTACATTTACACTGCACCCCATTCGGAAAATTCAAATGAGTAATTTCAAACCCATTTACATTAGCTAATTTGCATTTTGCTTGACATTTTCCTTTGGCCGAAACTTCAAACGCAATGCGTTCCACAAAAATGTCATGTTGTTGCGGCCGAAATGCGATGAAATCAGACATTTGGGAAATGCGATTTGTATGGAGAAATGCGACGCATTTGGATTTTTTCGCCAAAAACGACTGATTTGGTGCAGTGTAAATGCAGTATAAGTCTGCCAAAGCGGTACACATGAAACATAATAAAGAGCAGAAACCCATAATTCTGAGCACACAAATCATACAGATTCCTTACTGAAAATAAGTTATGTGACATGAAATGCAGCAACTGAGCCATAAAACTAGAATGGCCAAACTAGGCGAGACAATTTTTGAAGAGACAAATTTGTGAATATTTTCTTTAATGTTTTCTTGTTGACATAAATTTGTGAGAATATATGTTATTTCATTTCACTGAATTTCGGATGTCGTTCTTATATCAAAAATATATATAAAGGTCTATTTTTGTTGTTAAAATATTTTTTTAAGGGAATTATACTCATAACAAATATTCTATTTCAAAATTGGGTTATATCGTGTTCGTGATTTTTTGTAATCTTCAGAGAACTATGCTAAATAATAATTTATGTGGAAATAATGATTTTTAACCATTTAACATCTGGATATCTAAACTCTGTTTAGAGAAAAGTTTTATATCAGGATGAGTAGATACGAGTATATGCTACATAAATTTATGAACAATTTTTCTGTTACATTACTTTCGGCATTGCATGACATAAATGGAGAATAAGTTTGTGGAATGTTAGGAACGTTTCTAAAAAAAATTGGGGAATCATTATTAAAAGTGTGGGAGTATTTACTCGCTCTCAAATCACAAAAAAAAATATTCCGATTACAAGCTTATAAAATGTGCACCTACTAAGCAATGTACAGAGAGTGCTTAGATTATGGAGGGAGCACTTCTTTACCTCCTAAATCGAGAAACCGAGCAACTACACAGAGAAGAACCCGACCCCACAATCAAGGATGATGGAATTAGTGTCCCCCCATCCGATCATAACGAGATACGAGTAGCAATATCGCGATTAAAAAAACGGATTGCCGGCTGAGCTAGTAAAGGACCTGGTAAAGTGCATGCACCAGCTGCTATGCAGAATATGATTGGAATCTAAGTGTCCTTTGCCCAATCCACAAGAAAGGAGGTCCTACAATCTGCTCCAATTATCGTGGGATCAGCCTGCTTAATATCGCATATAAGGTCCTATCAAGCGTATTGTGCGAAAGACTAAAGCCCACCGCTGAACAACTGATTGGACCTTATCAGTGGGGCTTCAGACCTGGTAAATCTACCATCGGCCAGATTTTTCACTATGCGACAAATCTTGGAAAAAACCCGCGAGAAGAGAATCGACACGCATCATCTCTTTGTTGATTTTAAAGCCGCTTTCGAACGTACGAAAAGGAAGTGCTTATATGCCGCTATGTCTGAATTTGGTTTCCCAGCAAAACTTATACGACTGTGCAAAATGACGTTGAGCCAGCTCAATCAGAACCGGAAAGGACCTCTCCGAGCCGTTCGAAACCAAAAGAGGTTTCAGACAGGGTGACCCCCTATCGTACGATTTCTTGAATTTGATGCTGGAGAAAATAATACAAGCCGCAGAACTACACCGCTCAGGAACCATCTTTTACAAGAATGTACAATTGCTGGCGTATGCCAATGACATTGACATCATTGGTAAAAATAACAGCGCCGTAAGTTCTGCCTACTCCAAATTGGAGAAAAAAGCGAAAAAAGGGGTTTGAGGTGAACGAGGGAAAAACGAAGTACCTTCTGCCATCAAGGCACACACGCCACTGTTGGCAGCCATAAGTTTGAAATAGTAAAGGACTTCGTCTACCTGGGAACCAGCATTAACCAACCTGACTCTATCCTTTGCCAGTTGAAGCCAATTAGAAACGCCAAGGGATTGCAGATTGTTCTCCACTTGGTCTTTCCAACGGAGTGGGGGCCTCCCTCTTCCTCTGCTTCCATAGGTGGGTTCCGACAAGAACACCTTTCGGGCCGGAGCATCTTCTTCCATTCGCATTACATGGCCAAGCCAACGTCGCCGTTGGACAATGTCGATGTGTGCGTATAGCTCACTCACAATGATGTCAATGTCATCGGTATACGCTATCAATTGTACAAATTGTACACTCTTGTAAAAGATGGTTCCTGAGTGGTGTAGTTCTGCAGCTTGTATTATTTTCTCCAGTCAAATTAAATAGGTTAAAGGTCCTTCCCGATTCTGACAGAGCTGGTGGTGTTGCTCAACATCATTTTCCACAGCCGTATAAGTTTTGATGGGAAACCAAATTTAGACATAGCGGCATATAGGCTGATCCTTTTCGTGCTATCGAAAGCGGCTTTAAAATCAACAAAGAGATGATGCGGGTCGATTCTTTTCTCGCGGGTGTTTTCCAAGATTTGGCGCATAGTGAAAATCTCGTCGATGGTAGATCTATCAGGTCTGAAGCCCCACTGATAAGGTCCAATCAGTTGGTCAACGGTGGGCTTCAGTCTTTTGCACAATACGCTTGATAGGACCTTATATACGATATTAAGCAGGCAGATTCCGCGGGAATTGGAGCAGATTGTAGGATCTCCTTTCTTGTGGATTGGGCAGAGGACCCTGAGATTCCAATCGCCAGGCACGCATTCTTCAGACCATATTCTGCATAGCAGCTGGTGCGTGCACTTTGCCAGCTCCTCGCCGCCGTACTTGAATTGCTCAGCCGGCAATCCGTCAGCGCCCCCGCCTTTGTTGCCTTTAAATCACGATATTGCTACCCGTCTCTCGTTATAGTCGGGTGGGGGAACACTAATTCCATCATCTTCGGATGTGCGGTCGGGTTCTTCTCTGTGTAGTTGCTCGGTTTCTCCATTTAGGATGGTAGAGAAGTGCTCCCTTCATAATCTAAGCACTCTCTGCACATTGCTTACTAGGTCGCAATTTTAGCCCTTGCACGTGTTCGCTCCGCTCTTAAATCCTTCCGTCATTTGCCGGATTTTTTGGTAGAATTTTCGAGCGTTGGGCGTACACCTAAGCCCTGAAAGCATGCCTACCGTCTATCGCAACGTGGTCGATCTTGTTGCTTGTTTTTCGATCAGGGGGCAGCCACGTAGCCTAATGTATCATCTTGTGCATAAACCTAGTGCTGCATATGGCCATGTTTCGGGCACCGGCAAAGTCAACCGTCTGTATTCATTTGAAAAAGTCTCATCATGGAGACCGAATTGTCCGACTGTGGGTCTAAACAAACCTTTTGCCCACATTGTCGTTAAAGTCGCCCATCATGACTTTGATATCATGTATTGGCCAGTAAATATTTATTAAAATAGCTAAATTAAATTGTGAGTCGATGGTTAACTGTGGAATGTAAGTTAACCAGACACTGTGAAAATGGCGCTAAGTAAATCAACTTGTTTTATAAATTATAACTCAAAAACCTTTTCGGATATCACCCCCATATTTGGTATATGGATTACTCCTGTAATGTATGAAAGACAAAAAAATGGGCCACATGGGTTCATACAAACGTCCCCTTTTTATAATAGGCTCATAATGAGCAACATCCTTGTGACTTTCAACTATATCTTAAATTTAACATTGTGTCTCTATTGCCTACGAGATATGACTCACATCCCAGTGGGAAAAGGGGGCATGCATTACCTTTTTCATGCATGAAAGGATATACAAAAATTGTTGTAAGAAAAGATCAAACCAAAAGCAATCGAAGGAGTAATGTGTCGGTCTATTTTTATTTCTAGTACAACATTTTTCATTTTCTCACTCTGTTTTATGTTTTGTTAACAGAAGATGCCTTTGAAAAAAATTTAAATTTGATAGTAAAAAAATTTAATTCAAATAAAATATGAAATACAAACAGGAACCGTCTGCTTCTGTTTCTGTTCTAGTTGCCTTACATTTATTTGTTATACTCATATTGCCATACTACCAGCTGCTCGAAAATGGGAGATGAATTAAAAAAGCTCATCAGGCGCAGCCGAGCTCAATGGTAAGGTCCCTGTTACTCTCCAAAGTTGTCCGGGATTAGATGTGCCTTCAAAATATGTATAGACGGTGCTGTGCACCTCCTGGCTGCCAGCATAGTGCAAAGGCACGGTGTCGCCTCCTGGACTAAGAGGCCGCATCTCTTACTTTGTATTTTGAATATTCCTGTATAGAAAGTTATGCATCTTTTTATTTATATGAAGTCATATAAGAAGTAATGTGCATAAAATTTGTCGCTTCAGTTAGTTGCGAGCTAAACATTTCTTTTCCTATGACATCTGTAGAAAAATGCATGCATGTTTTCATGTATAGTCTATAGGGGATATATACATTACTTTATGCATTCTTAAACATCACCTTTCCCACTGGGACCGCATCTAGATTCCCACACTTATTTGCTTTATATTTTAAAGTATACAATCTACCCGTTTTGTGTTATATAAGAATTAACTCTTATTCCTTTTCCATTTGTAGCTGTGCAAATACAATCATTAGCCGTGTTTTTTTTATCCGCATCTGCGTTTGCGCTTAATATTTGCACTACTTCATAGTTGCAGATAAAGTTGTGCGCTTAGCAGTCCATACAAATATTAAGCGCAAATGCAGATGTGGATGAAAAAAAACATTGCTATTATCTCCCAATGAAAACATATTAGGAGTAATTTCTTTTAAATATTTCATTGAGTATCATTTATTTTCTTATCTATATTGATAGAAAATTGGGAATTTAACTTAATTAAATTAAAGGAAAAGCCACTGCGAAATAAGCAAAATGTTGGAAGATTGAAATTGAAAGTTAGCAGCCCGTGCAAATGTGCCGAGTTTGCCCATCGCTACCATAAACTTATGAGGTACGGTCCCAATTTGGGAAAATAAATATTTTTCCGTGTTGTATTTGTGGATCAATGGCAAATACGAGTTTACCAGACTCAAGAATGCTACTTGAATATTCCAGCGATCCTTAGATGACATTCTTACGTCAATACATTGAAAAGTTTGGTAAGTCTATATCGACGATATAGTAGTTTTCGGCAACTCTGAAGAAGATCACACCCTTCACCTAAAACAAATTTTTACAGGTTACAGGTTAGCCTTTTCGAGGCTAGATTTAGTCTTTGTTTGTATTTTACCCTCATAGTTTTGGTTTTAGCTTCGTGGCTTTTTTCAAGCCTTTTTTTAATCCTTACCTTTTCTGATCCCAACACCATATTTTTCATACAACTTCGAGATATATATAAAATTAAAGTTGAATAAAGGTAGTTATGATGACGAAAAAACAGAAACTTATTCGTAAAAATGGTCAACTATTTTTAATAGATTTGAGAACCCAATTGCGACGTCGCACCTGATAATATGAGCCCTTTACAAAAGATAAACTTTTTTTAGTTGATAATTCTTTGAAAGTTACAAAGCCGGATGTATTTTCTGACTTTCAAAAAGAGAAGTCTAGGTATTCTCCAAGTCAAGTAGCGTTGATTAAGCTGCAGTGGCGGAAGCTAATAACCGTACAGTGGACAAGTGTGACCTCTACCATTGAATTTTGGGCGGAAGTCCGAGAACATAAAAATTCATTAAACGAACCCTTTCAGTAATGCGAAGGTTGAAAGAATGTTTAGTGCCATGAACATTTTAAAAACTAAGTTAAGGAACAGATTAAAAATTAAAATGGTTAACTCGCTGCTAGATGTTCGTTAAAACGCTTATCCAAATGTTGCACTAATTTTGAAATTACCGATGATCTCATCTCTATGATAAATACCCAAACTTTACATGCAGACTCAAGTTCTTCTGATTCATCAGACGAAGAAAATAATATAAAATAAATTAGTTTGTAGTGATTTTTCTATAGTATGCTTCTTTGAAAAAATTCCTAGTCACGGAAAATGTGCCTGATATGTGTTAAAACAAAAATAGGTCCTTTAAGTTATGTCTACAATCTTATATACAAATAGTTTAAACTAAAATAAAAAATTTGAAATGGATTTCGTAAAAAAATTTCTGACTTTTTTTTACTTCTTTTTTTCTTAATTTTAGTCTTTTCTAACCTTTTTTTTCCGATATAGCCTCTTTTTTTTCTAACACCTGGTCACACTGTCGAAGACGCGAATATGAAAATACAATTGGACAAATGCCATTTTTTCAGGGACTTCGTAGAACATTAAGCAACTTCGTTCATTCTTAGGCCTTTCCGGCTACTATCGTCGTCGCTTTATTAAGGATTACGTCATGTTGGCTAAACCACTAACCATATTCTTAAGATTGGAAGAAAGGCGTATATCCAAAAACAAGTCCACTAAAATCAATATCGAATTAAAATGAAGAAGTATAAGACGCCTTAAATAAAATTAAAATTCGCTCATGTCGACGTCATACTTTCATATCCTGACTTCAGTAAAGAATTTCACTTAACGACTGTTGCTTCTAATTTTGTTTCACAAGACAAGCAGCCCACTAACTAAAACAGAAGAAGCCTATGCTACGAACGAAAAAGAGTTTTTAGCAATTGTTTGGGCTCTAAACAATTACAGAAACTACCTATACGGCTCAGCGAAAGTCAAAATCTATACAAACCACCAACCCCTTACACAGGCTCTTAGTAACAAAAATAATAATTCCAAGATTAAATGTTTAAAATCTACACTGGGAAAGTACAAACATGAGCTCCACTTCAAACCAGACAACTGGCGTTATAGCCGACGCTCTATCAAGAATACCTTCCGAGCCAATTAACGCCTTGTCAGTGACCCAACATAGTGACGAAAGCTCATCCGATAACTTAATTTGGCATGTAGAATAGACAATGAACGTTTTCAAAAATCAAATATTTCAAAATCTAGGCAAAACTTCCACTTAATAATTTAAAATACTCGTAGTATTCTCTACATACCATAGACATATCATAGAAGAACCAGAATACAATTCAGATATATTAATAAATCACCTAAAAAGATATCAGAATCCCTCCGTAATGAACTGCATCAAAACTGATGAAAGAAATATGGGTAAAATTCAACAAATACGAACAATTCCTGGCGGACATGTACAGATTCACTTCCTCGGACATACCTAAGGACACAATCCTTAACCCAACCTCAAGCACGAACTAACCAAATCCCTACAAATTTTAGATACCATAAAACCTGTAAAAAAAAGACAAAAAAGATCTATAAACATTTTAGGAACGGCTTGGAAATTCATTGCCAGAAGCACCCGCCACGAAGATCTGGAGGTAATAACTAATAATTTTAATGAAATTAATAGTAACAATAATACGGAAGTATTAATAATATAAATGTTTAGCGAAAAAATTTATAATATTACTATGATAGTAAACAATCTTTTTAATAATACTTATAGACTCATACCTAGAAAAAGAGACAATTTGCAGAATAGAGTAAGACTTATTAAAGAATAATTAATTTCTATAAAATATGCCATACTATGGGCAAAAAAGATATTTTAAATACATTATTATTGAATAAAAATAGAATATGAAATTGTGTAAGAAAAACTACAAAATTACGAAATACCTTTTATTAATGTTATTAGTCAAAGTATGACAATTTTTTACTTAGTAAAAATACCACTAAATTTTCAAAAAATTATTATAAGACCAGTTGTTAAACAAAATAAACCACTATTAATGTCGAATTTGAAAAAGTAATAAACGGTACAAAGGATACCTATGAAGTTAAAAAATATTGCGTTAGATATAAGATATTGAAATTTGAGAGCAAACCCAATTAGTAAACATAAGTAATAGTAGTTGTATATCTAGAGTACTTAATAGTTTGAATTCATGTTGTTGTTGTTAACAGTGCTTCGCCCTGCCCAATGGGCTCGATCACTCTATATTGTCATCAGGCTCTTCTAACGGAAGTCCAAAGAAAAGCGCAGTTTCCACAGGGTTGGGACCAGAGTGATGTATGTAGGTGTTAGAAGAGTGGGTTCTACTGAAAAGTAGAAGAGATGTTGGTATCATGAGGTGACATACCACATGGAGGGCATGTGTTTGGTATGTTGGGGTTCAGTCTGGATAAGTAAGAGTTTAACCTATTACAATGTCCAGAGCGAAGTTGTGCTAGCATGACTCCAGTCTCCCTCGAAAGTACACGTTGCTCTTCAGCCAATTCAGGTGGCTGAGTATTGCCGAGATCTGAGGGATCTGTCTACGGACTCGGTGCGGAGGTCATTTAGAGCCCGTCTATGGGTCCGCAGATCAAACGGCAAAGAGATATGGTGCCGAAGATGTATCCTTATGTCTCTGGGGGCGGGACTACATCCAATAGATGTCGATTTGGGTGACTGGGTTTATGACAGTTCAGAGTTCCTTCTGAACTGTCTACTCAAGAGTTCCGCGTGCTCTTGAACATTGAGCAATTTTGCCTCTTGGTGGAGGTGAGACTCAGATGACATAAGCAGACATCCCGTAGCAGTTCTGAGGGCGGTGTTTTGGTGGACTTGCAATTTCCTTCAATTGGTGTCAGCAAGATTGGGCGACCATATGGGCGCAGCATAGTCAATAACCGGCCGGCCAATAGCCTTATATGTAGCAAGCAATGTTTCTTTGTCTTTTCCCCAAGTACTGCCGGCCAGTGACTTGAGGATCTTATTGCGGCTCTGTACCTTTGAAGCTATTGCGGTGGCATGACCAGCGAAGGTGAGGCCGTTGTCAAATGTTACACCCAAGATTTTCGTCTACGTGGACATTTAACTCTTGCCCGATCTGCGCATTCCATGTCATAAACAGGGTCGCCGTCGATTTAGTCGGAGATAGGGTCAGATTTCGCTCGATGAAGAAGCTGGAAAGGTCACGGAGGTAACTGTTGATTCTAGTACAAAGTTCGTCAATGGAGGGACCCTTTCCCGAGGCCATTATCGTGCAGTCGTCAGCGTAGGAAACAATGGATACTCCCTCTGGTGGGGGGGAAGTCTCGAAATATAGAAATTAAACAAAAGGGAAGACAGAACACCACCTTGCGGCACCCCTTGTTTTATTCTTCGTGGTCTAGATTTCTTGTTCCTGAATTTGACTGATGCCTGTCGACCATTGAGGTAATTAGCGGTCCACCTTTTAAGGCCGGCAGGGAGCTGTGTCTCTTCCAGATCTCGAAGGAGTGTGGCGTGGTTGACCGTGTCAAATGCATTTGATAGGTCAACTGCCACCAGAACCTTCCTATGGTTTGGTGGGTGTTGACGCCTGTTTCCATATCAGACGTATGACGAAAGTAGTTAGAGAGAGGTTAAAAAGAGCCGCTAAATAACTCTGTCTCTCGTGGCCGAAGTGTTTGATCATCCTCATGGCGATTCCGTCGGGTCCGATGGAGCGCTCTGTATAGTCAGTAAAGCGGTCCCAGTCCGCTTTGGTGAAGCTGATGTATGTTAATTTATCAGTCGTTATGAAGTCGGTCGGTCGTTCAACAGAGATTAAGATGGGTAGGTGGTCTGAAGCTAATGTAAGCATCGGTCGCCAGATGACAGAGTTGCTTAGGCCCGCGCTCGTTATGGAGATGTCTGGCGAACTGTGGCAGTTACCTGCCACCTTGGTGGGGGCATCACCATTGACAGAATGCTGAGTTGTCTATTTGGTCTGCAATAGCGTGTCCTCTGCTGTCTGCTGGCAAGTTGGAGTGCCAAAGATCGCGATGCGCGTTGAAGTCGCCTAGGATTAGACGGTTATCGCCCCTTAGAAAAGCACTAATGTCGGGATGATAATCTCTAGGACAACACGTGGCAGGGGGAATATAGATGTTTATGATTTGCAGGTCGGCGTCGCCTGACCGGACTACTATGCCTTGGCATTCTAAGGTAGAGTCCCTGGGATCGACGTCAGGGGAAAATAGATTATATTGTATACAGAGTGATGTGTAATGAACGCAAGGCCACCCCCATGACCGCTGGGACGGTCTTTTCGATGTACATTATACCCATCACAAGTTCGTAAGTCCGATCTTGAGCTCAATTTTGTCTCTTGTATCGCGGCGATTTTGATGTTGTGCGACTTCATAAAGTCAGTTATCTCCGCGATCTTTCCAGCTAATCCGTTACAGTTCAGCTGCATGGCCGATGTTGTCTGGTGTGGAACGCATCCGTCCAAAGGTTATCATTTGCGAGCCCAGAGCACATAAGGGTGTGACACAGGCCAAGGCAATTGTTGCACTTGACCGATGTCGCAAGCGTATATAATCTTTGCCGACAAACGGTGCACGTAGTGAAAGGTACGAGCAGGTGGTGATCCTGGCCCACGTACAGGCTGGAAGCAGGGAGGGGGAGGCATTGGGGGCAGAGGAAGAGGGGACTGACACTCGGCGATGCTCATATCTGGCCTATGCCGGAGAGGATAGGAGTGTTGAGCGACCGTGCAAGATGGGGACGCTGGTGTGCGTGAACGACAGTCGGGGGTGAGGCGGGAATGGCAGCAGTGCTCCAAGTCGTGTAGACTGAGCGACTATTGTGGCTATTTGAAGTAGGTAGAGGTTTGAATTCATCTTAAATAATCAATTCTACATTAATTACTATTTGATTATATTGCCCGCTATCCCAGCTGTCCTTGCAACCTGCACTAATCGAAGGAATACATCTTTTCAAGACAGCAGCAATATCCAATAGCTCACTTTCAAAGGTATCAAAACAAGATAATAATATCCTTAAACCTGGATCCTAACCAGATGTCTCCAGTGAACATAGGTCTCAATAAATTCAAAGGTCTTTCTAATGATCAAAATACTTACATAAATTTTAACAACCTACCATATTTTTGATAAGCTCTCGGGACGATCGGTTTTAAGATGGGAAGTGTAAAGATGGCACTAAAATATATATATAACGTGGTACAACGACGCGGGCCAACCGACAAAAACTGGACAGGAAAAGAGGCCCTTCAGTAGCTCCGTTAGAGTGCAAGCAGGAAGCAGATAAATCTAGCCGCCTTCCAGGACAAAAAAGGACCCCCACAAAAGGATGTTCCTGATACTAATGTAAGAAATAGGTTAAGAAAACAATTAAGTCAAACAGTTTAGAAAGAAATATTAAATAAATGGTGTTAAATCAAGTAAAGATTCCTATAATTAAGTAAAGAATTTTTTATCAAGCGAAGTTAACACTCTCGTAAATTTTTCATTAAGATTAAAAGCAAGTTATTAGTATTAGCACCGAGCCACCGTTTGTTATAACACAAAGTTCAGCTCTGCGATTTACCACTTGGGGAGATCCTCAAGGGCAAAAAGGACACCTAACATAAAAATAAATATTACCATAATAATTTTCTTTAGAATTCTGAAATTTTAACTATATGAACCACCCTAGAGCTATAATAATTCTAACTCTAGTCCTGAACTAGAAACCATAGTCGCTTCAATAATAAGAAGACCACTAAGGGAAGAGAGACAAAGAGGCCCCAACTCAAATTATTGACCTTAAAAATGCAGAGGGAGAAATAATTCGGCCAGAATACAAAGGACAGCTTGGAGATTTGGATACAATTCCTGATATAGGGGGAAGCTTAAATGAATGTGGTGGCAATTCTGGCGAATATAGTTAGTCGAAGAAGAGCGTAGACAGGGTGTTAAGCGCAAAACATTGGTGTGTTATCGGTAACCTTATAAATCATCTGATTCAACCAACACTATGAGAAACAATGCAAACGATTATTGGTGCAATATCGTAATTCCCTATCCGTAAAGTAACATTACCGACCAATTGCTTGTTGGTTTTTCTCTTATTGGTTTAGAATTACAACTATGCCGGTTTTCGAAAAAATGTGTGTGAAGAAAAGGGTTTGAATTTTTAACCAGAAATGTTTCGAATAAAAGCAAAAAATTCCATCAATTTATAGGACTCGAATCGGCGCGTCGCTTACCCACTGAGCTACGGCGCGCACATCTATGATGTGAGAAAAGTACACATTTGTACTATTCATCATCCGGCTTTCGTTGTGCATACGTTATTCCCAGTTAAGTTTTAAATCTAAATCGAAAGAAATTGAAAGTTGGTGTAGTTGATTTAAAGGTTTGGAATTTACTACAAAAAAGTTTCAAAAGTTGAGTAAACCAATGGATGGTTTAAAATTTAGGCTCAAAGTATTTTTGAATATTATCCGGCACTAGGAACAAGTTGGTCGGCAACGCCGAAATAGCAATAAAGTCTTATATTTGGAAAGCAGTTTCAACGTGTATATCCCTACATTATGCCGACAAGAGGAACATCATCACTCTTGAGTGTCAATTGACCTGCTTGATCCAGGGAAATTCAACGATCGCAGTATTCTATTCTATTCTATCTTTGATTGTTAATAAATTGAGTAGCCTGGAAATGAGCCAGGAATCTCTTTCACTATTCACACAGATGCATAGGCATAAAGCCCTGGACACATTTATAAGGGGTGTAAAGGGTGACCTCCCTTGCCTTTTGGGTATGAAGGAACCCGATGATCTACCGAAGGCATTACACTTGCGCCTAAAACTTGAAACTCAAATTACATCTTGCCCTAACGTCAAGCTTAGCCACCGAGACCAACGGTGGATCGATCAACCCAATCGAAAGCAATAAATTATACGAACAGAGAAAATTACATCAAACTTTCTGCAAGAATGCACTTGCGATAACCAAGTAGAAGCTATTACTGTTAATTTTTTAGGATGTCGTAGCCATACGTGGAATTCAACACGAAGAACGGAAACATTTTAAAAATACTAACAGACACGGGTTCAAATAAAAATTATATTCAACAGTAATATGTAACAAACCCAATTCCTTACGAGAACCCATTTTCCGCAATCTCAGTAGCAGCTCAAATTAAAATTACTCATCACACTATAATAAATTTATTTGGCGAGATCAATACAAGTTTACAAATTTTCATATTGCCAGAGCTAGAATCTTTTAATGGAATTATCGACAACGATAGTTTAAAGTACGTTAACGCAATCATTAACATTCGAAATAACACAATTAAATTCTGTAACGGAAGGCAAATCAGAATTAAAAAAAGGTCTCATCTTCTGTTTACAAAATCGATATAAGAATGGAACACATGACTTCTACCCAGTATTGTAAAATGCAGAAACTAACTAAAAACCGTAGTAGGTGAAATCATCGGATACCCGATACTACCCATATCCTGTTGGAATGAGAGAATTTGTCACCAAAGAAATTCAGATATAGACTCGTAATCGACTACAGGAAACTGAACACAGTCACTGTGGCCGACCCCGACCCGAAATTAATGAAATCAGAGCGAAACTAGGAAGCAGTAAATACTTTTCTGTATTAGGCTTAAAAAGGAACCCGCTCCATTTAAAGGAAACCGACATTGAGAAAACACCCTTCGGTAAATAACAGAAAATATGAGTTTATACGACTCCCATTCAGGCTGAAAAACACACCTTCCATTTTTCAGAGGGCCTTAGACGACATTCGAAGGTATTATATAGGCAAAACTTGCTACGTCTACATAGACGATATAGTCGTATTCGGTACTCGATAATGAAGAAAGTCATTTCCAGAAAATAAAGCTAATACAGGGTGGCGCAAAAGTTATCCTCCTATCAGACAATGCTATAAATGCTAAAGTCAGTTCTGTTTTGACATTTTTGTAGTAAACACATGCGAAATACACGTTAATAAACAATGTTACGCTACACTGCTCCAGAACGCGGAATATTGCTGACTATTTATTTCGGTCGGTGAAAAACGGTTACTGTGCAAAAGTAATCCTCCTATCAGAAAATCAGAGATTAAACAATGTTACGCTACACTGCTCCAGAACGCGGAATATTGCTGACTATTTATTTGACCAATAATCGGTCGGGGCCAAACGGTTACTGTGAATGGTGAGCGCTACAGAGCAATGATCAAAGAGTTCTTTTTGCCGCAACTTGATGAATTGGGAGTGGAAAACATGTGGTTCCAACAAGACGGTGCAACAGCATACACTGCACGTGCCACAACCGATATGCTGAACATCGGAAGCTTACTTTTGCGCCACCTTGTATGAAGGTTCAGGGGCGTGGCCAAAGGGGGGATTGGGGGATAGATCCCCTTCGTCTTTAAACTACTATTTTTTTACTTTTTATTTAATAACACAATACCATTTTATGCTTCTGATTTATAATTTTCTCAGTTTAGACTAATGACAAAGTACATTTTTATGAATATATGAAATGATCAGTTAGTTTAATATGCATTTAAATATTAAGCCTATATACATATACTAGTCTTTTCAGAACTCCTACGAAATTTACTAGGCTTTCAAGACGATAAAACCGGTTTCCTGGTATGTGTACACATTGGTAATTTTCGAGGTCTGATATTGCTGAGCTAAAACTCTACTTTTTTATCTCTCGAGTCTTTAAAAATCCGAATTCAGCCGGTCTGAAAATACTAGGCTCAATCAGAGCGCACAATGGGGAAAAAAGCGATAGCGACGAGAATTTTTTGTACGTTTTTTATAAGAGTATAGCCTATTATCTAATAAAAAACATGCAAGAACAAATTTCAAACTGTGTACAAAACCTTGGAAAATTTAACTTTTTAATACGATTTTTTATAAAAAAATTGGATATGCTGTTTTATGACCTATTCAATTTTAGTATTTATAATAAAGTGCCGTGTGCAGTGGTCAAGAAATAGTGCCAATCATGCGCATTTATTGATAAATTAAATGTGTCAGTTTTGTTATGCGCAAGACGCAAAACTTATAATAAAATTTCCACATTTTCTCTATTGCTTAGTATTATAAAGTTCTTAGGTCAAAATTAAAAACAAGTCTTTTTGAATAACAAACGCAGTCTTCTAGCATTTTTGTTAACAAGAAACTAAAAATCCCTTATAAAAACGAGGTGCGTTCTGCCTTTGTGTAATAAAATCCAACAAATAAAGATAGTTTTAGCGCTTGTAGTGGATTTCACAAATGACTTAGTGGCGGAGTTACGACGTATTCATTCCGGCGAATATTACTTTGAAATACTGCTCAGAACTTGTGAAAAAGATGCAAACGACATGGATATTGAAATCAAAAAGTGCCGATACAAAACTAATCAAAATCTTCAAGCATGTAACTTAGATGTATATTTCAACATTCCTGTTTCTTACCCATTTATGGGTCATATAATAATAGAAAAAGATACTCGATTCGCTCAACATAAAACGATATTCAGAGGTTTCGTTTCGACTTTTCCAACAAACGACAGTGAAGAAAATGACAACAATTTTTTTAAGCTTGTTGAATTTTATAAACCACTTGTTCAAAACCAAATCATAGCGGCCGAAACCAATTTATGGCGACGGTTCTTAAGGAACACCGACAAACCGTCATTTCATAATTTATACAAATTTTTGAAACTCTCCCCGTTTTCACTTCAAAAGCAGTACACACCTTTTCAAAGCTTCTTCATCTTTAAACAGCGCTTAACCGCCTTAACGATTTTGAGCGTCCAACATAGCTATCCAGTCGTTTCTTCTTTCTGCCAACTGGCGCCAATAAGAAACACCACGGAATCGGAAATCGGTCCCCACTTGGTCATTCCATCAGGGTGGTGGCCTCCCCTTCCTCTGCTACCTGGGCCGCAACATCTTCATTCATTCGCACAACCTGGCCTGCCCAACGAAGTCGCTGGGTTTTAATTCGTTGGACATGTCGGTGTCTGCATATATCCATCGCCAACGCATAAGGGTTTGTAAATAATTCGAAGAACATTTCTCTCGAATATTCTGCACCATAAACCAGGACGGATACGATAAGTGACCAATAGAGTGTTATTTTCGTTCTTTGAGAGAGTACTTTACTTCTCAATTGCATACTCAGTCCGAAGTTTGCATATATAGGGTGTTTTTTTACACGTTTGTTTTTCGAATAGAGATAAAACTGGCATTTTGTGGTCAAATCTGGCAACTCTAATGTCATTTATGTTCAGTTTGGTTTGCCATTTCATAATGAACAGGTTGACAAAAGAACAACGCTTGCAAATCGTGCAAATTTATTTCGAAAATAATGGCTCAGTTCGCGAAGTTTACCGTGAGCTCCGTCCATTTTATGGTCGACATAATCGTCCATCAGAGCAATTAATTCGGTTAACCATGGATCGTTTTCGCACTACGTTTACTCTATGTGATAATACGCATCCGCAGAGACGTCGAACAGTGCGCACCGAAGAAACAATTGCCGTTGTAGAGCAAAGTGTTGAAGAGGACCCGAATGAATCGATTCGCCACCGTGCACAGCAATTGGAGCTTTGTCCATCAACTTTATGGAAGATTTTGCGCAAAGATCTTGGCTTGCGACCTTACAAGATCCAGCTTGTGCAAGAATTAAAGCCGCGAGACCATGCAATGCGTCGTGATTTTGGTGTATGGGCCGAAAATGAGATTGATTTCGATGCTGATTTTCATCGCAAAATTTTGTTCAGTGATGAGGCTCATTTTTGGTTGAATGGCTACGTCAACAAGCAAAATTGCCGCATTTGGAGTGAAGAGAATCCACATGAGACCCTTGAAACGCCATTACATCCACAGAAACTGACTGTTTGGTGTGCTCTATGGGCTGGTGGAGTCATTGGGCCATACTTCTTCCGCAATAATGCTGGAGAGGCAGCTACCGTTAATGGAGACCGGTATAGAGCCATGATAACCGACTATTTTGTTCCCGAATTGGATGGCATGAATGTGGATGAGTTGTGGTTCCAACAAGACGGCGCTACATGCCACACAGCGCACGTCACAATCGATTTATTGAAGGAAACATTCGATGAGCGCATAATTTCGCGGAATGGACCTGTCAATTGGCCACCAAGGTCGTGTGATTTGACACCATTGGATTATTTTCTTTGGGGATATGTGAAGTCGCTCGTCTACACCAACAAACCAGAAACGTTAGGGGAATTGGAAGCCAACATTCGTGGCGTTATTGCCGACATACGGCCCCATATGCTCGAAAAAGTGGTTGAAAATTGGACCTGTAGAATTGGCTTTATTCGAGCCAGCCGCGGCGGCCACATGCCCGAAATCATATCTAAGCATTAATGGCATAAAATTATCCTTCCAATAAAGCCAAATTGATGGACCTTAAAACGATTTTCTTGTGTTTTATTTCAATTCGAAGTTCTATACCCCTAAAAAAAGCACCCTTTATATATTTATCCCTTCTCTTTATACAGTTAAGGAGTGGTTAAATGGTATACCGACGTTGGTGGTACATAAATATGTACCCATTACAACACTAGAAGTGATTGAAAATATGTGTTTTAAGCAAAGAATAATTTCTTGACCCGTACATAAATATACTATATACTAGTAAAAAATATGTAGATATATTAAATGTTTAAAAATTGAAGTAGAAATAAACGAGTAGACAAGAAATATATTACGGTAAGAACGGCATATGCACATATGAAAGAATGGGCACAGGCGAAGCCTCTAGCCATTGTGTGTCTCAATCATCAATCAGTTATTTTATATTATTGATGAAAAATTAACTTTCATCCGCCCCTTCCCAAAATCCTGGCTACGCCACTGTGCAGGTGCAGTTAGATAAATGTGAGTTCTTCCGGGAGGAAGCTAAATTTTAAGGCTTCATTATCTCACTCAAAGGAATAAGAACGAATCCTTTAAAAGTTGAAGCAATACAGAACTTTACTTGACCAAAGACCTTAAAAGATATAAGATCTTTCCTTGGCCTTTCCGCCTAGCCAAGCTAGCAAAAGCAGGGGAGGATGGACACGTCTCGAAAAACGCATCTAGCAAAAAACCAATAACCTTCGACAGACTGCGCTAGAAGCCTTTAGCAAAATAAAATATTCGCTAGTTTCAAAGGAAGTGGTACTAGCATACCCGGATATTGCGCTGGACTTTCACCTTACAACAGACGCATCAAACTTTGCACTTGAGGCGGTGCTCCCACAGGCAGGTAAGCCCGTAGCATACATATCCCGCTCATTAAACTCAAGGTAACAATACACACCGATCAGCAGCCCTTAACCTTCGCCTTAATCAACAAAAACAACAATGCGAAAATAAAATGGTGGAAATGTATTCTAGAGGAATACAATTACGTTTTGCAGTATAAACCTCGAACAACCAATGTGATGGCTGATGCACTCTCTAAGCCCCATAAAACAGAAAACAGTAGTCTCTCAACAGTCACTTTCCGTGGTTCTTCCCATGACCTCATAACTAGCGTGGAAACACCTATTAGTGTATTTAAAAACCAGATCCTTCAAAAGGTAGGCCTAGCGTCTACATATCAGATCAAAATAACGTCCCGACATATTATGAAAGAACCATTCAACGATACCAGCCTACCTATTAATCTTAGTAAAAAGATACCTAAGCCCATCTGTAATAAGTTGTATAAAAACTGCAGAATCAATAATGGGAAGAATTCAGGAAATCTGTCGCAACCATTTTAAATTAAGATAAGATTCACTCAAAAACATGTACAGGACATTGTAAACAACCAAGAGCAAGAGGAAATGATCATGAAAACTGACCGCAAAGCACGAAGAAATGGCCATAAAAAAAATTTTTAGAAAACTAATTCGTCCCTGCTATGTCAAGGAAAATAAAAAATATAATCAAAAGCTGTTCGGTATGCAGCGAAAATAAATACGACACCCAACTCAACAATCCCGAATTAGGGTAAACTCCAATACCCTCGAAAACACCATACAGAATCGAATGAAACTTAGTCCTAACGGCAATCGATAAATTCTAAAAATACAGAGCAATAGAAGATGTGAAGGAACCCTTGCGTCAACTTTTATTCCAATTTGGCGTTCCCGAAGCCATAGTTATCGACAACGAGACGATCCTTAATTATGGCTTTATTACCTTTATGATCGAGGATATCCTTGGAATATGAATATAAGTACAAACCCCTCCATACAAGAGTTTGGTAAATGGACAGGTTGAACGTTTCTATTCCACTCTAACAGAAATAATACGATGCCTCAAAGCCGAGCGAACATTTTCATCGTTCCCCGAACTCATTGACAGAGCAGTTTACTAATACAACTATACGATACATTCCACAACAGGTAGAAAGCCCATAGAAGTATTTTTCGGACGAAACGTTTGTACAGATTTGTACACAATTTAAACAAGCCCGCCAGGAGAACATTGACAAGCTTAGAGAAAAACAGAATAAGGACATTTCCCGAATCAACAAGAAACGCTCGCCCGCAAAAACATCGTTACCTGGAGACACTATATTTGTAAAAATTGATAAACGAATAGGCTCAAAAATATCATCGAAATATAACAAGCAGGAAAGTCTAAGTTCGGGTGGAACCGAACATTATATACCTAGTAGTGATCTATTATGTCATCCCAATTTACGCAGGTCTATTTTAATACTTTCAGTTCGTATTTGCGTTCAAATAGACCGACGAACAGACAGACCGACGTATCGGAAGACAGATGGCTACATCGACTCAGCTCATCCCCCTGATCATTTCAGTATACGTACAAACACTTCATGTTCATGAAAGGAATGAATATCAAAAAAGATATACAACTTCGCTTTTGCAGTGGGGTATTAACTACTTGCACGGATATTTTACTTTTCATCCTGAAGGTTTTGAAATACATTAATAAATATATATCTCGATTCGTTTATGCCGAATGAAGTAATCTAGTACCTTGTGTGTGTAACAAAAATAAATATAAAAAAGGGTGTATTTTATAGGCGCCAAATAACTCAACCGATCTTTATGAAATCTTCACAATATATACTTGGGTTCACTGGGTATAGCATAGACAATATATAGTTTTGGAAAAGTAGGCGGAGCCACGCCCCCAGGCTATTTAAAGTTTCAATTCGTCATAACTCCGAACTTTTTTGGTCTAAATTAATGAAATTTGGATATATGTGCCACTTAGTCAATATCTACATAATTTTTCAAAAGTGGGCAGTGCCACGCCCACATATTTTGTGTCTTGTTTTGCTCTTGAACTTTCACGATAGGTTCAGCCGTTCGCTGGGCACGACACAGTCTGTATATAGCTTTTGGAAAAGCCCCAAAGTTATATAAAAATGCAGTTCGGTATAGTTAGGAGTTTATTTGGTTCAAGTGAATGAAATTTTATATATATCAAAACATCAAAACAACGTCTATCGGGTTTGCTAGTATATTATAAAACGGCCAAAGCAAACCACGAATTTCAGCATTCTTTTGTAAAACTGAGAGACTAGTTTGCGTTCAAATAGACAGACGGACAGACAGACAGACGGACGGAGAGACGGGCATGGCTAAATCGACTCCGCTCATCGTGCTGATCATTTTAGTGAACTTTTCTCTTCTTGTTCTCATACTTACATACATTTAATGTTTATGAAAGTTATGAAAATCAAAAAAGGTATATAACTTCGCTATTGCAGTGGGCTATTAAGCACGTGCCCGAATATTTCGCTTGTGTGTTTCCCGATTTGGCTAATTTTTGGCAGGAGTGTAATACATACTACTGAGAAGCAGCTGACCAATTTTCATTGAAATATCAAAATCGAATTATTAAAAATAGTAAAAATTTTACGATGAAAAGTGGGCGGCGCCACGCCTACTTCTTCGAAATTAAAAAAATTTTTTTGCTGCCGAGTTTTTCTTAAAAAGCTTATTATGTTATTGATATAACTTACTTAGTTGTAGAAATATCGCTCTTTAAATTGTACAAAATAAATTTTCAGAACTATGTTAAAAAACTGGGCGTGGACATTAACCGATTTCGCCCAATTTTGCAGCAAACAGTTACCTTTATATTTATTTATTTATTTGCTTATGTCTAAATACAACAGACACTTAAAAATAATTAAATTGATTATAACTTAAGAAGTAAGTGTTTAATCTAAATTGCAAGAGTGATTTACTATAAGTTAGATCTAACTCCAGAAAATTTCAGAAAAAGTTGTATTCTAAAAGAGTTCTACTCAATGGGGCATTAGCACCATAGACTATTCTATGAACTCCAACACGAAAGACTTCAAAATTTCTTAAATTTCTACAAGGCACATTAAAATGTATTCGTTGAAGAAGACATGGGCAATCTATCTTTCCAGAGATGAGATCAAAGATAAACGAGATTGATAAAAGCGCTCTCCTATCTAATAATAATGGCAAACATATTAAACGACATCGTGCTATGTAAGATGGATTCGGTTCAGAAAAGTTTGAGGAACGCAGAGCAAAACGAATAAAGTACTTTTGGACTCTTTCTAAACGATTTCTATGCACTGCATGGTATGGTCTCCATATATAAGCTGCGTATTCAAGCTTGGATCGTACAAAAGCAGAATAAAGAACTTTATAAGTGTATGGGTCTGAGAAGTGAGAAGAGTGACGTTTAACGAAAGCAAGTGTACCAAGGGAACTAGTAATAATATAATTTAAATGCGTAGCAAAGCTAAATTAGCAGTCAAAAAACACGCCTAAATCTTTGATTTCGTTAACTTCAGAAATGCACGAGTGTGCTAACAAGTAACGAGTCTCAAAAGGCTTGATCATCTTAGAATAAGTCACTTTATGGCACTTATCAATATTAAGATAAAGCCTATTGGTAACGCAGTAATTAGAAAAATTATTAAGTTCACCTTGCAGCACGGAAGAGTCATACGGTCCATTTATCACCGAATATATCTTAAGATCGTCTGCGTATAAAAGAAAATTAGCCGATTTGAAACACGATGAAATGTCATTAATAAACAGCACAAATAATAAGGGACCTAAAATTCTACCCAGAGCTGGAAACAAATGGATTCGAAAACTCGCCATCTATAGCAACCATGCAGCTCCTGTTAAACAAGTACGATTTGATCCACTGAAGAAAACTAGAATGGAGCCCCATGCAAGAAAGTTTGAAAATAAGAATTTTGTGAGAAATTTTGTCAAACGCCTTGGAAAAGTCTGTATAAATCGTATCCATTTGTAGGCCATTACGAAAACATGAATAGCGGTCCTCAGTAAACACAGAAAGATTAGAAACCGTCGATCTTGCAGGCACAAAACCATGCTGATTTGGGCAAATAAGATGCTTTACATTAAAGTAAAGTTTCTCCTGTACAATACATTCAAACAGCTTAGCAATCGATGATAACTTAGCAATTGGTCTGTAGTTAGATACATCACATTTGTTGCCATTTTTAAAAACAGGGGTGATAGATGTAATTTTCCAGTCATCAATTAACAGTCCTGAAGATAAGGACATGTTAAAGATTAGCGTGAGAGGTTTTACCAGGTTTGCTATATCGTTGAGACTAAGACGTAAAGTAGCAAAATCATTGGCAGACAAATCATCTTCCAACTCAAAATTGGATGAAAAAAAGTCCGCAAATAAATCAGCAGCCTCACCAATAGAAGATACGGACATATCATTATAAAAAACAGTTTTTGGAATACTCGATACATTCTTCTTTGACTTAATATAGGTCCAGAACTTTTTACGATTCGATTTTATATTTCTCTCGAAATTATTAATATATTTTTCATATAGACTCTTATTCAAGTCGTTGAATTTTGTCCTGTAGGATATAAAAAAATCGTAAAAATCAAATCTGTTAGTAATTTTAAACTTCTTAAAAAACTTATTTCTCAAATTTTTTAGATGTTTAAGCTCAGATGTATACCAAGGAAGCTTATATGCTTTTTTCTTAAAAGTAGGAACAAGCTTATTACAAATATCAGATAATGAATTTTTAAATATATTAAAGCAAGTTGCAACTTCATTATTTATAAAAAGAGAACCCCAATCGATCTCACTTAACCCTACATCAAAAGCATTAAAATCGCACCGATCAAAATTTAATGATGGCTTAGAAGTAGAAAAGGAGGTATTGAAGAATTCTAGGAATTCCACTTCAAGTAAAGTTAGAGTGTGATGCAAATTAGGCGGCGATATAGAAGCAGCAGTTGCAGCTTGCGGCAGCAAAAAGTTCAAATCGCTACTAATAAAAACTAAATCAAGATAGAGTTGCAACCTGTTATGCAGGCCATTAACTTGCGATAAACCCACACTCAAAAAGTCATCTATAACATACGATTCAATATTATTAGTGATATTTGAGGCAGTCAAATAAGCATCATTATCGATGTTAGTCCAGTTTACATTGAACAAGTTAAAGCCACCAAGAACACATAATTGATTGTTGCCAATTTCACGATGAAGAGCGATACCGTTATCAACATGTGATTCATAGACACATGCATCACTAAGAGGCGGAATATAAGAAACGCAAATATAGAGGTAACCCACAGAACCACTCAGCCGAACACAAAGTTGATCGAGGATAGAGTCATTATTATTCAAATCATAGAGCGTAGCGGCGGCCGCCGTGGTGTGAAGGTAGTGTTGCCGGCCTACCACACCGAAGGTCCATGGTTCGAGCCCTGGTACAGGTAACATCAAAAGTGATTTGAAAAAAGTTTTTCAAAACGGGGTCGCCCCTCGGCAGTGGTTTGGCAAACTCTCCGAGTGTATTTCTGCCATGACAGGCTTCTCAGCAAAAATTCGTCTCCTTTGTAGATGCCGTTCGGAGTCGGCAAAAAACTGTAGGTCCCACCAATTTGTAGGGAAAATTCAAATCGGCACACCAAAAATTGGAAGAGAAGCTTGGCGCAAAAATCTCTTAGGAGGTTTATGATGATATACCTGTTGTATATCGCGCCATAGAGATAGAGCGTAGCTTGTAAATTGCAACGAGCTGCTATCAGCACACCGCCCCCTCTACTGCAGCCAGTTTTATTAGCATCTCTATCCTTACGGAAAACATCAAAGCAGCTTAAATTAAAATATTCTGCGTCACAAAAATTTGAGTTGAGCCATGTTTCAGTCAAAACAAACACATCATACTCCAAAAGAGAGCTCAGCATGCCAATACTACTAGTTTTGCCTCTTAGACCAGAAGTGTTTTGGTAGTATATTTTAATACGTTGATTATTACGGACAATCAGGTCCGAGTTAGTTGCTCCCCTTTTTTGGGAAAAAAATGAAAAGGACGAACAGAAACGTTCACCGGCCATATCTCCGGTTTCAGCAATTTTTTATACTCCGTTTCAATTACACCCAGCTTAAAATTCACATATCTAAGAGAATCTAGGTTAGGTTAGGTTAGGTTGCAGTGGCTGCTAGCAAATGAACTAGCACACATAGGCCCCGGAAGTCCCGTTGTGATACCACATGGATCTAAAGGTAGAAGCAATCCCCGTCGCCGCCAACCCCACACCCACAACACCAACCAGCTGCCCCAATCAAAAATTGGGAAATCAATGGAGATCAATGTAATCGATTATACTTGCCACCAACGATTATGCCTGACAGCAACGCGTTTACATTGACCTCTATAAGGCCGGCCGGAACAGCCGTCCAGCGCCACGGGTACGGCGCTAGCGACATCGAAGACCGCTTGCACCCCAAAAAAAACCCCTACTCGAACCATTTTGTGGAATGTCCTTTGGCTTAATTAATGATAATTCGCCGCGATGATGAAAAATACCGGACCCTAGATATTTTAACCTACTACCCCACAGAGCGGGGCATTCACATAGGAGATGCCTCACCGTTTCAGGCTCCTCCTCATCTCTACAGCTTTTGCAGAAATCATTAAAGGGAATACCCAACTTTTCTGCATGCCTACCTAGACCTATATGTCCTCATCTGGCATAGGCTCCTTACCCGAGTGCACCTCGCACCACCTAGCGAAGCCCAGGGAAGACCCCAGTGAGGAGGCCGAGGCGGCGTCGTCCTGTTCCGAGCCATCCATCGGATTGGCCCGGTTGGTTTCGACAACCTCATCCGCCTCATCACCGTCGTCCTTCTCCAGCTCCTCCTCTAGGTCATTCACTGACCTAAGGTCATTCGTGTAGACCTTGACATTGACCTCTATGAAGCCAAAGTTCACCTTCCCTTTCCTCCTTTCCAGGAGAGGGATAGATTCTTTGTTGAGCATCAAGACCGCCTGCCGCGTTGCCTTGGTGCTCGTCGCCAATCTAAGGATCCTCCAATTGCCCGTTGGAAGATCCGGATTGTAGGCCCTGAAAACCTCTAGGACCTTACCTGGCTCCTCGGGCTTGGATGGTATCCAAACCCAAACCCTAGCCCTCGGTCTACATGGGATCTCGCTGAGATCCGCGGCCTTGATGATCGCACCAGGGTAGACCGCATCCATCCTTTCAACTGCCCTCTTGTACATGGCAGCGGACCTTGAATCTCCACAGGCCACTACCTTCACCGAACCCTGGAACCACCCCACTTCTTTCCAGGAGGGGATGGGACCAGGGAATTCGGCCAAGACACTGACCAAGTGGTTAGCCATCTCAGCCCGCACCCAGTCCTAGTTAGGCCGGAAACACCTCTCCCCTTTGGGATTAGAGTCGAAGACCCCCAGAAGTATGCTACCTTTAGCAACCTCTGCAAACAAGGGGCCTTGGACTCTAACCCTTTAAGGATGAGAGGCTCCTCCCACCTTCATGGACCTGTTGCGCTTCTCGGTCCCTTTTTCCTGTACCGGACGACTACCGTCGAAGTCCGGAACCACAGTTTTTGCCCACTCTATCTCGGCCTTTATCTCTGCCAAATCACCAGGCAGCGCCTTGGTTAGTAGTTCTGGCGTATACCAGGATCTCCTCAAGATCCTAAGCGCTGTGCGTCTATGTCTAGCACGCATCTTGTCTACAGATGGCCTATCATAGGCCTTATTAAACGCCGTGGGCGTAGGGAAGGGGTTCCTCGGGGCGAGCGCACCGGCTTCGACGGTGACCCCAGTATCGAGCCGCTAACTAGGTACGTCTCCGCCGGCAGACACAACTCCCTTAGTTGCCCCACCCCCACCCATTGTAACAACCTGATTACCTGCACCAGACTCCGGCATCGCCTGAAGCCTATGTGCATTATCCCAAGCAGCCGCAGCGCGGCTGGTAGAGGCACCCTGCATCGCTTGAGCGCCATAAACAATAGGGGCTAGCCCCTCCGACTTTTTTGGAGTGCCGGCCTCCTTGTCTTTTTTATTGTTTTTTTTATTATTATTTTTTGTTGTATTGTTCATTTCGAATTCCCACGAATAGCGGAGAAAGGGATTCGTTCACCCCGAGAAGAGATCCGCGGTACTCGGGGTAAGGCCAAGGGTTACAACTGGGAGTGGCCATGCTCCCAGAGGGCACCGTTCTAGACTGGGCTCTTCTCTTTGTTGAATAAAGAAAAGCACCTTAGATGCTGCTTATCAATGTGAGCATGTTTCTCAACATACTCAATAATGTGCACGGGCAAAGCTGATGTCTTAAAAGAGGCCAAATGCAGGTATTTAAAACGCGCAGCTACCGACAGATCGTTGTTTTCACCTGTGCCTACCAAAGGTTTTGGTTTTTGACGCTGCGACTGCTTTTTATTCTTATTCTTATTGTCATTGTTTTTGTTTTTATTCTGGCTCTCAACTAACTCCCACGAATTTTCAACAGGCAACGAATGCATGGCTTCAGTGTTGGTAGGGCGAGCAGCATTAGCATTTACTGCTTGAGTTAATAACTCAACAGAACCACGCGAATTAGACGGCACAGAAGGAGACGAAAAATCACCAGCAATGACTGAAGCTATAACATTCGATTTGTTTACAACTGCAGCAGAGCTGCTGGCAGAGCGTAGACATCCCGAATTTTGTAACTGAGCTTTCAGGTCTTTCACCTCTAGAACAAATTTGCAAATTTACTCAAGCTATCGTGTTCACAGACGGAGGGACGGACGGACGGACATAGCTTAATCAGTTTCTCTTTTCGTCCTGAACATTTTGATATACATAAGTCAGTATCTATTTCGATCCGTTAATGCCGTTACGCACTGCCGTTACGCGACTAAAGTTAATATACCTTGGGTGCGAAGCACTACTAGGTATAAGAAGGGTGTCTTTTATAGGCGCCAAAGAAACCGATCTTTATGAAATTTTCACAATATATACTTGGGTTCACTGGGTACAGCATAGACAATATATAGTATTGGAAAAGTAGGCGGAGCCCCGCCCCAGGCTATATAAAATTTAAATTCGTCATAATTCCGAAGTTTTTTGGTCTAAATTAATGAAATTTGGATATATGTGTCACTTAGTCAATATCTACATCATTTTTCAAAAGTGGGCAGTGCCACGCCCACATATTTTGTGTTTTGTTTTGCTCTTGAACTTTCACGATAAGTTCACGAGTTCGCTGGGCACGACACAGTCTGTATATAACTTTTGGAAAATCCCCCAGGTCATATAAAGCTGCAGTTCGGTATAGTTAGGAGTTTATTTGGTTCAAGTGAATGAAATTTTATATATAGATGTGTTCTATATATCAAAACGTCAAAACAGCGTCTTTCGGGTTTGCTAGTATATTATAAAACGGACAAAGCAAACCACGAATTTCAGCATTCTTTTATAAAACTGAGAGACTAGTTTGCGTTCAAATAGACAGACGGACAGACAGACAGACGGACGGAGAGACGGACATGGCTAAATCGACTCCGCTCATCGTGCTGATCATTTTAGTGAACTTTTCTCTTCTTGTTATCATACTTACATACATTTAATATTTATGAAAGGTATGAAAATCAAAAAAGATATATAACTTCGCTATTGCAGTGGGCTATTAAGTACGTGCCCGAATATTTCGCTTGTGTGTTTCCCGATTTGGCTAATTTTTGGCAGGAGTATAATACATACTACTGAAGCAGCGGACCAATTTTCATTGAAATATCAAAATCGAATTATAAGCGATTGCCTTTGAAAATAGCAGAAATTTTATGGTGAAAAGTGGGCGGCGCCACGCCTACTTCTTCGAAATTGAAAATTTTTTTGCGGCCGAGTTTTTCTTAAAAAGCTTATTATGTGTGTAAAATCTAATTGATATAACTTACTTAGTTGTACAAATATCGCTCTTTAAATTTTACAAAAAAAATTTTCAGAACTATGTTAAAAAACAGGGCGTGGACATTAACCGATTTCGCCCACTTTTACAGCAAACAGTTACCTTTATATATAGAACATTATCACCAAATTTCGTTTCCACAAATCAATTTTTGGCGGAGTTGGCATAAAAAGTTTTGGGGAATAGTCCACTATAAAAAGGGCGGGGCCACGCCCATTTTCGAAAATTTTAAGTTTTTGGATTTCTTTGTTTACGGAAACTTCAAAACTGAAATCTAAATGATGTAAAGCTGTTTTACGCAATGTTATTGCCTATTTAATATATCTACGATCCTTTTCAAAATCTTTCATATAAAAGTGGGCGTAGACCTTAACCGATCCCGCCCATTTTTTCCTGGAACATTCCTTGCAAACCTGCGTGCTGAATTTCGTTTCGATATCTTGAACGGTTTCTGATTTATGATTAATATTATTTCTAAATTTTACTTAATCAAAAGTGGGCGGTGCCACGCCCATTTTCAAAAATTTCTTGAAAAATTTATTTTATGCATCAATGTCAATATATTCACAAAATTGTATCCTTATAGGTGTATTATGTACTGAGTAATCACTTTTTTTGTGTTTTCGAAAATATTATATATATAAAAAGTGGGCGTGGCCATCATCCGATTTCGCCCATTTTAAAAAGTGCTCGGAGATGAGTGCCAAGGAACTCGCATACCAAAGTGAATATACCTTGTGTGCGAAGCACTACTAGGTATAAAAAGGAATAGTTAAGGAAAATAAAACTACAACAATCCTGATGGAATCTGGAAGAATACCAAATAAGAGCAAGACGGTGCTTTTAGCCTCGTCCACTTAATTGACTCAGAGAAATATGAAATGATTTAGAATATTTTGTTAGGCCAATAATTTGTATGTCTAATGTATGTTATATGAGCTTTACGGCCGTTTTGGTTTTTAAGGCAAAAACAAAGTTTTCCTTCTTTCGGTGCTATTTTTTATTCAACAAAACATAAAACAATTACAATTGAATTATAAAAAAGACATTAAATAATTAACTTACATTATATCACATTCAATTTATCTTTTCACATAACAAGTATAAAGGTAGCAGTAATACAAAAGAAAACACACAAACAACATTAAAAACAACATTCATTTTTGTGTTTTGCGCCTACATCTTCTCCGTTCTGCTATCGCTGTTGAATAAGCACAATTTATATTGTCTACGTCTTCCTTAAAATTGACAGCATCTTTTATTCTTTGTTGTATCCTCAATCCTTCTAGTGTCAGTCGAGTTTTCGTTTTCTTCTCTACATTCAGTATTCGTGCATTTTCAAAGTCTGCTGTATGGTTGTTGTTTGTTAAGTGTTGGGCTAATGCTGTAGTCTTTTACCATTTTTCGCATCTGCTTTGTGTTCATTAATTCTTCTTTCATAATTTCTTTTCGTCGTGCCCACGTAAATCTTGTTGCATTTTTCGCCAACTTTTCCATTGCAATGTATTTCATATACGACGTTGTGTTGTTGTCCCTTGTCTAGCTTGTCTTTTGTTTGTGTAAATATTTTATTTAGAGTGCAGTGTGGTTTGTATGCAAAGTTTGTGTTGTTATTGTTGGTAATGATTTTATTTAATGTTTTGTTGTCTGTTAGGCCGGGTATATATGGGATACTTCTGTAAATTTTACTTTCCCGTTCTTGGTTTTTTTCCATCGTTCTGTGTTCCTGTTCTATTTTATTCATGGTTGTTGTTATTAATGTTTCGATCACGGTATTAGGGTATGTGTTTTTTTGTAGGATGTATTTTATTTTTCTCTTGTTATCCGTTCTGTACTCCTGATCACTTAGAGTTAAAATTTTTCTTATGAGGTTTGTTGCTGTATTTTTCTTCTGGGTCCACGGGTGGTTGGAGTGATAATTTATCATTCTCGAAGAAGCTATCGATTTACAGTACCAGTTAGTTTTTAATTTTTTGTTTTCTCGGATAATTTCGATGTCTAGGAAGGCTAGTTTTTGGTTATTTTCTCTTTCTGTGGTGAACTGGATTTTTCTATGTTGAGTGTTTAGTGTTTTAAGAATGTCTTCCACGTCCTTTTTCTTAACTATTGCTAATATATCATCTACATATTTTTTAATGTATTTAATATATATGTCCTTGGATTTAAGTTCAGCAATGCTGTCGTCAATGATTTTGTCTAATAAGATATCTGCCACTGTTGGTGATAAGGGATTACCCATTGGCATTCCAAAAACTTGTTGATAGAGGGTTCCGTCGTAAGTAAAATAATTATTGTCGCGTAGGCAGAATTCTAGGATTTTGCGGAACTGGGGTTTGGTGAGCGATGTATACTTTTCTAGTGTTTGCCATTGTTGCATGATGGTGCAAATTGCTAACTGTGTCGGTATGTTTGTAAAAAGAGAAACTACGTCAAACGACACCAGAATTTCGTCGCCATTTATCTCTATTTCTTTTAATTTATCTTTTACTTGAAAAGCATTTTGAACATTATAATTTTTGGATACAATTTCTTTCAATGTATGGCCTATGTATTTTGAGAGATTAAAACAAGGGACATTTACGGACGATGAGATAGGACGAAGCGGAGTATTTTCTTTGTGAATTTTGGGGAGACCATACAATCTAGGTGCCGTTGCTGCAGTGCATGAGAGTTTAATCTTTGTTTTTAGGTCTATGTTCTTCTGTTTATATACAGGGTGTTTTTTTTACAGGTTTGTTTTTCGAATAGAGATAAAACTGGCATTTTGTGGTCAAATCTGGCAACTCTAATGTCATTTATGTTCAGTTTGGTTTGCCATTTTATCATGAACAGGTTGACAAAAGAACAACGCTTGCAAATCGTGCAAATTTATTTCGAAAATAATGGTTCAGTTCGCGAAGTTTACCGTGAGCTCCGTCCATTTTATGGTCGACATAATCGTCCATCAGAGCAATTAATTCGGTTAACCATGGATCGTTTTCGCACTACGTTTACTCTATGTGATAATACGCATCCGCAGAGACGTCGAACAGTGCGCACCGAAGAAACAATTGCCGCTGTAGAGCAAAGTGTTGAAGAGGACCCGAATGAATCGATTCGCCACCGTGCACAGCAATTGGAGCTTTGTCCATCAACTTTATGGAAGATTTTGCGCAAAGATCTTGGCTTGCGACCTTACAAGATCCAGCTTGTGCAAGAATTAAAGCCGCGAGACCATGCAATGCGTCGTGATTTTGGTGTATGGGCCGAAAATGAGATTGATTTCGATGCTGATTTTCATCGCAAAATTTTGTTCAGTGATGAGGCTCATTTTTGGTTGAATGGCTACGTCAACAATCAAAATTGCCGCATTTGGAGTGAAGAGAATCCACATGAGACCCTTGAAACGCCATTACATCCACAAAAACTGACTGTTTGGTGTGCTCTATGGGCTGGTGGAGTCATTGGGCCATACTTCTTCCGCAATAATGCTGGAGAGGCAGCTACCGTTAATGGAGACCGGTATAGAGCCATGATAACCGACTATTTTGTTCCCGAATTGGATGGCATGAATGTGGATGAGTTGTGGTTCCAACAAGACGGCGCTACATGCCACACAGCGCACGTCACAATCGATTTATTGAAGGAAACATTCGATGAGCGCATAATTTCGCGGAATGGACCTGTCAATTGGCCACCAAGGTCGTGTGATTTGACACCATTGGATTATTTTCTTTGGGGATATGTGAAGTCGCTCGTCTACACCAACAAACCAGAAACGTTAGGGGAATTGGAAGCCAACATTCGTGGCGTTATTGCCGACATACGGCCCCATATGCTCGAAAAAGTGGTTGAAAATTGGACCTGTAGAATTGGCTTTATTCGAGCCAGCCACGGCGGCCACATGCCCGAAATCATATTTAAACATTAATGGCATAAAATTATCCTTCCAATAAAGCCAAATTGATGGACCTTAAAACGATTTTCTTGTGTTTTATTTCAATTCAAAGTTCTATACCCCTAAAAAAAAACACCCTTTATCTCGTTTACCATGTTATTGTTTTTTCTTTGTAATTGGAGGGATCCAACACTCGCACGCATGGTTTTGTATGTGGTATTGGTCTCTCAAAATACATAGGCCATACATTGAAAGAAATTGTATCCAAAAATTATAATGTTCAAAATGCTTTTCAAGTAAAAGATAAATTAAAAGAAATAGAGATAAATGACGACGAAATTCTGGTGTCGTTTGACGTAGTTTCTCTTTTTACAAACATACCGACACAGTTAGCAATTTGCACCATCATGCAACAATGGCAAACGCTAGAAAAGTATACATCGCTCACCAAACCCCAGTTCCGCAAAATCCTAGAATTCTGCCTACGCGACAATAATTATTTTACTTACGACGGAACCCTCTATCAACAAGTTTTTGGAATGCCAATGGGTAATCCCTTATCACCAACAGTGGCAGATATCTTATTAGACAAAATCATTGACGACAGCATTGCTGAACTTAAATCCAAGGACATATATAATAAATACATTAAAAAATATGTAGATGATATATTAGCAATAGTTAAGAAAAAGGACGTGGAAGACATTCTTAAAACACTAAACACTCAACATAGAAAAATCCAGTTCACCACAGAAAGAGAAAATAACCAAAAACTAGCCTTCCTAGACATCGAAATTATCCGAGAAAACAAAAAATTAAAAACTAACTGGTACTGTAAATCGATAGCTTCTTCGAGAATGATAAATTATCACTCCAACCACCCGTGGACCCAGAAGAAAAATACAGCAACAAACCTCATAAGAAAAATTTTAACTCTAAGTGATCAGGAGTACAGAACGGATAACAAGAGAAAAATAAAATACATCCTACAAAAAAACACATACCCTAATACCGTGATCGAAACATTAATAACAACAACCATGAATAAAATAGAACAGGAACACAGAACGATGGAAAAAAACCAAGAACGGGAAAGTAAAATTTACAGAAGTATCCCATATATACCCGGCCTAACAGACAACAAAACATTAAATAAAATCATTACCAACAATAACAACACAAACTTTGCATACAAACCACACTGCACTCTAAATAAAATATTTACACAAACAAAAGACAAGCTAGACAAGGGACAACAACACAACGTCGTATATGAAATACATTGCAATGGAAAAGTTGGCGAAAAATGCAACAAGATTTACGTTGGCACGACGAAAAGAAATTTTGAAAGAAGAATTAATGAACACAAAGCAGATGCGAAAAATGGTAAAACGACTACAGCATTAGCCCAACACTTAACAAACAACAACCATACAGCAGACTTTGAAAATGCACGAATACTGAATGTAGAGAAGAAAACGAAAACTCGACTGACACTAGAAGGATTGAGGATACAACAAAGAATAAAAGATGCTGTCAATTTTAAGGAAGACGTAGACAATATAAATTGTGCTTATTCAACAGCGATAGCAGAACGGAGAAGATGTACGCGCAAAACGCAAAAATGAATGTTGTTTTTAATGTTGTTTGTGTGTTTTCTTTTGTATTACTGCTACCTTTATACTTGTTATGTGAAAAGATAAATTGAATGTGATATAATGTAAGTTAATTATTTAATGTCTTTTTTATAATTCAATTGTAAATGTTTTATGTTTTGTTGAATAAAAAATTTGCAGACTCCCTGAGGAAGGTGCAAAATAGCACCGAAACGCGTAGGAGGAAGAAGGAAAACTTTGTTTTTGCCTTAAAAACCAAAACGGCCGTAAAGCTCATATAACATACATTATGAAATGATTTTGACGGACATCCACAACTAAGTACCACAAAAATAGCCAAGGATAGTTTCCTCTACCCAATCCGTAAGCATGAGACAAACCAAACCCTGGAATCTTTAAACCCATAGGCAAATTTCGCACCAGAAGGTCAATTAACATCTTAGGTACCGCTGGAAAATATTTGGCAGGATCACCTGACCACGAGGACCTAGATATTATTAACAATAATTTAATGAACCTTAACGAAAATAACAACAAACAAACTATAATAAACTAACTCTTTGACAAGAGGTTAAGTAATATTACCACTATGACCAATGTAATTATAAATTCAATGGGCAAAAGGGAATATTATAGAGACGGTTATCTTAGATAAAAAATAAACCAGAATTCATTTCGATAAGTTAGAAGAGGAAAATTTTTCATTCAGCAATGCAAAACAAGTATTGGAGTTCTCAAAAATAAGCAGATTAATTTTAAAACGAGTAAAAAAAAAACAAAATAATATTGTACTAAATGTTTAATTTGAAGAAATATTAAAAAATAAAAATGCAATATACGGCATTCAAATAAAGTGTGAAAAATACGACGAAATATCCATTTGTAATAGTGAAAATCTTAAAAGTAATAAATAGATTGAATTCAAACTGCACAGCGAAGCAGGGGCGTCGCTAAGGTTCCGATCATAGGGGGGTAATTCTAACTAATATGCCGATTGATCACGAAAAATTGCCGACCCTTTTTTATATTTATAATAATGGCTTAAAATTTAATTCAGGTAAGTGCGTATTCGAGGATACTTAAGAATTTTAGCGTATTTGGAAAACTAAATAAACATGAAACTATTTCTGACAAAATCATTGTTGCTCAGAAGTAGTATTGTTCATAGTGAAATGCATTTGTTAACTGAAAATGCGCAATATGTTACCGAATGAATTAAAAATTACAGTGATTGTTTACTCTTTTTTTTTTATTTTCGTCGTACACAATGTTTTACAAAATTAAATACATACTAAAAAGATACCCGTTTCACAAGAATCAAAATAATTTTACAAAGAAAACTTTTGACTCTGCGATGTTTTAGTAAAGACCATTTTTGAACAACTTCACAAAGGTAAATTTCATCTGCTTTATCTTTTGAAGAGAAGAGCAGCTTCAAGGAATTTAAACGATCATCTCCCATTGTTGTGCGCAAATCGTCGAAAAATATTTTTAATTCACTGAAGGAACGTTCACACAATGCTGATGTGACAGGAGCAGTCAATCTGGTTTTCGAGCCAATCACAGTTGCTCTACGGCCATCGTAAAAGTTATTGAAGACATACGACCCGCTTATGATAGTAAAAGGTTAACTATTTTGGTCTTGTTGGATTTCTCAAAGGCCTTTGACACAGTGAACTATAACATTCTTCTGGCAAAGCTGAAACACTACTTCGGATTCAACTCTACATCGCTTAATTTTATGAACACTTATCTTTCTAAAAGATACCAACAAGTGCAATGCGCAGACACAACCTCCTGTCGCAGCAAAATTTCCTCCAGGGTACCACAAGGCTCTATCCTAGGCCCTATATTGTTTAGTCTTTTTATTAATGACATTGTACACTGCTGCAAAAATGCGTCAATTTACTTATATGCTGATGATACGCAGATTTACTTATCGCGACCGATTGGGCTTGGGGAAGACCTTGTGGTACGCTTGAATGAAGATCTGAAGAGAATTGAGGCCTGGGCAAACGCTAATAGCCTCTGTCTAAATGCCTCTAAAACACAGGTTCTTCCCATCTCAGCGCAGTCTTCTGATCTTGGCTGTCTATCGCCAATCATGTTGGGGGAGACCGAAATAAGGTTTCGTTCTGTGGTTAAAAATCTCGGCTTTAAACTTAACTCACGTTTAACTTGCACAGATCATATTAATCAATGCATATCAAAAATCTATTTTATTCTTAGGAATCTTCGGCATATCTGTTATTGTTTGCCAAATGATACAAAACTGAAACTAGTACAGTCTCTCATTGTTCCTCACATATCTTACTTTGAAAATGTTTACGGGACTCTTGATTCCGAATCTAAGATTAAAATAACAGGAGCTCTGAACAATACAGCGAGATTTATCTATTGTAAGAAGAAGTTTGATCACATATCATCCTTCACAAAAAATATTCTTGGATATAGCATAGAAATTTACCTAAAACATCGAAATATGGTATTTTTATTCAAATTGATTAAAAGTCGTAAGCCTGGATACCTTTACCAGAACTTAAAATTTGTACAATCGTCTCGCACTTGCAACCTCATTATCCCAAGACATGAGTCTTTGGTAGCTTCAAGTTTATTCTTTGTTAGTGTTATCAGGGAGTGGAACTCATTACCAATCTCAGTTAAATCTTCTAAATCAGTTGAATGCTTTAAAGTGGCAGTTGCAAATCTATTAGGAATACTATAAATAAATAAAATAAAATAAAAATATGTTTCTTCTATGCTCATATTTCACCCCTATTCTGATTCTAATAGTTTAAGTACATATATGATACAACTATATTGGCTTGTTATCTATTTATTTATTACGCGCTAGGTTAAGCTCACATTTGTCACTTAATTTTTAAATTTGTACGCTCAAAAACTTATAGTTTTACTGTACTTTTGAAGTTAATAAATATGAAATATGAAAATATAACGAACCGGTTTATATGCTAAGGGGATAATTCGTTTTAACTTGAATGCCAACGTGGAAATATCTTCGAACGATTTACAACCTTGACATGAGTCAAAAAGGATTTGTAACTCACAGAGCAAACTTTCGACTTCTTCCTTGAAGAATAGCTCACCACTTCGTTTGCGGATGTTTGTTAAACAGTCGATCACATCGACGAACAATGCTTTTAAATTCGGCACTGCCTCGTTTTTTACTCTATTTAAAACGTCATTCGCTCGTTCAAAATTCTTTAGGAATTCAGCAACCTTGCCGGAAATATCTACCCAATTGCAATTTATCTCATCTAGTTCTGATAGTAATGTTGATGGGAGTTCTAGTGTTACTTGTGGGGGTATTGATGAAGATGATACAAGTGAAGTCATCGCTCGATGGACATTAGTCTGCAGCGAAGGAACTGGAGTTATAACGGTTGAGTGTTCAGTGATTTGAAGTGCACCTTTTGAATGTGATTCTGAGGTAATTTCTTGTGTAGCAAATTATTGGGAGCAACATTCTTCGCTTTCGGTGATGGAGTTGAAGAATGTCCAAACGACGATACCTCACGTTATCGCTTAGAAGCCTCAAATGGATTTATTGAAGCTCCGACATGTTTAACTCTGACGTATTGACCATTAAGTTTGTATTTTTCATGACGTGATTTGTAGTTATCGTCGAATTGACTTCCGCAATCTTCGCGTTCTACTTTTATTCTCTTTAGCGGCGGTTGCTCGAACATTTTAATAAAATCTGCAAAAATGTATACATATATATATATATATCTATATTTGAAAAGGTCCAAAAAATTTTTTTCGCTTTTCACTTTAATGTGAGACTCTTCGAGCAAAGTGCATTTAACAACCGAAAGTGTATTTTAGCGCATTTCATTCATTCAGCATATTAGTATTGAGTCGGGCATAGTCGAAAAGTAGAGAAAAAACCCAAAATTTTATGTGCAGGCGTTATTTCAATAAGACCAATAGTTTAGGAGTGAATCACGTGCGAATAATTGTGTATTTCATATGAGTCAAATATTAAAAAATCATATTTTCGAATAAAATCGTGAAAAATATACGTGACGAATATTTTTGGACAAAGAATCGAAAAAAATTATTTCGAGCACTAACCGCAATTTTGGTGTAACCAAAAAAATTATGAAAATACGTTTTTTGACAGATATTAGTAATTCTGTTTGTTTTAAACTACCTCACAAAATTTCACAACCGTAATAAGTTCCTTTACAAAGATAAACCACAAGCAATTTTGATGTAAGTGACATTTTGTATCAAATTTTTTAAAAAATGTAATCTTTAAATCGCGCTCCTGTAAAATGTAATAATGTAAAAAAATGGAAGAAGTTTTTTTTTGTAAAATTTTCAATGAAATTTTTCTAAATTTCTTTTTTTAAATATTATCTTTAGGAAGAACGTAAAAAATACTTTAGATATCGTTTTTTGCATTTTTTCTTAGAACGTCAATTACATGACAACAAATTGAAAATTCAAACGCCTATATCTCGGTAACTATCCAATATTTAACCCCGTCTGTAAGTGAAATTAACACTACTATATGGTTGAGCACTCTCACCAAATTTCATTCAATTCGATGTAATGAAGTTTTTAGGTGGCACGTTTGACGTACTTTGCCCCATATAAATGAGGGCATTCTTACCTTTTCGCCACTATGTATATCACTGTTATTATTAGGAATAAGATAAATTTTAAGTTATTTAGTTCACTTGGTTAAAATTAGAATTTAAGTTATTTAAGGTACTGCCGGCGCGGTATTGGAGAGGTTTTGTAATGGAAACTAAAATTATTTGAATTTGTCGGTTACCTTCGTAGCGACGCGAAACGGTTGCGCAATCGATCAATCAGCATACGAATTATTCGGACGAAGGTAAGCGTATCTGGTTGTTGAATGTAAAGTGCGACAACGGTGTCGCCGCTTTTACCATCTACAGTCGACTCGCTAATATGATCCTACATTAATGTTATACGATATGTTCTATTTTTCGAGAATTCAAAGGGCTTCGAGTTTCGATTCGATTAACTTATGATATCTGATTAAGGCTGGGCCGCGACGCCAATTTTTTGGCGTTGATACCTTGAAGCCAGCGCCATAGCCGGTATCAGCACAGCGCGTTAACGCAATTGCGTTAAGTGCTTTTTTAGCGCAATGATACCATATTGCTAGGGGCGCAGTTTATGAGACATCACCGAAAACTAATACAAAGCGCTTGAAGGGGGTATCTAGAGACACCTATTCATGCCAGGATAAAGAATCCGAAGTCTAACTTTTTTTACCCGTCCAAAAATAATGAGCAAAAATAGTTTGCTCCGGTAATTATATAGTTTGGGAGACACCATCGAGCACTGAACGAAAACGGTCCGATTGGATATCTACACCCACGTAACTTTTTTTACCCGTTTAAAAGTAATGAACCAAAGGCAAATTATTCAAACTTTTTTTGTTAATAACTTTTAAATTGTTTCAAATCTTAAATTTCCGCACTCGGATTGTGATTCCTGAAACCGAAACGCGTCTTTGGGTATACCTCTCAACATTTTTGGTAGCGCCTTGGTAGCTGTAGCGCGGATGTTGCCGTCACTGGCGCTGATACCATAACACCTTCAACTCAATAGCGCCAGTGGCGCCACTCCAGTACAACGATGTTTCGTAGTAGTTTAGTGTTTTTGGCGCTGCTGGCTTCATGGCGTTATGGTATCACAAATAAAGGTATCAGCACACCCTTATATCTGATTTTGTGTATACCGACGCATGAATTACCAGAACTTTTCAAGAATCCATTCTTGGTACGTATAGTTCGTCGAATTGCGAAAATTCGATTTTTAGTTTTAGTCTACATCACAATTTTTCCGAGTCCGTAAGATGATTCTGATAGTTTATCCCTGGCCTTTCTTCTTCTTTAAATGGTCATCTAACCGCCTGGGCGATTTTGACCGTCCAACATAGCTCGCCAGTCGTTTCTTCGTTGCGCCAACTGGCGCCAATTGGAAACACCGCGGGATCGCAAATCGGTCTCCACTTGGTCCTTCCATCGGAGTGGTGGTCTCCCTCTTCCTCTGCTTCCACCGGCGGGTGCCGATAAGAATACCTTCTGGGCTGGAGCATCTTCGCTCATTCGCACTACGTGGCCTAGCCAGCGAAGCCGCTGTGTTTTAATTCGCTGAACTATGTCGGCGTCTGCGTAAAGTTCATACAGCTCATCATTAAATCTTCTTCGGTACTCGCCGTCGCCAACGCGTAGAGGTCCACAAATCTTTCGAAGAACCTTTCTCTCGAATACTCCCAGAGCCGCCTCATCAGATGTTGTTAGTGTCCACGCTTCTGCACCATATAGCAGGACGGGTGCGATGAGTGACTTGTAGAGTGTTATTTTCGTTCGTCGAGAGAGGACTTTACTTTTCAATTGCCTACTCAGTCCGAAGTAGCATTTGTTTGCAAGAGTGATTCTTCGTCGGATTTCTAGGCTAACATTATTGTTGGTATTAATGCTGGTTCCCAGGTAAACGAAGTCCTTTACTATTTCGAAATTATTGCTGCCAACAGTGGCTTGGTTGCCAAGGCGCGAATGCGCTGACTCTTTGCATGATAACAGAAGGTACTTCGTTTTGCCCTCGTTCACCACCAATCCCATTTTCTCCGCTTCTTTTTCTAATTTGGAGTAAGCAGAAGTTACGGCGCGGTTGTTAAGGCCAATGATATCAATATCGTCAGCATATGCCAACAGTTGGACGCTTTTATAAAATATTGTTCCAGCGCGGTTAAGTTCTGCAGCTTGTATTATTTTCTCCAGCATTAAATTAAAGAAATCGCACGATAGGGGGTCACCCTGTCTGAAACCTCGTTTAGTTTCGAACGGCTCGGAGAGGTACTTCCCAATTCTGACCGAGCTGGCGGTGTTGCTCAAGGTCATTTTGCATAGCCGTATAAGTTTTGCGGGGAAACCAAATTCAGACATAGCGGCATATAGGCAGCTCCTTTTCGTGCTATCGAAAGCGGCTTTAAAATCAACAAAGAGATGATGCGTGTCGATTCTTTTTTCACGGGTTTTTTCCAAGATTTGGCGTATTGTAAAAATCTGGTCGATGGTAGATTTACCAGGTCTGAAGCCACACTGATAAGGTCCAATCAGTCTGTTCACATCAGGTTTCAGTCTTTCGCACAATACGCTTGATAGGACCTTATATGCGATATTCAAAAGACTGATTCCGCGATAGTTGGCGCAGTTTGCAGGATCGCCCTTCTTGTGGATTGGGCAGAGAACACTTAGATTCCAATCTTCAGGCATGCATTCATCCGACCAAATTCTGCATAGAAGCTGACGCATGCGCCTTACCAGCTCCTCGCCTCCGTGTTTGAATAGCTCAGCAGGCAAACCATCAGCGCCAGCTGCTTTATTGTTTTTCAATCGGAATATTGCTATTCGCACCTCATTGTAGTCGGGTTGTGGAACGTCAATTCCATCATCTTCGATTGTGGGCTCGGGTTCGGCATCTTCTCTGGTTTCTTGCTCAGTTTCTCCATTTAAAAGGGCAGAGAAGTGATCCCTCCATATTCTGAGTGTTCTCTGAACATCGGTCACCAGGTCGCCGTTCTCATTCTTACAGGAGTTTGCCCCGGGTTTGAAACCTTCTGTCATTCGCCGAATTTTTTGATAGAATTTTCGGGCATTATTCCCGTTGGCCAGCATCTCAAGCTCCTTTATTTCACGCTTTTCTGCCTCTCTTTTTTTCGCCCGGAAAAGCCGCCTCGCTTCCCTCTTCAACTCGCGGTAGTGTTCACACACACTCCTCGTTGCATTCGATCTCAGCGTTGCCTTGTAGGCTTCGTCCTTTCTTTTCGTTGCAGCGCGGCACTCTTCATCATCATACCACCATCGCAGGCCGTGCGCAGAAAATATCCGAGGGGGGGTTTAAACTCAAGTTACGTAATCTATGAAAAAAGATAAGAAATTTAATTTCGGAGTACGGAAATTTTATTTTCAAAATTCATATTTAGTTACAATTATTTCATAAATCAACTCTTCGAGGTACTGAAAAAACCCTTTCAAAATTATTTGCGGTTCGATTTTGACATCGCTGCACATTGAGTGAGGAAGCCGTTCAGACGTTCTTCAGACGTTGTTGATCTCAAATACGTTTTTAGTCATCGCAAAGTTGAGAAGGATCGTTCATTCGTCGCTGTTGTCACAGGCAAAACTGCCATAACGCGATGCATTTGGTTAACATTTGGAAACGCGAAATTTTTCATTTTGTTGGGAAAAAAGCAAGCGAAATTTGATAAAGTATTGCGGTGATTTAAAAATCGATCTTGCAATTGTGCCAGAAACGAATCAATGTACGGTATATAGATTATTATACGGAAATAATCTTTAACTGAATCAGTTTGTACGTTGGAACTTTGGGTCGTCTGGTTCGACGCAATCCTTGGCTTTCTTCCTCGCTAATTTCGCTCACGGTTTTGAAAATTTGTCTGAACTACCCCTCAGTGTTTTCTCTTCTTTCCATCAAAATTTGTTTAGCAGCATCAGCCAATTTGATAGCCCCTCCCAGATGTTGATTTTCTCCTTGAAGTACTCGACTCACAGACAATGTGAGAGAGTGAACCGAGCTCAAAATATGCATGGATATCTGGAAATTTGCGGTTTTTATAGCTGGAAGCAGTTGGAAAGCTCCAAACGAAGTCGTTGGATCTTTCCAGTTGGTGGAAATCACTCAAAGAGCGCGAATTACTGCTGGTTGCAAATTTAGATATGTTGCGACGGACTCCTGCTGTTCTGCCCATCTGGTTTTACAAAATTTTTTCAATTTCTACACTCTAATTTCCTATAGATGTTCATTTTCATTTATCGCATCCTGAAGGGCATTTTGGCGTTTCGGATAAATGAAACAGGAATGGATATTTTCTAGAACTCCCAGACAATTTTTGAGCAGCGCAATGGGAGTAGAGCGCGAGTGGATAAGTTTTTCTGACAACAGCTTGAGCCCCTTGGAACTCTCCGCTAACCGCTCTCGCACCGTCATACCCTTGCCCGAATAACAACGTGCAATCCAGTCCAGAAGATTTTAGGAAATCAAGGTAAACAGTTCCTATTCCCTTTTCAGTGAAATCGGTGATAGGAATAAAACACAAAAAATCTTCCTGAATCATGAACTTTTCGCCGCATTTATCCAAGTAGCGAATGCAAATTGAACTTTGTTCTACTCCTACAGGGTGTTTTTTTTACAGGTTTGTTTTTCGAATAGAGATAAAACTGGCATTTTGTGGTCAAATCTGGCAACTCTAATGTCATTTATGTTCAGTTTGGTTTGCCATTTTATCATGAACAGGTTGACAAAAGAACAACGCTTGCAAATCGTGCAAATTTATTTCGAAAATAATGGTTCAGTTCGCGAAGTTTACCGTGAGCTCCGTCCATTTTATGGTCGACATAATCGTCCATCAGAGCAATTAATTCGGTTAACCATGGATCGTTTTCGCACTACGTTTACTCTATGTGATAATACGCATCCGCAGAGACGTCGAACAGTGCGCACCGAAGAAACAATTGCCGCTGTAGAGCAAAGTGTTGAAGAGGACCCGAATGAATCGATTCGCCACCGTGCACAGCAATTGGAGCTTTGTCCATCAACTTTATGGAAGATTTTGCGCAAAGATCTTGGCTTGCGACCTTACAAGATCCAGCTTGTGCAAGAATTAAAGCCGCGAGACCATGCAATGCGTCGTGATTTTGGTGTATGGGCCGAAAGTGAGATTGATTTCGATGCTGATTTTCATCGCAAAATTTTGTTCAGTGATGAGGCTCATTTTTGGTTGAATGGCTACGTCAACAATCAAAATTGCCGCATTTGGAGTGAAGAGAATCCACATGAGACCCTTGAAACGCCATTACATCCACAAAAACTGACTGTTTGGTGTGCTCTATGGGCTGGTGGAGTCATTGGGCCATACTTCTTCCGCAATAATGCTGGAGAGGCAGCTACCGTTAATGGAGACCGGTATAGAGCCATGATAACCGACTATTTTGTTCCCGAATTGGATGGCATGAATGTGGATGAGTTGTGGTTCCAACAAGACGGCGCTACATGCCACACAGCGCACGTCACAATCGATTTATTGAAGGAAACATTCGATGAGCGCATAATTTCGCGGAATGGACCTGTCAATTGGCCACCAAGGTCGTGTGATTTGACACCATTGGATTATTTTCTTTGGGGATATGTGAAGTCGCTCGTCTACACCAACAAACCAGAAACGTTACGGGAATTGGAAGCCAACATTCGTGGCGTTATTGCCGACATACGGCCCCATATGCTCGAAAAAGTGGTTGAAAATTGGACCTGTAGAATTGGCTTTATTCGAGCCAGCCACGGCGGCCACATGCCCGAAATCATATTTAAACATTAATGGCATAAAATTATCCTTCCAATAAAGCCAAATTGATGGACCTTAAAACGATTTTCTTGTGTTATTGTTTTTTCTTTGTAATTGGAGGGATCCAACACTCGCACGCATGGTTTTGTATGTGGTATTGGTCTCTCAAAATACATAGGCCATACATTGAAAGAAATTGTATCCAAAAATTATAATGTTCAAAATGCTTTTCAAGTAAAAGATAAATTAAAAGAAATAGAGATAAATGACGACGAAATTCTGGTGTCGTTTGACGTAGTTTCTCTTTTTACAAACATACCGACACAGTTAGCAATTTGCACCATCATGCAACAATGGCAAACGCTAGAAAAGTATACATCGCTCACCAAACCCCAGTTCCGCAAAATCCTAGAATTCTGCCTACGCGACAATAATTATTTTACTTACGACGGAACCCTCTATCAACAAGTTTTTGGAATGCCAATGGGTAATCCCTTATCACCAACAGTGGCAGATATCTTATTAGACAAAATCATTGACGACAGCATTGCTGAACTTAAATCCAAGGACATATATAATAAATACATTAAAAAATATGTAGATGATATATTAGCAATAGTTAAGAAAAAGGACGTGGAAGACATTCTTAAAACACTAAACACTCAACATAGAAAAATCCAGTTCACCACAGAAAGAGAAAATAACCAAAAACTAGCCTTCCTAGACATCGAAATTATCCGAGAAAACAAAAAATTAAAAACTAACTGGTACTGTAAATCGATAGCTTCTTCGAGAATGATAAATTATCACTCCAACCACCCGTGGACCCAGAAGAAAAATACAGCAACAAACCTCATAAGAAAAATTTTAACTCTAAGTGATCAGGAGTACAGAACGGATAACAAGAGAAAAATAAAATACATCCTACAAAAAAACACATACCCTAATACCGTGATCGAAACATTAATAACAACAACCATGAATAAAATAGAACAGGAACACAGAACGATGGAAAAAAACCAAGAACGGGAAAGTAAAATTTACAGAAGTATCCCATATATACCCGGCCTAACAGACAACAAAACATTAAATAAAATCATTACCAACAATAACAACACAAACTTTGCATACAAACCACACTGCACTCTAAATAAAATATTTACACAAACAAAAGACAAGCTAGACAAGGGACAACAACACAACGTCGTATATGAAATACATTGCAATGGAAAAGTTGGCGAAAAATGCAACAAGATTTACGTTGGCACGACGAAAAGAAATTTTGAAAGAAGAATTAATGAACACAAAGCAGATGCGAAAAATGGTAAAACGACTACAGCATTAGCCCAACACTTAACAAACAACAACCATACAGCAGACTTTGAAAATGCACGAATACTGAATGTAGAGAAGAAAACGAAAACTCGACTGACACTAGAAGGATTGAGGATACAACAAAGAATAAAAGATGCTGTCAATTTTAAGGAAGACGTAGACAATATAAATTGTGCTTATTCAACAGCGATAGCAGAACGGAGAAGATGTACGCGCAAAACACAAAAATGAATGTTGTTTTTAATGTTGTTTGTGTGTTTTCTTTTGTATTACTGCTACCTTTATACTTGTTATGTGAAAAGATAAATTGAATGTGATATAATGTAAGTTAATTATTTAATGTCTTTTTTATAATTCAATTGTAAATGTTTTATGTTTTGTTGAATAAAAAATTTGCAGACTCCCTGAGGAAGGTGCAAAATAGCACCGAAACGCGTAGGAGGAAGAAGGAAAACTTTGTTTTTGCCTTAAAAACCAAAACGGCCGTAAAGCTCATATAACATACATTATGAAATGATTTTGACGGACATCCACAACTAAGTACCACAAAAATAGCCAAGGATAGTTTCCTCTACCCAATCCGTAAGCATGAGACAAACCAAACCCTGGAATCTTTAAACCCATAGGCAAATTTCGCACCAGAAGGTCAATTAACATCTTAGGTACCGCTGGAAAATATTTGGCAGGATCACCTGACCACGAGGACCTAGATATTATTAACAATAATTTAATGAACCTTAACGAAAATAACAACAAACAAACTATAATAAACTAACTCTTTGACAAGAGGTTAAGTAATATTACCACTATGACCAATGTAATTATAAATTCAATGGGCAAAAGGGAATATTATAGAGACGGTTATCTTAGATAAAAAATAAACCAGAATTCATTTCGATAAGTTAGAAGAGGAAAATTTTTCATTCAGCAATGCAAAACAAGTATTGGAGTTCTCAAAAATAAGCAGATTAATTTTAAAACGAGTAAAAAAAAAACAAAATAATATTGTACTAAATGTTTAATTTGAAGAAATATTAAAAAATAAAAATGCAATATACGGCATTCAAATAAAGTGTGAAAAATACGACGAAATATCCATTTGTAATAGTGAAAATCTTAAAAGTAATAAATAGATTGAATTCAAACTGCACAGCGAAGCAGGGGCGTCGCTAAGGTTCCGATCATAGGGGGGTAATTCTAACTAATATGCCGATTGATCACGAAAAATTGCCGACTCTTTTTTATATTTATAATAATGGCTTAAAATTTAATTCAGGTAAGTGCGTATTCGAGGATACTTAAGAATTTTAGCGTATTTGGAAAACTAAATAAACATGAAACTATTTCTGACAAAATCATTGTTGCTCAGAAGTAGTATTGTTCATAGTGAAATGCATTTGTTAACTGAAAATGCGCAATATGTTACCGAATGAATTAAAAATTACAGTGATTGTTTACTCTTTTTTTTTTATTTTCGTCGTACACAATGTTTTACAAAATTAAATACATACTAAAAAGATACCCGTTTCACAAGAATCAAAATAATTTTACAAAGAAAACTTTTGACTCTGCGATGTTTTAGTAAAGACCATTTTTGAACAACTTCACAAAGGTAAATTTCATCTGCTTTATCTTTTGAAGAGAAGAGCAGCTTCAAGGAATTTAAACGATCATCTCCCATTGTTGTGCGCAAATCGTCGAAAAATATTTTTAATTCACTGAAGGAACGTTCACACAATGCTGATGTGACAGGAGCAGTCAATCTGGTTTTCGAGCCAATCACAGTTGCTCTACGGCCATCGTAAAAGTTATTGAAGACATACGACCCGCTTATGATAGTAAAAGGTTAACTATTTTGGTCTTGTTGGATTTCTCAAAGGCCTTTGACACAGTGAACTATAACATTCTTCTGGCAAAGCTGAAACACTACTTCGGATTCAACTCTACATCGCTTAATTTTATGAACACTTATCTTTCTAAAAGATACCAACAAGTGCAATGCGCAGACACAACCTCCTGTCGCAGCAAAATTTCCTCCAGGGTACCACAAGGCTCTATCCTAGGCCCTATATTGTTTAGTCTTTTTATTAATGACATTGTACACTGCTGCAAAAATGCGTCAATTTACTTATATGCTGATGATACGCAGATTTACTTATCGCGACCGATTGGGCTTGGGGAAGACCTTGTGGTACGCTTGAATGAAGATCTGAAGAGAATTGAGGCCTGGGCAAACGCTAATAGCCTCTGTCTAAATGCCTCTAAAACACAGGTTCTTCCCATCTCAGCGCAGTCTTCTGATCTTGGCTGTCTATCGCCAATCATGTTGGGGGAGACCGAAATAAGGTTTCGTTCTGTGGTTAAAAATCTCGGCTTTAAACTTAACTCACGTTTAACTTGCACAGATCATATTAATCAATGCATATCAAAAATCTATTTTATTCTTAGGAATCTTCGGCATATCTGTTATTGTTTGCCAAATGATACAAAACTGAAACTAGTACAGTCTCTCATTGTTCCTCACATATCTTACTTTGAAAATGTTTACGGGACTCTTGATTCCGAATCTAAGATTAAAATAACAGGAGCTCTGAACAATACAGCGAGATTTATCTATTGTAAGAAGAAGTTTGATCACATATCATCCTTCACAAAAAATATTCTTGGATATAGCATAGAAATTTACCTAAAACATCGAAATATGGTATTTTTATTCAAATTGATTAAAAGTCGTAAGCCTGGATACCTTTACCAGAACTTAAAATTTGTACAATCGTCTCGCACTTGCAACCTCATTATCCCAAGACATGAGTCTTTGGTAGCTTCAAGTTTATTCTTTGTTAGTGTTATCAGGGAGTGGAACTCATTACCAATCTCAGTTAAATCTTCTAAATCAGTTGAATGCTTTAAAGTGGCAGTTGCAAATCTATTAGGAATACTATAAATAAATAAAATAAAATAAAAATATGTTTCTTCTATGCTCATATTTCACCCCTATTCTGATTCTAATAGTTTAAGTACATATATGATACAACTATATTGGCTTGTTATCTATTTATTTATTACGCGCTAGGTTAAGCTCACATTTGTCACTTAATTTTTAAATTTGTACGCTCAAAAACTTATAGTTTTACTGTACTTTTGAAGTTAATAAATATGAAATATGAAAATATAACGAACCGGTTTATATGCTAAGGGGATAATTCGTTTTAACTTGAATGCCAACGTGGAAATATCTTCGAACGATTTACAACCTTGACATGAGTCAAAAAGGATTTGTAACTCACAGAGCAAACTTTCGACTTCTTCCTTGAAGAATAGCTCACCACTTCGTTTGCGGATGTTTGTTAAACAGTCGATCACATCGACGAACAATGCTTTTAAATTCGGCACTGCCTCGTTTTTTACTCTATTTAAAACGTCATTCGCTCGTTCAAAATTCTTTAGGAATTCAGCAACCTTGCCGGAAATATCTACCCAATTGCAATTTATCTCATCTAGTTCTGATAGTAATGTTGATGGGAGTTCTAGTGTTACTTGTGGGGGTATTGATGAAGATGATACAAGTGAAGTCATCGCTCGATGGACATTAGTCTGCAGCGAAGGAACTGGAGTTATAACGGTTGAGTGTTCAGTGATTTGAAGTGCACCTTTTGAATGTGATTCTGAGGTAATTTCTTGTGTAGCAAATTATTGGGAGCAACATTCTTCGCTTTCGGTGATGGAGTTGAAGAATGTCCAAACGACGATACCTCACGTTATCGCTTAGAAGCCTCAAATGGATTTATTGAAGCTCCGACATGTTTAACTCTGACGTATTGACCATTAAGTTTGTATTTTTCATGACGTGATTTGTAGTTATCGTCGAATTGACTTCCGCAATCTTCGCGTTCTACTTTTATTCTCTTTAGCGGCGGTTGCTCGAACATTTTAATAAAATCTGCAAAAATGTATACATATATATATATATATCTATATTTGAAAAGGTCCAAAAAATTTTTTTCGCTTTTCACTTTAATGTGAGACTCTTCGAGCAAAGTGCATTTAACAACCGAAAGTGTATTTTAGCGCATTTCATTCATTCAGCATATTAGTATTGAGTCGGGCATAGTCGAAAAGTAGAGAAAAAACCCAAAATTTTATGTGCAGGCGTTATTTCAATAAGACCAATAGTTTAGGAGTGAATCACGTGCGAATAATTGTGTATTTCATATGAGTCAAATATTAAAAAATCATATTTTCGAATAAAATCGTGAAAAATATACGTGACGAATATTTTTGGACAAAGAATCGAAAAAAATTATTTCGAGCACTAACCGCAATTTTGGTGTTACCAAAAAAATTATGAAAATACGTTTTTTGACAGATATTAGTAATTCTGTTTGTTTTAAACTACCTCACAAAATTTCACAACCGTAATAAGTTCCTTTACAAAGATAAACCACAAGCAATTTTGATGTAAGTGACATTTTGTATCAAATTTTTTAAAAAATGTAATCTTTAAATCGCGCTCCTGTAAAATGTAATAATGTAAAAAAATGGAAGAAGTTTTTTTTTGTAAAATTTTCAATGAAATTTTTCTAAATTTCTTTTTTTAAATATTATCTTTAGGAAGAACGTAAAAAATACTTTAGATATCGTTTTTTGCATTTTTTCTTAGAACGTCAATTACATGACAACAAATTGAAAATTCAAACGCCTATATCTCGGTAACTATCCAATATTTAACCCCGTCTGTAAGTGAAATTAACACTACTATATGGTTGAGCACTCTCACCAAATTTCATTCAATTCGATGTAATGAAGTTTTTAGGTGGCACGTTTGACGTACTTTGCCCCATATAAATGAGGGCATTCTTACCTTTTCGCCACTATGTATATCACTGTTATTATTAGGAATAAGATAAATTTTAAGTTATTTAGTTCACTTGGTTAAAATTAGAATTTAAGTTATTTAAGGTACTGCCGGCGCGGTATTGGAGAGGTTTTGTAATGGAAACTAAAATTATTTGAATTTGTCGGTTACCTTCGTAGCGACGCGAAACGGTTGCGCAATCGATCAATCAGCATACGAATTATTCGGACGAAGGTAAGCGTATCTGGTTGTTGAATGTAAAGTGCGACAACGGTGTCGCCGCTTTTACCATCTACAGTCGACTCGCTAATATGATCCTACATTAATGTTATACGATATGTTCTATTTTTCGAGAATTCAAAGGGCTTCGAGTTTCGATTCGATTAACTTATGATATCTGATTAAGGCTGGGCCGCGACGCCAATTTTTTGGCGTTGATACCTTGAAGCCAGCGCCATAGCCGGTATCAGCACAGCGCGTTAACGCAATTGCGTTAAGTGCTTTTTTAGCGCAATGATACCATATTGCTAGGGGCGCAGTTTATGAGACATCACCGAAAACTAATACAAAGCGCTTGAAGGGGGTATCTAGAGACACCTATTCATGCCAGGATAAAGAATCCGAAGTCTAACTTTTTTTACCCGTCCAAAAATAATGAGCAAAAATAGTTTGCTCCGGTAATTATATAGTTTGGGAGACACCATCGAGCACTGAACGAAAACGGTCCGATTGGATATCTACACCCACGTAACTTTTTTTACCCGTTTAAAAGTAATGAACCAAAGGCAAATTATTCAAACTTTTTTTGTTAATAACTTTTAAATTGTTTCAAATCTTAAATTTCCGCACTCGGATTGTGATTCCTGAAACCGAAACGCGTCTTTGGGTATACCTCTCAACATTTTTGGTAGCGCCTTGGTAGCTGTAGCGCGTTGGCGTCACTGGCGCTGATACCATAACACCTTCAACTCAATAGCGCCAGTGGCGCCACTCCAGTACAACGATGTTTCGTAGTAGTTTAGTGTTTTTGGCGCTGCTGGCTTCATGGCGTTATGGTATCACAAATAAAGGTATCAGCACACCCTTATATCTGATTTTGTGTATACCGACGCATGAATTACCAGAACTTTTCAAGAATCCATTCTTGGTACGTATAGTTCGTCGAATTGCGAAAATTCGATTTTTAGTTTTAGTCTACATCACAATTTTTCCGAGTCCGTAAGATGATTCTGATAGTTTATCCCAGGCCTTTCTTCTTCTTTAAATGGTCATCTAACCGCCTGGGCGATTTTGACCGTCCAACATAGCTCGCCAGTCGTTTCTTCGTTGCGCCAACTGGCGCCAATTGGAAACACCGCGGGATCGCAAATCGGTCTCCACTTGGTCCTTCCATCGGAGTGGTGGTCTCCCTCTTCCTCTGCTTCCACCGGCGGGTGCCGATAAGAATACCTTCTGGGCTGGAGCATCTTCGCTCATTCGCACTACGTGGCCTAGCCAGCGAAGCCGCTGTGTTTTAATTCGCTGAACTATGTCGGCGTCTGCGTAAAGTTCATACAGCTCATCATTAAATCTTCTTCGGTACTCGCCGTCGCCAACGCGTAGAGGTCCACAAATCTTTCGAAGAACCTTTCTCTCGAATACTCCCAGAGCCGCCTCATCAGATGTTGTTAGTGTCCACGCTTCTGCACCATATAGCAGGACGGGTGCGATGAGTGACTTGTAGAGTGTTATTTTCGTTCGTCGAGAGAGGACTTTACTTTTCAATTGCCTACTCAGTCCGAAGTAGCATTTGTTTGCAAGAGTGATTCTTCGTCGGATTTCTAGGCTAACATTATTGTTGGTATTAATGCTGGTTCCCAGGTAAACGAAGTCCTTTACTATTTCGAAATTATTGCTGCCAACAGTGGCTTGGTTGCCAAGGCGCGAATGCGCTGACTCTTTGCATGATAACAGAAGGTACTTCGTTTTGCCCTCGTTCACCACCAATCCCATTTTCTCCGCTTCTTTTTCTAATTTGGAGTAAGCAGAAGTTACGGCGCGGTTGTTAAGGCCAATGATATCAATATCGTCAGCATATGCCAACAGTTGGACGCTTTTATAAAATATTGTTCCAGCGCGGTTAAGTTCTGCAGCTTGTATTATTTTCTCCAGCATTAAATTAAAGAAATCGCACGATAGGGGGTCACCCTGTCTGAAACCTCGTTTAGTTTCGAACGGCTCGGAGAGGTACTTCCCAATTCTGACCGAGCTGGCGGTGTTGCTCAAGGTCATTTTGCATAGCCGTATAAGTTTTGCGGGGAAACCAAATTCAGACATAGCGGCATATAGGCAGCTCCTTTTCGTGCTATCGAAAGCGGCTTTAAAATCAACAAAGAGATGATGCGTGTCGATTCTTTTTTCACGGGTTTTTTCCAAGATTTGGCGTATTGTAAAAATCTGGTCGATGGTAGATTTACCAGGTCTGAAGCCACACTGATAAGGTCCAATCAGTCTGTTCACATCAGGTTTCAGTCTTTCGCACAATACGCTTGATAGGACCTTATATGCGATATTCAAAAGACTGATTCCGCGATAGTTGGCGCAGTTTGCAGGATCGCCCTTCTTGTGGATTGGGCAGAGAACACTTAGATTCCAATCTTCAGGCATGCATTCATCCGACCAAATTCTGCATAGAAGCTGACGCATGCGCCTTACCAGCTCCTCGCCTCCGTGTTTGAATAGCTCAGCAGGCAAACCATCAGCGCCAGCTGCTTTATTGTTTTTCAATCGGGATATTGCTATTCGCACCTCATTGTAGTCGGGTTGTGGAACGTCAATTCCATCATCTTCGATTGTGGGCTCGGGTTCGGCATCTTCTCTGGTTTCTTGCTCAGTTTCTCCATTTAAAAGGGCAGAGAAGTGATCCCTCCATATTCTGAGTGTTCTCTGAACATCGGTCACCAGGTCGCCGTTCTCATTCTTACAGGAGTTTGCCCCGGGTTTGAAACCTTCTGTCATTCGCCGAATTTTTTGATAGAATTTTCGGGCATTATTCCCGTTGGCCAGCATCTCAAGCTCCTTTATTTCACGCTTTTCTGCCTCTCTTTTTTTCGCCCGGAAAAGCCGCCTCGCTTCCCTCTTCAACTCGCGGTAGTGTTCACACACACTCCTCGTTGCATTCGATCTCAGCGTTGCCTTGTAGGCTTCGTCCTTTCTTTTCGTTGCAGCGCGGCACTCTTCATCATCATACCACCATCGCAGGCCGTGCGCAGAAAATATCCGAGGGGGGGTTTAAACTCAAGTTACGTAATCTATGAAAAAAGATAAGAAATTTAATTTCGGAGTACGGAAATTTTATTTTCAAAATTCATATTTAGTTACAATTATTTCATAAATCAACTCTTCGAGGTACTGAAAAAACCCTTTCAAAATTATTTGCGGTTCGATTTTGACATCGCTGCACATTGAGTGAGGAAGCCGTTCAGACGTTCTTCAGACGTTGTTGATCTCAAATACGTTTTTAGTCATCGCAAAGTTGAGAAGGATCGTTCATTCGTCGCTGTTGTCACAGGCAAAACTGCCATAACGCGATGCATTTGGTTAACATTTGGAAACGCGAAATTTTTCATTTTGTTGGGAAAAAAGCAAGCGAAATTTGATAAAGTATTGCGGTGATTTAAAAATCGATCTTTCAATTGTGCCAGAAACGAATCAATGTACGGTATATAGATTATTATACGGAAATAATCTTTAACTGAATCAGTTTGTACGTTGGAACTTTGGGTCGTCTGGTTCGACGCAATCCTTGGCTTTCTTCCTCGCTAATTTCGCTCACGGTTTTGAAAATTTGTCTGAACTACCCCTCAGTGTTTTCTCTTCTTTCCATCAAAATTTGTTTAGCAGCATCAGCCAATTTGATAGCCCCTCCCAGATGTTGATTTTCTTCCTGAAGTACTCGACTCACAGACAATGTGAGAGAGTGAACCGAGCTCAAAATATGCATGGATATCTGGAAATTTGCGGTTTTTATAGCTGGAAGCAGTTGGAAAGCTCCAAACGAAGTCGTTGGATCTTTCCAGTTGGTGGAAATCACTCAAAGAGCGCGAATTACTGCTGGTTGCAAATTTAGATATGTTGCGACGGACTCCTGCTGTTCTGCCCATCTGGTTTTACAAAATTTTTTCAATTTCTACACTCTAATTTCCTATAGATGTTCATTTTCATTTATCGCATCCTGAAGGGCATTTTGGCGTTTCGGATAAATGAAACAGGAATGGATATTTTCTAGAACTCCCAGACAATTTTTGAGCAGCGCAATGGGAGTAGAGCGCGAGTGGATAAGTTTTTCTGACAACAGCTTGAGCCCCTTGGAACTCTCCGCTAACCGCTCTCGCACCGTCATACCCTTGCCCGAATAACAACGTGCAATCCAGTCCAGAAGATTTTAGGAAATCAAGGTAAACAGTTCCTATTCCCTTTTCAGTGAAATCGGTGATAGGAATAAAACACAAAAAATCTTCCTGAATCATGAACTTTTCGCCGCATTTATCCAAGTAGCGAATGCAAATTGAACTTTGTTCTACTCCTACAGGGTGTTTTTTTTACAGGTTTGTTTTTCGAATAGAGATAAAACTGGCATTTTGTGGTCAAATCTGGCAACTCTAATGTCATTTATGTTCAGTTTGGTTTGCCATTTTATCATGAACAGGTTGACAAAAGAACAACGCTTGCAAATCGTGCAAATTTATTTCGAAAAAATGGTTCAGTTCGCGAAGTTTACCGTGAGCTCCGTCCATTTTATGGTCGACATATTCGTCCATCAGAGCAATTAATTCGGTTAACCATGGATCGTTTTCGCACTACGTTTACTCTATGTGATAATACGCATCCGCAGAGACGTCGAACAGTGCGCACCGAAGAAACAATTGCCGCTGTAGAGCAAAGTGTTGAAGAGGACCCGAATGAATCGATTCGCCACCGTGCACAGCAATTGGAGCTTTGTCCATCAACTTTATGGAAGATTTTGCGCAAAGATCTTGGCTTGCGACCTTACAAGATCCAGCTTGTGCAAGAATTAAAGCCGCGAGACCATGCAATGCGTCGTGATTTTGGTGTATGGGCCGAAAATGAGATTGATTTCGATGCTGATTTTCATCGCAAAATTTTGTTCAGTGATGAGGCTCATTTTTGGTTGAATGGCTACGTCAACAAGCAAAATTGCCGCATTTGGAGTGAAGAGAATCCACATGAGACCCTTGAAACGCCATTACATCCACAAAAACTGACTGTTTGGTGTGCTCTATGGGCTGGTGGAGTCATTGGGCCATACTTCTTCCGCAATAATGCTGGAGAGGCAGCTACCGTTAATGGAGACCGGTATAGAGCCATGATAACCGACTATTTTGTTCCCGAATTGGATGGCATGAATGTGGATGAGTTGTGGTTCCAACAAGACGGCGCTACATGCCACACAGCGCACGTCACAATCGATTTATTGAAGGAAACATTTGATGAGCGCATAATTTCGCGGAATGGACCTGTCAATTGGCCACCAAGGTCGTGTGATTTGACACCATTGGATTATTTTCTTTGGGGAATTGGAAGCCAACATTCGTGGCGTTATTGCCGACATACGGCCCCATATGCTCGAAAAAGTGGTTGAAAATTGGACCTGTAGAATTGGCTTTATTCGAGCCAGCCGCGGCGGCCACATGCCCGAAATCATATTTAAACATTAATGGCATAAAATTATCCTTCCAATAAAGCCAAATTGATGGACCTTAAAACGATTTTCTTGTGTTTTATTTCAATTCAAAGTTCTATACCCCTAAAAAAACACCCTTTACAATGTCTGGCGTGTCACCTCCGATAAATGAAAAGCCCTTCGATTTGTTCACTCGTTCGATGTTGTAACTCATGATGAGGTGGTGACAAATGTTGATTATTTCATTCTGGACACGGTTGCTTATGTACATAGCATTCTTTGGTGAATCACTCAAGTGTTTTTTCAACTGCTCATCAGTTTTGCCTCGATATCTTAAGAGAGCTCTAAAGTTTCCATCATTCGTCAACGGTTCGTCTTCAGAAATTCTTCCCGTGTCATTAGAACCTCTGAGAGCAAATCCTTGTCGGCCACACAGGATAACTGTTTCAATAATTGGAATCATGCTTAGCTTGCTTTCATTCAGAAAGTCTAATTTTTGTTTCTACAGTTGCAAGTCAATGGGTAAAGCATTTTCTTCTTCGATTCCCATTCTCAAAGACCATTGCAACATTTTTTGTGGTATTCTAATGAACTGTGCTTTTCGAAAGTTTCCAGTGCTTTTTTACCCAGAAAAGTATGCTTTGCATAATTTTTGGATTATTTTTTTACCCTTTCATGTCCACTAGTAGGAGAGTTAGATAAACCAAATAAACCTATGGTCCGAATCACTTCCGTATTCAGTCCATTTTCTGTCTTTCCTGCCTGGACTAATATTTATAACTAGAAGGTAATAACGGTTCTAAAGTTATTAGCAGTCGAAATGTGAAAAGTTTTTAACCAAAAGTTTTTAAAAAATCTTTAACAGAGTTAACAAGTTAATGTAGCTACTAAACTGTAACATTATATCTGCATCATTCAATAAAATATTGCATGCCCTTTATTCCCACTTCCCTTTCAGTAAACCTTTATAAAAAAGTTTGCTTCTTCGTCCGGGCGATTTAACTTCGTAAGACCATTTATAGTAGGGACACCCTTTGTAGTATAGTATTAATACCACGATCTATACCACGTATGTATCATCTTCATACCACGAGTAGTTGTAGATTGTTTTTAGTACACTCTAAACTACAATATCGATACTGTAGTATCTATACCACATGTGTATCATGGGTATTAGCTTATTGTCAGTGAGTGTATTCAGAAGTAATTGTTATAAAAATAATCAAGTCGATAAGCTACCTAATTTACTATTGTAGCTGCTTCTATAAAAAAATTATCTCATTTTGTAGGTTTTTGGAACTATTCGGTACCCAAAAAAGTGCGTGGATATCATTCGATTTCGTTAATTTTAATAACAACCTACCTTTTCTGTGTGTCAAATTGTATTGAAATACTTGAAGACTCGACCACTCTTCGCTGCGTCTCGGAACTTATAACAGACTGAACCCGACTTTTATCATTTTGTTGTTGTTGTTGCAGCGATAAATTAACCTGCCTAAATATCACCTCCCTTGCCCAACATTGTCATCAAGCTCTTCTGCCGGGAGTCCCAGAAACCTCGCGGCTCCAACAGGATTGGACCAAAGTGATATTGCTGTTAGAAAAGTAGGCTTAGTTGAGCAGATGAACAGATGGTTAATGTAATGGAGAGACACTCCGCATAGAGGGCAGACATTTGGCATGTCAGGGTTCAGTCTGGATAGGTAAGAGTTTAACCTGTTACAGTATCCAGTACGAAGTTGGGCCAGCATGACCCTTGTCTCCCTAGGTAATTCGCCTTCCTCTTCGGCAACAGGTGGAGCCTGTGCCTGTATACCGTAATTCAGACGAGAGCTGACAAAGGAGTTTACCTACTCTGTGCGGATGAGTTTGAGGGCCAGTCACACATCCCAAAATCTTAGGGATCACGTTTGATAACATATTCAACTACGGTGCTCATGTAGCCGCAATTCCCACCAAAGTGCAAAGCCGCAATAAAATCTTCAAGTCACTAGCTGGCAGCACTTGGGTAAAAGATAAAGAAACGTTACTGGTAACGTACAAGACAATTGGCCTGCCAGTTCTGAGCTACGCGACGCCTATATGGTCGCCGGGGCTAGCAGACACACACTGGAGGAGGTTGCAGGCCTGTCAAAACACAGCACTCAGAAGTGCCACAGGATGCCTCTTTATGTCTCCTGAACACCATCTCCATAGCGAGGCAAAAATGCTCGGATTTAAGGACCTTAGTGAAATGCCCTCTGATTCTGTTTCTACTGCTGATTTCTGTTCTACTGCTATAAACCGCAGCATCCGAACAGGAGAATAAGGAGTCATCTCCGCAAGCACTATGATGAGATCCGGCACCATATTTTCTCGCCGTTGGGTCCAAAGGTGCATCGACAGGCCCGATTTTTATCATCTCTCAAACCAATTGACATCGCTAATTGCAGTACTCATCACCACCTTTCGTTTGATACACATATTGTACCAACATATTTTGGCTCAACATGTGGACCAGATATTGGTGGATAACTCCGAATAAGTGATACCTTAAATTTTAAGTTAAATGTCGATAAAAGTTGCCGTTCCATTACCGGAATTACCATTCAGCAGTTTTTGATTGAAGCGGACCCAAAAATACAGACAGACAACGTTTTTAAAAACTGTTGATTCGGACTCCATTTTCTTAATAATGATCCCTCCTATAATTTTTCTTGGATATCTGCAATGTACAGACATCGGCCTGTTACAATTGTATTACATGTAGAGATTGGAACTTTTTCTCCAATTGTCGTGGGCACAGGCAGGTGGACATGTGTCTATCGATGTCTCTATTAATTCTAAGAACTTTGATAAATGGAACTCTATGAGCCAGTTTCAGCAGTCGAGTTTTTCACTTTTTCAGTTTCACAATCTAACTTAACTAAGTCACAACTTAGTCAGCCTGCCAACTGACTCTCTCAACTAAGTCAGTGTTGTTGTCGCTCAAAACCTAAATTTCAGTGTGCTCCTAATTTGTTTTGTACAATGTCCCAACCGGAAAATTCGTCAAGCATGACTTTACCGGCGTATGCGTAGATACATGTGAAAATGGGTGTAAGATCCATACATGCCCATTTCGCACTGGGGTATTGGGATGCGAAGAGTTGTCTGGTATGAAAAAATACTACTATGCATAAAACAGATGATCGGGTTGTTGTGTTCAAAATTATTTAAGTCGCTCAGTTGGTGAAACCCAAAATTAAGTTAGTCTCGAATCTGTGCTTACGACTTAGTTTTAGTCTTAGTCGAGTCGCGTTAGTGAAACCGGCCCTATGTCTACCTCGGTTCCTTTATCCGTTATGTGGACGAAATTATAATATGCTGTAGACTAAAAAGAAACGCAATACAATAAACCCGAATCTAAATCTGTTAACGTTTCTTGGAACGTGGTTCACTAGAAAAAATTTATTAACTAATGAAAAAAAAAATATTAACTACCACTCTAGTATTGCCCAAGAAACCTTCAAACTATCTGAATAAAATTGATTTTGGCATATATGAGACAAAGTATGTATAAACAGGAACTTAGTCCCAGAGGTAATGGGTTTGTCAGAGAACCACATTTTTATACCTAGTAGTGCTACGCACACAAGGTATATTAACTTTAGTCGCCTAACGGCATAAACGGATCGAGATAGATATTGACTTATACTCGTATATATCAATATGTTGAGGACGAAAAGAGAAATTGATTGTGAACACGATAACTTGAGTACATTTAGAGATATCTTAATGAAATTTGGTATGCGGGTTCCTTGGCACTCATCTCCGAGCGCTATTTAAAATGGGCGAAATCGGATGATAGCCACGCCTACTCTTTATACATAGAATATTTTCGAAAACACACAAAAAGTGATTAATCAGTACATAATACACCTAAAAGGATAAAATTTGGTGAATATCGTACAATGAGATTGAGGCATAAAATAAATGTTTCAAGAAATTTTTGAAAATGGTATGCCAGGAATGTTCCAGGAAAAATGGGAGGGATCGGTTAAGGTCTACGCCCACTTTTATATGAAAGATTTTGAAGGATCGTAGATATATTAAATAGGCAATAACTTTACGTAAAATAGCTTTACATCATTTATATTTCACTTTTAAAGTTTCCGTAAACAAAGAAATCCTAAAACTTAAAATTTTCGAAAATAGGTGTGGTCCACCCCTTTCATAGTGGACTATTCCACAAAACTTTTTATGCCATAACTCCGCCAAAAATTGATTTGTCGAAACGACATTTGGGGATAATTTTCTATATAGGTAAAATAAATAAATAAAGGTAACTGTTTGCTGTAAAAATGGGCGAAATCGGGTAATGTCCACGCCCAGTTTTTTAACATAGTTCTGAAACTTTTTTTGTAAAATTTAAAAAGCGATATTTCTACAACTAAGCAAGTTATATCAATCAGATTTTTCACACATAATAAGCTTTTTAAGAAAAACTCGGCCGCAAACAATTTTTTCAATTTTGAAGAAGTAGGCGTGGCGCCGCCGACTTTTCAGCATAAAATTGCTGTTATTTTTAATAACTCGATTTTGATATTTCAATGAAAATTGGTCAGCTGCTTCTCAGTAGTATGTATTATACTCCTGCCAAAAAATAGCCAAATCGGAAAACACAAAAGCAAAATATTCGGGCACGTATTAATAGCCCACTGCAATAGCGAAGCTAACGGGTGGCTGATGAATTTTGCTACATTAAGAAACTCAAATAATTTTTTTTTCAGTGTATGGAATTCATTTTTCTTTTATTCATGTTAAAGCTCATTAAATTTTATTAAATATAGCTTAATCAGTTTTAAAAATAATGGAATTTAAATGCCCCCCTGCTCGTCGATGCATGTGCGGCATCTTACCAAAAAGTTGTTCATTACTGCTTGGAGAGTTGAGACAGGAATAGTCGCAATCGTTTCTCGAATGGATGCCCTTAGTTCATTCAAATTTGTTGGTTTTGCTTTGAAGACTTCCTGTTTGCAATAACCCCACAAGAAAAAGTCAGGTGCAGTAAGGTCAGGCGACCTGGGTGGCCAACGGAATGTGGAGTTTCTGGATATCAGCTTATTGGGAAATTTTCGTCGCAATTCTGTCATAACAGGTTGGGCTATATGAGGAGCTGCACCATCTTGCTGAAACCACACAGAGTTGAAAGAAATTCTCATTCGGCGTAATTCTGGATAGAAAAACTCTCTCAACATGCTCAAGTAACGGTCTCCAGTAACCGTAACGGTGTGACCGTTTTCTTCGAAGAAGTAGGGCCCGACAATGCAGCGTGATGAAACTGCACACCACACTGTGACACAAAGTGGATGCAATTCCGTCTCATGGAGTATCTGTGGGTTGGAAGCACTCCATATTCGACAATTTTGTTTGTTTATGTTGCCGTTTAAATCGAAATGGGCCTCGTCAGACATGAAAAGACAGTTCAACATGTTTCCATCCTCTTCCACCATTTGAAGCATCTTCTGGCAAAATTCCAAGCGAATCGGCAAGTCTGCAGCGTTCAGTTTGTTGGCCATTTGAATTTTATATGGGAATAAGTCCAAATCTTTGTGCATAATTGACTGTAATGACTGTCTGCTTACACCCATTTGAGCAGATAAGCTTCTTGTCGAAACACGTGGATTGTTTTGTATGGCAGCAGCTACAGCAGCGATTGTTTCCTCCGTTCGAACTGAAGGGTTTTGATGGTAAGGTCTTCTGTTGACTGTCCCATGCTCGGGAAAATTGTTTACAAGTCTTATTATGGTCCATCTGCTCGGAGGATTGCCGCCAAACGTGCGCCTATACTCTTTTTGAACCGAAACTACAGACTCCAGTGCGTGATAGCGGCGGACAATCCAAATTCTTGTTTCAGTGTCCCAGTTATCCATTTTTGTTTAATGTAAAAGTCAATCTGCAAAATAAAAAAAAAATTAACCAGATTCATTAAATAGAAAAAAAGTTATTTAATTTTTTTTTGGTAGCGGCTTTCATCAGCCACCCTGTATATATCTTTTTTGATTTTCATACCTTTCACAAACATTAAATGTATCTAAGTATGAGAAGAAGAAGAGAAAAGTTCACTTAAGTGCTCAGCACGATGGACGGAGTCGATTTAGCCATGTCCGTCTCTCAGTCCGCCTGTCTGTCTTTCCGTCTGTCTATTTGAACGCAAACTAGTCTCTCAGTTTTACAAAAGAATGCTGAATTTCGTTGTTTGCTTTCGCCATTTTATAATATACTAGCAAACCCGGTAGACGTTGTTTTGACGTTTTAATACATAGAACACATCTATATATAAAGTGTCATTAACTTGAACCAAATAAACTCCTAACTATACCGAACTGCAGCTTTCTATAACCTTGGGCTTTTCCAAAAGCTATATGCAGACTGTGTCGTGCCCAGCGAACTCCTGAACCTATCGTGAAAGTTCGAGAGCAAAACAAAACACTAAATATGTGGGCGTGGCACCGCCCACTTTTAAAAAATTATGTAGATATTGACTAAGTGACACATATATCCAAATTTCATTAATTTAGACCAAAAAAGTTCGGAGTTATGACGAATTATTAGTTCATTCGACATAAACGAATCGAGTTATATATTTATTAATGTATATTAAAACGTTCAGGAGTTAATACCCCACTGCAAAAGCGAAGTTGTATATCTCTTTTGATTTTCATACCTTTCATGAACATGAAATGTTTGTACGTATGAGAAGAAAAAGAGATAGCCCCATCAAAAAGTATACTGAAATGATCAGGAGGATGAGCTGAGTCGATGAAGGCATGTCCGTCTCTCGATACGTCTATCTGTCTGTCCGTCCGTCTATTTGAGCGGAAATACGAACTGAAAGATTAAAATAGACCTGCGTGACATAATAGATCACTACTAGGTATATAATGTTCGGTTCCACCCGAACTTAGACTTCCTTACTTGTTTAAGTTTTATTTCAGTATTTCACTCTTATTACCAATTAAAATCTATTCTAAGAAAGTTAAAATCACAATAACACGATTCTAAGTTTAAAACATGTTAGAATTTAAAAAGGAAGATAACAGAGTTAAAATTGTGTTTATATTAAAATCATGCTTCAAGCATGTCATTCGACGATCTATTTTTTCTTTAAAATTAAAAAAGTTCAATTCATTAATAACTTTTGTGCATGTAATACATTTTGTTATTTCCACTGCGTAGTAAAAATTTTCAAAAGCTACATTTTCGAAATGTACGCAGAGAAAAATACCTCCAGAAAATGAAACTCTGCAACATACATTTGAGTATAGATGTATGTACCCTGCAGTAAATGACGCTAGCTCAAAACTAACGCAGAACTTTCGCATTAAGAGTCGGTACTGGTTCTCCGTCTATCCCCACGCATTGCTTTCAGCTGACACATTTAACATTTACCCCCTCTACATAACTCTTGAACGCGTTCTCATTGGTAGCCGGTTCAGAGGTAGTTCGGAAATCAATAGCCCAGAGCTAGTGTAAGAACAACTACTTCGAGACCAATGAAAAGTGGATAACTTAGAACTAGTTGAAATATTTGCAGCTATGAAATAGTGCAAAAAAGCCAGGGGAAAATTGAAAATGGAACCATTCGAGGAAAGAAATATAACAATTTATTTTAAAAATAAAATTTTATTTTCAATTCACATTTGTTTTATAAAAAAATTGTTCAGTTCTCATTAAAAAGTTTCAATTATATTATGATAAAGTGCAAGTCTGAACTAGCTAATGATAATAAACTCTGTAAAAAGAAATTCGGATTGCATTATAAGTCAATACTAATCGCGGGGATTCTTTTTTTTTTAATTCATAAAATTTTTGGTATGCAAACCTTATAGTTAAATTTAATCGTACGTATACATACCGCACACTATATCTATGTATATGGCGGCCGCCGTGGTGTGGCGGTAGTGTTGCTGGACTACCACACCGAAAGTCCAAGGTTCGAGCCCTGGAACAGGTAACATCAAAAAGTGGTTGGAAAAGGTTTTTTCAAAACGGGGTCGAGCCTCGGCAGTGGTTTGGATGGCTTCTCAGTAATAATTCAACTGCTTTGCAGATGCCGTTCGGAATCGGCAAAAAAACTGTAGGTCACGCCAATTAATAGGAAAAATTAGAAGCAGCACACCACAAGTTGGTAGAGAAGCTTTGCCTTAATCTCCTCGGAGGTATATATCGCGCCAATATAATAAATAAGCTAAATTTTTACTACTTTTGCAACTGTTGTTACCTAGAACAAGGCCAAAAAAATTTCACAAATTGATTATTGACTTAATTTTACAGTATATCCTTACATAATTTTTTCCATAGAATCCGAACATACGGGTTTGACGGGGGAAATACTATCAGAAACGGTTACTATATCATGGTCAACACAAATTTTTGTAGCAAAATAATCCTAAATAAAAAAAATTTACCTAGCTTTCCTTACAGCTGCAGTCATCTTGAAATATTTTTTTTTTTATGTGAATGCGCAAAAGCCTCACGTATTTGCTCCTCGGGATCCTTCGTGCTTGGCGTTCACTATCGCTATCAAAATCCGGTGTCAGAAAATAAATATTGTCACCTATTCGAAACTATTCAGCAGAAAGCTTTGCAAAACTAGCATATTTGGAAATTCTTTACTTTGACGTGCAATTACTAAAAAATTCCAAAACAATGAAAACAGTAATTATAATATTCCCAAATACTTGATGCGGTTCAAATCAGCCTATAGCCATGCTCACGTAGAAATTATAGTTAATTTCAATATAGTATGTAGGTTAGACCCCAGCGCTGTACAAGTATGGCTACCAACTGCCCTGCTGTGCATCCGATTAGCCCCAGTTCGGAGCTAGTCATAAACTCTCCATAACGAAACTGACACGTTCAGTGCAGGGTAGGTATGTACATGTATATCTACATATATACTTATTTATCTTTGACAAAGAAAATCAACCCGCTTTTGTGTCATTTTTAAATGGAAACGAACCAAGCCCGTTTATAGATGTGTTATATGCTCTTTAAGTTGGTGCATATTTTTTTTTGACATGTAAAAAAAGCAAAAGGTGTAATTTTCACACCTTTTAGTATCGGTTAACCTGTAAAACAATCAAACTGTTTACGTGATTTAATGTGATATTCACCCATGGTAATCAATGATATTCTACAAATGCTTATACCAGTAGAGCTGCCAAGAAAACAATGGTAAATTAAAGGAAATAAGGATTGCAGCCTTTATTCCATTTTTTGGAATAAGGGATACAAATTTGCAGTCCTTATTCCTTTTTGTAATTCCCGAATAATTATTCCTTTTGCATTTCTTATGGGGAATAAAAAAATTTAAAAGCATTGCGCATGTAAATAATGAAGTTAGTATTTAGGTGAAAAGTATGTTTTTAAGCATTTTTGAATTGACATACATATGTGTTACACTAATAGCCAAAATGGCGAGTCTGTAGGTTTTCTATTTTTGATTGTATAAGACGGATGGAGTTTCCGCTAGATTTAGGACTGCCTATTCGTCATTTCGGTTACATGATTTTACTTTCAGATATTTTTAAAAATTTATTACCCGATTTTTTCTCTTATGAAATCTGCAGTATAGTCCCAACACTGGCTTTCGCGTTTCAGATAAATTTTTACTCGCGCAGGCTATGATCGTTTAAAATTGATGTCATTGTTCGGCCGGGGTGCGTCGTAAAACGCAAGTGGGTGGCTCACCGAGGTCGTTCTCGGACAGGATTTGCGGTAGTAGATACAAGCCAAGTATTAAAAGCAAAATTAGACAAAAACACCTGAGCATAGTCTATACATAGTTTACAAAGGAATACGGAATGCATTCCTTTCGGTATGCAATCAAAGGAATGCAATCCAGTGAATAAAAAAAAGAGATGGGACTAATTATTTCGGAATACAAAAAGGAATAAGGACTGCAAAATTTGAATTACATATTCCAAAAAATTTAATTAAGGATGCAATCAAAAATCCTGCAATCAAAAATCCTTAGCAACTCTGGTAACTTTTTAAAAAGATCCCAATAAGCATTTGTGTAAATGCTATTAAAAATAATTTAAAGTAAACTGGTCACAATAAGCAATATGTAAGCGTTTAATTTATTTCAAAGTCTAAAGTAAACTTTTTATAAACTTCAAAACCCAACTTTTATAAATCATTTCACTTTCAAAGTTATTACTAATAAGGTTTTAGTCAATGTGCAATTTGATTATAATGCTCTTGCTTTCAAACATTTTAGAAACGATAAGGCAGCTTATTTTAGAAACTTTTAAAAAATTTATTTTAACTTTACTGTTCTTGTTGGGATGGGATATTTTTCCTTTCTATCTCTATCTCTCTCTATGGCGCGATATACAACAGGTATATCATCATAAACCTCCTAAGAGATTTTTGCGCCAAGCTTCTCTTCCAATTTGTGGTGTGCCGATTTGAATTTTTCCCTACAAATTGGTGGGACCTACAGTTTTTTGCCGACTCCGAACGGCATCTACAAAGGAGACGGATTTTTGCTGAGAAGCCTGTCATGGCAGAAATACACTCGGAGAGTTTGCCAAACCACTGCCGAGGGGCGACCCCATTTTGAAAAACTTTTTTCAAATCACTTTTGATGTTACCTGTACCAGGGCTCGAACCATGGACCTTCGGTGTGGTAGGCCGGCAACACTACCTTCACACCACGGCGGCCGCCTTCCTTTCCCTGTAGAGAATTCTACAACCGACTGCCATAACAGTGATGTAACAACTGATGATATTCGAAAATGCGAATATTCAGTTTTTGTTCAAATTTGTCGATTATTGTGTAGGGCAATGCAGTCCCGTTCGATAGATCTGCGTTTTGTTAGCATTTTGTTCGCGAATCGATATGTTGCCAAGACCTGGGCATTGTTTACTCCTACTAGTTTGACATCTTCTTTTGCGAATCAGAGTGGAAGGCAGTAATGAAGGTACTCCATATACGAGTACTATGCTCCTGGGTACCCCACTCGACATTTTTCATGGCACCGTCTACGAAGTTGTCTACGTTGAGTTTTTATATATATAAATAATCTAGTTTTTCTGCCCCTTCTGGCCAGAGTATATGTCTACAAGTAGCGCTACTTACATGACGAAAGCACCAACAAAAATTTAAAAATTTGAGCTATTAACCAATCAAAATGGCAACAGTTGTTTTGCTGCAAATTTTTACTGACTCCTGTTCGGCGCTTCGAGAGAGTTTTACGTCATTCTCACTTTGCTAACACTTCTGTGCAAGTTTTTTCACCGAACGCAGCTAATGAATATTGTTATCTTTGTATTGGTTATGCAACTTTATTTGCAGTCTTCGAATACTGCAAAATTTAAAAACTTTTCAATCAAATTAAAACAATAGTAATAGCAAAATAATTACCCACCTTTCCAAAAAAATACCAAAAATGACTATAAGTTTTGGTTTTCAAACGACACTTCCAAAGTAATTTCCTTTTACATACCAAAAGACAATATTATTGAGCATTTTAAACTTAAAGCAAGCAAGATATGTCTGGTTGCAATAAACATTGGGAAAAAAGTATCACTTTGGTTAGTCTGCACGTATTTTTTTGTGTTATAAATTAAAATTCGCATCTGCATTTCTCTATCATCTAAATAACACAAATCACAGATTCATTGGTTCATATTGACGAAGCCAATACGTGACTGCGGTTATTTGCAACCGTGATTGAGAACGGGGTTTTCTTTGAAGTTGTCCTGCGATTTATTGTTATATTTCAGTGGCTGAAGTTTACTTATTAACTCATTGTTATTTTCTAAGAGACTGACTAGAAGAGAGATAATTATATTTGTTTAAGCGTCTACAACTTTTATTTGTTTGTTTAGATTACGTATATTTTTAGTTTAACGTTGAATAATATATTTTTGGTTTGATCATATATTATTAGTTGAGTTACTTTTTGATGCATTAAAAAACATTGGAAATAAATGGATTTTAGTCTTATTAACCTGGTATTATCTTCAATTTACTTTTTTTCTGACAATCATATTCGCAAAACATTCGCAGAAATTTTTCGAATGCGAACGGGAATGCATTCGCAATCGCATTTACGAATATTCGCGACATCACTGTGCTATAATAGCAACCATGATACAAACATATAAAGGAAGCTCCACTTCTTCTTCTTGGCTGTCATTGCCTCCATTTGACATAAACTGTGTTAGTGAGATTTCCTTTTGAAAATGAACTACCGTATTTTTATACCAAAAACCATGATCCAATAATACAGGTCGTGTTAATAGACCAGCTGATTTTTACTTTTGTCTCGAATTTTGACATTACACTCATTTCTCAGTAGGATTTTGACGTTAAACTCACAAATTACAAAAACAAAATACATGGAAAATGTTTGTGTGTCTGTTGTTTCTCGAGCTGCTACGACCTGTTGTAGTTGGATCATGCCAAAAACGAACTGATTTTGACTCCATGCGGAAAACATTTTTTATAAACCATTTACACTGATCGAAAATGCGTTGTTTCAAACCAGCAATTCGAATGTGTTTATATCGATCTTGAATGCGTGAGTTCATTTGGTATGAAGTAACTATCCAAAAATTCTAACGTTTTCAAAAAAAAAAAAAATTCATAAAAAATGGTAAACATGCATGCTAACTGCAGATGTGGTACCAAAAGAACCGTTAGTATGTTCAGACCACTTTTCCGCCGCAGATTTTAAGCCGCGGAACAGAGGTTCGCAATCGGATCACAACGATGTACCAGCTGATATAGCAGAGTATGCCTGACTTCCTAATGTTCCTTAACTATGAAGTCGATGATGCACAATTGTAAAATCCGCTGCATACATTTAGGCGCGTTCCTGACGCTCATCAGATGCACAAATAATGCGCCCGCAAACTCTGTTAATAGATTAAGTTTTAAGCTTGGCATATCTGAAGTGCTTTTCCTAAGTTACTTTCGCCTGATTTATGGACGGCTGGCAAAAATATACGCCCGTTTAAATTTTTTCGAAAACGAAATAAAACAAAAAGCTGTTAGCTTACAACATTATTTCTGTGGCCCTAAGATGATCGATACCAAACATCTCAACATCTATTTTCAAAACGTCTCTGGGTTAAGAACAAAGTCTGATGCTGTCATGGCACTAATCTCACAGTTGGATTATGACATTTTGTTATCGTTGAATCGTGGCTCATGGCAGACTTTTACAATGCTGAATTTTTCGACCCCAGCCTTTTTGCAGTTTTTCGTAAAGACAGGGACGCTGACAAAACTGGTCGAAAGAGGGGTGATGGTGTTTTGATTTCGGTCCAACTTAAATACCGTTCGGTGTTAGTCCATTTAGAGAACATGTATTCCCTACTGGATCAGCTTAGTGTGTGTATTGGTGGATTACCCTCTTCAAGATCATTATAACTATACTGATAATATTTCATTATTGGTTCACAATAAATTGGGTGATAATCATATTTTCCCAAATAATATTATATCTTTCAATTATGCCCGTTGTGACTTTGTTGAGTTAAATGAAATTTGTTCAGAGGTGAACTGGTGTGTTTCGCTCGAAGGCTTGGAAGTTTCTAGTAATTTTAATATATTCTAAGAAATCTTGTGAGAAATCTGTATTGTCAATATTCCCACGGTAAGAAGTAAGCCATATAAATTACCATAGTATAATCGCAGACTGAAAAAGTTAAGGAACCTTCGTAATAAATTTTTTTAAAAAGTATAAAGCTACCAATATTCAAAATCATTACAACACTTACAAGGTTTTGCACCGAAATTATATTATTAGTGTTGAAAATAACCTCAATTCAAATGCTAGGCTCTTTTGGAATTTTGTGAAATCAAAAATGGCCTGCTTCACAATCCCCTCAACAGTTTTTTTCAAATCTAACTTTGATAGTAATGATCTAGAATCTGGCCAGGATTCTGATTTTATATCAAACTCAAATATCACATCTGGTTTTGGGTCTCTGTGCCTGTCATATGATGATGTTCACGTACTGACATCGATGACATATCCACTCTTTTACTAAACAATTGTCCAGCATTGTCTCTAAGCTTTTCGAAAGTACAGTGCACTCGCGAAAACTCAAACACGCGATAACTCGAACATTCGGAAACTTGAACTTTTTTTTTCCATTGACTACTTTAAAACTCGAACAAAATGTAGCTACTCTAAAACTCGAACAATTATTTTCTTTTTTCATGGAAAAACATGTGAGAAACTGTCGTTTTGCATGTGCTGTGACGGCCGATATTCAAATTTTTGTCGTTATATGCGTCTTTTGTTTCATTCTAAGGCGCCGCACTGGCTAGGTTTCTTGCTAATAACGGAACTTTTCTTTTAAATGAATTGATATTTGTCAGTGATACACGGGATTTTGCGCGGTTAAGATCAAATTTATTAGAGCTTGGAATAAATTGAGGCAGGAGACGTTGGCGAAATGCTGGACAAATATTTTAAACTTTGCAAGCCTGAAAGACGATGACGACGATGACATTCCACTTAGTATCTTGAAAAAACAAATGGAAGCTGAAGCTAAAAGTATGGAAAAAGAAGCAGACGAAATTCTCGAACACTTAAATCCTGAGGTAGTTATGGTTTTGATGTAAATAAAAAACACACGATAACAATAATAAATATTTATTAGGCTACTTTCACAGAAGAAGAAATAAGAGACTGGAATAACGACGACTTGATTGAAGAGGATCATATTGAAGCTATAGAAGAAAGCGATTCCGAAGATGAAGTTGAAGCTACAGGTGGAAATGAACAAGAACGCATAAGTTCATCCGAAGCCGTAACAATTTTCAACAAAGCTATAGCATGGGCAACTGCTGAAAAAATTTGCCCGAGAAAAGTTAATGTGCTACAATCACTGCGCGAAAAGGCTGTATTGAATGCGGTAGAAAATAAGAAACATCAAACCAAGATCACTGCTTTTTTTTCTAATAATTTGTAAGCAACATTCATATTTGCTAACATTTTTTATTTAATAAACTGGCAATGAACTACAAAACATGAAACCAGATTTGATTAACTATGCCATAAAAATGGACAGGGTATGAAAACTGTTAAAACGAATACATACAAATATATTTAAAATAAATTACGTTCGAAAACTCGAACATTTCGATAACTCGGACAGGGCTGGTTTTCATTAGTTCGAGTTTTCGCGAGTGCACTGTATTGTCAAGTACTTTTCAGTAAAAAGTTTGATCATTCCAAATCAGTATGGTTTTATTCCTGGACGTTCTCGAACCTTGCAGTTTTTTCCGAGTATTGCACATCGTCTTTTTCAAACAGATCTCAGATAGATTGTATCTATACAGACTTTTCCAAGGCGTTTGGAAAGCTTGAGAGTCTTGGCTTCCATTCCATTTTTTTATGTGGGTTAAGACATTCTTATGTCGTAGGCGGTGCTCGGTGTTTTCAGTCATGCCACTTTTTGTTATATGCTGATGACTTAAAGAAAAAGTGGCAACAATTCAAATGGACCTTGATAGTTTATACTCGTGGTGCCTAAAGTCGCACGTACCGCTCAACGTAAGTAAATGCTACCATGTATCTTTTACCAAGTCTGTTAATTTGTTAACATCTTGCTTGAGGCTTGCACTGAAAACAACAAGTGAAATCAAGGATCTCAGGGTAATTTTTGACGCCAAACTTTCTTTTAATAGGCGCATTGACTTTATAATCTCGAAGTCGTATGCTATGCTTGGATTCCTAAGGCGACAGAGTGGAGAGTTCTCAAATCCTTATGCTCTAAAATTGCTTTAAACTTCTTTTGTCCGTCCCCATCTAAAGTATGCAGCCTTTATTTGGCGTCCGTTCCATCAATTTAGGGTTGACAGGATAGAGCGTGTTCATAAAGTTTTCCTTAAAAACGCTTTGCACTCTCTTCGTTTCTCGGACCCAGTTGCTTCCTACAGTTCTAAATTATTGCTCATAAATCTTAAAAGTCTAGAAAAGAGAAGGTCTGCCCTCTTCTTAACTTTTGTTCTTGGTATTATCCAAGGAACTGTAGACTGCCCTTATGTTATGGAGGCAAGCTTCGGAACAAAATACCGAGGATTTCTAAGAACGAATATATTAATAACTCTTTATTAATGGCAAAAAATACGTTTTAATGAGTTTTAATATCTGTTAGAACATATAATTAGAATTAAAAGGCCAATTATTTCAATCTTACATACTTAATCGTGCTTGCTTCTCGGCTCTTCGTGAAATAGTGAAGCCGAAAGCAGCCGTTATAAGTACATATCAAATCGAAAACTTATAAAGAGTTGAATTAAAATGTAAAAAATACCAGTTGTATAAAATTATGAAAAGCATAAGGCTATGCCAGCAAAATCCCGCCCCCCGTGAGACGATGGAGCTCCTGCGAGTTGAGGGTCACTACCAACATCCAGCACAGCTAACTTTGATGCGGGCCTCATTAGATTGCACTTAATGTTTTGATTAAAGCCGATCTGACCTGTCCATCTGAACTAGGATATACCTCCAACACGATCCCACGCCTCTATTCGCGCACGTTTTTATTAACATCGCATACAATAACAACATCTCCCCCCCTGAATGGGATTGTGCCATTTAGTTCGACGAGTAAGTGTTGGTAGATACTCTAGTATACATCTAGGTAAAAACGTTTGCTTTAATTGTTGCAAAATTCAGGGGTGTTAAACACCCACTCTATTCCTCGACGAGTACATTCACGCTCCATGCCCTTGGCGACTTGCACCCATTCGATCTTACTGACTCCAACAAAATTCGTGCCCCTATCGCTTCTTATACGGACAGGAACACCTCTACGATTGACGAAATTTCTTAAATATAAAATAACAGCGTCGGTTGACAAACTCCTGGCCACCTCGAGATGTATCGCTCTAACCGTTAGGCAGGTGAACAATGCCACCCATCGCTTTTCCCGCCGTCTTCCGATGGAGACCATTACCGGCCCAAAAAAGTCAATACCAGTATACGAGAACGCTCTGACGAATGGTGGAAGACGATCAGCTGGTATTTGACCAATGAGAGGATGGCTCGGCATAGCTGATGCGTTTTTGCAGACTTGACATTCGCGCTTGACTGACTTCAGGAGACTTCGCACACTCGGGATCTAATATTTAGCTCGTATCGCACATATAATAACTTCCTAGCTTTGGTGATAAAATGCTTCATGGAAATGCCGGACTATTAGTCGTGACAGGGCATGATCCTTTGGTAAAATTACTGGGTTCCTGGTGCAGGCGGGTAAACACAGGGCGTTGTCAATACGACAACCAAGGCGCACCAGTCCCTTTGCGTCCAAGAGGGATGTCAGGGTGAATAACGGACTCCCCTTGGAATCTGTTTTTTATTTCGTAATATCAAAAGCTCATCCACGAAGGCAGTTTCCTGAAACAACCGAACTAACAGCTCCTCAGTTTCTTTATTTTCACCGACTGTAACTTTAAATGTTGACTGCTGAGTTTCGTGGTTTTTGTTTAATAAGGCGCGAAATCTGATGGCGTATCGAAGCCAAGTCATTACTTTGACGAATTTATAGTAATTTGAAAATTTGCTGAAAGCACAGCATCCTCGTGCAATCGTAATGTGTATGACGGTTTTGCTCTTTTTTCGTTGTCGCTATCATTGGCGGAAAAATTCGGTAATACCGGCCAAACCTCTTCATTTTGCTTACGGTGGACCATAAATCCACTTCGAATCCATCATAGATATAGTGCAAGCCTGTGGTCGTGTTGCGCTGTCAGCTGGGTTTATCGATCCGCGTACCCATCTCCATTGTGCTACCTCTCTCTCTATGGCGCGATATACAACAGGTATATCATCATAAACCTCCTAAGAGATTTTTGCGCCAAGCTTCTCTTCCAATTTGTGGTGTGCCGATTTGAATTTTCCCTACAAATTGGTGGGACCTACAGTTTTTTGCCGACTCCGAACGGCATCTACAAAAGAGACGAATTTTTGCTGAGAAGCCTGTCATGGCAGAAATACACTCGGAGAGTTTGCCAAACCACTGCCGAGGGGCGACCCCATTTTGAAAAACTTTTTTCAAATCACTTTTGATGTTACCTGTACCAGGGCTCGAACCATGGACCTTCGGTGTGGTAGGCCGGCAACACTACCTTCACACCACGGCGGCCGCCACACTTGTGCTACCTCAGATTTGTGAAAAATTTCCGAAATTCGATTACTTACGAATTGTTTATATTGGCGAGCTTCAGAGCGAGTCCACTGAATTACTGTTTTAGAGTCTGACCAGTAATGTATTAGTGCAGGATTTATTGTGTGACACACGGTAGTTGTTCCATTTAAACGTGTTCCAAGCACCGTGGCTTGTAGTTCCAATCTAGGAATTGACATTGGTTTCAAAGGACTGTATCGAGACTTGGCGGCTACGAAGGCAACGGTTATTTGGTCATAACATTTTATACGGAAACACGCTACAGCTGCAAACGCCAGCCCACTTGCATCTACAGAAATATGCAATTGAATTTCGGCAGATAAATCTTTAAAAAACGGACTATAAACTCCATTATCTTATCAAGTGACTTATACCACTCGTACCATTTAAATGTCATTGGGTATTTTTGGAGGATGGGGCCGTGTGCAGAAGTCTAGGCAAGAAATGGCCACAGCGATTCTTTTGCATGCGGTTCAAGCAGCTCACTACTTCCGGGCGACCACCAGTTTGGTGGTGAGCTTAGCGTGAGAAGGCGACAACCTGGTAAGGCCACTCCGACATAATCGGTTTAAGAACTTGCTGGGGGGTTCAAACAGCAGCGTCTAATCACCATGTGGTGCGGCTGCAAGCGGGCGTCTGTCTTGGATCAAGCGGCTCGCTATACAAACGTGTAATAGAATTCAACCTCCCGTGAAACGGGTTGTGCGTTGGGTTTGGGACCCACCACATAAAACAACGTTCCAATGAAATTTAACAACAAAGCCTCGGATATGAGAACCCCTTTTTTAGATGACAACACCCGCAAACGAAATAAGGATTATGAGATAAGGACGTACCTGGAATGTCCGGTCCGTTAATGGGGAAGGTACCGCTGCCCGGCTGGTTGAGGTCCTGAGGAAAGCAAAAGCTGACATCACCGCCATACAAGAGATGCGATGGACGGGGCGAGGAAACACGACCAAAACACCTTGCAACATCTACTGGAGTGGGCATGAAGACTGGGATTTGTGGTGGGAGAGAGACTCCATCACCGAGTCGCCGCAAACCGCATAAAAGTACGATTTTTCACCATATCGTTTATCTGCGCTCATGCACCGACGGAAGAGAAAGACGACGTAGAAAAAGATGCATTCTACGAGCGCTTGGAAGAAGCATACGAGCGCTGCCCCCGTCATGATATCAAAGTCGTGCTTGGCGACTTCAACGCCAGGGTGGGTAAGGAGGGTGTATTGGGCCCCACTGTCGGGAAGTTCAGTCTCCACGATCATGGCCATATCCAGCATTAGGTTTATGCACAAGAAGATCCATCAGGCTACTTGGCTGTCCCCCAATCGAAAAACACGCAACCAGATCGACCACGTTGTGATAGACGGACGGCATGCTTCCAGCGTTTTAGATGTTCGCACAATACGAGGACCTAACATCGACTCTGATCACTACCTAGTAGCAGCCAAGATTCGTACCCGCCTCTGTACGACAAAACAGGCGCAACAAAAAACGCAGGGAAAGCTGGACGTCGAAAAGCTGCAATCGCAACAGACCGCCAATTATTTCGCAGATCGCCTCTCACACCTGCTCTCCGAGAGCACAATTCAACCTAGTGGAATGCATGAGCAGTGGGATCATATCTCAGGAGCACTCCGTACCGCAGCCGAAGAAGTAATTGGATTCCGGCGAACGCGAAGAAACAACTGGTATGATGATGAAGAGTGCCGCGCTGCAACGAAAAGAAAGGATGAAACCTTCAAGGCAACGCTGAGATCGAATGCAACGAGGAGTGTGTGTGAACACTACCGCGAGTTGAAGAGGGAAGCGAGGCGGCTTTTCCGGGCGAAAAAAAGAGGCAGAAAATCGTGAAATAAAGGAGCTTGAGATGCCGGCCAACGGGAATAATGCCCGAAAATTCTATCAAAAAATTCGGCGAATGACAGAAGGTTTTAAACCCGGGGCAAACTCCTGTAAGAATGAGAACGGCGACCTGGTGGCAGATGTTCAGAGAGTACTCAGAATATGGAGGGATCACTTCTCTGCCCTTTTAAATGGAGAAACTGAGCAAGAAACCAGAGAAGATGCCGAACCCGAGCCCACAATCGAAGATGATGGGATTGACGTTCCACAACCCGACTATAATGAGGTGCGAATAGCAATATCCCGATTGAAAAACAATAAAGCAGCTGGCGCTGATGGTTTGCCTGCTGAGCTATTCAAACACGGAGGCGAGGAGCTGGTAAGGCGCATGCATCAGCTTCTATGCAGAACACGGTTGGATGAATGCATGCCTGAAGATTGGAATCTAAGTGTTCTCTGCCCAATCCACAAGAAGGGCGATCCTGCAAACTGCGCCAACTATCGCGGAATCAGCCTTTTGAATATCGCATATAAGGTCCTATCAAGCTTATTGTGCGAAAGACTGAAACCTGATGTGAACATACTGATTGGACCTTATCAGTGTGGCTTCAGACCTGATAAATCTACCATCGACCAGATTTTTTACAATACGCCAAATCTTGGAAAAAACACGTGAGAAAAGAATCGACACACATCATCTCTTTGTTGATTTTAAAGCCGCTTTCGATAGCACGAAAAGGAGCTGCCTATATGCCGCTATGTCTGAATTTGGTTTCCCCGCAAAACTTATACGGCTATGCAAAATGACCTTGAGCAACACCGCCAGCTCGGTTAGAATTGCGAAGCACCTCTCCGAGCCGTTCGAAACTAAACAAGGTTTAAGACAGGGTGACCCCCTATCGTGCAATTTTTTTAATTTAGTGCTGTAGAAAATAATACAAGCTGCAGAACTTAACCGCGCTGGAACAATATTTTATAAAAGCGTGCAACTGTTGGCATATGCTGTCGATATAGATATCATTGGCCTTAGCAACCGCGCCGTAACTTCTGCTTACTCCAAATTAGAAAAAGAAGCGGAGAAAATAGGATTGGTGGTGAACGAGGGCAAAACGAAGTACCTTCTGTCATCATGCAAAGAGTCAGCGCATTCGCGCCTTGGCAACCAAGCCACTGTTGGCAGCAATAATTTTGAAATAGTAAAGGACTTCGTTTACCTGGGAACCAGCATTAACACCAACAATAATGTTAGCCTAGAAATCCGACGAAGAATTACTCTTGCAAACAAATGCTACTTCGGAGTGAGTAGGCAATTGAAAAGTAAACGAGTGTGTGCGAACACTACCGCGAGTTAAAGAGGGAAGCGAGGCGGCTTTTCCGGGCAAAAAAAAGAGGCAGAAAAGCGTGAAATAAAGGAGCTTGAGATGCTGGCCAACGGGAATAATGCCCGAAAATTCTATCAAAAAATTCGGCGAATGACAGAAGGTTTTAAACGCGGGGCAAACTCTTGTAAGAATAAGAACGGCGACCTGGTAGCAGATGTTCAGAGAGCACTCAGAATATGGAGGGATGACTTCTCTGCCCTTTTAAATGGAGAAACTGAGCAAGAAACCAGAGAAGATGCCGAACCCGAGCCCACAATCGAAGATGATGGGATTGACGTTCCACAACTCGACTATAATGAGAAGCGAATAGCACTATCCCGATTGAAAAACAATAAAGCAGCTGGCGCTGATGGTTTGCCTGCTGAGCTATTCAAACACGGAGGCGAGGAGCTGGTAAGGCGCATGCATCAGCTTCTATGCAGAACATGGTTGGATGAATGCATGCCTGAAGATTGGAATTTAAGTGTTCTCTGCCCAATCCACAAGAAGGGCGATCCTGCAAACTGCGCCAACTATCGCGGAATCAGCCTTTTGAATATCGCATATAAGGTCCTATCAAGCGTATTGTGCGAAAGACTGAAACCTTATGTGAACAGACTGATTGGACCTTATCAGTGTGGCTTCAGACCTGATAAATCTACCATCGACCAGATTTTTTACAATATGCCAAATCTTGGAAAAAACCCGTGAGAAAAGAATCGACACACATCATCTCTTTGTTGATTTTAAAGCCGCTTTCGATAGCACGAAAAGGAGCTGCCTATATGCCGCTATGTCTGAATTTGGTTTCCCCGCAAAACTTATACGGCTATGCAAAATGACCTTGAGCAACACCGCCAGCTCGGTTAGAATTGGGAAGCACCTCTCCGAGCCGTTCGAAACTAAACGAGGTTTCAGACAGGGTGACCCCCTATCGTGCGATTTCTTTAATTTAGTGCTGGAGAAAATAATACAAGCTGCAGAAGTTAACCGCGCTGGAACAATATTTTATAAAAGCGTTCCACTGTTGGCATATGCTGTCAAATTAGAAAAAGAAGCGGAGAAAATAGGATTGGTGGTGAACGAGGGCAAAACGAAGTACCTTCTGTCATCATGCAAAGAGTCAGCGCATTCGCGCCTTGGCAACCAAGCCACTGTAGTATTCGAGAGAAAGGTTCCTCGAAAGATTTGTGGACCTCTACGCGTTGGCGACGGCGAGTACCGAAGAAGATTTAATGATGAGCTGTATAAACTTTACGTAGACGCCGACATAGTTCAGCGAATTAAAACACAGCGGCTTCGCTGGCTAGGCCACGTAGTGCGAATGAGCGAAGATGCTCCAGCCCAGAAGGTATTCTTATCGGCACCCGCCGGTGGAAGCAGAGGAAGAGGGAGACCACCACTCCGATGGAAGGACCAAGTGGAGACCGATTTGCGATCCCGCGGTGTTTCCAATTGGCGCAATGTAGAAACGACTGGCGAGCTATGTTGGACGGTCAAAATCGCCCGGGCGGTTAGATGACCATTTAAAGAAGAAGACATTGGGTATTTTATCGTGCCAACCCATACTAACCTGCCACAGTTTTTTGCAACAAAATTTTGGTACCAATGTAATATTTGCAAGGAAACCAAATGGACCAAATATCGACATGGTTAACCCCAACAACTCTGCCTTTGTTGGTCTTCGATCGCCATTTAAAACTGATTTGTATTTTTGCAAATGTTAAATTAAACAAGTAAGGAAGTCTAAGTTCGGGTGGAACCGAACATTATATACCTAGTAGTGATCTATTATGTCATCCCAATTTACGCAGGTCTATTTTAATACTTTCAGTTCGTATTTGCGTTCAAATAGACAGACGGACTGATAGATAGGCATATCGAGAGACGAACATGGCTACATCGACTCAGCTCATCCTCCTGATCATTTCAGTATACATACAAACATTTCATGTTCATGAAAGGTATGAATATCAAAAAAGATATACAACTTCGCTTTTGCTGTGGAGTATTAACTACTTGCCCGGATATTTTACTTTTCATCCTGAACGTTTTGATATACATAAAGTATAATAAAGTAATATACCTTGTGTGCGTAACAAAAATAGATATAAACAAGTAAGGACGGCGCTGTCTTCGGCTGTGCCGAAGGCTTTATACCTTTCATGAATACGTGCAAACTCCGATCTTAGTGGTTTTTTTACCAACTCTTTTACCATCTATAAGCAAATATCTCACCAAGTTTCTAGTTTTAATATTTCAAAATGAGGGAGAAATGGCCAAAACCTCTTATCTGAACGATCGGTTGTATGGGATACATATGTACTATATATAGCTCCGATCCTAGCGATTTTTTAACCAAATTTTTTATTATCTGTAAGCAAATATCTCACCAAGTTTCAAGTTTTAATCTTTTAAAATGAGAGATAAATGGCCATAATCCTCTTATCTGAACGATCGGTTGTATGGGATACATACTATATATGTATAGCTCCGATCTTGGTGATTTTTTTTACCAAATATTTTACCATCTATAAGCAAATATCTCACCAAGTTTCAAGTTTTAATATTTCAAAATGAGGGATAAATGGTCATAATCCTTTTATCTGAACGATCGGGTGTATGGGATACATACTATATATAGCTCCGATCTTGCTGACTTTTTTACGAAATCTTTTACTATCCATAAGAGAATATCTCACCAAGTTTCAAGTTTAAATCTTTTAAAATGAGGGATAAATGGCCATAATCCTCTTATCTGAACGATCGGTTGTATGGGATATATACTATATATAGCTCCGATCTTGGTGATATTTTTACGAAATCTTTTGCTATCCATAAGAAAATATCTCACCAAGTTTCAAGTTTTAATCTTTAAAAATGAGGGAGGAATGGTCATAATCCTCTTATTTGAACGATCGGTTGTATGGGAGATATATGCTATAGTGACCCGATTATACCGGATCCGACAAATGTCTAATATAATACAAAAATACATCCTTGTGCCAAATTTCATCGATATCTCAAAAATTGAGGGACTAGTTTGCGTTCAAACAGACGGACGGACGGACAGACGGACATGGCTGTATCAACTCAGTTCATCGTCCTGATCAATTTGGTATACTTAGGCCCGGTTTTTCAGTACAAGTTTAACTCAATTTGTCAGTTAAACTAAGCTTAAACTTGTTATGCAGTTTTTCAGTCAACTTTAAACGAAGTATAAACGGAGTTTAAGCGGCCAATCTGGCAGGGTTAAACTCTAGTTAAACTGTCAGCTGTTTGCATATTTGATGGTTTTGGTTGTGAAACAATAAACTGAACGCAATTAAAAAAGGACGATATTTTTATATTTAATTAAATACTGGTTATATCATCTGACGAAAGTGATTATAGTGATGCAGAAATTAGCGAAATCCTAACTATTGCAATACTGAGGAGAAGCAATGGCGTTGAATATGTAAACAAATATTATCTGTTGCCGTATCTAGATAAAGAAAAAACCAATGTTGCCGTATAAAAAGCAAATCTTAAAAGCGGCCTTAAACTCTCACTGAAAAACCGTTCTGCAGTTTAACTGGAGTTTAAATTTATGCCGAGTTTAAGCAAACTTAGTTTAAACTGAGCTTAACCAATGACTGAAAAACCGGGCCTTAATGGTGGGTCTATCTCTTATATTTCTAAACGTTACAAACATCGGACCAAAGTTAATATACCATTTTATGTTCATGAAAGGTATAAAAATGTGTCTTTTATAGGCGCTAAAGAACTCAACCGATCTTTATGAAATTTTCACAATACAAGGTGGCGCAAAAGTAAGCTTCCGATGTTCAGCATATCGGTTGTGGCACGTGCAGTGTGTGCTGTTGCACCGTCTTGTTGGAACCACATGTTTTCCAATCCCAATTCATCAAGTTGCGGCAAAAAGAACTCGTTGATAATTGCTCTGTAGCGCTCACCATTCACAGTAACCGTTTGGCCCCGACCGATTATTGGTCAAATAAATAGTCAGCAATATTCCGCGTTCTGGAGCAGTGTAGCGTAACATTGTTTATTAACGTGTATTTCGCATGTGTTTACTACACAAATGTCAAAACAGAACTGACTTTAGGGGCTAATCGCAAAATTTATAGCATTTTCTGATAGGAGGATTACTTTAGCGCAGTAACCGTTTTTCACCGACCGAAATAAATAGTCAGCAATATTCCGCGTTCTGGAGCAGTTTAGCGTAACATTGTTTATTAACGTGTATTTCGCATGTGTTTACTACACAAATGTCAAAACAGAACTGACTTTAGGGGCCAATCGCAAAATTTATAGCATTTTCTGATAGGAGGATTACTTTTGCGCCACCCTGTATATACTTGGGCTCACTGGGTACAGCATAGACAATATATAGAATCGACAACATGGTGCAACGTACGTATCGGTCCATAAATAACTGTTTCAAGTTCAGAGCATATGTATAAGCAGGTGACACAAGCGCAGGCATGTGTTGCATTTGACTGATGCCGCCGGTGAATATAATCTCAACCGACAAACAGTGCACATGGTGTAAGGGTCCAGGAGCCGGTGGCTTTTGCTTACACTCATGCTAGTGCTGGAAGGGGAAATTGTTAGTGGGGTGGTAGTGGGCTGTCGCTCAGCATTGCTCACATCCAAGAGGGAGGTGTTACACAGAAAGTAGCTGTGAGCTGCCGTGTGAGGTGTTGCCGCCGGGGGCACGTGTGGCAGGGGGGGATCGCACAAAACTTGCCGGGCAGTATTGGAGCTGCTAGTAGTGGAGACTGTATCTGGAACATGTGACGGTGCGACACTGGATCGACGTTGGCCATGGGACGCCATAGGGTGTGAACAGCAAGGGGTCGCAAATATTATAAAGAAACTAGCGGGTCTGTGTGGGAAGGAATTTAGTCCGGAGCAACTTGTTTTGTGCTGCCATCTTTTACATTTGGAACATTGAACGGAGTGTAAACGTTTGAAATAAATCTTCTTCCAGAAAATGCAGCAGATTCAGTCTCTTCGCGTTGGGTTGGGTAAAAACGGCCAGCAGAGCTGCCACATTATGCCTTCTTATGTCATCTGAGTCTCACCTCCATCAACAGAATGAAATGCCCAATGTTCGAGGGCACGCGGGACTGATGAGCAGACAGTTTTTACTGAACTGCTATAAGCCCAGTCATGCAAACCGACACCTAATTTATGAAGCTCCGCCCCCTAGATACGTAAGGAAGCACTATGATGAGATCCGGCACCACATTACCCTGCCATTTGATCTGTGTAACCATAGGCGCTGGACAGATCGCTCAGCCTGTCGACCCCATAATTGATATTCAACCACCTGAAATAGAGGAGCGTCCTTTCGAGGGAGACTAGAGTCATGCTAGTATGCTGAAGACCTTGATGACGATTCTCAGAGTGATCGTGCCACAAGGCAGCGCAAAGCATCGCTACAACAACAGATATTGCATGTTCTGTTTTTGACCTCCTTTTAAGTAAATTTTATGTAAAAGTGGATGTAGCCGAAATAAAACTAACTCATTTTCAGTGGGTCGATTCTCCAAAATACTGTTTAGTATTTCGTTGCTAGATTCTTTCGTATATACCTATATATATTTTCCTATATATCTTGTGTCTAGTGTCAAGACCAAATTTAAAGAAAATCGATAGAATTGATTTTTCTCAATTTTCAAGCTCAAATCCGCAAAGGCATCCATCGGACCCCGTAATCGGCATAAATGCTAGGTAAGAAAGGTGACGAATAGGCAGTGCGAAACATTATTGCAACAACAAACAAACAGGGGTATACTGATTTCAACAGTCCTTTGTCGCACGCTTTGCTACAAGCACCCCTTGACACCAATCGCCTTTTACAACAGGAATACCTATCTCGGGCATATTTTAACCCCCTAACCTGTAGGCCGTTTCTGTAACTTTTCCTTATAATTACGAATGATTATGTATAGCATGGCTTGTAACGATTTCGTTATGAAAAGCGTTTCTGTATGAAAAAAATTCACCATGCGATATGTTCGTGGTGTGTTATGTAAAAATGAGAAAATGATAGGTAAAAAGGCCTAGGTGACAAATAAAACATTTGACGCACACAGCACAATGCTCACAATAGCCTAGTAGATACGATATTGCTCTACCTAGCGGGAGAATCGGGTTCGAATCGTGGCAAAATTTTAATTTTTTTTTTTTCAACTTTTTCTTACATTTTATTTTTGTTTTTATTTTTTTATAACAATTAATTTATAATAAATATTAATAACATTAAAAATTTGCACATAATGCAATTAGTTTGGATTTTACACTTGTTAGCACTGCCATTATAGGCATCGTTATTTTTATAGAAATCCATAACGAAAATACATTTTTACCACACTTATAGAAACACTATTCAGCGATAACTACATAACAGGGTTGCACTTTGCGTTAAAATTCGTATCGTAAAGTTACAGAAACGGGCTACTGACACTAGTGATTTGGCACCACCGGGACTTGTCCCTGGAACCTTCAGTACACTCGGTCAGCACACTACCCACACAGCACCACAATGGTGACACGTGATTGTTAAAGATGTGAATATAAGTATCGGGGTTTTATCTTTCGCTTTGTTGACCCACTGAATGTGCTAGTTTACTAAAAATTATTAAAGGAAGCTTCCCTGCAACAATTGAATGACTGAAACTCCAATTGGTATTCATATCGGTAAAATATCCCGTAATTTTACGTGTTATATACGAGTCAAATGACTAGTAGCTGTGACACTGGTAAGAGCAGTATAGCTATATGTTTATCTTTGATCAAAAAATAAATAAGAAAGAGCGAGATGTAAAACCGCACACACAGGAACGCGAGAAGAAAAACCGTCAAAAAGTCTACCGATGCTCTTAAAAACGTGATGGGAGAAATACGGAAACTTTCGGTATGGCTCCGGGTAAATTGACAAATTATTTTACCCGTATCGTTTTTGCAGGGTTACCTTTATACCATTGTATCAGAATACACGATAAGTAATCAGCCCAATTCTAAATATTCTCACGGAATAATTTTCTCTCGGATTTTTTTGTTCCCTCGGAAAAATTCCTCCAATTATGTTCTCCTAGGGAGAAGAATATTGGGGAAGAGGAATTTCGAATTTTCGAAATCAGCTGTTTTGGCAATTGGCATGGTATACACTGATTTCTAAACTGGCTAACGAAACTTAAAAATGTAAATGTTATGAAGAACTCGCTTTAAAAAAAAAAAAAAAAAGTAAAACAACGTTTAGTGTTGCTTTTTGTACGTTTGTGACAGAAATTAAGTGAATAAGAGCAACAGGATTATGAGGTAGTACATATACGCTTGAGTTGCCGCAAACGTTATCTACAATTTTTGTTTGTATATTTAATTAGCTTTCTGCTGTTTGCAGATTTAAAAAGTATTATAGAATAAACAAGCCCGGAACTCCTTACATCGCACACTCAGCAACTCAAAAATACAATTTCATGATGGCCTTGCATCAAGTTTAAAAACCGCTATATCTGTTGTACATTTGTACTTTTCGATCTAAAATACATCGTATTCTAATATAACATTATTTTAGTTTAGTATATACTTACACAAGTCAATAGTTTTCCTATAAAAATACAAAAAACATTCAATTTTATTCCGCGCTCCTTTCAGTTTAGCTCGTGAAAAATTCCTTAAAAATGACAGCGAAATCTCCCTTTTCCTCAAATTCGTAATAGCTACTTTGCTCCCCTAACTGGTTTTCCCTTTTTCGAACATTATTCAGAATAAGAGGAAAGGAAGGAGTGAAAAAATTCCCAAGGATTTTTTATTCAGAATACGAGGAATGGGAGAGGGGAAAAAATCCGTGCGGAATTCTCATTTAGAATTGGGCTGAATATAAGTTAATCACAAATATTTTTAGTAGTTTAGATATTTCAGCTGCAGTGTGTTTCCGGAATACATACATTCATGCGTATTACAATATAATTAACATTGTGAATTTGATTTGATTTCTAAATTTCCCAATGTGCTCTCCAGAACTGTCATCAATTTGTCGTTGCTGTTAGTGTGCGGATCTTTTGTCATTCGCATTGTTGCTTTTTCTAATGCCCATTGTCCCATTTTTTGAGCCTCTTTGCGCTTCGATCCCAAGGAACGAGAGTTAGCGATATAGCTGCAGCACTGAAAACGAATATCTTGCAATGCGAATTTTACGATATACTAAATATACTTACAAGGTAAAGACCGTAGAGTGCACGTAAATTATTTGTATTCAATTTAAGAGCTTGCGAGTAGTATGTGCGGGCGATTTCTATGTTCTCCATTCCGCCCTAAATATATAAATTTTTTAATGTTGTGAAATAAAATATATTAGTGGTAAGCTATACATATATTGGCACAGCAATTTTAAAACCAATTATTTCATGGTACCAGTCACGTATCACACCGTTAGTAAAGATAGATATAAAAAGAGAGATATACATTCCCACAACAGCCGCTTCTATGTACCGGAATGTTTGGGGTTTTACCCGACCAAGGGCTGTTCTATGTAAACTTGTAACTCACCACATTTCCCCCTAAAACTGTCAGCCTCCGAGCATCTCCTTGCAGCATGGCTGCTCAATACTCTCTTGCTCCGGGCGGGTGTTGAACCCAAGAGGCTAGTTTCTTCAAAAATTTCGTGGACCCTTGATGTTCACGAATTGGGCGTGCCGTGGCCAACGCCAATCCAGTGTCTCATCGTCACAAGTTCCATATACAGTCTCCACGACTAGAAGCACTAACACTGCCCAGCAAGTAGTGTGCAAATCCCGCTGCCGCTAACGCCCACCGGCGCCAACACCTCACGCAGCAGCTCACAACTAGTTTCTGCGTAGAACCTCACTCTTGGATGTTAGCAATGCTGGTCACTGTTTGTCGGTTGAGATTATATATACCTGCGACATCAGCCCCTACGAAGACAGGCACCTTGAAATGGTGTAGGGGCTTACGTCAAGAATGCTAATCAGGGGCCTGAGGTTCAATTGTCTGTATTCTAACAGCGCCTTTCCAACACCGGCCGCCTTGCAAAGTAACTATGGCCCTACCGCGACAAGGGCCTTTGAACCCATGACGAGCACGTGATCGTACGAAAAATATAAGTAACAGAAAAAAAAAACAAAAAACAACAAAAAACCCAAGAAGAAGCGGAGACAGGTACCGATAGCCCGCGCACGTATTCCAAGAGATTCTAGGAGAACCTCTCCAGGCAGGAGGCAATGCTCTTGTTAGAGCACCGGCATTCGACGGGAGACGGTTCTAAAGCCTGCGAACCGCGGTAGTCCCGAGACTACTGATGAGCATCGCGAGAGTCACGATGACAGCAGAGGGCAAACAACGAGTCCAACAAACTCCCGAACCCTGGTGCGCATAGCAACACCAGAGCGAATCGCGAGCCTAGAGAGGGAGACAACAACAAGCACCATGAGTGGCATGCCCCCACGGGTTAGGGGTTTAGAATATGCCCGAGGTAGGCATACCGGTCGTAAGAGGCGACTAATATGCACAAAGATAATGACGTGCAACTCGATGGTTGATCTACGGATATGATGCGTCTCACCTCTCACTACACATCTTATCCTTCCTTACGGAAGGAGGGGTGAACTAGAAGGTTTCACTGGTCATAAATCGCTACCACGACAGTCGGGCAGTACCGCAAGGGAGTACCGGGTTCAAATCCGGCCAAGGACTGTTAATTCGACAACACTCCCTAAAACCTTCGGGGAGTGTTTTTGTCGTTACCACAACAACAACAACAACAGCCGCCTGCACAAAATGGGTATACAGGTAAAAGACACATGTGGTTTTTGTCACACAAAGGTGGAGACTGCAGAGCACATCCTTTTGTCATGCGACGCAATCGCCACGAAAAGTGCAAAATCCCTGGGAACACCATTGCCAGAGCACAAACACATACAAACTCTCAAGGCAACGGAAATCATCACATTTCAGAAGGAGGTCGGATTGGACGAGGTTGTGTGAAGAGACGAGGACACAATAGACCTGTCGGTCGCAGTGCAATCCTCGACTGAAATCTATCTATCGATCTAAATCAACAGAGTTAAACCTCTAGCTACCGTCAACCCCCCATTCCCACAACAGCCGGTTCTATCGCGGATCTGCTCCGTTTGCTGGAAAAAAATTTATATTAAACGGTCGCATTCGGTTCAATGCGCCAGGTGTAAGAGATGGCTACATAAATCTGGATGCTCAGGGCTTAACCCTGCCATCCCCAGACCCCGTACTTTCTTCAGTACTTTCGAGGCACCATGCTGTACACGCTTAAGGGCGTCCCGCGGTAGTCGTCGCTCTGGCACTCCCCTACCGCTCCTAACACTTCGAATAGCCACAATAGTGGCTCAGTCTACACGACTGGCAGCACTGCTGCCATTCCCGCCTCATCCACTCCATACTGCAGCTCACGCTCACCAGCGTCTCTATCTCACACGGCCGCTCAACACTCCTATCCCCTCCGGAATAGGCCAGATATGAGCATCGCCGAGAATCAGTACCCTCTTTCTCTGCCCCCAATGCCCTCCCCCTGCTTCCAGCCTGCACGTGGGCCAGGACCACCACCTCCTCGTACCTTTCACTACGTGCACCGTTTGTCGGCAAAGATTATATACGCCTGCGACATCGGTCAAGTGCAACAATTGCCTTGGCCTGTGTCACACCCTTATGTGCTCTGGGCTCACAAACGGTAACCTTTAGACGGATACGTTCATAGCCCCCAGTTGCAGTACACAGCCGCCTTCCACGCCTGACAACAACGGCCATGGCGCTGTTAACTCTAGACTGCGACATAGCTTAGGCCTTAGCTTACCTCTACCTAGGCAAGCGCATCCGTCCCTCACGCCTAGCATGTCCCCCGTCTCCCCTCCTACACGCTTCAAAATTTTACAGCTGAACTGTAACGGATTAGCTGGAAAGATTACGGAGATAACTGACTTTATGAAGTCGCACAACATCAAAATCGCCGCGATACAAGAGACAAAACTGAACACAAGATCGGACTTACGAACTTGTGATGGGTACAATGTACATCGAAAAGACCGTCCCAGCGGTCATGGGGGGCCTTGCGTTCATAACACATCACTCTGTACAATATATTCTATTTTCCCCTGACGTCGACCCCAGGGACTCTACCTTAGAATGCCAAGGCATAGTAGTCCGGTCAGCCGACGTCGATCTGCAAATCATAAACATCTACATTCCCCCTGCCACGTGTTGTCCGAAAGATTATCATCCCGACATTAGTGCTTTGCTAAGGGGCGATAACCGTCTAATCCTAGGCGACTTCAACGCACATCACGATCTCTGGACCTCCAACTTGCCAGCAGACAGCAGAGGACACGCAATTGCAGACCAAATAGACAACTCAGGGTTCTGTACAGTCAATGGAGATGCCCCCACCAGGGTGACAGGTAACTGCCACAGTTCGCCAGACATCTCCATAACGAGCGCGGGCCTAATTAACTTTGTCAACTGGCGACCGATGCTTACATTAGCTTCAGACCACCTACCCATCATACTCTCCGTTGAACGACCGACCGACTTCATAACGACTAATAAAATAACATACATCAATTTCACCAAAGCGGACTGGGACTATAAGAGCGCTTTACCCACTCCTACAGACGTACGAAAAAGTGAAAGAGAGTTTCGCAAGGTCATTGATTCAGCATCAGGCCGCTTTATTCCTGCTTGGCAGAAGCTGCGGCGATGGCAAGAGAACGTGACCAAGTGAGACTCATCAATCCCGCAGATCCCAGAATCAAAGATCTCAATTCGAAAATTCGTAGGATAGTCAACGAACACAAGCTGACCAAGTGAAAACAATACCTTGAGGCATGCAACCTCTCCGGCGGAGGCGGCAAATTATGGTCGACGGTCAAGGCCCTATCCAATCCGACCAAATACAATGACAAGGTCGCCATTGCATTCGGCGAGGGTCAAATCGGACGCCAGGAAATGCGCGAACTTATTTTGCCGGCTGTTTATAATGCATCCACCTGCGGATAGGACTAAGAGAAGAGTCATCCGACGTGCGCACAAACACTAACACTCCACTGCGCCTATCGCCGTCTCAGTCGCAGAGGTCAAGGAAGCCACAATGAAGGCCAAACCCTCAAAATCCATCGGACACGACGGAATCGCCATGAAGATGATCAAACACCTAGGCCACGAGGGAAAGAGTTATTTAGCGGCTCTTTTCAACCTCTCTCTAACTACTTTCGTCATACCTGAGATATGAAAACAGGCGATTGTAGTTCCCGTACTAAAACCAGGGAAGCCGGCGAACCAAGGAGATTCTTATCGTCCGATATCCCTCCTTTCGCCGGCTGCGAAACTACTAGAGACCATTCTGCTCCCTTACTTTATTGCAAATCTGAAATTGGCCAATCTCTGCTGGTGATGGGCCAATTTCCGCAAATCTCACAGCACTACATCTGCTTTGAATACCATTACAACGCGGATAAACTATGGCTTGAATCAATACCCACCAAAATATAGGACGGTTCTCGTGGCACTTGACCTATCAAATGCATTTGATACGATCAATCACGCCACACTCCTTCGAGCCATGGAAGAGACACCGCTCCCTGCCGGCCTTAAAAGGTGGACCGCTAATTACCTCAATGGCCGACAGGCATCATTCAAATTCAGGAACAAGAAATCTAGGCCACGAAGAATAAAACAAGGGGTGTTCTCTCTCCCCTTTTGTTTAATTTCTATATTTCGGGACTTCCCTCCCACCAGAGGGAGTCTCCATTGTTTCCTACGCTGACGAGTGCACGATAATGGCCTCGGGCAAGAGTCTCTCCATTGACGAACTCTGTACTAGAAACAACAGTTCCCTCCGTGACCTTTCCAGCTTCTTCGCCGATCGAAATCTGACCCTATCTCCGACTAAATCGACGGCGACCCTGTTTACGACATGGAATGCGCAGATGGGGCAAGAGTTAAATGTCCACGTAGACGGAGTACCTCTACCTACTGTCAACCACCCGAAAATCGTGGGTGTGCCATTTGACAACGGCCTCACCTTCGCTGGTCATGCCACCGCAATAGCTTCAAAGGTACAGACCCGCAATAAGATCCTCAAGTCACTGACCGGCAGTACTTGGGGAAGAGACAAAGAAACATTGCTTGCTACATATAAGGGTATTGGCCGACCGGTTATTGACTATGCTGCGCCCATATGGTCGCGCAATCTTGCTGACACGAATTGGAGGAAATTGCAAGTCTGCCAAAACACCGCCATCAGAACTGCTACGGGATGTCTGCTTATGTCATCTGAGTCTCACCTCCATCAAGAGGCAAAAATGCTCAATGTTCAAGAGCACGCGGAACTCTTGAGTAGACAGTTTCTTCTGAACTGTCATAAACCCAGTCATCCAAATCGACATCTATTGGATGTAGCCTCGCCCCCCATAGACATAAGGAGACATCTTCGTAAGCACTATGATGAGATCCGGCACCACATCTCTTTGCCGTTTGATCTGCGGAACCATAGACGGGCTCTAAATGACCTCCACACCGAGTCGGTAGACAGATCCCTTAGATCTTGGCCTGTGAATCCGGTTATCAATACTCAGCCACCTTACGAATCAAAAATCAAGTTTTGATCAGGTCTCAAGCGTATTTAACAACAAAATTGAGAGCTTGATGAAGCAATTTGAAGCCTTAAAAAGTGACTTGACTCTTTTGTTCTCACACAACAACAATTTCACGGCGGCTGCGACGAGTGCCAATACATGTGCACAACAAACACTCGCTGTCCCGCCAGGCGCTAAATCGCCTAAGAAAACAGCGAGTAATGGGCAAATCGTGAAAAATAAGAAAAATAAGAAAACAAAAGATAAACCGAATACACACACAAGACTCCCACCATCTACCGCATTCACTGGAGCGACTGATATAAATGAAAACACTGATTCGCTTACAGAAAGCGGCAATAATCGCAGTAACACTACCCCACTGCTATTTGAGGATGAGTCCGCAGAAAACAACAATCGAACTCCACCTGCAGACAATACTGCTGCTAACAGCGACATTAACACAAACGCAAACGTATCTGGAAATGTGCAGGCAAACATGAACGCAAAGCCACGTTCATTTGTTGTGGGTACAAGTACACGCTGCGATCTCGATGTCGCTGTCCGAACCAGATGGTTTCATGTAGGCTCCTTTAAACCCTCCGTTAAAGCTACAGATATATCTGCGTATATAACTAAGCACACAGGTATAAGAGAGAATTTTATATATTGCCACAAACTAGTTAAAAAAGGTCTGCCTACAGAAGGAATAAATAGAGTCAATTTCAAAATTCGAATTCCATCTTCTAGTAGCGACAAAATATTGAACCCGGAGTTATGGCCGGAATATGTCAAAATTCGTCAGTTTGATTTTTTTCAAAAGACTGCCCCGTTGGAAGCAGCAAAATAAGTGATGCCTCTGCTAAAAACTCCAAGCTATCAATCTATTTCCACAATGTCGGTGGCCTGCGTACAAAAACAAGTGACCTTTATCGGTCAGCTGCTACGCACGACTTCGATGTGATCATACTAGTTGAGACGTGGTTAACAGCAGATTTTTTATCTATGGAAATTTTTGATAACTACTACGAGGTTTACCGAAAAGACAGAACACTGCAGCTTGGAGTAACTAGAGGCGGCGGAATTCTGGTAGCAGTGGCTTCTTCCCTGGCAAGTCGTGGAGTGCAACTATCTCACACAGATAGAAACATTGAACAAATCTGTGTTACGGTTAACGTCGATGAAACATGCCACGATGGATTTAACGAAATATGCTTTATTGTCAGTTATATTCCACCAAATAGTACTTACAATATTTATAAGTCACATATAGATAATATCAGCTCTATTATGGACTCTCTTTTGCCTTCCCAAACACCATGTGTCTTGGGTGACTTTAACCTAGGCTCTGTTCAGTGGGTGAAAAATCCTAAAGACGGATCTTTAATCCCGTTTACCTCTAAAAAAGACGTCGAGGATCTACTTTGTGATACACTGCATTCTCTCGACTTATTCCAGATAAACGATATTGAAAACAATTTAAATAGAATATTAGATCTAGTTTTCGTAAACAATGACGTCTCATTCAATTTATCCAATTGTGATCTTCCTCTGTCCTGTGAGTCGGTTCATCATAAAGCAATCAGCATCCGATTCTCATTTTACAAATACGAGGGTGACTCCGAAGAGCCTGAGTACTTTTTCAATTTCTCTAAAGCAAATTTCACCGCCCTCAATGGATTTTTTGAATCCATTGACTGGAACGCAATTTTTGGCCTCTCAGATTTATCAAACATGTATACTAATTTCAAAAAAGTTATAGAGGAAGGGCTTAACCTATATGTCCCAGTGTATAAAAGAAAGAGATCTTTTAATCTGCCCTGGTACACAAAAGAGTTACTAAGGCTGAAAAATCAACGAAACAAGGCGCACAAGAAGTTAAAAACAATAGGTTCTGATGAGAGCAAAATTGAATTTGTCAGATGCAGGAAAAAATTCGAATGTTTATCCAAATTCTTACATGACAAATATATTAACTCGCTTGAGACCGACATAAAAATTAACCCAAAAACCTTCTGGGTATTCGTTAACTCGAAGCGAAAAACCAATGGTATACCGAGATCAATGGAATATGGCGGCAACGTTGCCTCGTCTACTAAAGAAGCTTGTGAGCTATTCGCCGATTTCTTCGGGTCGGTTTTTAATAGGTTTAAAACAGTCGGTACGTCATATGATATCTCCACCTTGGTTGAGTCTGTAAATATCGGTCAATTAACTGTTAATGAGGAAAAAGTCTATGAGTCCCTTCTAAAGTTAGATGCATCTAAGGGATCTGGATATGATCTGCTTCCACCCTTGTTTTTTAAGAACTGTGCCGTCTCTCTTTACTCACCCCTCACAAAAATCTTTAACAAGTCCCTCGAAAGCGGTCACTTCCTTGACGAATGGAAAATAGCATACATATCTCCAATCTATAAATCCGGCCTACGAAACTTAGTAGATAACTATCGTCCCATCGCCAAACTATCAATCATTCCAAAACTCTTGGACAAAATCGTAAATGACCACTTCTTCCTATCTTTTAAAAGCTACATTGTAACACAGCAACATGGATTTTATCCGGGGAGATCTACCACCACAAATCTCGCCACGTTCATAAACTTCGTAGTTAACGCGATCGATGACGGCGAACAAGTGGACACTTTGTACACCGACTTCGTCAAAGCATTTGACAGTCTAAACCATGATCTGCTGATCAAGAAGCTAGAGAAACTTGGAATTCACTCAAACGCCCTAAATTGGGTCGGTTCATACCTTAGAAACAGGAAACTAGTAGTGAAGATAGGCAGCAGTACCTCCAAACCTATATTGGTCTCCTCAGGCGTCCCGCAGGGAAGTCATCTGGGCCCATTGCTGTTCTCTTTGTTTATAAACGACATCAGCCAGTCTTTGAAATTCTGCCGTTTCTTGATGTACGCCGATGACTTAAAACTTTATTATAGAGTCAAAAGTATGAGCGACTGTATTCAACTGCAACTGGATATATCGGCGTTGATATCCTGGTGTAAGTGTAACGGTCTTTTTTTGAATTTTTCTAAGTGTCATGTGATCACTTTCACTCGGAGAAACGACTGCATAGTCAACAGGTACCACTTCAACGAAAGCGACTCATTCAGTCGTACAGCGACCGTCAAAGACTTAGGAGTATACCTGGACTCGAAACTAAAGTTTGATTTTCACAGAGAGAGTATAATTAGTGCGGCAAATTCTAAACTCGGTTTCCTTAAACGAAACTCCAAAGACTTTTTGGATCCGCTGACCCTAAAAAGTCTATACACTAGCCTTGTTAGATCCATCTTAGAATATGCCTGCATAATTTGGGACTCGGATTTCGTCACACATTCGAACCGGTTAGAAAGAGTGCAGAGGCGGTTTACCAAATTTGCTCTTCGCCGTATGTTCACCTTTGAAACTATGCCACCTTATGAGCTAAGGTGTAGAATTTTAAACCTACAATACCTTGACAGTCGAAGAAAAATTTGCGGTATTCTTTTTATTAAAGATATTTCTGACAACAAGATTGACTCCCCGGAGTTACTCTCACTGCTTCCCTACTATACCCCAGAAAGGTACCTAAGGGAGAAATACACTTTCTACATTCAAACGCGCAGAACGACCTTTGCTACAAATGAGCCCATTCACAGGATGATATCCTTATGTAACTCTGTTAGTAATTATGCGGATTTTCACTCAATCAGAGAACGCTTTAAAGCTGATATTATTGATTACTACCTATACAAATAATCTATAGCCGCTTAGTTACGACTTGTGCAACTTTTATACTTGCTGTTAAACTTATCTGTTTGGTTTGTTCTTTTTTATTTAAACTTGTTAATTAGATGTAAGTTTGTATTTTTGTTGTAACTTATCTGTAAGGACTAAGTCCGGTAGATTAAATAAAAAAAAATAAATAAATAAAATAAATTGGCTGAAGGGGAACGTGTACTTCCGAGGGAGACTAGAGTCATGCTAGCACAATTTCGCTCTGGATATTGTAATAGGTTAAACTCTTACTTATCCAGACTGAACCACAACATACCAAACACATGCCCTGCATGTGGTATGTCCCCTCATGATACCAAACATCTCTTCTAACACCTACATCACTCTGGTCCAACCCTGTGGAAACTGCGTGTTTCCTCGGACTTCCGTTAGAAGAGCCTGATGACAATTTAGAGTGATCGAGACCATTGGGTAGGGCAAAGCTCTGTTAACAACAACAACAACCGTCAACCACCCTAAAATCTTGGGTGTGACGTACGACAATACCCTCACCATCGCTACTCATGCCACTGCAATAAACTTAAAGGTATAGAGCCGCAACAAGATCCTCAAGTCACGAACCGGCAGTACTTGGGGAAAAGTTAAAAAAAGTTGCTAGATGCATGGTGCATAGAAGGCTATTGGCCGACCGGTTATTGATTACGCCAACAGGAGGAAGCCGCAAGTCTGCCAAAACACCGTCGTCAGAACTGCCATGGGATGCCTGCTTATGTCATCAGTCAAACCGTCATTTATTGGATGAAGCTCCGCCTCCTAGATACATAGGGAAACATCTCCCTAAGAACTATGATGGGATCCGGCATCTCATTACGACCTCCTGTGAATCCCGTAATTGACATCAAAGCACCTGAAATAGATGATGAGGAGCGTGTTCTTCCGAGGGAGACTAGAGTCATGCCTGCACAGCCTCGTTCTGGATATTGTAAAGGAGGTGCCTAGAGACATTCCCACAACATCCGGTTCTATCGTACCGGAATGACTCGGGGTTTCTACCCGGCCAAGGACTGTTATTTCGACATCCTCCGAGCAGCTCCGTGCAGCAGGGCTGCTCAAACCTCTCTTGCTCCAGGCGGGTGTTGAATCCAACCAAGGACGAAGAGAATGGAACTGCTGCGTTTGCTGGAAGAAAATTTACGTTAAACGATCACACTCCGTCCAATGTAACGCGTGTAAAAGATGGTTGCACAAAACAAGGTGCTCCGGGCTAAATCACTCCACACATAGGCCCCCTAGTTTCTTTAAAACTTTTGTGGCCCCTTGCTGTTCACGCCCTGGGGCCTCCCGTGTCTTCAGGACTAACATCACTAATACTGCCCAGCAAGTAGTGTGTAACTCCCGCTAACACTCACGCCCACCGGCGCCAATACCTCACACAGCAATTCCCCCTTCTTCCAGCACTAGTACGAATGTAAGTCAAAGTCCCTTACACCATGTGCACTGTTTGTCGGTTGAGATTATATACACCTGCGACATCAGTCAAATTAAATTCTTGCCCTGGCCAATGTCACCTGCTTATATGTTTTCAACTTGGTAACAGGAACTTATGGACTGACACGTACGTTGCGCCATGTTGTCGAGCTACGCAACCTACAACGCCGACCGCTTTGTCTTCTTCGGCTGGTCCGGATACCTCGTCTTCTAAATTGCGACGCAGTGCCCGACCCAGCCTGCTTCCACCTAGGCATACGCACCAGTCTATGACTCCCAGTGTGATTATTTCTCCCCCTTCGCACTTTCGTGTCCTACAGTTGAACTGCAAAGGCCTAACCGGCAAGGCTAGTGAAATAGTGAACTTTATGAAGCGGAAAAATATCACGAAGGCTGCGATTCAGAAAACAAAGCTCCGTGCCCGATCCGATCTTCGGAACTGTGACGGCTACAACATCCATCAACGTGTCCGTGCGAGAGGAATTGGGGGGGGGGGCTTGCTTTCATCACTCATCAATCTGTGCAATATCGCCTATTTGAGCCTTATGTCGACCCGACTGATAACACCTTAGAACGTCAAAGTATGGTTGTCCAGTCAGCCGATATCGATCTCGAAATAATTAGCATTTATATACCTACTGTCCGAGCGATTACCACCCAGACATCCGTGCGTTACTCAGAAGGAATAATCGTGTAATCCTTGGACACTTTAACGCACACCATGACCTCTGGCACTCGAGCCTACCGGTAGATGGTAGGGGACAGACACTGGGTGAACAAATAGATTCGACGTTCTGCACTGTGAACGGGGATGCCCCCACGAGAGTTGCGATAAATTGTTCTAGCCGCGAGACCCAGATGACATTAGCAGACATCCCGTAGCAGATCTGATGGCGGTGTTTTGGCAGACTTGCAATTTTCTCTAGTTGGTGTCAGCAAGGTTGGGCGACCATATGGGCGCAGCATAGTCAATAACCGGTCGGTCAATAGCCTTATATGTAGCAAGCAATGTTTCTTTATCTTTCCCACAAGTACTGCCGGCCAGTGGCTTGAGGATCTTATTGCGCCTCTGTACCTTTGAAGTTATTGCAGTGGCATGAAATATAGAAATTAAACAAAAGGGGGGGGAGAACATCACCTTGCGGCACCCCTTGTTTTATTCTTCGTGGCCTAGATTTCTTGTTCCTGAATTTGACTGATGCCTGTCGACCATTGAGGTAATTAGCGGCCCACCTTTTAGGGCCGGCAGGGAGCGGTGTCTCTTCCAGGTCTCGAAGGAGTGTGGCATGGTTGACCGTATCGAATGCTTTAGATAGGTCAATTGGTGTTGATGCAAACCACGATTTATTTGCGTTGTAATGGCATTCAAAGCGAGAATTCCGGAAACCATGCTGGTGATCGGCCAATTGCAGATTTGCAGTAAATTATGGGAGTAGAATTGTCTCTAGTAACTTCGTGACCGGCCAAAAAAGGGATATCAGACGATAAGAATTTTCTTGGTTCGCCGGCTTCACCGGCTTTAGTAGGGGGATTTTGAAGGCCTTCATTATGGCTTTCTTGGAGTGTGTGTTTGTGCGCACGTCGGCCGGCTCTTCTCTTAATCCTATCAGCAGGTGGATGCATTATAAACAGCCGGCAAAGGAAGCTCGCGCATTTCTTGGCGTCCGATTTCACGCTGTCCCTGAATGCAATGTATATTGTCGGATTGGATTGGGCCTTGACAGTCGACCATAATTTGCCTACTCCGCCGGAGAGGTTGTATGCCTCAAGGTGTTGTTTCCACTTGGTCAGTTTGTGTTCATTGACTGTATAGGAATTTCCAAGGGCGATATGAGTATCAAAAGACGCGTTTCGGTCCCAGTAATAAGAATCCGCCTTCGGAGAACAAATATTTTAATTATTTTCGAAAATATTTGCGAAAACCAGAAAAATTACCCTAGGCCGATTCTAAATCTGGGGCGTGGTCCATACTTTTTATGTGTGTAATTCTATACGACCGTACGTAACTGCTAATATACGTCCGAAAACCTCGGGAAAGGTATCAAACGACGCTTTTTGACCTCTGTATCAATAATCCGAAAGCGGAAAAGAATTTTTTTTGTTCAGTAAAAAGTTATTGGCAAAAAACCAAAAAATTACCCAGGTCAGATCGGAAATAGGAGGCGTGATCAAAGGTATTTATGTGCATAACACCTTTATGTATAGGCTTATGTATAGGCGCTTGAAAAAATAACCCTTAGCGGGTCCAACACCGGCTACGCGGTCCACAGTATTTCTGCGCTTTTCGGTACACCCTAATCTGTGATTAAAACGTCTTGAAAATTACAGAAAATTTAATTGCAAATTCCTCTGGACATACATAAAATATCGAATATCCGCTTTCAGATTATTGATACAGAGGTCAAAACGGGTCGTTTGAGACGTTTCCCGATATTATGGACGTTATATTACCAGTTACGTACGGTCGTTTAGAATTACCTTTATGTGTAGAACAGGTTTTTGAGTTGGAGGCCTTCGGTCGCGGTTTAAAAAAATAACGCGATCCCCAGTATTTCTGGGCAGAACACACTTCTGCAATTTTCGGCACACCCTATATCTGCGTCTACAACAACCACATAGAAATGACAGAAAATTGTTAACTTTGCTTGCAAATATCTTACAAACTATGGTAATTGTTTCCTTTAGGAGACAACTGCTAAAACACCTCCAAAAATATCGGGAGGTATCAAACAACACTTTTGACTTCGGCATCAATAATCCGAAAGCGGATTTTAAATTTTTTGTTTCAGTGAAGTTATTCGCAAAAAACCCAAAAAATACCCAGGTCCGATCCCAAAAAGGGGGCTTGGTCCAAGGTATTTATATGCAGAACACCTTTCTGCGTAGGCGGCCGTCGGCCGCGCTTCAAAAAAAATAACCTTAGTCGGCCAAGACAGGCTACGCGGTCCACAGTATTTCTGCGCAGAATACACTTCTGCACTTTTCGGTACACCCTAAACTGTGATTACAACAACCACATGAAAATTACAAAAAATTGTCAACTTTGATTGCAAATATCTTCACTGGAACAAAAAATCGAAAATCCGCTCAAGGATTATTGTTACAGAGGTCAAAAGCAGTTGTCTCCTAAAGGAAACAATTACCCAAACTATTAAAAATAACTGACCTCCGGATCTAGGCTATGGTTACTGGGACCGATACGCGTCTTTTGATACCTCTCCCGACATTTTTGGACTTGTTTACAATAACCGTTTTTTTAATTAGATAATTATACTTACCATTGTGTATCTGATTTCTGCAATTCGTTGATATATAAGATGGCTATGGGGATTGTGAAGTAAAACTTCTTCCATACAAAAGACTGCTTTTGAAAATTCACCATCGACTAAATATAGCCTACATAACTCGTGCCACGCTTCTTGATCAGACATAAACCTTGATAGATAAGATAATTTACTATACAAAACTAATTAAATTTAATAATATAGAACTAACATTTTCAGATAATCACTCAATTCTTTGATCACATCAATATTTTTAGACTTTTCTTTCAAAATTGCTATTCTGCGTTTTCGAGGAGCCGGGTTTGTTTCGTCTTTCGCAATGATTTCGTCAAGCAAATCGGCAGCTTCATCGTACAACTGCATGGCTTGTAAGCGCATAGCTTCAAACTTCATTACACGCATGCTTTCTGGGAAATCAACATTTAAAATGTTAATACATTTCCCTGCAATATCCAACCGCGCTATATCAAAAGCGGCAAGGATTACTTGTTCCAATATTAGGTGCTTTTCATTTCCCGACTTGTGGATATGTGACTCTAAAATTGCTTCCCACAAATGTATAACTTCCTCACTGCGACGGACATTGTCATCACGCCAATTTCGAAATTGATCGCGCACATCTAAAACATAAATCAATTATAAAAAATAGTCTCTTTAAACCAACCTACATTAGAAAAGATTTCGGTAAATATATCAAATTTTCACTTTGACTAAACCTGTCCAATTCATATCTTTATAATTATCCATTATTACTAATGTTCTGCTACTAGTAACCAAAGATGACTTGATACGACTCTCTCCCGCTCTCTCATTTGGGTCATCGATTATGTAGTGCTGCCAACTAACAAACACATGAAATAGTTGGCTACACTGCCTAATCGAGGACCATGTGGGATGAGATGCATAAACAATGAGTTGCCAGAAGCAAAAAACGAACCTAAACAATTTGAATAAATCAGTGATCCTTCAATTCCCTACAAGCACACTGACAGTCATTTGTCACAACATCTGAGAGTCAGTGCTGTCATTCTAACCATCAGGGATTTGCATCATGTTCTTAAAGCGAATAGCAAAAAATAATGTCAACAACCGTGTACGTGTGAGTACGGTATGTTCCTTTGTTATTGCCTACGTAGTTTCGGGCTGCCTAATTCGTGTTCTTTCCCTTGGTTCTTTGTGGGTGTTGGCAACAACAGACACCAGTGTGCTAGGAAACAAACATACTAGTATAAAAGTATCACCATTGACACATAAATTATCATCACTGTCAATAAAAATTGTGACTGTGTTAGTAAAGAAATCAGCGTTTCTTGTAGGGTTGTTGCAATTGCGGGTGTGAAAAAACAGTGCGAAAATAAACGTCGTTAATCCGAACAAATGTGAAGGAATCAGCTGTAAACTTGCGATCACTAATTGACAAGGTCACTGCGACCTTGCGCGCATTGGAACAACTTGGACGTCCAGTGGCGCACTGGGACGATTGGTTGATTTTTACTGTCGTGCACATATTGGACGCTGCTTCTGTACGTGCTTGGGAGTTATCTATCTCGTCCAAGCAAACCATTCCAAGCTTTGACGATGTACGCCAGTTTCTCGAAAATCAAACCAAATCATTAGAAGTTATGCAAAGCTTTGCAGATTCTAAACCTAACAATGTTCCATCTAAGGACGATGCGAAATCCAAACCATCTGGCGTGAAAGGGTATCACACCACTGCATCTAACTGTTCATGTTGTGCCAGTAAACATTATATCCTCTTTTGCACAGAGTTTCGCAACCAAACTCCACAGCAGCGGTACAAAACAGTACAACAATCAAAGCTGTGCTCAAATTGTTTACGACCTAATCACAAGTCACAAACTTGTCCTTCAACCCGCCGATGTCAAAAATGTAGTTTGGCTCATCACACAATGCTTCATGATTATTACACGTATAGTTCCCCAAATCAGTTCAGGTCTGCGGTGGCAGACGCAGATCAACAACCAATAACCATTCACAACGCATCCATCGCACATCATAATTTATGTGGCATTAGTCCAGTGCTACTCGGTACAGCTTTAATTGAAGTAAGATCTGACACTGGTCATATGATGGTGCTCCGTGCCTTGTTAGATAGTGGAGCTGAAGCAACGTTGATTAGCGAGTATGCCGTATCGCAATTAAGGTTAGCGAAATCTGCGCTGCGCATACCACTAAACGGCGCAAATGGTAAAAGGCTGACTACCACGACTGTTCACGCTACGCTCAACTAAATCCGTGCTCTTGTATTACCACGCGTGGGAAATCCCTGTCCGTCCGTCAGCAGCCCTCCGGAACAATTCGCAAGCTTTCGGAAACTCGATCTTGCTGATCCTAAATTCCATCTAGTTGGAACAATAGATGTCATCTTGAGCGCTGCAATTCTACTCAGCGAAATCAAGCACTGTCCCAACTCAGAGATGATTGCCCAAAAGACACAATTGGGGTGGATAATTTTCGGTAGATTGGCACTGTTGGCGACAAAGAAAATAGTTGACGACAAATAAGAACAAATTTGTAAATTTTTGGCGACGAATAAAAGAAAACTGTTGACCACAAATAACAGAACAGATCGAAAACTGTTGACGACAAATAAAAGAACAGATCGAGAACTGTTGACGACAAATAAAAGAACAAGTTTAAAATTTGATATTAAATGATTAAATCGTCGATTGCTTATTATAAATAAATTTTGAGTCCAAATTATAAGTTGATATGATGTGATGAGCGGCGAACGAAGAACGATGTTTCAAATTTAGTGTACTTGCTAGCACTGACGTATTTCAAAAATAATAACCCGCAATTGCCTGTTAGCTGCTTAAATAACCAGCTGAGTCAACCAAATCAGCCGATACGAATCCGCTATCCTTTCAATAGTTGGTGTGTTTATTGGAATTCTAAAGTCAAACCGTAATAAGCAACTCATATGGTTAGGTATATGTAAATGTAGAAATATGTGTAACTGTAGAAGTAAAATGTACCCTACAAACCAGATATCGGTTACCAATGTAGCTAAATGCTTGGTTTCATTAATTTCTCATATGGTCTACAAATTGGCTATTTTTGTTCAGGCGTCGTGAAGATTTTAACCATATGTGTGACTTCGCATCTCCCTTGCACACATAGAATTATCCCATTGACAAAAACTATACCTGTACTTTTCAATACTTCCAGTCATAAAAAGTTTCCTTTTCCAAAACCAGTTAATGTTTTGGCTAACATGTAGTTAAAAATATTTCCTCAATTGGTTTTTGTTTTGGCTAAATTGTGGTGAAAAATATTCGTTCAGTTGGTTATTGTTTTAGCTAACATGTGGTGAAAATTATTGGCTGAATCGGTTACCAAAGTGGCTAACGTATGGTTAATTTTATTAGCTGAATTGGTTAATGAACTACCAGTTATAGTGGTTATTGTCAAATAGATATACCTACACATTTTTTCCAAATAAATTGCACGAAAATGCATAATTTTAATATATATTTATATGTTTTATTAAAATAATTGTTTAATACATTGGAATAATTAATATTACAGCTAAATTCGTCAATACTTTCCATTGGCGCCAACAGCTGGATGGGCATAGCTATTCAGAAGTGTTGAATTCAAATGACCATTCGGTAATTCTTTACGATAGGACGCAGCTGCTAAACAATGTTCAAAAATGTCGGGAGAGGTGTCAAACGACGCGTATTGACCTTGGCATCAATAATCCAAAAGCGGAGATTGGATTTTATATTTATGTTAAGATATATTTGCAATGATAGTATTTTTGGGCAGAACACCATTTCTGTAAGTTTCGGAACACCAAATATGTGTGGTTGCAGAAACCTCATAAAATGGCAGACATTTTTTTAACTTTGATTGCAAATATTTCTTTTCAGAAACATAACGCTTTAGGATGCCAAGGTCAAAACGCGTCGTTTGACACCTCTCCCGACATTCTTGGACATTGTTTAGCAACTGCGTCCTGTCGTATAGAATTACCGAAAAGTCATTTGAATTCAACACTTCTGAATAGCAATAACCATCCATCTGTTGGCATAAATGCACTGCCGCCATCCATGATATGGTAACCAAATATCACTTTAGGTTCTCCTTTACCTACTACATCGGCCCCACCATTGATACAACTGACCAACTTGAACAATATTTTACATCACTATTTCCCCATCGGGTAATATGCAAAGATTTCAGTCATTGCCACTATTGGCTCAATTTAATAATAAGCACATATCTGGAACACCAAGTCAAAGAGTAGAAAATGGCATGCATGTTTTGCCATCCAATCAACTGCAACAACAACCACAATTTTCACATCAACTTTAGTATCCCCAACACTATTGGGCCAATACCAAATCCAACATCGCAGGCACCACCACATAATTCATATATGTCATCGCCTCCTCCAACTGCTGCAGGTATGGTGCCAGGAATGTTGCTATCAAATCACCTAATGTATAATCCAGCTAATGAAGGCGATCCATATAGTCAATTACAACATCAAATGGCTGCTATATCGTTAGCAGTTAGCATAGACCAGCCCGTAACTTGCACTTGTAAACATGATAAAAACAATTCGGATTTGATCTTTGGAACCGTGGCACCACATCTCATCTTCATCTAAAATTAATGCCTAGATGTTACATTCATGTCGAAAACATGTTCAAAACTTAATTACTTACCTTGTTTGCTGCCGCTTTTGGTTTGCGAAAGAATTAAAACAATTGATTTAAAATTTTGCTTTCAACATCTTTTTTTGTATTTTTTAATTTTTCGCTTTCAAAACGAATTGGTTTTTGGGATATTGTACAATATACGTTTCATTCGAACTCATAAGAAATGAATAATACAAACTCTGCCAGGTTTTCCCTTTCTCACAAATCTTATGCATATTAACCGTAGGCTGGACATTTCGTACTTATGGGCACATATTTTAATATAACTTAGATCAATTTTTTTTTGGTCGCTTTAGGTTAAAAAAATCATTCCAATATTTTGGAAATTTGTGAAAATAAAAATGCGTATGTATTGGTAATTTTGGAAAATGTGGTTAGCAGTGGTTTGTAGGGTATACAACCCAGTAGTCAAGTACAGCACTTAGCCCAGCTCAACATTTTACAGGTCGGATTGTGCGATGTGTGTATTTTGAGATGACATCCCACCCCCCGGTGGATCCGTCGAGGATTCACTAATTATCAAAGCGGCTAGCTTGCTGGCTGGTCGACGTATTGTTCCGGATGCTGTGCGAACTTCGGCGCTCCTTGGCCATCTTTCGCAGTAAATACCTCAGTCACTCGTCCCCTCTCCCATTGATTTCTTGGTTTGAGAGAATCGCATACAATCACCAGCTGCCCCGGTTTTAAGGGCCTTGTTTTGTCCCGCCATTTTGAGCGTCGGAGGAGTTGGGGCAAATAATCACAAGTCCATCTCTTCCATAGCCGGTCTTTCAAATTTTGAGAAATACGCCACTGTTTGCGTAGACACAGGTTTTCTTCATCGATCGTTGGCGTTTGCGTGGAATTGAGATAACCCAGAATAAAATGGTTCGGAGTCAAAGGCTCCTCGTCGTGCGCCGTTAGTGGGAGTTCTGTCAATGGGCGGCTGTTCACAATATTTTCCGCCTCTATTAAAACGCTCCTGAATGTCTCGAGTCGTGGGGCTTCCTCCTTTAAGACTCTATGTAGCAACCGTTTCACACATTGGATGAGACGCTCCCAACATCCTCCTGCTGACGGATTCGCGGGACAGTTGAACACCCACTGAATGTTTCGGCTGGACATCTCTTGCTCTATAAGGTCAAAGTCAAATAATCGATTTTCTCTATTTAGCTCCTTTTGTGCTCCCACAAAGTTGGTACCATTATCACTTCGCATCTTTACTGGTACCCCACGACGATTTACAAAATTTCGAAAACAAATGATATAGGCATCAGTAGATAGATTTTCAGCTACTTCCAAGTGGATTGCTCGTGTTGTCAAGCATGTGAATAATGCCACCCAGCGTTTTTCTCTTCTGCGACCGATAGCGACAACAAAAGGACCACAATAATCAACCCCGGTGTATGAAAAGAGGCGGACGTATGGCGTAAGGCGATCTGGTGGTAATTGACGCATGAGTGGGGTGACTGGTTTAGCGGCGTTGATTTTGCAAATTGCGCAATCTCTTTTCACTGACTTCAGCAAGGCACGTATACCAGGAACCCAAAATTTTTGCCGGATTTCGTTGATGATCAAATTATCATTCTGATGGTGTAGCTTACGGTGATATTGTTGGACGATCAAGCGCGTAACGTGATGATTGTGGGGTAAGATATTAGGGCGTCGTGCAGTGATCGGCAGGCAGTACGCGGCATCTATTCTTCCGTTTACTTTTAACAAATTGTCGTCGTCCAAAAACGGAGTTAGTTGATGTAAGGTTGAAGATTTTGGTACACACTTTCCCTTTTGAAGAACTTCAATTTCCCCGGTGAACGCCTCTCTTTGGACTCTATGAAGGATCATTTTTTCGGCATTCGTAGCATTCAGCTCTCCACTTTGACGTGTATCAGACCTAGTATTGTGTGCGAACCGACAAATCCAACCACAAACTCTGACAACCTTCGAATATGAAGAAAATTTAGTAAACTTTATTGGGTACTCCCCTTTGTTTGACAGCATGACTCTATGTGTAGTGCAGAATGTTCCAACGTTATTAATGGTATTTCTTGCGGCCAACGTTCTTTATCCTCATACAAAAAGGATGGTCCCTTCAACCACCTTCCCGACGAATCATATTCAAATATTGTACATGTCCTCGTTGCTTCGTCCGCTACATTTAATGATGTCGGGATCCACCACCATTGGTCAACCGTAGAATTGCTTATAGTTTCTGTTTGTCGAACGAATCCACGAAATTACGGTTTTCGAATCGCTCCAAAATGTTGTACTACGTATGTAAAAATCGTGACAGCGCTCCAGCGACTCTTTTAACCGACAACCCAATACAGCAGCTTGCAGTTCCAAACGTGGGATAGTCATACCCTTGAGAGGTGTACATCTTGACTTGGCACTCACTAATGTTACATCGATTTTACAACCCTTTTTCACTCGGAGATATCCAACGGCCGCAAAGGCAGATTCACTTGCATCCACAAAAATATGTAATTGTATTTCATCAGCAGTTGATAGCATCGTGGAATAACAACGTGGTACTCTAAATTGTTTGATCGATTGAAAGTTATCCCACCACAACCTCCATTGCTCTGCCAGCTCGTGTGGTACTGCTTCGTCCCATTGAACCTGTAAGCGCAATAATGATTGAATTAGTAGTTGCAAAAATGCAGTGATATTTGCTAAAAGACCAAACGGATCATAAATCGACATTGTAAAACTCAACAACTCCCTTTTTGTTGGCGTTCGCGCCCCATTTAAAACATCTCGAGCGATTTTGTGGAACTGAAACTGAAACTCAAACGCGTCGTTAGTGGTGTTCCAGTACATACCAAGGACTTTTTCTGTTGTTGTTTGACGATCCATTTTGATAATTTCCGTACTTGTTATCGCATTTTTTCCGTTTAGTTTGTTCTGCACGTCCTTGTTGTTGCATATAAAATTTCTTAATTTGAATCCAGCGGCAGAATTGATCTTAATGGCTTCATTGGTTACGCTTAGAGCTTCGTCCGGGCTATTGAAACTTACTACCAAGTGGTCAACGTACGTACCAGCAATCACAGCATGACTACCTCTGGGCATTATGGACTCATACTTTACGGCATTAACGTTTTTTATGTGCTCGGCACAACATGGCGAGCAAATTCCTCCAAAGATCATCGATGACATCGCGTACATCTGGATTGGGTCACCCGCTTTGCCATCTCTCCACAGGAACCTTTGTGCATCTTGGTCTGCCTCCCTGATTTGCACCTGTGAAAACATTTCTTCAATATCCCCAGCCTCTGCTACAATCCCTTGGCGAAACTTGTGGATGATGACTATGAGCGCCTGTGCTTGCTCTGGACCTTTAAGAAGAACAGAATTTAGTGAAAATGAGTTAGAAACGGCGGCTGCGTCGAACACGATGCGTAGTTTTTCTGGCTTCGACGGATTGTAAACCCCAAAGTGTGGAAGATACCACGTCGTTGGCCTTTCACAGGCAGCTTGGTTTGGTGTTAGCAACTTGGCGTATCCTTTGTCGATATAATTTGCTATTTTTTTCTTATATTTTTCGGCGTAAGCGGCATCTTTTTGCATTCGGGTTGCGACATTCAGTAGGCGTTGTTTCGCCATGGCATAACTTGACGGAAGTACCATGGAGTCCTGTCGCCAGAGCAAACCTACCTCGTACCGTTGACCAAGGTTTTTTGTTGTTTCTGCAAGTATCTTTCGAGCGCGTTGATTTGCGTCCGACTCCAAGATGTCTGTACTCCGGACTCCAAAACCTTCAATGGAAAAATACTCTTCCATTAACCTGTTTAAACTTTTGAATGATTCCATTTGGCGAACGGGCAGCACCTTAGCTATGGCGACACTTTCTTGGCTTTGCGGTCCATATACCACCCAACCCAACTTTGTGTCTGTTGCTATTGGCTGATCACCTCTAGCTTTGACAAGTTTACCTGGTAGACACAAATGGGCATTATCAAGGCCGAGCAGCAATACGGGTTTGGCATTCTTATAGCTCTGTACTGGCAGCATTTTCAAATGTTCGTACCTTTCTTTGTTAAATGACTGAGTAGGCAAGGTGAGACCGTTGATGGTATGGATATTTTTGAGCGGGTAAGTATCACGGCCGTTTGCGCTTTCTACTTCACATGACACCTTTCTAGAATTTCCCGTTGTTTGGGTGTCCCCATACCACTGAATAGTGAGAGGCGTGGCATGTCCCCGCAGTCCTAATTGTATGGCGACGTTTTCTTCGAGGAGCGACACTGACGACCCTTCGTCAACCATGGCATATACGGCAATTTTACCTAAAGGCCCTGATAAAAATATGGGAACAACTTTGAAAAGATTAGCTGTGTTCTCGGTTGGCTTGCGACGAAGACTGTGATCCAACATCCTGATGCAACAATTGGTGGTGCATACGCTTACAATTATTTAGAGCACATGACTTACGGCGACGACAATGTAACAAGTTGTGCCCCTTAGACAAGCATCCAAAACATAGGCGCTGTTGTTTGACAAGTGACCATCTGGCTGCTAAATCAAGTGATTTAAATTGATTGCATTCTGTTATTATGTGAGTTTCGCTGCAAGAAGGACATTTTGGCTGCTCCGCACTGCTATGTAAAACCCTGCGAGTTGAACCCCCACCTGAACCAGTCTGACGGTTGGCGTACATATTTGAGCGCGGCGGCGGTAACGTTTGTTGGTTGGAACGTAAGGAGTTGTCCCTTACTTCAGGCATAATAGCTATAACTTTGGCGAGATCACTTAACCAATCTGATAATGTAACCACAGTTGGGAATGGAGAAATGTTAGCGGCATACTTGCTCCACTCAAATTGTTTCGACGTTGGAAGTTTCGATACCAGCTGGTCCAGTAGTGCGGGATTCAAAAGGTGGTGCTCGCACTTCGCAGATTTAAAATATGCTGAAATATTCCGAACACGATTTGCAAATTCTTGATCAAGGCGATTGTCGTTAATTGCAGGAAACTGTTGTACTTTTTGCAGCTGCGATCGTATTAATAAGTCCTGTCGGCCGAAATTGAACTCCAGCTCCTTTATTATTTTTGGAACTTCGTCTGGATATATGAGCATTGATGTTACTGCTCGCTTTGTGTTGCCTTGGAGCGCCTTTTGTAGACGCATAAGGTTCTGCCTATTATTGTATGAAAATGCCGCCGTCGTATCGTTGAAATTTGCCATGAACAGTGGCCAATCCTCTGGATTCCCATCGAAAGTAGGTAGCGGGTATAGACGAGCTGCGTGACCTTCCATGAGCAGCATTGCAGATGACGATGTTTGTGGCAGCGCTGATGATAACGCTAGTTGTGGTGCTGTTTGCGGTATTTGTGAAGCTGAAGCATGAGCATCTATTGTCGGCCCTGCACCGATCCGCGCTCGAACTTGTTGCACCTCTATCTGGCTACTTCTTGTTTTTTTACGAAGCGCTTCTATACATTTTCGAAGCGATGTAAGGTTTGCTACTAATGAGACCATTGTTTCGTTTGAACCACTCGCTGCAGGCTGGGCTGATGCGTTTCCATCTATATTCACTACCGTGATATCTCCCTCCAACTCAACGTCACTATCGTTAGCTTGGCCGGCCGTAGTTTTGGTGGCTTGCTGACGAGTAAACATATTTCCGGAAAGTTGCAGTTGCAGGGGACTTGCTGATGGCGGCGGATGAATTGCGTGTTCAAATTAGCGCTGGACGAATTGACTACTGCTGAAATGATGCAGGACGATTTGCCAAAACCCAAATGCACGGAGTTGACGGTGACGCTGTGCTCGTATGCAAGTTTAAATTTGAAAACTGTTGGCGACAAAGAAAATAGTTGACGGCAAATAAGAACAAATTTGTAAACTGTTGGCGACGAATAAAAGAAAACTGTTGACCACAAATAACAGAACAGATCGAAAGCTGTTGACGACAAATAACAGAACAGATCGAAAACTGTTGACGACAAATAAAAGAACAAGTTTAAAATTTGATATTAAATTATTTAATCGTCGATTGCTTATTATAAATAAATTTTTAGTCCAAATTATAAGTTGATATGATGTGATGAGCGGCGAACGAAGAACGATGTTTCAAATTTAGTGTACTTGCTAGCACTGACGTATTTCAAAAATAATAACCCGCAATTGCCTGTTAGCTGCTTAAATAACCAGCTGAGTCAACCAAATCAGCCGATACGAATCCGCTATCCTTTCAATAGTTGGTGTGTTTATTGGAATTCTAAAGTCAAACAGTAATAAGCAACTCATATGGTTAGGTATATGTAAATGTAGAAATATGTGTAACTGTAGAAGTAAAATGTATACAACCCAGTAGTCAAGTACAGCACTTAGCCCAGCTCAACATTTTACAGGTCGGATTGTGCGGTGTGTGTATTTTGAGATGACAGGCACCACAAGGCACACCTTCACTTAAACCCGCATATGACTGTTATGCCACTAGCTTAGAGCTTGACGAACTCATCAGTGGTTTTTGGGAGCAAGAAGGGGTATCGGCTCAAAACACCTTAAGTAAAGATGATACACTTTGTGACAAGTTCTTTGAGGCAACTACTGAACGTACTGAAACAGGTCGGTATGCCGTCCGACTTCCTGTAAAAAATGAGTCGCAACTGTCCCAACTTTCATCAACACGAGGGGCAGCACTATCACTTTTGAATTCGATGGAACGTCGTTTGCATCGAGATGATACAGTCCGAAAATTATACCACGACTTTATGTCCGAGTATTATTCACTGGGCCATATGGAACGCGCTAAAATGATACAGCAAGCAGGCGAGTCAGCTATCTCACACATCATAGCGTATTAAAAGAATCCAGCACTACGACCAAACTACGCGTGGTCTTTAACGCATCCAAGTGCAGTGAGTCAGGACTGTCCTTAAACGATTGTCTGTACAGCGGTCCTAAACTACAAAGAGACCTCGCCTCGATTGTTTTGAATTGTCGAAAATACCGCGTCGCATTCACCGCGGATATTGAAAAAATGTACAGGCAGATATTGGTTCATCATGACGACGTTGACTTGCAACGAATTCTATGGAGATTCGACGATCAGGAAACAGTTTCTACATTCCACCTATTAACTGTCACTTACGGCACCAACTGTGCGCCATTCCTCGCGATGAAGGTGTTGCAAACGCTCGCTAAGGACGAAGAGCACCGTTTTCCTCGCGGCTCTGCTACTCTACTACACGAGTTCTATGTCGACGACGTTCTGTCTGGCGGTGAAACTATAGATGAACCCAATCAGCTCAGAAGCGAGTTGCAAAAATTATTGCTAGCTGGAGGATTCAAGCTCCGTAAATGGAATTCTAACTGCCAGGACATCCTAGTCAAAATTGACCCTGCCGACCGTGAAGAAAGGGGTTCGTATGAACTACGCACGGAAACCGAATCTAAGGCACTAGGTATCGTTTGGATGACACATACCGATAGCTTCAGCTGCAATATAAAGCTAAGTCCTGTCGATCGTCGATTCACCAAACGAGAATTCCTTTCGGATGTCGCAAAGTTGTTCGATCCTCTGGGGTTTCTATCTCCAGTACTTATCAAAGGGAAAATGCTATTTCAGAATCTCTGGAAACTTGGAATCGATTGGGACGAGGATTTACCCGGTACCATACAAAGTGAATGGGGTTCACTTCGAGCCGAACTAGAAACCTTACGCAACCTAAGAATTCCACGCTGGATACAAACCTCTGACAACGCCACCTCACTAGAATGGTGGTGTATTTAAAGGTTGCTTCGGACCTGGGCATACATGTAACTTTGCTCATAGCTAAAACTAAAGTAGCACCACTTAAGAGGATGACCATACCGAGACTTGAACTTTGTGCTGCACTTTTTTCATCCAAACTTATGGCAAAGGTTCAGGAAGTACTTAAAATTCAAAGTGTTGCTACATATTTTTGGTCCGACTCGACCACGGTTCTTGGCTGGATTCGATCAAACCCTGGCAGCCTCAAAGAGTTCGTATGTAACCGTGTAACTCAAATTCATGAAACTACATCTAGTGCCCACAGCCGACAATCCAGCCGATTGCGCAACGAGGGGAATATCTCCAACTCAACTAATCAACCATGTACTTTGGTGGACTGGTCCACCATGGCTACATTTATCTGAAGACCAATGGCCGAAACTGCGTCCAGGAATTCCAGACACGCTTCCAGAAACTAAACTTGTGAAGATACTAAATACGCGAATAGTTGATGTGTCCATTTTGAATAAATATCTTGATCAAGTTACTTGCAATTACTGCCTGGTGTCAGCGTTTCATCGATATCGCACTTGGAAGGCAGCACTCTACGGCACCATACTGCCTGTGGACTGAACTCTATGCCGCATTGAAGTCGTGGACCAAACGTGTATAGCAAGAAGAGGTTCCTCAAGAAGTAAGACATCTACGTGCAAGCAAGAGCATCGACAAAAAAAACAAACTAGTCAGCCTATACCCTTTTCTTGACTCGGAGGGCGTACCACGTTTGGTGGGCGGCTCAAAAACGCTAACTTATCATTTAATGAGCGACACCCAATGATTTTACCAAAAAACAGTAATCTAACTATTTTGCTTATTAACCATGCACATAATCAATTACTACATGCTGGGGCGCAGGCAACCTTGAATCACATCAGACGACGATTCTGGGTTATAAATGGTCGTGATGCAGTTAAAGGGGTCATCAGGAAATGCCTTGTCTGTTTCCGTCAGTCCTGCAAGCCAAACACGCAACTGATCGGTCAATTACCTGCTCCTCGATGCAATATCTCTTCACCATTCGGGCACACCGGGGTGGACTATGCAGGCCCGTTTCATGTGCGCACTACAGAGGGCATCGTGCGTACAAGGGATATGTTGCTGTCTTCATCTGTCTCGCCACAAAGGCTTGCCATCTAGAGCTTGTGAGCGACATGACAACCGAAGCGTTTATCGCTGCTCTAAGCCGATTCATTGCTACGCGCGGCCTCTGCACCGATATCTACAGCGACAATGGTACCACGTTCGTAGGCGCCAATACACTTTTGGACAGCAAACGAGTAGCTCTGCAAGCCCAACTTAAATCCGCTGCATCATACACCTCTCGTCGTGAGATCAATTGGCACTTCATACCCCCTGCTGCGCCTAACTTTGGAGGACTCCGGAAGGCCGCGGTCAAAAGCATGAAGATTGATCTTAAGCGAGTAATCGGGTCAACTACACTGACATTTGAAGAGTTTTACACTTTACTTAAACAACTTGAGGCCTGTTTGAACTCGCGCCGTCTTACACCATTAACTGACGATCCTAGCGACCTCACGGCGTTAACTCCCGGACACTTTTTGATCGGCAGAGCTCTCACTACCAGCCCAGAGGCGTGTCCGCTCAATGCTAAGATGACCCATGTAAGCAGATGGAAGCAACTGACCCAAATATATCATGACTTCTAGATACGTTGGTCAAACGAATACCTTCAAGGGCTTCAATCGAGAAACAAATGACAACATCAACAAAGTAAACTCGACATCGGACAACTCGTTTTGGTTCGAGATGAACGCCTACCTCCTACGCAATGGTTACTGGGCAGGATCCTGGATATTCATCCCGGCACGGATGGCATTGCTAGAGTCGCAACTGTCAAAACGAAAGCCACCATCCTTAAGCGACCAATTACCAAACTTTCCATATTACCCATTGAAAATGATATGGCCGACGGTGGGCGGCCTGTGTCAATCTAATTTCGTCCCAATTTTGGACGAGGTGGGCGGAATGTTAAATAATTGCCGCCATATGACAACTCTGTCGATGGTCATCGTTCTTGCCCATATATTCCTTCTTGCTACATATTTAGAATGTATTTACATAACCATATAATGTATGGATATATACCATAATGTATGTATATATGTATGTTGACACATAACAGGTACTAGGAAAAAAAGTTGTCAGAGAACGGATCCGAGCATTTGAAAGAGCTTGTTCGTTTTATTATTTCTCGCGTTAACAGCAATACTAAGCAGAAGCAATGGCGTTGAAAATGTAAACAAATGTCATCTGTTTCCGCATCTAGATAAAAAAAAACCAATGTTGCCGTAAAAAAGCAAATCTTAAAAGCGGCCTTAAACTCTCACTGAAAAACTAGTCTGCAGTTTAACTGAAGTTTAAATTTATGCCGAGTTTAAGCCAACTTAGTTTAAACTGAGGTTAAGCTCAGGCCTGAAAAGCCAGGCCTTAGAACGCTCTCAGAGAGCTCGGTGTTTCGCATCTAGTCATCTTTGCTAGTGACTGCGAGCTCGATTATTCCTCGACTATTTCCATTTAGGGTCGAATTAGAATACCAATTTCAATATAATACTGTGACGAATTCGATGATTCCTTGATTATTAATCCTGGGTTCGATCACTATAAAGTCAAATAAACACACGCAGAGATATTGTAACTAATAGCTAGTTTTACTAGTAATAAACGCAATACAAACTTATGAGTTTGGTAACTTCACAGTAGTTCACTGTTCAACGCTTGAAAATAAACTGATCCCCTGCCTTGCTTGGGCACTGCCTTATATAGTCCGACAGGGTGCTACCCCACGCACCTAGAAGTTTCTTGGTTGTTCGTTCTTCGTGTTCTGGAAGGGTCGGTGTTATTTATTTGCATCTCCTCTTTGCATCGTATTCGCAAACACTCGCGCCATCTCTCTTCCTCTTCCTAGTAACTCGCTTAAGAGTAGCCATCGTTATCTCTGTTGTGTTTAACTAGTGGTGGGAGTATTATTGAGTTAGGGATGGTACATGCTCGAGAATAATCGCCACACGGCCCTCCACACATTTCCCCAACCAACCGCTGCTAGACACTCAATGGTTGCTTTATTAAACCTCATTTCCTTCAGGGATTGAAACTCCGGCATCAATCCTCTCCCGCATAGATTTGTGCCTTCACTTTCGTTCCCAGTGGTATCCGGCAAACATTCCTGCAACTCGTTTCTTCAGGATTCCGTTCCGTTCTCTCTTGCCCAGTGCACTGTTTCACCTTATCCACTAAGTTGCGTTGCTTCCTCGGAACATGACCACTAGATGTTCGTCTTTTATCCGCAGCACACTTAGTAATCCATTATCTTACAGATTGTCTGAAACCAATCCAATGGAACCGCCGCTTTACCTCCTGCAACGTTTTCTTTATTCCCATGTGCTTTCCATCTGAGCAACTATGCGACGCTTTGATAACGTCTGGAACTCTTGCTTTGGGAACAACAATAAGTGCTCGCTGATTCTGGCCATCTTCACTTTCCCATATCCGACGCAACCAACCAGATATTAGCTTCAAACTGCTCCATTGTGTCGAATATGCCTGTGCGATACGACTCTCTCTAATCATCTCTCCTCTTTTTGGCTGTTTGTTCTCCTGCAGTCCTTCCAACGCTCGTACCAAATCTGGATCTTTCTCCTGGCTTTTCCGAATCTTCTTTAGAAGGTAACTGTCCGTCAAAGCTTTTGGTCGATGAGCTACCTCTGCTTTACGAGGCTCCTGCTTCATCATCACCCCCTTGGGGGTATAGCCACTATTGTGTCCAAAGACCAGAGGAACTTCTTGGCCGTTGTAAGTCATAACCCTGTTCCTTACGTTGATGTGAATGTCTCTCTCAGCCAAGAATCAGCCTGAATCCATTTGGCGAAGTCTGATCGTGGAGACTGAACTTCCCGACATTGGGGCCGAATACACCCTCCTTATCCACCCTGGCGTTAAAGTCGCCAATCACGACTTTGATATCATGACGGGGGCAGCGCTCGTATGCTTCTTCCAGGCGCTCGTAGAATGCATCCTTTTCCACGTCGTCCTTCTCTTCCGTCGCACAGTGGCGCCTTTTAAATTTTTTCTTTGCAAAAAATCATAACTTTTGAACCAATGAAGATATTTAAAAAATTTAAAATGCAAATGAAAGCTAATTATTTGAAGTTTTATTGTGTGAAAGCTCAGAATGTCACAGATACAGGGTGCTTCTAAAAAATTCGTCAAAGTCGAAAATTTTTAGAAAAATGCAAAAACAAAATGTTTTTAGTAAAAAATAAAAAAAATAAAATGAGATTTGTCTTATAATGACGTATTTAAGCACTAAATAAGATAAACAAATGATTTTGATAAGATAGCGTGCACTGCCCACTTATGACAAAAAGTTGTATCTAAGTAGTCACGTAATCAATAACTACCAAAATCGATAGACGTATTGTTTCTTTTAAATGGCAATACTCTTATAAAACTCAAATGTCCGTTTTTGGTGCCACAATAACAAGGTGCTTCAAAATCCATCGTAAAATTTTACATGTTTTTTTTTAATTTACAAGCCAAATATGTATTTTATTAATAACTAAAAGTTATTGAAAGTGGTTCAATGAAATTTTATTTGAGCTAACGAATTTTGGAAAAGGGGAGTGGCACTGCCCATTTATGCTAAAAAGTTTGATCTTAGTAACCGCTTTACCAATTTGTACCAACCTCGATAGACGTATTGATTTCTATAAAAATTTAATACTCGTTTGAAGGCGAAAGCCTAAGCTTTAAAATAAATTTGATAAACGTTAGAGAAATGCAATAACGAAAAGTATGTATTTATAAATTACTAAATTAATTAATTCTTTTATTTGATATCTTATTTTTCAATAAAGTAACAAAATTGATTAGTAAATCTCTTTTTCATTGTTGTGATAAGAAGTGAGAAACTTATTTTATCTTAACATAGTCATCGTCACTGGGACATACTCGTATATCTAACAAAGCAACCATTTCTGGGCTATACGCATCTGTAAGATCTTTTTGTGTTCTTACATACCTCATAGATTATATGAATGGATCAGAAGAGATAGCTAACATGTTGAAAAGGTCCTCGTTTTGTCTAACTCGTGATACTTTGCAGGTGTTCATACATCTATATCTTTTGAAGGCCTTGTTCTTAGATTCTTGAGCTTCTTCAGACAATTCTCCTAATGGTAAGCACTGGTACTCTATTAAACTTTTCCATGTGCTAAATTTTATGTACCGTTGGTGTAAGTTTCTTCTCAGGTACTTTTGATGCATCAACTCTGTAGTTTTAGATGCATATTTTCCAAATTTGGGTTCATTAACTGGTTCATGGCAGTTCAAAATATTTAAAATTACTCCCAATATTTCACAATATCTCTATCAACTCCTGTTATACGAGCAGTCACTTCATCGTTTTCAAAAAATCTTCTTGAGTTACCATCATTTGTATTTCCGTATCCATACTTTGGACAGTCAACTCTAAGGCCAAGCTCTTTATAGAATGCATCCTGAATTATTTTTTTTCTCCTGTTTTGTTTCTCTTTACATGTTGTATTGTCGTCGAAAACTTCTCCTTGTTGTGGTAGTGTATAAGCCAGCTTCAAAACAAATTCCATACATCTTATCCTAGCATGCAAAGGAGATATTCCATACTCTCAATTTAGTTCGTCAGTTATTGAATCATCAAGATTTTCAAAGTCCTTTTGGATCTTCTTACAAATTGGACATTTCATTGTAGATGTCGTATTTGTTATTAAGTTCAAAACTTTTCCATCGACCATTGTTAGAAGAAAATCGTGCTTTATTTTAATGATATTCCCCTCTTCAATTTCAATTATTGTTGGTTCTAATTTGGCAATTTGATTTTTTATATCACTAACTGTAGCTTTTATGAGTTCCGAAGACTCCTTCTCGTATTTAAATAATATCGGGCAGCAATATTCTGAAGCTTCATCTTTTAGTCGTAATGGAACAATAGAAGCCATAAACATATTACTATCTGTAATTGTTTCATCGTCTACATTTATTTTGTTTATATGCGCTTTGTCCTGATGATCCACCACAGCCCCGCTTAGTTATCAATGCTAGCTTCTTTGGCAGTGATTTCAACTTTTCTTCAGTAAAACTTTGAAGGAGTCGTGTAGACGTATGATCCATTAGGTTTTGTAGCTCAATTTCAGCTAATACTTCGGTTATTTTGGGACTTAGAGGAACTGCTTCTTTCTTGGCTTGAGTAATTTTTTTGTATCCAGGTAAAATATCGACATTACGTTGCAATAATGACTTACGCAATATAATATATTTTTTCTTCGTTAAACCGAGATCTATAAACAGCGCCAAAGCTTCTTCGGGAGTGTATTTCCTAGGTAGCGCATTTGGTGGTGTGGGAATGCTGTTTTTGATCCTGTTGTTGTGGTTGTTGTAACGACAAAAACACTCCCCGAAGGTTTTGGGGAGTGTTGTCGAATTAACAGTCCTTGGCCGGATTTGAACCCGGTACGCTCCGGTACTCCCTTGCGGTACTGCCCGACTGTCGTGGTAGCGATTTATGACCAGTTAAACCTTCTAGGTCATTTCACCCCTCCTTCCGTAAGGAAGGATAAGATGGGTAATGAGAGGTGAGAGGCATCATATCCGTAGATCAACCATCGAGTTTCACGTCATTACCTTTGTGCATATTAGTCGCCTCTTACGACCGGTATGCCTACCTCGGGCATATTCTGAACCCCTAACCCGCAGGGGGGTGTTTTTGATCCTCATCAGTCGCACTGGACTTGCTACCCCAACTGCTTCTGTTATATGATACTTCACGTTTTCATCGTCTTTTTTATATTTAATAGCCAGTGCTTCTAAAAGATGAGTCGTGGCCATGGCTTTTGTGGTATCAGACAGCTTCCTTTCCCTTGTGTAGGTAGAACACTCTTCTATGGGTTTTGTTGGTCTCCCTCTAGTTGGATTGGTTGGCGTGATAGGCGTTTCTTCGTCCAAAACAGTTTTGTCAGCTAGCCACTTTTCATGCTTACTTAGAAATTTTGAATTGTTACGATAGACGCCCTTCCATTTTCTTTCTATCATAATGTATTGTAAACCAATTTTTTCTTCCAAGCCTTCCTTTTCTTTAATACTTATTTCACTCGGTAATTCTCTCTTAATAGCCTCAACGAAATCCCGTCTTGACTTTGTAGATTTAAACACCGCAAATAGTTTCGAGTTTTCTAGATACATATTAGAGTTGGCTTCGAGTGTATCTGACTAAATATTAAACTGTGAACTATATTTAAAAATACTATTCACTTTATTTAAGTAAACAGAATACTAAGTTCCTTAATCTCCAAAAGACGAATGATCATGTGCATTGTATGATGGATAGCTTTATATATGTACCTACTCAAATTATTAAAATGAATTTCAGGTATACAGTTCGTTACTAAAAAAATGTATTTATTTTGTTTTGTTGATCTTCCGACAGGGTAGTAAGCTGATTTTTTTTGAAACGATTTTCCGTCATCCCTTGTCAAGTTTGGTTTTGTGACAAACCGGTTTCAGAGAACGAAACTAGGCATTGAAAATGGCAGAACGCCGAAACCGGTTTGTCACAAAACCAAACTTGACAAGGGATGACGGAAAATCGTTCCAACAAAAATAAAAAAATGTATGTTGTTAACAAGTTCCAATAACAAAAACGACCTTACGGCCGTACTGAATTATATATACCTGCTCAGGCGCGTATTTATGCCCAAGGTTGTTTAACTTTATTTGATGTAAAAAGTGAAGTTGCAGCTGGACGCAGGTAGACTTTATGAATTTATGTAACTGAATATCTCACAAATAACTACTGTTAATTTGACGGAGCACATATTTTAACATTTTTTTTTTTCCATCAAAGTTTTAAAAAGGGCCTAAAAATACGCATTTCGAAAAAAAGGTATATCCGCAAACTTTTAACAAAAAAAAACAATTTTTTTTTTTTTTCAATCCTAAATTAAACTATCTTTAATTGCTATACAAGAAAACGACAACCGGCCACCTTATTTACTCACAAAACGATTTTAAATACAACGAAAAAGAAGAAAAATGTCAAATTTTTCCCAATGTTGAAAATTGGTCAACTTTGAGGAGCTCTACCTGGTAAACTAAAAAAACAGTTGTATATTCTTGATCCCTGGAAAATTCTCTATTAGAAACATGTATTAGATTTAGCGAACGCTTTCATGATTTTTTTGATTTTTGCCATGCTTTAACGGCAGAGGCGCCACTGTGCGTCGGTGCATGAGCGCAGATAAACGATATGGTGAAAAATTGTACTTTTATGCGGATTGCGGCGAGACGCTCGTTCAAGAGTGTGAACGACAGTACGGGAAATAGGGATATTCTAAATCAATGCCGCATAATTCCAATGATTGACCTTGCGCTTTATTTATCGTCATTGCAAAAGCAAGACTTATGGGAAAGTGAAGTCCTTTAAAGTCGAAAGGCAAATCCCGCGGAATCATACGATGCGTTGTATCAAAACCTCCTCCCCCTTAAATTTGCCTTTCAAAATGGTAGCTTCAATCACATTTTCAAGACCTTTTTGACTACCAAACGTGAACCAGTACAAAGTCGTGGCAGACCACTACTAATGGGTACACGAACTTTAAGTTGCAAGCGGTAAGGTGCAGTCCAGGCAAATCGAGGGAATTAGAAAATTCGATAGGGTAATTGACAACATCATCTTGATTCGTGACAGTGTCTATCGATTTAAACGCAATGATTTCCCCCTGAACGACATTCACATTAAGGCCTGAAACATCTGTATTTTTCGCTAAAATGGCTTTTTCACTCAATCAATCATGGTTTCTATGGTTTTGCGCAATGCAGGGAAATACTTTTGTAACCAACTCTTGTTTTGTGGCAAAAATCATCTGAAAGAGTAATCATTCTAGTGATAGGAGCAACAATTGTACCCTTTCCAATAGTTAACAATTGCTTTGAAAAACGTTCCGCTGATGGATAATTTTGCAACTGAACGCGTACATTTTCAGTCAACATAAGTTTTTGAACATATCTCGATAAATAGGACGGTTTCAAACATGCATTTATCGGCCATACTAGATGGGGGAATAACGAATGCGATGAAATGAGTCATTTGGGAAATGCGATTTGTATGGAGAAATGCGACGCATTTGGATTTTTTCACCCAAAATGACTGATTTGATGCAGTGTAAATGCAGTATAAGTCTGCCAAAGTGGTACACATGAAACATAACAAAGAGCAGAAACCCATAATTCTGATGACACAACTCATACAGATTCCTTACTGATAATATGTTATGTGACATGAAATGCAGCAACTGAAATTAAGACTGAGCTAGATAAAACTAGAATGGCCAAACTAGGCGAGACAATTTTTGAAGAGACAAATTTGTGAATATTTTCTTTAATGTTTTCTTGTTTAAATAAATTTGTGAAAATATATGGTATTTCATTTCACTGAATTTCGGTTATCGCTCTCATATCAAAAATATATATAAAGGTCTATTTTTTGTTGTTAAAACACTTTTTTAAGGGAATTGTATGCACAACATATATTCTATTTCAAAATTGGGTTATATCGTGTTCGAGATTTTTTGTAATCTTCAGAGAACTATGCTAAATAATACTTTATGTGGAAATAATGATTTTTAACCATTTAACGTCTGGATATCTAAAAACAACATCCGGTTGAACCCGGATGCCACGGACAGACCGTTGACATTTACATTTAAAAAAAAACTCAAATCAAATAAAAATTCAAAATAAAACGGGCAAAAGGCGTTAAAACGGAAACTTAAAATTCAAAAATAACTGAAAATGAAAACGAATTCGAAACTGCAATAAAACGAACGGAAAAGGAAAAAAAAACAGACAAATTGAAATTTACGGAAGAAAAGAAAAAAACCTGAAAATTGAAAACGAACTGGAAATGACCGGTTGCAAAAGCTGAAGAACAAAAGGAAATAAACATGAAAAGGCCGAACAATATAAGGGGCGCCACTGGTGTTGTTGCCACGCCCGGTGCTTGGCCCACCCTCATCAATGGCCATCAACGCACCTAATCTCGATGGCCCCTTACCTATATTTCCTATGCCATCTAATTGACGAAAAACATCAGCACTCACATTTTACTTCACAAATTTATTTATAATTCATTTTATCTTACAGTTAGGGTATTGGAATTATAATAAAAATATACAATCTAAATTCAGTCTTAAAAAAGTCTTACAATTAAAGCAATTTTCATGTGGTTGTTGTAATCACAGATTAGGGTGTACCGAAAAGTGCAGAAGTGTGTTCTGCACAGAAATACCTTGGGTCACGCACCCTTTTTGGGATCTGACCTGGGGGTCAATTGTGGTTTTGCGTTGGCGTGAAATGAAAAAAATCTTTTCACTTTAATTATCGCTTGACGTTTCCCTTTTTCAATTCACTGAGCGCTAAAATGCGATTCTGATATGTGCGGTGGAAATTATTTCCTGCAGAACATTTTTAATTGCGTTGACACAAGTTGTGCTTGAAAAATGATAGTCTATTATAGAATTGGAAAAAATAAAGGTAATTTGTATTTTGTATGGTTCGAGCCCTGGTACAGGTAACATCAAAAGTGATTTGAAAAAAGTTTTTCAAAACGGGGTCGCCCCTCGGCAGTGGTTTGGCAAACTCTCCGAGTGTATTTCTGCCATGACAGGCTTCTCAGCAAAAATTCGTCTCCTTTGTAGATGCCGTTCGGAGTCGGCAAAAAGCTGTAGGTCCCACCAATTTGTAGGGAAAATTCAAATCGGCACACCACAAATTGGAAGAGAAGCTTGGCGCAAAAATCTCTTAGGAGGTTTATAGTTAGAGAATTTGTATCATTTAAAATGTCAACATTTGAAAAAATCCGATGTTTGGATTTTTTTTGATGTTGACGTTAACACTAAATTTATATTGCCGTTAATTTTTTCTCACTTCACACCAAATCGAAAATTTAAAAGTTGAACGAGAATCAAAAATTGTGTTGAATTGACGCATTTACTTTCGCTTCACAATAACGCAAAACCGGAATTGACCCGCTGGGCCATTTTTTTGTTTTCGCCAATAACTTTTACTGGGAAAAAAAAAATATTTCTCTGCTGCTTTCGGATTGTTGATGGAGAGATCGGGGCGCTCGGTTTGATGCCTCTCCCGATAGTTTTTGACGAATATTAACGGTTGCGAACGGTCGTATAGAATTACCAGTAAGGGATAGCTATATAATAGCAGAATACTCTACCGTGAACAACTTGAATCTATTAAGACAGACAATATCAACTCGCCACTAAGCGCGCAACATTCAACGCGCCACTAAGTGCACACCACTAACCACCGCCACACAACCACCGGTAGCAATCCAACCGGTAACAACCAGACCGGCAACAATTAAACCGGTAACGACAAAACCGGCCACAAGTAAACCGGTAACAACAAGACCGGCAACAACAAGCCGGCCACAACAAAACCGGTAGCAAGACAACCAGCATTGACATCAGCAGGGGCCGCCCACTGCACAACCACCCGAAGCGACCACAACAACACCAGCAGTGACAACAGCGGGGCCGCCATAATATAGGCCCGCCGCCCTATACAACAACAGCACCACCAGCAGAGACAACAACAACCATAGTAGCGCCCCACTAACGGCCTACTACAACAACCGGGTGAGACCGATCCATGTTAGGTTTTTTTAGCTTAGTTATTGTTTGAAATTACCATGCGTTAATTACAATAAGAAGGGATGTTAGATGTTAAGAAAACAAATAGCATATAGAAATACTTTCAGCGTTTCATAATTTATATATTTTGGCCAAAATGCATAGATATGATTAGAATAAGTGCAAAAAAAAGAAAAAAAAATTTTTTTTTCATTCTTTTCCAACCTGCAAATTTCCTTTAAAAAGAATCGCTTTCGAGACAGCAACCAACATTGTGGGAACTTCATATTTGTTTTTGCTTAAATTTTTGTTGCTTTCTATTCAATTTTTAAGACGGAATTTAGATTGTATATTTTTATTATAATTCCAATATCTTAACTGTAAGATAAAATGAATTATAAATAAATTTGTGAAGTAAATTGGGGGTGCTGATGTTCTCCTTCAATTAGATGGCATAGGAAATATAGAAAAGGGGCCATCGAGATAAGGTGCGTCGTTGGCCATGGACGAGGGTGGGCCAAGCACCGGGCCTCGCAACAACACCCGCGGCGCCTCCTTATATTGTTCGGCCTTTTTTTTTTATTTATATTTTTCTTTTCAGCGTGCTGACCGGTCTTTTCCGGTTCGTTTTTGAGTTCTCAGGTTTTTTTTTGTTGTTGATTTTATATTACTGGTTTTTCTTTTTCCGCCATTCGTGTTATTTCAATTTTAGTTTGAATTTTTTTCCCGTTTTCGGTTATTTTCGAATATTTTCCTCTAGCGGCTTTCTTCTTAATTTGTCTTATTCGATTTGCTATTTGCTTTGAGTTTTTGAACTTTTGAATGTCAACGGTCTGTCCGTGGTATCCGGGTTTAACCGGATGTTGTTTTTATAGTTACTTTGCGCCGTTTTTTTTGCGTTTCCCCCCCGTTTCAAAAGGTATGATTTGACCTTTTCTGTTTATGGCGCAGGACGGTAAGGTTGGCAAGAGCCCACCCCAGCCGACAATGACTAGCCACAGTGCAACCTTGATATCATGCCGACCGCCTTCCTTACTGCTCCATTTTGACGCGAAAACATAACAGATGGCGCCCAAGGAAGCGTGCCTTCAGGGTTTGGACTTGATCAAAATTGCAGTAATTTTAATACCTACTGCACTTTACCCAAATCTACTACGCTGTATGCTCCCTTATAATAGTGTCATATTCTGATGTGTTTTGATAAGTGATGCCTTTTCCTAACCATAAATTCTCCTATAAGTAGAGCTGCCAGGTCCCCCTGGGGCAAAACCGGGACACTTTGAAAATTCAAGAAATAACACCCCCCAAAAAAAATTTACATATTTTTATTTACGCACATAAGTATTATTTTTATTTACACAACCAAAAATAAAACCGTAAAGAAATGATATACCTTCTAGGTACTCTAAAAAAGCTAATCACAACTACAAATCAAAATAAATACTTTTAAAGTGGTTCATATAAATAAGTAGGTACATATGTATCTAGGTATGTATGTTTAAAAAGGATAAAATTAAACAGACATATATTTTTCGTTGCGCAGAACTTGTTCCAAAACTTCTGGCTTATTTTTAATAAAATTGTAAAATTCTGTGCAAGTCAGTCTTAAGTTGAATTTGCATTGAATAATACTCTCTAAGGTACTGATATTCAACGAATTTCTTTCCTTTGTCCATTGAGATGAAATAAGAGAAAAAATTCGTTCCGCATTAGCATTATGACCAGGTATCGCATATAAATATTGAACTATTTTATGTAAATTTTTTTTTCTCTCCTTTTCTTTAGTTTTGTTAAAAAAATAAAGCCATTTTTCATTTAGATTTTTACATTTAAAATCATCAGTTTGACTTTCTATAAATTGCTTTAAATATATTACCTCTTCAAAGCAGTCGTCATAAATTGTTATATTTTTTTTACTTAAATACATTACAGTCATTTGGACTTCTTGCCAAGTTGCTTCATTCTCCAAAGTCATCCAACTAAAAACGCTATATTCATTGAAATGGACACTCCACTCTTCCAAGTAACTATTTGCTACATCAAAAAACCTATTTACATCATCTTTAAAATCTAAAATTCCCCCTGCGTATATATCGCCTCTCTTCTTTAACTGCTCTAAGATAATGGTTGCTTGGTTTCCTATAAATTTATTTTCATGTCTGACCTTTAAACTTTCTTTAGTTTCATTTAGTAGTTTTTGCACTTCGATAATTGATATAGCCGATTTTTCAAGTTTCTTAATTTGTTTTTCAAATAAAAACGATTGGCAATGAATAAATGACATGTACACTTCGGAAAAAGTCCGTAATAACTTTAGGAGCATTCTTTTCATTCGAAAAAAAGTTTTTTAGCGGATTCCACATTTGCAAAATTCTTTCTATTGCAGGTACCAGTGAGAGCCACCGTGTTTTACTATAAGTAAGAGTTGATCTGTACATTGTGTCCGCATTATCACAAAAATCTTTAAGCCGCTCCTTTCGCACAGTGAATATCGAAAAGTATTTATATATCTTAAATATAACAGACTCTACATCTATTGACATTACATCCACTGCACTAGAAATTGTATTGTGAAGTATATGAGCAGTGCAACCTACGCCCTCAATGCTTTTCCCTGAAACTTCTTTTAATTTACAAAATATATTATTTAGTCCCTGTCTTTTTCTTCCACCAAAGTTGGTATTGGTATTATCAGTACCAAAAGCTACAAGGTTTTGTAATGGTATTTTGTGATGACTTATGTGTCTACACAAAATGACGTTACAGAATCTGCAGTTTCATTAGGTAAATTTGTGAGTTTTAATAATTTTACTTGTAAACCTTCTTTTTCCGTGAAAATGTGAACAAGCAATGGAAACATTTTTTCGGCTTTGTGGTTGCTGGCGTCCGTTGAAATTCCATAAAAAGGCAAATTTTTTATTAAAATGTTGCTTTGGTCCTGCAAACTGATTGCTTTGCTGCTATTTCCGAATCAGGATACCGGAGCGCATTTAGTTTTGTAGTGCAATCTATTGAGCTGAAGGACTGATGGCATTTGTTAGCTCAGCGGCGGAGATCAGCTGCCTCTTTGCTGTATTTGGTTTTACAAAAAAAGAAGAAATTTCTTTTGAAGTAGACGCCTCGCATAACCTTGATTTGTGCTTGGAACTGCCGATATGATCAAGAATATCTGAGCGACCACCGTGACCAATGGCAATAAAACAATCGCAAACTGTGCACAACGATTCATGTTCACTTCTCCCACGTTTCATAAAAGACCATTCCTCTGTGTATGAGGGAAGGAATTTACATTTCCTTTTTGGCATTTTCTAAAAGTGGTTTAATGTATTATAAACATATCTATTTTATAAATTTTGTGAGAAAACTTACAATGAAATCAGAAACACTCAACTCGAAGAACCTAATACTTAGCGCAAAACAAAAACAGCTGTAGCTAAATAGGAAGAACACTTTACATCGATAATCGATATATGTATACTATGCAATGTGCAACTATCTAGCGATGCTAGAGTTTTACAATTGAAGTCGGTAGTTGGTACTTTTATTCAGACTAGTTGGAGCGGCGCATTATGAGCAAACCAAATAGTTGGTAGATTTCATGGCTCCTTACAATCGATTAGATTTAAAAACCGGGACATTTTAGGGTTGGATTGGGACACCGGGACGTCTGGAAGCCCTACCTATAAGGCCATTAATCAGTATAAATATGCTTGCATTTTATTTTGTACCATTGGGAGGAGCACTCCGTACTGCAGCCGAAGAAGTAATTGGATTCCGGCGAACGCGTAGAAACAACTGGTATGATGATGAAGAGTGCCGCGCTGCAACGGAAAGAAAGGACGAAGCCTACAAGGCAACGCTAAGATCGAATGCAACGAGGAGTGTGTGTGAACACTATCGCGAGTTGAAGAGGGAAGCGAGGCGGCTTTTCCGGGCGAAAAAAAGAGAGGCAGAGAAGCGTTAAATAAAGGAGCTTGAGATGCTGGCCAACGGGAATAATGCCCGAAAATTCTATCAAAAAATTCGGGGAATGACAGAAGGTTTTAAACCCGGGCCAAACTGCTGTGAGAATGAGAACGGCGACCTGGTGGCCGCTGTTCAGAGAGCACTCAGAATATGGAGGGATCACTTCTCGGCCCTTTTAAATGGAGAAACTGAGCAAGAAACCAGAGAAGATGCCGAACCCGAGCCCACAATCGAAGATGGCGGAATTGACGTTCCACAACCCGACTATAATGAGGCGCGAATAGCAATATCCCGATTGAAAAACAATAAAGCAGCTGGCGCTGATGGTTTGCCTGCTGAGCTATTCAAACACGGAGGCGAGGAGCATCAGCTTCTATGCAGAATTTGGTCGGATGAATGCATGCCTGAAGATTGGAATCTAAGTGTTCTCTGCCCAATCCACAAGAAGGGCGATCCTGCAAACTGCGCCAACTATCGCGGAATCAGTCTTTTGAATATCGCATATAAGGTCCTATCAAGCGTATTGTGCGAAAGACTGAAACCTGATGTGAACAGACTGATTGGACCTTATCAGTGTGGCTTCAGACCTGGTAAATCTACCATCGACCAGATTTTTTACAATACGCCAAATCTTGGAAAAAACCCGTGAGAAAAGAATCGACACACATCGTCTCTTTGTTGATTTTAAAGCCGCTTTCGATAGCACGAACAGGAGCTGCCTATATGCCGCTATGTCTGAATTTGGTTTCCCCGCAAAACTTATACGGCTATACAAAATGACCTTGAGCACCACCGCCAGCTCGGTTAGAATTGGGAAGCACCTCCCCGAGCCGTTCGAAACTAAACGAGGTTTCAGACAGGGTGACCCCTATCGTGCGATTTCTTTAATTTAGTGCTGGAGAAAATAATACAAGCTGCAGAACTTAACCGCGCTGGAACAATATTTTATAAAAGCGTGCAACTGTTGGCATATGCTGTCGATATTGATATCATTGGCCTTAAAAACCGCGCCGTAACGTCTGCTTACTCCAAATTAGAAAAAGAAGCGAAGAAAATGGGATTGGTGGTGAACGAGGGCAAGACGAAGTACTTTCTGTCATCATGCAAAGAGTCAGCGCATTCGTGCCTTGCCAACCAAGGCACTGTTGGCAGCAATAATTTCGAAATAGTAAAGGACTTCGTTTACCTGCGAACCAGCATTAACACCAACAATAATGTTAGCCTAGAAATCCGACGAAGAATTACTCTAGCGAACAAATGCTACTTCGGACTGAGAAGGTAATTGAAAAGTAAAGTCCTCTCTCGACGAACGAAAATAACACTCTACAAGTCACTCATCACACCCATCCTGTTATATGGTGCAGAAGCGTGGACAAAATCTGATGAGGCGGCTCTGGGAGTATTCGAGAGAAAGGTTCTTCGAAAGATTTGTGGACCTCTACGCGTTGGCGACGGCGAGTACCGAAGAAGATTTAATGATTAGCTGTATGAAATTTACGCAGACGCCGACATAAATCAGCGAATTAAAACACAGCGGCTTCGCTGGCTAGGCCACGTTGTTCGAATGAGCGAAGATGCTCCAGTCCAGAAGGTATCCTTATCGGCACCCGCCGGTGCAGGCAGAGGAAGAGGGAGACCACCACTCCGATGGAAGGACCAAGTGGAGACCGATTTGCGATCCCGCGGTGTTTCCAATTGGCGCCAGTTGGCGCAACGTAGAAACGACTGGCAAGCTATGTTGGACGGTCAAAATCGACCGGGCGGTTAGATGACCATTTAAAGAAGATATGGGGAAAAAAAAAAATTTTCCTTTAACAAAAATAGCTACTGAGCGAAATAACATTAAAAGTAAGAGTACTAAAATCATTTTCATTTATGCCTCAAATAAAAGCGTAAATACAGTACTTTGAGTTTTAAGTAATTCCTACAGTGCAATGCTCATTAAATCTACTATGAGAAAGCAAAGTCATATCTTCAACGTTAGTTTCAATAATATTTTATCCTTTTTTTTTGTTTTGAAATGCGTGCTGTACTTTTACCAAGTTCGGTAGTAGTAAAAAGGTATTTAAAATAAAAGTAAAAGTCCTAGCCCTGATGGCAACCACCAACCCCAGTGGCAACAATCACACCACCTCAGACTGGGTAACGGAATTTCCGGGTTAAATTGTGGTAAAACATTTAAGAAAAAAAATAGAAAAATTTTAATTAATAAAAACTAGAGTGAAATAAAGTAGTTGTGCGCGATTAAGAAAGGTATAATAGAAATCCAGAGCAAAAAAAAAATTTATTAATAAAAACTAGTGCAAAATAAAGTGTTGTGCGCGAAAAAAAAGAAAAAAAGTGTAAAAGAAATCAAAAGCAAAGAATAAAATAATTCAGTGTAAAATAAGTGGGTGATTTTATATGACTATGCTTAGTGTGGATGTGCGTCCGGGAATGTCGGGGGTATCGGGCGACGCGTTTTGGCCTCTGTATCGGTGGTCTAAGGGCGGAATTCGATATCTTAGGTCTGTCCAGAGAAATTTTGCAATTAAAGTAATTTTCATATGGTTGTTGTAATCACAGATTAGGGTGTACCGAAAAGTGCAGAAGTGTGTTCTGCACAGACCTGGTCAATTGTGGTTTTGCGTTGGCGTGAAATGAAAAAAATCTTTTCACTTTAGTTATCGCTTGACGTTTTCCTTTTTCAATTCACTGAGCGCTAAAATGCGATTCTGATATGTGCGGTGGAAATTATTTCCTGAAGAACATTTTTAATTGCGTTTACACAAGTTGTGCTTGATAAATGATAGTCTATAATAGAATTGGAAAAAATAAAGGTAATTTGTATCACTTAAAATGTCAACATTTGAAAAAATCCGATGTTTGGATTTTTTTTGATGTTGACGTTAACACTAAATTTATATTGGCTTTCATTTTTTCTCACTTTACACCAAATCGAAAAGTTAAAAGTAGAACGAGAATCAAAAATTATGTTGAATTGACGCATTTACTTTCGCTTCACAATAACGTAAAAGAATTGACCCGCTGGGCGATTTTTTTGTTTTCGCCAATAACTTTTACTGGAAAGAAACAATATTTCTCTGCTGCTTTCGGATTGTTGATGGAGAGATCGGGGCGCAGGGTTTGATGCCTCTCCCGATAGTTTTTCACATGTATTAACGGTTGCGAACGGCCGTATAGAATTACCAGTAAGGGATAGCTATATAATAGCAGAATACTCTACCGTAAATAACTTGAATCTATTTAGACAGACAATATCAACTCGCCACTAAGCGCGCAACATTCAACGCGCCACTAAGTGCACACCACTAACCACCGCCGCACAACCACCGATAGCAACCCAACCGGTAACAACCAGACCGGCAACAATTAAACCGGTAACAACAAAACCGGCCACAAATAAACCGGTAACAACAAGACCGGCAACAACAAGCCGGCCACAACAAAACCGGTAACAAGACAACCAGCTTTGACATCAGCAGGGGCCGCCCTCTTCTAGGCCCACTGCACAACCACCCGAATCGACCACAACAACACCAGCAGTGACAACAGCGGGGCCCGCCGCATTAGCCATCAGCAACAACAACAGTAACCAGCGGTGACAACAGCGGGGGCCGCCATAATATAGGCCCGCCGCCCTATACAACAACAGCACCACCAGCAGAGACAACAACAACCATAGTAGCGCCCCACTAACGGCCTACTACAACAACCAGGTGAGACCGATCCATGTTAGGTATCAATAGAATTAGTTTTTTTTAGCTTAGTTATTGTTTGAAATTACCATTACAATAAGAAGGGACCTTAGAAATAGAATTTTAAGAATGCTTAGATGTTAAGAAAACAAATAGCATATAGAAATACTTTCTGCGTTTCATAATTTATATATTTTGGCCAAAATGCATAGATATGATTAGAATAAGTGCAAAAAAAAGAAAAAAAAATATTTTTTTCATTCTTTTCCAACCTGGGAATTTCCTTTAAGAAGAATCGCTTGCGAGACAGCAACCAACATTGTGGAAACTTCATATTTGTTTTTGCTTAAATTGTTGTTGCTTTCTTTTCCATTTTTAAGACGGAGTTCAGATTGTATATTTTTATTATAATTCCAATACATTAACTGTAAGATAAAATAAATTATAAATAAATTTGTGAAGTAAATTGGGAGTGCTGATGTTCTCCTTCAATTAGATGGCATAGGAAATATAGGAAAGGGGCCATCCAGATTAGGTGCGTCGATGGCCATGGACGAGGGTGGGCCAAGCACCGGGCGTCGCAACAACACCCTCGGCGCTCCCTTATATTGTTCGGCCTTTTTTTTATTTATATTTTTCTTTTCAGCGTGCTGACCGGTCTTTCCGGTTCGTTTTTGAATTTTCAGGTTTTTTTTTGTTGTTGATTTTATGTTACTGGTTTTTCTTTTTCCGCCATTCGTGTTATTTCAATTTTAGTTTGAATTTTTTTCCCGTTTTCGGTTATTTTCGAATATTTTCCTCTAGCGGCTTTCTTCTTAATTTGTCTTATTCGATTTGCTATTTGCTTTGAGTTTTTGAACTTTTGAATGTCAACGGTCTGTCCGTGGCATCCGGGTTCAACCGGATGTTGTTTTTATAGTTGCTTTGCGCCGTTTTTTTTGCGTTTCCCCCGCGTTTCAAAAGGTATGATTTGACCTTTTTCTGTTTATGGCGCAGGACGGTAAGGTTGGCAAGAGCCCACCACAGCCGACAATGACTAGCCACTGTGCAACCTTGATAACATGCCGACCGCCTTCCTTACTGCTCCATTTTGACGCGAAACCAAAACAGAAGCATTGATGGCTGCAGCTGAGAGACGCTACGGTAGCGAACATTGAAAGCAGGTGTACCAAATAGAGCTTCAGAATCGCTTCCAGAATTTGCATCGGACATCGAGAGGTTGGCCTATCTAGCAAATGCAGACGCACTTGTAGAGCCCACGGAGAGGTAAAAATCCAGTGTTTCATAAATGGCATACGTGATGTTTAGACGAAGCGGGCCACATATGCAAACCCCAAAAGGGCATTCGCTGAATCACATGCTCTGACGCAGGAAACAGCCTCGCTATTAAGTAAGCCGGCGTGCAAAGCTCACCGCGTGGAGGTGGAACGGTCAGACTGGGTATACACAATTCTGGAAGCATTGAGTGGAAAGCAACAGAAAAATGATGCTGCCATCAAATGCTTCAAGTGCGGAAAACCAAGTCACATAGCACGTTATTCCGGCACTGGCTTCAGCAATCTCGGCAATTCAGGTGGACAAAAATGAAAAGCTAGAGAAGATAAGCAAGATGAATGCCCCATAATCTCTGTGTCACAACTCGGACGGAAAGCGAGTAATGATACTGGTAAAATGTACGTGGAAGGGAAAAGCGCTTGCGGACTGTCGGTACTGGTGCATCACATTCCATAATTCGAAGAGACTTGGTCAGCTGAAAGGTGAAACCATTGCGGAAAGCTAAGTTGTGGACAGTAACTGGTGGTAGCAAGCAAGTCCTTGGAAAAGTGACATGCAAGGTTGTGATTGGAAATGTGGCTACATATCACAACTTCTTGGTAGCGAATATTGTCGACGAAGTCCTCATTGGCATCGACTTCTTGGCTGAGAGAGACATTCACATCAACGTAAGGAACAGGGTTATGACTTACAACAGCCAAAAGGTTCCTCTGATCTTTGGACACAATAGTGGCGATAGCACCAGGAAGTGATATTCGAGATGGAGCAGCAGGGGCCTCTTAAGGCAGAGGTAGCTCCTCGACCATTGGCTTTCATGGGCAGGTGCCTCCTGAAGAAGATTCGGCAAGGCCAGGAGGAAGATCCAGATTTGGCACGTGTATTGAAAAGACTGAAGGAAAACAATCAGCCAAGACGAGAAGAGATGGTCGTAGAGAGTCGCATTGCAAAAGCATACTGCGCACAATAGGGTACTTTGAAGCTAATATCTGGTTGCTTGCATCGAAAGTGAAGATGGCCAGAATCATCGAGCACTTACCATTGTTCCCCAAGCAAGATTTCCAGATGTTATCAAAGCGTCGCATAGTTGCTCAGATGGAAAGCACATGGGAATAAGGAAAACGCTGCTGCAAGTAAAGCGGCGGTTCTATTGGATTGGTTTCAGACAATCTGTAAGATAATGGATTACTAAGTGTGCTGCGGATAAAAGACGAACATCTAGTGGTCATGTTCCGAGGAAGCAACGCAACTTAGTGGATAAGTTGAAACAGTGCACTGGGCATGAGAGAGGAATCCTGAAGAAATGAGTTGCAGGAATATTTTCCAAGTACCATGGTTGGAATGTGTGACAGTTTAATGCATTATGGGAATCTCTGCAGGAGAGGATTCATGTCGGAGTTTCAATCCCTGGAGGAAATGAGGTTTAATAAAGCGGTGCCAACCATTAAGCGCCTAGCAGCGTTGGGTTTGGGAAATTTGGGCAGTGTGGCGATTCTTTTCAAGCATGTACCATCGCTAACTTGATTACACTCCCACCACTAGTTAAACACAACAGAGATAACTATGGCTACGCTTATGCATGCAAGCATGTACCAAGGAAGAGGAAGAGAGATGGCGAGAGTTTGTGCGAAGACAAGACAAAGAAGAGATGTCAATAAATAACACCGACCCTTCGAGAACACGAAGAACGAACAACCAAGAAAGTTCTATGTGCGTGGGGAAGCACCCTGTCGGACTATATAAGGCAGTGACCAAACAAGGCAGGTTGATCAGTTTATTTTCAAATGTTGTTCAGTGAACTACTGCGAAGTTACCAAACTCTTAAATTTGTATTACGTTTATTACTAGTAAATAAAACTAGAAGAATGGGATGTGATGCACCCGTTTCAACAGTCAGCAAGCGCTCTTTCCCGTCCACGTACCATTCAACAGCAGCATTAGTCGCTTTCGTTTTACGCCCACCTAAAATGCCACGATTAATGGAGACAGTGTCCCAATATCGTGCTATGTGACCTGGTTTCCCACACTTGAAGCATCTGATGACACCATCACTCTTCCTCTGTACTCTGTTCAACGCTTCCAAAATGTGGTCTACCCAAGCCGGAGTATCCACTTCTACGCGATGAAGCTCCAAAGCATGCGATACCGTTACAGCGAATGTCCTCTTTGGATTTGCATATGTAGCTCGCTTCGTCTCCACATAACGTATTTAATTTATAAGGATTTGGATTTTTACTCCTTCTGTGTACTCTACGGGACCGCCTGCGTTAGCTAGATGAGTCAACCTTTCGAATACGAATTCCTGCAAAGTCTCATAAGCCTTCTGAAAGCGATTCTACAGATCTATTTGGTATATCTGCTTCCGATGTTCCCTACCATATCGTATCTCAAATGCAGCCATCAATGCTTCATAATTGTTCCGTTCTCCGTCAGGAATCATTTGTAAGATTTCAGCTGCAGGTCCCTTCAATGCCACGTATAATGCGGCAACTTTGTCTTATTACGCACAGCTGCTGTCTTCTCAAACTGTAGCTTAAATACCTGAAATGGAACAGAACCATCAAATGACGGGGATTTTACCTTTGGAGTATTCGCTGAGGCATATGGACGGTTCAGTTGCAGCTCCTGGATATGGCCTTTCAAAGCATCTGCTTCGGCCGCAATTTTGTCCTGCCGTTCTCTGAATACCTCTTGCACTTGTGTTATTTTTGTATCTTGTGCTTCCAGCTGCGATGACATATAATCCCTTTGTTATTCTAGTTGAGCGGAGATCTGCGATGAAGCCGGTTCCAGCTGAGATACCATGTGTGTCTTCTGTTCTTCTAGTTTAGATGCCATGCGAGATGTGATACGCGTCTCCTGTTCTGCAAGTTGAGCTGAAATATGTTTTTTCTGTTCTTCCAGCTGAGGTGCCATGCGAGATGTAATACGGGTCTCCTGTTCTTCCATTTTAGTCGATATCTGAGTCAATAGAGCCAATATCATCTTTGTATCCACATTTGCCACTGGATTCGAAGGCTGCTTCTTCTCTTCCATTTTTGTCGATGCGTCTTCCACAAGATGAAACACATATTCGTCAACGTTAATTTCTTGCCACAAAAATAATAGACGATAGGACGGCACATACTCTGACACAAATGAACCCATCAGCTCCCCCACTAATAGCGCTACCAAAAATTCATAAGCAGGACACGCCAATGTGACCAATAATAAATTTCAAATCAGCGCCGGGTTATAAACTTTCAAAGCATATAAAGACGAGACTGAATGCCACGCTTGAACTCGACCATGAACATACAATAAAGAATACAAACGAACTAATAGAAAGACTTGACACCGTCAAACTCACAGAGAACAGCACAATCGTCGCATTTGACATAAAAGACTTATATCCCTCCATACCGCTTCCAGAGACATTAGACATAGTAAACAAAACACTACGAGACAAAACCAAAGATATGATCAGAACAGCACAAATCACAAACACACTAAGAACAACTTTACAGCAAAACTACTTCAAGTTCAACAATAAAATATATAGGCAAACAAACGGACTAGGAATGGGAAACCCAACGTCATCAATTCTCATGGAGGCATTCATACAGAACTTGGAAACAAAATATATGCAAGAACTAAAAAACGAACTAGGAGTGACATTTTATGCAAGGTACGTCGACGACATCATATGCATACTGAACAATGACAATGAAGAACGAATACTAGAATTCCTAAACAGACAACATGAAAACATAAAATTTACTATGGAGACCGAGAAAGAAGGAGAACTGAACTACCTGGACCTAACAATAAGAATTGACAGAATTACAAACAAGTTTAAATACGACATCTACAGGAAACCCACAACTACAGACACCATAATTCATTCTACGTCAAACCATCCTCAACAGCACAAAAATGCGGCATTAAGGCACCTAGTGGACAGACTTCAAAGAACACCCCTCACTCAGGAATCATACAAGAAAGAACTAACCACCATATACAACATACCCACGAGCAACGGATACAAAAAATGCCTAATAGACAAACTCCGAAGGAACCATGGATCACAAAATAGACACAACGCAGAAGAAAAATCCAAGATCTGGACTACAATGACATACACTGGAAAAACGACACAAAAATTGGCAAACTCCTTCAAGAAACACGATATCAACACAGCGTTCAGAACATCGAACAACTTAGGACAAAAACTAAGAACCAACACTAACTCGGAAGAACCATTCAGGAAACAAGGAATATACAAGCTTACCTGCGAATGCCAGCACAGCTACATAGGGCAACTGGCAACAGGACGAAAAATAAGTACACGATTCCGGGAGAACATTAGGGACTACAACAGAAAAACACGTAAACCCACTATCACAACAGAGTCAAACTATGCAAATCACATGTTCAAAAACAAATGCACCCCGACCAACATCAAAAACACAGCCAGAATACTTCACGTATAAAGAAAAGGGCGGCGCTTAAATGTGCTAGAAAACATGGAAATATACAAACTTAAGACATTTGACGGGAGAGTAATTAACGAACAAACAAACACCATATCTGACGCAATATTTGAACCGCTAAAACTAATTTACAGAGGACCAAACAACACCGCAGGTACAATAACAACACGGGTAACAATAAACGAGCACACACACAAAACAAATCAGAAAACAAAAATCACTGACTTCTACATGACTAACGAGCGTCAAAACCCACCCTTAAGTATACACTTAACATTACCTGACCTAACATCCTCAAACTAATTATCCGATATAACACCACAACTAATAAACGAGCGTTAAAAACAACCCTCATTGCAGGTACCCTTTCGGATACGTTCGTAAGACACGACTCATATACACGAATACTAACACTACCTGATACAGCATCCAGACTATAAATACATGACAACGGATACACAGATCAGAACGAAATCAAGCACTGAAGATGGCGGTTCGCCGAAACCGGTTTGTTACAGGACCAAAATTGACAAGGGATGACGAAAATTCGTTCCAATATAAATCCATCTAATTTCTTCCCCTTCCATAGCCTCTCGCAATCGTGACTGTAACTCTGATTTATTGCCTGTAGTCTTTAAGCCGCGTTGTTCCAACTCATTTTTCAGTTGCTGAATCTTTAATTCATTCAGCTTCGCCATGTCGTTGTTATCCTCGAAATCACTGGTATTTATTTAACAACACCTCTTCTGATTATTAATCCTGGGTTCGATCACTATAAAGTCAAACAAACAAATAGCTAGTTTTATTTACTAGTAATAAACGCAATACAAATTTAAGAGGTTGGTAACTTCACAGTGGTTCACTGTTCAATACTTGAAAATAAACTGATCAACCCGCCTAGCTTGGTCACTGCCACAAAGACAATGCGCCTGTAATTATTAAGCTTGCTTCGGGGAATGATCGGCCCCTATTATTTCGATCAGTCGCAAAATTCAAAAAGTCGAATGGTAGGGCGATCACGATGGGAGACATTGGACTAGGGTCTGATCAGCGCATATACAACAATGAGTATTTGTCGATGAGGAATCGAGAGCTTCTACAATTTGCACTCCAGCTGAAAAGGCAGAGACGTTTAACGTCGGTGTTCTCTATCAGATTGTTAGTGCAAGGCCGCAAACTGATACCGTAATTGCAGCAAGCAAAGAAGATATTGATGATACGGCAATTAGCTTTAGTTTATGACTTTATTATTGTAATTGTCTTTTGATGTTTGTTGTTCTCTCTAGGCTAAGAAACTGCTTCTTTTCTACCTTTTTCTGTGTGTTCAACCTAAAGTCTTTCTTTGTTCTTTTGTTTGCTTTGCTCATTTAAAAATGCTTTTGTTACTATTATAAATATACATAGTTCCCTATATTCATTTTCGGTGTTATGGTTTTTGGTCAAGCATTTGATATGGTCTCTGGCGTTAATGACAACCACAAAGTGTTACTAAATATTTTGCGTAAGCCAGCTAAAGGTTTAGACGTTGTTCATTGTAATGCACGCAGTCTACATTCCGATAAGCTTGACTATGTAAGAAATATGTTTGTTAAGTTTGCCGTTGATGTTATATGTATAACTGAGACTTGGTTCAGTTCTGATGTTTCTGATTTTGCTTATAATATGTCGAACTACAATTTGATTAGGCATGATCGGAAGTGTAAAAGGGAGGATGGAGTTGTGGTATAATTTAGATCCAATCTCAAAATTAAATTACTGAAACGTAGTTCTTAATATGAAACGTAGTTCTTAATATGTGAAGTTTCTGATGGTGTAAGTAAAATTTTAGTTTCATGTGCCTACAATCCGACTAAGTCATGCATTCTGAATGTGTTTTTTGATGAGCTTTTAGTGTTTTTTTAGAATATAAGCATTATATTATTTCCGGCGACTTTAATGTTAACATACTTGTTAATGACTCTTATTCTAATAAACTTAATGACGATGTTTCGGCTGAAGGCTTTTCTATTGTTAATAACACGGTACCTACTAGATATGCTACTAATTCTAAGCAAAGTCTTTTAGATATTTTCATCACAACGAACCTCAACCATATACTTAAATTTTACCAATCTTTTTTTATACCTGACCATGATTTAATCTTTTGTTCGTTAAATGTGGCGTTTAATAGTAGTGCGGTTGATGTTACTTTTATAAACTGGATTTTAAGTAGTTAAATGTTGATGAGCTGTTTTGTGATTTGGAGGTCTTGAAAGCCTTAATTGCACTGCCACATATCGTAGGTACGGATATAATAAATTATTGTTTTACTAGTGCTTGTTATCCGTCTGAGTGGAGAAAGGCAATTATTATTCCAGTGCCTAAGAAGACTAATGCAGCTAACCTCGTTGATTATCGTCCGATTAGTATTTCGAAGGTGTGTGAATCACTGATGGCAGCTCAGATTACATCCTATATATTAAAAATTACAATGGAACACCAAACCAGGACACCGCAATCCACAAACCAATCCTCTTCAGCAACCAGATCACCACGGCCAGCAACTACAACGCAGCAGAAACAACAACAGCAACAAAGACTTCTTGTCCAGCAACCAGTTTATTAAATGGAAATTCAACTTCTAAAACACTTTGTACACTCTTGTACAAAAACAATAAAACAATATATATTAGTTATTTTAAACTTGTTGCTTTTTAATTGAATCTTTTAATTTCTTTTATATTCTTCTTATTTTGCACTTGTCACACCCGCGGTTTGAATATACAGAATGAATTATTTTAAATCACAAAGATTATGTTAAACTTACATTCAATACAAAATAAAGTTTGCATTTTGCTTACGACAAAAGGATAGATTATCATCCCTGTTAACCAACAGCGCGTTGCATGTATGCTTGCCAGACATCTTGAAATGCATAGGTTGCCAACACACCTCCCCAAAATGCAAAGTTCATATTCGAATTGATATGTATTTCAAACTACATTTATACAAATTACTCATCAGTTACATTTCAGTTTCTTAAACTATATTTATCATTTAGATAAACTTTTGATTAGTTCAATTTCAGTACCTAAACTCTATAGATGTGACAAGGCCGTTACTATTTGGGAGTAATAATAATAGTCCAACATTTGTTGCAAGGATTAGGGAAAACCCAGAAAAACCTAATCAGACCAAAATAAAAAAAAATTCATACAGGGTGGCTGATGAATTTTGCTATATTAAGAAAGTCAAATAATTTTTTTTTCAGTGTATGGAATTCATTTTTCTTTTATTCATGTTAAAGCTCATTAAATTTTATTAAATATAGCTTAATTAGTTTTAAAAATAATGGAATTTAAATGCCCCCCCTGCTCGTCGATGCATGTGCGGCATCTTACCAAAAAGTTGTTCATTACTGCTTGGAGAGTTGAGACAGGAATAGCCGCAATTGTTTCTCGAATGTCGAATGGATTGCCTTAGTTCATTCAAATTTGTTGGTTTTGCTTTGAAAACTTCCTGTTTGCAATAACCCCACAAGAAAAAGTCAGGTGCAGTAAGGTCAGGCGACCTGGGTGGCCAACGGAATGTGGAGTTTCTGGATATCAGCTTATTGGGAAATTTTCGTCGCAATTCTGTCATAACAGGTTGGGCTATATGAGGAGCTGCACCATCTTGCTGAAACCACACAGAGTTGAAAGAAATTCTCATTCGGCGTAATTCTGGATAGAAAAACTCTCTCAACATGCTCAAGTAACGGTCTCCAGTAACCGTAACGGTGTGACCGTTTTCTTCGAAGAAGTAGGGCCCGACAATGCAGCGTGATGAAACTGCACACCACACTGTGACACGAAGTGGATGCAATTCCGTCTCATGGAGTATCTGTGGGTTGGAAGCACTCCATATTCGACAATTTTGTTTGTTTATGTTGCCGTTTAAATCGAAATGGGCCTCGTCAGACATGAAAAGACAGTTCAACATGTTCCCATCCTCTTCCACCATTTGAAGCATCTTCTGGCAAAATTCCAAGCGAATCGGCAAGTCTGCAGCGTTCAGTTTGTTGGCCATTTGAATTTTATATGGGAATAAGTCCAAATCTTTGTGCATAATTGACTGTAATGACTGTCTGCGTGGATTGTTTTGTATGGCAGCAGCTACAGCAGCGATTGTTTCCTCCGTTCGAACTGAAGGGTTTCGATGGTAAGGTCTTCTGTTGACTGTTCCATGCTCGGCAAAATTGTTTACAAGTCTTATTATGGTCCATCTGCTCGGAGGATTGCCGCCAAACGTGCGCCTATACTCTCTTTGAACCGAAACTACGGACTCCAGTGCGTGATAGCGGCGGACAATCCAAATTCTTGTTTCAGTGTCCCAGTTATCCATTTTTGTTAAATGTAAAAGTCAATCTGCAAAATAAAAAAAAAATTTACCAGATTCATTAAATAGAAAAAAAGTTATTTAATTTTTTTTGGTAGCGGCTTTCATTAGCCACCCTGTATATAAAAAAAATATTAGACAAATACTGTTTATGTCAAGTTCAGGCGCGTAGTTTTCTTCAATAACATCCATTAGCCAGTTAGACCCATTTGGCATCTTAGTTCATTGAAACGTGGAGCTGGAAGTGGCTCAGTTAATATATCTGCAATCTGTTTCTCTGGAGGATGGGGCCGTGTGCAGAAGTCCACGCAAGTGGGGAAAGTTTCTGATCGCCACTCACCTGGCAATGGCCAGAGCGATTCTTTTGCATGCGGTTCAAGCAGCTCACTACTTCCGGGCTTTGCGCCCAAGTATCCTCTGGGTAACCACCGAACACCCGTTTGGTGGTGAGCTGAACATGAGAAGGCGACAACCTGGTAAGGCCACTCCGACATAATCGGTTTAAGGGCTTGCTGGGGGGTTCAAACAGCAGCGTCTGATCACCATGTGGTGCGGCTGCAAGTGGGTGTCTGTCTTGGATCAAGCGGCTCGCTATACAAACGTGTAGTAGAATTCAACCTCCCGTGAAACGGGTTGTGCGTTGGGTTTGAGACCCACCACATAAAACAACGTTCCAATGAAATTCAACAACAAAGCCTCGGATATGAGAACCCCTTTTTTAGATGACAACACCCGCAAACGAAATAAGGATTATGAGATAAGGGCATGTACCTGGAATGGCCGGTCCCTCAATGGGGAAGGTGCCGCTGCCCGGCTGGTTGAGGTCCTGAGGAAAGCAAAAGCTGACATCACCGCCATACAAGAGACGCGATGGACGGGGCGAGGAAACACGATCAAAACACCTTGCAACCTCTACTGGAGTGGGCATGAAGACAAGCGCAGATTCGGCGTGGGATTTGTGCAACAAAAAACGCAGGGAAAGCTGGACATCGAAAAGCTGCAATCACAATAGACCGCCAATTATTTCGCAGATCGCCTCTCACACCTGCTCTCTGAGAGCACAATTCAACCTAGTGGAATGCATGAGCAGTGGGATCATATATCAGGAGCACTCCGTACCGCAGCCGAAGAAGTAATTGGATTCCGGCGAACGCGAAGAAACAACTGGTATGATGATGAAGAGTGCCGCGCTGCAACGAAAAGAAAGGACGAAGCCTACAAGACAACGCTAAGATCGAATGCAACGAGGAGTGTGTGTGAACACTACCGCGAGTTTAAGAGGGAAGCGAGGCGGCTTTTCCGGGCGAAAAAAAGAGAGGCAGAAAGCGTGAAATAAAGGAGCTTGAGATTCTGGCCAACGGGAATAATGCCCGAAAATTCTATCAAAAAATTCGGCGAATGACAGAAGGTTTCAAACCCGGGGCAAACTCCTGTAAGAATGAGAACGGGGACCTGGTGGCCGATGTTCAAAGAGCACTCAGAATATGGAGGGATCACTTCTCTGCCCTTTTAAATGGAGAAACTGAGCAAGAAACCAGAGAAGATGCCGAACCCGAGCCCACAATCGAAGATGATGGAATTGACGTTCTACAACCCGACTATAATGAGGTGCGAATAGCAATATCCCGATTGAAAAACAATAAAGCAGCTGGCGCTGATGGTTTGCCTGCTGAGCTATTCAAACACGGAGGCGAGGAGCTGGTAAGGCGCATGCATCAGCTTCTATGCAGAATGTGGTCGGATGAATGCATGCCTGAAGATTGGAATGTAAGTGTTCTCTGCCCAATCCACAAGAAGGGCGATCCTGCAAACTGCGCGGAATCAGCCTTTTGAATATCGCATATAAGGTCCTATCAAGCGTATTGTGCGGAAGACTGAAACCTGATGTGAACAGACTAATTGGACCTTATCAGTGTGGCTTCAGACCTGGTAAATCTACCATCGACCAGATTTTTACAATACGCCAAATCTTGGAAAAAACCCGTGAAAAAAGAATCGACACACGTCATCTCTTTGTTGATTTTAAAGCCGCTTTCGGTAGCACGAAAAGGATCTGCCTATATGCCGCTATGTCTGAATTTGGTTTCCCCGCAAAACTTATACGGCTATGCAAAATGACCTTGAGCAACACCGCCAGCTCGGTCAGAATTGGGAAGTACCTCTCCGAGCCGTTCGAAACTAAACGAGGTTTCAGACAGGGTGACTCCCTATAGTGCGATTTCTTTAATTTAATGCTGCAGAAAATAATACAAGCTGCAGAACTTAACCGCGCTGGAACAATATTTTATAAAAGCTTGCAACTGTTGGCATATGCTGACGATATTGATATCATTGGCCTTAACAACCGCGCCGTAACTTCTGCTTACTCCATATTAGAAAAAGAAGCGAAGAAAATGGGATTGGTGGTGAACAAGGGCAAAACGAAGTACCTTCTGTCATCATGCAAAGAGTCAGCGCATTCGCGCCTTGGCAACCAAGCCACTGTTGGCAGCAATAATTTCGAAATAGTAAAGGACTTCGTTTAACTGGGAACCAGCATAAACACCAACAATAATGTTAGCCTAGAAATCCGACGAAGAATTACTCTTGCAAACAAATGCTACTTCGGACTGAGTAGGCAATTGAAAAGTAAAGTCCTCTCTCGATGAACGAAAATAACACTCTACAAGTCACTCATCGCACCCGTCCTGCTTTATTGTGCAGAAGCGTGGACACTAACAACATCTGATGTGGCCGCTCTGGGAGTATTCGAGAGAAAGGTTCTTCGAAAGATTGGCGGACCTCTACGCGTTGGCGACGGCGAGTACCGAAGAAGATTTAATGATGAACTTTACGCAGACGCCGACATAGTTCAGCGAATTAAAACACAGCGGCTTTGCTGGCTAGGCCACGTAGTGCGAATGAGCGAAGATGCTCCAGCCCGGAAGGTATTCTTATCGGCACCCGCCGGTGGAAGCAGAGGAAAAGGGAGACCACCACTCCGATGGAAGGACCACCTGGAGACCGATTTGCGATCCCGCGGTGTTTCCAATTGGCGCAACGAAGAAAGGACTGGCGAGCTATGTTGGACGGTCAAAATCGCCCAGGCGGTTAGATGACCATTTAAAGAAGAATCTGTTTCTCTATGGAAACATAAACAACATTTATTAGTTTATTTTCAATTTGTTCTCTAGTAAAATGATATTTTATATCTATATGTTTAGATCGTTTGTGACAAGAGGGGTTATTTGCAATACTTATACAACCCTGGTTATCTTCAAATAATTTAATTGATTGTGCAAATTCTATTTTCAAACTTTCTAATAATGATTTATGCCACAGTGCTTCCCTAACTGCCTCGAACAAAGCCATATACTCTGCTTCAGTAGATGAAGCAGCCAAGGAATTTTGTTTTCGTGTATTCCAACAGATTACATTCGATTCAAACATTTTAAATAAGTATCCTGTTGTGCTCTTTCTATTACTCTCACTACCACCCCAATCTGAGTCTACATAACTAATTAAGAGACTTTCATAGTTAATATTCTTTTTAAATACTAATTTTGAATCGATTGTTCCTTTTAAATATCTTAAAACTCTGTTTAAGCATTGCCATAGCTCTTGGTTATTTTTCTGACAATATCGGCTTAACAAGTTAAGAGATGTACTCAGGTCTGGTCTTGTACATATCATAACATACATTAAACATCCTATTAATTAGGACACGGTGCATCATATTTATCATCAGAATTCAATGCTTCCTGATTTAATTTGCTTGGAAGTGGGGAATTTACAGGGTTACATTCAACCATTCCAAATTTATTTAAAACCTTATTAATATAAGCTGATTGGCTCAATCTTCTTTCATTATCATCTCTATCAATTTTTATTCCGACAAAATATTTAATTTCTAAAAAATCAGTCATCCGGAACTTCTTCAAATAAGATTTGAAATTGTTCATTGTATTAATATTTTCTGTTGATATAACTAGGTCATCAACATATAATAAAACATATATATTCTTTAGAATGTCCCCTTTGACTAATATATAAATACATCGATCCACAGGCGAATTTACAAAACCAATTTCTTTCAAAGCTTGTTCAAATACCTCGAACCAACATCTAGCATAAATAGCTAGCCATAAATAGCTTTATTCAACTTACATACTTGACCTTTTCACAAAATACTCCTTGAGGAACTGTCATATATATTTCTTCTTTTAAAACACCATTCAAAAAGGCAGTTTTTACATCCATGTGATGTACTTTCAATCCATATTGATTTGCTAAAGACATTATAAGCCTAAAACTCGAAATTCGAGCAACTGGCGCAAATGTTTCATCATAATCAATCAAGTATTCTTGCGTGAATCCACGCGCAACAAGCCTTGCTTTATACTTAATTGGTTCGCCGACTTCATTATGCCCATCTAGAATCTACTATGTTTTTGTTATCTGGTTTCTTAACCAATGACCACGTTTCGTTAATCAAATGAGAGTCTAGCTGATCTCTAATTGCTTCTTCCCAGCTTTTCTTATCCTTTCTATATTTTATCTCATCAAAAGAAAGAGGAGTATTCTCTATAGAAGACTGAGCATTCATAATACAATTTTCCAAAAGATCTTTATATGAAATTTGTGGTTTATCTTTTAACCTATCACTTTTTCTTATATTTGTCAACGGTTTTGCGTTACCTGGTTCACCTATATCTTCACATATAGTATCACCAGATAAAACTGGATCGGCATTTAATTTTTCCGTTACCATATTTTTAGGCCGTTCATCTAACTGTTTATTATTTTTCATATTTACAGTTTTATTCTCACAGATACCTGAGGAATACCCATTTCCGAGAGTGTATCCTCGTTTCTAAAATCAACCATGCTTTCTTCATTATTTAATTCAGCATTATTATGGTCAAACTCAGCTCTAGAATTAATCATATTGGTTTCATCAACAATGACATCTCTAGCTATCTCAAATTTTCCAGTTTCCGCATCCCACACCTTATAACCATTTGGTTCCATGATTTTTCATCAAACTTTCCTTTTCTTATTTTTTTTATGAACGTATACTGTTGAACCAAAAACTTTTAAATATTTGAGACTCGGCTTTTTATTATGCCACATTTCATATGGTGTTTTATTGCATTCTCTCAATGCATTACTTGGGCTTCTATTAATTAAATATGTAGCTGTCAATACAGCTTCGCCCGAGAAATATTTTGGTAATTTAGCTCCTATAACCAAGGAACGAGCCTTTTCGGTTATAGATCTAATCATTCTTTCGGATACACCATTCAATTGCGGGGTATGCGGAACTGTTAAATGGTAACTAATGCCTTTTTGAACACAGAACTCCCGCATTTCATTCGACATATCGAATATTCTCCGCCGTTATCAATATATAAATTTACAACTTGAAGGTTATAATGTACTTCACTTTTTGCAAGGAAGTCTTTAAAGATAGCAAAAACATCAGATTTATAAGTTAGTAAATATGTAACACAGTAATGAGTATATTCGTCAACAAAAATTACATAGTAAATTCTTTTGTTCATAGTTGAAGGTGATATCGGTCAACATACATCCGAATGAACAACGAACAACGGTCTATTTATGTGGTCCTTGTTCTTGGATTTTTCAAAACTAAGCCTAGCCTGCCTTCCTTTTATACATACCTCACATAAATCATCATTAGGTTGTATATTTTCAATTAACTCAATGTTATCAACCTTTTTTTTTTTATTTCATTTCTACAAATTTACCTTTACTCATATGCCCTAACCTCTCATGCCACAAACTATAATTATTTTTATTTGCAGTCGATACATATATGCCCTATTTGGTAAATTAAAATTAACAATAGGAACATTGTTACTATATTTACCCTCCATAATAGTGGTATGACCTTTATTGATCATTACACCTCCTGGATAAAACATAACTGTCAAACCAGCATCCTGCATCTTTGGTAAATTAAAATTAACAATAGGAACATTGTTACTATATTTACCCTCCATAATAGTGGTATGACCTTTATTGATCATTACACCTCCTGGATAAAACATAACTGTCAAACCAGCATCCTGCATCTTTTTAACAGATATTAAATTGTGAGGAACCTCAGGTCAGAACAATACCTCTTTTAAACAAATTTGAGTACTACTATATAGATCGATTTCTCCTTTCTTTTATGCATATATAAATTCACCACATTTCGCCACAGAGATTTTGATAGGTGAATCCAAATACGTAAAAGTAGTAAAGAGATTTTCGTCATTAATTATATGATTGACGCTCCGGAGTCCAAGAGGAAGGAAATATTGTCATTTGCATAACACGCACGTTTTAGCATAAATGCGAAGCCTGACTGGCCTGACTTTGGCTGAGTAGACATCATTTGCACTTGTTTGTAGTTAGCCTGACTATCTTCTCCACCTTTTTCTTTTTTATATATAAAGCAATTCTTTTTGATATGGCCTGCTTTGCCACAATGAAAACATTTAGTTTACTATTAAATTTAGTTTTATTAAATTCGTATTTGTTCTTTTGAAAATTTTGATTTCTGTGTTTTGTTATTGCATGTTTATTTTCGTTTCTAGTCGCTTGCAAAACTTTAAGACTAGTGTCCTTACAAGATTGCTTTAATTTAATTTCTTGATCTAATAATCTGTTCTTCACGAACGCCAAAGTCAAATTGCTTTCAGACAAAGTTTCAATCGCGGTAATAATCCCATCATATGGGGAAGGTAGGGTTAAGAGCAAATGGGATATTTTATCCATTTCATCCACTTGGGCTCCGGATGCCAGCAATTCTGTTACCAAATCACCGAATGTGTTAAAATGATTTAGCAATGTTGTTTCACCCTTTAGTTTTAATGATAATAATTGTTTGCGTATAGATAGCTGTGAAGCTAAGCTTTTCCTTTCATAAATTTCATCCAAGTTTTTGAAAATTTCTCTAGCACTGCATTCGCTTTTAGCAAAACCAAGAAAAGAACCACTCAGATACTTATAATCAAACTTTTAGCGCATCTATTTAGTTTCTCCCACTCATCCGTTTTTTTCATCTTGATCAACAACTTGGAGTGCATTATTCTCACTTGAAAGTGCTCTGACGCGAAATTTCCATATGGAATATTTTTCCCCATCGAAAGGTTTAATATTGCGCTTACCTTTATCCATCTTTATAAATTGTACTGATACTTATCTGCAGTTTTTTTAGGCATGGACTGGGCCCATAACCTATTAAAAATAACAATGGAACACCAAACCAGGACAACGCAATCCACAAACCAATCCTCTTCAGCAACCAGATCACCACGGCCAGCAACTACAACGCAGCAGAAACAACAACAGCAACAAAGACTTCTTGTCCAGCAACCAGCTTATTAAATGGAAATTCAACTTCTAAAACACTTTGTACACTCTTGTACAAAAACAATAAAACAATATATATTAGTTATTTTAAACTTGCTGCTTTTTAATTGAATCTTTTAATTTCTTTTATATTCTTCTTATTTTGCACTTGTCACACCGGCGGTTTGCATATACAGAATGAATTATTTTAAATCAAACAGATTATGTTAAATTCAACATTCAATACAAAATGAAGTTTCCATTTTGCTTACGACAAAAGGATAGATTATTGCATCATCCCTGTTAAATAACAGCGCGTTGCATGTATGCTTGCCAGACATCTTCAAATGCATAGGTTGCCAAGACTATATTCAGCACAGATACTTACTATCAAATTTGCAGTCAAGGCTTAGGCCTGTGCATAGTTGTTCCGCTGCGATAACAAAAATGGTAGATGATATCAGAATAAAGTTTGACCAGGGGGACTTAACTCTTCTTTGCCTTCTTGATTTTTCGAAGGCACCTCTGTCAGACTGATGTCTGGAAGGAAGATCACAGAAAGTCAGAGTAAGGGATACCTTCTCTCAGTCAAGGACTATTCTTGCTGGAGTTCCACAAGGTTCGGTACCTGGACCTTTATTTTTTCAATATTTTTGTTAATGATGTGTTCTCCGTGTGTCAATATGTGAATGCTCATGCGTATGCCGATGACTTTCAATTGTACATGTCCAGTCGTATTGGCCTAGTTGATGATTTGTGTTATAAGATTAATAGTGATTTGTCGGCAATATCTGTGTGGGCTAGTCATAATTGTTTGCGTTTAAATGCGAAGAAAATATTCGTGTTGCCAATTAACAATAGTGTGATTCATATAGTAAATATACCCAAATTATAGCCCTGTTTTTTTACACGCATATGCGTTTGCGCTTACTAGTTGTATGAACGGCTAAGGGCACAACCTTATCTGCATAAAATCAGTACTTCCAAGAAGTTTTCTTTACATTTTGCAACTGCCTTACCAACTTTCAGCAATCCATTTAATAATAAGCGAAATGACAACAGAGAAAATGTATTTTATATACACGTTGCTCTACTTCATAGACAAATATTTGTTAGTCTGACATTTGAGGAGCAGTGCTGAAAAATAGTTTTATGGATTATTCGCAATTGCCGATGACCGTTTTTTTAGTCGCAAGCGCAGATGTATATGCGTGTAAAAAATAAGGCTTATGTATTGGTACATATGCTCTTACAGCTACAGAAGAAACTAAGAATTTAGGGATTGTGATTAACTCCAAACTGAATCCTTGTGATCATGTGAATAAGGTCATGAGCAGTGTGTACTCTGTGTTGCGTCGCCTTAGGATCTCTGCTTCTTTTACACCAGAAGATACCAGGCTCAAATTAGCCAAGCAGAACGAAAACATACACTGCAGATTTGTATATATATACCAATATACATCTAATATCCACCCTGTCGGAAAAACAGAAAATCAAATCAACTTATCTTGCCGCTAAATACGTACTCCAAAGTGGCATACAGCAAACTTGATTCAATTTCCTCGTATAAAATAAATGTTGCTTTTAATAATGTAACTCGATATGTACCAGGTGGCGCAAAAGTAAGCTTCCGATGTTCAGCATATCGGTTGTGGCACGTGCAGTGTGTGCTGTTGCACCGTCTTGTTGGAACCACATGTTTTCCAATCCCAATTCATCAAGTTGCGGCAAAAAGAACTCGTTGATCATTGCTCTGTAGCGCTCACCATTCACAGTAACCGTTTGGCCCCGACCGATTATTGGTCAAATAAATAGTCAGCAATATTCCGCGTTCTTGTTTATTAGTGTGTATTTTGCATGTGTTTACTACACAAATGTCAAAACAGAACTGACTTTAGGGGCCAATCGCAAAATTTATAGCATTTTCTGATAGGAGGATTACTTTTGCGCCACCTTGTGTATGGGCTTCAAAAGTTTGATCATATCTCCTTGTGTAGGGTGTAGAATTGAGAACTATCGTGCAGCCAGAAACTATATATTTTTGTACAAGTTGATTGAGTACCGAACTCCTCAATACCTCTATGATAAGCTTACGATGACCAAGTCGAGGCGACATCAAAGTCTGATTGCTCCTAGTTACACCTACTTACCATCTTCGAGACTGTTTCTTATTAACGCTGTGAGACTGTAGAATGCTATACCACAGTCTATTAAGACTTAAGACCACGCTGAGTAGAGGAATCTACAAAGTACTAAATATAAGAGATTTAGCAATATTTTCTTGGTATTTTTTCTTGTCTCCTAACTTAATTCTTTTGTACTACTTTTTCTGTTATCATAGCTTCCCAAATTTAACTTTTTCATTTCTCCCTAGTCATATAAGAATTTACGTAAATGTATAAAATATAAATGTTTTGTTCTTATTGCCTTTAAATAAAAATATATACATATATTGACAAAATAAAATAAAAAAGATGATATTTCGTATGCTGATATGAATGATTTGAAATATTAATGTTTATAATAAATGATAGACTATTATTACAAAAGAGGAAACCCTGCATACATATGGAGTACAACAATCTGAAGGCAACAACAAGCTGAAAATTATAACAATCTGAAGATAAATCAATCTGATAATCAACGAGGCTTTAGGTTTAACGACCTTGGCCATTTTCCCAAACCAAAAAAAAAAAAATTTAAATATGTGACTAAATAAACGTAAAAAGTATTAGCCTTTGTTGTGTGTGCATATTAAAAATTAAAACTGTGAAACAAAAAATCATAAAATGGTGAATACACAAACTATGTTGCAGTGAAAGTGCAATAACATAGTTTGTTTATTCCTACATAGACATCAGCAGCTACTACCCAACAGACCATCGGCTAAGCGAAATGCAATTGGACTTGAGAATAAGCTAAAAACAACTGCCCAATATAAACTTCCTGCAGTACCACTTATTAAAAGATTACAAGTAAACTGATTCCCAAGTGAATTTTTAGCAAGCCTGTGAAACGCTTGTTATAAGCAAGATTTATTTAAGTATACTTAAGAGATGCTTACATCCTACATAATGTTTTCAACAATAATTGCGAAACAATAAATTTTTCCCAACAAATATAAAAGAAGTTTGTTAAAAGCATCATAAGAAAATCTATATACACCAATACCTCGCTTTGCGTCGTAGTTACGTTCCAAAAAAACACGACGCAAACTGAAACGACGCAAAGTGAATTATGATTTTCTATAGAAAACCATGAAAAGATCGAAGATAGGTTCCAGGGTTACGAAAATACTACTTAAAAAAAAAATAACAAAGTAAATATTTAAAAAGGGAAAAACCATAAACAAAAACAAATTCAATTGAAACAAAATAAAATATTCAATCAATTTATAGAAACCAAACTAAAATTAATCACTATCGGATGAGTCCATAGTGGCTGTTGTCGTAAGGCGGCTTTTCTTCATAAAAAATTGGTCCAAAGTTGTCTGAAGAGCTTTTTTTTTTCAAGTTAAGATACATTTCTTTGTAGCAATTAATATTTGTAGCTACCGCCTGGGACACTTTTAAACTCCTTACGCTGTCAGGATAGTTTTTTAAAAAAATCTCGAACCCAAAACAACGCAACTTCGAAAATCTAACGACGCACAGTGAGAATTGGTACTAATTCATCAGCGACGCAACTTCGAAACGACGCAAAACGAAACGACGCAAAGCGAGGTGTTGGTGTATATCGTACTACTATTGCATTCAGAAGCTTATATAAACCTTGCCCAAATAGTACTATTCTACAATTGTTTTTGCAAGCTTATAAAAAGGGTCCCGTTTTAATTTTTTTACAATTCCTTCAGTAGTCTTTTTTAATAGCAGAGTTAAGTCTTTGTTAAGCTTAACGCTCATATTCGCAAGGTTGTAATAACATTTTTCTCAAAACTTTTGGTCTGTTGGGTACTCGCTGTAACTGCAACTAATACAAAGGCATTGTTGTTGCCAAGTAAACAAACATATCGGGCTTTGTATTACAAAACTGTAAAATGTTTATATCGGCTATTCGGACAAAACTCGGGAAATAAACAGTACGGGAGGGAGAGAAAGCTTGTTTTGTGTCATATAAATATAAATTCTGAAAAAAACCTGGAAATGATTATGAAAACTCGTCAACATTTCGCGAATTCGAAAAACATTTTTATAACATAATTGCCATTTTTCGTTTATAATTTCGACTATAGCCAAAGTTGGTGAACTTGGCAAAAAACGACCTGAACGCAGACTTGTTTTGCCTAGTGTATTTAAATTTAAGCCATCGTAAACTGAAACTTTAGGTACATATCAATATCAATATATGATATAAATAAATTTGTAATTAATTATTATTTTCATCGCTAGGATATCTAGAATTAAAGATTAAGGCACAACTTCCAAATATAGCATAACATTACCTATGTTAAGGTACAACTTTGCGTGACTGAACTGCAGCGGAATTCTGGAAATCGCTAAAGCTTAATCTCCATCGCCAAAAATCTTAAAATGCATTTTAGCAACATTTGGTGACTTTTGCTATTGCAGTGATTGACAATCTCCTAAAATCTCCGTATTTTAGTAAATTTTTTTGGCACATTTTAACGATGAGCTAGATAAATTAATCAACTGTTTTTGGCAACTAGTTTAGCCGAAACTGCCATTTTGGAGTTTTAGCCATCTCCAAAAATCCCTATTTTTCCCCTAAAGGTAGCTTATTTTGGCAACGAAAAAAGTCTGCTGCTAAAAGGCAAAATATATGATAAAATGCTATAATTATGTCGTTTTAGGTCATAAAAACACTCAAATACATAAAATATATGTATTTTGTGAGAAAAATGGAAATTTTACATATTTACCCAACAAGTATTTGTCCATAAAGTTGGAAACTTCTGGAGAATTCACGCTACTTTGTGACTTACTCACTCCTTGGCGAAGAAAAATTAAACATTTTTTCCAATCTGCCAACTTCCAAGGGACGACGTATGTAGCTATGATCATCAGCTTTGAAAAGATGTTCAAAATAATACTGGGAGACAAAGTTACCAAGGCTGCGTCCAAAGTTAAATGAATTAACCACGGAGTGTGCTTGAAGTTAAGTTAAAACAAGTAAGGAAATCTAAGTTCGGGTGGAACCGAACGATAAATACCCAGCTCTGTATAAGTAGTCGTGGTAAATTGTTGTGGAGTTTTAAACTTTTTCTACTACCATGTGGGCAATCTTATAAATAAAAATGAATGTGTGTCTGGCGTCCAAAGTACTTAACCGATCTTCACAGTAGATTCTTGGGTTCACTGGTTACAGTATAGGCTATAAATAATTTTGGAAAAGTGGGCGGTGCGACGCCCCCATGCTATATAAAATTTTAATCTTGTATAGGCGTCCAAGGTACTTAATTGACCTTTATGAAATTTGCGCAGTAAATTTTTGGATTCACTGGTTCCAGCATAGGCTATATATAATTTTGAAAAGCGTAGGTAGTATACCTCGTTTCATGTTTCGCAATTTTATTTAACACGGTTCTGAAGTTAATAATAATAATAGCTGAAATTTGACATTTTGTTTATTTATATGTTGGCGGTGTCACGCCCATATTAAACAAAAATCATTAATAAGATCATCTGGTCATTGTAACTACGAAATTCTAGCATTCTATCTGCATCAGTGAATGAGATATGGCATGTTCCGGTTTCCTACCATCCTTTTAGAAAACTTTGGTCCAAAAGAGGGCATGGTCGTTAACTGATTTTGCTTATTTTCCGTGGGCGTACTCCACATATCTATAGCATACCTCCTATTAAGTTTCGTAATTCTATCTTACACTATTATGAAGTTATTAACAGTCGAATTTGAAATTTGCTTGACTCATAGGTGTGCGGTGCCAGGCCCACTTTCCAGTATTTTGCAAAAATCATATAAAGAATAAGAAAATTGATGTAAGTACCAAATTATATTATTATACCTGTATCAGTTAACTAGATATGGGCAGCTCAATATTTCTACCTCCTTTCCATATAACTTTTATGAAAAAGTAGGCGTGCTCGAAAAGCGATTTCGCTTATTTTCTATGGGTGCATTTATCACAACAATAGTATGCCTCCTAAGAAATTTCGTTATACTAGCGTAAACGGTTCTGAAGTTATTAAGAGTCAAAGTTTGAAAATTTCTTCATTCATATGTGGGCGGTGCCACGAATGGGCCAACCAAATTAATAAATCTAGCAAATTTCATCATTGTACCTGCTTTTATTATTGAATTACCCCATTTTATAAATTTTTCGAAATATCTCAATTTTTACTCAAGTTATCGTGTCCAAGGATGGACGTACGGACATGTCTTATTGGTTTCCTCTTCATTCTTAGAACTTTGATATATGGAACTCTATATCTATCTCCACTATTTTGTACCGTTACAAACCACCGTTATATGACCAAAACTATAATACCCTGTGTACTAGTACACGCTGCGTTAGGGACACGAATTTCGATACGATACGATACCATATCGATACTTCTGCCTTTCGATACCGATATTTTGTACTCGATACTTTTTTAGCGATAGTTTTTGGCATCGAGTATTTAGATCCTGATTTGTATAAAAGTGTCAATAAACGAAGGAAATCTGCTTTGTTGGTTTACTTATGTGTAAATTTATATAGCCACGGGGAAGTGCTATGATTTTGCTGAGGTGGCATCACCAAATATTCCCATAGACTGGAAAAGGCACCAAAAACGGAACTTTTAATTTCCAGACAAACAAGTGTTTGGTGTGTTCTTGGTGTGCCCAGAGTTAAATTTCGGGTAACCAATAAGTGTAAAATTAAGGGAAATGGGCAATTGGCATCCAAAAGGGGTTTTCCTTTGTATGCTTGAATTTAATGTATTTAAGTTGTTAAAAATTCACGAGTACAAAGTATTACGGAAAAAACGTGCCATAAAATTCAATGCAATTTTTTTAATACACTATCTCGAAAACAAAACCCAACAAATTGCCAAAACAACCAAAATGAAAGATACACCGGTCATTGTCAATCAAACGATAGCTTTCAATTTTTCTAAGGAAATTTAATCAATTTTAATATTTATATAGATACAGCTGTCTGTTGCAACAAATAATAACAGCCTATCTGAGGTTCGGCTGTTAATGCTATTGCCATAAGCATAATAAAGTACAAAGATTTCCTGCCTTAAATATGTGTTTAACCAACAACTCTAAATGAGCTATTCTTGTATGTTGGAATATCTGTTCTAATTTAGTTAGGGGCTAGCGGTATCTAGTCGGATGGTATAGCGTTTGCGAGAAGATGTTAAAGCGTAGTATTCCATGTATTGTGAGATTTACGATCACTTCAGCCTCGTCGGACGTAACCAGCCCTTTTGGCGTACGTGGAGTAACAACTCTTCTATCTTTTTTTGCGTAGATATCGTGCCTGATCTTTAAGAGTCCTTATAGTTTTTAATGATTTTATATATATATATATAAAAGCAAATTGTGTTAACGCACGCAACGACAGCGACTACAACAATACGCGACTAAAGCGTGTCAGCAAGCACTAAGCGCAACGCCCACCGCACACCGCCCTAGCAACAACAAAAAAAAAAATTTTTTTAATAAAAATTAAATGGCCAAATAATAATTATATATAAAAAAAAAAAGGAAAATGATTAACTCAATAATTACCTAAAATTATATAAGAAAGAAAAAACCCCAAGGGGGGAAGGAAAACATTGTTTTATAAATTTAAGCTTACGCATTGCTTTTGGTTAGATTTTTAGTTTTAAGATAATGAATTTTAAATAAAATTTATAATTTAAAATGGGAATGCTTAATTTTTCCATTGTTTAGAGGGTATTGGGAATTTAGGTAAGGGGCCATCGAGAATTAGGTGCGTCGATGGCCATGGATGAGGGTGGGCCAAGCACCGGGCGTCGCAAAAACACCCGCGGCGCCCCCTTTGGTTTGTTCGGCCTAAATTTTTTTTGTTTTCCAGCCGTTATGGCCGGTCATACCGGCTTGTTCAAATTTATTGTTTGTATTTTTATTTTTCAGCTTTTGTAACCGGTCAATTCCGGTTCGTTTTCAATTTTCAGGTTTTTTTTCTGTCGTTAACTTAAATTTTTCTGTTTTTTTCCTTTTTCGTTCGTTTATTTCGGTTTTAATTTCGTTTTCACTTTCAGTTATTTTTGAATCTTAAGTTCCCTTTTTGAACATTTTCTTTTGCCCGTTTTATTTAGAATTTTTATTTGATTTGAGTTTTTTTTTTTTTGAAATTTAAAAGTCAACGGTCTGTCCGTGGCATCCGGGATGTTGTTTTTATAGTTATTTTGCGCAGTTTTGTGCATTTCCCCGCGTTTAAAAGGCATGATTCGAATTTTTCTGATTATGGCGCAGGGCGGTAAGGTTGGCAAGAACCCACCCCAGCCGACAATGACTAGCCACAGTGCCCCATTGACATCATGCCGACCGCCTTCCTTACCGATCCAACTTTGATGCGTATCCATAACAAGTGGTACTTCAAATGAGTACAGCATCGATACTTTGCATTCGATATCGTGTCCCTATGTACCTATGAGGCAATTGCGGTGACATGGCTAGCGAAGGTGAGGCTGTTGTCGAACGTGACACCCATGATTTTAGGGTGGTTGACAGTAGGTAGAGGCACTATATCTATGTGGCCGTTTAACTCTGGTCCCATCTGCGCATTCCACTTCGTAAAAGAGTCGCCGTCGATTTAGTCGGAGACAGGGTCAGATTTCGCTCTGTGAATAAGCTGTAAGGGCCTCGGAGGTAACAGTTAATCCTCGTACAGATTTCGTCAATGAAGGGGCCCTTACCCGAAACCATAATCGTGCAGTAGTCGGTGGAGGGGGAAGCGTCTAAATATAGAAATGAAACAAACACCACCCTGCGGCACCCCTTGTGTGATTCTTTGTGGTCTAGATTTCTCGTTCCTAAATTTGACTGACGCCTGCCGACCGTTGAGGTAGTTAGCGGTCCACCTTTTTAGGCCACCAGGGAGTGGTGTCTCTTCCAGGTCTCTTAGGAGTATGACATGGTTGGCCGTGTCGAAAGCTTTAGAAACGTCAAGTGCCACGAGCACCGTCCTATTATTGGGGATGTGGATTCAAACCATAGTTTATCTGAGACGTTACGGTGTTTAAAGCAGATGTTGTGCTGCGTTGGTGTTCGGGCCAGGGCAGGTTTTGCAGTGTGATAAGGGAGCAGAATGGTCTCCAATAACTTAGCAAGCGGCGACAGGAGAGATATCGGACGATATGGTACTCCTTGCTTCGCCGGCTTCCCTGGTTTTAGTATGGGGACCACAATCGCTTGTTCTCATATCTCTGGAATGACGAGAGTGGTTAGCGAAAGGTTAAAAAGAGCCGCCAAATAACTCTTTATTTATCTTGAGGGCTTAGCCTTCACTATGGCTTCCTTGACCTCGGCATTATGGTTGCTGTGTTGTGTTTGTGTCTATGCGCCCGACGGATAACTCGTCTTTTGGCCCTGTCAGATGGTGGATGCATTATAAACTGTCCTCAGAAAGAGCTCGCGCATCGTCTGGGGCCCGATTTGACGCTGGCACCAAATGTAATGGCGACCTGGTCATTGTATTTGGTCGTGTTTGATAGGGCCCTGCCTGTTGTACATAATTTGCGTCTGCCTAGGTGGTGGTAGGCTGCGGCTCAAGCTGTGTGCAGTCTAGAAGAAATTAGATGGAGCGGCCACATTATCTGGCGTGGAAGGCTGCGGCTTGCTGCAGCAAGGGGCTGTGAACATATACATCCAATAGTTTTTGTTCGCGAGCCCAGAGCACATAAGAACGTGACATAATCAAATGCAATTGTTGCATTTGACCGATGCCGCAGGCTTCTTGTTCTATTGCGGAGGGGACAAGAGTGATGAGCGGCTGTGCGAGATGAAAACGCCGTTGAGCGTGAGTGGCAGTCGGGAGTAGGTGAGACGGGCATTGCAGCAGTGGTGCTAGCCGTGGAGACTGGTCCATCATTATGGTCGCTTGTGGATAGTAGGGATAGACGCCCTAAGTACGGGGTCTGTGAATGGTAGGGTTAAGCCCTGAGTATCCAGATTTGTAAAGCCATCTGGGTTGGGTTCGATACCAGCCCGTAACAAGAAAAAATGGAGCAACCGCGCTGCAAGGGTTTGCTCCGAGGATGACAGCCCGGGTCAGAACCGGCTGTTGTGGGAATGGTTGTTAGGTCTCTAGATGCGAGCAATGCCGGTCGAGCGCCTTCAATCCTTAAAGAATCTAAGAAATATCCTCTTTCTTGGTAATCAGCTGTTTTCATGATTTCTATGTTTTCAATATTTGAAAGCTTCAATTAGTAAAACATGTGTCATATTTTGGTTTACGTAAAAAGTTGTGCAAATAATAACACGCCAAAACAAATTTTGTTGCCTTTTCTGGCGATAAATTTAAAGTATTCAAAATAATTATAAAATGCGAAAACGCGATTTCGAAAACATTTTCGACCATTCCACGTGCGCGCGATAGTCGATAATTAAATATTACATCACTCTTCTCGAGGGAATTATGACTGAAAGGTTTCATAATATTATCCCTTAACGGAAATGCATCGTCAGCAACAAACACATATTGTATTTTTTCACTACTTCGCGGAAGCAGTTCAGTTTTTGGCAATCCTAACTTATTTTCTTCCAGCATTTTGAAAAACATAGTTTGGCCAAATAAGCCAGCGTCTGAAGCTCTTCCATTCATTGCATTGACTACAGCCATCATAAAAATAGAAAAATGTTTTTTGTAATTAAAGTGAGAGGAGTGTGCCTCCATTTTCCATTCATCTTCATTTCATTTCTTTCATTTTTCGGCAACTGTAGCAAAAGACAAAGTTAAATACAAGGAATAGCTTTCCTTATCACAGTGTCTCGCTTATAGATACGCTAATTTCGACAAAAGTAATTAAAATGTTTCCTAATCCATTCGTACATAGTTTTCAAAATCACGCTGGGACGTAATCTCTAGTTCCTGCAGCACTTTTTTCTGGCCCAATTTCTTACGTTTTCATACCCAGCGTGTACAAGTACATAGGGTATTATAGTTTTGGTCATATAATTGTGGTTTGTAACGGTACAAAATAATAGAGATAGATTTAGAGTTCCATATATCAAAGTTCTTAGAATGAACAGAGGAATCCATTAAAACATGTCTTTCAGTCCGTCCGTGGACACGATATCTTGAGTAAAAATTGAGATGTTTGAATGAAATTTGGCACACAGGTTGCTTTCTGGCTAAGATATGTTGCCATTTAAATCGAACCATAACCACGGACTTTTTTTCGATATAGAAAATTTCTAAAAATGTTTAAAATGAGATAATTCAATAATAAAATAGCTACAATAATGAAATTTGGTGGTGGCAAAATGAGTACACCGTTTCCCGCTAGCAGAGGGCACAGCCACCTAATCAACACGCATATCCAACACTTAATACTAGACACAATGTAAGACACCACACACAGAAGGACACACAAAAGAAAGTGTCAAAAGCTTTCGTTTTACACTTAACACACAAGTTTAGCAAATACTACGCGTTCCCGTACGCAAAATAAATTGTGCAACATAAATTTGAAACGGGTTTGAGTTAAATTTTCCGTCAGTGAAATTGCGTAAGTAGTGCTCCCCGTGAAGAGCCCTTCCTTCTCCGGAATCGAATGCTCGGATGAGGATGCCCCTGAGTCCCCCACCCGAAATGTATTCAGGTGGATTTATTTAGTTGGTCGTCCTATTAACGATTTCACCAAATATGTGGCACCGCCCACATATGAGTAAACAAGTTTTCAAATTTCGACTGTTAATAACTACAGAACCATTTGTGCTAGAATAACGAAATTTGGTATTAGGTATACAATGGTTGTGGTACATACACCCGTAGAAAATAAATGAAATCGCTTTTCCCACGCCTACCTTTTCATAAAAGTTACCTGAAAAGGAAGTAGAAATCCTGAACTGGTGATATCTCTTTAACTGATACAGGTAGAATGATATAATTTGGCAGTTACATACATTTTCTTATTCTTTATACGCTTTTTGCAAAAATTTTGCCATCAAGCAGTTTTCAGATTCGACTGTTAATAACTTTATAAACGTGTAAGATATAATTACGAAATTTGATAAGAGGTTTTTATGGTCACGCCAACGGAAAAGAAGCAAAATCGCTGGACGACCGCCCCCACTTTTGTACTAAAGGTTTCTAAGAAGGAGGTAGGAAAACATAACATGAGATATAAACTGTCGAAACATCTAAAAACGATTTTAAAGGACACTCTGAAACTAGGGCACGAATACACAATAAGCAATACGATAGAACTACTACAAAGACTTGAGACCGTTAAACTCACAAGGAGCAGTAAACTCGTATCCTTTGACATAAAGGACTTATACCCGTCAATACCACTAACAGATACAATGGATATAGTCAACAAAACACTACTGGACAAAACTGAAGATAAGGTAAAAACTGCGCAAATTACCCACGCGCTAAGAACAACGCTGCGGCAAAACTATTTCCGGTTCAACATACAAAATATATAGACAGACAAACGGACTAGGAATGGGTAACCCAACATCGGCCATTCTCATGGAAACATTCATGCAAAACTTGGAAGGAAAATATATACAGGAGTTAAAAACCAAGTTAGGCGTGGCATTCTACGCTAGATACGTGGATGACATCATCTGCATCCTAAATGACGATAACGAAGAGCAAATACTAGAGTTCCTCAACAGGCAACATAGCAACATAGAGTTCACAATGGAAGTAGAAAAAGATGGAATAATGAACAACCTGGACCTAACTATAGGGATTGACAAAATAACAAATAGGTTCAACTACGGCATTTATAGAAAACCGACTGCCACGGACACCATTATACACTCTACATCAAACCATCCCCAACAGCACAAAAATGCAGCATTGAGGCACTTAGTGGATAGGCTTCAGAGAACGCCGCTCACACAGGAAGCATACTGGAGAGAGCTTAATACAATATATAACATAGCGGCAAATAATGGATACAAGAAAGCACTTGTGGATAAACTCAGAAGTAGCCATGGAACACAAAAAAGAGTAAACGTAGAGGAAAATCCAATGGTTTGGACGGCAATGACATACACTGGAAAATCGACGTACAAATTAGCAAAGTTCTTTAAAAGATATAACGTCAACACAGCATTCAGAACATCTAACAACGTCGGACAAAAACTAAGAACCGACACTAATGCTGATGACCCATTCAACAGATACGGAGTGTATAGGCTTACTTGTGAATGTCAATACAGCTACACAGGACAAACAGGAAGAGAACAACTGCACCCCAGCTAACATAAAAACAACGGCTCGAATACTTCACGTACAAGGAAAAGGCCGGCGGCTTAATGTACTTGAGAACATGGAGATATACAAGTTAAAAACATTTGACGGCAGGATCATAAACGAACAAACCAACACTATCTCTGACGAAATATTTGAACCCTTAAAACTAGTTTACAAAAAACAGCACAAGCCAGCAGGTACAGCAACCAAACACGTAACAATGAACAAGCAAAAACGAAATATGAACCAAACTGCAAAAATCACCGATTTCTACCTACATCAACCTACCGCTTAGCTAACAAGCGGTATGTCTACATACCTACAAAAACAACCCTTGGGACAGATAACAATTCGGACGTATCAATACCGCGCACACACACACGCATATTAACGTTACCTACCACGAACACATAGATTGACATTACCTGCCACAGCACCCACGGACTATAAAAACAACGCAGCGGATAGACACAGACCAGAACGAAACTAGGCATTGAAAATGGCAGAACGCCGAAACCGGTTTGTCACAAAACCAAACTTGACAAGGGATGACGGAAAATCGTTCCAACAAAAATCATGAGATATCTCCTTCACTGACGCCAAAAGAGTACCACAATTTGGTAGTTACAATGACCTGATGATCTTATAATAAGTTGTTTTAATTTTGGAAAATGAGAGTGGCACCGCCCACACATAAATGAACATTTAGTACCGCTCACTTTTTCCAAAGTTCTTTTTTGTTATATAGGAAACGTTTATATAAAATATCATCTGGAATCTAATAAATTCGTAGATATGCTGGATTCCAACTTTATACAGCTTCACACCCAGAGGTCCCCTCAACCCACTGTGAAAGTATCATAAATAACCACCTCCCACTTTTCTAAAATTGTGTAAATATTGATTAAAGGACACATATCCAAATATCATTAATTTAGATCAAATACGTTCAGAGTTAGGACGAATTGAAATTTTATATGGCCTGGGGTCGTGGCACCGCCCACTTTTCCAAAATTATATATAGCCTTTACTGTAACCATTGAACCTGAAAATCTACTGTGTAGTGTACTCATACAAACATATGTACATAGCGTGCAACAGCCACGACCTACATGCATGTCTGTTTGTATAGCCGCATATGAAAAATGCATTTGACACCTTTGACCAATAGCGTTGCTTAAAGTATGTCAATACTTTAGCTGAGCCAGCATTCATTCTAGAGTTCTGCTTCGTCTGACGCTAAGCGCTTCTATTGGCTAATGCAAGTAATTGTCAAGCTGAAGTTGAATTCAGCTTCATAGAAGTCGAGAAAGAGGAGGAGTCTAGCAAATCACTTTCTGTGACAAATTTGTGTATAAATAGAATAAGATTTGTCAATAAAGAGTCAGACTTGATTTGATGTGAACCATACGCTCACCAAACTTATTCCGGCTGTCTCCCCGATAGCCTATTTGATCGGCCGAATCTCTCCGGCCTTTACAATCAGAGAGATCTCCCTTAAAAGTAAAAGCATTGACCCCCTTAGGACCACCACAACTGTGAAACTTACATAAAGCTCGGTTGAGTGCTTTGGACGCCAGACACACATTAATTTTTATACCTAGTAGTGCTACGCACGCAAGGTATATCTTATAACTTTAAACGAGTTATTCTTGTATATTGTATATTATATATCTCTGGAACGACTTTGGTATATGGGTAATATCCTTTGTTTTAAGATTTTCTACTTTGGTGTTGCCACTTGGGGTGGTTCACAGGGTTGCCACCTATATAAATCTTTTTTAAATATTAAGCAATATATGCGAATATGCGTATCAAATGAAAGGTATTTAAAGCCGTATAGCAACCAAAGTATTTTCGAGTAGGGTTGCCACCTGACCGCATTTTATTTATTCCTTCAGATATCGACCACTATCTCGGGAACGGCTAAACCGATTTCGATGAAATTTGGTAGATGGCTAGTATGATTTCTTCTAAGATTTTCTATTTGGATGTTGCCACTAAAGGAAGCTTAGAGGGTTGCCACCTTTCCGAATTTTTTTTAAATATTAAGCAATATATGGCAATATGGGTGTCAAACGGAAGGTATTTGAGGCCGTATACCAACCAGAATATTTTTAAGTAGGATTGCCACCTAGGGTTGCCTTAAGTGACTTTTTGTGGTTAGTGTTCGATATTTTGGAAATTTATGCTCTTGGTAAGTAAGATTATGCGACAAATTCGAAAAATACCGAGCAAGGCTCGGTCACCCAGGCACTTAACTTTAGTCGCCTAACGGCAGTACGTAATGACATAAACGGATCGAGATAGATATTGATATATATATATCAAAGTGTTCAGGACGAAAAGAAAAATCGATTAAGCCATGCCCGTCCGTCCGTCCGTCCGTCCGTCTGTGGACACGATAACTTGAGGAAATTTTGAGATATCTTAATGAAATTTGGTATGCAGGTTCCTTGCCACTCATTTTTTTTTTTTTATTTTATTTATTTTTTACAGCTTATTCTAAGCCTAGCTTATATCTATTTATTTAAAAATATTTATATAATCTAACATAGACTATAAATGTACCAACATTATTGAGTGCCAAAATGTAGTGCTGGCGTTGGACTGGCCTCCCATATCTACCAAGGCATGTAAGGTGCCGGATGTAGCTGCTTAGAGGCCGTTAACGCATTTCAAGTGCAAAAGCAACATCTGAACGGCGATGCACTGACTTGATCGAGTGCTGCGTGGCAGTATGAGGCTTCGGCGACTTTTCGACTACGTGGGCGCTGCATTGCAGAGTTCTCGACACGCATGTACTACCGTTGATGTCTAGAAAGCCAGCCCTACCATCACTATAATGGCATTGTTTTACAATAATTATACAATTTGGTTTTAAATTCCTTAGCGTTACTTAATTTAACATCATTTGGCAGTTCATTCATTTTAGACCTTTATAATATAAATTACATTTATCTGCTTCAGTTTTGTAGGAGGGCAAGTTAAAGTTATTTTTGCTTCGTGTGTTTACTGAATGTATATTTCTTACATATTTTATATTACTTCTCAAATAATCTGGCAAGGTACCCTCAATAATATTTTTAATAAATTTCATTGTATAATAAAACAGTTGCTGTTTAATGCTTAGGCAGTTAAGATCAGCAAGCATATCTCTGACAGGTGTGTCATAGCGTTTCTTAAGAATGAATCTCATAGCTCGGTTTTGTTGCTTTTGCAGTTTGTAAATTTGACTATCTCTCATAATAAAAATAATAGTAGGACAGTATATAAAATGAGGTTCAATTATCGATCTGTAAACCATAGCCTTGTATCTTCTACTTAAGTACTTGCAGGTCCGTTGCGTGAAGTATAACTTTTGGATATTTTCCCAACAGTGTAATCAACATGCTCATTAAAGTTAAGTTTATCATCTATTTTGATTCCTAAGTACTTGAAATTGTTAACTTTATCAATTGCTTCATTATTTATTCTTAGATTTTGCAGCTCGGTGCTCTGAAATTCCGTCTTGATATTACCATAAATTTCGTTTTTGAAATATTTAATTTTAGTCTATTCACGCATAGCCAATCATAGATTCTGTTAAGATCCTCTTGTAATTTTATAAATATTTCTGTGATATTATCCCCACTAATCATAAGCAATGTGTCGTCAGCAAAGAGTTTGATATCACAATGCTTCAGAGAACTAATAACATCGTTGATGTAGGTTGCAAGGGCAGGACAGAGTACCTGGACTCTGCCCGACACTTAGGCCACTAAATAGGCCCATTGTGATCATTGATGTAAATATTAAACAAAATAGGTGCCAGTACAGAACCCTGCGGAAGTCCAACAGTTACCTCTCTTCTTTCTGAGAAAGATGATCCAACTACGGTTCTTTGATACCTATTGGTAACAAAGGCTTGGAACCATTTAAGTTCCGTACCAGTAACCCCTATATTGTAAAGCTTTTTTAGTAACAGATTTTGATCTATCGTCTCAAAGGCACGCTTTAAGTCTAAAAACACAGCAATGACATGTTTATTTCTGCTCAGGTCTTCTTTCCAGTTAGCTATAACTAAGTTTAAAGCACTTTCACAGGAATGCTTTCGGCGGAAACCAGATTGTTGCGCTATAATTAGTTTATTTTCTTCTAAGTATTTCACGAGCTGGTTTTTTACTACTGTTTCCAAAATCTTTTCATCACACGGTAATGTATTAATAGGTCTGAATTCATCAGCTCTTATGGTGTTACTAACTTTCTCAATTGGTACAACAACGGATGTTTTCCATAAGTTAGGAACAGTCCCTTGATCTAAGCTCTCGTTTACAATTTGTTTATAGAAGTACCCTGTATAAATAAAAGAGTCTTTTATAACTCCTTCACTTATCAGCTTTTTCCCTCCCGTTTTATTTTTAAATTTACTCACTATTTGAAGTATTTCATTTGTAGATACTTTTTGGAATTTGAATTCAAGCGTATCATTTTCCTCAGCCAGGATTTCTACATCTCTAACAGGAATATTTGAGCTGATTTCGACTATACTGTCTATAAAGTAGTCATTTAAAGACTGTGCTATTTCGCCCTCGTTTGTGTAAAGTCGGTCATTTATTAATATTTTGCTTATGACATTGTTTTCTTTGGTCATACATATGCTATTTTTAAGGTGCTTCCACATAGCCTTGTTATCCCTTGCATTATAAGTAATTTTCTTCTCCATATAATTTGCCTTTTTAACCTTTATAAGTTTTTTATAGTTACGATTAGAATTGTTGTACTCATTGCAATTACCTGTTCTAATGGCGAGTTTGTATAAATAATGTTTGTGTCTGTTCAGATTTGATAGTTCTGAATCGTACCACTTATTCATAAGTTTGACATTAATAAATATTTTTTGAGTACGTCAAGGTGGTGAGCGCGTTTGATAGGCTATTATGCAATAATGTTGCTTTGTTTTCGATACTGAAGTTTTCAAATTCAGCGAAGCTATACTGTCGCAACTGGTTAAGAAGGCTATCACGAGTATAGTGTTCCCAAGAGGTTATATTTTTATTAACTCTCATTTGTTGCATTCGGGCCAATTTGATTCTGAACTCTATGGTTTCGTGATCGGAAATCTGATGTTCTTCCAATCTTTTACAGGAAATTGAGTTACTGCTAGCAAATAGCAGATCAATCAAAGTTTCCGTGTTATCCCCTTTTCTTGTATAAAAATCTATTTTTTGCTCCATAGCAAACGATCGAAAAAGTTCCACTAATTGCTTGCTATATGTTGTGTCTCTGTAGAGATTTATGTTAAAATCCCCAACAAAGACAGTTTTATCATGTGTTATGCAATTATTGCTCAGTATGTCGTTTAAGTATGTAATGAATTCAGCATCGCTTGAGCTAGGGGAATGGTAAATAAGACCTACTTGGTATCTAGGATAAATGTTTTTGATTTTCAGAATTATGCACCAGATATTTTTGTTATGCGTATAGTTGAAACTTATTTTATACTCTATCGATTCGTGCGCATAGACTAAAACGCCTCCTGTATGCCTACTATGGGAATCGCATCGAATAATTTTATAGGTTTGGATTTGTAACTCTTGATTTATTATTTCATCTGTTGTACAGCTCTCTGAACAGAACACCAGATGTGGCTTTTTAAGCTCTATGAGACGCTCTAGTTCCCATTTGTTTGCAACTATACTACTAATATTCAGGTACAGGCACTTCAGCTCTTGAAAAGTTCGTTGCTAAACCCGCAATTTTTGTTTAGATTGCGTATGTTTTTTATACGCAGGGCAATCTTTACTAAATGCATGATGATTAACATCAACATCAAGCACTTTTTTTTGAACCAATTCGCTACAGTTGACACATTTAATAATACTTGAAGTACACTCTTTTCTATCATGGGATCCCGCACATTTACTACAAGCCAATTTATTGGATCAATCGCTTGCTTTGTGCTTATATCCCAAACACTTGAAGCATCTCAAAACATTAATATCCTCATAAGCGGAACAACTATCCCATTCTATATACAACCTCTTTTGCTGCACAATATTCTCGAATGTCACTGCATCAGTTTCTACTAATGCAATATAGCTCTCTTCCCGACTATTGGAGTTTTCATACATTTTAATTATCTTGAAATCTTTTCCAGCGCATGAATCATTTTGCTTGGTTAAGCACTCTATCAAACGCTCGCTACTGATTTTCTCAGTTATTCCAACTATCTTCAATATCTTTTTCATCTCGCTTTTATTTTTGGTTTTTTCGGCCTCATAATCATCTCCTATAACCTCCCTAACTTTTTGTTGTACTTGTTCACAAGCTTCCTTACTTTTACATTCGACAATTATGGCCCCTTTCGTAACTTCCTTAACCTTTTTTACGAGGCCATCTGTGGGCTCTACTACCTTTTTTATAGCTTCCTTTGTTTGCTTAGCTTTCTTACCTTTATCTTTAGGTTTTATAACAATCTTGTTTTCATTTACCTTAACGGTTTGCGCAAAAGTCATTTTAGGTTTATCGCTATCGTTGGGTAGTTGCAAGTTACTGATATAATCTTTACTTTTTTGGAACTCACTAGAAATATCCTTAATAATTTCATTTTTCATTTAATTAATTTTTACTTCTATGTTGTGCTCCAACAGAGAATTAAATTCTGTAAGGATACCGGTTTTTAATTGAGAGCACTTACTAATAAATATCTGCTCAACAATTTGTTTGACATCAGCTGCTTTCATTTTTGATTGCTCACTTTTGTTGATTAAGTGTTTAATCTCTATAAATTTTGTATTTGTGTCCGACACCGTACACTGGTTACAGAACCATTTTATATTTAAGTTCTCCGTTAAGACCTTAACTTCATTCCTTTTAATGTTACTACATTTTAAACAAAAACTATATCCACACCCACCAGAGCATGCTATCATTTCATCTAACTGTAGCAACTTTGTCGTACATTCCTTGCATTCGGTTGGCATTATGAAAGTATAATTATAATTGTATTTATAATTATAACAAACATATGCACAACAAAAATAATGAAACTACGCAAAAAATACAAAATCCACTAATTATAAATATAAATTAATATTTATAAACTAAACGTGGTGGCAGCACCGTTTTTTATGTTCTGCAAATTGCCTTCCTTTTTTCTTCTACTAATCAGCAGAGCAAAACTCTGTTGACGCTGAACAGGCACAAATAATAGGCGCAATGTTAGAGGCAGAAGAAGCAAAGTAAACAAAGAAAACAACACACAAAGTAAAGCAGCTGAACTGTGATAACAGCAACAAAGCAGTCAAGCAGGTTTTTGCGTGCTTAGCTTTGTGCAGTCAACCTGCAGTCGTTTGTGTGTTTACCTTCCCAGCACTGCGACTGCGACGTTCCTTTTGGCTGAGGATGAAGCGGCAAAACAAATCCAGATTTAATGGATTTCGATGTCCTCCTCTGCTTGTTGTCCACTTGTTAATTTACTCAAAATATCCAGGATTGTGTTGCGCAAATTCCCAATTTTGTTTACGCGTTTTTTTGTTTTAATTTCAGTTTTTTTTCTTTTGATTATTTTCTCATATTTTCGCTGTATTTCTGTAGTAATAATATATATTTTTTTTAATAATGTTGTTTTTGGCTACTTGTTGTATATGAACAATACAGTTTCAAACTGCACGGTACAGCAAACGGACGTGAGATATGGTTCGAGGTATGGTTACAAATAATTTTTCCCATCAATGAATTGTCCTAGCAGCCAGCTGAATATTATATAAAATCTTATAAAAACATTTGGACGACAGCCTTTATTGGACTCATCTCCGAACTCTTTTACAATGGGCGAAATGGGATGATAGCCGCGCCCACTTTTTATATACAGAATATTTTCGAAAACAAAAAGTTTTTTTACATAGTTCTGAAATTTTTTGTTGTAAAATTTAAAAAGCGATATTTCTACAACTAAGCAAGTTATATCAATCAGATTTTGCACACACAAACTCGACCGCAAAAAAAATTTTGTCGATTTTGAAGAAGTAGGCGTGGCGCCGCCCACTTTTCAGCATACAATTTCTGCTATTTTGAAAGGCAATCGCTTATAATTCAATCTTGATATTTCAATGAAAATTGTTCAGCTGCTTCTCAGACGTATGTGTTATACTCCTGCCAAAAGTTAGACTCATCGGGAAACACACAAGTAAAATATTCGGGCACGTAGTTAATAGCCCACTGCAATAGCGAAGTTATATATATTTTTTTAATTTTCATACCTTTCATAAACATTAAATGTATGTAAGTATGAGAATAAGAAGAGAAAAGTTCACTAAAATGATCAGCACGATGAGCGGAGTCGATTTAGCCATGCCCGTCTCTCCGTCCGTCTGTCTGTCTGTCCATCTGTCTATTTGAACGCAAAATAGTCTCTCAGTTTTACAAAAGAATGCTGAATTTCGTTGTTTGCTTTCGCCATTTCATAACATACTAGCAAACCCGGTAGACGTTGTTTTGACGTTTTGATACATAGAACACATCTATATATAAAATGTCATTAACTTGAACCAAATAAACTCCTAGCTGTACCGTACTGCAGCTTTATATAAATTGGGGGCTTTTCCAAAAGTTATATACAGACTGTGTCGTGCCCAGCGAACTCCTGAACCTATCGTGAAAGTTCAAGAGCAAAAAAAAACTCAAAACATGTGGGCGTGGCACCGCCCACTTTTCGAAAATTATGTAGATATTGACTTATTGACACATATATCCAAATATCATTAATTAAGACCAAAAAAGTTCGGAGTTAGGACGAATTTAATCTTTATATAGCCTGGGGGCGTGGCTCCGCCTACTTTTCCAAACCATATACTGTCTATGCTGTACCCAGTAAATCCAAGTATATATTGTGAAAACTTCATAAAGATCGGTTAAGTTCTTTGGCGCCTATAAAAGACACACATTTTGTATATCTATTTTTGTTCCGCACACAAGGTATATTACTTCATTCATAAACGAATCGAGATGTATATCAAAACGTTCAGGATGAAAAGTAAAATATCCGGGCAAGTAGTTAATACCCCACTGCAAAAGCGAAGCTGTATATCTTTTTTGATTTTCATACCTTTCATGAACATGAGATGTTTGTACGTATGAGAAGAAAAAGAGATACTCTCAACAAAAAGTATACTGAAATGATCAGGAGGATGAGCTACGTCTCTCTGTCTGTCCGTCTGTCTATTGAACGCAAATACGAACTGAAAGTATTAAAATAGACCTGCGTAAATTGGGATGCCATAATAGATCACTACTAGGTATATTATGTTCGGTTCCACCCGAACTTAGACTTCCTTACTTGTTATTTATAAGATTGCCCACATGGTGGTAGAAAAAGTCTAAAACCTCTACAAGTCAGAACTCCACAACAATTTACCAATTTACCACGAGCACTTTTACACAGCTGGGTATTTACTGTTCGCGTCCCGCCTAACTTCGACTTTCTTACTTGTTTATACCACGATTGTGCCCAAATTCGTCTGCACATTTGTTTTCTTTACCTTCTTTTTAATGCAATCGCAAGAAGTAAAGCCGCACTTGCTTTTTTATACCTAGGAGTTAGATATGGGACTATTCGAATAAAAAAGCCATTTATTCGAAGGCTATAAAAAGTTCGAATAATATTTATTCGAATAATTTATACTTTTTTTCGAATAAATTACAACTATTCGAATAATAGATTTTCGAATAGTTAAACAAATATCGCTACAGCTTATGCACACAATCGTACACGCAAACATTCATACATACATACGAAACGTGAATGCATTATCATAGGTACAAGCGATGAAGGCAGTGAATCATTCCCACAACAGCCGGTTCTATCGCACCGGAATGACCCGGGGTTTTCTACCCGGCCAAGGGCTGTTATTTCAGTGTAACCCTGTCCAATCTGTCCCGTCCCACCCTTAAATTGTCATCCTCGGAGCAAACCCTTGCAGCTGGGTTGCTCCATTGTCTCTTGTTACGGGCTGGGATCGAACCCAATCCTGGACCAAGATACTGGATCTGCTGCGTTTGCTGGAAGAAAATCTATGTTAAACGGTCGTATTCGGTACAATGCGCCAAGTGTAAGAGATGGTTACATAAATCTGGATGTTCAGGGCTTAACCCTGCCATTCACAGACCCCGTACTTTCTTTAGTACTTTTGAGGCACCTTGCTGTACACGTCCAAGGACGTCCCGCGGTAGTCGCCGCTCTGGCACTCCCTTACCGCTTCTACCTACTTCCAATAGTCACAATAGTGGCTCAGTCTATACGACTGGCAGCACCGCTGCCATCCCTGCCTCACCCACTCCCGACTGTCGCTCACGCACACCAGCGTCTCCATCTCACACGGCCGCCGCTCAACACTCCTATCCCCTCCTATCCCCTCCTCAGATATGAGCATCGCCGAGCGTCAGTCCCCTATGTCTCTGCCCCTAATGTCCCCCCCTGCTTCCAGGAACACCACCTCCTAGTACCTGTCTCCACGTGCACCGTTTGTCGGCAAAGATTATATACGCCTGCGACATCGGTCAAGTGCAACAATTGCCTTGGCCTGTGTCACACCCTTATGTGCTCTGGGCTCGCAAACGGTAACCTCTGGACGGATTCGTTCATAGCCCCCTGTTGCAGTACACAGCCGCCCTCCACGCCAGACAACATCGGCCATGGCGCTGTCAACTCTAGACTGCGACATAGTTTAGGCCTTAGCCTACCTCCAGCTAGGGAAACGCATCCGTCCCTCACGCCTAGTATGTCCCCCGTCTCCCCCCCTACACACTTCAAAACTCTGCAGCTGAACTGTAACGGATTAGCTGGAAAGATCGCGGAGATAACTGACTTTATGAAGACGCACAACATCAAAATTGCCGCGATACAAGAGACAAAACTGAACACGAGATCGGACTTACGAACTTGTGATGGGTATAATGTACATCGTAAAGACCGTCCCAGCGGTCTTGGGGGTGGCCTTGCGTTTATTACACATCACTCTGTACAATATAATCTATTTTCACCTGACGTCGACCCCAGGGACTCTACCTTAGATTGCCAAAGCATAGCAGTCCGGTCAGGAGACGCCGACCTGCAAATCATAAACATCTATATTCCTCCTGTCACATGTTGTCCTAGAGATTATCATCCCGACATTAGTGCGCTGCTAAGGGGCGATAACCGTCTAATCCTAGGCGACTTCAACGCGCATCACGATCTCTGGCACTCCAACTTGCCAGCAGACAGCAGAGGACACGCAATTGCAGACCAAATAGATAACTCAGCATTCTGTACAGTCAATGGAGATGCCCCCACTAGGGTGGCAGGTAACTGTCACAGTTCGCCAGACATCTCCATAACGAGCGCGGGCCTTATCAACTTTGTCATCTGGCGACCGATGCTTACATAAGCTTCAGACCACCTACCCATCTTACTCTCTGTTGAACGACCGACCGACTTCATAACGACTGATAAAATAACATACATCAACTTCACCAAAGCGGACTGGGACCGCTTTACTGAATATACAGAGCGCTCCTTCGCTGCCTTACCCACTCCTACGGACGTACGCAAAGGCGAAAGAGAGTTTCGCAAGATCATTGATTCAGCCTCATGCCGCTTTATTCCTGCTGGCAGAATACCAGAAATTCGTCCGAATTTCCCGGCAGAAGCTGCGGCGATGGCAAGAGAACGTGACCAAGTGAGACTCATCAATCCCGCAGATCCCAGAATAAAAGATCTCAATGCGGAAATTCGTAGGATCGTCAACGAACACAAGCTGACCAAGTGGAAACAACACCTCGAGACATGCAACCTCTCCGGCGGAGTCGGCAAATTATGGTCGACTGTCAAGGCCCTATCCAATCCGACCAAACACAAAGACAAGGTCGACATTGCTTTCGGCGACAGCGTCAAATCGGACGCCAGGAAATGCGCGAGCTCCTTTTGCCGGCTGTTTATAATGCATCCACCTGCGGATAGGACTAAGAGAAGAGCCTTCCGACGTGCGCGCAAACACAAACACTCTACTGCGCCCATTGCCGTCTCAGTCGCAGAGGTTAAGGAAGCCATAATGAAGGCCAAACCCTCAAAATCCATCGGACCTGACGGAATCGCCATGAAGATGATCAAACACCTTGGCCACGAAGGACAGAGTTATTTAGCGGCACTCTTTAATCTCTCTTTAACTACCTTCGTTATATCTGAGATATGGAAACAAGCGATTGTAGTTCCCCTATTAAAACCAGGGAAGCCGGCGAACCTAGGAGAGTCTTATCGTCCGATATCCCTCCTTTCGCCGGTAGTGAAATTACTAGAGTCCATTCTGCTTCCTTACTTCGTTACAAATCTAAAATTGGCCGATCATCAACATGGTTTCCGCAAACATCATAGCACGACATCCGCTTTGAACGCCATTACAACGCAGATTAACAACGGTTTGAATCAACATCCACCAAACCATAGAACGGTTCTCGTGGCACTTGACTTGTCAAATGCATTTGACACGGTCAATCACGCCACACTCCTCCGAGATCTGGAGGAGACACCGCTCCCTGCCGGCCTTAAGAGGTGGACCGCTAATTACCTCAATGGTCGACAGGCAACAGTCAAATTTAGGAACAAGAAATCTAGACCACGAAGAATAAAACAAGGGGTGCCGCAAGGTGGTGTTCTCTCTCCCCTTTTGTTTAATTTCTATATTTCGAGACTTCCCCCCCCCCACCAGAGGGAGTCTCCATTGTTTCCTACGCTGACGACTGCACGATAATGGCCTCGGGCAAGGGTCCCTCCATTGATGAACTCTGTATTAGAATCAACAGTTACCTCCATGACCTTTCCAGCTTCTTCACCGAGCGTAATCTGACCCTGTCTCCGACTAAATCTACGGCGACCCTGTTTACTACATGGAATGCGCAGATGGGGCAAGAGTTAAATGTCCACGTAGATGGAGTACCTCTACCTACAGTCAACCACCCAAAAATCTTGGGTGTGACATTTGACAACGGCCTCACTTTCGCTGGTCATGCCGCCGCAATAGCCTCAAAAGTACAGAGCCGCAATAAGATCCTCAAGTCACTGGCCGGCAGTATTTGGGGAAAAGACAAAGAAACATTGCTTGCTACATATAAGGCTATTGGCCGGCCGGTTATTGACTATGCTGCGCCTATATGGTCGCCCAAAGAATAAATAATTCGAATAAATAAATTCAAATTTTTTGAAACGAATATTTTTATTCGTTTATTCGAATATTATTCGAAAATAGTTACACTACTAGCTTGAACACTACGAGAAAGATGCAGCAAACACAACAAACTACATTCAAATATATGGACCTACGATCATTTTAGCTAGCAGCTTATACAATGTAACCAACTTCGTAATTTCTTAGCTTCGGGGAAACAAGTCTTTTCGTGGTCAGTTTAAAGGTTGAGCGGAACTCGTCTAATTAGCTAGCAGCCAGCCTGGGGGGGGGGTTCTATAACCAGTAAACGCAACCTACTATTTGGTTCATAAAGTTTTAAGAGTTCCTAAAAAGACAACGATGTCGTGAAGAGGTGTAAGAGCATTTCAGCTCCTTGAAGTTATCGGGCAAACCTTACTAACGAAATCTGGGTGGACAAGCTTCATGTTGGACCCCCCTGTTTCTGCATCTATCTGATTGATGGGATCTAGCGCAGATGCAGAGTCTTTACCCACCCTCCAATGATTCTCAAGCGCGGTAAGCGAGAATCCCAAAAAATGCCTCAACCCTGGGCAACCATATCGCTAAGGAAGTATACACTGATTTACTCCATGATTATTATAATTGCTTTTATTATCCAAAAAACTTCTTGTTATACATCTGACTATAGGTAAATACAAAAATTGGGCGTGAAACCAAATTGGTGGTTTCACTTATAACGAAAAACAACCAGGAATGATTCGCGTGTTGTAACGGAGTCAAAAATTGCATTAAGTTGTGAAGTAACACAAAGAAAACCGTCGCGATGCAGAAAACAAAGCTTACCGAGAGAAGGAGAAACAAAAATAAAAAAAAACAAAAAGAACAAAAATTACGATTACTCGACTGCATTCGATCTCTTGATCTCTTTGATCGAATGAGAACAACGAAAAAAAAATGCATTTGACACGGTCAATCACGCCACACTCCTCCGAGATCTGGAGGAGACACCGCTCCCTGCCGGCCTTAAGAGGTGGACCGCTAATTACCTCAATGGTCGACAGGCAACAGTCAAATTTAGGAACAAGAAATCTAGACCACGAAGAATAAAACAAGGGGTGCCGCAAGGTGGTGTTCTCTCTCCCCTTTTGTTTAATTTCTATATTTCGAGACTTCCCCCCCCACCAGAGGGAGTCTCCATTGTTTCCTACGCTGACGACTGCACGATAATGGCCTCGGGCAAGGGTCCCTCCATTGATGAACTCTGTATTAGAATCAACAGTTACCTCCATGACCTTTCCAGCTTCTTCACCGAGCGTAATCTGACCCTGTCTCCGACTAAATCTACGGCGACCCTGTTTACTACATGGAATGCGCAGATGGGGCAAGAGTTAAATGTCCACGTAGATGGAGTACCTCTACCTACAGTCAACCACCCAAAAATCTTGGGTGTGACATTTGACAACGGCCTCACTTTCGCTGGTCATGCCGCCGCAATAGCCTCAAAAGTACAGAGCCGCAATAAGATCCTCAAGTCACTGGCCGGCAGTATTTGGGGAAAAGACAAAGAAACATTGCTTGCTACATATAAGGCTATTGGCCGGCCGGTTATTGACTATGCTGCGCCTATATGGTCGCCCAAAGAATAAATAATTCGAATAAATAAATTCAAATTTTTTGAAACGAATATTTTTATTCGTTTATTCGAATATTATTGGAAAATAGTTACACTACTAGCTTGAACACTACGAGAAAGATGCAGCAAACACAACAAACTACATTCAAATATATGGACCTACGATCATTTTAGCTAGCAGCTTATAAAAGGGTGTTTTTTTAGGGGTATAGAACTTCGAATTGAAATAAAACACAAGAAAATCGTTTTAAGGTCCATCAATTTGGCTTTATTGGAAGGATAATTTTATGCCATTAATGTTTAAATATGATTTCGGGCATGTGGCCGCCGCGGCTGGCTCGAATAAAGCCAATTCTACAGGTCCAATTTTCAACCACTTTTTCGAGCATATGGGGCCGTATGTCGGCAATAACGCCACGAATGTTGGCTTCCAATTCCCCTAACGTTTCTGGTTTGTTGGTGTGGACGAGCGACTTCACATATCCCCAAAGAAAATAATCCAATGGTGTCAAATCACACGACCTTGGTGGCCAATTGACAGGTCCATTCCCCGAAATTATGCGCTCATCGAATGTTTCCTTCAATAAATCGATTGTGACGTGCGCTGTGTGGCATGTAGCGCCGTCTTGTTGGAACCACAACTCATCCACATTCATGCCATCCAATTCGGGAACAAAATAGTCGGTTATCATGGCTCTATACCGGTCTCCATTAACGGTAGCTGCCTCTCCAGCATTATTGCGGAAGAAGTATGGCCCAATGACTCCACCAGCCCATAGAGCACACCAAACAGTCAGTTTTTGTGGATGTAATGGCGTTTCAAGGGTCTCATGTGGATTCTCTTCACTCCAAATGCGGCAATTTTGCTTGTTGACGTAGCCATTCAACCAAAAATGAGCCTCATCACTGAACAAAATTTTGCGATGAAAATCAGCATCGAAATCAATCTCATTTTCGGCCCATACACCAAAATCACGACGCATTGCATGGTCTCGCGGCTTTAATTCTTGCACAAGCTGGATCTTGTAAGGTCGCAAGCCAAGATCTTTGCGCAAAATCTTCCATAAAGTTGATGGACAAAGCTCCAATTGCTGTGCACGGTGGCGAATCGATTCATTCGGGTCCTCTTCAACACTTTGCTCTACAACGGCAATTGTTTCTTCGGTGCGCACTGTTCGACGTCTCTGCGGATGCGTATTATCACATAGAGTAAACGTAGTGCGAAAACGATCCATGGTTAACCGAATTAATTGCTCTGATGGACGATTATGTCGACCATAAAATGGACGGAGCTCACGGTAAACTTCGCGAACTGAACCATTATTTTCGAAATAAATTTGCACGATTTGCAAGCGTTGTTCTTTTGTCAACCTGTTCATGATGAAATGGCAAACCAAACTGAACATAAATGACATTAGAGTTGCCAGATTTGACCACAAAATGCTAGTTTTATCTCTATTCGAAAAACAAACCTGTAAAAAAAACACCCTATACAATGTAACCAACTTCGTAATTTCTTAGCTTCGGGGAAACAAGTCTTTTCGTGGTCAGTTTAAAGGTTGAGCGGAACTCGTCTAATTAGCTAGCAGCCAGCCTGGGGGGGGGTTCTATAACCAGTAAACGCAACCTACTATTTGGTTCATAAAGTTTTAAGAGTTGCTAAAAAGACAACGATGTCGTGAAGAGGTGTAAGAGCATTTCAGCTCCTTGAAGTTATCGGGCAAACCTTACTAACGAAATCTGGGTGGACAAGCTTCATGTTGGACCCCCCTGTTTCTGCATCTATCTGATTGATGGGATCTAGCGCAGATGCAGAGTCTTTACCCACCCTCCAATGATTCTCAAGCGCGCTAAGCGAGAATCCCAAAAAATGCCTCAACCCTGGGCAACCATATCGCTAAGGAAGTATACACTGATTTACTCCATGATTATTATAATTGCTTTTATTATCCAAAAAACTTCTTGTTATACATCTGACTATAGGTAAATACAAAAATTGGGCGTGAAACCAAATTGGTGGTTTCACTTATAACGAAAAACAACCAGGAATGATTCGCGTGTTGTAACGGAGTCAAAAATTGCATTAAGTTGTGAAGTAACACAAAGAAAACCGTCGCGATGCAGAAAGCAAAGCTTACCGAGAGAAGGAGAAACAAAAATAAAAAAAAACAAAAAGAACAAAAATTACGATTACTCGACTGCATTCGATCTCTTGCTCTCTTTGATCGAATGAGAACAACGAAAAAAAAAATTTGTTCTTTTTTTTTTTTGTTTTAGCAAAAAAACTGGATAAAGGCAAATATGTATGCAAGTATTGTAAAAACTACATATATCTTGGTTATAAATATTTTCTGACTTACATGAAAATCCGCAACATGATGCAAGGCCCCGCATTATGGTGACAGTTCGCTGCTAAGGAAATATTTAGCAATATACATAGGTACTACTGCTTTCCAATTTTGTAATGTAATTGATTACCTATTAATGGTTTAATTGTTTTGTTATTTTTTGTTTTTTTTTTTTCTTTGTTTTTGTGGATTGCGTTAGCCGATAACTGGCTTTCACATTACCAGGACTTCTCTAAGTTTGTGTTTTCTGTTTGGCATGCTTTGTTTTTATTTCTTTCTTTTTTTTTTTTACACAATTGTTGTCGCTCCGTCAGTATTTCTCTAAATTTAGTTTTCTGGTTGTTTTCCCTTTTCTCATTTTTATAAACTTGTTATACTGGTTTTATTTCTGTTTTTTTTTTTTTTTGTTTTTTTACAACGGCGTGTGTCTTAACCTACGCCAACTAGTTATATATTCTCTGGAACAATCTCGATTTTCACTATACACTAGTTTAGTTCTTATTATTTCTTTATTTAAATTTTTTTTTTGTTTTTTTTTTTAATTTTTCAGCTAAATCGTTTTGGGTCAAATGTAACGCAAACCGGACCCTGCGGGTAGCCCAACCCTCAGCTCGCGCAGCTGTGACCGAAATGACTGCTGTGTCCAATCTTACAACGCGATTTGTGAAAGGTTGGACTGTGTTGCCTTTTGTTTGCTGTTATGTAGAAGCGCAGTATGTAAATTAGGTTTTAATGAGAGATGAATGCGATTTCCATGCGTAGATGGACGGAAATGTGTATCGGGACGCCTTCAAGTCTGCACTCCAATTTTTCTGGGTACTAGGAATTTTTCCACACTGTATAGTATTGATGACCTATAAACCATTTAAAAGCTCCGTTGTACATTTGCGAAAGGGTTTATATATATATATATAAATTTTTTGTTTGTTTTTTTTTGCAACTACTTACTTTTGGGTGATGTAAATTCTATTGATGGGTATGAAAATTTAAGATAGACTTTGGTTAAAATTACCAGTAGTTTCCGTGTGTAACACGTCGAGTGAAAAAACCGGAAAAGGAAGTTCATTTTCTTTGATCTCCTTTTATAGGGCGATGGACAGACGGACGGATGAACTGATTGACAAAAGTGTCAAACTACGACTTCTCCGAACCAGTGTTGTAAAACGACATTTCGTAACTTATTAAGTGGTGAATAGGGCAGGCTTAGTTATATTGGGTTTCCCTCTTTGGCTTAATATAAAGGTAAACCGAAAATCGTTTGATGTTAATGTATGTTGGCATTAGCCGAAAGGAAGCATGTCACAAAACCAGATAAGAGGAAAGTTTATTCAACTGGAATGTTAGCTGGAATCCGGATTTTTAAATTTTTTATTAGAGTGCAATGTTATGGTCGAATGTCTTTTCCACTAAAGGTACCGAGCAACTTTCCGTTCAAGTCTTCTAAGATATAATAATTATTTCCCACCTTTTGTCGAATTCGAGCTTTAAGAAAAGGAGGGCAAAGTTTGGCGTTAAAATTTTTAGACGAATCGCTTTGAGCGAAGTTTCTCCGAAATATTTCTTGGCCGATGCGAAACGACTGAGGTTTTGACCGTAGGTTGTATTGATGTTGGTTTTTTTCATACGCAGCTTTAAATTTTTTTTTGTATACTTTCCCTTAGCACCGCCATAGAATCGCACATATTTAGGCAGCAATAGGGCTCTTCAAGCAAGTCGAGATTTTTAAGTAATTTATACTCAGTCCCGTGAGTAATCATGTTCAACCCGTAAAGAGCCTTATACGGGGAACAACCAATACTTTGGTGTACACTATTTCGAAGTGCGCACGATATACTGGGCAGATTTACATCCCTATATGCTCTTATAGCAGCAAGAAGCGATCGGTTCACCCTCTCCGATGCATTGCTTTGGGGAGAGTAAATAGCTGTGTATACGTGGTCTATACCAAAAGAAATCAGAAATATATTAAAGTCGTTTGCCTTAAACTGACTTCCATTGTCCGAAACAACAGTTTCCGGGACACCATAACAGATAAATATTTCCTTTTTTAAAAATTCTTTAATTTTTGCTGACGTAAATTTGCGCAGTGGGCAAAGCCAGTGAAATTTACTGAAGTGATCAATTACGATTAATAACCCAATAAAACCTTTCTTGCTTCTAGGGTATGGCCCCAATAGGTCGATGTAGAGTTTCTGGAAGGGTCTACATGAACTAGACTGCTTTCCCATTGGTGGACGTATTATATAATTAGGCGATTTGGTTTCTTTACATACGTCACATTTACGTATGTACTCGCGAACGTCCTTGACTAGTCCAGGCCAATACAAATGTCTCTTTATCAAGTCCGTCGTCTTAACCATACCTCCGTGCGAAGCGATTTTATTGTCATGAGCTATTTCTAAGACTTTCATGCGTAGATTTAATGGTACCCACAATTTCCAAGCGTTTTGTTCTTGCTCCTCGTCTCCGGTAGCATGCTCTGTGCGTATGTATACAAATTTGTCGACAACCTTAGGTCGGGAAATTTTTCTTGGTCTATTCGTATGCGCTCTTTTAGTTGAGTATAATCTTCGTCATAAAAGTGGGGTGATTCAAGATCGATAAGCGGGTAAAGTTTTCCGATGACGGATATTCTCTCTCTTACATGCGTGATAATGCATCGGGAACTACATTATTTTTTCCCTTACGATGACTAATTTTGAAAGTGTATCCTTGTAACTTAAAAGCCCACCGAGCAAGTCGACCAGAAAGGTTTTGCTCCCTCATCAACCAAACTAAGCTAGCTTGATCGGTGACGACTTCGAAATCTTGGAGCTCGACGTAACAACCAAAGCGTTCAATGGCTTCAATTGCAGCAAAACATTCCCTTTCGGTTACGCTATAATTTCGTTGTGCGGCGTTTAACTTTTTAGACATGAACGCAATCGGGCGTTCCATTCCCTCCTCGTCTAGCTGCACAAACACAGCGCCTATACCATAGTCACTAGCATCGCAGTGTATGTAGAATTTTTTTGAAAACTCTGGGTGGACTAATATTGGGGCAGAAGTGAGTACCGTTTTTAACGTCTCAAAAGCTTTTTGCGCATCTTCTGTCCACTTGAATTTTTGTTTGGTTTTAAGTAACTCTGTAATGGGAAAGGAAATATCCGCAAAGTTTTTAATGAAACGACGATACCAACCACAGATTCCAAGGAATCCTCGAACTTGTTTCATGTTTTTGGGCGGTGGCCATGCCAAAATTGAATTTATTTTCTCCGGATCCGTAGATATCCCTCCATGTCCAATAACATACCCTAGATATTTAACACTGGTTACACAGAATTGGCTTTATGACAAGTTCAGTGTCAAATTTGCCTTTTTGAACTTTTGTGCCAAGCGAACTAAAACCTCTAAATGAGTATCAAAATTATCTGAAACGATACATAGATCATCCAGGTAACCAAAAACACAATGACGTAAGTCATCAGGTATCAGTTCATCCATCAATCGGGACATTGTGGACGGTGCATTGCATAAACCAAACGGCATTGTAACGAATTGATACAGTGGTCTACCCGGAACTGTAAAGGCGGTTTTTGGCTTCGAGTCTTCGGATAGTCCTATCTGCCAGTAAGCATCCTTGAGATCCAGTTTGGTTTTAATATTGGCACATGGTAGTCTCGAAAAAATTCCTTCTATACTGGGTAGGGGGTATGCGTCCCTTTTGGTCACGGAATTGACTTTACGGGCGTCTAAACATAAACTTACTTTCCCGGGCTTTACAACCAAACGCATCGGAGAACTCCATGCACTTTCACTGGGTTCTATAACTCCTAAACTTAACATGCGGTCTATTTCAGTATACATCAACTTTTCCACAGCTGGACTAACCGGGTAAAATCTTTGTTTTATGGGCTTCGCATTCCCTACATCAATGGAATGTTCTATTAATTTTGTACGACCTAGTCCTTGGTTTTCAAAGTTAGGAAATAGGATTTTAACTGCCTCTAATTGTTGTTGTTGTAACGAGGTTAATGAAAATAACTCTGATGTTTGGGATACCTGATTCTCAGGAGATTCTATGGATAGACTCGAAATTACCTTTGGTGCAAGTGCAAAACGTTTCCAAAAATCAACTCCGAGTATCAACCTGTTCGAAATAGATGGTATCACGAATAGTTTCATCGTTTTAGTATGGTTGTTGTAAGTCATCTCTACTTCCAAACATCCGGTAACTGCTTGTGTTTTTCCTTCCGCTGTTTTTACAAATGCCGAAATTTTTTTGAACTGAGGTAATTTTTCCAGGTTTTGTCTAGCGAAACTCGACCCCACGCAACTTATATTAGCGCCGGTGTCTAAGAGACCTGTCTCCTCATATCCCAGAAACTTCACCTTTGCATAAAAGCGTATGTCGGAATCATCAATAATAATAGAAGAGATGAGTAGTTTTTTTGTATCTTTTACTGTTTTATAAAAGTTGCGTAACCGCTGTGTAGACCTTTTTGGTTTCCTTTTAAGAATTACTGGAGATTCATTAAATATTTTTTCACGCTTTTCCATGTATAGTTTTAAACGTTCATGGTAAGGAAGCATTGGACGTAATGTGGTTCTAGGCACTTCTTGTTCGCTACGAGGTGGATTAAGTTTTAACACTTTTGGTAATTCCTCAGGTATGTTGGAATTTATGATTTTGTTTGCCCTCGCGTTGGATCGAAGGCATTCTTCGGCAAGTTTTTTGAAGTACGAGATTTGCATTTTACACATTGAGGTTTGTAGGTATTTTGCTCTCCGCAACCATAGCAGAATACTTTTCTGTCAGCCAAACAATCTTCCCAATGGTGAGATGCGTCACCACAATTCCAGCAGGACGACGGTGCCGAAGTTTGATGCTGAATGGCAGCAATAGATACATTAACATCCAATTCCGGGTCTATCGTGGACGACTCCATGTCGACAGATGCAATATTCCTACGAATCGACGTGTTAGGTAAGCTACGCGACACTTGCGAAGCGGTACGCCGATACGGATCATCAGCGAGTAGATGTTCTCGCATTTGAACTAATTTACGTAAATGGGCTATAGAATGTATCGGTACATATAACAATTCTTGTCGGATTTCGGGTTTCAAGTTTCGGGTAAGAATTTCGACCAATTCTGCCTCTTCCATTGGGCTAGACAGCTTATCAGTAATTGTACTGATGGCATCATAAAATGACTCAAAGGTTTCATTCGGCTTTTGTTTTCTGTTCCGTATTTGTTCTAGGAAATCAAAACTCTAGCGATAATCTTTATATTGGTATCTCAGGGCAGAACAAAAATCTTGCCACTCAATGCGTGGTACTTGCTTGTGATACCTCCAATACCAGTCCCTGGCTTTGCCACTAAGCAGAATGTGTAGATTTTGGCACACATAGGAAAAGTCGTTATTGAAGGATCCTCGTGTGACAGAACGTATACGGTAAATAAATTCCTCCACATTCAATCCATCCGTAGAACCATCAAATTGGACTTTCCAATTTTGAATAATGGTCGTTATTTTATGAGCATTAAAATTATTTGGTATTTGACCTGGTGCGGGTTGAACCCCATTGATTCCCTCAGCGACAGTACTGGGCAAAGTTGCGACAGGACGCGAGTTTAGATGCATGTTTTCTAACATACGTTGTATGCTATCCTCGATCATATGAGATATTCGTTGGTAATCGATATTGACATCTGATGTCAGGAAACGAGGTTGGCTTGAATAAGAAATTCCATGGTCAGGGGGATTGGTATAAACATTGCTCGGTGCTGCATTTAAGTCCATCAGGGGTAAGGTATGATTACGAAATGTAGGCGTATTATTCGGAGTACGAGGGCATTCCAGACGGAAATTTGATGACCGGGTGTTATATCTGTGGGGAGTCTTGCCCCTACCTCGACCTCGGTTATGTGATTGGTTCATACTGGAGTTGTTTTCAACTCCTTTAGAAACGGGTGCGGCGGCCACCGGTTGTAAATCCTTAGGGTGACACAAGCGTTTACAAATAGGACATTCTGTGTTCTCTGTGATCCATTTAGTTATGCAGGCTTCATGGAAAATATGGTGGCATTGCGTTTGTGAACAACATTTTTCTTCGGTCATCTCTTGTAGGCATATAGAATAAATGGGACATGGCTTTCAATGGCCACTGAATTGGGAATACTTTCTGAGCTATTCATGACAGGTATTTCACACAATTAAATTTTATGTATTACAAAGAGAAAACTTCCTTTTTATGCGATATTATGGAAACGTTCGGGTTGACGGATTATTTTTTTTTTTTTCAAGGTGGTCCAAAAGAAGTGTACATTTAAAACCGGGCTATTGGAACAGGATACTGAACAATTCTCATATGGACGAAAAGAAGCATTTGTCACTAAAGCGACGCGTAGATTTCGTATTCCGAATATGAAAATTTGACAGTCCTTAATTGTTAACAAAGAAAGGTCTCTTTACCAAAGTAAAACTTTGAGATTGGGTTTAAAAGGAAAGTTTCAAATCTTCTAAGTCGTTGAGCTTTAACTCAAAAATTGCAACGAAATCCGGGAAGCCAAACTTTTATTTAAACCTCTTAGGAATTGCTTACTATTGAAAATCAATAGAGTATCTATATTTAATCTATATTTTTGGGAATCGCAAAACGTAAATTGAAAGGCTGTTAAATGTCAAGTTCATACGCTGGAACTTGATTGCAACTAAATTTTTAGCTTTGCGGCCCCACGTTGGGCGCCATTTTATGTAACCAACTTCGTAATTTCTTAGCTTCGGGAGACAAGTCTTTTCGTGGTCAGTTTAAAGGTTGAGCGGAACTCGTCTAATTAGCTAGCAGCCAGCCTGGGGGGGGTTCTATAACCAGTAAACGCAACCTACTATTTGGTTCATAAAGTTTTAAGAGTTCCTAAAAAGACAACGATGTCGTGAAGAGGTGTAAGAGCATTTCAGCTCCTTGAAGTTATCGGGCAAACCTTACTAACGAAATCTGGGTGGACAAGCTTCATGTTGGACCCCCCTGTTTCTGCATCTATCTGATTGATGGGATCTAGCGCAGATGCAGAGTCTTTACCCACTCTCCAATGATTCTCAAGCGCGCTAAGCGAGAATCCCAAAAAATGCCTCAACCCTGGGCAACCATATCGCTAAGGAAGTATACACTGATTTACTCCATGATTATTATAATTGCTTTTATTATCCAAAAAACTTCTTGTTATACATCTGACTATAGGTAAATACAAAAATTGGGCGTGAAACCAAATTGGTGGTTTCACTTATAACGAAAAACAACCAGGAAAGATTCGCGTGTTGTAACGGAGTCAAAAATTGCATTAAGTTGTGAAGTAACACAAAGAAAACCGTCGCGATGCAGAAAACAAAGCTTACCGAGAGAAGGAGAAACAAAATTAAAAAAAAACAAAAAGAACAAAAATTACGATTACTCGACTGCATTCGATCTCTTGCTCTCTTTGATCGAATGAGAACAACGAAAAAAAAAATTTGTTCTTTTTTTTTTTTGTTTTAGCAAAAAAACTGGATAAAGGCAAATATGTATGCAAGTATTGTGAAAACTACATAAATCTTGGTTATAAACTTACATGAAAATCCGCAACATGATGCAAGGCCCCGCATTATGGTGACAGTTCGCTGCTAAGGAAATATTTAGCAATATACATAGGTACTACTTCTTTCCAATTTTGTAATGTAATTCATTACCTATTAATGGTTTAATTGTTTTATTTTTTTATTTTTTTTTTTTTTTTGTTTTTGTGGATTGCGTTAGCCGATAACTGGCTTTCACATTACCAGGACTTCTCTAAGTTTGTGTTTTCTGTTTGGCATGCTTTGTTTTTATTTCTTTCTTTTTTTTTTTTTTTTACACAATTGTTGTCTCTGTCAGTATTTCTCTAAATTTAGTTTTCTAGTTGTTTTCCCTTTTCTCATTTTTATAAACTTGTTATACTGGTTTTATTTGTGTTTTTTTTTTTTTTTTTTTTTTTACAACGGCGTTTGTCGTAACCTACGCCAACTAGTTATATATTCTCTGGAACAATCTCGATTTTCACTATACACTAGTTTAGTTCTTATTATTTCTTTATTTAAATTTTTTTTTTTTGTTTTTTTTTTTAATTTTTCAGCTAAATCGTTTTGGGTCAAATGTAACGCAAACCGGACCCTGCGGGTAGCCCAACCCTCAGCTCGCGCAGCTGTGACCGAAATGACTGCTGTGTCCAATCTTACAACGCGATTTGTGAAAGGTTGGACTGTGTTGCCTTTTGTTTGCTGTTATGTAGAAGCGCAGTATGTAAATTAGGTTTTAATGAGAGATGAATGCGATTTCCATGCGTAGATGGACGGAAATGTGTATCGGGACGCCTTCAAGTCTGCACTCCAATTTTTCTGGGTACTAGGAATTTTTCCACACTGTATAGTATTGATGACCTATAAACCATTTAAAAGCTCCGTTGTACATTTGCGAAAGGGTTTATATATATATATATAAATTTTTTTTTTTTTGCAACTACTTACTTTTGGGTGATGTAAATTCTATTGATGGGTATGAAAATTTAAGATAGACTTTGGTTAAAATTACCAGTAGTTTCCGTGTGTAACACGTCGAGTGAAAAAACCGGAAAAGGAAGTTCATTTTCTTTGATCTCCTTTTATAGGGCGATGGACAGACGGACGGATGAACTGATTGACAAAAGTGTCAAACTACGACTTCTCCGAACCAGTGTTGCAAAACGACATTTCGTAACTTATTAAGTGGTGAATAGGGCAGGCTTAGTTATATTGGGTTTCCCTCTTTGGCTTAGTATAAAGGTAAACCGAAAATCGTTTGATGTATGTTGGCATTAGCCGAAAGGAAGCATGCCACAACAAGTAATTCCGAGCTGCTCCTTTCCCAACCTACCATGGCTTCATGTTGTTGTTGTAAATAAAACCCAAATTATCCCCTCACACTTCCTCTGAAACTAGGCCAATAAAAAAATATATTACATGTTCATGATTCTAGATTAGAAGTAGTAGCACCAGTACAAACATATGTATGTAGGTATTTTACTCTCTCGGGAACAGCGATAAAAAAGAATGTCCACGTAGCTACAGCAGTAAAAACATACAGACATATATGTGTAGGCGTGCATAGAAATGGTATAAAAACAAGTAAGGAAGTCTAAGTTCGGGTGGAACCGAACATTTTATACCTAGTAGTGATCTATTATGTCATCCCAATTTACGCAGGTCTATTTTAATACTTTCAGTTCATATTTGCGTTCAAATAGACAGAAGGACAGACAGATGGACGTATCGAGAGACGGACATGCCTACATCGACTCAGCTCATCCTCCTGATCATTTCAGTATACTTTTTGATGGGGCTATCTCTTTTTCTTCTCATACGTACAAACATTTCATGTTCATGAAAGGTATGAAAATCAAAAAAGATATACAACTTCGCTTTCGCAGTGGGGTATTAACTACTTGCCCGGATATTTTACTTATCATCCGGATCGTTTTGATATACATTAATAAATATATATCTCGATTCGTTTATGCCGAATAAAGTAATATACCTTGTGTGCGTAACAAAAATAGATATAAAAAAGGGTGTCTTTCATAGGCGGCAAAGAACTCAACCGATCTTTATGAAATTTTCACAATATATACTTGGGTTCACTGGGTACAGCATAGACAATTTATAGTTTTGGAAAAGTAGGCGGAGCCACGCCCCCAGGCTGTATAAAGTTTCAATTCGTCATAGCTCCGAACTTTCTTGGTCTTAATTAATGATATTTGGATATATGTGTAAATAAGTCGATATCTACATAATTTTGGAAAAGTGGGCGGTGCCACGCCCACGTGTTTTGAGGTTTGTTTTTGCTCTTGAACTTTCACGATAGGTTCAGGAGTTCGCTGGGCACGACACAGTCTGTATATAACTTTTGGAAAAGCCCCCAATTTATATAAAGCTGCAGTTCGGTACAGCTAGGAGTTTACTTGGTTCAAGTTAATGACATTTTATATAAAGATTATTTCTATGCATCAAAACGTCAAAAGAACTTCTACCGGGGTTGCTAGTATGTTATGAAATGGCGAAAGCAAACAACGAATTTCAGCATTCTTTTGTAAAACTGAGAGACTATTTTGCGTTCAAATAGACAGATGGACAGACAGACAGACGGACGGAGAGACGGGCATGGCTAAATCGACTCCGCTCATCGTGCTGATCATTTTAGTGAACTTTTCTCTTCTTGTTCTCATACTTACATACATTTAATGTTTATGAAAGGTATGAAAATCAAAAAATATATATAACTTCGCTATTGCAGTGGGCTATTAACTACGTGCCCGAATATTTTACTTGTGTGTTTCCCGATGAGTCTAACTTTTGGCAGGAGTATAACACATACGTCTGAGAAGCAGCTGACCAATTTTCATTGAAATATCAAGATTGAATTATAAGCGATTGCCTTTGAAAATAGCAGAAATTTTATGGTGAAAAGTGGGCGGCGCCACGCCTACTTCTTCAAAATTGAAAAAATTTGTTTGCAGTCGAGTTTTCCTTAAAAATCTTATTATGTGTGCAAAATCTGATTGATATAACTTGTAGAAATATCGCTTTTTAACTTTACAAAAAAAAATTTCAGAACTATGTTAAAAAACTGGGCGTGGACATTAACCGATTTCGCCCATTTGTACAGCAAACAGTTACCTTTATATATAGAACATTATCACCAAATTTCGTTTCGACAAATCAATTTTTGGCGGAGTTATGGCATAAAGAGTTTTGTGGAATAGTCCACTATAAAAGAGGCGGGGCCACGCCCATTTTCGAAAATTTTAAGGTTTCGGATTTTTTTGTTTACGGAAACTTTAAAAGTGAAATATAAATGATGTAAAGCTATTTTACGCAAAGTTATTGCCTATTTAATATATCTACGATCCTTTTCAAAATCTTTCATATAAAAATGGGCGTATACCTTAACCGATCCCGCCCATTTTTTCCTGAAACATTCCTTACATACCTGGAAACCTGCGAGCTGAATTTCGTTTCGATATCTTGAACAGTTTTTGGTTTATGATTAATATTATTTCTAAATTTGATTTAATCAAGAGTGGGCGGTGCCACGCCCATTTTCAAACATTTCTTGAAAACTTTATTTTACGCCTCAATCTCAATGCACTCACCAAATTGTATCCTTATACGTGCATTATGTACTGAGTAATCACTTTTTTGTGTTTTCGAAAATGCTCTATATATAAAAAGTGGGCGTGGCTATCATCCGATTTCGCCCATTTTAAATAGCGCTGGGAGATGAGTGCCAAGGAGCCCGCATACCAAATTTCATTACGATATCTCAAGATTCACTCAAGTTATCGTGTTCACAGACGGCCGGACGGACGGACGGACGGACATGGCTTAATCAATTTCTCTTTTCGTCCTGAACATTTTGATATGTATAAGTCAATATCTATCTCTATCCGTTTATGACATTACGTCCTGCCGTTATGCGACTAAAGTTAATATACCTTGTGTGCGTAGCACTACTAGGTATAAAAATATAACTAGCAATCAGTATACGAGATGTGTTCAAAAAGTATCGCGAATTTTGTGTTTTTTCAAAAATTATTTATTTATTCATGAATATCTATTTTGTCCCCTTCAAAGTAATCCCCATGAGATATTATACACTTGTGCCAACGGTTTTTCCAATCTTCGAAGCACTTCAAAAAATCATTTTTTTGTATCTTGTTCAGCTCCTCCTTCGATGCCGTCTTTATCTCGTCAAGAGAAGCGTAACGTCGTCCTTTCATGGGCCTCTTCAGTTTAGGGAACCAGAAAAAGTCACAGGGGGGCAGATCTGGGGAATACGGTGGCTGCGGCATCATTAGTGTGTTGTTTTTGGCCAAAAAGTCGCGCACAAGCAACGATGCGTGAGCAGGGGCGTTATCGTGATGCAAAAGCCAATTTTTGTTCTTCTTTGCACATCTTCTCGGCCTTCTGAGAACATTTTGTACCACCGATAAACGTTGCTTCGGTCCAAGGTAGCTTCTCCGTATGCCACAGTCAACATTCGGAATGCATCCGCGCACTTAATTTCGTTTTTCACACAAAATTTGATACAGGTTCTTTGATCCATTTTTTTGAATAGGTAAAAATCGAAGACGATCCAAAACACGTGCAAGCAAAGCAGCTGTCAACAATTAACTGAACATTCAAAATGGCCGAGCTTGTCGGCATAAGTGAGAGACATGAGTACCAACATAACGGCACTAAAAATTCGAAATTCGAATATACGTAACCAGCGAAAATTCAAAATTCGCGATACGTTTTGAACACACCTCGTACGAACATAAGAAAATTCACTGATTCATTGACATGTCGATAGGGCAGTCGTCGAAACGTAGAAGGCCTTCCAAGCTTACTGGTAGCTGCTTCCATGTTGCACTGAAACTTGAATTTTGTTGCTATTTAGGTAGATATGTTAAAGTTAAAACTGCGTTGTGATACTAATATAGCATCAAGCCGAATTTTACACAATTTACAATTGTTATGGTCATACAGCTACCATGTACGTAGTAAATGCTTTCTCACGCAAAATAATCCGATTTTGTGTGAACTAATGAAAATTGAGAGGATCGATTCGTTCTCTAATTATGAATGAACTACTACGCTAAAGCGCCCGCTTACCAAAAATAAAGAAGAAACGCGGTATCTACGTGAAACGTTGCGTGCTCAGGAAGGTTAGTTCACACTATGAAATCCCACCAAAAAAAGTATGTACGTAGGTATATAGAAATAAAAACTAGGTGAAAGTAATTCAAAGGTAGTGTGTACTATCACTTAACTATTAGAACATGTTTTTTCTCTTTTTTTTTGCACTAATATAAGTAATTAGGTAATTGTAATATTTTACTAAATGGATTTCTTTGATTAACGTTCTACCAACTTTGGATTCATCCTGAATTGGATGTAACCAAGGAGGAGAGAAATTGCTCGACTAAGTGAGTATCAAAGTTTGCTAAAATAGAGTTCCATACTCGGAAACTATTTGCTTGAAGCCAGATTTGATAGATCTCGGCTTTGGGTGTCCAGCCTCGGGATAACCATCAGCTTTGTAGTAGGTAAAAATTACGATGAATAACCCTGGCGAGGACCTCGTGTAAAGTTGTTGGTTGCATGAGAATTCCAGAGAAATCCAGCAGGAATAGTAGTTTTGGCACGGTATTGGTTCTTGTGCCCCTTAATGGTAACTCAGTGGGTTTAACAATATCACACTAAACTTTGATTGCGATTATGTGTGGATAACTTTATTTTGACAAATTTTTTTTTCGCCAGCACGCGTACTGTTTACTGTCCAACCAGGAACAGTAAAAAGCGGTTTCGGCGGAAGTTAAGCCTGGCTTCGTGGTTATTTAGAGCGATATCGACGAACGGTTATGGAACGCCATATGATGAGCTGGGCCATTGTACAACTCTACAAGTAAGTTATGTCGGCATCCTTTTCTTTTCGTTCTCTCTCTAGCTCATTGATATGTCAAACAAGCGTTTGACACTCACTCGTGGCAGGGTTGCTGGTCAGCTAACAATGAAGGGATGCAAAGGCTTAGTGCAAAAATGGACTGAATTTTACAGCTGGGCTGGTAGTTAATTTCTTGTACTAAATTTAGTATTAAAACGTGTTTATAAATTTGGAAAATAACTAATAAGAAGCCCTAACTGAATAAAAAAAAACATATTTTTTATATTTAGGGCCGTTTTCTCGACTGCGTGCTAAAATGTATCTCTTCCTTAAACTAAATTTTGTTTTCTGTAGTGCTCGTTATGGGGTTTCCGGCGAAAGATTTAACAGGCAGCCAATCCAACCTTTAAAATTTGTCGGTTTGGAAAACACAAAACAACTAATTGTCGATTAAAATAATTTCGGCTATAAATTTACAAAACAAATAAATTAACAATTGCTATGAAAAACCGACATGCGTTTTATATTCATACACTAGAAGCTTTTGAGGAAACCAGTGACCGTAGTATAGCCAAGAAGACTTTTCGCAACTGCTTTGAAGAATACAAACACGAATTTTAACTTACTATGTTCGGCAAAAATTGTCCAAAATCTCTTTTTAAAAATTATGTAAAGTATTTAACAGGAGGTTGAGAAAATGAAGTAGCATTTAAATTTATTTGCGGGTTTTCTAATCCTGCCTAAAACTGCCCTTTTAATAGTATAATGTTGTTTTAGTAATTCTAACGACCACACTTACCTGCTAAAACACGTCCAAAAATATCGGGAAATATATCAAAATACGCGTTTTGACCTCGGTATCAATAATCCGAAGGGTTCGTGATCCATGGCATTTATGTGCAGAACACCTTTATGCGTAGGTGGCCTTCAAAAAAAATAACCCTTAGCAGGTCCAACAATCACACGCCCAATATGTGTGATTACAACCACATGAAAATGAAAGACAATTTTCAACTTTGATTGCAAATATATTTTTACAGAAATACATAATCGAGTTTCCGATTTCCGGTTATTGATGCCGGGGTCAAAATGCTTCTTTTGATACCTTTACGTGCGGTCGTTTAAAATTACCGTTGTTTTCGTTGTTAATAAAGTTATTTCCATCTAATTATATGATTAACTAATTAGAAAATGTCAATAACTTTTCTTATGATCATACCCTTTTAGGAGACACACTTTAAATCGTAGGGAACTTTATTAAGATACGATATAAATAAGAAAAATGCTTCTTAAGTTGAAATATTTGAAGATAATTATCAAATTAGCACGTGCAATTTTATTGTAAACAAAGAAAGCACAGAAATTTTTATAAAGATTTCAAAGATATCAGAAAGTAGTACTTAAGTAAGTAAAGCTATTGAAATTATTCGCTTTAAACAATAATTTGCGGCAAATAATTTCTCTTATTTATTTATTTATTGTATATGTTTCTATAGCATCGCCTTCTTTTTGTCTGCTTTCAATGAGTACGACTCTGCGTTTAATGGCCTCTGAATGGCAAGCTCTTTACATGGTTGGCACAGCTGTGGACGAACAGCTGATACATAATTACTTGTAGACCTATACAATGAGCTGGGCTTAAGGGAAACTTTGTTTTATAGTCCAATTACCCACCGACGCACGTACATAGTACGTGCCAGCTGACACGACCTGTCTTATGAGAGTGCCATGTAAACGAACACTCACCGACGTTCAATTTTTCCGTATACGTAGTACGTAGCGTAGAAATCAAAGAAATTTAGATTTTTTCGGTAAGAACGTGTCAGCTGATTGCTCTCTCATATGCAGTGTTGCCTATTCATACGTGTGTATGCTGGTTATGGATCGTTTGCAGTTGCTTTACAAAAATACCTCAAAATACCTTTTAAATTTTCGTAATAATGTTGAAATAACCTGAAATTACGATATTAAGTTGTTGCTTTTAAATAAACTGACTGGATATAATTATTTAATATTAATTTCGGACACTCAATAAATGAAAAATAATTGTTTCAAAAGTACACATTTGAGTTAGCATGCATGAAAACTGATAAATGGCAACATTGTATTGAATGTAAACAACAGAAAATTGTTGGTTTCTCCGTTGGCGCCACGGGCATAATAGTCCAATTACCCACCGACGCACGTACGTAGTACGTGTCAGCTGACACGACCTGTCTTATGAGAGTGCCATGTAAACGAACACTCACCGACGTTCAATTTTTCCGTATACGTAGAACGGTCCGTAGAAATCAAAGAAATTTTGATTTTTTCCGTAAGAACGTGTCAGCTGATTGCTCTCTCATATAACCGTGTTGCCTATTCATAAGTGTGTATGCTGGTTATGGATCGTTTGCAGTTGCTTTACAAAAATACCTCAAAATACCTTTTAAATTTTCGTAATAATGTTTAAATAACCTGAAATTACGATATCAAGTTGTTGCTTTTAAATAAATTGACTGGATTTAATTATTTAATATTAATTTCGGACATTCATAAAATGAAAAATAATTTTTTCAAAAGTACACGTTTGAGTTAGCATGCATGAAAACTGGTCAATGGTAACATTGTATTGAATGTAAACAACACAAAATGGCTGATTTCTCCGTTGGCGCCACGGGCATGAGATTCCCTCACGCGTACGTACGTACGGGATACGTAAACGTACGTTACACGCGTCGGTGGGTAATTGGACTATTACACATATTTTTTTTTTTAGCTGTGTTTAATATCACCATCATCTACAGTGGTGCCGAACAATATTGGGAAAGTAAAATAAACAGATAGACATGTACCTTCGGTACAAATTCTATAGTAAACTGTCAGTTAGCAAGAACGACATGTATCGACGGCATTCGAAATGTTCTTCAACCAACAGTGTTCACCAAAAATATCAGAATCTTATTTTAGAGCTTAGTGAAGTGAAGAAAAGAAAACGTCAAGTGATAATTAAAGTGAAAATATTTTTTTCACTTCACGATAACGGGAAATCAGAATGACCCCAGGCAATTCCTGTTCAATTGGTACAAACCTCAGCACCCGAACAGGCGCTTGCTCGACGAAAATCCGCTTTGGCAGGCCCTCAACCTCATGCACCCAGAGTCGGTAAACTCCTTTGTCAGCTTTCGCCCAGTTAATGCCGACATTCAGGAAGCTCCACCTGTTGCCGAAGAAGACCTCGAACTGCCTAGGGAGACGAGAGTCGTGCTGCTCGGCATGATACTATTTATCTATTTATCTGCTCAACTGAATCGACTCTTCTAACACCAATTTCACTCTGATCCAACCCTTTTGGAACCGCAAGGTTTCTGGGACTTTCGTCAGAAGAGCTTGATGACAATGCTAGGTAAGGAAAGTGGCGACTACGTAGGGCGCAGAATCGCTAACATAACAACAACAACAGAGGCTGCGGAAGCGGGAGGAATTAACGTTGATGATTATGTTCTAATAGTGATTTCAAGAGCTTTTTGGCCGATCCGTTTTAGGGAAAAAACAAAGGTTTCTCCTTTTCCCCTACTCCCAAAATAAATACTGATTATATTTCTCATCTTGTGCAAGAAGCGTTCACAAAAATCGAAGAGAAGTCGGAGGCTATGATTCCAGCGGCAAGTGTGGACACAAACGGACAGTATTGACTCAGATGTCATCAAGCAATGCAACACAGCTGGAAGAACAAAAGACACATATGGCATCTCAGCTGGAAGAGCAGAAGACAAACACGACAGCTCCAATTTCAGTTCAACTATAGGAACAGGAGGCCTGGTTATCGTCGAGAATTGCATTGCAGCTGGAGGCACAGGAAGAACCAATGGCATCCCAGCTAAGAATGCAGGATGTAAAAATAATTCAGGGAACAGCAAGACAAAATTGAGGCTGAGGTGGATGGACTGAGAGGTCGTATCCAGGAGTTGCAGCTGAATCGCCAAACAGCTTCCACAAACACGCCAATGGTAACATCCCCGTCCTATGATGGTTCTCTTCCTTTCCAGGCATTCAAGCTACAATTTCAGAAAACAGCGGCGGTGAACAATTGGGGCACCGAAGACAACGCTGCTGTATTATTATTGGCGTTGAAGAGATCTGCAGCCGAAATCTTACAGAACGATTCTTGATATATATGCAAATCCTAAAAGGACATTCGCTGAGACGGTATCGCGTTGAAGCACGCAAGAAACAGCCTCGCTTTTGAGTAAGCCTGCATACAAATCTCATCGCAATTTTGGAACCGTTAAACGGAGTACAGAAGAAGTGCGGGAAACCAGGTCAATGTCCTTTATGGTGGGAAAGATCCAATTGGCTTATTAGACCATCAACGTAGTGGCTAAAAGATATTCCTTACCACCCAGCTCCTTACTTATTATAAATAGTTAACATCAAGTTAGTTTTATAATTGTCAGACATTTTATGTGAAACTTAAAATTTTCTTCTTTGTTCTTGAAACTGAATCTGAGTAATAAACATAGAATTATTTTGATACGAATTGAGTTTTTCCAATAAGTTATGGGCGTCCATTGTGAAATTCTTTAAAATAAATTCGTTAAATTGGTAATTTTATTGATATTTTTTACGAAATTGGTGATCTGAAACTGGCGATGACAAAATTAAATCGAGATAATTATAAGCTGTGGAAATATAGAATGCAGCTGATCATGAAGAATGAGAATGTCTGGGATGTTATTGAAGGTCCTATTCCTGCATCTCCTGACGCTTTATGGAAGCAGAGAGATACTGATGCTTCAATTCTCATTGGACTGGCGGTTGATGATACGGAAATGTTTCGTATAAGCAGCTGTAAGTATGCGAAGGATGCCTGGTCTTTCCTGCGAGAATATCATGAGAAGGCAATATTAAGCAACAAGGTGAGGTTAATGCGTTCAATATGTGGTTTTAAGCTTCAGCGATGATATTGAAAAACATATCACTCAAATGAAGCTACTTTTTTTCTTCTTCAATCTTTGGGTGAGTCTATTGCGGAAACTTGGATAATTTCAATGCTTTTGAGCAGCGTACCAAGCATCTATGATACATTGATTACGGCGCTGGAAGTACTGGATAAGAAGGATCTCACATTGACTCTTGTCGAGAATGAGTTATTGGAAGAATATGAAAAACAAAATCAGCGTTTTAAAAATGAAGAATCGATTCTGAAAATATAAAAAAATATGAAGTCCATAGGTAATGTTAAATCAATAGTCTGTCATTTTTGCAAGGGCGTTGGGCATATTCGAAAAAATTGTTGGAAACTTAAGAACAAACCACAAGAAAGAGAGAAAGCACATTTCGTGGATCACAAGTCTGATAGTAAACATTTTTGTTGTGTCATTGGTGGTCAGAATTCAAGTTAGGTGATAGATTCTGGTGCAACGTGTCATATATGCTGCGATAAGTCAAAGTTTAATACGTTGAACGAATTTAATAGTGACAAAGTCACAACAGCGAATGGGCATGTCATCAAATCTTCTGGGAAAGGAGTTTGTGTACTACAACTAGTAAATGAAAAGGGAAATGTCTTATATATACCATCGTTTAAGGGAAGTTTACTAAAGGGGAAATGTTGAAAAGGTCCGCATGGAAAATGTCTTATATATACCATCGTTTAAGGGAAGTTTACTATCTGTGTTTAAAATGCTGTGTGAAAAAGGATTCAAGGAAACCTTCAATAATACCATATGTAAAATTTTTAATAGCGATCATCGTGAAATTGGAATGGCAACCCAAATCAACAATTTGTAACATTTATCATTGAAATCCGATAAAAATGTCAAGCAAGTATCTTGTTCATCAACAAAGTGTCAACATTATTGGCATAATGCGCCAAGCAGATACAATACGGCGATACGATGTAAAAACTGACAGCTAAGTAGAATGTGTGAGTTTGTGTGCGTAACAACAGATTCGACGGATACGGCAAAGTGGATTTTGCTCTAAATTTTGACGTATGATGGATACGTCGACGGTGAAGTACTGTATCTGCTTGGCGCATAAGCTTTTCGGACATCGTGATGTTAATGCGATAAAAGATGTGCAAACTGGAAAGTTGGTAAGCGATTTGTAAATAGTTGATTGTGGTTTCCGTCAGTATTGTGATCTTTGCTCAAAATGTAAGTTTACGAGAATGCCATTCAATGTAAAATCCACTAGCAAAACATATGATGTACTTGATTTAGTACACTCTGACATATGCGGACCAATGCAAATGAATTCTCCAAGTGGAAATCGTCATTTTCTTACCTTTATTGACAATTTTAGTCGTTATACGGTAGTTAACTTCTTAAGGAATAAATCTGAATTATTTGAAAAGTTAAGATCGTATAATGCATTTGTAAAAAATACATTTGGGAAACCACCTAAAATTATACGTTCTGATAATGGTGGTGAATATAAATCTCATAATTTCAAAGACTATCTTCATCGTAATGGTATATTAAACCAATTCACTGTACCTTATTGTCCACAACAAAATGAAATAGAAGAAAGGAAAAACGGATATGCTTCCTTACGGAAGGAGGGGTGACATGACATAGAAGGTTTGACTGGTCATAAATCGCTACCACGACAGTCGGGCAGTACCGCAAGGGAGTACCGGGTTTAAATCCGGCCAAGGACTGTTAATTCGACAACACTCCCTAAAAACTTCGGAGAGTGTTTTTGTCGTTACCACAACAACAACAGTTGCAAAATCGAGATGACGTACGTTCAAATCATTCAAATGGTTCCTGTTGCAGTGTGAACTCGGACAATGCTCAAAATGATGACATAATATGCACAAACAATGAAGTAGAGATATTAAAAGATTTGAATAAACAAACTATTAATAACATAACACCACGAAGATCAAGTAGATGTACCAAGGTAATCAAACCACTAAGTTATTACGATAATATCTGTTTGGTTAATGAAATGAATGAGCCAAAGAATTACAAGGAAGCAATGTCTTCCAAAGAGTCTCGTGAATGGATTTTAGCTATAGAGGAGGAGATGCAATATTTACAAGAGAAGCAGACTTGGGAATTGGTCCATGCTCCACCTAATGCTAATGTTATTGGATGTAAATGGAATTATAAAATCAAGCGTGATCTTAATGGTAATATAGAGAGGTATAAAGCTCGTCAAGTTGCGCAAGGTTTTAATCAGAAGTGTGGATGTGATTATGGCGATTATGTTGTTCGTCAATCCACTTTCCGTATATTAAATATTATCGATTGCTGGAGAAAAGAACATGCATGTCGTTCATATGGACGTAAAATGTGTTTTTCTAAATGGTTATATTAGTGAAAATATTTATATGAAACAGCTCCCTGGTTTTGAAGTGCCTGCCACTAATACTAAACTAGTTTGCTAATTAAAAAGAAGTCTTTACGGATTAAAGCAAGCAGCAAATTCATGGAATTAAGAACTTAACAATGTCTGAAAAGGGGAAAATTTTAAACAAAGCAAAGCAGATCCTTGTTTGTATACGAAAATCATCAACGGGGAAGGAATTATTTATTTATTGGTATACGTTGATGATCTGGTGGTGGCTACTTCTAAGAAAGAGCACTTACAATATGTTGAGAAGTTTTTTAATTAAAAGTTTGAAGTAAACAATCTAGGCGCTATTACTTATTTTTTTGGAATAGAAGTTTTGAGAAAAGAAAGTGAGTTTTTTATACGCCAAAAACAATTTATAGACAATTTAATCGAAAAATATGGTTTGAAGGATTCCAAAGTTTCTAAATATCCTCTTGAAATTTCATATGGAAAGTCCGAATCTGAACATTTAAGTAATAATTATCAAAGTTTAATTGGCTCTCTTTTGTACATATCTGTGAATACACGACCAGATATTTTAGCGGGTGTATCAATTCTGGCTCGAAAAACCAGTAAGCCTACAAATGAAGATTTAGCTGAGCTTAAGCGTATTTTAAAATATTTAAAAGGAACAAAGGAATTTTATTTTATTTTATTGAATAATAATAAAATTAAAAATAATTTATTAATTGGATATGCTGACGCGAATAGGGCAGAATGTAGCACTGACAAGAAATCTAATTCAGGATATGTATTTAAGCTAAATGGAGGAGCAGTAAGTTGGGCATGTAGAGAGCAAACCTGTGTTTCACTCTCAACAATAGAAGCTGAGTTTATTGCTTTATCGGAAGCAAAAAGAAGCAGTCCGGATTCGTAAAATTTTAGCTGATTTCAACTGTTTCCAAAATCATCCTACCAAAATATATGAAGACAACCAACGCTGTTTGAGTCTTATTAAGGAAGAGTGATTAAGCAATAGGTCACAACACACCGATACGCGTGTTCATTTTGTAAAAGATTATGTTGACAAATTACTTATTTCATGTGAATATTGTCCCTCTAAAGAAATGTTAGCCGATATGATGACCTGCAGCCGAAATCTTACAAACGATTCTTGATATATATGCAAATCCCAAAAGGGCATTCGCTGAGACGGTATTGCGTTGAAGCACGCAAGAAACAGCCTCACTTTTGAGTAAGCCTGCAAACAAAGCTCATCGCAATTTTGGAACCGTTAAACGGAGTACAGAAAAAGTGCGGGAAACCAGGTCAATGTCCTTTATGGTGGGAAAGATCCAATTGGCTTATTAGACCATCAACGTAGTGGCCAAAAGGTATTTGTCACCACCCAGCTACCCCGGAACAACGACACGTCGAGGCATTCCACACCCCGGTCTTCGTCGTTTTCTCGAGCACTAAGAGTTCTTGTTAAATATTTTTAGTTATTCAATACTTTACATTTGCATTTACTTGTTATAAATAATTTACATCAAGTTAGTTTTATAATTGTCAGACATTTTATGTGAAACTAAAAATTTCTTCTTTATTCTTGAAACTGAATCTGAGTAATAAACATAGAATTATTTTAATACTAATTGAGTTTTTCCAATAGTGTATCGCTTCATACCAAATCGAAGAGAAGGATGCGAAGGAGAAAATCATCATCCAAAACCAACGAAATTATTATGGAGATACGATATCTATGCTTCAAGCGTCACGGACCTTAAACAAAAAGAGCACCCTATTGACTTTAAACCCCATGTTGGATAAATCAGGAATAATGAGGGTAAATGGTAGACTTGCTCCTCCCGCCTTTGGCTACAATCAACGGTACTCAATTATTATACCCGAAACCTCCCGATTTGGCTTTCTCTCATGTTGGACTTCCTCCATTCGAACCTACTTCTTTTTTCTTTAAATAATCATCTAACCGCATGGGTGATTTTAACCGTCCAATAGAGCTCGCCAGTCGTTTCTTGGTTGCGCCAACTGGCGCCAATTGGAAACACCACGGGAACGCAAATCGCTCTCAGCTTGGTCCTTCCATCGGAGTGGTGGTCTCCCTTTTCCTCTGCTTCCACCGGCGGGTGCCGATAAGAATACCTTCTGAGCTGGAGCATGTTCGCTCATTCATACAACCTTGCCTAGCCAGCGAATTAGTTGTGTTTTAATTCGCTGAACTATGTCGGCTTCTAAGTAAAACCAAGGCGAATTCATTACAGGTAGCGTTGGTAACATACTCGTATATGTGTTGAACTTTTTTTATTTTCAGTCGAAAGGGTAATGTCAAACTCAGCCAAATTCAAGGCGAATTCGAGTTTTAGCAATGGCGCCCAAGGCAAATCCATAAGGCGAAGTTGGATTTTGACAGCTCACATCCGATTTACAAAAACAAAATACATGGGAAATTTACATATATGTTCCCGCGGCCACCTGTATAAATTCGCCTTGCGTAAAACTCATACAGCTCATCATTAAATCTTCTTCGGTACTCGCCGTCGCCAACGCGTAGAGGTCCACAAATCTTTCGAAGAACCTTTCTCTCGAATACTCCCAGAGCCGCCTCATCAGATGTTGTTAGTGTCCACGCTTCTGCACCATATAGCAGGACGGGTGCGATGAGTGACTTGTAGAGTGTTATTTTCGTTCGTCGAGAGAGTACTTTACTTTTCAATTGCCTACTCAGTCCGAAGTAGCATTTGTTTGCAAGAGTAATTCTTCTTCGGATTTCTAGGCTAACATTATTGTTGGGCCAATGGTATCAATATCGTCAGCATACGCCAGCAGTTGCACGCTTTTATAAAATACTGGCGGACCCGGCAGACGTTGTTCTGCCTAAAATTTGACTTGCCTACATTTTATAAATTGTACTCCTTTCCCTCCCCACTTGCCTCTTCTTCTATATTTATCCGTGTATCTTCCTTTTTCTTTGTGCTTTTGTTTTTCCCCCAACCCCATATACCGTTACCCTTCTTTATCCTCTTCATTTTTCCTTCTTCTCCCATTTCCTTTGGGGGTACTGATGTTCCCATAGCTTCGAAGATATATCGAATTAACTTTTACTTGCTCCTGGTACCGCTTTCTGTTGCCAGGGTTTTTTTGATGTGTACAGATATCTGTATATAAAATATCATTAACTTGAATGAAATAAATTCCTAGCCTTACTTAAAATACCCCGGGGGCTTTTCTGAACCTATTGTGAAAGTTTCATAGAGATCGACTATAAATTTTGGTCATTAATGAAGAACAAATAAAACCCAAAAAATGTTAGCGTGGCACCGCCCACTTTTCCAAAATTATGTAAATCTTGACTAAAGGACACATATATCCACATATCATTTATTTAGACCAAATAAGTTCAAGGTTATGACGAATGGCCTGGGGCCATGCCACCGCCCACTTTTCCAAAACCATATATAACATGTGCCGTACCCAGCGTACCTCTAAACATATCGTGAAAGCTTCATGGAGATCGACTATAAATTTTGGACGTTAATGAAGAACAAATAAACCCCAAAAAATGTTAGCGTGGCACCGTCCACTTTTCCAAAATCATGTAAATCTTGACTAAAGGACACATATATCCAAATATCATTGATTTAGACCAAATAAGTGCAGAGTTATGACGAAATGAAATTTTATAAAGCCTGGGGGCGTGGAACCGCCCACTTTTCCAAAACTGTGTATAGCCTATGCTTTAACTCATGATCACAAGAATATACTGTGAAAATTTCATAAAAATCCGTTGAGTACTTATGACGCCTATAAAGGACACACAGACACATATTAATTTTTATACCTAGTAGTGCTACGCGCACAAGGCATATTAACTTTAGTCGCCTAACGGCAGTACGTAATGACATAAACGGATCGAGATAGATATTAACTTATGTATATCAAAATGATCAGGACGAAAAAAGAAATTGGTTAAGCCATGCCCGTCCGTCCGTCCGTCCGTCTGTGGGCACGATAACTTGAGGAAATTTTGATATATCTTAAAGAAATTTTGTATTCAGGTTCCTTGGCACTCATCTCCGAGCGCTATTTAAAATATAGAATATTTTCGAAAAAAAATATAGAATATTTTCGAAAACACAAAAAAAGTGACTACTCATTATATAATACACCTATAAGGATAAAATTTGGTGAATACATTAAGATTGAGGCACAAAATAAATTTTTCTTGACATTTTTGAAAATGGGTGTGGCACCGCCCACTTTTGATTAAGTAAAATTTAGAAATGTTATTAATCATAAATCAAACACCGTTCAAGACATCGAAACGAAATTCAACACGCTGGTTTCCAGGTGTGCAAGGAATGTTCGAGGAAAAAATGGGCAAAATCGGTTAATGTCCACGCCCACTTTTATATCAAAGATTTTGAAGAGGATCTTAGATATATTAAATAGGCAATAACTTTGGGTAAAATAGCTTTACATCATTTATATTTCATTTTTAAAGTTCCCGTAAACTAAGAAATCCAAAAAAAAAAAAAAATTTTTAAATGGGCGTGGCCCCGCCCGAAATTTGGTGATAATGTTCTATATATAAAGGTAACTGTTTGTTGTAAAAATGGGCGAAATCGGTTCATGTCCACGCCAGTATTTTTACATGTTTCTGAAAATTTTTTTTTTTGAATTTAAAAAGCGATATTTCTACAACTAGGCAAGTTATATCAATCAGATTTTGCACACACAAAGTCGACCGAAAAAACATGTTGTAAATTTTGAAGAAGTAGGCGTGCCGCCGCCCACTTTTTAGCATAAAGTTTCTGCTATTTTCAAAGGCAATCGCTTATAATTCAATCTTGACATTTCAATGAAAATTGGTCAGCTGATTCTCAGTAGTATGTATTATACTCCTGCCAAAAATTAGCCAAATCGAAAAACACACAAGCGAAATATTCGGGCACGTAGTTAATAGCCCACTGCAATAGCGAAGTTATATATGTTTTTTGATTTTCATACCTCTCATAAACATTAAATGTATGTAAGTATGAGAAGAATAAGACAAAAGTTCACTAAAATTATCATAACGATGAGCGGAGTCGATTTAGCCATGTCCGTCTCTCCGTCCGTCTGTCTGTCTGTCCGTCAGTCTATTTGAACGCAAACTACACCATTTCAAGTTAGATTTTAGAAAGGGTGAAGTGGATTTTAGAAAGCATCAATTGGATTTTAGAATAGTCAATTGGATTTTAGAAAGCGTCAGTTGGATTTTAGGATAGTCAATTGGAAATTAGAAAGCCTCAATTGGATTTTAGAAAACGTTAATTGGATTTTGGAAAGCGTCAAATGGATGTTAGAAAACGTAAATTGGATGTTAGAAAACTGGAAATTCTTCCGTTGGGCTTTAGAAATCGTCAATTGGGTTTTAGAAAACGTAAACTGGATTTTAGGAAGGGTCAACTGTATTTTAGAAAACGTAAACTGGATTTTAGAAAGCATCAATTGTTATTTTAGAATAGTCAATTGGAAATTAGAAAGCGTCAATTGAATTTTAGAGAACGTAAATTGGATTTCAGAAAGCGTAAATTCGATTTTAGAAAATTTTGACTTCACATTATGAATCCGATATATACTTGGCAATATACTTTTTTATGTGCGGTATTTGTCAATGCGAAACTTTTTTTATATATGTAAAATAAATATTTTCAAGCGAAGATTGTATCGGTCTGTGCTAAATTCATACATTTTTTTATCAAATTAAAAAAAAAATCGAAAAAGGCAAAGGAAAGATGACTGTGGCATTTGTTTAAGCTCTATGCGTCCCGGCAAAGAGGTCAGTACAGTTTCGCCGTGTGGGAATTTCTTTCACACAACTTGTGTACAAACGTTTGTAGAGGACAGGAGCGTGTCCTATGTGGTGCAGAGATATAACGGGTAACTATATAATATTTATCATTTGCACAGCTTTCTTTATATTGGCTCTGTCTACCTACTCAGGGATGAATGCGCGCGATAGAAGAGTGCACATGAGAACCTCATCGCATGACCGAGAGATGATTGTTAACGTAGTTGCAAGGGGCGAAAATTGGGTGGCTCTGGCTCAGACTTTGGTTGTCGCTTACAAAACGGCATGGTCATGGGGAACGCCAGTGAAAAGATATTCAAACCATGAGGAGGAAATAGGCCGAAATTGCTCACGAATGATCAGGTTGACGTTATGTTGGGGTGGCTTGAGGAGAAGTGCAGCTTGACCCTAAAGCAATTTGTGAGCGCATCCGAAGGGAATAGGGAGTAGTCCTCTCCCAGACCACCGTAGGAAGCTACCTCAAGGGTAAGCTCCATAGTTAAAAAACAGTTCACGTGCAGCCTGTTACAACGAACAGGGCAGAGAACAAGGAGAAACGTGCTAGCTACGGTGGTGAACTAAATAGTTACATTAGAGAAGGCAAGCAAATAGTTTGGATCGACGAGACGAACTTCAACTTGTTTTTCCGCCTTACCAAAGGGCGGTCAAAGGTCGGCAGTCGTGCTGTGCAGCCAGAGGTTCAAACGTCCACTTAATAGGAGCAATCGCAGCATCAGGGGTTGTGACTGTCGACAGACAACGAGGATCTTTTAATTCATCTGTCTGCACTTTATGCGCACGCAATATGTTGGACGTGTGGGAGCAACAGGGGAACAGCCTTAACGACTTGGTCGTTGTATGCGACAACGCGCCATCAAAGAGGATAGATATATAAGAGACGTCAGTTCGATAATATAAACGAGGTGCTCGCTGAAAGCTGCTAAAAATTTGTTTGTCTCAGGGTATCGGTAATTTTTTTTGCGCATTTTCGTGAGTTTGACAACCACTCAATTTTTGTTTCCACTCACGGAATTGACATTTGTGGGGAATGAGTAATATTTGTATTTAGAGTATTTGAGTAGGTATATTTATTTTGAGCCGTTTGCTACTTGTGAGTTTATATTGGAACGATTTTTCGTCATCCCTTGTCAAATTTAGCTTTGAGACAAACCGGTTTCGGCGTTGTGCCATCATCAGTGTCGATTTTGGAACGAAACGAAAAATCGTTCCAATATACATCAATTATTCACCCTGTCGGAAAAACAACAAAACAAAATAAAACATATTTGCTTAAATTGTGCAGATATTCCTAATTTTCACAAAAATTGACTTTAATGACATATGAAGTGAAAAATATGAAATACCATTAACATTTACCTATATCAAAAAATTAATGGAAAAATACATATGTATATGCAAGTAATAGAATTGCCGCCGGTGAATACAACAAAAATGTTGCTATATTCAATATTATAAATTGAAAATAATCCTATTATGGTAACAAAATGATTAGACGGTTTTGCCGACGGCAACTACAACTTCAACCAATATAAAATGTCTTTTAAAAAGCTACAAATTCTATTTATTTATTTATGGCCTTGTTTCGGTTGTGGGTGGGATGGGTATGGGTGGCACATGCATAATTTAATGGTCAAAATCATTTTAGGTTTAATTTTTGATTGCACAAATCAAATGCAAAAGCACCTGATCGTAACAAACAAAAATCTACCCTTAAGTATATGCGTACGAATATACTCATATATGAATGATTTTAGCTGGACTGGCATTGAATAAAATCAGTGTGGCCAGGTTAGCCTTTTCGAAGCTAGATTTAGCCTTTTTTTTTTTGTCCTTTAGCCTCATAATTTTGGTTTTAGCTTCGTGGCTTTTTTCAAGCCTTTTTACTCCAAATCTTTTCTGGTCCCAACAATATATTTTTCATACAACTTCGAGGAATATATAAAATTAAAGTTGAAGGTAGTATTGATATTGAAATACAGAAAATTATTCGTAAAAATTGTCAAATATTTTGAATTGCGACATCGTCTACCTGATAATATGAACTCTTTACAAAAGATCAATATTTTTTCAGTTAATAATTCTTTGAAAGTTACAAAGCCCGATGTATTTTCTCACTTTCAAGAAGAAAAGTCTAGCTACTCTCCAAGTCAAGTAGCATTGATTGCGCTGCAGTGGCGAAAGCTAATAACCGTACAGTGGGCAAGTGCGGCCTCTACCATTGGATTTTGGGCGGAAGTCCGAGAACATAAAAATTCATTAAACCAACCCCATTTTTTTGAACTGGTCGAATTCGTATTTAACTTTTTGATATTACCTTTCAGTAATGCGGAGGTTGAAAGAATTTTTTGTGCAATGAACATTTTAAAAACTAAGTTAAGGAACAGATTAAAAATTAAAATGCTTAACTCGCTGCTTAATATTAGATGTGCGTTAAAACGCTTATCCAAATGTTGCACTGATTTTGAAATTACCGATGATCTCATCTCTATGATAAATACCAAAACTTTGTACGCAGACTCAAGCTCTTCTGATTCATCAGACGAAGAAAATATTATAACATTTATTAGTTTGTAGTGATTTTTCTATGGGATGTATTTCTTTGAAAAAATTCCTAGTCAAGGAAAATGTGCCTGATATGTGTTGAAACAGTGAAATCTTTCCCTTAAGCTATGTCTACAACTTTATATGCAAAAAGTTGAAACTAAAATAAGAAATTATAATTTTTGGCGACCTTTTTCTTTAACTAATTATCCTGTTTTGCTGGCTCGAGGTCCGTGTTTTAAAAATTAAACACAATTGATCTTTTTTTGTAAAACGGATATATTTCGATTGCTCTACGGCAATCGTCTTCAAGGTTACAGAGTTTTCTTAACACGTCTGCTCTGTGTGACGTGGAGTATGGTACTCTACTCTAAAATGTATGAAAATATAAATACATATACAGGAATGTCGTTGATTTCGTCTTTGACACGAGCTTTGAGTGAAGTCGTCGGTGATCAAAAGTGTTATCGCACACAGTTTGTCCCTATCTTCCAGCCACTCCAAAAAAAGGGAGTAGTTTTTCACTACTTAAGTATTATTAACTTCTGTTTTTTTTCGTCCATAATGGCATGTAACTATCTTAAATTACTTCGGATATTAATTCCAAATTATTATATTATGTTTTGCCTAAGAAAATTATCTACAGTAGCACATAATGTTGATAAGGAGTGAAAAAAGCTAAATTTTTACTACATAGTAGTGTATTCAAAGGATACTTCTGTGCCAGAACGGCCACACTTAAGCCAAAAAAACATGGCTGACCAAATTTGCGACCATGATCCAATTATACAGGTCGTATCATTAGCAAGGCGAATTAAAAATTTTTTTATTTGAAAAAATTTGCTTAATGTCAAACTCATGGCGAATTCATTTGGGCTGGATTTGTTTACATTCTCTTTAGCAAGTTCTGTAATTGTGCATAAAAGTGTTCTCGCGTTTATTTAATAATATCAAAAGTGTGATTAGATAAAAAGTGTTCATTGCGATTGTGTTTTTGCGTTGAAACAAATTTTAAGAGGAACTGTCCCGTTTTTCCGAGTCCCTGATCACGAATCCAAACGTTTGTTGTGGGGAAGCAACTGCCACATGAAGCTACGAAAAAAAGACTTTATTTGGGCAGATCACTTTGCGCGTATTGATATTATTTGTGGTGGAAAAATTGCAAGATTACTGCCAATAGCATTATCAATATTTCAACATACGCATTTTCGTATTTTAAATAGAAACACCATGCCATAATAGCTTTAATGGTATATCGTCCTTCGAGATTTTCATGAACATAAGATGCAACATATACATATTGATACATATCAACAAAAGATATTTCAATATATGCCATATACATTTAAGCTAAATAAAGCCTAATTATTTCCCTTAAACTTTATTTTTACAATAATTATAATATATACAATAATTATATACATGAAAGCTAAATTTAAACATTATTTTAACAATATTTATTTTCTTTAGCATTTGTAATAAAATAAATTCTTTGCAATGAAACATTTAATACAGCTATTTAAACCAATTGTTATTAAATTCAAGAACATATAGCAAATTTTTGACAATATATTATTATTTATAATAGAAAAGGTTTACTTTAATGTTAGTTAAATGTAATAATAAATTTATATTGCAAACGCCTATAAATCACTTATAGCAAGTACTCCTGTAAGAAAAGAAAAGAAGTTTACTTAATTTAAATATATTTTTTTTTTGTTGTTGGTTTTACGGTCTGTTCATTTTACATATTTTTGTAAGTATAACGAGCTCAAGACCAGTTGATAATAATTCTTAGTTAATTATTATTATTTTTGATTAGAGGAAAAATTTAAAGCAACAAACATATACAGGCTATAGTTATAGTACTATTTCGAAAACAGCCACGATTTCTCGTCAGACTAATTCGTATAGTTTTGCTATTTCAGAGGATCTTGTGGAGAATCGAACCCACCCACTCTGATTGCCAGCGCAGCTGCCTAACCCATAGGCTATGCTGCGCGTAGTTTTGCAAGCTGCTTAATTCACGCTTTCCTCTAATTGTTGTTTGTTATCTTGCCAACGGTATACACAATATTTTAGACATTCTGTCTATATGTAAATCATGCATGTTGGACTTTGTTTTTGTACATTCTTCTTTTCCATTTTTAGAAGATAGTTATTGTACATAACCGCGTGCTCCGGTATAAATGTATTTTGCTGTTGGTTTTACGGTCTGTTCATTTTACACATTTTTGTAAGTATAACGAGCTCAAGACCAGTTGATAATAATTCTTAGTTAATTATTATTATTTTTGATTAGAGGAACAATTTAAAGCAACAAACATATACAGGCTATAGTTATAGTACTATTTCGAAAACAGCCACGATTTCTCGTCAGACTAATTCGTATAGTTTTGCTATTTCAGAGGATCTTGTGGAGAATCGAACCCACCCACTCTGATTGCCAGCGCAGCTGCCTAACCCATAGGCTATGCTGCGCGTAGTTTTGCAAGCTGCTTAATTCACGCTTTCCTCTAATTGTTGTTTGTTATCTTGCCAACAGTATACACAATATGTTAGACATTCTGTCTATATGTAAATCATGCATGTTGGACTTTGTTTTTGTACATTCTTCTTTTCCATTTTTAGAAGATAGTTATTGTACATAACCGCGTGCTCCGGTATAAATGTATTTTGCTGTTGGTTTTACGATCTGTTCATTTTACACATTTTTGTAAGTATAACGAGCTCAAGACCACTTGATAATAATTCTTAGTTAATTATTATTATTTTTGATTAGAGGAAAAATTGAAAGCAACAAACATATACAGGCTATAGTTATAGTACTATTTCGAAAACAGCCACGATTTCTCGTCAGACTAATTCGTATAGTTTTGCTATTTCAGAGGATCTTGTGGAAAATCGTTGGCAAGATAACAAACAGCAATTAGAGGAAAACGTGAATTAAGCAGCTTGCAAAACTACACACAGCATAGCCTATGGGTTAGGCAGCTGCGCTGGCAATCAAAGTGAGTGGGTTCGATTCTCCACAAGATCCTCTGAAATAGCAAAACTATACGAATTAGTCTGACGAGAAATCGTGGCTGTTTTCGAAATAGTACTATAACTATAGCCTGTATATGTTTGTTGCTTTCAATTTTTCCTCTAATCAAAAATAATAATAATTAACTAAGAATTATTATCAACTGGTATTGAGCTCGTTATACTTACAAAAATAAATATATTTTAAATAAAAACCACTGAAAATTGATTTACCATCCAAACTTTCATTTTGTTATATCTGTGCCTTCTTCTGACAAGGGATTATATTTTGACATTCATCATTGCAATATCACTTTTGCACATAAAAGTACATACATATGTAATAACATATAAAGATATGTAGCGCGTTGACGAACGTACTGAGTGAATTACGTTGTTGATCATCCAACTTTTGATGTGCATTTGACATTGCTATATTTCAATCATAAAGTCTGTATGTATTCCATGTAGTATGGTCTCGGATTGTATTTATTGGCATGCATAACCACCCACCATCACAGCTACTGTTGGTTACTATATTGCATTTCAGCATTCATTACAATCTCAACTTTATTTGCATTATGTCTGGTTGGCATTTGATATTATACGACATTTTCTTTGAGTAAACTTGTGCCAATAGCATTGCCCTTAATGATCTTTGCATTGCCCTTAATGATCTTTGATCGTTAATTTAACTACTAGGTATTTGGATGGAAATATGGTAATTGTTTACTTTAAGAGACAAGTGCCAAAACTTGTCCAAAAATGTCGGGAGGGGTACCAAAAGACGCGTTTTGATTCGGTATCAATAATCCGGAAGCGGAAAATAAACATTTTGTTTCAGTGAAAAGTTATTCCCAAAAATTTACCCGGGTCCGATCCCAAATAGGGGGCGTTATCTAAGGTATTTATGTGCAGAACACCTTTCTGGGGAAGCGTTTTCGGCCGCGCTTCAAAAAAATAACCCTTGGCCAGTCTAACACCGGCTACGCGATTCCCAGTGTTTCTATGTCTACAACAACCACATGAAAATGATAGAAAAATTTTAACTTTAATTGCAAATATTTCTTGACATAAACAAAACATCGAAAATCCGCTCTCGGGTTATTGGTACCGCGGTCAAACCGCGTCTTTTGGTACCTCCCCCGACATTGTTGGACGAGTTTTGGCATTTCTCTCCTAAAGTAAACAATTATCATATTCCCATCCAAATACCTAGTTGTTAAATTAATGTTTGTTTTAATTTAGATCGGGTTCCAAACTACGGGATTTATGTCACCGAGGGCAGTATCATAGGGCTTGTACCGGTGAACGATAGTTCGAATTTGTTTGTGCTTAGTTTTATAATGTTGGGTAAGATCAATCTTGAAGAATGTATAAAATGAACATTGATAACAAAAGAAATGTAGAATTCCTGAAAGTAAATCAAAAACAAATATTAGTAAATACTCAGTTAAAAATTTTGTTACGTTCTTACCGTTGTGTGTTAACAATTAGGTCTTAAGTTTATCTTGTTCTTGAAAATGACTGGTATACGAGGTGTGTTCAAAAAGTATCGCGAATTTTGTGTTTTTTCAAAAATTATTTATTTATTCATGAATATCTATTTTGTCCCCTTCAAAGTAGTCGCCATGAGATATTATACACTTGTGCCAACGGTTTTTCCAATCTTCGAAGCACTTCAAAAAATCATTTTTTTGTATCTTGTTCAGCTCCTCCTTCGATGCCGTCTTTATCTCGTCAAGAGAAGCGTAACGTCGTCCTTTCATGGGCCTCTTCAGTTTAGGGAACAAGAAAAAGTCACAGGGGGCCAGATCTGGGGAATACGGTGGCTGCGGCATCATTAATTGTTTTTGGCCAAAAAGTCGCGCACAAGCAACGATGCGTGAGCAGGGGCGTTATCGTTTCTGGCGGATTGCTTCGCGCAAATTGCACATAACTTGCAGGTAATATTCCTTATTGACCGTTCTTCCCTGTGGCAAGAACTCATGATGCACCACGCCCCTGCAATCGAAGAAAACTGTCAGCAAAACTTTCACATTCGACCGAACTTGGCGCGCTTTTTTCGGTCTTGGTTCGTGCGGCAGCTTCCATTGAGATGATTGAGCTTTTGTTTCCACGTCATAACCATAAACCCACGTTTCGTCACCAGTTATGACCCTTTGGAGCAAATTTGGGTCGTCGCGGACAGAGTTTAACATCTCATTAGCAATGTTCATGCGATGCTGTTTTTGGTCACAATTGAGCAATTTTGGTACGAATTTCGCGTAAAAATCGAAGACGATCCAAAACACGTGCAAGCAAAGCAGCTGTCAACAATTAACTGAACATTCAAAATGGCCGAGCTTGTCGGCATAAGTGAGAGACATGAGTACCAACATAACTCCACAAAAAATTCGAAATTCGAATATACGTAACCAGCGAAAATTCAAAATTCGCGATACTTTTTGAACACACCTCGTATATCTTGCACTGAATGCGCTTAGCCGTAAAAATATTTGTTGGCATAATTATTGATGGTGGAGGCAATTCATCTTCAATATTGCTTAGTGCTATAAATGTATATGTACAAAGGTATGGTAGGAAATAATGTGTATAAAATCTTGGTAATTCTATACGACCGTACGGATTATTTATACCGAGGCCAAAACGCGTCTTTTGATACCTCTCTCGATATTTTTGGATGTGTTTTAGCAGTTACGTACGGTCGTACAGAATTACCAAAATCTTAAATATTTGAGTACGGAAACTTACTTTGCACTTCTGTTGGGTTTGCTATATGCATTTTATTACACTTGCTGTCTGCTTTATTGTTGCTACTAATTAAAAAAAAAATTATTAGTTTTTACACTATTTTACTAGTTCCAATACTATAATTACTTACAGTTTTTTTGTTTAACGCTTCCCAATCGATTACACCCGAAGAATCAATTTCTACTTCCTCAGTATCACCTCAAGTTGTGAGGCTTGCTATTTAGTAAGCGGAGTAAAATTCCGGAAATAAAATTCGGATGCTTGAGTGTATGCACCATAAATTCATTCTCCTCAGTATCCAGAAACGTTTAAGTCTTGGAATTATTTGACTTGGGTCTGTCAGCACTATTGCTGTTAATAAACACTTTATACCGATATTCACGTGAGAACTGCTTATTTTGATGCTTTTAATTAAAGAATCACACTCACCAATAAGCGCATACACTTTTATTAATTAGTTAACTTATAATTATATCTGTGAAAATATAGATAAATTGAAATCAAAACAAACGCCTGCACCACGCAATCTCGTCCAGCAACAACAACTCAATCCAACCACAGCAACCAAAATCAACAGCAGCAAACTTCCCACTTCGTAACAACAGCAAACTTCTTAATGGAAGTTTCAAACACTTGTAATAATTGGTACACAAGTTATTTGCTTCAAATAAAACTATTTAAATTTGTTTTTTTAATGTTATTTTAATTAATTCTTCTTTTTCGTTTGCAATTTCAAATTTCCCAACTGTTCACACCGGTGTTTTAATTCGAATGAATAAATGTCAAATCTTTACAGAGAATGTTATACTTAACATATTCAAATACGATGAATATTGCAATTTGCTTATGTAATTTGAACATATTATTGCATCATCCATGTTAGCTAACATGGCTTCATGTATACATGCTTGCTAATTATCTTTAATTATAAGCACACAGACATGGGTTGCCAACACACCTCCTCAAATTGCAATAGTCATATCAAAGTTTATAAATTAAAGTTTTAGTTGAATTAAAGTGTACATATAAGTTTAATTCAATAAAAAATATATATATACATATATTATTATTATTATGTGATACATTTGAAATATATATATCAAAATATATATACATGAAATATATATATCAAATTACATTTAAATTAATATTTAAAATTATAGGTGTGACAAGCTTGGTATTATCTGGGAGTAAGTAATGGTCCAACATTCGTTGCGAGGATTAGGAAAAACCCAGAAAAGCCTAATCAGACCAAAAAAAAATGTTTAAAAAAAATAGTTAATTAAATACTATTTATTAAGATTATATTCAGCATATAAACACCCTTCGATTTCATCAATATTGATATATTTACTTTAACCGGTCAAACCCATTTGGCTTCTTAGTTCATTGAAGCGTGGAGCTGGAAGTGGTTTCGTAAAAATATCTGCTATCTGTTTATCTGTGGAAATATATACAATTTTTATTAGTTTATTTTCAATTTGTTCTCTAGTAAAATGATATTTTATATCTATGTGTTTCGATCGTTTGTGACAAGAGGGGTTATTGGCAATACTAATACAACCCTGATTATCTTCAAATAATTTTATTGGTTGTTTAAATTCTATTCCTAAACTTTCCAATAATGCTTTAAGCCACATTGCTTCTCTAATTGCCTCAAACAAAGCCATATACTCTGCCTCAGTTGATGAAGCAGCGACCGAGTTCTGTTTTCTTGTATTCCAACAAATTACATTAGTTTCAAACATTTTGAATAAATATCCTGTTGTACTTTTTCTATCACTCTCACTACCACCCCAATCTGAATCTACATAGCCAATTAAGAAATTATCGTTTTTAATATTTTTCTTAAGCACTAATTTCGAATGTAAAGTACCATTTAAGAATCTTCAAACCCTTTTTAAACATTGCCAGAGTTCTTGGTTGTTCTTTTGACTATATCGACTTAAGAGGTCAACAGATGTACTCAAATCTGGTCTTGTACATAACATGATGTACATTAAACAACCTATCAAACTACGACATGGTGCATCATATTTGTCATCCGAATTCAATTCTTCATGATTCAGTTTACTAGGAAGTGGTGAATTTACTGGGTTACACTCATCCATTCCAAATTTATTTAACACCTTTTTAATATAAGCTGACTGACTTAAACTTATTTGATCATGATCTCTTTCAATTCTTATTCCAACGAAATATTTTATTTCTAAAAGATCTGTCATTCTGAATTTATTCATTAAATAAGATTTAAAATTATTCATTGTACAAATGCTTTCTGTTGATATGACTAAATCGTAAACATACAATAAAACATATATATTTTTCAAAATGCCTCCTTTTTCTAGTATATAAATACTTCGATCTACAGGAGAATTTATAAAGCCAATTTCTTTTAAAGTTTGTTCAAATACTTCGAACCAACATCTAGCAGCTTGCTTCAGTCCGTAAATAGCTTTATTTAATTTACATACTTGATTTTTTTCACAAATTACTACTTGAGAAACTCTCATATATATTTCCTCTTTCAATTCACCGTTCAAAAAAGCTGTTTTTACATCCATGTGATGTACTTTCAAACCATAGTGGTTTGAAAGAGATATTATGAGCCTAAAACTAGAAATTCGAGCAACTGGTGCAAATGTTTCGTCATAATCAATTAAATACTCTTGCGTGAATCCAAGTGCAACAAGTCTCGCTTTGTACTTAATTGATTCGCCAACTTCATTATGTTTGATTGTAAATATCCATCTACAATCCACTACATTTTTGTCAGCTGGCATGTTAACAAGTGACCAAGTTTTATTAATTAAATGCGAATCTAGCTCATCTCTAATTGCTTCTTCCCATTGTACTCTATCACTTCTGTACTCATCAAAAGAAGTAGGAGCATTCATTATACAGTTTTCTAGAATATCTCTGTATGAAATTTTTGGCTTATCCCTTAATCTCTCACTTTTTCTGATATCTGTCAGCGGTATTGAGTTAATTTGTTCACCTATGTCGTCACACATAGAATCACCAGCTAAACCTGGATCAGCAATTTTTTTTATTACCATTTTTCTAGGCTGTTCATATAACAGCTTATCATTTTCTGTATCTAATGTTTTATTTTCACAGATACCTAAAGGAGTATACATATCCGGTAATACATCCTCATTTCCAGCATCAACCATATCTTTTGCAGTATGGAACTCAACATTATCAATGTCAGCTCTAGAATTAACCATATTGGTTTCATCAACAATAACATCTCTAGCAATTTCAAATTTCCCAGTTTCCGCATCCCACACTTTGTAACCATTTGGTTCATATCCTACCAGTATACCTTTCCATGATTTTTCATCAAACTTTCCTTTCCTTACTTTCTTATGAACGTATACTGTTGAACCAAAAACTTTTAATGCATTACTTGGGCTTCTATTAATTAAATATGTAGCTGTCAATACAGCTTCACCCCAAAATACTTTGGTAATTTCGATCCTATAACCAATGCACGAGCTTTTTCAGTTATAGATCTAATCATTCTTTCAGACACACCATTTAATTGTGGGGTATGCGGAACTGTTAAATGGTAACTAAAGCCTTTTTGAACACAGAACTCCCGCATTTCATTTGACAAGTATTCCCTTCCATTATCAATACAGGGTGGCTGATGAATTTTGCTACATTAAGAAACTCAAATAATTTTTTTTTCAGTGTATGGAATTCATTTTTCTTTTATTCATGTTAAAGCTCACTAAATTTTATTAAATATAGCTTAATTAGTTTTAAAAATAATGGAATTTAAACGCCCCGCCTGCTCGTCGATGCATGTGCGGCATCTTACCAAAAAGTTGTTCATTACTGCTTGGAGAGTTGAGACAGGAATAGCCGCAATTGTTTCTCGAATGGATTGCCTTAGTTCATTCAAATTTGTTGGTTTTGTTTTGAAGACTTCCTGTTTGCAATAACCCCACAAGAAAAAGTCAGGTGCAGTAAGGTCAGGCGACCTGGGTGGCCAACGGAATGTGGAGTTTCTGGATATCAGCTTATTGGGAAATTTTCGTCGCAATTCTGTCATAACAGGTTGGGCTATATGAGGAGCTGCACCATCTTGCTGAAACCACACAGAGTTGAAAGAAATTCTCATTCGGCGTAATTCTGGATAGAAAAACTCTCTCAACATGCTCAAGTAACGGTCTCCAGTAACCGTAACGGTGTGACCGTTTTCTTCGAAGAAGTAGGGCCCGACAATGCAGCGTGATGAAACTGCACACCACACTGTGACACGAAGTGGATGCAATTCCGTCTCATGGAGTATCTGTGGGTTGGAAGCACTCCATATTCGACAATTTTGTTTGTTTATGTTGCCGTTTAAATCGAAATGGGCCTCGTCAGACATGAAAAGACAGTTCAACATGTTGCCATCCTCTTCCACCATTTGAAGCATCTTCTGGCAAAATTCAAAGCGAATCGGCAAGTCTGCAGCGTTCAGTTTGTTGGCCATTTGAATTTTATATGGGAATAAGTCCAAATCTTTGTGCATAATTGACTGTAATGACTGTCTGCTTACACCCATTTGAGCAGATAAGCTTCTTGTTGAAACACGTGGATTGTTTTGTATGGCAGCAGCTACAGCAGCGATTGTTTCCTCCGTTCGAACTGAAGGGTTTCGATGGTAAGGTCTTCTGTTGACTGTCCCATGCTCGGCAAAATTGTTTACAAGTCTTATTATGGTCCATCTGCTCGGAGGATAGCCGCCAAACGTGCGCCTATACTCTCTTTGAACCGAAACTACGGACTCCAGTGCGTGATAGCGGCGGACAATCCAAATTCTTGTTTCAGTGTCCCAGTTATCCATTTTTGTTAAATGTAAAAGTCAATCTGCAAAATAAAAAAAAAATTAACCAGATTCATTAAATAGAAAAAAAGTTATTTAATTTTTTTTTGGTAGCGGCTTTCATTAGCCACCCTGTATATAAATGTACAAGTTTAAGATTAAAATGTGCTTCGCTTTTTGCAAGGAAGTCTTTAAAAATAGCAAAAACATCAGACTTATGAGTTAGTAAGTATGTAACACAGTAATGGGTATATTCATCAATAAAAACTACATAATAATTTCTTTTATTGATGGTTGAAGGTGATATCGGTCCACATACATCCGAATGAAAAATAAACAACGGCCTATTAATGTGATCTTTATTTTTGCACTGTTCAAAACTAAGTCTAGCCTGCTTTCCTTTTATGCATGCTTCACATAAATCGTCATTTGGTTGTACATCTTTAAGTAAATCGACATCAACAACCATACTCTTTGACTTCATTTCCACAAATTTACCCTTACTTATATGCCCTAACCTCTCATGCCACAAACTGTAATTATTCCTATTTGCATTTGATACATAGACCCTATTTGGTAAACTAAAATTAACAATAGGAACATTGTTATTATATTTACCCTCCATAATGGTTTCATGACCCTTATTGATCACTACACCTCCTCGATAAAACATAACCGTCAAACCAGCATCCTGCATCTTTTTGACTGATATTAAATTTTGAGGAACATCAGGACAAAACAACACGTCTTTCAAACTAATTTTTGTTTGAGTATTATTGCATAGTTCTATTTCACCTTTCTTTGATGCATATATGAATTCACCATATTTTGCTACAGCAATTTTAATAGGTGAATTCAGAACAGTAAAAGTAGTGAAAAGATTCTCGTTATTGATTAAATGATCTGATGCTCCGGAGTCCAAAAGGAATGAAATACTATCACCTGCATAACATGCACGTTTCAACATAAATGCAAAGCTTGACTGGCCTGGTTCTGTTTGAGCTGACGCCATTTCCGCTTGTTTATTTTTTTCTAGATTATTACTTTCTACACCTTTTTCTTTTTTATATATAAAGCAGTTCTTTTTAATGTGTCCTACTTTGCCGCAATGAAAACATTTCAATTTATTGTTATTAAACTTATTTTTATTAAATTTGTATTTATTTTTTTTAAAATGTTCGATCTTATTTTTAAATATTGATTGTTTATTTTCGTTTCTAACCGCTTGTAAAACTTTTAGACTGGTGTCCTTACAAGCTTGTTTTAATTTGATCTCATGATCTAATAATCTATTTTTAACAAATGCCAATGTTAAACTGCTTTCAGACAACGTTTTAATCGCGGTGATAATCCCATCATATTGGGAAGGTAGAGTCAAAAGTAAATGAGATATCTTATCCATTTCTTCCACTTGTGCTCCGGATGCTAGTAATTCTGTTATTAAATCATCAAACGTGTTAAAATGAGTTAACAATGGTGTTTCACTCTTCAGTTTCAAAGACAATAACTGTTTGCGTTCAAATAATTGTGAAGCCAAGCTTTTTCTTTCGTATATAGCGTCTAAGTTTTTGAAAATTTCCTTAGCACTACACTCACTTTTAGCAAAACCAAGAAAAGAATCACTCAAACATTCTATAATTAAACTTTTTGCACTTCTATCTATTCTTTCCCATTCTTCTGTTTCTTTTGGATCTTCATCAATAACTTTAAGCACATCCGTTTCACTTAAAAGCGCCCTAACGCGGAATTTCCATATGGAATATTTTTCTCCATCAAATGGTTTTATGTTGCGCTTACCTTTTTCCATTTTACGATGCAGTCTCTAGGCATGGACTGGGCCCATAACCTGTGAAAATATAGATAAATTGAAATCAAAACAAACGCCTGCACCACGCAATCTCGTCCAGCAACCAGAGGATCGTCCAGCAACAACAACTCAATCCAACCACAGCAACCGAAATCAACCACTTCGTAACAACAACAAACTTCTTAATGGAAGTTTCAAACACTTGTAATAATTGGTACACAAGTTATTTGCTTCAAATAAAACTATTTAAATTTGTTTTTTTAATGTTATTTTAATTAATTCTTCTTAATACATGGAAATTCGCCTTTGCGACCACCTTTAAATTAATTCGCCTTGTTTGCGACTGAATTTCAGTGGCAAAAACCAAATTTTCACAGGGTTTCTCACGCAAACAAACAAAAGTGACGAAAGCAATATCAGTTGCGCAAATAAGCAAACTGCTTATCGAATAAGGAAAACTTTTTGTCAAATAAGGGAAACTTTCATTAAATAATTAAAAATACTTAGGGAAACTTTTTCTTAATAATTTTTTTGCAAAAGTTTGGGTCAATAGCTGTATATTTTTATTTTATTTTTTCTTTAATATACCTATCTACCTAAAGCAAATCAAAGGTTTAAAGCCAAGTTTTGTTCGGAAAAATGGCAAAGGGCACAACTGAAAAAACGCTTTCGATGGGATACCCTTCATATGGATTGAAGTTGGATTTTATAAAATCGACAAAATTGAATATTTGGTGATTTTTGCTAATTTACGTTATTGCAAGATTTTATTTTAGATTCCTCGACAAATAATTTAATATATTTTTATGAATAAATGCTTCAATGAAGTTTTTGTAGTTTTGTTCGTAGGAATTGGATTTTGTTGTTGGATTTTTGTGCGCAGAAATGGTTTTTGTTGTTGGACTTAGATTTATGTGCATACAAATGGTTTTTGTTGTTGGACGGAGATTTTTGTGCACACAAATGGGTTTTGTTGTTGGACTTAGATTTTTGTGCGTTCAAATTTACTTTGTTGGCGTAGGCCAGTAGGATGAAGTTTTTTAGGCAGACAAGAATACTTACATACATATATGAATATGTATTTATGCACGTGAGGTTGGTAGCATATTTTTGTTTGCTTATTGTTGCAAGATGTTTGGCATGCACACATACAGGGTGGCTAATGAAAGCCGCTACCAAAAAAAAATGAAATAACTTTTTTTCTATTTAATGAATCTGGTAAATTTTTATTTTATTTTGCAGATTGACTTTTACATTTAACAAAAATGGATAACTGGGACACTGAAACAAGAATTTGGATTGTCCGCCGCTATCACGCACTGGAGTCCGTAGTTTCGGTTCAAAGAGAGTATAGGCGCACGTTTGGCGGCAATCCTCCGAGCAGATGGACCATAATAAGACTTGTAAACAATTTTGCCGAGCATGGGACAGTCAACAGAAGACCTTACCATCGAAACCCTTCAGTTCGAACGGAGGAAACAATCGCTGCTGTAGCTGCTGCCATACAAAACAATCCACGTGTTTCGACAAGAAGCTTATCTGCTCAAATGGGTGTAAGCAGACAGTCATTACAGTCAATTATGCACAAAGATTTGGACTTATTCCCATATAAAATTCAAATGGCCAACAAACTGGACGCTGCAGACTTGCCGATTCGCTTGGAATTTTGCCAGAAGATGCTTCAAATGGTGGAAGAGGATGGAAACATGTTGAACTCTCTTTTCATGTCTGACGAGGCCCATTTCGATTTAAACGGCAACATAAACAAACAAAATTGTCGAATATGGAGTGCTTCCAACCCACAGATACTCCATGAGACGGAATTGCATCCACTTCGTGTCACAGTGTGGTGTGCAGTTTCATCTGCTGCATTGTCGGGCCCTACTTCTTCGAAGAAAACGGTCACACCGTTACGGTTACTGGAGACCGTTACTTGAGCATGTTGAGAGAGGTTTTCTATCCAGAATTACGCCGAATGAGAATTTCTTTCAACTCTGTGTGGTTTCAGTAAGATGGTGCAGCTCCTCATATAGCCCAACCTGTTATGACAGAATTGCGACGAAAATTTCCCAATAAGCTGATATCCAGAAACTCCACATTCCGTTGGCCACCCAGGTCGCCTGACCTTACTGCACCTGACTTTTTCTTGTGGGGTTATTGCAAACAGGAAGTCTTCAAAACAAAACCAACAAATTTGAATGAACTAAGGCAATCCATTCGAGAAACAATTGCGGCTATTCCTGTCTCAACTCTCCAAGCAGTAATGAACAACTTTTTGGTAAGATGCCGCACATGCATCGACGAGCAGGGGGGGGCATTTAAATTCCATTATTTTTAAAACTAATTAAGCTATATTTAATAAAATTTAATGAGCTTTAACATGAATAAAAGAAAAATGAATTCCATACACTGAAAAAAAATTATTTGAGTTTCTTAATGTAGCAAAATTCATCAGCCACCCTGTATAACATATGTATATTAGGACATTTGTAGGGAGGATGTTTGGTTAAATGATCTATTTATTTATGACCACAATACCTATAACCAATGAATTAAAAAAAAAAAAAATACTTTTATGTTTTAAAAATGTACTTAAAATTTTTACATAAATTACTGGTATAATGGGTCGGGTAATTCTATACGACCGCACGTAACTGCTAATATACGTCCAAAACTATCGGGAAAGGTATCAAACAACGGGTTTTAACCTCCGTATCCGAAAGCGGAAATTCGATTTTTTATGTCTGTTCAGAGATATTTGCAATTAAAGTGGAAATTTTTCTGTAATTTTCATATGGTTGTTGTAATTACAGATTAGGTTGTACCGAAAAGTGTAGAAATGTGTTCTGCGCAGAAATATTGTGGACCGCGTAGCCGGTGTTGGACCGGCTAAGGGTTATTTTTTAAAGCGCGGCCGAAGGCTGCCTACGCCGAAAGGGAGTTGTGCACATAAATACCTTAGATCAAGCCCCCTATTTGGGATCGGACCTGCGCCATTTTCGGATTTCTTGGTACTAACTTCTCACTGAAACAAATTATTTAACCAATATCAACCCCCCCTACTGGGGATATTTCAGCATACATTTATATTCCAAATGGCCAAATTCATTACAAGTGATACTCCTTACAACCTTAGATAAGGTTAAAATTTTTTGGTGTACATATGTATTCAAATTGTCATTTACGTTCGTGTATTCACTTGTATGTGTAAAGCGGTTTGAATTTGCCTTATTACTTATAACTGTGCCGCAATGCGGCATTGAGAATGTTTTCAAACCCGTGAGCGAAATTAACGAGCAATACGGAAGTGAATTGCGAAAGCCAAGGATTGCGTCGAACCAGACAGAACGTTCCAACGTACAAACTGATACAGTTGAAGATTATTTCTGTATAACAATCTACATACCGTACATTGATTCGTTTCTGACACAATTGCAAGATCGATTCTTAAATCACCGCAATATTTTATCAAATTTCGCTTGCCTTTTTCCCAACTAAATAAAAATTTTCGAAGAAGAGTCCTGCGCTCAACTATTCCAATCATAATGCTCATTTTTTCACGACGATTCCCGTGACATCTGGGTGAACGAAGTACCACTTTGGCGGAAGCTCATTGCCGGAAAGGAAATAAAAAACTGACTTGAAGCAGTCGATATTAGTAATGAAGATGCGTTTCCAAATGTTAACCAAATGCCTCGCGTCATAGCAGTTTTGCCTGTGACAACAGCGACGAATGAACGATCCTTCTCAACTTTGCGATTACTAAAAACGTATTTGAGATCAACAATGTCTGAAGATCGTCTGAACGGCTTAGCCTCACTCATTTTTCAGTACCTCGCAGAGTTGATTTATTAAATAATATGACTTTTGACAATAAAATTTCCGTACTCCGAAAATAAATTTCTTATCTTTTTGCATTGATTACGTAACTAAGTTAAAATCCCCCCTCGGATATTTTCTGCGCATGGGCCTGCTAAAAAGTAAGAAAGAAAAACTCCTGAAAAGAAGAGAAAAGCTGATAAGAAAAAACTAAGGAGCCTAGAAAATATAAAAAGTAATAAATACATGTTTATATGGTTTAAATATAACCTACATTCGAATTCCTTTCATTCTTTTTTGCTTCCTTTTTATCCTCTAATCCTCAACAGGGATCGCTGAAATACTTGGGTTTGAGGCCTATTTATTTTTTCCTAAAATTAGCTTTCCACCATGTCTTTTAACTGTATCTGCCTTCGAATTAGCAGTTACTTCTTATCTTTCTTTTTTTTTTGTGTAATAGACTTTTTACTAACTAACTCTAATTTCGACAGAGCAAATGCAAACGAAACACCTTTCTTTCGAACGAGACTTGCACAATTATCGACAAATTTGAATAAAAACTACATTGATACAAACAACGGATATAAAAAAGCACTAGTAGATAAACTCAGGAGAAATCTTAGAGAACAAAAAAGAAACAATGGAGAAGAAAGTACACAAACCTGGACGACAATGACATATACTGGAAGGGCAACACATAAATTAGGAAATTTCCTTAGAAAATTGAACATCAACACAGCGTTCAAAACATCGAACAATTTAGGACGGAAGCTAAGAACCAAAACTAACTCAGAAGATCCGTTTAGCAGCCATCATGTATACAAGGTCACTTGTGAATGCCAGCACAGTTACATATGACAAACAGGACGCCAAGTAAGAACGAGGTTCAGAGAACACATTAGAGATTACAACAAAATGAGGCGGAATCCAACCATCATACGAGAGTCCAACTTTGCGAATCACATGGTGGAGAATAAATGCCCCCCGGAAACATCAGAAAACAGTCAAGGTCCCACATGTACAAGCAAAAGGCTGACGTCCGAACGTACTCGAAAACATGGAAATCTACAAACAAAACACATTCGACGGTAGAATAATAAACGAACAGACAAACACTGTTTCCGTCGCAATATTAGAACCTTTAAAATTGCTTTACAAAAAACAAAGCAATCACTCAGGTACAACAAACACACACGCACCGACAAATAAACACAAAACAGCAAACGAACAAAAACAACAAACGAGCAAAAAAGGTCAAAGAACAAAATCCACCAACTTTTACCTGCCTCAGTCAACCACACAAAAACCGATCGGTGCAAACTACCCCCGTTTCTGAATGTACACACACAACACATACACACATGTACATAAACAGACACCCATGCTGACATTACCTGCTACCTACTATAAATACAAGACAAACGACAACAACAGATCAAAAGGTAAGCGACACTGATGATGGCACAACGCCGAAACCGTTTTGTCTCAAAACGACATTTGACAAGGGATGACGGAAAATCGTTCCAATATACATCGGTAATACTTTACATCCAACGTCAACTGTAAAAACTGCACTAAAAATGTCGATATTGGTACCCAGAGACGAGTTTCGGTCCCAGGAACCCCAATCCGGTGGGGGAAACCCAATATTTTTAGTAATTTGCAAGATATTTGCAAGCAAAGTTAACAATTTTCTGTCTTTTTCATGTGGTTGTTGTAGACAAAGATATAAGGTGTTCTGAAAAGTGCACAAACCACATACACTACTTTTTGTACAAACAAGGTAAAACACCTTTGTACGCACAACACTGTCTTCAAGTCTTAAATACATTTAACATTAATTACCTCACTTTTCTTTGTTATTTTCACTATTTTTCACTAATTTTAATAAATATTACCACTTTTTCACTATTAACAACTTCACTTTTTGATGATTGTTGTTGGAGCAAAGCTCGAATTTTTATGTTTGTTTGTTAATTGTTATTAGAGGAAAAATTACAACGATATAATAATAATAATAATAATAATTCCCAACGGATTACCCACCATATCCCGCCCGACCGGCGCGAGGGGCGCATCCGCATAACGCGCGGATTATTCGTTCGTGCCGAGTCGTTGAAAGGCTTTGGTTTGTTAATCGTCGAGATCTAAAACTGCTCAGCTACAGAGAAAACCTCATCAGCTAAGTAAAGTAGATATAGGATAGATTATACATTAAGAAATAACTAGTTAACAGAATAAAATTATTGTTAGAAGTTAATTAAGAAGTCAAAGAATAAGAAACAATTAGTAGCTATGAATTTAGGATAGAAAGAATTGATTTTTTTATGCTGAAAAGCGAGTCTGAAATATCAAATCTACCAGAAAGAGAGTTATAATCTTGACACAAACAGCGAAAAGGCTCATTTAACTGAAAATTGGTTCGGCACTGTTTTAAGACTAGAGGTTTAAAATGCCTTGAAGAACGAGACGGTACATTGAAGTTCACTTCACTTAGAAGAAATGGGCTGGATAGTGAACCATTTAGCAATTAAATCATAAAAATAATTCCAAGCATTTCCCTCCGACTAGAAAGTGTGTGCAGATTAATGAGTTTTAAACGATTCGTATAGGGTGGCAGATTGTACAAGGGATCCCAATGAAAATCTCTTAAGGCAAATAGTAAAAATTGTTTTTGAACTGATTCAAGGCGATCTACATGAACCTGGTAACGCGGGTTCCAAATTATAGAACCGTATTCAAGTATCGGTCTGACTAATGTAGTGAAGAGGGCTTTAGTTACATAAGGGTCGCTAAATTCTTTAGACCATCGTTTAACGAATGCTAGGACACCTCTAGCCTTATTGACTGTTGTGTTAATATGGCGGTTGAAACTGAGTTAATAGTCCATAGCAACCCCCAGGTCAACGAAATCATACACTTGCTCAAGACTATAATTTTTAATTGTATAGGAAGCCGGCTGAGAAATTCCACGCGAAAAACCCATGTGTTTACATTTTTTAAAGTTAAGTGGCATATAATTTAAATCGCACCAAGTAACAAGTGTATCTAAAGGGTGTTTTTTTAGGGGTATAGAACTTCGAATTGAAATAAAACACAAGAAAATCGGTTTAAGGTCCATCAATTTGGCTTTATTGGAAGGATAATTTTATGCCATTAATGTTTAAATATGATTTCGGGCATGTGGCCGCCGCGGCTGGCTCGAATAAAGCCAATTCTACAGGTCCAATTTTCAACCACTTTTTCGAGCATATGGGGCCGTATGTCGGCAATAACGCCACGAATGTTGGCTTCCAATTCCCCTAACGTTTCTGGTTTGTTGGTGTAGACGAGCGACTTCACATATCCCCAAAGAAAATAATCCAATGGTGTCAAATCACACGACCTTGGTGGCCAATTGACAGGTCCATTCCGCGAAATTATGCGCTCATCGAATGTTTCCTTCAATAAATCGATTGTGACGTGCGCTGTGTGGCATGTAGCGCCGTCTTGTTGGAACCACAACTCATCCACATTCATGCCATCCAATTCGGGAACAAAATAGTCGGTTATCATGGCTCTATACCGGTCTCCATTAACGGTAGCTGCCTCTCCAGCATTATTGCGGAAGAAGTATGGCCCAATGACTCCACCAGCCCATAGAGCACACCAAACAGTCAGTTTTTGTGGATGTAATGGCGTTTCAAGGGTCTCATGTGGATTCTCTTCACTCCAAATGCGGCAATTTTGCTTGTTGACGTAGCCATTCAACCAAAAATGAGCCTCATCACTGAACAAAATTTTGCGATGAAAATCAGCATCGAAATCAATCTCATTTTCGGCCCATACACCAAAATCACGACGCATTGCATGGTCTCGCGGCTTTAATTCTTGCACAAGCTGGATCTTGTAAGGTCGCAAGCCAAGATCTTTGCGCAAAATCTTCCATAAAGTTGATGGACAAAGCTCCAATTGCTGTGCACGGTGGCGAATCGATTCATTCGGGTCCTCTTCAACACTTTGCTCTACAGCGGCAATTGTTTCTTCGGTGCGCACTGTTCGACGTCTCTGCGGATGCGTATTATCACATAGAGTAAACGTACTGCGAAAACGATCCATGGTTAACCGAATTAATTGCTCTGATGGACGATTATGTCGACCATAAAATGGACGGAGCTCACGGTAAACTTCGCGAACTGAACCATTATTTTCGAAATAAATTTGCACGATTTGCAAGCGTTGTTCTTTTGTCAATCTGTTCACGATGAAATGGCAAACCAAACTGAACATAAATGACATTAGAGTTGCCAGATTTGACCACAAAATGCCAGTTTTATCTCTAGTCGAAAAACAAACCTGTAAAAAAAAACACCCTGTAGATCTGATTGTAGCTCATTTCTATCTTCAAAAGACGCGAATGACATGAAAAGCTTTACGTCGTCGGCATACATTAACATTTTTGAAGATTTTATTATTGTAGAAATATCATTTATAAACAACAAGAACAGAATCGGGCCAAGATGGCTTCCTTGAGGAACCCCCGAAGAGACATAAATGACATCGGATACTAAATTTTTAAACATTACTCTTTGTGTCCTGTCACTAAGGTAAGGAGAGATCCAGCGATTGAGACCCGGCTGGAAGCCCAACTGATCGAGTTTATGAATAAGTAATGAGTGACACACTTTGTCAAAAGCTTTGCTGAAATCCGTATAAATAACGTCGGTTTGCAGATTTTTTCTTAAGCCATTTGAGACATGACTGGTAAACTCAAGTAAATTCGTAACTGTGGACTTTCCCTTACTGAACCCGTGTTGGCAGTCAGCTATCAAAGTAGAGATCGGGCCCGTAAGTTGATTTGTAACAATAGCTTCAAACAATTTTGGGATGGCAGAAAGCTTTGCGATGCCACGATAGTTCTCTATAGAAGACCTACTCCCGCTTTTATGCAGCGGTAGAAGAAACGATTCTTTCCACGCAGTTGGAAAAACACCACACTTTAGTGATAGATTGAACAAATTGGTAAGGGGTTGGTAAATATGGTTCGCACACTTTTTCAAGAAACATGTAGGAATCCTATCAGGACCATATTTAAAAGATTCTTTTAAGGTTTTAAGGTAAATTAGAACATATTTGGCGCATATAATTGGTGAATTAACTGAATTTGTCCCGTGTAGCTTATAGGGATAGTTTTGAAAGTTTGATTTGGTGACAGCAGAATAGTTAGATGGGATGACATGTTTCGAAGTGCCCAACTTCTCATCAGACCCCTTCTCGGACACTGGGATACGAACCCAAGTGTCTGTACCAAAGCCGCTGTTAGAGTACTCTAACAACTAAGCTATGATGCCCTGTAGCGTCACGATGCATTTTTCCTCTAATGTGCCATTTGCTTATTCCTTTTTATACATTCTTTGGTACATATATTTTTATATGTCAACTCACGGAAAGAGGAATATTTTTAGGTGCGTTCATAGAAAGTTTTAGATACAGAAGCTTTGCTCCAACAACAATCACCATAACTATAATTGTTACAGGTACAGTGCGGGTGCATAACAAATAACACGGAAGTGTTGATATGCAAAAAAAGCCCTTCTGTATCTAAAACTTTCTATGAACGCGCCTAAAAATATTCCACTTTCCTTGAGTTGACATATAAAAATATATGTACCAAAGAATGTATAAAAAGGAATAAGCAAATGGCACATTAGAGGAAAAATACATCGTGACGCTACAGGGCATCATAGCTTAGTTGTTAGAGTACTCTAACAGCGGTTTTGGTGCAGACACTTGGGTTCGTATCCCAGTGTCCGAGAAGGAGTCTGATGAGAAGTTGGGCACTTCGAAACATGTCATCCCATACCATCGCTGTGCATATCGTTGTAATTTTTCCTCTAATAACAATTAACAAACAAACATAAAAATTCGAGCTTTGCTCCAACAACAATCACCATAACTATAATTGTTACAGGTACAGTGTGGGTGCATAACAAATAACACGGAAGTGTTGATATGCAAAAAAAGCCCTTCTGTATCTAAAACTTTCTATGAACGCGCCTAAAATTATTCCACTTTCTTTGAGTTGACATATAAAAATATATGTACCAAAGAATGTATAAAAAGGACTTAGCAAATGGCACATTAGAGGAAAAATGCATCGTGACGCTACAGGGCATCATAGCTTAGTTGTTAGAGTACTCTAACAGCGGCTTTGGTGCAGACACTTGGGTTCGTATCCCAGTGTCCGAGAAGGGGTCTGATGAGAAGTTGGTCACTTTTTGAGATTTGACCAAACTTTGCACTCACTCACAATATTGCTTTTTCACTTTTTGACATTTCAGCATAATCAGTCAGCCGATACTCAATTCCCACAAGTTTCTTTCTCAAGATGTTTACTCAAAACTCGGACAGAAAAAAAAACAGGAATGGCCGAAACCCTGAGAGCTGACGTCGAGTAGCACACAAAGCAGCGATCAACAAAATGTTGACATTCGTCGAGTAGCGTATTGACGTCACTTGCATATCTATCCTTTTTGGCGCCATGTCATGTAAGCATAGGAGCTGTCATAGAGGATCATACGGGTGGAAAGTCCGAACTTCTACGGCTGGGACCAAAAGCTGTATACAGACTGTGTCGTGCCCAGCGAACTCCTGAACCTATCGTGAAAGTTCAAGAGCAAAAACAAAACACAAAATATGTGGGCGTGGCACCGCTCAATTTTCCAAAATTATGTAGATATTGACTAAGTGACACGTACAAGGTGGCGCAAAAGTAATCCTCCTATCAGAAAATGCTATAAATTTTGCGATTGGCCCCTAAAGTCAGTTCTGTTTTGACATTTGTGTAGTAAACACATGCGAAATACACGTTAATAAACAATGTTACGCTATACTGCTCCAGAAAGCGGAATATTGCTGACTATTTATTTGACCAATAATCGTTCGGGGCCAAACGGTTACTGTGAATGGTGAGCGCTACAGAGCAATGATCAACGAGTTCTTTTTGCCGCAACTTGATGAATTGGGATTGGAAAACATGTGGTTCCAACAAGACGGTGCAACAGCACACACTGCACGTGCCACAACCGATATGCTGAACATCGGAAGCTTACTTTTGCGCCACCTTGTATATCCAAATATCATTAATTTAGACCAAAAAAGTTCGGAGTTACGACGAATTTAAACTTTTTATAGCCTGGGGGTGTGGCTCCGCCCACTTTTCCAAACTATATATTGTCTTTGCTGTACCCAGTGAACCCAAGTATATATTGTGAAAATTTTATAAAGATCGGTTGAGTATTTTGGCGCCTATTAAAGACACACCTTTTTTATATCTGTTTTTGTTACGGACACAAGGTATATTACTTCAGTCGGCATAAACGAATCGAGATATATGTTTATTAATGTTTATCAAAACGTTCAGGATGAAAAGTAAAATATCCGGGCAAGTAGTTAATACCCCACTGCAAAAGCGAAGTGTATATCTTCTTTGATTTTCATACCTTTCATGAACATGAGATGTTTGTACGTATGAGAAGAAAAAGAGATAGTCCCTTCAAAAACTATACTGAAATGATCAGGAGGATGAGCTGAGTGGATGTAGCCATGTCCGTCTCTCGATACGTCTATCTGTATGTCCGTCTGTCAATTGAACGCAAGTACGAACTGAAAGTATTAAAATAGACATGCGTAAATTGGGATTCCATAATAGATCACTTCTGTGTATATAATGTTCGGTTCCACCCGAACTTAGACTTCCTTACTTGCTATTTATAAGATTGCTGCATATAGGTAGCTCCTTTCCGTGCTATTGAAAGCGGCTTTAAAATCAACAAAGAGATGATGTGTGTCGATTCTTTTCTCACGGGTTTTTTCCAAGATTTGGCGTATTGTAAAAATCTGGTCGATTGTAGATTTACCAGGTCTGAAGCCACACTGATAAGGTCCAATCAGTCTGTTCACGTTAGGCTTTAGTCTTTCGCACAATACGCTTGATAGGACCTTATATGCGATATTCAAAAGGCTGATTCCACGATAATTGGAGCAGATTGTAGGACCTCCTTTCTTGTGGATTGGGCAAAGGACACTTAGATTCCCATCTGCAGGCATGCATTCATCCGATCATAATCTGCATAGAAGCTGATGCATGCACCTTGCCAGCTCCTTGCCTCCGTGTTTGAATAGCTCAGCAGGCAAACCATCAGCGCCAGCTGCTTTATTGTTTTTCAATCGGGATATTGCTGTTCTCATCTCATTATAGTCGGGTTGTGGAACATCCATTCCATCATCTTCGATTGTGGGCTTCGGTTCGGCATCTCGCTTATCCCTTCAGCTCGCGGTAGTGTTCACACACACTCCTCGTTGCATTCGATCTCAGCGTTGCCTTGTAGGCTTCGCCCTTTCTTTTCGTTGCAGCGCGGCACTTTTATCATCATACCAGTTGTTTTTCGTGTTAGTCGGAAGCCAATTACTTGTTCGGCTGCGGTACGGAGTGGTCCTGAGATATGATCCCACTGCTCATGCATTCCACTAGGTTGAATTGTGCTATCGGAGAGCAGGTGTGACAGGCGATCTGCGAAATAATTGGCGGTCTGTTGCGATTGCAGCTTTTCGACGTCCAGCTTTCCTTGCGATTTTTGTTGTACCTGTTTTGTCGTACAGAGGCGGGTACGAATCTTGGCAGGTAGTGATCAGAGTCGATGTTAGATCCTCGTATTGTGCAAACATCTAAAACGTTGGAAGTATGCCGTCTGTCTATCACAACGTGGTCGATCTGGTTGTGGATTTTTCGATCGGGGGACAGCCATGTAGCCTGATGGATCTTTCTGTGCATAAACCTAGTGCTGGATAGACCATGTTTCGGGCACCGGCGAAGTCGATCAGACTGTATCCATTTGGTAAAAGTCTGATCGTGGAGACAACTTCCCAACAGTGGGGCCGAATACCCTTACCCACCCTGACGTTAAAGTGGCCAAGCACGACATTGATATCATGATGGGGGCAGCGCTCATATGCTTCTTCCAGGCGCTCGTAGAATACATCCTTTTCCACGTCGTCCTTATCTTCCGTCGGGGCATGAGCGCAAATAAACGATATGGTGAAAAATCTTACTTTTATGCAGATTGCGGCGACACGCTCGTTCACCGGTGTGAACGACAGTACTCGGTGACGGAGTCTCTCTCCCACCACGCCGAATCTGCGGTTGTCTACATGCCCACTCCAGTAGATGTTGCAAGGTGTTTTGATCGTGTTTCCTTGCTCCGTCCATTGCATCTCTTGTATGGCGGTGATGTCAGCTTTTGCTTTCCTCAGGACTTCAACCAGCCGGGCAGCGGCACCTTCCCCATTAAGGGACGCGACATTCCAGGTGCATGCCCTTATCTCCTAATCCTTATTTCGGTTGCGGGTGTTGTCATCTATAAAAAGGGTTCTCATATCCGAGGATTCGTTGTTGAATTTCATTGGAACGTGTTTTATGTGGTGGGTCCCAAACCCTGCCACCCGAGAGAGCAACCTATTCATTACCCTTCCACGCAACGGGAGTCGACTTCGCGGGGCCATTTTTGGTAAAAACTGCTCCGCTTCGCCGAGCCTCGTACGTGAAAGCCTATGCTTGCGTGTTCGTCCGTGTTTCTACAAAAGCTATTCATTTAGAAGTGTGCTCGGGAGTTCCTTCACCGCAGCCTTTGCCCGATTTACTGGCAGTCGTGGCCTACGCCAACAAATATTATCCGACAGCGGAAAAATATTCGCTGGCGCACAACGCGCCTTACAACGGGAATTCGCTACGTTCCTTAAGGAAGTATTTAACGATATTGCAGAAAAGTATGCTACTCACGGATTCTCATGGAAATTCATCCCACCATACGCTCTTCACATGGGTGGCATAAGCAAACGGCCGCGAAAAGCTTCAAAACGCACTTTACTAAAGTAGCAGGCAACCAGAAATTCTCCTTTGAGGAGCTCACTACCCAGTTAGTACGAATAGAGGCGATCCCTAACTCGAGCCCGCTCTCCTCTATGTCCGAAGATAAGCTGGATCCCCTAGTTTTAACCCCGAGGGATTTCCTACTAAGTGCACCCCTTTTATCATTACCGGAGCCAACCGCGGAACATCTACCCTTGGTGAACTAATGGCGGAAACTCGAAGTGCTTCGTCATCAGGTCAGCACGCGTCGGACAAATGAGTCCCTCAAAGAGCTGCAAAAGCGGTACAAATGGAATGCTACACCAAAGGGGCATGCGACTCCCGTCCAGCTGCAGAAAATGTTCCCTTGGCCACCACACCCTTCTACACAGAGCTCGGAACTCAGATAACATCCCATGTTGAAGACATGATCCAATTTTCTGACTAGTTTGGCAAGCCCGGGCAGTGCTGCCAAGCGCAGCTAGTTCAGCTCAGCTGTGCAAGCCAACCTCTACCGCTCATAGGCAACAAAACAGACAGTATATGTAAAACTGCCCAAATTCACGCGTCGCCGTCGATCAAGATATCGTGCTAGAGCTTTTATCCGTCCGCCGTGGCGCTTTTTATATATACATACATACATCTCTTGTTAAATTAGTGTGGAGCTTTTCAAAAATAGATTTTAAAAACATAACGAGCACTAACCAAAAACAAGGCTTTAGTGATAATATAAGAAGAAAGATGTTTGATTTTTTTTTTATTGGTAACAAAGTTTGAATGCAAACAACTACTCATTGGTGGCTGCTCAAAAAAGTTTAAAAGATTTCTTGCTGAATTGTATGGTTAGAGGCTCTCAGTTGTAAAAAAATTCTCGAGAAAGAATGGGGTTACATGGGTATATTTGTCGGTTAGTGCTTTTTATATTGTTCAACATTTTCTGATTTCTCTTTTAGTTTTCAAGATAGAATTGTCCATAACTTTTTATATTTAATACATATGAAATCTTAGCCAACACTTCCTTCTATACCATGTACATCTCTGATTTTACTTCGGAAGAATTACTTTTAACGTATTTGGTCGCCACATATAACATACCATGCATGAACACCGATGAATTTAGCCCCCTACCGAGAAACTCAAAAGTTTGTCCCTGAGCTTTGTGCACAGTCACGGCAAATGTTGGCCTTGCTGGAAATAGATGTCGTTGCGTGGTACACCCTAACGGCCCCTTGGATGAGCGTGATTTTCGGTATATGCACTTTTTTGACGGATTTTTTTTGTCGAACAAATCTTAAATGATGCGACACTTCTTCGCCTTCCAAGCATCTCCACTCAAATTTTTATTAACTTCCGATTTTTTTTTTAAATATATATACTTTTAAGAGCTCACTTTTTTCTTAAATATCACCAAATTATGCATTTTTGAAATAATAGTACTATTTTACTGTTTAACGTACACCAGTTAAATGTCAAAATATGATTTCCCCAATTTGAACAGCTGATTGAACTTTTCACCTCAGAATGCATTGGTGATATCAGACGATTGAGGTTGCTTCAATAAACTTCCCATGGCGACTTCCAAGGGTTAGCACTCAGTGGTAACCAGTATTGGGCGTTAACCAACTTAATTTTTAATTGATTTATTAATTGATAAAGAAAGTAATTGCAATAAAATCAATTGCAAATAAAGTAAAAATTTTAATTGCTTGGTGCAATTAAATTATTTAAAATTGGATTAATTACAATTGAAAAACTTCTAATTAATTTTTTAATTGTATTATGAAGCAGTTAATAATAATTAACCATTTTTTACAATTACCCGGGTAATTCTTGATTAGTTTCATTCAAATATTCAATACAATTTATCAGGGGCACAGAACTGTTTTAACAATTATAATTTGCCCAACACTGGTGGCAACCCTACTTAGAAATGTTTTTTTTTTTAATAACCATATTGGCATATTTCATTTCATTAAAAAAAAGATATAGGTGGCAGCTCCGTAAATATTTCCTATGTGGCAACACCCAGGTAAAAATTCATAGAATGTGGTACAATATGTACATGCCAAATTTCTCCAAATCAGTTGAGCCGTTTTCGAGATGGTGTGAATACACAAATATACAAGAATGGCTCGTTTAAAGTTATGAGACATAATAAGCGCAGGTGGCAACAATAAGTAACAACCCTACTTAAAAATATTTTTTGTTTAGTACGCAGAAAAATACCTTTCGTTTGATACCCATATTGGCATATTTAATTTCATTAAAAAAATTCAGATATGTGGCAACCCCTCCAAAATATCCTATGTGGCAACACCTAAGAAAAAATTCTTAGAATGTTGCACCCTATGCACACACAAAATTTCATCCAAATCGGTTAACCCGTTTTGTTTCAAGAGAAGCTCGTTTAAGGTTATAAGATATAATAAGCGCAGGTGGCAACAATAAGTGGAAACCCTACTTAGAAAGGTTTTTTTTTAATACGCAGTGGTTTGGCAAACTCTCCGAGTGTATTTCTGCCATGACAGGCTTCTCAGCAAAAATTCGTCTCCTTTGTAGATGCCGTTCGGAGTCGGCAAAAAACTGTAGGTCCCACCAATTTGTAGGGAAAATTCAAATCAGCACACCACAAATTGGAAGAGAAGCTTGGCGCAAAAATCTCTTAGGAGGTTTATGATGATATACCTGTTGTATATCGCGCCATAGAGAGAGAAAAACAAATTTCGTTTGATACCCATATTGGCATATTTGATTTCATTTAAAAAAAATTCCTTGGTAGAAATTCTTAGAATGTGGTAGATTAAATATATACCAAATTTCGTCCAAATCGGTTAAGCCGTTTTCGAGATAGGCTGGGTATACAAATATACAAGAATAGCTCGATTAAGTTATAAGATTTATAAAAATCCGTCTTATTTGCGAAGTTTCGTTACTCATGTTTTTGTTGTTCGTAACAGTGCTTCGCCATGCCTAATGGGCACGATCATTCTGAGAATCGTCATCAAGCTCTTCTACCGGGAGTTCAAGGAAACGCGCAGTTTCAACAGGCTTGGACCAGAGTGATATTGGTGTTAGAAGAGTAGGTTCAGTTGAACAGGAAAAGAGATGTTTGGTGTCGTGAGGGGACATACCACAAAGAAAGAGTTTAAGCTATTACAATATAGAAAGAATACGCTCCTTATCAGCTATTTCAGGTGGTTCGCAGGCCGAGATCGGAGGGAACTGTCTATCGACTCGGTATGGAGGTAGTTTAGAGCCCGCCTATGGTTACGCAGATCAAACGGCAAGGTAATGCGATGCCGGATCTCATCATAGTGCTTACGGAGATGTTTCCTTATGTCTGTCTGGGGGCGGGGCTACATCCAATAGAAGTCGATTTGGATGGCTGGGTTTATGACAGTGCAGAAGGAACTGTGTACTCAAAAGTTCCGCGTGCTCTTGAACATTGAGCAGTTTTGCCTCTTGTTGGAGGCGAGACTCAGATGTCATAAGTAGACATCCCGTAGCAGTTCTGATGGCGGTGTTTTGACAGACTTGTAATTTCCTCCAGTTGGTGTCAGCAAGGTTGGACGGCCATATTTGCGTAGCGTAATCCATAACCAATAGCCTTATAAATGGCTAGCAATGTTTCTTTATCTTTTCCCCAAGTATTGCCGGCCAGCGACTTGAGGATCTTGTTGCGGCTCTGTACCTTATATGCTATTGCTGTGGCATGACCAGCGAATGTGAGGCTGTTGTCGAACGTCACACCCAGGATTTTAGGGTGCTTGACAGTAGGTAGGGGTACTCCATCTACGTCGACGTTTAACTCTTGTCCCATCTGCGCCTTCCACGTCGTAAAAAGTGTCCCCGTCGATTTAGTCGGAGACAGGGTCAAATCTCGCTCGGTGAAGACGCTGGAAAGGTCTTGGAGGTAACAGTTACTCCTCGTACATAGCTCGTCAATGAAGGGGCCCTTACCCGAAGCATATTCGTACAGTCGTCAGCGTAGGATACAATGGAGACTCCGTCTTGTGAGGGAGGAAGCATCGAAATATAGAAATTAAACAAAAGGGGGAATAGGACCCAATCCTGCGGCACCCTTTGTTTGATTCTTCGTGGTCTAGATTTCTTCTTCTTAAATTTGACTAACGCCTGCCGATCGTTAAGGTAGATAGCGGTCCACCTTTTTAGGCCAGCAGAGAGTGGTGTATCTTCCAGGTCTCTTAGGAGTGTGAAATGGTTGACCGTGTCGAAAGCTTTGGAAAGGTCAAATGCCACGAGCACCGTCCTATGGTTTTGAGGCTGTTCATTCAAACCATAGTTTATCTGCTTCGTTATGATCTTCAAAGAGGATGTCGTGCTATGTTACTTCTGGAAGCCATGTTGCTGTGTGGACAAGTGAAGGTTTACAGTGTAATACGGGAGCAGAATGGTTTCCAATAACTTCCCAACCGGCTACAGGAGAGATATCGGACGATATGATTCTCCTTCTTGGTTCGCCGGCTTCCCTGGTTTTAGTGGGGGGACCACAATCGCTTGTTTCCAGATCTCTGGAAAGACGAAAGTGGTTAGCGAGAGGTTAAAGAGAGCCGCCAAAAACTGTGTCCCTCGTGGTTTAGGTGTTTCAACATCTTCATGGCAATACCGTCGGGGTCCGATTGATCTTGAGAGCTTGGCCTTCATTATGGCTTCCTTGACCTCGGCGACTGAGACGGAAATGGGCGCTCTACGGATAGCTCGCCTCTTGGCCCTATCAGCAGGTGGATGTATTACAAACTGTCAGCAGAAAGAGCTCGCGTATCGCCCGACGCCGGTTTGAAGCTGCCACCAATTGCAATGGCGACCTTGTCATTGTATTTGGTCAGACTTGATAGAGCCTTAACTGTTGACCATAATTTGCCGACTCCGCCGGAGGGGTTGCATGCCTCTAAGTGTTGCTTCCACTTGGTCAACTTGTAGTCATTGAGCGTCCGTCGTATTTCCGCATTAAGATCTTTCTAGGGTCTGCGGGATTGAGAAGTCTCACTTGGTCACGTTCTCTTGCCAGGGCCGCTGCCTCCGCAGGGAAATTCGGTCGAATTTCCGGGATTCTTCCAGCGGGAATGAAGCTGCCCGAGGCTGAATCAATAACCTTGCGAAACCCTCGTTCACCTTGGCGTACGTCTGTCGGTGTCGGTAGGGCAGCAAAAGAGCGTTATGTATAGTCGGTAAAACGGTCCCAGTCCGCTTTGCTGAAGTTGATAAAGGTTCTTCGGTCAGAGGTAATGAAGTCCGTCTGTCGCTCGATTAAGAGTATAACTGGCAGGTGGTCGGATGCCAATGTCAGCATCGGAGGCCAGTTGACACAGTTTATAAGTCCTGCGCCTACGATCGATATGTCTGGCGAGCTGTGGCAGTGGGACGGTCTTTCCGATGTACGTTATACCCATCACAACTTCGTAGATATGATCTTGTGGTCAGTTTGGTCTCTTGAATCGCAGCGATTTTGATGTTGTTTAGCCAGAGAATGTCAATGATATAGAGAAGGTCCATGAACGAATTTCGTGTGAAGCAGTAGACCATCAATTCGCGGGTAGGGAATTCACCATGCTATTTTTGTTTAGCAGCACAATAGCAGAATTCTTGTGCTTACATAGGGAACTAGCACAAACAACAGAATTCTTGTGCTTACATAGGGAACAACAGAATTCTTTGCTAACATAGGGGATGGTTACATTTTAAAGACGGCGGAATTATGGTTCAATAGTATATTTTATAATAATTATATTTCAAAATTATGTGCATGTCATATAAACAAATTGGCAATAAATATATGTGTAGGTACATTTATCATATAAAATTAAAATTGGTGTTAAGTTTTTGTTTGGGAAATATCTGATACGGTAACTAAAAAAATCGTCCATGCACTTCTAAATGTATAGAGGAATGATTTTACCATTGCATTGCATGCGTATAAATATATAGAATACTTCATAAAAAAGCTTTTATGTATTTACATAATTTAAAGGTAGGCCAATTCCTCCCACATTTAAAGCTTTTGGCAGCAGGATAATTTTGCTAGCATTTGAGCTGTGAATGTCATCCCTTGTACTTTTACAGGTAATTGTTTCCTTTAGGAGACAACCGCTAAAACACGTCCAAAAATATCGAGAGAGGTATCAAACAACGCGTTTTGACTTCGGTATCAACAATCCGAAAGCGGATTTTAATTTTTTTGTTTCAGTGAAAAGTTATTCGCAAAAAACCTAAAAATTACCCAGGTCCAATCCCAAATAGGGGCCTTGATCCAAGGTATTCATGTGCAGAGCACCTTTCTGCGTAGGCGGCCTTTTGCTTTCGGTAAACCTTAATCTGTGATTACAACAACCACATGAAAATGTCAGAAAATTTTCAACTTTGGTTGCAAATATCTCCTCACTGAAACAAAAACTGGAAAATCCGGATTATTGTTACCGAGGTCAAAACGCGTCTTTTGATACCTTTCCCGATAATTTCGGACGTGTTTTAGCAGTTGTATCCTAAAGGAAACAATTACCCTTTTACTTTGTTTTAGTTCCTTAATAACCCTACAAAGAAACTACAAAACTTATCATGAATGGCCGTAGAAATATTTACATTCATACGAGCATTTACGCACGCTGATATGCATACAAAATTATCAACACAACAACAAAGTCAGTCCCATATCCAACGTAAACAAATAAATCTGCTTCATCAACCCAAATACCAAATATACAGCCTATAAAGAAGTAAACATAAATATACACACATAAATGTGAACACAAATATGCAAACGTACCGACATACATATGTATACTGTATGTATAATGACCTACAAGAACAAAACCCATTCCATGCATTTCCTCACATCACCGCGCTAACCCCTCCACAAGCACATGATGTCTGACCAAAACTTATATCCAACAACAAAAACTACATATTTCTACGCACAAACCTCAGAATCCAACAACAAAGTCATTCATTAATAAAAACGTAAAACCTTGTCGAGGAAGCTATGATGAAATGTTGCAACAAAGCATTTTAACAACATCAGAAATATGAAATATTCAATTTTTGTCGATTTTATAAAATCCAACTTGAATCCATACGGGGTATTCCATACATAGCGCTCCTTCAATTGCGCGCCTTTGCGAACAAAAGTTGGTACAAAAACTTTAGTTTACTCCAATGAAGTATTTATGGCATAGAAAAAATAAAATGAAAATGCACAGCTATTGCTCAGCAACAGGTCCAAACATTTGTGAAAAAATAATTATGAAAACGTTTTTGTAAATATTTTTAATAATTCAACAAAAGTTTTCCTTATTCATAAGGGGTTTGCTTATTTGCATAAGCTGTAGTATAAGGGATATCGTTTGCAACACACTTTGGAGTGACTCTTTAGTTTCTTCTTGTTCTTGCTGAAATTCGGTCGAAAATTTGGTCAGCCATGTTTTTTTTGCTGGAATGTTGCCGTTGTGCCACATAAGTGCTAACTTTGCCCTTTTTAGGCACAAATGCGCACTTGCACATCTCCTTGAAAAATAGTATTTTTTCACTCGTAATCAACATTATGTACTTCTTTTAGAAATTTTTATAATGAAAACATGCATCAGAAGTAGTGACTTAATATCCCGAATCGTATGACCAAAGTAAAGGGTGTTTTTTTTAAGGGTATAGAACTTCGAATTGAAATAAAACACAAGAAAATCGTTTTAAGGTCCATCAATTTGGCTTTATTGGAAGGATAATTTTATGCCATTAATGTTTAAATATGATTTCGGGCATGTGGCCGCCGCGGCTGGCTCGAATAAAGCCAATTCTACAGGTCCAATTTTCAACCACTTTTTCGAGCATATGGGGCCGTATGTCGGCAATAACGCCACGAATGTTGGCTTCCTATTCCCCTAACGTTTCTGGTTTGTTGGTGTAGACGAGCGACTTCACATATCCCCAAAGAAAATAATCCAATGGTATCAAATCACACGACCTTGGTGGCCAATTGACAGGTCCATTCCGCGAAATTATGCGCTCATCGAATGTTTCCTTCAATAAATCGATTGTGACGTGCGCTGTGTGGCATGTAGCGCCGTCTTGTTGGAACCACAACTCATCCACATTCATGCCATGCTCTATACCGGTCTCCATTAACGGTAGCTGCCTCTCCAGCATTATTGCGGAAGAAGTATGGCCCAATGACTCCACCAGCCCATAGAGCACACCAAACAGTCAGTTTTTGTGGATGTAATGGCGTTTCAAGGGTCTCATGTGGATTCTCTTCACTCCAAATGCGGCAATTTTGCTTGTTGACGTAGCCATTCAACCAAAAATGAGCCTCATCACTGAACAAAATTTTGCGATGAAAATCAGCATCGAAATCAATCTCATTTTCGGCCCATACACCAAAATCACGACGCATTGCATGGTCTCGCGGCTTTAATTCTTGCACAAGCTGGATCTTGTAAGGTCGCAAGCCAAGATCTTTGCGCAAAATCTTCCATAAAGTTGGTGGACAAAGCTCCAATTGCTGTGCACGGTGGCGAATCGATTCATTCGGGTCCTCTTCAACACTTTGCTCTACAGCGGCAATTGTTTCTTCGGTGCGCACTGTTCGACGTCTCTGCGGATGCGTATTATCACATAGAGTAAACGTAGTGCGAAAACGATCCATGGTTAACCGAATTAATTGCTCTGATGGACGATTATGTCGACCATAAAATGGACGGAGCTCACGGTAAACTTCGCGAACTGAACCATTATTTTCGAAATAAATTTGCACGATTTGCAAGCGTTGTTCTTTTGTCAACCTGTTCATGATGAAATGGCAAACCAAACTGAACATAAATGACATTTGCCAGATTTGACCACAAAATGCCAGTTTTATCTCTATTCGAAAACCAAACCTGTAAAAAAAACACCCTTTACATGCCCTTATTCAAGAATTATGTAATGATTTAGATTATTTTCATACTACACAATTTTTCCCCCTACTACATAACTTGCTTGTGATAGTGTCTGAAATTTGGCCAAAGGCAGTACTTTTGACGATCGAAGCCATCGCGCGGCAGAATTTGCCATTTGGGGATGGGATTTGGCTTTGCTTTTTGTAGGGGCGGATCGGGCCCTATCACAATTTATTTGTCTGCTCGTATTGCCTCTATGCGAGCAACCAAATTATGTGAAGTTGGCCAAAATTGGGTTAAAAATATATTCTTTTGATACATGAAACTTTTTTTCACTGTACGTGTGTTCGGAAGAGAATTTGTGGTTTTGACGGGCCGTGCTGAAGAAATATGGCCTGCGCCCGCCGCAATTGCTAATATTGACCGGCGCAAAAGAATCAAACTTTGTGCTATTTAGCTCGTCGCGCGCATTCATGTGCAGATGTATGTATGTGAATATGCGTACATACATAAATAAAATAATAATTTATGATGCACGCATGTATGTGATGTGTGTTTGTAATTTTGTGACGGCGCGTGAAGTATGTAATTTTGTGTGTCATACAAACAGATGTGCATGTGCATTGATCGAATTTGGATCATATGAATATATGTGCATATGTTACATACATTACATGTATATAGAAGGATGCACTGGGTTTTATGTGGCAAGTGGGTTGTCAAATTTAAGGGTGGATTTGAACTGCGAGATTAAGTTAGTAAAGTTATTTGCTTCCGATTTCGACGGTGAAAAATCCATTCTGAAGTAAAACATTCAACAAATAAAAATGGGTTTTCTAATATTTATTAATATTCGTATCGAAGTATACATTCATTTCCATACATTTTTTTAAAAGCATTTCTACATTCATTAATTTTTCCATACCATAACATATTTATTGTGACAGATGTTTTTATTAATTATTTATATGTATGTATTTTTAAATATTTTAAATTATCGAAATTGTGTTACATTTCAAGCATATACATTTTATACTAACCAGCTCTCATTACATTTTATAACTACATTCATTTATACATTTTGCGTAATTGCCGTCGGCAAAACGCTATAAGTCATTACATAAAAACATTACAAAAGATTCTGTCATTACACGAAGACATACATTTCATCATAAAAACCATTAATTTCATTTTATAATTCATTTATACTTCTTGGGATTTTGGTGTAATTGCCGTCGGCAAAACACTATGTCATATGATGAATTTTTGGAAATATTTTTATAAGATGATAAAAAATATTACCTGGAAATTTATAAAGAGACCTACATAATACATTATTAACGTTTATTACATAAATTTGTTCGTTTTGTAAAATTTAATCGATTTTGTACAACACATGCAAAATTCCTTTTGTATATTATCATGTGATTATTTCTTTTGCACAAAATCACTTGATACATGCAAAATTCCTTTTGTATGTTATCATATGATTGTTTCGACTTCAACAAAACTAAAATTTAGGAAACTAAAAGTTTTGAGCCAAAACACCCAAATCATTAATTTGCTCATATACCCACAAATGTTGGATTTTTACTGAAGTGAAATTAAATGTTAAAATTATTAGAAAATTGTTTGTGATTTTTATTAACATCAAACGAATGGAGTTCAAGGGAACTATTTTTTATTCTTTATGGTATAAATATATGAGATACGATAACAATTTTATGTTGACCTGCATTATTGCTTTCTTGAAATATAAACTGAAAGCCATCAGAAATTAACAGTGCTGAATTTATACTACAGAAATGTATTCATGCTAAGCAACATTAATTCATGTTAATCAACATTGATCACATTAAATTCTGTTAAATTAACATGCCCAACCAGCCAGCCGGTGGTGAATTCCCTAGCCGTGAATTGACGAGTTTTGACAATTCACACTGAAATTCGTTCATGGACCTTCTCTATATCATTGACATTCTCTGGTTTAGCTTAATAAATTCATTTATCTCCGCGATCTTTCCAGCTAATCCGTTACAATTTAGCTGTAAAATTTTGAAGTAGGCTGGAGGTGAGGTTGGGGTCATACTAGGCGTGAAGGACAAATGCTTTTGCCTGGGTGCTGGTAGGCTATGGCCTAGGCTGTGTCGCAGTGTAGAAGGTAATGAACCTTGAAAATTTGACGGTGAGGCCAGATTATCTGGCGTAGAAGACTGCGGCGTGTTGCAGAAAGGTGCTGTAAACTTATCCGTCCAAAGGCTTCTGTTCGCGAGCCCAGAACACATAAGAACGTGGCATAGGCCAAGACAATTGTTGCATTTGACCGATGACGCAGGCGTTTATAGTATTTGCCGACAAACAGTGCACATTGTGAAAGGCACGAGGAGATAGTGGCCCTGACCAATGTGCGTACTAGAAGTAGGGTGGGACATTGGGGGTAGAGACAGAGGGAACTAACTCTCGGCAGTGCTCGTAGACCTCTTCCGGAGGGGATAAGAGTGATGAGAGGCTGTACGAGGTGAAGACGCTGTTGAGCGTGAGCCGCAGTCGGGAGTGGGTGAGGCGGGCATTGCAGCAGTGCTGCTAGTCGTGAAGACTGGCCACTATTGTGGTCGCTAGATAGTGGAGGCGGTGGGGGTGCGCTAGAGCGACGTGTACCGCGGGACGCCCTAAGGCGTGTACAACAAGGTGGCTTTAAGGTTCTAAAGAAAGTACGGGCCCTGAAAATCCAGATTTGTGGAGCCATCTCTTACACTTGACGCATTAAACAGGATGCGACCGTTTAATATAAATTTTCTTCTAGTAGACGCAGTAGTTCCAATCTCTTGGGCCGGGGTTTGGTTAGACCCCAGTCCGTAACAAGAGTAAATGGAGCAATCCCGCTGCAAGGGTTTGCTCCGAGGATGACAATTTTGGGGTGGGATATGACAGATTAGACTGGGTTACATTGAAATAACATGCCTTGCCCGGGTAAAAAAACCCGGGTCATTCCGGTACGATAGAACCGGCTGTTCGTTGCTCATATTTACTGCTTCTTTAAGTATTTTTAATTTTTAATCTTGACTACTTTTGTAATGCCGTTTAATAGCATTATAATTTTACCACACATTTGTTTTTCCGCTCACTTGTAATTCTCGTATTTTAGTGTATAACTGTCGACTCTTTTAGATAAGGGTAGTAAGGACCTCATCTCTTCTGATATTTCCCAATGTTTCCTAGGTAATTTTGATCTCTTTGATAAAATAAGTAAGTCAGAAGTAATTAAAAATGTATTTGCAATGTTCTCATTTGTTGTAAACCCGGCCATGCTTCGCTGCGTCTCAGAGCTTATAATAGACTGAGTCCGATTTTAATCATTATATATATTTATAACATATGGAACTTAATTACATCGCTTATTGCAGCACTCATTACCACCTTTCGTATGATACCCATATTGTACTAACACATTCTAAAACCTATTGATTTGGCTTCTATTAGCTTAGTAATTATGATTACTATAAATTTTTCTTGAATGTATGCAATGCACAGACATCAACCTGTTACAATTTTATTATATGTAAACAACTTTCCAATAGGAATCGAACCGAAATGCTCTGTTAAGCTTTGGTTTCCTCGGGAAGCGGTGCCGCAATATAACGTTCGCTATAGTATAGCGGTCGCTATGCCTACCGTCATTAACGGGACCGCTTTCTTGTAAAGCTCGATGAGCACTGCGGTCAATTTGGCCGATTTTGTTCACACTATTTTGCTTCCTGTTCTTGATTTTTTTTATTTCTACTAATTTCTAATATTTTTCTCAAAACAACAGGAATGTCACAACTGTTGTTTTGTGTGAAAATATTTGAAATATTTGATTGAATTCTCGCCGTTTTGAATATGACGGAACGTTGACGAAAGCTTCGCCACCGTCATGACGGCCGTAATATTTTATGCTTGCCGCTATATTATGTTACGTTGAACTTCAACGTCTTCTTAGTTTACACATAATTACTTTCACATTGCAATGCTTTTGACAACCTACTCTACCGCTATGTGACGGCCGCTATATAGCGGCACCGCTTTCGAGGAAACCACGTATTTATTAAGCTCCGTGAACTTAAATCTTATGAACACTTGCAGGCATATAATACCATTCATATATACTGGCGTAAACTATAATAACGGCGGCAGCCGTGGTGTGGCGGCAATGTTGCTGGCCTACCACACCGAAGGTCCAAGGTTCGAGGCCTGGTACAGGTAACATCAAAAGTGGTTTGAAAATTTTTTTACAACACGGGGTCGCTCCTCGGCAGTGGTTTAATTTTTTTTAAATTATGGAACGAAAGAAAACGTCATCATTAACAAATGTGCCAAAAATCAGCAAAATCGGTCCACGCTATAACATCGAAAATTATTCGAATTTCGAAAAAATTATGAACGTAGTTTTTTTTTTTATGTCAGCCTGAAAATTATAAAATCAAAAAACAGGAAAAAGTGGCAAAATCTTGATATACAAAAGACTATACCGACTCCATCAGTTGGAAGGAGAAGCCTCGATGTATAGAAATTAAACAAAAGAGGGGGAGAGGACACTACCCTGTGGCCCCCTGTCTATCCTTCTTGATCTGGACGCCCAGTATCGGAATGTTACGGACGCTTGCCGACCGTTAAGCTAGTAAGCAGTCCAATCTTTTAGGTGTGCAGGGCGCGGTAACTCTTCCAGGTCTTTAAGGAGTGTGGCATGGTTGATGGTATCAAATTATTTTGGTAGGTCAAGCGTTACGGGCAGCGTCCTGTGGTTTGGAGGCTTTTGGTTTAAACGTTGTGCTATGGTTTTTTCGGAAGCCATGTTGATGGTTGGCCAAGTACAGATTTGCAATGTAGTAGCGGAGTAGTATGCTCTCTAGTAACCTCACAATCAGCGACAGCAGAGATATCGGACGTTATGATTCTCCCTGATTCGCCGGCTTCACAATGCTTCCTGGAAGACCACTGTTAGAAGAACAACGAGGACGAGTATGAGGCGCCGACGTGCAAATAAATCAAAAAGTGGTTTATCATGGGCAATCGCGCAGTAATAAAGTACACCACCGAAAACGCCAAGGACGGTTCCCTCATCTTGTGGATCAGACGACAAGGCGGCACGACAGGGTCAGTGCCCAGCGAAGACGAGCACGACATTGGAATAACTGCCAGCGAAGAAGAGGCGAGCGACAAGGACCTGGTAGGCGCAGAGTGGGGAACCAATTTCGATTGTTTGCTTATCTCAGGAATGACGAAGGTGGTTAGCGAGAGGTTAAAGAGAGCTGCTAAATAAATATGTCCCTCGTGGCCAAGCAATTTTAACTTCTTTATGGCAATAACGTAAGGTCCAATTGATTATGAGGCCGTAATTACAGCTTCCTTAACTCCGTTGTGTTGATGTTTGTGCGCCCGACGGATTCCTTGTCTCTTGGTCCTATCAGCCGCCAACTGACCAAAGGTAATGGAGACAAATGTCGTTGTGTTTGGTTGGATTTGTTATCGCCTTGACTGTTCACCATAGTTTTCCGACGGCGACCAAGAGGTTGCAAGCCTAAAGAAGTTATTTCCACCTAGCCAGTTTGTGTTCGTTGACTTTCCGTCGGATTACCGCGTTGAGGTCCTTTATTAGAGGATTTGGGGGATTGATGAGTCGCGCTTGGTCACGTTCTCTCTTGCTACTCCCGCTGGGAAATTCGGCTGAATTTCAGGTACTCTTCCAGCGGTGATAAAGCGGTCTGAGGCTGAATCAATAACTTTTGCGAAACTCTCGATCACCTTTGCTTACGTCTGTCGGCGTTGTTAGGATAGCGAAGGTGCTTTTAGTATATTCAGAAAAACGGTACCAGTCCTCGTTGCTAAAGTATAGAGTCTCCGAGTTGGGTTTGATACCAGCCTGTAACAAGAGGGAATGGAGCAACCACGATGCGACGGATTACTCCAAGGATGACAATTTCAATGTGGGACGTTGCGAAACAGCCCGAGTTACACTGAAATAACAGCTCTTTGCTTGGTAGCAAAAACCCGGGGTATACCGGTACATAGAACCGGTTGTTGTGGGAATGTAATACTTAACTCTGATTTGAGTCGAATAAGTGTCTGGGCATCTGCCAAAGGTTTATCCATAAATCCTGACAAATATTATAGGTAAAATCTGTATCTAGTCACTAAAAGAGACATTTTGTGGTCAATTTCAATCTTGATACAATTTGGTATTCAGTAAGCCGTCTCACATCTCTAGTCTCAAAAAAGCGTCACTAATTTTTCAGCTGGTTCTAGGCAGGTTACAAACAGAAAACATTGGGTTAAAGATTAAATAAAATCAAAAAAAAAATAAAATATTTTAGAGCACCATGACTATAAACGAGCTCAAGGCCAATAATAATAATTTTTCTTTTTATTTATGAAAATGTTTATTGTTTTTATTTCTTTAATACTTATTATTATTTTTAATTATTTAAAATGTACCAAAAAGAAAAAGTGTACACAACTAACAAAAAAAAATCCATCACGAGAGTGATCATGCCGCCAGATGGCGGCGCATGCTCAATGTTATGGTAAATGTGAATAGAACTAGGATTTTAGCTGACACAAAAGCCAGCGCTCTGTTAACTTAATGGTTAGCACAGCGTGCCACAATTTCTCTGATGAAGAAGTCTAGCAGCTTTAGAAATGGATCTATAAGAAAAACTATGGCGGTTGTCTCTAAAAATTGTCCTATTCTATTCTAATAAAAAACTTTTAGTAATTTATTAAAAAAATAAAAACAATAATTTTCATAAATAAAAAGAAAAATTATTATTATTGGCCTTGAGCTCGTTTATAGTCATTGTACTTTGCAAATGTAAAGGCCGTAAAAACACCAATTCAACTCAATTGATTTGTTGGTATGCAAAATAAAATATTTTAAGTTTAGAACCATTTATATATTTATAAAATATTTCATTAACAAAAAAAAAAATAACAAATTGTCCGGGATCCTGTGTCTCGCACGTTGTACTCGAGGCACTGGCTCAAATGCTGTACTTAAGATGCATGTAAGTGTGTTTTCACCAGATATTATTAGTAAACTCTTCGTGAAAATCTATATTTTGATTTTGCATTAACGCGAGCCGGCAACTAGTACGTGTGAAGTATCGCTCCTTGCGGCGATTGCTATGATAACCCGTGCTATGGTTAGGCATTTGTTGTGTTTTACCGTGGGCCATAAGTCCTTTGTATCAAACGCTTTTCTGCTGATGACACTACGTTTATAGCTATATTCTGTAAATCTGTCTCATATCAAGTCACTAAATTTGAGATTTTTCATCAGAAAAAATTTTTGTGACTGCAGATGACTTCAGTATTCTGTAAAGGAAAATCACAAAAAGTTCACCAATGGTATGTGGTGAAAACACACTTACATGCATCTTAAGTACAGCATTTGAGCCAGTGCCTCGAGTACAACGTGCGAGACACAGGATCCCGGACAATTTGTTATTTTTTTTTTACATCTTACAGCATTTGCGTCAGTGCCTGGAGTACAAAGTGTGAGACGCAGGTTCGAAACCAGGATCGCGGAAAATTTTTTATTTTTATTTTTTTTTTAATGAAATATAATTTTTTTTTTAAATAAGTAAATATGTAAAATTCAACAACAAAGCCTCGGATATGAGAACACCTTTTTTAGATGACAACACTCGCAAACGAAATAAGGATTACGAGATAAGGGCATGTACCTGAAATGTCCGGTCCCTTAATGGGGAAGGTACCGCTGCCCGGCTGGTTGAGGTCCTGAGGAAAGCAAAAGCTGAAATCACCGCCATAGAAGAGATGCGATGGACGGGGCGAGGAAACATGATCAAAACACCTTGCAACATCTACTGGAGTGGGCATGAAGACAAGCGCAGATTCGGCGTGGGATTTGTGGTGGGAGAGAGACTCCGTCACCGAGTACTGTCGTTCACACCCGTGAACGAGCGTCCCGCCGCAATACGCATAAAAGTACGATTTTTCACCATATCGTTTATCTGCGCTCATGCACCGACGGAAGAAAAGGACGACGTGGAAAAGGATGCATTCCACGAGCGCCTGGAAGAAGCATACGAGCGCTGCCCCTGTCATGATATCAAAGTCGTGCTTGGCGACTTTAACGCCAAGGTGGGTAAGGAGGGTGTATTTGGCCGCACTGTCGGGAAGTTCAGTCTCCACGATCAGACTTAGCCAAATGGATTCAGGCTGATCGACTTCGCCGGTGCCCGAAACATGGTCATATCCAGCACTAGGTTTATGCAAAATAAAAATTTAGAAAATTTTAAGTAATTCAGGAAACGATCTTTGCTGTTCGATACCCAATTTTATTCTGCCAACATATTTCATAAATTTTCATTATTAAATTTCAAAGTGAACAAGAATTCTAAACAACTCCCTTTGTATCGAAGACATACAGTAGAATACCTTAACTACTCCCCCTTTTAAATATGAAACGTCCCCGTTTCATTTAATTAGCTAAATTCTACTATATGTCAGCCACATCTTGAAATATCTTAAAGTTAATAATGTAAAATTCATATTTAACAACAAAAACCAATTCCATAACAATAACATTAAAAAAAAATGTAAATATTCAAAACTGATAGTGCAATCAAAAAGTACCATTAAATTATTCTTCAAAACTTAACAAATCGCTTGTCATCTCAAATTGCTTTTATGAATTTTTTTCCATCAATTAAAACAGATGTGCCAAGACCCTTTTCAATTATTTTCTCCACAAGAATTTTATCAAATTTATTTCCAAGTCGTCTATTTCTTTTTCCGAAAACCTTTTCCCCAATTTCGTATGTTTTCATTTTTTTATTTCGATTACATCTTCTTAAAGTATCCTCCTGAAACTTAATTAATCTTTCCCGAACCTTCTTTAGTTCAATATTTGAACAATTTTGAAAAATTTCTATAGGTTTAGGGCCGGTTTCACCAACGCGACTAAGACTAAAACTAAGTCGTGACTTAAGTTAGCACAGATTCGAGACTAACTTAATTTTGGGTTTCACCAACTGAGCGACTTAAATAATTTTGAGCACAACAACCCGATCAGCTGTTTTATGCATAGTAGTATTTTTTCTTACCAGACAACTCTGAGCATCCCAATACCCCAGTGCGAAAAGGGCATGTATGGCCATACAAGAAGGAATGTATTGATCTTACACCCATTTCTCTTTAGTTGGAAGGTACTAAAATTAGCGCTTAATTGAAAACGATAGTTTCGTAATGGTTGCATGCTAGAAAACAAGCGTTCACATGCATCTACGCTTACCCTGTTAAAGTCAAGCATGGTGAAGTTTCCGACTGGGGCGTTGCACAAAACAAATTAGCAACATTACTGACATTTAGGTTTTGAACCACGGCAACACTGCTTAGTCGAGAATAAGTCAGCTGGCAAGTTGACTAAGTTGTGACTTAGCTAAGTTAGGTGGTGAAACTGAAAAAGTGAAAATCGCTACTTAACTAAGTTAAGTCGAGTTGGTGAAACCGGGCCTTAGAATTTATTGTTGAATGGATACTGTTGTTATATTTATTAGTTGCTAATAAAATAAGGTCTACTGTCTCATCTAATTGTTGTTGCTCCTTAATGCAGCGAGCTATTTCCATTAATGTTGAATTAAATCTCTCAACCTGACCATTTGTTTCACTATGTAATGTTGGAATAAAGAATTGCTCTATTGAAAAATTATCTCTTAATAAATCTCTTAATATCCAAAGAAGAACGCCAAGCAATTGGTTTAATAATAGCAAATTTTGAAAATTTATCCACACAAGTTAGGCAAAACTGTTTATCTGTAATAAATATATCAAGATGCAAAATTTCTCCTGGATAATTTGGTATTGGAGTCTTCCCAACCACCTGATTAGATGGCTTTCGCTGATATTTATTCTCCAAGCATATTTTACAATTTGTAATAACGGATTTTAAATATTTTTTAATATCAGGGAAATAATATTCACTAATAATTTGTTTAAAGTTCTCAAGCAAACAACGGTGGGCTCGATTATGTTCAGCTGTTATAATTTCAAGCTGATCATTTTTATTTGTCAAGTCTATTACAAATAATTCAGTATGCCTAAATTGTATACCTGGAAATGAAAAAACTAAAAGATTTTGAATTCCAGCCAAAGGCTCAAGATCACAGTGAATCGCGTTAGTACACCCAGGATCAACCACTTCTTTTAAACACTGTATCAGGTTTTCGACTAAATCGAAAACTATAGTATGACGCTTAAATTTATTAAAAAGAAATTTTGAAGTTTTAATGAGAGATGAGCCTTTTGTTAAAACTATTTGATTTTTAAATTGGTTGACAGGCCATTTAACAGTTGTAATAGCATTCGTAGAAGATTCTTCACTATGTTCTGTTTCTAAATTGGTAGTATGGTTATTAATATATTGCCTTTAGAGAGCATCAGCAACTTTGTTCTCTTTTCCAGGCTTATAATGAAAAGTTGGAGCAAATTCCTTTGTAAATGCACGCCATCTTTTCATTTTTGTATTTGAGTTTTTCTCTGAAATGGAGAATATAAGAGGCTGATGGTCAGTAAATATTTTAATATTTTTTATGCCGTACAAATAATGCCTCAACGTTTTCAATGCCCACACAATAGCTAACATCTCACGTTCATTTGTCGCATAATTTTGCTCAGTCGACGAAAGAGTACGCGAAATCATCGTTATTGGTCGATTATTTTGGGATAATACTGCCCCTAAAGCATTTGATGAAGCATCAGTTGTTAGCTCAAATGGACAGTTAAAATCTGGATACTGCAACAGTACATCTTCTGAAGCGAGAATTTTTTTTATTTTCATATAAGCCAGCTCCGATTCCTGATCAAAATTAATTTTAACATATTTTGATTTGTTTGCGTCTACGTGGCCATTCTCACCACGTAAATATTTTGTTAATGGTTTACTATTGCAGCATAGTTTTTGACAAACCCACGATAATAACGAGCTAAACCGAGAAAAGATCGCAACCCCCGTAATGTCTCCGGAATTTTATAGTTGATTACATCCCGAACTTTATCAGGACAGGTTCGTGTACCATTTTGTGAAACCATAAATCCCAAAAACTCAACATATGTCTTGAAAAATGTTGACTTCTCTAATGATACCCTCATTCCAGATTTCTCTAGCATTTTTAAAATTTTATCCACATCTCGAATGTGTGTATTTTCATCGGGTGAAAAAATAATGATGCCATCAATATAAACATGGCATGGTCTACCTATTTGTTCACGTAGAACATCATCAATCGCACGCTGAAAAATGCTTGGTGCGTTTTTCAGACCAAATGGTAAACGACAAAATTCATACTTTCCATTATTAATGCTAAATGCAGTTTTCTGTCTATCTTTTTCACATAAATTTATTTGATGAACACCAGATTTCAAATCAAGGGTAGTGAAGAATTTCGATTTTCCTAAGTTTGACAAAATTATAGAAATATCAGGTATGGGATATTTATCAGAGATTGTCTTTTCATTCACTTTTCGGAAATCAATTACCATTCTTAGCTTCTGTTTTCCATTACCATCCAAGCCTTTTTTTGTTACAACGTGTATTGGAGAGTTATATGGGGAACACGACTTTCTAATTATACCATCTCTTAGAAGACTAAGTATTTCATTATTAATAAATTCCGCAGCAGACATTGGGTACGGATAACTTCTACTGTAAATAGGGTCATCTGTAACTGTACGTATTTTAGCAACTACACTAGTATTAAAAGGTAAAGCTCGATTTGGATTCGCGAATGCGTTAATATCACTATTTATCATATCCCTAAAGCTATTACGTACACATACCGGAACTGAATCTTCTGCGACTGTAATCAAGTTAACTTGATTGCAACTAAGATGTTCAATCTCAACTTTACCATTTCGATAAAGCAAATACCCATTTTTCATATCAATTTTTGCGTCAATTTTCCTTAAAAAATCATATCCGATTATACCATCAAACGTATCAAGTAAGTAAAACGTGGAAGTGTGGTTTAATAAACTAACTAAACACTTATAATTTATTAAATTAACTCCATTTATTGATTCTAATCTAAACGGCTGTTCTATTAATTTAACTCCACGAAGAAATGACAAATTTTTAGCATAATTTTTCGCTGTACCAGTATCAATTAAAAAACGAAGCTCCTGACCATTCACTGCTTTTTTAGTAATAAATGGCAGGAGCGATTTCAGTTTATCACTAAAATCTGACACTTGAATTTGTGACTCATCATCTAGATAAAATGGAAACTCACCGTTATTATTTTCATTATAATTAGGCTCATCACAAAACTGATCAATTTTATCAGACATGTGATTTACGCGTTGAGTTTTCTGCAAAGGTCTCTCAAAAGAGCCAGACAATTACTTTGGGCGTTTAAGTGGAGCTAATTTATTAGGAAATCGGTCAGGATGACCATTATTAAATAGATGAGAAGAATTAATATTCGAACTCTGAGTCAAAGGGGTGTCACCTAATGTTCTCTGTTTAAAAAATGATGATCCTGGATCTACTTCCATTGACTCTGGCTTATTTTTAAAATTTGAACCTGATAATGAATTTCGTCTATTCTGCGGTATCGACACGCGGAAACTGTTTTATCATATTACCTAAAGCAAAAGTATTGGCAAAATCATAACGTCTATGACTCGACTCCAATTCCTGAGCAATAGCTAATGCAGTAGAAAGGTCCTTTGGCCGTGATGAAAAAAGGATATCACATAGAGGACGGCGAAGTCCAGAGACAAAAACACGCAAAGCATTTTCTCTCGCTCTCTTTTGCTATTGTAAGTCATTATCTTATTACTATTGTAAGTCATTATGTGTTTATTAATAATCGGAGTTAAATGCTCCTCAACCTTATCATAATATTCTGTAATAGACAGATTACCCTGCCTAAGGATACTCAGTTCATTCTCTAGAACATATATTGGTCTTTTATCAGCGTATGTCTGATCTAATCTTGTTAGTACTGCTTCAAAATTTAAAACAGTATTAAACGAAGATAACGTCGTATTGGCAGAACCAGTAATTTTATTTCTGAGTATGCCTAGGGCTACGTAATATTTCACTGACCCATTATTATAATACTTCATAGCAAAGTTAGCAGCGCCAAGCTGGGTAGTTAGAAGCATCGAAAGAAAATTCTGGTATTGATTTAACTAAGTCTAAACTACAATTCCCCGAATCGATTAAAGGGTTTATTGCTACTGGCATATAAGACTCTACATTTGGCACCTCTAATCTACCTAATGCCAAAGTAAGCGAGTCGAGTTTAGCCGTTAATTCTCCTCTAGCCTGTTCACTTGCATCTATTTTATTATCTAATTCCCTCTTCGTACTATCATTCGCTATTTTAACAATTTCTAACACTTGCTCTCGCGTTATACTCATTTTATTAAATAATTTTAAGAAAAAGTTTTACGATAGTCTAAATAAACTAAATAAATCCCAAAAAATTAATAAAAATATTTATTAAAAGAAATAAATAAAAGCAATCTCTTATTGAAAATTATGCTAGAAATATTCTAAAATGCATTATCCTTTTCGTAGGATTATTCAAAAAAAATAAAAAATTTTCATATAGGAAAATGAAGTTCTGGTATTCTATAGTCTATAGGACTATTTCAAGAATAACTGTTTCAAGCACATCAATTTTGATATCTACTTACAAATGCCGTTATAGATTTTGTAAAACTAAACTTCTTAGGAATTGATTGTTGGCTTTGATGATTCGGGCATGTAGATTAACGTCTTAAAATATATCTGGATATATAAAAATCTGTAGAATATATCTTAATATCGCTTATTATTGATTGATGTTATTTATTTTAGGAGCATTAGTGGAATAATTGCGCCAATGGAATGACACAGGATAGAGGTCTTCATTAATTTTTCTTCCTTACAGGAATTGGTACAATAATTGAAATTACTATCACAGGAATTTCTTGATTATTTTCGCATTTCTTCCCTACAGGAATTCGTTCAATATTTCAAATTGATTGATTGAAGATTTCTTTCAGACTGCCTCATTAGTTGTTTTCAGCACTCGTATTGAGGCTTTGATTGTTGAATATCACATTAAAATTAATAATAATTCAGGATTTCTTCTAGACTGCCTCATTAATAGTTTTTAGGACTCGTATTCCTTACAGGAAAATAAATGCTCAGAATATTATGATCCCTTTTAAATCCTTAAAAAACACACACAGGCAGTCCCTGCTCGGGCGCCAAATAAAAATTTAGAAAATTTTAAGTAATTCAGAAAACGATCTTTGCTGTTCGATAACCAATTTTATTCTGCCAACATATTTCAAAAATTTTCATTATTAAATTTCAAAGTTAACATGAATTCTAAACAACTCCCTTTGTATCGAAGACATACAGTAGAATACCTTAACTTGCACAAGAAGATCCATCAGGCTACATGGCTGTCCCCCGATCGAAAAACACGCAACCAGATCGACCACGTTGTGATAGACGGACGGCATGCTTCCAGCGTTTTAGATGTTCGCACAATACGAGGACCTGACATCGACTCTGATCACTATCTGCCAATAGTCGTACCCGCCTCTGTACGACAAAACAGGTTCAACAAAAAACGCAGGGAAAGCTGGACGTCGAAAAGCTGCAATCGCAACAGACCGCCAATTATTTCGCAAATCGCATTTCACACCTGCTCTCCGAGAGCACAATTCAACCCAGTGGAATGCATGAGCAGTGGGATCATATCTCAGGACCACTCCGAAGTTATTGCATTCAGGCGAACGCGAAGAAACAACTGGTATGATGATGAAGAGTGCCGCGCTGCAACGAAAAGAAAGGACGAAGCCTACAAGGCAACGCTGATATCGAATGCAACGAGGAGTGTGTGTGAACACTACCGCGAGTTGAAGGGGGAAGCGAGATGCCGAACCCAAGCCCACAATCGAAGATGATGGAATGGACGTTCCATAACCCGACTATAATGAGATGAGAACAGCAATATCCCGATTGAAAAACAATAAAGCAGCTGGCGCTGATGGTTTGCCTGCTGAGCTATTCAAACACGGAGGCAAGGTGCATGCATCAGCTTTTATGCAGATTATGGTCGGATGAATGCATGCCTGCAGAGGGGAATCTAAGTGTTCTCCGTCCAATCCACAAGAAGGGCGATCCTGCAAACTGCGCCAACTATCGCGGAAACAGCCTTTTGAATATCGCATATAAGGTCCTATCAAGCGTATTGTGCGAAAGACTAAAGCCTAACGTGAACAGACTGATTGGACCTTATCAGTGTGGCTTCAGACCTGGTAAATCAACCATCGACCAGATTTTTTACAATACGCTAAATCTTGGAAAAAACCCCGTGAGAAAAGAATCGACACGCATCATCTCTTTGTTGATTTTAAAGCCGTTTTCGATAGCACGAAAAGGAGCTGCCTATATGCCGCTATGTCTGAATTTGGTTTCCCCGCAAAACTTATACGGCTATGCAAAATGACCTTGAGCAACACCGCCAGCTCGGTTAGAATTGGGAAGCACCTCTCCGAGCAGTTCGAAACTAAACGAGGTTTTAGACAGGGTGACCCCCTATCGTGCGATTTCTTTAATTTAATGCTGGAGAAAATAATACAAGCTGCAGAACTTAACCGCGCTGGAACAATATTTTATAAAAGCGTGCAACTGTTGGCATATGCTGTCGATATTGATATCATTGGCCTTAACAACCGCGCCGTAACTTCCGCTTCAGCGGAGAAAATAGGATTGGTGGTGAACGAGGGCAAAACGAAGTACCTTCTGTCATCATGCAAAGAGTCAGCGCATTCGCGCCTTGGCAACCAAGCCACTATTGGCAGCAATAATTTCGAAATAGTAAAGGACTTCGTTTACCTGGGAACCAGCATTAACACCAACAATAATGTTAGCCTAGAAATCCGACGAAGAAGTACTCTTGCAAACAAATGCTACTTCGGACTGAGTAGGCAATTGAAAAGTAAAGTCCTCTCTCGACGAACGAAAATAACAATCTACAAGTCACTCATCGCACCCGTCCTGCTATATGGTGCAGAAGCGTGGACACTAACACCATCTGATGAGGCGGCTCTGGGAGTATTCGAGAGAACGGTTCTTCGAAAGATTTGTGGACCTCTACGCGTTGGCGACGGCGAGTACCGAAGAAGATTTAATGATGAGCTGTATGAACTTTACGCAGACGCCGACATAGTTCAGCGAATTAAAACACAGCGGCTTCGCTGGCTAGGCCACGTAGTGCGAATGAGCCCAGAAGGTATTCTTATCGGCACCCGCCGGTGGAAGCAGAGGAAGAGGGAGACCACCACTCCGATGGAAGGACCAAGTGGAGACGGATTTGCGATCCCGCCGTGTTTCCAATTGGCGCCAGTTGGCGCAACGAAGAAACGACTGGCGAGCTATGTTGGACGGTGAAAATCGCCCAGGCGGTTAGATGACCATTTAAAGAAGAAGAAATGGTTCTAAACCTAAAATATTTAATTTTTTTTTATTTTATTTTATTTCTAACCCAATATTTTTCTGTTTGTGACCTGCCTAGAACCAGCTGATAAATTAGTGAATCTTTTTTTTGAGACCAGAGATGTCAGACAGCTTACTGAATACCAAATTTGTAAGGGTATTCGGCCCCACTGCTGGGAAGTTGTCTCCACGATCAGACTTTTACCAAATGGATACAGTCTGATCGACTTCGCCGGTGCCCGAAACATGGTCTATCCAGCACTAGGTTTATGCACAGAAAGATCCATCAGGCTACATGGCTGTCCCCCGATCGAAAAATCCACAACCATTCGACCACGTTGTGATAGACAGACGGCATACTTCCAACGGTTTAGATGTTCGCACAATACGAGGATCTAACATCGACTCTGATCACTACCTGCCAAGATTCGTACCCGGCTCTGTACGACAAAACAGGTTCAACAAAAAACGCAGGGAAAGCTGGACGTCGAAAAGCTGCAATCGCAACAGACCGCCAATTATTTCGCAAATCGCATTTCACACCTGCTCTCCGAGAGCACAATTCAACCCAGTGGAATGCATGAGCAGTGGGATCATATCTCAGGACCACTCCGAAGTTATTGGATTCAGGCGAACGCGAAGAAACAACTGGTATGATGATGAAGAGTGCCGCGCTGCAACGAAAAGAAAGGACGAATCCTACAAGGCAACGCTGATATCGAATGCAACGAGGAGTGTGTGTGAACACTACCGCGAGTTGAAGGGGGAAGCGAGATGCCGAACCCAAGCCCACAATCGAAGATGATGGAATGGACGTTCCATAACCCGACTATAATGAGATGAGAACAGCAATATCCCGATTGAAAAACAATAAAGCAGCTGGCGCTGATGGTTTGCCTGCTGAGCTATTCAAACACGGAGGCAAGGTGCATGCATCAGCTTTTATGCAGATTATGGTCGGATGAATGCATGCCTGCAGAGGGGAATCTAAGTGTTCTCCGTCCAATCCACAAGAAGGGCGATCCTGCAAACTGCGCCAACTATCGCGGAAACAGCCTTTTGAATATCGCATATAAGGTCCTATCAAGCGTATTGTGCGAAAGACTAAAGCCTAACGTGAACAGACTGATTGGACCTTATCAGTGTGGCTTCAGACCTGGTAAATCAACCATCATACAAATTAATGTTTTTCACATATTGCTTGTACGGTCAAATAAATACCATATTGCAACTTTCATGTTCCTATCTCATCTGGATCATCCTGGGCACTAATGGGTTAACATTAAGGAAACAGTCAATGTACTACACGTGCAAGGAAAAGGCCGCCCCCTTAACGTACTTGAAAACATGGAAATATATAAACAAAAAACATTCGACGGTGTAATAAACGAACATTATCATCCAGACATTAGTGCTTTGCTAAGGGGCGATAACCGTCTAATCCTAGGCGACTTCAACGCACATCACGATCTCTGGCACTCCAACTTGCCAGGAGACAGCAGAGGGCACGCAATTGCAGACCAAATAGACAACTCAGCATTTTGTACAGTCAATGGAGATGCCCTCACCAGGGTGGCAGGTAACTGCCACAGTTCGCCAGACATCTCCATAACGAGCGCGGGCCTAATTAACTTTGTCAACTGGCGACCGATGCTTACATTAGCTTCAGACCACCTACCCATCATACTCTCCGTTGAACGACCGACCGACTTCCTAACGACTGATAAACTAACATACATCAACTTCACCAAAGCGGACTGGGACCGCTTTACGGACTATACAGAGCGCTCCTTCGCTGCCTTACCCACTCCTACACACGTACGCAAAGGTGAAAGAGAGTTTCGCAAGGTTATTGATTCAGCCTCAGGCCGCTTTATTCCTGCTGGCAGAATACCAGAAATTCGTCCGAATTTTCCTGCAGAAGCTGCGGCGATGGCAAGAGAACGTGACCAACTGAGACTCATCAATCCCGCAGATCCCAGAATCAAAGATCTCAATGCGGAAATTCGTAGGATAGTCAACGAACACAAACTGACCAAGTGGAAACAACACCTCGAGGCATGCAACCTCTTCGGCGGAGTCGGCAAATTATGGTCGACTGTCAAGGCCCTATCCAATCCGACCAAATACAATGACAAGGTCGCCATTGCCATCGGCGACAGTGTCAAATCGGACGCCAGGAAATGCGCGAGCTTATATTGCCGGCTGTTTATAATGCATCCACCTGCGGATAGGACTAAGAGAAGAGTCATCCGACGTGCGCACAAACACTCCACTGCGCCTATCGCCGTCTCAGTCGCAGATGTCAAGGAAGCCACAATGAAGGCCAAACCCTCAAAATCCATCGGACCCGACGGAATCGCCATGAAGATGATCAAACACCTAGGCCCCGAGGGACAGAGTTATTTAGCGGCTCTTTTCAACCTCTCTCTAACTACTTTCGTCATACCTGAGATATGAAAACAGGCGATTGTAGTTCCCGTACTAAAACCAGGGAAGCCGGCGAACCAAGGAGATTCTTATCGTCCGATATCCCTCCTTTCGCCGGTTGCGAAACTACTAGAGACCATTCTGCTCTCTTACTTTATTGCAAATCTGAAATTGGCCTGCTGGTGATTGGCCAATCTCTGCTGGTGATCGGCCAATTTCCGCAAATCCCACAGCACTACATCTGCTTTGAATACCATTACAACGCAGATAAACTATGGCTTGAATCAACACCCACCAAATCATAGGACGGTTCTCGTGGCACTTGACCTATCAAATGCATTTCATACGATCAATCACGCCACACTCCTTCGAGACATGGAAGAGACACCGCTCCCTGCAGGACTTAAAAGGTGGACCGCTAATTACCTCAATGGTCGATAGGCATCAGTTAAATTCAGGAATAAGAAATCTAGGCCACGAAGAATAAAACAAGGGGTGCGGCAAGGTGGTGTTCTCTCTCCCCTTTTGTTTAATTTCTATATTTCGAGACTTCTCCCCCCCCCCCCCCCCCCCCCCCACCATAGGTAGTCTCCATTGTTTCCTACGCGGACGACTGCACGATAATGGCCTCGGGCAAGGGTCCCTCCATTGACGAACTCTGTAGTAGAATCAACAGTTACCTCCGTGACCTTTCCAGCTTCTTCACCGAGCGAAATCTGACCCTATCTCCGACTAAATCGACGGCGACCCTGTTTACGACATGGAATGCACAGATGGGGCAAAGTTAAATGATGACGTAGACGGAGTACCTCTACCTACTGTCAACCACCCAAAAATCTTGGGTGTGACATTTGACAACGGCCTCACCTTCGCAGGTCATGCCACCGCAATAGCTTCAAAGGTACAGAGCCGCAATAAGATCCTCAAGACACTAGCCGGCAGTACTTGGGGAAAAGACAAAGAAAGATTGCATGCTACATGTAAGGCTATTGGCGGACCGGTTATTGACTACGCTGCGCCCATATGGTCGTCCAATCTTGCTGACACCAATTGGAGGAAATTACAAGTCTGTCAAAACACCGCTTTCAGAACTGCTGCGGGATGTCTACTTATGACATCTGAGTCTCGCCTCCAACAAGAGGCAAAACTGCTCAATGTTCAAGAGCACGCGGAACTTTGGAGTACACAGTTCCTTCTACACTGTCATAACCCCAGCCATCCAAATCGACTTCTATTGGATGTAGCCCCGCCCCCCAGAGGCATAAGGAGACACCTTCGTAAGCACTACGATGAGATCCGGCACCACATCTCCTTGCCGTTTGATCTGCGGAACCACAGACGGGCTCTTAATGACCTTCACACCGAGTCGGTGGACAGATCCCTCAGATCTCGGCCTGTGAATCCCGTTATCAATACTCAGCCACCTGAATTGGCTGAAGAGGAGCGTGTACTTCCGAGGGAGGCTCGAGTTATGCTAGCACAACTTCGCTCTGGATATTGTAATATGTTAAACTCTTACTTATCCAGACTGAACCCCAACATACCAAACGCATGCCCTGCATGTGGTATGTCCCCTCATGATACCAAACATCCTTCTCCTGTTCAGTCAAACCCACTCTTCTAACACCTACATCACTCTGGTCCAACCCTGTGGAAACTGCACGTTCCCTCGAACGCTCAAACACTTGTAAATATATTAACGCAATTGTTAACACCTCGAAAATAATTCGCGACAGCTTACCATACAAAAAGTGTTAGCTGGAAACTGCGCGTTCCCTCGAACGCTAAAACACTTGTAAATATATTAACGCAATTGTTAACACCTCGAAAATAATTCGCGACAGCTAACCATACAAAAAGTGTTAGCTAACACTTTTCGTGTGGTTAAAGGTTAGTGAATATCGATATAATTGGCAACCCTGGTTAAGCAAGTCAAAAGTTTTATTGCTCGTATATTGCAAAATTTAATAAATTGGTTTAAAGTGTTAAACAATTGTAAAAATCGCTAAATATATATTAATCTGCTTCCTGTTGATCGGAAGTTAATGACTGTGTTTTGCTATCTGGTGTGCTTTTTGTGAAAATTCATAAAATAAAGTACATAAAAAGCGCTTCAAGAATATAATTGCATTTCAGCAACAACAAATAGTGCATACAAGTAATACACTTTGCGCCATTATCTACTGGTCTGACACTTGTTAAGAGGGCAAGAGCGCCACCTGTGTGTTAAGTTTTTGTATTGTTCAGATTAAATTAAGGTGACCAGACGAATCAATAAATTCATAAATTGCGATGTCTACTCCTGGCCCCTCATCTGCTACACTTAAACGTAGACTAAGCAAGGAGAACCCAACTGCAAAAGTGGCTAAGATTGATGATGGTGTCACCCTTGCGGCTGTTTTTGATAAGCTTAAAGATCTCGAAGAGAAAGTTGATCGTCATACAGAACAATTGCGGCCTCTAATTGAAAGTGTAGCCGAAAGACTAACTGAGGTAGAAAACAAGCTTTCAAAGCGAATCGAGGACGAAGTATCTGCGCTTAATGCTGTGGTTGCCGACTCATCAGCCCGAATTACTGTTTTGGAAACGAATGCGATGAAATTTGAGCAGGAAATGGCTTCCATGAAAAACATGATAACTGATATCATGGAACAGAGTGCTGCGCCTGATATTTCCGCTGATGCGGTTGTATTTGGCGTACCCTACTATGAAGGCGAAAACTTAAAAACTATATTTAACATGGTTTGTCGGTCTATTGACTTCCTGGCTCCTCAAATAAGGGATATTTTTCAATCTCAAATGTAAACAGTGCCATTATCATCAAATTTCACTCGCCTCTAGACCGCAATCGTACCCTGCGAGCTTTTCGTGAGCAACGTAAAAAAATCAAGTCAGCTATTCCCCTACTTCCTCTTGGTATGGAGGGATCCTTTCATATTTATGAAAGCCTCTCTAAAGAAAATAGAGTTCTGCTACAAGAAGCCGTCAAACTGCGTCGAAATGGGAAGCTGAAGTCGGTTTTCACAATAAGAGGTCTGGTTTACGTGAGAAGCGACAGCGCTGCGGACAGCCCGCCCACAGGTATTAGCTGTGTAGAGGACTTGCATCAGTTTCGCTAGTTTAGTCTTAAGCATATTTCCTAGTTGTGGTGGATTAGTTTTTGTAAAGGTAGTTAAACTCAGTTATTGCATATTATCAATTTTGTTATTTTCTTGTTATCTTAAAGTTGCTTTTAACTTGTGCTATGCTAATTATGGGAGACTATAATGCGAATGGCGTTGGCGATAATAGTCTCGCGCTTGTGAATATTTTGTGCAGTCGGCAAAAGGGTTTTAATGTGGTTCATTTTAATGCTAGAAGCCTTAATAATGAGATAATGGATCAGGTGAGGAGAATATTTGAACAGTCTTCGGTGGATGTTATATGTGTATCGGAGACATGGTTCAGGAATGAGATAAAGGATACACATTTTGAAATTGAGGGTTATACTATATATCGCAATGATCGAATGGATAAAAAGGGTGGAGGGGTAGCTATGTACTGTAAAAAATACCTTAAATCGAGAATAGTATCCCATGCTGGGGAAGGTACAACGGAGTACTTGTTGGTGGAGGTGTCCAATTGCCGGTCTAAGGTCCTTTTGTCTTGCGTGTATAATCCCAATAGATGTTTAAGTGTAAACGATTTCTTTAATGCGTTGTCGGTAGTAGCAGTGGATTATGATGAAATAATAGTCTGTGGTGATTTTAATGTAAATATGTTATGTCGTGATATGTACAGATCCCGCCTTCTAGATGATGTGTCTAGTGTTGGTCTTTCCTTAGTGAATTCCTCTGTACCGACTAGGTACGGTAATAACTGTTGTCCTAGTCTACTCGATTATTTCATTGTGTCCGATTTGTCTTCTGTCTTAAAATTCGACCAAATTTCGTTTGTGTCTGATCATGATCTAATCTTCTGTTCCTTTGACATTACTTTTGACCATGATAATTTAGTTTCTGTTCCTCGTAGTTTTCCTGACTATCGCTCGGTTAATTTTAACAACTTGAGCACTGATATATCATGTGTTGACTGGACTTATTGCTGGAGCTTGCCATCGGTGAATGATAAGCTAAACTTTTTAAATAGTATACTATTATCACTTTATAATGCTCATGTACCGATGCGCAACGCTCAAAGAAAGGCACGATCTTGTCCTTGGTTCAACAAAACTGCTCATGATATAATTATAAAACGTAGCAAAGCCTATGCGGTATGGAAAAGAAAGCGAACAGATATAAACTGGCGTGCGTATACAAATATACGAAATGTAGCTACTGCCACTATAAAACACGAGAAGCGGTCATACTTTCGTAGAATGTTAAAATGTGAACTTCCAAATAATGTGTTGTGGCGTAACTTGAAAAGTCTCCGTGTGCATGATTGCTCGCTTGACCCTGAAGATCTGAATGCTGTGTTCGTACATTGTGCTAACTCTTCCAATGATCCAAGCACCCACCCGATTCCTTGTCCTGTGACTTTTTCTCAACAATTTGAATTTTGTGCTGTGTCGGAGCTTGATGTGGTGAGATGCATTTATAAGGTACGCTCAAATGCTATTGGTGCAGATGGAGTTCCGATAAAATTTAGAAAAATTATTCTTCCACAGATACTGCCAACCCTGAGCCATATTATCAATCACAACCTCTTGCTTTCCTGATGTGTGGAAGATTGCTACTGTTATTCCTCTAGCTAAAAATAAGACAGCCAGCTGTATAAGTGATTTTCGTCCCATAAGCATTCTACCAGCACTGTCAAAGACCTTTGAGACATTATTATCTGAACAGATTCATTCACATATTGATAAATTCAAACTACTTTCCCCATTCCAGTCTGGCTTTAGAGCAAAGCATAGCTGCTCAACTGCAATTACTAAAATCCTGGATGATATTCGGGCCCCCTATGACAGTGACATGATAACTATGTTGTGTTTGCTTGACTTTTCCAAAGCGTTTGACTCTGTTAACCACACGTTGTTATGTATGAAGTTAAAGTCTTATTTCGCTTTTGGTGACGCTGCGGTAAGTCTTATGAGGAGTTATCTGGGTGGTAGAGCACAACGAGTGAAGGTGGGGTCGCAGCTCTCTAGTCTCAAGTTTTTGTTTAGTGGTGTACCACAGGGATCTATACTTGGACCATTATTATTTAGCCCGTTTATTAATGACATATTTAGCACCTGTTTGTATGCGCAAATGCATGCTTATGCAGATGATATACAACTGTATATGTCTGGAACACATGCACAAGCCTCTCTACTTTGTTTCAAGTTGAATAGCGACTTGTCAGCTATTTCGTCTTGGGCGCAAAGAAATTGTCTTTCCCTTAATAGTGAAAAGTCGTATGTGTTACCCATATCTAAAAGGCAAATTAATTCTTTGGATCTCCCAGCTTTATGCATTAATAATAAGAGCCTCAAATATGTGTCTAAAGTAAAGAATCTGGGGGTGGTTATTAACTCTAGTCTCTCATGTAATGATCATATTAATGCTGTTATAAGTAAAGTTTACTACACTCTACGTAATTTACGAATGTCTGCGGCCTTCACCCCACTTGGAATAAGAAAGCGGCTTGCAATGCAACTAATACTACCAATTATCTGCTATTCAGAATGCATATACAGCAAATTAGACTCTAAATCGGCACATAAGATTGATGTCGCCTTTAATCATGGCACGCGGTATGTCTTCGGTTTGGCAAAGTATGATCATATATCTGCGTGGAGAACGAGTCTCTTAGGTTGTGAAATATCTGAGTATCTTAAGGCAAGAAACTGTATCTTTCTGTCTCGCGTGATTGCTGATAAAATGCCTACTTACTTATATAATAAGCTAACATTCTCTAGATCTGCTCGCATAAGTGATTTGATCACTTCGTGCCCAGCTACAATTATCTAAACTCTGCAAGACTTTTCTTCGTCAATGCTATCCGCATATGGAACTCTATCCCCAATCCGGTTCGCAATAGCTTAAGTAAAGGTAATTTTAAGAATGTTATATTTTCTTTCTTCGGTAAGGTATATGCAAATTAAAAACTGAGTTCAGCTGCTTTTAGCCTAGTCAATCATTGTTGTAAAATATTGTTGTTCTGTGTCCTTGTAACTATTGTCACCCTTATATTAATACTGCTAATACTTTATTCTGTCTTGTTTTTGTTCTCAATATTGTACCTGTAATAGTATATAAATTTTTAAGTTTTCAGTTTTAAGAATTATACCCAATTTTATGTAATCACTGTTGCACTATAAAAGATCAACCAGGATCTTATTGTGTTAATACTGACAATCAATAAATGAAATGAAATAGGGAAAAGCGTTAAAAATGTTGTTAAACGAAGTTAACGCTAACACCTGGCGTTAAAATAGTTACAGAATCGACCTACAGGTACACAACGCTCACGTACACAATCCACACGCGCGCATACACATATTTTGACAGTACCTGCGCCGGCACCTAAAAAACTATAAATACGCGACCATAGATGTGAAAATGGACATGAAAATGGCACATCGCCGAAACCGTGCTGTCTCCAAACCAAATTTGACAAGGGATGACGGAAAATCGTTCCAATATACATCAAATCTATTTATATTGGTATCAAATGGGGATACATTTCTAGGTAAATTTCAATACATATTTTAAAATGTAATTGCCATCGGCAAAACCTGCTATACATACATATTCAGAAATTAACATTTTAGATCCTAGAATTTTTGAATTTTTATTAATATTTTTTATTAATATAATGCATTTAGATAGTTGGAATATTTTTTTTAAGTTGGAAAATTGTTTAAAATAAGTTGTACTATTCAAAGTAATAAAATGCCCAAAATAAATATATTGAGTCGCAGAATACCACTCAAATGTCTTTGTAGACGTCAACATTGAGTGATAAACATAAATGCAGGGCTACTCGATTTGCGAAAGTGGACGCAAAGAAGATTGCCGAACCCCTGGGACTGGACAACACGGTTGCGTGAACGAGGAGTTCTGCTCAGAGCAACGAGCCTCTTGTTAACATACTAATATTTGTTATAATAATTTGAATGTATGTTTCTTTAATACACCTGTTTTTTTTTTGTTTTGTTATAAGAAAATTTAACTGTATCTTATAATTTGATTTAATTGTTGTGACAGGATTAACATTTTTAATAAAATACTTAATACTAAAAAGTAGTCGTTCGAATTTCAGAGCGTGCAACACCTGTACTATTTTGTTTATGTTATATCTTCATTGAAGTTAGCCTGTAAATTATATCCCCTCAACGGGGGGCGAAGGTCTTCCATTAGCAGAAATTGGTGACAATACTAGGTAAGGAGCGTGTCGACTAGGCAGGACGAGGTATCGTTAAAACAGTAGTTTTTAACGCTTCGTAACATTAAACCCAACATTTTCTTTCACAGCCATGTACAGAAAGAGGTAAATTTTCCATCACTCTCAAAAAGTCGTTTTTAGTGAGAAGTGGACTGTGCCGGCGATATATAAAGTTTGAAGAGAATTGTAAAACTAGCTCCTAGCAGTGCGAATTGTAAAGAAATTGCCACTGAGTCATATTTAATTGATCATTAAAGGGTGAGAATACGAATATCCCAGTTGCAAATCTGTGTGTAAACATAAAGATTCAACTCGCATTTTTTCAATTTTATTGTAATCAATTGTTTGTTTACATGAGATGTTTCGAACATTTAGTGAAAAGCTTGCGGCATAGGTGACTTCCATTTCGATAAGTTTACTTGAGGCAGATTTTTGCAATTCCATAAAATGTTCCTGTAGAAAAAAAATAATGCATTAATGTGTTATTTTATTTTATAGCCTTTACCTTGTGTTTGGTGAAATGAAAACATTTTGTTGAATATCTTCCAAGTAGTCTGCGTTGTTACAAAATAGTTGCGATAAGCTTGCTTTACGGATTTCAGCTAATTGATCTATTAAATAAAAAAGTGCAGTTTCAGCATACACAGCAATATGTGCATAAAAAATATGTGCGTATACATATGTTTATATTTCTTATGTGATTTATTTACTAACTTATACCCGTGGGTTCCATCCTATATTTTTTCCAAAACCAATAAAACAACTTTAAGATTTTTTGAGTTTGGATATCGTTGAATAGCATGTCATATGCGATATTCCTTGTGATATTGTTTTGAGTATAAATAAAAGGGTTCTTTCCTGTAGGTCGATTCTGTAACTATTTAAGCGCCAGGTGTTAGCGCTAATTTTGCTTAACCCAAAGAACGTATAACCATAAGAAGGTTCAACCCGACGAATAGTGGGAAAAAATTAAACCATCAATTCGAGGGTAAGTAATACACCACTGGGGAAACTTTGCGTTTCAATCGTGATTTTAAAACTTTAAGCACTTTTATTTTTATCAATACTGGCTTATACCCGTGGGGTTTACCCCACATTTCTATAAAAAATATGCAGTAAAACAACTTAAATTTTTTAATCTAGCCCAAATACTTCCAGAGATATGGACTATGAAAAATTCCAGTTGTATGGGAGGTGCCTCGTTCCTTTTTCGTTACCCCCAGTTTTTTTTTGGAGATGGTCGGGATTAATCTCATATAACCCCTTACCAAATTTCAGTGGTCTAACGTAAACACTTCCAGAGATACGGACTATGAAAAATTCCATTTATATGGGAGGTACCCCCTATATAAAGGGTGTTTTTTTAGGGGTATAGAACTTCGAATTGAAATAAAACACAAGAAAATCGTTTTAAGGTCCATCAATTTGGCTTTATTGGAAGGATAATTTTATGCCATTAATGTTTAAATATGATTTCGGGCATGTGGCCGCCGCGGCTGGCTCGAATAAAGCCAATTCTACAGGTCCAATTTTCAACCACTTTTTCGAGCATATGGGGCCGTATGTCGGCAATAACGCCACGAATGTTGGCTTCCAATTCCCCTAACGTTTCTGGTTTGTTGGTGTAGACGAGCGACTTCACATATCCCCAAAGAAAATAATCCAATGGTGTCAAATCACACGACCTTGGTGGCCAATTGACAGGTCCATTCCGCGAAATTATGCGCTCATCGAATGTTTCCTTCAATAAATCGATTGTGACGTGCGCTGTGTGGCATGTAGCGCCGTCTTGTTGGAACCACAACTCATCCACATTCATGCCATCCAATTCGGGAACAAAATAGTCGGTTATCATGGCTCTATACCGGTCTCCATTAACGGTAGCTGCCTCTCCAGCATTATTGCGGAAGAAGTATGGCCCAATGACTCCACCAGCCCATAGAGCACACCAAACAGTCAGTTTTTGTGGATGTAATGGCGTTTCAAGGGTCTCATGTGGATTCTCTTCACTCCAAATGCGGCAATTTTGCTTGTTGACGTAGCCATTCAACCAAAAATGAGCCTCATCACTGAACAAAATTTTGCGATAAAAATCAGCATCGAAATCAATCTCATTTTCGGCCCATACACCAAAATCACGACGCATTGCATGGTCTCGCGGCTTTAATTCTTGCACAAGCTGGATCTTGTAAGGTCGCAAGCCAAGATCTTTGCGCAAAATCTTCCATAAAGTTGATGGACAAAGCTCCAATTGCTGTGCACGGTGGCGAATCGATTCATTCGGGTCCTCTTCAACACTTTGCTCTACAGCGGCAATTGTTTCTTCGGTGCGCACTGTTCGACGTCTCTGCGGATGCGTATTATCACATAGAGTAAACGTAGTGCGAAAACGATCCATGGTTAACCGAATTAATTGCTCTGATGGACGATTATGTCGACCATAAAATGGACGGAGCTCACGGTAAACTTCGCGAACTGAACCATTATTTTCGAAATAAATTTGCACGATTTGCAAGCGTTGTTCTTTTGTCAACCTGTTCATGATGAAATGGCAAACCAAACTGAACATAAATGACATTAGAGTTGCCAGATTTGACCACAAAATGCCAGTTTTATCTCTATTCGAAAAACAAACCTGTAAAAAAAACACCCTGTATATCAAAATGTTTTTTAGCCCATGACTATCCCTGGAAGATATCCAGTGCGTGTTTCAAATTTGGTTACGATCGGTTTATACATTTAGGACACAAGCCGGTCTATAGATTCATACATATGTACCAAGCCCGTACGCAGGGGGGGAGTTTTGGGTTTATAGAAAAATATGCATTATGCCTGCAGAACATAAATTCTAAAAATTCGCGGCTACTTTTAAACTACAAATTCTACTAAAAAATCTTTTGAAATTGAAACGGAATTAGAGTAATGTTCCGTAAACGCTATGGAGGGTGTATGAATTAATTGTAGGTAATGCTAGTATCTCACAAACTGAACCAAAAGGAACATTTTTAAAATATGTGCAATAAAATCTTGCTGCTAAATGAAATAGTACGGTGCTGAGCAACAGTTGTGTTCGCTGAAAGCGCGCAATGATATTGTCTTTTCCTTGAAAAAGCAAAAGCAGACCATGAAACAAATTATTAATTTACCATTAAATTATAATCTGACTTGGCCTCCCGTTTTGTTAAAAAAGTTAAAACAGCGGTATGTACCTATGCCTGCATTTTCATTATTTTGGTATCGAGGAGGGAACTTGCGGAAGAAAATTGTAAAACAAATTTTCAAGCAGCATTGGTTATATGTGATGAGTACAATATTGAAATTCGGAAACCAAGCCTTGCACGCACGAATTTGCAGCTTTCCATTGAAGCGTACTATAGAATTGCAATTTACACCCCATACTTGGATCTTTTCATAACGCATTTGCAAGATAGATTTTTGAAACACAGAGACATTTTACCTAATTTTACCTGTCTCTTCCCAGACAAAACAGAAGATTTTGATATAGAGGGTTGTTGTAAGCTATTCAAGACATATGAATCTATTTTACATGACTCATTGACAGCAATATGGAAGAGCGAGGCACAGTATGGGGTATGAAGATCAAGAGTTCTTTGGAAGCCCTTGATATTTGTAATATTGAAGCCTTCCCCAATGTATATCAAATTTTGAGAATTCTGGCTGTCTTGCCTGTTACGACTGCAGGAAATGAACGAACATTTTCAACTTTGCGTCGTCTTAAGACTTATTTAAGATCGAAAATGAGTGAAGACCGCCTTAATGGTCTTGCTGCACTTAATATTCATCGCAATTTAGAGGTCGACGTTGAATTGGTATTAAAAGAATTTTTCTCTATACCCCGACGAGTGGCACTATTGAAAGATTATTATTTTTAAAATATTTAATTAAAATGTGATTTTTGTTAAACAAAGAAAAATTATAAAATAATCACATTTTAAGATATTTCGTTTTTGTTATTGAAAGTAGTTTTCAGCACCCACCCTCGTCCGACCAGCTAACTCTTCCTTTGAACACAGTATTCCTTAATCCGGTAGTAATAATAATTTTTACGAAAATAATAATTTAGTAAAAATAAAGTTCTCCGTAATCCTGTGGTCTCTGTTAACTGCAGTTAAAACTCTGTTCCGTAAATTGGAAAATTTTTAAATAAATCTTTTTAAGCTTAGAAGTATTACCATATTTAAAAAAATTAACTTTAATTTAATAAAAATAAAAGTAAATAAAAAGTCTTCGAGATCCTGAAACCGAACGCGCGACGCACACAATGTAATCCAGACGCTTATCACCTGCGCTACGGCTATATGGGCAGCTGTTTTTAAGACTTACTCCTCCTACAGCTAATTACTGTTCCTGAGCTTTATTGATTTTTTGGAGGTGTTACATATCATACAGTTATGCAGGATACCTATACATTATACGAGTGTTCAAAAAGTATCGCGAATTTTGAATTTTCGCTGGTTACATATATTCGAATTTCGAATTTTTTGTGGCGTTATGTTGGTACTCATGTCTCTCACTTATGCCGACAAGCTCGACCATTTTGAATGTTCAGTTAATTGTTGACAGCTGCTTTGCTTGCACGTGTTTTGGATCGTCTTCGATTTTTATCTATTTTTTTACCAAAATTGCTCAATTGTGACCAAAAACAGCATCGCATGAACATTGCTAATGAGATGTTAAACTCTGTCCGCGACGACCCAAATTTGCTCCAGAGGGTCATAACTGGTGACGAATCGTGGGTTTATGATTATGACGTGGAAACCAAAGCTCAATCATCTCAATGGAAGCTGCCGCACGAACCAAGACCGAAAAAAGCGCGCCAAGTTCGGTCGAATGTGAAAGTTTTGCTGACAGTTTTCTTCAATTGCAGGGGCGTGGTGCATCATGAGTTCTTGCCACAGGGAAGAACGCTCAATAAGGAATATTACCTGCAAGTTATGCGCAATTTGCGCGAAGCAATCCGCCAGAAACGCCCGGATTTGTGGAAGAACAAAAATTGGCTTTTGCACCACGATAACGCCCCTGCTCACGCATCGTTGCTTGTGCGCGACTTTTTGGCCAAAAACAACACACTAATGATGCCGCATCCACCGTATTCCCCAGATCTGGCCTGAATACTTCCAAAGGTATGTAACCCTCCGTTTACCTTATCCATATTTTTCTGGAGTTGTTGGAGATTAATCTCAGATAACTCAGAGATTTGCTATATCATCAATACTTAGAGAGATGTAGTAAGAAAAATCACATTTGTGCCACGCCCCTTTTGCTCATTCCCATTAATATATGGAAATATTTTCAGCGTATAACAGCCCCCGGAAGGTTTCCAGTTTGTATTCTAAATTTGGTTATGATCGGTCGTTGTGACGCAACTTGACCTAAAAGTATGGCGAATTTTGTGTTTTTCAAAAATTATTTATTTATTCATTCATTATTTGTCCCCTTCAAAGCAATCCCCATGAGATATTATACACTTGTGCCAATGGTTTTTCCAATCTTCGAAGCACTTCAAAAAATCATTTTTTTGTATCTTGTTCAGCTCCTCCTTCGATGCCGTCTTTATCTCGTCAAGAGAAGCGTAACGTCGTCCTTTCATGGGCCTCTTCAGTTTAGGGAACAAGAAAAAGTCACAGGGGGCCAGATCTGGGGAATACGGTGGCTGCGGTATCATTAGTGTGTTGTTTTTGGCCAAAAGTTCGCGCACAAACAACGATGCGTGAGCAGGGGCGTTATCGTGGTGCAAAAGCCAATTTTTGGTCTTCTTTGCACATCTTCTCGGCCTTCTGAGAACATTTTGTACCACCGATAAACGTTGCTTCGGCTCAAGGTAGCTTCTCCGTATGCCACAGTCAACATTCGGAATGCATCCGCGCACTTAATTTCGTTTTTCACACAAAATTTGATACAGGTTCTTTGATCCATTTTTTTGAATAGCTAAAAATCGAAGACGATCCAAAACACGTGCAAGCAAAGCAGCTGTCAACAATGAACTGAACACTCAAAATGGCCGAGCTTGTCGGCATAAGTGAGAACCATGAGTACCAACATACGCCACAAAAAATTTGAAATTCGAATATACGTAACCAGCGAAAATTCAAAATTCGCGATACGGTTTGAACACACCTCGTATACAAAATTTGATTTTGTACACATACTAGCTCAGGAACCATTTATTAAAAGAGTGTACAATTGCTGGCGTATGCCAACTCCAAATTGGAGAAAGAAGCGAAACAAGTGGATGAGGGCAAAACGAAGTACCTTCTGTCATCGTGCAAAGAGTCAGCGCATTCGCGCCTTGGCACACACGCCACTGTTAGCAGCCATGAGTTTGAAATAGTAAAAGACTTCGTTTACCTGGGAACCAGCATTAACACCAACCATAACGTCAGCTTAGAAAGTCAGCGAAGAATTACCCTTACCAATAAATTTTACTTTGGACTGAGTAGCCAATTGAGAAGCAAAGTCCTCTCTCGACGAACAAAAACCACGCTCTACAAATAGCTCATAATACCCGACCTGCAATATGAAGCAGAACCATGGACGATGACAGCCGCATATGAGTCGGCCCTTGGAGTATTCGAGCGAAAGGTTCTTCGAAGGATTTATGAAGATTTAATTATGAGTTGTATGAGCTCTACGCAGACATTTACATTGTCCAACGAATTAAAATACAGCGGCTACGTTGGCTTGGCCATGTAATGCGAATGTAAGAAGATGCTCCGGCCCGGAAGGTACTCTTGTCGGAACACACCTATGGAAGCAGAGGAAGAGGGAGGCCCACACTCCGTTGGATAGACCAAGTGGAGAACAATCCGCGATCCCTTGGCGTTTATAATTGCCGTCAACTGGCGAAGGATAGAGTCAGGTGGCGCGCTTTGTTGGACAAACAGCTATTAAGGGCTGTTGACCTATATATACGAGGTGTGTTCAAAAAGTATGGCGAATTTTGTGTTTTTTCAAAAATTATTTATTTATTCATGAATATCTATTTTGTCCCCTTCAAAGTAATCCCCATGAGATGTTATACACTTGTGCCAACGGTTTTTCCAATCTTCGAAGCACTTCAAAAAATCATTTTTTTGTATCTTGTTCAGCTCCTCCTTCGATGACGTCTTTATCTCGTCAAGAGAAGCGTAACGTCGTCCTTTCATGGGCCTCTTCAGTTTAGGGAACAAGAAAAAGTCACAGGGGGCCAGATCTGGGGAATACGTGGCTGCGGCATCATTAGTGTGTTGTTTTTGGCCAAAAAGTCGCGCACAAGCAACGATGCGTGAGCAGGGGCGTTATCGTGGTGCAAAAGCCAATTTTTGTTCTTCTTTGCACATCTTCTCGGCCTTCTGAGAACATTTTGTACCACCGATAAACGTTGCTTCGGTCCAAGGTAGCTTCTCCGTATGCCACAGTCAACATTCGGAATGCATCCGCGCACTTAATTTCGTTTTTCACACAAAATTTGATACAGGTTCTTTGATCCATTTTTTTGAATAGGTAAAAATCGAAGACGATCCAAACCACGTGCAAGCAAAGCAGCTGTCAACAATTAACTGAACATTCAAAATGGCCGAGCTTGTCGGCATAAGTGAGAGACATGAGTAACAACATAACGCCACAAAAAATTCGAAATTCGAATATACGTAACCAGCGAAAATTCAAAATTCGCGATACGTTTTGAACACACCTCGTATATATATGTATACATACTAGAAATTACCGGCGGACTTTTCCCCACCTAGTAAGAAATATAAAATATTGCTTGGTTGAAAAGTCCACCAATCATTCCGTTCCCTCAGGTTATTGGCGGTCCAGGGGAGCAAGAGTTGAATCGTCAAGGTCGTTTTCAAGTTGCACGTGGTTGACCTTACCAAAGGCTTTTGCAGCGCAACCAATACAGTCCTGCCAATCGATCGTTTGTTTGAGACCTCCACTTATCTGAGTGTTTATGGTATTCATCGCAGTGACGTTGCTTGGCATTTAGAGGAACCCATGCTGGTGGTGGCCAGCCGCAGATTTGAGGTGTAATAAGGGATCAAAACTGTCCAGGCGACAAGACGATATGACTCACTTTAGGTAGCTGGCCTTCCAGGCTTTAGTAGAGAGACCACTTTTGCCTGCTTCCATCCTTCGGAATGACAAAGGTCATCATAAACAGGTTGAAGACAGCACTTAAGTATTTTACTCCCTCATCCATGTCGGATTCAAATAGACCATATTTCACGGATGGATGGGTAATAAACGCAAGTCCTCTAGCTTTGTGTCCTGTATTGTTGGCTTTTTTGGTGTTATGACGCTTCATAAAGTTAACTATTTCAGCGACTATACCGGTAAGGCGTTGAAGTTAAGCTGCATTACGCGGAAGTACGAAGGAGGAGAGGTCTTCGGGGAGGCAGCGCAGCACCACAACATGGCACAACGTATGTATCAGTCCATAAGTTCCTGTTTCCGAGTTCAGAGCGTAGTAGCAGGAGGCACAAGGAAAGAATTGCATTTAACTGATGCCGCCGGAAGTATTGTAAGCGACTAGAGCTCGTGCTAGTGCTGGAAGAGGAAGTTGGTACTTTCGGAAGGGAAGGCTATCGCTAGCAATTGCTCACAATCAGAAGGGACGTTTTACGCAGAAAGTTCTGTGGACTGAATAATGGCGCGAAGGGCGCGAGTAACAGCGGGAGTTGCACACTGCAGGAGGGTAGTGAGCAGGCGTGCTGCAAGCAGCTGATCGAAGGATGACAAAAGGGTTACAGTTAGAAGTTTTTGCAGCAGGTCAATTATTTACCAATGCTACCGACTTACTTATCGCATGACCGTTTCGTTTGATACCCATATTCTTGAGAAATACTAAGTTTTGATGCAACCACTCTTTGCACGATAAGGTTAACAAACATTAAGGTATTCGTGCAACCATGGTCCAACTAACAGGTCGTAGCACCTTGACAAACATACAGACACACATACATTTTCCATGTATTTTGTTTTGGTAATTCAAAGGTTTAATGTGAAAATCGCACTGAGAAATGAAAGCACTGTCAGAATTCCAGAAAAAGTAGAAATCAGCTGATCTAATGACACGACCTGTACATGCGTGCAACCACGTTTCGACCGATATTTCGGTTATCGATAAATTTTTCGAAATAAAACTAAGTTTAAATTAAAACCGTGGCTTGGCCTTTACATTTGTATGCGGTCATTTGACCCTATTGTGACGAATTCGATTATTTCTTCCTGGGTTCGATCACTTTAAAGTCAAATAAATACACGCACAATACTGTAACAAATAGCTAGTTTTGTTCACCAGTAATAACACAATAAAAGTTTAAGAGTTTGGTAACTTCACAGTAGTTCACTGAACCACACTTGAAAATAAACTGATCAACCTGCATCGTTTATATGCTACCTTTTATAGTCTAGATGACGGCCAGTTTTACCACCAAAAAGCGTCTCCACAGTTCTGGATTACTCCTGTACTTGCATTAAAGAACACTGGTTGCTTATCAGGATTTATTCTTTGCCTCGAATTCGCAAACACTCATGCTATCTTAGTGGTGGGAGTGTTATTGAGTTAGGGATGGTACATGCTTAAGAATGTTCGCCACACTGCCCTCCACCTAGGCCTTTCCATGTGGACTACCTTCATCTTTTTTCTTGGCCTTTCAATCGTTTGTATGCGATAAACAACGTCGTTTATACATTTTATAACTTTGTATGGGCCTTCCCATTTACACTGCAATTTCGGGGACAAACCTTTCTTACGTTGTGGGTTGTTGTTGTTGTAACGACAAAAACACTCCCCGAAGGTTTTGGACAGTGCTGTCGAAGTGACAGTCTTTGGCCGGATATGAATCCGGTACGCTACGGTACTCCCTTGCGGTAAGCCCGACTGTCGTGGTAGCGATTTATGACCAGTGAAACCTTCTAGATCATGTCACCTCCCTCCTTCCTTACGGAACCAGCTAAAGGGTGTTTTTTTAGGGGTATAGAACTTCGAATTGAAATAAAACACAAGAAAATCGTTTTAAGGTCCATCAATTTGGCTTTATTGGAAGGATAATTTTATGCCATTAATGTTTAAATATGATTTCGGGCATGTGGCCGCCGCGGCTGGCTCGAATAAAGCCAATTCTACAGGTCCAATTTTCAACCACTTTTTCGAGCATATGGGGCCGTATGTCGGCAATAACGCCACGAATGTTGGCTTCCAATTCCCCTAACGTTTCTGGTTTGTTGGTGTAGACGAGCGACTTCACATATCCCCAAAGAAAATAATCCAATGGTGTCAAATCACACGACCTTGGTGGCCAATTGACAGGTCCATTCCGCGAAATTATGCGCTCATCGAATGTTTCCTTCAATAAATCGATTGTGACGTGCGCTGTGTGGCATGTAGCGCCGTCTTGTTGGAACCACAACTCATCCACATTCATGCCATCCAATTCGGGAACAAAATAGTCGGTTATCATGGCTCTATACCGGTCTCCATTAACGGTAGCTGCCTCTCCAGCATTATTGCGGAAGAAGTATGGCCCAATGACTCCACCAGCCCATAGAGCACACCAAACAGTCAGTTTTTGTGGATGTAATGGCGTTTCAAGGGTCTCATGTGGATTCTCTTCACTCCAAATGCGGCAATTTTGCTTGTTGACGTAGCCATTCAACCAAAAATGAGCCTCATCACTGAACAAAATTTTGCGATGAAAATCAGCATCGAAATCAATCTCATTTTCGGCCCATACACCAAAATCACGACGCATTGCATGGTCTCGCGGCTTTAATTCTTGCACAAGCTGGATCTTGTAAGGTCGCAAGCCAAGATCTTTGCGCAAAATCTTCCATAAAGTTGATGGACAAAGCTCCAATTGCTGTGCACGGTGGCGAATCGATTCATTCGGGTCCTCTTCAACACTTTGCTCTACAGCGGCAATTGTTTCTTTGGTGCGCACTGTTCGACGTCTCTGCGGATGCGTATTATCACATAGAGTAAACGTAGTGCGAAAACGATCCATGGTTAACCGAATTAATTGCTCTGATGGACGATTATGTCGACCATAAAATGGACGGAGCTCACGGTAAACTTCGCGAACTGAACCATTATTTTCGAAATAAATTTGCACGATTTGCAAGCGTTGTTCTTTTGTCAACCTGTTCATGATGAAATGGCAAACCAAATTGAACATAAATGACATTAGAGTTGCCAGATTTGACCACAAAATGCCAGTTTTATCTCTATTCGAAAAACAAACCTGTAAAAAAAACACCCTGTACATCCATGGCAATCCCCTCAAACAGTGCTCCTGAGTTATATTGTTGCATTTGCTTTCGAACAAATTGACCATCCTTACCATTCCGTATTCGATGCAAACAGCTGTATACCAATTGTAAAGTGTTCCACTGCGCCCAATATAACTTGGCAACAGGTATTTCTGCTGAGATCTCCTCTCTAATTTGTCTCTGGATTCAGCTTTGGAACAATGCTTGCATTCCAAGTTACATGGCCGTCGTGACATTGCATCAGCATTTCTGTGAGTGCTACCTTTGCGATGCTCTATGGAAATGTCAGACCTTTTCAGCCGCTCTATCCACCGTGCCAGTTGACTTTCCGGATTACGGAACTGCAAGAGCCATCTCAAAGGTAGATGGTGTATCCTGACGTGGAATCGCTTCCTATAGAGATGTTTAACGCACTCTACCAATGCCAACAGTTTTCTCCGTGTTACGCAATAGTTCCTTTCAGGCTTCCCGATTGTTCGGCTATAGTACGCAACTACCTTCTCATATCAATCGACAATCTGGAAGAAAACACATCCTATAGCACAACCACTGGCATCCGTAACCAGAATAAACGTTGAACCTGGGATTGGATGTGCTAACATTGGGGCATGGCATAGCACCAGCTATCCTTTGAAGACTTCCTCCAAGTTCCTTAGGTGTTCCTCAAAACTTTGACCCAGGTACACCAAACATGTTTTCCAATGCAATCCTTTTAGTACCTGATCCATGAGTCTCTCAAAAGTAGCTGGAGCATTGCATAGTCCGAAGGGCATTCCTTCTCCGACGCTGAAGGCTGTTTTTTTCCTTATCTGCAACACTTGTCAGTAGATGCTTTTCAGGTCCAGTGTGGAAAACCATTTCCTGCCAGTTAACGAGTCCAGAGTATCGTCGAGTCTTCGCAATGGATAGCTCTCTTTCTTCGCTACGTCGTACAACTTACGATAATCCACACAGAACCTAATTTTTCCTTCCTTTTTTCTCACTAGTACTACCGGTGACTTGCATGGATTAGCTGATGGTTCGATCACGCCGGCGTTACGCATTTCCTGTACAATTTCTCTTACCACTTGGCGTGTGGCCAATGGAATACTACGAGGAGCTTGGTGGATTGATCTTGCATCACGAGTATCAATTTGATGCTTCACAACTTTGGTCCGACCTGGTTTGGAACCATCCTTGTCAAATATGCTCGAGTACTTCGCCAGTACTTGCTTCGCCTTGTTCTAATGAACTTTTTCGAGCCCTGGAGTCCTCGCCGTGATATCATCTGAAATATCAATCTCGCTGATGGAAATATCTGCCTGGAGCTGTTCACAATTGATAACCCCCTCGACCTCTTGGCATTGTCACAATATAGCTGCTTTGGAAAGTTTAATTGGCGATTTGAACTCATTAAGTACTCTTACCGGTATACGTCTATCTTGTTTTGTCATAACCAGGGGTTTTCCATCTAGTATATTCGTCTTTGATTTGTTTGCTGCCTCCACAACCCACAATTTGTTTGCCCCATAATCTTCATCAATCTTTGCGCATATGACCGCTTCTGACTTCGGTGGAATTTGTCCTCCACCACTACTGGCTTACTGACGTAGTTCTTAAGAAGTAGCTCGCTTAAGAAGTCCACGCCAATTATGATTTCATCAACAATGTCTGCCGTACTTTGTTCCGTGCAATGGTCTCACCTCTTTGTTGACTAAATCAGATGGAATGATGGAATGAGATGAGCCCGTGTCCACAGTCAGTAAATTATGTTTTCCGTCCATATATCCTCCAACAGTAAGATTACAAGCTTTCCGTCCGATTTGTGAGACAGAGATTATGGGACATTCAATTGTGGGAGCCAGTCTACGCCCTTTCGACTGGCTCGATTTAGTTTAACAATTGACTTGCTTGGGAGATCTGCCTTATATACCTTATATATACGATCGTAACGACAACGAAAATTTATTTACTCATACATTTTGTATGGATTTAACCCCGCCAAGATTATGTTTATTTTTACACTGAGTTGCGAAAATGTTTTTTTTTGTTTTTTTTTTGTAGTTTGTACAGACAAATTAAGAAAAAGATGGCGCTAGGAATTTGAGGGTGTATTGATTTTACGCTCAAAAGATTTCCTGTAAAAACTAGCAAAAAAACCACTATCGACAGCTGCAGATGAGAACAATGCTTGCCTCAAATCATTGACATTCTGGTGTTATGCGAAAATCTTCAGCTGACGACAAACGTGCGAGCTGCTAGACGATATATTTGCCGAAGTTTCTCCAACCAATTGTTAACTGTCGGTAATGGTCTTGTCCCTGTCGAGGTATCAAATTGATTGATTTCGTTGCCGGCAAATTTTTGCAATTTCGTGTCAAGGAAAGACGAGCTTATACCAACAGTGAAATAGCAGTTTTAGGGGCATGGAACAGGAATGTATATCACTTCAACAGAAACATTTAAAATCAAGTGGTTTCTGCATTCCTTCTGTGTAACAAACGAAATCAACCAGCTATTCAAATGAATTTTTGAAGTCCTTGAAACCTCAAAATTTGCAATTGAAGGTTGTGAAGTCGTCTTCACAATCTAAAACAACCAAAATTATGTAACGGAAAGCGTTTAGCGGTCAGAAAACTTAAGGGCAATGTGATTCACGCGAATATACTAAAAGGATAGTTCAAGTAGATAGTAGGGAAATTCTCATTTCGAGAATTCCAATGATCCCAACAGATATGGCGAAAAAAACGAAATAAATAGTGTATCCGAGAGTGTTTCAGTGAGGGGATATCCGACTACAAACCCATCTGGTAAACATTTTAACACAAAGCATCAGTTCCAATGAACGATTGACCACAGCTTTTGTGGAATCTGAAAAGTCTGCCAAATTTTTATACCTTTCAGTGTAAAAATTAAAAATTTCCAAGTTCTCCAGCATAACAAGTTGCAGTCAGTTAAAATTTACTCCAACAATGTTCAATATTATAAAAACAGTTTTGATTTTCATATTCAATTTTGTTTATTTTAATACCTTTGGAGTATTGAGTTAAGTAATAAATATGTTATTGTTAAACAATAAATATTTCTTATTAGCCAGCTATCAGCCTGGTATTTAATTTTCGTAATCATCTTTGGACCAAAGGAAATAAAGATCGGCAGCTTAACACATTAACTGAAAGGTTTTTTTTTTTTTTTTTTTTTTTTTTTTTTTTTTTTTTTTTATGGCGCGATATACAACAGGTATATCATCATAAACCTCCTAAGAGATTTTTGCGCCAAGCTTCTCTTCCAATTTGTGGTGTGCCGATTTGAATTTTCCCTACAAATTGGTGGGACCTACAGTTTTTTGCCGACTCCGAACGGCATCTACAAAGGAGACGAATTTTTTCTGAGAAGCCTGTCATGGCAGAAATACACTCGGAGAGTTTGCCAAACCACTGCCGAGGGGCGACCCCGTTTTGAAAAACTTTTTTCAAATCACTTTTGATGTTACCTGTACCAGGGCTCGAACCATGGACCTTCGGTGTGGTAGGCCGGCAACACTACCTCCACACCACGGCGGCCGCCAAAGGATTTTATAGGAATTTTTATTTAAAATATACGATTTTACGCAGGACAACATGAAAGAAGTTGAAATAAAATTCACTCTTCAATTTGCACCAAAAAATTAATAACAACTTAACACATTTTAAAGTTTGAGTTTGCTTTTAAAATGTTTAGCTGTAATGGTATCCTTTTAGTAATCTTTTTTCGGTTTCACATTCACATTCCAGAGCGGATTAACCCTTTTATCGCGAGAAAAGTGCACTAGATTTCAGCATATAAAGTTCTTAAGATTGTACTACGAGTATGTACATATTAACCGTTAACATATTTATGTCTATGATGAGGAATCAAGGTATTCTTTCTTTCTCTAAATGATGATTTACTGTCCAACATAGCTCGCCAGTCATCTCTTTTCTCCGCCATTGGAGTTGTGATCTCCCTCTTTCCCTACTTCGACCGGCAAGGGTCAATAAGAATACTTTCTGGGCCGGAGCATCTGCATTTATTTGCACAACAGTCGCTGGGTTTTAATTCGTTAACCTAAGTGGCTTTAAGAGTATTATTTTCATTTGTGTAGCGTGGACTTGACTTCTCCAGAAGTAGAATATTTTTGCAAGTGTGATTCTTCCAATCAACCAATATAATATGCATATTCAACAAACCTTTTGAAAATCCACTTATTGGGGCGAACCGCTCAAAGAAAAAGCGATCACCCCTCCGAGCCTGAAGGAATTGTTTCGCTATAATGCACTGAAATGTAGGCCCAAGAATAGCACCAGCACTATGTACTTCCAAAGATCCTCCAATAGATAAATCTACATCATCGGGAGAGGCGTAAAGTTGCTGCATTAACGCAATTTTCTGAAAATAAAAATTCAAAATTTGCATAAATATCCCAGCGCTCTATATGTTGGAAAAAAAACTCGGTAAAATTTTCATGTATGAATTATCAGAAATCGCGATTCTGTTTCATATGTGGGAGTAATATCTGTTGATGAATCTTTGACAAATGTTTGATCGAGTGCAGTGATTACTATATTTGGTGGATTGCTATGAGCTAAACATCATGACATTTGTGTCCTTTCAAAGAAAGGTAACAAATAAACTTTTTATTAAATGTGTTGACTATTTTTAAGTGGTATTTACCGTAGCTAGGCTCTTGCTTGGCCAATATAACACAATGCTATGAAAATTGGCTGTTTTTATTTTAACCTGTATAAAATATAAATGAAAAAATTGTAGGATTTTTTTGTTCTGCGCTGCGAAAATGCCCATATGTATTTTTTTATACGGATTTTTGCGTTTTTAACAAATTTTCAAAGTATGTACATATGTGAAATCAGAAAAGCATGTTATATCAGAGATATAACAGTTAAAAGCAGTGTTGTCATTTTTGAAGGGTTTTCAGGATTATGTCCAAATGAGCTAAGGTAGGTAGGTAGGTAAAATGGCTGCAACCCAGGTCGCCTATTTGTCTAACCTGCTAAAATAGTACGGATGTATGTTACAACCAACCAGAGTTGTTCATAAACTCAAGGATGTTTAGAATCCTTGTATAAGATATCCTCTCCAGGTTCTCCAAAAAGGGGCGCCCAAAGGACGCATTCTTGCCAGAGCCGGGCATTTGCACAGGAAATGCTGAACGGTCTCTTTGGCAGTCATGTCCTCACAACTTCTGCAGTGGTCATGGTGCGGGGTGCCCATTTTCTCCGCATGCGTGCCTATCACCCAGTGACCCGTTCAGGCTGATCTAAGCTTAAATTAGCAGGAAAAAAGTTTAGAAGAGAAAATAATACATTCTTTTTTTGTGCCATCGCCCTTATTATGTACATATTCAGTGCGTAAAATTTTTTATAAATTTTTCATTGTCAATTAATTAGTGTAAATTTCTATATAATACGGAAGTGCCTGAGCTTCATACTGGAGGGATGTGCTTTGCACTTTTAAACTTCAAACACAATGCAGAAACGCCGCTGCAAAAACGCTGAGAATAACCGCCCACCGTTGTCATTCCTAAAATAGCGCCCAACTATTAAACACACTAACAACGACAATTTGTGAAGTTTTTATTATACCCAGCGTGTACTAGTACACAGGGTATTATAGTTTTGGTCATATAACGGTGGTTTGTAAGGGTGCAAAATAATGGAGATAGATATAGAGTACCATATATCAAAGTTCTTAGAATGAACAGAGGACACGATAACTAAAGTAAAAATTGAGATATTTGAATGAAATTTGGTACACAGGTTGCTTTATGGACAAGGTAGGTTGCTATTTAAAATGGGCGAAATCGAACCATAACCACGCCCTCTTCTTCGATATCGAAAATTTCGACCACGCCTACTTTTTCATAAAGGTTATCTGAGCAAGAATATCTTCTCTACTATAATAGTAATGGCCAAAAACCGCTACTGCATAGCAACGGCTGGCATTGGTCAACTAGGTTGCTATCAGCGTGAAAAAAAATTTTCCATCGTGCGGGCGTCAATAATTTAGAGCACTCTTTAAACAAGGATAATTCCGAAATGCTTTTAGGTTGTCAACTTCTTATATTTTATTTTCGTTTTTGGTAAATATAGGCACCAATATTTTAAGTGATTACTAAATATTTTTAAAATAATTTTGGGGAAAAAATTGTTCGTTCCTTTAAAGCTCTAGTTTGGGTGATGTGATATGGTAGAACTAGTTCGTTGTGCAACAGGAGTATGTAAAGTATAAGTTTCCTCCAACTAGGATTTGGAACATTGATGACACAGGGGTGTCTATTACGCCAAGTAAGCATCCGAAAATGTTAACTACAACAGAAAATAAAATTGGGTGCATAAGATCAGCAGAAAAAGGAAAATCTTTTCCACTTTTGATGGAACATGCTCTTCCTGGTTCCGAATCAGCTTGTTACATATCAGAATGCATGCAAATTACCATATCTACAATGTGGCTGGATTATTTCATGCCGTTTACACATCTTTCATAGGAGAGCCAAGTATGTGGTATAGTATATCACATTACCCCCCTATTTTGACAAAACGGCTTTTTTGACTTTTTATGGGTTTGAATAAATATCTTCCGGAATACTTAAGATAAATCAATATCGTCTTGGAATGTGCTTCCCAATACTGGAATCTATCGAATTGTATGATTTTCTACCTGTCTACTTAATAAAATGTTGAGTAGCAGCCGAAAAAGCTTTGCCTATATCACAATACCCTAACTTACTCCCCCCAAAACCTTCTGGGAGTGTTTTTGTCGTTACCACAACAACAACAACAACGCTGTAGATATGCTGGTATGTGTTACTTTTCTTGACTTTCCAACCCCAAATGCTTCTGTAGTACAAATATAGAAGTCCGTCGAATGGCAAGCTGCTTCCCTCCACTTCATTGGTGTACTAAATTTCATATGTTGCCTGGTGGAGAAAAAAGTTCGAATTTGTAGACCAGTGTTATTAGCCGTGCATAAACTTACCGCAAAGGTGTGACGGTAGTGTTGGTGGACTACCACACCGAAGGTCCAAGGTTCGAGTCCTGGGAAAAGTAACATCAAAAGTGGTTTGAAAAAGATTTTCTAAACGGGGGTCGACCGTAGGCAGTTATTTGGCAAAAAGTCTCCGAGTGTAGTTCTGCCATGGAAGGCTTCGCAAAATATTTTTTTTTAATTCTAAACTAACTACATCAAAACTGCAGAATTTGGAGATGGTTCAAAACTAGAGCAATAGTAGCAATAAACGAACTACATTCCAACTGTCGAATTTTTAACTATTTCGGAACTGTCGAAAAGGTAATGCAGCGAGGAACAATTTCCACCGCCTAGGACATCGCCATGTTAAATTCGCCAGTTGAGTACATATAAAAGAGATTGAAGGCGACCTAGTAGGGGTTCAGAAAGCACTAGAAGCGCACCAGTTCAGAATTAGAGATTTTCCCCACAGGGTAGGGAAGCTATTTATATACAAATAAATGCCGGCCGCCTTGGTGTGGTGGTCGTGTTGCGGGCCTACCACACCGAAGGTCCAAGGTTCGAGCCCTGGGACCGGTAACATCAAAAGTGGCTTGAAAAAGTTTTTCAAAACGGGGTCGCCCCTCGGCAGTGGTTTGGCAAACTCTCCGAGTGTCTTTTTGCTATGGAAGGCTTCTCAACAAAAATGCATCTCCTTTGTAGATGCCGTTTGAAGTCGGAAAAAATCTGTAGGTCCCGCCAATTTGTAGGAAAAAATTTAAAACGGCACACCACAAATTGGAAGGAAAGCTCGGCACAAAAATCTCTTAGGAGGTTTATAATGATATACTTGTTGAATATCGCGCCACACATTAATATTTTTTTAAAATTAATTTACCCCTCAAAACTCATAACAGAAATGTTTTTATTGAAAACAATCAGCTAGCTTTATAATACGAACTGAAAAGTATTAAAGTAGACCCGCGTAAATTGTTATGCCATAATAGACCCGAACTTAGACTTCCCTGCTTGTATTTCTTTGTTTTCCTTTTTATTTAGAGTGACCATATGAAAGAAAAGAAAAATGTATGTCTATGCATGTTAAAAAGCAAAAACTTAAATATTTTTGTTTGCTTACATTTTGGGTAATTCTTTCCATCCTACGTCAACTGCTAAACCACGTCCAAAAATGTTGGTGTAGGTGTCAAAAGGCGTTTCTTTCCCATAATTCAGTGAGGAAAGTGATATTATAAATTATTGAAAAGTTATAACAACACGTTTTAATAACATTGTTTGTTTTCGTTAATTGATATTAGAGGAAAAATTACAACGATATGCACAGTGATGGTATGGGATGACATGTTTCGAAGTGCCCAACTTCTCATCAGACCCCTTCTCGGACACTGGGATACGAACCCAAGTGTCTGCACCAAAGCCGCTGTTAGAGTACTCTAACAACTAAGCTATGATGCCCTGTAGCGTCACGATGCATTTTTCCTGTTTACGTTAAACAATTTCACTTTCAAAAACTCACTAAGGTGTAAAGGTGCCTCAACCCCCTTCTTATAGAACAATTAATTTAAATAAAAAATACTAATAATTGAAATTATTATTACTGAAAAGTTGCGCCTATGCAACATGTTCTACTTTCTGAACAGATAATAAAATAGTATACAAACATTAACTTAAATAAGCTACTCGCCCTCCATTAAGCTTAGATATGGATGTTTAAGCGACATACGCTGTAATTATTTCTTTCGTTTATTTCATTTGCATTGCATGATATTGTAATTCGCAACCAGCTTATGAAATATTCCAAAGATATAGTTTATGTTTTGCAATCCCAAATCGGGGTGTTTCACAGAAAAAATGAGGAGGCCAATCTAGTGCTTATACCTCAGAGCCACAAGTGCTCGCCCCCAATTAATACATACAAGGTGTAAAGGTGCTTCGCACCCCCCGTTCTATATAGAACAAATAATTTAAATAAAAAAGTAATAATTTAATATTGCAAAGGAACATGTACTCTGCACCCCCCGGTCTACTCTCTAAACAAATAATAAAATAATATACAATCATTAATTCAAACAAAACTGCTCGGCCTCCATAAAACTTAATATGACGAATTTCATAAATATTTCGTAATAGTCCGGATATTCATACGCGTTAAATAGCACTAATACAAAGTCAAAACGAGTAGTAATTTTGGAGATATGGCCTGTTTATAGTCTTTTTAAAGCGAAAATGAGGCACACTTATTAAATTAAATTTATCACAAAAAAATAAAATTTACGTTGAGTACAAATATTGTTTAAAAAACAGATTTTTTTATTAGTAACTATTATGAAGCACCGTTTTAAATAAATTTTAGAAATCTTATATATTGTTACTGATTGCTGTTTGTGTCCGCTTAATATCAATAATATTAATAAATAAGGCATCGTTTTCTAGGTACAGATTAGCTCTAAATGCAAAACCATGTATTCATTGCGGAAGTGCTTTTGTTAAACGAATTTTATAAAAAATCAATGAATTTGTAAGCGTAAATAACGAGCTGGGCGCCTAAGGCATGCAATTACCGATTTCCCACACCTTCCGTTTTATATAGAAAATAAATTGAAATCAGCTTTATGTGATGCTAGACTCATATCGTTTTGTAAAATAAGAGAATCACAAGAAAGGTATGATATTGATATGGTTATGGTTGAATTGTAAATGCATGGTAATTGCTCAGAAAGCATGGTAATGGTTATTTTAATGATGGTGTATGGATCTGATATAGAACGTAGAACAATTAAAAGCTCCAACTACGAATGTAAGTGGCCGCGATAGACAAGCTGATTCCTAATTCTACTTTTCATGAACATGAAATGGCATTATAACTTTGATCCGATGTTTGTAAGTATGTGAAGAAGAAGAGATAGACTCACAAATAAGTATAGCGAAATGATCAATTGCGATGAGCTGACTCGATTTAGCCATGCCCGTCTGTATGTCTGTTTGAACGCAATCTAGTCCGTCAGTTTTAGAGATACGAGTATCTCGCTGAAATTTGGTATGGTTCTGCCATTTTGTATATTAACCATTTGCCGGAACCAACAAGATCGAGCCAATACAACACATATCCCCCATAAATTCGATTGTTTCGTTAAACGGGTTTTGGCCTATAACTCTTGCAGTTAAATAGCTAGGAACAAAAGATTTTGTAGCTTTTGTATATATTATATACGTAATGTGTCTAGTGAAAATCACCAGATCGCACCAGCATATCATATAGCTTCCATATAATCGACAGTCCCGCTAAATGGGGTTTGGCCAATAACTCTTGGAATTTAAGAGCTAGGAACGTAAAATTTTGCACATTTGGTACTTATTATATGCGTAATGTTGTTAGTGAAATTCAGATCAACATAACATCAACCTTCCATACAATTGATTGTTCCGATAAATCCGGTTTGAGCTACGTATCTTAAATTCAGCAGGGTAAGACAAGGAGAATATGGGTAATAAGAGGTGAGAGGTATTATATCCGTGGATCAACCATCAAGGTGCACGTCATAATTGTAGTGAATTTTAGTCGCCTCTTACGACAGGCATGCCTACCTCGGGCATACTCTAACCCCATAAACCGGAGGGAACTGTCAAATTAAATGCTGAAATGGTTTGTCAATTTTTCTCGAAATCAATTGTAAAACAAAACACGGGATACAAGGAAGAGGGAAAGTGATAGAGAGAAAAACTTGAAGCGACTTGACGGTACGGAGGTTCAAGTACTCTCCATCTCTTCATACCTCCTTCGCCTATGTCGCGTCAGAGTTCCTCTCTTGAATCGTGTAAATCGGATCTAATAAAACCAAAATGAGTTTGGCCTTGATATTGTGTTCGTACATGTAAACAAACCCGCATCAGAGTCGAGTGTTCTAGTGTGAGAAAAGGTTACATATGTATACATTATGAAAGAATGGTTTAAAATTTAGGCTGAAATTATTAGCCGTGCATAAACTAATCGCAATGGTGTGGCGGTAGTGTTGCTGGACTACCACGCCGAAGATCCAAGGTTCGAGTCCTGGGAAAGGTAACATCAAAAGTGGTTTGAAAAAGTTTTTCAAAACGGGGGTCGACCGCAGGCAGTCATTTGGCAAAAAGTCTCCGAGTGTAGTTCTACCATGGAAGGCTTCTCAAAATATTTTTTTTTAATTCTAATCAAAACTGCAGAATTTGGAAATGGTTCAGAACTAGAGCAATAGCAGCAATAAAGGACCTACATCCCAACTGTCGAAATTTTAACTATTTCGGAACTGTCGAAACGGTAATGCAGCTAGGGACAGTTTCCACCGCATGGGACATCGCCATGTTAAATTCGCCAGTTGATTGCATGTAAAAGAGATTGATGGCGACCTAGTAGGGGTTCCGAAAGCCCTAGAAGAGCACCAGTTCAGAACTAGAGATTTTCCCCACAGGGTTGTCTATCCGTTGTCTTGTATATATAGTGTGTGAATGCTAATAGGCTAAGATAGGTAGAAATCTGTGATTTCTGCCTTTTGGTTTATTTTGTATGTTTGTTCGTTCATCGTAATTGTATGTTTGTTGTACCTAGTTAGTTAAAAAAAAATCAGTTTTAAAGGTTCAAATATTTTGTTAGTGAGTGTTTTGGTTGCTGCGTTTTTAGTTTGCTACGCTCCCATTGCGACCGATTTTTCTCGCCAGACACTGTTAACAAATTGGCGCCCCTTATTTGTAAACGGATGGGTAATTATTCTTTAAATTCGGGGGATTTGTCGGGTGAAAGCATTTAAAATACATGTGTATTTGATGTCGGGCGAGACATCTGTGGTAGTGGGAGCGTAGCCTTAGGATTCGTTTTCACAAGCCTTTGAATGAGTACGACACTTTTAGTTATCGAGTCCTTCCCTCAATACTTTTTTGGAATCGATTCCTTCTCCCGAAAATCTAAATGAATATAGGTATTGAGTACAGGGCGGTATCGGAACAACACCAGCCGTGTTTTGTTTACACGCTTTTATGTTTGCGCTTAATAGTTGTATGACTGCTAACCGCAAATCTTTATCAGCTACGGATCAAATCTGTACTTCTAAGTTTCATGTAGTTTTCTCTTCACATTTTGGAAACTGTTTTAGTGGCTTTCAGCAATCTGTTCTAATATCCGAAAATGTCAACAGAGGAAATGTATGTATGCATTCGAGTTCATTGTGTACCATGCCGTCAAAAAAAAAAAATAATAATAACACCTGATTTTTAGAGGTGCTTTATTGGTGTAGGAGCCATTTATTCTGAGCTGAGTTGCATTCGATTACATAAAAGAAATTAGTAATACATAAAGCTGAAATGGGTGCGTATATTTTGAAAAAGATGAAAAATAACAATTAAACTTAAGAAAATTATAATTTATAAACTTCGTGGGCTTATTCATACTAGTCTCAGAGGGTGCAACGTTTCCATAAATAGTAACAACCCTCCAAACCTGTCAATAGATACATATGTGCATACATGAGCGAAGAAGAAAACAATTTAGTATTCGGACATCAATCGTTAAATTAACAATGCCATTCCCCGTTTTAATTATACCGTTCATGAACATGAAATGATATTATAACTTTGGTCTGATGTTTGTAAGTATGAGAATAAGAAGAGACAGTTTACCGAAATAATCAGGGCGATGAGCTGAGTCGATTTAGCCATGTCCGTCTGTCCGTCCGTTTGTCTGTTTGAACGCAAACTAGTCTCTCAGTTTTCGAGATATCTCGCTGAAATTTGGTATGGGGCCACCAAAAAAAATTGCACAAATATAAAATGATGCACAAACATCAACAACAATAGCACAAATTTATGTGAAGTTTATTTCATTTATCTTATAAATGATTCACTTAGGCCCGGTTTTTCAGTCCTTGGTTAAGCTCAGTTTAAACTAAGTTTGCTTAAACTCGGCATAAATTTAAACTCCAGTTAAACTGCAGAGCGGTTTTTCAGTGCGGGTTTAAGGCCACTTTTAATATTTGCTTTTTATACGGCAACATTGGTTTTTTCTTTATCTAGATACGGCAACAGATAATATTTCTATACATATTCAACGCCATTGCTTCTCCTCAGTATTGTAATAGTTAGCATTTCGCCAATTTCTGCATCACTATAATCACTTTCGTCAGATGATATATCCAGTATTTAATTAAATATAAAAATATCGTCCTTTCTTAATTGCGTTCAGCTTATTGTTTCACAACCAAAACCATCAAATATGCAAAACAGCTGACAGGTTAACTAGAGTTTAACCCTGCCGAATTGACCGCTTAAACTACGTTTAAACTTTGTTTAAAGTTGACTGAAAAACTGCGCAACAAGTTTAAGCTTAGTTTAACTGACAAATTGAGTTAAACTTGTACTGAAAAACCGGGCCTTAGACATAAAGTTGGACCGACGGCTTACCCAAAATTTTTGACGCAAAATTAAGTAAAATTATAGACAGAAGGCGAACGAAAAGCTATTAATTTAACTATTGAAGAGTACGTATTCAAACAAGCGACCGAACAGTTTGACAGTTTGCTCTCTTTGGTCATATACATACCTATGCATGTATCAGTGAGGTCGCGAATATTCGCATTCGCATATGCGATTATTCGCATGTTTTTGGACATTCGCATTCGCAAAATTTCTGGGAATATGAATATGAGAAAAAAGTAATTTGAAGATAATACCAGGTTAATAAGACTAAAATCCATTTATTTCCAATGTTTTTTAATGCGTCAAAAAGTAACTCAACTAATAATATATGATCAAACTAAAAATATATTATTCAATGATAAACTATAAATATATGTAATCCAAATAAACAAGCAAAAAATTGTAGACGCTTAAACAAAAATACTTCTCTCTTAGAAAATAACAATGAATTTTTGTTTAAACATATTTTTTCCGTTAATAATTAAACTTCAGTCACTGAAATATAACAATAAATCACAGAACAGCTTCAAAGAAAACCCCGTGACTGACTGGCTTTGATAGAATCTGTTCCCGTTCTCAATCACGGTTGCAATAATCGCAATCACGTATTGGCTTCTTCAATATGAACCAATGAATCTGTGATTTGTGTTATTTAGATGATAGATAAATGCAGATGCGAATTTAAATTTATAACATAAACAAATACGTGCAGACTAAAAATATTGATGCTTTTTCCTCAATATTTTCTAAAGTTTATTGCAACATGAATTAGCATGGGCTTATTATGGGATTTTATAAAATTTTCAAAAATTTTATCCTCACCTGTATCACTGTGCAGTCACAGTCTCGGATCAAAATAGCTGCGACTGAGAAATCATAATCACAAGACACACTGTTCATAAAAAAACGAACTCTAATTTCAACAGAACGCTGCAAAGATACAAATTTGTTATACCACTTTGGTGGCACTTCTCTGAAAATCAGCGAGCTAGAACTGCTTTATTTTCAATTATTTGTGAATTTTATGGGTCGATATTATATTATTTAAATTTGTTTGTTTTAATATTGAATGCAAACCACCCTGTGTTAGTTTGTGTTGTGGGGATTGTTGTTGTTGTTGCTATTAACAGTGCTTCGCCCTGCCTAAAGGCACGAACACTCTGAGCATCGTCATCAAGCTCTTCTAAGGGGAGTCCAAGGAAACCCGCAGTTTCAACAGGGTTGGACCAGAGTGATATTGGTGTTAGAAGAGTAGGTTCAATTGAACAGGAAAAGAGATGTTTGGTATCATGAGGGGACATACCACATGCAGGGCATGTATTTGGTATGGTGGGGTTCAGTCTGGATAAATAAGAGTATAACCATATAATATATATCTAATATAATATCAAGAGCGAAGTTGTGCTAGGATGACTCTAGTCTCCCTCGGAGGAATAAGCTCCTCATCAGCTTTTTCAGGTGGTTCGATGTTAATTACGGGGTTCACAGGCCGAGATCTGAGGGATCTGTCTGCCGACTCGGTATGGAGGTCGATTAGAGCCCGCCTATGGTTGCGCAGATCAAAAGGCAAGGTAATATGGTACTGGATCTCATCATAGTGCTTACGGAGATGTTCCCTCATGTCTCTCGAGGGCGGAGTTTCATCCAAAAGATGGAGGTTTTGATGACTGGGTCTATGGCAGTTCAGTAAAAACTGTCTGCTCAACAGTTCCGGTGTGTTGTCAAACGTCACACCCAAGATTTTAGGGTGGTTGACAGTAGGTAGAAGTACTCCGTCTACGTGGACATTTAAGTCTTGCCCCATCTGGCATTCCATGTCGTAAACAGGGTCGCCATCGATTTAGTCGGAGATAGGGTCAGATTTCGCTCGGTGAAGAAGCTGGACAGGTCTCGAAGACTACTGTTAATTCTAGTACATAGTTTGTCAATGGAGGGGCCCTTGCCCGACGCCATTATCGTACAGTCGTCAGCGTAAGAAATAATGGAGACTCCCTCTGGTGGGGGAGGAAGCCTTGAAATATAGAAATTAAAGAGCAGGGGGGATAGGATACCACCCTGCGGCAGCCCTTGTTTGATTCTTAGTGGTCTAGATTTCTTGTTCCTAAATGTGACTGACGCTGCCGCCCGTTGATGTAGTTAGCGGTAAGCCTTTTTAAGCCCGCAGGGAGCAGTGTCTCTTCCAGGTCTCTTAGGAGTGTGGCGTGGTTGACCGTGTCGAAGGCTTTGGAAATGTCAAGTGCCACGAGCTACGTCCTATTGTTTGGTGGCTGTTGATTCAAACCATAGTTTATCTGCGTAGTAATTATGTTCAGAGCGGTTGTTGTGCTGCGTGTCTTCCAGAAGCCATGTTGGTATTCGGCCAACTGCAGGTTTGTAGTGTAGTATGGGAGCAGAATGGTTTCCAATAACTTCGCTTCGACCATAATCGCTTGTTTTCAAATCTCTGGAATGACGAAACTCTGCCCCACCGTCGGCTCCAATGGATCTTGCTTAGCCTCCAATTGATCTTGCTTAGCTTAGCCTTCATTATGGCTTCCTTGACCTCGGAGACGTCAATGGGCGCTGTGTTGTGTTTGTGCGCCCGACGGATGGCTCGTCTATTGGCCCTATCAGCAAGTGGATGCATTATAAACTGTCGGCAGAAAGAGCTCGCGCATCGTCTGGGGTCCGATATGACGCTGCCACCAAATGTAATGGCGATCTTGTCATTGTATTTGATCGGATTTGGTAGAGCCTTGACTGTTGACCATAATTTGCAGACTCCGCCAGAGATGTTGCATGCCTATAGGCGTTGCTTCCACTTGGCCACCTTGTAGTCATTGACCGTCATTCGGATTTCCGCGTTAAGATCCTTAATTCTGGGGTCTGCGGGATTGAGAATTCTCACTTGGTCACGTTTTCTTGCCAGGGCAGCTGCCTCCGCAGGGAAATTCGGTCGAATTTCCGGGATTCTTCCAGCGGGAATGAAGCTGCCTGAGGCTGAATCAATAACCTTGCGAAACTCTCGTTCACCTTGGCGTACGTCTGTCGGTGTCGGTAGGGCAGCAAAGGAGCGTTATGTATAGAAGTTGATAAAGGTTCTTCGGTCAGAGGTAATGAAGTCCGTCTGTCGCTTGATTGAGAGTATAATGGGCAGGTGGTCGGATGCCAATGTCAGCATCGGAGGCCAGTTGACAGAGTTTATAAACCCTGCGCTTACGATCAATATGTCTGGCGAGCCGTGGCAGTTGCCTGACACTTTGGTGGGGGCGTCTCCGTTTATTGTACAGAATGCCGAGCCATTTATTTGCTCCGCAAGTGCATGGCCTCTACTTTCTACTAGCAGATTGGAGTGCCAGATATCGTGATGTGCGTTGAAGTCACCGTCAGTATTTAACGGGTTTCACCACTTAGCAACGCACTTATGTCGGGGTGATAGTCCCTCGGGCAAGATGTTACAGTGGGAATGTAGATGTTCATAATTTGCAGATCGACATCGCCTGACCGGACCACTATACCTTGGCATTCTAAGGTAGAGTGTCTCGGGTCGATGTCGGGAACAAATAGATAATATTGTACAGTGTGATGTGTTATAAACGCGAGACCACCCCCATTACCGCTGGGACGGTCTTTCCGATGTACGTTATACCCATCACAACTTCGTGGGTCTGATCTTGTGGTCAGCTTGGTCTCTTGAATTGCAGCGATTTTGATGTTGTTTAGCTTCATAAATTCATTTATCTCCGCGATCTTTCCAGCTAATCCGTTACAATTTAGCTGTACAATTTTGAAGTAGGCTGGAGGTGAGGTTGGGGCATACTAGGCGTGAGGGACGAATGCGTTTGCCTGAGTGGTGGTAGGCTATGGCCTAGGCTGTGTCGCAGTCTAGAAGGTAATGAACCTTGAAAATTTGACGGTGAGGCCAGATTATCTGGCGTAGAAGGCTGCGGCGTGTTGCAGAAAGGTGCTATAAACGTATCCCTCCAAAGGCTTCTGTTCCCGAGCCCAGAACACATAGGCCAAGACAATTGTTGTATTTGACCGATGACGCAGGCGTATATAGTATTTTCTGACAAACAGTGCACATTGTGAAAGGCACGAGGAGATGGTGGTCCTGACCAATGTGCGTACTAGAAGTAGGGTGGGGCATTGGGGGTAGAGACAGAGGGAACTGACGCTTGGCAGTGCTCGGAAACCTCTTCCGGAGGGGATAAGAGTGATGAGCGGTTGTACGAGGTGGAGACGCTGTTGAGCGTGAGCCGCAGTCGGGTGTGGGTGAGGGGGGAATTACAGCAGTGCTGCTAGTCGTGAAGACTGGGCCACCATTTTGGTCGCTAGATAGTGGAGGCGGTGGGGGTGCGCTATAGCGACGTGTACCGCGGGACGCCCTAAGGCGTGTACAACATGGTGCCTCGAAGGTACTAAAGAAAGTACGGGGTCTGTGGATGGCAGGGTTAAGCCCTGAGCATCCAGATCTGTGAAGCCATCTCTTACACTTGACGCATTGAACACAATACGACCGTTTAATATAAATTTTCTTCCAGCAGACGGAGCAGATCCAATCTCTTGGTCCAGGGTTGGGTTCGACCCCAGCCCGTAACAAGAGACAATGAAGCAACCCCGCTGCAAGGGTTTGCTCCGAGTATGACAATTTGAGAAAAGGCGTGACAGATTAGACAGGATTACACTGAAATAGCAGCCCTTGGCCGGATAAAAAAACCCGGGTCATTCCGGTACGATAGAACCGGCTGTTGTGGGAATGAGAACCGGCTGTTGTGGGGCTTCGGAGTAAGTAGCGCTACTTGTACACATATACTCTGGCCAGGAACACCAGAAACACTAGATTATTTATATAAAAACTCATCGTAGAAAACTTCGTAGACGGCGCCATGAAAAATGTCGAGGGGCGTAGCAGGAGCATAGCATATGGAGTATCTTCATCCACTGCCTTACACTCCGATTCGCAAAAGATGTCAAACTTGTAGGAGTAAACAATGCATTAGTCTTGGCAACATGTACCGATTCGCGAACAAAATGCAAATGAATGCATGTCTATCGAACGAGACTGCATATCCCTACACAATTATCGACAAATTTTAACCAAAATTGAATATTCGCATTCGCGAATATCATTAGTGGGTGTTCGCATTCGGGAAAAGTGGCATTCGCTACATCACTGGCATGCATACAGTGGCGCACACAGCAAAATATTTTGGGTGAGGTTTTTAATTTCTAAAGATATGTTACAAATTTATTTCAGACAAACTCGTCTTTGATATATATATTTGTATCTTTACCATGTGTTTGCATATAGAAAAATCAATAACTTTAAAGAACAGGGAATTTAAATATTCAACATCCTACTCAGTCCGAAGAATCACATTTTAGCAAGAATGATTCTTCGTTGGATTTCTAGGCTGGCATTATTATTAGAGTACCTATATGAGAATACTCTCAAAATGCTCCAAAAGTATTACTCCATGGAGTATTAAACACCAAAGCGAGAGAGGGAATAGGTGGTCCTCAAAAGTACACCTACTCCTCTCTCGCTTTGCTGTAGAATACTCCATGGAGTAATCTTTTGGCAGCATTTTGAAAGTACTCTCACGTAGATGCTCCATAGAGTATTCAGAAGCAAAGTAAAGGGTACTCAAACACCGGACATCGCCATGTAAAGTGGACCACCTTTTTTATATGAATGAGGATAAGTGCTGCAGCACTCTGATCATTGTTTACCCCTACTAGTTTGGCATCTTCTTTTGCGAATCGGAGTGGAAGGCAGTGGATGAATGTACTCCGAGAGAGTGGAATGGAGGAAATCGCGTTCAAAGTTGTTTTAAAGTAAAAACTACAACTAAAAATTTCAATTTAAACTGAAACTTACATTCTGTGGGAACTGATAAGGTGTTATAAGTGCTTTATATTCAATAATTTGGCTGTTTTAAATCTTCACATTCAATATTGCAGTATTTAAATTTGATTGTTTTATTATTGCATACAACGCACCCTGTTTGGTTTGTGTGTGTGTGCAGATTCGGAGTAAGTTGCTCTACTAGTAGACATATACTATGACTCTGATACTCCATCGTTTTTTACGGGGTAGCGCAACTTACTCCGAATCTGCACACACACAAACTACACAGGCTGCGCTGTATGCAATATAGAAACAATCAACCTTAAATACTGCAATATTGAACGTGAAGACAAAGCTCTCAAATTATTTAATATAAAGCAGTTATAACACCTTATCAGTTACTATAAATTGTAAACTTAAGTTTAAATTGAGGTTTTTAGTTGCAATTTTTACTTTAAAACAACTCTGAACGCGATTTCCTTCATTCCCTTCGACTACCTTCATCCCATGCCTTCCACTCTGATACGCAAAATACGATACCAAACTAGCAGGAGTAAACAATGGTTTGGAGTTGAACACGAGGGTTTTGAATTTTAGCTCCGTATATGAAGTTTGGAAAAACTAAGCTGATGTTAAGACTAAGAATTATTAACTAAACAATATATAGTACCATGACTATAAAGAGCTGCGTTCCAGTGAGGCATTGTAGAGTTGTGTGGGTGCAGTGCAATTTAGCACAACTGTTAGCCACCACAAAATGTGAGTAACCAACATAATAAAAAAAAGTGAAAACTAAAAAAATATAAAATTACAAAATCTATAAAAACAAAATGTTAAATTACAAAATCTAGTTAATTTATACAGGTGCTGCTAAGCACATATTTCTTAAAATTGAAATTAATTAACATAAGCTAAAAAATATATAAAAATCCAAAAAAAAATATTTATTACAAAAACCGTTGCAAAGAAAAATTGAAAAACCAAAACCACTTACAAAGATAAACACTTTTATAAAAAAATAAAAGAATGTTCTTTGAAAATACAAACGTAAAATAAAATTTAAATGGAGAAAACAAGTAGTTTAGCGTTGAAATAAACGTGACTGAGTGATGGTAGAGAATTTGAATTTTGAGAAATAACTGAAGCTACTAAATCAAGCAGAGATAGAACTAAATAATATAATAAACCTAACTAAACAGAAATAATCCCTCGATACTTTAGAAAATTAACTAAATCAAACAGAAATAAAACTACGAGCTATGAATATAATAAAATGTACTGAAATACTCAGAAATAATACTACCAACGGATAGTACCTAATTAATTTTGCTAAAAATTGCATAAACAAAGGTACGAAAACAAACTAAACAGTAGCTGTAAAAGTTTTCGCCGAGCAGGAGCTAGTAAAAACTTGCAAGCAAAACAGCTTTTGCTTTTTTCATTGGTTAATAGCTCAAACTTATAAATTTTTGTTGTTGCTTTCCTACGTCACGATCAGCTGTATTTCACTTGCAAGTTTTACTAAGTGAAATTCCCCCAGCAGAAATTTGCAACTCCTTCTCTCAATCAAATGTCAAAATGCTCTCTCTGGCAGCAAATGTTTTGTGTCATCAAACACTTTCCAGCAAAAATTGTATCTTCATCGAACAGAACTTATACCACCATCACGCCACCATCATAACACTTTTGCATAAAGGGGCACCCACGCCACAAGCATAACGGAATCCAGCAAAAGCACCATATTAAAATACTGGCATTGAAAGCCAGCAGTGACTTGAACAGCAGCGAAGAGATCGAAGCAGTGGCAGGCGTATATTTGTATCAGGGGTGCACAACGCCAGCAGAGCAACTAATACATACGAAACATTTTTGTCGTGGTATATGTGTGCAAGCAGAACACTGCAAGAAAATTTGTGTTGAATGCAATACAGAAATTGGGCGAGTATGCATGAGTAAATAGCGGATCTAACTTAAGATTGCTACCAAAAAATGTGTATGTCGGGGTCAAAAACTGTACTACAAAGATACAAAAGGGTGATGATAGTGATACAAAATAAATAAACAAATAATTCACGACTTTTGTACACTGCCAAAACTTTCAGTAATCATAAGTAAGAACATGAGTAAATAATGACTAAATAATCATAACAAAATAATTAACGGCATTCCATTAGTATGTTTTGAAATAGACTTGAAATAGGAAAAAAGTAACTTTTCACATGAATTTATGTACATACCTTTTTACTTCTTTCACGTGAGTGATGTTTATCCTAAAAACTAAATAATGTAGCCGAAAACAATTCATTTCGATTGAGATCGAATTATTCAAATTAGAAATACAAGAAAAACTTTTAATATTGTGTTTCCGTTTAAAATATGCCTTGAGCTCAACAAAACCTTCATAAAAATTAAATTAAATAAAGGTCAATAATAATATAGAAAACAATTAAAAGTAAAACTTAAACGAACGCTTTTTTATCAAGTATAAAGAATTAATTTAAGATATGTACATATGTTTAGCCTTTTGTTCAAAACAAAAGTACAAAAAAATAGTCTTTTATAATTTCTTTCAGTGCATTAAATTTTGTAACTCACTCTTCGCCTTTTTACACATTTAAGCCGTAACCATAGTATATGTCTACTAGTAGCGCAACTTACTGCGAATCTGCACACACACACAAACCACACAGGGTGTGTTGTATGCAGTAATAAAACAATCAAATTTAAATACTACAATATTGAACGCGAATACATAAAACTCCCAAAATATGAAATATAAAGCAGTTATAACACCTTATCAGTTCCTATAGAATGTGAATTTAAGTTTCAATTGAAGTTTTTAGTTGTAATTTTTACTTACAAACAACTCTGAACGCGATTTCCTTCATTACACTCTCTCGGAGTACATTCATCCACTGCCTTCCACTCCGATTCGCAAAAGAAGATGCCAAACTAGTACGGGTAAACAATGGCCGTAACGCTGATTTAAACAAAAAAAAAATACTTTAATTCCCATTCAGGTCAAACGTTCATGCATACATACGAGGTGTGTTCAAAAAGTATCGCGAATTTTGAATTTTCGCTGGTTACGTATATTCGAATTTCGAATTTTTTGTGGCGTTATGTTGGTACTCATGTCTCTCACTTATGCCGACAAGCTCGGCCATTTTGAATGTTCAGTTAATTGTTGACAGCTGCTTTGCTTGCACCTGTTTTGGATCGTCTTCGATTTTTACCTATTCAAAAAAATGGATCAAAGAACCTGTATCAAATTTTGTGTGAAAAAAGGAAATTAAGTGCGCGGATGCATTCCGAATGTTGACTGTGGCATACGGAGAAGCTACCTTGGACCGAAGCAACGTTTATCGGTGGTACAAAATGTTCTCAGAAGGCCGAGAAGATGTGAACGACGAAGAGCGTGCCGGACGCCCGACCACTTCAACAACAGACGAAAAAATTAATGAAGTGGAGAAAATGGTATTGGCCAATCGTCGAATCACCGTTAGAGAAGTTGCTGAGGACCTTAACATATCGATTGGCTCGTGCCATTCGATTTTTATCAATGATTTGGGCATGAGACGGGTCGCCGCGAAATTCGTACCAAAATTGCTCAATTGTGACCAAAAACAGCATCGCATGAACATTGCTAATGAGATGTTAAACTCTGTCCGCGACGACCCAAATTTGCTCCAGAGGGTTATAACTGGTGACGAATCGTGGGTTTATGGTTATGACGTGGAAACCAAAGCTCAATCATCTCAATGGAAGCTGCCGCACGAACCAAGACCGAAAAAAGCGCGCCAAGTACGGTCGAATGTGAAAGTTTTGCTGACAGTTTTCTTCGATTGAGGGGCGTGGTGCATCATGAGTTCTTGCCACAGGGAAGAACGGTCAATAAGGAATATTACCTGCAACTTATGCGCAATTTGCGCGAAGCAATCCGCCAGAAACGCCCGGATTTGTGGAAGAACAAAAATTGGCTTTTGCACCACGATAACGCCCCTGCTCACGCATAGTTGCTTGTGCGCCACCTTTTGGCCAAAAACAACACACTAATGATGCCGCAGCCACCGTATTCCCCAGATCTGGCCCCCTGTGAGTTTTTCTTGTTCCCTAAACTGAAGAGGCCCATGAAAGGACGACGTTACGCTTCTCTTGACGAGATAAAGACGGCATCGAAGGAGGAGCTGAACAAGATACAAAAAAATGATTTTTTGAAGTGCTTCGAAGATTGGAAAAACCGTTGGCACAAGTGTATAATATCTCATGGGGATTACTTTGAAGGGGACAAAATAGATATTCATGAATAAATAAATAATTTTTGAAAAAACACAAAATTCGCGATACTTTTTGAACACACCTCGTACATATGGAAATAAATTGCGTTCATCAAAACTTCCGCATGCCGTGTTGTTAGTTTGAATTTCAAGTGCAAACTGGTGTTCTGCTTGCGTCAAAGAAAATCAGTAGCTGCGCTCACACGATCTGTAGGCATTGTTTACCCCTACTAGGTATCTTCTTTTCCGAATCGGAGTGGAAGGTAGGGGATGAAGGTATTCCGAGAGAGTGGAATGAAGGAAATCGCGTTCAGAATTGTTTTAAAGTAAAAACTACAATTTAAAATTTAAATATAAACTCAAATTTACTTTCCGCAGGAACTAATATGGTGTTATAGCTGAAAAAAAAACGGACGTGCGAAAGGATTACTTTTAATGTCCTCAGGCGCAATCCTCGCATCACTTACCCTTTTTATTGCAAAAAGGTTAAAACAAAATTTGTCAGCAACGCACCTCTTCCAAGATCTACATATGCGAGAATTTAATATTGTATCTCAAAGTGTTGTCATTGATTTCTCACTAACCAAAAAAGCGTTTTTGATTCTTTTACGTTCATTATATATGTAGAGTATGAATACACAAATAGAATTTTATTAATTTTAGTACGTACTATATCTGTAATATCCATATGCAAATTTACATATTGTTACTAGTCTGTAAGAAAAGTTATTTCATAGACCGTATTGATTAAATAAATAAATAAATTAATTAATAAAACGGAATACCCCGATAAAAGGCCGAAATTATTCCAAAATTGTTCCCTAAACGATTCCGAAATGACCCGGAAAGGCCGGCAAAACAATCTCAATCTCAATTTATACAGAAATAACCAAAAAACTCTTCATAAATAGACATTAAGCCAATATGCACATATGGGTATATATTTGCTGTATCACGATGTGCTTATTTTTCAAAAACTTGAATAATTAAAATTTTATTCGTTATTCAAAATTTGTTTAATAACCAATAACATTTCACTCAATTTTTTTTGAAAAGGAAACAAAATTATATTTTTTTTTTTCGTCTCTCAAATTTTTCAAAACGCCCATACCTGGTTCCAACCATGATACAAATATATAAAGGTAGTTCCAATTCTTCTCCTTCGCCGCCATTTGACATAAACTATGTTTGTGACATTTCCTTTTGAAAACGGGCTACCGTATTCTTTTACCAAAAACGAACGGATTTTTGCTTCGAACGGAAAAAGTTTCGAAAGTGAATAAAATAATTGGGTAATGGTTTCCTATAGGTATCAAAGGACACGTTTTGACTTTAATATCAAAAAGCCGAAAGCGGATTTTCGATTTTTTGTTTTAGTGAAAAGTTATTGGCAAAAAACCAAAAAATTACCCACGTCCGATCCCAAATGTGGGTCGTGATCCATGGTATTCATGTGTAGAAAAAAAAATTACCCTTAGCGGGTCCAACAAAACACGTCTTTGATACCTCTCCCGACATTTTTGGACGTGTTTTATCAGTTGTCTTCTAAAGGAAACAAATACAAATAATTGATATTTCTGAATTTAGTTTTATTCACTTTAATCGAGTTTTCGCAACATGAGCTGCAGATTTACGTGCAAAGTAAGCAATGTTCAGTTTTTCCTACTCCCGGCGGCACCGTTCATGGGGGAGAAGTGGCTAAACACATGAATGGTAACTGTAAATGCGGTACCATAAGAACCATTTGTAAGTTCAGACCACTTTTCTGCTTACTACTTTAAGCCAAGGAACCAATTGGATCGCAAAGCTGTACCAGAAAATATAGCAGGGTATGTATATAAGCGTAACCAGAGATGATGAAAACGACCCTAAGCGAAAGGTGGTCTCCATGATTATACCTCACCCCTGGAATTTAAATATAGGGTACGATCGTAATTGCTAGGTAAGATTGTGAGAGCAAAAATAATTTTTTCCAACATCTTTTCGAAAAGGGTTTATAGGAAATAAATTTATGTTACTTAACTCGTTAAGCTAATTTGTTTTTGTATTTAGGGCGAAATGAAAATATTTTGTACACCGAGGCTAACGTGGATTCCACATGAACCATGAAAATAAAGCTAACAAGTAAGGAAGTCTAAGTTCGGGTGGAACCGAACTTTATATACCTAGTAGTGATCTATTATGGCATAACAATTTACGCAGGTCTATTTTAATACTTTTCAGTTCGTATTATAAAGCCAGCTGATCGTTTTCAATAAAAACACTTCTGTTATGAGTTTTGAGGTGTAATTTAATTTTTAAAAAATATTTTATAAAAATACTAGCAACCCGCACCTTGTTTCACACAGGTTGTAATGTTTAAAACAACTTTATAATTAACATTACATACATACATACATACGTCCGAAGTGAAGTAACGCTACCGAGCTCTTTCGCGAATTCATCAAATGAATGGCTCACCACAGCTGTCGCTTAAAGCACGCTGACTTATTCGGTTGGCAGCGAACAAACACACAAACACATTTTTTTGGAAAAAGTGCTGCTTTTGTTTAAACAATTTTGGTTAAATTAGAAAGAAATCAACTATTTTGATGCAGAACGAAAGTAAATATTTCAAAGTTTAACTTCAAGGAAGATTCATTCTAATCGGTTGATTAGGTTATGATGTATGGCTGTGTAAACCAAAAATTTTTGTTTTTTTACCACATTTTGTCCGATTGCCACGCCCCCTTTATATGTTCCTTCACATTATATAAAAAAAGTCCATCTCATACAGCTAAGCTTTAAAATACAAAAAACCGATTTCAAATTGGAGCATTCTTTGCGAAGCCAATTCCGTACATAGCTTTTTAGCGACTTTATTTTATAAGTAGTACAGATAGGTGAACTTCCTAAGAGATTTTTGCGCCGAGCTTCCTTTCCAATTTGTGGTGTGCCGTTTTGAATTTTTTTCTACAAATTGGCGGAACCTACAGATTTTTGCCGATTGCGAACGGCATCTACAAAGGAGATTAATGTTTGCTGAGAAGCCTTCCATGGCAGAAAGATACTCGGAGAGTTTTGCAAACCACTGCCAAATGCGACCCCGTTTTGAAAAACTTTTTCAAGCCACTTTTGATGTTACCAGTCCCAGGACTCGAACCTTGGACCTTCGGTGTGGTAGGCCGGAAACACTACCACCACACCACGGCGGCCGTCATTAATTTATTTGTATATACACATTTTATACTTGAAAAATTTGCGTTCAATTAGACAGACGGACAGACGGGCGTAGAGACGGACATGGCTAAATCGACTCACCTCATTGCCCTTTTTATTTCAGTTTACTTCTTGATGGTCCCATCTCTTCTTCTTCTCATACAGGGTGGCGCAAAAGTAATCCTCCTATCAGAAAATGCTATAAATTTTGCGATTGGCCCCTAAAGTCAGTTCTGATCTGACATTTGTGTAGTAAACACATGCGAAATACACGTTAATAAACAATGTTACGCTACACTGCTCCAGAACGCGGAATATTGCTGACTATTTATTTGACCAATAATCGGTCGGTGAAAAACGGTTACTGCGCAAAAGTAATCCTCCTATCAGAAAATGCTATAAATTTTGCGATTGGCCCCTAAAGTCAGTTCTGTTTTGACAATTGTGTAGTAAACTCATGCGAAATACACGTTAATAAACAATGTTACGCTACACTGCTCCAGAACGCGGAATATTGCTGACTATTTATTTGACCAATAATCGGTCGGGGCCAAACGGTTACTGTGAATGGTGAGCGCTACAGAGCAATGATCAACGAGTTCTTTTTGCCGTAACTTGATGAATTGGGATTGGAAAACATGTGGTTCCAACAAGACGGTGCAACAGCACACACTGCACGTGCCACAACCGATATGCTGAACATCGGAAGCTTACTTTTGCGCCACCTTGTACTTACAAACATTTCATGTTCATGAAAGGTATAAAAATCAAAAAAGACATATAACTTATCTATTGCAGTGGGGTATTAACTACTTGCCCGGATATTCTACTTGTGTCTTATCCGATTTACCTATTTTTGGCAGGAGTATACTACATACTATTAAGAAGCTGCTGACCAATTTTCATTCAAATATCTATTTCAAATTACAAGCAATAGCCTTTGAAAAAACAGAATTTTTATACTCAAAAATGGGCGGGCCACGCCTACTTCTCCAAACTCCACACAATTTTTTGGGGTCGAGTTTTGCTTGAAAAGCTTGTTACGTGGGCAAGATCTTATTGATATAGCTTGCATAGTTATAGAAATATCGCGTTTTACATTTTCAGAACTATGCTAAGAAACTGGGCGTGGCCGTGAACTCATTCAGCCCATTTTTACAACAAACATTTACCTCTATATACTCAACATTTTCGCCAAATATCGTTTCGATAAATCAGTTGTTGCCGGAGGTCTGGCATGAAAAGTTGTGTGGAATAATCCACTATAAAAGGGGCGGGGCCACGCCCATTTTCATAAATTTATATTTTTCGACTTTCTTCGTTCACGGACACTTTAAAAGTGAAATAGAAATGATGTAAAGCTTTTGTACGCAAAGTTATTGCCTATTAAATATATCTATGATCCTTTTCAAAGTCTTCGTATAAAAGTTGGCGTGGACTTTAAACGATTTAGCCCATCCGGAACATACCTTGTATTAATATAAATATGTGTGCTTAACTTCGTTTCGATACCTTGGACGGTGTTCGATTTATGATTAATATTATTTCTAAATTTGACTTAATCAAAAGTGGGCGGTGCCATGCCCATTTTCCAAAATTTCTTGAAAAATTTATTTTCCGCCTTAACTTTAATGCACACAAAAAAATGTCATCATAATGTCATATAAGTGTATTGTGTTTTCGAAAATATTCTATATATAAAAAGTGGGCGTGGCTATCATCCGTTAAACGCGCCCGGAGATGAGTGCCAAGGAACCTGCTTTTACTCAAGTTATCGTGCTAACAGACGGACGGACGGTTATGGCTTAATCAATTTCTCTTTTCGTCCTGAAGATTTTAATATGGATAAGTTAATATCTATCTCGATCCGTTAATGCCGTTACATACTGCCGTTAGGCGACTAAAGTTAATATACCTTGTGTGCGTAGCACTACTAGGTATAAAAATCGCGTTGCAAAAACATTAAAAGCGTTGGCTATGCGTTACAAACTCGCTAAAAATGTTTATAATTTGTACCATTTACAAAATTTAAAGCAGTTGTATGGAGCCGAATTGTATTTTTATTTTACAACCCATATTTTTTTCTTATATTCAAAACATTGTTTTAAATATTACAAAAATTACCAAAAAATTATTTCTGAGGTGGTAACCCTCCTTGAGCAACTGACAAAAGGATCGAATGACAGCCAACACAGTTTACGTCAAAGTGGAAATACCGTGATTTTCTTGTATCATGGTTCCAGCCATTATATTTGTGGCAATAAGCACAAACTAAAAAACTCAAGTTTGGTCAAAAACATGGTAGTACCACCATTGTGTGAGGATCTATAATCTAACAAAATTTCAGACTTTTGCTCGAAAATTGTGGATTTTATGAACAAAAAACTATATCTCAATTCCATACATTTACACTACAATTTCAATTTTTAAAGCGCTCCACTGAAAAGCTCACCAAAATGACTGGTAGTTTGTCCTTATTGCCACAGATATTATTACTTAAGCTAAACGCCATGCTATTGAACTGAAAACAATATCCATAATTTTAAAAAATGCTAACAAAAACCTTGAAAGACCTACAATTTTTCTATAACCCAGTTTTTTTCTCACAAATCCCAATAGGAATATTGCAGCTAAAATGCAACCAGTCCTCTCTATATATAAATACCACTATGTGCACATTTGTTTGGGCTAGTTCACCCTAAATTTATATGTTATCTCTTACATTTTTTGATATTTCACCAGCAAATCCATCCCAATCGCAAGCTCGTGGTAATCCACAATAAACTCGCATGTCATTATATGATGGCAACCCGTAGTCTCTCCCGCGTTGTATATCAATAGCTTTTAAATCTGAACCATACTCCTCCATAGTTTTACGGCCGAAATAATGTTTTATCTAAAAAAAAATTTAAATATGATATGTTATAAATTCTGTATATCTTTTGTAAGTATAAAATAAAGTATGATATGTCATAAACTTTGTATATCTTTTACATGTATGTACAAGACTGGACCACCAAAAAATATTTTCTTAAATTATATTGTTATTATTTTTCGAAAAAGCGAAAACAATATTGTAAAAACTTAAAATAAATAATGGTATATCATTGCTAATCTAGATTTTTTAGGACTGATTTCATTTCTGCCTTGCATACAGCTCTGTAGACAGACCTGTAAAAACAAAGTACCAGTACTTCTGACTTCGAAAAAAATTAGTACAAGTACAAGCACTGAAGTTATTGTTTTTCAACTATTGGCATCTAAGGGACTGATAAATTTGTCCGCTTATGTCGGGTGTTCGCCTAGGAGATAACAAATTATAATATACAAATGAAAGGCTGGAAGTAAAAAGGGAAATTTATAAAATGTTTACTGAAAAGGGATAACCAAATTTGTTTTCAGTAAAAGCTGGACAAATCGTTTTCTCAATTAAAAGGGATATTTTTAAAGCAAAACAGAGACACATTGTTTTGTTTAATAATAAGGAGACATATCAGATTCCTCAATTCAAGGGGGACATATTATTTTACTTTAAAGAGTTTATTATTTTACTATTAAAGCTAAAGGCACACGCTGTCTTAAAAACTAAATTATTTTGGTTTAAATTAAAGTAAGTATGCACGAATATGACAGCAGTTCCACAGGTTATAACATAACAAGGTGTACTTCGCAAGAAATCGCTCAAGAAATATTTTTGTTTTTGACCTGGAAGCCAAATTTGAAGTTACTTTTATTTGAAATTTCGTATATGGCGTTCTCTAATGATTTGCTTTATAAACCTTCCTGACTCGAATCTGATCATGCGAGATACACATTGAGAAACATTTTATAAAGAAAATCCATATAAAAATTTTCAAATACAAAAAATAATTTCAAACTTGGCTTCCAGGTAAAAAATAAAAAAATTTGTTTAGCGTTTTCTTGCGAACTGCATTCAGCCCTTAAAGAACCACCTACTAATCTCTCGCTTTAGTGTTTAATACTAAGTTGAGTAGCTATTGGGAGCAAAGATGGAGTAGGTGGTCTTCTCCTAGGAAATCGCCCTGTAATTTGGATGAGGATAAGTGTGGGAGTACTCTGATTCTGCATCGTTTTTTAATGTGTGCGTCCAAGAATATCGCGGTCAAAGTTATAAGATACGTATATAGATAAGCGAAATTTTTCGTATACCTATATGGAAATAGTTTACTCATATGACCTGTGGAACGGCTGTCATATTAAACCTTAAGTGTTACACACTTGATTTTATTTGAAATGTATGGTTTTATGAGTTCAAAGCCTTAATTTGAATTAAACACGGTGTTTTTACTCTTTAATTTGTAATGTATTTATATAATCGAATATAGTAACATATCCGTAGTGCAGGATAAAAACTTATTCCTCTCGTTTAATGTAGGGTGAAAGTATAGGAACCTTCTCACCTACAAGCAGTTGAAGGGGGTCGGCGGATGGAGCTCTCTCGTGCCTTAGCTCTTTCGGCGGGGGTGGGTTGTTGCCGAACCTCAACCGCAAATACATAAACTTTATTTATAGAACTCCTAACAGAAACTAACTTGGGAGATTAACTCCACGACCATAAAACAACAAATATAATCAAAACTAAATACGGTCTCGATTATTAATTACTTTAACGGAAATCTTTCATTCTTGTTGAGTGTGTATTAGTAAGCAAGATCTTTGGTGACATTTGACCCTTGCCTTCTTCACCCTACCCAACCATGATCCTCTCTAGAACATTTTGTTAGAAGATACCCATTCGAAGCGTATTTCACCTATTTATATTGCCATGCCTACCAGGAATTAAAAAAACTTAACACGACATTATTTTCTTAGACTTTATAAATTCATATGTTTATTCAACATTATTCTTTAAACTTATGCTAAGATTCAAATAATTGAAGGCAGCCCGCGTAACACAATTGTTCTTAGTGGTAAGCCATAACAACATTTTCCTATAATTATAGGATATACTCGTATACGTGAATACTATCTGTTTTTCCTCTTTTCCGCTCAGAGAGACTTATGAATGAACAACAAATGCAAAGTTAAAGTGATCAATGGGATCAAACGCAAAAAAAGTGCAAAGCCTATTGTTTTTGTCTCATTGACAACCTTATGACAGTACATATATATGTAAGTATGAAATAAACGAAGCTAGGTAAACCAATGGGCCTACAAAAATGCGTATACCCACTCTCGCTAGCAAATACGAGTCATAGGGTGGCACACTGCTTGCTTATGACCGAATGCACTAAAAGCAAAAATAATATGTTGCAACTAAAATTGAAAATTGAATATGAATGTAGGTGAAACAAAAGGTTTCCGGGCAAAGCTTAGTAACTCAAAAGAACAACTTTAAAGTTTTAATGTTAGGGCAACCGAAGTTTTTAAACGAACAGAGAAACTAATTAGGTCGATAGGGATTTGGTTTTTGCGAACTCATATAAAATATAAAATGATTAAACAATATAAAATTTATTACTTACATATCTTTATATTCGCGATCAGCTCCAGCGTTGAAAGGCCTTCCATCGTTGTAGTTGTTTTGCGAGGAAATGCTGGGGAATGCTTATTAATTATGTGATGATTCGCAATTACCAAGTGGTTATTATTGATGCAAACTGATGATGTTTGAACTTTAGGCTCAAAAACTAGATTCTAAACTCTTCTTTCGACGATTTCCGCAGTGTGAAATTGCTTAAACTTTAAGATTATAGTTTAACTAGAAGATTGATTTGCGATAATCCTAATGACACTGTACGCATTGGTACATAGATATATATATGTAATTGCGTATGCAAATTTGCTTTTTCTTTGCACTTGTTTCGTTTACAAAATAAATTTTCAAACTAAACTCGGTTTTTAACACTAAATTTTCCTTTAAAATCCAAATTTTTTTCACTTAAATTTTCTACTTTTCTTTTATCTAGCACATAGCTAATTTGTTGCTTTTTTTGGGAGTTTTTCACACCTAACACCGTAGCACTATTTTCCCAAATTTTTAGCTGCTTATCTCGTCCATATGCAAAGGAGAACTAGCCGGCATGTGTTCTGCGGCTTTGCTGATGTACCTGAGTGCATAGGTAACGATGAATGTTGCTATAAATTCTGGTTTTTCATTACTAGGGTGGTTGCTTGGGGAACTTTTGCTTCCTGGTGTATCCCTGCTTTCCACAACTTTAAATGGCCAACATGCAGGGGACTTCCAACGTACTAGAACCGGATGTAATAGGCCGGGACAAAATGGACCCATATGACTTCGATCCACATAAATTAGACCCACATCAAATAATATCCACACCCGCACTCCGCAAATGCTTGTAGATATCTGGTGCCGGGTGTGGTTTTTGGTTTTGTTGTATCGAAAATTTATAGGGCACTAGAAGAATTAAAACGAATAATGTATGACAAAACCTAACACTTTCCTATTATTTTTCACACATACCTTTATATATAAGTAAGTAAGTAGACTTTGCAAGTCCAACAAGTCTGCACGCCACGTTAGCCTGTATATAAGCTGAACAAGTTATATCGGGTGGTAGTACTGTTCTCCAAAAAGGCTAACTGTAGGGTTGTGAGGCTTTATATAGCTTCGGAAATCCGCTCTCAGTAAATATTTTTTTGGAAACTCTCTACTGAAGTTGGTTGCAGTTTAGTGTATATTAATTATGAAGTAGGGTAAAGCGTGTTGGATTGCTGACAGCAGCGCCATCTCTTTACTAAACTTATGATTGTTTTTATCGCATGCGACAAATTTTCGTCGACCGAAATTTGCGATGAAAACCTAGGTTACCAAACAAGATAATGACCATTACAGAACCCAATAATACACCTTGGATGGAGTATTAGAGGGAATTATGCCCGAATATCTTTGGCATGATATGTGCCAATTTCTTTTCCCTGCAAGTCTTCGACAAGTAACAATTACCGAGCTTTTTACGAATCCTGCATTTAAGAAACCGAGGAGCTAATTTAGCATTAAAGTTTTGTGCAAACTTGGTAAGCGCAAAGTTTCGTCGATAACCTTCCTGACCTTCTTTAAAGCTGTCTTGGATCGCAGGTTATATTGCTTAACATTGCGATCATATGCTTTCCTAATGTTGGCTTGTATGTCTTTTCGTAATAATGCTAGCTTATCTGTTCGCGACATTGGAGCAACAGGTTCCTCCAACAAGGCAAGTTCTTTTAGTAGCTTGTAATCCGAGCCGTGGGTTATCATATCTAAACCAAACACAATGCGATAAGGAGAACAGCCTAATGACTGGTGGAGGGAAGATCGTAACGAGCACGATATGCTAGTAAGATGTTCATCCCACCTTGTTTGGTCCTGTTTTAGGTACGACCGAATTGCAGCTAACAGCGATCGGTTAACTCTTTCGGCAGCGTTGCTTTGCGGCGAGTACAGAGCTGTATAAACATGATTTATACCCAATTCCGTAAGGAAAGCATTAAAATCATTGGCCTTAAATTGAGTTCCGTTGTCACTGACAATCGTCTCTGGTACCCCAAAACTATGAAATATGTCTTCCAATAGAAATTTCTGAACTGCTGCAGACGTAAATTTCTTAAGCGGACGTATCCAGTGATATTTGCTGAAATGATCTAGCACTGTCAACAATCCTATATGTCCATTTTTGCTGCGAGGATACGGTCCTAGGAGATCAATATACAACCTTTGAAAAGGTCGACAAGTGGGACTATGGGCTCCCATCGGTGGCCTAAGGATAAAGTTAGGAGCTTTATTCTCCCTATAGGTCTCATAGTTTCGGACATAATTCCGAACATCTTTTGCAAGCCCTGGCCAGAAAAGATGGCGACGTAACTTCTCGATGGTTTTCTGCATTCCAGCGTGAGAAGAAGTAGTGCTGTCATGCGCTTGTTTAAGAATCTCACTTCTAAGTGCCTCTGGGACCCATAATTTCCAACAGGTCATCTCTTGACTACCTTCTCCCATCGAGTGTTCCGTACGAATATATACGAATTGGTCTATCACCTTGATATCTGGAAACCGGTCTGGGGTTTCTTGAAATTTTTCCTTTAATGCCAAATACGATTCATACCGAAAGGCATTTGACTCTAGGTTTACCACAGGACCCATGTCCAATTCCGAAATCTCATTTTCTTGCAGCCGAGACAAGGCATCAGGGACAATATGGTCTTTTCCCTTCCGGTGTGAGATTGAAAACTTAAATTGTTGTAGGCGAAATATCCAGCGTGCAAGTCTACCCGAAACGTTCTGTTGGCGCATGAGCCAAAGCAAACTGGAGTGGTCAGTGACTACCTCGAACTCTTGAAGATCTAAATAGCATCGAAATTTTTCAATTGCTGTGATCACTGCCAAACACTCTCGCTCTGTAACGCTATAGTTACGTCGCAATGCAAATAGAACTTCCTTTCAAAATTGGGATTGGTCAACACGGGAGCAGAAGTCAGAACTTGTTTCAGTTGGTCCATGGCATTCTGCGCTTCAGTGGTCCAAACAAACTTTTTCTTTGTAGACAACACCTCGGTTATAGGGCAAGTGAGATCTGCAAAGTTAGGTATAAACCTACGGTACCACCCACAAACTCCAAGGAATCCTCTAACTTGCTTCAGATTTCTGGGCGGTGGCCAGTTCAAAATACATGAAACTTTTGAGGGATCTGTGCGAATGCCTCCACTGCCAATAACATACCCGAGATAATTAACGGACGTAACACAAAACTGACTTTTCGCAACATTTATCGTAAGATTGGCTTCACGAAATTGTTCCGCTAACCGTACTAGTACTGTAAGATGTGAAGAAAAGTTGTCTGAAACAACACACAGATCGTCCAGATAGCCAAATACACAATTTCGAAGATCGGGTGGAATAATACTATCCATTAAACGACACATAGTCGACGGCGCATTACAGAGCCCGAAAGGCATCACTTTAAATTGGTAAAGTGGTCGCCCTGGAACCGTAAAGGCTGTTAAAGGCTTTGATTCCGGACTAAGTTCTATTTGCCAATACGCGTCTTTTAAATCAATTTTAGAAATTATGTTAGCTTTTGGAAGTCGAGCAAAAATACCATCTATGTTGGGCAAAGGGTAAGCATCTTTCTTCGTCGCGTCGTTAAGCCGATGTGCATCGAGACAAAGACGAACTTTGTTTGGCTTAATAACCAACCGCATAGGTGAACTCCACGGACTTACTGATGGTTCAATCACATCAAGAGCTATCATTCGATCTATCTCGTCATATAGAAGCTTTTCCACAGCTGGGCTGACAGGGTAAAAGCGTTGTTTAATTGGTTTTGCATTGCCGATATCAATGTGGTGTTGAATTAAAGTGGTACGACCTAAACTCTCGTTGGCGTTAGGAAACATTTCTTTAACAACTTCCAACTGATGGATTTGCTGTTGACTCAAATGATATGAATCCACGTCCATAGACTAAGCTATATCCGAATCTAGGGAACCAATTATGTTTGGAGCAAGTTCAAAAACTTTCCAAAAATCGTGTCCTAATATAAGCCTTTGTTTAATCGAGGGAATTACATAGAGTTTCATAGGTTTTTCGACGGATTTATATTTCATCATCACATCTAGCACTCCTGTTTACTCTTGGTTTTCTCCATCGGCAGTTTTTGCATGCGACTTGATCGCTCTAAATTCTGGCCTACCTTCCAAATCTTTTACTGCCAGAGAGGAACCTATACAACTGATATTCGCGCCGGTGTCTAGTAAACCAAGCTCACTGTATTTAAGAAAGGATACTTCAGCATAGGTGCGCATATCCTTATGATTACTATAAATAGTAGACAGAAGCAACTTTTTGCTTCTTTTGACATTATCGTAAAACGCTTTTAATCTTAAGGTACGTTTACTATTTGCAGGATTTTCTTTATTAAAGATCCTATTCCTTACCAAGGTATAATTTTGCAGTCTGTCTGCATAAGAACGGAGGTGTAAGGGAATATTATTAGGGTTGAGCTCCCTTGCCTTTAAATCGACAGAGGTTAAGGGAACGCTTGAACTTAAGTTCTCAGTAAAATTTTTTATGCGTTCAGGGGCATCCGGCTGTTGTTGGGTGCACCCGTTGGTCGGTTTTCCGTTCGCTTTCTAAGGCAAGTTGTACACTGCGGCTTGTACACGTTGCGGGCGCCGCATCCATAACAAAAAATACTTCTTTCCGATAAACAATTTTCCAAACATGTCCTGTTTCCTCACAGTTCCAGCATTTCGGTTTCGATTGCCGCTGCTGCAGAGCTGCTAATTCACTCTCCGGTGTTGTATCCTTGCGTGTTGGCTGTGCCTATCCACCTTCAGGCTAATCTCGTAATTTAAATTTTCTCCCATTTTTACTAATCTTCTTAAATGGCCTACTGAATTAATTGGCTGATATAACAGTTTTTGCCTAATCTCAGGTAATAAATTGTTTCTCAAAATTTCTAGCAGCTCTTCCTCGTCGATTTTAACACACTGTTTATCAATCAAGGAAGCCACTGCCTCATAAAAGGTTGAAAACGATTCGCCGACCTTTTGTTTGCGCGATCGAATCATCTCCCTACTCATAAAGTCGGATCGATAATCTTTATACTGTTGGCGAAGCGAACCACAGATGTCTGACCAGACAACACGATTCACCTGTTTATGGTATCTCCAATACCAATTACGTGCCTTGCCCACAAACAAAATGTGTATGTGCTTACACATGGCGGTGAAATCACTTTCCAAGGTTTCGTCTGTAAGTGACTTAACCCTATAAATAAATTCCTCTACGTCCAAACCTTCCGAAGAACCGTCAAATTGCAAGTTCCATTTTTGCATTATGTCTGCCGTTTTCCTGATCCATCCTGAAGGTACCATCGCTGGCGGGGCTTCATGTACTGTAGCTATTACGCCTTGCGTATTGCTGGGACTTGAACTGGGACAAGGATTGGAACTCGATCGAACATTTAAAGAGGACATAAATCGGTTAATCGATTGTTCAACCATTTGCTGAATAAGGTTATAGTCGATGGCGGGATTTCGACGAGTATTTCGCGAAGGTCTACCTCTTCTTCTACCTATACTTTGCCTTTGAGGGACAGCTTCTTCTTGGTTAAGACTGTTACTGGCATCTAACGCAGACGAATGCAACGCGCTGGCCTCAGATTGATGTGACCCTTGTGCTTCCCCGACATGTGATACTAAACCTAAATTTAGAGTCTTGGCCAAGTTCCTTGTCACCATTCCAGTAACCGTTGCTGCTCCGGCTGATGACAATTGGGTATCAGGTGGACAGTTTCGCTTACAAACTTTCAGCTCTTGTGAACTAATCGACTTTTGACAAGTAAAACAAGTTTGGTTATCTTCCAACCAACCCTCTAAACAAGGCAGATGAAAGATATGTTGACATTGGAGCTCATAGTATGGCTCTGTATTAATAAAATTTTGTTTACATAAAGGACACTGTCTTTTCGGGATCGTACCTGACGGTTGATTCCTCTGAGGGCTATGTCCTATTGGCATATTTTTTCCAATCTAAAATATTAACATTCCTGGCTTCAGCATACAACAATGAAGAAGCAAAATATTCTAATACTACACACAAGTATGGTGAAAGTAGGACTAAAAACTATTAAAACTAAAACCCGAAGGGTAGATAAATAATCGACGTCTAACTCCCTGAAAATTTCGCTATTCGGCAAGTGTAAGCATATCATACTTCACACGAGTTCCGGACAACAACAAAATTTCTATTTTGTTAGGGCCAACATATTCAGAAACCGATCTTAATCCATGCCACCTCACTGCATCAATTATCTGATGTACTCTACCAAGAAAAATATAACCCATTGACAATCAGTTTTGGGATCCGAGCTTAGCCAAATTCACAAAATTCTGGAATTGTATAGAATAGTATTTCCGAGTAAAGCAGGGTCAGAATAACGACTCATCAAGTGCATAGGAAAACAAACGAGCAATTATGGTATGCGTATACGATTAGCTTATAGCAGGTGGTGATTTGCTATAATTTAACTCATGCTTAAGAAATTACTAGGGTACGCACATCAGTTCTCGGCCTGGAATCCGAAATGAATTACCAGCATCGTAGACCTATTGGCTTCCTAAAATCTCCTAACATCTACAGATGCGGATGTTTGACTAAGTCAATCAAAACAACTTCGACAAGCGAGATGCAAAGCGATGATAAGGTTTTTTCTACAATACCAAAATAGGCGTGTGACTGCTAACAATGGACCTTTAAGAAAAATTTTTTTTTCCACGCAATCCCTACCCAAAAGGTACGAAAATGCAGAAACTAACTAACTGTTGAAATGTAAGCAGCCCCACGTTGGGCGCCAAAAATTTATGTAATGTATTTATATAATCGAATATAGTAACATATCCGTAGTGCAGGATAAAAACTTATTCCTCTCGTTTAATGTAGGGTGAAAGTATAGGAACCTTCTCACCTACAAGCAGTTGAAGGGGGTCGGCGGATGGAGCTCTCTCGTGACTTAGCTCTTTCGGCGTGGGGTGGGTTGTTGCCGAACCTCAACCGCAAATACATAAACTTTATTTATAGAACTCCTAACAGAAACTAACTTGGGAGATTAACTCCACGACCATAAAACAACAAATATAATCAAAACTAAATACGGTCTCGATTATTAATTACTTTAACGGAAATCTTTCATTCTTGTTGAGTGTGTATTAGGGAGCAAGATCTTTGGTGACTGTAAGAAATCTGGTATCACTAATTATAACGAATGTCAGAAACACTTCAAAAGTGTATTGGGCAACTTCGCTCTTTATTAACTCGTGTAACTAGCTCTCTTCCGTTCCTCTGTACTTCCGGTAATGTCACCTTGCTAATATCATTTTCCATTTTGCTATTTGTTACTTTTAATTACTTAATTAATAAATTATCCTGAATTAATATCGATCGGCTATTACTTACTTCCGAAAAATCTTCACTGGCGACGAGAACATGGAGGCGAGCGAATTAGAAAGCGTGCTTAAGAAGTTTCAGGAATCTAATACAGAATTCCTTAAAAAAATTCTTGAACAAAATGTTGCAACTATAAGCAAAATGTGTTATAAGCAGCCTCAAACAAAAGGCGTTCCCAACTTTAGGAAGTTTGATAAAAATATTGAAAAGTGGTCAATATACATACAACAGATGGAGCACCATTTCGTAGCAAATGGCGTGTCCGAAGTAAGCCTAAAGCGTGCATGTTTTCTCTCTTGGATTGGCACCGAGGCTTATGAGTTATTGCAAAAATTATGTGATAACGATATCACCCAAAAATCCCTCAGCGATTTAAAGGCGAAATTCGACCAACATTTTATAGAAAAGCAGCATGTACTGTCAGCACGTTTTAAATTTTATTCGATACGCATGAAAAACAATCAAAAATACGCAGAGTGGGTGGTAGAATTAAGAGGAGCAGCAAAAGAATGTCTATTTGAGTGCACAAAGGCAAACTGCCACGAAACCTTCGTAGAAAATAGCATACTCGATATGATTATCATGCACACTCCTCACGATAAAGTACGGAGTGCAGCACTACAAAAGCCGAACCCAACTCTCGATGAAGTTCTACAAATAGCAACAGTGTACGAAGCAACTGTCAAAACTTGCTTAGAAATAAAAGGCGAAATAAAAGGTGAGGAAAATGATGCAACAGTCAACATGGTTCGCGGGGCGAAAAATCCTAGGAGCTACCAAAAGCAAAAAGGCCGTAAGCAGGTAAATAAATCTACTTTAACAAAATCGTGCCCAGGTTGCGGCACTTCGCCCTCTAGGTCACAGTGCTATCATTACAGTGACATTTGACCCTTGCCTTCTTCACCCTACCCAACCATGATCCTCTATAGAACATTTTGTTAGAAGATACCCATTCGAAGCGTATTTCACCTATTTATATTGCCATGCCTACCAGGAATTAAAAAAACTTAACACGACATTATTTTCTTAGACTTTATAAATTCATATGTTTATTCAACATTATTCTTTAAACTTATGCTAAGATTCAAATAATTGAAGGCAGCCCACGTAACACAATTGTTCTTAGTGGTAAGCCATAACAACATTTTCCTATAATTATAGGATATACTCGTATACGTGAATACTATCTGTTTTTCCTCTTTTCCGCTCAGAGAGACTTATGAATGAACAACAAATGCAAAGTTAAAGTGATCAATGGGATCAAACGCAAAAAAAGTGCAAAGCCTATTGTTTTTGTCTCATTGACAACCTTATGACAGTACATATATATGTAAGTATGAAATAAACGAAGCTAGGTAAACCAATGGGCCTACAAAAATGCGTATACCCACTCTCGCTAGCAAATACGAGTCATAGGGTGGCACACTGCTTGCTTATGACCGAATGCACTAAAAGCAAAAATAATATGTTGCAACTAAAATTGAAAATTGAATATGAATGTAGGTGAAACAAAAGGTTTCCGGGCAAAGCTTAGTAACTCAAAAGAACAACTTTAAAGTTTTAATGTTAGGGCAACCGAAGTTTTTAAACGAACAGAGAAACTAATTAGGTCGATAGGGATTTGGTTTTTGCGAACTCATATAAAATATAAAATGATTAAACAATATAAAATTTATTACTTACATATCTTTATATTCGCGATCAGCTCCAGCGTTGAAAGGCCTTCCATCGTTGTAGTTGTTTTGCGAGGAAATGCTGGGGAATGCTTATTAATTATGTGATGATTCGCAATTACCAAGTGGTTATTATTGATGCAAACTGATGATGTTTGAACTTTAGGCTCAAAAACTAGATTCTAAACTCTTCTTTCCGCAGTGTGAAATTGTTTAAACTTTAAGATTATAGTTTAACTAGAACATTGATTTGCGATAATCCTAATGACACTGTACGCATTGGTACATAGATATATATATGTAATTGCGTATGCAAATTTGCTTTTTCTTTGCACTTGTTTCGTTTACAAAATAAATTTTCAAACTAAACTCGGTTTTTAACACTAAATTTTCCTTTAAAATCCAAATTTTTTTCACTTAAATTTTCTACTTTTCTTTTATCTAGCACATAGCTAATTTCTTGCTTTTTTTGGGAGTTTTTCACACCTAACACCGTAGCACTATTTTCCCAAATTTTTAGCTGCTTATCTCGTCCATATGCAAAGGAGAACTAGCCGGCATGTGTTCTGCGGCTTTGCTGATGTACCTGAGTGCATAGGTAACGATGAATGTTGCTATAAATTCTGGTTTTTCATTACTAGGGTGGTTGCTTGGGGAACTTTTGCTTCCTGGTGTATCCCTGCTTTCCACAACTTTAAATGGCCAACATGCAGGGGACTTCCAACGTACTAGAACCGGATGTAATAGGCCGGGACAAAATGGACCCATATGACTTCGATCCACATAAATTAGACCCACATCCAATAATATCCACACCCGCACTCCGCAAATGCTTGTAGATATCTGGTGCCGGGTGTGGTTTTTGGTTTTGTTGTATCGACAGGGCACTAGAAGAATTAAAACGAATAATGTATGACAAAACCTAACACTTTCCTATAAATTTAATATTATTTTTCACACATACCTTTATATATACATAAGTAAGTAGACTTTGCAAGTCCAACAAGTCTGCACGCCACGTTAGCCTGTATATAAGCTGAACAAGTTATATCGGGTGGTAGTACTGTTCTCCAAAAAGGCTAACTGTAGGGTTGTGAGGCTTTATATAGCTTCGGAAATCCGCTCTCAGTAAATATTTTTTTGGAAACTCTCTACTGAAGTTGGTTGCAGTTTAGTGTATATTAATTATGAAGTAGGGTAAAGCGTGTTGGATTGCTGACAGCAGCGCCATCTCTTTACTAAACTTATGATTGTTTTTATCGCATGCGACAAATTTTCGTCGACCGAAATTTGCGATGAAAACCTAGGTTACCAAACAAGATAATGACCATTACAAATTTTTATTCGGTCGATATTTTGACTTCAATTTGAAGTCATTCTCAAGATCGCATGAATATGTCTGATCGACTGACTAATCATTAGTTTTTAGTACTGAGTAATTAATCTATGCAATTAGCGAAAACCATCCGTGTGCACTTAGCTTTAATATGCACGGTCATCCAAACTGTTCTAAGTAACATAATATGCCCCCCTTGAATTGAGGAATCCGATACGTCTCCTTATTAATAAAACAAACGACATGTATCCGTTTTGCTAAAAAAAAACAATATTTGTCCCTTTTAATTGAAAAAAAAAAACGCTTTGTCCACAGTATACAGTAGACCAGATACTTATGCTTATTTGAAAATTAATACCTGAAAAATGTGTATGTATTGGGGCTTTAAGCCATTAACCCATTTGAACCGACCGGTACAAAAGCACACAGATCATTTTTTTATATGAATTTTATAACAAAAGGTTGTATTAATGCACTGTTTCTAGATAGTTATGGGATGATGCTTCTCATCTTTGATAGCATAAAAATACCAATACTAAATACTGGAATACCCGGTGCTTAAACGACATAAGCTATAATTATTTATTTCGTTTATTTTATTTGCGCTGCACTCTCTTGTAATTCGCAAGCAGCTTATGAAATATCTCAAAGATATAGTTTATGTTTTGTAATCCCAAAGCGGGGTTTTCCACTGCGAAAATGAGGAAGCCAATGCCGCGCAATGCCTCAGAGCCAATAGTGCTCGCCCCCAATTAATAAATACAAGGTGTAACAGGTGCCCCACACCCCCCGTTCTACATAGAACAAATAACTCAAATAAATACTAATAATTCAAAATAAAACATTACTCAAAGGTTGCCGCCTATGCAACATGTACTCCGCACCCCCGTTTTACTCTCTGAACAAATAATAAAATAATACACAAATAAAATAACTTACTATTCCCAAAATATCGCCCCTATGCAATATGTGCAAGGGGGGGGTTTTCACAACGAAAATGAGGAAGCCAATCCCGTGCAATGCCTTAGAGCCAAAAGTGCTCGTCCCCAATTAATAAATGCAAGGTGTAACAGGTGCGCCGCACCCTGTTCTATATAGAACAAATAATTTAAATAAATTAAATAATAATTCAATAAATACTAGAAAAGGGCTCCCTATATTAAACATGTGCTCCGCACATAACTCAAAAAAACTACTCGCCCTCCATAAAGCTTAGACACCCGGATACCAATATATGTACATATATGAGTCTAGATAAATGCAAGAGAGAGCAAATAAATAAGTAGACACTATTCGGAAGTGAGGAGAATAAACCATTCTATCGTATTAACCGGACATTCGTATTTGGATGCTAAGCCCTGTCTTATAAATATAAACCGATCTTACTCTGTTTGTGTTTGAATTGCTTTTTGAGCCCTGTCCTGAATGTTTTTTTCTAATGTGTGAAACTAACTTAAGCCACGACCAAAGCAACCACAGAATCTTCACTTCAACGAGTAAGCTTTCTTGTTACCTGAAACTTGTTCACGGCATTTTGTCCCTACGTACATATATTTTCAAGAACCCGCTAAATTGGCATGACAGTTATTCCACCTACTGATCGCCAGAGTTGTGCCAAGTGTCATTCATGGGTCGTCTTGGTCAGGATATAGGCGTTTCCAGTTCATGCTTGTAGAAGAGTTTGGACTAAGATTTTTTTCGCAAATATGTGATGTCGATGATGCTCCTCATGCGACTTCCAACTGGTTTTTCATATATACCAATATCACAGTCAGAGAATTTAGCATTCTTATATAAGAAACACGAAATATTGGCAATTGTCTTTTCCTAACGTTGTCCTGCTTAAAATTTGAGTTGCCTACATTTAACAAATTTTACTCTCTTCCCTCCCCACTTGGCGCTTCCTTGTAATTTATTCCTATATCTTAACTTTTATACTTTTCATGAACATGAAATGGTATTATAACTTTGGTCCGATGTTTGTAAGTATGAGGAGAAGAAGAGATAGGATCACCAATAAGTATACCGAAATGATTAGGGCGATGGGCTGAGTCGATTTAGCCATGTCCTGCCGTTTTTAGAGATATCACTTTTCGGTAAGGAGCCGCCTTTTTCTAATATATTAATCATTTGCCAGAACGAACAATATCGCACTAATACAACGCACATTTCCCATACAATCGATTGTTCCGATAAACGGGTTTTGGCTCTTCTAACTAAAAAGCTAGGATCGTAACATTTTGCAGATTTGGTACATGTTATATACAAGGTGGCGCAAAAGTAAGCTTCCGATGTTCAGCATATCGGTTATGGCACGTGCAGTGTGTGCTGTTGCACCGTCTTGTTCGAACCACATGTTTTCCAATCCCAATTCATCAAGTTGCGGTAAAAAGAACTCGTTGATCATTGCTTTGTAGCACTCACCATTCACAGTAACCGTTTGGCCCCGACCGATTATTGGTCAAATAAATAGTCAGCAATATTCCGCGTTCTGGAGCAGTGTAGCGTAACATTGTTTATTAACGTGTATTTCGCATGTGTTTGCTACACAAATGTCAAAACAGAACTGACTTTAGGGGCCAATCGCAAAATTTATAGCATTTTCTGATAGGAGGATTACTTTTGCGCAGTAACCGTTTTTCACCGACCGAAATAAATAGTCAGCACTATTCCGCGTTCTGGAGCAGTGTAGCGTAACATTGTTTATTAACGTGTATTTCGCATGTGTTTACTACACAAATGTCAAAATAGAACTGACTTTAGGGGCCAATCGCAAAATTTATAGCATTTTCTGATAGGAGGATTACTTTTGCGCCACCTTGTACCTAATTAAGCAAATAAAAATTAGCCAGATCGGACCTACATGTCATATAGCTTCCATACAATCGATTGCTGCGATAAATAGGGTTTGGGCTATAACTATTGCAGTTTAATAGCGAGAAACACAAAATTTGGCAGCTACAGTACTTATTTCAGATGTAATGCATAATCCCCATACAACACGTATTTCCGATAAACGGGATTTGGGCTAAGTATCTTTAAATCAACAGGGAAAGACTATAAATTTTTGCAAAGTTTCTAGTTATTGTAAGTAAGGATCGCACATTTAAAACCGTGATGAATACTCATGAAAGGTATAAAGCACAACCGAAGACAGCGCTTTCTTTACTTGTTCATTCTTTGCTTTTCCCCACCCCCATATCTCGTTAGTTTTTTTACCCTCTTAATTTTTCTTTAACACCTTTAATTCTAAAATTTTGTATTCCTAATCCCTTTCATCTTCCTTTTCCTCTGCGGGTACTGATGTGTATATACATCATTGCGAAAATATAGCGGTTTTACTTTTTTTTGCAGGCGGTACCGCTTACTTTTTTCAAGGTTTTTTTTGATATATAGAACACATATCTATATAAAACATTATTAACTTGAACCAAAAAAATTCCTAGCTGTACCGAATTGCATCTTATATAACCTGCGGGCGTTTCCAAAAACTATATATAGCCTGTGTCGAGTCCCACGATCTTCAGAATCTACCCTGAGAGTTTCAGAAACATCGACAATAAACTGTGGACATTATTGAAGGGCAAAGAAAACACAAAATATGTGGGCGTGGCACCGCCCACTTTTCCAAAAGTATGTAAATCTTGACTAAGTGACACATATGTATATCCAAATCAATTTACATCAAATACGCTCAGCGTTATGACGAATTGAAATATTATATGGCCTGGGGGCGTGGCAACGCACAGCATGAACGGATCGAGATAGATATTGACTTATGCATATCAAAACGTTCAGGAGGAAAAGATAAATTGATTAAGCCATGGCCGTCCGTCTGTTAACACGGTAACTTGAGTAAATTTTGAGATATCTCAATGGAATTTTGTATGCAGGTTCCTTGGCACTCATCTCCGAGCGCTATTTAAAATGGGCGAAATCGTATGATAGCCACGCCCGCTTTTTATACCTAGTAGTGCTACGCACACAAGGTATATTAACTTTAGTCGCGTAACGGTGGTATGTAACGGCATAAAAGGATCGAGATAGTTATTGACTTATGTATATCAAAATGTTCAGGAGGAAAAACGAAATTGATTGAGCCATATCCGGCTGACCGTCTGTGAACACGATAACTTGAGTAAATTTTGAGATGTCTTAGTGAAATTTGGTATGCAGGTTCCTTGGCACTCATCTCCGAGCGCTATTTAAAATGGGCGAAATCGGTTTACAGCCACGCCCACTTTATATACATAGAATATTTTCGAAAATACAAAAAAAGTGATTATACGAGAATACACTAGAGAATACACTTATAAGGATAAAATTTGGTGTGTACATTAATGTTAAGGCAGAATATAAAAATTTTAAGAAATTTTTTAAAATGGGCATGGCACCGCCCACTTTTGATTCAGTCAAATATAGAAATAACATTAATCATCAATCGAAAACCGTTCAAGATATCGAAACGAAACTTAGCACACATATTTATATTAATAAAATGTATGTTTCGGAAAAAAATGGGCGAAATCCACCTTTATACGAAATATTTTGAAAAGGATCATAGATATATTTCACTTTTAAAGTGTCCGTGAACGAAGAAAGTCGCAAAATATAAATTTTTGAAAATGGGCGTGGCCCCGCCCCTTTTATAGTGGATTATTCCACAAAACTTTTTATGCCATAACTCCGGCAAAAATTGATTTATCGAAACGATATTTGGCAAAAATGTTGAATATATAAAGGAAAATGTTTGTTGTAAAAATGGGTGAAATCGGTCCACATAGTTCTGAAAAATTTGTTTGTAAACTGTAAAACGCGATATTTTTATAACCATGGAAGCTATTTCAATAAGATCTTGCACACATAATAAGCTTTTCAAGCAAAACTCTACCCCAAAAAAATTTTGCGGATTTTTGTTAAGTAGGCATGGCCCCGCCCACTTTTGAGGATAAAAATTCTGCTATTTTCAAAGGCTATTGCTTGTAGTTCGAAATAGATATTTCCATCAAAATTTATCAGCTGCTTCTCAATAGCATGTAGTATATTCCTGCCAAAAATTAGGTAAATCGGATAACACACAAGTAAAATATCCGGGCAAGTTGCTAATACCCCACTACAATAAGGAAGTTATATAACTTTTCTGCTTTTCATACCTTTAATGAACATGAAATACAAAGAAATTAATGGCGGCTGCCGTGGTGTGGCGGTAGTGTTTCCGGCCTACCACACCGAAGGTCCAAGGTTCTAGTTCTGGGACTGGTAACATCAAAACTGTTTTGAAAAAGTTTTTCAAAACGGGGTCGCCTCTCGACAGCGGTTTGGCAAACTCTCCGAATGCCTTTCTGCTATGGAAGGCTTCTCAGCAAAAGTGCATCTCCTTTGTAGATGCCATTCGAAGTCGGGAAAACCCTGTAGGTCCCGCCAATTTGTGAGAAAAAATTCAAAGTGGCAAACCACAAATTGGAAGGAAAGCTCCGCTCAAAAATCTTTTAGGAATTTTATGATGATATACAACAATCAGCTGGCTTTATAATACGAACTGAAAAGTATTAAAATAGACCTGCGTAAATTAATATGCCATAATAGATCATACCTAGTAGTGATAATATTCGGTTCCACCCCAACTTAGACTTCCTTACTTGTTATATATAGAATAATTTCAAAAATTCAAAAAAAAGTGATTATTCAGTACATAATACAATTTGGTGTGTACATTAACGTTAAGGCGGAAAATAAAATTTGCAAGAAATTTTGGAAAATGGGCATGGCACCGCCCAGTTTTGGTTAAGTCAAATTTAGAAATAATATTAATTGAAATCAAAAACTGTTCAAGATATCGCAACGAAATTCAGGACACATATTTACATTAATACAGGGAATATTCTGAAAGAAAATGGGCAAAATCGGCTTAGGTCCATGCCCACTTTTATACGAAAGATTTTGAAAAGAGTCGTAGATATGTTTAATAGGCAATAGCTTTGCATACAAAAGCTTTATATCATTTCTATTTCACTTTGAAAGTGTCCGTGAAGAAGAAAGTCGAAAAATATAAGTTTTCGAAAATGGGCGTGGCCTCGCCCCTTTTATAGTGGATTATTCCACAAAACTTGTTATGCCATAACACCGGTAAAAATTGATTTATCTAAACGATATTTGTTAAATGTATAAAGGTAACTGTTTTCCATCTGTATAAAGGTAACTGTTTTCCATCTTGTGGAGAAGGCATCGACTAAAATGGAAGAAAGCCTCCAAATCCAGTGGCAAGTGTCGACACAAACGCGTTGTTGGCTGTATTGACTCAGATGTCTTCAAGCATTTCAACACAGCTAAAGAAGAACAGAAGGCACATATGGCATCTAAGCTTGAAGAACCGGACACACGTATTACATCGCGGCTGGAAGAACAAACAACTTGTACGTATAATATCTCAGCTGGAAGACCAGGAGACCCGAATGTCGGAAAAATTCGAAACACAAGAGGAGCGCGTATCCATGCAGGTGGCACAAATGTCTTCGCAGTTGGAAGCACAGGAGGAGATGGTTACGTCAAACTAGAGGTGCAAGATGCAAAAATTCCATAATTTCAGGACAAAATTGAGGCTGAGGCTGAAGCTTTGAGAGGTCGTATCGAGGAATTGCAATTGAATCGTCCAATGGCTTCAGCGAATACTCCCAAGGTAAAATCACCTTCCTTTGATAGTTCTGTTCCATTGCAGGTATTTAAGCTGCAATTTGAGAAGACGGCTGCTGTGAATAATTGGGGCACTGAAGACAAAGTTGCTGAACTATTCGTGACATTGACCTGCAGCTGTAATTTTACTTAGTATTCCTGACGAAGAAAGGAACAATTATGAAGCCTTGATGGGTGCAGTAGAGAGAAGCTATGGTAGCGAACATCGGAAGCAGATATACCAAATGGAGCTGCAGAATTGGTTTAAGAAGGCTAATGAGACTTTTCAGGAACTTGCATCGGACATTGAGAGGATGACCCATCTAGCAAATGCAGACGCACCTGTAGAGTATACGGTACCACATGCTTTGACACAAGATACAGCCTCGCTTTTGAGTAAACCTGCTCATCGCGTAGAAGTGGAAACTCCGGCTTGAGTGAGGAAAACCAGGTCACAAAGCACGTTATTGCGGCACTGGCTCCAGCAACCCCAACAATTCAGATGGCCGAAAACGCTAAGCGGAAGGAGATGACCAGATCTCCCAACGAAGTCAATCGTTAAACTAAATGGAGCCAGCCGAAAGGGGCGTGGACTGGCTCCCGCAACTGAATGCCGCATAAAATCTGTCTCCCAAATCGGAAGGAGCGTTTACTGACTGTGCATATGGGCGCATCTCATTCCATAACTCGATCTGATTTAATCAACAAGGGCGCCCAAGGCCAAGGATAGCTAAAATGTGAAATTGCGCTTGGGAAAGAGTCCATTGTACACAATTTTATAGTGACAGACATTGTTGATGAAATCATAATTGGTGTGGACTTCTTAATGGACCAAGGTATAAAGATCGACATACAGAACAAGATCATGAACTATAAGAATATGGATGTGCCGCTCAACTTTGGTTACGAAAAGAAGTATGTCAGTAAACGAGTACTCGTGGAGGAGGGCCGACATATATATATTTCATTTCATTTCATTTCATTTATTATTCTATAACATTAGTACAATAAGAAATATGAATTCTTCCACCTAAGTCAGAAGCAGTTATAGTGGCAAAGATTGATGGAGATTATGGGACAAACAATTTCTGGGTTATGGGGCCAGCAAACAAATCAAAGACGGATATACTAGTTGGAAAAACCCAGGCTATGACAACACAAGATGAACGTATACCGGTAAGAGTACTTAATGAGTTCAAATCGCCAATTGGGTCGAGGTAGTTAAGCATTGTGAACAGCTTCAAGAAAATGTTTCTACTAGCAAGATTGATCTTTCAGATGATATCACGGTGTTGACGGAAGGGCTGGAAAAAGACCATCAGAGTAAGGCAAAGCAACTTCTAACAAAGTACTCGAGCATATTTGACAAGGATGGTTCGAAACCAGGTCGGACCAGAACTGTGAAGCATCGAATTGATACTGATGATGCAAGGCCAATCCGCCAAGCTCCTCGTAGTATTCCTTGGCCAAACGCCAAGTGGTAAGATAAATTATACAGGAAATGAGTGACAGCGGCTGATCGAACCATCAGCTAGTCCATGGAGCTCACCGGTAGTATTAGTGAAAAATAAGGATGGAAAGATGAGGTTCTGTGTGGATTATCGGAAGTTGAACGACCTAAGGAAGAAGGACAGTTATCCGTGGCCAAGAATCGACGATACTATGTACTCGCTTTCTGGTACCAAATAGTTTTCCACACTAGACTTAAAAAGCTAGCTGGTGCTGGTCTAAATTAAGTCGCAAAAAGGAAGTAAGTTTTTTGCGTCACGAGGTAACGACGAAGGGCATCTGCACTGCTAAGGAAAAGATTGAAGCCGTAAAGGATTGGTCAAGACCGAGAAATTTCCATGAGTTACTAAGTTTCCTTGGGCTGTGCGCGTATTATCGCCGATTTGTACGGAATTTCGCCAGCGTAGCTAGTAGTCTTCATGAGCTTACCAGGAAAAAGACCTGCCTTGAATGGAAGAAGGAGCATGAAGTGGCTTTCCAAACCTTGAAGGAGCGACTATGCACTGTCTCAATGTTGGCATATCCAATTCCAGGTTCAACGTTTATTCTTGATACAGATGTTAGTGGTTATGCTATAGGAGGTGTTTTGTCCCAGATTGTCGATGGACATGAGAAGGTAGTTACGTACTATAGCCAAACAATCGGGAAGGAACTATACGGAGAGAGCTGTTGGCATTGGGAGAGTGCGTTAAACATTTTCACACGTATTTCTATGGGCAGCGATTCCATGTAGTTCCGTAATCCGGAAGGTCAACTGGCACGGTTATGACCTTTCCATAAAGCATCGCAAAGGTAGCACCCACGGAAATGCTGATGCAATGTCACGACGGCCATGTAACTTGGAATGCAAGCATTGTTCCAGAGCTGAGGAGAAGGAAGACATTATAGAACCCCCTGCGGGTTAGAGGTTTAGAATATACCCGAGGTAGGCATACCGGTCGTAACACGCGACTAATATGCACGAAGGTAATGACGTGCAACTCGATGGTTGATCTACGGATATGATGCCTCTCACCTCTCACCTCTCATTACCCATCTTATGCTTCCTTACGGAAGGAGGGGTGACATGACCTAGAAAGTTTCACTGGTCATAAATCGCTACCACGACAGTTGGGCAGTACCACAAGGGAGTACCGGAGTGTACCGGGTTCAAATCCGGCCAAGGATTGTTAATTCGACAACACTCCCCAAAACTTTCGGGGAGTGTTTTTGTCGGTACCAAAACAACAACAAGACATTATAGATGATGCAAGGAATCGAACGAAACGGGCGACCATCAAGAGAGGAGATGTCACCAGAAAGTCTGATCGCCAAGTCATATTGGGCACAGTGGAACAGTTTACAAGGAACGATTCAATAAAACGTTGGAAGAACAACTGAGGAAAGTAGTGAATAGGTTCCAGAAGGATTGGGATGCTCACATCTCCTTGTTCCTGATGGCATAGCGCTCTTCAGTACATGAGACAATAGGTCAGACTCCTGCAAGGGTAATTTTTGGAAATGATTTTCGGTTGCCTGCTAACTTGAAGTTTGGGATTAATGCTGATGCCGGAATAAACGCTCGGAAATCCACTAGCCTCTTGTAAGAGGAAATTAGAGAAATACACGACCTTGTAAGACAACGAACTAAGATCATGAGTGATAAGATGAAAGCCAGGTACTATAAAGCAATGAACTCGAAAGGTTTTACGCAAGGAGATTTAGTGCTGCTATACAATCCACAACGTAAGAAAGGTTTGTCGCCGAAATTGCAGTGTAACTGGGAAGGCCCATACAAAGTCATAAAACGGATAAACGATGTGGTATATCGCATACAAGCGATTGGAAGACCAAGAAGATGAAGGTGGTCCATATGGAAAGGCTAGCTGCATTTGGTTAGGGCAATGTGTCCAATCGGGACGATCAGACTTAGGTGGAGGGCAGTGTGGCGAATATTCTCAAGCATGTACCATCCCTAACTCAATATCACTCCCACCACTAGTTAAACATAACAGAGATAACGATGTCTACGCTTATCCATGGAAGCATGGACCAAGGAAGAGAAAGAGAGATGGCGCGAGTGTTTGCGAATGCAAGGCAGGGTAACACCCTGTTGGAATATAAGAGACAGTGACCAAGCAAAGCAAGATGATCACTTTATTTTCAAGTGTTATTCAGTGAACTACTGTGAAGTAACCAAACTCTTAAATTTGTATTGCGTTTATTACTAGTACATAAAACTAGCTATTTGTTATAGAATTTGTGCGTGTGTTTATTTGACTTTATAGTGATCGAACCCAAGAGGAATAATTGAGAAATTATCGAATTCTTCACAATACATATATTTGATTTGTACAAGGTGGCGCAAAAGTAAGCTTCCGATGTTCAGCATATCGGTTGTGGCACGTGCAGTGTGTGCTGTTGCACCGTCTTGTTGGAACCACATGTTTTCCAATCCCAATTCATCAAGTTGCGGCAAAAAGAACTCGTTGATCATTGCTCTGTAGCGCTCACCATTCACAGTAACCGTTTGGCCCCGACCGATTATTGGTCAAATAAATAGTCAGCAATATTCCGCGTTCTGGAGCAGTGTAGCGTAACATTGTTTATTAACGTGTATTTCGCATGTGTTGACTACACAAATGTCAAAACAGAACTGACTTTAGGGGCCAATCGCAAAATTTATAGCATTGTCTGATAGGAGGATTACTTTTGCGCCACCTTGTATATTTGTATCAAATATGTGTGTTGCTTCATCCACATATGCTGTGCCAATGGCCATATGAAAATATGTACACACGTTTATGCATGCATTAAATGAAGGAAGTTTAAGGGTGGATTTGAATTGAAGATGATGCTAAATGTAAAATGTACCACCCACAAGAAATTATAGTAGGAAAATATATTTTAGTTTATCACGTCAAGTTTCATAATTATATCTTGCACGGATATAAAGTTATTACCAGTCGAATTTGTAAATTGCTTGACTCATAAGTGGGCGGTGTCACGCCTACTTTCCAAAGTTTTGCCAAAATTGTGTAAAGAATACAAAAATTTATGTAACTGCCAAATTATATCATTCTACCTGTATCAGTCAATGAGATATGGACAGTTAGGCGTGGTCAAAAAGCGATTTTGTTATTCTAGTTATGACCAGTCGAAGTTTCAAAATTTGTCCACTCATATTTGGGCGGTGCCACACTCCTTTCATTATTGTAGCTGCTTTTACGATATTATTGACTTATCTCATTCTAAACGTTTTTCGAAATTTTCCATATCGAAAAAAGGGGCGTGGTTATTGAACCATTTAGCCCATTTTAAATAGAAAACCTGCCTTGGCCAAAAAGCAACTGTGTGCCAAATTTCATTCAAATACCTCAATTTTTACTCGAGTTATCGTGTCCATTCTAAGAACTTCGATACATGGAATTCTATATCTATCCCCATTATTTTGCCCGTTACAAACCACCGTTATATGACCAAAACTATAATACCCTGTGTACTAGTGCACGCTGGGTATAAAAGTTAAGATATAGGAATAAATTACGAGGAAGCGCCAAGTGGGGAGGAAAGAGAGTACAATTTGTTAAATGCAGGCAAGTCACATTTTAGGCAGGACAACGTCTACCGGATAGTAGTAGTCTAAAAATTGTATGAAGTTCAATAAAAAGGTTTAGTCGGCGATCATGAATTAGAGCGAATAATATTGCGAAATAAACGCCCCACCCTACACAATAAAGTTTATGTGGAGTTAAATTTTGCAAGTTCTAATTTGCATAAATAAAAAAGAAATTAGCCTAAAAATGGCCAAATTTTAACATTCAATATCTTTTAAAGGGTGAGGTTTACAAAAATATTATACTGTACTTTTTTATAGCCCTTCAATTTCGTACCAAAATTCCCGACAGATATATTTCTCTAGTACCAGGGAAAGAAGCCTAAAGTCGTATTAAAATTAAAAGCTCATGTTTGAAGAAAGTTTTCGAAATGTATATAGCAATCCATTTTTCGGAGCACACAGTGAAAAAAAAACACAATCGTTTTTTTTTAATCACTTTGAAAGCTCTCCCACGTACAAGAAAGATCGCTGAAGCTCATACAAAAACGCATAACTTAATCAAGCCAGTGCATCGCCGTTCAGGTGATTCTTTAGCACTTAACATGCGCCTCTATATCATATACAGCTGCATCACTGCCTAGGTATAAGTGCTTAAAGATATCACTACACTTTGGCAGTTCATAGATGTCAGCAGATTTATAGGCTAGTAAATAGAAGATATATGCTGGCCTTAAATAATAAATAAATAAATAAATATATCTCAAAAGTTTCTCAATTTATCGTGTTCCCAGGTAGACGGACGGGTGGTGGAACATAGCTTAATCAATTTCCACTTTCCTGCTGACCACTTGTGGTCTTACCGCTATTAGGTATGATGTGTGGCTGTGCCTGTCTAGTTGTTGACAAAATGGAGGTCTTCGTCCCCGCATCCATTCATGGAATGAGACGCGGTATCGATTGAAGCTCCCCTTACGGCAAGCATACCTACCTCCAGCATATTCTACCCCCCTAACCCGCAGATGTGAAGGTACTAGTCCCTCTGGACTACCAGTTACTGCGTTGAGCGGGATCTAGTACATCCCTACAACTATTACGCCACCTATCTGAATTTGTTTTAAGCGAATTGCGACATGCCTATATGGGTATAAAACGAAATGTATTTTCCTGCGTATTTAAAAAAAATATATATATTTCCAAACAGGGTTGCCACCTGAGCTAATTATATATATTTTTGTTTAGGGTAGCTACTAAACGATAGGTCTTGCCACGGGAATCAAATTTCGATATTTAACGGGTGTACTTTAAACAGTAAAATGGTATTGTTATTTAAAAAATGTATAATTGGTGATGTCTTAAAAGTGTATATTAGGCTGTTCTTACTTTGTATGGGAAAATTATTTTAATCGAAATTTTTGTCACGAAAGCTGAAAATAGTTGAGACTTGATAAGAAAATGAATCTACGAAAATTTCACGCTTCTCGGACCACGCCTTATAGTGCCGATAGAAAACTGTATTATTAATTGCACGTCAGTCATACCCCAATGGTATCTTCGTTGAATTATGTATGATACATTACAAAAAATTATTTACATTTCACAAATTATTATTTTATATTGCTTCATTCGAGTTTATTTCGTCTCTTACTATATCAAATTATCAATGCATTGAATTAAGAAAACATTTTTTTGTTAAAATCAATTTCCAAAAACTATATTTCTCAATTGATGACGTCTAGACGCCTTTTGCTAACACTTACGTTATTGTTTTGGTATTGTTTGCACTATGATTCTTTGATGAGCAAGATAGTACCGTTACACCGTCTCGGCGTCAATGCTTTTTGGCGTTTCTCATTTCACGGTGAGCTCATTCTGTTTATATTTACAAGCAAGAAAGAGTGATTTGAAGTGAAATGGATTTAAGAAATAAAAATAAAATATTTTTTGTTGGTTCGATCAACTTGAGTATTCTGCGCTCGAAACTACCATCAAATAAGCAAGTGCTACAGGTACTTTTTTTTAATATTCGTGTAGTAAAGTTATCTGTGTGTGAAAGTGCAAATCTTGTAATTCGAGAAGTACTAATATTTTGGGAAAAGGCTCGTTTGCCCACTAAAGAAAAGCACCATTGCACTAAAAAATTGCAAAAATTGTATGACGAGTGGCGTTTTCTGCAGAAAAATAATAAAAAGTCCGGTGATTCTTACCGTGAAAAAGAAAAAGCTTTTGTTAAAAATTTGGACAATTTATTTGATGTTGCGCATGCAGATGTTATGAAACTCGTAAAGGTTGAAGAAGATAGGCTTTTTCTTCTCGGACAAAGACAGCAGGGTCGTGTTGGTTACCTTGGATCAGTCGATTTTAATTTATGTCAAGCAGAGGAAAAAAGGCAAAAAAGAAGGCATGATGAAGAAGAACGTCGGGAGCGAAATATTGCTGAACAAAAAATTCAACCGGGAGAAATATCATTTAGCAGTATTTCTGATGATTCAAACGAAGTGGATAGTGATCAAGCCGAAGCTATACCGTCACTGAAGAAATCGAGAGTAGTCAAGAGAGGCCAAAAACATTTTATAACGGCAAAATTAGTTTCTGTCCTAGATCGATGCCAAGTAAGTGTACGGAATGCAGTTTATATATTACAAGCGGCTGCAGAAGCTCTTGGCCACAATGTTGACGACTTGGTTATAACTCAAACGTCAATTTATCATCAAAGAAAACACCTGCGCTCTGTGCAAGCTGAGCTGATTAAAGAGAAGTTTAAATCATCACTTCCGCCATTCCTTGTTGTGCATTGGGATGGTAAGATGCTGCCATCATTAAGTAAGTACAAATTTGATTTTATTTACAAAGATTAGAGGCAGGTATCTAAAAATAACATACATTTTATAATCAAGATGTCCATGATAAGAGTGCTGAGCGGTTGCCAATAGTTGTTTCAGGATTGGACCATGACCAACTTCTTGCCGTTTCAAAACTGCCAAACGGGCAAAGAACAAGCAATAGCAGTATATAATGCGTTGGAGGAGTGGAGAAAGTGCAGGCATTATGCTGTGACACTACAGCTTCAAACACTGGCCGATTGAGTGGTGCCTGTGTGCTCTTAGAGCAAATGCTTGATAGAGAGCTGCTTTATCTCCCTTGTCGACACCATATATTTGAGATAGTACTGAGAGGAGTGTTTGAAGCTAAACTTCCACACTTCACATCAAGCCCCGATATTCCGTTATATAAAGAATTTAAGAAATCTTGGTCAAAGATTGACAGAGAAAATTATCAAAGTGGTATGGAGGATGAACATTGCCGTGAAAGCATTAACGATGTAATCGATGACATTGCAGATTTTGCTGCACAACAATTAAAAAAAAGTCTAGTTAGAGAAGACTATCGAGAGCTTTTAGAATTGACATTAATCTTCTTGGATATAAAAAGCGATACACGAATCCGAATTCGTCCTCCAGAAGCAATGCATCAAGCCAGATGGATGGCACGCGCTATTTACTGTTTAAAAATATTCCTGTTCCGAGCTCAATATCCTGTGCAGGAAGAACAAAAAGCAGCACTAGCTGATGTCTGCATTTTCATAGTGCGATTTTATATTAAGATTTGGTTCAAATGCTATGACGCTACTGCTGCTCCCGTTGACGATTTAAATATAATAAAAAGTTTAAAATATTATGAAAGCATTGATTTTACAACCAGCGATGCTGCACTGCGAAAATTGTCTAACTATTTATGGTATTTGACAGAGGAAGCAGCCGCTTTAGCCTTTTTTGATGACAGACTATCAGTAGAGACAAAAGTCAAAATGGTCAGTGCTCTTAAAAAACCCGGCAGATGCGATGGATGCAAAAAACTTATTCTAAGTTCACAAGACATGGGACAATTGTTAGGTTGAGGAGGCCTTCCCAAAGCTTAAAAGCTATGGCAACCAGATAACAAAGGGAAATCGAATCGACCGACGTGAGCCTAACCGATGATCAACATGCTTTCCATGTCTAAAAAGGTGGGCCGTCAATCATCGGTAATCTTCTGTGTAGTACAAGAACGAACGAGCAAAGCCCCGTAGGATTAAACAAGTTCACTTCAGTTTAACTACCACATCCTAAGGCCAACTTCCCCACGATCGTTTAAAACGAAGACGACTGCACTATAATGGCAAAGGGCCCTTCCGTTGATGAGTTGTGCTACGAAAAATAAACAGTTGTCTCCCCGACTTCTCGCCTATAAGTTCAACGAGAATCAGTTCAAAAACAATTTTTACTATTTGCCTTAAGAGATTTTTATTGGGATCCCTTTTATAATCTGCCACCATACAGAAGTTGTTTAAAACTCATTAATCTTCACAAACTTTCTAGTCGGAGGGAAATACTTGGCATTGTTTTTATGATCAAATTGCTAAATGGTTCACTCTCCAACCCGTCGTTTCTTCTAAGTGAAGTAACCTTCAATGTACCCTCTCGTCCATCAAGGCATTTTAAACTACTTGTCTTGAAAAAATGCCGTACCAATTTTGAATTAAATGAGCTTTTTCGCTGTTTGTGTACATTTGATATTTCGGACTCTCCTTTCAACAAAAAAAATCAATTCTTTCTATCCTAAATGTGTACATAGGAACTAATTGTTTCTTATTCTTTGATTTTTGTATTGTATTGTATTCTGTTAACTAATTATTTCTTAATGTGTAATCTATCTTATATCTACTTTACTTAGCTGATGAGGTTTGCTCTGTAGCTGAGCAGTTTTAGATCTCGACGATTAACAAACCAAAGCCTTACAACGACTCGACACGAACGAACAATTCGCGCGTTATGTCCGTCGATATATAAAAATAACACTCTATAAGCAATTTGCCGAACCCGTTCGGATGCATGGTACAGAAGGTTGGACGCAGATAAAATATAATGAGGCGGCCTTGGAGTAATCGAGAGAAAAGTTTTTGGAAAGATATATGGATCTCTACGCGTTGGCCAGTATTTAGACATCGACATAGTTCAACTAATAAAAACCCCTCGGTTCGTACATATGAGTGTATATTCCTTATAAAAAATTGTAGCTAGTGTATAGCGTATAGCTCAAAGTTATTTGCTTCGAAAGACTGAACTAACTGATGAAGATGTTGATTGAGTTTTCTAACATGAAAAAATGACTAAAGAAAACTCAAAGTTGAGTGAAGATGTTTTGCTATAATTTGCAGTTGATACGGGCGGTAGCGAACCTGAAACTACGTCGGCTTACCGTTTGATATTGTAACAGGGACTGAAAATAATGGCTTTTTTTTTTTTTGAGCAAAAAGGTTACGCAAAAAGGGCCTTTAAACTATTTTGGGAATTTTTAGCCATCATTATAAGAAATGTTTTAATGGTTAATAATGACCAAAATTTTAATTCATCAATGTTAACGGTTAAACAAGACCTTTACCTCATTTCTATAACAACCGTTACGTCCTTGCATTTTAATTTTTAGGGGATTTCGCTTCCGTATTTTTTATAGAATTCTCGGACCCATTGCTGTTGGCTATTACTTCAAGCTGCGTGGAGAGCCTTTCACTTTGACTCACTTTTCTTCTTCCGTAAGAATTAATTATTTTGAGTAAAAACCTCGAACAGAATTCCTAATCTGGATATTCTAGTTTTACGGTCATTGTAGTTAACTTACCTCTTTATCTATGTTGCTGTCGGGACGCTTTTGTAGTTGCATAGTCAATCCGCGAATTAGTGAATCGAAATTATCACTTTCCATCAGAAAATTTACATCCTCAGGTCTCTCGAAATGATTGCTTAAACGTAAAGTTCTGTTAAACTGTCGTTCTGAAGATACCAATCTGTAGAAATAGTAAAAAAAAAATTATTCATATGAATTAAATGCATAAATACTAGTAGTGGGACTATTTTCGAATAATATTCGAATAAACGGATAGTAATATACGTTTCAAAAAATTCGAATAGAATTTATTCGAATAATTTATCCGTTTATTCGAATAGTATTATTCGAATAGTTGTATTGAAATGCCTGTCTTCATCGCTTGTACCTATTACCTATTATTCGAATAGTTGTCATTTATTCGGTTACTGGGGTTTAAATAGCTTTTTATTTATTACTAGCAGACCCGGCAGACCTTGTTCTGCCTAAAATTTGACGTGCCCACATTTATTATATTGCACTCTTTTCCGTCCCCACTTGGCGCTTCTTCTGTAGGTATCCTTACTTCCTTTTTATTTCTACTTTTGCTTTCCCCCACCCACATATACCGTTACTTTTCTTTACCCTCTTCATTTTGCTCTAACTCCATCTCTACTCGTGTATCTCAAATTTCTATTCCTACTTCCCTTCTTCTCCCATTTCCTCTGCGGGTACTGATATGTCCATAGTTCTGAAGATATATCGAATTAACTTTTATTTGATCCTGGTACCGCTTTCTGTTTCCAAGGTTTTTTTTTGATATATAGAACACATATCTATATAGAATATCATAAACTTGAACCAAATAAATTCCTAGCTGTGCCCAGCGAACCCTTGAACCCACTAAGAAAGTTTCATTGAGATCAACAATGAATAAAGGACAAAAAAAAAAACACAAAAAATGTGGGCGTGGCAACGCCCACTGTTCCAAAATTATGTAAATATTGACTAAAGGACACATTTATCCAAATATCATTAATTTAGACCAAATAAATTCAGAGTTATGACGAATTGAAATTTTATATAGCCTGGGGGCGTGACACTGCCCACTTTTCCAAAAGGTATATATAGCCGATGTTGTACCCACCGAACTTCTGAACCTATCGTGAAAGTTTCATAGAGATCGACAATAAATTTTGGACATTAAGGAAGCACAAACAAAACACAAAAATATGTGTTCGTGGCACTTCCCACTTCTCCAAAATTATGTAAATCTTGACTATAGGACACATATATCCAAATATCTTTAATTTAGACCAAATAAGTTCAGAGTTATGTCGAATTGTAATTTTATATAGCCCGGGGGCGTGGCACCGCCCACTTTTCCAAAACTATATATATACTGTGAAAATTTCTGAGTACTTTGGACGCCTATAAAGGACACACATTCATTTTTATTTATAAGATTTATAAGATTATAAGATTTTAATAATTAAATAACTATTCGAATAGTGTTCCGCGAATAGTTACATATCATTCTTGTGTGTCAATGAACCTCAAGATAGATATTTACTTTAAAATTATTGTAAATATATACATAAGTATATTTTAGCTATATTTGCATGGCAGGTATTGTGCAAGAGTCTTAAGCAAGCGATGCCAGGATCGAAATCCATTGTTGACATAAATATTTATTACATCCGTATTTGAATATACGAATGCGTATATATGGAACTTTGGGTGCAAGCACCCGAAATCTCTTGCTTAAAATCTAGCACAATACATATTATTATGTAAAAATAACTCAAAAATGTCTATTAATTTACATACACACACATATTTATACTAAATTTCGAGTAAATCTCCTGTAAGAGTTCTTTTATGCACGTGAATAGTAGGTAATTATTCGCATTCCACCCAATAGCTCAATACAACTATTCGAATAATACTAGTATTCGAATAATACTATTCGAATAAAAGTATAAATTTTTCAAATAAATATTATTCGAATTATTTATAGCCTTCGATTAAATGGATTTTTTATTCGAATAATTTTTATTCGAATAGTCCCATGCCTAATAAATACTAGTTCGCTGTAGTAACAATCAGTAAAAGTTTGTCATAGAAAATAACGAAATGTATCAAAAAATACTTTGACCGCACTTCTCTATATACGTAGGTTCCAGCATAGAATAAATTGCACTAATTGTGTATAATTTCGGGTAATTGTTTCCTTTAGGAGACAACTGCTAAAACACATCCAAAAATATCGGGAGAGGTATCAAACAACGCGTTTTGACTTTGGTATCAACAATCCGAAAGGGATTTTCAATTTTTTTGTTTCAGTGAAAAGTTATTCGCAAAAAACCCAAAAATTACCCAGGTCCGATCCTAAATAGGGGGCTTGACAAAATAGCCCTTAGCCGGTCCAACACCGGCTACGCGGTCCACAATATTTCTGCGCAGAACACACTTCTGCACTTTTCGGTACACCCTAATCTGTGATTACAACAACCACATGAAAATTACAGAAAATTTTCAACTTTGATTGCAAATATCTCTTCACTGAGACAAAAACTGGAAAATCTGCTTCCGGATTATTGTTACCGAGGTCAAAACGCTTCTTTTGAGACCTTTCCCAATAATTTCGGACATGTTTTAGCCGTTGTCTCCTAAAGGAAACAACTATCTAATTCCGATACATTTTTGTACTATTTACCAAATTTAGCAAAATTACTCATCAACCCAGCCAGGAGTAATTGCTACGTGGTTTTTCCAAATAGATAAAAGTTGTACTCAATAACACTGCGTTACAAAAACGAGCTTTAGTTCTTTTGTAACGCAGTGTTATACATAAAAAAAAAGTCTGACATGTACATGAATATCGCCGATACACGTGTATTTTTATTTTTTCTCCCCTTTCCGAAAAAGTATATTTGGTTCATAGGACAGAATGTGTGTAACGCGGTGTAATTAAAGATTTTACTTTACTTTGCTTAACAAAATGACCACGAGTCCCCAATACTGCCAAGTCGATTGGACCAAGTGTTTAATTAATCGGGATTACGTGGCTCTTTATATCGATTTTTTTACTGAATATTTCAGCCAAATTTGTGAATTTAATACCTCACTAAAGTGGCTTACTCATGCATTAGCCCTTAAGTTTCAAGTCGCACGAAGAATTACCCACTCAGAACATAAATCTGCAGCAGAATTATAGAAAGCTTAACCCCGATCGCCTAAAATCTCTAAATGCATTTTTTGGGACTTTTTACCCAGAACCGATTCTGGAATTTCAGCCATCTTGTAAAACTCTTTTTTTACCCCGAAGATAAATAATTTGGCAACGAAAAAACCTGTTGCTTAAATGCAAAATAAATGAAAAAAATGTATACTTATGTCTTTTTAGGTCTTAAAAGCACTCAACGAAATAAAATATGTATCATTTATGGGCAAAAGGGTAATATTACATATTAAAATAATAAGTTTTTGTCGTTAATGTTCAAAATTTCTTGAGAACATATATTCACTCTTCTTTGTTACTTACTTATTTCGTACAAGGAAACGTTATTTCATCGGCGCAGAAGCACTCAAATTTTCTCTCCCAATCTGCCTACTTCCAGGAGACGACATAACTGACATCATCAGCTTTAAGAAAAGATTCAAATTAGAACTGGGAGAAAAAGTCACCTAGAATGCATTTAAAGTTAAGGGATTCCATCAGAATATGGTTCTACAGCGATAAACAGAGGACTTCAAAGCCCAGAAGGGAATGGGTCGCGAATATTAGGACCCACAAAAATATGGATCGCAAATCGGTCTCCACTCGGTCCTCCCATAGAGTAGTGGCCTCCCTCTTCCTCTGCTTCCACCAGCAGGAGCATCGTCATTCATTCGCACAATATTGCATAGCCAACGAAGTCGCTGGATTTAAATTCGTTGAAATATGTCGGTGTCTGCATTCAGCTCCAGCAGTTCGTTACATTTTCTTTTTTCGAAAAACCTTTTTCTCGAATACTCCCAGAGCCTCCTCATCACTTGTTGTCAGTGTCCAAGCTTCTGCGCCATACAGCAGAACGGGTACGAAAAGTAACTTATAGAGTGTTCCTAGTGGCATTTTTTTACTGTGGTCATTCTTCGTTGGATTTCTAGTCTGACATTACTGTTTGTGTAAATGCTGGTTCAAAAGCAAACGAAATCCTTTAGTATTTCGAAATTATGACCGCCAATAGTGGCGTGGTTGCAAAGACGAACATTCCCTGGGTCTTTGCTTGATAAAAACATGTCATTTTGCACAGCCGTATAAGAACTCAGAAAAGAAGATTCGAGTATGATGGGTGGCTATAACACTAAACGATGCAATAATTTGTATATCCAAGAATAATCTTAGGTGTAATCACAACCATCACATCAAGGCTCAAATGAACAAATTGAGCATTTTATACCGCTTCTGTGATAATTAGGAAGAAACTGTGGTGCACAGGCTTCAGACGAACGAGCTCCCCAGACAATAGTACAAGCGGATACGTTATATGAGGACACAAAAGATCTGCGGATAGCAGTGCACTACCTCAATCTATTTTTATGATTAAACGATCCTTCGAAGTAATAAATGGAATAAAGGAATCTCGAAACGATTTACGAAGGCTCTCTCAAAATTCTTTGCGAATTAATTGAATAACTTAAGAGGCCACGCGTAACTTCGGTAAGCTGAAAAATGTCTCTCGAATTCTCAGTATATACTTCTACAGTATCTACTTCTATTTCAAATTGTTTGGCTCTACGATTACCCAATTAAACGAACATGTTGTTTAATCAAAACTTTAACTAATTAATAATCTACCAAGTAATTCAGTTAACTCTGAAAATAATGTTGATGTGAATTGGCTACCTTGATCGGTAGTTACTTTCAATGGAACTCCAAAACGAGATATATTCTTTGAAAAATTTGTTTGCAATTGTTTTTGCCGAAATATCCTTAGGAGCATAAGCATCTGGTGAACGAGTAAATCTATCAATTATTGTTAAAATATAACGATGCCCTGTTGAAAAAAGTAAAGGTCCAAAAATATCTAAATGTATACGTTCAAATCTGTTCCTGGGAATGGGATTTTGGATATAGGAGATTTAGTGTGATGATAAACGTTGGATTTTTGACAATTTAGACATTCTTTTGAACAAGTATTAATATCTTTATATTGTTAGGCCAATATTTTTTCTTAACTATTAGACGATGTGTAGCTCTTTTGCCAGGATGTGCAATTCCTTGCAACATGTCAAATACTGTCTTTCGTAACTTAGTAGGTATAAATGTCCTGGGATTTCTCCTGAAATTTCACACCAAATATTAAAATTTAAATTGAGAATATTTATTAATTTTAAATTTAGGAATTGAGAATCAGACAGCGTTTGATTTGACCATCATTTTGTTGCTAAGTGTGTAAAATTTTGTAATTCAGGTCTGCAATAACTTAAAAAGCTCTATATAACGTGTCTGCTACTACATTTAATTCTCCTTTAATATAAAGTATGTCAACAGTAAACTGTGATGAATCCTAAACGCGTCGTTAGCCTGGGACTCCTCTTAGAAATTGTATTTAAAACTGTGGTGAAAGGTTTGTGGTCCGTAAAAACCGTAAAAGCATTGTATTTAATTTCGGTTGGACAAAGTTTCTTAGAAAATAAAAGCTCAATTTTGTTATTACAAATTTGCTGTAAACAACATGATAGATTTAACAACATGATAGATGCGAATTTCTCGTTAATGCATTCAAAAGATTCACCCGATATATCATCCCAAATCAATGTTATATTACCCTATTTACTTGATCTGTTAATTAGATCATACATTTTGTTAGTTAATTCTTCCAATTTTGGAATATACCTATGATAATAATTTACCTATAAATTGTTGTGCCTGCTCAACTGAGACCTATATACTTGTTACACGAAAAGTACATTTATTGGTTTAATGTTTAACCCGTACTCTGAAAGGCGTTAAAAAAGTTACCGCAAATCTTTAAAATATTGTTCTTTATCGTTACTTGTAATAAGTAAGTCTTCGATATAACAATATGCAAAATCTAAGTCACTACTTCATTAATGAATCTTTAAAAAGTTGATGCACAATTTCTCAGTCTAAAAGGCACTCTCATGAATTCAGATATCCCGAAAGGAGTCCTATTCGCAGTTTTTTAAATGTATTCTTCAGCCAAGGGCTGATATGCTCTAACTAAATCTAATTTTAAAAATATATATTTATCGCGAAGATTCATATTAAAGTTCTGAAATCACCTCAAGGACGTCAATCCTTTAACTCTTTTGTAGGAACAAGGTGAAGTGGAGAAGCTACTGAGAAATTTGGAGATCCACAAATTCCTACCTTAACCAAGAAATCAAACTCAGTTTTAGGAGGTCTAAACGCCTAGGCTGAGAAAATGGAAGACTACCTTCGGTTACAAGTCGATGTACCGTTGTATGTTTAACGGATTTCGTATAATCTGGTTCTACAATAAGTGAAGGAAACTGTTTTAATAACTTGGTAAATTGATTGTCAACGGTAAATAGCTTTGGTAAAGGAATATTACAAAAAAGGAATATAAAAAAAGGGTATTAACCGAAAGATTTGTTAAGAACGCTTATGCTTAATATCGATCAGAAGACCATATTTATTATTATTATTATTATTATTATTATTATTATTTTATTTATTACAGTCTTGTGGACTTAAATTAAATCTATGAGATCAGAATAAATACTATAATTTAACTATTTTATGTATTACATTGCATTCGGTTTTGTATATATGCTTTGGGTTTGGATTATCTTATATTTACACCTCTACAATAATTATGTAATAACCTCTTAAAATTTTTCATATTTTTACAGTCTTTTAATTCTCTAGGTAATTCATTATATTCTCTTACTCCTTCGAAATATATACTTTTTTTTATCAAATTCAGATCTTACAATTGGCAAATGAAAATCATTTCTATTTCTTGTGTTATAACTATGGACATCATTATTGTATTTCACACGATCATTTAGATAATTCGGCAGGTTTCCTAATTTTATATTATGTATAAATTTCAATGTATAATATAACACAAGTTGCTTCACACTAAGCCAGTTCAAGCTGTTTAGGAGATCCTGTATGGGAGTATCGAAACGTTTTTTTAGTATAAATCGCATCATCTTATTTTGTTTTACTTGTAACCTAGCTATGCTTAAATCAGCCATTGTAAACAAAATCGTTGGGCAATATATAAAATGAGGCTCAATGATAGACCTATAAACTATTGCTTTAAAATATCTGATTATGTGCTTGCAAGTTCCGAAAATAAAGCCTACCTTTTTTGATACTTCCCCCTCTATGTATTTAAGATGCTCATCAAACTTAAGCCTGTCATCTATTATCACTGCTAAATATTTTATTTCGTTTACTCTTTCTAACTGTATATTTGCTATTTTTAGAGACTCATTGTCAATTTCTGAGTGTGACTTCCTCATAACCATCCATTTTGTTTTATCTATATTAATTTTGAGTTTTTTTTGGCATAGCCATTTATAGACAGAGTCTATGTCTGCTTGTATCTTCACTGTAGCTTCAGATATTGACGGACAGCTTGTCAACAATGCATCATCTGCAAAGAGTCTTATCTTACAATGTTTTAAACAACTTTTAATATCATTTATATAAATTATAAAGAGTATCGCCGCCAGTACTGATCCCTGCGGTAAACCTATTTCAACATCTTTTTCAGATGATACCGTGTTTCTAATAACAGTTTTCTGTTTTCTTCCCGAAAGGTAGCTTTTGAACCACTTTAGTGCTGTATTTCGTACGCCGATGCTATACAATTTCTTCAGCATCATATCCCTGTCAATAGTTTCAAATGCTCGCTTTAAGTCAAGAAAAACAGAGACTGTTACCAGTCTGCACGTCATGCCTTCTTTCCACTCTGCTATCACCATGTTGAGTGCGGTTTCACAGAAGTGTTTTGCTCTAAACCCTGATTGCTCGCTAATAATAATTTCATATTTGTTTACATATTCGAGCAGCTGCTCTTTAACTATTTTCTCTAATATTTTCTCATCACTAGGCAATGTATTTATTGGACGGATCTCTTCTGGTTTTACTGTTCCTTTAACCTTTTCAACGGGTACAATTGTCGACGTTTTCCAGCATGATGGGAAAGCTCCACTATTTAAACTTTTATTAATTATACAAGTATAAGTGTATCCCAAGTACACCATACTATCTTTGAAAACACCTTCTGTTACTAATTTCTTCCCTCCGTATTAATTTTTTAGTGTCGCTACTTTTCTCATGAACTTCTCTATATTTATATTTTTAAATTCAAATAAACTTCTATTTATTTCTACCTCAGCTTCAACTGGCATAATGGTTTCAATACTATTACGAATATTTATTATACTCTCAACAAAAAACTGATTTAATTGCCTTGCAATTTCATAATCTTCCTCAACAAGGATGTTATTTATAACCACTCTTTTTAACTGAGAGGTCTCATTGTTCATATTTACAGCATCTTTTAGACATTTCCACATTAGTCTTTGGTTGATTATAATTTTATTTTCCATGTATTCCTTCTTTTTTATCTTGATAACTTTTTTGTAGTGTCGCTTCGCATTATTATAATCCTCCCACGAGTTCGATATCTTTGCCAATTTGAAAAGTTCATATTTTAGCTTGTTTAGTTCTGTTAGCTCCCGGTCATACCATTTAGTCATTAATTTGATTTCAATTAGCTTTTCATATGTTATCATTGACATTGCGTCTTTTAAGATGTTGCTTATTATTATCACTTTCTCTTCAGTGTCACAGTTGGTTAAGTTTGCAAGATTGTAACTCCTAAGAAGATTTAATAAGTTTTCCTCCATGTAGTTATCCCAGCATAAGCGATTGTCATACATTCTCATTTTGTTACTTTTTTGGACAGGAATTTTGAAGCAGATTGTTTCGTGGTCTGATATTTTTTGCTAATCTAAGTTTTGTATTTATATGTCATCACTATTGCTGAAGAGAAGGTCTATTTTGGTTTGCGATGATTCAGTAATTCTTGTATTAAAATTTATTTATTGTCTCATTGACCTTGATGCGAATGTTTGGCTTAGTTGGTTCGAGTACGTTGATTGTATATTCATGTTTATGTTGAAATCGCCAACTACAACATTATTTTCATTTTCAATAAAATACTCTTCCATCACTTCACCCATATATCTAATGAACTCAGAGTCGCTTGTATTCGGTGAATGGTATGGCTTTTTGTTGTTTTTAGCACAACACACCACAAATTATTATTTATATTGTCGTTATAAATCACTTTAAACTCGATCAATTGGTGAATATATATCAGTACACCACCTGTGTGTCGGCTGTATGAATCGCACCTTATATGGTTATATCCCGTAATATTTAGCTCAGAGTCACTGATATTCTCTGTGGTATGAGTCTCGGCACAGAAAACAAAATTTGGAGTTTCTTCTTCTATCATTCTCTCAACTTCTTTCTTATTGGCTGTAATACTGTTTGTATTGAGGTATATGCACTTTATGTTATTTTTCCGCTTCTTATGTTTTTTATTGTTATTTTTCAAACTGAATGTCTCATCATTGTTTAATTGCTAATATCCAAGCTTACGCTTTTTTACTTGCAACTTATTCATATAACATAGACACTCCTTGTCAAATGTGTCGTGATTTATTTCTAACGGCAGGTTTAACTTTTCCTTCGCTTTAATGCAGTTTAAACATTTATTTATTGGATTTTCATTACACGTTTTCGAGTTATGGCTCGCATGGCACTTGTGGCAGACTTCTTCATTTCTGCATTCCGAAGCTTTATGGTTAAAACCTTTACATTTATAACACCTTAGTACACTGATCGCATCGTACACTTTACATCTTTCCCAGCCGATATTAATTCGCTCCGCAGCTAGAATCTTGGTAAAGTCATCTTTTTCAGTTTTGTTATTATGTCATAAACCACTGTATTGCCTCGTTTTCGTTCAATTTACAAAGAAATTCGGTCCCAATCATCTGTTTGGACGATCCTTCGCAGTAATAAATGGAATAAAGGAATCGAACCGATTTACGAAGGCTCTCTCAAAATTCTTTGCGAATTAATTGAATAACTTAAGAGGCCACGCGTAACTTCGGTAAGCTGAAAAATGTCTCTCGAATTCTCAGTATCTACTTCTACAGTATCTACTTCTATTTCAAATTGTTTGGCTCTACGATTACCCAATTAAACGAACATGTTGTTTAATCAAAACTTTAACTAATTAATAATCTAGCCATTATAGTAGCATTTAGCTGCCTAGAAATCTTTCGACCATACCATTTCCTTGAAGGTGATAAGCAGAAATAGTTATGTGATGACTACCAAGTAATTCAGTTAACTCTGAAAATAATGTTGATGTGAATTGGCTACCTTGATCGGTAGTTACTTTCAATGGAACTCCAAAACGAGATATATATTCTTTGAAAAATTTGTTTGCAATTGTTTTTGCCGAAATATCCTTAGGAGCATAAGCATCTGGTGAACGAGTAAATCTATCAATTATTGTTAAAATATAATGATGCCCTGTTGAAAAAAAGTAAAGGTCCAAAAATATCTAAATGTATACGTTCAAATCTGTTCCTGGGAATGGGATTTTAGATATAGGAGATTTAGTGTGATGATAAACGTTGGATTTTTGACAATTTAGACATTCTTTTGACCAAGTATTAATATCTTTATATTGTTAGGCCAATATTTCTTCTTAACTATTAGACGATGTGTAGCTCTTTTGCCAGGATGTGCAATTCCTTGCAACATGTCAAATACTGTATGTAAATGTAAAATTTTGTAATTCAGGTCTGCAATAACTTAAAAAGCTCTATATAACGTGTCTGCTACTACATTTAATTCTCCTTTAATATAAAGTATGTCATCAGTAAACTGTGATGAATCCTAAACGCGTCGTTAGCCTGGGACTCCTCTTAGAAATTGTATTTAAAACTGTGGTGAAAGGTTTGTGTCCGTAAAAACCGTAAAAGCATTGTATTTAATTTCGGTTGGACAAAGTTTCTTAGAGAATAAAAGCTCAATTTTGTTATTACAAATTTGCTGTAAACAACATGATAGATTTAACAACATGATAGATGCGAATTTCTCGTTAATGCATTCAAAAGATTCACCCGATATATCATCCCAAATCAATGTTATATCACCCTTTTTACTTGATCTGTTAATTAGATCATACATTTTGTTAGTTAATTCTTCCAATTTTGGAATATACCTATGATAATAATTTACCTATATTTTTGTGCCTGCTCAACTGAGACCTAAATACTTGTTACACCAAAAGTACATTTATTGGTTTAATGTTTAACCCGTACTCTGAAAGGCGGTAAAAAAGTTACCGCAAATCTTTAAAATGTTGTTCTTTATCGTTACTTGTAATAAGTAAGTCTTCGATATAACAATATACAAAATCTAAGTCACTACTTCATTAATGAATCTTTAAAAAGTTTATGCACAATTTCTCAGTCTAAAAGGCATTCTCATGAATTCAGATATCCCGAAAGGAGTTCTATTCGCAGTTTTATAAATGTCTTCTTTAGCCATGGGCTGATATGCTCTACCTAAATCTAATTTTGAAAATATATATTTATCGCGAAGATTCATATTAAAGTTCTGAAATCACCTCAAGGACGTCAATCCTTTAACTCTTTTGTAGGTGAAGTGGAGAAGCTACTGATAAATTTGAAGATCCACAAATTCCTACCTCAACCAAGAAATCAAACTCAGTTTTAGGAGGTCTAAGCGCCTAGGCTGAGAAAATGGAAGACTACCTTCCGTTACAAGTCGATGTACCGTTGTATGTTTAACGGATTTCGTATAATCTGGTTCTACAATAAGTGAAGGAAACTGTTTTAATAACTTGGTAAATTGATTGTCAACGGTAAATAGCTTTGGTAAAGGAATATTACAAAAAAGGAATATAAAAAAAGGGTATTAACCGAAAGATTTGTTAAGAACGCTTATGCTTAATATCGATCAGAAGACCATATTTATTATTATTATTATTATTTTATTTATTACAGTCTTGTGGACTTAAATTAAATCTATGAGATCAGAATAAATACTATAATTTAACTATTTTATGTATTACATTGCATTTGGTTTTGTATATATGCTTTGGGTTTGGATTATCTTATATTTACACCTCTACAATAATTATGTAATAACCTCTTAAAATTTTTCATATTTTTACAGTCTTTTAATTCTCTAGGTAATTCATTATATTCTCTTACTCCTTCGAAATATATACTTTTTTTATCAAATTCAGATCTTACAATTGGCAAATGAAAATCATTTCTATTTCTTGTGTTATAACTGTACAAACTTGATGAATACTCACGGTGGTGGGCGATCCTTGACTCTCGAAGCTGTTATGCGGCGTACTGCGTCCACTGCGGGGTACTTACTCGTATGAGCTCGGGGTTGCACGTATAATATGTGTAGCACAACGTTTGATGACTCCTCCCTTGGTTGGCAAACTGGGCGCTTTGTTGTCCGCCCTCGCAATGGACGTTCCGTGGTTGGTATTTGCGATAGTTTGCGAATATTAGACTACGTCACTACGGAATTACACTCATAAATGTATGAGTAATTGAAAATTCGGAATATAAATTTCAGCAAACACTATCAATTTTACTTTTATTTTCACTATAAAAGCAGGGTTATATGACAATGTTAGCAAAGGTAAAAAAAGCAATGAGAAAAACGAAAACAATAAGAATAAAAATGATGGCCGCCCCCACATCAGCTGATTTGCATGCGGCGAATTGATGTGGGGTGATTTACGCGACAAGGGTTGCCACACGTCCCTTCAATTAAATCTAAGGGTGAGCTTATATGTTGAGGTGATTAAATATAATAATATAATGTATACGTAAATTCAAAGTTATATACACGATATACAATGATACCTATAATAAATGTATGTACACTTCAGGGGTAAATACGAGTAGGTCGAATAATTCATGAACTATATAATAATAATATTGAGTATTCGTTTTGGGGGTCGCGTAAACATTCTGCCTCCCCTAGGCGTACTAAGCGCCTAGTGTATGCTGTAGCTCTTGCAGAGCCCGAACTGCTTCTTGGATCAGGATCCGTCCCACCTTATTTTTGTAGGTGGCGGTGCGGAAGCCGGTTGCGGTGCATCGGATGGTGCGATCGCCGACGCTGGTTGGTCGTGCTGGTTGGCGTGCGATGGGAGCGCGACCAGGAGACCGTGGAGGCTGCTGTTGAGGGCGACGAAGATGAGTTGCCGTTCGGCGGCGCAGCTCCTGGCGGCGTTGTGGGAGAGGTACCTCCGCCACAGGTGGTACGACATACGCGGGTTGGCGACCCCCGGTGTCCTTATGGAGAAATGTGTGGTGATGCTGCCCGCAGACCCGGCAGCTTTCTGTGGAGGTGCACTGGTTGGTGCGATGAGACAGCGCTAGGCAGTTGGTGCAATACTGATGTGCCCTGGCGACTAAAAAGCGTTGCTGCGGCTGCATGGCCGTGAACACAGGGCACATCAGCAGCGCGTGATGACGCATGCACAACCTGCATTTCCGGTAATCCGGTACGGGTTCGCTACGGCGCGGGCGGGCTGCGGGCAGTGTCACCTGCGATGCCAATGAGCGGCGTGGGGTTGGAACCGGAGGGCGTTGACGATCCATCTGTAGAAGAGAGAGGGTAAGACATGTAGATATTAGTTATACGCTTGGGAGTAAGCATAAGTTTTGGGAGTGCTTAAGTTGTTGTCTGAGAGTTTACGATAGCACGAGCATTATGGACTGTATTAAGTTAGTGAGATGGGAATGGGCTCTGAGAGCCCTCGTCACTCTCCGATGACGGTAGAAAACATAGTTTCGTGAGAGGTCTGGTCAGAATCCCATTCTGGGTGCGGACGTCTACGACACGAATGTGTCCGTCTCATCCTGGGCGTAAGGTTTCCAGTCGACCTAGTCGCCATTCCGTGGGAGGTAAGTTGTCTTCCTTGATGATGACTAGATCGCCAATTTTTGGGGGAGTTTGAGCGTTTTTCCATCTGTAACGCTTTTGAAGATCGGTGAGGTAGTCAGTTTTCCAGCGTTTGCTGAACTGATGATGTAAAACTTTCAGTCGTTCCCACCTGTTTATCATAGAGAGATTTTCGTGGTTCGGTTCGGGAAGCGAGAGCATTGGTGCTCCTCGGAGAAAGTGACCGGGAGTGAGGGCGGTTAGGTCATTAGGGTCCTGAGATAGCTGGGAGATGGGACGAGAATTGAGTACGGCTTCTATTCGAATTAATAAAGTCGAGAACTCTTCGAAAGTGAAGCTGTGAGTTCCGGAGACTTTTTTGAAGTGGGTTTTAAAGCCTTGGACCGCGGATTCCCATAATCCGCCCATATGGGGTGCGCCGGGGGGTATAAATTTCCAGTTGATTCCTTGGGGGGCGTACTTCTGGACAATGTCCGACGATACTTCGTGCAGAAATGATACGAACTCGAGTTCGGTAGAACGTTTGGCACCGATAAATGTTTTGCCGTTGTCGCTCATCATCATGTTCGGGTATCCTCGGCGCCCTACAAATCGGACGAAGGCGGCAAGAAACGCCTTGCTGGTAAGGTCTGAGCATAATTCCAGGTGGACCGCTTTGGTGGTAAAACAGACAAAGACGGCCACATAGCCCTTTACGAGGGTATGGGATCGGAGCATGGATGCTTTAAGTTGGAAGGGGCCAGCGAAATCTACACCAGTCGCGGTGAAGGGGGGCGCGAATCCACATCTCTCGGGGGGCAAGGCCGCTATTATTTGGGATCGCGTTTGTTGTTTGTCAGTGATGCAGACTTTGCACTGGAAAATGCACCTTTTGATAAGGGGTTTGAGACGGGCAATGTAGAGTTCTTGCCTTAACATTTGTTGCATGAGACGAGCCTCCGCATGTAGGAGCATTTCGTGAAGGAATCGCATATATAGAGTACAGAGGCGCGACTTTTTGGGTAGGATAATGGGATGGCGCTCATTGTAAGTGAGGGTTGCGTGGGCTAATCGGCCATTTACTCGTAGGACTCCACTCTTGTCTAGGAAGGGATTGAGTACGAGTAGGGAGCTTCGTTTCGAGATTGGTTTTGAGTCCTCCAGACATGATTTTTCAGGAGCGAAGTATCGAGTTTGGGCCATTATGAGGAGACGATGTTTCGATCTTTTGAGATCGGCATGAGTTAGAGAGGGTTCGGTGGGGTCATTAATACCGTTCGCCGCGTCTTTTAGCCGACGTACAAACTTGAGAACATACGCTATGACACGTAAAGCACGAGGGTAGGAGGAGAATCGATCTAAGAGATCCTCACTCTCTTCCGTAACATGGAGGGCTTCTATTTTACGTGCCTCTGGAGGGGCGACGTTGCGAACTGTTGGCCAACATGTTGGCGCAGCGTCCCCTGGAAACAGACGGCGTCGAGAGTGTTGTTGTTGTGGACAACATTCCAAAAGTAGAACCATCTCGTTTGGAAAAATTGAAAACCGTCATCCAAAAATTGTTTTCGCATTGCGGAGAAATAGTAAATGTGGTATTTCCCGTAGACGACGAAGGTAAAACAAAAGGTTATGCTTTTATGGAATACAAAAACGCCAGTATGGCTGAGGAGGCAGTCAAAAATTTGAATAATCATCGTCTTGATAAAAATCACACCTTCGCTGTTAACTTATTCACCGACTTTCAGAAGTATGAGAATATCCCAGAAAAATGGGAACCCCCTACCCCGCAACCATTCAAGATGCAAAATGATTTATATACTTTCATCACTGATCCGGATGCCTACGATCAATATAGCGTTGCTGCTGAAACTGCACCGAATTCTGTGCAAGTATCTTTTTGGCAAAACACTCTTCCAGAGCCTAATGAATTGGAGTCTCGTGAACGTTTCACAGATACATTTGTAAAATGGTCACCACTGGGAACTTATGTGGTCACATTCCACAAACCCGGTGTTGCTATTTGGGGTGGAAGTAGCTTCCAAAAGATTCAGAAATTCCCGCATCCAAGCACACAATTCGTAGAGTTTTCACCCTGTGAAAATTATCTTGTCACTTATGGTCCAACACCCACCGGCCAGAAGGTTATAATTTGGGATATACGTAATGGTGCTGAGAAACGTTCATTTGTTGCTGATGGTATGTCTGTACTGTCAATGTTCCTGTGGTCGCATGATGACAAATTCGTGGCACGTTTGGGCGATAACTCTATTCATATCTATGAGACACCATCTTTCTACCTGCTTGATTTGAAATCAATTAAAATCCCTGGAATACGAGGACTTTCATGGTCACCAACTGATAACGTGATCGCCTATTGGGTGGAGGAACAGAATCAGATTCCCGCGCGTGTTACACTTATGGAGATACCGAAAAAACGTGAGACTCGTAATAAGAACTTGTTCCATGTTGCTGATTGTAAGCTGCATTGGCAAAAATCCGGCTCGAAGGACCATGTACAATGATGAATACTCACGGTGGTGGGCGATCCTTGACTCTCGAAGCTGTTATGCGGCGTACTGCGTCCACTGCGGGGTACTTACTCCTATGAGCTCGGGGTTGCACGTATAATATGTGTAGCACAACGTTTGATGACTCCTCCCTTGGTTGGCAAACTGGGCGCTTTGTTGTCCGCCCTCGCAATGCACGTTCCGTGGTTGGTATTTGCGATAGTTTGCGAATATTAGACTACGTCACTACGGAATTACACTCATAAATGTATGAGTAATTGAAAATTCGGAATATAAATTTCAGCAAACACTATCAATTTTACTTTTATTTTCACTATAAAAGCCGGGTTATATGACAATGTTAGCAAAGGTAAAAAAAGCAATGAGAAAAACGAAAACAATAAGAATAAAAATGATGGCCGCCGCCACATCAGCTGATTTGCATGCGGCGAATTGATGTGGGGTGATTTACGCGACAAGGGTTGCCACACGTCCCTTCAATTAAATCTAAGGGTGAGTTCATATGTTGTGGTGATTAAATATAATAATATAATGTATACGTAAATTCAAAGTTATATACACGATATACAATGATACCTATAATAAATGTATGTACACTTCAGGGGTAAATACGAGTAGGTCGAATAATTCATGAACTATATAATAATAATATTGAGTATTCGTTTTGGGGGTTAGGACGTGTGGCTACCTGGGTCGCGTAAACAATAACTATGGACATCATTATTGTATTTCACAAGATCATTTAGATAATTCGGCAGGTTTCCTAATTTTATATTATGTATAAATTTCAATGTATAATATAACACAAGTTGCTTCACACTAAGCCAGTTCAAGCTGTTTAGGAGATCCTGTATGGGAGTATCGAAACGTTTTTTTAGTATAAATCGCATCATCTTATTTTGTTTTACCTGTAATCTAGCTATGCTTAAATCAGCCATTGTAAACAAAATCGTTGGGCAATATATAAAATAAGGCTCAATGATAGACCTATAAACTATTGCTTTAAAATATCTGATTATGTGCTTGCAAGTTCCGAACATAAAGCCTATCTTTTTTGATACTTCCCCCTCTATGTATTTAAGATGCTCATCAAACTTAAGCCTGTCATCTATTATCACTCCTAAATATTTTATTTCGTTTACTCTTTCTAACTGTATATTTGCTATTTTTAGAGACTCATTGTCAATTTCTGAGTGTGACTTCCTCATAACCATCCATTTTGTTTTATCTATATTAATTTTGAGTTTTTTTTGGCATAGCCATTTATAGCCAGAGTCTATGTCTGCTTGTATCTTCACTGTAGCTTCAGATATTGACGGACAGCTTGTCAACAATGCATCATCTGCAAAGAGTCTTATCTTACAATGTTTTAAACAACTTTTAATATCATTTATATAAATTATAAAGAGTATCGCCGCCAGTACTGATCCCTGCGGTAAACCTATTTCAACATCTTTTTCAGATGATACCGTGTTTCTAATAACAGTTTTCTGTTTTCTTCCCGAAAGGTAGCTTTTGAACCACTTTAGTGCTGTATTTCGTACGCCGATGCTATACAATTTCTTCAACATCATATCCCTGTCAATAGTTTCAAATTCTCGCTTTAAGTCAAGAAAAACAGAGACTGTTACCAGTTTGCACGTCATGCCTTCTTTCCACTCTGCTATCACCATGTTGAGTGCGGTTTCACAGAAGTGTTTTGCTCTAAACCCTGATTGCTCGCTAATAATAATTTCATATTTGTTTACATATTCGAGCAGCTGCTCTTTAACTATTTTCTCTAATATTTTCTCATCACTAGGCAATGTATTTATTGGACGGATCTCTTCTGGTTTTACTGTTCCTTTAACCTTTTCAACGGATACAATTGTCGACGTTTTCCAGCATGATGGGAAAGCTCCACTATTTAAACTTTTATTAATTATACAAGTATAAGTGTATCCCAAGTACACCATACTATCTTTGAAAACACCTTCTGTTACTAATTTCTTCCCTCCGTATTTATTTTTTAGTGTCGCTACTTTTCTCATGAACTTCTCTATATTTATATTTTTAAATTCAAATAAACTTCTATTTATTCCTACCTCAGCTTCAACTGGCATAATGGTTTCAATACTATTACGAATATTTATTATACTCTCAACAAAAAACTGATTTAATTGCCTTGCAATTTCATAATCTTCCTCAACAAGGATGTTATTTATAACCACTCTTTTTAACTGAGAGGTCTCATTGTTCATATTTACAGCATCTTTTAGACATTTCCACATTAGTCTTTGGTTGATTATAATTTTATTTTCCATGTATTCCTTCTTTTTTATCTTGATAACTTTTTTGTAGTGTCGCTTCGCATTATTATAATCCTCCCACGAGTTCGATATCTTTGCCAATTTGAAAAGTTCATATTTTAGCTTGTTTAGTTCTGTTAGCTCCCGGTCATACCATTTAGTCATTAATTTGATTTCAATTAGCTTTTCATATGTTATCATTGACATTGCGTCTTTTAAGATGTTGCTTATTATTATCACTTTCTCTTCAGTGTCACAGTTGGTTAAGTTTGCAAGATTGTAACTCCTAAGAAGATTTAATAAGTTTTCCTCCATGTAGTTATCCCAGCATAAGCGATTGTCATACATTCTCATTTTGTTACTTTTTTGGACAGGAATTTTGAAGCAGATTGTTTCGTGGTCTGATATTTTTTGCTAATCTAAGTTTTGTATTTATATGTCATCACTATTGCTGAAGAGAAGGTCTATTTTGGTTTGCGATGATTCAGTAATTCTTGTATTAAAATTTATTAATTGTCTCATTGACCTTGATGCGAATGTTTGGCTTAGTTGGTTCGAGTACGTTGATTGTATATTCATGTTTATGTTGAAATCGCCAACTACAACATTATTTTCATTTTCAATAAAATACTCTTCCATCACTTCACCCATATATCTAATGAACTCAGAGTCGCTTGTATTCGGTGAATGGTATACTACACCAATTCGCCATCTAATCGTGCTTCTTGTTGTTTTTAGCACAACACACCACAAATTATTATTTATATTGTCGTTATAAATCACTTTAAACTCGATCAATTGGTGAATATATATCAGTACACCACCTGTGTGTCGACTGTATGAATCGCACCTTATATGGTTATATCCCGTAATATTTAGCTCAGAGTCACTGATATTCTCTGTGGTATGAGTCTCGGCACAGAAAACAAAATTTGGAGTTTCTTCTTCTATCATTCTCTCAACTTCTTTCTTATTGGCTGTAATACTGTTTGTATTGAGGTATATGCATTTTATGTTATTTTTCCGCTTCTTATGTTTGTTATTGTTATTTTTCAAACTGAATGTCTCATCATTGTTTAATTCATATTCATATAACATAGACACTCCTTGTCAAATGTGTCGTGATTTATTTCTAACGGCAGGTTTAACTTTTCCTTCGCTTTAATGCAATTTAAACATTTATTTATTGGATTTTCATTACACGTTTTCGAGTTATGGCTCGCATGGCACTTGTGGCAGACTTCTTCATTTCTGCATTCCGAAGCTTTATGGTTAAAACCTTTACATTTATAACACCTTAGTACACTGATCGCATCGTACACTTTACATCTTTCCCAGCCGATATTAATTCGTTCCGCAGCTAGAATCTTGGTAAAGTCATCTTTTTCAGTTTTGTTATTATGTCATAAACCACTGTATTTCCTCGTTTTCGTTCAATTTACAAAGAAATTCGGTCCCAATCATCTGTTTGGCTATATTATCTATTAAAAAAGTAAAGGGGAATTCACCTCTGAAACCTAAATTTACGTTTAAAAGCCATTATCCGTACGTGAAAATTGATGAGCCATTAGCTGCAGTAAGAATTATGTGTGAAAGTTTCGTATTATAAAACTTAGACTCGGGTAATAAAAAAATTTCAGCTCCACTATCAATCCAAAAATTAGTATATTATCTTTATCAAAAATTAATAAGCGACGAGTTGAAAATTCCAAATTGCCGTTGTTCGTCGCTGCAAAAATGGCTGAATTAAGATAGCTGACTTTTTATTTTTATTATAAGCACACGGTTGTTCACAATTTCAAGCGTTATTTCCAAATTTGTAATAAAATCTAATTTATAATTCTAAATAAATGAACATTTTTTAAAAATTTTATCAAAAATCCAAAATGAAATATAAAATTTACATATCAATACAAAGTACAGATCTTACGAATGTTAAATATTACAACTGGGTAAGAATTTCTGAAACGGATCACTTAAAATTGTGAAAACTAATTTTCTATCAACAATTATATTATTTGGTCGTTATTGACAATACAAACAAATTCCTATTTTTGATTTTTGGAAATAAGGTTTTATGGCGAATTGAAAATGTTTGTCTTTTTTATATCAAAGACCGATAACTTCTGATATACTGGACCGATTTTGATAATTCAAATGCCAATATTGTCGCTTCCAACAACTCTTTAGGAGCACAATAAAAATACAAATATGTCAAATATTACTCTCTAAATATTCCGTTGAGAAAAAAAATTTGCCAGTTATTATAATTTGAACACTTTCTCCTCTGTGATTTTTAAACAAAATTTAGTTTTTAGTTCATAACTGTGTAAAAAATCTTTGAGTTAGACACAGCGTTCTGCTGGAACAATTTAGTTTAAAAAAAAATTGGCACGAAAAGTGTGAATGAGCTCTTGTCATGAACATCAAGAGTATCAAACTACTCTTTCAGTGAAGTCGCGGTGGATCGTCGAAATATCTCTTTTTAAACCTTCTGAAGCTCCACAAGAGGATACATTTGACCACAAAATCGCTTTAACAATGGCTTTTGTGCATTTTTCGATGTAGAGGGGTTCTATTACTTACATATATCGAGAAAAACTACACTTTTTAGAAAAATTATGCACAACTACTAGTAAATTAAATAATTTATGCGTATTTCAGACACTAGTTGCACTTCTCTATATTTTCAATGCAAATGCAATAAAACCAAATGTTTCCTGAAGGATTTATAATAAAATGCTTGAAATCGAAATGAATACGAATCCGTCGTCAAAAATTTCCCAAAATGTCTAGTTCCTGACAAAAACTGGTCTGAAACATGCCCCCCCCCCCGTGTGTTGGGTGCACATTCATAATTTGATTCTCAGTTTATTTATAGAGTAATGTTCAGAAAATATTATCTGGCACAAGAAAAGTTTGTGACTGGTAACAATTATTATATACAATTTTTCAAAAATGCCCGAAAACGGAAAACTCGTGGTTTTCCCATCTTTCAAAAATTACATAAATTAACCCTGATATACCAAAAACTTGCTCATACCAGAAAATATTGAATGGCCCTTTAAACAAGTCGACAATCGAACTATTTATTTGTATATGTAGTCAAATGAACATCAAATTCTTACTGACTATGGGAATTTATTATAAATCAAACGAAAGTATTAAAAATGATCATAAAGTAACGATCGTACTACTTCACTAGGTAAAGCCAGGTCGACATTTGGAACACTATTTAACTCAGCTAGGGTCCTAACAACGAGCATATTTAGCATAATTTGAACTAACGAGACCGATGTAAAACAAAGCAACAAATCTGAGATTACGCATAGGGACAGTGAAGTATAGTCGTTCCAAGAGATAGGGGCAATCTATAGAGCCATTTACCACATTAGAAACAAAGATGCATGCGAGAAATGAGAATCTACTGCTTAGCGGTTTCATATTAAGAAGTTGACAGCGCGATTCATATGACGGGATAGGATCAGCAAAATGTAAAGATCGTAAGACGAATTTGATGAAAACTTTCTGCACTCTTTCGAGGCGGCCTATGTATGAGGAAAAGTGCAGCCTCCAAATGAAGGACGCATAGTCAAGCCTGGATCTTACTAACGAAACGTAAAGCGTTTTCAGAGTGTACGGGTCCGAAAAAGAAGTGCTATTCCTCCGGATGAAGCCTAACATAGCATCCGACTTTGGAATAATGTAATCAGCATGAGTCGCAAAACTTAATTTCACATCAAAATAGACACCCAAGTCCTTGAAATCAGTAGCCAAACTGAGGATGGCCCCGAAGATGTAATACCGCGTAAGAAACGGACTAAGCCTTAGTTTATGTAGAATGGGAACACTGTAATATTCAGAGAAAGGTAGTTTTGGATGCACCATAAAAATAATCTATCAAGGTCAGAGCAATTGGTTGAGAGCAATAGGGTCATAATGATTTCGAATTGCGGTGTAAATCTTGAGGTCATCTGCATAGAGAAGAAACTTAGAAGTTTGAAAGCAGGAACCAATATCATTAATAAAAATAATGAACAACAAGGGCCTAAAACGCTGCCTTGGGGAACACCAGATGTAGCCGTAAAATGGGGAGTGGAGATATTATCAATAATGACATAGAACCTGTTAGAGATATTGATGCTTTTTTCCAATCATCGGTGAACCTTCCTGATGATAAGGACAGATTGAAGATATGTGTTAACGGTACAAAACGAGAAGGACACTTTTTGAAAACGATCGCAGCAAGGCCATCTATGTCCAATTGATTAGCAGATTTCAAACTGGCCACGCCTTTCATGCCATCTTCTTTGGTCACAACAAACGATCCGAATCCAAGTAAGGATTCAATGACAAAGTCAGGGGCAAAATTGGAGCAGAAGCACTCCACAAAACGGCTAACAGCCTCTTCAGGAGTATTACCATTTTGTTTCCGTGATCTAACGTAACTCCAGAAGGCTTTCAGGTTGCTTTTGATATTGACTTCAAACGTCCTAATGCAACTCTTGTAAAGTATTTTATCAAGACAGTTAAATTTAGCGGCCGCCGTGGTGTGAAGGTAGTGTTGCCGGCCTACCACACCGAAGGTCCATGGTTCGAGCCCTGGTACAGGTAACATCAAAAGTGATTTGAAAAAAAAAAAAAAAGTTTTTCAAAACGGGGTCGCCCCTCGGCAGTGGTTTGGCAAACTCTCCGAGTGTATTTCTGCCATGACAGGCTTCTCAGCAAAAATTCGTCTCCTTTGTAGATGCCGTTCGGAGTCGGCAAAAAACTGTACGTTTGTAGGGAAAATTCAAATCGGCACACCACAAATTGGAAGAGAAGCTTGGCGCAAAAATCTCTTAGGAGGTTTATGATGATATACCTGTTGTATATCGCGCCATAAAGAGAAAGAGTTAAATTTAGCTAGATATGGACGGCATTGAATGTAAAAATGTGGATCCACAGATACTTTTGATTTTTTGTGGAACTTATTTCTCAAGTTTTTTAGGCGCTTTAACTCTTTATTATATCAAGGTAATCTGTGAACCCTTCTAGTCAACGTAGGAATATTATCAACACAAAGGTTGTGAATATGAGTCTTGTAAATACTATAGGCCCTTGCGGTGTCCAAATTCGCAAACAGAGTTTAAATGGTCAAAATCACACAAGCAGTAATTGAACTTTATTCGCCCGATATCTAATGGATTAGTACGAAATTCATAGTATTTTAGACTTAAGACTAGTGGAGACTGATGAATATTTGTCTTAAGATTTTGCGAACTTGATTCGAACAGTTCAAAATTTACATCATTACTTATGAAAATTAACCCTCTAACCGGCACGGGGGCCTTTAGGCGGTGTTAAGTTGAACAGATATAGCCCGCATACCTCTATTTTTCTTCTTTAGTTATTGACACATAATCTTCGCCAAATATTTTATCTATGTCGTAACCTTGATTTTATAGTTTTAAGTGGTGGCAGAGCTTCGTTATAATCATTCTAGTTGAAAAGTTGAGTGCAATTTGCAAAAAAAAATAGTTTTGACAAACGTGTTTTTGGTAACTGGGACATTCCAGCCAAAAGAGGAAAACGACATAAAATTTAAAATGCTACTAATATTTCCTATTTATTCAGTTATCTGTAACTAAATGTGTATATTTTCCTAATCTGGTAACGGAAATATAGAAAAATATGTAAAAACGCAAAATTTTTGTCCTTATAACTTTGACTTCACACCTTACTATTTTGTGGAAAAAGTTTGGTCATGTTTGCATTGCTGTATCAGCTATATTTTCATTTATAGAAAAAAATTTGCTAGTCATTCAAGTAAAGCAGAGAAAAAATTAAATAATTGCAAAACATAATATAAAAAAAGGAATGTGATTTTTGTGTATATCTTCATTAAATTGATTCATATGGGGTGTCCCAGGAGTCACACGAAAAGGCATACAAATTGGTCTGGTAACCTTAGGTATGACCCTACGAAACCAGATATATCTGGAAGTAAGGATAAAGAGGCTGTTCACCGTCTAAATACATTTTTTGAGTTAAAAGGGTCATACTGTGGTTTCTAGACTATTTTGAAGTGTGTCCCAGGAGTCACACGAGTCTAAACTCTCATGTATTATTCAGATGAATGCCGCACAGAGGAAAAGGAAACAGCGAGAGAAAATGAAGGTGGATATGATGTATACTCCAGTTGCAGTGATGATGAACTTAACGAGAACCAAAGCAAAAAGTTCGGCGAAATATATGTTAATACGCATAAACAATAGAATATTACTTAAAATAGATTCTAAAACGAAATTTTGAATTGTTTTTAGTTTTTATTATATAGTTTTAAATAATTGTTTCGAGAGATGTTGAATTCGACTTGTTTTTAATAAATATTTAATCAGAATTTTGAAGTAAATATAAATATTATTTTGCCTTCACTTTATTTTATTTCACTTAATTGGCTTGGTTTCAATTCTGCTGGGAGAAATTTATGAATAACTTGGTCAAAAAGGGTTGAAATAATAAAACTGATTTCAATAATCTGGTATATTACATATTTCGCACTTGTCCCAGGAGTCACAAATACCTGTCCCAGGAGTCACAATTTAAATATTTGAAAATAGTTTATTGAATTTGAATATACAAAATATTTTTATAGAATATGGTACTTTGCAGTATGCATTTTCCACCATATACAAATTGTAGGTGAAAGTTGAATAGTTGAACTAAAATTCGTATTCGTGCCCACAAAGATGCAACAAAGGGATTTTTCGGTGTCCCAGGAGTCACACTCAGTTCTTAGTAGTTACAAAGGTACTTGTTGTTATTTGGCCAATTCTTTTAATGCATTAATTGTATTGGATATTTATCCACGTCGATAAATATATTTCAAAGCAATTCAAGTCCCGATGTCAGTTTTTCAAGGCAAAGTTGACTCAGCTCTGGAGTCAAATGTCCCAGGAGTCACGATGGAATGGCCCAACTACAAAAAAGTGATAACGATTTCTTTACTAAAAAAACAAAAATGTTGGTAAGTGAAATAAATTCTAAAAATTAGAAAGTATGAAGAAGATGTGGATTTATAATTAAATTTATAAAATTATTGGCCAAAAATCATACACCGCCTAAAGGCGGAGTGGGCAACTAACAGGTAAGTCCAGCTAGTGGCGGGGTGGGGGGGTTCAGCCCCGAAAGCAAAATTATGAACCTTTTTGAATATCTGACATACCTTTTGAATATTCGACTGTATCGCACTAGAGTTAGTAGGTATGAGTTTTTTTCATTTTCAACAAAACTTGGCCTGTTAGAGGGTTAAATCTAATATGCGATCTAGCTTATTATTATAATGGTTTACTTGTCGTAAACCGATACTTAAGATACTATCTGTAACATAGAGTTCACAGTCAGAGGATACATTAACAGGGGTTAGCAAGAGGAATTACTTAAATTACGCCAAATAATGTTACTTAGATTAAGGTCGCCAAGAACGCATAGATGGTTATCCCCAATTTTGGTGCTTAATCATGTATTATTGTCGACGTAAGATTTGTAGATCACGTTTCTGCTATTCGGAGGAGTATATGAAAAGCACACATATGAGTTATGCACTTTAATACATTGCTGATCGAGAATGGAATCAGGATTTTGACAAGAGACGAGCAGAATTTAGGCTGAACCGCAATCAGAACGCCACTTCCTCTTGAGTAGACGGTCTCCACTTCATCTCTATCCTTACGAAAGACATTGCATAGATTCGGGTCGAAGAATTCCGAATCGTAAAAATTTGGAGTAAGCCAAGTTTCTATGATAACAAAAATTTCAAATTCTAGGAGAGAGCTAGTTCTCCAAATGGCATCGGATTAAGTCCTCATACCAGAAAAATTGTGAAAATAAATATTTCTCTCTCTATGGCGCGATATACAACAGGTATTTCATCATAAACCTCCTAAGAGATTTTTGCGCCAAGCTTCTCTTCCAATTTGTGGTGTGCCGATTTGAATTTTCCCTACAAATTGGTGGGACCTACAGTTTTTTGCCGACTCCGAATGGCATCTACAAAGGAGACGAATTTTTGCTGAGAAGCCTGTCATGGCAGAAATACACTCGGAGAGTTTGCCAAACTACTGCCGAGGGGCGACCCCGTTTTGAAAAACTTTTTTCAAATCACTTTTGATGTTACCTGTACCAGGGCTTGAACCATGGACCTTCGGTGTGGGAGGCCGGCAACACTACCTTCACACCACGGCGGCCGCCAATAAAAATATAATTTAATATTTAGGACTGTTTAAAATTTGCGGATACCATCACGTCGGATGAGAGCGTCGCTAGCGAATTAGAGATGTCTTCGGCACAGAGTTTTCGAAGTTATTTTATCTCAGCGTGTAATTTTTTAGTTTTTTCCATTAAAATGCATTTATCCGCTTGAAGAGCATGAATAATGGTAAGAGACCGTGATGGCTCGGCTTTAAGCTCATTGATTTCACGGAGAATTTCAGATGATGTAAACTGCAGTTCAATTGGCTTTGATGGTGTTGTTGGGAAATAATAATATTATTATTATTACCACTGTTGGCACTTCCAATTTGCTCAGTGGCAGGAGAATGTGAAGAATGCGATGGCAAATTAGTGCAATGCCCTTCGCCAACACAAAGTACAATCACGAGCATCAGAGTGCAGATGTATAGAAAATAAAACGAGAGGTCCGATAAACGAATGTGCGAAAAATTGCAATTTCACTTGTTAAAATACATGAGCGTATCAAACGTTCATCGAAAAAAAAATTATATAAAAAAAAAAATTTTTTAATTATTCAAAATAAAAAATAGTAAAAATAATGGTGAGGCAATGCTTTATATGCAAACAATATATGTAAATATTTTACGAAAGTTCCATTCTAGTGTACCCAAAAACGCAGAACTGCGAATTAGATGGATGGATGCATGCGATATCAAAAACACACCCAAACATGCGATTTATGTTTGCTCCAAACATATATGTAGTATTTCTATATTGCTAGAAATTACTTACTACACTCGCCATCATCAGAGTGCAGATATGTATATAGGAAACGAACGTACCAAAATGACATATGTATTTCGTTTGGGAAAATCTATGAGCGTATTTTACTTTCATTGAAAAATATTTTTAATAAGATACAAAATTGTAATCTTGTAGTAGATTTGTATCAACTTAAAATAACGCAAGCCTTGCATCAGATTCGAGTTGACTGAGGTGTAACCATAAGGTGGGTCGATTTTTATGGACGAGAGTTAACCAATATCGCGCAATCGATTTTTTGATATGTTTTGGGCTCAGGAAAAAAAAGTTCCACTACGCATACCCAAAAAAATAATTTTCGAGCCTGCAAAATTTCATTTTTTCGACTTTGATTTTTAAGGTATTTTTTATGACCTACTAAAAAAATTTTCATTTGATTTCAAAATTTTCATGTATACCCTGTCCGACCCAAAAATGTCCGCTAAACACGTTGCCGATAACAGTTTTTTGAAAAAAAAAATATTTTTTGGGTTTTGGGGAGTGTTTTGGTCAAAAAATTTAACCTTCGCCATTTTTTAAGGGTTTTTTTTAAACATACATGTAAAAATGTTTTCGATGAAAACGAATTTGCCTCATATTTCCTGTCGCCCTTAAAATTATGCTTTAAAAACGTTGGCGATAACAGTTCTTTGAAAAAAAATTTTATTTTCGGGTTTTGGGACTTGTTTTGGTCGAAAAATCGACTTTTATTTTTTTGGGTATGCGTAGTGGAACTTTTTTTTCCTGAGCCCAAAACCTATGACAAAATATTTTTAAGTTGTGAATGGGGCAAGCTGACATATTCCCGACCATGGGCTGACATTTGGGAATAATTATTGTAAGTAACCTTGGTAACCATTATTCCATGTTTCATCCACTCTTATATTAGTTCTTATTGCCACTGATTCTTGTGATAGTTTGTGTAATACAAGTTTCTATTGCCATTTATCAACAAATTTTTTTTTTCAATATCAGCCCGTGGTATGGTAGAGTGCAATTGCGGAACTACGGCCGCGGGTCGCCGCTCTCCTGGTGTATTTCTACCGTGCAGAGATTCTATCGAAATTCCATCTGGCTTAGCAGCAACCGCTCAGAGTTAAAATGTAGGTCCATAAATTTAAAAAAATAATAATAATTAGAAACTTCAAATACCGAATCTCAAATTGGAGAAAAGAGAAGAACATTCTTAAATTCCTCGGAGGTACATATATTGCGCCAAATTACTATTATTTTCTTCAATATCGTTAAAGCGGTGTTTCATAAAACTCTTGAATCTATTTATATTAGCTTGAACCGCTCCTGTAACGATTTGACTTTTTAGTATCAGTGCAAAAATTGAATGACTGAAACTCCAATTGGTATTCATGTCGGTAAAATATCCCGTAATTTTACGTGTTATATACGAGTCAAATGACTAGTAGCTGTGACACCGGTGTGAGCAGTACAGCTATATGTTTATCTTAGGTCAAGAAATAAATGAGAATGAGCGAGATGTAAAACCGCACACACAGGAACGCGAAGAAAGAAACAGTCAAAAAGTTGACAAATGCTCTTAAAAATGTGATGGGAGAAATACGGAAACTTTCGGTATGGCTCCAGGTAAATTGACTAATCATTTTACCCGTATCGTTTTTGCAGGGATATTTCATAGCTAACAAAAATACACGCATACAATACAATCTCAAAAATTGAGTTTCGCTGTCTCCCTTTGATTTCGATTTCAAAACACATTGCGGGCATAGCGTGCTAGCAATATAGAAGTATTAAATATATGGGCAAGCCACTTGACCAGTGTTGCCGTTTTGGTTATTTTTAACCACACACTTTAAAACGTTTTTGGTAATTTGGTAACATTTCTCCCTGTTTGGTAATTTTTTCGATGTCTGGAGACCAATATATAGTTTAAGGTAAAATATCCCGCAAATGCTGAAAGAATGGTATTTCAGAAAAGGAGCTTAAGTTATAGAAGAAAAATGAATAGGTTTTTCTTGAAAAATGTGTAGTGGCTTAAAAAACGTATATATTCTGAACTATATTTAGTTAAAGAGATTCGAAGAGGTTTCGTTAATTTTTCTTTTCACAATTCCATCTAGGATACAATACTTGTTTATTATTTAATTTATGTACGTACGCAACTTTAATTTCAAATAAACCTGTATGTGTTCGTTTATATAAAATAGTAGTATTTTGGTAATTTATTTTTGAATTTTTGGTTATTTTTTTATTGTTGTGGCAACACCGCACTTGACATTGTTTACAGAGAAAATTGCTGGCTGAGTTAAGCAAAAACTCCAAATCATTAGGCGAAATACCGACACAGTCTATGAAAAAAGTCATTGCATTGCACTTTCGGTTGACTGCGATCAACTTTATGACCCCAAACACAGGGCATTTAGTATGTTTTGTTTTGTGTAAAAACAAAAATATATATGTACGAAGTATTTAAGCTAACAAACACTATGGATTAATGCAGATTGTCAAAAAGTATTTATTAGAACAAGTTTATTAATATACATATGTCTCACTACCACTCGAGGATTTAATAATAATTAATAATGCAAGTTCACGAAAAAACAATGATTGCACGGAGCACACGAAAAACACGCCTTCACTCAACGATTTACTTTGCGTAAAATTTTAAATGTAAGATATACCTTTTGCAATGCGACTCTCGCGACCATCACTTCTCTTCTGGGCAGTTTGTTCTTCTTCAGTAATTTTCACATGCGTGCCAAATACGGATCTTCCTTCTGACATTGCCGCATCTTCTTCAGGAAACACCTGTCCACTAAATCCTTTGATCCGGAAGCTACCTCTCCCTCACGAGGCTCCTGCTTATTCACCTCTACCATCACTTCTTTGCTGCTATATCCAATGTAGTGACCAAAGACCAGAGGCACCATTTGGTTATTGTAAGTCATAATGCTGTACCTCACGTTGGTGTGAATGTCTCCCTTAGCCAGGAAGTCGACGCCAATGATGACTTCGTCTACAATATTTGCAAAAAGAAGCAAAATTTGCAATCACAGCTTTACACATCACTTCTCCCAGGACTTGCTTTCTTTCACCAGTTACCGTCCACAACTTAGCTTTCTGCAATTCAATTGTTTCACCCTCCCGCTCACCAAGTCACTTCGAATGATGGAATGTGATGCACCCGTGTAAATAGTCAGCAAGCGCTCTTTCCCATCGACGCATACCTCAACAGACAGTAACATAACTCGCTTTTTTTCCGAGTTGTAATACAGGGATTATGGGGCATTCATCTTGCTCATCTCCTCCAGCTCTGCGTTCCTTTCTTAGATCCACCAACTTTTCCTGATTAGATTATTCCGCCGCTGCCTTTTCCATTCTCCTTCTATTTCTCCTACCTTCAAATTCCCATTGTTCCTATTCCCTTTCTTCTTCCTTTCCATTCCCTTCTTCCTCGCAACCCCTCTCTAAACCAAACATTGTATGGCTAATTTGCACCGGATATAGCGAATTTAGTTTTTCCTTCAGGGGTGGCACATTGAATCTTAAAATTGCATTGGGGTGTGGCACCACTCACTTTTCTCTGAAGCCAGTGTCAATATGTGGAATTGACACCATCCACTAAAATTGTGTATATCTTGATTAAGTGACACATATATCTAACTATGATTAATTTAAATCAAATATATCCACTGGGCCATGGCTCCGTACACTTTTCCAACATTACGTAAAGCCTTTTCTGTACCCAGTGAACCCGGGTCGGTGCGGTGATATTGTCATAAGGAGCACTTTAGACGCGCATAAAAGACACACATTCATTTTTATAAAATTGTAAAATTAAGCGTTGCGGAAGAATAATATATCATGTGTAGAAATTTCTGAGGTAGGCCACTTTTTTTAAGTTCGATTTTATTCCCGAAACTTGTTTGTATAGTTCACAACAATATAAAAATATGCTTGGGCCAGTTTTTCGAAATTCGAGTTATTTTCAAAGTTATAGCTATAAACCTCTTTTCCAACTAAATTATTCTGAAACGCGATCTGAGAGGATAAAATAATCAAAAATATTAAAAAAGCTATAACTTAGAAAATAATTCGAGTTTCGAAACATTGTAAAAGATATATTTTTGTTTGATCGTTGTGAGGTGGCTCACTTCACAAATTGTTACCTTCCTGTACCACACTTTTATAAAAGCGTGAAACTATTGGACATTGATATCATTGGCATAAACAACCGCGCCGTAACTTCTGCTTACTCCAAACTAGAAAAAGATACGGAAAAAATTTGTTTTATGGTAAACGAGGGCAAAACGAAGTACATGTTGTTATCAAGCAAAGAGTCAGCGCATTTGCATCTTGGCAAACTAGTAAAGGACATATAGCATCTCTCTTTAAATATACCCAATATTTGTTAACGCACATTAGGCTGTGAAGCTGTAAATTTTTATCCAAATCCCTTGTCACTTTGGCGGGATAACTTAACAAATTATTGCATTTTGAACATACGTAGGGTCGCTGCCACGCCCATTTTCGAGGGCTTAGTCACCTTTAGCAAGAAACCGCTGGGACAGACATTCATAGCAATTTAACATTCTACCGAAATCCGCAAAAAAAATTTAAATTTTGCAAACAAATTATTTTACCCCCAAACAAAATGCATCAGAAAAATTCACTTGTTTTTGTAATAATGAACTGGAAAAAGTGTAAATAGCGGGAAGACTATAGCATTTACAAGAAAAATTGTAGAGACACTTTCGATGGAGAATCACCTCACCAGAAAACTGTGGAAGAAAAGTGTTTGACAGATGTCACAATTACCGAAATAATTAAAACAAAAACAAAAAAATGCACGTTAATTGGCTGCAGAAAAGTATGTTTTACATATTTTTGGATTATTTTTTTACCCTTTCATGTCCACTAGTAGGAGAGTTAGATAAACAAAAAAAAACTATGGTCCAAATCACTTCCGTATTCAGTCGATTTTCTGTCTCCCTCGCCTGGACTATAATGTTTGCAAAAGATTTCAAATTAAATAAAAGAGAGCTGAATTTATAAGTCCGATCCCGTGCTTTTCTGCCTAAAACTAGGAAAACTGTCAACAATTTGTTGATAGCGCGAGGGAGTAGCACTAAAAAGTACAGGATTGATTTTCAGTAAAAAATATATAAGGTACCAATACTATAAATCGACGTGCCATACGAAAACTTCTCAAAATTTCTTACGAAAACTAACTATTTAAAAATTTCCTACGAAAACTAACACTTTCGACTTGTGGCTGACGAAAACTAACACTGTCGACTTTTGGCTGACGAAAACTAGCACTTTCGACTTTTGACTGAAGAAAACTAGCACTTTCGTCTTGTGATTGACGAAAACTAGCACTTTGTTTTTCTGCTTATTTACAGGGTCTAAATTCGTTTAAGAGGTTTTTTTTTTAATACTAGAAAGAGCCCACATAAATTGACATGTGGTGTGATAGTAGTCTTGCTGGCCTACCCTCGCTGTCGCAACCCTCCGAGTGTATTCCTACCATGAAAAAGCGTCTCGTCTGCCTTAGTAAATGCCATAGAATATGTAGGGTCCGCCAATTTGTATGGTAAAAACTTCAAGCAGCAAATCAAAAACTGATAGAGAAGCTCGGCCTAAGCCTCCTTGGCGGTTTATTTGTCCATTATTATTATTTTTTGTATATATAAGTATCGAAGTGACTACAATTGAAAAGTTAATGCAGTCGTGATATCCATGAGCTAAACTAATAGAATGAAATTCGGCACACAGGTACGAGGTATACTATAGAAATGTCGAGCACGCGAACGGAAAATAAGCAAAATCGGTGAACGACCACGACCACTTTTTGCTAAAGCTTTCTAAAAGAAAGGCAGGAAACCGAAACATGCCAAATCTACTGCACTGATGAAGATAGAATGCTAGAATTTGGTAGTTACAATTATCTTATAATCTTATTTTATTTTTTTTAATTTCGGGAAATGGGTGTGGCACCGCCCACACATAAATGAACATTTGTATCGATGACTTTTTGCAAAGTTTTTTTTTTGATATATATGACACGTTTATATAAAATACACCCATACCTCGTTATACGGCCGCTCTTTATACGGCCTTTCGTTATAACGGCCCTCTTCAATTCATGCTAATTTTCGATTTACGGCCTAAAATGTTTCGCTATAACGGCCAAAAAACCGTTTTTCCTATTTCGATATACATACATACATACATATTTACATGCTGCCAATTTTGCGCAAGCGCAATTTCGATACACACTATTTTCTATTGTGACGAATTCGATGATTCCTTAATTATCAATCCTGGGTTCGATCACTATAAAGTCAAATAAACACACGCACAGATATTGTAACTAATAGCTAGTTTTATTTACTAGTAATAAACGCAAAACAATTTTAAGAGTTTGGTAACTTTACAGTAGTTCACTGAACGACGCTTGAAAATAAACTGATCAACCTGCCTTGCTTGGTCACCGCCTTATATAGTCCAACAGGGTGCTTGCCTACGCACTGAGAACTTTCTTGGTTGTTCGCTTTTCGTGTTCTGGAAGGGTCGGTCTTATTTATTAGCATCTCCTCTTTGCATCGTATTCGCAAACACTCGCGCCATCTCTCTTCCTCTTCCTAGTTATACGCTTGCATGCATAAGCGTAGCCATCGTTATCTCGGTTGTGTTAACTAGTGGTGGGAGTGTTATTGAGTTAGGGATGGTACATGCTTGAGAATAATCGCCACACTGCCCTCCACCTAAGTCTGATCGTCCCGATCAGACACATTGCCGGAACCAAACGCAGCTAGCCTTTCCAAATGGACCACCTTCATCTTATTCCTTGGCCTTCCCATAGTTTGTATGCGATATACCACATCGTTGATCCGTTTTATGACTTTGTATGGGCCTTCCCAGTTACATTGTAGTTTTGGGGACAAACCTTTCTTACGCTGTGGGTTGTATAGCAGCACTAAATCTCCTTCTATAAAACCTTCCGAATTTATTGCTTTGTCGTACCTGGCCTTCATCTTATCGCTCATGATCTTAGTCCGTTGTCTCACAAAGTCGTGAATTTCTCTCATTTCTTCTTCCAAAACGCTAGTCGATTTCCGAGCATTTACTCCTGCATCAGCGTTTATCCCAAACTTCAAGTCAGCTGGCAATCGAAGATCATTCCCGAAAATTACCTTTGCAGGAGTGTGACCAGTTGTTTCATGTACTGCAGAGCGATATGCCATTAGGAATAAGGAGATGTGAGTATCCCAATCCTTCTGGAACTTATCCACTACTTTCCTCAGGTGCTCTTCCAAGGTTCTATTGAATCGTTCCACCATGCCATCTGACTGAGGATGTAGTGCAGTTGTTCGAGTTTTCCGAATGCTCAATGTCTTGCACATTTCCTGGTTAGTAAACACTTCTGCTATTGTTTCTGCCTCTTGATTTGGAATAGGGTACACTTCTGGCCACTTGCTGAAATAGTCCATAACTACCAGGACATATTTGTTTCCGAGTTTGCTAGTAGGAAATGGACCAGCTACATCCATGGCTATCCTCTCAAATGGCGCACCTGAGTTATACTGTTTCATTTGGCCATGGCTCCTTGATTTCGGTCCTTTAGCTTTGATGCATACTTCACAGTTGGCAATCCACTCCGCGACCGATTGACGGCAACCAACCCAATAGAATCTTTGCTTGACTTTCTCCAAGGTCTTGGTGACTCCAAGATGACCTCCGCTTGGACCGTTATGTAATTCATTGAGTACATCAGGGATTTTCTTCCTTGGGACGACTATCAGCTTTCGAACACATTGACCATCCTCACTCTCCCATATTCGATGCAAACAACCGGATTCTAATTGCAAACTATTCCACTGTGCCCAATATGACTTGGCAACAGGACTTTCTGCTGACATCTCCTCTCTTGATGGTCGCTCGTTTCGTTCGATTCCTTGCATTACATGTGTAAGATCTGGATCTTCGTACTGAAACCTTCTTAATTTATCAATGTTCCATTCGTCCGTAGATGTTATAGTCATGAGCCGCACATCTATAATGTCTTCCTTGGCCTCAGCTTTGGAACAATACTTGCATTCCAAGTTACATGGTCTTCGTGACATTGCATCAGCATTTCCGTGGGTGCTACCTTCGCGATGCTCTATGGAAAAGTCATAACTTTGCAGTCGCTCTATCCACCGTGCCAATTGACCTTCCGGATTACAGAACTGTAAGAGCCATTTCAACGCTGCGTGGTCTGTCCTGACGTGGAATCGCTGCCCATAGAGATACTTGTGGAAATGCTTAACGCACTCTACCAATGCCAACAGCTCTCTCCGGGTTACACAATAGTTCCTTTCAGGCTTCCCAATTGTTCGGCTATAGTATGCAACTACCCTCTCCTGTCCATCAACAATCTGAGACAAAACACCTCCTATAGCATAACCACTCGCATCTGTATGCAGAATAAACTTTGAACCTGGAATTGGATATGCTAACATCGGGCCAGTGCATAGTCGTTCCTTCAATGTTTGAAAAGCCACCTCCTGTTCCTTCTTCCATTCAAAACTCATATTCTTCCTTGTAAGGTCATGGAGACTACTAGCTACGCTGGCAAAATTTGGTACAAATCGGCGATAATACGTGCACAGCCCAAGGAAGCTCCGTAACTCATGCAAATTTCTCGGTCTTGGCCAATCCTTTACGGCTTCGATCTTTTCCTTAGCAGTGCAGATTCCCTCCGTAGTTACCTTGTGACCCAAATAACTTACTTCCTTTTTAAACAAGGAACACTTCTTGGGACTTAGTTTCAGACCAGCACCAGCTATTCTTTGGAAAACTTCCTCCAAGTTCTTTAGGTGTTCCTCAAAATTTTTCCCAGCACGATGATGTCGTCGAGGTACACCAATCATGTTTGCCAGTGCAATCCTTTTAGTATCTGGTCCATAAGTCTCTCAAAAGTAGCTGGAGCATTGCGTAGCCCGAAGGGCATTACCGTAAATTGCCAAAGCCCTTCTCCAACGCTGAAAGCCGTCTTCTCTTTATCTTCATCCTTTACCTCCACTTGCCAGTAGCCGCTTTTCAAGTCCAGTGTGGAAAACCATTTCGTGCCAGATAACGACTCCAGAGTATCGTCGATTCTTGGCAATGGATAACTGTCCTTCTTCGTTACGTCGTTCAATTTCCGGTAATCCACACAGAACCTCATTTTTCCATCTTTCTTTTTCACTAGTACTACCGGTGAGCTCCATGGACTAGCTGATGGTTCGATCACACCGCTGTCACTCATTTCCTGTATAATTTCTCTTACTACTTGGCGTTTGGCCAAAAGAATACTACGAGGAGCTTGGCGGATGGGCCTTGCATCACCAGTATCAATTTGATGCTTCACAACTTTGGTCCGACCTGGTTTAGAACCATCCTTGTCAAATATGCTCGAGTACTTTGATAGAAGTTCCTTTGCCTTTTTCTGATGATCTTTTTCGAGGCCTGCCGTCCACGACGTGATATCATCTGAAAGATTAATCTTGATGGTAGAATCATTTTCCTGAAGCTGTTCGCAATTGATAACTACCTCGACCTCTTGGCATTGTCCCAATATTGCTCCTTTGGAAAGTTTTATCGGCGATTTGAACTCATTAAGTACTCTTACCGGTACACGTCCATCTTGTTTTGTCAGGGCCAGGGTTTTTCCTACTAATATGTTCGTCCTTGATTTGTTTGCTGCCTCGACAACCCACAACTTGTTTGTCCCATAATCTCCATCAATCTTTGCCCATATGATTGCTTCCGACTTCGGTGGAATTTGTTGGCTCTCCTCCACAAGCACTCGCTTACTAACGTATTTGTTTTCGTAACCAAAATTTAATGGCACATCCATGTTCTGGTAATTCATAATCCTGTTTTGCATGTCGATCTTGATGCCTTGCTCGCTTAAGAAGTCCACACCAACTATGATTTCGTCAACAATATCTGCTACTATAAAACTGTGTAGAACGGCCACGTTCCCAATTGTGATTTCACATGTTACTTCTCCTAGGACATGGGTGTCCTCACCAGTGGCCGTACGTAACTTTGCTCCATGCAATGGTCTCAGCTCCTTCTTGACTAAATCAGATCGAATTATGGAATGCGATGCGCCTGTATCCACAGTTAGTACGCGCTCTTTTCCATCTACATATGCAGCAGCAGTAACATTACTAGCTTTCCTTCCGATCTGTGAGACAGAGATTACGGGGCATTCAGTTGCGGGAGCCAGTCCACGCCCCTTTCGGCTGGCTCGATTTAGTTTAACGACTGATTTGGTTGGGAGGTTTGCTCATCTCCTTCAGCTTTGTGTTTTCGTCCACCTGAATTGTTGGGGTTACTGGAGCCAGTGCCGCAATAACGTGCTATGTGACCTGGTTTCCCGCACTTAAAGCATTTAATGGCACCATCACTTTTTTTCTGTACTCCGTTCAACGCTTCCAAAATTTTGTCTACCCAAGCCGGAGTGTCCACTTCTACGCGATGAGCCTTGTATGCAGGTTTACTCAGAAGCGAGGCTGTTTCCTGCGTCAGAGCATGCGATACCGTTTCAGCAAATGTCCTTTTCGGGTTTGCATATGTGGCCCGCTTCGTCTCCACATCGCGTATTCCATTTATGAAACACTGGATTTTTACCCTCTCCGTATACTCTACAGGTGCGTCTGCATTTGCTAGATGGGCCAACCTCTCGATATCCGATGCAAATTCCTGTAAAGTCTCATTAGGTTTCTGGAAGCGATTCTGTAGCTCTATTTGGTATATCTGCTTCCGATGTTCGCTACCATAGCGTCTCTCAACTGCACCCATTAATGCTTCATAATTGTTCCGTTCTCCGTCAGGAATGGTCTGCAAAATTTCGATTGCAGGTCCCTTCAATGCCACGAATAATGCAGCAACTTTGTCTTCCATGCCCCAATTATTCACAGCTGCCGTCTTCTCAAACTGTAGCTTAAATACCTGAAAAGGAACAGAACCATCAAAAGATGGGGTTTTTACCTTCGGGACACTCATTGAAGTAGTTGGACGATTCAGTTGTAACTCCTGGATACGACCTCTCAGTGCGTCTACTTCAGCATCGATTTTATTCTGTAGCTGTGCAATTTTCGCATCCTGCACTTCTAGCTGCGAAGACATTCGTGCCACCTGCATAGATATACGCTCCTCTTGTTCTTCCAATTTTGATGTTATACGTGTCTCCTGGTGTTCCATCTGAGATCTCATGTATGCCTTCTGTTCGTCTAGTTGAACTGAAATCTGAGATGCCATGCTAGTCTTCTGTTCTTCCAGCTGAGATGCCATGTGTGCCTTTTGTTCTTCCAACTGAGATGCCATGTGTGTCTTTTGTTCTTCCAACTGAGCTGAAATGCTAGCTGACATCTGAGTCAATACAGTCAACAACGCGTTAGTGTCCACACTTGCGGCTGGAATTGTAGACTCCTTCTCTTCCATTTTTGTCGATGCTTCTTCCACAAGATGAAACACATGATCGTCAACGTTAATTCCTTCAGCTTCCATAGCCTCTCGCAATCGTGACTGTAGCTCGGATTTATTGCCTGTTGTATTCAATCCACGCTGTTGCAGCTCATTTTTGAGTTGCTGGATCTTCAGCTCATTCAACTTTGCCATGCCTTTGTTATCCTTGAAAACTCTCGGTATTTATTTAACAATATCACTTCTGACACCAATTGTGACGAATTCGATGATTCCTTAATTATCAATCCTGGGTTCGATCACTATAAAGTCAAATAAACACACGCACAGATATTGTAAGTAATAGCTAGTTTTATTTACTAGTAATAAACGCAAAACAATTTTAAGAGTTTGGTAACTTTACAGTAGTTCACTGAACAACGTTTGAAAATAAACTGATCAACCTGCCTTGCTTGGTCACCGCCTTATATAGTCCAACAGGGTGCTTGCCTACGCACCGAGAACTTTCTTGGTTGTTCGCTTTTCGTGTTCTGGAAGGGTCGGTCTTATTTATTAGCATCTCCTCTTTGCATCGTATTCGCAAACACTCGCGCCATCTCTCTTCCTCTTCCTAGTTATACGCTTGCATGCATAAGCGTAGCCATCGTTATCTCGGTTGTGTTAACTAGTGGTGGGAGTGTTATTGAGTTAGGGATGGTATATGCTTGAGAATAATCGCCACACTATTAACACTTGTTTACGATCGTTATTCAGTGTGCGCTCATAAAGAGGCTAGTTTAAACTTTTTCTGTGAGTGTTTTGAATCGGATAGGGAACCCCTTTCATATGAGGAACTCACTCAGTTGCAAGCAGAACCGGCATTTGATGAAGAGACAGAGCCTGTTGTAGCCAAACAGCTTACATCCAAAAATTTGTCGAAAGCATTTTCCTATATCGAACAAGGAATAAACATCCTCCTTGAAAACGATCCTGACACCGAACGTAGCGGTAAAGTTTCTAGAGGAATTAACTCAGCCATTAGCTGTTATAAATCACTGAAGAACGAAATAGATAAGAAGGCAAGACAAACAACGTTGGACAATTTTTTTAAGCCAAGCCCATCCTCACCAGCTACAAGTGATGACGAAAGTGATTTGCAGGGTTCCATATCTTCATCTTCTTCAGACTAAAGCCATTTAAAAAATATTTTATGGAGTTGTTTTTGTTTGTATACATATTCATTTTGATTTTTGGAGTCTTTTAGTATTTTATGTTCAAATGTATGTACTTGTTATGTATGATTTTTTAATTTAAATAACAAATAAAAATATAAAATGCATTTTTAACCATGCAATTTTTCAAATTTGAAACCGATCCCATTGAATTTGTATGAATTTCTATTAGAATAATTGACTCGTTATACGGCTTTTCGCTTTACGGCCAACTTTCGTGGAACGTATATAGGCCGTATAGCGAGGTATGGGTGTATCATTATCTGGAATCAAATAAATTCGTAGTTATGCGGGATTCCAACTTTATATAGCGTCGCACCCAGAGGCCCCCTGAATCCACTGTAAAAGTATCATAAAGATCCACCGCCCACTTTTCCAAATTGTGTAAATATTGATTGAAGGACACATACCTTCAAATATCATTAATTTAAACCAAGTATATTCATTGTTATGAGGAATTGTTATTTTATTATTATTATTATTATTATTATTATCTTTATTAAGTCAATGGTAACAAACCTTACTGACTAGATTTACATATTACTTAATACTAATTAGCAACTATCTTAACTATAAAATTAATTTAATCGGTAGTAAGACTCAATACGAAATTTAAACTTGGACCTTGGCATTGCAAAATCGATATCAAGGCTTCTAGAAAGTCGATTAAACTCTTCGAGCCCTCTTATGAGAGGCGCAAAGCTAAGATAATTAGATCTGAGGATTGAAATGAAAAATATATTATAAGACCGGAGAGCTCTATTGGGAACATTAAAACTAAGCTGTTCAAGAAGAGCTGAGCAGTCAATAGCTCCAGATACTATGTCATAGATAAACAACAAATGTTGAACAGAGCGTCTGGCTTCGAGTGGCGGAAGATTGATGAGCATGCACCTATCATTGTACGGAGGCAAGGGATTCTGAAAATTGAGAGGTTGAAGAGCAAATCGTATGAATTTGCGTTGAACCCTCTCAATTCTCAGAGATCTTGAAGAATATATTGGGTTCCAAATGATCGATGCATACTCCAATTTGGATCGCACTAGAGAGCTATACAAGACTTTTCTCGTGTATGGGTCTTTAAAGTCCTTCGCGTACCGTCGCAAAAAAGCTAAGTTAGCGTAAGCCTTTGGTATAAGAACATTAACATGGTTAATAAAAGTGAAGGAAGAGTCAAAAATTACACCAAGATCGCGAAACTCTTTTATCGAAGCAAGAGCTACATTTGAGATCGAGTATGTTGACGAAAAGGCATTCAGAGATTTAGAAAACGTTACATGACAACATTTACTAATATTAAGTTGCAGTTTATTTTGAAGAGCCCAAGCATTAAGGGCATTCAAATCATTCTGCAGGAGTAATGCATCCGATGGACATTTAATCTTTCTAAACAGTTTTAAATCATCTGCATATAGTAAATAGTTGGAATGCTTCAAATACAAACCTACATCATTGATGAAAATTATGAATAAAATTGGACCGAGGATGCTACCTTGCGGCACGCCTGAGCTTGCTAAAAACTTATGAGACTTCATATTCTCAATTTCGACAAATGAAATTCTGTTTGATAAGTATGATTTCAGCCATGCTAGAAAGGTTGAATGGAAGCCTATTTTTTCGAGTTTCCACAGTAGTATTTTATGAGAGACTCTGTCAAATGCCTTAGAGAAATCTGTATACAATGTATCAACTTGATATCCATCCTTAAACGCGGACATGCAGAACTGGGAAAACACAGCAAGATTTGTAACAGTTGAACGCCCTCTTATAAAACCATGCTGACAAGGATCGATAATCCCTTTAATGGCAAAATCCAACTTGACTTTAATTACTTTCTCAAAAAGTTTAGAGCAGGTCGACAATTTAGATATTGGCCTATAATTTGTTACTTCATTTTTATTACCGGACTTGAAGATTGGTGTGATGGACGCCAACTTCCAACGATCAATGAAGAAGCCAGTAGATAACGAGACGTTAAAAATATGGCACAATGGCTCACACAGGGAAATACTACATTTTTTAAAGAAAAAAGAAGACAAACCATCAATGTCCTTTTTCAAAGAAGATTGCAAGGAGGATATCCCAGTAATTATGTCTGATCCAGATACCGACAAAGACCCAAAATCTAAGGATTTTGTTGTACCAATAAAGAGTTCATTATCAATGATATCCGAGTCCACAACAAAGTTGGATTTGAAAAAGTTAGCAAAAAGGTTTGCTGTTTCCGCCAAACTACTTGAACTAATGCCATTAAATTTGACGCAGGTTGGAATATTAGAAGAGCCTTTTTTCGATCTGACGAAATTCCAGAAGGATTTGGGATTTTCTTTCAGCACTTCCTCGAACCGAGAAATATATTTGTTATACAAAAACTTATCAAGAACATTGAACTGTCTCATATACCATAAATATTGATCCCTAAAGGAGGTATCATTGGTTGCTTTATGCAATTTAAAATACTTATTCCTTTGATTTTTTAGCTTTTTTAATCTTTTAGTATACCAAGGTAACTTGTACTGTTTAACCGGCAGCAATGAGAGATTTCTACAAAACAAATCAGACAAATCGAGCAGGAAAGTTTCAAAGCATTGAGACGCATTTTTCCCAGAGAAAATAGACTTCCAGTCAATTTCAGAAATATTTGAGTTAAGAGAGTCAAAATTCGCATCCTTAAAGTTATAGGAGCGAATATTTTTATTGGTATTGCTTGTAGGCACAAAGTTCAGAAATTCTAATATTAGAGATAGGGGTACATGATGCATATCCGATTTACAAACAGGGAAATGACACTCCGTCAAATGCGGGACTAAATTATCATCGACAAAAATTAGGTCTAAAATATTTTTTAACTTGTTCACAAATGAGTTAATCTGAATAAAGTTGGCACTAAAAAGAGTATCTAAAAAATTTATTTCATGTGCACAGTTGACATTCGTTGGTGTTAATAAATTATCATTTACTAAATTAGACCAAACAACCTTATTTAGATTGAAATCTCCTAAAACGCAAAAGTGACTATTTGCGTTTTTTTCATAAGCGTCAAAAATATTATTCGCATGGGCACAGTACAACGAATCATTACTGCAAGGTGGAATGTACGATACGCAGATGAACATATTACCAGTTGGTACACAAATAGAGACACAGAGTTGGTCCAGTAGGGAGTCACTGTTAGAGAGCTGGACGAATGAGGAGAGGAGGGAACGTCTTACGGCAATCAGCACCCCACCGCCTCTTAGACACCCAGTTTTAATTTGATCTCTATCCTTACGATAAGTGAGATATAATTTATCATCGAAGAATTCCGCATCAAAGAAATCGTCATTAAGCCAGGTCTCAACTATGACATAGACATCATACTCACAACGTGAGGTGGCTAGGAAAATATCTTGAGCTTTGGTTCTCATACCCGATATATTTTGATAATAAATACTTAAATTATTATTGACTTTGGGAGTTAAACGGTTTACTATGGCTTGGGCGTTTGGACCTTTGCCTTCGGAAAAAAATGAAAAGGCTTAACTTTGACATCCATTGGCCATACCGACGGGTCAAGCAATTTCTTATATATTGAAACCGAGACCCCAAGCTTAAAATTGCATCTTACTAACGAGCTAGAGTCAACGTCTTTCTTAATTAACTTATGACAGTGAATTAGAGATGGAGAGATATTCACATTTCTGGATACATAGTCAATAATATCACTAGCATTTACCGTCGGCTTAAAGGAGGATAAATGTAGCCATTTGAGTCGAACAGCTAGATCAAGATCACCTTTTAGATTACTACCAACAATTGTAGGCGCTTTCTTTGAAGTATTTACACTACTCTTTACATTCATGTTCACTGCTGCAGAGACCTTTTCAGCAGAGGCAGTGATTTCAGCGTATGAGGGATTCATTTTGGTACAAACATCTGCAGAAGCTGGTTCATTCATTGATCCATTAGTGGATACAGCTACTGCATTGGTGCCACTTTTTTTCTCCTTTGCACCCACTTCAACAAACTCGGTTTTATTATTTTCTACATCACTAGTTAGATCATTATTATTGATATTATTATTAACAATAACAACACTAGCATCACATACATCGGTTTGTTCGTTAGTTGGCAAAGGTGAAGTGGGATAGTTGTTGTCAATGAGAAAGGGAAATTGTACAAGAGGGCGATTACAAGTATCACTTGCATCGATATTATTATTTGCATTGCTACAAATAAAAGCATAAGAAGGTAAACGTTTAGCCGACATAGCAGGCGAGAGCTCGGCATCAGTTACAGATCGTTTAGCTGTTGCTTCAGTAGACGAAAGAGAAGAGGACAAAGTCGGTGATAACACATCAGCATCACCATTTAAATTATTAGAAGCAGTGACGCCAGCAGCAGCACCTTGTGTTGTATGTGGAGTTTTCGTACTCTTGCTTGATTTTTGTTTATTAGCCGACATAACAGGCGAGAGCTCGGCATCAGTTACAGATCGTTCAGCTGTTGCTTCTGTGGACGAAAGAGATGAGGACAAAGTCGATGATAACGCAGCAGCATCAACATTTGACTTATTAGAAGCAGTGACGCCAGCAGCGGCACCTTGTGTTGTTTGTGGAGTTATCGTACTCTTGCTTGATTTTTGTATATTAGGCGAAATGCAGCTCGACGGCGAGTCAACGAACTTTCCACGAGAGCGCGTATTATATGCATTGCTGTTATTATCACTCAGCTTTTTTGCCATAGAACTATGAATGTTATTTGCACTAACAACAATTTGTTGGATTTCTGCCAATGATGAGCATACTTTATTAAACTCAGAGAGGCATATTGATATTGTGCAATTCACGCAATTGTCACATTTAAACATAAGATTTGCATTTGTCTTTAAAAGATTTGCTATTGAGTTATTTAATTTAGCACATTTGAAATGAATTTTATGTCCACAGATACCACATAAGATAAAATCTTCTCTCACAAATTCAATTCGACAGCTTAAACACTTCAGCATTACGGAATAATAAGTAGATACACGGAGCGATCAAAAACACGTCCGTACATAACAATCTGTTGTTGAAAATATATATAGCATAGGGGCGTGGAAAAGCCCACTCTTCCAAAATTATATATAACCTATATTGTAACCAATGACCCAGAAAATATTTATAAGATTGAAATTTAGCTACACAGAATGAGTCTGGTAAAGCCCACATGGTAGTAGAAAAAGTTTAAACCCTCTCCAGGCCATAACTCCATAACAATTTACCACGACCACGTTTACACAACTAGGTATTTAACGTTCGGTTCCACCCGAACTTAAACTTCCGGTAATTGTTTCCTTTAGGAGACAACTGCTAAAACACGCTCCAAGTTATCGGGAAAGGTATCAAAAGACGCGTTTTGACCTCGGTAACAATAATCCGCAAGCGGATTTTCGAGTTTTTGTTTCAGTGAAGAGATATTTACCATCAAAGTTGAAAATTTTTGTCATTTTCATGTGGTTGTTGTAATCATAGATTAGGGTGTACCGAAAAGTGCAAAAAGTGTGTTCTGCGCAGAAATACTGTGGACCGCGTAGCCGGTGTCCGAACGGCTAAGGGTTTTTTTTTAAGCGCGGCCGAAGGCCGCCTACGCAGAAAGGTGTTCTGCACATAAATACCTTGGATCAAGCCCCCTATTTAGGATCGGACCCGGGTCATTTTTGGGTTTTTTGCGAATAACTTTTCACTGAAAGAAAAAATTGAAAATCCGCTTTCGGATTGTTGATACCGAAGTCAAAACGCGTTGTTTGATACCCTTCCCGACATTTTTGGACGTGTTTTAGCAGTTCTCTCCTAAAGGAAACAATTACCAAACTTCCTTACTTGTTGTTATTATATTTACTTTATTACTATGCAATCCCTGCCATTTCAACTAAGCCCCACATTTTCGGTGAGCATATGTTCGTGATTCGTTCACAAAAACGCCGCATTTACCTGCAAGAACAATGAAATCGGCATGCTAACTTTGAATTTAACTCACATGCTCAATATCTATCTACATATCGAATTCCTTTTTTAATATAAATTTAAGCAACAATTTTGTTACCGAGCCAACGCCCTTTAAAAAAATAACAAACTCAATTTAAGTGCTAGTTTTCGTCATTCAGAAGATGAAAGTACTACTTTTCGTCAGAAAGTGAGTGCTAGTTTTCTTCAATCACAAAACGAAATTACTACTTTTCGTCGGAAAAAAATCGAAAGTGCTAGTTTTCGTCAGACACAAAAATGCTGGTGCTAGTTTTTGTATGGTACGTCGAAATGAGCTCAAGGCCAAGAATAATAATTTTTATTTTTTATGAAAATTATTATTGCTTTTATTTTAATAAAATAATTATTATTTTTAATTAATTATTTAAAGTTTTTATTAGATTACAATAGGAAAATTTTAGAGACAACCGCCATAGCGTTTCTTATAGATAAATTTCTGAAGCTGCTAGACTTCTTCATCAAGAAAACTTTGGCACTCTCTGCTAACCATTAAAATAACAGAACGCTGGTTTTTGTGTCAGCTAAAATCCTAGTTGTATTCACTTTTATCATTACACTAAGCATGTACCGCCATCTAGCGGCATTGATCACTGCTAATGATCAATTTTTGTTTTTAGTGTACATTTTTTGTACACAGTCCGATATTCGGGCCTATTGGTTTTGTTTATTTTGTATACCAACAATTCAATTCAATGGTTGTTTTTACGGTCCATACATTTTGCAAAGTACTAAGACTGTAAATGAAGTCAAGGCCATGAATAATAATTTTAATTTTTTATGAAAAATATGAAGTTTTACGCGGTTTCAGTAGGGGAGACGGTTCCTCTCTGGATCCCACGGTAAGTACCTCAACGCAAAAAGTAAAAACTGTTTCCGTAACCGAAATCGGTCTTACCATACCTCGCTGGTAAGAGCGTTTTGGTAATATAAGCGTAATTGAATTCCTCAGACCAACGTTTAACAAATGCCAACACATCTTTAGCTCTGCTCACAAAACTTTCAATGGGGGTTTTAAAATCAAGTTTAGTGTCCATTGTAAAGCCTAGCTCAATGAAGCTATTTGTCTGCTCTACAAGGTAATCACCAATAATATAACTATGCACCATCAAAGCTTTTCTAATAATCATAGGACTTGCAGTTTTTCAGGTTGAGTTCCATGTATTTCGCTTTGCACCAATTAACTAAGCTATTTATCTATCTCCTGAAATGCGGATAGGCATAAGTCATTGAAAATGTCTGTAGAAAAGCTTGGTGTTAAAAGACCATCCTGGGGTGTCATCATGCCCCGGGCGCTACTCACGAAGGGGCGCCAAATGGTCTGCAAAACAATAAATGGCTAAATGGTTTTTATTTATATTATAATTGATTGGTTCAATTTGATTTTAAATATAGTATATGAGTGTTTATCTCTACGTATAATAAAATTGTAACAGGTCGATGTCTGTACATTGCAGTTATTCAAGAAAAATTTATATGAGGGATAATTATTGAGCCAATAGAATCCATTTTAGAATTTTTGTCTGTCTATATGGAACTTGCATCACGTCACGCCTATTTTAAAATTTAAGATATCCTTTAATTCGATATCTCGACCGGTTTCCGAGTTATTAATCAATATGTGGACCAGGGTGACCCAAATTGTATTGCTACAATATGCGTATCAACCGTAAGGCGTTAAAGAGTGCTGCAATAAGTGGTGTTATTAAGGCTCAACTGGTTTCGGAGAAATAATGATTAAGACCGGGCACAGTTCTGAAACGCAGCAAAGCGTGGGCGGTCTGCTAGTAGACTTATATTTATTTAGCAACGTTTCATTATTTTTCCCCCCAATTGCAGGACGCGAGTAACTTGCGGAGCTTTTTGTGGGTCTATAGCTTTGTGGTTATTGTATTTTACATATTTAAATTTATTTAATATTAACCCTGTTTTTTTTTATAGCACATACATCTAGGTTTGCGACTAAAAAAACGGTATTTGGCAATTGCGCATAGTCCATAAAACTATTTATCAACACTATTTCTTAAATGTTAGACAAACAGATATTTGTTCATGAAGTAGAGCAACGCGAACGCGTAAAAACATTTCCTCTGTTGACATTTGGCTCATTATTGGGGATGATACAACAGATTACTGAAAGTCGGTGAAACAATTTGCAATATGTAGAGAAAACTAGGCATAAAACTTGGAAGTACTGATTCTGTCCGCCACTATTTCCTAACAGCAGATAAAGTTGTGCGCTTAGCAGTCCATACAACTATTAAGTACAATCGCATATCCGTGTAAAAGGGCTATTATATAGATAAGAAATTGAGAGGAGGAGACCGCTAAAAATGTATTGTGCACCGGATTCGGGTTAAGCTTACTACGCCACTGGTGCTGCATTTCGATTTCTCCGTCGAGGTCTATTTTAAATCTCGTAAATCAACACTCCATCTGAACAGAACGAGTTGTCTATGAGTTTCGAGAAGCAATCAGGAGAAACATGAACTTTAAATGACGAAATACTTGAACTTCGTAATATTTAACACATCGAGTTGAAGTTTAGATGTTACTCTATCAACTCTAGTCGCTTTCGAAAATCGATAACTACGATAAGCTCTATTGGAGATGTTCCGTCAGGAACTAGCGCTGCCTAAAATTTGACTTACCTACATTTGGCAAATTGTACTCTCTTATATGTATCTTCCTCTTTCGTTCTCCTTTAGCTTTTCCCCAAACCACAATATCCCGTTTCCCTCTTTATCTTCTTAATTTTTCTGTAAGCCCTTCTCTACATCTCAAATTTACTCTTCCTATTCCCCTTCTTCTCCCTTTTTTTCCTCTGCTGGTTTTGATATATACAAAGTTTCGAATATATAGCGAATTAACATTTTTTTGTCTTGGTACAGCTAACTTTTTCCAAGGTTTTTTTTGATGCGTAGAACACTTAAAACTGACGGACAAAAATAAACATACCTTCGTTTTCTGCGATTTTCACAAATTTCGGTCTTAATAAAATTATTTTAACAAAGCTTATATAAAGACATGTGTCAAGGTCTAATACAGAAACTGTAAATTTTGTTTTAAAAATTCACGCAAAATTCGCGAAAATTCAAAGAAATTTTATCAAAACTTTATGTTTTTTTCACAGAATTTTTTGGAGTATGTAGTTTTGTAAGCCATTAAATTTTGGGCAATAAGCTGTAAATCTTAAGTTCGTGACACATTTTGATGATTTTTGGCAATTTAAATTTTGGACATGAATAAGGGACAAACAACCTACTGTGAAAATTTCATAGAGATCGACAACTAAATTTTTTGCATAAAGGAAGGGCAAAGAACGCCCAAAAATGTGTGAGCGAGGCACCCTTTTTCTAAAATTGTGTAGATATTGACTAAATGATACATGTATCCAAATATCATTAATTTAGAACAAATACGTTCAGAGTTATGACGAATTGAAATTTTATATAGCCTGGTGGCGTGGCACCCCCACTTTTCCAAAGCTATATTTAGCCTATGCTGTACCCAGTGATCACAAAAACATATTGTGAAAATTTCATAAAAATCGGTTAAGTACTTTGGACGCCTAAAAAATATGCACGGACACACATTCATTTTTATCTAGAAGGAAGGAGTTTCCACTTAAAATTAGGTTAGACTAAGAAAATAAACCAAATACAGAATTATTTCGACGCTCTTTTTTGATGTTTTATTCTTGTTTAACAGAAAATAGGCAGAACAAACCTCCTTACCAAATTAACGTTTCGCAGAAATCCGCAAATAAAAATGTACTTTTTACAAAAAAATATCTTGTTTGCAATATTTTTTGGGAAATTGTTCGAGAACCGCCGTTTTTACAAAAACAATTATGCATGCCTTTTCAATGATGAAAAAACCATTACCGGAATAATTTGGAAAAGGGGACAAAAAATGATATTTAATCGGGGTCCAGCAAAGTACACTAAAAATAATATCTGCGTAAATATTACATAACTTGTGTATATCTTACGAAATTGTTCGAACGAAAGATTTCGTTCATTTTGCAAAACCGTTTTCGTATATATACAGGACAAGAGAAAATTCGTAAATTTTACGAATATATACGTAGTATCTACTATAAAATTCGTAAAGTTTATTAGTGGCCTTGAACACATTCATAGTACAGGCCGTAAAAACCAACCAATTGTTGGAATCAAAAAGCAATAGTTTGCGAATGTATTTTTTTGAAATCTACGGTTCTTCCGATGATAATATGAATGCATTCATTCAATGAAGCTAACTTTTATAATTAATAATTTTAGTGAGCATATGTTATCCTTACATTATGAATTTTAACACAATTGGTATACAGAAATTGACAATATCATAAAGTAAAATAAGTCTTTTGAGTAATAGTTAAAAAAAAAATTACGTAGATTTTAGCCTATTCAACTCTTATGTGCAGATACTTGATAGATCCCCAATTTCTTTGTTTCCTTATCCTTCAGCTACTAAAAAAGAAAATCAAATTATAAGACGACTGAAAGGAAAGAAACAGAGGAAAAATGTGTAAATTTTTTTACAAGTAGGGATTCAGTGAGCTGTTGCCTTACTATCTATACACAAATACAGCTCTTGTTTAGAAGAAAAAACTCTGAGGAAGCCCTTTTGATACAAAGGTGAAGTTATGGTTACTTCTAATTTCATTAAGTTAATTTCAATTAGATTTACATAAAAATTATCTTTCCAATTCCTGAATTTGTTGTATAATTTTCTGCGTTTTTCCGTTCAATTTATTCTATGACAAATATAGTATTTATCAGATAACAACTCGCCACGGAAAACTTTACATATCTGGTTTGCAATCCCTTCGACTTGATCCATTGCGTTCATTGATAAAAAAAGGCTTCAGCGCAAAAGGAATACATTCAAAGAAATTGTCTTTGATAAGTGCTTTAGAATGCCGATATACAGTGTGAGTTAAGCCCAAATACCAAACGTGCAGTGCGAAAATTAATTTGTGTGGTATACTTACGCAGAGAGGAATCTAATACAGGGTGGCGCAAAAGTAATCCTCCTATCAGAAAATGCTATAAATTTTGCGATTGGCCCCTAAAGTCAGTTCTGTTTTGACATTTGTGTAGTAAACACATGCGAAATACACGTTAATAAACAATGTTACGCTACACTGCTCCAGAACGCGGAATATTGCTGACTATTTATTTGACCAATAATCGGTCGGTGAAAAACGGTTACTGCGCAAAAGTAATCCCTCCTATCAGAAAATGCTATAAATTTTGCGATTGGCCCCTAAAGTCAGTTCTGTTTTGACATTTGTGTAGTAAACACATGCGAAATACACGTTAATAAACAATGTTACGCTACACTGCTCCAGAACGCGGAATATTGCTGACTATTTATTTGACCAATAATCGGTCGGGGCCAAACGTTACTGTGAATGGTGAGCGCTACAGAGCAATGATCAACGAGTTTTTTTTGCCGCAACTTGATGAATTGGGATTGGAAAACATGTGGTTCCAACAAGACGGTGCAACAGCACACACTGCACGTGCCACAACCGATATGCTGAACATCGGAAGCTTACTTTTGCGCCACCTTGTATATGCCTCAAATTTCAACTGGCCAGAAAATAGCTCATTCAGTTTAAAGTTCATCGCACCTATAACGACATGCTCAAACTGAATAAAAAGCACACGCGTCAAACATTGCAAGCATTGGGTGCTTGCGGGTTTCACGATATGTTGTAGTAGCCATTGATAAGTGTTATTCACTACATACAGTTTTAAGTTACATTTTTCGCTCTTTTCATAAAACGTTTTAAATCAGACAATACATGGTCGGAAATACTTTAGCACAACAAATATGATATATTATCTGTCAAACAAACATTTCACAAGGCACAACATGAAGTCATTGTTTGCATCTAAGGCACTTCAATATGTCGGCACATCCCGTACAAAGCGAAATCCTATCTTTTAACGAATGATAGAGAGATGCAGGATGAGACCAATATAAATATGTCAAAATATTAAACTGCCTTTAATTTAGTATATTGTACTAAAATATTTTTATAATGTAGGAACTTTAAAAACCAGTTTGTTACATTCTTACAATGTAAGAAAGTTTTTAATAACTTGTAAAAATATAGAATTGTGAATTTCGTAAACTTTTCAACCATTTGTAAATATTACTGAAAATACAAAATTATACGTATACCAATTTTTTTATAATTTACTAAAGTGTTTCGTAACTAAAGCGGAAGGTTTCGTAAATTGAACTAAAAAAAATGCCTAACGGAAGTTCTTTGGTATTAATTGGTGTATGTGTGAATAATGAGTTCGTATTATAAACGAAAGTTTTGTAAATTATACGAAAATCAGCACTACGGAATTTTTTCGTAACACTTTTTCGTAACTATTTTATTGTCACTGTATGCTCTGCAAAATTTTTTGATTATTTTTCCAACATTTCATCCTTACTAATAGACTTAGACTGGCTTATAATCAATTTTAAGTAAATCATTTTCTGTGCACTTTTAAACGTATGCTTGAAGGTAAGTGATCATTTTAAAGATAAAATTTTATAAGCTTTGATTCCAATTTTCTACTAAATGAAGAGCAGCTGATCGATTAACTTTTTGACCAGAAATAGTCAGCAAAAATTTTACTGACTTGCGACTTCTGTTTGTGAAACAGCCATATTCACCATAATTTTTGTAAGTAATTTTCTTTAACTTCTGATTGATTCATACTATCTCTGACGCATACTCGCAATTGTCTCTTCTTGTGAATAGCTTTTTTTAAGCGCACACCCTTTATGATTGAACGGAGAATTCTCTTTTTTTTAATGGTATGCTTGGGTATCCTGATTAGTCAGCCTTTAGCAAATCTCTAATATTTGAGCTCAACTACAAGTAATATAAAAAATACTAAAGGAACAAGTTTTTTAAATATTTGCCTTAGCAGATCCCATTTGGAGCGAGCAAAATTATAAATAAAATAAATAAATATATACCTCCGAGAAGAAAGAGGCCGAGCTTCGCTATACATTTTTTGCGTGCTGCTTCTAATTTCTACAAATACAGTTTTTTGCCGACTCCGAACGACATATTCAAAGCAAATTAATTTTTGCTGGGAAGCCTTCCATGGCAGAAATGCGACCCAGTTTTAAAAAAAACTGTTTCAAACCACTTTTGATGTTACCTGTCCCAGGACTCGAAACTTGGACCTCCGGTGCGGTAGGCCAGTAACATTACCTCCACACCACGGCGGTATTATTATTAGATTTATCAAATATATTTGTTTGGGCTCTCTGATTGCTCTAGACAGAGAATTGATACATATAAAATAAGTGTAAGCATTAAAAACTTACGTGAACCATCCGGGAATTTGATTGTGTGAATAGCGAAAAGCAGCTGCTGCAAATTCTGCATATGGTGCTGCATTCACCGTTGGATCGTAGTCATATACGTACTCATTTTTATTAATATGGTAAATCATGTTATTATCGTAGGTATATGAAGATCCGAGAAGAAGTGGTAGCCAATCATAAAAGGTAATTTTTTGATACTGTGCAACATTTATTTTCCTTGCTTCTTGGAAGATGCGTTCATCCGTATAATGAGGATTTATTTTTTCCAGTATTCTAGCAATTCTATTGTGTTCGCGTACAATGATCGTATGCATTACTGCAATTGTGGGAGTAAATTGGTTCCGCATATCGGGCAAATCAAAACATTGATAATTCCCCTCCTCGCAATCAGTTTCAGGATCCGTGGACAAAGCAAGCCATTCACGGCGTTTTATGAATTTAGTCCTTAGTTGGCCTCCTTTAAAAACACGGTATTTTCGGTTTTGATCGTGAGAGTCACCATAAGCAAAAGATAGATCCAAAAATGCTGAAGTAGTGGTTATTTTCTCTGAATACGATAAGCTGGATTTATGGCACATATTATCTGAGTCGGAAGCACTGCGAACGAAATTCAAACATCTTTTCGATGTACGCTGCGTAATCGGTCCAAGAGGGTGAAGATAGATAGGATAACACAGTGGACTATCCAGTTGAAAGCAACAGTTTCCTGGAGAATATAAAATAAATGAAAAATAATTACATATGTGTATATTTGTATCAAATGTTTCGTCAACTATTGTATCTATTCATTGTTATAGCAATATTACAAGGTAAACTCGTTTATTTTATGGTCGACCTTTTAAAGTGTTCACGTCATTTAAATTTCTATTAGGCATTCTTTACCGTATATAACATTATGTATTAAGTACTCAAACTTACAACAGATAAACTTATTAAAGCTCAGTAAGGCTTATAAGCTTTATATAGCTAGTAAACTTATATGATAAGTGTCATTTTTATTCGGTTTATAAGATTCACGAGATTAGTATAAGTTTATATGAATCAATTGACTTACTTTCGATAAAATAATACTTATCAGCAAAAATTTTTAATATTTTCCAAAAATCATGAAGTAATAACTCAACTTTATTTACACATGGTGATTTAAATTTTTATTCACACTCATATGTGTTTATATGCAATTTTCTGAAGAAATCGGCTGAGAACTGGAATTACAGTATTTTTCGAAATATAATTTTTTTCAAGGAAGCCCTTAAACAATACTAAATTTGTTTTTGTTGTTAGTTTTAATATATTTTGTAAGTTTTGGCTATTACAGAAGATCTTACGGGGATTGGACCTCTCCCACTTCTGATTTGTAAGCGCAACAAGTGGACACAATTTTTTAGATATTCTGTCTACATGGTTTTTTGAAAATTATTCTCCCTATATTTGTAAAGTTACGGAATACAAATTTATGAACATAAAAATTGTGTTTTATTTATTTATTTCATGAGGTATTCATGATTTATTAAATAAATAAATAAATAATTGGCGCGATATACATACACCTCCTGAGGAGATTAAGGCCTAGCTTCTCTACCAATTTGTGGTGTGCTGCTTCTAACTTTTCCTACGAATTGGTGAGACCTACAGTTTTTTGCCGATTACGAACGGCATCTGCAAAGCAGATGAATTTTTGCTGAGAAGCCTTCCATGGCAGAAATACACTCGGAGAGTTTGCTAAACCACTGCTGACGAGCGACCCCGTTTTGAAAAAACCTTTTTCAAACCACTTTTGATGTTACCTGTACCAGGGCTCGACCCTTGGACCTTCGGTGTGGTAGGCCGGCATGATTTATTGAAATTTAAAAAATAAACTTACTGTATTTTTTGAACTAAGTAGTCTTATAATATAGGATTTTGTGAAAGTTTATAATGTATAATCTCTTTGCTGTTATGTACATCAGTTTTTACACATTGAACATATATTTATGTTTTTATATCTACGCGTACACATATTTATGTACAAGTCAATAAAATATTACTATTTATGAAGCGAGTTTTAATCTTTTTTGCTTAACAAAAATTTTATCAATTACTTCTTGTGTTGTAATGGGCACATACTCGTATTTATGTACCGCCAACGTCGTTATTCATTTAACGCTTCCTTAATTGCATTAAAAGAAGGGATGAATAAGATGGAATATTCAACAATTGTAAAGCATAACGTACATACATATCAATATTTTAGTTACTTGCCCGGTAGAGTTACATAGATAAGTTTTTAACCTCTATAGAGTTTTTTACCTGGGAACCAGCATAAGCCCAACCTATAATGCCAGCTTAAAAGTCCAACGAATAATCGCTTTTGCAAACAATTGCTACTACGGACTGAGTAGGCAATTGAGAAGTAAAGATTTACAGACCCTTACGCGTTGGCGACGGCGAGTGCCGAAGAAAATGACGAGCTGTATGATCTAAATGCAGACACCTACATAGTCCAACAAATTAAAACCCAGGAAATTTGCTGGCCAGGCCATGTGTGAATTAATAAAGATGATTCGGCCCAGAAGGTATTCTTTTCGGCACCCGCCGGTGGTACCAGAGGAAGATAGCGACCAACACTCCGATGGAAGGACCAAGTGGAGACCGATTTGAGCTTCTGGGGTGTTTCCAATTGGCGCCAGTTGGCAGAAAGAAGAAACGTCTGGCGGCCTATGTTGGACGGCCAAAACCGTTTAGACGGTTAAGCCCTGTTTAAAGAAGAAGAAGAGTTGAAAAGGTGGGTACTGTTGTTGAATTGGAAACGGGGAGAGGTGCAAAACATTTTTAGCAATTTGTATAAGCTATGAAATGACATTTTGTCGCATTGTTTGAAGTGCAGTTTTTGGCGGAAGGTTATGCCGCTTCTCCATAAATTGGTTTCAGCCACTATATTTTGGCTTTGAAGCAGTGGTTTATAAAATTCAGCAAGCTTAAATAAATTTGTGTAATTTTCTTCACTGAGGTTTGTTGAAAAAATCGAAGCGAAACCTGTGAATATCGTTTTATGTTGAGTGAATCGAGTATCTATTTTCATTATTATATTTTCCATTATTAATGATGATGAAGTTTTCCGCCACTAAGGGCCGGTTTCACCAGCTCGACTTAACTAAGTTAAGTCGAGTTTTTCACTTTTTCAGTTTCACCATCTTACTTAACTAAGTCACAACTTAGTCGGCCTGCCATCTGACTTATTCTCGACTAAGTCAGTGTTGCTGTCGTTCAAAACCTAAATGTCAGTAATGATCCTAATTTGTTTTGTACAATGTCCCAGCCGGAAAATTCGTCAAGCATGACTTTAACGGCGTATGCGTAGATGCGTGTGAACGCTTGTTATCTAGCATGCAACCATTACGAAACTATCTTTTTCATTTAAGCGCTGAATTGAGTACCTTCCAACTAAAGAGAAATGGGTGTAAGATCAATACATTCCTTCGTGTATGGCTATACATGCCCATTTCGCACTGGGGTATTGGGATGCGCAGAGTTATCTGGTATGAAAAAATACTACTATGCATAAAACAGCTGATCGGGTTGTTGTGTTCAAAATTATTTAAGTCGCTTAGTTGGTGAAACCCAAAATTAAGTTAGTCTCGAATCTGTGCTAACTTAAGTCACGACTTAGTTTTAGTCTTAATCGCGTTGGTGAAACCGGCCCTAAGTCTTTTGCGAAATCCACTACCAGCGAAAATCAATCAATCTTTATTTCTTGCAGTTTATTACACAAAGGCAGAACGCACCGTTTTTGAGTAAGGGAGTTTTAGTTTTGTGTTAACAAAAATGCTAAAAGACTGCGTTTATTATTCAAAAAAAATTGTTTTTAATGTTGACTTAAGAATTTTATTATATTAAGCAATAGAGAAGATGTTGAAATTTTATAAATTTTGCGTCTTTCTCATAACAAAACTGACACCATAAATTTATCAATAAATGCACATAATTGGCATTATTTTTTGCCGACTTCAAACTTAAATAAAACTGCATTTCCAAATCCATATATAAAAGAAAGTGACGTTAGTTCTAACGCTCATAACTCAAGAACGCCTGCACCGATTTAGATGATTCACACCAATTTAGATTGTTCTCTGACCAGAATAGGAGAATACCCAATAAAATTTCCGAAAAATTCCTGAAAAAAGAATTTTATTTTCCCATACATTTTGTGTGATGCGAATTTCTGGGCAGGACAAAGTCTGCCGGTCCCTCTAGTTTTTTATAAAAATTCGGATTAAAAAGTGAGGAATTTTGAAAAAAGTTGGTTAAATTTTTCTTGGTTTTGTACAAAGTTTGAAATTTGTTCTTGCATGTATTTTATTAGATGATGGGCTATACTTCTATAAAATACATGTAAAAAATTCTTGTCGCTATCTATTTCTATTTTCAGACCTTCTGAATTCGGATCTTTATAGACGTGAGAGATTTAGGGAGTAGAGCGATTTCAGACCGCGAAGATCACGGTATTACTTTATTACTACCAGAATTAATCTTTCTACGCTACGCCACTGGTCAACACGATGACAGATCACTAATACGTAAAAAAAGTGCTAAATCGGTAACCTCTATCACGAAAACAAAGAGTCAAACGAAAAAATAAAATTTGATAGTTGCATTCGTGTAGATGACGAAAAAAGTAAGCCTACGCGATCATCGGCTACATAAGATTCAGGTTACCAAAAGTACACGATATCGTCAGCCCAGGTATCGTTTTTAAGGCTGTTAATCAAAACGTATGGCCTGATTAAATAAAATGCAACTCGACGCAAAGTTCACTTTCACCCGAATGAAACCAAATTCGAATTAAATAAGAACATTCACTCACTTCCAGTGACTATCGGTAAATATTAGTCTATTTCTTACGTTTTTTCGTATTAAAAAGCGACTGAAAATGACGCGAATACTCGCTTTCACTGTCAAAATATTCGCTTGAGTTCAAAAATTTATTTAAATAGTAATCTATGAAATACAAAGTTTCTTACAGACTACGTAACTAAAAAATAAACAAAATATAATTTTAAACAAAGCTTAATTTAAAACTATATTTAGTTCTAGTTTTAACTTAGCCTTATCTATTGAAAAATCAATTATTAAAGAACTTGAGAACAAATAAAACTCACGCAAAGCTCTAATGATTGGGGCATGGCATGCGTAATTAGTCCTGATGAGTTCAAGAACAAAAATGGCATTGCTTCTAAGGTTCCTATGAGGTACCAGGAAATTAATCCGTTCTAAGAGAATGGGTGCGTCCACCCCTCCTTGAATGATGTCAAACACAAAGCTAAGAGATAGTATAATTCTTCTATTATGTAAAGTCTTCAAGTTGATAAGGAGACATCTAGCATTACATGAAGGAATAGGATCTTCAAAGCTTAAGCTGCGAAGTACAAAATTTACAAAGGATTTTTGTATTCGTTCCAGTCTCTTTATATGGCAATCGTAATATGGCCTCCATATAAACACTGCATATTCTAGTTTAGAGCGAACTAACGAGGTGTACAGAAGTTTTAAAGTGTACGGTTCAGTAAAGTCTGTACTAAAACGGCGTATAAAAGCTAGCTAGAATACGATTTAGCAATAATATGATTTATATAATGATGAAACAAAAATGACACCTAAATCTCGCACTTCAGTTTTTGTGGTCAGTCTATGCTCATTAAGATAATAAGATGTAGAGATAAGAGAACGGGATTTAGAGAAAGTTACGTGAAAACATTTGCTAGTATTAAGTTGTAAGTGATTTATTTTGCACCATTCAGCAACATTTGTAAGGTATTTTTGAAGACCGATGGCATCAGAAAGGCATGAGATTTTTGAAAAGATTTTTAGATCATCAGCATACAAGAGAAATCTAGAAGAGACAAAACACGAGAATATATCATTAATAAAAACTACAAAGAGAAGGGGACCTAGAATGCTGCGATGACAGGAGTGGACGTACATTTATCAACCACTACTACACATTTACGAAAAGATAGATAAGATTTCATCCATAACAAAAATGTTGAATGAAAGCCTAAAATGGCCAGCTTATCAATTAAAATTGGACGGCTAACTTTGTCAAAGGCCTTCGAGAAGTCTGTATAGACAGTATCAACCTGAAATCGATCATTGAAAGCAGACAACCAGTAAACAGAGAACACTGCAAGGTTTGAAACAGTACTGTTGGTTACTGGAGATTGTGTGCTTAAGTGTGAAATACATCTTCTGTTTGACTATGTATTCAAATAATTTAGATACTGTTGATAATTTAGAAATTGGCCGGTAGTTGGCTACGTTTTCCTTATTGCCAGTTTTGTGAATTGGGGTAATTGAGGTGAACTTCCGTTCATCAATAAACATTCCACTTTCCAGCGTTTTGTTGTAAATGAAAAGGAGAGGTTGAGTCAATGCTTCACAATACTTAAAAAGATATGAGGAAAAACCATCAATATCGGCTTTTCTTGAGGATTTGATGTTGATAATGCCATCAACTACATCTTCTAGGGTCAGTTCCAACGAGCCAAAATTTATTGAGCCAGCAAAAATTTTTCACTAGTATTACAAGGTAATAGTGATTCATCGTCAAAATTGGACTTGAAAAATTCCCCGAAGAGATTAGCTGCCTCATAAACTGAATTCGCACGGGTCTCTCTATAGAACATTCCCGAGGGGATACTTGAGCGAGCCTTCTTCGAATTGACATATGGTCAAAAAGCCTTGGGATTACTCTTGATTTCGAGTTCGAATTTGCGAACATATTTCCTATAAAGAAATTTATTAAGAGACGACACCTTCTTTGCATATCTCAAATAGAAATCCTTATACCAGGAGCCATTTAAGGATTTTAACTTTTTGTAAAATTTATTCCTCAAATTCTTTAATTTTTTTAGCTTCTTATTGTACCACGTAATTTTGTGACAAAATTGTTTCTTAAGAGGAACAATATTGGAACAGGTATCTAATACAACATTTTTGAATATCTGATAACACTCGGCAACCCCGAACCTACTGAAAGTCAAGTAAATTTTAAAAAATATATTTGCAAAAAAAACTAATAAGCTTAAACCTCTGCGACTGACGTGGTAGTCTAACACACACCAATAAATGGAAAAGTGTTTTGCGCCAATGTTTTATTAACATCGACTCTCGCGCTCCAGTTACCTTTTTATTGCATGATCATGCGTAGATTAGTGTGTTGAAAGCGGTCAAATTGAGCGCACGGGTCGGTGAGAGCGGAAAAGTGTCTGAGAGACAACCACGCCAGTATTTATCATGATCCAACTATAACAGCTCGGCAAACATACAGACACACAAAAATTTTCCATGTATTTTGTTTTTGTAATTTGTGAGTTAAAGTCAAAATCGTACTGAGAAATGAGTGTAATGTCAAAATTCGAGACAAAAGTAAAAATCAGCTGGTCTATTAACACGACCTGTATTATTGGATCATGGTATTTATGCTATATTTTTTGTAGTGTAACCCTAACAACATGGTAGTGAAATTGTTTACATATTTTTTATATCTTGTTCTTTTTGTTTTAATTGATAACCAGAAAAATTTCCTCAATATGCCCATCAATAATAAAAAGTGTACCAGATACTTTTACTGTGCCTGCTCGAAGCTCGAATATGATCTTTTGCTGTAGAGGTTTGTATAGGTATAAGTATTTTAGGGTCAATTTGTTCCATGTTAATAAATACCCTTTAAAACGAATTACGTTTTTTGAAAAAAAAAAGTATTAGAATAATTAAATACCTTAAACTTTGAACTAAAAACAGGGATGGTTTTACTAAGTTCTCAAAACGGGACGAGAACATATAAGCCATTAAAATGGTTTCTGCTTTTTAACTTTTCACTTTCTTTCTTCAATTTTGAATTGGGAATATATTTTTGAATTGGGAATATATTTTTGATCTTATTTTATTTATTTATTTATTTATTATTGAGTCTATGGTTTACAAACCTTACAGACTAAGGCGTAAATAGGTTTTAACTATATTAAAAATAGTACAAACAAAGTTTTTCTTTAAATACATTGCGATTTACAAATATATCTAAATTTATTTCTCTACATAACAAATTAAATTCCGCTAGTAGTCTGATAATTGGTTCATTTTGAGCATACCTGGTTTTGCAGAGGTCAATAGCAAATAAATCATGGTGTCGCAAGTTTCTAGCTGGAACATTGAGTTTAATACAATGCAATAAGAACGGGCAATCAATAGTCCCATTGAGGACATCTCGAATAAAAACTAATCCAGAAATCAATCGCCTACTAGCAAGAGTAAGCAGACTGATCAGTCTACAACGTGGAACATAAGACGGAATAGGCATGATAAACCTAATACTGGATAATGCAAATTTCAAAAACTTTTTCTGTACACGTTCAAGTCTATTGGAATGCACTACATAGAACGGATTCCAGATTATAGAAGCATATTCCAATTTTGACCTTACAAATGTACTAAACAGTAATCTTTTAGCATGAGGATCCTTAAATTCCGAACTATTTCGTCTTATGAAAGCCAGAGAGGAGTATGCTTTAGGTATGATGTAATTCAGGTGATCAATAAACGTGAAATTCGAATCAAAAACTACCCCAAGGTCTTTGATTTTATAACTGGAACTGAGGACAGATCCAGAAATAGAGTACGAAGATAAGAGTGGCAATCTAATTTTGTTGTAGGTGACCGAGCAGAATTTTTCGATATTAATCATTAGCATATTTCGATCACACCATTCCTGGAATTTGTTAACCTCATTTTGCATTATTTCAATATCAGAGCAACTTGTTATTTTATTAAAAATTTTTAAATCATCGGCATAAAGTAGATGCTCACACAGAGTAAAACATTCTGAGCAATCATTGATGAAAATAACAAAGAATAGAGGACCAAGGATACTACCTTGAGGAACCCCAGAGGTAGCTCTATATGAAAATGATTTTGCGCCATCAACAACAACATAGTTAATTCTATCTATTAAATATGATTTAACCCATGACAAGAAAGTAGAATGAAAACAAAATTTTTCAAGTTTTTTAATTAATAGGTCGTGAGACACTCTATCAAATGCTTTTGACAAATCAGTATAGATTGTGTCTACCTGAAAGCCATCCACAAAGGCAGAAATGCAAAAATTTGAGAAAACAGTCAGATTGGTGACCGTAGATCTGCCCGATATAAAACCATGTTGAGTATACGAAATATAGGGTTTGATAGCAAATGATATTTTGAAGCTAATAATTTTTTCAAATAATTAAGCAATATTAGTATTATTTTATCATTACTGTACTTTTTCACCAATCGCAACATACTTATTCTTCTATGTTTTTATGTTTGCTTACTTTTTTTGAGCCCTGCTTTGGAATTGCCCACTTGGTTAAAAGCAGACTTGACAATCGAAATTGACGAACGAGAAAACGTAATAGGTTATATATTAGAAACTTCTGGGTGAACGTGAGTAACTGCGACACGAAAAGTCACGGTGACTTACATAATTTAGATACTGGATATGCTGCGTTTGTTGGAAGAAAATGTCAAACGGTAGCATTTTGTCCAATGCGTCAAGTGTAAAGTTTAACCCTGGCATCCACAGACCCCATACTCTTTTCAGTACATTTGAGGAACCTTATTGTGCATGCATAACGTGGTACTGCGCACCCCCACAATCCTCAGGTGGCCACAAGATTAGCCCAGTCTCTACGACTTGCAGCACTGCCGTAATTCCCGCCTCACCTACTTCCGACTGTCACTCACGCCCAACAGAAAAGTTATTGGAGACCATTCTGCTCCCGTATTACCCTGAAAACCTGCATTTTGCCGAATACTAATATGGTTTCCGGAAGTCCCACAGCAAAACATTTGAATTTGAATGCCATAACGTCGCAGATAAACTTTAGTTTGAATCAACATCCTCCAAACCAAAGGCACTAGACCTTTCTAAAGCTTTTGACACGGTCAATCAGTTGGCAGGCGTCAGCCAAATTTCCAAACAAGAAATCTGGGCCACGAAGAATCAAACAAAGGGTGCCGCAGTGTGCGGTCCTATCAACCCTTTTCTTTAATTTCTATATTTCGAGGTTTCTTCCCCCACCAGAGGTAGTCTATTGTTTCTTACGCTGACGACTGTACGATTATGGCCTCGGGTAAGGGCGCTTCATTGACGAAATCGGTACTAGGATTATTAACTGTTACCTCCGAGACCTTTCCAGCTTCTTCACCGAGCGAAATCTGACCCCGTCTCCGACTAAATCGACGGCTGTTCTTTTTACGAAGCGGAATGCGCAGATGGAGTACTTCTGCCTACTGCCAACCACTCCAAAATCTTGGGCGTGACGTGTGACAACGGGCTCGCCTTCGTTAGTCATACCACCGCAATAGCCCCAAAGGTACAGAGCCGCAATAAGGTATTCAAGTCACTGGGAAGGAGTACTTGGGAAAAAGATAAAGAAACATTACATGCTGCATATAAGGCTATTGGCCGACCGGTTATTGATTATGCAGCGGCCATATGGCCGCCAACCTTGCTGATACCAACTGCAGGAAGTTGCAAGTCTGCTAAAACACCGCCATCATAACTGCCACAGGATGTCTGCTTATGCCATCTGATTGTCACCTCCATCCAAATGCTCAATGTTCGTGAGCACTTGAAACTCTTGAGCAGACAGTTTTTACTTAACTGCCACAAGCCTAGTCATCCACACCGTCAGCTATTGGATGAAGCTCCACCCCCGGCACCACATTACCTTGTCATTTGATCTGCGCAACCATAGGCAGGCTCTAAATGACCTACACACCTAGTCGCTGGACATATCCCTCACATCACGGACTGTGAATCCCCTTATTGACATCCAACCACCGCAAATAGCTAAAGAGGAGCGCGTACTTCCGAGGGGACTAGAGTCATGCTAGCACAACTTCGTTCTAAATATTGTTATCTTACTTATCCAGACTACACCCTCGTGATACTAAACATACATTTTCCTGTTCAATTGAGCATACTCTTCTAAAACCAATATCACTCTGGTACAACCCTGTTGAAACTGCGCCTTTCCTTGGACTTTCGTTTAAAGAGTTTGATGGCAATTCTGAGAGTGATCTTAAACATTAGGCAGGGCGAAGCACTGTTAATAATAACAACAACCGGTGCTTTCATTGATGGTTGCGGTGCAGTGCAGTCTTGTTTTAGGGGGGCGACCAACTTAAAATCGAATGGTAAGCAATAGCCGTGTACGTAAATTTAATAATTCTTTCAATGCAAATGGCTTTGTAAAATAGTTGCCAGATATTGAAACTTCACTCCGTTTTAAGAGATTTTTAGAATGATTTGGGGATACATTTTTAATTGTAACAATTTCTAATGCGTTTTTATTAAATTTCAAATGCATAAAAATAGATAAAGAAGCACTGAACCTAAATTTCCTATCGACATTTTGCAGGAGAAACAGGACTAACCCGAGTTGTGGAAAGCATGTGGAGAAAGACCTTGCCTCCACTGGTGTCTCAATGACGCCTAGGCGGTTCATCGTTAATTAAAGGAGGAATAACCTACACACTCGAAGTTCTCCTGCAAATTCTGAAGCAATATAGTAATTTTGAATACATTTTTTAGGAAGAAGTCTCAAAGTCTTACAATTAGAATCTGATGAATATAATTTTTTCACGGTGTATTGCATTGCTAAAAACTATTTAAAACTTGTAATTAGAAAGTATTAACACTCGCTGGAAGTAAGTCTGACAAATTTTTGTAAGTTTGTCTATTTAAACATAAAATGTGCATGTATTGGAATTTTGAACAAATGTGGTTAGCAGCGGTTGGTAGGGAAGCTATTTACATATATACAAATAAATTGATTTAGCACTCAGAACTCATAACAGAAGTGTTTTTATTGAAAACAATCAGCTGGCTTTATAATACGAAGTAAAAAGTATTAAAATATACTTGCATGAATTGGGATTTCATAATAGATCACTACTAGGTATATAATGTTCGGTTTCACCCGAACTTAGACTTCCTTATATGTTTTTTTAGCTATTGGCCTCATTGATGCTACCTTCCATATGTTTGGGAAACCAATGGAGTGATTGATTATATGTGTAAATGTACTTAAAATATACGCAAGACAATTTTTACAAACTTAATGGGTAAACCATCCCCACCAATCGTATTCGACTCCACATTTGAGACAGGTCTCACGACCTATCACTCTGTGACAGGGACAAAATCAAAGGAACTTCCTAAATGGACAGCAGACGCACAAGGGATAAACTATGTTTGAATACTAGGTTTGGTAAAAGCAGGTCATTTTAAAAACGCATCACTTAGAACATCAACATCTAGTCTACACTCTGATACATTTTTAATATAAACACCCAAACTTTTAACATTACGCAAAAGTATATCAGAGGGAAGGGACGGGTCAAGCTTTGAGAATTAAAAGAGGCGTTTTTCTCTTCTGACTATCGTGGAAGTTCTATTTCATGCAATTTTAAACAATTGCGAGTTCGTTTGAGAGCGATTTCTTTTCCAATAGGAGTATTGCTTATTCCGTAGCTTGATAGCATATTGAACTTTGTCACTAAACCAAGGGCAGGCCATTGTCTTAGCTTTGCATAAACGGACAGGAACATGGGAATTAAACACATCGGAAAGATTGCTGCTTAAAAAATTTAACATATCATCAACTGTATCAAAATACCAGCAGTACATTGAAAGATGTAGAAATAGCGAGTCAAGATTATTTTTATTATAATTTCTGAATTGAAAAGTTCTACCTGGAACCGCCTAAGGCTGTTCAAGGTTAATGTCTAATGCACAAGAATTAAAATCATGGTCAGAGACAAAAGAGAAATTTAATACAAGGGACGGATTAGAAACAATAAAGTAGTCAATTAAGCTGGGGTTACCATCAATTCCCCACCTAGTTAGCACAACTGTTTCGACTTACATTCCCGCAAGGGATGAGTGGACAGGCGGAGAACCTATCTGGGGGGAGGCCTTGGCGAATCTGTTTACGGACGGGTCAAAGCTGGATGGATGTGTTGGGGGGGGTGTATACTGTCAGGAACTCGGGATTAGCACGAAATTTAGGCTACCTGATCATTGTAGCGTTTTCCAAGCGGAGGTTGCCGCCATTAAGGATGCGGTAGATGGGATGCTGACGAGCGCATTCACTGTCAAGGAGTTCAACATCTACTCCGACAGTCAAGCGGCAATTAGGGCGCTGAGTGCAGGCAACGTTCTATCGAGGACAGTGAGCGACTGTCTGGAATCGCTTGCGGTTGCGTCCAACTACTTCAAAATAAAAATCATTTGGGTGCCTGGCCACTGTGACGTTCCCGGCAATTGCCATGCGGATCTCTTGGCCAGAGCTGGCACGCGTGACACAGATGTGGCTGACTCCAGTACACTGGGTATTCCCCTTACCACCTGTAGTTTGCTTCTGGGCAGGTGGGCCTCGGAACAGTTAAGCAAACGCTGGGCTGACACCACCTCATGTCAGGTGTCGAAGTCCTTCTGGCCAGTAGTTGACTCCGGGCGGTCAGTGGAATTACTCAGGTTCCCCAAATTACATCTTTCCATGGTGATAGGGGTGTTGACAGGGCACTGTCCGATGGGGGTCCATGCGGTGCGGTTAAATATTCTTGAAGACCCGAGCTGCGTAAGCTGCATGGAGGACGACGAGGTGGAATCATCAAGTCATTTCATGCTCAGTTGTCCAGCGTTTGCTAGGACTAGGCGCAGGTATCTCGGTTCGGATGTTCTTAGGTCTCCGGAAGACGTGTCGAAAATCGATGTGTCCCAAATCAGGAGTTTTATTGTCGCTACGCAGCGATTTGCCAAGTGATCCTAAGTTAGTGTCACCGTTCAGAATGTGGTATCACAACGGACCTTCAAAGTGTCCAAGTGAGCGGCCCACCTAGTGGGCTGCTACCACCTAACCTAACCTAGCACAACTGTGTTTACAAAGAAAGTGCCTACACTTGGCACAGCGTCATAGTGTTAAATATTCGTGAGTAAAGCTCAAGTTATTGGTGTGTTATCGGTAACCTTATAAAACAGGACCAATTGCATGTTGTTTTTTTCTTACGTTTAGCATACGACTACAGCGATACGACAAACGCACCAATAACTTCAGCTTAAGAAGATTTACTTTAAGGTCGCCACACACAATAAAGTTAACGTATTCCAAATCATACACAGACAATGCTTCAAAGTACGTCCTGAGACTAGTGGACTTATGGGGGTTATAAACACTAGAGACAACGGCTTCAGAGAACAAGCTAGATACTTCAATAAACAAATATTCAGTACCATCATCATTGGACTGGCAAACAAATTTAGCCTCAATATGTTTTTTGCAGTTAATAGCAACGCCCTCTCCCCCCCCCCCCCCTTTCTTTCGCACCCTATCATTTTGAAAAATGTTAAAGTTATTAACATAGTCCAACTTAGCAGAGTTCAAGCTACGTGCATTAAGGTGCACAAGATTAAGATGTTTCTGGTGATTACATAAAATATTTAACATAGCAAGACTGTTTTCGCCTACATTCGCTATATCATTAGAAGGGGCCATGTTAAAAACCGAGTAGGAGTATACCAGAAAAAAAACAAAAAACATACAAAAGCATAAATAAACACGAAAACAAAATGTTAATGTGCAGAAGTATGAAAGACCATCTTTACATAAAAAAAATATATAATAAAATTGAACAATGTAGAGAAAAGAATAAAATTATATCATGTGTTTAGTGTTCAACGCATAGCAAGTCAGATGGAAATATTATTTGTACTGTAGGTAACTCACAGTAAGTTCAAGCACTGAGATACGTTCCGCCGACTGCGAAGCCTGCGTTGTTAGCAAAGCAACTTCTTCACTGATTTTCTGTACCAGCTTCTTCTCCAGGTCCGCAAGCCGAGATGAAAGAGCATTTAACAGTGACTGCAGCTTAACCGTCTGTTGTTGAATTTTCTTGTCTAGGTTTTGAAGTGAATCGAGTACCCTACTCAGTGCAGCGCTCTCATCTAGTAAGACTGCCACGCACTAGTGGTCAAGTTGAGCGAATCAATATTTTGGTTATTCAGGTTCTAACTAACGCAGATTACAAAATGGTTTAAGCACGTTGATAAGGTCCAACAAATGATTAACTCCACTTATAACGGATCATTAACACAACGTCTATAAAGCTATTAACAGGAGCAAAAATTCGCACTAAAAAAGAACCTAGCGGCTTCAATAGGGTTGGACTAGAGTGACAAAGATGCACCTTTGGATTAAACGGCGCTATTATGTGATGCCGGATTTTATCATAGCTCTTACGAAGACATCCTTATTTTGGGGGAGGCGGATTTCCTTCAAGCTGGTACTTTCTTGAATGTTGTGGTTTGTAAAAATGAACAGTAATTGCCTGCTTAACATTTCTTTAACACCAAGAATTTTTGTCTCACTATGTAGGTGGTGTTCCGGAGACACAAGGAGATATCCCGTGGCAGTTCCGAGTGCGGTGTTCCAACAAGCCTGTAACTTTCTCCACTTTGTGTTCGATAGCTCCGTTTGTGTTCGATAGAACCGGCTGGCCAATTGCCTGGTATGTTAGCAACAATGTTTCTTTATCTTTGCCCCAAGTCCTTCCAGCCAGTGAATTGAGAATCTTATTGCGGCTTTGTAGTTTGGTGGCCATTGCGGTGAGCATGTTATCGAACGTCAGTCTTAAGATTTTTGGATGTGGTACAGTCCTAATGTAGTCGATGTAGACATCTAATTACGTGTTCACTTGCACCGTCCAAGTACTGAATAAGGTGGCCGAGGATTTAGTAAATGACAATGCCAAGTTTCGGCCGGCGAAAAAACTGGATATGGACGGAAGATAGTAGTTAATTCTTGAGCGCAGCTCATCGGCTCATGGTCTCATTACCAAAATCGTGCAATTATCAACATAAGATACGACCGAGACACCCTGGGGCACCACCTGTTGGGTCGTTCGCCTCTAAACTCTACTGATGCTTGCCGACTACTCAGGTAATAGGCGGTCCAAAGGTTTAGACAGAATATTTGAATCTTCAAGGTCCTTAATAAGTTGCGTATGGTTGACGGTGTCAAAGGATTTTGACAGGTCAGCTATGGTGCTATGCATCATGCGGAAGGCGTGATGGTCGTTCAGACTTCGAAAATATCAGTGCATTCGAAAGCGAAACAGGACTGGCGAAATCTTGAGACGGGGGAACCCTGTGAGACATTCAGTATGGTATGATAATATAAATGTTTATAAATATTTTCAATTAAAAATTGAAAAAAAAAACAAACTGAAAAGTTAGAAAACATTTAACAAAAAATTGGGGCTGGAACCCAGTCTTTGCTGTGTCACTTTGCCAAATTGTTACTTATTCTAAACATCGATTCGCAGTCACCCAGAAGTACGTGTTATGTAACCTTTTATGTTTTCGATATCATTCGGTTACGTATTCCGCTTTAAAACAAATTGGCAATGCCGCGCAGAGCGCAACAAAAACTCTAAAACAAGTCACTATTTTTAGAGTTGCATCCGTGCAAACCACAAACAAAAATATGGAGGAAGAAATATGTTACGATGGCGGGAAAATACAATAACGGCGAAGGAAATTTTAAAAAATATTTTCAATTCAAAGTTGAAATATTAAAAAATATTTAACAAAAGTTGGGGAGCAAACTCCCAACCTAACAATTTGTAGTGAAGCAGCATTTGCAGTATTTACTTTTGTTAACAGTTTTTTAACTTTTCAATTTCTTTCTTCAATTTTTATTTGCATACGCTAGGATTTTTCATTTATTTATATTTAAAGCCCAACTGAATAAAACCCTACAATCTTAAAACGGCCTTTAAACTAAACAAAAAAGTTTAAACGTTCTGCCGATAGGAGCAGAATTTTTTTTTTTAAAGCTTCTTCAGGACATTTAATTTTTGTCGTTTTAATCCAAATTTGGTTAGGTCATACATATATGTGGCCCAAAAAGTTTAAAATTTAGAAACTGTGTAATTACTTGATGTTGAACCCAATCAAAACCAAAACGAAATTTCTTCCGACGGCATTTAGATTTGTTTGTTTGTATCGGTGCCGCCAGGCGACGACGCCAGTCATGGAAAAGGTGGCCATATTTTTCTACCCAGCGGGTACTAGTACACCGGTATTATAGTATTAGAATTCCATATATCAAAGTTCTTAGAATGAACAGAGGAATCCATTAAGTCCGCCCGTCCGTACGTCTGTGAAACGATAACTTGAGCAAAATTTAGATATTTGAATGAAATTTGGTACACAGGTTGCTTTCTGGCCAAGATAGGTTGCTATCTAAACGGACGAAATCGAACAATAACCATGCCCTTTTTTCGATATCGAAAATTTCGAAAAACGTTTCAAATGAGATGATTCAATAAAAAAAGCAGCTACAGTAATAAAATTTGATAGATTTATTTAGTTGGTTGTTCTATCGACGATTTGACCAAATTTTTGGAAAAGGGGGGTGCCACCGCCCACATATGAGTGAACAAATTTTCAAACTTCGGCTGTTAATAACTACAGAACCGTTTATGCTAGAATAACAAAATTTTGTAAGATGTATACTATAGTTTTGGTAAATACACCCATAAAAAATGAGCGAAATCGCTTTCGTATGCCCAAATAAGCAAAATCGGTGGACGACCAAGCCCACTTTTGTACTAAAGCTTTCTAAAAAAGAGGTAGAAAACCCGAACATGCCATATCTCCATCACCGATACCGATAGAATGCTAGAATTCTTTAGTTACAATAACCTGATAATCTTACTAATGACTTTTTTTAATTTCGGAAAATGGGCGTGGCACCGCTCACACATGAATGCACAAAATATCAAATTTCAGCTATTAGCTTCAGAACCGTTTTGGATGGAATTACGAAACTTGATACGAGGTATACTATCTACATACATGGACCACTTCCACTTCTGTACTAAATTTTTCCAAGAAGGAGGTAGGTAAATTTTTTTCAATTTTGGGAAATGAGCGTGGCACCGCCTACTTTTTCAAAGTATCATATATATCCACCGCCTACTTTTCCAAAATTGTGTAAATATTGATCATTTGGATTTGGATCAACATTCTTTAACAAATAGTGCTTCATTTATTTGTAATAATTCAGTAAAGTTTTCTGCATAAAGCAATGGCGCTTAACTACAGTATCTGACCGCGTTCTTCTACATACCGAAGTAGCGCAGGTGGTAAGCATCTCAGGTAGAAAGCGTGTGTTCCAAGGTTCGAGTACAGGTTTTCTGGACAACTTTGTTTTTTTTTTTTATTAAATTGAATTTGTTTTTAAATATATGAAAACTTCTTATCTTGATTTTTTTTAAATTTATTAGATTTTTAACCTAATATTTTTCGGTTTAAGACCTCTATTTTGAAGTGGGAAAACGAATTTTTTTTTAAAAAACCGCCAGAAGAAATTTACTTTTTTCCCAAGAATTTTCGGCTTAAGGTAAACTTCTATGCAGCCTATATGTCATAATATTAGAATATTCATCTACCTTTACATATGTAGACTTAATTTGACCAGTTAAGATGATAACCTTCCTTAAAAATCAACATGAAATGTGTTTTAAATGTGTCTAAGTTGTGGTTGAGGAAAAAAGACAGAAAACCATCATTTCATTGTAATTTTCTCCCCCTAAATGGACTTCAAAAAAGCTAGATGTAAAGGAAAAATTGAGAAAACTGCCTGTATATAAAAAAAAACCAATATGGAAACCGGTGTCACGCTAATATTGAGAAATTTGTGGAGCTTCCAAATGAACGTTTCATTCATTTTCAAAAACCATATGGACATGTATGCATATTCCTAATGGTGTAAATATTTTCTGAAACAGGCATAAGCGTCTCGGATATATCACAAAATATTATTGAAATGCTATACAAGTCAATATGAAATGTCTTTATACATATCTAAATTGTGGGTAAGGAATAAAACCAGAAAACCATACACTGAAGTTGTAATTTTCCCCCCTAAATGGGTTTCAAAAACGCCAGATCTAAAGGAAAATTTCTAAATTGACAGCACTGTCTGTATATCCAAAACAAAAAAACCAAAATGGAAACCAGCTTCATGCTCATATTGAGTAATTTAAGGAACTGCAAAATAAACGCTAAATTTGTTTTCAATCAAATATGTATATGTGGACACACTCCTAACGGTGAAGTATTTTCATTTTCCCACTTATTGAGCATATTGAGTTAAAGTAGTGGCGTCGGTGCGTCCAAATCATATTTCATTTGCTCTCAAAAAGGTAGAAATATTTCCATTCTCTTACTCATTAAGCAAATTGAGTTAAAATATACACCGGCTTCGGCGCATCTGTCCAATTCGATTTTGAGGGAGAGTTGCCCTCCCCTATACTGAAGTGTACCAAAATCTTAAAAAAAATACCAATTTGTTTTCAACATATCTCGCGCGTTTTATTGCAAACAATAATTCAAAATTAAATTTTTAATCCATTATAAAAATGAGGTTCAAAAACACCCATAGTCGCCCTCTGTTCATATAATTCAAAATTTCTTTTTTCTATGCGCAATCAAACTTGTACTTTTTTTTTTTTAAATTCCATAATTAAAATGAGATTCAAAGGTATTCATGGCCTCTATTTTCGGTCGGGTATTTAGATGCATCCTAAAATCCTGAAAACACTAAGTGTTTATAATAAAATTTAAATTTTTACTGTTTATAAAACTCCAATATTAAAACGGGATTCCAAACCATGGCCGCCTTATAATTCAAAATTTCAGAAGGCAGAGTCAAAATAGGAAGGTGCATCGTTGAGTCCGAGTTGCTAAATCGAATTTGTAATTTTCTCCCGGTAAATGGATTACAAAAAGCACTGCCTGTATACTAATAACCAAAAAATTACAATATGGCAACCATGAGTAAACGGTGGACATATTTTCACTCACTGAGCACATTGAGCTAAGGTAACCATTGTACGAGGTGTGTTCAAAAAGTATCGCGAATTTTGTGTTTTTTCAAAAATTATTTATTTATTCATGAATATCTATTTTGTCCCCTTCAAAGTAATCCCCATGAGATATTATACACTTGTGCCAACGGTTTTTCCAATCTTCGAAGCACTTCAAAAAATCATTTTTTTGTATCTTGTTCAGCTCCTCCTTCGATGCCGTCTTTATCTCGTCAAGAGAAGCGTAACGTCGTCCTTTCATGGGCCTATTCAGTTTAGGGTACAAGAAAAAGTCACAGGGGGCCAGATCTGGGGAATATGGTGGCTGCGGCATCATTAGTGTGTTGTTTTTGGCCAAAAAGTCGCGCACAAGCAACGATGCGTGAGCAGGGGCGTTATCGTGGTGCAAAAGCCAATTTTTGTTCTTCTTTGCACATCTTCTAGGCCTTGTGAGAACATTTTGAACCACCGATAAACGTTGCTTCGGTCCAAGGTAGCTTCTCCGTATGCCACAGTCAACATTCGGAATGCATCCGCGCACTTAATTTCGTTTTTCACACAAAATTTGATACAGGTTCTTTGATCCATTTTTTTGAATAGGTAAAAATCGAAGACGATCCAAAACACGTGCAAGCAAAGCAGCTGTCAACAATTAACTGAACATTCAAAATGGCCGAGCTTGTCGGCATAAGTGAGAGACATGAGTACCAACATAACGCCACAAAAAATTCGAAATTCGAATATACGTAACCAGCGAAAATTCAAAATTCGCGATACGTTTTGAACACACCTCGTATCTATAAAATAAAGTCGCTAAAAAGCTATGTACGGAATTGGCTTCGCACAGAATGCTACAATTTGAAAGCGGTTTTTTGTATTTTAAAGCTTAGCTGTGTGAGATGGACTTTTTTTATATAATGTGAAGGAATATATAAAGGGGGCGTGGCAATCGGACAAAATGTGGTAAAAAAACATAAATTTTTGGTTTACACAGCCATACATCATAACCTAATCAACGGATTAGAATGAATCTTCCTTGAAGTTAAACTTTGAAATATTTACTTTCGTTCTGCATCAAAAAAAATAGTTGATTTCTTTCTAATTTAACCAAAACTGTTTAAACAAAAGCAGAACTTTTTCCAAAAAATCTGTTTGTGTGTTTGTTCGCTGCCAACCGAATAAGTCAGCGTGCTTTAAGCGACAGCTGTGGTGAGCCATTCATTTGATGAATTCGCGAAAGAGCTCGGTAGCGTTACTTCACTTCGCACGTATGTATGTATGTATGTAATGTTAATTATAAAGTTGTTTTAAACATTATCAACCTGTGTGAAACAAGGTGCGGGTTGCTTAGTATATTATAAGTCTAACTATGTTGGTATATGTATGTCCATCAAATCCAAATTTTTTTTATTGAAATATTGACCGAATCTGAAAGGAGTGGGGGCTCTGATGGTGGACTTTCAAACATTCCTAAGGACTGTTTTTGGTGTATATTGGAACGATTTTTCGTCATCCCTTGTCAATTTTAGTTTTGTTACAAACCGGTTTCGGCGAACCGCCATCTTCAGTGTATGTTTTCGTTCTATTTCTAATATCCACCCTGTCGGAAAAAAAGGAAATCAAATCAACTGTTTTTGCCATCTTCTATTAATGATTACCGGTCTTTAATGGACTGATTTTTTTTTGGTTAGTTGTCAAATTACACGCCGTTTAGTGTGAACTGACTTTTATGAGTATAATTAAATTCAGTAACAAAAATTTCTCAAATATTTCGGCCTCTAGACAGTGCTAGAAAAAATATGAACAGAGGATTTAATAACTTAAACTAATTTAAGGTGGTCGGATTTCGACCACGGGATATACTAGTATCTATGTATAAATACGCCACCTGAAAAATTTCTCTTCTTCTTTTTTTGCTATCAGTACTGGCTTTTTTGCTGTCAGTACTAGCCTAAATTTTCTTTCCGCGTATCTAAGAAATTACTTTATTGGCCCAATTTTCGACCACAGGCGATACTAGTATACATGAATTCTGCGAGCCCTGTATTAAAATAAGGTGGTGTAAATGTGCTCCAAATGTATATGTATAGGGTTGTTATTCTCGACGTGTTTGACGCCGCGTTTCGGTGTTGTGGTTGAAACTTAAAGCATAAAGAAAGCAAAACGTTTAGCTTTGATTCAAAAGTATGTCTTGTGTGTAACTGTGGCATACTTGCAGAATAGCTTAAACTTTCGGCTGAGTTAGTAAGTTTATTTCATTTCAATGGCGCCCTCAACTGGCGGTAATACATACGTTTACATATTCAAGCTTATAACTACTTATAGATTATTAAAATAGGATAACTTACCAGTATAGTTTCCCTTGTCAAAATGTGTCATGTCGTGCGCCACTAATTGACCCCATTGTAAGAATGACATCGTACGAAAGTCGTCAGGCAATGAAGTATCGCCATATAATGATAGCGATAGCTGCCGTGCATTCGGTAATGGTGACCCATTGATTGAAACTGTTGGAGAATAAACCCCGTCACTATATTTCGGCGCCATCATTCGTGTGTACCTATACATAGTAAATATGAAAGCATCCTTTGTAATTATACAAAACATTTACTTTTTTGACCGCACATTTGTTACAGACATTTTAATAGGAATGTGTAAAAGGACAGTATCAGCTATTAAGCTCTGTTGCAAATAACACTAGCTCGTAAAATCAAAATTTTTTTCTCCACCAGAGACGCCGTTATAAAATTCGTATGTTAAACAAAACCCTGATTCCGAGAATCGAGGTTATTTTTGATTTTTTGAGATTTTTACGATGTACCGCTATTCAAAAAAAGAAAAGCTCCACTTAATCAAGCAATTCCAAAAATGAAAAAACTAATAAAATGTGCTATAAACAGTGCATACATTACTTTTTGCTAGGCCTTGTAGTTTCTAAGGAAATGATTAATCACTACGGATTTTTATCTTTGCGTGGGAGGATTTCAAAATCTTTATACTAGCTATCAACCAGTGTGTGGACCGGAGGCATTGTTTACCTAGACTAGTTTGGCATCTTATTTTGCGAATCGGAGTGGAAGGTAGTGGGTGAAGGTACTCCGAGAGAGTGGAATGAAGGAAATCGCCTTCAGAGTTGTTGCAAAGCAAAAATTTCAACTAAAAACTTCAATTTAAACTAAAATTCACATTCTATAGTAACTCATAAGGTGTTACAACTGCTTCATATTCACTAATTTGTGAGTTTTATGCCTTCACGTTCAATATTGCAGTATTTTAATTTGATTGTTTTGTTATTGCATATAACGCACGCTGTGTGCTTTGTGTGTGTATGCAGATTCGGAGTAAGTTGCGCTACTAGTAGACATATACATACTATGACCGGGGTGATCCAAAATGTGTAAGTACAATACGGGTATCAAACGAAAGGTGCTAATGAGTGCTGCAACAATAGATGTGATTAATTTTAATATCTAAACGGTTTTCGGAAATATCTCTAGCAAAACAAGAAAATTCTCTTATATGCTCGGAAAAAAAGTAGTGAAGAAACAAGCGGTATCGGTGCTAATTCATCTCCCCTTCAAAAGAAAAGGAATGTCAGTGGAAACTGTAAAAAATTTGAGGCGCATAATAGTTTCTGGAATTGACTGATGAAAACTGATCGCGTAAATCGAACAGCAGATCATTACAAGTGGTGGTCAGCAAGCGCAAAGCAATATCCAACCCTCGCACAATTTGCTAAGATTTGAAGCAGTAGTAATTTATGAGGAGTAACGCAATCGTCTGCTATCAACAAATGCTTAAAATTTTTTTTTTCATTTATCATAACTTACCACTACACATTGGTCCCAAATCGCAAATTTGTGGCATAAACTCAATTTTAATGTTAAAAAGTGTTCAACAAAGGCATGGATTTTCCCATGATTCAATAACTACAAGGTTAGCTCTCTAGTGACATATTTTGACAATTTCCGCCATTGCCTTTTATCGAAATAATGTGAAAATAGTAGTTAAAAATGTAATATTATACAAAATTTTAAATATGTTGGCTTCAGAAAATAGATTAATTTGCACTATTATTTAGATCGACTTTTGCGAGTGTAGTGTAGTCGTGGGCGTTTAAAACTCGGGACATTCCGATATGTAGCTACGGTTGTCTTAAAATGTTGTCCTTGCATACTTATATACTTACTTAGGCCAATCGTGACTTCAAAACTGATCCTCATGTGATTCGAAGTCTTGTTTTTAACAAAACTTAACCACTATTCTCTGGGTTTGAAAATCAGTTCTGGCTTAACTTAAGTATAAAGCAACAGTTTTAAGTCAACTTTTGTTTTAGGTGTGCATGAATAATAGGAACCAATCCTATCTTATTGAAACTTATCAGTTTACTATCCACTTAGTAGACCATGTCCGTTTGTCTTTATGCCCTAAAAGGTTTCCAACAAATATGCATCTTGTCAATTTGTCATTATAATTTAAAAAAACATAGCCCTATAGTCAGAAGCACGAATGTGCTATTATTCAGAGCTTGAGTTGATAAGTTTACTGTATTAGCCATTGAAGGTTCTAAGTTTGACGAAAATCTCTGGTACCATGCTTACACCGAAACCACAATATTTCGATGTCCATGTACACCGAATGAGCCGAAATCAATCTTTTAATCTTGTTTTACCAACATTTTAATTTTATCACATTCATGATTCTGGCAAGAAGGCGAAGTGCGTACGTGACCGTTTTTTATGGTTTTTCAATTGGTTATAGAGAAAATTTACAACGATTTATACAGTGACAGTATGGGATGACATGTTTTGATGTTGTATTTAGTTGACTTTACAAAATGTATTACTACTAATTTCCTACTTTTTTGATTTTTCTACTACCATTTCCTAGACAAATGAAAAAAATACTCCTACTTTTTTTCGTTCGCGATAGAAATCCAGAAAATGGAAGTGTCAAAAGTAAACGTCAGCTAGAGAGCTAACCTTGTAATTGAATCATGGATTTTCCAATAGTACATATACTATTGTACCTGAAAACCAGAATTATTCAATACATCTGGCAACCATTGCTTTCTGCCAACCCATCAAAGTCAGCTGTTTCGTCCCAATAATATTGAGGTTTTGCTTATTTATTTTTTCGCTGTGAACTATTTATTAGTTAAAAATCTAGAGTTTGATTTTAAACAAAACAACTTTATTATGGATAACGTAGGAAACAGTAAGTAGAATATAGTCCTAACAAGTTTTTCCATCTTTCTAAGTGTATTGTGGTGGCTTTGAAGTGTTTTATTAAAGGTATTTTATGTTACAAAAATTGTATAATGTTTGTGTTTCATAAAATAAAAGTTATATAACTTCACTCTTCTTCGCAAAACTAATGACGCTATATTATTTAGTAAAGTATGTTTAATCAGACGGTTTAAAAATATTTTGCTTATTTTTGCTTCTTTTTAAAAAAATTGATATTTTTCCAGTGAACTTCCATCTCAGCCATTCCGAATTATTCGACATTTGGGTGAAACAAGTTTTGATTAGATATTATTTTGTTAGTTAAATTTTTTTTTTTTGTATAACTAACACACACTTTGAATTTGGTGTTTGGTTTTGTTATGAAATATTAATATAATAACAATAAATACATGAACACAATTTGCATACGAAGAAGAAAAAAAAATGTTTGTTGTGCCCTGAATTTTAACGGAATTTTTCATCAGGATTAAAATAATGCGACACTTTTGAGATGTTTTTATGTCGTGATAACTGGCAAACATTTACTGTTGTTACTTGGGGGTAGTTTTTTTGTGATCACCGGTGATACACTGGCACCCAATGTGCTAAATTTAAGTGGTATTATTTTGTACACAACTGTACGTATATCTAACTATAGCATTTATGTATAGGTATGCCAAATGTAAGTATAAGCACCGTAGATAAATGAATATACTCAGTTTCATCTAAAATTCAAGGACCCACATATTGCTTAATACTGGCAGTAACGGAGGGCGTGGTCTGATTGATCAGATATTTGGTATATTTTTCTGCCATATGCCATTACTATTGGATTTGTCAACTTTCAACTTCCTAGCAGCATTAGTCTAAATTATGCCAAAAAAATGTAATTGGGACCACTGTGAACTGGTAGATTTAGAATATTAATGTGCTGGTTAAATAAAGACCTTTTTGAGGAATATTTTAAGCTTTTTTTCATGAGTTGCTATTCGGTATTCGGCAGAGAAATTAATTAATTAATTATTTTGTTCTCTAAAGACAAGTATAGTAGTGACAGTCGCTGAAGAGAGTGAACCCCCTTATATAAGAAGAATGTTTATGTAAACGCGAAGAAGCGACTCGATGAGTCACGTTGCATTTTACATGATAAGTACGTAACACATCAGCTGAACGCCCTCCGGCTGCGTTCTGAAACAAATTTTTTTTTAAAAGGTGTAGTTGCGAGGTTAAAGCATAAAAGGAACGATGTGTATGTCTACATAGCAAAAGCAATGAAAAAATAATGCATCACATTATAATTATAAGAAAAGCACTGGAAGTTATTTGAAGAAAAGATGAAACCGAAAGCAAGTGAAAGGTAATGTTTCGCCAATTTTTCCTCCCTTTTTTGTGTTTTCTTATTTGTGTTCACTGTGCTTACTTCATTTATAAAAAGATAATACTGACGGTAATGTCTGAGCCATAGCATATATTACTGCAATATGACATCGTTTTAGAAGTCAAATTTTCGTGATTTTTGGTAAAGTATAGTGCATTTCATAACTATAGCACACGATTGCATGTTTTAGCCATTTACACACTATCACTTGAATTTCAAGATTTTTCTATAAGAATTCTTATAAATTCGTTTAAACCTGCATTCTAAACTGTGTGCGCACTTGTAAAAGTTTGTAAAACTTAAAAAAAAAAATTTCAATATTTCGTATCAACAACCCCAAAATGAAGTATACATTTTATGCTTTTAGAATTTTTACATGCGTTATATGGGAAAAATTAGGTAAAAAATTTATAAAATTCAAAGCTATTTTTAAAAAATTTGTAGTTTGCACATTATTATTATTGATATTTATTATACAGGGTGTTTTTTTTACAGGTTTGTTTTTCGAATAGAGATAAAACTGGCATTTTGTGGTCAAATCTGGCAACTCTAATGTCATTTATGTTCAATTTGGTTTGCCATTTCATCATGAACAGGTTGACAAAAGAACAACGCTTGCAAATCGTGCAAATTTATTTCGAAAATAATGGTTCAGTTCGCGAAGTTTACCGTGAGCTCCGTCCATTTTATGGTCGACATAATCGTCCATCAGAGCAATTAATTCGGTTAACCATGGATCGTTTTCGCACTACGTTTACTCTATGTGATAATACGCATCCGCAGAGACGTCGAACAGTGCGCACCAAAGAAACAATTGCCGCTGTAGAGCAAAGTGTTGAAGAGGACCCGAATGAATCGATTCGCCACCGTGCACAGCAATTGGAGCTTTGTCCATCAACTTTATGGAAGATTCTGCGCAAAGATCTTGGCTTGCGACCTTACAAGATCCAGCTTGTGCAAGAATTAAAGCCGCGAGACCATGCAATGCGTCGTGATTTTGGTGTATGGGCCGAAAATGAGATTGATTTCGATGCTGATTTTCATCGCAAAATTTTGTTCAGTGATGAGGCTCATTTTTGGTTGAATGGCTACGTCAACAAGCAAAATTGCCGCATTTGGAGTGAAGAGAATCCACATGAGACCCTTGAAACGCCATTACATCCACAAAAACTGACTGTTTGGTGTGCTCTATGGGCTGGTGGAGTCATTGGGCCATACTTCTTCCGCAATAATGCTGGAGAGGCAGCTACCGTTAATGGAGACCGGTATAGAGCCATGATAACCGACTATTTTGTTCCCGAATTGGATGGCATGAATGTGGATGAGTTGTGGTTCCAACAAGACGGCGCTACATGCCACACAGCGCACGTCACAATCGATTTATTGAAGGAAACATTCGATGAGCGCATAATTTCGCGGAATGGACCTGTCAATTGGCCACCAAGGTCGTGTGATTTGACACCATTGGATTATTTTCTTTGGGGATATGTGAAGTCGCTCGTCTACACCAACAAACCAGAAACGTTAGGGGAATTGGAAGCCAACATTCGTGGCGTTATTGCCGACATACGGCCCCATATGCTCGAAAAAGTGGTTGAAAATTGGACCTGTAGAATTGGCTTAAACAATAATGGCATAAAATTATCCTTCCAATAAAGTCAAATTGATGGACCTTAAAACGATTTTCTTGTGTTTTATTTCAATTCGAAGTTCTATACCCCTAAAAAAAACACCCTTTACAAGGTGGCGCAAAAGTAATCCTCCTATCAGAAAATGCTATAAATTTTGCGATTGGCCCCTAAAGTCAGTTCTGTTTTGACATTTGTGTAGTAAGCACATGCGAAATACACGTTAATAAACAATGTTACGCTACACTGCTCCAGAACGCGGAATATTGCTGACTATTTATTTGACCAATAATCGGTCGGCGCCAAACGGTTACTGTGAATGGTGAGCGCTACAGAGCAATGATCAACGAGTTCTTTTTGCCGCAACTTGATGAATTGGGATTGGAAAACATGTGGTTCCAACAAGACGGTGCAACAGCACACACTGCACGTGCCACAACCGATATGCTGAACATCGGAAGCTTACTTTTGCGCTACCTTGTATATTATCGGCTTTCTGGTTTAAAATGTATCTGCCGTTTCATATTTATAACACTGTCAAAACTTACATGTTGTAATCATTGATATAATATTATTTAAATTTCACCTCATATTTTTTTTATATAACGCCCATATAAATTTCTATTCTAAACTTTGTGCACATCTTTAAAAGTTAAATTTTGAGAGTACTATAGTTATGAAGCGCACTATATATGCATATGTATACTGTGGCGAATTTTGTAGTGTAAAAACTCGAAAAAAACAGATAACAACTGATCGGTTAGTTTCACTTTGTATTGATTTCGGCTTGGTATATGAAATCCAATATTTGTTGCGTACGCACACATTATATTTCGCACATGGATATCAAGCATATTTTAATTCTTTATCATTTTAGATATCAATATTTGAGAAAAGTGGAGTAATAACAGCATATTATACAACAAAAATTAGTTCACTGTCACGCTCACGAAAAGGAGTCTAGCGAGTTGATTTTTGTTGGAACGATTTTCCGTCATCCCTTGTCAAGTTTGGTTTTGTGACATACCGGTTTCGGCGTTCTGCCATTTTCAATGCCTAGTTTCGTTCTGGTCTGTGTCTATCCGCTGCGTTGTTTTTATAGTCCGTGGGTGCTGTTGCAGGTAATGTCAATCTATGTGTTCGTGGTAGGTAACGTTAATATGCGTGTGTGTGTGCGCGGTATTGATACGTCCGAATTGTTATCTGTCCCAAGGGTTGTTTTTGTAGGTATGTAGACATACCGCTTCTTAGCTAAGCGGTAGGTTGATGTAGGTAGAAATCGGTGATTTTTGCAGTTTGGTTTATATTTCGTTTTTGCTTGTTCATTGTTACGTGTTTGGTTGCTGTACCTGCTGGCTTGTGCTGTTTTTTGTAAACTAGTTTTAAGGGTTCAAATATTTCGTCAGAATCTAGCGAGCTTAAAGTATCCGAAAGTAATGTGTGGTACTATTCACACTTTATAAGGTGCATTTTGCTATTAAAAAAGAATAGTACAAGCGACTTGTAAAGACAATATCGTAGACATATATGCATAATTGAATAATTGTCATGCATGTTCCCATATGAGAAAAATTTTTGCATTCCCCAACTTTGCCTCGTAAATGTTGAGAAATCAACTTTAAAAATTTAGTTTTTTGGTTGAAGTAACTTAGAAGGCAAAATGTTGTGGATTCCTGGTACGCATGGTACTCAGGATTTTGGTGAAATGTGCAACATTCATGGTTAATCCATTGAGCCTGTTAACTCAAAATCGGAAAATTGGCACCTTCATACTTCTGGGAAGAGGTTGGCGATATGTAATAAGTTTTTATGAAATGTGAATTCATGGAAAATATTTTGAGTATCATATATATTATTTCTGTAAGGTCTTTTTGTGTTAGTTCCTAATTTTCTGCTCTTATTTGGAACCAATATTAATAAATAAGGTATCGCTTTAAAGGTGGGGTTTAGCTCTACATGCGAAACCATGTTTTAATTAGCGGAGTGCTTTTGTTTAAGCGTATTTTATAAAAATGAATTCTTTAAAATAAGCGATTGTAAATGCACTGTGACATTCACATGCCTCGCGACATCTACATTTGAATACTAAGACTGAACAGTGCTAGAATAATTAAAGGCATTGCGAATATCACAGTGCTCAACCCACTGCGAGCGCGCCATCTATACTTGAACATTGCTAAAATAAGTGAATAAGACTGCGTTCACATTGGGTCATAAACTCGAGTTAAAGGGACATTTTTGAGTTAATTCATATTGATGTTGTCAATCAACTCAAGTTTATGGCTCAATGTGAATGTAATATAAGTGGTGGAATTTCAAATAGCTGTTTGCGCATATTTGTATAATTTTTTGTGGTCTCACAACAAGTGTAGCTGAAAATCTTTTTTTATAGTTTGAGAAAAAGGTTTGAAAAATCCTGGACCTGGACTACTAAAAGGTTTCAAACCATTTTTGTTTTTTTTTTTTTGCGCAAGGAGCGCACGGGTCCAGCTAGTTTATATAAATAGCAAAAGAAAAAATAGCCCTAGACTAAATTTTCGAAAAATAAAGGACTACGGGTTGTGCATTCTGGAAAATGTTTAGTCCTTTTTTCGTTAAGCTGAGAATGGGAAAAATTTTAAAAGCATTGAAAATCGATAAAGATACTATTTTATACCGTATAGTTCATAAAAGAATTCAAAAAGAGTTCTATTGGTGCCATTCCAACATTCTGCTATTGAAATGTCAAAATTTTATATTGGAATTTGTGAACGTCCTGCATCATTACATGCGCTATTCATGCCTCATTCAAAATCAATCAATTACGCACTTCTCTACCCTCCTAAATGGAGAAACCGAACAACTAGACGGAGAAGAACCCGATCCCACAATCGAAGGTGATGGAATTAGCGTTCCCCCACCCGACTATAACGAGGTACAAGTAGTAATATCGCTATTAAAAAACAACAAAGCCGCGGGGGCTGACGGGCTGACGGATTGCAAGCCCAGCTATTCAAATACGGCGGCGATGAGCTGGTAAAGTATGTACATGCACCTTCTTCTTCTGCTTCTATGAAGAATATGCTAGGAAGAATGCATTCCTCGCGATTGGAATCGACAAGAAAGGAGATCCTACACTCTGCTTCAGCCTCCTATCAAGCGTATTGTGCGAAAGATTGAAGCCCACTGTTGACAAACTGATTGGACCTTATCAGTGCGACTTTAGACCTGGTAAATCTACCATCCACCAGATTTTCAATATGCGCCAAATTTTGGAAAAAACCCCTGAGAAAAGAATTGACACACATCACCACTTTATTGATTTTAAAGCCGCCTGCTATGTCTGAATTTAGTTTCCAAGCAAACAGCACCACCAGCTCAGTCAGAATCGGGAAGGACCTCTCCGAGCCGTTCGAAACTAAACGAGGTTTCAGAGAAAATAATAGTAGCAGCTGAACTTCACCGCGCAGGAACCATCTATTACAAAAGTGTACAATGATGCTAATGACATTGACATCATTGGCTCAAATAACCGCGCCGTAAGATCTGACTACTCCAAATTGGAGAAAGAAGTGAAAAAAGTGGGTTTGGAGGTGAACTAGGGCAAAACTAAGTACCTTCTGTCATCATGCAAGGAGTCAGCGCATTCTCGTCTTGGCAACCACGCCACTGTTGGCAGCAGAAGCATGGACGATGACAGCCGCCTATGAGCCGGCCATTGGATTATTCGAGAGAAAAGTTTTTCGAAGGATTTATGGGCCTCTACGCGATGCCGACGGTATTTACCGAAGAAGATTTAATGATGAGTTGTATGAGCTCTACGCAGACATCGACATTGTCCAACGAATCAAAACCCAGTGGCTACGTTGGCTCGGCCATGTAATACGAATGGAAGAAAATTCTCCGGCCCGGAAGGTATTCTTGTTGGAACCCACTTATGGAAGCAGAGGAAGAGGGAGGCCCACGCTCCGTTGAAAAGACCAAATGGAGAACGATCTGCGATCCCTTGGCGTTTTGAATTGACGGCAACGGGCAAAGGATAGTCAGGTGGAGCGCTTTGTTGGAAGGTCAAAATCGTTTAGACGGTTGAACAAACAGCTATTCACGGCTGTTGACCTATATATGTATGTACGCATGTATGTATGCTTCTGTATTATTTTTGATAGCGTTTCGTTTCAATTAAAATTTAATTCCAATTTCGCTTTTGCACAAATTATAAAAAGGTAATGGTGAACAGCGTACTCCGTGGAGTAATTTTTAGGAAATAACATCAAACCCAAACAAACTTAAGCTTAAGAAAAATTACTTTCTTTAGATTAGATTTATAAAATTTCGATTCGTGGAAAAAGATATTAACACGCAAACCTAATATAAACGCATTGCATTTTTAACACACGAGCATAAACGACTTTTTTGGTTCAAGCCAAAATAAATTTTGCGAATTTTAAAAACTTAGCTTGACGTACAAATACTTAAATAGTAATCAGTTTTCAGAATTTGACTATAAATTTGTGCACCCTGTTCGATTCCTTAAAAATAATAAAACTGCTAGCTTGTAAGTTTGTAATTCGTTTTGACCTGTAATTCACACTAGATATTTTCAAAACAAAGGTCTGAAAAAGGCTGAAGAAACGCTCTCTTACAGCTTTCCAATTCGATACGGAAAAAATTTAGTCCCACATGTTGAATGAATGGCACCTATTTTTCTTCCAAGGAGTTTTTTGTTTACTGTGGGAAGGAAACCTTTAACGATAAAGTTATAACAAAAAGCTGTCGCTTGTCAATAACCTTGTGAGGCATCGATTGCAATTTTACACTGTACAATATACCTACAGCGCTTATAGGAAAACAATTTGTTGCATGGTGAATGCATAAGTTACTACAAAATTTCTTGCAGTACTGATTTGTATTTTACGGATGCCCAGAACATTTAAAATTTCAGGATGGAAAATCAGCAAAGTACTGCCAATATCAAGACCGTGCCAGCTGAGTGTAAACGTTACTCTCATACAAGTTGTATGCGCATGGGACATTTTTGACAGGTTAGGCTGTTAGCATTTGTATGCTCATATGTAAAATTAATAAAGTAATCCCGATATCCCGGGATGAACCTTGAGCCAAGACTTTTATGAATATGAATCGAAATTCATAGACTAAAAGTATTTAAACATACCATGAAATAAAACCATTTCGCCGTGGTGTGAAGGTAGTGTTGCCGGCCTACCACACCGAAGGTCCATGGTTCGAGCCCTGGTACAGGTAACATCAAAAGTGATTTGAAAAAAGTTTTTCAAAACGGGGTCGCCCCTCGGCAGTGGTTTGGCAAACTCTCCGAGTGTATTTCTGCCATGACAGGCTTCTCAGCAAAAAATTCGTCTCCTTTGTAGATGCCGTTCGGAGTCGGCAAAAAACTGTAGGTCCCACCAATTTGTAGGGAAAAATTCAAATCGGCACACCACAAATTGGAAGAGAAGCTTGGCGCAAAAAATCTCTTAGGAGGTTTATGATGATATACCTGTTGTATATCGCGCCATAGATAGATAGATAGATATTTCAGATAAAATAACAATTTTTTTCTTTATAAATCGAAACAATGGAATTACACATAAAGCTTATGAATAAATTCCAAATAAAATCAAAAATTCTGATGTTGCCATGTATTACGGTGTAGTCATATTTGTAAAAAAAAGAAATATCATGGACGCAAAGTAAAAATCAGCTCGTCTAATAACACCACCTGTTAGTTGGGCCATGCATTAGATCAACTTTTCTTACCGCGTGGTGAATTTCTTACTCGTCAATTGATGCAATGCTGTTCTAGCTTGTCGCATATAAGGTTCTATCAATCGTATTGTGCGTTAGACAGAAGATTGCCGTGAACCGACTGATTATACCTTATAAGTGTGGTTTTAAACCTAGTAAATCTAACTTGGACCGCTATGTCTGTATTTGGAATCCCCACAAAAGTAATACGCCTATGCAAAATGGCTTTGAGGAGTACCACCAACTCGGTCAAGATTAAGAAGGATCTTCAAACTAGAAAATAAGCGCAAAAAATGTGTGTGTTGCTGAAGGAGGGTAAAAAACGTAGAAGCATGCCATCAAGGATATTTGCGTATTGGCAATCACGCCACTGTTGGCAGCCATAAGTGCGAAATAGTTGTTTAATACTTCAAACCAATCCTTCTTCGTACTGAGTGGGCAAATGAGAAGTAAGGTCATCTCCTGTAGCCCGATTCTGTAACTTTTAACCACGCGCCGAGCGTTAAGCTTATCGCCAAATTTTGGCGTTTATTCTTAACGAAAATGCGATTCTGTAACTCTCTTTTAACGCCGCTAAATAGCTGACTCTTGATGGTGATAAAATATGGAAATACTTCTCTCTTCGCCGTATTTTGCACTAAATTACATGCAAAAACGCAAAACTAATTTTTTTACTTTTTTCAAACGCTAAAACACTTGCAAATATATTAACGCTATTGTTAACACCTCGAAAAAACACTTTTCGTGTGGTTAAAAGTTAGTAAATAGGGAAAAGCGTTAAAAATGGTGTTAAGCGAAGTTAACGCTAACACCTGGCGTTAAAATAGTTACAGAATCGACCTACTGGTGTATGGTGCACGATTGATCACTGACAACATCTAATGCGGCTGTTTTGGTTGTTTTCAAAATAAAGGTTCTTAGAAAGATTTATGATACGGAGATCACCACCCAATGGAAGGGCCAATTGGAGACCGACTTGCTATAGCGTAGTGTTTCCAATTGACGCCAATTGGCAGAGCGAAGAAAGGACTGGCGCACTATATTGGGAAAAAATGTCAGACAGTCACCCTCCATTTAAAAAAGTAAGTAAGGCATTCAAGGTGTAGTCTTCTAATCTGGGTCTCGACTGCTTTTATAATAAACCTGATGGCTACAAGGCGGTGACACGATACAGCTCCAAGAAAAAAAATGGGATTACGACACTTCCCCTGCCAGTGTTAGATCTGTTGAGGCTTATTTTTTATAACGCCACCCTCCTATGAAATAATCATCGTTAGAAAAACTGTGAACCGGGAAGGCGGTGAGGGGTAGGCTAAGGGTTATTTTTTAAATTTGCGGGTTACCCAGAAGATGATTCTGTGCATGAAACCTGTAGAGGCGAAGTTGTTGTTGGATCGCGTTATTAATAGTTATTAATATGTCTAATTTTTTCAGGGTATAATGGAACCAAGCCTGCATTGGCATAATCCCAATTTTTTACTTAGAATTGTGTCTTGTCATGTAACTATTCTTTAAAACTTTCTTAGCTGAGTAGATTCAGCCCTGTCCATCTATCCGTCTCTCTGTTTTTTGAATGCAAACTAGTCCCTAAGTTTATAGAGATCTGGATAAACTTTGGTTTTTAGCCGCAATTTTAATTAATCATTTGTCGGAACCAACAAGATCGGACCAATTTAACATACATTGCCCCCATAAAACCAATTGTTCTGGTAAACGGGTTTTGATCTATATATACTACATATGTTATGCGGATAATAAAAATAAATAAGATTAGACCAATATAGCACCTAGCCCCCCTACAATCGCTTGTACTTATCGTAAACAAGATCGGGAAGTGAAAATCGTGGTTCGTCGTAATGAAAATTTTTCTTATTTGCCATAGTAAAGTTACATCTGGGAAAACAATATAGATCCGCTAAACCAAAATGTCAAAAAAAAGTATAAGCACCTGTAGACTTAATAAATATGATTTGAAGGGCAACCATCTAACCTGCCAAAATGTCACAGGGCAGAAAATGTGCCTTTTCTGCATTTTTGAAATGCACCTTTTTATGAAACGAACACAAGTTTTGTTTATCGTTTTACTTTTTGTTTGACGTTTTACCTTTATATTGGAATCGAACGAATGAGAGGGTGTCTTGTTTAATTGCAGACAATAGTGGACAACAAACAAAGGCTCATTTCTGTTAAAAAACCGATTGAAAAATATTTTTCGCAAAATAACTTTTAAGTCGGGAGCGAATTTAACAGTTGGTTACGAAATTTTGAACTCAAAACGTCAAATAGAAAGAATTCCTCTATTTAAATTTTTCGAAAAAAGTCAAAAAAGAACTATTGAAATTTGCTTTTATATTTATCGTAAAAATAAGATTTTTATAATAAAAATTATTGCAATTTTCCATGAGCTAAATTATAGCCATGAATACATCGAAAATAATACTCAAATTTTTACTTTTATTTTGGCAAATATCTCTAGACCTAAATATCTATTGGTACTAAATATAGTCCGATGAAAAAGACCGTCTTTAAAACTTTTACAATACAAAATATTGCAGGGTTTTTTAATTTTATATGAGTAGTACGTGCATGACGTGTTGTTTTGACTTTTTTTTTACTTTTATAATAACAGCCAAAATTTAACTATTATATTCACCTTTTATAATAAAAACTTTTTTTACAATTATTTTTAACTTTTATAATAAAAGCCATCATTAATATTTACTTATATCTTTATTAACAATTACTTATATATTTTAAAACAAATCATTTTTAACTGTTATTATTGACTTTTATAATAAGAATCAAATTTTAACTATTATTCTTGACTTTTATGACAAAAGTAAAAAAGTAATACTATTTAATGTTGACTTTTATTACAAAGGTCATAACCGTTACCATCCCTGCTTTTAAGAGGTTGACAGGTAATTGCAATAAACAAGGTATTACTTTCAATCCGTTATTTTAAGTTGGCATCCCCATTCTATGCAAAATATATTGTATTATCCACTTTAATAGTCACCACTGTATATGGTAACTAAAATATTATCTAAACTGTAGGTAAGCCTTTCATTTTTCTTTCATATTTAATGTACAGACATAAGCATATTATAATTACTCCCTTTATTTTATTGTGTGCCTAGATCAGGCTCAGCTCACACAGATAGCTTGTGCTCTTTCTTTAGTAATTGATTTAGTCGTTGCTGACCAAGCAAAGATGAATAGATGCGAAACTCTCTCATTTCACTATTTGGAATTTGCTCCATTATGTGTTGCTAATTGGCAACACTGCCTTAATCGAGCAAAATATGACATAAGATCCATAATTAATGAGGAGCCAGAAAGAAAAGAACGGGCGAAAACAATTTGCAGAAATCAGTGCTATTTCATTTTTTGTGATTGCGAAAACCAGTGAGCTGAATAATACTTCTTTTATTCCAAACAATTTGTAGTATATGTATGTATACATTTTAATTAAAAAGGCGGTAAGAACAACTAAATCAGTGTTTAAAATGCGGATCAGAAGGAAGTGTATCGTGGTCAATGCTTTTTATAAGTTCCCAAGTAATCAGAAGTACAAATCTAGGTGATTATAATAAAACTAGCTACACCCGTGCGCGCTTTGCGCAAAAAAAAACAAAAATGGTATGAAACCTTTTATTAGTCCAGGTCCAGGATTTTTCAAACCTTTTTCCCAAATTATAAAAAAAGATTTTCAGCTACACTTGTTGTGAGACCACAAAAAATTATACAAATATGCGCAAACAGCTATTTGAAACTCCACCACTTATATTACATTCACATTGAGCCATAAACTTGAGTTGATTGACAACATCAATATGAATTAACTCAAAAAATGTCCCTTTAACTCGAGTTTATGACCCAATGTGAACGCAGTCCTATTCACTTATTTTAGCAATGTTCAAGTGTAGATGGCCCGCTCGCAGTGGGTTGAGCGCTGTGATATTCGCAATGCCTTTAATTATTCTAGCACTGTTCAGTCTTAGTATTCAAATGTAGATGTCGCGAGGCATGTGCATGTCAAATTCACAATAGCGTTGCAGTACAAATTGATTTTTTTGTGCATCCACAATCGTTTATTTTAAAGAATTCATTTTTATAATATACGCTTAAACAAAAGCACTCCGCTAATTAAAACATGGTTTTGCATGTAGAGCTAACCCCCACCTTTAAAACGATACCTTATTTATTAATATTGGTTCCAAATGAGAGCAGAAAATTAGAAACTAACACAAAAAGACCTTACAGAAATAATATATACTAGCTTATACCCGTGGGTTCCACCCCCCATTCCTATAAAAAAAATGCAGGTGTTAGGGATTGACCATATATAACCCCTTACCAAATTTCACTTTTCTAGCCCAAATACTTCCAGAGATATGGACTATGAAAAATTCTAGTTGTATGGGAGGTGCCACGCCCCCTTTTTCGTTATCCCCAGTTTTTTTTTGGAGGTGGTAGGGATTAGTTTCATATAACCCCTTACCAAATTTCAGTGGTCTAACGTAAATACTTCCAGAGATATGGACAATGAAAAATTCCATTTATACGGGAGGTGCCACGCCCCCTTTTTCCTTTTTCCCAGTTTTCTTGGAGGTGTTAGGGACTAACCTCATATAACCCCTTCCCAAATTTCATTGGTCTAGCCTAAATACTTCCAGAGATATGGACTATAAAAAATTCCAGTTGTATGGGAGGTGCCACGCCCACTTTTTCGTTATCCACAGTTTTTCTGGATGTGGTAGGGATTAATGTCATATAACCCCTTACCAAATTTCAGTAGTCTAACGTAAATACTTCCAGAAATACGGACTGTTAAAAATTCCATTTGTATGGGAAGTGAAACGCCCCCTATATATATCAAAATATTTTTTAGCCCATGACCATCCCGGTAAGGTATCCAGGGCGTGTTTCAAATTTGGTTACGATCGGTTTATACGTTTAGGACCCAAGTCGATCTATAGATACATACATACATACTCGTAATTTGAATTTTATATGTATAGAGATAGATAGATGATGATATAACTGAATCTTTTTTATGGGGGTATTCTGTGAATCTGTATAGTTCTCAGATTTTGTAAGGAATTTGGTTGCTTTATCTGATTGACACAAGTGGAAATTTCGACAACGTAGAGGAAGCTTTTTTGACAGATAGCCCATATAAACTTGTGTCAAAAAGCTACAACTATGACTATTCCCCAGTATGATTAAGAAAGAACATGTAAAATAAGAAAATAGTTATAGAAGAAAAGTGTATCTATTTTTTAAAAACATTGCTCGGTTCACAAGGATTGGGATGTGCAAGTTACCAACAATACCCAAAAATCTACGCAAAATGCACATATTTTGTTTTCACCATTCTGGCACTATTGAAAAATGTTATACAAAATGTCCACTTTTAGAGCGCTCTCAGAGACCGCGAAGTTTAGCATCTATTCATCTTTGCTGAATAACATATGCATGTATGTACGTAACCTTTCTTATAATGTAAATGAATCTTATAAAATTCATAAATTGTTTTGAAGAACGACGTATGTACTGATCTATTTGATTGTTTCATTTTAATTTTGCCATTTACATTAAAAAAATGCAACGGTATCATACATATGTGCTTGCCAGCTGCTGTCAAACAAGTGACTAAAATACATAATAAATAGTTCGTGCACCAAAGCGCTCTCACCAATATTTTCTTCTTTAAATGGTCATCCAACCGCCTGGGCGATTTTGATCGTCCACATAGCTCGCCAGTCGGTTCTACTTTGCGCCAATTGTAGACACCGCGGGATCGCAAATGGGTCTCCACTTGGTCCTTCCATCGAAATGGTGGTCTCCCTCTTCCTTTGCTTCCACCGGCGAGTGCCGATAAGAATACCTTCTAGGCCGGAGCATCTTCGTTCATTCGCACAACGTGGCTAGGCCAAGCGAAGCCGCTGGGTTTTAATACGCTGAATTATGTCGGCGTCTGCGTAGAGCTAATACAGCTCATCATTGAATCTTCATCGGCACTCGCCGTCGCCAACGCTTAGAGGCCCAGAAATCTTTCGAAGCCGCCTCATCAGATATTGTTAGTGCCCACGCTTGTGCACCATATAGCAGGATGGGTGTGATGAGTGACTTATAGAGTGTTATTTTCCTTCGTCGAGAGAGGGTTCTACTTTTCAATTGACTACTCAGTCCGAAGTAGCATTTGTTTGCAAGAGTAATTCTTCGTTGGATTTCTAGGCTGACATGATTGTTGGTGTTAATGCTGGTTCCCAGTCAAACGAAGTCCTTTACTATTTCGAAATTATTGCTGTCAACAGTGGCGTGATTGGAAGACGCAAATGCGTTGACTTTTTGCTTGATAACAACATGTACTACGTTACGGCGCGGTTGTTTGGGCCAATGATATCAATGTCGTCAACATACGCCAACAGTTGCACGCTTTTATAAAACATTGATTCAGCGCGGTTAAGCTCTGCAACTGTATTATATTCTCCAGCATCAAATTAAAGAAATCGTACGATAGAGGGTCACCCTGTCTGAAACCTCGTTTAGTTTCGGACGGCTTGGAGAGGTCCTTCCCCATTCTGACCGAGCTGGTAGTGTTGATCAACGTCATTTTGCACAGCCGTATACGTTTAGCGGGGAAACCCAATTCAGACGGAGGGGCATATAGGCAGCTCCTTTTCGTGCTATTGAAAGCGGCTTTATAATCAAGGTGATGTGTATAAATTTTTTTCCAACCAATACACCCTTACTTACAATTTTGCCGACCCCTGCCCTAAACCCTTTAAAATACCATTTTAAAGCAAAACCGCATCTTTTAAATAAGTATCGATTGCAGGGCTATCGTTTTTTGAATTATCTGGGTACCCTGCTATATAATATTAATCGAATATCAATACCAATTTTTTGTTTACTTGTAACGTTAGAATCGTTAAAATTCTTCAAACGTTTTTCTAATACTATTGCACTCACAAAAAAAAAAATTAACTGGGTAAAAATTTGTGAAGTGGTCCACTTTTTTCGAAGTTCGACTTGCTTCCTGAAACTTGTTTGTATAGTTCACAACAAAGAAAAAAAAATTGGTTTGGGCCAATTTTTTGAATTATTTTCTAACTTATACCTGTAAACCTATTTGGGAACCTTCATAGATTGGTCAAACCGATTATTCTCATTTTTGAAATATACATACAAATGGTATCAAAAATTATTCGCAAATTTTTATATATTTATGACATGTTCATCGGTGTCAAATCGCGCTTTAGGATAATATTGTGTGTCATTCCATTAAAAACTATTAGAAGAAAAAAAGATTGGGACCCTAAAATAGGATGAGAGTTATTTAAATTTTTTGCATTGTATGAAATTTTATTTTTGGTACGTGCTGTGTACTATGAATGCTGACATATAGCAATGTACTATATTGAAAGATTTTTGATCACGTTTGTTACATCCTTCTTTTTCTTACATTCTTTTCTTTATACTACATACAGAAATCCTCGACTTTAAAATAGTAAATAACTCCCGTTCCATTGCCACTTCCCAACTTTTTTCTGCTGATAGTTTGTAAAGGGATGCTAAACAATATCATCCTAAAATGCGATCCGACAGCGATGAAGAAGTCACAAATATTTATGGATTTGCGAATAATTTTTACAAAAAAATAAATATGCCAAATGCAGTTGGGAAGAAGATACCATCTTTTATATATATTTTAAAAATGAGCGAGAAATTAAACTATAACTTTGGAACTGCTAAAATAGTTTCAAAAATTTTGAAATATGTATTTTTGTTTAATCGTTGTGAGCCATACCACCACCCAATCTCATTAAAATACGTGATTTATAAACAAATTTACGTGTCTCACTTCACGAACTTTCACCCAACAGGCATTCAATTTCAACTTTGGAACTGCCATCCTGAAGAAAATTTGCATTCACTACTTTTGAGTGTGGAATTCGATTTGCTATAAAACAGTATGCAGCTTATATTTTTAATGAAAAAAAACTTGAAACTTTTACAGTATTTTTTTGCCATTCTGAAAAATAATATCAAAATAATTTAAAGCCAAAAAATCCGGCCCAGTCTAATGTATATAGAACTGTAGTTTCGGAATTCTTATTTAGATAAATATTTAAAGATCTGAAGTTATTAGCTGCCTTTACTTTGTAAAAAGAACATAATTCACCTGACATTTACTGTATAAATCTCTTGCTCTATAACACATAAACTAAGTTATTAAATTAAAATATTGTGTAATGATTACCTAGATTTTGCCATTCCATAATCGGGATTTTCGAAGTTATTGCACGAACCGTCATATGTGCGATAATAAAAGTTTTTGGAATCACCTGCACAGTCCAAAGGCGGAAAAGTACATTTAGTTTTATCCACCTTTTCAACGCTAAATAAAAGGTCAATTAAACTCGGCGCAATGCTATTTGTTAATTGAATGGAGCCATGCTTTTTTCTAATTCCACTTGGGTTGCTTACATCAACCTCAGCAAAAGCAGCTGCAGCAGATGATGACAGATATACTTCAGGTTGTCCTTCAAATTCATGGAAAATTGTGAATGGGCTGAAATGTATTAAAATATGACGTATGCATTTTTCGAAAAATAAGTTCATATATACTTCACATGTATTTGCATATATATTTAAATAAATTTCCAGATATGTATGAATATTTTACCATTTAGTTTCGACGTTTGCCACGATCCCATTTGAAAGGAATAAAATGATGATAAAACAAATATATAAGTTTTCTACACTGCCCATGTCAGCTTTGTGTTTTCGTGATAAAGTGCACTCTTAATTTGCATGAAATGCATTCAGATTTAAGCTTATATTGAAGCAGCTCGGATGCTAGTAAATAAATGTGTATTCATACATACATGTGTATACGAGGTGTGTTCAAAAAGCATCGCGAATTTTGTGTTTTTTCAAAAATTATTTATTTATTCATGAATATCTATTTTGTCCCCTTCAAAGTAATCCCCATGAGATATTATACACTTGTGCCAACGGTTTTTCCAATCTTCGAAGCACTTCAAAAAATCATTTTTTTGTATCTTGTTCAGCTCCTCCTTCGATGCCGTCTTTATCTCGTCAAGAGAAGCGTAACGTCGTCCTTTCATGGGCCTATTCAGTTTAGGGTACAAGAAAAAGTCACAGGGGGCCAGATCTGGGGAATACGGTGGCTGCGGCATCATTAGTGTGTTGTTTTTGGCCAAAAAGTCGCGCACAAGCAACGATGCGTGAGCAGGGGCGTTATCGTGGTGCAAAAGCCAATTTTTGTTCTTCTTTGCACATCTTCTAGGCCTTCTGAGAACATTTTGTACCACCGGTAAACGTTGCTTCTGTCCAAGGTAGCTTCTCCGTATGCCACAGTCAACATTCGGAATGCATCCGCGCACTTAATTTCGTTTTTCACACAAAATTTGATACAGGTTCTTTGATCCATTTTTTTGAATAGGTAAAAATCGAAGACGATCCAAAACACGTGCAAGCAAAGCAGCTGCCAACAATTAACTGAACATTCAAAATGGCCGAGCTTGTCGGCATAAGTGAGAGACATGAGTACCAACATAACGCCACAAAAAATTCGAAATTCGAATATACGTAACCAGCGAAAATTCAAAATTCGCGATACGTTTTGAACACACCTCGTATATGCATATGTATGTTTTTATATGAAAGCTACTTACCATTTCCAAGGTTTATGTTAAATTCTTAAGCAAGCGTGTGATTCTCACGCTCAATTAATTTAACTCAATTTATCACACGTTCCAGAGTAACCGGAAATGTAAATAAATCTTTGAATTGAAAATTCTTAATTGTACATACATACATACATACCTACGTAATACGCACATATGTATGTACAGCCATTACATATTAGCAGCGCGATTCTGGTTAAGACTATATCGTAAGCCGATTTACTTGACGCAGTTTACCAGGTTTTGGAAATACGTTTATTGAACTTTCAATAAGTAAATAAAAGGATTAAAAAAAATTTTATTTGAAATTGTTTTTAATATTTAAGTTTTATTTTGCATTCAATGAATAGTTTCGGTAAGAATAAAGAAGAAAATAAACCAAACGAGTTTGAACGTACCACAAGATTGCCTCCAGGTGCTATCTTTGGGAAAGAAATTCGCCTTACGAAAAATACTTTCTCTCCCATACATATTATCGCAGACCTGGAACAGAGCATACCAAAAATGAAGGATGAAAAAGACACCATTTTACATGTAAGATCGCCCCAAAAATAAACACTTTCAAAAGCTGATTTATTTTGATTTGTTGATTTTCCGACAAGGTGGAAAGTTGATGTATATTGGAACGATTTTCCGTCATCCCTTGTCAAATTTGGCCCTGTAGCAAACCAGCAAAAATAAGAACGAACCGAAGGTAAAAGTAATACTCAAGATATTTGAGAATACAAAGAAATGTATAGCTCGACGCAAGAACTCTGATATCATCACAAACTGAGACAAACGCAACAGTCGGAAACGAGCATAAGATGAAACGATCTCTTTAGGGAGAGGGACACCTACTAAACCGGATTCAACGTTTCCTCGATGTCTGGTTATGATAAACTTTATCCTATGATGACCAAATCATGGGAAGGCAATTTCGTTTACACAAAATTCTGATTATGTTATCATGATAAAGTTAGTCATTGTGAACGTTTTTAGGAAAAAATTCACAAAAATGGCATTTTTAAACTCTATTACCCGTAGAAGTTGTTAGCAAAAAAATGTATCACAAAATGAGATTTTAACTTTCAGCTGCCACTTTGATAAGCACATAATCAGTGGTCCATCCTTTGATAACTTTTATCAGAAGATAATCAGCGAATTGTAGTTAATCAGACATTGAGTTAACGGGTTTTGGGCCAACCTCTGATAATGTCCTGATTCAGCAGTTAATCAGACATTGAGTATCCGGCCCTTAATTAGGAAAAATATTATCGTACAGTGGCACACACAGCAAAATATTTGCGGGGTCGGAGGTCTAATTTCTAAAGATATGTTGAAAATTCATTTCATACAAACTCGTCTTAAGTTTATGTATTTTCAATTTTACCCTGTGTTTGCACATAAAAAAATATATACATTGCATTTAATTATTCTAAATTCTAGCTTGAATTGACAGGGAATTCAAACATTATTAGGTGAAAAAGTTACGAACAAAAAAATACTCAACGTAGGAAAGTAAGAAAATTATAGTTTTAATAAAAGTAAATTAAACTATACAATAAAGGGTGAAAATTTATGAATTTGGGCGAATTTCGAATAACTTCCATCCTATTTTAGGGACCCTATTTTTTCTGTCGATAGTTTGTAATGGATGCCCAACAGCATTATACTGAAACACGTTCTGACAGCGATAAAGAAATCAAAAATATTAAAAAAGTTTACAACAATTTTTACAAAAAAAAATAAATATAATAAAATAAGAAATGCAGTTTGGAAAAGGATATCTTCTTTTATATATATTTCAAAAATGAGCAAAATCAGACTGAACAATCGCTAGAAATCGAGAGCCATACCACAAAATTTCATTAAAATACATGACCTTCGAAAGAGTGTTAGGTGGATCACTTCACAAATGTTTACCCTAAAATAATTACAGTTTTGTACACACAGAGAATAACTATTGTGAAATTAACTAAAAATGGCATATAGCGAAACTTAAAGCTTAGGCATAATTAACTTAATACGTTTTTTCGTAATCGCAAGCTTTCTTTTTGGGTAATTTTGACATAGTATCATTTAATTTACCCAAGTTAGCTTAGGTAAATTCTTACAAAGTTTCTTGGTAAATTTGAACCCTACAACTTAGGTTACTTTTAACGAAAATACTTCGGTGCTTAACCTCTGCAACTTGTGTAGCATTCAACCAAACCTCTTTTGCAGTTTGTACAAGTTTCCTGGTTGTCTTAACTAATATAACCTATGTATTATTCTACCAAAAACTTTGGTAATTTGCAAATGGTCGATAACGCAGTGAATATCGACCTAGCCCAGTAGAAAGTTCGTTACTTAAACATTTTGTTCAAAACTACGTAACTCGGCGGTTACTGTAGAAACGTTGTATCTCGGACTTTTTATTTTAAAGGACGTATCTCAGCGTTTTACTTAATAATTCCGTATCTCAGGAATTCGATTAAAAAGTGGTAACTAAAAGAATAAGGTTTATTACATGAGAGATGAAACATTTAATTTTCATTAATGTATATATCTTTCTCGTGAAAATATTGTTTTTCTAGCTAAAACCCTTTCGTCCGAATTTCTCAGATACGAATTTGTTAATAAAGATGCTGAGATATTTTTTTAACAGAAAGTCCGATCTACGACCGTTTTTATGTTCCCAGTTACTTTCCTTTTAAATGTTTAAGTTATGGCCTTTCTACCAGGATAGGTCGATTATCGTTTGTGAAAAATATAAAAATAAAAAATTTTAATTCTTTAGAATTTTTTTTATTTCTAATGTTTATAACGAATTTAAAGTTAGACATTAGATAATAATCATGAAATATGAACATAGAAATTTACATTCTGTAGGAAATAAAGGTATTGTTTAAAAAATATTTACTGTTCCTTTTAACTGTGCTCTAAACTACTAGTATTTAGTAGCAATTAGCATTATCTAACACACATAGAGGAAAAATATTTACAGTTTTTAAAAGTAATATATTGAATTAGTTCTGCTTAGTTTTTAATAAATAAATTTTATACATCCATATTGGATTTTGACATTTGAAAATTGCTAATATCGTTAATCAATATATCAACTATTGGGGATGTGGACTTTGTTTTTATATTAAACTAGCAGACTTGGGAGACATTGTCCTGCCTAAAAAAATTCCTGAAATTCTTGTTGAATTTATGAAAGCACATAACGTTTCAACCAATTTATGGAAGAAGTAATAGGTAATTGTTTCCTTTAAGAGATAACTGCTAAAACATGGTCATCGGTATCAACAATCCGAAAGCGGATTTCCGATTTTATATTTCTGTCAAGAGATATTTATTTTAAATTACAATTTTCTGTCATTTTAATGTGGTTGTTGTAGACACAGATATAGGGTGTACCGAAAAGTGCAGAAGCGTGTTCTTGAATCACGCCCCCTATTTGGGATAGGTACCCAGTCGTCTTTTGGTTTTTTGCCAATAACTTTTCACTGGAACAAAAATTCGAAAATCCGCCTTCGGAATGTTAATACGAGTACCGATGTCAAATCGCGTCGTATGATACCTCTTCCGACATTTTTGGACGTGTTTTAGCAGTGGTCTACTAAAGGAAACCATTACCTTTGAGAAAATTTGGACGGAGTTCTCTGCAGGGTTTCTAAAAGTTGTTAATAATCACGGCTCTAGGGGATATTCAGAGTCTCCTACAATAACCTATATATATAAAAGAAAGTGACGTTAGTTCAAACGCTCATAACTTAAGAACGCCTGCACCGATTTGGATGATTGACCCTAATTTAGATTGTTCTCTGACCACAATAGGAGAATCTTAACATATAATAAAATTGTAACAGGTCGATGTCTGTACATTAAAGATATTCAAGAAAAACTGAGGAGAGGTCGTTATTGGACCAGCGGAACCCAAATCTACAACTTTTAGAATTTTTGTCTGTCTGTCCGTCTGTATGATTGTGCGCGTATCACGCAAAAACTACTGAATACAATTGCATGAAACTTTCACCATTCTATCACTTAAAGTCTAACTTAAAATTTAGGACAACTTTCATTTGGATATCTCATCCAGTTCCAGAGTTATTGACCAAAATGTGGGAAAAATGTGACCAAAAATGTGGTTTTTTAACCATAACGCCCGCGTCACACAAAGACGACTGCATAGAAATTAATGAAACTTTCAATAATCATTTTCTAGACGTCTCTCCTAAAATTTAAGATATCTTTCACCTCGATATTTTACCCGGTTCCCAATTTCTTGACCTAAATGTGGACCCATGGTGACTGTATGATTTGTGCTTTTAAGGCGGAACAAAGTTCGGCGGGTCAGCTAGTACCCAATAAAATTTCCGAAAAATTCCTAAAAAAAAAATTTTATTTTCCCATACAAATTTATTTTTTTTGTATTTTGTATGGTGCGAATTTTTATAATTTTTTTTGTTTTTTTTTTTGTTAGAAAATGTCAATAATGGATCGTAATAAGCTCACTAGATCTGTAACTATTTGCATTTTGCCTTCACCTCATCAGTTCTGAGTGAGATGTTTTGAGATGCTACAACTTCCTGAAGTTTGCAACACCTATACTCGGCTATCATAATCCGATAGCCGAATGCCCTGGAAGATTAGAATAATAATTCCTTCTGATGGGGAAGGCACTTTCGTAAAAAATAAAACAATTTAACAATAACTACAGCGTGATGTTGCTCTGGTAGGCTGCTACTAGAAGATTCGTTTCAGAGGCATTACTTGATTGAAATGGGGGTACTGGTGTGCATTTTGCGGCAACCATGCCGATAGTTCTCTGGCCATGCCATAGTGATGCGTATCAAGGCCGCAAAATGACCTTAAGTCTAAGCTGAATATCTCAAGTTCAATGGTGGACATTATATCCATCTCAATTAGCTACGCAAAAAGTCTAGACCTGTAATAGAAATGCATAGCTAAATTAATCAGAACTTTGAAGAAAAGTTTGCATTTCAAAATGTAACTTACCGCTGAATTGCACCAAAATAATTTAATTTTGAACGAATGTAAACAAAATAAAATATCAGAAATAGATTAGTGTACCCAACTAACACAATTTTCTGAAAAGTAAAATTTTCAGTACTATTTTAAAATTTTCTTCAATATTCAAAAAGGAATTTGAAAAGAAATTACACTTTTTGTTTTTAGGAGTAATTTGGGAGTTTGGATGGTGAAAAGTACAGGGTGACGTATGGCTACTTACGAAACCTTTCATAATTTAACCATGGGACGGATACGCGTCCCTTGATACCTCTCACAACATTTTGTGACGTTTTCGCACTCGGTGGCGGTCGCAACAAATTACCCGAAGTTCTCAATAACATCACATCCATGCATCAATATTTTACACTCTCTCTGATGGACAGGTAGATAAAGGTACCGTCTAAATTGCATTTTTCATAGTTAAATCCATATTAATATCACTAATACAGAGCACTACCGCTTGTGTCTACAGTAGTAAGTTTGACTGGTTTTTACAGTAACTTTTTGGCATTTAAGTGATGGAAACTACTGGGTGATGGTTTCCTTGTTTTGACATCGGTATCAATAATGCGAAAGCGCTTTTCCAATTTTTATACCCAGCGTGTACTAGTACACAGGGTATTATAGTTTTGGTCATATATCAAAGTTCTTAGAATGAATAGAGGAATCCATTAAAATGTCCGTCTGTCCGTTGACACGATAACTTGAGCAAAAATTTTGATATTTTAATGAAATTGGCACATACGTTGATTTCTGGCCAAGGTAGGTTGCTATTTAAAATGGGAAAATCCGAACCAAAACCACGCCCCTTTTTTAGATATCGTTAAAAATGAGATAATTCAATAATAAAAGCAGCTACAATAATGAAATTTGGCGGATTCATTTAGTTGACCGTCCTATTGACGATTTTACCAAATGTTTGGGTGTGGCACTGCCCACATATAAATGTAAGAGTCGGTTCAAACGAATCTATCTTATATATTTAATAAACGAATTTGAAAAGAAATAGACGTGTTTGATTTTTCTTTTTTTATTGTATTTATTTGAAAATACTAAATCAGCTCACAGCTCAGCTACTTGATGATTAACCTCCAATTCGACTTTTGGTTGATTGTTGATAAATTTGATTGTTGATTTTTTAATATTACGACATTCCAATATTATATCACGAAATTAGTTGATTGAACAAAGGATGAAGACTAAATGAAAACTCACTGAAAACTAAAGACTTGAGCATGAAGACTAAATAAAAAAACTTAACTGCTTCTTTAACGATCAGTTGTATTTATACTTTCATTCTGATGGTGACGTGATTCAAATATCCAATCAGAAACAATAGACTTTTAAGTCCTTAAATTTTGTACTTGGAGTTTCCATTTTCAATTTACCTAATTTGAGTCATCAACCCATTAATAAACATTTGATTCACTATTTTCTATTGTGACGAATTCGATGATTCCTTGCTTATCAATCCTGGGTTAGATCACTATAAAGTCAAATAAACACACGCAACTGATAGCTAGTTTTATTTTCTAGTAATAAACGCAATACAAATTTAAGAGTTCGGTAACTTCGCAGTAGTTTACTGAACAACACTTGGAAATAAACTGATCAACCTGCCTTGCTTGGTCGCTGCCTTATATAGTCCGACAGGGTGCTACCCCACGCACCTAGAAGTTTCTTGGTTGTTCGCTCTTCGTGTTCTGGAAGGATCGGTGTTATTTATTGGCATCTCCTCTTTGCATCGTATTCGCAAACACTCGCGCCATCTCTCTTCCTCTTCCCGGTTACACGCTTGCATGCATAAGCGTAGCCACCGTTATCTCTGTTGTGTTTAACTAGTGGTGGGAGAGTTATTGAGTTAGGGATGGTATATGCTTGTGAATAATCGCCACACTATTATGTTTACTTATTTGTTTGCTATACATTTTACAATTGCTAGTTGACACCTTGTGTGTTTGGTTGAAACTTTGGATTTATTGTAGTTGTTGTTGCTAATGACATTGGTGACGTGTCGATAGTATGAGTAGTAGGTGGATGTGTAACTACCCTGCAGCCAATTCTACTAGTTTTATACTAGTCAAATACTAGTTTGTCAAACCAGCTCAACTAGTTCGAGTTCTGTAATTTTTTCATATTAGCAAATGGTATTTTTAACACGGCGATGGCCTACGAAATGGCAATTGGCCGCTTCTCCATCAGCAGCATACCAATTGGCATTCTAGTCAGCCTCTGCATCAGCAATATACCACTTGATATACTAGTCATTACATACGAGGTGTGTTCAAAAAGTATCGCGAATTTTGTGTTTTTTCAAAAATTATTTATTTATTCATGAATATCTATTTTGTCCCCTTCAAAGTAATCCCCATGAGATATTATACACTTGTGCCAACGGTTTTTCCAATCTTCGAAGCACTTCAAAAAATCATTTTTTTGTATCTTGTTCAGCTCCTCCTTCGATGCCGTCTTTATCTCGTCAAGAGAAGCGTAACGTCGTCCTTCCATGGGCCTATTCAGTTTAGGGTACAAGAAAAAGTCACAGGGTGCCAGATCTGGGGAATACGGTGGCTGCGGCATCATTAGTGTGTTGTTTTTGGCCAAAAAGTCGCGCACAAGCAACGATGCGTGAGCAGGGGCGTTATCGTGGTGCAAAAGCCAATTTTCGTTCTTCTTTGCACATCTTCTAGGCCTTCTGAGAACATTTTGTACCACCGATAAACGTTGCTTCGGTCCAAGGTAGCTTCTCCGTATGCCACAGTCAACATTCGGAATGCATCCGCGCACTTAATTTCGTTTTTCACACAAAATTTGATACAGGTTCTTTGATCCATTTTTTTGAATAGGTAAAAATCGAAGACGATCCAAAACACGTGCAAGCAAAGCAGCTGTCAACAATTAACTGAACATTCAAAATGGCCGAGCTTGTCGGCATAAGTGAGAGACATGAGTACCAACATAACGCCACAAAAAATTCGAAATTCGAATATACGGAACCAGCGAAAATTCAAAATTCGCGATACGTTTGGAACACACCTCGTATATGCATATGTATGTTTTTATATGAAAGCTACTTACCATTTCCAAGGTTTATGTTAAATTCTTAAGCAAGCGTGTGATTCTCACGCTCAATTAATTTCACGTTCCAGAGTAACCGGAAATGTAAATAAATCTTTGAATTGAAAATTCTTAATTGTACATACATACATACATACCAACGTAGTACGCACATATGTATGTACAGCCATTACATATTAGCAGCGCGATTCTGGTTAAGACTATAAAGACTATATCGTAAGCCGATTTACTTGACGCAGTTTACCAGGTTTTGGAAATACGTTTATTGAACTTTCAATAAGTAAATAAAAGGATTCAAAAAAATTTTATTTGAAATTGTTTTTAATATTTAAGTTTTATTTTGCATTCAATGAATAGTTTCGGTAAGAATAAAGAAGAAAATAAACCAAACGAGTTTGAACGTACCACAAGATTGCCTCCAGGTGCTATCTTTGGGAAAGAAATTCGCCTTACGAAGGATACTTTCTCTCCCATACATATAATCGCAGACCTGGAACAGAGCATACCAAAAATGAAGGATGAAAAAGACACCATTTTACATGTAAGATCGCCACAAAAATAAACACTTTCAAAAGCTGATTTATTTTGATTTGTTGATTTTCCGACAAGGTGGAAAGTTGATGTATATTGGAACGATTTTCCGTCATCCCTTGTCAAATTTGGCCCTGTAGCAAACCAGCAAAAATAAGAACGAACCGAAGGTAAAAGTAATACTCAAGATATTTGAGAATACAAAGAAATGTATAGCTCGACGCAAGAACTCTGATATCATCACAAACTGAGACAAACGCAACAGTCGGAAACGAGCATAAGATGAAACGATCTCTTTAGGGAGAGGGACACCTACTAAACCGGATTCAACGTTTCCTCGATGTCTGGTTATGATAAACTTTATCCTATGATGACCAAATCATGGGAAGGCAATTTCGTTTACACAAAAGTCTGATTATGTTATCATGATAAAGTTAGTCATTGTGAACGTTTTTAGGAAAAAATTCACAAAAATGGCATTTTTAAACTCTATTACCCGTAGAAGTTGTTAGCAAAAAAATGTATCACAAAATGAGATTTTAACTTTCAGCTGCCACTTTGATAAGCACATAATCAGTGGTCCATCCTTTGATAACTTTTATCAGAAGATAATCAGCGAATTGTAGTTAATCAGACATTGAGTTAACGGGTTTTGGGCCAACCTCTGATAATGTCCTGATTCAGCAGTTAATCAGACATTGAGTATACGGCCCTTAATTAGGAAAAATATTATCGTGCAGTGGCACACACAGCAAAATATTTGCGGGGTCGGAGGTCTAATTTCTAAAGATATGTTGAAAATTCATTTCATACAAACTCGTCTTAAGTTTATGTATTTTCAATTTTACCCTGTGTTTGCACATAAAAAAATATATACATGTGGTGTTCTTCCCTTTTTCGAGTAACTTAAAAAACACGATAAGTACAATTATGTACAATAGTTTATTAAGAATACTTTGTTATACGTATTAGCGTCCAGTTAGTACCGCACTTCAAACTTGACTGTGTCGTTCGTCGCTCAATTAGGTTGCTCTAGGCTCTCTTTGTCTAGGTCGGGTTGCCGGTCTCACAAGTGCAAGGATGCATTTTAAGGCATCAGTATTTAGAAGGTGTGTCCGCTTCTAGTTGTCCTTGGTCTGTCTGTCAATCCCACATTCGGCCATCCTGATGATTCATTCGACCCGGATGAAGGGTTCCATGGCTTCATGTACTCTGCCACTGTGTGCGTTATTCTAGGACCTTCGACGTCGCCAACTTTATATACCACATAGCGACCGTGATCTTTTTTCTCCTTCACTTTGTATGGTCCGAAAAATTTTTGTTTAAGCCGAAGTCCTGCTCCATACTGGGTTCGCTTAATGACGACCAGATCTCCCACTGCGTATTCTATTTCCCTTTTTCGATTTTTGTTAAAATTTCTTATATTTTCCTCCTGTATGCGTGCGATATTACCACGCGCTTCTTCTCGCATTGTGTTTCTTTCTTCATCCAGCTGTTCTATAGCTGATTCTTCCAATAGTTCGCGAATGTTGTGATTCGCGTTGACGCGCATATCGACACCTATTAGGAGTTTGAATGGAGAATACTTTGTACTTCGCGTCGGGGTGGAATTGATTATTTGCTGAACTCTGTCCACATGCTTGTACCACAGTTTCGGATTTTCGACACATAGCTTCGTTAACATTGGCATAACGACTTTGTGGACCCGTTCCACTTGTCCGTTACCGCGTGGCACTCCCGTCGTTATAACCAAATGCTGAATGCTTTGCTTTTTGCAGTAGTCTTCGAATGCGTTCGATGTGAAGCCAGATCCTCTATCTGTTATAATCCTCGACGGGTTTCCAAACACAGCTGATTGTTTTTCCAAACGATCCAACACTTCGTCGCTCCCTGTACTTCTGGTAGGGTACAACCAAACAAATTTCGAGAACGCATCGATGATTACCAAAATATAATTGTATCGCTTCTTTGTTTCTTCCATGGGGCCGACGTGGTCTACGTGAAATGTCACGAGCGGTTTGTCCTCCTTATTGATGGGGTTTAGCATCCCTTCCTTTTTCCCGGATTTGGCTTCCGCAACTAAACATTCTACACAGCTTTTTACGACGTGTGTGACTTTGGGTGCTAGGTCATAGATAAAAAAGTCTCTCTCCACCAACTCTTGCGTCTTCTTCGCTGCGAAATGCCCTTGTCGGTGAGCTATCTGGATGACTTCTCGTTCCATCAAAGCTGGTATCACCATAAGTTCTTTAGCGAGATCTTTATGGAGAATTCCATGCTTGATATAAAAATCGTGATATTGTCCATGCTCTAAGACCTTTCGTATAGCTGCTAGCTTATCGTCCTTAAGTTGTTCTTCTTGTATTCTATGCCGTAGACTATCCGTCATCATCAGACAATGTATGCGGCTTAATGCGTCTACATGTCTCATCTGACTTCCTGAACGGTGCTCAATTTCATATTGGTAATCTTGGAGGTACATGGCCCATCGCGAAACTCGTAAAGGTACTTCCTGTCTCTTCATGGTGAGCGCAAATGCGTTACAATCCGTAATGATCTTAAATTTGATTCCCATGACGTATACCCTCCACTTTTTGAGCGCTGCTACGATTGCTAGCACCTCCAACTCGTATGAGTGATATTTTTGTTCAGCGGTTGTGGTTTTCCTACTCATGTATTCGATGGGGTGCAATTTTCTATCTTCCGAGTCTCTCTGCATCAGGACTCCCCCATACCCGAACATGGACGCATCGGTATGTATTTCCGTCTGCAGTGCTGGATCAAAGAGTTGAAGCACTGGTGGGTTCACTAAAGCAGATTTTAATTGTTGAACCGCAGTTATTTGCTCGTCTTTTATTAGAAATTCTTCCTGATTTCCCAACAGGTCGGTCAAGGGTTTAGCCACTAAGGAGTAGTTCGGAATGAAGCTTCTGAAATATGAAGTGAGGCCTAAAAAGCGTTGCAACGATTTTCTGTCGGTCGGAACAGGGAAGTCATGTACTGCCTGGGTCTTCGCGCGCGACGGTGTTATAGTTGACGCTTCAACAACGTAGCCCAAAAATGTAACCTTACTCATCAATATTTGGCATTTTTCCCATTTTATTCGCAATCCGTACGACTCTGCTGTTGCCAACACGCTTTTCAGACTAGCCAACCCCTCCTCCTCGCTCTTAGAAGGAATAATTATGTCGTCCATATAGACTATTATCGTTTTTTTTCTGATAAGTTCTCCTAACACCGCATGGATATATCTTGTAAAAACAGCCGGCGAATTACATATGCCGAATGGGGCATATAGGAATTCATATTGTCCATTATGCGTTACGAAAGCTGTATACTTTCGTGATTCAATGTCTAATGGTACGTGGAAAAATCCATTACGGAGGTCTAACGTTGTATAAAAAATAGCTGATTGGAGTCTCTGCAGGACGTCGTCGATTAAAGGCATCGGGAAGTGGTCGCGTACGATTTTCTCGTTTAGCTTACGGTAATCGCAGCATAATCGCTTTGAACCGTCTTTCTTTGGCACGAGTACTATCGGTGACGCATATTCCGATGTGCTAACTTGAATGATATTGTCGGCGAGCCACTCTTCCACTTGCTTTTCGACTAAGTTCTGGTCAGCATAGGATAATCGACGCGGTCTCTGGTAGACTGGGATTTCATCCGATAAAATTATTTTCATTTCGATGGGCGATGGCTTTTTCTTCGCGTGGCTGTAGTTCATAATCAAACTCATTACGGTTTTCCTCGTATCGGACTGTAGGTGATCAAGCTCGATTTGTGGGTCCGCACTCTTGGAACAATCGATTTGCAAAATCGACTCAAACTCTTTCTCTAATTCCCCTATAGGATTCGCTTCTACCCTAACTGCCGCTTCTGCCTTCTCAACTGCTCCCTCAGTAACTGGCTCACTCTCCTGATGTGCGCTTCTTTTTTTCAAAAATTTGACTCCCTCATCGCTTATGGCTATGTCCACCTGGCTTAGAATATTTTTACCTAAAATCGCATCATACAAGATATCGCTCTCTCTAGTTACATGAAACTCTATATCGACTTCAACTTCATCTAAAGTCATACGCGCAGTGAAGCATCCGATGGTTTTGATCTTTTTGTTACCGATACCATATAAAGTTTTTATTTTTTGTTGTAGATCAACATACCCAATGTTTATTAAGGTGTCGTATCTTATAGCGCATATATCACTACAAGTATCTAACAATGCTGAAAATGTGTACCCATTGATTTCTAAATCTCTAAATAAACTAGTACTTCGCGGAGCTGGCTTTGTATTTGGTCGTTCTTCGCCATCCGTAACAACGTGCATCTTTTTATTATCGCTTTTATCATCTGTTCGCGGTGTCGGCGACTTACATTCGTTCGCTTTGTGACCGATTTGGCTACACTTAAAACATCGAATCGCTGTCTTAGTACACTGCCTAGCTAGATGACCAGTTTTTCCGCATTTGAAACATGCTTTGCTGCTATGGGTTTCATTTTTAGTAAAAAATTTTTCTTGGGCCGGCTGTGGTATCGACGCTCTACTACCTAAATTTTGGAATTGCCCATGGTACCTCTCGTATACGCGCAAATTTTCTTTCAAATCAGATATAGTAAGGGCTTGGTAAAGAATTTGTTTATTGGAACGCGTGTCGGGTATGCCCTCAATAAAATATTCGATGATGCTGGAATCATCCATATCGATCAGGCTAGGTATTTCCATCAATGAATACAAATATTCCAGAAAGCTTTCATTTGCCCTCTTACGTCTGTTCTTTAGCCTACGATGAATTTCATTTGAACTGAGCTTAACCTCAAATTCTTCTTTAAGGATGGACTTTAACGAGTTCCAATCTTTGACTTCTCTCTGACTCCTCACAAATATTTTCGCTGCACCCTTAAGCAACTGCTTTCCGTAGATAAATTTTTGCAGGTCGTTCCAATTGACAACAGCTGCATTGCTCTCAAACTCTTGCAACCACTGATTAACGTCAGGTTGCCCACAGCCTGAGAACGATGACATGGTATCTTCGATGTCTCGCAGACTAAAATAACTATGAGCTGGCATATGCACATTGGTCAGCCTATTCCGAACACTTTCATCCGAGTCTGAACTTTCATCATCGCCTTCTCTGGAAAGGCCGAGGTGTTCTAGGAGGATGTCCTGGAGTGCACGTTTTTGTCCCCTAGTTGGTAACCCTAAAGACGTAAGTTTTTCTTTAAGACCGTTCAAATTCAAAGCTAAAACTTCTTGTAGGTCCATGTCGATGTAATGTAAAATACAATTTACAGCTCAAATAATAAATTATGTAAATTAAATCTATTTGTAAAATCGAAATTTTCTTTCCCTTTTTTCACTCAAAATTTCCTGTAGGAGGTTATGGCAAAATTATCTTCGACTAACTTAAAGCATTCACATCAACAGAAAATTTACTTACTGAAATGGTTGTACTTAGTATCGCGATTTTACTGTACGTTCTACAAGAAAACTTTGAATACTTCTCGATTATTTGGGCTTATTTTATGCTAGCAAATTGTTTACGTGATAGCAAAATTTTACGACAAACAGTTTTTAGATGTATCAAGTTATTGATTTAAAAATCGAATGATTTTACGAAGTAAATTCCAAGATTAACTTTAAGGTATTTTGTTTTTGAATCGAAATCAAAACTAACTTTAAAAATGCAAGCTATTCAATTTTATAGAAACATAAACACACATGTTCGTCACACAATTTAAACTGTTCAACACCTCTGGTTTGATACACTATACTCAAAATTGCATTCGTAATTGTTTTGTTTCGTTGAACTTCATGAAATTTAATTAATGTCGACACAGTCAAAATTTATTTTAATCGAATGATTAATTTCTTCAGAATGAAAAAGCTTTATTTTCCAATAGGAGTTCAGGTTTTCTAATGCACCGAAATTTATATTTATTTGCTTTTACTTTTAGTTTCTTCAAAGCTCAATTGCGCTTGTTAAAAATTATTTTACTTAAGAACGAATATGTCTCAAGTCTCGTCAAACATCCAACATCCAACTTTAAACTTCACTCAATATTTACTTTACTTCTCTCACCAGAAATATCAAACAGTGTACATAAATATTATACATTCACACAATATAACTACTTATCTGCCAAAAAAGCTCGAACAACTGCAACTCGTATGATCTCACTGCTACTGCGCTGTAGGCAACTCCTGCTTCAACCACCTTCGTTATGTCGTCTGTATCAGCTGTAATCGAACACAATTATCGTCGCACTTGACTTGTCGCAGCCTTATTAGTCGAACCCCTGTCAACGTCACTCGTTGTAAACTACAGTAGTCACTACTGAGTAGTGAAACTAGGACCAAACTTCGCACGCAACCACTTTGTTGCTACAAGTTGAATTTTGCACGACCACTGTCGTCTGTTCAACACAACATGAACTCTTATCTTGTTCACTGCCAACTTCTAACGCCTGTTTGGTGTTTCACTGTTGCTGATGACAAAACTTTTATGCTCGCTGCCTCTTTGTACCAATAGGTATGTATGCTCGCTTCGATTATTGCTTCCTTCGTGGTTAATGATGATGTTCGCTGTTGCTAATTAGCGCTTATTGCTTGCGCAGAACTGATTTCTGTCGCTGCGACTGAGGCTTAGCTGCGCTCTGTTGCTGAATGCGATTTTTTCGCTCTGCTACTGCGCGGTGGGATTCGCTGCTGCTAAATCCGTTATTTGCTACGGTCTTACCGTTTTTCTGTCCCGTTATATTTTTTGGCTCTTTTTCAGGTGGTATAATTTGGATGTCTAATTACATACCACAATCTCTCTAAGTTCTTTTGTACCAAAGTTGACGCTTTTTGCACAAGTGAAGATGCGGCCTTTGTCATTCGCTGATATGTGTACGTGTGTTGAGAAAAAATGTGTACTTCCCTGCAAAAAACGGAAATACTCCGTTTCATACTCCATAGAATACTCCTAAAGGAGTATCAGAGTACTCCAACACATATCCTCATTCATATAAAAAAGGTGGTCCAATTTACATGGCAATGTCCGGTGATTGGATCACCTAATCCATCTCGGAGTACTCCGTTTCTTTGCTTTTGAATACTCTATAGACCACCTACGTGAGAGTACTCTCAAAATACTCCCATTGGATTACTCTATAGAGTATTCAACAGCAAAGCGAGAGCGGGAGTAGGTGGTCCTCAAAAGAACACATACTCCCTCCTCGCTTTCGTCTAGAATACTCTATAGAGTAATCTTTTGGCAGCATTTTCAAAGTACTCCAACGTAGGTGCTCTATAGAGTATTCAGAAGCAAAGTAAATGGTACTCCGAATAGGATTAGGTGATCCAATCACCGGACATCGCTATGTAAATTGGACCACCTTTTTTATATGAATGAGGATAAGTGTTGGAGTACTCTGATGGTCCAACGTTTTTTACAGGGTTGGTGCAGCGCGCACGTATGTAAATGAGTGCGCTCGCTTCTGCAGCAATTTGTGCGGTTATCGTTTTTATTTAATACGCAAATTATTAAAAAACTTTAATTTCGACCGTGAATCCCGGTTGAGCCCCCAATTGTGGTGTTCTTCCCTTTTTCGAGTAAATTAAAACACACGATAAGTACAATTATGTACAATAGTTTATTAAGAATACTTTGTTATACGTATTAGCGTCCAGTTAGTACCGCACTTCAAACTTGACTGTGTCGTTCGTCGCTCAATTAGGTTGCTCTAGGCTCTCTTTGTCTAGGTCGGGTTGCCGGTCTCACAAGTGCAAGGATGCATTTTAAGGCATCAGTATTTAGAAGGTGTGTCCGCTTCTAGTTGTCCTTGGTCTGTCTGTCAATCCCACATACATTGCATTTAATTATTCTAAATTCTAACTTGAATTGACAGGGAATTCAAACATTATTAGGTGAAAAAGTTACGAACAAAAAAATACTCAACGTAGGAAAGTAAGAAAATTATAGTTTTAATAAAAGTAAATTAAACTATACAATAAAGGGTGAAAATTTATGAATTTGGGCGAATTTCGAATAACTTCCATCCTATTTTAGGGACCCAATTTTTTCTGTCGATAGTTTGTAATGGATGCCCAACAGCATTATACTGAAACACGTTCTGACAGCGATAAAGAAATAAAAAATATTAAAAAATTTTACAACAATTTTTACAAAAAAAAAATAAATATAATAAAATAAGAAATGCAGTTTGGAAAAGGATATCTTCTTTTATATATATTTCAAAAATGAACAAAATCAGACTGAACAATCGCTAGAAATCGAGAGCCATACCACAAAATTTCATTAAAATACATGACCTTCGAAAGAGTGTTAGGTGGATCACTTCACAAATGTTTACCCTAAAATAATTACAGTTTTGTACACACAGAGAATAACTATTGTGAAATTAACCAAAAATGGCATATAGCGAAACTTAAAGCTTAGGCATAATTAACTTAATACGTTTTTTCGTAATCGCAAGCTTTCTTTTTGGGTAATTTTGACATAGTATCATTTAATTTACCCAAGTTAGCTTAGGTAAATTCTTACAAAGTTTCTTGGTAAATTTGAACCCTACAACTTAGGTTACTTTTAACGAAAATACTTCGGTGCTTAACCTCTGCAACTTGTGTAGCATTCAACCAAACCTCTTTTGCAGTTTGTACAAGTTTCCTGGTTGTCTTAACTAATATAACCTATGTATTATTCTACCAAAAACTTTGGTAATTTGCAAATGGTCGATAACGCAGTGAATATCGACCTAGCCCAGTAGAAAGTTCGTTACTTAAACATTTTGTTAAAAACTACGTAACTCGGCGGTTACTGTAGAAACGTTGTATCTCGGACTTTTTATTTTAAAGGACGTATCTCAGCGTTTTACTTAATAATTTCGTATCTCAGGAATTCGATTAAAAAGTGGTAACTAAAAGAATAAGGTTTATTACATGAGAGATGAAACATTTAATTTTCATTAATGTATATATCTTTCTCGTGAAAATATTGTTTTTCTAGCTTAAACCCTTTCGTCCGAATTTCTCAGATACGAATTTGTTAATAAAGATGCTGAGATAATTTTTTAACAGAAAGTCCGATCTACGACCTTTTTTATGTTCCCAGTTACTTTCCTTTTAAATGTTTAAGTTATGGCCTTTCTACCAGGATGTGTCGATTATCGTTTGTGAAAAATATAAAAATAAAAAATTTCAATTCTTTAGAATTTTTTTTTATTTCTAATGTTTATAACGCATTTAAAGTTAGACATTAGATAATAATCATGAAATATGAACATAGAAACTTACATTTTGTAGGAAATAAAGGTATTGTTTAAAAAATATTTATTGTTCCTTTTAACTGTGCTCTAAACTACTAGTATTTAGTAGCAATTAGCGTTATCTAACACACATAGAGGAAAAATATTTACAGTTTTTAAAAGTAATATATTGAATTAGTTCTGCTTAATTTTTAATAAATAAATTTTATACATCCATATTGGATTTTGACATTTGAAAATTGCTAATATCGTTAATCAATATATCAACTATTGGGGATGTGGACTTTGTTTTTATATTAAACTAGCAGACTTGGGAGACATTGTCCTGCCTAAAAAAATTCCTGAAATTCTTGTTGAATTTATGAAAGCACATAACGTTTCAACCAATTTATGGAAGAAGTAATTGGTAATTGTTTCCTTTAAGAGATAACTGCTAAAACATGGTCATCGGTATCAACAATCCGAAAGCGGATTTCCGATTTTATATTTCTGTCAAGAGATATTTATTTTAAATTACAATTTTCTGTCATTTTAATGTGGTTGTTGTAGACACAGATATAGGGTGTACCGAAAAGTGCAGAAGCGTGTTCTTGAATCACGCCCCCTATTTGGGATAGGTACCCAGTCGTCTTTTGGTTTTTTGCCAATAACTTTTCACTGGAACAAAAATTCGAAAATCCGCCTTCGGAATGTTAATACGAGTACCGATGTCAAATCGCGTCGTATGATACCTCTTCCGACATTTTTGGACGTGTTTTAGCAGTGGTCTACTAAAGGAAACCATTACCTTTGAGAAAATTTGGACGGAGTTCTCTGCAGGGTTTCTAAAAGTTGTTAATAATCACGGCTCTAGGGGATATTCAGAGTCTCCTACAATAACCTATATATATAAAAGAAAGTGACGTTAGTTCAAACGCTCATAACTTAAGAACGCCTGCACCGATTTGGATGATTGACCCTAATTTAGATTGTTCTCTGACCACAATAGGAGAATCTTAACATATAATAAAATTGTAACAGGTCGATGTCTGTACATTAAAGATATTCAAGAAAAACTGAGGAGAGGTCGTTATTGGACCAGCGGAACCCAAATCTACAACTTTTAGAATTTTTGTCTGTCTGTCCGTCTGTATGATTGTGCGCGTATCACGCAAAAACTACTGAATACAATTGCATGAAACTTTCACCATTCTATCACTTAAAGTCTAACTTAAAATTTAGGACAACTTTCATTTGGATATCTCATCCAGTTCCAGAGTTATTGACCAAAATGTGGGAAAAATGTGACCAAAAATGTGGTTTTTTAACCATAACGCCCGCGTCACACAAAGACGACTGCATAGAAATTAATGAAACTTTCAATAATCATTTTCTAGACGTCTCTCCTAAAATTTAAGATATCTTTCACCTCGATATTTTACCCGGTTCCCAATTTCTTGACCTAAATGTGGACCCATGGTGACTGTATGATTTGTGCTTTTAAGGCGGAACAAAGTTCGGCGGGTCAGCTAGTACCCAATAAAATTTCCGAAAAATTCCTAAAAAAAAAATTTTATTTTCCCATACAAATTTATTTTTTTTGTATTTTGTATGGTGCGAATTTTTATAATTTTTTTTGTTTTTTTTTGTTAGAAAATGTCAATAATGGATCGTAATAAGCTCACTAGATCTGTAACTATTTGCATTTTGCCTTCACCTCATCAGTTCTGAGTGAGATGTTTTGAGATGCTACAACTTCCTGAAGTTTGCAACACCTATACTCGGCTATCATAATCCGATAGCCGAATGCCCTGGAAGATTAGAATAATAATTCCTTCTGATGGGGAAGGCACTTTCGTAAAAAATAAAACAATTTAACAATAACTACAGCGTGATGTTGCTCTGGTAGGCTGCTACTAGAAGATTCGTTTCAGAGGCATTACTTGATTGAAATGGGGGTACTGGTGTGCATTTTGCGGCAACCATGCCGATAGTTCTCTGGCCATGCCATAGTGATGCGTATCAAGGCCGCAAAATGACCTTAAGTCTAAGCTGAATATCTCAAGTTCAATGGTGGACATTATATCCATCTCAATTAGCTACGCAAAAAGTCTAGACCTGTAATAGAAATGCATAGCTAAATTAATCAGAACTTTGAAGGAAAGTTTGCATTTCAAAATGTAACTTACCGCTGAATTGCACCAAAATAATTTAATTTTGAACGAATGTAAACAAAATAAAATATCAGAAATAGATTAGTGTACCCAACTAACACAATTTTCTGAAAAGTAAAATTTTCAGTACTATTTTAAAATTTTCTTCAATATTCAAAAAGGAATTTGAAAAGAAATTACACTTTTTGTTTTTAGGAGTAATTTGGGAGTTTGGATGGTGAAAAGTACAGGGTGACGTATGGCTACTTACGAAACCTTTCATAATTTAACCATGGGACGGATACGCGTCCCTTGATACCTCTCACAACATTTTGTGACGTTTTCGCACTCGGTGGCGGTCGCAACAAATTACCCGAAGTTCTCAATAACATCACATCCATGCATCAATATTTTACACTCTCTCTGATGGACAGGTAGATAAAGGTACCGTCTAAATTGCATTTTTCATAGTTAAATCCATATTAATATCACTAATACAGAGCACTACCGCTTGTGTCTACAGTAGTAAGTTTGACTGGTTTTTACAGTAACTTTTTGGCATTTAAGTGATGGAAACTACTGGGTGATGGTTTCCTTGTTTTGACATCGGTATCAATAATGCGAAAGCGCTTTTCCGATTTTTATACCCAGCGTGTACTAGTACACAGGGTATTATAGTTTTGGTCATGTATCAAAGTTCTTAGAATGAATAGAGGAATCCATTAAAATATGTCCGTCTGTCCGTTGACACGATAAATCGAGCAAAAATTTTGATATTTTAATGAAATTGGCACATACGTTGATTTCTGGCCAAGGTAGGTTGCTATTTAAAATGGGAAAATCCGAACCAAAACCACGCCCCTTTTTTAGATATCGTTAAAAATGAGATAATTCAATAATAAAAGCAGCTACAATAATGAAATTTGGCGGATTCATTTAGTTGACCGTCCTATTGACGATTTTATCAAATGTTTGGGTGTGGCACTGCCCACATATAAATGTAAGAGTCGGTTCAAACGAATCTATCTTATATATTTAATAAACGAATTTGAAAAGAAATAGACGTGTTTGATTTTTCTTTTTTTATTGTATTTATTTGAAAATACTAAATCAGCTCACAGCTCAGCTACTTGATGATTAACCTCCAATTCGACTTTTGGTTGATTGTTGATAAATTTGATTGTTGATTTTTTAATATTACGACATTCCAATATTATATCACGAAATTAGTTGATTGAACAAAGGATGAAGACTAAATGAAAACTCACTGAAAACTAAAGACTTGAGTATGAAGACTAAATAAAAAAACTTAACTGCTTCTTTAACGATCAGTTGTATTTATACTTTCATTCTGATAGTGGCGTGATTCAAATATCCAATCAGAAACAATAGACTTTTAAGTCCTTAAATTTTGTACTTGGAGTTTCCATTTTCAATTTACCTAATTTGAGTCATCAACCCATTAATAAACATTTGATTCACTATTTTCTATTGTGACGAATTCGATGATTCCTTGCTTATCAATCCTGGGTTAGATCACTATAAAGTCAAATAAACACACGCAACTGATAGCTAGTTTTATTTACTAGTAATAAACGCAATACAAATTTAAGAGTTCGGTAACTTCGCAGCAGTTTACTGAACAACACTTGGAAATAAACTGATCAACCTGCCTTGCTTGGTCACTGCCTTATATAGTCCGACAGGGTGCTACCCCACGCACCTAGAAGTTTCTTGGTTGTTCGCTCTTCGTGTTCTGGAAGGATCGGTGTTATTTATTGGCATCTCCTCTTTGCATCGTATTCGCAAACACTCGCGCCATCTCTCTTCCTCTTCCCGGTTACACGCTTGCATGCATAAGCGTAGCCACCGTTATCTCTGTTGTGTTTAACTAGTGGTGGGAGAGTTATTGAGTTAGGGATGGTATATGCTTGTGAATAATCGCCACACTATTATGTTTACTTATTTGTTTGCTATACATTTTACAATTGCTAGTTGACACCTTGTGTGTTTGGTTGAAACTTTGGATTTATTGTAGTTGTTGTTGCTAATGGCATTGGTGACGTGTCGATAGTATGAGTAGTAGGTGGATGTGTAACTACCCTGCAGTCAATTCTACTAGTTTTATACTAGTCAAATACTAGTTTGTCAAACCAGCTCAACTAGTTCGAGTTCTGTAATTTTTTCATATTAGCAACTGGTATTTTTAACACGGCGATGGCCTACGAGATGGCAATTGGCCGCTTCTCCATCAGCAGCATACCAATTGGCATACTAGTCAACCTCTGCATCACCAATATACCACTTGATATACTAGTCATTACATACGATACATCAATTTCATACCATTCAACATACTAGGCCGTATATACACCAGGAGCATACCAGTTGGTATACTAGTCAGTATATACATCAAGATCATACCAGTTTACATACTAGTTCATAAATTTCCAAGAATCATCCCAGTCGGCATACTAGTTACAATATACAAGGTGGCGCAAAAGTAATCCTCCTATCAGAAAATGCTATAAATTTTGCGATTGGCCCCTAAAGTCAGTTCTGTTTTGACATTTGTGTAGTAAACACATGCGAACTACACGTTAATAAACAATGTTACGCTACACTGCTCCAGAACGCGGAATATTGCTGACTATTTATTTGACCAATAATCGGTCGGTGAAAAACGGTTACTGCGCAAAAGTAATCCTCCTATCAGAAAATGCTATAAATTTTGCGATTGGCCCCTAAAGTCAGTTCTGTTTTGACATTTGTGTAGTAAACACATGCGAAATACACGTTAATAAACAATGTTACGCTACACTGCTCCAGAACGCGGAATATTGCTGACTATTTATTTGACCAATAATCGGTCGGGGCCAAACGGTTACTGTGAATGGTGAGCGCTACAGAGCAATGATCAACGAGTTCTTTTTGCCGCAACTTGATGAATTGGGATTGGAAAACATGTGGTTCCAACAGGACGGTGCAACAGCACACACTGCACGTGCCACAACCGATATGCTGAACATCGGAAGCTTACTTTTGCGCCACCTTGTATATCCAGATTATACCAGTTTACATATTAGTACATAAATGCATCAGCATCATATCACTTAATGTACTGGTTTATACTACGCTCGGTTTGAAAAGTACACGAAAATCGACAAATAAGTTTCAAAACATTTTATTGTAAATTCAAGCATCGAATAAGTATAAAAATATATATGAAAATAAAAATAATTCAGTACATTAAACCATTGTAGTAAAATTACATATAAATACATTCGCTATCGAAAGAAATTTTCTGTTGCCACATTTGAAACGAACATAATATGTAATATATTATATGATTTCGTTATAATTCCAAAGCACTTTTGTAATCGAATTTTCAGCTTACCTTTTTTTTAAAAAAAGTAAGAAGTTAGGAAAAGTGCATTCTAAAAAATCTTAAGTAAAATTAAAATTTTTATGAAAATTCCTCAAGTTTTCGCTATTTTTGCTTGAAGTTAATCGTTATGCAGTTTCGATCTAAACTAGCATTGTTCGTATAATACATACATACATATGTAAATAATTTACTAGAAGCAGAACTTGGTGAGTGTTACCAAAAAATACCTGAACGAAGGTTTAGTCTGCCTAGTGTAGATACCATATACATTTGTTTAGACTAAATTTAAAAATATAATTCAGGCACATGATTTTTATATTAATTATGTTAAGAAATTTTCAGGAACTTGAGTACTTATTATAAGTAAAAGTTATTAAATATATTTAAGTCAAACCGTGATTGCAGTTTTTAATAAACGATCCAAAAAATCGTATTATTATTAGCTAGTTGCGTTGTGCATTAAGCTAATGAATCGCTGAAAAAATTTTAATCTATCAGTTTTACAATAATCTACATGCATATATATTATATTATACATATGTATAACATTCTATTCTTCTTGTGTTGCTGCACCTTTCAGGTCTTTAGACACACCGCTCCTTTTTTGAAAAACACGCTTTTTATGCAACTGAATCGCTGTCCTTAGTTGTGTTTCCGGCTCATCGTTCGATGTTAAGCTAATGATGGATTCTGCAAAATAATACTATATTATACTTGTATCGATTCAATAAATTCTCATTATGTGTATTACCCAAAAATACTGAATACAATTTTTTTGTTCTTTTAGGCTCTTCTTTCCATGAGTCCCCTCTATGTTGAATTCCATTATCAGCTCACTGCTAAATACTTTAAGGATGTTCTTTTGCACCAAGTTCTGAAGCAAGCTCCTTAAAGTAGTAATCTGTGAAAGTAAATATATCTAGATATTGAAATTGCCAAAGCATGCGAGTTTGGACATTAAAAATATTAAGTAAAGTCTTAGTTTAAGTCACATCAAACATTCAATACCTAGTGTGACTTGTAATCAATACCCATTTTGCGTGAGTATTATACTTTCGTCCATACAACGGCATAAACTAAATGAGGCTAGAATCGTGTAATGCTCGGAGGTTTTAAAGCCCACCATGACCTCTAGCCCTCAAGATGGTCGGCGACAGGAGTAAGCCGAACAAATAGACAATTCGACGTATGAACGGTGTGCCCCCACAATAGTCGCGGTGAATTGTTCATGTTCGCCAGATCTTACCATCGTCAGCGCTGGTCTTATAAACTGAGTTGACGGGCGTCCAATGCTAACTCTTGCATTAGATCAATCGATCTCGCCCGACCGCCTGTCACTTCCGAAAGCCGAACTTTCACTTATTTCAACAAAGCTAACCTGGGTAGTTTTTCTTAACTTTAATGAGAGCTCCTTCGCTGCTCTTCCCACAACGTCTCACGTCGAGAAGGGAAAAGAGCGTTTCGCATGATCACCGATTCAGCCTCAAACGAATACATTCCGTCAGGGAGGCTCGTCCCTACCCAGGGCGGATCCCCAAATTCAAGATCTTAATGCGAAAATCAGTCGGCTGGTTGATCAACACGAAAGCCGCAAAAGGGGAGGAGCACCTAAGGTCCTGCAACCTCTATGCTGGTGTTGGCAAACTATGGTCCACTGTTAAATCATTGTCAAAGCCGACAAAATATCCATCACCTTTGGTGATAAGATAGAGTCGAAACCGAAGAGATGTGCGAGCGCTATCTGCCGGCAATTTGTATTGCATCTTACAGGGGACAAGGAAATCGGACGGACCAGCAGGGAAGCGCATAAACGAAAAAATTGCCAAGGACCCATTGCCATCACCACCATGGAAGTTCGGGAGGCCATACGGGGGTCTCAAGGCTCTAAATCGATCGGCCGCGACGGTATATCCATGCTGATGTTGAAACATCTCGGTTTTGCTCCCTTATTCCACCGCTAACCTGCGTCTCGGCGAACATGAGCATGGTTTCAGTAAATTGCATAGCACGACCACCGCGCTAAACGCTATCACCACTCAAAAAATACTGTGTTGGTTGCGCTAGACCTGTCGAAAGCCTTCGACACGGTTAATCGTGCAAAACTTCTTAATGACCTTGAAGATTTAACTCTTCCGCCTTGTCTAAAGCGCCGCCAATTATCTGAGTGGCCGGCAATCATCGGTGGAATTCAAAGGTGGTCTTGTTTAATTACTACAGGTTGATAGTAAGGAAGGTGAGGACTATGCAAGGCGATTTCATCTCTAATACAACAACAACTAAAGGAGTTAGATGTAGTTTCATACGTATAGGTTGATGAGTCGAGAAATTAATTGTGTCATGTCCGTACAGCTGGGTCACGCTCGTTTGTAAAATTTTTTACAATTAAATTACTTAAGGAACTTTTTTCTAGTTCTAAGTCGAACTATGTAGATCTTGGTGTTTATTTCCCTCAGAAGAAAACTGCTAAACCACTTCCAAAATTATTCTGTCAAGAGATATTTGCAATCAAAGTTGTAACATTTTCTATCATTTTCATGTGGTTGTTGTAGACACAGATATAAGATGTTCTGAAAAGTGCAGAAGTGTGATCTGCGCATAAATACTGGGAATCGCGTAGTCGGTGTCGGTCAGGCTAAGGGTAATTTTTTTAAAGCGCGGCCGAAGGCCACCTATGCAGAAAAGTGTTCTGCACCTAAGTACCATGGATCACTCACCCACCCTTTATGGATTATTCATACAGAGGTCAAACGAGTCTTTCAATACCTCTCCCGACATTTGTGGACGTGTTTTAACAGGTGTCTCCTAAAGGAAACAAATACCTAGACCTTGTATGATAGGAAAACAAATGCATGGCACAAATTACTTACAAACAAATTTCGGTTCTCCGGAACTACCTTCTCATCCATTCTCGCTAAATCCTCTGCACATAGCACTGGGAAACTAGATTTAATAGATGCAGCATCTTGGCGAACTAATTTGCTAATCACCACTTTTTGGTCTGCAAGTGCCGTCATCACCGCTGTATTTTGCGAAGACATGAAAGCTAAAGCAAATGATTTACAAGAATGAGTAAATTTCCTATACACTTCGCTTTTGGACGTCGTCGCGTAGAGTCATCAAAATATCCCTATAACTCAACCAAATTAGAAAAACAGACTGTACTTTTGGTTGAGTTGAAATTATTGGGCCCTAGGGATATTTATTGATGCCTCTAAAATAGTTTTATCGTTAAATTTATAAATGTACTAAGCTTATTAATTTAAATAATGTTTGAACTGAATAATAACAATTAATGTGAAAAATTCGTGGAAAATGAAAATACTGTAAACCGGTGAATTATATATATATATATAACGGATCTGACTTAACAAACGGAACTTTTAACAATTGGGGATGTCGTCTCCATGAACACGTGATTAAGTGTAACCAAGTTTTTGGTGTCGTTTTATAATAAAGAAGGAATTTTTTTCCTTTATGAACAATTTAATTATTATTATTATTATTTATTTAATTAAACTTATAATCAATTATAAAATTTAATTTTGAAGAAAAAAAAGCAGCACTAGCTTCCAGGGCTATCGGCTGTGTCTGTAAAGTAAAAATTGTGTTATATTTTCGCGTTGATAGCGCGAATGTAGTTGTAGATGGTGTTGATGTTTTCGATTGTGGTGGATTTTATTAGGGTCATTGGATTAAGGTTGTTAGGGCTGGATGCGCGGATATTTTGGAACCGTGGGCATTCGAGGAGTAGGTGAATGACGGTGAGTGGGGTGTTGCAGTGCAGACAAAGGCTGCTGCTTTGATCGTTTAGTAGATGTGAATGTGTTATGTTTGTATGGCCAAGGCGAAGGCGCGAAAATGTGATGATTTTCCTCTTTTCAATGGTTGTGGGATATATTGCTGGTGTGCAGTTGGGATTTACTGATGAATAATGGTGATGATGGTTGTGTAGTCTTTGTTCGTTTAGTAGTGTGTGGTGTTGTTGGAGGCTGGCTCTTTGAAAGTCGATTTTTTCCACTATGGTGCTTGTGATGGTTGGAGATCCGCAGGCGCGACGTGCTGCGGTATCTGCTCGTTCGTTGCCAGTTATGCCTGTATGTCCTGGTACCCAGATTAACCTGGAGTGTGGGGACTGATGGAGTATGTCGCGGATAATATTTATGGTGTTCAAGTGTGTATTAGAGGTGTTTTTTATAGCTTCTAGGACTGAGAGACTGTCAGTCAGTATTATTGCTTTTTTATCCCTATTACTGGCCGTTTGTAGGGCGTCTAGGATGCCGGCGGCTTCCGCTGTGAATATCGATGCGGTGGGATGCATCGAGTAGTAGGATAAGGTTTGTCCCCTAGAATCTACTACGGCGTAGGCGGTGTTGTGTTCTCCTTTCGAGGCGTCTGTGAACAATATTTCATATTCTTCGGAGTGGAATCGGGATAGTAAATGTTGGACTAGTTGTATGTGTACTTCATTGGGAGTGTTGTCTTTTTTGTGTTTTGCGAGGTCTGTGTTGCAAATTTTTTCGTCGAAGAGCCAGGGAGGGTGCTTCGGCGTGTGTTGTTTGTAAAGTTGACATGGTCCACTGCGGTACTCAAGGCGAATACTTTTGGAGTTTTTTTGCTCATACAGACTTTTTTTGCATGGTTGTCTATTATAGAGTGTTGTTCGAATATGATTTTAGACAGTAGTCGGACTCTGCTTTCTGCAATTCTTTCTTCTAGTGCTGGGAGACCAGATTCGGCCAACATGTTGTTTATAGGGGTGGTGACGAAGGCGTATATACTGCTCCTGATGGCCTGGTGGTAAATGGGTTTGATGATGTTGAGAGTAGTTTTTGGGCTGTTTCCGTATAGAAATAGTCCATAATCTATTTTGCTCAGCACGAGTGTCTTGACCATGTATGTAAGGGTGTTGATATGTGTAAAGCTTCTGCCTGCTATGTATCGGATTAAATTGGTCCTGGATGTGAGCGACTTTTTTAAGTTGATGAGGTGATTGTTCCATTTATAATTTTTGCTGAATGTTATCCCGAGAATTTTTTGTTTATCTACGTATGTTATAAGATAGATTGGATTGCAATTGTGTTTTCGGCAGATGTGTAAAATTCCAAACTTGGAAAAGTTGATTTTCGCTCCGGATGTATTTGCCCAGCTGCATATTTCGTTTATGACGTTTTGAAATACTGCGTTATTGCCATTGTTGTCATTATTTTTGGCTAGTATGTATAGATCGTCTGCATATATGCAGTGATCTAGTGCTTTATATTTGTAGATGATGGTGCTTAAACGGTTGAAGGCGAGTATGAAAAGTGTTACTGACAATGGTGACCCTTGGGGGATCCCGTTGTGCAACTGTTGTGTATCAGAGAATGTATTGTTGACCTTGACTCTGAAGCGGCGATTGGTTAGGAATGATTTAATAAATGTTATTATTTTTGTCCCTATTCCTCACGATTGAAGAGTTTCGATGAAAACGTGTGCACCAATTCGGTCGAATGCTTTTTCGAAATCGATGGATAGTATGGATACGTGGTTCCTTGCTGATAGGGCTTTAGTTGTGTAAAAATCAATGTGCAGTAGAGCGTCCGCGCAACCGCTCTTGCGTTTGTATACCACTTGGTTTGGTGCTATAAGCTTTCTTGATTCCAGAAACCAGGAAAGTCTCTTCCCGATGATTTTTTCTAAAAGTTTAGCTAGGCATGGAAGTAGTGAGATTGGTCGGTAGCTGGAAGCTATCGTTGGGTCTTTATTTTGTTTCAATATGGGTACGATTATTGCGGTTTTCCATGTGAATGGGATTACTCCAGTTGTATAGTTAGGAGCCTTTTCCTAACGAGCGAAATGTAGAACTCAAATCAAATAAACGGGCTGCGCTATAAAGTAAAAGACAAGGCTTCGCAGTGATGGTCAGCAATTAGACTGATTTAATATAAGATTTTAAAATACATAATAGGTACAAATGACAAATTCACATAGTAGGCTTAGAAACCGGTTATCGCTATGTATGTAAATATGTATGCATTTTAAATGCATCGCGACAAAGAATGCACAAAAACATCGCAATAATACAAGAGAGACAATTAGGCAGAAACGTTAGCTTAAGCATATTAACAAGAAGTCACATATGTACAAACATGTTTACATATACATATATGGCAGATATACAAAAATTATGCTCTTATAATATAACTCTCTTGGTAGCTGGTGCATTGACCTATTTTAAATATTCGGTGAACATCTGTAATAGCAAATGCAGTGGTTCCAAATATGTCCCAATGATGTACAGGTGCCCAATAGTATGGTAGATGAAATGACCCCTAATCTGTGACCAAACATCCCGAGCCCGTTGAAAAAGCTTCAAACAGGTAATATAGCTATTTTGTGTATAGGGCGTCGAATGATTCCTCTTGATGTGCGTATGTCAACAACTCGCACGCATTTATCTTTCCCTGGAATGGCATTGATAATTCGTCCCAATTGCCATCGTTGAGGTGGCACGTTGTCTTCATGGATAATCACCATTGCATCTTTCGCAATACTGGAGTGGCGAACAATCCATTTTGTACGCGTTTGTAATTCGCTCAAATATTCGCTGGACCAGCGTTTCCAAAAATGTTGCTTTATAGCCGTAATTTGGTCCCATTTTTCTGCGTGACTAACATCCTTTGGTATTGTTCGCTCTGGTAAATTTTTCAAGGCGCTTCCGATTATGAAGTGGCCAGGAGTTAAGGCTTCATAGTCACTTGGGTCGGAAGATAGCGGTGAAATCGGGCGAGAATTAAGCACGGCTTCTATTTCGACTAATGCCGTCGACAATTCTTCGAGGGTTAGTCTGGCGTTCATCAAGCTGCGATTCAAATGACCCTTAGCAGATTTGACAGCGGCTTCCCAAATACCGCCAAAATGAGGTGCCCTGGGAGGAATAAAATGAAAGTTTGTGAATTCGTTAGCGCAATATGAACTTATGATATTTTGATTTTGTTCTTTAAACATGAATGCCTTTAGGTCGGCAAGTTTTCTAGAAGCCCCTACGAAATTTGTTGCGTTGTCGCAAAATATGTCTGTAGGAAGACCTCTGCGACCAATCATTCTTTTTAGAGATGCCAAAAACGCATCCGTGGTTAAATCGGAGACAACTTCGATGTGCACTGCTTTAGTAGCTAGGCACACAAAAATAGCTATGTAAGCCTTGTAGGGTGTTTTACCCCTGATACGAAGATAAATGTTAACAGGTCCACAAAAATCGATACCACAGTGAGCAAACGGGCGTGCTGGTGTTAAACGCTCGACCGGCAGGTTTCCCATCATCTGTTGTAAAAGTTTGGGTTTGTAACGAACGCAATGAACACATGATCTGACGATACTTCTTGCTACATCGCGGGCATTGACAATCCAGAATTGTAGGCGAATCAAGCTTACAAGTGCTTTAGGACCTGCATGATAATTTTTTATGTGCAAATGGCGAACGTATCGCTCAACGAAGCTGCATTTGTTGGGAAGCAAAATAGGGTGCCTTTGGCCTTCTGGTAGGTTTGCCAACTCTAGTCGTCCGCCGACCTTCAACAATTCGAATCGTTCGAAAGAATCCAAGAACGGATTAAGGTATCGTAGATTACCATTTGTCGTTGACTCAGTCTGTATAGAGCGGATGTCTGTAGCGAAATGTTGTTGTTGTATATTCCAAACGATGCAGAGCAATGCGTGATGTAATTCCTTAGGGGAGATAGGTTCGTTTGGATTGTACGAGTGATCCTTCTGTAGATTCTTGTAAAAGCGAAACAGCCAAGCCACAAGGCGTATACAGCGAGTATAAGAACTGCAGTTTTCTACGATTTCAAGTATATAGTTAGGTTTGACAATTACCTTGAACGCTGATTTTCTCTTCTCTAAATTTACAACTTCCATGTCGATTAATTCATCTTTTTGCTTAGGCCACTCTGCTTCGATGTCGGATAGAAATGAGGGTCCGCTATGCCAAATTGAATTTGCCAGTTCTGCAGCTGTACTTCCACGAGATACAATATCAGCTGGATTGCTGTTTGTTGGAACGTGTCTCCAGAAAGCTCCAGTAGTCAGATCTTGTATCTCTGACACTCTATTGCCAACGAAAGTTGAAAGCGTGGCTGAATGTTGCTTGAGCCAGTGCAACACAATTTGCGAATCTGTCCAAAGATAAACATCAAATTTGTGATCAGAAAAAAGCGATTTTGTTTTTGCATAGACTTTAGCAAGAAGAAGAGCGCCGCATAATTCCAATTTTGGTAACGATTGCTTTTTGATAGGAGCGACTCTCGATTTGGCCGTAAGTAGATTGACCCGAACAATTCCAGCACTGTCAACAATACGTGTATAAACTCCGCATCCATATGCTCGAATGCAACTGTAATGATGTAAAATTAGATGAGAAACAATAGCGTGGAACCTTTATTGATGAAAGTTCAGATAAACTAGCGACAAAATTAAGCCAAGCAAATTGAATATTTTGAGGGACCGATTCTTCCCAGTCCAGTTTCAGCAGCCAAAGTTCCTGAAGCAGGATTTTGGCAGTGATTATTATTGGTGCCAACAGTCCGATTGGATCAAACAGAGACGATGCTATTGAGAGAATAGACCTTTTCGTTACCCGCCCATTGGGGTTTTGCTTAGGGTCAAAGGAAAATAAAAATAAGTCATTAGTTTGATCCCACCTCAGGCCAAGAGTGCTAGTGATAGTCGAGTCTAGATTTAAATCCTTTGTAGAACTATCGTTTGTGAGTTGTTGATGGTTGGAATGCCATTTCGCCAATTCCATTCCTCCTAATTTCAAAAGATTTGTTACCTCATTTTTGATACGTATTAACTCCGTTACTGTATCAGCTCCGCACAGCAAATCGTCAACGTAGAACGATGATTTGATGACCTTAGCACCAACTTCAAATTGAGATGCGTGTTGCTCGGCAAGATGTTGTAAACTTCTTACAGCGAGATATGGTGCAGCTGCCATGCCATAAGTGACTGTATTCAATTGAAATGTTTGGATATCTTGTTGCTGCGAGCTTCTCCATAAAATATATTGGAATTTACGATGTTCTGGATGCACAAGTATTTGCCGGTACATTTTAACGACGTCAGCAGTGAGAGAGAAACGATTTAGTCTAAAACGAAGAAGGAGAATTACGAGTTCACTTTGGAGTGTAGGCCCTACCATTTGAATGTCGTTGAGAGACCGTTGAGTTGTCGTTCGACACGATGCGTCGAAAACTACCCTCAATTTTGTGGTTGTACTGGTTGGTTTGAGAACGCAGTGGTGTGGGATATAATAATGAGGTTCATCCAAATTGGGATTACTTACTAAACTCATGTGACCCAAACGTTCGTACTCTTCCATAAAATCGACATACTGTGTTTTTAATTCTGGAGTTCGTGACAACCTCCGTTCCAGTGAATTGAACCTACGCAAAGCCGTTGTGCGTGAGTCCCCTAGGCAACTCGGATCATCTTTCAATGGCAATTTAACTATTACTCTGCCACTATCATTGCGAGCCACTGTGTCTATGTACAGGCGTTCGCAACTTTGTTGTTCACTGGTCCATACTTTTTCGTTTGTGGAGACTTCGTCAATCAGCCACAATCTTTCCAAGTTGGCTTCTATGGACTGATCGCATTCTACGAGATATGTAGTGGGAGATAGGATTTTAGCATTCGTTTGATAGCGGCCTGATACAACCCAACCTAACAACGTCTTTTGCAACAGTGGTAATTTATCGCCAAGTTTTATCTGACCGACTTCAAGCAGACTAAAGAAGCTCTCTGTGCCTAGAAGCAGATCGACCCTTTTTGATTTGTAGAATTTATCATCTGCCAGCGAAATATTTTGTGGTATATTCCAAGATGAGATATCTATGTCCGGATCCGGCTGGTAGGCAATATGTGGAGTTATGCAAAATGAAAGGGGTAGCTCAAAACCGGTAACTTGAGATTTGATGTTTGTATTAGTTAAACATTTAATGGATGTAGCTGACTTACCAATGCTATGAATTTCGATGTTATGTCTCATTCTTGGCAATAACAATTTTTGCGAAAACTCATCTGTCATTAAATTTACCTGTGAGCAGGAGTCCAACAATGCTCGTCCCAGCCGGTATCCACCCGATGCGTCTCGAACCCAAACCACAGCCGTAGCAAGAATAATTTGATCTGACGTACTGTTTATATGCGTGTGCACAGCTGCTTCCCTTGAAGTTGATGCCGAAGAGTCCACTGCAGATCCGCGATGAAGAAGACTGTGATGTTGCCGAGAGCAAATCTTGCATTTGTGCGTCGATGTACAATTAGAAAGTTGATGGCCTTTAGCTAAGCAATTGATGCAAAGTCCATGTTTCTTTGCATGGTCGAAACGTTGAACAACAGTAAGTTCTTTGAAACGATCGCAATTGTGAATTTTATGGCTGGCACTTGAGCACATCAAACACGAAGATTTGGAACAAGCAAATGAAAAACCCTTGCGCTGAGGTTTTGGTTTTTGAGCCTTGTTAACATTTTGGTTAACCAAAGTCGACGAATTCGCATTTTCGATGGAGTCCAAGTACTGACAATGCCTCTCTAAAACGGTTGTACAATTTTCCCAAGTTGGCAGCTACTTAAAATCAAGTGACTCCTTCCACTTTTTATTTGTGTCGTCATCGGCCTTCTGAAGGTGTTAAACGCTCGACCGGCAGGTTTCCCATCATCTGTTGTAAAAGTTTGGGTTTGTAACGAACGCAATGAACACATGATCTGACGATACTTCTTGCTACATCGCGGGCATTGACAATCCAGAATTGTAGGCGAATCAAGCTTACAAGTGCTTTAGGACCTGCATGATAATTTTTTATGTGCAAATGGCGAACGTATCGCTCAACGAAGCTGCATTTGTTGGGAAGCAAAATAGGGTGCCTTTGGCCTTCTGGTAGGTTTGCCAACTCTAGTCGTCCGCCGACCTTCAACAATTCGAATCGTTCGAAAGAATCCAAGAACGGATTAAGGTATCGTAGATTACCATTTGTCGTTGACTCAGTCTGTATAGAGCGGATGTCTGTAGCGAAATGTTGTTGTTGTATATTCCAAACGATGCAGAGCAATGCGTGATGTAATTCCTTAGGGGAGATAGGTTCGTTTGGATTGTACGAGTGATCCTTCTGTAGATTCTTGTAAAAGCGAAACAGCCAAGCCACAAGGCGTATACAGCGAGTATAAGAACTGCAGTTTTCTACGATTTCAAGTATATAGTTAGGTTTGACAATTACCTTGAACGCTGATTTTCTCTTCTCTAAATTTACAACTTCCATGTCGATTAATTCATCTTTTTGCTTAGGCCACTCTGCTTCGATGTCGGATAGAAATGAGGGTCCGCTATGCCAAATTGAATTTGCCAGTTCTGCAGCTGTACTTCCACGAGATACAATATCAGCTGGATTGCTGTTTGTTGGAACGTGTCTCCAGAAAGCTCCAGTAGTCAGATCTTGTATCTCTGACACTCTATTGCCAACGAAAGTTGAAAGCGTGGCTGAATGTTGCTTGAGCCAGTGCAACACAATTTGCGAATCTGTCCAAAGATAAACATCAAATTTGTGATCAGAAAAAAGCGATTTTGTTTTTGCATAGACTTTAGCAAGAAGAAGAGCGCCGCATAATTCCAATTTTGGTAACGATTGCTTTTTGATAGGAGCGACTCTCGATTTGGCCGTAAGTAGATTGACCCGAACAATTCCAGCACTGTCAACAATACGTGTATAAACTCCGCATCCATATGCTCGAATGCAACTGTAATGATGTAAAATTAGATGAGAAACAATAGCGTGGAACCTTTATTGATGAAAGTTCAGATAAACTAGCGACAAAATTAAGCCAAGCAAATTGAATATTTTGAGGGACCGATTCTTCCCAGTCCAGTTTCAGCAGCCAAAGTTCCTGAAGCAGGATTTTGGCAGTGATTATTATTGGTGCCAACAGTCCGATTGGATCAAACAGAGACGATGCTATTGAGAGAATAGACCTTTTCGTTACCCGCCCATTGGGGTTTTGCTTAGGGTCAAAGGAAAATAAAAATAAGTCATTAGTTTGATCCCACCTCAGGCCAAGAGTGCTAGTGATAGTCGAGTCTAGATTTAAATCCTTTGTAGAACTATCGTTTGTGAGTTGTTGATGGTTGGAATGCCATTTCGCCAATTCCATTCCTCCTAATTTCAAAAGATTTGTTACCTCATTTTTGATACGTATTAACTCCGTTACTGTATCAGCTCCGCACAGCAAATCGTCAACGTAGAACGATGATTTGATGACCTTAGCACCAACTTCAAATTGAGATGCGTGTTGCTCGGCAAGATGTTGTAAACTTCTTACAGCGAGATATGGTGCAGCTGCCATGCCATAAGTGACTGTATTCAATTGAAATGTTTGGATATCTTGTTGCTGCGAGCTTCTCCATAAAATATATTGGAATTTACGATGTTCTGGATGCACAAGTATTTGCCGGTACATTTTAACGACGTCAGCAGTGAGAGAGAAACGATTTAGTCTAAAACGAAGAAGGAGAATTACGAGTTCACTTTGGAGTGTAGGCCCTACCATTTGAATGTCGTTGAGAGACCGTTGAGTTGTCGTTCGACACGATGCGTCGAAAACTACCCTCAATTTTGTGGTTGTACTGGTTGGTTTGAGAACGCAGTGGTGTGGGATATAATAATGAGGTTCATCCAAATTGGGATTACTTACTAAACTCATGTGACCCAAACGTTCGTACTCTTCCATAAAATCGACATACTGTGTTTTTAATTCTGGAGTTCGTGACAACCTCCGTTCCAGTGAATTGAACCTACGCAAAGCCGTTGTGCGTGAGTCCCCTAGGCAACTCGGATCATCTTTCAATGGCAATTTAACTATTACTCTGCCACTATCATTGCGAGCCACTGTGTCTATGTACAGGCGTTCGCAACTTTGTTGTTCACTGGTCCATACTTTTTCGTTTGTGGAGACTTCGTCAATCAGCCACAATCTTTCCAAGTTGGCTTCTATGGACTGATCGCATTCTACGAGATATGTAGTGGGAGATAGGATTTTAGCATTCGTTTGATAGCGGCCTGATACAACCCAACCTAACAACGTCTTTTGCAACAGTGGTAATTTATCGCCAAGTTTTATCTGACCGACTTCAAGCAGACTAAAGAAGCTCTCTGTGCCTAGAAGCAGATCGACCCTTTTTGATTTGTAGAATTTATCATCTGCCAGCGAAATATTTTGTGGTATATTCCAAGATGAGATATCTATGTCCGGATCCGGCTGGTAGGCAATATGTGGAGTTATGCAAAATGAAAGGGGTAGCTCAAAACCGGTAACTTGAGATTTGATGTTTGTATTAGTTAAACATTTAATGGATGTAGCTGACTTACCAATGCTATGAATTTCGATGTTATGTCTCATTCTTGGCAATAACAATTTTTGCGAAAACTCATCTGTCATTAAATTTACCTGTGAGCAGGAGTCCAACAATGCTCGTCCCAGCCGGTATCCACCCGATGCGTCTCGAACCCAAACCACAGCCGTAGCAAGAATAATTTGATCTGACGTACTGTTTATATGCGTGTGCACAGCTGCTTCCCTTGAAGTTGATGCCGAAGAGTCCACTGCAGATCCGCGATGAAGAAGACTGTGATGTTGCCGAGAGCAAATCTTGCATTTGTGCGTCGATGTACAATTAGAAAGTTGATGGCCTTTAGCTAAGCAATTGATGCAAAGTCCATGTTTCTTTGCATGGTCGAAACGTTGAACAACAGTAAGTTCTTTGAAACGATCGCAATTGTGAATTTTATGGCTGGCACTTGAGCACATCAAACACGAAGATTTGGAACAAGCAAATGAAAAACCCTTGCGCTGAGGTTTTGGTTTTTGAGCCTTGTTAACATTTTGGTTAACCAAAGTCGACGAATTCGCATTTTCGATGGAGTCCAAGTACTGACAATGCCTCTCTAAAACGGTTGTACAATTTTCCCAAGTTGGCAGCTACTTAAAATCAAGTGACTCCTTCCACTTTTTATTTGTGTCGTCATCGGCCTTCTGAAGGTGTTAAACGCTCGACCGGCAGGTTTCCCATCATCTGTTGTAAAAGTTTGGGTTTGTAACGAACGCAATGAACACATGATCTGACGATACTTCTTGCTACATCGCGGGCATTGACAATCCAGAATTGTAGGCGAATCAAGCTTACAAGTGCTTTAGGACCTGCATGATAATTTTTTATGTGCAAATGGCGAACGTATCGCTCAACGAAGCTGCATTTGTTGGGAAGCAAAATAGGGTGCCTTTGGCCTTCTGGTAGGTTTGCCAACTCTAGTCGTCCGCCGACCTTCAACAATTCGAATCGTTCGAAAGAATCCAAGAACGGATTAAGGTATCGTAGATTACCATTTGTCGTTGACTCAGTCTGTATAGAGCGGATGTCTGTAGCGAAATGTTGTTGTTGTATATTCCAAACGATGCAGAGCAATGCGTGATGTAATTCCTTAGGGGAGATAGGTTCGTTTGGATTGTACGAGTGATCCTTCTGTAGATTCTTGTAAAAGCGAAACAGCCAAGCCACAAGGCGTATACAGCGAGTATAAGAACTGCAGTTTTCTACGATTTCAAGTATATAGTTAGGTTTGACAATTACCTTGAACGCTGATTTTCTCTTCTCTAAATTTACAACTTCCATGTCGATTAATTCATCTTTTTGCTTAGGCCACTCTGCTTCGATGTCGGATAGAAATGAGGGTCCGCTATGCCAAATTGAATTTGCCAGTTCTGCAGCTGTACTTCCACGAGATACAATATCAGCTGGATTGCTGTTTGTTGGAACGTGTCTCCAGAAAGCTCCAGTAGTCAGATCTTGTATCTCTGACACTCTATTGCCAACGAAAGTTGAAAGCGTGGCTGAATGTTGCTTGAGCCAGTGCAACACAATTTGCGAATCTGTCCAAAGATAAACATCAAATTTGTGATCAGAAAAAAGCGATTTTGTTTTTGCATAGACTTTAGCAAGAAGAAGAGCGCCGCATAATTCCAATTTTGGTAACGATTGCTTTTTGATAGGAGCGACTCTCGATTTGGCCGTAAGTAGATTGACCCGAACAATTCCAGCACTGTCAACAATACGTGTATAAACTCCGCATCCATATGCTCGAATGCAACTGTAATGATGTAAAATTAGATGAGAAACAATAGCGTGGAACCTTTATTGATGAAAGTTCAGATAAACTAGCGACAAAATTAAGCCAAGCAAATTGAATATTTTGAGGGACCGATTCTTCCCAGTCCAGTTTCAGCAGCCAAAGTTCCTGAAGCAGGATTTTGGCAGTGATTATTATTGGTGCCAACAGTCCGATTGGATCAAACAGAGACGATGCTATTGAGAGAATAGACCTTTTCGTTACCCGCCCATTGGGGTTTTGCTTAGGGCCAAAGGAAAATAAAAATAAGTCATTAGTTTGATCCCACCTCAGGCCAAGAGTGCTAGTGATAGTCGAGTCTAGATTTAAATCCTTTGTAGAACTATCGTTTGTGAGTTGTTGATGGTTGGAATGCCATTTCGCCAATTCCATTCCTCCTAATTTCAAAAGATTTGTTACCTCATTTTTGATACGTATTAACTCCGTTACTGTATCAGCTCCGCACAGCAAATCGTCAACGTAGAACGATGATTTGATGACCTTAGCACCAACTTCAAATTGAGATGCGTGTTGCTCGGCAAGATGTTGTAAACTTCTTACAGCGAGATATGGTGCAGCTGCCATGCCATAAGTGACTGTATTCAATTGAAATGTTTGGATATCTTGTTGCTGCGAGCTTCTCCATAAAATATATTGGAATTTACGATGTTCTGGATGCACAAGTATTTGCCGGTACATTTTAACGACGTCAGCAGTGAGAGAGAAACGATTTAGTCTAAAACGAAGAAGGAGAATTACGAGTTCACTTTGGAGTGTAGGCCCTACCATTTGAATGTCGTTGAGAGACCGTTGAGTTGTCGTTCGACACGATGCGTCGAAAACTACCCTCAATTTTGTGGTTGTACTGGTTGGTTTGAGAACGCAGTGGTGTGGGATATAATAATGAGGTTCATCCAAATTGGGATTACTTACTAAACTCATGTGACCCAAACGTTCGTACTCTTCCATAAAATCGACATACTGTGTTTTTAATTCTGGAGTTCGTGACAACCTCCGTTCCAGTGAATTGAACCTACGCAAAGCCGTTGTGCGTGAGTCCCCTAGGCAACTCGGATCATCTTTCAATGGCAATTTAACTATTACTCTGCCACTATCATTGCGAGCCACTGTGTCTATGTACAGGCGTTCGCAACTTTGTTGTTCACTGGTCCATACTTTTTCGTTTGTGGAGACTTCGTCAATCAGCCACAATCTTTCCAAGTTGGCTTCTATGGACTGATCGCATTCTACGAGATATGTAGTGGGAGATAGGATTTTAGCATTCGTTTGATAGCGGCCTGATACAACCCAACCTAACAACGTCTTTTGCAACAGTGGTAATTTATCGCCAAGTTTTATCTGACCGACTTCAAGCAGACTAAAGAAGCTCTCTGTGCCTAGAAGCAGATCGACCCTTTTTGATTTGTAGAATTTATCATCTGCCAGCGAAATATTTTGTGGTATATTCCAAGATGAGATATCTATGTCCGGATCCGGCTGGTAGGCAATATGTGGAGTTATGCAAAATGAAAGGGGTAGCTCAAAACCGGTAACTTGAGATTTGATGTTTGTATTAGTTAAACATTTAATGGATGTAGCTGACTTACCAATGCTATGAATTTCGATGTTATGTTTCATTCTTGGCAATAACAATTTTTGCGAAAACTCATCTGTCATTAAATTTACCTGTGAGCAGGAGCCCAACAATGCTCGTCCCAGCCGGTATCCACCCGATGCGTCTCGAACCCAAACCACAGCCGTAGCAAGAATAATTTGATCTGACGTACTGTTTATATGCGTGTGCACAGCTGCTTCCCTTGAAGTTGATGCCGAAGAGTCCACTGCAGATCCGCGATGAAGAAGACTGTGATGTTGCCGAGAGCAAATCTTGCATTTGTGCGTCGATGTACAATTAGAAAGTTGATGCAAAGTCCATGTTTCTTTGCATGGTCGAAACGTTGAACAACAGTAAGTTCTTTGAAACGATCGCAATTGTGAATTTTATGGCTGGCACTTGAGCACATCAAACACGAAGATTTGGAACAAGCAAATGAAAAACCCTTGCGCTGAGGTTTTGGTTTTTGAGCCTTGTTAACATTTTGGTTAACCAAAGTCGACGAATTCGCATTTTCGATGGAGTCCAAGTACTGACAATGCCTCTCTAAAACGGTTGTACAATTTTCCCAAGTTGGCAGCGACTTAAAATCAAGTGACTCCTTCCACTTTTTATTTGTGTCGTCATCGGCCTTCTGAAGCACAATGTGTATTTACATAGCTTCAGCTATTTGATTGCCTTTTCCCAATGACTGTAGTGAGCCGTATATTGCAGAAGCCTTGTCGACTAAGCTCCTGAGTTGTACACCGTTGGACTTGGACACTGATGATAGCTCAAAAAGTGACGAAATGTTCTCTAAAAATATCAATGTTGGATTGTCATACCTAACTCGCAGTCTTTCCAACGCCTTCGGGTAATTTTCATTTGTGACCTGAAATGCATCAATGGTTTCAAGAGCTGGGCCCTGCAGACAATTCCGCAAGTGGTTAAATTTTTCAATATTTGACAAGTTCAATTCACGGTCTATAATTTGCTTAAATGATGTTATAAAATTACGATAATCTGAATACTTGCCGCTAAAGGATGGAAGTTTGAGTTGGGGAAGCTTAGAATGAGATTGGACAACGCAAGTAGTATCTAACATGGTAGAATTGTGATCTTCACTCAGTTGCGACTGAATTGTTAGTTTGGTTGTGATGTAAAGTTCCTCTATGTCGGCGCGACCACCATCTTCACAGTCTAGTTTCTCAATATCAGTTTGTGTTGATAGAAGTTGTTTAAAATATGACTCTAAAATACCCAATCTGCATCGATATTCCGGCACCGAAAGCAATTTACCGCCTGTTCGAAGGCTGGCATCCACGATATTTTTTATGCGCGAAATGTTTTTTTTAATACTTGCACGTTGTTGTTTCAACTCCTCGATAGTCATTGCGAATTAGACAAAAATTATTAAATTTAGTTAAATTATTTAATTGTTAAATGTTTGTCGAAAAATGGATGTACTGCAATGTTACCAGCAACGAATTCCGATGGAAATGTTTTGTAGTAGACACCGCAGAAGAAATATAATATAAAGTGGAGTAACAACTGCAACTTACCAACTATGCAAACGAAATATGTGTTTCGATACGAGTGCAATGACTTAGATCAACGACAAGTGGCAAATACCTTCAAATAAATGTATGCTGGGTGATGATTTCTTGTGTTACCAAGGAATAGAGTCAACTGGTAGAGCGTATATATATAACGGCAACAACATATAGACGAGACGACGAATAGATTTCCGCAAAGTCGACTATGACGTAGACAGTGACGTAGACAAATCAGCAAACGTACAAACGGTTATGGGATCAGCGGCGACAACGACTTGATATACCGCTCACTGATTCTTCTCCAAATAATAAAGGTTTTGTATCAGTTGATTGCTGAATATTATAATAGTTGATGCAAATGATTTGTAACGAAAGCGAAGTTTTATTTCATCCAATGTGATGATGATGGAGTCTAATGTTGACCACCACCTTTGCGCGAAGTTATATTCAAACGAAGTAATTTAAAAAGTTTACTTTACACACTAGTCCCTGCTCGGGCGCCAAAAAATGTATAGTTAGGAGCCTTTTCCTAACGAGCGAAATGTAGAACTCAAATCAAATAAACGGGCTGCGCTATAAAGTAAAAGACGAGGCTTCGCAGTGATGGTCAGCAATTAGACTGATTTAATATAAGATTTTAAAATACATAATAGGTACAAATGACAAATTCATATAGTAGGCTTAGAAACCGGTTATCGCTATGTATGTAAATATGTATGCATTTTAAATGCATCGCGACAAAGAATGCACAAAAACATCGCAATAATACAAGAGAGACAATTAGGCAGAAACGTTAGCTTAAGCATATTAACAAGAAGTCACATATGTACAAACATGTTTACATATACATATATGGCAGATATACAAAAATGATGCTGTTATAATATAACTCTCTTGGTAGCTGGTGCATTGACCTATTTTAAATATTCGGTGAACAGCTGTAATAGCAAATGCAGTGGTTCCCAATATGTTCCAATGATGTACAGGTGCCCAATAGTATGGTAGATGAAATGACCCCTAATCTGTGACCAAACACCAGTGTCGAATATGTTATTATATAACAATTTAATTAAAATGAATTGATGTATGCACACGTTTAATGTAATAATTGAAAAAAGAAGCAGAAGCTGCTACACATGATTCTGGCCTTTCGGTATTATCATTGTGTACTGGTGAGCTAAATAAACTTTTGGAACTGATCTCAATGCTAAATTCATATCTACATTGGAATATAACCTGGCATATGAGGAGCTAATCCCAGCCATGGAAATCAAACCTCAAAAAAAAAAAAAAAAATTCCTATATAAAATAGACACGAATGATACAAATTACTGCGCAGATTAACAACGGTTTGAATCAAAATCCACCAAACCATAGCACGGTTCTCGTGGCACTTGATCTGTCAAATGCATTTGACACGGTCAATCACGCCACTGTCCTCCGAGATCTGGATGAGACACCGCTCCCTGCCGGCCTTAAGAGGTGGACCGCTAATTACCTCAATGGTCGACAGGCAACAGTCAAATTTAGGAACAAGAAATCTAGACCACGAAGAATAAAACAAGGGGTGCCGCAAGGTGGTGTTCTCTCTCCCCTCTTGTTTAATTTCTATATTTCGACACTTCCCCCCCCCACCAGAGGGAGTCTCCATTGTTTCCTACGCTGACGACTGCACGATAATGGCCTCGGGCAAGGGTCCCTCCATTGACGAACTCTGTACTAGAATCAACAGTTACCTCCGTGACCTTTCCAGCTTCTTCACCGAGCGAAATCTGACCCTGTCTCCGACTAAATCTACGGCGACCCTGTTTACTACATGGAATGCGCAGATGGGGCAAGAGTTAAATGTCCACGTAGATGGAGTACCTCTACCTACTGTCAATCACCCAAAAATCTTGGGTGTGACATTCGACAACGGCCTCACCTTCGCTGGTCATGCCACCGCAATAGCCTCAAAGGTACAGAGCCGCAAAAAGATCCTCAAGTCACTGGCCGGCAGTACTTGGGGAAAAGACAGAAACATTGCTTGCTACATACAAGGCTATTGGCCGGCCGGTTATTGACTATGCTGCGCCTATATGGTCGCCCAACCTTTCTGACACCAACTGGAGGAAATTGCAAGTCTGCTAAAACACCGCCATCAGAACTGCTTCGGGATGCCTGCTTATGTCATCTGAGTCTCACCTGCATCAAGAGGCAAAATTGCTCAATGTTCAAGAGCACGCGGAACTCTTGAGTAGACAGTTCCTTCTGAACTGTCATAAACCTAGTCATGCAAACCGACATCTTTTGGATGTAGCACCGCCCCCCAGAGACATCTCCGTAAGCATAACGATGAGATCCGGCATTATATCTCTTTGCCGTTTGATCTGCGGAACCATAGACGGGCTCTAAATGACCTCCACACTGAGTCGGTAGACAGATCCCTCAGATCTCGGCCTGTGAATCCCGTTATTAATACTCAACCACCTGAATTGGCTGAAGAGGAGCGTGTACTTCCGAGGGAGACTAGAGTCATACTAGCACAACTTCGCTCTGGATATTGTAATAGGTTAAACTCTTACTTATCCAGACTGAACCCCAACATACCAAATACATGCCCTGCATGTGGTATGACCCCTCATGATACCATACATCTCTTTTCCTGTTCAGTTGAACCCACTTTTCTAACACCCATATCACTCTGGTCCAACCCTGTGGAAACTGCGCGTTTCCTCGGACTTCCGTTAGAAGAGCCTGATGACAATTTAGAGTGATCGAGCCCATTGGGCAGGGCGAAGCACTGTTAACAACAACAACAACAACAACTATATCTTGGGGCTACGGTTAATGACAAAGGGAGGCATTGTATTTTAAACGTAAATATACTGAAAGGTCAAATCCTGGTAATCCGAAGTCAAAACTCGTCTTTTGATACCTTTCCCGATAACTTCGGAAGTGTTTTAGGAGTTGTCTCCTGAAGGAAACAATTATCCAAATCCTTACAGGAGCAATCTTATATACATATATGTATATTCAAGAAAATGATAGTAATTTGGTGCAATATATCTGCGAGAAGATTGAGGCCGTGCTCTTCTTTCAATTTGTGATACCCGTTCTTGAACCTAGAATCTTTAGTATGATAGGCAAACACGCATTGCGGTACGTAAAGAAACTGTCTTATTAATGAAAATACTACACGGAATTAACAGCGCGGTCACAACTTCACAATACTAATATTTCTCAATATTTTTGCATCAGTTCGGTAATAATTAAAGAAATTTGCACAATTAAACAACCTACCCCGCGATATGTTTTTTTTTTTTTTTTTTTTTTGGTATTTAATTCACAGCTGAATTATAATTCAGCTGCTTATGGCTTTGGTCACAGACCACATTGCCAGGTACAAAAACACATGGTCTATCTCTCAGTCAAATCACATCACAATTATCGTTCCGTTATTCGATATGTTCCGTTATCTTCACAGTTCCGTTATTTTCACATATTTCTTTAATATTCCTTTTTTCCACAAGCTCAAGTTTTTCGATCACATTTATCGTTCCGTTATCTTCATAGTTCCGTTATTTTCACATATTTTCAATATTCGATTTTTTTTTTCCCAAACTCAAATTTTTTGCTTTCAAATTAATGGTAATTTTTTTCTATTCTCGTGGTTCCTTTGTGGGGAGCACAAAAGCTGTGCTTGATACTAGCTCAAGCAAGCATTGTACTTCCCAAAGTTGATGAAAAAGGCGTGCAAGAGCTGACCAAGTCCGTTTCTGAGGTCCAACCAACACCAAGTCTATTTATAAAAATTGGCTGGACCTTTCAACCTTTCACGTCCTTTTCCGCCAACGCTACAAACGGAACTGCCGCGATATGTTTATGTTTCATTAAAATGACAGCAGTATTAACACCGCAGACTATCGATTGCGCTATCGGCACTGTGATGGTTTAACCCTGTCGGTCATGGATTTTAATCTAGCCGTAAATTAAAAAATTTAATACAATTGCATGCAATATTTAATGTTTTATGAGAAATTGGTCCATTCGATATAGGGTCAACTCAAATAGTATATATTTAGTTGAAAATCTATAACTTGGGGTATTCACAGTTTGGTTGTATAATATACAAAGTATTACGCCGTGAGTTATAATATCATATAATTTGCCACGCCTCTTTACGGACTGTGAGTACCATACTTATTAAACAACATACCTTGCAAATTTGTTATCTTCACATCCAACGCCTTGCATCCGTGCATTCTGTGATCGGTACCGTTTTATCTAAAAAATTGTTAATATAATATTGTATACAACCAAATTTGTTCATGAAACTTACATGAAGATGGTGTGTTTTCAACGTCGCTTAGTTTATTATTTAAAATACACATTTTTGGGTTTCATTGGTCTTTTTACAACTGGTTTATAACTAATTAGCAATTAACTAGTATGAACTCGTCCACAAAATGTATAGTCAATGAACTAAAATGTTTACTAACCAGTTTAGCAGTTGACTGCAGGGTATATGAGTAAACAAATTTTCAAACTTCGACTGTTAATAACTACAGAACCGTTTATGCTAGAATAACGAAATTTGGTAAGATGTATACTATGGTTGTGGTACATACACCCGGAAAAATAACGGAAATCGCTTTTCGACCACGCCTACCTTTTCATAAAAGTTATCTGAAAAGGAGGTAGAAATACTGAACGGTCCATATCTCATTGACTGATACAGATAGAATGATATAGTTTGGCAATTACATGAATTTTCTTGTTCTATATATGACTTTTGCAAAATTTTGGAAAAGGGGCGTGGACATGTAGAGTACACCCACCAGAAATAAGCAAAATCGGTGGACGACCACGCCCACTTTTGTAGTAAAGTTCTCAAAGAGGGAGGTAGGTACACAGAACATGCCATATCCCCTTCATTGACGCAGATAGAGTGCTAGAATTTGGTAGTTATAATAACCTGATGGTCGAAATGAATATTTAGTACTGCTCACTTTTTCCAAATTTTTTTTTGACACGTTTTTTATAAAAGATCATTATCTGGGGTCAAATAAATTCGTAGTTATGCTGAATTCCAACTTTATAGAGCATCGCACGCAGAGGCTCCCGGAAACCACCGTGAAAGTATCATAAATATCGCCAATCCACTTTTCTAAAATTGTGTAAATATTGAATCCAAGAATCTACTGTAAAAATTTCATAAAGATCGGTTGAGTTCCAAACTTATATATAGCCTATATTGTAACCAGTGAACCCGAAAATCATAAAGATCGGTTAAGTACTTTAGACGCCAGACACACATTCCTTTTTATTATGATTTATAAGATGGCCCATATGGTATGCAGCTCCGCAACAATTTACCACGACCGCTTTTACACAGCTGGTATTTATTGTTCGGTTCCACCCGAACTTAGACTTTCTTACTCGTTTTTTTCTGTTGTTACCTTCTCAGCTAATAGCGAAACAAGCGTGTTAAGATAACGAGTTAAGTTTAATTGATAATGAAATGAATGTTGGTGATCGACAATTTACGTAAAGAATGCTTTATATTAGAATACGTCCGTGATTCATGCGTTGTGCAGGAAAAAAGGAAAGATATCTTCTGTTTAGCATATGTGTACTGTTAAAAAGGCAGAACGCAATGTTGCTACATCGCTACAGCCACTCCCCTCGCGATCAAGTTTCAAAGTGTATATATTTTTTCTAAAATTTTATCTGCCGCTCGCTACGTGTTGTGGGAGTATTGTCAGGCTTTTGAAATTCTGGTGTGGGTGGCGCTTGTTAGTGTTCTATTGCTTCTTTGGTATGCTCAAGGTTCATTGTAGGATAGTCTGGTGAAAAGCTTTCTGGATTCTGCAAAACCGGCTATAATTCGGTCAATCGAGGCAGTGACTTCTTTTCCGGCCTTTTTTATTACGTACGTTTTGTTGCCCAGTCTGATGACTACATAAGGTCCATCGTAAGGTGAATGTTAACAAGTTTTGAGATCTTTTGGTGCGAATATTTTTGTAGTTCGGTTTTGCTTCGACCTGGTTCTTCCTAAGCCTATGACGAGCTCGCTCTCGACGTATTCATTTTAGATGTTTTCAAAAAATTCACCTGGCAACTTTATTGTTGTTCTGAGGCTTGCAGAACTTCCTTCCATGGTGCCAGTAGCCCTAGTAGCACCAAGGATAGACTTTTGGTCCAGTTGCTATTTGTATGGCATTTGATAGCACTTTTAAGTGTTCGGTGCATTCTTTCCACCATCCCTTCAGATTGGGGTGGTGAATTGTCTACCTTGACCGCTGGTTATCGTGTGCGGCATGCCGTACTATGCAATCCATCCCTGTAGGAGCGCCCTATAGCGACAGCCATTGGTCACCGTGAATATCGATCGATGCATGCTAGGCAGTATCTCTGATTGTTGTTTTTTGGCAAAGAACCTATTATGTTAGCGTTTATGAATGCAAAACAGGGTTCGAAAGTGCTTAAAAAATTTTAAAGCTTTTGCTTTGTATTGAAAATAAACGAGCAGCCCAGCAGCAGCATGAAAAATGCTGATAAGCAAACGATAGGTTACTGTTAAGCAAATGTTCACTGCTTGGCAGCCTATGAGTTTGCTGTTGCTTGCTTATTGAAAATTTCAAAAGCACAAGCAAAAGCAATCGAGGTATTTGTTGGTTGCTGCTGCTGCCAAGTCTGAAAAGTGAACTGCTTAGCAGCTGTAAAGCAATAATTAGGGGTGGTTCAGTCATGTCCATATAAAACGGCTGATGCAACCAGCAAAGCAATATGCAGACATCTATATACATTAAAGAACAGCGGAGGTAGCTTAGAACCAGAAAACGGACAAAGGATACTTTTTCCGGAAAGTGGACCAAGGATTGACCTATTCCAAATCTTTTTATTTACGCTGCAATTTGCTTGAAATTCGGCACATTTACTTTTATTCAAATTTACGAATCATTTCTTTTTCGGGAAGTGGACCAGGTCGACCTATTCCAACATTTTTTATCTATGCTGATTTTCTTGAAATTCGGTACATTGGTAGCCCTTTGCTTTTATTAATATTTAAGAATAATTAATAATTAAACAATTTGAATTTTTAAAGCTGTCCGGTAGATGTATTTGTTTCGAGTTTCTACAAGGTGGCGCAAAAGTAATCCTCCTATCAGAAAATGCTATAAATTTTGCGATTGGCCCCTAAAGTCAGTTCTGTTTTGACATTTGTGTAGTAAACACATGCGAACTACACATTAATGAACAATGTTACGCTACACTGCTCCAGAACGCGGAATATTGCTGACTATTTATTTGACCAATAATCGGTCGGTGAAAAACGGTTACTGCGCAAAAGTAATCCTCCTATCAGAAAATGCTATAAATTTTGCGATTGGCCCCTAAAGTCAGTTCTGTTTTGACATTTGTGTAGTAAACACATGCGAAATACACGTTAATAAACAATGTTACGCTACACTGCTCCAGAACGCGGAATATTGCTCACTATTTATTTGACCAATAATCGGTCGGGGCCAAACGGTTACTGTGAATGGTGAGCGCTACAGAGCAATGATCAACGAGTTCTTTTTGCCGCAACTTGATGAATTGGGATTGGAAAACATGTGGTTCCAACAAGACGACACACTGCACGTGCCACAACCAATATGCTGAACATCGGAAGCTTACTTTTGCGCCACATTGTATTAACTTATTGTACCGATATTATAACAATATCATGCCGCGACCAAGACGATCAAATCTTTCATGACAAAATTGTAATACAAACTCAACTTCGTGCTTTTAAATCACAAGAGCAAAGGAGGCAGCACGTGAAACGGTTTGGTTGGCAATGCCCAATCGTCGAGCAAACCTCAGAGAACAATAGTTATACCTTTCATAAACATGAAATGGTATTATAAATTTGGTCCGATGTTTTTAAGTATAAGAAGTTCATATTACATACGCAATGTGGCTAGTGAAAATCAGCCAGATCGGACCAACATAACATATAGCTCCGATACAATCGATTGTTCCGGTAAATGGGGTTTGGGATATGTATCTTTAAATTAACAGTTTTGCAGAGTTTGTACTAATTGTTAGTAAGGATCGGACACTTAGACCCGTGAAGCGTATTAATGAAAGGTATAAAGTCTTCTGAAGACAGCCCTTTCCTTATTGATTTCTGATTTGAATCGGGCCAAATAAAAACTTAACTTAACAAAATTAGACCAGTTGATTTCTACTTTTTTTTCGAATGTGATTTTGACATTAAACGTATGAATCACAAAAATAAAATACATGGTAAATGTATGTGTGTCTTTCCACTTTCCTATCACTATCCCTATCCACTCCTTAAAACCATCATTAACACGTTGCATTTGATACCCATATCGTGTAAGCACCATGGTCACCCTTGATCCACATTTCGGCCGATATCTTCTAAACGGGTTCACATTTGCCTGAAAACCACTCCCTTTTAAAACACTCATCAACCCATGGTTCATATTTTGCCCGATGTCTGGAAAACTCGGAAAATATTTGATTTTTTTTTAGCTATAACAATGTCGTATGCCTAGAGAGCTTATGTTTTAAATTTCATAAAAATCGCTATAAAATCCAAACTAAACGACATAACGACATAACATTTCAGAAATCTATATTTTCTACTTTCTCACCAGTTTATAGCAAAAAATGTGCTTGGCACCCAGTTATGGTTTTCGTCAAAACCGCTTGTCACTCAATGTGTTCTATCTGCAGTTTGTATCATGGTTGTTTCTGCTTTTCTGGTTTTCAATAAGCATCATCAGCAACATAGTATATGTATACTAGTAACGCAACTTACTCCGAATCTGCACACACACAAACCACACAGGGTACGTTGTACGCAATAATAAAACAATCAAATTTAAATGCTGCAGTATTGAACGTGAAGACATAAAACACACAAATTATTGAATATAAAGCAGTTATAACACCTTATCAGTTCCTACAGAATGTAAATTTCAGTTTAAATTGAAATGTTTAGTTGTACTTTTTACTTAAAAACAACTCTGGCAGCGATTTCCTTCATTCCACTTTCTCGGAGTACCTTCATCCACTACCTTCCACTCCGATTCGCAAAAGAAGATGCCAAACTAGTAGGGGTAAACATTTGTCAGCAATCGGTCGTTCTTTATTAGCATTTTTCATGCTGATGCTGTTGCTGCTCGTTGTTTTCAAGCAAAATCAAACATGCTGTTTTTTTTGCTGCTTTTGCTATAATTGCGTAAGCATTTTGAACCCTGATGCAAAACGACGGTCTGGTACATCGAATTTGTTCAGGGCGGCTCTATTGTGTTTGAGTACTTTGACCTTTTGGCAGGCCATGCAATTTTTAACCATTCGAGCTATGTCTCTTTTCATATCTCTCCAAACACAGCGTTCTGATGTCAGTTTGACCGTCGTGCGCTTGTGTGTGCCAGGTTGTGAACTGCGTCGAAGACCTGCTTACGAAAGCCGAGCGTTACGTATGGTAGTATGTGTTTTGCCGAAGTGTCACAATATAAAAAAGCGTTTGTGTTGTTTATCGTAATTCCGTGAGCGACTGTCTGCGACGACGTTATTTTTACCCACTACGTACGGAATGTCGGTGGTAAACTCACTTATGAAGCTAAGTTGCCGTGTTTGCTTATGTATTGATTTCTGCGGTTGTTGTTTTAAAGCAAATGTTAGTGGCTGTGAAGATTGTGCAGGCTCAATCATATGAGAAAACTGCCAAAAATTCACGATCGAACGAGCTATGCCTTGTCTGCGTTGCAGACACCCGCCTCGAACAAAAACCATGGGGTTTAAGCGTGCCATTGACCGACTCATTTAGTGCGGCTCCAACGCAGAAATTGACGGATGGCTGTGCCAAAGTTGTGACATGCGAAATGTCGTTTTTGCACTCGTGGAACAGTTTGCTAGCCTGAGCGTTCCAGAGAATGTGTGTTTTGTCACGCTTTATCTTTACTTGTATTAGTTTTGTAGTTGACCTTGCTGCATTAGGTGGGCATCGTCTGTGCACGTTCAATATGGCTAAGAAGCTTTTAAGCTCGTGCGCTAAAGTCGGCTTCTTGTAGTCAATTCTCGCCGTAGAGGTTGTTTTGTTGGTGTAATGACATCCTTTGCACAAATACACTTTGTAGCTTTGATTCGTAGACCACTTTTCACATGCCCGACATGTTCCTCGTAGATATTAGATGCTATACAAATATCGTCGATGTAGACGATGACGTAATCCATGGGCCAAATGTCATTAGGTTTAATTGGTTCGGGAGCTATCGCAATTTGGTGATAAGTGCGCTCTAAGTCGATTTCCGAAAACACTGACTTGCCGTAGCGGTCTGGCTTCGTTATATGGTTCAGACGCCTATAGCATTGTTTACCCCTACTAATTTGGCATCTTCTTTTGCGAATCGGAGTGGAAGGTAGTGGATAAAGGTACTCCGAGTAAGTGGAATGAAGGAAATGGCATTCAGAGTTGATTGAAAGTAAAAATTACAACTATTACATTTTATAGTAACTGATAAGGTGTTATAACTACCCTATATTCAATAATTAGTGAGATTTATTTCTTCACGTTCAATATTGCAGTATTTAAATTTGATTGTTTTATTATTGCACACAATACACCCTGTGTGGTTTGAGTGTTTGTGCAGATTCGGAGTAAGTTGCGCTACTAGTAGACATATACTATGCCTATAGTCACCACACTGCCGCCATTCGTTTTTGCTCTTTTTTTCTGCCATATGCAATAGGCTTGGCCGTAAGCATGCAGAAAGTCAGCTCCAATTATTACGCTAGCTACCACGGATTGCCAGTCCATATTTCTTCCCAGTCCGAAGTTGACTGATGCCATTTGTGTGCCGTACGTTTTTATGGGGGTACCATTTGCCGCATAAAGGTAACTTTGACCTTGTGCATTGCGATCTGAAGGAGGTAGGATTTAAAGATCGGCTCCTGTTTCGATGAGGTACTTCGTTTTTGACGTTTGCTCTTGGATAAATAACCGATGACTTTAAATTGCCTCCATTCCGTTCTTGCAGTATCCCGATCGAAATTGGGCCAGTATGACTATTGTCTCCCTAGGCAGTTCGCGTAACTCTTCGGCAACAGGTGAAGCTTCTACCTGAATGACGGCATTCGCCAGGTGAAAACTGGCAAAGGAGTTTACCCACTCTATGTGTATGAAGTTTAGGGCCTCTCGGTGCAACTTTGGATCAAACGGCGAGAAGATGTGATGCCGAATTTCATTATAGTGGATACGGTGATGTATCCTTACTTTCCGGGGAGGCGGACTTGCGACTTGCAACAGTAAAAAAATAAGTGCCTGCTCAATGTTTTGTTATGTTTTTTGCCCCGAACATTTTTGATCTTCTTCAAGCAGTTACTTGTTGTGTGTTGCGATTTGTGAAATAACTGGCTGCTCAATATTTTGTTATGCTTTTTGACACCGATCATTTTTGCATGACTATGCCGATGGTGTTCCCGCGACATGAGTAGACATCCCGTGGCAGGTCTGTAAGCGGCGGTCCGACAGGCCTGAAACTCCTTTAGTGTTTTTTCGATAGCCCCGCGTACCTCTGAACCGGCTGGCCGCTTGGTTTGTACGTTGACAGTATAGTTTCGTTATCTTTCCCCCAGGTACTGGCAGCCAGTGATTTGAGGATTTAGTTGCTGCTTTGTACTTTAGTGGCGATCGCGGTTGAATGAGCAGCAAAAGTGAGCATTTTATCAAACGTCACCCCTAAGATTTCGGGGTTAGGGACAGTCAGAAGTTTGGCATCGTCTACGCAGACGTCTAATTCCATATTCACTTGCGCCGTCCAAGTCGTAAATAAGGTGGCCGAAGACTTCGTCGCTGACAGTGACACGTTTCGCCCTGCAAAAAATTGGATAAGGACGAAAGATAGCAATATTATTTATGAGCACAGCTCATCCACGGAAGGGCCAGTTCCATCAGCGTAAGGGACAATCGAGAGACGCACGCCCTGCGGGTTAGGGGTTTAGAATATGCCCGAGGTAGGCATACCGGTCGTAAGAGGCGACTAAAATACACAAAGGTAATGACGTGCAACTCGATGGTTGATATACGGATGTGATGCCTCTCATTACTCATATTCTCCTTCCCTAAGGAAGGAGAGGTGACATGACCTAGAAGGTTGTACTGGTCATACCGAACCATGACATTTGGGAAGTGCCGCAAGGGAGTACCTTAGCGTACCGAAGCCTGTTATAGAATTCATAGCAGTAAGCCTTACTGTCTATTCCTTTAATATATTAATTATATATACTGTTTATATGAGTCATAGCTCAGCTATTCATAAATTACATTTTCACGTGCGAGATAAAGATCGTTTTGTTGTTCTGGACGACTTTAATTTGCCGTCGGTAAATTGGGTTAATAGTAGTGACTCAAACTGTATGGTCCCTTTAACCCAGCATGATTTCCTCAATGCCATGCTAGATTTATCTCTAAAGCAGGTGGGCTTCGTATTTCTGGAAAGTGCGTTGGGTAACGCCCTCATTCAGATCTCTCCATTATCCTTTCCAGAAGATCCATTACACCTTTCGCTCGAGGTAGCTGTTGATACTAACCGACCTGTAACTAAAGTAAAATCCCAATATTGTATTAGATGTTTTTGCAAAGCGTATTTCGTTAAGTTGAAAGAACTGGTAGCTTACCACGACTGGTCTGAACTTTATGCCTGTACAGACATCGATTCAGCAACTTCCATATTTTACAGTTCACGTTATGGCTTCTTTGAAAGCTGTCTTCCTTCCCGCTACCTCAAGGTTAGGCCGAGGAATCCGCCATGGTTCTCAGGTGAACTTGTCAGACTTAACAATATTAATGTTTGCTGCGTTGAGCATTTAAGGCCATCCAAATAAAACAAGGTGTTTTGTTTTTTTTTTCCCCTACGCGTTTCGACGCTTTCCGCGCCTTCTTCCAGGGGATCTATTTTAATGCAATTATGTAAAAAACGTATACATACATTAATTAATGCATTCATCACATTTGTAATGATAAGGGAGGCTGATCACATGGTTCCCACAGGGCATTATGTGATCAGCCAAAATACTTCCCTGCATAACAAAAAGTTGTCACTTCGCTGGACAGGGGCGACACTATATGGCGCGTAAGTGTTATACGCTATGTTGGCACCTGTCCAGAGAAGAGACAAGCGATGACCGACAGGAACGGCATGACCGTGAAACGTTCGGGTTCCACGGACATGTCGTTGCTGGCGGCCATCAATTAATCATTGGCCATCAAAAAGAAAACACTGTTTCTAAAACTGAGTGGATAATAAAAAAAACAGTTTTAAAAGAAAACTAAAAGTATAAAGTTGTTGTATTCTTTATACAATTAACATGGCGATCCTGCCAGGAGTCTCCACGCATATGACATCGGCAGGAGTGGCGCGGGTAAGTTAAGTCGCAGTGAATAAGCAAATTATAATAAATAAAACCTAAAGTTAGCGGAAATAATAAAAGTACCTAAAATGTAAAAATTTAATAACTTATCAACTAATAAAAACGGATATAATAAAAGTTAGGAAAAATGTAAAATCTAATACTAAAGCAAGTAATAGAACCAGAGATAATAAAAACCCTTGAAATAAATGCCAAATTTAATAAAGAACCCAATTAAAACAAACGGAAATAATAAAAATTAATTCAAATCTAAAATTTAATAAAGAAATCTTAATACAAACGGAGGTAATAGAAAAATTTAATACAAGACCACACATGGCAAAAAGAAAATTTGTCACTTAATATGGAAAATTTCAAATAATACATAAAACTAAACTACAACACTAACAGAAACAGAGATAATCAAAAAAAAAAAAATTTTTTTAAATAATACAAAAAGAAACTATTCTAGAAAACTAAATAATACGGAAATAATACATAAAATTAATCTACAAGTCTAAAGAATACGGAAATAATACATAAAATGAATCTACAAAACTAAAAAAGACGGAAATAAAACTAAAAAATTTTGAAAATAATACAACAAATTCTAATCTACAAAATAATTGAAGCAGAAATAATAGGTACATCGGGTGCTGTACCTAACGGCACATCATATCACGCCACTTAACTAACGGACATTTTTCAACCCACGCCACTCACACTGCACAGCAACCACCAGCAGCGAGCGAGACAGCGCAGCAGCAGGCAAGAAAAAAGGCAGCAGCGGTAGTAGCAGCGGCAGCGGTGGTAGCAGAAGTAGCAGTTTAATAGCAGAAGTAGCAGTATATATGTATATGTATATGTATTTTTCCCTTAGGGTTTTTTTTTCTTATACAGACATATGTACACATTCACATTAGATTTTTTTTGAACAAACGGTGGTTCCGTGAACAACCATATTACAATTTTTTTTACAGCGGTGCGTCCGCTTGTACCCAAAACGGTGGTCCCGTACAACAACCATATTACAATTTTGATTAAAGTGGTGCGTCCACTTCGTGTATACCCTACACAAAACCCTTGCCATAGACTTTTGCCAATTAACTTTGTTTAATAATTAAAATTTTGCTTTCCTTACAACATGTTAAATTAAATTAAAATTTTGCCGGTTTCTTGCTTTGTAAATTTAACTTTGGATTTAAATAATTTTTGTACAATAGCCTAAAAATTAAACAAATACAAAATACACTTAGAAAAATTTTTTGTTTGAAATTGCATGAATGCCTAAAATCCTTTTGCATGCCAAATCCCAAGTTCTATGCATGATAATTTTCAGCGGATGACGTAATTTCAGCAGATTCGGTTTTTTTTTGTATTTTTTTAGATTTTTAAAAAAATGTTTCACGTTTTCGGACTTTGGTGAATATTAAGTTAATAGAATCGAGATTTTGCTTTGTTTTTTTTGATTTATCGTAGTATGACTGATTTAGAAGAAGAATTTTCAAATAGATATTCAGAGTTTCTAAAAGTTACAAAACCGACAGCTTTCGTCGAATAAAGATAAACTTAATGAATATAAGAAATTGCTAGTAGCTTCTTATAATCACATTTTAATACACGTCAAAGGTCATACAAAACTACATGAGTCCTCAAAAACACAAGTAAAATTAGAACGTTGTAGAGATCTTTTAGAAAGGTGTTTCGATAAATTAGATTTTCATATTAAAATTCCATTAGAGCCAATTAAGCTTATTTGCAAAACAGACTCAATTGAATCTGGTTCTGAGGAGGAATACTCAGATGCAAAATCACAAACTTCATCACTCGTTTCTATTTCAAAAAGCACCTCTCTGCCAAACATAAAAGATTCCTCAACTCTAGAAGATTCGTTAACTTTAATAGAAGAACCAATAGTTTCAAATAGTTCACCAAATATTTCGATTTGTACGGAAATTTCTATTAAAATGCCTACTATTGAAGAAAAAAGATCTTTAATAAGCCTTTGTGCTTCGACAATAAGGGAAAATTATAATGGAGATCCGTTAGCTCTCGAATCGTTTATTGACACAATTAATTTGATTGAAGAATTAGTAGATGAAGGCTTAACTAGTACGTTCATAGCATTCATAAAATCAAAGTTAGAGGGAAAAGCCCGAGAAGCTATACCGACGCAAGTAAATTCAGTTAACGAAATTAAAATAGCTTTGCGTAATAGGATCAAGCCAGACAACTCGAAAGTTGTAGCAGGAAAAATAGCAGCGTTACACGTTAACAGTAACAATTATACAGATTTTGCCAAAAAAGTTGAAGAATTAGCTGATTCACTTGAGCGGTCTCTTATTATTGAAGGGATTACTCAAGGAAAAGCTCATGAAATGGCAGTTGAACAAACGGTTAACGTGTGTCGCTTAAATGCTAGATCCGATTTGGTTAAAACTATTTTGGCTTCAACAGCTTTTGCTGATCCTAAAGACGTGGTAGCTAAATTGATTGTTGAACAAAATAACGAAGTGAAAGAGCGTCAGGTTTTAGCTTTTCGTTCACGCGGTAATAATACATTCAGAAATTCGCGTGGTAGCTATCGTGGCTTTTACCCAAATCGAAACTTTAGCAACTATAAAAATAATCGATCATTTTCATACAACAACAACCCTAACGGTAATAATAGTCAACGAAATCGACTTGCTAATGGAAATAGGTATCAAAATCGAAATAATAATAATAATAATTCACGTTCAAATTCCGGTAACAGTAATAGTAACAATAGCGGTAACAATTCACGATCATCAAATGGTAGAGGTAGAAACGCTAATGTCCGCGCTTTAAACGCGAACGCCCCCCAGGAGCCAACACTGGGGGAGGACGAATACAGCGATTAAGCGATTTTACTTCGCCAAAAGCCATTTATTATTTAAATTTAAATTACTCAGATTTTATTGAATTGCAAATTAACGAGTCACAAAAATTTTGTTCTTTCTTAGTAGACACACAAGCCGACATTTCTTTAGTAAAAATCTCAAGTTTAGACAGAAATATTACATTTAATACAAACGATATTATTAACATTACCGGTGTCACTTCTAGTACTGTTTCAGCTTTAGGTAAAATTATCGTAAATTTAAATTTTTCCAACTTTTCGATTAAACATACTTTGCACATAGTAAATGAAGACTTTAATATCCCATCCGATGGTATACTGGGTAAAGATTTTTTGAAAATTAACAAATGCGTCATTAGTTATGAGAACAATAATATTTCCTTTCGGGTAGGTGATGAAAAAGTCGCGGTACCAATCCTACACGGAACAGAAAGCGACAGTTGTGTAATACCGCCCAGATGTGAAATATTTAGACTTTTTGATTTAGGAAAAACACCCGATCCACTTTTCGTGGATTCGCAGGAAATTGAAAAAGGTGTTTTCACAGCGAGATGCATTGTTAATTCCAAAAACCCAATAATTAAAGTTATAAATACAACGGATGATGTAAAGTGTGTTAAAAGAAATAGTATTCGGACAGAAAAACTTTCAAATTACAACGTTTATTCAATTAACAAGACAGAAACGGAAAACAAACGTACGAAAAAACTAACTTCAATTTTAAAAAACCAAATACCTCAACATGCTCATAGTAAACTAATCAACCTTTGCATAAATTATGCCGACATTTTCGCTCTCGACACGGACAAAATGACTTTAAACAATTTTTACGAGCAAACACTAAGAGTGACAGACAACGACCCGGTATATGTTAAAAACTATCGATTGCCATATTCCCAACGTGAGGAAATAAATCGCCAAGTAAATAAATTGTTAGACAATGATTTGATTGAGCCTAGCTATTCCAATTACAATAGTCCTTTGATTGTGGTCCCAAAAAAAGATACTAATGGTCAAAAAGCTTATCGTATGTGCGTAGATTTTCGCGGAGTTAACAAAAAACTCATTGCTGATAAATTTCCTCTTGCTGGAGTTGACGATATTTTAGACAATCTTGGTCGAGCTAAGTATTTTTCGACATTGGATCTTTTTTCGGGATTTCATCAAATTCCCTTGCATCCTGACTCACGCGATATTACTTCTTTCAGCACTGACCGTGGTGCATTTAGATGGAAAGTTCTTCCATTCGGGTTAAATGTAGCACCAAATTCATTCTCGCGAATGATGACTATAGCTTTTTCGGGTATACCACCCAATGTTGCATTTTTATATGTCGACGATATTATCGTCATTGGTTGTAGTGAAGCACACCATATTAAAAATCTTTCAAAAGTTTTCGATACTTGTAGGTCTTTCAATCTCAAACTAAATCCTAACAAATGCAATTTTTTACGACCAGAAGTAACTTTTCTAGGTCACAAATGTACAGCAAAGGGTCTGTTGCCAGATGACTCAAAAATTAACGCTATTAAAAAGTATACAAAACCAACGGATAAAGATGCGGTTCGACGTTTCGTCGCATTTGCTAACTATTACAGGCGTTTTATACCTAATTTTGCGTCACTGGCAGCGCCTTTAAATCGTTTAAGTCGGAAAAGAGTTGAATTTGTTTGGGACGTGGAGTGCGAAAGATCATTTCTATCATTGAAAGCAGCTTTGCTTTCACCTAAATTGCTACAATACCCCGATTTTACTAAACAATTTATTATTACAGTAGACGCTTCAATAACTGGATGCGGTGCTATTTTAACTCAGGATCATCAAGGTAGTGATTTACCAATTTGTTTCGCTTCTAAAGCATTTAATAATGCCGAACAGAAAAAACCAATCATAGAATTGGAACTTTTAGCCATTTACTTCGCAATAAAGCAATTTCGACCATACGTTTATGGTACTAACTTTATTGTAAAATCCGACCATAGACCGCTAGTATACCTGTTCAATATGAAAGACCCCTCTTCAAAACTTTCGAGAATTAGGCTTGAACTAGCGGAATATAACTACACTATTGTATATATTAAAGGTAAATCAAATGTAGGCGCGGATGCACTTTCACGCATCACAATCGATGAAATTCGAGATTCTAACAAACAAATTTTAGCAGTACAAACAAGGGCGATGGCAAATCAGACAAACAACAAAAAATTACTTAATAAAAACGACAAAACTAAAGACAAACAACAAATTTTACAAGTTTACGATAAATTTTCATTTAATTTTTCAAATAAAATATCGCGTATCAGATCTGAAATTACGTACGATAAAAATAGAAAAACTACAAATTTACATATTTTTGCGCATATTAAACATAAAAAACTCGAGTTACTTAGTTTTGAGGTTGCTAACGAAATAATGTCTTTAGAGAAATTACTTTCGAGGCTTGATTCAGAAGCCAGCAAACGCAAAATTAAGCAAATAGAATGGCCTAAAAATGATTTATTTTTCAATCATTATACTATTATAAATTTAAAAGATAGCGGAAATAAAATACTCAAATTTTTAGAAATCATTTTAACAGATCCAGTTGAGACTGTAACAGATAATGACAAAAACTTAAGTTTATGACTATTTACCACGACAACCCAATCTCAGGAGGACATTGTGGTACCAAAAAACTTTACGCAAAACTAAGAACAAAATTTTATTGGAAGAACATGACTCGCGATATAGCAAAATATGTAAAAAGTTGTAATAAATGTCTTTTGAACAAGGTGAAACCAAAAACAAAAGAAAATCTTGTAATAACTCCAACACCTTGTAAACCATTTGATGTATTGGTTATCGATACAATAGGACCCCTACCTGAGTCCAAATATGGTAATAAGTTCGCACTAACCATGATTTGTGACATGACTAAATATTTGGTAACAGTACCTGTACCAGATAAATCTGCCAAAACAATTGCATCGGCAATTTTTGAAGGCTTTATTTTAACATACGGTGTAATGAATTCCATAAAATCTGATTTAGGTACAGAATTTAAAAATGAACTAATAGCTGAAATAACCAAACTGTTAAACATAAACCATGATTTTTCAACTGCGTACCATCACGAAACTGTTGGTACAATTGAACGTAATCATCGTGTCTTTAATGAATACTTACGTGCATATCTTAATGAAACATCGTCTGATTGGGATGTTTACTTAAAATATTTTACATTTTTACACAACACTACAACAAGCACAGTTTTCGACAATAAATTTACTCCATACGAATTAGTATTTGCAAAAAAAGCAACTTTGCCAAATGAATTCAAAAAAGATAAAATCGATCCAATTTATAATGTCGAAAACTATGCTAAAGAAATCAAATTTCGAATGCAAAAAACACATGAAATGGCACAAAATCTAATAAATAAGAACAAATTACAAACAAAAAACTTTTATGATAAGACGGCTCGTCCGTTAGTAGTTAAAATTGGCGATAAAGTCTTATTGCAAAAAGAACCAAGACACAAACACGAAAATATGTATCAAGGTCCATTTATAATAAAGAAAATTGATGAACCTAATGTAACTATTTTTGACGAAAGAAATAATAAAGAAAAAGTAGTACACAAAAACAGGCTGTGTAAAGTAAATTAACATATTTTTCTTAAAATGTCAAAGAAAAAAAAAACCAATTTTTAATCTTTTCATTTCCAAAAATCTGTAAAATAATCTAATTTTTCAAATTTACACTTATTAATATAAGCGATTTTGTTATATAGCCAAGAAGGCAAAAAAATTCAAACCTAAACATGTATTTAAAATACAAAAAAAAAATTATTTTTCTAGCAAACTGAGAAAAAAAAAAACTTAATTATAGTATAATTATAAAATACCATTTTCATTATAAAGCCAAGAAGGCATACAAAACATACATACAAAAACCTGTACATACAAAAAAAAAAAACAAAAAAAAAAAAAAAAAAAATATGCTTTATCATTTATATAAATATAATTTTTTTATACTATTTAATGTTTAATAAATAACTATATAATTAAGCTTTAAGCGTTTTTACATTTTAAGCATTTGGTAAAAATTGATAGGAATGAACGAATTAATAAAAAGGGGAGGAACACCCAATATAAAATATTCGTTCATTCAAAACAATTTTAGTATGTATATGGGTAAGAAGAATCTGATAGGACTGATCACCCTACCAAATTCTTCTTTTCCCCAAAAAGGATGATGTAATGATAAGGGAGGCTGATCACATGGTTCCCACAGGGCATTATGTGATCAGCCAAAATACTTCCCTGCATAACAAAAAGTTGTCACTTCGCTGGACAGGGGCGACACTATATGGCGCGTAAGTGTTATACGCTATGTTGGCACCTGTCCAGAGAAGAGACAACCGATGACCGACAGGAACGGCATGACCGTGAAACGTTCGGGTTCCACGGACATGTCGTTGCTGACGGCCATCAATTAATCATTGGCCATCAAAAAGAAAACACTGTTTCTAAAACTGAGTGGATAATAAAAAAAAAAGTTTTAAAAGAAAACTAAAGGTATAAAGTTGTTGTATTCTTTATACAATTAACACATTATATAAAAAAAAAAACAATAAACATGAAAAACTTTAACAATTCACTTACATTATTAATTAATTTACATTAAGGATATCACATTATAAAAATAACAAATGTTTATTTTCACTTAGTTTTGACGTTTGCTTAGTTTCTTTTGTTCCGTTTTATCACATTTGAGTAGACGCTGCTCAGTCCGTCGACGTCATCTTTGTAGTTAAGAGCATTGTCTATATGTTGTTGTATTCGGATGCTCTCAAGAGTCAGTCTTGTTTTTTCTCGTTTTTCTATATCTAATATTTTGATGTTGGTAAAGTCCGCTGTGTGGTTGCTCTTTGTCAGGTGCTGTGCTAATGCTGTTGACGTTTTCTTGTTTTGTGCATCTTTCTTATGTTCGTTAATTCTTATGCCCAGCTGCCGTTTCGTAGTACCAATATAATATTTTCCACACGCTTCATTATCACGACCATTGCATTTAATTTGATAAACTACGTTACTTTGTTGTTCTTTATCAATCGGATCTTTTGTTTTGCTAAAAATTTTACGGAGCGTAGTGTTTGGTCTGTGAGCGTACTTGGTGTTTTCGTTCTCAATTAATCGATGCAGTGTTTGATTATTAGTTAGACCCGGTATGTAAGGAACGCCTATGTACTTTTTGTTATTAGAAATATCCGCCGGTGCGTTGTTGTCCTCTCTGTGAATTTTGTTGATTGCATTTTCAATTAATTTATCTATTAGTTTATGCGGATAGCTATTTTTAAATAAAATGTTCTTTAACTTGTTCTTGTTTCCCTTCATGAATTCTTCATGGCTAAGTACGGCTACCTTTCTTATTAGGCTTGTTACCGTATTGATCTTTTGCTTCCACGGATGATTCGAATGATAATAAGTCAACCGTCCCGATGCGATTGATTTGGCATACCAATTTATTAAAAGATGATTATTTTTCTTGCTTACTTCTACGTCCAGAAAAGCTATTTTGTTGTCTTTTTCTTTCTCCGTGGTGAAATTAATGCTTGTGTGTTGTCCATTTAATATTTTTATGGTTGTTGATTTGATGTATATGTCCTTATCCTTTAATTCAGCTATGCTGTCGTCAAGTATTTTGTCTAGAACTATGTCCGCGATGGTTGGAGATAGCGGATTTCCCATGGGCATCCCGTAAGTTTGTTGATAAAACTTTGAATTGTATGTAAAATAGTTGTTTTCGCGTAGGCAGAAATGTAAAATGTGCTGAAGTTGTTGTTTTGGTATTGTATATAGAAAAGCACACATTCTAACTGTGGCCATTGCTTAATAATTGTTTGTATGGCTAGGTGTATTGGGATATTTGTAAATAACGAGACTACATCGAACGATACTAATATCTCGTCATCTTCTACATGTATGTTTTTTAATCGGTCTTTTAATTGAAATGCATTTTAATATTATATTTATCAGAGATAAAATTTTTCAATATAGCTCCTACGGATTTTTGAGAAACAATCTAACGGATGTGACCTACACTGGCTTTAGCAAAGAATTTGATTTCGTTAATCATGAGCTTCTAATTCGTAAACTGGATTTGCTCGGTTTTCCGACTCATCTGTTAACATGACTTACGAGTTACCTTACAAACAGGACTCAAAGAGTTCTGTTCAATCATACAATTTCTAAATAACCTCAGGCATGCCTCAGGGGAGCCACTTGGGGCCATCACTGTTTATCCTGTTCCGAAACGATTTCCCGAAAAATATCTTATATTCCAAAACCCTAATGTATGCAGATGATGTAAAACTTTGCTACACGTATTGTCCCTATGACATCTCCTTCAGGCTGATTTGGACTCATTCTAATGCTGGTGCACAGCAAACTTACTTGGAATTGCTCTAAATGTTAGCAAATGACATTTCTTCGAGTAAAGCCAATTCTGATATCCTATGTATTAAATAATACCCCTTGTTGTTTTGGGGAGTGTTGTCGAATTAACAGTCCTTGGCCAGATTTGAACCCGGTTCGCTCCGGTACTCCCTTGCGGTACTGCCCGACTGTCGTGGTAGCGATTTATGACCAGTGAAACCTTCTAGGTCATGTCACCCCTCCTTCCGCAAGGAAGGATAAGGTGGGTAATGAGAGGTGAGAAGCATCATATCCGTAGATCAACCATCGAGTTGCCCGTCATTACCTTTGTGCATATTAGTCGCCTCTTACGACCGGTTTGCCTACCTCGGGCATACTCCAAACCCCTAACTTCTTCTTCTTCTTCTTTAAATGGTCATCTAACCGCCTGGGCGATTTTGACCGTCCAACATAGCTCGCCAGTCGTTTCTTCGTTGCGCCAACTGGCGCCAATTGGAAACACCGCGGGATCGCAAATCGGTCTCCACTTGGTCCTTCCATCGGAGTGGTGGTCTCCCTCTTCCTCTGCTTCCACCGGCGGGTGCCGATAAGAATACCTTCTGGGCTGGAGCATCTTCGCTCATTCGCACTACGTGGTCTAGCCAGCGAAGCCGCTGTGTTTTAATTCGCTGAACTATGTCGGCGTCTGCGTAAAGTTCATACAGCTCATCATTAAATCTTCTTCGGTACTCGCCGTCGCCAACGCGTAGAGGTCCACAAATCTTTCGAAGAACCTTTCTCTCGAATACTCCCAGAGCCGCCTCATCAGATGTTGTTAGTGTCCACGCTTCTGCACCATATAGCAGGACGGGTGCGATGAGTGACTTGTAGAGTGTTATTTTCGTTCGTCGAGAGAGGACTTTACTTTTCAATTGCCTACTCAGTCCGAAGTAGCATTTGTTTGCAAGAGTAATTCTTCGTCGGATTTCTAGGCTAACATTATTGTTGGTGTTAATGCTGGTTCCCAAGTAAACGAAGTCCTTTACTATTTCGAAATTATTGCTGCCAACAGTGGCTTGGTTGCCAAGGCGCGAATGCGCTGACTCTTTGCATGATGACAGAAGGTACTTCGTTTTGCCCTCGTTCACCACCAATCCCATTTTCTCCCCTTCTTTTTCTAATTTGGAGTAAGCAGAAGTTACGGCGCGGTTGTTAAGGCCAATGATATCAATATCGTCAGCATATGCCAACAGTTGGACGCTTTTATAAAATATTGTTCCAGCGCGGTTGTCGGGAGGATGGGGGCGTGTGCAGAAGTCCACGCAAGTGGGGAAAGTTTCTGATCGCCATTCACCTGGGAATGGCCAGAGCGATTCTTTTGCATGCGGTTCAAGCAGCTCACTACTTCCGGGCTTTGCGCCCAAGTATCCTCTGGGTAACCACCGAACACCCGTTTGGTGGTGAGCTAAACGTGAGAAGGCGACAACCTGGTAAGGCCACTCCGACATAGTCGTTTAAGGGCTTGCTGGGGGGTTCAAACAGCAGCGTCTGATCACCATGTGGTCCGGCTGCAAGCGGGCGTCTGTCTTGGATCAAGCGGCTCGCTATACAAACGTGTAATAGAATTCAACTTCCCGTGAAACGGGTTGTGCGTTGGGTTTGGGACCCACCACACAAAACAACGTTCCAATGAAATTCAACAACAAATTCCAAACCCCTAACCCGCAGGGAAAATTATGCCCTTTTAGAACGTATATCTGTTGTAGATGATTTAGGTGTCCTTTTCGATCCTAAACTTTGTTTTAATATGCATTTTTCATCGATTACTAACAAAGCGATGGGTATGCTTGGGTTTGTTAAGAGGTTGGCCGAAAAGTTTGATGATCCGTATCTCACAAAGGCCCTCTACACATCGTGAGTCCGTCCTATACCTGAGTATTGCTCGTGTGTTTGGTGCCCCGTATATAAAAATCATATTAAACGAATTCAGTCTATAAAAAAGCAATTATAATCTCTTAAACTAATTTCCGGTGAGATCGACTATTATGTACTACTGGGCAAATTGAATTTTGTCGTTCCTGCTAGAACGTTCAGATACTACGTGCATTTTCCTTTACTTCTTTGTCATCTAAACTTCGCTAAAAATAGTCCCCTGCGCATTTGGTGTTCGCACTACGACTTATATTGCTGTATAAGCTTTAAAAGTCCATTTGCCACTTTACGTAATGACATACTTGCATACCTAGCCTGAGGTTAATTCTTGCTGACTAAAACTAATAAAACTAACCGAGTTAACCTTTGGAACTAGGGAGGATTGGAAACACGTCCTTTCCAACCTCTTAAATAGTTGATAAGAATCCAGTGCTTTCTGACAGCATTGGCATCATTATTTTTGTATATAATTTTAGTTATTATATTGTTATATTTTCAATTCATATGTAATATCAGTAATAATTTAGTCTTATTTATTTTATTTATACATTTTCATTGTTAATAGTAGACCGTTTTCTGTGTCGACTTTAAATAAATAAATAAAAAATATCCGGCCAAGGACTGACAATTCGACAACACTCCCCAAAATCTTCGGAGAGTGTTTTTGTCGTTACAAACAACACGCACCCGTGCGAGCGAGGATAGGACACCAACCTGTGGAAACCCTTGTTTAATCCTACGAGGTTTATCGTTAGCCTCCCTACATGATTGTCGACCACTCAGGTAATTGGAGTGGAATCTTCCAAATCAATTATAAGTGGTATGGCTGACCGTGTCAGGCGCAAACAGTACCGGCCTCGTTGGAACGTTTTGGTTGAGACCGCGACTTATCTGAGTGTTTATGGCTTTCAGTGCGTGGTGGTAATACGCACTTTGCGGAAACGATGTTGATGGTCGGCCAGCCTCAGGTAAGCTAAATAGGTTTTCACCACTGGCGACAAAAGTGGTCATGGACAAATTGAAGACAGCAATTCTGTAGTTGAGTTTCGAGATGTTTTAACATCAGCACGGACATACCATCAGGGCCTATAGATTTGGAGCCTTTCGATTTGATGGACTCCTCAACCTCTGTGGTGGTGATGACTTGAATGTTTTTTAATTTTATGAGCTTATCTGGTGAGTTTTGCCTCTCCAATGATAGTTCGGACCAGAGTAGTCCTTCAAGGCACTCAGCGAGTCAGGTGTCTGAAGATTCCAAAAAGGAGAAACCAAAGGTATGTAGGTGGAGAAAGTTGAGGAGACCCGTCATCAACACACATCAGACTTAGAGAGACAGAGAGTACAAAACTCAGCGTACGTCCTTCACATCCGCCGAAGGAGGCTCCAAAGGAGCAGAGCTACTCGGATGCGTCTAGAGGCGAGTCCTGGATGGGATGGGTGATCTGGGATGGGTGGAGGCGCCACACTGGATCAGTGTTGGCCACGGGACGCCCTAGGGCGTGAACAGCAAGGGGCCACAAAAGATTTTAAGAAACTAATGGGTCTGTGTGGAGGGATTTAACCCGGAGCAATCATTTTACAACTACAACATTGCACAGAGAGCGAACGTTTAACAAAAAATGTTGCCACCAAACGCAGCAGATCCCATCTTTTGGTCCAGGGTTCCGGTGAGACGACCTAGAAGGTTCCATGGGTTATACGAAATCGCTGCCACGACAGTCGGGCATGTACCGCTAGGGTACCGTGTTCATATCCGGCCAAGGACTGTCAGTTTCGACAACACCCCCCAGGGAACCATAGGCGGGCTCTAAATGACCTCCATACTGAGTCGGTAGACAGATCCCTCAGATCTCGGCCTGTGAGTCTCGATATCAATATCCAACCAGCTGAATTGGCTGAAGAGGAGCGTGTACTTCCGAGGGAGACTAGTAATAGGTTAAACTCTTACTTATCCAGACTGAACCCCACCATACCAAACACATGCCCTGCATGTGGTATGCCCCCTCATGATACCATACATCTCTTCTCCTGTTTAATAGAACCTACTCTTCTAACACCTACATCACTCTGGTCCAACCCTGTGGAAACTGTGCGTTTCCTCGGACTTCCGTTAGAATAGTCTGATGACAATTTAGAGTGATCGTGCCCATTAGGCAGGGCGAAGCACTGTTAACAACAACAACCCAAACAACACTCCCCAAAACCATTAGGGAGTATTTTTGTCGCTAAAAACATCAACTAGGACTGTTAACAACAACAATAACGCGCCGCTAAGCAAAAGGCGAAAAATCCTCATACCCATATAATGTATAGGAAACATCCGATAGTAACGCTGATTAGGTGACAAATACAAGTATTAAGCAAAGTAAATATTTATTAATAAAAACTTGGATTAATTGCAAAAACAGTATTAGGCTGAAAAGTCAGTTATATAAGAAAAACAATACCATCAGCAACCATAATTTGATTATCTTCAGTCATTTGGTGGATGGCAGCTTCAATTTCAGCAGGAGAAAATTGTTCGGAGTTATTTTCATTAACTGATGTAGTAATGCGCTCCAATGATAAGCTCTGCTCTCGAGCTTCTCGAAACAACCGTTGTAAATTAATTTTGAAGTAACTAAATCTTTCGGCCGATATGGACGGCAGTGTATTCTCTATGGTACCTTGCTTGTTAACTTGTGTTGTTGAATGGCTCGTATTGACTAAGGTGCGTCCTGAAAGTGAATGCCTTGTTTCGCGCCTAGTCAAGTCACCCTCATCTGGCGGCGGGGTTTCAATCTCCTCATCAGAATCATAAGGAGGACTCGATGTTTCTAATTGGGAAGGATCTTTGCGTGTACGCTTGGTTTTTCTACTGGGGGATTTTCCGTGGCTATTCGCATCGTCATCTGAGGAAGCACCGTCACGTCGCCGTTTGTTGGCCTTTTCCTTCTCCAATACTTTTTTGAAATAAGCAAACTGTACCAGTTCTATGGCGGCTTGTGCATCATCTACTGTTACAATTTTTGACATTCGAGCTCGCGCGTGCGAAGTGGCAAGTCTGATGAGTGTTTCTAAGGTTCGAGCCGTGACTGGTTGTGTTCGTGCAACGTCAGTTTGCATATTTTCTTGTGAACGCAAACAAGAGTATTCGGTAGCAATGACTTCACAAGCTTGTTCGCTTAATTTTGGCTTCATACATTTTGCAATATGGATATATTTACGCATGAACTCCACAGATAAAATTTTTCCTTGTCGCTTCCTAGATTTACCGTGTAGTAGAGGATCATATTTTTCATATATTTCGGTTTCTTTTTTCTGAAATTATATAAGTGTTTACTTATCAGAGATTCATAACTTGGATACACAGTGAATATTATAGTACACGAAATATTATTGAACAAAATGGTTCATTGGGTTTAACATATACTTATATATGTTGGCACCATGATAAAATGCCACGAGATAAAACTGTTGAAAATATTTTTCATAACAAAATAAAAAATACAAATTCTCAGTGGCACATAAAACGTGAAGTAAAAAAATTGTTAATTTGAAAATTAGATTGGCATTATTTTTTAAAATGGCGAAAAAATCCTGAAAAAGTTACAAAACTAATATTAATTTCTAGAGGTCTGTCATTGCTAGTCTAGATTTTGAAGGATTGATCTCATTTTTGGTGTAAAACTGTCAAACTATTGAAGCAAAGAAAGTTAACCATACCTATACATACAGCCTGATTCTAAACGCAAAATCCGCATGTATTTTTCCGCTTCTCCCTATCCCCTTATTCTGAACACAAAATCCGCAAGTATTTCTTCACTACTCGCTCTTCGCCTATTCTAAACGGTGTTCGAAAAAGCGAAAAGTGGTCTGGCGAGTAAAGTAGGTATCACAAATGAAAAGAAAAGCGAGAATACACACAGTTTTTTGCGATATATTTAACCAGGCAGTTTTAAGTGAACGCTGAACAAAATGTAAGTAAAGTTAATTTAATAATAAACAAAAAAACACTTTTATACATTAATATCGTATTGCTTTTGTTTTTAGGACATTTGCAACGGTTGGGAATCGCTGGAGGTTTCTCGATACAGCTGTTCGCTGCAAAGCGACACTCTCACGGGAAATTCGCCGGTGAACATTTCCATACTAGGGAAGGATAAGTTGATGATTGGCTGGAACGATCAGTCTTTGGCTAACCATCCACCGTATCGCTCCAGGCAATCTTCAATAGCAGTATCTGAAAGGTAATCTTTTGTATATCCTCTTATACTTTCCGTAAAATAATCCTCCAATATACTCCTTTGTATATAAATCTACGTTCTTTAAATAAACTGCTCTGTTTATTACTTATCAATTGAATCGTATTGTTTTATTTCTTTTCCTTGCTACATACTGCTTCGTGAGTTCGCACCGGCATTTCCCTCAACGTTCCCCCCGAACATTTGGTCCTCCGGAGGCGTCGAACTCGACGAACTACAACTACAATAACAACACAAAATCTTTCAGCGAATTTTTTAAGAAGTGAAAAGAATAAACCAGCGAGAAACAACACCAACATTGAGCGACTCCCACCAAAACACAAAGAAGAAGAGAAAAAAAAATACATCGAGTTGCAGAAAATTGAGATTAACAGGTGCGTGTAAACATTAATTTGTTGAGCTCGTAGGAATTTTAGTTTCTATATTTCTAATAAATTGATACATAGTGAACTGAAAAGAGTCTTTGTGGATAATCGGTGCATAATAGTGCAAATAGTGTAAAATAAAAAAGTGAGATAAATACGATTGTTTACCGGCATCATAGTGGTGATTTAATTTTGACTTTAGAAATCGTTTGTACGGCGAAAATTCGTTTGCTCTAGTAAAAGTGCAATTTAAATCTTGGTTTTAATTTTCCTTTTGTAAAACAAATAATTATTAATTAATTCGGTTAGCACAAATAACAAAACAATCGTATTTATCCTCTCCCTTACTTGTTGCTATATTGGATTGTGTGCGCGATATTCCAGATTGGAAACCTTTTCCCATTTTTTTACTTATTTTGTGAGAGTTAAAGTTCTCAGCGTCGGCTTTTTTCTTTTCTAGTTGCAATCGGCAATAAATTTCCTATATTTGTGCACACATATAATCCATGCATACAAACGTATTAGCTTGGAAAAATTTAATATTCAGTCTAATACAAAACCACCCTCGCTTTGTGTAATTTGGCCTTACAAGCAAACAGCAGTAAGTGCATTAGTACCCTTGTTGGTTTTTTTGCGACATTTTATTATTGTGGGAAAAATATCGTTTTACAGCTTTAAAAACAAAAGCTTTATTTGAAGTTCGTAACTTTAGAATTTTCGATATACGCTTATTAGTTATACACCCACATTGAACAATTTATTCCAAGTTTCTTTGGTATTGCTTTGTTTACCACTTTTCAGCTTCGTTAGCGCGGGTCAGTGCAGTACATACACACACATACATACGTACAAGAGAGCTAAAATTTGCACAAGCATCCCTGTAGGAAATATTTACAGTGACCCTTTAGGAAATTTTTGCATTGACCCAATAGGAACATATTGCGTCAATAACTTTGTTGAATATAGTCTTATTTATATAACATTGGGGCGCGTATCATCCCTTTCGGGTTATAAAATAATTTTGAACTAGTTTCCGCAGATTTCTGCTTTGTTTTGGTGCAACCGAATTTCGTAAAATTTTCAAGATGCCTTTGAATTATTATACTAGATGCTCTGATCAAGTCGTCGCATTCAACGCGGAATACTCCGACGCATCATTTAAAGAGCATACCAAATTCTCATTAGAAGTTCTGAAAACAGAATTAATCGGTGCTTGGTCGAAAGCAAAGGAAGCATATGAGGAATGTTTGCGCTCATTAGTAAAGACGGGTGAGGTAGAAGCGGTGGAAGCCAAGCAGGCAGCCACCCGTAAAGATTATATATAGTGATTATCGCGCATTGGTGAATACCTTCAGCAAGCCGAGGCAAAAGCTGCTCCACCCACAACCCCTGCCCAAGTAGTCAACTTGTCCAACAGCCTACGCTTACCCCCTTGCTACACAGACATATTCCATGGGGATTATGTCTCATGGCCATCATTTCGGGATCTTTTTACAGCGATTTATATTAATAAAGGGCGGCTTAGTGACGTCGAAAAATTGTACCATTTGCTTCAAAAAACAAGTCGTGAAGCAAAGGGAATCGTTTCAAAGGCTCCACTTACCAACCTAGGATTCGGGATGGCATGGACAAACCTGAAGGCGACATACGAGAACAAGCGGGTTCTAGTCAACAGTCATTTGAAGGTACTATTTTCTCTTCCAGTCATTCGGACTGAAAGTGCATCGGCACTCAAGTAGTTGCAGCGGAGTATTAATGGATGCCTAGTAGCCCTGGAAACGCATGAGGTCGCCGTGAACGATTGGGATCCAATCCTTATTTTCCTTTGTTCGAATCGTCTTCCAGAAACGACGCTGAGTTTATGGGAACAATCGCTTGTGGACAAAGCAGCTTTACCGGCTGGGAGTCAAATGGATGCATTCCTCACGCAGCGGTTTAGGACACTTGAGTCCATAACGGGTGTAAAATGTTCAAGTAATACAGCCACGGGACGCCCTAGGGCGTGAACAGCAAGGGGCCACAAAAGATTTTAAGAAACTAATGGGTCTGTGTGGAGGGATTTAACCCGGAGCAATCATTTTACAACTACAACATTGCACAGAGAGCGAACGTTTAACAAAAAATGTTGCCACCAAACGCAGCAGATCCCATCTTTTGGTCCAGGGTTCCGGTGAGACGACCTAGAAGGTTCCATGGGTTATACGAAATCGCTGCCATGACAGTCGGGCATGTACCGCTAGGGTACCGTGTTCATATCCGGCCAAGGACTGTCAGTTTCGACAACACCCCCCAGGGAACCATAGGCGGGCTCTAAATGACCTCCATACTGAGTCGGTAGACAGATCCCTCAGATCTCGGCCTGTGAGTCTCGATATCAATATCCAACCAGCTGAATTGGCTGAAGAGGAGCGTGTACTTCCGAGGGAGACTAGTAATAGGTTAAACTCTTACTTATCCAGACTGAACCCCACCATACCAAACACATGCCCTGCATGTGGTATGCCCCCTCATGATACCATACATCTCTTCTCCTGTTTAATAGAACCTACTCTTCTAACACCTACATCACTCTGGTCCAACCCTGTGGAAACTGTGCGTTTCCTCGGACTTCCGTTAGAATAGTCTGATGACAATTTAGAGTGATCGTGCCCATTAGGCAGGGCGAAGCACTGTTAACAACAACAACCCAAACAACACTCCCCAAAACCATTAGGGAGTATTTTTGTCGCTAAAAACATCAACTAGGACTGTTAACAACAACAATAACGCGCCGCTAAGCAAAAGGCGAAAAATCCTCATACCCATATAATGTATAGGAAACATCCGATAGTAACGCTGATTAGGTGACAAATACAAGTATTAAGCAAAGTAAATATTTATTAATAAAAACTTGGATTAATTGCAAAAACAGTATTAGGCTGAAAAGTCAGTTATATAAGAAAAACAATACCATCAGCAACCATAATTTGATTATCTTCAGTCATTTGGTGGATGGCAGCTTCAATTTCAGCAGGAGAAAATTGTTCGGAGTTATTTTCATTAACTGATGTAGTAATGCGCTCCAATGATAAGCTCTGCTCTCGAGCTTCTCGAAACAACCGTTGTAAATTAATTTTGAAGTAACTAAATCTTTCGGCCGATATGGACGGCAGTGTATTCTCTATGGTACCTTGCTTGTTAACTTGTGTTGTTGAATGGCTCGTATTGACTAAGGTGCGTCCTGAAAGTGAATGCCTTGTTTCGCGCCTAGTCAAGTCACCCTCATCTGGCGGCGGGGTTTCAATCTCCTCATCAGAATCATAAGGAGGACTCGATGTTTCTAATTGGGAAGGATCTTTGCGTGTACGCTTGGTTTTTCTACTGGGGGATTTTCCGTGGCTATTCGCATCGTCATCTGAGGAAGCACCGTCACGTCGCCGTTTGTTGGCCTTTTCCTTCTCCAATACTTTTTTGAAATAAGCAAACTGTACCAGTTCTATGGCGGCTTGTGCATCATCTACTGTTACAATTTTTGACATTCGAGCTCGCGCGTGCGAAGTGGCAAGTCTGATGAGTGTTTCTAAGGTTCGAGCCGTGACTGGTTGTGTTCGTGCAACGTCAGTTTGCATATTTTCTTGTGAACGCAAACAAGAGTATTCGGTAGCAATGACTTCACAAGCTTGTTCGCTTAATTTTGGCTTCATACATTTTGCAATATGGATATATTTACGCATGAACTCCACAGATAAAATTTTTCCTTGTCGCTTCCTAGATTTACCGTGTAGTAGAGGATCATATTTTTCATATATTTCGGTTTCTTTTTTCTGAAATTATATAAGTGTTTACTTATCAGAGATTCATAACTTGGATACACAGTGAATATTATAGTACACGAAATATTATTGAACAAAATGGTTCATTGGGTTTAACATATACTTATATATGTTGGCACCATGATAAAATGCCACGAGATAAAACTGTTGAAAATATTTTTCATAACAAAATAAAAAATACAAATTCTCAGTGGCACATAAAACGTGAAGTAAAAAAAATTGTTAATTTGAAAATTAGATTGGCATTATTTTTTAAAATGGCGAAAAAATCCTGAAAAAGTTACAAAACTAATATTAATTTCTAGAGGTCTGTCATTGCTAGTCTAGATTTTGAAGGATTGATCTCATTTTTGGTGTAAAACTGTCAAACTATTGAAGCAAAGAAAGTTAACCATACCTATACATACAGCCTGATTCTAAACGCAAAATCCGCATGTATTTTTCCGCTTCTCCCTATCCCCTTATTCTGAACACAAAATCCGCAAGTATTTCTTCACTACTCGCTCTTCGCCTATTCTAAACGGTGTTCGAAAAAGCGAAAAGTGGTCTGGCGAGTAAAGTAGGTATCACAAATGAAAAGAAAAGCGAGAATACACACAGTTTTTTGCGATATATTTAACCAGGCAGTTTTAAGTGAACGCTGAACAAAATGTAAGTAAAGTTAATTTAATAATAAACAAAAAAACACTTTTATACATTAATATCGTATTGCTTTTGTTTTTAGGACATTTGCAACGGTTGGGAATCGCTGGAGGTTTCTCGATACAGCTGTTCGCTGCAAAGCGACACTCTCACGGGAAATTCGCCGGTGAACATTTCCATACTAGGGAAGGATAAGTTGATGATTGGCTGGAACGATCAGTCTTTGGCTAACCATCCACCGTATCGCTCCAGGCAATCTTCAATAGCAGTATCTGAAAGGTAATCTTTTGTATATCCTCTTATACTTTCCGTAAAATAATCCTCCAATATACTCCTTTGTATATAAATCTACGTTCTTTAAATAAACTGCTCTGTTTATTACTTATCAATTGAATCGTATTGTTTTATTTCTTTTCCTTGCTACATACTGCTTCGTGAGTTCGCACCGGCATTTCCCTCAACGTTCCCCCCGAACATTTGGTCCTCCGGAGGCGTCGAACTCGACGAACTACAACTACAATAACAACACAAAATCTTTCAGCGAATTTTTTAAGAAGTGAAAAGAATAAACCAGCGAGAAACAACACCAACATTGAGCGACTCCCACCAAAACACAAAGAAGAAGAGAAAAAAAAATACATCGAGTTGCAGAAAATTGAGATTAACAGGTGCGTGTAAACATTAATTTGTTGAGCTCGTAGGAATTTTAGTTTCTATATTTCTAATAAATTGATACATAGTGAACTGAAAAGAGTCTTTGTGGATAATCGGTGCATAATAGTGCAAATAGTGTAAAATAAAAAAGTGAGATAAATACGATTGTTTACCGGCATCATAGTGGTGATTTAATTTTGACTTTAGAAATCGTTTGTACGGCGAAAATTCGTTTGCTCTAGTAAAAGTGCAATTTAAATCTTGGTTTTAATTTTCCTTTTGTAAAACAAATAATTATTAATTAATTCGGTTAGCACAAATAACAAAACAATCGTATTTATCCTCTCCCTTACTTGTTGCTATATTGGATTGTGTGCGCGATATTCCAGATTGGAAACCTTTTCCCATTTTTTTACTTATTTTGTGAGAGTTAAAGTTCTCAGCGTCGGCTTTTTTCTTTTCTAGTTGCAATCGGCAATAAATTTCCTATATTTGTGCACACATATAATCCATGCATACAAACGTATTAGCTTGGAAAAATTTAATATTCAGTCTAATACAAAACCACCCTCGCTTTGTGTAATTTGGCCTTACAAGCAAACAGCAGTAAGTGCATTAGTACCCTTGTTGGTTTTTTTGCGACATTTTATTATTGTGGGAAAAATATCGTTTTACAGCTTTAAAAACAAAAGCTTTATTTGAAGTTCGTAACTTTAGAATTTTCGATATACGCTTATTAGTTATACACCCACATTGAACAATTTATTCCAAGTTTCTTTGGTATTGCTTTGTTTACCACTTTTCAGCTTCGTTAGCGCGGGTCAGTGCAGTACATACACACACATACATACGTACAAGAGAGCTAAAATTTGCACAAGCATCCCTGTAGGAAATATTTACAGTGACCCTTTAGGAAATTTTTGCATTGACCCAATAGGAACATATTGCGTCAATAACTTTGTTGAATATAGTCTTATTTATATAACATTGGGGCGCGTATCATCCCTTTCGGGTTATAAAATAATTTTGAACTAGTTTCCGCAGATTTCTGCTTTGTTTTGGTGCAACCGAATTTCGTAAAATTTTCAAGATGCCTTTGAATTATTATACTAGATGCTCTGATCAAGTCGTCGCATTCAACGCGGAATACTCCGACGCATCATTTAAAGAGCATACCAAATTCTCATTAGAAGTTCTGAAAACAGAATTAATCGGTGCTTGGTCGAAAGCAAAGGAAGCATATGAGGAATGTTTGCGCTCATTAGTAAAGACGGGTGAGGTAGAAGCGGTGGAAGCCAAGCAGGCAGCCACCCGTAAAGATTATATATAGTGATTATCGCGCATTGGTGAATACCTTCAGCAAGCCGAGGCAAAAGCTGCTCCACCCACAACCCCTGCCCAAGTAGTCAACTTGTCCAACAGCCTACGCTTACCCCCTTGCTACACAGACATATTCCATGGGGATTATGTCTCATGGCCATCATTTCGGGATCTTTTTACAGCGATTTATATTAATAAAGGGCGGCTTAGTGACGTCGAAAAATTGTACCATTTGCTTCAAAAAACAAGTCGTGAAGCAAAGGGAATCGTTTCAAAGGCTCCACTTACCAACCTAGGATTCGGGATGGCATGGACAAACCTGAAGGCGACATACGAGAACAAGCGGGTTCTAGTCAACAGTCATTTGAAGGTACTATTTTCTCTTCCAGTCATTCGGACTGAAAGTGCATCGGCACTCAAGTAGTTGCAGCGGAGTATTAATGGATGCCTAGTAGCCCTGGAAACGCATGAGGTCGCCGTGAACGATTGGGATCCAATCCTTATTTTCCTTTGTTCGAATCGTCTTCCAGAAACGACGCTGAGTTTATGGGAACAATCGCTTGTGGACAAAGCAGCTTTACCGGCTGGGAGTCAAATGGATGCATTCCTCACGCAGCGGTTTAGGACACTTGAGTCCATAACGGGTGTAAAATGTTCAACGTCGTCGGCTTCTGGAAACCAGCAACAAAAATCGATTTCGACCTCACAAAACCCAACGGGTCAAAAAAAGGTAGCGCTAGCGACAAAGATCACGTCCTCTAATTGTCTGTTATGCCCAAATGTACCAAATTTTTAGCTCTTTCGGTTAATGATAGATTCGCTTTTGTTAAAAAACACAATTGTTGTTTGAATTGTCTGTTGAAAGGCCATTCCCTAACAGACTGCAAGACTGGCTCTAAGTGCCAGAGTAGACATCATACTCTGCTTCATCGAGTGCCTTCTAGCGCACAAGCGTCCAAAGACTCAACAACCACAACCGCTTCACAAGCATTTCATACAAACATACAGTCCACTTCGTCGAATAGTAGTAAGCCGTCAGGAAATTTGAAATCGTCAAATTTAACCTCGGCACGCGGTTTTGAAGCCTGAAAGCACGTCGACAAAATTAAGGGTAGTTTTTAATGCGTCAAGTAATACATCCAACGGAGTATCTCTCAATGACATTTTGCATGTAGGCCCCGCTCTTCAATCTGACTTAACGCTGTTAATAATTCGTTGGCGCATGTATAGGTTCGTACTAAACAGCGATATTCAGAAAATGTATCGTCATATCTTAGTAAATCCATCGCATAGGCCGTACCAAAGGATTCTGTTTAGAGATGACCCACATAGTAACGTAGAGGACTTTGAATTAAAGACGGTTACCTTTGGCCTAAATTGCGCTCCCTACTTAGCAATTCGAACTCTTCTCCAATTGGCGCAGGATAGTAAAGATTCACACCCATGAGCAGCCCAAATCCTTCGAAATTCGATGTATGTAGATGTCGTACTGACGGGATTTCATGATATATCCACAGCCCTAACAGCACGCAATGAGCTCATCGGAGCATTAGGCAGCGCAGGTTTCGCTTTGAGGAAATGGTCATCAAATTCGAAAGAAATCTTAGCAGACCTTCCAGATGATCACCTGCTCGATAGGGATTTTCTGGAGTTAGAGGAAACAAGCGCTACGAAGGCTTTAGGGATAAGATGGAACGCTAAGTCAGACAAATTTTTCTTTAAAATTCAAAACCCAGTGGTTAAAGATACTTTCACCAAACGGGAACGCTCTCGATGATAGCAAAGCTTTTCGACCCGGCTGGGTGGCTAGCACCAGTCGTGGTACTAGCTAAAATTATCATGCAACAGATTTGGTCAGATCAGACTCTTTGGGATCAACCTTTAGCACCTGAAGCTCTTTCGCAATGGAATGCCTTTTTAGAGAATTATAGGTATGTCGAAGAAATACAAATTCCGCGGTGGGCGGAATATACGGACCAGTCTTATTTCCAAATTCATGCCTTTTGCGATGCGTCGGAAAAGGCATACGCGGGGGTGATCTACTTAAGAGTAGAAAATCAAAATATCGTGTCGTCTCATCTGTTACTAGCGAAAGTTGCACCAATCAAAACTATTTCGCTCCCTCGTTTAGAGTTATGTGGTGCAGTTCTAATAGTCGATATGCTTAAATCTCTTCTCAGCGAATTGCCCTTCAAAGTAGAAAATGTCACTTGTTGGACAGATTCAACAATCGTTTTAGCATGGCTAAATAAACGACCTAGTGCCTGTACCACCTTTGTCGCTAATCGAGTGGCAAAGATTCAGGAATTGGTCGGATCTAGGCATTGGAACCACGTCGATTCGAAAGATAACCCCGCAGATCTCGGTAGCAGAGGAACTTACCCACAGGAATTGCGATCGAGCAAGTTGTGGTGGCATGGACCCTCATGGTTAGTAAACGAGGTAGAAAAATGGCCATCATATAATCCGCCAATAGAAGACGTCACCCTCGAAGCCAAGGCAATAAAGGCACATACATCGCGAATATCGAATTATGAAGACCTCCTAGATAGATTTTCGTCGCTACCAAGAGCACTTCGGGTTCTCGCATATATATTTCGATTCTACAATCGGGCCAACAAATACACGAGACCATTTCATTCGCATCCCTCGCTTACCATCACGGGAGAAGAAATTTCAAAAATCCGCACTCGGCTGATAATTGTGGCACAAATGAATAATTTCCCCGAAGAACATCAACATCTGACATCGAAAATCCCGATTCACTCTAAAAGCAAAATTCTTACGTTAAATCCGTTCTTAGATAATCGTGGGGTAATCCGAGTTAATGGACGACTAGCGAATTCTTTGGTTCTTTCCTACAATGAAAAACATCCCATTCTTCTTCCGTATAGTTGTTCTTTTTCCAAATTATCAGTCGAAATGATACATCGCATTTCTTTACATTGTGGAAATCAACTGACATTGCGTTTACTTCGTCAGCAGTACTGGATTCCGAAGGCGAATAATCTAATCAAGACGGTTATTCATAACTGCAAGCCTTGCGTTCTTTATAAACAAAAGGACCAGTGCCAAATCATGGCGGCCCTTCCGGAAGAACGCACAATGCTCACCAGACCGTTCGAAAATACCGGGGTCGATTTTTCTGGGCCCTTCAATATTAAAACTTTTTCGGGACGATCGTTTAAGGTAACTAAGGGATATGTTTGCATTTTCGTATGTTTTTCGACCAAGGCAATCCACTTAGAAGCCACTAGTGATCTATCCACAGAAACATTTCTTAGAGCCTTTTCGAGGTTCATTGCTGGAGAAGTTGTCCAAAAAATATCTTTTCGGACAACGGAACGAATTTCGTAGGCGCGTCAACTTGCCTAAAGAAAGACTTTAAAAGATTTCTGGTTACATCGCAGGAGTCCTTGTGTAACCTCTATAGTCACCAAGAGGTCTCGTGGTACTTTATTCCGCAGAGTCGCTGCTGCTCAGAAATTCACTTTCGAAGAGTTTCAAACATTGCTGTGTCGCATAGAGGCTTGCCTCAATTCTAGGCCAATATCGCCAAACTCCAACGAGGTTTCTGACTGTGCAGCATTAACCCCCGGCCACTTTCTTACTGGAGGTCCACTCCTCTCGCCCGCGGAGCCCTCAATCGAAGCCAATCCTACGTCGTTAATTAATCGTTGGCGAAATTGAAAGCTCTGAGCCAACAGCATGCAGTGCGTTGGAAGGAGGAGTACTTAAAGGAACTACACAAACGACATAAATGGAAGTTTCCAAAGAAAGACATCGAAGTTGACGACTTAGTAGTCGTCCGCCATGAAAATCTACCTCCTAATGAATGGCGCTTGGGCAGGGTCACTAAGGTTTATCAAGGTACCGATAAAAGAATTCGTGTCGCTGACATTATCACCCAAAGAGGATTGATAACGCGCCCCATCGTCAAGTTAGTGGTCCTACCCAAATAACTCCTTTCCTTATATTTTTTTATTTCTTTCACCTAGTATAATCATTTCTCGACGCAAACTACAAACATCGCCTACGTATCGTACTTCTTCAAAAATACTGCTCGCGTTGCTTGGCGCATTCGCACCAAGCCAAAAACTGTCGGAGCCGTGGGAGGTGCGCATACTGCCGCGAAGATCACCATACCTTACTACATTCAAATCGTCGCCTGCGTCCTCGTCGTCAGTCACCGCCTATTTTAACGCAGCTGTCGGGCACCGTCACCATGCTGCCAACCATCGCCGTATCCATCCACGGCGGGCAGCAAAGGTTTTTAACTCGAGCTCTGCTCGACTCGTGTTCGCAAACGAGTAAGGTGAGCGAGTTGCTAGTGAAGCGTCTTGGCCTAAAAACCCTTCCGGTGGCAAATTTTAAGATGTGTGAGTTATATGTAAGCTCATCCAGTGACACACATATTCGCTTCTCGTTTGTGGCCAGGGTCGTTCCGGAGATCGGGTTAAAAACCCCTGCCCGCCATCTTAACCAAGCCACTAAGGGTAAATTCGGAAATTTAAAATTAGCTGATCCAAGCTTCCACACATCGTCCGCCGTAGCCTTAATCTTCGGTGGCGATGTGTATGGCAAGATAATTCGAAGCGAAATTATCTCGTATCCTGGGTATCCTCCTGCCCAGAATTCGATATTCGGTTGGGTCCTTTCTGGCCCCTGTGCCCTTTAAGGCACAGCAGCCCTCCTCTGGGTATCGGTTTTTGTTGGGTCCTTTCTGGCCTCCTGTGTCCCCTATGGCACAGCAACCCTCCTCTGGGTACCGTTTTTTTTTGTGAATAATTTTTACACGCATCGCATTGTTAGTTTTAAGACATTATGAATTGGATTGAAGTTAATAAAGAATTATAAAACCATTGAAAAGCTCAACAATTAATGTCTTTACACGCACATTTTATCCATAGATTTAATTAAATATTGTTTCGAATTTGAATTTGAATTGTAATTGTAAGAAATCTATTTTGCCACATTAGAGAAATTCCTGTGCTCGTATGTTGCAATTCCTCAGTATTGCAAGGCTGGCGGCAATGTTGAAGCCAAAAGGCTTGCAATGGTTGGGAATCGCTGGAGGTTTCTCGATACAGCTGTTCGCTGCAAAGCGACACTCTCACGGGAAATTCGCCGGTGAACATTTCCATACTAGGGAAGGATAAGTTGATGATTGGCTGGAACGATCAGTCTTTGGCTAACCATCCATCGTATCGCTCCAGGCAATCTTCAACAGCAGCATCTGAAAGGTAATGTTTTGTATATCCTCTGATACTTTCCGTAAAATAAACCTCCAATATACTCCTTTGTATATAAATCTACGTTCTTTAAATAAACTGCTCTGTTTATTACTTATCAATTGAATCGTATTGTTTTATTTCTTTTCCTTGCTACATACTGCTTCGTGAGTTCGCACCGGCATTTCTCTCAACGTTCCCCCCCGAACAAAAACTAAAATTTACGGGATTTACTTAAAAATGATGTTATTTGGCATTGGAACTCTCTGCATGAGCAGGAATTTGCTAGTTTAAAAAAAGAATTAATTACAGCACCTGTGCTTACGTATTTTAATCCTACTAAAGAAGTAGTTTTAACAGTTGACGCGTCTGCTATTTTACACGACCGGAATACAATAGCTTACGCATCCGCATCACTGACAGATACTCAAGCGAACTACGCTCAAATAGAAAAAGAGCTATTCGCAATTCTGTTCGGTTGCATTCGATTTCATCGGTTTATTTACGGTCTACGAATTCTAGTTGAGACAGATCATAAGCCTCTTGTTACTTTATTTCAAAAACCACTACACAATATACCAGCTCGGCTCCAAAGATTCATGCTTCGACTTCAATGTTACGACTTAGTTGTAAAGTGTAAGCCTGGAACACAGCTTTACGAGTGTGTTCAAAAAGTATCGCGAATTTTGAATTTTCGCTGGTTACGTATATTCGAATTTCGAGTATTTTGTGGCGTTATGTTGGTACTCATGTCTCTCACTTATGCCGACAAGCTCGGCCATTTTGAATGTTCAGTTAATTGTTGACAGCTGCTTTGCTTACACGTGTTTTGGATCGTCTTCGATTTTTACCTATTTTTTTACCAAAATTGCTCAATTGTGACCAAAAACAGCATCGCATGAACATTGCTAATGAGATGTTAAACTCTGTCCGCGACGACCCAAATTTGCTCCAGAGGGTCATAACTGGTGACGAATCGTGGGTTTATGGTTATGACGTGGAAACTAAAGCTCAATCATCTCAATGGAAGCTGCCGCACGAACCAAGACCGAAAAAAGCGCGCCAAGTTCGGTCGAATGTGAAGGTTTTGCTGACAGTTTTCTTCGATTGCAGGGGCGTGGTGCATCATGAGTTCTTGCCACAGGGAAGAACGGTCAATAAGGAATATTACCTGCAAGTTATGCGCAATTTGCGCGAAGCAATCCGCCAGAAACGCCCGGATTTGTGGAAGAACAAAAATTGGCTTTTGCACCACGATAACGCCCCTGCTCACGCATCGTTGCTTGTGCGCGACTTTTTGGCCAAAAACAACACACTAATGATGCCGCAGCCACCGTATTCCCCAGATCTGGCCCCCTGTGACTTTCTTGTTCCCTAAACTAAAGAGGCCCATGAAAGGACGACGTTACGCTTCTCTTGACGAGATAAAGACGGCATCGAAGGAGGAGCTGAACAAGATACAAAAAAATTATTGCTGCGAAGATTGGAAAAACCGTTGGCACAAGTGTATAATATCTCATGGGGATTACTTTGAAGGGGACAAAATAGATATTCATGAATAAATAAATAATTTTTGAAAAAACACAAAATTCGCGATACTTTTTGAGCACACCTCGTATATTGCGGACACTCTTTCAAGGGCTCCGCTAAAAGAAACTGCTCTAACTGAATTCGACAAAGACTTGGCCCTACATTGTAGTGTTTTAGAGGTAAATTTCGCAATTTCATCTAATGAAATTACCAAAATTAAGGAATGTTCAAAAGCTGACGAAACATTACCTAAAATCAGGCAATATGTGAGCAATGGCTGGCCAGAGAATAAAAAATCTGTTAATAAAGACGTTATGCCTTATTATAAATTTAAAAATGAAATACTTGGTTACGAAGGCATTCTTTTAAAGACAAATCAAATAATTATTCCACAGGCTCTTCGTAGGAATATTTTAATGCGTTTACATGAGAGTCATTTGGATGTCCAAAGCACCCAAAGCTTAGCAAGGCAGTCAATGTACTGCCCAAATATGTATAATGACATATATAACCTAGTAACGGATTATGAAACCTGTATAAAATACCGAAATTCAAACCCTAAAGAGGAAATCATGTCACATGAGATAGTTGAAATCCCTTGGTATAAAGTGGGTTGCGATATATTCGAACTCAATAATAAGAAGTATATACTAGTGGTTGACTTCTATTCTAAACACATAGCCATTAAGTAAGGGGTTTTCTGCATTTGAAGTTAAGAATAAACTAATTAATTAATTTTTTCAAGGCATGGAATTTCACATGTATTGATAACAGATAATGGTGCTCCTTTCCACTCAAAAGAATTTGGAGAGTTTTGTGTGGACTGGAATATTGAGCATAGGACCTCTAGTCCATACTTAGCAAGATCGAATGGATTAGTAGAGCGGTCAATAAAGAAAATGCTTACAAAGTGCCTGGAAACAAAAACTGATCCCCTTATTGCATTGCTTCATTATAGAACCGCACCCAAAGGCAATATGCCAAGTCCGTCCGAATTGTTAATGTCCCTAGTTAAAACGACAAAAATTCCGAATATTAGGCAAAATTTAGAACCAAAAGTAGTTGATAAAAACAAATATTCAAGAATTATAAGAAACAATCATATACAAACAGCCCAAAACTACAACAAGAGTACCCAAACTTTGAAACCGATCAACTTAGGTGAGAATATTATGTTTAAAAGAGCCCCCTCTTCGGTATGGTTCCCGGGAGTAGTCGTTGAAAAACTCAATGAGCCACGCTCTTTTGTCATTAAAGATGAGGAAGGCGTCTTGTATCGGAGAAACAGAGAACATGTTTTGAAAAAATCTGAACAAAAAGCTTTTAGCATTGTGAACGAAAGTAAAATTGGTATTGAAAATAATTGTAAGGAAATTGAAAATAAAGATACAGGAGAAGAGTCAGATTTATTGAACTATAAAAGTACAAATAACAAAAAAGAATATGTAACACGCAAAGGGAGGAAAATTGTACCTCCCTCTAGGTTTCAACATTAAGAAGCTAAGTTTAGTTATGTAAAGGAAGATGTTGTGTAAATAGCTATTCTAGCATACTTACTATAAGCTACTAATGTATTATACTTTACCTGTTTTACAACACTCAATGTACATTCAGTTAACCAACACTAGTTATCTCAACATACTTACTTCCTATCTTTATACATATGTACATACTTGTAACTCGCTGTATATTGAATCACTAATAAAACAGAGGTTAAAGACACAACATAAGTGTGAACTAGTAACATATGTATATCTTCATCCAGAAAACGCAGCACATTCAGTCTCTGGGTACCCGGTTGGGTTCAACATCCGCCCGGAGCAAGAGAATATTGAGCAGACCTGCAAAGTTGTTCCTAAAATGTTCCTTGTCTACTCTATTGAAAACTTTTAATAATTAATTAAATTTAAAAAAAAAAACAATTTTAATAAAAATTATTATTTTTGGTCATGAATACTTTAAAAAATGTACTGCCATGTAAGCAACAATAGAATTGTTGGTAAACAAAATAAATAAAAAAAACCCGAAGAGCACGTCGGAACTTTACGTGTCGATAATACTGACACAATGTACAAAAAATCCATCAATATCAATCAAAAGCTCCTGGTTGGCTGTGTATATAGATCCACTCGCCAAGTAAACTACAATTGATTCACTAATTTTCTGCAACTACTTCTAAACTACGAAAACATTATTATCACGGGCGATTTCCACATCGTGGATTCCAACTTCAAACTAAGCATGGAATCTCTTTTCTATCCCAACTCATTTTACTAGTTTGGGTTCCTTGCTGTTGGATTTATTCTTTTTAAATGATCCTCATAAACTGATTCACTATGACCAGCTGTCGCACAGTGGTCTCGTGAGGTTCAAAACCACCTAGAGGGCACAAAACTTAACCGATTTTTAAAATTTAAACGGGGTATTGTTCAGCAGCTAAAAAGCAAGAGATTGTCGACTCGTTTTTTTAAATTTTTTGTCTAAAAAAATTACACTGTGCAACAAAATTACAAAATTTTTTCGACTTTTCTACAGATTCTAGACCATATAAAGCATACAATAACTGCATACTCCACATTTCCACTATCCCCCCCCCCCCAAATCTGGAATTAGGGGCAAAAGACCCCTTTAAAGTTCAAAACCACCTATAAAGCGCAAAAGTCTGCAGTTATTGTATGCTTTTTTATACAAAAAATTAAAAAAAACGCGTCGACAATCTCTTGCTTTTTAGCTCCTGAACAATACCCCGTTTAAATTTTAAAAATCGGTTAAGTTTTGTGGCCTCTAGGTGGTTTTGAACCAAATATGCCCTTTTGCGACCACTGTGTGTCGGTATCTGTCTTCTCAAAACACGACCTCATATTCCTTACGTACAAATTTCAAACTTCATGCAGGCCGTGCTCTTACGTATCGCGATTTCAAAAGCATAAATTATAGCTCTCTTGCTGAAGCAGTAGAGTCGGTAGACTGGGGTTTGATTTGTACGCTACCATCCGTCGATGAGCAGACCCAGTTCTTTTAAGATCATATATCCATCTATTTGATGACCATGTCTCAATAAAGCAGCTAGCCACATGACAATCCATGGTTTAATGGTAGAATAAATTATCTAATTTACCTGCGTCACTTTGCTTACTTGCGGTGGAAACGATTTAGAACGGTGGAAACTTATGCGCTTTAAATAGGCTTAGAGAGCCAAGCCGACAAAGCCATAAGGTTGGCTAAAGCAAATTATTACAACAATAAATTCAGTTCAGCTTTAAACTCGAAGGAAACTGGAAAACGATTAAGGGAATTGGGATTGGAAAATCCAAACCTGATAAAGCCATCCTCAACGAAGTCGACGGTAATGACATTAATAATAAATTTGTAAATTTGTCAAATCCTGCCGACACCATATTTGTTGCCAGTTACAGTGGTCGTGCTAATGTTGATACCAGCCCTCTTCAGTTTGACTATGTCGATGATTGTGACGTTGTGCAAGCCATACTTTCAGTGAAGTCTACTACCATGGGGTTTGACGATATACGCCCTAAATTTTTAAAAAGGATCCTTCCTAAAGTCCTTCCCTACATAACCCATCTGGTGAACTCTATACTAACGACCTGCGTCTTTCCTAAGCGTTGGAGTTATCCCTATTCGCAAGCAAAACAATGAGTATAGGCCAATTGCTATTTTATTTTTTCTATCGAAGGTTGTTGGGCGAATCTTACATCGTTAGATCGCTTCTATGTTCATGAAAATAAGCTCCTAACGGACCGTCACAAAGTGTTCTATGAGCGGGCAAAAATCATAAAAATCGTTGTAACGGATGTCAACTTGTTTGGTATCGTTGAAAAGGTAATTTACCCAAAATAGAGAAACTGATAAAAAGGGGAAAACAAAATATGCTTTGCCTTTTAGAGTATTTAATGACCTCTTGAATGAATCTGATTCTTTAAGTGTGTGACATCCACGTTAAAAGTTATAATAATTTTAAAATACGTTTTGCAGGCAAAAAGGAAGAAAATAAAAATAACTGACATTCCTAGAGTGTTTGAGTTAGAGAGACCTAAAAGATCTCACTTGTTATGAATTAAGCCATAGAATGTAACCTCGATGCCCTAAATGTTTTTAGCAAACGTCCTATGTTAATAATAAAGAAACTACTCTGTATTGGAACTACTTGTGAAAATTAATGTTAGCAATTTTAATCTCAGCGCCCATGAAAACAGGTCGTAGCAGCTCGACAAACACACAAAAAAATTTCATGTATTTTGTTTTTGTAATTTGTGGGTTTAACGTCGTACTGAGAAATGAGTGTAAGTCAAAATTCGAACCAAAAGTAAAAATAAGCTGGTCTATTAACACGACCTGTATTATTGCAGCATGGGTAAAAATAAGTTTGATATTTGAAATCACCGTACTCTAATCAACTTAGAAACGCGTTTTTATTCAAACTAGTATCGTCTATCGTCGAAAATTCGACCAATAAAGTAATTTCTTAGATACGCGGAAAGAAAATTTAGGCTAGTACTGACAGTTCTACGTCCTCCTTTCTCCAAGTCCAAGTTTTGCCTTAAGACGGTCATATTTGTATTATAACATAGCAGCGGTTAAGGGAGGGAATTCACTCCCAATCGCAATATCTCTTACAGCCGACTCAAATCGGCCAACCGGAAAGCAAAAAAAAGAAGAGAAATTTTTCGGTGGCGTATTTCCACCTATACGTAGGATTGACCAAGGTTCCAGCTTACAAAGGAGGAGACACATTCTCTGTTTCGCATTTCGTAAAACGGTTGATATTAGCAATATCTGCTTGCTCTATGGAGTTCTTCTGAAAAAGCTTAAGTGGTTACGGTGATATATGATATGAAGGTGTGGGTTTGTATGGAAGGTGACACGCCCCTTTTTCTAATATTTGCCAATTTTTGTTAAAAGTATGATATAAGCTATATAATCACTGGTACTAAATTTTATTGATATAGCTTATGTGGTTACGGGTACATACGATGTGAAAGTCTCAGTTTGTATGGGAGGTGCCACGCCCCTTTTTCCAATATTTGCGAATTTTCGTTAAAAGTTTAATATAAGCTATATAACCATTGCCTCTGAATTTCATTGATGTAGCTTATGTGGCTACGGATATATCCGATGTGAGGGAGGTGCCCCGCCCCTTTTTCCAAAATCATCAATATTTCACAGCAGAACCTGTTTTGCATTTTCCTTTCAAAGATCATTACTCTGACTTTATTGCTTTTGGAGACATTTAAATTTTCACATTTTATGCTATGTATATGCTGGATGCCACGCCTCCTTTATATAAGAGATACCCCCTATGACCCGAAGATTTTTATTTCCTTTCATTGCATAGTTCATTAAAATCGGTCAACGATTCAGCCAAAAAAGGAGTTGAAAGCTTTTGTTGTGGGGTATTTATATATAGATAGATACGCCTATTATTCTATCTTTGCCCACTTTTTATATGAAGACACAGCAGTGTGTGTCAGTCTGGTTTCAGACCAAATTGACTATAGCTTCATGGCCTTTCTAACCCTTCTCGACCATTCAAAAGCATTTGACTCTTACGACCATTCCTTACTATGTAAGAAGCTACAAAATCTTTTTTATTTCTTCAGTCATGCGACCCCCCTCATTAGATCTTACCTTGGCGGCAGAATCCAAGCAGTATGCATTAACAGCAGAACGTCAGACTTCCCTGACTTTTCAAGAGGTGTACCACAAGGCTCAATTATGTGCCCTCTACTATTTGTGCTGTTAATAAAAGACTTGCCAATAGTATTGTAATGTCCATATCTACGCTGACGATAACCAATTATATACGTGCTGTCCTGTTGATTGTCGCAGTTCATGCATAAGCAATTCAAATAATGATTTCACACAAATAGGAGCATGAGCTTCCAAGAACGGCTTATGTCTAAACCTTAAAAAGTCTAAATGTATCAATGTATCGTCATACATAGAAAGAAAATTGACACGAACGGGTTAGACAATATCTTTCTTAATAACTCCGTAACCGAGTACGTCGACACAGCGAAAGACCTTGGTATAACTTTTTACAAAATATTGACATGGAAAGACCATACTCTCAGTACGGTGGGGAAAGTGTATGGTATGCTTCGCTGACTCTGGTTAACACAGTATTTCACCACTCAGCACATTAGACTGCTTTTAGCCAAAACGTACTTAATACCTTCGCTCCTCTTTGGTAGTGAAGTGTACTCAAAGTGTGACTACGAGAGCAACAAGAAGCCTAATGTTGTTTACAATAACATTGCCAGGTATGTATTTGGGTTGGAAAGTCTTGACCAGGTTTCTGTTACTGCCAATGCGCAAAGGTTGCTTGATATTTCACTAGATAACCTCCTAAAAGTAAGAAGTTGACACTTCTGCATAAAATCATATACACGAAGGAGCCTCACTATCTATTTCGTAGACTTAAATTTCTTCAGTCATGAAGGTCCGTACTTCTAAAGCACTTAAAACATCGCATGCTAATTTCAGACCAACAATTTTTCGTTACTTCGGTTCGTCTTTGGAACTTCCTCCCACTGCATTTCAAGAGAGAGCTAAAATGTTTCTTTAATTGACAAACCATTTTTTTCCTACCCCTGCTGAAGCCTCCCGTACACAAGTGCATATATACTTCTAATATACTAAGGATTAATTTTATTTTAATTATTTGATATTCTTTTAATTCGCTTTTTTTCGTTTCTTTTCTCTGCCGTTCCTTTTCTCTAATATATTTTCGTTTCCTTTGACTTCTTCTTTTTTCTACAGTCTATTTTTAATTTATTTTATTCTTTCCCGTCCTTTCCCTTCCTTTCTTTTCTCTTCCTTTCCTTCCTTTTCCTACCATTCCCTTTCATTTATTTTGTTTTTGTAAACACTGTTGGTAGGTATGAAGTTTACATATTGCAACTATTCGTGCTTTCAGGAGAGCCGCTGACACTGGGCATCGTAGCCAGTGATCAATACAATAACAACTAAAGCAAAAATGCATGACCCGTTTACTCATACAACAGCAGCTCTATAGTGCGAATACTTGTTTTTCATTGGTCCACTACCAACTCTTCGCACTCACAGTGAGAGTCGATCACACAAGTAAAACAATAACACAACCAAGGCTCCATAGTGTGAGTACATGTTTGGCATTTGTGTTGGTGCAATTTTTAAACAAATTTTTCTATATTATAATAAATTTTTTTGATATACGGTACCTATCCATACATATATAAATGTTAATACCTAAAATGTATAATTTGTGTTGGTGTAATTTTTAAACAAATTTTTCTATATTACAATAAATTTTTTTGATATACGGTACCTATCCATACATATATAAATGTTAATACCTAAAATGTATAATTTGGCCATAAAGTGGGACAATTTCCCTCAACTTGCACATTTATATTATAGATGATCGGCGGTGATGCATACGATATAGTTGTAGAGACTGAAATAATCTCCCATCCTGGGAATCATACTGGCCGAACTCAATATCCGGTTGGGTCCTTTCTGGCACGGCGACCCCTTACTGAGTACCGGTTTATTACGAAGTATTTCACTGATTTCTCTATCCGAGTGTTTTTGGTATTCCTCGGACTTGCAAGGCTGGCGGAATTATGCGAAATTATTATGCTTTCCAACAATATCTATTATTTTCTACTATGATCTTTTTCTATTATTTTATACTGTTATTGTGTTACTCTTCACATCTATTTACTCACATTAAGACACTTTCCAACTATATGTTTTCAAATATTTATTATTATTACTAGCAGACCCGGCAGACGTTGCCCTGCCTAAAATTTCAGTTGCCTACATTTAACAATTTGTTCTCTCCTCCATCCTCGTAATTTATTTCTATATCTTAATTTTTCTTTCTACCGGCCACTTGTCCAAGAAATATATACAGCCTCTGTGTTACCCAGCGAACTCCTGAACCTATCGTGAAAGTTTCATAGAGACAGACTCTAAACTTTCGACATTAATGAAGCACAATCAAAACAAAAAATGTGGGCGTGGCAGCGCCCACTTTTTCAAAATTATGTAAATCCCGAATAAAGGGCACATATATCCAAATATCATTAATTTAGACCAACTAAGTTCAGAGTTATGACGAATTGTAATTTTATATAGCCTGGGGGTGTGGCACCCCCACTTTCCCAAAACTATATAGCCTATGCTGTAACCAGTGATTCAAAGAATATACTGTGAAAATTTAATAAAAATCGGTTGAGTACTTTGGACACCTATAAAGGACACACAGACACACATTAATTTTTATTTATAAGATTTGAAACCTCATGCTGTACCGACTAGCACTATAAAATAATTTTGTTAAATTGTTGTGCCAGGAAAAAAAGTCAATAACTACAAATCGAGCCCTAACAGCCATTTTAGTGTAACCAACAAAAATAAAATTTTACAGAAGCTTTTCATGATCCGATGTTTGTGAGTATGAGAAGAAGAGATAGACCCACCAATAAGTATACCGAAATGATAGGGGCGATGAGCTGAGTCGATTTAACCATGTCCGTCTGTCTGTCTGTTTGAACGCAAACTAGTCCCTCAGTTTTTGAGATATCTCGCTGGTACGGGGCTGCCATTTTGTAAAACATTATTCATTTGTCGGAACCAGCAAGATCGGACCAATACAACGCCCCCATACAATCGATTTCAATTAAAAAGCTAGGAACGTAAAGTTTTGCAGGTTTGGTACATATTGTAGGGTTATGTACTTTACTTTTATATTCTTTGTGGTTTAAAATAATTGTAAGTTTTTGTAAATGAAATATTGAAATTGAAAAATGAAAAATAAAGATCATAATAAAAACTATTTCAATAACTATGGCCTTACCGCGGCAGAGCCCCTTGCCGCGGCGTATGGATCAAGTTCCCCACTATATAGATTAGACCACTGCGCCCGCCAAGATGAGTAACCACAACAATAAAAACAACAATTCGATGGAAAGAGGGAGGAGGAAGACGTCAGGGGACGAAAAACGTAACCAGCGCAGCTATTCGAGTAGCTTCCTAGACGGGATGACTGCGGAGGAGCGGGCACTCTTCGAAGAGCATGCAAGGGATGAAGCTGACATTCCCTGCACCAGCCTAGAGATGAGAAGGCAAGCCGCGAGAGCAGCGCAAAGAGCCGAGCAAGCGGACGGGAAACGGGGCAGCCAATTAGAGGTAGCCGCACCTGGTGGGGGCACCCCAACAGATGTGCGGACAATACACATAAGGCACCCGGAAAAGCAGGCAGCACACTGCATGAAAGAGCCAGCTCTGACACGGCACGAGGGGCACCCACACCCGCACCAGCCCAGTTCAAACTCGGCAAGGGAAGCTTCGGGCCTAGCTATAGAGAGGTGACAGCGGGGATCACCAAGCCCCCCCCCCCCCCCTGCTAGGGAATCCCATAATAGAGAGGTGTCGGGAACATCCCGACACTCGGGGTAAAGAGAGGAAGGGAGGAAGAGAGCTGCATCCGAGGAACTCGAGAGAGCCGGAAAGTGCAGCAACACCGAACCGAGCAAGACCGCCACCCACACCAAGCGGACTAGACGACCCAAGGAGGGGGCTGACAAGATCTGGTGTCAAATGGTACCTGCGGCATCTGCAGCGGGGGCTATCACCCGAGACAGCCCGAGCGAAAGCTTATGGTATGCTTCGCTGACTCTGGTTAACACAGTATTTCACCACTCAGCACATTAGACTGCTTTTAGCCAAAACGTACTTAATACCTTCGCTCCTCTTTGGTAGTGAAGTGTACTCAAAGTGTGACTACGAGAGCAACAAGAAGCCTAATGTTGTTTACAATAACATTGCCAGGTATGTATTTGGGTTGGAAAGTCTTGACCAGGTTTCTGTTACTGCCAATGCGCAAAGGTTGCTTGATATTTCACTAGATAACCTCCTAAAAGTAAGAAGTTGACACTTCTGCATAAAATCATATACACGAAGGAGCCTCACTATCTATTTCGTAGACTTAAATTTCTTCAGTCATGAAGGTCCGTACTTCTAAAGCACTTAAAACATCGCATGCTAATTTCAGACCAACAATTTTTCGTTACTTCGGTTCGTCTTTGGAACTTCCTCCCACTGCATTTCAAGAGAGAGCTAAAATGTTTCTTTAATTGACAAACCATTTTTTTCCTACCCCTGCTGAAGCCTCCCGTACACAAGTGCATATATACTTCTAATATACTAAGGATTAATTTTATTTTAATTATTTGATATTCTTTTAATTCGCTTTTTTTCGTTTCTTTTCTCTGCCGTTCCTTTTCTCTAATATATTTTCGTTTCCTTTGACTTCTTCTTTTTTCTACAGTCTATTTTTAATTTATTTTATTCTTTCCCGTCCTTTCCCTTCCTTTCTTTTCTCTTCCTTTCCTTCCTTTTCCTACCATTCCCTTTCATTTATTTTGTTTTTGTAAACACTGTTGGTAGGTATGAAGTTTACATATTGCAACTATTCGTGCTTTCAGGAGAGCCGCTGACACTGGGCATCGTAGCCAGTGATCAATACAATAACAACTAAAGCAAAAATGCATGACCCGTTTACTCATACAACAGCAGCTCTATAGTGCGAATACTTGTTTTTCATTGGTCCACTACCAACTCTTCGCACTCACAGTGAGAGTCGATCACACAAGTAAAACAATAACACAACCAAGGCTCCATAGTGTGAGTACATGTTTGGCATTTGTGTTGGTGCAATTTTTAAACAAATTTTTCTATATTATAATAAATTTTTTTGATATACGGTACCTATCCATACATATATAAATGTTAATACCTAAAATGTATAATTTGTGTTGGTGTAATTTTTAAACAAATTTTTCTATATTACAATAAATTTTTTTGATATACGGTACCTATCCATACATATATAAATGTTAATACCTAAAATGTATAATTTGGCCATAAAGTGGGACAATTTCCCTCAACTTGCACATTTATATTATAGATGATCGGCGGTGATGCATACGATATAGTTGTAGAGACTGAAATAATCTCCCATCCTGGGAATCATACTGGCCGAACTCAATATCCGGTTGGGTCCTTTCTGGCACGGCGACCCCTTACTGAGTACCGGTTTATTACGAAGTATTTCACTGATTTCTCTATCCGAGTGTTTTTGGTATTCCTCGGACTTGCAAGGCTGGCGGAATTATGCGAAATTATTATGCTTTCCAACAATATCTATTATTTTCTACTATGATCTTTTTCTATTATTTTATACTGTTATTGTGTTACTCTTCACATCTATTTACTCACATTAAGACACTTTCCAACTATATGTTTTCAAATATTTATTATTATTACTAGCAGACCCGGCAGACGTTGCCCTGCCTAAAATTTCAGTTGCCTACATTTAACAATTTGTTCTCTCCTCCATCCTCGTAATTTATTTCTATATCTTAATTTTTCTTTCTACCGGCCACTTGTCCAAGAAATATATACAGCCTCTGTGTTACCCAGCGAACTCCTGAACCTATCGTGAAAGTTTCATAGAGACAGACTCTAAACTTTCGACATTAATGAAGCACAATCAAAACAAAAAATGTGGGCGTGGCAGCGCCCACTTTTTCAAAATTATGTAAATCCCGAATAAAGGGCACATATATCCAAATATCATTAATTTAGACCAACTAAGTTCAGAGTTATGACGAATTGTAATTTTATATAGCCTGGGGGTGTGGCACCCCCACTTTCCCAAAACTATATAGCCTATGCTGTAACCAGTGATTCAAAGAATATACTGTGAAAATTTAATAAAAATCGGTTGAGTACTTTGGACACCTATAAAGGACACACAGACACACATTAATTTTTATTTATAAGATTATGAGATACCTTATTTTTACTTTGAAACCTCATGCTGTACCGACTAGCACTATAAAATAATTTTGTTAAATTGTTGTGCCAGGAAAAAAAGTCAATAACTACAAATCGAGCCCTAACAGCCATTTTAGTGTAACCAACAAAAATAAAATTTTACAGAAGCTTTTCATGATCCGATGTTTGTGAGTATGAGAAGAAGAGATAGACCCACCAATAAGTATACCGAAATGATAGGGGCGATGAGCTGAGTCGATTTAACCATGTCCGTCTGTCTGTCTGTTTGAACGCAAACTAGTCCCTCAGTTTTTGAGATATCTCGCTGGTACGGGGCTGCCATTTTGTAAAACATTATTCATTTGTCGGAACCAGCAAGATCGGACCAATACAACGCCCCCATACAATCGATTTCAATTAAAAAGCTAGGAACGTAAAGTTTTGCAGGTTTGGTACATATTGTAGGGTTATGTACTTTACTTTTATATTCTTTGTGGTTTAAAATAATTGTAAGTTTTTGTAAATGAAATATTGAAATTGAAAAATGAAAAATAAAGATCATAATAAAAACTATTTCAATAACTATGGCCTTACCGCGGCAGAGCCCCTTGCCGCGGCGTATGGATCAAGTTCCCCACTATATAGATTAGACCACTGCGCCCGCCAAGATGAGTAACCACAACAATAAAAACAACAATTCGATGGAAAGAGGGAGGAGGAAGACGTCAGGGGACGAAAAACGTAACCAGCGCAGCTATTCGAGTAGCTTCCTAGACGGGATGACTGCGGAGGAGCGGGCACTCTTCGAAGAGCATGCAAGGGATGAAGCTGACATTCCCTGCACCAGCCTAGAGATGAGAAGGCAAGCCGCGAGAGCAGCGCAAAGAGCCGAGCAAGCGGACGGGAAACGGGGCAGCCAATTAGAGGTAGCCGCACCTGGTGGGGGCACCCCAACAGATGTGCGGACAATACACATAAGGCACCCGGAAAAGCAGGCAGCACACTGCATGAAAGAGCCAGCTCTGACACGGCACGAGGGGCACCCACACCCGCACCAGCCCAGTTCAAACTCGGCAAGGGAAGCTTCGGGCCTAGCTATAGAGAGGTGACAGCGGGGATCACCAAGCCCCCCCCCCCCCCCCTGCTAGGGAATCCCATAATAGAGAGGTGTCGGGAACATCCCGACACTCGGGGTAAAGAGAGGAAGGGAGGAAGAGAGCTGCATCCGAGGAACTCGAGAGAGCCGGAAAGTGCAGCAACACCGAACCGAGCAAGACCGCCACCCACACCAAGCGGACTAGACGACCCAAGGAGGGGGCTGACAAGATCTGGTGTCAAATGGTACCTGCGGCATCTGCAGCGGGGGCTATCACCCGAGACAGCCCGAGCGAAAGCTTATGGTATGCTTCGCTGACTCTGGTTAACACAGTATTTCACCACTCAGCACATTAGACTGCTTTTAGCCAAAACGTACTTAATACCTTCGCTCCTCTTTGGTAGTGAAGTGTACTCAAAGTGTGACTACGAGAGCAACAAGAAGCCTAATGTTGTTTACAATAACATTGCCAGGTATGTATTTGGGTTGGAAAGTCTTGACCAGGTTTCTGTTACTGCCAATGCGCAAAGGTTGCTTGATATTTCACTAGATAACCTCCTAAAAGTAAGAAGTTGACACTTCTGCATAAAATCATATACACGAAGGAGCCTCACTATCTATTTCGTAGACTTAAATTTCTTCAGTCATGAAGGTCCGTACTTCTAAAGCACTTAAAACATCGCATGCTAATTTCAGACCAACAATTTTTCGTTACTTCGGTTCGTCTTTGGAACTTCCTCCCACTGCATTTCAAGAGAGAGCTAAAATGTTTCTTTAATTGACAAACCATTTTTTTCCTACCCCTGCTGAAGCCTCCCGTACACAAGTGCATATATACTTCTAATATACTAAGGATTAATTTTATTTTAATTATTTGATATTCTTTTAATTCGCTTTTTTTCGTTTCTTTTCTCTGCCGTTCCTTTTCTCTAATATATTTTCGTTTCCTTTGACTTCTTCTTTTTTCTAGTCTATTTTTAATTTATTTTATTCTTTCCCGTCCTTTCCCTTCCTTTCTTTTCTCTTCCTTTCCTTCCTTTTCCTACCATTCCCTTTCATTTATTTTGTTTTTGTAAACACTGTTGGTAGGTATGAAGTTTACATATTGCAACTATTCGTGCTTTCAGGAGAGCCGCTGACACTGGGCATCGTAGCCAGTGATCAATACAATAACAACTAAAGCAAAAATGCATGACCCGTTTACTCATACAACAGCAGCTCTATAGTGCGAATACTTGTTTTTCATTGGTCCACTACCAACTCTTCGCACTCACAGTGAGAGTCGATCACACAAGTAAAACAATAACACAACCAAGGCTCCATAGTGTGAGTACATGTTTGGCATTTGTGTTGGTGCAATTTTTAAACAAATTTTTCTATATTATAATAAATTTTTTTGATATACGGTACCTATCCATAAATATATAAATGTTAATACCTAAAATGTATAATTTGTGTTGGTGTAATTTTTAAACAAATTTTTCTATATTACAATAAATTTTTTTGATATACGGTACCTATCCATACATATATAAATGTTAATACCTAAAATGTATAATTTGGCCATAAAGTGGGACAATTTCCCTCAACTTGCACATTTATATTATAGATGATCGGCGGTGATGCATACGATATAGTTGTAGAGACTGAAATAATCTCCCATCCTGGGAATCATACTGGCCGAACTCAATATCCGGTTGGGTCCTTTCTGGCACGGCGACCCCTTACTGAGTACCGGTTTATTACGAAGTATTTCACTGATTTCTCTATCCGAGTGTTTTTGGTATTCCTCGGACTTGCAAGGCTGGCGGAATTATGCGAAATTATTATGCTTTCCAATATCTATTATTTTCTACTATGATCTTTTTCTATTATTTTATACTGTTATTGTGTTACTCTTCACATCTATTTACTCACATTAAGACACTTTCCAACTATATGTTTTCAAATATTTATTATTATTACTAGCAGACCCGGCAGACGTTGCCCTGCCTAAAATTTCAGTTGCCTACATTTAACAATTTGTTCTCTCCTCCATCCTCGTAATTTATTTCTATATCTTAATTTTTCTTTCTACCGGCCACTTGTCCAAGAAATATATACAGCCTCTGTGTTACCCAGCGAACTCCTGAACCTATCGTGAAAGTTTCATAGAGACAGACTCTAAACTTTCGACATTAATGAAGCACAATCAAAACAAAAAATGTGGGCGTGGCAGCGCCCACTTTTTCAAAATTATGTAAATCCCGAATAAAGGGCACATATATCCAAATATCATTAATTTAGACCAACTAAGTTCAGAGTTATGACGAATTGTAATTTTATATAGCCTGGGGGTGTGGCACCCCCACTTTCCCAAAACTATATAGCCTATGCTGTAACCAGTGATTCAAAGAATATACTGTGAAAATTTAATAAAAATCGGTTGAGTACTTTGGACACCTATAAAGGACACACAGACACACATTAATTTTTATTTATAAGATTATGAGATACCTTATTTTTACTTTGAAACCTCATGCTGTACCGACTAGCACTATAAAATAATTTTGTTAAATTGTTGTGCCAGGAAAAAAAGTCAATAACTACAAATCGAGCCCTAACAGCCATTTTAGTGTAACCAACAAAAATAAAATTTTACAGAAGCTTTTCATGATCCGATGTTTGTGAGTATGAGAAGAAGAGATAGACCCACCAATAAGTATACCGAAATGATAGGGGCGATGAGCTGAGTCGATTTAACCATGTCCGTCTGTCTGTCTGTTTGAACGCAAACTAGTCCCTCAGTTTTTGAGATATCTCGCTGGTACGGGGCTGCCATTTTGTAAAACATTATTCATTTGTCGGAACCAGCAAGATCGGACCAATACAACGCCCCCATACAATCGATTTCAATTAAAAAGCTAGGAACGTAAAGTTTTGCAGGTTTGGTACATATTGTAGGGTTATGTACTTTACTTTTATATTCTTTGTGGTTTAAAATAATTGTAAGTTTTTGTAAATGAAATATTGAAATTGAAAAATGAAAAATAAAGATCATAATAAAAACTATTTCAATAACTATGGCCTTACCGCGGCAGAGCCCCTTGCCGCGGCGTATGGATCAAGTTCCCCACTATATAGATTAGACCACTGCGCCCGCCAAGATGAGTAACCACAACAATAAAAACAATTCGATGGAAAGAGGGAGGAGGAAGACGTCAGGGGACGAAAAACGTAACCAGCGCAGCTATTCGAGTAGCTTCCTAGACGGGATGACTGCGGAGGAGCGGGCACTCTTCGAAGAGCATGCAAGGGATGAAGCTGACATTCCCTGCACCAGCCTAGAGATGAGAAGGCAAGCCGCGAGAGCAGCGCAAAGAGCCGAGCAAGCGGACGGGAAACGGGGCAGCCAATTAGAGGTAGCCGCACCTGGTGGGGGCACCCCAACAGATGTGCGGACAATACACATAAGGCACCCGGAAAAGCAGGCAGCACACTGCATGAAAGAGCCAGCTCTGACACGGCACGAGGGGCACCCACACCCGCACCAGCCCAGTTCAAACTCGGCAAGGGAAGCTTCGGGCCTAGCTATAGAGAGGTGACAGCGGGGATCACCAAGCCCCCCCCCCCCTGCTAGGGAATCCCATAATAGAGAGGTGTCGGGAACATCCCGACACTCGGGGTAAAGAGAGGAAGGGAGGAAGAGAGCTGCATCCGAGGAACTCGAGAGAGCCGGAAAGTGCAGCAACACCGAACCGAGCAAGACCGCCACCCACACCAAGCGGACTAGACGACCCAAGGAGGGGGCTGACAAGATCTGGTGTCAAATGGTACCTGCGGCATCTGCAGCGGGGGCTATCACCCGAGACAGCCCGAGCGAAAGCTTATGGTATGCTTCGCTGACTCTGGTTAACACAGTATTTCACCACTCAGCACATTAGACTGCTTTTAGCCAAAACGTACTTAATACCTTCGCTCCTCTTTGGTAGTGAAGTGTACTCAAAGTGTGACTACGAGAGCAACAAGAAGCCTAATGTTGTTTACAATAACATTGCCAGGTATGTATTTGGGTTGGAAAGTCTTGACCAGGTTTCTGTTACTGCCAATGCGCAAAGGTTGCTTGATATTTCACTAGATAACCTCCTAAAAGTAAGAAGTTGACACTTCTGCATAAAATCATATACACGAAGGAGCCTCACTATTTATTTCGTAGACTTAAATTTCTTCAGTCATGAAGGTCCGTACTTCTAAAGCACTTAAAACATCGCATGCTAATTTCAGACCAACAATTTTTCGTTACTTCGGTTCGTCTTTGGAACTTCCTCCCACTGCATTTCAAGAGAGAGCTAAAATGTTTCTTTAATTGACAAACCATTTTTTTCCTACCCCTGCTGAAGCCTCCCGTACACAAGTGCATATATACTTCTAATATACTAAGGATTAATTTTATTTTAATTATTTGATATTCTTTTAATTCGCTTTTTTTCGTTTCTTTTCTCTGCCGTTCCTTTTCTCTAATATATTTTCGTTTCCTTTGACTTCTTCTTTTTTCTACAGTCTATTTTTAATTTATTTTATTCTTTCCCGTCCTTTCCCTTCCTTTCTTTTCTCTTCCTTTCCTTCCTTTTCCTACCATTCCCTTTCAATTATTTTGTTTTTGTAAACACTGTTGGTAGGTATGAAGTTTACATATTGCAACTATTCGTGCTTTCAGGAGAGCCGCTGACACTGGGCATCGTAGCCAGTGATCAATACAATAACAACTAAAGCAAAAATGCATGACCCGTTTACTCATACAACAGCAGCTCTATAGTGCGAATACTTGTTTTTCATTGGTCCACTACCAACTCTTCGCACTCACAGTGAGAGTCGATCACACAAGTAAAACAATAACACAACCAAGGCTCCATAGTGTGAGTACATGTTTGGCATTTGTGTTGGTGCAATTTTTAAACAAATTTTTCTATATTATAATAAATTTTTTTGATATACGGTACCTATCCATACATATATAAATGTTAATACCTAAAATGTATAATTTGTGTTGGTGTAATTTTTAAACAAATTTTTCTATATTACAATAAATTTTTTTGATGTACGGTACCTATCCATACATATATAAATGTTAATACCTAAAATGTATAATTTGGCCATAAAGTGGGACAATTTCCCTCAACTTGCACATTTATATTATAGATGATCGGCGGTGATGCATACGATATAGTTGTAGAGACTGAAATAATCTCCCATCCTGGGAATCATAATGGCCGAACTCAATATCCGGTTGGGTCCTTTCTGGCACGGCGACCCCTTACTGGGTACCGGTTTATTACGAAGTATTTCACTGATTTCTCTATCCGAGTGTTTTTGGTATTCCTCGGACTTGCAAGGCTGGCGGAATTATGCGAAATTATTATGCTTTCCAATATCTATTATTTTCTACTATGATCTTTTTCTATTATTTTATACTGTTATTGTGTTACTCTTCACATCTATTTACTCACATTAAGACACTTTCCAACTATATGTTTTCAAATATTTATTATTATTACTAGCAGACCCGGCAGACGTTGCCCTGCCTAAAATTTCAGTTGCCTACATTTAACAATTTGTTCTCTCCTCCATCCTCGTAATTTATTTCTATATCTTAATTTTTCTTTCTACCGGCCACTTGTCCAAGAAATATATACAGCCTCTGTGTTACCCAGCGAACTCCTGAACCTATCGTGAAAGTTTCATAGAGACAGACTCTAAACTTTCGACATTAATGAAGCACAATCAAAACAAAAAATGTGGGCGTGGCAGCGCCCACTTTTTCAATATTATGTAAATCCCGAAGAAAGGGCACATATATCCAAATATCATTAATTTAGACCAACTAAGTTCAGAGTTATGACGAATTGTAATTTTATATAGCCTGGGGGTGTGGCACCCCCACTTTCCCAAAACTATATAGCCTATGCTGTAACCAGTGATTCAAAGAATATACTGTGAAAATTTAATAAAAATCGGTTGAGTACTTTGGACACCTATAAAGGACACACAGACACACATTAATTTTTATTTATAAGATTATGAGATACCTTATTTTTACTTTGAAACCTCATGCTGTACCGACTAGCACTATAAAATAATTTTGTTAAATTGTTGTGCCAGGAAAAAAAGTCAATAACTACAAATCGAGCCCTAACAGCCATTTTAGTGTAACCAACAAAAATAAAATTTTACAGAAGCTTTTCATGATCCGATGTTTGTGAGTATGAGAAGAAGAGATAGACCCACCAATAAGTATACCGAAATGATAAGGGCGATGAGCTGAGTCGATTTAACCATGTCCGTCTGTCTGTCTGTTTGAACGCAAACTAGTCCCTCAGTTTTTGAGATATCTCGCTGGTACGGGGCTGCCATTTTGTAAAACATTATTCATTTGTCGGAACCAGCAAGATCGGACCAATACAACGCCCCCATACAATCGATTTCAATTAAAAAGCTAGGAACGTAAAGTTTTGCAGGTTTGGTACATATTGTAGGGTTATGTACTTTACTTTTATATTCTTTGTGGTTTAAAATAATTGTAAGTTTTTGTAAATGAAATATTGAAATTGAAAAATGAAAAATAAAGATCATAATAAAAACTATTTCAATCATGAAAGAATTGTTTTATTTAATAAAATATATAATAGATATTAACAAATATTATATCTATACATATTATATGTAATGTATGTAGTGAAAATCACCCAGATCGGACCAACATAACATATAGCTCCCATATAATCGATAGTTTTGTTTAATGGGGGTTTTCCTATAACTCTTGCAATTAAAAAGCTAGGAACGTACAATTTTTCAGGTTTGGCACTTATTAGAAATTGTGACGAATTCGATGATTCCTCGATTACTAATCCTGAGTTCGATCACTATTAAGTTAAATAAACACACTAACAAATAATGGTACCAGCATAAAAGCAATACAAATTATCGAGTTTGGTAACCCCACAGTAGTTCACTGTACAATACTTGAATACAAACTGATCAACCTGCCTTGCTTGGTCACAGCCTTATATAGTCCGACAGGGTGCTACTCTACCCACATAGAAGTTTCTTGGTTCTTCCCTTTTCGTGTTCTCGATGTATTGACATCTCCTCTGTGCCTAGTATTCGCAAACACTCGCGCGGGATAAGCGTAGCCATCGTTATCTCTGTTGTGTTTAACTAGTGGTGGGAGTGTTATTCAGTTCAGGAATGGTACACGCTTGAGAATATTCGCCACAATATGTAATGTGTGTAGTGCCTCTACGAGGACAGACACCTTGACGCTGGTGTAGAGGCTTACGTCGAACGCATCCGATAATGACTAATGGGGATGATAAGGCCAAGGTAGGGTCAACCTCGGTAATCGTAGTCGCATGCGTTCGACAACTAAGAACTGTCACCTTCTAATCCAGGGTGTTATGCGTCACCGTGCCCACTGGATGGTTTGCAGCCAGGAGGTTTACAACACCGGCTGTATTATAACGGCGCCTCCCCAATACCGGGCCACCTTGGGGAGTAACTATGGCCTTACCGCGGCAGAGCCCCTTGCCGCGGCGTATGGATCAAGTTCCCCACCATATAGATTAGACCACTGCGCCCGCCATGTCGGGCAGGTGGTCGTACGAACAAGATGAGTAACCACAACAATAAAAACAACAATTCGATGGAAAGAGGGAGGAGGAAGACGTCAGGGGACGAAAAACGTAACCAGCGCAGCTATTCGAGTAGCTTCCTAGACGGGATGACTGCGGAGGAGCGGGCACTCTTCGAAGAGCATGCAAGGGATGAAGCTGACATTCCCTGCACCAGCCTAGAGATGAGAAGGCAAGCCGCGAGAGCAGCGCAAAGAGCCGAGCAAGCGGACGGGAAACGGGGCAGCCAATTAGAGGTAGCCGCACCTGGTGGGGGCACCCCAACAGATGTGCGGACAATACACATAAGGCACCCGGAAAAGCAGGCAGCACACTGCATGAAAGAGCCAGCTCTGACACGGCACGAGGGGCACCCACACCCGCACCAGCCCAGTTCAAACTCGGCAAGGGAAGCTTCGGGCCTAGCTATAGAGAGGTGACAGCGGGGATCACCAAGCCCCCCCCCCCTGCTAGGGAATCCCATAATAGAGAGGTGTCGGGAACATCCCGACACTCGGGGTAAAGAGAGGAAGGGAGGAAGAGAGCTGCATCCGAGGAACTCGAGAGAGCCGGAAAGTGCAGCAACACCGAACCGAGCAAGACCGCCACCCACACCAAGCGGACTAGACGACCCAAGGAGGGGGCTGACAAGATCTGGTGTCAAATGGTACCTGCGGCATCTGCAGCGGGGGCTATCACCCGAGACAGCCCGAGCGAAAGCTTACCTCCATATGGAGGCGGGCAAAGGCAGCGCTGCAGGAAAGACGGGGAAAGTAAAAAAGGGACCGAACCCAGTCATGAGACGGTCAACCCGCACACGCCCCTGGGCGTGGCAGCGGACTAAACTACGGTGTTACCAGCTCCGCTCCCGCAGAAAAGCGGAGATGCGGGCAAAGCACGCCCGAAGACACTCCCAACTCAAAGAGGCAGGGGGCACAAAACCAAGCAACCGCCTCGTCGTCTGCCACGGCGAGCACTTCCAGGGCGATTGCGGGCTCGAGAAGCGTGGGCTGTACTTCAGGCCAGGTCTGCAGGGACGAGAGCACCGCAACTTGGCTGAACATGACCATCCCTAGACTACAGGGGTGGACGGGTCCAGCCCTTTTCACGAGGAGAGGGGATGACATACCACCCACGCACACAGTCACCATATTTCTGCCTAGGAGCGCAGAACGGTCAACCAACTTTGTGCTGAAGCTCCTCAAAGCACAGAACTCGGGACTGCACACCGAGATGTGGCGCATTTCTAGCACCAATGTTGAGGATGGGGGGCTCCGCCTGAACATCGCCATTGACGAGCCCTCCTATACTGCAATTAGGAGAGCTGCTTTCAGGGTAAACTACCGGTTCAGTTACGTCCCGGCGAAACCCTGGAAGCAGACGCCAGCCAGCACAACTGAAACCAGAAGTGCACGCCAGAGGAGGGTCCGGCTTCAGGGCAAGAGGGAGAAGAGGCAGTAGGTGAACCCGCACCAAGCTCAGCCAGCTCAGCAGCCGCAGCTGCGAGCAACTCTGGCGAAGCTTCTGCGGGCCCAAATACGCAGGACTTGCTGGAGGGCATAGACCTCCGCAACCTGGACATTGAGAGTGAGGGAGGCGAGGACATTCGGTTGTCTGATTTAGACGAGCCGATGGGGCCGGACCAATGATAGACCATAAAAGAACCGCGGTGGCCCAGATAAACCTTCACCACGCCAATGCAGCGGCAGCTGTGCTTGCGATGAAGTTCGCAAGGGAGGATCTGGCCATCGCACTAATACAGGAACCGTGGGCGATAAACGGGCAAATAAGAGGACTTAAAGAAGGCAAGAACAAGGTAATATGGGATCTCTCTCAAGAGAGACCAAGAGCATGCGTAATGTTAAACAATTCTATCGATTATTTCTGCATTACAGAGTACATGAACCTGGACTTGGTAGCCGTGCAGACAAAACTTGAGGTAGAAGGCCGAAAGATAAATAAGGTTTTTGCTGCGTAAAGAGGTTGGCGGACTACTGAAGGAGGGCAAGACTTCCGCTAGTCATTGGGTGCGATGCCAACACACATAACGAGATTTGGGGAAGCTCAGACACTAACCAAAGGGGTGAGTACCTTTTAGAATTCTTAATAAGCAATGACCTAAACGTATATAATGTGGGGAATACACCTACTTTCGTTACAAGGGCCCAAAAGGAAGTCCTAGACATCACCATAGGCAACATTCCCACAACAGCCGGTTCTATCGCACCGGAATGACCCGGGTTTTTTCAACAGGCCAAGGGCTGTTATTTCAGTGTAACCCTGTCCAATCTGTCCCGTCCCACCCTTAAATTGTCATCCTCGGAGCTAACCCTGGCAGCTGGGTTGCTCCATTGTCTCTTGTTACGGGCTGGGGTCGAACCCAATCCTGGACCAAGAGATTGGATCTGCTGCATTTGCTGGAAGAAAATTTATATTAAACGGTCGCATTCGGCACAATGCGCCAAGTGTAAGAGATGGTTACATAAATCTGGATGCTCAGGGCTTAACCCTGTTATTCACAGACCCCGTACTTTCTTTAGTACTTTCGAGGCACCATGTTGTACACGTCCAAGGACGTCCCGCGGTAGTCGCCGCTCTGGCACTCCCTTACCGCTTCTACCTACTTCCAATAGCCACAATAGTGGCTCAGTCTATACGACTGGCAGCACCACTGCCATCCCTGCCTCAGCCACTCCCGACTGTCGCTCACGCACACCAGCGTCTCCATCTCGCACGGCCGTTCAACACTCCTATCCCCTCCGGAATAGCTCAGATATGAGCATCTCCGAGCGTCAGTCCCCTCTGTCTCTGCCCCTAATGCCCCCCCTGCACGTGGGTCAGGAACACCACCTCCTAGTAGCTTTCACTACGTGCACCGTTTGTCGGCAAAGATTATATACGCCTGCGACATCGGTCAAGTGCAACAATTGCCTTGGCCTGTGTCACACCCTTATGTGCTCTGGGCTCGCAAACGGTAACCTTTGGACGGATTCGTTCATAGCCTCCTGTTGCAGTACACAGCCGCCTTCCACGCTAGACAACATCGGCCATGGCGCTGTCAACTCTAGACTGCGACATAGTTTAGGCCTTAGCTTACCTCCACCTAGGCAAACGCATCCGTCCCTCACGCCTAGTATGTCCCCTGTCTCCCCTCCTACACACTTCAAACTGAACTGTAACGGATTAGCTGGAAAGATCGCGGAGATAACTGACTTTATGAAAATGCACATCAAAATCGCCGCGATACAAGAGACAAAACTGAACACGAGATCGGACTTACGAACTTGTGATGGGTATAATGTACATCGAAAAGACCGTCCCAGCGGTCTTGGGGGTGGCCTTGTTCATTACACATCACTCTGTACAATATAATATATTTTCCCCTGACGTCGACCCCAGGGACTCTACCTTAGAATGCCAAGGCATAGCAGTCCGGTCAGGAGACGCCGACCTGCAAATCATAAACATCTATATTCCTCATGTCACGTGTTGTCCTAGAGATTATCATCCTGACATTAGTGCGTTACTAAGGGGCGATAACCGTCTAATCCTAGGCGACTTCAACGCGCATCACGATCTCTGGCACTCCAACTTGCCAGCAGACAGCAGAGGACACGCAATTGCAGACCAAATAGATAATTCAGCATTCTGTACAGTCAATGGAGATGCCCCACCAGGGTGGCAGGTAACTGTCACAGTTCGCCAGACATCTCCATAACGAGCGCGGGCCTTATTAACTTTGTCATCTGGCGACCGATGCTTACATTAGCTTCAGACCACCTACCCATCTTACTCTCTGTTGAACGACCGACCGACTTCATAACGACTGATAAAATAACATACATCAACTTCACCAAAGCGGACTGGGGCCTCTTTACTGAATATACAGAGCGCTCCTTCGCTGCCTTACCCACTCCTACGGACGTACGCAAAGGCGAAAGAGAGTTTCGCAAGATCATTGATTCAGCCTCATGCCGCTTTATTCCTGCTGGCAGAATACCAGAAATGCGTCCGAATTTCCCGCCAGAAGCTGCGGCGATGGCAAGAGAACGTGACCAAGTGAGACTCATCAATCCCGCAGATCCCAGAATAAAAGATCTCAATGCGGAAATTCGTGGGATTGTCAAGGAACACACGCTGACCAAGTGGAAACAACACCTTGAGACATGCAACCTCTCCGGCGGAGTCGGCAAATTATGGTCGACTGTCAAGGCCCTATCCAATCCGACCAAACACAAAGACAAGGTCGCCATCGCTTTCGGTGACAGCGTCCAGTCGGACGCCAGGAAATGCGCGAGTTCCTTTTGCCGGATGTTTATAATGCATCCACCTGCGGATAGGACTAAGAGAACAGTCTTCCGACGTGCGCACAAACACAAACACTCTACTGCGCCCATTGCCGTCTCAGTCAGAGGTTAAGGAAGCCATACTGAAGGCCAAACCCTCAAAATCCATCGGACCCGACGGAATCGCCATGAAGATGATCAAACACCTAGGCCATGAGGGACAGACTTATTTAGCGGCTCTGCTTAGTCATAAGCGCATTATACATATTTAGTAGTATGGCACTAATTTCTTATTACTACTTTTTACTATCTTCGAACACTGACAACAATATTAATTTCTCATCACTGCTATTCTACCATTTGCCGTTTGCAAGTTTCAACGTTCATATGCATATACATATTGCTATACATAAATGCATAGCCGTCGCTTGCTTTGATTCTGCCATCCCACCAATGCTTACTGCAAGCTATGCAGAGAAACTTCACTATACACGCAAAGTTACATACATATGTACATGTGGTAGCATTAAAGCAGCTTATGTGCGGTACCGCTGTCTGTCGGTAGCTGTACTTCATATATTTGCTAAAATAACTTGCTTCTATTATGTACGTTGCCGTTAAATCAGGTGATATTCCTGTATCAATATAAATTGTTGCTTTTTACATTTCTTTTGAATATAAGTAATTACATATAGTAAGAATTTGAATTTTGTATGACATTAAAGTAGAATTGAATTTAGTTTTGGCAGTCTCGTCAAAGTAATGGTGCAAGGCACATTAATAAACCTCTCGCGCTAAAGAGACAACAAACTATATACCTATTGTGAACAAAAAATATAGCTATTGTGCTTAATAATTTGAACTCAAAACGGTAAATAAAAACGCTTATTGTTCTCATTTCATTGGTGACCCCGACGTGATCGCGGAATCGGTAGTAACAAAGTCAATAGTTATGGTTTAAATTTATTTTCGAAACGTTCGATTTGTCTTAAAATGGCACGGCCTGATCCAGCAGACATTAAAAAAAAGTTGGAGGCACTGGTCCAACAAATCACTAACATCAACAACTCCTTTACGGCTGAGGCGGTTAATGGCTTCGATGAGGCTGCAGTGGAGGTACGCCTCGATCAAGTGGATCGCCTTGAGAAGAGGTTCGACTGCATACACTCACAACTTGACGATAGTGATGAAGAAACGTTGACTGAGTTCACAAATAACTATATTGAAGCAAAAACAAAGCTGACCAGGCAGATGCGCACGCTACGGACTTTGGATCCACATAACTCTACGCAGAAAAATTCAACAGAACAACCATCGTTTATCGTAACGCAACCAAAGCAAAAATTACCCATCCTGCAAATTCCCAAATTTAGCGGTAACTATGTAGATTGGCCAGATTTCATTTCGATGTTCAACACCGTTGTTCAGCAAGATGCAGATTTGACCAGAAATTCCAGCACCTTCGATCGAATCTACGCGATGTGGCGCTAGATACGATTCGATCTTTAGAAATATCCGAACAAAATTATGACAAGGCATTAGCCTTATTAAAAGCTCGATTTGATAATAAAAGATTGAATTTCCAGGCTCATATCAGAGACATCGTACAGCTCAAGAAGGTAGAAGAGGGTGATAAGGTTGTTAAACTTCGGGAACTTAGCGACACTATAAATGCTCATCTGCGCGCATTACAAACCATGGTCACAAAGGAACAGATCGCAGATTGCCTATTAATTCAACTCGTTTCTCACAAGCTCGACATCAAATCTCGCTCTAAATGGGAAGAACAAGCACCAGGCAATGAAATACCAACGTGGAATTCAATGGCGAAATTCTTGGAGCATCTTTGTTAATTGATATTAGAGGAAAAATTACAACGTTATGCACAGCGATGGTATGGGATGACATGTTTCGAAGTGCCCAGCTTCTCATCAGACCCCTTCTCGGACACTGAGATACGAACCCAAGTGTCTGCACCAAAGCCGCTGTTAGAGTACTCTAACAACTAAGCTATGATGCCCTGTAGCGTCACGATGCATTTTTCCTCTAATGTGCCATTTGCTTATTCCTTCCATCGTTGTCAACGTTTAGAAAATGTGGAAAATGCGTTTGTATCACCGGAGAAACAGGTAGGAAAGAAAATATCCTATAATCAAAATAATAGAAAGGTCCTGTTGACCTCTGCTGTGGCTGGTTGCAAACTATGCAGCTCCACCGAACATAGAATTTCGAGATGCGAAAGGTTTTTAAATTTCTCTCCGATAATGCGTTACAGGGAAGTAAAAAGGTTACACATTTGCCTGAATTGTCTCAAAGGAGGCCATTCCGTGAAGGAATGCAAGGCTGGTACTTGTAGACAATGCTCATTGAAGCACCATAGTTTTCTCCATCAAGGCACAAATTCAGCCCAGCATTCGATCCAAGCGCCTTCTTTTGCGAAGCCATCAACACAATCGCAAGTAGAAACTGCGTCAACCACTGCTGTTAATACATATTTTTCATCTTCATCTTTCGTCCCACCAGCTTCAACACTTGTTAGTTCTGCAGCTCAAACTTGCGTTTCTGATATTGATTTCGTTCTCTTAGCGACCGCCGTAATATACATAAAGGGTCAATCTGGCTCGTTAATCCCCTGCCGAGCTGTTCTAGATTCTGCGTCACAGCTTAATTTTATAACCAATCGTCTAGTTAACCAACTACAAATTAAGAAAATTATATCGTCGCAGCTCATTTCTGGTATAGGCCAAAATGATTTTTTCGCTAATCATATAGTTGATTTAGATCTGCATTCTCGCATTAACGATTATAGAGCCAACCCTGCAAAAATCGAATGACTGAAACTCCAATACATATAAACGAATTTTCTCCTGCAAAAACAGTACGGGTAAAATGATTAGTCAATTTACCCGGAGCCATACCGAAAGTTTCTGTACCCTTGAAAGTGAAATGGCATATTGATCATTTTAAATTTGTTTTGTTATATCTTTTTCTGTCGCACTCGTTGCATTGATGAGAACGATGAAAATAATTAGTGTTGCCCAATGCTAAATTTGCAGTGGGCAAAATTAAGGCTAGTATGTAACTCGCAAGAAAGAAAAACATTTAATTTTAGAAAGCGGTAAATTAATGCTTTAAAATATGCATTTTGCAATATTTTCTCTGAGTTTCAGTACTTTGAATGCTTTTTTTTGGTATAAAATGTACACAAGCTAGCTCCGCTTATGAAATAGTTATAAAAAGTTCTCATTTGAACCACTGTTTATAGCAATAAATTGCATATTATATATATACAAATATGATATATGATATATACAAATATACTGTACTACATATAGTTTAAATAAATGACTAAGTGGTTCTTTACCTGCAATTGTTAAACGAAAAAGCAAAGTTTTGCAAAAGTATTTTAGTTTTGACTTATAAATCATTAATCATTTTACTTGCACGACTCCGGATTATGATTTCTAGGGCCGAAACGTGTCTTGAGACACCTCTGCCGCATTTTTCGACGTATTTAAAAAGTTGACATAAGATGTTAAGAATTTGCCTATAAAATTATCTCTAGGACAATACACGGGGATTAAGCATACAAAAATTTCACAAGTGGCAACACAGTAAGCTTGATTTTACTTCATTTTGTCTTTTATGCCGAAAAAGTGTGAAAAGTTGCAACTTATTTTCTTTAAGGACGGAATTAAAGGAAATTATCCAAAGTAAATAAACCATTTGTAATTAGAATTAATATTCAAAATGAATTTTAAACGTTTTCAGATTGAGTTAAGCGGTGGAAATTACTGGTGCTGATAACGAGAAAAGCGTGCAGGATTTCGGCAAAAGTGGTAAGTGTTTCATCATAAATTGTATGTAGAATTACTTTTAGTAATTGTTTCCTTTGGGAGACAACTGCTAAAACACGTCTAAAAATATCGGGAGAAGTATCAAACAACGCGTTTTGACTTCGGTATCAACAATCCGAAAGCGGATTTTTCATTTTTGTGGTTGTTGTAATCACAGATTAGGGTGGATCGAAAAGTGCAAAAAGTGTGTTCTGCGCAGAAATACTGTGGACCGCGTAGCCGGTGTTGGACCGGCTAAGGGCTATTTTTTTGAAGCGCGGCCGAAGGCCGCCTACGCAGAGAAGTGTTCTGCACATAAATACCTTGGATCAAGCCCCTTATTTGGGATCGGACCTGGGTAATTTTTGCGTTTTTTGCGAATAAATTTTCACTGAAACAAAAAATTGAAAATCCGCTTCCGGATTGTTGGTACCGAAGTCAAAACGCGATGTTTGATACCTCTCCCGATATATTTGGACGTGTTTAGCAGGAAACAATTACCTATATAGGTATCAAACGGCGCGTTTCGGCCCCAGTAACAAGAATCCGGCTCCGGAGAACATTTATTTTTAGTAGTTTTCGAGAAATGTGCAATCAAAATTCGTCTTTTTATACCTCTCCCGACATTTTTGGCCGCGTTTTTGCACTCGGTGGCGGGCGTAAACAATTGCCATTGTTATTTGGCCATGTCCGTCTATGCACACGATAATTTTGGCATAAATGGAGTATAGCTCCCCAACTCCCAAAGTAAATAAAAAAAAGTGTGGTGATCGATAGATATTATTGTGGTGAATGTGTTCTGCGCAGAAGTACTGTGTTTGGCGTAGCCAAAATGGGATTGGCTAAGGGTTATTTCTTTGAAGCGTGGGGAAGGCCGCCTACGCAGAAAGGTGTTCTGTGGATGGCATAGCATAATTAAACAATATAATATATAATAATAAGCGCAATTCTTATACCTTTATGTTCACGGCAATGATGTGCGATAGTAATTCATATGTACATGTACTGTGTCTTTTTAGATGATCGAAAAGCCGGAAATGTTGGCCCACCATAAAGCCGTTCGAGAGACGAAGGTTTTTACAAAAAAAGTGCACAGGCTAGTGTGCCGCATAAGTGGAGAAAGTGGAGATGAGCTTCAGAATGAGCTGGCTGACATGTTTCCACTATCATGTATTGCTGCGGTGTATGATTTGGAGCAGAAGCTCGAAAACGAAACATACGAGGATGCACTCGTAAGTAATTTTTTATTCGACCGAACTTTTTGTTGCTCAATTATTCACAACTAAAATACATCTTTTCTTTACAGACCTCGTATTTATATGTAATTAAAGGACCTACAGGGGATTTAGATGCGGTCTTTAGAAAACTCATAGCTGATGAGCTGATCGCCAACTTTAACTGGGACGGAAGGAGCTCAAAAAAAAGCGCTGTCAGAGCTCAAATTGTTTAAAAAGATTTTATTTGGTAATTTCTGAATTTTTTTTTACTAACGTATACTAATGTTTTTACTTTAGGCGTGTTCAAGATGTAGGGCGAAATAGAATATGTGCGTAGCATGAAGAAATCCGTGGAACTAAGCCACAACAGGCACAAACAAAAACGGTACCTTACAACGAAGCTGAACCAAACATTATAGTTAAATATATTTACTTAATTTAAGAATTTAATCACTTTTTTATACTAATGTTTTTAAACATACTTTAAATACTTAACTATATTTACTAAATTAAATAATTTGTAAACTCATATATTTGTTAAAACATATATACCATAAAATGGTTGTGAATTACTTTTTTATTTTTTGTTCTAAGGTTAACATACTTAAATCCGTTTTTAAAAGACTGAATTTATGTTTATTTTTTAGTTTTAGATACTAAGTGCCTTTTCAAATAAATGTAATGAAATACAAAAAAGATAAAACAATATAAATATAATCATATACTAAAAAGATAAAATAAAACAATATAAATATAATAATATACTAAAAAGATAAAATAAAACAATATAAATATAATAAAATACTAAAAAGATAAAATAAAATAAATGTAAATATAATAAAATTTTAAGATCAAACATAATAAATATAAATATCATAAAATACTAAAATGATAAAATGAATAAAATAAAATACTAAAAATATAAAACATAATAAATATTAATATAATAAAATACTAAAATGATAAAATGAATAAAATAAAATACTAAAAATATAAAACATAATAAATATTAATATAATAAAACACTAAAAAGATTTTGAGTTCAATTATATATTTATAAGCTTTGTATTAAACTGTACATTATACAAAATTATGTGTTTTATTACAATTTGGGATAGGTAAACCTTTCAGCAAAATGACCATAATTTTACCGCAAAATTGCTGTCATCATACAGGTAAAATTACGTTCTAAATACTGGTAAAATTTCCGTAAGTATGCTGTTAAAATCAATATAAAGTGGTCGTCAATATAATAGTAAAATGGCCATATTCATGAGGGTAAAATTTCAGTAATTTTTCCCATTATATGCCGGTCATAGAAGCCGTAAATTCCCTTTAAAAATTGGAGTTATATAACTATTCATATGACTAGTAGATGTGACAGTACAGTACTGTAGGTGTGAGCAGTGCAGCTGCATGTTTAACTTAGCGCAAAATAAATGAGAATGAGCGAGATGTAAAACCACACATACAGGAACGTGAGAAAAGAAACGGTCAAAAAGTCTACCGATGCTCTTAAAAATGTGATGGGAGAATAAGGAAACTTTCGGTATGGCTCCGGGTAAATTGACTAATCATTTTACCCGTACTGTTTTTGCAGGGAAATTGACGGCTGTCGTCACATCTACTATAACAGACATGCAACCAAGTCGCTCGTTAAAAGATGTTAATTGGAACATACCTTCGAATATTCGTCTTGCTGACCCACAATTTTTTGAGCCTCAGCGTATTGATATGCTCATTGGAGCTAGCCTATTTTTTGATTTGCTTTGTGTCGGTCAGATTGGGTGAAAATTTACCATGTCTACAAAAAACCAAATTAGGTTGGGTTGCATCAGGCGCCACTACATACAACACTACAAAACTATCTTGTTTAGCAGCCATCGACATGGCAATAGAAAATGATACAGAAACTGACTTAAACAGGGTTCGACCACCCTTTTTGGACAATTGAGAATTGCACTGCAGATTCACCAAAGAATACAGCAGAGGAGGACTTATGTGAAGAGCACTTCAAACAAAAGTATAAGCGTTTAGAAACTGGCGAATTTTCTGTACACTTGCCAACAAAATCACCTCCGTTAGAATTAGGCAATTCATACGAGCAAGCTGTAAATCGTTTCAAAGCCCTGGAAAAAAGGTGTCAGCGCAATGCTGAACTAAAGCAAAATTATTCATTATTCATAAAAGAGTACCTCGATTTGAATCACATGTCCGTACTCGATACTATACCAAATCAAATTCCTTTACATTTTTTACCGTATCCCTGTGTTTTTAAGGCTGACAGTACAACAACAAAATTAAGTGTGGTGTTTGATGGCTCGGCTGCAACTAGTAATGGGCGTTCGCTAAACTCGATTTTGATGAAAGGACCCAACATTCAACCCCCGCTTTTTGACATTTTACTTAGATTTCGAACGTTCAAAATTGCTCTTACCGCCGATATTGGCAAAATGTATCGATGCGTAAGAATGTCATATCCTGACAATTTACTTCAATGTATAGTATGGAGAGATAATCCTAATGAAAACTTTCGTATTTTTAAACTAGATACAGTCACATATGGAACAAAACCAGCGTCATTCTTAGCCATTCGATCAATGCTGCAGCTTGCTCACGATGAAGCCCGTTTTTACCCAATTGGAGCTGAGACAGTACAAAGTGGTTTTTATGTTGATGATATGATTGCCGGCGCTGATTCCGTAGATGATGCCAAAGAAGTTTTGAGCCAGACAAAGAAACTTTTATCTCGCGGCAATTTTCACTTGAGAAAATGGTGCTCAAATAATACTCTCGCTTTATCGGATGTTGCTGCTGAGGACAGGCAGGAATTCCTTACGTTTGATGATGGTACAAGTACAGGGTGGCTGATGAAACCGCTACCAAAAAAAAATTAAATAACTTTTTTTCTATTTAATGAATCTGGTTAATTTTTTTTTTATTTTGCAGATTGACTTTTACATTTAACAAAAATGGATAACTGGGACACTGAAACAAGAATTTGGATTGTCCGCCGCTATCACGCACTGGAGTCCGTAGTTTCGGTTCAAAGAGAGTATAGGCGCACGTTTGGCGGCAATCCTCCGAGCAGATGGACCATAATAAGACTTGTAAACAATTTTGCCGAGCATGGGACAGTCAACAGAAGACCTTACCATCGAAACCCTTCAGTTCGAAAGGAGGAAACAATCGCTGCTGTAGCTGCTGCCATACAAAACAATCCACGTGTTTCGACAAGAAGCTTATCTGCTCAAATGGGTGTAAGCAGACAGTCATTACAGTCAATTATGCACAAAGATTTGGACTTATTCCCATATAAAATTCAAATGGCCAACAAACTGAACACTGCAGACTTGCCGATTCGCTTGGAATTTTGCCAGAAGATGCTTCAAATGGTGGAAGAGGATGGAAACATGTTGAACTGTCTTTTCATGTCTGACGAGGCCCATTTCGATTTAAACGGCAACATAAACAAACAAAATTGTCGAATATGGAGTGCTTCCAACCCACAGATACTCCATGAGACGGAATTGCATCCACTTCGTGTCACAGTGTGGTGTGCAGTTTCATCACGCTGCATTGTCGGGTCCTACTTCTTCGAAGAAAACGGTCACACCGTTACGGTTACTGGAGACCGTTACTTGAGCATGTTGAGAGAGTTTTTCTATCCAGAATTACGCCGAATGAGAATTTCTTTCAACTCTGTGTGGTTTCAGCAAGATGGTGCAGCTCCTCATATAGCCCAACCTGTTATGACAGAATTGCGACGAAAATTTCCCAATAAGCTGATATCCAGAAACTTCACATTCCGTTGGCCACCCAGGTCGCCTGACATTACTGCACCTGACCTTTTCTTGTGGGGTTTTTGCAAACAGGAAGTCTTCAAAGCAATTCCAACAAATTTGAATGAACTAAGGCAATCCATTCGAGAAACAATTGCGGCTATTCCTGTCTCAACTCTCCAAGCAGTAATGAACAACTTTTTGGTAAGATGCCGCACATGCATCGACGAGCAGGGGGGGCATTTAAATTCCATTATTTTTAAAACTAATTAAGCTATATTTAATAAAATTTAATGAGCTTTAACATGAATAAAAGAAAAATGAATTCCATACACTGAAAAAAAAATTATTTGAGTTTCTTAATGTAGCAAAATTCATCAGCCACCCTGTATAACAAAAACACTTGGTCTGGTATGGGAACCCAGTTTAGATGTGTTTATATTTTCATTTTCGCCGTTTGCAACGCCAAATAAGGTAACTAAACGTACAATTCTCTCAGCTGTTGCTAGACTTTATGATCCACTCGATTGGCCCTGTAGTGGCCAAAGCCAAAATATTCATACAGAATTTGTGGAAGGAAAAGTTGAATTGGGATGAAAGTCCACCCCAATCATACCGAATGGCTAAATATATGCGACCAATACAAATTAGTTACTCGCTTTAGTTTCGACCGATATCTGCTCACCACTGAGTCTGACATTCAAATACATGGTTCTTCCGATGCGAGTGCTGCTGCCTATGGAGCTTGCATCTATATACGAGCGGATTTTGCTGGAACTATTCGAACTAACCTTCTTTGTTCCAAATCCCGTGGAGCGCCGCTTAAATCACTCACCATACCGAAATTAGAACTTTCTGGTGCTTTACTATTAGCAGAATTGATCGCGAAGGTCGTTAATGCAATTCCTTTCAAAGAAAGCAAAATATTTTGTCGGTCGGACTCAACAATAGTATTATCGTGGCTTCGAAATGAGCCATCTAATTTCAATGTTTTCGTCGCAAACCGGATAAATACAATTCAAACTTTAACCAAAGGAATGGTTTGGAGGTACGTTCCAACCAAATGTAATCCACCTGACATCCTTTCGAGGGGCGCAAACCCAAAGGAATTACTAGCCATGCCCTTGTGGAAATACGGGCCATCGTATCTTAATGATGAGCTTCAAGATTGGCCAAACTCCCGCTTACTACCCATTAAGGAATTACCAGAATTTCGAAAACGAGCGTTTGTATTTACAACAACGTCTGATATTTCTTTAAATTGCAAATTCGTTAACTCATTTGAAAAATTACAGAGAGTATATGCATACATTTATCGATTTTCTAGACCACCCATGATATTATTATTCGCATGATACAGAGGACACATCCTAGAGAGGAATACAAGGCCATCGAAGCTAAAGAGGTGTTAAAGAAATCATCTGACCTCAGTTCCCTGAACGCATTTCTCGACGACTATGGTTTGCTTCGAGTCGGCGGAAGGCTTCAAAATTCAACTTTAGATTTTTCATCAAAACATCCAATAATTTTACCGAAGCACCATCCTGTAACGAACTCAATTATTAGCAGCTTTCATAAAAGGCTTTTGCATGCTGGACCACAATCTTTATTAGCAAATATCCGTCTTCAATAGTGGCCCATAGGCGGCCGCAAAACCGTAAGTCAAGTCATTAACAAATGCATTCGCTGCTTTCATGCTAAACTTATGGAACATATAATGGGAAATTTGCCAGCCGCAAGAGTTCAATGTAATCGAGCATTCCTTATTACCAGAGTGGATTTTTGTGGACCATTTTTCTACAAATGCGATGTACGAAATCGACCCCCAATAAAATGCTACATTTCCATATTCATTTGTTTTTCAACCAAGGCCGTTCACATGGAGCTGGTAAAAGATTTGGCAACCTCATCATTCCTCGCAGCCCTAAAGAGATTTATTTGTACACGTGGGAGTAAAAGGGGAGTAAAAAGGTTACACCTTTGCCTGAATTGTCTCAAAGGAGGCCATTCCGTGAAGGAATGCAAGGCTGGTACTTGTAGACAATGCTCATTGAAGCACCATAGTTTGCTCCATCAAGGCACAAATTCAGCCCAGCATTCGATCCAAGCGCCTTCTTTTGCGAAGCTATCAACACAATCGCAAGTAGAAACTGCGCCAACCACTGCTGTTAATACATATTTTTCATCTTCATCTTTCGTCCCACCAGCTTCAACACTTGTTAGTTCTGCAGCTCAAACTTGCGTTTCTGATATTGATTTCGTTCTCTTAGCGACCGCCGTAATATACATAAAGGGTCAATCTGGCTCGTTAATCCCCTGCCGAGCTCTTTTAGATTCTGCGTTACAGCTTAATTTTATAACCAATCGTCTAGTTAACCAACTACAAATTAAGAAAATTATATCGTCACAGCTCATTTCTGGTATAGGCCAAAATGGTTTTTTCGCTAATCATATAGTTGATTTAGATCTGCATTCTCGCATTAACGATTATAGAGCCAAATTGACGGCTGTCGTCACATCTACTATAACAGACATGCAACCAAGTCGCTCGTTAAAAGATGTTAATTGGAACATACCTTCGAATATTCGTCTTGCTGACCCACAATTTTTTGAGCCTCAGCGTATTGATATGCTCATTGGAGCTAGCCTATTTTTTGATTTGCTATGTGTCGGTCAGATTGGGTGAAAATTTACCATGTCTACAAAAAACCAAATTAGGTTGGGTTGCATCAGGCGCCACTACATACAACACTACAAAACTATCTGGTTTAGCAGCCATCGACATGGCAATAGAAAATTATTTATTTTGTTGTGTTGATCTTCCGACAGGGTAGTAAGCTGATTTTTGTTGGAACGATTTTCCGTCATCCCTTGTCAAGTTTGGTTTTGTGACAAACCGGTTTCGGCGTTCTGCCATTTTCAATGCCTAGTTTCGTTCTTCGGCATTGAAAATGGCAGAACGCCGAAACCGGTTTGTCACAAAACCAAACTTGACAAGGGATGACGTAAAATCGTTCCAACAAAAATCAGCAATAGAAAATGATACAGAAACTGACTTAAACAGGGTGGTCGAAAATTTTTGGACAATTGAGAATTGCACTGCAGATTCACCAAAGAATACAGCAGAGGAGGACTTATGTGAAGAGCACTTCAAACAAAAGTATAAGCGTTTAGAAACTGGCGAATTTTCTGTACACTTGCCACCAAAATCACCTCCGTTAGAATTAGGCAATTCATACGAGCATGCTGTAAATCGTTTCAAAGCCCTGGAAAAAAGGTTTCAGCGCAATGCTGAACTGAAGCAAAATTATTCATTATTCATAAAAGAGTACCTCGATTTGAATCACATGTCCGTACTCGATACTATACCAAATCAAATTCCTTTACATTTTTTACCGTATCACTGTGTTTTTAAGGCTGACAGTACAACAACAAAATTACGTGTGGTGTTTGACGGCTCGGCTGCAACTAGTAATGGGCGTTCGCTAAACTCGATTTTGATGAAAGTGTTGGGTCCTTTCAACCCCCGCTTTTTGACATTTTACTTAGATTTCGAACGTTCAAAATTGCTCTTACCGCCGATATTGGCAAAATGTATCGATGCGTAAGAATGTCATATCCTGACAATTTACTTCAATGTATAGTATGGAGAGATAATCCTAATGAAAACTTTCGTATTTTTAAACTAGATACAGTCACATATGGAACAAAACCAACGTCATTCTTAGCCATTCGATCAATGCTGCAGCTTGCTCACGATGAAGCCCGTTTTTACCCAATTGGAGCTGAGACAGTACAAAGTGGTTTTTATGTTGATGATATGATTGCCGGCGCTGATTCCGTAGATGATGCCAAAGAACTTTTGAGCCAGACAAAGAAACTTTTATCTCGCGGCAATTTTCACTTGAGAAAATGGTGCTCAATTAATACTCTCGCTTTATCTGATGTTGCTGCTGAGGACAGGCAGGAATTCCTCACATTTGATGATGGTACAAGTATAACAAAAACACTTGGTCTGGTATGGGAACCCAGTTTAGATGTGTTTATATTTTCATTTTCGCCGTTTGCAACGCCAAATAAGGAACTAAAGGTACAATTCTCTCAGCTGTTGCTAGACTTTATGATCCACTCGGTTTTATTGGCCCTGTAGTGGCCAAAGCCAAAATATTCATACAGAATTTGTGGAAGGAAAAGTTGCATTGGGATGAAAGTCCACCCCAATCGTACCGAATGGCTAAATATATGCGACCAATACAAATTAGTTGCTCGCTTTAGTTTCGACCGATATCTGCTCACCACAGAGTCTGACATTCCAATACATGGTTTTTGCGATGCGAGTGCTGCTGCCTATGGAGCTTGCATCTATATACGAGCGGAATTTGCTGGAACTATTCGAACTAACCTTCTTTGTTCCAAATCCCGTGTAGCGCCGCTTAAATCACTCACCATACCGAAATTAGAACTTTCTGGTGCTTTACTGTTAGCAGAATTGATCGCGAAGGTCGTCGTTAATGCAATTCCTTTCAAAGAAAGCAAAATATTTTGTTGGTCGGACTCAACAATAGTATTATCGTGGCTTCGAAATGAGCCATCTAATTTCAATGTTTTCGTCGCAAACCGGATAAATACAATTCAAACATTAACCAAAGGAATGGTTTGGAGGTACGTTCCAACCAAATGTAATCCACCTGACATCCTTTCGAGGGGCGCAAACCAAAAGGAATTACTAGCCATGCCCTTGTGGAAATACGGGCCATCGTATCTTAATGATGAGCTTCAAGATTGGCCAAACTCCCGCTTACTACCCATTAAGGAATTACCAGAATTTCGAAAACGAGCGTTTGTATTTACAACAACGTCTGATATTTCTTTAAATTGCAAATTCGTTAACTCATTTGAAAAATTACAGAGAGTATATGCATACATTTATCGATTTTCTAGACCACCCATGATATTATTGTGACGAATTCGATGATTCCTTAATTATCAATCCTGGGTTCGATCACTATAAAGTCGAATAAACACACGCACAGATAATGTAAGTAATAGCTAGTTTTATTTATTAGTAATAAACGCAAAACAATTTTAAGAGCTTGGTAACTTTACAGTAGTTCACTATTGAACGCTTGAAAATAAACTGATCAACCTGCCTTGCTTGGTCACCGCCTTATATAGTCCAACAGGGTGCTTGCCTGCGCACCGAGAACTTTCTTGGTTGTTCGCTTTTCGTGTTCTGGAAGGGTCGGTCTTATTTATTAGCATCTCCTCTTTGCATCGTATTCGCAAACACTCGCGCCATCTCTCTTCCTCTTCCTAGTTATACGCTTGCATGCATAAGCGTAGCCATCGTTATCTCGGTTGTGTTAACTAGTGGTGGGAGTGTTATTGAGTTAGGGATGGTACATGCTTGAGAATAATCGCCACACTGCCCTCCACCTAAGTCTGATCGTCCCGATCAGACACATTGCCGGAACCAAACGCAGCTAGCCTTTCCAAATGGACCACCTTCATCTTATTCCTTGGCCTTCCCATAGTTTGTATGCGATATACCACGTCGTTGATCCGTTTTATGACTTTGTATGGGCCTTCCCAGTTACATTGTAGTTTTGGGGACAAACCTTTCTTACGCTGTGGGTTGTATAGCAGCACTAAATCTCCTTCTATAAAACCTTCTGAATTTATTGCTTTGTCGTACCTGGCCTTCATTTTATCGCTCATGATCTTAGTCCGTTGTCTCACAAAGTCGTGAATTTCTCTCATTTCTTCTTCCAAAACGCTAGTAGATTTCCGAGAATTTACTCCTGCATCAGCGTTTATCCCAAACTTCAAGTCAGCTGGCAATCGAAGATCATTCCCGAAAATTACCTTTGCAGGAGTGTGACCAGTTGTTTCATGTACTGCAGAGCGATATGCCATTAGGAATAAGGAGATGTGAGTATCCCAATCCTTCTGGAACTTATCCACTACTTTCCTCAGGTGCTCTTCCAAGGTTCTATTGAATCGTTCCACCATGCCATCTGACTGAGGATGTAGTGCAGTTGTTCGAGTTTTCCGAATGCCCAATGTCTTGCACATTTCCTGGAACACAGCTGATTCGAAATTTCTGCCTTGGTCAGAATGTATCTCCATCGGTGCACCAAACCGAGCTACCCAATTGTTAGTAAACACTTCTGCTATTGTTTCTGCCTCTTGATTTGGAATAGGGTACACTTCTGGCCACTTGCTGAAATAGTCCATAACTACCAGGACATATTTGTTTCCGAGTTTGCTAGTAGGAAATGGACCAGCTACATCCATGGCTATCCTCTCAAATGGCGCACCTGAGTTATACTGTTTCATTTGGCCATGGCTCCTTGATTTCGGTCCTTTAGCTTTGATGCATACTTCACAGTTGGCAATCCACTCCGCGACCGATTGACGGCAACCAACCCAATAGAATCTTTGCTTGACTTTCTCCAAGGTCTTGGTGACTCCAAGATGACCTCCGCTTGGACCGTTATGTAATTCATTGAGTACATCAGGGATTTTCTTCCTTGGGACGACTATCAGCTTTCGAACACATTGACCATCCTCACTCTCCCATATTCGATGCAAACAACCGGATTCTAATTGCAAACTATTCCACTGTGCCCAATATGACTTGGCAACAGGACTTTCTGCTGACATCTCCTCTCTTGATGGTCGCTCGTTTCGTTCGATTCCTTGCATTACATGTGTAAGATCTGGATCTTCGTGCTGAAACCTTCTTAATTGATCAATGTTCCATTCGTCCGTAGATGTTATAGTCATGAGCCGCACATCTATAATGTCTTCCTTGGCCTCAGCTTTGGAACAATGCTTGCATTCCAAGTTACATGGTCTTCGTGACATTGCATCAGCATTTCCGTGGGTGCTACCTTTGCGATGCTCTATGGAAAAGTCATAACTTTCCAGTCGCTCTATCCACCGTGCCAATTGACCTTCCGGATTACGGAACTGTAAGAGCCATTTCAACGCTGCGTGGTCTGTCCTGACGTGGAATCGCTGCCCATAGAGATACTTGTGGAAATGCTTAACGCACTCTACCAATGCCAACAGCTCTCTCCCGGTTACACAATAGTTCCTTTCAGGCTTCCCAATTGTTCGGCTGTAGTATGCAACTACCCTCTCCTGTCCATCAACAATCTGAGACAAAACACCTCCTATAGCATAACCACTCGCATCTGTATCCAGAATAAACTTTGAACCTGGAATTGGATATGCTAACATCGGGGCAGTGCATAGTCGTTCCTTCAATGTTTGAAAAGCCACCTCCTGTTCCTTCTTCCATTCAAAACTCATATTCTTCCTTGTAAGGTCATGGAGACTACTAGCTACGCTGGCAAAATTTGGTACAAATCGGCGATAATACGTGCACAGCCCAAGGAAGCTCCGTAACTCATGCAAATTTCTCGGTCTTGGCCAATCCTTTACGGCTTCGATCTTTTCCTTAGCAGTGCAGATTCCCTCCGCAGTTACCTTGTGACCCAAATAACTTACTTCCTTTTTAAACAAGGAACACTTCTTGGGACTTAGTTTCAGACCAGCACCAGCTATTCTTTGGAAAACTTCCTCCAAGTTCTTTAGGTGTTCCTCAAAACTTTTTCCCAGCACGATGATGTCGTCGAGGTACACCAAACATGTTTGCCAGTGCAATCCTTTTAGTATCTGGTCCATAAGTCTCTCAAAAGTAGCTGGAGCATTGCATAGCCCGAAGGGCATTACCGTAAATTGCCAAAGCCCTTCTCCAACGCTGAAAGCCGTCTTCTCTTTATCTTCATCCTTTACCTCCACTTGCCAGTAGCCGCTTTTCAAGTCCAGTGTGGAAAACCATTTCGTGCCAGATAACGAGTCCAGAGTATCGTCGATTCTTGGCAATGGATAACTGTCCTTCTTCGTTACGCCGTTCAATTTCCGGTAATCCACACAGAACCTCATTTTTCCATCTTTCTTTTTCACTAGTACTACCGGTGAGCTCCATGGACTAGCTGATGGTTCGATCACACCGCTGTCACTCATTTCCTGTATAATTTCTCTTACTACTTGGCGTTTGGCCAAAGGAATACTACGAGGAGCTTGGCGGATGGGCCTTGCATCACCAGTATCAATTTGATGCTTCACAACTTTGGTCCGACCTGGTTTAGAACCATCCTTGTCAAATATGCTCGAGTACTTTGATAGAAGTTCCTTTGCCTTTTTCTGATGATCTTTTTCGAGTCCTGCCGTCCACGACGTGATATCATCTGAAAGATTAATCTTGATGGTAGAATCATTTTCCTGAAGCTGTTCGCAATTGATAACTACCTCGACCTCTTGGCATTGTCCCAATATTGCTCCTTTGGAAAGTTTTATCGGCGATTTGAACTCATTAAGTACTCTTACCGGTACACGTCCATCTTGTTTTGTCATGGCCAGGGGTTTTCCTACTAATATGTTCGTCCTTGATTTGTTTGCTGCCTCGACAACCCACAACTTGTTTGTCCCATAATCTCCATCAATCTTTGCCCATATGATTGCTTCCGACTTCGGTGGAATTTGTTGGCTCTCCTCCACAAGCACTCGCTTATTAACGTATTTGTTTTCGTAACCAAAATTTAATGGCACATCCATGTTCTGGTAATTCATAATCCTGTTTTGCATGTCGATCTTGATGCCTTGCTCGCTTAAGAAGTCCAGACTATGATTTCGTCAACAATATCTGCTACTATAAAACTGTGTAGAACGGCCACGTTCCCAATTGCGATTTCACATGTTACTTCTCCTAGGACATGGGTGTCCTCACCAGTGGCCGTACGTAACTTTGCTCCATGCAATGGTCTCAGCTCCTTGTTGACTAAATCAGATCGAATTATGGAATGCGATGCGCCTGTATCCACAGTTAGCACGTGCTCTTTTCCATCTACATATGCAACAACAGTAACATTACTAGCTTTCCTTCCGATCTGTGAGACAGAGATTACGGGGCATTCAGTTGCGGGAGCCAGTCCACGCCCCTTTCGGCTGGCTCGATTTAGTTTAACGACTGATTTGGTTGGGAGGTTTGCTCATCTCCTTCAGCTTTGCGTTTTCGTCCACCTGAATTGCTGGGGTTACTGGAGCCAGTGCCGCAATAACGTGCTATGTGACCTGGTTTCCCGCACTTAAAGCATTTAATGGCACCATCACTTTTTTTCTGTACTCCGTTCAACGCTTCCAAAATTTTGTCTACCCAAGCCGGAGTGTCCACTTCTACGCGATGAGCCTTGTATGCAGGTTTACTCAGAAGCGAGGCTGTTTCCTGCGTCAGAGCATGCGATACCGTTTCAGCAAATGTCCTTTTCGGGTTTGCATATGTGGCCCGCTTCGTCTCCACATCGCGTATTCCATTTATGAAACACTGGATTTTTACCCTCTCCGTATACTCTACAGGTGCGTCTGCATTTGCTAGATGGGCCAACCTCTCGATATCCGATGCAAATTCCTGTAAAGTCTCATTAGGTTTCTGGAAGCGATTCTGTAGCTCTATTTGGTATATCTGCTTCCGATGTTCGCTACCATAGCGTCACTCAACTGCACCCATCAATGCATCATAACTGTTCCTTTCGGACTCGGGAATAGTCTGTAAGATTTCTGCTGCAGGTCCCTTCAATGCCACGAATAGTGCTGCAACTTTATCTTCAGTGCACCAATTATTCACCGCAGCCGTCTTCTCAAATTGCAGCTTAAATACCTGGAATGGAACAGAACCATCAAAGGAAGGTGATTTTACCTTGGGAGTATTCGCTAAAGCAGTTGTGCGATTTAGTTGCAATTCCTGGATACGGCCCTTCAAAGCATCCACTTCGGCCTCAATTTTGTCCTGCCGTTCTCTGAATATCTCTTGCACTTCTGTTATTTTTGCATCTTGTGTTTCCAGCCGCGATGACATATAAGTCCTTTGTTCTTCTAGTTGAGCAGAGATTTGTGATGAAACCTGGGTAGAAATTTCCGTCGACATTTCCAAAAAACGAGTCTCTTGGCCTTCAATTTTTGATGACATTCGTGACTCCTGCTCTTCCAGTCGAGATGTAACACGCGTCTCTTGTTCTTCCATTTTAGTCGACATCTGAGTTAATACAGCCAATATCATGTTTGTGTCGACGGTTGCTATTGGACTCGAAGACTCCTTTCTTTCTTCCATTTTTGTCGGTGCCTCCTCGACAAGATGAAAAACATGATCATCAACGTTGATTCCTTCTGCTTCCATAGCCTCTCGCAATCGTGACTGTAACTCTGATTTATTGCCTGTAGTGTTTAGTCCCCGTTGTTCCAACTCATTTTTGAGTTGCTGAATCTTTAATTCATTCAGCTTCGCCATGTCCTTGTTATCCTTAAATTCACTGGTATTTATTCAACAATACCGCTTCGGACACCAATTGTGACGAATTCGATGATTCCTTAATTATCAATCCTGGGTTCGATCACTATAAAGTCGAATAAACACACGCACAGATAATGTAAGTAATAGCTAGTTTTATTTATTAGTAATAAACGCAAAACAATTTTAAGAGCTTGGTAACTTTACAGTAGTTCACTATTGAACGCTTGAAAATAAACTGATCAACCTGCCTTGCTTGGTCACCGCCTTATATAGTCCAACAGGGTGCTTGCCTACGCACCGAGAACTTTCTTGGTTGTTCGCTTTTCGTGTTCTGGAAGGGTCGGTCTTATTTATTAGCATCTCCTCTTTGCATCGTATTCGCAAACACTCGCGCCATCTCTCTTCCTCTTCCTAGTTATACGCTTGCATGCATAAGCGTAGCCATCGTTATCTCGGTTGTGTTAACTAGTGGTGGGAGTGTTATTGAGATAGGGATGGTACATGCTTGAGAATAATCGCCACATTATTATTCGCATGATACAGAGGACACATCTTAGAGAGGAATACAAGGCCATCGAAGGTAAAGAGGTCATTTTCTAATAAATAATTGAAGGAAGTTATAAGTTTAAATAACAGTTCCGTTTGTAGCGTTGGCGGAAAAGGACGTGAAAGGTTGAAAGGTCCAGACAATTTTTATAAATAGACTTGGTGTTGGTTGGACCTCAGAAACGGACTTGGTCAGCTCTTGCACGCCTTTTTCGTCAACTTTGGGAAGTACAATGCTTGCTTGAGCTAGTATCAAGCACAGCTTTTGTGCTCCCCACAAAGGAACCACGAGAATAGAAAAAAATTACCATAAATTTGAAAGCAAAAAATTTGAGTTTGTGAAAAAAAAATCGAATATTGAAAATATGTGAAAATAACGGAACTATGAAGATAACGAAACGATAAATGTGATCGAAAAACTTGAGCTTGTGGAAAAAAGGAATATTAAAAAAATATGTGAAAATAACGGAACTGTGAAGATAACGGAACATATCGAATAACGGAACGATAAATGTGATGTGATTTGACTGAGAGATAGACCATGTGTTTTTGTACCTGGCAATATGGTCTGTGACCAAAGCCATAAGCAGCTGAATTATAATTCAGCTGTGAATTAAATACCAAAAAAAAAAAAAAAAAAAGAAGGTAAAGAGGTGTTAAAGAAATCATCTGACCTCAGTTCCCTGAACGCATTTCTCGACGACTATGGTTTGCTTCGAGTCGGCGGAAGGTTTCAAAATTAAACTTTAGATTTTTCATCAAAACATCCAATAATTTTACCGAAGAACCATCCTGTAACGAACTCAATTATTAGCAGCTTTCATAAAAGGCTTTTGCATGCTGGACCACAATCTTTATTAGCAAATATCCGTCTTCAATATTGGCCCATAGGCGGCCGCAAAACCGTAAGTCAAGTCATTAACAAATGCATTCGCTGCTTTCATGCTAAACCTAAACTTATGGAACATATAATGGGAAATTTGCCAGCCGCAAGAGTTCAATGTAATCGAGCATTCCTTATTACCGGAGTGGATTTTTGTGGACCATTTTTCTACAAATGCGATGTACGAAATCGACCCCCAATAAAATGCTACATTTCCATATTCATTTGTTTTTCAACCAAGGCCGTTCACATGGAGCTGGTAAAAGATTTGGCCATTACAACGCAGATTAACGGTTTGACTCAACATCCACCAAACCATAGAACGGTTCTCGTGGCACTTGACTTGTCAAATGCATTTGACACGGTCAATGACGCCACACTCCTCCGAGATCTGGATGAGACACCGCTCCCTGCCGGCCTTAAGAGGTGGACCGCTAATTACCTCAATGGTCGACAGGCAACAGTCAAATTTAGGAACAGGAAATCTAGACCACGAAGAATAAAAAAAAAGGGTGCCGCAAGGTGGTGTTCTCTCTCCCCTTTTGTTTAATTTCTATATTTCGAGACTTCCCCCCCACCAGAGGGAGTCTCCATTGTTTCCTACGCTGACGACTGTACAATAATGTTTACGGGTCGACATCAGGCTCAAAGTCACCAGGTGTGCGTTAAAGTCTCCGAGGATTACATTATCGCCTCTGAGTAGCGCACGAACGTAAGGGCGGTATTCACTCGAACAGCAGGTGACAGGCGGTACATACATAAATGCTAATTATGTCGAGATCGACATCGCCTGACCATCGCCTAACTACTTTCGTCATACCTGAGATATGGAAACAGGCGATTGTAGTTCCCCTACTAAAACCAGGGAAGCCGGGAACCAAGGAGACTCTTATCGTCCGATATCCCTCCTTTCGCCGGTTGCGAACTACTTTATTGCAAATCTTAAATTGGCCGATCACCAGCATAGTTTCCGCAAATCTCACAGCACTACTTCCGCTTTGGATGCTATTACAACACAGATAAATCATGGTTTGAATCAACACCCACCAAACCATAGGACGGTTCTCGTGTTCAAATGCATTTGATACGGTCAACCACGCCACACTCCTTCGAGACCTGGAAGAGACACCGCTCCCTGCCGGCCTTAAAAGGTGGACCGCTAATCACCTCAATGGTCGAGAGGCATCAGTCAAATTCAGGAACAAGAAATTTAGGCCACGAATAATAAAACAAGGGGTGCCGCAAGGTGGTGTTCTCTCTCCCCTTTTGTTTAATTTCTATATTTCGAGACTTCCCCCCCACCAGAGGGAGTCTTCATTGTTTTCTACGCTGACGACTGTACAATAATGTTTACGACATAGAATGCACATATGGGCCAAGAGTCAAATGTCCACGTAGACGGAGTACCTCTACCTACTGTCAACCCCCCGAAAATCTTGGGTGTGAGATTTGACAACGGCCTCACCTTCGGTGGTTATGCCGCCGCAATAGTCTCAAAAGTACAGAGCCGCAATAAGATCCTCAAGTCACTGGCCGGCAGTACTTGGGGAAAAGACAAAGAAACATTGCTTGCTACATATAAGGCTATTGGCCGGCCGGTTATTGACTATGCTGCGCCCATATGGTCGCCCAATCTTTCTGACACCAACTGGAGGAAATTGCAAGTCTGCCAAAATACCGCAATCAGAACTGCTACGGGATGTCTGCTTATGTCATCAGAGCCTCACCTCCATCAAGAGGCAAAATTGCTCAATGTTCAAGAGCAAGCGGAACTCTTGAGTAAGACAGTTCCTTCTGAACTGTTATAAGCCTGGTCATCCAAATCGACATCTTTTGGATGTAGCACCGCCCTCCAGAGACATAAGGAGACATCTTTGTAAGCACTATGACGAGATCCGGCACCATATCTCTTTGCCGTTGGATCTGCGGAACCATAGACGGGCTCTAAATGACCTCCACACCGAGTCGGTAGACAGATCGCTCATATCTTGGCCTGTGAATCCCGTTATCAATACTCAGCCACCCGAATTGGCTGAAGAGGAGCGTGTACTTCCGAGGGAGACTAGAGTCATGCTAGCACAACTTCGCTCTGGATATTGTAATAGGTTAAACTCTTACTTATCCAGACTGAACCCCAACATACCAAACACATGCCCTGCATGTGGTATGTCCCCTCATGATACCAAACATATCTTCTCCTGTTGTCAAACCTACTCTTCTAACACCTACATCACTCTGGTCCAACCCTGTGGAAACTGCGCGTTTCCTAGGACTTCCGTTAGAAGAGCCTGATGACAATTTAGAGTGGTCGAGCCCATTGGGCTCAATTTTTGAAATTTTATGAAAATTATTGTTGTTTTTTATTTTTTAATAATCATTTAATTAATTATTAAGTTTTTTATTTGAATAGAGTAGGAAAAATGTTTAGAGACAAACGTCATAGCTTTTCTTATAGATCCATTTCGGAAGCTGCTAAGATTCTTCATCAGAGTAATTGTGGCACGCATTGCTAACCATCAAGCTAACAATACGCTGACGGATGATTTGACAGTTAGTAGTGTGATCATGATGGACTTTTTGACAGATCTGTTTTATCAGCAGAACTGCTTTACCGGGAGTTCCGGCTGTGGTGTTGGCGGAAAAGGACGTGGAAGGTTGACTTATGGTCCAACCAATTTTTATAAATAGACTTGGTGTTGGTTGGACCTCAGAAGCGGACTTGGTCAGCTCTTGCACGCCATTTTCGTCAGCTTGGGGTGTCCAATGCTTACTTGAGCTAGTATCAAGTTCAGCTTTTGTGCTCCCCACAAAGGAACCACGAGAATAGAAACAATTACCATTAATGTGAAAACAAAAAAACTTGATTTTGTGAAAGGAAAAAATGGAATATTGAAAATAACGGAACTGAACTACGAGAATAGAAACAATTACCATTGGTGTGAAGGCGGAAAAAGTTGAGTTTGTGAAAAAAAAACGGAACTGTGAAGGTACATGAAGATTTCAAATAAAGGAACAATAAATTGACGCTTGCATTAATTTTGCTAATATATCTCACATAAGCTACTTTTTTTTAGTTTTATTTTGTTTTGTTGTTTTTCCGACAGGGTGAATGATTGATGTATATTGGAACGATTTTTCGTCATCCCTTGTCAAATTTGGTTTTGAGACAAACCGGTTTCGGCGTTGTGCCATCATCAGTGTCGATTTTCGTTCTGATCTGTTGTGGTCGTTTGTCTTGTATTTATAGTAGGTAGCAGGTAACGTCAGCATGGGTGTCTGTTTGTGTACGTGTGTGCATGTGTTGTGTGTGTACATTCAGAAACGGGGGTGGTTTTGCATCGATCGGTTTTTTGTGTGGTTGACTTTTTTTCATTTGATCTCGCATTATCGACTATGTCGTTAGCCAATTTTTCTCAACTTTCATATGTTGAGTAAACCCAAAAAAAAAAACTGCCTTACCGCGTGCTTTTTGAATTTTTATGAAAATCATTGTTGTTTTTTATTTTTTAATAATCATCTAATTAATTAAAAGTTTTTAATTGAATATAGTAGGAAAAATGTTTAGAACCGGCTGTTGTGGGAATGTATGTCCCCTCATGATACCAAGCATCTCTTGCTGTTGTTGTTAACAGTGCTTCGCCCTGCCCAATGGGCTCGATCACTATTGGGCTATTGGTGCACTATGCCGGGCATGGGGCAATCAAAACTGTTCCTGGGGGGATATTACACCTCCCGCTACTGGGCTATAATAAGCCTCTCCAAAGTTAATCTAAGATTGTTTACCAGTATTCTTACAGGTCATTGCAGACTCAACAGTCCACTGCACAAAATGGGTATACTAGCAGAATATGCATGCCGCTTCTGTCACACAATGGCGGAGACTGCAGAGCACATCTTTTTAGCATGCTACGCAATCGCTAGAAAAGGGCAAAATTCCTGGGATCACCATGGGCAGTGCACAAACACATACAAACCCTCAAGCCAACAGAAATAATAACATCCTGAGGGAGGTCGGCTTGGATGAGGTGGTATGAAGAGACGAGGGCACAATAGACCTACTGATCGCAGTGCATTCCTCAATTTTTATCTATATATCTATCTAGAAATAACAACAACGAACGTTTTGAAGAAGCTTGCGATTCTGTGTGTGGAGGTATTTAGCCCGGAGTGCAGCCATCTTTTAAATCTTCTTCCAGCAAACGCAGCAGAACCAATCTCTTATTCCCGAATTGTGTTCAACACCCGCCCGGAGGGGGAAAGGTGACGAGGTCAGGTAAAACCCGAGTAATTCCTGTGCAATAGAACAGGCTGTTGTAGGAATGTAGCTTAATGGTTACCAGAGCCTGCCAAATTTCTCCAATGAAGAAGTTTAGCTGCTTCCGAAATGCATCTATAAGAGAAGCTATGGCGGTTGTCTCTAAAAATTTCATAGTATATTTAATTAAAAAAATGTAATATTAAAATTATTACAAAATAACAAAACAATAATAATTTTCATAAAAATTATTATTCTTGGCCTTGAGCTCATTTATGGTCATGAATACTTTGAGGAATGTACAGGACGTAAAAGCAGCGATTCAATGAAATTGTTCGTATACGAATAAAAGCCTCGTCTAGATAAAGCTTTAGACACAACAGCCGGTTCTATCGCACCGGAATGACCCGGGTTTTTTTACCCGGCCAAGGGCTGTTATTTCAGTGTAACCCTGTCCAATCTGTCCCGTCCCACCCTTAAATTGTCATCCTCGGAGCAAACCCTTGCAGCTGTGTTGCTCCATTGTCTCTTGTTACGGGCTGGGGTCGAACCCAATCCTGGACCAAGAGACTGGATCTGCTGCGTTTGCTGGAAGAAAATCTATATTAAACGGTCGTATTCGGTACAATGCGCCAAGTGTAAGAGATGGTTACATAAATCTGGATGTTCAGGGCTTAACCCTGCCATTCACAGACCCCCTACGTACCCCCGGCACCCCCTGCTTCCAGCCTGCACGTGGGTCAGGAACACCACCTCCTAGTACCTTTCACTACGTGCACCGTTTGTCTGCAAAGATTATATACGCCTGCGACATCGGTCAAGTGCAACAATTGCCTTGGCCTGTATCACACCCTTATGTGCTCTGGGCTCGCAAACGGTAACCTTTGGACGGATTCGTTCATAGCCCCCTGTTGCAGTACACAGCCGCCTTCCACGCCAGACAACATCGGCCATGGCGCTGTCAACTCTAGACTGCGACATGGTTTAGGCCTTAGCCTACCACCACCTAGGCAAACGCATCCGTCCCTCACGCCTAGTATGTCCCCCGTCTCCCCCCCACACTTCAAAATTCTGCAGCTGAACTGTAACGGATTAGCTGGAAAGATCGCGGAGATAACTGACTTTATGAAAATGCACATCAAAATCGCCGCGATACAAGAGACAAAACTGAACACGAGATCGGACTTACGAACCTGTGATGGGTATAATGTACATCGTAAAGACCGTCCCAGCGGTCTTGGGGTGGCCTTGCGTTCATTACACATCACTCTGTACAATATAATCTATTTTCACCTGACGTCGACCCCAGGGGCTCTACCTTAGAATGCCAAGGCATAGCAGTCCGGTCAGGAGACGCCGACCTGCAAATCATAAACATCTATATTCCTCCTGTCACGTGTTGTCCTAAAGATTATCATCCCGACATTAGTGCGTTGCTAAGGGGCGATAACCGTCTAATCCTAGGCGACTTCAACGCGCATTACGATCTCTGACACTCCAACTTGCCAGCAGACAGCAGAGGACACGCAATTGCAGACCAAATAGATAACTCAGCATTCTGTACAGTCAATGAAGATGCCCCCACCAGGGTGGCAGGTAACTGTCACAGTTCGCCAGACATCTCCATAACGAGCGCGGGCCTTATTAACTTTGTCATCTGGCGACCGATGCTTACATTAGCTTCAGACCACCTACCCATCTTACTCTCTGTTGAACGACCGACCGACTTCATAACGACTGATAAAATAACATACATCAACTTCACCAAAGCGGACTGGGACCGCTTTACTGAATATACAGAGCGCTCCTTCGCTGCCTTACCCACTCCTACGGACGTACGCAAAGGCGAAAGAGAGTTTTGCAAGATCATTGATTCAGCCTCATGCCGCTTTATTCCTGCTGGCAGAATACCAGAAATTCGTCCGAATTTCCCGCCAGAAGCTGCGGCGATGGCAAGAGAACGTGACCAAGTGAGACTCATCAATCCCGCAGATCCCAGAATAAAAGATCTCAATGCGGAAATTCGTAGGATCGTCAACGAACACAAGCTGACCAAGTGGAAACAACACCTCGAGACATGCAACCTCTCCGGCGGAGTCGGCAAATTATGGTCGACTGTCAAGGCCCTATCCAATCCGACCAAACACAAAGACAAGGTCGCCATTGCTTTCGGCGACAGCGTCAAATCGGACGCCAGGAAATGCGCGAGCTCCTTTTGCCAGCTGTTTATAATGCATCCACGTGCGGATAGGACTAAGAGAAGAGCCTTCCGACGTGCGCGCAAACACAAACACTCTACTGCGCCTAATGCCGTCTCAGTCGCAGAGGTTAAGGAAGCCATAATGAAGGCCAAACCCTCAAAATTCATCGGACCCGACGGAATAGCCATGAAGATGATCAAACACCTTGGCCACGAAGGACAGAGTTATTTAGCGGCTCTCTTTAATCTCTCTCTAACTACCTTCGTTATACCTGAGATATGGAAACAAGCGATTGAAGTTCCCCTATTAAAACCAGGGAAGCCGGCGAACCTAGGAGAGTCTTATCGTCCGATATCCCTCCTTTCGCCGGTAGTGAAATTACTAGAGTCCATTCTGCTTCCTTACTTCGTTACAAATCTAAAATTGGCCGATCATCAACATAGTTTCCGCAAAAATCATAGCACGACATCCGCTTTGAACGCCATTACAACGCAGATTAACAACGGTTTGAATCAACATCCACCAAACCATAGAACGGTTCTCGTGGCACTTGACTTGTCAAATGCATTTGACACGGTCAATCACGCCACACTCCTCCGAGATCTGGATGAGACACCGCTCCCTGCCGGCCCTAAGAGGTGGACTGCTAATTACCTCAATGGTGGACAGGCAACAGTCAAATTTAGGAACAAGAAATCTAGACCACGAAGAATAAAACAAGGGGTGCCGCAAGGTGGTGTTTTCTCTCTCCTTTTGTTTAATTTCTATATTTCTAGACTTCCCCCCCCACCAGACGGTCTCCATTGTTTCCTACGCTGACGACTGCACGATAATGGACTCGGGCAAGGGTCCCTCCATTGAAGAACTCTGTATTAGAATTAACAGTTACCTCCATGACCTTTCCAGCTTCTTCACCGAACGTAATCTGACCCTGTCTCCGACTAAATCTACGGCGACCCTGTTTACTACATGGAATGCGCAGATGGGGCAAGAGTTAAATGTCCACGTAGACGGAGTACCTCTACCTACTGTCAACCACCCAAAAATCTTGGGTGTGACATTTGACAACGGCCGCAATAGCCTCAAAAGTACAGAGCCGCAATAAGATCCTCAAGTCACTGGCCGGCAGTACTTGGGGAAAAGACAAAGAAACATTGCTTGCTACATATAAGGCCGGCCGGTTATTGACTATGCTGCGCCTATATGGTCGCCCAATCTTTCTGACACCAACTGGAGGAAATTGCAAGTCAGCCAAAACACCGCCATCGGAACTGCTACGGGATGCCTGCTTATGTCATCTGAGTCTCACCTCCATCAAGAGGCAATATTGCTCAATGTTCAAGGGCACGCGCAACTCTTGAGTAGACAGTTCCTTCTGAACTGTTATAAACCTAGTCATCCAAACCGACATCTTTTGGATGTAGCACCGCCCCCCAGAGACATAAGGAGACATCTCCGTAAGCACTACGATGAGATTCGGCATCATATCTCTTTGCCGTTTGATCTGCGGAACCATAGACGGGCTCTAAATGACCTCCACACTGAGTCGGTAGACAGATCCCTCAGATCTCGGCCTGTGAATCCCGTTATTAATACTCAACCACCTGAATTGGCTGAAGAGGAGCGTGTACTTCCGAGGGAGACTAGAGTCATACTGGCACAACTTCGCTCTGGATATTGTAATAGGTTAAACTCTTACTTATGCAGACTGAACCCCAACATACCAAATACATGCCCTGCATGTGGTATGACCCCTCATGATACCATACATCTCTTTTCCTGTTCAGTTGAACCCACTCTTCTAACACCCACATCACTCTGGTCCAACCCTGTGGAAACTGCGCATTTCCTCGGACTTCCGTTAGAAGAGCCTGATGACAATTTAGAGTGATCGAGCCCATTGGGCAGGGCGAAGCACTGTTAACAACAACAACAACAACAACATCTTTTGGATGTAGCACCGCCCCCCAGAGACATAAGGAGACGTCTCCGTAAGCATTACGATGAGATCCGGCATCATATCTCTTTGCCGTTTGATCTGCGGAACCATAGACGGGCACTAAATGACCTCCACACCGAGTCGGTTGACAGATCTCTCAGATCTCGGCCTGTGAATCCCGTTATTAATACTCAACCACCTGAATTGGCTGAGGAGGAGCGTGTACTTCCGAGGGAGACTAGAGTCATACTGGCACAACTTCGCTCTGGATATTGTAATAGGTTAAACTCTTACTTATCCAGACTGAACCCCAACATACCAAATACATGCCCTGCATGTGGTATGACCCCTCATGATACCATGCATCTCTTCTCCTGTTCAGTTGAACCCACTCTTCGAACACGTACATCACTCTGGTCCAACCCTGTGGAAACTGCGCGTTTCCTCGGACTTCCGTTACAATTTAGAGTGATCGAGCCCATTGCGCAGGGCGAAGCACTGTTAACAACAACAATTTTTTACAGGTTAACATTTATAAGCTTTTAATCAACTTGCCGGGCCGATTATATTTATTAAAAGTAAGCTTTATGTTTGTTGCGGGAAGCTTTTAAAAATTTATTTTAAGTTTACTTTTCTTTTTCTCATCTGTTTAGGGAAAACGTGCAAATGTATTTCAATAGTGTACATACCGTGTCAGAATTTGATGAAAATGATAAGGAATCGGCATAGGAACTACCCATTTGAAGAGGCTCCCCATCTGCTTCTTTCGGATTTCTAAAAAAATTATTAAATACATGAAACGCCCCAAAGTAATACAAAATAATTACCGATAGCGGTGCATTCGAACAACGTGATCTGAAATCATTTGGTCAATGTCATTATCAATTACATCCAACATCACAAATAATAAATCGAATCGTGAAAGAAGGGAGTCCTGAAGGCCAATATTCTCCATAGGTGTTCTATATTGATCGTACTATGTAAAACAAAAATATATTATATTAATATGCAACAAGAAACTGTTTATTTTGTTACTCTTCCATAGACAGGATTAGCAGCCGCTAAAACCGAGCAGCGTGCATTCAAAGAAGCATGTATGCCTGCTTTTGATATTGTGACACGCCCTTGTTCCATAACTTCATGAATTGCAGTACGGTCAATATCACTCATTTTATCGAATTCGTCAATACAAACAACCCCACGGTCAGCTAAAACCATTGCACCTGCTTCTAAACGTCTTTCACCAGTTTCCTGATCAGTGGTTACAGCAGCCGTTAAACCTACACCACTGGAGCCCCGGCCCGTAGTGGGAATAGCCCTAGGTGCAGTATTTAATACGTATCGTAACAACTGGGATTTAGCAACACTAGGATCGCCAATAAGAAGAACATTGATATCTCCACGCAAGCGAGTGCCATTTGGTAAAACTTTTTCTACCCCTCCTAGCAATAAGCACAATATTGCTCGCTTAACGAATGAGTGGCCGTGAATAGAAGGAGCCAAGCTTTTTGCAAGCAAATCAAAAATATCATTGTTTCTAGCTATCTTTTTACAGAGTATTATATCTTCACGGCTAATATCCATACTATTTTCCTTGGATAAAAGAGATATGTTATTGGCCAGCAATACAGTTCTAAACGTCCCTGATGTATAGCCCCCGAATTTCCCTGGCAGGCAACGGTAACTACCCACGATTTGTACACGATCGCCCGGCTTACACCGATCAACCATATCATCATCACAAATAATGTCGACTGAACGTGGCAATTGACCAGCGGGAGCTTTTTCCGGCATTTCTTGAATAGTAATGGTTTGATGATCTTTGTAAACGGATAATCCAAATTCAGTTTCAAGCAAATTTCCATCATCGTCTTTCGTGGGATATACAGCACTAGATGGTACAGCTTCGAATGACGTTAAGTCTGTATATTTCCTTTCCATTACTTTCTTAGTTGTTGAACAGTAATGAACGCTGCGAACTACTTTGGGGTGAATTAAAGAGACCTTTGTAACGATACCTTCAACACATACTAAATTCCCTAGATATCTAGTAGACGGTACAATTTTTACTTCATTTAATCATTTGTAATGAACAACTCGTTGCAATACTTACACTGATGTTAGTGAACGTGGGGTAACATGACGATTACCGAAACAACCTTCATATCCTATAAAAAAATCTTCGTGAATTTTTGCAAATGCAGGATCTAAAGTAGCGACATATTCCTTGAGTGCTCGTCCAAAGGCCAATTGCTCGTCGCAAGAATTAGATAGCAGACATTGGGCCCTAAGGGGATTTTTCCGTTTCAAATCATTTATGTTGACAATCAATCTACGGCTCTTCTCTACAACCATATCTTTTATTAAACCGGAATAAATTCCTTGGTCTTCTTCATCGTCCAAAAAGTCTACGTATTCCCGCTGTATGTCTCTTATATAATGTTCAGCGTCCTCCATATCTTAAGACTTTGCAGATGTTGATTCTGGGCGGGATGATCAAATAGCATACTACAATTTGGCGCGGTTTATGGTATGTTCCAGTAGTATCGTTTAATAATTTTATTGTGACGAATTCGATGATTCCTTAATTATCAATCCTGGGTTCGATCACTATAAAGTCAAATAAACACACGCACAGATATTGTAACTAATAGCTAGTTTTATTTACTAGTAATAAACGCAAAACAATTTTAAGAGTTTGGTAACTTTACAGTAGTTCACTATTGAACGCTTGAAAATAAACTGATCAACCTGTCTTGCTTGGTCACCGCCTTATATAGTCCAACAGGGTGCTTGCCTACGCACCGAGAACTTTCTTGGTTGTTCGCTTTTCGTGTTCTGGAAGGGTCGGTTTATTTATTGGCATCTCCTCTTTGCATCGTATTCGCAAACACTCGCGCCATCTCTCTTCCTCTTCCTAGTTATACGCTTGCATGCATAAGCGTAGCCATCGTTATCTCGGTTGTGTTAACTAGTGGTGGGAGTGTTATTGACTTAGGTATGGTACATGCTTGAGAATAATCGCCACACTGCCCTCCACCTAAGTCTGATCGTCCCGATCAGACACATTGCCGGAACCAAACGCAGCTAGCCTTTCCAAATGGACCACCTTCATCTTATTCCTTGGCCTTCCCATAGTTTGTATGCGATATACCACATCGTTGATCCGTTTTATGACTTTGTATGGGCCTTCCCAGTTACATTGTAGTTTTGGGGACAAACCTTTCTTACGCTGTGGGTTGTATAGCAGCACTAAATCTCCTTCTATAAAACCTTCCGAATTTATTGCTTTGTCGTACCTGGCCTTCATCTTATCGCTCATGATCTTAGTCCGTTGTCTCACAAGGTCGTGAATTTCTCTCATTCCTTCTTCCAAAACGCTAGTAGATTTCCGAGCATTTACTCCTGCATCAGCGTTTATCCCAAACTTCAAGTCAGCTGGCAATCGAAGATCATTCCCGAAAATTACCTTTGCAGGAGTCTGACCAGTTGTTTCATGTACTGCAGAGCGATATGCCATTAGGAATAAGGAGATGTGAGTATCCCAATCCTTCTGGAACTTATCCACTACTTTCCTCAGGTGCTCTTCCAAGGTTCTATTGAATCGTTCCACCATGCCATCTGACTGAGGATGTAGTGCAGTTGTTCGAGTTTTCCGAATGCCCAATGTCTTGCACATTTCCTGGAACACAGCTGATTCGAAATTTCTGCCTTGGTCAGAATGTATCTCCATCGGTGCACCAAACCGAGCTACCCAATTGTTAGTAAACACCTCTGCTATTGTTTCTGCCTCTTGATTTGGAATAGGGTACACTTCTGGCCATTTGCTGAAATAGTCCATAACCACTAGTACATATTTGTTTCCGAGTTTGCTAGTAGGAAATGGACCAGCTACATCCATGGCTATCCTCTTAAATGGCGCACCTGAGTTATACTGTTTCATTTGGCCATGGCTCCTTGATTTCGGTCCTTTAGCTTTGATACATACTTCACAGTTGGCAATCCACTCCGCGACCGATTGACGGCAACCAACCCAATAGAATCTTTGCTTGACTTTCTCCAAGGTCTTGGTGACTCCAAGGTGACCTCCGCTTGGACCGTTATGTAATTCATTGAGTACATCAGGGATTTTCTTCCTTGGGACGACTATCAGCTTTCGAACACATTGACCATCCTCACTCTCCCATATTCGATGCAAACAACCTGATTCTAATTGCAAACTATTCCACTGTGCCCAATATGACTTGGCAACAGGACTTTCTGCTGACATCTCCTCTCTTGATGGTCGCTCGTTTCGTTCGATTCCTTGCATCACACGTTTAAGATCTGGATCTTCGTGCTGACACCTCCTTAATTGATCCATGTCCCATTCGTCCGAATATGTTATAGTCATGAGCCGCACATCTATAATGTCTTCCTTGGTTTCAGCTTTGGAACAATGCTTGCATTCCAAGTTACATGGTCTTCGTGACATTGCATCAGCATTTCCGTGGGTGCTACCTTTGCGATGCTCTATGGAAAAGTCATAATTTTGCAGTCGCTCTATCCACCGTGCCAATTGACCTTCCGGATTACGGAACTGTAAGAGCCATTTCAACGCTGCATGATCTGTCCTGACGTGGAATCGCTGCCCATAGAGATACTTGTGGAAATGCTTAACGCACTCTACCAATGCCAACAGTTCTCTCCGGGTTACACAATAGTTCCTTTCAGGCTTCCCAATTGTTCGGCTATAGTATGCAACTACCTTCTCCTGTTCATCAACAACCTGGGACAAAACACCTCCTATAGCATAACCACTCGCATCTGTATCCAGAATAAACTTTGAACCTGGAATTGGATATGCTAACATCGGGGCAGTGCATAGTCGTTCCTTCAATGTTTGAAAAGCCACCTCCTGTTCCTTCTTCCATTCAAAACTCATATTCTTCCTTGTAAGGTCGTGGAGACTACTAGCTACGCTGGCAAAATTTGGTACAAATCGCCGATAATACGTGCACAGCCCCAGGAAGCTACGTGCAAATTTCTCGGTCTTGGCCAATCTTTTACGGCTTCGATCTTTTCCTTAGCAGTGCAGATTCCCTCCGTAGTTACTTTGTGACCCAAATAACTTACTTCCTTTTTAAACAAGGAACACTTCTTGGGACTTAGTTTCAGACCAGCACCAGCTATTCTTTGGAAAACTTCCTCCAAGTTCTTTAGGTGTTCCTCAAAGCTTTTTCCCAACACGATGATGTCGTCGAGGTACACCAAACATGTTTGCCAGTGCAAACCTTTTAGTATCTGGTCCATGAGTCTCTCAAAAGTAGCTGGAGCATTGCATAGCCCGAAGGGCATTACCGTAAATTGCCAAAGCCCTTCTCCAACGCTGAAAGCCGTCTTCTCTTTATCTTCATCCTTTACCTCCACTTGCCAGTAGCCGCTTTTCAAATCCAGTGTGGAAAACCATTTCGTGCCAGATAACGAGTCCAGAGTATCGTCGATTCTTGGCAATGGATAACTATCCTTCTTCGTTACGTCGTTCAATTTCCGGTAATCCACACAGAACCTCATTTGTCCATCTTTCTTTTTCACTAGTACTACCGGTGAGCTCCATGGACTAGCTGATGGTTCGATCACGCCGCTGTCACTCATTTCCTGTATAATTTCTCTTACTACTTGGCGTTTGGCCAATGGAATACTACGAGGAGCTTGGCGGATGGGCCTTGCATCACCAGTATCAATTTGATGCTTCACAACTTTGGTCCGACCTGGTTTAGAACCATCCTTGTCAAATATGCTCGAGTACTTTGATAGAAGTTCCTTTGCCTTTTTCTGATGATCTTTTTCGAGGCCTGCCGTCCACGACGTGATATCATCTGAAAGATTAATCTTGATGGTAGAATCATTTTCCTGAAGCTGTTCACAATTGATAACTACCTCGACCTCTTGGCATTGTCCCAATATTGCTCCTTTAGAAAGTTTAATCGGCGATTTGAACTCATTAAGTACTCTTACCGGTACATGTCCATCTTGTTTTGTCATGGCCAGGGTTTTTCCTACTAATATGTTCGTCCTTGATTTGTTTGCTGCCTCGACAACCCACAATTTGTTTGTCCCATAATCTCCATCAATCTTTGCCCATATGATTGCTTCCGACTTCGGTGGAATTTGTTGGCTCTCCTCCACAAGCACTCGCTTACTAACGTATTTGTTTTCGTAACCATAATTTAATGGCACATCCATGTTCTGGTAATTCATAATCCTGTTTTGCATGTCGATCTTGATGCCTTGCTCGCTTAAGAAGTCCACACCAACTATGATTTCGTCAACAATATCTGCTACTATAAAACTGTGTAGAACGGCCACGTTCCCAATTACGATTTCACATGTTACTTCTCCTAGGACATGGGTGTCCTCACCAGTGGCCGTACGTAACTTTGCTCCATGCAATGGTCTCACCTCCTTGTTGACTAAATCAGATCGAATTATGGAATGCGATGCGCCTGTATCCACAGTTAGTAAGTGCTCTTTTCCATCCACATATGCAACAACAGTAACATTACTAGCTTTCCTTCCGATCTGTGAGACAGAGATTATGGGGCATTCAGTTGCGGGAGCCAGTCCACGCCCCTTTCGGCTGGCTCGATTTAGTTTAACGACTGATTTGGTTGGGAGGTTTGCTCATCTCCTTCAGCTTTGCGTTTTCGTCCACCTGAATTGCTGGGGTTACTGGAGCCAGAGCCGCAATAACGTGCTATGTGACCTGGTTTTCCGCACTTAAAGCATTTAATGGCACCATCACTTTTTTTCTGTACTCCGTTCAACGCTTCCAAAATTTTGTCTACCCAAGCCGGAGTGTCCACTTCTACGCGATGAGCCTTGTATGCAGGTTTACTCAAAAGCGAAGCTGTTTCCTGCGTCAGAGCATGCGATACCGTTTCAGAGAATGTCCGTTTGGGGTTTGCATATGTGGCCCGCTTCGTCTCTACATCGCGTATTCCATTTATAAAACTTTGGATTTTAACCCTCTCAGTGTACTCCACGGGTGCGTCCGCATTTGCTAGATGGGCCAACCTCTCGATGTCCGATGCAAATTCCTGCAAAGTCTCATTAGGTTTCTGGGATCGATTCTGTAGCTCTATTTGGTATATCTGCTTTCGATGTTCGCTACCATAGCGTCTCTCAACCGCACCCATCAATGCATCATAACTGTTCCTTTCGTACTCGGGAATAGTCTGTAAGATTTCTGCTGCAGGTCCCTTCAATGCCACGAATAGTGCTGCAACTTTATCTTCAGTGCACCAATTATTCACCGCAGCCGTCTTCTCAAATTGCAGCTTAAATACCTGGAATGGAACAGAACCATCAAAAGATGGGGTTTTTACCTTCGGGACACTCATTGAAGTAGTTGGACGATTCAGTTGTAACTCCTGGATACGACCTCTCAGTGCGTCTACTTCAGCATCGATTTTATTCTGTAGCTGTGCAATTTTCGCATCCTGCACTTCTAGCTGCGAAGACATTCGTGCCACCTGCATAGATATACGCTCCTCTTGTTCTTCCAATTTTGATGTTATACGTGTCTCCTGGTGTTCCATCTGAGATCTCACGTATGCCTTCTGTTCGTCTAGTTGAACTGAAATCTGAGATGCCATTTGTGCCTTTTGTTCTTCCAACTGAGATGCCATGTGTGTCTTTTGTTCTTCCAACTGAGCTGAAATGCTAGATGACATCTGTGTCAATACAGTCAACAACGCGTTAGTGTCCACACTTGCGGCTGGAATTGTAGACTCCTTCTCTTCCATTTTTGTCGATGCTTCTTCCACAAGATGAAACACATGATCGTCAACGTTAATTCCTTCAGCTTCCATAGCCTCTCGCAATCGTGACTGTAGCTCGGATTTATTGACTGTTGTATTCAATCCACGCTGTTGCAGCTCATTTTTGAGTTGCTGGATCTTCAGCTCATTCAACTTTGCCATGCCTTTGTTATCCTTGAAAACTCTCGGTATTTATTTAACAATATCACTTCTGACACCAATTGTGACGAATGCGATGATTCCTTAATTATCAATCCTGGGTTCGATCACTATAAAGTCAAATAAACACACGCACAGATATTGTAACTAATAGCTAGTTTTATTTACTAGTAATAAACGCAAAACAATTTTAAGAGTTTGGTAACTTTACAGTAGTTCACTGAACAACGCTTGAAAATAAACTGATCAACCTGTCTTGCTTGGTCACCGCCTTATATAGTCCAACAGGGTGCTTGCCTACGCACCGAGAACTTTCTTGGTTGTTCGCTTTTCGTGTTCTGGAAGGGTCGGTTTATTTATTGGCATCTCCTCTTTGCATCGTATTCGCAAACACTCGCGCCATCTCTCTTCCTCTTCCTAGTTATACGCTTGCATGCATAAGCGTAGCCATCGTTATCTCGGTTGTGTTAACTAGTAGTGGGAGTGTTATTGACTTAGGGATGGTACATGCTTGAGAATAATCGCCACATTATGCAGTAAGGGAACACATTGTGACGAATTCGATTATTCCTTGATTATTAATCTTGAGTTCCATCACTATAAGGTCAACTAAACACAAGCACATATAGTGTACTATACTGTTCATACTGAGTCTGCATTTCGCATTTACCTCGCATTTTAGCATTTAACACAAAATGCAGCATTTATTTTCACATTTACCATAAAAATTTTGATGTCTTTACTTTCAACGTCAACTCTAAAAACTGCATTAAAATGTCGATATTGATACCCAGAGACGCGTTTCGGACAAAGGAACCCTAATCCGGTGGGGGAAACCCATTATTTTTAGTAATTTAAAAGTTACTGGCAAAAAAAATCTACCTATGGGGAGAGCCCTTTTCCATAGTATTTGTGGGCAGAATACCTTTCTGCGTGAATGTGTCCAAGCATGCGTCTGGTCCCTTGACGATACCCATCATCTTTTCACCTGGTCGGCGGAGCAGACTATTCTAACAGCAATTTAACTCTGGTACAACCCTGTTTCCCAGGACTCCCGTTAGAAGAAATTGATGTCAATTTTGGGCAGGGCTGCTCATCGTTACCACAGCACCAACAACAACCTTTTGGATTCAATGTATTTTTATACGTAGTAGTGCATGTCAAGCAAGTGAATTTTCTTATGTTCGTATACTGATTGCTAGTTATATTTTTATACCTAGTAGTGCTACGCACACAAGGTATATTAACTTTAGTCGCATAACGGCAGTACGTATGGCATAAACGGATCGAGATAGATATTGACTTATAGATATCAAAATGTTCAGGACGAAAAGAGAAGTTGATTAAGCCATGTCCGTCCGTCCGTCCGTCCGTCTGTGAACACGATAACTTGAGTAAATTTTGAGATATCTTAATGAAATTTGGTATGCAGGTTCCTTAGCACTCATCTCCAAACGCTATTTAAAATGGTTGAAATCGGATGATAGCCACGCCCAATTTTTATGTGTAGAATATTTTCGAAACAAACAAAAAAAGTGATTACTCAGTACATAATACACCTATAAGGATAAAATTTGGTGTATACATTGAGATTGAGGCAAAAAATAAATTTTTCAAGAATTTGATTAAGTCAAATTTAGAAAGGTTATTAATCATAAATCAAACACCGTTCAGGATACCGAACCGAAATTGAGCATGCAGGTTTCCAGGTATGCCAGGAATGTTGGCGAAATCAGCTAAGGTCCACGCCCGCTTTTATATGAAAGATTTTGAAGAGGATCGTAGATATATTAAATAGGCAATAGCTTTGCGTAAAATGCTTTACATTATTTTTATTTCACTTTTAAAGTTTCCGTGAACTAAGAAATTTAAAAAATTAAAATGTTCGAAAATGGGCGTGGCCCTGCCCCTTTTATAGTGGACTATTCCACAAAACTTTTTATGTCATAACTCCGCCAAAAATTAATTTGTCGAAAACAAATTTGGTGATAATGTTCAATATATAAAGGTAACTGTTTGTTGTAAAAATGGGCGAAATCGGTTTATGTCCACGCCCAGTTTTTTAAAATAGTTCGGAAAATTTTTTTTGTAAAATTGAAAAAGCGATATTTCTACAACTAAGCAAGTTATATCAATCAGATTTTGCACACATAATAAGCTGTTTAAGGAAAACTCGACCGCAAAAATATTTTGTCAGTTTTGAAGAAGTAGGCGTGGGGCCGCCCACTTTTCAGCATAAAATTTCTGCTATTTTCAAAGGCAATCGCTTATAATTCAATCTTGATATTTAAAAAAATTTGTCAAATCAGAAAACACACAAGCACAATACTCGGACACGTAGTTAATAGCCCACTGCATCTTTTTTGATTTTCGTAACTTTCATAAACATTAAATGTATGTAAGTATGAGAAGAAGAAGAGAAAATTTCACTAAAAGGATCAGCACGATGAGCGGAGTCGATTTAGCCATGCCCGTCTCTCCGTCCGCCTGCCTGTCTGTCCGTCTGTCTATTTGAACGCAAACTAGTCTCTCAGTTTTACAAAATAATTCTGAAATTCGTTGTTTGCTTTCGCCATTTTATAATATACTAGCAAACCCGGTAGACGTTGTTTTGACGTTTTGATAAATAGAACACATCTATATATAAAATGTCATTCAATTGAACCAAATAAACTCCTAACTATACCGAACTGCAGCTTTATATAACCTGGTGGCTTTTCCAAAAGCTATATACAGACCATGGTACAATAAGAAGGTAAAGTCAACTCTAAAGCAACAACATACTGGCGTAAAGATTGTCAAAATCAACTGTCTGGTGTTAGCAAATGAAAGGAAGAGAAACCAGAAAATTTTTAATTTGTGAGAAATTATGTGGTGCAAGCATGGTTGAAAACTGATTATTATTGAATAATGTCGCCATATTTGCAATTGTTTTTAATATAAGCGTTAGAAAAACCACAAAATTGCAAATGCAAATCACGCTTGTTTACATTTTGCTGGTTTAGATTCCTCTGTTTGCATCTCCTTCTGACAATGTATACGCCAGTGTGTTCAAAAATATTCAATCAGCTGATGAAATGACACAACCTTATTATTGAACCATGATACAGACTGTGTCGTGCCCAGCAAACTCCTGAACCTATTGTGAAAGTTCAAGAGCAAAAGCAAAACACAAAATATGTAGGCGTGGCACCGCCCAATTTGGAAAAATTATGTAGATATTGACTAAGTGACACATATACCCAAATATCATTAATTTAGACCAAAAAAGTTCGGAGTTATTACGAATTGAAACTTTATATAGCCTGGGGGCGTGGCTTCGCCCACCTTTATAAAACTATATATTGTCTATGCTGTCAACAGTGAACCCAAGTATATATTGTGGAAATTTCATAAAGATCCATTGAGTACTTTGGCGCCTATAAAAGACACACATTTTTTTATATCTATTTTTGTTACGCACACAAGGTATACGTATTACTCATTCGGCATAAACGAATCGAGATCTATATTTATTAATGATATTGTGACGAATTCGATGCTTCCTTAATTATCAATCCTGAGTTCGATCACTATAAAATCAAATAAACACACGCACAGATATTGTAACTAATAGCTAGGTTTATTTACTAGTAATAAACGCAATACAAATTTAAGAGTTTGGTAACTTCGCAGTAGTTCACTGAACAACACTTGAAAATAAACTGATCAACCTGCCTTGCTTGGTCACTGCCTTATATAGTCCGACAGGGTGCTACCTCACGCACCTAGAAGTTTCTTGGTTGTTCACTCCTCACGTTCTGGAAGGGGCGGTGTTATTGGCATCTCCTCTTTGCATCGTATTCGCAAACACTCGCACCATCTCTCTTACTCTTTCTAGTTACATGCTTGCACGCGTAAGAGTAGCCATCGTTATCTCTGTTGTGTTTCACTAGTGGTGGGAGTATTATTGAATTAGAGATTGTACATGCTTGAGAATAAACGCCACACTGTCCTTCACCTAAGTCTGATCGTCAGACACATTGCTGGAACCAAACGCAGCTAGCCTTTCCAAATGGACCACCTTCATCTTAGTTTCCATAGTTTGTATGCGATGTACCACATCGTTGATCCGTTTTATGACTTTCTATAGGCCTTCTCAGTTACATTGTAGTTTTGGGGATAAACCTTTCCTACGCTGTGGGTTGTATAACAACACTAAGTCTCCTTCTATAAAACTTTCCGAAATTATTGCGTTCTCGTACCTGGCCTTCATCTTATCGCTCATGATCTTAGTCCGTTGTTTCACAAGGTCGTGAATTTCTCTCATTTCTTCTTCCAATACGCTAGTAGATTTCCGAGTATTAACTCCTGCATCAGCGTTTATCCCAAACATCAAGTCAGCTGGCAATCGCAGATCATTCCCGAAAATTACCTTTGCAGGAGTCTGACCAGTTGTTTCATGTACTGCAGAGCGATATGCCATTAGGAATAAGGAGATGTGAGTATCCCAATCCTTCTGGAACCTATCCACTACTTTCCTCAGGTGCTCTTCCAAGGTTCTATTGAACCGTTCCACCATGCCATCTGACTGAGGATGTAGTGCAGTTGTTCGAGTTTTCCGAATGCCCAATGTCTTGCACATTTCCTGGAACACAGCTGATTCGAAATTTCTGCCTTGGTCAGAATGTATCTCCATCGGTGCACCAAATCTAGCTACCCAATTGTTAGTAAACACTTCTGCTATGGTTTCTGCCTCTTGATTTGGAATAGGGTACGCTTCTGGCCACTTGCTGAAATAGTCCATAACTACCAGGACATATTTGTTTCCGAGTTGGCTAGTTGGAAATGGACCAGCTACATCCATGGCTATCCTCTCAAATGGCGCACCTGAGTTATACTGTTTCATTTGGCCATGGCTCCTTGATTTCGGTCCTTTAGCTTTTATGCATACTTCACAGTTGGCAATCCACTCCGCGACCGATTGACGGCAACCAACCCAATAGAATCTTTGTTTGACTTTCTCCAAGGTCTTGGTGACTCCAAGATGACCTCCGCTTGGACCGTTATGTAATTCATTGAGTACATCAGGGATTTGCTTCCTTGGGACGAATATCAGCTTTCGAACACATTGACCATCCTCACTCTCCCATATTCGATGCAAACAACCGGATTCTAATTGCAAACTATTCCACTGTGCCCAATATGACTTGGCAACAGGACTTTCTGCTGACATCTCCTCTCTTGATGGTCGCTCGTTTCGTTCGATTCCTTGCATCACGCGTGTAACATCTGGATCCTCGTGCTGACACCTCCTTAATTGATTCATGTTCCATTTGTCCGTAGATGTTATAGTCATGAGCCGCACATCTATAATGTCTTCCTTGGCCTCAGCTTTCGAACAATGCTTGCATTCCAAGTTACATGGTCTTCGTGACATTGCATCAGCATTTTCGTGGGTGCTACCTTTGCGATGCTCTATGGAAAAGTCATAACTTTGCAGTCGCTCTATCCACCGTGCCAATTGACCTTCCGGATTACGGAACTGTAAGAGCCATTTCAACGCTGCATGGTCTGTCCTGACGTGGAATCGCTGCCCATAGAGATACTTGTGGAAATGCTTAACGCACTCTACCAATGCCAACAGTTCTCTCCGGGTTACACAATAGCAACTACCTTCTCCTGTCCATCAACAATCTGGGACAAAACACCTCCTATAGCATAACCACTCGCATCTGTATCCAGAATAAACTTTGAACCTGGAATTGGATACGCTAACATCGGGGCACTGCGTAGTTGTTCCTTCAATGTTTGAAAAGCCACCTCCTGTTCCTTCTTCCATTCAAATCTCATCTTTTTCCTGGTAAGGTCATGGAGACTAGCTACGCTGGCAAAATTCCGTACAAATCGGCGATAATACATGCACAGCCCCAGGAAGCTCCGTAACTCATGCATATTTCTCGGTCTTGGCCAAGCCTTCACGGCTTCGATTTTTTCCTTAGCAGTGCAGATTCCCTCCCTTGTGACCCAAATAACTTACTTCCTTTTTAAACAAGGAACACTTCATGGGAATTAGTTTCAGACCAGCACCAGCTATTCTTTGGAAAACTTCCTCCAAGTTCTTTAGGTGTTCCTCAAACTTTTTCCCAGCACGATGATGTCGTCGAGGTACACCAATCATGTTTGCCAGTGCAATGCTTTTAGTATCTGGTCCATAAGTCTCTCAAAAGTAGCTGGAGCATTGCATAGCCCGAAGGGCATTACCGTAAATTGCCAAAGCCCTTCTCCAACGCTGAAAGCCGTCTTCTCTTTATCTTCATCCTTTACCTCCACTTGCCAGTAGCCGCTTTTCAAGTCCAGTGTGGAAAACCATTTCGTGCCAGATAACGAGTCCAGAGTATCGTCGATTCTTGGCAATGGATAACTGTCCTTCTTCGTTACGTCGTTCAATTTCCGGTAATCCACACAGAACCTCATTTTTCCATCTTTCTTTTTCACTAGTACTACCGGTGAGCTCCATGGACTAGCTGATGGTTCGATCACACCGCTGTCACTCATTTCCTGTATAATTTCTCTTACTACTTGGCGTTTGGCCAAAGGAATACTACGAGGAGCTTGGCGGATGGGCCTTGCATCACCAGTATCAATTTGATGCTTCATAACTTTGGTCCGACCTGGTTTGGAACCATCCTTGTCAAATATGCTCCAGTATTTTGATAGAAGTTCTTTTGCCTTTTTCTGGTGATCTTTTTCGAGGCCTGACGTCCACGACGTGATATCATCTGAAAGATTCATCTTGATGGTAGAATCATTTTCCTGAAGCTGTTCACAATTGCTAACTACCTCGACCTCTTGGCATTATCCCAATATTGCTCCTTGGGAAAGTTTAATCGGCGATTTGAACTCATTAAGTACTCTTACCGGTACACGTCTATCTTGTTTTGTCATGGCCAGGGTTTTTCCTACTAATATCTTCGTCCTCGATTTGTTTGCTGCCTCGACAATCCACAATTTGTTTGTCCCATAATCTCCATCAATATTTGCCCAGATGATTGCTTCCGACTTCGGTGGAATTTGTTGGCTCTCCTCCACAAGCACTCGCTTACTAACGTATTTGTTTTCGTAACAAAAATTTAATGGCACATCCATGTTATGGTAATTCAAAATCCTGTTTCGAATGTAGATATTGATGCCTTGCTCGCTTAAGAAGCCCACACCAATTATGATTTCATCAACAATATCTGCTACTATAAAACTGTGTAGAACGGCCACGTTCCCAATTGCGATTTCACATGTTACTTCTCCTAGGACATGCGTGTCCTCACCAGTGGCCGTACGTAAATTTGCTTAATGTAATGGTCTCACCTCCTTGTTGACTAAATCAGATCGATGGAATGCGATGCGCCTGTATCCACAGTTATTACGTGCTCTTTTCCATCTACATATGCAACAACAGTAACATTACTAGCTTTCCTTCCGATCTGTGAGACAGAGATTACGGGGCATTCAGTTGCGGGAGCCAGTCCACGCTCCTTTCGGCTGGCTCGATTTAGTTTAACGACTGATTTGGTTGGGAGGTTTGCTCATCTCCTTCAGCTTTGCGTTTTCGTCCACCTGAATTGCTGGGGTTACTGGAGCCAGTGCCGCAATAACGTGCTATGTGACCTGGTTTCCCGCACTTAAAGCATTTAATGGCACCATCACTTTTTTTCTGTACTCCGTTCAACGCTTCCAAAATTTTGTCTACCCAAGCCAGAGTTTCCACTTCTACGCGATAAGCCTTGTATGCAGGTTTACTAAAAAGCGAGGCTGTTCTTCCAACTGAGATGCCATGTGTGTATTTTGTTCTTCCAACTGAGATGCCATGTGTGTCTTTTGTCCTTCAAGCTGTGTTGAAATGCTAGAGGACATCTGAGTCAATACACTCAACAACGCGTTAGTGTCCACACTTGCGGCTGGAGTTTTAGACTCCTTCTCTTCCATTTTTGTCGATGCTTCTTCCACAAGATGAAACACATGATCGTCAACGTTAATTCCTTCAGCTTCCATAGCCTCTCGCAATCGTGACTGTAGCTCTGATTCATTGCCTGTCGTATTCAATCCACGCTGTTGCAGCTCATTTTTGAGTTGCTGAATCTTCAGCTCATTCAACTTTGCCATGCCTTTGTTATCCTTGCAAACTCTCGGTATTTATTTAACAATATCACCTCTGACACCAATTGTGACGAATTCGATGATTCCTTGATTATCAGTCCTGGGTTCGATCACTATAAAGTCGAATAAACGCACGCACAGATAATGTAAGTAATAGCTAGTTTTATTTACTAGTAATAAACGCAAAACAATTTTAAGAGTTTGGTAACTTTTACGTTTTACTATTGAACGCTTGAAAATAAACTGATCAACCTGCCTTGCTTGGTCCAACAGGGTGCTTGCCTACGCAACGAGAACTTTCTTGGTTGTTCGCTTTTCGTGTTCTGGAAGGGTCGGTGTTATTTATTGGCATCTCCTCTTTGCATCGTATTCGCAAACACTCGCGCCATCTCTCTTCCTAGTTATACGCTTGCATGCATAAGCGTAGCCATCGTTATCTCGGTTGTGTTAACTAGTGGTGGGAGTGTTATTGACTTAGGGATGGTACATGCTTGAGAATAGTCGGCACACAGCCCTCCACCTTAAACCTTATTTCCTCCAGGGATTCAATCTCCGACATCAATCCTCTCCTGCAGGGATTCCCACAAAGCATTACATTGTCACATCTTCCACCCATTTTGTCCGGCATTAATCCCACCTGGATGTGTGACCTTACTTTCGTTCCCAGTGGTACCCGGTAAACATTCCTGTAACTAATTTCTTCAGGATTCCGGTCCGTTCTCTCATGCCCAATGCACTGTTTCACTTTATCCACTAAGTTGCGCTGCTTAATCGGAACATGACCACCAGAATTTCGTCTTTTTTCTCAGCACACTTTGCACACCTAGTAATCCATTCCCTTACAGATTTTCTGGAACCAATCCAATAGAACTGCCGCTCTACCTACTTCTGCGTTTTCTTTATTTACATGTGCCTTCCCTCTGGGCGCTTTGGTAACATCTGGAATTCTTGCCTGTGCGCAATATGCTTTTGGAATGCGACTCTCTCTAAACATCTCTTCTCTTCTTGGCTATTTATTCTCCTTCAGTGCTTTCAACACACGTGCCAAGTCTGGATCTTCCTCCTGGCCTTGCCGAATCTTCCTCAGGAGGCACCTGTCCATAAAAGCCAATGGTCGGGGAGCTACCTCTGCCTCACGAGGCTCCTGTTGCTCGATCTCCAAGATCACTCCCTTAGTGTTATAGCCACTTCTGTGCCCAAAGGGCAGAGGTACGTCTTGGCCTTTGTAAGTCATAACCCTATTCCTTCCGTTGATGGGAATGTCTTCCTTAGCCGAGAAGTCGACGCCAATGATGACTTCGCCTACAATATTTGCTATCAAGTTGTGATAAGTAGCAAAATTTGCAATCACAGCTTTACACTTCACTTCTCCCAGGACTTGCTTTCTTTCACCAGTAACTGTCCACAACTTAGCTTTCTGCAATGGTCTCACCCTCCCGCTGACCAAGTAACTTCGAATGATGGAATGTGAAACAGTCAGTTAGCGCTTTTCCTTCAACAGACAGTAACATAATTCGCTTTCCGTCCGAGTTGTAGTGCAGAGATTATGGGGCATTCATCTTGCTCATATCTTCCAGCTTTGTGTTTACGCCCATCTGCGTTGCTGGAGTCTCTGGAGCCGAGAATGCAATAATGCGCAATATCACCAGATTTCCCGCATTTGAAGAATTTAATACCACCATCACTTTTACTCTGTACTCCATTCAACGCTTCCAAAACTTTGTTTCCCCAAGCCGGCGTTTCCACTTCTCTATGAGCTTTGCATGCAGGCTTACTGAAAGGCGAGGATGTTTCTTGCGTTAAAGCGTGTGATACCGTCTCAGCTAATAATCTCTTTGGATTTGCGCATGTGCCTGGCTTCTTCTCCACATCACGAATTCCATTTATAAAACTTTGGATTTCTACCCTCCCCATGTACTCTACGTATGCGTCTGAGCTTGCTAGATGGGTCAACCTCTCAATTACGAGGGCAAATTCCTGCAAAGTCGAATTAGCCTTCTGGAAGCGATTCTGCAGCTCTATTTGGTATATCTGTTTTCGATGTCTGCTACCAAGGCGTCTCTCAACTGCACCCATCAATGCTTCATAGTTGTTTCGTTCGCAATCAGGAATCGTCTGCAAAATTTCAGCTGCCCCATCAATGCGACGAATAGTGCAGCAACTTTGTCTTCTTCTTTTTTCTTTAAATGGTCATCTAACCGCCCGGGCGATTTTGACCGTCCAACATAGCTCGCCAGTCGTTTCTTCGTTGCGCCAACTGGCGCCAATTGTAAACACCGCGGTATTGCAAATCGGTCTCCACTTGGTCCTTCCATCGGAGTCGTGGTCTCCCTCTTCCTCTGCTTCTACCGGCTGGTGCCGATAAGAATACACTACGTGGCCTAGCCAGCGAAGCCGCTGTGTTTTAATTCGCTGAACTATGTCGGCGTCTGCGTAAAGTTCATACAGCTCATCATTAAATCTTCTTCGGCACTCGCCGTCGCCAACGCGTAGAGGTCCACAAATCTTTCGAAGAACCTTTCTCTCGAATACTCCAAGAGCCGCCTCATCAGATGTTGTTAGGGTCCACGCTTCTGCACCATATAGCAGGACAGGTGCGATGACTGACTTGTAGAGTGTTATTTTCGTTCGTCGAGAGAGGACTTTACTTTTCAATTGCCTACTCAGTCCGAATTAGCATTTGTTTGCAAGAGTAATTCTTCGTCGGATTTCTAGGCTAACATTATTGTTGGTGTTAATGCTGGTTCCCAGGTAAACGAAGCCCTTTACTATTTCGAAATTATTGCTGCCAACAGTGGCTTGGGTGCCAAGGCGCGAATGCCCTCGCTTTGCCCTCGTTCACCACCAATCCCATTTTCTCCGCTTCATTTTCTAATTTGGAGTAAGCAGAAGTTAAGGCGCGGTTGTTAAGGCCAATGATATCAATATTGTCAGCATACGCCAACAGTTGCACGCTTTTATAAAATATTGTTCCAGCGCGGTTAAGTTCTGCCGCTTGTCTGGTCGATGGTAGATTTACCAGGTATGAAGCCACACTGATAAGGTCCAATCAGTCTGTTCACGTCAGGCTTCAGTATTTCCCACAATACGCTTGATAGGACCTTATCATATTCAAAAGGCTGATTCCGCGATAATGGGCGCAGTTGGCAGGATCACCCTTCTTGTGGATTGGGCAGAGAACACTTAGATTCCAATCTTCAGGCATGCATTCATCCAACCATATTCTTCATAGAAGCTGATGCATGCATGAACAGCTCAGCAGGCAAACCATTGTTATTGTTTTTCAATCGGGATATTGCTATTCGCACCTCATTATAGTCGGGTTGTGGAACGGGAATTCCATCATCTTCGATTGTGGGCTCGGGTTCGGCATCTGCTCTGGTTTCTTGCTCAGTTTCTCCATTTAAAAGGGCAGAGAAGTGATCCCTCCATATTCTGAGTGCTCTCTGAACATCGGCCACCAGGTCGCCGTTCTCATTCTTACAGGAGTTTGCCCCGGGTTTAAAACCTTCTGTCCTTCGCCGAATTTTTTGATAGAATTTTCGGCCATTATTCCCGTTGGCCAGCATCTCAAGCTCCTTAATTTCACGCTTTTCTGCCTCTCTTTTTTCCCCCCGGAAAAGCCGCCTCGCTTCCCTTTTCAACTGGCGGTAGTCTTCACACACACTCCTCGTTGCATTCGATCTCAGCGTTGCTTTGTAGGCTTCGTCCTTTCTTTTCGTTGCAGCGCGGCACTCTTCATCATCATACCAGTTGTTTCTTCGCGTTCGCCGGAATCGAATTACTTCTTCGGCTGCGGTACGGAGTGCTCCTGAGATATGATCCCACTGCTCATGCATTCCACTAGGTTGAATTGTGCTCTCGGAGAGCAGGTGTGAGAGGCGATCTGCGAAATAATTGGCGGTCTGTTGCGATTGCAGACTTTAGACGTCCAGCTTTTCCTGCGTTTTTGTTGCACCTGTTTTGTCGTACAGAGGCGGGTACGAATCTTGGCTGCTACTAGGTAGTGATCAGAGTCGATGTTAGGTCCTCGTATTGTGCGAACATCTAAAACGCTGGACGCATGCCGTCCGTCTATCACAACGTGGTCGATCTGGTTGCGTGTTTTCCGATCGGGGGACAGCCATGTAGCCTGATGGATCTTCTTATGCATAAACCTAGTGCTGGATATGAACATGAATCCATTTGGCGAAGTCTGATCGTGGAGACTGAACTTCCCGACAGTGGGGCCGAATACACCCTCCTTACGCACCCTGGCGTTAATGTCGCCAAGCACGACTTTAATATCGTGACGGAGGCAGCGCTCGTATGCTTCTTCCAGGCGCTCGTAGAATGCATCCTTTTCCACGTCGTCCTTCTCTTCCGTCGGTGCATGAGCGCAGATAAACGATGCTGTGAAAAATCGTACTTTTATGCGGATTGCGGCGAGACGCTCGTTCACGGGTGTGAACGACAGTACTCGGTGACGGAGTCTCTCTCCCCCCACAAATCCCACGCCGAAACTGCGCTTGTCTTCATGCCCACTCTAGTAGATGTTGCAAGGTGGTTTGATCGTGTTTTCTCGCCCCATCGATCGCATCTCTTGTATGGCGGTGATGTCACCTTTTGCTTTCCTCAGGACCTCAACCAGCCGGGCCGCGGCACCTTCCCCATTAAGGGACTGGACATTCCATGTACATGCCCTTATCTCGTAATCCTTATTTCGTTTGCGGGTGTTGTCATCTAAAGGAGGGGTTCTCATATCCGAGGCTTTGTTGTTGGATTTCATTGGAACGTTTGTTAATTGATATTAGAGGAAAAATTACAACGTTATGCACAGCGATGGTATGGGATGACATGTGCCCAGCTTCTCATCAGACCCCTTCTCGGACACTGAGATATGAACCCAAGTGTCTGCACCAAAGCCGTTGTTAGAGTACCCTAACAACTAAGCTATGATGCCCTGTAGCGTCACGATGCATTTTTCCTCTAATGTGCCATTTGCTTATTCCTTTTATACATTCTTTGGTACATATATTTTATATGTCAACTCAAGGAAAGTGGAATATTTTTAGGCGCGTTCATAGAACAGTTTTAGATACAGAAGGGCATTTTTGCATATCAAAACTTCCGTGTTATTTGTTATGCACCCGCACTGTACCTATAAAAATTACGTTGTTTTATGTGGTGGATCCCAAACCCAACGCACAACCCGTTTCACTTTGTCTTCAGTTCCCAATTATTCAAAGCTGCAGTCTTCTCAAACTGTAGCTTAAATACCTAAAAAGGAACAGAACCATCAAAGGAAGGGGATTTTACCATAGGAGTATTCGCTTAGGCAGCTGGACGGTTCAGTTACAGCTCCTGGATACGGCCTTTCAAAGCATCTACTTCGGCCTCAATTTTGTGTTATCTTTTCATCTTGCACTTCTAGTTTCGATGACACCCTTGCCTCCTGCTCTTCCAACTGCGATGATATATATGCCTTCTGTTCTTCCATTTGACATCTCATCCTTCGTACAATACTTGAATACAAACTGATCCTCTTGCCTTACTTGGTTACTGCTTTATATAGTCCGACAGGGTTCTACCCTACACACACAGAAATTTCTTAGCTGTTCCCTCTTCGTGTTCTCGAAGGGTCGGTGTTATGTATTGACATCTCCCCCTTGCCTTCAATTCGCAAACACTTGCGCGAGCTCTCTTCATCTTGCTTGCATGCATAACCGTAGCCAGCGTTATCTCTGTTATGTGGAACTAGTGTGGAAGTGTTATTGAGCTAGGGATGGTACATACTTAAGAATATTCTCACAATATTGTACCATTCCTAACTCAATAACACTCCAACTACTAAGATATAATGAGTGTGCTCATAGGGGTGTAAGTCAGTTTCAGTATTGGTAGCATACTTATAGGAGTTAAATGTACCTGTTTGGGTAAAAGTAGATTAGTCCTTTCGTACCAGTTCGGGTATAAATTGGTACAATTGGTATCTAAATAGGGCATGCTCAAACAAATGTAAACAGTTCAACCCATACAAAGTGATCAGAACTGTTATTAGTCGCATCCTCCTTTGCGATTCGTCCCGGACTGATTCTAAACTAATCACATTCTTTGCAGGGATATGTCTACTAATAGCGCAACTTACTCCGAATCCGCACACGCACACAAACCAGACAGGGTGCGTTGCATTCAATATTCATAATAAACCAATCAAATTTAAAAACTGCAGTATTGAAAGTGAAGACATAAAACATCCAAACTATTGAATATTAAGCAGTTATAACACTTTATCAGTTCCTACAGAATGTAAATTTTAGTTAAAATTTAAATTTTTGGTGGTAGTTTTTACCTTAAAACAACTCTGAAAGCGATTTCCTTCAATACACTTTCCTGGAGTACCTTCATCCACTACCTTCCACTCCGATTCGAAAAAAAAAGTTCCCAAACTAGTAGGGGTAAACAATGGTGTTTGCTAATACAAGGCAAAAAGTAAATGCTAATAAACAACCAATGTTCTAGAATGCAAGGACAGAACTGTGGAGACGCTTGTGGGTGATAAAACTGTAACTGGGGCAGACTATAAAATGCAGCATACAAGCATGAAAGGATGATCAGTTTGTGAATTTGTATCGCGTTTATTATACCTAGTAGTACTACGCACACAAGGTATATTAAATTTAGTCGCGTAATGGTGGTATGTAATGGCATAAACGGATCGAGATAGTTATTGACTTATGTATATCAAAATGTTCAGGAGGAAAAACGAAATTGATTAAGCCATGTCCGTCGGTCCGTCCGTCTGTTAACACGATAATTTGAATAAACTTTGAGATGGCTAATAAAATTTTGTATGCAGGTTCCTTGGCAGTCATCTCCGAGAACTATTTAAAATAGGCGAAATGGAATGATTTATATATAGAATATTTTTGAAAACACAAAAAATGTGATTATTCACTACATAATTCAATTATGAGGATAAAATTTGGTGTGTACATTAAAATTAAGGCACAAAATAAATTTGTCAAGAAAGGGTCCACCCCCAGTTTTATACGAAATAAAGGGTGTTTTTTTTAGGGGTATAGAACTTCGAATTGAAATAAAACACAAGAAAATCGTTTTAAGGTCCATCAATTTGGCTTTATTGGAAGGATAATTTTATGCCATTAATGTTTAAATATGATTTCGGGCATGTGGCCGCCGCGGCTGGCTCGAATAAAGCCAATTCTACAGGTCCAATTTTCAACCACTTTTTCGAGCATATGGGGCCGTATGTCGGCAATAACGCCACGAATGTTGGCTTCCAATTCCCCTAACGTTTCTGGTTTGTTGGTGTAGACGAGCGACTTCACATATCCCCAAAGAAAATAATCCAATGGTGTCAAATCACACGACCTTGGTGGCCAATTGACAGGTCCATTCCGCGAAATTATGCGCTCATCGAATGTTTCCTTCAATAAATCGATTGTGACGTGCGCTGTGTGGCATGTAGCGCCGTCTTGTTGGAACCACAACTCATCCACATTCATGCCATCCAATTCGGGAACAAAATAGTCTGTTATCATGGCTCTATACCGGTCTCCATTAACGGTAGCTGCCTCTCCAGCATTATTGCGGAAGAAGTATGGCCCAATGACTCCACCAGCCCATAGAGCACACCAAACAGTCAGTTTTTGTGGATGTAATGGCGTTTCAAGGGTCTCATGTGGATTCTCTTCACTCCAAATGCGGCAATTTTGCTTGTTGACGTAGCCATTCAACCAAAAATGAGCCTCATCACTGAACAAAATTTTGCGATGAAAATCAGCATCGAAATCAATCTCATTTTCGGCCCATACACCAAAATCACGACGCATTGCATGGTCTCGCGGCTTTAATTCTTGATCAAGCTGGATCTTGTAAGGTCGCAAGCCAAGATCTTTGCGCAAAATCTTCCATAAAGTTGATGGACAAAGCTCCAATTGCTGTGCACGGTGGCGAATCGATTCATTCGGGTCCTCTTCAACACTTTGCTCTACAGCGGCAATTGTTTCTTCGGTGCGCACTGTTCGACGTCTCTGCGGATGCGTATTATCACATAGAGTAAACGTAGTGCGAAAACGATCCATGGTTAACCGAATTAATTGCTCTGATGGACGATTATGTCGACCATAAAATGGACGGAGCTCACGGTAAACTTCGCGAACTGAACCATTATTTTCGAAATAAATTTGCACGATTTGCAAGCGTTGTTCTTTTGTCAACCTGTTCATGATGAAATGGCAAACCAAACTGAACATAAATGACATTAGAGTTGCCAGATTTGACCACAAAATGCCAGTTTTATCTCTATTCGAAAAACAAACCTGTAAAAAAACACCCTGTATTTTGAAAATGATCAAAAATATATTTAATAAACAATAACTTTGCGTAAAATAGCCTTATATCATTTCTATTTCACTTTCAAGGAAAAAAAGATAAGTTTTCGGAAATGGGCATGGCCCGCCCCTTTTATAGTGGATTATTTCCCAAAACTTTTTATGCCACAGTTCCGAAAAAAATTGATTTATCGAAACGATATTTGGCGAAAATGTTATGTATTAAGGTAAATGTTTTTTGTAAAAATTTGTTTGTAAAATGTAAAACGCGATATTTCTATAACCCTGCAAGCTATATCATTAAGATCTTGCACACATAATAAGCTTTTAAAGCAAAACTCGACCACAGAAAATTTTGTGGATATTCAGCATAAAAATTTTGCTACTTTCAAAGGCGATTGCTTGTAGTTTCAACTAGATATTGTTGAAGTAGAAGTTGTTAATATCCCACTTCAATAGGGCAGTTATATACCTTCTTTGGTTTTCATACCTTTAATGAACGTGATATGTTTGTAAGCATGAGAAGAGATGGGCCCATCAATAAATAAACTGAAATAATAAGGACGATGAGTTGAGCCGATTTAGCCATGTCCGTCTCCCCGTCCGTCTGTCTATTGGAACGCAAAATTTTTCAAACATAAAATGTGCGTGTATTAGTATTTTGAAATAATGTGGTTAGCAGTTGTTAGTAGGGAAGCTATAGTGTGGCGGTAGTGTTGCCGTCCTACCACACCGGAGGTCCAAGTTTCGAGTCCTGGGACAGGTGTACAATTATTATTAATAATTTGTCAATCTGGCTCGAATTGACCAAATGTACAATTATTATTAATAAATGGTCAATCCGGCTCGAATTGCCCAAATGTACATTTCTATTCTAAATCGTTTAATTCCTTACCACTAATGGGGGGGAAATTAAAACAATTTGTTTGAGTTCTTATTTGGAACTCTAATTTTACAATTATTTAAAATTGTTTATTCAGCTCGCAATACCAAATATACATTTATTAAAAAGTTGTTTCATTCCTTACCGCTGGTGGGGGGAAATAGAAACAATTGAATTTGAGTTCGTGTTTGAAACAGATTTTTTTAATATTTTACAAAGGTTTATATACAAATTTTTAAAACTATGTTCCTATGCTAATTGTATATGTTTGTGTGAATATTGGTATGAAGGGACTGATTCTAATCTTGTCTAGGCGATCAGTTGGTCCCTTTTATTTTATTGCATTTTTATTACTTTTCAGTATTTTATGCATTTTCTTAAGTGCATAAATGTGTATTTCTATTATGTTAAAAAAATTCCTTTTGGGTTTGAATGCTAGCTGTGGAAATGAATGTCCAGCATGTTATTTTTCTTCAATTTTAGTGAACTGTATTAAATTATGCATAAATGTTTAAGAATGTTCAAAGATATTTGAACAACAGCTAGCATCAAAAGTGGCTTGAAACATTTTTTCAAAATGGGGTCGCCCCTTGGCAGTGGCTTGGCAAACTCTCCAAGTGTCTTTCTACTATGGACGGCTTCTCAGCAAAAATTCATCTCCTTTGTAGACGCCGTTCGAAGTCGGCAAAAATCTGTAGATCCCGCGAATTTGTAGGAAAAAATTCAAAACGGCACACCACAGTTTGGGAAGGAAGTTCGGCTCAAAAATCCCTTAGGAGGTTTATGATGATAAACCTGTTTTATATCGCGCCATACATTTATTTTTTTTTAAATTAATTTACCCCTCAAAACTCATAACAGAAGTGTTTTTATTGAAAACAATCAGCTGGCTTTATAATACGAGCTGAAAAGTATTAAAATAGGCCTGCGTAAATTGGTATGCCATAAAAGACCACTACTAGGTATATAATATTCGGTTCCACCCGAACTTAGGCTACCTTACTTGTTACTAATTAATAAAACTAGCTATTTGTTACAGTCTTCGTGCGTGTGTTTGTTTGCTTTTATAGTGCTCGAACTCAGGAAGGAATAATCGAAAACTGATCGTCACAGTTGGTGTCAGAAGTGGTATTGTTAAATAAATGCATGGACATTTCAAGGATAACAAAGCCATGGCTAAGTTGAATGAGCTGAAGATCCAGCAGCTCAAAAATGAACTGGAACAACAGGCAACAAATCAGAGCTGCATTCACGATTGTTCGAGGCTATGGAAGCAGAAGGAAGGCAACATTGACAAAAATGGAAGTGAAGGAGGCTACGATTCCAGCCGCAAGTGTGAACACAAACGCGTCGTTGGCTGTATTGATTCAGATGTCATCGATCATTTCAACACATCTGGAAAAACAGAAGGCACGCATGGCATCTCAGCTGGAAGAATGGAAGTGTGATATGTGTGTTATATCAGATCAACTGGCAGACCAAGAGACACGTATTACTTCTCGGCTGAAGGAGCAGAAGACTTGCATGCCAACTCAACTTGAAGAACAGGAGACGCGTATTACATCTCGGCCGGAAGAGCAGTAGACACGAATGTCTGGAAAATTGGAACCACACGAGGAGTGTATATCCATGCAGGTGGCACTAATGTCTTCGCAGTTAGAAGCATAGGAGGCAAGGCAGGATAAAATTGTGGCTGAGATGGTTGCTTTAAAAAATCGTACTCAGGAGTTGCGACTGAATCGTCTAAAAGCTTTCAAAAATACTCCAAAGATGAAATCTACATCATTTGATATTTCTGTTCCAATCCAGGTATTTAAGCAGCTATGAACAAAGGAAGACAAAGTTGCTGCACTATTCGTGGCATTGAAGGGTCCTGCAGCTGAAATCTTGCAGACTATTCCCGACGGAGAACGACAAAATTATGAATTATTCATGAGTGCTGTTGAGAGACGCTATAATAACGAACGTCGGAAGCAGATATACCAAATAGAGCTGCGGAATGGCTTCCAGAAGGCTTATAAGGCATTGCAGAAGTTCGCATCGGATATCGAGAGGTTAGCTCATATACTAGCTAATGCAGATGCACCCGCAGAATAGACAGAAAGGGTAAAAATAAAGTGGAAACGCCAGCTTAGATTGACAAAACTTTGAAAGAAATCAACAGAGTACAGAAGAAACGTGATAGTGCCATTAAATGCTTTAAGTGCGGAGAACCAGGGCACATGGCACGTTATTGAGGCACTGGCAATTCAGGTGGACGAAAACTGAAGCTAAAGGAGATGAGAAATTTCATTAAACTAAATCGAGCCAGCCGAAAGGGGCGTGAACTCGCTCCTGCAACCGAATGCCCCATAATCTCTGTCTCACAAATCTTAATGAAAGCTAGTAATGTTACTCTTGTGGCATATGTTTATGAAAAAGAGCGTGACTGTGAATACAGACGCATCTCATTCCATAATTTGATCTCATTTAGTCAACAAGGAGGTGAGACCATTACATTAAGCAAAGTTACGTACGGCCACTGGTGAGGACACCCATGTCTTAGGGGAAGTTACATGTCAAATCGCAATTGGGAACGTGGCCGTTCTACACAATTTTATAGTGGCAGATATTGTTGATGAAATCATAATTGGTGTGGGCTTCTTAAGCGAGCAAGGCATCAAGATCCACATTCGAAACAGGATTTTGAATTATCAGAATTACCACTAAATTTTGGTTTCGAGAACGAATACGTTAGTAAGCGAGTGTTCGTGGATGCGAGCCAACGAATTCCACCGAAGTCGGAAGCAGTCATACGGGCAAAGGTTGATGGAGATTATGAAACAAAGAAATTGTGGGTTTTCGAGGCAGCAAACAAATCAAGGACAAATATATTAGTAGGCAAAACCCTGGGCATGGCAAAACCAGATGGACGCATACCTAGCAAGTTCCAATCGCCGATTAAACTTTTCAAAGAAGCTATATTGGGACAATGCCAAGAGGTCGAGGTAGTTATTAATTGTGAACCACGGAAATTTTTCTACCATCAAAATTTATCTATCAGTTAACATTATGACATGAACGGAAGGGCTGGAAAAAGGCCATCTAAACAAGGCAAAATAACTTCTACTCAAGTACTCGTGCATATTTGACAAGGATGGTTTCAAGCCAAGCGGACCAACTGTGTGAACCATCAAATAGATACTGGTAATGCAAGGCCAATTCGACAAGCTTCTCGTAGTGTTCCTCTAGCCAAACGTCAAGCAGTAAGAGAAATTATATAAGAAATGAGTGATAGCGGTGTGATCGAACCAGCTAACCCATGGAGCTAACCGGTAGTACTACGGGAATAAAAGAATGGAAAAATTGGGTTCTGTGTAGATTATCGAAAGTTGAACGACGTAACGAAGAGGGACAGTTATCCGTTGCCAAGAATCGACGATGCTATGGACTTGCTTTCCGGTACTAAATGGTTTTCCACAATGGACTTGAAAAGCGTCTACTGGAAAGTGGAGGTAAAAATGAAGATAAAGAAAAGACAGCCTTCAGCGTTGGAGAAGGGCTTTTACAGCAACGCCTTCGCTACTTTTGAGAGACTCATGGATCAAGTAGTAAACGGATCGCATTGGAAAATACGTTTGGTGTACCTGGACGACATCATCGTGCTGGCAAAAAGCTTTGAGTACCACCTAAATAGCTTGGAGGAAGTTTTTCAAAGGATAACTGGTACTGGTCTGAAATTAAGTCCCAAAAAGTGTTCCTATTTCAAGAAGGAAGCAATTTATATGGGTCACAAGGTAACGACGGAAGGCATCTGCACTGCTAAGGAAAATATCGAAGCTGGTTATTTCCATTCACTAACAGCTGTACTTCCTCAGGAGGTGCTGGTTGATCATGAGCCATGTACGCTGAGGCAATCGTCAAACTACGTCCGCCTCGTGACTCAATCCTGAAATTGGGTAAAGAGAAAGCATTAACCCATATAAACCCAGCTTTTTTCCACGCATATTTTGAACAAAAGGAAGCAACCGCGGTTTGCTATGAGACCCCCATTGCCAAGTACTTAGTTCTCTTTTTTATATCTCTCGTCGTTTTGAATAAAATGTATTTGTTGTTATGGTATCGCGTCAAAATGGAGCAGTAAGGAAGGCGGTCGGCACGATATGAGGTCGCACTGTGGCTAGTCATTGTCGGCTGGGGTGGGTTCTTGCCAACCTTACCGTCCTGCGCCATAAGCAGATCGTGCCTTTTGAAATACGCGGGGAAATGCAAAACCGCGCAAAACAACTTTTAAAACAACATCCGGTTAAAACACCGGATGCCACGGACAGACCGTTGACATTCAAAATACAAAAACTCAAATAAAACGGAAAATCAAATAAATTCAAAAGAAACGGGCAACTAAAATATTTAAAATAAAAATCAAAATTCAAAAATAACCCAAAAGCGAAACTAACCAAATATAAATTTAAAAATAACCGAAAATGAAAACGAACTAGTAACGGAAATCAAAAATAAAACCCGAAAATCTTAAACAAAAAGGAACCGAACCGGAACCGACCGGTTACCACATCTGGAAAAAAAAAGCTGAAAATAAAATTTAATAAGCGTAAAGGGCCGAACATATAAGGGGGCGCCGCGGGTGTTGTTGCGACGCCCTGGTGCTGACCCACCCTCATCCATGGCCATCGACGCACCTGGTTTCGATGGCCCCTTACCTATATCCTATAGCCTTCTAAATCAAAGTAGCCAGCATTCCCATTTTTACATTAAATTTATTTATAATTCATACTCTTAAATTAGGTTACGGTAAACAATTGAAATTTAGCCTAGCCAAGTAGATATTAGCTGGAGTTTATTACAGAACTCTAAGCAACGCAATCGCAAGAAAAAAAATTTTGAAAATCCAAAGTTTTATTTAAATGAAAAGGTGCTTCGAGCTAAATAACTAAAATTACAAAATCCACAGGGTATCAATAAGATAAGTTTGGTTTTAATACTATTTTATATTTTAGTTATTATTTATTTATTTATGTATTTTCCTCTTCGGTATTTATGTTGTTTTATAAACATTATACAGTTATTTGTGGCCATTAGTTGTATTATTATGGATATATAATCCCATTTTATTATTTTGTTATTATTTATAAATAAAACCTAGATTCTTGTTATGTTAGCATTGTCTTAAATATTTTACTTATTTTAAATATGCATTTATTTCATTAGCATTATTTTAAATATATCATATTTATTATTAATTATTTTATTTCGTTTAATTGTTATTTAGTATGGGTTTTTTTTTGTGATTTTATACCCTACGTTGTTCATTTTTACTTTCGCGTAGCCAACTTGGTTTCGCTTAGCCTTAACCTAACTAATTTTGTTTCTTTTATATATTTAAGTTTTTCCCCCCTCCCAAGGTTTTCTCCTGCATTTAGTTTTGTACAAAAAAATATATATACTCTATTTATCTATTTAAGTTTCAAAACAATGAGCTTTGGCGGCCCTCGCTGTTGTCACTGCTGGTTACTGTTGTTGTTGCTGCTGCTGCTGAGGCTAGTGCGACGGGCCTATATTACGGCGGCCCTCGCTGATGTTACCGCTGGTTACTGTTGTTGTTGCCGATGCTGCCGAGGCTAGTGCGACGGGCCTATATTACGGCGGCCCTCCCTGATGTTACCGCTGGTTACTGTTGTTGTGGCCGCTAGTGCGGCGGGCCTATAGTACGGCGGCCCTCGCTGTTGTCACTGCTGGTGTCGTGGTGGTCAATCCGGGTGGTTTTGCAGTGGGCCTAGAAGAGGGCGGCCCCTGCTGATGTCAATGCTGGTTGTCTTCCGGTTTTGTTGTTACCGGTGGTTGCTGTTGTTGTTGCTGTTAATGCAGTGGGTCTAAAAGAATCGGCCCCTGGTGTTGTCTATGCTGGTGCGGCGGGCCTATGTAAGGGCGGCCCCCGCTAAGGTCACTGCTGGTTGTGTTGTTACCGGGTTTGTTGTTTGTGGTGGTTGTTGTTGCCGCTAGGTGTGTTGCTTTAACTTAATTTTTAGGCGTTAAGCAAGTAACGTCAAGTTTCTCGAGTGCTCGAAAACGAAAATAAAAGCTTTGTATTTGTAATCGTTGTAGCTTGCTGCTTTTTTTTTTTTTATTTTGTTATCTATGTTTATGCTTTACTAGCAAGTCTTTTACAGCTCCGCACGCTATGCAATTTTTCTCACAGAATTTTTCTCCAACCTTTTTTGCTAAAAAGATTAAGCAGATATCACTCTTATGGGGTATTTTTGCCTCCTAAATAGGTTGCTTTGATTATTAAAAAAAAAAATGCAACGCCTTTACACAGATTTGGCTGAACAAATATGTTGAAACCACTTGTTCTTTATAAATTTTGCTTTTTTCCTTTATTTTTGCTACACGACACACAATCTCAACGACGAGACACACACGTACGCAAGCGATTTTAGAGTTTCCTCGAGAATTTTTAACAATTCAATTGTACACGTATTTCGGTAGCGATAGTAATCGTCACTGTATTTTCAGGATAAGTCTTAAATATTTTCTTTTCAACGCAAGTTGATTATTTTATGCAGAAACAAAAGCCGCTACGTTTCGTTTCAGCATTGACACATTCGCGAATTTTTTATTTTGTTTTGCGCGCACGACCGCTCGGTTCAAATCAGGTATACTTTTTGAATTGGTCGAATGCCGGTGACGCTGCTATGCCCAAAATTATTCACTTAACGCGACTGCGCAATGGAAAAGTTCCGTTGCCCGTTGACGTGTCGTGATTATTGCCAGGTGGAACATTCTGATTGGTCGTTACCTTCAGATGATTGCTATGAACGGATTGAACCATTTGGTGCTGCCACTTCAGCAAAAATCACGCACTTTCCCGTAGCTAAACGTCAAACCGGAAGGTGAATCAAAACTGTCCCCCAACCAACCGCATTGAACCAAATAACAATTACTATCAATTGAAAGTAAACCATAACAGGCCTGCTTCGCTTCGAAGACCGGTCGATGAAGCGAACAGGAAAAAGGTTTACTTGCAAGGAAGCCATTTCTGGGTAAAAACGTGGGGCACGACTCACCCCTAGATAAGAGTCTCTAGTTCTACCACGAGCTAGCCGGGCAAGAAGATCCGCCAGTAAAGGAAAATTTTTTTGAAGTATTTTGTTTCATAGTTTAGTAGGCTTTGCGGCAAATGGAAATTTGTTAAGTGGCTTTACCCCCACCGAAATAGGCTTATAAGAAAAACGTGTAATTTAGTTAGACATTTTGATATCGGAGAACGCGTCAAAACTCCGAGGCAAACGGAGAATTTATTTTGGTTTCCTAGTTACAATGCTTCGCGGCTGTAGACATTTTAATAAAGGAGAACTCGTCAAAACTCCGAAAATTTTTGGTTCTAGTGGTTTCACCCCCACAAAAAAAAAAGGTTTAGCAAAAAAAATAACCGGAGAAGCTTGTTCCATGGTAAAAAAACTTTTCACCCGGTAGACATTTTAATTAAGGAGAACTCGTCAAAACTAAGAAAGACAATCCGCATAACCGAGGATTGCCAGGTTATCCACTAATTCCGATGGAAGCGTATGTAAATACCCTATTAAGTCAATGCTCGGGGAGGATACTGGGCGAGTTGTCCCCGACCGCCAAAACGCCCAGGTACGGTTCCAAATGTCAAAATGTATATATGTAAAAAAAATCAAAATTGTTACTGCGGGCGAATATCCGAAGCGTGAAAGCGACCTATCAGTTTCCCTGTCAGGTCCTCTAGATCGTACAACGCATTGCCTACTTTTCGACGAACTCGGCACTTGAGGTATTTTTGCAAGAATTTGGCGTTTATGCCTTGTTTGAAGTTACTCAAAGCAAAATTTTTCCTAAAAACCTCCTGACCTTCCCTATAGTTAACTTGCCTAGAGCGTTTGTTATAAACGTTGTTTCCCCTATCCTTCGCCTGATCTAAATTCTTACGAATTTGTTTGCGAATATTTGACAACTTGTCAGCCTTCATCTGGAATTTCATCTTGCTTAAGAGTGCCGAGTTTATTTAATAAGTTATATGCCGATGCATGCTGAATCATGTTCTGACCATATAATGCAAAGTATGGAGAGCACTGAATTGCGGTATGAAAGTCACTTCTTAAAACTGCTAAAATTTCGGGTATATGTTTGTCCCAGTCAGTATGGTCCTGTTTATCCTTCAGAAAAACTCTTATTTTTGAAACAATTTCTCGGTTTACTCGCTCCGACGCGTTAGCCTGCGGAGAGTATAGCCCTGTCTTAATATGGGTTACACCGTAACTATCTAGAAATTGCTTCATCTCCTTTGAGATAAACTGTTTACCGTTATCGCTGTGGATATACTGCGGGACCCCTACCGCTGGAAAAATTTCAGAAGTGAAGTAATTTATAACGTTTACCGTCGTCGCTCTCTGCATGGGCTTCAACCATACATACTTTGTAAAATGGTCCAATATAATAAAAAGAAATTGATTTCGTCGCTTCGATCTTGGATAAGGTCCAAGGAAGTCGCAATGAAACCGCTGAAATGGCCTTTCCGAGGTGAAGGTATTCGCTATAGGTGGTCTTGCCTGTTGATTTGTTGCCTTCACTGCTTTGCAAATGTCGCACCTGCTTACGTACTGCCGGACGTCCTTAGCTTGGTTTGGCCAGAAGTATTTCTGTCGTACGCGCTCCAAAGTTTTCTGCCACCCGCCGTGGTAGCTCCTATTCGCATCATGCGCAAGTCGTATCGCCTCCTCGATTATTCCGCCCGGTAGCCACAAACGCCATAGCGAATCCTCCTCATCCTCCACACCTTTACGAAATTTGACCATTTTTAACACTATGCCTTCGCTTACACGCAAATCCGGTAGTGCCTCTTCGTTATCTAATATAGTTCGGATTAAATCCGAGTATTCGGCACTTCTAAATTCAGATGACTCTAAGTCTATTTCACGAGGTGTGTTCGGGTAGGTCAGTGCGTCTACATCAAAGCGCGATAAGGCATCCGGTACGATATTCAAGGTCCCCTTGCGATGTTCCATTTTAAAGTTATATCTTTGGAGCAGAAGCGACCACCTAGCCAACCTACCACTCAAATCTTTCTGAGTCATCAACCACTTGAGACTCGAATGGTCTGTAATGATTCGAAACGGCAGACCCTCACCGTATGGTCGAAAACGTTTGACACTGACTATGGCTGCTAGGCATTCCAGCTCGGTCACGGTATAATTGCGCTGAGCATTGTTTAATTTCTTTGAAACGAACGCTATTGGATGCTCAGCGCCCTCGTCGTCGACCTGGAATAGCACACCACCCACGCCTATTTTGGACGCATCGCACTGAATGGCAAATTCCCTAGAAAAATCGGGTTGGGCCAAGACAGGAGCGGAGCTCAAGGCTACCTTCAGCTTTTCAAAGGCCTCTATTGCGTCTGGGGTAAGTTTGAATGGTCCTGGCTTTTTACGGAGGCAATCGGTCAAAGGGCCTGCTAAATCAGCAAAATTTGTAATAAACGCCCTATACCAATTCGCCATACCCACAAACCTACGCACCTGCCGAGGAGACTTTGGGATTGGAAAGGTTTTAACTGCCTCAATCTTCCCTGGGTCTACCTTCAAACACCCGCTACCTATCAAGTATCCCAAATAGCGAATCTCCTTCTGGCAAAACTTGCTCTTCTTCACGTTGATTGTCAGGCCCGCATCCCTCAAACAATTCGCCACTTCCGCCAGCAACTTTAGGTGGTCTTCAAAGTTAGTGCTGCATACCATTAGATCATCCAGGTAGACGAAGACATTCTCCCGCAAACGCGAGGGAATTGCCTTGTCCATCAGGCGGCTCATTGTCTGCGGTCCATTGCATAGCCCAAACGGCATCACTTTAAAGTGGTACAGAGGCTTTCCCGGAACTGCGAAGGCTGTCTTCTCCTTTGAAGACTCAGTCAGCTTGATCTGAAAAAACGCATCCTTCAGGTCAATACCACTAATAAAGTGAGTGTCCTTTAACCTGCTCAATAAACCGTTGATATGGGGCAGCGGGTAGGAATCCTTTTTAGTTGCCGCGTTGACCTTCCTGGAATCTATGCAGAGCCTGACCTTCCCTGGCTTCCGAACTAGAACAACTGGACTACACCAAGGCGAGTTTGACTCTTCTATAACTCCCATTTCGAGCAGCCTATCTATTTCGCTAAAAGCTTCGGCTTGCCTCGGTGGCGAAAGAGGAAAATGTTTACTTTTGATTGGGACTGCATCACCAGTATCAATGTGATGTTCGACTAGCTTTGTTTGCCCCAGACCTATCTTCTCAAACGACGGGAACATATCTACTACCCTCTGCAGTTTGGCCTTCTGGGTTTGTGTCAACTCATGGAAGTTATGTCCCTCCTCCTTTTCATCGATAACCTCTAGACATGCTATACTCGGAAATATTTCGGGAGCTAACGCAAACGCTCTCCAGAAGTCAACTCCGAAATAGGCTTCTTGAATAAGGGAAGGAACAAGATAAAAACGAATAGTTTTGGTAGTATTTTTAAAAGTCACTGGTAAGGAGATAGAACCTACTATTTTCTGTTTTCCACCGCCCGCAGTATACACGAAAGCCTTTAGTGGGTGGTACTTAAGCCCATTTGCATCCAAAAACTTTTGACAATCCTTGCCGAGAATAGAAACATTCGCACCCGAGTCCAGCAATCCTACCAGAAAACTATTTTCAATTTGCACTCGCACCAGAGGCCTTTCATCCTCCGTAAGAACTAACGTGGTGCTTTGTAAAAGTTTACGCTCCTGTACTCGGCTGTTATATCTCTTCCTACATTTCAAAATATCTTCCGATACAAATGACTCTGGGTTATGAAAAATTCTCGACCTAACTAGCGCGTAATTGGTTACCCTTTGTTCCAAACTAGGTGAGAGACTGGCCTGACACGCAAAATCTCTTTTCAAAGCTTTCAAAACTTTTATTGGTTTGGAAATTGCCGTTGATGACCTCGGACTATCGGAATCAGAACCGTCTGTACTGTCAGAAAAAGTTACAACTATTTTTGGGTATTCCTTCTCCAGAGTGCCACTGCTCCTTGGAAGCTCGACACTGCCTTGGAACTCTCCGCTCGCGAGGGACCTACCACTTGGTTCAGTACTCGAGGCGACTCCTTGAGCACTGGCTGATATGGGGGCTATGGCACCGAACGAGTTTCCCCCATCTTCTCGCTCGGATATTGGTTTCCCTGCCGGCGATGGTCCTTTGGACATTTTGGGGTAAACACGCCTCTATGCCCGCACTTAAAGCAGAAGGGACTCCTAATGGGTTCCTCACAATAAATATGCGAATGCCCCATGCCCTGACAATTCCAACATTGAATTCCGGAATAATCCGGTTTTCTATTGCGCCGGTACTCCAACGCCTCTATCTGCGGGTCAGCTTCGCAATCCTCGCCTTCCATCCTCATGTCCGGTGTTATCGTGCGGGCCTCGTTCACCTGACGTCCATGGTAAGTGGTTCCCAATATTTTGCTTTCTTTCAGAACTTGTTCCCCTCTTCGTGCTATATCGCGTAGATCATGCAATGTCCTAGCCCCCGCGTTGAAGAGCATTAGCTTCAAGCTACTGTTGACGTTCCGCTTTATTATGTCAATCAGCAGGGCTTCAGACATCGGTTCTCTAAGGCGTGCGTTAAGTGCTACTATGTCAGTGTGGAACACGTCGTATGACTCACTTAGCTTTTGCTTACGCATAGAGATCTCCATCATGATCTCGTGGTTACTTTTTAGGGTACCAAACTCACGCTTCAGTGAGTAGCACAGGAAGGGATAGTTCGCGTTGGGATTCTGCCTGGTAAAAAGCCAGTACAATTCTTCAGCCCGCCCCGACAGAAATAAGTGAAAACTTGCCATTAACTGATCGCTAGAACATTGGGTCCGCTCGCATAAAGTGTCCAACTTGAACAGGAAGTCCGCGACGCTTCCAGTTCCATCGAAGGAAACCTTCCAATCCTGTGGTTTCACTGCCACGCTATTCGAAACGATGTTGCCCTGGTTACTAACGAGTGTCGGGGCTTGGTTCCTTTCCTTCCTATTGGTGTTCCTGGTATAGGTCGCACTACCCTGCGACGATGTTACTGCGGCGTTGAGTAAGTCCATGTTCTCCCTGATCGTCCTCATTTCATTCCGCATCTCCTCCTGCGATGTCCTGAACAGCTGATGTAGCACGTTCACCCACGAATCTACCGGAGGGACCTCGGCATTGTTCCTTTGCGTAGTGATCCTATCACCTAAAGTGTCAGGAGGTATACGGTCTTGAACCGAAGCTCTAGCTTCCCCCTGTATACCTGTTAACACGCCAGTTGAAGGGTCAAAAATATTTTGCATTGGATCTGCTGCCATGGACGAGTCATGGTCTATCCATTTTATGGTTGGAAGCAGGATTCAACACTATCCTGGTCGGATCTCCCCGCCCGGACTACCTATTGGAGAATGCAGTACCAGAGGCCGATTGGTGGGTTGCTTCGGAAGCGCCCCTCTACCCTGACCTCTAGGCTTGCCCCCACTTCCTCGTACAGAGTTCCTAGTAGTCATGCGTTCAGCCGACTGATCCATATTGAAAAAAAAAAATCCCCCAACCACGTTAGATAAACAAGAAAAATATCTAAAAAAAAGTATTCGGTCACAAGGGGCGGTTGGAAGGTATAACAAGTCAAGATTCACTCCCCCCACCCTTTAATACCGACGATTGAAAAGCTTTGAAAAATAAAAATTGAATTAATGCAAATTTTCCTAACCGATATTTGCATCAACTGATTACCGCGGATATGTCAAAAAAAAATAAATATATGCATATAAATATACATATGCTGAAAGAAATTGATTATTAGTATATATACGTGTTTAAATGTAATATGTAAGGAGAAAAAACGGTATGAAGTTTGCAAAAGCTAGTTGTGTATTTATATATTGAATGGGAATGCTGACATCCCATCATTAGAAGGCATAGGCATAACAAAAAAAAAACGAAATAACACTAGACAAGGACATTCTTCCAGGTACACCTACCGCAATGCAGGGGTGGTTATAAGACACCTCGCCCTGAGCCATGTTGGTGTACCATGGCGAGAATTGATTAAATTTTTAAACTTATTTGGACTCCAGTACTCCGGGCCGCAATGCAAGGGCTGCTAATGGCTGCCTCCCTGAGACTGGTCGGAGCACTGGATACCAGTGATCAAAAACGTCAAAACTTTATTTAATTTTATTTTTTTTTTTGAAACACCCCTCCTCAACCACGCCGCAATGAAAGGATGCGGTTAGGTACCGCTTTTCCCCAGACTTGCGCAGTTGGAAAGGGGTGGATATGGGGTCCCTACTCCTCCTCCCGCAATGCAGGGGCTGCTAAGGGCTGCCTCCCTGAGACTGGTTGGAGAAGTAAGGATCACTACAAAAAAAAATGTAGACAAAAAAAACGAAGACAAAACAAAACATCACGTTCGGCAAAAACATAAATATTAATAATCCCAAAAGAAAACTAAACCCCACTTAGCGGACATACATATTTTTCCCGAAGCCGGCATCGGACAACAGACCCGGGACAACAAAAAAATTTAGTCAACTACAAAAAAACTAAGTGCGTTTAGCACTGCCTCACCGGGTGAAATGAAAACTTCCGGTGGACATGACGTTCAGTCTCGTGGAGCCCTTGGCTACCGAACACGAAGACCCATCCGGACAACTTGATCGGTCCCACCATCCCGGCGCAACGCAGGTGGCGGCTCCTGGGCCTGCCTACCTGGGACATACGGAATGGTGAAACCTCACAAGCTGACCCGAAAAGTCACCGCGGTCAGCGCTTCAGGCCCCACGTTGGGCGCCATCTGTTATGGAGTTCGCAACTAAATGGAGCAGTAAGGAAGGCGGTCGGCACGATATGAGGTCGCACTGTGGCTAGTCATTGTCGGCTGGGGTGGGTTCTTGCCAACCTTACCGTCCTGCGCCATAAACAGAGAAAAGGTCAGATCGTGCCTTTTGAAATACGCGGGGAAATGCAAAACCGCGCAAAACAACTTTTAAAACAACATCCGGTTAAAACACCGGATGCCACGGACAGACCGTTGACATTCAAAATACAAAAACTCAAATAAAACGGAAAATCAAATAAATTTAAAAGAAACGGGCAACTAAAATATTTAAAATAAAAATCAAAATTCAAAAATAACCCAAAAGCGAAACTAACCAAATATAAATTTAAAAATAACCGAAAATGAAAACGAACTAGTAACGGAAATCAAAAACAAAACCCGAAAATCTTAAACAAAAAGGAACCGAACCGGAACCGACCGGTTACCACATCTGGAAAAAAAAAGCTGAAAATAAAATTTAATAAGCGTAAAATTCTCTTAAATTAGGTTACGGTAAACAATTGAAATTTAGCCTAGCCAAGTAGATATTAGCTGGAGTTTATTACAGAACTCTAAGCAACGCAAGCGCAAGAAAAAAAATTTTGAAAATCCAAAGTTTTATTTAAATGAAAAGGTGCTTCGAGCTAAATAACTAAAATTACAAAATCCACAGGGTATCAATAAGATAAGTTTGGTTTTAATACTATTTCATATTTTAGTTATTATTTATTTATTTATGTATTTTCCTCTTCGGTATTTATGTTGTTTTATAAACATTATACAGTTATTTGTGGCCATTAGTTGTATTATTATGGATATATAATCCCATTTTATTATTTTGTTATTATTTATAAATAAAATCTAGATTCTTGTTATGTTAGCATTGTCTTAAATATTTTACTTATTTTAAATATGCATTTATTTCATTAGCATTATTTTAAATATATCATATTTATTATTAATTATTTTATTTCGTTTAATTGTTGTTTAGTATGGGTTTTTTTTTGTGATTTTTTTTTTGTGATTTTATACCCTACGTTGTTCATTTTTACTTTCGCGTAGCCAACTTGGTTTCGCTTAGCCTTAACCTAACTAATTTTGTTTCTTTTATATATTTAAGTTTTTCCCCCCTCCCAAGGTTTTCTCCTGCATTTAGTTTTGTACAAAAAAATATATATACTCTATTTATCTATTTAAGTTTCAAAACAATGAGCTTTGGGAATTTTGTTATATATAACGAAAAAAAAAGAAAACTAACTACTACAGCGGTTTGGTCTCACCCGGTGGTTGTAGTAGGCCGTTAGTAGGGCGCTACTATGGTTGTTGTCTCTGTTGGTGGTTGCTGGTCATTGTATAGGGCGGCGGGCCTATATTATGGCGGCCCCCGCTGTTGTCACTGCTGGTTACTGTTGTTGTTGCTGCTGCTAGTGCGGCGGGCCTATATTACGGCGGCCCTCGCTGTTGTCACTGCTGGTTACTGTTGTTGTTGCTGCTGCTGCTGAGGCTAGTGCGACGGGCCTATATTACGGCGGCCCTCGCTGATGTCACTGCTGGTTACTGTTGTTGTTGCCGATGCTGCCGAGGCTAGTGCGACGGGCCTATATTACGGCGGCCCTCCCTGATGTTACCGCTGGTTACTGTTGTTGTTGCCGCTAGTGCGGCGGGCCTATATTACGGCGGCCCTCGCTGTTGTCACTGCTGGTGTCGTGGTGGTCAATCCGGGTGGTTTTGCAGTGGGCCTAGAAGAGGGCGGCCCCTGCTGATGTCAATGCTGGTTGTCTTCCGGTTTTGTTGTTACCGGTGGTTACTGTTGTTGTTGCTGTTAATGCAGTGGGTCTAAAAGAATCGGCCCCTGGTGTTGTCTATGCTGGTGCGGCGGGCCTATGTAAGGGCGGCCCCCGCTAAGGTCACTGCTGGTTGTGTTGTTACCGGGTTTGTTGTTTGTGGTGGTTGTTGTTGCCGCTAGGTGTGTTGCTTTAACTTAATTTTTAGGCGTTAAGCAAGTAACGTCAAGTTTCTCGAGTGCTCGAAAACGAAAATAAAAGCTTTGTATTTGTAATCTTTGTAGCTTGCAGCTTTTTTTTTTCTTTTTTTTTTTTTTTCTTTTTTTTTTTTTTTTTATTTTGTTATCTATGTTTATGCTTTACTAGCAAGTCTTTTACAGCTCCGCACGCTATGCAATTTTTCTCACAGAATTTTTCTCCAACCTTTTTTGCTAAAAAGATTAAGCAGATATCACTCTTATGGGGTATTTTTGCCTCCTAAATAGGTTGCTTTGATTGTTAAAAAAAAAAATGCAACGCCTTTACACAGATTTGGCTGAACAAATATGTTGAAACCACTTGTTCTTTATGAATTTTGCTTTTTTCCTTTATTTTTGCTACACGACACACAATCTCAACGACGAGACACACACGTACGCAAGCGATTTTAGAGTTTCCTCGAGAATTTTTAACAATTCAATTGTACACGTATTTCGGTAGCGATAGTAATCGTCACTGTATTTTCAGGATAAGTCTTAAATATTTTCTTTTCAACGCAAGTTGATTATTTTATGCAGAAACAAAAGCCGCTACGTTTCGTTTCAGCATTGACACATTCGCGATTTTTTTATTTTGTTTTGCGCGCACGACCGCGCGGTTCAAATCTGGTATACTTTTTGAATTGGTCGAATGCCGGTGACGCTGCTATGCCCAAAATTATTCACTTAACGCGACTGCGCAATGGAAAAGTTCCGTTGCCCGTTGACGTGGCGTGATTATTGCCAGGTGGAACATTCTGATTGGTCGTTACCTTCAGATGATTGCTATGAACGGATTGAACCATTTGGTGCTGCAACTTCAGCAAAAATCACGCACTTTCCCGTAGCTAAACGTCAAACCGGAAGGTGAATCAAAACTGTCACCCAACCAACCGCATTGAACCAAATAACAATTACTATCAATTGAAAGTAAACCATAACATTGTAAAAATGTATTAAGTGGCTAAGTTAATAAAAGTTATGACTTCAGTTGTACTAAGGAAAAAATGAAAATTCAATCCAGATTTTACATAGTAATTAATTGAATTAAGATAAATCAAACAAAACAAAATTAAGGTTGAAAAGACTCAAAACAGTTTATGGAACAGCCAACACCGCATTTCCGACATTTTTGGTGGTATTTTTATGGCGTTCTGCACATTTTATTTGAATTGCGCTGGATATAACTATGTGGCCTTATGTTTATGGAGTCTGTCGACCATCAGGAGATAGTTTATACAACTGAACAGCGTTGTTAACTAATACCTTCAAACGCCACATCAATAGCTGACAGTACCACTTTTTACGATTGATACTTATTCGATAATATACAACATTCTGATCTAATCTGTCAGTAGCCCCATAAAATATTATCAAAACCGAAAAATGAAAGCGCACTTGAAAAATGTGTCATATGTTTTGCTTAACCTTAACAAATGTGCACAGAACACTTCATGTAAAATCATATGTGCATCTGTGCTCAGCGCTCCCAAAAATGGGGCGTCACAGAAAATCGCTCACGAAACTTCACAGAAATAATATAAACAACTTTTTCTTTTTGTTTTTCATAAAAAATTTACAAATTCGTACACTATAACAAAAAAAAACCACACATTTTGAAGAAATAACTATACAAACTTACTTATTATTTTGCGACATCAAAAAGCGTAGAAAACACCAAACTTCTTTCACAAATTTAAGAAATAAACTAAGGTCATGTTGAAAACAAAGCACAATATGGTACTAAAGTTCCTGATGTAAATAAACAATTATGTTTTTTAATAACTCGTAAGGACTCCAAAAATGGGACGCTGAGCGTATACGGGTTTATAGAATCCCTAACAAAGATGCACACACTCGATTTACCTTCTCCAAGTGTGTAGAATAGGCCATAGGTACTCGTATGTAGGCCTTTGACCTTGGAGCGCCACACCCAGGGTTCCTGCACCAAGCAGATATCGATGTCCTCCTCCCTTAGGAGGACTAGAAGGTTGTCCGAGGCGGTCTTTTAATGTTGCAGGTCAATTTACGGCACCCTTATCATCAGACTGCGGTGGCACACCTGCAACCTTTTCGGAGTTTGACGAACCACCAACCACATTGGCCCTGCCAAGCTAAGCTCCTCTAAGAGTTTGTGGCGCTACTCCGCTGGCTGGCTGCTCTTCAATCTTCTGAACCGCCCAGTTTCAGGTGCGGAATTTTCAGACTCTGGATGAGTTTACTCTCATCCAGCTTAATTTTGTATATGTCTACTAGTAGTGCAACTTACTCCGAATCTGCACACACACACGAACCACACGCGGTGCGTTGTACGCAATAATAAAACAATCAAATTATATAATGCAGTATTGAACGTAGAGACTTAAAACACCCAAATTATTCACTTCGTGTGACCGAAGTACCTTCCACTCCGATTCGCGAAAGAAGATTCCAAACAAGTAGGGGTAAACAATGCCCGGGGCCTCCTGGGAATTTCCGAAGGCATGATGGGCCCTCGTACTGCTGGTTTAACTTCTGGACATCACGCTCGTTCACTTCGTGTGGCCGGTTGCGCTTTGCCGACTGCTTCAGTTTTGGTTGTTGATTCAGTCGCTGAGCTACAGGCTTATTGGCATGGGTGCTCTCATAGTCCCTGACCGCCGCTTCACACCATATCCTGTTCCCTGCGTCTCGCACGTGGACTTCTCCAGTTTCCTCGTTCCTCCTGATCTTCTTAAGTAAGAAGAGAGCCCGATGGTACTTGGCTCGCTGCAGGGTCCCTGAGGACTTCTTTAATTTCTTGGAGGCCACTATTGTTGGTGAGCTTCCATGTGTGGTTCGGTAGGACCGGGGTACTGTAGGGTTATATACTTGCGTTATATATTACTTTATTAATTTTTAAAATTGTTTTTGGTTCATTGGTGTTAAATGTTAATTATCAAAATGAAAATATTTCTATTAAATTTTTGTTCTTTCAAAAATAAAATTTTTTGACTTGAAGCTATCGAGACATAAAATATAAAATTATTATTTAATTTAAAATAGTTAATATAATTAACTATATTGGCGATCCTGCCAGGAGAAATTAAAAGAAGTAAATTTTGCTAAATATTAGAAGGAAACTTTAATACGTATATGAGAAAAGAAAAGAAGAATATGCAAAAATAGCTAATTTGAATTTGATGTGAACTTATAACCATAACTGAGAATTTATTGTGAAGATTCAAGATTGTTAAATTCATCCACATATTTCGTGCGTGCACTCCAGCAAAAAAAAAAAAAATCTAGTGATCACTACGGTGCAACATACATATAATAAATCCAATAAATAAAACGAGAACTAAGCATCTCAAATTAGTAACGGGTTCAATACACTTTCTCGTATTCCGGATATTAACACAATTTTAGCTAAAGACATAAATTTCCAGACCTTATATGAAGAACAGCAAAAAGACCAAACTCTTCAAAACATAATATCTGATCAAAATTCAAACAGTAATTTAAAAGAAATTGGTATTCCAGTTCTTAATCTTAATATATGGTGTGATATTTTCCACGCCATAGAGATAGATAGATATTTTCCAAAAACCTTTTAGGCCGTTTGTTCCTAAATCTATGAGAAAAATTATTTTTGACAAAATTCACTGTTTATCGCATTCAAGTGTTCGCACAACTAGACGATTGATTCAATCTAAATACTTCTGGCCTAATATGTGCAAAGAAATAAATAATTGGTCTGCTACTTGCTTAAATTCTCAAAAATCAAAAATTTGCAAATATACAAGAACACCTATACAAAAAATTGAGATACCTTTTGGCCGATTTGAACACATTCATATGGATCTGGTTGGTCCATTACCTGTATCAAAAGAAAATCGTTACATTTTAACTATCATTGACAGGCATACACGTTGGCCTGAAGCATATCCGCTTAGGGATATTTCAGCAAATACTATAGCAACAACTTTTGTCTATAATTACATTCCTCGTTTCGGTATTCCACTAAACATAACTGTTGATCAAGGATCACAGTTCACATCAAAATTATTCACAGAGCTAACTAAGTTATTAGGATCTCACAAAATTCATACAACTCCATACCATCCTCAATCAAATGGATTGATAGAAGGATTTTATAGGACATTGAAAACAGCTATCACTTCCTCAGATGATTCAATGCTCTGGTCTGAAATTCTCCCATTGATTTTATTAGGTTTACGCACATCTTTCAAAGAAGATTTAAAATGTTCTTCTGCGGAATTAGAATATGGACAAACACTTAGATTACCAGGTGAACTAGTTGTTTCCAATAATAATGGTAATGAAGTAGATAATACGATTGAAACTCTTTCTAAATTAAGAAAATATTTTTCACATGTTAGATCAAAGGTCCTACATCACAACACTGAGTATTCTTTCATTCCTAAAAATTTTGATTCTTGTGAATACGTATTGGTTAAAGTTATTCACAAGTTGAATTTACAATCACCTTATGATGGTCCGTTTAAAGTTATTTCTAAACATGATAAAGTATTCAAAATTCAACATGGAAATACTATTAAAACAATTTCAAAAGATTTACTTAAACCTGCAAACATAATTACAGATACAGTACTTAACACTAACTCATCAACACTTTCAAAAAACAAAAAGAAAATAACATTTAACATAAATTAATTGATCGTTTCACTGGAGGGGGAGTATATGTAGGGTTATATACTTGCGTTATATATTACTTTATTAATTTTTAAAATTGTTTTTGGTTCATTGTTGTTAAATGTTAATTATCAAAATGAAAATATTTCAATTCAATTTTTGTTCTTTCAAAAATAAAATTTTTTGACTTGAAGCAATCGAGACATAAAATATAAAATTATTATTTAATTTAAAATAGTTAATATAATTAACTATAGTACTATGGCTGGTATCCTATGTCATCCCATTAATTTTTGCTTATTTGTTGGCTTGTTATGACCGGTGTAGTATGGCTGGTACCCTCGTCCTCCGAAAGCAGTCCCAGAAGGGTCCCTGACTTCGTTACGAGTGGACGTGTTTTTCGGTGTGTGTGGGGTGCGCGCGTTTGATTATTTCGTCTCACTAAACTGATTTAGTTTTTTTTGTTTCTTTATACTAAATAATTTATATAAATAATTATGAACTGCCAAGTTTGCAAGCAAAAAGTAGACCGCGCAGATCCGGCCAAAGTCACCTGTGCAGATTGTAAGTGCATATTTCATTGGTTGTGCGCAAAGATGGGTAAGGCTGATGTGGAATACATGAAAGCCAATAATATTAAATATAGATGTGAGGGATGTTCCATCCTCCGCCGCAAATCGATGCAGACGCAGTCCCTGACACTAATGGAAGCTGTTCCTGAGCCACCTATCGCCTCCCCAACTCCCACTGCGCTAGACAAGGACTCAGCTACAGCAGGTACAGAGCAACAAAAACAACATGCAGCTCAACGTAACACACATGCAATTACGACTAGCATGAAAAATAAAAGTGGCAATCAAGTGAAAACTCAGGTCCAGGCAGTCAAATCTACGGGTCAACAACCTTGCGGATTACCTGAAAGCAGCAAAAAGCCAATCACTCTTCAGCTGCTATATGAAGAGATAGTTGCCCTAAGAAGTGTTAACTCTGAAATGCTTAGCACACTGAGTATGCTTGCTGATGAAAATAAAGCATTAAAAGAAAAGGTGACTACGTTAGAGAGCAAGCTTAACTGGAGAGACCAGAGAGACCTTAACAATGTGATTGAAATTACTGGCATTCCACAAGAACATAGCAACAATGCGGAAGAATGTATGCAGAAAATCGTGGACACTTTGGGCATCTCAGTGACACCATCGGAGATTCAAAAATGCGTAGTAAGAAGCATAAAACAAAAAAATAACGCTTCGCTCACCCGCAATGTTATATGCGTGCATTTCTCTTCAACTGATACCAAGAAGAGAGTTATGTCAGCGAGGAAGACAAGAGCACGTAAGCTGACAGCGCGAATTTTTGATGGATCCAGCAATAACAAAATATATATTAATGATGCTCTCACGGGTTTTAATCGAGCTTTGTTTACGGCAGCATATAAATTGAAGAAAGAGAGACACAACAAATATTTATGGTTAGGGAAATCGAGCTTCTTATTGAAAAGATCTGAAAATGAGAGGGTTATTAACATCAGAACTTTCGATGACATAAAATCTATTGCTGATTAGCTACTCTGTAGCTATACTCTTTGTTCTTGTTTTTTTCTTCATTTATTTATTTTTTTCATCGATGTTTGTTGACGTTCTGATTGATGATAACCCAATCATCGCTAGCAAAAATTATTTTCAAAAAACGCCTTCAGTAGGTTCTAACGATATAAAAGTTGTTCATCAGAATATACGTAGCCTTAGGCAGAATTTTGACTTGTTCTTAAGTCATATCGATGCATTAGGTTGCCTACTTGATATTATATTTTTAACGGAAATTTGGATTTATTCTTATGAAATAAGTGATTACAGCATACCTCATTAAAAATTGTATGCCAATGCGAATGATAGATACAGTGCGGGAGGTGTTGGAGCCTTTGTGCGCGATACTTATGAGTGTACCTCAGTAAGTAAAAACCTTTATAGTGCTGATATGCTACAACTTTCTCTTAATATAAAAGGCGAACAATTTGTTTTCCTAGGGGTATACAGACTACAATCTGTTCCTATTCCTGAATTTATTCAAGAATACTCCAGTTTCGTGCTATGTGAAGAAACTACAAACTTTTTTATACTAGGTGATTTTAATTTAGACTTTTTGCATCACTGTAATACAACGGCATTAATGGCTGGCAACGGTTTGACTTCCTATATTAATGAGCCGACGCGCTTGAGTTCAGGTACGTGTATCGATCATATTTTTTGCCGCTTTAATGCCGTACCATATACACATTGTAATAGTTTTAATATCGACTTGCAAGTAACTGATCATACGATGACGGGTTTGCAAATAAATGGAATTGTTTTCGATAAACCAAACGCAAACCGTGTTCAGAAATCATATACCAAAGTTAATTTCCCTATGCTGAACCATAAGCCATGTTTCGAACATTGGTCGAATGTCCTCGCTGAAAATGACATATCGGTAGCTTTTTCCATATTTTTAGATACCTTAAACGCGCACATTCTCAACTGTTCGTATACTGTTAATAATCGTAAAAAAAATGTGAGGCTTAAGCCTTGGATTACTCGGGGTCTCCTACAGAAAATAAAGCTTAAAAACCGACTAAGGAAAAAGTGTGCTCAGCATCCTAGTAATAGAAGGCTTCGCACTAGATACAATAAAATTAGTAATAGCACCAATAAGGCCATACGACTGACACGGGAAAACTTTTTTCGAAATAAGTTTAATTCAGCACTTGGTAATATTAAAAAAGAATGGGAAGTTGTCAATATCCTTCTTAACCGAAACGGTGAAAAAGAAGATAATGAGCGAATAGTATTGCAAGCTGGAAGTCAGTCGACTGAGGATGCTGTGGAAGTAGCAAATAAATTTAGCACATACTTTACAACAGTTAGGAACACAGTATTAACTTACTGCAATTGTCAGTTTGCAATCCATCTACCATCGTGCCAAGATGCTAGAAATAGCTTCTTTTTTGACCCTATCACAGGTTTCGAAATTATAAGCATTATAAAAACCTTGAAAAACTCTAGTTCATGCGGTGAGGATGGTATTTCCAATTTAATTTTAAAAAAGATATATTTTAATGTGGTTGATATACTGATATACTTATTCAACACCAGCATTACTCAGGGCATTTTTCCCGATGGTCTGAAATGTGCTATTATAATTCCGATCTTGAAAAAAGGCGATAAAAAAGATGTTAATAATTACAGACCTATATCACTGCTCTCGGTCATATCTAAGGTTTTTGAAAAGGCTGTTAAAAACAGAATTCTTAATTTTCTAAATAATGCGAGCTTTTTTAACTCCATGCAGTTTGGCTTTCGTTCTGAACTATCAACAGAAGACGCTCTGCTGGATTTTTGCACCAACGTCTACAAGCTTTGGATGAGAAAAGAGTTGCGCTGGTCTCTTTGTGGACATAACAAAAGCTTTTGATATGGTCGATAGGGGTGTACTTTTGGATAAACTATATAGTGCAGGTTTTCGCGGTATTATGCATAAGTGGCTTAAATCGTATCTATCGGGCAGAATACAAAAAGTTAAAGTAGACTGTAGCTACAGTAGCCTACAGCTTGTTAATCTGGGCGTTCCCCAAGGCTCAGTTCTTGGTCCAATATTGTTCTTGGTCTATATTAATTCAATATTTAAGCTTCCATTGAGAGGCAAGACCACTGCCTTTGCAGACGATCTTGCAATTGCGTACAGTACACCGAATTACTTTGAATTAATATGTGACATTAACCATGATATACATTTGCTACGAACCTGGTTCGCTTCGCACAAACTGATTGTAAGTAGTAAGACTAGACTTATGTATTTTAGTCATGTTCTCAAAGAACAGCCAAGTTATGATGTCATATTTCACTCTGCAGTATGCTCTCGTTTTAACATGCATCATATAGCGTGCACTCGAAGTGACGCGATGAGATCTTTTGATTGCAATATAAACTGTAGTGAGAGCTGCTTCAGGGTTGAAGTTGCTGAGAATTTCAAATACCTAGAAGTTACAATAGACAACCGCTTGAGTTGGTCTGAGCACATTAATACTCTAAAAAAATACTTTCTGTACACTACTCGTCACTTTTATCGTCTGAAAAAGTTATGTTCTATGTCCACCCTAAAAACAGTTTACTACGGAATATTTCAATCTAAACTGCAATATGGTATCACATGCTGGGGCGGCGCTTCGGCTAATAAGCTGTCAGCAGCTGTAACAATTCAAAAGGGGGTTATAAGGCGCATCTGTAGTGCAAACCACAGATCTCACTCTATGCCATATTTTAGGAAACTAGATATACTTCCGTGTCGACATTTGTATTTATACAAAGTTTTAAAAACATTCTTTATAAGGTGTGGCTATCTGGAAAGCTTTCCTTCGGAAGTCTACAACTTACGAAGAAACTTCTTCCGACCGTACAAATTCCGCATACTAGGACGTCGCACTTTAGAAGTTTTTACACATACACGTCGTGCAAATTTTTCAACTCCCTTCCTGCCACTGTACAGGTAATAAGAAATGTCAACTTATTTAAAAAAGAAGTTAAGCTGTATCTTTTTGGTTATAATCACTTTGAGTTAGAAACGATGCTGAGGGCGACCTTATAAACCGTACTTACCTTAGGACGCTGCAAATATTTATTATTGTTTCTCTTTCATGTCTTTGATGATTTAATTTAATGTATAATTTAAACTCTTCATAATATTTATATTTTTGTACAGACCACACAAATCAATATACCAAAGCTAGGACTGGCATTTAGAACTATGCTAAACTTTAATATAAAAATGCCACATGCTTTTCTTATGCTGCATAGTAATTTGAAATTATTTAATGTAATATTGTAATCTTAGGTCAATACGTATGCATCAAGAAAATGTTTAATAAAATACAATACAATACAATACAATACAATACTATTCTACCATATCGTATTTTTGTCTGTTTTATTGTCCATGTGACTCTCAAGAGTAAGTTGGAAGGGGTTCGTCCATCCCGGCAAAGCCAGTATACCAGGGTAAGGCACTTATTCAACCGACAGGGAGCACGGAGGGGACCGTAAGCAATCAGCTATTTAATACCCACCCGCTGGTCATTCAGCCCTCGACCCAGCTACCATAACACCTTGGCTTAGGGTGGTGTTGAAGTGGAAATCTCCGCTTCTTCCTCAGCAGCGAGTGCAGTTGACTCACAGAGAACAAACACATGCCACCTAAGACCCTTCGCCACTGCAAAGCAGCCAATCTTGAAGGAGTTGTATTGCATTATTACCAGTAAATAAAACCAGTATTTATAAACAGTTTATTTGACTTTATAGTGATCGGACCTAGGAGGAATAATCTAATTCTACGAGTCTTCGACTATTTCTTTTTGAGTTCTATCACTGTAAAGTCAAATAAACTGACTGAATAAATGAATGTCTCTCTCAGCCAAGAAGTCGACACCAATAATGACTTTGTCTACAAAATTCGCTACCAAGAAGTTGTGATACGTGGCCACATTTCCAATCACAACTTTACATGCCAATTCTCCCAGGACGTGCTTGCTTTCACCAGTTACTGTCGACTACTTCCGTCCCGCTGACCAAATCAGTCCCAATAACGGAATGTGATGCACCCATATAAACAGTCAGCAAGCGCTCTTTCCCATCTACGTACCCTTCAACAGTAACATTACTTACCTTCCGTTCGAGTTGTGACACAGATATTAGGGGGGCATTCATCTTGCTCATCTTCTGCAGCATTGCGTTTTCGGCACTTGAAACATTAAATGGGACCTTAATTTTTATGTTGTTTTCTATTCAATGCTTCCAAAACTGCTTCTACAAAAACTGGTCGTTCTACTTCTATGCGGTGAGCTTTGTACGCGGCTTTATTTAAAAGCGAGGCTGTTTTTTGCGTCAGAGCATGCCATACCGTTTCTGTAAATGTCTTTTCGAGGTTTGCATAATTGTGGCCCGCCTAGTCTCCACATAACGTATTCCATTTCTGAAACCTTGGATTTTTACCCTCTCAGTGTACTCTACGTGTGCGTTCGCATTTGCTAGATGGGCCAACTTCTTTATATCCGAGGCAAATTCCTGCAATGTTTCATTAGCCCTTTGGAAGCGATTCTACAGCTCTATTAGGTAAATCTGCTCCCGATTTTCACTGCGAATATTCTCAATCATGTACCATCCCTAACTCAATAACACTCCCACCACGAAGATAGCATGAGTGTTTGCGAATACGAGGGAAACAGTAAGTGCCGATGAAAAACCAGTGTTCTAGAATGCAAGTACAAGATAAATTCATAATTGTAGAGGGAACTTACTGTGAAGTTACCAAGCTCGAGAAATTGTATTGCGTTTATTACTAGTAAATAAAACTAGCTATTTGTTACATTATTTGTGAGCGTGTTTATTTGACTTTATAGTGATCGAACTCAGGATTATTAATCGAGGAATCATCGAATTCGTCACAACTGTAGCCCGTTTCTGTAACTATTTTAACGCCAGGTGTTAGCGTTAACTTCGCTTAACACCATTTTTAACGCATTCCCTATTCGCGTTAGTGTTAGCTGTCGCGAATTATTTTCGAGGTGTTAACAATAGCGTTAATATATTTGCAAGTGTTTTAGCGTTTGGAAAAAGTAAAAAAATTAGTTTTGAGTTTTTTGCATGTATTGCCATATTTTATCACCATCAAGAGTCAGCTGTTTAGCGGCCTTAAAGGAGAGTTACAGAATCGCATTTTCGTTAAGAACAAACCCAACGCCAATATTGGGCGATAAGCTTAACGCTCGGCGCGTGGTTAAAAGTTACAGAATCGGGCTACTGGTTTCAGAAGAGATGTTAGGTGTGTTCCAATCAGGAGTGATCCAGATCCAGATAGAAATTTTGCATGTAAATGCAACAACAACGTTGTGATCTTGATATTTATTTATTACGTTGTGATCTGGATATAGAAGCTCTGTAGCCCGTTTCTGTCACCTTTCGATAAGAATTTTAACGCAAAGTAAAAATGTATTTTCGTTATTGATTTCGATAAAAATAACGATGCCTATAACGGCAGTGATAACAAGTGTAAAATCCAAACTAATTGCATTATGTGCAAATTTTTAATGTTATTAATATTTATTAAAAATTAATTGTTATAAAAAAATAAAAACAAAAATAAAATGTAAGAAAAAGTTGAAAAAAATAAAAAATTTTGCCACGATTCGAACTCGATTCTCCCGCTAGTTAGAGCAATATCTTATCTACTAGGCTATTGAGACCATTGTGCTGTGTGCGTCAAATGTTTTATTTGTCACCTAGGCCTTTTTGCCTATCATTTTCTTATTTTTACATAACACACCACGAACATATCGCAAGGTGAATTTTTTTCATACAGAGGCCGTGTGCCAATCGGTAACATTTTACTCAGAGGAAAAATGAGGTGAACAAATTTTCCATGGTGTATAAATATTTTCCATTTTGCTGTGCCAAATGAAATGGTAAATTTTGACAGTTGAAATTTTGACATATGTAAACGCTCGTGCGAAAAGTTACATTTTGCTAATAAAATGAAATTTTTTAATTAAAAATGAATAGAGTACTGCGAAAATATTTTTCCTTGCTTATTTCTATATTAATGGAAACCGAAGGCGGCCGCCGTGGTGTGGAGGTAGTGTTGCCGGCCTACCACACCGAAGGTCCATGGTTCGAGCCCTGGTACAGGTAACATCAAAAGTGATTTGAAAAAAGTTTTTCAAAACGGGGTCGCCCCTCGGCAGTGGTTTGGCAAACTCTCCGAGTGTATTTCTGCCATGACAGGCTTCTCAGCAAAAATTCGTCTCCTTTGTAGATGCCGTTCGGAGTCGGCAAAAAACTGTAGGTCCCACCAATTTGTAGGGAAAATTCAAATCGGCACACCACAAATTGGAAGAGAAGATTGGCGCAAAAACCTCTTAGGAGGTTTATGATGATATACCTGTTGTATATCGCGCCATAAAGAGAGAAAAAAAGAGAATGGAAACCGAAGCCATGTATTCCTTTGATGATTTGGCTTTAATTCAGATCCTTAGAGAACGTGTAAGCCGTCAGGTAATATCTTCCTCAAGAGAAGCTAGATCTTTGTTTGATTTTGAATAATTGTTTCCAGAATATTGTTTACGTTCACCCGAGAGTTATATCTGAAGATTTGAACGACATTATGTCTGGTGATAGAACGAAAACTCGTGTACATTTGAGGATATCTCCGAGTACGTTAAGAAAAGTTGTTATAGCTATTCCCCAAAAACATCATGGATGGTCGTGCGAGTATGAAGTGGTTTGATTTTTGTTTTGGATGGCATGTGGTTGCAGTTACCGGGTTGCAGGTGCTTTTATGGGATTTAGCAGGTACACAGTGAGGACTGTGGTACACAAAATGTTGGAGGAATTTGTAAAATTGCGTTATTTGATTAACCACGGTTCTGCAAGTGACTACGATCGAATTGGATTAAAATTTTGCCGCAAGGCAAAAAATAAAGCTTTCGCAAGGTTTACTGGGGCTATAGATGGAACTCATGTAAGAATTAAATGCCCTGTCAATAAGCATGATGAGTACATAAACCAGAAAAAGTTTTACTCCATCCAAGTGCAAGCAGTTGCAGATAGCGACTCAAAAGTTACTGACGTATTCGTGGGGTTTCCTGGTTCCGTTCATGACACCCGTGTTTTCCTCAATAGTCCTTTGTATGCGAAAGCCATCTATCCACCACGAGGATATTATTTATTTGGCGATAAGGGATATCCGTGTCAAGTTACACCAGTTCCGGTAATAACCCCTTTTAAAGAACCTTTGACGGCAAATGAAGCTAGGTTGAATACTGCACATAGTAGAGGCCGTATTACTATAGAACAAACTTTCGGGATGGTGAAGACTAGATGGAGAAATATTTTCAATCGAGATCTGGAGCTAGATATAAAAAATTGTATCAAAACGGTCTTTAGTGCATTTGTCCTGCATAACATTTGTGTACTGAACGAAGATTTGGATCTTTCTAATATTGCAGTGGAAAATTTTAACTATGTGCATGATCGAAACGAAGTTATGCTTTTCGATTCTGCTGATGGTTTGAGAGAAAGATCTCAAATTTTTTCATCATTTTTGGAACATGAAAATTCTATATTTTAATATTATACCCCAGTAGAACCAGGGGTCATCGTTTTATAATGCGAGTATTGGTTTATTACCTATACTTCTACTGGGATTGCACTTAAAAACATTTTTTTTAAATTTAATAAAAATTCCTATTGAAACACAAATGCTTATTCGATTGAGATTAAAGTTAAATGAAAGAAGATCGTCGATACAACATTTAAACGATGCAAGCTAAACAACAATAAAACTCTGAAAATTTGTAACAATAACTTATTTTATTTAAATATTTTCATTTAAAATGACACAGGTATTGATGTACAGTGGTGTACATAAGTATTAGCACAGTAGTTTTCGGCAATTTTCACAAACTTTGGCCTTAATAAAACTATTTTAACAAATACTATATAAAATGTGTCAATGTCTATTACAAAAACTATCAATTTTGTTTTAAAAATGAACGCAAAATTCGCAAAAATTCCAAGAAAGTTGAGGCAAATTTTCAACTGATTTCATAATAATTTAGAGCTTTTTAGAGTATGCAGTTTTGTAGGCTGTTAAATTTTGGTATAATAAAGTGTTAATCTTAGATTCGTGACACATTTTGCTGATTTTTGGCAATTTTTTTTCTTGGGACTTCCTCCATACAAGTTTACTAACCGATTTTTTTTTATATGAAAGAAAACACTTGAGCTCGTCGGGGGAAAAAATGGCCAAAAATTAGCAAAATGTGTCACGAATCTAAGATTAACACCTTATTATACAAAAATTTAACGGCCTACAACAATCCATGGGTTATTTACTTTCGAGCAGCTGGACGCGGAAGACGTTCTTGGTCTCTTGGACACTTCGCCATCCCCACTGTCCAACAAATAACTTGGGTGGTAGTTGTCTTTCTTTGAAGCGTATTCGTGCATCGCTTCAAAATACTCCCAGTCCTTAGCGTCCTCTGTCATGGCTTCTTCTCCAGTTCCTTCGCCTAGAAAAGAGAAATTAGCAATAATAAATATTTTACTTTTAAATTCTCCAGTGGTTACCAGTTGTATATCGAAAGAAGCTTTTGTATTTCTTGGTCAGCCCATTCCATTGGGACTTACAAATCGACCCATCCTTGGCCTCAGGAAATGATTGCGCAACTTTTCTGGAAATAAATAATGTAATTTAGATAGCTTCACGTGTAAATGATATCTGTAGAAATCAAGATGCTCAGAGTTTACACCTGACATCCATGGGTTTCATAGTTTTTTCAGTACGTTGTGGATGTTGTAGTATAACGTCCACGATCACTCTGAGAATCGTCATCGAAACCAGAGTGATCGTATATAAGGCTAGCATACATACATACATAAGGCTAGTATAGACAGAGTTGGTATAGACACAGGTGGTTGTTGTTGATGTTGTTGTTGTATTAACGGTGAAAATCGCCCTGCCTAGTCGTGACCTATCTTACCCAATATTGTCATCAAAATCTTCTAACGGAAGTCCGAGAAACCTTGCTCTTCAACTGCTAGCATTTTTGCCTCACTGTGCAGACGGTGTTCAGGTGACATGATCACCTAGGGTACAGTCTAAACCGAAGAAGGAGGCCATACGCAGGTATAACGACACGAAATGATGAGGGAGTAAGATAAGTGGTAATTGTTTCCTTTGGGAGACAACTGCTAAAACACGTCCAAATATATCGGAAGAGGTATCAAAGAACGCGCTTTGACTTCGGCATCAACAATCAGAAAGCGGAAAATGGTAATTCTATACGACAGCACGTAACTGCTAATATACGTCCAAAAATCTCGGGAAATGTATCAAACGACGCCTTTTGATCTCTGTATCAATAACCCGAAAGCGGAAATTAAATAATTTGTTTCAGTGAAAAGTTATTAGCAAAAACCCAAAAATGGCCTAGGTCCGATCCCAAATAGGGGGCTTGATCCAAGGTATTTATGTGCATAACACTTTTCTGCGTAGGCGACCTTTGGCCGCGCTTCAAAAAAATAACCCTTAGCTGGTCCAACACCGGCTACGCGGTCCACAGTATTTCTGCGCAGAACACACTTTTTGCACTTTTGGGTACACCCTAATCTGTGATCACAACAACCACATGAAAATGACGGAAAATTTTCAACTTTGATTGCAAATATCTCTTCACTGAAACAAAAACTCTATAATCCGCTCCCGGATTATTGTTACCGGGGTCAAGACGAGTCTTTTGATACCTTTCCCGATAATTTCGGACGTGTTTTAGCAGTTGTCTCCTAAAGGAAACAATTACCAATACATTTACTTACTTCCAGCCTTCGTTGGAATTGGCGTTTTTGCCACTGAAAAGTGCCTCTTCCTCCATGCGCCTTTGAATTAGTAGAAGCCTTTCGGCATGGTTCCCTTTAAATAAACAGAAAATAGATATATATATATGTATATATGTACATGCATACAGTATAACAACTTACATGTTACATACGATGTTCTGCGTCTTTTTTCTGCCATTTTTATTTAATTTTATTTAATTTATTTTCGCTAAAGAAAAAATTCGCGGTTGTCAATTTGAATATGTCAATGTATGTGTATCACATTGAAGTTGTCAAAATTTAACCTAGCCCCATGGGCTAGGGGAAATTCTGACATTCGTATTCACCACAATAAATGTCAGAATTTTCTCTCGCTCTGTCAAAATTTACGATTTTCAACCGATTGGCACACGGCCAGAAACGCTTTTCATAACGAAATCGTTACAAGCCATGCGATACATAATCATTCGTTATTATAACGAAAAGTTACAGAAACGGGATACTGTTCGTTTAGTTTTTTATAGTAGATTTTTTGACAGCCAACCCTTATTTGCTTGATAGCGCAGACATACATATAAAAACACACACTTGATCGTGATACTGATCTGGATAGCTGATTGGAATAAATACTAGTGATTACAAGGATAACAAGGACGTGCCGAAGTTGAATGAATTAAAGATCCAGCAGCTCAAAAATGAGCTGGAACAACGTGGATTACATACAACAGGATATTAATCAGAGCTACAGTCACGATTGTGAGAGGCTATGGAAGCGGAAGGAATTAACGTTGACGATTAGGTGTTTCATCTTGTGAAAGAAGCATCGACAAAAATGGAAGAGATGGAACTCTACGTTTCAGTGGCAAGTGTGGACACAAACATGATATTGGCTGTATTGACTCAGGTGTTGACCAAATTGAAAGAACATAAAACTTGCGTGACATCTCAGCTGGAAGAACAGAAGACACACATGGTATCTCATATTTCAGCTCAACTAAACGAACCGAAAGCATACATGAGATCTCAAATGGAACACCAGAAGGCATATATCTCTTCGCAGTTGGAAGCACAGGAGGCGAGACTGTCATCGAAACCAAAAATGCAAGATGCGTACAAAGCTCACCGCGTGGAAGTAGAACGTCCAAACTGGGTAGACACAATTCTGGAAGCATTGAATGGAAAGCAACAGAAAAATGATGGTGTCATGAAATGCATTAAGTGAGAAAAATCTGGTCGTATTGCGCGTTATTGCAGCACCGGGTCCAGAGACTCCAGCAACGCAAGTGGGCGTAAACGGAAAGCTGGCCGCTTACGGTCACCTCCGTTGCTGGAGTCTCTGGACCCGGTGCTGCAATAACGCGCAATATGACCAGATTTTTCTCACTTAATGCATTTCATGACACCATCATTTTTCTGTTGCTTTCCATTCAATGGGCGTAAACGGAAAGCTGGCCGCTTACGGTCACCTCCGTTGCTGGAGTCTCTGGAGCCGATAATGTAATAATGCGTAATATCACCAGATTTCCCGCATTTGAAGCATTTAATACCACCATCAATTTTCCTCTGTACTTCATTCAACGCTTCCAGAATTTTGTCTAGGCCGGCTTACTTAAAAGAACATTTACCATTTCAGCGAATGTCCTTTTCGGCCTGCCTCTCGATGTCCGATGCAAATTCCTGCAAAGTTTCATTAGCCTTCTGGAAACAATTTTGCAGCTCTATTTGGTATATCTGTTTCCGATGTTCACTACCATAACGTCTCTCTTTAATGTCGAGCACGATTAGTGAAGAAAACGACTGTTTTAAATGAGTAGCAAAGAATAACTATCTTTTATTAACTGAGCATAACTATGTGAGAGCTCACAATACCCAGAGTAACGAGCTTCCAACAATAGAAATGAAATGAGAGCTAAATACTGTAACGTCTCCCCTTTTTTCATGAACCTTAATGTATGCACCAAAAAAGAAAAACAAAAGTATCATCAATTATTGGTCGCTGAACTTCTGACGGCTACGGACAGACACTTCGCTTTCGTTCTTTGCCTACGGTGTTTTCGTCGATGGCTGTAGCTGATGCAGAACTGTCTGAAGTCAGCAAACTGTGGCTTACTGCACTGGAGCTTTCGCCGTGCTCAGTTTAGCTGGGTAACTCTTTGCTGATGTCTTGGATATTGCGACGATAAAAGCTTAATTTCACACTGACGATGTAAGATCGCGTATTTAGTTTTTCTTGAATTGTACCGCGTTCAGCTGTGGTCTTGCTCTTGTCTTTTAATTTAACGAACACTTCATTCCCTGTCTCTAGTCTAGTAGATCATAGTACAATTTAGTTGTTTAGCGTTTTTGCTTACTTTTGTCATATACGTTTTGTGCTTCTGGTAGCAGCTTTTTTGGATATGCTGGTACGGGAGATCGAAGCCGTCGTGACATCAGCCTTTGCGCTGGGCTTGACCCAATTGCGTTTGGCGTGTTTCGATAGCTTAATTTAGTCAGCCAAATGTCTTGGTCACTGTTTAGAGCTTTTCTTATGAGACGTTTTGCAATTTTAACTGCTGACTCTGCTTTGCCGTTTGATTGTGCATAGTTGGGAGACGATGTTGTCACTTTTGTCTCGCAGGTTTTGAAAAAGCTTAACATTTCCTTGCTCACTATTTGCGTGCCGTTATCCCATACAATACTTTCCGGAATTCCATGTTTCGAAAAATTTTGCCTGCAGCGCTCAACTATTTCTTTTAATGAAGTGCCTTTTAGCTCATTTAACTCGAAAAAGTCGGATAAATTGTCAACAGTGATCAAGTACTTTAATTTTTTTTGGTGGTTTGAATATTTATTTCAAACTAGAGGGACCGGCAGACTTTGTCCTGCCCAGATATTCACCTGAATGGATCTAGAAATATTGGCTTTTCCTATCCCTATCATTATCTTTATCACTATCCCTATCCCTATCCCCATTCCTATCCCTATCCCTATAGATGTAACTATTTCACACACACACAATTCCACTGCACCATCGATCGATCCATTATTGAGCTTTTCTAACAAAAAAGAAAAATTTTAAAAATTCGCACCATACAATATGTATGGGAAAATAGATTTTTTTTTTCAGGAATTTTTCGGAAATTTCATTGGTTAGAGAACAATCTAAATTAGTGTCGATCATCCAAATCGGTGCAGGCGTTCTTGAGTTATGAGCGTTGGAACTAACGGCTCTTTCTTTTATGTATATATAAGATAAGATATGTCCATTGCAACTCTGTTGAAAGGTAGCTTCGGTATTTCGTGTGTTTGCATTCGACGACTGATAAAATTTGATGCATGTTTCCCAGTTCTCAACGCACTTTTTAATCTCGGTATTCATATTTGGCCAAAATATGAATGACTTCGAAAATTTTGGTATAAACTGAGTGAAATAGTTGGCTAAACCTAGCAGGCGTTGCATTTCTGTGAGACTAGTTGTCGTTGGCATGTCGATAGTCGCCTTGATTTTCTGTAGCTGGAGGTTTAACTTTATATTTAGTTTAGCCGTTCGTTTTAAGAAATTTATTAAATTTTTATTATGGTCGGCCAAGGCTTCTTCATCTGTGGTGCCTTTTCCGCAAAGCCCTACGTCGTCAGCTATGGATTCAATGCCTTCTAGTCCAATTAATGCTCCTGTTGCTTTTCAGAATACGCTTCGGATGTGCAGCAAATCCCAAAAGGCATACGCAGCCAGCGGTATCGACCTTTCGGAGTCCAAAATGTTGTAAGATGACTGCTTTCGTCATCCAGCTTTAGCTGCCAAAATCCATTTTTTGCGTTAAACGTAGAAAAAATGCGAACGCTGTGAAAGCTAGGCACGATTTCGTTGACTGTGTTCATTTGAAAATGTGCCACTCTTATTGCCTGATTTAAGTTAAAAGGGTCTATGCAGACGCGAATTTTATGGTTTTTGCGTTTCACTATTACCACGTTGCTTGTCTAGTCAGTAGCATCGTTCACTTTCTAAACTATCGATTTCTTTTAAAAAATCTTTTTTTAAAGATATTGGAATTCGACGCGGTCGGTCTATTTTGGGTTTCACACCAGGCCCTGGGAAACGCTATCAAACTGTTTTGTAATAGCTTTGCATGCTCTATTTCACTAATTTTTAACGATTTGTTTTGAGTAGAAATTTCATTTTTTATATTGTTTACAACGCGTAAAAGTTCCATTGACAGACACGCGTTTGCTGACAAGAGCGGTAGCTGTTCACCTTCAACTACTTCAACATTTTTTTATATTTGTTTAGCATTTGTACGCATTTCAGCTCGATTTGTTCAAGTGGATTTATAATGTTTCCACTGAAGCACTTTAATTTTACATTACTCCGAAAAAGCTTTATATTGTCTTGAAATAGCAGTCTTCGCAGACACATGAGCCCAATAACATTGTAACTTGCAGCTATATCTAGTTGACATTTCACACATGTGGTTTTGCCTTTTACTTCAAACTTCAAGTTTGGAAAAATTCAGAGGATTTTGTGTGTTATCGTCTTTTCATTCTCACATTGGTTTACAAGGTTAATATGCTCGCACTTGCTTTCGTCGGTATCATGTGTCACCCATTTTTTTTTACGTTTTCTTTTCGAGAGCACATTTTTGCGAAATGACAAGTTTTTTTTGCAGATTTTACACGAAGCGTCTCTCGCTGGACATACACTTCTATCAAACGCACGACGAGTACCACAGAATTTGAAAGCTTTTGGTGGTCTACGCTGTCACCTTCTGGTTTCGTTGTTCCATTCTGTTCCCTTCGGGTTTGATATATCCCCCTTTCGATTGTAGAAAATTTGGTACTCACTATTTCGAAAGTATATGCCAATGTGGTCGAGAGTAAGAAAATTCTATTCGACAAGAATTTAGTAAGCGGAAATAAACAAAAATGTATATTCTTATGATTATATTAAAACAATTAATATTTCTTTTTATCAAGAAATAATTCTTATCGCAGAAAGAGTTAAGCAATCGCTGTTGGCAGAAAATAATTGAGGAAATCTACACGGTGGCTGATGAATTTTGCTACATTAAGAAACTCAAATCATTTTTTTTTCAGTGTATGGAATTCATTTTTCTTTTATTCATGTTAAAGCTCATTAAATTTTATTAAATATAGCTTAATTAGTTTTAAAAATAATGGAATTAAAATGCCCCCCCTGCTCGTCGATGCATGTGCGGCATCTTACCAAAAAGTTGTTCATTACTGCTTGGAGAGTTGAGACAGGAATAGCCGCAATTGTTTCTCGAATGGATTGCCTTAGTTCATTCAAATTTGTTGGGTTTGCTTTGAAGACTTCCTGTTTGCAATAACCCCACAAGAAAAAGTCAGGTGCAGTAAGGTCAGGCGACCTGGGTGGCCAACGGAATGTGGAGTTTCTAGATATCAGCTTATTGGGAAATTTTCGTCGCAATTCTGTCATAACAGGTTGGGCTATATGAGGAGCTGCACCATCTTGCTGAAACCACACAGAGTTGAAAGAAATTCTCATTCGGCGTAATTCTGGGTAAAAAAACTCTCTCAACATGCTCAAGTAACGGTCTCCAGTAACCGTAACGGTGTGACCGTTTTCTTCGAAGAAGTAGGGCCCGACAATGCAGCGTGATGAAACTGCACACCACACTGTGACACGAAGTGGATGCAATTCCGTCTCATGGAGTATCTGTGGCTTGGAAGCACTCCATATTCGACAATTTTGTTTGTTTATGTTGCCGTTTAAATCGAAATGGGCCTCGTCAGACATGAAAAGACAGTTCAACATGTTTCCATCCTCTTCCACCATTTGAAGCACCTTCTGGCAAAATTCCAAGCGAATCAGCAAGTCTGCAGCGTTCAGTTTGTTGGCCATTTGAATTTTATATGGGAATAAGTCCAAATCTTTGTGCATAATTGACTGTAATGACTGTCTGCTTACACCCATTTCAGCAGATAAGCTTCTTGTCGAAACACGTGGATTGTTTTGTATGGCAGCAGCTACAGCAGCGATTGTTTCCTCCGTTCGAACTGAAGGGTTTCGATGGTAAGGTCTTCTGTTGACTGTCCCATGCTCGGCAAAATTGTTTACAAGTCTTATTATGGTCCATCTGCTCGGAGGATTGCCGCCAAACGTGCGCCTATACTCTCTTTGAACCGAAACTACGGACTCCAGTGCGTGATAGCGGCGGACGATCCAAATTCTTGTTTCAGTGTCCCAGTTATCCATTTTTGTTCAATGTAAAAGTCAATCTGCAAAATAAAAAAAAATTAACAAGATTCATTAAATAGAAAAAAAGTTATTTAATTTTTTTTTGGTAGCGGCTTTTATTAGCCACCCTGTATGTAAAAAATTATAAAAATGCAACAAAAGAAAGTTTTTAAGACTAGAAGTTTTTATATTTGATAAAATTAAAATAAAAGAATTAAAATTACTTGTGCAAGCACTTACGTTCGAACCACTGCGACCACACGCGTTTTAGTCGAGATTCTTAACACCTGCGCTCCTGCAATATATAAAACAGCGCTGCCTAATACTGCACTTGAGATTTATGCAAAGTATCTTTGTATTTTGCTTTTCGCTTGAAATTTGTGAAACAGTAATGCTTACTATTATGGAATATTTTCTAAAGTAAATTCTAACGAACTACAGAGTGCCTATGTGTATTATACTACATTTACACTGCACCACATGAGTCATTTTGGGCGAAAATCTCCAAATGCGTCGCATTTCCCCATACAAATCGCATTTTCCAATGACTGATTTCATCGCATTCGCTCGCAATTGGGCCGCAACAACATGACATTTTTGTGGAACGCATTGCGTTTGAAGTTTCGCCTAAAAGAAAATGTCAAACAAAATGCAAATGAGCTAACGCAAATGGGTTTGAAATGACTCATTTGAATTTTCCAAATGCGGTGCAGTGTAAATATAGTATTAGAATCACTTTTTGCTTTCGAGTATAACAGCCTTTCGAATAGAACTACATAGTAAGGGCCCTGATTTTGTTCACTTCGCCAGATTCGCCGGAGGCCATACTTTTAAGTTGTTTGCCTGCCTCTTAAACGAGTTACATATTGTAATTGCCCTTGCTAAGGTCAAATTGTCTTATTGCAGTAATTTTCTTCTGATATCATTATTTTTTTTTTTACCGACAAGCAACCTATTCCTTATAAATTGGTCTGTAGTATTTCCGAACTGGCACTAGTCTGCCAATTTTCAAAGGTGAATAATGTAATATTTTGTAGTTTCATCTTTGTGCTTAGCCGTGTTGAACACATATCGTTCATAGGTTATGTTTGTCTTTGGATTTAGCAATCACTAAATTCTGACACGTTGACTTATCTAATTCTGTTAAGGGTAAATTCTGCATTTTTACCAGACAATCATGACTGCTCAACCGCACCCATCAATGCATCATAACTGCTCCTTTCGGTCTCGGAATAGTCTGTAAGTCGGCTGCAGGTCCTTTCAATGCCACGAATAGTGCAGCACACTTTGACTTCAGTTCCTAGTTGTTCACCGGTGCCGTCCTTTCAAATTGCAGCATAAGTACCTGGAATGGAACAAAACCATCAAGAGAGTATTCGCGGAAACAGCTGGACGATTCAATTGCAATTCCTGAATACGACCTCTCAAAGCATCCACCTTAGCCTCGATATTTTCTTCAAACGCTGTTATTTTTTCGTCCATACGTGGCTAAAGTTTTGCGGAGATCCCCGACGACACCTTTGATGAAATTTGTAACGACATGTCCGGAATACGTGTCTCTTGTACTAACGACAAAAACACTCCCTGAAGGTTTTGGGGAGTGTTGTCGAATTGACCGTCCTTGGCCGGATATGAATCCGGTACGCTCAGGTATTCCCTTGCGGTACTGCCCGACTGTCGTGGTGGCGATTTGATATGACCAGTGCAGCCGTCTAGGCCTTCACACCCCTCCTTTCTTGAGGAATGAGAATTTGGGTAATGAGAGGTGAGAGGCATCATATCCGTAGATCAACCATCGAGTTGCACATCATAACCTTTGTGAATTTTACTTGCATCTTACAGCCGGTATGCCTACCTCGGGCATATTCTAAACCCAGAACCCGCAGGTGACAGTTGTTGGATCTAAAATTTATTCAACTTAACAATGGACTTGTTATGCTCCAATCACTGGTATTTATTTTACAATACCACTTCTGACACCAATTGTGACGAATTTGATGAGTCTTCGATGATTTCTTCCTGATTTCGAGCACTGTAAAGTGAAGTAAACACACGCGCAATAGCTAGTTATATTTACTAGTAATAAACGCCATATAACTTCACGAGTTTGGTAAGGTCACTGTACAATACTTTAATACAAACTGATCACCTGGCCTTGCTTGGTTACTACCTTTTATAGTCCGACAGGGGCTACCCTACGCACCCAGAAGCATAGTATGTGTCTACTAGTCGCGCAACTTACCTCGAATCTGCACACACACACAAACCACACAAGGTGCGTTGTATGGAATAATAAAACAATCAAAATCTAAATACTTCAATATTGAACGTGAAGACATAAAACTCCCAAATTATTGAATATAAAGTAGTTATAACACCTTATCTGTTACCATAAAATGTTAATTTCAGTTTGAATTAAAGTTTTTAGTTGTAAAAAGTTAGAGAATTCTATTCAACAACAATTTAGTAAACGGAAATCCATACAAATTTATTTTCTCTGGCTAAGCACGTCAAAAGTTTTAAGCGCAGAATTCAAATAAACAATTCATTGATAAACGCTAAATATACCTTGTAAAATATCCATTGTGTGAAAATTAGTAAAGTTTTCTGAACCGGATTGTTTTATTTCATAATATACAAAGGTGAATCCAAAAAAATTAGTCGAATTACAACAACAACCCTACCTACTATAAAAGTAAAATCACTGCGTTTGTGGTATTTGACAACTGCTAAGCGCGCCATCTGTGTGTGAACCTTTTTGCGATCTCACTTATATTAAGGTGCCTAGTCGTTAATTATTCAGAAGAGTTCTTTTTGTTTCCTACAATTATAATGTCTACTAGACGGGGTCGATTTATAAACCGATATCGTGCCATCGATTTTTCGATAGGTTTTGGGCTCAGGAAAAAAAGTTCGGATACGCAAAAAAATTATAATTATTTATAATTTTTTTTTTACTTTTTCGGCTTTGATTTTTAAGGTTTTTTTCATGAGCTGCTAAAAAAATTTTCGTTTGATTTTAAAATTTTCATGTATACCCTGTCCGACCCAAAAATGTCCGGTAAAAACGTTGGCGATAACAGTTTCTTGAAAAAAAAATATTTTTTGGGTTTTGGTCAAAAAATTAACCCTTTCGAAATTTTTTTTAAGGGTTTTTTCAGCATACATGCAAAAATGTTTTCGATGAAAACGAATTTGTCTCATATATACTGCCGCACTTAAAATTATGCACTAAAAACGTTGGCGATAACAGTTTTTTGAAAAGTCGAGTTTTCGACCAAAACAAGTCCGAAAACCCCAAAATAAAATTTTCGGACTTGTTTTGCTCGAAAAATCGACTTTTCCAAAACCAGAAAATAAATTTTTTTTGAAAAAACTGTTATCGCCAACGTTTTTAGCGGGCATTATTGGGTCGGACAGGGCATACATGAAAATTTTAAAATCAAACGAATATTTTTTTTAGTAGGTCATGAAAAAACCTTAAAAATCAAAGTCGAAAAAAGTCAAAACAAAATGAAATTTCGCAGGCTCGAATTTTATTTTTTTGGGTATGCTTAGTGGACCTTTTTTTCCTGAGCCCAAAACCCATCGAAAAATCGATGGCGCGATATAGGTTAACTTTCGTCCATACAAATCGACCCACCCTAATGTCTACTGCTGCTGTTGCTCTAAAACGGAGACTTAGTAAAGGTTCTCCATCTGCAAAAGCAGCTAAACTGATGAAGGTGTCAGTATAGCAGATGTCTTTGCTAAACTTAAAGACTTAGGGCCACTTTCATAAAGGCCGGTTAGGCCCAATCGGCGATTAATTTGACAGCCAACCATACAAAATACGTCAATTAAACTCCGGTTAGCAGTTTCCGGCTTTTATGAAAGCGGCCCTTAGAAGATCGAGTTCAACAGCATAGAGAGCAGCTACGGCCATTAATTCAACGAGTTTCTGAGAAACTTGGTGAGGTAGAGAACAAACTCTCAAAACGAATCGAGGATGAAATGTCTGCGATTAATATTTCGGTTGCTGGCTCGGCGGCGCGTATTTCACTATCGGAGACAAATGCGATGAAAATTGTTAGCATTAAAAATCAGGTATCGGGTATAATACAATTGAGTGTTGCACCTGATATTGCTGCCGGCGCTGTGGCGTTCGGTATCCCGTATAGGGAAGGTGAAAACTTGAAGGGCATCTTTAACCAAGTTTGCATGTCGATTGATTTCTTGGCTCCTCAAATAACCTTTGTGAATTATATTTCACACGAAAGCCTCAACTGCAACTTCCAACAGCGCAATTGTCATAAAATTCCACTCCCCTCTTGCTCGCAACCGTACGCTGAGTCCCTTTGGCGAACATCGAACAAAAATTAAATCGACTACTCCCTCCTCTCGGTATCGAGGGCTTCTTTCACATATTTGAAAGCCTCCTAAAGGAAAATAGACTTTTGCTGCAAGAAGCCGTTAAATTGTGACGAAAAGGGAAGCTGAAATCGGTTTTCACAAGAAGAAGGAAAGTACACGTGCGAACCGACAGAACAACGCCCACTGTTTTTACGGCGGAGTCGTTCCAATGACGGGGCGCGCTCGCACGTAATAGGGGTAGGAAAGAAAAAAAGGCAACGAGTTAATAAATAAATAAACACCGGAGTTCAATGTAAATAATTACAATGGATAAGTGGTTTTTATTAAAGTAGAGGTTAAATTAGATATACGACAGTATTGTGAATTGAAAGTGATGGAATCTGTATAATTACCTGGGATGGCTGCTGGTGACTCTTGTACGCTCGATAAACAAGTGACCGAGCCCTTTCCTTACATTTTGTTCTGTACCGCCGCCGAATGCTTACTTTCGTTAGGTTCGGAGGGGTAAGAGCTGTTATCGGTAAAAGAGATAAAACCAACCGCACGGGCAGATACGTAAGGCTGCACAAATACGAGGGCCGACCGTGATATTTAGGCCGGTGGCCTAAACATGCCGGCCCCCTTGCGACACGCAACCTGTAATCAAATGGCAGCCGCCAGCAACCATTCCGATTTACATAAAGGTTAGAATATACACCCGGTGAAATGAAATATGTGTTAAATATCATAATATTTACATATCAAAAAAAAAAAACAGAAACAAAACCTTAGTCTAGGGATCATACGCCACTACATGCAGCCTCCTCTTGACACCTGTTGGGGATGAGAAAGGAAATGTTATTATATAAGTACGTGGTTTTGTCTAGTTCATTGCACCTTATTCTTTGGATTTCTCCTCGATGGGATACCGTGTCGAGGATAAATTATTCCTATTGTTGGTGGGCCCCTGAAATTACTAGGCCGAAGATTGTGGCCTGTGCTAATAGCCCATTTATGGTCGACGGTGGGGTGCCGCTCAGCATCAGGCTGGCATACACGTCACACCCGAGAGTGAGTCGAACTGGTGATGCACGAAAGAACGCAGGATCCGCCAGCTTCATCAACTGGAAGGGGGCGGCTACGGTCGTGTCTATGTTCGACACCGGGGTCATGCGGTAGTGGCGAGCAAGGACCGTGGCTTGCGTGGTGACCCTTCTGGTGATTCCGTACTTCCCGCGTAAGATGAGGGTACACCTGCTTGGCCGCGTATCACCAACACGTTCTAGGCGGAGATCTCTGGCGAGCTCACCGTCAATGACCGTGGTTGATGAACACGGGTCGAGCAGAGCACGGACGATGTGCAGTTCTCCGCCAGATTCGATGGCCACGCTAGCCGTTGGTGCGATGGCGACAAACGATCGCATTATAAGCGCTGTGGCAGGCAGGTTGGCAACTCGGCCAGTCCGAAACGTGGCTGGTGTGTCCTTGGGGCGGACGATTGTGGTGTCGTTAACAGGGTTGCGGGCTTGGTAAGGTGCCGTCCGACCCGCTGTTCGTCGTGACGAGCGGAAAGGACGCGTTTCCGCGTCACCACGACGGACACCAGTGGGACTGTGAGATGGTCGGAAAGGACGTGTTTCCGAGCCACCGCGATTTACCTTAACAGCCCGCTGGGATGGGCGAAAAGGACGTGTTTCCGCGCCACCCTCACGTAGTTTGGGTGTTTTTACTGTACGTCGAGTTTTGTCTGGCTTGTGCATCCTCCGTTGCTCGTGCCGTAGTAGCGGTCGGAAAGGACGTGTTTCCGAGACGCCGAGCTGGGGAGTGGTTGTTGCTGCTGCCCTCATGGCTTCCTCTTCTTCCTCCTCCTCTGCTACTTGCTCCGCCCAAGACTTGGTTGTCTCGGTGAGGGTTATGGACAGCACGTCGTCCGATATCTCTCCAGCATCCTCTCTAGACGGAACCGTTGGCCGGGGGTGCGCGGGGACTTGTGCCGTGACGTCGTCCATGTGAAGGGACGTATGGTGAGGTTCGTTGCAGCGATAGCAGCGGTCCTTGCTAGGGCATATTTCCGGTCGGTGAAAAGGCGACAAGCAATTGGGGCAGTACTTATGTATAAGTACCACTCGTAGTCTCTCCTCTGCCGACATACCTCGATACTTCTGGCAAAACCGTATGCCATGGTTGTTGTTGCATAGTCGACACGGGATGGTAAAGGTGTTGGACCGCGCCGTTTTTGCGCGTGTGGCAGTAAAACGAGTCATTCTAAAATTAAACCCGTTAGTAGGCCCATCATTTTTGTATGGCTGGGTGGCTTGGGAACATAACCGAATGACATTGTCAGTATTTTGGTTTGGCATATTAAATTTAAATTTTTTTTTTTTTTCGAAAGGATTAAAAAGGATGTTACAAGATTAAACGTTTGTAAACGTTCAAGTTTGTTGCGTGAATATTTCCCTTCTGGCAGCTTTGTCACGTTTTGACACTTTCTTTCCCCCCGAAAAAGGTAGAAGTGCCTTGGTAACTTATGTGTTGGGTAACTCCTTATAAATCGAGAGTTAACATATTTTGGTGAAGCCGCTTAGAAAAGGGAGAATAGTGTGAAGGTTTCTGCATTCACGAAATAGTTATGTCACTGTGCGATTTTATATGCACAAATTTGTATGAAATGCATTCATTTATACATGCATTCCCGCTGGTTCGTGTAGTGAGGCATAACCAGCTGATTAACACCGTGGTCTGTCAGGTAGTAAATCACCCACATTTGGTGTGCTGCAGATGTAGTCAGCGATTCTGTGCTGCCACATCCCACCGATGATGTTTGTCTCACTTGGAAATGTAGAGGCGGAGACAGATGCATCGCGACAGATGGGGTAATACATCCCTGAACAAATTTAATCGAATCGGTTAAAATTCTGAAAAAATGCGGTGAAAAATATTTTCCATTTTGCTGTACCAAAGGTCGTAAGTTTTGGCCCAAATGAAGACCACGGGGGAAGCAAATAATGTGTTAATAAACGTTCAACTGAAGTATATTTCCGCCTCTTATCTTTGGTATTTGTGTGTTAAACTATAATTTATCGTTTAACAACGTACTGGCATACGAATTTGTTTGAAAAAGCACAATTGGCAATACTTCATGTATATATGTGTATACATTCGTAGTTGTCAATATTGTACCTAGGCTAAATTGCGACGTTCATATTCCCTGCGATAAATGTCAACATTTCTCTGCTCAATATTTACAATTTAGCGATTTTTTTTTTTTTTATACATTTCGACTCCCCCCGTAATTCGCATAAGCTGGCGAATAAATTCCGCCGCTCAATACGGTAAGCCGAAAAAAAAAAGTGGGGGATTTTTGTAACGATTAAATACCCGTGTGTGCCAACTCGGATTGGCACTTATCGTTACGCGAAGTGGCTACGCTCATTCATTCAGCACTGGATACATTTCTGAATGAATGTCACAATGAAAATTTTTCACGAGGTAAGGTGTATTTTGATGATGGTAATTTTTCTTCTTATATTAATGTTTATTCTTTTCTTTTCAGGTGATTTGCTCAATCCCATATAAGAAGTGTGAGGAACCAACCCCTCCTACGCGATAGTGCCACGTAAGCGTTTCCAGCTCATCCACCTTACATACGTGCATGTGTAATAAAGCCGACTTGGCACGTCAACAAGCGAAGGAACCGAAACCATGTCCGCAATCCAAGAGCTTATTTTATATCAAATTGTATGTGTAAGTATTAACTCGCTAGCTGGTCCTAGAAAAAACCATTGTAAAGGCTGTAATTGCACAATGGAAAAACTTATACACTCAACAACCACGACCTTTAGCACAAAACCTTACAATTTTGAACCAAGCTGCTTGTTATCGCCAAAAGCTCCCGGCGGGAGAGAGGTTTATATATATCGCTGTGACTACGAATGCCCGCTCAAGCGTAACTGATAAGACTCAACCGACAGCGGCAGCTATTCCTATGGCCAAAAATCTAATCTATTCTGAATAAACTATTATTATAGGTCGAAGGTACATAATAAACGAAATCCAAGCAGCATACAGTCTGCACAATTGCTGCAGAGCGACCAGTTCCCATACGGACCTCATCTCGTCAACAAACAGCAATTTTATACGGTAATTTTGCATATAGTTGCTGATTTTACTGGGTTGAGATATGTTATGCATAATTGGCCTATACTTTCAGCTGTAGTTGCGATCAGCACGAATTTATTCTTTATTTTGGTAATATTCTTATTGAGTTGGTACCACTGGTCTGATACTACTTGGTTGCATAATTTGCGCAAAAAGTATGGAGAATTTACACAAACATTACAAAGTAAAGCCAGTAAAGCTCTAGAGTCAAAGGGTGGTTTCCGCGATGATGAGGATTTGAGTTTTCTGGATGATAAAACAAATGTTTCGGAAATAGAAGAAATTGGTGGTAGTAGCAGTGATAGTCGTAGTAGTAGCAAAGAAGAATTGTTGTCAAGTAAGCCAAAGATAAAGGCTGAAGAACAACAGTTTCGTCTTCGTAGATCACCAGTAGCGCTTATAGATCCTATTTGATTTGCGTCTAATAGTGTAGATGATTTTAATAAATTTTGATATTAACTTTGTTTTATTTTTCAAGCCTAAAGCTTTGCAATACATACATACCGTGAATATAGTTTAGATACATTATATGTTACGTGTTACGTATATTTCTGACTATATGAACGAAATGTATGCAGTATATTTTATTTTTTTGAATAATTGAATACACATAATAGACTGATACTTAGACTGAGGGCACAGCTGTTGCTAGAAGTTATGTATTTGCGATAAAATTCATACGCTTCAAGTTTCCCTCACACATTTTCTTACATTTTTCATATTAAATAATTTTTATAGCATCAGAACTTAAAATAGTGTCATGATGTAGCAACATATCTCTTTTTTACTGTGTCCTCGAAGCCAAAAAGGTCTAATTTAAGAGCCAAAGTTTTTCATTTTGTTGAATTTTGTAAGACTCTTAAGTGACTAACACGGTAATTTAAGAGCCAAAATTTTTCATTTTGTTGAATTTTGTAAGACTCTTAAGTGACTAATACGGTGACTATGGCCATTAGCGATCCCATTTAGGACTCCTTGAGAACGTCGGGGGGGATTTCTGTGGTCTAGCCTTGGTGTAAGTGGGTAGAAAAATGTTTATGTGTGTGTATGTGAATGCGATGTTCGGCAGATTAGCGGGCAACTTTTTGTGGCAGACCGGTTCGCCCGTCTGCGTTAGGATTCTTGTTGACCTCGTTACGTTTGAACGAGTGCGTTTATTTTCTTGGGATGGGTCGGTTCTTCTGATTGCGGTAGGCCTCAATGGCCTCGTTACATTTTCGCGAATACTTTCTGATAAGTCGCTTCGACCCAGCCATGACCTCCCTAATTCGTAATGTAATTAGAAGTGGAATTAGGGAGATTTAGAAGTGGAATAAGATTAGTTCTCACCATCCTTGTTACCGGATGGCAGTGGGACCAACTTCGTGATTGGTCTGGTAGTCTGGCCCCTCGCGGTATCAAGCACGACGACTCGGACTCGGTTATCTGGTCCACGATGTAGTTGGGAGATTCTTCCTAGCCTCCATTCGTTGGGAGGTAGGTTGTCCTCCTTTAGAACGACTAGGTCCCCTTGTTTCAAGTTGGATTGTGGATGTTTCCACTTTACACGTTTCTGCAGTTCGGTGAGGTACTCGGTTTTCCATCGTTTGCAAAACGTTTGGTGAAGGGACTTGAGTTTCTCCCATCGGTTGACGAGCAAGGCGCGATTCTCGCTAACGTCGATCTCCGGTGGGGCTAAAAGATGCCCTCCAACGAGGAAATGTCCCGGAGTCAGTGGCTCCAAGTTGGACGGCTCGTTGGAGGATGGACTGAGTGGTCGAGAGTTGAGACAAGACTCGATTCGACAAAGTAAAGTAGAGAACTCTTCAAGAGTAAATTTATGATCGGAAGCGATCTTTTTAAAGTGAGTTTTAAAACTCTTTACCCCTGCTTCCCACAGTCCGCCCATATGAGGAGCGCCAGCTGGTATGAAGTGCCAGGTCAGGGTTTGATGGCAGTAGGTCGACAGGGTTTGGTTGCGAGCATCTTTTAGAAAGGCCTTGAACTCTGAGCGGAGGGCTCGGGAGGCTCCGACAAAGTTAGTTCCATTGTCGGAGTAGATGTTCTTTGGACATCCTCGTCTGGCAACAAACCTGTCCAACACTGCTAAGAACGAGGCGGTGCTAAGATCACAAGTGGCCTCCAAGTGAATAGCCTTGGTCGTGAAGCAGACAAAGAGGCAAACGTAGCCCTTTGATAGACGACATCCTCTTCCGCTGTAGGACTTGATGTCGAAAGGTCCGGCGAAATCTACACCGGTGTTTGTGAACGCGCGGGAGAAGGTGGTGCGTTCTGGTGGAAGGTCGCCCATCAGTTGGGTCGCCGCTCGTTTTCGGAAGATCGTGCAGACCTTGCAGTTATGGATGGTTGACCGGATCATATTTTTCACCTTAGGAATCCAATATTGAGTGCATAGGAGCCGCAGCATTAGTTGGTTTTCGCCATGCAAGGAGATCTTGTGGACAAACTGGACGAGCAGACGGGTGAAACAGCAGGCGTAAGGGAGGATAATTGGATGGCGTTCGTTAAAGGCGAGATCATGGGATGCAGAGAGACGACCACCCACTCGCAAGATATTATGGCTGTCGACAAAGGGGTTCAGAGGAAGGACTTCACTTTTAGTCCCAATGGGTTTCCCGGTTTTAAAATCCCTTAGTTCTTCAGAATAATGTTTCTGTTGATATATTTTGATAAGCCGGCGAGTCGTATCCTTAATTTCGTCGGGCGAAATGAGGTATGACTCCGCTTTGAAAGAAGATTTTGTTTTGGGGTTAGTTCTTTGAGAGAACCTCATAATGTATGATATGACCCTCAAAGCCCTTGAAAAATCAGAAAACCTTTCGAGAATGTCCTCGTTATCCTGTATTTGCTTAGTTGTATGAACTTGTACTCTCTTCTCTTCGACGTTTGTACCATAATATTTTTCTTGAGTTGGCCATTTTGTCTCGTCTTCTTGTAGCCAAGAAGGTCCCTGCCACCACAAAGTGTGGTTTACTATATCCTTCGCTGATAGTCCTCTGCTGGCCATGTCTGCTGGGTTTGATACAGAATCTACGTGTCGCCAGGCTTTATTTCCCACCTTTTCTACAATTTTCGTTACTCGGTGTGCCACAAATGTTGACCAAGCGCACGGTGGTTTTCTGATCCAAGCTAAGACGATAGTTGAGTCAGTCCATAGGTGAACGTTGAAAGTGCCTAAGTTAAGGTTTTCTATAACAGATTCTATGGTTTCGGCCAACAAGACTGCACCACGGAGCTCCAATCGGGGCAGGGAAATTGTTTTGATTGGGGCGACTCTTGTTTTCGCCATTAATAGATTGACGTAGATCTGGTCCCCTATCTTTGCTCGTAGAAAGATTGTGGCTGCGTAGGCTTTTTCTGATGCATCGCAGAACCCGTGTATTTCCACAACGTTGGATGGCGTGAAATGCACCCATCGAGGTATTTGAATTTTATTGATTTCGTGGTAGTCCTGCATGAAGCTCTGCCACCGATCTAGGGTTAGTGTGGACACTCTTTCGTCCCAGGCAGTCCCCTCTAGCCATATGTTCTGCATAAGTATTTTGGCTACTATGACGACCGGTGCCAACCAGCCTAACGGGTCGAAGAGTTTGGCGATGGCTGAAAGTATTGCCCTTTTTGTTATAATATCCCTATTTTCGATGGGTTTTGCCGTAAAATAAAAGGAGTCGGAATGCGCGTTCCAACGGATGCCTAGGGTCTTGACTATACTTGAGTCCTCGAACTCCAAAAAGTCCTCGTTTAGTCGATGAAGTTTGGGTATTCCATGCAGTATTTTGCTGCAGTTCGACGTCCATTTGCGTAGGGAGAAGCCTGCCGACTGTAGGACCTGCGTTATTTCATCGCGAGCTTTGATGGTTGTATCGATGCTATGCCCCCCGCAAGAACGTCGTCAACGTACATACTTGTGCGAAGAATATCTGCTGCTGTAGGGGCTGAGCTCTCCACGTCGTCCGCTAGTTGATGCAGTGTTCTTATGGCCAGATACGGGGCGCAATTAACTCCAAAGGTCACGATCTTTAATTCGTAGACGCGTATGGGGTCACCTGGATTGGGTCGAAAAACTATCCTTTGGAACTTTGTCTGTTTAGGTTTTATCCAGATCTGGCGGTACATTTTCTCAATATCGCTATTAAAGACATACTTGAAAAATCTCCACCGAAGGAGTAGGATAGTCAAATCGGCCTGAAGGACTGGGCCTGTATGAAGTACGTCATTTAAGCTTGTGCCATTAGCAGTAGGACACGAAGCGTTGAATACTACCCGGACCTTCGTGGTCGTGCTTTCTTCTTTTATAACCGCATGATGTGGTAAGAAGTAGCAATCTGTAGAATGAGGTGGTATGACAGTGGGAACTTGTGACATATGTCCTAACGTCTCATATTCCGCTAATACTCTATTATATTCTGTTTGTAGGGCCGGTGTCTTAGCAAGGCGCGTCTCATTCCGATAAAACTGAGAGCAAACACCGTTTAGAGAAGGCCCTAAGCCGATAGTATTAGGAAAATCATGTTTAAATGGAAGGGCGACAATATATTTCCCATCGGAGTTCCTTTCCGTTGTGGCTTTGAAGAGTGCTTCGCAATAGGCATTCGCTTCATTAAGTGCCCTTTTCTTCGGGACATCCTCCAACTCCCAGAAAGCGGTTAACTGCTTATCCAGGCTTATTTCATTGAAAAATGATACCCGAGTATTGGTTGGCTTAGGTGCGTCTGTACGACCAGTTAAGATCCAACCGAATACGGTTTCTTGGGCGAGAAGCGTGTTTAATACGTTCTTCCGTATACCGTTTAATATGACTTGTGGATATATGTCGCCTCCTAGGATGAGGTCGACTGGTTCATTAACGAAGAACCTCTTATCCGCCAAGATTAGGTCAGGGAATGCTTGCCGAGTCAATGCGCTCACTTGGCAAGTAGGAAGATCCCCTGTTAATTGGGGTAGGACCAATACCACTGTGTCGATTCTTACTAAGGGGTTGATTAAGGAACCTAGCTGAATGGAGCACGACTCTTTCACTTGCGCTGACAGAGTATTGTGTATTCCAGAAACTTGGACGTGCAAGCGTTTCGATGGGAGATTTAATCGTCGCTTTAATCTTTCTGTCATGAATGAACATTCTGAACCCGAGTCAATCAGGGCTCTAGCAGAAAAATCTACTCCATTATAGTGAATGTTCACACGTGCTGTTCCTAATAATACCCCCTTAGTAGCATTAGCGTGACAAGAAGAGACGTTATTGACATCTTTCCTCTCTTCAGATTCCAAACTATCTCTTGCCTGCTGTGATGTCGAGGGCCTATCATCTGACGCATTTTGACGCCACCTTTGGTTCGTTGCCTTTGGCTGAGCTGTTGCCAAGTGGAGTAAGGTGTTGTGCCTTGCGTGACACGAGCTGCAGTTAAATGAACTTGTGCATCGTGTCACTGTGTGTCCAGCCGACAGGCAGTTCAAGCAACAATTGTTGTTTTTGATGTAGGCTATTCGATCCGTAGTGGATAGTCCGCGGAATTTTTGACAATTTCGTAATTTGTGCTCCTTACTGTTGCACATCTTACACGAAGTTTTAGGGACGCTGGCTTGGTATACTCCAAGTTTCGCAGGCGTTTCCCGTGCATTATTTTGACTCCTGGGTGCCTTGGATGATTTGCAACCCCTGAGGTCAGAAACGGTTTCCAATGTTTGGAACCTATTGGATAGAAATTTATCCATGTCCTCCCATTTTGGAATCTCTGTTTTGTTCTCTATGGGTTGTTCCCATAGAGCCAGAGTGCATTCCGGGAGTTTGGTGGAGCATAAGTAGGTAATGATCGCATCCCAATTGGAAATGTCAATTTGATGACATTGGAGCGACGAAATGCAATTATTAATGTCGCGTTGCAATTTTTTAATTGCTGTACCGCATTCACTTTCGACAGCAGTTAAACTAAACAATGTTTTTAACTGAGTATTGACAAGGATACGTTTATTTTCGTACCTGTCACTCAGATTTTTCCAGGCTGTTGAAAAGCCTTCATTCGTCAATGGACACCTGCGCACAATTTCTTTTGCCTCCCCTTCAGTTTTCTGGTTGAGGTGATATAACTTTTCAACCGGGGTAAGGCGTTTGTTTAATATATATATGGCCGTGAACAAGTCCCTAAAGGTTGGCCTAGAAAGGTAGTCACCTTTGAACACCTCGGTGTCACACGGAGGGAGGCGAATATTATTCTCTCTGATGGAAGATTCAGAGACTTTAGGGGCAGGTGTGGCAGGTATGGATAATTTTTCGACCTCAGCATTAATTGTGGCCATGCATTTCGCGTAGCATGCGAAACAGGTCTTGTTTTTCTGACGTAAAGACTGCAATTCATCTTTGGTTAAGTCAGCCGAGCTGAGTACACTCTCATATGTCGCTTTAGTCTTCTTCCACAACGATTTTAACTCCTCTTGCTGTATTGCAAGGGTGTGTTTATCTAATTCTCCGACCGGTGTAGAGCTAAAGTCTTGCTGAAACTCAACTATGCAGTCGGATAGTCGGATGTAGGTCTCCATTTTTCTTATTAATTTGAATATTTTGTCTCTTTAAAGGAACGAGAACAGAAGTAACGACTCAGGAATTTTGTGCTCGGAATGTAAGCGAAGTTAAGGATGACACAGATAGAAATCTGGATGCAGATTTAGTGTGTCTAAAAAATCTAAAAGTGAAGAAGTGTAATTTGAAAGTGGCACAGATAGAAATCTCGGTACAGATTTAGTGTGCCTTGGGGAAAATAAACCACAGTGAATGAAATTCCCTGAATTGCCAAACCAAAATAATATAGAAATGTTATATAAATCAATTGTGTTTTTCCAGAAATGTGGAAATGTATAAAATTGTTTATTGAAATTTATATTGATACTCTTAGTAAGTATTGGAAGCAATAATATCAAAAAAACAAGCCACCCAGTGTAGTGATAATGTCGTAAATGCGCAACGCTTTTGTATTATTTGTAGTGAATTTTGTGTTGGCTCTATAAAAAGCATCAACCAAGTGAGAATCAAGCGATGTAATCACTCAAAGAATTTCCACAGTATGTGGCAAATAAGAGATATACAGTGCAGTGATGTGTATACAAAAAAAAAATAAAAAAATTCACTGACTGCCTGCCTTGAGCTGTGTCGGATAAGTCTTACTACTGGTGAGGGACTTAACCGATAGTCAAAAGGCGAAAGTGTGCCCACGAGAACACAAATTTCTCACTTGCTTTGTTTTCCAAGACACACTCACAAAATTCACTCGATACGTTTTTCACGTATGTTAAAAAAAAGTGGTGCATGAACCAAACAAAAAAACCAACGTACCTTGTATAATGTGTGTGATGCGTGACGACTGTTGCGATAATGTAGTTAAAGTGGACTGTGTGAGCGGATTGAATATGATGATGTGATATGTATGCGAAGATGTGATGTGATGTGTATGGATGCGATCTTAATGGACTGTATGTGATGATGTGATTGTATTGATGATGTGATCGGTATGGTGTGATGCGATCTGTATTGTGAAGCGATCTGTGGCTGTCTCTTTCTGCTGCCGTCACTCGCTGCTGTAGCTTTCTGCTCGTTTGTGTTTTTGTTGAATATTTATTTAATTATCTCCGTGTATTTTTAAATTTTCAATGGCACTGAATTACAAAGGTTGTACTTCTCCGGATAATATTTATGTTGATGTTTAAAAGTTGTTCTTTGTTTTCCTGGCGCGATAGGACCAATGTTTTTACGGCGGAGTCGTTCCAATGACGGGGCGCGCTCGCACGTAATAGGGGTAGGAAAGAAAAAAAGGCAACGAGTTAATAAATAAATAAACACCGGAGTTCAATCTAAATAATTACAATGGATAAGTGGTTTTTATTAAAGTAGAGGTTAAATTAGATATACGACAGTATTGTGAATTGAAAGTGATGGAATCTGTATAATTACCTGGGATGGCTGCTGGTGACTCTTGTACGCTCGATAAACAAGTGACCGAGCCCTTTCCTTACATTTTGTTCTGTACCGCCGCCGAATGCTTACTTTCGTTAGGTTCGGAGGGGTAAGAGCTGTTATCGGTAAAAGAGATAAAACCAACCGCACGGGCAGATACGTAAGGCTGCACAAATATGAGGGCCGACCGTGATATTTAGGCCGGTGGCCTAAACACCCACAATCATAAGCTGCGAAAACGACTTGCTGCAGTTTCCCTAGTTTGGTGTTTGGCCTATGTGATATGAGTTTAAACATAATTATTGTAAAGGTAGTTAATCTAAGTTATTGTTTTTTTTTTTCAATTTCCTAGTTTCTTGTGTCCTTAAAATTGCTTTTAACTTATGCTGTCCTAATGATGGTCGGCAATGATACAAATAGCATTCACGATAATAGTCTTGCACTTCTGAATATTATATGCAGTCGCCAGAAGGGCTTTAATGTCGTGCACTTTAATGCAAGAAGTCTAAATAATGAAAAAATGAAACTTTTGAAAGGTCGTGATGTATGCGATGTGTTGCTGATGATGTGATGTGTGATGATGTAAATGGACTGTATGATGTGATGTATGCGAAGTGTTGCTGAAGATGTGATGTGTGATATGACTGTCTCTGTCTGCTTGTTGCTGTCACTCGCTATTATGGCTTTTTGTGAATATTGGCTGATTTCGTTATTTTCTTGTTGATGTTAAATTAAAATAAGTTGGCGCTGGTATTTTAATGGAAAATATTTCTAGAGACCTCTCCGATATTGGTTTTCCTGGCGAGATGGACCAAATGACCTCATCCTAGGAGGCGACATTTACCCTCAAATTATACTGGGCGGTTTACGGAAGAATGTTCTAAATACGCTTCTCGCCCAAGAAACCGTCTTCGGTTGGATTATAACCGGTCGTGCGGACGCACATCACCCTACCAATACGCGGGTATCATTTTTCAATGAGATAGCCCTTAACAAACATTTAACTTTCTTCTGGGAATTGGAAAATGTACCAAAGAAAAGGGCCTGTAACGAAGATAATGCCTATTGCGAGGCACTCTTCAAGGCCACAACGACCAGAAACTCCGACGGAAAATATACAGTCGCCCTCCCCTTCAAACAGGATTTTCCTAACAATGTCTGCTTAGGGGCGTCTCTTAAGGGCGTTTGCTCTCAATTCTACCGGAATGACACGCGCTTATCAAAGACACCGGCCCTACAGAGAGAGTACAATAGGGTAGTATCGGAATATGAGACATTAGGACACATGTCAAAAGCTGCTACGCTCATACCACCTCAATCTACTGAGTGCTACTTCTTGCCCCATCATGCAGTTCGTTCTCCAGGCCGATTTAACAATTCTACTACTGCGCTGGCGTTTCTACAAATATGTTTTCAACAGCGACATAGAAAAGATGTACCGACAGATATGGGTAGAGTCCAATCATACAAGATACCAAAGAATAGTCTTTCGTACCAATACGAAGGATCCGATCAGCGTCTACGAGCTGAAGACGGTAACCTTTGGTGTGAATTGTGCCCCATATCTGGCGATAAGGACACTGCACCAACTAGCAGATGACGTGGAGCCTTCGTTACCCATAGCTGCAAACATTCTGCGGACCAGTATGTACGTCGACGACGTCTTGGCAGGAGGTCACAGCATCGATTCTGCGATTAAAGCCCGAGATGAAATCACGCAAGCACTGCAGTCAGCAGGATTTCCCCTTCGAAAATGGACTTCGAATTGCAGTAAAATACTCAAGGGGTTACCCAAACAACATCTGCTAAATGAAGATTTTCTGGAGTTCGAAGACTCCAGTACTGTAGAAACCCTAGGCATACGCTGGAACGCCCATTCTGACTGTTTCTACTTCATAGCGAAACCAATCGAGAATCAAAATATTTTAACAAAAAGGGCAATACTTTCAGCTATCGCCAAACTTTTCGACCCCCTTGGTTGGCTGGCCCCAATCATCATCGTGGCAAAAATCATAATGCAAAACATATGGCTGGAGGGGACAGACTGGGACGAGCCAGTGTCGGCAACTACCTTGGAACGATGGCAAACCTTTATGCGGGATTACCCCGCAATTGATCACATACGAATACCACGATGGGTATATTTTACACCAGCTAACGACGTGGAAATACATGGGTTTTGCGACGCTTCGGAGAAGGCTTATGGAGCTACAGTCTACCTACGAGCAAAAGTAAAGGATCAGATACACGTCAATCTTTTAATGGCGAAAACAAGAGTAGCGCCCGTGAAAACAATTTCATTACCACGACTTGAGCTATGCGGGGCTGTCTTGTTGGCCGAAACAATAGAATCCGTGCGCGAAAATCTGAACTTAGGAAATTTCAACACAAATCTATGGACAGACTCAACGATTGTTCTAGCATGGATCAAAAAACCCTCCTGCGCCTGGTCGACCTTCGTCGCTCACCGAGTAACGAAAATCGTAGAGAAAGTTGGAAACAAAGCTTGGCATCATGTCGAGTCCGCCTACAATCCAGCAGATTTGGCCAGCAGAGGACTTTCAGCGAAGGATTTAGTCGACAATGCTCTGTGGTGGCAGGGACCTTCTTGGTTACAAGAAGACAAGACAAAATGGCCTACCCAAGAAAAGGAATATGGGACAAACATCGAAGGAAAAAGGATACACATTCACGCAACTACGCAAGTAAACGATACAGAGGACATCCTCGATAGATTTTCCGATTTTGCAAGGGCTTTGAGAGTTATATCGTATGTTATGAGGTTCTCTCAAAGAACTAATCCCAGAACCAAATCTTCGTTCAAAGCGCAGTCGTACCCCATTTCGCCAGACGAAATTAAGGCAACGACTCGACGTCTAATAGAAAGTTATCAAAGGAAACATTACCCTGAAGAATTGGTAAACATAAAATCCGGGAAACCCATCGGGACAAAAAGTGACGTCCTTACCCTCAACCCCTTCGTCGACAACTATAACATTTTGAGGGTGGGCGGCCGTCTTGCCGCATCCCATGACCTCGCCTACAACGAACGCCACCCGATCATCCTCCCCTACGCTTGTCGGTTCACTCGTCTTTTCGTCCAGTTTGTCCACCAGATAGCCCTTCACGGCGAAAACCAGCTCATGTTGCGTCTCATACGCACGCAGTACTGGATACCGAGGGTAAAAAATCTTATCCGTTCCATCATCCACAATTGCAAGGTGTGCACTATTTACCGGAAGCGCTCCCAAACCCAACTTATGGGGAACCTTCCGCCGGAACGGACCACTTTTTCCCGAGCATTTACGAATGCCGGCGTGGATTTTGCTGGTCCTTTCGACATCAAATCCTACAGCGGTAGAGGATGTCGACTTTCAAAGGGCTACGTTTGCCTCTTTGTGTGTTTTTCTACCAAGGCTATTCATTTAGAGGCCACCAGCGCCCTGAGTACCGCCTCGTTTCTGGCAGCCTTCGATAGGTTCGTTGCTAGACGGGGATGTCCGAAGACCATCTACTCCGACAACGGAACTAACTTTGTCGGAGCATCCAGGGCGCTCCGTTCAGAGCTTAAAACCTTTCTAGCGGACACCCGCAACCAAACCCTATCCAAATACAGCCAGCAAACCCTGGCATGGCATTTCATCCCAGCAGGCGCTCCTCACATGGGCGGATTATGGGAAGCAGGGGTCAAAAGTTGCAAGCATCACTTCAAGAGGATCGCGTTGGATCACAAATTTACTCTTGAAGAGTTCAGCACCCTACTTTGTCGAATTGAGTCGTGCCTCAACTCTCGACCATTAAGCCCCTCCTCCAATGATCCGTCTAACTTGGAGCCACTCACTCCAGCACATTTCCTCATTGGCGGGCATTTATTCGCCCCACCAGAGATCGACGTCAGCGAGAATCGTGCCTCACTCGTCAACCGCTGGGAAAAGTTGAAAGCCTTGCATCAGGCGTTTTGCAAGCGGTGGAAATCCGAATATCTCACCGAACTTCAGAAACGTGCCAAGTGGAAACATCCACAGTCGAACTTGAAGCAAGGGGACCTAGTCGTCATCAAGGAAGACAACTTGCCTCCCAACGAATGGAGATTGGGAAGAATCGCCAAACTACATCCTGGTACGGATAATCGAGTTCGAGTCGTCGAACTCGACACAGCCAGAGGCCGAACGACCAGACCAATTACGAAATTGGTTCTGTTGCCCCCCAGCGGGGAAGACGGAGCGAAGTAGTAGTATTCCACTTCTCCCTCTCCCTACTTCCACGTCCAACTCACTCGAGTGTTACCTTAAAGTAGGGAGTTCCGCAAACCCTGGACCCAAAATGAAAACCTCCGTGGCATCAACCGAACACCACCCCTGGAACCAAATACCAGAGTTCACTCGTTAGCCCATAACGAGGACAACTAGAAAGACCTAACGAAGATGGGGGAACCCATCCGCCCCACCAAACATATCAAAACGTGGATAAAATGTACGGCAAATCAGACAGCTATCTGACACATCAAGTCGAGAAATTATCCAAAACTATCTAGACATAGAAATCATTAAAAAAGAGGCATTCACGCGACTAGGCATCGTAGGCAGAACGAAAGATAAAAATAGTATGAGACACATGAATAAAAAACCCAGTATCTTCGTTCATTTAAATTAAAGGATAATGCATTAGGCATAACTGACCAACACAGTCCAATCAGTTCAATTTTTGTTTCAGTGAAATGTTATTCGCAAAAACCCCAAAATGATGCTGTCCAATCCCAAATGGAGGGCGTGATCCAAGGTATTTATGTGCAGAAATCTGTTCTGCGTAGGCGGCCTTCGGCCGCGCTTTAACAAAATACCCCTTAGCCGGTCCAACACCGGCTACGCGGTCCACAGTATTTCTGCGCAGAACATACCTTTTTGCACTTTTCGGTACACCCTAATCTGTGATTATAATAACCACAAAAAAATGACAGAAACTTTTCAACTTTAATTGCAAATATTTCTGCACTGAAGCGAGATCTCCACGGTGCGCATTATTGTTGCCGAGGTCGAGACGCGTCTTTTGATGCCTCTCCCGATAGTTTCGGGCGTGTTTTGGCAGTTGTCTCCTGAGGGAGACAATTACCGAATTAATAAAGTTGGTGCAACGAAGAAACGACTGCAGAGCTATGTTGGACGGCAAAAATCGCCCAGGCGGTTAGATGACCATTTAAAAGGGAAAAGAGTAGACCTCACAAATTCTATACAAGTTTAGGACGTCTACACAGTTGCAAAGTAACAGATCGTCTTGGCCATCAATGAATACTACATTTCGAATAATGGCGTACATTAAATATCAGCAGCAGATATGTATTTAACTTAAAAAAAAAAAAAAATTTTTAATACCTACTAATCTCCACCCCCAAACACATCCATAAAATCAATCAATACTAATCAAAGTCAAATCTTCATCAATATTGCACGTACATATTTGATTTAGCTGACTTTTACTATAAACTACAAGCACTTGTCTTTTTAAAAACCAAATAGTACATCGGTTACTTTACAACGTTTACATACATATTACCTTCAATGGATGTGTTTGGTTACTCTTGCATGATAGCTACTGTATAAATTTAGGAATTGTATTTCAAACCAACTCTGACAATAATGATTGCTTGGAGAACACCTTTGCTTTGGCATCACGCAACATACTCCAAAGAGACGGATGTCTGACTAACCAAAGGAACCATGATTGTTTATTTAAAGCGCTCTTTTCCACTTTCTTCAGATGTTCCTAGTATTTGTTGTTACGTTTCACAGCTGCTGCCTTATCTGGTGCAAAACGTGCAAAACATAATTTCCACAAGGTCTCTGCTAGATCAATGAGACGTCCACCTTTCGGTGGATGCACCAAACACAATTGGCTCACAACTAAATCATTACTTTTACTTTTGGCTAGTGATATGAATGTGGCACGTCGTCCAATAATGCATGTTTGCAACCGCGAAATTCCATTGCTACTTACTTGTATGCCCGGCAATTTCACGGGCAAAACTCGATCTTTACTAGCAAATATTGGTATGAGCGAGCGATGGTTTATGAGCAGCAAAGTATCTGGACCCGTCACCTGCGCATCCCTTATGAGCCCTGGATGCATAACACGTTCATTTATGAGTTTTTCGGGTATGTGTGAAGGTTTCTTGGATGGACGCACTAAATATGCCGGCTTGTGTTTTATATAAGCCATAAGTAGCATTAGACCGGAGGTGCCTATTGTGTCGCGTTCCATGTAATTACTTAACACATCGTACCTTTCAACCAAATATGATTTTATCGTGTTGTTGGCCATATTTTATGGAAGTAAGCGCGTAAAATTTTAGGTAATTTGTTGTTTTAGAGAACGTATAATTTCCTTTATTGTCACCAATTTGTATTTGGCACGCGGTATAAAAAAAAAAAAAACCGAATGAACTTCCTAAAAATAGCGTGATTTTGAGTATGGATCATGATCAAATAATTTATATGGTCGCTTCAAATGACATAGCGTCTTCTTCTTCCTCATCCACACCTTATGTCAAAAGCTTAGAAAATAGGCGAATCGTTTTTGCGCGTTCCCTCTCACATGTGCATTTTGACATAAGAATTCACCGACGTCAAACGGTAATTTCGTGTTGTTGGCCGTTCGCGTCAACCATATAAATCATTAAATCATGGTATGGATAACATAAAAATACTAGTGATGGCGAATTTGACACAAACGAGTACCGAAGACCCGATCTGTCAAAATCGGTATGGGCTACCCATTAGAAGTCACACTAGCATAATTAGGCGGCTCCCATGCGTAACCGAGTTAGCACGGACGACACGACTTACAAATGCTATGCGCGGCAACTTCCGCTTGATGAGAGCAATGATGGGTTTACACGTCTACCATCAGAACGCCGTATTGAACGTTTATTAACTTTCAGCAAGCCCCTGAACATGTACAACTTTTCGAAGTTGCTTGTACCACCATGTCATATGGTGTTAGATTTATATCATTCTTCGGTATACTAAATATATGCCGACGTCAAGGCTCCATGCTTTTTTATAAGTACATTGGCAGCCTTCATATCAAGGGGCAGAATCTTGTTCCTATGCATGCAATAAAGGCCAACTAGCAACTGCTGCATAACCGTCTTGATTTCACCGAGGTTAATTTTCCCACTTAAAGATAATGCCAAAATTCCCGAACTGAAAACTTTATGTTCAATTAAATTTTTTTTTGGGTGGCAGGCCTAGTTGGTTTTTCAACAACAACAAGCATATCAAAGTCTCATTTTCTCAGTAAAGACAAATTAAATCCAAGAATCCGAATACAAGGCTTTGAGTACTCTCTCGAAAATTCAGTTTTTTGTACAGTACCAACACCTGCTGCGACGAGTTCTACTCGGTGTTGAGATCCGAATACTGTGATATGAATACTTTCAGAAAAAACAAAGTTTTGTACAGCACTAGTAGTCGTCCGCGACGAAACAGGGTTGTATGTGAACATAGGTATAATGCTATGAGCAGATACCCGGCCACACTGCTGTGCCGTATGCCACGTTAGATTGGCGGCAAAGATGTTCGATTGAGCATGTTGATTAACGAATATGCGTGCAGGGACTAAGATGAATGGCGTAAATACCGAAAAAATACACAGCAGTCGCTGTGTGAACTGAATTTATGCACGAATATGCCAAAACCAAATGTATATATATGGGAATGACCCATAAGCCACCCGACATACGGAAATCTCCATCCGTAACAAGTTAACAATCCACAACTTAATATTCTAGAATGACTGGTTTCAGCGTCAAACGCAACAAAACGGAGACACGGGGCACCACGTTCACCATTCCGTGTCGCCTGTGTCAGAAGTCGCACAGCATTCGGCTGTGCCCAATTTATCGAGGCATGTCGAACATAGAGCGACTAAGGGTGGTCATCGACGCGCGGTACTGCACTAACTGCTTGTCGCCCTTTCATCAGAGGAGGTCATGTCCCAGCGAAGATCGTTGCCACCGGTGCCACGAACAGCACCATACTTCAACACATACCGACGAGGCACCCCCAACCATCCACGAGGACGATGACGATGAAGCAAGCTCGGATGGAGCACTATCCATCCACATTGCGGAGAAGACGATGACATGGGCAGAAGAAGTAGCTGACGAAGAAGTGAATAGAAGGGAGGACATTACCGCACTACCGTCAAAGGTTCAACAGGTTGCGTCGGGACCTCGCCGTTTTCGACCACTCCTAAACCACGAGAAGACCTCAAACTCTCCACGCGGGGATGGCGCGGAGACACGTCCTTTCCGCCCATCGCACCGTCATACCGGAGGGCGCCGTGGTGACGCGGAACGACGTTCCGCTGGCAGGGCGGCCCCGTATCCAGCACGTAGTCAAGGCGCAGATCTCGCACTACCCGAGAGGACTCCATCCGGCTTTAGAACAGGGCGCCTAGGGGAGGCGCCTTTAACCATCACACGAGCCTTCGCAGCCATCGCTCCAACGGCCATGGTCCGAATCGCGGCGGGGGGTGAGCTCCACATAGTGCGCGCCCTTGTCGATCCGTGCGCTGCAAATTCCATTATCGACGCTAACCTAGCCAAGGACCTACATTTAGAACGTACTGGCACGCACTATCATACTAAGTGCACTCTCGTCCTTCGCGGGAAATATGGGGTAGTCGGAGAAGTGACGACCCAGGCCACAGTAGTGACTCGTTATTCGCGGCTCAGTCCGACCACCTCACTTTATCCGTCAGTAGCAACGCCGTTTCAATTCATGAAGCTGGCGGATCCTACTTTCCACCGGGCCTCACCAGTCCGGCTCACATTGGGCGCCGATGTCTACGCCAACATTATGGTCAGCGGCGCACCGCCATCGACTGTGGGGGGGCTGCTGACCCAGGCAACCATATTTGGCTTGGTGGTCTCTGGAGCCCACCAGCAATAAACTTTTACATAAGCTAAAATAAGTAAAGTGCACTAAAATTAACCCACGTTCATAACTACTAACCGTTTCTTTTCACCCACAGGACCGCATACAGGAGAGCTGCGCAGGGGTGACGATCGGAAATAGGAATCCACGTAGTTTTAAGTCCTAGTTATAAGTTCTTGCCTATATGGGACTTGGCCGCTGAGAGCGTTTTGGAGATTGCTTGCCGCAAGGGGGCCGGCATGTTTAGGCCACAGGCCTAAATATTAAAGCACACCCTAATGTCCAAAGCTTTTCTTATAATTTATCTCGGTTAAAACCGATAACCGTTTACCCCGCCGGATAATAGCGAGAGCCAGGATTCGGCGGTGGGTACGACCTAATTTATTAATTTTTGCTTTCGCACTTCTTTTTCGAACGCCGAAGAAACAGCCAGCAGCCAAGTCACCGAAGGTAAGCCCTTTTCCGATACATATATTTGCGTTTTAATTCTATGCCAATTTTTAAATAATTTCCCTAATTGTTTAATTCCGGCACTTTCATTACAATAAACATTGTTATTATATATCTGAACTAACGAGTTCTTTATTTCCTTCTTTCTTGCACCTTATTACGAGCACTTAAAACTTGGTATCGCCATACCAAGTATCAAGTCATCGTAACATTTGGTCCATCTCGCCAGGAAAACCAATATCGGAGAGGTCTCTAGAAATATTTTCCATTAAAATACCAGCGCCAACTTATTTTAATTTAACATCAACAAGAAAATAACGAAATCAGCCAATATTCACAAAAAGCCATAATAGCGAGTGACAGCAACAAGCAGACAGAGACAGTCATATCACACATCACATCTTCAGCAACACTTCGCATACATCACATCATACAGTCCATTTACATCATCACACATCACATCATCAGCAACACATCGCATACATCACATCATACAGTCCATTCAAATAATCGCACATTAATCATCACATTATTCGCACATATTAAACCTCTAAATTTCATCAAAGTAAGTGGTTGATTTTAGTGCACAATTTTTTTTAAGTACGCATTAACGTACCACGAGTGAAAGTGTGATATAGATTTGTAGATCAGAGCAAGTGGAGGTTCATTGTGTTTGAAAAACACATTTAGCGCCTTTTGACTATCGAGAAGTTCCCCCCTCCAGTGGTAAGGGCTCCTCGACACAGCTCAAGGCAGACAGGCAGTGGCTCAACGTCTTTTGTTTTTTTTTTATTTTTTAACACATTACCACAGCACTGTACAGTCTCTATTCTTTATAATATAAATTCCCTTTGTTTGTTGATTTTCAACAACAATTTACACTTCCACTTGGTTGATGCATTTGCAAATAAATACCACAATATTCACTCAGTAAAATACTGTCGTAAACCGTACATAATACGTGCCACTACAAAATTATCACTTACGTTGGGAGACTAGTGGTCATTAATTTACTTAGTTTGAAAGATACGAGGTGTGTTCAAAAAGTATCGCGAATTTTGTGTTTTTTCAAAAATTATTTATTTATTCATGAATATCTATTTTGTCCCCTTCAAAGTAATCCCCATGAGATATTATACACTTGTGCCAACGGTTTTTCCAATCTTCGAAGCACTTCAAAAAATCATTTTTTTGTATCTTGTTCAGCTCCTCCTTCGATGCCGTCTTTATCTCGTGAAGAGAAGCGTAACGTCGTCCTTTCATGGGCCTCTTCAGTTTAGGGAACAAGAAAAAGTCACAGGGGGCCAGATCTGGGGAATACGGTGGCTGCGGCATCATTAGTGTGTTGTTTTTGGCCAAAAAGTCGCGCACAAGCAACGATGCGTGAGCAGGGACGTTATCGTGGTGCAAAAGCCAATTTTTGTTCTTCCACAAATCCGGGCGTTTCTGGCGGATTGCTTCGCGCAAATTGCGCATAACTTGCAGGTAATATTCCTTATTGACCGTTCTTCCCTGTGGCAAGAACTCATGATGCACCACGCCCCTGCAATCGAAGAAAACTGTCAGCAAAACTTTCACATTCGACCGAACTTGGCGCGCTTTTTTCGGTCTTGGTTGGTGCGGCAGCTTCCATTGAGATGATTGAGCTTTGGTTTCCACGTCATAACGATAAACCCACGATTCGTCACCAGTTATGACCCTCTGGAGCAAATTTGGGTCGTCGCGGACAGAGTTTAACATCTCATTAGCAATGTTCATGCGATGCTGTTTTTGGTCACAATTGAGCAATTTTGGTACGAATTTCGCGGCCACCCGTCTCATGCCCAAATCATTGATAAAAATCGAATGGCACGAGCCAATCGATATGTTAAGGTCCTCAGCAACTTCTCTAACGGTGATTAGACGATTGGCCAATACCATTTTCTCCACTTTTTCGTCTGTTGTTGAAGTGCTCGGGCGTCCGGCACCCTCTTCGTCGTTCACATCTTCTCAGCCTTCTGAGAACATTTTGTACCACCGATAAACGTTGCTTCGGTCCAAGGTAGCTTCTCCGTATGCCACAGTCAACATTCGGAATACATCCGCGCACTTAATTTCGTTTTTCACACAAAATTTGATACAGGTTCTTTGATCCATTTTTTTGAATAGGTAAAAATCGAAGACGATCCAAAACACGTGCAAGCAAAGCAGCTGTCAACAATTAACTGAACATTCACAATGGCCGAGCTTGTCGGCATAAGTGAGAGACATGAGTACCAACATAACGCCACAAAAAATTCGAAATTCGAATATACGTAACCAGCGAAAATTCAAAATTCGCAATACGTTTTGAACACACCTCGTATATCTACATACTTTGTTTATCAGTATATCATTTTAATAAATGATCCACTTAAACGTATTTACACTGTATTTATTGCGTTCATTTGCTCAAGGTCATTTGGCATAGCCGTATAAGTTTTGCGGGGAAACCAAATTCAGACATAGCGGCATATAGGCAGCTCCTTTTCGTGCTATCGAAAGCGGCTTTAAAATCAACAAAGAGATGATGCGTGTCGATTCTTTTTTCACGGGTTTTTTCCAAGATTTGGCGTATTGTAAAAATCTGGTCGATGGTAGATTTACCAGGTCTGAAGCCACACTGATAAGGTCCAATCAGTCTGTTCACATCAGGCTTCAGTCTTTCGCACAATACGCTTGATAGGACCTTATATGCGATATTCAAAAGGCTGATTCCGCGATAGTTGGCGCAGTTTGCAGGATCGCCCTTCTTATGGATTGGGCAGAGAACACTTAGATTCCAATCTTCAGGCATGCATTCATCCGACCAAATTCTGCATAGAAGCTGATGCATGCGCCTTACCAGCTCCTCGCCTCCGTGTTTGAATAGCTGAGCAGGCAAACCATCAGCGCCAGCTGCTTTATTGTTTTTCAATCGGGATATTGCTATTCGCACCTCATTATAGTCGGGTTGTGGAACGTCAATTCCATCATCTTCGATTGTGGGCTCGGGTTCGGCATCTTCTCTGGTTTCTTGCTCAGTTTCTCCATTTAAAAGGGCAGAGAAGTGATCCCTCCATATTCTGAGTGCTCTCTGAACATCGGTCACAAGGTCGCCGTTCTCATTCTTACAGGAGTTTGCCCCGGGTTTGAAACCTTCTGTTATTCGCCGAATTTTTTGATAGAATTTTCGGGCATTATTCCCGTTGGCCAGCATCTCAAGCTCCTTTATTTCACGCTTTTCTGCCTCTCTTTTTTTCGCCCGGAAAAGCCGTCTCGCTTCCCTCTTCAACTCGCGGTAGTGTTCACACACACTCCATTGCATTCGATCTCAGCGTTGCCTTGTAGGCTTCGTCCTTTCTTTTCGTTGCAGCGCGGCACTCTTCATCATCATACCAGTTGTTTCTTCGCGTTCGCCGGAATCCAATTACTTCTTCGGCTGCGGTACGGAGTGCTCCTGAGATATGATCCCACTGCTCATGCATTCTACTAGGTTGAATTGTGCTCTCGGAGAGCAGGTGTGAGAGGCGATCTGCGAAATAATTGGCGGTCTGTTGCGATTGCAGCTTTTCGACGTCCAGCTTTCCCTGCGTTTTTTGTTGCACCTGTTTTGTCGTACAGAGGCGGGTACGAATCTTGGCTGCTACTAGGTAGTGATCAGAGTCGATGTTAGGTCCTCTTATTGTGCGAACATCTAAAACGCTGGAAGCATGCCGTCCGTCTATCACAACGTGGTCGATCTGGTTGCGGCAGACAACAGCCCTTGGCCGGGTAAAAACACCCGGATCATTGGGTTTGTCTTGGGTTTGTCATTAACTCTAGTCTCTCAAGTGGTGAGCATATAAACGCCGTCGTCAGTAAAGCCTACTATATTCTACAAAACTTAAGAATATCCGCGGAGTTCACCCGACTTGGAACAAGAAGACGGCTTGCCTTACAATTAATATTCCCAATTATTTGTTTTTCGGAATGTATATACAGCAAATTAGATTCCAAATCTGCTCCTAAAATTTATGTGGTCTTTAATCATGTCACGCGGTATGTTTTCGGGCTAGCAAAGTTTGACCACATATCTACTTGGAAACGCGTCTTTGGGTTGTGAGTATTTTAAAGCAAGGAGTTGTATATTTCTGTATCGGGTTATCGCTGATAAGATGCCCAATTATCTTTATAACAAGCTAACTTTCTCGCCAACTGCGCGCGTTAGCGATTTAAATGTACAGAGCTACAACTATCTAAGCTCTGCAAGGATTTTCTTCGTCAATGCTATCCGCATATGGAATTCAATACCAAATTCTATTCGCCATAGCTTAAGTAAGAGCAACTTTAAGAAAGTTATATACTCGTTCTTCCGTTATTGTATATACCAATAGCAACTGAGATCAACTACCTATTTACCATTTTTTAAAATTTTTTTTTTTTTCTGAAGTCTAGTCAATCATTGTTGTGTATGTTCCCTACTAGATAGGTACCAGTTAAATAGTAAGTCAGATAACCTCTCGGCCTGACCTGCCTTTGAGTTATTTTTGCTTATTTTTCTCAATTAGTTTCGGAAGAGCAGTGTGCCAAATCTAACCATGTGTTTGCTGTCCGTGTGCACACGTATAGTATACGGCATCCCTTTCTAGCGCATGTAAAACCACATATATCTGCACTCTTCACTCTCGTTATCCATAACGAAAAGTTTGGTTAGCGCTAACCGTCAGGTATAATGCAAACACATGCCACCGCTAATGGTTATGAGTATGGCAAACATGCGCCAGGCCTAATGGTTATGAATGGCGGAAACATCATATATAGCCAACAATGAAAAGACAATTGTTTGTATTATTTGATTTGGGTTTTAATGTTTAATATAAATAAATAACGTCTATAAATACATCGTTATATCACTAAACATTTACAAAACTATAATTTTACTACATTTGCCTCAAATTTAAAGTTCCTTGCTCGTCCATCTGAAAATATAAAAATTTTGTGTGCATAAATATACAAACCAGGACTTTAATTGGTAAATAACACTATTGGTTGAAAAGTGATTATTATTGAATTATGTCGCCATATTTGCAATTATTTTTAATATAGGCGTTAGAAAAACTACAAAAGCCACGCTTGCTTACATTTTGCTGGTTTAGATTCTGCTGCTATCATCTCCCTCTGACAATGTATACGCCAGTGTGTTCAAAAATATTCAATCAGCTGATGAAATGACACAACCTTAATATTGAACCATGGATCAACCTTATAAGAAACAATGCAATCGATTATTGGTGCTGTATTGTGACGAATTCGATGATTCCTTGATTATCAATCCTGGGTTCGATCACTATAAAGTCAAGTAAACACACGCACAGATATTGTAACTACCCAGCCAACCACATTTCCGTAAACGTATCTGAAAAGCAAGAAAATGCCGGCAAGAATCATACTTTTTATGCGTTTCCATACTCCGTTTAAAGTACTTTTTCTGATCCGTTTACCCACTAAAGTGTGCGAACGAAACTTATGTTTGTAAAAGTACAGAAATCTTTTAAAAAACTGACACATATTCCTATCCGTTTTAGCTACATTTCCCACACTTTTTCGGATACATTTTCTATACGTTTTTAATACGCTTTAAATCCATTACCAGACGCAATTCAGCGTATATTTTTGGACCCATTTACCAACCATTTGTCATACATTTACATACATACTAGCTTTTTTTTACATTTTTGGGTTCTAACCAAGTAAAATATTGCTTTGTTACTTGAAGGACATATGTACATACATATGTACGCATTTATTTTATCCATAAAGATTTTACTCTTTAAAACATTTCAATACACTAAAAATTACAAACTACTTATGACTAACAAGACTTATTAATTAATCACATATGTATATAATCATCGAAGTTCCAGGCTCTAAAGAAAGGTCCATCTGCCAGGCTTTTTGGGTTTACTGTTCGACAAAACATAAGCGGCGTGCTCCAAGAAAGACTGCACCGATAAGTTCCGTCCTTAACGTCTCTGAAGGAGCGTCTTTATTATAGTTGAAATCAACCTGGAAATTGCATAAAGAAACGTAATAGTGATAAGGTATTTCAAAACTTAATATCTTCTTACAATTATATAGCTGAAAACCCCTTTTTAAATTTTTTTGGCAACTTGTAATATTTTTATTTTATTATTTTTCAAACTTTAATTTAATTTTTTTACTTTTCTTTTATCGTATGGACATTGGTTGCCAGAGTTTATTTTTCCATTCAAATATTTCTTTCTGGTAACAAATTGGCCTAGCATGACGGCAATCTGACATTTTTCGGATCTAAAAAACGACGAAAAAATGTGCCGCGTGCAAAAGGTCCGTTTCTCTGCTGGCTGGGTAATAGCTAGATTTATTTACTAGTAATAAACACAATACAAATTTAAGAGCTTGGTAACTTCACAGTAGTTCACTGTTCAACGCTTGAAAATAAACTGCCCATCCTGCCTTCCTTGGTCACTGTCTTATATAGTCCAACAGGGTGCACCGAGAACTTTCCTGGTTGTTCGCTCTTCGTGTTCTCGAAGGATCGGTGTTATTTATTGGCATCTCCTCTTTGCTCGCACTCGCAAACACTGACGCCATCTCTCTTTCTCTTGCTTGATACATGCTTGCATGCATAAGCGTAGCCATCGTTATCTCTGTTCTGTTTAACTAGGGGTGGGAGTGTTATTGAGTTAGGGATGATACATGCTTGAGAATAATCGCCACACTGCCCTCCACCTTAGGGCCACTTTCATAAAGGCTGGTTAAGCCTAATCGGCTAATAATTCGACAGCCAACCGTACAAAATACGTCAATTAAACTCCGGTTAGCAGTTACCGGCTTTTATGAAAGCGGCTCTAAGTCTGATCGTCCCGATCAGACACATTTCCCAAACCAAACGCTGCTAGACGCTCAATGGTTGTCACCGTTTTATTAAACTTCATTTCCTGCAAGGATTGAAACTCCGACATCAATCCTTTCCTGCAGGGATTCCCACAATGCATTACATTGTCACATACTCCAACCATTTTATCCGTCCTTAATCCCGCATGGCTTTATGCCGTCCCTTTCGTTTCCAGTGGTGCCCGGCAAATATTCCTGCAACTCACTTCTTCAGGATTCCTTTCCATTCTCTCATGCCCAGTGCACTGTTTCACTTTATCCACTAAGTTGTGTTGCTTCCTCGGACCATGACCATCAGATGTTCGTCTTTTATCCTCAGCACACTTTGCACACTTATTAATCCATTCCCTTACAAATTGTCTGCAACCAATCCAATAAAAACGCCGCATTACCTCTTGCAAGGTTTTCGTTATTCCCATGTGCCTTCCATCTTGGCAACTATGTGACGATTTGATAACATCTGGAATTCTTGCCTTGGGAACAACAATAAGTGCTCGATGATTCCGGCCATCTTCACTTTCACATATCCGATGCAAACAACCAGATATTAGCTTCAAACTACTCCATTGTGCCCAGTATGCTTTTGCAATGCCACTCTCTGCGACCATCTCCTCTCGTCTTGGCTGATTGGTTTCCTTCAGTCCTTTCAATACACGTGCCAGCTGTAGATCTTACTCCTGGCCTTGCCGAATCTTCTTCAGAAGTCACCTGTCCATGAAAGCCAATGGCCGAGGAGCTACCTCTGCTTTACGAGGCTCCTGTTTCTTCATCTTCAAGATCACTCCCTTGGTAGTATAGGCACTATTGTGTCCAAAGACCAGAGGAAGTTGTTTGCCATTGTAAGTCATAACCCTGTTCCTTAAGTTGATGTGAATGTCTCGCTCAGCCGAGAAAGCGGCGCCAATGATGGCTTCGTCGACAAAATTCGCTACCAAGAAGTTGTGATACGTAGCCACATTCCCAATCAAAACCTTACATGTCACCTCTCCCAGGACAAGCTTGCTTTCACCAGTTACTGTCCACAACTTAGCTTTCTGCAATCGTCTCACCTTCCCACTGACCATGTCACTCCGAATGATGGAATGCGATGCACCAGTATCCACAGTCAGTAAGTGCTCTTTTCCATCCACATATGCAACAACAGTAACATTACTAGCTTTCCTTCTTATCTGTGAGACAGAGATTATGGGGCATTCAGTTGCGGGAGCCAGTCCAGGCACCTTTCGGCTGCCTCGATTTAGTTTAACGACTGATTTGGTTGGGAGGATTGCTCATCTCCTTCAGCTTTGAGTTTTCGTCCACCTGAATTGCTGGGTTTACTGGAGCCAGTGCCGCAAAAGCGTGCTATGTGACCTGGTTTTACGCACTTAAAGCATTTAACCATTACTTTTTTTTTGTACTCCGTTCAACGCTTCCAAAATTTTGTCTACCCAAGCCGGAGTTTCCACTTCTACGCGATGACCTTTGTATGCAGGTTTACTCAAAAGCGAGGCTGTTTCCTGCGTCAGAGCATGCGATACGGGTGCGTCCGCATTTGCTAGATGGGCCAACCTCTCGATGTCCGATGCAAATTCCTGCAATGTCTCATTAGCCTTCTGAAAGCGATTCTGTAGCTCTATTTGGTATATCTGCTTCCGATGTTTGCTACCATAGCGTCTCTCAACTGCACCCATCAATGCTTCATAATTGTTCCGTTCTCCGTCAGGAATAGTCTGCAAAATTTCCCCAAGCTTCCACCTCAGCCTCAATTTTGTCTTGAAATTGTGCAATTTTTTCATCTTGTACTTCTAGTTTTGACGTAACCCTCTCCTTTTGTGATTCCAACTGCGAAGACATTTGTGCCACCTGCATGGATATACGCTTCTCTTGTGCTTCCAATTTTGCCGACATTCGCGTCTCCTGCTCTTCCAGCTGAGATATTATACAAGTTTTCTGTTCTTTCAGCTGAGATACCATGCAAGTTTTCTGTTCTTCCATTTTAGTCGACATCTGAGTTAATACAGCCAATATCATGTTTGTGTCCACGGTTGATACTGGATTCGGAGACTCCTTTTTTTCTTCCATTTTTGTCGGTGCCTCCTCCACAAGATGAAAAACATGATCATCAACGTTGATTCCTTTTGCTTCCCGTTTACAATTCGTCAGTGAGTGAAGACCACAAATGCGCTTCCAGTGAATTCGACTATTGAATTACGATCGTAAAGAAAAAGAAAATTTGCCGCTAAATGGATAAAAAAAGCAAGTGAATACACCAATTTCAGTTTTTTCATAAATCTTATGCAAAAGAACGCCTGAAAATTTGCGAAATTTGTGCTTTAAAACAGTTTACAGAACATTTGTAAAGCGAAAAAGCAACGACTAAACTGACAATTCGTGTTGCTGCCAAATGAGCAAAAAGAGAGACAGTTTGTAACAGCGTAAAAGTGTTAACAAATTTTGTGACAATCGTCTAAAATTAATGGATAAAGTCATCTCTAGTTTATATCAAACTCTAAAACTCAATCTCAAAGTGTCCAACTGTGCTACCAGTCAGTGGTTACATGTAAAACTTTGTGAAGGCAGACACGCAACTGTACCGCAAAAGGCTTCTCACTTTATTGGAAGTTCCGAATAATAGTGGTTCTGTGACTGTCACCCAAATTTCATCATCCAACAAACTAACAGTAGTTAGCAAAGACAATTAACAAAAAAGAAGGTGACCATAATACAATTAACACGGCAATAAACAAACATAATAACAAAAGGGAACATACAATAAATAAATAACTGTCCGTTACATTTATGTGCCCAACACAACGATAGGCTCTCCTGTTTTAACAAAAGCGTGCCAACATGACATCAATCAAATGGGACACAACAAAAAAAATCGAATTTACCAACATAGGCCCGATCTACTTAATAATGAATAGAACTAACAATACATCTACCCTGCAAAACACATCACCTTTTCTCTTAAAAAAAGCAATAGATTTAACATGTAATGGTGAAGTTGAAAAGTGCAGAAAGACGAGAAGTGGCCAAGTTCTCATCAAAACTAAAAATAATATTCAAGCCAGTCAACTCACAACGCTTGTGGCATTAGACAGTCTTACGACTATCGAAATCACCGAGCACAAATCTCTGAACCACGCAAAAGGAGTCATTTACAGCAACGATCTCAGAGGAATCCCGGAAGAAATAATATTAACTGAGTTGAAACACTATAACGGTATCGAAGTAAAAAAGATTCTAAAGGTAGAAGACGACAATATACGCGAAACAGCTTTAATCATATTGACATTCATGCGCAATCAATCTCCTTCCGGCAGAAATCCATATAGGATACGAGCCAGTTCGTATAAGACCTTATATACCTCAACCACTTCGGTTGCTTCAGGTATGGTCATCTGTCGAAATACTGTGCCAACAAAAAACTATGTCGGAACTGCTCTAAGGACTACCACCTAAATGATGACGAGAACGAAATTTGTATTGATCTTCTAAAATGTGCGAACTGTAGCACACAAAACATTAGCCTTAACGACCACTGCATCACCGACAAAAAGTGTCCGATATTCATCAAACAAAAAGAGATCCAGGCAATAAAAACTATCCACAAAGTTGTCCACAAAGCAGCCGTATCCATCTACAAAGAAAAACACTTTCACCAGCAACAACAACACTCAACAACAGATCACTATAACTACGAAAACGCCCACCCAGCAACTAAAGGAAGCGAAAAACTCCCCCTCACAAACTACCCCGCCAGCAATATCTAGTAAGCTACTCGGACCTACCCAGCGAATCAGATATCGAACCCGATCCCGAACCGAAGTCATCCACTACCTCAACAACGTCGAATGTCATCAAAATACTCCCAAAAAAGACATCAAAACGCATCCGAACACAAATAAAAAGAATCAACACAAAAAACAACAACAATCAACCAAAACGCATTAATATTAACAATCAAACCAGCAAAACTTAAAAAACGAATGCTACCAATGTAAGAAAACTATTATATTATTACTTAAACTATCGTTGAGATGGCGCTCAAAGTTTTACAGTGGAACATAAACGGTTATGTTAACCACTACAATGAACTTTTAATTCTAATTAAAAGATATAACCCACAAATAATATCTCTCCAAGAAACTCACCTTAGTACCACAAACAACATCCCAATCCCAGTCAACTTCTCCTTCCTGCATAAAAAACGATGTTCATCTTCATACGGCGGAGTTGCATTACTTATTCACAAAAAAATCCAACACGAAAAAGTTGACACAAATACACATTTGGAAACAATATCTGCCACAATCCATTCTAAAATAAAATTCTCCATATTTTCAACTTATATATCACACGACACTAGACTTTCTTCTTCTGACCTAATCCATGCTTTCAAATCTGACCCGACTCCCAACCTAATTACTGGCGATTTCAACAGCTGGCACCAAAAGTGGGGTCCCCTCGCAACAACACCAGGGGGAAAGTAGTCGCGAGCTTCTTAGACAGTTCGCAGTATTCCATCCTAAATGATGGCTCTGCCACCCACTTCAATACCCACAACACCTTCTCGCATTTAGACCTTACGTTTTGTTTTGATTGAAAACAATTTACTCGGTACCGACCACTATCCTATTATCACAACATTATTTCAATCTACGTCCCAAACACACAACACCACGAAACCGAAATTCCTTACTAAACGCGCGGACTGGGAAAAATATTATAAACTCACAAAAAAACTCACTAGGAATATACAAACAAGTGAAAATATTAACAAAGAAACAGCAAACATGCAAAAAAATTGTGTTAAAAAGCGCCCACTTATCCATTCCGCAAACACTCAAGCATACTCCACAAAAATCTGTACCATGGTGGAACAAAAAACTAGAAGATCTAAAACGGGGAAAAAAACTATTGGTGGCTCAAACTTAAACGCTCTATCACAAACGAAAACATTATTAACTATAAAAAAAGCTACTTCTAAACTAAAGAGAGAAATTAAAACAGTAAAAAAAGATTCGATATCTGCTTTTACTTCAGACATCAAACTCACCACTCCCTCGGGAAAAGTGTGGTCATATTAGACGTTTCTGTGGTCTAAAACCCCGGATTGGGATACATTGCTTAACACACAATAATAAAACTTCTTTAGACAGCTTCGATATTGCTAGCTTATTTTGCAAAATTTGGTCAAAACAATCAGACGACACGAACTTCCCGGAAACATTTAGAACAAAAAAGGCAACACTTATGACAAACATATCTAACCATTCCACCAACGATCAAGCGAAAGAAATTGAGAAATCAATCTCCTACATTGAACTTACCATTGCACTTAATAAACTAAAAGAATCCACTCCAGGCTTCGACAGAATAACATACGAAATGGTAAAGCATCTAGCACCGATCGCAAAAACACGACTTACGTCCCTCTTCAATAAAATCTTCAATAACTATATACCACAGATGTACAAAACAAGTACAATAATTCCAATTTTAAAACCAAATCGCGACAAAACTTCAGCTCACTCTTATCGCCCAATATCATTAAACCCAGTACTTGCAAAAACCCTAGACAAAATTGTTGCTAATAGGCTATGGTGGTTTGTTACAAATAACAAACTACTCAATAGCCATCAGATGGGCTTCAGAAGGGGGAGATCGGTTACTGATAGTCTAATATATTTAGACTACATGATAACCGACTCCCTATCCTTTAAAAAACACATTTCACTAATATCTCTAGGCTTTGCAAAAGCATTTGATAGAGTGGGTTCCCACTCCGTTGTAGAACAGCTTCAAGAGTGGAATGTTGGCAGAAAAATAATAAATTATGTAGCAAACTTTATGAAAAACAGGAAAATTAAAGTCAGAGTAGGGAACAGCTATTCAAACACAGCAAACTTGTACAATGGAATACCGCAGGAATCACCACTCTCAGTTATTCTTTTCTTAATTGCCTATAATAAACTCGCAAATATCATATCGATACACAGAGAGTTGACTTTCTGTGCATACGCAGATGACTTCCATCTCACAGCTCAATTGGATCGAACAAAAAACCAAACGATTAATATCAATTTATTATTACATGAAATTTCACAGTGGTGCGATTATTCTGGCGCAGAGTTATCCCTGGATAAATGCCAACATCTTCATATCTGCAGAAAACGTAATTGCAAATGCACCATAGTAACAAGTAATATACAACTTACAGAAGTAGATAAACTTAAAATTCTAGGAGTCACCTTTAACTCCAAATACAGATGGAACTCACATATAGAACACCTAACGCTTTCACTAGAAAGAAGAATGAAGGTAATAAAATGTTTATCAAGCCGTAAGTTCAATTGTAATATTAGCTCTCTTATTTCTGTCGTCAAGGCACTAATTGTATCTAAACTCAATTACGGTATATTTCTCTACGGATACACTTCCGAAAATAATATCAAAAAACTTCAATCATTACTCAACTCCACAGCCCGCCTGGCTCTAGGAGCGTTCCGAACCACTCGGATCACCAATATAATGTACGAAGCTAACTCGCCCTCAATAAAAAACAATAGAGACTATACCACTACGAACCTATTCAAAAATCTTATCACCAGCCAAGACACCCATACAAAATATTATATACAATTTCTAGACTGAGGCAAACCCCCGCAATCCCGAGTCAGTTATTTCCAAAGCCATTAAAAATTGTATATTCCTCCACATCACTTTCCATCCCGAACTTACACTCACCGAAACTTTTCCACCATGGGACTTCCCTACTTCCACCATAGTCACCTCTATGAGAACACACAACAAGGCATCTACCTCAATCTCAAGATACCAACAACTTTTCTCAGAATTAACAAACAAATACCAAGATTATAAATTTATTTTCACTGACGGATCCAAATCCAGCCTATCTACCACATACAGCATCACAACAAAACAAGAAATTGTCCACATTTCCCTATTACCAGAATACTCATCTGCATTTTCTGCTGAGATTATAGCCATTTTTAAGGCTATCCACCACTTCAAAGGCATACATGGAAAATATGCTATATGCTCTGACTCCCTATCTTCCTTAGACTCCATAACTAACCTACAAAACAACGATTATTACCCATACAATATAAGGATACTACTGACACAATACTACCCCAAGTTCACGTTGATCTGGATCCCCGGTCACGCAAACATACATGGCAATGAACTAGCTGACCAAGCGGCAAAATCTCGCAATCGTGACTGTAACTCTGATTTATTGCCTGTAGTGTTTAGTCCGCGTTGTTCCAACTCATTTTTTAGTTGCTGAATCTTTAATTCATTCAGTTTCGCCATGTCCTTGTTATCCTTGAAATCACTGGTATTTACGAATGATGAACGAAACAACATGGCGCGTGTATTAGTTGCAGCACTTGTAATTGATATTTTAGAAGAAGACGAAGTAGAACCAAAAAAAGCAAAAAAGACAGAGAAAAACTTGGGTAAGGGAATGGCGATCAAGAAGACCAGTTTTTTCACATATAAGTTTGTTAAAGGAGCTTGAACAGTCCAGCCCGGCGGACTACAAAAATTTTTTCCGAATGGATCCTTCTGTATATAGGGAACTTTTGGAAAAAGTAACACCTTATATAGAAAAAAAAAAACCAATAATGCGAGGCGCAATTTCGCCTGATCAACGTCTCTCTGTAACATTGAGGTATTTGGCAACTGGATAGAGCTACGAAAGTTTGAGATTCCAGTCGTATATTTCCACTGCAAGTTTAAGCAACATAATTATTGAGACATGTGAAGCGTTGATTAAAGTTCTTAAAGATTTTATTTTAGTAAGTATATATATTACATGAAAATGGAAAACAAAACAAAATGAAAATATTTCTTCAAATCAATAAAAATAACAAAAATAAAAAGAAGAGTTTCCTTATGAATAGTCAGAGTCGTTCAACAAGTCCGTAAATGTCTGATATTCCGTGTTGTTTCCGTATTGTTGAGTATTTATGGTTTCCTGTGGTTGTATGTTGATGCTGGAAATTTGTTGATATTGTTGTGGCTGAACTGTTCTATGAAGTCTGATGTGCTGAACTTGAGGTTGAGGAGTAGATATAATTTGCGGTGGACTCAGAAGAGAGGGAGAAATTAAGTATTCCGGACGACTTTGCAATGTTCTTGAATTAAAATATGTTGACGAGTTGTCACTATAAGAAAAAGGTGTTGATGAGCATCTTATGTTAGGTACGTTGAACATCTGATGGGAATTTTCGGTTAACCGACCCAAAGCTCCTTGGTACAACACCCCCATAATGGTTTTATTGGCAAAAAATTGTTGATTAGGGTCAAGTTTCCTGAAGAGGACTTCCCAAGTCGAACTGAAGGTACTTGCATCGTCATTGGGCCGCGTCGAATCTTCTAAAGCTTTGACTGCTTTAATAACCAACTGTTGTTTTTCTTTTTTACTAAATTCTACTTTGTCTTTTTTTGCGCAAGGTGCATTCTGAAAACAATAAATAAAAATAAAAACTATTATCTTTCCAGTTGCCGAAAAGTGAAGAAGAATGGAAAACGATAGCTTCTGAATTTTATGAACTGTGGAATTTCCCGAATTGCCTTGGCGCTAGCGATGGAAAACGTGTAAACATTACGAAACCACCGCACTCTGGAGCATACTATTTCAACTATAAGAAGACTTACAGTATTGTTTTGATGGCCATAGTCAATGCAAAATATCAATTTATAATGGTGGAAGCTGGAGCAAACGGAAGAGTTTCCGATGGTGGTGTTTTCGGAAATACGATATTTTCGGCTATGCATGATGACGGAAAATTGAAAATACCTTCCCCAACAAAACCGTCTGGTTTTGAAAAAGAGCTGCCGTTTGTTTTTGTAGCAGATGACGCTTTTGCACTAAGTGAACATTTTATGAAACCCTATAGCCAAAGTGGTCTAACTCAGCATCAACAACAATATAACTATCGTCTGTCACGGGTAAGAAGGGTTGTAGAAAACGCGTTTGGAATTATATCTTCCAGATTCAGAATACTGCTGACTACAATACATTTATCTCCCGAAAAGGCAACGAAAATTGTTTTAGCAATTTGCTATTTACACAACTTCTTAAGCACAAAAAGCAGTGAATGTTATCTTCGAATGATAAATGATGTACAGGGTGGCTGATGAAAGCCGCTACCAAAAAAAAATTAAATAACTTTTTTTCTATTTAATGAATCTGGTTAATTTTTTTTTATTTTGCAGATTGACTTTTACATTTAACAAAAATGGATAACTGGGACACTGAAACAAGAATTTGGATTGTCCGCCGCTATCACGCACTGGAGTCCGTAGTTTCGGTTCAAAGAGAGTATAGGCGCACGTTTGGCGGCAATCCTCCGAGCAGATGGACCATAATAAGACTTGTAAACAATTTTGCCGAGCATGGGACAGTCAACAGAAGACCTTACCATCGAAACCCTTCAGTTCGAACGGAGGAAACAATCGCTGCTGTAGCTGCTGCCATACAAAACAATCCACGTGTTTCGACAAGAAGCTTATCTGCTCAAATGGGTGTAAGCAGACAGTCATTACAGTCAATTATGCACAAAGATTTGGACTTATTCCCATATAAAATTCAAATGGCCAACAAACTGAACGCTGCAGACTTGCCGATTCGCTTGGAATTTTGCCAGAAGATGCTTCAAATGGTGGAAGAGGATGGAAACATGTTGAACTGTCTTTTCATGTCTGACGAGGCCCATTTCGATTTAAACGGCAACATAAACAAACAAAATTGTCGAATATGGAGTGCTTCCAACCCACAGATACTCCATGAGACGGAATTGCATCCACTTCGTGTCACAGTGTGGTGTGCAGTTTCATCACGCTGCATTATCGGGCCCTACTTCTTCGAAGAAAACGGTCACACCGTTACGGTTACTGGAGACCGTTACTTGAGCATGTTGAGAGAGTTTTTCTATCCAGGATTACGCCGAATGAGAATTTCTTTCAACTCTGTGTGGTTTCAGCAAGATGGTGCAGCTCCTCATATAGCCCAACCTGTTATGACAGAATTGCGACGAAAATTTCCCAATAAGCTGATATCCAGAAACTCCACATTCCGTTGGCCACCCAGGTCGCCTGACCTTACTGCACCTGACTTTTTCTTGTAAGGTTATTGCAAACAGGAAGTCTTCAAAGCAAAACCAACAAATTTGAATGAACTAAGGCAATCCATTCGAGAAACAATTGCGGCTATTCCTGTCTCAACTCTCCAAGCAGTAATGAACAACTTTTTGGTAAGATGCCGCACATGCATCGACGAGCAGGGGGGGGCCTTTAAATTCCATTATTTTTAAAACTAATTAAGCTATATTTAATAAAATTTAATGAGCTTTCACATGAATAAAAGAAAAATGAATTCCATACACTGAAAAAAAAAATATTTGAGTTTCTTAATGTAGCAAAATTCATCAGCCACCCTGTAGGTGAAAAGTCGGTACCTGCTTCGATGCATATAGAAAAAACCACAAGTCGGAAGAGTACTACCAACGCCAAGGAAATTCGAAACTCATTTTGTGAATACTTTAATGGCGTCGGATGAATGTAATTTTGCAGTTCGTGCAGTCGTGTCCCCATTTTCCTCATTTTCTATGAGGAAAATGCCAGTCATCTGTGTTTCTTGCTCTTCCAAGAATGCTAGGTCATCAAAGTACCACAAAGATGGTACATATACTTCATCAACTCCTGCTCCAGACTTCTCACTTCGCTTTATTTTTTTTAGTTCACGTCAATAACATCCGCGAAGTGAGTTTATTTTATACTTTACACTTGCCAAATTTGCCTTTGGATCTATCTCCTCATATTTTTTTAGAAGTGCTTCATAAGCAGCATTCTTCTTAATTTTGTTTTTATACTCCTCGCTTTTCACTTTCCATATTTCTGGATGGCTTCGATAAATTTCAAAGAAGTCCTTCCACAGTTCTTCGTTTATCCGTGACGCCATTACGCTTCGATGTTTGCTTACGACTGAAAAAATATACTGCGTGCATGATGCAAGCGTTTACACCATAAAACATGTTCATAACAACATCATGTTTTTAAAAATTTTTTAAAACCATCGCACATGTATGACGAACACGAATTTATTATGTTTACACGCCCATTCTTCTCATCACGCCGCACATGCTTGCAAACATAAATGACCATGTAAAGGCCGCTATTGTGGCGAATTCGGTGATTCCTTGATTATCAATCTTGGGTTCGATCACTATAAAGTCAAATAAACACAAGCACAGATATTGTAACTAATAGCTAGTTTTATTTTCTAGTAATAAACGCAGTACAAATTTAAGAGTTTGGTAACTTCGCAGTAGTTCACTGAACAACACTTGATCCCCTGCCCTGTTTGCTCTCTGCCTTATATAGTCCGACAGGGTGCTTGCCTACGCACCGAGAACTTTCTTGGTTATTCGCTCTTCGTGTTCCCGAAGTATCGGTGTTTTTTATGCGTCAAGCAGATACAGTACTTCACCGTCGACGTATCCGTCAATTTAGAGCAAAACCTACTCTGCCGTATCCGTCGAATCTGTTGTTACGCACACAACCGCTGTATTGTATCTGCTTGTCGCATTATTGGCATCTCCTCTTTGTATCGTATTCGCATGCATGCATAAGCGTAGCCATCGTTATCTCTGTTGTGTTTAACTAGTGGTGGGAGTGGTATTGAGTTAGGGATGGTACATGCTTGAGAATAATCGCCACAATATGTTGCAATTTGGATTTTCTTCGTCAATGCTATCCGCATATGGAATTCAATACCAAATTCAATTCGCAATAGCTTAAGTAAGGGCAACTTTAAGAAAGTTATATACTCGTTCTTCCGTTAATGTATATACCAATAGCAACTGAGATCAACTACCTATTTACCAATTTTTTTTTATTTTTTTATTTTTCTGTAGTCTAGTCAATCATTGTTGTGTATTTTCCCTACTAGACAGGTACCAGGGAAATGGTAAGTCAGATAACCTCTCGGCCTGACTTGCCTTTGAGTTATTTTTGCTTATTTTTCTCAATTAGTTTCTGAAGAGCAGTGTGCCAAATCTAACCATGTGTTTGCTGTCCGTGTGCACACGTATAGTATACGGCATCCCTTTCTAGCGCATGTAAAACCACATATATCTGCACTCTTCAGTTTGGTTAGCGCTAGCAGTCAGGTATAATGCTAACACATGCCACCGCTAATGGTTATGAGTATAGCAAACATGCGCCAGGCCTAATGGTTATAAATGGCGGAAACTTCATATATAGCTAACAATGAAAAGACAATTGTTTGTATTATTTGATTTGGTATTTGCGTATTAGTAGCAATTTCGCTGCAAAACTTTATAAATTTTTTAACGACGCACTTACATGTTGCTCACAATATCAAAGATCAAAATACATAAAGAAAAGTAAAAACTTGACAAAAGGCTTTGTCTGTGTTAGTAATTATATATGATAACTACTTGTTATGCCCTCTCCTTTTCTTTTACTTACTCAAGATTTAAGTTTTAGATATTATAGTTTATACTCTTTTATGGATCTTATATCAATAAATGAAATGAAAAATGAAATAATTTTTACTTTGAAGCAACTCTGAACTCGATTTCCTTCATTCCACTTGCTCGGAGTACCTTCGTCCACTACCTTCCACTCCGATTCGCAAAAGAAGATGCCAAATTAGTACAGGTAAAAAATGTCCCATTCGCAAAGAAAATGTCAAACTAAAGCTCAAGTTATTGCTGTGATATCGGTAAGCTTATAAAACAGCTTATTCGATCAACCCATGGTACAATTAGAAGGTAAAGTCAACTCTAAAGCAACAACATACTGGCGTAAAGATTGTCAAAACTGTCTGGTGTTAGCGAATGAAGGGAAGAGAAACCAGAAAAGCTTTCATTTGTGAGAAGTTATGTGGTGCAAGCTTGGTTGAAAAGTGATTATTATTGAGTTATGTCGCCATATTTGGAATTATTTTCAATATAAGCGTTAGAAAAACTACAAAATTGCAAATGCAAATCACGCTTGTTTACATTTTGCGGGTTTAGATTCTGCTGCTGTCATCTCCTTCTGACAATGTATACGCCAGAATGTTCAAAAGTATTCAATCAGCTGATGAAATGACACAACCTTAATATTGAACCATGGATCAACCTTATAAGAAACAATGCAATCGATTATTGATGCTGTATTGTGACGAATTCGATGATTCCTTGATTATCAATCCTGGGTTCGATCACTATAAAGTCAAGTAAACACACGCACAGATATTGTAACTACTCAGCCAACCACATTTCCGTAAACGTATCTGAAAAGGAAGAAAATGCCGGCAATAATCATACTTTTTATGCGTTTCCATACAAGTACTTTTTCTGATCCGTTTTCCCACTAAAGTGTGCGAACGAAACTTATGTGTGTAAAAGTACAGAAATCTTTTAAAAAACTGACAAATTTTCCTATCCGTTTTAGCTACATTTCCCACACTTTTTCGGATACATTTTCTATACGTTTTTTAATACGCTTTAAATCCATTACCAGACGCAATTCAGCGTATATTTTCGGACCCATTTACCAACCATTTGTCATACATTTACATACATACTAGCTTTTTTTACATTTTTGGGTTCTAACCAAGTAAAATATTGCTTTGTTACTTGAAGGACATATGTACATACATATGTACGCATTTATTTTATCCATAAAGATTTTACTCTTTAAAACATTTCAATACACTAAAAATTACAAACTACTTATGAATAACAAGACATATTAATTAATCACATATGTATCTAATCATCGAAGTTCCAGGCTCTAAAGAAAGGTCCATCTGCCAGGCTTTTTGGGTTTACTGTTCGACAAAACATAAGCGGCGTGCTCCAAGAAAGACTGCACCGATAAGTTCCGTCCTTAACGTCTCTGAAGGAGCGTATTTATTATAGTTGAAATCAACCTGGAAATTGCATAAAGAAACGTAATAGTGATAAGGTATTTCAAAACTTAATATCTTCTTACAATTATATAGCTGAAAACCCCTTTTTAAATTTTTTTGGCAACTTGTAATATTTTTATTTTATTATTTTTCAAACTTTAATTTAATTTTTTTACTTTTCTTTTATCGTATGGACATTGGTTGCCAGAGTTTATTTTTCCAGTCAAATATTTTTCTGGTAACAAATTGGCGTAGCATGACGGCAATGTGCCGCGTGCAAAAGGTCCGTTTCTCTGCTGGCTGGGTAATAGCTAGATTTATTTACTAGTAATAAACACAATACAAATTTAAGAGCTTGGTAACTTCACAGTAGTTCACTGTTCCACGCTTGAAAATAAACTGATCATCCTGCCTTCCTTGGTCACTGTCTTATATAGTCCAACAGGGTGCACCGAGAACTTTCCTGGTTGTTCGCTCTTCGTGTTCTCGAAGGATCGGTGTTATTTATTGGCATCTCCTCTTTGCATCGTATTCGCAAACACTCGCGTGATCTCTCTTTCTCTTGCTTGATACATCCTTGCATGCATAAGAGTAGCCATCGTTATCTCTGTTGTGTTTAACTAGGGGTGGGAGTAATATTGAGTTAGGGATGGTACATGCTTGAGAATAATCGCCACACTGCCCTCCACCTAAGTCTGATCGTCCCGATCAGACACATTTCCCAAACCAACCGCTGCTAGACGCTCAATGGTTGGCACCGTTTTATTAAACTTCATTTCCTGCAAGGATTGAAACTCCGACATCAATCCTTTCCTGCAGAGATTCCCACAATGCATTACATTGTCACATACTTTAACCATTTTATTCGTCCTTAATCCCGCATGGCTTTGTGCCGTCACTTTCGTTTCCAGTGGTGCCCGGCAAATATTCCTGCAACTCACTTCTTCGGGATTCCTTTCCATTCTCTCATGCCCAGTGCACTGTTTCACTTTATCCACTAAGTCGTGTTGCTTCCTCGGACCATGTCCACCAGATGTTCGTCTTTTATCCTCAGCACACTTTGCACACTTATTAATCCATTCCGTTACAAATTGTCTGCAACCAATCCAATAGAAACGCCGCATTACCTCATTACATTAGGTTTTCTTTATTCCCATGTGCCTTCCATCTGGGCAACTATGTGATGCTTTGATAACATCTGGAATTCTTGCCTTGAGACCACAATAAGTGCTCGATGATTCCGGCCATCTTCACTTTCCCATATCCGATGCAAAAAACCAGATATTAGCTTCAAACTACTCCATTGTGCCCAGTATGCTTTTGCAATGCGACTCTCTGCGACCATCTCTTCTCGTCTTGGCTGATTGGTTTCCTTCAGTCCCTTCAATACACGTGCCAACTCTAGTTCTTACTCCTGGCCTTGCCGAATCTTCTTCAGAAGTCACCTCTCCATGAAAGCCAATGGTCGAGGAGCTACCTCTGCTTTACGAGGCTCCTGTTGCTTCATCTTCAAGATCACACCCTTGGTAGTGTAGCCACTATTGTGTCCAAAGACCAGATGAAGTTCTTTGCCATTGTAAGTCATAACCCTGTTCCTTAAGTTGATGTGAATGTCTCGCTCAGCCAAGAAATCGACGCCAATGATGACTTCGTTGACAACATTCGCTACCAAGAAGTTGTGATACGTAGCCACATTACCAATCAATCTAGTCGGAGGGAAATGCTTGGAATTATTTTTATGATTAAATTGCTAAATGGTTCACTATCCAGCCCATTTCTTCTAAGTGAAGTGAACTTCAATGTACCGTCTCGTCCTTCAAGGCATTTTAAACCTCTAGTCTTAAAACAGTGCCGAACCAATTTTCAGTTAAATGAGCCTTTTCGCTGTTTGTGTCAAGATTATAACTCTCTTTCTGGTAGATTTGATATTTCAGACTCGCTTTTCAGCAAAAAAAAATCAATTCTTTCTGTCCTAAATTCATAGCTACTAATTGTTTTTTATTCTTTGACTTCTATTTTAACTTTTAACAATAATTTTATTCTGTTAACTAGTTATTTCTTAATGTATAATCTATCCTATATCTACTTTACTTAGCTGATGAGGTTTTCTCTGTAGCTGAGCAGTTTTAGATCTCGACGATTAACAAACCAAAGCCTTTCAACGACTCGGCACGAACGAATAATCCGCGCGTTATGCGGATGCGCCCCTCGCGCCGGTCGGGCGGGATATGGTGGGTAATCCGTTGGGAATTATTATTATTATTAAAAAACCTTACATGTCACCTCTCCCAGGACAAGCTTGCTTTCACCAGTTACTGTCCACAACTTAGCTTTCTGCAATCGTCTCACCTTCCTGCTGACCATGTCGTTCCGAATGATGGAATGCGATGCACCAGTATCCACAGTCAGTAAGTGCTCTTTTCCATCCACATATGCAAGAACAGTAACATTACTAGCTTTCATTCTTTCTGTGAGACAGAGATTATGGGGCATTCAGTTGCGGGAGCCAGTCCACGCACCTTTCGGTTGCCTCGATTTAGTTTAACGACTGATTTGGTTGGGAGGATTGCTCATCTCCTTCAGCTTTGCGTTTTCGTCCACCTGAATTGCTAGGGTTACTGGAACCAGTGCCGAAATAGCGTGCTATGTGACCTGGTTTTCCGCACTTAAAGCTTTTAACCCTCACTTTTTTTTTGTACTCCGTTCAACGCTTCCAAAATTTTGTCTACCCATGCCGGAGTTTCCACTTCTACGCGATGAGCTTTGTATGCAGGTTTACTCAAAAGCTAGATGGGCCAACCTCTCGATGTCCGATGCAAATTCCTGCAATGTCTCATTAGCCTTCTGAAAGCGATTCTGTAGCTCTATTTGGTATATCTGCTTCCGATGTTCGCTACCATAGCGTCTCTCAAGTGCACCCATCAATGCTTGATAATAGTTGCATTCTCCATCAGGAATAGTCTGCAAAATTTCTCAAAGCTTCCACCTCAGCCTCAATTTTGTCTTGAAATTGTGCAATTTTTGCATCTTGTACTTCTAGTTTTGACGTAACCCTCTGCTCTTGTGATTCCAACTGCGAAGACATTTGTGCCACCTGCATGGATATACGCTCCTCTTTTGCTTCCAATTTTGCCGACACTCGCGTCTCCTGCTCCTCCAGCTGAGATACTATACAAGTTTTCTGTTCTTCCAGCTGAGATGCCATGCAAGTTTTCTGTTCTTCCATTTTAGTCGACATCTGAGTTAATAGAGCCAAAATCATGTTTGTGTCCAGGGTTGCTACTGGATTCGGCGACTCCTTTTTTTCATTTTTGTCGGTGCCTCCTCCACAAGATGGAAAACATGATCATCAACGTTGATTCCCTCTGATTCCATAGCCTCTCGCAATCGTGACTGTAACTCTGATTTATTGCCTGTAGTGTTTAGTCCGCGTTGTTCCAACTCATTTTTTAGTTGCTGAATCTTTAATTCATCCTTGAAACACTGGTATTTATTCAACAATACCGCTTCTGACACCAATTGTGACGAATTCGTTGATTCCTTGATTATCAATCCTGGGTTCGATCACCATAAAGTCAAATAAAAACAAGCACAGATGTTGTAACTAATAGCTAGTTTTATTTACTAGTAATAAACGCAGTACAAATTTAAGAGTTTGGTAACTTCGCAGTAGTTCACTGAACAACACTTGAAAAGAAAGTTATCCCCTGCCCTGTTTGGTCACTGTCTTATATAGTCCGACAGGGTGCTTGCCTACGCACCGAGAACTTTCTTGGTTATTCGCTCTTCGTGTTCCCGAAGGATCGGTGCTATTTATGCGGCAAGAAGATACAGTACTTCACCGTCGACGTAGCCATCATACGTCAAAATTTAGGGCAAAATCTACTCGCCGTATCCGTCGTATCTGTTGTTACGCACACAAACGCCGTATTGTATCTGCTTGGCGCATTATTGGCATCTCCTCTCTTCCTCTTGCTTTATACATGCTTGCCTTATTTTAATTAAAAAACACCAAAATTTAGTAATTTTAGTATTTTTTATATTTGTGAACTTGCTAAAACACGTGTAAACAAAAATTTTCACATTTGCTTTGAATGGCGTGCGCTGTATTTTTCTCTGGAATTCAAGCTAAAAACGAGAAGAACAAGCAATCACCTGTTCACCTGCGGCCACCATGTAATGAATTCGCCATGGCATAAGCGTACCCTGCTAGACATGTATCAGTCAATTGAGGAATAAATTGACAGATATGGCTGATGGAAATATATGTTAGCCTGTAGAGCAAAATTTCCATCAGTTTTTTGAGAGCAACATGACAAAACTGTATAAACAATTCGTATACGTGTATTGTTGTGCGTTTCGCTCTTACTAATGAAGTTTTGAATAAGTGTAGTATTGTAGTATCACTATTGAACACATTGCATTTACAAACATTTGGTATGCACATGTTCAGTGACCACACACAAAGCCAAAATATTGTGACACATTTAAATGCCATTAAACTGCACAGCGGGCGCTTGACTTCTAACGAGCGTACCGCATATCTTGTTACAATTATGATGAGTCAAGTCACTACGCCAGAGCGACTGACAAACCATTCCATAGTTATGAAACACATATGCTGACACAGCATATCGTGTGTAAGTAAATAGTGTAAGTAAATAATTTGTAAGTATTGTAGTTGATACACATAAGTAGTTTGTAAGTATTAGTGTAAATTAGTGTAAGAAATTCCTATAAAAAGAAAGTAATTTTCAATAAAGAATCAATTCTGAAATTCTGATCATACGCTAAACATTCAGCGTTTTAATTGGTTACATGGCGATCCTGCCAGTCTCACAACACAGCGAAAACTTTGCAATTAAATTTGCGAAATCGCTTAGAGACTGAGCAGAAGGAATTTTAAAGGAATAACCTTATTAAAAAGGAAGAAAATTTAGATGCTACAACTGAGAATGAGCAGAAGGAATTTTAAAGGAATAACCTTATTAAAAATGAGGAAAATTTAGATGCTACAACTGGTGAGGACACTACACGATTTTATGCGGATAACCCCCTGCTTTTCATGAAACCGCTATATACGGCGGGTAAACAATTGGACTTACCTGGTGGCAAATCCGTCGAATGGGCTTCACAAATAAAGGCATAAAAAGGGTGGAATAATAAAAGCAACCCAACTAGCGGTATAGTGCAAAAAGAGTGGAATAATTTGATGACAAGAAACCCCAACACTCAACAAGACTGGCAGCGCAAAATATGGTGACTGGCAGCAAGAATAGCAGCTATTAAAATATAAGTATATTAGAATAATTTGAGCACGCCTTATGGCCGCTAAACCAGTAGCAATTAAATTTGCTTAGGGATTATAAATAGTTTAATTACATGTTAGTATCAATAATGCAAGAAATTAAGACTCAACAAGAATTTGACAAAATCTTTCAACAGTGTATAGACACTATTAAAAAAGCTACGGAGCAAATTCTTAAGGGTCGCAAATCCGAAAAACAAGGTCCGACACCGATTACTATAGAAGAGTATCGGCGAAGGAACAAGCCTAACAAAAAGGAAGAAATTCCCAAAATACCGGCCCCTACAATAATACATAAGAGAAAAAGGGCAGGCAAACAAGTTAAGAGACAGATAGAAATAGCCAAAACTTTTAGGCTACTTAACCTAACGACTAATACAATTGAGCGATTAAAACTTAAAGAAAAGATTAAAGAACTAAGAAATACTAAATTATAAAAATTATACAAATGTTAATAAATTGAGTAAATTGGATTGTGAAAATATGGATAATGCACTACCACCTGATCTTGATTATGAATTAATCAATGATATTGTTGATAAGCTAGAGGATGAAAACGAAGAAATAGGAATACAAAGGTCAAGACCTCGTAACAAGGGAGGCAACAGGCAAAATTTAGAATATTTAAAACACGTTTGGTCCTATATAGGAATGGGTAGAGAACCCACAATGAAAGACTTATTATACCCTTCCACATTAGAAGAAGAAATAAATAAATTAATAAGGAAGTTGAATAAATAAAAATAAAAATTCAAATTAGAAAATTTTACTATTGAATTCTTTTAAAATGGCAGCATGGTGGAAAATTGCTGTAAACAGCATTCTAGTAGGTATAGCAGGATATGAAGTTGGTAAAGAAAGTTCAGCAGAGAAAAACTCTGAAAATAGAATAGTCAAGTACGAACCACACCCTATACCTGTTGAAAATAAAGAAGAACTGTCTGATAAATGGTTAGTTTTGGTCGCATTTATGGTTACATGTTTAATTATCGCAATTACTATTCTAATTAAAAATTATATAAAAAATAAATTGAGACGATTAAACAATGTACAACAACGCGTATGAACCAACACCCTATAACAAGAAATGACTCAATGGGAAGAAATCCACGAAAAATTATATGAGGAAAAAACAAAAGCAATTAAGTCTTACAAATGCATAAATAAAAGTATCCCAATTACAACAGAAACCATAGTCAAGCATTTGAACATAATTCTAGAAGCTCTAAACAGCATAGGACAGGTAATTAAATCAGTAAATAACATACTTACTGCAGAACACCAAATAGAAGCCTACCAATTTTTCTCCGCTGTACGAGATAAACTTGTATCTTCCTTATCAAGATATAGTATAGAATTTAATATACCAACCACAATTGAGGAAAAACTTCAAATAGATTTCAATCTACTACTGTCAGAACGCGCTCAGAGCCCGACTCCGACACATTCCACGAGCCAGACTCAATCAATAGAGGAAAGCAAACCAAATTTTCAACCAATACACGTCCCAATAATAAACATCACAATGCCACAAACAGTAGTTGAATTTATCAAAACTGCTTCGTCAGTATTACCAGAGTTTGATGGTAAACCAGAAAACCTACATAGTTTCCTAGATGCACTCGATATACTTGAGCAAATCAAGGATACACACGAGGCATTGGCCATTACTATGATAAAAACAAAGCTGAAAGGTACAGCAAGGAATTTTATTAGTAATGAGTCCACGGTTGAACAAATAAAAAACAAATTAAAAACTGCAATAAAGGGTGAATCAGTTGAAGTTCTAACCGCTAAACTACTGAACATCCAACAGCGTAGCAAAACTGCTAACCAATACACATCGGAAATTGAAAAAATCACAAGGTCATTAGAAGGAGCATATATCTCTGATGGATTAAACCCAGACTTAGCCACGAGATATTCAACACAAGCAGCTGTTAAAGCCATGTGTAAAAACTGCTCTAATGACAAGGTCAAAATGATCATGCAAGCAGGAACGTTCACAACGATGAACGACGCAATCTCTAAATTTACAAACAGCTGCACCGAAATTACAGGCAGCTCAAACACGATTCTAAACGTACGACAGCAAAGTCAGTACAGGAGTAGTTTCCGTGGAGGTTACCGTAGTAACAACTATGGAAATTACCAAAATAGAAGATTTAGACCACAACCGAGATATAACAATAACTCGAGGTCGTACAACAACAATAATAATCAAAGAGGATCACAATCCCGAAATACAAACAGACCATACACACAAACCCGTAACGTGCGCAGTTGTACCGAAACGGAAAACCAAGAAACTCCACTTCAAAATTAACAAAAAGAAAAATATGCGTACTTAATCTGAACTTAAACAGCTATATATCTACAAGGACATCATTAAACAATTCATACTCAAATTTTTTAATTGATACTGGAGCCGATATCTCCATAATTAAAAAACAGCAAATAGATAATAAAGAAAAAATAAATACTGAACAAATCACAGATTTGAAAGGCATTGGTCAAGGAATAACTAGCACTTTAGGCACAATCAAAGCAGATCTAAAAGGCGATGACCTTCTAATTTATCATAAATTTCATGTTGTGGAAGACAACTTTCCAATTCCATGTGATGGAATAATAGGTCTAGATTTCATAAAGAAATACAATTGTATTCTAGATTATGGAAAATCAGAAGATAAACTAATCCTAAGACCATATGATTTTCCCCAAACAATAACAATGAACCTAACAAACTGTCTGTCCATCAACACAATCACAATTCCGGCTAGATCGGAAGTTATTAGACAAATTCAAATAAAAACAAATAATAAAAACATTTTCATACCACACCAGCAACTATCCGAAGGTATTTATATTGCAAATACCATTACAAATAACGAACAAACTTTCGTTAGAATTATTAATACGACACAAAACAACGCAATTATTCAAAATTATAAGATTAATACTGAAAATTTAGACGACTATACACTAGTTAAAGCAACCACACACAGTAAAAACTTCATAGATAGAGAAAAATTAAAAAGATTAACAAAAAATTTTCCAAAATTTGTCAACTCTCAATTAACAACACTATGCACAGAATTCATAGATATATTTGCACTAGAAACCGAACCAATCTCCGCTAATAACTTCTATAAACAGAAATTATACATGAAGGATGACACCCCCGTTTACATAAAAAATTACAGATTGCCTCAAACCCAGAAGGGAGAAATCAGCAAACAAGTAAATAAACTAATAGAAGATGACATAATAGAACCCTCCATATCGGAATATAATAGCCCAATCCTACTAGTCCCTAAAAAATCACTCCCAGGAAAAATAGAAAAAAGATGGAGACTAGTGGTTGATTACAGACAGGTAAATAAAAAGCTAGCAGCAGATAAATTCCCACTCCCAAGAATTGATGACATTTTAGATCAACTTGGAAGAGCAAAATATTTTTCATGCCTAGACCTTATGTCAGGTTTTCATCAAATAGAATTACACCCAGACTCTAGGGACATTACTTCATTCACTGTCGAAAATGGCACATATAGATTCAAAAGATTACCATATGGTTTAAAAGTAGCCCCAAATTCATTCCAACGAATGATGACATTAGCATTCGCTGGCCTTAAACCATCTCAAGCATTTCTCTACATGGATGATTTAGTTGTATTAGGTTGTTCAGAAAACCATATGCTAAAAAATTTAAGAGACGTGTTCTCTACCTGCAGAAAATACAACTTAAAATTACATCCAGATAAATGCTTATTTTTCAGCCAAGAGGTAACATATTTAGGACATAAATGCACAAACAAGGGAATATTACCCGACCCAAGCAAATTTGAAACAGTTCAAAATTACCCAACACCAAAAACAGCCGACGAAGTTAAAAGATTTGTAGCCTTCTGTAATTATTACAGAAGATTTGTACCAAATTTTGCAGAACATTCAAGAAAATTAACTAGGCTATGCAAAAAGAATATTGCCTTCGAATGGACAGAAGAATGTCAAAAAGCTTTTGTCTACTTAAAGGAAGCATTAATTAGTCCAAAACTTTTGCAATACCCAGATTTCGATAAAGAATTCTGCATAACAACAGACGCTAGTGGATATGCTTGTGGAGCAGCCCTTAGCCAAGAACATGATGGCAAACAGTTACCTATAGCCTACGCGTCAAGGTCATTCACAAAGGGTGAAATAAATAAAGCAACAATAGAAAAAGAATTGGCAGCAATTCATTGGGCCATAACCTTCTTCAGACCATACGTATATGGCAGAAAATTCCTAGTTAAAACCGACCATCGCCCACTAACATACCTATTTTCAATGAAAAATCCTTCCTCAAAGCTGACACGAGTAAGACTAGATTTAGAAGAGTACGATTTTGAGGTGGAGTATATAGCTGGTAAAGAAAATCATATCGCGGATGCATTATCCCGCATAACTATTACAAATTTAAAAGATATATCAGTGGAAGCAAGCAAAATATTAAAAATAACTACCAGATCAGCAGCAAACAGGAACAGCAATAATATTGAAAATAAAGAAAGTCACAAAGAGAACCCCAAAATATACGAAGCGCTAAATAAATTTGAAGTAAAAAGACATGTCGAGCTCGTTTTCAATCCTCCGAAATTTTATTTCAAAAAAGGAAAGAAAATTTGTAGCAATTTTGATACAAGCAACCTAATTGTTGAGGATAAGATTGACTTAGGACAATTCTTTACCAGGCTCGAAAGAGAAGCCGGCAATTTAGGACTTGTACAAGTACAGTTGTCCTTAGGGGACAAATTGTTTAAAAAGAATTATACTGCAGTAGGCAAATTTATTGAAATGGGTAATAAAGTTCTCAAAAAACTAACAATCGCTCTAACCCCAGAGGTTATATACGTGACAAATCCCGGGAAAATAAAGGAAATTCTGCATAAATATCATGACGATCCTATTAGTGGTGGCCACCCAGGAATAAATCGCATGACAGATAAAATCAAGCAGAAATATAGCTGGCTGAATATGAAAAACGACATACGAAAATATGTAAAAAACTGCATCCACTGCAAGAAAAATAAAATTAACAAACATATCAAAGAACCAATGACAATAACGGAGACACCTCCGAAGGCATTTGATATTGTACAAGTTGACACAGTCGGTCCATTGCCAAAGTCGATAAATGGAAACGAATATGCAGTTACCATTATATGCGATCTAACCAAATATTTGGTAGCAATTCCAGTTCCAAGCAAACATGCAACAACTGTTGCTAAAGCCATATTCGAGCATTTCATCCTGATTTATGGTCAAATGAAAACAATTTTAACAGACATGGGAACAGAATACAAAAATAGCCTGTTCAAAGAACTGTGTAAATTGTTAAAAATTGAGCATAAAACTTCTACACCATACCATCACCAGACTTTGGGTACTGTAGAACGCAGTCACCGGACATTCAACGAATATATGCGTGCATACATATCCAGTGACAAAGACGATTGGGATGAATACCTCAGGTATTTCACTTATTGTTACAATACAACGCCATCAACAACACATAATTATTGTCCTTTCGAACTAATATTCGCAAAACAACCACCAAATTATGAATTTTTGAAAGAAGATAAAATTAGCCCGGTATACAACCATGAGGCATATGACAAAGAAGTAAAATACAAACTTCAAATAGCACAGCAAAGAGCAAGAAAATTAATTCAAGAAGCTAAAGAAAAGCAAAAAACCAACTATGACAAAACTAGCTATAGTAAAGAAATTAAAATAGGAGATTTAGTATTAGTTAAAGAGGAGGCCTCCCATAAGTTAGAAAATAGATATAGTGAACATTACAAAGTTAAAAGTATAGATAAGAATAACAATTTCACTTTAATCCCACATAGCATAGGAAATAGTAATAAAAACAAAAAAGAAATCATAATTCATAAGAATAGACTTAAAACAGTTTAACGACAATAGTAACAAAAAAAAAAAAGAATTACAACGACAACAATAATCACTCCAGTTTACTCATTTTAATAACGGCACAAGCCAAAAGAAAAATATCACATATCATGTGCAATACAAAAAAAATGAACCCAACAAATGTAAACAAATGAAAAGAAAAGAATGAAAAACGCTTTATGCAATAATGGCAATAAGAGCCAAAAAAAAAAAAGAAAAAAAAAAAAAAAAAAAAAAAAAAAAAAAAAACAATTAAATTTTTGTAAACACAAACAATAAAGCATATCTAGAAAATAAACATATATATAGGTAGCTACAAGCATCAATATATATGTCTATTTTTTTTTAAGGGGGAAGGTGTAGTATTGTAGTATCACTATTGAACACATTGCATTTACAAACATTTGGTATGCACATGTTCAGTGACCACACACAAAGCCAAAATATTGTGACACATTTAAATGCCATTAAACTGCACAGCGGGCGCTTGACTTCTAACGAGCGTACCGCATATCTTGTTACAATTATGATGAGTCAAGTCACTACGCCAGAGCGACTGACAAACCATTCCATAGTTATGAAACACATATGCTGACACAGCATATCGTGTGTAAGTAAATAGTGTAAGTAAATAATTTGTAAGTATTGTAGTTGATACACATAAGTAGTTTGTAAGTATTAGTGTAAATTAGTGTAAGAAATTCCTATAAAAAGAAAGTAATTTTCAATAAAGAATCAATTCTGAAATTCTGATCATACGCTAAACATTCAGCGTTTTAATTGGTTACATAAGGCTGTCCTTGTCTTTGACTGCCCGCTTTTCACTCAACCCTGTTATAGATATCAGTCAGGTTTGAGTAAATAAAGCTGAAGCAGAAACCTATCACGCCTGTATAAATAAAATTAGACCTGGTTTAAAATTCATTCACTGTTTAAGCAACATAAGCTATAATTATTTCTCTCGCCTATTGTATTTGCGCTGCACTATCTTGTAATTCGCAAGCAGCTTATGAAATATCCCAAAGATATAGTTTATGTTTTGTAATCCCAAATCGGGGTTTTCACAACGAGAATGAGGAAGCCAATCCCGCGCAATGCCTCAGAGCCAACAGTGCTCGCCCCCAATTAATAAATACAAGGTGTAACAGGTGCACTGCACCCCGTTCTATATAGAACAAATAACTGAAATAAATAAAATAATAATTAAATAAATATTAGGGTAAAAGTGCAGTTTCCGGGACCCACCCAAATTTAGACCCAAAAAATCGAGTGGGGTATCAAAATAAGCGTATTCACGCCTAGATTGAGAATCTGAAGTCGGAGCTAAATTTTTTTAGCCGTTCAAAAGTTTTAAACAAAATACTGTTTGAACGGATACACTTTGTTACTACACTTTTTACATTGCTTTCAGAGCACAATAATCCTTTTTTATTATATCTCCTATTATTAATTTAGATAATAAAGCCAACCTGAAAAGAAACCGACCCGAAAACTCATTATTTAAAGCGTATTTAATATTACAAATACTACCCCTAACCGTGCGAATTACTTATAGTAAAAACATTGAGATTTTGAGCGTTGCCAACATACCATTACAAGTAAAGTTTAACAGTGGTGCCAGTATATATAAAAAACAAACCTAGACCACTTATGAAGAACTTCTTAAGTTGCTGCTTACACAATCCATATAATCATAAACCTCAATTAGTTTTAAGACAAATATTGCAACAGTATCTAGAATTGTTAATACCAAAAAATAAAATATAAAACAAAGTAAATTATCATTTATTTAAAAAGCGCTATAGACGAAAGTTCAGAATTAATTAAACGATGTTAAAATTGAGTTTGATTTCAAAGCGCCGCAGGCGAAAATTTGGAATAAAAATCGCGCGATTTTTTATTCCAAATTTGCATTTTTTACTGTGTTATGAAATGATATCGTTTTATTTAAAAAGCGGCGCAGGCGAAAATTTTATTCTTTATTATGGATTGCTCATTTTTTAATTTTGTAAAAATTCGGTATACACATATGTAGGTTTAGTATATATGTTAATTATTAGTTTGTATAAATTTACACATAAATTTTCATAAATTTACACAGATTGCGGTATACTTTGGAATATCATGTCACCCTAGGTGACCATTGAAAGATGAAAATAGGCCTACAGGGGAACCGAACACCTAAAAAAAAGGTAATTCTATACGACAGCACGTAACTGCTAATATACGTCCAAAAATATCGGGAAAGGTATCAAATGACGGGTTTTAACCTTCTTATCAATAATCCGAAAGCGGAAATTCGATATTTTATGTCTGTTCAGAGATATTTGCAATTAAAGTTGAACATTTTATGTAATTTTCATGTGGTTGTTGTAATCACAGATTAGGGTGCACATAAATACCTTGGATCAAGCCCCCTATTTGGGATCGGACCTAGGCCATTTTTGGGTTTTTTGCTAATAACTTTTCACTGAAACAAATTATTTAATTTACGCTTTCGGATTATTGATACATAGAACAAAACGCGTCGTTTGATACCTTTCCCGAGATTTTTGGACGTATATTAGCAGTTACGCGCTGTCGTATAGAATTACCAAAAAAATCGGTAACGCGCCTTCATTGCAACCTCCCGGGTGGTGTGGGATGGCAGTATATATTAAAGAAATCTAATTGATTTGTGTTTAAAACACAAGTATTTTATTCCGGCAACAAGTGGTTATTCAATATTAGGCGTATTCTAATCGAAGCGGGTCTGAAAAGAATACTCGCTTATTTATCGAATTACCTTCAAAGCAACAACACAACTCGTCTATTTTAAGCACCCGCTAATAAAGTCGGCTATTCAATACGCGACTTGAAACGTAGTGTTGGACTGTGAAAAAACTGCTCCATTGTGAATGAGCTCTTGAAATATACCAGGTAAATATTTTGACAGATTAATTTATCGCAGCCAACTTCACTCAAACTGCGGCAAGAAAATAAATAAACAAAGCGAAAACACATAGCATGGAGGAAGTGTAAGTTTGTTTCAGTGAAAGTTATTGGCAAAAAACCAAAAGAAATCGCAAATAGGGGACGTGGACCTAGCTATTTATGTGCAGAAACACCTTTCTGCGTAGGCGGCTTTCGACCGCGCTTCAAAAAAATTACCGGTAATTGTTTCCTTTAGGAGACAACTGCTAACCACGTCTAAAACTGTCGGGAGAGGAATTAAAGGACACGTTTTTACCTCGGTATAAACAATAAGAAAGCGGAACTTCAAATTTTTGTTTCAGTGAAAAGTTATTGGAAAAAAACAAAGGAAATCCCAAGTCCGATCCCAAATAGGGGACGTGATCCAAAGTATTTATGTGTAGAAACACCTTTCTGCGCAGTCGACTTTCGGCCGCGCTTCAAAAAAATTACCCTCATCCGGTACAACACCGGCCACGCGGTTCCCAGTATTTCTGCACAGAACACACCTCCGCACTTTTCGGTACACGCTATATTTATGGCTATAACAACCACATGAAAATGAAAGAAAATTTTAAATTTTAATTGCAAATATATCTTGATAAAAACAAAAATCGAAAATCTGCATTCCAATTATTGGTACCGAGGTCAAAGCGCGTCTTTTTATACCTCTCCGGATATTTCAGGATGTGTTTTATCAGTAGTATCCTAAAAGAAACTAACAACTATTCCCTCCTGACACCAATCATCTTCAAATTTTTAATAGAACCTACTTTTCTAACACCAATTTCGTTTGGGTCCAACTATGTTTAAACTGATGGTTTGATCGTGCCAATTACCCAGGTTGAAGCAAAGTTAACAATAACAACAATCACTGCGGATAGCATACCCGGTCTTGGATCGACTAATGGTTAACTTTTATAAGCCTTTCCTACCACTCGGAAGGGGCGTCCCCATTCACTGCGCAGTCGTTAATGAGTTGCGCATGATAGACAGTGTCGAAAGCTAAGGTAAAATTATCGATTTACATACTTTAAGGTATAAGCTCTAGTTCAGACTTTTTATAAAATGAACTATCAATCGAATACAAAATGATACAAAAGAACATATGAAATAAAGAAATTGTTATGGAAACGCATCAAATTGGATCGGTAAGGAAGGCGGTCGGCATGATCTCAATGGTGCACAGTGGCTAGTCATTGTCGGCTGGAGTGGGCTCCTTACCGTCCTGCGCCATAATCAGAAAAATTCTAATCATGCCTTGAATACGCGGGGGAAAACGCAAAAAACCGCGCAAACAACTATAAAAACAACATCCGGTTAAGCCCGGATGCCACGGACAGACCGTTGACATTCAAAATTTCAAAACTCAAATAAAAAAAAACCGAAAAATCGAATTAAAAATTAAAAGAAACGGGCGTAAAAATTTTCAAAAAAAAGGAAACTTAAAATTCAAAAATAACTGAAAATGCAAACGAAAATTACAACTGAAATAAACGACCGAAAAAAAAACTGATAAATTTACACTAACGAAAAAAAAACCCTGAAATTTTGAACGAACCGGAAATGACCGGTTACCATGCTGAAAAGTAAAAAGATACAAGCAAAAAAAAAAACGAGGCCGAACAATATAAGGGGGCGCCGCGGGTGGTGTTGCTACGCCCTGGTGCTGACCCACCCTCATCCATGGCCATCGGTGCACCAAACCTAATCCCTATTACCTATTGTTTGCTTCATACTTTATAACAAGGAAAGGAACGCATTTAGAACCAATATAAACACATTCGAATTACTGGTCTGAAATTAAGCATTTTATATCCCTATGGTAGGAAAGAAATACCGCAAACTAGTCCAAAGAAAGTATTGGTTTTTTTTTGTTTTTTTTTTTTTAGTTTTGAAATGTTATATTTAGCTGTTGTTAGTTATACATTTATATATTATTAAGTGGCCATTTTATTCGTTATTATTAGGTTTATTTATGTTATTAGAATTTTATGCATATTTTGGTTTTAATTTATATGTTATTATTACTTTTACTTATTTTAATAAATACATTTTTCTTTGGTTCCTTTTTTTTTTTTTTTGTTCTACTCGTTTAGTTATAGCTAACCTAAGTCTTATCTAATAAGTTCCCTAATTTAAGTTTATTTTCGTATCTAAGTTCTAATCCTATTTCATTTAAATTTATATTACTTTCTTCTCTTAAGTGTTTTTCGTTTCTTCTAGTTTTGAAAATAAACTTTACATTTAATTTTCCCAATTTTTTTTTTTTTTTAAATCATAAAAAAAAAACTACGTCTATATTAGATAGGTCTCACCCGGTTGTTGCCGTAGGCCGTTGGTGGGGAGCTACTGATGTTGTTGTTGGTAATAGTGCAGCGGGCCTACATTACGGCGGCCCCTGCTGTTGTCACTGCTGGTGTTGTTGTTGCTGGGTTAGTGCGGCGGGCCTATATTACGGCGACCCTCGCTGTTGTCACTGCTGGTGTTGTTGTTGCTGGGTTAGTGCGGCGGGCCTATATTACGGCGGCCTCGCTGTTGTCACTGCTGGTTGTTGTTGTCAATCCGTGTGGGTGCGGTTTAGTATGTGCTGTCCCAAAATGATGTTGTTGCTGTGTCTGAAGATGACTTATAGACGAAGCTGTCTGTAGTGCCATCTGCAGTTGTGCGCCGGCGGACATAATTAGCAAACAACGCTGAAGTCGTACCCATTTTTGAAGGCACCATCACAAAAGCAGAATTGCGTTAAATATTTATTTTATATACTAGTATTATTTTCACAGTGATAAATTTGTTTTAAGAGTTGTTCATTCGCCTTATAAGCGCAATCGATTGTAGAGTATGTCTGTATTTATATCGATAATAGAATAATTAGGATAATCGTTCAACATTAACCGGCCGATTAATACAGCAGCTGGTAGAACACAATTTGATGCCACACAATGCGCTTTTTAAATGCCGCATTTCGTTGTTGCTATCTTTCAGTTTCGTTTTAAATTTTTTTTCACGAAATTTTGGTTTTTTTTTTTTTTGTGATTTTTACCACGCTTCGGGCTACTTTTGCCGAATCTTCGCACAAATTCCAAATACCTATTATAACAGAATAATAGTGTATTTTTTTTTTTTTTTATTTCTGCAAATGTCTTGTAGCATGGTTCAATAATAAGGTTGTGTCATTTCATCAGCTGATTGAATATTTTTGAACACACTGGCGTATACATTGTCAAAAGGAGATGCAAACAGCAGAATCTAAACAAGCAAAATGATACCAAGTGTAATTTGTATTTGCAATTTTGTGGTTTTTCTACCACTTATAGTAAAAACAATTGCAAATATTTCGACATTATTCAATAATAATCACTTTTCAAGAACGCTTGCACTACATAATTTCTCACAAATGAACATTTTTCTGGTTTCTCTTCCCTTCATTCGCTAACACCAGACAGTTGCTTTTGACAATCTTCACGCCAGTATGTTGTTGCTTTAGAGTTGACTTTACCTTCTTATTGTACCATGTCTTGTAGCACCTTATATTTTATTTTTGTTCAACACATGGAATTAATTATTTATTAAGTAAAAGCACCGTGCAATTATGTATTTTGCCAGACTACAAAAACTTCTTTGCTCTGTCTGTGAGCGGAAAAAAATTCTTTGCTTCTGATTCGTTTTTCTTCACGTCTCGTTGTGTTTGCTGTCGCTGCTATTAAGCAATTACGTTATGAATAATTGATTTTGTTGAGATTTTATTAATGGGACACTTTTCACCTAGCATTTATTAATTGTTTCTCTATTTTAGAAGTTGTATCACTTTTATGATTGGAAATTACTTCAATTTACACTCGGCGTTTTTTCATTCGCTCCGCACACGACCGTTCCTACCAAAATCAATTGTACTTTTGAATTCATTTGAGTGCCTGCGACGTCGCTAGGGTGAAAATCGTCAATCAACGGCGACTGCCCAATGGAAAAGTTCCGTTACCCAGTCTGGCGTGGCATGATTGTTGCCACTCGGGTTGGTGGTTGCCATCAAAGCTCGGACTTTTGTTTTTATTTTAAATACCTTTTTACTACTACCGAACTTCGTAAAAGTACAGCACGCATTTCAAAACAAAAAAAAGGATAAAATACATTATTGAAACTAACGTTGAAGATATGACTTTGCTTTTTCATAGTTGATTTAATGAGTATCGCACTGTAGGGATTACTTAAAACACAAAGTACTGTAATTACGCTTTGATGTGAGACATAAATGAAAATGATTTTAGTACTCTTGCTTTTAATACTATTTCACACTAATTTTATTAAAGGTAAACAATTTTTTTTTTCTATGGAACAAAATACAACGCAAGAATATTCGTACTGTTGACTGACTTCATAGACGAGTTTATAATTAGGAAAAAGCAGCACTTATCAAAATAAATCGGAGTTTGGGACTATTCTAAGGGAGCATAAAGCGTAGTAGTATTGGGTAAAGTGCAGTAGGTATTAAAATTACTGCAATTTTGATCAAGTCCGAACCCTGAAGGCACGCTTTCGTTGGCGCGCAAAATAAGAAGGTTCTAGACTATGCGCTTGGTGTGTTCCCTTGGTGACCCGTGGAACCCCACGTTACTGAGTTTGGAGTAGGAGACACATGGAGCTCCCCATCCGACCTAGCCATTGGCAATAATATTCCGATCTACTGGTTTCGTTAATAAAGCACATATCAACAAATCACTGCCGCTTTAAACTCATTCAAGTCTAATTATACCATACTTTACAAGTTGACTAATAATGGATTGCCATTTGCTGCTAAAATGTATTCTGGCAATATACCTAGTTTTACTCGCATTCGGTAAAAAATTTGAGGTCAGCTGTGTTAAGGTCAGGGATCAGGACGGGATTCCATGTGTCTCCCACCCTGGACAATATGGAATTTTGGGGGCGTATCCTTCACTTTGGTGGTTTTGGAAATGTATTGGTTTTTGTTTTTCGATATTGAATTACAAAAACGGCATTGTTTATTCCGTGCATACTTTTTACTCGTGCACTTTTACCAACATACTTACTTTGAATTCGTCCTACAAAGGAAAAAACCCCTTTTTGATGACAATTGCCCATTTCCCTTTTTTCTGACACTTTCGGGCGCCCTGGGTTACCCGCAATTTAACTCTGGGCACACCAAGAACACACCAAACACTTGTTTGTCTGGAAATTAAAAATTCCGTTATTGGTGCCTTTTCCATTCTATGGGAATATTTGGTGCTGCCACTTCAGCAAAATCACGCACTTTCCCGTAGCTAAACGTCAAACCGGAAGGTGAATCAAAACTGTCACCCAACCAACCGCATTGAACCAAATAAAAAATGACTATCGATTGAAAGTAAACCATAACAGGCCTGCTTCGCTTCGAAGACCGGTCGATGAAGCGAACAGGAAGAAGGTTTACTTGCAAGGAAGTCATTTCTGGGTAAACAAACGTGGGGCACGACTCACCCCTAGATAAGAGGCTCTAGTTCTACCACGAGCTAGCCGGGCAAGAAGATCCGCCAGTAAAGGAAAATTTTTGAAGTATTTTGTTTCATAGTTTAGTAGGCTTTGCGGCTTTGATATAGTGGTTTTGCCCCCACAGAAATAGGCTAGAGAAAAAAACGGAGAAGTTTTTGTTTCCTAGTTAAACGCTTTGCGGCAATAGACATTTTGATATCGGAGAACACGTCAAAACTCCGAGGCAAACGGAGAATTACTTTTTGTTTCTTAGTTTAACTGCTTCGCGGCGGTAGACATTTGTTATTGGAGAACTCGTCAAAACTCCGAAAATTTTTGGTTCTAGTGGTTTCACCCCCCCAAAAAAGGTTTAGCAAAAAAAATAACCGGAGAAGCTTGTTCCATGGTAAAAAAAAAAACTTTTCACCCGGTAGACATTTTAATTAAGGAGAACTCGTCAAAACTCCGAAAGACAATCCGCATAACCGAGGATTGCCAGGTTATCCACTACTTCCGATGGAAGCGTATGTAAATACCCTATTAAGTCAGTGCTCGCGGAGGATACTGGGCGAGTTGTCCCCGACCGCCAAAACGCCCAGTTACAGTTCCAAATGTCAAAATGTATATATGTAAAAAAAATCAAAATTGTTATTGCGGGCGAATATCCGAAGCGTGAAAGCGACCTATCAGTTTCCCTGTCAGGTCCCCTAGATCGTACAACGCATTGCCTACTTTTCGACGAACTCGGCACTTGAGGTATTTCGGCAAGAATTTGGCGTTTATGCCTTGTTTAAAGCTACTTAAGGCAAAGTTTTTCCTAAAAACCTCCTGACCTTCCCTATAGTTAACTTGCCTAGAGCGTTTGTTGTAAACGTTGTTTCCCCTATCCTTCGCCTGATCTAAATTCCTACGAATTTGCTCGCGAATGTTGGACAACTTATCCGCCCTAGTTACTATTGGAATGTCATCTTCCCTAAGAGTACCGAGTTTATCTAATATAGTATAGGCTGAGGCGTGTTGGACCATGTTCTGACCGTATAAGGCAAAGTATGGAGAGCACTGAATTGAGGTATGAAAATCGCTTCTTAACACCGCTAAAATTTCGGGTATATGCTTGTCCCAGTCGATATGATCCTGTTTATCTTTAAGGAAAATTCTTATTTTTGAAACAATTTCTCTATTTACGCGTTCCGACGCGTTAGCCTGCGGCGAGTATAACGCCGTCCTTATATGGGTCACCCCATAATTCTCGAGGAATTGTTTCATTTCCTTAGAGATAAACTGTTTACCATTATCGCTATGGATATATTCAGGAACCCCAACCGATGGAAAAATTTCAGAAGTAAAGTAATTCATAACATTAACAGTTGTTGCTCTCTGCATGGGCTTCAACCAAACATACTTTGCAAAATGGTCCAGAACAATGAAGAGAAACTGATTGCGCTGCTTAGATCGCGGGTAAGGTCCTAGAAAGTCGCAATAGAACCGCTGAAATGGTCTTTCTGAAGCAAAAGTGTTCGCTATAGGTGGTCTTGACTGCTGATTTGTTGATTTAACAGCCTTACAAGTGTCGCATTTCTGTACATAGTCTCTAACATCTTTAGCTTGCCTAGGCCAGAAGTAATTTTGTCTGACACGCTGTAAAGTTTTCTGCCAACCCCCATGGTAACTCCTATTCGCATCATGTGCAAGACTTATCGCTTTCTCAGTTAACCCTGTCGGTAGCCACACCCGCCATAACGAGTCCTCCTCATCCGCCACACCCTTACGAAATTTAACCCTTTTTAAAACCACGCCATTATTTACACTCAAATCTGGCAGCACATCTTTGTTTTCCAAAATGGTTCTGCAAAGATCTAAGTATTCCGCGCTTTCAAATTCCGGCGATGCTAAGTCAATTTCGTGAGGTAGGGCGGAGAAGGTTAGCTCGTCTACATCAAAACGCGAGAGGGCATCCGGTACTATATTCAGGGTTCCCTTGCGATGCTCCATTGCAAAATCGTATCTTTGCAGTAGGAGTGACCATCGAGCCAGCCTGCCACTCAAGTCCTTCTGAGTCATCAACCACTTCAGACTTGAATGATCAGTTATGATTCGGAATGGCAAACCCTCTATGTACGGTCTAAAACGCTTGACACTTATAATGGCGGCGAGGCATTCCAGTTCGGTTACAGTATAATTGCGCTGAGCATTGTTAAGTTTTTTCGAAACAAACGCGATTGGATGCTCAGCGCCCTCGTCATCGACCTGGAATAACACGCCCCCTACGCCTATTTTTGAAGCATCACACTGAATAACAAATTCCTTCGAGAAATCGGGTTGGGCCAAGACAGGAGCGGAGCTCAAGGCTTCCTTTAACTTTTCGAATGCTTCTACCGCTTCAGGGGTAAGTTTAAATGGGCCTGCTGACTTGCGAAGACAATCGGTCAGAGGACCTGCTAAGTCAGCAAAATTGGTAATGAATGCTCTATACCAATTTGCCATGCCCACAAACCTACGAACCTGTCGCGGAGATTTAGGGATCGGAAAGTTCTGCATTGCTTCTATTTTCCCAGGATCCACCTTCAAGCACCCGCTACCTATCAAGTACCCTAAATACCGAATCTCTTTCTGACAAAATTTGCTCTTCTTCACATTGATTGTGAGGCCCGCGTCCCTCAAACAATTCGCCACTTCCGCCAGCAACTTTAGGTGGTCTTCAAAGTTAGTGCTGCATACCATTAGATCATCCAGGTAGACGAAGACATTCTCCCGCAAACGCGAGGGGATTGCCTTGTCCATCAGGCGGCTCATAGTCTGCGGTCCATTGCACAGACCAAAGGGCATCACTTTAAAGTGGTACAGAGGCTTCCCAGGAACTGCGAATGCTGTTTTTTCCTTGGAAGACTCTGTCAGCTTGATCTGAAAGAACGCGTCCTTCAGATCAATGCCACTAATGAAGTGCGTGTCCTTCAGTCTGCTCAATAGGCCGTTGATATGAGGCAAGGGGTACGAGTCCTTTTTAGTTACCGCGTTGACCTTCCTGGAATCTATGCAGAGCCTGACCTTCCCTGGCTTCCGAACGAGAACAACTGGACTACACCAGGGCGAGTTTGACTCTTCTAAAACTCCCATTTCGAGCAGCCTATCTATCTCGCTAAAAGCTTCGGCTTGCCTCGGTGGCGAAAGAGGAAAATGTTTACTTTTGATTGGGACCGCCTCGCCCGTGTCAATGTGATGTTCGACTAGCTTTGTTTGACCCAGCCCTAACTTCTCAAACGATGGAAACATATCTACTACCTTCTGCAGCTCGACCTTCTGCCTTGTCGTTAAATCATGGAAATTATACTCCTGTTCCCTTTCTTCGCTAATCTCTAGACATGCTACACTGGGGAATATATCAGGTGCTAACGCAAAAGCTCTCCAGAAATCAACTCCGAAATAGGCTTCTTGAAGAAGCGACGGAACAAGATAAAAACGAATAGATTTGGTGGAATTTTTGAAAGTCACTGGTAAAGAAACAGACCCTAATATTTTCTGCTTGCCGCCACCCGCCGTGTATACGAAAGCCTGTAGTGGGTGGTATTTAAGTCCAATTGAATCCAAAAACTTTTCACAGTCCTTCCCGAGGATAGAGACATTCGCGCCTGAGTCCAGCAACCCTACTATGAAACTGTTTTCTATTTTTACTCGCACAAGAGGCCTTTCATCCTTTGTGAGCAACAAAGTGGTGCTTTGCAAAAGTTTACGCTCCTGTACTCGGCTATAATATCTCTTCCTACATTTTAAAATATTTTCGGACACAAATGACTCTAGATTGTTTGTGAAAATTCGCGACCTAACTAGCTCGTAATTGGTTGCCCTCTGTTCCAAACTAGGTGAGAAACTGGCCTGACACGCAAAATCTCTTTTCGAAGCTTTCAAAATTTTTATTGGTTTGGAAATTGCCGTTGATGACCTAGGACTATCCGAATCAGAACTATTGGAGCTATCTGTACTATCAGGAAAGGTTACTATTATTTTTGGGTATTCCTTCGCCAGGGTGCCACTACTCCTCGGAAGCTCACTAGCTCCATGCATACCCTCGAAGGACTCATTTGGTTCAGTGCACGAGACGACTCGAGCACTGGCTGATATGGGGGCTATAGTGTCGAACGAGTTTCCCCCATCTTCTCGCTCGGGTACTGGTTTCCCTGCCTGCGATGGTCCCTAGGGCATTTTGGAGTAAAGACTCCCCTATTCCCACACTTAAAGCAAAACGGATTCTTGATGGGTTCCTCGCAATAAATATACGAATGGCCCATGGCCTGGCAATTCCAACACTGGATGCCTGAATAGTCCGGTTTCCTATTACGTCGGTACTCCAACGCCTCTATCTGCGGGTCAGCTTCGCAATCCTCGCCTTCCATCGTCATGTCCGGTGTTATCGTGCGGGCCTCGTTGACCTGACGTCCATGGTAAGTGGTTCCCAATATTTTGCTTTCTTTCAACACTTGCTCTCCTTTTCGTGCTATGTCGCGTAAATCATGCAATGTCCTGGCATCCGCATTGAAGAGCATTAGCTTAAGGCTACTGTTGACGTTTCTCTTTATTATGTCAATCAGTAGGGCTTCTGACATCGGCTCTCTAAGGCGCGCGTTTAGTGCTACTATGTCAGTGTGGAACACGTTCTATGACTCACTCAGCTTCTGCTTACGCATTGAGATCTCCATCATGATCTCCATCATGATCTGTTCCAAACTCACGCTTCAGGGAATAGCACAAAAAAGGATAGTTCGCGGTTGGGTTCTGCTTGGTAAAAAGCCAGTACCACTCTTCAGCCCGCCCTGATAAAAATAAATGGAAGCTTGCCATAAGTTGGTCGCTAGAGCATTGAGTCCGCTCACATAAAGTATCCAACTTAAACAAAAAATCCGCGACGCTTCCAGTACCATCGAAAGAAACCTTCCAATCCTGTGGTTTGACTGCGATGCCACTGGGAACGATGCTGGCCTGGTTGTTCACGAATGTCTGGGCTTGGTTTGCTTCCATCCTGTTGATATTCCTAGTGTAGCTAGCACCGGCTTGTGATGAGGTTACTGCCGCGTTAAGTAATCCCATGTTTTCCCTGATCGTCCTCATCTCGTTCCTCATCTCCTCCTGAGAAGTCCTGAACAGCTGATGTAGCACGTTCACCCACGAGTCTCCAGGAGGGGCCTCAGCCATATTCCTCTGAGTAGCGATCCTATCACCTAAAGTGTTAGGAGGTATAGGGTTTTCTAGCAAACCATTAGCTCCCCCCTGCATACCTGTCAACACGTTATTCGGGGGATCGAAGAGATTCTGCATTGGCTCTGCTGCCATGGACGAGTCAAGGATATTAGTACTACCTGGTCTATCAATTTTCTGGTTGGAGGCAGAATTCAATACGATCCTGGTCGGATCTCCTCCGCCCGGACTACCTATTGGAGAATGCAGTACCAGAGGCCGATTGGTGGGTTGTTTCGGAAGCGCCCCTCTACCCTGACCTCTACGCTTGCCCCCACTTCCTCGTACAGAGTTCCTAGTAGTCATGCGGTCAGCCGACTGATCCATATTGAAAAAAAAACTCCTAACCACGTTAGATAAACAAAAAAAATATAAAAAAAGTATTCGGTTACAAGGGGCGGTTGGAAGGTATAACAAGTCAAGATTCACTCCCCCACCCTATAATACCGACGATTGCAAAGTTTTGAAAAATAAAAATTGAATTAATGCAAATTTTCCTAACCGATATTTGCATCAACTAATTACCGCGGATATGTCAAAAAAAAAATAAATATATACATATAAATATATATATGCTGAAAGAAATTGATTATTAGTAAATATACGTGTTTAAATGTAAATATATAAAAGCAAAGACGGTATAAAGTTTAGCAAAAGCTAGTTGTGTATTTATATATTTAATGGGAATGCTGACATCCCATCACTAGAAGGCATAGGTATAACAAAAAAACGAAATAACACTAGACAAGGACATTCTTTCAGGTACACCTACCGCAATGCAGGGGTGGTCATAAGACACCTCGCCCTGAGACATGTTGGTGTACCATGGCGAGAATTGGCAAACTTTTTTTTACTTATTTGGACTCCAGTACTCCGGACCGCAATGCAGGGGCTGCTAATGGCTGCCTCCCTGAGACTGGTCGGAGCACTGGACACCAGCGATTAAAACGTCAAATAAAATTTTTTTTTTTTTGAAACACCCCTCCTCAACCACGCCGCAATGAAAGGATGCGCTTGGGTACTGCTTTTCCCCAGACTTGCGCAGTTGGAAAGGGGTGGATATGGGGTCCCTACTCCTCCTCCCGCAATGCAGGGGCTGCTAAGGCTGCCTCCCTGAGACTGGTTGGAGAAGTAGGGATCACTACAAAAAAAAATGCATACAAAAAAAAACGAAGACAAAACAAAACATCACGTTCGGCAAAAACATAAATATTAATAATCCCAAAAGAAAACTAAACCCCACTTAGCGGACATATAAATTTCCCGAAGCCGACATCGGACAACAGACCCGGAACAAAAAAAAATTGAAACTACAAAAAAACTAAGTGCGTTTAGCACTGCCTCACCGGGTGAAATGAAAACTTCCGGTGGACATGACGTTCAGTCTCGTGGAGCCCTTAACTACTGAACACGATGACCAATCCGGACAACTTGATCAGTCCCACCATCCCGTCGCAACGCAGGTGGCGGCTCCTGGGCCTGCCTACCTGGGACTTACGAGATGGTGAAACCTCACAAGCTGACCAGAAAAGTCATCGCGGTCAGCGCCTCGGTTTCCACGTTGGGCGCCATCTGTTATGGTAACGCATCAAATTGGATCGGTAAGGAAGGCGGTCGGCATGATCTCAATGGTGCACAGTGGCTAGTCATTGTCGGCTGGGGTGGGCTCTTGCCAACCTTACCGTCCTGCGTCATAATCAGAAAAATTCTAATCATGCCTTGAATACGCGGGGAAAAACGCAAAAAACCGCGCAAACAACTATAAAAACAACGACATTCAAATTTTCAAAACTCAAATAAAAAAAAACCGAAAAATCGAATTAAAAATTAAAAGAAACGGGCGTAAAAATTTTCAAAAAAAAGGAAACTTAAAATTCAAAAATAACTGAAAATGCAAACGAAAATTACAACTGAAATAAACGACCGAAAAAAAAACTGATAAATTTACACTAACGAAAAAAAAACCCTGAAATTTTGAACGAACCGGAAATGACCGGTTACCATGCTGAAAAGTAAAAAGATACAAGCAAAAAAAAAAACGAGGCCGAACAATATAAGGGGGCGCCGCGGGTGGTGTTGCGACGCCCTGGTGTTGACCCACCCTCATCCATGGCCATCGGTGCACCAAACCTAATCCCGATGGCCCCTTACCTAACCTCCTATACGCCTTCTAAATAAAAGTGGACGTCAGCATTCCCATTTTTACAACAAATTTATTTACAATTCATTTAAAAGTAAATCTTAAGGTTACCTATTGTTTGCTTCATACTTTATAACAAGAAAAGGAACGCATTTAGAACCAATATAAACACATTCGAATTACTGGTCTGAAATTAAGCATTTTATATCCCTATGGTAGGAAAGAAATACCGCAAACTAGTCCAAAGAAAGTATTGTTTTTTTTTTTGTTTTTTTTTTTTTAGTTTTGAAATGTTATATTTAGCTGTTGTTAGTTATTCATTTATATATTATTAAGTGGCCATTTTATTCGTTATTATTAGGTTTATTAAGCTATGTTATTAGAATTTTATGCATATTTTGGTTTTAATTTATATGTTATTATTACTTTTACTTATTTTAATAAATAAATTTTTCTTTGGTTCCTTTTTTTTTTTTTTTTTTTTTTGTTCTAACTCGTTTAGTTATAGCTAACCTAAGTCTTATCTAATAAGTTCCCTAATTTAAGTTTATTTTCGTATCTAAGTTCTAAGCCTATTTCATTTAAATTTATATTACTTTCTTCTCTTAAGTGTTTTTCTTTTCTTCTAGTTTTGAAAATAAGCTTTACATTTAATTTTCCCTATTTTTTTTTTTTTTTAAATGATAAAAAAACAACTACGTCTATATTAGATAGGTCTCACCCGGTTGTTGCCGTAGGCCGTTGGTGGGGCGCTACTGATCTTGTTGTTGGTAATAGTGCAGCGGGCCTACATTACGGCGGCCCCTGCTGTTGTCACTGCTGGTGTTGTTGTTGCTGGGTTAGTGCGGCGGGCCTATATTACGGCGGCCCTCGTTGTTGTCACTGCTGGTTGTTGCTGTCAATCCGGGTTAGTGCGGCGGGCCTATATTACGGCGGCCCTCGCTGTTGTCACTGCTGGTGTGGTTGTTGTTGGTGATGATGATGATTGGTTAGTGTATGCAACGTTTTGCGGCTGCTGTTGAGTATGTGCTTGTTGATGTTGTTGCTGTGTCTGAAGATGACTTATAGACGAAGCTGTCTGTAGTGCCATCTGCAGTTGTGCGCCGGCGGACATAATTAGCAAACAACGCTGAAGTCGTACCCATTTTTGAAGGCACCATCACAAAAGCAGAATTGCGTTAAATATTTATTTTATATACTAGTATTATTTTCACAGTGATAACTAAAAATTTGTTTTAAGAGTTGTTTATTCTCCTTATAAGCGCAATCGATTGTAGAGTATGTCTGTATTTATATCGATAATAGAATAATTAGGATAATCGTTCAACATTAACCGGCCGATTAATACAGCAGCTGGTAGAACACAATTTGATGCCACACAATGCGCTTTTTAAATGCCGCATTTCGTTGTTGCTCTCTTTCAGTTTCGTTTTAAATTTTCTTTCACGAAATTCTTGTTTTTTTTTTTTGTGATTTTTACTACGCTTCGGGCTACTTTTGCCGAATCTTCGCACAAATTCCAAATACCTATTATAACAGAATAATAGTGTATTTTTTTTTTTTTTATTTCTGCAAATGTCTTGTAGCATGGTTCAATAATAAGGTTGTGTCATTTCATCAGCTGATTGAATATTTTTGAACACACTGGCGTATACATTGTCAAAAGGAGATGCAAACAGCAGAATCAAAACAAGCAAAATGATACCAAGCGTAATTTGCATTTGCAATTTTGTGGTTTTTCTACCACTTATAGTAAAAACAATTGCAAATATTTCGACATTATTCAATAATAATCACTTTTCAACCACGCTTGCACCACATAATTTCTCACAAATAAACATTTTTCTGGTTTCTCTTCCCTTCATTCGCTAACACCAGATAGTTGCTTTTGACAATCTTCACGCCAGTATGTTGTTGCTTTAGAGTTGACTTTACCTTCTTATTGTACCATGTCTTGTAGCACCTTATATTTTATTTTTGTTCAACACATGGAATTAAATATTTATTAAGTAAAAGCACCGTGCAATTATGTATTTTGCCAGACTACAAAAACTTCTTTGCTCTGTCTTTGAGCGGAAAAAAATTCTTTGCTTCTGATTCGTTTTTCTTCACGTCTCGTTGTGTTTGCTGTCGCTGCTATTAAGCAATTACGTTATGAATAATTGATTTTGTTGAGATTTTATTAATGGGACACTTTTCACCTAGCATTTATTAATTGTTTCTCTATTTTAGAAGTTGTATAGCTTTTATGATTTGAAATTACTTCAATTTACTCTCGGCGTTTTTTCATTCGCTCCCCACACGACCGTTCCTACCAAAATCAATTGTACTTTTGAATTCATTTGAGTGCCTGCGACGTCGCTAGGGTGAAAATCGTCAATCAACGGCGATTGCCCAATGGAAAAGTTCCGTTACCCAGTCTGGCGTGGCATGATTGTTGCCACTCGGGTTGGTGGTTGCCATCAGGGCTCGGACTTTTATTTTTATTTTAAATACCTTTTTACTACTACCGAACTTCGTAAAAGTACAGCACGCATTTCAAAACAAAAAAAGGATAATATATATTATTGAAACTAACGTTGAAGATATGACTTTGCTTTTTCATAGTTGATTTAATGAGTATCGCACTGTAGGAATTACTTAAAACACAAAGTACTGTAATTACGCTTTGATGTGAGACATAAATGAAAATGATTTTAGTACTCTTGCTTTTAATACTATTTCACACTAATTTTATTAAAGGTAAACAATTTTTTTTTTTTCTATGGAACAAAATACAACGCAAGAATATTTGTACTGTTGACTGACTTCATAGACGAGTTTATAATTAGGAAAAAGCATCACTTATCAAAATAAATCGGAGCTTGGGACTATTCTAAGGGAGCATAAAGCGTAGTAGTATTGGGTAAAGTGCAGTAGGTATTAAAATTACTGCAATTTTGATCAAGTCTGAACCCTGAAGGCACGCTTTCGTTGGCGCGCAAAATAAGAAGGTTCTAGACTATGCGCTTGGTGTGTTCCCTTGGTGACCCGTGGAACCCCACGTTACTGAGTTTAGAGTAGGAGACACATGGAGCTCCCCATCCGACCTAGCCATTGACAATAATATTCCGATCTACTGGTTTCGTCAATAAAGCACATAGCAACAAATCACTGCCGCTTTAAACTCATTCAAGTCTAATTATACCATACTTTACAAGTTGACTAATAATGGATTGCCATTTGCTGCTAAAATGTATTCTGGCAATATACCTAGTTTTACTCGCATTCGGTTAAAAATTTGAGGTCAGCTATGTTAAGGTCAGGGATCAGGACGGGACTCCATGTGTCTCCCACCCTGGACAATATGGCATTTTGGGGGCATATCCTTCACTTTGGTGGTTTTGGAAATGTATTGGTTTTTGTTCTTCGATATTGAATTACAAAAACGGCATTGTTTATTCCGTGCATACTTTGTACTCGTGCACTTTTACCAACATAATTACTTTGAATGCGTCCTACAAAGGAAAAAACCCCTTTTTGATGACAATTGCCCATTTCCCTTTTTTCTGACCCTTTTGGGCGCCCTGGGTTACCCGCAATTTAACTCTGGGCACACCAAGAACACACCAAACACTTGTTTCTCTGGAAATTAAAAATTCCGTTACTGGTGCCTTTTCCATTCTATGGAAATATTTGGTGCTGCCACTTCAGCAAAATCACGCACTTTCCCGTAGCTGAACGTCAAACCGGAAGGTGAATCAAAACTGTCACCCAACCAACCGCATTGAACCAAATAAAAAATGACTATCGATTGAAAGTAAACCATAACAAAATATATTTATTTTTTTCATGATATTACGCATTTTCTAAGTTAAATAATAAAATATGCTGTAGTAAATGGTTAAAAAGATTTTGCCTCCTGTCTAGTGCTTCATCCATATTAGATTCATCATCTGCATCCTCATTATCGAGTTGGGCTTCGTCACTTTGGGGACTTTGTTCGTTAATGTCATGCAAATCGTCGCAAGAAATACAAATATTGTGTAAAACGCATACGCCGACTACAATGTTGGCTATCATTTTCAAGTCAGTTTGCTCTGTAAACATCAAAAGTCTTCGAAATCTACCTTTTAGCAAGCCAAACGCGTTTTCAACCACCATTCGTGTAGATGAAAGTATTTCGTTGAAATGAGGCACAAATCATTTAACTTTGTCGAAGGGTAAGCCGAGTCTCCAATTATAAAATGTGAATTTGGAAACATCTCTTCGTAATGATTTTCTGCGTCCTCAAATAGTTTCGACCTTCTTAGAACCCTATAATCATGAAGCGACCCCGGCTCACCACAGGTAACATCAATAAAACTTTTGTTAGCATCGACTACGGCTTGGAGCACTATGCTGTAGGTTTTCTTCCTATTGAAGTACATTTCCTTTGAATTTTTCGGTCCCTTAATATCAATATGTGTGCAATCGATTGCCCCAATCACACCAGAAATTCTTTTTTTCTGAAAAAACTTTTCTGCGTTTTCATGTAGGTAAGGTTTTTCTGGCCACGTTATATGTTCATCACTTATGGAAACTAAGAATTCAGTAACTCGCTGCACTATCGACCATGCTGCCGATTGAGCTATGCCAACAAGGCTCCCAAGCTGCCTGAAGGTCACTGTGTTGCTCACGTACCAAATGTATACATATACAGATTTTTTTGGTGTCACTGGTGGCCTTCCGCCATATGATGGGTGGGGACATAATTGGATTGCGAGTATCTCACTGAAAGCAAAAATAATTTGCATTCTTTTGTATATACATAAGTATATAAATAATTTTTTGAATATTACTTATAATGTACTCCAGAGTTTCCCGTTTTAATCTCATATGCATCTTGAAATCCTTATCATTCATCGCATCCAGCGTAGCTTCGAAATTATCGCATTTTGGATGATCTTCGCTTTCAGTATCCGACTCGTTTGAAGAGCTGGAACTCGCGAAAACAGTATCCAGGATCTCATTTACTACTTCCTCGTACCTATGGGCTCGCACTTCACTCTGGTCATCCAAGAGAAAAGATCCAAACTGCAAAATTGCACATAAGAAAATTTTTTTCAAAACTTGTTTAATTATTTCATCATTTACCATAACATTTTCAGAATCACTCATTTTATAAAAATTGTTGTATGAAAATTAATACAAAAATAAGTTGCAAACTCAGCAAGTATATATTTATGCTTTAATAAAATATTTAAATTTTGGCGCAAAAATAAACAAACAATTAGTCAAAAACAAACAACAGATGATTTTGACAGTTGAAATGTGGCAGTGTTGTTAAATACACACAGGGAAATTTTTACCGAGTTGGGCGTTTTCTTCACACTCGCTTAGAAGAAAATACGCCTATTGAATGTACATTTTAAGCTAGCTGGCATCATAGTGTATCATTATAGTACCTAATATCTGGCAATGCTCAACGTATTTTTTGTCTTAAATACGCTAAAATTATTAAGTTTTCTCGTCGGATTAGCTTCAGTCCGGTTTCACTGTGTAAAATAGTGATAGTAGATATATAAATAAAAGTTTTTTGTGCTCTAAAGTAACACAAGTGTGTATTAGCAAAGTGTTTCCGATCAATTCGTATTTTGTTTATAACTTTTGAACGGTTAAACAAAATTTTACTCATTTTTGTTGAAACGATTTTCCGTCATCCCTTGTCAAGTTTGGTTTTGTGACAAACCGGTTTCGGCGTTCTGCCATTTTCAATGCCTAGTTTCGTTCTGGTCTGTGTCTATCCGCTGCGTTGTTTTTATAGTCCGTGGGTGCTGTGGCAGGTAATGTCAATCTATGTGTTCGTGGTAGGTAACGTTAATATGCGTGTGTGTGTGCGCGGTATTGATACGTCCGAATTGTTATCTGTCCCAAGGGTTGTTTTTGTAGGTATGTAGACATACCGCTTGTTAGCTAAGCGGTAGGTTGAGGTAGATAGAAATCGGTGATTTTTGCAGTTTGGTTCATATTTCGTTTTTGCTTGTTCATTGTTACGTGTTTCGTTGCTGTACCTGCTGGCTTGTGCTGTTTTTTGTAAACTAATTTTAAGGGTTCAAATATTTCGTCAGAGATAGTGTTGGTTTGTTCGTTTATGATCCTGCCGTCAAATGTTTTTAACTTGTATATCTCCATGTTCTCAAGTACATTAAGCCGCCGGCCTTTTCCTTGTACGTGAAGTATTCGAGCCGTTGTTTTTATGTTAGCTGGGGTGCAGTTGTTCTCGAACATGTGGTTCGCGAAATTAGATTCTGGTATTATGGTGGGTTTTCGTGTTTTTTTGTTGTAGTCCCTGATATGCTCTCGGAATCGTGTGCTTATTTTTCTTCCTGTTTGTCCTATGTAGCTGTATTGACATTCACAAGTAAGCCTATACACTCCGTGTCTGTTGAATGGGTCATCAGAATTAGTGTCGGTTCTTAGTTTTTGTCCGACGTTGTTAGATGTTCTGAATGCTGTGTTGATGTTATATCTTTTAAAGAAGTTTGCTAATTTGTACGTCGTTTTTCCAGTGTATGTCATTGCCGTCCAAACCTTTGGATTTTCCTCTACGTTTACTCTTTTTTGTGTTCCATGGCTACTTCTGAGTTTATCCACAAGTGCTTTCTTGTATCCATTATTTGCCGCTATGTTATATATTGTATTAAGCTCTCTCCAGTATGCTTCCTGTGTGAGCGGCGTTCTCTGAAGCCTATCCAATTTTACTCCGACTTCAGATTCTCAATTTAGACGTAAATACGCGTCTTTTGATACCCCCTTTATTGGCATAATTTTCGGTGGGTCCCTTAAACTGCACCAGTACCAATATTAGAAAAGGGCTCCCTAAACTAAACATGTGCTCCGCACACCCCCTTTTCCTCTCTAAACCAATAATATAGTATAAATAATAAAATTAAAAAAATAACTCAAAAAAACTACTCGCCCTCCATAAAGCTTACAGCCAGTTTCACGAAACAATTTAAGTGGAAAATAATTTTTTTCGCTGTCAAATTTCATATAAATTTGGAGAAAAAAAATCATTTTTCATTTAAATTTCTTTCGTGAAACTGGCTGTTAGACATTCACATATTTATTTAAATATGTATTTTTAATTAATTTTATTAATATAATATTAATTGCAGAACTCACTATGTACTAAGGTAATATAATAATATAATACATTTTGATAATATATATGTTATATTGTGTTAAAGTAGCGCATACACGTTGTTTAATTAATTTCATTAAATATAATAATAGAATATATAATATATCGAGTGAGACTTGTATGAGCGATATGGAATGTAGAATCTTGTAGTTGTAGCTGTTGAATGTGATCAACAAGAAATTATATACAATCATACAAAGCTGCGTTGCCATTGTGGCGATGTTAATTTGAGTGCGTTAGTTTAAGGAGTATTTCTTGTTTATTTTCTTCTTTATAATTATTAAATTGATGCGCCTACATGTTGTTGTTGTTCAACATCATTTATTAATATATATATAATTATGTGTGGCTTGTTCTTGCATACTGTGCATTGTTTTGTACACATATTTTTTTGTTTTGTACACGTTCTTTTAGCGCTTGCCGCCAGTGTGTTTCATCGTGCCCGACAACATCTCCTCTTTGGCCATCAGCCATCAAGCCTCGACAACCAGTTGCAAGTTCAGCAAGTTGTGTGAAAGGCGCTTCGCCCCGTTTACAATATACATCCTGATCATGTTGTTGTTGTTGTTGTCGAAAATCATTGACTAAACGATGTTGCTCAACTACCCTTTCTTCGGTTTGTTGCAAATCGGAGATGGCTGCGTGTTGCACAAGCAACTCATCGGACATGTGCTCCTGTGTAGAAAGGAAAGTATTTTGTTAATAAATACCGTCAAGTAATAAAAATCGGAGTTAATAAGGGTATGCGATATAGATGATTCTAATATATAAAGCAATAAATACTTAGTTCATGAACTAGACAATTTTTAAGTTATGCTAAAGTTCTGACTCAAATATTTACATTAGAAAATTTCGTAACACAATAATTGCCACATTTCCACTTGTTTAACCAAAGCTCGTATACATTCTTTAAGTGCTAATAGTGATGAATTCGAATAGGCCAATGTTTGGCCACATGTACCCGCCGTATTGCCATGTTGTATGAGCTTGAGTTCTTCGTCGGCGCTATCACCCACTTTGTCGGTTAAGCCCACTAATTGTACTGTAATAAAATAAACGTATAGCTTAATATAAAATGTGAATAATATACAACCATTTATCTACTCACCATAGCTGTACATAGTTTACGGAATGCTGCGCAAATGTGATCAACAATAAATTTTATAAAATATAAATGCAATTGTGACATTTGTAAACATTGTACTATCAAGTATTTAAGCTGTGCGAGAATGGTAGTATTGTAAAGTGTGGTGCGTATAACTTTATGCGTGCAACAGAAGATATTTTGGTAATTGTTTCCTTTAGGAGACAACTGTTAAAACACGTCCAGAAATATCGGGAGAGGTATCAAACAACGCGTTTGACTTCGGTATCAACAATCCGAAAGCGGATTTTCAATTTTTTGTTTCAGTGAAAAGTAAAAAAGGTATTTATGTGCAGAACACCTTTCTGGGTAGGCGGCCTCTGGCCGCGCTTCAAAAGAATAACCCTTAGCCGGTCCAACACCGGCTACGCGGTCCACAGTATTTCTGCGCAAAACACTTTTTTGCACTTTTCGGTACACCCTAATCTGTGATTACAACAACCACATGGAAATAACAGGAAGTATTCAACTTTGATTGCAAATATCTCTTCACTGAAACAAAAACTCGAAAATCCGCTTCCGGATTATTGTTACCGAGGTCATAACGCGTCTTTTCATACCTTTCCCGATAATTTTATTTATTTATTTATTTATTTTAAGGTTAAAATGGTTGTACATGTAAGACTAACGTCTTTTAAGAGTACATCAACTTACATTAAGTAAAATAACTATGTTGATATTAAATCAAATTAGAAAAATGCATATAAGCGAAATTAGAAACACAAGCATTATAGAGATTACATGAGAATATAGGTGTTAAAGCAAAGTGAAAGTAAAGTTGAAGTAGAGATAAAAGATAAATTACAGTCATATTCATTACAATGATTTAAAGTAGTTAAGTATGGTCTCATTGTAGTTAGTGCTATTTAGCACAGATTTAATACTGTGACGAATTCGATGATTCCTTAGTTATCAATCCTGGGTTCGATGACTATAAAGTCAAATAAACACACGCACAGATATTGTAACTAATAGATAGTTTTATTTACTAGTAATAAACGCAATACAAATTTAAGAGTTTGGTAACTTCACAGTAGTTCACTGTTAAACGCTTGAAAATAAACTGATCAACCTGCCTTGCTTGGTCACCGCCTTATATAGTCCAACAGGGTGCTTGCCTACGCACCGAGAACTTTCTTGGTTGTTCGCTTTTCGTGTTCTGGAAGGGTCGGTGTTATTTATTGGCATCTCCTCTTTGCATCGTATTCGCAAACACTCGCGCCATCTCTCTTCCTCTTCCTAGTTATACGCTTGCATGCATAAGCGTAGCCATCGTTATCTCGGTTGTGTTAACTAGTGGTGGGAGTGTTATTGAGTTAGGGATGGTACATGCTTGAGAATAATCGCCACACTGCCCTCCACCTAAGTCTGATCGGGACGATCAGACACATTGCCGGAACCAAACGCAGCTAGACGCTCAATGGTTGGCACTGTAACTAGTAAAGACTAAACCTCATTTCCTCCAGGGATTGAGACTCCGACATCAATCCTCTCCTGCAGGGATTCCCACAATGCTTTGCAGTGTCACATATTCCAACCATTTTGTCCGTTCTTAATCTCGAATAGATTTGTGCCTTCACTTTCGTTCCCAATGGTACCCGGCAAACATTCCTGCAACTCGTTTCTTCAGGATTCCGTTCCGTTCTCTCATGCCCATTGCACTGTTTCACCTTATCCACTAAGTTGCGCTGCTTTCTCGGATCATGACCACTAGATGTTCGTCTTGTATCTTCAGCACACTCTGCACACTTAGTAATCCATTTCCTCACAGTTTGTTTGCAACCGATCCAATAGAACCGCCGCTTTACCTCTTGCAGCGTTTTCTTTATTCCCCTGTGCCTTCCATCTGGGCAACTATGCGACGCTGTGATAACATCTGGAATTCTTGCCTTGGGAACAACAATAAGTGCTCGATGATTCTTGCCATCTTCACTTTCCGATTTCCGATGCAAACAACCAGATATTAGCTTCAACCTACTCCATTGTGCCCAGTATGCTTTTGCAATACGACTCTCTGCTACCATCTCTTCTCTTCCTGGCTGTTTGTTTTTCTTTATTCCTTTCAACACACGTGCCAAATCTGGATCTTCCTCCTGGTCTTGCCGAATCTTCTTCAGGAGGTACTTGTCCGCGAAAGCCTATGGTCGAGGAGCTACCTCTGCTTTACGAGGCTCCTGTTGCTTCATCTTCAAGATCACTCCCTTGGTAGTATAGCCTTTATTGTGTCCAAAGACCAGAGGAACTTCTTGGCCGTTGTAAGTCATAACCCTGTTCCTTACGTTGATGTGAATGTCTCTCTCAGCCAAGAAATCGACGCCAATGATGACTTCGTCGACAATATTCGCTACCAAGAAGTTGTGATACGTGGCCACATTCCCAATCACAACCTTGCATTTCACTTCTCCCAGGACTTGCTTGCTGTCACCAGTTACTGTCCACAACTTAGCTTTCCACAATGGTCTCACCTTTCCCCTGACCAAGTCAGTCCGAATGATGGAATGTGATGCACCAGTATCGACAGTCAGCAAGCGCTCTTTCCCGTCCACGTAGCCTTCAACAGTAACATTACTCGCTTTCCGTTCGAGTTGTGACACAGAGATTACGGGACATTCATCTTGCTCATCTTCTCCAGTTTTGCGTTTACGTCCACTTAAATTGCCAGGATTACTGGACCTAGTGCCGCAATAACGTGCTATATGACCAGATTTTCCACACCTAAAGCATTTAATGGCACCATCACTTTTTTTCTGTACTCCGTTCAACGCTTCCAAAATTTTGTCTACCCAAGCCGGAGTGTCCACTTCTACGCGATGAGCCTTGTATGCAGGTTTACTCAAAAGCGAGGCTGTTTCCTGCGTCAGAGCATGCGATACCGTTTCAGCGAATGTCCTTTTGGGGTTTAAATATGTGGCCCGCTTCGTCTCCATCTCGCGTATTCCATTTATGAAACACTGGATTTTCACCCTCTCCGTATACTCTACAGGTGCGTCTGCATTTGCTAGATGGGCCAACCTCTCGATATCCGATGCAAATTCCTGCAAAGTCTCATTAGGTTTCTGGAAGCGACTCTGTAGCTCTATTTGGTATATCTGTTTTCGATGTTCGCTACCATAGCGTCTCTCAACTGCACCCATTAATGCTTCATAATTGTTCCGTTCTCCGTCAGGAATAGTCTGCAAAATTTCAGCTGCAGGTCCCTTCAATGCCACGAATAGTGCAGCAACTTTGTCTTCGGTGCCCCAATTGTTCACCGCTGCCGTCTTCTCAAACTGTAGCTTAAATACCTGAAATGGAACAGAACCATCAAACGAAGGTGACTTTACCTTGGGTGTATTTGCTGAGGCAGCTGGACGGTTCAGTTGCATCTCCTGGATACGGCCTTTTAAAGCTTCCACCTCAGCCTCTATTTTATCTTGAAATTGTGCAATTTTCGCATCTTGAACTTCTAGTTTCGATGACACCCTCGCCTCCTGTGCTTCCAACTGCGAAGAGATATATGCCTTCTGTTCATCCATTTGCGCGGAGATCTGTGATGATACCTGTTCCAACTGACTTGCCATACATGCTTTCTGTTCTTCCAACTGAGATGCCATAGAAGTTTTCTGTTTTTCAAACTGAGATGCCATGCAAGTTTTCTGTACTTCCAGCTGAGATGCCATTTGAGATGTAATACGCGTCTCTTGTTCTTCCATTTTAGTCGACATCTGACTTAATACAGCCAATACCATGTTTGTGTCCACGGTTGCTACTGGATTCAGAGACTCCTTTTTTTCTTCCATTTTTGTCGATGCCTCCTCCACAAGATGAAAAACATGATCATCAACATTGAATCCTTCTGCTTCCATAGCCTCTCGCAATCGTGACTGTAACTGATTTATTGCCTGTAGTGTTTAGTCCGCGTTGTTCCAACTCATTTTTGAGTTGCTGAATCTTTAATTCATTCAGCTTCGCCATGTCCTTGTTATCCTTTAAATCACTGGTATTTATTTAACAATACCGCTTCTGACACCAATTGTAACGAATTCGATGATTCCTTAATTATCAATCCTGGGTTCGATCACTATAAAGTCAAATAAACACACGCACAGATATTGTAACTAATAGATAGTTTTATTTACTAGTAATAAACGCAATACAAATTTAAGAGTTTGGTAACTTCACAGTAGTTCACTGTTAAACGCTTGAAAATAAACTGATCAACCTGCCTTGCTTGGTCACCGCCTTATATAGTCCAACAGGGTGCTTGCCTACGCACCGAGAACTTTCTTGGTTGTTCGCTTTTCGTGTTCTGGATGGGTCGGTGTTATTCATTGGCATCTCCTCTTTGCATCGTATTCGCAAACACTCGCGCCATCTCTCTTCCTCTTCCTAGTTATACGCTTGCATGCATAAGCGTAGCCATCGTTATCTCGGTTGTGTTAACTAGTGGTGGGAGTGTTATTGAGTTAGGGATGGTACATGCTTGAGAATAATCGCCACAATACATTCGAGCCTCACAGCGTTGATGAAAAACACTCTCGATGTTGTCAAATATGTATACTTCGGGACGTTAAGATTTTGAAGTCTCGTTTTAGAAAAGTCTAAAAGGCATAGAAGTGTCAATTCACCCTTGTCGTATTGTATTCTGACGTCATCCAGCACTTTCATCATAGCGGTAGCACAGCTATGATTTGGCCTAAATCCGGACTGTAGTGGAGATAACAAGTTGTGACATTGAATATACGTCGAGATTTGTGCTGCCATCAATGACTCACAAACTTTCGCTAGAGCTGGTAGAATACTTATCGGTCTATAATCACAAGGATCACGAGGCGTGTTCTTTTTGGCTACCGGGAGTATAACAGCCTTTTTCCACTCCACTGGAAAACAACAGGTAGTAAAACAGTGGTTGATTATATGCGTAATAGTGCTCAAAATTGATGAAAGAACAAGTTCGACTAATTTTAAAGAGATTCCATCATTACCAACTGTATCAGATTTAATGTCCAATATTGCTTTCAGTACATCCCTTTCACTTACGCTCACGAATTGAAAATTCTCTACAGGGCCGGCATATTCCGAAAGACTGCTCAGTCTATGAGAAAAATTGTCATCAGTTCTTGTTATAGTGAAGAACTCATTCAATAGATTTGGGTCTAGGTCGCATTCAGGGCTTACACTACCATGGACGTTCAAGTTTCGCCACAGATATTTTGAGGGAAGTGATGGATTCAATTTACCACTGCAATATCTTTTCTTTGCTTGCTTTATCAGGAACGTAGCTTTGTTACGGGCAATTTTATATTGGGACCAGGCGAGATCGGTCTTTGTCCTTCGCCATTTACTGTAAACCTTATTCCGAAAATTGATTGCTAAGTTCACCTTTTTATTGAACCAGGGGCATGACGGGTTAGCTCTAGCCATACGAAGAGGAACATGATCATCATAAATTTTTGTCAATGTTTCATTAAAGAGATGTAGTTTTCCATCTACAGTATCACAAAACCAACAGTCATCAAAATTTGCAGATGACAAAGCATTATGTAGCTCATTTACATTTATAGACTTAAAATCACGGTACATAAAACTACTTGCAACTGTTGGACGATTTAACATAATACCAACTGTACAAAATATTAATAAAGAACATTTGGTCAAACTTTAATATATTGTTAAGGCTAGAGGAAATAAAGTAGTCGAGCAGGCTAGGGTTTGCATTATTTGCAAATCTCGTAGGTTCAGTTTTATTAACTATAGCCAGACCTGCTGCCGACACGTGATCGTGCAATTTATCGGAAAATGTATCATTTATAAGCAGGTTTACATTAAAATCACCACAAATTACATAAAATTCATAATCTATCACAAACATGGAGAGTTCCTCAAAAAGGGAATCTAACAGACAGCACTTACGGGGATTATATACACACGACACTAACAAGCTTTTCACGCCATCTGACACTTCCACAATGATAAATTCGGTATCATAATTAGAAGATTTAGCTAGAGGGCGTACTTTTAAGGATGTTTTGAAGTATATAGCCACACCTCCTCCTCTTTGCCCACATCTATCGTGGCGAATAAGATTATAGTTTCGAATACTATATACCAAACCCGGTACTGAGGCATTGAACCAGGTTTCTGAAACACAAATTACATCAACTGAGGATTCCTCGAAAACGTTTTTAACATAGTCCAATTTATCACCACCGAGACTTCTTGCATTAAAGTGCACAACATTTAGACCGGGGCATTGCTTGCACATAATATCTAACACAATTTTCTGATTATCACCAACGCCAGAGCTTATATTGTTAGCTGGGTTAACCATCATTGGACTGAGTTACAAAAATAACAACTACAGGTACATGAGTACATTTAGAATGAATATGAGTGCGACTGTAATATATCACTAGATATTGAGATTTTATAGAACGCATACATAGAAGAGTAGGCAAAGTTAGAAATTACGGAAATGTGTAACATAGGAGACATAAGAGTAATTAATAGTCATGCGCTCATGCCCGCAAAATGCTCCAAATCATCGCTGTTGACAACTTTAACTGCTTCGCCATGCAGTTGAGCTTTTACATAAATGCACCCACGGATAGAAAAAGCTGCATGTATACGCTTCTGTCTCTTTAGCTGCAAGGCAAACTGCAGTAGTTCACGACTAGTTTTTGCGAGACCTTCATGGATATATATACGCTCATCTTTGTCATGACCAATATCACGTAGTGAAATACCTCTTTTCTGCAGTTTAAAGAACTTAGCCACCACCATGAATATTTTCGGTCGATCACTTGACGAGACAAGCTTCACAATAATTGGTGGATGAACGCCTTTGCTGTTGTTTTTGTTTTTGTTTTTGTTTTTGCGCACTCGAAACGCATCACGAATCTGGGGAGTAACCACTTGTATAGCATTGCAGATGTTATTGAAAACATCACTCAAGTTTTCGGAAGCGTTTTAGCAGTTTCTCCTAAAGAAAACAATTACCGAATCCAAGCCCTCAACAGCATATGCACTTACCTCTGAGGCATCTACATATACTGATAAGGACGTGTAATCGTTTTGCTCATTATCACCACATGCACCACCTTCACACTCAACAACACCACCACGTAAAGCATAATTATGCTCTTCCAAAATTCCAATTTGGGCCACAGGAAACAAATCCTGACTAATATCCTCAGAAACCACACACTCCGCTTTTTCAGCTTCAAGCAAGCTTCTAAATTTATCTACGTTGGCTTCAAATAGCCTTTTTTCAGCACTAAGGCAGTTTCTTAAATGTCTTTTATTCATTTCGCACCTATTTTTACACAAAAACACAACATACAAGGTGGCGCAAAAGTAATCCTCCTATCAGAAAATGCTATAAATTTTGCGATTGGCCCCTAAAGTCAGTTCTGTTTTGACATTTGTGTAGTAAACACATGCGAAATACACGTTAATAAACAATGTTACGCTACACTGCTCCAGAACGCGGAATATTGCTGACTATTTATTTGACCAATACTCGGTCGGGGCCAAACGGTTACTGTGAATGGTGAGCGCTACAGAGCAATGCTCAACGAGTTCTTTTTGCCGCAACTTGATGAATTGGGATTGGAAAACATGTGGTTACAACAAGACGGTGCAACAGCACACACTGCACGTGCCACAACCGATATGCTGAGCATCGGAAGCTTACTTTTGCGCCACCTTGTATATTATAAATTTTTGGTAGTTTTATACGACAGCACGTAACTGCTAATATACGTCCAAAAATCTCGGGAGAGGTATCAAACGACGGGTTTTAACCTCCGTATCAATAATCCGAAAGCGGAAATTCGATGTTTTATGTCTGTTCAGAGATATTTGCAATTAAAGTTGAAAATTTTCTGTCATTTTCATGTGGTTGTTGTAATCACAGATTAGGGTGTACCGAAAAGTGCATAAATGTGTTTTGCGCAGAAATATTGTGGACCGCGTAGCCGGTGTTGGACCGGCGAAGGGTTATTTTTTTGAAGCGCGGCCGAAGGCCGCCTACGCAGAGAGGTATTGTGCACATAAATACCTGGGATCAAGCCCCCTATTTGGGATCGGACGTAGGCCATTTTTGGGTTTTTTTGCTAATAACTTTTCACTGAAACAAATTATTTAATTTCCGCTTTCGGATTATTGATACAGAGATCAAAACACGTCGTTTGATACCTTTCCCGAGATTTTTGGATGTATATTAGCAGTTACGTGCTGTCGTATAGAATTACCAAATTTTTTTTATAGTCTTAGAAAAATTCCACGTCTGCGTTATAAAATGGCCGCGATTTCTTTGTTATGATGAACTGTCAAATCAAAAAGAAACGGAAGGAAATTATTTATAATTGTAGAGGTATTGTCAAAAATGTTGCAAAAGTATTGGAGTATCCATCAGCATGCTCTAGCAGGGTAGCCATCGATTTCTCTGCTGTGTTTAAATAGTGATGGGAGTGGTATTGAGTTAGGCCTGGTACATGCTTGAGAAAATCGCCACAATATTGTGACGAATTCGATGATTCCTTGATTATCAATCCTGGGTTCGATCACTATAAAGTCGAATAAACACACGCACAGATAATGTAAGTCATAGCTAGTTTTATTTACTAGTAATAAACGCAAAACAATTTTAAGAGTTTGATAACTTTACAGTAGTTCACTATTGAACGCTTGAAAATAAACTGAACAGTCTGCCTTGCTTGGTCACTGCCTTATATAGTCCGACAGGGTGCTTGCCTACGCACCGAGAACTTTCTTGGTTGTTCGCTTTTCTTGTTCTGGAAGGGTCGGTGTTATTTATTAGCATCTCCTCTTTGCATCGTATTCGCAAACACTCGCGCCATCTCTCTTCCTCTTCCTAGTTACACGCTTGCATGCATAAGCGTAGCCAGCGTTATCTCAGTTGTGTGTTAACTAGTGGTGGGAGTGTTATGGAGTTAGGGATGGTACATGCTTGAGAATAATCGCCACACTGCCCTCCACCTAAGTCTGATCGTCCCGATCAGACACATTTCCCAAACCAAACGCTGCTAGACGCTCAATGGTTGGCACTGCTTTACCAAACCTCATTTCCTCCAGGGATTGAAACTCCGACATCAATCCTCTCCTGCAGAGATTTCCACAATGTATTGCAGTGTCACATATTCCAACCATTTTGTCCGTTCTTAATCCCGAATGGATTTGTGCCTTCACTTTCGTTCCCAGTGGTACCCGGCAAACATTCCTGCAGCTCGTTTCTTCAGGATTCCGTTCCGTTCTCTCATGCCCATTGCACTGTTTCACATTATCCACTAAGTTGCGTTGCTTCCTCGGAACATGACCACCAGATGTTCGTCTTTTATTCTCAGCACACTCTGCACACTTAGTAATCCATTTCCTCACAGTTTGTTTGCAACCGATCCAATAGAACCGCCGCTTTACCTCTTGCAGCGTTTTCTTTATTCCCATGTGCCTTCCATCTGGGCAACTATGCGACGCTTTGATAACATCTGGAATTCTTGCCTTGGGAACAACAATAAGTGCTCGATGATTCCGGCCATCATCACTTTCCCATATCCGATGCAAACACCCAGATATTAGCTTCAAATTACTCCATTGTGTCAAGTATGCTTTTGCGATGCGACTCTCTCTAATCATCTCTCCTCTTCTTGGCTGTTTGTTTTTCTTTATTCCTTTCAACACACGTGCCAAATCTGGATCTTCCTCCTGGCCTTGCCGAATCTTCTTCAGGAGGCACCTGTCCATGAAAGCCTTTGGTCGAGAAGCTACCGGTGCTTTACGAGGCTTCTGTTGCTTCATCTTCAAGATCACTCCCTTGGTGGTATAGCCACTATTGTGTCCAAAGACCAGAGGAACTTCTTGGCCGTTGTAAGTCATAACCCTGTTCCTTACGTTGATGTGAATGTCTCTCTCAGCCAAGAAGTCAACGCCAATGATGACTTCGTCGACAATATTCGCTACCAAGAAGTTGTGATAAGTAGCTACATTCCCAATCACAATCTTACATGTCACCTCTCCCAGGACTTGCTTGCTTTCACCAGTTACTGTCCACAATTTAGCTTTCCGCAATAGTCTCACCTTCCCGCTGACCAAGTCACTCCGAATGATGGAATGTGATGCACCCGTATCCACAGTCAGCAAGCGCTCTTTCCCGTCCACGTTGCCTTCAACAGTAACATTACTCGCTTTCCGTTCGAGTTGTGACACAGAGATTATAGGGCATTCATCTTGCTCATCTTCTCCAGCTTTGCGTTTACTTCCACTTAAATTGCCAGGATTACTGGAGCCAGTGCCGCAATAACGTGCTATGTGACCTGGTTTTCCGCACTTAAAGCATTTAATGGCACCATCACTTTTTTTCTGTACTCCGTTCAACGCTTCCAAAATTTTGTCTACCCAAGCCGGAGTGTCCACTTCTACGCGATGAGCCTTGTATGTAGGTTTACTCAAAAGCGAGGCTGTTTCCTGCGTCAGAGCATGCGATACCGTTTCAGCGAATGTCCTTTTGGGGTTTGCATATGTGGCCCGCTTCGTCTCCACATCGCGTATTCCATTTATGAAACACTGGATTTTCACCCTCTCCGTATATTCTACAGGTGCGTCCGCATTTGCTAGATGGGCCAACCTCTCGATATCCGATGCAAATTCCTGCAATGTCTCATTAGCCTTCTGACAGCGATTCTGTAGCTCTATTTGGTATATCTGTTTTCGATGTTCGCTACCATAGCGTCTCTCAACTGCACCCATCAATGCTTCATAATTATTGCGTTCACCGTCTGGAATCGTCTGTAAGATTTCGGCTGCAGGACCCTTCAATGCCACGAACAGTGCAGCAAGTTTGTGCCCCAATTATTCACTGCTGCCGTCTTCTCAAACTGTAGCTTAAATACCTGGAAAGGAACAGAACCATCAAATGACGGGGATTTTACCTTGGGAGTATTCGCTGAAGCAGATGGACGGTTCAGTTGCAACTCCTGGATACGGCCCCTTAACGCATCTAGCTCGGTCTCTATTTTATCTTGAAATTGTGCAATTTTTGCATCTTGTGCTTCCAACTGCGATGACATATACGCCTTTTGTTCTTCCAGTTGAGCGGAGAGCTGTGATGAAATATTGGCCGAAATTTGAGACGACATTTCTATAATACGAGTCTCTTGGGCCTCCATTCGACATGCAATGTGTGTTTTCTGTTCTTCCGGCTGAGATGCCATGCAAGTGTTCTGTTCTTCGAGCTGAGATGCCATTCGAGATGTAATACGCGTCTCTTGTTCTTCCATCTGAGATGCCATTTGTGTCTTTTGTTCTTGCAGCTGTGTCGATATGCTAGATGACATCTGAGTCAATACAGTCAACAACGCATTAGTGTCCACACTTGCGGCTGGAATTGTAGACTCCTTCTCTTCCATTTTTGTCGATGCTTCTTCCACAAGATGAAACACATGATCGTCAACGTTAATTCCTTCAGCTTCCATAGCCTCTCGCAATCGTGACTGTAGCTCTGATTCATTGCCTGTCGTATTCAATCCACGCTGTTGCAGCTCATTTTTGAGTTGCTGAATCTTCAGCTCATTCAACTTTGCCATGCCTTTGTTATCCTTGCAAACTCTCGGTATTTATTTAACAATATCACCTCTGACACCAATTGTGACGAATTCGATGATTCCTTGATTATCAGTCCTGGGTTCGATCACTATAAAGTCGAATAAACGCACGCACAGATAATGTAAGTAATAGCTAGTTTTATTTACTAGTAATAAACGCAAAACAATTTTAAGAGTTTGGTAACTTTTACGTTTTACTATTGAACGCTTGAAAATAAACTGATCAACCTGCCTTGCTTGGTCCAACAGGGTGCTTGCCTACGCACCGAGAACTTTCTTGGTTGTTCGCTTTTCGTGTTCTGGAAGGGTCGGTGTTATTTATTGGCATCTCCTCTTTGCATCGTATTCGCAAACACTCGCGCCATCTCTCTTCCTAGTTATACGCTTGCATGCATAAGCGTAGCCATCGTTATCTCAGTTGTGTGTTACCTAGTGGTGGGAGTGTTATGGAGTTAGGGATGGTACATGCTTGAGAATAATCGCCACAATATGTTGCAATATGCATCCCGTTATTTTTAATTATTACAGGTTATTGCATATACCAAACTGTGTTTGCCAGTATTTTTCTTAGCATGCATCGTATACCTCTTGTGCTATATACTCCTTCCTTAAATTGGAATCGAAATTTGCCAGAGTGCGTGCTTTTTCAAAATACCTTAAATGCTCGCAATATTGAGTAAGCGTAACAAATTTCTAAACATTTTTCTGTTTTAAAGCACTTATTTTTAGGGAAAATGATGCGTATTTGAATATATTGGACATTGAGGCTGTTGAATCAGCCAAAACAAGTTCTTCCAATGCTTTTGAAGAGTTTTCTAAACTCCGTTCTCTCGATAACGAGTTTAAGGTTGGCATCTGTTAATTTTGTAGCTACCCCACATGTATAACAACATAATATATACAAATCTTTAATTCTAGGATGTGTCTTTACTCAATAAAATTATTCTTCGTACTCCTCGAGATTGCGAGGTTCTTCCCCAATCCTTAAAAATACGGGCCAAATGGAATATACAGCGATGTTTTTTCCAGGTAATGGTATTTTGTTGTAAGCAATTATCTTAATGGAGAGATGGGTAATTCTTTCCATCATACATGAACTACTAAAACCTGCGGGGAGAGGTGTTAAAATATAGGCCTTTGTTTATGTTAATTGCTTACGGCCGCCACCGAGTGCTAAAACAGGTCCAAATATGTCGGAAGAGGTATTAAAATGTAAGGCAAACCTACACGACCGCTCGCAACTGCTAAAAAACGGGTTTGATCTCTGTATCAATAATTCGAAAGTGGAAAATGGAGGTAAATAATTGCTTTCTTTAGGAGACAAATGCTAAAACACGTCCGAAAATGTCGGGAGATGTGTTGAAATGCCCGTTTTAACCTCGGTATCAATAATCTGAAAGCGGGTTTTCGATTTTTTGTTTCAGTGAAAAGTTAAAAAACCAAAAAATTACCCGGGTCCGATCCCAAATAGGGACTTGATCCAAGGTATTTATATGCAGAACACCTTTCTGTCTAGGCGGCCTCTGGACGGTTACGCTATCCCCAGTATTTCTGCAAAAAATTCACTTTTGTACATTTCGAAACACCCAATATGTGATTACAACAAGCACATGAAAATGACAGAAAATATTCAACTTTGATTGCAAATATCTCTTGACAGAAATATATAATCTAACTTCCGGAATATTGATATTGAGGCCAAAACGCGTCTAGCCGGCCCAAAAACGGGCTACGCGATCCCCAGTGTTTCTGCAAAAAACTCACTTCTGCACATTTTGAAACACCCAATATGTGTGATTAGAACCACCACATGGAAATGAAAGACAATTTTCAACTTTTATTGCAAATATTGGTAATTCTATACGACCGTACGTAACTGCTAAAACACGTCCTAAAATATCGGGAAAGGTATCAAAAGACGCGTGTTGACCTCAGTAACAATAATCCGCAAGCGGATTTCGCGTTTTTATTTCAGTGAACAGATATTTGCAATCAAAGTTGAAAATTATCTGTCATTTTCATGTGGATGTGGTAATCACAGATTAGGGTGTACCGAAATGTGCAAAAGTGTGTTCTGCGCTGAAATATTGTGGACCGCGTAGCCGGTGTTGGATAGGATCAAGTACCCTATTTGGGATCGGACCTGGGTTATTTTTTGTGTTTTTTGCGAATAACTTTTCTTCTTCTTTCTTTTCTGGCGGTGTTGCTCAAGGTCATTTTGCATAGCCGTATAAGTTGTGCGGGGAAACCAAATTCAGACATAGCGGCATATAGGCAGCTCCTTTTCGTGCTATCGAAAGCGGCTTTAAAATCAACAAAGAGATGATGTGTGTCGATTCTTTTTTCACGTGTTTTTTCCAAGATTTGGCGTATTGTAAAAATCTGGTCGATGGTAGATTTACCAGGTCTGAAGCCACACTGTTGAGGTCCAATCAGTCTGTTCACATCAGGCTTCAGTCTTTCGCAAAATACGCTTGATAGGACCTTATATGCGATATTCAAAAGGCTGATTCCGCGATAGTTGGCGCAGTTTGCAGGATCGCCCTTCTTGTGGATTGGGCAGAGAACACTTAGATTCCAATCTTCAGGCATGCGTTCATCCAATCATATTCTGAATAGAAGCTGATGCATGCGCCTTACCAGCTCCTCGCCTCCGTGTTTGAATAGCTCAGCAGGCAAACCATCAGCGCCAGCTGCTTTATTGTTTTTCAATCGGGATATTGCTATTCGCACTTCATTACAGTCGGGTTGTGGAACGTCAATTCCATCATTTTCGATTGTGGGATCGGGTTCGGCATCTTCTCTGGTTTCTTGCTCAGTTTCTCCATTTAAAAGTGCAGAGAAGTGATCCCTCCATATTCTGAGTGCTCTCTGAACATCGGCCACCAGGTCGCCGTTCTCATTCTTACAGGAGTTTGCCCCGGGCTTTAAACCTTCTGTCATTCGCCGAATTTTTTGATAGAATTTTCGGGCATTACTCCCGTTGGCCAGCATCTCAAGCTCCTTTATTTCACGCTTTTCTGCCTGTTTTTTTTTTCGCCCGGAATTCAAGTACACGTTTGTATAGCGAGCCGGTTGATCCAAGACAGATGCCCGCTTGCAGCCGCACCATATGGTGATCAGACGCTGCTGTTTGAATCCCCCAGCAAGCGCTTAAACCGATTATGTCGGAGTGTCGAATAACTTTTCACTGAAACAAAAAATTGAAAATCCGCTTTCGGATTGTTAATACCGGAGTCAAAATGCATTGTTTGATACCTCTCTCGATATTTTTGGACGTGTTTTAGCGGTTGTCTTCTAAAGGAAACAATTACCGGTTATTTTTTTGAAGCGCGGCCAAAGGCCGCCTACGCAGATAGGTATCCTGCACGTAAATACCATGGATCAGGCCCACAGCTTGGGCGGACCTGAGTAATTTTTTGATTTTTTGCCAATAACTTTTCACTCAAAAAAATTTCTTTTCCGCTTTCGGATTATTGTTACCCAGTCAAAACGGGCCTTTTGATGGCTTTCCCGATTATTTTGGTTACTTACGGTCGTATAGAATTACCATATTTGCAAAAAAAATGAAAAATGACCCCAGGCTACCTAAAACGGGGGTCTGATCTATACTTTTTATGTGCAGATCATCTTTTTGACTTGGCCTTCGGTCGCGATTTAAAAAATAACCCTTAGTCGGTCCAACACCGGCTACGTGATCCCCAGTATTTTTGCGCAAAACAAAATTTTGCACTTTTTGGTAAACTCTTTATCTGTGTCTACAACAACGACATGGAAATGCCAAAATTATCAACTTCAGCAAGGCGGACTGGGACCGTTTTAGCTACTATACAGAACGCTCCTTTGCTGACCCACCCACTTCGACAGACGTATGCCAAGGTGGACGAGAGTTTCGCAAGGTTATTGATTCAGCCTCCGGCCGCTTCATTCCCGCTGAAGGAATTGCGGAAATTCGACTGAATTTCCCTGCGGAGGCAGCTGTGGCAAGAGAACTTGACCAAGTGAGACTTCTCAATCCCGCAGACCCTAGAATTAAAGATCTACTACTAGTTCACTAAGTGGAAGCAACACTTAGAGGCATGCAACCTCTCCGGCGTAGTCGGCAAATTATTGTCTACAGTCAAGGCTCTATCAAATCCGACGAAATGCAATGACAAGGTCGCCATTGCATTTGGTGACAGCGTCAAATCGGACCCCAGTTGATGCACGAGGTCTTTCTGCCGACAGTTTATAATGCATTCACCTGCTGAAAGGGCCAGAAGACGAGCCGGGCGCACAGACACAAACACAACACAGCTCCCATTGCCGTCTCCGTCTCACAGGCCAAGGAAGCTATTATGAAGGCCCAGCCCTCAATTGGACCCGAAGGTATTGCCATTAAGATGTTGAAAAACCTAGGCCACGACGTACAGAGTTATTTGGCGGCTCTCTTTAACCTCTCACTAACCACTTTCGTCATTCCAGAGATTTGGAAACAAGCGATTGTGGTCCCCCTACTAAAAGCAGAGAAGCCGGCGAACCAACGATAACGCCATTCTGCTCCCATACTACACTGCAAACTTGCAGTTGGCCGAACATAAACATGGCTTCCGGAAGACACGTAGCACAACCGCTCTTAATATAATTACGACGCAGATAAATTAAGGTTTGAATCAACAGCCACAAAGCTTTGACAGTCGACCATAGTTTGCCTACTCCGTCGGAGAGATTGCATGCCTGAAGGTGTTGCTTCCACTGGGTCAGTTTGTGTTCATTGACTGTCCTACGAATTTCCGCAATGATCTTTGATTCTGGGATCTGCGGGATTGATGAGTCTCACTTGGTCACGTTCTCTTGCTATTGCCGCAGCTTCTGAAGGGAAATTCGGACGAATTTCCGGTATTCTACCGAAACTCTCTTTCACCTTTGGGTACGTTTGTCGGTGTGGGTAAGGCAGCGAAGGAGCGCTCTGTATAGTCCGTAAAGCGGTCCTAGTCCGCTTTGGTGAAGTTGATGTACGTCAGGTTATCCGGTCGTTATGAAGTCGGTCGGTCGTTCAACGGAGAGTAGGATGGGTAGGTGGTCTGAAGCTAATGTAAGCATCGGTCGCCAGTTCACGTAGTTAATTAGGCCCGCGCTCGTAATGGAGATGTCTGGCGAACTGTAGCAGTTGCCTGCCACCCTGATGGGGCATCTCCATTGACTGTACAGAATGCTGAGTTGTCTATTTGCTTTGCAAGTGTTGTTGTTATTGTTAACAGTGCTTGTTGTTGTTGTTGTTGTTAACAGTGCTTCGCCCTGCCTAATGGGCTCGATCACTCTAAATTGTCATCAGGCTCTTCTAACGGAAGTCCGAGGAACCGCGCAGTTTCCAAAGGGTTGGACCAGAGTGATGTAGGTGTTCGAGTGGGTTCGACTGAACAGGAGAAGAGATGTATGGTATCATGAGGGGACATACCACATGCAGGGCATGTGTTTGGTATGTTGGGGTTCAGTCTGGATAAGTAAGAGTTTAACCTATTACAATATCCAGAGCGAATTTGTGCTAGTAGTCTCCTTCGGAAGTACACGTTCCTCTTCAGCCAATTCAGGTGGTTGACTATTAATAACGGGATGCACAGGCCGAGATCTGAGAGATCTGTCTACCGACTTGGTGTGGACGTCATTTAGAGTCCGTCTATGGTTCCGCAGATCAAACGGCAAAGAGATATGGTACCGGATCTCATCGTAGTGCTTCCGAAGATGTCTCCTTATGTCTCTGGGGGGCGGTGCTACATCCAAAAGATGTCGATTTGGATGACTAGGTTTATGACAGTTCAGAAGGAACTGTTTACTCAAGAGTTCCGCGTGCTCTTGAACATTGAGCAATTTTGCCTTTTGATGGAGGTGAGACTCACATGACATAAGCAGACATCCCGTAGCAGTTCTGATGGCGGTGTTTTCGCAGACTTGCAATTTCCTCCAATTGGTGTCAGCAAGATTGGGCGATCATATGGACGCAGCATAGTCAATAACCGGCCGCCCAATAGCCTTATATGTAGCAAGCAATGTTTCTTTGTCTTTTCCCCAAATACTGCCGGTCAGTGACTTGAGGATCTTATTACAGCCTTTGAGGCTATTGAGGTGGCATGACCAGCGAAGGTTATCAAATGTCACACCCAAGATTTTCGGGTGGTTGACAGTAGGTAGAGGTACTCCGTCTACGTGGACATTTAACTCTTGCCCCATTTGCGCATTCCATGTCGTAAACAGGGTCGCCGGATTTAGTCGGAGATAGGGTCAGATCTCGCTCGGTGAAGAAGGTGGAAAGGTCACGGAGGTAACTGTTGATTCTAATACAGAGTTCGTCAATGGAGAGACCCTTGCCCGAGGCCTTTATCGTGCAGTCGTCAGCGTAGGAAACAATGGAGACTCCCTCTGGTGGGGGGAAGTCTCGAAATATAGAAATCAAACATAAGGGGAGAGAGAACACCACCTTGCGGCACCCCTTGTTTTATTCTTCGTGGCCTCGATTTCTTGTTCCTGAATTTGACTGATGCATGTCGACCATTGAGGTAATTAGCGGTCCCCCTTTTCGGACTATAAGAATCTCCTTGGTTCGCCGGCTTCCCTGGTTTTAGTAGGGGAACGACAATCGCCTGTTTCCATATCTCAGGTATGACGAAAGTAGTTAAAGAGAAGTTGCAAAGAGCCGTTGATTGTTGGATGGATAGGGCCTTGACAGTCGACCATAAATTGCCGACTCCGCCCGAGAGGTTGCATGCCTCAAGGTGTTGTTTCCATTTGGTCAGTTTGTTTTCGTTGACTGTCCTACGAATTTCCGCATTAAGATATTTGATTCTGGGATCTGCGGGATTGATGAGTCTCACTTGGTCACGTTCTCTTGCCATCGCCGCAGCTTCTGCAGGAAAATTTGGCCGAATTTCAGGTATTCTACCAGCAGGAATAAAGCGGTCTGAGGCTGAATCAATGACCTTGCCGCAATAGCCTCAAAGGTAAGGAGCCGCAATAAGATCCTCAAGTCACTGGCCAGCAGTACTTGGGGAAAAGACAAAGAAACATTTCTCGCTACATATAAGGCTATTGGCCGGCCGGTTATTGACTATGCTGCGCCTATATGGTCGCCCAATCTTTCTGACACCAACTGGAGGAAATTGCAAGTCTGTCAAAACACCGCCATCAGAACTGCTACGGGATGCCTGCTTATGTCATCTGAGTCTCACCTCTATCAAGAGGCAAAATTGCTCAATGTTCAAGAGCACGCGGAACTCTTGAGTAGACAGTTCCTTCTGAACTCTCACAAACCTAGTCATCCAAACCGACATCTTTTGGATGTAGCACCGCCCCCCAGAGACATAAGGAGACATCTCCGTAAGCATTACGATGAGATCCGGCATCATATCTCTTTGCCGTTTGATCTGCGGAACCATAGACGGGCTCTAAATGACTTCCACACCGAGTCGGTAGACAGATCTCTCAGATCTCGGCCTGTGTATCCCGTTATTAATACTCAACCACCTGAATTGGCTGAGGAGGAACGTGTACTTCCGAGGGAGACTAGAGTCATACTGGCATATTGTAATAGGTAATAGGCTCTGGATATTGTAATAGGTTAAACTCTTACTTATCCAGACTGAACCCCAACATACCAAATACATGCCCTGCATGTGGTATGACTCCTCATAATACCATGCATCTCTTCTCCTGTTCAGTTGAACCCACTCTTCTAACACCTACATCACTCTGGTCCAACCCTGTGGAAACTGCGCGTTTCCTCGGACTTCCGTTAGAAGAGCCTGATGACAATTTAGAGTGATCGAGCCCATTGCGCAGGGCGAAGCACTGTTAACAACAACAACAACCTTGTGAAACTCTTTTTCACCTTTGGGTACGTCTGTCGGAGTGGGTAAGGCAGCGAAGGAGCGCTCTGTATAGTCCGTAAAGCAGTCCTAGTCCGCTTTGGTGAAGTTAATGTGTGTTAGTTTATCAGTCGTTATGAAGTCGGTCGGTCGTTCAACGGAGAGTAGGATGGGTAGGTGGTCTGAAGCTAATGTAAGCATCAGTGGCCAGATGACGAAGTTAATTAGGCCAGCGCTCGTTATGGAGATGTCTGGCGAACTGTGGCAGTTACCTGCCACCCTGGTGGGTGCATCTCCATTGACTGTACAGAAATCTGAGTTGTCTATTTGGCCTGCAAAAGCGTGTCCTCTGCTGTCTGCTGGCAAGTTGGAGTGCCAGAGATCGTGATGCGCGTTGAAGTCGCCTAGGATTAGACGGTCACCGCCCCTTAGCAACGCACTAATGTCGGGACGATAATCTCTAGGACAACACGTGGCAGGGGGAATATAGATGTTTATGATTTACAGGTCGGCGTCTCTTGACCGGACTGCTATGCCTTGGTATTCTAAGTTAGATTCCCTGGGGTCGACTTCAGGGGAAAATAGATAATATTGTACAGACTGATGTGTAATGAAGGCAAGGCCACCCTCAAGACCGCTGGGACTGTCTTTTCGATGTACATTATACCCTTCACAAGTACGATCTTGTGTTCAATTTTGTCTCTTGTATCGCGGCGATTTTGATGTTGTGCGTCTTCATAAAGTCAGTTATCTCAATCTTTTCAGCTAATCCGTTACAGTTCAGTTGCAAAATTTTGAAGTGTGTAGGACGGTGTAGGGAGGTAGGCTAAGGCCTAAACTATGTCGCAGTCTAGAGTTGACAGCGCCATGGCCGATGTTGTCTGGCGTGGAAGGCGGCTGTGTACTGCAACCGGGGGCTATGAACGAATCAGTCCAAAGGTTACCGTTTGCGAGCCCAGAGCACATAAGGGTGTGACACAGGCCAAGGCAATTGTTGCACTTGACTGATGTCGCAGGCGTATATAATCTTTGCCGACAAACGGTGCACGTAGTGAAAGGTACGAGGAGGTGGTGGTCCTGGCCCACGTGCAGGCTGGAAGCAGGGGTGGCATTAGGGGCAGAGAAAAAGGGGACTGACGCTCGGCGATGCTCATATCTGACCTATTCCGGAGGGGATAGGAGTGTTTAGCGGCCGTGTAAGATGAAAACCCCGGTGAGCGTGAGCGACAGTCGGGAGTGGGTGAGGCGGGAATGGCAGCAGTGCTGCCACTCGTGTAAATTGAGCCACTATTGTGGCTATTGGAAGTAGGTTGAAGCGGTAAGGGAGTGCTGGAGCGCTGACTACCGCGGGACGCCCTTGGGCGTGTACAGCATAGTGCCTCAAAAGTACTAGAGAAAGTACGGGGTCCGTGGATGGCAGGGTTAAGCCCTGAGCATCCAGATTTATGTAGACAAATCTTACACTTGGCGCATTGTACCGAATGCGACCGTTTAATATGAGTTTTCTTCCAGCAAACGCAGCAGATCCAATCTCTTGGTCCAGGGTGGGGTTCGACCCAGCCAGTAACAAGAGACAATGGTGCAACCCAGCTGCCAGAGTTTGCTCCGAGGATGACAATTTAAGGGTGGGACGGGACAGATTGGACAGGGTTACACTGAAATAACAGCCCTTGGCCGGGTAAAAAAAACCCGGGTCATTCCGGTACGATACAACCGGCTGTTGTGGGAATGATCTTTCCAGCTAATCTGTTGCAGTTCAGCTATAAAATTGAGAAGTGTGTAGGGTGGAGAGGGGGGACATGCTAGGCCTGAGGGACGGATGCGTTTGCCTAGGTGAAGGTAGGCTGAAGCCTAGGCTGTGTCCCAGCCTAGAGTTGGGAACGCCTTAGCCGTTGTTGTCTGGCGTAGAAGGTAGCTGTGTACTGCAACAGGGGGCTATAAACGTATCCGTCCAGAGTTTTTTTTGTTTGCGAGCCCAGAACACATAAGGGTGTGACACAGGCCAAGGCAATTGTTGCCCGATGTCGCAGGGGTATATAATCTTTGCCGACAAACAGTGCACGTAGTGAAAGGTACGAGGAGGTGGTGGTCCTGGCCCACGTGCAGGCTGGAAGCAGGGGTGGCATTAGGGGCAGAGAAAAAGGGGACTGACGCTCGGCGATGCTCATATCTGACCTATTCCGGAGGGGATAGGAGTGTTGAGCGTCCGTGCGAGATGGAAACGCTGGTGAGCGTGAGCGACAGACCGGAGTTGGTGAGGCGGGAATTGCACCAGTGCCGCTAGTCGCGTGCAGACTGAGCCACCATTGTGACTGCTTGAAGTTGGTAGGGGTGGGGGTGCGCTAGAGCGACGTGTACCGCGGGACGCCCTTAGGGGTGGACAACATGGTGCCTCGAAAGTACTAAAGAAAGTACGGGATGTGGTTGGCAGGGTTAATCTCTGAGCATCCGGATCTGTGAAGCCATCTCTTACACTTAGTGCATTGAGCAGAATGCGAACGATTAACATACATTTTCTTCCAGTAAACGCAGTAGATCCAATCTCTTGGTCCGGGTTTGGATTCGATTCCAGCCCGTAACAGGAGAAAATGGAGCAACCCTGATGCAAGGGTTTGCTCCGAGGATGACAATTTAAGGGTGGGGCTATGACAAATTAGACAGAATTACACTGAAATAACAGCCAAAACGCCATCTATTGGATGAAACTCCGCCCCCTAGAGACATAAGGAAACATCTTCGTAAGCACGATGATGAGATCTGGCCGTTTGATCTGCGCAACCATAGGCGGGCTCTAAACGACCTCCATACCCGTAATTGACATCGAACCACCTGAAATAGCTGATGAGCGTATTCTTCCGAGGGAGAATAGAGTCATCCTAGCACAACTTCGCTCTGGATATTGTAATAGGTTAAACTCTTACTTATCCAGACTGAATCCTACCATACCAAATACGTGGCTTGGCTGTGGTATGCCCCCTCATGTTATCAAACGTGACAGTCGGAAGCCTAGTGCCGTCGACGTAGACGTCTAATTCCATGTTCACCTGCGCTGTCCACGTCCTAAATAAGGTGGCTGAGGATTTGGTCGGTGACAATGCCAAGAAACCGGACAAGGATGGGAGGCAAGAGTTTATTCTTGAGCCAGCTCATTTACGGACGGGCCCGTAGCCAGAATCGTGCAGTCATCCGCGTAAGAGACAATCGAGACACCCCATATTTCGGTAGCTTAACCTCTGCAACTTGTGTAACATTCAACCAAACCTCTTTTGCAGTTTGTACAAGTTTCCTGGTTGTCTTAACTAATTTAACCTATGTATTATTCTACCAAAAACTTTGGTAATTTGCAAATGGTCGATAACGCAGTGAATATCAACCTATCCCAGTGGAAAGTTCGTTACTTAAACATTTTGTTAAAAACTACGTAACTCGGGGGGTTACTTTAGAAATGTTGTATCTCGGACTTTTTGTTTTAAACGACGTATCTCAGCGTTTTCGTTAATAAATTCGCATCTCAGAAATTCGATTAAAAAGTGGTAACTAAAAGAATAAGGTTTAGATACATGAGAGATGTAAACACTTAGTTCCTTTTCGAAATTCGTAAAGGACTTAAATCGGGCAACTTTATTAATTTTCATAAATGTTTATAACTCTCTTGTAAAATATTTTTTTTTTTTGTCAGTTAAAATCGTTTCATTCGAATTTCTGAGACACTGAGATTTATTAACGAAAACGATGAGATACGTTTTTAAACAGAAAGTTCGATCTACAACCTTTTTAATGTTCCCAGTTAGGTTCCTTTCAAAAAATTTTTTAGTTACGTCCTTTCTACCACGATATTTCGATTATCGATGCCTTATCCTTTGTGAAAAATATGTATCCTGCAAATAAAAAATTTTAATTCTTTTTTAAATTTAACATTTTTTTTATTTCTGTTTTTTTATTATTTATATTAACGAGCTCAAGGCCAATGGACAAATGAAACTAGCTAAACTTTTTTCCTTTTGACACGTTTATTTATCTTGGTCGATATTTCCACTTCAATCTGAAGTCATCTTCAGGACTAAAAGTTAACAAACAAAATATATATAAAACATTTTAAATAATTTGAATTCAATAAGTCTATTTTACTCATATACATAACACACTTACACTCTTGACTGTGCCTTATCAACTAATTTTGCTTCGATCTCAATAAGTATAACTAGCATACAAAGTAAATATAAACAAATAAACTACAGTAATTATAAACAAAAATCAAGTACAAACAACAACAGGTGATTTTAACAAGAGTTCTCAGCATACATATATGTGTTTCAGGTGCACTTTTGTTGTCTAGCATAACGCATGTCTCTCTCTTTATTCTTACATATCAGGTTTCTGTAGGCAGAAGCGCAATTTTCCGTTGTCTGTTTTAAAATTCATTCGTCTATCTGATGATATGTAGCAATTTTAATATATAAGTATCTCTTTTTGTAATGTTTTTTTTTGCTGTAGAATTTCTGCATTCTGTAAATCTGGTGAGTGTCCAGTGGCGCTACAGTGTGTTGTTAAGGCTGTTTTGGTATCGTTAGAGTTGTTTCGGTTTTTTAAGTTTGTCTTATGTCCTCGTCTTAAGTTTAGATTTTGTTGTTCCCACATATACCTTCTTGCATAAATGGGATCCGTCACCGTTGCATTTTATTTTATATATAACGTCCGATTTCTCAAATTTTTCAATTTTACTCTTAGTATTACTAAAAATTTGCCGTAAAATGGTGTCAAAAGTAAATACCATTTAAATAATAGCAAATATATCATCTACATATTTTGTCAGTAAGCGTGGTTTATATGTCGAATCTTCTTCGATAGTAATTCCTTCATTACAATATCGGCTGGCTATTACGGGGGATGCTGGCGACCCCATCGGCATTCCATAACGTTGTTCGTAAATCTTATCATTAATTTAAAAATACTTATTGTCCTTTATGCAAAATCGTACCACTTCAAGAAATAGGTCTTTAATTAAATCCCATTTATATTATCTAGGGCGTGGTCTACTGGAAAACTGGGAAACAGAGAGACAACGTCAAACGATACCAGACTTTCATCGTCGAATATGTATGTTTCTTCGATTTTATCCTTGAATTCCATCGCGCCTTTTACATTAAACTTTGAGGTTTTGGTGATATTTTTTAGTATATTAACGACATATTTACACAGTCTATATGATGCGGAATTGATGGATGAACATATCGGTCTCAATGGGGTTCCTTCTTTGTGAGTCGGAATATCGACCAAGATAAACAAACGTGTCAAAAGGAAAGAAGTTTAGCTAGTTTTATTTTACCATTGGCCTTGAGCTCGTTAACATAAATAATAAGAATATTTGAAGGCCGTGAACAACAAAAATAATTTCTGTTTTTTATAACGCATTTAAAGTTGGACATTAGATAATATTTAAGAAAGTTGAAAATAGAAACTTAACTTCTGTAGGAAATAAAGGTATAGTTGAAAAAGTATTTAATCATCCATATCGGATTTTGAAATTTGAAAATTGTTAGTATCGTTAATCAATGTATCAACTATTGAGGATGTGGACTTCGGTTTTATATTAAATAAATATCTTTGCATAAATGTCCATACACTTGAACATTCGTCAGGATATTTTAAATTTAGTACAAAAATATTTTAAAACAATATGGAACCGCTAAGAGTTAAATACATACTTAACTATATAAGAGTTAAATACATACTTAATGCCATATAAAATGACATAAAAATATTTAAAATTAAATTCTTCACCAACAACAATAACAAATGGTTGCAGAGTTGAACTATTTTCAATACAATTTGTTTTCTTTGCAATTACTCCATCCACTTCACTTGGCTGCCTGACAACATCATAGTCAGTTTAGTGATGTGCGTTATCAGGAGTGTACTTTAAGTAAACTTTACAATAAGTCTATTACTAAATTCTGACAACCTGTTTCACTTTTATTCAGCTTGGTGTTTCTTTTCAATATTGTTGCGAGTCGTTGCTTAAAGGCATCGGTGTACGATAGATATATCTTGAGGATAAAACAGCAGGGGATGCGTATGAAAATGGAAGACCTCTATTGTCTGACAGTACCTCTATGTTTAAAATTTCTATCAGAAAGTGAGCAATTGCTTTGTCTAGTTGATAGCGACTATAAAAATCTTCTTCCTCTGAAGCAAATGGGTGAAATCCTATCTTACACATTTTCGCCATTTTAAGTAATCGAGATTCCTTTATAATGCTAAAATCTCTTTCAATTTCTTCAAATCAGCCATATCTTTTAGATCAAAATTATCTCTTAAATCCTTCAAAAGTTAACTGAAATTGTAATTAAACTAAAATCTTCAAAGTCACTATGCCTAGGGTAAAGTAAACACTTAGTTAAATGTACTCTAACTTTTTTAGAGCACTTCTCTATCTTCACTATGATTATGGGCCATTGATTTTGTAATTTTCAATTTACGTCCAGCCTTTTATTTTTCGATGATAGTAAACGTTTTTTTATGTTGAAACTTAAGTTTTTGATTTCCTATGCCTTTTCGTTGATACTCAATCGCAATATTTTTTTTTTTATGAAAATTATAATTGTTTCTTTTTCTTTTTTTTTTTTTTTTTAATAATTAAAAGTTTTTAATTGAATAGAAGAGGAAAATTTTAGAGACAATCGCCAAAGCTTTTAATAATTAATTAAATTACTTAAAAAATAAATAAAACAATAATCTTCATAAAAGTCATACTTACTAGCATGCTATGCCCGCAGCGTGTTTTGAAATCGAACTCAATGGGAGACAGCCTACATAAATGTTTGAGCTTGTAGTAGTATACATGTATATTTTTAAATCAAGGCGAATTCACCTACAGGTGATCTCATACGAACACATTCTATGCAATCTGACAGGAGAAGTCGCCAAAGGAAAAAAAAACATGAAGTACTCGTATGTGTGTGTATACAGCAACAAATTCGCCGTGATATCACCTGGTATAAATTCGCCTTGTTTTTAAATAATAAAATAAACTGAAACGTCAAATCATCACAGGAGCGGTTCAAGAATATGAGGGATCCTACACTTCAATAAAAGAAATTTGTGAAATAAGAGAAATCGAATTCAACAGCATCATAACATACATGTTGAAATTGGCTAACAAATATAGAAATTTAATTAAGTGTTCCAAAAAAGGTATATACTTTAAAATTTGACTGTACCTGTATTTAAAATGTCTCTCTTTTCAAATACGCGCTTCTTGAGGAGCTTGGATTGCGGGTCCTTAATCCTTGTTTAAAGAGATTTGAAGAAATTGAGCATAAATTGTCCCATTTGGAAAAATTTAGCTCATTTTCCGGGAAGCTGTGATGATAATCAATATCCACCTTGAATAAATTATTTTACTATATTATTATAACACAAGTTTATCCGAGTTTTTTATATAAAAAAACATACCAATTCAGGAGCTTTTGAATATTTGTACAGAGGTCTTTCATCTAAAATTTGTTGTAAAGTCAAATCTAATTTAAACAAACGGTTTGTTCTATATGGGGCCGTTTCATTCCCATTTTTTAGTACAGTATCCCAATCACTGATATGCTTGAGATCAGCGCATACTGCCTCGTATTTTATATTTCCAATATTATTCGTTGTAATGTTGGTTTGGGTATGTTGCTTCAGCCGCTTGGAATTATGAAAAAGCTTTGAAACGACTCGTTTACGGCCTTGATACCTGTCCCAAAGATTGCTTTTCGGTGCCAGTTTTATATTATTTTGTGAAAAATATGTTTCCTTTAAATAAAAAATTTAAATTCTTTAGAAATATTTATTATATCAGATTTCTATAAGGTATTAAAGTTGGGTATTAGACAAATTATACAATCACATTCAATAAAGATGAACATTCGAACTTATGCGGCATGCTGTAGGAATTAGGGCTATCACCTCATTCGCTAAATCTTCGCAGTTCTTAACGCTGAGTTTATGGCCATGTTCTATAAAATTTTCAATAACATTATGAACGATACATGCTCGAGCTTGCGGCGATAGCATTTTATTGTCGTTATACAGTTTCAAAACTCCTTTTCCTTGTTCAGTACTCAACAAAATGTTATGAACACTGTAGGGCTGAAAATATATACAAACAGTGAGCCACACTAAAAATTGGACACCATATTAATTGCAATTTTCACCAGGAAATTCTTATTTTGGAATAATTTACGTAAAAATATACGCAAAAATACGATACTATTACTATTAACTAAAGTTTAAAGCACAAAGTTTGCCTAAAGCTCTAAACTTTATAACACTGGTATTGTATTTTTACGTATACTATTAAACATTATCGAAATTATTCTAAGATAAGTATTTCTTGGTAAGAATTGCAATTTTTATGGTGTCCAATTTTGAGTTGGGCTCACTGTGTATGTTTATAAACTTCATTGTGTTTTTTTACATGAATACATTAAATGTTTTTAGGATTTAACCTGACCTCGTCTGAGCTCCCATCACTTGTTAGTCTTTCAGTTTGAAAAGTTTCTCTGCTAGCCTCTGCCTCCCGCCGAGAACGTAAATTGTAGATGCCCTAAAAGTAAGACTGTTTTTTTCTGAATTTTGTTACATAGAAAGTTTCATATATGCTCGTTTTGCCAACACGAAACCTTATGTTCTAATATTATTTTTTCATTAATTTTCTCTCCATCGAAAATTTCGTCTAAATGCCTGGATTTAACATATTTGAGACCTTCGATTGTTATGCCTTTTACTGGGAGAAAAAATACAATAATCAGATAAACTTTGCGAAAAGAGGACACCTATACTTACACGTTAAAAACGTATAAAGCCCTTCAAATAAGTTCCATGATTTCAACAGTTTGGTCATCGTCAATTTGTGTATCTAGTCGTATTTCGTTTTGTGGATAGAGTGGAAAATGCGCCATTGGTTGAACCGCTTCAGATTTTATTATTAAATTCTCTTCTTGTGAAGGGATATATACCACGTTTTGAAGTAATCAGTAATTATCACCCTCTCCCTCTTGAAATTCGCCGATGATGTACTTGTACTTCTAATCTAGCTTATTTATAAACGTCTAATGACAGTAAACAGAATTATGATTAAAACTAATGAATGAATTCAAATTCTAAGCTATTAGAAAAATACTTTGGCTTATCATAAGGAGTGCGTTTAAAAAAATTGTCATTTACTAATTATGACAAATATCGTAAACTAGTAGTCCGATTTTGAAAATAAAACTACCTGTTATTTGTCCTTTTAATTACAAATTTTATTATATATCAACTTTGTCACTACTATTGTTGTAAAAATCGTTTTAAATTTTCCTGCACCCCTTCTATTAATAATTTTATAGTAGTATTTGACACTTTTCGAGCTGCTGAACTCCACTTTTCCCGAAAGTCTTTGGTATTCCTTGCTACTTTTTTTGTTGTTTTAGTTTCTTTTTTGACCAATGCCCAGTATCTTTCAATTGGCCTGAGTTCTGAACAGTTGGGCGGATATGCTTCTCGAGGCACCAAATGCACATTATTTTTTGAATACCATTCCAAAGCCAATTTGCTAAAGGGTGTTTTTTTTAGGGGTATAGAACTTCGAATTGAAATAAAACACAAGAAAATCATTTTAAGGTCCATCAATTTGGCTTTATTGGAAGGACAATTTTATGCCATTAATGTTTGAATATGATTTCGGGCATGTGGCCGCCGCGGCTGGCTCGAATAAAGCCAATTCTACAGGTCCAATTTTCAACCACTTTTTCGAGCATATGGGGCCGTATGTCGGCAATAACGCCACGAATGTTGGCTTCCAATTCCCTTAACGTTTCTGGTTTGTTGGTGTAGACGAGCGACTTCACATATCCCCAAAGAAAATAATCCAATGGTGTCAAATCACACGACCTTGGTGGCCAATTGACAGGTCCATTCCGCGAAATTATGCGCTCATCGAATGTTTCCTTCAATAAATCGATTGTGACGTGCGCTGTGTGGCATGTAGCGCCGTCTTGTTGGAACCACAACTCATCCACATTCATGCCATCCAATTCGGGAACAAAATAGTCGGTTATCATGGCTCTATACCGGTCTCCATTAACGGTAGCTGCCTCTCCAGCATTATTGCGGAAGAAGTATGGCCCAATGACTCCACCAGCCCATAGAGCACACCAAACAGTCAGTTTTTGTGGATGTAATGGCGTTTCAAGGGTCTCATGTGGATTCTCTTCACTCCAAATGCGGCAATTTTGCTTGTTGACGTAGCCATTCAACCAAAAATGAGCCTCATCACTGAACAAAATTTTGCGATGAAAATCAGCATCGAAATCAATCTCATTTTCGGCCCATACACCAAAATCACGACGCATTGCATGGTCTCGCGGCTTTAATTCTTGCACAAGCTGGATCTTGTAAGGTCGCAAGCCAAGATCTTTGCGCAAAATCTTCCATAAAGTTGATGGACAAAGCTCCAATTGCTGTGCACGGTGGCGAATCGATTCATTCGGGTCCTCTTCAACACTTTGCTCTACAGCGGCAATTGTTTCTTCGGTGCGCACTGTTCGACGTCTCTGCGGATGCGTATTATCACATAGAGTAAACGTAGTGCGAAAACGATCCATGGTTAACCGAATTAATTGCTCTGATGGACGATTATGTCGACCATAAAATGGACGGAGCTCACGGTAAACTTCGCGAACTGAACCATTATTTTCGAAATAAATTTGCACGATTTGCAAGCGTTGTTCTTTTGTCAACCTGTTCATGATGAAATGGCAAACCAAACTGAACATAAATGACATTAGAGTTGCCAGATTTGACCACAAAATGCCAGTTTTATCTCTATTCGAAAAACAAACCTGTAAAAAAAACACCCTGTATAATGACAAGAAGCTAGGTCAGGCCAAAAAAAAGTGGAAACCTTATGTCGTCTTAGGAAAGGGTTTAATCTTTTTTCTAAGCATTCTTTAATGTATATTTGGGAGTTTATTGTTCGCGTAGTTACAAAAGCACTGCTCCTTTATCCACAGCTGCAGATTGCTTGCCAAACCAGGAATTTACGAGGAAATTTTGACTGCGTTTTTGACTTAAAATTTCGTCCACATTCCCGCGCGAGTCTGCTGTGTAAAACTCCTGGCCTGGAAGCTGCGAAAAGTCGGCTAAAACACACGTCTCGTCGTCCATGATGCAGCAATTGAATTTTTCAAAGAAACACATTTTTAGTTGCGCGATTTTTTGCTTCCACATCATCTGTCTGGAACTTTTTGAACCTTGCGCGTTTGAGACCAGCTTCCTTTTTTGCTTTACTGACAAAAAACTCGGAACATCCCACCTTCTGCGCTAGTTTTCTGTCTGAAATATTAGGGTTCTTCTGAAAAACGGTGATGATTTTCTTTTTCATGTTCTGGTCACTGATGCCTCTTTTTCTACCCGAACCTGGCTTACGGTTACAGCCAATTTGTCCTTAAAGTTTTTAACACCCTCGAAACAGTTTTCGGGCTTACTTTAAGTTCTCGAGCAATTTTTTTGAAAGTCCACTGAGGGTGGTCTTCAAAACTTTTAACAATAGTTTTTCGTACTTCCAATTCGCTTGCCATTTTTAGATGAACTACAGCATTAAGCGAAAATATTTTCAAACTGTATTATTCTGAAGACGTGCGTCCTTTTCCTACAGGATCTCGACGCTTTGGGTTCGTTTTGGGTACCAGTTTGTCCTTTACCACCTTTTTTTTCTTATGCTGTAGTTTTCCGCTCCTGACTGTCGTTCCTTCCACAGGCGGCTTTTTTGCGAATATTCCACTTTAATTATGCTGTAGGTTTCCGCTCCCGGCTGTCGTTCCACTGGCGGCTTTATTGCGAATATTCCACTTAAAAGGGGCACGGTTTCGCTGACCTTTTTTAATGTGTATTTTTGCTCCCGGCTGTCATTCCACAGGCGGCTTATTAGCGAATACTGATTTTAAAAGGGACACTACTTCCGCGGACTTAAACTGGTCCCTACTCGGGCGCTAGTTAAGTTTCTATATATTAAACTTTATTTTTTAAAAACATAAGCGGACTAATATCCGCTGTTTTTCACTTCATTGATTGAAATCAAGCTCAAGAATCATTACAACTAATTCCCTACTTCTACATTATACCTAGCTTAAATTATTAACTTGGTGATTCAACAACCAATATTGCTGTTGTAGTAATAGTTGCCGGTAGCTGATTGCTGACTGTTGTTTATTGCTGATTGTTGTTTGTGTTGTTTATTGCTGACTGTTGTTTGTTCCCAATTTGACCGGAGGCATTTCGTTGCTTACGGGGTTATTGACTATTTTAATTGTGAAGCGCTGCGTTAACTCATACCTTTCATGGACATGAAAAGGTATTATAACTTTGGTACGATGTTTGTAAGTATGGGAAGAAGAAGTGATAGACCCACTAATAAGCTTAATTCATTCGACGTCTGGTGCAGGCGTAATAAGTTGTCTCTCAACATTGACAAGTGCTGCTTTGTAACTTACCACAAATTACGTTTTCCGCTGCAATCATCGTATTACATTGCCAATACTTCTCTAAAATCTTGTACTCAAATCAAAGACCTGGGTGTAATTTATGATTCGTGTTTTACGTTTACGGACCACTTAAATTTTATTATTCCTAAGGCATCCTCTTCGCTTGCTTTTATTAAGTGGAATAGCCGTGAGTTTAGAGACCCGTATACTAGAAAAGTGCTATATAATGCTTTTGTTAGGTCAAATCTAGAATATGCTGGCATTGTATGAAACCCATTTTATGCTAATCATTCTAATAGAATTGAGCGTGTTCAAAGAAAATTTGTGCACTTTGCGCTATGCCAAATAGGGTTAGACCTTCCTATTCCATCATATATTTCTTGCTGTAAATTGATTGATATGCAAACTCTTGCTTGTAGGAGGTCCTTGGCTGGTCTGTTGTTTCTACATGGTTTGCCAAATGGAACGATTGACTGTCCATCTTTGCTATAACTAGTTAAACTTAATGTTCCATGTCGATCTCTACGTCATGTTGATTTTTTTGTCATTGAATGTTGTAGGAGCAATTACGCTGTAAATGAGCCTATCACTAGAATTATAAGGGTATTGATGTTAATTTATTTTCTAGTTTTCATTCCATTAGTGGTTCTTAATTTTAATTTTATTTTATGCTTAAATTGTTGTCTGTCTGTAAGTTTTGTTGTTGTCTAGTCTGTAAGGTTTGTAACACCATAACTGACTTAAATAAGTATACCCAGATTTTAATTTTACAAATTTTCCCTGTTTAAGGTGATTAAGAATACATTAAATATATACAGTACTCTAGACTGTGCTTTCGGCTCTACGACGTGTGCGGATGTGTTGCCTTTGTGGCCGTGGAGATTTGCTTTGTTTTGGAGTGCTAGCCTGTTGTGCCGCTTTCGCCTTCTGTGTTGTGGCCTGGTATGTCGGCTGTTGAAGTGTTTCTGTTTTTGTGTCGGCGCATGCTCTTTGTTGAGCATTTTATAATTTATAAAATTTTGGTAAACAAAAAACAAGCTGCGAAGAGCAGTGTAAGCAAAACGCTTGAAGGGTTAGCCTCGAAAACCGATATAGAGGTTTTGAAACGGGCAGTGGGGGCGCAAATTGAGCACCTCAGGGCTGAAAATGTAGCACTGAAAGCTGAGTTGGATCAGATTAAGCAAGACCGGGAGCTGTGCAAGTCCGGGAGGCCCGTGAATTATATGGCTAGAGATGTCCTTAAAAGCGCTAAAAGGTTGTCTGGTTCTACCATATTTTAAGAAAAGGATTTAAGCGCTGCAAAACAACTAAACAAAAAAGTTTTGCTTCATATAAAAACAAACTTATGGAAGTTAAAGTGATTCAATTTGCATAAATAAAAAATGGATGGCTTTTAATGCGTGCAAGGTTTTAATGTGTGACGGGGAACCGGCTGAGGTTTTGCTTCGGAGCTTTTATGGGGAAAAGCTCAACAAACTAGATATAGCTTATGATGGTATTTTACGGAAGGTTGCGGCAAAAACTAAGTGTGTCCGGGTATGATTGTGCAAACATGGAGAGTAGTAACACTGGATCAACTAATGACGGTAGCTCAAATTAATGCTTTATCATACAATGTTGTCAATTTTCGTAGTAAACTTAAATTCAATAACTTTTTTAATTATATAAAATCATTTGATATTTTCTTTTTATTTGAGACACATGCTATTAACGAAGACAGGCCAAAATTCTCTCACTATTCTAAAGATTGTGTACTACATTGGATAGATGCAGTTAAGACTCATACGGCTGGTTTTATTTTAGGAAGAGTTTGGAAGCCTTTTACGGCTTAAAGTTTCTTAGTGTCTCTGGTTGTGTTGCACTCTCGGTAAACCTTCATGTGTGTACGTGGTTAATCCCGCTGTGCCTGAACTGCAACAAATGGGTTGATGACCTCAAACATTTAGACAAATTTTTTGCGTCTCAGCAACCTGTCTCGTTTTGTGTTTTGAACATCAAGCGTTTGACATAAATCTTTTGTCTGGCCAGCCGGGAATACAGAAGAGCAAAAAATCAAAGGATGTAGTCTTAGTTGCAAAAGGAAAAAAGTTACTAAGTCTTGTCGAGGATGTGGGAGAGGTTATCCTAAATGGTAGGTAATCTGGCGATAATAATGGCGAATTTACGTTTTGTAGTGTCATAGGGTGTTTCGTTGTAGACTACGGTATATGTTCATTTGAGCTCCTCCAAAACGTTAAGAGTTTTTCGGTTGGCAGAAAAGAATTCTCAGACCATATGCCGCTTTGTGTAAATCTGGAAGTCTCAAATAAAACCGCAAACGTTCCCTTAAGGACTTGCCCTACTAAATTAGTGTGGAGGCCAAAGCATGCGCAGAGATATGCCAATCTTATTGGCTCAATACCCGGCGTTTTTGACGTTGCAGATGTCAGCATTGATGTTACAGTATCTAGCTTAATAAATAAAATAAAATCTGCTTCTCCAGACAATATGGGGAATTTTCACTATGTCGCTGACTGGTTTGATAACCAATGTTTTAAAGCTCGTAAAAATATGTTAGTACACCTTGACAACCTAGAAGAATGGAAGAATGTATCTGAGAAGCTCGTATGTCGTATGTCTCTTCACGTTCAAGCTATTAAAAGCTTTGCATAAAGAAAAAACTGGAACACAGACGCAAGGAGATTGACTTCTTGAACACTGTGAGAAGCTCAAAGGACTGGCGGGTGGCTAACTCTTTGAGAAGTCAACCCCGTACGGTGACTTGCAATCTATCGTTGCAAGATTTCTACAACCACTTCAAGACTGTTTTCTAGTACAGTTGAAGTACCTCCCATGCAATGGACGTTACCCTCAGTGATCGCAAGTCTTAAGGACAATAAACCGCCCGGTCAAGACAGAATTAGCTATGAATTTTATAAATACGCTCCCTAATGCCTCTTGACAGAACTACTTGCTTTGTACAACGTGATTTTTCTAAAGAAACAAATTCCTCAGTCTTTCCGCAACGCAATTATTACACAGGTCAACAAATAAGAGTTTTGGTTTGGTGCAGCTCTACTTGTAACCAAATTTGGTAGTACTCGGTACCCTGATAAAAACTGTATACTTACTTTTTTAATGCTACGTACAGTTTTCTAGATAGGGTCAAGAACCCCTTTTTAAGAGGTTAAGGCATGTATTGCCCCTTAACTTTGTTTGTGTTTATTCTATCAACACAGTTTTGATGTCGTTGAAAAGAGTACATTTCGCCGCTTTTATCAGTATACAAGTTGTTAATATGTCTTCATAAACGTCAGAGAAATTGCCTAAATAATGTGAAAAATTAAATTTTTTGTTAAATTTTTTCATTTTTAATCACGGTTTTCTCGACTAATTTGTCAACCAGTGCATATGTAAATTATTTTAATCTCTTATTAATTCTGTTTTCAAAGACATATAACTTTTTTATATCCGCTTAGATCTTCCTAATATATTCTATTTTAGTAGATTTTTACTGTGAAAAAAAAAGTTTTTTGTTATTTATTTTATTATTAACTTTTTATTTACATAAAAACTTTCGTTTACGTGATTTTCGTGAATGAGGTATGGCAAGACAATCACGTTGCATTCCCCAGCAATAGTCAGCCATCATATGCTGATCCCATCGGCCTTGGTACCTCTCTTCCATAGTTTTTAGGTCCTTCGCCTTGTTCTTCGCTATAGGAACCAAGATTCTCCGGAAACTGGTCAAGGTGGCTGTGGAGATAATGGACTTTGATGGAAATGTTACATCCTAAGTTTTTGTAATTCTCTAGCATGTTGTTAACAATATCAGAGTAGTTACTTGACTTGTGATTTCCCAGAAAGTTCTTAGTAACTTCAACAAACGAATTCCACGCAAGCAGTTCCAAACTGGTCATTGAATTTGAAACATCAGTATCTTTTATCAACATTCTTATCTGTGGGCCATCAAAAATACCCGCTTTTTTTTTTCTATGCTTAGCCTAGGAAATTTTCTCGTTATGTAAAGAAAACATTGTCCATTTTTATCTAACGCTTTCATAAATTATTTCATTAGACCCAGTTTAATGTGCTAGGGTTGCAAAATAATTGAATCTCTTGTAACTAAAGGTGGGTTTATCACATTCTGCTTTCCCATTTCCAACATCTCACGTACAGGCCAGTCCCTTTCGGTCCAGTGTTGGTGCTTGGCGCGACTATCCCACAGGCAATAAAAATATGGGTATTTGGTGTATCCACTTTGTTGTCCTAACAAAAAGTTGACAATCTTTAGATCTACACAAATACTACAATTATGTTCGTTATACTTGATTTTGTCTAAAACAAGTGCAATATTTTGATATTCTTCCTTTAATTTAGTTGAATGAGCAATGGGAATTGAACCATATAGTGGTTGCCATTGCGTAAAAGAACACACTTAAGGCTTCGTTTAGAGCTGTCTATGAAGAGACTCCATTCATTTGCTTGGTATTCTGAAAGACCCATTTAAAAAATGGCAGCAAGTCTTGCTCAGCAGAAGTAACAGTCATCGAAGTGATTTGTTTGTTCTCTCCATTGCAAAGGCACCCCGAATCTCATATGGCTTCATTTACCATTGACCCAATGTCTCAAGTGGTCACAGCACATTTTGCAAACTATTGTAGATATCCACGGCTTGTTTTTGTCTACAACTTGCAATTTAAAGTACAAAAAATAAGCACTTTTTATAAAATCTGTTATACTTTTCCTGAATTTTTGGACTGTGTATTCCCCACAAATGTAGCAAAACACATTTGGGTCATTGACGCAACTACCTCGTGATGAAACATGATATTGAAATTTTTTTATTTATTTGTAGAAAGGCACTAACACTTGAAATCGCGCTCCCGAAAGTACTAATTACAGAAAATTTAAAAAATAAAGGGGAAGGAAACAATATTTATAAAATATAATTTTTTTTTTTCACAGTAGAAATGTACTAAAGTAGAAAATCCCAGGAAGATCTACGCGGATATAAAAAAGTTATTTGTCTTTGAAAACAGAATTAATAGGAGATTGTTTTAAAATAATTTACATATGCACTGGTTGACAACTTATTCGAGAAAACCGTGATTAAAAATGAAAAAATTTAACAAAAAATAGAATTTTTCACATTATTTTGGCAATTTCTCTGACGTTTATGAAGACATATTAACAACTTATATACTGATCGAAGCGGCGAAGTACTCTTTTCAACGACATCAAAACTGTGTTGATAGAATAAACAGAAACAAAGTTATGGGGCCATACATGCCTTAACCTCTTAAAAATTGGTTCTTGACCCTATCTAGAAAACTGTACGTAGCATTAAAAAAGTAAGTATACAGTTTTTATCAGGGTAGCGAATATACTTGAAATCAGTTTTACTTTTAGCTGCACCAAAATCACTGTTCACCAGTGTTATCGCTCTCTTCAAAAAGGGCGATCCTGATCTTCCTACCAATTACAGGGGTCTATCACTGCTTGACACCATATATAAGATCTTCGCTGGCCTGCTTCTGAACCGCATTAGCGCTTGGCTAGATTCCAATAGTATAATTACAGAATTTCAGTCGGGCTACCGCAAGAACTACTCAACAGTTGACAATATGTTCAACCCAGGCCCGTAACTCCCCCCTATTGGGGTTATTTCAGCATACATTTATATTCCAAATGGCCAAATGAATTCCAACTGATACTCCTTACAATCTTAAATAAGGTAAACATTTTTTGGTGGGCATATGTATTCAAATTGTCATTTACGTTCTTGCATTCACTTGTATGTGTAAAGCGGTTTGAATTTGCCTTATTACTTATAAATGAGCCGCAATGCGGCATTGAGAATGGGAATCGAAGAAGACAATTCTTTACCCATTGATTTGCAACTGAAGAAACAAAAATTAGACTTTCTGAATGAAAGCAAACTACGTATGATTCCAATTATTGAAACAGTTATCCTGTGTGGCCGACAAGGATTTGCTCTGAGAGGTTCCAATGATACGGGAAGAATTTCTGAAGACGAACCGTTGACGAATGATGGAAACTTTAGAGCTCTCTTAAGATATCGAGCCAAAACTGATGAGCAGTTGAAAAACCACCTGAGTGATTCACCAAAGAATGCTATGTACATAAGCAACCGTGTCCATAATGAAATAATCAACTTTTGTCACCACCTCATCATGAGTTACAACATCGATCGAGTGAAGAAATCGAAGGGCTTTTCTTTTCTCGGAGATGACAGACATTGCAGGAGTAGAACAAATTTCAATTTGCATTCGCTACTTGGATAAATACGGCGAAAAGTACATCATTCAGGAAGATTTTTTGTGTTTTATTCCTATTACCGATTTCACTGGAAAGAGAATAGGAACTGCTTACCTTGATTTCCTAACATTTTCCGGACTGGATTGCACGTATTTTTTCGGGCAAGGATATGACGGTGCGAGAGCGGTTAGCGAAGAGTTCCAAGGGGCTCAAGCTGACTAAAAACGTATTTGGGATCAACAATGTCTGAAGATCGTCTGAACGGCTTAGCCTCACTCAATGTACATCGCGATGTCAAAATCGAACCGCAAATAATTTTGAAAGAATTTTTTTCAGTACCTCGAAGAGTTGATTTATTAAATAATTGTAACTAAATATGACTTTTGACAATAAAATTTCCGTACTCCGAAAATAAATTTCTTATCTTTTTTCATTAATTCTGTAACCTGAGTTTAAACCCTCCCCCCCTCGGATATTTTCTGCGCACGGGCCTGGTTCAACCTGACTAGTAGTTTACATCTGAACTTTAGTGCGAAGAAGAAAACTTTCGCTTTTCTTTTGTAGAGTTTTCATGTGCTTTTGACACAGTTCCACAAGATTTGCTTTTCTACAAGCTTGCCAACTTCGGACTCAAGTCATATTATTGAGGTATTGCGCTTAATTTATGCAGATACATCGAGTCAGGTTTGATTAGATGGCGTGCTTTCGGAACCGTTTACTGTTAAACAGGGTGTGCGGCAAGGGTGTTTTTCATTATATATTAATGTCTTAAGTGACAGTCTCTCCTGCGGGATAAAAGTTGCTGACACTGAAGTTAAAGTTCTTATGTACGTTGACGATATTGTGCTTTTAGCAGACTCTGCCGCAGATTTACAGAAAATGATAGATGAGCATTACGTTTACAGTACGCAGTGGGGATTGGCAGTTAATCTCACAAAATCCAAAATATTAGTCTTTAGAGAAAGTAGCAGGATGCCCTCGGGGTGTAGCTGGTTTTATGGTAATGATACTATTGACATTGTAAATGAGTACAAATACTTAGGCGTGCTATTAAACTACAAAGTGTCTTTCATAAAGCACTTAACCGCGAAACTGTCAGAAGCTAAAAATGCTATTGTTTCAATATGGCTTGAATACATAAATAACCCTCGAATTTGCATCTCGCAAAAGTTTAAAATCGTCGAAGCGGCGTCCAGATCTATCAAGTTTTCTTCTTTAAATGGTCATCTAACCGCCTGGGCGATTTTGACCGTCCAACATACCTCGCCAGTCGTTTCTTCGTTGCGCCAACTGGCGCCAATTGGAAACACCGCAGGATCGCAAATCGGTCTCCACTTGGTCCTTCCATCGGAGTGGTGGTCTCCCTCTTCCTCTGATTCCACCGGCGGGTGCCGATAAGAATACACTACGTGGCCTAGCCAGCGAAGCCGCTGTGTTTTAATTCGCTGAACTATGTCGGCGTCTGCGTAAAGTTCATACAGCTCATCATTAAATCTTCTTCGGTACTCGCCGTCGCCAACGCGTAGAGGTCCACAAATCTTTCGAAGAACCTTTCTCTCGAATACTCCCAAAGCCGCCTCATCAGATGTTGTTAGCGTCCACGCTTCTGCACCATATAGCAGGACGGGTGCGATGAGTGACTTGTAGAGTGTTATTTTCGTTCGTCGAGAGAGGACTTTACTTTTCAATTGCCTACTCAGTCCGAAGTAGCATTTGTTTGCAAGAGTAATTCTTCGTCGGATTTGTAGGCTAACATTATTGTTGGTGTTAATGCTGGTTCTCAGGTAAACGAAGTCCTTTACTATTTCGAAATTATTGCTGCCAACAGTGGCTTGGTTGCCAAGGCGCGAATGCGCTGACTCTTTGCATGATGACAGAAGTACTTCGTTTTGCCCTCGTTCACCACCAATCCCATTTTCTCCGCTTCTTTTTCTAATTTGGAGTAAGCAGAAGTTACGGCGCGGTTGTTAAGGCCAATGATATCAATATCGTCAGCATATGCCAACAGTTGCACGCTTTTATAAAATATTGTTCCAGCGCGGTTAAGATCTGCAGCTTGTATTATTTTCTCCAGTATTAAATTAAAGAAATCTCGTTTAGTTTCGAACGGCTCGGAGAGGTACTTCCCAATTCTGACCGAGCTGGCGGTGTTGCTCAAGGTCATTTTGATAGCCGTATAAGTTTTGCGGGGAAACCAAATTCAGACATAGCGGCATATAGGCAGCTCCTTTTCGTGATATCGAAAGCGTCTTTAAAATCAAAAAAGAGATGATGCGCGTCGATTCTTTTTTCATGAGTTTTTTCCAAGATTTGGCGTATTGTAAAAATCTGGTCGATTGTAGATTTACCAGGTCTGAAGCCACACTGATAAGGTCCAATCAGTCTGTTCACATCAGGCTTCAGTCTTTCGCACAATACGCTTGATAGGACCTTATATGCGATATTCAAAAGGCTGATTCCGCTATAGTTGGCGCAGTTTGCAGGATCGCCCTTCTTGTGGATTGAGCAGAGAACACTTAAATTCCAATCTTCAGGCATGCATCCATCCAACCATATTCTGCATAGAAGCTGATGCATGCGTCTTACCAGCTCCTCGCCTCCGTGTTTGAATAGCTCAGCAGGCAAACCATCAGCGCCAGCTGCTTTATTGTTTTTCAATCGGGATATTGCTATTCGCACTTCATAATAGTCGGGTTGTGGAACGTCAATTCCATCATCTTCGATTGTTGGCTCGGGTTCGGCATCTTCTCTGGTTTCTTGCTCAGTTTCTCCATTTAAAAGGGCAGAGAAGTGATCCCTCCATATTCTCAGTGCTCTCTGAACATCGGACACCAGGTCGCCGTTCTTATTCTTACAGGAGTTTGCCCCGGGTTTAAAACCTTCTGTAATTCGCCGAATTTTTTGATAGAATTTTCGGGCATTATTCCCCTTGGCCAGCATCTCAAGCTCCTTTATTTCACGCTTTTCTGCTTCTCTTTTTTCGCCCGGAAAAGCCGCCTCGCTTCCCTCTTCAACTCGCGGTAGTGTTCACACACACTCCTCGTTGCATTCGATCCCAGCGTTGCCTTGTAGGCTTGTCCTTTCTTTTCGTTGCAGCGCGGCACTCTTCATCATCATTCCAGCGGAGAGCAGGTGTGAGAGGCGATCTGCGAAATAATTGGTGGTCTGTTGCGATTGTAGCTTTTCGACGTCCAGCTTTCCCTGCGTTTTTTTGTTGCACCTGTTTTGTCGTACAGAGGCGGGTACGAATCTTATTTAATCATACAGGGTGGCTGATGAATTTTGCTACATTAAGAAACTCAAATAATTTTTTTTTCAGTGTATGGAATTCATTTTTCTTTTATTCATGTTAAAGCTCATTAAATTTTATTAAATATAGCTTAATTAGTTTTAAAAATAATGGAATTCAAATGCCCCCCTGCTCGTCGATGCATGTGCGGCATCTTACCAAAAACTTTGTTCATTACTGCTTGAAAAGTTGAGACAGGAATAGCCGCAATTGTTTCTCGAATGGATTGCCTTAGTTCATTCAAATTTGTTGGTTTTGCTTTGAAGACTTTCTGTTTGCAATAACCCCACAAGAAAAAGTCAGGTGCAGTAAGGTCAGGCGACCTGGGTGGCCAACGGAATGTGGAGTTTCTGGATATCAGCTTATTGGGAAATTTTCGTCGCAATTCTGTCATAACAGGTTGGGCTATATGAGCAGCTGCACCATCTTGCTGAAACCACACAGAGTTGAAAGAAATTCTCATTCGGCGTAATTCTGGATAGAAAAACTCTCTCAACATGCTCAAGTAACGGTCTCCAGTAACCGTAACGGTGTGACCGTTTTCTTCGAAGAAGTAGGGCCCGACAATGCGGCGTGATGAAACTGCACACCACACTGTGACACGAAGTGGATGCAATTCCGTCTCATGGAGTATCTGTGGGTTGGAAGCACTCCATATTCGACAATTTTGTTTGTTTATGTTGCCGTTTAAATCGAAATGGGCCTCGTCAGACATGAAAAGACAGTTCAACATGTTTCCATCCTCTTCCACCATTTGAAGCATCTTCTGGCAAAATTCCAAGCGAATCGGCAAGTCTGCAGCGTTCAGTTTGTTGGCCATTTGAATTTTATATGGGAATAAGTCCAAATCTTTGTGCATAATTGACTGTAATGACTGTCTGCTTACACCCATTTGAGCAGATAAGCTTCTTGTCGAAACACGTGGATTGTTTTGTATGGCAGCAGCTACAGCAGCGATTGTTTCCTCCGTTCGAACTGAAGGGTTTCGATGGTAAGGTCTTCTGTTGGCTGTCTTATGCTCGGCAAAATTGTTTACAAGTCTTATTATGGTCCATCTGCTCGGAGGATTGCCGCCAAACGTGCGCCTATACTCTCTTTGAACCGAAAATACGGACTCCAGTGGGTGATAGCGGCGGACAATCCAAATTCTTGTTTCAGTGTCCCAGTTATCCATTTTTGTTAAATGTAAAAGTCAATCTGCAAAATAAAAAAAAAATTAACCAGATTCATTAAATAGAAAAAAAGTTATTTAATTTTTTTTTGGTAGCGGCTTTCATCAGCCACCCTGTACTACGAAAAAAATATACAAATCAAATAATTTAGAAAAAACTTGTTGAATAAAATAAAGGTGAAATTTTTTTCAAACGCACTCCTTATATTGACCAGACGGAAGTAATTGACAATTAAGTGGTGGACCGTCGAAAGTCTCAACTGCATAAATACATAACAAACTTGTATTAGATTGATTTGCCAATAGAATTTCAAATGAAATATAATGCTCATTTAAGACAGCTTGGAGTTTTTGAAACACAACATGTAGCTTGTTGTCGACATGTCGACAACTACATAATAAGAAGCCATATAAACATCAGTGTTAAAATTGGTCGATAGTGTCGCGACTTGTATAAGCTTGAATTAAATTTTACTTACTTGTAGCATAATATACAATCTTTGTGAACTTTTAATGTGCTTTCAATAAAATCTAAATCACTACATTTATACTCAGCTGTGTTTTCGTGTTGAAAAGTAATATCTTTTTCTTGTAATAAGTTATAGGGGAATTTTAGCTGAAACTTTACCGATATTGACTAAAGAAAATTTTTTCTACTGTTGGTTACTTTGGAATATGTTATTAGTTCACGATGTTTTGCTTCATATCGAAAGCTCCAATAAAATATTGGTGGCCCGGAATGTCGAATGACAGTTGGATAATGGATTAGATTATGATGATTCGGTTTTAAAGTATCATTGAACAGTTCTATGTACCTTCTGTTATGTTGCACAATAAGATGTTCTATTTTACAAATGTGTTGCTCATTTAAACTTGGTCTAGGAAGATAATCTATTATTTTAATTAAATCACAAAGAAATGACCACACATCATCATTTGTGGGAACTAGATGCCCTGTAATCAGGGGTAAGTAATGAATAAGTGTCCACATTTCTTTTGCAGTTGTATTTAGCTTTTTCCTTTTTAAGTGGGAAAGAGATATATCTTTGCAAATGTTAGAAGCCATTATTTCTCCATATGAAATTGTTTTTTAAGATAATTTAATTGGTCAAGTGTAAACATATTATTTTGGATGAAATAATAAATATTATTAGCAGGATCGCAATGTGCAACTCCTTCAAATATATCATCCATTATGTTAACAGCATAGTTTTCTGTAACATGAAACGAAGGAATTCCATTAAGCAATGAGTTTTTCATCACGCCGTTTGATTGGTTACTAACGTCTACATTATAATTTTCGGAATTTCTCTTTACACAAACTTAAAGTCGTTGTCTTTGAATCAATGCAAAACCGACAAAAGTCATTGGCAGTGAAAGATTTACTGAAATCAAGGATCTGATTTAGACCAAGATTGTCCACTAATACAAGTCCCAAAACGAAATAAACTCTTTTCCTATGACCGTATATATTTAGATCCAAACCATTAACTTTTAAAGAAGTAAGTATTTTGATCAAGGAACGCATTGTCAATTCATTATCTAACGTTTTTTGATGTTCTGCTTTAACGAGGGCCGCTAGATATACATGCTTTAGTTTTGATACATATCCCAAAGTTGCGAATGATATGTATAAGGCAGTCACTGCCTTTGATCTAGTATGTAATCCAAGTGGATTATTAATTTCTAAATCATCAACATATAAGAAAAAGGGAATACAAACTTTGTCTTTAAAAAAAGCTATTTTACTGCGCCACAGTGTTCCCTGAACAAAATTTTTTAAGTTTTGTGAATCAGCATTATATTGCTTCATTATGTTCAAGCATATCTCTAGTACTTCTGGCTTCTCAACAAATTTGTTTATTTGAAACTCTATTTACAGTAATATTCCAGTATCAACCTGTTCTTCCAGAACATTTTGACCACACTTTATCTTATTAATAACAGATCGATTTACATCGAATTTAATTGGCTTTTCATACAAATTATTATCTTTTAAATGTTTAAGAAGTTTATATTCAGAAGAGATATCACTGAAAGGATTTACAAAATTATCAAAATTTCTTTTTAATGTATGCAGAGCTTTCAACCATGTATGACCTTTTTCAAACAATTTAATAATGGTTGTATAACAAACGCTTTAATGTTATTTAACAAAAGGGGAACATTACACCTTGCAAAATTGTTATTGTTGTGCATTGATAATGTGAATTCACAAACTTTTTTTTAACTCTTCTTTCAGATCTTTGTCAGATATAAACATTTACCTTCTTTACAATTGCTTTCAAATTGAATATTATCAATTTCTGAAAAAGTTTTATTCTCAATTACTGGACTAGTTTCCGTTTTTTTAATTGCTTTATTTGCAGGGAAACTTTTTGGGTTGATTCTTAACAAATGATTACTTAAATGTCTTATAATAATAATAATAATAATCAAACTTTTTACGGTTTCAAAATCTTTTTTACAAATAAAGCATAACATTTTCACTTAAAATCTTCTAGGTATTCCAATTTTTTTTTTCTATTACTCACGCTTAAGTTTATATAATTTACCCGTCTGTCAATATATTGCGTCAGGTAGAATTAAGGAGATACGTCCGTACTTCCCCGCAGAGGCAGCGGTCCTGGCTAATGAACGTGACCACGTGCGACGCTTGAACCCTACGGATCCTCAAATTCAAGATCTCAATGCGGAAATCAGACGGCTAGTTGATCAACACAAACGCGCCAAATGGGAGGAGCACCTAAGGCCCTGCAACCTCTCTGCTGGTGTTGGCAAATTATGGTCCACTGTTAAATCCTTGTCTAATCCGACCAAACCGAACGACAAAATATCCATCACCTTTGGTGATAAGGTACAGTCGAAACAAAATAGATGCGCGAGCGCTTTCTGCCGGCAATTTGTACTGCATCCTCAGGTTGACAAGGAAATCAGGCGCGCCATCAGGGAAGCGCACAAACGCAAAAACAACCAAACGCCCATTGCCATCACCACCACAGAGGTTCGGGAGGCCATACGGGGGTCCAAAAACTCCAAATCTATTGGCCCAGACGGTATATCCATGCTGATGCTAAAACATCTCGGTGATGAGGGAGTAAGGTACCTAACAACCGTCTTCAATCTGTCCATGACCACCTTTGTCATTCCAGAAAGATGGAAACAGGCCAAGGTGGTTCCACTACTAAAGCCCGGCAAGCCGGCTAAGAGTCATATCGACCGATATCACTCCTCTCGCCAGTAGTGAAGACCCTGGAGTCGGTCTTGCTCCCTTACTACACCGCTAACCTACGATTAGCCGAACATCAGCATGGATTCCGCAAAATACATGGCACTACCACCGTGCTAAACGCCATCACCACACAGATAGGTGTCGGTCTCAACCAATCTCGCCCAAACGACAGGACCGTGCTAGTTGCGCTTGACTTGTCGAAAGCTTTTGACACTGTTAATCACGCACAACTCATTAACGACCTGGAAGATTCAAACCTTCCCCCCTGTCTAAAGCGTTGGACCGCCAACTATCTGAGTGGCCGGCAGTCATCGGTGGAATTTAGAGGCGAAAGATCAAAACCACGTATAATTAAGCAAGGGGTGCCACAGGGTGGTGTCCTATCCCCGCTTCTGTTTAATTATTACATATCGAGGCTCCCTTCCCCACCAGAAGGCGTCTCGATCGTCTCCTACGCCGATGACTGCACGATCCTGGCGACTGGACCCTCCGTCGATGAGCTCTGCTCGAGAATTAATTCTTACCTGCCAACCCTTTCCAGTTTCTTCGCTGCACGGAACCTGACATTGTCCCCGACCAAATCCTCGGCCACCTTATTTACGACGTGGACAGCGCAGGCGAACATGGAATTAGACGTCTACGTCGACGGCATTAAGCTTCCCACTGTCACACACCCCAAAATCTTAGGGGTCACGTTTGATAACATGTTCAAATACGGTGCTCATGTAGCCGCGATTGCCACCACAGTACAAAGCCGTAACAAAATCCTCAAGTCACTAGCTGGCAGTACTTGGGGTAAAGACAAAGAAACGTTACTGGCAACGTACAAGGCAATCGGCCAGCCGGTTCTGAGATACGCGACGCCAATATGGTCGCCGGGGTTAGCAGACACACATTGGAGGAGGTTGCAGGCCTGCCAAAACACCGCACTCAGAACTGCCACGGGGTGCCTCCTTATGTCTCCTGAGCACCATCTTCATAATGAAGCAAAAATGCTCGATGTCAAAGAGCACTGCGAGATGTTGACCAGACAATTCCTGTTCAACTGCCATAAACCGCAGCACCCGAACAGGAACCTGCTCAACGAAAATCCGCCTCCCAGGAGAATAAGGAGTCACCTCCGTAAGCACTATGACGAGATCCGGCACCACATTTTCTCGCCGTTTGATCCAAAGGTGCACCGGCGGGCCCTCAACCTCATCCACACGGAGTCGGTAAACTCCTTTGTCAGGTCACGTCCAGTGAATGCAGTCCTACAGGCACAAGCTCCACCTGTTGCCGACGAGGAACGCGAACTGCCCAGGGAGACAAGAGTCACGCTGGCCCAACTTCGTTCTGGATACTGTAACAGACTAAATAAACTCTTACCTATCCAGACTGAACCCTGACATGCCAAATGTCTGCCCGGCATGCGGCGTGTCTCGCCACGATACTAACCATCTGTTCATCTGCTCAACTGAGCCCACTCTTCTAACACCAATTTCACTCTGGTCCACCCCTGTTGAAGCCGCGAGGTTTCTTGGACTTCCGTTAGAAGAGCCTGATGACAATGTTGGATGGGGGGTGACATCCTAGGCAGGTTAAGTAGTCGCTACAACAACAACAAACAATTTAAATACTCCGATTAACCTTAATTAAAATTCGTGAGGCTTTATACATTGATTTTAATCATGTCTGAATCATTTGATTACTTACCTGGTCTCTTAAAAATCACTAAAAATTTATAAATTTACCGCGTTGTGACTTTTTGTTTTGAATCGAAACACACAGAATGACGAAAAATAGCGTGAGCCTCACTTAATTTGAAATTTTACAAATACTTTGTTAAATCAAACCAGTTCCTTAGGTAATATAGCAAGTTACCTAAGATAACTTCGTAAAAATAAACAAGTTCTTTGGTAGATTAAAAAAGTTTCCTAGGTCTCATAGCAAATTACCAAAGATAACTTCGTAAAAATAAGCATCAACTTTGTTAGGTTAACTAAGTTTCTTATGTGTTTGTACAAGTTACCTAAGCTAGTATTGTATACGTTGCTCAGCTAACAAAGTACTTGGCTGATGACACAAATTATAAGACGTGCTAACACGTTTTACATTAGATAAATTTGACGGATTAACTAATCTTCGTTCCCTCTAATGAAGTGTAAGTTTCCCTGAAACCTTGTTGATTTACACATAGTTTTTAAAGTCCATATAAAAAAAATACCTAGGATAACATAGTAAAAGCAACCTCGTTTTTTGTTAGCCGAAGGGCTTAGGCTCCATGGGAGAGCATAAATTGCCCAAATACTTTGGTAGTTTGTACAACTTTCTTGGGTCTCACAAAATTCTTTAACCAAGTTAACTTTGTTGTATTTACAATTGTTTTTTCTCTGTGTGTACGTGGTTTTGATCGTTCTCCTCTGAATTCCTCCTATGACGACTCAGATGATTTGCCGTCCAATGCTTTAGACAGAAGAGCACGAATTTTTTTCATAGACCAACTTTAATTGAAGGCTGAGTGATAACTGAACTCTTTGCGCTTCATTGCAGTTTCTTTTGTTCAACTCAGCATAACAGTTAGAGTTTTTAGTTCTTTTCAATTCTAATGGTAGACATATTTTTATTTATCTATTTGTACTAATAAAGAATATGTTAGGAGAGACCAGTGAAATGTTACGCCGGGTTTTTGTTAAACTCAGCATGACGCTCGCAATGTTTTATGAGTGTGTTTGAATAAATGATAGTATAAAAAAATTATTATATGATAATTTTAATGGCGAGGTCGCGGTAATATAGGGAGTAAATTACTCACCTTCTATACTGAAGTTTCCAAGTTCGATTTCCGGCAGATAACATTTAAAGTAAAAATACATTGAATTCGAATGAGATTGGTGTTAGAAGAGTCTGCTCCGTCGAGCAGGTGATTGGTATCGTCTGGAAACATACATGGGTCATTCTTTTACAAACCGTACGGATTTTTAGAAAAACAAATTATGATATCGCCGATTTTGCTAATTTTTTTATATTCTTTTTTCTAAAAAAATTAAATGGCCATTTATTTTTTATTTGGCAGAAAAATATTTTTTTTGTGAAAATATCGGTAACTAAAGTATAATCGCATTGGCGGCCGCCGTGGTGTGGAGGTAGTGTTGCCGGCCTACCACACCGAAGGTCCATGGTTCGAGCCCTGGTACAGGTAACATCAAAAGTGATTTGAAAAAAGTTTTTCAAAACGGGGTCGCCCCTCGGCAGTGGTTTGGCAAACTCTCCGAGTGTATTTCTGCCATGACAGGCTTCTCAGCAAAAATTCGTCTCCTTTGTAGATGCCGTTCGGAGTCGGCAAAAAACTGTAGGTCCCACCAATTTGTAGGGAAAATTCAAATCGGCACACCACAAATTGGAAGAGAAGCTTGGCGCAAAAATCTCTTAGGAGGTTTATGATGATATACCTGTTGTATATCGCGCCATAAAGAGAAAAAAAAAGAGAAAGTATAATCGATTTATTGCATTTTTCTGAATGTTTTTCTATTCAAAATTCGATATCTCGAGTTGTGTTTATCGAATCAGTAAAGGGTTTTTATTTTGTTTCTAATTAAATAAGCTTTATAAAACAATTACAAAAAAATAATTTTTTGGAAAATTTTCATTTAAAACATTTATAATTTGCTATTTATAGGTAAAACACAAAAACAAAACGATTAAACAAATTTTTGATCATTCTTTGTTCTATTACTGAGCAAATACATTTCACAAAAATATGGAAACTTTCTTTTAACGGAAGATATAAAATGGTTTCGAGCGCAAGCCGCGCAGGTCAATAATAATATACAACCAACGCCCAGAGGTCATCTTTGGCACAAGGTTTTCTTTGGAACAATAATCAAGCCATAGTTCACCCATTCGCAAATTATTATAGACTTTGTGAAGGAACCACATAAGTAAAAAGTTTGGTAATAATATAGAGTGTTTGCCCATGACACTGTAGCATTCAACGTTTTTCAAAAACACTTGGTTCAGTTTATAACAGCAATTTTGTAAATATCACCCACCATGAAGAAGATTTCGGTTTAGCTACAGAGTGGCACTTTTTTTCGATATCTCAGGGAAAGGTGGCGTGCGATGGATTGGGCGGAACTTTGAAACGATTAGCCGCAAGCGCTAGCCTTCAAAAAATATTCAATCCTATTCAAACACCCAAACAATTGTTTGAATGGGCAACCGAGTATCTTCCAAATATATCATTTAAGTATACGACGAGTAAAGAATATGCTGACTTGTATAAGAGACTTAAAAACGCTATAACCGTTAAAGGGACTTTAGAATTTCATAGTATTATACTTATTAAGTATATGATAAGAACTTTTCCTCTCAAGAAAATAAAAATTCAAAAGAAATGTATTGAAATGATATATATGGCTAGATTAGCCACAACACTGGCGGGTGCAACCCTGCCGCCAACATTCACCACATCACACACCTACACTTACCCAGTCACGCACGCATAATTTGTCCACACCAAACGCACACACACTTTGTAACCAAAAAAACACAATTCGAAAACTTTTGTGCAAGACGGTCACGTAGAACCTGAGCCAACCCGAATTAAAATAAATGTCTTAAATCTCAACGCCTGCTTTTCGAAGTTTTATTTGAAGTTAAGTGCCGAAGTGAGTGAAAGTTTAAAGTGCAGTGAAAAGTGCATAAGTGCAGTGCCCTAAATTATATATGGTCCTTCGAGCCGGATTGGAACCGGCGACTTATGAATATCACTAGACGACTAAGCCGTCTAGGGGGCGAGTATGTTTAAGCGACATACGTTGTAGTCATTTCTTCGCAATCAGCTTATGAAATATTCCAAAGATATAGTTTATATTTTTCAGTCCCAAATCGGGGTTTTTCACAGCGAAATTGAGGAAGCCAATCCCGCGCAATGCCTCAGAGCCAATAGTGCTCGCCCCAATGAATAAATACAAAGTGTAACAAGTGCCCCGCGGCCGCCGTGGTGTGGAGGTAGTGTTGCCGGCCTACCACACCGAAGGTCCATGGTTCGAGCCCTGGTACAGGTAACATCAAAAAGTGATTTGAAAAAAGTTTTTCAAAACGGGGTCGCCCTCGGCAGTGGTTTGGCAAACTCTCCGAGTGTATTTCTGCCATGACAGGCTTCTCAGCAAAAATTCGTCTCCTTTGTAGATGCCGTTCGGAGTCGGCAAAAAACTGTAGGTCCCACCAATTTGTAGGGAAAATTCAAATCGGCACACCACAAATTGGAAGAGAAGCTTGGCGCAAAAATCTCTTAGGAGGTTTATGATGATATACCTGTTGTATATCGCGCCATAAAGAAGAGAGAAAGAACAAGTGCCCCGCACCCCCTTTCAATAAAAGTGCAGAAATAACTTAAATACATATGCCTACATACTCAAAAAAATTCTAAAAATTCTGTGAAAAAAATTTAAAATTTTGATAAATTTCTTGAAATTTTCGGGCATTTTGCGTACATTTTCTATAGTCCTTGTTAAAATAATTTTATTAAGGCCAACATTTGTAAAAATCGCAGAAAACGTCTGTGTCAATACTTATGTCCGGCACTATATTCCATTGTTTTCAATAAACTCAATAAAAAAAAATATATTATTCCCTAGCTAATTATTATATCTTTATTATTGTAAATTTGTATGTATACGTATGTGTATATGTGCCAAATATATTTGTAGCTTTTAAAAACTCGCATTAATGGAACAAAGACTGCCTGCACATTCTTAAATATCCGTGGTTAACGGGAACCTCATGTTATGGGAATAATTGTTGTACCCCCGGTAAACCCCAACTAACTGCTAAATAGTACGTAGGTTTGATTACATGTACAAATGTATGGTATAGCTAAAATCGACCATGCGTGCATATGTACATAGCCACGAGTTGGTTGTATACTATTAGTGACCTGCGCTACTTGCACTCGAAAAAAATTAATATCTTTCCGTAAAAAAAGGCTCTATCGTTTTGTAAACTGTATTTGCTCAGTTATAGAACAAAGAATAATCTAATAATTCTTTTTTAATACAAACTTTCTAAAACTAAAAAAATATTTTTTTGTAATTATTTTATAAAGCTTATTTAATTAGAAAACAAACAAAAAACCCCTTACTGATTCGATCAACACAACTTGAGATATCGAATTTTGAATAGAGGGACATTAAGAAAATGCAATAAATCATCAAAACTTTAGTCGTACAAAAAATTTCAGGCCATTTAAATATGTCATCTGGATAGTACCTAGATCGAATTTATTTCAGTTTTTTGTTTTAAACATTTATATGTAAGGTACTTCATATTTAATTTATGAATTGCAGCTCTTCTAACGGAAGTCCCAGAAACCTCGCGGCTTCAACAGGGTTGGACTATAGTAAAATTGCTGTTAGAAGAGTCGGCTCAGTTGAGCAAGTTACTAGATGGTTCGTGTCATGGGGAGACACGCCGCATGTCGGGCAGACATTTCGCATGTCTGGGTTCAGTCTGGATAGGTAATCAATTATTTATTTTAACATCCAGAACGAAGTTGAGCTAGCATGACTCTTGACCCCTTAGACAGTTCACCCTCTTGTTGTTGTTGCTGTTGTTGTTATTAACAGTGTTTCGCCTTGCCTAATGGGTACGATCACTCTAAGAAGCATCATCAAGCTCTTCTAACAGGAATCCAAGGAAACTCGCAGATTCAACAGGCTTGGACCAGAGTGATATTGGTGTTAGTAGAGCAGGTTCAATTGAACAGGAAAAGGGCTGTTCAGTATCATGAGGGGACATACCACATGCAGGGCACGTATTTGGTATGGTGAGGTTCAGTATGGATGAGTAAGAGTTTAACCTGTTACAATATCCAGAAATAAGTTGTGCTAGCATGACTCTAGTCTCCCTCGGAAGAATACGCTCATCGGCTGTTTCAGGTGGTTAGATGTCAATTACGGGGTTCACACAGGCCGAGACCTGAGGGATCTGTCTACTGACTCGGTATGAAGGTGGCTTAGAGCCCGCCGATGGTTACGCAGAGGTAATGTGGTACCGGAACTCATCATAGTGCTTGCGAGATGTTTCCTTATGTCTCTAGTGAGCGGAGCTTCATCCAATAGATGACGGTTTTGATGAGTAGGTTTTTATTAGTTCAGTAAACAGATCCGCATGCTCGTCTGCTAAACAGATCCGCATGGTCGCGTACATTGAGCATTTTGGCCTCCTGATGAAGGGAGACTCGGATAAGCAGACACCCGTGACGGCGGTGGTTTGGCAGACTTAAAACTTCATCCAGTAGGTATCAGCAAGTTTGGGCGACCATATGGGTGCAGCGAAATCAATATTGGTCGGCCAATAGCCTTATACGAGGTGTGTTCAAAAAGTATCGCGAATTTTGTGTTTTTTCAAAAATTATTTATTTATTCATGAATATCTATTTTGTCTCCTTCAAAGTAATCGCCATGAGATCTTATACACTTGTGCCAACGGTTTTTCCAATCTTCGAAGCACTTCAAAAAATAATTTTTTTGTATCTTGTTCAGCTCCTCCTTCGATGCCGTCTTTATCTCGTCAAGAGAAGCGTAACGTCGTCCTTTCATGGGCCTCTTCAGTTTAGGGAACAAGAAAAAGTCACAGGGGGCCAGATCTGGGGAATACGGTGGCTGCGGCATCATTAGTGTGTTGTTTTTGGCCAAAAAGTCGCGCACAAGCAACGATGCGTGAGCAGGGGCGTTATCGTGGTGCAAAAGCCAATTTTTGTTCTTCCACAAATCCGGGCGTTTCTGGCGGATTGCTTCGCGCAAATTGCGCATAACTTGCAGGTAATATTCCTTATTGACCGTTCTTCCCTGTGGCAAGAACTCATGATGCACCACGCCCCTGCAATCGAAGAAAACTGTCAGCAAAACTTTCACATTCGACCGAACTTGGCGCGCTTTTTTCGGTCTTGGTTCGTGCGGCAGCTTCCATTGAGATGATTGAGCTTTGGTTTCCACGTCATAACCATAAACCCACGATTCGTCACCAGTTATGACCCTCTGGAGCAAATTTGGGTCGTCGCGGACAGAGTTTAACATCTCATTAGCAATGTTCATGCGATGCTGTTTTTGGTCACAATTGAGCAATTTTGGTACGAATTTCGCGTAAAAATCGAACACGATCCAAAACACGTGCAAGCAAAGCAGCTGTCAACAATTAACTGAACATTCAAAATGGCCGAGCTTGTCGGCATAAGTGAGAGACATGAGTACCAACATAACGCCACAAAAAATTCGAAATTCGAATATACGTAACCAGCGAAAATTCAAAATTCCCGATACTTTTTGAACACACCTCGTATATAGCTAGCAACGTTTCTTTATCTTTCACCCAAGTACTGCCGGCCAGCGATTTGAGGATCTTATTGCGGCTCTGTATCTTTGAGGCTATTGCGGTGGCATGACTAGCGAAGGTGAGGCTGTTGTCGAACGTTACATCCAGGGTTTTAGGGTGGTACTCCATCTACGTGGACGTTTAACTCTTGTTCCATCTGCGCATTCCACGTCGTAAAAAGAGTCGCCATCGATTTAGTCGGAGACGGGATCAGATCTCGCTCGGTGAAGAAGCTAGAAGGTAACTCGGAGGTAACATTTAATTCTCGTACAGAGTTCGTCGATGGAGGGACCCTTACCCGAAGCCATAACCGTGCAGTCGTCGGAATAGGATACAATGTAGACTCCGTCTGGTGGGGGAGGAAGCCTCGAAATATAGAAATTAAACAAAAATAGGACATCAAACCTTGTTTGATTCTTCATGGTCTAGATTTCTTGTTCGTAAATTTGACTAACGCCTGTGTTGTACAATGGTCGCCAGAGTTGAGAAAAATATCTCTAAAGCTCAACCAAATTGAGAAAAGGGCTTTGAATATTTGGTTGAGCAAAAAATATAGACCGCAGGGGTATTTCTTACTACCTTTTAATAATTTTTTTTTCGTTAAAATTACATGTATTCGTATTATGCTTATAAACTTCGTGTGGTATAAAAATGGAAATAATTTATTTGCATATAACAAATTCAATTCAACAAACGGAACAACCGCTAACAAACAGAACTTTGACTAAGCACGTGGATTAAAACCAAAAAATTTTAGTGTCGTTTTAAATTGAAATAAAAACTTTCTTTAAATTTAAAGGTGCAATAAACATACGTTTAAAAATATATATATTTTAAACATTGAGTGGATATAGTATAGACGTATATTGTGAAATGATTTGCTACAAAACGAATATAACCTGGCTTATACAGATGTACAATATGTGCCATTAAGGCAGGTTTCTACTTTGTGAGATCAAAAGTGCATGTTCAGATAGATACATGTTTCAAGAATACGCTCTTAAGTTAGAGTTGAAATCTGTTAAATTACGAAAGTTATCGGCCGTTTGGTGCGGTCAATTGGATTATGATATATATTTATTACGTTTTTGCGTAGTATTTATTTCTGCTCTTCATCAAGAGCAGTGAACTGGAGTATAACAATTCATATTGGAGGGATAACCTGGATTATAGGAACCTGTGGTTCTTACCAACAAAAGAGAACAAAAACCCCTTCCGGAAGCCATATTGGTATTCGGCCAACAGGTTGTGTTAACTCTCTCAACTGCTCAATTCGTTTCACGAATTGTATCGATGTATAGTCTTCGCCACACGGGTCATACACACAGTGTGACCAGGTGTAAGAAAAAAAGAGGCTAAATCGGCAAAAAAAAGGTTAGAAAAAACTATTTGTATATAAAGCTGTAAACATACGATATTTTCGTCTGATGAATTAGAAGAGCTTTTCTGCGTTCAAAGTTTGGGTATTTATCATAGAGATGAGATCACGGTAATTTCAAAATTAGCGCAACATTTGGGTAAGCGTTTTAACAAGCATCTAATATTAAGCATTTTAATTTTTAAATCGACCTGTTCTAAAAAAGGGGAACTGAAAGAAATTTATCTTTTGTAAAGAGTTCATATTATCAGGTAGGCGATAAGGCAATTGGGTAATCAACTCCATTAATAATAGTTGACAACTTTTACGAATAATTTTCTGTATTTCGTCATCAATACTAACTTTATTCAACTTTAATTTTATTTTGTTATTGGTTTTTTACGGTCTGTTAACTTTACATATTTTTGGATGTTTTACGAGCTCAAGACCGGAGCACGGGTATGTACAATAACTACCTTCTGAAAGTAAAGAAGGATGTACAGGAACAAAAAGTCCAACATACATGATATACATATAGACAGAATGTCTAAGAAATTCTGTTCACTGTTGGCAGATAACAACAACAACAATCAAAGGGAAAAATTGAGTTAAGCAGCTTGCAAACTACACGCAGCATAGCCTATAGGTTAGGCAGCTGCGTTTGCAAAATCAGAAGTGCGCGGGTTCGATTCTCCGCAAGATCTTCTGAAAACAAAGCAAAACTGTACGAATTAGTCTGACAAGTAATCGTGGCTGTTTTAGAAATTGTAAAATTGTCATTTACTAATTATGACAAATATGGAAAACTAACTAGTAGTCCGATTTTGAAAATAAAACTACCTGTTATTTGTCCTTTTAATTACAAGTTTTATTATATATCAACTTTGTCACTATTATTGTTGTAAAAATCGTTTTAAATTTTCCGGCACCCCTTCTATTAATAATTTTATAGTAGTATTTGACACTTTTCGAGCTGCTGAACTCCACTTTTCCCGAAAGTCTTTAGCATTCCTTGCTACTTTTTTTGTTGTTTTAGTTTCTTTTTTGACCAATGCCCAGTATCTTTCAATTGGCCTGAGTTCCGGACAGTTGGGCGGATTTGCTTCTCGAGGCACCAAATGCACATTCTTTTTTGAATACCATTCCAAAGCCAATTTGCTATAATGACAAGAGGCTAGGTCAGGCCAAAAAAAAGTGGAAACCTTATGTCGTCTTAGGAAAGGGTTTAATCTTTTTTCTAACTTTTGATTTTTGGCGACCTTTTTGTTATTATTCAGTTTCGCTAGCTGGCTTGAGGTCCAAATTAAAATAAAAAACACAAGGGTTTTTTTATATGTAACCAATATATTTCGATTACACACGGCAATCGTCTTCCGGGTGAAAAATTTTTTTTACACGTGTGTATAACTTAACGTGGAGTTTATCATTTCTAAGCATTCTTTAATGTTTATTTGGGAGTTTATTGTTCGCGTAGTTACAAAAGCACTGCTCCTTTCTCCACAGCTGCAGATTGCTTGCCAAACCAGGAATTTACAAAGAAATTTTGACTGCGTTTTTGACTTAAAATTTCGTCTGCAATCCCGCGCGAGTCTGCTGTGTAAAAGTCCTGTCCTGGAAGCTGCGAAAAGTCGGCTAAAACATACGTCTCGTCGTCCGTGATGCAGCAATTGAATTTTTCAAAGAAACACATTTTTAGTTGCGCGATTTTTTGCTTCCACATCATCTGTCTAGAACTTTTTGAACCTTGAGCGTTTTGAGACCAGCTTGCTTTTTTGCTTTACGGGCAAAAAACCCGGAACATCCCACCTTCTGCGCTAGTTTTCTGTCTAAAATATTGGGGTTCTTCTGAAAAACGGTGATGATTGTCTTTTTCATGTTTGGTCTCTGATGCTGTTTTGGTCACTGATGCCCCTTTTTCTATCCCAACCTGGCTTACGGGTAACAACCAATTTGTCCTTAAAGTTTTTTAACACCCCCGAAACAGTTTTCGGTCTTACTTTAAGTTCTCGAGCAATTTTTTTGAAAGTCCATTGAAAGTGGTCTTGAAAACTTTTAACAATAGTTTTTCGTACTTCCAATTCGCTTGCCATTTTTATATGAACTACAGCATTTAGAGAAAATATTTTTAAACAGTATTTTTCCGACATTTATTTCTAATCATACTACGAAAAAACTATTCAAATCAAATAATTAAGAAAAAACTTGTTGGATAAAATAAAGGTGGCATTTTTTTCAAACGCACTCCTTATTGGTTCCCTAATATGAGGAAAAAAGTAGAAGCATTTATAAGAAACTATTTAAAGTGTCTAATGCATGCGGGGCCTCCACGAACTAGTGAAAGAAACTTACATATGATTGCTAAGACCCCACTTCCGTTTGATACACTTAATATTGATCACTTTGGTCCACTGCCGTCTATCAATTCGAAACGTAAACACATATTAGTTTTAGTCGATGCCTTCACAAAACTCGTGAAGCTTTATCCAACGAGCTCGACCAGCCCTAGAGAAGTAACCGCTGCTCTGGAGAAGTATTTTAATTATTTCAGCCGACCAAGACGCATAATAAGTGACAGGGGTACCTGTTTTACTTCTTAGAATTTAGTGACCTCCTATCCAAACATAATATTGGTCATGTGAAAGTAGCCGTTGCATCCCCTCAAGCCAACGGGCAAGTGGAGCGCGTTAATAAGATCCTTAAGCGCGTTAGGCAAAATAACTGATCCCATACAACATTCTGATTGGTGTAAGAAACTATTGGAAGTCGAATACGCTATAAATAACTCGGTTCACAGTTCCTATCAAGATACTCCCAGTAGGCTCTTGTTTGGTGTAGAGCAACGGGGTGTAGTGGTAGATGAACTTAATGAATATCTCCAAGATGCGCTATGTCCCGATTCCGAAAGAAATTTACCATCCTTACGCCCTTTGGCCTTGAAAGCCAGACAAAATTATGACTTAAGGCGGCAAGCTACAAGAGGCTCCGGGGCTAAGAGATACGATGTGGGAGACTATGTTGTAATTAGGAGCGTAGATACAACCGTAGAAACGAATAAAAAATTTTTACCTAAGTACAAGGGACCTTACGTGGTTCATAAGGTACTAGGAAATGACCGATACGTTATTCGCGACATTGAAAATTGCCAGTTAACGCAATTACCTTATGACAGCGTACTCGAGGCGCATCGAATGAGAAGTTGGTTGACTAGAGAGGATAATGAGGGCATGAGGCGAGTCAGCCCGGAGCAGGACCCTTTGGAAAACGATTAGTCTAAGCCTTTTTGTATGGATGATCGAGGTCGATCAATTGCCAGATTGGCTGAGCTGTAAACTTAGATTATGGTCGAACGTTGATGTAGCTTTAGTATAGGACCAGTTGCACGGCAACTCTAAATAATATTAACTCTAATCATGTAAATCCCCTTTTATGTGTTTTTCGAAATGTCCGATATCGGTTCACAAACATTATATATATATATATATATATTAAAGGTGCAATATTTATTACTCGACTTTTTTGAGTTTTCGCACAGATATGCAGTGTGGTATAGGAAATATAATGTAAAGTGTTTATATTATGTTGTTATGACACGAATTTCGCAAGTCAATGTATTTCTCGCATATTTTAAAAATATAAATTTGGAAATAGTATACCAACAGAATAAAATTGGGAGAAGAGGTCTAATGAGAAGTTTGCTGACCACGAAACATACAATCGCTGTGAAAATCGTTGTAATTTTTCTCTAATATCGATTAACAAATAAAAATTAAAAACGATCACTGCAACATTTACCTTAACCAACATTTTGTATTTCTATCTTTCTCCTTTTCAGTAAACATTTATGTAAAATTGTTGTGGTCGAAATACGATTTAGTAAATTTTCAGTGGGTATACTCTGCGTAACAATGATATGTTTAGTACCAAGTTTCATCATTCAATTGATTGTGAAGCTATTATTTGTTCATTAATATGTGGGCCGTGTCACTCCCATTTTCCAAAATTTTGCAGAAAGCAATAATAGGACGAAAAGGCCAATGTAGCTTTCCAATATTAGCATTCTATCTGCATAAGTCAATGAGATATCGGATGCTCTGTATTTCCTACACAATTTTCAGTAAACTTTTATGAACTTTTATGTGGCCGTGATCGAAAAGCTACTGAACTTATTTTCAGTGGATGTACTTTCCCCAACAATCATTATTCTAGCTTAAATGGTTTTAAAGTTATTAACATTCGAAATTTGAAAATTTCTTCATTAATGTTTGGCCGGTGCCACACCCACTTTTCAAAATGTATAAAAACAAAATCCTTAATAGAATGATAAAGTCAGTATATTTACCAAATCTTATCATTTTAACTGCTTTGGTCAACTGAATATCATTTTTATCATTAATTTGAAAAGGAAAACAAGACGTAACAGCCACTTTTGCGCTCACTTAAAATGTGAATAAAAAAACACATGTACTTACGCCTAAATTGCTTTTGCTCTAACTTCATAACGGTGCTTCACAGCTACGAAACTATGGGAGGTTATGTGTGTAATAATAAGTGTTCGATTTTCATCAAAAAGCTAAAATCGAAAATCATGGCTCTTACGCCTTTTTTGCGCATAGGGCTCGAAATATAAAAACAAATATAAAAAAAAAATATCCAACAATTTTTAATTTTGTTAAAAAAAAAAAATATCAAAAAGATTTTGTTTTCGCTACAACAAAAAGTTTGATATCAAAATAAAATAGAATTTTTGTAAAATATATGTTACGTATGCATATAAATACGTACCTACATATGAATCTACATAGTAAATTTTTTATAAGCAACAAAACGATATTTACAAAATCATGGAGTCTAATAATTTTTGATAATTATTGAAACGAAATATATTTCGTTTTGGTATTTGGCAAAACGAAAAGGCTTTCCAATATTTTTTTTTTTCATAAATAAAAAAACAATTTTTTTTGATATTTTGTTGTGCACCCCTCTTTTCAGCAAACAAAAGTTACACCAATTTTAACCCGGAAAAATATATAATAATCTTGTGCTTCTTCTATTACAAAATTTTGTACGATTAAATTTCTTACAAAACATGTATTATTTGCGTATTCACACTCCTAACTACAGATAGGAGGGCCCGAAAAGCCATATTATCTTTGGATCATCCTCTATCAGTGATATATTCAGCAAATTGGCTAAAGTAATGCAATTTAGAAATAACGGATCTAGGATGACCCAAATGCTAGACGCATTTTCTGGACTTCAACATTAGCTCAGTTAAAGTTGCACAGTTCGAACGGAGGAAACAATCGCTGCTGTAGCTGCTGCCATACAAAACAATCCACGTGTTTCGACAAGAAGCTTATCTGCTCAAATGGGTGTAAGCAGACAGTCATTACAGTCAACTATGCACAAAGATTTGGACTTATTCCCATATAAAATTCAAATGGCCAACAAACTGAACGCTGCAGACTTGCCGATTCGCTTGGAATTTTGCCAGAAGATGCTTCAAATGGTGGAAGAGGATGGAAACATGTTGAACTGTCTTTTCATGTCTGACGAGGCCCATTTCGATTTAAACGGCAACATAAACAAACAAAATTGTCGAATATGGAGTGCTTCCAACCCACAGATACTCCATGAGACGGAATTGCATCCACTTCGTGTCACAGTGTGGTGTGCAGTTTCATCACGCTGCATTGTCGGGCCCTACTTCTTCGAAGAAAACGGTCACACCGTTACGGTTACTGGAGACCGTTACTTGAGCATGTTGAGAGAGTTTTTCTATCCAGAATTACGCCGAATGAGAATTTCTTTCCACTCTGTGTGGTTTCAGCAAGATGGTGCAGCTCCTCATATAGCCCAACCTGTTATGACAGAATTGCGACGAAAATTTCCCAATAAGCTGATATCCAGAAACTCCACATTCCGTTGGCCACCCAGGTCGCCTGACCTTACTGCACCTGACTTTTTCTTGTGGGGTTATTGCAAACAGAAAGTCTTCAAAGCAAAACCAACAAATTTGAATGAACTAAGCAATCCATTCGAGAAACAATTGCGGCTATTCCTGTCTCAACTCTCCAAGCAGTAATGAACAACTTTTTGGTAAGATGCCGCACATGCATCGACGAGCAGGGGGGCATTTAAATTCCATTATTTTTAAAACTAATTAAGCTTTGTTTAATAAAATTTAATGAGCTTTAACATGAATAAAAGAAAAATGAATTCCATACACTGAAAAAAAAATTATTTGAGTTTCTTAATGTAGCAAAATTCATCAGCCACCCTGTATTTAAAAAACATGGATTCGATGAGGACTTCTAACAATTTATTTCTTAAGGTGTATCTAATATCCCCATCAAAAAAAGATATGCCGAAGTCCTTGTTGAATTATTGTTTAGTTCAATATTCAACGAAACTCTGGCTCATTTAAAGTCAACATGTATGAAACAAAATGTCTGTGAAAAGTTCGTGAAAATAAGTCCACTCTAAATTTAACGATATTTCGAGTTCAGGTGTTAAAAATAATCCAGATAACAATAAAAACGGAAGAAACAGCTATGTTTCATGATTTAGCTAAAGAAAGTAGTCAGAACAATGATTTTTAAGAAAAATACAAGGTGGCGCAAAAGTAAGCTTCCGATGTTCAGCATATCGGTTGTGGCACGTGCAGTGTGTGCTGTTGCACCGTCTTGTTAGAACCACATGTTTTCCAATCCCAATTCATCAAGTTGCGGCAAAAAGAACTCGTTGATCATTGCTCTGTAGCGCTCACCATTCACAGTAACCGTTTGGCCCCGACCGATTATTGGTCAAATAAATAGTCAGCAATATTCCGCGTTGTGGAGCAGTGTAGCGTAACATTGTTTATTAACGTGTATTTCGCATGTGTTTACTACACAAATGTCAAAACAGAACTGACTTTAGGGGCCAATCGCAAAATTTATAGCATTTTCTGATAGGAGGATTACTTTTGCGCCACCCTATACAAAGGGAATAATAATTCTTGGTTTTTTCAAGCATTCCTATTTGCATTTAACTTTTAACAATTATATACCACTCTGAACCAATTTTTATAAGGCGGGCCCTATTCCACAAAACCACTTATCAACTTTTCACTTTGCACTTTGAAAATTTTTCGTCTATTTGCAAAACTTTGTATTCCTCGGAACTGTAAAATTTGATAAGTGATAAGTTGAAGTCTATAAGTGTAATTTGCATAGTCTTTGGAATTTTTGTACTCTCTTTGCAATTTCTGTTCCACGTACGTTCTCTTGTGCAAAGTTCAAAGCTAATATTGAAAAGTGTAATTTGCAAAGACTTTGCAAATAAATGCGCTCTTTCGTTCCTCAAAAATTGTAAGTTCTTTGTTTGCAAAGCAAACTTTGATAAGTTTGTCAAACATTTGCAAGGTAAACGATCGCTTTACAAATTCATATTGTTATAATTAGTCAAGCTTTAAAAATGTTACGGCGTGAGTTTTTGTTCGACTAGGTTAAAACGTGGATATAACTAGAAATCATAGACCGAATCAATCTTTCGGGACTACCAAATTTTAATTTTAAAGATTGCTTCCGTTTAAATCAAATCCAAGTTGATTACCTTTAGCACAATACGCAGCGCAGTCATGCTTTGTCGGCTGAAAATCAACTGCTACTATGCTTGCATTGGCTCGGAAATGGTTGCCAATACCATGGAGTTGCAGCTATGCATGGTGTTGCAAAATCAACAGTTTGCAGAACCATCCATAGAGTTTTCGACATTATAATAGACGATGATGTCAGTGGTATTGCTGAAAAGTTTTTCATGATGGGTGGATTCCCTTGTATGTGTGGTTGCGTGGATGGCACAATCATTAAAATTGATGCGCCTACTATACAATTCGGATGTACGTCAAAGATTTGACAATGGATGGAGACCGGATGCTGTTGTTTTGGGTGATAGTGGTACGGGCTAAAAAACTGGTTGATACCACCATTACGCCGAATTCCCGATAACCCTGCTGAAGAGGCTTTCAATTGTTGCCACAGAAAAACCCGGCGCATAATTGAAAATAGTTTTGGTATTCTTAAAGAGAGATTCCCGTGTCTAAATTATTTGCGACTGAGGCCTGAGTTTGCAGGAAAGATATTCATTGTTTGTGCCATCTTGCACAATATTGCCAGTGGCATCGGAAGGGGTAGTGAAAACATGCAACCCTTGTAAGACACTGACAATGAAATCAAGGAATTAGATGAAAGTGCTGAAGAAGAAAATGATGCCCTTAATAATATAGATCATGTGAGTGGAATGGAAAGGGTTACTTCTCTACTGCAATACTTCTCCTAATGGCAACCATTAAAGTGAAATAAAAGTGGCCCTTTTGGCTATGATCCCTACTAGACGGACCTAACCACACTCACTAATACATGCAAGCGAAAATTGTAAATTACTAACACACACAAAGCCTTCTGTCAAGTTTTTTTTTTCTTTGTGTATCTTCTTCTTTGGTATTGTGAGTGAAATGTTAGAGCGTCGTAAAAAAATTTATAAAATATTTAATAAGGAGTTTTGCAAAGAAATTGCAAGTAATACGCCTAGATAAGGCAAGTATATAGTGCTTATTATTGTTATTAAACAAGTAAAGTCCGGGTTTATATTTTTATGCACACAAATTTTCATATTTTCAGGTGGACGGGCAAAGGAATTTTCAACTTGCGGCAAATGGAGTGAAATTATATTTTGTAAATGTTTAGTGGTATAAATATGTATTTATAGCTGATTTTTGTTGGAACGATTTTCCGTCATCCCTTGTCAAGTTTGGTTTTGTGACAATTTGTTATTTATAGATCTAATTGACTGTTGTGAACGTGAAAATTGTGTATTTTTAAATTATATTAAACATTAAAAACCAAATCTAATAATAAACCCAATTGTATTTTCATTGTTAGCTATATATGAAGTTTCCATTATTCATAACCATTAGGCCTGGCGCATGTTTGCCGTACTCATAACCATTAGCGATTGCGTGCGTTTGCATTATACCTGACTGTTAGCGCTAACCCAACTTTTCATTACGGATAATGAGAGTGAAGAGTGCAGACAGATGTGGTTTTACATGCGCAAGAAAGGGATGCCGTATACTGTACGTGTGCACACGGACAGCAAACACATGGTTAGATTTGGCACACTGCTTTTCAGAAACTAATTGAGAAAAATAACGCAAACGCAAGTCAGGCCGAGGGGTTATCTGACCAACCATTTAACTGGTACCTGTCTAGTAGGGATCTTTTTCCACTGCAAAAGCGTTGTTTCTTTTGGGGTTTGAGATTAACAGTAACAAGTTTTATGTAACCCAATTTTAAATATAGAAAGTAAAAATATCAAATTCACTTATTTTTTATTTTTAAATAAAAAACACAAAAAAAAACAATTAACAATTAACAACCGCGAATGCGAAATATTTTCTGTTTCTGCCGATGCAATTTCGCGCGTTATGGCAGAGGGTGGAAGTTCGAGCTCCCTCTCCAATTTTAGGCATTGAAGTTTTCTGTAGTAAACCTCAATCTCAAGAAGCTCCGGCCGACATTTTTTCTCTCTATCCAAAGCGTCACTTGGAAACTTGGTAGATCTCTTCCTTCTCCTTGGGTTTGGAGGGGGATTGGCAGGTGTTTCTTCTGTAATCGGTATTCTGGAATCACACTCAGCTGATGGTAGATTTTGTGAGTTTCCATAACTTTCTGGCAAATTCAATCCATCTACCACAGCTGAGTCTGAATCCAGAATATCGAGGATGGCCAAGTCAGCTTCATCCATAACGCTGTCCTTCCCCCTTCCGGATCCAGTTTTTCGGGCGTTATCCATTTTGCTCTGCAAACTAACAAAATAAAAATGAAAAGAAATAAAAATATTAGCTTATTTTCAAACATAATAAGCAGAACAATATATTTCATGTCAACGAGGTGTATTTAAACTTTGTTAAGCCACTGTATGTACAAGGTACATACGAGGTGTGTTCAAAACGTATCGCGAATTTTGAATTTTCGCTGGTTACGTATATTCGAATTTCGAATTTTTTGTGGCGTTATGTTGGTACTCATGTCTCTCACTTATGCCGACAAGCTCGGCCATTTTGAATGTTCAGTTAATTGTTGACAGCTGCTTTGCTTGCACGTGTTTTGGATCGTCTTCGATTTTTACGCGAAATTCGTACCAAAATTGCTCAATTGTGACCAAAAACAGCATCGCATGAACATTGCTAATGAGATGTTAAACTCTGTCCGCGACGACCCAAATTTGCTCCAGAGGGTCATAACTGGTGACGAATCGTGGGTTTATGGTTATGACGTGGAAACCAAAGCTCAATCATCTCAATGGAAGCTGCCGCACGAACCAAGACCGAAAAAAGCGCGCCAAGTTCGGTCGAATGTGAAAGTTTTGCTGACAGTTTTTTTCGATTGCAGGGGGTGGTGCATCATGAGTTCTTGCCACAGGGAAGAACGGTCAATAAGGAATATTACCTGCAAGTTATGCGCAATTTGCGCCAAGCAATCCGCCAGAAACGCCCGGATTTGTGGAAGAACAAAAATTGGCTTTTGCACCACAATAACGCCCCTGCTCACGCATCGTTGCTTGTGCGCGACTTTTTGGCCAAAAACAACACACTAATGATGCCGCAGCCACCGTATTCTCCAGATCTGGCCCCCTGTGACTTTTTCTTGTTCCCTAAACTGAAGAGGCCCATGAAAGGACGACGTTACGCTTCTCTTGACGAGATAAAGACGGCATCGAAGGAGGAGCTGAACAAGATACAAAAAAATGATTTTTTGAAGTGCTTCGAAGATTGGAAAAACCGTTGGCACAAGTGTATAATATCTCATAGGGATTACTTTGAAGGGGACAAAATAGATATTCATGAATAAATAAATAACTTTTGAAAAAACACAAAATTCGCGATACTTTTTGAACACACCTCGTACATACGCGAAATGAATATTTGCCTATTCAAATACTTACGGTATATTTTTACAGTACATATAGCAAATAATTATTTATTTATTTATTTATTTCAGTAATTAATTAATTATTATAATCAATTACAAAGGTAGTCTACGTAATAAATACTTACAGACTACGTGGAATACCTACAGTTACAAAGAATCTATACAAAGCAGAATTTATTATAAAAATATATTAGCGATTACAGATTTAAACACATGTTCAGTTAAAGAAAAATCAATGGCTAGAGAATTTGGAAGGAAGTTAAATTCCGACAACGCTCTGAATATGGGAGCGTTAGAGGCATAGATGGTTCGGGCACAATTCAAATAAAATATATCAGTATTACGAAGAGACCTGTTTGGAACATGAAAACAGATTCTCTCGAGGAGGCATGGGGCATCTATAGAACCATTGATAATTTCATAGACAAAAGTGAGCGAAAGAATGGATCTTCTGCACTGCAGTGTTTGGAGACTAATAAGAGCACACCTGGATGCATATGAGGGCATCGGATCCGAAAAGTTAAATGAACGCAGCGCGAAGCGAACAAAGATTTTTTGCACTCGTTCCAGCCTCCTGATATGGCACTCATGATACGGTCTCCAAATAAAGCAGGCGTACTCTAGTTTAGAACGAACGAGCGAAGTGAACAGTAATTTAAGAGTATACAGGGTGGCTAATGAAAGCCGCTACCAAAAAAAAATTAAATAACTTTTTTTCTATTTAATGAATCTGGTTAATTTTTTTTTTATTTTGCAGATTGACTTTTACATTTAACAAAAATGGATAACTGGGACACTGAAACAAGAATTTGGATTGTCCGCCGCTATCACGCACTGGAGTCCGTAGTTTCGGTTCAAAAAGAGTATAGGCGCACGTTTGGCGGCAATCCTCCGAGCAGATGGACCATAATAAGACTTGTAAACAATTTTGCCGAGCATGGGACAGTCAACAGAAGACCTTACCATCGAAACCCTTCAGTTCGAACGGAGGAAACAATCGCTGCTGTAGCTGCTGCCATACAAAACAATCCACGTGTTTCGACAAGAAGCTTATCTGCTCAAATGGGTGTAAGCAGACAGTCATTACAGTCAATTATGCACAAAGATTTGGACTTATTCCCATATAAAATTCAAATGGCCAACAAACTGAACGCTGCAGACTTGCCAATTCGCTTGGAATTTTGCCAGAAGATGCTTCAAATGGTGGAAGAGGATGGAAACATGTTGAACTGTCTTTTCATGTCTGACGAGGCCCATTTCGATTTAAACGGCAACATAAACAAACAAAATTGTCGAATATGGAGTGCTTCCAACCCACAGATACTCCATGAGACGGAATTGCATCCACTTCGTATCACAGTGTGGTGTGCAGTTTCATCACGCTGCATTGTCGGGCCCTACTTCTTCGAAGAAAACGGTCACACCGTTACGGTTACTGGAGACCGTTACTTGAGCATGTTGAGAGAGTTTTTCTATCCAGAATTACGCCGAATGAGAATTTCTTTCAACTCTGTGTGGTTTCAGCAAGATGGTGCAGGTCCTCATATAGCCCAACCTGTTATGACAGAATTGCGACGAAAATTTCCCAATAAGCTGATATCCAGAAACTCCACATTCCGTTGGCCACCCAGGTCGCCTGACCTTACTGCACCTGACTTTTTCTTGTGGGGTTATTGCAAACAGAAAGTCTTCAAAGCAAAACCAACAAATTTGAAAGGCAATCCATTCGAGAAACAATTGCGGCTATTCCTGTCTCAACTCTCCAAGCAGTAATGAACAACTTTTTGGTAAGATGCCGCACATGCATCGACGAGCAGGGGGGGGCATTTAAATTCCATTATTTTTAAAACTACTTAAGCTATATTTAATAAAATTTAATGAGCTTTTACATGAATAAAAGAAAAATGAATTCCATACACTGAAAAAAAAATTATTTGAGTTTCTTAATGTAGCAAAATTCATCAGCCACCCTGTATGGATCAGTGAAGTCTGATCCAAAACGGCGTATAAAGGCCAGAACTGAGCAGGATTTAGCAATTGTAGAGTTTAAATGAGTAGTAAACGTAAATTTTGAATCGAAAACTACCCCTAAGTCCTTAATTTCGTTGAGACTTGAGAGGCGGGAGCCACCAATTAAATAAGATGTGGGAATGGAAAAACGGGACTTTGAGAAAGTTACGTGGAAACATTTGCTTACATTCAGCGGCAGGTTATTAGAATTACACCAGGTAGCGAGGTTATTTAGATCGGATTGAATTTTGCCTGAGTCTGAGGGATATGAGATCGTTGAGAAGATCTTTAAATCATCAGCATATAGCAGAAAGTTGGAGTGTTGGAAACAAGCCGAGATGTCATTTATAAATATAACAAATAGCAACGGCCCAAGAATGCTACCTTGTGGTACCCCCGAGGTGGCCACAAATGAATTAGAATGAGTATTGTCTATCACGACTACGCAATTACGCTGCGCTAGGTAAGATTTTACCCAGGATAAAAATACTGAGTGAAAGCCCACACTCGCTAATTTAGAAATCAAGATCGTGTGACTAACCTTGTCAAACGCCTTCGAGAAATCAGTGTATATCGCATCAACTTGGAGGTGGTTGCTGAAAGCTGAAAAGCAGAATTCGGAGAAAATCGATAAGTTTGACACAGTGGATCTGCCGGACATAAAACCATGCTGATTGTCAGTGATTAGACGCCGGACGGCAAAATACATTTTCTGTTTCACAATATACTCAAACAGTTTAGAAGTACTTGACAATTTTGCAATGGGCCTATAGTTCGCGACATTATTTTTGTTACCACTCTTGAAAGTAGGGGTGATAAAGGTTACCTTCCATGCATCAATAAACACCCCGGTCTCGAGAGATTTGTTAAAAATTGTCTGTGTAGATGCTTTTATGTTCAGGATTCCATCAACAACATCATCGAGTGATAGAGTTAGGGCACCAAAATTAATTAACGAGTTACCCGTTGAAGGAAACTCCAAAGGGATATCCAAGTGTGTAACGAAATTGGAGCAGAAAAAATCGGCAAATAGATTAGCCGCATCAGAAGATGACGAGGCATGCCGCGAATTATAGAACACTGATGACGGGATATTTGAGCACTGTTTTTTAGATTTAACATAGTTCCAAAATGCCTTTGGATTTTCCTTAATATCAGATTCAAAATTGCGTACGAACCTACTATGGAGCCTCTTGCCTAGCATTTTGAATTTTTTGGCATACCGAATGTACTTAATCTTATGATCGGCTGAATTCGTGGTTTTGAATTTCTTGTGATATCTATTCCTCAGATTCTTTAGCTTCTTTAGTTCTTTAGTATACCACGGAATTTTATAACAATTCTTTTTTCTTGGCGGTATGCTTCTTGTACAAATTTGAGTCATTATGTTTTTAAAAATATTAAAACAACTAGGAGGTTCAATTCCCAGAAAAAGGGCTTCCCAATCAATCGAAGAAACTTCTTGAGAGACAATGCCGAAATTGCCACGTCTAAATAAAAAGCTTGGGGTTTCATTATCGTTAACGAGACTTTCAAAAATATAAAATTCGACGTCAAGACTTAGCGGGATGTGGTGAATACCAGAGCAAGACAGCGGCTCAAGGCACTCAGTTACCGTACAATTAATATTATCATTAATGAAAACAAGATCAAGCGTTCTGGCTAACTGATTGGAGAAACTATTTATCTGAGAAAGGTTAACACTCAGGAAATTATCGATGAGGTACATCTCAACGGTACTATTAACATTTTTCGGAATAAGAGTTGCACTATCGTCGAGATATGCCCATTCAACATTAGGTAGATTAAAGTCACCTACGATGCAGAAGTTATTACCATCCTGATTGCGTACTACATCAATAACATTATCTACATGCGATTTGTAAAGAGACTCACTACTAGATGGAGGTATATACGAAGCACAGATAAAAATCTTAGATTTACCAGCTATAGATACACAAAGTTGGTCCAATAAAGAATCGCTATAACTCAGATCCACAAGCGTTGAATGTAAATGCCGGCGTACAGCGATTATATTGTGCATATACCCGTTTTTCTAATAAGCAAGACTTGTTTATTGAGCGCACTGTTAACTCACAACAACAATGTGTATGATAACGATTTGTGTTGTTGTTGTCAACAAGATGCTTGTTAGTTATTAGCATTGCACAATATAAGAGTAAATAGAAATTCCAACAGTAACAAATGAGGCAAATATAAATATTTGCTATGTGTAGGCAATAAATTGTTGTACTTACCAATGTCCAGCTCTTCCAGAGCCCAAACAGACTGTCCCTCGCATAGGTCCATGTTTTTTGGGCCGACGCCAGTTGCAGGGATTGGGCTTTTTTCAAAACATCCTCCCAGGCAGCCTGTTTATCTAATTTGTTAACCTTCAAAATGAAATATAAACTTAATTATGTTTGAAATTTGCAATAATTTTATAAAAAAAATACTTACTTTATTGTTTTGAAAATTTGCAAATAAAATCTCTCTTTTTTTTCTTTTATTATATTCAAAGCTGCAAGTTTTTTTTTCCAATTTTTACTTTGCGGCTCATTTTAAATCTTTACCTCAGTAATGCAAAGTGATTAGTGATATGACAGAAATGCAAAGTTGATTAAACGCTTTGTGGAACACTTTGCACACTCACTTTGCAAGAGAGCCCAGAAACTTTGCAGAGAGTGCAAAGTATTTGCAAAAATATGCTCTCTTAGCAAAGCCTTTGTAAAACTAAGCTCAGCGCATAGTGAGTTTTGCAAAGAATATTGTGGAATAGAAATGCTTTTCACTTTGCAATAAAATACAAATCGATAAGTGCAAAGTGAAAAGATGATAAGTTGTTTTGTGGAATAGGGCCCAGGTCTTCAAATAAAGCATGTTTATACATTTTTCCCTTTTTTTCCTTTTTCTTATAATATCATATTAAACGCAATTAGTCAATAAAAATAGGGTTGTTTTCTTTCGCAAGATGCTGCTATTGTACATCGGCTGTTTTCGATAAAATTATTATCGATTAATGTTATCTAATTTAAGTTATTTTTTTCAGATTTTTCCCTACGTTGGAAACTTTAAAGAAAATGAATTTTTGATATTGGGTCAACGGTAGCAAGACCTTACGACTTACGAAATCGATAGATACTATTATAAAACCGCTCGAGGGTAAGGATGTACACTGCAAAAGTATTGGCAAATGCCGTAGACAATATATGCGTTTACATTTGAAATAAAATGATGGTATGAAATTTTGAAGACTACCTTTACCAGCTTTTTATTTTCTATTTTTAGTGCTACCTACAAAAAGGCAATTGCAGTTGTGATTATTTTAGTTTTAGGTGCATATGTACATATTTAACAGCCTACGAAAAATAGTAGGAACGAGTAACACAGCAGCACAGTTGGTACAATGCTGCTCTAATAACAGTTATTAGTGGATATGTTATGTAATATGGGTGGCCATATGTCAAATTTAAAAACTTAAGCTCACCGAGATGTTAGTCAAAAATCGATCGCAACATCTCCCGGTTTTTCACCCATCTCCATCAGTGCACCACCAGCGGAATTTTATTTTCAACAAACCATACTGCCATCGTGTACTGACCTATGTGCTAAGCCTCAAGTCCATAGGTCACCCGGAAACTAGTTTAAAGTTTCTAGCTTACCGGGAAGTTACTCAAAAATCGATTGCAAAATTCCGCCCCGTCCCCTCGTTTTTCAGTTATGTAGATCAGAGCGCCATTTAGCGGAATGTTGTGTACAGGGTATAGCATGGTAATTCATTGTTGATCTATGGTAAGTTCTAATGCACTAGCTTACCGAGAAGTTACTTAAAAATGAATCACAAATCCCAAATTTTAAATAAATTTTCCGTATATCACGCGCCATGTAGCAGATTTTTTTCGTTTACATTGCATTGTCACGGAGTTCTGAACTATGTTACAAGTTTCAAGTGTCTAACGCAACGGGAAGTTACCTAAAATGACTGCAAAATTCCGAAATTTCGTTTGGAAATGAGCGGACAAAGAAGAAAGGGGCTTAATACAAGGTGGCGCAAAAGTAATCCTCCTATCAGAAAATGCTATAAATTTTGCGATTGGCCCCTAAAGTCAGTTCTGTTTTGACATTTGTGTAGTAAACACATGCGAAATACACGTTAATAAACAATGTTACGCTACACTGCTCCAGAACGCGGAATATTACTGACTATTTATTTGACCAATAATCGGTCGGGGCCAAACGGTTACTGTGAATGGTGAGCGCTACAGAGCAATGATCAACGAGTTCTTTTTGCCGCAACTTGATGAATTGGGATTGGAAAACATGTGGTTCCAACAAGACGGTGCAACAGCACACACTGCACGTGCCACAACCGATATGCTGAACATCGGAAGCTTACTTTTGCGCCACCTTGTATAAAGATAGTAAAATAACCTATAAAGTATAAGTCACGCAAGGGCAAAGTTTTTGATACTGTGGTTGCATGTGACATGTGTTAAAACCTTTAATTTCGATGTCTATCTTATAGTGTCGTCTTGTGGAATTTCTTTTCGTTTGATATTTTCACTGCTATTTGTTTTAGAAAATTAATAAAGTCGCTCAGTGCTGGGCCCTTTAAATGCAATTGCTAGGTTGTCAAACCATGAGAAATTAATCGTGAATTGCATTATTGTTTGTAATTCATCCATGCGATGTTTTCTTGGATCGAATAACTGAGTAAGTGAGGTCCAAAACCTTCTCTCTAACGGAAGTAACAAACGTAGGATCACTTATTGACTCACCTTTCGCGTTGGTATCCGTACTTCCCCACAATGTATGATATAGCTACCGTTGGTTCCAACGATAAGACCTACGTTTTTGTGCTTAGCTTCATCTCTGTTTGCTTCCGCCAGGCGGTCCACGGCTCCTGGACCAGAATCACATCCACCTTGTAGGTTAATATCGAATGGATGTATTTTTTAAAAATATTTTATTCGTTAACAAATGTTGCAACAGTTCAATGTGAAAATTGAATTAATATAAACATTTTTGAAAAGTTAAAAATCAAAATTGAAAATTAAAATATCGTAATACATATTAAATTACAGAATTCAAAGTAATAAAATTACAAAGTTAAATAAAAGTAATGAACGTAACATAATATAAGATCCCTACAATACTCCCCCTTCCAGAGAGTTTATGTTAATTAAATAAGTTAAATGAAACTTTCTTTTTTGTTACAATTATGTTGTGATTATCAGTGTTAGATTCAATTATCGCTGGTTTTAACCTGTCAATCGGGATAGTTTTGATTTCATTATCGATTTCTATTTTAAAATACTTCTTGTTTTTTTCAAAGACCCTAAATGGCCCTTCATAGGGTTGTTGTAAGGAACGTTTATTAATTGAGCGTACGAAAACAAACTTACGGGTTTTTAAATCTTTCGGAATGCAAATACCAACATCAGAACTATGATGATTTAAACCCGAATATACATTTCTAAATTTTTCACGCAAAGAATCCAGAATTTCGGATGGCGTTAAATTTTCAGAAGATGGAACAACAAGTTCACCGGTCAATCGTAAGTTTTGTCCAAAAACCATCTCAGCCATTGTTGCTGAAATATCATAACAGTATTAGAGGTAGCACATCATACCAATCTCTGGTCCAATTTCTAGCCATTATGCCTATGGAAACGCTCTACGAGTATAATACCATTCGCTTGAGGATGGTAAGATGACGTTGTAATTTGATGACTGCCTAATAACTGTGTTAATTCTGAAAACAATTTAGATGTAAATTGAGCGCCCAGATCAGTAGTTATTTCTAGTGGAACACCGAAACGAGATATATATTCACGTACAAATTTATTAGCATTTGTCGCTGCAGAAATATCCCTTAACCCGTATGCTTTTGGCCAACGAGTGAACCTATCGATTATCGTTAAAATATAGCGATGTCCTTTTGAAATGGGTAAAGGCCCTACAATATCTAATGTGCTGAAATCTTTTCGTGGGTATTGGAATTTTACTCACTGGAGATTTTGTATGCCCATAAACTTTAGACTTCTGACAACTAATACATTCTCTAGACCATGTATTAATTTCTTTGTTCATGTTTGGCCAAAAATATTTTTTAATTATTAATCGGCGGGTAGCTTTAGTACCCGGATGCGCTATCCCATGTACTTTATCAAATACAGTTTTCCGCAAAGTACTTGGAACAAATGGCCTAGGAAAATCTCCTGAAGATTCACACCATATATTGAAATTTATAAGGGGAATTTTAACTAACTTTAAATTTTGAAATGTTTGTTTAGATACTAGATTGGTTAGTTCACTAACTTTTTGCTGTTCATTTTCTAAGATTTTAAAATTTAGTTCCGAATTCTTAATTGCCTCTATCTCAAAGGCTCTGGATAAAGTATCAGCCACAACATTTGTTTGTCCCTTAATGTACTGTATATCATTTGTAAATTGTGCAATAAAGTCAAGATGCCTGGTCTGCCGTGGACTCCGTTCAGTTTTGGAATTAAGTGCAAAAATCAGGGGCTTATGATCAGTAAAAACAGTAAATTCTCTTCCTTCTAATAGATATCGAAAATGTTTAACATTCAGATAAATTTCTAACAATTCTTTGTCAAACGCACTATATTTCAATTCTGCGGGAGAAAGTTTCTTCGAAAAGAAAGCGAGTGGTTCAGACATGTTATTGAATTGTTGCTCTATAACACCACCAACTGCCGTATTGGATGCATCTACAGTTAAAGACAATTTTGCATCTTTGCTAAAATGATTTAACAAAATCTTAGATGCAAATTTCTCTTTAATGCATTCAAACGCTTTAATTGAAATATCATCCCAAACTAAAACTTTATTTCGCTTTTTGCTTGTTTTGTTACTTAAACCATATAAAACCCCAGTAAATTCTGCTAACTGTGAAATATATCTATGATAATAGTTAACCATACCTATAAACTTTTGTGCCTGTTTTATAGACTTTGGCCGCTAAAAATCTAGAAGAGCTTCTATTCTACTTTCAGAAGGTTTAATTCCTGTTTCCGATATACGAGTACTATGCCCCAAAAAATCAATATTAGCAACTCCAAAAATACATTTGCTTGGTTTGACGTTTAAACCATACACAGAAAAACGCTGTGGCGTTATGTTGGTACTCATGTCTCTCACTTATGCCGACAAGCTCGGCCATTTTGAATGTTCAGTTAATTGTTGACAGCTGCTTTGCTTGCACGTGTTTTGGATCGTCTTCGATTTTTACGCGAAATTCGTACCAAAATTGCTCAATTGTGAGCAAAAACAGCATCGCATGAACATTGCTAATGAGATGTTAAACTCTGTCCGCGACGACCCAAATTTGCTCCAGAGGGTCATAACTGGTGACGAATCGTGGGTTTATGGTTATAACGTGGAAACCAAAGCTCAATCATCTCAATGGAAGCTGCCGCACGAACCAAGACCGAAAAAAGCGCGCCAAGTTCGGTCGAATGTGAAAGTTTTGCTGACAGTTTTCTTCGATTGCAGGGGCGTGGTGCATCATGAGTTCTTGCCACAGGGAAGAACGATCAATAAGGAATATTACCTGCAAGTTATGCGCAATTTGCCCGAAGCAATCCGCCAGAAACGCCCGGATTTGTGGAAGAACAAAAATTGGCTTTTGCACCACGATAACGCCCCTGCTCACGCATCGTTGCTTGTGCGCGACTTTTTGGCCAAAAATAACACACTAATGATGCCGCAGCCACCGTATTCCCCAGATCTGGCCCCCTGTGACTTTTTCTTGTTCCCTAAACTGAAGAGGCCCATGAAAGGACGACTTACGCTTCTCTTGACGAGATAAAGACGGCATCGAAGGAGGAGCTGAACAAGATACAAAAAAATGATTTTTTGAAGTGCTTCGAAGATTGGAAAAACCGTTGGCACAAGTGTATAATATCTCATGGGGATTACTTTGAAGGGGACAAAATAGATATTCATGAATAAATAAATAATTTTTGAAAAAACACAAAATTCGCGATACTTTTTGAACACACCTCGTACGTAGATCCTTAAAATGTTGTTCTTCACTCTCACCCGCTACTAACAAATTATCAATGTATGCATAAACAAAATCGAATTCACCTGCAATTTTATTGATGAACCTCTGAAACATCTGTTCTGAGTTCCTTAGACCGAAAGGCATTCGAACGAACTCAAACATGCCAAAAGGAGTGGTAATCGCTGTTTTATAAATATCCTCTTCTGCCATTGGAATCTGATGATATGCTCTAACTAGATCTAATTTTGAAAAAATTTTTTTATTTCTAAGATTCATATTCAAATCGTGAATATGGGGAAAAGGTTAACGGTCAGGAACAGTAACAGTGTTAAGTCTTCTAAAATCACCGCAGGGACGCCAGTCATTGCAATCTTTTTTTGGTACTAAATGAAGGAGTGATGCTACAGAGGAGTTTGATGGTCTACAAACTCCAGTCTTTACTTAAAAATTAAACTCAGTTTTAGCTACTTTGAATTTGATAGGATCTAGAGGTCTCGGTTTTGAAAAAGGCAGGTTACCTTCTGTTACAAGTCTGTAAACTGTGGTATGCTTAACCGGCATCGAATAATTGGGTTCAGCAATAAGGGAATGAAATTCCTTCAACAATTTTGTGTATTGGTCATCGACTGAAAAAATGTTTGGAAGAGGAACATTGCAAAAGTACGAAATTGTATTAACTGACAGATTTGTTAATGGATCCACTAAGCATTTGTTTTTTATGTCAATAAGAAGTCCATATTTACATAAAAAATCAGCACCTATAATCGGTTTCGCAATATCAGCGATAAAAAACACAAAGGAAACTCGCGACTGAACCCTAAATTAACATTTAAAAGTTTTTTCCCGTATGTAAAAATAGTTGAACCGTTAGCTGCTGTTAAGATAATATCCGATGATTTTTTAGTACACGAAAATTTTCAAACCGGAAGCACTTAAATTTCTGCTCCGCTATCAATTAAAAAATTCAATTTGTTGTCTTTATCAAATACAAATAAGCGACCTGTTGATATCTCCAAATTTCCGCTATTCGTCGCCGCAACAACGGAAGATTTTCGTTTGTTTGACTATCATTTTTTTCAAAAGCACACGGTTGCTCGCATCTCCAAGCTTTATTTCCAAACTTATAGTGGTATCGGCATAACCAATTCGGATTATCACGCGATTTTGAACGATATCTAACAGGACTTCGGAAACTACTTCTACTTGCTGAACGTGATCTCGAATAATTTTGACTAATTTCCTTTCTAATTTCGCTTAATTCCAAAGATAATTTTTGAAAATTTTCACAAATCAACGAAGTAGTTTTAACCAAATTAGTAATGATTGAGTTATCTCCTTTTGAATTTTGAGAATTGTTTACTAAAGCAATTTCATTTTTGTTGATAACTTCCAAAACATTATCTGCCAATTAAGTTAATTCATTCATATCTTGAACTAGTCAAAATTACATTTAAACTTTTTGGACATTTACGCATCCAAAGTTTCTTTAAAACTTCTTGGCTAAAATTAGAACCAGAGAGTACTGCAAGAGATCTGTAAAATTGCGAGGGCTTACGATTTTTTTAAACGCAGAAAATTTATTAACTTCCGGTGGATTCCTAATAAAATCCAAAATAGTTACAATTATTTCCTGAGGCAGTGCCGTAATAATATGCTCATATTTTATATTTTCTTGAGTAATATTTTTAGTGTTAAACTGCATTTCGGCATGAATGAACCATGCCTCAGGGCAGTTAGTCCAAAATTGAGGAAGTTTGACAGAGGTGGCACAAATTTCAATGTTATTTTGATTTGCATATGGATTTATTAGGTCATTTTGAAATGAGGCACCTTCTAAATCGATAAGTGAATCGTTACCTCGATTTGTTGATGTAGACGTGTGTGTGTCGTGTGGTGGCGTTCGCAGCATAATTAATTGAAAAGGATACCAAAGAAAAATATAAACTTTTACAAACCAACCTTATTTGTGTTGGTACAAAATGTTCTATATGAACTCCGGAAAAGAGAGTTTATAGCTTTCAGAATTTTAAAATTAATTAAATTGTCATTAGTATTCATAATTATACATACTTCAAATTTATAATATACGTAAGAATAAAATCAAATGATACAGCTCACCACGGTGATAAATTCTTAATTTTTTGTCTTGGTAGTTTGTTGTTCTTTGCTTATATTTGCCATTGTTGTTGTTTTTGTTGTTGTTGTTCGCTTCCTTTGATTATGTGAGCTTTTCTTATTTGACACATCTATGTATATTTGCAATTGGTTGGAACAATTGTTTATAAAATTTTCGAATTAAAATTTTTGTTTTTGCGCTGATTTTCAAATACCATTATTGCACTAATTCCGTTTATTTTCCTTTCAAACTTCTTAAGTAAGATGTTGGAATCTTCTTTCAATGTATCGATATAGATGTATAAACTATTGTTTAATCATAATTCGCAACTTATATTGAGCAAACTGTATCTCATAACGAGAACTTAAAAATTAGCATTTCATTATTTATGTACTCCAATTTAATTTGTTCAGCTATCTGACATCTTTTCATATGCGCATTTTTGGAGATTTATTAATATTCTTCTATTTTTTAATAATATATAGACCGGTAGGATCGCCAATTGTAGGTTAATATCGAATGGATGTATTTTTTAAAAATATTTTATTCGTTAACAAATGTTGCAACAGTTCAATGTGAAAATTGAATTAATATGAAAATTTTTGAAAAGTTAAAAATCAAAATTGAAAATTAAAATATTGTAATACATATTAAATTACAGAATTCAAAGTAATAAAATTACAAAGTTAAATAAGAGTAATGAACTTAACATAATATAAGATCCCTACACACCTCGCCTCATTTTCGGCGGAGGAAAAGGTCGGCGGATGCCACCTTAGAGTTTTGGAGATTTGTTTGACGGTTGATTATCATCAAACAGATCCATATCCTCCTCAGAGGCTAGGAGCCACTCCTCCGAAAATTCAGGAATACACACCATACTCATGAGCACCGCCTCCCCTACAGGCTCATCCCCCCATCCCGAGTGACCTCCCCTGGCATCGGCATGGTAGATCCTAAAGGACAAAAACACTCCCCGAAGGTTTTGGGGTACTTCCTTGAGGTACTGCCCGACTGTCGTGGTAGGGATTTGGTATGACCAGTGGAACATTCTAGGTCATGTCAGATTGGTAATCAGAGTCATCATATCCGTAGATCAACCATCGAGTTGCACGTCATTACCTTTCTGCATATTAGTCGCCTCTCACGATCGGTATGCCTACCTCGGGCATAGTCTAACACCCTAACCCGCAGGGGGGACCATATTAGATAACCCCTCTTATTCAGAGAGAGGCCCGTGGCATCAGCACTTTCCGATTGGGTTCTCTACTCTGAGCCCCTCCAATTGTGAGGTGATAGGTTCTGGTGGTAAAAACCAGAATTATCTCTGGCTGGGAGGGTTCAGCAGGTAGCCACAATAGAGTCCTTGGTTTGTTTGAGTAGCGACAAAACACTCCCTGGGAATTGTTGCACCTTACACCGTATAGCCCCACCCCCACTGTTGCGGGAACGATTTGATATGACCACATTACCTTATGTGGATTTTAGTCGTATCTTACGAAGGGCATACCTTGTATCTCGGGCATATTCTAATCCCTTAACCAGTGTGTCGAGGGGCCTCACCTTCTAGTTCTAACCCACCCCCTACAAGCGAGATGAGATAGTTTCGTTTTTGTAAACTTTGTTTCTCAGATTTTTGTGGAATTAAATAAAACAAACAAATAAAAATGAAATGAAATTAAATAAAAGGGAAAAAGGAAGCAAAACCAAAAGCAATAAAAGAGCAACATAGACTATTGAAAAGAAACTTGAATGAAATGAGAGTAAAGAAAAAGATCAGAGGTACGGAAATGAAGCTAAAAAAAAGAAACAGCAAGGAAATGAAACGGTAAAATAAGTTAAAAATAGAAATTAAGGAAAAGAATATGAATAAAGGGAAAGGAAACGAAATTAAATAAAGGAAAGGGAATTATAGATAAGGAACGGATAGGAAAGAAAAGTAACGGGAAAAAAACTTCAAGGAAAAGCGCGGAAATGTAGGTGAAGGAACATCAATACAATAAAATAAATAAAAATAGAAACTATATTCAGAAAACTACAATTCATATTCAGAAAGTAAAATTGATATTCAGAATTTTCAATAATTATACAGAAAGTTGCAATTCATATTAAAAAAGTTACAATTCATATTCAGAATTTTCATTTCATATTCAGAAAATTACATTCACATTTAGAAAGTTACAATTCATATTCAGAATTTCTTTTCAAATTCAGAAAATTACAATTGAGAATTTCCCATTAATATTCAAAAAGTTGCAATTCATATTCAGAAACTTGCAACTGATATTCAGAAACTTACAATTGATATTCAGAGTGGTGGTCTCCCTCTTCCTCTGCATCTACGGCATGTGTCGAAGAATACCTTCTGGGCAGGAGCATCTTCATTAATTTGCGCAACATGTCTTAGCCAATGAAGCAGCTGGGTTTTAGTTTGCTGAACTATGTGGACGTCTGTGTGTAGCTCATCATTAAATTTTCTTCGGTACACGGCGTAGCAATTAATCTTGCGAAGAACCTTTCTTTCTTATACTCCCAGAGCCGATAAGTAACTTACAGAGTGTTATTTTCGTTCTTCGAGAGAGGACTTCACTTCTCAGTTACATACTCAGTCCGAAGTAGCACTTGTTTGCAAGAGTAATTCTCCGTTTGATTTCTGTATAGGCCGACATTATTATTCGTGTTAATGCTGATTCCGAGTTAAAATAAATCCTTATTGCTACCAAAAGTGGCGTGGCTGCGAAGACGGCAAACGCGCTGACCTTTTGCTTGATGACGGCATGAGTTTTTCCTGGGAGCAGTGAAATTTTCGGAAATTAAATTGTAACTTTCTGAATATCAATTGTAAGTTTCTGAATATCAATTCTAACTTTCCGAATATTAATTGGAAATTCTGAATATCAATTGTAACTTTCTGAATTTGAATTGTAATTTTGTGAATATGAAATGGAAATTCTGAATAATAATTGTAAATATCTGAATATGAAATGGAAATTCTGAACTTTAATTGTAACTTTCTGAATATCAATTGTACCTTTCTGAATATTAATTGGAAATTCTGAATATCAATTGTAATTTTCTGAATATGAAATTTATACTATGAATATGAATTGTAACTTTCTGAATATGAAATGGAAATTCTGAATATCAATTATAAATTTCTGAATAAAAAAGAAGAATGTATAGCGCGATATACAACAGCTATATCATCATAAACCTCCTAAGAGATATTTGCGCAGAGCTTCTCTTTCAATTTGTGGTGTGCCTATTAGAATTTTTTTCTACAGTTTTTGGCCGACTCCGAACGTCATCTACAAAGGAGATGAATTTTTTGCTGAGAAGCCTTCCATGGCAGAAATAGACTCGGAGAGTTTGCCAAACCACTACCGAGGGGCGACTCCGTTTTGAAAACCAATTTTTATGGTACTGTCCCAGGACTCGAACCTTTTTTAAATGAGATTGTTTTCCACAGATATATATGTATATGTATAGATGTACATATGCGCTGCGCTATTTACAAATTTTAATCTATTTTTTAGGGCGCCATCAATGATTTTGAAATGTTTCTACACATAAATACGCGATATGATGATTGTGAAGATTTGTGCGAAGTTTATGGAAATCTAGCTATATCCTTTTATTTACTAAGGAAGTACGATATGACTGAAAAATATTTGCGCAATTATTACAACTATAAAGGTTAGTATAATATAATATTTAAAATGTAAAACTTGTAACTTAGCACATAGATTGCGAAAAGTGTCTTACAGCTACACATATCGTAGCTCGTTCAAGTGAAAGTTAAAATACAGTTTGAAATATCGATTAACGATAATCACTCATTCACAATCGGAACTGTCAGTAAAAATAAACAAATACGGTACAAATAGGTAGTTTTATTTACTAGTAATAAACGCAGTACAACTTCACAAGTTTGGTGACTCCACAGTAAGTTCATGATACAACACTTGAATATAAACTGATCATCTTGCTTTGCTTGCTTACTGTCTTTCATAGTCCGACAGGGTACTTCCTTAAGCTCCTAGAAGTTTCTAGGTTGTCCCCTCTTCGTGTTCTCGAAGGGGCGCTGTTATGTGCCAACATATTTTTTTGCTTCGTATCCGTAAACACTTACTGTTTCTCTTTGTCGTGCTTACATGCATGAGTGTAGTCATCGCTATCTCTGTTGTGCAGTGTGACCAGGTGTTAGAAAAAAAAGAGGCTAAATCGGCAAAAAAAAAGGTTAGAAAGGGCCAAAATTAAGAAAAAAAAAGAGGCTAAAAAAAAGTCAGACATTTTTTTACGAAATCCATTTCAAATTTTTTATTTTAGTTTAAACTATTTGTATATAAAGCTGTAGGCATAACTTAAAGGAACCATTCTTGTTTTAACACATATGAGGCACATTTTCCTTGACAAGGAATTTTTTCAAAGAAACACATTTTTGCCTCTCTTGTAGATGGTGATCCGGTGTCAGACATCTCGTAGCAGTTCTGAGTTCAATGTTCTTTCTCCAGTGTGTGTTACATATTGGCGATGCGTAGCTCAGAACTGGCTAGGAGATTGCCTTGTACGTTGCCAGCAACGTTTCTTTGTCTTTTTTTTGTCAAGTGTTGTCAGCAAGTGACTTGAGATTTTTTTTGCGGCTTTGTACTTTAGTGGCAATCGCAGCTGCATGAGCATGTTATCAAACGTGATTCCTAAGATTTTGGGATGTGTGACAGTCGGAAGCTTTATGCCGTCGACGTAGACGTCTATTTCAAAGTTCTTTTGCTCTGCCCACATCGTAAATAAGGTGGCCGAGGATTTAGTCGGTGACAGTGACTGATTTCACCCAGCGAAGAAACCGGACAAGGATGGGAGGTAAGAGTTAATTCTTGAGCACAGCTTTACGGAGGGGCCAGTAGCCAGAATCGTGCATTCATCGGCGTAAGAGACGATCGATACATCCTTTGGTGGGGAGGGGAGCTTCGATAAGTAGTAATTAAATAAAAAATCTTGGGCTTCCCTTTTGGTCGATATATAAGTTAATACAGGCAATATCATGTTCGTGTCCACACTTGCCACTGGATTCGGATATTCGGATGGAAAAAATTATCAGCGTTGATTCCTTCCGCTTCCATAGCCTCGTGAAATCGTAACTGTAGCTACGATTTATTGCCTGTAGTGTTCAGGCGTTCAGCGTTGTTCCAACTCATTTTTGAGTTGCTGGATTTTCACCTCATTTAACTTTGCCAAGTGTTTGTTATCCTTAAAATGTCTTGGTATTTATCCCGATCAGACACATTACCTAAACCCAACGCTGATAGACACTCACTGGTTGGCACTGATTTAGTAAGCCTTATTTCCCTCAGGGATGAAAACTCCGATATCAATCCTCTCTTGAAGAGATTCCCACAATGCATTACAATGTCACATATTCTATACATTTTTTCTGTTCTCAATCCCTCGTGGATTTGTGTGTTGACTTTCTTTCGCAGTGGGAAATGGCAAGCATTCGTGTAAACTATTCACTCTCTCAGGGTACTGTTTTACTTTACCCATCAATTTGCTTTGACCAACAGATGTTCGTCGTTTATCCTCAGCACACTTCGCACAGGTAGTAATCCATTCCCGTATAGATTGTTTTCCCAATACAAAAGAACCGCCGCGTTACCTCCTGCATCGTTTTATTTATACCCATGTGCTTTTCAGCTGGGCAGCTTTGCGACGCTTTGATAACATCTGGAACTCTTGTCTGGGGAACAACAATAAGTGCTCGATGATTTAGGCCATTTTCACTTTCCCATATCCGATGCAACCAACCAGATATTGGCTTTAAACTGCTCCATTGTGCCCAGTATGCTTTCTCGATGCGATTCTCCCTGATCATCTCTCCTCTTCTTGGCTGTTTATTCTCCTTCAGTCCTTAAAACACACGTGCCAAATAATCTTTCTCCTGACATGGCCGCACCTGTCCATGAAAGCCACATTCCCAATCACAACCTTATATGTCACTTCTCCCAGGAGAAGTGCTTTCTGCACTGGTCTCACCTTCCCGCTGACGAAATCACTCCGAATGATGGAACGTTTTCCACCCCTATCCACTATGTCAGGTTTTCATCAAATCGAATTACATCCAGACTCCAGGGATATAACCTCATTTACAGCCGAGAATGGCACATATAGATTCAAAAGACTACCCTACGGATTAAAAGTAGCACCGAATTCATTCCAAAGAATGATGACCCTAGCATTCGCAGGCCTCAAACCATCTCAAGCATTTCTCTACATGGATGATTTAGTTGTATTAGGTTGTTTTGAAAACCATATGCTACAAAATTTAAGAGACGTATTCTCTACTTGCAGAAAATACAACCTAAAATTACATCCAGATAAATGCCTATTTTTCAGCCAAGAAGTAACATATTTAGGACATAAATGTACAAACAAGGGAATATTACCCGACCCAAGCAAATTCGAAACAGTCCAAAATTACCCAACACCAAAAACAGCCGATGAAGTTAAGAGTTTCGTAGCATTCTGCAACTATTACAGAAGATTTGTACCGAATTTTGCAGAACACTCAAGAAAATTAACAAGTCTTTGCAAAAAGAATGTTTCCTTCGAATGGACAGAAGAATGTCAAAAAGCTTTTGTCTACTTAAAAGAAGCATTAATTAGCCCAAAGCTTTTGCAATACCCAGTTTTCGATAAAGAAAGTGGGTACGCTTGTGGGGCAGTCCTTAGCCAGAAACATGATGGCAAACAATTACCAATTGCTTACGCTTCTAGGTCCTTCACGAAAGGGGAAACCAACAAAGCCACAATAGAAAAAGAATTGGCAGCAATCCATTGGGCCATAACCTTCTTCAGACCATATGTCTATGGCAGAAAATTTCTAGTTAAAACCGACCACCCTCCTTTAACATACCTATTCTCAATGAAGAGTCCTTCATCTAAGCTGACACGAGTAAGACTCGATTTAGAAGAGTACGATTTTGAAGTGGAGTATATAGCCGGAAAGGAAAATCATATTGCGGACGCATTATCCCGCATAACAATTACAAACTTAAAAGATATGTCAGTGGAAGCAAGTAAAATATTAAAAATAACAACAAGATCAGCAGCAAAAAAGACCAGCAGTGACGTTGGAAATAAAGAAAGTCACAAAGAGAACCCCAAAATATACCCCAATATAAAGCGCTAAATAAATTTGAAGTAAAAAGACATGTCGAGCTCGTTTTCAATCCTCCGAAATTATATTTCAAGAAAGGAAAGAAAATTTGTAGCGATCTAGATACAAGCAACCTAATTGTTGAGGATAAGATTGACTTAGGACAATTCTTTACCAGGCTTGAAAGAGAAGCCGGCAATTTAGGACTTGTACTGTATTTGTCCTGAGGGGACAAATTGCTTAAAAGAAATTATACTGCAGTAGCCAAATTTATAGAAATGGGTAACAAAGTTCTCAAAAAACTAACAATCGCTCTAACCCCAGAGGTTATATATGTGACAAATCCCGGGCAAATTAAAGAAATTCTGCGCAAATATCATGACGATCCTATTAGTGGTTGCCACCCAGGAATAAATCGCATGACAGATAAAATCAAGCAGAAATATAGCTGGCTGAATATGAAAAATGACGTAAGAAAAAACGTAAAAAACTGCATCCACTGTAAGAAAAATAAGACAAATAAGCATATAAAAGAACCAATGACAATAACGGAGACACCTCCGAAGGCATTCGACATTGTACAAATAGATACAGTAGGCCCATTACCGAAGTCGATAAATGGAAACGAATATGCAGTTACCATTATATGCGACCTTACCAAATATTTGGTAGCTATCCCAGTTCCAAGCAAACACGCAATAACAGTCGCTAAAGCCGTGTTCGAGCATTTCATCTTGATTTATGGACAAATGAAAACAATCATGACAGACATGGACACAGAATACAAAAATAGCTTATTCAAAGAACTGTGTAAATTGTTGAAAATTGAACATAAATCTTCAACACCGTACCATCATCAAACTTTGGGTACTGTAGAACGCAGTCACCGGACATTCAATGAATATATACGTTCATACATATCCAGTGACAAAGACGATTGGGATGAATACCACAGGTATTTCGCGTATTGTTACAATACGACGCCGTCAACCACACATAAGTATTGTCCCTTTGAACTAATATTTGCAAAAAATCCACCGAATTACGAATTCCTAAAAGAAAATAAAATCAGCCCTTGGTACAATCACGAAGCTTACGACAAAGAAGTAAAATATAGACTTCAAGTAGCACAGCAAAGAGCTAGAAAATTAGTCAAAGAGGCTAAAGAAAGACAGAAAACAAATTATGATAAAAGTATCTATAGTAAGGAAATTAACATAGAAGATTTAGTATTAGTTAGAGAAGAGGCCTCCCATAAGTTAGAACATAGATATAACGGACACTATAAAGTAAAAAGCATTGATAAGAATAATAATTTTACTTTAATACCACATAGCATAGGAAATAACAATAAGACCAACAAAAAAAAGAAATTATAATTCATAAGAATAGACTTAAAACAGTAGAGAACCTTTAGTAATAAAAATAAGCACTCCACTTTACTCATAATAATAAACAGGCACACGAGCCAAAGAAAACAAAAACAACATGTTATGTTCAAAAAAAAGAGAAGTCAGCACAATAAAAACACATGGGAAACAAATGTAAACAGATAAAGAACCTCATAAACAAACTCTTTACTTTCGATATTAAGTTACCGTTATGCAATATTTTGCAACGGCATACGAAAAACAATTAAAATCTTGTAAACGCAAGCAAACCTTAAGTGGGTCATTAAGTCTTTTTAATAGCCGTACACAATTGTCTTCAATTCAGAATACGTTTTACTTTCAATGCAATTCTTTGCATATACAAATATTGACCCAAATAAATTATGTTGAACCCAACGGGAGTTCAAAAACATATATCATATCTGCTTACATTTGTCACCCAATTACTCAATTCGTCACATTGACCAACGCACGTATCGATCAGCATGACTGATCGACAGTATCGGTTTGTCAATGTGAACTACCAACTTATTGCTGACTTTGCACACAATGTAAATACTTTTAGTTTGTAAGTATTAGTGTAATTATGTATACGTAGGTGAAGTAAGAAATTGTATAAAAGAGAAAGCTTTTTAATAAAGATTGATTATTGACGATACGCTATCCACTGAGCGTCATTACAATACCTCACCTTGAGTCAAAGGTTGCAGAAATTGTAAACTGTTGCGTCGCGTGCATCGTAGTTAACTCGAAATCTGGTAAAAAAGATGGTTTCTTAGCGCCGATAGTTAAGGAGGATAAGCCCTTACTGACTTTCCACATAGACCATGTTGGCCCACTCTGATCGACTCGGAAGCAGTATAAGTATATCCTGGTAGTTGTGGACGCATTTTCCAAGTTTGTGTGGCTGTATCCCACGAAAGATACGGGAGCAGATGCGGTGATTGATCGATTAACAAAACAGGAAGCAATATTTGGCAACCCCAGAATAATCATCACGGAATGGGGGTTCCCCTTTACATCGCACTCAAGAATCATATACAACACTTGCTTATCACAACGGGAGTGCCGAGAGGAAACGGACAGGTGGAAAGGATGCATAAAATTGTCATACCTATGTTGGCAAAGGTGTCGCAAGACAACTCTGATCATTGGTACAAGCATGTCGGGAAAGTTCAACAATATATTGATAAGTCGGCTCCGAAAAGCACAAAAATTGCGCCCTTTAAACTTTTAACAGGATGTGACATGAGATTGCCAGAATTGCCACCATTAGACGAAATCCTCGAGAAAGAAAGAATTGAGTCGATCGAAACTGACCGCAGCGAAGCGCGACAATTAGCAAGGCAAAATATTTCAGCAATTCAAGAAGAAAATCGTCGGAGTTATAATCGGAAGAGAAAAAGTGTAACTTATGAAGTTAATGACGTTGTAGCTATAAAGCGCACACAATTTGGCACGAATTTGAAATTGAAACAGAAGTACTTTGGGCCATATCAAATTATCGAAAGGTTACCACATGGCCGTTACAAGGTGCAAAAATTAGACGAAGTAGAAGGTCCTAATGTGACATCCACCGTGGCAGAATATCTTAAACCATGGTGTGCAGAATTCGGGTCGAATCCTGAGTCAGGAAGGCCGAATGTGGGAGTGACAGACGGACGTAGGACAAGAAGCGGACGTAGCTTTAACATAACGACCTAGGCGAATACAACCCTACATTGACGAGAGACGGACAATACAATTATCTAGAGGATAACGAGATGATGAGAGACGGACAAAGAGAGCGAACGAGTAGATGACAGAGGACGAGTATGACTCAGACAATTTTACGAACGATCGAACGGAACAGTTAACTTTTGGGCATCAACCGAAAAGCACTCGCAGCTTAAGTACTTGTTATTTGTATATTTAATGTTCAATAAAGCATTATAATTAATTAAAACACGAGTCGAAGCTACATATATGTTTTTTATATATGTAAGTTAATATGTTTAATGCCACATTTTGGAATTATTAAATTTTTGAAGATACCAACAGAATATTGTTTCTAATCACAAATATATTTAATCTTTTATTTTCCAAGTTTGTATAAATGTGGGCTATGGTCTATGGTTGGGTGACGATTACCCTTTCTCTGATACGATTTACCCAAGTTTCGACAATGGGTGTCATATACCGCCAAACAAACAAAAACAGCAAAAACCACAAAACAAAAAATGTGTGAACTTACCTTAGAATGGCTTATGAAATTTGAAGCTGATTCTATTGTGCCTCTAATAAATTTCACCTGTGGGCACAATTGGCATCTAGCAATTATTGGCTCAGAGTTATTGCTAATGCCAGAAAAACTGGGAGAAAACAAGCAAGGAAAGCGCTGTCTTCGGCTGTGCTGAAGGCTTTATACCTTTCATGAATACGCACCACAGTATTAAGTGTCCGATCCTTACTTACAATAAGTACGAACTCTGCTAAATTTGATGGTCTTACCCTGTTAATTTAAAGATACATAGCCCAAAACCCGTTTATAGGAAAAATGTGTTGTATGGGGGCTATACGATGTATTATTCCAATCTTGATGATTTTCACTACCCAAATTACTTATGTACTAAGTGCTATAGCTGCCAAATTTTTTGTTTCTCGCTATTAAACTGCAAGAGTTATAACCCAAACCCCATTTATCGGAACAATCGATTGTATGGAAGCTATATGTTACGTTGGCCCGATCTGGCTGATTTTCACTAGCCACATTATGTATATGATACGTACTAAACCAACCTGCATCACTTTACGGTTCTGGCTTTTTAATTGCAAGAGTTATAGCCCAAACCGAATTTATCGGAACTTTCGACTGTATGGGAGCTATGCATTGTATTTGTCCGATATCGTTGGCTCCGATAAATGATTAATATATTACAAAATGGCGGCCCAAACCAAATTTCAACGAGATATCTCTAAAACTGAGGGACTAGTATTCGTACAAACAGACGGCCGACAGACGGACATGGCTAAATCGACTCAGCTCATAGCCCTGATCATTTCGGTATGCTTATTGGTGGGTCTATCTCCTTCTCATACTTACAAACATCGGACCAAAGATATAATACCATTTTATGCTCATGAAAGGTATAAAAAAGTACCGTCTAAATATGGTGTAGAGGAGCATGCCTCTTCTGCAGCTTTAATATAGCTCTCGGACACAATATTGCTGACAATTGCTAATGAATCCTCATGAAACTGCATATTTTGATTGTTTGAGAGTTTAAAACTAAACACGTTTATTCAAAAATTTAAAAATGGGAAATTTTGATAAATTGTAAAATAAGTATACAGGGTGGCTGATGAATTTTGCTACATTAAGAAACTCAAATAATTTTTTTTTCAGTGTATGGAATTCATTTTTCTTTTATTCATGTTAAAGCTCATTAAATTTTATTCAATATAGCTTAATTAGTTTTAAAAATAATGGAATTTAAATGCCCCCCCTGCTCGTCGATGCATGTGCGGCATCTTACCAAAAAGTTGTTCATTACTGCTTGGAGAGTTGAGACAGGAATAGCCGCAATTGTTTCTCGAATGGATTGCCTTAGTTCATTCAAATTTGTTGGTTTTGCTTTGAAGACTTCCTGTTTGCAATAACCCCACAAGAAAAAGTCAGGTGCAGTAAGGTCAGGCGACCTGGGTGGCCAACGGAATGTGGAGTTTCTGGATATCAGCTTATTGGGAAATTTTCGTCGCAATTCTGTCATAACAGGTTGGGCTATATGAGGAGCTGCACCATCTTGCTGAAACCACACAGAGTTGAAAGAAATTCTCATTCGGCGTAATTCTGGATAGAAAAACTCTCTCAACATGCTCAAGTAACGGTCTCCAGTAACCGTAACGGTGTGACCGTTTTCTTCGAAGAAGTAGGGCCCGACAATGCAGCGTGATGAAACTGCACACCACACTGTGACACGAAGTGGATGCAATTCCGTCTCATGGAGTATCTGTGGGTTGGAAGCACTCCATATTCGACAATTTTGTTTGTTTATGTTGCCGTTTAAATCGAAATGGGCCTCGTCAGACATGAAAAGACAGTTCAACATGTTTCCATCCTCTTCCACCATTTGAAGCATCTTCTGGCAAAATTCCAAGCGAATCGGCAAGTCTGCAGCGTTCAGTTTGTTGGCCATTTGAATTTTATATGGGAATAAGTCCAAATCTTTGTGCATAATTGACTGTAATGACTGTCTGCTTACACCCATTTGAGCAGATAAGCTTCTTGTCGAAACACGTGGATTGTTTTGTATGGCAGCAGCTACAGCAGCGATTGTTTCCTCCGTTCGAACTGAAGGGTTTCGATGGTAAGGTCTTCTGTTGACTGTCCCATGCTCGGCAAAATTGTTTACAAGTCTTATTATGGTCCATCTGCTCGGAGGATTGCCGCCAAACGTGCGCCTATACTCTCGTGTTCGAGCATTTCCTCTTGATTTATGGACAAATGAAAACAATCATGACACACATGGGCACAGAATACAAAAATAGCTTATTCAAAGAACTGTGTAAATTGTTGAAAATTGAACATAAATCTTCAACACCGTACCATCATCAAACTTTGGGTACTGTAGAACGCAGTCACCGGACATTCAATGAATATATACGTTCATACATATCCAGTGACAAAGACGATTGGGATGAATACCTCAGGTATTTCGCGTATTGTTACAATACGACGCCGTCAACCACACATAAGTATTGTCCCTTTGAACTAATATTTGCAAAAAATCCACCGAATTACGAATTCCTAAAAGAAAATAAAATCAGCCCTTGGTACAATCACGAAGCTTACGACAAAGAAGTAAAATATAGACTTCAAGTAGCACAGCAAAGAGCTAGAAAATTAGTCAAAGAGGCTAAAGAAAGACAGAAAACAAATTATGATAAAAATATCTATAGTAAGGAAATTAACATAGAAGATTTAGTATTAGTTAGAGAAGAGGCCTCCCATAAGTTAGAACATAGATATAACGGACACTATAAAGTAAAAAGCATTGATAAGAATAATAATTTTACTTTAATACCACATAGCATAGGAAATAACAATAAGACCAACAAAAAAAAGAAATTATAATTCATAAGAATAGACTTAAAACAGTAGAGAACCTTTAGTAATAAAAATAAGCACTCCACTTTACTCATAATAATAAACAGGCACACGAGCCAAAGAAAACAAAAACAACATGTTATGTTCAAAAAAAAGAGAAGTCAGCACAATAAAAACACATGGGAAACAAATGTAAACAGATAAAAAACCTCATAAACAAACTCTTTACTTTCGATATTAAGTTACCGTTATGCAATATTTTGCAACGGCATACGAAAAACAATTAAAATCTTGTAAACGCAAGCAAACCTTAAGTGGGTCATTAAGTCTTTTTAATAGCTGTACACAATTGTCTTCAATTGTATACGACTATTCTTAAGGCGGATGGTTAAGCATTGCTCAGAATACGTTTTACTTTCAATGCAATTCTTTGCATATACAAATATTGACCCAAATAAATTATGTTGAACCCAACGGGAGTTCAAAAACATATATCGTATCTGCTTACATTTGTCACCCAATTACTCAATTCGTCACATTGACCAACGCACGTATCGATCAGCATGACTGATCGACAGTATCGGTTTGTCAATGTGAACTACCAACTTATTGCTGACTTTGCACACAATGTAAATACTTTTAGTTTGTAAGTATTAGTGTAATTATGTATACGTAGGTGAAGTAAGAAATTGTATAAAAGAGAAAGCTTTTTAATAAAGATTGATTATTGACGATACGCTATCCACTGAGCGTCATTTAAATACCTCACCTTGAGTCAAAGGTTGCAGAAATTGTAAACTGTTGCGTCGCGTGCATCGTAGTTAACTCGAAATCTGGTAAAAAAGATGGTTTCTTAGCGCCGATAGTTAAGGAGGATAAGCCCTTACTGACTTTCCACATAGACCATGTTGGCCCACTCTGATCGACTCGGAAGCAGTATAAGTATATCCTGGTAGTTGTGGATGCATTTTCCAAGTTTGTGTGGCTGTATCCCACGAAAGATACGGGAGCAGATGCGGTAATTGATCGATTAACAAAACAGGAAGCAATATTTGGCAACCCCAGAATAATCATCACGGAATGGGGGTTCCCCTTTACATCGCACTCAAGAATCATATACAACACTTGCTTATCACAACGGGAGTGCCGAGAGGAAACGGACAGGTGGAAAGGATGCATAAAATTGTCATACCTATGTTGGCAAAGGTGTCGCAAGACAACTCTGATCATTGGTACAAGCATATCGGGAAAGTTCAACAATATATTGATAAGTCGGCTCCGAGAAGCACAAAAATTGCGCCCTTTAAACTTTTAACAGGATGTGACATGAGATTGCCAGAATTGCCACCATTAGACGAAATCCTCGAGAAAGAAACAATTGAGTCGATCGAAACTGACCGCAGCGAAGCGCGACAATTAGCAAGGCAAAATATTTCAGCAATTCAAGAATAAAATCGTCGGAGTTATAATCGGAAGAGAAAAAGTGTAACTTATGAAGTTAATGACGTTGTAGCTATAAAGCGCACACAATTTGGCACGAATTTGAAATTGAAACAGAAGTACTTTGGGCCATATCAAATTATCGAAAGGTTACCACATGTCCGTTACAAGGTGCAAAAATTAGACGAAGTAGAAGGTCCTAATGTGACATCCACCGTGGCAGAATATCTTAAACCATGGTGTGCAGAATTCGGGTCGAATCATGAGTCAGGAAGGCCGAATGTGGGAGTGACAGACGGACGTAGGACAAGAAGCGGACGTAGCTTTAACATAACGACCTAGGCGAATACAACCCTACATTGAGGAGAGACGGACAATACAATTATCTAGAGGATAATGAGATGATGAGAGACGGACAAAGAGAGCGAACGAGTAGATGACAGAGGACGAGTATGACTCAGACAATTTTACGAACGATCGAACGAGGACAGTTAACTTTTGGGCATCAACCGAAAAGCACTCGCAACTTAAGTACTTGTTATTTGTATATTTAATGTTCAATAAAGCATTATAATTAATTAAAACACGAGTCGAAGCTACATATATGTTTTTTATATATGTAAGTTAATATGTTTAATGCCACATTTTGGAATTATTAAATTTAAGAAGATACCAACAGAATATTGTTTCTAATCACAAATATATTTAATCTTTTATTTTCCAAGTTTGTATAAATGTGGGCTATGGTCTATGGTTGGGTGACGATTACCCTTTCTCTGATACGATTTACCCAAGTTTCGACAATGGGTGTCATATACCGCCAAACAAACAAAAACAGCAAAAACCACAAAACAAAAAATGTGTGAACTTACCTTAGAATGGCTTATGAAATTTGAAGCTGATTCTATTGTGCCTCTAATAAATTTCACCTTTGGGCACAATTGGCATCTAGCAATTATTGGCTCAGAGTTATTGCTAATGCCAGAAAAACTGGGAGAAAACAAGTAAGGAAAGCGCTGTCTTCGGCTGTGCTGAAGGCTTTATACCTTTCATGAATACGCACCACAGTATTAAGTGTCCGATCCTTACTTACAATAAGTACGAACTCTGCTAAATTTGATGGTCTTACCCTGTTAATTTAAAGATACATAGCCCAAAACCCGTTTATAGGAAAAATGTGTTGTATGGGGGCTATACGATGTATTATTCCAATCTTGATGATTTTCACTACCCAAATTACTTATGTACTAAGTGCTATAGCTGCCAAATTTTTTGTTTCTCGCTATTAAACTGCAAGAGTTATAACCCAAACCCCATTTATCGGAACAATCGATTGTATGGGAGCTATATGTTACGTTGGTCCGATCTGGCTGACTTTCGCTAGCCACATTACGTATATGATACGTACTAAACCAACCTGCATCACTTTACGGTTCTGGCTTTTTAATTGCAAGAGTTATAGCCCAAACCGAATTTATCGGAACTTTCGACTGTATGGGAGCTATGCATTGTATTTGTCCGATATCGTTGGCTCCGATAAATGATTAATATATTACAAAATGGCGGCCCAAACCAAATTTCAACGAGATATCTCTAAAACTGAGGGACTAGTATTCGTACAAACAGACGGCCGACAGACGGACATGGCTAAATCGACTCAGCTCATAGCCCTGATCATTTCGGTATGCTTATTGGTGGGTCTATCTCCTTCTCATACTTACAAACATCGGACCAAAGATATAATACCATTTTATGCTCATGAAAGGTATAAAAAAGTACCGTCTAAATATGGTGTAGAGGAGCATGCCTCTTCTGCAGCTTTAATATAGCTCTCGGACACAATATTGCTGACAATTGCTAATGAATCCTCATGAAACTGCATATTTTGATTGTTTGAGAATTTTAGTTTAAAACTAAACACGTTTATTCAAAAATTTAAAAATGGGAAATTTTGATAAATTGTAAAATAAGTATATGTATGTTGAGTAGTTACATCATATTTTAACACTGAACTTTCGCTAAGTAGGGTTAAAACCACGAAGATCACCCATATCAGAGGTTTACATATTCGTATAACATATATAGCGTACAACGGATTATTCAAATAAGGCATTTTTGGCCAGTTTGAAAGTTGAAAGCCAAGATTGGATACACATTCCAAGTATCCGATTACTAAGTAGCATTAAAATATGACTCTCTCATTTAGGGAACTAGAACCGTTAAAGTTTTTCAAACTACAACCGAAAAGCGCTAGAACTGTTTCCGTGCAAAGAAATCATTCCACAGTTTCGGAGATCTACGTTTATGAAGCTTTTCACTTGCAAGAAATTCAATACGATAAGTAATAACAATCGCGAAGTGACCCCAAAAAGACCCGAAATATTTCCAAAAGACTCGTGAAACAACCCCAAAAAGTCTCAAAAACTGTACCGTAATGACCCGAAAAAAGCTTCAAAAACAATTCCGAAAATATCCCGAAATAACCCCAAAAAGTCCCGAGAACAATATCGAAATCATACCGAAAAGAAGGAAGAAGTTTTGTCTTTTTTTGTCAGGCAATGATCGCAAACTTAAGTCAAATCACCTCAGTGAATATCACTTTACACAGAAATACTCCAAAAAATCTTCATAAATACACATATGGGTATAATCTTGTTGTGCTTATTTTTTATTTTCAAAAGTTTGAATAATAATTGAAATTTTATTCTTTATTCAAAATTGTTTGAATAACAAATAACATTTCACTCATGGTACAGTACGTAAGAAGGTAAAGTCAACTCTATACCAACAACATACTGGCGTAAAGATTGCCAAAAGCAACTGTCTGGTGTTAGCGAATGAAGGGAAGAGAAACCAGAAAAATTTTGAATCACGCTTCTTTACATTTTGCTGGTTTCGATTCTGCTGTTTGCATCTTCTGACAATGTATACGCCAGTGTGTTCAAAAATATTCAATCAGCTGATGAAATTACAACCTTATTTTTGAACCATGATTTCACTCATCACTCAAATTTTTCAAAACGCCAATTCCTGAATACGACATTATTTTAGTTTAGTATATACAAACACTTTTTACTTAGCTGGTAAGGCCAATTTTGGAATATGCGTCAGTAGTCTGGAGCCCGCGTTATCGGATTCACTGTGATAAGTTAGAATCGGTTCAAAGGCAGTACTTGCTTTTCGCTTTACGTGACTCGCATGGAATCCGGTAAGGTGTCCTTCTCCCTACTGCAGTCGTCTTAAACTTATTCATCTGCCTACTTTGAAAAGTAGTCGTAAAATGCTCGGTGTTATATTTATGGTAAAACTATTAAAAGGGCTGGTGAGTAGCCCATATCTGCTTGGTGAAATTATGTTAAATATCCCTACTAGGCCATCTAGGTATTTCCAGCCTATTTTCCTAAGCACTTTCAGATCAAATTTTGAGTTTCATGAACCTTTTCGATGCTTGTGCCAGAACTACAATAATACCTGCGAGAATTTTGATACCTCTGATTCGCTTTTTTCTATTAAGAGATATCTGCTTACTATTTTAAATTAGTAGTGGCTTGGAAACACGTCCTTTCCGAAACATCAACAACACAACATCTATATTTATACGAACCTGTAATGAGATGCAAACTCTTGTGCTCAACCTCCTTGTTCTCTGATTCTAATGAGCCCGTCCTGGCTCACGTGCCTCCTTCTGGGCACTTCCCGTCAGCTCCCTACTGAGCTTATTCTACAGATTCCTTCCTGGCTCATGCATTCCCCATTCTGGGCACTATGCATCAGCTTTTTACTTTATATACTTCTAATATTTATTTCCTCATTTTAATTCGTAACCTGTAACTAATTGGTTGTAAACTTCAGACATATACTTTACTTTATATTTTCTTTACAGTACTCTCATGCTGTCTTTATGTACACATTCATATTTAGTCTGTAAGAATTATTCAATTTGTAGACTATACAATAAATAAATAAATAAATATTTACACAAATTAATAGTTTTCCTATAAAATACAAGACACTTCAAATTTTATCCTTTCAGTTTAGCTGGTGAAAAATTCCTTAAAAACTGCAGCGGAATCTCCCTTTTCCTCACATTCGTAAAAGCTTCTTTTCTCCCTTAACTGGTTGTCCATTTTTCGACCATTATTCAGAATAATAGGAAAGGGAGAATTGAAAAAATGTTCTGTGATTTTTTATTCAAAATACGACGAATGGGAGAGGGGGAAAAATCCGTGCGGAATTTTCATTTATAATTGGGCTGCGTTGGACTTGCAATTATCTGAGTGATCGGCAATCATCGGTGGGATTTAGGGAAAAAATTCTCAAATCACTAGCGGGAAGCACTTGGGAAAAACATAATGAAACGTTGCGGCAACGTACAAGGCAATTGGCCAGCCGGTTCTGAGCTACGCGTCGCATATGGTCAAAGGAACACCCTCTCCACTGTGAGGCAAAAATGCTCGGTGTTAATGAGTATAATAAAATGCTGACCCGGCAATTCTTGTTCAGTTGTTGCAAACCGCAACAGCCGAACAGGCAGCTGCTTGAAGAAAATCCGCCGCCCAAAAAAATAAGGAAACATCGCTGTGCGCACTATGATGAAATCCGGCACCACATGTTTTCGCCATTTGATTCAAAGGTACATCACCAGACCCTCAACAACATCCACACAGAGTCGGTAAACTCCATTGTGAGCTCACGCGTACTGAATGGCGAAGAACGCCAACTGCCTATGGAGATAAGAGTCATGTTGGTCCAACTTCGTTCTGGGTACTGTAATAGATTTAACTCTTACCTAACCAGACTGAACCCTGATATATTCATATCTTTATTAAGTCCAATGGTACCAAACCTTACTGACTAGATTACAATTTTGGTTAATACTAAATTAAAATAAAAAATATATCAATTAATTAATTAATTAACTTGATCGATAAAAAGATTCAATACATAACTTAAACTGAAATCTCGGCATTGAAAAATTAAGATCTAGACTTCGATAAAGTCGATTAAATTCTTCGAACTCTCTTATAAGAGGAGCAAAGCTAAGATAGTTAGATCTAAGAAATTCAATATGAAAAAAGTTATGAGAGCGGAGGGTTCTATTGGGAATGTTGAAACTTCACTGATAAAGGAGAGGTGATCAATCGTGGGTCCCAGAGATTATATCATAAATAAACATTAAATGCTGAACAGACCGTCTCGCTTCAAGTGGCCAAATATTGATAAGCAAACACCTAGCATTGTAGGGTGGCAAGGGATTGTCAAAATGGAGAGGTTGCAGGGCAAATCGTATGAATTTCCGCTGAACCCTTTCGATTGTTGAAGAGCGTGATGAGTAGATCGGGATCCATACTATTGAGGCATACTTATGTTTTGATCGCACTAAAGAACTATACAATATCTTCCTCGTATACGGGTCTTTAAACTCCTTCGCGTAACGTCGCAAGAAGGCTAGGTTAGCATAAGCTTTTGGAATAATATAGTTAACATGGTTAACGAAAGTAAAAGAAAATTCAAAAATGACGCCAAGGTCACGAAATTCTTCAACCGAGACAAGAAATATATTTGAAATCGAGTATGCTGACAATAGCACATTCATGGATTTAGAAAACGTTATGTGACAACTTTATTAATATTAATTACCAGCTTGTTTTTTGAAGCCCAAACATTAAGTGCATTCAAATCTTCCTGCAATCAATCCTACGAAAGTGTTTTAAATCGTCTGCATAAAGTAAATATTGGGAGTGCTTTAAATGGAAACCAACATCATTTAAAAAAATTAAAAATAAAATGGGACCGAGGATTTTACCATGGGGCACACCCGAGGTTGCTAAAAACGTAAAAGCCTTTACACTCTCGATTTCGACAAAGGATATTCTATTTGACAAATAAGATTTCAGCCATAACGGAAAGGTGGAATGAAAACCTAAATGTTCGAGCTTCCACAGAAGTATTTTGTGTGAAACTGTGTCGAATGCTTTGGAGAAATCTGTGTATATGGTGTCAACTTGACAGCCGTCCTTAAATGCGGAGATACAGAACTGAGAAAACACAGCGAGATTTGTGACAGTTGAACTTCCACCAACAAAGCCATGCTGGCGCGGATCAACTAACCCTTTAACAGCAAATTCTAACTTGCCTTTAACTATTTTCTCAAAAAGTTTGGAACAAGTTGACAATTTAGAAATCGGTTTATAATTAGTCACGTCATTCTTATTTCCAGACTTGAAGATTGGTGTAATGGACGCCACCTTCCAACTAGTATAGCACCCGTTATCGATATTGTCAGAGTCAACTACAAAATTATCTCTAAAAATAAATCAGCAAAAAGCTTCACTGACTCAGCCAGACTGCTAGAGCAAATCCCATTAAATTTTACACAGGTTGGGATATTCGATGAACCTATTTTCGAACGGATATAGTTCCAACAGGACTTAAGGGTTTCTTTTAACTCATTCTCGAATCGAGAAATAAATTTGTCATACAAAAACTTGTCAAGTGTATTGAATTGTCTCATATAACACAAATATTGATCTCTAAAGGAGATATAGCCAGTTGCTTTGAACATTTTAAAATATTTATTCCTTTGGTTTTTCAATTTTTTTTAAACCGGTAGTGTACCATGGTAATTTATGTATATTTACGGAGAGCAAAGAGAGGTTTCTTCTAAATATCCCACACAACTCGAAAAGAAAAATATCGAAACATTCAGATAGATTTTTCTCGGAAATGATAGACTTCCAATCAGTCTGAGATATGCTCGAGTTGAGATTATCAAAATTGGTATCTGTAAAATTAAAGGATCGGGGTTGATTATTATTATTATTTGCCACAAAGTCAAAGAATTCGAATCCAAGTGCTAAGGGTACATGATGCATATCCGACATACAGATAGGAGAATGATTATTTAATAATAATTAAATTTTCATCGACAAAGATAATGCAGTCGCATTGTTTTTAGAACCCACTTCGCTTAGAGAGATTGACTGTTTTGTTTTTGCTGCCAGTTTAGTATTCGCATTTTTTATTACTTTTTTTTTTTTTTTGAGAGACTACATGTTTTACTTTTTCAGCCGGGTCATTATTTGTGTTGATATTTTTTTGAGAAACTGACACTGTCACTTTAACTGCCGAAGCAATGACTTTGCCTTTGTGGTTAGCTTTTGTCGTACTCAAAACATTATTGTTACAATTGTCTGGAGCATTAGAGCGAGTTAACTTGAGTGTTCAAGAGTGTTATTTCAGATGTTAGAGAAGAGATTGTAGCATTTCTCTCACCAGTTATAGAATTTAGTAAGCGAGCCTCGATAAAGAGATTGTCACACTTTTGTGAGATTTGAGAGTTTTGGTCTTGTAGTAAGAGCCGCGATTTCTTCAACAGTATTCAAAGATAGTTGTTGGCCTTTTCTGCTCTCACATAGAACACTATGCTCATTATAATTTTCAGCAATAGAATGAGCGGATGGTGGAGTTCGAATAGAAGTACGCCGACTAATCGCGCATATTTTGCAAAAGAAATGTTTATTAGATGAGAGAATAAACTCGAGATCGTCAGAAGGCAGATTGACGCATTAGGTATGCCGCGAGGTTTCTGGGACCTTCGTTAGAAGATCTTGATGAACACAACAACATTTTTTACGATAAACTTGAATCTGTTCAAAAACAATTTTTACTGTCTGCGCTGAGGGACTTGTCATGGGATCAAGGCTGGGATCTTCCTATCTACTTCAGTCACGTAACATGCTTGGTGTATTATTTATCGCAAGACTAACCAGAGGCATTGTGAATATCCCTTTTTTACTTGCCGAGATTAAGTTCAATGTTCACATTAGGCCATTCAAACATTTTTACTACTTTTTTTTTAGGAATATGCAGATTATTTTCAACTGCTCAAACCCATCCGTTGTTTGTGTCAAGTTTTTAATAAGCACTGCAGGAACTTTGATACCCTATACTCGGTTTTCCTAATTCAAAAATAGATTCCTATCGTCGTATCATCGAAAGAGCTGTCTGTTTACCATCCGGTTGTTATTTTTCTCCCCAAAATTTGATCAACAATTAACATTTCATGAAAATGAAAATGAAATGAAATGAAACAATTAATATGAATGCTTCAATACATATATGCTTAATGTGTATCAAATTGTAACTGTAATTGCTCTGCTAGTCTGTAGGAGTTTTTAAATCTGGACATTAAATACATAAAAATAAAATATAGTATGTACATCTTTATTTGGAAATATATTTTTTACATAAGAATCAACAATATTTTGGTTTATCCTTGGCCAGCGAGTGGTGGGTGGGATGTTTGTATATTTAGCGGTGTCAGAGGAGTAAGAAATACACATATAAAACATAGAACGCCTCACTTCAAATGATATTCATCGCAACAAGCATAGTGATATAGTACAAAAACTGTGGTAAAAGTACATCATTTTGAAGAAATTGTCAGAGCTGATATTCCTGGTAGTACGTAATTGCTTGCACGCATGGTTGCAGTTCAGAACCAAAAAAAACTTAAGAAGTAATATAACAAAAAAACTGCATAAGTGCACATATTTTATAAATGAGCACTTCCATCGTCACTCGCGTTACATCAGAAACAATATTTTACTAGTTAAAGTCACACTTTATGCTTTATACGAGTATGTAACATTTGCAAATAATATGGCAATATCGTTATATCCAGCTTGAGGAGCTTAATTAGAAATGCCAAACTATTTTTAATTAAATTAATAATTAACAGAAAAAATTAAGAAAAACTGTCCGCCACTCGCGTTACAATTTTTTGCTCAAAGCTTTTAGAGCATTTTTCGAATCTCAAACTCTCTGAATTGGCTTCCTTGAACTAATTTCTGTAAATGAGGCTTTGTTAAGAATTGATGTAAGTGTAACATGCAAAAAAAATTTAAAGCCTACCTTAATTATTTTTAAAGTTATTTAAAAAAAAGTACCGTCACTCGCGTTACAAGAATTTCGTCACTCGCGTTACATCCGAATTATGAAAAATTTTAATTTTCTAAAGTTGATACTTGGCTGGTGGGTTGAATAAAACTGCCTAATATTCTGTCTTTAGCACAAAGTTTTTGTTAATTTTTATTATTTATTCATTAAACTGTTCAAAATATGTATTTTTCGTAATTTTTTTTATTTATTCTTTTTACTCTTTATTATATACAATTTTAATTGTCTCTTACATAGTTGCCTGGTTAATCACATAATATGTATTTTCCGGTAGTATTCACTAACAATTTATAACCAAAACAAAATATGGGATATAATAAAACAGAGATTTAAAGGTTTGTTGTTTTTACTTTATTTCAGAATATATTTTTTATAGAACAATTCAATTCATTGGTTTTATATAATGATTAAGTGGTATATACAGTGGCTCACATAAGTAAGTACACAGTCAGGTCATCATTGGAAATTACTCCTTTTTTCCAAATATTATAAGTGCATGAAGTCTATATTGTGTTTTATGCTTAAGTTTCTGCCTACACTATGCATTCCACTGCAATTCAACGGTATATTTCGATACCGTTATGCGCTATGTGCCTTTTGTTGAGATGTTGTCGTTTTTCACATAACAAAAGTTAGTACACAGTGTACATTCGCGGAGTTACTATCAAGGAATTCAGTAAAGGAGAAGCCGATTTCAAGTAAAAATTGTGTTAATAATTGTTATATTATCTGTAAAGAGTACAAAAGCGTTCATAAGTGGTCAATAAAATCTGATATATTGAACATGGCGCGTAGAGGAAAGGAAATATCAAGTGACATTATAGAACTTATTATAAAGTATCATAAAAATCACAAATCGGTCCGCAAAATTGGTAAAATAATTCAAAGAAGTCCAAACACAGTACAAAAGATAATTAACAAATATAAAACGACCAGTACAGTTGTTAATAAAAGGCGTTCTGGGCGCCCAAAAACATTTAGCGAAACTGAAAGTCGCGTAATTGTACGTAAAGCGCAACAAGATCCGAAGAAAAGTGCTCCTAAAATAAATACCGAAATTCAAAATCAGGTTGGAAAAGTTTGTAACCCTCAAACCATTCGCCGCATTCTATATGATGCGGGATATCACTGCCCTAATATTCGAAAAAAGCCATATGTGAATGATGTTAACCGACGTAAGCGCATAGAATTTGCAACTAACCATCAAAGATGTGACGAAAATTTCTGGAATAGCGTTATTTTCTCTCTTTCTCTTTATGGCGCGATATACAACAGGTATATCATCATAAACCTCCTAAGAGATTTTTGCGCCAAGCTTCTCTTCCAATTTGTGGTGTGCCGATTTGAATTTACCCTACAAATTGGTGGGACCTACAGTTTTTTGCCGACTCCGAACGGCATCTACAAAGGAGACGAATTTTTGCTGAGAAGCCTGTCATGGCAGAAATACACTCGGAGAGTTTGCCAAACCACTGCCGAGGGGCGACCCCGTTTTGAAAAACATTTTCAAATCACTTTTGATGTTACCTGTACCAGGGCTCGAACCATGGACCTTCGGTGTGGTAGGCCGGCAACACTACCTCCACACCACGGCGGCCGTTATTTTCTCTGATGAAAGTAAATTTAACATTCATGGATCTGATGGGCGCAAAAGTTTGGAGAAAAAAGAATGAGGAGCTTAATCCAAACAACATGGCTGGCACGGTAAAACATGGAGGGGGTTCTCTAATGGTTTGGGGATGTATGGCGGCAAATGGGGTGGGCAATTTGGTTATAATTGACGGAATAATGGACAAATATGCATATTTACGTATTTTAAAAGACAATTTAAAGCAGAGTACCATAAAACTGGGAATTGAGGGGTCCTTTATTTTACAGCAAGACAACGACCCCAAACATACTGCACTGATTGTTCGTGAATGGCTGCTTTATAATGTGCGTAAACAGCTCAAAACCCCACCCCAATCGCCTGACATGAACCCGATCGAGCACTTGTGGGAGCATTTAGACCGGCAAATACGAAATCAGGAACAAAACTGACCTAGAGCGGGTCCTTAAGGAAGATTGGAGTAAAATATCACAAGAAACGACTCAAAACTTAGTAAGATCAATGCCAAGACGACTAAACGCAGTTCTGAAATCAAAGAGATATCCAAAAAAGTATTAAACAAATTTATATTGGAACGAATTTTCGTCATCCCTTGTCAATTTTGGTTTTGTAACAAACCGGTTTCGGCGAACCGCCATCTTCAGTGCTTGATTTCGTTCTGATCTGTGTCTATCCGTTGTCATGTATTTATAGTCTGGATGCTGTATCAGGTAGTGTTAGTACAACTAATGACTTCTACATGACTAACGAGCGTCAAAACCCACCCTTAAGTCTAAAGAATTTAGCGACCCTTATGTAACTAAAGCCCTCTTCACTACATTAGTCAGACCGATACTTGAATATGGTTCTATAATTTGGAACCCGCGTTACCAGGTTCATGTAGATCGCCTTGAATCAGTTCAAAAACAATTTTTACTATTTGCCTTAAGAGATTTTCCTTTGCCTTTTTTTTCATTGGGATCCCTCGTACAATCTGCCACCCTATACGAATCGTTTAAAACTCATTAATCTACACACACTTTCTAGTCGGAGGGAAATGCTTGGAATTATTTTTATGATTAAATTGCTAAATGGTTCACTATCCAGCCCATTTCTTCTAAGTAAAGTGAACTTCAATGTACCGTCTCGTCCTTCAAGGCATTTTAAACCTCTAGTCTTAAAACAGTGCCGAACCAATTTTCAGTTAAATGACCCTTTTCGATGTTTGTGTCAAGATTATAACTCTCTTTCTCAAGATTTGATATTTCAGACTCGCTTTTCAGCATAAAAAAAATCAATTATTTCTATCCTAACTTGATAGCTACTAATTGTTTTTTATTCTTTGACTTCTATTTTAACTTTTAACAATAATTTTATTCTGTTAACTAGTTATTTCTTAATGTATAATCTATCCTATATCTACTTTACTTAGCTGATGAGGTTTTCTCTGTAGCTGAGCAGTGTTCGATTTCGACGATTAACAAACCAAAGCCTTTCAACGACTCGGCACGAACGAATAATCCGCGCGTTATGCGGATGCGCCCCTCGCGCCGGTCGGGCGGGATATGGTGGGTAATCCGTTGGGAATTATTATTATTATTATTAAGTATACACTTAACATTACCTGACCTAACATCCTCAAACTAATTATCTGATATAACACCACAACTAATAAACGAGCGTTAAAAACAACCCTCATCGCAGGTACCCGTTCGGATACGTTCGTAAGACACGACTCATATAGTCGTACACGAATACTAACACTACCTGGTACAGCAACCAGACTATAAATACATGACAACGGATAGACACAGATCAGAACGAAATCAAGACTGAAGATGGCGGTTCGCCGAAACCGGTTTGTTACAAAACCAAAATTGACAAGGGATGACGAAAATTGGTTCCAATATAAATCCAGTAGCCACCCTGTCGGAAAAACACAAAACCAAATCAACTCTATTAAACAAATCTTATTATTAAAATTTCGCCTTTTTTTACCTCCTGTGTACTTATTTTTGTGATGTGAAATTCGCCATACTTTCATTTAAATAACTGTAACTTTAGTTTTATTATTCCTATTGACAATTTTTTTTATGTATGTTTTAATATATACTGTATATTACCTCAAGTGACCTTTACTTTCGGAGGGTGGGGCCGTGTGCAGAAGTCCACGCAAGTGGTGAAAGTTTCTGATCGCCATTCACCTGGGAATGGCCAGAGCGATTCTTTTGCATGCGGTTCAAGCAGCTCACTACTTCCGGGCTTTGCGCCCAAGTATCCTCTGGGTAACCACCGAACACCCGTTTGGTGGTGAGCTAAACGTGAGAAGGCGACAACCTGGTAAGGCCACTCCGACATAATCGGTTTAAAGGCTTGCTGGGGGGTTCAAACAGCAGCGTCTGATCACCAGGTGGTGCGGCTGCAAGCGGGCGTCTGTCTTGGATCAAGCGGCTCGCTATACAAACGTGTAATAGAATTCAACCTCCCGTGAAACGGGTTGTGCGTTGGGTTTGGGACCCACCACATAAAACAACGTTCCAATGAAATTCAACAACAAAGCCTCTTGGCGAGCTATGTTGGACGGTCAAAATCGCCCAGGCGGTTAGATGACCATTTAAAGAAGAAGACCTTTACTTTATTGTTTTTCAAGTATTTTAATAAATTATCTCAAAATGAATACCGGCATGCCATGTGTGTACTTACTTTAGTGAGCCACTGTATGTACTAAAAATAGAATGTAAATCAAAATGAAGTATCTAATTTATTAATTCAGCCAAAGGGATGTCATCATCATTGCTGTTGTTAGAGGTATACAAATGCTCAAATGAAAGGTTTTTTTTGTACGAGGTTTTTATGCAAATCAAAAGTTGCTTATGCAAGTGAGCAGAATTCCAATACAGCGTGTGTATTTTAGAAATCCCTTTAATCATTGGAGTGGTTTTAAAAATATTGTCTAGCTGCATCTCTTCAATACTCTGTTCCATTTCTTTGAACGATATATTGAAAACTTGTATTGCTGAGCCTTGTGACGCTACGGAAAACTGTTCTGCATTAAACACTTGTACTTCTCTTTTAAGTACTTTATTTCTCACATATCGCTTTAAGGATCCACCAATGCCATCTACGGGACCTTTACGATGAGAGGTGGCGAAGAAATTCCATACCAATCGCTTATTATTCATTTTCTCAAGCATTCTCATAGTAGATGGTGAACACCAGAATGCCACAAAGATGCTGTAAATAGAGTAATTTGTGGTTGGTTCCAGTGGAAGCTCTGGATTTCATCCTGGGCAATACACGTATAATTATCTGAAAAATCAACTTGCAATAATGCAACAGATGAATCCCAAGCTCCAGAGGATATCACCATCCTATCATTTTTATAAGCTTCTGCTTGACACCTTTTAACATATGAATGTTGGAAAAAGAACGCAGTCATAGCCGAAATATGTGCCACTAGCTCCTGGATTGATCCCTTTCTAGATACCTTAGTGGTCCTGCCATTAGAGTCTTTCCACTCAAACCAGCTAACATTATCTGTACTATTAGCTTCATACTCGCTTACGTAATGATTCAAAATATTCGGTAATACATTCTCACAATTTTTGCAGGTGTATTGCCAGCATTTTTCCTGTGGATTTTCACATATCATTGATAAAACGAAATTGGAGTTATACAAAGGACTCTTAGTCATCGAATGCAATGCACTCAATGCTAAAATATAATTTTCGTGGTACTTGCATAGACATACGTTGTGAGGTAACTTATTTGACAAAAACACATGATTTGGGCGTAAAGAGGCAAATTTGCTTTTTCCCCACAATCTCACCGAACTCCTTTACAAACAAGGAGTGTGTTTCAATAATAGACGTATACTCGTATAAATGTCGTATTTGGAGTTTTTGTTTACTACCATTTTTTCGAACAACAACAAAGTCTTTTATGCCTGGAGCTAATCTGCTTATATCGTCACGTTCGTAAAAGTTCAAAATTTGGTCATCTAAGTTTACATTCACCGACGATTTATTTGTTACCTGAGATGTTACCTCGGCTTCAATTTGACATTCTTTTAGCAGCTTCCAAAGAACTTCTTTTCTTTTTAGAACCCATTTCAGAAGTATTTTACGCGCTCTTGCAACTGCTTTCCCCAAGGCTTGGGGGTTGGCGAAGGAAGAATGCATCATATTTTGTTGTGTATTGGACTCGGACTCGTGCTTGGACCTCCAGCTTTGAACTCTCCGGAGCACCTTTATCTTATTTTGCTTTAGTACTAAATTTCTTGCACTATATGCCATTTTTTGCAAAGTATTTTTCTTTTTTTCTCTGCTTTTTTTGCATGCTACCTTTTGCTTATTTTTGTAATCATTATATTCAATAGCTTTCTTTAGTTTTTCTCTCCTGCGCCTCATTCTCTCAGTCTCAAAGCGCTTTTAAGGGTATATAACTATTAACTAAGGGAAGTATTTATGAAAATTTGTTATTATAATTTTATTTCAGTACACTTGTTTAAAAATCGTCACTCGCGTTACACGCAAAAAACGTTAATAAAAATGTTACCAAAGTAGTTAGAGTAAAAGTAAAACATTGAGACGAAAGGGCCGACCCGTCAATTAGAGAATATGGACTTTCATCAAATTCAAATGAAGATCTTCGATTTTAAGAGGAAAGATGTGCATTTTCGTCACTCGCGTTACATACCGAAAATTACTTTATATTTTTATTAATATCTTCGGAACTATGATGAAATTGTTTAACGAAAACAGCCAAATGGCGAAAAGGATTTTTGAAAATCTTTCCAAAATAATAACAGTGATTGTTCTCCGGGGTGGATTCTGATTCTTAGTACTGGTACTTAGGTTCTTAGACAGAATATACAAGCGAAAGACTAAATGCTTACCAAGAATACCTTTCGTTTAATAAATACTTTAACTACCAGAATATGTATTTGCAATTTAAGTTTTTTTCGGAAGTTTCAATGCTTTAAGCTAAACTAACAAAGAAATCGCTATAGCTCTGTGTATGTGATAGAAATGTTGACAGAACTTGATTTTGAATTGAAAACACAGTTTTCGAAAACATGTTTAGCTTTGTAAATATCAAAAATTTCCCTCTTTACTTTCAAACAACAAAAATTGTTGTACACTATACAAAATTTGTACTCCTAAAAAGTGGGTCATCGTGCCGAACTGTGTATACAAGTTATTTTATATGTCCTTTATTAAGTGAGACCAACAACAATATTACGTACAGTAGATTTACTACTTTATTTGTTACGTAATGGATATAACGATATGACTCGCTTCTTACACGTCCACTTAACTATTGAATTCCTCAACTAACCTTGCTTAGCACCCACCACCAGACTTGGCCTTTATTACGTTGTTGGTAGATAGAAGAAAGCAAATGAAGTTACGGTTTATTATTATAAAAAATACCAAAAGTGCGTGCGATCTTTGTAAGAAAGCAGCGTAGCAACAGAGTGTATTGGTATGCTGTTTTTAGAGTCATACTCTTGCTGACTCTCATCTTCTGTGCGACGATGATCATGATGTGTGGAACTTAATTAGTGCAAGCATAACCCAGCATATAAAATAGGCGTTTAATAAAAATATCACTGCACCTTACGCTAACTATCCCCATCTCAAGTTCAAAACGTCCTCGGTTTGTTGAATTGTTTGTGCTTCGCTAGCTGCCTTGTCGTATGCTGATTTTTAAATTGGATTGGCGGTGAAGGTGGTACTACGAGTGCAGTGGTTTTATAATACGTCAAACAAATTTACAAAATTTACGAAGTTTACAATATTTGAGTTTACTTACAGGTATTGAAAGTATTTGGATTATCTTAATTTCTCTTTCCATATTTAGATAACTTCTAATTAACAATGTTTTTTTAAAATATTGCGACCATTCCAAACATTAGCAAGTGGGTTTTTAATAATATTTTTACTTTGTGTTGTTACAGTGTATTTTGCGTTAAAGTCATAAGTAATTTTATTGAAAAGGAACGGAAATCTATTTCAGCGTGGATTGCTCTTATGGATGCTTTTGCCGTCTATTACAACTGCAGTACCAAGATCTTTATCGATAATTTTTCCAACGAATACCTTGTGAAACTTATTCCCCAGTCTTTTATTTCGCCTTAAAAAAACTCTTTCTCCTGGATTATAAGTTCTCATTGTCTTATTTCTATTATTTTTTAGGAGAGTTTTTTCCTGAGTACCGATCAGCATTTGTCTCACATCGCTCAATTTTTCAGCAGAAAAATTATGAAATACATCAGTTGGCCTAGCTCTAATCACTGAATGTGGTAGTAGTAGTAGTAGTATTATATACTTATTTTAACAAATCAAAATACAGCATATAACTTAAGCTACTATGCACAAACATATAAATAAAATAAATAAAAATAGAGAATTGCGACAATAACAGAATATGTTGCGTGTCGTACTGCATGTTAAATAAATTACTTATATATAAGCTATGATGGGAATTCGTTTAATATCAAGTTCCTGAATTTAATGCTGTCTGCAAGAAACTTGGCCAGAGAGTTGAAATTATACTCATTTAAAATAGCAATGACCTTCGCCATATCTAAAGTTCTTTCCCCAAATAAAGCAAACGGATATTGTTATACTCGTATATAGGACATGATCCAATAAAGTGATAAGCGTCTTCTGCCATCCGCAAATTACACACTGTGCAAAGTGGAGACGATATGTTTTTGTAAGCTCTTGCGTTTAGGTTCAGCAAACCTCCCCTTGCTCGTACAATTAAGCTAACGGCATAAGCACTGTAATCATCCGTGAAATATGAACTCTCTATGGGCACTAACATATGGTAAAGATCGTGAGAAGTAGACTTTTGTGCCATATCTAGGAACTTATTTGTATTACTCTCAGCAAGGCGATCTAAGACCGAAGACGTGAAATCCTGAATATTAGCTATTGAGAATTCCGTAATGAAAGGTAAATTAACTCTGTTCGCAAGTTCTTTCCAACCGTTTGCCCAATATATCCCCAACTTGCCAGTCTCCTTCGCCAGGATGCGAGGAAGTCTGTCATGAGTAAGTCTAAGACAACGAGAAATATAAAGCATGTGTAGACGGAGCGTATGTAAATATAGGGGCTGCAAACCTGTTTTCAGATGCAGCATGTAATTTGGCGTATTAGAGGGAAGGAAAATCAGTTTTTTTATAAAAAATCTAAAGAGTTTCTCTACTTGGTCGAATTGGGTGACACCCCATACTTGTGCGCCATAAAACATGATGGACCTGGAAGCAGCCTCAAAGATTTTTAATTTCGGACTCAAAGAGATAAGGGGGTTGTTAATGTAGCTCAACCACGTTGCGCAAATTGCTTTTTTTGCATCCACCAACTTTGAATCTTAGTGCTTAGTAAAAGATAACTGACTATTGAAGTGAACACCTAAGTATTTGTATTCGTTAACTATATCAATGTCTTCGCTGCCATAAGACTATTTACAGGAACTAGGCATTCTACCACCCTTCCTAAATATCATTATTTTTGACTTACTCAGGTTTACAGTTAGTGCCCATTGGCTACAGTAGTCGCGAAGGGAATTTATCATTTGCTGTAGCTGTTCAGGAGATTCGGACTTAAAAGGCAGCCTTGACGGACCCTGAGTTTTACAGGGAAAGATTCGGACAGTTCGCCGTCGAACAAAACCTTGCAAATCGTATTCGTGTAGATAAGACTGGAGTTTCAATCATATGAGTAGAAAGACCATAGGAGGCTAGTTTATAAAAGAGCATATTGCGGGGAATCGTGTCAAAAGCACACGAGAAGTCTACGAAGAAGACAAAAGTTCTTCTGTTGCGTGAAAAGTTTAGATTGACAATGCTAGAAAGCACAAAGATATTGTCTATCGTCGAGTATCCTCTGCGAAAACCCGCTTGGGACTCATCCAAGATGCTGTTAGAATCGATCCACGCATTTATGCGATTAAGTAAGAGCCCAGAAATAATTTTGTAGATAGTATCTAAAAGAGACAAACCTCTGTAATTTGTAGTAATGTTAGGGTTACCTTATTTGAAAAGGGCGATCAAAATTGAGGAACTGAAAGAAGAAGGCAACTGCTTTCTCATGTATATAAAATTTAGAAGCGCCAACAGTTCGTTGAGAAAACATTGCGGAGCAAATCTATAAAACTCGTAACATACGCCATCCTGCCCTGGGGCTTTTTTGCATTTGGTACTGTCTTTAACCAGCTGGAGTTCCCAGTAGTCAAAAGGAGCGTCAAGAAAGGAATTAGAACGCTGTGGCAAAGCCCAATGCACACACGAAAAGAAGATCCTTGAAATGGGAATAAAAATCATGTATTTGGAGGTTGCTGCTTACTTTACAGCGGACCTTTTTGAGGGAGTTTGCTGAACGCCACCAATAGCTCGAATTTCTAACAGTGTGAAGCTGCTCAATCTCTTTACATCTCCACTCAAGCTTCTTCCGGTTACAAAGCGTAGTATACTCTTTTCGGAGTGCGAGGTACTTAATCCTATCGCTTTCAAAATTGCTCTTTCTCAGCACATTTAATGCTATTATTACCTTTTTGCGTAAGTTTGAGCACTGTCTGTCAAACCACTCATTTTTCGGCGAGTAGCGATAGGTTCCTTTGATAATTTGAGCTGCCGACTTAACTTTTTCGGTAATTATAAAAACTTTCTGATAAATAGGTACTACCGAGTATATATAATCGTTATTGCAGGATCCAGAGAGGCTCTTTGTATTTATCCGCCCTGTGCGGTTTCCATGAAAGTCTGGCAGAAGACGAAGTACCGACGTAGTCGGTAGTATACACGCGACCACGGAGTCTGATAACGATCGGCATATGATCCGAGAAGTATTTTGATCCTACGGAAAAACTATCGATTAGGCCCAAAATGTCGAAAGAACAGATAGCATAATCAATTACTGTACGGCCAACTCCCCCACAAAAAGTAAATTCACCACTCAGGTCACCATCCACCCTTCCATTTAAAAAAACCCCACCAAAGTCTTCAGCCAAATTAAGTATTTGTCTACCTTTATTATCTACTACCGAGTCACTGAATGTATGCTACAATTATACTTGTACGTTCCCAATAACACCAAATCGATGGTTTCCTCTATTTCTTGCCGTTCTTTCATGCAACGTGCTATTTCCAGTAGGGTGGAGTGGAATCTTTCCACTTGACCATTACTCTCACTATGCAGAGTTGGTATGAAAAATTGGTTAATCGAGAAATTATCCCTTAAAAGAGCCTTAATTGTGTTCGATTGGATTGCCTTTTCGTTATCGGAAATTATGGTTTTAGTGTTGTTGAATACAATTAATATTTCTATTAAAGCGTACTTTATATCGATGGTTGATCATGACGTAATAGGTTTTACAACTGCAAATTTGGAAAATTTGTCTACACATGTCAGAAAAAGTTGTTTGCCGGTCATAAAAATGTCCAAATGAAGGATTTCATCTGGGAGATGCGGAATCGGAGTCTTACCAATGTCAGGATCAGGCGGTTTTCTTTGATGCTTGTTTTCCAAACATATTTTGCAGTTGGAAATCATTGTTTTAAGCATTTTTTTTATGTTTGGAAAAAAGTAATCTCTAGATATTTGGCAAAAATTTTCATTTAAACCACGATGAGCTCGATTGTGCTCTGTTGCTATGGTTTCCATCTGGTCCTCTTTGTTGGTTAAGTCAATGACCAAAATTTCAGTGTGGACAAATTTAACGCATGGAAATGCTGATATTAATGGGTTTTGTATTTCAGCCAAGGTTGGAAGATCGCATTGTATTGCATTCATTACCTTGCCATTAACGACACTTTTTATGTATTGTATCAGCCTTTCGACTGAATCGTACGAAATCGTATGTCGAATTAACTTTTGAAAAAGAATTTTGGTGGATTTGCTAAATGTATTAGATTTCGATATTAATACATATTTGGTTCTTAAATTGGTTAACTGGGGATTTCAGAGTTTTAATTGTACTAGTTAAAGATATTTCACTGTGCACAGTTTCGGCAGATGAAATTGTCTCTTTTAAGTTGTTAGAAAACTGTCTTGACAGTACATCTGCTACCTTGTTATCTTTTCCAGGTTTAAAGTGGAAAGTTGGGGAAAATTCTTCAACAAAGGTGCGTCATCTCTTCATTTTTGCATTCGGATTTTTTTCTGACGCAAATATGAGAGGTTGGTGGTCAGTAAAAATGTGTATGTCCTTAATGCCGTACAGGTAATGCCTAAGGTTTTTCAATGCCCATACAATAGCGAGTAGCTCACGCTCATTGGTTGCATAATTCTGCTCACTGGTGGAAAGTGTTCGTGAAATCATTGTTATTGGACGTCCTCTTTGAGACAAAACCGCACCTAACGCTTCACAGGAAGCATCCGTGGTAAGTTCAAAGGGTTTATTATAATCAGGGTATTGTAAGAGGACGTCTTCAGAGGCTAAAATCCGTTTTATTCTTTCGAATGCATGTAGTGTCTCTGGACTAAAATTTATTATCACTTTTTTTGAATTTCTCGAACCGACTTGCCCATTTTCACCTCTTAGGTAAACTGTTAAAGGTTTTACGATGGCAGCGTAATCCTTTACGAAACGTCTAGCCACGAAACGAACGTAGTGCTCGCCGAGTTTTAGGGGTTTCATAGTGAAGGATGTCATACATTTTATTCGGGCAAATTTTGATTCCATTTTCAGAGACTTGAAATCCTAAAAACTCCAATTCGGTCTTAAAAAATTTGGACTTCTCAGGAGATACTCTCATACCTGCCTTTCCGAGTTTCTGAAGGATACTGTCGATATGTTCTAAGTGGGACGGTTCGTCCGGCGAATATATAATTATGTCATCGACATAGACGTGACAATACTTTCCTATTACTTCGCGTAAGATGTCGTCGATGGTCCTTTAAAAAATACTCGGGTCATTCCGTAAACCAAACCGGCAAAACACGTTCTTTCCATTATTAATATTAAACGCAGTTTTTTGCCTATCCTCCTCGCACATTATAATCTGATGGAATCCCGATTTGAGATCGAGCGTCGTAAAAAATTTCGAGTTCCCTAAATTAGATAAAATTATCGATGTAGCCGGTATGGGATATCGATCCGGAATCGTCCTTTCACTTATTTTCCGAAAGTCGATTACCATCCTTAGTTTCGGTTTACCGTTTTCATCAAGACCCTTTTTTGACACTACATGTACTGGGGAATTGTATGGAGAACGCGACTCTCGAATAATACCATTTTTGAGAAGAGTTTTGATTTCATTAATGATGAATGGCGCTACGGAAATCGGATACGGGTAGCTCTTAGAATATATCGGCTTAGTTGTGTTTGTGCGAATTCTGGCCTTCACGATCGTATTGTAGGGAAGCGATACATTAGGGTCAGCAAAAGCAGTGATGTTTTTATTAATAATTTGACGAAATTGGGTTTGGTACGAAGGTGGAACAGATTCATCTTCAATAGTTATCATATTAACTTCATCACACGAAAGAAATTGTAATTTAACTTTACCGTTACGATAAAATAAATACCCTTCAACGGTGTCAAGCTTACCTTCAACTTGTCTTAGAAAGTCGAACCTATTATGCCATCGAACGTACTTAAATTAGGAAGTAAGTAAAACGTTGAGGTTTCGTCTAAAATATTAATAAAGCATTTTTTATCAATTACATTTTCTCCATTTATTGACTTTAATTAAAAAAAATTTTCCAGGGGCCTTATTCCTTGAAGGAATGAGAAATGTTTTATGTAGTTTTTCGATGTGCCAGTGTCAATCAAAAGTCGGAGCTCCTGCCCGTTTTTGGCTTTTTTAGTAATAACCGGCAGAAGCGAAGTTAGTTTAAAAAGTTAACTTCGTCATATTCTACAATGGCACTCATATTATTGCAGTTATCGTAATCGCCATCGAAAACGTAATTATTACACTGGTCAACAGTGATTTTGGTGCAGCTAAAAGTAAAACTGATTTCAAGTATATTCGGTACCCTGATAAAAACTGTACTCGTATACTTACTTTTTTAATGCTACGTACAGTTTTCTAGATAGGGTCAAGAACCCCTTTTTAAGAGGTTAAGGCATGTATGGCCCTATAACTTTGTTTCAGTTTATTCTATCAACACAGTTTTGATGTCGTTGAAAAAAGTACATTTCGCCGCTTTTATCAGTATACAAGTTGTTAATATGTCTTCATAAACGTAGGAGAAATTGCCAAAATAATGTGAAAAATTCAATTTTTTGTTAAATTTTTTCATTTCATTTTTAATGACGGTTTTCTCGACTAATTTGTCAACCACTGCATATGTAAATTATTTTAAAACAATCTATTAATTCTGTTTTCAAAGACAAATAACTTTTTTTATATCCGCGTAGATCTTCCTGGGATTTTCTACTTTAGTACATTTCTACTGTGAAAAAAAAAAAAATTATATTTTATAAAAGTTGTTTCCTTCCCCTTTATTTTTTAAATTTTCTGTAATTAGTACTTTCGGGAGCGCGATTTCAAGTGTTAGTGCCTTTCTATAAATAAATAAAAAAATGTCAATGACCCAAATGTGTTTTGCTACATTTGTGGGGAATACACAGTCCAAAAATTCAGGAAAAGTATAACAGATTTTAAAAAAAGTGCTTATTTTTTGTACTTTAAATTGCAAGTTGTAGACAAAAACAAGCCGTGGATACCTAGAATAGTTTGCAAAATGTGTTGTGACCACTTGAGACATTGGGGCAATGGTAAAAGAAGCCATATGAGATTCGGGGTGCCTTTGCAATGGAGAGAACAAACAAATCACTTCGATGACTGTTACTTCTGCTGAGCAAGACTTGCTGCCATTTTTTAATTCAAAAATGATATAGTTTTTTGTTCAGATGTGCAAGGCCTCCTTCTCAAAATGGGTCTTTCAGAATACCACCCAAATGAATGGAGTTTCTTCATAGACAGCTCTAAACGAAGCCTTAAGTGTGTTCTTTTACACAATGGCAACCATTGCTCATTCAACTAAATTAAAGGAAGAATATCAAAATATTGCACTTGTTTTAGACAAAATCAAGTATAAAGAACATAATTGGAGTGTTTGTGTAGATCTAAAGATGGTTAACTTTTTGTTAGGACAACAAAGTGGATACACCAAATACCCATATTTTTATTGCCTGTGGGATAGTCGCGCCAAGCACCAACACTGGACCGAAAGGGACTGGCCTGTACGTGAGATGTTGGAAATGGGAAAGCAGAATGTGATAAACCCACCTTTAGTTACAAGAGATTCAATTATTTTGCAACCCTTGCACATTAAACTGGGTCTAATGAAATAATTTGTGAAAGCGTTAGATAAAAATGGACAATGTTTTCTTTACATAACGAGAAAATTTCCTAGGCTAAGCATAGAGAAAAAAGCGGGTATTTTTGATGGCCCACAGATAAGAATGTTGATAAAAGATACTGATTTTTCAAATTCAATGACCAGTTTGGAACTGCTTGCGTGGAATTCGTTTGTTGAAGTTACTAAGAACTTTCTGGGAAATCACAAGTCAAGTAACTACTCTGATATTGTTAACAACATGCTAGAGAATTACAAAAACTTAGGATGTAACATTCCATCAAAGTCCATTATCTCCACAGCCACCTTGACCAGTTTCTGGAAAATCTTGTTTCCTATAGCGAAGAACAAGGCGAACGGTTTCACCAGGACCTAAAAACTATGAAAGAGAGGTACTAAGGCCGATGGGATCAGCATATGATGGCTGACTTTTGCTGGGGAATGCAACGTGATTGTCTTGCCATACCTCATTCACGAAAATCACGTAAACGAAAGTTTTTATGTAAATAAAAAGTTAATAATAAAATAAATAACAAAAAACTTTTTTTTTCACAGTAAAAATTTACTAAAATAGAATATATTAGGAAGATCTAAGCGGATATAAAAAAGTTATATGTCTTTGAAAACAGAATTAATAAGAGATTGTTTTAAAATAATTTACATATGCACTGGTTGACAAATTAGAATGAAAAAATTTAACAAAAAATTGAATTTTTCACATTATTTTGGCAATTTCTCTGACGTTTATGAAGACATATTAACAACTTGTATACTGATAAAAGCGGCGAAATGTACTCTTTTCAACGACATCAAAACTGTGTTGATAGAATAAACACAAACAAAGTTATGGGGCCATACATGCCTTAACCTCTTAAAAAGGGGTTCTTGACCCTATCTAGAAAACTGTACGTAGCATTAAAAAAGTAAGTATACAGTTTTTATCAGGGTACCGAGTACTACCAAATTTGGTTACAAGTAGAGCTGCACCAAACCAAAACTCTTATTTGTTGACCTGTGTAATAATTGCGTTGCGGAAAGACAGGAATTTGTTTCTTTAGAAAAATTACGTTGTACAAAGCAAGTGGTTCTGTCAAGAGGCATTAGGGAGCGTATTTATAAAACTCATAGCTAATTCTGTCTTGACCGGGCGGTTTCTTGTCCTTCAGACTTGCGATCACTGAGGGTAACGTCCATTGCATGGGAGGTACTTCAACTGTACTAGAAAACAGTCTTGAAGTGGTTGTAGAAATCTTGCAACGATAGACTGCAAGTCACCGTACGGGGTTGACTTCTCAAAGACCTAGCCACCCGCCAGTCCTTTGAGCTTCTCACAGTGTTCAAGAAGTCAATCTCCTTGCGTCTGTGTTCCAGTTTTTTCTTGATGCAAAGCTTTTAATAGCTTGAACGTGAAGAGACATACGACATACCAGATTCTCAGATACATTCTTCCATTCTTCTAGGTTGTCAAGGTGTACTATTATTTATTTTATTTATTAAGCTAGATACTGTAACATCAATGCTGACATCTGCAACGTCAAAAACGCCGGGTATTGAGCCAATAAGATTGGCATATCTCTGCGCATCCTTTGGCCTCCACACTAATTTAGTAGGGCAAGTCCTTAAGGGAACGTTTGCGGTTTTATTTGAGACTTCCAGATTTACACAAAGCGGCATATGGTCTGAGAATTCTTTTCTGCCAACCGAAAAACTCTTAACGTTTTGGAGGAGCTCAAATGAACATATACCGTAGTCTACAACGAAACACCCTACGACACTACAAAACGTAAATTCGCCATTGTTATCGCCAGATAACCTACCATTTAGGATAACCTCTCCCACATCCTCGACAAGACTTAGTAACTTTTTTCCTTTTGCAACTAAGACTACATCCTTTGATTTTTTTGCTCTTCTGTATTCCCGGCTGGCCAGACAAGAGATTTATGTCAAACGCTTGATGTTCAAAACACAAAACGAGGCAGATTGCTGAGACGCAAAAAATTTGTCTAAATGTTTGAGGTCATCAACCCATTTGTTGCAGTTCAGGCACAGCGGGATTAACCACGTACACACATGAAGGTTTACCGAGAGTGCAACACAACCAGAGACACTAAGAAACTTTAAGCCGTAAAAGGCTTCCAAACTCTTCCTGAAATAAAACCAGCCGTATGAGTCTTAACTGCATCTATCCAATGTAGTACACAATCTTTAAAATAGTGAGAGAATTTTGGCCTGTCTTCGTTAATAACATGTGTCTCAAATAAAAAGAAAATATCAAATGATTTTATATAATTAAAAAAGTTATTGAATTTAAGTTTACTACGAAAATTGACAACATTGTATGACATAGCATTAAATTGAGCTACCGTCATTAGTTGATCCACAGTGTTACTACTCTCCATGTTTGCACAATCATACCCGGACACACTTAGTTTTTGCTGCAACCTTCCGTAAAATACCATCATACGCTATATCTAGTTTGTTGAGCTTTTCCCCATAAAAGCTCCGAAGCAAAACCTCAGCCCGTTCCCCGTCACACATTAAAACCTTGCACGCATTAAAAGCCATCGATTTTTTATTTATGCAAATTGAATCAATTTTAACTTTTTTGTTTAGTTGTTTTGCAGCGCTTAAATCCGTTTCTTAAAATATGGTAGAACCAGACAACCTTTTAGCGCTTTTAAGGACATCTCTAGCCATATAATTCACGGGCCTCCCGGACTTGCACATGCTGCAGATTTAGCTTCTCGCTACATAATTTTTTCCACGGCAACTTTAGGGGAGTCTTCCTTAGGCATACATCCTGTAATAACGTTATGCTTTTTCTTATCCTCCACCAGTGGGTTCAATTCAACCCTGCCCAGCTCCCGGTCTCGCTTAATCTGATCCAACTCAGCTTTCAGTGCTACATTTTCAGCCCTGAGGTGCTCAATTTGCGCCCCCACTGCCTGTTTCAAAACCTCTATATCGGTTTTCGAGGCTAACCCTTCAAGCTGTTTGCTTACACTGCTCTTCGCAGCTTGGGACGTCGGTGTGCGTTTTATTTTTTGCGATATTGCCTATCTGGTAACCCTAGCTTTCTGAGTCGACAACGCAGTTAATTTTTAAATGCCACTTTTATTTATTGTTGCTTTGTACGTGTGGTACAATACGTCGCCTATAGCTTTTATAGCTATTAATCACTTATTTCACTTTTAATGATTTCCAAGAGCCAAATTTTTTCGGAGTTCGTTTTTTGTTTACCAAAAAGTTTATAAATTATAAAATGCTCAACAAAGAGCATGCGCCGACACAAAAACAGAAACACTTCAACAGCCGACATACCAGGCCACAACACATAAGGCGAAAGCGGCACAACAGGCTAGCACTCCAAAACAAAGCAAATCTCCACGGCCACAAAGGCAACACATCCGCACACGTCGTAGAGCCGAAAGCACAGTCTAGAGTACTGTATATATTTAATGTATTCTTAATCACCTTAAACAGGGAAAATTTGTAAAATTAAAATCTGGGTATACTTATTTAAGTCAGTTATGGTGTTACAAACCTTACAGACTAGACAACAACAAAACTTACAGACAGACAACAATTTAAGCATAAAATAAAATTAAAATTAAGAACCACTAATGGAATGAAAACTAGAAAATAAATTAACATCAATACCCTTATAATTCTAGTGATAGGCTCATTTACAGCGTAATTGCTCCTACAACATTCAATGACAAAAAAATCAACATGACGTAGAGATCGACATGGAACATTATGTTTAACTAGTTATAGCAAAGATGGACAGTCAATCGTTCCATTTGGCAAACCATGTAGAAACAACAGACCAGCCAAGGACCTCCTACAAGCAAGAGTTTGCATATCAATCAGTTTACAGCAAGAAATATATGATGGAATAGGAAGGTCTAACCTTATTTGGCATAGCGCAAAGTGCACAAATTTTCTTTGAACACGCTCAATTCTATTAGAATGATTAGCATAAAATGGGTTTCATACAATGCCAGCATATTCTAAATTTGACCTAACAAAAGCATTATATAGCACTTTTCTAGTATACGGGTCTCTAAACTCACGGCTATTCCACTTAATAAAAGCAAGCGAAGAGTATGCCTTAGGAATAATAAAATTTAAGTGGTCCGTAAACGTAAAACACGAATCATAAATTACACCCAGGTCTTTGATTTGAGTACAAGATTTTAGAGACGTATTGGCAATGTAATACGATGATTGCAGCGGAAAACGTAATGTGTGGTAAGTTACAAAGCAGCACTTGCCAATGTTGAGGGACAACTTATTACGCCTGCACCAGACGTCGAATGAATTAAGCTTATTGGTGGGTCTATCACTTCTTCCCATACTTACAAACATCGTACCAAAGTTATAATACCTTTTCATGTCCATGAAAGGTATGAGTTAACGCAGCGCTTCACAATTAAAATAGTCAATAACCCCGTAAGCAACGAAATGCCTCCGGTCAAATTGGGAACAAACAACAGTCAGCAATAAACAACACAAACAACAATCAGCAATAAACAACACAAACAACAGTCAACAATCAGCTACCGGCAACTATTACTGCAACAGCAATATTGGTTGTTGAATCACCAAGTTAATGTTTTAAGCTAGGTATAATGTAGAAGTAGGGAATTAGTTGTAATGATTCTTGAGCTTGATTTCAATCAGTGAAGTGAAAAACAGCGGATATTAGTCCGCTTATGTTTTTAAAAAATAAAGTTTAATATATAGAAACTTAACTGGCGCCCGAGCAGGGACCAGTTTAAGTCCGCGGAAGTAGTGTCCCTTTTAAAATCAGTATTCGCTAATAAGCCGCCTGTGGAATGACAGCCGGGAGCAAAAATACACGGACGTCGAAAAGGAACCACAGCGGATCGCAAGAAGGCGCATATTTACGTAAGAATAGGCTAAGAAAATAGTTTTTATTTAACATATCTGAGAAAACATTAAAGAAAAAACAAAAAGGGAAAGTCAATTGTGAAAGTTAAAAGTAAAACCATTTATATGCAGTGAAAAGTAGTAGTGAATTAAGAAACAAACATTTTTTTTCCAGCCCCTTTCAAAGAATAATTATTCTTATAATCATAATTATAATTAAAAGGCAGGATTAAAAATTTGAATTTGAGTAGAATTTAGTTAAAAAAAAAAATAATACACATAATGTAATTCGAAACTGCGATTCACCACCTTCGGGGGGACCGACCCTCCAGCTAATAACAAAAAATTCTCTGCGATTCAAAATTCTGCGATTTAGAAATGTTTTTTTTTTTTACAATGTCCAACCCCAATTAACTACCCTAGTGACAGGACTTATAAATGACATATTAAGACAGGACGGACGAAACATCGTACAAGCAGCCCTGAACCCAAATTCTAGATTCGCTAACATAACAGACGTGACTATCGACGCAACCCACTCCAACAATATAACGGAGCTGGATAAGATACCGGATGTAGTAAGGTGCCTACGAGAATTTTCCGGTAACTCCTGGAAAAAAGCGTAGATCGAATCCTTCAGATCTACGAACCACTGAAAGCAACGCCGAAATATTACGGCATCCTCAATGTCATTCGAAAGAAAGTCGTGGGCAACGCCGACATTGCCCTCGAATCCTATAACACCCCATTGGACTGGAAGGCTATCTCAAGATGCCTTACCCTGCACTACACTGATAAGCGAGATCTAGTTATCCTTGAGTACCAAATGACCTCCCTAGTGCAGGGAAGCCTCACTATCCAGGAATTCTACCAGCGCGTATATTCCCACCTTTCACTTATCTTAAACAAACTTGGATGCATGGAAGTCGGTGCAGAATCTATGCACCTATTGACACGCACCTATAGGGACAAAGCCCTCGATACCTTTATAAGATACAAGGAGACTTGCCAAGACTTCTTGGCATGAGAGAGCCAGTATATCTCCCTCAAGCTTTCCACTTGTGCCTGAAATTGGAGAACCAAAACTTCCGTTCTCACTACGCGCTCAATACCAGCAACCAAAATAGGAGGCCTCAGGAATTCCGACCACCCCTCCCACCCAAAAAAACGACCAATGATTTTTATCCCCAGTTCGCATACATGCCAAAACCTCCAATGCCCCCAATAAACTTTGCGAATCATTATCGCCCTCAAGTTCCAGTAAACAACTACTGTAATCCTAACATTACAGACCATTGGGTCAACCTCCAACTAGACCTCAACTTCCATGGCCAGAGTCAATGGACGTCGACCGATCACTACATTCAAGAGCGGTCAATTACATGAATAGACCTTCAATAAACAACCCGGTGAAAATACCATCAAATTTATCTCAACAAGTTCTCTTAAAACAACAAAGGAATTTCCATATAGAGGCAGGTACCTAACAAGACACTGCACAATATCAGGATTACCAACAGTACGAACAGGACCAATACCACCAATATGATTGTACTCCTACTGCACAGGAGTATGAAGCCGCCTTGGCTAGTGAAGAAAATGGGCAGTCAGTCCAGTTATACGCCGAGGAAAACTTACCGCCCGAAACCCAAGATCATATCGATATTCATTTTTTAGAATGAGCAGGTCTTCGTTGCCCTATATAGAGTGCAGGACGAAGAACGGGAATATTCTCAAATCGATACAGGATCAAGTAAGAACTACATCCAACCCTGCCATGTCCTTAAGAAAATACCCAATGACAAAATGGCTAATTTTTAGCAAATTTCATAGCCGGACAAATTCAAATTACCCATCATACGATCATAAATCTATTTGGAAGAAATAACACCACTTTAAAATTCTTTTTACTACCTACGCTGAAATCCTTCGACGGAATAATAGGAAACGACAGTCTTAAAGAACTCCGTGCCACTATAAACATACGTGATGACACCCTCACACTAGGTAACAACATAAAAATTAAAATTAGACAGAAACCGTCCCCAACAGTTAACAAAATAGACGTTAGAACTGACAATATGAAAACTTTACAAAAACAACACATAAACCACCTTACAAGCAAATATCCGAACCTATTTACCGAATCAGATGAGAAACTTACTTACACTACTACCATAGTAGGGGAAATTAGAACCTCTTCAGAAACCCCCGTGTACACCAAGTACTATCCTTACCCCCTAGCAATGAGAGATTTTGTGAAACAAGAAATAGAAAACCTACTAAAAGATGGAATTATTAGGCCCTCCCGTTCACCCTACAACTCACCTGTGTGGGTCGTCCCCAAAAAGCTAGACGCGTCTGGGCAAAAAAAGTATAGACTCGTAATAGATCATAGAAAACTGAACACTCTAACAATAGCCGACACATATCCAATCCCAGAAATCAACGAGGTAATCTCGCAACTGGGCAACAACACATATTTTTTTCTTCTTGATTTGAAGAGTGGCTTCCATCAGATTCCCTTGAAGGAATTCGAAATTGAGAAGACAGCTTTTTCAATTAATAACGGCAAATACGAATTCACCCGACTCCTATTCGGACTTAAAAACGCACCCGCTATCTTCCAACGAGCGCTAGACGACATCCTGAAACAACACATAGGTAAAATATGTTATGTCTACATAGACGACATAACAGTTTTTGGCAAAGACGAGAAAAGCCACCTTGAAAATGTCGAAGAAATTTTCCATACGCTAGAAAAGGCGAACATGAAAGTCCAACTGGACAAATGGGAGTTTCTCCGTAGAGAAGTCGAATTCCTAGGTTTCATTATATCACCCTCAGGCATAAAAACAAATCCCTCTAAAGTAAAGGCAATTCAAGAATTTCCGTGTCCAAAAACATTGAAGGACTTGCGGTCCTTTCTTGGCCTATCAGGCTACTATCGACGCTTCATCAGAGATTACGCCAAATTAGCGAAACCTCTGACCTCGCTTTTGAGAGGGGAAGATGGACGCGTGTCCAAAAACTCCTTCAACAAAAAGCAAGTTGCGCTTGATAAAAACACCCTAGAGGCTTTCAATAAAATTAAATCTTCACTAATATCAAAGGAAGTCATCCTATCATACCCAGACTTCAAACCGGAGTTCCATCTTACTACCGATGCATCAAACTACGCTCTAGGTGCCGTCCTTGAGCAAGCAGGCAAACCAATAACATTTATTTCCCGATCACTAAATAAAACCGAAGAGAGCTATACCGCAGACGAAAAAGAAATGCTGGCAATCATCTGGGCTCTCACGACACTTCGAAACTACTTGTATGGATCGGCGAAAGTTGTAATTTTCACAGATCACCAACCTCTCATATTTGCATTGAGTAATAAAAACCACAATGGGAAAATGAAGAGATGGAGGTGTATCCTTGAGGAATACAACTACGAATTGAAATACAAGCCAGGAAAAACGAACGCCGTAGCAGACGCACTCTCTAGACCTCCACTGACTGACGTTAACGTCCTGACTATCACTGACCCACAGGATTTAGAAAGAAATAGGCAAAAAAATATAGAGCTGCTTGAGAAGAAACAATAAAAGGATCTCGAATACCACAATAAAAATAGAAAAAATGCCAGGAACTACTTTGTAGGTGAACAAATATTTGTTAAGGTCAACAAAAGATTAGGATCAAAATTATCAGCGAGATACAAAAAGGAAATAATTGCAGAAGATAACGGAAATACAGTAAAACCCCAATCAAAAGTTAGCCCCATCACCCCAATATACTGTACAACAAATTAGATTGAACCAAAGTTTTATAATAACCTTCGTTTTAGGAAAAATTAACTACTTACGACTTTTACTCATCTGGACTACAGTCACAACTTTCATCTCAGACGTACACCTACTAGACTACAGTCAAGCCCAACTAGTAACCATAGACAACGGACAAGCGAAAATACAAGACGGTACCTTCAGACTTATTCATATCATCGACTTAGAGAAATACGAAAAATTCTTGACAGATGGCAAACAAAATCCCCAAGGACAACCTCCTGTATCCCATCCTTAAACATGAAACTATACAAACCTTTGATATCCTAAATACCCTAAAACCCATTTGTTATAGTAAAAGTAAAAGATCAATTGACATACGAGGTGTGTTCAAAAAGTATCGCGAATTTTGTGTTTTTTCAAAAATTATTTATTTATTCATGAATATCTATTTTGTCCCCTTCAAAGTAATCCCTCTCTCTCTCTCTATGACGCGATATACAACAGGTATATCATCATAAACCTCCTAAGAGATTTTTGCGCCAAGCTTCTCTTCCAATTTGTGGTGTGCCGACTTGAATTTTCCCTACAAATTGGTGGGACCTACAGTTTTTTGCCGACTCCGAACGGCATCTACAAAGGAGACGAATTTTTGCTGAGAAGCCTGTCATGGTAGAAATACACTCGGAGAGTTTGCCAAACCACTGCCGAGGGGCGACCCCGTTTTGAAAAAGTTTTTTCAAATCACTTTTGATGTTACCTGTACCAGGGCTCGAACCATGGACCTTCGGTGTGGTAGGCCGGCAACACTACCTTCACACCACGGCGGCCGCCAGTGAAAGTAATCCCCATGAGATATTATACACTTGTGCCAACGGGTTTTCCAATCTTCGAAGCACTTCAAAAAATCATTTTTTTGTATCTTGTTCAGCTCCTCCTTCGATGCCGTCTTTATCTCGTCAAGAGAAGCGTAACGTCGTCCTTTCATGGGCCTCTTCAGTTTAGGGAACAAGAAAAAGTCACAGGGGGCCAGATCTGGGGAATACGGTGCCCTCTGGAGCAAATTTGGGTCGTCGCGGACAGAGTTTAACATCTCATTAGCAATGTTCATGCGATGTTGTTTTTGGTCACAATTGAGCAATTTTGGTATGAATTTCGCGGCGACCCGTCTCATGCCCAAATCATTGATAAAAATCGAATGGCACTAGCCAATCGATATGTTAAGGTCCTCAGCAACTTCTCTAACGGTGATTCGACGATTGGCCAATACCATTTTCTCCACTTCATTAATTTTTTCGTCTGTTGTTGAAGTGCTCGGGCGTCCGGCACGCTCTTCGTCGTTCACATCTTCTCGGCCTTCTGAGAACATTTTGTACCACCGATAAACGTTGCTTCGGTCCAAGGTAGCTTCTCCGTATGCCACAGTCAACATTCGGAATGCATCCGCGCACTTAATTTCGTTTTTCACACAAAATTTGATACAGGTTCTTTGATCCATTATTTTGAATAGGTAAAAATCGAAGACGACCCAAAACACGTGCAAGCAAAGCAGCTGTCAACAATTAACTGAACATTCAAAATGGCCGAGCTTGTCGGCATAAGTGAGAGACATGAGTACCAACATAACGCCACAAAAAATTCGAAATTCGAATATACGTAACCAGAGAAAATTCAAAATCCGCGATACTTTTTGAACACACCTCGTATTGGGAACGGCATGGAAGTACATAGCCGGATCCCCCGATTATGAAGACTTGAACATAATAAACAATAATTTGAATGAAAATAATGACAATCAAGTTATAATAAACAACCTATTCGAAAAACGTTTAAATAACGTCACTAGTATAGTTAGTAAGATGTTGAACACAATTAGAAAAGATGATGATGTTTTAATGGAAATTTTAGTAAATGTGCAAAATAAAATCAGATTAATAAATATAAGATATGTCATTCAATGGGCAAAAATTATTGTAGTAAACTCTGTAATATTAAGTAAAGATGAAATCGAATTTTCAATAAATAAATTAAAAAAGGAAAAAGTACCATTCAAAAATGCCGAAGAAGCATTAGAATTATCAAAAGTAAACGTATTAAGCAAAGAAATAAAAATTTTACACATGGTAAAAATACCTCTAACATTAAAATAAACATTTAGAAGAATTATCATACGACCTGTAAAAAGGATGAACAATATTGTAATTAGAACTAAGTATAAGGAAGTATTGAAAGGAATAGATACACTTTATGGAATAAAAAATTAATGCGAAAACTATAGTGATGTAACAATTTGCAAAGAAACTAATTTGGTAGATTTAACTAAGGAGTTATGCATAACTAGGATTATCAATAGTCTAAATTCAACATGTTCAACAACCAATGGCCATCACATCCCTACGCTAGAAGAAATAAAACCAGGGGTAATATTGCTTAACCAATTCAATGGCAAATTAGAAATCAATGCTACATCTCAAGAAATCAATGGAACGCATGTGGTAATGTACTTTAACTCTACTCTTAAAATCAACACTCAAACATTTAGCAATATTGAAGTAAAGCCAATCGAAACCATATCCGCAATACTAGAGCCAATCCCCTTAGAGAAGGATTACATAGAACTGTTTTCCCTAGAGGCACTGAAAGATTTACATATCAAAAACACACATCGAATAAACTCAATCAAAAAGCGACATTCTGTGTCGGAAGTCTAACAATGGCAGCATTCTTAATAATCATAATACTTCTCTTTTTCCTAAAGAAACGATATGTGAAAATCCAGTACGTCGAAAAAGAAATAGTGACGCCTAGCACATGCCAGGAAAGTACACCAACAAACAAAACAAGCCAAATTCCAACGTACGTAAGTTTCGACAACCTACCATTTTATTGAAGATCGCGGGCGATCACACTTTAGAGGGGAGGAGTTAACGCAGCGCTTCAAAATTAAAATAGTCAATAACCCCGTAAGCAACGAAATGCCTCCGGTCAAATTGGGAACAAACAACAGTCAGCAATAAACAACACAAACAACAGTCAGCAATCAGCTACCGGCAACTATTACTACAACAGCAATATTGGTTGTTGAATCACCAAGTCTGAAGGTTGTGTTTTGACTACAAATTAGAGTTTGGCGATTTCGTTCAATTTGAAGATCGAACGAACTAGTTCTTTTTTCATCTAGGTCATTCACTTCGTTCGGCCGTTTAGTACTATTTTTTCATTTGAATCAGTTTGAATATTAATGACCATACTCGGGAAGGAATTCAGCATTCGGTGAGTAAAATTTATTTTTGCAATAAAAGCCAATGTCGATTTTAAGAGAGCTCCACTTATATTGAATAACTTAAGCTATATTTTCAAACAAATATTAAGTTGGGTTGGTAAGCCAAGTGTCACCTGGCTTCCCAGTATTGGCGACTTTTTACAAAATCTGGCGACCAAATTATTAAAATTGGTGATGGCGACTTTTTTGGCGACTATCCAAATATTATGAAGCTTTAGTAAATTTTTAAGTATATTGTCATTGACAGCGTAATTTTGGCATACTTTATTATAAAGAGAAAAGTTCATCGTTTAAGATTTCCAAAGGTGATGAAATTGTCCTTGAGAGGAAAAGAAATTGATAGACGGTTGCCAACAAGTTTGAAAAATTTAAAGAAAATTCAAGAGCCGATAGCCCTGGCAGCTAGTGCTCACTAGTCTATTTAACTAGTTAATTATGTTAATAAATCATAACAATATTAAATAAAAAAAATTCAGATAAAGGGGATTCATTTAACCTTATAAATGCTTTATAATGCTGGAACACGCATAATTTTATCAAATATATGTCACTTTACATACAAGTCTACGAGTATTACATTGTTAGGGGTTGGGAATATGCCCGAGGTAGGCATACCGGTTGTTGTTGTTGTTGTTGTTAACAGTGCTTCGCCTGCCCAATAGCCTCGATCCCTCTAAATTGTCGTCAGGCTCTTCTAACGGAAGTCCAAGGAAACGCGCAGTTTCCACAGGGTTGGACCAGAGTGATGTAGGTGTTAGAAGAGTGGGTTCAACTGAACAGGAGAAGAGATGTATGGTATCATGAGAGGATATACCACATGCAGGGCATGTGTTTGGTATGTTGGGGTTCAGTCTGGATAAGTAAGAGTTTAACCTATTACAATATCTAGAGCGAAGTTGTGCTAGTATGACCCTAGTCTCTCTCGGAAGTACACGCTCCGCTTCAGCCAATTCAGGTGGTTGAGTATTAACAGGCCGAGATCTGAGAGATCTGTCTACCTACTCGGTGTGGAGGCCATTTAGAGCCCGTCTATGGTTCCACATCAAGAGATATGGTGCCGGATCTCATCGTAATGTTTACGAATATGTCTCCTTAGGTCTCTGGTGGGCGGTGCTACATCCAAAAGATGTCGATTTGGATGACTAGGTTTATGACAGTTCAAAAGGAACTGTCTACTCAAGAGTTCCGCGTGCTCTTGAACATTGAGCAATTTTGCCTCTTGATGGAGGTGAGACTCAGATGACATAAGTAGACACCCCGTAGCAGTTCTGATGGCGGTGTTTTGGCAGACTTGCAATTTCCTCCAGTTTGTGTCAGAAAGATTGGGCGACCATATGGGCGCAGCATAGTCAATAACCGGCCGGCCAATAGCCTTATATGTAGCAAGCAATGTTTCTTTGTCTTTTCCCCAAGTACTGCCGGCCAGTGACTTGAGGATCTTATTGCGGCTCTGTACCTTTGAAGCCATTGCGCTGGCATGACCAGCGAAGGTGAGGCCGTTGTCAAACGTCACACCCAAGATTTTCGGGTGGTTGACAGTAGGAAGAGGTACTCCGTCTACGTAGACATTTAACTCTTGCCCCATCTGCGCATTCCATGTCGTTAACAGGGTCCCCGTCGATTTAGTCGGAGATAGGGTCAGATTTCGCTCGGTGAAGAAGCTGAAAAGGTCACGGAGGTAACTGTTGATTCTAGTACAGAGTTCGTCAATGGAGGGGCCCTTGCCCGAGGCCATTATCGTGCAGTCGTCAGCGTAGGAAACAATGGAGACTCCCTCTGGTGGGGGGGGAAGTCTCGAAATATAGAAGTTAAACAAAAGGGGACAGAGAACACCACCTTGCGGCACCCCTTGTTTTATTCTTCGTGGTCTAGATTTCTTGTTCCTGAATTTGACTGTTGCCTATCGACCATTGAGGTAATTAGCGGTCCACCGTTTAAGGCCGGCAGGGAGCGGTGTCTCTTCCAGATCTCGCAGGCGTGTGGCGTGATTGACCGTGTCGAATGCGTTTGATAGGTCAAGTGCCACGAGAACCGTCCTATGGTTTGGTGAATGTTGATTCAAACCGTTATTAATCTGCGTTGTAATGGCGTTCAAAGCGGATGTCGTGCTGTGATTTTTTCGGAAACCATGTTGGTGATCGGCCAATTTCAGACTTGCAATGCAGTAAGGGAGCAGAATGGTCTCTAGGCATACCGTTCGTAAGAGGCGACTAATATGTACAAAGGTAATGACGTGCAACTCGATGGTTGGTCTACGGATATGGTGCCTCTCACCTCTCATTACCCATGACCTAGAAGGTTCTACTGGTCACACCAATTCGCTACCACGACAGTCGGGCAGTACCGCAAGGGAGTACCGGATTCATATCCGGCCAAGGACTGTTAATTCGAAAGCACTCCCCAAAACCTTCGGGGACTGTTTTTGTCGTTACAACAACAACAACAGATTTACATTGTTCATAAGCTTTACGGGACTTTTATAGGGTTATATGAATCCCCCTATTTTTGCTCCAGGCAATTCGTCGGTAAATTCTATAGGTTTGGTTTTGATGTTGGCGAGTGTTTAAGCGACATAAGCTATAATTATTTCTTTCGTTTATTTCATTTGCGCTGCACTCTCTTGTAATTCGCAACCAACTTATGAAATATTTCGAAGATATAGTTTATGTTTTGTGATCCCAAATCGGGGTTTTTCACAACGAAAATGAGGAAGCCAATTCCGAACAATGCCTCAAAGCCAACAGTGCTCGCCCCCAATTAATACATACAAGGTGTAATATATGCGCCGCACCCCGTTCTATATAGAACAAATAATTGAAATAAATAAAATAATAATTAAATAAATACTAGAAAAGGGATCCCTATACTAAACATGCGCCTCGCAGACCCCCTTTTCTTCTCTAAACCAATAATTATCTTTACATATAATAAAACTGTAACAGGTCGATGTCTGTACATTGAAGATATTCAAGAAAGACTGATAGGAGAGGTCGTTATTGGACCAGCGGAACCCAAATCTACAATTTTAAGAATTTTTCTCTGTCTGTCTGTCCGTCTGTATGATTGTGCGCGTATCACGAAAAAACTACTGGATAGAATTGCATGAAATTTTCATCATTCTATCACTTAAAGTCTAACTTAAAATTTAGGACAACTTTCATTTGGATATCTCATCCAGTTCCCGAGTTATTGACCAAAATGTGGGAAAAATGTGACCAAAAATGTGGGTTTTTTAACATAACGCCCGCGTCACACAAAAACGACTGCATAGAAATGAATGAAACTTTCAATAATCATTTTCTAGACGTTAAAGATATCTTTCACCTCGATCTTTTACCCGGTTCAAAATTTATTGACCTAAATGTTAGTACAAGGTGGCGCAAAAGTAAGCTTCCGATGTTCAGCATATTGGTTGTGGCACGTGCAGTGTGTGCTGTTGCACCGTCTTGTTGGAACTACATGTTTTCCAATCCCAATTCATCAAGTTGCGGCAAAAAGAACTCGTTGATCATTGCTCTGTAGCGCTCACCATTCACAGTAACCGTTTGGCCCCGACCGATTATTGGTCAAATAAATAGTCAGCAATATTCCGCGTTCTGGAGCAGTGTAGCGTAATATTGTTTATTAACGTGATTTCGCATGTGTTTACTACACAAATGTCAAAACAGAACTAACTTTAGGGGCCAATCGCAAAATTTATAGTATTTTCTGATAGGAGGATTACTTTTGCGCAGTAACCGTTTTTCACCGACCGATTACTGGTCAAATAAATAGTCAGCAATATTCCGCGTTTTCCTCCCTGACGCTATAACTCCAGAACGGCTGGACCAAATTAAATGAAATTTTGCACGTAGTTTCCGATTGAGCCCGACATGGTTTATGGAGATATTCCACAAAATGTAAACCAGGGTAACCCTATAACGGGTTGGTACGATATGGGTATCAAATGAAAGGTGTTGACGAGTGTTTGAGCATGGTGTAGTTATTGGTCCCATATAAGACCCCGTATTCGAGGTATTTCCCGAAATATGAACCAGGTGTGACCCCAGACAGGTTTTCTACAAAATGGGTATCAAATAAAAGGTGTTGGTGAGTATTTAAAAAAGATGTGATTTTCAAGACCCTATGCGACCCGTTTTCCGAGATATCGACCAGAATGTGGACCAGGGGTGACCCTAGAAGGTGTTTATACGATATGGGTATCGAATAAAAGGTGTTGATGAGTGTTTAAAAAAGAGGTGATTTTCAGGACCATATGCTACCCCGTTTACGAGATATCGCCAAGGGGTGACCCTGGTATAATATAAAAATAAGTCGGGTTTTCCTTCCTGACTCAAGAACGCACGAACCGATTTCAATGATTTTGCATTCGTTGGAAAAGTCTCGGGCGCCCTGAGGTTTATAGCAAACAAAATTCAGGAAAAATTTCAAAAGAAAAACAGGAAAATAGGGGAAATCATTTTTAACATACAGCGCCATTAATTTTATGTGACATCTTTTATTATACGCACGTTCTTTCAAACGCAAAATTAAAACCGGTATTGTGTTCACTGTGAAATTGAGGTTGAAGTTATTCGGTGCCTACATAAATACTCATCAGTGGTTGTTGTAAGCAGGCATTGTACTTTATTGGCATACAAATTTACATGTATGTACGTTTGTACGGTGGTGGCTGCCCGCCCGCACTAATCAATCAACTGCTGCTGTTATAATCCAACACTTTGCTTAAATACTTTTTCTCCACGCCGACGCTTCGAGTTAGCCGAAGTAAAATCGGACGCTCGATGTACCTGAAAGGTTCGTCGCTAACAAAGTACTTAAGCACGCATACTTTTAAGGTCAGACACGTGAATAATCTATAATATAAAAATACGTTGGGTTTTCCTTCCTGGCGCTATAACTCCAGAGCGCACGAACCGATTTCCACGGTTTTGCATTCGTTGGAATGGTCTCGGGCGCCGTGAGGTTTACAGCAAACAAAATTCAGGAAAAATTTCAAAAGAAAAACAGGAAAATAGGGGGAATCATTTTTAACATACAGCGCCATTAATTTTATGTGACATGTTTTATTATACGCACGTTCTTTCAAACGCAAAATTAAAACCGGTATTGTGTTCACTGTGAAATTGAAGTTGAAGTTATTCGTTTCCTAACAGATCACTTGGAAACCATCAAAACAATCACGCGTTTTGTGCAAGTTAACACAGGAGTAGAGGTATACCAGCATTAGGTGTAAATATTGTATGTATGCCTGTGTGTTATCCCAATAACAAACAGACGAGCCCGTCTGGGGTCACACCTGGTTCATATTTCGGGAAATACCTCGAATACGGGGCCTTATATGGGACCAATAACTACACCATGTCCAAGCACTCGTCAACACCTTTCATCTGATACCCGTATCGTACGAACCCGTTATAGGGTTACCCTGGTCCACATTTTGTGGAATATCTCCAAAACCTTCCCGGATTCTTATACTTTTTTTGGCCATAAACCATGTCGGGCTCAATCGAAAACTACGTGCAAAATTTCATTTAATTCGGTCCAGCCGTTCTGGAGTTATAGCGTCAGGGAGGAAAACGCGACTTATTTTTATATAATATAATTATTGGTTTAGAGAAGAAAAGGGGGTCTGCGGAGCGCATATTTAGTATAGGGATCCCTTTCCTAGTATTTATTTAATTATTATTTTATTTATTTCAATTATTTGTTCTATATAGAACGGGGTGCGGCGCATATATTACACCTTGTATGTATTAATTGGGGGCGAGCACTGTTGGCTTTGAGGCATTGTTCGGAATTGGCTTCCTCATTTTCGTTGTGAAAAACCCCGATTTGGGATCACAAAACATAAACTATATCTTCGAAATATTTCATAAGTTGGTTGCGAATTACAAGAGAGTGCAGCGCAAATGAAATAAACGAAAGAAATAATTATAGCTTATGTCGCTTAAACACTCGCCAACATCAAAACCAAACCTATAGAATTTACCGACGAATTGCCTGGAGCAAAAATAGGGGGATTCATATAACCCTATAAAAGTCCCGTAAAGCTTATGAACAATGTAAATCTGTTGTTGTTGTTGTAACGACAAAAACAGTCCCCGAAGGTTTTGGGGAGTGCTTTCGAATTAACAGTCCTTGGCCGGATATGAATCCGGTACTCCCTTGCGGTACTGCCCGACTGTCGTGGTAGCGAATTGGTGTGACCAGTAGAACCTTCTAGGTCATGGGTAATGAGAGGTGAGAGGCACCATATCCGTAGACCAACCATCGAGTTGCACGTCATTACCTTTGTACATATTAGTCGCCTCTTACGAACGGTATGCCTAGAGACCATTCTGCTCCCTTACTTCATTGCAAGTCTGAAATTGGCCGATTTGAACGCCATTACAACGCAGATTAATAACGGTTTGAATCAACATTCACCAAACCATAGGATGGTTCTCGTGGCACTTGACCTATCAAACGCATTCGACACGGTCAATCACGCCACACGCCTGCGAGATCTGGAAGAGACACCGCTCCCTGCCGGCCTTAAACGGTGGACCGCTAATTACCTCAATGGTCGATAGGCAACAGTCAAATTCAGGAACAAGAAATCTAGACCACGAAGAATAAAACAAGGGGTGCCGCAAGGTGGTGTTCTGTGTCCCCTTTTGTTTAACTTCTATAGTTCGAGACTTCCCCCCCACCAGAGGGAGTCTCCATTGTTTCCTACGCTGACGACTGCACGATAATGGCCTCGGGCAAGGGCCCCTCCATTGACGAACTCTGTACTAGAATCAACAGTTACCTCCGTGACCTTTTCAGCTTCTTCACCGAGCGAAATCTGACCCTATCTCCGACTAAATCGACGGGGACCCTGTTAACGACATGGAATGCGCAGATGGGGCAAGAGTTAAATGTCTACGTAGACGGAGTACCTCTACCTACTGTCAACCACCCGAAAATCTTGGGTGTGACGTGTGACAACGGCCTCCCTTCGCTGGTCATGCCAGCGCAATGGCTTCAAAAGTCACTGGCCGGCAGTACTTGGGGAAAAGACAAAGAAACATTGCTTGCTACATATAAGGCTATTGGCCGGCCGGTTATTGACTATGCTGCGCCCATATGGTCGCCCAATCTTTCTGACACCAAGTGGAGGAAATTGCAAGTCTGCCAAAACACCGCCATCAGAACTGCTACGGGATGTCTACTTATGTCATCTGAGTCTCACCCCCATCAAGAGGCAAAATTGCTCAATGTTCAAGAGCACGCGGAACTCTTGAGTAGACAGTTCCTTCTGAACTGTCATAAACCTGGTCATCCAAATCGACATCTTTTGGATGGTAAGCATTACGATGAGATCCGGCACCATATCTCTTTGCCGTTTGATCTGCGGAACCATAGACGGGCTCTAAATGGCCTCCACACCGAGTCGGTAGACAGATCTCTCAGATCTCGGCCTGTTAATACTCAACCACCTGAATTGGCTGAAGAGGAGCGTGTACTTCCGAGAGAGACTAGGGTCATACTAGCATAACTTCGCTCTGGATATTGTAATAGGTTAAACTCTTACTTATCCAGACTGTACCCCAACATACCAAACACATGCCCTGCATGTGGTATGTCCCCTCATGATACCACACATCTCTTCTCCTGTTCAGTTGAACCCACTCTTCTAACACCTACATCACTCTGGTCCAACCCTGTGGAAACTGCGCGTTTCCTTGGACTTCCGTTAGAAGAGCCTGATGACAATTTAGAGTGATCGAGCCTATTGGGCAGGGCGAAGCACTGTTAACAACAACAACAACAACAACCGGTATGCCTACCTCGGGCATATTCTCAACCCCTTACAATGTAATACTAGTAAACTTGTATGTAAAGTGACATATATTTGATAAAATTATGCGTGTTCCAGCATTATAAAGCATTTATAAGGTTAAATGAATCCCCTTTATCTGAATTTTCTTTATTTAATATTGTTATGATTTATTAACAAAATTAACTAGTTAAATAGACTAGTGAGCACTAGCTGCCAGGGCTATCGGCTCTTGAATTTTCTTTAAATTTTTCAAACTTGTTGGCAACCGTCTATCAATTTCTTTTCCTCTCAAGGACAATTTCATCACCTTTGGAAATCTTAAACGATGAACTTTTCTCTTTATAATAAAGTATGCCAAAATTACGCTGTCAATGACAATATACTTAAAAATTTACTAAAGCTTCATAATATTTGGATAGTCGCCAAAAAAGTCGCCATCACCAATTTTAATAATTTGGTCGCCAGATTTTGTAAAAAGTCGCCAATACTGGGAAGCCAGGTGACACTTGGCTTACCAACCCAACTTAATATTTGTTTGAAAATATAGCTTAAGTTATTCCATATAAGTGGAGCTCTCCTAAAATCGACATTGGCTTTTATTGCAAAAATAAATTTTACTCACCGAATGCTGAATTCCTTCCCGAGTATGGTCATTAATATTCAAACTGATTCAAATGAAAAAATAGTACTGAACGGCCGAACGAAGTGAATGACCTAGGTGAAAAAAGAACTAGTTCGTTCGATCTTCAAATTGAACGAAATCGCCAAACTCTAATTTGTAGTCAAAACACAACCTTCAGACACCGTGAATAAGTAGGATAAGCTTAAAAAGAGGATCCCTGAAAATCGGGTGAAATACTTGGCCTAGAGCCCATCACTAATAATAATACCACATTTATTTACATTTTTAAATCACTTAATAGCAATTTTAAATATTAAAAAGAATATTGTTTCGATTAATTTTAACCAGACTTCCAAAATCATAATTACACCGGCCAAAACTCATTTTGGTGCAGCCACTTTTTCCCACCAGCTCTAGTTTATAAGATAAGGGTCAAAAACACCTTTTCAATAGGTTAAGGCATGTATTTTATCATAACTTTTCTTCAGTTTATCCAGTTTTGCGAATATGAATATCAGAGAAAAAGTAATTTGAAGATAATACCAGGTTAATGGGACTAAAATCCATTTATTTCCAATGCTTTTTAATGCGTGAAAAAGTAACTCAACTAAAAATATATGGTCAAATTAAAAATATAATATTTAACGATAAACTATAAATATATGTAATATAAACAAAGAAACAAAAAATTTTAGACGCTTAAACAAAAATACTTCTCTCTTAGAAAATAACAATGAATTTAAAAAAAAAAATTTTCAGTTAATAATTAAACTTCAGCCACTGAAATATAACAATAAATCGCAGGACATCTTCAAAGAAAACCCCGTGACTGACAGGCTTTGACAGAACGTATTTGGTCTTAATCAATGATATTTGGATATATGTGTCACTCGGTCAAGATTTACATAATTTTGGAATAGTGCGAGGGCCACGTTCAAATTTTTTGTGTTTTGTTTGTGCTTCATTAATGTCCAAAATTTATTGTCGATCTCTTCTTCAATGCGTTCCATTTATTTCTTGAGATGTAGCATTGATTTCTAATTTGCCGTTGAATTGGTTAAGCAATATTACCCCTGGTTTTATTTCTTCTAGCGTAGGGATGTGATGGCCATTGGTTGTTGAACATGTTGAATTTAGACTATTGATAATCCTAGTTATGCATAACTCCTTAGTTAAATCTACCAAATTAGTTTCTTTGCAAATTGTTACATCACTATAGTTTTCGCATTAATTTTTTATTCCATAAAGTGTATCTATTCCTTTCAATACTTCCTTATACTTAGTTCTAATTACAATATTGTTCATCTTTTTTACAGGTCGTATGATAATTCTTCTAAATGTTTATTTTAATGTTAGAGGTATTTTTACCATGTGTAAAATTTTTATTTCTTTGCTTAATACGTTTACTTTTGATAATTCTAATGCTTCTTCGGCATTTTTGAATGGTATTTTTTCCTTTTTTAATTTATTTATTGAAAATTCGATTTCATCTTTACTTAATATTACAGAGTTTACTACAATAATTTTTGCCCATTGAATGACATATCTTATATTTATTAATTCTTCTTTTATTAATCTGATTTTATTTTGCACATTTACTAAAATTTCCATTAAAACATCATCATCTTTTCTAATTGTGTTCAACATCTTACTAACTATACTAGTGACGTTATTTAAACGTTTTTCGAATAGGTTGTTTATTATAACTTGATTGTCATTATTTTCATTCAAATTATTGTTTATTATGTTCAGATCTTCATAATCGGGGGATCCGGCTATGTACTTCCATGCCGTTCCCAATATGTCAATTGATCTTTTACTTTTACTATAACAAATGGGTTTTAGGGTATTTAGGATATCAAAGGTTTGTATATATATGTTGATGTTGAAAAAACATATGTTTGTAAAGTGTGCATTAGAGCGAAAAGTGGTTTGACAACTTTAACTGCTAATAGCTTAGACGCTAGCAATAGCATTACTAATAACAATGGTACGCCGCAAGTGCCTCGTTTTTCTCTTTTGAAAGAAATTGCTGAAATCAAGGCAGATAATGAGCGCATTCTGAACTCTCTTAGTGATTTAAAGAATCTAATGGAGGTAAAGTGTGGGCAACTGAGTGCTGAAATGTGTTCACTGAAATCTGCTGTTAGTGAGAAAGATGCCTACATAATCGACTTAACTTCGGTAATTCAAACTCTTCGAGATGCAGTTGGTAGTACCTCAAGTAACTTTTCGCCTCCTACTGTTGCCGATAACAACAACATAACTTCTCTCACTGCAGTTGACCAAAGTACAGTGGGCAGTAGTTATCTTTCGACTGACACTATTTCTACGATGACGTGTTCATTTCCTTTGGTGCATACGAAAAGTCAACCATCGCAATTATATAGTACTATTGTTGCTACTGGAGTTGTGGAAAATGTGACGTCAAGTGCTGCCGCTATTGCCCCAAGTCTCAGTCCTAATTCAATTTCTAATGCATCGTCTGGTGCCCCTGCCGTAAAAAGGGTTACTAGTAAAACGCGAAAGCAATGTACGCCAACTTCCAAGAATTCTGCAGCTGACTCTGGTGTTGCTAATGGCGCAACTATGAAAACCGCGACTACTACTGATGCTGGGGGTATTAATTCAATTCAGCATATTGGGTCACCTACCTCCGTTAATCTGAGAACTGCAGCTATAAGCAATCGTCGCACTCTGGGTAAGCCTCTTATTGTTGGCGCAAACGACAACAACGAACTATCCGTCTCCTCAAAACTAAAATGGCTCCATGTGTCCTCTTTCTCGCCCGAAGTATCCGCGGATGATGTCAAAAGCTATGTGTCCAAACATGCCGACATAGCGGTTAAGTTCATTAAGTGCTTCCCATTATTAAGACTTGATACCCAGCTGGACACACTGAGTAGAGTGAGCTTCAAGTTGGGAATCCCGGATCGGTTTTACGATAAGGTACTAGATGCGGAAATCTGGCCAAAAAATGTTAGTCTTCGACCTTTCCGTTTTTTTCGGAAAGTCGGAAAAGTAGGACCAAGTCCATAGGTCATTCAGCCGGTATAAGATCGTCGCATCTTAATATATACTTTCATAATGTATCTGGCCTGCGTACTAAATCGAATACTCTATTTAATTTGAGTTCGCATTCTGAGTATGATGTATTCGTGCTTGTGGAGACCTGGCTCAACTCTTCTTTTCATGACGGCGAATTTTTCGATTGCAACTTATTTAACGTCTACCGCAAAGATCGCGATTATTTGAAAACTGGCCTATCCAGAGGCGGTGGGGTCTTAATCGCTGTACGCCGGCATTTACATTCAACGCTTGTGGATCTGAGTTATAGCGATTCTTTATTGGACCAACTTTGTGTATCTATAGCTGGTAAATCTAAGATTTTTATCTGTGCTTCGTATATACCTCCATCTAGTAGTGAGTCTCTTTACAAATCGCATGTAGATAATGTTATTGATGTAGTACGCAATCAGGATGGTAATAACTTCTGCATCGTAGGTGACTTTAATCTACCTAATGTTGAATGGGCATATCTCGACGATAGTGCAACTCTTATTCCGAAAAATGTTAATAGTACCGTTGAGATGTACCTCATCGATAATTTCCTGAGTGTTAACCTTTCTCAGATAAATAGTTTCTCCAATCAGTTAGCCAGAACGCTTGATCTTGTTTTCATTAATGATAATATTAATTGTACGGTAACTGAGTGCCTTGAGCCGCTGTCTTGCTCTGGTATTCACCACATCCCGCTAAGTCTTGACGTCGAATTTTATATTTTTGAAAGTCTCGTTAACGATAATGAAACCCCAAGCTTTTTATTTAGACGTGGCAATTTCGGCATTGTCTCTCAAGAAGTTTCTTCGATTGATTGGGAAGCCCTTTTTCTGGGAATTGAACCTCCTAGTTGTTTTAATATTTTTAAAAACATAATGACTCAAATTTGTACAAGAAGCATACCGCCAAGAAAAAAGAATTGTTATAAAATTCCGTGGTATACTAAAGAACTAAAGAAGCTAAAGAATCTGAGGAATAGATATCACAAGAAATTCAAAACCACGAATTCAGCCGATCATAAGATTAAGTACATTCGGTATGCCAAAAAATTCAAAATGCTAGGCAAGAGGCTCCATAGTAGGTTCGTACGCAATTTTGAATCTGATATTAAGGAAAATCCAAAGGCATTTTGGAACTATGTTAAATCTAAAAAACAGTGCTCAAATATCCCGTCATCAGTGTTCTATAATTCGCGGCATGCCTCGTCATCTTCTGATGCGGCTAATCTATTTGCCGATTTTTTCTGCTCCAATTTCGTTACACACTTGGATATCCCTTTGGAGTTTCCTTCAACGGGTAACTCGTTAATTAATTTTGGTGCCCTAACTCTATCTACTTTCAAGAGTGGTAACAAAAATAATGTCGCGAACTATAGGCCCATTGCAAAATTGTCAAGTACTTCTAAACTGTTTGAGTATATTGTGAAACAGAAAATGTATTTTGCCGTCCGGCGTCTAATCACTGACAATCAGCATGGTTTTATGTCCGGCAGATCCACTGTGTCAAACTTATCGATTTTCTCCGAATTCTGCTTTTCAGCTTTCAGCAACCACCTCCAAGTTGATGCGATATACACTGATTTCTCGAAGGCGTTTGACAAGGTTAGTCACACGATCTTGATTTCTAAATTAGCGAGTGTGGGCTTTCACTCAGTATTTTTATCCTGGGTAAAATCTTACCTAGCGCAGCGTAATTGCGTAGTCGTGATAGACAATACTCATTCTAATTCATTTGTGGCCACCTCGGGGGTACCACAAGGTAGCATTCTTGGGCCGTTGCTATTTGTTATATTTATAAATGACATCTCGGCTTGTTTCCAACACTCCAACTTTCTGCTATATGCTGATGATTTAAAGATCTTCTCAACGATCTCATATCCCTCAGACTCAGGCAAAATTCAATCCGATCTAAATAACCTCGCTACCTGGTGTAATTCTAATAACCTGCCGCTGAATGTAAGCAAATGTTTCCACGTAACTTTCTCAAAGTCCCGTTTTTCCATTCCCACATCTTATTTAATTGGTGGCTCCCGCCTCTCAAGTCTCAACGAAATTAAGGACTTAGGGGTAGTTTTCGATTCAAAATTTACGTTTACTACTCATTTAAACTCTACAATTGCTAAATCCTGCTCAGTTCTGGCCTTTATACGCCGTTTTGGATCAGACTTCACTGATCCATATACTCTTAAATTACTGTTCACTTCGCTCGTTCGTTCTAAACTAGAGTACGCCTGCTTTATTTGGAGACCGTATCATGAGTGCCATATCAGGAGGCTGGAACGAGTGCAAAAAATCTTTGTTCGCTTCGCGCTGCGTTCATTTAACTTTTCGGATCCGATGCCCTCATATGCATCCAGGTGTGCTCTTATTAGTCTCCAAACACTGCAGTGCAGAAGATCCATTCTTTCGCTCACTTTTGTCTATGAAATTATCAATGGTTCTATAGATGCCCCATGCCTCCTCGAGAGAATCTGTTTTCATGTTCCAAACAGGTCTCTCCGTAATACTGATATATTTTATTTGAATTGTGCCCGAACCATCTATGCCTCTAACGCTCCCATATTCAGAGCGTTGTCGGAATTTAACTTCCTTCCAAATTCTCTAGCCATTGATTTTTCTTTAACTAAACATGTGTTTAAATCTGTAATCGCTAATATATTTTTATAATAAATTCTGCTTTGTATAGATTCTTTGTAACTGTATGTATTCCACGTAGTCTGTAAGTATTTATTACGTAGACTACCTTTGTAATTGATTATAATAATTAATTAATTACTGAAATAAATAAATAAATAAATAAATAAATATAGTGTCATGTTTAAGGATGGGATACAGGAGGTTGTCCTTGGGGATTTTGTTTGCCATCTGTCAAGAATTTTTCGTATTTCTCTAAGTCGATGATATGAATAAGTCTGAAGGTACCGTCTTGTATTTTCGCTTGTCCGTTGTCTATGGTTACTAGTTGGGCTTGACTGTAGTCTAGTAGTTGTACGTCTGAGATGAAAGTTGTGACTGTAGTCCAGATGAGTAAAAGTCGTAAGTAGTTCATTTTTCCTTAAACGAAGGTTATTATAAAACTTTGGTTCAATCTAATTTGCTGTACAGTATATTGGGGTGATGGGGCTAACTTTTGATTGGGGTTTTACTGTATTTCCGTTATCTTCTGCAATTATTTCCTTTTTGTATCTCGCTGATAATTTTGATCCTAATCTTTTGTTGACCTTAACAAATATTTGTTCACCTACAAAGTAGTTCCTGGCATTTTTTCTATTTTTATTGTGGTATTCGAGATCCTTTTATTGTTTCTTCTCAAGCAGCTCTATATTTTTTTGCCTATTTCTTTCTAAATCCTGTGGGTCAGTGATAGTCAGGACGTTAACGTCAGTCAGTGGAGGTCTAGAGAGTGCGTCTGCTACGGCGTTCGTTTTCCTGGCTTGTATTTCAATTCGTAGTTGTATTCCTCAAGGATACACCTCCATCTCTTCATTTTCCCATTGTGGTTTTTATTACTCAATGCAAATATGAGAGGTTGGTGATCTGTGAAAATTACAACTTTCGCCGATCCATACAAGTAGTTTCGAAGTGTCGTGAGAGCCCAGATGATTGCCAGCATTTCTTTTTCGTCTGCGGTATAGCTCTCTTCGGTTTTATTTAGTGATCGGGAAATAAATGTTATTGGTTTGCCTGCTTGCTCAAGGACGGCACCTAGAGCGTAGTTTGATGCATCGGTAGTAAGATGGAACTCCGGTTTGAAGTCTGGGTATGATAGGATGACTTCCTTTGATATTAGTGAAGATTTAATTTTATTGAAAGCCTCTAGGGTGTTTTTATCAAGCGCAACTTGCTTTTTGTTGAAGGAGTTTTTGGACACGCGTCCATCTTCCCCTCTCAAAAGCGAGGTCAGAGGTTTCGCTAATTTGGCGTAATCTCTGATGAAGCGTCGATAGTAGCCTGATAGGCCAAGAAAGGACCGCAAGTCCTTCAATGTTTTTGGACACGGAAATTCTTGAATTGCCTTTACTTTAGAGGGATTTGTTTTTATGCCTGAGGGTGATATAATGAAACCTAGGAATTCGACTTCTCTACGGAGAAACTCCCATTTGTCCAGTTGGACTTTCATGTTCGCCTTTTCTAGCGTATGGAAAATTTCTTCGACATTTTCAAGGTGGCTTTTCTCGTCTTTGCCAAATACTGTTATGTCGTCTATGTAGACATAACATATTTTACCTATGTGTTGTTTCAGGATGTCGTCTAGCGCTCGTTGGAAGATAGCGGGTGCGTTTTTAAGTCCGAATAGGAGTCGGGTGAATTCGTATTTGCCGTTATTAATTGAAAAAGCTGTCTTCTCAATTTCGAATTCCTTCAAGGGAATCTGATGGAAGCCACTCTTCAAATCAAGAAGAAAAAAATATGTGTTGTTGCCCAGTTGCGAGATTACCTCGTTGATTTCTGGGATTGGATATGTGTCGGCTATTGTTAGAGTGTTCAGTTTTCTATGATCTATTACGAGTCTATACTTTTTTTGCCCAGACGCGTCTAGCTTTTTGGGGACGACCCACACAGGTGAGTTGTAGGGTGAACGGGAGGGCCTAATAATTCCATCTTTTAGTAGGTTTTCTATTTCTTGTTTCACAAAATCTCTCATTGCTAGGGGGTAAGGATAGTACTTGGTGTACACGGGGGTTTCTGAAGAGGTTCTAATTTCCCCTACTTTGGTAGTAGTGTATGTAAGTTTCTCATCTGATTCGGTAAATAGGTTCGGATATTTGCTTGTAAGGTGGTTTATGTGTTGTTTTTGTAAAATTTTCATATTGTCAGTTCTAACGTCTATTTTGTTAACTGTTGGGGACGGTTTCTGTCTAATTTTAATTTTTATGTTGTTACCTAGTGTGAGGATGTCATCACGTATGTTTATAGTGGCACGGAGTTCTTTAAGACTGTCGTTTCCTATTATTCCGTCGAAGGATTTCAGCGTAGGTAGTAAAAAGAATTTTAAAGTGGTGTTATTTCTTCCAAATAGATTTATGATCGTATGATGGGTAATTTGAATTTGTCCGGCTATGAAATTTGCTAAAAATTAGCCATTTTGTCATTGGGTATTTTCTTAAGGACATGGCAGGGTTGGATGTAGTTCTTACTTGACCCTGTATCGATTTGAGAATATTCCCGTTCTTCGTCCTGCACTCTATATAGGGCAACGAAGACCTGCTCATTCTAAAAAATGAATATCGATATGATCTTGGGTTTCGGGCGGTAAGTTTTCCTCGGCGTATAACTGGACTGACTGCCCATTTTCTTCACTAGCCAAGGCGGCTTCATACTCCTGTGCAGTAGGAGTACAATCATCTTGGTAGTATTGGTCCTGTTCGTACTGTTGGTAATCCTGATATTGTGCAGTGTCTTGTTAGGTACCTGCCTCTATATGGAAATTCCTTTGTTGTTTTAAGAGAACTTGTTGAGATAAATTTGATGGTCTTTTCACCGGGTTGTTTATTGAAGGTCTATTCATGTAATTGACCGCTCTTGAATGTAGTGATCGGTCGACGTCCATTGACTCTGGCCATGGAAGTTGAGGTCTAGTTGGAGGTTGACCCAATGGTCTGTAATGTTAGGATTACAGTAGTTGTTTACTGGAACTTGAGGGCGATAATGATTCGCAAAGTTTATTGGGGGCATTGGAGGTTTTGGCATGTATGCGAACTGGGGATAAAAATCATTGGTCGTTTTTTTGGGTGGGAGGGGTGGTCGGAATTCCTGAGGCTTCCTATTTTGGTTGCTGGTATTGAGCGCGTAGTGAGAACGGAAGTTTTGGTTCTCCAATTTCAGGCACAAGTGGAAAGCTTGAGGGAGATATACTGGCTCTCTCATGCCAAGAAGTCTTGGCAAGTCTCCTTGTATCTTATAAAGGTATCGAGGGCTTTGTCCCTATAGGTGCGTGTCAATAGGTGCATAGATTCTGCACCGACTTCCATGCATCCAAGTTTGTTTAAGATAAGTGAAAGGTGGGAATATACGCGCTGGTAGAATTCCTGGATAGTGAGGCTTCCCTGCACTAGGGAGGTCATTTGGTACTCAAGGATAACTAGATCTCGCTTATCAGCGTAGTGGAGGGTAAGGCATCTTCAGATAGCCTTCCAGTCCAATGGGGTGTTATAGGATTCGAGGGCAATGTCGGCGTTGCCCACGACTTTGTTTCGAATGACATTGAGGATGCCGTAATATTTCGGCGTTCCTTTCAATGGTTCGTAGATCTGAAGGATTCGATCTACGCTTTTTTCCAGGAGTTACCGGAAAATTCTCGTAGGCACCTTACTACATCCGGTATCTTATCCAGCTCCGTTATATTGTTGGAGTGGGTTGCGTCGATAGTCACGTCTGTTATGTTAGCGAATCTAGAATTGGGGTTCAGGGCTGCTTGTAGGATGTTTCGTCCGTCCTGTCTTAATATGTCATTTATAAGTCCTGTCACTAGGGTAGTTAATTGGTCCATGTTAAATGGGACAGAAGGGGAAGTACTCGGTTGTGCAGGTGTGTTTAGCACCGGTGGGCGGATTATGTTATTGGGGTTGGACATTGTAAAAAAAAAAACATTTCTAAATCGCAGAATTTTGAATCGCAGAGAATTTTTTGTTATTAGCTGGAGGGTCGGTCCCCCCGAAGGTGGTGAATCGCAGTTTCGAATTACATTATGTGTATTATTTTTTTTTTAACTAAATTCTACTCAAATTCAAATTTTTAATCCTGGCTTTTAATTATAATTATGATTATAAGAATAATTATTCTTTGAAAGGGGCTGGAAAAAAAATGTTTGTTTTTAATTCACTACTACTTTTCACTGCATATAAATGGTTTTACTTTTAACTTTCACAATTGACTTTCCCTTTTTGTTTTTTCTTTAATGTTTTCTCAGATATGTTAAATAAAAACTATTTTCTTAGCCTATTCTTACGTAAATATGCGCCTTCTTGCGATCCGCTGTGGTTCCTTTTCGACGTCTACTGGGGCAGCTGCAATCGCACGGATGAAGACGTGCGTCCTTTTCCTACAGGATCTCGACGCTTTGGGTTCGTTTTGGGTACCAGTTTGTCCTTTAACACCTTTTTTTCTTATGCTGTAGTTTTCCGCTCCTGACTGTCGTTTCACAGGCGGCTTTATTGCGAATATTTCACTTTAATTATGCTGTAGGTTTCCGCTTCCGGCTGTCGTTCCACAGACGGCTTTATTGCGAATATTCCACTTTCATTATGCTGTAGGTTACCGCTCCCGGCTGTCGTTCCACAGGCGGCTTTATTGCGAATATTCCACTTAAAAGGGGCACGGTTTCGCTGACCTTTTTTAATGTGTATTTTTGCTCCCGGCTGTCATTCCACAGGCGGCTTATTAGCGAATACTGATTTTAAAAGGGACACTACTTCCGCGGACTTAAACTGGTCCCTGCTCGGGCGCCAGTTAAGTTTCTATATATTAAACTTTATTTTTTAAAAACATAAGCGGACTAATATCCGCTGTTTTTCACTTCATTGATTGAAATCAAGCTCAAGAATCATTACAACTAATTCCCTACTTCTACATTATACCTAGCTTAAAACATTAACTTGGTGATTCAACAACCAATATTGCTGTTGCAGTAATAGTTGCCGGTAGCTGATTGTTGACTGTTGTTTGTGTTGTTTATTGCTGATTGTTGTTTGTGTTGTTTATTGCTGACTGTTGTTTGTTCCCAATTTGATCGGAGGCATTTCGTTGCTTACGGGGTTATTGACTATTTTAATTGTGAAGCGCTGCGTTAACTCATACCTTTCATGGACATGAAAAGGTATTATAACTTTGGTACGATGTTTGTAAGTATGGGAAGAAGTGATAGACCCACCAATAAGCTTAATTCATTCGACGTCTGGTGCAGGCGTAATAAGTTGTCCCTCAACATTGGCAAGTGCTGCTTTGTAACTTACCACACATTACGTTTTCCGCTGCAATCATCGTATTACATTGCCAATACGTCTCTAAAATCTTGTACTCAAATCAAAGACCTGGGTGTAATTTATGATTCTTATTATTCCTAAGGCATACTCTTCGCTTGCTTTTATTAAGTGGAATAGCCGTGAGTTTAGAGACCCGTATACTAGAAAAGTGCTATATAATGCTTTTGTTAGGTCAAATCTAGAATATGCTGGCATTGTATGAAACCCATTTTATTCTAATCATTCTAATAGAATTGAGCGTGTTCAAAGAAAATTTGTGCACTTTGCGCTATGCCAAATAAGGTTAGACCTTCCTATTCCATCATATATTTCTTGCTGTAAACTGATTGATATGCAAACTCTTGCTTGTAGGAGGTCCTTGGCTGGTCTGTTGTTTCTACATGGTTTGCCAAATGGAACGATTGACTGTCCATCTTTGCTACAACTAGTTAAACTTAATGTTCCATGTCGATCTCTACGTCATGTTGATTTTTTTGTCATTGAATGTTGTAGGAGCAATTACGCTGTAAATGAGCCTATCACTAGAATTATAAGGGTATTGATGTTAATTTATTTTCTAGTTTTCATTCCATTAGTGGTTCTTAATTTTAATTTTATTTTATGCTTAAATTGTTGTCTGTCTGTAAGTTTTGTTGTTGTCTAGTCTGTAAGGTTTGTAACACCATAACTGACTTAAATAAGTATACCCAGATTTTAATTTTACAAATTTTCCCTGTTTAAGGTGATTAAGAATACATTAAATATATACAGTACTCTAGACTGTGCTTTCGGCTCTACGACGTGTGCGGATGTGTTGCCTTTGTGGCCGTGGAGATTTGCTTTGTTTTGGAGTGCTAGCCTGTTGTGCCGCTTTCGCCTTCTGTGTTGTGGCCTGGTATGTCGGCTGTTGAAGTGTTTCTGTTTTTGTGTCGGCGCATGCTCTTTGTTGAGCATTTTATAATTTATAAACTTTTTGGTAAACAAAAAACGAACTCCGAAAAAATTTGGCTCTTGGAAATCATTAAAAGTGAAATAAGTGATTAATAGCTATAAAAGCTATAAGCGACGTATTGTACCACACGTACAAAGCAACAATAAATAAAAGTGGCATTTAAAAATTAACTGCGTTGTCGACTCAGAAAGCTAGGGTTACCAGATAGGCAATATCGCAAAAAATAAAACGCACACCGACGTCCCAAGCTGCGAAGAGCAGTGTAAGCAAACAGCTTGAAGGGTTAGCCTCGAAAACCGATATAGAGGTTTTGAAACAGGGAGTGGGGGCGCAAATTGAGCACCTCAGGGCTGAAAATGTAGCACTGAAAGCTGAGTTGGATCAGATTAAGCGAGACCGGGAGCTGGGCAGGGTTGAATTGAACCCACTGGTGGAGGATAAGAAAAAGCATAACGTTATTACAGGAGGTATGCCTAAGGAAGACTCCCCTAAAGTTGCCGTGGAAAAAATTATGTAGCGAGAAGCTAAATCTGCAGCATGTGCAAGTCCGGGAGGCCCGTGAATTATATGGCTAGAGATGTCCTTAAAAGCGCTAAAAGGTTGTCTGGTTCTACCATATTTTAAGAAACGGATTTAAGCGCTGCAAAACAACTAAACAAAAAAGTTTTGCTTCATATAAAAACATACTTATGGAAGTTAAAATTGATTCAATTTGCATAAATAAAAAATCGATGGCTTTTAATGCGTGCAAGGTTTTAATGTGTGACGGGGAACCGGCTGAGGTTTTGCTTCGGAGCTTTTATGGGGAAAAGCTCAACAAACTAGATATAGCGTATGATGGTATTTTACGGAAGGTTGCAGCAAAAACTAAGTGTGTCCGGGTATGATTGTGCAAACATGGAGAGTAGTAACACTGTGGATCAACTAATGACGGTAGCTCAATTTAATGCTATGTCATACAATGTTGTCAATTTTCGTAGTAAACTTAAATTCAATAACTTTTTTAATTATATAAAATCATTTGATATTTTCTTTTTATTTGAGACACATGTTATTAACGAAGACAGGCCAAAATTCTCTCACTATTTTAAAGATTGTGTACTACATTGGATAGATGCAGTTAAGACTCATACGGCTGGTTTTATTTCAGGAAGAGTTTGGAAGCCTTTTACGGCTTAAAGTTTCTTAGTGTCTCTGGTTGTGTTGCACTCTCGGTAAACCTTCATGTGTGTACGTGGTTAATCCCGCTGTGCCTGAACTGCAACAAATGGGTTGATGACCTCAAACATTTAGACAAATTTTTTGCGTCTCAGCAATCTGCCTCGTTTTGTGTTTTGAACATCAAGCGTTTGACATAAATCTCTTGTCTGGCCAGCCGGGAATACAGAAGAGCAAAAAAATCAAAGGATCTAGTCTTAGTTGCAAAAGGAAAAAAGTTACTAAGTCTTGTCGAGGATGTGGGAGAGGTTATCCTAAATGGTAGGTTATGTGGCGATAACAATGGCGAATTTACGTTTTGTAGTGTCGTAGGGTGTTTCGTTGTAGACTACGGTATATGTTCATTTGAGCTCCTCCAAAACGTTAAGAGTTTTTCGGGTGGCAGAAAAGAATTCTCAGACCATATGCCGCTTTGTGTAAATCTGGAAGTCTCAAATAAAACCGCAAACGTTCCCTTAAGGACTTGCCCTACTAAATTAGTGTGGAGGCCAAAGGATGCGCAGAGATATGCCAATCTTATTGGCTCAATACCCGGCGTTTTTGACGTTGCAGATGTCAGCATTGATGTTACAGTATCTAGCTTAATAAATAAAATAAATAATAGTACACCTTGACAACCTAGAAGAATGGAAGTATGTATCTGAGAATCTGGTATGTCTCTTCACGTTCAAGCTATTAAAAGCTTTGCATCAAGAAAAAACTGGAACACAGACGCAAGGAGATTGACTTCTTGAACACTGTGAGAAGCTCAAAGGACTGGCGGGTGGCTAGGTCTTTGAGAAGTCAACCCCGTACGGTGACTTGCAGTCTATCGTTGCAAGATTTCTACAACCACTTCAAGACTGTTTTCTAGTACAGTTGAAGTACCTCCCATGCAATGGACGTTACCCTCAGTGATCACAAGCCTTAAGGACAAGAAACCGCCCAGTCAAGACAGAATTAGCTATGAATTTTATAAATACGCTCCCTAATGCCTCTTGACAGAACCACTTGCTTTGTACAACGTAATTTTTCTAAAGAAACAAATTCCTCAGTCTTTCCGCAACGCAATTATTACACAGGTCAACAAATAAGAGTTTTGGTTTGGTGCAGCTCTACTTGTAACCAAATTTGGTAGTACTCGGTACCCTGATAAAAACTGTATACTTACTTTTTTAATGCTACGTACAGTTTTCTAGATAGGGTCAAGAACCCTTTTTTAAGAGGTTAAGGCATGTATGGCCCCATAACTTTGTTTGTGTTTATTCTATCAACACAGTTTTGATGTCGTTGAAAAGAGTACATTTCGCCGCTTTTATCAGTATACAAGTTGTTAATATGTCTTCATAAACGTCAGAGAAATTGCCAAAATAATGTGAAAAATTCAATTTTTTGTTAAATTTTTTCATTTTTAATCACGGTTTTCTCGACTAATTTGTCAACCAGTGCATATGTAAATTATTTTAAAACAATCTCTTATTAATTCTGTTTTCAAAGACATATAACTTTTTTATATCCGCGTAGATCTTCCTAATATATTCTATTTTAGTAAATTTTTACTGTGAAAAAAAAAGTTTTTTGTTATTTATTTTATTATTAACTTTTTATTTACATAAAAACTCTCGTTTACGTGATTTTCGTGAATGAGGTATGGCAAGACAATCACGTTGCATTCCGCAGCAATAGTCAGCCATCATATGCTGATCCCATCGGCCTTGGTACCTCTCTTCCATAGTTTTTAGGTCCTGGTGAAACCGTTCGCCTTGTTCTTCGCTATAGGAACAAAGATTCTCCGGAAACTGGTCAAGGCGGCTGTGGAGATAATGGACTTTGATGGAAATGTTACATCCTAAGTTTTTGTAATTCTCTAGCATGTTGTTAACAATATCAGAGTAGTTACTTGACTTGTGATTTCCCAGAAAGTTCTTAGTAACTTCAACAAACGAATTCCACGCAAGCAGTTCCAAACTGGTCATTGAATTTGAAAAATCAGTATCTTTTGTCAACATTCTCATCTCTGGGCCATCAAAAATACCCGCTTTTTTTTCTATGCTTAGCCTAGGAAATTTTCTCGTTATGTAAAGAAAACATTGTCCATTTTTATCTAACGCTTTCACAAATTATTTCATTAGACCCAGTTTAATGTGCTAGGGTTGCAAAATAATTGAATCTCTTGTAACTAAAGGTGGGTTTATCACATTCTGCTTTCCCATTTCCAACATCTCACGTACAGGCCAGTCCCTTTCGGTCCAGTGTTGGTGCTTGGCGCGACTATCCCACAGGCAATAAAAATATGGGTATTTGGTGTATCATCTTTGTTGTCCTAACAAGAAGTTAACCATTTTTAGATCTACACAAATACTTCAATTACGTTCGTTATACTTGATTTTGTCTAAAACAAGTGCAATATTTTGATATTCTTCCTTTAATTTAGTTGAATGAGCAATGGGAATTGAACCATATTGGTTGCCATTGTATAAAAGAACACACTTAAGGCTTCGTTTAGAGCTGTCTATGAAGAGACGCCATTCATTTGGATGGTATTCTGAAAGACCCATTTTGGGAAGGAGGCCTTTCACATCTGAACAAAAAACTATATCATTTTCCGAATTAAAATATGGCAGCAAGTCTTGCTCTCTTGTACGGTAGAGAGTCACTTTCGTACCTGTAGCCAACAAGTTTTTTTCTTTTAATCTAGAAGCCAACACTTCTGCAGATTACTTAGATCAAGATCCCTTATTAGATCGTTTAATTCTACTTGGGTAAAAGTGGTTGGCTCTATCGTAGACGCTATTTCTTTGATATCACTATCGCTAGACACTTCACTGTCCGATGATGCACGGGTAGAATAAAATGTTGGAACAGGTGCTTCCTCTGAATGTGGTAAAGGTGTATTAGCGGATTGAACGTTTGGATATATCATTTTTTTAACATTAACACCACGCAAATCGACACAGCAGAAGTAACAGTCATCGAAGTGATTTGTTTGTTCTCTCCATTGCATAGGCACCCCGAATCTCATATGGCTTCTTTTACCATTGACCCACTGTCTCAAGTGTTCACAGCACATTGTGCAACTAATTTGAGGTATCCACGGCTTGGTTTTGTCTACAACTTGCTATTTAAAGTACAAAAAATAAGCACTTTTTAGAAAATCTGTTATACTTTTCCTGAATTTTTGGACTGTGTATTCCCCACAAATGTAACAAAACACATTTGGGTCATTGACACAACTACCTCGTGGTGAAGACATGATATTGAAATTTTTTTATTTATTTATAGAAAGGCACTAACACTTGAAACCGCGCTCCCGAAAGTACTAATTACAGAAAATTTAAATAATAAAGGGGAAGGAAAAAATTTTTATAAAATATAATTTTTTTTTTTCACAGTAGAAATGTACTAAAGTAGAAAATCTCAGGAAGATATACGCGGATATAAAAAAGTTATATGTCTTTGAAAACAGAATTAATAGGAGATTGTTTTAAAATAATTTACATATGCACTGGTTGACAAATTACTCGAGAAAACCGTGTATAGAAATGAAAAAATTTAAAATTTTTCACATTATTTTGGCAATTTCTCTGACGTTTATGAAGATATATTAACAACTTGTATACTGATGAAAGCGGCGAAATGTACTCTTTTCAACGACATCAAAACTGTGTTGATAGAATAAACAGAAACAATGTTATGGGGCCATACATGCCTTAACCTCTTAAAAAGGGGTTCTTGACCCTATCTAGAAAACTGTACGTAGCATTAAAAAAGTAAGTATACAGTTTTTATCAGGGTACCGAGTACTACCAAATTTGGTTACAAGTAGAGCTGCACCAAACCAAAACTCTTATTTTGTTGACCTTTGTTATCGAACTCTTTTTCATACTCATTTTCTTGAAGATTATCAATGAATTCTTCTTCTTCGTTTGGCAACTCCCCTGTTCCATTTTCCATAAAGTTCACCCTTTGCATTTTATTTAATGGTGAAGATCTGAATGCTGTTGGTTAAAAGGGCGTTTAAACGCATTTTGGAAATTAGGCGGTAATTGCTGAGATTTACCATTATGAGGCTGATATAACTGTGACGTGGAAGGATTTTGGACATTGGCACGCTGCTTATAAAAACTTGTGCTGTTATCCACCTCCATAGGAGTTGGCCGGTTAGAATTATTTTGGTTAAAGCGTAAAGACTGAGGTTTATTGCCCTCCATTGATTGGTTCTGGGATGTAGAAATTGGCTTATTGGTTTTAAATGCATTACTACCTATTGCATAAGCTTCCGCAAATTCAACCCGCCTGTGGTTCGACTGGAGCTCTTGAGCAACTGCAAGTGCAGTAGGCAAGTCTTTGGGTCTAGCTGAGAATAGGATGTCACACAATGAGCGACGATATGAAAACGCGTAAAGCGTTTTCTCTAGCGCGTTCGTTTAAGGCTGCTGCGATATTATCATCGTGGCTCATATTTTGCTTATTTATTATAAGGGACAATGGCCTTTCTACCTTATTGTAAAACTCTGGAATAGTGGAATTACCCTGTCTCAAAATGCTTAGCTCCTTTTCCAAAACATATAAGGGTCTCTTATCTGAATATTCTTGGTCTAGTATACTCATAATCGCTCTGAAATTCAGTACGGTGTTAAACGATGCTAGGGTGGAATTAGCAGACTCAGTAATTTTGTTTCCGAATATACCCATGGCAACGTTATACCTCTCTGAACCCTCCTTGTAATAGTTCATGGCGAACATTGCTGAACTTCGCCATGCGGGATACGAGGTAGGATCGCCCTTAAATTCCGGTAGGGATTTTATTAAACCGAGGCTTGCGTTATTTTCTATAATGGACGGGTTTATTGAAACAGGCAAATAAGATTCGACACTTGGTGGTTGAAGGCGGCTGAGAGCTAAATTTAACCTATTTAACTGTTCAGTTAATTCCCTCTTCGTACTCTCATTTGTCTCATTGATCATTGATTTGTTCCGGAGTTAAACTCATTTTTCCAAGACAAACAGTTTTTTGTAGAGGCTTATTTAAAACCAATACCACAATATTTTGAGAGAAATCAAATTGAAAAGGTTAACACAGAAAGTTTAATTACTTAGGTTTTTATTAAAATATATTTTTTAAATGCAGCCAAAAGCACATTTGTTATTTCACAAAAAGAATCCACAAAAGTCTCCAAAACAACGTTTTAGTTAAATAAATCTTTTATATTTTTAATTATAAAATTTTAATAGTATGCTTTCATAAACGCAACGAAAACTGCATGCAAATAGACTGTACTTTTTTCCAGTTGTTATTTTTTAGCATATTTTTCCTGAAGGAAATATTAATAAATAAATAGACAAGATGAATGCAATGTAGAACCGTTTTCTGCTAAACTATAATTCTAAAGTATACAAATTATATATGTATAGATAGGAAATTTTGAGTTGTACTCTTATCCGTAAATAAAAAAAATTTAAAAAATCATTTTAATATAAAAACTTTAACATAAAAGTCACACCACTACACATTCACTTATTCACACTATAGACACGCTGTGTGTGTGTGTACTTGCTTTTTGTGTACTATGCTGAATCGTGAGCATGGCCGAGGAGTTGCTTTGTAGGAAAAAATTAAGAGCCGTAGTAGTGTGAGTAGACTTGCCATGCATGTTTTTGTGTTATTCGTGTGGTCGGCTCTCACTGTGAGTGCGAAGAGTTGGTAGTGGACCAATGAAAAATAAGTATTCGCACTATAGATACTCTGTTGTGTCATGCATTTTTGCTTTAGTTGTTGTTATTGTATTGATTACTGGCTACGATGCCCAGTGTCAGCTGCTCTCCTGAGAGCACGAAAAGTTGCTTTGTTGGATACATTAAACAAGCAATGTAAAATATGAGCAAATATGTAAAATTCATTGCTGATACCTACAAACAGGGTTTACAAAAATAAAATAAATGATTACTCATAAAGAGTATTAAACACCGAAGAAAATTAAAGGAAAATAGAGGAAAGGAAAAGAAAGGAAAGAAAAGGAAAAGGAAAGGAAAGGAAGGAAAGGGAATGGAATGGAAAGGATGGGAAAGGAAGTAAAACTAAAGGAAAGAATGGAATGGTAAGGAAATGAAAGGAAGGGAAGGGAAAGGGAATTAAAGGAAAGGTAAGAAAACGAAGGGGAAAGCAAGAAAACAAAAGGAAGGGCAAGAAAGGCAAAGGAAAAGAAGTTTGAGGAAAGTAAAAAATAAAATAAGAGAGTAAAAAAAGAAATCAAGGAAAATAAAAATATGTTAGAGGAAAGGAACGACATAGAAAGGAAGAAAAAAAGGCGGATAAAACATACCTACAGCAAAAAAAAAAATAAAATAAAATAAAGTTTATTGGTTGAATTTCAACCACTGGGCGAACTCTAGTATTAATAAATATGTGAGATCGTTTAAACTTTTACAAAGATCCTCTTTAAAGGAATTTAAATTTTTCAAGAAACGCGCGGTACAATATCTATATAAACTTAACACAAAGTTTTTTTTTTTTAAATACCTTGATTTGGCTTTCTAGATGAATTATACTTTCTCAGAAAAATTCTTTTATCAAATATTTAATTGTCTTTATCCACTCGGAAATATTTTAATTAATCACTTACAGTTACCTTTTTAATAAACTTAAAGTAAGTGTTATCAGCTTCTCAGGAATCCTCAGGTCCTTTTTTGAGCCTTCGAGTTGGGCGCCAGTTATTTTATATGTCCTTTATTAAGTGAGACCAACAACAATATTACGTACAGTAGATTTACTTTATTTGTTACGTAATGGATATAACGATATGACTCGCTTCTTACACGTCCACTTAACTATTGAATTCCTCAACTACCTTAGCACCACCAGAATTTGCCTTTATTACGTAGTTGGTAGATAGAATAAAGCGAATGAAGTTACGGTTTATTATTATAAAAAATACCAAAAGATCGTGCGATCTTTGTAAGAAAGCAGCGTAGCAACAAATGACACACTATAATTCATATTTACACAAGCACTAACTCTGAAGTATTTTTGCAAAGCCTTTGATATACTAATAAAGCGTTATTCAATCAAACCAATTAATATAAACATAACTTTACTTAAAACGATTTATGTCTAAATGTATTTTTAACAATTTATCGTTTCCCAAAATAATTTATTCACCTCATTAAATTTGCAACACAACACCCGGAAATGCCTGAAAAGCGTTGACCGCAACCCCAAGTTCAGTTTTACGACTGGTTAGACTGTGGCAACAACGCTGCGGAAATACTAATTATTTGAAAAAAAAGATATTCTCTCTCAACCACGACAATCAATTCTCAAACTGCGTTGCAATAGTACGAACACAAAACTAAATTTTTTGGCAGGAACTACGAAAAACGGATTAACAATAGACTAAAGTCGAATTTATGTTAAGCAGTGCATTTTGGACATTAATTTTGCCTTTGCATATATTCAATTATATACAAGGCGATTTATTTTGTCAAATATTTATATTATTGCTTTTTTATACCAACAATATTTGTTGATTTACGGCCTGTATATTTTCAAGTATTCATGAAACGAGCTCAAGGCCAAGGTATTGTTAGCTTAATGGTTAGCAATGCGTGCCAAAATTTCTCTGATGAGTGAAGTCTAGCAGCTTCCGAAATGGATCTATAAGAAAAGCTATGGCAGTTGTCTCTAAACATTTTTCCTACTCTATTCAATAAAAAAACTTTTAATAATTAATTAAAAATGATTATTAAAAAATAAAAAAACAATAATAATTTTCATAAAAACTCAAAAAGTGAAAAATTATTATTCTTGGCCTTGAGCTCGTTTCATGAATACTTGGAAATATTTATATAAATATTTAAAGAAGTATTGCAAAAGTAGTAGTATTAGAGGAAGTACCCTGCGGTGAATCACCAAACTAGTCAGAAACCATACCAGTATAAAACTAGAATTGTCTGACTGGTACCGAACAAAAAGGCCTAAACTTGTACCAGTACAAATTCAAAGTTTTGCAGATTGCTAAAATGTCATGAGTTGGAAACATCCGAGTAAAGTTCCTTATTTAAAGTTTACTTTTCGCTATCTGGGACTCGAACCAGTGACCTCGAGTACTTATTCACTGAGCGCGACGGCGTTTTATAATTGTCACCATGATTGACCTAAAGTTTTTTGGTCTTTTTTAAACTAGTTGGAGCCTGGTACATTTTTGCAAAGTAGTTTGCAACTAGTTGGTTTGACTGCAGGGTAGTAGTAGGAAATTGTACTAATGCACATTTCTCATACAATCATGTAAAACTCTTCAAAGTTGTTGGCAGCGTTTCCGCGAGCTAGAAGAAAATATATTAGGCTGAAATGAAAAAAGGTACAAAACGCATAACATCAATTAATTTTGCCAGTTTTTTTAAATTTTATAAATATAGCTACTTTCACTTATAAACGTGTAAAATTATGGAGGTATTTTCAAATAAGTTCATCTCACATATATCGTTAAATCCACATTGCAAAATTGATGGATCCTTTGTGTTCCATTCTTGTCATATTGGAGTACTTTCACTGATCATCTACTCCAGCTCTCCTTTGTTTTGAGTATTCTATTTGTAATTATCTGAGAGTATTTAAGAAAGTACCCAGAAATATTGCCAAGCTGCCCTAGGATATCGCAATGTAAGTTCGATCACATTTCTTCTACGAATGAATATTAGTTTTAGTTAGTCATTTAAACATTCATTTAATTCGGACTTTTACCGAGTAGATATTTTTCAAGAGCTCGGCTTGTTTATGAAAGTAAAATAATAAAAATATTTACATACATGCATACAGCACCAGAAATCCAATTTTGTTTGTACATTGTAGCATTTTTGCTAAAAAATTTAAATACCAAAAAATTTTTTCAGCAGCAAGACTGTTCAGCTTCCTAAAAATTCATTTTAAGTCGACTGAGTTGATAAAGTGATGAACATTTAATAATTTGAATATCATAGGGCGATGGCCACCTTATTTTCACACATATACAAGCCCGCATACTCTTTTTGAATCTGACGTATATGTAAGTATATTGCTCTCTTCCTCTGTTCTTCACCCCACCTGCATTTGATCGTCCTGCACCTAGCACAAGTGCAAAAGTGCATAGCATGTCCATATGAGCATAAAGCTCATACGATCCGTTTTGCCCATCGGTGGTTTAAACCATACATGTTAAGTAATGATTAATAATCATAATGATTACCGGTTTGATTGATTATTTTTTGGAAAAGCATATTAATGATTGATTACCCATTGTTTTCGGGGTTTAATGATTATTTTAAAAAGCAAATAAAATAAAATAAATAGATTGAATTACTATATAATTGACTACATACATGAACAAACTACGCAAATCATCTTACGACTCTGACTACTTATGTGAATAAGTTAAACAAATCATCACTATTTATTATCAACATATTATAATCAAATATCGTGACGAATATTGTGCTTCCTACTATTGGTTATGCAAGCCATTGGTTTTGTAATAAATATTATCTTAAAAGCGCAAACTTGTGTATATCACCAAATTCCAATGGCAGAAGAAGATATTCACAAAACAGCGATAACTACTCCACTTGGAATGTTTGAATTCATACGAATGCCTTTTGGTCTACGAAATAGTGCCCAAACATTCCACCGTTTCATAAATGAAGTATTTTCAGGTTTAGAACTCGTTTTTGTCTACATCGATGACATATTAATAGCTAGCAATAATGAAGAACAACAAAAAGATTAGAAAAATATAATTTAAATATTGAACCTACTAAATGTATTTTCGGCGTTAAAACATTAGACACTCTAAGTTATGAAATTTCGATTGAAGGAATTCGACCTTCTTTAGAACGAATCGAAACCATTTCTAATTTTGATAGACCATTTTCAATAAATAAGTTACACAAATTTTTAGGTATGATAAATTATTATCATAGATACAGTAAAGAACTTTGTCCTCTAAATTAAGTGTTCACCTTTTCAATCAAAAATAAACTTAAAGAATTAGATTGGGTAGAAAAAACTAATACAGCGTTTGAAAATGTTAAACGACTTTTTACACAAAAGACACTTCTTACTCACTTTGATAAAAATGGTCAACTATCTCTTGCAGTCATTAGAACCACTTGCATATTTGTCAAGAAAACTAACTCAAACTGAAATGAATTATCCTACTTTTGATAGGGAATTTTTAGCAAGGTAGAATATTTACTATATATAGTGACCACAAACCTTTAATACACATATTAAGTTCAAAAACGGATAGATCATCTCGTCAAACTCGTCATCTTTAATACATTGCACAATTTAAAAATAATATTGTTGGTGATACTCTCTCACGTATTCCAGAAATTAATACAATTTTAACGAAAGATATAAATTTTCAAACACTATTTGAAGAACAACCAAAAGATGAAGTACTTGATGATTTAAAAGAAATCAATATTCCTCTTCTCAATCTCAATATTTGGTGTGACAATACTCAAAAACCATATGTACCAAATTCTATGCGAAAAATTATATTGTACAAAATCCATTGTTTGACACATGCTAGTGTTCGTACGACAAAACGACTAATTCAATCAAAATATTTTTGGGAAAACATGCGTAAAGAAATAAATAATTGGACATCTAGTTGTATCAACTGTCAATAATCCAAAATTTCAAAATATACTAAAACTCCCGTTCAAAAAATGAATATGCCTTTAGGACGATTTGAACATATCCATATGGACTTAGTTGGACCACTTCCTATTTCAAAAGATAATCCTTATATATTAACTATTATTGATAGATATACAAGGTGGCCTGAAGCATATCCACTTAAAGATATTTCAGCAAAAACAGTAGCAACTACATTTGTACAAAATTATGTCTCTCGTTTTGGTATTCCACTCAAAATAACAGTAGATCAAGGTTCACAATTTACATATAAATTATTTACTGAATTAACTTGTTTATTAGGCGCTCATAAAATTAACACTTCTCCATAGCATCCACAATCTAATGGAATGATTGAAAGATTCTATACAACCTTAAAAACTGCAATAACAGCGTCGAATGATTAGACACATTGGTCTGAAATTTTACCATGGATACTTTTAGGTTTACGAACTGCTATTAAAGAAGACTTTAAATATTCATCTGCTGAACTTGTTTATGGACAAACACTTAGGGGGGGTTTCACCAACGTGACTAAGACTAAAACTTAGTCGTGACTTAAGTTAGCACAGATTCGAGACTAACTTAATTTTGGGTTTCACCAACTGAGCGACTTAAATAATTTTGAGCACAACAACCCGATCAGCTGTTTTATGCATAGTAGTATTTTTTCATACCAGACAACTCTGCGCATCCCAATATCCCAGTGCGAAATGGGCATGTATGACTATACACGAAGGAATGTATTGATCTTACACCCATTTCTCTTTAGTTGGAAGGTACTAAAATTAGCGCTTAAATGAAAAAGATAGTTTCGTAATGGTTGCATGCTTGAAAACAAGCGTTTACATGCATCTACGCTTACCCCGTTAAAGTCAAGCATGATCAAGTTTCCGACTGGGACGTTGCACAAAACAAATTAGCAGGATTACTGACATTAAGGTTTCGAACCACAGCAACACTGCTTAGTGGAGAATAAGTCAGCTGGCAAGTTGACTAAGTTGTGACTTAGCTAAGTTAGGTGGTGAAACTGAAAAAGTGAAAATCGCGACTTAACTAAGTTAAGTCGAGTTGGTGAAACCGGCCCTTAGTCTACCTGGTGAACTAGTTGTATCTAATAACAATAATGAAATTGATAACACAAATCAAACTCTCACTAAACTGAGAAAACATTTTTCAATTGTTCTATAAAAAGTTATATACCATAATAAAGAACATAATTTTATTACGAAAAATTTAGATACTTGTGAATATGTATTTTTTTAAATTATTCATAAATTAAATTTACAACCACATTATGAAGTACCGTTTAAAGTTATTTCCCAACACGACAAGACATTTAAAATTCAATATGGTAATACAATTTTAACTAATACACAAAACAAGAATACATAACTACACCACAGAAAACAAAGATAATAACATTTAACATTAACTAATTTACATTGGTCATTTCACTGGAGGGGGAGTATGTGTAGGGCTTATTATTATTAATTCTTTATATTTATTTTTACTTTCTTTTTTTATACTTGTTGAATAATTTAATATTCTCATTTCAAAGAGAACATTTTTATAATATATTATTATTTTTGATTTTTTGGAAAAGATATTAAAACTGAAAACTTTAAAATTTTTCAAAAATATTTTTATAAATAAAATAAAATAAATATATGAATTACTATAGTTGTATTTTATGGCAAATATAACCTCAAGTTCGATAAAATAATTACAGCAAAAAGTTTAATCTAAAGAATATTGCTTATAATTGAACTCCTTACAATTCCAGGCTCCATATTGAAAACCTTTTGTTATCAGAAATAAACCACACTTGAACATTTTACGGCGAACAAAATCGAAAGTAAATTTTTAAGTGTTTTATTATAAAGCATGCACACACATTCGGCTGAGCCGAAAAATCAATTTTATGGAATCCGATTTGGTAATGGAAATAGGGACCATTTACAACTTACATAGCGATGTGTTATGACAGCACCCACTACCTCGTGTTGTTTCTGAGTACTCCATGGAACACCTACGGCAGAGTACTTCTAAAGTTGTTACTCCATGGAGTATCTACAGGAGAGTACTTAACTGCTATCTATTCTACATAGAACCACTTGCGCGATGTCATTATTTTTGTACATAGTTTTATATTTCTTGGCAACTCATGCGAGCACTCCAATGTAGCAAAAAAATAACACAGGATCCATCGGTTTTTGCAGCGTCAGGGTTCAGTACTACTAGTAATAACAATAATATGGCGCAATATACCTCCGAGGATTAAGACCGAGCTTCTCTTCCAATTTCGTAGTGTGCTGCATCTAATTTTTCCTTCGAAGATATTTCATGGAAGAAATCAATCGGAGGGTTACCAACCACTGCCGAGGGCGTCCTGCTTAAAAAAAAACTTTTTCTAAACATTCCCTGTCCCGGTATTTGAAAGTGGGATTTTCGGTTTGGTAGGCTTCACACAACTACCACATCACGGAGGCTGCCCCGGTTCACGACTACATCTTAAAAATACTCCCGTGCAATAAACTGTGATGTTTCTTGCAACGATATAGCAAAACCAAAAAATATCAAAAGTAATCAACAATTTAATTTTTTTTTTATTTTTTTTTATTTTATGGATTACTTTTGCTTTGTTTTCATTTATTCGATTTTTTTTTATTATGTTTGGCTTTTTCCAATTCTAACCAATTAGTAATTGAAAATTTCTGAAAACAATCAAAATAATATTTAATGATTAAAAAAGCTATTTATTCAATTGATTACTCCATTCTAATGGAAATTTAACAAGTCTGGTTGAAAAATGTTGGTGATAAATTGTAAAATGTATCGAGAACTCGGTTTTTCGATTATAAATCGTGAGATCTACTATATATAATCGCAAAATATATATCTGTATAATTTTGTCCATTTATCTAAAAACTTAATATGAGCCCCTTATTGCCTTTTGCCATTAGTTTTGTTGCTTATGGTTTACATATTACTATTTATTTATTTAAATTTTTTATATTTACAGCTAAATTGCCACAAGGGAAAGTTGTCACCAACTCGAAACTAAGTAAGCTGGAACTATTTATGCATATGCAGTATTCCACAGAATAATAGGAGTGAAAACATAAAACAAACTGAATTGCTTATTTCCTAACCTAAAAAGACTTTGATTTCCAAACATTTTCCAGAAAATAATTCTGGGATGTTGAAATTGTAGTATATTTACATCCCTTATATTTCAATCTAAAGTTTCAAAAATTTATGAGGCTCAGGTTTGGTGAAAGAAAATAAAAACTAATTCCACATAAAATAGGAGTCTTCATGCTTGTACTAAATAATCATTATCGTTTTAATGAGATTTCGTACCATGCTTCTCTACGTACTAAATGTCAAATAAATCATCCTACAATCTTTTGTATCACCTTCTATATTTTGCCTTGATTTCCAAGCAGTTTAATAATATTGATTTTCTTATCTATACTATGTAGTGCTCTTCTCTACTCTCTTGTCTGTGCCTGCTAATTTCAACATTCTACTTGCCTTAGTTGCCTTTTTGTTGCAAACCAATGTAAAGGTTGTCGAATGAAAATTCCCATCGGACGGGACTTTCCCGAGTAATTAAGTAAAGTAAATGATTTTATGGTTTACTTTGAAAATTTGTCGCTTACTCGTGTTTTAAAAAATTCAGTGCTGCATTTCAAAGTGGAACTCCTATTATATTGTGGACAATGGTACATCATATGTGCACATACCAAATAATATAATTAATTTTACAGAAAAAATTAATAACCATATAAGCAATTTCGAGCACGAGTTAGATGGGTTTGTCGACGTTGCTGCTAAACATAATGATTGTTCATTGCAATCTCTAGAATTTACTGCCGACAAAGAAATAAAACAAATGTCACCGGCTTTTTATTATATGTGAGTTAAATAAAGTAGTCGTATGAGGTGCACTTTAAATTTGATTAAATTTCAGAAAAGCGAGGGGAAAAAGAAAAGATGCAGGTGTGTTTTCAAAAACTAATTTACCCAAATCAAGTATTATTTTGCTAGAGAAGCCGTTAAGTGCTAATGTGAATTCGCCATTAGTGCAATGTGAATTCTGCTTACGTGTCAGTGTGCAGGTGTATACATGTTTGGAATGCCGATATAAAACATATTGTTCTCTTGCGTGCATTTCAAATGACAGAGATATTCATCAATATGAATGTTCTGCTTATAGGAACCTCATTATACTTATACTCGATGCAAAAGAACTCTACCGTTTATTTCTACAGCTGTCAAATCATCTTCACGAACGCGTGTTCCCTCAAAAAGTTTTTCGGTGAGTAAAGTAAATCTATCTACCTTCGAAAACGTTTTATCAAAGCATCAGCACAGTTTGTAGCTAATATTTGAGCAATGTGTGTCGTCACTAAAATAAATAAAAAATAATAAAAGCAAATATAAACAATAAACTTGGGCATAGAATGTTGAGCACTATTGTAATGACTAATAATGCATATAGAGTATGATGCATTGTCGTATTCTTGGTATTGACGTTTTCGAAAACAACTCCAATTGTAGTTTATCATCTTCTACTAGATTAAGCAGAGAGACATTTTTGGAAACTTCGCCATACAAGGCTAAACAATAACTTTTTTTAAGCAATCGCCGGTGTTGGATCGGCTAAGGGTTATTTTTTAAAAGCTCGGTCCAAGGCCACTCACACAGAAGGGGATTCTGTGCAAAAAAACTGTGTATCGCGAAGCCGGTGTTGGGTCGGTAAGGGTAATTTTTTAAAACCGAGGCCGAAGGCCGTTTACACAGAAGGGGTTCTGTGCAAAAAAACTGTGGATCGCGAAGCCGTTGTTGGATCGCCTAAGGGCTATTCACAGAACAGGGCCTTCACAGAACAGGATTCTATGCCGAAAAACTGTGGATCGTGAAGCCGGTGTTGGACCGTCTAAGGGTATTATTTCTTGTAAGCGCTGGCGAAAGCTGCCTACACAGAAGGGGATTCTGTGAAAACTCTATATCACGAAGACGGTGTTGGATCGGCTAAGGGTTATTTTTTATAAGCTGTAACGCCCGCGAGTGTTATTTCCTTAAAGGCATATATCAGGTAGTGTTTTCGTGTAAACAAAGGAACCTTTTGGTCGGGGTAGGCGTCCGTTTTGTACTTGGTTTGAATATAAATATGAGTGAATACGTCTTCAACCTTCATAATATCTGTAAGGCTCGCCGAAAACTGTTCACTTTATAAGTACAGTTTATAACTCGTAATTTACTTAAAAAAGTTATATAACCAAAAGGGCGCGTGTAAAAATGATCCAAATACGTTCCGTTTCATGTGAGGTCAATATACCGTTAAAAGGATGTGACGTGTGTTTTCAAATCCTTTGAAAGATATATATTATAAGTATTTTGGCATTGAGCCTAAAAATAATGGAAAATCATGGACACCGAATACTGTGTGTACCACATGTCGAGTCGGATTAATTTAATCGGAATCTGGAACAAAAAAGTGCGTAGTAAAATTGAAGAACATACTACTTCTTAATGAATAAATGACTAAATCCTGCAGCTATGAATTAAGGTACATCAATGAAGTTGAGGGAACCCACTTGCCATTCAACGGACTGCTATATTTGTACTACACATGTACTTGGAGTTGGAAAGTCAAGAAAAGTAACACATGCCAGCGTATCTACAGCGTCTTTGCCAGTACCGAATTCAAGGGAAGTTACGGATCTAGAAAATGAGACAAACGCTCTCTCACAGGCACAGCTTACTGATTGGATAAGAGATTTGGAATTATCCACGGAAAAGGCCGAACTACACTCGTCTCGTATGCAACAGTTTAGGTTCGTGTCATACGATGTTAAGGTAACATGTTAAAGAACTCGTCACTACCCATTTTCCAAGCACTATACGAAGAGAGACAGTGTTTGTTACTGCAAAGACATTCTGGGTTTATTCAAAGAGTTTAGTGAACAATATGATTCCAAAGAGTGGCGATTGTTTATAGTCGCCAATACTGAGTTTGAAGGCCGTATTATTGCATATGGGCAACTGATCGCACATGCAGTAAGCCCGAACGAAACCTAAGAGGCAATGCAAATATTACTTAAACTCATCAAATATAATTAGCATGATTGGAAAATATGTGCCGTTCTTAAAGTCTTTGGAACGCTATGCGGGCTACAAAGTGGGTACACAAAATACTGCTGGTTTCTCTGCAAATGGGATAGCCGAGCTCGTCAAGACCCAATTTAAAGTTGGTGGGGATAGCATCAAATATTCCCCATTTGTAAAGAAAGAAAAAATAGTTCTGCTCCCATACATCAAGCTCGGCCTCATAAAAAACTTTGTTAAGGCTTTGGACAAAGAAGGCAAAGCCTTCCATCATTTGAAAGCAATCTTCCCATATATTTCAAAAGCCCAGATAAAAAAAGGTATTTTTGTTGGACCGCAGATAAAAAAGATGTTCAACAATAAGCAAAGAACTATTGTCATCAGTTGAGGCAGCAGCGTGGGATTCTTTTGGAAAAGTCCTGACTTATTTTTTGGGCAAACGCAAAAGTCTTAGCTGCGAGATGATAGTGAACGACTTAATCAAGAATTATCATCAGCAAATAAATTTAATTGAGAGTCGGTATCAAGGATTTTTGGATGTCGTAATGATGGGTGACTACTGTTGGTTTCTCGTAAGAGAATCGTCAAAATAGAGCACAACTATTTCAAGTATAAAATAGGATCATAAAGTTAAGACAAAATGTACACACCTTTAGACAATTCACAAGGTCTCATATTCGTCGTATGTGCTATGATTTTAAAACGATCATATTTTTTTTTTGCTTTGTTTCTCATATAAAATTTGAATAGCACAATACAATTGAACAGCCTATTTATAACCAGTGATCATCGTTTTATAAATCCCGGAGTACTCCCTTGCAAGTATGGGATTACTACCTATACTTCTGTGTATTACCATATAATTTTGTATACTCCCTTTTAGCATTGCATGTCCTAGGAGGGCGAGTAATAGAAAAACTTCCTTCCACCTCCCAAAAAACAATAATGAAGTTTTTGTTATTATTTTTTATGAATTGAAATCGAGTAATGGAGGAGTTTTGGAGAATTTTAGAAAACCTCCCAGGTGAGTAATGAGGGAGACAATTCACATGCCTCCTAAAAGACCAATTAAAGATCTTTGGCGAATCATTTCTCAAGCCTTCTATGAAAGCAAATGAAAGAATGGAAGCAATAGAATAGAACTCATAAATACCTCACATACCAGCAAAAAGGGATAAATTATGGAAAATGGCACAAATAACATTCATTCAAAAAAATTCAACAACCACAAATGGTATCGAATCTGAATTTGATATTATATTTTTTGACGACTGAATTTTTTTCTTTTGTTTAATTTTTTTTCTTTTGCTGGCAGAGAAATTCGGCTTACTCAAAAAGTTGTTAGAATGGAGTAGAATTTGGAGAAATCTCTACTTTCGCCCCAAAAAAATATAGAAGGGAGTAATCTTGTACAGGGTGGCGCAAAAGTAATCCTCCTATCAGAAAATGCTATAAATTTTGCGATTGGCCCCTAAAGTCAGTTCTGTTTTGACATTTGTGTAGTAAACACATGCGAAATACACGTTAATAAACAATGTTACGCTACACTGCTCCAGAACGCGGAATATTGCTAACTATTTATTTGACCAATAATAGGTCAGTTCTGTTTTGACATTTGTGTAGTAAACACATGCGAAATACACGTTAATAAACAATGTTACGCTACACTGCTCCAGAACGCGGAATATTGCTGGCTATTTATTTGACCAATAATCGGTCGGGGCCAAACGGTTACTGTGAATGGTGAGCGCTACAGAGCAATGATCAACGAGTTCTTTTTGCCGCAACTTGATGAATTGGGATTGGAAAACATGTGGTTCCAACAAGACGGTGCAACAGCACACACTGCACGTGGCACAACCGATATGCTGAACATCGGAAGCTTACTTTTGCGCCACCTTGTATTATTAACTTACGGAGGTCTCCCCTATTGCTCCGATATTAGTAAATTCGCCCCCTCCTCATCCCTGGAACCCACAGCAGCCGACTTACCAGGCGCTTGACGTTGGGTGGTAAGACAAGTGGTTTGATTGGCGGTGTCTTCACTAATGACCTCCCGCTCCGTACCCCCTTTCTGAGAGGTACTGGCGCTGAATAGCTTCCACTCAGCCCTACTCTGTCTAGCTGCCGCTGAGGCATCCTCTTAGCTTTGGTTATAAGGCGCGGCTGAGCCGTAGCCTTGGCGGAGCAAGCTCCTGTCGGCTTTTTTGGAGATCCGCAATCATTATTTTTAGGGGTAGTATCTCAAAAACTTTTGCCATAGAATCAAAAATAACCTCGATTTTTAGAATCAGGGGTTGGTGTTATATACGTGTATGTTTTTATAATATTATAAAAAAAACCTTGTACTTTGGTACAAAGCGGCTGCATGAGCACCGCAGTTGAGCATGTTATCAAACTTTATCACTAAGATTTTGGGATGTGTGACAGTCGGAAGCTTGACGCCGTCGACGTCTGATTCCATATTCACCTGCGCTGTCCACGTCGTAAATAAGGTGGCCGAGGATTTAGTCGGTGCCAGTGACAGATCTCATCCAGCGAAGAAACCGGACAAGGATGGGAGGTGAGAGTTAATTCTGGAGTACAGCTCATTTACAGAGGGGCCAGTAGCCAGAATCGTGCAGTCATCGGCGTAAGAGACGATCGAGACACCTCTTGCCTTTTAATCTGCGTAACCATAGGCGGGCTCTAAACGACCTCCACACCGAAATAGCTGATGAAGAGCGTATTCTTGCGAGGGAGACTAGAGTCATTATAGGACAGCTTCGTTCTGGATATTGTAATAGGTTAAACTCTTACTTCATCAGACTGAACCCCACCATATCAAAGCATTGTTAGTAACAACAAAAGCAACAACATCTAGACACCCTCTGGTGGGGAGGGGAGCATTGATATGTAGTAACTCAACAAAAGCCTGGATAGAACACTATCTTGTAGCAGCCCTTGTTTAATTGTACGTGATTTTGATCGTTCGCCTCTAAACTCCACCGATGACTGACGGCATTTTTCTGAGTGGGAATGGTGTTAAGTGCGGTGGTCGTGCTATGCTTTTTACGTAAACCATGCTGATGTTCGGCGAACTTGAAGTTAGCGGTGTAGTATGAGAGCAAGATTGACTCCAAGGCCTTCACTACTGGCGAGAGGAGCGATATCGGTCAATAAGACTGCCCCACGTTAGCTGGCTCGCCAGGCTTTAGTAGTAGCACCACCTTTGCCTGCCTCCATTTTTCTGTCTCCCTCATCACGTAGATGTTTTAACATCAGCTTGGATATATAGTCTGAGCTAATTGACTTAGAGCCTTAAGACCTCCGAATGGCCTCCTGAACCTTTGTGGTGTGGACTGGAAAAGGCGCTTGACTATTTTTACGTTTGTGCGCTTTCCCTGTCGACTGCTGCGTTTGCTGGAAGAAGATTTATATTAAACGTTCACATTTTATTCAATGTTCTGAACGTAAAAGATGGCTGCACAAGACCAGTTCCTCCGGGCTAAATCGCTCCACACACAGACCCATTACTTTTTCGGAAACATTTGTGGCCCCTTGCTATTCACGCCCCAGGGCGTCCCGTGGCCGACGTAGATCTAGCGTCGCACCTCCACTCATTCCAGGTACAGTCTCCACGACTGACAGTAACGATACCGCCCAGCAAGAAGTGTGCAACTCCAGCTTCCGCTCGCGCCCTCCGACGCCACCACCTCATACGGCGGCTCACAGCTACTTCCTATTTAGCTCGTCCCTCCTGAATGTGAACAATGCCGAGGGACAGCCTTTCTTGGTGGCTCCTCATCAGCTATATCAGGTGGTTGGATATCAATTACAGGGTTCACTGGCCCAGATCTGTGGGCTCAGTGTAATCAATAACTGGTAGCCCAATAGCCTTATACGTAGCTAGCAAAGTTTGTTTATAGTTTTCCCGGAAGCCGGGAAGGTCTCGGAGGTAATAGTTTATCCTCGTACAGAGCTCGTCAATGGAGGGGCCCTTAGCCGAAACCCTAATCGTGCAGTCGTCAGCATAGGATACAATGAAGATGGGATGAAGCCTCGAAATATAGAAACTAAACAAAAGGGGAATAGGATACCACCTGCGGCACCCCTTGTTTGATTCTTCGAGGTCTAGATTTCTTGTACCTAAATTTGACTAACGGCAGCCGACCATTGAGGTAGGTTAGCGGTTCACCCTTTTCTCTGTCTACTCTGTCTCTCCCAGGTCTCTTAGCAGTGTGACATGGGTGACCGTGTCGAAAGCTTTAGAAAGGTCAAGTGTCACGAGCACCGTCCTATGGTTTGAAGAATGTTGATTCAAACCATAGTTGTTGTACTGTGTGATTTCCGGAAACCATCCTCCCGATGGAATACTTAACGGAAGCACCGCTCGGATCGATACAAGACGGTACGAGTTTTAGTGCTGGTTCTCCTATATTTTTGTGGATACATACATATGTGTAGCTGCGAACGTATGGCGTGCCACTTCATCAAATGCAAGGAAAGTCTGTGGTCTAATTTAATTGCGAACTTTAATATTTTCGATTTTGAGAAATTTAGAAAATTGGAAATTGTAAATTTTTTGCCGTTTTCTCCGCAAAATTCACCCTCCTGTTGAATACTACGTCGGTTTTCCATAGCAATTGTTAATTTTATTTCTTTTATAATTTTATAGCCGAAAATTTGAAAATGGTAGTGACCAAGAACATTTCGACTTTTTATCACTTTTTCTGACATGTATGTAGAATATTTCGACATAATATTTCTTGTCCATAGTGTCGTCAATGAATTCCAACTCACTGATACCAGGAGCGGTATTGCTACCGCTAGAAATAATTTTATTTTTTATTATGGCGTTAGGTTTTTTCCGGAGAGTATCGATATTGAAATATGATATATATTGTGGCGATTATTCTCAAGAATGTACCATCCCTAACTCAATAACACTCCCACCACTAGTTAACACACAACTGAGATAACGATGGCTACGCTTATGCATGCAAGCGTGTAACTAGGAAGAGGAAGAGAGATGGCGCGAATGTTTGCGAATACGGTGCAAAGAGGAGATGCCAATAAATAACACCGACCCTTCCAGAACAAGAAAAGCGAACAACCAAGAAAGTTCTCGGTGCGTAGGCAAGCACCCTGTCGGACTATATAAGGCAGTGACCAAGCAAGGCAGACGGATCAGTTTATTTTCAAGCGTTCAATAGTGAACTACTGTAAAGTTATCAAACTCCTAAAATTGTTTTGCGTTTATTACTAGTAAATAAAACTAGCTATTACTTACATTATCTGTGCGTGTGTTTATTCGACTTTATAGTGATCGAACCCAGGATTGATAATCAAGGAATCATCGAATTCGTCACAATTGGTGTCAGAAGCGGTATTGTTGAATAAATACCAGTGAATTTAAGGATAACAAGGACATGGCGAAGCTGAATGAATTAAAGATTCAGCAACTCAAAAATGAGTTGGAACAACGGGGACTGAACACTACAGGAAATAAATCAGAGTTACAGTCACGATTGCGAGAGGCTATGGAAGCAGAAGGAATCGACGTTGATGATCATGTTTTTCATCTTGTGGAGGAGGCACCGACAAAAATGGAAGAAAAAAAGGAGTCTCCGAATCCAGTAGCAACCGTCGACACAAACATGATATTGGCTGTATTAACTCAGATGTCGACTAAAATGGAAGAACAGAAAACTTGCATGGCATCTCAGCTCGAAGAACAGAAAACTTGTGGCATGGCATCTCAGCTGGAAGAACAGAAGACTTGCATGGCATCTCAAATTTCAGCTCAACTAGAGGAACAGGAGGCTCGCTTGTCGTCGAGAATTGCATTGCAGCTGGAGGCACAGGAAGAACGAATGGCATCACAGCTAAGAATGCAAGACGCAAAAATTACTGAAGTGCAGAAGGTATTCAGAGAACGGCAAGACAAAATTGAGGCCTATGTAGATGCGTTAAGGGGCCGTATCCAGGAGTTGCATACAAGGCTCATCGCGTAGAAGTGGACACTCCGGCTTGGGTAGACAAAATTTTGGAAGCGTTGAACGGAGTACAGAAAAAAAGTGATGGTGCCATTAAATGCTTTAAGTGCGGAAAACCAGGTCACATAGCACGTTATTGCGGCACTGGCTCCAGTAATCCTGGCAATTTAAGTGGAAGTAAACGCAAAGTTGGAGAAGATGAGCAAGATGAATGCCCTATAACCTCTGTGTCACAACTCGAACGGAAAGCGAGTAATGTTACTGTTGAAGGCTACGTGGACGGGAAAGAGCGCTTGCTGACTGTGGATACGGGTGCATCACATTCCATCATTCGGAGTGACTTGGTCAGCGGGAAGGTGAGACTATTGCGGAAAGCTAAATTGTGGACAGTAACTGGTGAAAGCAAGCAAGTCCTGGGAGAGGTGACATGTAAGATTGTGATTGGGAATGTAGCTACTTATCACAACTTCTTGGTAGCGAATATTGTGGACGAAGTCATCATTGGCGTTGACTTCTTGGCTGAGAGAGACATTCACATCAACGTAAGGAACAGGGTTATGACTTACAACGGCCAATAAGTTCCTCTGGTCTTTGGACACAATAGTGGCTATACCACCAAGGGAGTGATCTTGAAGATGAAGCAACAGAAGCCTCGTAGAGCACCGGTAGCTCCTCGACCAAAGGCTTTCATGGACAGGTGCCTCCTGAAGAAGATTCGGCAAGGCCAGGAGGAAGATCCAGATTTGGCACGTGTGTTGAAAGGAATAAAGGAAAACAAACAGCCAAGAAGAGGAGAGATGATTAGAGAGAGTCGCATCGCAAAAGCATACTGGACACAATGGAGTAATTTGAAGCTAATATCTGGGTGTTTGCATCGGATATGGGAAAGTGAAGATGGCCGGAATCATCGAGCACTTATTGTTGTTCCCAAGGCAAGAATTCCAGATGTTATCAAAGCGTCGCATAGTTGCCCAGATGGAAGGCACATGGGAATAAAGAAAACGCTGCAAGAGGTAAAGCGGCGGTTCTATTGGATCGGTTGCAAACAAACTGTGAGGAAATGGATTACTAAGTGTGCAGAGTGTGCTGAGGATAAAAGACGAACATCTGGTGGTCATGTTCCGAGGAAGCAACGCAACTTAGTGGATAATGTGAACCAGTGCAATGGGCATGAGAGAACGGAACGGAATCCTGAAGAAACGAGCTGCAGGAATGTTTGCCGGGTACCACTGGGAACGAAAGTGAAGGCACAAATCCATTCGGGATTAAGAACGGACAAAATGGTTGGAATATTTGACACTGCAATGCATTGTGAGAATCTCTGCAGGAGAGGATTGATGTCGGAGTTTCAATCACTGGAGGAAATGAGGTTTGGTAAAGCATTGCCAACCATTGAGCGTCTAGCAGCGTTTGGTTTGGGAAATGTGTCTGATCGGGACGATCAGACTTAGGTGGAGGGCAGTGTGGCGATTATTCTCAAGAATGTACCATCCCTAACTCAATAACACTCCCACCACTAGTTAACACACAACTGAGATAACGATGGCTACGGTTATGCATGCAAGCGTGTAACTAGGAAGAGGAAGAGAGATGGCGCGAATGTTTGCGAATACGGTGCAAAGAGGAGATGCCAATAAATAACACCGACCCTTCCAGAACAAGAAAAGCGAACAACCAAGAAAGTTCTCGGTGCGTAGGCAAGCACCCTGTCGGACTATATAAGGCAGTGACCAAGCAAGGCAGACGGATCAGTTTATTTTCAAGCGTTCAATAGTGAACTACTGTAAAGTTATCAAACTCTTAAAATTGTTTTGCGTTTATTACTAGTAAATAAAACTAGCTATTACTTACATTATCTGTGCGTGTGTTTATTCGACTTTATAGTGATCGAACCCAGGATTGATAATCAAGGAATCATCCAATTCGTCACAATATTCTTCCCATGCTTAGGTACTACTTGGCATAGGCTAACCGCCTGTTGTTGTTGTTAACAGTGCTTCGCCCTGCCCAATGGGCTCGATCACTCTAAATTGTCATCAGGCGCTTCTAACTGAAGTCCGAGGAAACGCGCAGTTTCCACAGGGTTGGACCAGAGTGATGTAGGTGTTAGAAGAGTGGGTTCAACTGAACAGGAGAAGAGATGTATGGTATCATGAGGGGTCATACCACATGCAGGGCATGTATTTGGTATGTTGGGGTTCAGTCTGGATAAGTAAGAGTTTAAACTATTACAATATCCAGAGCGAAGTTGTGCTAGTATGACTCTAGTCTCCCTCGGAAGTACACGCTCCTCTTCAGCCAATTCCGGTGGTTGAGTATTAATAACGGGATTCACAGGCCGAGATCTGAGAGATCTATCTACCGACTCGGTGTGGAGGTCATTTAGAGCCCGTCTATGGTTCCGCAGATCAAACGGCAAATAAATATGATGCCGGATCTCATCGTAATGCTTACGGAGATGTCGCCTTATGTCTCTGGGGGGCGGTGCTGCATCCAAAAGATGTCGGTTTGGATGACTAGGTTTATGACAGTTCAGAAGGAACTATCTGCTCAAGAGTTCCGCGTGCTCTTGAACATTGAGCAATTTTGCCTCTTGATGGAGGTGAGACTCAGATGACATAAGCAGGCATCCCGTAGCGGTTCTGATGGCGGTGTTTTGGCAGACTTGCAATTTCCTCCAGTTTGTGTCAGAAAGATTGGGCGACCATATAGGCGCAGCATAGTCAATAACCGGCCGGCCAATAGCCTTATATGTAGCAAGCAATGTTTCTTTGTCTTTTCCCCAAGTACTGCCGGCCAGTGACTTGAGCATCTTATTGCGGCTCTGTACCTTTGAAGCCATTGCGCTGGCATGACCAGCGAAGGTGAGGCCGTTGTCAAACGTCACACCCAAGATTTTCGGGTGGTTGACAGTAGGAAGAGGTACTCCGTCTACGTGGACATTTAACTCTTGCCCCATCTGCGCATTCCATGTAGTAAACAGGGTCGCCGTCGATTTAGTCGGTGATAGGGTCAGATTACGCTCGGTGAAGAAGCTGGAAAGGTCATGGAAGTAACTGTTGATTCTAATACAGAGTTCATCAATGGAGGGACCCTTGCCCGAGGCCATTATCGTCAGCGTAGGAAACAATGGTGGGGGGGGGGGAAGTCTCGAAACATAGAAATTAAACAAAAGGGGAGAGAGAACACCACCTTGCGGCACCCCTTGTTTTATTCTTCGTGGTCTAGATTTCTTGTTCCTAAATTTGACTGTTGCCTGTCGACCATTGAGGTAATTAGCGGTCCACCTCTTAAGGCCGGCAGGGAGCGGTGTCTCGTCCAGATCTCGGAGGAGTGTGGCGTGATTGACCGTGTCAAATGCATTTGAGAGGTCAAGTGCGACGGGAACCGTCCTATGGTTTGGTGGATGTTGATTCAAACCGTTGTTAACCTGCGTTGTAATGGCGTTCAAAGCGGATGTCGTGCTGTGATTTTTGCGGAAACCATGTTGATGATCGGCCAATTTTAGATTTGTAACGAAGTAGGGAAGCAGAATGGACTCTAGTAGTTTCGCTACCGGCGAAAGGAGGGATATCGGGCGATAAGACTCTCCTAGGTTCGGCGGCTTCCCTGGTTTTAGTAGGGGAACTACAATCGCTTGTTTCCATATCTCAGGTATAACGAAGGTAGTTAGAGAGAGATTAAAGAGAGCCGTTAAATAACTCTGTCCTTCGTGGCCAAGGTGTTTGATCATCTTCATGGCGACTCCGTCGGGTCCGATGGATTTTGAGGGTTTGGCCTTCATTATGGCTTCCTTTACCCCTGCGACTGAGACGGCAATGGGCGCAGTAGAGTGTTTGTGTTTCCGCGCACGTCGGAAGGCTCTTCTCTTAGTCCTATCCGCAGGTGGATGCATTATAAACAGCCGGCAAAAGGACCTCGCGCATTTCCTGACGTCCGGCAGCGAAGGAGCGCTCTGTATATTCAGTAAAGCGGTCCCAGTCCGCTTTGGTGAAGTTGATGTATGTTTATTTATCAGTCGTTATGAAGTCGGTCGGTCGTTCAACAGAGAGTAAGATGGGTAGGTGGTCTGAAGCTAATGTAAGCATCGGTCGCCAGATGACAAAGTTAATAACGCCCGCGCTCGTTATGGAGATGTCTGGCGAACTGTGACAGTTACCTGCCATCCTGGTGGGGGCATCTCCATTGACTGTACAGAATGCTGAGTTATCTATTTGGTCTGCAATTGCGTGTCCTCTGCTGTCTGCTGGCAAGTTGGAATGCCAGAGATCGTGATGCGCGTTGAAGTCGCCTAGGATTAGACGGTTATCGCCCCTTAGCAACGCACTAATGTCGGGGTGATAATCTCTAGGACAACACGTGACAGGAGGAATATAGATGTTTATGATTTGCAGGTCGGCGTCTCCTGACCGGACTGCTATGCCTTGGCGTTCTAAGGTAGAGTCCCTGGGGTCGACGTCAGGGGAAAATAGATTATATTCTACAGAGTGATGTGTAATGAACGCAAGGCCACCCCAAAGACTGCTGGGACGGTCTTTTCGATGTACATTATACCCATCACAAGTTCGTAAGTCCGATCTCGTGTTCAATTTTGTCTCTTGTATCGCGGCGATTTTGATGTTGTGCGTCTTCATAAAGTCAGTTATCTCCGCGATCCTTCCAGCTAATCCGTTACAGTTCAGCTGTAAAATTTTGATGCGTGTAGGAGGGGAGAGGGGGGACATGCTAGGCATGAGGGACGGATGCGCTTGCCTAGGTGGAGGTAGGCTAAGGCCTAAACTATGTCGCAGTCTAGAGTTGACAGCGCCATGGCCGATGTTGTCTGGCGTGGAAGGCGGCTGTGTACTGCAACAGGGGGCTATGAACGAATCCGTCCAAAGGTTACCGTTTGCGAGCCCAGAGCACATAAGGGTGTGACACAGGCCAAGGCAATGGTTGCACTTGACTGATGTCGCAGGCGTATATAATCTTTGCCTACAAACGGTGCACGTAGTTAAAGGTACTAGGAGGTGGTGTTCCTGACCCTCGTGCAGGCTGGAAGCAGGGGGGGCATTAGGGGCCGAGACAGAGGGGACTGACGCTCGGCGATGCTCATATCTGACCTATTCCGGAGGGAATAGGAGTGTTGAGCGGCCGTGTAAGATGGAGACGCTGGTGTGCGTGAGCGGCGGTCGGGAGTGGGTGAGACGGGAATGGCAGCGGTGCTGCCAGTCGTATAGACTGAGCCAATATTGTGACTATTGGAAGCAGGTAGAAGCGGTAAGGGAGTGCCAGAGCGGCGACTACCGCGGGACGTCCTTGGACGTGTACGGCTAAGCGCCTCTTTTGGTTCACATTTGTAACAATCGGTTTGCGTCTTGTACACAACAATTGTTTTTATTCTCGTAAAGTGCTCTTTAGACTATAAATGTATGAAAATTATTTTCTAAGTCTTTCGATTGTTGCGATATGTGTCTAAAAATCCTTAAGTTTTTTTACCTTTGTCCACTTTTTAGCAGGGTTCGCAATTGGTTCAAGCCTTTTGTAAGTTTGACGCTTATAGAAATTACATAATGCTAAAAAGAAAAAAAAAGTTAATATACTTTTAAAGCGACCTAGTAGAGATTGTTCATCTGGTCGAATAATACTCGAAACCATGTTCAAAAAATGAACACCCCCAAAATCTTTTTCTAAAGTAAAAAAAACCGGGTTTTCAGTTTTTTCGTGTTAAAATTCGTTTCGTTAAAAAATTCATTAAAAACTAATTTTCAATCGATTTAAAAATTCTCAACGGTTTTGGATAGGTGAATGTTCACACTTCGCGTTTTGTTCATTTGAAAAAAGTAAGACGTGTTTTTTTCGCGAGAAGTTGAATTTTTTGGAAATTTACCCGTTTTTCCGATTTTGACGTAATTTTTTTGGCACTTATTGGTAATGAATGATAATTTTTGGATATATATCATCGACATGCTATCAATACCTAAAGATTCCAATTCCTTTTTTTTTTTGGAATGGACTTCAAGTTTACAAATTTTGTTTTATAAAAATACATATATGGGGCATATACGAGTATCACATCGCGCGATTTTTTATTCCAAATTTTCATTTTATACCTAACATATGTATTTTTATGAAATAAAAAATTGTAAGTAGAAGAGAAAGGAAAGGCAAGAAAGGGGTAGCTAATAACTAAAATAAAATAATGTTTTGTGGTTGAAATTCAACCACTGGGCGAGGTCTAATTTTATTAAATTTATGTACAGTAGACACATATTTACACATCAAACTCCAAGAGTACGAGGTGTGTTCAAAAAGTATCGCGAATTTTGAATTTTCGCTGGTTACGTATATTCGAATTTCGAATTTTTTGTGGCATTATGTTGGTACTCATGTCTCTCACTTATGCCGACAAGCTCGGCCATTTTGAATGTTCAGTTAATTGCTGACAGCTGCTTTGCTTGCACGTGTTTTGGATCGTCTTCGATTTTTACGCGAAATTCGTACCAAAATTGCTCAATTGTGACCAAAAACAGCATCGCATGAACATTGCTAATGAGATGTTAAACTCTGTCCGCGACGACCCAAATTTGCTCCAGAGGGTCATAACTGGTGACGAATCGTGGGTTTATGGTTATGACGTGGAAACCAAAGCTTAATTATCTCGATGGAAGCTGCCGCACGAACCAAGACCGAAAAAAGCGCGCCAAGTTCGGTCGAATGTGAAAGTTTTGCTGACAGTTTTCTTCGATTGCAGGGGCGTGGTGCATCATGAGTTCTTGCCACAGGGAAGAACGGTCAATAAGGAATATTACCTGCCAGTTATGCGCAATTTGCGCGAAGCAATCCGCCAGAAACGCCCGGATTTGTGGAAGAACAAAAATTGGCTTTTGCACCACGATAACGCCCCTGCTCACGCATCGTTGCTGGTGCGCGACTTTTTGGCCAAAAACAACACACTAATGATGCCGCAGCCACCGTATTCCCCAGATCTGGCCCCCTGTGAATTTTTCTTGTTCCCTAAACTGAAGAGGCCCATGAAAGGACGACGTTGCGCTTCTCTTGACGAGAGAAAGACGGCATCGAAGGAGGAGCTGAACAAGATACAAAAAAATGATTTTTTGAAGTGCTTCGAAGATTGGAAAAACCGTTGGCACAAGTGTATAATATCTCATGGGGATTACTTTGAAGGGGGCAAAATAGATATTCATGAATAAATAAATAATTTTTGAAAAAACACAAAATTCGCGATACTTTTTGAACACACCTCGTACTTGGTACCCACGCCTTTTTTTCCGTAAGCACTTGTCAGCTCATTATTTTCTCTTGCCTATTCATACTTTTGTATGCTGGTTATGGATCGTTTGCAGTTGTTTTACAAAATTACCTAAAAATACTTTTTAAATTTTCCGAATAATGTTGAAATAACCTGTAATTACTAAATTAAGTTGTTGCTTTTAAATAAATTGACTGGCTATAATTATTTAATATTAGTTTGGGTTAATCATAAAATTAAAAATAATACATTCAAAAGTACATGTTTGCGTTAGCAGCATCCTATCAAATGTAAACAAAAGAAAATAGCTGATTTCTCCGTGGACTCTACGGGCATAAGGTTCACTCAAACGTATTGGACTATTACGCGTCGCAAGATCGAAGCTTATTGAATTAAAAATGATCAGAAAAGTGAATATATGCAAAGAGGAGGTGACAACTATTTTTACAGGGTTGTCAAATAACATTAAAGTATATATATAAGGCAATTTTACAAAAAGAAGTAGCAAAAATAAAAGGTATGTTATATCTTCAGCTGACCTTATCAAGTTACAGGTATATGTATGTTTGAATTACACATTAGCAAATTATATTATTTACATTTATTATAAAGTAGTGTTGTTACAGTCTCCCCATAGAATGCTGAAATCACCCCCCATAATACATCCTACTGAGTCGTCTTTCGTGGGCGTCCTCTTATAAGAATGAGCAATGAACATTGGTTTATTGTTTATGTATATTAGTAGTACTTCTATATGGAGTGATGAAACATGATAAGTGCCTAGTGGCAGTTGAAGATAGTCTTCCCCTTCTAGTGTAATGCCCATCACGTTTAGGGTCACATTTTGATGTGACGCCTTCTGCAGCGTTACTTAGTTCGTATGTCGTAACTAAAGCCTTTGAGCCAACTTCTAAGCCTTCTTGTTGACGTGGATTTGGATTGGATATACTTTTATTTCCGTTCTGTTTTTATACCAAGTAGTGCTACGCACACAAGGTATATTAACTTTAGTCGCGTAACGGTGCTATGTAACGGCATAAAAGGATCGAGATAGATATTGACTTATGTATAGTCAAATAGGAGGAAAAGAGAAATTGATTAAGCCGTGTCCGTCCGTCCGTCCGTCGATCTGTAAACACGATAACTTGAGTAAATTTTTAAAATGGGCGAAATCGGATGATGCCACGCCCACTTTTTATGTATAGAATATTTTTGAAAATACAAAAAAAGTGATTATTCAGTACATAATACACCTATAAGGATAAAATTTGGTGAATACACTTTTGATTGAGTCAAATTTAGAAATAATATTAATCATAAATCAGAAACCGTTCAAGATATCGAAACGAAATTTAGCACACATATTTATATTAATACAAGGTATGTTCTGGAAAAAATGGGCGAAATCGGTTAAGGTTCACGCCCACTTTTATACAAAATATTTTGAAAAGGATCATACAAGGTGGCGCAAAAGTAAGCTTCCGATGTTCAGCATATCGGTTGTGGCACGTGCAGTGTGTGCTGTTGCACCGTCTTGTTGGAACCACATGTTTTCCAATCCCAATTCATCAAGTTGCGGCAAAAAGAACTCGTTGATCATTGCTCTGTAGCGCTCACCATTCACAGTAACCGTTTGGCCCCGACCGATTATTGGTCAAATAAATAGTCAGTAATATTCCGCGTTCTGGAGCAGCGTAGCGTAACATTGTTTATTAACGTGTATTTCGCATGTGTTTACTACACAAATGTCAAAACAGAACTGACTTTAGGAGCCAATCGCAAAATTTATAGCATTTTCTGATAGGAGGATTACTTTTGTGCCACCTTGTATTTAGTAGGCAATAACTTTGCGTACAAAAGCTTTATGCCATTTATATTTCATTTTCAAAGTGTCCGTGAACGAAGAAAGTCGAAAAGTATGAATTTTTAAAAATGGGCGTGACCCCGCCCCTTTTATAGTGGATTATTCCACAAAACTTTTTATGTTATAACTGCGGCAAAAATTAATTTATCGAAACGATATTAGGTGAAAATGTTGTTCATGTAAAGGTAAATGTTTGTTGTAAAAATGGGCGAAATCGGTCAACGGGCACGCCCAATTTTTTAACATAGTTCTCAAAAATTTGTTTGTAAAAAGTAAAACTCGATATTTTTATAACCATGCAAGCTATATCAATAAGATCTTGCACACATAATAAGCTTTTCAAGCAAAACTCAACCGCAAAAAATGTTGTGGATTTTGGGGAAGTAGGCGTGGCGTGACCCACTTTTCAGCATAAAAATTTTGCTATTTTCAATTCAGATACTTCAGTCAAAATTGGTCAGCTGCTTCTCAATAGTATGTAGTATACTCCTGCCAAAAATTGAGCAAATTGGATAATGCAAGTCAAATATCCGGGCAAGTTGTTAATACCCAACTGCAATAGGGAAGTTATATACATACATACCTTCTTTGATTTTCATACCTTTAATGAACATGAAATGTTTGTAGGTATGAGAAGAAGATATGGGCCCATCAATAAGTAAACTGAAATAATAAAGTCGATGAGCTGAGTCGATTTAGCAATGTCCGTTTCTCCGTCCGTCCATTTGAACGCAAATTTTTCAAACATAAAATGTGCATGGATTGGTATTTTGACAAAATGTGGTTAGCAGTTGTTGGTAGGGAAGCTATTTATATACAAATAAATTAATGGCGGAGGCCGTGGTGGGGCGATAGTGTTGCTGGCCTACCACACCGAAGGTTCAAGGTTCGAGTCCTGGGACAGGTAACATCAAAAGTGGTTTGAAAAAGTTTTTCAAAACGGGGTCGCCCCTCGGCAGTGGTTTGGCAAACTCTCCGAGTGTCTTTCTGCTATGGAAGGCTTCTCAGCAAAAATTCATCTCTGTTTGCAGATGCCATTTGAAGTCGGCAAAAATCTGTAGGTCCCGACAATTTGTAGGAAAAAATTCAAAACGGCACACCACAAATTGGAAGGGAAGCTCGGCGCAAAAATCTCTTAAGCGGCTTATGATGATATACCTTTTGTATATCGCGCCATACATTTATATATTTTTAAAACTAATTTACCCCTCAAAACTCATAACAGAAGTGTTTTTATTGAAACAATCAGCTGGTTTTATAATATGAATTGAAAATACACCTGCGTAAATTGGTATGCCATAATAGATCACTACTAGGTATATAATGTTCGGTTCCACCCGAACTTAGACTTTCTTACTTGTTATATTAAACTTTAATAACTTCCGATATACTGGACCGATTTTCATAGTTCAAATGCTATTTTCGCTTCCAAAAGCTCTTCAAGAGCACATTTTTTATTTCTATAAAACTTTATTTTAAATATACCTATACTTTAAATAAACCTATATTTAAAATCGGTGCAAAACCAAGCAAAAAAAATTGTTCCAGAGCAAGTTTTCGCACAAAAAACTACCACCTATGAAATATTCCTCTCTAAGAAACTTAGTTGAGAAAAAAAAAGACGCGGCGTTATCAAACCTGAACACTTTCTGCTCTGATTTTTAAACAAAGTTCAATTTTTAATTCATTACGCTGTAAAAATCTTTTAGTTAGACACAGGGTTCTGCTGAAACAATTACGTTTAAGAAAAAATGGGCACGAAAAGTGTGAATGATATCTTGTCCGCGTTCATCCAGAGTATCAAACTACGTTTCTTCGTGAAATCGCGCTTTCTCGTTTTCGCGAAATATCTAACTTTAAGCATTCTGAAACTCCACAAAAGGATACATTTGACCGGAAAATCTCATCAACAATAGCTTTTGTGCATTTGTTGGTGTAGATCTGTTTAGTACTTACATATATTAGCAAACATACTACTAAATTAATGCAATAAAACCAAATGTTTTGTGAAGGATCTTTTAGGCTGAATACGAATCTGTGGTCGAAAATTTTCCATAATGTTTAATTTTCTTGGAAAACGGGTCTAAAACCCCAAAATTGATACAGGGTGTTTTTTTTACAGGTTTGTTTTTCGAATAGAGATAAAACTGGCATTTTGTGGTCAAATCTGGCAACTCTAATGTCATTTATGTTCACTTTGGTTTGCCATTTCATCATGAACAGGTTGACAAAAGAACAACGCTTGCAAATCGTGCAAATTTATTTCGAAAATAATGGTTCAGTTCGCGAAGTTTACCGTGAGCTCCGTCCATTTTATGGTCGACATAATCGTCCATCAGAGCAATTAATTCGGTTAACCATGGATCGTTTTCGCACTACGTTTACTCTATGTGATAATACGCATCCGCAGAGACGTCGAACAGTGCGCACCGAAGAAACAATTGCCGCTGTAGAGCAAAGTGTTGAAGAGGACCCGAATGAATCGATTCGCCACCGTGCACAGCAATTGGAGCTTTGTCCATCAACTTTATGGAAGATTTTGCGCAAAGATCTTGGCTTGCGACCTTACAAGATCCAGCTTGTGCAAGAATTAAAGCCGCGAGACCATGCAATGCGTCGTGATTTTGGTGTATGGGCCGAAAATGAGATTGATTTCGATGCTGATTTTCATCGCAAAATTTTGTTCAGTGATGAGGCTCATTTTTGGTTGAATGGCTACGTCAACAAGCAAAATTGCCGCATTTGGAGTGAAGAGAATCCACATGAGACCCTTGAAACGCCATTACATCCACAAAAACTGACTGTTTGGTGTGCTCTATGGGCTGGTGGAGTCATTGGGCCATACTTCTTCCGCAATAATGCTGGAGAGGCAGCTACCGTTAATGGAGACCGGTATAGAGCCATGATAACCGACTATTTTGTTCCCGAATTGGATGGCATGAATGTGGATGAGTTGTGGTTCCAACAGAACGGCGCTACATGCCACACAGCGCACGTCACAATCGATTTATTGAAGGAAACATTCGATGAGCGCATAATTTCGCGGAATGGACCTGTCAATTGGCCACCAAGGTCGTGTGATTTGACACCATTGGATTATTTTCTTTGGGGATATGTGAAGTCGCTCGTCTACACCAACAAACCAGAAACGTTAGGGGAATTGGAAGCCAACATTCGTGGCGTTATTGCCGACATACGGCCCCATATGCTCGAAAAAGTGGTTGAAAATTGGACCTGTAGAATTGGCTTTATTCGAGCCAGCCGCGACGGCCACATGCCCGAAATCATATTTAAACATTAATGGCATAAAATTATCCTTCCAATAAAGCCAAATTGATCGACCTTAAAACGATTTTCTTGTGTTTTATTTCAATTCGAAGTTCTATACCCCTAAAAAAAACACCCTTTATAATATAAACCCCGCCGTGGTTTGGGTGCACATTCATAACTCGATTGTCAGCCTATTTATAGAAAAATGCTCAGAAAATATTGTCTAAAAAGTTTGTGGCTAGTTACAATCATTTTATACAGTTTTATAAATATAGTCGAACACAGAATCTTTGTGTTTTTGCCCATTTTTTTAAATTATAATAAATTAGCCCTGATGTGCTACACACTTTCTTCATACCACACGGGAGGCGCTTGTTTAAATTATTCCAAAAATCAAAGATGGGCATTTGTTTGTGTTGTCAATAGCCACCAAATGACATCATTATTGATTAATTGAATAATTTTATGTGATCCGTTTCAGAAATTCTTACCTCATAATCTAAATTATATTAATAAAACATAACATTAAATGAATACATACGTAGCATAAACAAGAATATAAAGTGAGTAAAGAAACAATACTGAATTAAAAGATTTTAGAAAGCAAACCTGAGTGTTTGTTTGAGTGTAAGTGTATATATTTGGGCTTACATTAACTAAAGTAGGAATATGGGTGTTCTTGTAGTTAATTTTGTTAAGACTACGTCGGGTAGAAGTTTTAATAGAGTTCCAAGTCCGGAAAGCGTTGACAAAGAACAGTCGCGCTGAGTGGAGAAGATTATAGCTATGAACAATCAGATGCACCATACAGGTAGATTTGGAAATGTAATTTTTAGATAAAGGTACCCTTTCAAACATCAGACGATATAAGAATATACAGTTTCTAGCTTTTAAATATCTGGAGATATTTCATACCTCGAAAATCCAAAGACATAGCTTGTAACTTGATTGAAAACTACATCAATCTTATGAGCAGATTGAGAGCCAGACTTGCTGTAGACTAATTTAGCGTAGCTAATGATAGGAACTATGAGCTGTATGCTAAGTTTCTTAAGCGTTTGCTGCATATAGGCAGGACTTACGACTTGTTACAATGTATGAGAAGGCCAATGCGAAGTGCCCAGGACGCAGGTCAGCAGTTTTCTCCAGAGGCATGTAATTTTGTATGACGACAAACATTAAATATGTCGTTTACAAAAAGGCTAAAGACCGAAGATATACCCTTGCGGCACTCCCACTGACAGTGGCCTTAGCACACGCTGACACCTTCCTTCGAGGTAACTCCTCACTAATCGCCCCCGCAGTTATTTATTATATGCGTAAGAGTTGGTAAAATAACTGGCAGGATAATCTTTCGAATTTGATAGGAATACCATCATTCCCACCCGCATTAGATCGTATCTTAAGTACATATCTTGTCACGTCTAGCTCAGAGACTGAACAGAACAGCTCGCTAGCGAAGTCTTCTGGACTTGCACAAGTCGGACGAAGGGAGGACGAGCAATCAGAAGGAACATGACTGGCAAATGTATCATTACGAACATCGGGATTGAGGGGGCATCCTAAGTTGTCACTGGCACGAATACGAAGGTTTTTCAAATTTCGCCGCAGGACACTACACGGCAGCATAGGGTTGACCTTTCTTGTAAAGAACTTCCGCTTTTCTCGTCTAATGCTTAAGGTTGCATTGTTCATACATTTCAACGCACACCAATTTTGGTAAGTTCTATTTCTCTTCCAAGCAGTGTATAGCTTGTTGCGTTTCCTTCTAACACTCTGGATAGCCCTACTAAACTAAGGGCAAGAGGGTATTGCTCTTAGTAATGCTCACTCTAAGTGGAACGTTCATTAACCGAACTCATGCCCCAGCAGAGATTCCAGTTGATATTGGAGAGTTCAGCTCTAAGTAACTCAACATTCAACCTTCGGTAGTCAAAGAAAATGTAGGCATTATTTACTGATCAAGAGCGATGCCAAAGGAACAGAAAATCAAATCGTGGTCAGATATGAACGAAAATTCGTAACATTTTAGAACAATGCTCACATTGACAAGCGACAGACCTACACTGCAGACACCCTTTAACAGACGTGAACAATATAAATCTCTTTATAGAACGTTGACATTGAAGGTACCACAAACATCGATATTGTCAAAATCAACAGCATAAGAGGACAACACATTAAAAAAGTCACTTAAAATGAAGTGTTTATTCGGATTGTAAATGCAGGACAGTAGCCCTCTAGACGTAGAACTACTTGGAACATCATCAACAGCCTCCAAACCATAGGACGGTACTCGTGGCACTTGCCACAGTCCTAAGAGACCTGGAAGAGACACCGCTACCTGCCGGCCTAAAAAGGTGGACCGCTAACTTCCTCAACGGTCGGCAGGCGTCAGTCAAATTTAGGAACAAGAAATCCAGACCACGAAGAATCAAACAAGGGGTGCCGTAGGGTAGTGTTCTCTCCCCCCTTTTGTTTAATTTCTATATTCCGAGGCTTCCTCCACCACCAGACGGAGTCTCCATTGTATCCTATACTGACGACTGCACGATTATGGTTTCGGGTGAGGACCCCTCCATTGGCGAACTCTGTACGAGGATTAACTGTTACCTCCAAGACCTTTCCAGCTTCTTCCAGACCCTGTGTCCGTCTAAGTCGATGGCGACTTTTTTACGACGTGGAATGCGCAGATGGGACAAGAGTTAAACGTCCACGTAAATGGAGTACCTCTACCTACTGTCAAGGTTTTACTGAACTGCCACAAACCTAGTCATCCGAACCGTCATCTATTGGATGAAGCTCCGCCCCCGAGAGACATAAGGAAATATCTCTGTCAGCACTATGATAAGATCTGGCACCACACTACGTTGCCGTTTTACCTACGCAACCATAGGCGGGCTCTAAACGACCTCCATACTGAGTCGGTGGACAGATCCCTCAGATTTCGGCCTGTGAACTCCGAAATCGACATACCTACCTGAAATAGCTGATGAGGAGCGTTTTCTTCCGCAGGGGAAACTCGATTTATCCTACCACAACATCGTTCTGGATATTGTTATAGGTTAAACTCTTACTTCCCCAGACTGAACCCCACCAAAACAAATACGTGCCCTGCATGTGGTATGCCCCTTTATGATACCAAATATATTTGTTTTTACTGTTCAATAGAACCTACTATTCTAACACCAATATCACTCTGGTCACTTGGACTCCAGTTAGAAGAGGTTGATGACGATTCTCAGAGTGCTCGTGCCCATTAGGCAACAAACAACGTAGAACTATACAATTCAATTAACAGGTATTCAACCCTAGAACCAACCGAATGCGAAATAATTTTAGTATTTTAATGTTTTTTTACAGTATACAGCTACCGCACTGCCTCTTTTATTTACTCTGTCATTTTGATACAGGTTATAAATTTTTATTTCAAAATAACAACAACGGCTCTATAGTGTGTATACATATTTTTTATTTGTAGTGGTGTCATTTTTAAACCGATTCTTCTATATACAATTTTTTTTTAATGGCACTGCAGCTTGAGCCGGCCTATAGATACAGATCGTTACCTAAACGTGCAACTAAGCTAAGTAACACTTCTCAAATTTTTCAGGAGAGACAAAAAACCTTCTAAATATTTTTTGTGGCAATATTTTTGAAAACTGTAAATGCAGTTTTATGTTCTGTTCACAAATGATTAAATTAACCGTATTGTCGAGTATGATTAGGCTTTGGATATATGTTTGAACGGTTTTTTCGGACTTACCTTCTTTTCTTCAAAGTATTTTATTTTGGTATTGGACTTAGCTCATTTTCTTAATTTTTTATTACTTGCTTTTGAACTAAAATGAATACAAAGAAATTTTGCGCGTATTGCGATAACGTACTTTTATTTCATTATTCATATTACAGAGAAACTAAAAAAAAAAAATAAACAGTCTCATTCGTTACTATTATAAAAGAAAAAGAACTAAATAAAAAAAAATCATCATTCATTATTCATTTGGTAAATTGTCGTAAAACTCATGATAGTCTGTTGGCAATGTTGTTTTTAAAACTTGAAGATCTTCATATTTCTTGGTAGAAATTGGTCTTTGGGTATTGTGAAGCTGTTTCAAATCAGACCACTTCAATGCCACTACGGTCGTATCTATCCTTTGAGGTATAATGTTCCAAGTGTCTGTAAATCTAAGTTTGTAAAATATTTCACCACCTGGTGCATATTTTAATGCTCGGATATCGGTAACTTTTGGATCACCCTTACGTCGTCCAGGACGAATATTTTTCAAAAATTTAACATCATTAAAAGATTTAAAGAATTCATGGTCAAGGTATGTTACATCATAAGGCTCCGGGTTTTTTCGAGCATCCTTACATACATTTATATAGTCTGCAGACTTTCTTACTTGTTATATTAAACTTTAATAATAATAACTTTTTTTCGAGCATCCTTACATACATTTATATAGTCTGCAGACTTTCTTACTTGTTATATTAAACTTTAATAACTTCCGATATACTGGACCGATTTTGATAGTTCAAATGCTATTTTCGCTTCCAAAAGCTCTTCAAGAGCACATTTTTTATTTCTATAAAACTTTATTTTAAATATACCTATACTTTAAATAAACCTATATTTAAAATCGGTGCAAAACCAAGCAAAAAAAATTGTTCCAGAGCAAGTTTTCGCACAAGAAACTACCACCTATGAAATATTCCTCTCTAAGAAACTTAGTTGAGAAAAAAAAGACGCGGCGTTATCAAACCTGAACACTTTCTGCTCTGATTTTTAAACAAAGTTCAATTTTTAATTCATTACGCTGCAAAAATCTTTTAGTTAGACACAGGGTTCTGCTGAAACAATTACGTTTAAGAAAAAATGGGCACGAAAAGTGTGAATGATATCTTGTCCGCGTTCATCCAGAGTATCAAACTACGTTTCTTCGTGAAATCGCGCTTTCTCGTTTTCGCGAAATATCTAACTTTAAGCATTCTGAAACTCCACAAAAGGAGGCATTTGACCGAAAAATCTCCTCAACAATAGCTTTTGTGCATTTGTTGGTGTAGATCTGTTTAGTACTTACATATATTAGCAAAATTACTACTACTTTAATGCAATAAAACCAAATGTTTTGTGAAGGATCTTTTAGGCTGAATACGAATCTGTGGTCGAAAATTTTCCATAATGTTTAATTTTCTTGGAAAACGGGTCTAAAACCCCAAAATTGATATAATATAAACCCTGCCGTGGTTTGGGTGCACATTCATAACTCGATTGTCAGCCTATTTATAGAAAAATGCTCAGAAAATATTGTCTAAAAAGTTTGTGGCTAGTTACAATCATTTTATACAGTTTTATAAATATAGTCGAACACAGAATCTTTGTGTTTTTGCCCATTTTTTTAAATTATAATAAATTAGCCCTGATGTGCTACACACTTTCTTCATACCACACGGGAGGCGCTTGTTTAAATTATTCCAAAAATCAAAGATGGGCATTTGTTTGTGTTGTCAATAGCCACCAAATGACATCATTATTGATTAATTGAATAATTTTATGTGATCCGTTTCAGAAATTCTTACCTCATAATCTAAATTATATTAATAAAACATAACATTAAATGAATACATACGTAGCATAAACAAGAATATAAAGTGAGTAAAGAAACAATACTGAATTAAAAGATTTTAGAAAGCAAACCTGAGTGTTTGTTTGAGTGTAAGTGTATATATTTGGGCTTACATTAACTAAAGTAGGAATATGGGTGTTCTTGTAGTTAATTTTGTTAAGACTACGTCGGGTAGAAGTTTTAATAGAGTTCCAAGTCCGGAAAGCGTTGACAAAGAACAGTCGCGCTGAGTGGAGAAGATTATAGCTATGAACAATCAGATGCACCATACAGGTAGATTTGGAAATGTAATTTTTAGATAAAGGTACCCTTTCAAACATCAGACGATATAAGAATATACAGTTTCTTGCTTTTAAATATCTGGAGATATTTCATACCTCGAAAATCCAAAGACATAGCTTGTAACTTGATTGAAAACTACATCAATCTTATGAGCAGATTGAGAGCCAGACTTGCTGTAGACTAATTTAGCGTAGCTAATGATAGGAACTATGAGCTGTATGCTAAGTTTCTTAAGCGTTTGCTGCATATAGGCAGGACATACGACTTGTTACAATGTATGAGAAGGCCAATGCGAAGTGCCCAGGACGCAGGTCAGCAGTTTTCTCCAGAGGCATGTAATTTTGTATGACGACAAACATTAAATATGTCGTTTACAAAAAGGCTAAAGACCGAAGATATACCCTTGCGGCACTCCCACTGACAGTGGCCTTAGCACACGCTGACACCTTCCTTCGAGGTAACTCCTCACTAATCGCCCCCGCAGTTATTTATTATATGCGTAAGAGTTGGTAAAATAACTGGCAGGATAATCTTTCGAATTTGATAGGAATACCATCATTCCCACCCGCATTAGATCGTATCTTAAGTACATATCTTGTCACGTCTACCTCAGAGACTGAACAGAACAGCTCGCTAGCGAAGTCTTCTGGACTTGCACAAGTCGGACGAAGGGAGGACGAGCAATCAGAAGGAACATGACTGGCAAATGTATCATTACGAACATCGGGATTGAGGGGGCATCCTAAGTTGTCACTGGCACGAATACGAAGGTTTTTCAAATTTCGCCGCAGAACACTACACGGCAGCATAGGGTTGACCTTTCTTGTAAAGAACTTCCGCTTTTCTCGTCTAATGCTTAAGGTTGCATTGTTCATACATTTCAACGCACACCAATTTTGGTAAGTTCTATTTCTCTTCCAAGCAGTGTATAGCTTGTTGCGTTTCCTTCTAACACTCTGGATAGCCCTACTAAACTAAGGGCAAGAGGGTATTGCTCTTAGTAATGCTCACTCTAAGTGGAACGTTCATTAACCGAACTCATGCCCCAGCAGAGATTCCAGTTGATATTGGAGAGTTCAGCTCTAAGTAACTCAACATTCAACCTTCGGTAGTCAAAGAAAATGTAGGCATTATTTACTGATCAAGAGCGATGCCAAAGGAACAGAAAATCAAATCGTGGTCAGATATGAACGAAAATTCGTAACATTTTAGAACAATGCTCACATTGACAAGCGACAGACCTACACTGCAGACACCCTTTAACAGACGTGAACAATATAAATCTCTTTATAGAACGTTGACATTGAAGGTACCACAAACATCGATATTGTCAAAATCAACAGCATAAGAGGACAACACATTAAAAAAGCCACTTAAAATGAAGTGTTTATTCGGATTGTAAATGCAGGACAGTAGCCCTCTAGACGTAGAACTACTTGGAACATCATCAACAGCCTCCAAACCATAGGACGGTACTCGTGGCACTTGCCACAGTCCTAAGAGACCTGGAAGAGACACCGCTACCTGTCGTCCTAAAAAGGTGGACCGCTAACTTCCTCAACGGTCGGCAGGCGTCAGTCAAATTTAGGAACAAGAAATCCAGACCACGAAGAATCAAACAAGGGGTGCCGTAGGGTAGTGTTCTCTCCCCCCTTTTGTTTAATTTCTATATTCCGAGGCTTCCTCCACCACCAGACGGAGTCTCCATTGTATCCTATACTGACGACTGCACGATTATGGTTTCGGGTGAGGACCCCTCCATTGGCGAACTCTGTACGAGGATTAACTGTTACCTCCAAGACCTTTCCAGCTTCTTCCAGACCCTGTGTCCGACTAAGTCGATGGCGACTTTTTTACGACGTGGAATGCGCAGATGGGACAAGAGTTAAACGTCCACGTAAATGGAGTACCTCTACCTACTGTCAAGGTTTTACTGAACTGCCACAAACCTAGTCATCCGAACCGTCATCTATTGGATGAAGCTCCGCCCCCGAGAGACATAAGGAAATATCTCTGTCAGCACTATGATAAGATCTGGCACCACACTACGTTGCCGTTTTATCTACGCAACCATAGGCGGGCTCTAAACGACCTCCATACTGAGTCGGTGGACAGATCCCTCAGATTTCGGCCTGTGAACTCCGAAATCGACATACCTACCTGAAATAGCTGATGAGGAGCGTTTTCTTCCGCAGGGGAAACTCGATTTATCCTACCACAACATCGTTCTGGATATTGTTATAGGTTAAACTCTTACTTCACCAGACTGAACCCCACCAAAACAAATACGTGCCCTGCATGTGGTATGCCCCTTTATGATACCAAATATATTTGTTTTTACTGTTCAATAGAACCTACTATTCTAACACCAATATCACTCTGGTCACTTGGACTCCAGTTAGAAGAGGTTGATGACGATTCTCAGAGTGCTCGTGCCCATTAGGCAACAAACAACGTAGAACTATACAATTCAATTAACAGGTATTCAACCCTAGAACCAACCGAATGCGAAATAATTTTAGTATTTTAATGTTTTTTTACAGTATACAGCTACCGCACTGCCTCTTTTATTTACTCTGTCATTTTGATACAGGTTATAAATTTTTATTTCAAAATAACAACAACGGCTCTATAGTGTGTATACATATTTTTTATTTGTAGTGGTGTCATTTTTAAACCGATTCTTCTATATAAAATTTTTTTTTAATGGCACTGCAGCTTGAGCCGGCCTATAGATACAGATCGTTACCTAAACGTGCAACTAAGCTAAGTAACACTTCTCAAATTTTTCAGGAGAGACAAAAAACCTTCTAAATATTTTTTGTGGCAATATTTTTGAAAACTGTAAATGCAGTTTTATGTTCTGTTCACAAATGATTAAATTAACCGTATTGTCGAGTATGATTAGGCTTTGGATATATGTTTGAACGGTTTTTTCGGACTTACCTTCTTTTCTTCAAAGTATTTTATTTTGGTATTGGACTTAGCTCATTTTCTTAATTTTTTATTACTTGCTTTTGAACTAAAATGAATACAAAGAAATTTTGCGCGTATTGCGATAACGTACTTTTATTTCATTATTCATATTACAGAGAAACTAAAAAAAAAAAATAAACAGTCTCATTCGTTACTATTATAAAAGAAAAAGAACTAAATAAAAAAAAATCATCATTCATTATTCATTTGGTAAATTGTCGTAAAACTCATGATAGTCTGTTGGCAATGTTGTTTTTAAAACTTGAAGATCTTCATATTTCTTGGTAGAAATTGGTCTTTGGGTATTGTGAAGCTGTTTCAAATCAGACCACTTCAATGCCACTACGGTCGTATCTATCCTTTGAGGTATAATGTTCCAAGTGTCTGTAAATCTAAGTTTGTAAAATATTTCACCACCTGGTGCATATTTTAATGCTCGGATATCGGTAACTTTTGGATCACCCTTACGTCGTCCAGGACGAATATTTTTCAAAAATTTAACATCATTAAAAGATTTAAAGAATTCATGGTCAAGGTATGTTACATCATAAGGCTCCGGGTTTTTTCGAGCATCCTTACATACATTTATATAGTCTGCAGACTTTCTTACTTGTTATATTAAACTTTAATAACTTCCGATATACTGGACCGATTTTGATAGTTCAAATGCTATTTTCGCTTCCAAAAGCTCTTCAAGAGCACATTTTTTATTTCTATAAAACTTTATTTTAAATATACCTATACTTTAAATAAACCTATATTTAAAATCGGTGCAAAACCAAGCAAAAAAAATTGTTCCAGAGCAAGTTTTCGCACAAAAAACTACCACCTATGAAATATTCCTCTCTAAGAAACTTAGTTGAGAAAAAAAAAGACGCGGCGTTATCAAACCTGAACACTTTCTGCTCTGATTTTTAAACAAAGTTCAATTTTTAATTCATTACGCTGTAAAAATCTTTTAGTTAGACACAGGGTTCTGCTGAAACAATTACGTTTAAGAAAAAATGGGCACGAAAAGTGTGAATGATATCTTGTCCGCGTTCATCCAGAGTATCAAACTACGTTTCTTCGTGAAATCGCGCTTTCTCGTTTTCGCGAAATATCTAACTTTAAGCATTCTGAAACTCCACAAAAGGATACATTTGACCGAAAAATCTCCTCAACAATAGCTTTTGTGCATTTGTTGGTGTAGATCTGTTTAGTACTTACATATATTAGCAAAATTACTACTACTTTAATGCAATAAAACCAAATGTTTTGTGAAGGATCTTTTAGGCTGAATACGAATCTGTGGTCGAAAATTTTCCATAATGTTTAATTTTCTTGGAAAACGGGTCTAAAACCCCAAAATTGATATAATATAAACCCTGCCGTGGTTTGGGTGCACATTCATAACTCGATTGTCAGCCTATTTATAGAAAAATACTCAGAAAATATTGTCTAAAAAGTTTGTGGCTAGTTACAATCATTTTATACAGTTTTATAAATATAGTCGAACACAGAATCTTTGTGTTTTTGCCCATTTTTTTAAATTATAATAAATTAGCCCTGATGTGCTACACCCTTTCTTCATACCACACGGGAGGCGCTTGTTTAAATTATTCCAAAACTCAAAGATGGGCATTTGTTTGTGTTGTCAATAGCCACCAAATGACATCATTATTGATTAATTGAATAATTTTATGTGATCCGTTTCAGAAATTCTTACCTCATAATCTAAATTATATTAATAAAACATAACATTAAATGAATACATACGTAGCATAAACAAGAATATAAAGTGAGTAAAGAAACAATACTGAATTAAAAGATTTTACAAAGCAAACCTGAGTGTTTGTTTGAGTGTAAGTGTATATATTTGGGCTTACATTAACTAAAGTAGGAATATGGGTGTTCTTGTAGTTAATTTTGTTAAGACTACGTCGGGTAGAAGTTTTAATAGAGTTCCAAGTCCGGAAAGCGTTGACAAAGAACAGTCGCGCTGAGTGGAGAAGATTATAGCTATGAACAATCAGATGCACCATACAGGTAGATTTGGAAATGTAATTTTTAGATAAAGGTACCCTTTCAAACATCAGACGATATAAGAATATACAGTTTCTTGCTTTTAAATATCTGGAGATATTTCATACCTCGAAAATCCAAAGACATAGCTTGTAACTTGATTGAAAACTACATCAATCTTATGAGCAGATTGAGAGCCAGACTTGCTGTAGACTAATTTAGCGTAGCTAATGATAGGAACTATGAGCTGTATGCTAAGTTTCTTAAGCGTTTGCTGCATATAGGCAGGACATACGACTTGTTACAATGTATGAGAAGGCCAATGCGAAGTGCCCAGGACGCAGGTCAGCAGTTTTCTCCAGAGGCATGTAATTTTGTATGACGACAAACATTAAATATGTCGTTTACAAAAAGGCTAAAGACCGAAGATATACCCTTGCGGCACTCCCACTGACAGTGGCCTTAGCACACGCTGACACCTTCCTTCGAGGTAACTCCTCACTAATCGCCCCCGCAGTTATTTATTATATGCGTAAGAGTTGGTAAAATAACTGGCAGGATAATCTTTCGAATTTGATAGGAATACCATCATTCCCACCCGCATTAGATCGTATCTTAAGTACATATCTTGTCACGTCTAGCTCAGAGACTGAACAGAACAGCTCGCTAGCGAAGTCTTCTGGACTTGCACAAGTCGGACGAAGGGAGGACGAGCAATCAGAAGGAACATGACTGGCAAATGTATCATTACGAACATCGGGATTGAGGGGGCATCCTAAGTTGTCACTGGCACGAATACGAAGGTTTTTCAAATTTCGTCGCAGGACACTACACGGCAGCATAGGGTTGACCTTTCTTGTAAAGAACTTCCGCTTTTCTCGTCTAATGCTTAAGGTTGCATTGTTCATACATTTCAACGCACACCAATTTTGGTAAGTTCTATTTCTCTTCCAAGCAGTGTATAGCTTGTTGCGTTTCCTTCTAACACTCTGGATAGCCCTATTAAACTAAGGGCAAGAGGGTATTGCTCTTAGTAATGCTCACTCTAAGTGGAACGTTCATTAACCGAACTCATGCCCCAGCAGAGATTCCAGTTGATATTGGAGAGTTCAGCTCTAAGTAACTCAACATTCAACCTTCGGTAGTCAAAGAAAATGTAGGCATTATTTACTGATCAAGAGCGATGCCAAAGGAACAGAAAATCAAATCGTGGTCAGATATGAACGAAAATTCGTAACATTTTAGAACAATGCTCACATTGACAAGCGACAGACCTACACTGCAGACACCCTTTAACAGACGTGAACAATATAAATCTCTTTATAGAACGTTGACATTGAAGGTACCACAAACATCGATATTGTCAAAATCAACAGCATAAGAGGACAACACATTAAAAAAGCCACTTAAAATGAAGTGTTTATTCGGATTGTAAATGCAGGACAGTAGCCCTCTAGACGTAGAACTACTTGGAACATCATCAACAGCCTCCAAACCATAGGACGGTACTCGTGGCACTTGCCACAGTCCTAAGAGACCTGGAAGAGACACCGCTACCTGTCGTCCTAAAAAGGTGGACCGCTAACTTCCTCAACGGTCGGCAGGCGTCAGTCAAATTTAGGAACAAGAAATAATCCAGACCACGAAGAATCAAACAAGGGGTGCCGTAGGGTAGTGTTCTCTCCCCCCTTTTGTTTAATTTCTATATTCCGAGGCTTCCTCCACCACCAGACGGAGTCTCCATTGTATCCTATACTGACGACTGCACGATTATGGTTTCGGGTGAGGACCCCTCCATTGGCGAACTCTGTACGAGGATTAACTGTTACCTCCAAGACCTTTCCAGCTTCTTCCAGACCCTGTGTCCGACTAAGTCGATGGCGACTTTTTTACGACGTGGAATGCGCAGATGGGACAAGAGTTAAACGTCCACGTAAATGGAGTACCTCTACCTACTGTCAAGGTTTTACTGAACTGCCACAAACCTAGTCATCCGAACCGTCATCTATTGGATGAAGCTCCGCCCCCGAGAGACATAAAGAAATATCTCTGTCAGCACTATGATAAGATCTGGCACCACACTACGTTGCCGTTTTATCTACGCAACCATAGGCGGGCTCTAAACGACCTCCATACTGAGTCGGTGGACAGATCCCTCAGATTTCGGCCTGTGAACTCCGAAATCGACATACCTACCTGAAATAGCTGATGAGGAGCGTTTTCTTCCGCAGGGGAAACTCGATTTATCCTACCACAACATCGTTCTGGATATTGTTATAGGTTAAACTCTTACTTCACCAGACTGAACCCCACCAAAACAAATACGTGCCCTGCATGTGGTATGCCCCTTTATGATACCAAATATATTTGTTTTTACTGTTCAATAGAACCTACTATTCTAACACCAATATCACTCTGGTCACTTGGACTCCAGTTAGAAGAGGTTGATGACGATTCTCAGAGTGCTCGTGCCCATTAGGCAACAAACAACGTAGAACTATACAATTCAAATAACAGGTATTCAACCCTAGAACCAACCGAATGCGAAATAATTTTAGTATTTTAATGTTTTTTTACAGTATACAGCTACCGCACTGCCTCTTTTATTTACTCTGTCATTTTGATACAGGTTATAAATTTTTATTTCAAAATAACAACAACGGCTCTATAGTGTGTATACATATTTTTTATTTGTAGTGGTGTCATTTTTAAACCGATTCTTCTATATAAAATTTTTTTTTAATGGCACTGCAGCTTGAGCCGGCCTATAGATACAGATCGTTACCTAAACGTGCAACTAAGCTAAGTAACACTTCTCAAATTTTTCAGGAGAGACAAAAAACCTTCTAAATATTTTTTGTGGCAATATTTTTGAAAACTGTAAATGCAGTTTTATGTTCTGTTCACAAATGATTAAATTAACCGTATTGTCGAGTATGATTAGGCTTTGGATATATGTTTGAACGGTTTTTTCGGACTTACCTTCTTTTCTTCAAAGTATTTTATTTTGGTATTGGACTTAGCTCATTTTCTTAATTTTTTATTACTTGCTTTTGAACTAAAATGAATACAAAGAAATTTTGCGCGTATTGCGATAACGTACTTTTATTTCATTATTCATATTACAGAGAAACTAAAAAAAAAAAATAAACAGTCTCATTCGTTACTATTATAAAAGAAAAAGAACTAAATAAAAAAAAATCATCATTCATTATTCATTTGGTAAATTGTCGTAAAACTCATGATAGTCTGTTGGCAATGTTGTTTTTAAAACTTGAAGATCTTCATATTTCTTGGTAGAAATTGGTCTTTGGGTATTGTGAAGCTGTTTCAAATCAGACCACTTCAATGCCACTACGGTCGTATCTATCCTTTGAGGTATAATGTTCCAAGTGTCTGTAAATCTAAGTTTGTAAAATATTTCACCACCTGGTGCATATTTTAATGCTCGGATATCGGTAACTTTTGGATCACCCTTACGTCGTCCAGGACGAATATTTTTCAAAAATTTAACATCATTAAAAGATTTAAAGAATTCATGGTCAAGGTATGTTACATCATAAGGCTCCGGGTTTTTTCGAGCATCCTTACATACATTTATATAGTCTGCAGACTTTCTTACTTGTTATATTAAACTTTAATAACTTCCGATATACTGGACCGATTTTGATAGTTCAAATGCTATTTTCGCTTCCAAAAGCTCTTCAAGAGCACATTTTTTATTTCTATAAAACTTTATTTTAAATATACCTATACTTTAAATAAACCTATATTTAAAATCGGTGCAAAACCAAGCAAAAAAAATTGTTCCAGAGCAAGTTTTCGCACAAAAAACTACCACCTATGAAATATTCCTCTCTAAGAAACTTAGTTGAGAAAAAAAAAGACGCGGCGTTATCAAACCTGAACACTTTCTGCTCTGATTTTTAAACAAAGTTCAATTTTTAATTCATTACGCTGTAAAAATCTTTTAGTTAGACACAGGGTTCTGCTGAAACAATTACGTTTAAGAAAAAATGGGCACGAAAAGTGTGAATGATATCTTGTCCGCGTTCATCCAGAGTATCAAACTACGTTTCTTCGTGAAATCGCGCTTTCTCGTTTTCGCGAAATATCTAACTTTAAGCATTCTGAAACTCCACAAAAGGATACATTTGACCGAAAAATCTCCTCAACAATAGCTTTTGTGCATTTGTTGGTGTAGATCTGTTTAGTACTTACATATATTAGCAAAATTACTACTACTTTAATGCAATAAAACCAAATGTTTTGTGAAGGATCTTTTAGGCTGAATACGAATCTGTGGTCGAAAATTTTCCATAATGTTTAATTTTCTTGGAAAACGGGTCTAAAACCCCAAAATTGATATAATATAAAAACTGCCGTGGTTTGGGTGCACATTCATAACTCGATTGTCAGCCTATTTATAGAAAAATACTCAGAAAATATTGTCTAAAAAGTTTGTGGCTAGTTACAATCATTTTATACAGTTTTATAAATATAGTCGAACACAGAATCTTTGTGTTTTTGCCCATTTTTTTAAATTATAATAAATTAGCCCTGATGTGCTACACCCTTTCTTCATACCACACGGGAGGCGCTTGTTTAAATTATTCCAAAACTCAAAGATGGGCATTTGTTTGTGTTGTCAATAGCCACCAAATGACATCATTATTGATTAATTGAATAATTTTATGTGATCCGTTTCAGAAATTCTTACCTCATAATCTAAATTATATTAATAAAACATAACATTAAATGAATACATACGTAGCATAAACAAGAATATAAAGTGAGTAAAGAAACAATACTGAATTAAAAGATTTTAGAAAGCAAACCTGAGTGTTTGTTTGAGTGTAAGTGTATATATTTGGGCTTACATTAACTAAAGTAGGAATATGGGTGTTCTTGTAGTTAATTTTGTTAAGACTACGTCGGGTAGAAGTTTTAATAGAGTTCCAAGTCCGGAAAGCGTTGACAAAGAACAGTCGCGCTGAGTGGAGAAGATTATAGCTATGAACAATCAGATGCACCATACAGGTAGATTTGGAAATGTAATTTTTAGATAAAGGTACCCTTTCAAACATCAGACGATATAAGAATATACAGTTTCTTGCTTTTAAATATCTGGAGATATTTCATACCTCGAAAATCCAAAGACATAGCTTGTAACTTGATTGAAAACTACATTAATCTTATGAGCAGATTGAGAGCCAGACTTGCTGTAGACTAATTTAGCGTAGCTAATGATAGGAACTATGAGCTGTATGCTAAGTTTCTTAAGCGTTTGCTGCATATAGGCAGGACATACGACTTGTTACAATGTATGAGAAGGCCAATGCGAAGTGCCCAGGACGCAGGTCAGCAGTTTTCTCCAGAGGCATGTAATTTTGTATGACGACAAACATTAAATATGTCGTTTACAAAAAGGCTAAAGACCGAAGATATACCCTTGCGGCACTCCCACTGACAGTGGCCTTAGCACACGCTGACACCTTCCTTCGAGGTAACTCCTCACTAATCGCCCCCGCAGTTATTTATTATATGCGTAAGAGTTGGTAAAATAACTGGCAGGATAATCTTTCGAATTTGATAGGAATACCATCATTCCCACCCGCATTAGATCGTATCTTAAGTACATATCTTGTCACGTCTAGCTCAGAGACTGAACAGAACAGCTCGCTAGCGAAGTCTTCTGGACTTGCACAAGTCGGACGAAGGGAGGACGAGCAATCAGAAGGAACATGACTGGCAAATGTATCATTACGAACATCGGGATTGAGGGGGCATCCTAAGTTGTCACTGGCACGAATACGAAGGTTTTTCAAATTTCGCCGCAGGACACTAGACACAAGAAAAGCGAACAACCAAGAAAGTTCTCGGTGCGTAGGCAAGCACCCTGTCGGACTATATAAGGCAGTGACCAAGCAAGGCAGACGGATCAGTTTATTTTCAAGCGTTCAATAGCCGCCGTGGTGTGGAGGTAGTGTTGCCGGCCTACCACACCGAAGGTCCATGGTTCGAGCCCTGGTACAGGTAACATCAAAAGTGATTTGAAAAAAGTTTTTCAAAACGGGGTCGCCCCTCGGCAGTGGTTTGGCAAACTCTCCGAGTGTATTTCTGCCATGACAGGCTTCTCAGCAAAAATTCGTCTCCTTTGTAGATGCCGTTCGGAGTCGGCAAAAAACTGTAGGTCCCACCAATTTGTAGGGAAAATTCAAATCGGCACACCACAAATTGGAAGAGAAGCTTGGCGCAAAAATCTCTTAGGAGGTTTATGATGATATACCTGTTGTATATCGCGCCATAGAGATAGAGAGAATAGTGAACTACTGTAAAGTTATCAAACTCTTAAAATTGTTTTGCGTTTATTACTAGTAAATAAAACTAGCTATTACTTACATTATCTGTGCGTGTGTTTATTCGACTTTATAGTGATCGAACCCAGGATTGATAATCAAGGAATCATCGAATTCGTCACAATATTCTTCCCATGCTTAGGTACTACTTGGCATAGGCTAAGCGCCTGTTGTTGTTGTTAACAGTGCTTCGCCCTGCCCAATGGGCTCGATCACTCTAAATTGTTATCAGGCGCTTCTAACTGAAGTCCGAGGAAACGCGCAGTTTCCACAGGGTTGGACCAGAGTGATGTAGGTGTTAGAAGAGTGGGTTCAACTGAACAGGAGAAGAGATGTATGGTATCATGAGGGGTCATACCACATGCAGGGCATGTATTTGGTATGTTGGGGTTCAGTCTGGATAAGTAAGAGTTTAAACTATTACAATATCCAGAGCGAAGTTGTGCTAGTATGACTCTAGTCTCCCTCGGAAGTACACGCTCCTCTTCAGCCAATTCCGGTGGTTGAGTATTAATAACGGGATTCACAGGCCGAGATCTGAGAGATCTATCTACCGACTCGGTGTGGAGGTCATTTAGAGCCCGTCTATGGTTCCGCAGATCAAACGGCAAATAAATATGATGCCGGATCTCATCGTAATGCTTACGGAGATGTCGCCTTATGTCTCTGGGGGGCGGTGCTGCATCCAAAAGATGTCGGTTTGGATGACTAGGTTTATGACAGTTCAGAAGGAACTATCTGCTCAAGAGTTCCGCGTGCTCTTGAACATTGAGCAATTTTGCCTCTTGATGGAGGTGAGACTCAGATGACATAAGCAGGCATCCCGTAGCGGTTCTGATGGCGGTGTTTTGGCAGACTTGCAATTTCCTCCAGTTTGTGTCAGAAAGATTGGGCGACCATATAGGCGCAGCATAGTCAATAACCGGCCGGCCAATAGCCTTATATGTAGCAAGCAATGTTTCTTTGTCTTTTCCCCAAGTACTGCCGGCCAGTGACTTGAGCATCTTATTGCGGCTCTGTACCTTTGAAGCCATTGCGCTGGCATGACCAGCGAAGGTGAGGCCGTTGTCAAACGTCACACCCAAGATTTTCGGGTGGTTGACAGTAGGAAGAGGTACTCCGTCTACGTGGACATTTAACTCTTGCCCCATCTGCGCATTCCATGTAGTAAACAGGGTCGCCGTCGATTTAGTCGGTGATAGGGTCAGATTACGCTCGGTGAAGAAGCTGGAAAGGTCATGGAAGTAACTGTTGATTCTAATACAGAGTTCATCAATGGAGGGACCCTTGCCCGAGGCCATTATCGTCAGCGTAGGAAACAATGGTGGGGGGGGGGGGGGAAGTCTCGAAACATAGAAATTAAACAAAAGGGGAGAGAGAACACCACCTTGCGGCACCCCTTGTTTTATTCTTCGTGGTCTAGATTTCTTGTTCCTAAATTTGACTGTTGCCTGTCGACCATTGAGGTAATTAGCGGTCCACCTCTTAAGGCCGGCAGGGAGCGGTGTCTCGTCCAGATCTCGGAGGAGTGTGGCGTGATTGACCGTGTCAAATGCATTTGAGAGGTCAAGTGCGACGGGAACCGTCCTATGGTTTGTTGGATGTTGATTCAAACCGTTGTTAACCTGCGTTGTAATGGCGTTCAAAGCGGATGTCGTGCTGTGATTTTTGCGGAAACCATGTTGATGATCGGCCAATTTTAGATTTGTAACGAAGTAGGGAAGCAGAATGGACTCTAGTAGTTTCGCTACCGGCGAAAGGAGGGATATCGGGCGATAAGACTCTCCTAGGTTCGGCGGCTTCCCTGGTTTTAGTAGGGGAACTACAATCGCTTGTTTCCATATCTCAGGTATAACGAAGGTAGTTAGAGAGAGATTAAAGAGAGCCGTTAAATAACTCTGTCCTTCGTGGCCAAGGTGTTTGATCATCTTCATGGCGACTCCGTCGGGTCCGATGGATTTTGAGGGTTTGGCCTTCATTATGGCTTCCTTTACCCCTGCGACTGAGACGGCAATGGGCGCAGTAGAGTGTTTGTGTTTCCGCGCACGTCGGAAGGCTCTTCTCTTAGTCCTATCCGCAGGTGGATGCATTATAAACAGCCGGCAAAAGGACCTCGCGCATTTCCTGACGTCCGGCAGCGAAGGAGCGCTCTGTATATTCAGTAAAGCGGTCCCAGTCCGCTTTGGTGAAGTTGATGTATGTTTATTTATCAGTCGTTATGAAGTCGGTCGGTCGTTCAACAGAGAGTAAGATGGGTAGGTGGTCTGAAGCTAATGTAAGCATCGGTCGCCAGATGACAAAGTTAATAACGCCCGCGCTCGTTATGGAGATGTCTGGCGAACTGTGACAGTTACCTGCCATCCTGGTGGGGGCATCTCCATTGACTGTACAGAATGCTGAGTTATCTATTTGGTCTGCAATTGCGTGTCCTCTGCTGTCTGCTGGCAAGTTGGAGTGCCAGAGATCGTGATGCGCGTTGAAGTCGCCTAGGATTAGACGGTTATCGCCCCTTAGCAACGCACTAATGTCGGGGTGATAATCTCTAGGACAACACGTGACAGGAGGAATATAGATGTTTATGATTTGCAGGTCGGCGTCTCCTGACCGGACTGCTATGCCTTGGCGTTCTAAGGTAGAGTCCCTGGGGTCGACGTCAGGGGAAAATAGATTATATTCTACAGAGTGATGTGTAATGAACGCAAGGCCACCCCAAAGACTGCTGGGACGGTCTTTTCGATGTACATTATACCCATCACAAGTTCGTAAGTCCGATCTCGTGTTCAATTTTGTCTCTTGTATCGCGGCGATTTTGATGTTGTGCGTCTTCATAAAGTCAGTTATCTCCGCGATCTTTCCAGTTAATCCGTTACAGTTCAGCTGTAAAATTTTGATGCGTGTAGGAGGGGAGAGGGGGGACATGCTAGGCATGAGGGACGGATGCGCTTGCCCAGGTGGAGGTAGGCTAAGGCCTAAACTATGTCGCAGTCTAGAGTTGACAGCGCCATGGCCGATGTTGTCTGGCGTGGAAGGCGGCTGTGTACTGCAACAGGGGGCTATGAACGAATCCGTCCAAAGGTTACCGTTTGCGAGCCCAGAGCACATAAGGGTGTGACACAGGCCAAGGCAATGGTTGCACTTGACTGATGTCGCAGGCGTATATAATCTTTGCCTACAAACGGTGCACGTAGTTAAAGGTACTAGGAGGTGGTGTTCCTGACCCTCGTGCAGGCTGGAAGCAGGGGGGGCATTAGGGGCCGAGACAGAGGGGACTGACGCTCGGCGATGCTCATATCTGACCTATTCCGGAGGGAATAGGAGTGTTGAGCGGCCGTGTAAGATGGAGACGCTGGTGTGCGTGAGCGGCGGTCGGGAGTGGGTGAGACGGGAATGGCAGCGGTGCTGCCAGTCGTATAGACTGAGCCAATATTGTGACTATTGGAAGCAGGTAGAAGCGGTAAGGGAGTGCCAGAGCGGCGACTACCGCGGGACGTCCTTGGACGTGTACGGCTAAGCGCCTCTTTTGGTTCACATTTGTAACAATCGGTTTGCGTCTTGTACACAACAATTGTTTTTATTCTCGTAAAGTGCTCTTTAGACTATAAATGTATGAAAATTATTTTCTAAGTCTTTCGATTGTTGCGATATGTGTCTAAAAATCCTTAAGTTTTTTTACCTTTGTCCACTTTTTAGCAGGGTTCGCAATTGGTTCAAGCCTTTTGTAAGTTTGACGCTTATAGAAATTACATAATGCTAAAAAGAAAAAAAAAGTTAATATACTTTTAAAGCGACCTAGTAGAGATTGTTCATCTGGTCGAATAATACTCGAAACCATGTTCAAAAAATGAACACCCCCAAAATCTTTTTCTAAAGTAAAAAAAACCGGGTTTTCAGTTTTTTCGTGTTAAAATTCGTTTCGTTAAAAAATTCATTAAAAACTAATTTTCAATCGATTTAAAAATTCTCAACGGTTTTGGATAGGTGAATGTTCACACTTCGCGTTTTGTTCATTTGAAAAAAGTAAGACGTGTTTTTTTCGCGAGAAGTTGAATTTTTTGGAAATTTACCCGTTTTTCCGATTTTGACGTAATTTTTTTGGCACTTATTGGTAATGAATGATAATTTTTGGATATATATCATCGAAATGCTATCAATACCTAAAGATTCCAATTCCTTTTTTTTTTTGGAATGGACTTCAAGTTTACAAATTTTGTTTTATAAAAATACATATATGGGGCATATACGAGTATCACATCGCGCGATTTTTTATTCCAAATTTTCATTTTATACCTAACATATGTATTTTTATGAAATAAAAAATTGTAAGTAGAAGAGAAAGGAAAGGCAAGAAAGGGGTAGCTAATAACTAAAATAAAATAATGTTTTGTGGTTGAAATTCAACCACTGGGCGAGGTCTAATTTTATTAAATTTATGTACAGTAGACACATATTTACACATCAAACTCCAAGAGTACTTGGTACCCACGCCTTTTTTTCCGTAAGCACTTGTCAGCTCATTATTTTCTCTTGCCTATTCATACTTTTGTATGCTGGTGATGGATCGTTTGCAGTTGTTTTACAAAATTACCTAAAAATACTTTTTAAATTTTCCGAATAATGTTGAAATAACCTGTAATTACTAAATTAAGTTGTTGCTTTTAAATAAATTGACTGGCTATAATTATTTAATATTAGTTTGGGTTAATCATAAAATTAAAAATAATACATTCAAAAGTACATGTTTGCGTTAGCAGCATCCTATCAAATGTAAACAAAAGAAAATAGCTGATTTCTCCGTGGACTCTACGGGCATAAGGTTCACTCAAACGTATTGGACTATTACGCGTCGCAAGATCGAAGCTTATTGAATTAAAAATGATCAGAAAAGTGAATATATGCAAAGAGGAGGTGACAACTATTTTTACAGGGTTGTCAAATAACATTAAAGTATATATATAAGGCAATTTTACAAAAAGAAGTAGCAAAAATAAAAGGTATGTTATATCTTCAGCTGACCTTATCAAGTTACAGGTATATGTATGTTTGAATTACACATTAGCAAATTATATTATTTACATATATTATAAAGTAGTGTTGTTACAGTCTCCCCATAGAATGCTGAAATCACCCCCCATAATACATCCTACTGAGTCGTCTTTCGTGGGCGTCCTCTTATAAGAATGAGCAATGAACATTGGTTTATTGTTTATGTATATTAGTAGTACTTCTATATGGAGTGATGAAACATGATAAGTGCCTAGTGGCAGTTGAAGATAGTCTTCCCCTTCTAGTGTAGATGAAACATGATAAGTGCCTAGTGGCAGTTGAAGATAGTCTTCCCCTTCTAGTGTAATGCCCATCACGTTTAGGGTCACATTTTGATGCGACGCCTTCTGCAGCGTTACTTAGTTCGTATGTCGTAACTAAAGCCTTTGAGCCAACTTCTAAGCCTTCTTGTTGACGTGGATTTGGATTGGATATACTTTTATTTCCGTTCTGTTTTTATACCAAGTAGTGCTACGCACACAAGGTATATTAACTTTAGTCGCGTAACGGTGCTATGTAACGGCATAAAAGGATCGAGATAGATATTGACTTATGTATAGTCAAATAGGAGGAAAAGAGAAATTGATTAAGCCGTGTCCGTCCGTCCGTCCGTCGATCTGTAAACACGATAACTTGAGTAAATTTTTAAAATGGGCGAAATCGGATGATGCCACGCCCACTTTTTATATATAGAATATTTTTGAAAATACAAAAAAAGTGATTATTTAGTACATAATACACCTATAAGGATAAAATTTGGTGAATACACTTTTGATTGAGTCAAATTTAGAAATAATATTAATCATAAATCAGAAACCGTTCAAGATATCGAAACGAAATTTAGCACACATATTTATATTAATACAAGGTATGTTCTGGAAAAAATGGGCGAAATCGGTGAAGGTCCACGCCCACTTTTATACAAAATATTTTGAAAAGGATCATACAAGGTGGCGCAAAAGTAAGCTTCCGATGTTCAGCATATCGGTTGTGGCACGTGCAGTGTGTGCTGTTGCACCGTCTTGTTGGAACCACATGTTTTCCAATCCCAATTCATCAAGTTGCGGCAAAAAGAACTCGTTGATCATTGCTCTGTAGCGCTCACCATTCACAGTAACCGTTTGGCCCCGACCGATTATTGGTCAAATAAATAGTCAGTAATATTCCGCGTTCTGGAGCAGCGTAGCGTAACATTGTTTATTAACGTGTATTTCGCATGTGTTTACTACACAAATGTCAAAACAGAACTGACTTTAGGGGCCAATCGCAAAATTTATAGCATTTTCTGATAGGAGGATTACTTTTGTGCCACCTTGTATTTAGTAGGCAATAACTTTGCGTACAAAAGCTTTATGCCATTTATATTTCATTTTCAAAGTGTCCGTGAACGAAGAAAGTCGAAAAGTATGAATTTTTAAAAATGGGCGTGACCCCGCCCCTTTTATAGTGGATTATTCCACAAAACTTTTTATGTTATAACTGCGGCAAAAATTAATTTATCGAAACGATATTAGGTGAAAATGTTGTTCATGTAAAGGTAAATGTTTGTTGTAAAAATGGGCGAAATCGGTCAACGGGCACGCCCAATTTTTTAACATAGTTCTCAAAAATTTGTTTGTAAAAAGTAAAACTCGATATTTTTATAACCATGCAAGCTATATCAATAAGATCTTGCACACATAATAAGCTTTTCAAGCAAAACTCAACCGCAAAAAATGTTGTGGATTTTGGGGAAGTAGGCGTGGCGTGACCCACTTTTCAGCATAAAAATTTTGCTATTTTCAATTCAGATACTTCAGTCAAAATTGGTCAGCTGCTTCTCAATAGTATGTAGTATACTCCTGCCAAAAATTGAGCAAATTGGATAATGCAAGTCAAATATCCGGGCAAGTTGTTAATACCCAACTGCAATAGGGAAGTTATATACATACATACCTTCTTTGATTTTCATACCTTTAATGAACATGAAATGTTTGTAGGTATGAGAAGAAGATATGGGCCCATCAATAAGTAAACTGAAATAATAAAGTCGATGAGCTGAGTCGATTCAGCAATGTCCGTTTCTCCGTCCGTCCATTTGAACGCAAATTTTTCAAACATAAAATGTGCATGGATTGGTATTTTGACAAAATGTGGTTAGCAGTTGTTGGTAGGGAAGCTATTTATATACAAATAAATTAATGGCGGAGGCCGTGGTGGGGCGATAGTGTTGCTGGCCTACCACACCGAAGGTTCAAGGTTCGAGTCCTGGGACAGGTAACATCAAAAGTGGTTTGAAAAAGTTTTTCAAAACGGGGTCGCCCCTCGGCAGTGGTTTGGCAAACTCTCCGAGTGTCTTTCTGCTATGGAAGGCTTCTCAGCAAAAATTCATCTCTGTTTTGCAGATGCCATTCGAAGTCGGCAAAAATCTGTAGGTCCCGACAATTTGTAGGAAAAAATTCAAAACGGCACACCACAAATTGGAAGGGAAGCTCGGCGCAAAAATCTCTTAAGCGGCTTATGATGATATACCTTTTGTATATCGCGCCATACATTTATATATTTTTAAAACTAATTTACCCCTCAAAACTCATAACAGAAGTGTTTTTATTGAAACAATCAGCTGGTTTTATAATATGAATTGAAAATACACCTGCGTAAATTGGTATGCCATAATAGATCACTACTAGGTATATAATGTTCGGTTCCACCCGAACTTAGACTTTCTTACTTGTTATATTAAACTTTAATAACTTCCGATATACTGGACCGATTTTCATAGTTCAAATGCTATTTTCGCTTCCAAAAGCTCTTCAAGAGCACATTTTTTATTTCTATAAAACTTTATTTTAAATATACCTATACTTTAAATAAACCTATATTTAAAATCGGTGCAAAACCAAGCAAAAAAAATTGTTCCAGAGCAAGTTTTCGCACAAAAAACTACCACCTATGAAATATTCCTCTCTAAGAAACTTAGTTGAGAAAAAAAAAGACGCGGCGTTATCAAACCTGAACACTTTCTGCTCTGATTTTTAAACAAAGTTCAATTTTTAATTCATTACGCTGTAAAAATCTTTTAGTTAGACACAGGGTTCTGCTGAAACAATTACGTTTAAGAAAAAATGGGCACGAAAAGTGTGAATGATATCTTGTCCGCGTTCATCCAGAGTATCAAACTACGTTTCTTCGTGAAATCGCGCTTTCTCGTTTTCGCGAAATATCTAACTTTAAGCATTCTGAAACTCCACAAAAGGATACATTTGACCGGAAAATCTCATCAACAATAGCTTTTGTGCATTTGTTGGTGTAGATCTGTTTAGTACTTACATATATTAGCAAACATACTACTAAATTAATGCAATAAAACCAAATGTTTTGTGAAGGATCTTTTAGGCTGAATACGAATCTGTGGTCGAAAATTTTCCATAATGTTTAATTTTCTTGGAAAACGGGTCTAAAACCCCAAAATTGATACAGGGTGTTTTTTTTACAGGTTTGTTTTTCGAATAGAGATAAAACTGGCATTTTGTGGTCAAATCTGGCAACTCTAATGTCATTTATGTTCACTTTGGTTTGCCATTTCATCATGAACAGGTTGACAAAAGAACAACGCTTGCAAATCGTGCAAATTTATTTCGAAAATAATGGTTCAGTTCGCGAAGTTTACCGTGAGCTCCGTCCATTTTATGGTCGACATAATCGTCCATCAGAGCAATTAATTCGGTTAACCATGGATCGTTTTCGCACTACGTTTACTCTATGTGATAATACGCATCCGCAGAGACGTCGAACAGTGCGCACCGAAGAAACAATTGCCGCTGTAGAGCAAAGTGTTGAAGAGGACCCGAATGAATCGATTCGCCACCGTGCACAGCAATTGGAGCTTTGTCCATCAACTTTATGGAAGATTTTGCGCAAAGATCTTGGCTTGCGACCTTACAAGATCCAGCTTGTGCAAGAATTAAAGCCGCGAGACCATGCAATGCGTCGTGATTTTGGTGTATGGGCCGAAAATGAGATTGATTTCGATGCTAATTTTCATCGCAAAATTTTGTTCAGTGATGAGGCTCATTTTTGGTTGAATGGCTACGTCAACAAGCAAAATTGCCGCATTTGGAGTGAAGAGAATCCACATGAGACCCTTGAAACGCCATTACATCCACAAAAACTGACTGTTTGGTGTGCTCTATGGGCTGGTGGAGTCATTGGGCCATACTTCTTCCGCAATAATGCTGGAGAGGCAGCTACCGTTAATGGAGACCGGTATAGAGCCATGATAACCGACTATTTTGTTCCCGAATTGGATGGCATGAATGTGGATGAGTTGTGGTTCCAACAGAACGGCGCTACATGCCACACAGCGCACGTCACAATCGATTTATTGAAGGAAACATTCGATGAGCGCATAATTTCGCGGAATGGACCTGTCAATTGGCCACCAAGGTCGTGTGATTTGACACCATTGGATTATTTTCTTTGGGGATATGTGAAGTCGCTCGTCTACACCAACAAACCAGAAACGTTAGGGGAATTGGAAGCCAACATTCGTGGCGTTATTGCCGACATACGGCCCCATATGCTCGAAAAAGTGGTTGAAAATTGGACCTGTAGAATTGGCTTTATTCGAGCCAGCCGCGACGGCCACATGCCCGAAATCATATTTAAACATTAATGGCATAAAATTATCCTTCCAATAAAGCCAAATTGATCGACCTTAAAACGATTTTCTTGTGTTTTATTTCAATTCGAAGTTCTATACCCCTAAAAAAAACACCCTTTATAATATAAACCCCGCCGTGGTTTGGGTGCACATTCATAACTCGATTGTCAGCCTATTTATAGAAAAATGCTCAGAAAATATTGTCTAAAAAGTTTGTGGCTAGTTACAATCATTTTATACAGTTTTATAAATATAGTCGAACACAGAATCTTTGTGTTTTTGCCCATTTTTTTAAATTATAATAAATTAGCCCTGATGTGCTACACACTTTCTTCATACCACACGGGAGGCGCTTGTTTAAATTATTCCAAAAATCAAAGATGGGCATTTGTTTGTGTTGTCAATAGCCACCAAATGACATCATTATTGATTAATTGAATAATTTTATGTGATCCGTTTCAGAAATTCTTACCTCATAATCTAAATTATATTAATAAAACATAACATTAAATGAATACATACGTAGCATAAACAAGAATATAAAGTGAGTAAAGAAACAATACTGAATTAAAAGATTTTAGAAAGCAAACCTGAGTGTTTGTTTGAGTGTAAGTGTATATATTTGGGCTTACATTAACTAAAGTAGGAATATGGGTGTTCTTGTAGTTAATTTTGTTAAGACTACGTCGGGTAGAAGTTTTAATAGAGTTCCAAGTCCGGAAAGCGTTGACAAAGAACAGTCGCGCTGAGTGGAGAAGATTATAGCTATGAACAATCAGATGCACCATACAGGTAGATTTGGAAATGTAATTTTTAGATAAAGGTACCCTTTCAAACATCAGACGATATAAGAATATACAGTTTCTAGCTTTTAAATATCTGGAGATATTTCATACCTCGAAAATCCAAAGACATAGCTTGTAACTTGATTGAAAACTACATCAATCTTATGAGCAGATTGAGAGCCAGACTTGCTGTAGACTAATTTAGCGTAGCTAATGATAGGAACTATGAGCTGTATGCTAAGTTTCTTAAGCGTTTGCTGCATATAGGCAGGACTTACGACTTGTTACAATGTATGAGAAGGCCAATGCGAAGTGCCCAGGACGCAGGTCAGCAGTTTTCTCCAGAGGCATGTAATTTTGTATGACGACAAACATTAAATATGTCGTTTACAAAAAGGCTAAAGACCGAAGATATACCCTTGCGGCACTCCCACTGACAGTGGCCTTAGCACACGCTGACACCTTCCTTCGAGGTAACTCCTCACTAATCGCCCCCGCAGTTATTTATTATATGCGTAAGAGTTGGTAAAATAACTGGCAGGATAATCTTTCGAATTTGATAGGAATACCATCATTCCCACCCGCATTAGATCGTATCTTAAGTACATATCTTGTCACGTCTAGCTCAGAGACTGAACAGAACAGCTCGCTAGCGAAGTCTTCTGGACTTGCACAAGTCGGACGAAGGGAGGACGAGCAATCAGAAGGAACATGACTGGCAAATGTATCATTACGAACATCGGGATTGAGGGGGCATCCTAAGTTGTCACTGGCACGAATACGAAGGTTTTTCAAATTTCGCCGCAGGACACTACACGGCAGCATAGGGTTGACCTTTCTTGTAAAGAACTTCCGCTTTTCTCGTCTAATGCTTAAGGTTGCATTGTTCATACATTTCAACGCACACCAATTTTGGTAAGTTCTATTTCTCTTCCAAGCAGTGTATAGCTTGTTGCGTTTCCTTCTAACACTCTGGATAGCCCTACTAAACTAAGGGCAAGAGGGTATTGCTCTTAGTAATGCTCACTCTAAGTGGAACGTTCATTAACCGAACTCATGCCCCAGCAGAGATTCCAGTTGATATTGGAGAGTTCAGCTCTAAGTAACTCAACATTCAACCTTCGGTAGTCAAAGAAAATGTAGGCATTATTTACTGATCAAGAGCGTTGCCAAAGGAACAGAAAATCAAATCGTGGTCAGATATGAACGAAAATTCGTAACATTTTAGAACAATGCTCACATTGACAAGCGACAGACCTACACTGCAGACACCCTTTAACAGACGTGAACAATATAAATCTCTTTATAGAACGTTGACATTGAAGGTACCACAAACATCGATATTGTCAAAATCAACAGCATAAGAGGACAACACATTAAAAAAGTCACTTAAAATGAAGTGTTTATTCGGATTGTAAATGCAGGACAGTAGCCCTCTAGACGTAGAACTACTTGGAACATCATCAACAGCCTCCAAACCATAGGACGGTACTCGTGGCACTTGCCACAGTCCTAAGAGACCTGGAAGAGACACCGCTACCTGCCGGCCTAAAAAGGTGGACCGCTAACTTCCTCAACGGTCGGCAGGCGTCAGTCAAATTTAGGAACAAGAAATCCAGACCACGAAGAATCAAACAAGGGGTGCCGTAGGGTAGTGTTCTCTCCCCCCTTTTGTTTAATTTCTATATTCCGAGGCTTCCTCCACCACCAGACGGAGTCTCCATTGTATCCTATACTGACGACTGCACGATTATGGTTTCGGGTGAGGACCCCTCCATTGGCGAACTCTGTACGAGGATTAACTGTTACCTCCAAGACCTTTCCAGCTTCTTCCAGACCCTGTGTCCGACTAAGTCGATGGCGACTTTTTTACGACGTGGAATGCGCAGATGGGACAAGAGTTAAACGTCCACGTAAATGGAGTACCTCTACCTACTGTCAAGGTTTTACTGAACTGCCACAAACCTAGTCATCCGAACCGTCATCTATTGGATGAAGCTCCGCCCCCGAGAGACATAAGGAAATATCTCTGTCAGCACTATGATAAGATCTGGCACCACACTACGTTGCCGTTTTATCTACGCAACCATAGGCGGGCTCTAAACGACCTCCATACTGAGTCGGTGGACAGATCCCTCAGATTTCGGCCTGTGCACTCCGAAATCGACATACCTACCTGAAATAGCTGATGAGGAGCGTTTTCTTCCGCAGGGGAAACTCGATTTATCCTACCACAACATCGTTCTGGATATTGTTATAGGTTAAACTCTTACTTCACCAGACTGAACCCCACCAAAACAAATACGTGCCCTGCATGTGGTATGCCCCTTTATGATACCAAATATATTTGTTTTTACTGTTCAATAGAACCTACTATTCTAACACCAATATCACTCTGGTCACTTGGACTCCAGTTAGAAGAGGTTGATGACGATTCTCAGAGTGCTCGTGCCCATTAGGCAACACGCAACGTAGAACTATACAATTCAATTAACAGGTATTCAACCCTAGAACCAACCGAATGCGAAATAATTTTAGTATTTTAATGTTTTTTTTACAGTATACAGCTACCGCACTGCCTCTTTTATTTACTCTGTCATTTTGATACAGGTTATAAATTTTTATTTCAAAATAACAACGGCTCTATAGTGTGTATACATATTTTTTATTTGTAGTGGTGTCATTTTTAAACCGATTCTTCTATATAAAATTTTTTTTTAATGGCACTGTAGCTTGAGCCGGCCTATAGATACAGATCGTTACCTAAACGTGCAACTAAGCTAAGTAACACTTCTCAAATTTTTCAGGAGAGACAAAAAACCTTCTAAATATTTTTTGTGGCAATATTTTTGAAAACTGTAAATGCAGTTTTATGTTCTGTTCACAAATGATTAAATTAACCGTATTGTCGAGTATGATTAGGCTTTGGATATATGTTTGAACGGTTTTTTCGGACTTACCTTCTTTTCTTCAAAGTATTTTATTTTGGTATTGGACTTAGCTCATTTTCTTAATTTTTTATTACTTGCTTTTGAACTAAAATGAATACAAAGAAATTTTGCGCGTATTGCGATAACGTACTTTTATTTCATTATTCATATTACAGAGAAACTAAAAAAAAAAATAAACAGTCTCATTCGTTACTATTATAAAAGAAAAAGAACTAAATAAAAAAAAATCATCATTCATTATTCATTTGGTAAATTGTCGTAAAACTCATGATAGTCTGTTGGCAATGTTGTTTTTAAAACTTGAAGATCTTCATATTTCTTGGTAGAAATTGGTCTTTGGGTATTGTGAAGCTGTTTCAAATCAGACCACTTCAATGCCACTACGGTCGTATCTATCCTTTGAGGTATAATGTTCCAAGTGTCTGTAAATCTAAGTTTGTAAAATATTTCACCACCTGGTGCATATTTTAATGCTCGGATATCGGTAACTTTTGGATCACCCTTACGTCGTCCAGTACGAATATTTTTCAAAAATTTAACATCATTAAAAGATTTAAAGAATTCATGGTCAAGGTATGTTACATCATAAGGCTCCGGGTTTTTTCGAGCATCCTTACATACATTTATATAGTCTGCAGACTTTCTTACTTGTTATATTAAACTTTAATAACTTCCGATATACTGGACCGATTTTGATAGTTCAAATGCTATTTTCGCTTCCAAAAGCTCTTCAAGAGCACATTTTTTATTTCTATAAAACTTTATTTTAAATATACCTATACTTTAAATAAACCTATATTTAAAATCGGTGCAAAACCAAGCAAAAAAAATTGTTCCAGAGCAAGTTTTCGCACAAAAAACTACCACCTATGAAATATTCCTCTCTAAGAAACTTAGTTGAGAAAAAAAAAGACGCGGCGTTATCAAACCTGAACACTTTCTGCTCTGAGTTTTAAACAAAGTTCAATTTTTAATTTATTACGCTGTAAAAATCTTTTAGTTAGACACAGGGTTCTGCTGAAACAATTACGTTTAAGAAAAAATGGGCACGAAAAGTGTGAATGATATCTTGTCCGCGTTCATCCAGAGTATCAAACTACGTTTCTTCGTGAAATCGCGCTTTCTCGTTTTCGCGAAATATCTAACTTTAAGCATTCTGAAACTCCACAAAAGGATACATTTGACCGAAAAATCTCCTCAACAATAGCTTTTGTGCATTTGTTGGTGTAGATCTGTTTAGTACTTACATATATTAGCAAAATTACTACTACTTTAATGCAATAAAACCAAATGTTTTGTGAAGGATCTTTTAGGCTGAATACGAATCTGTGGTCGAAAATTTTCCATAATGTTTAATTTTCTTGGAAAACGGGTCTAAAACCCCAAAATTGATATAATATAAACCCTGCCGTGGTTTGGGTGCACATTCATAACTCGATTGTCAGCCTATTTATAGAAAAATGCTCAGAAAATATTGTCTAAAAAGTTTGTGGCTAGTTACAATCATTTTATACAGTTTTATAAATATAGTCGAACACAGAATCTTTGTGTTTTTGCCCATTTTTTTAAATTATAATAAATTAGCCCTGATGTGCTACACACTTTCTTCATACCACACGGGAGGCGCTTGTTTAAATTATTCCAAAACTCAAAGATGGGCATTTGTTTGTGTTGTCAATAGCCACTAAATGACATCATTATTGATTAATTGAATAATTTGATGTGATCCGTTTCAGAAATTCTTACCTCATAATCTAAATTATATTAATAAAACATAACATTAAATGAATACATACGTAGCATAAACAAGAATATAAAGTGAGTAAAGAAACAATACTGAATTAAAAGATTTTAGAAAGCAAACCTGAGTGTTTGTTTGAGTGTAAGTGTATATATTTGGGCTTACATTAACTAAAGTAGGAATATGGGTGTTCTTGTAGTTAATTTTGTTAAGACTACGTCGGGTAGAAGTTTTAATAGAGTTCCAAGTCCGGAAAGCGTTGACAAAGAACAGTCGCGCTGAGTGGAGAAGATTATAGCTATGAACAATCAGATGCACCATACAGGTAGATTTGGAAATGTAATTTTTAGATAAAGGTACCCTTTCAAACATCAGACGATATAAGAATATACAGTTTCTTGCTTTTAAATATCTGGAGATATTTCATACCTCGAAAATCCAAAGACATAGCTTGTAACTTGATTGAAAACTACATTAATCTTATGAGCAGATTGAGAGCCAGACTTGCTGTAGACTAATTTAGCGTAGCTAATGATAGGAACTATGAGCTGTATGCTAAGTTTCTTAAGCGTTTGCTGCATATAGGCAGGACATACGACTTGTTACAATGTATGAGAAGGCCAATGCGAAGTGCCCAGGACGCAGGTCAGCAGTTTTCTCCAGAGGCATGTAATTTTGTATGACGACAAACATTAAATATGTCGTTTACAAAAAGGCTAAAGACCGAAGATATACCCTTGCGGCACTCCCACTGACAGTGGCCTTAGCACACGCTGACACCTTCCTTCGAGGTAACTCCTCACTAATCGCCCCCGCAGTTATTTATTATATGCGTAAGAGTTGGTAAAATAACTGGCAGGATAATCTTTCGAATTTGATAGGAATACCATCATTCCCACCCGCATTAGATCGTATCTTAAGTACATATCTTGTCACGTCTACCTCAGAGACTGAACAGAACAGCTCGCTAGCGAAGTCTTCTGGACTTGCACAAGTCGGACGAAGGGAGGACGAGCAATCAGAAGGAACATGACTGGCAAATGTATCATTACGAACATCGGGATTGAGGGGGCATCCTAAGTTGTCACTGGCACGAATACGAAGGTTTTTCAAATTTCGCCGCAGAACACTACACGGCAGCATAGGGTTGACCTTTCTTGTAAAGAACTTCCGCTTTTCTCGTCTAATGCTTAAGGTTGCATTGTTCATACATTTCAACGCACACCAATTTTGGTAAGTTCTATTTCTCTTCCAAGCAGTGTATAGCTTGTTGCGTTTCCTTCTAACACTCTGGATAGCCCTACTAAACTAAGGGCAAGAGGGTATTGCTCTTAGTAATGCTCACTCTAAGTGGAACGTTCATTAACCGAACTCATGCCCCAGCAGAGATTCCAGTTGATATTGGAGAGTTCAGCTCTAAGTAACTCAACATTCAACCTTCGGTAGTCAAAGAAAATGTAGGCATTATTTACTGATCAAGAGCGATGCCAAAGGAACAGAAAATCAAATCGTGGTCAGATATGAACGAAAATTCGTAACATTTTAGAACAATGCTCACATTGACAAGCGACAGACCTACACTGCAGACACCCTTTAACAGACGTGAACAATATAAATCTCTTTATAGAACGTTGACATTGAAGGTACCACAAACATCGATATTGTCAAAATCAACAGCATAAGAGGACAACACATTAAAAAAGTCACTTAAAATGAAGTGTTTATTCGGATTGTAAATGCAGGACAGTAGCCCTCTAGACGTAGAACTACTTGGAACATCATCAACAGCCTCCAAACCATAGGACGGTACTCGTGGCACTTGCCACAGTCCTAAGAGACCTGGAAGAGACACCGCTACCTGCCGGCCTAAAAAGGTGGACCGCTAACTTCCTCAACGGTCGGCAGGCGTCAGTCAAATTTAGGAACAAGAAATCCAGACCACGAAGAATCAAACAAGGGGTGCCGTAGGGTAGTGTTCTCTCCCCCCTTTTGTTTAATTTCTATATTCCGAGGCTTCCTCCACCACCAGACGGAGTCTCCATTGTATCCTATACTGACGACTGCACGATTATGGTTTCGGGTGAGGACCCCTCCATTGGCGAACTCTGTACGAGGATTAACTGTTACCTCCAAAACCTTTCCAGCTTCTTCCAGACCCTGTGTCCGTCTAAGTCGATGGCGACTTTTTTACGACGTGGAATGCGCAGATGGGACAAGAGTTAAACGTCCACGTAAATGGAGTACCTCTACCTACTGTCAAGGTTTTACTGAACTGCCACAAACCTAGTCATCCGAACCGTCATCTATTGGATGAAGCTCCGCCCCCGAGAGACATAAGGAAATATCTCTGTCAGCACTATGATAAGATCTGGCACCACACTACGTTGCCGTTTTATCTACGCAACCATAGGCGGGCTCTAAACGACCTCCATACTGAGTCGGTGGACAGATCCCTCAGATTTCGGCCTGTGAACTCCGAAATCGACATACCTACCTGAAATAGCTGATGAGGAGCGTTTTCTTCCGCAGGGGAAACTCGATTTATCCTACCACAACATCGTTCTGGATATTGTTATAGGTTAAACTCTTACTTCACCAGACTGAACCCCACCAAAACAAATACGTGCCCTGCATGTGGTATGCCCCTTTATGATACCAAATATATTTGTTTTTACTGTTCAATAGAACCTACTATTCTACCACCAATATCACTATGGTCACTTGGACTCCAGTTAGAAGAGGTTGATGACGATTCTCAGAGTGCTCGTGCCCATTAGGCAACAAACAACGTAGAACTATACAATTCAATTAACAGGTATTCAACCCTAGAACCAACCGAATGCGAAATAATTTTAGTATTTTAATGTTTTTTTACAGTATACAGCTACCGCACTGCCTCTTTTATTTACTCTGTCATTTTGATACAGGTTATACATTTTTATTTCAAAATAACAACAACGGCTCTATAGTGTGTATACATATTTTTTATTTGTAGTGGTGTCATTTTTAAACCGATTCTTCTATATAAAATTTTTTTTTAATGGCACTGCAGCTTGAGCCGGCCTATAGATACAGATCGTTACCTAAACGTGCAACTAAGCTAAGTAACACTTCTCAAATTTTTCAGGAGAGACAAAAAACCTTCTAAATATTTTTTGTGGCAATATTTTTGAAAACTGTAAATGCAGTTTTATGTTCTGTTCACAAATGATTAAATTAACCGTATTGTCGAGTATGATTAGGCTTTGGATATATGTTTGAACGGTTTTTTCGGACTTACCTTCTTTTCTTCAAAGTATTTTATTTTGGTATTGGACTTAGCTCATTTTCTTAATTTTTTATTACTTGCTTTTGAACTAAAATGAATACAAAGAAATTTTGCGCGTATTGCGATAACGTACTTTTATTTCATTATTCATATTACAGAGAAACTAAAAAAAAAAAATAAACAGTCTCATTCGTTACTATTATAAAAGAAAAAGAACTAAATAAAAAAAAATCATCATTCATTATTCATTTGGTAAATTGTCGTAAAACTCATGATAGTCTGTTGGCAATGTTGTTTTTAAAACTTGAAGATCTTCATATTTCTTGGTAGAAATTGGTCTTTGGGTATTGTGAAGCTGTTTCAAATCAGACCACTTCAATGCCACTACGGTCGTATCTATCCTTTGAGGTATAATGTTCCAAGTGTCTGTAAATCTAAGTTTGTAAAATATTTCACCACCTGGTGCATATTTTAATGCTCGGATATCGGTAACTTTTGGATCACCCTTACGTCGTCCAGGACGAATATTTTTCAAAAATTTAACATCATTAAAAGATTTAAAGAATTCATGGTCAAGGTATGTTACATCATAAGGCTCCGGGTTTTTTCGAGCATCCTTACATACATTTATATAGTCTGCAGACTTTCTTACTTGTTATATTAAACTTTAATAATAATAACTTTTTTTCGAGCATCCTTACATACATTTATATAGTCTGCAGACTTTCTTACTTGTTATATTAAACTTTAATAACTTCCGATATACTGGACCGATTTTGATAGTTCAAATGCTATTTTCGCTTCCAAAAGCTCTTCAAGAGCACATTTTTTATTTCTATAAAACTTTATTTTAAATATACCTATACTTTAAATAAACCTATATTTAAAATCGGTGCAAAACCAAGCAAAAAAAATTGTTCCAGAGCAAGTTTTCGCACAAGAAACTACCACCTATGAAATATTCCTCTCTAAGAAACTTAGTTGAGAAAAAAAAGACGCGGCGTTATCAAACCTGAACACTTTCTGCTCTGATTTTTAAACAAAGTTCAATTTTTAATTCATTACGCTGCAAAAATCTTTTAGTTAGACACAGGGTTCTGCTGAAACAATTACGTTTAAGAAAAAATGGGCACGAAAAGTGTGAATGATATCTTGTCCGCGTTCATCCAGAGTATCAAACTACGTTTCTTCGTGAAATCGCGCTTTCTCGTTTTCGCGAAATATCTAACTTTAAGCATTCTGAAACTCCACAAAAGGAGGCATTTGACCGAAAAATCTCCTCAACAATAGCTTTTGTGCATTTGTTGGTGTAGATCTGTTTAGTACTTACATATATTAGCAAAATTACTACTACTTTAATGCAATAAAACCAAATGTTTTGTGAAGGATCTTTTAGGCTGAATACGAATCTGTGGTCGAAAATTTTCCATAATGTTTAATTTTCTTGGAAAACGGGTCTAAAACCCCAAAATTGATATAATATAAACCCTGCCGTGGTTTGGGTGCACATTCATAACTCGATTGTCAGCCTATTTATAGAAAAATGCTCAGAAAATATTGTCTAAAAAGTTTGTGGCTAGTTACAATCATTTTATACAGTTTTATAAATATAGTCGAACACAGAATCTTTGTGTTTTTGCCCATTTTTTTAAATTATAATAAATTAGCCCTGATGTGCTACACACTTTCTTCATACCACACGGGAGGCGCTTGTTTAAATTATTCCAAAAATCAAAGATGGGCATTTGTTTGTGTTGTCAATAGCCACCAAATGACATCATTATTGATTAATTGAATAATTTTATGTGATCCGTTTCAGAAATTCTTACCTCATAATCTAAATTATATTAATAAAACATAACATTAAATGAATACATACGTAGCATAAACAAGAATATAAAGTGAGTAAAGAAACAATACTGAATTAAAAGATTTTAGAAAGCAAACCTGAGTGTTTGTTTGAGTGTAAGTGTATATATTTGGGCTTACATTAACTAAAGTAGGAATATGGGTGTTCTTGTAGTTAATTTTGTTAAGACTACGTCGGGTAGAAGTTTTAATAGAGTTCCAAGTCCGGAAAGCGTTGACAAAGAACAGTCGCGCTGAGTGGAGAAGATTATAGCTATGAACAATCAGATGCACCATACAGGTAGATTTGGAAATGTAATTTTTAGATAAAGGTACCCTTTCAAACATCAGACGATATAAGAATATACAGTTTCTTGCTTTTAAATATCTGGAGATATTTCATACCTCGAAAATCCAAAGACATAGCTTGTAACTTGATTGAAAACTACATCAATCTTATGAGCAGATTGAGAGCCAGACTTGCTGTAGACTAATTTAGCGTAGCTAATGATAGGAACTATGAGCTGTATGCTAAGTTTCTTAAGCGTTTGCTGCATATAGGCAGGACATACCACTTGTTACAATGTATGAGAAGGCCAATGCGAAGTGCCCAGGACGCAGGTCAGCAGTTTTCTCCAGAGGCATGTAATTTTGTATGACGACAAACATTAAATATGTCGTTTACAAAAAGGCTAAAGACCGAAGATATACCCTTGCGGCACTCCTACTGACAGTGGCCTTAGCACACGCTGACACCTTCCTTCGAGGTAACTCCTCACTAATCGCCCCCGCAGTTATTTATTATATTCGTAAGAGTTGGTAAAATAACTGGCAGGATAATCTTTCGAATTTGATAGGAATACCATCATTCCCACCCGCATTAGATCGTATCTTAAGTACATATCTTGTCACGTCTACCTCAGAGACTGAACAGAACAGCTCGCTAGCGAAGTCTTCTGGACTTGCACAAGTCGGACGAAGGGAGGACGAGCAATCAGAAGGAACATGACTGGCAAATGTATCATTACGAACATCGGGATTGAGGGGGCATCCTAAGTTGTCACTGGCACGAATACGAAGGTTTTTCAAATTTCGCCGCAGAACACTACACGGCAGCATAGGGTTGACCTTTCTTGTAAAGAACTTCCGCTTTTCTCGTCTAATGCTTAAGGTTGCATTGTTCATACATTTCAACGCACACCAATTTTGGTAAGTTCTATTTCTCTTCCAAGCAGTGTATAGCTTGTTGCGTTTCCTTCTAACACTCTGGATAGCCCTACTAAACTAAGGGCAAGAGGGTATTGCTCTTAGTAATGCTCACTCTAAGTGGAACGTTCATTAACCGAACTCATGCCCCAGCAGAGATTCCAGTTGATATTGGAGAGTTCAGCTCTAAGTAACTCAACATTCAACCTTCGGTAGTCAAAGAAAATGTAGGCATTATTTACTGATCAAGAGCGATGCCAAAGGAACAGAAAATCAAATCGTGGTCAGATATGAACGAAAATTCGTAACATTTTAGAACAATGCTCACATTGACAAGCGACAGACCTACACTGCAGACACCCTTTAACAGACGTGAACAATATAAATCTCTTTATAGAACGTTGACATTGAAGGTACCACAAACATCGATATTGTCAAAATCAACAGCATAAGAGGACAACACATTAAAAAAGTCACTTAAAATGAAGTGTTTATTCGGATTGTAAATGCAGGACAGTAGCCCTCTAGACGTAGAACTACTTGGAACATCATCAACAGCCTCCAAACCATAGGACGGTACTCGTGGCACTTGCCACAGTCCTAAGAGACCTGGAAGAGACACCGCTACCTGCCGGCCTAAAAAGGTGGACCGCTAACTTCCTCAACGGTCGGCAGGCGTCAGTCAAATTTAGGAACAAGAAATCCAGACCACGAAGAATCAAACAAGGGGTGCCGTAGGGTAGTGTTCTCTCCCCCCTTTTGTTTAATTTCTATATTCCGAGGCTTCCTCCACCACCAGACGGAGTCTCCATTGTATCCTATACTGACGACTGCACGATTATGGTTTCGGGTGAGGACCCCTCCATTGGCGAACTCTGTACGAGGATTAACTGTTACCTCCAAGACCTTTCCAGCTTCTTCCAGACCCTGTGTCCGTCTAAGTCGATGGCGACTTTTTTACGACGTGGAATGCGCAGATGGGACAAGAGTTAAACGTCCACGTAAATGGAGTACCTCTACCTACTGTCAAGGTTTTACTGAACTGCCACAAACCTAGTCATCCGAACCGTCATCTATTGGATGAAGCTCCGCCCCCGAGAGACATAAGGAAATATCTCTGTCAGCACTATGATAAGATCTGGCACCACACTACGTTGCCGTTTTACCTACGCAACCATAGGCGGGCTCTAAACGACCTCCATACTGAGTCGGTGGACAGATCCCTCAGATTTCGGCCTGTGAACTCCGAAATCGACATACCTACCTGAAATAGCTGATGAGGAGCGTTTTCTTCCGCAGGGGAAACTCGATTTATCCTACCACAACATCGTTCTGGATATTGTTATAGGTTAAACTCTTACTTCCCCAGACTGAACCCCACCAAAACAAATACGTGCCCTGCATGTGGTATGCCCCTTTATGATACCAAATATATTTGTTTTTACTGTTCAATAGAACCTACTATTCTAACACCAATATCACTCTGGTCACTTGGACTCCAGTTAGAAGAGGTTGATGACGATTCTCAGAGTGCTCGTGCCCATTAGGCAACAAACAACGTAGAACTATACAATTCAATTAACAGGTATTCAACCCTAGAACCAACCGAATGCGAAATAATTTTAGTATTTTAATGTTTTTTTACAGTATACAGCTACCGCACTGCCTCTTTTATTTACTCTGTCATTTTGATACAGGTTATAAATTTTTATTTCAAAATAACAACAACGGCTCTATAGTGTGTATACATATTTTTTATTTGTAGTGGTGTCATTTTTAAACCGATTCTTCTATATACAATTTTTTTTTAATGGCACTGCAGCTTGAGCCGGCCTATAGATACAGATCGTTACCTAAACGTGCAACTAAGCTAAGTAACACTTCTCAAATTTTTCAGGAGAGACAAAAAACCTTCTAAATATTTTTTGTGGCAATATTTTTGAAAACTGTAAATGCAGTTTTATGTTCTGTTCACAAATGATTAAATTAACCGTATTGTCGAGTATGATTAGGCTTTGGATATATGTTTGAACGGTTTTTTCGGACTTACCTTCTTTTCTTCAAAGTATTTTATTTTGGTATTGGACTTAGCTCATTTTCTTAATTTTTTATTACTTGCTTTTGAACTAAAATGAATACAAAGAAATTTTGCGCGTATTGCGATAACGTACTTTTATTTCATTATTCATATTACAGAGAAACTAAAAAAAAAAAATAAACAGTCTCATTCGTTACTATTATAAAAGAAAAAGAACTAAATAAAAAAAAATCATCATTCATTATTCATTTGGTAAATTGTCGTAAAACTCATGATAGTCTGTTGGCAATGTTGTTTTTAAAACTTGAAGATCTTCATATTTCTTGGTAGAAATTGGTCTTTGGGTATTGTGAAGCTGTTTCAAATCAGACCACTTCAATGCCACTACGGTCGTATCTATCCTTTGAGGTATAATGTTCCAAGTGTCTGTAAATCTAAGTTTGTAAAATATTTCACCACCTGGTGCATATTTTAATGCTCGGATATCGGTAACTTTTGGATCACCCTTACGTCGTCCAGGACGAATATTTTTCAAAAATTTAACATCATTAAAAGATTTAAAGAATTCATGGTCAAGGTATGTTACATCATAAGGCTCCGGGTTTTTTCGAGCATCCTTACATACATTTATATAGTCTGCAGACTTTCTTACTTGTTATATTAAACTTTAATAACTTCCGATATACTGGACCGATTTTGATAGTTCAAATGCTATTTTCGCTTCCAAAAGCTCTTCAAGAGCACATTTTTTATTTCTATAAAACTTTATTTTAAATATACCTATACTTTAAATAAACCTATATTTAAAATCGGTGCAAAACCAAGCAAAAAAAATTGTTCCAGAGCAAGTTTTCGCACAAAAAACTACCACCTATGAAATGTTCCTCTCTAAGAAACTTAGTTGAGAAAAAAAAAGACGCGGCGTTATCAAACCTGAACACTTTCTGCTCTGATTTTTAAACAAAGTTCAATTTTTAATTCATTACGCTGTAAAAATCTTTTAGTTAGACACAGGGTTCTGCTGAAACAATTACGTTTAAGAAAAAATGGGCACGAAAAGTGTGAATGATATCTTGTCCGCGTTCATCCAGAGTATCAAACTACGTTTCTTCGTGAAATCGCGCTTTCTCGTTTTCGCGAAATATCTAACTTTAAGCATTCTGAAACTCCACAAAAGGATACATTTGACCGAAAAATCTCCTCAACAATAGCTTTTGTGCATTTGTTGGTGTAGATCTGTTTAGTACTTACATATATTAGCAAAATTACTACTACTTTAATGCAATAAAACCAAATGTTTTGTGAAGGATCTTTTAGGCTGAATACGAATCTGTGGTCGAAAATTTTCCATAATGTTTAATTTTCTTGGAAAACGGGTCTAAAACCCCGAAATTGATATAATATAAACCCTGCCGTGGTTTGGGTGCACATTCATAACTCGATTGTCAGCCTATTTATAGAAAAATGCTCAGAAAATATTGTCTAAAAAGTTTGTGGCTAGTTACAATCATTTTATACAGTTTTATAAATATAGTCGAACACAGAATCTTTGTGTTTTTGCCCATTTTTTTTAATTATAATAAATTAGCCCTGATGTGCTACACACTTTCTTCATACCACACGGGAGGCGCTTGTTTAAATTATTCCAAAAATCAAAGATGGGCATTTGTTTGTGTTGTCAATAGCCACCAAATGACATCATTATTGATTAATTGAATAATTTTATGTGATCCGTTTCAGAAATTCTTACCTCATAATCTAAATTATATTAATAAAACATAACATTAAATGAATACATACGTAGCATAAACAAGAATATAAAGTGAGTAAAGAAACAATACTGAATTAAAAGATTTTAGAAAGCAAACCTGAGTGTTTGTTTGAGTGTAAGTGTATATATTTGGGCTTACATTAACTAAAGTAGGAATATGGGTGTTCTTGTAGTTAATTTTGTTAAGACTACGTCGGGTAGAAGTTTTAATAGAGTTCCAAGTCCGGAAAGCGTTGACAAAGAACAGTCGCGCTGAGTGGAGAAGATTATAGCTATGAACAAACAGATGCACCATACAGGTAGATTTGGAAATGTAATTTTTAGATAAAGGTACCCTTTCAAACATCAGACGATATAAGAATATACAGTTTCTTGCTTTTAAATATCTGGAGATATTTCATACCTCGAAAATCCAAAGACATAGCTTGTAACTTGATTGAAAACTACATCAATCTTATGAGCAGATTGAGAGCCAGACTTGCTGTAGACTAATTTAGCGTAGCTAATGATAGGAACTATGAGCTGTATGCTAAGTTTCTTAAGCGTTTGCTGCATATAGGCAGGACATACGACTTGTTACAATGTATGAGAAGGCCAATGCGAAGTGCCCAGGACGCAGGTCAGCAGTTTTCTCCAGAGGCATGTAATTTTGTATGACGACAAACATTAAATATGTCGTTTACAAAAAGGCTAAAGACCGAAGATATACCCTTGCGGCACTCCCACTGACAGTGGCCTTAGAACACGCTGACACCTTCCTTCGAGGTAACTCCTCACTAATCGCCCCCGCAGTTATTTATTATATTCGTAAGAGTTGGTAAAATAACTGGCAGGATAATCTTTCGAATTTGATAGGAATACCATCATTCCCACCCGCATTAGATCGTATCTTAAGTACATATCTTGTCACGTCTAGCTCAGAGACTGAACAGAACAGCTCGCTAGCGAAGTCTTCTGGACTTGCACAAGTCGGACGAAGGGAGGACGAGCAATCAGAAGGAACATGACTGGCAAATGTATCATTACGAACATCGGGATTGAGGGGGCATCCTAAGTTGTCACTGGCACGAATACGAAGGTTTTTCAAATTTCGTCGCAGGACACTACACGGCAGCATAGGGTTGACCTTTCTTGTAAAGAACTTCCGCTTTTCTCGTCTAATGCTTAAGGTTGCATTGTTCATACATTTCAACGCACACCAATTTTGGTAAGTTCTATTTCTCTTCCAAGCAGTGTATAGCTTGTTGCGTTTCCTTCTAACACTCTGGATAGCCCTATTAAACTAAGGGCAAGAGGGTATTGCTCTTAGTAATGCTCACTCTAAGTGGAACGTTCATTAACCGAACTCATGCCCCAGCAGAGATTCCAGTTGATATTGGAGAGTTCAGCTCTAAGTAACATTTTAGAACAATGCTCACATTGACAAGCGACAGACCTACACTGCAGACACCCTTTAACAGACGTGAACAATATAAATCTCTTTATAGAACGTTGACATTGAAGGTACCACAAACATCGATATTGTCAAAATGAACAGCATAAGAGGACAACACATTAAAAAAGTCACTTAAAATGAAGTGTTTATTCGGATTGTAAATGCAGGACAGTAGCCCTCTAGACGTAGAACTACTTGGAACATCATCAACAGCCTCCAAACCATAGGACGGTACTCGTGGCACTTGCCACAGTCCTAAGAGACCTGGAAGAGACACCGCTACCTGCCCGCCTAAAAAGGTGGACCGCTAACTTCCTCAACGGTCGGCAGGCGTCAGTCAAATTTAGGAACAAGAAATCCAGACTACGAAGAATCAAACAAGGGGTGCCGTAGGGTAGTGTTCTCTCCCCCCTTTTGTTTAATTTCTATATTCCGAGGCTTCCTCCACCACCAGACGGAGTCTCCATTGTATCCTATACTGACGACTGCACGATTATGGTTTCGGGTGAGGACCCCTCCATTGGCGAACTCTGTACGAGGATTAACTGTTACCTCCAAGACCTTTCCAGCTTCTTCCAGACCCTGTGTCCGACTAAGTCGATGGCGACTTTTTTACGACGTGGAATGCGCAGATGGGACAAGAGTTAAACGTCCACGTAAATGGAGTACCTCTACCTACTGTCAAGGTTTTACTGAACTGCCACAAACCTAGTCATCCGAACCGTCATCTATTGGATGAAGCTCCGCCCCCGAGAGACATAAGGAAATATCTCTGTCAGCACTATGATAAGATCTGGCACCACACTACGTTGCCGTTTTATCTACGCAACCATAGGCGGGCTCTAAACGACCTCCATACTGAGTCGGTGGACAGATCCCTCAGATTTCGGCCTGTGAACTCCGAAATCGACATACCTACCTGAAATAGCTGATGAGGAGCGTTTTCTTCCGCAGGGGAAACTCGATTTATCCTACCACAACATCGTTCTGGATATTGTAATAGGTTAAACTCTTACTTCACCAGACTGAACCCCACCAAAACAAATACGTGCCCTGCATGTGGTATGCCCCTTTATGATACCAAATATATTTGTTTTTACTGTTCAATAGAACCTACTATTCTAACACCAATATCACTCTGGTCACTTGGACTCCAGTTAGAAGAGGTTGATGACGATTCTCAGAGTGCTCGTGCCCATTAGGCAGGGCGAAGCACTATTAATAACAACAACAAACAACGTAGAACTATACAATTCAATTAACAGGTATTCAACCCTAGAACAAACCGAATGCGAAATAATTTTAGTATTTTAATGTTTTTTTTACAGTATACAGCTACCGCACTGCCTCTTTTATTTACTCTGTCATTTTGATACAGGTTATAAATTTTTATTTCAAAATAACAACAACGGCTCTATAGTGTGTATACATATTTTTTATTTGTAGTGGTGTCATTTTTAAACCGATTCTTCTATATAAAATTTTTTTTTAATGGCACTGCAGCTTGAGCCGGCCTATAGATACAGATCGTTACCTAAACGTGCAACTAAGCTAAGTAACACTTCTCAAATTTTTCAGGAGAGACAAAAAACCTTCTAAATATTTTTTGTGGCAATATTTTTGAAAACTGTAAATGCAGTTTTATGTTCTGTTCACAAATGATTAAATTAACCGTATTTTCGAGTATGATTAGGCTTTGGATATATGTTTGAACGGTTTTTTCGGACTTACCTTCTTTTCTTCAAAGTACAGGGTGGCTGATGAATTTTGCTACATTAAGAAACTCAAATAATTTTTTTTTCAGTGTATGGAATTCATTTTTCTTTTATTCATGTTAAAGCTCATTAAATTTTATTAAATATAGCTTAATTAGTTTTAAAAATAATGGAATTTAAATGCCCCCCTTTCTCGTCGATGCATGTGCGGCATCTTACCAAAAAGTTGTTCATTACTGCTTGGAGAGTTGAGACAGGAATAGCCGCAATTGTTTCTCGAATGGATTGCCTTAGTTCATTCAAATTTGTTGGTTTTGCTTTGAAGACTTCCTGTTTGCAATAACCCCACAAGAAAAAGTCAGGTGCAGTAAGGTCAGGCGACCTGGGTGGCCAACGGAATGTGGAGTTTCTGGATATCAGCTTATTGGGAAATTTTCGTCGAAATTCTGTCATAACAGGTTGGGCTATATGAGGAGCTGCACCATCTTGCTGAAACCACACAGAGTTGAAAGAAATTCTCATTCGGCGTAATTCTGGATAGAAAAACTCTCTCAACATGCTCAAGTAACGGTCTCCAGTAACCGTAACGGTGTGACCGTTTTCTTCGAAGAAGTAGGGCCCGACAATGCAGCGTGATGAAACTGCACACCACACTGTGACACGAAGTGGATGCAATTCCGTCTCATGGAGTATCTGTGGGTTGGAAGCACTCCATATTCGACAATTTTGTTTGTTTATGTTGCCGTTTAAATCGAAATGGGCCTCGTCAGACATGAAAAGACAGTTCAACATGTTTCCATCCTCTTCCACCATTTGAAGCATCTTCTGGCAAAATTCCAAGCGAATCGGCAAGTCTGCAGCGTTCAGTTTGTTGGCCATTTGAATTTTATATGGGAATAAGTCCAAATCTTTGTGCATAATTGACTGTAATGACTGTCTGCTTACACCCATTTGAGCAGATAAGCTTCTTGTCGAAACACGTGGATTGTTTTGTATGGCAGCAGCTACAGCAGCGATTGTTTCCTCCGTTCGAACTGAAGGGTTTCGATGGTAAGGTCTTCTGTTGACTGTCCCATGCTCGGCAAAATTTTTTACAAGTCTTATTATGGTCCATCTGCTCGGAGGATTGCCGCCAAACGTGCGCCTATACTCTCTTTGAACCGAAACTACGGACTCCAGTGCGTGATAGCGGCGGACAATCCAAATTCTTGTTTCAGTGTCCCAGTTATCCATTTTTGTTAAATGTAAAAGTCAACCTGCAAAATAAAAAAAAAATTAACCAGATTCATTAAATAGAAAAAAAGTTATTTAATTTTTTTTTGGTAGCGGCTTTCATTAGCCACCCTGTATTTTATTTTGGTATTGGACTTAGCTCATTTTCTTAATTTTTTATTACGTGCTTTTGAACTAAAATGAATACAAAGAAATTTTTCGCGTATTGCGATAACGTACTTTTATTTCATTATTCATATTACAGAGAAACTAAAAAAAAAATAAACAGTCTCATTCGTTACTATTATAAAAGAAAAAGAACTAAATAAAAAAAATCATCATTCATTATTCATTTGGTAAATTGTCGTAAAACTCATGATAGTCTTTGGGTATTGTGAAGCTGTTTCAAATCAGACCACTTCAATGCCACTACGGTCGTATCTATCCTTTGAGGTATAATGTTCCAAGTGTCTGTAAATCTAAGTTTGTAAAATATTTCACCACCTGGTGCATATTTTAATGCTCGGATATCGGTAACTTTTGGATCACCCTTACGTCGTCCAGGACGAATATTTTTCAAAAATTTAACATCATTAAAAGATTTAAAGAATTCATGGTCAAGGTATGTTACATCATAAGGCTCCGGGTTTTTTCGAGCATCCTTATATACATACATTTATATAGTCTAGAGACTTTCTTACTTGTTATATTAAACTTTAATAACTTCCGATATACTGGACCGATTTTGATAGTTCAAATGCTATTTTCGCTTCCAAAAGCTCTTCAAGAGCACATTTTTTATTTCTATAAAACTTTATTTTAAATATACCTATACTTTAAATAAACCTATATTTAAAATCGGTGCAAAACCAAGCAAAAAAAATTGTTCCAGAGCAAGTTTTCGCACAAGAAACTACCACCTATGAAATATTCCTCTCTAAGAAACTTAGTTGAGAAAAAAAAGACGCGGCGTTATCAAACCTGAACACTTTCTGCTCTGATTTTTAAACAAAGTTCAATTTTTAATTCATTACGCTGCAAAAATCTTTTAGTTAGACACAGGGTTCTGCTGAAACAATTACGTTTAAGAAAAAATGGGCACGAAAAGTGTGAATGATATCTTGTCCGCGTTCATCCAGAGTATCAAACTACGTTTCTTCGTGAAATCGCGCTTTCTCGTTTTCGCGAAATATCTAACTTTAAGCATTCTGAAACTCCACAAAAGGATACATTTGACCGAAAAATCTCCTCAACAATAGCTTTTGTGCATTTGTTGGTGTAGATCTGTTTAGTACTTACATATATTAGCAAAATTACTACTACTTTAATGCAATAAAACCAAATGTTTTGTGAAGGATCTTTTAGGCTGAATACGAATCTGTGGTCGAAAATTTTCCATAATGTTTAATTTTCTTGGAAAACGGGTCTAAAACCCCAAAATTGATATAATATAAACCCTGCCGTGGTTTGGGTGCACATTCATAACTCGATTGTCAGCCTATTTATAGAAAAATGCTCAGAAAATATTGTCTAAAAAGTTTGTGGCTAGTTACAATCATTTTATACAGTTTTATAAATATAGTCGAACACAGAATCTTTGTGTTTTTGCCCATTTTTTTAAATTATAATAAATTAGCCCTGATGTGCTACACACTTTCTTCATACCACACGGGAGGCGCTTGTTTAAATTATTCCAAAAATCAAAGATGGGCATTTGTTTGTGTTGTCAATAGCCACCAAATGACATCATTATTGATTAATTGAATAATTTTATGTGATCCGTTTCAGAAATTCTTACCTCATAATCTAAATTATATTAATAAAACATAACATTAAATGAATACATACGTAGCATAAACAAGAATATAAAGTGAGTAAAGAAACAATACTGAATTAAAAGATTTTAGAAAGCAAACCTGAGTGTTTGTTTGAGTGTAAGTGTATATATTTGGGCTTACATTAACTAAAGTAGGAATATGGGTGTTCTTGTAGTTAATTTTGTTAAGACTACGTCGGGTAGAAGTTTTAATAGAGTTCCAAGTCCGGAAAGCGTTGACAAAGAACAGTCGCGCTGAGTGGAGAAGATTATAGCTATGAACAATCAGATGCACCATACAGGTAGATTTGGAAATGTAATTTTTAGATAAAGGTACCCTTTCAAACATCAGACGATATAAGAATATACAGTTTCTTGCTTTTAAATATCTGGAGATATTTCATACCTCGAAAATCCAAAGACATAGCTTGTAACTTGATTGAAAACTACATTAATCTTATGAGCAGATTGAGAGCCAGACTTGCTGTAGACTAATTTAGCGTAGCTAATGATAGGAACTATGAGCTGTATGCTAAGTTTCTTAAGCGTTTGCTGCATATAGGCAGGACATACGACTTGTTACAATGTATGAGAAGGCCAATGCGAAGTGCCCAGGACGCAGGTCAGCAGTTTTCTCCAGAGGCATGTAATTTTGTATGACGACAAACATTAAATATGTCGTTTACAAAAAGGCTAAAGACCGAAGATATACCCTTGCGGCACTCCCACTGACAGTGGCCTTAGCACACGCTGACACCTTCCTTCGAGGTAACTCCTCACTAATCGCCCCCGCAGTTATTTATTATATGCGTAAGAGTTGGTAAAATAACTGGCAGGATAATCTTTCGAATTTGATAGGAATACCATCATTCCCACCCGCATTAGATCGTATCTTAAGTACATATCTTGTCACGTCTACCTCAGAGACTGAACAGAACAGCTCGCTAGCGAAGTCTTCTGGACTTGCACAAGTCGGACGAAGGGAGGACGAGCAATCAGAAGGAACATGACTGGCAAATGTATCATTACGAACATCGGGATTGAGGGGGCATCCTAAGTTGTCACTGGCACGAATACGAAGGTTTTTCAAATTTCGCCGCAGAACACTACACGGCAGCATAGGGTTGACCTTTCTTGTAAAGAACTTCCGCTTTTCTCGTCTAATGCTTAAGGTTGCATTGTTCATACATTTCAACGCACACCAATTTTGGTAAGTTCTATTTCTCTTCCAAGCAGTGTATAGCTTGTTGCGTTTCCTTCTAACACTCTGGATAGCCCTACTAAACTAAGGGCAAGAGGGTATTGCTCTTAGTAATGCTCACTCTAAGTGGAACGTTCATTAACCGAACTCATGCCCCAGCAGAGATTCCAGTTGATATTGGAGAGTTCAGCTCTAAGTAACATTTTAGAACAATGCTCACATTGACAAGCGACAGACCTACACTGCAGACACCCTTTAACAGACGTGAACAATATAAATCTCTTTATAGAACGTTGACATTGAAGGTACCACAAACATCGATATTGTCAAAATGAACAGCATAAGAGGACAACACATTAAAAAAGTCACTTAAAATGAAGTGTTTATTCGGATTGTAAATGCAGGACAGTAGCCCTCTAGACGTAGAACTACTTGGAACATCATCAACAGCCTCCAAACCATAGGACGGTACTCGTGGCACTTGCCACAGTCCTAAGAGACCTGGAAGAGACACCGCTACCTGCCCGCCTAAAAAGGTGGACCGCTAACTTCCTCAACGGTCGCAGGCGTCAGTCAAATTTAGGAACAAGAAATCCAGACCACGAAGAATCAAACAAGGGGTGCCGTAGGGTAGTGTTCTCTCCCCCCTTTTGTTTAATTTCTATATTCCGAGGCTTCCTCCACCACCAGACGGAGTCTCCATTGTATCCTATACTGACGACTGCACGATTATGGTTTCGGGTGAGGACCCCTCCATTGGCGAACTCTGTACGAGGATTAACTGTTACCTCCAAGACCTTTCCAGCTTCTTCCAGACCCTGTGTCCGACTAAGTTGATGGCGACTTTTTTACGACGTGGAATGCGCAGATGGGACAAGAGTTAAACGTCCACGTAAATGGAGTACCTCTACCTACTGTCAAGGTTTTACTGAACTGCCACAAACCTAGTCATCCGAACCGTCATCTATTGGATGAAGCTCCGCCCCCGAGAGACATAAGGAAATATCTCTGTCAGCACTATGATAAGATCTGGCACCACACTACGTTGCCGTTTTATCTACGCAACCATAGGCGGGCTCTAAACGACCTCCATACTGAGTCGGTGGACAGATCCCTCAGATTTCGGCCTGTGAACTCCGAAATCGACATACCTACCTGAAATAGCTGATGAGGAGCGTTTTCTTCCGCAGGGGAAACTCGATTTATCCTACCACAACATCGTTCTGGATATTGTAATAGGTTAAACTCTTACTTCACCAGACTGAACCCCACCAAAACAAATACGTGCCCTGCATGTGGTATGCCCCTTTATGATACCAAATATATTTGTTTTTACTGTTCAATAGAACCTACTATTCTAACACCAATATCACTCTGGTCACTTGGACTCCAGTTAGAAGAGGTTGATGACGATTCTCAGAGTGCTCGTGCCCATTAGGCAGGGCGAAGCACTATTAATAACAACAACAAACAACGTAGAACTATACAATTCAATTAACAGGTATTCAACCCTAGAACAAACCGAATGCGAAATAATTTTAGTATTTTAATGTTTTTTTTACAGTATACAGCTACCGCACTGCCTCTTTTATTTACTCTGTCATTTTGATACAGGTTATAAATTTTTATTTCAAAATAACAACAACGGCTCTATAGTGTGTATACATATTTTTTATTTGTAGTGGTGTCATTTTTAAACCGATTCTTCTATATAAAATTTTTTTTTAATGGCACTGCAGCTTGAGCCGGCCTATAGATACAGATCGTTACCTAAACGTGCAACTAAGCTAAGTAACACTTCTCAAATTTTTCAGGAGAGACAAAAAACCTTCTAAATATTTTTTGTGGCAATATTTTTGAAAACTGTAAATGCAGTTTTATGTTCTGTTCACAAATGATTAAATTAACCGTATTTTCGAGTATGATTAGGCTTTGGATATATGTTTGAACGGTTTTTTCGGACTTACCTTCTTTTCTTCAAAGTACAGGGTGGCTGATGAATTTTGCTACATTAAGAAACTCAAATAATTTTTTTTTCAGTGTAGGGAATTCATTTTTCTTTTATTCATGTTAAAGCTCATTAAATTTGATTAAATATAGCTTAATTAGTTTTAAAAATAATGGAATTTAAATGCCTCCCCTGCTCGTCGATGCATGTGCGGCATCTTACCAAAAAGTTGTTCATTACTGCTTGGAGAGTTGAGACAGGAATAGCCGCAATTGTTTCTCGAATGGATTGCCTTAGTTCATTCAAATTTGTTGGTTTTGCTTTGAAGACTTCCTGTTTGCAATAACCCCACAAGAAAAAGTCAGGTGCAGTAAGGTCAGGCGACCTGGGTGGCCAACGGAATGTGGAGTTTCTGGATATCAGCTTATTGGGAAATTTTCGTCGAAATTCTGTCATAACAGGTTGGGCTATATGAGGAGCTGCACCATCTTGCTGAAACCACACAGAGTTGAAAGAAATTCTCATTCGGCGTAATTCTGGATAGAAAAACTCTCTCAACATGCTCAAGTAACGGTCTCCAGTAACCGTAACGGTGTGACCGTTTTCTTCGAAGAAGTAGGGCCCGACAATGCAGCGTGATGAAACTGCACACCACACTGTGACACGAAGTGGATGCAATTCCGTCTCATGGAGTATCTGTGGGTTGGAAGCACTCCATATTCGACAATTTTGTTTGTTTATGTTGCCGTTTAAATCGAAATGGGCCTCGTCAGACATGAAAAGACAGTTCAACATGTTTCCATCCTCTTCCACCATTTGAAGCATCTTCTGGCAAAATTCCAAGCGAATCGGCAAGTCTGCAGCGTTCAGTTTGTTGGCCATTTGAATTTTATATGGGAATAAGTCCAAATCTTTGTGAATAATTGACTGTAATGACTGTCTGCTTACACCCATTTGAGCAGATAAGCTTCTTGTCGAAACACGTGGATTGTTTTGTATGGCAGCAGCTACAGCAGCGATTGTTTCCTCCGTTCGAACTGAAGGGTTTCGATGGTAAGGTCTTCTGTTGACTGTCCCATGCTCGGCAAAATTGTTTACAAGTCTTATTATGGTCCATCTGCTCGGAGGATTGCCGCCAAACGTGCGCCTATACTCTCTTTGAACCGAAACTACGGACTCCAGTGCGTGATAGCGGCGGACAATCCAAATTCTTGTTTCAGTGTCCCAGTTATCCATTTTTGTTAAATGTAAAAGTCAACCTGCAAAATAAAAAAAAAATTAACCAGATTCATTAAATAGAAAAAAAGTTATTTAATTTTTTTTTGGTAGCGGCTTTCATTAGCCACCCTGTATTTTATTTTGGTATTGGACTTAGCTCATTTTCTTAATTTTTTATTACGTGCTTTTGAACTAAAATGAATACAAAGAAATTTTTCGCGTATTGCGATAACGTACTTTTATTTCATTATTCATATTACAGAGAAACTAAAAAAAAAAATAAACAGTCTCATTCGTTACTATTATAAAAGAAAAAGAACTAAATAAAAAAAAATCATCATTCATTATTCATTTGGTAAATTGTCGTAAAACTCATGATAGTCTTTGGGTATTGTGAAGCTGTTTCAAATCAGACCACTTCAATGCCACTACGGTCGTATCTATCCTTTGAGGTATAATGTTCCAAGTGTCTGTAAATCTAAGTTTGTAAAATATTTCACCACCTGGTGCATATTTTAATGCTCGGATATCGGTAACTTTTGGATCACCCTTACGTCGTCCAGGACGAATATTTTTCAAAAATTTAACATCATTAAAAGATTTAAAGAATTCATGGTCAAGGTATGTTACATCATAAGGGTTTTTCCGGGTTTTTTCGAGCATCCTTACATACATTTATATAGTCTGCAGGAACATTTATATTGGTACTTTTTAAGGCACGTTCAATTGCACTATGCACACTATCGGCTTCCAATTGCGTATGACCAACTTCGAGTATTTTTTGTCCTATAGTAATTCCATTAATAATAGCTGTATTTAGTAAAGCATTTGCCATGTTGCAAATTCTGTTCTTGTAAGTACAACCATCACTGTAAAAAATAACTTTTACTTTGTTTTTAAATCATAAAAAACCAAGTAATGCACTTGCAACTTTGTCCTGTAATAAAATGAGCTCACATTGGATTTGGGTGCCATCAAAACCGCTTGCATATCTACGGTAAATACGTATGGATGTTCATTTTTATCATTGTTTTTTTCTTCTCTAGCTTAATTTTTTTTTGTTGGTGCAGCACGTAGTTTTCAGATGGAACATTTCCCACAAGATAACAAAAACAAATTTTACACTGGTCTTTTTTTGGTTTGAATAATGCCAGGTTTTTAATTGCAAATACTTCATTAAAAATTGTTATTGAAAGTGGATTCTTGTCAGGTTCCTTACACCAATCATTTACATAAAAATCGTATAGTTTTGCCTTGGATTGCCATTCATTGAGAAGATAATTTTTCGTTGTGCGGGCACGACAATAATGCGATTCTGTAATTGGAAGTGAATCGAAGAATGAATAAAGATATTGTCGATCCGCACATTGTGGAAGTTTTGTTTTCATTGTGCTTTAATTCAAAGGCTTTTTCGTCCAATTTTGTACAGTATTTCTGCCGGTGCTAAGTGTATTTAAAAATAGAGTGCGACATACGCGTAAACTTTTATTATCTACTCTGAGATGATACTGCAGAGATTGAGATCTTTTAGATTCGATATTTTTTTTCGATTTCGCGGTCTTTTTGGTGCAATTGAATGAACCAGAGTTTTCATGTATATTTTTTTTGTGTCCAGCTCATTTCCCAAAATTCCTTGAAAATAGCTTGTCCAGCATTGCAAAATGGGAGCTTTAGCTTTATGAACACATTTGCACCTTTTTTTAATTTTTCTTGCTTGTTTTGGATGTTGTACTGCCGAACGTCGCCTATTTTCTTCTTTCCGACGTATTTGTTTCCACTTTGCCAGAGTTTCTTATTTTTCGCGGCAAACCAGGTACTGCTTTGTTTTTGTACTGCACGCTTGCGTTGTTTGGCTCGAACTGGAATCTCAACAGATTTGTCCGAACTTGTATTGAATCCATATGGTACAAGCCCGACAACTCCATCGTCAGTTTCAATACCAAAATCACTACACGCTACTGATTTTGACTGGATATTGTTGTTTCCATCAGTAAACATCTGTCAATTTATATAATAACATTGAATATAATACATTTGAACTTAAAATAGAATAAAATTAATTAAAAAACAATTTTACCTTCCATCTCTAAGTGACTTTGTAAAGCAATGAAATGTTTGGTGCTAAAATAATAAAAAAACAGCTGATGAAATGTGACATAATAGGACTGTTCGTTGAAAAAAAGTCAGTAATCCCTAACTTTCTGTTCAACGAACCCGGCTATTGAGTACGTTCAGTGGACTTAGCCCGCGCATTTTGGCAATGAAGGATTTAGCTTATTTGCACATCATTGCCAAATAAGAGTTAAAATTAAAAAAAAAACTATTATTTTTAATTTTCAATTATGTATTTTTTATTTTTTATTATTTTGTCACTTTTGCACGTTTAGGTAACGATATACAATTGTTTACACCTTAGATCTATAGTTTTGTCGTTAAACTGGAACAACCTTTTTCAAATTGCGCTTTTCTATTATAGATTTCACCTCTTTCGGCAAGGAAATTCTATTCCACTTCCAGGAAGGTGCTGCAATCATTATGATTATTTTCCTTTTAAGTGAGAAAATACCAATACTTTATAGTTTAATTATTTGACCAAGGACATCATATTTTCTTTTTCGACACGTTATTGTGTCTTCTGCAGGGAGTACGTTAATGTTTTTATTTGAACAAAAAATCAAATCATTTGAGCACAACCTTACAAATTTAAAAAAATTTAATTAATCACAAAGTTTACATATATACATTTATAACATTATATTTTTACATTTGAAGTATTTGTTATTATGTTTTTATAAGTGCGGCTGATATTGTCTACATCTTCTTTGTAGTTCATTGCATGATGGATTTGTTGCTGAACTGAAAGTATTGTAGCAAGGTTGAAACCAAGAACTGCCTCTATTGTGGAGTCATAGACGACGTACGCCACACCTTCTTCGACTCTAGGCGATCTATCCCCGGGCAGTATTATCCAAAAGATGATTTGCGAAAAGAATGTATGGGATATGGTCAGCAAATTAGCGAGGAACGTACTCCTCACAAAACGGGAAGAAGGTTGCCTATCCCACTAGCGTGAGAGTAGCCACAGAGCTCACGTAGCGCGCTTGCGTAGTTGAAGTAATGCCAAATGCGGTCCCAGATATGAAACAATGCGCGGGCCGTGGGAGGTTAGGTTTTAGTGGGTAGTCCTTCAAAAGAAGAAGGGAATCTCACACTCGGAGCGTCCCGCTACTAAAGCACCTAATGAAGTGGGTTTAAACCCGAAGAACCAAAAAAAATTTTGTATACTTTATTTTATATATGTTGTGGAGAATATTCCCAAGTTGTACCATCCCTAGCTCGGTAACACTGCCACCACTAGTTTAACACAACAGAGATAACGATGGCTACGCTTATCCCGCGCGAGTATTTGCGAATACTAGGCACAGAGGAGATGTCAATACATCCAGAACACGAATAGGGAAGAACCAAGAAACTTCTGTGTGGGTAGGGTAGCACCCTGTCGGACTATAAAGGGCAGTAACCAAGCGAGGCAGGGGATCAGTTTATTTTCAAGTGTTGAAAAGTGAACTCCTGTGAGGTTGCCAAACTTATAAATTTGTATTGCGTTTAGTACTAGTAAATCAAACTAAATATTTGTTACAGTATTTGCACGGTGTTTATTTGACTTTATAGTGATCGAACTCAGGATTATTAATCGAGGAATCATCGAAATTGTCCCAATATTTATATATACATTTTTTTTAATATTTTTTTAGAAAATGTTTATCGGCAGACGCTGTTCTGGACAGAATAGAACAAGATATTTGTCAGTGCAACTCTCAGTACGCATCAATGTACCGTTTGGTAGGTTCCAGGCCAAAGTATGATCAATTGAGTCAAATGCAGTACTCAACTTTAGCTGCTACGGCCTTCCGCCTAACACTTTTTGTTAGTAGAAGAACAAATATCGTAGATACATTTTACAAAAAGCTTCGTATAGCTCAAAACCAAAAAATTATCTTAATTGGTGCGATATTGATGCGACTCCACTGTCATCTGCTTTTAAATACCTTCGACTTTGAATATGCCATTCCACTACTGGACAAACCAAAATGTGAAACGGTTTATGGTCAAATGAAAGAATATCTAAAGCTGATAAATCCAAGCCAGCAATTAAATAAAAATAGCATACATGACTACTATGATACGACTGAAGCCGAAGTGGTTAAGCGTGCAATGCTATACTTAGACCAGAATAAAGAAGATCCTGATCGATTTAATATATCCTCTTTCCCAATGATTGAACACGTAATGCTGTGCAATTCGATAATACGACCAGTTTCTACCTTCAAGGATAAATTAACAGAATTATGCTTTAACCCAGATGATATACACTTCCTAATATATGGTGAAATGGCTGAATCGCCAACGTTTGACAGTTCAATTAATAATTGTATAGCAGATATGTCATATGTGGAACGTTGTAAATTCGTGCAGATGTTTGTATACAATTTTCACAAGCACTTCTTCGAATACTTTTCACAAATACGGATTCGTTTTAATCAAATACACCAAGTACTGTCTTTGCTGTGCCCATCATTGCGTAAATTTAACCACTCGTGTGATCCTAATGTCGATATTGTGTAAGTTATGCACTCAAATCATTTATCTTAAAAATTCAAATCATGTATGTACATATGAAACAGCTAAGTTCGTTATATTTGCAATAAGCTATCTATTATTTCGTAGAGAGATCCCTATATGGAGGAATGAGATTGGAAGAAAGGGGTAGAGGAGAAAGTAGAGGTAGTGGAATAGAATTAGAAATATAAATCGGAATTGAAACTGAAAGGAAGTTCTGCCTGATAATGTTTTCTATAATTTTAAATATAAACAGCTATATGAGCATTCTTCGACAATAGTAAGTTTCGACAACCAGGAAAATGTGACACCATTTTATTTATATCAATAAAATATACAACTTTTTTAATAGTTAAATAAATCTATCTAAACTAATTTCAAATATAAAATTTTTCTCCAGAAAAAATTAGTGCTTTATTGCAACTGACCCTTCTATACCAACATGAGCAAAAGAAAAGAGAGTAAAATTTATTACAACGTTATACGAGGTAAAAAATCATTCCCACAACAGCCGGTTCTATCGTACCGGAATGACCCAAGTTTTTTCTACCCGTCCAAGGGCTGTTATTTTAGTGCAACCCTGACGAATTAGGGTCACGTCCTACCTGAAATTGTCATCCTCGAATCAATCCCTTGCATTGGGCCCGCTCCATTTTCTCATGTTGCGGGCAGGTATCGAACCCAACCCCGGACCAAGAGACTGTATCTGACGTGTTTGCTGTAAGATAACCTGGCGTCACTATCTCATGCTCAAGGTTCATTTCCCTCTGGAGGGGGTCTGGCGTTCGTTATCCACAATACGGTACAATATCATGTATTTGTCCCCGACATCGAGACACTACCTTAGAAAGCCTAGGTATAGTGGTCCGGTCAGGCCAAGTCGATCTGGAAATTATTAGCATCTACGTTCACGCTGTTACTTGTTGCCAGAGGGACTAGCACCCCGACATAAGTGCGTTGCTTAGAGGTATAACTGTTAAATCCTCGTCGACTGCACAGGGCTGGCACTTGCAGAACAAAGAGATGACCCGGCGTTCTGTACAGTGAACGGAGACACCCCCACTAGAGAGGTAGCTAATTGTCGTCGCCATGCACTTACATTGACATCTGACCAGCAGATAAATAGATGGTTAGTGTCATGGGGAGACACGCCGCATGCCGAGGTCCGTCGATGCACCTTTGGATCAAACGGCGAGAAAATATGATGCCGGATCTCGTCGTAATGCTTACGGAGTGGTCTCCACATTCTCGAGCTGGCGCCTGTTCGGGTGTTGCGGTTTGCAACAATTGAACAGGAGTTGCCTGGTCAACATCTCAGTATACTCTTTAAATCCGAGCATTTTGCCTCTCTGTGAAGTTGGTTTTCAGGTCATCACGAGGCGCCCCGTGGTAGTTCTGAGTGCGGTGTTTTGACCATATAGGCGTCGCGTAGCTCAGAAGCACATCGTTGGCCTCTGAACTCCACCCATGACTGATGAGCACTCAGGTAATTGGCGATTCAGCCTCAGGGCGCTTTATACGAGCTGGAAGAATACCTTATCAGCGGCTCTGGTAAGAGACAACAACCTTATGGGATGAGTGCAGTAAGCTACTGCCGCTAAATGGCGAAAACGCATATTGTACGGTATGTAGAAAAAATGATCATTTCTGTGCACAACCATCTCAATGATAAATTCTGAAGGTCGCAGAAATTGGAGATGCCAAAACACCGACTCTCAGATGCGAAAGCTCCGCAAGTCACAGATTCTTCTCAGCAACGGTCCCACAAACAGTTGGATGCCAACGGTTATGAAGCAACCTCATCAATAAACAAAACGAAGGTTGAAATCCGTGCTCTGCAACCAAACGTGTGTGAACTCAAGTCTTACACTTAAAACATGAAGTGCTTGATAAAAAAAGCTCTCAGCTGAATTAAGTGATACCATCATTGAGCTAACCAGACAGGTCAATGAACTGCAAGCTAAGTCTCACGAAAAAGACAAGCGCATATGCATGATGAAGGGCAAACTTAATCGAAGACGATATTGATCTGGCATATCGCTGGGCGAAATCTGGCACTGTCACCGACTAAATCCTCGGCCACCTTATTTACGACGTGGACAGCGCAGGTGAAAATGGAGGCTGCATCAAGCTCCCAACTGTCACACATCCCAAAATCTTAGGAATCACTTTTGATAACATGTCCAACTATGGTGCTCATGCAGTCGCGATTACCCTCAAAGTACAAAGCCGCAACAAAATTCTCAAGTCACTAGCTGACAGCACTTGGGGAAAACCAAAAGGCAAAACACCGCACTCAGAACTGCCACGGGTTGTCTTCTTGTGTCACCTGAACACCATGGCCAAAGCGAGGCAAATATGCTCGGAGTTAAAGAGCATAGCGAGATGTGGACCACGCAATTGCTGTTCAATTGTTGCAAACCGCACTGAAACTAAACATGCGTCCGCTCGACGGACATCCGCTTTCCAGGAGAATAAGGAGATCTCTCCGTTTGATCCGAAGGTGCTTTGACGGACGCTCAAACTCATCCATACAGAGTCGGTAAACTCCTTTGTTAGTTCTCGCCCAGTGAATGCCGTCATCCAGGCACAGGTTCCACCTGTTGCGGAAGAACTGGGGAGACAAGAGTTATGCTCGCTCAACTTCGTTATGGATATTGTAACAGATCAAACTCTTATCAATACAGACTGGCCCCTGGCAGGCCAAATGTCTGGTCGGCCTGCAGTGTGTCTCCCCATGACACTAACCATATACTTATCTGCTCAACTGAGCTGAATCTTCTAACAGGAATTTCACTCTGGTCCAATCCTATCAAAGCCGCGCGGTTAATGGGACTTCCGTTAGAAGATTGATTACAATGCTAGGTAAGGAAAGTGACGACTAGGCAGGGTGAAGCATCGCTAGCGCAACAACAACGAGCACAGTAACATTATTTATTTAAAAACAGGATCAGGCAATGTAGACATAGCTCTCGTTGAAACTAACATAACAAGTGATGGGCAGAATTTGTTTATAATAAATGTATTTAACGTAGAGTATCTTAATAGTAAAAATAAAAAAAGGCGGAGGTATAGCTGTTTTTCTAGCTGAAAGTATTTCATATAATTTCTCTGTTATTGGAACTGTCTCTTTTGAAGCACTGGTGATTAATCTAATAAATAGTAACACCTACAAACAGAACCGTATGCACGCTACATGTCCATCTCTTCTGAGTTTATAAGCGAACTCGAGGGTATTTTAAAAACGTTAGCTCAATATTAATAGGCGTTGCGAACATAAATATTATTCAAAACGAAAGCAATAACGCTGATAGTTACCTGGATATGTTGGTAGCTTGTGCTTTGCACACAGTCATAAGCGCCCAGTTGAAAAAGGAAGGAGTAAGAATCACTTACGGAAGCTCTTCTCCGGAGTCTAGAGAGCCGTAACTTCGTTAATGATTCGTTTTATGAAATTGGCCAAATTTCCGGGCCTTCCCTTTTCGCTTCCAAAAGAATGGCTTTTAGAAGGAGTTCGCTTCAAGCATTCCATATATGTCGCGGTGTAAGGCATTAACGCCTCGTTTCCGAAGGAATTGCTTTTATGCTTGACACATCGCTCCTCGAGAAGGTGCACAGAAAGTGCTATCTGTGGAACGCTGCGGAAGCGTGCCTTGATATTGCCGCCTTGAGGGAAGCGCTTGACAACTTTTCTACTGGGCCAGTTCACAAGAGTGTACATAAAAAGAGGTACTAGACCACAAATTTGTAAGAAGTATGGATGCCAATATACACAGCTATCCTCAATCAAAAAGAAGTTCCATGAAAATGCCGAATGAAACGGTTCACGGCATCTTCTTTCAGCTATTTAATAGTTTCAAAATCCGTTTCAAACGGAATCCTAGCTTATCGTTTTCCGGTTTTATTCAACAATTACTTTTTTTTTTCATTTTTATTTGTTATACCTAGTAGTGCTACGCACACAAGGTATATTAACTTTAGTCGCTTAACGGCAGTATGTAACGGCATAAACGGATCGAGATAGATATTGACTTATATATATCAAAATGTTCAGGACGAAAAGAGAAATTGATTAAGTCATGTCCGTCCGTCCGTCCGTCCGTCTGTGAACACGATAACTGGAGTAAATTTTGAGATATCTTAATGAAATTTGGTATGCAGGTTCCTTGGCACTCATCTCCGAGTGGGCAAAATCGGACAATAGCCACGCCCACTTTTTATATATAGAATATTTTCGAAAACACAAAAAAAGTGATTACTCAGTACATAATACACCTATAAGGATAAAATTTGGGGAATACATTGAGATTGAGGCATAAAATAAAATGTTCAAGCAATTTTTGAAAATGGGCGTGGCACCGCCCACTTTTGATTAAGTCAAATTTAGAAATAATATTAATCATAAATCAAAAACCGTTCAAGATATCGAAACGAAATTCAGCACGCAGGTTTCCAGGTATACAAGGGATATTCCAGGAAAAAATAGGCGGGATCGGTTAAGGTCTACGCCCACTTTTATATGCAAAATTTTGAAGAGGATCGTAGATATATTAAATAGGCAATAACTTTTCGTAAAATAGCTTTACATCATTTATATTTCACTTTTAAAGTTTCCGTAAACAAAGAAATCCCAAAACTTGAAATTTTCGAAAATGGGTGTGGCCCTCCCCTTTTATAGTGGACTATTCCACAAAACTTTTTATGCCGTAACACCGCCAAAAATTGATTTGTCGAAACGAAAACTGGTGATAAATGGGCGAAATCGTTTAATGTCCACGCCCAGTTTTTTAACATAGTTCGGAAAATTTTTTTTGTAAAGTTTAAAAAGCGATATTTCTACAACTAAGGAAGTTATATCAATCAGATTTTGCACAAATAATAAGCTTTTTAAGAAAAACTCGGCCAAAAAAAAACATTGTCAATTTTGAAGAAGTAGGCGTGGCGCCGCCCACTTTTCAGCAAATCGGTCTCCACTTGGTCCTTCCATCGGAGTGGTGGTCTCCCTCTTCCTCTGCTTCCACCGGCGGGTGCCGATAAGAATACCTTCTGGGCTGGAGCATCTTCGCTCATTCGCACTACATGGCCTAGCCAGCGAAGCCGCTGTGTTTTAATTCGCTGAACTATGTCGGCGTCTGCGTAAAGTTCATACAGCTCATCATTAAATCTTCTTCGGTACTCGCCGTCGCCAACGCGTAGAGGTCCACAAATCTTTCGAAGAACCTTTCTCTCGAATACTCCCAGAGCCGCCTCATCAGATGTTGTTAGTGTCCACGCTTCTGCACCATATAGCAGGACGGGTGCGATGAGTGACTTGTAGAGTGTTATTTTCGTTCGTCGAGAGAGGACTTTACTTTTCAATTGCCTACTCAGTCCGAAGTAGCATTTGTTTCCAAGAGTGATTCTTCGTCGGATTTCTAGGCTAACATTATTGTTGGTATTAATGCTGGTTCCCAGGTAAACGAAGTCCTTTACTATTTCGAAATTATTGCTGCCAACAGTGGCTTGGTTGCCAAGGCGCGAGTGCGCTGACTCTTTGCATGATGACAGAAGGTACTTCGTTTTGCCCTCGTTCACCACCAATCCCATTTTCTCCGCTTCTTTTTCTAATTTGGAGTAAGCAGAAGTTACGGCGCGGTTGTTAAGGCCAATGATATCAATATCGTCAGCATATGCCAACAGTTGCACGCTTTTATAAAATATTGTTCCAGCGCGGTTAAGTTCTGCAGCTTGTATTATTTTCTCCAGCATTAAATTAAAGAAATCACACGATAGGGGGTCACCCTGTCTGAAACCTCGTTTAGTTTCGAACGGCTCGGAGAGGTACTTCCCAATTCTGACCGAGCTGGCGGTGTTGCTCAAGGTCATTTTGCATAGCCGTATAAGTTTTGCTGGGAAACCAAATTCAGACATAGCGGCATATAGGCAATGTATTATACTCCTGCCAAAAATTAGCGAAATCGGAAGACACACAAGCAAAATATTCCGGGACGTAGTTAATAGCCCACTGCAATAGCGAAGTTATACAAAGTGGCGCAAAAGTAATCCTCCTATCTTTTCTGATTTTCATACCTTTCAGAAATATTAAATGTATGTAAGTATGAGAAGAAGAAGAAGAGAAAAGTTCACTAAAATGATCAGCACGATGAGCGGAGTCGATTTAGCCACGTCCGTATCTCCGTCCGTCTGTCTGTCTGTCCGTCTGTCTATTTGAACGGAAACTAGTCCCTCAGTTTTACAAAAGAATGCTGAAATTCGTTGTTTGCTTTCGCCATTTTAAAATATACTAGCAAACCCGGTAGACGTTGTTTTGACGTTTTGATACATAGAACACATCTATATATAAAATGTCATTAACTAGAACCAAATAAACTCCTAACTATACCGAACTGTAGCTTTATATATCCTGGGGGCTTTTCCAAAAGCTATATACAGACTGTGTCGCGCCCAGCGAACTCCTGAACCTATCGGGAAAGTTCAAGAGCAAAACAAAACACAAAATGATGTAGATATTGACTAAGTGACACATACGAGTATATCCAAATTTCATTAATTTACGCCAAAAAAGATGACGAATTGAAACTTTATATAGCCTGGGGGCGTGGCTCCGCCTACTTTTCCAAAACTATATATGGACTATGCTATACCCAGTGAACCCAAGTATATATTGTGAAAATTTCATAAAGATCGGTTGAGTTCTTTGGCGCCTATGAAAGACAGCTATTTTTGTTACGCAGACAAGGTATATTACTTTATTCGGCATAAACGAATCGAGATATATGTTTATTAATGTATATCAAAACGTTCAGGATGAAAAGTAAAATATCCGGGCAAGTAGTTAATACCCCACTGCAAAATGAAAGTTGTATATCTTTTTTGATTTTCGTACCTTGCATGAACATGAAATGCTTGTACGTATGAGAAGAAAAAGAGATAGTCCCATCAAAAAGTATACTGAAATGATCAGGAGGATGGGCTGAGTCGATGTAGGCATGTCCGTCTCTCGATACTTCTCTCTGTAAAATAGACCTGCGTAAATTGAGATGGCATAATAGATCACTACTAGGTATATAATGTTCGGTTCCACCCGAACTTAGACTTCCTTACTTGTTTTTTCTTATTTTTGACATGTTCCAGCAAATACAACAACAACAGACGGCCACTTCAATGTATCCTTGTCCGTATTGTTTTATTTCACTTAAAGAGCTGAAAGAGAACAAAGAAGACGATTCAACTGATAGTGAGTATGATGAATTGAAGTCTGGGTCGAACTGTTTAAAAGTTAGCAACGCTTGTTTACGTTTAAAAACTTATGGAGATTTGAAAAATGACCATGAGCAGTTTATTCTTGCGGATGGACACAAGAAAGTTGCAATGGAAAATCATAGCACTGTTAAATCGCATCACCTCAAAGAACATGATGATGTATTTGTTGAAAAATGTCCAGTTCCCGAATTACATTTATTACAAGGATATGTTAACCATTTGTTCTGAAACGGATTAGTGCCGCTGCTTACAGAAGAAAAAGCATTACTGTGGCCAAAGAAGTTGAAAGTCATTTCCAAGAATTATCATGGCAAGATTTTTGAAGGAAATGCTTGTAGACAACTTTTACAAGAGTCAGATGCACTTGATGATCCAGAAATTTATTCGAATGTAGGCAAATTTTGCAGTTGCTGCTTTCAAAGCTATGAATAAAATTGTGAAATGTTGTTTTTCTACATCGACACTCGGCCAAGATTTAGATAAACTCATTAAAGAATTGAAGATAGCTTATGCTAGTACAAAAGTTTCTGTGACATTAAAAGTTCACGTCATTTCCGAACATCTTGAGAATTCTCTGCATTTCCTGGATGGCGAAGGACTTTGGTCAGAGCAGCCAGGTGAATCAGTGCACAGAGACTTTTTAAATGTTTGGAACCGCCACAAAATCAACGTGATAGATGATCCATCCTATCCAGCAAGATTGAAAAAAGCGGTCGAAGAATACTCCTCATTACATATTTAAATTTGGCATTACAAAAATTTAGTTTAGTATTATTATTTGGTTGAAACCGTATCGTTCTTTCCAATCTTTTTATAGGTTATAGTAATAAACAGCTATTTTTCAAATATCATACGTTCTTATCATTCCAAAATAATTTAATTCATTTCTAAATTACTAAACAAAAAAAAAAAAAAAAAAAAAACAAAACAAAAAAAAAAAACAAAAAAAAAAAAAAAAAAAAAAAAAAAAAAAAAAAAAAAATACAAAACAAAAAAAAAAAATTGAACCGTCGTACCATCACGTCCACGTCGTGGTTCTGGGTTAGGCTGAGAGTGGTACAAGAGTAGAAATTACATTTAAAAAGCACTGACTTTCATAATCCGCTAAAACGTGTCGTCAAAAATACATAAGTGAAAGTTTATAAAAATTAAAAAAAAAAGTTATTGTTGAATAAAACCGGAAAACGATCAGCTAGGATTTCGTTTGAAACGGATTTTGAAACTATAAAATAGCTGAAAGAAGATGCCGTGAACCGTTTCATTCGGCATTTTCATGAAACTTCTTTTTGATTGAGGATAGCTGTGTATACTATCAGCAGTATCTGATCACTACTCGCTATTACGAGTATGTGGAATTTCTCTTGAACAATACGACAGCAGGAACAGAGACAAAGAGGTTATATCTTATGTTATAAATAGCAGAAAAGTTAATGAGCAGATATGTAGCTTAGACTGGGCTTACATCGTTGACCTAGATAATGTGTACGAAATGTGTAGTAAGATTCAATTTTATTTAAAAAATACCCATTAGAATTCAACAGCATGAAAAAAAATAAAGAAAACCCAATGAATGGACAGCAGAGTTAGTTTCATTTTGCAAGATTAAAGATACCTTGAAGATATGCAAACAGAACATACCTATAAAAGTTTAAAAATGCTGTTAGTAAGCAAATACAAATTGCAAGGAATAAATCTTTTGAAATTAAATAAATAGATAACAAAAACGATATAAGGACCCCCTTGAAAATAATAAATGAAATTATAGGTAAAAAAAGGAAAGAAAAAAATTATGTTAGCAACACCTTTGCGATTTTCCCGCAAGCATTTGAAGAGAGTGCCCTGAATGCTAAACATGAATGCGATATTAGAACTTAAAATGTGGTTAGTAATAATATAGCGAATTTTATTTACTTATCGGAGACCAGCTGTGGTATACCCTGTGATAACCAAACTAAAAAATCTTAGCTTAAGGAGCAGCACGGAAAAAAATACCCCTAAAATATCTGTAATAAGACCTATCTATAGAGCAGGATCAAAATCTGGCTCTACAAAATATCGTCTAATATCAATACTATCTGTGGGAGAGCTTCTAGACGCATTCGGTAATATGGTTAATGAAGATCTTGGTAAAAATGCCCATGTCTTAGCGGTATTCGTAGATTTCAGCAAAGCAAAACGCAAGAATAAGGATAGAGTGCTTAAGATGGTTTAAGAGCTGTCTGGAGCTAGGGAAATACAACATTAGAATAAAGAGTGAATACAGTGGACAAAAAAAAGGCAACATGTGGGGTACCGCAGGGATCTCAATTAGGGCCACAATATGAGGCTTGTTGCTTTCTAAGCACAAACGCTTGAATAATACTCAATACCTGCACTGAATCAAAACCTAGATTGCTTTGAGCGCTGAACTGCGTGTTTCAATGGATGTGTGTCGCCCTATCCAACTTAGATATTTGTAGCTGGGCACAAAAAAAGGAAATTAGAGCAATATGAGGCTTTTTGCTGCTCTCTAAGCACAAACGCTTGAATAATTGCCAATACCTGCGGTGAGTAAAAACCTACCAAAGTGAGGCTGTGTTGGTGAGAGCGCTTCGATAGCACGAACCAACCTCCGAAAAATTCGATTATTTTAGAATGCATCCGGGGTGAGTCGCAAAGGAGGATGCGAGTAATGCCAGTTCTGATCACTTTGTATGGGTTGAACTGTTCACATTTGTTTGAGCATGTCCTATGGAGAGACTATTGTACCCATTTATACCCGAACGGTTTCGAAGGGACTAATCCACTTTCTATCCAAACGGGTACTTTGAGCTCCTTTAAGTATACTACAAAAACTAACATTGACATACATACATCCCTACGAGTATGCTACACAAATGAAAATTTACTTTTGTACATTGAATTATAACCAACTGTAGACTAAAGGGACTAATCGCGGTTCGCTCTCTTTAGAGATTAGTCACAGGATTTTTTGCAGGGCAACTGATATGCATTTTAGTCACTTGTTAGACAGCAACGAGTAAGTACATATGTATGATACTGTTGCATTTTGTTAATGTAAATTGAATGTTTAAAATAGAATAAACAAATAGGTCCGTTCAATTTCTCTGAATATACATAATTTTTGATAAAAATAATTATTCAATTTTTAAGATGCATTTACGTTGTAAAAAATGCAACATACATTCATGCATATGCTATCCACCGCTTAAACAAGCGACAGCCACACTTGATGTTGTTCTAAATCAATGACTAAAGAAAGAGTGAGAGAGGAGTAGGTGTACTTTTGAGGACCACCTTATATCGCTAAATGTTAACTAAGGCCTTTCGTGGGTGGAGTATGATAATTTAAAATATGAATTTAAAAAAATCGGTCCATGAGTTTTATATTTTATCTGTATAGTACTTGTAGCTACACCCGTAGAAAATCCGTACTTGCATCAGTGAGAATCCATTATGGTAGATGACTTCAATGATACAGGGTGGCTGATGAATTTTGCTACATTAAGAAACTCAAATAATTTTTTTTTCAGTGTATGGAATTCATTTTTCTTTTATTCATGTTAAAGCTCATTAAATTTTATTAAATATAGCTTAATTAGTTTTAAAAATAATGGAATTTAAATGCCCCCCTTTCTCGTCGATGCATGTGCGGTTTTGCTTTGAAGACTTCCTGTTTGCAATAACCCCACAAGAAAAAGTCAGGTGCAGTAAGGTCAGGCGACCTGGGTGGCCAACGGAATGTGGAGTTTCTGGATATCAGCTTATTGGGAAATTTTCGTCGCAATTCTGTCATAACAGGTTGGGCTATATGAGGAGCTGCACCATCTTGCTGAAACCACACAGAGTTGAAAGAAATTCTCATTCGGCGTAATTCTGGATAGAAAAACTCTCTCAACATGCTCAAGTAACGGTCTCCAGTAACCGTAACGGTGTGACCGTTTTCTTCGAAGAAGTAGGGCCCGACAATGCAGCGTGATGAAACTGCACACCACACTGTGACACGAAGTGGATGCAATTCCGTCTCATGGAGTATCTGTGGGTTGGAAGCACTCCATATTCGACAATTTTGTTTGTTTATGTTGCCGTTTAAATCGAAATGGGCCTCGTCAGACATGAAAAGACAGTTCAACATGTTTCCATCCTCTTCCACCATTTGAAGCATCTTCTGGCAAAATTCCAAGCGAATCGGCAAGTCTGCAGCGTTCAGTTTGTTGGCCATTTGAATTTTATATGGGAATAAGTCCAAATCTTTGTGCATAATTGACTGTAATGACTGTCTGCTTACACCCATTTGAGCAGATAAGCTTCTTGTCGAAACACGTGGATTGTTTTGTATGGCAGCAGCTACAGCAGCGATTGTTTCCTCCGTTCGAACTGAAGGGTTTCGATGGTAAGGTCTTCTGTTGACTGTCCCATGCTCGGCAAAATTGTTTACAAGTCTTATTATGGTCCATCTGCTCGGAGGATTGCCGCCAAACGTGCGCCTATACTCTCTTTGAACCGAAACTACGGACTCCAGTGCGTGATAGCGGCGGACAATCCAAATTCTTGTTTCAGTGTCCCAGTTATCCATTTTTGTTAAATGTAAAAGTCAATCTGCAAAATAAAATAAAAATTTACCAGATTCATTAAATGGAAAAAAAGTAATTAAATTTTTTTTTGGTAGCGGCTTTCATTAGCCACCCTGTACTTCGGAGATACAATGGTTAACATGGGACTCAGTATTTTATCTGTTCTGAGAAGCAGCGAAGCGTAGCCGGGTCTTGTAGTTTTTTATTACTCAAAATCTTTAAACTACTTACAAAATTTCAGTTAGATAAAAAAACGTGTGCTTACAATGATTAGGTGAATTTTACTATCAGCTGTTTGAGTTACCATATCATAGGAGATCAGTAGTTGCCACAATACTCCCCCTGTAGTTTGTTCGCAAGTTAAAAATGCTGACTTTAATTGGTCGATCGATGCTTTCGTCTCCCTGCCGTTGGCATCGATAAAGTAGTATTCGGGAGTACGTTTCACGACCTTATGTGGACCTAAGTATAGCGGCAAACATTTTGGTCTTTCAGGTTTGTAGATGCGGATGAACAAATGGCTTCTTAACCGTGTGTCAGGCGATGTCAACGGGGCGTAGGGCCTGCATGACGTCGCAAAGCTGCTGAACTATTTCAAATTCTCTTCTTTTGTCCCCATTAACGAAATATTCGGACGGTAACTTAAGCGTCGTACCATACACGAGCTCTAATGCTGTGCAATGCATGTCTTCTTTAAATATGGAACGTAGCCCTAGTAATATTATTGACAAATACGATGTCCATATTCGAGAGTCATAACACAAAATCGCTGTTTTTAGGTTCGATGCCTTCGATGGTTCCTAAGTGCCGAATTCCCAATAAGTTCATCAACTTTTGAAAAATGGAGCCAACGAACTGTGGCCTCAAATCGGATATTACATCGATGGGCACGCCCAACCTTAAAATCCAACCGCTGATCAAGGCACGTGCTACTGTATTAGCAGTTGAATCAAATATAGGAATAGCTTATCGCCAATTCAACAGACTCCTGTTGTTGCGCTGGTTACCTGGAACCAACGAAAAAAGCGGTGATTGTGTGTATTGCTTGCTTCAGAAATCGCCGGTAGAAATTCATCATCGCCAAAAATCGTTTTAGCTCTGCGATAATGGGTCGTGGGTAATCAAGCAAAGCTTTCACGCTCTCTGGAAGCGGAAGAACTCCTTGGCAGATGATGCGGCCATTATGGTGATTGATGGTTAGGCCATTATCTTTTAAATACGATATGCCGAAGCAATGCAATTGGATTTTATTAGCGTTATTAGCACAATAATCGCCACAAGGTCTCCACGACCCGTCCGCCTTTTTTCACCATATGAAGTCGGCTGGCCCAGTTGCTAGACGAGGGGCGACCGATGCCCAACTTCATAAGCGTTTCAAATTCTGCGCGTGCTGCGCTTAGCTTCTGCGGTGATAGTCGACGAGGTTTCAAGAAAACGGGATGTCCTTTGGTTTCAATGCGGTGAGTGACCATCGCTTTTATTTTTGTTTCTAGATTCGCATTACGTGTTATTTCCGGGTTTTGCTTTAAGATGTTCGGGAAGGGTGCGCTGGCATCAATTGTTTTCACTAATGCGTTAAGTGCAACTAAAGCATTTCATGGAGAAATTTCCTGCTGCCAAAACTCAACTCGATCCATTGTATCGCGAGACACCAGGTTTCCTATCATATCGTCAAAAACAATAATCGTCACCATGATCATTAACGACCTTCACAAAAATCTTTTACACGGGGGGGCCACAACTTATTCAGACCGTGTCACAACGCCGCTTTTGGGTGATAGGCACGCGAGGATTGGTTCGACAAATCTTTCATAAGTGTACTACATGTCGGCGTCAAAGTTGTAGTCGACGCCAGCAAATGATGGCAGATCTACCAAGTTTTAAAGTGACCCTTCTCGGTCACTAGCGTGGATATGGTCGGCTATTGTGGGACATTTTTCTGGCGAATAAAAAGTTCCACAAGGAAAGAATTCCGAGCGGATATTTAGAATCGGACTGCATTGACAAATTTTAGCAAGTTTTTCATTCAACATAGACTGCAAAGCACGCATTTCGCAACGAAGATCGTCGATTTTCTTCGTTTGTCATGCTTTCCTACTAGGGACGTCGATTTTCAGGATTTGAAAGTTCAATTCAATTAAGTGCTAGTGCCAAAAAGAACGGAGGAGTTATGCCGCTTTTAAAACCCCCTATACGGTATCTATAGTGCTAATAAAAGTTTCATTTCGAAAAATTACTTCACCTGTAGATTGATTCTCTGCATTTGAGAATGATCGTTCTGGCTCAACACTAGTAGGTTGGATTGCTGATAAGAAGTTAAATGCTTTCTGAACAAAACTACTTTCAAATTATATTCGTTTCCATTGTGAGACATTTTTAAGCTATAAGTCAGAACTTGATTCAACTTTTCTTTAAGATTTACTTCCTTGTCGGCCTATACAACTTCGTCGTTGTTATTAGTATTGTTTTCGTGAAAGATATGGTTGTCTTTATTATAAAGGATGCTCTCGAGGTCAGCAAGCATAGACTGACTTGTTCTCTAATGGTAATAAAGCTAACAGCATAAAAATCAAATAAATATCAGATATTTTAATGTTGGCTGGGTGGAAAACACTAGTAATTTCTTTAATAGTGCATATTCATTTTGCTTTCTTTAGTCTACAGATTAAACAAATCTGATGACAAGAGTCGTAAATCTTACATAATATGAGTTAAAAGTCATAGGCTAGGTTAGGTTAAGAGAGCGCGCATGGGATATCCCACTCTTCCACTCGGAGACACTTATGTCCATTGTGAATGTTCGAATGTTCTCATTGCATGCAGGATAGGGGCATATCCGTCCGAGCAGGTATTACTCATTTAGTCCTTTTTAAACCATTTATTCTCCTATATGAACTTTAGAAGGTGCGATGGATCCACTTCCCTGCCAGACTGTCGAAAAAGCGTGCTCCCAGAAATCCGAGACGCCTTGACTGTAGTCCTGGGCACTGGTGCGATAGCCCAATGTCTGCAAGTACCCTTACCGCAGATTTGTTAAGTTTGAGAAAGAAGGTAGTTCTTTTCCTTTCCAAAAATGGCCATATGGACCTTGAGACTTCGCTGTCATCCCGGTTGGTCCATAGTAAACTCGATGGTTTAAAAGAATGCTCATCGATTTTCCTTAGCGGATTTCCCAATGGCGGACGGTATTGACTGCCTCGTGTATGTCCATTTCGGGGCCCTTCCTGGCCATCTCATCGACTATTTCGTTTCCATCGATACCGCTGTGTCCGGGGACCAGCAAAGCGAAATGTTGAGATGTTCCAGAGCGTTCAGTGCGGTTGGGAACCTTCAAACCATTCTAGATTTTATCACCTTCGATTCTAATGCCTTTAAAGCAGCTATCAAAAAAGATCGATACATTTATCGCTGGTACTATATTCTCGCGCAGCAATCCAGCTGAATTTTCTATGGCGTATATTTAAAAGTCATAACTTAACAATTATTCCATGATTCATTTGTACAAATATAGATGTTAGGTTGTTGATGTTGTCGGAATGTCGGATTGGCATTGTAAGTTATTTGGAAGGTTGGCAAGGACGCGCTTCCAATCCTCCCATTCTTGCTTGCCAGCTCAAGACTATGGTAGATCCTTATGATTTATTAGGGTACATATTTAAACGTTGTCTTATTGTTTAGCTTTCAAGGGTTTGTGATGCTGTCGGCGCGCGATTCCGAGCAGCACAGTACATATATTACCCAATTAGATAAGGCGCTTATAGCTAACATTTGGCACTGCGCTGAGGTGTGGTTGGATAGGACGTGTTTCCAAGCCACTCCTTATTTAAAATAGTAAGCAGATGCCTCTTAATAGAAACAAGCGAATCAGAGGTATCACAACTGTTGCAGCTGTTATTATTGTAGTCCTGGCACAAACAACGAAAAGTTCATGCAACTCAAAATTCGATTTGCATGTGATTAGGAAAATCGGTTAATAGTTTTACTATAAATAAAACACCGAGTATTTTACGACGACTGTGCAACATAGGAAGATCTATAAGTTTTAGACTACTGTAGTTGGAAGGGAGATTCCTTACCGGATCCCATTACCTACTGAATTGGGTATCCGCTAGGGTGACTGACCCGGTTTTTTCAAACCGGTTTAAACCGGGGTTTTCTTAATTTTTCAGCCGGTTATTTTGTAATCGTAATTTTTCGATTACCGATTTTTACGAAGCTTATGAACGTCTAGCATTTGCGAAATAACCGAATATGCCAGCATGCTAAGTAGCTTTGCAAATTGCAATCATCATATTTTAATGAAATTGCGCGATATATGTATAGAAGAGCGCGTCAAATTTTTTTCTATTAGGAGTATAGCAAAAACGTAATCTACAGATGTTTCTAAGAAAAATTGCTGAAGACAGCATAGCTCTAAGTGCGATTTCGAGTCCCCCACTTTTGCAAAATAAATATTTTGCCATGTGAATGTAGGGTTTGGCCAAAAAATCGTATAGCTTCTGATAGAATTATGGGAAAAATTTCATACTGGGCTTACTTTAAATATATTTTACGTACATTTCAGAATCTTTATTAATATCCATGGTGTTTTTGAATTTTAGTAGAGATACCAAGCTTAAATTATGAGAAATAAGTCTAAAATGAACTTTTAACTACAGGGTGGCTGATGAAAGCCGCTACCAAAAAAAAATTAAATAACTTTTTTTCTATTTAATGAATCTGGTTAATTTGTTTTTTATTTTGCAGATTGACTTTTACATTTAACAAAAATGGAAAACTGGGACACTGAAACAAGATTGTCCGCCGCTATCACGCACTGGAGTCCGTAGTTTCGGTTCAAAGAGAGTATAGGCGCACGTTTGGCGGCAATCCTCCGAGCAGATGGACCATAATAAGACTTGTAAACAATTTTGCCGAGCATGGGACAGTCAACAGAAGACCTTACCATCGAAACCCTTCAGTTCGAACGGAGGAAACAATCGCTGCTGTAGCTGCTGCCATACAAAACAATCCACGTGTTTCGACAAGAAGCTTATCTGCTCAAATGGGTATAAGCAGACAGTCATTACAGTCAATTATGCACAAAGATTTGGACTTATTCCCATATAAAATTCAAATGGCCAACAAACTGATCGCTGCAGACTTGCCGATTCGCTTGGAATTTTGCCAGAAGATGCTTCAAATGGTGGAAGAGGATGGAAACATGTTGAACTGTCTTTTCATGTCTGACGAGGCCCATTTCGATTTAAACGGCAACATAAACAAACAAAATTGTCGAATATGTAGTGCTTCCAACCCACAGATACTCCATGAGACGGAATTGCATCCACTTCGTGTCACAGTGTGGTGTGCAGTTTCATCACGCTGCATTGTCGGGCCCTACTTCTTCGAAGAAAACGGTCACACCGTTACGGTTACTGGAGACCGTTACTTGAGCATGTTGAGAGAGTTTTTCTATCCAGAATTACGCCGAATGAGAATTTCTTTCAACTCTGTGTGGTTTCAGCAAGATGGTGCAGCTCCTCATATAGCCCAACCTGTTATGACAGAATTGCGACGAAAATTTCCCAATAAGCTGATATCCAGAAACTCCACATTCCGTTGGCCACCCAGGTCGCCTGACCTTACTGCACCTGACTTTTTCTTGTGGGGTTATTGCAAACAGGAAGTCTTCAAAGCAAAACCAACAAATTTGAATGAACTAAGGCAATCCATTCGAGAAACAATTGCGGCTATTCCTTTCTCAACTCTCCAAGTAGTAATGAACAACTTTTTGGTAAGATGCCGCACATGCATCGACGAGCAGGGGGGGCATTTGAATTCCATTATTTTTAAAACTAATTAAGCTATATTTAATAAAATTTAATGAGCTTTAACATGAATAAAAGAAAAATGAATTCCATACACTGAAAAAAAAATTATTTGAGTTTCTTAATGTAGCAAAATTCATCAGCCACCCTGTATGATTAAATAAGATTCGTACCCGCCTCTGTACGACAAAACAGGTGCAACAAAAAAACGCAGGGAAAGCTGGACGTCGAAAAGCTACAATCGCAACAGACCACCAATTATTTCGCAGATCGCCTCTCACACCTGCTCTCCGCTGGAATGATGATGAAGAGTGCCGCGCTGCAACGAAAAGAAAGGACAAGCCTACAAGGCAACGCTGGGATCGAATGCAACTTGGAGTGTGTGTGAACACTACCGCGAGTTGAAGAGGGAAGCGAGGCGGCTTTTCCGGGCGAAAAAAAGAGAGGCAGAAAAGCGTGAAATAAAGGAGCTTGAGATGCTGGCCAACGGGAATAATGCCCGAAAATTCTATCAAAAAATTCGGCGAATGACAGAAGGTTTCAAACCCGGGGCAAACTCCTGTAAGAATGAGAACGGCGACCTGGTGACCGATGTTCAGAGAACACTCAGAATATGGAGGGATCACTTCTCTGCCCTTTTAAATGGAGAAACTGAGCAAGAAACCAGAGAAGATGCCGAACCCGAGCCCACAATCGAAGATGATGGAATTGACGTTCCACAACCCGACTACAATGAGGTGCGAATAGCAATATCCCGATTGAAAAACAATAAAGCAGCTGGCGCTGATGGTTTGCCTGCTGAGCTATTCAAACACGGAGGCGAGGAGCTGGTAAGGCGCATGCATCAGCTTCTATGCAGAATTTGGTCGGATGAATGCATGCCTGAAGATTGGAATCTAAGTGTTCTCTGCCCAATCCACAAGAAGGGCGATCCTGCAAACTGCGCCAACTATCGCGGAATCAGCCTTTTTAATATCGCATATAAGGTCCTATCAAGCGTATTGTGCGAAAGACTGAAACCTGATGTGAACAGACTGATTGGACCTTATCAGTGTGGCTTCAGACCTGGTAAATCTACCATCGACCAGATTTTTACAATACGCCAAATCTTGGAAAAAACCCGTGAAAAAAGAATCGACACGCATCATCTCTTTGTTGATTTTAAAGCCGCTTTCGATAGCACGAAAAGGAGCTGCCTATATGCCGCTATGTCTGAATTTGGTTTCCCCGCAAAACTTATACGGCTATGCAAAATGACCTTGAGCAACACCGCCAGCTCGGTCAGAATTGGGAAGTACCTCTCCGAGCCGTTCGAAACTAAACGAGGTTTCAGACAGGGTGACCCCCTATCGTGCGATTTATTTAATTTAATGCTGGAGAAAATAATACAAGCTGCAGAACTTAACCGCGCTGGAACAATATTTTATAAAAGCGTCCAACTGTTGGCATATGCTGACGATATTGATATCATTGGCCTTAACAACCGCGCCGTAACTTCTGCTTACTCCAAATTAGAAAAAGAAGCGGAGAAAATGGGATTGGTGGTGAACGAGGGCAAAACGAAGTACCTTCTGTCATCATGCAAAGAGTCAGCGCATTCGCGCCTTGGCAACCAAGCCACTGTTGGCAGCAATAATTTCGAAATAGTAAAGGACTTCGTTTACCTGGGAACCAGCATTAATACCAACAATAATGTTAGCCTAGAAATCCGACGAAGAATCACTCTTGCAAACAAATGCTACTTCGGACTGAGTAGGCAATTGAAAAGTAAAGTCCTCTCTCGACGAACGAAAATAACACTCTACAAGTCACTCATCGCACCCGTCCTGCTATATGGTGCAGAAGCGTGGACACTAACAACATCTGATGAGGCGGCTCTGGGAGTATTCGAGAGAAAGGTTCTTCGAAAGATTTGTGGACCTCTACGCGTGGGCGACGGCGAGTACCGAAGAAGATTTAATGATGAGCTGTATGAACTTTACGCAGACGCCGACATAGTTCAGCGAATTAAAACACAGCGGCTTCGCTGGCTAGGCCACGTAGTGCGAATGAGCGAAGATGCTCCAGAAGAATAAAATTTAATGAGCTTTAACATGAATAAAAGAAAAATGAATTCCATACACTGAAAAAAAAATTATTTGAGTTTCTTAATGTAGCAAAATTCATCAGCCACCCTGTACTATATTATCATTTTTAACAAATTTCTTATGGAAAACTTTTTTTCTTTACATCTAAAATAAGTTCAGAACATTTCCAACAACTTTCATTCGGACAGTTTTTCTTTTTTCGAATTCGTTCAAAAAGTTTTCAAAAAAAAAAACCTATATTTTCAAGTAATAAGCAAAAAACACAATTTTTATACTTTTTATGTAATTTATTTAAAAAATTATTTAGAATTGACCATTTTAACGTATTTTTCACAATAAAAGTAATGTTATGTTATTATTTTTTAAAATCTTTTTTGCTCTCCATTCGTGGTTGTTTTTCCCGACTTTCTGCTGTAACAGCCATAACACCTTCACGTTTTTTTTCTATAACACGTTTGGAAACAGATGTTAACAACTGTACATATCTTTCTGTTCCTTGTATATATATGCATTGGAATATTAAGATCATCTAGTGTTGGCTCATCATAATCTAAGAATTGTACCAAGTGATCGGATGGAATATTTCTTGTGAATGCCGGTTCTTATAGTAAATTATAGTCATTCAGATCAATCATATCAGTATAATCTGAAGCAATAAAATTGATATTATATTTTTTGTAAACTCTGAGTTTAGTTGGATCAAGTAGTTTTTCTCAATAGTATACAATTTTTTTGATAGCTCTATCCCGTATGGCTTTTCTATCATCAAAAAACATTGTGAATAAAATGTTTTCTTGATGAGCGTAATATGAATTATTTTGGATTACACCATCTACAATATTAAGTAAATTACGTGGTAGGTATCGTGTCCAACGAATAAACTTTGATAAAAGTACGCTGCCGTATACAACAGACTTATAGTATTTTACATTGAAATACATTTGAACATAAATTCTAATAATATAAACTGCAAGAGTTTTCAAATTTTCCGATGGTGTATTAGTTGTTGTATATAGACGTAATACCCTGCTTGCTTTAGTTAGCCATCGAGAATGTACAACTGGTCCTGGTTTTATGTTAGCTAAATCAACAGAAACAGCACCATTTGAAATTGCTTTGGCCATTTGATATAAATATTTAACATCTGTAGATAATTCTTGTTCTTGTTCATCACTGATCATACCAGGCATAGTTTCCAATGCTATTGGTTCAAAATCACTTACAACCTGAAAAATAAATTTTTTAGATCAGTTAAAATTAGTATAACTTTCCTATTCTAATTTGATTGATTTAATTTTGAATTTTAACAAATGCATACCTGACATTTTTCACAGTTTTGAATGTCTTTGAATATACAGGGTGGCGCAAAAGTCATCCTCCTATCAGAAAATGCTATAAATTTTGCGATTGGCCCCTAAAGTCAGTTCTGTTTTGACATTTGTGTAGTAAACACATGCGAAATACACGTTAATAAACAATGTTACGCTACACTGCTCCAGAACGCGGAATATTGCTGACTATTTATTTGACCAATAATCGGTCGGGGCCAAACGGTTACTGTGAATGGTGAGCGCTACAGAGCAATGATCAACGAGTTCTTTTTGCCGCAACTTGATGAATTGGGATTGGAAAACATGTGGTTCCAACAAGACGGTGCAACAGCACACACTGCACGTGGCACAACCGATATGCTGAACATCGGAAGCTTACTTTTGCGCCACCTTGTATTTCCACTTGCTGCTCTTGGTCCACTAGTGACTTTTTATCTAATGCTCTGAATAAATGACCAAAGTGTAATTCATTGAAATGAAGCAAACATATAAACCAGTGCAGTGGTCTATTTAAATGCTTTTCAAAAAGTCTTATAACACCATTTTCTATTCCAGTATTAGCTGGTTCTCCATCGCGCATATGCCAATTAATTGATCTATTGACAGTTTTTTGATATTGAAGAATTCATTTAATTTTTTTAATCTGTGTTTTGCATTTTCTTCTTCACCCAAATTAACATACCCAAGTAATTCAGCATTAGGCTCTTTTAGAACAACTAAATGGGGTTCTTTTACCATATTATATCGTATATGTGATAAAGTGGATTCAGATGATGTAGAAGGATTTGGTTCATCCATTTTAAATTTAAATACAAAATATGATATTTTTCCTATAATTCTATCAGAAGCTATGAAGATTTTTTGGCCAAACCCTACATTCGTATGGCAAAATATCAAATAAACCTAAAGTAAAATACTGTTAAATTTTATTTTCTTTTCTTTTTTGTGTATTGTGGCTTCTGTATTTTTGTTTTGTGTATTATTTATAATTCTACTTGCAAACCCGGCGCACTTCGTTTCGCCATCAGATGGGTTCGTTTTTTTTAAATATTTCGTTTGGGCATTAAAAGATGAAGACAATTTTTTTTGTTTTATATTTGAAAAGGAAACATTTTATTTCATTTCACAACAGTACTGAATTCATTTCGATTACAAAAATGAAGTGTAATTTAGTTGAATTTCTATAAGTAAAAAAATGAAAGTGAATCCAAAGTAAATACTGAATCGAAGCGTTATACGTGTCCGCAAATTATCCGTCTCATTGAAGTGCTCTTTGGTAAACCACATTTTTTGTTTTTTTGTCTGACGTTAACACAAACAAAGCGGATGGCTCCCCAACTCGTGAACACGCAACGTATAGCTGACCATGTGAAAAACAATGATTTTCTAAATTTATCCCGCAAACACTAAGCGATTGGCCTTGCGACTTGTTTATTGTCATTGCGAACGCAGGGTTAACCGGAAATTGCAATCGTTTGAAGTCAAAGGGAAGATCAGTCGGAATCATTGGTATTCGAGGAATACATACTTTTTCACCCGCGTACTTTCCGTTAATAATGGTTGCCTCAATCAAATTCGGCATACGTTTTTTCACCGCAAGTCGAGTACCGTTACAAAGTCGCGGTGGATTCAAATTACGCAATATCATAATAACTGAGCCAACTTTGAGTTGCAAGTTATGTGGTGGAAATCCTGGTAACACCAGATAGTTCAAAAACTCCGTTGGATAATTTGCTACATCATCGGGATTTGTTTTGGAATCAACGGATTTGTATGTCACCAAATTGCCAGCGATTTTTGATTGAATCGTGAAATTCAGTGAGTGTACATCATTATTCTTTGCGGACAGAATTGCTCGTTGGCTTAACCAAGCATAATTCTGACAATTCTCACTAATGTTTGGGAAAACATTTTCAATAAGAGCTGATTGAGAGTCTGCAAATCGGCAAAAGTCGTTGGTAAGAGTAATTAATCCAGTTGTCGCATCAACTGGGACTTTTCCATTTCCAACAGCTAACAATTGTTTTGAAAACTGTGCAGCACTTTGATCATTTTGAAATTGAACTCTCATATTAGTGGTTAACGATAATGTTTTTACGTTATTCCACAAAGGTGATGCCTTCAGGCAAGCATTCAATTCATCTGCAGGCGTTCCACGCGGAATTACTGGCAACGTCTGCCAACAATATCATCAAGCCGCCAAAGATGTTGTTATTTCGCCGAAGATCCTTCAGTGTAAAGTTAAGTGCTTCAAGTGATTTCTTATTTGCCATTGTGCACTCATCCCAAACAATGCATTGCATCAACAATTTTCCAATTGCACTGGAGCGGATGAACATTGGATGCTGGAGTATCAACTATGTTTAAATTGAATGGCAACTTAAGCGCAGAAAGTGCAGTACGACCGCCATCTAGAAGAGTCGCCGCAATTCCAGATGATGCTAACGCCAAAGCTATGTCACATCTTGATCGAACAGTGGACAAAAACGATGAAAGTACAAATGTTTTCCCTGTTCCCCCGGGTGTCCACCGCTTGCATTAATGTTTCGTATACTTGTTTTTGCTGTTCATTCAGCAACGGCACATTATACGAATTCCTGCGATATTTCAACATTGTATTGCTGCTCTCGATTAAATTCTTGGTTGAATCCATCGTGCATCGATCGATTTGGCGCAATCATTCCTACTTCAATCAGTAGCTTGTTTGCAATATTCAAGCATTGATCCTCAATCAGAATCAATCCTTCATTGTAGATTTCATCGGTTATTTGCATCGTTTGAATTCGCAAGCGATGCAAGATATCTTCACATATGTCGTCTTTGTATTTGTTCCATAACTGAATTGGTTGTGAAGGGAAACATGTGGTGATGATTATTGCGAACAGCGTTGGCATTTGGTACTCATTTGATGAAACAACTGAATCCGCAAGTGTTAAATCCCAATGAGAATCGTTCTCCAGCAAACCCAATAGTTGACATGCTTCTGGATATGTTTGGTATTGGTGGCCATTCACAGTTTTCAAATGCGCAAATGATTTTGGTCCACATACATTTACCAACAGCAGTCGCAACATTCATAATTTGTAGGATGAACAGTACACATGCGACCTAGTGCATCAGTGGAAAACACCTGTGGCCAACCTGAAACTGGGGTTCCTTGTTTGCGACGTTGAAATTTCTTTGCTGATTGATTCCAAGTGTAATACTTGGGCATTTTAACGTACATCAGCGTCGATGCGAATGGATCTGCTTAACACATTGCAAAGAAGCTAGGCAATGTTGTCGTTGGTGGTCTCTCAGCTCGTTGGTGGTCCCTCTTTGTCCATTTTCCAAATGCACTGCTAAATGTACAACTGTGGGATATCTTTCATGAATTTGAAATGACAATAATCGCCACCTTGCTTCATTAGTACTGACGTATATGCCCATTTGGAAGTTGCTAATTTCGTCATTCGCATTTTCCGACGCAATACCAAACACAGCCATGTCGCTGCCTTTTGTCACGTATTTGCACAAATATTTGACTGATTTGGCCGAATGACAACTTTCAACGTTCACATGTGCTTTGAAAATTCGTGATAGCAGCGGGCAATATGGTACACTGAATTCATTTCCGATTTCGATCTCTTCATTTTGAACTTTAACTTTGATAGTTCGACCATTATCTTCTTTTGAACGCCGACGATAAATTGGATATCCATCGTTCCATCAGCCATGCAAGGCGATAGTGGATTTAATGCACCGCACGGTCCATGCACCATCTGTGTCGTCACAATGTCGTGTAGATGGGGATCATTGACTGGATCAGGAATTTCAGCTGATATGATGTAATCCACTTCATTTGAATGTAATTTGTTCAGCAACCAAATTAGGATATGAGCATGCGGTAGTTCACGCTTCTGCCATTCCACAGAGTACATATAACAACGTGTGTCACCAAACTCGATACTTAGTAAACACAGCAAACATAACCTTAAGTTTTTGCTGAAAAACTCTGGCGATTATGTCATGGCGATCTTGCGGTTGTTGGCCCGGGTCCAACTCACGTTCAATTTCCGTCCACTTCGGATTGCATGTGAACGTAATAAATAAATCCGGAGTTCCTTAATTTCGCACGTACGTCATAGCGTCTTGAGCGTATTCGTGCATGTGGCGTGGGCTTCCGATATAAGATGATGGGAGAATCGTCAGACGTCCAATATTCTGAACATTACCATCTGAATGAATAGCATCACGCAAGTGTATATAGTCCTCAGATCGTAGCTTTGGCTGATTGAATCGGATGAACGCTAAACGTTCGGTCTCGACTTTGACATACATATCGACAGCGAATTGCTGGAATAGGCGACGGCACTTCAGGATGAGATTGTCCTCATGTGTACGAATTATAGTACGATAGGCATAGTAATTCTTTGCGCTTAGATTTTTGTTCGTTGATATGCCTGAATATGCTAAATTAAATGGATTGTTAATGGAACCCAATAATAGCAATAACTAGTATGTTAATATTGTACCTGTAATTGGATCGACCATCTTCAACGTGATGTCGTATCCGTCTTGCCTTTGCCAATAAAGGATTGGATATTGTAACGCATCGTACAAACGATGTGTCTAGTTTACACGATGCATGATATTGCTTCTTCGCTGAACGACAATGTCTAGTGATTTAGTTTGATCGCCAACAATAATTGCAGCAACATCATCAACGGTGGGTGCTTTAAATCTTCTCACATGTTCACCTGTTGGGGTACGATCCGCTCTTATGACAAATTTGTGCGTATCCGATGGCATTCGTTCCAATGCTGTTTTGAACATAATAACGACAGAGTTATTATCATGAAAAAATGCTTGCAACTGTTCAATAATTCGTCTCTTTAACTGTTGGGTTCCCTCTATATTGCACCGCACATTCAGCTGATCCACCATCGACGAAATGAAATATATTTGCAGAAATTGATGCGGTTCATCTGGTGTTGGCACCATTGAACCATGCAAATGATATATTTGTCCTTGTATCTCCAAACAATCATTTGTTGAAGAATACAACGACTTCTGATCGTGTGATGGTGTAGTGTGTGGTGTATGTGTAGTTGTTATTTATTGCAATTGATTGTGTTGGTGTGATTGATTGGTTGTGTGTGTTGTATCTTTTACCTTGCAAGTCGGCATGAAGCCGCCTTCTCGAATGATATTAGCTCCAAATGAAGTCATGCGAAAGCAGTTATTGTATTCAAGGATGTGTTGAAGAAAATGGTTGGAATCAGGATCACTTCCATCGAACAATGCTTTCAGTGGCTGTGGTGGTGTAAGTAATGGCTCCAGTTTGACTTTTCCATTTGCGCAGCACAATCCATCCGTTTCTCTTTTAAACTTTAACGCATTGCAATAGCGGCATACAGTCGTCATTGGTCCAATATCTAAATTTTCATCATCACTGTAGTTCGTAGTGGGATCATATTGGAAAGCCAAGCGATTGTATGATGCCAATAATCTTCGTGTGCTCACGCGTTGTCTCAATCATTTTCTCTTATTATATTTTGTCTTTCTTCACTTAAGTTCCGGGAATATACTTGTTGCTAGCTTGCATGCCGTGCGCGGCGGGCGATGTTCGCACGTCGTCCTCTGGGCATTTTGGACTATGGACAGATGGTGAATTTACAATTCAACTTACCACCTTAAAAAAAAATTTGCAAGTTTTTTTATGCCACTTCCAAAGATATATAATTTTTTATCTTTTTGCAAAATACGATAATTTTTTGATCTTTTTGGCTTTTTTTCTATTTACATTTATCAATCTGTTCATTTATTGCTTTTAAGGCGGAACAAAGTTCGGCGGGTCAGCTAGTAAATGATAAAAGGAAGCTTTTGAATACGTTTTACGTGTTTGCGCTATCACAACACAATTCACTGAGCAAACGAAACTAGGCATGTACTTTAAAAAAATATTTTAAAGAAACACGGGGAGCTCCTCTTTTCATTTACATACATAGTATGTACAAAAGGTGACGTGTCATAATGTCAATGGAATTAATGTCAGTGACATTAATTCGCATGAAAAAATGTACGCCCAAATGTTTTCGTTAGAAGAGGGTTCTCTCTACATATCTTTTTTGCTAATTTTTTTTTTTTAAGTAAATCGATAGATCTGAGCATAATTGAACTACTTGATAGATCAGTAAAGGGTTTATTCAAATTTATAAATTTTATTAAATAAATATTATATCTATTATATATTAAACTACAATTGGCGATCCAACTAGCCAACCAACAATTTAAATCAACTAAACAACGAAAAAGAACAATATCTATTATATAAAAAAAAGTCGCGTTTTCCTCCCTGACGCTATAACTCCAGAACGGCTGGACCGAATTAAATGAAATTTTGCACGTAGTTTTCGATTGAGCCCGACATGGTTTATGGCAAAAAAAAGTAGAAGAATCCGGGAAGGTTTTGGAGATATTCCACAAAATGTAGAGCAGGGTAACCCTATAACAGGTTGGTACGATATGGGTATCAAATGAAAGGTGTTGACGAGTGTTTGAGCATGGTGTAGTTATTGGTCCCATATAAGACCCCGTATTCGAGGTATTTCCCGAAATATGAACCAGGTGTGACCCCAGATGGGTTTTCTACAAAATGGGTATCAAATAAAAGGTGTTGGTGAGTATTTAAAAAAGAGTTGATTTTCAAGACCCTATGCGACCCGTTTTCCGAGACATCGACCAAAATGTGGGCCGGCGGTGACCCTAGAAGATGTTTATACGATATGGGTATCGAATAAAAGGTGTTGATGAGTGTTTAAAAATGAGCTGATTTTCAGGACCCTATGCTACCCCGTTTACGAGATATCGTGAAAAATGTGGACCAGGGGTGACCCTGGTATAATATAAAAATAAGTCGGGTTCTCCTTCCTGACGCTATATCTCAAGAACGCACGAACCGATTTCAATGATTTTGCATTCGTTGGAAAAGTCTCGGGCGCCGTGAGGTTTATAGCAAACAAAATTCAGGAAAAATTTCAAAAGAAAAGCAGGAAAATAGGGGGAAATCATTTTTTACATACAGCGCCATTAATTTTATGTGACATTTTTTATTATACGCACGTTCTTTCAAACGCAAAATTAAAACCGGTATTGTGTTCACTGTGAAATTGATGTTGAAGTTATTCGTTTACCAACAGATCAATTGGAAACCAACAAACGTACATAAATGTAAATTCGTATGCCAATAATATTAAAAAAAAGATCAAAAATTATGTATCTCTGGAAGTGGCATAAAAAAACTTGCAACATTTTTGTTTAACCTCTTCAATCCCGCACCGAAAATACGCTCGAAAAAATAACTGTTTATGACTTATTTTTAATAACTGGTGTCTGAAGAGTTTATTTCAAACAAAATTTTTTTTGTATTTTTTTTTTTAATACTAAAAAACAGTTTTTCGAAAGTTTTAATTTTTAATATAACTGCAAAATAAAACAAAATATTCTTATGTAATAAGAAGAAAAAGCTATTTTAATGTTTTTCTATTAAAAATAAATAAATATATATTAAAAAAAGTAAAAGTGTTTATGTGTACACAAAAAAAATATTGACTTACTTGTGACAAAATATGATCCAATCTTGCATATTTCAGTCCATTTGAAAATATCGGATGAAATGAACGCGACAGAAGAAGTAAAAAGAGAAACTAAAAATGTAGAAAAGCGAGCGAATATGTTCCCAAAAAATTGTTATATTGTTTGAGAAAAATAATGTAATATTGACAGTTATTTTACAAAGAAAGCTTTTGTCCACATATGTGGACATTAAACCCGAAGAGGCTAAGGTGGTAAGTTGAATTGTGTAAATTATATGGATAGTGCATTTGAGGTTAAATTCGTCAGTTTGTCCAAACTTGCAAATTTTTAGTCAAAAAGGCAAAAAGATCAAAAATTGTCGTATATTGCAAAGAGATCAAAAATTAAATATCTTTGGAAGTGGCATAAAAAAAACTTGCAAATTTTTGTTTAAGGTGGTAAGTTGAATTGTGTAAATTATGTGGATAGTGCATTTGAGGTTAAATTCACCAGTCTGTCCAAACTTGCAAATTTTTAGTCAAAAAGCCAAAAAGATCAAAAATTGTCGTATTTTGCAAAGAGATCAAAAATTAAATATCTTTGGAAGTGGCATAAAAAAAACTTGCAAATTTTTGTTTAAGGTGGTAAGTTGAATTGTGTAAATTATATGGATAGTGCGTTTGAGGTTAAATTCACCAGTCTGTCCAAACTTGCAAATTTTTAGTCAAAAAGACAAAAAAATCAAAAATTGTCGTATTTTGCAAAGAGATCAAAAATTAAATATCTTTGGAAGTGGCATACAAAAAACTTGAAAATTTTTGTTTAAGGTGGTAAGTTGAATTGTGTAAATTATATGGATAGTGCATTTGAGGTTAAATTCACCAGTCTATCCAAACTTGCAAATAACTTGCTAAGTGAACTTCCTCCAATGAAATGTCAAAATGCTTTCTCTCCCTGCAAATTTTTAAAGAAAATTATAATAGGTCGGTCCCTGGTCCACTTTCCGGAAAAAAAGAATATGAAATGTCAACAAAACCAAAGAGCTACCAATATATTAAATCAAATCGCAGCATAAATAAAAAGGTTTGGAATAGGTCGGTCCATGATCCACTTCCCGGAAAAAACCAATCGTAAATTTCGATAAAAGTAAAAGGCTAGCAATGTAACAAATTTCAAGTAAATCGCAAAGTAAATAAACAATTTTTTAAAAGTTTGGTTCCAGGTTCAATTTCTGGAAAAAGAGTAACCTATATCCTTTTCCTGGTTCCAAGCTACTTCCCCACCAATTTTCAGACAAATCGGTCTAGCCGTTCTTGAGTTATAAAAAGTGCAACTAAGACAACTTTCTTTTTAATTTATATAGATAGTAAACCCCGCTCGATTCGCTGCGTCTCAGAACTAATAAGAAACTGAGTCCGATTTTCATCATTACATCAGATACCAGATTAGATATGGAACTTAATTACATCGCTTATTGTAGCACTCATTGTCACCTTTCGTTTAATACCCATACTGTACTAACAAATTGTGGGTCAACTTGGTCCACAAATCGGTCTATCTATCGAAACAAATGATATCTTAAATTTTAAGTTAAATCAAGTAGTTTCTCAATTTCATCAAGTAGTTTTTGAGTGATGCGCGCCCAAACATACAGACAGATAGACAGAGAAAACTTCTAAAAACAGTGGATTTGGCTTCTATTGGCCTAATAATGATCATTGCTATCGATTTTTCTTAAATATCTGCAATGTACAGACATCGGCCTTTTACAATTTTATTATATGTAGAGATATTAACAGAATTTACTTGCAAATTCGCGTATTTATTCGTTTTCACTAAAATTTTGCAAGGAAAGTATATAAAAAGAAGTAACAAAATCTAGACAAAAATTAGTTCAGCACAAAAAGATTAATGCACCTTTATCGTCATCCAAATATCGTGATAAATATTGACCGTGTAACTGCCGCCTTGTGTAAATCAATTGACTGACAGGTGACTAGCAGGGACATAATAACTCCGAAAAGCAGGTGATCACAGCTGTTATTGATGGATTAATTTCATTTAAAGCGAAAACTCCATGTTATGTTTCTAGGGCTTTTATAAATTTTTTACAAAATATAAAATGGAATATACATAAATATTGGGGCTTTTTTGAAAAAGCTGTTGTTTTTCGTCCGGATACTTTTTATAGTAATTTCCGAATGTGTGTTTTGCTTATTGGTTCTTTGTCTCGGGTAAAAAAGTTTGCAATGATGTGAGTACAAACATGCAGAGAAAATGCACCATATTTTGGTCAATAACTCGGGAACCGGGTAAGATATCTAAAGGAAAGTTATCCTAGAATTTAAGTTAGACGTTATGTGATAGAATGGTAAAAATTTCATTCAATTCTATTCAGTAGTTTATGAGTGATACGCACAAATCATACAGTCACCCTGGGTCCACATTTGGGTCAATAAATTGGTAACCGGGTAAAATATGGAGGTGAAAGATATCTTAAATTTTAGGAGAGACGTCTGGAAAATGATTATTGAAAGTTTCATTCATTTCTATGCAGTCGTTTTTGTGTGACGCGGGCGTTATGGTAAAAAAACCACATTTTTGGTCACATTTTTCCCACATTTTGGTCAATAACTCGGGAACTGGATGATATATCCAAATGAAAGTTTTCCTAAATTTTTAGACGTTAAGTGATAGAATGGTGAAAGTTTCATGCAATTCTATTCAGTAGTTTTTGCGTGATGCGCGCACAATCATACAGACGGACAGACAGACAGACAAAAATTCTAAAAATTGTAGATTTGGGTTCCGCTGGTCCAATAACGACCTCTCCTATCAGTTTTTCTTGAATATCTTCAATGTACAGACATCGACCTGTTACAATTTTATTATATGTAGAGATCATTTATCTCGGTTAATACCGATAACCCTTCTTACCCCGCTGGATAATAGCGAGAGCTAGGATTCGGCAGTGGCTGCAAACTAATTTTGCTTTCCCTTTTTTGCACCAACAATTTTTGTTGATTTCACTTCTTGTACGAACGTATAAACAACCGCCAGCGGCCAAGTCAACGAGGGTAAGTTCTTTCAAAATTACCAAATTCCAGTGTTCATAAGAATATAACTTCAACCATTTTGAATTTTTAATAATTTCAACCATTTTACACTTTAATAATAATGTAATAAATATTGTTATTAGCAGAGCTAACGAGTTATTCTTTTTTTCTTTTCTTTCACCTTACTAAAAGCGCACTATAACTTTGGTATCGCCATACCAAGTGTTAAGTCACTGTAACAGTTGTATAGTCTTATGTATGTACTTGTGTGGCGACACTAAGAGAACAGCTGTTTTAAACGTTCCCCGTACGTTTATCGTGTGTCCACAGAATTGATATTAAAGCAAAGGTTCGGCAGAAAGATATTGAGTACACCTCAGCCACTTCAAAAAATGTCACCACTGGTTCGCTTACAAAGTTTTTTGCAAAAAAAAGAATCTTGAGAAAGTCACGAGTGGCATTGGCGTATTTACAATCTCAAACTACACTATGCCAGCTGGGTCGACAATATGGGAACATATCGACATATTTTACATTTCAAAGCTTTCCGAACTAAAAGACAAGAAAGAATAATACGAATAGAGAATAAACATGGTATATTTTCTATAGTAGTTGATGAGTGGTCTGACAACTCTTATATTAAATATGTCAATTTTACTCCGATTTTTTGGTGTTGAATTAAAATCAACTGAATCAATTAACCTAGGAGTAGAGGATATAAAGACCAAAGCAAGCGCAGGCAATTTAAAGGATATAATTCGCAAAACGCTAGAAGAATTTTCATTAAGCTTTAATGATGACATCGTAGCATCAACACACGATAATGCTGCAGAGATGAAGAAGTATGGTCAAAACATTCATGCGGAATCTCAGCTCTGTTTCAATCATGCCATTCATCTTTGCGTTGTTGATAAAATATATTGACAAAACGGGACTAGCGCAGATAGCGATTCAAGCACAAGTGAATATTTCTTTGAAGAAATTTCTTTCTCCGAACATAATTCTGAATATGAGTTTGACGGAAATACGCGAAACTCTTGTAGACCGCGTTAGAAAGTGTGTGAAAATGTTTAACAAATTTTGCTGAAAAAAAAAACCTTCCAGGCTTTCTTGAAGGATTATAAATGTTTCAATCACACTCTTATGGATATAAACCTCAAACCCTTCAGTGAGTTCGATGTTTTAATGCTAATAGAACTCAATAATCTTCTAAAGCCTTTAGAAATTGCTATTATCGAATTGTCGAAACAATCGTTCACATTATATGAGGCAGAAGGAATATTAAAATGTTTGTTTAACAGTATTTCAAAATCAAAAGTCTCGATGTCTGTAGATTGGCTAAAATGCTTACAAAAACGCATAATGGAACGTCGAGTTACACTTCTTCAACCATTGATTTTGACTTAAGCACTGCTGATTCCCTTTTAGAAAATGATTTGAAGAGTGAGCTAGATAAGACCATTAGATATAATAAAATGCCAAATAGTTTGAGAAAGAAGAGCAACAAAGGTATTTTGGACGATTTTGTGTATTTAGATAAATGCCAAAAGAAGACAAAAAATCTTGAAAAGTTATACAACGCCTTACTGACAATAAGTCCTACTAGCACACTACGCGAAAGGGCATTTTCTGTGTCAAATTTTATGAAAACTAAGAAAGAAAATAGATTGACCCCACAACATTTAAATAGCATTTTATTTTTAAAGGACTACTGTCTTAGGAATAAGTAGAAAGATCATTTAAAAAAATTGTTTGTTCCCTCAAATATAGAGTGTACTGTGCATGAAATAATATAAATTTTATTTTGTGAAATACTGTATTCAAAATACTTTGTATTTGCGTAATAAAATTTAATAATTTTGTACTAAATAAATGTTTCGTGTATTGCTATATTTGTTTTTATTTTTAACTGGCTGTAGGCTCGCTCACCTTAGCCAAATTCTCATAAACCGGTTTTTTGTATTTAAAAAATAAAAAACCGGGGTTTTTCCGATTGCCGTTTTCGAATAATTCGAAACCCGACTTTTCAAAAAAGTCGAATAATCGAACACCCTAGTATCCACCGATGATGTAACTATGCACCGGTATTGATTTTCTGGGACCACACATATATTTACATTTCTTCTGATTGGGTGCCATGTAGTTCACATCACACCATCTCACTATTTTATTTAGATCTTGAATACTTGCACTATCTACTGCGATTTTCGTAGGCATTAAAATTTTAATATCATCAACATACATTAACTACCTGCAGTGGATAAGAATATTAGGAAGGTCGTTAGTGAACAGCAAAAACAAAACAGGTCCAAGATGGATGCCTTGAGCCATACCAGAGGTAACATCGATTAGGCCAGATAAACTTTTTCTAAATATCACTTTTTGTGATCTGCCCTTTAAGTACGAAAAAAACCGGCGGAAATCCCATAAGCTTTTCTAAAGTCTTTGTAGATGACATCCGTCTCCAACAAATTAGATACAGTGATAAACCATGCTGATATGGATTGCTGCCAGATGATACTCAATACGACAATTGCTTTGTCATAATAGATTCATATGGCTTGGGTATGACGCACATTTTACTTCCACTTTTGTATAGAGGTCCAAAATTTTGGAAATAAACCCTGATTCAAAGAATCGTGGAAAATGTTTGTTAGAGGTTTGTAGAGAAATTCAGCCCAACTTTTCAAAACAATTGTAGGGATAGCATCACGACCACCATAATAAGAAGTTTCAAGACTTTCCAGATGTGGAAAAACATCGCTAGTAATCGAAATTGATTTATAGCATTTTCAGGTCAAATGAAACCTTTCTCAAATAAAGTGAAACCTTTTTTAAACGAAATGAAACTTTTTTCAAGTCCAATCCAATTTTAGATGATAATATATCCCACTTTATTTATTATATGTGTTAATACTTTTATACTTATATATTTATATTTGAGTCAATAAATATCAAAATCCCTTAATTCCACAGTATAGATTTTAAGTAGCTAGGATTTTTCCTAATTCAGTTTTTTTGTCCATGAACGAAATCCCGTTTTTATTTGTATAGCCTGGTACTGTGTTCACTCGTGTAAATTTTAAATTACTTTTATGATAAAAATAAAACGTGGGTTTCTGGCATCATATTACGACATTTTTATGTAGTTTTTCAAGACGTGAAATGAAAGGATTTAAAATTAGGGTCGTTGGCATCATTTGATAGTGAAAAATGATGCCGAGGAGATTACGATGTGAAAAAACATATTCAAGCCGTAAAAATGACTGAAATGATGGGAAACGATAATCACATTTTTGATGTGTAAACATCTTTGGGCTCGGTAGCGGCTGTTCAGAAAAGTTACGCGCCGCTGCTTTTTAGCGTAAGTGTAAGCACCTTTGGGCTCGGTAGGGCAGCGAAATTACGCGTAAGATCTGCCTGCGCCTCTGTCTGTGCCTTGTGTACGGAAATCTGGTTTGACTGCTTTGCTGATATGTATGTGACGCTATGCTTATGTGGGTGTTATTTTTCGGTTATCGTGAATCTAACCACGATGAATGGCATCAATCGGCAAAAGACGAAGGCAACTGGGCTTATCATAAATATACATAGTGTCTACAAAAACAAAATAAGTGATTATTCATGTTAAATTTATTTTAGCTTAGAATACTCAAGACGGTTGTAATTTTGTTTTGTTTGTTTCACCTGTGTGGTTATACTTATGGAATGAAATGCAAAAAATTTACTAATATAATATTAAATAAAATAAGTAAAAATTAAATAAAAAACCAAATAAAATTAAATTAAATGTAGTTTAATTTAAATGAACTATGATAACGGGTAGGAAATGAAGTGAAGAGAATGGAAAGGAAAGAAAGGAAAAGTAAGGAAAGGAAAGGAAAGAAATTAAACGAGTACTTGGTACTCACGCCTCTTTTTTTTTTTAATACGCAGGAAAACCTTTACTTTTGATACCCATATTGGCTTATTTGATTTCATTTAAAAAAAAAGAATATAGGTGGCAACCCCGTTAAGATATCATGTGTGGCAACACTTAAGTAAAAGTTCTTAGAATGTGGTACACTATGTACATACCAAATTTCATCAAAATCGGTTGAGCGGTTTTCGAGATAGTCTGGATATAAAAATATACAAACATACAAATATGCAAGAATACCTCGTTTAAAGTTATAAGATAAGATACAGCAGTGACCAACTTTTGTATAAATCTACTATAGTCTTATGACAACTAAAGCGTGTCGTCGTAGTTCAATCTAATTACAGCATTTTTCACATAGTATGTACATTGTTGAAACTGCGTTAGTCTATTGAATAACCAACAACAAAAGTACATTGTAACATCTGCTATACTGAGCATGGGCGAAATCAGCACCATGTAGCTATATAATACATACGCCTCTAGTGCCTTCAGTACGATCAATTCGCGTGTCCCTTGTCATTGTAACTGTTGTTTTTGTTCTTGTCATTACTGTATTTCGCCCTTCATCGCAACTGCCTCACATAGGTCACATTTTTATACCTTTCATGAACATGAAGTGGTATTATAACTTTGGTCCGATGTTTGTAAGTATAACGAAATGTTAACGGCGTTGAGCTCAGTCGATAGCCATGTACGTCTGTCTGCCTGTTTGAAAGCAAACTAGTCCCTCACTTTTAGAGTTATCTGGCTGAATTTGGTATGGGGCCACCATAAGTAATGTGTGTAGTGAAGGTCAGTAGGATTGGACCAACACAACATATAGCTCCTATGCTCCCATGTTCCGATAAATGGGTTTTGGGATGTAACTCTTACAATTTAATAGCTAGGAATATAAAATTTAGCACATTATTACATATGTAATGTGTATGGTGAAAATTATTAAAATTGGACTAATATGTTGTATAGCCCCCTACAACCCATTTTCCCCGATAAACGGGTTTTGTGCTATGTATATTTCAACAAAGGGGGCAAGACCGTCAAATTTTGTACAGTTTGTACTTATTCTAAATAAAGACCGGACATTGAAAACCGTGAGGCGTTCGCCACAGCCAAAGGAAGTATTTTCTTGTTTTAACTGCTTTCGAAGTAAAGTACAACTTTCTAATCTCCAGCTTATCGAAAAATTTGTTTAAAATTGTAAAAAAATCCTGACACCCACTGTTTAAATATATGTACATTTGAACATGCTAATAAAAATGCATACATAGATTTATAATTATCAGTTCGTCACAATGCATTGGAGTAAAACTAAAAACATTAAAAATACAAATATTTGCATCTTACTGCGAGACATTTCTTATCAAACACAAATAGTCTAAAATTTATGTCTGCTAGTAAGCAATTAAATATTAGGAACAAATAAAGACCTACTATTTGTCTCTATTAAGAATATCTTTTAAAGCAAACAATACACACACATACATACATAATTAGATTAGGAATATAGTTTTAAGATTTTGCATATAAACTCTTGTAAATTATTAAATAAATCAGAATAAAAACATTCTCAATCGAAGACCATCGTTCTGCTTCTTTTTTCTTCTCTAAATTGTTTGCATTACCACCCCCCACCAGCGGTAAGGGGTAATTCAAGTGAAATTTAAAGCAATAACCTATTATCATTGGTCCAATCGAGCCTCAAATTTGAGCGCAGTGACAGGAAAAGAGATTTGCAATCCAAAGGAATAACTTCGCTGTGAGTCGAGGCACAGCACGGTCAACCAGGCGACCAAATCCATCTACCTCCAACGATTCCTTTGGATAATAGCAAGAACTCAAATCCAATCAACATGGGGTAATTCAAGTGAAATTTAAAGCAATACCCTATTATCACCCGCGAAATCAAGTTAAGAGAAACATTACTTTAACACCCTCACCAAATATGTCGAGATTACTTGCTGTTGTTCGCTTTAGAATGAACCACTCATCATTTACCGACTGATTCTGAACGTAACCGATAATTTTGTGCCTGGAAAATTATCTAACCGAAAATCGTAACCATCGGCAATGTAGTTCATGTAATCGCGATTCTAGCTACATGGAAATACTGTCAAAAGCGAGAAATACGCAATAGAAAAAGAATGAAAACTTGAACGAAACTTCGTTTAGAAATATGCTGATATTGTTTATTTGTTCAATTAGTGCAACATTTGTGATATTTCCTGTCTACAAAAATATAAACAAAACACGTGCAATTTTTCGCGGGTGCGTTAACAGGATGAAGGTTAGGATATTAGACTACATCGTAATCCGGCAGAAAAGTGTAAAAGTTGCCAAATTATGAATTTGCTGGTTAAAAGAATGTTGTAACCACACTAGACTCAGGCGGTTAGAATCAAATAAAAAGACAAAAACATAACCGTTCACAAGCTATAACCACTGAAAGGCAAAATATTGGCTCCTGTAATTTCCAAACATAACTTTGCTTTCACCAATCGATATTTTTTGTTTAGATCTAAGTTGCTATAATAATACCACGTAGCTATATTTTGTAACCTTTAAATTTGTTTTACAGAGTGCTTGAAAGTGGGGTTGTTATGGGAAGGACCTTGCGAAATATCAAAAAAGCGGAAGAACTTGTTATATCATATAAAGCACATCACATGCGACATACACGAGAGGACAGACAATCATTTTTGAAACAAATCAACATTTACTGTGAATGTAATGTTTGTAAAGGCTCTTCGGAAAATGAACACACAGTAAGTTTATTTTGACCTATGTGTACCTATCAGAGACAAGAAATAATTATTTTTTGTAATTTCCATCCTGCCTGCATTCTAATATACATTTAAAACGTTGATTGATAATAACGGAAACGCTTTTCTTCAAATCATAAAAATGAATGCGTGTCTGTGTGTGCTTTATAGGCGTCCAAAGTACTCAACCGATCTTCATGAAGTTTCACAGTATATTCTTGGGTTCACTAGTTTCAGCATGGCTATATATAGTTTTGGGAAAGTGAGCGGTGCCACGTCCCCAGGCCATATAAAATTTCAATTCATCATAAATCGGAATGTATTTGGTCTAAATTAATGATATTTGGATACATGTATCCTTCAGTCAAGATTTACATAAATTTTGAAAAGTGGACGGTGCCACGCCCGCAAATAAACGCTACTTCGGGCTGAGTAGGCAATTGAAAAGTAAAGTCCTCTCTCAACGATCGAAAATAACACTCTATAAGTCGCTCATGCACCCGTCCTGCTATATGGTGCAGAAGAGTGGACACTAACAACATCTGATGAGGCGGCACTGGGAGAAGAGAGAAAGGTTCTTCGAAGATTTGTGGACCTCTTCGCGTTGGCGACGGCGAATACCGAAGAAGATTTAATTATGAGCTGTATGAGCTTTACGCAGACGCCGACATGGTTCAGTGTATTAAAACACTGCGGCTTCGCTGTCTAGGCCACGTGGTGCGAATGAGCGAAGATGCTCCAGCCCAGAAGGTATTCTAATCGGCACCCGCCGGTGGAAGCAGAGGAAGAGGGAGACCACCACTCCAACCGAAGGACCAAGTGGAGACCGATTTGCAATTCCGCGGTGTTTCCAATTGGTGCCAGTTGGCGCAACGAGGAAATGACTGGCGAGCTATGTTGGACGGTAAAAATCGCCCAGGCGGTAAGACGACCCTTTAAAGAAGAAGAAGAAATGCGGTGCCACGCCCCCATATTTGCTGTTTTCGTTGTGCTCCAATAATGTCCACATTTTATTGTCGATGCCTCTGAAACTCTCACGGTAGGTTCAGGAGTTCGTTGTGCACGACACAGGATGTATATAGGCTTTGGAAGAGCTCCCAGGTTATATTAAGCTGCAATTCGGTATAACTAGGAATTTATTTGGTTCAAGTTAATGATGTTTTATATATAAATATGTGTTCTATATGTCCAAACACCCTTGGAAAAAGTATGCGTTACCAACATCAAAAAAAAAAATTTTACCGATAGATCTTCAAAACTATATACATACGTATCAGTACCCGCAGGTGAAAAGGGTGACGAAAATTTTAGAATTAGAGGAGGTATTAGAGGAAAATGAAGAGGGTTAAATAAACTAACGGGATATGGGGATGGGGGAAAAGCAAAAGTAGAAAGAAAAGCTAAGATATAGGAATAAATTACAAAGATGCGCCCAGTGGGGAGGGAAGAGAGCACAATTTGTTAAATGTAGGCAAATACTTTGCTTTCCGAAAGTCCTAAATTCAAAAGAAAGAAATCGTCGCATACACCCATAAACTACCCTCGTCTGCCTAAAAAAAAGAAGAAAACCTAAAGTAATTACTATTTCTGCAGTCATTCATCCAATGACTTCGATCACCGAATTACGTGATGGCATTCTGCTTCTTGCTCGAATTTTGGATCTTCGGTGTGGTAGGCCAGCAACACTACCGTCATGTACACATCAGATTTTTTTTTTTTTGTACGTGTACATGAAAATCGCCGATACACGTGTATTTTTATTTTTTCTCCCCTTTCCGAAAAAATATATTTGGTTCATAGGACAGAACTAAAGCTCGTTTTTGTAACGCAGTGTAATAAATTTAAATGTTATTGCAAAGATGAAAAGTATGCCAAAGAATGCCGTAGTAGCGTGAATATGTCTGTCTTTTTTACGACAAAGAATCGGAAGTTGAACATATTTATCATAATCACAAGGAAAATGACAACTGAATTTACTTTTTTTGGAATGACATAGTCCATTGGACTTGAAAAAGCTTTGATTCGGCCAACAAAATTAAAATTAATCGCCAAGTGTTATCAGGTCGAATTTTTCGAAGTTAATATCTGTAGAAAACTTTTAAAAGAATCTGTTAAATTTCATGATTCTAAAATCTATGAGAATGTTGAGGCATTAAAGTTAAATACGTACATCCCTGCTTTTAAATTAATGAATAAAATTGTTCATGATTGTTTTTGCAGCCACCGTGCAGATATTACCAATTAAGATAAAAACATGATAAAACTTCGGAAAGCACTAGAAAGTACTGAAATATCTCAAACTTTAAAAATCCATATTATACTTCACCTTAATATGACATTTCATTATTAAACAATAATATTGTGGTCGCAACAGGCAGGCGAATTGTTCAATGATTGAAGTTTCGAATGTATAAATTACGTATACACACAATTACATACACATATAGGCCATAACTGGAAATTCCTAAATAAAATAGTAAAAAACCCTCTTATTTCAAGAAAAGATTAGCTACGATTTATTTCAATTATATAATCGACTGTTAAGGAGCACTTATTTCCCATTTTCTTTGGCATTTTAGTTCAACCTGTTTGTCCTCCAAGGGCACTCTGCGCCAGGTCAGAATATTCTTAGGAGTGGCAGGTTGGTATCGTCGATTTATCGATGACAACTCAACTACCACTTTTCACTAAACAGAATTACTTGGGAGAAAAAAAGGATTTGTTTGGGAAACAAAAGGTGTAATCGTACGATCTTGGTACCAGCAGGAGCAATGACCGATTATTGTTCTGCCAAAACTAAGACAAAAGAAATGCGTTAGCAGTTATTAGTTCGAAAACAAACAAGTAATGTAATTTTTTTTGCAATACTAGTTCGAAAATAGAGCAAAGATCACCTGATGCAGTTTGGATGCAAATCGCTAGCCTCGACTAAGGAAAGGACAATAGTTGTAGGCAGTTCCGTTGATAACCGCTATCGAGTCGGTCGACACTTACTGTCCGCCACGAAAAATAAAATAATTGAGTGATGTTAAAAGACATCCTGACAAGGGCTGAAATAGCAATTTTAATCCATATCCGTTTCCAAAGGATAATGAGTTTCTAAGTTTGTTTTTATGTCGAGGGAAATATCGCTTACCCGTCTAAACGATTTTGACGATCCGAAATAGCTCGCCACTCATTTCTCATTTCTGCCAACTGGCGCCAATTGGAAACACCACGGGGTCGCAAGTCACTTGGTCCTTACATCGGAGTGTTCTCGATCTTCCTCTGCTACCACTGGCTGGACTTTAATTCGTTGATCTATGCCGGTGTCTGCATACAGCTCGTCAATTAATCTTTTTCGGCACTCGCTAATTGACTAATTGACCGAAATATCATAACACTTATTGCATATACGAGGTGTGTTCAAAAAGTATCGCGAATTTTGTGTTTTTTCAAAAATTATTTATTTATTCATGAATATCTATTTTGTCCCCTTCAAAGTAATCCCCATGAGATATTATACACTTGTGCCAACGGTTTTTCCAATCTTCGAAGCACTTCAAAAAATCATTTTTTTGTATCTTGTTCAGCTCCTCCTTCGATGCCGTCTTTATCTCGTCAAGAGAAGCGTAACGTCGTCCTTTCATGGGCCTCTTCAGTTTAGGGAACAAGAAAAAGTCACAGGGGGCCAGATCTGGGGAATACGGTGGCTGCGGCATCATTAGTGTGTTGTTTTTGGCCAAAAAGTCGCGCACAAGCAACGATGCGTGAGCAGGGGCGTTATCGTGGTGCAAAAGCCAATTTTTGTTCTTCCACAAATCCGGGCGTTTCTGGCGGATTGCTTGGCGCAAATTGCGCATAACTTGCAGGTAATATTCCTTATTGACCGTTCTTCCCTGTGGCAAGAACTCATGATGCACCACGCCCCTGCAATCGAAGAAAACTGTCAGCAAAACTTTCACATTCGACCGAACTTGGCGCGCTTTTTTCGGTCTTGGTTCGTGCGGCAGCTTCCATTGAGATGATTGAGCTTTGGTTTCCACGTCATAACCATAAACCCACGATTCGTCACCAGTTATGACCCTCTGGAGCAAATTGGGGTCGTCGCGGACAGAGTTTAACATCTCATTAGCAATGTTCATGCGATGCTGTTTTTGGTCACAATTGAGCAATTTTGGTACGAATTTCGCGGCGACCCATCTCATGCCCAAATCATTGATAAAAATCGAATGGCACGAGCCAATCGATATGTTAAGGTCCTCAGCAACTTCTCTAACGGTGATTCGACGATTGGCCAATACCATTTTCTCCACTTCATTAATTTTTTCGTCTGTTGTTGAAGTGCTCGGGCGTCCGGCACGCTCTTCGTCGTTCACATCTTCTCGGCCTTCTGAGAACATTTTGTACCACCGATAAACGTTGCTTCGGTCCCAGGTAGCTTCTCCGTATGCCGCAGTCAACATTCGGAATGCATCCGCGCACTTAATTTCGTTTTTCACACAAAATTTAATACAGGTTCTTTGATCCATTTTTTTGAATAGGTAAAAATCGAAGACGATCCAAAACACGTGCAAGCAAAGCAGCTGTCAACAATTAACTGAACATTCAAAATGGCCGAGCTTGTCGGCATAAGTGAGAGACATGAGTACCAACATAACGCCACAAAAAATTCGAAATTCGAATATACGTAACCAGCGAAAATTCAAAATTCGCGATACTTTTTGAACACATCTAGAGGCTGGTAAGAGTTTCCTTCTCTCCATAAAACAACGCTGTGAATTTTGGCCGTCATCGCAAATCAATACCAAGTGAAACATTTCACGAATATCTCCACACACGGATAATTTTCCTACTCAAAAATTAAATAAAATAGTCAACAATGACCTCAGTTGATACTCTGCCGAACCTTTCAACAAAGCACTATTTAGCGACATACCTTTAACTCTTGCGGCAGCATCAAAAACCAAACGGCGCTTATTTCCTTTGTTTGGGTTGCATGCAGCAAAATGCGGCAACTACCATGTACGCTCATTTACATTGTTAACCTAACTTTGCGTAACCTTTGTACACGTACTCATCAATTTTGTTTGTGTACCATTTGCGATTTTCAGTATCTGCATTAATTTTTTATTAATTTTGCCGTAAACGCTTTAAGGCGGTAACGAAGCTTTGCCTACCGTCTACCGTCTTTGTAGTATACCTAAGCAATTTTTCTGCACGGATGTCTCTCTCTTCGATGGATCACTTGTGGTTTGGTGGCTAATCCACTTTAAGCTATGTATATCAGTTTTACCCTTCACTCCTATGGCAACACTCTCTTCCATCAATGATATTTCCGCTCTTTCGTCGATGAATGCCGACGGGTAGATATTTCAGTGGTGTTTGCCGCTACTGGTTTGTTATCTTCGTCGCATTTCTTATTCGCACAAATTGTTTTTCTTTACAATATGCTATCGATACGAGTATTCTGCGACTTTAAACTTTTGGAATTTAAACAAATGATGTGTTTCCCCGCACATTGAACACTTTTTGTCATCTTTGTTTGTGGACATTACTGGCTTTGTTGGTCAAAAATTCTATATTTACATCACAGGGTTGTTTTACAGGCATGGCATCGGTGGCCATTGACACATACAAGGAAACTTTAGGAAGACAATTGCAAAATCTCTTACTGTTGGGTATAGTTGCGGCAGGGTTAATACGTGACGCGTACATTCTTCTCTTTTGGTAAATGGCAGCTTGCTTAGCAGTTCATCTAATGGAATTGGATTGTTCAAATGAGAGGAGGCGCAGAAACTTTCAAGGAAAGCTGCCAAATTTGGAACCATAGTGCTGAAGCTCAGAATATCTGATATTTTTACGCTACTGATGGTAGAAAATGCACGTGCGTTTGCAATCTGGTTACGAACGAGTAACTTTGGGCGTCCGTAATGGTGCCCTTAAGTGCTCATCAAAATATTGTGACGAATTCGATGATTCCTTGATTATCAATCCTGGGTTCGATCACTATAAAGTCGAATAAACACACGCACAGATAATGTAAGTAATAGCTAGTTTTATTTACTCGTAATAAACGCAAAACAATTTTAAGAGTTTGATAACTTTACAGTAGTTCACTATTGAACGCTTGAAAATAAACTGATCAGTCTGCCTTGCTTGGTCACTGCCTTATATAGTCCGTGTTATTGAGTTAGGGATGGTACATGCTTGAGAATAATCGCCACACTGCCCTCCACCTAAGTCTGATCGTCCCGATCAAACACATTGCCGGAACCAAACGCAGCTAGCCTTTCTAAATGGACCACTTTCATCTTATTCCTTGGCTTTCCCATAGTATGTATGCGATATACCACATCGTTGATCCGTTTTATGACTTTGTATGGGCCTTCCCAGTTACATTGTAGTTTTGGGGACAAACCTTTCCTACGCTGTGGGTTGTATAGCAGCACTAAATCTCCTTCTATAAAACCTTCCGAATTTATTGCTTTGTCGTACCTGGCCTTCATTTTATCGCTCATGATCTTAGTCCGTTTTCTCACAAGGTCGTGAATTTTTCTCATTTCTTCTTCCAATACGCTAGTAGATTTCCGAGCATTCACTCCTGCATCAGCGTTTATCCCAAACTTTAAGTCAGCTGGCAATCGAAGATCATTCCCGAAAATTACCTTTGCAGGAGTCTGACCAGTTGTTTCATGTACTGCAGAGCGATATGCCATTAGGAATAAGGAGATGTGAGTATCCCAATCCTTCTGGAATTTATCCACTACTTTCCTCAGGTGCTCTTCCAATGTTCTATTGAATCGTTCCACCATGCCATCTGACTGAGGATGTAGTGCAGTTGTTCGAGTTTTCCGAATGCCCAATGTCTTGCACATTTCCTGGAACACAGCTGATTCGAAATTTCTGCCTTGGTCAGAATGTATCTCTATCGGTGCACCAAACCGAGCTACCCAATTGTTAGTAAACACTTCTGCTATGGTTTCTGCCTCTTGATTTGGAATAGGGTACACTTCTGGCCATTTGCTGAAATAGTCCATAACTACCAGTACATATTTGTTTCCGAGTTTGCTAGTAGGAAATGGACCAGCTACATCCATGGCTATCCTCTCAAATGACGCACCGGAGTTGTACTATTTCATTTGGCCATGGCTCCTTGATTTCGGTCCTTTAGCTTTGATGCATACTTCACAGTTGGCAATCCACTCCGCGACCGATTGACGGCAACCAACCCAATAGAATCTTTGCTTGACTTTCTCCAAGGTCTTGGTGACTCCAAGATGACCTGCGCTTGGACCGTTATGTTATTCATTGAGTACATCAGGGATTTTCTTCCTTGGGACGACTATCAGCTTTCGAACACATTGACCATCCTCACTCTCCCATATTCGATGCAAACAACCGGATTCTAATTGCAAACTATTCCACTGTGCCCAATATGACTTGGCAACAGGACTTTCTACTGACATCTCCTCTCTTGACGATCGCTGGTTTCGTTCGATTCCTTGCATTACACGTGTAAGATCTGGATCTTCGTGCTGAAACCTTCTTAATTGATCAATGTTCCATTCGTCCGTAGATGTTATAGTCATGAGCCGCACATCTATAATGTCTTCCTTGGCCTCAGCTTTGGAACAATGCTTGCATTCCAAGTTACATGGTCTTCGTGACATTGCATCAGCATTTCCGTGGGTGCTACCTTTGCGATGCTCTATGGAAAAGTCATAACTTTGCAGTCGCTCTATCCACCGTGCCACTTGACCTTCCGGATTACGGAACTGTAAGAGCCATTTCAACGCTGCGTGGTCTGTCCTGACGTGGAATCGCTGCCCATAGAGATACTTGTGGAAATGCTTAACGCACTCTACCAATGCCAACAGTTCTCTCCGGGTTACACAATAGTTCCTTTCAGGCTTCCCAATTGTTCGGCTATAGTATGCAACTACCTTCTCCTGTCCATCAACAATCTGAGACAAAACACCTCCTATAGCATAACCACTCGCATCTGTATCCAGAATAAACTTTGAACCTGGAATTGGATATGCTAACATCGGGGCAGTGCATAGTCGTTCCTTCAATGTTTGAAAAGCCACCTCCTGTTCCTTCTTCCATTCAAAACTCATATTCTTCCTCGTAAGGTCATGGAGACTACTAGCTACGCTGGCAAAATTCGGTACAAATCGGCGATAATACGTGCACAGCCCAAGGAAGCTCCGTAACTCATGCAAATTTCTCGGTCTTGGCCATTCCTTTACGGCTTCGATATTTTCCTTAGCAGTGCAGATTCCCTCCGTAGTTACCTTGTGACCCAAAAAACTTACTTCCTTTTTAAACAAGGAACACTTCTTAGGACTTAGTTTCAGACCAGCACCAGCTATTCTTTGGAAAACTTCCTCCAAGTTCTTTAGGTGTTCCTCAAAGCTTTTTCCCAGCACGATGATGTCGTCGAGGTACACCAAACATGTTAGCCAGTGCAATCCTTTTAGTATCTGGTCCATGAGTCTCTCAAAAGTAGCTGGAGCATTGCATAGCCCCAAGGGCATTACCGTAAATTTCCAAAGCCCTTCTCCAACGCTGAAGGCCGTCTTTTCTTTATCTTCATCCTTCCTTAATCGGCGATTTGAACTCATTAAGTACTCTTACCATCTTGTTTTGTCATGGCCAGGGTTTTTCCTACTAATATGTTCGTCCTTGATTTGTTTGCTGCCTCGACAACCCACAACTTGTTTGTCCCATAATCTCCATCAATCTTTGCCCATATGATTGCTTCCGACTTCGGTGGAATTTGTTGGCTCTCCTCCACAATCACTCGCTTACTAACGTATTTGTTTTCGTAACCAAAATTTAATGGCACATCCATGTTCTGGTAATTCATAATCCTGTTTTGCATGTCGATCTTAATGCCTTGCTTGCTTAAAAAGTCCACACCAACTATGATTTCGTCAACAATATCTGCTACTATAAAATTGTGTAGAACGGCCACGTTCCCCATTGCGATTTCACATGTTACTTCTCCTAGGACATGGGTGTTCTCACCAGTGGCCGTACGTAACTTTGCTCCATGCAATGGTCTCACCTCCTTGTTGACTAAATCAGATCGAATTATGGAATGTGATGCGCCTGTATTCACAGTTAGTAAGTGCTCTTTTCCATCCACATATGCAACAACAGTAACATTACTAGCTTTCCTTCCGATCTGTGAGACAGAGATTATGGGGCATTCAGTTGCGGGAGCCAGTCCACGCCCCTTTCGGCTGGCTCGATTTAGTTTAACGACTGATTTGGCTGGGAAATTGGCTCACCTCCTTCAGCTTTGCGTTTTCGTCCACCTGAATTGCTGGGGTTACTGGAGCCAGTGCCGCAATAACGTGCTATGTGACCTGATTTTCCGCACTTGAAGCATTTAATGGCACCATCACTTTTTTTCTGTACTCCGTTCAACGCTTCCAACATTTTGTCAACCCAAGCCGGAGTTTCCACTTCTACACGATGAGCCTTGTATGCAGGTTTACTCAAAAGTGAGGCTGTTTCCTGCGTCAGAGCATGCGATACCGTTTCATTTCATTCATTGGATTTTTACCCTCTCAGTGTACTCCACGGGTACGTCCGCATTTGCTAGATGGGCCAACCTCTCGATGTCCGATGCAAATTCCTGCAAAGTCTCATTCGGTTTCTGGGATCGATTCTGTAACTCTATTTGGTATATCTGCTTTCGATGTTCGCTACCATAGCGTCTCTCAACCGCACCCATCAATGCCTCATAATTATTTCGTTCGCTGTCAGGAATAGTCTGCAAGATTTCAGCTGCAGGACCTTTCAATGCCACGAATAGTGCAGCAACTTTGTCGTCCGTGCCCCAATTATTCACAGCTGCCGTCTTCTCAAACTGTAGCTTGAATACCTGGAAAGAAACGGAACCGTCAAAAGATGGTGTTTTTACCTTGGGAATATTAGTTGAAGTCGTTGGACGATTTAGTTGCAATTCCTGGATGCGTACTCTCAAAGCAACCACCTCAGCCTCAATTTTGTCCTGAAGTTGTGCAATTTTTGCATCTTGCACTTCTAGTTTTGACGTAACCCTCTCTTCCTGTGCTTCCAACTGCGAAGACATTTGTGCCACCTGCATGGATATACGTTCCTCATGTGCTTCCAATTGAGATCTCATGTATGCCTTCGTTTCATCTAGTTGAGCTGAAATCTGGGATGTCATATTTGTCTTCTGTTCCTCGAGCTGAGATGCCATTCGAGATGTAATACGTGTATCCTGTTCTTCAAGCTGAGATGCCATGTGTGCCTTCTGTTCTTCAAGCTGAGATGAAATGCTTGACGACATCTGAGTCAATACAGTCAATAACGCGTTTGTGTCCACACTTGCCACTGTATTCGGAGGCTCCTTTTTCACAAGATGGAAAACATGGTCATCAACGTTGATTCCTTCCGCTTACATAGCCTCCCGTAATCTTGACTGTAGCTCGGACTTATTACCTGTAGTGTTTAGTCCGCGTTGTTCCAACTCATTTTTGAGTTGCTGAATCTTCAATTCATTCAACTTAGCCATGTCCTTGTTATCCTTGAAATCACTGGTATTTATTTAACAATCCCAACAATCTGACACCAATTGTGACGAATTCGATGATTCCTTGATTATCAATCCTGGGTTCGATTACTATAAAGTCGAATAAACACACGCACAGATAATGTAAGTAATAGCTAGTTTTATTTACTCGTAATAAACGCAAAACAATTTTAAGAGTTTGATAACTTTACAGTAGTTCATTATTGAACGCTTGAAAATAAACTGATCAGTCTGCCTTGCTTGGTCACTGCCTTATATGGTCCGACAGGGTGCTTGCCTACGCACCGAGAACTTTCTTGGTTGTTCGATTTTCGTGTTCTGGAAGGGTCGGTGTTATTTATTAGCAGCTCCTCTTTGCACCGTATTCGCAAACACTCGCGCCATCTCTCTTCCTCTTCCTAGTTACACGCTTGCATGCATAAGCGTAGCCATCGTTATCTCACCTGTGTTTAACTAGTGCTGGGAGTGTTATTGAGTTAGGGATGGTACATGCTTGAGAATAATCGCCACAATATTTACATTTGGGGGATGTATTAAGAGTGATTCTACTTGCTGGAGCCTTATTTGTAAGCGCTTTTTGCAACCGGGTCAGATTTTTCAAATCTGTGTAGGCACATAACCTGGTCGTTTCTTTATAGGCTACGGAAAACATTGGCCACTCTCCGGTGAGCCATGAAATTCAGGTAAGTCGAGTACTTTGCGTTGAGGTGGATGGCCTCCAAGGCTGAAAAGCATCTGGTTATCATTTATAACTGGAGTGGTGTTTGAAAAATGGCTTGAAACGTAAGGCGTTCCGGCTGCGTATACTGATGGAGGGTTCCACTTATTGGCGACGTAATGAGAAGTGAGGTTTACGAAGTTGGTGTTATGCGGCATTGTATTAACCACGCTACCGGGAGAGGCGAAAAGGAGGTTGGAGCATGTGCCGGCATCGGCATGAGTGGTGTTAAAAGCAAGGGTATGGGAGTTGTTATAAAACGTACTATTTTGATTAGCATACATAGCATTGGCAGCGTATTTTTGATGCGACTGTGTTACATACGATAGATGTTTTCGAGCTTGTTGTATACGACGGTTGAGGTTATGTCAGCTACTTACTGTACTGACGGCGTTGGCTGACACAGCTTCAGTACTTTGTTCATTGGCGGTATTCTGGTTCTTTGCAGCTTGTTGGCGACTAATAACGTTTTGGAGTTTGACGTTTTATTGCTCCGATGATGCTAGTGCTAATTGCAGGTGCCTTATATACTCTCGAAATTCGTCACGGGTTTCGTTGCTACTAGGCATTCCGACAATTGTTAAATTATTCTCATTGCTGCTTAGGTTATATGGCAAAATCTTACGCTTTGTCGATGAGTTTTTCGTCGAATAAAATACGATTATAGGCAAATTCAATTTTCTTTGAATAAATATAAAAAGAATATTACTGACGGGATGTAACTAAATAAAACGCACAAAGTAGTGGAAACAATACTCTTGGGTATAGTTTTTATATCTGATGGGAATGGATAAAATTCATTACTTATTAAGAAGTTTGTTACAAAAACATCGCTTTAAACTTACTTATTTGTGCTCTTTCAGTCCTTCAAACAAACGGATACAAGTTTTACAGAGTTGCTCATAACATACGTATAGGTTACAAAGTATTTAATACATAACTATTAAGGCAGTATACTATATAATAGCAAGCAGTGGTGTAGCCAGGGGGGATAGATTCGCCCCCCTTCGTCAATGAACTACTATTTTTTTTCTTTTGATTTAATAACAAAATACAATTTTGTGCTTCTGATTTATAATTTTCTCATTTTATATGAAATTGTCGGTTAGTAGATTATGTGTTTGAGTAAAAAGCCTGTATACATATACTAGTCTTTTCAGACCTTTTACGAAATTGACTAGGCTTTCGAGACGATAGAAACGGTTTTGAGGTATGCGTGCACATTGGTTCTGGTAGTAATAAATAACAGACTTAAATAAAACCATAAGTTTAGAGGTCTGGAATTGCTGAGCTAAAACTCTACTCCCTTATCTCTCATTTCTTCATCCGAATTCAGACGGTCTGAAAATATTAGGATGTGCAGCACACAATCAAAGCACACAATGGAGGAAAAATAGCGCGAAAATTTTTTACATATTTTTTATAAAAGTGTAGCCCATTATCTAACAAAAGCCATGCAAGGACAAATTTGAAACTTTGTACAAAACCTAGGAAAATTTAACCTAGTTTTATCAAAATTGCGCACTCTTTAATCTGAATATTTATTAAAACTGTGGGTATGCCAATTATGTGAATTTATTGATAAATTTACGGTGGAAATTTTGTTATGCTGAAGGCGCAAAATTTATAAAATTTTAACATTTCCTCTATGCTTTGTATTATAAAATTCTTAGGCCAACATTAGAAACATTTCTTTTTAATAATGAACGCAGTCTTTTTTCATTTATGCTAACACACACCTCAAAATCCGTTACTCAGAAGCGGTGCTTTCTTCCTTTGTGTAATAAACTCAAACAAATAAAGATAGTTCAAGCGCTTGTGGTGGATTTCGCAAATGACGTAATGGCGGAGTTGCGACGTATTCATTCCGACGAACATTACTTTGAAAAATGTTTCAGAGCTTGTGAAAAAGATGCAAACGACGTGTATATTAAAAGAACCGATACAAATCTAGTCAAAATCTGCAAACATGTAACTTAGATTCACTAAACATAAAACGATCTTAAGAACCATAGTGAAGAAAATGACAGATTTGTTTAAGCCTGCTGAATTTTATGAAACACTTGTTCAAAGGCAAAATATAGCCGAAATCAATTTATGGAGAAGGTTCTTTAAGCGACGTGATCTCCCGCCAAAAACTGCACTTCACGCACTTAAAAACTGCGACATAAGATCATTTCAGAACTTATGCAAATTGCTCAAAAAGTTTTGCAACTTTCCCCGTTTCCACTTCAACAGCAGTGCAACCTTTTCAACTCTTCTTGTTCTTTAAATAGCGCTTAACCGTCTTAGCTATTTTGGCCGTCCAACATAGCTCGCCAGTCGTGTCCCACCACGGGATAGCAAATCGGTAGCCACTTGGTGCTTCCATCAGAGTGGTGGTCTCCCTCTTCCTCTGCTACCTCTGGTGCCGATAAGAATACCTTCTGGGCCGGAATATCTAAATTCATTCGCACAGCATTGCCTAGCCAACAATGCCGCTGGGTTTTTATTCGTTGGACTGCGTCGCTGTCTGTATATATCTCTTGCAGCTCGTCACTTATTCGGTACTCGCCATCGCTACCGCCAACGCGTAAGGGTCCATAAATCTTTCAAAGAACCTTTCCCTCGAATATTCCCTGAGCCGCCTCATCAGATGGTGTCAGTGTCCAAGCTTCTTCACCATAAACCAGGAAGGATACGATAAGTGACTTATAGAGTGCTATTTGCGTTCTTCGAGAGAGTACTTTACTTCTCAATAGATTACTTAGTCCGAAGAGGTTAAAGACTAATCTACGTAACCCTAACTCAAGTTATTGATTTATACATTGTACTTTAAAATTGTTGAATATCCTATCTTATTTATCCCTTATCTTTACACAATTAAGGAGCGGTAGTTGTGATTTAACGATGTTGGCGCTGCATAAAGATGTACCCATTACAACACAGGAAGTAATTGAAAAAATGTGTGTTAAACAAAGAAGATTAAAACTCGCTAATAATATTTGGTTGACTTGGACATAAATATATGTACGTGTAGATATAAAAACCTGAAGTATAAAACAACGAAGAAAATAATAAATTACAAACTTTCACAAAAAAACTGGATTACACACTAATTAATCAAAGAAATACAGTAACTTAATTTTTTAAATTTTAATAAATCATGAATACCCCATGAAATAACGAGTAGGTAAGAAATATATAATGGTAACAATGTAAGAACCGATACAAATCTAGTCAAAATCTGCAAACATGTAACTTAGATTCACTAAACATAAAACGATCTTAAGAACCATAGTGAAGAAAATGACAGATTTGTTTAAGCCTGCTGAATTTTATGAAACACTTGTTCAAAGGCAAAATATAGTGGCCGAAATCAATTTATGGAGAAGGTTCTTTAAGCGACGTGATCTCCCGCCAAAAACTGCACTTCACGCACTTAAAAACTGCAACATAAGATCATTTCAGAACTTATGCAAATTGCTCAAAAAGTTTTGCAACTTTCCCCGTTTCCACTTCAACAGCAGTGCAACCTTTTCAACTCTTCTTGTTCTTTAAATAGCGCTTAACCGTCTTAGCTATTTTGGCCGTCCAACATAGCTCGCCAGTCGTGTCCCACCACGGGATAGCAAATCGGTAGCCACTTGGTGCTTCCATCAGAGTGGTGGTCTCCCTCTTCCTCTGCTACCTCTGGTGCCGATAAGAATACCTTCTGGGCCGGAATATCTAAATTCATTCGCACAGCATTGCCTAGCCAACAATGCCGCTGGGTTTTTATTCGTTGGACTGCGTCGCTGTCTGTATATATCTCTTGCAGCTCGTCACTTATTCGGTACTCGCCATCGCTACCGCCAACGCGTAAGGGTCCATAAATCTTTCAAAGAACCTTTCCCTCGAATATTCCCTGAGCCGCCTCATCAGATGGTGTCAGTGTCCAAGCTTCTTCACCATAAACCCGGAAGGATACGATAAGTGACTTATAGAGTGCTATTTGCGTTCTTCGAGAGAGTACTTTACTTCTCAATAGATTACTTAGTCCGAAGAGGTTAAAGACTAATCTACGTAACCCTAACTCAAGTTATTGATTTATACATTGTACTTTAAAATTGTTGAATATCCTATCTTATTTATCCCTTATCTTTACACAATTAAGGAGCGGTAGTTGTGATTTAACGATGTTGGCGCTACATAAAGATGTACCCATTACAACACAGGAAGTAATTGAAAAAATGTGTGTTAAACAAAGAAGATTAAAACTCGCTAATAATATTTGGTTGACTTGGACATAAATATATGTACGTGTAGATATAAAAACCTGAAGTATAAAACAACGAAGAAAATAATAAATTACAAACTTTCTCAAAAAAACTGGATTACACACTAATTAATCAAAGAAATACAGTAACTTAATTTTTTAAATTTTAATAAATCATGAATACCCCATGAAGTAACGAGTAGGTAAGAAATATATAATGGTAACAATGGCATATGCACATATGAACAAATGGGCAAAGGGTAAGCTTCTAGCCATTGTGGGTATCAAATTTCAGTTACCAATGAAAAGTTTGTTTTAGCCCCCTCCTTCCCAAAATCCTGGCTACCCCACTGATAAGAAGTATACACTTTCAATATAAATGTAATCAAATTTAAATTCTATTATTAACAAAAGGGTTAGTTTTGTTTTCAATTGTTTGTTAGGCGGTTTGCAATAATTGCCTATTGTGCATGCTCTTGCAGTCACTATATAAATGACGTTCTGCTTTTATAAGAAGATATCCCTTAGCAAGCAGCGGCGCAGTGGTCTGGCAGGCTTGCAGTTTCTTCCAGCGTGTGTCTGCTGGTCCGTATTAGAGACGCGTCGCGTACAACCAATTGCCTTGTACATTGCAGCTTCGTCTTTTGTTTTCCCCAGGTTATACATTTCTTTTTTCGCCCTGCCTAGTTAGTGAGAACCCAAACAGGGTGACAGTCCTTTGCCAGATATGAACCTGGGACGCTCCGGTACAAGCACCATGCGGATAAAGCCCGACTGCCGAGGTGGCGAATCCGGTAGCCCCTAAACTGGGGTCGATGTAGATATTAGTCGCCTCTTACAATAGGCATACCTAACCACACGGGGATATCGCTCCCTCCACTTTTGCTATTAAGGTCCTGACATGCATTAATATGCCCGTGCTATGCATAAATATCTCCGAGTATTACACTGTTCTGGCCACTGAATAATGCCTTTTTGTCATTGCGATAACCTTTCGAATAGCTGGTGAGACTCACTCACACTGCTTGAAAGGACAGCAATGCCTTGAAATTTTAAGCTTTTGTCCCTGTGGTCGATGGCTAACCAAACAAAGAACCATGTGTTTGGAGTAGAGTTATGTAGTTTGTGAACTAATAAGTGTATTGAATGACTCAGTTCACTGACCGAACGAACTTATTGGTTCAACTGTTTTGAACCTCGTTCAATGATGGACAATGTTGAACAATCTTTGTGTACGATGCTTACGTAAGCAGTGCAAGTGCACCTGTGACAGCCAGGGTTGGAAGTACTTTATTAAAAGATGTCGCCAGATTCTCCTTTAAAAGTAGCCAAATTGTACTTACATATCGCCAAATAAGTCGCTGTCTAAGCTTTATGGAGGGAGAGTGGTTTTTTTGAGGCATTTCTTTATTTTATTTCATTATTTATATTATACTAGCAAACCCGGCGAACTTCGTTTCGCCATCAGATGGGTTCGTTTTTTTTTTTAATATTTCGTTTGGGGATTAAAAGATGAAGACAATATTTTTTTTGTTTTATATTTGAAAAGGAAACATTTTATTTTATTTCACAACAGCAATGAATTCATTTCGATTACAAAAATGAAGTGTAATTTAGTTGAATTTCTATAAGTAAAAAAATGAAAGTGAATCCAAAGTAAATACTGAATCGAAGCGTTATACGTGCCCGCAAATTATCCGTCTCATTGAAGTGCTCTTTGGTAAACCACATTTTTTGTTTTTTTGTCTGGCGTTAACACAAACAAAGCGGATGGCTTCCCAACTCGTGAACACGCAGCGTATAGCTGACCATGTGAAAAACAATGATTTTCTAAATTTATCCCGCAAACACTAAGCGATTGGCCTTACGACTTGTTGATTGTCATTGCGAACGCAAGGTTAACCGGAAATTGCAAGCGTTTGAAGTCAAAAGGAAGATCAGTCGGAATCATTGGTATTCGAGGAATACATACATTTTCACCCGCGTACTTTCCGTGATTAATGGTTGCCTCAATCAAATTCGGCATACGTTTTTTCACCGCAAGTCGAGTACTGTTGCAAGGTCGCGGTGGATTCAAATTACGCAATATCATAATAACTGAACCAAGTAACACCAGAGAATTCAAAAACTCCGTTGGATAATTTACTACATCATCGGGATTTGTTATGGAATCAACGCATTTGTATGTCACCAAATTGCCAGCGAATTTTGATTGAATGGTGAAATTCAGTGCGTGTACATCATTATTCTTTGCGGACAGAATTGCTCGTTGACTTAACCAAGCATAATTCTGATAATTCTCACTAATGTTTGGGAAAACATTTTCAATAAGAGCTGATTGAGAGTCTGCAAATCGGCAAAAGTCGTTGGTAAGAGTAATTAATCCAGTTGTCGCATCAACTGGGACTTTTCCCTTTCCAACAGCTAACAATTGTTTTGAAAATTGTGCAGCACTTTGATCATTTTGAAGTTGAACTCTTATATTAGTGGTTAACGATAATGTTTTTACGTTATTCCACAAAGGTGGTGCCTTCAGGCAAGCATTCAATTCATCTGCAGACGTTCCACGAGGAATTACTGGCAACGTCTGCCTGAAATCGCCTGCCAACAATATCATCAAGCCGCCAAAGATGTTGTTATTTCGCCGAAGATCCTTCAGTGTAAAGTTAAGTGCTTCAAGTGATTTCTTATTTTCCATTGTGCACTCATCCCAAACAATGAGCTTGCATTGCATCAACAATTTTCCCATTGCACTGGATCGGGAAATATTGCATGCTGGAGTATCAACTATGTTTAAATTGAGTGGCAACTTAAGCGCAGAATGTGCAGTACGACCGCCATCTAGAAGAGTCGCCGCAATTCCAGATGATGCTAACGCCAAAGCTATGTCACATCTTGATCGAACAGGGGCCAAAATCAATGAAAGTACAAATGTTTTCCCTGTTCCTCCGGGTGCGTCCAGGAAGAATAGACCACCAGTATTATTGTCTACCGCTTGCATTAATGTTTCGTATACTTGTTTTTGCTGTTCATTCAGCAACGGCACATTATTTCAAACGAATTCCTGCAATATATCAACATTGTATTGCTGCTTTCGATTAAATTCTTGGTTCAATCCATCGTGCATCGATCGATTTGGCGCAATCATTCCTACTTCAATCAGTAGCTTGTTTGCAATATTCAAGCATTGATCCTCAATCAGAATCAATCCTTCATTGTAGATTTCATCGGTTATTTGCATCGTTTGAATTCGCAAGCGATGCAAGATATCTTCACATATGTCGTCTTTGTATTTGTTCCATAACTGAATTGGTTGTGAAGGGAAACATGTGGCGATGATTATTGCGAACAGCGTTGGCATTTGGTACTAATTTGATGAAACAACTGAATCCGCAAGTGTTAAATCCCAATGAGAATCGTTCTCCAGCAAACCCAATAGTTGACATGCTTCTCGATATGTTTGGCATTGGTGGCCATTCACAGTTTTCAAATGCGGAAATGATTTTGGTCCACATACATTTACCAACAGCAGTTGCAAATAAACACATTCATAATTTGTAGGATGAACAGTACACATGCGACCTAGTGCATCAGTGGAAAACACCTGTGGCCAACCTGAAACTGGGGTTCCTTGTTTGCGACGTTGAAATTTCTTTGCTGATTGATTCCAAGTGTAATACTTGGGAATTTCAACGTACATCAGCGTCGCTGCGAATGGATCTGCTTCACACATTGCAAAGAAGCTAGTCAATGTTGTCGATGGTGGTCTCTCAGCTCGTTGTGCCGCATTAGCCTCAGTGAAGTAAACTCTTTGTCCATTTTCCAAATGCACTGCTAAATGTACAACTGTGGGATATCTTTCATGAATTTGAAATGACAATAATCGCCACATTGCTTCATTAGTACTGACGTATCTGCCTATTTGGAAGTTGCTAATTTCGTCATGTGCATTTTCCGACGCAATACCAAACACAGCCATGTCGCTGCCTTTTGTGACGTACTTGCACAAATGTTTGACTGATTTGGCCGAATGACAACTTTCAACGTTCACATGTGCTTTGAAAATTCGTGATAGCAGCGGGCAATGTGGTACACTGAATTCATTTCCGATTTCGATCTCTTGATTTTAAACTTTAACTTTGATAGTTCGTCCATTATCTTCTTTTGAACGCCGACGATAAATTGGATATACATCGTTCCCTGTGTGTGTTCCAGCAACTAACGGTCGCGAATATCCTTTTGTGCACTTTCCATCAGCCATGCAAGGCGATAATGGATTTAATGCACCGCACGGTCCATGCACCATCTGTGTCGTCACAATGTCGTGTAGATGGGGATCCATTTGGATGTAATTTGTTCAGCAACCAAATTAGGATATAAGCATGCGGTAGTTCACGCTTCTGCCATTCCACAGAGTATATACGAGGTGTGTTCAAAAAGTATCGCGAATTTTGAATTTTCGCTGGTTACGTATATTCGAATTTTTTGTGGCGTTATGTTGGTACTCATGTCTCTCACTTATGCCGACAAGCTCGGCCATTTTGAATGTTCAGTTAATTGTTGACAGCTGCTTTGTTTGCACGTGTTTTGGATCGTCTTCGATTTTTCGTACCAAAATTGCTCAATTGTGACCAAAAACAGCATCGCATAAACATTGCTAATGAGATGTTAAACTCTGTCCGCGACGACCCAAATTTGCTCCAGAGGGTCATAACTGGTGACGAATCGTGGGTTTATGGTTATAACGTGGAAACCAAAGCTCAATCATCTCAATGGAAGCTGCCGCCCGAACCAAGACCGAAAAAAGCGTGCCAAGTTCGGTCGAATGTGAAAGTTTTGCTGACAGTTTTCTTCGATTGCAGGGGCGTGGTGCATCATGAGTTCTTGCCACAGGGAAGAACGGTCAACAAGGAAACAAGTTATGCGCAATTTGCGCGAAGCAATCCGCTAGAAACGTCCGGATTTGTGGAAGAACAAAAATTGGCTTTTGCACCACGATAACGCCTCTGCTCACGCATCGTTGCTTGTGCGCGACTTTTTGGCCAAAAACAACACACTAATGATGCCGCAGCCACCGTATTTCCCAGATCTAGCCCCCTGTGACTTTTTCTTGTTCCCTAAACTGAAGAGGCCCATGAAAGGACGACGTTACGCTTCCCTTGACGAGATAAAGACGGCATCGAAGGAGGAGCTGAACAAGATACAAAAAAATGATTTTTTGAAGTGCTTCGAAGATTGGAAAAACCGTTGGCACACGTGTATAATATCTCATGGGGATTACTTTGAAGGGGACAAAATAGATATTCATGAATAAATAAATAATTTTTGAAAAAACACAAAATTCGCGATACTTTTTGAACACACCTCGTATAACAACGTGTCACCAAAAACTCGATACTTAGTAAGCACAGCAATCATAACCTTAAGTTTTTGCTGAAAAACTCTGGCGATTATGTCATGGCGATCTTGCGGTTGTTGGCCCGGGTCCAACTCACGTTCAATTTCCGTCCACTTCGGATTGCATGTGAACGTAATAAATAAATCCGGAGTTCCATAATTTCGCACGTACGTAATAGCGTCTTGAGCGTATTCGTGCATGTGGCGTGGGCTTCCGATATAAGATGATGGGAGAATCGTCAGACGTCCAATATTCTGAACATTACCATCTGAATGAATAGCATCACGCAAGTGTATATACGAGGTGTGTTCAAAAAGTATCGCGAATTTTGTGTTTTTTCAAAATTATTTAGTTATTCATGAATATCTATTTTGTCCCCTTGAAAGTAGTCCCCATGAGATATTATACACTTGTGCCAACGGGTTTTCCAATCTTCGAAGCACTTCAAAAAATAATTTTTTTGTAGCTTGTTCAGCTCCTCCTTCGATGCGTCTTTATCTCGTCAAGAGAAGCGTAACGTCGTCCTTTCATGGGCCTCTTCAGTTTAGGGAACAAGAAAAAGTCAAAGGGGACCAGATCTGGGGAATACGGTGGCTGCGGCATCATTAGTGTGTTGTTTTTGGCCAAAAAGTCGCGCACAAGGAACGATGCGTGAGCAGGGGCGTTATCGTGGTGCAAAAGCCAATTTCTGTTCTTCCACAAATCCGGGCGTTTCTGGCGGATTGCTTCGCGCAAATTGCGCATAACTTGCAGGTAATATTCCTTATTGACCGTTCTTCCCTGTGGCAAGAACTCATGATGCACCACGCCCCTGCAATCGAAGAAAACTGTCAGCAAAACTTTCACATTCGACCGAACTTGGCGCGTTTTTTTCGGTCTTGGTTCGTGTGGCAGCTTCCATTGAGATGATTGAGCTTTGGTTTCCACGTCATAACCATAAACCCACGATTCGTCACCAGTTATGACCCTCTGGAGCAAATTTGGGTCGTCGCGGACAGAGTTTAACATCTCATTAGCAATGTTCATGCGATGCTGTTTTTGGTCACAATTGAGCAATTTTGGTACGAATTTCGCGTAAAAATCGAAGAAGATCCAAAACACGTGCAAGCAAAGCAGCTGTCAACAATTAACTGAACATTCAAAATGGCCGAGCTTGTCGGCATAAGTGAGAGACATGAGTACCAACATAACGCCACAAAAAATTCGAAATTCGAATATACGTAACCAGCGAAAATTCAAAATTCGCGATACTTTTTGAACACACCTCGTAGTCCTCAAATCGTAGCTTTGGCTGATTGAATCGGATGAACGCTAAACGTTCGGTCTCGACTTTGACATACTTATCGACAGCGAATTGCTGGAATAGGCGACGGCACTTCAGGATGAGATTGTCCTCATGTGTACGAATTATAACACGATAGGCATAGTAATTCTTTGCGCTTAGATTTTTGTTCGTTGATATGCCTGAATATGCAAAATTAAATGGATTTTTAATGGAACCCAATAATAGCAATAACTAGTATGTTAATATTGTACCTGTAATTGGATCGACCATCTTCAACGTGATGTCGTATCCGTCTTGCCCTTGCCAATAAAGGATTGGATATTGTAACGCATCGTACAAACGATGTGTCTAGTTTACACGATGCATGATATTGCTTCTTCGCTGAACGACAATGTCTCGTGATTTAGTTTGATCGCCAACAATAATTGCAGCAACATCATCAACGGTGGGTGCATTGAATCTTCGCACATGTTCACCTGTTGGGGTACGATCCGATCTTATGACAAATTTGTGCGTATCGGATGGCATTCGTTCCAATGCTGTTTTGAACATATTAACCACAGCGTTATTATCGTGGAAAAATGCTTGCAACTGTTCAATAATTCGTCTCTTTAACTGTTGGGTTCCCTCTATATTGCACCGCACATTCAGCTGATCCACCATCGACGAAATGAAATATATTTGCAGAAATTGATGCGGTTCATCTGGTGTTGCCACCATTGAACCATGCAAATGATATATTTGTCCTTGTATCTGCAAACAATCATTTGTTGAAGAATACAACGACTTCTGATCGTGTGATGGTGTAGTGTGTGGTGTATGTGTAGTTGTTATTTATTGCAATTGATTGTGTTGGTGTGATTGATTGGTGTGAGTGATTGGTTGTGCGTGTTGTGTCTTTTACCTTGCAAGTCGGCATGAAGCCGCCTTCTCGAATGATATTAGCTCCAAATGAAGTCATGCGAAAGCAGTTATTGTATTCAAGGATGTGTTGAAGAAAATGGTTGGAATCAGGATCACTTCCATCGAACAATGCTTTCAGTGGCTGTGGTGGTGTAAGTAATGGCTCCAGTTTGACTTTTCCTTTTGCGTAGCACAATCCATCCGTTTCTCGTTTGAACTTTAACGCATTGCAATATCGGCATACAGTCGTCATTGGTCCAATATCTAAATTTTCATCAACACTGTAGTTCGTAGTGGGATCATATTGGAATGCCAAGCGATTGTATGATGCCAATAATCTTCGTGTGCTCACGCGTTGTCTCAATCGGTCATTTTCTCTTATTATATTTTGTCTTCACTTAAGTTCCGGGAATATACTTGTTGCTGGCTTGCATGCCGTGCGCGGCGGCCGATGTTCGCACGTCGTCCTCTGGGCATTTTGGACTATGGACAAATGGTGAATTTACAATTCAACTAACCACCTTAAAAAAAAATTTGCAATTTGCAATTTTTTTTTATGCCACTTCCAAAGATATTTAATTTTTGATCTCTTTGCAAAATACGACAATTTTTGATTTTTTGGTCTTTTTGACTAAAAATTTGCAAGTTTGGAAATTTAACCTCAAATGCACTGTCCACATAATTTACACAATTCAGCTTACCACCTTAAACAAAAATTTGCAAGTTTTTTTTATGTCACTTCCAAAGATATTTAATTTTTGATCTCTTTGCAAAATACGACAATTTTTGATCTTTTTGGCTTTTTGACTAAAAATTTGCAAGTTTGGACAGACTGGTGAATTTAACTTCAAATGCACTACCCATATAATTTACACAATTCAACTTACCACCTTAAACATACATTTACCTTAAACATACATTTACCAACAGCAGTCGCAAATAAACACATTCATAATTTGTAGGATGAACAGTACACATGCGATCTAGTGCATCAGTGGAAAACACCTATGGCCAACCTGAAACTGGGGTTCCTTGTTTGCGACGTTGAAATTTCTTTGCTGATTGATTCCAAGTGTAATACTTGGGCATTTCAACGTACATCAGCGTCGCTGCGAATGGATCTGCTTCACACATTGCAAAGAAGCTAGTCAATGTTGTCGATGGTGGTCTCTCAGCTCGTTGTGCCGCATTAGCCTCAGTGAAGTAAAGTCTTTGTCCATTTTCCAAATGCACTGCTAAATGTACGACTGGGGGATATCTTTCATGAATTTGAAATGACAATAATCGCCGCATTGCTTCATTAGTACTGACGTATCTGCCTATTTGGAAGTTGCTAATTTCGTCATTTGCATTTTCCGACGCAATACCAAACACAGCCATGTCGCTGCCTTTTGTGACGTACTTGCACAAATATTTGACTGATTTGGCCGAATGACAACTTTCAACGTTCACATGTGCTTTGAAAATTCGTGATAGCAGCGGGCAATGTGGTACACTGAATTCATTTCCGATCTCGATCTCTTGATTTTGAACTTTAACTTTGATAGTTCGTCCATTATCTTCTTTTGAACGCCGACGATAAATTGGATATCCATCGTTCCCTGTGTGTGTTCCAGCAACTAACGGTCGCGGATATCGTTTTGTGCACTTTCCATCAGCCATGCAAGGCGATAATGGATTTAATGCACCGCACGGTCCATGCACCATCTGTGTCGTCACAATGTCGTGTAGATGGGGATCATTGACTGGATCAGGAATTTCAGCTGATATGATGTAATCCACTTCATTTGAATGTAATTTGTTCAGCAACCAAATTAGGATATGAGCATGCGGTAGTTCACGCTTCTGCCATTCCACAGAGTATATATAACAACGTGTCACCAAAAACTCGATACTTAGTAAGCACAGCAATCATAACCTTACGTTTTTGCTGACAAACTCTGGCGATTATGTCATGGCGATCTTGCGGTTCTTGGCCCGGGTCCAACTCACGTTCAATTTCAGCCCACTTCGGATTGCATGTGAACGTAATAAATAAATCCGGAGTTGCATAATTTCGCACGTACGTCATAGCGTCTTGAGCGTATTCGTGCATGTGGCGTGGGCTTCCGATATAAGATGATGGGAGAATCGTCAGACGTCCAATATTCTGAACATTACCATCTGAATGAATAGCATCACGCAAGTGTATATAGTCCTCAAATCGTAGCTTTGGCTGATTGAATCGGATGAACGCTAAACGTTCGCTCTCGACTTTGACATACATATCGACAACGAATTGCTGTAATAGGCGACGGCACTTCAGGATGAGATTGTCCTCATGTGTACGAATTATAACACGATAGGCATAGTAATTCTTTGCGCTTAGATTTTTGTTCGTTGATATGCCTGAATATGCAAAATTAAATGGATTTTTAATGGAACCCAATAATAGCAATAACTAGTATGTTAATAATGTACCTGTAATTGGATCGACCATCTTCAACGTGATGTCGTATCCGTCTTGCCCTTGCCAATAAAGGATTGGATATTGTAACGCATCGTACAAACGATGTGTCTAGTTTACACGATGCATGATATTGCTTCTTCGCTGAACGACAATGTCTCGTGATTTAGTTTGATCGCCAACAATAATTGCAGCAACATCATCAACGGTGAGTGCATTGAATCTTCGCACATGTTCACCTGTTGGGGTACGATCCGATCTTATGACAAATTTGTGCGTATCGGATGGCATTCGTTCCAATGCTGTTTTGAACATATTAACCACAGCGTTATTATCGTGGAAAAATGCTTGCAACTGTTCAATAATTCGTCTCTTTAACTGTTGGGTTCCCTGTATATTGCACCGCACATTCAGCTGATCCACCATCGACGAAATGAAATATATTTGCAGAAATTGATGCGGCTCATCTGGTGTTGATTGGTGTGAGTGATTGGTTGTGCGTGTTGTGTCTTTTACCTTGCAAGTCGGCATGAAGCCGCCTTCTCGAATGATATTAGCTCCAAATGAAGTCATGCGAAAGCAGTTATTGTATTCAAGGATGTGTTGAAGAAAATGGTTGGAATCAGGATCACTTCCATCGAACAATGCTTTCAGTGGCTGTGGTGGTGTAAGTAATGGCTCCAGTTTGACTTTTCCTTTTGCGTAGCACAATCCATCCGTTTCTCGTTTGAACTTTAACGCATTGCAATATCGGCATACAGTCGTCATTGGTCCAATATCTAAATTTTCATCAACACTGTAGTTCGTAGTGGGATCATATTGGAATGCCAAGCGATTGTATGATGCCAATAATCTTCGTGTGCTCACGCGTTGTCTCAATCGGTCATTTTCTCTTATTATATTTTGTCTTCACTTAAGTTCCGGGAATATACTTGTTGCTGGCTTGCATGCCGTGCGCGGCGGCCGATGTTCGCACGTCGTCCTCTGGGCATTTTGGACTATGGACGAATGGTGAATTTACAATTCAACTAACCACCTTAAAAAAAAATTTGCTATTTGCAATTTTGCAATTTTTTTTTTATGCGACTTCCAAAGATATTTAATTTTTGATCTCTTTGCAAAATCCGACAATTTTTGATCTTTTTGGCTTTTTGACTAAAAATTTGCAAGTTTGGATAGACTGGTGAATTTAACCTCAAATGCACTATCCATATAATTTACACAATTGAACTTACCACCTTAAACAAAAATTTTCAAGTTTTTTTTATGCCACTTCCAAAGATATTTAATTTTTGATCTCTTTGCAAAATACGACAATTTTTGTTTTTTTGGTCTTTTTGACTAAAAATTTGCAAGTTTGGACAGACTGGTGAATTTAACCTCAAATGCACTGTCCACATAATTTACACAATTCAGCTTACCACCTTAAACAAAAATTTGCAAGTTTTTTTTATGTCACTTCCAAAGATATTTAATTTTTGATCTCTTTGCAAAATACGACAATTTTTGATATTTTTGGCTTTTTGACTAAAAATTTGCAAGTTTGGACAGACTGGTGAATTTAACTTTAAATGAACTATCCATATAATTTACACAATTCAACTTACCACCTTAAACAAAAATTTGCAAGTTTTTTTTATGCCACTTCCAAAGATATTTAATTTTTGATATCTTTGCAAAATACGACAATTTTTGATCTTTTTGTCTTTTTGACTAAAAATTTTGCAAGTTTGGACAGACTGGTGAATTTAACCTCAAATGCACTATCCATATAATTTACGCAATTCAACTTACCACCTTAAACAAAAATTTGCAAGTTTTTTTTATGCCACTTCCAAAGATACATAATTTTTGATCTTTTTTTTTTTAATATTATTGGCATACAAATTTACATTTATGTACGTTTGTACCGCCCGCACTAATCAATCAACTGCTGCTGTGATAATCCAACACTTTGCTTAAATACTTTTTATCCACTTTTATTAAATCACTTTTATTAAATCATTATTCACGTGTATGACCTTAAAAATATGCGTGCTTAAGTACTTTTTTAGCGACGAACCTTTCAGGTACATCGAGCGCACGATTTTATTTAAGCAAAGTGTTGGATTATAACAGCACCAGTTGATTGATTAGTGCGGGCGGTCAGCCACCACCGTACAAACGTACATACATGTAAATTTGTATGCCAATAAAATGCAATGCCTGCTTACAACAACCACTGATGAGTATTTATGTAGGTTGGCTGTTTGTTATTGGGATACCACACAGGCATACATACAATATTTACACCTAATGCTGGTATACCTCTACTGCTGTGTTAACTTGCACAATACGCGTGATTGTTTTGAGGGTTTCCAATTGATCTGTTAGGACACGAATAACTTCAACCTCAATTTCACATTAACCACAATACCGGTTTTAATTTTGCGTTTGAAAGAACGTGCGCATAGTAAAAAATGTCAGATAAAATTAACTGAGCAGAGTACAATGAGTAGCTGTCAAACAATGTATCACGCACCAGCGCCATCTACCTAAAATAATGGCGCCATCTGCTCCACCACCATGCAAAACCATATTGGTTTGTAGTACATGCTATGTATCAGAGATGGCGCTGTATGCGAAAAATGTTTTCCCCTGTTTTCCTGCTTTTCTTTTGAAATTTTTCATGAATTTTGTTTGCTATAAACCTCACGGCGCCCGAGACCATTCCAACGAATGCAAAACCGTGGAAATCGGTTCGTGCGCTCTGGAGTTATAGCGCCAGGAAGGAAAACCCGACTTATTTTTATATTATAGATTATTCACGTGTCTGACCTTAAAATTATGCGTGCTTAGGTACTTTTTTAGCGACGAACCTTTCAGGTACATCGAGCGCACGATTTTACTTCGGCTAACTCGAAGCGTCGGCGTGGAGAAAAAGTATTTTAGCAAAGTGTTGGATTATAACAGCAGCAGTTGATTGATTAGTGCGGGCGGGCAGCCACCACCGTACAAACGTACATACATGTAAATTTGTATGCCAATAAAGTACAATGCCTGCCTACAACAACCACTGATGAGTATTTATGTAGGCTTGTCTGTTTGTTATTGGGATAACACACAGGCATACATACAATATTTACACCTAATGCTGGTATACCTCTACTGCTGTGTTAACTTGCACAATACGCGTGATTGTTTTGATAGTTTCCAAGTGATCTGTTAGGAAACGAATAACTTCAACCTCAATTTCACAGTGAACACAATACCGGTTTTAATTTTGCGTTTGAAAGAACGTGCGTATAATAAAAAATGTCACATAAAATTAATGGCGCTGTATGTTAAAATGATTTCCCCTATTTTCCTGTTTTTCTTTTGAAATTTTTCCTGAATTTTGTTTGCTATAAACCTCACGGCGCCCGAGACTTTTCCAACGAATGCAAAAGCATTGAAATCGGTTCGTGCGTTCTTGAGTCAGGAAGGAAAACCCGACTTATTTTTATATTACACCAGGGTCACCCCTTGGCGATATCTCGTAAACGGGGTAGCATATGGTCCTGAAAATCACCTCTTCTTTAAACACTCATCAACACCTTTTATTCGATACCCATATCGTATAAACACCTTCTAGGGTCACCCCTGGTCCACATTTTGGTCGATATCTCGGAAAACGATTCGCATAGGGTCTTGAAAATCACCTCTTTTTTAAATACTCATCAACACCTTTTATTTGATACCCATTTTGTAGAAAACCCGTCTGGGGTCACACCTGGTTCATATTTCGGGAAATACCTCGAATACGGGTTCTTATATGGGACCAATAACTACACCATGTTCAAGCACTCGTCAACACCTTTCATCTGATACCCGTATCGTACGAACCCGTTATAGGGTTACCCTGGTCCACATTTTGTGGAATATCTCCAAAACCTTCCCGGATTCTTATACTTTTTTTTGGCCATAAACCATGTCGGGCTCAATCGGAAACTACGTGCAAAATTTCATTTAATTCGGTCCAGCCGTTCTGGAGTTATAGCGTCAGGGAGGAAAACGCGACTTATTTTTATATAATACTAGCTGACCCGCCGAACTTTGTTCCGCCTTAAAAGCACAAATCATACAGTCACCCTGGGTCCACATTTAGATCAATAAATTGGGAACCGGGTAAAAGATCGAGGTGACAGATATCTTTAACGTCTAGAAAATGATTATTGAAAGTTTCATTCATTTCTAAGCAGTCGTTTTTGTTTGACGCGGGCGTTATGTTAAAAAACCCACATTTTTGGTCACATTTTCCCCACATTTTATCAATAACGCGGGAACTGGATGAGATATCCAAATGAAAGTTGTCCTAAATTTTAAGTTAGACTTTAAGTGATAGAATGATGAAAACTTCATGCAATTCTATCCAGTAGTTTTTTCGTGATACGCGCACAATCATACAGACGGACAGACAGACAGACAGACAGAGAAAAATTCTTAAAATTGTAGATTTGGGTTCCGCTGGTCCAATAACGACCTCTCCTATCAGTCTTTCTTGAATATCTTCAATGTACAGACATCGACCTGTTACAATTTTATTATATGTAAAGATAATTATTGGTTTAGAGAAGAAAAGGGGGTCTGCGGAGCGCATGTTTAGTATAGGGATCCCTTTTCTAGTATTTATTTAATTATTATTTTATTTATTTCAATTATTTGTTCTATATAGAACGGGGTGCGGCGCATATATTACACCTTGTATGTATTAATTGGGGGCGAGCACTGTTGGCTTCGAGGCATTGTTCGGAATTGGCTTCCTCATTTTCGTTGTGAAAAACCCCGATTTGGGATCACAAAACATAAACTATATCTTCGAAATATTTCATAAGTTGGTTGCGAATTACAAGAGAGTGCAGCGCAAATGAAATAAACGAAAGAAATAATTAAAGCTTATGTCGCTTACAGTCGCCGACATCAAAACCAAACCTATAGAATTTACCGACGAATTGCCTGGAGCAAAAATAGGGGGGTTCATATAACCCTATAAGAGCCCCGTAAAGCTTATAAACAATGTAAATCTGTTGTTGTTGTTGTAACGACAAAAACAGTCCCCGAAGGTTGTGGGGAGTGCTGTCGAAATAACAGTCCTTCGCCGGATATGAATCCGGTACTCCCTTGCGGTACTGCCCGACTGTCGTGGTAGCGAATTGGTGTGACCAGTCGAACCTTCTTGGTCATGGGTAATGAGAGGTGAGAGGCACCATATCCGTAGACCAACCATCGAGTTGCACGTCATTACCTTTGTACATATTAGTCGCCTCTTACGAACGGTATGCCTAGAGATCATTCTGCTCCCTTACTTCATTGCAAATCTGAAATTGGCCGATCACCAACATGGTTTCCGCAAAAATCACAGCACGACATCCGCTTTGAACGCCATTACAACGCAGATAAATAACGGTTTGAATCAACACCCACCAAACCATAGGACGGTTCTCGTGGCACTTGACCTATCAAACGCATTCGACACGGTCAATCACGCCACACTCCTGCGAGATCTGGAAGAGACACCGCTCCCTGCCGGCCTTAAACGGTGGACCGCTAATTACCTCAATGGTCGATAGGCAACAGCCAAATTCAGGAACAAGAAATCTAGACCACGAAGAATAAAACAAGGGGTGCCGCAAGGTGGTGTTCTCTGTCCTCTTTTGTTTAACTTCTATATTTCGAGACTTCCCCCCCACCAGAGGGAGTCTCCATTGTTTCCTACGCTGACGACTGCACGATAATGGCCTCGGGCAAGGGCCCCTCCATTGACGAACTCTGTACTAGTATCAACAGTTACCTCCGTGACCTTTCCAGCTTCTTCACCGAGCGAAATCTGACCCTATCTCCGACTAAATCGACGGCGACCCTGTTTACGACATGGAATGCGCAGATGGGGCAAGAGTAAAATCTCTACGTAGACGGAGTACCTCTACCTACAGTCAACCACCCGAAAATCTTGGGTGTGACGTTTGACAACGGCCGGCAGTACTTGGGCAAAAGACAAGGAAACATTGCTTGCTACATATAAGGCTATTGGCCGGCCGGTTATTGATTATGCTGCGCTCATATGGTCGCCCAATCTTTCTGACACCAACTGGAGGAAATTGCAAGTCTGCCAAAACACCGCCATCAGAACTGCTACGGGATGTCTACTTATGTCATCTGAGTCTCACCTCCATCAAGAGGCAAAATTGCTCAATGTTCAAGAGCACGCGGAACTCTTGAGTAGACAGTTCCTTCTGAACTGTCATAAACCTAGTCATCCAAATCGACATCTTTTGGATGTAGCACCGCCCCCCAGAGACATAAGGAGACATATTGGTAAGCATTACCATGAGATCCGGCACCATATCTCTTTGCCGTTTGATCTGCGGAACCATAGACGGGCTCTAAATGGCCTCCACACCGAGTCGGTAGACAGATCTCGGCCTGTTAATACTCATCCACCTGAATTGGCTGAAGAGGAGCGTGTACTTCCGAGAGAGACTAGGGTCATACTAGCACAACTTCGCTCTGGATATTGTAATAGGTTAAACTCTTACTTATCCAGACTGAACCCCAACATACCAAACACATGCCCTGCATGTGGTATGTCCCCTCATGATACCATACATCTCTTCTCCTGTTCAGTTGAACCCACTCTTCTAACACCTACATCACTCTGGTCCAACCCTGTGGAAACTGCGCGTTTCCTTGGACTTCCGTTAGAAGAGCCTGATGACAATTTAGAGTGATCGAGCCTATTGGGCAGGGTGAAGCACTGTTAACAGCAACAACAAACTTGTATGTAAAGTGACATATATTTGATTTTTGTTGGAACGATTTTCCGTCATCCCTTGTCAAGTTTGGTTTTGTGACAAACCGGTTTCGGCGTTCTGCCATTTTCAATGCCTAGTTTCGTTCTGGTCTGTGTCTATCCGCTGCGTTGTTTTTATAGTCCGTTGGTGCTGTGGCAGGTAATGTCAATCTATGTGTTCGTGGTAGGTAACGTTAATATGCGTGTGTGTGTGCGCGGTATTGATACGTCCAAATTGTTATCTGTCCCAAGGGTTGTTTTTGTAGGTATGTAGACATACCGCTTGTTAGCTAAGCGGTAGGTTGAGGTAGGTAGAAATCGGTGATTTTTGCAGGTTGGTTCATATTTCGTTTTTGCTTGTTCATTGTTACGTGTTTGGTTGCTGTACCTGCTGGCTTGTGCTGTTTTTTGTAAACTAGTTTTAAGGGTTCAAATATTTCGTCAGAGATAGTGTTGGTTTGTTCGTTTATGATCCTGCCGTCAAATGTTTTTAACTTGTATATCTCCATGTTCTCAAGTACATTAAGCCGCCGGCCTTTTTCTTGTACGTGAAGTATTCGAGCCGTTGTTTTTATGTTAGCTGGGGTGCAGTTGTTCTCGAACATGTGGTTCGCGAAATTAGATTCTGGTATTATGGTGGGTTTTCGTGTTTTTTTGTTGTAGTCCCTGATATGCTCTCGGAATCTTGTGCTTATTTTTCTTCCTGTTTGTCCTATGTAGCTGTATTGACATTCACAAGTAAGCCTATACACTCCGTGTCTGTTGAATGGGTCATCAGAATTAGTGTCGGTTCTTAGTTTTTGTCCGACGTTGTTAGAGGTTCTGAATGCTGTGTTGATGTTATATCTTTTAAAGAAGTTTGCTAATTTGTACGTCGCACAGTGGCGCCTTTTGAGTTTTTTCTTTGCAAAAATCATAACTTTTGAACCAATGAAGATATTGTAAAAATTTAAAATGCAAATGAAAGCTAATTATTTGAAGTTTTATTGTGTGAAAGCTCAGAATGTCACAGATACAGAGTGCTTCTAAAAAATTCGTCAAAGTCGAAAATTTTTAGAAAAATGCAAAAACAAAATGTTTTAAGCAAAAAATAAAAAAAATAAAATGAGATTTCTCTTATAATGACGTATTTGAGCATTAAATAAGATAAACTAATAATTTCGATAAGATAGCGTGGCTCTGTCCACTTATGACAAAAAGTTGTATCTAAGTAGTCACGTAATCAATAACTACCAAAATCGATAGACGTATTGTTTCTTTTAAATGGCAATACTCTTATAAAACTCAAATGCCCGTTTTTGGTGCCACAATAACAAGGTGCTTCAAAATTCATCGTAAAATTTTACATTTTTATTTTTTTTTTGTTTGTAATTTACAAGCCAAATATGTATTTTATTAATAACTAAAAGTTATTGAAAGTGGTTCAATGAAATTTTATTTGAGCTAAGATTAAACAGCCAACAAATTTTGGAAAAGGGGAGTGGCACTGCCCATTTATGCTAAAAAGTTTAATCTTACTAACCGCTTTACCAATTTGTACCAAACTCGATAGACGTATTGATTTCTATAAAAATTTAATACTCGTTTGAAGGCGAAATGCCTAAGCTTTAAAATAAATTTGATAAACTTTAGAGAAATGCAATAACGAAAAGTATGTATTTATAAATTACTAAATTAATTAATTGTTTTATTTGAAATAAAAAATTAACTTGTACATAGATATCTTATTTTTCAATAAAGTAACAAAATTGATTAGTAAATCTCTTTTTCATTGTTGTGATAAGAAGTGAGCAACTTATTTTATCTTAACATAGTTATCGTCACTGGAACATATATCTAACAAAGCAACAATTTCAGAGCTATACGCATCTGTAAGATCTTTTTGTGTTCTTACATACCTCATAGATGACATGACTGGATCACAAGAGATAGCTAACATGTTGAAAAGGTCTTCGTTTTGTCTAACTCGTGATACTTTGCAGGTGTTCATACATCTATATCTTTTGTAGTCCTTGTTCTTAGATTCTTGAGCTTCTTCGGACAATTCTCGTAATGGTAAGCACTGGTACTCTATTAAATCTTTTACATGTGCTAAAATTTTATGGACCGTTGGTGTAAGTTTCTTCTCAGGATACTTTTGATGCAGCAACTCTGTAGTTTCAGATGCATATTCTCCAAATTTGGGTCCATTAACTGGTTCATTGCAGTTTAAAATATTTAAAATTACTCCCAATCTTTTCACAATATCTCTATCAACTCCTGTTATGCGAGCAGTCACTTCATCGTTTTCAAAAAATCTTCTTGAGGAGTTACCATCATTTGTATTTCCGCATCCATACTTTGGACAGTCAACTCTAAGGCCAATCTCTTTATAGAATGCATCCTGAATTATTTTTTTTCTCCTGTTTTGTTTCTCCTTACATGTTGTATTGTCGTCGAAAACTTCTCCTTGTTGTGGTAGTGTATAAGCCAGCTTCAAAACAAATTCCATACATCTTATCCTAGCATGCAAAGGAGATAACTATTCCATACTCATAATTTAGATCGTCAGTTATTGAATCGTCAAGATTTTCAAAGTTCTTTTGGCTCTTCTTACAAATTGGACATTTCATTGTAGATGTCGTATTTGTTATTAAGTTCAAAACTTTTCCATCGACCATTGTTAGAAGAAAATCATGCTTTATTGTAATGACATTCCCCTCTTCAATTTCAATTATTGTTGGTTCTAATTTGGCAATTTGATTTTTTATATCACTCACTGTAGCTTTTATGAGTTCCGAACACTCCTTCTCGTATTTAAATAATATCGGGCGGCACAATATAGTTGATGACGGACGTGGATTTTTCCAATATTCTGAAGCATAATCTTTTAGTCGTAATGGAACAATAGAAACCATAAACATATTACTATCTGTAATTGTTTCATCGTCTACATTTTTTCTTTGTTTATATGCGCTTTGTGCTGATGATCCATCACAGCCCCTCTAAGTTATCAATTCTAGCTCCTTTGGCAGTGATTTCAACTTTTCTTCAGTAAAACTTTGAAGGAGTCGTGTAGACGTATGATCCATTAGGTTTTGTAGCTCAATTTCAGCTGATACTCCGGTTATTTTGGGACTTAGAGGAACTGCTTCTTTCTTGGCTTGAGTAATTTTTTTGTATCCAGGTAAAATATCGGCATTACATTGCAATAATGACTTAAGCAATGTAATATATTTTTTCTTCGTTAAACCGAGATCTATAAACAGCGCAAAAGCTTCTTCGGGAGTGTATTTCCTAGGTAGCGCATTTGGTGGTGTGGGAATGCTGTTTTTGATCCTCATCAGTCGCACTGGACTTGCTACCGCAACTGCTTCTGTTATATGAGACTTCAAGTTTTCTTCGTCTTTTTTATATTTAATAGCCAGTGCTTCCGAAAGATGAGTCGTGGCCATAGCTTTTGTGGTATCAGACAGCTTCCTTTTCCTTTTGTAGGTAGAACACTCTTCTATGGGTTTTGTTGGTCTCCTTCCATTTTCTTTCTATCATAATGTATTGTAAACCAATTTTTTCTTGCAGGCCTTCCTTTTCTTTAATGCTTGTTTCACTCGCTAATTCTCTCATAATAGCCTCAACGAAGTCCCGTCTTGACTTTGTAGGTTTAAACACCGCAAATAGTTTCGAGTTTTCTAAATACATACTAGAATTGGCTTCGAGTATATCTGACTAAATATTAAACTGTGAACTATATTAAAAAAAATACTATTCACTTTATTTAAGTAAACAGAATACTAAGTTCCTTAATCTGCAAAAGACGAATGATAATGTGCATTGTATGATGGATAGCTTTATATACCTACTCAAATTATTAAAATGAATTTCAGGTATACAATTCGTAACTAAAAAAATGTATGTTGTTAACAAGTTCCACTAACAAAAACGACCTTACGGCCGTACTGAATTATATACGAGGTGTGTTCAAGCAGCAGTAAACAAGGAGCAGTAAACTCGTATCCTTTGACATAAAGGACTTATACCCGTCAATACCACTAACAGATACAATGGATATAGTCAACAAAACACTACTGGACAAAACTGAAGATAAGGTAAAAACTGCGCAAATTACCAAGGCGCTAAGGACAACGCTGCGGCAAAACTATTTCCGGTTCAACAACAAAATATATAGACAGAAAAGCGGCCGCCGTGGTGTGAAGGTAGTGTTGCCGGCCTACCACACCGAAGGTCCATGGTTCGAGCCCTGGTACAGGTAACATCAAAAGTGATTTGAAAAAAGTTTTTCAAAACGGGGTCGCCCCTCGGCAGTGGTTTGGCAAACTCTCCGAGTGTATTTCTGCCATGACAGGCTTCTCAGCAAAAATTCGTCTCCTTTGTAGATGCCGTTCGGAGTCGGCAAAAAACTGTAGGTCCCACCAATTTGTAGGGAAAATTCAAATCGGCACACCACAAATTGGAAGAGAAGCTTGGCGCAAAAATCTCTTAGGAGGTTTATAATGATATACCTGTTGTATATCGCGCCATAGAGAGAGAGAAACGGACTAGGAATGGGTAACCCTACATCGGCCATTCTCATGGAAACATTCATGCAAAACTTGGAAGGAAAATATATACAGAGTTAAAAACCAAGTTAGGCGTGGCATTCTACGCTAGATACGTGGATGACATCATCTGCAACCTAAATGACGATAACGAAGAGCAAATACTAGAGTTCCCCAACAGGCAACATAGCAACATAGAGTTCACAATGAAAGTAGAAAAAAATGGAATAATGAACTACCTGGACCTAACTATAGGGATTGACAAAATAACAAATAGGTTCAACTACGGCATTTATAGAAAACCGACTGCCACGGACACCATAATACACTCTACATAAAACCATCCGCAACAGCACAAAAATGCAGCATTGAGGCACTTAGTGGATAGGCTTCAGAGAACGCCGCTCACACAGGAAGCATACAGGAGAGAGCTTAATACAATATATAACATAGCGGCAAATAATGGATACAAGAAAGCACTTGTGGATAAACTCAGAAGTAGCCATGGAACACAAAAAAGAATAAACGTAGAGGAAAATCCAATGGTTTGGACGGCAATGACATACACTGGAAAAGCGACGTCCAAATTAGCAAACTTCTTTAAAAGATATAACATCAACACAGCATTCAGAACATCTAACAACGTCGGGCAAAAACTAAGAACTAATTCTGATGACCCATTCAACAGACATGGAGTGTATAGGCTTACTTGTGAATGTCAATACAGCTACATAGGACAAACAGGAAGAAAAATAAGCACAAGATTCCGAGAGCATATCAGGGACTACAACAAAAAAATCCGAAAACCCACCATAATACCAGAATCTAATTTCGCGAACCACATGTTCGAAAACAACTGCACCCCAGCTAACATAAAAACAACGGCTCGAATACTTCACGTACAAGAAAAAGGCCGGCGGCTTAATGTACTTGAGAACATGGAGATATACAAGTTAAAAACATTTGACGGCAGGATCATAAACGAACAAACCAACACTATCTCTGACGAAATATTTGAACCCTTAAAACTAGTTTACAAAAAACAGCACAAGCCAGCAGGTACAGCAACCAATCACGTAACAATGAACAAGCAAAAACGAAATATGAACCAACCTGCAAAAATCACCGATTTCTACCTACCTCAACCTACCGCTTAGCTAACAAGCGGTATGTCTACATACCTACAAAAACAACCCTTGGGACAGATAACAATTTGGACGTATCAATACCGCGCACACACACACGCATATTAACGTTACCTACCACGAACACATAGATTGACATTACCTGCCACAGCACCAACGGACTATAAAAACAACGCAGCGGATAGACACAGACCAGAACGAAACTATTCATTGAAAATGGCAGAACGCCGAAACCGGTTTGTCACAAAACCAAACTTGACAAGGGATGACAGAAAATCGTTCCAACAAAAATCAGCTTACTACCCTGTCGGGAGATCAACACAACAAAATAAATGACATATTTGATAAAATTATGCGTGTTCCAGCATTATAAAGCATTTATAAGGTTAAATGAATCCCCTTTATCTGAATTTTCTTTATTGAATATTATTATGATTTATTAACAAAATTAACTAGTTAAATAGACTAGTGAGCACTAGCTGCCAGGGCTATCGGTTCTTGAATTTTCTTTAAATTTTTCAAACTTGTTGGCAACCGTCTATCAATTTCTTTTCCTCTCAAGGACAATTTCATCACCTTTGGAAATCTTAAACGATGAACTTTTCTCTTTATAATAAAGTATGCCAAAATTACGCTGTCAATGACAATATACTTAAAAATTTACTAAAGCTTCATAATATTTGGATAGTCGCCAAAAAAGTCGCCATCACCAATTTTAATAATTTGGTCGCCAGATTTTGTAAAAAGTCGCCAATACTGGGAAGCCAGGTGACACTTGGCTTACCAACCCAACTTAATATTTGTTTGAAAATATAGCTTAAGTTATTCAATATAAGTGGAGCTCTCCTAAAATCGACATTGGCTTTTATTGCAAAAATAAATTTTACTCACCGAATGCTGAATTCCTTCCCGAGTATGGTCATTAATATTCAAACTGATTCAAATGAAAAAATAGTACTGAACGGCCGAACGAAGTGAATGACCTAGGTGAAAAAAGAACTAGTTCGTTCGATCTTCAAATTGAACGAAATCGCCAATTGAGTTGATTTGGTTTTCGCCAAACTCTAATTTGTAGTCAAAACACAACCTTCAGACACCGTGAATAAGTAGGATAAGCTTAAAAAGAGGATCCCTGAAAATCGGGTGAAATACTTGGCCTAGAGCCCATCACTAATAATAATACCACATTTATTTACATTTTTGAATCACTTAATAGCAATTTTAAATATTAAAAAGAATATTGTTTCGTTTAATTTTAACCAGACTTCCAAAATCATAATTACACCTGCCAAAACTCATTTTGGTGCAGCCACTTTTTCCCACCAGCTCTAGTTTTCTTTCTTTTAATATTAACAGTCTTAATTTAATTTAAGTTAAAATTGTAATTTGAATACAAATGTTTATTTCAAAAAGAAAAATGAATAAATCAATCAATCAATCAATCAAAAACACCTTTTCAATAGGTTAAGGCATGTATTTTATCATAACTTTTTTCTGTTTATCCAGTATATCAACTGTTCCCGTCAGTGATGTCGCGAATATTCGCATTCGCATTCGGAAAATTTCTGCGAATGTTTTGCGAATATGAATATCAGAGAAAAAGTAATTTGAAGATAATACCAGGTTAATGGGACTAAAATCCATTTATTTCCAATGCTTTTTAATGCATGAAAAAGTAACTCAACTAAAAATATATGGTCAAATTAAAAATATAATATTTAACGATAAACTATAAATATATGTAATATAAACAAAGAAACAAAAAATTTTAGACGCTTAAACAAAAATACTTCTCTCTTAGAAAATAACAATGAATTTAAAAAAAAATTTTTTCAGTTAATAATTAAACTTCAGCCACTGAAATATAACAATAAATCGCAGGACATCTTCAAAGAAAACCCCGTGACTGACAGGCTTTGACAGAACGTATTTGGTCTTAATCAATGATATTTGGATATATGTGTCACTCGGTCAAGATTTACATAATTTTGGAATAGTGCGAGGTGCCACGTTCAAATTTTTTGTGTTTTGTTTGTGCTTCATTAATGTCCAAAATTTATTGTCGATCTCTGGGAAACTAAACAGGCCATATTTAGTTTTTGGCAAAGCTATTTAAAGTATCAATTCGGCATAGCTAGGAATTTATTTGGTTCAAGTTAATGATATTTTATATATTTATAGAAATGTATTCTATATAACGAAAACCCTTGGAAACAGAAAGCAGTACCAGGATCAAGTAAAAGTTAATTCGAGAGGAAATGGGAGAAGACGGGGAGTAGAAATATAGGGGGGTGTTAGAGCGTAAAGAAGAGTAATGGTATAGGATAAATGTAGAAGAAGCGAAAAGGGGGCAAAAAGAGTATAATTTGTCAAATTTAGGCAAGTAAATATTTTAGGCAGGACAACGTCTGCCGGGCTTGCTAGTATAAAATATGAGTTTTTGATTACTATAATTTTTGTGTCAGACATGATTTTCCAGCCCTTAGTCTAATTTGTATAAGTTAAGTTTCTATGTATTAAACTTTATTTTTTAAAAACATAGCGGACTAATATCCGCTGTTTTTCACTTCATTGATTGAAATCAAGCTCAAGAATCATTACAACTAATTCCCTACTTCTACATTATACCTAGCTTAAATTATTAACTTGGTGATTCAACAACCAATATTGCTGTTGTAGTAATAGTTGCCGGTAGCTGATTGCTGACTGTTGTTTGTGTTGTTTATTGCTGACTGTTGTTTGTTCCCAATTTGACCGGAGACATTTCGTTGCTTACGGGGTTATTGACTATTTTAATTGTGAAGCGCTGCGTTAACTCCTCCCCTCTAAAGTGTGATCGCCCTCGATCATCAATAAAATGGTAGGTTGTTGAAACTTACGTACGTTGGAATTTGGCTTGTTTTGTTTTTTGGTGTACTTTCCTGGCATGTGCTAGGCTTCACTATTTCTTTTTCGACGTACTGGATATTCACAGATCGTTTCTTTAGGAAAAAGAGAAGTATTATGATTATAAAGAATGCTGCCGTTGTTAGACTTCCGACAGAGAATGTCGCCTTTTTGATCGAGTTTATTCGATGTGTGTTTTTGATATGTACGAGCAAATCTTTCAGTGCCTCTAGGGAAAGCAGTTCTATGTAATCCTTCTCTAAGGGGATTGGCTGTAGTATTGCGGATATGGTTTCGATTGGCCTTACTTCAATGTTGCTAAATGTTTGAGTGTTGATTTTAAGAGTAGAGTTAAAGTACATTACCACATGCGTTCCATTGATTTCTTGAGATGTAGCATTGATTTCTAATTTGCCGTTGAATTGGTTAAGCAATATTACCCCTGGTTTTATTTCTTCTAGCGTAGGGATGTGATGGCCATTGGTTGTTGAACATGTTGAATTTAGACTATTGATAATCCTAGTTATGCATAACTCCTTAGTTAAATCTACCAAATTAGTTTCTTTGCAAATTGTTACATCACTATAGTTTTCGCATTAATTTTTTATTCCATAAAGTGTATCTATTCCTTTCAATACTTCCTTATACTTAGTTCTAATTACAATATTGTTCATCTTTTTTACAGGTCGTATGATAATTCTTCTAAATGTTTATTTTAATGTTAGAGGTATTTTTACCATGTGTAAAATTTTTATTTCTTTGCTTAATACGTTTACTTTTGATAATTCTAATGCTTCTTCGGCATTTTTGAATGGTATTTTTTCCTTTTTTAATTTATTTATTAAAAATTCGATTTCATCTTTACTTAATATTACAGAGTTTACTACAATAATTTTTGCCCATTGAATGACATATCTTATATTTATTAATTCTTCTTTTATTAATCTGATTTTATTTTGCACATTTACTAAAATTTCCATTAAAACATCATCATCTTTTCTAATTGTGTTCAACATCTTACTAACTATACTAGTGACGTTATTTAAACGTTTTTCGAATAGGTTGTTTATTATAACTTGATTGTCATTATTTTCATTCAAATTATTGTTTATTATGTTCAAGTCTTCATAATCGGGGGATCCGGCTATGTACTTCCATGCCGTTCCCAATACGAGGTGTGTTCAAAAAGTATCGCGAATTTTGAATTTTCGCTGGTTACGTATATTCGAATTTCGAATTTTTTGTGGCGTTATGTTGGTACTCATGTCTCTCACTTATGCCGACAAGCTCGGCCATTTTGAATGTTCAGTTAATTGTTGACAGCTGCTTTGCTTGCACGTGTTTTGGGTCGTCTTCGATTTTTACCTATTCAAAATAATGGATCAAAGAACCTGTATCAAATTTTGTGTGAAAAACGAAATTAAGTGCGCGGATGCATTTCGAATGTTGACTGTGGCATACGGAGAAGCTACCTTGGACCGAAGCAACGTTTATCGGTGGTACAAAATGTTCTCAGAAGGCCGAGAAGATGTGAACGACGAAGAGCGTGCCGGACGCCCGAGCACTTCAACAACAGACGAAAAAATTAATGAAGTGGAGAAAATGGTATTGGCCAATCGTCGAATCACCGTTAGAGAAGTTGCTGAGGACCTTAACATATCGATTGGCTAGTGCCATTCGATTTTTATCAATGATTTGGGCATGAGACGGGTCGCCGCGAAATTCGTACCAAAATTGCTCAATTGTGACCAAAAACAGCACAGAACATTGCTAATGAGATGTTAAACTCTGTCCGCGACGACCCAAATTTCCTCCAGAGGGCACCGTATTCCTCAGATCTGGCCCCCTGTGACTTTTTCTTGTTCCCTAAACTGAAGAGGCCCATGAAAGGACGACGTTACGCTTCTCTTGACGAGATAAAGACGGCATCGAAGGAGGAGCTGAACAAGATACAAAAAAATGATTTTTTGAAGTGCTTCGAAGATTGGAAAACCCGTTGGCACAAGTGTATAATATCTCATGGGGATTACTTTCACTGGCGGCCGCCGTGGTGTGAAGGTAGTGTTGCCGGCCTACCACACCGAAGGTCGATGGTTCGAGCCCTGGTACAGGCAACATCAAAAGTGATTTGAAAAAAGTTTTTCAAAACGGGGTCGCCCCTCGGCAGTGGTTTGGCAAACTCTCCGAGTGTATTTCTGCCATGACAGGCTTCTCAGCAAAAATTCGTCTCCTTTGTAGATGCCGTTCGGAGTCGGCAAAAAACTGTAGGTCCCACCAATTTGTAGGGAAAATTCAAATCGGCACACCACAAATTGGAAGAGAAGCTTGGCGCAAAAATCTCTTAGGAGGTTTATGATGATATACCTGTTGTATATCGCGTCATAGAGATAGATAGAGAGAAGGTACCGTCTTGTATTTTCGCTTGTCCGTTGTCTATGGTTACTAGTTGGGCTTGACTGTAGTCTAGTAGTTGTACGTCTGAGATGAAAGTTGTGACTGTAGTCCAGATGAGTAAAAGTCGTAAGTAGTTCATTTTTCCTTAAACGAAGGTTATTATAAAACTTTGGTTCAATCTAATTTGTTGTACAGTATATTGGGGTGATGGGGCTAACTTTTGATTGGGGTTTTACTGTATTTCCGTTATCTTCTGCAATTATTTCCTTTTTGTATCTCGCTGATAATTTTGATCCTAATCTTTTGTTGACCTTAACAAATATTTGTTCACCTACAAAGTAGTTCCTGGCATTTTTTCTATTTTTATTGTGGTATTCGAGATCCTTTTATTGTTTCTTCTTAAGCAGCTCTATATTTTTTTGCCTATTTCTTTCTAAATCCTGTGGGTCAGTGATAGTCAGGACGTTAACGTCAGTCAGTGGAGGTCTAGAGAGTGCGTCTGCTACGGCGTTCGTTTTTCCTGGCTTGTATTTCATTTCGTAGTTGTATTCCTCAAGGATACACCTCCATCTCTTCATTTTCCCATTGTGGTTTTTATTACTCAATGCAAATATGAGAGGTTGGTGATCTGTGAAAATTACAACTTTCGCCGATCCATACAAGTAGTTTCGAAGTGTCGTGAGAGCCCAGATGATTGCCAGCATTTCTTTTTCGTCTGCGGTATAGCTCTCTTCGGTTTTATTGAGTGATCGGGAAATAAATGTTATTGGTTTGCCTGCTTGCTCAAGGACGGCACCTAGAGCGTAGTTTGATGCATCGGTAGTAAGATGGAACTCCGGTTTGAAGTCTGGGTATGATAGGATGACTTCCTTTGATATTAGTGAAGATTTAATTTTATTGAAAACCTCTAGGGTGCTTTTATCAAGCGCAACTTGCTTTTTGTTTGAGGAGTTTTTGGACACGCGTCCATCTTCCCCTCTCAAAAGCGAGGTCAGAGGTTTCGCTAATTTGGCGTAATCTCTGATGAAGCGTCGATAGTAGCCTGATAGGCCAAGAAAGGACCGCAAGTCCTTCAATGTTTTTGGACACGGAAATTCTTGAATTGCCTTTACTTTAGAGGGATTTGTTTTTATGCCTGAGGGTGATATAATGAAACCTAGGAATTCGACTTCTCTACGGAGAAACTCCCATTTGTCCAGTTGGACTTTCATGTTCGCCTTTTCTAGCGTATGGAAAATTTCTTCGACATTTTCAAGGTGGCTTTTCTCGTCTTTGCCGAATACTGTTATGTCGTCTATGTAGACATAACATATTTTACCTATGTGTTGTTTCAGGATGTCGTCTAGCGCTCGTTGGAAGATAGCGGGTGCGTTTTTAAGTCCGAATGGGAGTCGGGTGAATTCGTATTTGCCGTTATTAATTGAAAAAGCTGTCTTCTCAATTTCGAATTCCTTCAAGGGAATCTGATGGAAGCCACTCTTCAAATCAAGAAGAGAAAAATATGTGTTGTTGCCCAGTTGCGAGATTACCTCGTTGATTTCTGGGATTGGATATGTGTCGGCTATTGTTAGAGTGTTCAGTTTTCTATAATCTATTACGAGTCTATACTTTTTTTGTCCAGACGCGTCTAGCTTTTTGGGGACGACCCACACAGGTGAGTTGTAGGGTGAACGGGAGGGCCTAATAATTCCATATTTTAGTAGGTTTTCTATTTCTTGTTTCACAAAATCTCTCATTGCTAGGGGGTAAGGATAGTACTTGGTGTACACGGGGGTTTCTGAAGAGGTTCTAATTTCCCCTACTTTGGTAGTAGTGTATGTAAGTTTCTCATCTGATTCGGTAAATAGGTTCGGATATTTGCTTGTAAGGTGGTTTATGTGTTGTTTTTGTAAAGTTTTCATATTGTCAGTTCTAACGTCTATTTTGTTAACTGTTGGGGACGGTTTCTGTCTAATTTTAATTTTTATGTTGTTACCTAGTGTGAGGGTGTCATCACGTATGTTTATAGTGGCACGGAGTTCTTTAAGACTGTCGTTTCCTATTATTCCGTCGAAGGATTTCAGCGTAGGTAGTAAAAAGAATTTTAAAGTGGTGTTATTTCTTCCAAATAGATTTATGATCGTATGATGGGTATTTTGAATTTGTCCGGCTATGAAATTTGCTAAAAATTAGCCATTTTGTCATTGGGTATTTTCTTAAGGACATGGCAGGGTTGGATGTAGTTCTTACTTGACCCTGTATCGATTTGAGAATATTCCCGTTCTTCGTCCTGCATCTATATAGGGCAACGAAGACCTGCTCATTCTAAAAAATTAATATCGATATGATCTTGGGTTTCGGGCGGTAAGTTTTCCTCGGCGTATAACTGGACTGACTGCCCATTTTCTTCACTAGCCAAGGCGGCTTCATACTCCTGTGCAGTAGGAGTACAATCATATTGGTAGTATTGGTCCTGTTCGTACTGTTGGTAATCCTGATATTGTGCAGTGTCTTGTTAGGTACCTGCCTCTATATGGAAATTCCTTTGTTGTTTTAAGAGAACTTGTTGAGATAAATTTGATGGTCTTTTCACCGGGTTGTTTATTGAAGGTCTATTCATGTAATTGACCGCTCTTGAATGTAGTGATCGGTCGACGTCCATTGACTCTGGCCATGGAAGTTGAGGTCTAGTTGGAGGTTGACCCAATGGTCTGTAATGTTAGGATTACAGTAGTTGTTTACTGGAACTTGAGGGCGATAATGATTCGCAAAGTTTATTGGGGGCATTGGAGGTTTTGGCATGTATGCGAACTGGGGATAAAAATCATTGGTCGTTTTTTTGGGTGGGAGGGGTGGTCGGAATTCCTGAGGCTTCCTATTTTGGTTGCTGGTATTGAGCGCGTAGTGAGAACGGAAATTTTGGTTCTCCAATTTCAGGCACAAGTGGAAAGCTTGAGGGAGATCTACTGGCTCATGCCAAGAAGTCTTGGCAAGTCTCCTTGTATCTTATAAAGGTATCGAGGGCTTTGTCCCTATAGGTGCGTGTCAATAGGTGCATAGATTCTGCACCGACTTCCATGCATCCAAGTTTGTTTAAGATAAGTGAAAGGTGGGAATATACGCGCTGGTAGAATTCCTGGATAGTGAGGCTTCCCTGCACTAGGGAGGTCCTTTGGTACTCAAGGATAACTAGATCTGGCTTATCAGCGTAGTGGAGGGTAAGGCATCTTGAGATAGCCTTCCAGTCCAATGGGGTGTTATAGGATTCGAGGGCAATGTCGGCGTTGCCCACGACTTTGTTTCGAATGACATTGAGGATGCCGTAATATTTCGGCTTTCCTTTCAATGGTTCGTAGATCTGAAGGATTCGATCTACGCTTTTTTTCCAGGAGTTAAATTCTCCTGGGTTACCGGAAAATTCTCGTAGGCACCTTACTACATCCGGTATCTTATCCAGCTCCGTTATATTGTTGGAGTGGGTTGCGTCGATAGTCACGTCTGTTATGTTAGCGAAGCTATAATTTGGGTTCAGGGCTGCTTGTACGATGTTTCGTCCGTCCTGTCTTAATATGTCATTTATAAGTCCTGTCACTAGGGTAGTTAATTGGTCCATGTTAAATGGGACAGAAGGGGAAGTACCCGGTTGTGCAGGTGTTTTTAGCACCGGTGGGCGGATTATGTTATTGGGGTTGGACATTGTAAAAAAAAAAACATTTCTAAATCGCAGAATTTTGAATCGCAGAGAATTTTTTGTTATTAGCTGGAGGGTCCCCCCGAAGGTGGTGAATCGCAGCTTCGAATTACATTATGTTTATTAATTTTTTTTTAAACTAAATTCTACTCACATTCAAATTTTTAATCCTGGCTTTTAATTATAATTATGATTATAAGAATAGTTATTCTTTGAAAGTGGGTGGAAAAAAAATGTTTGTTTCTTAATTTACTACTACTTTTCACTGCATATAAATGGTTTTTTTCTTTAATGTTTTCTCAGATTAGATTAATTTCATACAATAATACATTATGTTTTGTGGTACAGGTACCATCAAAAGTGATTTGAAAAAAGTTTTTCAAAACGGGGTCGCCCCTCGGCAGTGGTTTGGCAAACTCTCCGAGTGTATTTCTGCCATGACAGGCTTCTCAGCAAAAATTCGTCTCCTTTGTAGATGCCGTTCGGAGTCGGCAAAAAACTGTAGGTCCCACCAATTTGTAGGGAAAATTCAAATCGGCACACCACAAATTGGAAGAGAAGCTTGGCGCAAAAATCTCTTAGGAGGTTTATGATGATATACCTGTTGTATATCGCGCCATAGAGATAGAGAATACATTATGTTAAATAAAAACTATTTTCTTAGTCTATTCTTACGTAAATATGCGCCTTCTTGCGATCCGCTGTGGTTCCTTTTCGCCGTCTAGTGTGGCAGGTGCAATCGCACGGGTGAAGACGTGCGTCCTTTTCCTACAGGATCTCGACGCTTTGGGTTCGTGTTGAGTACCAGTTTGTCCTTTACCAACTTTTTTTCTTATGCTGTAGTTTTCCGCTCCTGACTGTCGTTCCACAGGCGGCTTTATTGCGAATATTCAACTTTAATTATGCTGTAGGTTTCCGCTCCCGGCTGTCGTTCCACAGGCGGCTTTATTGCGAATATTCCACTTAAAAGGGGCACGGTTTCGCTGACCTTTTTTAATGTGTATTTTTGCTCCCGGCTGTCATTCCACAGGCGGCTTATTAGCGAATACTGATTTTAAAAGGGACACTACTTCCGCGGACTTAAACTGGTCCCTGCTCGGGCGCCAGTTAAGTTTCTATATATTAAACTTTATTTTTTAAAAACATAAGCGGACTAATATCCGCTGTTTTTCACTTCATTTATTGAAATCAAGCTCAAGAATCATTACAACTAATTCCCTACTTCTACATTATACCTAGCTTAAATTATTAACTTGATGATTCAACAACCAATATTGCTGTTGTAGTAATAGTTGCCGGTAGCTGATTGCTGACTGTTGTTTGTGTTGTTTATTGCTGATTGTTGTTTGTGTTGTTTATTGCTGACTGTTGTTTGTTCCCAATTTGACCGGAGGCATTTCGTTGCTTACGGGGTTATTGACTATTTTAATTGTGAAGCGCTGCGTTAACTCATACCTTTCATGGACATGAAAAGGATAACTTTGGTACGATGTTTGTAAGTATGGGAAGAAGAAGTGATAGACCCACCAATAAGCTTAATTCATTCGACGTCTGGTGCAGGCGTAATAAGTTGTCTCTCAACATTGACAAGTGCTGCTTTGTAACTTACCACAAATTACGTTTTCCGCTGCAATCATCGTATTACATTGCCAATACGTCTCTAAAATCTTGTACTCAAATCAAAGACCTGGGTGTTATTTATTATTCGTGTTTTACGTTTACGGACCACTTAAATTTTATTATTCCTAAGGCATACTCTTCGCTTGCTTTTATTAAGTGGAATAGCCGTGAGTTTAGAGACCCGTATACTAGAAAAGTGCTATATAATGCTTTTGTTAGGTCAAATCTAGAATATGCTGGCATTGTATGAAACCCAGTTTATGCTAATCATTCTAATAGAATTGAGCGTGTTCAAAGAAAATGTGTGCACTTTACGCTATGCCAAATAAGGTTAGACCTTCCTATTCCATCATATGTTTCTTGCTGTGAATTGATTGATATGCAAACTCTTGCTTGTAGGAGGTCCTTGGATGGTCTGTTGTTTCTACATGGTTTGCCAAATGGAACGATTGACTGTCCATCTTTGCTACAACTAGTTAAACTTAATGTTCCATGTCGATCTCTACGTCATGTTGATTTTTTTGTCATTGAATGTTGTAGGAGCAATTACGCTGTAAATGAGCCTATCACTAGAATTATAAGGGTATTGATGTTAATTTATTTTCTAGTTTTCATTCCATTAGTGGTTCTTAATTTTAAATTTATTTTATGCTTAAATTGTTGTCTGTCTGTAAGTTTTGTTGTTGTCTAGTCTGTAAGGTTTGTAACACCATAACTGACTTAAATAAGTATACCCAGATTTTAATTTTACAAATTTTTCCTGTTTAAGGTGATTAAGAATACATTAAATATATACAGTACTCTAGACTGTGCTTTCGGCTCTACGACGTGTGCGGATGTGTTGCCTTTGTGGCCGTGGAGATTTGCTTTGTTTTGGAGTGCTAGCCTGTTGTGCCGCTTTCGCCTTCTGTGTTGTGGCCTGGTATGTCGGCTGTTGAAGTGTTTCTGTTTTTGTGTCGGCGCATGCTCTTTGTTGAGCATTTTATAATTTATAAACTTTTTGGTAAACAAAAAACAAGCTGCGAAGAGCAGTGTAAGCAAAAAGCTTGAAGGGTTAGCCTCGAAAACCGATATAGAGGTTTTGAAACAGGCAGTGGGGGCGCAAATTGAGCACCTCAGGGCTGAAAATGTAGCACTGAAAGCTGAGTTGGATCAGATTAAGCGAGACCGGGAGCTGGACAGGGTGGAATTGAACCCACTGGTGGAGGATAAGAAAAAGCATAACGTTATTATAGGAGGTATGCCTAAGGAAGACTCCCCTAAAGTTGCCGTGGAAAAAATTATGTAGCGAGAAGCTAAATCTGCAGCATGTGCAAGTCCGGGAGGCCCGTGAATTATATGGCTAGAGATGTCCTTAAAAGCGCTAAAAGGTTGTCTGGTTCTACCATATTTTAAGAAAAGGATTTAAGCGCTGCAAAACAACTAAACAAAAAAGTTTTGCTTCATATAAAAACATACTTACAGAAGTTAAAATTGATTCAATTTGCATAAATAAAAAATGGATGGCTTTTAATGCGTGCAAGGTTTTAATGTGTAACGGGGAACCGGCTGAGGTGGTGCTTCGGAGCTTTTATGGGGAAAAGCTCAACAAACTAGATATAGCGTATGATGGTATTTTACGGAAGGTTGCAGCAAAAACTAAGTGTGTCCGGGTATGATTGTGCAAACATGGAGAGTAGTAACACTGTGGATCAACTAATGACGGTATCAATTTAATGCTATGTCATACAATGTTGTCAATTTTCGTAGTAAACTTAAATTCAATAACTTTTTTAATTATATAAAATCATTTGATATTTTCTTTTTATTTGAGACATATGTTATTAACGAAGACAGGCCAAAATTCTCTCACTATTTTAAAGATTGTGTACTACGTTGGATAGATGCAGTTAAGACTCATACGACTGGTTTTATTTCAGGAAGAGTTTGGAAGCCTTTTACGGCTTAAAGTTTCTTAGTGTCTCTGGTTGTGTTGCACTCTCGGTAAACCTTCATGTGTGTACGTGGTTAATCCCGCTGTGCCTGAACTGCAACAAATGGGTTGATGACCTCAAACATTTAGACAAATTTTTTGCGTCTCAGCAATCTGCCTCGTTTTGTGTTTTGAACATCAAGCGTTTGACATAAATCTCTTGTCTGGCCAGCCGGAAATACAGAAGAGCAAAAAATCAAAGGCTGTAGCCTTAGTTGCAAAAGGAAAAAAGTTACTAAGTCTTGTCGAGGATGTGGGAGAGGTTATCCTAAATGGTAGGTTATCTGGCGATAACAATGGCGAATTTACGTTTTGTAGTGTCATAGGGTGTTTCGTTGTAGACTACGGTATATGTTCATTTGAGCTCCTCCAAAACGTTAAGAGTTTTTCGGTTGGCAGAAAAGAATTCTCAGACCATATGCCGCTTTGTGTAAATCTGGAAGTCTCAAATAAAACCGCAAACGTCCCCTTAAGGACTTGCCCTACTAAATTAGTGTGGAGGCCAAAGCATGCGCAGAGATATGCCAATCTTATGAGCTCAATACCCGGCGTTTTTGACGTTGCAGATGTCAGCATTGATGTTACAGTATCTAGGTTAATAAATAAAATAAAATCTGCTTCTCCAGACAATATGGGGAATTTTCAGTATGTCGCTGACTGGTTTGATAACCAATGTTTTAAAGCTCGTAAAAATATGTTAGTACACCTTGACAACCTAGAAGAATGGAAGAATGTATCTGAGAAGCTCGTATGTCGTATGTCTCTTCACGTTCAAGCTATTAAAAGCTTTGCATAAAGAAAAAACTGGAACACAGACGCAAGGAGATTGACTTCTTGAACACTGTGAGAAGCTCAAAGGACTGGCGGGTGGCTAACTCTTTGAGAAGTCAACCCCGTACGGTGACTTGCAATCTATCGTTGCAAGATTTCTACAACCACTTCAAGACTGTTTTCTAGTACAGTTGAAGTACCTCCCATGCAATGGACGTTACCCTCAGTGATCGCAAGTCTTAAGGACAATAAACCGCCCGGTCAAGACAGAATTAGCTATGAATTTTATAAATACGCTCCCTAATGCCTCTTGACAGAACTACTTGCTTTGTACAACGTGATTTTTCTAAAGAAACAAATTCCTCAGTCTTTCCGCAACGCAATTATTACACAGGTTAACAAATAAGAGTTTTGGTTTGGTGCAGCTCTACTTGTAACCAAATTTGGTAGTACTCGGTACCCTGATAAAAACTGTATACTTACTTTTTTAATGCTACGTACAGTTTTCTAGATAGGGTCAAGAACCCCTTTTTAAGAGGTTAAGGCATGTATTGCCCCTTAACTTTGTTTGTGTTTATTCTATCAACACAGTTTTGATGTCGTTGAAAAGAGTACATTTCGCCACTTTTATCAGTATACAAGTTGTTAATATGTCTTCATAAAAGTCAGAGAAATTGCCAAAATAATGTGAAAAATTCAATTTTTTGTTAAATTTTTTAATTTTTAATCACGGTTTTCTCGACTAATTTGTCAACCAGTGCATATGCAAATTATTTTAAAACAATATCCTATTACTTCTGTTTTCAAAGACATATAACTTTTTTATATCCGCTTAGATCTTCCTAATATATTCTATTTTAGTAGATTTTTACTGTGAAAAAAAAAGTTTTTTGTTATTTATTTTATTATTAAATTTTTATTTACATAAAAACTTTCGTTCACGTGATTTTCGTGAATTAGGTTTGGCAAGACAATCACGTTGCATTCCCCAGCAATAGTCAGCCATCATATGCTGATCCCATCGGCCTTGGTACCTCTCTTCCATAGTTTTTAGGTCCTGGTGAAACCGTTCGCCTTGTTCTTCGCTATAGGAACCAAGATTCTCCGGAAACTGGTCAAGGTGGCTGTGGAGATAATGGACCTTGATGGAAATGTTACATCCTAAGTTTTTGTAATTCTCTAGCATGTTGTTAACAATATCAGAGTAGTTACTTGACTTGTGATTTCCCAGAAAGTTCTTAGTAACTTCAACAAACGAATTCCACGCAAGCAGTTAAAAACTGGTCATTGAATTTGGAACATCAGTATCTTTTATCAACATTCTTATCTGTGGGCCATCAAAAATACCCGCTTTTTTTTCTATGCTTAGCCTAGGAAATTTTCTCGTTATGTAAAGAAAACATTGTCCATTTTTATCTAACGCTTTCACAAATTATTTCATTAGACCCAGTTTAATGTGCTAGGGTTGCAAAATAATTGAATCTCTTGTAACTAAAGGTGGGTTTATCACATTCTGCTTTCCCATTTCCAACATCTCACGTACAGGCCAGGCCCTTTCGGTCCAGTGTTGGTGCTTGGCACGACTATTCCACAGGCAATAAAAATATGGGTATTTGGTGTATCCACTTTGTTGTCCTAACAAAAAGTTAACCATCTTTAGATCTACACAAATACTCCAATTATGTTCGCTATACTTGATTTTGTCTAAAAGAAGTGCAATATTTTGATATTCTTCCTTTAATTTAGTTGAATGAGCAATGGGAATTGAACCATATTGGTTGCCATTGTGTAAAAGAACACACTTAAGGCTTCGTTTAGAGCTGTCTATGAAGAGACTCCATTCATTTGGTTGGTATTCTGAAAGACCCATTTAAAAAATGGCAGCAAGTCTTGCTCAGCAGAAGTAACAGCCATCGAAGTGATTTGTTTGTTCTCTCAATTGCATAGGCACCCCGAATCTCATATGGCTTCTTTTACCATTGACCCAATGTCTCAAGTGGTCACAGCATATTTTGCGAACTATTGTAGATATCCACGGCTTGTTTTTGTCTACAACTTGCAATTTAAAGTACAAAAAATAAGCACTTTTTATAAAATCTGTTATACTTTTCCTGAATTTTTGGACTGTGTATTCCCCACACATGTAGCAAAACACATTTGGGTCATTGACACAACTACCTCGTGATGAAACATGATATTGAAATTTTTTTATTTATTTATAGAAAGGCACTAACACTTGAAATCGCGCTCCCGAAAGTACTAATTACAGAAAATTTAAAAAATAAAGGGGAAGGAATAATTTTTTTTTTTTCACAGTAGAAATGTACTAAAGTAGAAAATCCCAGGAAGATCTACGCGGATATAAAAAAAGTTATTTGTCTTTGAAAACAGAATTAATAGATTGTTTTAAAATAATTTACATATGCACTGGTTGAAAACTTATTCGAGAAAACCGTGATTAAAAATGAAAAAATTTAACAAAAAATAGAATTTTTCACATTATTTTGGCAATTTCTCTGACGTTTATGAAGACATATTAACAACTTGTATACTGATCGAAACGGCGAAGTACTCTTTTCAACGACATCAAAACTGTGTTGATAGAATAAACAGAAACAAAGTTATGGGGCCATACATGCCTTAACCTCTTAAAAAGGGGTTCTTGACCCTATCTAGAAAACTACGTAGCATTAAAAAAGTAAGTATACAGTACAGGGTAGCGAATATACTTGAAATCAGTTTTACTTTTAGCTGCACCAAAATCACTGTTGACCAGTGTTATCGCTCTCTTCAAAAAGGGCGATCCTAGTCTTCCTACCAATTATAGGGGTCTGTCACTGCTTGACACCATATATAAGATCTTCGCCGGCCTGCTTCTGAACCGCATTAGCGCTTGGCTAGATTCCAATAGTATAATTACAGAATTTCAGTCGGGCTACCGCAAGAACTACTCAACAGTTGACAATATGTTCAACCCAGGCCCGTAACTCCCCCCTATTGGGGTAATTTCAGCATACATTTATATTCCAAATGGCCAAATGAATTCCAACTGATACTCCTTACAACCTTAGATAAGGTTAAAATTTTTTGGTGGGCGTATGTATTCAAATTGTCATTTACGTTCGCGCATTCACTTGTATGTGTAAAGCGGTTTGAATTTGCCTTATTACTTATAAATGAGCCGCAATGCGGCATTGAGAATGGGAATCGAAGAAGACAATTCTTTACCCATTGATTTGCAACTGAAGAAACAAAAATTAGACTTTCTGAATGAAAGCAAACTACGTATGATTCCAATTATTGAAACAGTTATCCTGTGTGGCCGACAAGGATTTGCTCTGAGAGGTTCCAATGATACGGGAAGAATTTCTGAAGACGAACCGTTGACGAATGATGGAAACTTTAGAGCTCTCTTAAGATATCGAGCCAAAACTGATGAGCAGTTGGAAAACCACCTGAGTGATTCACCAAAGAATGCTATGTACATAAGCAACCGTGTCCATAATGAAATAATCAACTTTTGTCACCACCTCATCATGAGTTACAACATCGATCGAGTGAAGAAATCGAAGGGATTTTCTTTTCTCGGAGATGACAGACATTGCAGGAGTAGAACAAAGTTCAATTTGCATTCGCTACTTGGATAAATACGGCGAAAAATTCATCATTCAGGAAGATTTTTTGTGTTTTATTCCTATCACCGATTTCACTGGAAAGAGAATAGGAATTGCTTACCTTGATTTCCTAACATTTTCCGGACTGGATTGCACGTATTTTTTCGGGCAAGGATATGACGGTGCGAGAGCGGTTAGCGAAGAGTTCCAAGGGCTCAAGCTGTTGTCAGAAAAACTTATCCACTCGCGCTCTACGCCCATTGTGCTGATCATAGCTTCAATTTGGCGGTAAGCTCTGCGTGCAATATAACGGGAATCAAAAATTGTCTGGGAGTTCTAGAGAATACTCATTCCTTCTTCATCTATCCGAAACGCCAAAATGCTCTTCGGGATGCGATGAGTGAAAATGAACATCTATCGGAAACTCGAGTGAAGAAATTGAAAAAATTTTGTAAAACTAGATGGGCAGAACAGCATGAGTCCGTCGCAACATATCTCCATTTGCAACCAGCAGTAATTCGCGCTCTTGAAGTGATTTCCTGCAACTGGAAAGGCCCAACGACTTCGTCTGCTTTCAGCTATAAAACCCTCAAATTTCCAGATATCCATGCATATTTTGAGCTCGGTGCATTCCCTCACATTGTGTCTGAGTCGAGTACTTCAAGGAGAAAATCAAGATCTTGGAGAGGCTATCAAATTGGCTGATGCTGCGAAACAAATTTTGATGGAAAGAAGACAAAACGCTAAGGGAAAGGTTAGACAAATTTTCAAAACCGTGAGCGAAATTAGCGAGCAATACGAAATTGAATTGCGAAAGCCAATGATTGCGTCGAACCAAACCCAACGTTCCAACGTACAAACTGATTCAGTTGAAGACTATTTCCGTATAACAATCTACATACCTTACATTGATTCGTTTATGACACAATTGCAAGATCGATTCTTAAATCACCGCAATATTTGATCCCAACTAAATGAAAGTTTTCGAAGAAGAGTCCTGCGCTCAACTATTCCAATCATACTGCTCATTTTTGCACGACGATTCCCGTGAAATCTGGGTGAACGAAGTACAACTTTGGCGGAAGCTCATTGCCGGAAAGGAAAGAAACAACTCACTTGAGCACTCGATATTTGTAATGAAGATGCGTTTCCAAATGTTGACCAAATGCTTCGCGTTATGGCAGTTTCGCTTGTGACAACATGGACGAATGAACGATCCTTCTCAACTTTGCGATGACTAAAAACGTATTTGGGATCAACAATGTCTGAAGATCGTCTGAAGATCGTCTGAACGGCTTAGCCTCACTCAATGTACATCGCGATGTCAAAATCGAACCGCAAATAATTTTGAAAGAATTTTTTTCAGTACCTCGAAGAGTTGATTTATTAAATAATTGTAACTAGGTATGACTTTTGACAATAAAATTTCCGTACTCCGAAAATAAATTTCTTATCTTTTTTCATTAATTATGTAACCTGAGTTTAAACCCTCCCCCCCTCGGATATTTTCTGCGCACGGGTCTGGTTCAACCTGACTAGTAACTTACATCTGAACTTTAGTGCGAAGAAGAAAACTTTCGATTTTCTTTTGTAGAGTTTTCATGTGCTTTTGACACAGTTCCACAAGATTTGCTTTTCTACAAGCTTGCCAACTTCGGACTCAAGTCATATTATTGAGGTATTGCGCTTAATTTATGCAGATACATCGAGTCAGGTTTGGTTAGATGGCGTGCTTTCGGAACCGTTTACTGTTAAACAGGGTGTGCTGCAAGGGTGTTTTTCATTATATATTAATGGCTTAAGTGACAGTCTCTCCTGCGGGATAAAAGTTGCTGACACTGAAGTTAAAGTTCTTATGTACGTTGACGATATTGTGCTTTTAGCAGACTCTGCCGCAGATTTACAGAAAATGATAGATGAGCATTACGTTTACAGTACGCAGTGGGGATTGACAGTTAATCTCACCAAATCCAAAATATTAGTCTTTAGAGAAAGTAGCAGGATGCCCTCGGGGTGTAGCTGGTTTTATGGTAATGATACTATTGACATTGTAAATGAGTACAAATACTTAGGCGTGCTATTAAACTACAAAGTGTCTTTCATAAAGCACTTAACCGCGAAACTGTCAGAAGCTAAAACTGCTATTGTTTCAATATGGCTTGAATACATAAATAACCCTCGAATTTGCATCTCGCAAAAGTTTAAAATCGTCGAAGCGGCGTCCAGATTTATCAAGTTTTCTTCTTTAAATGGTCATCTAACCGCCTGGGCGATTTTGACCGTCCAACATAGCTCGCCAGTCGTTTCTTCGTTGCGCCAACTGGCGCCAATTGGAAACACCGCAGGATCGCAAATCGGTCTCCACTATCAAGTTTTATGGTGCGCAAATCTGGGGTTGATAAATTTGATTCCGTAGAGAAACTTCCAAACTATATGTTGCACCTTGAATCAGGTTTATGCTCCCTTTTCTACCATACATTAAGCGCTCACATGTATTATATTACTCGCTGCTTTCGTTTAGCGCCAAATAGACTGCCTCGCATCTTAGCAGAGGAGTCAGTGCATCAAGGCTCGTTCATGGTGAAAAAGTGGGAAAATATTTATGTAAGTGTTGATATGGACGTTTAGCGTGATTTCTCGGCGGTAGCGCTGGAACGGTGCACTCCTGTATTGCTAGAGAAGATGTTGGAAAGGAGTTTTCTAATTACACCGAAAGTGCCCACAGTCTAGGTCACACGACCTTTAACCATTCCTGATTCGTACGGACTCTAGCTATTTCACCGATGAGTATTCTGCCTACGATATAAGTCTGCTCTTTCACGCTAGGGGTGGCTTGCTGAACCTCAATGCAAGAGCTTATAAAAACGTCACTTCTGTAATCTGCTCGGCTTGCAACTTAGGTACTGCTAAATACACTCTTCATTTTATTGCGTTATGTCCTATATACAAAGATATCCGTTTTGAATATTTTGGTCAGAAAGGTTTGGACTTGCAAAAGGTGTTAATTATTCTTATTGGTGGTAATTATCACTCGTTAAGCGCTTATATAAGTAGCTGCCTTAAATATAGGGAACTTATTGTAACAGAATTTGCGTAAACTATTGTTTTAAATATATGTAGTTACTATGTGATATGCTGACACACAACATTTATGTTATTGTCTAAGATTCTTTATTTATTTTTGTTATTTCATGTTATAGTCGCTTAATTTTACTTTTATAATTCTTAAATGTAATATAGTGAATAAAAATAACTAACTATACACTAATCTAATAAAATGTACATGGAAATGCAAAAATCTGCATATTTTCAAAGGGGGACAATATACAAGGTGGCGCAAAAGTAATCCTCCTATCAGAAAATGCTATAAATTTTGCGATTCGCCCCTAAAGTCAGTTCTGTTTTGACATTTGTGTAGTAAACACATGCGAAATACACGTTAATAAACAATGTTACGCTACACTGCTCCAGAACGCGGAATATTGCTGACTATTTATTTGACCAATAATCGGTCGGTGAAAAACGGTTACTGCGCAAAAGTAATCCTCCTATCAGAAAATGCTATAAATTTTGCGATTGGCCCCTAAAGTCAGTTCTGTTTTGACATTTGTGTAGTAAACACATGCGAAATACACGTTAATAAACAATGTTACGCTACACTGCTCCAGAACGCGGAATATTGCTGACTATTTATTTGACCAATAATCGGTCGGTGAAAAACGGTTACTGCGCAAAAGTAATCCTCCTATCAGAAAATGCTATAAATTTTGCGATTGGCCCCTAAAGTCAGTTCTGTTTTGACATTTGTGTAGTAAACACATGCGAAATACACGTTAATAAACAATGTTACGCTACACTGCTCCAGAACGCGGAATATTGCTGACTATTTATTTGACCAATAATCGGTCGGGGCCAAACGGTTACTGTGAATGGTGAGCGCTACAGAGCAATGATCAACGAGTTCTTTTTGCCGCAACTTGATGAATTGGGATTGGAAAACATGTGGTTCCAACAAGACGGTGCAACAGCACACACTGCACGTGCCACAACCGATATGCTGAACATCGGAAGCTTACTTTTGCGCCACCTTGTAGTATGTCAATTCAAACAGACTTTTCATAAGGATACGATTGTTAAACAAGTGGCGTTTAAATTTTCTGTTACAAATTACAAAGTGGCGTTGTTAGTTTTCATTGCTATTTTTTAAGCATCTCTCGTTTAGGAGAAGTATGTGAACCACCTGTGAAGATTTTTTTGAAAATTGGTGAGGACTTTGAACGTCTATTAAAACACGCAGATTTATTTCAATTTGTAAGACAATAAATTTATGTTATATATACAATTTTCTAGGACTTTCGGCTTGGAGTATATTGTGATAGCTGTAGCGGACTCGAAATAACCCCCAGTAAAGTAAATTGTACAAAGTGTGGCAAATATTACAGCACCGTACTAATGAAATACCGAATGGAGATAATGAAGTTAGAAGACGTTCTAAGGGGCTTAACGAATCCAGAAAGTATGTATGTTCTGTGAGCTCCCATGTAATTTTAGCTAGCGTTTTTTTGTAACTTTTCAGAAGTGATAAACCGCAAGGGATATAAAACTGCATATGCAGAAATGTTAAATAGTTTCGTTGAAGCAGCGACGCAAGGTTTTTCATATGGTTGGTTTTATCTTAACAAATTTTTTAATGTAATACACCTAAATAATCGGGTATTCAAATTTGTATTAATATTGTAGCAGGTTTAATTAATTCAAGGTTTTAAATTTGGGGAAAGAACTTTGAGTAAAAAGTCTAAACCTAAACTAGGGTTCAAACTACTAAGATCTACACTTTTTATAAATTTTTTCCAAAGGTTCTAATGACCGAAAAGAAATTCACTGAACTGTCTTTCAGTTGCATAGAAGTAAGTTCAGTACCATCTGATATATATAAAGTTGTGTACACAAAAATAGAACATCTGTTTTGAAATGGAATAAAGTGGCCTTGACGAAAACTCCTGCAACGAATTACCCATCCGTCATTCGATTCGCACAAATTTTCTACTAATCTAGGAGTACACGGAATTAACGCAGCATCTGACCGTAAGAGCTTGTAGGTAAAAGTAAGGGCTCAATGCAATGAAGGGTAACGCGCGTATACTCGTGCAGTTTTTATATTCATAAAGTCAATTGATTTGATTGACAATTGATCCGACAAGCAATGGTATGAAACGCTCATGTGCTGACCTGCATGTGTAATTAAGAGAAGTATAATATCATTTACTTGTGATATTTGTATATATAAAAATCGTTTGCGCGTCCGTTGTCACTGCACTCCTTCTAACCGCCTGTACCAATTATAATGAAATTGTTTGTGTACTAAAGTGGGCTCAAGTATGGTTTATATTCACAATCCAGACCACTGCATATCTCTGAAAGTATTCATGGTAGAATATTGAAAATTGGTAAGGGGTTAAATGAGACCTATTTCTTACACCTCAGGCAAAAAGGAGAGGAGGTGAAAAGTGGGCTTGGCACATCGCATTCAATATAGGAGGCGTGAGACCTTTTGATATAATCTAAATTAATATTACTCCTTAACTATTTCTACTAGCTATTTAATATTTGGTATAGAGATCCTTTAAACCGCTTAATCGGCGTAGGTGTCCAAAAATCATACCTGAAATTATGTACGGCTTAGATTCATGGACCGTGTCTATACACGACGAGATGGCCCTTGGAGTGTTCGAGGCAAACGTCTTCCGGAAGAATTATGGCCTTTTTTCTTTAACGATGAGCTGTATCAGCTTTACCCGGGTATGAGCATGCAGTGAATTAAAGCTCAAAGGCTCCGCTGACTAGGTCATGTTATGCGAATGCACAAAGAGAACCAAATTCGGCAGCAGAGAAAGAGGTAGATATCGACTGATATGACAAAAAAGAGGGAAAAAGGATGACTTGACCTCCCTTGGTGTTTCCAATTGGCTAAGCTATCGAATGACTGGCGTGCTTTAATACGCAACGGCCAAAATCACCTACACTGAGGGAAAAACTGAAAATAATCCGAACTAAGTGAAATCCAATTCAAATACCGAACAAAGGTTCCACTCAAATTCCGCCTGAATTTTGCCGACTGGGCAAACTATGCTTAGCAATTCGGCATTGTATTCGGCGCAGTGGGGGTCAAAATCAAGTTCTCCGAACGAAGAGGCTGCTAACATCTACAAAGCCATTCGCTCAGCTGCGAACCGATATAACACACAAGCGTCGCAATCTCCAAGAACTCATGTTCCATGGTGGAACAAAGATCTTGCAATCAAAAGTAACCAATCTACAGAAAACCTCATAAACTTCAAAAAGCTCAACGCCAAGTTTAGAAAGGAAATGAAAATTCAAAAAAGAGTGTGCTCCCGAAATTTCCGACCTGATTAGTCTCGGAAATATGGAACGTCGTCGCCATAAAAACCAATAATAACATCTTTCGACCCATCGGTGATTGCCAACCAGTTCGGATTAGTGTGGTCTAGCTACTCATCCGATAGTAGCTTCCGTAATAATGTTATAATAGAAAAAAATTTTGCACCTATACAACACTATTTTTAACGCGCCACGCGCTTGGAATTCTACAGAGATCGCCACTTTCGGTTATACTTTTCAACATAGCCTTTAACGAAATCAGTGACATTATAAAATATTAGATCACTGTATTTATGCCGACGACATCTATATTCTTTGTAAATGTAACGGCAATGGAAAGACCAACATAATTTTTAAAAGCCTAAAAGATATTCTATATTGGTCTGACCAGTCAGGAGATAAGATAAAAATGCCCCTAATTCCGTGGTACTAAAGATTATTTTGACTATGTATTCCTCCTAAAGAAGCGAATTGCTCGCATTTAATTGATACATTTTTTTTATTTCCAATTATGGATTTACCATAATAACTAATATTATTGCATTTAATAGTTAAAAGTAGTAACTACTTCAGATGTCTTTAATTCCGCGGCAAAAAAATTTTGTTATGTACCGAATTCCACTGAAATATTTCCTTAATTCCGTGGTATGTAGTAAAACACATATTTCATTGCTAAAAATAGAAGAAAATCTTTATTAATGCATTTAAAAAGAACTTTTTATAAAATCACAAAAAAGGTTTTTTGTTTTCATATTCATTTATTAAATATTTGTGATTTTTTTCCGCTTTTTTAAAAGGTAAGTTTTTTTTTCTTTTTTTTTTTTGGTGAACATGCTATTTAGCTTTTAAATGAATTAAAAAACAAGTAAGGAAAGGCTGTGCCGAAGACTTTATACCTTTCATGAACACGCATCACGGTTTTAAATGTCCGATCCTTAAATACAATAAGTATAAACTCTGCAAAATTTGAGGGTCTTACCTCATTAAAATAAAGATACATAGCCCAAACCCAGTTTATCGGAAACATATTATGTATGTAATAAGTACTGTAGCTGCCAAATTTTGTGTTCCTCGCTATTAAATTGCAATAGTTATAGCCCAAACGCTATTTGTCGGAACAATCGATTGTATGGGAGCTATAGAAAATACCGAACCTTATACCACCAAAAATTGGAAACACGACTTTGCCATTCAGTGACAAAGTCAAATATTTAGGAGTTACTCTAGACAGGAAACTACTCTGGGGTGACAATATAACAGAACGAGTTAAAAAAGCAACGTGCGCGTTGTTTACTTGCAAGAGAGCAATTGGTGTTTCGTGGGGGTTTTCTCCCAGGGTGGTACACTGGATCTACACAGCCATTGTTCGCCCGATTCTAGTCTGCGGAGTGCTGGTCTGGTGGCCTGCACTAACTAAGAATACGTACCTCAAGCAGCTACAATAAGTCCAAAGGAGTTCAGAACTCGGTCCACCCCGACAGAAGCACTCAACACTATGCTGCATCTACCACCGCTTGATTTGCGAATAAGGGAGACTGGCGTCTGGATAAATGGACAAAGTGGGCACGCCACAATCTTGGGCAACCACGCGCCTGTTAACATACCACCACACACCGACTACTGCGCGTCAAATAACGTGTTTGTCAGGAGCTACGAGGTAATAATACCGACAAGACAAGAGTGGGACAACAGACCACACACGGTTCACTGATGGCTCCAAGCTTGAGGGGAAGGTGGGGGAAGGGATCTTTTTACCGGACCTGGGACTATAGATCTCCTTCCGTCTTCCCGACCACTGCAGCGTGTACCAAGCGGAAATGCTTTCAATACACGGCGCGGTGAAAAGCTTGGTATCCATGCCCAAAATGGTAAACAGATTTATATCTTCTCAGACAGGCAGGCCCCACTTCAAGCCTTGAACTCATACGTCGACAATGCAAAGTCGTTAACTGAATGTCGCAGATCTCTCAACGAGATGGCTCAGCACTTCAGTATTAGCCTTATTTGGGTACATGGGCACAGGGATATTGAAGGTAACTGCAGAGCGGATGAGCTGACCAGACGAGGTACCACCACCCATCTCCTTCCAGGAAATAGGTCGGTAGGCATACCCATGGCCTCCTTTAAATTTAGTGTCAGCACAAACACAATGAAAATAGCAAATATGCCCTGGTCGGGGCTCTCGACGTGCGAGATATCCAGGCTAACCTGGCCTTTTTACAACAAAAGACGTACAAATTCCCCGCTGTCCCTTAATAAATCGGGCATTTCCTCCCTGGTAAGGTTTCTAACAGGGCACTGTTTAATAGTCACTCACGGCGCCAGAATGGGCGCAATGTTTAATTACTGTCGCAGCTGCAGATGTATTGAGGAGGAGGAAAGTGTTCAGCATCTGATGTGTCAATGCCCTGCACTTAGCAGGCGACGGTTGGCTATCCTGGGCCCACCGTTTCTCGATGATCTCGCTGAGGTATCAAAAATAGAAATAAAAGCGATATCCAAATTTATTGACTCCACGAAGTGGTTCGATCCCCTGCCCTGGGTGTGAGTTGGTTTCCCCTGGCGTCGACGGTAGCGCGACCGTGTGAGTCGACTGGTCCTTTCAGCCTTCTGGAGGACATTGAACACGATTACTCTAGGGTTGTTGGATCGGCTGACTGTAAAGCGGCTGAGCTGCTGGCGGCGTCAGGGATGACTTGCTCGCATCTCTGGGGCATAGAGGTGGGTAGAGACCGTATAGGGTATCACAATGGGCCTATTTAGTGGCCTAAGTGTCGGGCAGAGCCCAGGTAATCTGTCCTGCCCTTGCAACCTAACCTAACCATGGGAGCTATATAAAATCTATCAAATCTGCAAAAGTTTACATTCCTAGCTTTTTTATTACAAGAGTTATAGGCCACAACCCGTTTACCGGAATAATTGATTGTATGGGAGATATATGTGTCAAGGATGGCTTTACTTACGCCAGGTTTTTCCGAGTAAAATAAAAATATATGTATGCGATTTGATTAGGTAATGCATTTTATTCAAAATGTATCTATTGATTGTTTAAAAAATATATTCAATTATACGTTGTCTCGTTGACGACCCGAATAGAACTCTCTCTTGAAAGTACATAAATATGACACACAACTTAATGTAGTGTTCACAAGTGTCAGGGAACTTTTTTTAGAATGCAAAAATATGAATTTTCTTAGATATGAACATTCGATTCTCGTTTAAAGTTCGTAAAATACTTAAATAAGTAAACTTTATTAATTTTCATGCATTCATTCATTATATTTGTGATATATTTTAATTCTATATACTTGCGTATAAAGCCGATTTTGGATCAGATTTTTCATGCTTAAAACGGTAAGAGCTGGACATAAGGTGGATCTACGTACCTTCCTATTGTAAACAGCTTACAGCCAACGAATTCACATTAGAGCAGAAGAGTGCCAGGATCTTCTGAATCTTTGTCAGAAGAATTTGATGCCAGCGGCATATTTTTCGTGACCCAGCAAAGAGCTGAGCCAAGCATTACCTAAAATGTACCTGAATAACTTTCACATAAAAGTATGTCACAGAAAAGCTTTATAATTAAAAGTATTACAAATATAATAAATGAATGCATGCAAAATTAACAAAGTTTACTCATTTAAGTATTTTACCTGTTGTAAGCAGGAATCAAGTGTTTATATCTAAAAAAAACGTGTTTTTGTAGTTACAGCATTCTAAAAAAGTTCCTGAGATATGGCCTTATTACTGAAATCGCCGAGTTACGACCTTTTCAAAGAACCTAGTTATGTGCTTTTAAACCTAAATTCTGAGTTAAATCTTTTCTATTTCGATAGGTAGAAATGTATCTACATATTATGAAGGTTTAGTCTGAAACGACAATATTTTGCAATCTAAGTTACTATGAGTCAAAATGTACTGATTTTTCGACATATTCACACTCTTGGCGAGAAGGCGACGATATGTTAAAAAAAATTGGGCACAAGAAAATTAAGGCTACAAAGAACGCACCTACAAAGCCTTTAAGTGCATACATGTGTACATACAAATATTATTTGAGTTTAGTAACAGTAGCGTAAACAGCAAGTACAAAAATTTTAAATTACATGGTTGTAGTTCAAAAATCCAACAGAGTTGTTCGGCTTTTATGATAATGGAAATGTTAAATGAAAAATAAGGTAATTGTTTCCTTTAGGAGACAACTGCTAAAACACGTCCAAAAATGTTTGGTACCAAACAACGCGTTTTGACTTCGGTATCAACAATCCGAAAGCGGATTTGAAATTTTTTGTTCCAGTGAAAAGTTATTCGCAAAAACCCCAAAAATGACCCAGGTCCGATTCCAAATAGGGGCTTGATCCAAGGTATTTATGTGCAGAACACCTTTCGGCCGCGCTTCAAAAAAATAACCCTTAGACGGTCAAACACCGGCTACGCCGTGCACAGTATTTCTGCGCAGAACACACTTTTGCACTTTTCGGTACAATCCGCTTCCGGATTATTGTTACCGAGGTCAAAACGCGTCTTTTGATACCTCTCCCGATATTTTGGAAGCGTTTTAGCAGTTGTCTCCTAAAGGAAACAATTACCAAAAATAATATATACATAAAGTAAAAATACGTCTATTACAAGGTGGTATTTTCCTTTCTCGTTATAATTTTTCGCCAAGCCATTTTTACGAAGTTTGTGGTACTTGCACAGATGATGGTTTGCAATTCGGCCACCTGTAAAAAATATACATGCGTATTAAATAGCTGCATTTCGATTGAATAGAAGATTAGGAATTAAGATATTCACCAAATCATTATATTTGTTTTCAGAGCTTTGAATCTTTGCTTCAAATTCGGAGAATTCATTCGCTTCTGGAAAAGGCGTTTGATGTAAAATCTTTTTGCGTTTCGCCGTTCAGAAATGTGCTGCCGATTTTACTTCTTCCAATACCCTCTTTAACAACTTATGTGTTGATTAATTTTTTGAGATTATTGAATTTAAACATGATTTTATTATTATGGTAATTGGCTCCTTTAGGAGACAAATGCTAAAACACGTCCGAACACGTGATCGATGTAGCAGACTTTCGCTAGATTTCGATATCTGTACTATGTTGGCATTTCTGGAATGGAACGAAATTCTTCAAAAAATTTTCAAGTACACGGTGTTTTTTTTACAGGTTTGTTTTTCGAATAGAGATAAAACTGGCATTTTGTGGTCAAATCTGGCAACTCTAATGTCATTTATGTTCAGTTTGGTTTGCCATTTCATCATGAACAGGTTGACGAAAGAACAACGCTTGCAAATCGTGCAAATTTATTTCGAAAATAATGGTTCAGTTCGCGAAGTTTACCGTGAGCTCCGTCCATTTTATGGTCGACATAATCGTCCATCAGAGCAATTAATTCGGTTAACCATGGATCGTTTTCGCACTACGTTTACTCTATGTGATAATACGCATCCGCAGAGACGTCGAACAGTGCGCACCGAAGAAACAATTGCCGCTGTAGAGCAAAGTGTTGAAGAGGACCCGAATGAATCGATTCGCCACCGTGCACAGCAATTGGAGCTTTGTCCATCAACTTTATGGAAGATTTTGCGCAAAGATCTTGGCTTGCGACCTTACAAGATCCAGCTTGTGCAAGAATTAAAGCCGCGAGACCATGCAATGCGTCGTGATTTTGGTGTATGGGCCGAAAATGAGATTGATTTCGATGCTGATTTTCATCGCAAAATTTTGTTCAGTGATGAGGCTCATTTTTGGTTGAATGGCTACGTCAACAAGCAAAATTGCCGCATTTGGAGTGAAGAGAATCCACATGAGACCCTTGAAACGCCATTACATCCACAAAAACTGACTGTTTGGTGTGCTCTATGGGCTGGTGGAGTCATTGGGCCATACTTCTTCCGCAATAATGCTGGAGAGGCAGCTACCGTTAATGGAGACCGGTATAGAGCCATGATAACCGACTATTTTGTTCCCGAATTGGATGGCATGAATGTGGATGAGTTGTGGTTCCAACAAGACGGCGCTACATGCCACACAGCGCACGTCACAATCGATTTATTGAAGGAAACATTCGATGAGCGCATAATTTCGCGGAATGGACCTGCCAATTGGCCACCAAGGTTGTGTGATTTGACACCATTGGATTATTTTCTTTGGGGATATGTGAAGTCGCTCGTCTACACCAACAAACCAGAAACGTTAGGGGAATTGGAAGCCAACATTCGTGGCGTTATTGCCGACATACGGCCCCATATGCTCGAAAAAGTGGTTGAAAATTGGACCTGTAGAATTGGCTTTATTCGAGCCAGCCGCGGCGGCCACATGCCCGAAATCATATTTAAACATTAATGGCATAAAATTATCCTTCCAATAAAGCCAAATTGATGGACCTTAAAACGATTTTCTTGTGTTTTATTTCAATTCGAAGTTCTATACCCCTAAAAAAAACACCCTTTATATCTCAACGCATACTCTAATTGAAAAACAACGTTTGAGAAAAATTAGAGAATATATTTACTTTCAAACGATAAATAATGTTGAAAATCAAACTGAGAAGCAAGGTTTTCTCAAACGTTTGGGTTTTTGCGTGCGGTGTTTGTTGGGTTGTCATTTGATCTTTTGCTATAGAAGTGTGAGAAATTTGGATAATGCAAAATTGTAACATACGATTTGAAATGTAAGTCAAGTTAAGGGTGCTAAAATTAAAATTTTGTTCATGTTAGAGTGGAAAAAGTGTGTTATCGAATACATTCACTGACTTGAACTTTTTTAAAAAAAACTTCCACTGCATAACTTTTAGGGTTTTCTGGGTTAAGATATGCCTTTAGAAGACGCTTATTCTCCCCACATTCATCTTTAGACCGCCTGATAATAAATATATATAACCTAGAAATAAAAATGTAGCAATTTTTCTTTTCTAATGACCAATCATTACAATTGAGTTTTTAGTTTGATTAAAATTTCTTCCAATTCCTTGTTTGGTCGAAAAAATCGCAATGCCACGGAATATGGGACATTTACCTTATCACTAGAAAAAACCAAAAACTTCCACACATGTAGAAAACGGTCATGCGACTTCTTCAGCCGTAGGTTATCCATATTTTGAAATTGAAAATGTAACAAGTAGGGAAGTCTAAGTTTGGGTGGAACCGAACATTACATACCTAGTAGTGATATATTATGGCATACCAACTTACGCAGGTCTATTTTAATACTTTTCAGTTCGTATTATAAAGCCAGATGATTGTTTTCAATAAAAACACTTCTGTTATGAGTTTTGAGGGGTAAATTAATTTTAAAAAAATATTAATGTATGGCGCGATATACAACAGGTATATCATCATAAACCCCCTAAGAGGTTTTTGCGCTGAGCTTCCCTTCCAATTTGTGGCGTGCCGTTTTGAAATTTTTCCTACAAATTGTCGGGACCTACAGATTTTTTCCGACTTCAAACGGCATCTAAAAAGGATATGCATTTTTGCTGAGAAGCCTTTCATAGCAAAAAGACACTCGGAGAGTTTGCCAAACCACTGCCGAGGGGCGACCAAGTTTTGAAAAACTTTTTCAAGCCACTTTTGATGTTACCTGTCCCAGGATCGAACCTTGGACCTTCGGTGTGGTAGGCCGGCAACAGTACCGTCACACCACGTCGGCCGTGATTAATTTATTTGTATATAAATAGCTTCCCTACCAACAACCGCTAACCATATTTTTTCAAAATACCGTGCACATTTTATGTCTGAAAAATTTGCGTTCAAATTGACGGACGGAGAGACGACAGACATTGCTAAATCGGCTCAGCTCATCGTCCTTATTATTTCGATTTACTTATTGATGGGCCCATATCTTCTTCTCATACTTACAAACATTTCATGTTCATTAAAGGTATGAAAATGAAAAAAGGTATATACCTTCCCTATTGCAGTGGGGTATTGACAACTTGCCCGGATATTTTACTTGTGTGTTATTCGATTAGCAGAGTTTTTATGCTGAAAAGTGGGCGGCACCACGCCTACTTCCCCAAAATCCACAAAATCCAAGGTCGAGTTTTGCGTAAAAAGCTTATTATGTACGCAAGATCTCATTGATATAGTTTGGATGGTTATAGAAATATCGCGTTTTACATTTTGCAAAAAAATTTCTCAGAACTATGTTAAAAAACTCGTGGTGGCCGTTGATCGATTTCGCCCATTTTTACAACAAACATTTACCTTTATATGTACAACATTTTCACCAAATATCGTTTCGATAAATTAATTTTTGCCGCAGTTATAACATAAAAAGTTTTGTGGAATAATCCACTAGAAAAGGGGCGGGGCCACGCCCATTTTCAAAAAATTATACTTTTCGACTTTCTTCGTTCACGGACACTTTGAAAGTGAAATATAAATGATATAAAGCTTTTGTACGCAAAGTTATTGCCTATTAAATATATGACCCTTTTTAAAATCTTTTGTATAAAAGTGGGCTTGGCCCTTAACCGATTTCGCCCATTGTTTTTCAGAACATACCTTGTATTAATATAAATATGTGTGCTAAATTTCGTTTCGATATCTTGAACGGTTTTTAATTTATGATTAATATTATTTCTAAATTTGATTTAATCAAAAGTGGGCGGTGCCACACCCATTTTAAAAAATTTCTTGAAAAATTTATTTTCTGCCTTAACATTAATGTGCACACCAAATTTTATCTTTATAAGTGTATTATGTACTGAATAATCACTTTTTTGTATTTTCGAAAATATTCTATATAAAAAAAGTGTGCGTGGATATCATCCGATTTCGCCCATTTCGGAGATGATTGCCAAAGAACCTGCATACCAAATTTCATTAAGATATCTCAAAATTTACTCAAGCTAATCAATTTCTCTTTTCTTCGTGAACATTTTGATATACATAAGTCAATATCTATCTCGATCCTTTTATGCCGTTAAATACCACCGTTACGCGACTAACGTTAATATTCCTTGTGTGCGTAGCACTACTAGGTATAAAAACAGATCGACGTCAACAAGAAGGTTTAGAAGTTGGCTCAAAAGCTTTAGATACGACACACGAACTAAGTAACGCTGCAGAAAGCGTCACATCAAAATTTGTGCCTAAACGTGATGGGCATTACACTATTATCGAGAAGAGGGGGAATAAGTAATCGCACATGCAGACTATCTTCAACTGCCACTAGGCACTTATCATGTTTCATCACTCCATATAGAAGTACTACTAATATACATAAACAATAAACCAATGTTCATTGGTCATTCTTATAAGAGGACGCCCACGAAAGATCACTCAGTAGGATGTATTATGGGTGGTGATTTCAGCGTTCTATGGGGAGAGTGTAACAACACTACTTTATAATAAATGTAAATAATATAATTTGCTAATGTGTAATTCAAACATACATATACCTGTAACTTGATAAGGTCAGCTGAAGATATAACATACCTTTTATTTTTGCTACTTCTTTTTGTAAAATTGCCTTATATATATACTTTAATGTTATTTGACAACCCTGTAAAAATAGTTGTCATCTCCTCTTTGCATATATTCACTTTTCTGATCATTTTTAATTCAATAAGCTTCGATCTTGCGACGCGTAATAGTCCAATACGTTTGAGTGAACCTTATGCCCGTAGAGTCAACGGAGATATCCCCTATTTTTTTTTGTTTACATTTGATAGGATGTTGCTAACGCAAACATGTACTTTTAAATGTACGAGGTGTGTTCAAAAAGTATCGCGAATTTTGTGTTTTTTCAAAAATTATTTATTTATTCATGAATATCTATTTTGTCCCCTTCAAAGTAATCCCCATGAGATATTATACACTTGTGCCAACGGTTTTTCCAATCTTCGAAGCACTTCAAAAAATCATTTTTTTGTATCTTGTTCAGCTCCTCCTTCGATGCCGTCTTTATCTCGTCAAGAGAAGCGTAACGTCGTCCTTTCATGGGCCTCTTCAGTTTAGGGAACAAGAAAAAGTCACAGGGGGCCAGATCTGGGGAATACGGTGGCTGCGGCATCAAGTCGCGTACAAGCAACGATGCGTGAGCAGGGGCGTTATCGTGGTGCAAAAGCCAATTTTTGTTCTTCTTTGCACATCTTCTCGGCCTTCTGAGAACATTTTGTACCACCGATAAACGTTGCTTCGGTCCAAGGTAGCTTCTCCGTATGCCACAGTCAACATTCGGAATGCATCCGCGCACTTAATTTCGTTTTTCACACAAAATTTGATACAGGTTCTTTGATCCATTTTTTGAATAGGTAAAAATCGAAGACGAACCAAAACACGTGCAAGCAAAGCAGCTGTCAACAATTAACTGAACATTCAAAATGGCCGAGCTTGTCGGCATAAGTGAGAGACATGAGTACCAACATAACGCCACAAAAAATTCGAAATTCGAATATACGTAACCAGCGAAAATTCAAAATACGCGATACTTTTTGAACACACCTCGTATTATTTTTAATTTTATGATTGCCCCAAACTAATACTAGATAATTATAGCCAGTCAATTTATTTAAAAGCAACAACTTACTTTAGTAATTCAAGGTTATTTCACTATTATTCGGAAAATGTAAAAAGTATTTTTAGGTAATTTTGTAAAACAATTGCAAACGATCCATAACCAGCATACAAACGTATAAATAGGCAAGAGAAAACAATCAGCTGACAAGTGCTTACGGAAAAAAAGGCGTGTGTACCAAGTACTCGTGGAGTTTGATGTGTAAATATGTGTCTACTGTACATTAATTTAATAAAATTAGACCTCGCCCAGTGGTTGAATTTCAACCACAAAATTTTATTTTTTTTTAGTTATTAGCTTCTCTTTTCTTGACCTTCTTTCACTTCTCTTCTATGCTGTTCCTGTACTCCTCCCATTCCTTTCCTTTTCTTTCCGTTGATCCCCTTTCCTTTAATTTCCTTTCACTCCCTTTCCTCCCCGTTATCTTAGTTCTTTTTAATTCTTTATTTCATTTTATTTAATTTTAATTTTTTGGATTTTATTTTAGACGGGAGCTAATTTGTTTTGTTTGTGTAATCTTTGTGGTTATACTTATGGAATGAAATGCAAAAAAATTAACTAATATAACACAAAATAAAATAAGTTAAATTAAATTAAGTTAATTAAAGGGAACTGTGATAACAAGAAGGAAAGAAAATTAAAGGAAAGGACAGAAAAGGGAATGAAAGGAAAGGGGGGGAGGAAAGGAAGGGGGGAAGGAAAGGAATGGAAAGGGGTGGAAAGGAAAGAAAATGAAATAAAAGTGAAGATATTAAATTGTTTACAGGATACACATGTTTACACATCAAACTCCACGAGTGCGTGGTACACACGCCTTTTTTATTTGCTTTTCTCTTTTTTCAATACTCCATTTTTGATTTATTTTATTGTATTATATTTTATTGTTTCTTTTTCTTGCTTCCTTTTTTTCCTCTTCTCTCCTTTTCTTATCTTTTCCTTTGTTTTCTTATCTTTTCCTTTGTTTTCTTTTTTTTTTTCTTTTTTTTTTCTTTTCTATTCTTTTCCTTTTCTTTTCTTTTCTTTTCTTTTATTTTATTTTCTTTTCTTTTCTTTTCTTTTCTTTTCTTTTCTTTTCTTTTCTTTTCTTTTCTTTTCTTTTCTTTTCTTTTCTTTTCTTTTCTTTTCTTTTCTTTTCTTTTCTTTTCCTTTCTTTTCTTTTCTTTTCTTTTCTTTTCTTTTCTTTTCTTTTCGTTTCTTTTCTTTCCTTTCCCTTTCTTTTCCTTGCTTTCCCTTCCTTTGCGTTATCTTATTTCCTTTTAGTTAATTTGATTTCATTTAACTTTATTTTGTTTTATTTTATTTTATTTAATTTTTTTTTTTATTTTATTTTTTTTTTTTTAATTTTTTTTTTAAATTTTTTTTTTTTTTTTTTTGTGTTCGTGGGAGGAGGAAATGCTTTATGCACTAACCGGGTTTGAGCCCTCGTTACTAGATGCTCTAGCAGCGGAACTCTCCGAGTGTGGGACTCCTTATCTTGAAGTATACCGCACTAAAACCTAACCTCCCACGGCCCGCGCATTCTTCCTTACCTGGGACCGCGCTTAGTATTACTTCAGGTAAGGAAGCGCGTTACGTGAGCTCTATGGCTACTCTCACGCTAACTGGCTAGACAACCGTCTTCCCGTTTCGCAAGGAGGACATTCCTCGCGTATCGTCTGACTATGTCCCATCTAACGTTTTCGCAGGTCATCTTGCGAATGACACTGCCCGGGGAAAGTTCGCCAATTGTCTCTTCCACCCGCCTTCTTTCTTCTGCGAATTGCTCGCATTCGAAGAAGGTGTGGCGTACGTCGTCTATGGCTCCGCAGTAGGTGCAGTTCGGGGTTTGAACTTTGCCCATTCTATGGAGATATTCACGGAAATAACCGTGTCCGGTTAAGAACTGGGTCAGGTAGAAGTCGACTTCTCCATGAGGTCGGTTCAGCCATGGTTCTAGTTCGGGGATTAATACCCTGGTCCACCTTCCAGCAGCACTGCTGCTCCATGGTAGTTGCCACCGCTGGATCGAATCACCACGCACCTGCGTTGCAGCAACGTCTCTACATACCTCTGCACGAGTGTCGTAAGTCATCTTTCTTTCCTCAGCGAGGAGATATATCGGTATAGTCCCCGCGATGACCAGAACAGCATCTGCGGAGACCGTACGGTATGCTGAGGCGATTCTCAGGGCCCCTCTACGTTGGACTGCGGTAATAGCGGCCCGATACTTCCCAAATTTCATTGCGTCCGCCCAGACTTCTGCACCGTACAACAGTATAGAATCTGAGGCGGACGCCAGCAGCTTTCTTATGCATGGCTTTGGTCCACCTGTATTTGCCATTAGCCGACTCAGACTTGCGATGGTCTTCACAGCCTTCTCGCAGGAGCTTCTTAGATGCTCCGAGAAGGTCAGCTTGTTGTCCAATTTCACCCCTAGATATTTCGTAGAGCGGCGCGTCTCTATCTGTTGATCCCCAACATTCATGTTGGTGATTGTGGGAATCCTTCTTTTCGTTAGTATCACGATCTCTGTCTTGGCTGTAGCCAGTTGGAGGCCGTGATTATTCATCCACTCGTCTACACTGCGCATCACTTGGTTCAGTTTAAGCTGTGCCAGGTCGCAGTTTCGTGCTGTTATCACCGCAGCCACATCGTCTGCAAAAGCAACTAGAAAAGTGCTTTCTGGCATCTGCATTCGAAGGAGACTGTCATAGGTAGCATTCCAAAGATCAGGGCCGAGCACCGACCCTTGCGCTGCCCCGCCTGTTAGCTTCACCTTTCTTTGGCCTTGCGTCGTTTCATAGATTAGCCAGCGGTCTCTTAAGTAGTCCCTCAATATATCTAACAAGTATATCGGGACCTAAAAGGAGCGTTCTAATGCATCAAGCATGTCTTCCCACCTGGCAAAGTTAAAAGCGTTTTTAACATCTAACGTCACCAATAGTACCACCCGCCTTTCTTGATGGCTTGCCGTCTCGGCCTTCCGGACTGCCTCTACGACTTCTGCTATGGCGTCTATTGTGGAGTGCCCTCTCCGAAAGCCATATTGCCGGTGGGAGAGTCCACCCTCGTCTTCTAAGGCTGCTGTTAGACGTTGCTTTATAAGGCTTTCCATCATTTTTCCCGCTGTGTCGAGCATACATAGTGGGCGAAAGGATGATGGAGAGCTTGGGTCCCCTTTGCCTTTCGGTATGAGGACGAGCCGTGCTGTCTTCCATCTGGCGGGTAAGACACCTGCTTCTAGACATTTGTTATACATGTGTAACAAGAGCTCTGGACAACTATTAGCAGTTAATCTGATTGCCTCCGCAGGTATTCCATCGGGTCCTGGGGCTTTACCAGCCCTCATGCTACGCAGGGCTCTTTCTAGCTCTTCTTCATTGAAAGGTACCACGTTGCGGTCATCTCGTGCTGCATGTTCCTCTTCTCTAGTAGGTTGCGTGAGGAATGGCGCTTCCACGATGTTCTTCATGTCATCTTCGTCCATCGTCTGATTTGGTGGTCGAAGTTTCTTCATAACTATTTTGTACCCTTGTCCCCAGGGGTCTTGATCCACTTCCTTACAGAGCTCTTTCCAGCATCTTAGTTTGCTTGCTTTTATGGCGGCGCCGAGAGCCTTTTTCGCCCCCTTGTACGCCTCCGCCCTTTCAAGAGCCTCGGATCTGCCACGTGAGCGCGTCGCCAGTCTTCGCATTCTGTGACATGTTTTCCGGAGTTCCGCGATTTCGCTATTCCACCAATATACCTGCTTCTTGCCTCGCCACGTTCCTATTCGTGGCATAGAGACGTTGCAAGCATGGCGCATGCATTGCATGGTTTCTTCAACCGCCGCATGTGGCGTATTGGTGCCGTCGGTTATCCGTCTGGCTTTCGCCAGCACTGTTCCGGTGAACCTGGTGGCGTCAACTTTAGCTGCATCCCATCTACGGGTTTTGTATGACGCGTTCGCTGCCGGTCTCTGACCAGGATGGTCGAGTTGGAAGGTGATGTAGTTGTGGTCGCTGCCAGTAAGGTCCTCCATCACTCTACACCCAACCGCGTTTGGAAAGAGTCTCTCCGAGACGAGCGTTATGTCGGGGATCGAGTACCCAAAGCCCGGGCGCCTGTATGTTGGGGTCGTGCCCGTATTCAGTACGACCACACCGAGTCGGGCTGCCATTTCCAGAATTAGTTTTCCCCTGGTATTAGTTTGAGGCATGCCCCATTCTATTGCTCTAGCGTTGAAGTCTCCAGCGATGACCAGGTTGCCCGTTTGGTCCCGTAGGTCGTCTTCTAATAGCTCCAGCTTTTCTTTGAACCTCTGAATGGGGTCATTTGGGGACAGGTAGCAGCTAACAAGAGTTGTTCGCGCTACAGTTACACGAACGTAGCCATGCCCGGCAGCACGATTAGTAACATTGGTATTGGCGTCCACTATCCAGATAGCAGCAGCGCCAGATTCGTCAATGTATCAGCTGTCTCTGGCCTTGTAAGGTTCGCTGATGATTGCATAGTTTATTTGGTGATCAAGCACCAGTTGGTCTAGCAGTTCATCAGCTAACCTGCATCGATTCAGATTTCCTTGAATCACGCTGGTCATTGGGGCGACAGTTTGGCTTTCGCCGAAGCAAGTGCTTCTCTAAACGTGCTACATGCTCCAGACCCGGGAAGATGATCGAGGTTTCCCGTGGTGCAAAGGTAGCATTTTGCCTTTTCAGTGCAGGATGAGGATTTGTGGCCAGAGTTCCCACACTTCCAGCACGCGTCCCTCCTGTCGGGCCCATTGCAGCCAGCCTGTCGGTGTCCGTAGCCGAGACACCTGAAGCAGCGTTGCACTTCCGCACGCTGTCTGATCCTACATTGGATCCAGCCGATGGGAATTTTTCCTTTTTTGAGCAGTTGGCTTCCGGGACCTTCGTCCACTTCGACAACAGCCTTCTTTTGCTCTTTTGTGAGACAGTCCATGCCCAATACCTCTAGCTTTATACGCTTAGAGATTTGTTGTGCATCGCCAACTTCTCCTACCGCGCTACCAATGGCTCCTCTAAAGGCCGGTTGGTCGTTGCACTGCGCCGTTTCTATTAGTACGCTACCAGCCTTGGTCTTGCGCACTGACCGTATCACCGTTCCGGTTTCGGCAGGCCGGAGCTGACCTCGGATTGCCCCTAGAACTTCGGCGTAGCTTTTGCCTTCGGCCGGTTTCACCAGAAACGTTACGGCTCTGCTGTTCCTCTTGTTCTTTTTGACTGCCTTCGGGGCTTGAGCAGGCAGCTTCTTTTTTGCTTTAGGACGCTCTTGCCGTCTCCGACCTACTACTTTGGACCAAGCCTCTTCGGACTGGGTATTCTCCGATTCCTCGTCCCTTTTCTTCTTGGCTTCCGAGTCTATGAGCTGAGGGTCGGAGTTAGTCCGAGCCCTCTTATTTGATGGGCCCGGTTCGTCACCCTCTTCTTTATTTGGGCTCAATGAGCTCATATAGCTAAACACCTCTTCGAGAAGAGCCATTCCGTTTTTTATGTCCATGGACACGGTCTTCTGTCTCTGTGCGGCTGTTTGCATTGTACGCAACACCGTTAGCGCATGGTCCAAGCACTGGCCTTGGGTTTTCCCCTTAAGGCTAAAAAGTGTCATTGCGCTTTTTAAGGGGGTTGCCTTTTTGTGGGTGGGATCTAGCTTCCCGCCGGTAGCAGTGGGTGTTGACTGGCCGGACGTTTTGGTGCCGAATCCCACTGGTGTGTTTCGTGCCGGTCCAGACCCTCGCGAAGGCATAACTGGAGTGGCCACTCTAGCCGGCGTTTTTAGAACCGGCGATCTTAGCAGTTTACTGCTTTTTCTGAATGCGACCTCGTCGCCGCTTTCGTTCTCCATTCTTTCTTCGTTGTTTTGATTTGGTTTATTCATTTCTATTGGGTCTCCGCTTCAAGCCGCTATCTCAGCACGATGTGCAGTCGCCGTTATTGATTCCCGTGGTTATCTATGCGCTTGCAGGGAGGCCACGCTAAGGTTGACACAGGTCCTTATGAGAGTCTGTGTTCAGTGCCAGAATCCGGCATTAGTCAGGAGTTGTCTCAACTGAGCCTGCACCACCAACTTAATGACGACGTGCTTCGAACGTACTTGAAGACCTGCTAGGGTTTTAACGAGACGGAGACGATGCCGATATTAACCTACCAGCCATTTCGCCAAGGTGTCACTCTTGGTTACTGAGGTGGCAGACTACCGGCCTCGCCAGCCCGTAACATACTTTTCCTAATCATGTTTCCAGTTTCGGTCTTCAGGATCTTACTGGACTCAATCCTGAGGATGCTTAGTTAGAGTTTAAGGGCCGCATCCACTCGCCCTTTATTCGTTTTGGTTCGCCCTGAGTATTTCATTTCCTCAGTGCCACCCATTTCTGGGAAGCGTTCCTCTATCCACCACCCGAGGAGGCGCCCGGTAGGGGAACCGATACCCCGCCGGGATTTTATTTTTATTTATTTTATTTTATGTTATATTCATTAATTTTTTCATTCCATAAGAATAACCACAAACAAAGCAAATTATCTACCGTGTTGAGTTTTCTGAGCTTAAATTAATTTATATAAATAATCATGTCAAGGACTTACCGAGTTCGTTTCCAATTAAGTTAAAAAGGAAGTATATTAATAATATTTAATGAAAGTTAAGTAATCAAATTTACATTTCACACAGAAAATTACAAGTCAGTTATTTAATTCAATTTATTGTTTTTGGACACCGCACGCTACCGATTTTATTCAATTCTCGTCGTCAACTCCCGGCTCGTTAAATTTTCTTCTCTCTCTTCTTCATCTCGTTGTAGGTACCCAGGAATCAATTTCCTCTACCTCCGGTGGGAGGTTACTGCATCGAAGGCAGTACCTCGGTCACTGATTATACGTCTAGGCAACCCGAAGTACCCAGTCAGCTCATGTAGTACCTGCAGCACAGGCTTTGTCACCACATATTTCGTAAATGCGTCGCTTATGACCACGACATACGAGGTGTGTTCAAAAAGTATCGCGAATTTTGAATTTTCGCTGGTTACATATATTCGAATTTCGAATTTTTTGTGGCGTTATGTTGGAACTCATGTCTCTCACTTATGCCGACAAGCTTGGCCATTTTGAATGTTCAGTTAATTGTTGACAGCTGCTTTGCTTGCACGTGTTTTGGATCGTCTTCGATTTTTACCTATTCAAAAAAATGGATCAAAGAACCTGTATCAAATTTTGTGTGAAAAACGAAATTAAGTGCGCGGATGCATTCCGAATGTTGACTGTGGCATACGGAGAAGCTACCTTGGACCGAAGCAACGTTTATCGGTGGTACAAAATGTTCTCAGAAGGCCGAGAAGATGTGCAAAGAAGAACAAAAATTGGCTTTTGCACCACGATAACGCCCCTGCTCACGCATCGTTGCTTATGCGCGACTTTTTGGCCAAAAACAACACACTAATGATGCCGCAGCCACCATATTCCCCAGATCTGGCCCCCTGTGACTTTTTCTTGTTCCCTAAACTGAAGAGGCCCATGAAAGGACGACGTTACGCTTCTCTTGACGAGATAAAGACGGCATCGAAGGAGGAGCCGAACAAGATACAAAAAAATGATTTTTTGAAGTGCTTCGAAGATTGGAAAAACCGTTGGCACAAGTGTATAATATCTCATGGGGATTACTTTGAAGGGGACAAAATAGATATTCATGAATAAATAAATAATTTTTGGAAAAACACAAAATTCGCGATACTTTTTGAACACACCTCGTACGTATTCCCCTTTTTGCTTCTTATGAATGGCCCCAGATGGTCTATATGGAGCGTGCGAAATGGTAGAGGTTCCACCTCACTTATGTGTAACTCCCCTTCTGGCTTACCACCCTTACCCTTGTTATAACAGCATTCAATACATGCCGAAATGTAGTCTTTTACGTATTTCGTAGCTTTCGGAAACCAAAAGTGTGGATATATACGTTGCAGAGTTTTCTCCATACCGAAATGCCCCATGTTGTCGTGACAGTATTTCACGATTCTCCATCGTACTGCTTTAGGTATCACGTAGAGCAATTCACCATCATGCAACCTATATAACCTTTTACCTGTAGTCGATATTCGTTTTTAATTTGCGTTGATTGCTTAGATTCAGCTTTTCCCTGTAGAATACTTATAATTTCTTAAATCGTCGTGTCTTGCAGCTGCATCGTTAGTAGCCAATCATCAGAAATTTCAGCTACCATCAATACCTCGGCGTTATCAGCAGAATCGACAGATTCAGCTGGTGCCCTGCTTAACGCATCCACATGCCCCATGCGCACCCCTGGTCTGTGAACACAGTCAAAATCATATTCGGTCAGTCTCATCCACCATCGCGCGATTTTTGGTATAAGTTGGGTTTTCGCACGTATACTACTTATTGCTGAACAATCTGTTACCACCTTGAAGTGCTTGCCAAGGATGTATACCCTAAACCTAGCAAGAGCTTCTACCAGAGCCAGTACCTCTAACTCATAGGCATGGTATCGTGACTCTACCTCCGTGCATCGTCGACTGTAATACATCACAGCTTTCCAAGATTTACCCTCGTCGTTCGATTGTAACAGCACTGCAGCTAGTCCTACATTGCTAGCATCCGTGTGGACCTCGTGCATAGCGTTGAAATCATAAAGAGTCAATACGGGTTCAGAACATAATGCGGTAACCAATACATCGAATGCACTGTCTTGCTTTTCACCCCAACAGAAATTCTTTGTCGCTTCTTTTCTTGTAAGGTCAGTTAACGGACGTGCAATGATCGCATAGTCTTTTACAAACTTCCGGAAAAATCCGGTTAAGCCCAGGAAACGTCTTACTTCGGATACAGTGCTTGGTTTTTTAAATAGTTTTATAGCATTTACCTTTAAGTCGCCAGGTGTGATGCCATCGCCAGTAACTCTGTGTCCCAAAAAGTTGATTTCTTGCACCAAAAATTTGCATTTACTATAGCGCAGCGTTAAGTCGTATTCTTCTAACAGACTCAGAAACTGCTGCAACATTTTTAACCCGTCATCAATCGTACGACTCGGAATGGTTACGTCATCCAAGTATGCAATTACTAGATACGGTTTCATTTTATCCACGATTTTATTCATCATATTTTGAAATACCGATGGCGCGTTAACCAGCCCGAATGGCATGCGGTTGTATTCCTAGTGTCCATTATTAGTCACGAACGCGGTGTATTGCTTTGCACTTTCTTCCAATTCGACTTGGTGATAACCCATGTTAAAGTCTAGCGTTGTATAGTACCGATGCAAATAAGTCGTCCATTACCGCCATTGGAAATGGTTGTTTTACCGTGAAGCAATTCAATTGTCGGAAATCAACACACAGTCTATGGTTTTTATCTTTTTTCTCCACGAGGAACTACCGGCGCAGCGTGCGCGGAGTCAGATACACGAATCACGTCTTTTCCAATGAATCTTGTATTATTTCGTCCAAGATTGGCCCTTTCGCGAAAGGTAACCGATATGGTTTCATATTGATCGGAATAGCGTTATCAAGTTTTATATTCATTTTCAATAGTTTGGCTTTTCCAAGAGTGTTAAAACGACCCTCATATTGAACCAACATTTTCTTTAAGCTTTCATTTTCGAAAGCCGCGTCATCAATTATATTCACTTTTGATTGCATCCAACAATCTTCACCATCAATTACGAAAACATTACCTTTTTGGCATAGCACACCTCTACCAATTAGCACATCACAGTCCAGCTTATTGTCATCTATTATCAACAGATTCACATCCACACGCACGTCATCGATTATCATATTACTTTTAATATGTTCAAAACATTCATATTCGCTTCCTGCGAAGCCTTTTAATCGAACAAAACACTTTTCTTTTAGTTTGTCTTCGGATTTATTTGCAACACTTCTTTTCATTAACGAGCGCGCACTGCCTGAATCTATTAGAGCTAGCAAAGATTCATTGTTTACTTTTATCATTTTCATATTGAACTCTTCTTTGTTTTCTTCAATTGGGTTGCACTTTGCTTTTTGTGCTGCTTCACATTTTTCGGCATCATGCCCGAACTTGTTACACTTTGAACACTTTATACGCTTTTGTGGCTCTGTGCAATTTCGTGAAATGTGACCTGGTTTGCGACAATTATAGCACACAATATTATGATTTTGTTTTTCTTTTATTTCTTTGTTATTGTTTTTTGACACTTGCTGTGTTTGTTTTTCTCGCGAACTTCTAACTTCGCTACTGAGTCTTGTTTGTATGTATTGAACGTTCAATAGTTCAAAATTGCTCTCAATAACTCATTTGCACAATTATACGCTTTTACCGAAAGAGTGATTTTCATGTCAACATCATTTACGTCGTTGAGCACATATTTTATTGGTCATCTAACCCACCCTGTCTACTAACAGACAACACACGGTAGTAGAATGTCTCTGGAGTTTCACTCAATGCACGGCGCATACTCATTAGTCTCATATGAATTTCTGCTGCATTTTTTTTGATGGAAACTCAAACAAAAAGTCACTCACAAATTTCGACCAATTTGTATACACTTCTGGAGCAGAGTCCAGCCACAGTTTAGCACAACCTTCCATTTTTATACTCACTGCAAACAATAATAGTTTGTCACTCCAACCATATGCTTGGCGAAGTTTCTCTACTTTTCCAATAAATTGAACTGATGTCAACTCTCACACTTGGGTCGAATGTCGGTAGGGTAATCACAACATTTTGTACGCTCCCGAAATCCGAACACATTCTTCGTTCAGTTGCATACCCTCGCCTATTATAACACATACTTTTCGGTGTATATGTATTTTGCGTGCTTGTTGGCACTTGCACGTTCGTTGGGACGTAGTTTAGCGTTGGCGCGTCAGAAAAATGTACTCGTCGCGTCGCTGCTGCGCGATCATATTGTAATTGCATTTCCATGTCTACGTTGTAGTTGTTGAAGTTCGTTGGCTCTCTTTCTTCGCGATTCATTTCATGCCAATTTGTCGTTAGAATTATATCTAATAGTCCAATTACCCACCGAGGTGTGTAACGTACGTTTACGTATCCCGTACGTACGTATGTTTGAGGGAGTCTTATAGTCCAATTACCCACCGACGCACGTACGTAGTACGTGTCAGCTGACACAACCTGTCTGAGACCATGTAAACGAACACTCACCGACGTTAATTTTTTCCGTATACGTAGAACGTTCCGTAGAAATCAAAGAAATTTTGATTTTTTCCGTAAGAACGTGTCAGCTGATTGCTCTCTCATATGACAGTGTTGCCTATTCATACGTGTGTATGCTGGTTATGGATCGTTTGCAGTTGCTTTACAAAAATACCTCAAAATACCTTTTACATTTTCGTAGTAATGTTGAAATAACCTGAAATTACGATATTAAGTTGTTTCTTTTTAATAAATTGACTGGCTATAATTATTTAAATTAATTTCGGACACTCATAAAATGAAAAATAATTGTTTCAAAAGTACACGTTTGCGTTAGCATGCATGCAAACTGATCAATAGCAACATTGTATTGAATGTAAACAACAGAAATGGCTGATTTCTCCGTTGGCGCCACGGGCATAAGATTCCCTCAAACGTACGTACGTACGGGATACGTCAACGTACGTTACACACGTCGGTGGGTAATTGGACTATAACTCCGGCGGTGTACTCTCCCCTGTAGCATATCGGTTGTCGCATAGTTGCAACACAATACGGCAAACTACCCATTTGTTGCTCTTGTCTTACATTTCGTATTATTTCACCACTAGCTGGACCCGTGCGCTCCTTGCGCAAAAAAAAAAAAACAAAAATGGTTTGAAACCTTTTGTTAGTCCAGGTCCAGGATTTTTTAAACCTTTTTCTCAAATTATAAAAAAAGATTTTCAGCTACACTTGTTGTAAGACCACAAAAAATTATACAAATATGCGCAAACAGCTATTTGAAATTCCACCCTTATATTACATTCACATTGAGCCATAACCTTGAGTTGATTGACAACATCAATATGAATTAACTCAAAAAATGTCCATTTTACTCGAGTTTATGACCCAATGTGAACGCAGTTTTATTCACTTATTCTAGCAATGTTCAAGTGTAGATGGCGCGCTCGCAGTGGGTTGAGCGCTTTGATATCCGCAATGCTTTTAATTATTCTAGCACTGTTCAGTCTTAGTATTCAAATCTAGATGTCGCGAGGCATGTGAATGTCACAGTCACAATAGCGTTGCAGTACAAATTGATTTTTTGTGCATCCACAATCGTTTATTTTAAAGAATTCATTTTTATAAAATACGCTTAAACAAAAGCACTCCGCTAATTAAAACATGGGTTCGCATGTAGAGCTAACCCCCACCTTTAAAACGATACCTTATTTATTAATATTGGTTCCAAATGAGAGCAGAAATTAGGAACTAACACAAAACGACCTTACAGAAATAATATACTCGTATACTAGCTGGACCCGTGCGCTCCTTGCGCAAAAAAAAAAAACCAAAATGGTTTGAAACCTTTTGTTAGTCCAGGTTCAGGATTTTTCAAACCTTTTTCTCAAATTATAAAAAAAGATTTTCAGCTACACTTGTTGTGAGACCACAAAAAATGGTAATTCTATACGACAGCACGTAACTGCTAATATAGGTCCAAGGTATCTCGGGAAAGGTATCAAACGACGCGTTTTGATCTCTGTATCAATAAGCCGAAAGCGGAAATTGAATAATTTGTTTCAGTGAAAAGTTATTAGTAAAAACCCCAAAAATTGCCTAGGTCCGATCCCAAATAGGGGACTTGATCCAAGGTATTTATGTGCACAACACCTTTCTGCGTAGGCTTCAAAAAAATAACCTTAGCCGGTCCAACACCGGCTACGCGGCCCACAATATTTCTCCACAGAACACATTTCTGCACTTTTCGGTACACCCTAATCTGTGATTACAACAACCACATGAAAATAACAGAAAAATTTCAACTTTAATTGCAAATATCTCTGAACAGACATAAAATATCGAATTTCCGCTTTCGGATTATTGATACGAGGTTTGATACCTTTTCCGATATTTTTGGACCTATATTAGCAGAGCAGTTACGTGCTGTCGTATAGAATTACCCAAAAAATTATACAAATATGCGCAAACAGCTATTTGAAATTCCACCACTTATATTACATTCACATTGAGCCATAAACTTGAGTTGATTGCCAACATCAATATGAATTAACTCAAAAAATGTCCCGTTAACTCGAGTTTATGACCCAGTGTGAACGCAGTCTTATTCACTTATTTTAGCAATGTTCAAGTGTAGATGGCGCGCTCGCCTTTAATTATTCTAGCACTGTTCAGTCTTACTATTCAACTGTAGATGTCGCGAGGCATATGAATGTCACAGTCACAATAGCGTTGCAGTACAAATTGATTTTTTTGTGCATCCACAATCGTTTATTTTAAAGAATTTATTTTTATAAAATACGCTTAAACAAAAGCACTCCGCTAATTAAAACATGGTTTCGCATGTAGAGCTAACCCCCAACTTTAAAACGATACCTTATTTATTAATATTGGTTCCAAATGAGAGCAGAAAATTAGGAAATAACACAAAAAGACCTTACAGAACTAATATATATGATGATTTGGTGACGTCAGTGGTGCGCTAGAGTGAGAAGGTTGACCTAATGTCGTCAATTCTTCCACTATTCTAACCGTCGGCGTCACTGAAAAATTTGAAATACTTCGTTGATTCACCTGAATCTGCCCGTCTGTATACGACTTCGTGCCGTTTATGCCATCGAATGTTCTAGCGACTGAGCCTACTTTCGAACATTGTTGCATGTCTGAATTTGATGATGCAATCGCGTAGCGACTAGAATAATTTTGCGAAGGTGACGATTCACTTAGCGGCGGCGTTGTATTGTTGTTGTTGCGCATCGAATTGTCTTTGCTGTTTTCCAGCACCCGTAACCGGCGCTCAATACTTTCATTTAACGCGCTTTCAAATTATAATTGTTCACTATACTGGTGCTCACAGAGCTTTTCGACCAGCTTTGCTTTATTACCGGCGGTTGGTAATCCAAAATCACGCAATCGCTGGCGCAATTCTACCACTGTCATGTCACTATACTTTTCCATTTTAGCTAATTTTTTTAATATTTTGGCGTAGCGATGCCTCACGTTTCTAGAGTTAGAACGTTAACACTCAGGATTGAATACGTTCACGAGATGTAGATACGATGGTATAATCGAGAATGTACAAACCTCAAGATTATTCAGGTTTCACTATAGGCATAGTTTGCGCCTCACTTCTGATAATGTCAAAATCTCAGGTTTATTCACGTTTCACTATAGGCGTATAGGCGTAGCTCACATCCCACTTCTGAGATGTCAAGGACTTACCGAGTTCGTTTCCAATTAATTTAAAAAGGAAGTATATTAATAATATTTAATGAAAGTTAAGTAATCAAATTTACATTTCACATAGAAAATTGCAAGTCAGGTATTTAATTCAATTTATTATTTTTGGACACCGCACGCTACCGATTTTATTCAATTCTCGTCGGCAACTTCCGGCTCGTTAAATTATCTTCTCTCTCTTCTTCATCTCGTTGTAGGTATCCAGGGTTGCATTTTTTTAGGTACTGGACCATCACTTATTTTTTTTTTTAAACACTGTATATTTATGATAAACGCAGTTGCCTTCGTCTTTTGCCGATTGATAGCATTCATCGTGTTTAGGCACGATTACAGAATAAAAATCATTCCCACAACAGCCGGTTCTATCGTACCGGAATAACCCGGGTTTTTTACCCGGCCAAGGGTTGTTATTTCAGTGTAACCCTGTCCAATCTGTCCCGTCCCACTCTTAAATTGTCATCCTCGGAGCAAACCCTGGCATCTGGGTTGCTCCATTGTCTCTTGTTACGGGCTGGGGTCGAACCCAACCCTGGACCAAGAGATTGGATCTGCTGCGTTTGCTGGAAGAAAATTTGTATTAAACGGTCGCATTCGGTTCAATGCGCCAAGTGTAAGAGATGGCTACATAAATCTGGATGCTCAGGGCTTAACCCTGCCATCCATACTGACTATACAGAGCGCTCCTTCGCTGCCTTACCCACTCCTACAGACGTACGCAAAGGCGAAAGAGAGTTTCGCAAGATCATTGATTCAGCCTCATGCCGCTTTATTCCTGCTGGTAGAATACCAGAAACTCGTCCGAATTTTCCTGCAGAAGCCGCGGCGATGGCAAGAGAACGTGACCAAGTGAGTCTCATCAATCCCGCAGATCCCAGAATCAAAGATCTCAATGCGGAAATTCGTAGGATAGTCAACGAACACAAGCTGACCAAGTGGAAACAACACCTTGGGGCATGCAACCTCTCCGGCGGAGTCGGCAAATTATGGTCGACTGTCAAGGCCCTATTCAATCCGACCAAACACAATGACAAGGTCGCCATTGCATTCGGCGACAGTGTCAAATCGGACGCCAGGAAATGCGCGAGCTTCTTTTGCCGGCTGTTTATAATGCATCCACCTGCGGATAGGATTAAGGGAAGAGTCTTCCGGCGTGCGCACAAACACAAACACTCCACTGCGCCTATTGCCGTCTCAGTCGCAGAGGTCAAGGAAGCCATAAGGAAGGCCAAACCCTCAGAATCCATCGGACCTGACGGGAACGCCATGAAAATGATCAAACCACTAGGCCACGAGAGACAGAGTTATTTAGCGGCTTTTTTCAACCTCTCTCTAACTACTTTCGTCATACCTGAGATATGGCGATTGTAGTTCCCCTACTAAAACCAGGGAAGCCGGCGAACCAAGGAGATTCTTATCGCCCGATATCCCTCCTTTCGTCGCCCTCCTACATCCGCTTTGAATGCTATTTCAACACAGATAAATTATGGTTTGAATCAACACCCACCAAACCATAGGACGGTTCTCGTGGCACTTGACATATGAAATGCATTTGATACGGTCAACCACGCCACACTCCTTTGAGACCTGGAAGAGACACCGCTCCCGGCCGGCCTTAAAAGGTGGACCGATAATTACCTCAATGGTCGACAGGCATCAGTCAAATTCAGGAACAAGAAATCTAGACCACGAAGAATAAAACAAGGGGTGCCGCAAGGTGGTGTTCTCTCTCCCCTTTTGTTTAATTTCTATATTTCGAGACTTCCCCCCCACCAGAGGGAGTCACCATTGTTTCCTACGCTGACGACTGCACGATAATGGCCTCGGGCAAGGGCCCCTCCATTGACGAACTCTGTACTAGAATCAACAGTTACCTCCGTGACCTTTCCAGCTTCTTCACAGAGCGAAATCTGACCCTATCTCCGCAATGGCTTCAAAGGTACAGAGCCGCAATAAGATCCTCAAGTCACTGGCCGGCAGTACTTGGGGAAAAGACAAAGAAACATTACTTGCTACATATAAGGCTATTAGCCGACCAGTTATTAATTACGCTGCGCCCATATTGGAGGAAATTGCAAGTCTGCCAAAACACCGCCATCAGAACTGCTACGGGATGTCTGCTTATGTCATCTGAGCTCAATTGCTCAATGTTAAAGATCACGCGGAACTCTTGAGGAGACAGTTCCTTCTGAACTGTCATAAGCCCAGTCATCCAAATCGACATCTAGTGGATGTAGCCCCGCCCCCCAGGGACATAAGGAGACATATTCGTAGGCACTACGATGAGATCCGGCACCACATCTCTTTGCCGTTTGATCTGCGGAACCATAGGCAGGCTCTAAATGACAGATCTCGGCCTGTGAATCCCGTTATCAGTACTCAGCCACCTGAATTGGCTGCAGAGGAGCGTGTACTTCCGAGGGAGATATTGTTCTAGATATTGTAATAGGTTAAACTCTTACTTATCCATACTGATCCCCAACATACCAAGCACATGTCCTGCATGTGGTATGTCCCCTCATGTTACCATACATCTCTTCTCCTGTTCAGTCGAACCTACTCTTGTAACACCTTAATCACTCTGGTCCAACCCTGTGGAAACTGCGCGTTTCCTCGGACTTCCGTTAGAAGAGCCTGATGACAGTTTAGAGTGATAGAGGACAGGACGAAGCACTGTTAACAACAACAACAACAAGAAAAACAATCAGCAAAGCACTGACATAACCAGATCGTCACATACAGGGTGGCGCAAAAGTCATCCTCCTATCAGACAATGCTATACATTTTGCGATTGGCCCCTAAAGTCAGTTCTGTTTTGACATTTGTGTAGTAAACACATGCGAAATACACGTTAATAAACAATGTTACGCTACACTGCTCCAGAACGCGGAATATTGCTGACTATTTATTTGACCAATAATCGGTCGGTGAAAAACGGTTACTGCGCAAAAGTAATCCTATCAGAAAATGCTATAAATTTTGCGATTGGCCCCTAAAGTCAGTTCTGTTTTGACATTTGTGTAGTAAACACATGCGAAATACATGTTAATAAACAATGTTACGCTATACTGCTCCAGAACGCGGAATATTGCTGACTATTTATTTGACCAATAATCGGTCGGGGCCAAACGGTTACTGTGAATGGTGAGCGCTACAGAGCAATGATCAACGAGTCCTTTTTGCCGCAACTTGATGAATTGGTATGGGAAAACATGTGGTTCCAACAAGACGGTGCAACAGCACACACTGCACGTGCCACAACCGATATGCTGAACATCGGAAGCTTACTTTTGCGCCACCTTGTACATATCAGCAAAGCAGTCAAACAAGATTCTTTACACGCATAATAAGCCAAATTTCACTCACAACTCAAATATGCACATAAACAACATCAACAACAAGGCGCAAACAGAGACGCAGGCAGATCTTACGCGTAATTTCGCTGCCCTACCATGCCCAAAGGTGCTTACACTTACGCTTACAAGCAGCGACGCGTAACTTTTCTGGACAACCTCTACCGAGCCCTTGCACGGCAGCGTAACACCGAATATACTCACAATTTTCCTTGTTTTAATAGCTTTTAACATTCGATAAATTATGTATATGCGTATGCATATATAATTTCACAGCCTCAAACATTCGCCAAATTATATCTATGAATATCTACAAGTGTCACCTCATATGGTAACTCTTTAATCCCCCTAAATACTACTCTGCTGATGTTAGCACGGCAACTCAGTAGTATTCATGAACACAGTCAGTATTAGTATTCACGAGCATAAGAAAACAGCATTCGTAATCGGCAGTGCGCGTACGCGCGTATAATTTCTATCCTGACAAATTTTAAATGTATCTTAAACTTAAATAAAACTATTCCTAATTAAAATATTCTTAGTCGTACTCTTCAATTATAAGAAGGAAAACGAAATCGGGCGGAAGTATAGTGAATATTTCAGAAGGGGTTGTGAACAAATGCCTTACAAGTGTCGTACAAACGTTTGAGACTCCGTTGAAAAGTGCAGAGAATTTTGAGACTCAGCTGCCGTGTCCGTGTAATTTGTTGTTGCATAATGCGGAAAGCGTCAAAGCCGCTAGCATTCGTCTAACTTGCTTGCGCATGTCTTTTTGTTGTTGCATTCAACGAACAAACAATTTAAAAATCGATAACGCTCGTTTAACTTGCTACGTGTCAATGTATTTTGTTGTTGCAGGATTCAACGAACGATCAACTCAAAATAGCATTCGGGCGACATGGTACGCGTACGTATATTTTGTTTTTGCACAAATTAACGAACGATAAATTCAAAATCAAGGAAGCAAAGTGAACGAAAAGTTCTAACTAAAATGGTTAGAAACTTGAATAAATACTGGGCAAAGTTCGAAGTCGACAAATTGTTCGAATCAAAATGCCATTAAGCAGCCTAAAATTATGTGACCTAAAAAAGAAGTGTCGCCAGTGACGGGTAATAAAAAGCAATTACTCGAACGGTTGATGACAAATAACACTGATCAACAAAATTTTTGTACATGGGTCGTGCGTAAATTTTTTTTATTTTGAGGAACATGTGTGAAGGTGGCTCATAAGCTTGTCTCACCCTGGGATAAAAACAACACAGCGGTTAGTAGCGGATCGATTAATTTGGCTACGAATGGCTGTCGACGTTGCTTAAATTGTGCGTGGATGTATTCCATGTCAGCAAGTGAAAATACTGCGACATACAAAAATGCCTCTGGAAAGTTACGCAGATGTTCTTCCAGCACATAAATATTGACATCGTCGGGCCTCTATCAACTTCCAAAGGGCTTCGCGCCGCAGCAATGCTTTACCCATTGCGAATACCAGGCGAGTTTTTATAAGAGCGAAAGAATGTAAATATGTTTTCATACGAATAAGAGTATGAACATAAAAGAGTGTTTGATTTGGTTTTGTTCGAAAAAAATGAGAAAAACGAAAAACATGAAAATTCATCAAAATTTGACATAGATTTGATTTATTCTAGTATAGTGAAGTAGTATAGGTATGATGATGATGAAGAGTGCCGCGCTGCAACGAAAAGAAAGGACGAAGCCTACAAGGCAACGCTGAGATCGAATGCAACGAGGAGTATGTGTGAACACTACCGCGAGTTGAAGAGGGAAGCGAGGCGGCTTTTCCGGGCGAAAAAAAGAGAGGCAGAAAAGCGTGAAATAAAGGAGCTTGAGATGCTGGCCAACGGGAATAATGCCCGAAAATTCTATCAAAAAATTCGGCGAATGACAGAAGGTTTTAAACCAGGGGCAAACTCCTGTAAGAATGAGAACGGCGACCTGGTGGCCGATGTTCAGAGAGCACTCAGAATATGGAGGGATCACTTCTCTGCCCTTTTAAATGGAGAAACTGAGCAAGAAACCAGAGAAGATGCCGAACCCGAGCCCACAATCGAAGATGATGGAATTGACGTTCCACAACCCGACTATAATGAGGTGCGAATAGCAATATCCCGATTGAAAAACAATAAAGCAGCTGGCGCTGATGGTTTGCCTGCTGAGCTATTCAAACACGGAAGCGAGGAGCTGGTAAGGCGCATGCATCAGCTTCTATGCAGAATATGGTCGGATGAATGCATGCCTGAAGATTGGAATCTAAGTGTTCTCTGCCCAATCCACAAGAAGGGCGATCCTGCAAACTGCGCCAACTATCGCGGAGTCACCCTTTTGAATATCGCATATCAGGTAATATCAAGCGTATTATGCGAAAGACTGAAGCCTGATGTGAACAGACTGATTGGACCTTATCAGTGTGGCTTCAGACCTGGTAAATCTACCATCGACCAAATTTTTACAATACGCCAAATCTTGGAAAAAACCCGTGAAAAGAGAATCGACACACATCATCTCTTTGTTGATTTTAAAGCCGCTTTCGATAGCACGAAAAGGAGCTGCCTATATGCCGCTATGTCTGAATTTGGTTTCCCCGCAAAACTTATACGGCTATGCAAAATGACCTTGAGCAACACCGCCAGCTCGGTCAGAATTGGGAAGTACCTCTCCGAGCCATTCGAAACTAAACGAGGTTTCAGACAGGGTGAACCCCATCGTGCGATTTCTTTACTTTAATGCTGGAGAAAATAATACAAGCTGCAGAACTTAACCGCGCTGGAACAATATTTTATAAAAGCGTGCAACTGTTGGCATATGCTGACGATATTGATACCATTGGCCTTAACAACCGCGCCGTAACTTCTGCTTACTCCAAATTAGAAAAAGAAGCGGAGAAAATGGGATTGGTGGTGAACGAGGGCAAAACGAAGTACCTTCTGTCATCATGCAAAGAGTCAGCGCATTCCCGCCTTGGCAACCAAGCCACTGTTGGAAGCAATAATTTCGAAATAGTAAAGGACTTCGTTTACCTGAGAAGCAGCATTAACACCAACAATAATGTTAGCCTAGAAATCCGACGAAGAATTACTCTTGCAAACAAATGCTACTTCGGACTGAGTAGGCAATTGAAAAGTAAAGTCCTCTCTCGACGAACGAAAATAACACTCTACAAGTCACTCATCGCACCCGTCCTGCTATATGGTGCAGAAGCGTGGACACTAACAACATCTGATGAGGCGACTTTGGGAGTATTCGAGAGAAAGGTTTTTCGAAAGATTTGTGGACCTCTAGGCGTTGGCGACGGCGAGTACGGAAGAAGATTTAATGATGAGCTGTATGAACTTTACGCAGACGCCGACATAGTTCAGCGAATTAAAACACAGCGGCTTCGCTGGCTAGGCCACGTAGTGCGAATGAGCGAAGATGCTCCAGCCCAGAAGGTATTCTTATCGGCACCCGCCGGTGGAAGCAGAGGAAGAGGGAGACCACCACTCCGATGGAAGGACCAAGTGGAGACCGATTTGCGATCCCGCGGTGTTTCCAATTGGCGCCAGTTGGCGCAACGAAGAAACGACTGGCGAGCTATGTTGGACGGTCAAAATCGCCCAGGCGGTTAGATGACCATTTAAAGAAAGAAGAAAAATCAATTTAAGATTTATTCTTATAAATTTAGTTTTAGAATACAGTTTAAATGTTTAAAAATGCTTTTTTCTGCCATATTCGGTAACATTTTCTCTTATTAACGTCGAAATATAGTCCCCCATCATGCTTTCCGTATACTGGCCTTGGTAGCGTTTCTCAAACTCCATTATATCTTGATGGAATCGCTCCCCGCGTTCTTCTGAATAAGGTCCCATATTATCTTTGAATTTATCCAGATGTGAATGTCACATGCGCTACTTTAGCGACATTCTACATCCGATGGCGGAAAAATTCGTAATTATGCCTGTTATCAGCTCTTCATAATTTTCATCCCTATGATTTCCAAGAAAGCCATGAACTACTGCCTTAAAACTGCTAAACGCTAGTTTCTCCTCATTGCTAAGTAGGTCCGGGAAAATATCGCAGTTCATAATTTTTTTTATTTGAGGGCCAACAAAGACTCCAGCTTTGATTTTCGCCTCTGACAGCTTTGGGAAAAAAGTCTGCAAATATTTGAAAGCTTTAGACTCAATATTAAGAGCCTTCACAAATTGTTTAATAAGGCCCAATTTAATATGCAATGGCGGCATCAATATGTTTTTAGGATCGACAATTGCTTCATGTTTAATATTAAATCTTCCCACTCCATACGTTCAGGCCAATGTTTTTGGCGATAGTGGGCGGCATCATTTCTGCTATCCCATAGGCAAAGATAACAGGAGTGTTTGGTATATCCACCTTGCATTCCAGTAAAAAAACAAACCATCTTGAAGTCTCCAATAACTTCCCACTTGTATTCCGTATATTTGGTTTCAGTTAATAGCATTTTAATACTGTCATAATTTTCTTTGAGATGTATGGAATGTGCCAGTGGAATAGATGGAAATTTGTTCCCGTTGTGTAGTAGAACTGCTTTTAGACATTTTGTTGAGCTGTCGATAAAGAGGCGCCATTCATTTGTATTACAAGGAATACCAATTGCTTCAAATAAACCTTTCACATCATAGCAAAAACAGAGTCCATCTTCCTTACTGTAGAAACAAAAAAATTCTTCATGACGCATTCTTTGCTGAGATATTCGAACATCAGAAGTAAGTAAATTTCTTTGTTTAAACCGCGATGCTAATAACTCTGCTTTGTCTTTTGATAGATTTAAGTCTCTTATTAAGTCATTGAGATCTTCAGAGTTGATGAGATGTGGTATTCCTGGTTCAAATTGAGGAACAAATTCGGAATGTACGGATGCAAATGAACTCCGTGTTTGAAATCTGCCTTGAGGGAATAGTTGCTTTTCCAACACAGGTGGATCAGGTACAGGATTTAGTTCCGAATGTGGTACTGGAGCGGATGTCGATGGTAGTTCCGGATATATTGTTTTCCTTAAACGTTTCCCTTTCAGTGGTTTCACTACACAAAAATAGCAATCAGTGTCATGATTACTCGGTTCCCTCCAAATCCTCGGCACTGCGAACTTCATGGCTCTTTTCTCACCCTGGAACCAAACTATAATAAAACGTAAAGCATTTCATAACAATTTCAATTATTATGCAATTATATATAGATATATGTGTATATATATGAAACAGTTAGTACAATAAAAAAGAGAAAATAAACTTACGCTCCAGAATGTTTCTGCAAGAGTTACATGAAACATGTGCAGCCCATTTTTAGTCCTGGTTTTTAACAGGTAGACCGAAGTAGGCTAGGTAGGTCTCGCAAATCCTTGTGTTTTTAGTTAAATAAAACTTTTTTTGTCTTCTTTTAATACATTCGCCACATATATAGCAAAACGAATTAGCCGCTCGTTTACAACTTCTCGAAGACATCAAGACTCGAAGACATCATTCCTCTATGATATGCAAAAACGTAGTGTCGCCCACAACGAGTGACTCAAGAAACTACAACTCCTTAAAAAAATGTTACTTACAAAAACGCTATCAGGTAGCTGGCATGCATCGCTGCATCAGGTAGCTACCCGCCGCCCTCTATCGACCGAAATAGCGCGAAAGGACCTACATTAGCCTGGTGCAAAAATGCAAAATTTTCAAATAGCTATAACTTCTACAAAACCAAATATTTTTCATTCGTAATTGCATTGTTTTTTATAAAATTGAACATAGAACCCCAATACATAGGGCAAAACCCATGTACAAAAAAAAAGCGCAAGTGATACCGAAACCGTGGTATTGCAACGTATCTCATCGTTAGAGAAAAGCGTTGAAAATTTAGTGTCACAACTGAAACGAAATACTTTTAATCCGCCAATGTCATCATCGCCGGTTAATGTCGCAGAAACTTTGGCAAATCCGTTTTCAACCGTAACTTGCACATATACTAGCGCATCCGGAAATAGTACCGACTTCGTATATCAACATTCGCTGTGGACAACCGCTGAAGAGCCCAGCAATGTAAATTTTTCCGAATTATTTCGGTCAAGACATGCCGAATTTGTGTCGCAATCAAATTCATCCGTGTCGCAATCAAATGCATTCGTGTCGCAATCAAATGCATCCGTACCACGATCATGTGTATATGCTTCGATAGCATATGCACAAGCACCGCCGACATTCGCGCCACCGTCATTCGTTCCACAAATGACATCCGTACATCGCCGGTAGTTACTACAATCCATACGAAAATGTGCGCGATATTGTTGAGCAGTTCGTTAAACGCGTAGAAAATCTTAAGAGTGTATACGGGTGGAGAGAAAGCACACTTTTGTTTGCCGTACAACAAACTTGCGGGGATCAGCCAAATATTGGGTAGATTCTGTGCAAGATGTGTTTACTTTGTGGACGCAGTTCGCTAACAAATTTTTGTTAGATTTTCCGTGTATCGAAAACGAAGCCGATGTGCATATTAAAATGCAAGCATTGCGCGCCATATTATAAACGGTATTAATGATTCCGATCTACGTAAGAGAATTTCCAATAACTACACGCGTTGTCAAGACTTGCTAAGTGACATTATAAACCTTAAACCTGGAAACCGTACCGCCCAAACCCGAACCGAAACTAAACGCGCCACTGGAAAAGCAAACTTATCAAAAATCTCCGGTCGTGGAAAATCAAAAGCCGTTTACATCGTTACCGCTCGAAAAGGTAAAATGTTTTAATTGTTTTAACCTCAACGTAAGCCGCGCTGTGAAAAATGTCAGCACAAAACAGCAGACTGTAACGTGAAAACGAACAACCGCTTTAACAAAATCGTGACAATAAAATTGTTAAAGCGATAAAAGTGAACGAATTTGAAACAATAGCATTTGTTGACCCTGGTAGTAGCCGTACGCTTATTCGAAAATCGTTCGCGCAGAAAATAGGAAACGCGCGAGAACAATTAACTACCTTAAAGGGATTCGCGGGTGGACAATATGCTAGTACCGAGATTATAAGTGCGACTATCGAAATAGACGGTGATAGTTACAATAATCATATTACTGACATGCCTGTCATTGACGATGATTTATTGTGTGAACCCGTTTTGCTCGGAAGAGACGTTTTATGCCGCGCGGGAAAACGCTTGGTTATCGAACAAGATCAGTGCCGCGTTGAAGAAATAAATCAAACTGAATGTGCCAGTCAGCTTAATTCTACCGAACGCCAGATTTTTGAACAGTTATTAACAACATATTCCAACGTTTTTGCTTATAATTTATCTAATATTGGTAAGTGCGATATATCTAAAATATCTATTGAATTAACGACAGGCATACCTATTTGCCTAAAACCTTACCGCATTCCGTTCGCTAAACGCGAAATTGTATCAGAAATCCTATCTGATTTGTTGAAAAACAATATCATCCGCCGTAGTGAATCCGCATACGCCGCGCCAATCGTTTTTGTCGAGAATAAGAATGGTGAAAATCGTTTATGTGTCGATTATCGCAGCCTGAATAAGGTTACCGTAAAAAAACCGTATCCCATGCCAATTATGGAAGAACAGTTTGCGCAACTTTCGGGAAATAATTTCTTTACCACACTCGACCTCCGTACCGGGTATCATCAAATCGAAATTGACGAACCCTCGAAAAAATATACCGCTTTCGTAACTAACGACAGACATTACGAATATAACCGCATGCCGTTTGGTCTCGTTAACGCGCCCGCTGTGTTCCAATGTATGATGGACAAAATCGTTGCACAAATGCCGCGTGGAGAAGTGTTAGCGTACTCGGATGACGTTATCATCTCTAGTAAAACTGTCGATGAAGGACTGAAACGACTCGAAAGTTTTCTAAGAATATTGAAAGAAAACGGACTTACGCTTCGTATGGACAAATGTAGATTTCTTGAAAGCGAAATTGAGCATTTAGGCCATATAATTAATCGAAATGGTATAACGCCGGGTAAACGTAAAATAACCGCGATCGAAAATTTTCCGCCGCCGAAGAACGTCACCGATGCCCGAAAATTTTTAAGACTTACCGGGTTTTTCGCAAATTCGTACCAAACTATTCGTTAGTCGCTAAACCAATAACGCAACTTCTACATAAACATGAACAAAACAATTTTGTTTGGGGCGACGCCCAACAACGATCTTTTACAGAACTTATACAAAGGTTATGTAATGAACCTCTTCTTGCACTCTACGATTCGTCCGCTCAGCATGAAGTACATACCGATGCGTCTAGCGTCGGGCTCGCCGGAGTTATGCTGAAGTCAACCGAAGGCAAGAAGTGGCAACCAGTGTTTTATTATAGCCGACATTGTATTGACGCCGAAAGCCGCTATCATAGCTACGAGCTAGAAGCTCTCGCCGCTGTTGAAATGCTCGACCGTTTCCGTATATATCTCCTCGGAAAACCGTTCCGCTTCTTAACCGATTGTTCCGCGCTCGCAAAAATTAAAGAAAATAAAGAACTTAAACCGAAAATTTCCCGCTTGTGGCGAAGGCTACTCGAATTTGACTTTGAGTGTATCCATCGCCAAGGTAGCTCTATGTCGCACGTGGGCGCCCTCAGTCGTATGCCAGTAGAGCAACCAAAAGAAATAGAACCTGCCGGTTTCGTACTTAATGTGACGGTCGATCAGCGTGATTGGCTTCTAACGATGCAATTACAAGATGATGCTTTCCGTGAAATCATGCAAATTCTCAAAGGTGAACTCGGACTCGCGAAAAACAATTACGTATTGAGTATCAACATAAAAATCAAAGACTCTATCGAAAACAACCAGACGCATTAGCATTTGTTGTCCCTAAAGCTGTGCGCTGGCGCGTTGCTAAATCATGTCACGATGATGCCGGACGTCCCGCGCTTGAAAAGACAATCGAAAGAATTGGAAAATTTTGTTGGTTTGCTAATTTAAGAAGGTACGTGAAAAGTTACATCACCGCATGCTTTTCGTGTTGCTACCAAAAACATCGGTCTGGCAAAATTGAAGGTAGCATGCAACACGGTAACTGTTACGTTCTCGCAGTATCGGACGCGTTTACAAAATTCTTTATCGTAAAAGCCGTCCGTGATACGACACCCGCCTGTAATCAAAGCGCTCAACGAAATATCAAGCTATTTTGGATTACCCAACGAAATCGTAGCGATCGAGGAACCGCGTTTACGTCTAAAGCTTTTGAGAGCTACTGCGAAGAAAATTCTATACAACATACGCAAACCGCCGTCCGTACTCCGCGCGCTAACGGTCAGGTTGAGCGTGCCAACCAAATTATTCTGAATTTTCTTCGTACAACTACCGAAAATCCTAAGTATTGGGATATAAAATTGAAAGATCTTCAATGGACAATAAATTCGCAAAGAAACTCGACCACAGGGTTTTGCCCGAACGAACTTGTGTTCGATTTTAATCTACGCGACGCCGTACAAAGTCGCCTACTTCCTGCAATTCAAGGTGACTTATCTGACTATCACATCCATACCAATAAAACAGAGACGCGAACAAGCTGTTGTTAACATACACGAAAAACGCGCTAAATGGAAATTGCGATTTGATAAACGACATGCTAAACCATTGATATACGACAATCCCGCAAGTTAGAACCGAGATATCGTGGCCCGTACATTGTAGCCAAAGCTCTAGGCAACGACCGCTATCTAATCGAAGACATCCCAGGAATGCAGATCACGAAAAAGAAATTTGGTTCTGTATTTGCATCGGACAAAATGAAGCGTTGGTGCAGTAGTGCACCCGAACTAGACGATAAAGACTTCGACAATGAAATCGAGGGCGATTTACCTCATATCGTAACTCTTCAATCACCCTAAATACTACTCTGCTGATGTTAGCACGGCAACTCAGTAGTATTCATGAACACAGTCAGTATTAGTATTCACGAGCGTAAGAAAAGAGCATTCGAGCATTTCTATCCTGACAAATTTTAAATGTATCTTAAACTTAAATAAAACTATTCTTAATTAAAATATTCTTAGTCGTACTCTTCAATTATAAGAAGGAAAATGAAATCGGGCGTAAGTATAGTGACACAAGTATATTATAAATGCACAAGTTGAAAAAGTTTGTCCCGTTTTACGGCCAAACTATGCATCTAAGGCATTAAAACTAAATATGTACCGATAGGTCGGATCAAGCTGCAGTGCTCTCAATAAAAAAAATTTTATATAATATCAGTTTAAAAATGACACCACTACAAATACGTGTCATGAAAAATCCTTAAGAAATCGTTTAGTTTTCTGTTATTTGCATTCATAATACAGGGAAGTGCAACTTGTGTCAGAAACACCAACAAATTATTTAATTTAGTAGTAGTAGTAGTACCAATATATTTCGGTTATGTACGATAACCGTCCTCAAGGTTAACTATAAACAACCAACGCCTAGGTTTGGGTATCAAGTTATCTGTTTAAAAATTATTTCTCTCCAGTATATTTTATTGTGTAAAATGGCCCAGAAGGTTGCACTGGTCATAACAAGCAGGCTTGCGTGAATACACCTTATAAATTTAGGAAAAAGTGCGAGAATAGCAAAATGATTAATGTTGTTGAACTACATGAGTGAAGGCTTTATGCATTATGCTTATACGGGCACTCTTTTGCACTTTTGGGTGTTGGGTGAGGAACGATCAAGTGCAGGTATGTGGAGTGAAGAACAGAGGAGGAGAGCAATATAATTACACATATCATCATTTAATTTATATAAGAAATCCAGATTAAATAAACATTACTTACTGTATTCCATTCTACGTCAGAAGTACATAGATTTAAATAAAAAGTGCTATAAAGCTTATATCTCTAAAACCAAAAGAGACATTATTCTCAATCCAAAGTCATTTCATGGTTTCGTAAATTCTAAACGTAAAGTATCAGGGTTTCCCTCAGCCATGAAATATCAAGACATTATATCTAGCGATAATCAATATATCGCAAATTGTTTTGCTCAATTTTTCACTTCTAACTATTCTGCTGTCACCAATTCAAACTTTCAAAACTATCCCTATACGCTACACGGGACAAATTCAATTAATTCACCAATTATATGCGCCAAAGATGTTCTAATTTACCTTAAAACCTTAAAAGAATCTTTTAAATATGGTCCTGATAGGATTCCTACATGTTTCTTGAAAAAGTGTGCGAACCATATTTACCAACCCCTTACCAATTTGTTCAATCTATCACTAAAGTGTGGTGTTTTCCCAACTGCGTGGAAAGAATCGTTTCTTCTACCGCTACATAAAAGCGGGAGTGGGCTTTCTGCCATCCCAAAATTGTTTGAAGCTATTGTTACAAATCAACTTACGGGTCCGATCTCTACTTTGATAGCTGACTGCCAACACGGGTTCAGTAAGGGAAAGTCCACAGTTACGAATTTACTTGAGTTTACCAGTCATGTCTCAAATGGCTTTAGAAAAAATCTGCACACCGACGTTATTTATACGGATTTCAGCAAAGCTTTTGACAAAGTGTGTTAGTCATTACTTATTTATAAACTCGATCAGTTGGGCTTCCATCCGAGTCTCAATCGCTGGATCTCTTCTTACCTTAGTGACAGGACACAAAGAGTAGTGTTTAAAAATTTAGTATCCGATGTCATTTATGTCTCTTCGGGGGTTCCTCAAGGAAGTCATCTTGGCCCGATTCTGTTCTTGTTGTTTATAAATGATATTTCTACAATAATAAAATTTTCAAAAATGTTATTGTATGCCGACGACGTAAAGCTTTTCATGTCATTCGCGTCATTTGAAGATAGAAATAAGCTACAATCAGATCTAGATACACTTGTTACTTGGTGCGATTTAAATTATATGCCACTTAACCTTCAAAAATATAAACACATGGGTTTTTCGCGTGGAATTTCTCAGCCGGCTTCCTATACAATTAAAAATTATAGTCTTGAGCAAGTGTATGATTTTGTTGACCTGGGGGTTACTATGGACTATAAACTCAGTTTCAACCGCCATATTAACACAACAGTCAATAAGGCTAGAGGTGTTCTAGCATTCGGCGGCCGCCGTGGTGTGAAGGTAGTGTTGCCGGCCTACCACACCGAAGGTCCATGGTTCGAGCCCTGGTACAGGTAACATCAAAAGTGATTTGAAAAAAGTTTTTCAAAACGGGGTCGCCCCTCGGCAGTGGTTTGGCAAACTCTCCGAGTGCATTTCTGCCATGACAGGCTTCTCAGCAAAAATCCGTCTCCTTTGTAGATGCCGTTCGGAGTCGGCAAAAAACTGTAGGTCCCACCAATTTGTAGGGAAAAATTCAAATCGGCACACCAAAAATCTCTTAGGAGGTTTATGATAATATACCTGTTGTATATCGCGCCATAGAGATAGATAGATAGTTCTAGCATTCGTTAAACGATGGTCTAAAGAATTTAGCGACCCTTATGTAACTAAATCCCTCTTCACTACATTAGTCAGACCGATACTTGAATACGGTTCTATAATTTGGAACCCGCGTTACCAGGTTCATGTAGATCGCCTTGAATCAGTTCAAAAACAATTTTTACTATTTGCCTTAAGAGATTTTCATTGGGATCCCTTGTACAATCTGCCACCCTATACGAATCGTTTAAAACTCATTAATCTACACAATAAGCTGCACGCAGACGGAAAACCAAGAAGCTCCACTTCAAGAGTAAAAGAAAGAAAAATATGCGTACTAAACTTAAATCTAAACAGCTATATAGCAACAAGGACATCTCTAAATAATGTAATTTCAAACTTTTTAATCGATACAGGAGCAGACATCTCCATTATAAAAAAGAATCAAATTAATCAAAGTCATAAAATAAATACGGAACAAATTACAGATCTAAAAGGCATTGGTCAGGGAATAACCAGCACTCTAGGCACAATTAAAGGAGACTTAAAAGGCGATGACCTTCTTATTTACCATAAATTTCATGTCGTAGACGACGATTTCCCAATTCCATGCGATGGAATAATAGGGCTGGATTTCATAAAAAAGTACAATTGCATTCTAGACTATGGAAAAACAGAGGATAAACTAATCCTAAGACCATATGATTTTCCCCAAACAGTAACAATGCATCTTACAAATTGTCTGTCCGTCAACACAATCACAATTCCGGCTAGATCGGAAGTTATTAGACAAATTAAAGTAAATACCGATAACAAAAACATTTTTATCCCACACCAAGAATTATCTGAAGGCATTTTCATAGCAAACACAATAACAAATAAGCAAACTTTCGTTAGAATCATTAACACTACACATAAAAACACAACTATCCAAAATTACAAAATCAATACCGAAAACTTAGATGATTACACACTAATTAAAACACAAACACACAGTAAAAATTGCACCGATACAGAAAAATTAAAAAGATTAACAAAAAATTTTCCAAAATTCATCAACCCTCAATTAACAACACTTTGCACAGAATTTAAAAACATATTCGCATTAGAAACCGAACCAATCACCTATAATAATTTCTACAAACAGAAATTACACATGAAGGATGACAACCCCGTTTACATAAAAAATTACAGATTGCCTCAAACCCAGAAGGGAGAAATCAGCAAACAAATAAATAAGCTAATAGAAGATGATATAATAGAACCTTCCATATCGGAATATAATAGCCCAATCCTACTAGTCCCTAAAAAATCACTTCCAGGAAAAACAGAAAAAAGATGGAGACTAGTGGTCGATTACAGACAAGTAAATAAAAAGCTAGCAGCGGACAAATTCCCACTTCCAAGAATTGATCACATTTTAGACCAACTTGGAAGAGCAAAATATTTTTCATGCCTGGACCTTATGTCAGGTTTTCATCAAATCGAACTACACCCAGATTCGAGGGATATAACTTCATTTACAGCCGAAAATGGCACATATAGGTTCAAAAGACTACCCTACGGTTTAAAAGTAGCACCAAATTCATTTCAAAGAATGATGACCCTAGCATTCGCAGATCTCAAACCATCCCAAGCATTTCTCTACATGGATGACTTAGTTGTATTAGGCTGTTCCGAAAATCACATGCTAAAAAATCTAAGAGACGTATTCTCCACTTGCCGAAAATACAACCTAAAATTACATCCAGATAAATGCCTATTTTTCAGTCAGGAAGTAACTTATTTAGGACATAAATGCACAAACAAAGGAATATTACCAGATCCAAGCAAATTTGAAACCGTTCAAAACTATCCAATACCGAAAACAGCCGATGAAGTTAAAAGATTCGTAGCTTTCTGCAATTATTACAGAAGATTTGTACCGAATTTTGCAGAACATTCTAGAAAGTTAACTAGGCTATGCAAAAAGAATGTTGCCTTCGAATGGACAGAAGAATGTCAAAAAGCTTTTGTCTACTTAAAGGAAGCATTAATTAGTCCAAAACTCTTGCAATACCCAGATTTCGGAAAAGAATTTTGCATAACAACAGACGCTAGTGGATACGCTTGTGGTGCAGTCCTTAGCCAAGAACACGATGGCAAACAGTTACCAATTGCTTACGCTTCAAGGTCCTTTACAAAAGGCGAAACCAACAAGGCTACAATAGAAAAAGAATTAGCCGCAATCCATTGGGCCATAACTTTCTTCAGACCATACGTATATGGCAGAAAATTCCTAGTTAAAACCGACCATCGCCCACTAACATACCTATTTTCAATGAAAAGTCCTTCCTCAAAGAGTACGATTTTGAAGTGGAGTATATAGCTGGTAAAGAAAATCATATCGCGGATGCATTATCCCGCATAACAATTACAAATTTAAAAGATATGTCAGTAGAAGCAAATAAAATATTTAAAACAACAACAAGATCAGCAGCTAAAAAGATCAGTAATAAAACTGAAATTAAAGAAAGTCACAAAGAGAACCCCAAAATATACGAAGCGCTAAATAAATTTGAAGTAAAAAGACATGTCGAGCTCGTTTTCAATCCTCCGAAATTATATTTCAAAAAAGGAAAGAAAATTTGTAGCAATTTTGATACAAGCAACCTAATTGTTGAGGATAAGATTGACTTAGGACAATTCTTTACCAGGCTCGAAAGAGAAGCCGGCAATTTAGGACTTGTACAAGTACAGTTGTCCTTAGGGGACAAATTGTTTAAAAAGAATTATACTGCAGTAGGCAAATTTATAGAAATGGGTAATAAAGTTCTCAAAAAGTTAACAATAGCTCTAACCCCAGAGGTTATATACGTGACAAATCCCGGGAAAATAAAGGAAATTCTGCATAAATATCATGACGATCCTATTAGTGGTGGCCACCCAGGAATAAATCGCATGACAGATAAGATCAAGCAGAAGTATAGCTGGCTGAACATGAAAAATGATATAAGAAAATATATAAAAAACTGCATCCACTGCAAGAAAAATAAAATTAATAAACATATCAAAGAACCAATGACAATAACGGAGACACCTCCGAAGGCATTCGATATTGTACAAATCGATACAGTAGGCTCTTTACCGAAGTCGATAAATGGAAACGAATATGCAGTTACCATTATATGCGATCTAACTAAATATTTGGTAGCTATCCCAGTCCCAAGCAAACACGCAATAACAGTCGCTAAAGCCGTGTTCGAGCATTTCATATTGATTTATGGACAAATGAAAACAATCTTGACAGACATGGGCACGGAATATAAAAATAGCTTATTCAAAGAACTGTGTAAATTGTTGAAAATTGAACATAAAACTTCAACATCGTACCATCATCAAACTTTGGGTACTGTAGAACGCAGTCACCGAACATTCAATGAATATGTACGCGCATACATATCCAGTGACAAAGACGATTGGGATGAATACCTCAAATATTTCGCGTATTGCTACAATACGACGCCATCCACCACACATTGCCCTTTTGAACTCATATTTGGAAAAAACCCACCAAATTACGAATTTTTAAAAGAAAATATAATCAGCCCACTATACAATCACGAAGCTTACTACAAAGAGGTAAAATATAGACTCCAAATAGCCGAGCAAAGAGCTAGGAAATTAGTCCAAGAGGCTAAAGAAAAACAAAAAACGAATTATGATAAGAACAGCTATAGTGAGGAAATTGACATAGGAGATTTGGTATTAGTTAGAGAAGAGGCCTCCCATAAGCTAGAAAATAGATATAATGGACAATATAGAGTTAAAAATATTGATAAGAACAACAATTTTACTTTAATTCCACATAGCATAGGAAATAGCAATAAAAACAAAAAAGAAATCATAATTCATAAGAATAGACTTAAAACAGTATAACACCACTCACCACCAGCAATCCAGTTTACTCACTTTAATAAACAGGCACAAGCCAAAGAAAATAAAAACCACATATTATGTTCCAAATACAACTATACACTAAATAAGTAAATGTAAACGACTGAAAATAAAAAGAAAAAAAATATATATAAATGCAATAATGACAAACGAGAAACAAATGTAAACAAGTGAAAAAAAAATTCTTATGCAATAATGGCAATAAGAGCCGAAAAACAATTAAAATGTTGTAAACGCAAACAAACCCTAAGTAGGTCAATAAGTCGCTTTAATAGTCGTATACAATTGCCTTCAAGTGTATACGACTATTCATAAGGCGGATGGTGTAGCATTACTCAGAATGCTTTTCACTGTCAATGCACTTCAAATATTGACCCACTTAAATTATGTTGAACCCACGGGAGTTCAACAGCATATACCAACTGACACCTATCAAATTGTCAACCCATTACTCAATGCGTCGCTTTGACCAACACACGTATCGATCAGCACGACTGATCGACACTATCGGTTGGTCAACGTGAACTACCAAATTATGTGCTGACATTGCACACAATGCAAATACTTTTAGTGTCTAAGTATTAGTGTAAGTTTGTATACGTAAGTTAAGCTAGAAATGTATAAAAGAGAAAGCTTTTGAATAAAGAACAATCAATTCTGATCATACGCTACACATCAGCGATTCAATCACATTACAACCTCCTAGTCGGAGGGAAATGCTTGGAATTATTTTTATGATAAAATTGCTAAAGGGTTCACCATCCAGCCCATTTCTTCTAAGTGAAGTGAACTTCAATGTACCGTCTCGTCCTTCAAGGCATTTTAAACCTTTAGTCTTAAAACAGTGCCGAACCAATTTTCAGTTAAATGAGCCTTTTCGCTGTTTGTGTGAAGATTATAACTCTCTTTCTGGTAGATTTGATGTTTCAGACTCGCTTTTCAGCATAAAAAAATCAATTCTTTCTATCCTAAATTCATAGCTACTAATTTTTTCTTATTCTTTGACTTCTATATTAACTTCTAACAATAATTTTATTCTGTTAACTAGTTATTTCTTAATGTATAATCTATCCTATATCTACTTTACTTAGCTGATGAGGTTTTTTCTGTAGCTGAGCAGTTTTAGATCTCGACGATTAACAAACCAAAGCCTTTCATAAAGAGATAGTATGCGGCCTTGTAGATGTGTGGGGAAGATAGAGTGGCCTTATGATATTCAAATTATCAAAAATTAATAGTTAATTAAAATTAATTTTTAGGAAGCTGAATACTATTACTTTTTTTAGCAAAAATGGCACAAATGACCAAACAAAATTGGATTTCTGATGCTGTATGCATATATGTAAATATTTTTATTATTTTATTTTCATAAAGCAGCCGAGCTCTTGAAATTTATCTACTTGGTAAAAGGCTGAATTGAATAAATGTTTAAATGACTAACCAAAACTATAATTCATTCATATAAGATATGTGATCGAACTTACATTGCGATGTCCTAGGGCAGCATGGCTTACTAGCTAAATTTCTGGATACTACATGGAACACTTCATCCATCAATTTTGCAGTGTGGATTTAACGATATATTTGAGCTGAACTTATTTATTTATTTATTTTTTTTATTTAATTTTACATATTTATAAGTGAAAGTAGCTATATTTATAAAATTTAATAAAACTGGTCAAATTAGTTGATGTTTATGCGTTTTGTACGTTTTTTCATCTAGAGCCTAATATATTTTCTTGTAGCTCGCGGCAACACTGCCAACAACTCTGAGGAAAGTTTCGTTTTCACCCGATTGTATAAGAAATGTGCATTAGTATGATTTTCTACTACTACTTCCTCTAATCCCACTACTTTTAGAGTACTTCTTTTAATATTTATATAAGTACAGGGTGGCGCAAAAGTAATCCTCCTATCAGAAAATGCTATAAATTTTGCGATTGGCCCCTAAAGTCAGTTCTGTTTTGACATTTGTGTAGTAAACACATGCGAAATACACGTTAATAAACAATGTTACGCTACACTGCTCCAGAACGCGGAATATTGCTGACTATTTATTTCGGTCGGTGAAAAACGGTTACTGCGCAAAAGTAATCCTCCTATCAGAAAATGCTATAAATTTTGCGATTGGCCCCTAAAGTCAGTTCTGTTTTGACATTTGTGTAGTAAACACATGCGAAATACACGTTAATAAACAATGTTACGCTACACTGCTCCAGAACGCGGAATATTGCTGACTATTTATTTGACCAATAATCGGTCGGGGCCAAACGGTTACTGTGAATGGTGAGCGCTACAGAGCAATGATCAACGAGTTCTTTTTGCCGCAACTTGATGAATTGGGATTGGAAAACATGTGGTTCCAACAAGACGGTGCAACAGTACACACTGCACGTGCCACAACCGATATGCTGAACATCGGAAGCTTACTTTTGCGCCACCTTGTAAATGAAAAAATCAATCGGCTTGTATATAATTGAATATATGCGAAGGCCAAATGAATGTTAAAAATGCACTGCTTAACATAAACTCGATTTCAGTCTATTGTTATTCCGCTTTTCGTAGTTCCTGCCAAAAATTTATTTTTTTGCTTTCGTACTATTGCAACATAGTTTAAGAATTTATTATCGTGGTTGAGAGAGAATATCTTTCATTCAGATCTTTGGTATTTCTGCAACTTTGTTACAATGAATATGATTTGAGGAGAAGCGTACGATGTTTTCTTACTCCTCTGACATCGCGAAATATACAAACGTGTCACCTAGCACTCGGTGGCTCTGAAAGTGATTTATGAGCCAAATATTGGCCCATCCCTGCTGTAACTGATATTAAATTGCCATAACCCCCATTTATCGGAACAATCGATAGTATGGGAGCTTTGGTTATGTTGGTCCGATCTGGGTGATTTTCACTAGCCACATTATACATTGGTGGCCCTATCTCTTCAAACATCGGACCAAAGTTATAATATCATTTCATGTTCATGAAATTTATAAAAAGTGGACCTTTGCCTCGTCCATCCAGTTTATACATACATAGTGCCCGTATGACACTACGTATTTTTCTTGTCTTTTTTTATATATTTTGTGCGAAAGAAACGGTCTTATACAATTTTCATATTTTTTCATAATACAACCAAAATTCAATCTAGGCTGTTAAAAACAAACGAAAAAGTTTGTATTTCGTTAGCTTTTTTCGACAGTTTACTGTTTTTCGTTAGTTTTTTCTGACAAATATTTTTGTTTTGTAAATAATAAATATTTGTTTACAAAAAGAAATGGATTTGAAAATTTTAAATATTGCAACAAATTGCTTGCTAAATGCTTCTGTTCTACTAACAGATTTAAAAGAGAAGCGCAAACAGAAGAAATTGTGTTCGCACTATGAACTCTATTTATCAGGTGATGTACATACGCGTCTTGCCATTTAAGCTTCATTTTTAGTTCGAACACAAAAAATATCAAAATCAAATCTTTGAGTTTAATTTTTTATTTGTTTATTTTTAAATTTGATTTTCCTTCAGCTTTCAACTAAACGTCGACCCAATTAACATTACAGGCACTGTTTGTCCCCCTTCAACTACCGTGAAATTGTTTTTGCAATTTGATTTTCGGTAGGTTTTCGTCAGTATTTCAAACAAAAAATATAAGAAAAACACGTAGTGTCAAAAGGGCAAAAGATAGAAAAAGTATTTCTTATATAAAATTTGAACAAATTATTTAAAAATTTCTTTATAAAACGCCGTTCTTACCGATAAACGTACTTAGTAGAATTAGTATATACCAACCGAACCAAAAGGTGTTTTTTTTGGAAATGTTTAAAATAATTTGTTTGGTCCGGGGTTAACATAACTTTACGAACTTGCTTCAAACACATCGTGAAATATTTTATTGAACAAAATTTTACATTTTAGATTGGAAGGGGGATTTATCTACGGACGGAAAGTATTTAAATCAAATGGCTTCAGCAAGCTTAAATACTTGGACCTGTAAAGCACACCTGTTGGCTAACGAAGGCCAGTCGTATTTTAAGATTGTATGACCATTGCAACAAGTACATCGTCTTCCGAATTAAAACTTTTGGCATAATCTTCTTTTATATAAAAATAAGTCGCGTTTTCCTCCCTGACGCTATAACTCCAGAACGGCTGGACCGAATTCAATGAAATTTTGCACGTAGTTTTCGATTGAGGCCGACATGGTTTATGGCCAAAAAAAGTATAAGAATCCGGGAAGGTTTTGGAGATATTCCACAAAATGTGGACCAGGGTAACCCTATAACGGGTTCGTACGATATGTGTATCAAATGAAAGGTGTTGACGAGTGCTTGAACATGGTGTAGTTAGTGGTCCCATATAAGACCCCGTATTCGAGGTATTTCCCGAAATATGAACCAGGTGTGACCCCAGACGGGTTTTCTACAAAAGGGGTATCAAATAAAAGGTGTTGGTGAGTATTTAAAAAAGAGGTGATTTTCAAGATCCTATGCGGCCCGTTTTCTGAGATATCGACCAAAATGTGGACCAGGGGTGACCCTAGAAGTTGTTTATACGATATGGGTATCGAATAAAAGGTGTTGATGATTGTTTGAAAAAGAGGTGATTTTCAGGACCCTATGCTACCCCGTTTACGAGATATCGCCAAAAATGTGGACCAGGGGTGACCCTGGTATAATATAAAAATAAGTCGGGTTTTCCTTCCTGACTCTATATCTCAAGAACGCACAAACCGATTTCAATGATTTTGCATTCGTTGGAAAAGTCTCGGGCGCCGTGAGGTTTATAGCAAACAAAATTCAGGAAAGATTTCAAAAGAAAAACAGGAAAATAGGGAAATCATTTTTAACATACAGCGCCATTAATTTTATGTGACATTTTTTATTATACGCACGTTCTTTTAAACGCAAAATAAAACCGGTATTGTGTTCACTGTGAAATTGAGGTTGAAGTTATTCGCTTCCTAACAGATCAATTGGAAACCATCAAAACAATCACGCGTATTGTGCAAGTTAACACAGCAGTAGAGGTATACCAGCATTAGGTGTAAATATTGTACAAGGTGGCGCAAAAGTAATCCTCCTATCAGAAAATGCTATAAATTTTGCGATTGGCCCCTAAAGTCAGTTCTGTTTTGACATTTGTGTAGTAAACACATGCGAAATACACGTCAATAAACAATGTTACGCTACACTGCTCCAGAACGCGGAATATTGCTGACTATTTATTTGACCAATAATCGGTCGGTGCAAAACGGTTACTGCGCAAAAGTAATCCTCCTATCAGAAAATGCTATACATTTTGCGATTGGCCCCTAAAGTCAGTTCTGTTTTGACATTTGTGTAGTAAACACATGCGAAATACACGTTAATAAACAATGTTACGCTACACTGCTCCACAACGCGGAATATTGCTGACTATTTATTTGACCAATAATCGGTCGAGGCCAAACGGTTACTGTGAATGGTGAGCGCTACAGAGCAATGATCAACGAGTTCTTTTTGCCGCAACTTGATGAATTGGGATTGGAAAACATGTGGTTCCAACAAGACGGTGCAACAGCACACACTGCACGTGCCACAACCGATATGCTGAACATCGGAAGCTTACTTTTGCGCCACCTTGTATGTATGCCTGTGTGGTATCCCAATAACAAACAGACAAACCTACATAAATACTCATCAGTGGTTGTTGTAAGCAGGCATTGCATTTTATTGGCATACAAATTTACATGTATGTACGTTTGTACGGTGGTGGCTGACCGCCCGCACTAATCAATCAATTGGTGCTGTTATAATCCAACACTTTGCTTAAATAAAATCGTGCGCTCGATGTACCTGTAAGGTTCGTCGCTAAAAAAGTACTTAAGCACGCATAATTTTAAGGTCAGACACGTGAATAATGATTTAATAAAAGTGGATAAAAAGTATATAAGCAAAGTGTTGGATTATCACAGCAGCAGTTGATTGATTAGTGCGGGCGGTACAAACGTACATAAATGTAAATTTGTATGCCAATAATATTAAAAAAAAAAAGATCAAAAATTATGTATCTTTCGAAGTGGCATAAAAAAAACTTGCAAATTTTGGTTTAAGGTGGCATTTTGGTTAAATTCACCAGTCTGTCCAAACTTGCAAATTTTTAGTCAAAAAGACAAAAAGATCAAAAATTGTCGTATTTTGCAAAGAGATCAAAAATCAAATATCTTTGGAAGTGGCATAAAAAAAACTTGCAAATTTTTTTTTAAGGTGGTTAGTTGAATTGTAAATTCACCATCTGTCCATAGTCCAAAATGCCCAGAGGACGACGTGCGAACATCGGCCGCCGCGCACGGCATGCAAGCCAGCAACAAGTATATTCCCGGAACTTAAGTGAAGAAAGACAAAATATAATAAGAGAAAATGACCGATTGAGACAACGCGTGAGCACACGAAGATTATTGGCATCATACAATCGCTTGGCATTCCAATATGATCCCACTTCGAACTACAGTGATGATGAAAATTTAGATATTGGACCAATGACGACTGTATGCCGATATTGCAATGCGTTAAAGTTTAAAAGAGAAACGGATGGATTGTGCTGCGCAAATGGAAAAGTCAAACTGGAGCCATTACTTACACCACCACAGCCACTAAAAGCATTGTTCGATGGAAGTGATCCTGATTCCAACCATTTTCTTCAACACATCCTTGAATACAATAACTGCTTTCGCATGACTTCATTTGGAGCTAATATCATTCGAGAAGGCGGCTTCATGCCGACTTGCATGGTAAAAAATACAACACATACAACCAATCACTCACACCAATCAATCACACCAACACAATCAATTGCAATAAATAACAACTACACATACACCACACACTACACCATCACCCGATCAGAAGTCACACCGTATTCTTCAACAAATGATTGTTTGCAGATACAAGGACAAATATATCATTTGCGTGGTTCAATGGTGCCAACACCAGATGAACCGCATCAATTTCTGCAAATATATTTTACTTCGTCGATGGTGGATCAGCTGAATGTGCGGTGCAATATACAGGGAACCCAACAGTTAAAGAGACGAATTTTTGAACAGTTGCAAGCATTTTTCCACGATAATAGCGCTGTGGTTAATATGTTCAAAACAGCATTGGAACGAATGCCATCGGATACGCACAGATTTGTCATAAGAGCACCCACCGTTGATGATGTTGCTGCAATTATTGTTGGCGATCAAACTAAATCACTAGACATTGTCGTTCAGCGAAGAAGGAATATAATGCACCTTGTAAACTAGACACATCGTTTGTACGATATCCGCGACCGTTAGTTGCTGGAACACACACAGGGAACGATGGATATCCAATTTATCGTCGGCGTTCAAAAGAAGATAATGGACGAACTATCAAAGTTAAAGTTCAAAATCAAGAGGCCGAAATCGGAAATGAATTCAGTGTACCACATTGCCCGCTGCTATCACGAATTTTCAAAGCACATGTGAACGGTGAAAGTTGTCATTCGGCCAAGTCAGTCAAATATTTGTGCAAGTACGCCACAAAAGGCAGCGACATGGCTGTGTTTGCTATTGCGTCGGAAAATGCAAATGACGAAATTAGCAACTTCCAAATAGGCAGATACGTCAGTACTAATGAAGCAAAGTGGCGATTATTGTCATTTCAAATTCATGAAAGATATCCCACAGTTGTACATTTAGTAGTGCATTTGGAAAATGGACAAAGAGTTTACTTCACTGAGGCTAATGCGGCACAACGAGCTGAGAGACCACCATCGACAACATTGACTAGCTTCTTTGCAATGTGTGAAGCAGATCCATTCGCATCGACGCTGATGTACGTTGAAATGCCCAAGTATTACACTTGGAATCAATCAGCAAAGAAATTTCAACGTCGCAAAAAGGAACCCCAGTTTCAGGTTGGCCACAGGTGTTTTCCACTGATGCACTAGGTCGCATGTGTACTGTTCATCCTACAAATTATGAATGTGTTTATTTGCGAATTCTGTTGGTAAATGTATGTGGACCAAAATACTTCCGCATTTGAAAATTGTGAATGGCCACCAATGCCAAACATATCGAGAAGCATGTCAACTATTGGGTTTGCTGGAGAACGATTCTCATTGGGATTTAACACTTGCGGATTTAGTTGTTTCATCAAATGCGTACCAAATACGAACGCTGTTCGAAATAATCATCACCACATGTTTCCCTTCACAACCAATTCAGTTATGGAACAAATACAAAGACGACATATGTGAAGATATCTTGCATCGCTAGCGCATTCAAACGATGCAAATAACCGATGAAATCTACAATGAAGGATTGATTCTGATTGAGGAATATTGCAAACAAGTTACTGATTGAAGAACGAATGATTGCGCCAAATCGATCGATGCACGATGGATTCAACCAAGAGTTTAATCGAGAGCAGCAATACAATGTTGATACATTGCAGGAATTCGTTTGAAATAATGTGCCGTTGCTGAATGAACAGCAAAAACAAGTATACGAAACATTAATGCAAGCGGTGGACAATAATACAGGTGGTCTATTCTTCCTGGACGCACCCGGAGGAACAGGGAAAACATTTGTACTTTGATTGATTTTGGCTACTGTTCATAGCTTTGGCGTTAGCATCATCTGGAATTGCGGCGACTCTTCTAGATGGCGATCGTACTGCAAATTCTGCGCTTAAGTTGCCCCTCAATTTAAACATAGTTGATACTCCAGCATGCAATATTTCCCGATCCAGTGGAATGGGAAAATTGTTGATGCAATGCAAGCTCATTGTTTGGGATGAGTGCACAATGGCAAATAAGAAATCACTTGAAGCACTTAACTTTACACTGAAGGATCTTCGGCGAAATAACAACATCTTTGGTGGCTTGATTATATTGTTGGCAGGCGATTTCAGGCAGACGTTGCCAGTAATTCCTCGTGGAACGCCTGTAGATGAATTTAATGCTTTCCTGAAGGTATCACCTTCATAATTACTCTTACCAACGACTTTTTCCGATTTGTAGACTCTCAATCAGCTCTTATTGTAAATGTTTTCCCAAACATTAGTGAAAATTATCAGAATTATGCTTGGTTAAGTCAACGAGCAATTCAATCAAAAATCGCTGGCAATTTGGTGACATACAAACCCGTTGATTCCATAACAAATCCTGATGATGTAGTAAATTATCCAAACGAGTTTTTGAACTCTCTGGTGTTACCAGGATTTCCACCACATAACTTGCAACTCAAAGTTGGCTCAGTTATTATGATATTGCGTAATTTGAATCCACCGCGACTTTGCAACAGTACTCGACATGCGGTGAAAAAACTTATGCCGAATTTGATTGAGGCAACCATTATTACCGGAAAGTACGCGGGTGAAAATGTATGTATTCCTCGAATACCAATGATTCCGACTGATCTTCCTTTTGACTTCAAACGATTGCAATTTCCGCTTAACCTTGCGTTCGCAATGACAATCAACAAGTCGCAAGGCCAATCGCTTAGTGTTTGCGGGATAAATTTAGAAAATCATTGTTTTTCACATGGTCAGCTATACGTTGCGTGTTCACGAGTTGGGAAGCCATCCAATTTGTTTGTGTTAACGTCAGACAAAAAAACAAAAAATGTGGTTTACCAAAGAGCACTTCAATGAGACGGATAATTTGCGGACACGTATAACGCTTCGATTCAGTATTTACTTTGGATTCACTTTCATTTTTTTACTTATAGAAATTCAACTAAATTACGCTTCATTTTTGTAATCGAAATGAATTCATTACTGTTGTGAAATGAAATAAAATTTTTCCTTTTCAAATATAAAACAAAAAAAATATTGTCTTCATCTTTTAATCCCCAAACGAAATATTAAAAAAAAACGAAACCATCTGATGGCGAAACGAAGCTCACCGGGTTTGGTAGTATGTAATAAAATATAATCTCTACATATAATAAAATTGTTACAGGTCGATTTCTGTACATTGCAGATATTTAAGAAAAATCGATAGGGGGATCATTATCGAGCCAGTAGAAGCCAAATCAACCATTTTAAAATTTTTTGTCTGTCTGTCTGTATGTTTGGTCGCGCATCTCAAAAACTGCTGAATAGAATTGAATTGAACTTTTACCGTTATGTTACTTAACGTTTAACTTAAAATTTAATAATTAGTCAATATGTGGACCAAGGTGACCCAAAATGTGTTCAGTACAATATGGGTATCAAACGAAAGGTGATAATAAGTGCTTCAATAAGCTGTGTAATTAAGTTTCATATCTTATCTGGTATATGTGAAAGATATAATGATTAAAGTTGGACTCAGTCTATTATAAGTTCTGAGACGCAGCGAAGCGGAGACGGGTTTACTAGTACATAATAAAATATTATGTTCCTATATATTTTAATATTGTGTACTACGATTACCATTCCGTTATATATGGCAGAACACTTCTATTCAAATTTATATGACTCATACAATTTCTTCCTTCCAAGGAGCGACAAGTTATCAACGGAATGCTCCAGATAAACTCATATTGTACTCATCCAGAAAATGTTATGCTATCACTACTTGATCTTATCTGCACGTGATCAGGGAATGAAAAATATTGTTTACTACCGTGACACCCTTTGCGATGCAGCAATGCTTAAAGAGTACAAGAAATTTAAAATCACTGCTCCAATTAACTGGAAACATTCCAAAAACAAATAACAGAATAAATCGGAGGACGGGTATGTACAATACCTATTTGGTAAAAATAGAAAAGAGGAATGTACAAACACAAAAAGTCCAACATTCATGATTTACTTATAGACAGAATGTCTAAAAAAAAATGTGTACACTGTTGGCAAATTTCAACAGCAATCAAAGGAAAAATGTATTAAGGCAGCGTGCAAACTGCACGCATCATAGTTTATGGGTTAGGCAGCTGCGCTTGCAAAATCAGAAGTGAGCAGGCTCGGTTTACCGCAAGATCTTCTGAAATGGCAAAAACTATACGAATTAGTCTGACAAGAAATCGTGGTTGTTTTAGAAATAGTACTATCACTATAGCCTGTATATGTTTGTTGCTTTCAATTTTTCCTTTAAAATAATAATTGAATAAGAATTATTATAAACTGGTCTTGAGCTCGCAAAACTTACAAAAAATACGTAAAATGAACAGACCGTAAAAACCAATAACAAAATACTTTCAATACAATTTTTTTTTTGTCACACTTTGCTATTCAATCCATTCATTGAATGTGCCATACTCACAAACTCCACTAACTAGCACTTTCGGTGTATTTGGTGCTGTGTCGTTTACCCTTTTTTTCTCCGGAATTGCATTGCTAAACACGAAAAAATGTTATCTTTGCTATAGTATCAAAATCTTGCTCATAGGATAAGAAAAAGTCAGTTCAATAGGAAATGTATGCTTCAACATATGAAAAGGTGGTTTTTGGATATGCATTTTATATATATAATTAAGTAACTCTACAACTTAAGTTATGTCTCATAAAAAGGAAGTTTCGTCTGTCACACAGCTTAATAGGTCGCATACAAAATTTTTCATCACCTGATTGTGAAACTTTACCGTAAAATCGGAGAGGTCCGAAACCGATTTTAGACTCATAGTTTTTTCAGCAAAGTTGCCTAAAATGATCCGTAGAACATTTTCCCCACTGGCGATTTTATAAAAAAAAAAAACGCATATACACATTGAAGTTTGGGTCTTACCCTACTTAAATGAGCAATTATCCAAAAAAGTAAATACACCCACAATCGCTAAACAATAAGTCAACCATCAGTAAATCACTATATCTGTTATTTTCAGTTGATGAACGGAGACTTTATGTATTCAACACAATTTTATACCTGCGTGCAAAAAAATATTTTACTCCCGCTAATGAAACTCGTGTGAAATCGGAATTGAGATATGCAAGATATCTGGCATTGAAAAGTGAGTAACATTTAATCTTCGATTTTATTTATATTAGTTCTGTTCATTAACATAAAATCATAACAAGATGTTACGAATTCTTGTAAGTTCTGTGTTTTAATTTTTGTGAATTTATGTTATTACTAGAAAACCCGGCCGCGCTTCGCTGCTTCTTGGACTGAGTCCGATTTGAATTAATATATTGTAATCATCACTGCAGCACTCAGTATCCTTATATCCTTTTAAGTATGCTACAGAAACAAAAATTTACTTATGCATGTATATTGAATTATAGCCATGGTCATAACTATATAAGAAATATTCATAAAAGTCTCAAAAAATTATTTAATTTCAATAGATATTTTTTTGAGTCAGGAAAATTATTACTTTGCAATAGAAAAAATAAAAATTAGCCATAACAATTATTGAAAGACTTTTAAAATTTTAAAAGTGAAATAACTGTTATCAGAAATTTTCAGTCTTCAAATACTTTTATTCTGTAATTTATATGATAAAAGTCTAACTGTAATAAATATTTGTGAGATTTTTTATGTAAGTAGTATTTCAATGATGTTTAACAGGTAAATTACTCTATACACGGTGTCCAATAAGTTCGAATACAAACTTTGTAACTTATTCAAAACACCAATCATGTGAGCTTTGATATTATTTTTGTTCTAAATCCAGTATCGTTCCTATGACTCTCCAACCACGACAGACTCAAATCTGTAATAGTCGTATTATAGTTCTGGTCTAAGATGGAGTCCAAGCGCCAGCTAATTGTCCACGCATTTTTACAAGGCAGACGACCGTGCGCAATATTTAAAGACTCTAAAAGTGTGGGTTTCAAGCGCGATTTTGTTTATAAAACTATAAAGCGGTACAATGAGACTTCGTCGGTTAAAAATAGACCAAGAAGCGAAAGACCTCGAACGGAACAGTGGTAACATAAAAGTGGTGAGGGAACAAATTTGGAGAAACAATTGCCGGTCAGTTAGAAAAGTTGCTGCGAAATTGAATATAAGCAAATCTTCAACACATTTGGCATTGAATAAGTATCTTGGCCCAAAAGCGTATAAGAAACGAAAAACTCACCGTGTTTCTACATCAGCGAAAGAAAAGACAGCCAAACGAGTCTCTGACATTCTTGGATGGCACGGCGATGACGAATTCGTATTTTGTTATGAAAATTTGTTCATTCTTAACAATCCTTTAACTCGCAAAATAATTGAGTATGGTCAGTGTCTCTAGAAAATGACCTTGAAAAAGAAATGTGTGCGCCCAGACTTCAAAGCGCTTCTTCCGTCATGGTGTGGGCGGCATTCCGTAAAAGAGGAAAGCTTCCCCTAGTTTTCATCGAAAAGGGGGTTAAAGTTAAGGCCTGCTACTACGAGCAACACGTCTTAGAGCCTGTAGTACTACCCAGCTGTCGCGGTTTATTCGGTGATGATTATTATTGCTTTCAACAATATTCGCATACCGCAAACATCGTACAACAATGGTGTCATGAGAATTTGGCCGACTTTTTGCATAAGGACGGAGGGCCACCTAGCAGTCATGATCTCAATCCATTGGATTTTTTTTGCATGGGTTATATGATGTCGAAGCTTAGCGGTTATCAAATAAAAGAATTGGAAACTTTTCGTACGGTATTACTCAAAGTATGAGACATGCTTGGTTAAGTTATTGAAAGGAGGCGTTATTAATAAAAACCTACTATAAATATTAATTGATGCCACATAAATTCTTTTAAATAAAAATTGATAAGGGTTTAGCATACCTTTTGCTTTAAAAGGACTTTAGTTTTGTATTCGAACTTATTGGACACCGTGTAAAGCACTTTCATTGGACATATAGTGTAATTACGTTACGTCCTCGAGTTAAGGTATTCAAGGGACGAGAGAGGAAACAAATCAAATGGCAGATATTTGTGAATACTGCAAATGACCCGTCAGTGCACCGTTCGAAGGATGGCAAAAGCCGTATTTCTCGGCGTATCTCATCGCGATGCTAATGATATTGCAACTTCTTCTAATGTGTATCTGCTAGGCTTGACGAGCCTATATTAGAGAATAGTAGCTTAGGGCCGGCTGGCTTTGAATGTTGCCAGCAAAGTTTCTTTATCTTTCAATGTTACGTCACATCCAAGATTTTAGGTTGGTTTACAGTTGATGAGGTGGCGCCATCAACCTAGACTTCAAGGTTCACCTGCTTGTGCCACCTCAGGAACTGGAAAGCCGAGGACTGGGTCGGGGACAATGACAGGTTTCGCTTGATGGAAAAACTGGATAATCGTTTAGTTTAGAGCAAAGCTCATAATAAGGGTCCTGTTCCGTTGCCACTATCGTACAGTTGTCTGCATGAAAACAAAAGAAACTGTGGCGTACCAAAGCACGCCAGTCATCCCTTTTCATCGATAAATGACGTCAATCGAAACCACCTATGGAGGTCAAGCCTTCCTTTGTCTGTTTTTTTCACCTCAGTCTAGACCTCCCACTCCTTTTTTGCCAAATTTGGGTGTCGATAAGAAAACTTTCTGGGCCGGAGCGTCTATGTCAATTGGAATAATATGACAACTATAATATGGCAACTTATTGACACTTGTTTAAAAGCATGCTTTCGCTCAGAAATGGACCCGGCAGTTTTTTACTGGCAGTGTCAGAAGAAGATGAGATGGCTCTTGGAGTATTCGAGAGAAAACCTCTCCGGAAGATTTATGGACCTACCCATGATGCCAACGGCGAGTGTCGAATTTAACTATGAGCTATACGAGCTTTATCCATATATGGCGTAATGCAGCGAATTCAAGACCAAAGGCTGCTCTGGCTGGGTCATATTATGCCAATGGAGAAAGAAGATCCAGCCCAGACGGTTTTCTTATCGACACTCGAATTCGGCAGCAGCAGAAGAAGGAGGCCTGGAATGTGATGGAAAAAACAGACGGAGGTTTGCTAGACCTCCCTATTTGTGGCCTAAAATCGCCCAGGTGGTTAAGCGCCAAGAAAAATCACCACCAAATCTTAAAATGTAGTACAGTTCGACAGATATGGAATATTTCCCTCTCAGTATCAATATTCATGTTATGTTTGCCGCAATATTGACACCGTGGGTAATATACTGCCTTTCTTTGGCATTCCGAAGGCGAACATGGACTTTAATGAGACTTTATTGACAATGTGATTGTAAATACTTTGTATAAATTGCTTATTTTAAAATTACAATTTTTTTCAAAGAATTAAAAAAATAAAAATTGTCAATAATTATTATCGAAAGACTTTTACAGCCCTATTCGCAATTTTTTATACCTAAAAATAGTTATACTTTAATAGACACAATTTTACCATCCAAAATTGTTATAGGTATGCACAGCCAACAATGGCAACAGAAAAGCTTTTTTAGTTCACCATACAAAAGGTGAAAAACTTTGAAAGAAAATCTTGTCAAAGAAACTTCCAAAATTGCATTTATTTATAAAAAATTTAACAAAAATGCATATTGAAGCATTTTTGGCATGAAGAAGAGATTAAAACTTTGAAAATCTCCTAGGTCTAAATAAACCAAATTCTCATATGCTCCCCAAGGCGGGTTTTGCAAAAAAAAAAGCCGTCTGCTTGGCCAGTGCGCTAGATAAAATAATGTGCTCCATCGTTTTTTCGTTTTCAAAATGTTACAGCTACGGCACGAGTTATTATATACCCATCCTGAAGATGTTATTTTCATTTTGAGAAAGGTTAAATATCATGCTTCATTATATGAGCGTTATATACTCCTAGGCACTCCATCTATATTAGGCTTGCTAAGCCAGTGCTGACGGGAACTGCCCTGATAAGTCTAAAAGTATCAAGGACCTCATTCGATTCCCTGTAGTCGAATATGTGTCTTCCATTCCCTCTATGTTACCATGCGAAGGCACCCATATTAAACATACGATGCGTGAACATGCCTGGTTCATGGTCCACTATCTGGTTGTCAAACAATATTCCCATCGCATGATTTGACGATAAGGGCATAGCTGTGAAGCCATTTTGGATCTGCCCATTAAAACTGAAATGTCGAATTTCTGAATGATTTCTCCATTTTTTCAGACATTCTTGAAGAAATCTTAAAGTTTGTATCAGAGTCAGTTCTGTTACAGATGCAGTCAATTTCTGTTTTAATATAGAAGTCAGCTGTGCCTGTAAGTGCGCTCTTTCCAGAGTCCCAACTAGACAGTCCTAAGTGCACCTTGTGATGCCGTTTCTTTGATAGAGCCTGCACGTTGCATATCACGTTCGAAGCCTCCGTAGAACGTGATCGAGCCCCAGGAAACTTCCTGAACTTTCCTTGGAATTTTATTTCTGCACCTTACCTCGACAGCCTTCAGCCACCACATGCGGGTTAGGGGTTTAGAATAGCCCGAGATGGGCATACCGGTCGTAAGAGGCGACTAATATGCACAAAGGTAATGCAGTGCAACTCGATGGTTGATCTACGGATATGATGCCGCTCACCTTTCATTACCCGTCTAACTTTCCTTACGGAAGGAGGGGTGATATGACCTAGACGGTTCCACTGTTCATTCTCACAACAGGCGGTTCTACGTACCGAAATGGCTCGGGTTTTTCTTCCCAACCAAGGGCTGTTATTTCTACGTTACCCTGTCTAATTTGTCACCTTTCCCCTTAATATTGTCATCCTCCAAGCAGATCCTTGCAGCAGGGCTGCTCAAAAGTCTCTTGCTCCGGGCTGTTGTTGAATCCAACCCGGAATCAAGAGAATGGATCTGCTGCGGCTGCTGGAAGAAGATTTACGTTAAACGTTCATACTCCGTTCAATGTAACACATGTAAAAAATGGCTGCACAAAACAAGGTGCTCCGGGCTTAATCCCTCCACACATAGGCTCCCTAGTTTCTTCATAACTTTTGTGGCCCCTTGCTGTTCACGCCCTAGTGCGTCCCGTGGCCAACGTCGATCCAGTGTCGCACCGCCACAAGTTCAAGATACAGTCTTCACGACTAACAGCACTAATACTGGCTAGTAAGTAGTGTGTAACTCGCGCTGCCGCTTACGCCCACCGGCGCCAACACCTCACACAGCAGCTCACAGCTACTTTCTACGTAGCACCCCTCTTTTAGATGTGAGCAATGCTGAGCGACAGCGTGCGCGACCCAGCCTACTTCCACCTAGGCATACGCACCTGTCCTTGACTCCCAGTGTGATTATTTCTCCCCCTTCGGACTTTCGTGTCCTATAATTGAACTGCAACGCCCTAACCGGCAAGGTTAGTGAAATAGTGAACTTCAAAAATGAACAAATAATGAACGGCAAAATATTAAGATTGCTGCTATTCAAGAGACAAAGCTAGGCGCCCGATCAGATCTTCGGACCTGTAACGGCTACAACATCCATCGGCGTGACCGTGACAGAGGACTCGGGGGCAGACCTGCCTTCACCACTCATCTATCCGTGCAAAACCGTCTATTTGAGCCTGATGTCGACCCGAGGGATAACACCTTACAACGTTAAGGTATGGTAGTCCGGTCAGGCGATGTCGATCTCGAAATAATTAACATTTATATACCTCCTGTCACCTGTTGTCCGAGGGATTACCACCTTGACATCCGTGCGTTACTCAGAGGCGATAATCGTGTAATCCTCGAAGGCTTTAACGCGCACCATGACCTCTGGCACCCGAGCCTACAGGTAGACGGTAGGGGACAGGAACTGGCTGAACAAATAGACGATGCGACGTTCTGCACCGTGAACAGGGATGCCCCCACGAGAGTCGCGGTAAATTGTTCTAGCTCGCCAAACCTTACCATCGTCAGCGCAGGTCTCATAAACTGCTTTGACTGGCGACCGATGCATCGGATCATTTACCGATAGTCCTCTCTATCAATGGCCCCACCGACTTCGTCACTTCTGAAAATCGCACCTTCACGAATTTCAGCAAAGCTGATTGGGTTGGTTTTCTTAACTTCACTGAGAGCACCTTTGCTGCTCTTCCCTTCCCGACTGACGTACGAGAAGGGAAAAAGCGTTTCGCATGGTCATAGCTTCAGCCTCAAATCAATATATTCCGTCAGGTAGAATCAAGGAGGTACGCCCGTATTTCCCCGCGGAGGCAGCGGCCCTGGCAAATGAACGTGACCATGTGCGACGCTTAGACCTTACGGATCCCCAAATTCAAGATCTCAATGCGGAAATCAGACGACTGGTTGAGCAAAACCACGTATAATCAAACAAGGGGTGCCCCAGGGTGGTGTTCTATCCCCGCTTTTGTTAAATTACTACATATCGAGGCTTCCCTTTCCACCAAAGGGTGTCTCGATCGTGTGCTACGCCGATGACTGCACGATCCTGGCGATGGGCTCCTCCGTAGATGAGCTTTGCTCAAGAAAACAACTCTTACCTCCCATCCTTGACCGGCTTTTTCGCTGGAGGGAAATATAAAGAACTTTACTGGCAACGTACAAGGCAATTGGCCAGCCGGTTCTGAGCTACAAGACACCTATATGGTCGCCGGGGCTAGCAGACACACACTGGAGGAGGTTGCAGGCCTGCCAAAACACCGCACTCAGAACTGCCACGGGATACCTACTTATGTCTCCTGAACATCATCTCCATAGTGAGGCAAAAATGCTCGGAGGAAAAGAGCATAGCGAAATGCTGACCGTTCAACTGCCATAAACCGCATCACCCGAATAGAAGCCTGGTCAACGAAAATCCGCCTCCCAGGAGAATAAGGAGTCATCTTCGTAACCACTATGATGAAATCCGGAGTCATATTTTCTCGCCGTTTGATCTAAGGGTGCATCGACGGACCCTCAATCTCATCCACACGGAGCGGGTAAACTCCTTTGGCAGCTCTCATCCAGTGAACGCCGTCCTACAAGCACAAGCTCCACCTGTTGCCGAAGAGGACGAACTGCCTTGGGAGACAAGGGTCATGCTGGCCCAACTTCGTTCTGGATACTGTAACAGGCTAAACTCTTATCTATGCAGACTGAACCCTGACATGCCAAATGTCTGTCCGGCATACGACGTGTCTCCCCATGAAACTAACCATATTTTCACCTGCTCAACTGAGCCTACTTTTCTAACAGCAATTTCACTCTGGTCCAACCCTGTTGAAGCCGCGAGGTTTCTCCCGTTAGAAGAGCTTGATGGCAATGTTGGGAGGTGATGATTTACACAGGTTAAATGGTCGCTACAACAACAACAACAACTGGTCATACCAACAACAACTGGAATACCGGAACGTACCGAACTCATATCCGGCCAAGGACTGTCAGTTCGACAGCACTCCCCAAAACCTTTGGGGAATGTTTTGTCCTTACAACAACAACAACAGCCTTCAGCCGTTTGCTAGAATCAGGAAAAAATGTTCTATGTACACCAATGCGATGACTTTGTGCTCAGTGACCACTGTTGACCTAATATTATTTTGCAGGGTTGCGGAGAGTTCATATCTCCAATTGACTCTATGCTTTAACCTATGTGTTAAAAGGACACCTTTCAGAAAGTTGTCCATCAAGAGGAGGCTATTAGAAATTTTAGATTTTCGTCCTAGTGTTGAAGATTACTGGTTCCGTATTTAGCGGCTCACGTTGAGCATCCCTATGCACGCCCAACCATTCAACTCACTTTAGGGCTGTTATTTTAAAAGTCTCAAAGAAAAAGTCTTTGAAGACTCAAAAAAATTAAAATTACTCACAATTATTATTTTGAAATTTTTAAAGTAAAATATCAAAATAATTATTACGGATTAAAAAAAATATTCTTCAGTTATAACTATTACGAAAAGATTTTTTTTTCATATTTGTTGAAATTTCTGTGATTTTTATGAAGCACAAATTACAGATAACTATTATTTTGGATGTCTGATTATAGCAAAGAACGTATAATCAAAGAAGGTTCAACAGCGAATGCAAGTGGCCGGTGTCAAATCAATGGCATTTGCCACTGTCCTTTTTATATCAAAGTTCAATAACTACCGATATACTGCCGATATTCTCGCTCCCAAAACTCTTCAAGAGCACATTTTTTATTTCTTTAAAATTTAATTTTTGTAAGTTTACCAAGCTCAAGACCAGTTGATAATAATTCTTAGCCAATTATTATTATTTTTGATAATTTAATTCTTAATATACCTAATTTTAAAATCGGTGCAAAAACCATGCAAAAAAATTGTTCCAGAGCAAGTTTTCGCCCACAAAAAATACCATACATCCAAAATATTACTCTCTAAGATATTCCGTCGGGGTTATCATAAGTTGAACACTTTCTGCTCTGTGATTTTTAAACAAAATTGAGTTTTTTATTCTTAATTCTGTAAAAATCTTTGAGTTAGACACATCGTTCTGTTGGAATGATTGAGTTTAAAAAATTAAAATGGGTACAAAATTTTTAAATGAGATTCTGTCCGCAATCATCCAGATTATTTAACTACGTTTTTAGTGAAATCGCGCCAGTTCGTTTTTCCGAAATATCTCACTTCAACGTTTCTAGTACTAGTACTTACATTTAGCGAGAAAAACTTCTTCGCCTTGGTATAGACGACGTCAGCCCTGCGCCTTCGGGAATGGTTCAGCTGGAACACACGAACCAAGGGGCATTCTAACATACTAAAGAATTTCTTCCGGGGAGAACGGATCGCTGCGCGACTACTACAGTTTTGGAGTGTAACTTGACGGGGTGGATTGGGTGAAGTTGGATCGGTGCAACGATGCAGCAGGTAGTATATTGGGGAGGGGTCTTTTGAAAAGATTGTGACTTAAACTCTGTTGTTGTTATTATTAAAAGTGCTTCCTACAACAACCGGTTCTATCGTACCGGAATGACCCGGTTTTTTTTACCCGGCCAAGGGCTGTTATTTCAATGTAACCCTATCTAATCTGTCATGTCCCACCCTCAAATTGTCATCCTCGGAGCAAACTCTTGCAGCGGGGTTGCTCCATTTTCTCTTGCTACGGGCTGGTATCGAACCCAACCCCGGACCAAGAGATTGGATCTGCTGCGTCGGCTGGAAGACCCAGAACTCTCTTTCAGACTACCTGATCATTGTAGTGTCTTCCAGGCTGAGGTCTTTGTAATCATGCAAGCCACGGCGTGGATAGGGCAGAACACTATCGGCAAGGAAATCTTGACTCTCACTCATTCAACTCTGAACTAACGCTAAACTGTCGCCGATCTCTCCAAGAGATGGCCAAGCAGAATCGTGTGAACCTCACGTGGATTCAGAGTCACAAAAAACATTGATGGAAACTGTAGGGCAGATTAGCTTGCTATAGGCAGAGCACTACCAAGCAGGTTTTTCCTGAACCTTAGGTATGCTCTTTGCTACGTGCAGGCTACTGCTAAATAAATATACCTATCGACAAGCTAACGAAAGATGGCAACAAACCCCAGGGTGTCGGTAGGATCTGCAAAGGCAACGAAAAGGAAGAAACTGTAGAACACCTCATCTGCAACTGCCCCGCACTGAGCGGCGCCAGACGGCGTTGTTCGGAGTTCCCTTCCTGGATAACTTCCGCCATAAAGGACTGATGGCATTCAATCTACGTTCCGAATTTAAGCAGTGAAGATGTTTTCTTCCATCCAACAACCCTAAAGGAGTCAGTCAAATATGGCCCTGATTTAATCGTTACCACTCACGTAACATTTTCTATCTCAACACTGATTGCAAGTTCTCAGCATGGATTTTGTAAAGCTAAATCGACAATAACCAATTTAATTGAATTCACTACCCACGTCTCGAATGGGTTTCGAGATAATCTCCACAGCGACGTTATATACACCGGCTTAAGTAAAGCATTTGACAAAGTTTGTCACTCTTTACTTATTCACAAACTTGATCTGATTCGCTTTAAACCTGGTCTTACCCGTTGGATCTCCTCCTAATTTTCAAAAATGTTTTTTTCTCATGCTATTGATGTGACCTCAGGTGTTCTTCAGGGCAGCCATCTTGGCCCGGTTCTGTTTTTGCTGTTTATAAACGATATCTGTACAACAATAAAGTATTCAAAAATCTTGATGTATGCAGACGATGTAAAACTATTATATGCGCCGGCGGAAGTTCGTTATTTGCTTCAATCGGATCTAGACTACTTAGTTACTAGGTGCAAGGTAAACCATATGCCACTCAATCTAAAGAAATGGAAATTCATATGTTTTTAACGTAGATATAAAAATAACTTTTTATACAATTAACGACCACAGTCGTGAACAAGTTAATGTTTTTTTTTACTTTAGTGTGACTGCAAACTTAGTTTCATTCCTCAAATTAAGGCTACGGTCAATAAAGCTAGAGGTGGTTTAGCTTTTGTGAAAAGGTGGTCACAAGAATTTGGTGTCCCTACTACTTTAGTTAGACCGATATTTGAATATGACTCGATTACCGGGAATCCGCGTTATAAACTTTAGTTTGATAGGCTAGAATCGATTCGAAAAAAATTCTAACTTTTTCTTTGGGCAATTTACAATGTTATTCATTATATAACCTTCCACATTATACTAATCGTTTGAAACTTATAAATCTCCCAACCCAGCATTGTGGGGAAATGTTTGGTGTAATATTTATATCTAAACTCTTAAATGGATCAATTCCGAGCCCGTTTATTTTGAACGAAGTTAACTTTAATATTCCCTGCCCATCTTCAAGACATTTAAACCCTATTCTTCTAAAGCAATGCAGAACAAATTTTCTATTACGCTACCGATTCCAGTATCTATGCGAAGATTTTAACTCTAATTCAGGCACTTTTGATATCTCTAACTCGCTTTTTACAATAAAAAACAAATTTTCAATCCTCTCTTAACCATGATCCAACTACAACAGGTCGTAGTAGCTCGACAAACATGCAAACACACAAACATTTTCCATGTATTTTGTTTATGTAATTTGTGAGTTTAACGTCAAAATCGTCGCGAATGCGAATATTCATTTTTGTTCAAATTTGTGTATGGCTATGTAGTCTCGTTCGATTGAAGTGCGTTTCGTTTTTATTTTGTACGCGAATCGATTTATTTTCTAAGAGAGAAGTACTTTTGCGTCTACAACTTTTTGTTTGTTTGTTTATACCCATGATACATAAGAAACATTGGAAATAAATGGATTTTAGTCTTATTACCCTGGTATTATCTTCATTTTTTCTGATATTCATATTCGCAAACCATTCGCAGCGAACGTCCGAAAACATGCGAATATTCGCGACATCACTGGTATGTATGTACAGCAGTGTTCAATATAATAGTAGTGAAATTAAAATAAATATCTACGAGTATGTTTGTGGGGTTGAGCATTTACGGCCATCCAAATAAAACATAAGATTTGTTTTTATTTTCCCTCCCCGCCTTCTTTGGGAGATCTGTTTTATTAAATATGTAATTTTTTTTTTTATACCTAAGATATGACTGTATAAGTCACTTTTATAGAACAATAAACATGAATTAACTTTAACACATTGTACTTACATAAAGTTAAATGAATTTTATTACATAAAAAAATCTTTTGTTTACTTATTAAAACCATTGTATTTAATGTTTCATTATTTATTAATCTATGCAGCGTCTGATTGTTGGTTATATCCGGTATGTACGCTACGCCGATGTATCTTTTATTCAAAGTATCAGCTGTTTTCGTCTCTACGAATTCCGTTCATTGCGCTCGCTGTAATTTTTGTGCACGAAACTGTATAGATATTTTGTATTTGAAAAAAAAGGAAGGCCCGTTCTAAGGACAAGAAGAACACGTAAAGAAGTCTAAATTCGGGTGGAACCGAACATTATATAGCTAGTAGTGATCTATTATGGCATCCCAATTTACGCAGGTCTATTTTGATACTTTCAGTTCGTAAATTCGCTCAAATAGACAGACGGACAGACAGATAAACGTATCGAAAGACGAACATGGCTACATCGACTCAGCTCATCCTCCTGATCATTTCAGTATACTTTTTGATGGAACTATTTTTTTTTTCTTCTCATACGTATAAACATTTCATGTTCATGAAAAGTATGAAAATCAAAAAAGATATACAATTTCGCTTTTGCAGTGGGATATTAACTACTTGTCCGTATACTTTACTTTTTATCCCGAACGTTTTGATATACATTAATAAATGAGTAATATGTGCGTAACAAAAATAGATATAAAAAATGTGTGTCTTTTATAGGCGCCAAAGAACTCAACCGACCCTTATGAAATTTTCACAATATATACTTGGGTTCACTGGGTACAGCATAGACAATATATAGTTTTGGACAAGTAGGCGGAGCCACGCCCCCAGGCTATATAAAGTTTCAATTCGTCATAAATTTTGCGATTGGCCCCTAAAGTCAGTTCTGTTTTGACATTTGTGTAGTAAACACATGCGAAATACACGTTAATAAACAATGTTACGCTACACTGCTCCAGAACGCGACTATATTATTGCTGACTATTTATTTGACCAATAATCGGTCGGGGCCAAACGGTTACTGTGAATGGTGAGCGTTACAGAGCAATGATCAACGAGTTCTTTTTGCCGCAACTTGATGAATTGGGACTGGAAAACATGCGGTTCCAACAAGACCGTGCAACAGCACACACTGCACGTGCCACAACCGATATGCTGAACATCGGAAGCTTACTTTTGCGCCACCTGTTATATGCAAATACAGGGTGGCTGATAAAAGCCGCTACCAAAAAAAAATTAAATAACTTTTTTTCTATTTAATGAATCTGGTAAATTTTTATTTTATTTTGCAGATTGACTTTTACATTTAACAAAAATGGATAACTGGGACACTGAAACAAGAATTTGGATTGTCCGCCGCTATCACGCACTGGAGTCCGTAGTTTCGGTTCAAAGAGAGTATAGGCGCACGTTTGGCGGCAATCCTCCGAGCAGATGGACCATAATAAGACTTGTAAACAATTTTGCCGAGCATGGGACAGTCAACAGAAGACCTTACCATCGAAACCCTTCAGTTCGAACGGAGGAAACAATCGCTGCTGTAGCTGCTGCCATACAAAACAATCCACGTGTTTCGACAAGAAGCTTATCTGCTCAAATAGGTGTAAGCAGACAGTCATTACAGTCAATTATGCACAAAGATTTGGACTTATTCCCATATAAAATTCAAATGGCTAACAAACTGAACGCTGCAGACTTGCCGATTCGCTTGGAATTTTGCCAGAAGATGCTTCAAATGGTGGAAGAGGATGGAAATATGTTGAACTGTCTTTTCATGTCTGACGAGGCCCATTTCGATTTAAACGGCAACATAAACAAACAAAATTGTCGAATATGGAGTGCTTCCAACCCACAGATACTCCATGAGACGGAATTGCATCCACTTCGTGTCACAGTGTGGTGTGCAGTTTCATCACGCCGCATTGTCTGGCCCTACTTCTTCGAAGAAAACGGTCACACCGTTACGGTTACTGGAGACCGTTACTTGAGCATGTTGAGAGAGTTTTTCTATCCAGAATTACGCCGAATGAGAATTTCTTTCAACTCTGTGTGGTTTCAGCAAGATGGTGCAGCTCCTCATATAGCCCAACCTGTTATGACAGAATTGCGACGAAAATTTCCCAATAAGCTGATATCCAGAAACTCCACATTCCGTTGGCCACCCAGGTCGCCTGACCTTACTGCACCTGACTTTTTCTTGTGGGGTTATTGCAAACAGGAAGTCTTCAAAGCAAATTTGAATGAACTAAGGCAATCCATTCCAGAAACAATTGCGGCTATTCCTGTCCCAACTCTCCAAGCAGTAATGAACAACTTTTTGGTAAGATGCCGCACATGCATCGACGAGCAGGGGGGGCATTTAAATTCCATTTTTTTTAAAACTAATTAAGCTATATTTAATAAAATTTAATGAGCTTTAACATGAATAAAAGAAAAATGAATTCCATACACTGAAAAAAAAATTATTTGAGTTTCTTAATGTAGCAAAATTCATCAGCCACCCTGTATATGTGACTCTTAGTGAATATCTACATAATTTTTCGAAAGTGGGGGGTGCCACGCCCACATATTTTGTGTTTTGTTTTGGTCTTGAACTTTCACGATAGGTTCAGGAGTTCGCTGGGTACGACACAGTCTGTATATAGGTCTTGGAAAAGCCCCCAGGTTATATAAAGCTGCAGTTCGGTATAGTTAGGAGTTTATTTGGTTCAAGTTAATGACATTTTATATATAGATGTGTTCTATGTATCAAAACGTCAGAACAACGTCTACCGGGTTTGCTATTATATTATAAAATGGCGAAAGCAACGAATTTCAGCATTCTTTTGTACACCTGAGATACTAGTTTGCCTTCAAATAGACAGAGGGACAGACAGACAGATGGACGGAGAGACGGACATGGCTACATCGACTCCGCTTATCGTGCTGATCATTTTAGTGAACTTTTCTCTTTTTGTTCTCATACTTACATACATTTAATGTTTAAGGTAAGAAAATCAAAAAAGATATATAACTTCGCTATTGCAGTGGGCTATTAACTACGTGCCCGAATATTTTGCTTGTGTGTTTCCCGATTTGGCAAATTTTTGGCAGGAGTATAATATATACTACTGAGAAGCAGCTGACCAATTTTCATTGAAATATCAAGATTGAATTACAAGCGACTGCCTTTGAAAATAGCAGAAATTTTATGCTGAAAAGTAGGCGGCGCCACGCCTACTTCTTCAAAATTGACATTGCAGCCGAGTGTTTCTTAAAAAGCTTATTATGCGTGCAAAATCTGATTGATATAACTTGCTTAGTTGTAGAAATATCACTTTTAAATTTTACAAAAAAATTTTTCAGAACTGTGTAAAAAAACTGGGCATTGACATTACCCGTTTTCGCCCATTTTTACAGCAAACAGTTGCCCTTATATATAAAACATTATCACCAAATTTCGTTTCGACAAATCAATTTTTGGCGGAGTTATGGCATAAAAAGTTTTGTGGAATAATCCACTATAAAAGGTGCGGGCCACGCCCATTTTCGAAAATTTTAAGGTTTTGGATTTCATTGTTTACGGAAACTTTAAAAGTGAAATATAAATGTTGTAAAGCTATTTTAGGCAAAGTTATTGCCTATTTAATATATCTACGATCCTCTTCAAAATCTTTCATATAAAAGTGGGCGTAGACCTTAACCGATCCCGCCCATTTTTTCCTGGCACATTCCTGCATACCTGGAAACCTGCGTGCTGAAATTCGTTTCGATATCTTGAACGGTTTTTGATTTATGGTTAATCTTATTTCTAAATTTGACTTAATCAAAAGTGGGCGGTGCCAAACCCATTTTCAAAAATTTCTTGAAAAATTAATTTTTCGCCTTAATCTCAATGTATTCATCAAATTTTATCCTTATAGGTGTATTATGTACTGATTAATCACTTTTTTTGTGTTTTCGAAAATATTCTATATATAAAAAGTGGGCGTGGCTATTGTCCGAATTTGCCCATTTTATATAGCGCTCGGAGATGAGTGCCAAGGAACCTGCATACCAAATTTCATTAAGATCTCTCAAAATTTACTCAATTTGTCGTGTTCACAGACGAAAGGACGGACGGACGGACGGACATGGCTTAATCAATTTCTCTTTTCGTCCGTTTTGCTATTTATATAAGTCAATATCTATCTCGGTCCGTTTCAGCCGTTACGTACTGCCGTTAGGCGACTAAAGTTAATATACCTTGTGTGCGTAGCACTACTAGGTATAAAAAGAAATAACTGCGTAGAATTCAGGAATTTTAATAAGAATAACTTGAACTTCTTCGATTTTCATTTTGCGCGTGAAAATATTATTCCAGCCAAGTCTAGTTCTTGTTCATTTAATATTCTATACAAAAAAAATCCTGCTAAGCTCAATATGGGGGAAACATTTTTGGCAGTATGATTTGTCCCTTTCAAAGACAAAAATATACATATATCAAATTTACAAACTATATGGATATTTCCTGGGGATGCCAGCGGTAGCCTTTTGATAAAATATCGACCTCTTTCGCGAAATTATCGTAGAGGGCAAACCCCACTTTTTACAGTAGAGATTTCTTTATTTTTCATCAGTTCTTATTTATTTATTGAAATAAAATTGAAACGCTGTTAAATAGTAAATAAATATACTGAACCCATTACTTTTTTCTTGAATTAAATTTGTCCCTTACGATAACTTCGCTGTCAATGTTTTATAAGTGTGCTTGAGTATATGCCCCTTACGATAATATTAAAAAAAAATATTTTAAAGACAAATGCAAGTGTAGTATTCCGTAATTTTGTATTCGGGTTCCATTCTAAAGTTTCCAATTGAATTCGTGTTGGTGGTTTTTTTGGTTGGTAACCATGTGTAGAACTGCAAAACCTTTCACACTTCTCACCCGAAATTGTCATCAATCTCTTCTAAAAGGAGTCATGAAAAACAGATCGTTGGACCTGAACTAGATTGGTGTTAAAAGAGTCTGCTCCGCCGAGCAGGTGAATAGATGATTGCTATTTTGAGCGGATGAGCCGCACTTTGCATAGGTAAGATTTGACCTATTACAGAAAACAATTCCAAGTTGGGTTAGAATGACTCTTGTCTCCCTCTGAAGTTTGCGTTTATCTGCTGCAAAAGGTGGTGCTTGTACTTGCAAGACAGCATTCGATTGACTGGAGCTGACAAAAGAGTTTACCGACTCCATGAATATTGTGAAGGGGAACAAACGGTCAAATGATGCATTTTGCAGTAATTTGACATGAGCTGCTGGTTCAGAATTTTATCATGCTTTTTTACTTTTTCATTTTTTCTACGCGCTATGGTAATAACTCTTGTCCAAGTCGTATTGATTACTTTATTGTATATGACAAAAGCATTGTTCTAAAATGTGACCATTTATCGTTCATATCTGACCACGGTTTGATTTTCTGTTCTTTTGACATCGCTCTTGACCATGCAAATCTAGTAAATAAATCCTACAATTTCTTTGACTACTTCAATATCAACTGGAATCTGCTGTGGAATGAGTTCGAATAATGAACGTTCCAGTTAGAGTAAGCAATACCCTCTTGACCTTGAGTTAATACTGATATCCAGAGTGTTATTAAGAAACGCAGCAAGCTTTGCACTGCTTGGAAGAGAAATAGAACTAACCAAAAAAGAATTAGACGAGAAAAGCGTTAGCTTTTTACGAAAAATTTCAACCCTATGCTGCCGTGTAGTGTCCTGTGGCGAAATTTGAAAAACCTTCGTATTCATGCCAGTGGCAACCTAAATGCCCCCTCAATCCCGATGTTCGTAATGATACATTTGCCAGTCGTGTTCCTTCTGATTGCTCGTCCTCCCTTTGTTCGACTTGTGCATGTCCAGAAGACTTTGCTAGCCAGCTGTTTCAGTTCTGTGCAGTCTCTGAGTTAGATGTGGCAAGATATGTAAAAAAGATACGATCTAATGCGGTTGTAGATGATGGTATTCATATCAAGTTCTAAAGATTATCCTGCCAGTTATTTTACGTAATCTTACGCATATAATAAATAACTGCCATCCAGTTAATTGTCAAGATTTCCAACCACAACTGAATGCGAGGGTGGATTAGAGACACGGTCTCTCCAACCATTTTAGTCGCTATTATGTTTGTCAGTCTAGTCTGTAAGATTGGTTCAATCTGTTATACTGTTAAGTTTATTTGCTTTGCTAATTGTACTTTTGTTATACTTTATATATTTATAATACTATCTTCACTTAGTCGACCGCTTTGTGTTAGTGTAGACTTAAAATAAACAAATAAATAAAATAAACATTTTACCTACTCCATTCAATTAAAAAACTTTTAATGATTAATTAAAAATTATTATTAAAAAAAAATAAAAACAATATAATAATGTTCATAAAAATTCAAAAAGTGAAAAAAATTATTATTCTGGGCCTTGAGGTCGTTTCATGAGTACTTGAAAATGTACAGGCCGTAAATCAACAAAAATTGTTGGTATAAAAAAAAGCAACACAAAAAATAAAAATAAAAAGGGGGGGAAAAAAATGGTTACGTAAAAGGTAGACAAATCATTACGAAAAATAAACGATATTCCTACCTTTTAATGGAAAAAACGATTTGTCTACCTTTTAATGAACAGTTTTTTGTACCCCTTTTTATTAAACATTTCTTAAGTTTCCCTTTTACTTACATGAAAAATAAGTTTACTTTTTACTCCCACCCTTACATATGTAAGTACTAAAACAGATCTACACCACCAAATGCACAAAAGCTATTGTTGAGAGATTTTTCGGTCAAATGTATCTTTTTGTGAAGCTTCAGAAGAGTTAAAGTTAGATATTTCGCCAGACCAGATATCATCCACACTTTTCGTGACCTTTTTTTTAAACGTAATTATTTCAGAAGAACGCTGTGTCTAACGCAAAAATTAAATTTTGTTTAAAAAATCAGAGCAGAAAGTGGTCAGTTATGACAACTGGCATCCAAACGCCGGGCCATTTTTTTCTCAACTGAGTTTCTTAGAGAGTAATATTTCATATGGGGTAGTTTTTTGTGAGAAAACTTGCTCTCGAACAATTTTTTTTGCATGGTTTTTGCACCGATTTTAAAAATAGGTATATTTAAAATAAGGCTTTAAGAAATAAAAAATGTGCTCTTGACGAGTTTATGGAAGCGAAAATAACATTTGAATTATTAAAATCTATCCAGTATATCGGAAGTTATTAAAATTTTATATAAAAAGGACAAAAATTATCAATTGGCAACAATCTTTTTTTTAGTTTTTATTGTCAGTAGCCACTAAATGACACCATTATTGATCTAAAATTAATTTACACAATTTTAAGTGATCCGTTTCAGAAATTCTCACCCATTGCTATGCTATGTTAAGTTGTCTTCAGCTTAGTTTTTAGATTTATTTATTTATTCATTACGAGGTGTGTTCAAAAAGTATCGCGAATTTTGTGTTTTTTCAAAAATTATTTATTTATTCATTAATATCTATTTTGTCCCCTTCAAAGTAATCCCCATGAGATATTATACACTTGTGCCAACGGTTTTTCCAATCTTCGAAGCACTTCAAAAAATCATTTTTTTGTATCTTGTTCAGCTCCTCCTTCGATGCCGTCTTTATCTCGTCAAGAGAAGCGTAACGTCGTCCTTTCATGGGCCTCTTCAGTTTAGGGAACAAGAAAAAGTCACAGGGGGCCAGATCTGGGGAATACGGTGGCTGCGGCATCATTAGTGTGTTGTTTTTGGCCAAAAAGTCGCGCACAAGCAACGATGCGTGAGCAGGGGCGTTATCGTGGTGCAAAAGCCAATTTTTGTTCTTCCACAAATCCGGGCGTTTCTGGCGGATTGCTTGGCGCAAATTGCGCATAACTTGCAGGTAATATTCCTTATTGACCGTTCTTCCCTGTGGCAAGAACTCATGATGCACCACGCCCCTGCAATCGAAGAAAACTGTCAGCAAAACTTTCACATTCGACCGAACTTGGCGCGCTTTTTTCGGTCTTGGTTCGTGCGGCAGCTTCCATTGAGATGATTGAGCTTTGGTTTCCACGTCATAACCATAAACCCACGATTCGTCACCAGTTATGACCCTCTGGAGCAAATTGGGGTCGTCGCGGACAGAGTTTAACATCTCATTAGCAATGTTCATGCGATGCTGTTTTTGGTCACAATTGAGCAATTTTGGTACGAATTTCGCGGCGACCCATCTCATGCCCAAATCATTGATAAAAATCGAATGGCACGAGCCAATCGATATGTTAAGGTCCTCAGCAACTTCTCTAACGGTGATTCGACGATTGGCCAATACCATTTTCTCCACTTCATTAATTTTTTCGTCTGTTGTTGAAGTGCTCGGGCGTCCGGCACGCTCTTCGTCGTTCACATCTTCTCGGCCTTCTGAGAACATTTTGTACCACCGATAAACGTTGCTTCGGTCCCAGGTAGCTTCTCCGTATGCCGCAGTCAACATTCGGAATGCATCCGCGCACTTAATTTCGTTTTTCACACAAAATTTAATACAGGTTCTTTGATCCATTTTTTTGAATAGGTAAAAATCGAAGACGATCCAAAACACGTGCAAGCAAAGCAGCTGTCAACAATTAACTGAACATTCAAAATGGCCGAGCTTGTCGGCATAAGTGAGAGACATGAGTACCAACATAACGCCACAAAAAATTCGAAATTCGAATATACGTAACCAGCGAAAATTCAAAATTCGCGATACTTTTTGAACACATCTAGAGGCTGGTAAGAGTTTCCTTCTCTCCATAAAACAACGCTGTGAATTTTGGCCGTCATCGCAAATCAATACCAAGTGAAACATTTCACGAATATCTCCACACACGGATAATTTTCCTACTCAAAAATTAAATAAAATAGTCAACAATGACCTCAGTTGATACTCTGCCGAACCTTTCAACAAAGCACTATTTAGCGACATACCTTTAACTCTTGCGGCAGCATCAAAAACCAAACGGCGCTTATTTCCTTTGTTTGGGTTGCATGCAGCAAAATGCGGCAACTACCATGTACGCTCATTTACATTGTTAACCTAACTTTGCGTAACCTTTGTACACGTACTCATCAATTTTGTTTGTGTACCATTTGCGATTTTCAGTATCTGCATTAATTTTTTATTAATTTTGCCGTAAACGCTTTAAGGCGGTAACGAAGCTTTGCCTACCGTCTACCGTCTTTGTAGTATACCTAAGCAATTTTTCTGCACGGATGTCTCTCTCTTCGATGGATCACTTGTGGTTTGGTGGCTAATCCACTTTAAGCTATGTATATCAGTTTTACCCTTCACTCCTATGGCAACACTCTCTTCCATCAATGATATTTCCGCTCTTTCGTCGATGAATGCCGACGGGTAGATATTTCAGTGGTGTTTGCCGCTACTGGTTTGCACTTCAAAAAATCATTTTTTTGTATCTTGTTCAGCTCCTCCTTCGATGCCGTCTTTATCTCGTCAAGAGAAGCGTAACGTCGTCCTTTCATGGGCCTCTTCAGTTTAGGGAACAAGAAAAAGTCACAGGGGGCCAGATCTGGGGAATACGGTGGCTGCGGCATCATTAGTGTGTTGTTTTCGGCCAAAAAGTCGCGCACACGCAACGATGCGTGAGCAGGGGCGTTATCGTGGTGCAAAAGCCAATTTTTGTTCTTCCACAAATCCGGGCGTTTCTGGCGGATTGCTTCCCGCAAATTGCGCATAACTTGCAGGTAATATTCCTTATTGACCGTTCTTCCCTGTGGCAAGAACTCATGATGCACCACGCCCCTGCAATCGAAGAAAACTGTCAGCAAAACTTTCACATTCGACCGAACTTGGCGCGCTTTTTTCGTTCTTGGTTCGTGCGGCAGCTTCCATTGGGATGATTGAGCTTTGGTTTCCACGTCATAACCATAAACCCACGATTTGTCACCAGTTATGACCCTCTGGAGCAAATTTGGGTCGTCGCGGACAGAGTTTAACATCTCATTAGCAATGTTCATGCGATGCTGTTTTTGGTCACAATTGAGCAATTTTGGTACGAATTTCGCGTAAAAATCGAAGACGATCCAAAACACGTGCAAGCAAAGCAGCTGTCAACAATTAACTGAACATTCAAAATGGCCGAGCTTGTCGGCATAAGTGAGAGACATGAGTACCAACATAACGCCACAAAAAATTCGAAATTCGAATATACGTAACCAGCGAAAATTCAAAATTCGCGATACTTTTTGAACACACCTCGTACTATTGTTTCTATATATGTACCAATATACCTAATTAAATATTCTGTTTTATGCCAAATTTGTTGTGCTATTAAAGATTATCTTTAATCTTACTGTTTAAGTAAATATGAAATATATGCTCTTTTACATTAGAACTCAGGACGGCGTGTTCTTTCAAGCCTGCAACGTCTTCCAGTGTGTGTCTGCTAGCTCCGGCGACCATATCAGGTTGTCGATTGCCGTGTACAGTTGTGTTCAATATAATAATTGTGACATTAAATTGGATATCGTTCGACGAAATAAAAAGAAATTTCGAAGTTTACACAAAGTCCAGGAAAGTGAATTAAACTTTAAAAAATTACCATCAAAATCTTCAAAATTTCTGGAAAATTTTAGAACTCACTCAAAATTTTCCATGAATTTTCAGAAATTTTTTCGTCAAGGGCGTTGAGTGATTTTTTCCATAAAACGCATGAACAAAAATTAATTTTGTATGGAAAAAATACCCAACATCCTTGAAAAATTCTGTTCAAAAATATTGAAATTTTGATGTAAATTTTTAAAAGCTTAATTATTTTGTATTTTGTGTAAACTTTGTGTGTGTCCTATCGTTTGTTGGGTTGGAGCTTCTTCGGCCGATAGAGTAAAAAGAAAACAAAAGTTTCTAACTTTTCCTTCCTATGCGTCATCCTCAGGGAAGTCTATATTTATTCCAAACAACATAAATGAAAATCAATTACTTAAGTATTATATTTCTAACAAAAACTCACATTAATTTTGTTAGTTAATAAACTATCACATCACAGGCTAAATTTAATGGCAACACAACATATTTTACATATTCTTAAATTTTTTCTGTTTTTATTTCTTTATGACAGCTGTGTAAGCGCTGTTCTAAAATGTGTGTATTTGCGAAATCAGCTGTGTGATTGTTAACCGTCAGGTGCTGAGCTAATGCTGTTGTTGTTTTCATGGGTTTTGCGTCCATCTCATGTTCGTAGATTCTCGTTCCTAATGCTCTTGTTCTCATCACCTTTGCATTTCATTTCATACACTACATTACTTTGTTTTTCTTTGCCTATCTTATTTTTTGTTTTTGTAAAAATTGTCCGTGTGCTATGTGGTTTGTGTGCATAAATTATGTTATCCTGTTTTATAATTCGCCTAAGCTGTTGATTATTCGTTAGGCCTGGTACGTAAGTTATCCCTTAATAAATTTGGTTTTTGGTTTCCCTTACTTCATTAGTTTCACTTTTCGCTTAGAATTCTTACTTTTCGTATAAAACTTATTATCGTATTTATTTTCTGTTTCCATGGATGATTCGAGTGGTAATATAGGCTGTCGTCCAGTATTTTGTCCAAAACGATGTCTGCTATGGTTGAAGAGGTTGGTTACCCATTGGAATGCCGTAGATTTGCTGATATAGGGTTTTGTTATATGAAAAATAATTATTGTCAAGCAAGCAAAAATCAAGAATTGTATGGAACTGATTTTTGTATATTTTAGTGAGACACTTCCCCTTTTTTTATTATGGTTTGTATTGCTGGACGTATCGGTATGTTTGTGAATAGTGACACAACGTCAAAAGAAATCAGACTCTCGTCATCCTGGGGCCGAATTTGGTATTCCGTGATCGAATCGGCAATCATATCACAAATGTTTACGGTACGTAAAGCCATTTATGGTATCGCGATATTCGTTCACAAAATGTCAAAAATATTTATAAATTTTTTTTTGTGCCATTCAAACGTTTTAGAAAGTAAAACATAAAAAATTCTATTTCGATGGCTATTAGTTTACCTTTTTGTTTTGTAGAGCTTCCAACCTTCTTCTTTAAATGATCACCTAACCGCCTGGCCGATTTTGACAGTCCAACATACCTCGCTTGTCGTTTCTTCGTTGCGCTAACCGCCGCCAATTGGAGCATTTGCTTCCACCGCCGGGTGCCGATAAGAATACCTTCCTGGCCACAACGTGACCTAGCCAGCGAAGCCGCTGGGTTTTAATTCTCATGCAGGTTGTCCTTAAACCTTGTTCGGTACTCGCCGTCGCCAACGCGTAGAGGTCCACAAATCTTTCTGAGAACCTTTCTCTCGAATACCACCAGAGCCGCCTAATCAGATGTTAGTGTCCACACTTCTGCACCATGAATGCGATGAGTGACTTATAGAGTGCTATTTTAGTTCCTCGAGAGACGACTTAACTTCGGAATTACCTACTCAGAAAAAGAACCTACATACAAGGAAGAGCATGTAAAGTATGCCGAAGATGTACCGTCGTCAAACACCGGCAAATCACGCAAGCGGTGAAGGCTGCGATGATAGAAACTCGGACTAATACCTGCTATAGACAGCGGGATGGACGAAAATGGCGCAGAGACGACTGCGACTGGGTGCTCACCCGCTCCTTGTAAGATACTAATCCTGCCTCACATCCCCTAAAATCGTCTGCAGGCGACGAAGTAGAGAAATGTCAAGTCGTCTGCTGCAAAGTGTTACTTTCGCTATCTACAGAAGAGCAGGACATCGGAAAAATAGAGCGTCTTTCAATCAACCTGTACTCGCCTTGGAAGCAGGCTTGGTATAATGAGCAAACACCTGTATATGCTGGAATGCAGCTCAGAAAGATAGCGAACGCACCCTCTTACCTATTCTTAGGGGAAGGGAAACAGGGATACTCTATCAAACAACTCCATAGATGTGTAAAGAGGAAAAAAAGGGTTTTGGCCGGAGAAGCATCCCGCAGACTTCCTGAGACAGAAGTGCCCAACTTGGTTTCAGGAACATATTATGGATAAGGTTTCAAGGCAATATTTTAAGGAAAGGCGTACTTATAATCTACTGTGGTAACGGGAGACTGGTTTGCGAATCTGGTACCGAGCCTAAGTGGTTGGGTTGGCACAATCTTGCGCACAAAAAAAGTGACCGATATCCCGCCCGCACATGAGAAGATCGTACTAGTTGTCGATAGTCTGAGTAGTTGGGGTCTGAGCACGTAGACGTAGCGTATTATCAAAAGAATGGTTAAGAATACGGGTCTTCATCTAAACTTAAATATAAACGAAGAGCGTCCCTGCCTAAAAAATGGCAGCCTCTGTTGCCTTTGTCACATTGCGAATGAGACCATTATTTTCGAGTGCGATGCTATCTACCGGAAAAGAGGGAAGCATCTTGGCCTACCTTGGCAAGAGCATAAGAAAATTCTTGACTTTCTAAAGGATTTGTGCCTATATCCCTTACGAATATACTGTTCAATTTCCATACATAAACAAATTTTTTCCAGGACAGAAGGAGCTAAGATTGTTTCGTAATCAGAATACCACTTTATCGTGACATCATCTGAAATACCTAGGAGCCCGCGGCACTGTACAGCTGGTCGACTGGCTGACGACAGTAACACCAATTGGCGCAAAGCCGCTGCTACCAGTTGGGAGAAAATCTCTAAGGAGGGAGGAGAAAGAGGAAAAAGATATACACTGGTGCAATACGCCAGGTTTAAGAGAGGAAAAGTTGCTCTTGGGGGGTCATTACACATCTCGCTTAAGAATTTTAACACGTAACAGGACACTGCAGACCAAGTTTGTTTCTTTTTGAAAGCAATTTTGCTATCGAATAAAATTAGTTTATTATGACAACTATTTGAGTACGTTCACGTATTAAACGATACCAAATAAACAATTATACGAAACGAGTATTCAGTTGGCAGGTAACGCCCCTATATTGTAATGTTTTTAATTTTGTCTGTCAGCTGAAATGAGTTTTTTATATTGAGATCCTAGGATATAATATTTTTTAGAATGCTTCCAATATGTTTTGCAAGACCGTACAGAAACATATTGGTCTTAGCGGCGTATGAGGTTTGTGTATTTTAGGAAGTCCGTAAAGTCTTGGCTTATTGGCACCTGAAGATGTTAGCTTATGTTTTGTCTTTGGTTCGATTCTATTCTGTTTATACAGTTCGTTTATTATATTATTGTTCTTCCTGAGCAATTTTTGTGTTGGGTCATTCCTAATAGTTTTGTAGGTGTATTTATCTTTGAGCATCTGTCCCATTTTTTGTACATATTCGCTCTTATACATCAGTACCGTTTTATTACCCTTATCAACGGTAGTTAGTCATGTTTATGTTGGTTGAAAAAGCTTTTAGTGTCCGTGTATGTTTTGAGTACAAAGTTTTCCTTTTGCCGGAATATGTTTATTTTTGGCTGCAACGTCGCTCATTACCGTATCTTTAACCCTGTCGTCTTCAATACCTTGAATGCCTTGTTCCAAGTCTGCCACAATTTCTATCGGGAAAAATGTTTTTCGTGATACCGCTATTGCGACCTTGTTACCAAGTGACAGCTGGTCTTTGTTAACGAACCAGTCGTCGCTGAATGTCATACCAAACTTAGTGACATTTTTTGAAAATTTTCTTTGGATTTTATTGCTGTGTATCTCTCGTGTATTTGTGGCGATTTGTATGGAAAGTGGTTTATGATCCTGCATAATGCTATCGCAACCCGTTTCTTGAAGTCTGTTTTGTAATGTTTATCGTTTTAATAATTTTTACGTTGATGTTGCATTCTTTAATTTCTAACGGGTCAATTCTGTGCGTAACCAGTAATTTTGTACCTGGAAGATTATCTAACCGAAAATCGTAACCGTTGGTAATGCAGTTCATGTAACCGCGATTCTAGCGTACATGACAACGCTGTCAAAAACAAACAATGTACAATAGAGAATAAAATGCAGACGCAAACGAAACTTCGTGTAAAAACGTGCTTATATTGTTTATTAATTCTTGCGAACTATTATGTGTACAAAATTTGCGGTATTTTCTGTCCACAAATATATTTACAAAACACGTCCAATTTTTCGCGCTACGCGATGTAACCACCTATTTTGGTGGTTACGAAATTGAACTGGAACTTAAGCCGGCAGAATACCAAAAGGGTGTAAAAGTTTCCAAACTATTTATTTGCCGGTAAAAAGAATGTTGTTGTTGTAACACTAGAATTAGGGCGTAAGTGTAAAATTTTCAGTAGACCAGATAGAACAATATTGTATTCTGACTAGGTCGCGTCGGGTTATATCCAGTTTGAAGCAGTGTTGTATTGTCGTCGTCTTTCCTTGGAAGTGTGACGGTATGATGCCATAATTATTATATCGAAGTAGAAACTTTTAGTCACCGATTGAGAACCACTGCATTGCCAGTTAGCTCACCTAATTAAAGTTCTCTATTTGCTTATGTGCCTATGCATTTATTATTCAAGGCCATGACCACCGCGGTCATTCGCCTTAACTACCGATATGCATTGGCAAATAGGCTAGTAAATATTATTGCTGTCTAACGTTAGTCACTCAACCATTGTTTGATCTCTTTACATCTCTTTTTTCATTACATGAATTCATATGTACATACACACTTACTTGTATGCTGGAAAGTGTAGTTATGTCTACAGCAACTAACTTATTGCCTTTTGTATAAGAGAATTTTTGTATGTTTCCGCTACTCATTAAATATGTATTTAAGAAAGTAAACTTGTAAAATAAAGTTAGTCTAACAGCTGACCACCGGTGTCAACACTTCGCCCCATAATCGTACTTGCAATACAGGTAGTCTTCATTTGATCGCGGTTACAAAAAACGCTTGTAATCCTACATTTTTTGGCGCCCAACGTGGGGCACGATATTCGTAAGGAAGTGAAACACTTATTTTGGAATCTGGTGGTCAGGTTTAGACCCCTCATCGCCATCGTTGGACGTGCTGCAAACCATCGTCATCACTGTCTTCAAGCAACGTAGCCATCACCGTTCTTGGACAAAATCACCATCACTACAAACTCGCTATTTCGCACATTTATTACTGCTGTCGCTTCAACTCAGTTCACGCATTTGGGACGTTGCTGTTTTCCAGTCTACGGTCACCATCGGTACCATTAGATTGAATCGCCGCTGCCGTTGCTTGCACTGCAGTAAAACCCACTTATCATCACGAACGTATGTATGTATGTATGCACACTGATTTGATCACCCGTTTTACATATATAGCTTGCCACGGTCGCAACCTTTTCTTTTTCGCTACCAGCCTACTTTGATTGTTGTAAATTTTTTGTCAAATTTAATTGCCTTTGAAAATGTCTTTAGATGGATTAAAGCAACAGCGCGCGAATACTAAGAAAAGTATTACTCGCATTAAAAACGTTGTGGAGGCTAGTTTGCGGCCCGGAGGTAAAATTCTTTCAGCTGCCGAATACAAATGTCGCTTGGGCATTCTCGAATCATATTTTAAGCAGGTACTGTCTATTCAAACGGATATTGAAAAATTGTATATCGACGATGGAGGACGCGCCGGCCTTGAAGATTTATATGTCACCACGAAACTAGTGATACAAGCACACCTGTTAGACGATCATAACACTTCTCTTTCGGAAACTAGTTGCGTTGTGCAGCAAAACACAAAGTTGGCGAAACTCAAACTCCCAACGTTTAGTGGCAAGTATTCTGAGTACCAGAATTTTATTGTATCCTTGAAGCAGGTAATTGACAAAGAATATAGCCTTTCAAATATTGAAAAATTTAACCATTTGCGGAACTCACTTCAAGGTCAGGCTTTAGAAACAGTCGATGCTTTTCAGGTAACTAACGAAAATTACCCTAAAGCATTGGAACGGCTAAAGGAAAGGCACGATAACAAAACTTTAATTTTTTTGGAAAACATCTCTTCTTTATTTGAATTATCATCTCTTTCGAAACCAAGTCCTTTGCAGTTGAGAAGCCTTATCGATAAGGCTTCTGCCATTTATGGGTCACTTCTTGGGTAGCGATAAACAAATCTCTCAAGCTATGCTTATTTATTTGGTATTGCAGAAGTCGGACGAGCAAACGAATAAAAAGTGGAAAGAATCCTTGGATTTTAAGACATTGCCGACATGGGACGATTGTGTAAAGGTGTTGGAAAGGCACTGCCAATATTTGGAATCGATGCAAACTGCATTTGCCGAATCATCAGTTTTTTCAGGTAGTAGTAAACTTACCACAAATAAGGGAAAGAGCCAGATCAAAGGATTCTCATTCACTTGCTCAAACACACCGTGCTGCGTTTGCTCAAATGCGCATCACAAAATTCACAATTGCGATCGCTTTAAAGCATTCAACCCCACTCAGCGTTTTGACCAAGTGAAGAAAATTGGACTCTGCATCAACTGTTTATCGAAAGGACATCAACTATCACAATGCCCTTCATTTCACAGATGCAAGGTTTGTCAAAACAGCACCACAGCTTACTCCATCGAGGGTCCACTGAAACCCAAGTAACTTCATCATCATCAAACGGAGCAGCAGTGCATACACACACACACAACTCGTCATCTGACCAAGTCATCATAGCAACTGCCAAGGTTTTGGTTCGCGATTCGTCAGGTGCTTATAGACTGGGTAAGGCCTTGCTGGATTCGTGCTCCCAGGTGAATTTTATCACCGAGGAATTTGCGCAAAGATTGTCGTTACCAAAATTTAAGCAAAACATTGAAATCCAAGGTATCGGTAAGTCGTCAACAACTATTAAATACAAAACCTCCACTAATATAAAATCGCAGCAAAGTGAATTTGAGCTTCCTCTAACGCTTTGCATAACCCCCACATTGCGTATCAGCCAGATCCCCAAATCGATACTTCTTCTTGGAATATTCCAAATAATATTGCGCTCGTAGACGACGAATTTCACTTACCAAAAAAAATTGATTTGTTGTTAGGTACGGATACCTTCTTTAGTCTCTTGGCAGTTGGCCAAATCAAACTTGGAACGAACTTACCAATTTTGCAAAAAACTTCATTAGGATGGGTTTTATCGGGCCGTTACCGATCAAGCAATACTTCGTCTCAACGTTTATGTTTATTTTCAGCCAACGACTCTGTGGAAACCAATATGGAAAATTGAGGAAATTGCAGCTAATGCCGAGCCTTGGACCCGAGAACAAACCGCTTGCGAGCAATTATATAAGACTACGGTTTCAAGGAACCAAACTGGAAGAATCGTAGTAAAACTGCCCTTCAAGGATGATCCCTCTCGCTTAGGCGACTCGTATACCACAGCACTAAGACGCTTTCACGCACAAGAACGTCGCTTATCAAAATCATCTCATTTGAAGGAGCAATACCAGGATTTCATGGACGAATACGAGAGACTGGGGCATATAAGCATCGTGGAGTTTCCGAATTTGAAAGAACCCCATTATTTCATTCCACACCACTATGTGTTGAAGCCCACCAGCACGACAACAAAACTTCGTGTCGTTTTTGATGCTTCCTGTTGGACCACATCACAGAAATCTCTAAACGACATTCAAATGGTTGGTCCTACCATTCAAAGTGAGCTAATTCTTCTCCGTTTTCATTTATACAGATTTGCTCTAACCGCTGACATAGTTAAGATGTACAGGCAAGTACTGGTGGATGAAAATGACAGACGTTTTCAGTATATTTTGTGGAGGAGGTCTCTGGCGGAAGAAACTCACATCTATAAATTAAATACCGTAACTTATGGAATGGCTTCTGCACCGTATCTGGCTAAACAAAGTTTAATATATTTGGCTGAGCTACATCAAGATCAGTTCCCACTTGCCTCTAACATCGTTAAATGATCATTTTACGTCGACGATTTGTTGTGTGGCTCAGATAATTTGACTGAACTCTTACAAATAAAGGAAGATCTCCTACAACTGTTAGCTTTGGGTGGATTCGAACTGTCAAGGTGGCATTCAAACCATCACCGATTTAGACAGGATAACATCGCGAAAAATCTCAACTTAGATGAAACTGTCACCAGCGCCCTAGGTCTTCGATGGGATCAAGGACGCGATATTTTGTTGTTTTCGTTTGAACCAAGCAAATATCAAACAAGTCGTATAACGAATCGCTTCATACTTTCAATTGCATCATCTTTGTTCGACCCTCTTGGTTTGTTGGCTCCCATTGTTATTAAATCCAACATTTTATTACAGGAGATATGGCTGCTTAAGTTGGATTGGGATGAATCCGTGCCTCAACACATTCATTCCGCTTGGACAAGTTTTCTTACAAATATATCTAATTTATCAACACTCGCAGTGCAAAGGTATTGTCTATCAGCAAACATTGATTCTCTTCAATTGCATGGTTTCTGTGACGCTTCCATTCAAGCATATGGATGTGCAATATACACACGCACAGTCACCAAGTCCGGTGGCATTAACGTTCATTTACTCACCGCAAAATCCAGAGTCGCCCCATCAAGAAGCAGTCGTTGCCAAAGCTCGAACTTTGCGGCGCACTCCTGTTAGCTCGTCTTTTATCAAAAATCCAATCTATTTTTTCTAATAAATCTTTTAACGTTTTTTTATGGACAGATTCACAAATAGTCTTGCACTGGCTAAAGATGCATTCAATAACGCTTTCGACATTCGTTGGAAATCGGGTTTCGGAAATACAAGAACTAACTGCGGGAGCCCAGTGGAGGCATGTTCCATCACATAGCAACCCTGCAGACATAGTGTCCAGAGGATGTACAGTGAAAGAACTCAGTAGCTCAATTTGGTACACTGGGCCTGACTTTATATACAAAACCATGGAGGCCTGGCCTAGAAACGAAAACAAATGCGTTGATATGGAAATTGTAGAAAGCGAAAGGCAAAAATCGGCATTGAGTTCAACTATAAACAAAAACTATATTCTTGAAGTTATCAATCAAAGGAGCTCCTATACTGGCAGTATTCGATTAATCGGCTGGATGTTTCGATTCATTAATAACCTACGACCCGATGTTGAACATACGAACTCAGTATCTTTCTCTCCGCAGGAATTTGCCCATGCCCTTCTCTGCATAGTTTGCAATCTCCAACAAAAACATTTCGCTAATGATATTAATCTTTTACAGAAAAATTTACATACAAATATACAATTACGCTACTTGAACCCGTTTCTTGAGACGGTCGAAGGATTTCAATTACTGAGAGTTGGTGGGCGGTTGGATCTTGCGGACATTCCAGCAGAGAGAAAACACCCATTATTATTGCCGAGCAAATGCGAATTCACCATCAACTATGTGCGACATCTGCACCAAAGGCATTACCATGCAGGACCAAACGGGCTCGTGGCGCTGACAAGGCTAAAATTTTGGATTATAAATGCGCGCGACGTGGCAAGGTGGGTGGTCCGATCATGCATACGTTGTGTACGCTACAAGCCAAAATGATGCATGAACGATTGACTCCATCACGCCCTTTCGCCCGATGTGGCATTGATTTTTGCGGACCAGTTGATGTGTATCTGCGAATCAGAGGTAAAACACCCTACAAAGCCTACATCGCGATTTTCGTTTGCCTTGCTACTAAGGCTGTACATATAGAAGTCGTTTCCAATCTTTCCACTGACGCATTTCTTGCATCCTTGAAACGAATGATAGGAAGAAGAAGCTTGCCATCTGATATATTTTGTGACAATGCTACAAATTTTGTCGGTGCTTGTAATAAACTTGCGGAATTGAAATCATTTTTATTTAAAAAACAAAATCAGGTATAAATTATTGTGCTAATAAGTTTATAAATTTCAATTTTATTCCCCCCAGAGCACCTCACTTCGGCGAGATTTGGGAAGCGGCCGTGAAATCAGCAAAGGGTCATCTAAATCGCACCATTGCAAACTCACGGTTAACCTACGAGGAACTCACAACAGTCTTAGGAGAAATCGAAGCGGTGATAAATTTTCGGCCAATAGCACCACTATCATCGGATCCAAACGACTACGAATCATTGACACCAGCCCACTTTATCATTGGCGATGCACTAAAGGCACTTCCGGAGCGAAGCGAATCATCGCAAATAAACAATTCGCAACACTGGGCACAAATAACTGCAATTACACAAAATTTCTGGTAGCAATGGTCACATGAATACATCAACGAACTACAAGTACGCTTAAAGTGGTCTAAAGATCGGCCAAACATCGAAAGTAACACTATGGTTATTATACATGAAGACAACTTACCTCCCCAAAAATGGCTAATGGGTAGAATAGTTAATTGCATACCAGGAAAAGATTCGAAAGTTCGTGTGGTTGACGTTCGCACATCGAAGGGAATCATTCGGCGCCCCATTCACAAGTTGGCCATTTTACCAGTTTGAAATGTCTTTCAACGGGGCCGGGATGTTGGGTCACCCATTGAGAACCACTGCATTGCCAGTTAGCTCACCTAATTAAAGTTCTCTATTTGCTTATGTCTCTCTATCTCTATGGCGCGATATACAACAGGTATATCATCATAAACCTCCTAAGAGATTTTTGCGCCAAGCTTCTTCTCTTCCAATTTGTGGTGTGCCGATTTGAATTTTCCCTACAAATTGGTGGGACCTACAGTTTTTTGCCGACTCCGAACGGCATCTACAAAGGAGACGAATTTTTGCTGAGAAGCCTGTCATGGCAGAAATACACTCGGAGAGTTTCCCAAACCACTGCCGAGGGGCGACCCCGTTTTGAAAAACTTTTTTCAAATCACTTTTGATGTTACCTGTACCAGGGCTCGAACCATGGACCTTCGGTGTGGTAGGCCGGCAACACTACCTTCACACCACGGCGGCCGCCAATTTGCTTATGTGCCTATGCATTTATTATTCAAGGCCATGACCACCGCGGTCATTCGCCTTAACTACCGATATGCATTGGCAAATATGCTAGTAAATATTATTGCTGTCTAACGTTAGTCACTCAACCATTGTTTGATTTCTTTACATCTCTTTTTTCATTACATGAATTCGTATGTACATACACACTTACTTGTATGATGGAAAGTGTAGTTATGTCTACAGCAACTAACTTATTGCCTTTTGTATAAGAGAATTTTTGTATGTTTCCGCTACTCATTAAATATGTATTTAAGAAAGTAAACTTGTAAAATAAAGTTAGTCTAACAGCTGACCACCGGTGTCATCACTTCGCCCCATAATCGTACTTGCAATACAGGTAGTCTTCATTTGATCGCGGTTACAAAAAACGCTTGTAATCCTACAATATTATTTTTTAGTAAATCAGGACCTTCAATCCATAATTTGTATATATGTTAGCACGACACACGCCAAATAATAAATATATTTACATACATTCCTATAATTACGCAAGAAGACACCTGTTGCACAAGCCAGACAAATAAATTCCATAACGGAATATAACACCACGAAAATAAGTAGGAATGCAACAAACGGTGGGAAGCGCACTGTCAGCAAGTTCACAAGGAGGCAACAGCAGCGCAGTTGGTAGAGCGGCGACAAAATAAGCTAGATGTAAGAATATAATATTTTGTAAAGTTAGTTCTAATTTGGGCATTAACAAATAAAGGAGCCTTAGCTCCCAATAAAATCTTTTTTTTTCGTATTAATAACGTTCTGTAATTTAACTGGCGCCCGAGCAGGGACCAGCGCGAGTGCCGTAAAGTAGTAGTGCCTGAAAATCTAAAAGTAAGGCCACGCGAGTGACGTATGTAACAAAACGATAAAAGTGCCCGAAAAATAACAAGTAAGGCCACGCGTCTACAGCGGCATCGGGAAGTGGAATAAGCAGTACGACCGAGGTACCCAAGTACTAGGAGGGAAAGGGACGAACACCGAAGCGGCAAGAACCCCACATCCAGCGTTGGACATGATACTAGCGTAAGATTAGTGATAAGTAAATAATTGGAAACAAAAAAATAATAACAATTTCAATAAAAAAAGAGGAAAGTAAATTATAAATTATTGTGAAAAGTAAATTTAATTGCGTTTTGTGAACCAAAGGAAAAATTAACAAGAAATTAGCAAACAAATCCATACAATTTAAGAATAAAATTTATACAGAAATCATTGTGAAAAGTAAATTGAGTTGCGCTTTGTGAAACAAAAGGAAAAATTAGCAAGAAGTTAGCAAACGAATCCAAAAAAAAAATAAAAATAGAAATAATAAAAATTTTTTTTTATACAGAAATCATTGCGAAAAGTAAGTTGAGTTGCGTTTTGTGAACCAAAAGAAAAATTAACAATAAAATTTAAGGAAAAAGGAAGTTATACAGAAATCATTGGTAAAAGTAAATTGAGCTGAGCCTTGTGAAATAAAAAGGGACTAACAGGAAATTAGCAACAAATCAAATAAAAAAAAAAAAAATAAATAAAAAAATTTTTTAGAAAAATGCCAGGATCCGCGGAAGAACTCGTTGATCAACTGAACCAACTTAGGTTGGAATATAGAGGTGCCCATCAGGGAAATCCTCCCGTCGCGAATCCGACTGGAATAGAACCAGCAGTTAGGGAGATGTTAGGTGAAATGAATAGGGCTTCCCTTAACGATCTGCCACCAGATCATAGTGTGACATTAAATGCACAAAACATAAATGATTTAGACAGGGTACCAGACATGGTAAAATGCCTGAGAGAATTCTCAGGACGACCAGGAGAGTTTAGCTCCTGGGGAAAGAGTGTCGATAGGATACTAAAAGCATACGAGTTCTTGCAAAATACACCCAAATATTTCGCCATATTACACACAATTAGACACAAAATTGTCGGCGATGCAGACACGGCTCTCGAATCATATAGCACTCCACTAGATTGGACACACATTAGGAAGTGCCTCATGATGCACTATTCCGACAAGAGGGATATCGGTACTCTAGAGTACCAAATGACTACATTAGCCCAACGCCACGATGATATTTCTACCTTCTATCAGAGGGTCTATCAACACCTTTCACTAATCCTCGACAAAATTTCCTGCCTCGACTTTGGCGAAGAGTCCATCAGAGCCATGACAAACTCCTACAGGGAGAAAGTTCTGGATACGTTTATCCGCGGGCTTAACGGAGACCTTCCCCGTCTCCTCAGTATTCGTGAACCAACCACCCTGCCACAGGCACTGCACCTGTGTCAAAAACTTGATAACATGTCCTTCCGAATGAACCACGCGAACACTGTGAATAGATCAATTAACAACGGACCGCCACGACCACCACGAAATACCACAAATTATAACAACAACAGACCCTTTTATCCCGAGCTGACTTATTCCTCAGCACCAAAACCTAGCTTTGCACCGAGGTTGCAACAGTTTAATCGACAAACAAATAGGTACCCAAACAATCCATTCATTCCACAGACAAATCGTCCTAGCAACTACAATAACCCCGGATATGATCAAGGATTCCGCACGGGATATAACGGCCAAACAAATTATCCCCAGTATAACCCAAATTTCCGTTCGAATCCAACAGGATACAATAATCAAAATAATTACCCTAATAATAACAGAAGTAATCTACCACCAAAACCACCAGTACCCATGGACGTAGACCAGTCCATACATTCCAGACAGGTCAATTATCAAAACCGGCCGCAGAATAACCAAAACAATTTCGCGCAGAAGCGCCCTCTTTCTACCCAACATCCTCACGCACCTAATAAAATGCAAAGAACTTTTTACGCCGATACGGGCTACACTAAACCGGACGAATATTATGATCAAGCAGATCCTAACCAAATCTACGAGGATAATCCCGTCCCAAATAATTACGGAAGCGAAAATCAACTGGAACATGTACCAAAAAGCAACCTTAACTTAATCACAAACAACAATCCGGCCCCGGACGACCTGGATTGCACTGAACTAGATACTATTCATTTTTTAGATTAACGCCATCTTCACTCCCCTATTACGAGTTCATTGCTAAGAGTGGAGATGGACTAGACTTTTTAATAGATACCGGCTCAAATAAAAATTACATACAATCCTCTAGGATAAGAAATCCAATTCCTAATGAGCATACCTTTAAAGTTAACTCTGTCGCAGGAGACATAGAAATCACTCACCACACATACGTGGATATCTTCGGACACGGCGTAGGCAAAATTAAATTTTTCATTTTACCAACATTAAACTCCTTTCATGGAATAATAGGTAACGATACGCTCAAACAACTACAAGCAACAATCCACACCGATAAAAATATGATGACAATTTTCGAGAATATAGCTATCCCTCTAAAGCAAAGAGTGTCACAAGAAGTGAATAATGTAGGAATAGAAATGCCACATCTTTCTGCCGAAATGCAATCAAAAATTAATAACATAATTGGGAAATGCCCCAATCTATTCTCGGATCCCGATGAAAAACTAACATATACTACCTTAGTGAAGGGCGAAATCCGCACTACTAGCGACACACCCATATATTCCAAGCCTTATCCTTATCCAATGGCGCTTAAAGAAGAAATCGAACGACAAATAGAGGAACTTCTAGATAACGGGATAGTTAGGAAATCGAAATCCCCCTATAACTCACCAGTCTGGATAGTCGACAAAAAGTTGGATGCCTCCGGTAAAAAGAAATACCGGATGGTGATCGATTATCGCAAGCTCAATTCAATTACAATCCCCGATAAGTACCCCATACCAGAAATAAATGAAGTTCTTGCAAACCTCGGAAACAATTCACTATTTACCGTTATTGATCTTAAAAGTGGATTCCACCAGATACCACTCCGTGAGTCCGATATCGAGAAAACGGCATTTTCCGTAAACAACGGAAAATACGAATTTCTCCGATTGCCATTTGGGCTTAAGAATGCTCCGTCCACATTTCAACGAGCACTGGATGACATCCTCCGGCAACATATCGGTGTAAGATGTTACGTCTACATCGACGACGTGATAATATTTGGGAAAAACGAAGAGGAGCACTTAAAAAATATTGAATTAGTGTTCAGAACCCTAGAAAGAGCAAACATGAAAATACAGTTGGATAAGTGTGAGTTTGCTAAAAAGGAAGTCGAATTCCTGGGGTACGTTGTTACTCCGGGAGGAATAAAAACAAACCCAAAAAAGATAGAAGCCATAGTCAATATGCCTCCTCCTAAAAATCTTAAGGAACTGCGTTCGTTCCTTGGCATGGCAGGCTATTATAGAAGATTTATTCAGGACTTTGCCAAGATAGCTAAGCCACTTACGGCCATTTTGCGAGGCGAATTCGGAAATATTTCCAAAAACGCATCAAGAAGGCAATCCATTACCCTAGCTCAGGAAGCATTAAATGCATTCGATAAAATAAAAAACACCCTTACTTCACGAGACATCGTTCTGTCCCATCCGAATTTCGAAAAGGACTTCGAACAGACGCATCCGACTTCGCAATAGGCGCCGTACTATCACAAAATAAAAAACCCATAACATACATATCTGGAACCCTCAACAAAACCGAAGAATCTTATGCAACCAATGAAAAGGAGATGCTGACCATTATATGGTCCTTAAGCTCCTTAAGGAATTACTTGTACGGGTCAAGAAAAGTAAATATATTTACCGATCATCAACCGCTTACATATGCCTTAAGTACAAAGAATACGAATAGCAAAATGAAACGATGGAAAGCCATCTTAGAGGAATATGATTACGAACTGAGGTACAAACCAGGAAAATCAAATGTAGTAGCGGACGCACTGTCAAGGATACCGAACCAAGTTAATTCACTCACACCCACCACTCATAGTGATGAGAGTTCAGGTCATAATTTGATACCATGCGCGGAGGTACCAATAAATGTTTTCAAGAATCAGATTTTTCTTAGGGAAGCAGAAACAGCATCATACCAATTTAGAATAATCTTTCCGACCATTCACCGGCATATAATAGAAGAACCACGATTCAACGAACAAAATATCGTGGCATTGTTTAAAAGATATCTAAATCCGTCCGTAATAAACGGTATCCATACAAACGAAAGGACAATGGGAATAATCCAAAACATTTTCCCACAACATTTTAGGAATATCAAATGCAGGTACACGCAAAAATTGGTCGAGGACATTACCAGCGAACAAGAACAGGAGGAAATTATCCTGAAAGAACATCTCAGAGCCCATAGAAATGCTAAGGAAAATAAAATTCAGATTTTGGAGGGCAGCTATTTTCCCGGTATGGTGAACAAAATTAAACGAATCGTGGGAAATTGTGCAGTGTGCAAGGAAAACAAATACGAGAGGCACCCTAATCAGCCAAAATTGGCAGCCACCCCACTGCCAACCTTTCCGGGACATACAATACACATAGATATATTTCTGACTGAGGGAAAAAGAGTCATGACCGCCCTAGACAAATTTACGAAATATGCGGTAACGAAAATGTTAAATAGTAGGGCAATAGAAGACGTTAGGAGACCGTTACGAGAAATTTTGTTTTCATTTGGCGTCCCAAGGATAGTGGTAATCGACAACGAGCCATCACTCAACTCAAATTCCATCATGTTTATGATGAGGGATGAGTTGGGGATCGAGGTCTATACTACCCCACCATATAAGAGTCAAGCAAACGGACAGGTGGAGAGATTCCACTCAACCTTAACCGAAATTATGCGCTGCATTAAAGAGAACGGCGGGCATAGGAATTTCGAGGAACTGCTGGAGCGAGCGGTTTCCGAATACAACCACAGCATCCACTCCGTTACGGCGAAAAGGCCAGTGGACCTATTTTTTTGTAGGAACGTGACCTTCACACCAGAGGATATAGAACGTACAAGACAAAATAACCTGCAAAAGCTAGCAGAAAAACAAAGAAAGGATATCGAATACCACAACAGAGATAAGCAAGAAATTAAGGAATACCTACCCGGACAGGTCATTTTTGTTAAGAAAAATAAAAGATTAGGTACGAAATTAAGTAAACCATACAGTAAAGAAATAGTTAGGGAAAATAGGAATAGCACAGTACTAACGGAAAAGGGACGAGTTATACACAAAAGTAGAATAAGAAACTGACTAACGTTTTCCTTCCTACAGGCTTCTTCTGCCAATGTGCCTCGCAGAGGTACAGATTCTCGACTACTCTAACTCCCAACTTGCAACAATAGAAAAAGGAACGGCCAAACTACAGACTGGAACATTTAGAATGATACATGAAATCGACATTGACAAATACAACGAAATCCTGGAGCATATAGAAATGAAAACGCAAGCAGAAGAACTCTATAAAAATCCGAATTATCCCTTCTTACCCCTTCTTATATCACAAATCAGAGGTCATCTAAATAATCTAAAAATAGAAGGAAGATCGAAAAGATCACTAAATTTCATAGGTAGTGCGTGGAAATGGATTGCAGGAAATCCAGACCACGAAGATCACGAAATAGTTTTGAATAAATTAAATAACGTTCTTGAAAATAATAATAATCAGGTCATTATTAACAAACTAACAATAGAAAAGATAAACGAAATTACAGATATTACAAACAATATTACTAAAGAATTGAAAAATGACAAAACCAGAGAAATAGGAGCATTTTTGAAATTGAAATATAAATTAGAAATTTTGAAGGAAGAAATTATAAATATTGCATACGCAATCCATTGGGCCAAAGCCAATATAATAAAGCGAAGAAGTAGATATGGCCAAACAAATTTTCGAAAAAGATAACATTCCATTTATAAATTTAGACGAGGCTTTAGAGTTTTCACAAATTAAAATAGCAACAAATGGCAAAATAATCCTTTATATCATAAGTCTACCTACGGTAGAAGCACAAACTTGTAAAACAGTAGACATTAGAGCAATAAAGAAAAACAATAAGATTAATAAAATAAATTTCAAATCAATACTTATCTGCGAAAGCAACCTTTATGGCATACAAAAAAATTGTAAACAATACAACTCACTTCAGATATGTTCAAAAAATAATTTGTTAGATTTAAGTAAGGACTATTGTATAAGTAATCTCTTAAACAGCCGCTTGCCAAACTGCACAGTGACCAACAGTCAACACATACCGGAATTCGAAGCACTCTCACCAGACATCCTATTTTTGAACGACTTTAAAGGAGAAATCCTAATAAACGAAGAAACTACATCTCTTAACGGTACATTTATAATACATTACAACAACGCTACAATTACAATCAACGGAAAAAAATTTTCCAATACGGAAAAACGCACAAGCAATCCCCTACCCGCTATACTACAGCCATTTTCGGAATCAAACAGAACCGAAGAAATATTGTCCTTGCAAATGTTAAAGCAGATAAACATAAATAACACAAAACTAATAGAATACACAAAATCTGCAACCCATTTCAACTATGCCACTAATATCAGCATTGCGCTGGTAGCAATAATCATCATTATATTCGTTACAAAGTCAAGATTACCCCTCAAAAAGGTCAATCAGAACCAGTCCATCGAATTAACAGAAACTGCAATAGAGGGGCTTAATCAAATATTCCAAAAACCCAGCACTTCAAACGAGGACGTTTGAACTTCAGGGGGGGAGCTGTTAGCACGACACACGCCAAATAATAAATATATTTACATACATTCCTATAATTACGCAAGAAGACACCTGTTGCACAAGCCAGACAAATAAATTCCATAACGGAATATAACACCACGAAAATAAGTAGGAATGCAACAAACGGTGGGAAGCGCACTGTCAGCAAGTTCACAAGGAGGCAACAGCAGCGCAGTTGGTAGAGCGGCGACAAAATAAGCTAGATGTAAGAATATAATATTTTGTAAAGTTAGTTCTAATTTGGGCATTAACAAATAAAGGAGCCTTAGCTCCCAATAAAATCATTTTTTTTCGTATTAATAACGTTCTGTAATTTAACTTATATGTACACTAGAGCGGGTCGATTTAAAAATCGCTCATTGCTCTGTGAAAATGGTATTCTAGGGATCAAAATAAGAAACCTTGCCGAAGGAACCATACCTCTAAAACGAATTCTGATGTCCCGCAATTTGGGTCGAACTTTTGGGTAGGGGCAAGTTTTGAAAAATCCCACTTTGACCAAATGTATGACCGACCCCCACTAACTTTGGAGGCCCGACCCACCGATGCCAGTGGCACACCCCCTGGAACCCCCCTGGGGGTTCACCATACAAACATTTCAAAAAATCGCCGGTTTTGCACTTTACATGAAAAAATCAGCGAAATGCCAATGTTTTTTCTTTATTTTTATTTATTTATTTATAATAATATCTATTTTTTCTCTTAAGAAATTTATTTAGTCAGAACATATGCAAATGAAAAAAATGATTTAAGTGAGTTATAGAAAAGAAACTAAAAAAAATTATTGTTTGAAGTCTTTTTTACTTTCAAGTCTGGGCAATTTCGCACGGCTCTCTAATGTCGTCGCCATAACAGCCTCTACAGTTTCCGGTATAACCCGTTTGGAAACGCTAGCTCGCAATTGAACATGTCGTTCCGTTCCTTGTATGTGTGATGGAATTTTTGGATCATTAAACGGTGGATCATCTTGATTTAAATACTCTTTCAATGTATTGTACGGAATGCTTCGCGTGAATGGTGGTTCAAATACGATATTTATATCATTCAAATTGATCATTTCCGTATAACTTGTGCAATTAAAGGTCATATCTGGTTTTTTATAAACTCTAAGTTCCATTGGCTCGTCAACATCGGTTCGATAGCGTAGAATTTTCTTGATGGCACAGTCGCGCTTTTCTTTCCTATCATCAAACAACATTGATAACAAGATATTTTCCGAATGCGCATAATATGAATTATCTTTAATTACTTGATTGACAATTTTGCGTAAACGAGGTTGTAGAAATCGTGACCAACCAATGAACTTGAAAAATAATGCACTGCCGTACACGACAGAAATGTAATACTTGATATTGAAGTACGTTGACACATAACATTTAATTATAAATTCAACCAGAATTCTTAAATTTGCATCTGGATTTTCCGTTGTCACATATAATCGCAATAATCTAGCGGCCTTGGTGAGCCACCGAGAATGTACAATTTTCCCTGGTTTGATGTTAGCCAGATCCACCGGAACCACGCCGCTAGAAATTGCATGGGCCATGTCGTATAAGTACTTCGAATCGGTGGAAAATTCAATTTTTTCTGGAGCAGGGGGCATATTTTGCAACTCAATTTTCTGGAAGCCTTCCACCACCTGAAAATATGTAACAATAAAATAATTAAAAATGGTTGACAATTATAATAAATGAGTGATAGCAATAACTTACCGGAAGAGTTTCACAAGTTTCGATTTGACGGCTCAGTTTTCCGGTTGCCGATCTTGGTCCAGTGCTGGTTGATTTATCCAAAGCTTCAAACAAATGCCGAAACGGAAGTTCGTTGAAGTGTAGAAGGCAAACGAACCAATGCAATGGTCTTTTTAACAGCAATTCGAATCGTCGTTTAATTCCACCGTGTTGGCCAGTGTTTGTTACCTCACCGTCAGTGCATATTCCAATTAATGCATTCAGTGATATATTTTTGAAAAAACCATTTACTATGGTTGTTTTGTATTCAGCGGTTTCATGTTCCAGTCTTACGTAACCAATCAATTCAGAATTGGGTTCTCTCAAAATAACAAGATGAGGTTCTTTTACCATCCTAGTATGATACTTCTCATCAATTTTATCTATCGTTAAAGTATCATCTTTTCTGCCATCGAATGAAAGCGCTAACAAATTGGTATCATCTAACCGTTTGCGAAGCACTTCTTGTCTGCATTTCTCTTTTTCTCTGCGAAATTTCGATTAATCCATGATGAGAGGTTTTCCATGCTTATCTTTAATTTTAAAATCTTGCAAAAGAGCGGTTCCCAATGCTGATGCTACTCTGTCAGGCACACCAAATCGGTCACATACCAAGGCAAAGTTAAAACAATCGTATCTCTCTGTGTATTGTGAACTTGTGCTTCTATCCATATCTTCTTGAACCGGTGGCGGTGCATATGTTGAATCATCGGGATCTTGGTATGTTGGCATTGATGACATAGACGTTGCTCATTGCTCTTCAGTTTCCATCATAAATGCATCCATTGTTAGTCTTCTCTGATTATGTTGATCGTACATGAACTCTTTGAGGCGTTCGGGAACCCAGCCGCATGCACATGGAGCTGCCTTCAAATCGCATTTACATGTTCCAATGTAAAAAATTGTTTCCAGAGATTTTACATACTCTGTAAATTGTTGGGTGTTGTTTCTTCTCTTGATTTGCTCTTGATACTTGTCAAGCAATTTATTCAATTTATTAAATACACTTTTTTTCAGCATTATTTCCATGCCAAGTTTTTTCCAAATTCCAATCAACTTATCTTGTACTTGAATAGTGAATGATTTATGGGAAAACTTTTTTTGTTCTGTTTTAGCACGTTCGCTTAAGTAAAAATTATATCTCAAGATATCCAGATGGGTTGGTAAATTAAGATCAGTTAAATCAGTAGACACACCAAAAACAGTAACATCATGCTTGGGTATATGACTCATTTGGTTTTCGATAGTTGTTGATGTAGTTGCTTCATCTTGCGGTGTAGAGGATGGTGGATTCATTGTAAACTTTTTGATTTGGAATGGTCACTTCACTTATTATTTTTTTTATCTGAAATTAGCACTTCACACTTTGAGTTCTTCACAACGACTTAATCCATTCACAAAAACTGTTGCGTTATATATGGTCTACGAGACGAGATAATAAGAATGAAATGGTAATTTCAATTCTACCTGCTGTCTTGTGGTGGCATGAAAAAAACAACACAAGCAATTTTACGATCTGCAATTGTGTCATAGTGATACCTACATTTTTTAAAACGGTTGAATAAAAAACCCATACGACTATGTTTACGACATGCAAATGCATCACAGTGATGCCTTGGTTTAAAAGGGTTGTAAAAACGCTAATTTCTAATAATTTTTTTCAATTTCTTTTCTATTACTAAGTTAAATTAATTTTTTCATTTACATATGTTCTGACTAAATAAATTTCTAAAGAGAAAAATAAACTCCAAAAAGAAAAAACATAGGCATTTCGCTGATTTTTTCATGTAAAGTGCAAAATCGGCAATTTTTTGAAATGTTTGTATGGTGAACCCCCAGGGGGGTTCCAGGGGGTGTGCCACTGGCATCGGTGGGTCGGGCCTCCAAAGTTAGTGGGGGTCGGTCATACATTTGGACTCGATTGGAGCACTCTAAATGGGTCAAAGTGGGATGTTTCAAAATTTGCCCCTACCCAAAAGTTCGACCCAAATTGGGGGACATCAGAATTCGTTTTAGAGGAATGGTTCCTTCGGCAAAGTTTCTTATTTTGATCCCCAGAATATGATTTTCACAGAGCAATGGGCGATTTTTTTTGCCTCCCCACAAATCGACCCGCCCTAATGTACACATTTGTAGAAAAAAATGTATATTAATCTTTTTGTGTGTATCCAATTAAAGTTAGTAAACAGACCAGAAAAATTAAAAAAGTCAGATTTCCCAGGGCAACGGGGGCAGATTTGAGAGACACTTACTACTAGAGGAAATATTAACTGATGCCTTATAAATTGTCTCATTATATGTTTACATAAATTCATTGAAAACACCTTGACGGTTTTATGGCTTAACGATAATTGTTAATCGGCTTTTCTACAGGTGTAAGCAACATATGCTTGGTCATGATGTAGTTTTTGTAATGCCTTAGGTTTAAGTTTTACTTTCTTCACCGGTGAGGTTTGTATATGCGCTATGACATATTGCACAAACCAAGCTGTGGTCTTTTGAATTTAATACCTAAAGAACGAAAGATTTCGAAATAGTTCGTTACTAAAACCGGATCATTAAATTTCGACGTATAAAAACTATATAGCTTCGAAATTTTAGATCACTTTAAATTTACAACATTTTGGTGTGGCTTGTGCTTCTCAATAAAGAGTCTGTGCGGTGGACTGTATTTGCCACGACGGTCTCCCAAAATAGGTCCCCCATACTCTTGCTGAACTTTGCATTTATTCACTGATTAGATCGTTTGTTCGGTTTCCCCAAATATTTTTAAGAAACGTCATTTACATACCCTTTGCCTTTTAGAAGTAATTTAAAATGGCACAAAAAGTTATACTTTCGGTATCGAGGATTTTCGGATTTTCGAAACGGTGTAGAATTCAACTTTGGGTGAATCCCAATTAGTACTGCTGATTGCGAAAACAGTAATTACTTCAATATTCTCAGAAGTAAAACTTAAGGTCGACTTAGTAGAGGGTATGCAAAGGAGCAATCAAAATCTGTATTATGAAATATATCTTTGAGATCGAAAGTTTCTGGCATTTTAGTTTCTTTTTTACTTTTCTGCGCTGAATAAGAAAATAATACGAATTCAGCATACCAATAACACCAAAATCGAGAGATGTCTCTGTTTCGTTGGGCGGTGGCTCTAACACGATGGTCATTTTAGATGGACAGGATTTTGGTTATGAACTCTTCTTAAGTAGGTCTGTAGAGCACTTTATATACTCACATATATTAAATGATAATTTTGTCTGAAAACAAATGTTTGCTTAAAATTTCGGAATATAACATATGTATATCTGATATGTATATAAAACTAGCTGACGGACTTCGTTCTGTCCAAAATAGATCTTTTTTTAGAGTTCATTCCAAAAACTCTCGTTAAACCCGTATTTTTTTAATCGAAAATTAGCGATTGTTCACAATTTTAACTGTGTATAGATTAAACCCCCGATTCTGTCGCCTTGACAGATGGTCAATATTAATAAATAGTCAAGAAAAAAATATTAGTATCATTATTATTTGTGCTGTTTTTGATGCAAAGTTCAAAAACATGATTTAAATATTTTTTTATGTTTATCAATATTGACATATCGTCAAAAACACAGAATCTTATCCTATCAAAAATCTAGTACCAAAAATTCAGTTTGTATGAAAGGTGCCACGCCCCCACTTCCAATGACCCCAAATTTCCTCGATATTTTTGCATTGATTTCGTATATCTTCCACTAAGCTTTGATATTCTGCGCCTAATATCTTTAGTTTGTATGGGAGGTGCCACGCCCCGTAATATTTTCCTCCTTTTTGTTTTCCTAAACATGCGCATATAAATTACAAAATGAAGTATTCCTTTTTGTTTAAAAAAAAAATTCTTCTTAGTCCCTGATTTCAAGTCAATTTCTTTTGAATGATGTTAACTTTAATATTCCCTCCCTAACTTAATATTTCAAACCTATTCTTCTGAAGCAATGAAGACAAATTTTTAATTACATGAGCCGTTCCAGTGTCTGTGTGAAGCTTTAACTCACGTTCAGGCACTTTTGATATTTCGGACTTGCTTTTTACAGTAAAAAAACTCTTCTATCCTCTCTTAAAACATTACTTAAATTGCTGATGAACTTTTTTCTGTAGCTGCGCAGCTTTAGAACTGTTTTGCTTTAATAATTCCACTCTAATTTTGTTTAAAGATTTACATTCATTTGGCCATTTTGCTTTCCCCGACAAAAATGTTAACCCAGAAACGCCCAATTAGCGACTGTTCATGAATATTGCTTTGCATCATATCATAATAATCTATACTAATATATATGTAACTCGTTTTTTCTGATTGCAAAGCTCGATAATCTCTTAACCGAATTTCATGAAACTGAAACATAAACTCTCTAGGCGTACGACATGGTTATATGTTAAAAATAGGGTTAATTCTAGGAATAGGGATAGGGGAAAGTGATGAAGAAGAAATAACAGGTGGGCATTCAGAAAAATATGGTTCTAAAATGAGAAGGGTGGGAGCAAAATTTAATGCCAGTAAAGTTTTGGGCCAAATGACGTCTGCCGGGTCTGCTAGTAACATAATAATTTGGTGTGCTGCTTCTATTTTCCCTCCAAATTGGCAGGATCTGAAAAGAGGGATTAATTTTTACTGAGAAGCTTTTTCAAGGAAATAACAACATTGTTGGGTTTCTGACCACTTCCGACCTTTTGGTGTGGTATAGCAAAAAGGTCTTGTTCTGTTCAGATGAAAAAATTCTACACCTCAATATCAAATTCAGATACCATGTAATTTAATTTTGATTCCATGTATTCAAAGGATATAGGATTCGTATTCATAATATTTTGAATGGTTACGATGCCAGTAGGTAGCGAGTACAAGGCGGTATCGGAACAACAAATCCTTTTCAATAATTTCGTGCATTAGTTTTTCTAATTGATTTTTCAGCCCACTATTGACGTATTACCCAGGTGACACTGTTCGAGTGACACAGTTTTGTCCCTCGCCTATCAGGGATCTTACGCTCATGGGTACACAAAGGCCTTAATTTTTTGGGATTTTTAAAAGACTGGAAACGCATCTATTACAGGGTCAAAATTCTTAATACCAGTCCTTTAAATTTTCCCCGAGTGGGCCAATTCTGAGTCCCCCGTCGCTTTCCCCAGCATAAATGCTTTGCACTCCTAACATAAAATTTTCATTATTTGTTTCGATAATATTTTCAACTAATTAATTTTTTTTCTCTCACTTTAAATTAATTAAATTTAATATCAATTTCTTTTTTTTTTTGGTAAAAGCTTTAGTTTTTCTTAAGTTAACATTTTTACTCTTAATGTATTAACTCAATTTTTGACACGCTTGTCAGTTATGAAGAACACTTTACATACTAACTTCAACTTAATTCGAAATGAAACCATCCACAACATTATTTTTATTGGATATTAGAAGCGGTTACCGATTTATGTTGGGGTGCTGGAAAAGAGTTCAAATTAATCGCACTTAATGGGAGATTGTAGCTATTACCCTTAAAATTATGCAAATTGTAGTGGCCAAAGGGTTTAATTGAGAGGATACTTTCGCCGTTTGGCATAAATGCATATTTTAATAAAATATGATAGCAATAGCCCTTACAGAAAAGTCATGATTCAATCACAATAATGTTAGCTCTCTAGCTGACGTTTACTTTTGACACAGCCATTTTCTAAGTTTGTACGGGTTTCTTTGCAAACGAAAAAAAAGTAGAAGTACTTTTTTCATTAAAAAAAGTAGGAAATTAGTAGTAATATATTTTGCAAAGTCAACTAAATACAACATCAAAACAAGTTATCCCATACCATACGTATCTACAATCAAAATATGAATGAGCTAAAATGAAAATGTTGGTAAAACAAGATTAAAAGTTTGATTTTCGTCTCATTCGGTTAACATGGACTGCAAAATATTGTGGTTTCGGTGTAAGCATAATACCAAGTTTTTCGTCAAACATAGAACCTTAAACTTATCAACTCAAACTCTGAATAATTGCATATTCGTGCTTCTGTCTATAAGGCTACGTTTTTAATAATAATGACAAATGGACAAGATGCATATTTGTTGGAAACTTTTCAGGGCGTAAAGACAAACGGACATAGTCTACCAAGTGGATAGTTAAGTGATACGTTTCAATGAGATAAGATTGGCTCATTTATTCATGCACACAAACTAAAAAGTTGACTAAAACTGTTACTTTATACATAAGTTAAGCTAGAACTGATTTTCAAACTAAGAGAATAGTAGTCAAGTTTTGTCAAAAATAACAGACCTCGAACTCAAGATTGACCTTAGTAAGTAGTTATGTAATTATGCAGTGACAAAACTTTAAGACAACTCTTGCTACATACCAGAATGCCTCGAGTTTTAAACGTCCACAATAAGATCCAGCAACATGCAAGAACTACACTCCCAAAAGTCGATCTAATTAATCCATTTTCTGAAACCAACCTATTTAAAATTTTTTTATAATACTACATTTTTAACTACTAGTTTTACATAATTTCGATAAAAGGCAACCTAGAATGAAAATGACAATTCAAAATATTTAACTACCTTCTAGTGATTGAAAGGGAAAGTATTATTAAAGAAAATAAGATCCTGCGATGTACTAGTATCTAGTGTGATATATATGTTGCTTGAATCCACCAGTTTTTCTGTATCCCTGCCATAATTTCTTAACATTCTTGCACTATTAGATCCTTCAGCATATTTTAGCTCGCTTGAGAAAATCCAATAAATACTCAATGACGTTAAGATCTGGACATTGGGCGGCGTTCACGACTGGTTTTTTAATGCAATGCAATGCTTTACGTTTTGCTTTATTTTTGTGGTCGTTATATTGCTAGAACCATAATTCTTGTTTCATCCCCAATTACTCAACACTTTGGAAAATGTTTCATTTTAAAATTTGTATTTATAATCTCTGGTCTGGTTATAGATTCAATAAATGTTATTATCTACCCAAATTGGCTGCCATACAGCCCTCAGCCATAACACCTATTCCACCATGTTTTAGTTAATACCAAATATTCTTTTTTATACAATGGAAAAAGTCAAAACCCTACCCAATCTCCGGATCTAAACCACATTGGGCATATGTGCAGGAATGGTGATAAATTATGGCAGAGGATGCGGCGAAACTGGTGCGTAGACGTCTTATACAAGCAATAAAGCAAAATGGATATCCCACTAGACTTCTGCGGTTGCCCTTTTAAGGTTTCCTTTCATTTCAGATTAAAGTTTAACTTTCCTATAAAATAAAATACTAAAAAACTTTTATGAATTATTTCTATTCATGTAAGCATGCTCGCTATAAGTAATCTTTAATTTACTTGCATTTTATGTTTTATTTTTATACCATAGATTTCGTCCAGCAGGCATATGACATTCTAATGGAAGTTAAATCAAATATTTCACAGCATTATAGTGAGGATCAGCTCTGGCTCTCTTTTTACTCGGAGTTCCTTTTGGTTATAAAAATTATTCTCTATTATAATCTAGATAAAGAGTAAGTTTTTATTTGAACTTAAAGGTGATGAAATTAAAACACTTATAATTTTAGTTTAAAACCAGTGTCGGTTTTTCATCTGGAAGAACTTTGTAAATTTGGAATACACATAATTTATGGTCAACTCAGTCACATATACTTATTTAAAAGATACATTTCTCAACATGCTGAAGTATTCGAGGAGATGCAGTTATTTTTAAAATGGAGAGAAAGAATTCATTATATAAGTCTACTACACAACATTCCCAGTACGGAAGGTAACAGAATAATGAAGAAAACAAGAGAAAATTTACCCAGTTTACTGAAAATAATATCATAATGGCTCATCACTCAAATTTTAATTTACAAAATTTGTAACAAGACCGTTAAACCAGTCGAGATAAACGAGGAATCAATGGATTGCCCAAGTTTTCCCGACTATCAGTTTTTTATGCTAATCAAAGTCTATACTAGTAATTATTAAATGTTCATAAGAATAATAAAAAAATATGCAGAGCATACTATGCTGCACCCATTTAAATTTCGACAAAAAATGTCTTCCATCCTTGGTTTGTCATAAAATTTCCCATCGAAAATGAATATGTATTTTTTTTGTAAAGGCCATAGTTCTCGCCGCTTTTTGTCTGTGGATAACAGTGGTGCAAATGTTTTTTTATTGAAGTGTAAATCACACAACAGTTACAAAATTTATATCTGCACTGAGGCTTTTTCTATTTAGTTGAGTAAATAATTAAAAAATTGTTTGTGAAACTGTTTGGGTGGCATCACAAAACACGGCTCACATTACGCTTCGAAGTAGAAACTTTTAAAATTAACTATCTAGATGTGTTTTCTTGACAAAAAATCATCAACTTAAAATTATATTTAAAAATGAATTTTGTATCCAAATTTTTTAAATAACTGGCCTCATTTGCCTTTTCCTTATATTTTTCAGGCGAGTTAAGGTTACTTTTTCTAATAGTGGGGATAAACTATATTTCAAACAACTGTATACCTCAAAATATTTGAATAAAATCTATTCAAAGTGCCATTTAATTTAAGATAGTTAATTACAGAGGTTCTGATTTTTATAAAATGTTCATTTATAAAAACTTGTTGTTGTTAACAGTGCTTCGCCTTGCCTATTCAGCACGATCACTCTGAGAATCGTCATCAAGTTTTTCTAACAGAAGTCGAAGAAAGAGGCAGTTCCAACTGTGTTGAGCCAGTGTACCACATACAGGGTAAGTATTTGGAATGGCAGCCTTGACTCTGGACAAGTATGAGTTTAACCTGCTCCAATATTTATTTGCAAGTTGTGCTAGAGTGATTCTAGTCTCCCTAGAGAGAACGCTAGCCGTCTTTGTCGTTCATTAGAATTTATACATGGGGTTTCTCAATGAAGGTGAGCCTCAGATGGCTGTTTCCTTTTAGTTAGAAACGTTTCCAAAATTTTTAGTTCGTCGCCTTTCAACCATAATTCAGCAACTTCCGCACTATTATTACTAGATTTATTGAGTCAAAAGCCGATAAATAAATTGCAAATAAAGCTACATAGTTCTTTTTGTCAGGGTTTTCGTATATGAATTCTGTGCACGATAAGCATGCTGCCATCTTATTTGAGTTTTCTACAAAGCCGAACTGATTTTTTATCTATTGTTGCATTTCAAATACCTTGTCAATGGTACTAAGCTCAGTTATTGGACGGTGGTTTGAGCATAGTTCTTTGCTTCCCGCTTAATGCACCGGAACTACTGTCCTTTAACTCTTCATGATATTGACCTGTGCGAAAACAATCATTGATATATTTACAAAGGGGGTCAGCAAGATAGTTTTTATATTTCTTTATAAATGGTGATGAGATTCCATCAGGGCCGTTTTCGGCTTTTGTATTTAAATTATCTATTCCATTTCTAACTTCTAATATATTACATTCGCTTAAGGCGAATGGACTTTTAATATTACTTGCTGGACTTTCTGTGTAATTTACCACTTCTGGTATTTTAACAACTGTGGTAAAGTATTCATTAAAACGATTAGCAAACTTCCTGCTATTTGTAAAAGTATTAAATCAATTGACTGATATCAGTCACCTTTTCAATTTTCTTTCCATACATTATTTCTTTTAAAATTGACCAAGTTTTGTTTCCAGAGTGTATATTTTCTGTTATTCGATTACCATTGTTTAGGCAACTAAGCTAAATATTTAAATGAATACGGGTGACCCGCCTTAATGCCAATGTCACTCAACCTTATACGGGTACTTTCGTCCACTAACACCAAAACCTTCTTGTGAAGACACTCTGGCATGTCTATGTGTTAGTCGGCAAAAGGACGGTTACCTTTCTTCCAAGATAACTGGCGCTCGTTCAGTTCCCCTAAAAACCGTGTTAAACATTTTTCACAGTCTCAAGCTCGCGAGTGAGAGGAGACTCGTTCACTTACTTTTGGAATCTCCACGCGGACAGCTGCAGCCATCAACCTTGTGTCAGGTAAATTACTTTATCCTTTGTATTACAATTAGCCTTAGCCGACATTGTATTGAATTATGGAATCTTAAATAAAAACTTGAAATACAGTGAAAAATAGACCTCTAGTGATTATAAAGAATTAATCTGCCAAAACATCCTCCTTCTTTTCTTTTCGTTTCAACCCGGTGTCAGTGCAAAAACCCCTCGGAGCTTGAGCTACCGCCCCAAGTGGTTTTTATTCATGGTACATCTACACCGTTTTTAATAATTTTTTACACCAGAACAAAACTCAGCGACCACATAAAGCATAAATATCGCCATCAAGGAAAAGAGATAAGATCAACTATAAGAAGTTTATCAACTGTAAGACACCACAACACAGGACAGTAATTCATATAAAGGGTGTTTTTTTTAGGGGTATAGAACTTCGAATTGAAATAAAACACAAGAAAATCGTTTTAAGGTCCATCAATTTGGCTTTATTGGAAGGATAATTTTATGCCATTAATGTTTAAATATGATTTCGGGCATGTGGCCGCCGCGGCTGGCTCGAATAAAGCCAATTCTACAGGTCCAATTTTCAACCACTTTTTCGAGCATATGGGGCCGTATGTCGGCAATAACGCCACGAATGTTGGCTTCCAATTCCCCTAACGTTTCTGGTTTGTTGGTGTAGACGAGCGACTTCACATATCCCCAAAGAAAATAATCCAATGGTGTCAAATCACACGACCTTGGTGGCCAATTGACAGGTCCATTCCGCGAAATTATGCGCTCATCGAATGTTTCCTTCAATAAATCGATTGTGACGTGCGCTGTGTGGCATGTAGCGCCGTCTTGTTGGAACCACAACTCATCCACATTCATGCCATCCAATTCGGGAACAAAATAGTCGGTTATCATGGCTCTATACCGGTCTCCATTAACGGTAGCTGCCTCTCCAGCATTATTGCGGAAGAAGTATGGCCCAATGACTCCACCAGCCCATAGAGCACACCAAACAGTCAGTTTTTGTGGATGTAATGGCGTTTCAAGGGTCTCATGTGGATTCTCTTCACTCCAAATGCGGCAATTTTGCTTGTTGACGTAGCCATTCAACCAAAAATGAGCCTCATCACTGAACAAAATTTTGCGATGAAAATCAGCATCGAAATCAATCTCATTTTCGGCCCATACACCAAAATCACGACGCATTGCATGGTCTCGCGGCTTTAATTCTTGCACAAGCTGGATCTTGTAAGGTCGCAAGCCAAGATCTTTGCGCAAAATCTTCCATAAAGTTGATGGACAAAGCTCCAATTGCTGTGCACGGTGGCGAATCGATTCATTCGGGTCCTCTTCAACACTTTGCTCTACAGCGGCAATTGTTTCTTCGGTGCGCACTGTTCGACGTCTCTGCGGATGCGTATTATCACATAGAGTAAACGGAGTGCGAAAACGATCCATGGTTAACCGAATTAATTGCTCTGATGGACGATTATGTCGACCATAAAATGGACGGAGCTCACGGTAAACTTCGCGAACTGAACCATTATTTTCGAAATAAATTTGCACGATTTGCAAGCGTTGTTCTTTTGTCAACCTGTTCATGATGAAATGGCAAACCAAACTGAACATAAATGACATTAGAGTTGCCAGATTTGACCACAAAATGCCAGTTTTATCTCTATTCGAAAAACAAACCTGTAAAAAAAACACCCTGTACAAATACCAGCATCAAGCAAAACCTCGAAAAATAACAAACTCTGCTACTCCGAAGAAAATCGAAAACTCGCAAGGTACGTGGTTGCATTTCATGTGCCTTTTTGCATTTAGAAAATTAAGGGCATAGAGGTGATTCTTAGTTGAATTATTATACAACCATAAAAACATTATTCTTCGCGTTTGTTTTTTATTCCTGCGCAGGTTGACTTGTTATAAAACAAGTATAAAGATAAACACTATTCACACAATTCGGTGCACCATAACCTCACTCTCTACGACACTGCTTGCCGATTATTCGCACAAACTATTGCCGTTTTTTTTGACGTTTTGTCTATTAGACTCATTCGCGCCACCACACTTGTCCCAGCTGTAAGCATCCTAATTGCGTAGTTCCAAAGGTCACGCGCGAAGCAAACGCGAACAAAACCATAATTTCCCCTTTTCTCTTTTATTTTTTCTCTGTTTCACACCCGCGTATAAAATAAACATACACAAACGCACTGTTGTGAGTTGCATGATGATAAATATATAAAGAATTAAAGTGAATAATTCGCTTCCTGGGTATTGACGTCTTTTCCCGTGTTAATAAATCTGAATCGAGCGTACCTTCCTCCGGTGCGTAGAGCACAACGAACCCAGAAGCTTGTTCAAAGAAATTAACTCTTGAAACATCTGGCCCACCCCTAACTCTTATATTAATAATGGAAAGCTATATTAGGTTAGCAGACTCAATTATTGAGTACGAAGTGGACTTCAATGACATAGCTGAATCCGACCATACAAAATTTACTCTTGTATTTCAACAAGAGGACCTAAAAGCAATGTGGAGGCAAGCTAGAACCGGCTGCGTTGACTTACTAAATTCAGATACATTATGACTGCAGTCAAGCTGAAACAAAAAATGCTTATGCAGTATATTTACGATGCATGTCCAATATGGCCACACGGCAGGCGATCCTCTCAAAGCCAGAACCTAAAACATAAGACCGGGATGAACGCGATCCAAATATCCGTTGCCCCCTTGCGACACAGATGTTTTTAAGGGTGACTATCTTTCGTGGCCCACATTCAGAGATCTGTTCACGGCCATATACATCTTGAATAAACGTCTCACCCCGATAGAAAACTGTATAATTTGATACAGAAAACACAAGGGGAGGCCAAAGAGATAGTGCACAACCGCCCGCTCACTAATGAAGGGTTTGCCACAGCTTTGCAAAACCTAGTTCACACATTCGAGAACAAACGCATACGGGTGAATACGCAGCTGACGATCTTATTCAGCTTAAATGCGGTTGAGAGGGAATGCGGGCCTTCCATTAAAAAATTACAACGTGACATTAACAACTGCATCGCGTCACTAAAAACGCACAAAATTGATGTATCGAATTGGGAGCAAACTGTCGAAAATAAGACAGAAATTTCAAAATGGGACGACATGGAAAAATTCTTGCAAAGCCGTTTCCAAACGCTAGAAACAGTCTCCGGAATAACCACAGAGAGCGTTGATAGTAAACACCTAAAACTACATAATGGTAGACAATCGACCAAACCTTTACACAGGAAACTTGGCACCTTTCAAACAAGCGTAGCCAAGGTATCGTACAAAATGTGCAATTCAAATGAGCACAAACTGTAACATGGCCAAAAATTCCGGGAACTATCGGTGTCGGAGAAAATCACCTTCATAAAAAAAATTGTTGCGTCAGCTGCCGGTCCGCTAGACATACTGTGTCTAGGTGTACTAGCTCATACAAGGTGGCGCAAAAGTAATCCTCCTATCAGAAAATGCTATAAATTTTGCGATTGGCCCCTAAAGTCAGTTCTGTTTTGACCTTTGTGTAGTAAACACATGCGAAATACACGTTAATAAACAATGTTACGCTACACTGCTCCAGAACGCGGAAATTGCTGACTATTTATTTGACCAATAATCGGTCGGGGCCAAACGGTTACTGTGAATGGTGAGCGCTACAGAGCAATGATCAACGAGTTCTTTTTGCCGCAACTTGATGAATTGGGATTGGAAAACATGTGGTTCCAACAAGACGGTGCAACAGCACACACTGCACGTGCCATAACCGATATGCTGAACATCGGAAGCTTACTTTTGCGCCACCTTGTATAATTGCGGCATGTGCTACCAAAGTCATCACACGCTCTTACATATTCAGGCAGGGGCAAAAACCCCAACCGACAAATCGACCAATTCGCACCCCAAATATAATATCCCAAGCACCTCAGCTCAGGCTCAGCAGAGACGTAACTCTGCCAATATAGAAACCAGCGCTTCAAATAGAGTAAATTCTTGTTTCGCAAACACAAACAAGGGAATTTTATTATGAATAGCGCGCGTGAACATTTGCTACAACAATGCTAATATTTCTGCGCGAGCACTGATAGATTCGATGTCGGAATGCTCATTTATTACAGAAAGGCTCAAGCGCCGAATAAACTTGTCAGCCAAACGGATGTCTGCACTCGTGTCAGGCATCACCAATCGGATTTCTGCGCAAGTAAAAGAGGCGTGTCCTATTCAGCCACGATCACCAATTAATCCCGCTGTAACTATTTTTACCACCGCACTAGTGTTACCACAATTAACTGGCAACTTACCGACGTGCCAAGTAAATGACATGGCCCGGCAAGCATTCCCTGGCCTTGTATTAGCAGACCAAAGATTCTTCGTCCTTTTTTAGCGAGCTAACACAAGACAAAGACTTGCGTTCCATCTGGGAAAAAGAAGATGTTCCCAAAACCAGGTCCCATAACAAGGACGAGATACAGGGTGGCTGATGAATTTTGCTACATTAAGAAACTCAAATAATTTTTTTTTCAGTGTATGGAATTCATTTTTCTTTTATTCATGTTAAAGCTCTCTAAATTTTATTAAATATAGCTTAATTAGTTTTAAAAATAATGGAATTTAAATGCCCCCCCTGCTCGTCGATGCATGCGCGGCATCTTACCAAAAAGTTGTTCATTACTGCTTGGAGAGTTGAGACAGGAATAGCCGCAATTGTTTCTCGAATGGATTGCCTTAGTTCATTCAAATTTTTTGGTTTTGCTTTGAAGACTTCCTGTTTGCAATAACCCCACAAGAAAAAGTCAGGTGCAGTAAGGTCAGGCGACCTGGGTGGCCAACGGAATGTGGAGTTTCTGGATATCAGCTTATTGGGAAATTTTCGTCGCAATTCTGTCATAACAGGTTGGGCTATATGAGGAGCTGCACCATCTTGCTGAAACCACACAGAGTTGAAAGAAATTCTCATTCGGCGTAATTCTGGATAGAAAAACTCTCTCAACATGCTCAAGTAACGGTCTCCAGTAACCGTAACGGTGTGACCGTTTTCTTCGAAGAAATAGGGCCCGACAATGCAGCGTGATGAAACTGCACACCACACTGTGACACGAAGTGGATGCAATTCCGTCTCATGGAGTATCTGTGGGTTGGAAGCACTCCATATTCGACAATTTTGTTTGTTTATGTTGCCGTTTAAATCGAAATGGGCCTCGTCAGACATGAAAAGACAGTCCAACTTGTTTCCATCCTCTTCCACCATTTGAAGCATCTTCTGGCAAAATTCCAAGCGAATCGGCAAGTCTGCAGCGTTCAGTTTGTTGGCCATTTGAATTTTATATGGGAATAAGTTCAAATCTTTGTGCATAATTGACTGTAATGACTGTCTGCTTACACCCATTTAAGCAGATAAGCTTCTTGTCGAAACACGTGGATTATTTTGTATGGCAGCAGCTACAGCAGCGATTGTTTCCTCCGTTCGAACTGAAGGGTTTCGATGGTAAGGTCTTCTGTTGACTGTCCCATGCTCGGCAAAATTGTTACCAAGTCTTATTATGGTCCATCTGCTCGGAGGATTGCCGCCAAACGTGCGCCTATACTCTCTTTGAACCGAAACTACGGACTCCAGTGCGTGATAGCGGCGGACAATCCAAATTCTTGTTTCAGTGTCCCAGTTATCCATTTTTGTTAAATGTAAAAGTCAATCTGCAAAATAAAAAAAAAATTAACCAGATTCATTAAATAGAAAAAAAGTTATTTAATTTTTTTTTGGTAGCGGCTTTCATTAGCCACCCTGTATACTGTGAGGAGCTTAATAAAAATACAACAAGACGAAAGGACGAAGGCAAATACATTGTATCACTGCCCTTCAAACAGGAGTTTCCAGAAGACATACATCTAGGGCCATTGCTGAAAATTGCATGTTCACAATTCTTCTGGATGGAAACACGTTTAGCCGAAGACCCACCATTACAAACGGAATACAATAGGGTATTAGCTGAATATGAAACGCATTTCAGGCGACAGCGGCAACAATTATTTCTTACCACACCATGCCGTCAAGAAAGAGGAAAGCACGACCACAAAAGTCAGGGTAGTTTTCAACACGTCCTCCCGAACAACCAATGGGGTAAGTCTTAACGATGTCCTGCACGCGGGACCAGTCCTACAAAACGATTTAACTCTCCTCATATTGAGATTGCGGTTCTTTAGATAAAATGTATCGACAAATTCTACTAAACCCCGAAGTATTCAAATATCAACGCTTAGTGTCTAGGACAGACCCCACCAAACTTGTTCAACTCTACGAATTGAAAACTGTCATGTTTGAAGTAAACTGTGCCCCTTACCTCTTCACGCACTCTTGAGGATGGGAGGTCGGAGCGTCTCGAGATCTTTCCTGCAATGAGCGTCACCCCATCGTAGTACCTTATAGATGCAAACTGGCTCGCCTTATCACACAGTTCGTCCACAAAGTGTCATTGCATGGCTAGAATCAACTTATGCTGCGCCTGATTCGAACCCAGTATTGGATACCCCGCTTGAAAAACATCATTAGGGCAATAATTCACAACTGCAAAATATGTACAATCTACAGAAAACGGTCGCAAACATAACTCGTGGGGATTCTGCCGAGAGAGAGAACCACCAACCTGAGAGCCTTTACCAATACCGGTCGGGTGTCCAAGGGTTATGTCTGCCTTTTCGTTTGCTTCTCAACAAAGGCAATTCACCTAGAAGCGACTACCGACCTCAGTACCCAAACATTCTTAGCAGCATTTGCGAGGTTCGTTGCACGACGAGGCTGCCCAAAAAATGTGTATTCCGACAACGGGACCAACTTTGTCGGCGCCTCGGTCCCTGCGAACGGAGCTTAAGGCCTTCATAACGGATACTCGCTCTAGTACCCTTGCCACATACTCCCACCAACAGATAGCGTGGCATTTGATTCCCGCTGCTTCCCCTCATATGGGAGGATTATGGGAAGCGGGTGTAAAAAGCTTCAAGGGTCATTTCACAAAAATAGCGTCGAACCTCAAATACACCTTTGATGCAGAGTGGGGTCATGCTTAACCTCTAACTCCGACTTCGAACCAAGCTTCAGACTTGGAATCGCTCCAGGTCACTTTCTCGTGGCGGGGCATTTATTAGCACCACCGGAACCCTTGATAAATCGATGGCAGAGACTAAAAGCCCTCCACCTAGGGTTGCCAGGTTAGCGAGACTTGGCTGGACTGTCCAGACGTTTAACTTCATGTCCAGAGTCCAGGAATTCAATAGTTTGCCCAGATCAAAAATTACAAAATGAACGCGATCGCAAAAACGAAAGAAAGTGTTAATGTAGGCGTTGAAATAAAAACAATTGTTAATGGCAGGCGTTGAAAAATGCTTCAACGGCGCAGGACTGTAAAACGCAACACTAAGAATCAGCTGACTATGTTTACATTGCAAGACAAGCCGAATTTGTACAGGTAGACGTATAGCGGTGTACATGCATCCATACATACATTTTGTATGTATTTTGCTTTTGTAATTGGAAAGTGTTATGTCAAAAATACACTAAGAATTGGGTGTGCTGTCAAAATTCGTAAAAACAAGTGTTTGTTAGTTGGCTGCTGTATCCACCTTGTATAGTTGCGCCACGATTGGAAGACAATTAGCAAGAATAATTTGCATATTCTTATGGTTTATCGTATTTGCTAGCGTGATTGGTATTTTATTCCATAAATTGCATATATTTTATATTAAATTAATTGATAGATCTCATTAAATCAGAACTTATCATAAGACTTAATTTTGATAATAATTGTAGTTCATTTATTAATTTATTGAAGACCCCTAGTGGTCAAAATATGTCAAGCTGTTAATACTAATAACAAATATATGCGGAACTGAAGTTTTAACTTAATTAAATCTTCGTAGCCTAAGGCTCATTTGCTGAACAAAAATTTATATTTTTAATTCAAATTAACGTCAAATGAGGGGCTAGTCTCATACAGTTTTGACAAATTTTCAAATTACTTAACTCCGAGCTAAAAATTTAAATTGCCGTTCAGCAAGTGGGCCTTTGAGTAACAGTTTAATGCCTGCAGTGCCTACAATATTTGAATTTAAAAATGTATCTTATTCATCAAATTTTATTATAATTGTAACAAAAAAGTGCTACGACAGGATGCATAAGGGCGCGCACTTATGTATGTACCTATATTTTTTATTTTTGTGTTTGTTTTACAAATGAATTATATTTTTATTATCTATTGTTTTTTTGTTATTGATCAAATATACTAAAATACACGAAAAATGTGTATGTATGTACTCATGTATATGTATTTTTAATTCGTCCAAAAAAATCCAGCGATTTTAGTCGTCTATATCCAGATATTTCTTCCAAATGTCCAGGTCGATGCCAATTTGGATCTGGCAACCCTTCCTCCACTATACCTTCTGTAAGCGATGGAAGACCGAATATTTAGCCGACTCCAAAAAAGAAATAAATGGAGACACCCGCAGTCGAATCAGAAAATCGGTGACCTCGTGGTCATCAAGGAGGGTGGTCAACCTACATCCCAGCTCGGACGGACGTGTTCGAGTAGTCGACATCATGACCGAGAAGGGGCAGGTGACAAGGCCCCTGGTCAAGCTGGTCCTGCTCCCGGCTAACGAGGATCAGGAACCAGATGCATCAATGTAAGTGGAGATTGAGATACGACCCAATCAGCACTAACCCTCCCCCTCCCTCTAGTTTTTTTTTTAATTCCCCGGATAATATAGTCTTAATACAGTCCACTGCACACTCATTACCAACACCCCCTTCCTCATAAATATATCAAAACTCCTACAATCAAGGGCCATCACTATAGCAACGACATCAGAAGGATCAATGAACAGAGCCCCATGGGCGGGCGCAACCCGAAATGGCCTGCAAAGTAAAAAACTTTGAACCTAAAGGGGCCTGCTCACCACAAAAGTAGATAAAGCCAACAGGGCATATGAGAACCCACGCTGCACAAGAGCCTGCAAGCCCCAATGAAGCAAGGGTGCTACCCGAGTTTCAAAAGCTAAACGCTCTGCTCTCTTTCGTTGTCCGCGCCTCTCGATCCCTACGAACCCCCTCCACACCTCCTTCATAACCATTTAAAAACTACACTTTTTCATAAGCGAATAATCCTAGGGCTTACAACGTGAGTTTCCCACTGAGGATTTTGGCTTGAACTTAACATTAACGCTTCTTATATACTTAATTGATGGCAGGCTCGGAAAAGGGGAGAGCTTGAGGGTGCGAAGAAACCTAACATCGAAAAAAAAGAAGGTATATTTAAAAGACCCGCTGCCTTAAACTGAAGAGAGAAAAGTTTTTTTATTAAAGAAGAATTACAACCTCCATGCATTCGTAACAAATATTTTGTACAAAATAGCAATATTCATTGGAAATTTTCACTGCTTGTATAGCATTTATAAAATTACTTACATTTCGTGTTATAATTATCCGCCATTAATCGTTTTAGTACTATTTTGAAGTGCTTATTGTCACCTTGGGGCGTTGTTATAACCTTTCAATTGAGCGGCCATCCATTCAGCGGCATATAATTTTCCATGCTTTCTCTTTCATTTCCTGTCATGTTTTTCCACTGTGAAAAAAGAAAGCCGAAATGCACAAAGGTGAGCAAATGAATTGATCCAGCACAATCTTTTTCATAACGATGCCAATTGTACGTCCCGGCATGCGTCGATCCAGAAACATATAAATACCAATAATGACAGATGACACCAACGCTTACCCCAGAAATACCCATATATCTGGTGCGTCTGCTATCCCATTGCTTTAAATCGCCATTATAAATCTCACAATGTTGTTCCAATAGGGCACCCGTCGTGCTCAGACTGAAGGATATGCAGACATTTTTTTAAGAGTAAAAATTTGTCACTGAAGGCAAGTTCACAAAAATATTCCATTGACTGCACCACTGCGCTGCGTAGTGCCATTACTGTTGCCAAAGCCATTTGTCGCGGAGTGTCTTGCTGCTGCTAAACGACGAATTTTATAGCAAATTATATATAATACGGTTAAAATTTGTATGAACACAGTTTGGTAGGTTTACCTGTTGGAATACTGGGCAACGTATATTTTCGATGTTTCCGCCGCGATATATTTACACATTTCCTTTTTGTTTCGGGGCGCACCGCAAAGGCGCCGTAAAATTCCAAACAGAACATCAAACTCTCAAATAATGAATGGAGAGATAAACAACTGAAACACAAGAAACTTTTACAAACAATACCACTATGGAGTTTATTTTCACTTACCGCATGGACATCTCATGGCAATGAATGACATTTGCCATTCATGAATTTTCACTGTGGAATTTCCGGCCTGTCATAAATACGTTCCAACAAAGCAGAAGTTGGATCAAGGCGAATCTATAGATGGTGATAGCAAAGCGAATTCGGCCATATTCTCCCTGATTCGCCTCAGATTTTTGTAACTCAAAATGTCAAAGTAAAAGAGAATATAAAGGAACAACCTTAGTGAATGTTAACAAATCGTTTCCCATTTTCTTTTACTGACATTCTGAGGTACAAATGTACAGGAAGAACAAGCAATTAGCTGTTTCTATGCCATCACCAGGTATATGAATTCGCCTTGAGTTGGATGGCATTCACAGCGCTACCAGATGAGGAGGAAATATCAGAAGGAAAATGGGCAGGACCGGGTTGCCAAAAGCACCGATTTGACGGATTGTAGCATATGAAGGACAAGCAATTTCTCGTTGATTCGCTCTCCCACACCAAGATAACAAACCGAACTACCTTAAATATTTGTTTTGTACTTAGTCTTTTATTATTAACTCTACTACATACAAAGGGAACATGCAAATTTCAACAACATCCTTATCGCCCACCTAGCATTCTTGGCATTATGCCTGTTGCTGAGCCGCCGGGCCAATGGAAATAAAAAGTGCCCCTTGAACAACAGCCACGGCAACAGAGTACTCCGGCATAAGCGGCGGCGTCGGCTCATAATGCAACCCAACCGGCACGGTCAACGCGCGCGACTCTCCTTCAACATCCTTTTTAACCTTCTAAGTAACAACGCGGACCTTGGAGGCGATTCGGAACAACCGGGCCCTTACACTTTTTGGGCAAGCCTTAATCCCTAAGGATTAGTGCCTGCGGATACGTGGCCGCTATAAAACTGGCGGTAGAAATTCCGGGAAACGCGATCCATCATCACAGCGTCATTCTTAAAACAGATTCCGGTTGCCCGATCCAAATCGCACCCGGGGTCACATAAAAACGTGCTGAAAGACTTGGCTTTTTTGGGCCGTCCCCACGAGTCCCTCGTGAATAAAACTTCCTGCGGGTTCATATGTTGCGTCTTGAAACCTGAAATCAAAAAAGAGGGAGAGGACGACAAGACGACTTGTAACCTCTCCGTTTCTTGTCATTACTCACCATAGTCAACTGTAACCGGATTCTTTTGCTTCTTTTTTCTTTGTTGTTTACTTTTCCACGCGATTCCTCGCGTGTTAATGGACAATACTATGCACCTGTCAAATCAAAGGATGTCCGCCACGGCATGAATACGTTCCACATCATAACACCAGTGACTTTTAAGGCATTGCCAGAACATAAATACGGTACGAATGAGTTCCATAGCATAAACGGCAGTGATGTTTAGAGGATTGCCATACCGACAAAAGGGGTTATAAGAAGGAGCTAAGCAAATGAGTCATAAACTGGCTACACGCCCTATGCCGGACGTTTATCTTTTACTTTTTCGTTATAAGATGTGGTATCTCCCAGTAAGTACGGACGGGACGTGAAATAGGTCAGGGTGCCCTCGACCCTCCTTAGATATTATGTTAACATTCCACTTATTGAATTAAAATGCCATCATTTCTCAACGAACGAAAACCGCCATCCAACTCCTTCAGTAGCCCGATTCTGTTACTATTTTAACGCCAGGTGTTAGCGTTAACTTCGCTTAACACGATTTTTAACGCTTTTCCCTATTCCCTAACTTTTAGCTACCACTTTTCGTGTGGTTAGCTGTCGCGAATTACTTTCAGTTAACAATAGCGTTAATATATTTTTGCAAGTGTTTTAGCAAAATACGGCGAAAAGAGAAGTATTGGCATATTTGATCACCATCAAGAGTCAGCTGTTTAGTGGCGTTAAAGGAGAGTTACAGAATCGCATTTTCGTTAAGAACAAACGACAAAATTTGGCGATAAGCTTAACGCTCGGTGCGTAGTTAAAAGTTACAGAATCGACCTACAGACCTTCACTTCTCGCTGCGTTTTACGTCAACCCAAAAAATAATAATAGACCCGTTTCAGGATACGATGACTCGGTACACGGCATTACGAAAGAGAGCGGAACGTATGGCAGAACGCTGTCCAGAGCCATGCCATGCCACCCGATTCGACTAGGGAGTCTCCCGAAGAGCGACAAAGGGAGGCAGCGCTTGGACAATATTGTGGCACGTGCCTATCGGTGTCCCATCGCACCTCCGGTTGCACAAGTCAAGGACGCACATGACCCCAGGCCATGGAGCATTCAAGTGGCAAGCGAGGAAGAGCACATCCTGTCCCTGAACTCCTCGGACATTGACACGGAAGCGGGAATGAACGACCTCGAAGAAGGAGAAATTACAGAGTCTGGAGCGGAATCTCGGACTTTCCACCCAGCCACACAGACGGAATATAGGTCTAGGACCTTCCGGCCATTACTCGCTCATGAGCGACATCGGGATGGATCGGAATCGCTGTCTTTCCACCCATCCATACAACAGCGGCATTGTGGAGCGCCAGCGTGGAACGGGGTCGAGGTCTACCCGACCATCGGTCTCTCAGCAGCAAACACGGTCAACGGCATCGAGGGTGTTCCGACCATCCAAACAGAATCGCGGAGCGGAATCACGGACTTTCGGCGGAGAACTAGTACCGGCACGTACCATCATCCGGCCGGAGACACGCCGAATGCCGAATACCTTCCGAACAGGCCAGCTCATCCGGGAAACCGGAACGGTACGGTCTTTCACGTCCATCTCAAGGCAGTGGTACTAATCGAAGCGCGAGGACGTCTGCGCCCGGACGTCTGTCATCGCGCAAGGCTTGGCGACGAAGCTACAAGTCAAGGAAGACAATTTTGGGACTCAACGAGGGTGCCTGTTACGGATACGGCGTGAATACGGGCAAACAAACCGATAAGCAATCCATGCAACCATAGTTCGCAAATACACCCGCGTTATCCCAACTGCTAACTTCGACCCAGCGGTTGCGACAACATACATGCACATGAGGCTAGAGGACTCACATTTTTATTTATCGACGCTAATTCAACTAGTACTGGGAGCCGACTTGTTCCCAGAACTTATATTGCAAGGCCATCGACGTTCGGCCCACTTATGGCTCAGAGTAGCATATTTGGATGGCTCTTGTCCGGCGAATGTCGCTCTTGAACCTCGCATGGGGACAAAAGGCTAGCCGCCTATCGTAACTCCCAAAGTATCTTACAATCTATAGTAAGTAATGTACGAGGTGCAAATGAAATGACAACCACGTCCTATTTACTAATATTTTGTTCTTTTATCTCTCATAGATTCGCGGATAAGACAAGGGGCGAACCTTAAACTCCAACAAGGCGCAGGAGGACCAACACGTTGCAGCCGCCTACATCATATATATATAGTTTTTTTTTTGTTTTTTTTCTCTCATATATCATTTTGTAATATACTTACTTTTTTTGCTTTAGGCATGTCCTATCAGGAATGATGGCGGCAGAGTCGTATATAATGTTGCCTATAGCGGGGGGCCGGTATGTTTAGGCCACTAAGCTAAATATTTAAATGAATACGGGTGACCCGCCTTAATGCCAATGTCACTCAACCTTCTACGGGTACTTTCGTCCACTAACACCACAAAACCTTCTTGTGAAGACACTCAGGCGTGTCTATGTGTTAGTCGGCAAAAGGACGGTTACCTCTCTTCCAAGAAAACTGGCGCTCGTTCACGCGGACAGCTGCAGCCATCAACCCTGTGTCAGGTAAATTACTTTATCCTTTGTATTGCAATTAGCCTTAGATAAAAACTTGAAATAATAAAAACTTGAAATACAGTGAAAAATAAATCTCTAGTGATTATAAAGAACTAGCTTATACCCATGGGTTTCACCCCACATTTCTATACAAAATATGCAATGGACTATGAAAAATTGCAGTTGTATGGGAGGTGCCACGCCCCCTTTTTCGTTATCCGCAGTTTTTCTGGATGTGGTAGGGATTAATGTCATATAATCCCTTACCAAATTTCAGTAGTCTAACGTAAATACTTCCAGAAATACGGACTGTTAAAAATGCCATTTGTATGGGAGGTGCCACGCCCCCTATCTATATCAACATATTTTTTAGCCCATGACCATCCCGGTAAGGTATCCAGTTCGTGTTTCAAATTTGGTTACGATCGGTTTATACGTTTAGGAAGCAAGTCGATCTATAGATACATATATATGTATATGGGTCATTCCATAAAATTTTTACAACCCAAAACATAGATTTGCCCGAAACAATTTTTTTTATGATCTGGATGAAAAACAAATCGACACGTATTTTTTTATTTTATCGTATTATGCGAAATTTTCGAGTAATAATTTTTCAAACTTTTCGAAAGCGAAAAAATACGGCAGTTAGAACATATTTTAAAGGGTTGCTGTTTTAAAACAAGTTGTCCTACAAAAACGAAATTTACAGGTTATCTTAATAATCGTTCACACTTTTTAAATATAAGTAAATACAATTTTTTTTTTTTTTTTCATACAAAATAAATTACATTTTTTTTTTTAAATAAAGAAAAGTCAATAGCGAAAAAAAGCCATGCTTAAGGTTGTTTATTTTTAAACCAAAATAAGTGTACGGTTTGTAGAACATGTCATTAAAATTTCAGAGTGGGTAGCGAAATAGTTTTTTTGCAAAAACTATTTGTTTACAGCCACCTCAGCTCTAAGCATGCAATATACCATACAAGGCCGATGGCGGGCACTATTTTTGTATAACAATTTATATGAGTTGATATTTTTTTCAACATATTCGAATGCACTATTTCAACCTCTATAACGAATAAAAGCTGTAAGTAAAAAACATTAATTTGTTTAACTAAACACCGAACAAAACTCATAAATTTTATTTTTTAATACTTATCGATAAACAGGTAAGTTTAACATACAACAAAATAATAATATTTCAATTTAAAAAATATTTCAAATAGCATAATATCTTATAAATAAATAATAATTTTTAAATGTGGTGTCCTTGTTATTTACGAAAATTCCGATTTTTCGCAAGTTGGTTCTGAATGAGTAAATTTGCTGAAATCACGTCTGCAAGCACGGCACAGGAGATCTGTTGGGCACAAACATTTGAATTGTTCACACATATATTTTGATGCCCGACGCAAGTAAGTTCTATGTGCTTTTGAAGTATGCGAATTTTTTTTGAAAGGGTTACTGCAACGAGTATTGAATTTACTTGCTGACATTTTCCAAAGCAAAATTAAAAAAATTACTGCGCTATTAAAGTTATAACTCGTAACTACAATTCCAAAATCTGCAAATTTAATTAAGTTCCCCAGTCCTGCTCAGAAAAAGATTTGCACTAAATTAGTAATAAATTGCGCAGTAGCAATATTTTTGAATTGCTAAATTTAATGCGTCGTAATGCGTGTTAATACAACAACAACATAAAAGCGCATAGCGTGGGCGAGCAGTACTGCAAATAATGCTCTGACGTATATAAAAATAGAATGTGGTATGTATATCTTTCTCAAATAATTTTGCTTAAAGTGTTTGTTTTCAGATTTTAATTAGCTCAAATTCTATCAGTCGAAATTTGCCCACCTCACACAAACCATACCTTTTCTAAAAAAATAAAACTTTTAAATTTTGTTCGGTTTTTAGTTAAACAAATTAATGTTTTTTACTTACAGCTTTTATTCGTTATAGAGGTTGAAATAGTGCATTCGAATATGTTGAAAAAAATATCAACTCATATAAATTGTTATACAAAAATAGTGCCCGCCATCGGCCTTGTATGGTATATTGCATGCTTAGAGCTGAGGTGACTGTAAACAAATAGTTTTTGCAAAAAAACTATTTCGCTACCCACTCTGAAATTTTAATGACATGTTCTACAAACCGTACACTTATTTTGGTTTAAAAATAAACAACCTTAAGCATGGCTTTTTTTCGCTATTGGCTTTTCTTTATTTAAAAAAAAAAATTTAATTTATTTTGTATGAAAAAAAAAAAAAAAAATTGTATTTATTTATATTTAAAAAGTGTGAACGATTATTAAGATAACCTGTAAATTTCGTTTTTGTAGGACAACTTGTTTTTTTAAGTATCACTATGACACAATTGCAGATCGTAAAATTGCTTGTGTTGTTTTTTTCATGCCACCACAAGACAGCAGGGAGAATTGAAATTACCATTTCATTCTTATTATCTCGTCTCGTAGACCATATATAACGCAACAGTTTTTGTGAATGGATTAAGTCGTTGTGAAGAACTCAAAGTGTGAAGTGCTAATTTCAGATAAAAAAATATTTCAAAAAAAATAATAAGTGAAGTGACCATTCCAAATCAAAAAGTTTACAATGAATCCACCATCCTCTACACCGCAAGATGAAGCAACTACATCAACAACTATCGAAAACCAAATGAGTCATATACCCAAGCATGATGTTACTGTTTTTGGTGTGTCTACTGATTTAACTGATCTTAATTTACCAACCCATCTGGATATCTTGAGATATTATTTTTACTTAAGCGAACGTGCTAAAACAGAACAAAAAAAGTGTTCCCATAAATCATTCACTATTCAAGTACAAGATAAGTTGATTGGAATTTGGGGAAAACTTGGTATGGAAATAATGCTGAAAAAATGTGTATTTAATAAATTGAATAAATTGCTTGACAAGTATCAAGAGCACATCAAGAAAAGAAACAACACCCAACCATTTACAGAGTATGTAAAATCTCTGTAAACAATTTTTTACATTGGAACATGTAAATGCGATTTGAAGGCAGCTCCATGTGCATGCGGCTGGGTTCCCGAACGCCTCAAAGAGTTCATGCACGATCAACATAATCAGAGAAGGCTAACAATGGATGCATTTATGACGGAAACTGAAGAGCAAGGAGCAACGTCTATGTCATCAATGCCAACATACCAAGATCCCGATGATTCAACATACGCACCGCCACCGGTTCAAGAAGATATGGATAGAAGCACAAGTTCACAATACACAGAGAGATACAATTGTTTTAACTTTGCCTTGGTATGTGACAGATTTGGTGTGCCTGACAGAGTAGCATCAGCATTGGGAACCGCTCTTTTGCAAGATTTTAAAATTAAAAATAAACATGGGAAACCTCTCATCATGGATAAATCGAAAGTTCGCAGAGAAAAAGAGAAATGCAGACAAGAAGTGCTTCGCAAACGGTTAGATGATACCAATTTGTTAGCGTTTTCATTCGATGGCAGAAAAGATGATACTTTAACGATAGATAAAATTGATGAGAAGTATCATACTAGGATGGTAAAAGAACCTCAACTTGTTATTTTGAGAGAACCCAATTCTGAATTGATTGGTTACGTAATACTGGAACATGAAACCGCTGAATACAAAACAACCAAATTAAATGGTTTTTTCAACGATAAAAATATGTCACTGGATGCATTAATTGCAATATGCACTGACGGTGAGGTAACAAACACTGGCCCACAGGGTGGAATTATACGACGATTCGAATTGCTGTTAAAAAGACCATTGCATTGGTTCATTTGCCTTCTACACTTCAACGAACTTCCGTTTCGGCATTTGTTTGAAGCTTTGGATAAATCAACCAGCACTGGACCAAGATCGGCAACCGGAAAACTGAGCCGTCAAATCGAAACTTGTGAAACTCTTCCGGTAAGTTATTGCTATCACTCATTTATTATAATTGTCAACCATTTTTAATTATTTTATTATTATATATTTTCAGGTGGTGGACGGCTTCCAGAAAATTGAGTTGCAAAATATGCCCCCTGCTCCAGAAAAAATTGAATTTTCCACCGATTCGAAGTACTTATACGACATGGCCCATGCAATTTCTAGCGGCGTGGTTCCGTTGGATCTGGCTAACATCAAACCAGGGAAAATTGTACATTCTCGGTGGCTCACCAAGGCCGCTAGATTATTGCGATTATATGTGACAACGGAAAATCCAGATGCAAATTTAAGAATTCTAGTTGAATTTATAATTAAATGTTATGTGCCAATGTACTTCAATATCAAGTATTACATTTCTGTCGTGTACGGCAGTGCATTATTTTTCAAGTTCATTGGTTGGTCACGATTTCTACAACCTCGTTTACGCAAAATTGTCAATCAAGTAATTAAAGATAATTCATATTATGCGCATTCGGAAAATATCTTGTTATCAATGTTGTTTGATGATAGGAAAGAAAAGCGCGACTGTGCCATCAAGAAAATGCTACGCTATCGAACCGATGTTGACGAGCCAATGGAACTTAGAGTTTATAAAAAACCAGATATAAACTTTAATTGCACAAGTTATACGGAAATTATCAATTTGAATGATATAAATATCGTATTTGAACCAGCATTCACGCGAAGCATTCCGTACGATACATTTAAAGAATATTTAAATCAAGATGATCCACCGTTTAATGATCCGAAAATTCCATCACACATACAAGGAACGGAACGCCATGTTCAATTGCTAGCTAGTGTTTCCAAACGGGTTATACCGGAAAATGTAGAGGCTGTTATGGCGACGACATTAGAGAGCCGTGCGAAATTGCCCAGACTTGAATGTAAAAAAGACTTCAAACAATAATTTTTTTGAGTTTCTTTCCTATAACTCACTTAAATTAATTTTTTCATTTACATATGTTCTGACTAAAAAAAATTTCTTAAGAGAAAAAATAGATATTATTATAAATAAATAACAAATTTTATTATAAATAAATAAATAAAACTAAAGAAAAAACATAGGCATTTCGCTGATTTTTTCATGTAAAGTGCAAAACCGGCGACTTTTTGAAATGTTTGTATGGTGAACCCCCAGGGGGGTTCCAGGGGGTGTGCCACTGGCATCGGTGGGTCGGGCCTCCAAAGTTAGTGGGGGTCGGTCATACATTTGGACTCGATTGGAGCACTCTAAATGGGTCAAAGTGGGATTTTTCAAAATTTGCCCCTACCCAAAAGTTCGACCCAAATTGAGGGACATCAGAATTCGTTTTAGAGGTATGGTTCCTTCGGCAAAGTTTCTTATTTTGATCCCTAGAATACGATTTTCACAGAGCAATGAGCGGTTTTTAAATCGACCCGCCCTAATATACAGGCATAATTTGAGTTTTATATACATATATAGATTAATCTGCCAAAAACATTATGCTTCTTTTCTTTTCGTTTCAACCCGGTGTCAGTGCGAAAACCCCTCGGAGCTTGAGCTATCGCACCAAGTGGTTTTTATTTAACCTGTTTTTTTCAAATAATTAGTCATATTTCGAACTTTAGTTTTCAATGCATTGCACTGCACATAGCTTCAAAATAAATATTATTTTTATGCTCATTATTCTTCTTATTTTGGCAAGTTCTGGATTCCTCCAGGGATTCCCGTAATTCTTTCTTGTTTTTTTTTTTTAATTTTTTTGTGAATTTCTGTATCTCTTATGTTAACGAGGCATGGAATTCACTAAAGAAAGGACTATGTGCAATGTTTTCGATTGCAAAATTGTTTTCGAATTCACTGTAGTAAAATACTTCGAGCAGACTTACACTACTTTCTTTCGCAAAATTTCTGTTTCATATCTATTTCAAGATAGATTAATCTGTGATCTGAGATCCGATTGTCTTCCAGGCATAGAAAATAATTATACGTCAATTTATCAGTAAGAACATGATCTATAATACATGATCTTTTTTTCTAGCATACATATCTTGACTTAGACTATTTAGGCAAACAAGGCCGATACTGTAAAAAGTGTTCAGGTGGCTTCATTGTTCTTATTAAGTAGGTTTAAATTAAAATCACCAACTACAAAAGAGCTTTTACATTGCAAAACTTCATTTCTAGAAAACTGACAAACGATCTGCCTTAAATTTCAAAATTTCCATTGCGTTTTTTTTAGAATTTTTGCGCGTAGTTAACTCAACGATCATTGATAAAAAGATTTGAGACTCTTTGTGTCGAGAGAGAGTTGAAAAATTAATGACTCTGAATATGTGTATTTTTAACATATATTTAGGGAATTTTAAAGGTTGTGCATTTATGTAGCGATAAATCAATTTTACGAACCTATTTTTCAAAAATACTATAAATAAAAGTAAGTAAACACCGTCGGCATCGCGTAGAGACTCATAAATCCTTTTCAGAAGTTTTTTCTAGAATACTCCAAGAGCCGAATCATCTGCTGCTGTTCTTATTATTAACAGTGCGTCACCCTGCTAATGGGCACGATCACTTTGAGAATTGTCATCAAGCTCTTCTAACGGAAGTCCAGGGAAACGTGCAGTTTCAACAGGGTTAGACTAGAGTGATATTGGTGTTAGAAGAGTAGGTTCAATTGAACAGGAAAGGAGATATCTGGGGTTCAGTCTGGATAAGTAAGAGTTTAACCTGTTAGAATATCCAAAACGAAGTTGTGCTAGCATGACTATAGTCTCCTTCGGAAGTGCGCGCTCCTCTTCAGCTATTTCAGGTGGTTGCATGTCAACGGGATTCACAGGCCGATCCATGTTTCTGCTCCATATTGCAGGGCGGGTATTACAAGCGGCTTGTAGATCTTGATTTTGGTTCGTCGAGAGAGAGCTTTCTCTCGAATACTCCCAGAGTCGCCTCATCAGATGTTGTCAGTGTCCTAGCTCCTGCACCATAAACCAGAACGGGTTCGATAAGTGACTTATGATTGTTATTTTCGTTTTTCGAGAGAGGACTTAACTCAATGGCCTACTAATCCAAATTAACATTGAGGTAATTCTTCGCTGGATTTCTAGGCTGACATTACCGTTGGTGTTAATGCTGGTTCCCAGCTAAGCGACGTCAATTTTCCCACGAGATGATGCACCAAATGATAAATAATTAAAATATCTTTAATTAACAATAAAGAGAATTTTAAAATAATACATTTTCTTATTTACCAAGGAAAATATGGGATTTCATCTCTGTTTTAGTTGAATATGGTCACATGCTGGCAGGTGTGCATGACTTTCCGTAAGAATTTAAATGGAATTCTTTTCAGGAGTCAGTCGCATGTGGAAAACTAAACAAAGCTGTGTGTGAGTAGGTGCGTAGAAGGCTTTAGAGTTTAACCGGTCTTCTTCAAACATTTGTAATGTTACGTATCCCAATACTCGAACAGCGCACCTTCGAAGTGGTAGAGCAGAAGCACTACGCCACACCACGGTGGTGTTGTGTCAAAATACGCAAATATCAGCCTTGAAAGTATACATTTCAATAGTATTGAATGCAAAGGTTATTTTAACCACTAAAGTTTGCAATCATCTGCAAGTGCGAGTGCCGTCGATGCAAATGCAATCAGACTGGATTCTTTTTTCGCATTCATGCAATCATTGAAAGAATTATGAAGTGAAAATGGTGAAATTGAATTAGATATTTACAATCGAAGAATAACATTTGTACAATGAATTTCTGCTGATTATATCTGTACTGATTGATTCACAGCCCTGGTACGCATGTTAATTAAGTTTAAGCTCACGCCTTACATTGAATTTTCAATTATATTTGTCACATTTGTTCAATCTGCAGACTTAATAAATGGTAAAAAGTCTAAAATCTGTACAGTTCATAACTCCTCAACAATTTACTAATTGACCTAGCCCACTTTCCCACCCTTGGGTATTTAATGTTCGGTACCATCGAAATTTAGATTTCCCTACTTGTTACAAATTAATTTTTTTGTTGTAAAAAAATAAAAGTGGAAAGATTACTTCATCACTTTTGACTATTACAAAGAAGAGCAAAATCGGTTTAGCCGATCGCCAGAAAAAAAATAAAACCCAAAAGTTAACAAAAGAATGTCACTCCCAAACACTTGAAGATAATTTGATTTTCGAAATATAATGAAAGTCCCATACCGCGCTGCGTTATTTAGTTTGCATAATAGTTTATATTATGTAAGGTTTTTTAAAATAATTTGTCACCGAAAAAAGTCTATAAAACGAAAAAGTTCGATCATCGAAGAAATGACGATAGATTTTGACTCAACTGCTATTTTCATAAAGACGAATTTTTGGGTATTTGTGACCACTTTTGGATTTTACCAAAACTCGCCGAAACAAAAGAGTACTTATGCTAATTGTATTTGCTTTTAATACTTTGCCAACAGATCTCCATAATGAACACAATGTTATAATTTTGGTCTAAAATAAGTATAATTCTTCTTATATAGTTACAAATGTACATACATGTATGCTCTGAAATACATAGGAATTAATAATACTTCAACTTAAATATATACACTTGGAATGTGTTATTATTGTTCATTCACCAATGAGTTTAAAGCGTCTTGCCTCTGTAATAAAGGGTTTTGGTCAATCCATTTCGTTAAGTCCACTTGTTGAATATTTGTACATGGCACAATGGGATTGCTGAAATATAATAAATTTGTTAAATTGAATAGTTTTAAAAGTGAATAGCATATATGCATGTATAAAATGACTGGATTTTGGATTGTTCGTCACCAGTGGAATCACAAGGTGGAATAAATAAAAAGAGAAAGAATATGACCGCTATCTGAAACTGTAGGGATATATTTTGAAGAGGGAGAATGGAGAAAACCGCCAGACACTTTTTGTCCCTTTTAGACAATTTTTGTATTTGGTTTAAAAAAATATCCTAAGTGCAGTAAAAGTAGACTTGCAAAGCTAAAAACATATATTAACACAATTGAAAAACCTTTTGATCTATAGTTTTTCTTAAAAAATTAACCATGTCCTAATTAACCTATGTGATCCATATTGCATTTAATCAATGTGATTACAATAAAATACAAACTAATAAATTGCAAAAGTAAAACGACTGTATTTTCAGGTATTTTGTGCACAACTGTACGCACAGGGCCCTGCCGCATTGAGTGTGAGTTAGGGTGGAACGAAAATGTTTGTTTATCAAACTGTAATGTAACTGTCAATATCTAGTGCTTTTGGGCTTAAGTTAAGTAATGCATAATATTAATCAATTCTGTTTAGAGTAACTGCCTCCGCAGCGGGATTGTTTGCGACCCCATATAGGCGCCATAACGAGCCTCAGTCGCCAAAAGAACCTACGCAACACAATTTTCGGGTTTTCATAGGAATCAACAGTCTAGTTATATACTTTAGGTTCCCAAATTTCAAAACTCTACTATAAACCATTGAGAAATTATGGTTTAAGCAATTTAAGCTTAACCGCCGAATCTCATACATTTGATAAGTTTGTTTCAAATTATAAAAATGTATCTCCAGTAACAAATAACATACTAACAAATAGTATATGAGGTAAGCAATAATGAAAATATTTAAGGCAGTGCAAAGATAGTCATTTTTGAAAAGAAGTTTGTTGAAAGTTAGTGCTCGTCGAATCCTCGTAGACTTATAATAAGTCGTCATCTTGCGTCTCATAATTTCGATACAAAATAAACACAGAAATCAGACTCTTGTTTGTAACCTGAGTTCGGAAGCACCGGAAAATATATTTACCCGAACTTGTCACGTCACGCGTCGTTGTCAGTTCTGTTTTTCTTGGTTTGAATCTGTCGCACGGTATGCAAAGGACGGGAACTGTGTTCCAATGTCCTATTTTTGGGGATATTTGTGAAATAAAAGAAAACGTGTTAGCTACTTACGAAGATGTAATGAAGTATTATGAATGGACGAGACATCAACTGAAATTGCAATTAGAGACAGAAAAAACCCAACGTTTTAGCAAATAGCAGATATCGTGACATCCAGAGTTGAAAATATATTGCAAACTGCATCTATTCCGACAGTAACACTAATTAGAATCATTCAAGTTTTAAAAGTGTATCATTTAAAATGCGAAAACCTACTCAAGAGGCTGTCCCCGGAAAAGTGTTCGGCAAAGTAGTAAGACACCTGTTGATATTGCAACATGCAAGTGCAAAGAATCAACTTAGTACATCTGTCCTAACGATAAAAAGGTTCCCAAACAAGAGCAAACTTTTCTAATTCATCAAAGATATTCTCGAATGATTGAAATCAGTGGGATCGACGTGGCTGCTACAAAGAAGTTGCAAAGAAATATAAAAAGGAAACCGCGACGAGAAAATCGCCCAAGTACATCCCTAAACACTTCAACGTTAGCGGATATAGATATAAGCATTTCTTCGGAGGCATCATCAGATCCAGGAAATTCAGAATGTACCATTATTAAAAGCGCTCCTGAAAAGTAAATAAAAAAGTATATCCGCCTCGATTTTCGCACCTTATAGAAGACGTGTGATAGATATGGAGTATCAGACAGAGAAACGGCGGGAATACCTTTGTGGCGTACCTACTGTGTAATTTTCCCCTTTACTCATTTTGTATTAATTTTAAAAAGTATACAATTTGCTTACGTGTCAAAAAGAAAAAAAAAATTAATATTACATTACAGAATTGGAATTCCAGAAGTAAAGATCAAATTTAATTTAGTTAAAAAATATAAAAAAATAAATTGTAAAAGCACTCATTTTTACAATTGGGTACCCCAACGAGGAATACGTTTCGTACACCAACAAGAAGTAGCGACGTTAATAATGGCGCTGGAGATTCATTGATTCAACATCCGCAGGAACCATTGCCAACGTTGACGTAAACATCCGCATCTTCAAGGAATGTTTTAGATGAGGCGAATTCAACATTCGAAGTGTCGGTGAAAGTTCCACCATTCTGGAAAACAAAAACTGCGCTGTGGATCAAAGAAGTGAAGAGCTGGTTTATTACGGCTGGAATAACATCAGATACAACAAAATTTCACACGATTGTAGGATCCATCGAAGCTAATGCGATTAGCGAAGTCAGCGATCTTATTCTGGACCCACCAGAAATCAACATGTATGAGGCCTTAAAAACTCGTTTACAAGTGATTCATGGATTCGGAGAAAAAGAAATTGAAGAAGCTACTACGTGACATGGAACTGGGTGATAGGAAACCTGATCATTATAAATTTGGTGAGCGCGCTAAGAATTGTGCTTAGCCATGTAGCTATACTCAAAATTCACTTAATACTTCGGAAAACCATTAGGCTCCTCGTCTTGGGTGACGGATGGGGTTGGCCAAAAAATATGTCGCCTATTTGTTCGAGAAAGTGCATTAGACACAGAATTTCTCATTACCCTGCACGGTTGCACGGACCAACACCCCTTCAGCTATTCGCTGCAAACCAATATTCAGGAAAAACATTTGGAAAAAACATTAAATTTGAGTTTATGCCTTAAAAGAACTTTTCGGTGGGTTTTTTTATGGGTGTTAAGAAGCCTTTAATTGGCTCAGACTTTCTCAGCCATTACGGATTATAACACTGCGTTACAAAAACGAGCTTTAGTTCTGTCCTATGAACCAAATATACTTTTTCGGAAAGGGGAGAAAAAATAAAAATACACCTGTATCGGCGATTTTCATATTCACGTCAGAATTTTTTTTTTTTTTTTGTAGTGCGCCGTACGTGGTAGCCAAATTGTTGGTACAGCGTACTTTATTGTTGACCTTCCATCAGTAAACTTGCATAAATTTCTACAGCAATAGTCGCACACGACTAAAAAAAAAAATTCTGACGTGTGCATGAAAATTACCCGATACACGTGTATTTTTATTTTTTCTCCCCTTTCCGAAAATTTATATTTGGTTCATAGGACAGAATGTGTGTAACGCGGTGTAATTGTTGTTAAAAATAGTTGTTTAATTGATAACATCTCAAAATCTATTGGCAAAGCGATTTCACATGTCGGGTTGTTACCACCTTCAGCTAAATCAATATCCGAAAGTTCAGATATTAACCCTTTAAGAATATTTTATATCATTTTATTATATTATACATCGTATAATAAAAGTACACCAATTCCACATTCTGTCACATAAATACAAACAATTGGTCCGCCAATATATTCCAAAGCTCGCAGGCTGCCCCCTGAGAAACTACAACTTGTTAAGCGTAGTTTGATATTATGTTAAAGCAGGGAATATATAGGCAACAGAAAATCTGTTGGGCTAGTCCGTTACACATTGTACCGAAACCTAATGGAGAATGATGCCTTTGTGGTGATTATCGGCAGTTAAGTTCAGTGACAATCCCAGATCGTTACCCAGTTCCGCACATACACGACTCTGGGTTTCTTCTCAATGTTTCGTGTAGAACAAGCTGGCTGGACAAAAACGTCACTTATTTAAACACTTTTTTAATGGAAAATGAAAGTGAACACCACAATAACGGAATATTTTGATTCTATTGATATTTTCGCTTCTTATATATTGAGTTATTGAAGTAAATAAGCAGAACGGACCGATTAATTATAACATTTATTGTTGATTATTACGCTTCATATTGTCTTTAAGTAAACAATTTTACATAATCTTTCGCATGGATTGTAAGCTAGAAGGTAAGTTAAATTGTTTAATAATAATTTAGCAATATAAATATTTTCAATACATATATAAATTCGGCGATTAAGAAGAAAAGCTATTTTTCCCCAACTTTTTGAACTTCAGAGGTGAAAAAATTATATGTCCCCTCATGCCCCCGCACCAAATTTTATATATGGTTTAGTCACAAGTAACTTCTAATAGCCAAAAGAAAAAACTATTCGGTACACATCTATTTTATTACATTTTTTTCAGATTTAGTTTTAACCATACCAAAAGTGTAATTTTTTGAATTTTGGTTGAAACATTCAAAACAATCTAGAAATGAGGAGTTATTAAATGTTATTATATCAAAAAACGATTTATTTAAAATAACCGATTGTTCTTTGATAGATTTAAGTGTACAAATTCGAAATAAAAAACACCTCTGAAAGACATCGGGATCGGTTTATAAATAAAAATTCAGACTGGCTTTCTGGTAGAGATTGCACGTTCACAGTTACTGTGGATTCAAATTTGTCCTCAGAACTACAGACTACATCTTCAGGTAATCCAGGCCCCGGATGGCCAAAGAATAACTTTATTGATGGCAATCAAAAGACCAAACGGCAATACAGAAGTGCTGATGAGTTTATGCGCCTGAAGTATCAACACGTATGTCCGGCAACAGGTATATTGCAAACAATATACAAAATGCTCAGAAAAATACTCAAAAGTCCACGAACAAGGCAACATGTGAGCAAGGTGCTAGATGCTTGTAGTGTAGTTTGGCCATCAATTTTAAAACTTGTCAGTAATTGTCAAAAATCTAAAATTATCCGTCAAGTAAAAAGTCTTCAAATATGTTAGCTAGACTGGGTCGATTTATTAACCGATATCGCGCCATCGATTTTTCGATAGGTTTTGGGCTCAGGAAAAAAAAGTTCCACTACGCATACCCAAAAAAATAATTTTCTGGCTTGGAATGGTATTCAAAAGATTTTGGTGCCTCGAAAACAACTCCGCCCAACTGTACAGAACTCAGGCCAGTTGAAAGATACTGGGCATTGGTCAAAAAAGAAACTAAAGCAACAAAAAAAGTAGCAAGGAATGCCAAAAACTTTCTGGAAAAGTGGAGTTCAGCACCTCGAAAAGTGCCAAATACTACTATAAAATTCTTAATGGAAGGGGTGCAAGGAAAGTTAAAACGATTTTTACAACAATAGTAGTGACAAAGTTGTTTATATATAATAAAAATTGTCATTAAAAGGACAAATAACAGCTAGTTTTATTTTCAAAATCAGACTACTAGTTTCCGATATTTGTCATAATTAGTAAATGACAATTTTTTCAAACGAACTCCTTAGTCATGATGAGTTTGCATGCAAATGTTATATAGGATATTGGGTTTTCTCCAGCTGAAATGGCCTTTGGAACAAGTCTACAACTTCCTGGTCAAATATTTGATGACAGAAAGGATAATAAAAACTCTTCAAAATGGGTTAAGGAATTTTCTGAAAATATGAAACTTCTCAAAATCAAAGGTTCACTGCGTCACGGACATAAAAATGTATTCTTGTATTTTTTTGAACAATTTGAATTTTGAATTAGACAAAAATTATTTTATAGAGATAGTCAGAAAAACCATTAAGTAACTTTTTTTTAAATCGATAGCTAAGAATTAAGAGTTATATTTAACTTTACGAATGAATATGACTAAGACTAAACCTGAAGGGAAGACGTTTGGAAGTTTCAAACAGTGACAATACATACATATAAATGTTTATGACATTAAATTTTTAGATATTTTAAATCAGTGAAAGAAAAATATAGGAAAGGAGCATTGTGTACACAATGGAAAGGAGAAAAAAAAAGAACAAGTATTAGAATACATTTTAAGTAGTAAGAAAAATAGAATATTTTATTTAATCTGTCGAGTCATTATAGAAACATGGTAAGTCTTTTTTGGATCCTTAGTCTAGAGGGAAGTAAGTTCTAAAGACGTATCGAGGTAATAAAGAACTGGCCATCTGAATTCCGTAAGGAGTAATAATCTTGATGATTGAAGGAAATAAAGCCTTCGATATAAATAATATGGTTCCTTCGTATATATTAATTTGTGAATGGTAATAAGCGTCTTAACTTTTAAAAGGATGAAAGAAATGTTAAGCAACTTTTCCGCGTGAGAACATATGTGGTCAAATCTTTTCTGCCCGTAAACGTATCTGGCAATGTTGTTATACTCGTACACAACATTAAGTTTATTTTGAGTAAATCTCATAACCATAAAGGAGCGTAGGTATTAAGTATGCTTTTTCTATAAGTAGTCGAATGGTTTAAACCAGAGTGTACCGATCATCCCATACACTTTTCCTACCGTGCTAAAGATATGGTCTTTCCATGTCAATGTTTTATTAAAAACTACACCTAGATATTTGGCAGTGTCAATGTAGTCTATAATAGTATTGTCCAAAATTAAATTATCCGAACCAATTGTGACTTTCTATTAATAACTACACATTTAGACTTCTTCGGGTTAACACATCAGCCGTTCATTGAAGCCCACTCACCAATTTGATTCAAATCATATTTTAAATTATTTATACACCAACTGATACGATCACTAGGACAACACAAATCCAATTGGACGTAATCAGCATAAATGTGAACATTAGAATACTTGAGGGCCGTGTGTAGAAGGCCACGCAAGTGAGGAAAGTTTCTGATCGCCATTTATCTGAGAATGGCCAGCGCGATTCTTTTGCATGCGGTTCAAGCAGCTCACTACTTCCGAGCGCTTGCGTTTAAGTATCCCCTCGGTAACCACAGGCGGCAACCAGGTAAGGCCACTCCGACATAATAGGTTTAAGGGCTTGCTGGGGGGATTCAAACACCAGCGTTTGATCACCATGTGGTGCGCCTCAATAGGGCGTCTGTCTTGGATAAAGCGGCTAGCTATATAAACGTGTAATTGAAATACTGCCTCGCTCGAAATGGGTTGTGCGTTGGGTTTGAGAATAATCACTCCAAACAACATTACAATAAAACTCAACGGCGAAACCACGGATGATGGCAACACCTGCAAACGAAATAAACGGATAAGGGCATTCACCCAGAATGTCCGATCCCTTAATGGGGTAGGTGCCGCTGCCCGGCTGGTTGAGGTCCTGAGAAAGACAAAACCTGGCATCACCGCCATGCAAGAGATGCGAGGGACGGGCGAGGAAATACGAGCAAAACACCTTGCAACATCTACTCTAGTGGGCAGATAGATAATGCAGATTCGGGGGATATGTGGTGGGAGAGAGACTTCGTCACCGAGTAGTAACATCCACACTCTTACGATTTTTCATCGTGTCGTTTGTCTGCGCTCATGTACCGAGGGAAGAAGAAGCATACGAGCGCCGCCACGGTCACGATATGAAAGTCGTGCTTGGCGACTTAAGCGCCAGGGTGGGTAAAGAGGGTGTATTTCGCCCTATTGTCGAGAAGTTCAGTCTCCACGATCAGACTTCGCCAAATGGATACAGACTGATCGACTTCGCCGGTGCCCGAAGCATTGCCATATCCAGCTCTAGGTTTATCCATCAGACTACATGGCTCTTCCCTGATCGAAAAACACGAATACGAATACGATAAAACAGGTGCAACAAAAAACGCAGGGAGAGCTGGACATCGAAAAGCTACAATCAAAACAAACCGCCAATTATTTCGCAGATCACCTATCACACCTCTCCGAGAGCACAACTCAACCTAGTGGAATGCATGAGCAGCGGGAGCATATCTCAGCAGCACTCCGTAGCGCAGCCCTAGAGGTAATTGGACTCCGGCGAACGCGAAGAAACAACTGGTATGATGATGAAGAGTGCGGCGCTGCAACGAAATAAAAGGACGAATCCTACAAGGCACCGCTGTGATGCAACGAGCACAGTGTGTGAAAATGCTTGTTGGGTATTGAAAAACTTATTAAGCGTGGTAAAACAATTTGTTCGGAAACTAATTATTTTTTTCAATTTTTCTGTACGCAGTCGACGTCTGTTACAGACCAGATGATTTTGTCGAGTCGGCCGGTTGTGTGAAAAGTAAATGAAACACTATCAGAAAATCAAGTCGTAACATGAAATCATTTGTGTGCTTAGTAGGTCCTTTCCTGCTTCTCTAATAGCAAAACGAAATGCATACACATGAGGGTTTTTTATTTTTCGCCATGCGATCAATTATAATTTGTCCTTGATTAAGCTGAAATAAGTCTTGTGGAAATTGCAAAAATGTTGCTGTATGAATAATTATTGTGATAAAAGAAATAGGAGTATTATACAAAATTTGTATTACTTACGATTTGGAAATGGTTTTAAAAGCTTGCGGCTGCATTGAACTGATTTGGTTTCCATTGTCACACAATAAACGTGACATGCTGGCTTTACGAATTTCAGTCAATTGTTCTGAAAGGTAAAATCAAGTTACTGTGGTTTGAATAACTGGATCAATGCATACATATACGTTAAAGAAATTCAAATATAAAAAAGTAATTTCTTCCCCGATTTCTCTCGAGATTTGGTAAGATGGACACTACAAACTCACACTTAAAAATATTGATTAATCAGGTTCTGATTGCAAAGTACATTCTATTCGGGGAAAAAAGTTATAATTTTTTAACGAAAAATCGCCTCTGATTTTTTTTTACGGATTAGAACAGAACTATAACCAAGCAAAGAAATTCCGACAGCAGAATCAAATTCAGTACTTCAAAATGCTAAAAATACATGCGTAGATTTACCACATCCGCTTCTTTTTATGTGGTTGTGTTGTTTTTAAAGAGTAAAACTACGTTAAGATTGAATATACTATAGAAGAGGATAGGCATAGTTTCTCCTTCAATTTGTGGTGTACTGCTTCTAATTCCCTCAAAATTGGCGGTACCGACTCCGAACGGCATCTGCTTTTTCATAGCAGAAGTACAGCCGGAGATTTGCCGACAACTGCCGAGAAGCGGGCCGGTAAACCACTTTTGTTTTTAAGTTCTCCGGTGCTAGATAAAGGGAACTTTCCATACAGTAGCCCAGCACACTACCACTTTATACGGCACACTATGGGAGTCGGTTATCTTTTTCCACTTCCATAGTAAATTGTATGGATTTGTAATAGGTGTTAAGTAACTTAAGCATATTTTCCATTTCGCTCGTTTTGACGATGTCAAATAAGTCAACCAATTTCGTTAACAATCTTCTTTTCTTCTTTAAATGGTCATCTAACCGCCTGGGCGATTTTGACCGTCCAACATAGCTCGCCAGTCGTTTCTTCGTTGCGCCAACTGGCGCCAATTGGAAACACCGCGGGATCGCAAATCGGTCTCCACTTGGTCCTTCCATCGGAGTGGTGGTCTCCCTCTTCCTCTGCTTCCACCGGCGGGTGCCGATAAGAATACCTTCTGGGCTGGAGCATCTTCGCTCATTCGCACTACGTGGCCTAGCCAGCGAAGCCGCTGTGTTTTAATTCGCTGAACTATGTCGGCGTCTGCGTAAAGTTCATACAGCTCATCATTAAATCTTCTTCGGTACTCGCCGTCGCCAACGCGTAGAGGTCCACAAATCTTTCGAAGAACCTTTCTCTCGAATACTCCCAGAGCCGCCTCATCAGATGTTGTTAGTGTCCACGCTTCTGCACCATATAGCAGGACGGGTGCGATGAGTGACTTGTAGAGTGTTATTTTCGTTCGTCGAGAGGACTTTACTTTTCAATTGCCTACTCAGTCCGAAGTAGCATTTGTTTGCAAGAGTGATTCTTCGTCGGATTTCTAGGCTAACATTATTGTTGGTATTAATGCTGGTTCCCAGGTAAACGAAGTCCTTTACTATTTCGAAATTATTGCTGCCAACAGTGGCTTGGTTGCCAAGGCGCGAATGCGCTGACTCTTTGCATGATGACAGAAGGTACTTCGTTTTGCCCTCGTTCACCACCAATCCCATTTTCTCCGCTTCTTTTTCTAATTTGGAGTAAGCAGAAGTTACGGCGCGGTTGTTAAGGCCAATGATATCAATATCGTCAGCATATGCCAACAGTTGGACGCTTTTATAAAATATTGTTCCAGCGCGGTTAAGTTCTGCAGCTTGTATTATTTTCTCCAGCATTAAATTAAAGAAATCGCACGATAGGGGGTCACCCTGTCTGAAACCTCGTTTAGTTTCGAACGGCTCGGAGAGGTACTTCCCAATTCTGACCGAGCTGGCGGTGTTGCTCAAGGTCATTTTGCATAGCCGTATAAGTTTTGCGGGGAAACCAAATTCAGACATAGCGGCATATAGGCAGCTCCTTTTCGTGCTATCGAAAGCGGCTTTAAAATCAACAAAGAGATGATGCGTGTCGATTCTTTTTTCACGGGTTTTTTCCAAGATTTGGCGTATTGTAAAAATCTGGTCGATGGTAGATTTACCAGGTCTGAAGCCACACTGATAAGGTCCAATCAGTCTGTTCACATCAGGTTTCAGTCTTTCGCACAATACGCTTGATAGGACCTTATATGCGATATTCAAAAGGCTGATTCCGCGATAGTTGGCGCAGTTTGCAGGATCGCCCTTCTTGTGGATTGGGCAGAGAACACTTAGATTCCAATCTTCAGGCATGCGTTCATCCAATCATATTCTGAATAGAAGCTGATGCATTCGCCTTACCAGCTCCTCGCCTCCGTGTTTGAATAGCTCAGCAGGCAAACCATCAGCGCCAGCTGCTTTATTGTTTTTCAATCGGGATATTGCTATTCGCACCTCATTGTAGTCGGGTTGTGGAACGTCAATTCCATCATCTTCGATTGTGGGCTCGGGTTCGGCATCTTCTCTGGTTTCTTGCTCAGTTTCTCCATTTAAAAGGGCAGAGAAGTGATCCCTCCATATTCTGAGTGTTCTCTGAACATCGGTCACCAGGTCGCCGTTCTCATTCTTACAGGAGTTTGCCCCGGGTTTGAAACCTTCTGTCATTCGCCGAATTTTTTGATAGAATTTTCGGGCATTATTCCCGTTGGCCAGCATCTCAAGCTCCTTTATTTCACGCTTTTCTGCCTCTCTTTTTTTCGCCCGGAAAAGCCGCCTCGCTTCCCTCTTCAACTCGCGGTAGTGTTCACACACACTCCTCGTTGCATTCGATCTCAGCGTTGCCTTGTAGGCTTCGTCCTTTCTTTTCGTTGCAGCGCGGCACTCTTCATCATCATACCAGTTGTTTTTTCGCGTTCGCCGGAATCCAATTACTTCTTCGGCTGCGGTACGGAGTGCTCCTGAGATATGATCCCACTGCTCATGCATTCCACTAGGTTGAATTGTGCTCTCGGAGAGCAGGTGTGAGAGGCGATCTGCGAAATAATTGGCGGTCTGTTGCGATTGCAGCTTTTCGACGTCCAGCTTTCCCTGCGTTTTTTGTTGCACCTGTTTTGTCGTACAGAGGCGGGTACGAATCTTGGCTGCTACTAGGTAGTGATCAGAGTCGATGTTAGGTCCTCGTATTGTGCGAACATCTAAAACGCTGGAAGCATGCCGTCCGTCTATCACAACGTGGTCGATCTGGTTGCGTGTTTTTCGATCGGGGGACAGCCATGTAGCCTGATGGATCTTCTTGTGCATAAACTTAGTGCTGGATATGACCATGTTTCGGGCACCGGCGAAATCGATCAGCCTGAATCCATTTGGCGAAGTCTGATCGTGGAGACTGAACTTCCCGACAGTGGGGCCAAATACACCCTCCTTACCCACCCTGGCGTTAAAGTCGCCAAGCACGACTTTGATATCATGACGGGGGCAGCGCTCGTATGCTTCTTCCAGGCGCTCGTAGAATGCATCCTTTTCCACGTCGTCCTTCTCTTCCGTCGGTGCATGAGCGCAGATAAACGATATGGTGAAAAATCGTACTTTTATGCGGATTGCAGCGAGACGCTCGTTCACGGGTGTGAACGACAGTACTCGGTGACGGAGTCTCTCTCCCACCACAAATCCCACGCCGAATCTGCGCTTGTCTTCATGCCCACTCCAGTAGATGTTGCAAGGTGTTTTGATCGTGTTTCCTCGCCCCGTCCATCGCATCTCTTGTATGGCGGTGATGTCAGCTTTTGCTTTCCTCAGGACCTCAACCAGCCGGGCAGCGGCACCTTCCCCATTAAGGGACCGGACATTCCAGGTACATGCCCTTATCTCATAATCCTTATTTCGTTTGCGGGTGTTGTCATCTAAAAAAGGGGTTCTCATATCCGAGGCTTTGCTGTTGAATTTCATTGGAACGTTGTTTTATGTGGTGGGTCCCAAACCCAACGCACAACCCGTTTCACGGGAGGTTGAATTATATTACACGTTTGTATAGCGAGCCGCTTGATCCAAGACAGACGCCCGCTTGCAGCCGCACCACCTGGTGATCAGACGCTGCTGTTTGAACCCCCCCAGCAAGCCCTTAAACCGATTATGTCGGAGTGGCCTTACCAGGTTGTCGCCTTCTCACGTTTAGCTCACCACCAAACGGGTGTTCGGTGGTTACCCAGAGGATACTTGGGCGCAAAGCCCGGAAGTAGTGAGCTGCTTGAACCGCATGCAAAAGAATCGCTCTGGCCATTCCCAGGTGAATGGCGATCAGAAACTTTCCCCACTTGCGTGGACTTCTGCACACGGCCCCACCCTCCGTTAACAATCGTGGTTTCCTTTTTGATTACATCTAGAATTTTGTTAACAGCTCCTCCAAAACTATGTCTGCTATCACTGGGGAGGCTGGAGATGCCATTGGCATTCCTGATCGTTGTTAGTAAATTTTGTCGTTGTATTTAAAATATCTATTATCTCTCACGCAAAATTTTACTATGTTAATAAATAACTCATTTGTCAAACCTGTGTATTCTTTAATGTCAGTTCACCTTGAGGCAATTATGTCTATAGCTGCATCCACGGGAATGCTGGGGAACAAGGAAACGACGTCGAACGACACCAAAATTTCATTATCGTAAATATCGGTGCCTTTTACTTTTTCTTTGTACTCTGTGGAATCTTTGACATTTTATTTTGAAGATTTTGTAATATTTTTAAGTACAGGGTGGCTGATGAATTTTGATACATTAAGAAACTCAAATAATTTTTTTTTCAGTGTATGGAATTCATTTTTCTTTTATTCATGTTAAAGCTCATTAAATTTTATTAAATATAGCTTAATCAGTTTTAAAAATAATGGAATTTAAATGCCCCCCCTGCTCGTCGATGCATGTGCGGCATCTTACCAAAAAGTTGTTCATTACTGCTTGGAGAGTTGAGACAGGAATAGCCGCAATTGTTTCTCGAATGGATTGCCTTAGTTCATTCAAATTTGTTGGTTTTGCTTTGAAGACTTCCTGTTTGCAATAACCCCACAAGAAAGTCAGGTGCAGTAAGGTCAGGCGACCTGGGTGGCCAACGGAATGTGGAGTTTCTGGATATCAGCTTATTGGGAAATTTTCGTCGAAATTCTGTCATAACAGGTTGGGCTATATGAGGAGCTGCACCATCTTGCTGAAACCACACAGAGTTGAAAGGAATTCTCATTCGGCGTAATTCTGGATAGAAGAACTCTCTCAACATGCTCAAGTAACGGTCTCCAGTAACCGTAACGGTGTGACCGTTTTCTTCGAAGAAGTAGGGCCCGACAATGCAGCGTGATGAAACTGCACACCACACTGTGACACGAAGTGGATGCAATTCCGTCTCATGGAGTATCTGTGGGTTGGAAGCACTCCATATTCGACAATTTTGTTTGTTTATGTTGCCGTTTAAATCGAAATGGGCCTCGTCAGACATGGAAAGACAGTTCAACATGTTTCCATCCTCTTCCACCATTTGAAGCATCTTCTGGCAAAATTCCAAGCGAATCGGCAAGTCTGCAGCGTTCAGTTTGTTGGCCATTTGAATTTTATATGGGAATAAGTCCAAATCTTTGTGCATAATTGACTGTAATGACTGTCTGCTTACACCCATTTGAGCAGATAAGCTTCTTGTCGAAACACGTGGATTGTTTTGTATGGCAGCAGCTACAGCAGCGATTGTTTCCTCCGTTCGAACTGAAGGGTTTCGATGGTAAGGTCTTCTGTTGACTGTCCCATGCTCGGCAAAATTGTTTACAAGTCTTATTATGGTCCATCTGCTCGGAGGATTGCCGCCAAACGTGCGCCTATACTCTCTTTGAACCGAAACTACGGACTCCAGTGCGTGATAGCGGCGGACAATCCAAATTCTTGTTTCAGTGTCCCAGTTATCCATTTTTGTTAAATGTAAAAGTCAATCTGCAAAATAAAAAAAAAATTAACCAGATTCATTAAATAGAAAAAAAGTTATTTAATTTTTTTTGGTAGCGGCTTTCATCAGCCACCCTGTATACGAACGACATATTTGCACAAGTTATAGGAAGGGCAACCGATAGATGAGCATGTTGGCCGCAGAGTTATGCCATCTTTATGAATTTTTGGTAAACCATAAATCCTAGGCGGATTTGCACCTTTAGAAATTAAGAAATTCTTCTTTTTTTTCTCAATGTGGCCGTTGTTGAACATTTTGATTACTAATTCATTGTTAAAAATAAAACATCACAGATTTTGAGATGCTGGAATCGAAAATGTATAACAAAGTATAGTTCAAGTGCAATCATTCTTCAAACTTTACGCTCATACAAATTGCGCCAAACACAAAAAGCACCAACTCCGTTGGGTTTTAAGAGACAATTTTCTGTTACGGCCCAACATTTTCTTTACATATTCGAGTTAAGCGTCTCAAAATATATAAAAGGTTGGCATTTGAAGAAAAATACACATTTAGCTTTATTTCAATAATAGAAAACGACTAAAAAAAGGCAGACATATATATTTTAAAAATATTTTGCAATGCTAATTTTTTATTTTTTTTAATATTCAATAATTGTGATGTTTAAGGGACTCAAGGCCAATTTTAGGTTTTTTAACTATTAACAAATATTTTTGTTGACCAATAACACTACTAAGAAATTTTCGGTAATAAACCTTGCACAGAGCACCAAAAGGCATGTTCTGTTGGTGTTTAAAGGGGACATTTTTGTTGTAAACAATTTTTTATACACATTCGAGTTTAGCATTTTAAAGTCAATTGTACCTACCATACACAGATTGATGGAAAAAGGGATAAAAGATATTACGTGCGACCCGAAAATGAGGATAAAAAAGTTGATAGTTTTGTAGGGGCGGCGTGCAGATGTTATCTACTTTCCCCTTGCACATGGCGTGTGCATGTTATTACGCAATCAGCAAATAAATCTCCATTGTTGCGCTTTCGCCACTCTGCACAGGTATACCAATCGATCTCTCGGTCATCGGTAGCTTGGCTCCGACCCACCGGCATCCGCCAAACGGTCATCGGTAAGTTGGAACCGATCCACCGACATCCACCAACTCGTTACCGATTCACGGTATCCATCAACCGTCCACGGGCATCCACCAAGCCCTCTCTTGTAACCAATTTGGACTCATTGACACCAACCAACAGACCGTCGGTAACTAGACCCCAATATTTACCGCCGCTACCCCACCCACCTGGTGCAGCCGACTTATCCACCGATACTATACCGCATGCCTGTGGGTAGCTACCGACACACCATATTCACCGAACCCTACTAGCTCCATCTTTCGCGTGTGTGTATGCAATACCCCAAAATCCACCTCACAAATGGCGGCCGAGCAGGGACTCGGTTCAACAGGCCAATGAACTAATGAAACTGAAAGCACCAGCACTGCAGGAGTGAGTCCACCAAACACACCAGAAGGAATGGTCGATTAATGTAAGCGACGCCGAAATAGCACCCGTCCGCCGGTGGGGCAAACATTACGAAGAGAGTGAAACACTGCACATGCTTTAGTGCTCCCGAATACGCAAACCACATATCCATCCGAACGATTTTTTTTTTGCCCGGCGACACATGATCTAGCTAGAAAAGCTACTTGGCAACGAAAGCAGCAGGATCGCGAGACCTAGCATTGGAAACTCTCATCCGACAACACCAGACAATGGCCAAGAAGGAGCACTTAGCCGCATCGATGATGGTCTTCAGGAGAAAGAATTCGCAGTCGAAACCTAACTTTTTTTAGCCGTTCAAAAATAATGAACACAAACTTATAACTCCCATCCCATTGTCGGTCGCCAATTTTTATTTCTGCTAAAGGGGTGTACTGTAATGATCAACCGCGATGAAGAAGTAAAAAATATTACAAAATTTTGCGAATAGTTTCTGCAAAAAAATAAATATGACAAAAAAGGTATGCAGTTCGGCGGCAATAATTTCGAAATAGTAAAGGACTTCGTTTACCTGGGAACCAGCATTAACACCAACAATAATGTTAGCCTCGAAATCCGACGAAGAATTACTCTTGCAAACAAATGCTACTTCGGACTGAGTAGGCAATTGAAAAGTAAAGTCCTCTCTCGACGAACGAAAATAACACTCTATAAGTCAATCATCGCAACCGTCCTGCTATATGGTGCAATCTGATGAGGCGTCTCTGGAAGTATTCGAGAGAAAGGTTCTTCGAAAGATTTGTGGACCTCTGCGCATTGGCGACGGCGAGTACCGAAGAAGATTTAATGATGAGCTGTATGAACTCTATGCAGACGCCGACATAGTTCAGCGAATTAAAACACAGCGGCTTCGCTGGCTAGGCCACGTAGTGCGAATGAGCGAAGATGCTCCAGCCCAGAAGGTATTCTTATCGGCACCCGCCGGTGGAAGCAGAGGAAGAGGGAGACCAACACTCCGATGGAAGGACCAAGTGGAGACCGATTTGCGATCCCGCGGTGTTTCCAATTGGCGTCAGTTGGCGCAACTATGTTGGACGGTCAAAATCGCCCAGGGGGTTAGATGACCATTTAAAGAAGAAGTTAGAAGATAAAATCTTTTATATATATTTAAAAAATGAGTAAAATCGGTTTGACCAATCTCAAACCCAAAGGTATTTTTAGGTTGTTGTTGTGAACTTAACAAAACCAACAAGTTTCAAAAAGAAAGAAAGGCGAGTTTCGAAAAAATGGACCACTTCACAAGTTTGTACGTAATACCCAATCAAAATAAATGTTTGTATCTATCAAAAATTTTTGTATTTTTATCTTCCATGATGAAAAAAATATTAAAAAGCCTGGTTTTAACAAAACTTGACATAATATATAGTCGTGGGGCGGCATAATCGTTATTGCACGCGGGCGAATAAACTGCTAGCGGCGGGCCTGTACGCAGAGGAGAGCAAACAGGCACAGGAAACGGCCCGAACGTGGCAATGCTAAATAATGACAGTTCGACAACATGCTGGAGATGTAAGGAACTGGGCCTATGCGCCAGCAATGATGCCGACTAGCCCGTTTTTTTTTTTATTCTTCCAGACATGGCCGCAATGGAATTCTGTCCAGGGATTGGTCCTGCCACTCAACACTAGGAATGACCGCGACCACAAATACCACAACAATAACAATCGCCGACGCAATAGAGGAATCCGATGGCCGCTCCTACATCGATATAACCATAGAGGGCATGGAGGTTCGCGCTTTGGTGGACACAGGAGCCACACTAACTTTTATCTATGACAACATCTGGAGCAGCGCCAAATACGCTCCCACCCGAACAAAAAGGTAAACAAAGTATGTAAGTACGTCGCATGCACAAAGCAAGTGAGTGCCTAGCATGATTTCGTTGATGCGTGTTCGCTTGCTCGTGCAAAGCATGTAATTCGTAGTTTGGTTATTTTAACTTGTACTTTATTCGAATGTGTATTGTGAGCAACTTCCACCCTTACCCTGCACAACCTTAAACTATCGATCTTCTTTTTGGATGCGTTTACGGGACGTGGAGCTTCCACATCCTTGTTACCAAGGCCAGTGGCGAGTCTTTCGGGACCACCAAATACAACAATACAACAACACCGCGTTACACACATTCTGTCCTATGAACCAAATATACTGTTTCGGAAAGGGGAGAAAAAATAAAAATACACGTGTATCGGCGATTTTCACGTACACGTCAGAATTTTTTTTTTTCTGTCCTATGAACCAAATATACTTTTTCGGAAAGGGGAGAAAAATAAAAATACACTTGTATCGGCGATTTTCATGTACAGGTCAGATTTTTTTTTATGTATAAAGTATAAAACTCATAGTGTCCGTCTGTCCGCCTGTGTGAAACAATAAATTAAACGAGTTTAAATGATGCAATATTGATTGTACAAGTCAATGTTTCATCTGCCATACCAGTTGTAAGTGTTGTAAAAGTCATAAACGGTTTAGTATTAGGAAGTTACTATTGATAAACTACAAATATATGGAGTAGGATGGGTCTAAAAACAATTTTTTTTTTTCGGAACGCTTCAGTAGTTTAAAAATTTGGAGTCCCTTCAAGTCATGCCGAAAAAAGTGAAATTTTTTTTTTTTTTTTAATTCAGGAAAATCTGAGAATTGATAAAAATCTATTTTTTAAAAAATTTTACGTGATACAGACATTTCCACGAGTCTGCCTGCAAAAATTCAGCTCGATTAGATCACGAAAAAAGGGTTAAAATCGATCCAATCGATCACACAGGCGGACAGACGGACACTACGTGCTTTTTACTTTATGCATAAAAAAAAATTCTGACGTGTACATGAAAATCGCCGATACACGTGTATTTTAATTTTTTCTCCCCTTTCCGAAAAAGTATATTTGGTTCATAGGACAGAACTAAAGCTCGTTTTTGTAACGCAGTGTAATTGATAACGTGGCACCGATTCACCGGCATCAATAAACACTCCAGCTCAAACGTGGAACCGATTCATCGGCATCCGTCCTTTTCTTCTCTTTTCTTTTCTTACCTTTTCTTTCCTTTCATTTCATTTCCTTTCCTTTCCTCTCTTTTCGCTTCTTTTCTTTACTTTTCTTCTCTTTTCTTTTCTTTCATATCTTTACTTTACTTTCCTTTGCTTTCCTTTCCTTTTATTTTATTTTCTTTTCTTATCCTTTCTTTTCTTTTTTTTCTTTTTTCTTTATTTTCTTTCCTTTCCTTTCCTCTCTTTCCTTTCCTTTCCTTTCCTTGTCTTGCCTTTCCTTTCGCATTCATTGATTTTATTTATTTCATTTTATTATTGTATTTAATTGTATTCGCTTTTATCGTTCCCTGTCGGCGATTTTTTCTTTCACTTTCTTATCAACACCTTAGTTTTTTTAATTAGTTTTATTTTATTTAATTTAATTTTATTTTATGTTATTTTATTCTGTTAAATTTTATTTTATGCTAGTTAATTTTCTTATTTCCCATAAATATAACCACAAAGATTACAAAAACTAAGCAAATTAACTCCTGTGTTGAGTATTCTGAGCTGAAACAAAGTTTTCTAAAATAGTAGCCTGTATTTAATTTATCCTTTCGTTCAGCTCGGACACTCTGAGTTTTATGATCGACCCTATCATACGCAGCAATGATTACCTTATCTTACAACTTCAAACGAGCTATATATTTGTATATTCAGATTATCTCGAAAACCGCAGGTGCTGCCACATAGGATGTCTTTCCGGGGTTGCCACTTATCTGTTTTTTTTTTTAATGAAATGAAACAAGCCAATATGAGTATCAAACGAAAGGTATTTTTCTGTTGCCACCTGAGCGTATTATATCTTATAACTTTTAACGAGCTATTGTATATTTGTCTATTCAGTATATCAAGAAAATGGCTAAACCGATTTGGATGAAATGTGGTATGTACATAGGTTACCACGTTCTTAGAATTTTTATCTAGGTGTTGTCACATAGGATATTTTTACGGAGTTGCCGCCTATCTTATTTTTTTTTAATTAAAGGAAATATGCCAATATGGGTATCAAAAGGAAGGTATTCTCCTTCGTATTGAAAAAAAAAACATTTTTGAGTAGATTTGCCACTTTTGTCCGACAACAAAAATCCGGCAAAGATGTACATATACCGAGAATCCTACCCATCCAAGGGGCCGCTAGGGTGCACCACGCGCATAAAGCTGAGGGACAAACTTTTGAGTTTGTCGGAGTGGAGCAAAATTCATCGATGTTCATGCATGGTATGTTATATGTTGCATTTTCAAAAATTAAGCGACCAAATACGTTAAAAGTATAGCTTTCGAAAGAAAATCAGAGACGTACTCGGAACATGGCATAGATGGAAGTGCTGGCTTAGATTTCATATGTATTAAATATAAAAAGTTATGGATAATTCTCTCTTAAAAAATAAAGAAGTAATCAAAGAATGTTGGCCGATATATGGAGCACTAACCGAAAAATATACCCATGTAACCCTATTCTTTCTCTATTACCAACAAATCATATAAAGACTTGTCGAAAATATGGGGAAAACGGTTTTGAGCAGCCACCAAGGAGTAATTATGTGTATTCAAACTTGGTTACCAATAAAAAAAATACTAAACATCTTTCTGTTACCAAGATGTTTTTAAAATCTCTTTTTAAAATGCTCCACTGCTGATAAGTAAACTTATACATACAAACAACCAGAATGAAAATCTTTACTGATGAGTATATAAAGCAAACTAAATTGTATGGCAACTTATGAAAATGCCTTACAAATGCTTGTATCCGAACTGTAGGTATGTGTTACTATCAGTCATTATCTGTGGTTTCCCTTTCTTTGCCAATCCATTGCTTAATATTACACGCTTCGATTATACTATTATATGAGATTTGCGTAATTTGCCCATTTTTGATGTCTTTTACCACATATCGGTCGTACGGGAGCTTTTTGTGAATAGCGTAAGAGCCTTTGAACTTGAGCAAAAGCTTCTTATAAAAGCCGACAGTCGTACCCACGCTTTTAATTACATCGAAAGCACCTTCCTCAAACAAATTAACCCTTAACTTCTTTTGTTTGCTTCGATTGGGTTATAATTTTGTATCTTTTGTATACTTTTCTCTACGCCACAACGTATTTAGGCCATACCCTTCCCTCCAGGTCTGAATTGCATTCGTGTGCGAATTCTATTTTCGTAAGCTGTTTCACCCAGTCTCAGTAAGCTACAGGATGCATATACATATTCTTCGAACTCCTTAGATGTAAATAAACTTCCTCTATCAGTTATATTTACATCTTTGGGGATTATAGTACTCGAAATATTTACTGAGCGCGCACATTACTTCTTTGGTACTTGTCGTTTTTATACAGTTATGTATGTAGTTATTGATCTTATCCCTCATGCTTGGAAACCAATAGTTCACTTTGATTTTTTCTAAAGTTATTTTTATTTATTTATTTATCATTGTTTCTTTTGAACACAACTCTCTATTTTTCATCGTAAAGTCCTCCATTTTCTCGCTTTCTTGTTAATTTTTTAGATTCACGATGTCTTTGTACTTAGATTATAGAGGGAGCACTTCTCTACCCTCCTAAACGAGAAATCGATCAAACAACAAAGTCGAGGGCGCTGAGGGATTGCCGGCTGATCTATTCAAGTACGGCGGCGAGGAGCTGCTATGCCGAATATGGTCGGAAGAATGCATGCCTTACGATTGGAATCTAAGTGTCCTCTCCCTAATCCACCAAAAAGGAGATCCTATAATCAAGCGTATTGTGCGAAAGATTGAAGCCCACCGTAAACAAACCGACTGGACCTTATCAGTGCGGCTTCAGACATGGTAAATCTACCATCGACCAAATTTTCACTATGCGCCAAATCTTAGAAAAAATCCGTGAGAAAAGAATCGACACGCATCACCTCTTTGTCGATTCTAAATCCGCTTTCGATAGCACGAAAAGGAACTGCTCATATGCCGCGATGTCCGAATTTGCTTTCCCAGCAAAACGTATACGGCTGTGCAAAATGACGTTGAGCAACACCACCTTTCCGAGCCGTTCAAAACAAAACGAGGCTTCAGAGAGGGTGACCCCCGTATCGTGCGATTTCCTTTATTTGATGGTGGAGAAAATACAAGTCGTAGAACTACACCTCTCAGGAACCATCTATTACAAAACTGTGCAATTGCTGGCGTATGCCGATGACATTGACGTCATTGGCTCAAATAACCGCGCCGTAAGTTCTGCCTACTCCAAATTGGAGAAAGAAGCTAAAAAAGTGGGTTTGGAGGTGATCGAGAGCAAAACGAAGTACCTTCTGTCATCATGCAAAGAGTCAGCGCATTCGCGCCTTGGCACCCACGCCACTGTTGGCAGCCATAAGTTTGAAATAGTAAAGGACTTCGTCTACCTGGGAACCAGCATTAACACCAACAATCAATCAATAAATGTTATTTTGGACCAGGGGTCGGCAAAATTGTAAGTGAGGTTGTATTGGTGAGAGCTCTTTAGTCGCATGCGCATTTTATGAGCAAGCAAATACGTATGATACTGACGCATTTTTTAATGTAAATTGCAAATTTAAAATGAAATAATCAATAGATAGTATGTTAAATTTCTATGATAATACTTAATTTTTCTCTTTAAAAAATTTATTCATTCACATTATAAAAAATGTTCACGTCAGAATTTTTTTTTTTCTGTCCTATGAACCAAATATACTTTTTCGGAAAGGGGAGGAAAAATAAAAATACACTTGTATCGGCGATTTTCATGTACACGTCAGATTTTTTTTTTATGTATAAAGTATAAAACTCATAGTGTCCGTCTGTCCGCCTGTGTGAAACAATAAATTAAACGAGTTTAAATGATGCAATATTGATTGTACAAGTCAATGTTTCATCTGCCATACCAGTTGTAAGTGTTGTAAAAGTCATAAACAGTTTAGTATTAGGAAGTTACTATTGATAAACTACAAATATATGGAGTAGGATGGGTCTAAAAACAATTTTTTTTTTCGGAAGGCTTCAGTAGTTTAAAAATTTGGAGTCCCTTCAAGTCATGCCGAAAAAAGTGAAATTTTTTTTTTTTTTTTTAATTCAGGAAAATCTGAGAATTGATAAAAATCTATTTTTTAAAAAATTTTACGTGATACAGACATTTCCACGAGTCTGCCTGCAAAAATTCAGCTCGATTGGATCACGAAAAAAGGGTTAAAATCGATCCAAAGTCTTTCACACAGGCGGACAGACGGACACTACGTGCTTTTTACTTTATGCATAAAAAAAATTCTGACGTGTACATGAAAATCGCCGATACACGTGTATTTTAATTTTTTCTCCCCTTTCCGAAAAAGTATATTTGGTTCATAGGACAGAACTAAAGCTCGTTTTTGTAACGCAGTGTAATTGATAACGTGGCACCGATTCACCGGCATCAATAAACACTCCAGCTCAAACGTGGAACCGATTCATCGGCATCCACCAAACAGTCATCGGTAACTTGGCACCGATCCACTGATTCACTGGCATCAAATAGCAAGCCATCGGTAACTTGGCACCGCCATCAACCTACCTGTCACCCTACCCATCAACCGTCCTTTTCTTCTCTTTTCTTTTCTTACCTTTTCTTTCCTTTCATTTCATTTCCTTTCCTTTCCTCTCTTTTCGCTTCTTTTCTTTACTTTTCTTCTCTTTTCTTTTCTTTTCTTTACTTTCATATCTTTACTTTACTTTCCTTTCCTTTGCTTTTCTTTCATATCTTTACTTTACTTTCCTTTGCTTTCCTTTCCTTTTATTTTATTTTCTGTTCTTATCCTTTCTTTTCTTTTCTTTTTTTTCTTTTTTCTTTATTTTCTTTCCTTTCCTTTCCTCTCTTTCCTTTCCTTTCCTTTCCTTGTCTTGCCTTTCCTTTCGCATTCATTGATTTTATTTATTTCATTTTATTATTGTATTTAATTGTATTCGCTTTTATCGTTCCCTGTCGGCGATTTTTTCTTTCACTTTCTTATCAACACCTTAGTTTTTTAATTAGTTTTATTTAATTTAATTTAATTTTATTTTATGTTATTTTATTTTGTTAAATTTTATTTTATGCTAGTTAATTTTTTTATTTCCCATAAATATAACCACAAAGATTACAAAAACTAAGCAAATTAACTCCTGTGTTGAGTATTCTGAGCTGAAACAAAGTTTTCTAAAATAGTAGCCTGTATTTAATTTTTCCTTTCGTTCAGCTCGGACAATCTGAGTTTTATGATCGACCCTATCATACGCAGCAATGATTACCTTATCTTACAACTTCAAACGAGCTATATATTTGTATATTCAGATTATCTCGAAAACCGCGGGTGCTGCCACATAGGATGTCTTTCCGGGGTTGCCACTTATCTGATTTTTTTTTTTAATGAAATGAAACAAGCCAATATGAGTATCAAACGAAAGGTATTTTACTGTTGCCACCTGAGCGTATTATATCTTATAACTTTTAACGAGCTATTGTATATTTGTCTATTCAGTATATCAAGAAAATGGCTAAACCGATTTGGATGAAATGTGGTATGTACATAGGTTACCACGTTCTTAGAATTTGTATCTAGGTGTTGTCACATAGGATATTTTTACGGAGTTGCCGCCTATCTTATTTTTTTTTTAATTAAAGGAAATATGCCAATATGGGTATCAAAAGGAAGGTATTCTCCTTCGTATTGAAAAAAAAAAACATTTTTGAGTAGATTTGCCACTTTTGTCCGACAACAAAAATCCGGCAAAGATGTACATATACCGAGAATCCTACCCATCCAAGGGGCCGCTAGGGTGCACCACGCGCATAAAGCTGAGGGACAAACTTTTGAGTTTGTCGGAGTGGAGCAAAATTCATCGATGTTCATGCATGGTATGTTATATGTTGCATTTTCAAAAATTAAGCGACCAAATACGTTAAAAGTATAGCTTTCGAAAGAAAATCAGAGACGTACTCGGAACATGGCATAGATGGAAGTGCTGGCTTAGATTTCATATGTATTAAATATAAAAAGTTATGGATAATTCTCTCTTGAAAAATAAAGAAGTAATCAAAGAATGTTGGCCGATATATGGAGCACTAACCGAAAAATATACCCATGTAACCCTATTCTTTCTCTATTACCAACAAATCATATAAAGACTTGTCGAAAATATGGGGGAAAACGGTTTTGAGCAGCCACCAAGGAGTAATTATGTGTATTCAAACTTGGTTACCAATAAAAAAAATACTAAACATCTTTCTGTTACCAAGATGTTTTTAAAATCTCTTTTTAAAATGCTCCACTGCTGATAAGTAAAATTATACATACAAACAACCAGAATGAAAATCTTTACTGATGAGTATATAAAGCAAACTAAATTGTATGGCAACTTATGAAAATGCCTTACAAATGCTTGTATCCGAACTATAGGTATGTGTTACTATCAGTCATTATCTGTGGTTTCCCTTTCTTTGCCAATCCATTGCTTAATATTACACGCTTCGATTATACTATTATATGAGATTTGCGTAATTTGCCCATTTTTGATGTCTTTTACCACATATCGGTCGTACGGGAGCTTTTTGTGAATAACGTAAGGGCCTTTGAACTTGAGCAAAAGCTTCTTATAAAAGCCGACAGTCGTATCCACGCTTTTAATTACATCGAAAGCACCTTCCTCAAACAAATTAACCCTTAACTTCTTTTGTTTGCTTCGATTGGGTTATAATTTTGTATCTTTTGTATACTTTTCTCTACGCCACAACGTATTTAGGCCATATCCCTTCCCTCCAGGTCTGAATTGCATTCGTGTGCGAATTCTATTTTCGTAAGCTGTTTCACCCAGTCTCAGTAAGCTACAGGATGCATATACATATTCTTCGAACTCCTTAGATGTAAATAAACTTCCTCTATCAGTTATACATCTTTGGGGATTATAGTACTCGAAATATTTACTCAGCGCGCACATTACTTCTTTGGTACTTGTCGTTTTTATACAGTTATGTATGTAGTTATTGATCTTATCCCTCATGCTTGGAAACCAATAGTTCACTTTGATTTTTTCTAAAGTTATTTTTATTTATTTATTTATCATTGTTTCTTTTGAACACAACTCTATTTTTCATCGTAAAGTCCTCCATTTTCTCGCTTTCTTGCTAATTTTTTAGATTCACGATGTCTTTGTACTTAGATTATAGAGGGAGCACTTCTCTACCCTCCTAAACGAGAAATCGATCAAACAACAAAGTCGAGGGCGCTGAGGGATTGCCGGCTGATCTATTCAAGTACGGCGGCGAGGAGCTGCTATGCCGAATATGGTCGGAAGAATGCATGCCTTACGATTGGAATCTAAGTGTCCTCTCCCTAATCCACCAAAAAGGAGATCCTATAATCAAGCGTATTGTGCGAAAGATTGAAGCCCACCGTAAACAAACCGACTGGACCTTATCAGTGCGGCTTCAGACATGGTAAATCTACCATCGACCAAATTTTCACTATGCGCCAAATCTTAGAAAAAATCCGTGAGAAAAGAATCGACACGCATCACCTCTTTGTCGATTCTAAATCCGCTTTCGATAGCACGAAAAGGAACTGCTCATATGCCGCGATGTCCGAATTTGCTTTCCCAGCAAAACGTATACGGCTGTGCAAAATGACGTTGAGCAACACCACCTTTCCGAGCCGTTCAAAACAAAACGAGGCTTCAGAGAGGGTGACCCCCGTATCGTGCGATTTCCTTTATTTGATGGTGGAGAAAATACAAGTCGTAGAACTACACCTCTCAGGAACCATCTATTACAAAACTGTGCAATTGCTGGCGTATGCCGATGACATTGACGTCATTGGCTCAAATAACCGCGCCGTAAGTTCTGCCTACTCCAAATTGGAGAAAGAAGCTAAAAAAAGTGGGTTTGTAGGTGATCGAGAGCAAAACGAAGTATCTTCTGTCATCATGCAAAGAGTCAGCGCATTCGCGCCTTGGCACCCACGTCACTGTTGGCAGCCATAAGTTTGAAATAGTAAAGGACTTCGTGTACCTGGGAACCAGCATTAACACCAACAATCAATCAATAAATTTTATTTTGGACCAGGGGTCGGCAAAATTGTAAGTGAGGTTGTATTGGTGAGAGCTCTTTAGTCGCATGCGCATTTTATGAGCAAGCAAATATGTATGATACTGACGCATTTTTTAATGTAAATTGCAAATTTAAAATGAAATAATCAATAGATAGTATGTTAAATTTCTATGATAATACTTAATTTTTCTCTTTAAAAAATTTATTCATTCACATTATAAAAAATGTTCACGTCAGAATTTTTTTTTTTCTGTCCTATGAACCAAATATACTTTTTCGGAAAGGGGAGGAAAAATAAAAATACACTTGTATCGGCGATTTTCATGTACACGTCAGATTTTTTTTTATGTATAAAGTATAAAACTCATAGTGTCCGTCTGTCCGCCTGTGTGAAACAATAAATTAAACGAGTTTAAATGATGCAATATTGATTGTACAAGTCAATGTTTCATCTGCCATACCAGTTGTAAGTGTTGTAAAAGTCATAAACAGTTTAGTATTAGGAAGTTACTATTGATAAACTACAAATATATGGAGTAGGATGGGTCTAAAAACAATTTTTTTTTTCGGAAGGCTTCAGTAGTTTAAAAATTTGGAGTCCCTTCAAGTCATGCCGAAAAAAGTGAAATTTTTTTTTTTTTTTTTTAATTCAGGAAAATCTGAGAATTGATAAAAATCTATTTTTTAAAAAATTTTACGTGATACAGACATTTCCACGAGTCTGCCTGCAAAAATTCAGCTCGATTGGATCACGAAAAAAGGGTTAAAATCGATCCAAAGTCTTTCACACAGGCGGACAGACGGACACTACGTGCTTTTTACTTTATGCATAAAAAAAAATTCTGACGTGTACATGAAAATCGCCGATACACGTGTATTTTAATTTTTTCTCCCCTTTCCGAAAAAGTATATTTGGTTCATAGGACAGAACTAAAGCTCGTTTTTGTAACGCAGTGTAATTGATAACGTGGCACCGATTCACCGGCATCAATAAACACTCCAGCTCAAACGTGGAACCGATTCATCGGCATCCGTCCTTTTCTTCTCTTTTCTTTTCTTACCTTTTCTTTCCTTTCATTTCATTTCCTTTCCTTTCCTCTCTTTTCGCTTCTTTTCTTTACTTTTCTTCTCTTTTCTTTTCTTTCATATCTTTACTTTACTTTCCTTTGCTTTCCTTTCCTTTTATTTTATTTTCTTTTCTTATCCTTTCTTTTCTTTTTTTTCTTTTTTCTTTATTTTCTTTCCTTTCCTTTCCTCTCTTTCCTTTCCTTTCCTTTCCTTGTCTTGCCTTTCCTTTCGCATTCATTGATTTTATTTATTTCATTTTATTATTGTATTTAATTGTATTCGCTTTTATCGTTCCCTGTCGGCGATTTTTTCTTTCACTTTCTTATCAACACCTTAGTTTTTTTAATTAGTTTTATTTTATTTAATTTAATTTTATTTTATGTTATTTTATTCTGTTAAATTTTATTTTATGCTAGTTAATTTTCTTATTTCCCATAAATATAACCACAAAGATTACAAAAACTAAGCAAATTAACTCCTGTGTTGAGTATTCTGAGCTGAAACAAAGTTTTCTAAAATAGTAGCCTGTATTTAATTTATCCTTTCGTTCAGCTCGGACACTCTGAGTTTTATGATCGACCCTATCATACGCAGCAATGATTACCTTATCTTACAACTTCAAACGAGCTATATATTTGTATATTCAGATTATCTCGAAAACCGCAGGTGCTGCCACATAGGATGTCTTTCCGGGGTTGCCACTTATCTGTTTTTTTTTTTAATGAAATGAAACAAGCCAATATGAGTATCAAACGAAAGGTATTTTTCTGTTGCCACCTGAGCGTATTATATCTTATAACTTTTAACGAGCTATTGTATATTTGTCTATTCAGTATATCAAGAAAATGGCTAAACCGATTTGGATGAAATGTGGTATGTACATAGGTTACCACGTTCTTAGAATTTTTATCTAGGTGTTGTCACATAGGATATTTTTACGGAGTTGCCGCCTATCTTATTTTTTTTTAATTAAAGGAAATATGCCAATATGGGTATCAAAAGGAAGGTATTCTCCTTCGTATTGAAAAAAAAAACATTTTTGAGTAGATTTGCCACTTTTGTCCGACAACAAAAATCCGGCAAAGATGTACATATACCGAGAATCCTACCCATCCAAGGGGCCGCTAGGGTGCACCACGCGCATAAAGCTGAGGGACAAACTTTTGAGTTTGTCGGAGTGGAGCAAAATTCATCGATGTTCATGCATGGTATGTTATATGTTGCATTTTCAAAAATTAAGCGACCAAATACGTTAAAAGTATAGCTTTCGAAAGAAAATCAGAGACGTACTCGGAACATGGCATAGATGGAAGTGCTGGCTTAGATTTCATATGTATTAAATATAAAAAGTTATGGATAATTCTCTCTTAAAAAATAAAGAAGTAATCAAAGAATGTTGGCCGATATATGGAGCACTAACCGAAAAATATACCCATGTAACCCTATTCTTTCTCTATTACCAACAAATCATATAAAGACTTGTCGAAAATATGGGGAAAACGGTTTTGAGCAGCCACCAAGGAGTAATTATGTGTATTCAAACTTGGTTACCAATAAAAAAAATACTAAACATCTTTCTGTTACCAAGATGTTTTTAAAATCTCTTTTTAAAATGCTCCACTGCTGATAAGTAAACTTATACATACAAACAACCAGAATGAAAATCTTTACTGATGAGTATATAAAGCAAACTAAATTGTATGGCAACTTATGAAAATGCCTTACAAATGCTTGTATCCGAACTGTAGGTATGTGTTACTATCAGTCATTATCTGTGGTTTCCCTTTCTTTGCCAATCCATTGCTTAATATTACACGCTTCGATTATACTATTATATGAGATTTGCGTAATTTGCCCATTTTTGATGTCTTTTACCACATATCGGTCGTACGGGAGCTTTTTGTGAATAGCGTAAGAGCCTTTGAACTTGAGCAAAAGCTTCTTATAAAAGCCGACAGTCGTACCCACGCTTTTAATTACATCGAAAGCACCTTCCTCAAACAAATTAACCCTTAACTTCTTTTGTTTGCTTCGATTGGGTTATAATTTTGTATCTTTTGTATACTTTTCTCTACGCCACAACGTATTTAGGCCATACCCTTCCCTCCAGGTCTGAATTGCATTCGTGTGCGAATTCTATTTTCGTAAGCTGTTTCACCCAGTCTCAGTAAGCTACAGGATGCATATACATATTCTTCGAACTCCTTAGATGTAAATAAACTTCCTCTATCAGTTATATTTACATCTTTGGGGATTATAGTACTCGAAATATTTACTGAGCGCGCACATTACTTCTTTGGTACTTGTCGTTTTTATACAGTTATGTATGTAGTTATTGATCTTATCCCTCATGCTTGGAAACCAATAGTTCACTTTGATTTTTTCTAAAGTTATTTTTATTTATTTATTTATCATTGTTTCTTTTGAACACAACTCTCTATTTTTCATCGTAAAGTCCTCCATTTTCTCGCTTTCTTGTTAATTTTTTAGATTCACGATGTCTTTGTACTTAGATTATAGAGGGAGCACTTCTCTACCCTCCTAAACGAGAAATCGATCAAACAACAAAGTCGAGGGCGCTGAGGGATTGCCGGCTGATCTATTCAAGTACGGCGGCGAGGAGCTGCTATGCCGAATATGGTCGGAAGAATGCATGCCTTACGATTGGAATCTAAGTGTCCTCTCCCTAATCCACCAAAAAGGAGATCCTATAATCAAGCGTATTGTGCGAAAGATTGAAGCCCACCGTAAACAAACCGACTGGACCTTATCAGTGCGGCTTCAGACATGGTAAATCTACCATCGACCAAATTTTCACTATGCGCCAAATCTTAGAAAAAATCCGTGAGAAAAGAATCGACACGCATCACCTCTTTGTCGATTCTAAATCCGCTTTCGATAGCACGAAAAGGAACTGCTCATATGCCGCGATGTCCGAATTTGCTTTCCCAGCAAAACGTATACGGCTGTGCAAAATGACGTTGAGCAACACCACCTTTCCGAGCCGTTCAAAACAAAACGAGGCTTCAGAGAGGGTGACCCCCGTATCGTGCGATTTCCTTTATTTGATGGTGGAGAAAATACAAGTCGTAGAACTACACCTCTCAGGAACCATCTATTACAAAACTGTGCAATTGCTGGCGTATGCCGATGACATTGACGTCATTGGCTCAAATAACCGCGCCGTAAGTTCTGCCTACTCCAAATTGGAGAAAGAAGCTAAAAAAGTGGGTTTGGAGGTGATCGAGAGCAAAACGAAGTACCTTCTGTCATCATGCAAAGAGTCAGCGCATTCGCGCCTTGGCACCCACGCCACTGTTGGCAGCCATAAGTTTGAAATAGTAAAGGACTTCGTCTACCTGGGAACCAGCATTAACACCAACAATCAATCAATAAATGTTATTTTGGACCAGGGGTCGGCAAAATTGTAAGTGAGGTTGTATTGGTGAGAGCTCTTTAGTCGCATGCGCATTTTATGAGCAAGCAAATACGTATGATACTGACGCATTTTTTAATGTAAATTGCAAATTTAAAATGAAATAATCAATAGATAGTATGTTAAATTTCTATGATAATACTTAATTTTTCTCTTTAAAAAATTTATTCATTCACATTATAAAAAATGTTCACGTCAGAATTTTTTTTTTTTCTGTCCTATGAACCAAATATACTTTTTCGGAAAGGGGAGGAAAAATAAAAATACACTTGTATCGGCGATTTTCATGTACACGTCAGATTTTTTTTTTATGTATAAAGTATAAAACTCATAGTGTCCGTCTGTCCGCCTGTGTGAAACAATAAATTAAACGAGTTTAAATGATGCAATATTGATTGTACAAGTCAATGTTTCATCTGCCATACCAGTTGTAAGTGTTGTAAAAGTCATAAACAGTTTAGTATTAGGAAGTTACTATTGATAAACTACAAATATATGGAGTAGGATGGGTCTAAAAACAATTTTTTTTTTCGGAAGGCTTCAGTAGTTTAAAAATTTGGAGTCCCTTCAAGTCATGCCGAAAAAAGTGAAATTTTTTTTTTTTTTTTAATTCAGGAAAATCTGAGAATTGATAAAAATCTATTTTTTAAAAAATTTTACGTGATACAGACATTTCCACGAGTCTGCCTGCAAAAATTCAGCTCGATTGGATCACGAAAAAAGGGTTAAAATCGATCCAAAGTCTTTCACACAGGCGGACAGACGGACACTACGTGCTTTTTACTTTATGCATAAAAAAAATTCTGACGTGTACATGAAAATCGCCGATACACGTGTATTTTAATTTTTTCTCCCCTTTCCGAAAAAGTATATTTGGTTCATAGGACAGAACTAAAGCTCGTTTTTGTAACGCAGTGTAATTGATAACGTGGCACCGATTCACCGGCATCAATAAACACTCCAGCTCAAACGTGGAACCGATTCATCGGCATCCACCAAACAGTCATCGGTAACTTGGCACCGATCCACTGATTCACTGGCATCAAATAGCAAGCCATCGGTAACTTGGCACCGCCATCAACCTACCTGTCACCCTACCCATCAACCGTCCTTTTCTTCTCTTTTCTTTTCTTACCTTTTCTTTCCTTTCATTTCATTTCCTTTCCTTTCCTCTCTTTTCGCTTCTTTTCTTTACTTTTCTTCTCTTTTCTTTTCTTTTCTTTACTTTCATATCTTTACTTTACTTTCCTTTCCTTTGCTTTTCTTTCATATCTTTACTTTACTTTCCTTTGCTTTCCTTTCCTTTTATTTTATTTTCTGTTCTTATCCTTTCTTTTCTTTTCTTTTTTTTCTTTTTTCTTTATTTTCTTTCCTTTCCTTTCCTCTCTTTCCTTTCCTTTCCTTTCCTTGTCTTGCCTTTCCTTTCGCATTCATTGATTTTATTTATTTCATTTTATTATTGTATTTAATTGTATTCGCTTTTATCGTTCCCTGTCGGCGATTTTTTCTTTCACTTTCTTATCAACACCTTAGTTTTTTAATTAGTTTTATTTAATTTAATTTAATTTTATTTTATGTTATTTTATTTTGTTAAATTTTATTTTATGCTAGTTAATTTTTTTATTTCCCATAAATATAACCACAAAGATTACAAAAACTAAGCAAATTAACTCCTGTGTTGAGTATTCTGAGCTGAAACAAAGTTTTCTAAAATAGTAGCCTGTATTTAATTTTTCCTTTCGTTCAGCTCGGACAATCTGAGTTTTATGATCGACCCTATCATACGCAGCAATGATTACCTTATCTTACAACTTCAAACGAGCTATATATTTGTATATTCAGATTATCTCGAAAACCGCGGGTGCTGCCACATAGGATGTCTTTCCGGGGTTGCCACTTATCTGATTTTTTTTTTTAATGAAATGAAACAAGCCAATATGAGTATCAAACGAAAGGTATTTTACTGTTGCCACCTGAGCGTATTATATCTTATAACTTTTAACGAGCTATTGTATATTTGTCTATTCAGTATATCAAGAAAATGGCTAAACCGATTTGGATGAAATGTGGTATGTACATAGGTTACCACGTTCTTAGAATTTGTATCTAGGTGTTGTCACATAGGATATTTTTACGGAGTTGCCGCCTATCTTATTTTTTTTTTAATTAAAGGAAATATGCCAATATGGGTATCAAAAGGAAGGTATTCTCCTTCGTATTGAAAAAAAAAAACATTTTTGAGTAGATTTGCCACTTTTGTCCGACAACAAAAATCCGGCAAAGATGTACATATACCGAGAATCCTACCCATCCAAGGGGCCGCTAGGGTGCACCACGCGCATAAAGCTGAGGGACAAACTTTTGAGTTTGTCGGAGTGGAGCAAAATTCATCGATGTTCATGCATGGTATGTTATATGTTGCATTTTCAAAAATTAAGCGACCAAATACGTTAAAAGTATAGCTTTCGAAAGAAAATCAGAGACGTACTCGGAACATGGCATAGATGGAAGTGCTGGCTTAGATTTCATATGTATTAAATATAAAAAGTTATGGATAATTCTCTCTTGAAAAATAAAGAAGTAATCAAAGAATGTTGGCCGATATATGGAGCACTAACCGAAAAATATACCCATGTAACCCTATTCTTTCTCTATTACCAACAAATCATATAAAGACTTGTCGAAAATATGGGGAAAACGGTTTTGAGCAGCCACCAAGGAGTAATTATGTGTATTCAAACTTGGTTACCAATAAAAAAAATACTAAACATCTTTCTGTTACCAAGATGTTTTTAAAATCTCTTTTTAAAATGCTCCACTGCTGATAAGTAAAATTATACATACAAACAACCAGAATGAAAATCTTTACTGATGAGTATATAAAGCAAACTAAATTGTATGGCAACTTATGAAAATGCCTTACAAATGCTTGTATCCGAACTATAGGTATGTGTTACTATCAGTCATTATCTGTGGTTTCCCTTTCTTTGCCAATCCATTGCTTAATATTACACGCTTCGATTATACTATTATATGAGATTTGCGTAATTTGCCCATTTTTGATGTCTTTTACCACATATCGGTCGTACGGGAGCTTTTTGTGAATAACGTAAGGGCCTTTGAACTTGAGCAAAAGCTTCTTATAAAAGCCGACAGTCGTATCCACGCTTTTAATTACATCGAAAGCACCTTCCTCAAACAAATTAACCCTTAACTTCTTTTGTTTGCTTCGATTGGGTTATAATTTTGTATCTTTTGTATACTTTTCTCTACGCCACAACGTATTTAGGCCATATCCCTTCCCTCCAGGTCTGAATTGCATTCGTGTGCGAATTCTATTTTCGTAAGCTGTTTCACCCAGTCTCAGTAAGCTACAGGATGCATATACATATTCTTCGAACTCCTTAGATGTAAATAAACTTCCTCTATCAGTTATACATCTTTGGGGATTATAGTACTCGAAATATTTACTCAGCGCGCACATTACTTCTTTGGTACTTGTCGTTTTTATACAGTTATGTATGTAGTTATTGATCTTATCCCTCATGCTTGGAAACCAATAGTTCACTTTGATTTTTTCTAAAGTTATTTTTATTTATTTATTTATCATTGTTTCTTTTGAACACAACTCTATTTTTCATCGTAAAGTCCTCCATTTTCTCGCTTTCTTGCTAATTTTTTAGATTCACGATGTCTTTGTACTTAGATTATAGAGGGAGCACTTCTCTACCCTCCTAAACGAGAAATCGATCAAACAACAAAGTCGAGGGCGCTGAGGGATTGCCGGCTGATCTATTCAAGTACGGCGGCGAGGAGCTGCTATGCCGAATATGGTCGGAAGAATGCATGCCTTACGATTGGAATCTAAGTGTCCTCTCCCTAATCCACCAAAAAGGAGATCCTATAATCAAGCGTATTGTGCGAAAGATTGAAGCCCACCGTAAACAAACCGACTGGACCTTATCAGTGCGGCTTCAGACATGGTAAATCTACCATCGACCAAATTTTCACTATGCGCCAAATCTTAGAAAAAATCCGTGAGAAAAGAATCGACACGCATCACCTCTTTGTCGATTCTAAATCCGCTTTCGATAGCACGAAAAGGAACTGCTCATATGCCGCGATGTCCGAATTTGCTTTCCCAGCAAAACGTATACGGCTGTGCAAAATGACGTTGAGCAACACCACCTTTCCGAGCCGTTCAAAACAAAACGAGGCTTCAGAGAGGGTGACCCCCGTATCGTGCGATTTCCTTTATTTGATGGTGGAGAAAATACAAGTCGTAGAACTACACCTCTCAGGAACCATCTATTACAAAACTGTGCAATTGCTGGCGTATGCCGATGACATTGACGTCATTGGCTCAAATAACCGCGCCGTAAGTTCTGCCTACTCCAAATTGGAGAAAGAAGCTAAAAAAAGTGGGTTTGTAGGTGATCGAGAGCAAAACGAAGTATCTTCTGTCATCATGCAAAGAGTCAGCGCATTCGCGCCTTGGCACCCACGTCACTGTTGGCAGCCATAAGTTTGAAATAGTAAAGGACTTCGTGTACCTGGGAACCAGCATTAACACCAACAATCAATCAATAAATTTTATTTTGGACCAGGGGTCGGCAAAATTGTAAGTGAGGTTGTATTGGTGAGAGCTCTTTAGTCGCATGCGCATTTTATGAGCAAGCAAATATGTATGATACTGACGCATTTTTTAATGTAAATTGCAAATTTAAAATGAAATAATCAATAGATAGTATGTTAAATTTCTATGATAATACTTAATTTTTCTCTTTAAAAAATTTATTCATTCACATTATAAAAAATGTTCACGTCAGAATTTTTTTTTTTCTGTCCTATGAACCAAATATACTTTTTCGGAAAGGGGAGAAAAAATAAAAATACACTTGTATCGGCGATTTTCATGTACACGTCAAATTTTTTTTTTTATGTATAAAGTATAAAACTCATAGTGTCCGTCTGTCCGCCTGTGTGAAACAATAAATTAAACGAGTTTAAATGATGCAATATTGATTGTACAAGTCAATGTTTCATCTGCCATACCAGTTGTAAGTGTTGTAAAAGTCATAAACAGTTTAGTATTAGGAAGTTACTATTGATAAACTACAAATATATGGAGTAGGATGGGTCTAAAAACAATTTTTTTTTTCGGAAGGCTTCAGTAGTTTAAAAATTTGGAGTCCCTTCAAGTCATGCCGAAAAAAGTGAAATTTTTTTTTTTTTTTTTAATTCAGGAAAATCTGAGAATTGATAAAAATCTATTTTTTAAAAAATTTTACGTGATACAGACATTTCCACGAGTCTGCCTGCAAAAATTCAGCTCGATTGGATCACGAAAAAAGGGTTAAAATCGATCCAAAGTCTTTCACACAGGCGGACAGACGGACACTACGTGCTTTTTACTTTATGCATAAAAAAAAATTCTGACGTGTACATGAAAATCGCCGATACACGTGTATTTTAATTTTTTCTCCCCTTTCCGAAAAAGTATATTTGGTTCATAGGACAGAACTAAAGCTCGTTTTTGTAACGCAGTGTAATTGATAACGTGGCACCGATTCATCGGCATCCACCAAACAGTCATCGGTAACTTGGCACCGATCCACTGATTCACTGGCATCAAATAGCAAGCCATCGGTAACTTGGCACCGCCATCAACCTACCTGTCACCCTACCCATCAACCGTCCTTTTCTTCTCTTTTCTTTTCTTACCTTTTCTTTCCTTTCATTTCATTTCCTTTCCTTTCCTCTCTTTTCGCTTCTTTTCTTTACTTTTCTTCTCTTTTCTTTTCTTTTCTTTACTTTCATATCTTTACTTTACTTTCCTTTCCTTTGCTTTTCTTTCATATCTTTACTTTACTTTCCTTTGCTTTCCTTTCCTTTTATTTTATTTTCTTTTCTTATCCTTTCTTTTCTTTTCTTTTTTTTCTTTCCTTTCCTTTCCTCTCTTTCCTTTCCTTTCCTTTCCTTGTCTTGGCTTTCCTTTCGCATTCATTGATTTTATTTATTTCATTTTATTATTGTATTTAATTGTATTCGCTTTTATCGTTCCCTGTCGGCGATTTTTTCTTTCACTTTCTTATCAACACCTTAGTTTTTTTAATTAGTTTTATTTAATTTAATTTTATTTTATTTTATGTTATTTTATTTTGTTAAATTTTATTTTATGCTAGTTAATTTTTTTATTTCCCATAAATATAACCACAAAGATTACAAAAACTAAGCAAATTAACTCCTGTGTTGAGTATTCTGAGCTGAAACAAAGTTTTCTAAAATAGTAGCCTGTATTTAATTTTTCCTTTCGTTCAGCTCGGACAATCTGAGTTTTATGATCGACCCTATCATACGCAGCAATGATTACCTTATCTTACAACTTCAAACGAGCTATATATTTGTATATTCAGATTATCTCGAAAACCGCAGGTGCTGCCACATAGGATGTCTTTCCGGGGTTGCCACTTATCTGATTTTTTTTTTAATGAAATGAAACAAGCCAATATGAGTATCAAACGAAAGGTATTTTTCTGTTGCCACCTGAGCGTATTATATCTTATAACTTTTAACGAGCTATTGTATATTTGTCTATTCAGTATATCAAGAAAATGGCTAAACCGATTTGAATGAAATGTGGTATGTACACATTCTTAGAATTTGTATCTAGGTGTTGTCACATAGGATATTTTTACGGAGTTGCCGCCTATCTTATTTTTTTTTAATTAAAGGAAATATGCCAATATGGGTATCAAAAGGAAGGTATTCTCCTTCGTATTGAAAAAAAAAACATTTTTGAGTAGATTTGCCACTTTTGTCCGACAACAAAAATCCGGCAAAGATGTACATATACCGAGAATCCTACCCATCCAAGGGGCCGCTAGGGTGCACCACGCGCATAAAGCTGAGGGACAAACTTTTGAGTTTGTCGGAGTGGAGCAAAATTCATCGATGTTCATGCATGGTATGTTATATGTTGCATTTTCAAAAATTAAGCGACCAAATACGTTAAAAGTATAGCTTTCGAAAGAAAATCAGAGACGTACTCGGAACATGGCATAGATGGAAGTGCTGGCTTAGATTTCATATGTATTAAATATAAAAAGTTATGGATAATTCTCTCTTGAAAAATAAAGAAGTAATCAAAGAATGTTGACCGATATATGGAGCACTAACCGAAAAATATACCCATGTAACCCTATTCTTTCTCTATTACCAACAAATCATATAAAGACTTGTCGAAAATATGGGGAAAACGGTTTTGAGCAGCCACCAAGGAGTAATTATGTGTATTCAAACTTGGTTACCAATAAAAAAAATAGTAAACATCTTTCTGTTACCAAGATGTTTTTAAAATCTCTTTCTAAAATGCTCCACTGCTGATAAGTAAAATTATACATACAAACAACCAGAATGAAAATCTTTACTGATGAGTATATAAAGCAAACTAAATTGTATGGCAACTTATGAAAATGCCTTACAAATGCTTGTATCCGAACTATAGGTATGTGTTACTATCAGTCATTATCTGTGGTTTCCCTTTCTTTGCCAATCCATTGCTTAATATTACACGCTTCGATTATACTATTATATGAGATTTGCGTAATTTGCCCATTTTTGATGTCTTTTACCACATATCGGTCGTACGGGAGCTTTTTGTGAATAACGTAAGGGCCTTTGAACTTGAGCAAAAGCTTCTTATAAAAGCCGACAGTCGTATCCACGCTTTTAATTACATCGAAAGCACCTTCCTCAAACAAATTAACCCTTAACTTCTTTTGTTTGCTTCGATTGGGTTATAATTTTGTATCTTTTGTATACTTTTCTCTACGCCACAACGTATTTAGGCCATATCCCTTCCCTCCAGGTCTGAATTGCATTCGTGTGCGAATTCTATTTTCGTAAGCTGTTTCACCCAGTCTCAGTAAGCTACAGGATGCATATACATATTCTTCGAACTCCTTAGATGTAAATAAACTTCCTCTATCAGTTATACATCTTTGGGGATTATAGTACTCGAAATATTTACTGAGCGCGCACATTACTTCTTTGGTACTTGTCGTTTTTATACAGTTATGTATGTAGTTATTGATCTTATCCCTCATGCTTGGAAACCAATAGTTCACTTTGATTTTTTCTAAAGTTATTTTTATTTATTTATTTATCATTGTTTCTTTTGAACACAACTCTATTTTTCATCGTAAAGTCCTCCATTTTCTCGCTTTCTTGCTAATTTTTAAGATTCACGATGTCTTTGTACTTAGATTATAGAGGGAGCACTTCTCTACCCTCCTAAACGAGAAATCGATCAAACAACAAAGTCGAGGGCGCTGAGGGATTGCCGGCTGATCTATTCAAGTACGGCGGCGAGGAGCTGCTATGCCGAATATGGTCGGAAGAATGCATGCCTTACGATTGGAATCTAAGTGTCCTCTCCCTAATCCACCAAAAAGGAGATCCTATAATCAAGCGTATTGTGCGAAAGATTGAAGCCCACCGTAAACAAACCGACTGGACCTTATCAGTGCGGCTTCAGACATGGTAAATCTACCATCGACCAAATTTTCACTATGCGCCAAATCTTAGAAATAATCCGTGAGAAAAGAATCGACACGCATCACCTCTTTGTCGATTCTAAATCCGCTTTCGATAGCACGAAAAGGAACTGCTCATATGCCGCGATGTCCGAATTTGCTTTCCCAGCAAAACGTATACGGCTGTGCAAAATGACTTTGAGCAACACCACCTTTCCGAGCCGTTCAAAACAAAACGAGGCTTCAGAGAGGGTGACCCCCGTATCGTGCGATTTCCTTTATTTGATGGTGGAGAGAATACAAGTCGTAGAACTACACCTCTCAGGAACCATCTATTACAAAACTGTGCAATTGCTGGCGTATGCCGATGACATTGACGTCATTGGCTCAAATAACCGCGCCGTAAGTTCTGCCTACTCCAAATTGGAGAAAGAAGCTAAAAAAGTGGGTTTGTAGGTGATCGAGAGCAAAACGAAGTACCTTCTGTCATCATGCAAAGAGTCAGCGCATTCGCCCCTTGGCACCCACGCCACTGTTGGCAGCCATAAGTTTGAAATAGTAAAGGACTTCGTGTACCTGGGAACCAGCATTAACACCAACAATCAATCAATAAATGTTATTTTGGACCAGGGGTCGGCAAAATTGTAAGTGAGGTTGTATTGGTGAGAGCTCTTTAGTCGCATGCGCATTTTATGAGCAAGCAAATATGTATGATACTGACGCATTTTTTAATGTAAATTGCAAATTTAAAATGAAATAATCAATAGATAGTATGTTAAATTTCTATGATAATACTTAATTTTTCTCTTTAAAAAATTTATTCATTCACATTATAAAAAATGTTACGTATATACATACATACGAGGTGTGTTCAAAAAGTATCGCGAATTTTGTGTTTTTTCAAAAATTATTTATTTATTCATGGATATCTATTTTGTCCCCTTCAAAGTAATCCCCATGAGATATTATACACTTGTGCCAACGGTTTTTCCAATCTTCGAAGCACTTCAAAAAATCATTGTTTTGTATCTTGTTCAGCTCTTCCTTCGATGCCGTCTTTATCTCGTCAAGAGAAGCGTAACGTCGTCCTTTCATGGGCCTCTTCAGTTTAGGGAACAAGAAAAAGTCACAGGGGGCCAGATCTGGGGAATACGGTGGCTGCGGCATCATTAGTGTGTTGTTTTTGGCCAAAAAGTCGCGCACAAGCAACGATGCGTGAGCAGGGGCGTTATCGTGGTGCAAAAGCCAATTTTTGTTCTTCCACAAATCCGGGCGTTTCTGGCGGATTGCTTCTCGCAAATTGCACATAACTTGCAGGTAATATTCCTTATTGACCGTTCTTCCCTGTGGCAAGAACTCATGATGCACCACGCTCCTGCAACCGAAGAAAACTGTCAGCAAAACTTTCACATTCGACCGAACTTGGCGCGCTTTTTTCGGTCTTGGTTCGTGCGGCAGCTTCCATTGAGATGATTGAGCTTTGGTTTCCACGTCATAACCATAAACCCACGATTCGTCACCAGTTATGATCCTCTGGAGCAAATTTGGGTCGTCGCCGACAGAGTTTAACATCTCATTAGCAATGTTCATGCGATGCTGTTTTTGGTCACAATTGAGCAATTTTGGTACGAATTTCGCGGCGACCCGTCTCATGCCCAAATCATTGATAAAAATCGAATGGCACGAGCCAATCGATATGTTAAGGTCCTCAGCAACTTCTCTAACGGTGATTCGACGATTGGCCAATACCATTTTCTCCACTTCATTAATTTTTTCGTCTGTTGTTGAAGTGCTCGGGCGTCCGGCACGCTCTTCGTCGTTCACATCTTCTCGGCCTTCTGAGAACATTTTGTACCATCGATAAACGTTGCTTCGGTCCAAGGTAGCTTCTCCGTATGCCACAGTCAACATTCGGAATTCATCCGCGCACTTAATTTCGTTTTTCACACAAAATTTGATAAAGGTTCTTTGATCCATTTTTTTGAATAGGTAAAAATCGAAGACGATCCAAAACACGTGCAAGCAAAGCAGCTGTCAACAATTAACTGAACATTCAAAATGGCCGAGCTTGTCGGCATAAGTGAGAGACATGAGTACCAACATAACGCCACAAAAAATTCGAATATACGTAACCAGCGAAATTTCAAAATTCGCGATACTTTTTGAACACACCTCGTATGTTATCCGCCGCTGAAACAAGCCACAACCACATGTAATGTTCACTTGCTCAGCGACGAATAAATCAATTGCTGAGAAAGAGCGTAGCCTATCTGTGTGAGCTGAGCCTGATCAAACGCCGACCACTGCTTCGAACTGAGTATACAATTGAGAAGCAAACTTCTCTCTCGACGAACAAAAGCCACGCATTTTTTACAACTGGAAATACAAGGTGGCGCAAAAGTAAGCTTTCGATGTTCAGCATATCGGTTGTGGCACGTGCAGTGTGTGCTGTTGCACCGTCTTGTTGGAACCACATGTTTTCCAATCCCAATTCATCAAGTTGCGGCAAAAAGAACTCGTTGATCATTGCTCTGTAGCTCTCACCATTCACAGTAACCGTTTGGCCCCGACCGATTATTGGTCAAATAAATAGTCAGCAATATTCCGCGTTCTGGAGCAGTGTAGCGTAACATTGTTTATTAACGCGTATTTCGCATGTGTTTACTACACAAATGTCAAAACAGAACTGACTTTAGGGGCCAATCGCAAAATTTATAGCATTTTCTGATAGGAGGATTACTTTTGCGCTACCCTGTATATATCTTCAATATTAGCGACCCCAACTACGTGATACTACATAATTATAATTTTCTAATTCCATAACCCGTTTTGCGACTATAACCAATTTTTTATTGAGTGTTAATGTTAAAGCATTGAAGTCTGTTAGTATTTTTAGGTTAATATCTTCAAGGTAGATATGGAATCGGCGTAGTGCGTAGATTATAGCTAATGTCTCCAATTCGAAACTATGATATCTACTTTCTGTATCCGATGTTCTTTTTGAAAAGTAAGCTACTGGATGTAGCTGGTTATCGTCCTGGTGTTGTAGCAATATCGCGCCAAAACCTTGTATTTTCTAGGAATTTTCTGAAGTATGAGCATAGCCCAACGAAAGCCTTCATTTCCCGTGCATTCTAAGATGTTGGAAAATTTTAAATGGATTCTATGTGAGATTTCGATGGCCGTATGCCCTGTGCCGAAACATGGTAACCTAAATATTCTATTTTACTGCGCGGAAACTTACGATTATTTAATTTTAACTCAAGGTCGTTTAAGACCAATATCCAATACTTTCTTGACTATTATATTCTTCCCTTCAATAATGGCGCCCATATAGACCATTATTTCGTTTCGTTCAATGAAGTCATTTAGAACTTTAGTAATAAATCTGTAGAATATTGCTGCTTCGTTTTTCAACCCAAACGGCATTCTTAAGAACTTTCACCGCCGCGCAGTGTAACTTTTTTCACTTCTAGGATGCCAAAAGCCCAAACAACAATGTTCTCCAATCTCAAAAATTGTTTGACGTGCAACAGATTAAAAACCAACTGTTTATTGAAAATTTATACAAAGCAAAGTAAAAAACCCACGATCACCATGATAAGCATTATGAAACTTGGATAACTGAAACAAGTCTAAAAATTATTTTACAGTCCAAAATTTTTGACCAACTTTGTGGGCACGTGGTGGATTCTTGGATAACTGTTTTGACTTCAAACTATTTTTTTAACATACTTGGGTAGTTTATAACAGCATTGGTAAGTTTCAGCCACGTAGGCATTTAAAGGTTTTTTTTTTTTAGACAGGCACTAAAAGTTTGGTAAGCTTAGAAAATTTTTCGTTTTCAATAGAATAAAACTTGCATGATTTGGCCCAATTTGATTGAACGAATACATACACATTAAAGGGAATTTCATACAGTTTCTCTCTCTCTCTATGGCGCGATATACAACAGGTATATCATCATAAACCTCCTAAGAGATTTTTGCGCCAAGCTTCTCTTCCAATTTGTGGTGTGCCGATTTGAATTTTTCCCTACAAATTGGTGGGACCTACAGTTTTTTGCCGACTCCGAACGGCATCTACAAAGGAGACGAATTTTTTGCTGAGAAGCCTGTCATGGCAGAAATACACTCGGAGAGTTTGCCAAACCACTGCCGAGGGGCGACCCCGTTTTGAAAAACTTTTTTCAAATCACTTTTGATGTTACCTGTACCAGGGCTCGAACCATGGACCTTCGGTGTGGTAGGCCGGCAACACTACCTTCACACCACGGCGGCCGTCATATAGTTTCAGATAAATAAAAAAAACCATTGCGAAATTTTGAGTTTTTCTTTGTAATCGCCAACTTAAGGTGTCTATGCCCTTTCTCGTACAGTGACCTAACAATGGAATGTCCTCAGTTCAAGTCTACAATACTACATCCCAAAAAAACAGTTATACCTGAAATGGTGAAAACCCAGCAAAAGGAAACTTGTGCACTGAATAGGCTTCATTGTTTGTCATAAGGGGTTGTGCACTTATCCCATCAACTTATGTATATGCACGCCTGCCTGAGGGTCGTCTATTATGGGTGATACTTCTAAGCAATTGTGTGCTTCGGGAATATACATATGTATGTATACATCACATAAATGCCTACCTAAATCTCGCTCGGAGTTTGAGATCTTAGGTAGATCTTTAAAACAGGTATTATTTTCCCGTAAAAAGCCAGTTTCTTATTCTATGATAAATGATATAAAAAAACGCTTTGGCTAAGACTATATAAATAGAGAACTTGGCTAAAAATGAATCATACCAAAGACGGACTGCATTGAAGTAAAACCAACTGCACTGTACTAAATTTTCCTATATCATCAACTAGTTATGGCTATTTCACGAAATGCACTCTTTGAACTTTGGCTAAAAAGCAAAGCCCGACTGGCGCGAGGGGCGCATCCGCTTTGGTTTGTTAATCGTCGAGATCTAAAACTGCTCAGCTACAGAGAAAACCTCATCAGCTAAGTAAAGTAGATATAAGATAGATTATACATTAAGAAATAGATATAAGATAGATTATACATTAAGAAATAACTAGTTAACAGAATACAATTATTGCTAGAAGTTAATATAGAAGTCAAAGAATGAGAAACAATTAGTAGCTATGAATTTAGGATAGAAATAATTGATTTTTTTATGCTGAAAAGCGAGTCTGAAATATCAAATCTACCAGAAAGAGAGTTATAATCTTGACACAAACAGCGAAAAGGCTCATTTAACTGAAAATTGGTTCGGCACTGTTTTAAGACTAGAGGTTTAAAATGCCTTGAAGGACGAGACGGTACATTGAAGTTCACTTCACTTAGAAGAAATGGGTTGGATAGTGAACCATTTAGCAATTTAATCATAAAAATAATTCCAAGCATTTCCCTCCGACTAGAAAGTGTGTGCAGGTTAATGAGTTTTAAACGATTCGTATAGGATGGCAGATTATACAAGGGATCCCAATGAAAATCTCTTGAAGCAAATAGTAAAAATTGTTTCTGAACTGATTCTAGGCGATCTACATGAACCTGGTAACGCGGGTTCCAAATTATAGAACCGTATTCAAGTATCGGTCTGACTAATGTAGTGAAGAGGGCTTTAGTTACATAAGGGTCGCTAAATTCTTTAGACCATCGTTTAACGAATGCTGGGACACCTCTAGCCTTATTGACTGTTGTGTTAATATGGCGGTTGAAACTGAGTTCATAGTCCAAAATAACCCGCAGGTCGACAAAATCATACACTTGCTCAAGACTATAATTTTTAATTGTATAGGAAGCCGGCTGAGAAATTCCACGCGAAAAAGCCATGTGTTTACATTTTTTAAGGTTAAGTGGCATATAATTTAAATCGCACCAAGTAACTAGTGTATCTGGATCTGATTGTAGCTTATTTCTATCTTCAATGACGCGAATGACATGAAAAGCTTTACGTCGTCAGCATACATTAACATTTTTGAAAATTTTATTATTGTATAAATATCATTTATAAACAACAAGAACAGAATCGGGCCAAGATGGCTTCCTTGAGAAACCCCCGAAGAGACATAAATGATATCGGATACTAAATTTTTAAACACTACTCTTTGTGTCCTGTCACTAAGGTAAGAAGAGATCCAGCGATTGAGACTCGGATGGAAGCCCAACTGATCGAGTTTATGAATAAGTAATGACTAACACACTTTGTCAAAAGCTTTGCTGAAATCCGTATAAATAACGTCGGTGTGCAGATTTTTTCTAAAGCCATTTGAGACATGACTGGTAAACTCAAGTAAATTCGTAACTGTGGACTTTCCGTTACTGAACCCGTGTTGGCAATCAGCTATCAAAGTAGAGATCGGACCCGTAAGTTGATTTGTAACAATAGCTTCAAATAGTTTTAGTATGGCAGAAAGCTTTGCTATGCCACGATAGCTCTCTATAGAAGAAACGATTCTTTCCACGCAGTTGGAAAAACACCACGCTTTAGTGATAGATTGAACAAATTGGTAAGGGGTTGGTAAATATGGTTCGCACACTTTTTCAAGAAACATGTAGGAATCCTATCAGGACCATATTTAAAAGATTCTTTTAAGGTTTTAAGGTAAATTAGAACATCTTTGGCGCATATAATTGGTGAATTAATTGAATTTGTCCCGTGTAGCTTATAGGGATAATTTTGTTTCCGCTCTACAAGTAGATTTATTGAGAAAAACTCTGAATGGTTATTAGAAAATCTGGATTTAACAGATTATATGCTTGATGTTAAACTATGCACTTCTCGTGATATTCCTAAGCCGGGGAGGCTAACAAAAAACTTCTCTGAGTCATCTATGCGCACAAAAAGACGAAAAGCTAAGGAAGTATTGAACAACGTTGACAATGATCAACTGTTAACGGCAGCGGAATTGAAATTACGATCATCAGGGAAAAGAAATTCTGCAAAAATAATTGAGGAGTTGTCCACAGCATCACCATCAAGAGGCACTGAAATCAAAAAGTCCCGACAATCGGAAGAAAATAAGAAAAGTTTGTCACCAGATCAAGCAATTGCGATGATAGTTGACTCAAATCTTTGAACACATGAATACTCCTTGATCCGGCAGCACACTTCAGAAGTTAACTGAAAAATATATCCTTCATATAACTGTTTAAAAGAATCAAAGGTTTTATGCTATCCTGAAAAAATAACCGTAACGGAAACCTATGCTAATATTGAATTGCAATTCCTAATTGATCACAGCTTACGAAGATTGTGTCTTGCACAAGAAGAGGTATTGCTTTCTATTCCTGAGGTTGAAGAACTAAATGCAATTATAAAATGGGGATGTGATGGAGCTGAGCATAGCTGTTACAAACAACAATTTTCGGAAGAAAACAAATCGGACACTAGTATGTTTTTAATTTTACTAGTACTTCTTCAAATGTATACAATGGTTGACGAGCGAAGGGCTATAGTTTGGAGTAATCTATCTTCCACGAGATACTGCCGCCCGATAAAATTTGTTTTTACAAAAGAAACACGAGATGTCATTTCAAAGGAGGTGCAATCTGTCAAAGATCAAATTTCCAGTCTTAGTCCTACAACAATTTAAACAGATAACCTAAACTTACTAGTGAAATTAACGTTTGTGTTCTGCATGTTTGATGGCAAAGTTTCAACGCTCTGTTGGCATATACATCGTCGCAAAAGTGCTACATATGTGGGGCTTCTCCAAAAGATATGAACAGTATGCGAGCCCTTGCTTATCTAATTTCTGCTTTACATTCTTGGATACGATGCATGCAATGTATGCTACACATCGCTTATCGAATGGAAATGAAGACATGGTGTGTGCGGGGCGAAGAAAATAAGGAAAAGATGAAAAAGAAGAAAGAACATAGAAGAAGTTGGTCTTTTGATTGATATGACAAAGCGAAAAACCGTCAACAGAAATGATGGCGACACTGCGAGAAGATTCTTTGGGGATCTTGAAATAACATCAGACATAACCGGCATAGACATTATTCTTTTGAAAAGGTTTCATACAATACTTTCATGCATAGGATGTGGGTTTCAAATAAATTCTGAAGCTTTTGACCACTATGTGACAGAGACAAGGGAACTATAAAATTCTGTTTCACGGAAAGAGTATAATCGTGTATGATATTCTTCCTATTGGTCAACTTTCGGAAGAAGCTCAAGAGTCCCGAAACAAAGATGCACAAGACTGTTGTGAACTTTTCACTAGAAAAAAGTCAAGAATTTGTAATAACTTGGATTTGCTGCACAAATTGCTGATATCGTCAGACCCGTTCATGAACAGTTTGCGGAAAACCCTTAGGTTAAAGCGGCGAGCATTAACGAGTGAAGTTATTGGCTTATTATCTGAACCAGAGCATGTCGACGATATTGACTTCGACTAACTTTATACCAGTTATAATATCACTTTATATTTATAAAGATGTATTTCGGTTTAGTTTTTACAAATATATGTACCTATGTTGTGTTTGACTTTGAAAATAAAATTTTTAAAATGCACTGCGTTACAAAAACGGGCTTTAGTTCTGTCCTATGAACCAAATATACTTTTTCTGAAAGGGGAGAAAAAATAAAAATACACCGGTATCGGCGATTTTAATGTTCACGTCAGAATTTTTTTTTTTTTTTTGCAGTGCGCTGTACGTGGTAGCCAAATTGTTGGTACATCGTACCTTATTGTTGACCTCCACTTGCATAAATTTCTATAGCAATAGTCGCACACGACTAAAAAAAAAAAATTCTGACGTGTGCATGAAAATCACCGATACACGTGTATTTTTATTTTTTATCCCTTTCCGAAAAAGTACATTTGTAAATCTAAACAATTTTTATTTATATTGGCCCTGGAAAATGCTTTTAAAGTAGAAAATATGATTATGTGAAATTTCACCTTATATGAAGGCAAGGAGAAAAGTGGGCGGATCACGCCGATTTTTATTCTCAAATCAGATTTAGGTATCTGCAACCACAGTGCGAAATTTCAAATGAATTGCTCCATTGGTTTGGCTGTTATTAATTTTGGCATCCTAAAAATGACAAAAGTTACACTGTGCGCCATTTAGTACTACAAATGACGTTTATTTTATGGATTCTTTTGCAATCTTAATTTGGTAGAATCCCGATTTAAGATCTGATACTGTGAACAAACTGTTTCCTCCCAAATACTCCAAACAGTCTTATATTAATGGAAGTGGATAGTTGTCTCTAACAATTGATTTATTTAAGTTCCTCTAATCAACACAGATTCTCCTTTCGCCTGACTTCTTCTTCGTCTATACAATCGGTGATGCGTAAGGGGATTCACTGCGTCTGATAATCCTTTGCTTGAGTAATCTTCTATAACACTGGATCACAAATTCCAACTTTTTTTCTGCACCAGAGACGCCATAGTGAAATTCCTATGTAAAATCACCTCCTAATTCCGAAAATCAAGGTTATTTTTACTTGAATGGTACCGTTTTTGAGATATTTACGATTTACCGTTATTTCAAAAAACAAAAAAGATGGCTCCACTTAATCGTGTATATCTCAAGAACAAACTGAGCTCTTCCAAGACGGTTTAAAAAATTTGAAAGCTTATAAAATTTACTATAATCAGTACATACAACACTTTTTGCTAGGTCCTGCAGATTCAAACATATTGAAAAATCATTACGGATTTTTTAAATTTTTTTTGTAAAAATATAAAAAAAATTTGTACTTTGCGAGGAAGCATCTCGAAAACTTTTTGTTTTTTTGCAGATATTTTTTTCCCCCTCTAAGCTCTGTTTTATTACAAAAAAAATAAGCTATCAGTAAACAAAATCGATGAACTAATACAAAAGTTATAAGCATTCAAGTAAATATATCCATTTAATACTTAAGTACCCTACAAATAATAGCATACAGGGTGGCTGATGAAAGCCGCTACCAAAAAAAAATTAAATAACTTTTTTTCTATTTAATGAATCTGGTAAATTTTTTTTTTATTTTGCAGATTGACTTTTACATTTAACAAAAATGGATAACTGGGACACTGAAACAAGAATTTGGATTGTCCGCCGCTATCACGCACTGGAGTCCGTAGTTTCGGTTCAAAGAGAGTATAGGCGCACGTTTGGCGGCAATCCTCCGAGCAGATGGACCATAATAAGACTTGTAAACAATTTTGCCGAGCATGGGACAGTCAACAGAAGACCTTACCATCGAAACCCTTCAGTTCGAACGGAGGAAACAATCGCTGCTGTAGCTGCTGCCATACAAAAGAATCCACGTGTTTCGACAAGAAGCTTATCTGCTCAAATGGGTGTAAGCAGACAGTCATTACAGTCAATTATGCACAAAGATTTGGACTTATTCCCATATAAAATTCAAATGGCCAACAAACTGAACTCTGCAGACTTGCCGATTCGCTTTGAATTTTGCCAGAAGATGCTTCAAATGGTGGAAGAGGATGGAAACATGTTGAACTGTCTTTTCATGTCTGACGAGGCCCATTTCGATTTAAACGGCAACATAAACAAACAAAATTGTCGAATATGGAGTGCTTCCAACCCACAGATACTCCATGAGACGGAATTGCATCCACTTCGTGTCACAGTGTGGTGTGCAGTTTCATCACGCTGCATTGTCGGGCCCTACTTCTTCGAAGAAAACGGTCACACCGTTACGGTTACTGGAGACTGTTACTTGAGCATGTTGAGAGAGTTTTTCTATCCAGAATTACGCCGAATGAGAATTTCTTTCAACTCTGTGTGGTTTCAGCAAGATGGTGCAGCTCCTCATATAGCCCAACCTGTTATGACAGAATTGCGACGAAAATTTCCCAATAAGCTGATATCCAGAAACTCCACATTCCGTTGGCCACCCAGGTCGCCTGACCTTACTGCACCTGACTTTTTCTTGTGGGGTTATTGCAAACAGGAAGTCTTCAAAGCAAAACCAAGAAATTTGAATGAACTAAGGCAATCCATTCGAGAAACAATTGCGGCTATTCCTGTCTCAACTCTCCAAGCAGTAATGAACAACTTTTTGGTAAGATGCCGCACATGCATCGACGAGCAGGGGGGGCATTTAAATTCCATTATTTTTAAAACTAATTAAGCTATATTTAATAAAATTTAATGAGCTTTAACATGAATAAAAGAAAAATGAATTCTATACACTGAAAAAAAAATTATTTGAGTTTCTTAATGGAGCAAAATTCATCAGCCACCCTGTATGTACATATGGTTCTGTCTTAACTCTATGATCTTATTTTATAGTTGAAAAAGTTATGTGTCTTGTTTTGACGCTTATTTAGATTAGGATCGGTTTCTCTTATGAGAAACCAACAGTAGTCGCCCATCATAGCGACATCCCAGAATCCTTGATACCGACTTTCAATCACTTTCATTTGCTGGTGAAACCTTTCGCCATGCTCGTCACTTTCGTCGCCAAGATTTTGCGGGAAAAAATTTAAGTGGGAGTGTAAGAAATGAATTTTTAAAGACATATTTACTCCTGAAAGAAAATAAAAAAGTAAATTAGATAAATACATAAGTGACACATTAGTATATCATTTTCTTAGGCTGGATTTATCTTTCAATTCAGAACAAATTTTTTGTTTATATTTTTCCCGTTCTTGTTTGTTCGGAACTGGACGATGAATTCAGATTTATGGCTATATATTCTCATGTAAATTTATGTAATATATAATTTATTATAATATGTTTTTTTATTTACCCATTTCCGCATAGTTTTTGATTAAGTCGTTCACTATCATCTCGTAGTTAGGACTTTTGTGTTTGCCTAAAAAAGAAGTAACGACCTTTTCAAAAGAATCCCACGCTGCTGCCTCCACTGGTGACAATAGTTCTTTGAAATGGTTATTGGTCATCATTTTCCTTATTTGCGGTCCCACAAAAATCCCTTCCTTTATTTTTGCTTCTGAAATCTCTGGGAAGATTGTCTTCAAATGATGAAAAGCTTCGCCTTCTTTGTCCAAAGCCTTCACAAAGTTTTTGATAAGGCCGAGCTTGATGTGGAGCGGAGGTAGAATTATTTTTTCCTTCTTTATAAGTGGAGAGTATTTTATGTTATCTACCCCAACTTGAAACTCGATTCGTTCTGGCCAATCCTTTATGATGTAGTGGTCTTGACGAGCTCGGCTATCCCATTTGCATAGAAAGCAACAGTATTTTGTGTATCCACTTTGTAGACCACATAGCATTCCAACGACTTTAAGATCGGCACATATTTTCCAATCATGTTCTTCGTATTTGATTAACTTGAGCAATTTTTGCATTATCTCATATGTTTCTTTCGTATTTACTGCATGCGCGATCGGGATAGATGGCTTTTGGTTGCCAATATGCAATAATACGGCCTTTAAACTTAATTTATTGCCGTCTATGAACAATCGCCACTCTTTTGAATCATATGGTTCACCAAATTGTTTGAATAGACCAGCAATGTCTTTGCAGTAACAAACACTGTCCTCCTTCGTATAGTACTTGGAAAATTCTTCGTGACGAGTTCTATAATATGTTACCTTAACATCGGATGAAAAAATTTAAATTGTTGCTTTCGAGAGGCGTGTAGTTCGGCCTTTTCCTTTGACAATTCCAAATCCCTTATCCAATCATTGAGTTGTGCTTGTGACAAAGAATTTCTTTCGTTTTCCGTTTGAAATTCAGTACAACATGATGCCGCGTAATCAGATACTACTGTTGACAATGAAACTGGAGCCGGAACTAAAGTTAAATTTGATTCTGGCAATGTCGCTTCTGTTGAAATTAGTTCTGGTAATGACACTGTAGATACGCTCGCATAGGTTACTTTTCTGGACTTTCCAACCCCAAGTACTTTTGTAGTACAAATATAGCAGTCCGTTGAATGGCAAGTTGGTTCCCTCCACTTCATTGGTGTAATAAATTTCACACGTCGCCTAAATAGATAGTTTCAGGAATTAGTCAGCTATGCATTAAAAGGGAACAAATTCCTAATTTTTACAACGTACCTTTTTGTTCCGGTTTCCGAAGAAATCAATTCGACTCGGCATGTGGTGCACACAGTGTTCGGTGTCCATGGTTTTTAGGCTCAATTCCAAAACACTTATAGTATGTAACTTTCAAAGGATTTGAAAACACACGTCTCATACTTTTAACAATAAATTGACCGCAGATGAAACAGAACATATCTGGATCATTTGTACACTCAAACTCTCGCGCCCTTTTATTCATTTTTTATTTTAAGTAAATGACGGGTTATAAACTGCAATTATAAACTGAACAGTATCCGGCGAGCCTTGCAGATATTATGAAGGAACAAGGCGCATGTACTCTTATTTATACTTAGATCCAGTAAAAATTCAAGCCTACCTAAACAAAAAGGTTCCCTAGTTCTACAAAGAAAACACTACCTGCCTCAAAAATATGCTCTTGTTTAAAATGTACCTAGGTTTGAGAAAACGACACTAACAGCTTTTTGTATCTAATAACTTTTCGAAAATCTACCTGCTAACTAACTGATATACGAATACTAACACATATGTACCAGTAGGGTACTTAAGCATTAAATGGATATATTTACTTGAATGCTTATAACTTTTGTATTAGTTCATCGATTTTGTTCACTGATAGCTTATTTTTTTTGTAATAAAACAGAGCTTAGAGGGGGGAAAAAATATCTGCAAAAAAACAAAAAGTTTTCGAGATGCTTCCTCGCAAAGTACAAATTTTTTTATATTTTTACAAAAAAAATTTAAAAAATCCGTAGTGATTGTTCAATATGTTTGAATCTGCAGGACCTAGCAAAAAGTGTTGTATGTACTGATTATAGTAAATTTTATAAGCTTTCAAATTTTTCAAACCGTTTTGGAAGAGCTCAGTTTGTTCTTGAGATATACACGATTAAGTGGAGCCATCTTTTTTGTTTTTTGAAATAACGGTAAATCGTAAATATCTCAAAAACGGTACCATTCAAGTAAAAATAACCTTGGGTTTCGGAATTAGGAGGTGATTTTACATAGGAATTTCACTATGGCGTCTCTGGTGCATTTTGGCTGTAAACCAGTGTAATTAGAGTAATTTAATTCTTGTCTGCAAAGGATAGGCGTCTTAGCGAACAGAAGGTGGCTTTGTTTGAATTGAGTAGGATTTTGGCTTCATAATCTACATTCGGAAAACGCTCGATATGTTTTTGCTTCGTAAGTTTGTTTGACGGAAGTTTTTCACCGAGTCTTCGCCGCCACGCTGCGCTTTTACCCATCGGTCATATTGTGGCAGTAGTTTTTTCTGCTGCTCAATTGTTGTCACTCCCGTGAACACCAGTGTTTCTATCGAACCGGAATGACTTGGGTTTTACCTGATCAAGGGCTGTTATTTCAATGTAACCCTGTCTAACTCGTCACATTTCCCCCAAAACTGTCACCCTCTGAGCAGCTCCTTGCAGCAGGTCTTTCTCAATAAACTCATGCTCCGGGCGGGTGCTGAATCGAACCCGGGACCAAGAGCCTAGTGTGTAACTCCCGCTGCCGCTCACACCCTCCGGCGCCAACACCTCATACAGCAGCTAACAGCTGCTTTCTGCGTAGCACCTCTCTCTTAGATGTGAGCAATGCTGATCGAAAGGCCAACCCCTTCTCCCCCTTTGCACTTTCGTGTCCTGCGGCAAAATATCAAGATTGCTGCGATTCAGGAGACAAAGCTCGTTGCCCGATCAGATCTTTGGACCTGTGACGGCTACAACATCCATCGGCGTGACCGTGCGGGAGGACTTGGGGGCGAACTTGCGTTCATCACTCAAAAATCTGTGCAATAAAGTCTATTTGAGCCTGATGTCGACCAGAGGGACAACACCTTAAAGCGTCAAGGTATGGTTGTTCCGTCAGGCGATGTCGATCTTGAGATAATTAACATTTATATACCTCCTTTCACCAGTCGCCCTGACATAGTCGTGTAATCCTCGGAGAATTTAATGCACACCATGACCTTTGGCACTCAAGCTTCCAGGTCGATGGTAAGGGACAGGAACTGGCTGAACAAATATATGATTCGACGTTCTGCACTGTGAACGGGGATACCTCCACTATAGTCGCGGTAAATTGACCTTAAAATCGTCAGCGCTGGTCTCATAAACTGCGTTGACTGGCGACCGATGCTAACTCTTGCTTCGGATCATTTACCGATAGTCCTCTCAATAGATCAACCCCACCGACTTTGTCACCTCTGAAAATCGCACCTTCACGAATTACAGCAAAGCTGATTGGGTTGGTTTTCTTAACTTCACTGAGAACACCTTCGCTGCTCTTCCCATCCCGTCTGACGTACGAGAAGGGGAAAAAGCGTTTCGCATGGTCATACCTTCAGCCTCAAACCAATATATTCTGTCAGGTAGAATTAACGAGGTGCTTCCGCATTTCCCGGCAGGGGCAGCGGCCCAGGCAAATGATCGTGACCATGTGCAACGCTTGGACCCTAAGGATCCACAAATTCAGGATCTTAATGCGGAAATCAGATGGCTGGTTGATTAACACAAACGCGCCAAATGAGAGGAGCATCTAAGGTCCTGTAACCTCTCAGCTGGTGTTGGCAAATTATAGTCCAATGTCAAATCCTACGGAACCGAACGACAAAGCATGCATCGCCTTCGGCGATAAGGTCCAGTCGAACCGAAGAGATGCGTCCTCCGAAATCCGACGAGCCACCGGGGGTCTAAAGGCTCTGAATCGATCAACCCCTACGGTATATCCATGCTGATGTTAAAACATCTCACAACTGTCTTCAATTTGTCCATGACCACCTTTGTCATTCCAGAAAAATGGAGAAAGCCAAAGGTGTTGAAAGCCTCCGACGCTGTCAACCACGCGCACCTTATTAAGGACCTAAGAGAGTCAACTCTTCCTCACTGTGTAAAGCGTTGAACCGCCAATTATCTGAGTGGTTGCCAGTCAACGGTGGAATTCAAAGCCGAACGATCAAAAACATGTATAATCAAACAAGGGGTGCCAGAGGGTGGTGTCCTATGCCCGCTTTTCTTTAGTTTTTATATATTTAGCCTTCCCCTCTCAACCCACCACAGGATGTCTCGATCGTCTCCAACGCTGATCACTGTACGATTCTGGTGGCGGGCACCTCAACTGAACACCACCTTCATAGCGAGGCAAAAATGTTCGAGAGCATAGTAAGATGTTGACCAGGCAATTCCTGTTCCATTGCTGCAAACAGTGGCACCCGAACAGGCGCCCTCCCATGATAATAAAGGGTTATCTCCGTAAGCACTTTGATGAGATCCGGCACCATACACATATACACAGAGTCGGTAAACTCCTTTGTCAGCTCTCGTCCAGTGAACCCCGTTTTCAGGCACAAGCTCCACCTGTTGCTGAAGATCAACGCGAACTGCCCAGGGAGACAAGAGTCATGCTGGCCCAACTTCGTTGTGGATACTGTACCAGGTTAAACTCTTACCTGTCCAGACTGAACCTCATAATAACCATCTATACATCTGCTCAACTGAGTCTACTCTTCTCACACAATTTCACGATGGTCCAACCCTGTTGGGAGGTGGCGATTAGGCAGGCAAACTATCGCTACAACAACAACAACAATAATAATAATAATTTTTCTTTTTTTTTATGAAAATGGTTGATTTTATTTTTTTAACAATTATTTTTAATTAATTATTGAAGTTTTTATTATGTTGAAATCTAAATACAACTGCATACCTAAACTCATATTTACATAATAGTTGTATTTTGTAAATGTATTAGACATAAGATCATACCATTTTTTCAAACGGCACTCTAAATAAATATTTAAAAATTTTTTAAGTTTAACGTGCTCAAGACCAGTTGATAATAATTCTTAGTTAATTATTATTATTTTTTGATTAGAGGAAAAATTGAAATATAAAAAATGGTGCATACCGTTGGAAAGATAACAAACAACAATTAGAGGAAAACTTGAATTAAGCAGCTTGCAAACCTACACGCAGTATAGCCTATGGGTTAGGCCGCTGCGCTTGCAATCAGAGTGAGTGGGTTCGATTCTCCACAAGGTCCTCTAGAATAGCAAAACTATACGAATTTGTCTGACGAGAAATCGTGCTCGAATTTTTATGTTTGTTTGTTAATTGATATTAGACGAAAAATTACAACGATATGTACAGCGATGGTATGGGATGACATGTTTCGAAGTGCCCAACTTCTCTTCAGACCCCTTCTCGGACACTGGGATACGAACCCAAGTGTCTGCACCAAAGCCGCTGTTAGAGTACTCTAACAACTAAGCTATGATGCCCTGTAGCGTCACGATGCAGTTTTCCTCTAATGTGCCATTTGCTTTATTCCTTTTATACATTCTTTGGTACATATATTTTTAATGTCAACTCAAGGAAAGTGGAATATTTTTAGGCGTGTTCATAGAACAGTTTTAGATACAGAAGGGCTTTTTTTGCATATCAACACTTCCATGTTATTTGTTATGCACCCGCACTGTACCTGTATCAATTATAGTTATGGTAATTATTGTTTGAGCAGTGCTCGAATGCTAATAACTTCAGCTCTCTTACTCTCCAAAAGCATATGATTGTATTAACGCCATTTGGAAGTATTTATGCACATGGAAAGGGCCCAGTAATATTGAGAACAAAGTACTCTATGATTAATTTGTGCAACGTTTGGTACGTTTCAGAGCTGTATTTTCTATAGGGAAAGCCATGATACAAATATATAAAGGTAATCCCACTTCTTCTTCTTCGCCGCCATTGCCATCATTTGACATAAACTGATTTTTACTTCACGCTTTACGTGTTGTAAAAACATGAAAAGCGTTATCTCTGCGTTAAAAGAGAGATATATAATCTGCAGTTGTATGGAGCGGGTTTTGTATTTTTATCTTACAACAACTATATTTTTCTTATATTCAAAACATTCCCTTAAATATTACAAAAAATACCACAAAAATTATTTCTGAGGTGGCAACCCTCCTTGAACAACTGACAAAAGGATCGAATGGCAGTCATCACAGTTTACGTCAGAGTGGAAATACCTTGATTTTCTTGTATCATGAGGAAAGCTATTAGAGTGGAAATATATTCCGAACGGCATCTGCAAAGCAGAGGAATTTTTGCTAAGAAGCCTTCCATGGCAGAAATACACTCGGAGAGTTTGCCAAACCACTGCCGAGGGGCGACTCCGTTCTGAAAAAACTTTTTCAAACCACTTTTGATGTTACCTGTACCAGGGCTCGTACGTTGGACCTTCAGTGTGGTAGGCAAGCAACACTACCGCCACAACACGGCGGCCGCATAAACGGTGTAATTAGTGATGATGCTAGAGCTTGGCATAGACGAATCAGCCCCTTAAATGCACGGGATTTATATAAGTTATCAAATAGGAATATGGTAAACGGATTAAGTGTGCAAATACCGACGTCTCTCGATTGTTTCACAAGTGCTGTATGTAAAATACATAATAAAGCATATCCGCAACATGTCAGCGTTTTAAGTAAAGGCATTTTAGAGGTCGTGCATACGGATTTATGTGAACCGATTGGGTCTAGTTCAATCGGTGTTGCGTCTTACTTTATTACATTTATCGATGATTACAAGCGATATGTGACGCTGTATTTTTTTAAAGAAAATATGCGAAGCATTTGAAAAATTTTAACTTTTTCTTTCGAACGCGGAGAAGCAGACAGATCGCAAAATTAAAGTGGTAAGGAGTGATAATAGAAGAGAATTTGTTAATTCTCAGTTTCAGACCACGGTAGCGTATACCCCACAGCAGAACGATGTGGCTGAAGGGCGATTAGGCCCGTGGTAGAAATGGCGCGGTGTTATATTCTTTGAGGGCTTGTTTGAAAATTGTAAACGTTCTGACGATACCAGTGAGGAACTATTTTATATTGACTTCAGCGCACACCCTAACAATAATGAGAGCTATACAAATACGGGCTGCAGGCAACGGGACGGTGAGTGTGTAAGACGATGCAAACGACAACGACGTTCAATATTCTAGTGATAATTCAAGTGAAGAAGAAGAACAAATTGTTCACGGAAAAAAGGGAGGGTGACCAAGAATTATGCGGACAAGGCAACCTGAATCGATGCAGGTTAGCTGATGAACTACAAAACTGGTACACTGACGAAACTGGCGCTGCCGCTATTTGGATCGTGGACAACGCTACGTCCGTACTACCGTGGCAAGAACCACACTTGTTAGCTGTTGCCTTTCACCAATTTAACCCCGTTCAAAGGTTCCAAGACAAGCTCGAGCTCCTGGAAGACAACCTGCGGGACCAAGCGGGGAACATGATCGCCGCAGGAGATTTTAACGCTAGAGCAGTAGAATGGGGTATGCCCGAAACTAATACCAGAGGAAAGTTAATTCTATAGATGGTAGCCCGGCTCGGTGTGGTCATACTTAACACGGGTACGACCCCGACATCCGGGCTTTGGTTACTCGATTCCTGATATAACTCTGGTCCCAGAAAGCCTTTTGCCAAACGCGGTTAGGTGGAGAGCGATGGAGGACCGTACTGGCAGCGACCACAACTACATTATATTCCAAATTAACACTGGTCAGAGGCACGCAGCGAACGCGTCTCACACAAGCTTTATTTTTATTTTATTTTATTTATTTATTTATTATTACGGCTGTTTAAGCCTAAGACTTACAAACTAATTACATTTCATTAATAAATTGTATTATTGAAGTCGGAATGCAATTTGATTCCGATCATCACTTTGGCATTACAAACGGACGAGTCTGTGATCATATCTTTGGAGGTTGGAAAAGAACATTTCCAATCCTCATACATTCGGCTTAACATATAAATACAAATTTAAATAAAGATACAATCGCAAATAATAAATATATTTAAATGTATACGCTCATAAGGGAGCTGATATGAAGTGCTCATAAGGGAGCTGAAATGAAGTGCTCATAAGGGAGCTGTTATGAATTGCTTAGAAGGGAGCTGATATAAAGTGCTCAGAAGGGAGCATCCAGTATTTGATTCATATTATATAAACATAAGTATGCTGGCTAAATGGACATGATTTCTATCACAAAATAAATGGCAGTCGCCATTTCCTTCCTTGGCCAGACTGACTGGGGCTTCGCCAAGTCACGGTTTCAGTTATCCATTAGTGAATATGTTTAACGGTTTTATTGTACTCCGCCATTATGTCCAATCATAAAAGAAAAGAAGAAATTATTGAATTTTATCTTATTGGGAGGGTTTTACAATATTCCATCAAACTTTTTTTGAATTTGCTTAGATCTGACACCACAGATATGACTTGGAAGTTCATTAAATGATTTTAAGCCTTTATACATAATATTTTGCTTGTCCAGTTCTGTTCTAAAAAGAGGTAATCGGAAATTATTATTTTCTCTAACTGCGTATGAGTGGGCTTCATTGACATACCTAGGTTGCTCACTCAAATAGACCACACTTCATACTAAACACAAATTTCAAGGTATGATAGAATATTAGCTGTTTTACACTGAGCCAATTGAGTGTTTCGAGCATGCTTTTTTTTGGAGTATCATATCGCAGGTTTAGGATAAATCTCATGGCTTTGTTTTGCATAACCTGTAGTTTATCGACTTGTGCGTCGCTGGCGATAAAAAATATGCTAGGGCAATATATAAAATGCGGCTCTATGATGGATCTATAAACTTTTACCTTATATCTCTTACTAATATGCTTACACGATCTTTTCCAGAAACCAATTTTGTTGCCAATTTTGGCGACTATGTAATCAATGTGATCATTAAACTTTAATTTATTATCGATCTGAACCCCTAAGTACTTAAATGTTTTAACTTCCTTAATGTTTGTATTCATTATTTTTAGGTCTACCTTGCGCAATTCTTTATTTGCTCTTGATATCACCATAAAATTGGTTTTCTTAATATTTACTTTGATCATATTGATGCATAACCATCTGTATATTGAGTTTAAATCCTCTTGCATATTATTTTCAGCTACCGTGATATCCGTCTAACTTACTTCAAGTAATGCATCATCCGCAAACATCCTAATTTTGCTGTGTTTCAGCGCTGAAGATATGTCATTTATATAAATATTAAATAAGATTGGCGCTAATACTGAGCCTTGTGGCAATCCTATATCTACAGCGGACTCCTTCGAGACAACCAATCCAATAGCTATTTTTTGTTTCCGTTTTGTTAAAAAACTCCTAAACCATTGCAGTTCATTGTCTTGAATCCCAATTTTTTGTAATTTAGCGAGCATTATGCTTCTGTCAATTGTTTCAAAAGCTCTTTTAAGGTCAACGAACACGGCAACTATAATTTTCTTTACATTAAGGTCTTCCTTCCAGCTAGATATGACATAGTTTAACGCCGTTTCACATGAGTGTCCTTCTCTGAACCCCGATTGCTCTTTAATAAGTATCTTATAGCTTTCCAAATAATTGACAAGTTGATTTTTTACTACTATTTCGAGGATTTGTTCGATGGTCGGTAAGGTATTTATCGGTCTTAGTTCTTCTGCCATTATCGTGTTTTTGACCTTCTTTATTGGGACTATTGTAGATATTTTCCATGGTTCCGGTACTACTCCCGCGTTCATTGATTTATTTATAATATCTGCATAGAAAAAACCCATGTATGCCACCGAGTCTTTAATTACACCTTCCGCCAGTAAGTTAATACCTCCAGTTTTATTCTTAACCCTTTTTACTATATGTGAAACGTCCTCAACCGAGATTTCATCGAACTTCATGTATCAATTCTATCAGGAGAGTCGTCATAATTGCCTATGACTTCAATTTCCCTATTTATATCCACAATGCTCTCAATAAAAAAGGAGTTCAATGCTTCAGCAATATCCTGCGGTGTGTCATAAGTCACGCCTTTTACGATCACTGTCAAGAGCTTGTCCTGTACCTCAGTTAGGTTTACAGTTTGCTTAAGGTGCTTCCACATTAGTTTGCTATCGAAACCATTTATATCAATGTTGTGCTCCATATATTTAACCTTTTTAATTTTTATTAGCTTTTTGTAATGCTTTGCAACCGAATTGTATTCTGTAAAGTCACGCGTAGTTCTGGCCTGAGAATACAATTGGTATTTCAGCTTATTAAGATCTGTCAATTCTTAGTCATACCACTTATTTCGCAGTTTTACTGCTTTGTTTTTTTCAAACGTTAATAAACCCATACAATCAGTTAAGCACGCATTTATATAATTGACCATGTCATTGACATCCATATTTCTCAGTAAGCTGAAATCCCATCTTCCTAACAAATTTATGATTTTGTACTCGATTCCTTTCCTCACTAGCAAAACTACACCTGATGTATGTCTACTGTGGGAGTCACAACGTACTAGTGTAAAATGTGAACTATTAGTTTCAGCCTCACTTATACAGGGTGTTTTTTTTACAGGTTTGTTTTTCGAATAGAGATAAAACTGGCATTTTGTGGTCAAATCTGGCAACTCTAATGTCATTTATGTTCAGTTTGGTTTGCCATTTCATGATGAACAGGTTGACAAAAGAACAACGCTTGCAAATCGTGCAAATTTATTTCGAAAATAATGGTTCAGTTCGCGAAGTTTACCGTGAGCTCCGTCCATTTTATGGTCGACAAAATCGTCCATCAGAGCAATTAATTCGGTTAACCATGGATCGTTTTTGCACTACGTTTACTCTATGTGATAATACGCATCCGCAGAGACGTCGAACAGTGCGCACCGAAGAAACAATTTCCGCTGTAGAGCAAAGTGTTGAAGAGGACCCGAATGAATCGATTCGCCACCGTGCACAGCAATTGGAGCTTTGTCCATCAACTTTATGGAAGATTTTGCGCAAAGATCTTGGCTTGCGACCTTACAAGATCCAGCTTGTGCAAGAATTAAAGCCTCGAGACCATGCAATGCGTCGTGATTTTGGTGTATGGGCCGAAAATGAGATTGATTTCGATGCTGATTTTCATCGCAAAATTTTGTTCAGTGATGAGGCTCATTTTTGGTTGAATGGCTATGTCAACAAGCAAAATTGCCGCATTTGGAGTGAAGAGAATCCACATGAGACCCTTGAAACGCCATTACATCCACAAAAACTGACTGTTTGGTGTGCTCTATGGGCTGGTGGAGTCATTGGGCCATACTTCTTCCGCAATAATGCTGGAGAGGCAGCTACCGTTAATGGAGACCGGTATAGAGCCATGATAACCGACTATTTTGTTCCCGAATTGGATGGCATGAATGTGGATGAGTTGTGGTTCCAACAAGACGGCGCTACATGCCACACAGCGCACGTCACAATCGATTTATTGAAGGAAACATTCGATGAGCGCATAATTTCGCGGAATGGACCTGTCAATTGGCCACCAAGGTCGTGTGATTTGACACCATTGGATTATTTTCTTTGGGGATATGTGAAGTCGCTCGTCTACACCAACAAACCAGAAACGTTAGGGGAATTGGAAGCCAACATTCGTGGCGTTATTGCCGACATACGGCCCCATATGCTCGAAAAAGTGGTTGAAAATTGGACCTGTAGAATTGGCTTTATTCGAGCCAGCCGCGGCGGCCACATGCCCGAAATCATATTTAAACATTAATGGCATAAAATTATCCTTCCAATAAAGCCAAATTGATGGACCTTAAAACGATTTTCTTGTGTTTTATTTCAATTCGAAGTTCTATACCCCTAAAAAAAACACCCTTTATCTGAGGTCAAGCATGTTTCTGAGCATAATACAATATCTGGATCCAATTCTTCAATCAATCTTTCAAGTTCCACTTTGTTAGCTAGAAAGCTGCAAATATTTAAGTATACACATTTCAAATTAAACGGATTTCTCCCCAGGTTAGTATATCTTGGTTGCTAGAACCCAACCCGTTGTTTTTCCAGCTTAAGCTTCCTTTGATACACTGGACAATCGTGACTCATAATATTATGTTCCACGTTAACCTTGAGACCTAACTGGTTATTCACCTCTATGCAATTTGGACATTTATCAAAGGTTATACTCTCTCTACATTCTTCAAACTTATGTTCCCCCAAACATTTGCCACATCTCTGTTTCAACGTACAATTACTCGCTATATGGTTAAAGCCTAAGCATTTATAGCATCTTCTCACTGTTTGACCGTCATACACCGGGCAACGATCCCAACCTACATTAATTCTTTTACATCTCAACACGTCTTCGTAATATTTGTGCTCTATTTCAATAATTGCATTAACAAATGATGCTCTATTTTCCTTCCTTGAATGTGTTATTTTAACGCACTTCATTGTAGCGTCTCTCAATAGCTCATTTTGACTTCTTATCCTACCAACTACTTCCTCTTCTGTATACTCTGCACTAACATAAGCTACAACAATTCTCGACAAATACACTTTAGGCTCAGCAATATTGTATACATTCTTGTCTAGCTTTTCTGTTAAAACATCTTTAATTTTGTCCTTATCACCGGTTGTATTAGCATTTATAATTATTGTTCCATTGTTTTTGTTTTGTACCCTTCCTATATTGAAATGAGATGGATCTATTTTATTTAAATCTGTTTTTGTTTTCTCTATAGCTTGCTTTACTTTAGGCTTTATTAGTATAGGAGGAACACCCTTGTGACGTTAGCGTATGTATTAGTACTACCTTTTTAACCTATTTTATTATTTCGTCTTTTTGCTTATTAAGCGATTCCATCGGCATATTAACTTGGTTTAGCTTATCCTTATTTTCTTTACACATGTTTTCCACTTTTTTTAATAACTCTAGCTTCTCAGTGTTTACTTTGTTTATGTATTCTATTATTCTTCTCATCTCTCTTTCGATATGAGTTATTGATGCGCTAATCTCTTTTTTGTGCTCATTTAACATTTTTTCTATTTCTACCTTTTGTTTCCTTATATTTATTTTATTCGTTTCGGATATTGAAAGAATTTGCCGAAAGGCCTCATCAACATTATAAATATAAGTCATGCAGTCATCGCAAATATATTTCAAATATGGACAACTTTCCATGCATTTAAGGCCAAAACCATCTATAGATGCGCACGGCAATGTTTTATGGTAAACTTTACCACACACACCCGCACATCGTATACCTGCATCGTTTGACTTCACCTTTTTTTTGCATTTATTGCACTTTTCTTCCATTTCTACTTTTTAGATTTTCTCCTTTCACAGTTACACAGAACTGTGCAAGCAAAATACCCCCCAACTAAATAATTAACAAGGCACCAAAATTACACTTAATAAACACTTTATTTCATAAATATTGGTACATCACCTTTATTTGCTTTTTATATTTCAGTAATTACATGCATAACAACAGCAACTACGCTTTGTAAATGATCAATTTTACGAGCTCTATAAAAACACGTCGGTCCGCGTGCGTTATTAAAATTTTTTCGGGATGCATCCAAAGTTGACACCGCCAGGTTCTCCGCATCGGTGTTGGCAAACGCGCGATCGATAACCAACAGTAAAAAATGCTGCGTCATGGAAAAGTGATGGAGAGCCGTGTAAAGCAACGCCTAATGACAGCTATAGACGATGGGAGAGGGCTGTCCCACCGACATGGTTTCCGGAGAGGGCAATCAACAATAGATACCATAGAAGGAGTCAGAGACGCAGTCAAGGAAGCCGAGATCGCAAGCCACCAGTCAAGACCGATAGTACCCTCACCTCTCGTTACCCATCTTATCCTTCCTTACGGAAGGAGGGGTGATATGACCTAGAAGGTTTCACTGGTCATAAATCGCTACCTCGACAGTCGGGCCGTTCCGCAAGGGAGTACCGGAGCGTACCGAGTTCAAATCCGGCCAAGGACTGTTAATTCGACAACACTCCCCGAAGGTTTTTGTCAATACTACAGCAACAACAACAACAACACCGATAGTACCATTGGTCACTTTGGATATAAAAATGCCTCAAGGTACCGACATACTTGCTAGACATAATAAGCGAGGCCACTGGCTAACGTATGAAACGACGCAAGGCCAAAGAACGGTGAGGGTAACAGGCGGGGCAGCCTAGTGATCGGAGCTAAGCCCCGACCTTTGGAATGCTAAGTATGATCTGACACAACTATCAACCGGATACCGTTACTTCTGTAAATACCTCAACAGAATGGGCAAGGTTGAAACCCCAAACTGCCTCTATTGTGGACTTATAGACGACGCACGCCACACCTTCGAATGCGACCAACTCGCTCATCACCGAAGGCGGGTGGATGATATTCTAGACGATCTATCCCCGGACAGTGTTATCCTGAAGATGATATGCGAAAAGAATAGATAGGATACGGTCAGCAGATACGTGAGGAACGTACTTCTCTCGAAACGCAAAGACGGTTGCCTAGCCCATTAGCCTGAGAATAGTCACAAAGCACATGTTGCGCGCTTCCGAACATGAAGTAATGCTTAACGCGGTAGGTTTTAGTCCTTCAAAGGAGGAAAAGAGTCAAGGCTTAAACCCTGTCAGTGCATAAACCATTTCCCCCTTCCACGAACCGGAAAAAAAAGTTAAGTAAAATATACTAAAATAAAATAAAATATTATTTTTATGTACCAAAGATTCAATTGATCGTTCTTTTTAAGGCCTGTACATTTTGTAAAGTGTCATGACTATAAACTTTTATAAAAATTATTGTTTTAATTTTTTAAAAATTATTTTTTTTATTAATTATTAAAAGTTTTTATAAGAATATAGTCGGAAAATTTTGAAGACAACCGCCATAGCTTTTCTTATAGATCCATTTCACAAAACTATTAACACGTATAATCTACGACATTACCACTCTTTTTTACTTTGTATTAGTGCTATTAAATGCACTGATATCGCACACATAGATCTAAAGGGAGGTAACTCAAACATTTCAAACCATTTCAAGCATGCCATCGGATGCCTTGGATTATGACCTATAGACCAATATAAACGATTCGGCAATAGCGCCAATAATCAGCATTTGGTGGCATTCTAAGTCCTTTTTGGTAAAATGAGCCCTAATTCTTTCAAACTTCACAAGCAATATAGAGAGATTTCGAGTTGACTCCATACTGTTGGCCTAAACGTAACCAAGAAAAATGTTGTGAAGTTATTTTGAGTTTTCTCTGTGTAGGTGGTTAATATTAAAAAATTTTAGTTTCATTTTGAGTTGTATCTGTTTTGATGGTAAGATGAGCAAAATTCTTGGTTTTATTTCGAGTTGCCCCTTTGTTGCTGGCAAAATTTTGAATTTAGAGCTAGCTCTGTTTGGTTTATTCTAATTGTAAACACATTTATACCGCTAAAACAATGGATTTGATTTTGTTTTGTAGTTCTGAGTTTACACCTATATCTATTATTGAAGTTTTTTTAGGTAGCTCTGTTTAGGTGGGCAACCATTATTTTTTCAAGTCGAAGTCAGTGAGATGTGATACAAACCAAACCCCAAGTATTAGCTTCTCTCTGAGTCTAGAAATTGATGAAAACGTAAAAAATTTCCACGTTACTGTCAAAACTTTTGTAAGTACAACAAAAAAATACACGTGTGAAGTATTTCCTATGGTTTTTTCCCAGCTAACCAGGGTAGTCCGCAAGCTGCTCCGTTAGGGCTCCCTGCAAGGTGCGCTTATGCTTCTAGGTCTACTTAACCCGAATCACCCTAAGTAAATTACTACTTGCGTGTAAACTAACAAACTGTATCATTAGATTTTATATGGCGGCGTGGTGGCCTTAGAATGCTCTGTCGCCACAAGGCAACGCTAGGTATCTGCATTATTGTGAATGTTATAGTCATTTGCAAACATCTTCCTATAGCAATGCAAAATGGTAAACCCAGAAAAAGACTACGCAATTTCAAGAAAAGTGATTCAACACAAAAGAAACCCATCAAAAATTCAGCAAAAGGGGATCATATCGAAGTATTCCCCAAAATATATAGGGGTTTGTCAAGCAATAGGGAGATAACTAAAAAGTTCCAAATTTTAACCAAACTCTAGCGTTAAAAGAAAAGTCGGATGAAACATTTTCTTTGGTCAAAAAATGGACCTGCGCCCACAATTTTGTGGTAATCAGTTTTTCACGTTTTCTGAAAAAAGTGATTTTTTGAGTTTATCGCTGTTTAGATCTAGGTGTACGATATTATCATTGGTATTGTTACAAAATATAAATGCAGTGGTAGCATTGTTGTGGCGGATTACTTGCTGTTGAGATATGCGGGTTGTGGACTGTATGTTGTTGTAAAATAGTTGCGGCTTACCAATCGTAGTTCCAAATGAATAACAACGTTTTGTTGGCTTAACTTCAATTACTTTAATTATTCACTTTAAATTACGAACTTTAAACAATATTTTGATAAATTAGCGGGCGGTAGTCTCAGCAGCAAGAACAAGAAGTAGATAACCAGAAGAACAAATATGGTAAAACAAACGTCAAACGCAAAATGCTTGACTATGCTTGTGCATTAACCCTTGCGTTGCTTTAATACATATTTAGTAAAACTTATGCTTATTCGAACTCAACATACCGCCGCCCTTGAACTATCTAATTTACACAGGATATGTTCAACTTAACAGTATCAGTACTTTCTTATTAAAAAAAATGTTAATATGAATTTTATAAGGCTACGCTTTGTACATATGATACAGAATTCAGTATAAAAAAAAAGGTGCAAATTTAAAGTTACTTAATAATAATCTTTAATGCAAGTGATCTTAGCTAGTCATCCTCGCAAAACAAGTCCTCTTTCGTCGGTAGAAGGCACACTCTTACTATTGGTCGGTTTAGCTCTCCATGTGGTGTTTTCAAAGTAACTACTCGAACATGCCCATCAGAGCCAGGATGGCACTTTACCACGCGTGCAAGCGTCCACTTTGTGGGAGGATTAGAATCGCTGAAGACAGCAACCACATCGCCTACCTCAATGTTACGGGAAGGACGAAACCATTTTGTGCGGCGTTGTAAACTTACGAGGTATTCGTCTCGCCAACGGCGCCAGAAATGTTGCCTCATGGCTGAAATCGCTTGCCATCTCTGACGAAGATTTCCACAGAACCCTTGACCCTCAGGTTCTGGGATTGATTTAAGCGGTTCTCCCACAATAAAATGTCCGGGAGTTAGGACCTCCAAGTCCCCTGCATCCGAGGAATTGTCGCATAGCGGGCGGGAGTTCACGAAAGCTTCGATTTCTGTCAGCAGCGTGCTAAACTCTTCATACGACAGTAATGTTTCATTCAGGGCGCGTTTCAGGTGGTACTTGACGCGTTTGATGCCAGTTTCCCAATACCCGCCCATATGAGGCGCAGCTGGTGGGTTAAAACGCCATTCGACATTTGAATCAGCAAAGAACAATCGGAGTTTTTCGTCACTTATACACCGCTCAAATGCAATGCGTAACTCTTTCTCAGCTCCGACGAAGTTAGTGCCGTTGTCTGACACCATTACTTTACAAAACCCTCTGCGATTTGTGAATCTTTTGAACGCATTAAGAAACGAAGGCGTTGACAGGTCACCGACAAATTCGAGGTGCATCGCACCAGTGCACATGCACAGAAATGAGCAGACGTAGCCCTTGGTGGCCTTAGCTCCTCTTCCGTGAGTAAATTTGTACATAAAAGGTCCAGCGAAGTCGACCGCGGTGCGGGTAAAACAACGGGAGTATGTTGTGCGAATTGCGGGTAGATTACCCATAGCCTGGGTAGCAAGATTTCGATTTAAGTACGTACATTTTACGCACTTACGATACACGCTGCGGATCAAACTACGAGCGCCTATGACCCAATATCGGCGTTGCAAGATAGTCTGCATTATGCGGGGCCCAGCGTGCAAGGTGAATTTGTGTATTTCGCAGACTATTAGCCTTGCAAGTGGGCAATTCCTTGGCAGGATGATTGGGTGCCGTACATCAGGGGTGACCTCAGCGTTTTTTAGCCTACCTCCAACGCGTAAAATGTTGCTGTCATCCAAGAAGGGCTGTAAACGCAAAAGACAACTACGAAGCGGAATCGGTTTTTTAGCACTACAAGCAGAGATTTCATTAGCCAAATAGAATTGTTGTGTATATCTGATTAGATACAGCTCAGCTTCCGAAAGCTCATGCCAATTTGGTGGGCCGAAACGCTTAGTACCACTGTTTTGGTTGTAAGCTCGAATATTGGAGACGAAGCGTAGCACGTAAGCCATAATACGACGCAGTTTGGAATACGACGAATATTTCGTTATTACCGACCAGTGGTCACTGGAACTGATTACGTGGACGCGAACGCTGTTTCGAACCCCTTCCTCTGTCGTATGCTCTTGCGATGATGGTTGCTTCCAGTATTGATCAGCGCCTTTCAGGAACTCAGGACCACTCCACCACAGCTGATGATGTAACAATTCGATGGGTGTTACGCCCCTCGAGGCGCAATCTGCAGGATTGTGTTCAGAGCGAACGTGGTTCCAGCACTCCGGTGGTAAGACGTCCTGAATGTCAGCTACACGGTTTGCGACAAAAGTTACCCATCTACTAGGATGCGCTTGCAGCCACGCCAGTGTGATCGTAGAGTCCGTCCATGCGAACAGCGAGTAGCTAAGATCAGGGCAGCTGTGTAATACACTTCGAACAAGTTTAGCAGCGAGATGCGCGGCACACAGTTCAAGACGCGGTAACGTTGTGGATTTAAGCGGCGCCACCTTAGTTTTGGACGAAACCAACGTAACGTTGATGCTACCATCGCTGTAGGTCGTGCGCGCGTACATAACGGCTGCATAAGCGGCCTCCGAGGCATCGGCGAACACATGCAGTTGCGTAAAGGATCCAGCTACTTCTGTGCCAAGCCAACGGTTTACCTTCAAGGGTGCGAGCTGCTGTAACTCCATTCGATGCTTTGACCACTTTTCTGAGATGGATTCAGGGATAGGGTCGTCCCAGCCTACTTTAGTGCGCCAGATGTCTTGAAACCACATCTTTGAGTTTATGGTTGCCGGTGAAAGAAGGCCTATTGGGTCGAAGAGCGTGCTTGCATCCGATAAAAATGATCGCTTGGTTAAAACAGCTGGAGGTTTCTTTAGGTTGGCGGTGAACGTGAAATAGTCTCCTTCCGTGTTCCAAATAAGCCCCAAAGCGTGAACATTCTTATCGTCGACGACGTAATGCGATATGGCTTCAGACGCCTTACACATGCTTTCATTCAGTTCCTCGCAGTTTGAGGCCCACTTCCGGAGCTCAAATCCGCCTTCCTTCAATACAGTGGATACCCCTTGTTGCAGTGCCTGAAGCCCTTCCTTGCTGGATGCGCCGGTAAGTAAATCGTCCATATAAAAGTCGTTCAGTATTGCATTAACGGATCTTTCGCAGTCTAACACTGAATCCCTTGCCGTCTGTTGAAGCGATCGCACAGCTAGATGAGACGCAGCTGCTACTCCATATGTCACACGAACCATCCGAAAATCCTGAATCGGCAAAGATGGGTGGCTACGCCACACGATGCGTTGTAGGTCGGCATGTTTCGATGAAACACAAACCTGACGATACATCTTCGCGATATCTGCGGTTACTGCAAAGCGGTGAGTTCTAAAGCGCGTCAAAATGGTAACGAGGTCTTGCTGAAGTTGAGGTCCGAGGAACAACGCGTCATTCAGCGAATTTCCGGAGGACGATTTGGCGGATGCGTTGAATACTACCCTCAACTTCGTTGTAATACTACTCTCCTTCACAACGGGATGGTGCGGCATATAATAGACGGCGTTGTCCGTAGTCCGAGGTACAGCTTCCATATGGTTCATCTCCAACAGCTCTTGCATGAACTCGTTGTAACGCGATTGTAAGTCGTTGTCACGAGCCATTTTGCGTTCGATTTGTAGCAGACTGCGAACAGCGAATTCCCGCGACTCACCCAATGGTACGTCCACTTTCAGCGGTAACTCCACTAGAAAGCGACCATCCGGGTTTCTTTGATGGGTTGAAGAGAAGTGGTCTTCGCAGAAGCGCTCTTCCATGGTAAGATGGTGTTTTTGCGGAGACTCTTCGAGTTCCCATAATCTCGTTAGCGCGCGATCAAGTTGGACATCAGAAAGCAGGGATAATACCGTAGGTGTTGCCGAAGACGGATTATCGACACTTCCACACAAAGCCCAACCAAACACCGTTTTTTGTGCCATGGGGGTGCCGGGTGGACCCTTGCGAATTTCGGGACAAAGGAGACGACTCATAACATCCATTCCAACCAAAATATCCACACGACCGGGCTTCATGAACTGCGGGTCGGCCAGGAACAAACCCCGAATATGTGCCCATTCAGGAACGTCTAGCGTCTTCGATGGCAAGTCGCTTGTGATTTTTGGGAGGATTAATGCGTCAACAGGATAGCGTTCATTCGAAAAATTGGATGAGAGCAAAAGCGATGTCTCACCCCTACAGCGACCTCCTTGTGAAGAACCGATCCCTGTGACGAATACTGAAGACGATGTGCGGGGAAGGCCTAAGCGTTGTACACACGCCTCGGTAACAAACGTGGCATGGGAACCAGAATCGAACAACAGGCGAGCTGTCTGCCATCGATCGGAGAAATCGCGAACCTTTACTAGGGCTGTAGACAACAACACGGTGCGTTGCGTTACAGGTAGTGAGTTGCCTTCCGAACTTAGGCAGGATGACATGCATGCAGAATCAGCTGATTGGTTTACCGGGGAAGCAGTTTGTTGATTGGTGTTCGTTGCGGTGTTCGGGGCATTGCGGGCTGTGTCGGCGACGTGGGCAGTAGCGGTGGTAGCGGTTGATACTGAGACACCATGGAGCAGCGTATGATGACGTTGGTGGCATATTCGACACGCGGATGTACTGTTACACCTATCTTTAAAATGGCCTGAACTCAAACAATTCAGACAAACCTTAGCTTCCTTGATAAACTTGCCTTTCGCTGATGGATCTAAGTTTCGAAACTTGTCACAAGAATATATCCTGTGAGCAGCATTGCAGTACGTGCATCGGGACTGGTTCTGATCAGACATCGCGTGAAACACCTTCGTGGACTTCGCAGATTTCGCCGTGGTTGACTTGCTTGGTGATGGTTCAGGCGCGGTGGTACCCAACATTGAAAGCGAACGACATCGTACCTCTAAAAACGTTGCTAGTTCTTCGAAGGTAGGAGGCTCGTCACTGACCAGTGAAAGCTCCCATTGCTTGCGAGTCTCAAAGGCTAACCGTTTTACCACTTCATGGACCAACCAATCGTCCCAGAACTCTACAGAGCGACCTAGTGCCTTGAGCTCACGAACGTGTTGCTGAAACCTATCGAGAACACTTTTGATAGCTTCGGAGGTGTCTCCAGCAGCCTTGCGGATGTCATCCATCGCCGTGAGATGTGCTTCCACTATGACCCTTATTACCTTGTAGCGAGACTTCAATAGATTCCAGGCTTCAACGTAATTCGCGTCGGAAATCTTGAAACCATTGATGATGCTGAGCGCGTCCCCTTTTAGACAGCTACGTAAGTAATGCAGCTTTTGTCCGTCCGATAAAGTAGCATTTCCATCCACCAATGTGCAAAAGGCATCGTAGAAGGCGACCCACTCTGTGGAATCACCCGAAAACGTTGGTAAGTCCATTTTAGGCAAACGTATTGCAGCGGATATTGACGCGGGTGCAGGTGCGGGTTGCGTTACCGGTTGCGCCAGACATTTCTCTACACGCTTAAAATTTGCCAAGGCTGTCGCGTACCAGGTTTCGCATTGTATGCGAACATTGTCCTCTACGTCGGCGTTGTCAGCTCCACACGAATTTTCGACGGCGTCTTGAGCAGCACTGAAACGCTCCCACTGCTCGTTGAGGATTTGCAAATAACTTGCAACACTAGCGGCGTCCATGGCAAATGCATCGTCTATACTCTTCGACATGTATCTCTTAATAGCTTTTAGGGCAGAGTCGCGCGTTTTTACGGAGGTGGACATTTTTATTTTTCTATATAAATTTTGGGTACTCTAATGTCAGTTTCAATTACAGGCACGAACGCTGGTAAAGGGTACGGTGAAAAAGGTACGGCGATTTTCAAAGGGCAAATGAAGGTTACTTGAATGCACAAAAAATGTCCAAATTGGCGATTTAAGGCAGAAATAGTATTTAATTGAAGTTAATATTAAATTTCGTTTGTATAGCGGCAGGCTTATTAGCAAAATATATACGGCAATGTGCGGTGCGAGCGTAGTGAATGCGGCTCGTAGGATCAAAAAATGTTGTGGCGGATTACTTGCTGTTGAGATATGCGGGTTGTGGACTGTATGTTGTTGTAAAATAGTTGCGGCTTACCAATCGTAGTTCCAAATGAATAACAACGTTTTGTTGGCTTAACTTCAATTACTTTAATTATTCACTTTAAATTACGAACTTTAAACAATATTTTGATAAATTAGCGGGCGGTAGTCTCAGCAGCAAGAACAAGAAGTAGATAACCAGAAGAACAAATATGGTAAAACAAACGTCAAACGCAAAATGCTTGACTATGCTTGTGCATTAACCCTTGCGTTGCTTTAATACATATTTAGTAAAACTTATGCTTATTCGAACTCAACAAGCATTGTTCGTAATTTTTTACTTTTTTGCATTTGTGGGACTTTATTCACTCTTTCAGTAACAAAATAAATATTTTTTTTTAATAAATTACACTGAGAACTCATTTAATTACAAATCATAAACGTTAAATCAATTTCTCGGTGAGTTTTTGACTGTGAATTTTTTTTTTTTGGTATAACGTTTCAATAATTAATAACATCACTTTTCCTCCACTGGGTGGTGATACCTGGAACCGAAACGCGTCCTTTGGCACCCCTACCGACATTTTTTGACGCGTTTTAGCAGTTAACGTAGGATGGAAAGAATTATCCAAAATTAAAAGAAAAAAAAAAGAAGTTTTTGCATATACATAAATTTTTGCAAGCACTGTATTAAAACCAAGTGGTGTAAGATCATTCCATAAAAAAAAGTTTCGTTCTCGTTGGAAGCTACGAATTTTTGTTAACTTTAACTGTCAAAGAGTTCATTAACTCAAAAAATCTGTAAGAGAAAAACAAATCGAGAGCGTTAGAGCTTGAGAGACATACGTACTAATCTTTATACGTTACTTTCTTGGTACTAAAAATTTGTAATCTCAAGCAATTCGCTGTCAAACCCAACCTGAAATAAAATCAATGAATATGTTTCTTAATTTTCAAAAAATTAAATTCTTTTAAATTTACATAAATTGAAAAGAAAGTATCCTAAATTTTAACAAAGGGAAAGGTATACCAAGGTACCGAATTTCAAGCAAATCGCATCATAAATAAGATTTTTTTTGAATAGGTTGGCCCCTGGTCCACTTCCCGGAAAAGAAAGTATCCTAAGTTTTAATAAAGGGGAAGGTATACCAAGGTACCGAATTTCAAGTAAACCGCATCATAAATAAGATATTTTTTAATAGGTTGGTCCCTTGTCCACTTCGCGGAAAAGAAAGTATCCTAAATTTTAACAAAAGGTATACCAAGGTACCGAATTTCAAGCAAATCGCTTCATAAATAAGATGTTTTGAATAGATCGGTCTTTGGTTCACTTTTCCGGAATCGCATGAATCTGTTACCTATTCTATGCTCCTGAGAATAATCATATATATTATTTCCGTAAGGTCTTTTTGTGTTATTTCCTAATTTTCTGCTCTCATTTGGAACCAATATTAAGAAATAAGGTATCGTTTTAAAGGTGGGGGTTAGCTCTACATGCGAAACCATGTTTTAATTAGCGGAGTGCTTTTGTTTAAGCGTATTTTATAAAAATAAATTCTTTAAAATAAACGATTGTGAATGCACAAAAAAATCAATTTGTACTGCAACGCTATTGTGACTGTGACATTCACATGCCTCGCGACATCTACATTTGAATACTAAGACTGAACAGTGCTAGAATAATTAAAAGCAAAGCGCTCAACCCACTGCGAGCGCGCCATCTACACTTGAACATTGCTAGAATAAGTGAATAAAACTGCGTTCACATTGGGTTATAAACTCAAGTTAAATGGACATTTTTTGAGTTAATTCATATTGATGTTGTCAATCAACTCAAGGTTATGGCTCAATGTGAATGTAATATAAGTGGTGGAATTTCAAATAGCTGTTTGCGCATATTTGTATAATTTTTTGGGTAATTCTATACGACAGCACGTAACTGCTAATATAGGTCCAAAAATATCGGGAAAGCTATCAAACGACGGGTTTTAACCTTCGTATCAATAATCCGAAAGCGGAAATTCGATATTTTATGTCTGTTCAGAGATATTTGCAATTAAAGTTGAAATTTTTATGTCATTTTCATGTGGTTGTTGTAATCACAGATTAGGGTGTACCCAAAAGTGCAGAAATGTGTTCTGTGCAGAAATATTGTGGACCGCGTAGCCGGTGTTGGACCGGCTAAGGTTATTTTTTTGAAGCAGAAAGGTGTTGTGCACATAAATACCTTGGATCAAGTCCCCTATTTGGGATCGGACCTAGGCAATTTTTGGGTTTTTTAATAATAACTTTTCACTGAAATTTTTCGTGCTTTAATTTTCCCCATGCTTTAATTTCCGCTTTCGGATTATTGATACAGAGATCAAAACGCGTCGTTTGATACCTTTCCCGAGATTTTTGGACCTATATTAGCAGTTACGTGCTGTCGTATAGAATTACCATTTTTTGTGGTCTCACAACAGTAGCTGAAAATCTTTTTTTATAATTTGAGAAAAAGGTTTGAAAAATCCTGGACCTGGACTAACAAAAGGTTTCAAACCATTTTGGTTTTTTTTTTTTTGCGCAAGGAGCGCACGGGTCCAGCTAGTTATACACAATTTCGTAGAGATCGGTTAAGTAGTTTAGACGTTAAAGACCCTCAAACAAACTCACAAACTTACGCATTTATATATAATATTAGTAAGATCAGCAGATGAAAATCATTAAAAACACAGCTTCTTATTTCTTGGAACAATATCCAATTTGATTTCTCTACTTTAATTATTAACACAGCTGTATAAGGCTGCATTTCAGAGAGGTAGTAATAAAACCTCCTTTGCATGACATATACGCCTTTTTCCATGGCTTATCTTTCAGATAAACCTTATGCCTAATGACAAAAATACAGAAAAATAACGTACACCATAAGGAATGTTGAATACAACTGAATACCTTACAAATGTATGGCTTTATTTTGCAAGCTTTTTCTTGAAGTGAAATATCAAACAAAGAAGAAAACTACAAAACATCACAGCTTTCTCGAAATTGCGTGGAACCGAACATTAGATACCCAGCTGTGTAAAAGTGTTCGTGGTGTATTGGTAAATTGCTGTGAACTTATGACCTATAGAGGTTTTAAACTTTTTCTACTACCATGTGCGAAATCTTATAAATAAAAAGTAAGGAAAGGGCTTCCTTCGACTGTGCCTAAGGATTATACCTTTCATGAATACGCATCACGGTTTTAAGCTTTCGATGCTTACTTACAATTAGTACAAACACTGCAAAACTGTTAATTTAAAGATACATAGCCCAAACCCCATTTATCGGAACAATCGATTGTATGGGAGCTATATGTTACGTAGGTCCGATCTGGCTGATTTTCACTACACACATTACATATATCAGGTGGCGCAAAAGTAATCCTCCTATCAGAAAATGCTATAAATTTTGCGGTTGGCCCCTAAAGTCAGTTCTGTTTTGACATTTGTGTAGTAAACACATGCGAAATACACGTTAATAAACAATGTTACGCTACACTGCTCCAGAACGCGGAATATTGCTGACTATTTATTTGACCAATAATCGGTCGGGGCCAAACGGTTACTGTGAATGGTGAGCGCTACAGAGCAATGATCAACGAGTTCTTTTTGCCGCAACTTGATGAATTGGGATTGGAAAACATGTGGTTCCAACAAGACGGTGCAACAGCACACACTGCACGTGCCACAACCGATATGCTGAACATCGGAAGCTTACTTTTGCGCCACCTTGTATAATAAGTACCAAACCTGCAAAATTTTACATTCCCAGATTTTTAATTGCAAAATTTATAGCCCAAAACCCAGTTATCGAAACTATCGATTGTGTGGGAGCTATATGTTATGTTGGTCCGATCTGGGTGATTTTCACTACACACATTACATATATAATAAGTACCAAACCTGCAAAATTTTACGTTCCTAGCTTTATACTTGCAAAATGTATAGCCCACGACCCATTTATCGAAACTATTGATTGTATGGGAGCTATGCGTTGTTTTCTTCCGATCTTGCTGATTCCGACAAATGATTAATCTCATGCAAAATGGCGGTTCCATACCAAATTTCATCAAGATATCTCAAAAACTGAGGGACTAGTTTGCTTACAAACAGACAGACGGGCAGACGGACATGGCTAAACCGACCTGATCATTTCGGTATACTTATTGGTGGGTCTTTTTCTTTTTCTTGTCATACTTACAATCATCGGACCAAAGTTATAATACCATTTCATGTTCATGAAAGGTATACAAATTAATGAGTGTCTGGCGTCCAAAGTACTTAACCGATTTTTATGAAACTTTCACAGTAGATTCTTGGGTTCACTGGTTACAGTATAAGCTATATATAATTTTGGAAAAAGGGCAGTGCCGCGCCCCCATGCTATATAAAATTTGAATCTTGTATAGACGTCCGAGGTACTCAACCGATCTTTATGAAATTTTCACAGTAGATTTTTGGATTCACTGGCTACAGCATAGGCTATATATAATTTTGAAAAGCGTAGATAGTATACCTCATATATCATGTTTCGTAATTATATTTAACACGGTTCTGAAGTTAATAAAACTGAAATTTGATATTTTGTTCATTTATATGTGGGCGGTGCCACGCCCATTTTCCAAAAAATAAAAAAAAAATCATTAATAAGATCATCAGGTCATTGTAACTACGAGATAATAGCATTCTGTCTGCATCAGTGAAGGAGATATGGTATGTTCCGGTTTCCTACCTCTCTTTTAGAGAGCTTTGGTCCAAAAGTAGGCGTGGTCGTCCACCGATTTTGCTTATTATCCGTGGGCGTACTCTATCATGAATACGCATCACGGTTTTAAGCTTTCGATGCTTACTTACAATTAGTACAAACACTGCAAAACTGTTAATTTAAAGATACATAGCCCAAACCCCATTTATCGGAACAATCGATTGTATGGGAGCTATATGTTACGTAGGTCCGATCTGGCTGATTTTCACTACACACATTACATATATCAGGTGGCGCAAAAGTAATCCTCCTATCAGAAAATGCTATAAATTTTGCGGTTGGCCCCTAAAGTCAGTTCTGTTTTGACATTTGTGTAGTAAACACATGCGAAATACACGTTAATAAACAATGTTACGCTACACTGCTCCAGAACGCGGAATATTGCTGACTATTTATTTGACCAATAATCGGTAGGGGCCAAACGGTTACTGTGAATGGTGAGCGCTACAGAGCAATGATCAACGAGTTCTTTTTGCCGCAACTTGATGAATTGGGATTGGAAAACATGTGGTTCCAACAAGACGGTGCAACAGCACACACTGCACGTGCCACAACCGATATGCTGAACATCGGAAGCTTACTTTTGCGCCACCTTGTATAATAAGTACCAAACCTGCAAAATTTTACATTCCTAGATTTTTAATTGCAAAATTTATAGCCCAAAACCCAGTTATCGAAACTATCGATTGTGTGGGAGCTATACGTTATGTTGGTCCGATCTGGGTGATTTTCACTACACACATTACATATATAATAAGTACCAAACCTGCAAAATTTTACGTTCCTAGCTTTATACTTGCAAAATGTATAGCCCACGACCCATTTATCGAAACTATTGATTGTATGGGAGCTATGCGTTGTTTTCTTCCGATCTTGCTGATTCCGACAAATGATTAATCTCATGCAAAATGGCGGTTCCATACCAAATTTCATCAAGATATCTCAAAAACTGAGGGACTAGTTTGCTTACAAACAGACAGACGGGCAGACGGACATGGCTAAACCGACCTGATCATTTCGGTATACTTATTGGTGGGTCTTTTTCTTTTTCTTGTCATACTTACAATCATCGGACCAAAGTTATAATACCATTTCATGTTCATGAAAGGTATACAAATTAATGAGTGTCTGGCGTCCAAAGTACTTAACCGATTTTTATGAAACTTTCACAGTAGATTCTTGGGTTCACTGGTTACAGTATAAGCTATATATAATTTTGGAAAAAGGGCAGTGCCGCGCCCCCATGCTATATAAAATTTGAATCTTGTATAGACGTCCGAGGTACTCAACCGATCTTTATGAAATTTTCACAGTAGATTTTTGGATTCACTGGCTACAGCATAGGCTATATATAATTTTGAAAAGCGTAGATAGTATACCTCATATATCATGTTTCGTAATTATATTTAACACGGTTCTGAAGTTAATAAAACTGAAATTTGATATTTTGTTCATTTATATGTGGGCGGTGCCACGCCCATTTTCCAAAAAATAAAAAAAAAATCATTAATAAGATCATCAGGTCATTGTAACTACGAGATAATAGCATTCTGTCTGCATCAGTGAAGGAGATATGGTATGTTCCGGTTTCCTACCTCTCTTTTAGAGAGCTTTGGTCCAAAAGTAGGCGTGGTCGTCCACCGATTTTGCTTATTATCCGTGGGCGTACTCTACATGTCTATAGTATACCTCGAATTAAGTTTCGTAATTCTATCTTACGCCCTTATGAAGTTATTAACAGTCGAATTTGAATTTTGCAAAAATCATATAAAGAATAAGAAAATTTATGTAAGTACCAAATTATATTATTATACCTGTATCAGTTAAGTAGATATGGGCAGTTCAATATTTCTACCTCCTTTCCATATAACTTTTATGAAGAAGTAGGCGTGGTCTAAAAGCGATGTCGCTTATTTTCCATGGGTGCATATATCACAACAATAGTATGCCTCTTACGAAATTTCGTTAATCTAGCGTAAACGGTTCTGAAGTTATTAAGAGTCAAAGTTTGAAAATTTCTTCACTCATATGTGGGCGGTGCCACGCCCCTTTTCCAAAAATTTGATAAAATCGTCAATGGGACAACCAAATTAATTAATGTAAAAATAATCTTATTGAATTAACCCATTTTATACGTTTTTCGAAATTTTCGATAAAATTTCATTAAAATATCTAAATATTTACTCAAGTTTTCGTGTCCACGGACGGACGGACGGACATGTAATGAATTCCTCTGCTCATTCTAAGAACTTTGATATATGGAACTCCATATCTATCTCTATTATTTTGTACCGTTAAAAAACACCGTTATATGACCAAAACTATAATACCCTGTGTACTAGTACACGCTGGGTATAAAAATAGTATAGCAAGTACCCGGTGAGTCCACTATCCATTTGTCTTTTGACACCGTAATTAGCTATGATGAAGCAACCAACATATCGCATTGAATTTTAAACTCTTTAGAGCTATCAGCGGTACCTTGCCACAAGTTGGAATTAAAACTGAGGGTACCATTATTTCTGGAGGAGCCAAGGGAGAATCGGTATTAATCCCAGGAATACCTAGTATTCCAACTAACAAGCCATTCTTATTCAAACGTCTACAGTTTCCCGTAAAAGTCGTATTTTCGATAATCATAAATAAAAGTCAAGGGCGAATACTTAAAATGGCGGGAATGCATCTGGGATATCTTGCTTTTCACACGGGCAACTTTATGTTGGATGCTCGCTGGTATCGAGAGCCGAAAACCTTTTTGTATATGCGGAAAACAGCTAATCAAATAATGTTGTTTACAGAGACGTGCTGCGCTAAAAATTTATATTAAAAAATGTTAAATCAAATTCTATATATATATAGCAAATTTAATTTATAAGGAATATAAGCACTTTTTTACACGAAGTTTCGTTCGCGTTTTTATTCTCTATTGCGCATTGTTTGTTTTTGACAGCGTTGCTATGTACGCTAGAATCGCGGTTACATGAACTGCATTGCCAACGGTTACCATTCTCGGTTAGATAATCTTCCAAGTACGAAATTACCGGTTATTTAAAAAAAGTTAAACTTAAGTTCTATGTTAACAGTCATTTCCATATGTAACCCTAAATATGTATCTGGCTGATAAGTAAAAATGTCTTCAGAATAAAAATTTTTGGTAATAAGAGTTTTATAAAGCTTTTTTATTTTTTATTAATATGGGGTAAGTTAATACATATTTGAACATTTAAATTCAGATTTTATTCTTGTTTTTGTTTCATATTAATTGCAATTTAAGTCATCTCATACGAAATTAAGGGTTTATTTAAAAAATCAGTCATCTAGTTTTGTAGCTTCTGTTTTTCTAAAACTGGAATCACAGCTTTCTCCCTTAAAACGTCTCAGTACATTCATATCATTTGGATCGACGTCTTCATAAGTTGAGCTCATGTTGTCGCCTTGTTAAAATTTTCAACTGCCTCAGTCGGATTCGTCTCTTGTTCATGATCTTCATCTGCATTATTCTCCTCAATATCTTCGTTACTTTCATGAACGGCTGGTGACGTGAATTCAGTCTGAAATTTTTAATCAAAGAACGATTTTCAATGAGCAAAGCTGTAAACACGAACAAACCTCAGGATTTAAACTGTTAAGGAGATCGACAGTGTTGCTCAACAGAGAGCGCAGTTCAGCTTCCCATTTTTCTTTTAAAACCGTCCACGGAACACTATCTTCGGGATCATAATCGTTTACCGTAAAATTTAAAATATCGTTCCAGCACCTAGCTATTGTTACTTCACCAACATGACTCCAGGCGGCATTCAAAAGATTTATAGCTGTTTATGAGTTAATTTTCTTCATCAACTCGAGCAAATCAGGTTTTCTCGCTAATATTGAAGCTAGAAAGCTGTTTCTGTAACACAACTTAGTGATTTTTATTGCATTCTAATTTATCGGTTGAATAAGGGGAGTAACGTTTAGTGGCATAAACATTTCCGAAATTTTTCCATCCTCCGTTGTCAGTTCAGCTTCCTTTAAAAACGATGTAACCTTAAAAACCAACGCTTTAACATTGAAAATTCGACAAAATTCAAAAGGAATATTCACCTTCAGTACAAATGAGCTTTTTGTGTTATGTCAAGTACACAGGGTTTTCAGAAGTAATTTTTAAGGTCAATTTATTTATATTACTTGAGATCAATGTAAACTTCATTTAAATAATTTCAGCGTTTATTGTTCATGTTATGAAGCTTTTAGGGGGTTTCACGTTTTAGAGTAGTCAATGCACAAAAATGCCTGTTCACGTTTTGGGGTGTTTACGTTTTCGAGCGTGCGCTGTATGTCAATTGTTTTTTTGCTTACCAAATTTTGGTTATTTACTTTTATATTAAATTTGTCTTTTTTAATGAAATTACTCTTCATTTCACAGTAACACTAATTTTTTTTAAAAGTTTACTGGACAAGTAAATGAACAAACCTATTGTGTGTAATAGTTGGGCGTAATTTGAGAAATCACAACGTTTTCTGTACTGTGGGTGAATCTTAATGTTTCCAACTCTTCATGCTATCAATGAGAGCCGTTCATACTTGGCATCGTATGCCAGCTATTAATACAACAACTCAAGCAAGCATGTACGTCATGCCCCATCACGTAACAACGGCTCTATAGTGTGAATACATGTTTGGTTTGTTTTTGATTGATGGCAACGCTGCTTGAGCAGATTTATAGATACATATATAACTGTTCATACTTTAGATGTATAGTTTCGCCGTAAAAGGGGCGAAACTTTTTTAACTTGCGCATTTATATTATAGATCAGTTACTGCGAGTCTAGTATTATGGTTGGTGTTATTTTGTGTAAAACTTAATTGTTTTGTGTAAAACAAAAATATTTGAGCGTAAGTGGTTAGAAAAATTCTTAAACCTAAAAGCGTAGTTAAATACATATATTTACCTTGAGTGAAGCCTGTCAATAGGTCACCATTCTCATACCAAAAGCGATCGCCAACTCGTGTTCTATAGAATTGTTCTGTGAGAATACAAAGAAATGTTGGACCAGCAAGTGCACCTGCAACGTGTGCCTCAACTGCCCCGCCAACAGTAAGGTCTACATCTTCGTAGCTAGTATATAAGGTTTTCATTTTCGCAATAATCTGCAACAAAAACCTCGTTAAAATCGGTATAAGTTTTTTAAATATTACCTACAGATGTGTCAATAAGATCACCATAATCTTCCCATCTGTTAGCACGCCTAAGGCCACAAAACTCTCTTATATCATTGTAAGATGCCAACCCGTGATCCCGGTTTCGTTGAATATCAATAGCGCGTAGATCGCTGCCGAAAGGCATGTTTCGTCGCAATAAAAAGTGCTTGATCTGAATTTTATGTATAAAAACAATTAGTTAAATATAAAATATAGGTATGTTATTTTATAAAATATGTTGCGATGACAACCTTGGTCATAAAAGCTTTCCTTTTTACATGAGAACTGTTTTTCTTAATATTTAATGCAATCAACGAGAATATATTCTATCTTCGTTCCGGCGGTAAAAGCTCGAGGGTATATTTTATCTTCGTTCAGGCAGTAAAAGCCCCTAACTCCTTTCGTAACCTTTTTCAGTAGAACAAAAGAACTCAATTGAGTGAAAGCTACACATAATGTGTACAAATCATACATGCGCTATTGACAGCCATTATTTTTATAAATTTCATGTGAACAAAATATTCCCAAAATTTATAAAGCAAAATAAAAACAGTGTGAAAAATTTTTATTTTTTTTGCTTTAAAAATGTTTGCGAATTTTGTCCACATGAAATTCATGATAGGCCCATTAGTGTCATAGTGTACATTTCGAAAATTTTTAAAATTAATGTCTGTCTGTATGAACGCGCTAAACGTTCAGGAGAAAATACACAAAAAAGTAAGAAAGGCGTAGAATGATACGAGCATTATGACCAGGTGATAGAAAGAGGCTAAATCGGCAAAAAAAAGGGTAGAAAAGGCTAAAATTAAGAAAAAAAAAATAGCTAAAAGAAAGTCAAGTTTTTTTACGAAATCCATTGAAAATTTTTTATTTTAGAATTTGTAAAAAGTGTTTTTTGAGCTCTAGGCCTTTTTCAAATTGAAATGCAATATTAAATGTTTTTTTGTATTTCTAATTTTATTTGTCGATATTTCGATCTCAATCTGAGATCATCATCAGGAATTGTGGACGAAAACAACAATTTGATAAAAATGCACAAATTCACCCTATACTCAAAACTAAACTGAGACAACAGTGCAAAAGTTAGAATCATCATATAACACAACAAAACAATGGGATGACAGCCACATGTATGTATGTATATACCAGGTGGCGCAAAAGTAAGCTTCCGATGTTCAGCATATTGGTTGTGGCACGTGCTGTGTGTGCTGTTGCACCGTCTTGTTGGAAACACATATTTTCCAATCCCAATTCATCAAGTTGCGGCAAAAAGAACTCGTTGATCATTGCTCTGTAGCGCTCACCATTCACAGTAACCGTTTGGCCCCGACCGATTATTGGTCAAATAAATAGTCAGCAATATTCCGCGTTCTGGAGCAGTGTAGCGTAACATTATTTATTAACGTGTATTTCGCATATGTTTACTACACAAATGTCAAAACAGAACTGACTTTAGGAGCCAATCGCAAAATGTATAGCATTTTCTGATAGGAGGATTACTTTTGCGCCACCCTGTATGTACATGTGTACATACTAGGTATGCTCATAGGAACGAGTATGCCTTTTTGTTTGTCACTTCATGTATTGTGGTTTTTACATATTTTTGTTTATTCTTACGGTGTTTTAAATTGTTTATATTTTGATTTATTTGACTTATACCTATTATTGTTTCGCTTATCTTGTTAGTCGGTAAAACATATTTAATTGTGTAAGTAGTATTATGTATAGGGTGGATTTGTGCATTTTTATCAAATTGTGGTTTTTTTCGTCCACAGTTCCTCAGATTGAGATCGAAATATCGACAAATAAAATTAGAAATACAAAAAAACATTTAATATAGTATTTCAATTTGAAAAAGGCCTTGAGCTCAACAAACATTTTTTACAAATTTTAATAATTGAAGGCCAATAATAATTTACAAAATTTTTTTATTTTAGTTTAAGCTATTTGTATATAAAGCTGTAGACATAACTTAAAGGAACTATTCTTGTTTCAGCACATATCAGGGGACATTTTCTTTGATTAGACATTTTTTCGAAGAAATACATACTATAGAAAAATCACTACTAATTAATTTTATAATATTTTCTTCGTCTGATAAATCAGAAGAGCTTGAGTCTGCGTACAAAGTTTGGGTATTTGTCATAGAGGTGAGATCATCGGTAATTTCAAAATCAGTGCAACATTTGGATAAGCGTTTTAACGAACATCTAATATTAAGCAGCGAGTTAAGCATTTAAATTTTTAATCTATTCCTCAACTTAGTTTTTAAAATGTTCATGACACTAAAAATTCTTTCAACCTCCGAATTACTGAAAAATACGAATTCGACCAGTTCTATAAAAAGGGGGTTCGTTTAATGCATTTTTATGTTCTCGGACTTCCGCCCAAAATTCAATGGTAGAGGTCACACTTGTCCACTGCACAATTATTAGCTTTCGCCACTCAATCAATTCTACTTGACTTGGAGAATACCTAGACTTTTCTTCCTGAAAGTGAGAAATAACATCCGGCTTTGTAAGTTTCAATGAATTATAAACTGAAAAAAAAATGTATCTTTTGTAAAGAGTTCATTTTATCAGGTAGGCGATGTCGCAATTGGGTTATCAACTCCATTAAAAATAGCTGATAATTTTTACGGATTATTTTCTGTATTTCGTCATCAATCATTCAACTTTAATTTTGTATATTCCTCGAAGTTGTATGAAAAATATGGTGTTGGGACCAGAAAAGGTTTGGAGTAAAAAAAGGCTAGAAAAAAGCTACGAAGCTAAAACCAAAATTATGAGGCTAAAGGACAAACAAAAAGGCGAAATCTAGCCTCAAAAAGGCTAACGTGGTCACACTGGATACGAGAGCGACGAGAAAGATCTCAGGATTGATGTAGCAAGAAACGCAACGAAAATAGTCACACGAGGATTATGCAATGAAGATGGGGACTGAGGGAAACTCTACTGTTTGTGGGCAAGGGGGATATAAGATGATTCTAGGGTTTTTGCGATAGCTAAAGGGCTCCAGAGATTTCGATCAAAATGTTTTAAACCATCTATATCTATTCTGCTCCACCAAAAATTCTACTTTTTGTGAGCAAGATTGGTACAAAATGAAAAGTATTCAGGGGGCTATAGGATTCTTTCATGGTATATGCCCAACTAATAAATTCTACTGTTTGGGAGTGTGAGCCCAAGTACAAATACAATTTTTTTGAGCAACACCTCGTACGAGAAGCTAAAATCTGATATTTATTAAGGTTTATTCAGATTGTACAAATGTATAAATTAGATTTTCTCACATTTGTGTTTTTATCCACAAAAGGTATACTTGCTCACAAACGATTTGTTAATTTAAGTGCAGTCAGATTATTAAATAATAAATGTAGTTGTAATAATCGAGATGCTTTGCTGGGTCGGCCGCGAGCGAAAGCACCGCGATCGTTATCTTGAAAATAAAACGAACACAACGAGATATTTCTCGTTATAAATTGAATTAGTTTATTGTTCTATTAAGTGGCAGAATATTAAAATGAAATAATAGTTTAACCTTGACAAAACTGGTGCGTGACAGTGAACTCTGGCCGAGAGAAGTAGCAAGTTGTCCCGCCGATGACAACTGTTGACCTGCGGACAGATCCTTCCGTTTTAAGGGGAAGTTGAGAACCACCGGTACACCGACATTCACATGCATGCGTGCTGACAAACGCATACATATATATGCACTTATGCACGCACATGTGGGTGTAGAAGTGGTAGTAACTGGTATAAATTGGCAGTTACATTAGGGTGGCGCGGTGTTGTGGGGAAAGTTAGGCATCGGGCCTTAGCAAAATTAACAAGCTTAATTATTAAGCAATTTTATGTCTGCCCGTTTCCACAGTAAATTTTAAAAGAAACATTTTTTAATAAGTATAACTAGAGATAGTGATAAACAAGGATGACAGCGAGAGGTAGTATGTACAAAGAGGATGAAACCCTGAGACGAAGACAGTTTATCGACGGCGCTTCATTTCTACCTTTCACGGCGGCGTAACAGGGAACAATCTTGGTATCAAACTAAGGTATTCAATAGGACTATAAGATGTTTCCATGGTTTTTGCGGTATCTATATTCGTTGCGAAGATTTCGTCCAAAATATGTCCAACTAAAGAATTCTTAATTTTTGGTGGACAATACTGCTTATCCAAACTTGTTTCCGTCCAAAATATACTCCACTAGAATTCTCTTTGTTGTAAAATATGTTGGGATCAAACCAAAGGTGTTCAGGGAACTATCAGAGGATTCAAGGGTTTTTGCCATAACCGGCCATTATCCAACCAAAAAATTCGACTTTTTGTGAGCAATATTGGTATCAAACGAAAAGTATTCAAAGAGGCTCAGGATATTTCGCCGAAAATTTGCTCCACCAAAAATTGCACTTTTTGTAAAATATGTTTGTATCAAATCAAATTTATTCAAGGGAGCATCAGATGCTTCATGGATTTTTGCGATAACTAAGGGCTTCAGAGGTTTCGACTAAAACATGGATAACCAAATTCTAAATGTTTGTGAAAAATCATATGAAAAGTATTCAAAAGCACTATGGGGTGTTCCGTAGTGTTTGCTATACATAAAGTACATCATCGGATACATTTTTTCCTACTACGTTGAACAAAAATGTGGTCTAAAGTAGCCATATTTGGCGTATCCTGCAATCGCTAGCGATCACATCGAACTAGTTTATGGTTAAAGCCAAAAGTCGATTTTTTTGAATTGGTACACGAAAAATCGAATTCTTATTTAAAATGGAATATACTGACCAACAGTGGCGTAGCTAGCTACTTTCGATTGAATAACACAATACCATATTATATTTCTGATTTATAATTTTCTTATTTTACTAATAACAAAGGGCAGTTTTATGAATATATGAAACTATCGGTTAGTGGATTATGGGAAACAGACCGAAGTAATACCGTAAAACTGCTAAAACTCTACTGCCTTATCTCTCACGTCTTTAAAAATCCGAGTTCAGCGGTCTGAAAATACTAGAGTAGGCAGGCTCAATAATTTAATAAGAGCACACAACGGTGGAAAAATAGGTAGCGACAAGAATTGTTTAGACGTTTTTTGTAAAAGTATAGCCGATTATCTAATAAAAAACATTCAAGAACAAATTTCAAACTTTGTTCAAAACCAAAGAAATTTTAAACAAGTTCGGTCTCTACTTGGTCCTTCCACTGGAGTGGTGGTCTCTCTCTTCCTCTGCTTCCACCGGCGGGTGGTGATAAGAATACCTTCTGGGCTGGAGCATCTTCGCTCATTCGCACTACGTGGCCTAGCCAGCTAAGCCGCTGTGTTTTAATTCGTTGAATTATGTCGGCGTCTGCGTAAAGTTCATACAGCTCATCATTAAATCTTCCTCGGTACTCGCCGTCGCCAACGCGTAGAGGTCCACAAATCTTTCGAAGAACATTTCTCTCGAATACTCCCAGAGCCGCCTTATCAGATGTTGTTAGTGTCCTGGCTTCTGCACCATATAGCAGGACCGGTGCGATGAGTGACTTGTAGAGTGTTATTTTCGTTCGTCGAGAGAGAACTTTACTTTTCAATTGCCTACTCAGTCCGAAGTAGCATTTGTTTGCAAGAGTAATTCTTCGTCGGATTTCTAAGCTAACATTATTAAAGTTCATACAGCTCATCATTAAATCTTCTTCGGTACTCGCCGTCGCCAACGCGCAGAGGTCCACAAATCTTTCGAAGAACATTTCTCTCGAATACTCCCAGAGCCGCCTCATCAGATGTTGTTAGTGTCCACGCTTCTGCACCATATAGCAGGACGGGTGCGATGAGTGACTTGTAGAGTGTTATTTTCGTTCGAGAGAGGACTTTACTTTTCAATTGCCTACTCAGTCCGAAGTAGCATTTGTTTGCAAGAGTAATTCTTCGTTGGATTTCTAGGCTAACATTATTGTTGGTGTTAAGGCTGGTTGCCAGGTAAACGAAGTCCTCTACTATTTCCAAATTATTGCTGCCAACAGTGGCTTGGTTGCCAAGGCGCGAATGCGCTGACTCTTTGCATGATGACAGAAGGTACTTCGTTTTGCTCTCGTTCACCACCAATCCCATTTTCTCCGCTTCTTTTTCTAATTTGGAGTAAGCAGAAGTTACGGCGCGGTTGTTAAGGCCAATGATATCAATATCGTCAGCATGCGCCAACAGTTGCACGCTTTTATAAAATATTGTTCCAGCGCGGTTAAGTTCTGCAGCTTGTATTATTTTCTCCAGCATTAAATTAAAGAAATCGCACGATAGGGGGTCACCCTGTCTGAAACCTCGTTTAGTTTCGAACGCCTCGGAGAGGTGCTTCCCAATTCTGACCGAGCTGTCGGTGTTGCTCAAGGTCATTTTGCATAGCCGTATAAGTTTTGCGGGGAAACCAAATTCAGACATAGCGGCATATAGGCAGCTCCTTTTCGTGCTATCGAAAGCGGCTTTAAAATCAACAAAGAGATGATGTGTGTCGATTCTTTTCTCACGGGTTTTTTCCAAGATTTGGCGTATTGTAAAAATCTGGTCGATGGTAGATTTACAGGGTCTGAAGCCACACTGATAAGGTCCAATCAGTCTGGTCACACCAGGATTCAGTCTTTCGCACAGTACGCTTGATAGGACCTATTAGGTTTTAGTATTTATAATAAAGTGCCAGGGTGAAGTTGGTAGAAAATAGTGTCAATTATGGGCACTTATTGATAAATTTATGGTGTCAGTTTTGTTATGCGAGAGGCGCAAATTTAAAAAAATTTCAACATTTGCTCTATTGCTAGTATTATAAAATTCTTAGCTCAACATTAAAAATAATTTTTTTTTTAAATAATAAACGCAGTCTTTTAGCATCTTTGTTAACACAATGCGTACTTAGTACTGGAGTTACGACGTATTCGTTCCGACGAATATGACTTTCAAAAATTGTTCAGAACTTGTGACATGGATATTGAAATCAAATAAAACCGATTCAAATTTAGTCAAAGTCTGCAAGTAAGTAACCTAGATGTTTATTTCAAGATTACTGTTTTTTATCCATTCATGTATTGATCATATAATAATAACACTGGTTTACAGCCAAAATGCACCAGAGACGCCATAGTGAAATTCCTTTGTAAAATCACCTCCTAATTCCGAAAACCAAGGTTATTTTTACTTGAATGGTACCGTTTTTGAGATATTTACGATTTACCGTTATTTCAAAAAACAAAAAAGATGGCTCCACTTAATCGTGTATATCTCAAGAACACACTGAGCTCTTCCAAAACGGTTTGAAAAATTTGAAAGCTTATAAAATTTACTATAATCAGTACATACAACACTTTTTGCTAGGTCCTGCAGATTCAAACATATTGAACAATCATTACGGATTTTAAAAATTTTTTTTGTAAAAATATAAAAAAATTTGTACTTTGCGAGGAAGCATCTCGAAAACTTTTTGTTTTTTTGCAGATATTTTTTCCCCCCTCTAAGCTCTGTTTTATTACAAAAAAAATAAGCTATCAGTGAACAAAATCGATGAACTAATACAAAAGTTATAAGCATTCAAGTAAATATATCCATTTAATGCTTAAGTACCCTACTGGTACATATGTGTTAGTATTCGTATATCAGTTAGTTAGCAGGTAGATTTTCGAAAAGTTATTAGATACAAAAAGCTGTTAGTGTCGTTTTCTCAAACCTCGGTACATTTTAAACAAGAGCATATTTTTGAGGCAGGTAGTGTTTTCTTTGTAGAACTAGGGAACCTTTTTGTTTAGGTAGGCTTGAATTTTTACTGGATCTAAGTATAAATAAGAGTACATGGGCCTTGTTCCTTCATAATATCTGCAAGGCTCGCCGGATACTGTTCAGTTTATAATTGCAGTTTATAACCCGTCATTTACTTAAAATAAAAAATGAATAAAAGGGCGCGAGAGTTTGAGTGTACAAATGATCCAGATATGTTCTGTTTCATCTGCGGTCAATTTATTGTTAAAAGTATGAGACGTGTGTTTTCAAATCCTTTGAAAGTTACATACTATAAGTGTTTTGGAATTGAGCCTAAAAACAATGAAAAACCATGGACACCGAACACTGTGTGCACCACATGCCGAGTCGAATTGATTTCTTCGGAAACCGGAACAAAAAGGTACGTTGTAAAAATTAGGAATTTGTTCCCTTTTAATGCATAGCTGACTAATTCCTGAAACTATCTATTTAGGCGACGTGTGAAATTTATTACACCAATGAAGTGGAGGGAACCAACTTGCCATTCAACGGACTGCTATATTTGTACTACAAAAGTACTTGGGGTTGGAAAGTCCAGAAAAGTCCAATGCGAGCGTATCTACAGTGTCATTACCAGAACTAATTTCAACAGAAGCGACATTGCCAGAATCAAATTTAACTTTAGTTCCGGCTCCAGTTTCATTGTCAACAGTAGTATCTGATTACGCGGCATCATGTTGTACTGAATTTCAAACGGAAAACGAAAGAAATTCTTTGTCACAAGCACAACTCAATGATTGGATAAGGGATTTGGAATTGTCAAAGGAAAAGGCCGAACTACACGCCTCTCGAATGCAACAATTTAAATTTGTTTCATCCGATGTTAAGGTAACATATTATAGAACTCGTCACGAAGAATTTTCCAAGTACTATACGAAGGAGGACAGTGTTTCTTACTGCAAAGACATTGCTGGTCTATTCAAACAATTTGGTGAACCATATGATTCAAAAGAGTGGCGATTGTTCATAGACGGCAATAAATTAAGTTTAAAGGCCGTATTATTGCATATTGGCAACCAAAAGCCATCTATCCCGATCGCGCATGCAGTAAATACGAAGGAAACATATGAGATAATGCAAAAATTGCTCAAGTTAATCAAATACGAAGAACATGATTGGAAAATATGTGCCGATCTTAAAGTCGTTGGAATGCTATGTGGTCTACAAAGTGGATACACAAAATACTGTTGCTTTCTATGCAAATGGGATAGCCGAGCTCGGCAAGACCACTACATCATAAAGGATTGGCCAGAACGAATCGAGTTTCAAGTTGGGGTAGATAACATAAAATACTCTCCACTTATAAAGAAGGAAAAAATAATTCTACCTCCGCTCCACATCAAGCTCGGCCTTATCAAAAACTTTGTGAAGGCTTTGGACAAAGAAGGCGAAGCTTTTCATCATTTGAAGACAATCTTCCCAGAGATTTCAGAAGCAAAAATAAAGGAAGGGATTTTTGTGGGACCGCAAATAAGGAAAATGATGACCAATAACCATTTCAAAGAACTATTGTCACCAGTGGAGGCAGCAGCGTGGGATTCTTTTGAAAAGGTCGTTACTTCTTTTTTAGGCAAACACAAAAGTCCTAACTACGAGATGATAGTGAACGACTTAATCAAAAACTATGCGGAAATGGGTAAATAAAAAAACATATTATAATAAATTATATATTACATAAATTTACATGAGAATATATAGCCATAAATCTGAATTCATCGTCCAGTTCCGAACAAACAAGAACGGGAAAAATATAAACAAAAAATTTGTTCTGAATTGAAAGATAAATCCAGCCTAAGAAAATTATATACTAATGTGTCACTTATGTATTTATCTAATTTACTTTTTTATTTTTTTTCAGGAGTAAATATGTCTTTAAAAATTCATTTCTTACACTCCCACTTAAATTTTTTCCCGCAAAATCTTGGCGACGAAAGTGACGAGCATGGCGAAAGGTTTCACCAGCAAATGAAAGTGATTGAAAGTCGGTATCAAGGATTCTGGGATGTCGCTATGATGGGCGACTACTGTTGGTTTCTCATAAGAGAAACCGATCCTAATCTAAATAAGCGTCAAAACAAGACACATAACTTTTTCAATTATAAAATAAGATCATAGAGTTAAGACAGAACCATATGTACATATGCTATTATTTGTAGGGTACTTAAGTATTAAATGGATATATTTACTTGAATGCTTATAACTTTTGTATTAGTTCATCGATTTTGTTCACTGATAGCTTATTTTTTTTGTAATAAAACAGAGCTTAGAGGGGGGGAAAAAATATCTGCAAAAAAACAAAAAGTTTTCGAGATGCTTCCTCGCAAAGTACAAATTTTTTTATATTTTTACAAAAAAAATTTTAAAAATCCGTAATGATTGTTCAATATGTTTGAATCTGCAGGACCTAGCAAAAAGTGTTGTATGTACTGATTATAGTAAATTTTATAAGCTTTCAAATTTTTCAAACCGTCTTGGAAGAGCTCAGTTTGTTCTTGAGATATACACGATTAAGTGGAGCCATCTTTTTTGTTTTTTGAAATAACGGTAAATCGTAAATATCTCAAAAACGGTACCATTCAAGTAAAAATAACCTTGATTTTCGGAATTAGGAGGTGATTTTACATAGGAATTTCACTATGGCGTCTCTGGTGCAGAAAAAAAGTTGGAATTTGTGATCCAGTGTAATCGATTCACTCAACATAAAACTATCTTCAGATATTTCGCTTCAGTTTTTCAACAAACCACAGAGAAGAAAATGGCAAAAATTTATTTAAGCTTGCTGAATTTTATGAACCACTTGTTCGAAACCAAATTATAGTGGCCGAAACCAATTTATGGAGAAGGTTCTTGAAATTGACATTATCTTCCGCCAAAAACTTTGTTTTACGCACTTCAGAGCTGTGAAAAAACGTCATTTCATAACTTATACAAATTGCTACAAATTTTTGCAACTCAGCCCGTTTCCACTGCTACAGTAGAACTCACCTCTTCAACCCTTCTTCTTCTTTAAATTCCGCTTAATCGTCTAAGCGATTTTAGCCCTTTAGCATAGCTCGCCACTCGTTACGTATTTCTGCCAATTGGAAACACCACGGGGTCACAAATCGGTCCCCACTTTGTCCTTCCATCGGAGTGGTGGTCTCCCTCTTCCTCTGCTACCATCGGTGGGTGCCTATAAAAATACCTTCTGAGCCGGAAAATCTTCATTCATTCGCAAAACATGGCCTAGCCAATTAAGACATTGGGTTGTAATTCGTGGTGCTATGTCGGGGTCTGCATATAGCTCATCATTAAATCTTCTTTGGTACGCCGTCGCCAACGCGTAAGGGTCCACAAATCTTTCGAAGAATCTTTCTCTCGAATACTTCCAGAGACGCCTCATCAGATGTTGTTAGTGTCCACGCTTCTGCACCATAAACCAGGACGGGTGCGATAAGTGACTAATTTATTTTCGTTTTTCGAGAGAGGACTTTACTTGTCAATTTGCCAACTCAATCAGAAGTAGCACTTGTTTGCGTGAGTGATTCTTCGTTGGATTTCTAGGCTGATATTATTGTTGGTGTTATTGCTGGTTCCCAGGCTAAACACTCTTATATTTTCTTTGCGATTTTGGTATTTTCCTCAATACAAGGTTATGAAAGCAATTTCTTTTATATGAAAGAAAAAACTTTAGCTCTTCGGAAAATAAATTGCAAAAAATCAGAAAAATGTGTCACGACTTTAAGATTGACACATTGGTAGATTAAAATTTAATGAACTACAAAACTGCATATTCCAAAAATTCTAAAAATTGTGTAAAAAAAATGTAAAATTTTTATACAATTTCTTTGAATTTTCGCGAATTTTGCGTACGTTTTTAAAACAAAATTTATTGTGTCTCAAATTTCAGGTTTCGGAAAAAAAAATTTCAAAAATTGTTGTGGTTATCGTTTCAGTTTACTAATTTCCTTGGGCGGAAAGTAATCTCTGTGCCGAAATTCATTCACGTGTGTACGGACGGAGGGACATGGCTCAATCGAGTCCTCTGTTTAGTATAAGAACTTTAATACATGAAACTTTATCCCTAACTATATTCCTTCATGTTGTTACAAACTACCCTTATGTGGACAAAACTATAATACCCTGTTAACTAGTACAACTACGTATAACAAATATGTTGATATTTAGGGCATCACTCTGTATTGCGAGCAAAAGTCCAGTCGAACAATTCGTCTTTTGCCGACTATCACTTTCCTTTTTCTTTAACGTTTTTTACGTCATGCCAAAGAGAAGTCGAAAGCATTTGTAAAAGTATAAGCTGCCATCTGTAATTTATATAAGAACTTATAACACAGTCTTAAATGTAACCCTATTAATTTCTAAGAAATTTTTAAATAAAAAGTTGATACATATACAGATTTATCGAAAGCTTTTGATACAGTTTCGCACAAATTACTTCTGTGTAAACTTGAATATATAGGCTTTCATTCATTTTTTTTTCGCATGGCTGAAGTCTTACTTGTCGAATAGGATATCTTTTGTTGAAATTGAGAATACTAAGTCTTATAATTTATTTATTTATTTATTTATTTCAGTCTTTAAATTCAAAAATTCTTACAGACTATCATACTAATTAGAAAAAGAAAGATTTAAAATGACTAGTTAGGGTTGCATACGAAGAAGTGAGGTCAACACCTGAAGAACTGAAAAACAAATTAAGATCCGCACATGCCCTAGAGATAGGAGCATTTGCAGCATAGTTGGTCCTTGCAAAACCAATTTTAAAGGTCTCAAAATGCCGAAAATTTCTGCATGGGACATTGAGCTGAATTTTTGCCAGAAGTCATGGACAATCAACAGCTCCAGAAAGTAAGCCAATAACAAACGAGCACGATAAAATGGTTCGTCTATTTTCAAGCGTACTTAGTTCAATTAAGAGACATCGAGATGCATATGATGGTAAAGGATCAGAAAAATTCAAAGATCGGAGAGCAAAACGTAGGAAAACTTTCTGGACTCTCTCAATTTGTTTAGAGGGCCCAATTTGGTAGGGTCTCCAAATGGGAGCAGCATACTCCAATCTCGATCTGACAAAAGAACAATATAGAGACTTGAGGGTGTGAGGGTTAGTGAATGCAGAACAATTTCTGCGTATGAACGCCAGCATCGCATAAGACCGAGCTACCACGTAGTTGACTTGGTTAGAGAAACTAAATTTAGAGTCGAAAAATACACCCAAGTCCTTGATTTCTTCAACGGATTCCAAGGCACAGCCGGCAATACTATACGAAGTACGTAGGGTATTAGCAGACTTCGAAAAAGTCACATGGAAACACTTTTTGATGTTCAGCATTAGTCGATTTAAACAACACCAGTTTTCGAGGTTGAAAAGGTCTGATTGCAGCCGTTCGGAGTCATGTGAACTATTTATGAGAGCGAATATTTTCAAATCATCATATTTCATAGCAACTTCAGGTGTGCCGCAAGGTGGCATCATTGGTCTTATTTTATTTATCATTTTTATTAATGATGTTGGCTTATGCTTACACCACTTAAATTACCTACTTTATGCAGATGATTAAAAACTTTTTCGTAGGATCTCTTGCACCTCGGACGCATTGTGTTTGCAGGAAGATTTGAAATTACGTCTCAATATTAGCAAATGCTGCCATATGACGTTTTCTTAATCAATGAATATGCTCTCCTCAAGCTATTTGGTTTCAAATGTTCCTCTTGCCCCACTTAATGAGTTTCGCGATCTTGGTGTAATTTTTGACTCATCTTTTACCTTCGGGAACCATGTCAATTTTTTTTATTCCGAAAGCTTATTTCAACTTAGCTGTTCTGCGCCGTTACGCGAAAGACTTCAAGGACCTATACACTAGTGGTCTTGTATAATGCTCTAGTGCGATCGAAATTAGAGTATGCCTCGATTATTTGGAATCCGATTTGTTCCGCACACTCTTCAAGAATTGAAAGAGTTCAACGAAAATTTATATGCTTTGCTCCTGTACCTCTCAATTTTGATAACCCGCTGCCGACCTACAATGCTAGGTACATGCTTATCAATGTCCAGCTGCTTGGTCTAGCCATCAAAACATGTTCAAAACATAATGTTTATTCATGACATAATCAGAGGTGCCATTGATTGTGTCCAGCTCTTCTTGGCCAGATAACTTTCAATCTTCCAAATAGAGCTCTCCGGTCTCATATTCCATTTCGTATTGAAGTTCTGCGATCTAATTACTTTAGCTTTGCTTGCAGAATTTAATAGGCTATCTAAAGGGTCTTGACCTTGACTTTGTCATGCCTAGGTCTCTGTTCAAGTCACGCATTGAGTCCATTTGCTTAGCACATTAAGTTTTTCCTAATCATAAATTAGTATAAAGTAAATTTGTAAATCTAGTCAGTAAGGTTATTGTTACCATTGACTTAATAAAGATAAAGAAGATAAGAAACAAATTTCCTAAACCATTTTATGTGAGATATTCTGTTTTTCTAATTCTAATTCAAATTTTCATATGTTTATATATAATAATGTAAAGTATAGGGAGTAATATACTAAATTTATACATACCTCTCTGTCAAAGTTTATATCTGTTAATTCCTCGGGCTGTGTTGCATGACCTCGAGTCAAAGAATCAAAATTATCGCCAATTTCAATTATAGATGGCCGATTCATCCAGTCGCTCAGTCGCAGGGATCCCAAAACAGATCGCAATTCAGAAACCAAACTAGTTATAGGTTATTTATGTGTACAATATGTTTAAATGTAGGTATATACGTATTTACAGTTTAGTGAAATATAGTAGGACCATACTAAGGAATGCTTTACAATACAGCAGAATTTTGAGTGAAACTATTTATATTATGTTTAACAAAGTCTAACATACTTTTTTTTTATTCTCAACATTCGGTAAAAATCTAACCATTGAAAGCAGGTTTTTTTTATTTGGCTTGTAGCTGTACAGCAGAAGCAGTAGGCGATGTGAGTTATTGCAATTTTAATATTGTTTAGTTAAGTTTTCTTTTATTAATTGAATACAATTAAGATATTTAAAGAACAATTTCTCAAGATTCAAAGAAGATCTACTTGCTTACATATCGTACCATTTCTGCATTAACTGCGTAAAGCCTTTTCTGTCGAAGTCTAGAAGGAAACCCTTCTTGACAAGAGCAACTTTGATGGTTTATGTTTTTAATTAACTTATCAAAATAAAGCCCTTTTTTACCTGTTGGAAGACATAATTAAAAACTTGAAGGTTCCTGAGTTTTCTAACTTATATGTGCTGACCGTATTAATATCCACTTCACTGTATGTAAAAAATTTGTGAAGTTAGCTACCTAAAATTTTTTCGAAGGTTATTTAAATAATTGAGTGAAATGCCTCACAACTATTAAACAAAAATACATTTTTTACATTTTTTTGAAACTCGAATTATTTTCTAAGTTATGGATATAAACATGTTTTCGAATTTCCAAAGTTTTTGTTTAATTTCTCGGGATTGACTCGCCCGATTTTGCTCATATTTGAAATATACTCGTATATACAAAAAGCGATTCTCTTCTCAACTGCATCTCTTATTTTGGCATATTTATATTTTTTGCAAAAATTATTCGGAAATGGTTTAATATTTTTGACTTTTTCATCGCGGTCAGATCGCGTTTTAAAATAATGTAGTTGGGCATTCCATAACAAACTATCAGCAGAAAAAAAAAAAGGCGCGTCAATGGAACGAGAGTTATTTACTTTTTTAAATTCCGGGGTATCTGTATGTATCACTGTTATAAAGTTAAGGACATAAAAAGAATAAAGGTTGTAATAATAGCAACTTTTTCTAGACACTTCATTTTATTACAAAACGTGATCAAAAGTCATTCGATGTGGTATTAATGCTACAACTCAGCATTCATAGAACACAGTACGTACCGAAAAAAAAATTGTTCATACAAAGTTAACAAGGCTCTAAAAATTTAGCTTGTAAAAGAAGTCAAATATATTAAAAAATTAGCGGGTAATCTTTACAAAAAAATTAATACGGAAAAAAAAGAAATGCTGTTTGAGAGAAGATACCAACTTCTATATATATTTCAGCTATAACTTTGAAAGTAATTCGAATTTCGAAAAACTGGCCCAAATATATTTGTTGTTGTTGAAAGAAAGTCCAAATTCGAAAAAAGTGGCCCACTTCACAAATTTTTACCCATATGCAATACATGTTCACAAAATTTCGACCAATAAGAAAGTAGAAGCGAAAACATATATAGGCTAAATAAACTCCAAACAAAACAGAACTTCGTACCAACAGAAGCTTAGCTTTATTCGTTTACATACGCACTGCTAACTATGTAAATACCAATTTTTTTTTAACAACCCATGATTCTTAGAACAATTAAGTAAAATGGGCATATTGAGACATTACTACGCAACACTTTAATCAATTCCTGGTAGGAGTGCATCATAATACAATCAGAAAGTAGTTTTATTAGTCATCAATAAAAATATTTAAAAAACAAGTAAGGTTATTGCTGTCTTCGGCTGTCCCGAAGGTTTTATGAACACGAATTACGCTGGAAATTTCCGATCCTTACAATTAATTTACACAAAATGGAAATATATATAGTGCTGACCCGTTTATCATGTTATATTGGTCGAATCTTACTGATTTCACAGTCCACATTACATATCGAGCCCTGACAGTCATTTTGACGTAACCAACAAAAACAAAATTTTGTAGGAGTAGGTTTTCTAGTTTACAAATATAAAAAAATTTAGGGCAAAATGTTTTTCTTCTTTAAGTGGTCATTTAACCGCCTGCGCAGTTTTGACCGTCCAACAAAGCTCGCCAGTCATTTCTTCGTTGCGCCAACTGGATCCAATTGGAAACACCGCAGAATCGCAAAGCGGTCTCCACTTGGTCCTTCCATCGGAGCGGTGGTCTCCCTCTTCCTCTGATTCCAGCGGTTGGTGCCGATAAGAATATCTTCTGGGCTGGGTCATCTTTGCTCATTCGCACAACGTGGCCTAGCCAGCGAAGCCGCTGTGTTTTAATTCGCTGAACTATGTCGGCGTCTGCGTAAAGCTCATACAGCTCATCATTAAATCTTAAACGCGTAGAGGTCAACAAATCTTTCGAAGAACCTTTCTCTCGAATACTCCCAGAGCCGCCTCATCAGATGTTGTTAGTGTCCACGCTTCTGCACCATATAGCACGACGGGTGCGATGAGTGACTTATAGGGTGTTCTTTTCGTTCGTCGAGAGAGGACTTTACTTTTCAATTGCCTACTCAGTCCGAAGTAGCATTTGTTTGCAAGAGTAATTCTTCGTCGGATTTCTAGGCTAACATTATTGTTGGTGTTAATGCTGGTTCCAGGTATGAAGTCCCTTACTATTTCGAAATTATTGGTGCCAACAGTGGCGTGCTTGCCGATACGCAAATGCGCTGACTCTTTGTTTGATGATAATATGTACTTAGTTTTGCCCTCTTAACCACCAAACCCATTTTCCCGCTTTTTTTGTAATTTGGATTAAGCAGAAGTTACGGTGCGGTTGTTAAAGCCAATGATATCAATATCGTCAGGATACGCCAACAGTTGCGGCAAAATGTTACTTACATTATAATTGCCTTTGCTTTATTTTTGCAATGTTACATACTACAGTTGTGATATTTTGTGAGATAGTTTAAAATAAGCAGTATTATCGATATCTGTCAAAATACGGATTTTCAAAATTTGGTTGGTTACGCCAAATTTGCAGTTAGGGCGCGATATGTAAAAGTGCAAAAGTTCCAAACTTTTTCGTTCATTGCTGCTAAATTCCAAGAGTTATAGTCGACAACACGTCCACCGGAACAATCGAATGTATGGGGGCTTTATCTTATATTTTTCCAACCGTACTGATTTTCAATATCCGCATTACGTATATAATAAGTGCAAAAGTTGCAAAATTGTTTATTCCTTAATTACAGGAGTTATAGCCCAAACCCCGTTTATCGGAGGAATCGAGTGTATGGGGGCTATGTCAGTTAACACAACTTTTGCACATGAGTATGAAGACATACAGGGTGGCTGATGAAAGCCGCTACCAAAAAAAAATTAAATAAATTTTTTTCTATTTAATGAATCTGGTTAATTTTTTTTTTATTTTGCAGATTGACTTTTACATTTAACAAAAATGGATAACTGGGACACTGAAACAAGAATTTGGATTGTCCGCCGCTATCACGCACTGGAGTCCGTAGTTTCGGTTCAAAGAGAGTATAGGCGCACGTTTGGCGGCAATCCTCCGAGCAGATGGACCATAATAAGACTTGTAAACAATTTTGCCGAGCATGGGACAGTCAACAGAAGACCTTACCATCGAAACCCTTCAGTTCGAACGGAGGAAACAATCGCTGCTGTAGCTGCTGCCATACAAAACAATCCACGTGTTTCGACAAGAAGATTATCTGCTCAAATGGGTGTAAGCAGACAGTCATTACAGTCAATTATGCACAAAGATTTGGACTTATTCCCATATAAAATTCAAATGGCCAACAAACTGAACGCTGCAGACTTGCCGATTCGCTTGGAATTTTGCCAGAAGATGCTTCAAATGGTGGAAGAGGATGGAAACATGTTGAACTGTCTTTTCATGTCTGACGAGGCCCATTTCGATTTAAACGGCAACATAAACAAACAAAATTGTCGAATATGGAGTGGTTCCAACCCACAGATACTCCATGAGACGGAATTGCATCCACTTCGTGTCACAGTGTGGTGTGCAGTTTCATCACGCTGCATTGTCGGGCCCTACTTCTTCGAAGAAAACGGTCACACCGTTACGGTTACTGGAGACCGTTTCTTGAGCATGTTGAGAGAGTTTTTCTATCCAGAATTACGCCGAATGAGAATTTCTTTCAACTCTGTGTGGTTTCAGCATTTCGGCTATTCCTGTCTCAACTCTCCAAGCAGTAATGAACAACTTTTTGGTAAGATGCCGCACATGCATCGACGAGCAGGGGGGGCATTTAAATTCCATTATTTTTAAAACTAATTAAGCTATATTTAATAAAATTTAATGAGCTTTAACATGAATAAAAGAAAAATGAATTCCATACACTGAAAAAAAAATTATTTGAGTTTCTTAATGTAGCAAAATTCATCAGCCACCCTGTACAAACGGTTAGCGTATGGCCGTATAAGAACCCATAAGTTGCTTTGGTCGCGCGACTAAACAACACCACACGCGCAACCAAAATATGATGACGTCGCTAGAACGCGAATAAACAACTTTCTCAGCACATGTAGGGGCAACGTGACCTGACATAACGCAGACACCACATTTTGTTCAGAAGTATTGTAAACATTTTCATATTGTCATTGTTTGATCAAAGAAGTACGCGATAACGTCCAGAATATATTTTTTTACCAAAATAAAGTGGTAAAAGTGTAAATGGCGCCCGAGCAATGAGTATGGAATAAGTGCACGCAAAAATCTTTTATGATTATAAGTATCAATCTCGTGATACAACGACGCTGGCCAACCGGCAAAAACTGGACATTAAAAGAAGCCCCTCAGTAGCTCCGTTAGAGTGCAAACAACAAGCAGATAAAGCTAGCCGCCACCAAAAGATGTTTCTGATATTAATGTAAGAAATAGTTAAGGAAAATAATTTAAAATTTCCAATAAACAAAAAATATCAAATATTCTGGCAACCTAATGGCTGCCTGACAAGTGGCAAACATTTTCCGATCGTGTTTAGGTTTTTAGAAAGAAAAAAAAATGAACAAAATCATATTAAATCAATTAAAGATTCCTATAGTTGAACAAAGCAATGCTTCATAAAGTAGCACTTATAAAATAAGGGTCGTCCACCCAATTAAAAACATAAAAAACGAGCCACCCATTCGTATAACACAAAATTACGCTCTGCGATTCACCACCTTCGGGGGCACCATCCAGGGCAAAAAGGACACCTAACATAATAATTAATAATATCATAATAATCTTTTCAGTAAACAATATGATTAAATTTAAACAATATGATTCGCCCTAGTGTATTGGCCAGTGCCCGCAGCTCAAGTCAATCAACTTTTCCAACCCCCAGCGAATAACCCTTCAAACTTTAGTCGTGAACTAGAAACCATAATAGCTTCAATAGTAAGTGAACTACTTAGGGAAGAGAGACAGAAAAGGCCCAACTCATTACTAAGTCTTTATCTTACAAACGCGACGGACGAAACAGTTAGACCAGAATACAACAGACAACTTAGAGATTTGGATAAAATTCCAGATATAATAAGAAATAATAATGAAGGAACCCGAAAATCTTCCCCAGGCATTACACTTGTGTCTAAAACTTGCAAATCGAGGAGCCCGAACTAGTTACGTCTTCACACAAGGCACCCCCGAAAACCGTTTGCATCTCCTTTTCCTCCAACAACAATATAGGCTACAACCCTTTTATCCGAAACTTGCATATATCCCAGGACCAAAACGATCAGCAGTTCTGACCAAATTATCGTTAAAGCCAGCCACCGAGACCAACGGCTCCGAAGCCACAACTTCGCCCAGAGCCCATGGACGTCACTCGATCCACCCAATCGAGAGCAATAAATTATATGAACAGCCCAAATTTTAACAAACCCGCCCAGAAAAGGGCATTAAACTTTTCCCATCAGGTACTACTCAAACAACAAAAGAATTTCCCAAAAATACCGCTACGCAAAGAGAACAATGTTACCAGCAAGACCCTTATGACCAGCAAATCCCATATCACCAAGAGGACGAACAGTGTAATCGGACTCCGACTGAACAAGAATCGAAGCATACGCGCCAGCGCATTAAACGATGATCTGCAAGAATCCGATGGGGAAAACCAGGCAGATTACACTGACGTAAATTCTTTTGATGAAGAGTCTTTGTTGCCATACGTGGAATTCAAAACGAAGAACTGGAACATTTTAAAAATACTAATAGCCACGGGTTCGAGTACAAATTATATACAACCGCAATTTGTAACAAAATCAATTCCTAACGAAAGCCATTTTTCGCAAACTCAGTAAATTTAAAAGATTTCATATTGACAGAGCTAAAATTTTTGATGGAATCATCGGCAACGATAGTTCAGTATTTCTTAACGCAACCATTAACATTCGAGATGACACAATTAAATTCGGTGACCGAAGGCAAACCGGAATTAAGCAAATTCTTTCACTTTCTGTGAACAAAGTCGCTACCAATAAATCTAAAATCTCTACCGATCAAAACGAAAAATTTACACATTCGGACAGACTCGTAAACACCAGATGATACCCATTATCCTGTTGGAATGAGAGAGTTTTTCACCACTACAATTAAGGGCTTACTTAAAGATGTTATAATAAGGCCATCACGCTCCTAATACAATTCTCTTGTATGGATAGTCCCTAAAAAAAAACAGATGCGTCCGCAAATAAAAGATATAGACTCGTAATCGAATACAGAAAACAGAACAACGTCGGATACCCAATACCAGAGGGTAACGAGTTCATAGCGGAACTAGGAATCAATTAGGCATGCGACTATTCGAATAAAGAATCCATTTATTCGAAGGCTATAAAAAATTCGAATAATAACATTTGTACACGCAAACGTACATACATACGAAGTGTGTTCAAAAAGTATCGCGAATTTAGTGTTTTTTCAAAAATTATTTATTTATTCATGAATATCTATTTTGTCCCCTTCAAAGTAATCCCCATGAGATATTATACACTTGTGCCAACGGTTTTTCCAATCTTCGAAGCACTTCAAAAAATCATTTTTTTGTATCTTGTTCAGCTCCTCCTTCGATGCCGTCTTTATCTCGTCAAGAGAAGCGTAACGTCGTCCATTCATGGGCCTCTTCAGTTTAGGGAACAAGAAAAAGTCACAGGGGGCCAGATCTGGGGAATACGGTGGCTGCGGCATCATTAGTGTGTTGTTTTTGGCCAAAAAGTCGCGCACAAGCAACGATGCGTGAGCAGGGGCGTTATCGTTGTGCAAAAGCCAATTTTTGTACTTCTTTGCACATCTTCTCGGCCTTCTGAGAACATTTTGTACCACCGATAAACGTTGCTTCGGTCCAAGGTAGCTTCTCCGTATGCCACAGTCAACATTCGGAATGCATCCGCGCACTTAATTTCGTTTTTCACACAAAATTTGATACAGGTTCTTTGATCCATTTTTTTGAATAGGTAAAAATCGAAGACGATCCAAAACACGTGCAAGCAAAGCAGCTGTCAACCATTAACTGAACATTCAAAATGGCCGAGCTTGTCGGCATAAGTGAGAGACATGAGTACCAACATAACGCCACAAAAAATTCGAAATTCGAATATACGTAACCAGCGAAAATTCAAAATTCGCGATACGTTTTGAACACACCTCGTACATACAAAACGTGAATGCATGTTAAAAGGTACAAGCGATGAAGACAGTGAATTTCGTATGTAAATCTTGACTAAAGGACACATATATCCAAATATTATTGATTTAGACCAAATGAGTTTAGATTTATGACGAATTGAAATTTTATAAAGGGGGCGTGGCACCGCCCAATTTTTCACAACTATATTTAGCCTATGATTTAACCAGTATCCCAAGAATATACTGTGAAAATTTCATAAAAATTGGTTGAGTACTTTGGACGCCTATAAAGGAACACAGACCCGCAGACACACATTCATTTTTATTTATAAGTTTAAGGGCCGCTATCATAAAAGCTGGTTAAGGCTAATACAAGGTGGCGCAAAAGTAAGCTTCCGATGTTCAGCATATCGGTTGTAGCACGTGCAGTGTGTGCTGTTGCACCGTCTTGTTGGAACCACATGTTTTCCAATCCCAATTCATCAAGTTGCGGCAAAAAGAACTCGTTGATCATTGCTCTGTAGCGCTCACCATTCACAGTAACCGTTTGGCCCCGACCGATTATTGGTCAAATAAATAGTCAGCAATATTCCGCGTTCTGGAGCAGTGTAGCGTAACATTGTTTATTAACGTGTATTTCGCATGTGCTTACTACACAAATGTCAAAACAGAACTGACTTTAGGGGCCAATCGCAAAATTTATAGCATTTTCTGGGAGGAGGATTACTTTTGCGCCACCTTGTAGTTGGTTAATTTGACAGCTAAATAAAAGATTTGCGTCAATTAAAGCCCGGTTAGCGTTAGCCGAAGTTTTGTGAAAACTGCCGTAAGATTTCTGGTGCTTCATTAGTATGCTGTTTTAATTGGGTATTGTTGTTAATCTATTGCGATGTAGGGAAAAACAAAACTATATGATGTACAAAAAATATCGAATGACTTAAGGCAAATACCGGAAGTTATCAACGATTTGTAGAAGGTGTATTAGCCCCTAAACTAGTGATGCGGAGACTCAGCACATTTGCATTGTACTCGCAGAAACAATTCTGAGTGCTTCGAGAGCTGGGGGATTGGGGATCCCAAAGCACATTGGGGAAACAGAAAATAAGAGGGAGTTGTATCAATATTTGTAACCGGAATGAGAGAGAGTTCTTTAATGAAAACCAGGGCTGTCAACTTTCAATTTCATGCTTCTAATATTTAGTTTACTTTGTGGTGGCTTTTACTTCACTTTAATTATGATCCATTTCACATTTTCTATCGAAATAAACAAGAAAGTAAGTGATACATAATGAGATAACTTTTATATCTTTTTTTATATATGGAAAGAGTAAATAAATGTGGGTTCTCCATAATGACGAAAGCAGAAAAAAGACACATACATCGTTTTATAAATATTTTGACTTCAAAACATGAAGCAACCAAGTATGGATATCTTGATTCAGTGTAACCGAAATTACTCCCTCATTTATATGCCGTTATGAACATGAAATGTTTGTAAGTATGGGAAGAAGAAGATACCGAAATGATCACAGCGATGAGCTGAGTCCATTCAGCCATGTCCGCCCGTCTATTTGTCCTTCCGCTTGTTTGAAGGCATGCTAGTCCCTCAGTTTGAGAGATATCTGACCATTTTGTAATATATTAATCACTAGGTGGACCCGTGCGCGCCTTGCGCAAAAAAAAAACAAAAATGGTTTGAAACCTTTTAGTAGTCCAGGTCCAGGATTTTTCAAACCTTATTTCAAATTATAAAAAAAAGATTTTCAGCTACACTTGATGTGAGACCACAAAAAATTATACAAATATGCGCAACCAGCTATTTGAAACTCCACCACTTATATTACATTCACATTGAGCCATAAACTTGAGTTGATTGACAACATCAATATGAATTAACTCAAAAAATGTCCCTTTAACTCGAGTTTATGACCCAATGTGAACGCAGTCTTATTCACTTATTTTAGCAATGTTCAAGTGTAGATGGCGCGCTCGCAGTTGGTTGAGCGCTGTGATATTCGCAATGCCTTTAATTATTCTAGCACTTTTCAGTCTTAGTATTAAAATGCAGATGTCGCGAGGCATGTGAATATCACAGTCACAATAGCGTTGCAGTACAAATTGATTTTTTTGTGCATTCAAAATCGTTTATTTTAAAGAATTAATTTTTATAAAATACGTTTAAACAAAAGCACTCCGCTAATTAAAACAGGGTTTTGCATGTAGAGCTAACCCCCACCTTTAAAACGATACCTTATTTATTAATATTGGTTCCAAATGAGAACAGAAAATTAGGAACTAACACAAAAAGACCTTACAGAAATAATATATATGATTTTTCGGAACCAACAAGATCGTACCAGTACAACGCAAAGCTCCTATACAATGGATTGTTCCGATAAACGGGTTGTGAGCTAATACTGTTTTTAGTGAAAATCAGCGGGATCGCACCAACAGAACATGTAGCTCCCATACAAGCGATAGTTCCGATAAATGGGGTTAGGACTATAACTCTTGGAATTAAATAGCTTTGAACAAACAACTTTGCATCTTTTGTAATTATTATAAACGTAATGTGTTTAGTGAAAATCAGCCAGACAGGACCAACGTAATATATAGCTCCCATATAATCGATAGTTCCGATAAACGGGTTTTAGACCGTAACTTTTGCTATTAAATTTTGCAGCTTTTGTACCTTGCAATTAAATAGCTAGAAATGTAAAATTTTTGCCACTTTCGTACTTATTGTATATTTTACATATGGTAACGGGTGAGGGTAGTCAGTATACCAAATTTAGTTATAAATGGTGTTTGCATTTATAATTTGATTTAATTAAGGTGGGCGGTGTCATGACCATTTTATATATGATAATTACTAAGCTACATTTGTTTGAATTTTCAGACTAGAAAAAATATTAATAAATGTCATGCAATTTCGCCCATCTTGAATAGAGAAGAGATTTTTGAACAAAGGAACCTATTTATCAAATTATGTAAAGATTATTACATAGGTGCCCAAGTTATCGGGAGGGATATGAATCAATGGATTTATTTTCTTGCTAACCGTTATACTCGTATGTACCACAAAACGTACTGTTAGCCGTTCAACCGGGTGATATACTCACACAAGGAACATAAAGTTTGTATAGAAATCAACAAGGCCCAAATTGATTTTCGGATTCAATGGATGCGGCAACTCTTATTAAGAAGTTTAACGTTTCATAAAGAATCAGTTCTTTTGGAATTTCTTCACTTCTGTGCGTTAGTTATTGGCAGGATAAGTAAATGATAATTGTGGCAAAAAAACGAAATTATTTTAGGTGCGTTTGGTTAGGAATAGTGCAGTGACCGCGTGCTGTTTTACTCTCGTAGGATAAGGTATTCTTCGGCACGCGAGTTATAGGTATGCCCTTAACATCACTTTAACATATGTAAAAACATAATAGTACTAATACGAGGTGTGTTCAAAAAGTACCGCGAATTTTGAATTTTCGCTGGTTACGTATATTCGAATTTCGAATTTTTTGAGGCGTTATGTTGGTACTCATGTCTCTCACTTATGCCGACAAGCTCGGCCATTTTGAATGTTCAGTTAATTGTTGATAGCTGCTTTGCTTGCACGTGTTTTAGATCGTCTTCGATTTTTACCTATTTTTTTACCAAAATTGCTCAATTGTGACCAAAAACAGCATCGCATGAACATTGCTAATGAGATGTTAAACTCTGTCCGCGACGACCCAAATTTGCTCCAGAGGGTCATAACTGGTGACGAATCGTGGGTTTATGGTTATGACGTGGAAACCAAAGCTCAATCATTTCAATGGAAGCTGCCGCACGAACCAAGACCGAAAAAAGCGCGCCAAGTTCGGTCGAATGTGAAAGTTTTGCTGACAGTTTTCTTCGATTGCAGGGGCGTGGTGCATCATGAGTTCTTGCCACAGCGAAGAACGGTCAATAAGGAATATTACCTGCAAGTTATGCGCAATTTGCGCGAAGCAATCCGCCAGAAACGCCCGGATTTGTGGAAGAACAAAAATTGGCTTTTGCACCACGATAACGCCCCTGCTCACGCATCGTTGCTTGTGCGCGACTTTTTGGCCAAAAACAACACACTAATGTTGCCGCAGCCACCGTATTCCCCAGATCTGGCCCCCTGTGACTTTTTCTTGTTCCCTAAACTGAAGAGGCCCATGAAAGGACGACGTTACGCTTCTCTTGACGAGATAAAGACGGCATCGAAGGAGGACCTGAACAAGATACAAAAAAATTATTTTTTGAAGTGCTTCGAAGATTGGGAAAACCGTTGGCACAAGTGTATAATATCCCATGGGGATTACTTTGAAGGGGACAAAATAGATATTCATGAATAAATAAATAATTTTTGAAAAAACACAAAATTCGCGATACTTTTTGAACACACCTCGTATGTATAAATGTTAAGTTTTCTGTTCGCTGTTAAGTAGCATTAATGTTATTGCATATCAATGATCGTATCGCATCGTACTATCAATGTTAAGTACTTGAGTGAATGGAGGGAAGTCTGAATGTACTAAATGATTGTAAATAGGAATGTGTGCTGCGGAATTCAGATGGGACAATTTGAATAACAACAACTAAGTTAAGAATTTATAAAAAAACCAGACAATGGAATTGAGCAGTTAGATGGCGTGATGATTCTAACTGCATAATGATACGATTTAAGTTTTTAGGCAATAAGCATATTATTTTAAACAGAGTAGTTAGTCTTATAGCTGTATTCTGTAAGTCTGTCTCATCTTAAGTCACTAAATTTGAGATTTTTCATTAGAGATAATTTTTGTGACTTCAGATGATTTCGGTATTCTGTAAGAGAAAATCACAAAAAGTTCACCAAAGATATGTGGTGAAAACACACTTGCATACATCTCAAGTACAGCAATTGGCAGTGGATGTACGGGTATAGGTATCGCGATAGCCCAGGTAGTAAGCGTCTCGAGTACAAAGTAAGCGACGCAGGTTCGAGCCCAGTAGCCCGATTCTGTAACTATTTTAACGCCAGGTGTTAGCGCTAACTTCGCTTAACACCAATTTTAACGCTTTTCCCTATTCACTAACTTTTAACCACACGAAAAGTGTTAGCTAACATTAAGAACAAACGCCAAAATTTGGCGATAGTGATTGTTGTTGGAGCAAAGCTCGAATTTTTATGTTTGTTTGTTATTTGATATTAGAGGAAAAATTACAACGTTATGAACAGCGATGGTATGGGATGACATGTTTCGAAGTGCCCAGCTTCTCATCAGACCCCTACTCGGACACTGAGATACGAACCCAAGTGTCTGCACCAAAGCTGCTGTTAGAGTACTCTAACAACTAAGCTATGATGCCCTGTAGCGTCACGATACATTTTTCCTCTAATGTGCCATTTGCTTATTCCTTTTATACATTCTTTGGTACATATATTTTATATGTCAACTCAAGGAAAGTGGAATATTTTTAGGCGCGTTCATAGAACAGTTTTAGATACAGAAGGGATTTTTTGCATATCAACACTTCCGTGTTATTTGTTATGCACCCGCACTGTACCTGTAACAATTATAGTTATGGTGATTGTTGTTGGAGCAAAGCTCGAATTTTTATGTTTGTTTGTTAATTGATATTAAGCTTAAAGCTCGGCGAGTGGTTAAAAGTTACAAAATCGGGCAACAGGAACGCGGACAATTTATTACTTTTATTTTATTTTTCGTAGTTAAATATTATTTGTTTTATATGTATAAATGTTTCTACACTTAAAATTTATTATTTTTTTAATTTCTTTAATTTTGAACCCAATATTTTACTGTTTGTGACCTGCCTAGAACCAGCTGACAAATTAGTGACTATTTTTTTGAGACTAGAGATGTGAGGCAGCTTACTGAATAGCAAATTGTATCAAAACTGAAATTAACCACAAAATGTCTCTATTAGTGACTAGATATTAGTTACAGAATTCACCTATTAAGCTGACATCGTTTGAATAAAGACTTGATAGACAAAGCCACTCCGGTGTTTAACTTATTTAACTGGAGTAGTCTGTTAGAGTTTAAACAAAGTATTGATAACAAAAGCATTGAAATAAGTGCTGCAGACACAACATAAAACGTTTAAACAAAGAACCTATATTTAATAAAATTTAAAAAAAATTTATAAACTTATAAATTACAAACAGCGTGAGTGAAAGTGTACAAGCTAAGAGCAAACATAAAAAGAAAAATCAAACGAATTCGGAATATTAGAACATTATTATTACATTAAAAAGCAAAAAAAAAACAGTTAAACAAGCTAAAAATGAATAATGCAAATTTACAAGCTGCAGGCACGGCCAGTCCAGCAATTGAACAATGTATTGTAGCTTTGACTGAATCAATCAACCAATCAACTGAAATGCCACCAAACAGTTTAGCAAGAAGAATTGAGAAGGATATAAAATATCTGCCAGCTTTCACTGGTGACCCAAAAATGCTGCCGTCATTTATTATTTATTAATGCAGTAGACTGAGTACTTGAGGATTATGAGTCTGACGCAGTTATGGCATACCAAGTGATCTATGACCTGAATATTCAAGGAGCTGCCAAAAATTACATCCATATGGATCAACCTGAGATCTGGAAATTGTGTAAGGAAACACTCAAGCAACATTTCAAATCTTCCAAAGATCAAATGGAGATAACAACAGAAATTTCGTCACTTAGAGTAAGTAGTGTAAGGAATTTATGTATAAAAGTAAAACTTATCATCGATGATGTTACTGAATATTGTGCCCTGAACGCAAATGGTTTAACTATGAGAGACATTTTTTCAGGAATGTTGATTCAGAGAATCAAACAATTGACCATCGGCACATTAGCGTATGCCATTAAAATTTTTACCTCTCTTAAAGAGGCAGAAATTATTATTAATGAATTTATTGGAATGGATGAAAATAATTTCAACTCTTTTCTTTTGATACAAAATTTCAACAAAAATACTAGTAATAGTCCAAATAATGTCAGAAAATTTAATAGTCGATTTCAAAATAGTTTTTGCCAAAATAATCAGCCAATTTATACGGAAAATTAATACCGATTCAACACAAACCCCAAATAATTATGCAAATTCGAACAGCTTCCGAAATCCAAATGTAACTTATGATAATAGACAATTTACTCAAAGGTCGGCTGTAAATCAAAACAATTATCATCCTCACCAGCATAGTAATAGAAATTTTTGAAATGAAGTTCCTAATCAGATAAATTATCATTGGCAAAACTCGGGTGGTTCAGATAGTAGGCAAATTAATAATATTAATTATAATAATAGAACCGCACAAACAAGAAAATCAAATATTTCAATGGATGTTGATACAATGAGTGAGACTAGATGAAACAGGTAATAGTTTAGAGGATACCTTGTTTTTAAATTAGCCTCGGATGTAACAAAAATTTATATTACCGTCACATTATTTAATCAAAATTTATTGCTTTGGTTGACACGGGATCAACTTTGAGCATATTAAAAATATGCAGTTTTCAAAAATTTAACTTACCTTCATTGCTATTGGGTGGAAAAATTACTTTGAGAACTAGAAATGGCGAGATTAGTAAGCCAAGTGAAATGGTAACTACACCAAGCCCTGCAGAATTTAATGCACCACAAAATAGTCGAATGAAATGGTTAATGTTACATTTTGATAAACCATTCGACATGATTTTGGGTATGGATTGTATTAGCAAAAACTTTGAGGTATTAGATATAACAAATATGCAGTGAAATGCTAATGATCCTTCCATTTCTTACAAAATCTTTGCTAGACCAGTTTGATATTTTGGAGGTAAGTGACATAAAGAACATAAAACTAGATCATTTAAATAGAAAAGAAAAATCTACTATAGGTAAAATTTTAGAAAAATTTAACAAATTGATTTATAAAGAAGGTGATATTTTAACAAGCACTAATTCAGTTGTACACGAAATCAACACCGTAACTGATCAGCAAATTAATTCTAGAGTATACAGATTAACCCCAAAACACGAGGAAGAAGTTAGAAAACAGATACAGGAAATGGAAAGCCAAGGAATAATAAGAAAAAGTAAGATTAAATACAGCTCGCCAATTATTGTAGTCCCTAAAAAGAAGGACAATTCCGGAGTTCAAAAGTATAGGCTTGTTGTAGATTATAGAAAGCTTAACCAGCTAACCATTGACGATAAATATCCCTTGCCGAACATTGACGGAATTTGAGGTAAATTGGGTAAAGCCCAATATTTTAGTACACTGGACTTAGCGAAGGGTTATCATCAAATTCTTATGGCCGAAAAGCACATAAAAAAAAGCCTTTGTTACTCCTGCAGGCTTATATGAATACGTTCGCATGCCTTTCGGGCTCAAGAATGCCCCTGCTACTTTCCAGAGGTTGATAAAAGAGGTACTTAGAGACTATATCAACAAAATCTGTGTAGTTTATCTAGACGATATTTTAATTTTTTCAACTTCTTGGAAGAACATGCTGCAAACTTAGAAAAAATGTTTACAAAACTTAAAGAACACAACTTAAAAATACAACCTGATAAATGCAGCTTTTTGCTTTTCTTAGGTCAAATCCTAACAGCAGAGGGAATTAAACCAAACCCATTCAAAATTGATGTCATTAGGAAATTAGAGATTCCCAAACCTGAAAAACAACTTAAAGGATTCCTTGGTATTACTGGGTACTACCGAAAATTTATTAAACATTTTTCTAGGATAGCTTTTCCTATGATTAAATATCTTAAAAAAAATTGCAAAATAAATGTCAAATACCCTGAGAACATGGAAGTTTTGAAAATTTGAAGGCTCTAATATCATCTCATCCAATTCCGAAATATTCGGAATATGACAAAGAATTTACCATAACAACGGATCCGAGTGATTACGCAATAGGTGCTGTACTGTCGCAACAAGGACATTCTGTTTGCTATACTTCAAGGACTCTATTTAAGGCCTTATATTTATGGACAAAAATTTAAAATTGTAACAGATGATTGTCCTATTAAATATCTAAATCCCAAATATAAAGGTAAAGAGTGTTCACCACGCCATCAAATATGGCTGCTGAAATTGAAAGAGTTGACATACAAAATATATGTACCAAAGAATGTATAAAAGGAATAAGCAAATGGCACATTAGAGGAAAAATGCATCGTGACGCTACAGGGCATCATAGCTTAGTTGTTAGAGTACTCTAACAGCGGCTTTGGTGCAGACACTTGGGTTCGTATCCCAGTATCCGAGAAGCGGTCTGATGAGAAGTTGGGCACTTCGAAACATGTCATCCCATACCATCGCTGTGCATATCGTTTTAATTTTTCCTTTAATATCAATTAACAAACAAAACATAAAAAATTCTAGCTTTGCTCCAACAACAATCACCATAACTATAATTGATACAGGTACAGTGCGGGTGCATAACAAATAACACGGAAGTGTTGATATGCAAAAAAGCCCTTCTGTATCTAAATCTGTTCTATGAACGCGCCTAAAAATATTCCACTTTCCTTGAGTTGACATATAAAAGAATGTATAAAAGGAATAAGCAAATGGCACATTAGAGGAAAAATGCATCGTGACGCTACAGGGCATCATAGCTTAGTTGTTAGAGTACTCTAACAGCGGCTTTGGTGCAGACACTTGGGTTCGTATCCCAGTATCCGAGAAGGGGTCTGATGAGAAGTTGGGCACTTCGAAACATGTCATCCCATACCATCGCTGTGCATATCGTTGTAATTTTTCCTTTAATATCAATTAACAAATGAAAGATTTTAATTACAAGATAGATTATCTTAATGGCAAGGAAAATAAGGTGGCAGATTTTCTAAGTCGCCTTGAAAATTCACCTAAAATCAATGAAGAAAATGATAATGAGTCAAATTTCGAAATGTCAGATACCATTCATTTAGCGGAGGAAGAATTATTGGACCATATTAATATAAAAGATGAAATAGTTAACAAATACAAAACGCAGATAATTTTAACATTTAGTCCCTCAAGTGAAATTATAAGCAGTCACAAAAGAAAAATTATAGAAATAATCCTTTTAGAAGATGAAAGAAATTTGAAAAGTATTTTTGAGAAATATATAGCCCGAGGTCGTGGGGGAATATTTTCGGAGGTCCCAGATTGTGATCATAATAAAATACAACTTTTACTTATTGTTGTTTTCCCATGATAATAAAGTACACTTTATCAAATGTACAAAAAGAGCGACAGAAATTGCAAAGGAAAAGGAACTTCATAAACAAATATCGTTATATCATAACAACGAATCAATGCATGGTGGTATAAATGTAGCATGCAATAGTTTGAAAGACAATTGGCAAAAGTGTCAAGAAATTAAGTATAGTAGAAAGTCAATTAAACCTATTTTTCGTTTTACTGAAACACCTAGGGAAAAAATCAAATTGTTGTTTGTCACAAAACCAAACTTGACAAGGGATGACGGAAAATTGTTCCAACAAAAATCAAAAAATCAAATTCTTTACTTTGACATATTTCATTTTAAAAGGTATCTTTTGTTACTTTTATCGAGAAACTAACTAAATTCGCTACAGCCTACGACATCGTAGATCGAAATTGGAGATCAAAAAAGAAAATTATAATAGAACAGTTTGCTAAATTTGGGACGCCAAAGAAAGTAATAATGGATAAGGAGTTCAGGGCAGAGCAGCTAATATAATATTTTAATAAAGAAAATGTAGAGGTGCATTTGACTACTCCGCATAGTCATACCGGAAACGCAGATGTCGAGAGACTCCACTCGACCCTGTTGGAAAAACTAACAGGTATCGACGATCCGGAGCTCTCAACTGAGATGAGGATTCAATTAGCGATAGGTAATAAAGATCGTCATCACTCCACAATTAAAGCTTCACCTAGATTTGCTCTCTTTAATATTGAACCAAACGTATTGCATAATAATTTAAATAAAGTAAAGGGAGAAATAATAGACAAAAGAAATAAATCTAGGGAAATTATAATAAAACCAGAAATATAGGTCCAATAAAGAACTATAAACGAGTTCTTCATAAAAATGAGCCTTACCATAGAATTAATCCATTAGCCAATGTTCATTTATCCAATATAAAACGGCCCTTGAAATTATCAGCACATAATTCTAATCTAAGAAGTAATGCTAAAAACAATTGCAATGCCGAGGATAACAATTTAAGCGTCATAGCAGTGGCAAGTGATTTTCCCTCCGATTAGTTTATTTAAAAAAAAAAAAATATATATATATATATGTAGACATATATATATATATAAAATATGTATATATATATATATATAAAATATGTATATATATATATATATATACATATTTTATATATATATATATATATATATATATATATATATATATAAAATATGTATATATATATATTAATAATAATAATAACAATAAATCATTTCACTAACTTTTCATATTTCGGTATTTTTTTTTTAAATAAAGCAACAAACATGTACATATATAAACGTAACTCATTTCGGCCTAAATATATAAAACTACTAAAATATTACAAAAAAAAAACAATGTTTATGTATGTAAGGACAGCCTTTCACCATGCTGGCAGCGTACTACCATGAATGTTAGCTAAGTATCTAACATATGTAGATGTAGTGCAACAGGGTTTCATCAACATTGCTTGGGTTGCAGCTGTAGATAGCATTGATACTTGCTGTTAACAACAGACACTGGAACAGAGGCAGTGTTGCTGAACGGCTAGCAACATTATATCTATGTTAGAAAGAAAGGACCATATTAGCTTGTTGTGCGGGAAAAACGAATGGTTGATTTTGCGAGTGTGTGGAAGCTTTCCCAAAAAGGTTACTTTTCCTGCCACGGCGGAAGGTATAAAAGGGAGTCGAAGTGGTCAACGGGCCAAAGTTGTGTTAAAACTGTGACCATAAGTGAATCAAAAGTTTTTTGCTAAAGTGAATAGTGAAGTGCAGGTGTTTTCAAACCGTTCGTTAAGTACACAAACCGTCGAGAAGTTTAAACGGTTCGCGGTAAGAAGTTAAAATCGGGAAAAACTCTCCAAGGAACGCGCAACACCAACACCTTTATCCACACCCAAAAATTTGGAAAATCCCGGTAAGTAAGCTCTACCCCCCGCTAGACGTACCCTGGCATGCTTTAAGGCGAGATTGGTTTTGTTTTATGGCTAATCTCCCTGGCAAGCCAAACAGCAAAACTGCATCCACGTAGGTGCTTGTACACACAGGTATGTGTGGGTATATGCATCTAGGTTGGTGCAAACAAGAAAAAAAACAAAAAAAAAAGAAAAAAAAAATTGTATATATACTTAAATGTGTTTCCTCTTGTCCCTTTTTATACTTGTTACTGAAAATTTTCTCGTATTTTTTTGGTGGAATCTAGGTCGCACCGCCACCGGGAGTACCCGCAGGGCACGGGCTTTTTGTGGCGCAACGCCCAAGGAAAGAAATATCAGCACAACAACAAACACAATCCAAAAGCCGGGCGAAGGGGGCTACGGATATACCAGCCAGAACAGACTTCACAGAAGCCAGCAACAACACCAATAACAATGATGAATCACCATCACACCACAACACCACGAATATAAATAAATTTCACTATCACAGCAGCCATCACAACCGTTCTCCAAAGACACCAGATACACGGCGTGTACACTACGATCAGGACCCAACGAGCCATCTTAATTAGAATTTTTGTCATTTCATATTGTTAACGGTGTTATTTTTCTTTATGCATAAGTTTGCTTATTCGTATGCATAAGTTAGGGTTAAAGAAACCAGGTTAAGTAAGGGACATTAAGGCATTAGGGGCACAGTGCATTGCATGCGATTAGATTTTTTATTTGGGGGTTCTTTTTGAAATACTCGTTGTTGATTTAACTTTATTCTGTTAATTCTTTTTTTTCCATTTTTGCATTTTACATACCTATACATTTTGCTATTTCATTTTGCTTATCATCTTTCTTTAGCGTCTTGCATTTTGTGCATCCGAGGCGGCAGTGTAGTGAACTAAACAGCAGCTCAAAAGACAAGATCACAGGCGAGTGATCTGGCTGAGCAATACCTAAAGAGCGATCATTGTGCGCATGATCGAGCGTAGTTGGTGGAGCATATATGCCTTTTTCTCTTTTTGTTGTATTTTTGTCCCAGGTACTCTGCAGTGGCGCCATTGGAGCAAGTGACTTGGTGAGTGACATGTAATTCACGAATATATGCTGCATGTATGTACATACATTCACTAGCAATTCCTACTCAGCAAAAGATTTAGAGAGGAATTGAAAAAAAAAAAAACCGAAAGAATATATGTACACACATAAATTTGCCTAAACGCCTAAACAATCACAGGCACATACATAACTACACGCTCGCAATTTTTTTTATGTACATAACTACTACCTTGAACTTGAAATTTAAAACTAGGTCAGTGGGACAGGTTCAACAGTTGATCGCGAGATCATCTAAACCGGCATTAGGCAGTATCATAATTTAACTTTTTTTTTATTTTTTGAATTCCAGTTGAATCTACATATAGGTATAGATCTTCATTTGTGTTAGCACAAATCCCATATTTATTAGATGATAAGTTGGCACATGTTTATTTTTGCTAAAATTTTTTTTACTCTTTACTTTTGCGTTGATTTAATAATCTAACAAACATCTATGCACATAAGCAATTACCAACATCTGTATACAAGGGTAAAAAAAAATCAAATCTGCAGTAATTTTTGAAGTTTAGACTAGAATAACTAGAATAGGGATGAACATAGGCTAACTAGTTTGTTTATTATTTATTAGATTAAATAAAATTATAATGAATGGCTGAAATAAGGGTTTTGTTTGCTAAGATGCAAGGTTGAATTTCTGATTTTGGTGTGGGTGCTGCGCGTGCGCCCACACTGTGATGTGATGGTGAATATTAGGGAAAGTAACTAAGTGACCGACAGATAGACCGAAGTCAGGCTTGGGGGCACTGTAAGTAATTAGGAGTCCGCACAGTGCCCATGGTTTCGCGCAAGTTGCGCGGAAGTGGGAGGGAAGACTCCACCTGACAGGACAGGCCTCTCCTTTATCTCTACACCTGTTTTCACCTTCATCGACTCTTCCCCTTTCTGCTTTTATGACCCTTCACTTACTCCTTTTAGTCCTTCCAACACATGCAGGTATGAACCCTATTTTTGTTCTTGTGGCTGTAGGTGAGGGTGGTGGAAAGTACGAAGCTGAGGACCATACCAGGGTTCCCTGCTTGGATTTTAATCTGAGTAGGTGGTACTTGGTATGGCATACAGCTAGAGACGAACGCTAGGTAGGACGAAAATAGATGGATAGATACGGACTTATCGCCTTCACAGAGCCCTTGCCAAGGCAGCACTACACACCAATACATAAAATCTACATTATTTGCTGTTTTCCTCAAACAAAAGTTTGCCTTTTTATCCCTAGTTAATTTTGTTTTTAAGCCAAACGAAACAATTTTTTGTATTTTTCTTATCAACGGTCTGCAGAATAGTAGAGCATACAGTTTTTTTTGCTGTTATTGAAACAATTTGGATTTTTGCTATAAAATACAAATTCCACACCTATTCGAAAAAGTTTTCTTATACGTATAATTGCTGCCAAGTTGAATTATCCCCTCTACACTATTCTACCTAGTAGTTAAAGGATCTTTGCTATTTTATGAACATACTTTTTAATATTATTTTTATATACCTTTTTTGGTCGCGGTTAGGATAAATTAGCATAGTTTCTTTGGGATTATAGTGAGTTAGTTCCGACTCTACAAATTAGTTGTTAGGACATCGAAATATACACATATACATAAACAAGTTATGTATATGCTACAGAAGAGCATATTAGTTACGCTACAATAGAAAATACTCTCGATTATCTAAGTTATAGATATGCTACACAAAGAGCATATTCTCCATTTAACCGTTCTGTATTCGTCGCTTAGCTAAAATGTTAAATAGGAGTTAACGTAAGTAAAAACTCTTATAATATATGTTTTGACTACACGATCGGACGTCCGAAATTGTTATCGCGAATTAATAAATTAATAAATGTCAAGCTTTAATGTATGATTTCAAATCGACATCGAAGTGTTTTTATTTAAAAAGGACAAACCTAAAATAATTAAAAGGGTTCGACTATTAAAATATAGCGAAACCCTAACTGGCAACGAGGTGAAAAAAAAAGAACATAAAGTTCGAACTTTTGCGTGTTTGATAAAGTTTTGGAGTCGTTTCCGTATTAAAGAACAAGTGCCTTAAAATCAAAAACTTTAAATTTTAATATATTAAATTTTACAAAAAAAAAACTGAAAAAGTAAAATATAACAAAAAATATAACCTTAAACATACGATGTCCAAAAAAAAAACTCTGAAACAAAATAGTGTACGCAAAGAAATCTGAGAAACTAAGTGTTTGAACCCTGGTATTGCCAAAAAGAAAAATAGTTTTCCTTAAAAATACAATATCAAAAATTTTTAATAAATCCAAAATATAAAGAAAATTATTAAAAAACTGTTATTTTATTTCGTAAAAATCGTGCATATACCCAAAAAAAAAAAATACCAAGACAACAGAAGAAGAATAGCGGAATCCCACATTCCTCACTATAAAAAATTAAAGTCATATTCTTAAAAATACCGCAAATCACATAAGTTTTCTGAAATTACAGCAAAAAAAAAAATCACTTAAAAAGTGCGTTTGGCTTCAACATTAAAAATTGTAGCCGGAAAACCTGTTCACCAAATAAAATCAAAAGACAACTTAAAAACGAGAGAGAAGAGTGTTAAAATCAAAACGGACACTCTCCGCTCTTATAGTGTTAACAGCAGCATAATAACTTGCTGTGCTAGTTCAGCAACAAGAGTCTAACCAACATTTGTGTATATTGTATATACATTGTTGCTTATCCTGATCATAACTTTGTCGAAACAAGCAACATATTGCGGAATGTTTCTAAGCACTGCAGATCCATAAATTAATGTTGGTGTTTCATGTTGCGGAAGTTTGTGGCACGTTCGAAATGTTGCTGAATGATTAATATTTTAAAGTTTTGTTGCGAAAATTATAATAAATCACAAAATAAATAACAACGACTTAAACAAAAAAAAAAACAACAACAAAATCAAAGCTAAAATAAGAAATCAACCAAAAGTTAAAAAAAAAAACCAATAATATTAAATTGAAAATTAAAATGGCACTGACATTAGCTGAAGCGCTTAGAGAGGCGCGTAGCATACCCTTTTTCGATGGACAGGGTGAGTACACTATAACCCATTATCTACGAGATGTCGCAACCATTCTGTCCCTAACAAACGAAAACGAAAGGCCCATCGTATCTAACGTCTTATACAACAAGCTGAAGGGTCGAGCACAACACGTTATCGAACATTTAAACGAGCCGTCTTTCGAAGATATTTTAAATAAGTTAAGAGAAGAGTTTGGTGTTAAGTCCACATTTTTAAACTTAAGAAATGATGCTATGAACATTAGGGCTTCAAATATCGAAGATTTGCACAAAAACCTAGGGGTAATTTTACAAAAAATAAATACAAAGTATTATTTAGAAGGCAGTGGCGACATTCTATATACACCGCATAATAATACGAAATTAATATTCGAGGTTTATTTACAGTTTTTGCCATTTAATGTTAAAACTTTATTGTTGCAAAATAACATAAATAATATGGAAAATGCTTTTACATATTATTTACAAAATAACATGTTGCACGACATTGATATAGGCCCCGGTAACACGAAGGTTGAAGCTAATTGGAAGAATAGCGGAAATAATCATAATTTCCTCAAAAATTCGAATGGGTTGCAAAATAGTAATAAGCAATCTAATGGTAATATCCATAGAAATAATCCAAACAATTTTCGTAATAAAACACAAATTCCGGTTATAACCGTATGTATGAAAATTCGAATTCGTATCACAATAATTTTGGTAACAACTATTCAGGAAATTATCATAATAATGGGAACCAAAATAGTGGGAATTGGAACTCTCGTAATAGAAATAACCCGGTAAATTTCAGAAATAATTCTGGAAGGTTTACCAACAACACGAGACACAACCAGCAACCACCTGTTGTCCCAATGGAAGTCGATCATCTAGAAAATTTTCAGCTTTCTCCACATCGTCCAACCTACCCTTGATAGATTTGACCATCGAAGGCATGGTAGTGAGGTGCCTAGTTGACAGTGGTTCAGCCACAACGTTAGGAGATTATGAAACCTTTGGGAGTTTTCATAGACGTAAAACATTAAAAACCCCTATTTTGATCAAAACACTTTTCGCTTCCGATGCTATATTTGAGGAAACTATTGTTAATATCCCTGCTGAATTTGGGAAAAAGGAAGAAACCATGTCCGTAAAGCTTTTGGATTTAAAAAATAAACCTTTTCAATGCATACTGGGTTTGAACATTCTTGTCCCTCTAAAAATATTGATAGACTTTTCACAAAAGGTAGTAAAAATAAATAATAAAGAAATTAAATTTTCTAATAATAAGGCAGAAAATTACCAACAAATAGATGCTAACTTTTACGCGTATTATCACCAAGCTAACACCTATCCAGACACCCTGAACTTGAGTGAAGAAAACTTTAACGTAGATCCACTCATAAATAAAGATTTAAATAATGAAGAAAGCCGATTACTTAAAAGGTTTTTATTAAAATACAAAAGTACGTTTTTCCAAGATGGTCAATACTTGCCAGCTTCAGAAGCAGTGAAACATCAAATAATTACTAAACCCCATTCACCCATATACACTAAAAACTACCGATATCCTTACGCGCTTGAAGGGGAAATAAACACCCAGTTAAATTCTATGCTCGAAAATGGTATAATAAGACCCAGCAAATCGCCATATAACTCACCGTTGTGGATAGTTGAGAAAAAGTCAGTGATTAAAGGTAAAAAGAAATGGCGCTTGGTGATAGATTACCGTAAACTAAATAGCCTTACTGTCGACGATAAATTCCCTATGCCGAACATCGAGTCACTTTTTGAAAAACTAGGAAGGGCGCAATATTTTTCAACCATTGATCTCGCCAAAGGCTTTCATCAAATTTTGATGGACGAAAACGACATGGAAAAAACCGCCTTCTCAGGACCAAATGGGCACTACGAATTTACACGTATGCCATTTGGCCTAAAAAACCCACCTGCTACATTTCAACCTATGATGAACACGATTTTGTGTGAATACATCAACAAAATCTGTATAATTTATATGGATGATATTCTAGTATTTTCTACCTCTATTAGTGAGCATTTTGAAAGTTTAGCAAAAATATTTGACTGTTTGTCCGCGAGTAACTTAAAAATTCAATACGACAAATGCAACTTTTTATCAAGACATACAGAATTCTTAGGCCATATAATTACACCGGAAGGCATTAAGCCTAATCCAGAAAAAATACAAGCTATCCAGAACGTAACACTACCGCGAACTGTAAAAGAAATCCAATCCTTTTTAGGGTTGACCGGTTACTACCGAAAGTTTATTAAGAACTACTCCATGATAGCTGCCCCGATTATAAGATACTTGAGCAAAAACCAAAAGATAAATACAAAAGATCAAAAGTATATCGAAGCATTCGACAAACTAAAACTTATCATGACCTCACCCCCTTTACTGGCATTTCCCGAATTTTCCAAGAAGTTCACTGTAACAACCGATGCGAGTAATGTTGCTATAGGCGCGGTTTTAAGCCAGAATTCCAAACCAATTTGCTATGCGAGTCGTACACTGAATGGCGCAGAAAAACGCTACCACACCCTTGAAAAAGAATTGCTAGCCATAGTGTGGGCGGTGCGTCATTTTAGACCTTACCTATACGGGCGTTCATTCATTATACAGACAGACCATCAACCCCTTAAGTGGCTTTATTCCCTGAAAGATCCAACAGCACGGGTTTTCCGATGGAAAACTTTACTTAGCGAATATGACTTTGAAGTTGAATTTATTAAAGGAAGAGAGAATAACGTTGCGGACTTCCTAAGCCGTCAAACCCAAAATGATCTCATGGATAAGGAAGAAAATTTTGATATCAAATCTTTATTTGAAAATTCCTTAGAAACAGTGCATTCAGCTTGTGAAAACCAAAATGATCACTTCCTTATTTCAGAGTCAATAGTAAACAGATATAATACCCAAATTCGCCTAGTAAAAGTGAAAACCGTCGACAGTGAAGTATTGTATAACAAATGCCGCATAATCTATATAAATGAAACAGATTTGCAAAATAACACCTATCTCACAGATACTTTTAGAAAATATATTAGGAAGGGAACAATGGGAATTCATTCAGAGTTACCCGATAGCTTGTACCATGTTATACAGGAGAAACTGATAGATATGTTTTCGAACGATAGCAATGTTAGATTTACGAAATGCTGTTATAAAGCTATAGACGTAAAAACAGAAATGGAAATTTTAGAGGTAGTGGAAAAGACGCATACGGAAGGCAACCACAGGGGAATGTTAGAAAACTATGAGGAAATTTAATTAAAATATTTTTATCCAAATCTTAAAAAAATTATTAAAAGGTTCATTAATGCGTGCGATGTGTGCAACGAAAACAAATATGCAAGAAAACCTTTGAGAAAGCTTTTCAATCACACAGAAACTCCAAGTAGCCCAAATGAAATAGTTCATGCTGATATTTTTTATTGTTCGCGTACTTGTTTTCTAACGACTATCGACAAATTCACAAAATTGGCGTCCATACATAAATTGCCGGATAGAAATATGGTTACCATTAAAATAAAGCTGCAGGAAATATTTTCTTGGTTAGGAACTCCCAAAAAGTTGGTAATGGATAACGAATTTAACAACTCCCTTATAAGATTATTTTGCCGCGAAAAAAATATAATTCCTCACTTTACCACTCCAAACAGCCATACCGGGAACGCCGATATTGAAAGGCTACATTCGACACTTTTAGAGCATATACGAATATTAAAAAATACTGACAACTCCTTAGAAACAGAGGAAATTATGATTAAGGCTATTGGTTTTTATAATAGCTCTATTCATAGCTCAACCAATGTGAAACCGCTGGACTTTATTAATAGAAATGACATAAATTTTGAAAAAATTAGAAACTATAATTACAAGAAGAAAAAGAGAGCAATAGAAAAAATAAACGAAAAATCCGAAAAGGTTCCTTCCTTTAACAACAACGAAGTTTATATGAAAAACCCTCTGGCTAATAGGAACAAAGTTGCCAAAAGGTTTGTAAAATTACCCTTGAGTTTTCCAAATAAAATTGACATCGCAAATATTAAAAGGCCGCATAAGCTAATATAAATATTAATAAAAATACCTATTATTCACATATTTATTAATTTTTGATAAACTTAAATAAATGTTATAATTATTGTTTTGAAAATTAAACATAAAAATAGGTGACGAAATGTTAAAATGTATACGAAAGATTAAAGTAAAATGTTTTAATGAATGTAAAAATGAAATCTGATCACAAAAATTTATATTATTATAATTCCTAAACAAGCCGTTTCTAACCATGATAAAGTACTTATTTATGTACGTTCATTTAATGCACTTGCATCGCTCATATAATACATAATCTCATTTACATATGTATCTATCGAGATCTATACCATGTTTATATATTATTTATAACATATACAATATATCCAAATAACCATGATCAATGTTAAGATAAATCGCAGGGACTCGATTTAGTTTAGCGGAGGGCGAGTTATGTATATGCTACAGAAGAACATATTAGTTACGCTACTAAATACTCTCGATTATCTAAGTTATAGATATGCTACACAAAGAGCATATTCTCCATTTAACCGTTCTGTATTCGTCGCTTAGCTAAAATGTTAAATAGGAGTTAACGTAAGTAAAAACTCTTATAATATATGTTTTGACTACACGATCGGACGTCCGAAATTGTTATCGCGAATTAATAAATTAATAAATGTCAAGCTTTAATGTATGATTTCAAATCGACATCGAAGTGTTTTTATTTAAAAAGGACAAACCTAAAATAATTAAAAGGGTTCGACTATTAAAATATAGCGAAACCCTAACTAACACATACATGAACACACGTATCTATAATAATATAACACAAAATATATGTATACTTATGAATAATAATTGAATTACTAGCCTAATTATAATACCCTCTTTTAATTTTAAGTGTTTTTCTGAAATACAAGCCGATTTTGTTCCTTTCTATATTCATTGCTTTTCACTATTGGTTTTTCACGAGTATTGTTAAATGCATTAGGGCGGGTGGCATAAACGGATCCTTTTATTAATTATTTCGACTTTTTTTTAACATTAGTTCTTTTTGTTAATTTTTTTAGTTGTTAGTGAATGTCTGCTAAAGACAAGAAAGCGGTCGAAAGGAGGGCGCTCGAAAATCAAATAGTTGGGTCTGTGTTCAACCAAATTGACACGGGGATTCCGCGTACAGTCGATTTTGTCCCGACCGACTACTTCAATAAGTGCGCTTCCCGAATTTTTGCGTGTATTGACCTCGAGCGCATTCAGAGGGTAACGTTCGCAAACGGATTGTCATTTAACGCATGATTTAATGATTTATATGGTTGACGCGAACGGCCAACAACTCGAAATTACCGTTTGACGTCGGTGAATTCTTATGTCAAAATGCAAATGTGAGAGGGAACGCTCAGAAATGATTCGCCTATTTTCTAAGCTTTTCACGTATAACACACACATAAATCACACATTTTCTTAAAATGTTATCACAAAGCACTCGTTAAATATCATTTCACAGCGAATTTTTCTTAAAAATAAATAAAACACAAAGCGAACTCAATAGCTTTTCCAAGAACTATAAACAAAGAATGTAAACAAAAAACAAAGATATGATAGTTTGACATAAGGTGTGGATGAGAAAGAAGAAGACGCTATGTCATTGGAAGCGACCATATAAATTATTGGATCATGATTTAACGAGTCAGATAATAGCTTGAATTTTTCCCAAAAGATAGATCTCTTGTGTCAAATGTCCGACACTGGGCAGGTGGGAGCTGCGGGAGGCGATATTGCACCGGGGGAAACACAACAAACCATTTCGGGTCCCAGCGTTGGGGATCAACCTCTGACCAAGAACACCAACGCCATGTCTAACGTGGAGCAACTGAGCCGAATAATGGCGATGATTGCGCAGCAGCAAGACATGGTGTCTCAAATAGCAACCTTAGTAAGGAGCATCAAAACCCATGTTGGGAACCTGAGCGGCCGTGTGGAAGAAATGGAAACCACCGTGCATCCCCTAGGCAATCAACCAACCGGATCGTCCACTCCAGAACGCCAAGCTGACGGAGCTGCTGGTCCTGCCAGTGGGCCATCGCCCAACCGGACCTCAGTGTTGCCACGCGACACAAGAGACCCGAATGCACCTCCAAGGTGGAAAAAGCTAGATCTGGAAAAGTGGCACATCAAATTTGACGGTACAAATAAAGGGATGCGTCGAAAGTTTTGTTTTCCGGGTTGAGAGAATGCGGGAACAACACAACATCTCCCACTTCCAGCTTTTCACGGACTTTGATTGTCTGGTTTCCGGCGGTACCTTGAAGTGGTATTGGCAGATACTCGAGGATCATTCCGGCGATCCCGATTTTGGGTACGGCGGACTGAAAGCCGAGCTGCTGAGCCACTTTAAGACCGCCGAGTCCGACTATGAGATAATCCGTGAAATAATGGAACGGAAGCACCAACCCGGCGAAACTTTCGACGACTTTTATGGGGAAATTCATGATATGACATTCCGTTTGCGGACGCGAATCCCTGAGAAGGAGCTGGTTGGCATAATCAGGGGAAATCTCAAACCATACCTGGCCAACTTGACCTTCGCCCTAAAAATGGGCACTCTGGCGGAGCTCAAGACTGAGTGCAGGACAGCCGAAAAACTGATAAGGGAAGAAAAAGTGTAAGAGTAGGGCTGTAAACGAAATAAGTTTCGAACATCCCGAACAGCAAGGTGATATAAAGATAGAAGCTTTTAATAGGAGACCTCAACCCCAATCCCAGATCCAGAACCAATGTCCCAAGCATATCTGTTAGTCCCAATGTGCCCAAGTCCACGATAAACTACTTTTGTGGGTCACCATTCCATCTTATGTTGTGTTTTTCGTGTGGCATGCCGGTGGATTTTTTTGAGAAAAACCCAAATAAATGTTCGTCCCAGTTCCATAGTATGTTTTGTTTTGCCTGTGGTAGTAATGCGTCCTTTTGTGTTTTTAAACCCAATAAGGGAAACCCGAAGCTGGCGGAGATAACCGTGGGCTTCTGCCAGGAGATAGGCAGCCCGGCTGCACTGAATTAAAGATATCAAAAAGGGTAGAAAATGAGGCAACGGTGGTGAAACCAGTTGAGGGAACGGAGATGCGGGAAGGAAAAAGCTTACACCAAACAAAATTAGAATATGAAGAGGCAAGGCGGCGAATATTTTGTGAAACAATGGATAGGAAGAAGAAGAACAGTAGTAATCATGAGCAAATTAGGAAAATGAGAGAGAAGAAGAAATAGCAAGATAGTTGCAACAATAGTAACTGTAAAAGGAGACAATAGACTTTTGGCGAAAAGCGAAATAGGAGGTCATGAGGTCCTGGCTCTCCTGGACTCAGGGGCGGTAGAGAGGCCTGGATTGTGCCAATCAAGGGTCAAAATATCCCGACGGCAAATGGGGAAGAAACCGCCGTGGTAGGGGTGATAAAGTTACCTATTTTGTGGGATAATGCCACAAAAGAGTTGGAATTTTTAATCGTACCTGATCTACAACAAGAAGTCTACTTAGGAGTTGATTTTTGGCAGGCCTTTGGTATGAATGTGGTGAGTAAGGGTATGAATGTTTGTAATAATGTTGCCAGTGTGGCGGAACACGTCCCAGCTGAGGGTGACCTGTCTTTCGACGCCGTTCAACATACTTTAACAGTCGAGGAAAATAATGCGTTAGAGCGTGTAAAAGCCCAATTTCCGTCCCTCGCGGTATTAGGGTTAGGCCGAACGGACAAGGAAGAGCATGTCATCGAAGTTGTCGACGAGAATCTGCCAGTTAAGCAACGCCATTACCCGATCTCCGCGATCGACCTAAAAGACGCTTTCTGGCAGATTCCCCTAGATCCAAAGTCCCGCGAGAACACCGCCTTCACTGTCCCGGGCCGACCCCTATACCAATTTACTGTAATACCTTTCGGGTTGTGCAATGCAGCACAACGAATGTGTCGTCTTATGGACCAGGTCATTCCGGCCGCTTTACGTGAATGTGTCTTTGTCTATCTTGATGATTTGTTAGTTTGTTCACTAGATTTTGAGTCTCATATGTCTTTGTTGGAAAAGGTCGCTCGGTGTCTTAGAGAGGCAAAGTCAACAATTAATGTCGAAAAGAGCAAGTTTTGTTATAAAGAGGTGCGATATCTTGGGTACGTAGTCTATTGCACGACTACCTAAAGAAAGTTTACAATGACAGACGAGGCCATGAAATCATTTGAAAAGCTCAAACAGAGCTTGATTTCCGCGCCAGTGCTTACGCACCCTGATTTCACTAGACGTTTTTATATAAGTTAAGGTATTCTACTGTATGTCTTCGTTACAAAGGGAGTTGTTTAGAATTCTTGTTCACTTTGAAATTTAATAATGAAAATTTTTGAAATATGTTGGCAGAATAAAATTGGTTATCAAACAGCAAAGATCGTTTTCTGAATTACTTAAAATTTTCTAAATTTTTATTTGGCGCCCGAGCAGGGACTGCCTGTGTGTGTTTTTTAAGGATTTAAAAGGGATTATAAAATCCTGAGCATTCATTTTCCTGTAAGGAATACGAGTCCTAAAAACTATTAATGAGGCAGTCAAGAAGGAATCCTGAATTATTATTAATTTGAATATGATAATCAACAATCAAAGCCTCAATACGAGTCCTGAAAACAACTAATGAGGTAGTCTGAAAGAAATCCTCAATCAATCAATTTGAAATATTGAACAAATTCCTGTAAGGAAGAAATGCGAAAATAATCAAGAAATTCCTGTGGTAGTAATTTCAGTTATTGTACCAATTCCTGTAAGGAAGAAAAATTAATGAGGACCTCTATCCTGTGTTATTCCATTGGAGCAATTATTTCACTAATGCTCCTAAAATAAATAACATCAATCAATAATAAGCGATATTAGGCTATATTCTACAGATTTTTATATATCCAGATATATTTTAAGACGTTAATCTACATGCCCGAATCATCAAAGCCAACAATCAATTCCTAAGAAGTTTAGTTTTATAAAATCTATAACGGCATTTGTAAGTAGATATCAAAATTGATGTGCTTGAAATAGTTATTCTTGAAATAGTCCTATAGACTATAGAATACTAAACTTCATTTTTTTATATGAACATTTTTTATTTTTTTTTGAATAATCCTGCGAAAAGGATAATGCATTTTAGAATATTTCCAGCATAATTTTCAATAAGAGATTGCTTTTATTTATTTCTTTTAATAAATAATTTTATTAATTTTTTGGGATTTATTTAGTTTATTTAGACTATCGTAAAACTTTTTCTTAAAATTATTTAATAAAATGAGTATAACGCGAGAGCAAGTGTTAGAAATTGTTAAAATAGCGAATGATAGTACGAAGAGGGAATTAGATAATAAAATAGATGCAAGTGAACAGGCTAGAGGAGAATTAACGGCTAAACTCGACTCGCTTACTTTGGCATTAGGTAGATTAGAGGTGCCAAATGTAGAGTCTTATATGCCAGTAGCAATAAACCCTTTAATCGATTCGGGGAATTGTAGTTTAGACTTAGTTAAATCATTACCAGAATTTTCTGGCGATGCTTCTAACTACCCAGCTTGGGTTCCGCTGCTAACTTTGCTATGAAGTATTACAATAATGGGTCAGAGAAATATTACGTAGCTCTAGGCATACTCAGAAATAAAATTACTGGTTCTGCCAATACGACGTTATCTTCGTTTAATACTGTTTTAAATTTTGAAGCAATACTAGCAAGATTAGATCAGACATACGCTGATAAAAGACCAATATATGTTCTAGAGAATGAACTGAGTATCCTTAGGCAGGGTAATCTGTCTATTACAGAATATTATGATAAGGTTGAGGAGCATTTAACTTTGATTATTAATAAACACATAATGACTTACAATAGCAATAATGATATTATATGTGCCTTAAATGAGAGAGCGAGAGAAAATGCTTTGCGTGTTTTTGTCTCTGGACTTCGCCGTCCTCTATGTGATATGATTTTTTCATCACGGCCAAAGGATCTTTCTACTGCATTAGCTATTGCTCAGGAATTGGAGTCGAACCATAGACGTTATGATTTTGCCAATACTTTTTCTTTAGGTAATATGATAAAACCTAACAGTTTCCGCGTATCGATACCACAGAATAAAAGAAATCCGTTATCAGGTTTAAATTTTAAAAATAAGCCAGAGTCAATGGAAGTAGATCCAGGATCATCATTTTTTAAACAGAGAACATTAGGTGATACCCCTTTGGCTCAGAGTCGGAATATTAGTTCTTCTCATCCATTTAATAATGGTCATCCTGACCGATTTTCTAATAAATTAGCTCCACTTAAACGCCCAAAGGAATTGTCTGGCTCTTTTGAGAGACCTTTGCAGAAAACTCAACGCGTAAATCACATGTCTGATAAAATTGATCAGTTTTGTGATGAGCCTAATTATAATGAAAATAATAACGGTGAGTTTCCATTTTATCTAGATGATGAGTCACAAATTCAAGTGTCAGATTTTAGTGATGAGATAAATTTTTTAAAACTGAAATCGCTCCTGCCATTTATTACTAAAAAAAACAGTGAATGGTCAGGAGCTTCGTTTTTTAATTGATACTGGTACAGCGAAAAATTATATTAAAAATTTGTCATTTCTCCGTGGAGTTAAACCAATAGAACAGCCGTTTAGATTAGAATCAATAAATGGAGTTAATTTAATAAATTATAAGTGTTTAGTTAGTTTATTAAACCACACTTCCACGTTTTACTTACTTGATACATTAAATACGTTTGATGGTATAATCGGATATGATTTTTTAAGGAAAATTTACGCAAAAATTGATATGAAAAATGGAGTTAATTTAATAAATTATAAGTGTTTAGTTAGTTTATTAAACCACACTTCCACGTTTTACTTACTTGATACGTTTGATGGTATAATCGGATATGATTTTTTGCTTTATCGAAATGGTAAAGTTGAGATTGAACATCTTAGTTGCAATCAAGTTAACTTGATTACAGTCGCAGAAGATTCAGTTCCGGTATGTGTACGTAATAGCTTTAGGGATATGATAAATAGTGATACTAACGCATTCGCGAATCGAAATCGAGCTTTACCTTTTAATACCAGTGTAGTTGCTAAAATACGTACAGTTACAGATGACCCTATTTACAGTAGAAGTTATCCGTACCCAATGTCTGCTGTGGAATTTATTAATAATAATAACATAACTCTCCAATACACGTTGTAACAAAAAAAGGCTTGGATGGTAATGGAAAACAGAAGCTAAGAATGGTAATTGATTTCCGAAAAGTGAATGAAAAGACAATCTCTGATAAATATCCCATACCTGATATTTCTATAATTTTGTCAAACTTAGGAAAATCGAAATTCTTCACTACCCTTGATTTAAAGTCTGGTTTTCATCAAATAAATTTATGTGAAAAAGATAGACAGAAAACTGCATTTAGCATTAATAATGGAAAGTATGAATTTTGTCGTTTACCATTTGGTCTGAAAAACGCACCAAGCATTTTTCAGCGTGCGATTGATGATGTTCTACGTGAACAAATAGGTAGAACATGCCATGTTTATATTGATGACATCATTATTTTTTCACCCGATGAAAATACACACATTCGAGATGTGGATAAAATTTTAAAAATGCTAGAGAAATCTGGAATGAGGGTATCATTAGAGAAGTCAAAACTTTTCAAGACATATGTTGAGTTTTTGGGATTTATGGTTTCACAAAATGGTATACGAACCTGTCCTGATAAAGTTCGGGATATAATCAGCTATAAAATTCCGGAGACATTACGGGGGTTGCGATCTTTTCTTGGTTTAGCTGGTTATTATCGTAGGTTTGTCAAAAACTATGCTGCAATAGTGAAACCATTAACAAAATATTTACGTGGTGAGAATGGCCACGTAGACGCAAACAAATCAAAATATGTTAAAATTAATTTTGATCAGGAAGCGGAGCTGGCTTTTATGAAAATAAAAAAATTCTCGCTTCAGAAGATGTACTGTTGCAGTATCCAGATTTTAACTGTCCATTTGAGCTAACAACTGATGCTTCATCAAATGCTTTAGGGGCAGTATTATCCCAAAATAATCGACCAATAACGATGATTTCGCGTACTCTTTCGTCGACTGAACAAAATTATGCGACAAATGAACGTGAGATGTTAGCTATTGTGCGGGCATTGAAAACGTTGAGGCATTATTTGTACGGCATAAAAAATATTAAAATATTTACTGATCATCAGCCTCTTATATTCTCGATTTCAGAGAATAACCCAAATACAAAAATGAAAAGATGGCGTGCATTTATAGAGGAATTTTCTCCAACTTTTCATTATAAGCCTGGAAAAGAGAACAAAGTTGCTGATGCTCTCTCAAGGCAATATATTAATAACCATACTACCAATTTAGAAACAGAACTTAGTGAAGAATCTTCTATGAATGTTATTACAACTGTTAAATGGCCTGTCAACCAATTTAAAAATCAAATAGTTTTAACAAAAGGCTCATCTCTCATTAAAACTTCAAAAATTCTTTTTATTAAATTTAAGCGTCATACTATAGTTTTCGATTTAGTCGAAAACCTGATACAGTGTTTAAAAGAAGTGGTTGATCCTGGGTGTACTAACGCGATTCACTGTGATCTTGAGACTTTGGCTGGAATTCAAAATCTTTTAGTTTCTTCATTTCCAGGTATACAATTTAGGCATACTGAATTATTTGTAATAGACTTGACAAATAAAAATGATCAGCTTGAAGTTATAACAGCTGAACATAATCGAGCCCACCGTTGTTTGCTTGAGAACTTTAAACAAATTATTAGTGAATATTATTTCCCTGATATTAAAAAATATTTAAAATCCGTTATTACAAATTGTAAAATATGCTTGGAGAATAAATATCAGCGAAAGCCATCTAATCAGGTGGTTGGGAAGACTCCAATACCAAATTATCCAGGAGAAATTTTGCATCTTGATATATTTATTACAGATAAACAGTTTTTCTTAACTTGTGTAGATAAATTTTCAAAATTTGCTATTATTAAACCAATTGCTTCTAGTTTTTCTTTGGATATTAAAGAGGCTTTGCTTGAAATTTTATTAGTATTCAAAAACACGAAAGTAATTGTTTCGGATAATGAAAAGGCTTTTCAGTCCAATATTATTAAAAATTTATTAAGAGATAATTTTTCAATAGAGCAATTTTTTATTCCAACATTACATAGTGAAACAAATGGTCAGGTTGGGAGATTTCATTCACATTATTGGAAATAGCTCGCTGCATTAAGGAGCAACCACAATTAGATGAGACAGTAGACCTTATTTTATTAGGTTTTCGTAAAAAGAAATAGCCGACTTGGAAATAAATTTGATAAAATTTTTGTGGAAAAAATAATTGAAAAGGATCTTGGCACATCTGTTTTAATTGATGGAAAAAAAATTCATAAAAGCAATCTGAGATGACAAGCGATTTGTTAAGTTTTGAAGAATAATTTAATGGTACTTTTTGATTGCACTATCAGTTTTGAATATTTAAATTTTTTTAATGTTATTGTTATTGAATTGGTTTTTGTTGTTGTTAAATATGAATTTTACATGATTAACTTTAAGATATTTCAAGATGTGGCTGACATATCGTAGAATTTAGCTAATTAAATGAAACGGGGACGTTTCATATTTAAAAGGGGGAGTGGTTAAGGTATTCTACTGTATGTCTTCGTTACAAAGGGAGTTGTTTAGAATTCTTGTTCACTTTGAAATTTAATAATGAACATTTTTGAAATATGTTGGCAGAATAAAATTGGTTATCAAACAGCAAAGATCGTTTTCTGAATTACTTAAAATTTTCTAAATTTTTATTTTATACAATGCGACGCATCGACTGACGGAGTGGGCGGGGTTTTGTTTCAACTGGACGATGACCAGAACGAGAGACCTAAACAAAGCACAGAAAAACTACAGTCACCGTAATAGAGTGCTACGCCGCCGTAGTGAGCGTAAAAAGATGTCGACCATATGTGGAGGGAACCCCGTTCATCATCATAACTGACCATGCTAGTCTCAAGTGGCTTATGAATCAGAAGGACCTTTCAGGGAGATTGGCCAGATGGAGTTTAAAACTCCAAGCGTATGATTACAACATCGAACATAGAAAAGGTGCGCAGAACGTAGTTCCCGACACACTTTCACGGATGCACATGAACGAGATACAGACGAATGACCGTGCAATAGACATATGCCTTGAGTCACCGTACTTTGAGTCGGAGGAGTACAAAGAGCTTAGAAAAACGGTGACCGAAAACCAAGAAAACCTGCCCGACCTATGTCTGTCGGACGACCTACAAGCTTTGGGTTCCGTCGGAGTTGCGACCGGGGATAGTGGAAATATCTCACGGCTCACCATCTGCAGGCCACGGTGGCATATATAAGGCCTTATCCCGACTACGTCAAAAATATTATTGGCCAGGCATGGTATCTGATGTGTGCGCACATGTTAAGGATTGCGAAATCTGTAAGATAAATAAAACGCAAAATGTATTTAAACAACCACTAATGGGAAATCAAATGGGGGATGGGGCCGTGTGCAGAAGTCCACGCAAGTGGGGAAAGTTTCTGATCGCCATTCACCTGGGAATGGCCAGAGCGATTCTTTTGCATGCGGTTAAAGCAGCTCACTACTTCCGGGCTTTGCGCCCAAGTATCCTCTGGGTAACCACCGAACACCCGTTTGGTGGTGAGCTAAACGTGAGAAGGCGACAACCTGGTAAGGCCACTCCGACATAATCGGTTTAAGGGCTTGCTGGGGGGTTCAAACAACAGCGTCTGATCACCATGTGGTGCGGCTGCAAGCGGGCGTCTGCCTTGGATCAAGCGGCTCGCTATACAAACGTGTAATAGAATTCAACGTCCCGGGTTGTGCGTTGGGTTTGGGACCCACCACATAAAACAACGTTCCAATGAAATTCAACAACAAAGCCTCGGATATGAGAACCCCTTTTTTAGATGACAACACCCGTAAACGAAATAAGGATTATGCGATAAGGGCATGTACCTGGAATGTCCGGTCCCTTAGTGGGGAAGGTGCCGCTGCCCGGCTGGTTGAGGTCCTGAGGAAAGCAAAAGCTGACATCACCGCCATACAAGAGATGCGATGGACGGGACGAGGAAACACGATCAAAACACCTTGCAACATCTACTGGAGTGAGCATGAAGACAAGCGCAGATTCGGCGTGGGATTTGTGGTGGGAGAAAGACTCCGTCAACGAGTACTGTCGTCCACACCCGTGATCGAGCGTCTCGCTGCAATCCGCATAAAAGTACGATTTTTCACCATATCGTTTATCTGCGCTCATGCACCTACGGAAGAGAAGGACGACGTGGAAAATATGCATTCTACGAGCGCCTGGAAGAAGCATACGAGCGCTGCCCCCGTCATGATATCAAAGTCGTGCTTGGCGATTTTAACGCCAGGGTGGGTAAGGAGGGTGTATTTGGCCCCACTGTCGGGAAGTTCAGTCTCCACGATCAGACTTCGCCAAATGGATTCAGGCTGATCGACTTCGCCGGTGCCCGAAACATGGTCATATACAGCACTAGGTTTATGCACAAGAAGACCCATCAAGCTACATGGCTGTCCCCCGATCGAAAAACACGCAACCAGATCGACCACGTCGTGATAGACGCTTCCAGCGTTTTAGATGTTTGCACAATACGAGGACCTAACATCGACTCTGATCACTACCTAGTGGCAGCCAAGATTCGTACCCGCCTCTGTACGACAAAACAGGTGCAACAAAAAACACAGGGAAAGCTGGACGTCGAAAAGCTGCAATCGCAACAGACCGCCAATTATTTCGCAGATCGCCTCTCACACCTGCTCTCCGAGAGCACAATTCAACCTAGTGGAATGCATGAGCAGTGGGATCATATCTCAGGAGCACTCCGTACCGCAGCCGAAGAAGTAATTGGATTCCGGCGAACGCAAAGAAACAACTGGTATGATGATGAAGAGTGCCGCACTGCAACGAAAAGAAAGGACGAAGTCTACAAGGCAACGCTGAGATCGAATGCAACGAGGAGTGTGTGTGAACACTACCGCGAGTTGAAGAGGGAAGCGAGGCGGCTTTTCCGGGCGAAAAAAAGAGAGGCAGAAAAGCGTGAAACAAAGGAGCTTGAGATGCTAGCCAACGGGAATAATGCCCGAAAATTCTATCAAAAAATTCGGCGAATGACAGAAGGTTTTAAACCCGGGGCAAACTCCTGTAAGAATGAGAACGGCGACCTTGTGGCCGATGTTCAGAGAGCGCTCAGAATATGGAGGGATCACTTCTTTGCCCTTTTAAATGGAGAAACTGAGCAAGAAACCAGAGAAGATGCCGAATCCGAGCCCCCAATCGAAGATGATGGAATTGACGTTCCACAACCCGACTATTACGAGGTGCGAATAGCAATATCCCGATTGAAAAACAATAAAGCAGCTGGCGCTGATGGTTTGCCTGCTGAGCTATTCAAACACGGAGGCGAGGTGCTGGCAAGGCGCATGCATCAGCTTCTATGCAGAATATAGTCGGATGAATGCATGCCTGAAGATTGGAATCTAAGTGTTCTCTGCCCAATCCACAAGAAGGGTGATCCTGCAAACTGCGCCAACTATCGCGGAATCAGCCTTTTGAATATCGCCTATAAGGTCCTATCAAGCGTATTGTGCGAAAGACTGAAGCCTGATGTGAACAGACTGATTGGACCTTATCAGTGTGGCTTCAGACCTGGAATCTTGAAAAAAAACCCGTGAAAAAAGAATCGACACGCATCATCTCTTTGTTGATTTTAAAGCCGCTTTCGATAGCACGAAAAGGAGCTGCCTATATGCCGCTATGTCTGAATTTGGTTTCCCCGCAAAACTTATACGGCTATGCAAAATGACCTTGAGCAACACCGCCAGCTCGGTCAGAATTGGGAAGCACCTCTCCGAGCCGTTCGAAACTAAACGAGGTTTCAGACAGGGTGACCCCCTATCGTGTGATTTCTTTAATTTAATGCTGGAGAAAATAATACAAGCTGCAGAACTTAACCGCGCTGGAACAATATTTTATAAAAGCGTGCAACTGTTGGCATATGCTGACGATATTGATATCATTGGCCTTAACAACCGCGCCGTAACTTCTGCTTACTCCAAATTAGAAAAAGAAGCGGAGAAAATGGGATTGGTGGTGAACGATGGCAAAACGAAGTACCTTCTGTCATCATGCAAAGAGTCAGCGCATTCGCGCCTTGGCAACCAAGCCACTGTTGGCAGCAATAATTTCGAAATAGTAAAGGACTTCGTTTACCTGGGAACCAGCATTAACACCAACAATAACGTTAGCCTAGAAATCCGACGAAGAATTACTCTTGCAAACAAATGCTACTTCGGACTGAGAAGGCAATTGAAAAGTAAAGTCCTCTCTCGACGAACGAAAATAACACTCTACAAGTCACTCATCGCACCCGTCCTGCTATATGGTGCAGAAGCGTGGACACTAACAACATCTGATGAGGCGGCTCTGGGAGTATTCGAGAGAAAGGTTCTTCGAAAGATTTGTGGAGCTCTACGCGTTGGCGACGGCGAGTACCGAAGAAGACTTAATAATGAGCTGTATGAACTTTACGCAGACGCCGACATAGTACAGCGAATTAAAACACAGCGGCTTCGTTGGCTAGGCCACGTAGTGCGAATGAGCGAAGATGCTCCAGCCCAGAAGGTATTCTTATCGGCACCCGCCGGTGGAAGCAGAGGAAGAGGGAGACCACCACTCCGATGTAAGGACCAAGTGGAGACCGATTTGCGATCCCGCGGTGTTTCCAATTGGCGCCAGTTGGCGCAACGAAGAAACGACTGGCGAGCTATGTTGGACGGTCAAAATCGCCCAGGCGGTTAGATGACCATTTAAAGAAGAATGGGAAATCAAAAGCTTACCGAACGACCTTTCCAACGTTTGTTTATTGATTTTATGGGTCCTTATCCTCGTAGTAGTGATGGTAATGTGTACGTCTTTGTATGTTTAGATCATTTTACAAAATTCGTGTTTTTAGAACCTATGAGAAAGGCAACTTCAGCTGCCGAATATGTCCACTCAGATAATGGAAAACAGTTCGTATCTGAAATGTTCAATAACTTTCTAGAGAAGTACGGCACAAAACACATAAAAACGGCATTTTATTCGCCTCAGGGTAACGCTGCGGAGAGGGTAAATCGATCTGTGTTGCAGATCGTCCGATCCTTTATAAAGGACAACCAGAAAAACTGGGACAAGTATGTTAGTGATGCCGCATTTGCCCTCCGCAGCCTTGCACATTCAGCCATAGACATGTCGCCGTACTATGCCACTTTCGGTATGCCTATGATACAGCATGCTGCATCATACGAGCTATACCGAAAGCTGGGTTCCTTAAAAGATGCTGGTGTCGATGTAGTATCAACTAACGACAAGTTGCAACTGTTGAGGGATAACATTATGAAAGAGCTGAAGTTGGCCCATGAAAAAAGTAAGAAAATATACGATACTAGGAGTAGAGATGTTAAGTTTCAAATAGGACAAGTATCGCCGAAACTTTAAACAAAGCTCCCAAATAGAGAATTATAACGCCAAGTTAGCACCAACACAAGTTAAGTGCATAGTCCTAAATGTCATAGGGAATTCTATGTATGAACTTGGCGATAATAATGGGAAAAAGATCGGCGTATACCACGCTAAAGGTATTTTTGCAAAATAGATACATGTTTTTCGTAAGGTTAGACCTTATGTTTCATGTTTCATGTTTTTGCTTATAGTTGTCATATATTTATATATCATTGTTTATTTATGTTGTTAATTTTTTTATTTATTGACTCATGTAATTATTAAATGTTTCATTTTTATTTATTTATTAACTGACGTACGTAATTATTAAATGATTTGACTATATTTCTTTTTTTTACTAACTGACGTATGAATTTATTTGTTTTTTATTTTTGCAATTATTTTTATTTGTTTATTTATTAATTTATTTAGTTATCTATCTACTTGACTTTTATGCTGTGATATTTTATTTAGATCATTTTAGTTTTCCATCTGTGATATTTTTTTTTCTTTCTTTTTTCATCTTTGAGATACTCCATACCCAGTGATGTAGCTAAGTAGTATTTAGGAAGTAGAAATAACCCAGTGATTTAGTTGTAGGGAGTTAAACATGTACAAATGTCCATTGATTAATTTAACCGTAGATCGAGTTTTGTATCAAAAATGATACATAAGATAGGATTATGAAGTTTTCTGTAGACCCGATCTACAGTTAAGCCCGGCATTGAGTCGTGGGTCGAGGCCACCCGTTGGGCGCAGGAAATGTTGAGTGACAGGCTGCGTTGAAACTAGTTTTACGCACACGCTCCATAGTGCAGGCACCATCGGCGGTTGCGAGCCTGTAACGACAGCCTTTCACCATGCTGGCAACGTACTACCATGAATGTTAGCTAAGTATCTAACATATATGTAGTGCAACAGGGTTTCATCAACATTGCTTGGGGTGCAGCTGTAGATAGCATTGATACTTGCTGTTAACAACAGACACTGTAACAGAGGCAGTGTTGCTGAACGGCTAGCAACATTATATCTAAGTTAGAAAGAAAGGACCATATTAGCTTGTTGTGCGGGAAAAACGAATGGTTGATTTTGCGAGTGTGTGGAAGCTTTCCCAAAAAGGTTACTTTTCCTGCCACGGCGGAAGGTATAAAAGGGAGTCGAAGTGGTCAACGGGCCAAAGTTGTGTTAAAACTGTGACCATAAGTGAGTCAAAAGTTTTTTGCTAAAGTGAATAGTGAAGTGCAGGTGTTTTCAAACCGTTCGTTAAGTACACAAAGCGTCGAGAAGTTTAAACGGTTCGCGGTAAGAAGTTAAAATCGGGAAAAACTCTCCAAGGAACGCGCAACACCAACACCTTTATCCACACCCAAAAATTTGGAAAATCCCGGTAAGTAAGCCCTACCCCCCGCTAGACGTACATTGGCATTCTTTAAGGCGAGATTGGTTTTGTTTTATGGCTAATCTCCCTGGCAAGCCAAACAGCAAAACTGCATCCACGTAGGTGCTTGTACACACAGGTATGTGTGGGTATATGCATCTAGGTTTGTGCAAACAAGAAAAAAAAAACAAAAAGAAAAAAAAAATTGTATATATACTTAAATGTGTTTCCTCTTGTCCCTTTTTATACTTGTTACTGAAAATTTTCTCGTAGTTTTTTGGTGGAATCTAGGTCGCACCGCCACCGGGAGTACCCGCAGGGCACGGGCTTTTTGTGGCGCAACGCCCAAGGAAAGAAATATCAGCACAACAACAAACACAATCCAAAAGCCGGGCGAAGGGGGCTACGGATATACCAGCCAGAACAGACTCCACGGAAGCCAGCAACAACACCAATAACAACGATGAATCACCATCACACCACAACACCACGAATATAAATAAATTTCACTATCACAGCAGCCATCACAACCGTTCTCCAAAGACACCAGATACACGGCGTGTACACTACGATCAGGACCCAACGAGCCATCTTAATTAGAATTTTTATCATTTCATATTGTTAACGGTGCTATTTTTCTTTATGCATAAGTTTGCTTATTCGTATTCGTATGCATAAGTTAGGGTTATAGAAACCAGGTTAAGTAAGGGACATTAAGGCATTAGGGGCACAGTGCATTGCATGCGATTAGATTTTTTATTTGGGGGTTCTTTTTGAAATACTCGTTGTTGATTTAATTTTATTCCGTTAATTCTTTTTTGTTCCATTTTTGCATTTTACATACCTATAAATTTTGCTTTACCTTTGTCATTGCATTGGCTGCTGCGATGTTTTTTTTTTGGTACCACTTAGTACTCCGTGGCTGATTTATCCACCACACCATCCGCGTTTTTTTTTTAAAAACTAGGTCAGCGGGACAGGTTCAACAGTTGATCGCGAGATCATCTAAACCGGCATTAGGCAGTATCATAATTTTACTTTTTTTTTTTTTTCTGAATTCCAGTTGAATCTACATATTGGTATATATCTTCATTTGTGTTAGCACAAATCTCATATATATTAGATGATAAGTTGGCACATGTTTATTTTTGCTAAAATTTTTTTTACTCTTTACTTTTGCGTTGATTTAATAATCTAACAAACATCTATGCGCGTAAGCAATTACCAACATCTGTGTACAAGGGTAAAAAAAAAATCAAATCTGCAGTAATTTTTGAAGTTTAGACTAGAATAACTAGAATAGGGATGAACATAGGCTAACTAGTTTGTTTATTATTTATTAGATTAAATAAAATTATAATGAATGGCTGAAATAAGTTTTTTGTTTGCTAAGATGCAAGGTTGAATTTCTGATTTGGGTGTGGGTGCTGCGCGTGCGCCCACACTGTGATGTGATGGTGAATATTAGGGAAAATGACTAAGTGACCGACAGATAGACCGAAGTCAGGCTTGGGGGCACTGTAAGTAATTAGGAGTCCGCACAGTGCCCATGGTTTCGCGTAGGTTGCGCGAAAGTGGGACGGAAGACTCCACCTGACAGGACAGGCCTCTCCTTTATCTCTACACCTGTTTTCACCTTCATCGGATCTTCCGCTTTCTGCTTTTATGACCTTTCACTTACTCCTTCTAGTCCTTCCAACACATGCAGGTATGAACCTTATTTTTGTTCTTGTGGCTGTAGGTGAGGGTGGTGGAAAGTACCCCGCCCACGATGACGAGCTAGCCTGGGATGGCAAGCATACCTGCTTGCCACCACGCCTCACCCAACAAACAACCAGCTACATAACATGTATTATAAGAATTCATGAGAATTCTAAAAGCAGCGTGAGGAGAGTTATAGGTATGCCCTTAACATCACTTTAATATATGTAAAACATATTAGTACTAATAGAAATGTTAGGTTTTCTGTTCGCTGTTAAGTAGCATTAATGTTATTGCATATCAATGAATATGGGTGTAGTTGTTGTTATGTCTACGCTACAGTCGTATCGCACCGTACTATCGATGTTAAGTACTTGAATGAATGGGGGGAGTGTGAATGTACTAAATGAGTGTGAATGTACTAAATGAGTGTAAATAGGTATGTGTGCTGGGAAATTCAGATGGAACAGTTTTAATAACAACAACTAAGTTAAGAATTGATAAACAAACCAGACAATGGAATTGAGCAGTTAGATGGCGTGATGCTTCTAACTGCATAATGATACGATTTAAGTTTTTAGGCAATAAGCATATTATTTTAAACAGAGTAGTTAGTCTTAAGCTGACATCGTTTGAATAAAGACTTGATACACAAAGCTACTCCGGTGTTTAATTTATTTAACTCGCGCTTGAATTTGTGGCAAACTATGAAGTCTTCAGAGACAGTACGTTACCGTGGACGCAAATGAAGAAATCAACTTTTTCCGCGAATGTTAAGGTGTTAAGGGAATTGTAGTAAAAAATGTTCCACTTTAGAGTTTGCTGTGGAAGTAGTAGCAATTCTTGTCTCAACACATTTATGTGAACAGTTCTTTTATTTGATAAAATTTGAACCAACGGCTAAGCAGTTTCATCTCGGATACTCAACGGTAACCGTCCTCAGGGCCACTAATAACAACATAAAAACAAGAATATACTAACAATTTACATAGAATAAGTCACCTACAATAATTCACAAATAAAAAATTTTTTGATTACATACATTATTTATTTTTTCGTCCGCACCCTCTAATCTCGACTTTTTTACTGTTGTTGTTGTTGTTGTTAACAGTGCTTCGCCCTGCCCAATGGGCTCGATCACTCTAAATTGTCATCAGGCTCTTCTAACGGAAGTCCGAGGAAACGCGCAGCTTCCACAGGGTTGGACCAGACGGATGTAGGTGTTAGAAGAGTAGGTTCGACTGAACAGGAGAAGAGATGTTTGGTATCATGAGGGGACATACCACATGCAGGGCATGTGTTTGGTATGTTGGGGTTCAGTCTGGATAAGTAAGAGTTTAACCTATTACAATATCCAGAGCGAAGTTGTGCTAGTATGACTCTAGTCTCCCTCGGAAGTACACGCTCCTCTTCAGCCAATGAAGGGGGTTACGTATTAATAACGGGATTCACAGGCCGAGATCTGAGAGATGTGTCTACCGACTCGGTGTGGAGGTCATTTAGAGCCCGTCTATGGTTCCGCAGATCAAACGGCAAAGAGATATGGTGCCGGATCTCATCGTAGTGCTTACGAAAATGTCTCCTTATGTGTCTGGAGGGCGGTGCTACATCCAAAAGATGTCGATTTGGATGACTAGGTTTCTGACAGTTCAGAAGGAACTGTCTACTCAAGAGTTCCGCGTGCTCCGGCCAATAGCCTTATATGTAGCAAGCAATGTTTCTTTGTCGTTTCCCCAAGCACTGCCGGCCAGTGACTTTAGGATCTTATTGCGGCTCTGTACCTTTGAGGCTATTGCGGTGGCATGACCAGCTAAGGTGGAGCCTTTGTCAAATGTCACACGCCTAAGATTTTCAGGTGGTTGACAGTAGGTAGAGGTTCTCCGTCTACGTGGACATTTAACTCTTGCCCCATCTGCGCATTCCATGTCGTAAACAGGGTCGCCGTCGATTTAGTCGGAGATAGGGTCAGATTTCGCTCGGTGTAGAAGCTGGAAAGGTTACGGAGGTAACTGTTGATTCTAATACAGAGTTCGTCAATGGAGGGACCCTTGCCCGAGGCCATTATCGTGCAGTCGTCAGCGAGGGAAACAATGGAGACTCCCTCTGGTGGGGGGGGAAAGTCTCGAAATATAGAAATTAAACAAAAGGGGAGAGAGAACACCACCTTGCGGCACCCCTTGTTTTATTCTTCGTGGTCAAGATTTCTTGTTCCTGAATTTGACTGATGCCTGTCGACCATTGAGGTGATTATCGGTCCACCTTTTAAGGCCGGCAGGGAGCGGTGTCTCTTCCCAATCTCGCAGGAGTGTAACGTGATTGACCGTGTCGAATGCATTTGATGGGGCAAGTGCCACGGGAACCGTCCTATGGTTTGGTGGGTGTTGATTCAAACCATAATTAATCTGCGTTGTAATGGGGTTAAAAGCGGATGTAGTGCTATGAGATTTGCGGAAACCATGCTGGTGATCGGCCAATTTCAGATTTGCACTGAAGTAAGGGAGCAGAATGGTCTCTAGTAATTTCACTACCGGAGAAAGGAGGGATAGCGGGCGATAAGGCTCTCCTTGGCTCGCCGGCTTCCCTGGTTTTAGTAGGGGAACTACAATCGCCTGTTTCCATATCTCAGGTGAAACGAAAGTAGTTAAAGAGAGATTAAAAAGAGCCGCTAACTGACTCTGTCCCTCGTGGCCAAGGTGTTTGATCATCTTCATGGCGATTCCGTCGGATCCGATGGATTTTGAGGGTTTGGCCTTCATTATGGCTTCCTTGACCTCTGCGACTGAGACGGCAATAGGCGAAGTGGAGTGTTTGTGTTTGTGCGCACGTCGGAAGGCTCTTCTCTTAGTCCTATCCGCAGGTGGATGCATTGGCGACCTTGTCATTGATGCCTCGAGGTGTTGTTTCCACTTGGTCAGCTTGTGTTCGTTGACTATCCTACGAATTTCCGCATTGAGATCTTTGATTCTGGGATCTGAGGGATTGATGAGTCTCACTTGGTCACGTTCTCTTGCCATCGCCGCAGCTTCTGCCGGAAAATTCGGACGAATTTCTGGTATTCTACCAGCAGAAATGAAGCGACATGAGGCTGAATCAATGATCTTGCGAAACTCTCTTTCGCCTTTGCGTACGTCTGTAGGAGTGGGTAAGGCAGCGAAGGAGCGCTCTGTATAGTCAGTAAAGCGGTCCCAGTCCGCTTTAGTGAAGTTGATGTATGTTAATTTATCAGTCGTTATGAAGTCGGTCGGTCGTTCAACAGAGAGTAAGATGGGTAGGTGGTCTGAGGCTAATGTAAGCATCGGTCGCCAGATGACAAAGTTAATTAGGCCCGCGCTCGTTATGGAGATGTCTGGCGAACTGTGGCAGTTACCTGCCACCCTGGTGGGGGCATCTCCATTGACTGTACAGAATGCTGAGTTGTCTATTTGGCCTGCAAAAGCGTGTCCTCTGCTGTCTGCTGGCAAGTTGGAGTGCCAGAGATCGTGATGCGCGTTGAAGTCGCCTAGGATTAGACGGTTATCGCCCCTTAGCAACGCACTAATGTCGGGAAGATAATCTCTAGGACAACACGTGGCAGGAGGAATATAAATGTTTATTGTTTGCAGGTCGGCGTCTCCTGACCGGACTGCTATGCCCTGGCATTCTAAGGTAGAGTCCCTGGGGTCGACGTCTGGGGAAAATAGATTATATTGTACAGAGTGATGTGTATGGAACGCAAGGCCACCCCCAAGACCGCTGGGACGGTCTTTTCGATGTACATTATACCCATCGCAAGTTCGTAAGTCCGATCTTGTGTTCAATTTTGTCTCTTGTATCGCGGCGATTTTGATGTTGTGCGTCTTCATAAAGTTAGTTATCTCCGCGATCTTTCCAGCTAATCCGTTACAGTTCAGCTGCAAAATTTTGAAGTGTGTAGGAGTGTAGACTGAGTCACTATTGTGGCTATTGGAAGTAGGTAGAAGCGGTAAGGGAGTGCCAGAGCGGCGACTACCGCGGGACGCCCTTGGACGTGTACACAGCCCTGGATTTACACTAGGTGCTCTCGCAGCACTGGCACAGGGCGGCAGATTTTGGGGGCAGCAGATTTCGAAACATAAATAAAAATTTTTACAAATATTTTGGATAATGGGCTCAATTTTTGTTTCTGTACGAATCAAAAGTTTGACGTTTGAGTTATTAGTTCCTATTAATTTCTAAACACAAAGTGATGCGGTTATTACTTTGCGGTTATTCAACCCCCTGCGGGTTAGGGGTTTAGAATATGCCCGAGGTAGCCATACCGGTCGTAAGAGGCGACTAATATGCACAAAGGTAATGACGTGGAACTCGATGGTTGATCTACGGGTGACATGACCTAGAAGGTTTCACTGGTCATAAATCGCTACCACGACAGTCGGCCAGTACCGCAAGGGAGTACCGGAGCGTACCGGGTTAAAATCCGGCCAAGGACGGTTAATTCGACAACACTCCCCAAAACCTTCGGGGAGTGTTTTTGGCATTACTACAACAACAACTACGGTTATTCACCGTGGAAAGTGCCTAAAACTATGCCACAAAAAACTGTTTTATGTAAACTGTAGTACCCTTTTATTCTGTTAAGCTCTTTTCAGCAGCAGGGTTAGAACTTCTGGAGAACAATCGTAGTAAATGACGAAATAAATTTTAGTAAAAATCATAATTCCGTAGTAGATTGTTTTAAAGAATATTTGTTCAATCCGCAGTCAACTAAAATGTGTACCTTTTACCTCTTAATAGCTTTTATTTGGTATTTTCACTATTAATCTTTTTTGCCAACATTTTTATTGCTTTTTAATTTAGATCACTCCTCTCTTAAAAGTCTATGGTATATTTTGAAAAACATCGTAACAATTTTCGTAGTATTAAAATTTCCGAAGTTACAGCTCTGACAGCTATTCTGGTTTTCCCAAAAACGAGATCATTTTTCGATTTGCCTGTCGAAGTGAAATGGAAATTATTAGGGAGTCCAAGGCGATTACCAGAATAGCAAATATCCAACCGTGGGTTGTTTACTTCAAGTTGATTTGAATATTTTTTGGGACCCTCTTGCTTTACTTTAGTACTAGATGCTCCGGAAAACTGTAAACATTTTCTTGGGTAGGTTTCCTTCAGTATATCTTGCATGAAAAACACACAATTTTTCCAAAATTTTGAAGGCTTTAGTTATTCTTACTTAGCATTGCATAACATATGTAGTCGGGAAACGTATTTTTCAACACGAATTTCATTAGGACATTTTTTAAATGACAGTTTTTATGCTATGTTCCGCTTAGTTGAGTATGAGTAACACGCCCTTAACTACTAACAGAATACATCTCACTCTTTTTTCAAATCTAAGAAATCGTAGTAGATTATGAGTAAAGCGTAGTGGCAAAGTAGATTTCCATTTTTCCAAAAAAGTAGTAAGCCCGCTACGATCGTAATCAAGTTCTGGTCAGCACTGATCAGCTGTGATTTTATTACCAATTAACTCTGAAGTTTTTATAATTTCAATCGATAATAATCCTTTTGGGTGAAATTCTTTCTTTATATTTTGAAAATATGCGAGCTTTGGACAAAACTAAAAAAGAAGTAGAAATTTTGAGCAAAACTCCTAAGCTACATAATTTTTTCATTAAAGGAGGTATGCTCCAATGATTTTGGAAATTTTTGCAGGGATTTTTTAGGGATTTAGTTATTTATATACAAATATTTCAGTTGTGAATTGCATACGTAAAATACATTTTTACTATATTTCATGAAGATAGCAGGGCGGCATTTTTAACAGGGCACAGAGCGGCATTTCAAGTAAATCCCGCCCTGCGTGTACAGCATGGTGCCTCAAAAGTACTAAAGAAAGTACGGGGTCTGTGGATGGCAGGGTTAAGCCCTGAGCATCCAGATTTATGTAGCCATCTCTTACACTTGGCGCATTGTACCGAATGCGACCGTTTAATATAAATTTTCTTCCAGCAAGCGCAGCAGATCCAATCTCTTGGTCCAGGGTTGGCTTCGACCCCAGCCCGTAACAAGAGACAATGGAGCAACCCAGGTGCCAGGGTTTGCTCCGAGGATGACAATTTAAGGGTGGGACGGGACAGATTGGACAGGGTTACACTGAAATAACCGCCCTTGGCCGGGTAAAAAAAACCCGGGTCATTCCGGTACGATAGACCCGTGTGGAAATGCCTTTTTACTGTCTTTTTTATCGCCTAGTAGATGCCTGTACAAGTGAGCGCAATGATCGGTGTCCGTTTTGTAGTTCATTCTTATGTTAGTCGAAGTGTTTATTATGTGCAGCATTGCACGATACATATTAGATCGTTTGTTTTACTGTTGTTCTTGTTCGAGAATTTCTGCTCCGTCAAAATTCCAGACTGTTCCAGCACAAATCCAACTTCAAACAATGTCATCACTCTAATATCCAAAAAAAAAAATTGACCCACTTTGTAGCTACTGGCCACTCACCGAATTTTGACGGAGCAGAAATTCTCGAACAAGAACAACTCATGCAATGCCCATAGTAATGTAGGAGAAAAATACTTTTATATACAATTTCAGAAAAAGCTTTGTATTATCCCGATATAAAAATTTCCCTAAATTAATTAAAAACCTTTATTCCCGCAGAAATTCCGACCATTAAAGAGATTATTGAACATAGGCCCCTGAAAGTTACAAAAAGGCCCGTGAATACAACTTCCAAATTTTTATTTAAAATATAACAGATCTGATTGGGATTATTGTTTGCTGTTGTGATTATACTTTTATTCAAAAAAATATTTTGACCACAAAACACAATATATCATTTTACAATGAGAACGACACCCAAAATATAGCGAAATCTAATAACATATATTGTTAATTATATTTATGTAAACATGAAAACATTCAAGCAAATATACAACATAAAAATTGTGTCACCTAGTTTCGCATCTCAACAAAAATGCTGACAAACCCAAAAAAGTCAGTAACTGTCCAATAAAAATTGGGTTTTCCATATCACAGTGTCATCTTCCTTAATTGCAATCATTTTCATAAGTCGATTTTGACAGTCCTTTTAAAAACCAATTATTCAAAAGTTACAATATTATTCATCAATTAACGGAAGGTCGACCACCTACGAGATTTTGTTGGTCTCGAATCGAAGTCCGTCAGCTCTCCCTTCTTAATGGTAGCTGAAGCCATTGCGAACTTAAATGGAGGCAAAGTCTTCCTCCAATTGCTTTCCGCAACTCGGTTTGGGTCTCCCCTTTGTTCTGCTACTAGAGTGTCGATGGATGTGTATTTTGGTCCAGAGCGTATCTATCTATTTTAATGCATTTGAATTTTAGTATAAACGCACTAAATGTTACCAAACTCTTACAATTAGACATCTATCCACAATCGTTCTTGAAATCTCTTAAGCCGGAGTGAAGTTTCAATTTCTGACAACTATTTCATTTTACAAACACATTTGTTTTGACAGAAGAGTATAATTTACGTACACGGCTACTGCTTACCCCTGGATTTTAAGTTTTTCGCTCTCTCATCTAGCACTTTCCTGGCAAGGAAAGCTGCGAGCGTACTTCTCTGCCGCCCTACCCTAAGCTAATCACTACATATTATAAAACAAAGCCATTTTTTCTGTCCCTATGTCCCCTTAAATGCTTAAATCTTGAAAACGGATTTTGATGCGTTTTTTTTAATAGATAGATTGGTTGAAGAGGAAGGTGTCATTATAATGTAAAGAAATATATAAAGGGGGCGTGGCAATCGGTCAAAATGTGGTAAAAACCATAAATTTTTTGTTTACACGGCCATAAATCATAAAAGAATCCACCGATTAAAATGAAACTTACTTGAAGTTAAACTTTGAAATATTTACTTTCGTTCTGCATCAAAAAAAATAGTTGATTCATATCTTATTTGACCAAAATTGTTTAAACAAAAGCAGCACTTTTTCCAAAAAAAGCTGTTTGTGTGTTTGTTCGCTGTCAACCGAATGAAACATTAGAAGTTATGCGGGAATCTCACCCCACCTCATTCATATTGAATTAGATCGTATGGTGAAAGAACTCGGTACGTATGTATTTAAGTACATATGTACGAATCTCTCGCATAATTAAATTTCGGACGTATGTATGTACGTATTATCAATTCATGTCTTTATTGCCGTACTGAATTCCATGTAATTATATGTACATTAAATTTTTTCAGCGAAATAAACCGCTCTGTTCACGTTCTATATTAATAAATCGCACATAGTTGAAATACAGTTTTTGAATAGTTTTTATTGATTCGTTAAATTTGCTATCGATTTCAACGACTACACCCATACTAACATTTTTTGTCATTTACTTTTTACGGCAACTAATAGCTTATTTTCGATGCAAAAAGTAAATATGTTAAAATGTAGGGTATGAATTTAGATATTCCAAAGATAGCAGGAAATCTTCATGGTATAAAGAAAGGGGAATTGTTTTACTCCAAATGTAACGCGTGCGGGCCACGGTCAGTAATGAATAAATCAAAACTACGGGATCTATTTTAATCATTTTTTCAGTGAGTGACATAGGCCTTATATTTTATTTCCGTTCGAAGCCGGGCGGGTTGCTACTAAAAATATAAAAAAAAGTATTTAACGCTCTGTAAACTGACGTATTTTATTAACAGTATGTAACATTTATACGAATAAAGCTCCGCTCCTGTTTAATCACGGCCTACATACATAGCTTGGATTTTTTAAGGTGAAAAAATTTTTTTTTAGATTTTTTTAATTTTATGTGTAAGTACGTATCAGTCCCCGGTTATTTCTCTTTATTTAATATATACAATTGTAAGTTGAGTTCTAAGCTCAATATTCCAAGCCAAAAATTAGGGGATGCTCGGCGTTTTGATTTTCTAAAAGCGTATGGGGCAAAAACGCAATATTTTACAGAACACTTGATTGAGTATTTTACATTTACAAAGTCGTTCGTCTACCTTTGTAGAACAAATGTTTGTCGGGAGTGCCAGGGGTGCGCGCGTAAACACAAATACTAAAATAAAATTTTTTCAGCTAACGGTTCTTTTAGCGATTGTAAAGCAACGACAACACATATTGTCCGTGTGGAAGCGAATGAAATTTTCGGTCTCAAATTGTGAGATCCAACTCTCTAGCGAATTCTCCGAGAAATGGAGAACGATGAATATTTCGTGAAATATTTTGAAAATCGGAATACATGAACAAATTTAAATCTTATTGGGATGACATGTTTCGAAGTCACCAACTTTCATCGGACCCTTTCTCGGACACGAACCCAAGTGTCTGCATCAAAACCGCTGTTAGAATTCTCTTACAACTAAGATATTTTTTTTACATTACAACTTTTTACATTCTTTGGTGAATATATTTTTAGATGTTGGCTCAAGGAAAGTGGAATATTTTTAGGCGTTTCATGAAACAGTTCTATGTGTTGTTCATGCTGAATTTTAAATGCAGCATTTTGCATTTTCGGACATTGCTTTCGAAAAAGCGTTCATGATGGCGCATTTAGTAAATGCACATTAAGCAAGTTCGCGTCATACGTTTTTTGTTTACAAACATTTTTTGAGGTTATGAAAATTTGCAGCACGTGTGCAAAAATATACACATTTTTGTTAAATCTTTCGATTAATTCCATTCGCAAACATCAGATTAACTTGTAGATGATTTTATTTTAACAATATCACACAACACGCGCGCTTAATTACAAATTGAAAATCATTATAAAGTTGCTGAATACTTACGTATGACAGAGAATGAGAGAATGCCAAGAAAAAATTCTAATATTGTCACTCTTTTGAATTCGAATCGCGATTTTCTTCGAAGATTGCAGGGCTGATTTCAGCATTTATAATGCTAATGCAAAAATAAAGTTGCATTTAGGTGTCAAAATTTGTATGGTAAATGCGAAAATAAATGCTGCATTTTGGGCTAAATGCTGAAACGGGAGGTAAATGCAAAATGCAGGCTTAGCATGAACAGTACATTAGATGCAGCCGGGTTTTCTGCATATCAACACTTCCGTATTATTTGTTATCTACCCGCATTGTACCTATACGTATATATATATGGTATGGAATGATATGTTTAGAGTCACCAACTTCTCAACATTCGCCATGTCTGACTTTATTCTGGATACGTGGGAGTTATATTGTTACATTATCCAGACCGGACTAGGACCAGATAGGTGGCGCTTGTGTCTGAATGACGGCGTTCACTTGATCAATGAATGTACCAACCCTATGTGTGTTGTTGAGGGCCTGCAGGTGCGCCTTTGCATCAAATGGCCTTTGCAACTTCTTCCAATGTGTGCCTGCTCGGCTCTGCGACCATATTGGATGGTAGACGACATTGTCCAATCCAATCAAATAATATGCAGAGATAATCATTTATTTCGAAGCGCATCCATCAGCGGTAGAGCCTGCCAAATCGGTTAAGTCGCTTTCGAGATAGTGTTGATATACAAATACACACGAATAGCTAGTTAAATGTTATAAGATTTACAAAAAATTAAGGTCAAAGTTACAAAAACATTTAATTTTGAATGTAATATAAATATAAAGGTTCACTAGCATTAAAACTGTCGAATAAAAAGTAAATTTTGCCAGTGGTGAATTACCTTACCGCGTATTGACGGTTTTCTGAGTCTCCTTATTCGTCGGACGAACCTTCTTTGTGTTCTACATTCTATGGGATTGGCTGAAAATCATTGTTTCTATGACCATAAGTGTGCACATTTGCAAACCAGGTATATAAGTTTGGATTGCGTGAAATTATTTTATTCATAAAAATAAATAATTGGTTTATTCAAAAGATGTTAAATAAGGACGAAATCGCCTTTATCCGCAAATTTTAATAGAATACGGCGTTGAGAAACTTTACAAATTCTAAAAAGAACCCTTCACTCAGGCCTGTGAAAATATAGTATAACAATTTGCCGTGAGTGGCATGGGCAGACAAATGGGGGGTTGCCGAACATTACCAAAGGTCGACGCCCTTTTGAAAACAATTATTTTTAAAACATTTTTATGTTACTTGCTCATTTAACCGGGGACATACTTATAAACTATACACTATATATATAATTGCTACTTACTCTAATCGACCTTCAATCTGTGAGTGAAAATATCGAAAAGCCGCGGTGGCGTGTTCATTTAATACCGACGGATCAATAGAGCCATCAAAATCGTTTATAAAGCTATTATTTGTTTTGTAAATAAGTCTGTTCTTTAGCATATTTTCATATCCCAAAAATATAGGTAACCACTCGTAATAGGTAATATGTTGATATTGTGCAATATTAATCTTCCGTGCCTCCTGAAACAATGTCCTATCGTTGTAATGCGGATTCAATTTAGCTAAAGTATCAGCGATCCGATTGTGCTCCCGAAGTAAAATAGTGTGCAAAACAGCCAATCCCGGATTTTGATTAACCCGTATATCGCCAGCTTGATAACAAATTTCCCCTGGTGGAGCAGCATCGCAGTCTCCGCTGGAATTGCGGGAGGGTGGAAGATACTCTGCACCATTTCGGTCGTCAACTAACATACGACCGCCTTGGAATGCACGTATTTCGCTGTTTTGTTGTATAGAATTCCCATAAACGAGAGATAGATCAGCGTACGACGTTACGGCAGTTAACTGTTCTGCTGGACCATTTTCGTAAAGACATTTAATATCACGGTCTGTAAGAGTTCGCACAAAATCAAGGCATTCAGTGCCCACTTGGGAATATGCAGGATCGTTTGGTGGCACAATTATAGGATAACATGTTGAATGTGCTTCACCCGATGATATAAGGCGACCATTTTCAGTACAGCATCGTGTTGGATGTTTTCCTTTTTACATTGTACATTTATATCAAAATTAGTAAATCTTGCAAATATTTGTACAATATTGTTATATAAAACATTTTTTATTTTAAACACTTACTTGCTTGTGTACCACCGGCTTGCATGCTCATATCGTGAGTCATTATTTGACCCCATTGCATATTAATAAGTGTAAATTGTGGATCTGGAACATCCAATTCCCCAAACACAACTAGTGAAATAAGACGTGCATTTGGTAATTCTTCTCCAGTAATTGAATGAGTTGGCGACGAAATACCGTCACCGTAATTTGGTGATAATAGGCGCCCATACCTATAAATATATGTAAAAATACCAAATGTAACAAGTTTGATAAAAGTCATTCAGTGCATCATGATACAAAGTTCGAGTTTCGGCTAATAGAAATACACATTTTGTTATTGATATTGTAGAAAATCAAAAACTTTAGACTGCGCTAGTTGCAATAACTTCTTGCGAAGTTTCCAACCTTTTCTTATAAAATTACTTGATTTTCTACAATTCAAATAACAAATGGGTTATTTCTAAAGTAGAGTAAGTCCCCAAGTAGCATAAGTAAACAACTATTAAATTGACCAACGCAGTACAATAACGCCCTTGGCCATATCAGCTGAAAATTTGGAATTAACAAGTAAGAAAGTTAAAACCGGGTGGAACCGAACATTAAATTGTTGTGGAGCTATGCCCTGTAGAGGTTTTAAACTTCTTATACTACCATGTATACAATTCTGTTTAGCTAAATCAGTTATTTAAATACCTAATTTTATGTGTTTTTCGAAATGCGCGACATAGGTATACAAGCAGGCTTCAAGTTAAGGTGACAATATTTATTACCAGAATTACTTAATTTTTCACATAGATATTCGGCCGCCGTGGTGTGGTGGTAGTGTTGCCGGCCTACTACACCGAAGGTTCAGGGTTAGTATCCTGGGACAGGTAACATCAAAATTGGTTTTAAAAGTTCTTCCAAAACGGGGTCGCCTCTCGGCAGTAGTTTGGCAAACTCTTTTAGTACATTTCTGCCACCGAAGGCTTCTCAGCGAAAATTCATCGGCTTTGTAGATGCCTTTCGGAGTCGGCAAAAAATTGTAGGTCCCGCCAATTTATAGGAAAAAATATGAATCGGCACCCCACAAATTGGAAGAGAAGCTAGGCGCGAAAATCGCTTAGGCGGTACTTTATTTAAGTCCAAAATTTATCACCGACATCTATAAAACTTTCACAGTGGCTTCAGCAGTTCGATGGGTACGAAAGGTGGGCGGTGTCACGCCCCCATATTGCATAAAATTTCAATGTTTTATAGGTGTCCAAAGTACTCATCCGATCTTTATGAAACTTTCACAGAAGATTCTAGGGTTCACTAATGTCTTTACTTCCATTCTTAAAACCTCGGTGAGGTCATAGAGAAACGCTTCAACTAGGGTTGTAAAGTGCGAGGAGCATCAGTCAAAGGACTTCTTGGGGAAGGCTTGAAGATTAAGTTCATCCAAGCCGCCGACATCCCAAAAAGACCAAGAGCGCTGATATGGATCCCGCGAATGAAGATCGACAGCGGGACGCCGTTGAAATATTTACTGGCTCACAACTCCAAGGTGCCTATGGATGACTGGGTGGTCATCAAGGCAGAGGCGTCTCAGCGGAATAGCCTCTCTTTCCTGCTCCTCATAAATGATGACAGTATTGCTTCGCTGGAAAAAGCGGATTTCACCTTCAAATTCGGCGTGCGGCGCCAAGGTGAAAATCCTGCGATTCCTTCACGAAGGCGATGAGGAGACGGATGTAGTCGACAACACAAACAGGCGCCTGGAGGACCTGCATCTCGTCGATCAAGAGCCAGATAAACTTTCAGCACCCGCGTCTGGCCTTGGAGAACCTTGCCGCCTTCCTGGTGGTGGAAGACGTGGGCATCGCCCTTGTTCAGGAGCCCTGGGTGTGGAAACCCGATGTAAAGGGTCTCTCCATAAAGCGCTTCACTGGGATGGTAAGCCTAGGACATGCGTTTTGGAAAAATCTAACTAAAATGCTTTTCTTGTTTCTTCTCACAGTTGTGCAGATTTGACTACGATTTCGTTGGTGGCAGCTGACGTAGTCAGTATGATGGCTGCCTCTTCCTACATGCTGCACGACAAGGATACTCCACCGGAGGAGGTCCGCAGTTTGATGCAAGACAAGGAAACACAAAATATACTTATTGGCTGCGAAGCCAACTGGGGCACTCCCTATGGGGAAGTACGGAAATCAACATCAGGGGTAAGTCACTTTTCGATTTTATTATTAGTACTGATTTAGTAGTTTGTAACCGTGGTAGTACTTCTACCTTCGTCTTACCTAGTACTGATACCTTTAGTGGGTGGGAGAAGGTGCTGGACGTTACGCTTCTAAGCGGTAACAGCAATATTTGGGTAGATAATTGGAGGGTATCAGATAGGCTGCCCTTCTCTGACCACAGGATGATCCTATTTGATATCGTCCTAAAGTTAGATACTTCTATTCCTCACCGAAATCCAAGGAGGACCAACTGGCAAAGGTTCGTAAGGTTGGTGACCAACAAGCTAAGTATGCAACCTTTGCAAGAAATATTGTCAGTGGAGCACCTTCATTCCAAAAGTGGTCAGCTGGAGAAGGCCATGGGGTCGCCTCTACGGGTAGCTTGTCCAACTAGTTTTAGCAAAAAGGAGTATCCTCCCTGGTGGAATTCAGATCTTTTCGAACTCAGGAGAGAGTCTCGGAGATTATTCAACCTTACCCGTTCCACTGGCAACTGGCTGCCATACAAGAATAGCCTTAGGTGCTACAAAAAAGCGATTCGGAAGGCAAAAGAAGGATCCTGGAAGGACTCTTTAGCGTCCATCGAATCAACAAAAGAATCTTCAAGAATTGGCAAAATTCTCTCAGGTGCCCGTCGTTTGTACGGAAAGGCGACGGATCATGGACAGGCAGATCTGCAAAAACCGTGGATCTGCTTGTAAAAACACATTTCCCAGGTTGTGGGCCTAGCCAAATGGAAGAAAAAGAGTACACTGGTTATTACCCTCTCTCCGGCTAATAAATGAGCTTATAACACTTCAAAAGATTGAATGGGCAATCAATAGCTTCTCGCCCTACAAATCCGCGGGGCCGGACAGAATTTTTCTGACCATGCTACAAAAAACCAGCTTGCTGGCAATATCTTGGCTGGTATGTATCTTCAGGGCATGTATTCGGCTAAATCATGTACCACCAAATTAGAGAGGAACGAGAGTGGTTGTCATCGCAAAGGTGGGTAAGAGAGGTCATGAAAAGGCCAAAGACTTCAGACACATTAGTCTTTCTTCGTTCGTTTTAAAAAACTTCTGGACGTCCATATTCGAAATTGGATAATTCAGGGCTGTCAACAGCTCAGCATGCATATCTCAAGGGCCGCTCAATGGAGACAGCTCTGCACCAGGTGGTGCACAAGGTAGAAGCATCCCTTGAGAGTAAACAGTTCCTTGACAGTAACAGTTCACTCCTCAACAATGTTAGGCTGGAGGCGATAGAAGACTCGCTCTCGGTTCTTGATATCGAGGACTTTATAATTAATTGGATAGGGATGGCACTGCGTCAAGAGCGATAAGCGCCAAGGTCGGAGCCAGTGAAGTCACAGCAATCTGTCGAGAAGGACTCCTCAGGGTGGGGTTCTGTCTCCACTGTTCTGCCTTTGTGTTATAGACAGCATACTTCATCAACTCAATAGGACTGGTTGCCTACTACTACTGGTATCGGGTCTGTGCCCTAACGTGATCAGTGGGATTATGCAGGGAGCACTAAGGAAGCTGAGTGGATGGCGGACACCGCGGGGCTCAACGTCAATCCCTCAAAGACAGAACTAGTGTTATTCACTAATAGGACGAAAATACCAAGATTCAGTATGCCTTCTCTTAATGGTCAAGAGTTGCGTCTTTCTGATAGTGCGAAATTCCTAGGCGTCCTTTAGACACTTTAATTGAACTGGAAGCCTGAAATAGAAACCAGGGTCGAACGGGCTTACGGAGCTATGTACGCCTGTAAAAGAATGTTAGGCAGACAGTGGGGTTTGAGCCCAGAAATCACAGCATAGATGTACAAAGCAGAGTATTCGACCGATCTTAGCCTATGGGGTAATAGTGTGGTGGAAAGCAGGCGAGGTGAACTACATTGGCCAAATGCTAGGCAAAGTCCGGCGGGCTGCCTGTGGCGCATCCACCGGGGCGATTTGATCATGCCCCACAGAGGATCTGAACGTGATATGCAACATATGAGTCGTTCAGTGGATAAAGGGAATAAGTCCATTTTTGGCGTTTTTGAGATTTCGCGTGGATACACTTCCTATTATGACTAATAATGTATGGTAAAAATTTTGTTTTCAAATTTCAACGGCAAACCTCTTAAAGACAAAACATTTTTTTGTACGAAACATAAAATTTTTATTTTCAGTGGAAAAAGGGAATAAGTCCACGTTTGCATTTATATTGCATTACTCACTGGTTAGCTTTGCTTTTAATCACTCTTATTTGTTTCTATTTCTTGCCTCTCTTCGAGTTTTCTTTAAATTGTTGCTGCATGAGAGCAGCAGCCGGAAGCGTAACTGTAATCTTACTTTTTGCTTTATTACATATTAAATCGACCTTTGATCGCTGTTATGATATCGCTGTGGTTATAAGAGTTTCTAATTTAGTAAGTGCAGTGAGTGCAGATCAGTCCAAACCTTCGTCGTAAGTTACAACCTTCCTGTTAAAAAGCATTTGCAAAAGATTTCGTAAACATATTTTAATTTTTTGACCTGCGCATATTAAGTAAGTAAAATTGTGTATTATTTTTTTAAATATTATAGATATTAAAGTTTACTATTTATAGTTAAATAGTACCAAGAATGGACGACAACAACAACAATGAGGTCAATGTCGAAAGTGGTGATTCCGATTGTTCATCAGTTGGTTTTGTACGTGTCTCAAAAAGGCGAGTGACAAGAATTATATCTTCAAATAATGATAAACTGGCAACGATCTCAGTTGGGCAAAAACGACGACGAAATAGTATTGAATGGCGAAAAAATGTAAGAAAGTTTCGTCGAATCAACGGTTTGCAATACATAAATAGCTCAGGCTCTATTGTATCAGCAAAACCATTTGCAGATGTAGTTTGTCGATGCAAACGTAACTGCAATGCCAAAATTACAGTTGACCAAAGAAAAGCATCGTTTACATCCTTTTTTAAGTTAAACTCCCATACACAACAAAATATTTTTATTAGAGGTTGTATTTCGTCGAAAATGGTTGAAAGAAAGCGTCCAAGAAATGATAATCCAAAGCCGAGATTTCATACTTTTTCATATTCTATTTGAATACCAGACCAAGGCAACATTCCTGTCTGCAAAAAGTATTTTTCGGACACATACCACATCCACGAGGCATGCAGGGCATTAATGTGTTCGGACATCATCGGTATTCGGATAGCAATTTTCTCAGACAGCCAGTTGGCTCTTCGGGCTCTCGGCTCAGCAACGATTACCTCGAACCCCAGGAACCTGGCAAGTCGACATATCGTTTCTCTAATATGGGTGCCGGGGCATCGCAAAATACAGGGAAACGATATTGCCGATCAGCTGTTACGGCGTGGATCGGCTCTTGATGTCTCAAAGGCGAAGGAGGTCCTTGCACCCCTGAGACTCCTCGGAACGGTCGGATCTCTCAGCACTGGCTTAGTGAGGCTACGGATAGGTGGGAGTGTTTGCAGTCCTGCAAAGTATCAAGAAATCTGGGGCCCTCCTACAACGAAACACGATCTTCGACCCTTCTGATGGCGAACAGAAGGGAAATTTTCAGATTAGTTGCGGTGCTCACGGGGCATTAGACTATCGGGGTGCACGCGGCACGGATGGGTCTGGAGCAACATTACGGGGGCGGAATAGACGGTAGAGCACCTGGTGTGCATTTGTCAAGCGCACCGCTGGAATATAATACAATTTCTAGAGAAACCCTTGTTCGGGAGCCTTTCCGAGCTTAGCGATACGAAGCCCGGAGAGCTTCTAAAATTTTTTAACTCCACGGCATGGATGGGGATGGAAGCTCCACGACGCTAGTTTTCTGTAACAGTTTTCATTGGTTAGTTAATAAGAGTCATATGGGACTCGCCACTCCATCCAACCAACCAGAATAGCCAACCGCCTTCGGCTGAGTGCTGGACATTGCCAAATCAGATACATCTGCAACTGCGACAGTAATCGAGGGACATAGCTGTAGGGTTTATTCAAGTTAATATTCATATAGTTTGTTATCAACTTTACTTTGCGTTTTTAAAATATTTATTATGCTTGGACTTTTATTGTTTGAATCAAGGCGAATTTATACCAGGTGATATCGCGGCGAATTCATTGCTGTATACACAAACCTACTTCATGTGTTTTGTTTTTGCTTTAGCGGCTTCTCCTGTCAAATTGCATAGAAACTTTTTATTTTGACACTAGACGCCGCTGCTCATATGTTCTTATTGTGGCGATTATTCTCAAGCATGTACCATCCCTAACTCAATAACACTCCCACCACTAGTTAAACACAACAGAGATAACGATGGCTACGCTTATGCATGCAAGCATGTACCAAGCAAGAGGAAGAGAGATCGAGCGAGTGTTTGCAAAATACGATGCAAAGAGGAGATGCCAATAAATAACACCGATCCTTCGAGAACACGAAGAGCGAATAACCAAGGAAGTTCTCGGTGTGTAGGCAAGCACCCTGTCGGACTATGTAAGGCAGCAACCAAGCAAGGCAGTGGCATCAGTTTAATTTGAAGTGTTGTTCAGTGAATTACTGTAAAGTGAGCAAACTCTTAAAATTGTTTTGCGTTTTTTATTAGTAAATACAACTAGCTATTAGTTACATTACCTGTGCGTGTGTTTATTTGACTTTATAGTGATCGAACCCAGGATTGATAATTAAGGAATCATCGAATTCGTTGCAATTAGAAGTGATATTGTTAAATAAATACCGAAAGTTTTCAAGGATAACAAAGGCATGGCAAAGTTGAATGAGCTGAAGATCCAGCAACTCAAAAATGAGCTGCAACAGCGTGGATTGAATACAACAGGCAATAAATCAGAGCTACAGTCACGATTGCGAGAGGCTATGGAAGCTGAAGGAATTAACGTTGATGATCATGTGTTTCATCTTGTGGAAGAAGCATCGACAAAAGTGGAAGAGAAGGAGTCTACGATTCCAGCCGCAAGTGTGGACACTAACGCGTTGTTGACTGTATTGACTCAGATGTCATCTAGCATTTCAACACAGCTGGAAGAACAAAATATACTCATGGCATCTCAGTTGGAAGAACAAAAGACACACATGGCATCTCAGTTGGAAGAAAAAAAAGACACACAAGGCATCTCAGTTGCAAGAACAGAAGAGTAGCATGGCATCTCAGATTTCAGTTCAACTAGATCACAGATGGAACAACAGGAGACACGTATAACATCAAAATTGGAAGCACAAGAGGAGCGTATATCCATTCAGGTGGCACGAATGCCTTCGCAGCTGGAAGTGCGGATGCGAAAAATGCACAGCTACAGAATAAAACCGATTCTGAAGTAGATGCACTGAGAGGTCGCATCCAGGAGTTACAACTGAATCGTCCAACTGCTTCAACGAGTGTCCAGGTAAAAACCCCATCCTTTAATGGTTCTGTTCCTTTTCAGGTATTTAAGCTACAGTTTGAGAAGACGGCAACTGTGAATAATTGGGACATGGAAGACAAAGCTGCTGCATTATCCGTGGCATTGAAGGCACATGCAGCTGAAATCTTACAGACAATTCCTGAAGGCGAACGAAACAATTATGAGGCATTGATGGGTGCAGTTGAGAGACGCTATGGTAGCGAACATCGAAAACAGATATACCAAATAGAACTACAGAATCGCTTCCAGAAACCTAATGAGACATTGCAGAACATCGATAGGTTAACTCATCTAGCAAACGCAGACGCACCCGTAGAATACACAGAAAGGGTACAAATCCAAAGCTTTATAAATGGAATACGTGATGTCGAGACGAAGCGAGCCACATATGCAAATCCAAAGAGATCATTTGCTGAGACGGTATCACATGCTCTAACGCAGGAAACAGCCTCGCTACTAACTAAGCCGGCGTACAAAGCTTACCGCGTGGAGGTAGAACGGCCAGACTGGGTAGACACAATTCTGGAAGCATTGAGTGGAAAGCAACAGAAAAATGATGGTGGCATCAAATGCTTTAAGTGTTGACAACCAGGTCACATAGCACGTTATTGCGGCACTGGCTCTAGTAATTCTGGCAATTTAAGTGGACGTTAACGCAAAGCAAGATGAATGCCCCATAATCTCTGTGTCACAACTCGGACGGAAAGCGAGTAATGTTACTGTTGAAGGCTACGTGGCCAGGAAAGAGCGTTTGCTGACTGTGGATACTAGTGCATCACATTCCATCATTCGGAGTGACTTGGTCAGCGGCAAGGTGAGACGATTGCAGAAAGCTAAGTTGTGGACAGTAACTGGTGAAAGCAAGCAGGTCCTGGGAGAGGTGACATGTAGGGTTGTGATTCGGAATGTAGCTACGTATCACAACTTCTTGGTAGCTAATATTGTCGACGAAGTCATCTTGGCGTCGATTTCTTGGCTGAGCGAGACATTTCCATCGACGTAAGGAACAGGGTTGTGACTTACAATGGCAAAGAAGTTCCTCTGGTCTTTGGACACAATAGTGGCTATACTACCAAGGGAGTGATCTTGAAGATGAAGCAACAGGAGCCTCATAAAGCAGAGGTAGCTCCACGACCAAAGGCTTTCACGGACAGGTACCTCCTGAAGAAGATTCGGCAAGGCCAGGGGGAAGATCCAGATTTGGCACGTGTGTTGAAAGGACTGAAGCAAAACAAACAGCCAGGAAGAGAAGAGATGGTAGCAGAGAGTCGCATTGCAAAAGCATACTGGGCAAAGTGGAGTAGTTCGAAACTTATATCTGTCAGACTGACAGACAGGCGGACGGAGATATGGACATAGCTAAATTGACTCAGCCCATCGTCCTGATCATTTCAGTATCTTATATATAAATAGACAAGATGAAAAAATGTGGAGCCGTTTTCTGCTAAACTATAATTCTAAGGTATACAAATTATATATGTATAGATAGGAAACTTCGAGGTGTACTTTTATCCGTAAATAAAAAAAATTTAAAAAATAATTTTAATGTTATATGTAAATAGACAAGATGAAAAAATGTGGAACCGTTTTCTGCTAAACTATAATTCTAAGGTATACAAATTATATATATATGATAGGAAATTTCGAGGTGTACTTTTATCCGTAAACAAAAAAAATTTTAAAAATCACTTTAATATAAAAAATTTTACATAAAAGTCACACCACTACACATGCACTTATTCATACTATAGACACGCTGTGTGTGTGTGTACTTGCTTTTTGTGTACTATGCTGAATCGTGAGCATGGCCGAGGAGTTGCTTTCTAGGAAAAAATTAAACAACAATGAAAATGAAACAAAAATACATAGCTGATCATGCATCAAGTGTTTATAAAAACAAAACAAATTAAGCATGCTAATTTATTGTTGGTAAAAATACTCAAAGTAGGGGTTAGTTTTGTTTTTTTACTCTATATTGAGAATGAGTGAAGCGAAATCATTTCCAAGAGAATAACGGCGTACGAATGTAGTCTTTGTTTTTGGGTTTGTATGTTTTCTGGATATTCGAAAAGTTACCGTATTTTTGTTGCTATTTTTTGACAACTTAATACTGTTAGCACCAAAAGGGGGTTTTGGCGTTCTTTCACTTTAGATTAACTTATTTAATTAGTTTACCGATACGTGTGCCAAAGTGAAAACCTCTTTTATCTCTCCGTAAATAGTACATTAAATAAAACGTGGATTTATATACTTAAGTCTTCTTAGTAAAATTTAATTTTAAAAAAACTGTCATAATTTTGTTTACAGAAGGTAAGTAAAATATTTCTTAATTAAGATGTTAAAATTTGTGATTTTAATTATTTTATTGGCATTAAGCCCAAATATCCTTTGCTTTGCAAGTGCAAGCTGCCGCGCATGCATTCGTTCCGGCTACTGTCTCGTCGGCTAATGGGGTGGTGATCTTGCCGCCTGCAACCTGCTTCACTCTACTACCACAAGCTAAAATAAACTTTAATTATCAGCATGCATGGTGCTGAATTATAGAGGATAGATGAGTAGGTAAAGCTAAAGAATAAAAGTATCCGCCTGCCTATATAGTTTGCCCAGGCTGGTTTGGATAGAGTTACCAACCTTTATTGCCCACCCAACCTTGATCGTCCACCAAACCACTTGAAACCATTATGGGAGATCCCTTCTCCTATCAGAACCCGCTACTACCGATAGTTCGAAATCAAAATCTTTATGTTTACTCCATGTTTATAAATTTATTGCATACTTGAATTAATAATTTCTCAGTAAGAACTTTTAAACTATATTTAGTCTAACTGGATTTGTATATATTTAAACAAAAAAAATTCTTTTAAAAGACTATAAAGCAAAAAAAAACCCTAAAACCTGAATTACAATAAGTAAAAGTTGCACGCAATAAGTAAAAAAGTCACGTATACTCGTACATACATGAGTAAATTAAATATACCTAACTTGCTCGTATTGTCAACACTAACTTCTTATACGTATGAAACATACTTGTTTATAATCAAATAAAAAGTTGCATCACTTACAAATTGTTGCGCTGCTCCCACGATGAAAGATCTTTTATAGTGTTCGTAGGTACAATGCTGCTAGATATGTTGCCAGAATAGCCAACGACGCTGTTAATTCCACTGTTAAGGAGTGTTCCTGCTAAGTTCAGAGTTAATGTTGCCAATAGCAATCGAGCACTAATGATCATTATCTTATAAGAATTTTCGAGAATTCAAAACTTTATGTTATTTATGTTGAAAATTAACCTAGTTAACCACTATTTAAGCACATCGAAGTAATTTTTGACTCTTCTCTACATATTAATATTTCAAGACTTAAAATTTTCTCTCGTGAGATTTCTTTATATCTATTTAAATACTTCTTTGTTTTTCTTGGTATCAAAATCGTAACGGGGCGTTGTGTTTGTGCAAAATCACTTAGTTTTCAATTTTCACTTTACACCCTATTCTTATGTATGTACTCTATTTTACAAATACGGATAGAAAAAAAATGTAAAAATGATTTTTAATATTCGCAAATTTCAATCAAATATTTTTGCGATTCTCGGAAATGTGTTTATTTTTGGCTATTTACCGATTTTCAAGTAATCGATGGATGTAAATGGGAATCACGCTATATAATTATGTTAATTTAATAAACTTAATTATTGCATTTTTACGCCTGACTGCACTTTTAAAATGGCATATTCTTATGCAGCCCGTTTCAAACTGTCTCCCTAATCTTTCCTAGCTACATCTTCAATAATTCACTATAGTTTTCACAAAATTTACACAAAAACTATTCACTCAAAACTTCGATTAATTATTTTTCTCTTTTTTTTTTTCGTCCACGAAAACCGCATTGAAATCGTCTGATCTCTACGCACGTCACGCAAAACTGGTTATTTCTGACATATCCTAGCCTGTCGATCGCTTTTGATGTCGTCATCATAATATTAAGTATGTACATTAGGCATTTATGATTTGAGTACCGGTGCAGTTATGAAAATTTCATATACAAAGTGCCAAATCTATGTTAAATGGATGGTATATATTTTATTATTACCTATAAGCATATATATGGTAGGGATTAAGAGGGAGATTATTTTTTTTACCCGAATTGGACTTGGCACTGAAGTCACGTAGGTTATATCTAATGGATTGAACAGGATGCAGATTGAACAGGAATATATTTTCGAAGTGATTGATTCCCCTTGATTAGGGGTATCCTCCTAGAGTTAAATGAAGTTAGGAATTCATTTCCTGTTTCTTTTTTTTTTCTACATAGGTATGTATGTATTTAGATGGGCTTACCTTAGCACGATCAGGTTCACAAAAAAAAATATGTTAAACTTTAAATTAATTTGCCGATGCTTACTGGTCTGCGTCTTGAAAATGAAAGGCCGAAAATAGTCGGTGTTCGTACCGAGAAACCTAATACATACAATTCATATGAAAAGCGAAATTTCGATGAGTTCGGGTTATTGGTGTTTTGGAATTCAAATTATATGTTAGCTAGAAAACTATCTAGGCTACGAGCGCCATTACACCTTTGCTTTCCTTTCCTTTTCTTTTCTTTCCTTTCCATTCCATTCCTTTCCATTCCTTTTCTTTCCTTTCCTTTCCTTTACTTTCCTTTCCATTCCTTTCCATTCCTCTACTTTTCTTTTTTCTTTTATTTTCATTTCCCTTCCATTGATTTTCCTTCCTTTCCTTTCCTTTCCTTTCCTTACCTTTCCTTTTCCTACCTTTTGTTTACGAGAAGCAGATTGATTAAGTCATACCCTTCATACCTTTCCCTATTTTGAGCTTACTTATTCATTATACAAGGTGGCGCAAAAGTAATCCTGCTATCAGAAAATGCTATGAATTTTGCGATTGGTCCCTAAAGTCAGTTCTGTTTTGACATTTGTGTAGTTAACACATGCGAAATACACGTTAATAAACAATGTTACGCTACACTGCTCCAGAACGCGGAATATTGCTGACTATTTATTTGACCAATAATCGGTCGGTGAAAAACGGTTACTGCGCAAAAGTAATCCTTCTATCAGAAAATGCTATAAATTTTGCGATTGGCCCCTAAAGTCAGTTCTGTTTTGACATTTGTGTAGTAAACACATGCGAAATACACGTTAATAAACAATGTTACGCTACACTGCTCCAGAACGTGGAATATTGCTGACTATTTATTTGACCAATAATCGGTCGGTGAAAAACGGTTACTGTGAATGGTGAGCGCTACAGAGCAATGATCAACGAGTTCTTTTTGCCGCCACTTGATGAATTGGGGTTGGAAAACATGTGGTTCCAACAAGACGGTGCAACAGCACACACTGCACGTGCCACAACCGATATGCTGAACATCGGAAGCTTACTTTTGCGCCACCTTGTATTACCCAGCGAATGTTCCTATTATTATATTAAAATGACAAATTAAAATGACAAATTATATTAAAATGACAATTATATTAAAATGACAAATTTTATATTAAAATGACAAATCAAATTCATAACAGGAAAACTATTTAACCTCACACATATTATCACAACGCTCCCCTTCCTCTCCCCTATTTCCTTTCCTTCTTTTTCTTTTCTTTCTTTCCTTTGCTTGCCTTTCTTATCCTCTCTTTTCCTTTCGTTAATCTTTCTTTCCTTTTTTCATTGATTTTTTGCTCTCCTTTCCTTTTTTTTCCTTCCTTTCCTTTTCTTTTCTTTCCTTTCCTTACCTTTTCTTTCCTTTGCTTTCATTTCCTTTCCTTCAATCCTTCGGTTCCCCTCCCTTTTCGTTCCTTTAGTTCCAGGATTTATATATAAAATGTGACCGCAAATTGCAATCCTTGGTACACTTCCAAATAATTCCTAACAGATCTAGCCAACATATTTTTTCCCAAATCCGAATGTAAAACAGATAAAATTTAAGTGTCCAAATAGAGTAACATATACATATACGAGGTGTGTTCAAAAAGTATCGCGAATTTTGTGTTTTTTCAAAAATTATTTATTTATTCATGAATATCTATTTTGTCCCCTTCAAAGTAATCCCCATGAGATATTATACACTTCTGCCAACGGTTTTTCCAATCTTCGAAGCACTTCAAAAAATCATTTTTTTGTATCTTGTTCAGCTCCTCCTTCGATGCCGTCTTTATCTCGTCAAGAGAAGCGTAACGTCGTCCTTTCATGGGCCTCTTCAGTTTAGGGAACAAGAAAAAGTCACAGGGGGCCAGATCTGGGGAATAAGGTGGCTGCGGCATCATTAGTGTGTTGTTTTTGGCCAAAAAGTCGCGCACAAGCAACGATGCGTGAGCAGGGGCGTTATCGTGGTGCAAAAGCCAATTTTTGTTCTTCTTTGAACATCTTCTCGGCCTTCTATGAACATTTTGTACCACCGATAAACGTTGCTTCGGTCCAAGGTAGCTTCTCCGTATGCCACAGTCAACATTCGGAATGCATCCCCGCACTTAATTTCGTTTTTCACACAAAATTTGATACAGGTTCTTTGATCCATTTTTTTAAATAGGTAAAAATCGAAGACGATCCAAAACACGTGCAAGCAAAGCAGCTGTCAACAATTAACTGAACATTCAAAATGGCCGAGCTTGTCGGCATAAGTGAGAGACATGAGTACCAACATAACGCCACAAAAAATTCGAAATTCGAATATACGTAACCAGCGAAAATTCAAAATTCGCGATACGTTTTGAACACACCTCCTATACATGTGTGTAAAACTTTGGTCATTTCAGTATCTTATATGAAGTTATAATGACCATAATTGCTCTTACCTGCGGTTGTTTTCTGACTCTTTTTGTGTGTAAAACTTTGGTCATTTCAGTATCTTAAATGAAGTTATAATGACCATAATTGCTGTTACCTGCGGTTCTTTTCTGACTCTTTTTTTGACCACGACAATTTTATAACATATCGTCGCTCGCATGCCAATTTTTCTACTAGATGAACCATTGAGTGATCTTTGTGATATCAAAATCTTGAATAAAATACATAACAGAAAGCCACGCTAATTGGGAAACAAAAAGACGATAATAAATTGACTTCCCAACATTTTTAGTTTGGCACATTCATGTATCTAGCTAGCGAGCAACGATATGTGCGAAGTTTTATTGATCTAGGATAACGATAACCCGTGCCGATTTTTACACTAAACCAAAAAAGTACATGCTTCCTGTGAAAAAGTACATAAATTTAACGAAAATTTCATGAAAACCTCTCCAAAAACCGTTTTCATAAAATTTCAAGAATATTTCATAGAATATAAATATTTTTTCTTAAAATCTATGAACCCATTCTTAGAATACATGAACCTATTCTTACATTGCATGAACCCATTCTTAGAATGCATGAATCCATTCTTAGAATATATGAATCCATGCCTCTATTATAAGAAAAATCAACGTAAACTTCTATGAAACTTTTTCTTAAAAAAACATGTACGTTTTTGGTTCAGTGTAGCTAAAGTTTTAACTAGCAGCTTTACTAAGTCCCAAAAAAGTCCGCTAAGGCTGCAAAGATAAAAAATTGTAGTAAAGGAGATTAAGAAATCTGCACCTATGAATTTTTTACAATATGTTTTCTAGACCATACGAAAAAAAAAAAATAGAAAAGACCGCCCATAAATTTGGAGCTTAGAATGAGAGGGTTTCAAAATTTTTTTTAAATTTTTTTTGATCCTTACAAAAACAACCCAAATGGTTTTTTAGTGTAACTTTTTTATTTGACATCCGATTTTTAAAATTGATGTGTCAAAAATGTTTATCTTGATATGCAATAAATATTGGAACTGCTATAACTTCTTTGTTTATAAACTTAATCAAAACATTCAAAGGCAGCATTGCCATGAATTTTAAAGCAATTTAATTTGATGAAACAAAAAGGACATTTTAAGGACCTACAACACGGTTAACTCACGCAACTATGTGAAAACGACTTCCGAACTCAAAAGGACATTAGAAAGAATTATGCAGGCTCTCAAGATAAACATTTTGACATATCACTTTTAAAAATCGGATGCCAAATAAAAAAGTTAAAATAAAAAAACCATTTCGGCTGTTTTTGTAAGGATCAAAAAAAATTTTAAAAATTTTCCCGAAACCCTCTCAACCTAATCTTCAAATTTAAGGGCGGCATTTTGCAACTTTTTTTTTGACACAGTCTAATGTTTTCTATTCAAAATAATTGTGTTTATCCTATATGTTTCCAGTGCACTTTTTATAGGCCATACACGGCGTATGCGTAACATAAATTACGCAACATTCAAATAAATTGTATGTTATTTTATTATAAAATAAAATCAATTTATTTTATTTTATCAATATTTCAAAACCGGGCATCTTTAAATAGTTTTATAAACATTTTCGGAACTTTTATTAGATTACAACATATCGACTTTTCAAAACATACACCGAATTTTTACAACTTTGAAATATTATCATTTTAAAGGACATTTATTGCATATCCTGAAAGGATAATTTAAAAAAAGAGTTAGACATATTTTAATTATTTTCAAATTATTCTATAAATTAATACCCACATATCAACATTTTGTTGAAATTTTTCAGTATGCGTTAACTTTTAATCCTTTAAAGGAGATCTTAAGCATCTGATTACAAAAAAAATACTGACTTACTTAGGCGACAAAGATGCAATAGCATGAGTAAAACGAGAAGCTAAATGTATAAATTTGCAAAACGCGCGCAGTGAAATTCATTAAGTTTTTCTAATAACTGCATCTACAAATCGAAACGGGTTGCCGTGGTCCGAATTTCATCAAACTTTGTCAAGATAGTCCTTGATGTATGATGGTATGCGTTTAAACGAAACAACTTTGCGACAGTATAATATATGTACATGTTGATATATACAAATATCTATATCTTAACAGCGATGAACTCAAAATACAAATTGCTCACAAAACACAAATATATTACTCACTTAACTTAAAACTTGCCCTTTTGACTTTTTTTGTTAAGTAGAATTATATTACACAGACAAATCCCTATTGCAAAAAGAACCACGTACTAATGTGACACCTTAAAAAACCTAAGTTTTTGACAAAGCTCTCCTTACACGCCGATGTGCGATATGATACTATAAAAAAAAAGAATCCATTACCAAAGGGAATAAAAATATGTTTTTCGAAGAAGAAATGTTCATTCATATTTTTTTCCTATATCCTTAGCTACTACTTATCTATACTGACATGCATGCATTATTTTAAAATGGCTTAATTCGTTGTTCTTATTTCAGCAAATGTAAAATATTTACTTCTAATTACTATTATCAATATGCCACGTAATCGAACACTTACGTATAGAACGCAGAGAAATCAAAACCCTCGAAATACGTTACGAAGAAATAACAATGAGGAAAGAAGAAATCAAGACAGTACCACAGATCAACTTGATAACATTAATTTGACAGACGGATTTAAGTGTGCTCTAAAAAATATTGCCAGGAATTTCGTTAGTTTTAGTTGTGGTGAAATGAACCTAATTTGTAGTTTTTGTGAAGCTAAGCACTTCACGTCAGAGATTACTCAAAGTAACGTAAATTCTTTCACTTCATGTTGTCATAAGGGTAAAGTTTCTATTCCAGATTTGACAGAAAATAATTTTTTTAATGGTTTATTCAGGGAGCTAAACTCTGATAATTTAAATGAAAAACGAAGATCGACGAATTTCTTTACAAATATTCGCTCCTATAATTCGGCGTTTGCAATGGTCAGTTCTGAAGCCAAAATAGATCAAAGCAGGGTGGTTTACATTTTAAAATACACGATGTTTTTTACCATCGTGCTGGGCCGATGATACCCACTTATGGAAGAAATCCTTGCTATGCTCAACTTTATTTTTATGACGTAGAAATGGCAGTCAATTATAGATTACGAGAAGCCACAAACCAAAATTGTAATACAGAGTTAATGAGATCGATTTCTATTGAATTAGAGAGTGGTAATTCATTTGTTCGTTCTTTCAAAACAATGAAAGACTTCTGCTCGAGGGATGAAAACGCATGCAAAGAAGTGACTATGCTCATTAAAGTAAACAGCTATTTAGATATAAGAAGGTATAATGATGCAGTTGAAACTGATGTAGCAATAATATTTAGCACGACGGATGGCGAATCTCTATTCGAAAGGAATATTATTGCTTTCAATAAACTCAATGGTACAGTGCACAATATATCCGTCTTAGATAGTTCACTAGATCCTCTTGCCTACCCACTTCTCTTCCCAAACGGTGATACAGGGTGGCATCCAAATATTTTCCACAACACTCCAAGCACATCTAATTCTACGGCTCAAAGAAATCGAGTCACAATGTTGCAGTATGCTGCTTATCGCCTTGCAATTAGAAATGAATTTAGCTTTCTGCACCATAGCCAAAAATTATTTTTGCAATGGATTGTTGATATTTATGTTCGTATTGAAAGTTCACGCCTACATTTCATAAAACAAAATCAACAAAACTTACGAAGGGAACTGTATATTAATCTTACTAATTATTTGAACACAAATTCATACAATATCTCAATTATTGAACGACACATTGTTCCTCCTTCTTCTTTTATTGGCTCTCCGCGTAATATGTATCAAAACTCTATCGATGCCATGTCAATAGTTCAACATTTTGGAAAGACAAGTTTGTTCATCCCAATGACATGTCACCCCAAATGGCCAGAAATTTTAAATAATATTGATAGTAAAGTTTCCGCAAATTTCAGACCTGATGTTGTAGTAAGAGTTTTTAAAAGCAAATTGAAAGAATTATTAAAATGCATAATTTCTAAATTTATTGGTAATGTTGTTGCATGGGTTTACACCATAGAGTTTCAAAAGCGCGGTTTACCACATGCCCATATTTTAATAACTCTTTCAGAGAATGATAGGATTGCTTCCATCACAGATATCGACAATGTTGTCTGCTCTGACATACCTGATAATGACTCACAGCCAAAACTGCTTGAATACGTCAAGAGTCATGTGATGCATGGTCCATGTGGGTTACTAAATCCAAATGCTGTATGCATGACGGAAGGAAAATGCTCGAAAGGCTTTCCCAAAGACTTTTGTGAGCGAACGCATGATTCTGCAAACGGATACCCAATTTACAGGAGAAGAGACAATAATGTAACTGTCGATGTGAGGGGCAACATCCTTGATAATCGATACATCGTTCCATACAATCCTTACCTCCTAGCAAAGTTAAACAGTCATATAAATGCGGAAGTTTGCGCGACAGTTAAAAGTGTTAAATATATTTATAAATATGTATATAAAGGCTACGATAGCGCAAGTGTTGAAATAAATGGCGCTGATAATTTAAAGGATAATGTTTCTGTTGATGAAGTAACAAATTATGTAAGTGGACGCTATGTTGGATCCACAGAGGCTACATGGCGTATACTTGAATTTGAAATGCATCAGCAGTCACATACTGTTTATCGTTTAGACATTCACTTACCTAATAGGCAAAATGTAATTTTCAGAGAAGGACAAGAACGAAATGCCGTTGATAATCTTAGACTTACAAAATTGCTAGCTTTCTTCGAATTGTATAGAACTGACCCCAATGCTCACCAATATCTCTATACAGAAATTCCTTCGCACTATAAATGGGATAAAAAATGGGAAAAGAGAGCGCGAGGTGGAGATAAGATAATCTCGCGAATGTACCTAATTTCACCAAAAGACATAGAACTTTTTCATTTAAGATTATTATTACTGCATGTTCGAGCTGTTAAAAATTTTGGGGACATTAGAGCATATAACAATGTTTTGTATAATACATTTGTTGAAGCCTGTCATGCCCGAGGTATAGCTTCAGACGATAGTGAATGGAGAAAGTGTTTAGAAGAAGCAAAGAATTTTCAATCACCAAAAAAATAAGAGAATTATTTGCAATAATATGCGCATTAAATTTGCCAAGAAATGCATTAGAATTGTGGAATGAATTCAAAACGTACTTAAGTGAAGATTTTATGAGGATTTATAACGAAAATTTGGCGTATAATCACGCTCTCCTAGAAATTGAAAATATTTTGAACGTTCATAATTTGAATTGCCAAGCTTTTGGTCTTCCAAGTCCCATTCATTATTCAAATGAAAGTTTTGAAAATGTGCTCGATCCGTGTGAAGAACAAGCTGTTTTTACACAATTGTACGACAGAGATAATAAAGAACAAAAAACGTTAATAAATAAAGTTATTCAAGAAGTCCAATATCACGATACCGGATCAAATGTTGTCTGTTTAACTGCACAAGCAGGCTGCGGAAAAACATTTGTTGAAACAGTAATAATTCATAAAATGCAGGCATTGCAACGAAGTTGCATTATTACAGCTTTCAGTGGCATTGCATCAACGCTTTTAATTAATGGTAGAACGTTACATAATGCCTTCAAATTGCCGATTCCTTTATTGGATACATCAACTCCAAATATAACACCGAACAGTTCTTACAGTCAATATATCAATTCAGTTGATTTGATTATAATCGATGAAATTTCAATGTGTCCACTCAGTATTTTTAAAATAATCGATGCATTTTTAAGAGACATCACACCTGACCATACAAAAAAAAAAATATTTTATTTGGGGGCAAGACCGTTCTTCTCAGCGATGATTTTAGTCAAATTTTACCAGTCATCCCACATGGTACACGAACCACACTTATTGAAAACTGTATCACAAGTTGGAATGAGTTTAACTTATTTCATCATTGCACCCTTAAACAAAATATGAGAGCAAGACCAGATGAAATAGAATTCGTTGAATTTCTTAACAAGCTGGGCAATGGTGAGCTAGGAACTTCTTTGCAGCTATTGAATTACCACCCCAAATAATTGGTGTTTTTGAAAATTTGATTACGGACACATATGGCAATATTTCTGATAATATTTTATCAGAAGAAATTCTAAATTCTGTAATTTTGGCACCTACGAATGAAGATTGTTATCTTATAAATGCTGATATACTTAATCGTATATCAGGTGAAGAAAAAATGTATTGCAGTTTTGACAAAATATTAGATGAAATAGAAATAAATGAATATCCTATTGAATTTTTAAATCTAAGCGGAATGCCTCCACACAAATTGACATTAAAAATCAATGCGATAGTGATGCTTATCCGAAATTTAAATACAACACAAGCATTAGTAAATGGGACTCGAATGAGAGCCTACATCGGAACACTATTGATTGCGAAGTCTTAACAGAAGGAGCACGTGGTAAAAGAATCTTACTTCCACGAATAAATCTAATTTTTCAGGGTCGATTCTTCCATTTAAATTTCAAAGAACGCAGTTTCCTATTATACCAGCATTTGCTATGACCATTAACAAGTCTCAGGGTCAGACTTTTGAGAAAATTGGCGTTCTCTTGAGAAGGCCAGTTTTTGCCCATGCACAACTATACGTAGCAGCAAGTAGAGTTCGCTCTTTTGATAGCATAAAGTTTTATATTTCAAATGAAAATGGACAAGAAAACTTACTTAATGACAACAGAGTGTTTACAAAATATATTGTATATAAAGAAGTTCTACTTAGTCATTAAGCATTTTATTAGCTACAAGCAAACTTGGAATACGTTATTTTTTTTACCAGAGTAGCCGTAGTATTTTTGAGAATTTTGGTTTGCAATGGTACTTTTTTATGAGAACAAATAGCTTCTTAGATATCAATAGCTGTAGTTTCTTATATTTTTAAACATTACGTCCAATCTTAGAATAAATAAATAATTATAAATTAAAATTTTAGTTAGTTTTGAACTATGTAACAGTTATTTAAGTTTTCATTATTAAATTTAGCAATATATTAATATTAATACAAATTTCAACGTTTTTAAATAACTCTTTTTCTTACTAAGGTAAATACCGTTAAATATGAATAAAAATTGTATATATTATTTTAACTACTTATGTGGTTGAATTTTAACCCCTGGGCGAACTCTAGTACTTATTGATGGGCCATCTCTTCTTCTCATACTTACAAACATTTCATGTTCATTAAAGGTATGGAAATCAAAAAATGTATATAACTTCCCTATTGCAGTGGGGTACTAACAACTTGCCGGGATATTTTACCTGTGTGTTATCCGATTTGCCTAATTTTTGGCAGGAGTATACTAAATACCAGTGATGTCGCGAATATTCGCATTCGCATTTGCGAATATTCGCATGTTTTTGGATTTCGCATTCGCAAAATTTCTGCGAATGTTTTGCGAATTTGAATATCAGAAAAAAAGTAATTTGAAGATTCCCAATCACAGTTGTAATAATCACAATCACGTATTCGTTTCGTCAATATGAACCAATAAATCTGTGAGTTGTGTTATTTAGACGAAAGAGGAATGCAGATGCTAATTTAAGTTTATAACGCAAACAAATACGTGCAGACTAAAAAAATTAATGCTTTTTCCTCAAAGTTTTTTAACGTTTATTGCAACATGAACTATCATGGGATTGCTTCAAGTCTCAAATGCTCAATTTTAATAAATGTGAATATTGTCTTTTGGGGTGTAAAAGGAAGTTATTTGGAAATCTCATTTAAAAACCAAAACTTATAGTTATTTTTGGTAGTTTTTTGGAAAGGTGTGTAATTATTTTGCTATTGATATTGTTTCAATTTGATGAAAAATTTCTTTCTGCTAATAAAGTTGCATAACCAAAACAAAGATAACAATAGTCATTAGCTGTGTTCGTGGACAAAACTTGCAAAGAAGTGTTAGCAAAGTGAGAATGACGTAAAACTCTCTCCAAACGCCGAACAGGAGTCAGTAAAAACTTGCAGCAAAACATCTGTTGCCATTTTCATTGTTTAATAGCTCAAATTTAAAATTTTTTGTTGTTGCTTTCCCATGTCACGATCAGTTGTTATCACTTGCAAGTTTTACTGAGTGAAATTCCCCCAGCAGAAACTTGTCAAAATGCGCTCTCTCGCTGTAAATGTTATGTGCCACCGTACACTTTCTAGTAAAAATTTTATAAAATTTTATTCTCACTGAACACATCTACTGCTTTTATTATATGTCTATCACTGTGCAGTCACAGTCTCGGATCAAAATAGCTGCGACTGAGAAATCATAGTCACAAGACATACTGTTTATAAAACACTAATTCTAATTTCAACAGAGCGCTGAGAAAATACACATTTTATATAAAGGGTGGTTTTTTTAGGGGTATAGAACTTCGAATTGAAATAAAACACAAGAAAATCGTTTTAAGGTCCATCAATTTGGCTTTATTGGAAGGATAATTTTATGCCATTAATGTTTAAATATGATTTCGGGCATGTGGCCGCCGCGGCTGGCTCGAATAAAGCCAATTCTACAGGTCCAATTTTCAACCACTTTTTCGAGCATATGGGGCCGTATGTCGGCAATAACGCCACGAATGTTGGCTTCCAATTCCCCTAACGTTTCTGGTTTGTTGGTGTAGACGAGCGACTTCACATATCCCCAAAGAAAATAATCCAATGGTGTCAAATCACACGACCTTGGTGGCCAATTGACAGGTCCATTCCGCGAAATTATGCGCTCATCGAATGTTTCCTTCAATAAATCGATTGTGACGTGCGCTGTGTGGCATGTAGCGCCGTCTTGTTGGAACCACAACTCATCCACATTCATGCCATCCAATTCGGGAACAAAATAGTCGGTTATCATGGCTCTATACCGGTCTCCATTAACGGTAGCTGCCTCTCCAGCATTATTGCGGAAGAAGTATGGCCCAATGACTCCACCAGCCCATAGAGCACACCAAACAGTCAGTTTTTGTGGATGTAATGGCGTTTCAAGGGTCTCATGTGGATTCTCTTCACTCCAAATGCGGCAATTTTGCTTGTTGACGTAGCCATTCAACCAAAAATGAGCCTCATCACTGAACAAAATTTGCGATGAAAATCAGCATCGAAATCAATCTCATTTTCGGCCCATACACCAAAATCACGACGCATTGCATGGTCTCGCGGCTTTAATTCTTGCACAAGCTGGATCTTGTAAGGTCGCAAGCCAAGATCTTTGCGCAAAATCTTCCATAAAGTTGATGGACAAAGCTCCAATTGCTGTGCACGGTGGCGAATCGATTCATTCGGGTCCTCTTCAACACTTTGCTCTACAGCGGCAATTGTTTCTTCGGTGCGCACTGTTCGACGTCTCTGCGGATGCGTATTATCACATAGAGTAAACGTAGTGCGAAAACGATCCATGGTTAACCGAATTAATTGCTCTGATGGACGATTATGTCGACCATAAAATGGACGGAGCTCACGGTAAACTTCGCGAACTGAACCATTATTTTCGAAATAAATTTGCACGATTTGCAAGCGTTGTTCTTTTGTCAACCTGTTCATGATGAAATGGCAAACCAAACTGAACATAAATGACATTAGAGTTGCCAGATTTGACCACAAAATGCCAGTTTTATCTCTATTCGAAAAACAAACCTGTAAAAAAAACACCCTGTACATCTTTGGTGCCACTCTTCGGAAATTAGCGAGCTAGAACTGCTTTATTTACATTATTTGTGAATTTTATGGGTCAATATTATATTATTTTAATTTGTTTGTTTTAATACTGAATGCAAACCACCCTGTGTTGGTTTGTGTAGAGAGGCTTCGGAGTAAGTTGCGCTACTTGTAGACATATATTCTGGCCAGGAGGGCCAGAAAGACTAGATTATCTTCCGATCTGTTTGATTACTTTTATGTATACATTTTAAGCTGAGCAGATCTATAATTTTTTAGTGCAAATAAAACAAAGTTTTACTCCACCTTACATACCGACGTTTCGCCAATTTCCCTTTGTAATACAAACTGTGCAGCAGAATCCTACAATTCAAACCCAACATCAAGCGCAATTCCGTAGAAAAGTTTGTATTACAAACATACAAAAACACGAAAAATTTCTTGAGAAATCACAGAGACGACATAATCGTGACAGATGCTGACAAGGGTAATAAAACAGTTCTATACAAAGAGGAATACAATATAAAAATTGACCAACTACTAGAAGATAAGAACACTTACAAAGCAATAAGAGCCGATCCAACAACCACACTACAAAGAAAAAACAACAACATGATACTTGAGCTTTACAAAGGGAAATACATAAGTCTAAGAGAGAAACTGCAATTGACCAACACATCAGCAACAGCACTTCGTTTATATGGTCTCCACAAAATTAACAAGCCCGAACGTCCTTTACGTCCTATCGTCTCGTCCACCAATGTTCTATGTTACCATTTGTCCAAATTCATAGGAAATATTCTGAACTCCGTAATTTCTTCAGAATACAACATAAAAAACTCGTTTGACTTAAAATAAAGATTGCAAAATGTAAATATATGTAATGATGAATTGTTGGTGTCGTTTGATATCATCTCCCTCGTCACTAACATTCCATACCAACAAATCTACCTTCCAAAATTATAATGCAAAAATGGGATGAAATAAAAGAAAACACAAATATACCGAAAAGCAAATTTCACAACATTCTACAATTCTGCCTTAAGGACAACAACTACTTCGTCCACAACAACAAAGTGTACAGCCAAACCTATGGAATGCCCATGGGCAATCCCTTTCCCCAACTATCGCCGATATAGTCATGGATGACGTAATCACACCTTTATGGAACTAGAACAACAACATAACATACACATTAAATTCCTTGCGAAATATGTAGATGAAATGTTTGCCATCATTGCCCGAAAAGATGCAAATACAATACTATATGTTTTTAACAGCTATCATAATCGACTTAAGTTCACCATCGAAAAAGAAGAAAACAGCAATATCCCCTTTTTGAACACCCGCATGCACAGATCCGACGAAAAACTAATATTGGACTGGTACTCAAAACTAACTGCTTCTGGGCGCCTCATAAACTTCGTTTCTTCACAACCGTTTAAATACAAAATAAATACTGCCAAGAACTTTATACACAAAGTACTATCGATCAGCCATCCACAATTTTATGACGCCAATGTTAGAAAATAAAAACGACGCTTAATAAGAATAATTTTCCGGACCATTTGATATCAAGTTTGATCGAACAAAAACAAATTAACACAAATAATAACCATACCCAAAAAACACAAAACACAGAAAATACCCAAACAAAGCGATATTTCAGTGTCACATACGCTCCCAGGCTCACAGAAAACTTTGCACACGATTTTACCAAAACACACAACACTACACTAGCATACAAATCAAATTGCACCCTGGCAACGTGCTTTACAAAAACAAAAACTCCAATAGATCCCAACAACGCAGCAATGTAATTTATGAAGTACAGTGCAAAGGAAATGGAAAAGAAAACTGCAACAAAGTCTACATAGGGACAACAAATCCTTCATTAGGTACGAGAATAGCTGAACACGAAGCCGACATTAAAAAGCAAAAACAAAGCACAGCATTGTCACAGCACGCAATAGAAAACAATCACATATCTGACTTTTGCAAACACAAAAATAATAGACAACGAAAGAAGAGAAAGAACACGTTACACTTTAGAGAGCCTAAGAATATTACAGAAAAGGCAAAATACAATAAACAAAAAAGAAGATACTGACAATATTGCCGCTGCTTATCTATTATGTTTATAGCTTATCTTTAGTATCGTACACAGGCGGTATCGAATTTTAAATGTTTCTTAATGTTTTTTAAATGTTTTGTTTAAAGTTTCGTTGTGTTAATAGTATAATTTACCGTTTTTAGTTCATAATTTCCACTTTTATGTAAGTAATTAATTATGCAATCCCTGTTTATTGTACAATATTTTCATAGTGTTAAATTTTATATCTGATTTTGTATTTTGTTTGAATAAATAAATAGTGTCACTCCCCTGAAGATGCCAAGGAAAATTGGCGAAACGTCGGGATGTAAGGTGGGATAAAAATTTGTTTTATTTGCACTAAAAAATTATAGATCTACTCAGCTTAAAATGTATACATAAAACTAGATTATTTAAATAAAACTCATCGTAGACAACTTTGTAGACGGCGTCATGAAAAATGTCGAGAGGGGTACCCAGGAGCCTAGTATATGGAGTACCTTCATCCACTGCCTTCCACTCCGATTCGCAAAAGAAGATGTCAAACTAGTAATGTCGATTCGCGAACAAAATGCAAACGAAACGCACGTCTATCGAACGAGACTGAATAGCCATACACAATTATCGACAAATTTGAACAAAAACTGAATATTCGCATTCGCGAATGTTCAAAAAGTGGCATTCGTTACGTAACTGCTACATACTATTGAGAAGCAGCTGACCAATTTTGTTTGAAATATCCAGTTGAAACTACAAGCAATCGCCTTCGAAAATAGCACCTTAACCGATTTCGTCCTTTTTCTCCGGAACATTCCTTCTGTTAATACAAATATGTGTGCTAAATTTCGTTTCGATATTTTGAACGGCTTTTGATTTATGATTAATATTATTTCTAAATTTGACTTAATCAAAAGTGGGCGGTGCCACCCCATTTTCAAAAATTTCTTGATACATTTATTTTCTCCCTTAATGTTAATATACACACGAAATTTTATCCTTATAAGTGTATTATGTGCGGAATAATAAATTTTTTTGTATTTTCGAAAATATTCTATATATAAAAAGTGGGCGTGGCTATCATCCGATTTCGACCATTTTAGATAGCGCTCGGAGATGGGTGCCAAGGAACCTGCATACCAAACTTCATTCAGATATCTCAAAATTCTATCAAGTTTTCATATTCACAGATGGGCGGACGGAGCTGGGTAAATCAATTTCTCTTTTCCTCCTGAACATTTTGATATACATAAGTCAATTTTTATATCGATTCGTTTATGCCACATAGTACCGTTAGGCGAATGAAGTTAATACACCTTGTGTGCGTTGCACTACTAGGTATAAAAATAGGCAAATATGCAAATTTACGCAAAAAACATGAAATCGATACTTACGGTATGAGAGCCTTGTATTAATGCTAGTTTCAGTCTTCGACTAGCAGTCATACCGTACAGCCGCTGTGTGTATACTATTGTTGACTAAATTCTTTTTTTGTAGTAAAAACAAAAAAAAACTAAAACCAACAACAAGCCGGTTTCTATTCTTGGTGTCACCGATACGTTAAATTATCGCGTGTGTACAAGTCAATTCTCGGTTATGGCCCCGGGGGCCACAAGACTGGGGGATAATAGATTTGCTCTGTTATCCCCTCTAGCCGTGCCAAGAGAAAAAAAACTGTGAATATCACTGAGGATTATCCTCAACTCCCTGTGACAAAAAAAGATTATCCTAAATTTGTTACATTAAAGCCCAAAGACACCAATAAATCATTCTCCGACTATTCAGTGTTCGCGGTACATAACTCGTTACTTACAATATGCAAGGAAATTAATTCCATTACCCAACAATCCGACGGCAGTTTGGTAATCCTTGTGAAAAACCGTGACTACGCCAAAAAGTTCCTCACAGCTCAAATGTTACCTGGCCTATGTGAAATCTCTGCCAGTTATCACGAAAATCTCAACTGTGTGAAAGACACTGTATATGCACCGTTCCTGAACAACGTCCCAGAAAACGAAATCGTAGAAGGGTTGAAAGATTATAATGTAACCAGCGTTTACAAATTCCAACGTACTATTGAAGGAGATAAAAAGCATACAGGAGTCATTTTAATATCTTTCGACACCTATTTCCTCCCGGATAAGATCGACATAGCTTGGATCACCACCAAAGTTCGCCCCTATTACCCGAACCCGATGAGATGCAAAAAATGTCAAGTATTGGGACACACGATGAAATTTTGTAAAAATCCGGAAGCCTGTGAAAACTGTAACCATACTCCCGCTCCCTGCACGAGAATTTTCTGTGCCAACTGTGCGGGCGATCACGCAGCCTCATCCAATTCGTGCCAGAAATACCAACAAGCGAAAGAAATCATGAAAATCAAAACCCAAGAAAAATGCACTCTACGAGAAGCTAACAAAATCTATAAAGAACGCAACCCCTTCGTCCCTACCTCCAACTCCTTTGCAAATGCAATCAAAGAAAATAGTACGAACGAAAATGCCACGAAAGAAACAACAAAATTAACACAAAATGTAATATCCAGCACATTACACGAACATTCAAAAACAATCTCATCGACAAAATCAACATCAAACAATGAACGAGAAGAAAACCAAACCAGTTTTTCCTCCGCCTATACCACCACCAATTATCAACATCAACCTACCGACACAACAGAAAACTCTATTGACACTACTATCGCAAAACCCACTCAAAATAATTACTCTCACATTCCGTCATCCCGCTTCGAAAGTTATACAGTTTCCTATAACACTCAGAGCCCTGCTCTTAACGATGCTCCGAATGAGATGGAAACCGAAACAACACAACAATCAATTTATTACAACCACTCAACTAGTAACCTACACCTTTCCAACAACATCAACGAAATCATCAACTCTACTTCAGCACTCAGTGAATATATAACATCAAGAGACACTCAATTTAACCCAAATTAAAATTATTATATACTCAACAACTAACCTCGCTCATTTATATGTATATACTTATTCGTTATTTATTTATTTTTTAAGTATAACATGGTAAAAGTTTTACAATGGAATATCAGAGGATATTTCAATAATTATAATGACCTAGATTTAATCATTCGGGATTTTAATCCCGATATAATTTGTTTGCAAGAAACTAAGGTTCCCTTAAACGCAAACAACTGCATAGTCCCCAAGTCATTTATTGGCTATTTTACAAACTCCCCTCATAATAGTAGATCCAAAGAAGGTACCGCCACTCTAGTTAGACGTAGTCTTCCGCATAAACTACTTTACCAATCCACTATGGTTCAATCTCTCTCTCTATGGCGCGATATACAACAGGTATATCATCATAAACCTCCTAAGAGATTTTTGCGCCAAGCTTCTCTTCCAATTTGTGGTGTGCCGATTTGAATTTTCCCTACAAATTGGTGGGACCTACAGTTTTTTGCCGACTTCGAACGGCATCTACAAAGGAGACGAATTTTTGCTGAGAAGCCTGTCATGGCAGAAATACACTCGGAGAGTTTGCCAAACCACTGCCGAGGGGGTTCAATCTACTGCAATAGAAATTAACATTCCCTCTCCAATTACTATCATAAACATATACATTCCCCCATCGCAAAACTTCAATGAATCTGATATTTTCTCCCTACTTTCCAGATCAAGTGGATCTCCACTCTTGGTGGGAGACTTTAATGCCTGGAGCCCTTGGTGGGGATCCAATACATCTTTACGCACGAGGTACAACAATAGAAAATGTGGTCATGTCTGAAAGCCTAACCATCCTAAATGACGGATCCCCAACCCACTTCTCCACCCATAAATCCTTTACTCATATCGATCTGACACTTATCTCCTCGCAGCTGAGTCCCAAATGTCACTGGCAAAGGGTCGACGACCTGTTTGGTAGTGATCACTACCCACTACTCACAGAAATATCGCTTAACCTTCCTCCCAGTAACCTTAGAAAAAGTCCCAAATTTAAGACGGATGCAGCGGATTGGTGCCTATATCAATCCCGATGTGAGAGAAATTTCAAAGAATGGACGTCCTCTAATATCCATCAGCTGACGGCAAATATAACCAAAGCCATCAGATCTGCTGCCAATATCGCCATACCCCAAAGCAACACCTCCTCGATTCGTAATTACTCTGCATGGTGGAGTAGGGACCTAAACGATCAAAGGGAAACAAAGCAGAAACTCTGGCACGCCTACAAACAATCCCCTTCTCTAGAACTCTTGGTAGACTATAAAAAAGCAAATGCGTTATTCAGAAAGGCTGTCAAAGAAGCCAAAAGGAAAGCCATCGCCAAATTCACTGCGGACATTAATCCGTCATCTCAGCCAAAGAAAATCTGGGCTAAAATTAAAGCTCTTACAGGAATTCCAGCCCCATCTATATACCAGATCCAACTTCCCGACTGTACTCTGACAGCTGCGTCTGATATATCGAATGCTTTTGGTAGGACCTGGTCACAATACGCTGAAAACTCCAACTTTCCAACCGAATACATTTACCGCAAAGATTCAGTGCTATCACAGCCCTACGAACCATCAGACGTATCAAGAGAGGCACTCTCCCTGGAAGAAAAATTCTCTTTCACTGAAATGGAAGCTGCCCTTCAGCATGCCAAAGGTAAAACGCCGGGCAGAGATCGAATATCATACCCAATGCTGCGTAATCTCCCTAAGTCCTCCAAATATTCCCTTCTATCATTGTATAATAAAATCCTTGACCTCGGAACTTACCCTCATACTTGGTTATCTGCTTCCATTATTCCTATCCTGAAGCCAAACAAACCCCTAGAACTAATTAGCAGCTACAGACCAATATCCCTTCTTTCATGTCTTAGCAAAACGCTCGAGAAAATGATAGCTCAACGTCTTATGTGGTTTATCTCGAAAAACGGCCTCGTTAGTCAAAACCAAGTAGCATTTAAAAGAAAACATGGGGTTCTAGACTGCTTACTTTCTCTTCAACACTTCATTACTGATGCGCTTTCCACCAAAAACCATGTAACTATTCTCTCAACAGACTTCGAGAAGGCCTTCGCCCGCATTGGGCCCCATGCTGTCCTCGAACAACTTAGATCATTTCTTACGGGGCGCAAATTTCAAGTCAAAGTTAATGGAGAATCCTGTCACCCATTTCCCATGGACAATGGAATCCGCCAAGGTTCTCCGCTGTCCGTGGTACTGTTTACAATTGCCTTCGAAAAACTCAATAAAATAGCTCTTAGTTTTAAATCTCTAGACTTCCGTATCTATGCAGATGATGCAATTTTCTACACCAAAGTAAAAGATAATGCAAAAGCCGAAAGTAACTTCACGAATCTACTGCAAGAAATTAATTCGTGGGGACAATACTCAGGCACGGTACTAACCTACAACAAATGTAAGTTACTACATATATGCCGGAAGACCAACTGCCAAGCTTTGAACCTAGTTATCGACAATAGTCCCATAGAAAATGTACCTGAACATAAAATATTAGGAGTAACATTCCACAATAAGTATACATTTAAACAGCACTGCACCTCATTGAGAAAAAATCTTGTTACCAGGCTCAACATCATTAAGTATTTGTCATCGAGACACCTTCAGATTCATCAAAATACCCTCATAAACATCACTCGCTCTTTAATACTATCTAAAATAGACTACGCCCTCCCCATTTACGGCTGGTGTGCTAAAAGCCACCTCAACCTCCTCAACTCTCCCTATCACTCAGCGGTCCGATGTAGTCTCAATGCCTTTCCGACCTCTCCAACCAAAGCTATTCTGGCTGAAGCTGGCCTACCATCCATTGTTGAAAGAAGAGAAAGCTGTACATTGAAACTTATACCAAAACTATTAAATACTACAAATAAACCTTTATTCGGCACGTTTAAAACGGCTTTTCGCCATAAACGCTCTTTTAAAACATTGTCGGCCATCCGTCGATGCGTGTCTAGCAGCAAAGCCCTCGGTATCTCTCTGCCTTCAACCTGGTTGAAAGTCAGTAGTCAGCCGCCCTGGGACCTCTCATCCTCAGCTGTAAACATTGATCTGAATGCCCTTCGTAAAACTAACACGAACTCTCTAGTATTCAAACATCGCTTTGAAGAACTACTTCACTCGCAAACCCTTAACGGATGGGTACCAATCTTTACTGACGGCTCTAAAACCGACCATAGCACGACATTTGCGGTAGTACATAGGGATGGTTCACTAATATCTAAAGGCATGCTGACCACAAATTGCTCTATTTTCTCAGCTGAGGCACTGGTCATCCTTAAAGCTTCAGAGTACGCAACCACCAACAGAGGAAAGTTTCTAATTTGCACAGATAGTATGTCAGTCTGCCTAGCATTAAAGAACATTTTTAATGAGGATGATGAGACAGTTTCACGAATCAGAGCAAATCTAATCAGATACGCAAACAAGGTAAAAGTTTTATGGATCCCTAGCCACATAGGCATACCTGGTAACGAGTATGCGGACTCAGCGGCCAAAAACACTTATTATAACCCCACCATCTCATACAACACATTCTCTAAAAAAGATACCCTCAAAACTATCGACAGCCATCTGGCACATCTTAAAAAAAATTGAATGGTCGCAATCAAACCATCCTTACACCCTTATCAACCCACAATGTGAGAAATCAGTATTCCCATCAACCCTTTCCAAACATCATATCACCATATTTATACGTCTCAGGCTCAGGCACACCAGAATATCCCACGAGCATATACTACTTGGCACCCCCCCCCCCCCCGCGGCTTGTCGGTTCTGCGGCGATATTCTCTCAATTGACCACATTCTTGATACCTGCCCATCACTAGGCACCATACGGCGAACCATCTTCGGAAACACAACTCCTTCAACACTATTAAGAAACGTTACCTACAATAATGCGATTAGCTTGTACAACTTTATCAAATGTATAAATATGTTAGACTATATTTAATGTATATATGTAATTTATCCACTCGAATATATGTATAGCTAATAATAAGCCACATGTAAAACAGCAAGCACTGAAGGCCCTCGCAGCCAGTGTGCTAATATTGTTAGGGTTATATTGTATATTTCCCCAACAAATAATAATAATAATAATAATGCTAGTTTCTGACTAAAAACTTTATATACAAAACCACTTTAGCTCCTGTCTTTTAGGTATCTTAATTAATTTTTTACTATGTTGTCTAAATTAAATACTATTCTTGTGTGTAAATGAATCTCTGATAGATATTTAATATGAAAAGATATTTATTAATACATTTGTATGTTTATTGCAGTTATATTTGCATGGCAGATTTTAAGCAAGGTCCCTGTGCGGATAATCTCTAGTTCTGAACTGGTACGTATCTAGTGCGTTTCGAACCACAAGTAGTTCGCCTTCAATCTCTTTCACATGTAATCAACTTGCGAATTTAACAGGGCGATGTCCTAGGCGGTGGGAATTGTCCCCCGCTGCATTACCTTTTCGACAGTTCCGAACTAGTTAAAAATTCGACAGTTGGGGTGTGGTTTGTTTATTGCTAATATTGCTCTAGTTCTGAACTATTTCCTAATTCTGCAGTTTGGATGTAGTTAGTTTAGAATTAAAAAAAAATATTTGGAGAAGCCTTCCATGGTAGAACTATACTCGTAGACTTTTTGCCAAATGAGTGCCTACGTTCGCGACCCCGTTTTGAAAAACTTTTTCAAACCACTTTTTATGTTACCTTTCCCAGGACTCGAACCTTGGACCTTTGGTGTGATAGTCCAGCAACAGTACCGCCACACCCTTGCACGGCTAATAATTTGAGCCTACACTTTAAATCATTCTTTCATACTGTATACATATGTTACCTTTTCTCACACTATTGATGCGTGCGCCGTATCTGAGTGGGTAGAGCACTCGACTCTGATACGGGACGCGTCGGTTCGAATCCTACCAACTGATAGTTTTTTTTATTTATGATTTAAAATTTTAACGCTACAAGAACAAATAATTTTTCCAAATACCAATCTTAATTTTATTAAATTTTAATGATTACACAACCGCCGGCTTCGAACTAGTGAAAATCTAGTTACTATCACACTAGTTCTTATTAGCCACTTTATCTCTAGTTCTGAGCCAGAAATTATTCTCACTAGTTACTGAATTCCCACAGGGTATCCCAGGAGAGAAATTCATTGTGGTCATACACACATGCTGTTTATTAAAGCAAGCACAGAGTTGGTTTGAATTCTATAAAGCAACATATACAAAATAATACTACCTGTATACAATTTTTTGCTAAGTAGGATACTACAATGGAAATTCAAGGCACAAGTAGGCAGATGGTGAAATGAAAAATTTTCTTAAGTGCTGTAATGTTATGGCATTAAACTTGCAAATTTTTAACAGAACTTTTTGTATTAAGACATAAATAATCAAATAAATGAGAACTTGGCAAAATAATAACTTATTATTAATTCAAGCAAGTAATGATTTATAGCTGTATTCTGTGAGTCTGTCTCATCTCAAATCACTAAATTTGAGATTTTTCATAAGAGACAATTTTTGTGACTTCAGATGGTTTCGGTATTCTGTAAGAGAAAATCAAAAAGCTCACCGAAGATATGTTGTGAAAACACACTTGCATACATGTCAAGTACAACAATTGACAGTGGATGTATAGATATCGCGATAGCCCAGGTAGTAAGAGTCTCGAGTACAAAGTAAGCGATGCAGGTTCGAGCCCAGGATCGCGGACATTTTGAGCTACGTATAATTAAACAAGGGGTGCCACACGGTGGTTTTCTATCCCTGCTTCTGTTTAATTATTATATATCGAAGCTAACTCCCGCACCAGAGAGTGTCTCTATCGTCTCTTACGCCGATGACGGCACGATTATGGCGACTGGCCCTTCCGTAAATGAGCTGTGCTCAAAAATAAACTCTTACCTGCGATCCTTGTCCGGTTTCTTCGCTGGGCGAAATCTAGCACTGTCGCTGATTACCTTACACATCCCAAAATATTAGATTGCTACAAAATTACAAAGCCCCAACAAATTTCTCAAGTCACTAGCTGGCAGCACTTAGGGAAAAGACAAAGAAACGTTGCTGGCAACGTACAAAGGAATTTGCGGCCGGTTCTGAGCTACGTGACGCCTATATGGTCGCCGGGGCTAGCAGGCACACCCTGGAGGAGGTTGCAGGCCGCTCAAAACACCCCGCCACGGGCTGACTCCTTATGTCACCTAAACACCACCTAAACAGCGAGGAAAAAATGCTTGGAGTTAAAGAGCAGGATAATAAGGAGTCATCTCCGTAAGCACTATGAGGAGATCCGTCATCATATTTTTTTGCAGTTTGATCCAAAGGTGCTTCGACAGGCCCTCAAACTCATCCATACAGAGTCGGTAAACTCCTTTGTCAGCTCTCGCCAAGCTCAACCTGTTGCCGAAGAGGAGCGCGAACTGCCTAGAGAGACAAGAGTTATGCTGGCCCAACTTCGTTCTGGACATTGTAACAGGTTAAACTCTTAGCTATCCAGACTGAACCCTAACATACCAAATGTCTCCCCATAACACGAACCATATATTCATTTGCTCAACTGAGCCGACTCTGCTAACACCAATTTCTCTCCGGTCCCACCCTATTGGAGCCGCGAGGTTTCTGGGACTTCCTTTAGAAGAGCTTGATGACAATTCTAGGAAAGGAAAATGATGACGGCACCTATCTCTAATACAACAACAACAACAATAGCGGGTAAGCATAAATGCTAAGCTAAGAATTCCTTGTTACAATAATAGCAAAAATAAATTTGTTTTGCAGGTACAAGTCATCACACCACTCTAATCAAATTTTTATGACGTGGATCATCTATCTATCTATCTATAATATAAATGCGCAAGTTGAGGTGAAATTGTCCTACTTTATGGCCAAAGTATACATTTAACGTATTTACACTTATATATCTTTGGATAGGTATTACCAAACTGCAGTGCCGTAAATCAAAACAACTTAAAAAAAATTAATTATAATATTGAAAAATTTGTTTAAAATCAAAACAACTTCAAAAAAATTAATTATAATATTGAAAAATTTGTTTAAAAATACATTAGTTTAAAATACACAAATGCCAAAGATGTATTCACACTATAGAGCCGTAGTAGTGTGAGTAGGCATGTTATGCATGTTTTTGTGTTACTCGTGTGGTCGGCTCTCACTGTGAGTGCGAAGAGTTGGTAGTGGACCAATGAAAAACAAGTATTCGCACTATAGAGCCTCTGCCATGTCATGCATTTTTGCTTTAGTTGTTATTATTGAGAGCACGAAAAGTTGATTTGGTGGAGTCATTAAAAAGCAATGTAAAATATGAGCAAATATGTAAACTTGTTGTTGTTGTTGTTGTTAACAGTGCTTCGCCCTGCCCCAGATTGGACAGGGTTACATTGAAATAACAGCCCTTGGCCGGGTGAAAAAACCCGGGTCATTCCGGTGCGATAGAACCGGCTGTTGTGAGAAAGAAATATGTAAACTTCATTGCCGATACCTAAAAACAGGGTTTACAAAAACAAAACAAATGATTACTCAATAGGCGAATTTATACCAGGTGATATCGCGGCGAATTCATTGCTGTATACACAAACTACTTCATGCGTTTTGTTTTTGCTTTCGCGCCTTCTTCTGCCAAATTGCATAGATATTTTTTATTTTGACTCTAGACGCCGCTGCTCATATGTTTTTATGATATCACCTGTATATGAATTCGCCTTGAATACTCATAAAGAGTATTAGACACCGAAGTTTGTTTTGAATTTGTTGTTGGGTTTGTGTGAATTGAAATAAAGTAAAATAAAATAAAATAAATGAAATTAAATTAGATTAAAAAACAAATAAAACAAAGTTTATTGAAAGAAAGTGAAGGTGAGGACAGGAAAGGTAAGGACAGGAAAGGTAAGGAAAGGAAAAGAAAGGAATGGAAAGGATAAGGACAGGAAAGCAAAGGAAAGGAAAGATATGAAGAGGAAAGCACAAGAAAGGAAAGGAAGGAAAAGGAAGGGAAAGGAAAAGAGAGAAGAGGAAAGGAAAGGAAAAGAAGGAGAAGGAAAGGAAAGGTAAGAAAAGGAAAGGAAACGAAATAAACGTAAGGGAAAGAAAAGGAAAGGAAGGCAATGGAAAGGAAAGTAAAGGAAACGCAAGACAAGAAAGGGAAAGAAGGGAAGGGAAAGAAAAGGAAAGTAAAAGGAAAGGAAATGAATTGAAAGGGAAGGAAATGAAGGGAAGAAGACAGGAAACCAAAGGAAAGGAAAGATATGAAGAGAAAAGGAAAAGAAAGTAAAGGGAGGGAAGGCAAAGGAAAAGAAAGGAAAGGAAAGGGCTGTAAAAGAAGGAAAAGGAAAGGAGGGGAAAGGAAGGGACGGGAAGGGAAGGGAAGAGAAGGGAATGGAAAGGAAAGGAAAGGAAAGCAAAGGGAATTAAAGAAAAGCACGTTAAAGAAGCTTTCCCGAATCATGAATAACATGATTATCCCAAAAAATCTATATGATACAATTATTCTCAAAAAATGTAAAAGTTTTTTTTTTTTTTATTGCACAGTAAGATTTTAATTTATCGTTTCTGATTCTCTGGAAGGGGTGCGGTGGGTTTGAATGTCGCTATGTCTGAATTTGGTTTACTTAAAACTTATACGGCTGTGCAAAATATCTTGGAGAAACGCCACCAGCTCAGTCAGAATTGGTGTAAATTCGAGCGTGGTGCTAACTGGGAGCGGCGGTGGCTCAAAAGCACGGCGGTCGAATTTGTGCTCGAAATAGAAAATAAACAAGAAACGAGAATTCTCGTTATAAAAAGGTGGCCGTGTATTTATATAAATATAATGATGAACAATTAGTTTACCTTGGTGCGGGCGAAATGGTCGTGTCGACTGTCTCTGGAAAAGTAGACGGTTTTTCGATCGAGGACAACCGTTGAACCTGAAAATTATCCTCCGGTTTTAAGGGGAGGTGAACCCACACATGCGCACCCCCATGCATGTATATGTGTGCTGACAAAACACGAATATGCATGCATGCCCACACAGGTGGGTGGGTTGGTGTGAGTGATTGGAAGGGCGCTAAAGTTACATTAGGGTGGCCCATTTTTTAAGACTTTAGGCATCTCGCCTAAACATGCCGGCCCCCTTGCGATACGCAACATCTTACCCCGCCCCAGGATTTCCCACCGCGCATCCTCTTAAGCTAAGGACTTAACCTAGGATGGTGAGTGCCGGCTGGCGCTGTCCCAGTCGTTTGCCTCCGAAATGCCGTTTGAAGGTTGGCGGCTCCATCGTATCGCACCTAGAGCTAAGAGATAGGAGGAAGAAACTTTAGAAAATAAGAACGCTGTATATTTCTTGCCAGAAAATAATTGGTATTATTTATTTTAAATAAAAAACAAGAAAAAAAATAAAAATTAAAAAAAAAAATGTTATTTTAGCTTACATCTAACCTTACATGCTAACGGCTCCCGATAGCACAAATCCAAAAATTGTGCTTTGGGCAAGCAGTGGCCCAAACGACGGTGGAAGCGTGCCCGAGGCTACGACGTCGGCATAGACATCGCCCCCGAGCGCGATTTGTATCGGCGCCGCCTTGTAGAAATTTGGATCTGCCAACCGGATGTGCTGGTACGGAACAGCAACCTGGGCGTCCGCGTTGTGCACCGGACTTATTCGGTGCATATGGTTCACGCACAATGCATGGGCGGTGACCGTTTTATTGTTCCCGTGGTTGCCGCGGATTCGGAGGAAACAACCGCGCTCTCCGCCCGAGTAGGTGGTGGGCAGCCCTAGCTCTTCCGCCAGCCCGCGGTCGATGACTGTGCGAGGGAAGCATGCATCGAGAAGCGCACGGATGTGCCGTAGTCCCCCCCCCCGGCTTCCAGTTTCACGATCGCGGTTGGCGCAAGAGCAATCATGGGGCGTAGCGGTGGACCCACCCGGGCGAGAGCGCGGCTGAGACCGTCCCGGAAACCAGTAGTTTGGGGTAGCTGGCGCGGCTGTAGGGCCAGTCTACCGTCGATGGGATCGTTGGTGCGGAGCTGGCGCGGCTGGGAGGCCAGTCTACGCTCGTCTGTAGGTGTGCGTCGATTATTGGTGAGAAGTCGCTGGCGCGGCTGAGTGGCCAGTCGACGTTTACCGCTATTTCGGTGGGCGCGTCGTGCAGTACGGTTGCCCGTGTTATTATGATGGCTGGCGTTGTGGGTGTTGCGTTGCGGTGACCGCGGGGTGCGCCGTTGGAAGGCGCGCCGCTCGTGAGCTAGAAGGGGCCGGAACGGCAGTGACTCCGATACCCCTTCTGCCGGTCGGAACGGCCGTGGTTCCGCTACCGGCTCGTTAATCTCGCCTTCTGGCGACCAAGCTGTCTCCGATGCATGGAGGGACAGCATCTCCTCTTCCATCGCGTCCAATGTAGCTGCTTCCAGTTCGGCCTCTTCTACTTGTTGGGCCCAGCTTTTATAGGGCGTAGGCGCGCGTGCTTGATCGTCCATGGGCAGATGGAGGGTGGTGTGGTGTTTTCCACCACATCGTCGGCACCTGACGTCGCTTGTGCAGTCCCTGGCAATATGGACCATCGACAAACAGTTGTCGCAGTAGCCCGCCCGGATAACCTCCTTGAGGCGCTGCAGAGGTTCCATCCCCTGGTATCGGGTGCACGCACGTAGTGGGTGGCTATCGCCACACAGCGGGCATGGCTTTGGGTACCGGGCGGCTAGGCGTTCGGCCCTCTTGCGCAAGGATGCGTAGCGAGTCATACTGCATATGACCGAAAACGAAAGAAAGAAGCAAAAAAAAAATCCCCTTTGAATATTTGTATATTTGTATGGACGCCCATATACGTGGGTGGCGAGCGACCTCGTTCGGGGTTTATCAATGCCATATAATGTGGCATGATTCTGATCTATGATGAAATTTTTAGAATTACAACGCATATTACCCGTACATGGGAATTGGGTATTTTTTTCCCACACGGCACGGTATCGACAAGTTGATTACGTTGATCGCCTTGTATTTCGATTCGCCACTGGCCCTCATGCAGAGATTTATTCTTACTTGCATGGTCGCCGTCACAAGTGGCGTCAGTGCCGTGCACACAGCGACATTTTCGCTTTTTTCGGTACTTGGTTTCGGTACCGAACTGGGTAGAGAGTGAGAATGTGGTGACTGTTAGGGTTTATTTTTTGTTGTTTTGTGGGCAAAACAGTCCTGCCCCCTCCGAAAACAACAAACCAAAAACAAAACCCCGAGAAAAAATGAATAACAAAAAACAAAGTAGTTCGAAAAAACCAATTTTCCAAATTTTTGTGTGAAAATTTATTATTTATAGGTTATTTCATATTTTACTAGAAGCGGGATCTTCGCCGATCAGGTACGAACGTAGATTTCGTTACCCTATTGATCCCGCAGTGAATGGTACCGATTTTGGCAGATCGGGATTTCGGTACCCGGTGACTAAAATATCGCATCACTAACGTGATGGTAAAATTATGCATATATACATATATACATATGCTGGCAAATTTTTTGCGAGTAAATGAGAGCTCGCATGGCGTGATGGTTCAAGATTTGCACACATACATATATGTGCGTACTCACGATTTTGCAAAGTCGTGAAAAAGAAACAAAGAAATTCATTGTTCCAATTTTCTCTGCCTTAGCGTAGCAGAAAGAATTGGAACAATTCATTATTTTCTTGTTTCCGGCACGCGTGGGCAGCAGCAGTAGCAGAGGTAAGTAAAAATTGCATTTTATTGAAAAATTGTATTAAACCTAATTTTTTCTTTTCTTTTCAGGTGTACCAAGGACAAATGGAGATGCGGCTGTGGAAGATCGCCTGGCCGGCGCATGGGCATACGTGCAACATAGCTGGTAAGTATATATTAGCGCTGCCCGAAACTCTGTATCGGTTCGGTAGCAGCGCAAATTACTTAGGGACAAGAAAAATGTGTCTCATACTCTGGCGGCCGGCGCATGCTTTGAGACACATTTTGTATGTACGAGTATATGCATATATGTTCATATTAATTGTATGCAAATATTAATGGTTTTCGTTCTTTTCGTTGCAGGTATATATAGGCAAAGGCTTCCTCATTATAATAGGACAAAGATAAAATTTAAAATTAATGTTAACAATTCTAATTCGTTCCAATCAAAGCAGCAAAAATTTTAATTTAATTGAGTTATAGGTATAAAGAGTGAAGAACCTAAATTTACATATGAATCGTTGCGGCTGTATAACGCGCTTCCCCACGTCTCCATGACCATTGACCTGGGCGGTACTGAATTATAAGTTGTCCGCTTTTAGTGTGTGGATTTCTATAGGCATAGAGTACCCACAGCATCGCAGTTAGCATCAGACAGATTGGTACTAGAAAAACAAGAGCTAGTCCCATTCTTTTAGTCTCGGAAGGTGCCTGCCTAACAGCCTCCCTCACACGATCGGAATCTTGCGTTAGCGTAGTAGTATCATTATTTGCATCACTCGAGTGTTGACTGCTATTGTTCATATTTTTGATGCTACTATTACTGTCAACAACAACATTGGGCGCATTTGTCGGAGCAGTATGGGTGGCACCATTACTGTGAGTGCTGTCATCATCCTGTTTAGCGTCATTTCCTTTTGATCCTAAAGAAGGGCACGCAGACACATCTGTAATTTGAATACGTTCGCATCCCAGCACAATCATTGTAGTCAAGACAATTTGGTAAAGCCTTTAAATAAATAATTGTTGCATTCGAGATTCCGTTGTTAGATAAATTCACGCGATGATATTCGTAAATAGCTTTCCTACGTGCATTGAGAGAGGTTTTATCGATTACGTATGCATCAGAAAGTCCCACTTTAACGGGATGTTTATCATCTTGTATAGCATTAATGCTGATTGGTATGTGATAGTAAATAAAAACAATATCGCCGGTGCTATGTAAAGTGATGCTGCTAACCAGGAGTGCACATAATCACCACTATAAGGGAAACCACCGGTAGCTACTGTAACATTTTAAACAGGATGCCCATAGAACGGAAACTTAAAACTCATTTCAACGGTCATAGCTCGATGACGAGATTGCGACAGCATAGAATTGAAGGTAATATTTTTACCACGATTCCAAACTCGATCCGCTTCAACCTTATCAACATATATAGAACTGTTATGGTAGACATGATGATCATTAGTAGAATTAATTGTATAATTGTGTTTTCCAATTTCACTGATTGTTTCGTTATACGGGACATCGACATTGTCAATTAGTTTTTCATCAGGCGTTTTACTCGATTGATCATTGCTGCTACTGGCACTGTCCACTTTCGGTTCCGCTGGTTTCGCCGATACTCCCGGTGCAGCGGCTGTGCCTAGTTGTCTTGCCCGTGGCTGTGACAATTGTGGCTGTGACAATTGTGAGCTGATATCATTTCTTTGACCAGTACCATTTACACCCAATAATCCATCAGCGGCATTATATGGAACTATAGATGATATATTCGTTGATGTCACCGTTTCTATTGATTTCTGATTGTCATTGCCTGTCGCATTGGCATTTTGTGGTACACTTTCATGTTGGTTTTTTGTATAAGTTGTCTGCGTTTCACGGTTTCGACGTAAACTTCTAAACGAGATGGGCTCTGCATGGTTTGGCGGTAACTCACTCGCCTTCATCAAATTTATAAGCTATTTCCGGATTAAAATTAAAAATTATTAGGAAAAATACGGCTCCAGCACACATTAATATAAAATCGTATTTCGTCATTTTTATTTGATGGAAAATTTCCAACTTTGATTTCAAATATCTCTTCACTAAGACCAAAACTCGAGAGTCCGCTTCCTGATTATTGTTACCGAGGTCAAAACGCGTCTCTTGATACCATTCCCGATAATTTCGGACGTGTTTTAGAAGTTGTCTCCTCAAGGTAACAATTACCAAAATTCACTTCACGTTCGCCATATCCTGGCCTACCGAACGATTTTCTCGGCTGAAGACGAATATTAACATTGTTGTTGCGATTATTGATATCTATCCCCTTGAAAGATGTATACTAATGTTGTCCTAATTTCAGGTACTTAGTAACAATTGCGATATAGGGGGTGGTTATGAACTCTACTAGACCATATGGGATTAGCGCTATAGGCGATGCGCACCGTAGGAAGAGGGTAAGTCTTATATTATTACATAGATATATGTGCACCCAACAATCATTTCTGTAAATATTTTTCAAAATAGATTTGCTGCAATAAGCGATATGTAGGCTTTTGTAGTTGTAGTTTCTTTGAAAATCTTGATAAACTTCCAGAAACTTTCAAGAAAAACTTTTACTGATTATTTAAATTTTTAAAGTGAAATGCAAATGTTTATAAAAATTCAGAAAAACTATGTATCAGTTTTTTTTCTCTTTTCAACTTAAATTATTTCCAATTCTTTTCAAACAAGATTGTATCTAAGAGAATGATGGTAAAAAATCATGGATGCATCTTAATCACTTCTGAAAACTAATAATAGTTGGTTGGTTTTATTGCAATATCCAACTAATATACAAAATATGGTTTGAATAAAGTTAAAAAAAACTTTTAGAAAGCTTTCTTTAAAATCTTTTTTATTGGTTTATCTTAATAAGCCTTTTAATAACTTGTCGTTTAAATTAAACAACGTTTATTTTCAAACGTTTTACAATTAAAGCTTTTTAAAGATTTATTTCCAAGTTTACTTTGCTGGTTGGGTGTTAACAAAAAATATATATTTTTCCATATGTACATTTGAAAGAATGAACATATATGTATATGTATATGTATACGAGGGTGGGACCATCTGCTACCAACTTGTCGTGGCAGATGGATAGATTTTCAGTGGCAGATTGGTCCGCCTTTCTGCGTTAGGTTTTCTTTGGCCTCGATATCGAGTGCAATCGCGTTTTCTGTGGCAGAATGGATCGCCCTTCTGCGGTAGGCTTTCTGGTGTCCTCGTTAAGGGTAGCGAGTGAAGGGTGGAAAATTTTGGGATAGGGGCGGTTAAAACGGCAGGGAGGTGATGGAAGGGGATGGTTAAGATGAGGCCCCGGGCCTCTCGCCAGCCATTCCCTCCATAGGGAGCAGAATCAGCTTAACCAACGGTCTTCTGATCTGCCCCTTCTCGGTCATGAGGTCCACTACACGCACTCGGTTATCTTCGCCGGGGTGTACGTGGGTAACTCGGCCGAGCCTCCATTCATTGGGAGACAAGTTGTCTTCTTTGATGACAACGAGATCCCCCACCTTAATATTTTGTTTCGGATGCTTCCACTTCACTCGTTTTTGAAGTTCGGATAAGTATTCCACTTTCCATCGCCTGCAGAAGGTTTGATGAAGAGCCTTGAGCTTCTGCCACCTATTGATAATGGAGGCAGGGCTCTCATTCACCTCGGGTTCTGGCGGAGCCAGGAGATGACTTCCAGTCAGGAAGTGCCCAGGGGTCAAGGGTTCCAGGTCCGCGGGCTCATTTGAGGCTGGACTAAGTGGCCGCGAGTTGAGGCATGCCTCAATCCGGCACAATAGCGTATGGAATTCCTCATGCGTGAATTTATGAGGCGAGGCTAACTTCTTGAAGTGGCTTTTGAAGCTCTTCACGCCCGCCTCCCAGAGTCCCCCCATATGTGGAGCCCCGGCCGGAATGAAATGCCATGTCATGGCTTGATGGCTATGCTTGGAGATAGCCTTGTCTCGGGCTTCCGAGATAAATTCTTTAAATTCAGATCTCAAAGATCGTGAAGCGCCGACAAAGTTGGTACCATTGTCGGAGTAAATGTTTCTCGGACATCCTCGTCTAGCGATAAAACGTGAAAACGCTGCTAGAAAGGATGGGGTGCTAAGATCACTGGTCGCTTCCAGATGGATCGCTTTAGTCGTGAAACAAACAAAGAGGCAAACATAGCCCTTTGATAATCGACATCCTCTACCGCGGTAACTTTTAATGTCGAAAGGCCCGGCAAAGTCCACCCCGGTATTGGTAAACGCGCGAGTGAACGTAGTGCGTTCGCAAGGAAGGGTACCCATAAGTTGGGTTTGCGCTCTTTTTTTATAAATGGTACAGACCTTACAGTTATGGATGGTGGCCCTAATCATGTTCTTGACATTCGGAATCCAATATTTGGTGCGGATGAGACGGAGCATCAGTTGGCTTTCCCCATGGAGAGAGAGTTGATGTATCATTTGTACAGTCAGACGCGTCAACCTACAATTGTATGGCAGTATGATTGGGTGGCGCTCGTTATAAGCGAGGTCTTGAGACGCTCCAAGACGACCACCCGCCCTAATAATATCATCTTTGTCGATGAATGGGTTGAGTGGCAATATCTCGCTTTCCTATCGATTACCTGTCCCTTCTTCAAGTTTACATATTCCTCCTTATAATGTTGCTTCTGATAGAGTTTAATCAAGAGTTGCGTCGTGGTCTTGATCTCACCGGATGAGATTAGGCACGATTTTTCCTGAAAGGAAGCTTTTGTCTTGGGATGAGTTCTTCGAAAGAATCTCATAATATATGATAGTACCCTCAAAGCCCTCGGTAAATTCGAAAACCGGTCAAGAATCTCGTTTGCGTTGCGTTGATATTGCGTAGGCCTGCGCTCTCTTTTCCTCCACGGATGTACTATACTCCTTTTCTTGTACTGGCCATTGGGAATTGTCTTCTTGTAGCCAAGAAGGTCCCTGCCACCACAAAGAATTGTTGACCAAATCCGATGCCGGTAGTCCTCTGCTTCCTAAGTCTGCTGGATTCGTTTCCGAATTGACATCAAGCCAGTTCTTGCTGCCGACTAGGTCGATGATTTTTGTAATCCTGTGTGCGACGAATGTTGACCAGGAACAGGGTGGTTTCCTTATCCATGCCAAAACGATGGTGGAATCCGTCCATAGGTACTGTTTCACTGGTCCAAGTTTGATGTTTCGGAATATTGATTCCATCATTTCCGCTAACAGTACTGCTCCGAAAAGTTCCAAACGCGGAAGTGAGATGGTCTTCACTGGTGCTACTCTGGTTTTGGCAAGGAGTAGATTCACGAAGATATCATCATTCCTTTTGACTCGCATGTAGACAGCTGCAGCGTATGCCTTTTCCGAAGCATCGCGGAAGTGAGATGGTCTCCACTGGTGCTACTCTGGTTTTGGCAAGGAGTAGATTCACGAAGATATCATCATTCCTTTTGACTCGCATGTAGACAGCTGCAGCGTATGCCTTTTCCGAAGCATCGCAGAATCCAAGTATTTCGACATCATCTTCTGGTGAAAAGTTTACCCATCGTGGTATCTTTATGTTGTCGATTTCGTGGTATTGCTGTCTGAAGTTTTGCCATCGTTCCAATGTATTGGACGAAACTGGTTCATCCCAATCGGTGCCCTCTAACCAGATGTTCTGCATCAAAATTTTTGCCACAATGACCATTGGTTCAAGCCATCCTAAAGGGTCGAAGAGTCTGGCGATGGCGGATAGAATCGCTCGCTTTGTCAACTTTTCACTTTCTTCTAGTGACCCTGCTTTAAAGTAAAACAGGTCTGAATGGGCATTCCATCTTATTCCCAATGCCTTAACGGTGCTGGTATCTTCGAATGCCAGAAAATCCTCGGTCAGCCGATCCGATATCGGGAGAATTTCCTCGTTGAGAATTTCCTCAGCATTCGAAGTCCATTTTCGTAGTGGGAAGCCCGCGGAGAGTAAGACTTGTCGAATCCCATTCCTCGCGTTAATGGCCGATGCGAGTGTGTGTCCCCCCGCTAGTACGTCATCTACGTACATGCCTTCCCTAAGTATGCTAGATGCTGTAGGGTGAGAACTCTCTACTTCATCTGCTAGTTGTAAAAGGGTTCTAATTGCCAGATAAGGCGCACAATTAACCCCGAAAGTGACCGTTTTCAACTCGTAAAGGCTTATGGGTTCCTGAGGCGATGTTCGATAAATAATCCGTTGGAATTTGACGTAATCATCGCTCATCCAAATTTGCTTATACATCTTTTCGATGTCACTATTGAAAACGTACCGATACAGTCTCCATCGCAGTATAGGTACTGGAAGATCTGATTGTAGTACTGGGCCTGGCAGGAGAATGTCGTTCAAACTTGTGCCATTTGCCGTTGGGCTCGACGCATTGAAGACGACGCGTACCTTAGTGGTGGTACTCTCCGCCTTTACTACGGCGTGATGGGGCAAAAAGTAATTGTCCGCCGAATCGGCTGGTACAATGGCAGTAACTTTTCGCATATGCCCTAATGTCTCGTATTCAGACAGGACCCTTATATATTCGATGCCTAATTCTGGGTTCTTTGCTAAACGCGTTTCGTTTCTAAAAAATTGTGAACACGCCCGCCTAAGAGACCCTCCTATGTTTATCTGATCTGGGTAGTCCTGTCTGAATGGAAGAGAGACGACATATCTCCCATCCTCTCTACGACTTGTAGTTTCCCTATATAAATCTTCGCAGTACTTGTCATCTGCGTTTGGGCTTTTGTTTCTGGGCAGATTTTCCCACTCCCAGAATGCTGTAAGCTGTTTGTCCAAAGCAACTTCGCTGTAGAAGGACACTATATTTCTGGTTGGATTCGGTGCTTCTATGCACCCGGTTAATATCCAACCGAACACCGTTTCTTGCGCGAGAAGTGTACTAAGTACATTCTTTTTCAGCCCACTCAATATAATTTGCGGATATACGTCTCCGCCAAGTATAATATCAACTTCCTCGTTGATGTAGAACCGCTTATCTGCCAAGACTAAGTCTGGGAAAGCCTGCATAGTCGTAGCATCGATATGGCAGGATGGCAGATTCCCAGTTAGTTTGGCTAGAATTAGAACTGATGTTGTTAAGCTGAAGCAAGGGTCCACTGGTGAACGGAGTTCAATATTGGAGGCCTCCTTGACTTGAGCGGACACGGCATTAGTGATGCCCGAAACTTGAGCATGCATCCTTTTTGCCGGTAAATTGATTCTGCGTTTGAGTCGTTCTGTCATAAACGAGCACTCTGAACCAGAATCAATCAGTGCTCTTGCTGGGAAGTCTGTACCATTATGGTGAATGTTTACTCGAGCTGTCCCTAGCAGCACACCTGCGCTTGAATGCACATGGCAGGATTTAACGTTTCTGTTTATGGCCGAAACAGATTTTTCAGCTTCCCGTCTCTCTTGTGCCTGTTTTGAAGTTGAGGCAGCATTATCAGCATGATACTGATTAGGGCTGGTGGTTGCCTGCGTCTTAAGAGACGCCGCATGCAGGAGCGTATTATGTCGAGAGTGGCACTTGTTGCAGTCATAAGAACTGGTGCACTTCGACACAGTATGTCCTGGGGATAGGCAGTTCAAACAGCCCTTGGTGGATTTGACAAAGTTAATTCTCTCCACCGGAGTTAATTTGAGAAAACGGGGACAGTTTCGCAATCTGTGGGTATTCGATTTGCACTTTGTGCACAGTAGTTTAGTCACGTTTGCTTGGTATGTACCTAGTCTTTTTGCAGGGGTTTCGTTGGCAGTCCGCGTACTTTGCGGCTTTTGCACTTTCGAAGAACTCCCTATGAACCCAGACACTGTTTCGAGTGTCTGGAAGCGGTTGGACAAAAATTTGTCCATATCCTCCCACTTGGATATTTCCACTTTGTGGTCTATGCTTTGCTCCCATAGACCAAGCGTACTCTCCGGCAATTTCGTCGAACACAAATATGTTATAATTGCATCCCAGTTCGAAGTGTCAATTTTATGACTTCGCAGGGACGAAAGGCAATTATTTATTTCGCGCTGAAGTGTTTTAATTGCACTACCACATTCACTCTCTACCTTTTTCAAGTTGAATAAAATTTGGAGTTGCGAGTTTACTAGGATACGTTTGTTTTCGTATCGCTCGCATACATTTCTCCAGGCCGTATCAAATCCCTCATTCGTGAGCGGACATTTTTTCACGATGGAACAATTTCTCCACTGGTGTTAGGCGTTTATTTAAGATATATATGGCCGTGAACATGTCACGAAATGTTGGCCATGACAGATAATCGCCCTTGAAAACTTCAGTATCACATGGAGGCAGGCGGATACTGTGTTCAAATTCGGGCTTTTCTTCAGATTTGTTTTCTGGTTTGTTGTATGTCGCTTGGCGTGTAGCCATGTCTGACATGCAGCGTAAATATACTGCATATGATCTCTTATATTTCTGTTTGACAGAAACTATACCAGTGGCCTCTAACTTATCTGAATTAAGTAAGTCGTCATAAGCCGTTCTGGTTTTTCTCCACATTGCCTTCAAGTCCTCTTGTTGAAGCCCAAGAGTGTACTTGCTGTGGACTGAGTCCTCTAATTCATTGTAGTCTGATTCGAATTCAAAAATCGAATCAGCCAGCCTAATGAAACTTTCCATATTTTGGACTTAGAGGATCTGTAGAATCAAAACAAAACCGAAAAAATATAGCTGAAGGTACGATGAACTGCTCAACCGTACAAGATAAATGCTGAATAGAAAAGGTAAAGCCAGTATTTTACCCAGGAAAATCAAAAAAAACCCACCTCAATAAAATTTTAATCAACTCAATTAATGTATATATTACTTCAATGATATTTATTTATAATTAATTTTATTCATATATTGCAGACTTGGCCGATTTGTCTGACGAATATTTTGTTTGCTACAGAAGCAAAAGTTAAACAAAATCTTTGCGACTTACTCGCCACCCACACGTATAAGGGGAATATGTATATATATGTGTGTATGTGTTGCCGCAATAAAGAAATACACAACAAACACAGATAAAGTGCGCGGTGTATCAAACGAGCGAAAGTGAATATTAAATGAAGAAATGTGAAAACAAAGAAAAGTGCTATAAAAATAGTGAATTTTATAAGAAAATAATAAAACTAGCCTTCGATTAAAATTCTGTTCTGTTTATTACCGAAAAAAAAACAAGTGGAAAAACCAAAAACAAACTGAAGATCGAAAGGCTAAGTGAACTTATTGTGAAAATGAGGTTATGTTACCTCTTGCCTTGCGCTGTGTCCAAAAAACCTTACCACTGGTGGGGGGATAATCCGGATAGTCACAAGGATTTTTAAGCGTTTAATTTAATTTAAAATTTAAAGAAAACTAAAGCACTTAACTGAACCAAAAAAAAATCACTATTATTAAATATTCACTAAACGCACTTACGTTTGATTACACTCGCGGGCGGCACTTTTATACAATTGTATGCAACACACAAAAAAAAAACTAAGTGGCAAGAAATATACAACTTACGTGCTTTGATGTGGTGATTGGCCGAATTGAATTTGTTGTATATACGAGTTTGTTTGAGTTGTTGGTTTTGGTATGTGGCAGAGTTGTTTGTTGTGGTATGTGGTAGAGTTGTTTGTTGATATTGCGGCGATATTGCGGCAGTGCGTGAAATATTGAGGTTTTCTTATGGCAGAGTTGTTTGTAATTGCGGCAGAGTGTATGGCAGAGTTGTTTGTATTGACCCACTTATGGTTGTTTAGTATCAAATCTCCAATTTTTGTTGTTGTGGACTGTATGCAGGTTCCTCTAGACGGGGAGATGGACCATGTAAATTCGAGCGTGGTGCTAACTGGGAGCGGCGGTGGCTCAAAAGCACGGCGGTCGAATTTGTGCTCGAAATAGAAAATAAACAAGAAACGAGAATTCTCGTTATAAAAAGGTGGCCGTGTATTTATATAAATATAATGATGAACAATTAGTTTACCTTGGTGCGGGCGAAAAATCCTGGGCTGGCCGTGATGTGGTCGTGTCGACTGTCTCTGGAAAAGTAGACGGTTTTTCGATCGAGGACAACCGTTGAACCTGAAAATTATCCTCCGGTTTTAAGGGGAGGTGAACCCACACATGCGCACCCCCATGCATGTATATGTGTGCTGACAAAACACGAATATGCATGCATGCCCACACAGGTGGGTGGGTTGGTGTGAGTGATTGGAAGGGCGCTAAAGTTACATTAGGGTGGCCCATTTTTTAAGACTTTAGGCATCTCGCCTAAACAATTGGGAAGGACCTCTCCGAGCCATTCGAAACTAAGAAAGGCTTCAGACAGGATCACCCCCTATCATTCGAATTCCTTAATTTTGATGGTGGAAAAATAACACAAGCTGTAAAACTGGACCGCGCGGGAATAATGTTTTATATTCCTACGCCGAAAAACTGTTTTGTGGTGAACGTGGGCAAAACTAAGTGCATTCTGTCATCAAGCAAAGAGTCAGCGCATTTGTGTCTTGGTAACCACGTCACTGTTGTTCCGTTTTCCTGGGAAACATCATTAACACCAATGTCAGTTATGTTCGAATAGATGAAGATGCTCCCATCCAGAAGTTTTTTTTTCGGCACCTGCCAGTGGAAGCAAAGGAGCAGGGAGAGCACACTCCGATGGCAAGACCAAGAGGTTACCCATTTGCGATCAAGTATCGGTATAAATCGTTAGGCGGTTAAGCACTATATAAAGAAGAAAAACTAAGAGATTGACCTCATATGACTCTTCACCAACTTTCATTATTCTACCATTATTATTAATTTAATTTCTTGGGATGTGCCGCGCCCCCTCCTTCTTTCTTGTGGTCTTAGATATTAACCCCATTAAGATCTTTAGCAAGATTAACCTTATATAACTCCTTGCCAATTTTCAGGAGTGGATTTGCGTAATTCGATATCGGGGAAACACTAGTATCAAATGATAATTTTGCATTCCCTAAGAATAAGTCGATTTATCGTATCGAACTGTTTCTTAGCACATCATCTCTCGTTTTGCTTCTTTGTAAGGAAAAAAATTTGATGATGCTGGCAATTCCACATAGACAAATTAACAATGATACATACAAACAAATTATTCAAATTTACCATGAGCATACTATAAGCTGCCGCTATTATGGGATAGTAATAGTGTGCTGGCATACTATGCCGAAAGGTCCCGGAACATAATTCTTAATTGTGAAATGTTTCCGCCGAAAAAAATAGCTCTTACTTTTTTCATTTGTTAATTACTCGAAGTTTTAAGGTTTTTTGTTGTTTTGCTATGCCACGATCAACTGTTTTTCGCATGAAAATCTTTCGGAGTAAAATTTCCCCAAGAGAAACTCCGTCTCCAAATGAAATCAAATGCGCTCTCTCCCTGCAAGTGCGTAAAACTTTCTCGAAACTGAACAGGAATTTGTAGAAACTTGCAAGCAAAGCAGTTGTTACTGTTTTCATTACAAACATTTTATGCTCGCGATCAAAGCTGTTATCTGTAAAACAGGCACATCAAGATGAAATTACACAGGCATTTCAATAAGGCGCATCCGATACAACCAAACTTAAGCGAATGATAGAAAGATATGCCGGGTGAGACCATGATAGAATTTAAAAACCAGGTGACTGAGGCTGATATTTTTTTTGAAGGCTATGGCTAAGATATCAGCAAGGCGAATCTATACCAGGTGATATCGCGGCAAAATCGTTGCTGTATACACACATCTACTTCATGTGTTTTGTTGTTGCTTTCGCTGCTTCTCCTGTCAGATTGCATACACATTTTTTATTTTGACTCTAGACGCCGCTGCTCATCTGTTCTTATGATTTCACCTGTAAGTGAATTCGCCTTGGATATCACACTTGAAATTATACACTAACAGCTCAACCATATATAAACGCACAGCGCTAATTTTCTGTCAGAATTTTCGGATGTTCATGTAATTTGTATGAGAACAACCGAAATTGAATTCCGTGCGTTAAAAGCTAACTCAAAATCCAAAATTTGTTTGCGTGACTGAAAACAAACTTTTTTATCAACGTATAGTAAACAATTTATACAGAAAATATATACCAGTATTCCAAATGGCCTAATCGCACTGATAGTGTTGCAATGTTCGAGCGATTCCCAAGTTTTAGCCCATGCCGAATCCTCAACAAAAACCACCTTAATACATATAAGTATATTTAAACAGCATGGATACGCGACTATATATACCCCATCCAGGTTCCGGCTGCTAATACTTCTTCCGGTTTAGGTCAGCTGTTGGTGGTGTCTAATAAACTGCGCCACTATTCATATGGTATCAGGAAGTTTTCTATGCAAAAACTTTATTGAGCTGCGCCGAAGGAAATTGTGTTATCACATTGCGCTGATACTTAGAATTAATTTACATCAAGAACATTGTGAATACATACAAGTGGCGAACGTGTAACAGAAACATTCACATAGATAACAGCTGTTGTAACCTGATTCGATGGAACGAAACATTTATTTAATTCTTACGTAAAGCTAATAGAATAAGTTTAGCCGGGCCACAATATATGTTAACACGGCGAAGTTAGAAAAGACCAGTCCTTGAGGAGGAATACCTGCCTATAAGTAAGAAAACCCTGGGTTTCTTATAACCCGCATAAGAGTAAAAATTTACGTTTGTTTATTTCGAAAAAGACTCATAACTGAACTCCTAACTCCTATAACTTTACATAAAAATTATACATACGAAGAAGCGAATTTTAAAAAACGAAGGAGGAATTTCACCTTTCGAACAATTTGGGGAATAACTGAAATTAGGGGTTGCTACTCGTATTGTGTTTGGATTTCATAGCATCGATTTTTAAATTCTTAATGACTTCATTTAGTTTAAAATATTTTATTTTAAATTTAAATATTAAAAGTAGAATGATTACAAAAGGTGTGAAAAATGACAAAGAAATGTTTTGTAATAAAGTACAAGAGGTGATTTTCAATAGAGACAACCCGGGTCATTCCGGTACTATAGAACCGGATGTTGTGAGAATGTATCAGTGCCAGTCATACTTCTTTATTATAAATTTCAAATTGTGATTTACAAAATGGTAGTTTAAAATATTATTGACCCAAAGGGAAAACAAAAAGAAAAATTAAACGTACAAATTATAAATAGGTATATGTATATATATATATATTAAGTTAAATAATAAATTTATTTAAATTTTTACCATTCCCGACGAGAGAAGAAATTGCAGTTTTTCGTAAAGGCAGGGGGATAAGAGAATGGAGGAATTGGCGAACTTACAACGATCAAGAACCGGGGAATAATCAAAATTAAGCAGGAAACACATTTATTACAGGTGGTCAGATGAATTAATGTTTAAAACTTTAAACAAACCAGAAAAGTAAAAACAGCTTCAATTGCCATGCAAAAACGTAGAAAGAATAGGCCCAAGTTGACCGATGCAGATGTAGATGCCGATTCTTTCTTATAATTCTGTCTACAGATTAGTGTGATCTACGTTTGTTATCCGGCAGATAGCTTCTTTTGATGAGAATCTTTTCTGAAGCATTTTCATTTTTCATGTTACAAATAAAGACCAACCCACTGCGCATTTTTTTTTTGGCAATATGAATACAACATTAATTATGAAACTAATTCTTAAAGTAAGTGGTATGAAGACGTTAAACGTATTTAGTAAATACAATTAAAACTTACCTAGAATTTGCGATTCCAGCTTGTCGATTCTCCGGATGATTACAAGAGCCGTCCATTGTTCTGTATGCTGATTTCTCACATTTAGCTGGAGGCATAGCGCATACAGCTACCCCGCCAGTGGGAAAATGTGCGCCATAAGCTAAGTTAAACTGAGCAAACGGATTACTTGGAGCTGGAGATGTTTCCGAAACAGCATTCCTGTTAAAATATATGAATTTATTGTTATCAATGTACATAAGTATAAAGCGGTGGTCATCTGGGACCACTGAAATTCAACATGGCTTTATGTCTAGTATGAATTAACGTCCCTATTCTAGTGTGGTAAAAACATTATTTTTAACGGCAATGACATCATCTGACAACTTTTACGCACACAACACAATGCATGCTTTATACACTTGTGCTCAAACAATTAAGCCACTGTACTGAAAAATAATATTTCAAAGAGAAAATCATTCAAGTTATTTTGCAATTTTAATCTCTTACGTGCAAAAATTATTTATTTTCTTTGCAATGTCTATAGAGGTGTACAAAATCCCGTTAAATTTTGTCGTTTGCGAAAATTTTGAAGTTTTTCGCTCCTTATTGGTTTTCCGTGCTCACATAATTAAGCCATTTTAGAAAATACTGTGATCTGCAGACAATATGAGGTAACTTACTTAGGAAAAAAATTAAAGGTTAATCAATTAAACTGTTCTTAAGGAGATTATTTCAAAAAAAAATGAAGCAAACGGCCAAAAACAGAAGAAGAGTTTCCAGAAGTATAAGAAAAGTGTGTAAAGTAGCAGAAGTTTTAGGTTTTTCTAGAGAAAGAAAATGACCAAGAAACACGACCCCGAACGACAATCGGCTAATAGCTCACTCGGGTATACTGGATACTTTTAAGACATACGAGTACACGGAAATACGGGCATATATAGAACAGTGTTATAATATAAAAATATCGTCCAAAACAGTCCTCCGGCGATAGGCGGAAAAATCCTTGAATAGACGTATCGCACGATGTTACCAAAATGTTACTAAAAAAACATCAACCGGAGGCTAGACTTTGCTATAAAGTATCACCAAAAAGATGGAAAATTATTAAATTTAATCGTATCGAGTAAGTTTCATGTGTTTGGAAATAATGGTAGACCTTATGTCAGACGCCCGCCATTACAGGAACCCATGTATACAAAAAATACACCGTTAAACATGGTGGCTCATCCGTGATGGCATAGGGATGCTTCACCCCATCTGGGGGTAGGCCCGATTGTACCAATTGAAGGGAAAACTAATGTACGGAGATCTTATAGCGGACCACTCAAATGGAAATTACTCTGGAAATCTATCACTTTCTTTGATTTTTCAATAAGATAACGGCCCCAAACAGTGTTCTAGGGTTGTTATGAGCTGGCTTAGAACCAACAGTATCAAATTTATCAAAAGGCCATTCGCGGGAAGAAACCCCCGAAATAAGACTGGTTTATGGTAAGTTATAAAGAAAGAATGGGAAAAATTACTTCGGCCCAATGTAGAACACTTGTGGCTACCATGAATAGCCGCTGAAAGAAAGTAATCTTCGAAAATGGTTATGTTTACCAACGAAATATCCGATGCTCATAAGAGTTTAACCTTGACTGCCTTTATTAAAACAATTCATAAACAAATGAGTACAAGAAGTAATAAGTAGCATATGCACATAAATACGTGCATACAGATGTATGTATATGAATAAATGCTTGTAGGTAAGAATGAAGAAATAAACAACAGAGAGTTGAAGATTACAATTTGTATTGATAGCTGATAGCAAATTATCGATTGTTACATATCAGGTTTTCAATTGAATATTAATACATATCATACGATAGGAGTGTCAGTTCCAAACAATGGTTCTCCAACTAAGTATTAGTTGAAAGAAGGTATATTTTGAGAAAAAACCTTAAATTTTTTAGCATTAATCGGATTTTTGCACAGATGGCTTAATTATATGAGCACAAATTTAGTACCTACGAAGGTTAAATCTTTTTATGCTCCAACATTTTAATTTTAACTCCTGAAATAAGTAGACAAATTGAATTGAAATGCATTTCCGTTAGTATTTTTGTAAACTTTAATTCGGGATTTCTAATAAAAATTGCGAAAAAAGAACTTGTATACTTTGCCGATCGTATGGCTTTATTATATGAGCACAAGTGTATGTATGGGAAGTCAAAAAACAGTGCTTTTACGCCTCTCACCCACTTCTAGCCGTTGCAACGCGTTCTACTGTTTTTGACTATTTCCTTAAAGCCCATGTAATGTTGACACGGCTGCGGTTCATGCAGGTTTCTTTCTGGAGGCGATCAAATAATTTTGCGTTTTAACTAGAATTTCAGAGCGATTCACGATAAAGTGCTTATGGTTTCGCATCATTGCGTAGCAAATTATCATTGCAAACCATTTGCATTACAAAAATAAAATTAAAGAATGTGAAACTGCCAAGCAATGAAAAATTAGCAATACTGAGACTAAATTGCATTAAATATAATTCAACAAGTAAATCCTGTACCACATTTCGACCAGCAAAATTTGCAAGAGCAAATATCTCACCGAAAGTTTTTAGTTGTTTCTAAAAGGCGAATTGATTATTCTAGCTGGATATGGTATTTTTTGCGTTTTGCAAGGTTGTTTTGCTGTTGGTCACTATGCTTTTTGCTTTAGCGATTTAATACAGGGTGGCTAATGAAAGCCGCTACCAAAAAAAAATTAAATTACTTTTTTTCTATTTAATGAATCTGGTTAATTTTTTTTTTATTTTGCAGATTGACTTTTACATTTAACAAAAATGGATAACTGGGACACTGAAACAAGAATTTGGATTGTCCGCCGCTATCACGCACTGGAGTCCGTAGTTTCGGTTCAAAGAGAGTATAGGCGCACGTTTGGCGGTAATCCTCCGAGCAGATGGGCCATAATAAGATTTGTAAACAATTTTGCCGAGCATGGGACAGTCAACAGAAGACCTTACCATCGAAACCCTTCAGTTCGAACGGAGGAAACAATCGCTGCTGTAGCTGCTGCCATACAAAACAATCCACGTGTTTCGACAAGAAGCTTATCTGCTCAAATGGGTGTAAGCAGACAGTCATTACAGTCAATTATGCACAAAGATTTGGACTTATTCCCATATAAAATTCAAATGGCCAACAAACTGAACGCTGCAGACTTGCCGATTCGCTTGGAATTTTGCCAGAAGATGCTTCAAATGGTGGAAGAGGATGGAAACATGTTGAACTGTCTTTGGTGTGCAGTTTCATCACGCTGCATTGTCGGGCCCTACTTCTTCGAAGAAAACGGTCACACCGTTACGGTTACTGGAGACCGTTACTTGAGCATGTTGAGAGAGTTTTTCTATCCAGAATTACGCCGAATGAGAATTTCTTTCAACTCTGTGTGGTTTTAGCAAGATGGTGCAGCTCCTCATATAGCCCAACCTGTTATGACAGAATTGCGACGAAAATTTTCCAATAAGCTGATATCCAGAAACTCCACATTCCGTTGGCCACCCAGGTCGCCTGACCTTACTGCACCTGACTTTTTCTTGTGGGGTTATCGCAAACAGGAAGTCTTCAAAGCAAAACCAACAAATTTGAATGAACTAAGGCAATCCATTCGAGAAACAATTGCGGCTATTCCTGTCTCAACTCTCCAAGCAGTAATGAACAACTTTTTGGTAAGATGCCGCACATGCATCGACGAGCAGGGGGGGCATTTAAATTCCATTATTTTTAAAACTAATTAAGCTATATTTAATAAAATTTAATGAGCTTTAACATGAATAAAAGAAAAATGAATTCCATACACTGAAAAAAAAATTATTTGAGTTTCTTAATGTAGCAAAATTCATCAGCCACCCTGTACAGTCGATCGACATACGGTGCATTTTCATGAAATTATATAATTTTCCCACCACATATGCAATTATTCGTGAACTGCCTTTGCGAATTTCAAGGCTGTACAAATCAAAATGTTCATCTGTAAAGCATCCTTGACCGTTTTCTGTTTGTGACAATTCAATATTGCCTTACTCAATTTACATTCATCTATATAAAAAGATTTACTTTTCATTTTATAAATAAATAAATAAATACATTTATGGCGCGATATACAACAGGTATAGCGTCCTAAGAGGTTTTTGCGCCAAGCTTCTCTTCCAATTTGTGGTGTGCCGATTTTAATTTTCCCTACAATTTGGTGGGACCTACAGTTTTTTGCCGACTCCGAACGGCATCTACAAAGGAGATGAATTTTTGCTGAAAAGCCTTCCATGGCAGAAATACACTCGGAGAGTTTGCCAAACTACTGCCGAGGGGCGACCCCGTTTTGAAAAAACTTTTTCAAACCACTTTTGATGTTACTTGTACCAAAGCTCGAAATTTGGACCTTCGTTGTGGTAGTCCGGCAACACCACCGCTACACCACGGCGGCCTGTGTATTAATGTCGAGTTAATTAAATATTTTTTTATTCATTGCGGAGATATTTTTCTTGGATAATAACTGCAAACGGTGCAACCTTAGGAGTTGGACGCCAATCCTGCGCCGAGACAGTGAAACCATTCAGCACGACGAGAACGTCCCTGCGGGTTAGGGGTTTAGAATATGCCCGAGGTAGGCATACCGGTTGTAAGAGGCGACTAATGTGCACAAAGGTAATGACGTGCAACTCGATGGCGGATCTACCGATATGATGCCTCTCACCTCTCATCACCCATCTTATCATTCCTTATGGAAGGAGGGGTGACATGACCTAGAAGGTTTCACTGGTCATAAATCGCTACCACGACAGTCGGGCAGTACCGCAAGGGAGTACCGAAGCGTACCGGGTTCCAATCCGGCAAAGGACTGTTAATTCGACAACACTCCCTAAAACCTTCGGGGAGTGTTTTTGTCGTTACCACAACAACAACAACAACAGCACGACGAGAAGTGGTAAATAGAAAAGAACATAGAACAAAAAGGTTGAAGGCTACGAATGAAGGGACACCATAAAGCATCAATTCGCGGGAAGGTAACCTCGGAATACAGGGCACTAATAACAGCACTGTCACTAGAGCACTCTAATGTTCCATAAAGCCGCTATTAGTTTTAGTTAAATATGCAATCGAATCTGGATATAGTGAACTAATTTTTGCAAGGCCTGTTCACAGTATTCAGGTTGGTCACTATATTAAGGTTGACATTTTTTATTCAAAATTCAATTTTGTGGATGTAAGCTCAACAGATCATTGCATATATGAATGTATATTGAAGGAATTGGAGAAAAGATGTTTGCTTCTCCACTTCGGAAATTGACTTTTGTACCGCCTTTTACGTAGCCTTGTCAATACTGTTATGCCATCGTAGTCAGCACTGCAGTTCTGCCGTTTTTATAGGATTTCCGATCTGTCCTTTACCATAAATCTTTGCCAAGGATGAAACACGAGCTCCTTTTCCAATTTTTTCAACCATTTCAGTTTTTTGCTTTCACGAAAGGAATTTCCTCGCAGGCATGATGACACTAAATTTATAAGCACACAAAAACGTTTATAAACATATAAAAGAGTGCACATTCACTCAAAAGCGGTTTTCATCGGGCAAGAAACAAATAAAAACTAGCATCAAATAGCCGCAGCTTTTCCAGTAATAAATATGAAATGGGCGATTTCTGGGAATACTCGACTTCATTTCTGGTTAATTTTTGTTTGTCAATTTATTCTTGCCGTTGTGTTTAAAATTTTGTTCACTATTTCGAGGCTTTCCATTGTTCACTATTTAGAGTACATCATGTTAAAATTTCGGTGTTCACTATATCGAGGTGTTCATTATAGCGGGGGTTCACTATATCCAGATTCGACTTTGCTTTAATAATGATAATAACTATTCTTCAATTCAAACTTTCTACACTCAACCATTCTTATAACCTTAGATCGAGAAAGCGGTGGCGTTAGCGGGATGGATATAATTGAACTTAACTAAAACTTAAGCTATAACAGCCTTATTAATAAAAAAACGTTAACACATTATAAACGTTTAATAGTAGAAACCTATTTAATTTGATAAAGCTTTGTAACGATTTTTGAACTATCATTTGTTTATAAGGTTTTGACGAATACTAATTTTAAATCAAAATCTTACCAAATATTTGACAATGTTTTTGAAGCGTTGACGCTCTACCTAGTCGTCCGTCCCCTTACCCAGCATTGTAATCACTATCTTCTAACGGAAGACACTGAAAAATGGCAGTTTCAATAGGGTAGGAACAGAGTTAAGTTGGTATTGGAATAGTATGCTCCATTGAACAGGTAAAAATATGGTTCGTGTCTTTCGGGATACACCACATACTGGGCAAACAATTGGCATGTCAAGGTTCGGCTTGAATAGGTAGTAGTTTAGCCCATCGCAGCATCCAGATCGATGTTGGGGAAGAGTGACTCTTGTCTCCCTAGTCACTGTGCTTATCGTCACCTCAATTCACAAAGACCCTAACTAACAAAATTATTTTTTTTACATTAGAGTCAACGTATTAAAATGAAAATAAATGACTTTTGTGAATTTGTTCAAATGCAGTTTCTGCACAAACAAGACATTGAAGTGGATCTTGAAGAAAAATTTCAGATACATTTGATTTTGCCTACTTTGTGCCAGTTGGGGCTTTTTTCTTTACAAAATAAAATAAAAGTAGTTAGGGTTTTATGTGGTGTGAATAAATGAAACACATTTTTTACAGAAATTGATTCCGATAACTACAAAGCGTAATATAATTAACACTTCAGACCATGGTACAAATATATAAAGGTAGTTTTATTTCTTCTTCTTCCCCGCCATTGCCATATTTTGACATAAAGAGTGTTTGTGACATTTCCTTTAGAAAATAATTTTAACAAATACCATATAAGATCATGTGTCAATGTCTATTACAAAAACTATAAATTTTGTTTTAAAAATGTAAGCAAAATTTTTGAAAATTCAAAGAAATTTTAGCAAAATTTCCAACTTTTTTCTTAGAATTTTCAGAATTTTTTAGAGTATGGAGTTCTGTAGGCCATTCAATTTTAGTATAATAATGTGTTAATCTTAAGTTAGTAGCACATTTTGCTGATTTTTGGCACATTTTTTTTCTTTCATATAAATAAAATTGCGTTGATAAACTTGTATGGAAAAAAAGACAGAAGTCTCCAAGAAAAAAAAATTTCCAAAAGTCAGCAAAATGTGTTACGAACTTAAGATTAACACATTATTATACTAAAATTCAATGGCATACAAATAGCGAATTTTCCGTACATTTTTAAAACAAAATTTATAGTTCTTATAATTGACATTGACACATGCTTTTTTATAATCTTCGTTAAAATAACTTAATTAAGGCCAAAATTTGTGAAAATCTCCGAAAACTGCTGTACCAATACTTATGTTCACCACGTATGTTCGTGAAAAAAATCGAAAGGTAAGTAAAATATTGGTCTAGTTTTTGCACTCACATAAATAAAGTATTTATTTACTTTAATCTATTTTTAGCAACATGAGCTGTATATTTAGAAAATACACAAACACCATATCTACGTGCAAAGAAAGAAAAGCAAAGTTTTGCCAACTCCCGTGTTGTTGTTGTGGTAACGACAAAAACACTCGCCGGAGGTTTTGGGGAGTGTTGTCGAATTAACAGTCCTTGGCCGGATTTGAACCCGGTACGCTCCGGTACTTCCTTGCGGTACCGTCCGACTGTCGTGGTCGCGATTTATGACCAGTGAAACCTTCTACGTCATGTCACCCCTCCTTCGGTAAGGATAAGATGGGTAATAAGAGGTGAGAGGTATGAGGTATCATAGGTGAGAGGTATCATATCCGTAGATCAACCATCGAGTTGCACGTCATTACCTTAGTGCATATTAGTCGCCTCTTATGACCGGTATGCCTACCTCGGGCATATTCTAAACCCCTAACCCGCAGGGTACCGTTTATGAGGGAAAACGGGGTAAACGCATGCATGATAACTGCAGATGCGGTACCAAAAGAACCGAAAATACAAAATGTTGCATTTAAAATTCAGCATGAACAGCCCATAGAAATGTTTCATGAAACGCCTAAAAATATAAAAATATCTTATAACTTTAAACGAGTTATTCTTGTATATTTGTATATCCACTACTATCTCCGGAACGACTTAACCAATTTGGATCAAATTTGGTATATGGGTAGTATCCTTTGTTTTAAGATTTTCTACTTTGGTGTTGCCACTTGGGGTGGTTCATACGGTTGCCACCTATATAAATTTTTTTTAAATATTAAGCAATGTATATGAATATGGGTATTAAATGAAAGATATTTTAGGCCGTATACCAACCAAAGTATTTTCGAGTAGGGTTGCCACCTAGGGTTGCCACCTGACCGCATTTTATTTATTCCTTCAGATATCGACCACTATCTCGGGAACGGCTAAACCGATTTCGATGAAATTTGGTAGATGGATAGTATGCTTCCTTCTAAGATTTTCTACTTGGATGTTGCCACTAAAGGAAGCTTAGAGGGTTGCCACCTTTCCGAATTTTTTGTAAATATTAAGCAGTATATGGCAATATGGGTATCAAACGGAAGGTATTTGAGGCCGTATACCAACCAGAATATTTTTAAGTAGGATTGCCACCTAGGGTTGCCACCTGACTGCATTTTAATGATTCCTTGGATTCCTATTTTGGAAATTTATGCTCTTGGTAAGTAAGATTATGCGACAAATTCGAAAAAAACCGAGCAAGGCTCGGTCACCCAGGTACTATTCATTAAAGAATGTAAAAGTAGTAATGTAAAAAAATATCTTAGTTGTAAGAGAATTCTAACAGCGGTTTTGATGCAGACACTTGGGTTCGTGTCCGAGAAAGGGTCTGATGAGAAGTTGGTGACTTCGAAACATGTCATCCCATACCATCGCTGTGGAAAGCTTTTTAATTTTTCTCTCATATGGAAATAACAAATAAAACATAAAAATTCGAGCACTGCTCCAACAACAATTACCATAACTATAATTGATACAGGTACAGTGCGGGTGCATAACAAATAACACGGAAGTGTTGATATGCAAAAAGGACATTCTGTATCTAAAACTGTTGTTGTTGTAGCGACTACTTAACCTGCCCAAAGTGTCACCCCTCTTCCAACACTGTCATCAGGCTCTTCTAACGGAAGTCCAAGAGACCTCGCGGCTTCGATAGGGGTGGACCAGAGTGAAATTGGTGTTGGAAGAGTAGGCTCAATTGAGCAAGTGAACAGATGGTGAGTATCGTGGAGAGACACGCCGCATGCCGGGCAGACATTTGGCATGTCAGGGCTCAATATGGATAGGTAAGAGTTTAGTCAGTTACAATATCCGGAACGAAGTTGAGCCAGCGTGACTCTTGTCTCCCTAGGCAGTTCGCGTTCCTCGTCGGCAACAGGTGGATTCACTGGACGAGACCTGACAAAGAAGTTTACCGACTCCATGTGGATGAGGTTGAGGGCCCGCCGGTGCACCATTGGATCAAACGGCGAGGAAATATCGTGCCGGATCTCGTCATAGTGCTTACGGAGGTGACTCCTTATTCTCCTGGGAGGCGGATTTTCGTTGAGCAGGCTCCTGCTCGGATGCTGCGGTTTATAGCAGTTGAACAGGAATTGCCTGGTCAACATCTCGCAATGCTCTTTAACATCAAGCATTTTTGCCTCACTATGAAGATGGTGCTCAGGAGACATAAGGAGGCACTCCGTGTCAGTTCTGAGTGCGGTGTTTTGGCAAGCCTGCAACCTCCTCCAATGTGTGTCTGCTAACCCCGGCGACCATATTGGCATCGCGTAGCTCAGAACCGGCTGGCCAATTGCCTTGTACGTTGCCAGTAACGTTTCTTTGTCTTTTCCCCAAGTACTGCCAGCTAGTGACTTGAGGATTTTGTTACGGCTTTGTACTTTGGTGGCAATCGCGGTAACATGAGCACCGTATTTGAACATGTTATCAAACGTGACCCTTAAGATTTTGGGGTGCGTGACAGTCGGAAGCTTAATGCCGTCGACGTAGACGTCTAATTCCATGGTCGCCTGCGCTGTCCACGTCGTGAATAAGGTGGCCGAGGATTTGGTCGGTGACAATGTCAGATTTCGTGCAGCGAAAAAACCGGATAGGGATGGAAAGTCGGAATTAATTCTTGAGCAGAGCTCGTCTACGGAGGGGCCAGTCGCCAGGATCGTGCAGTCATCGGCATAGGAGACGATCGAGACGCCTTCTGGTGGGGAAGGGAGCCTCGATATGTAATATTTAAACAAAAGCGGGGATAGGACACCACCCTGTGGCACCCCTTGCTTAATTATACGTGGTTTTGATCTTTCGCCTCTAAATTCAACCGATGACTGCCGACCACTCAGATAGTTGGCGGTCCAACGCTTTAGACAGGGGGAAGATTTGAAACCTCCAGGTCGTTAATGAGTTGCGCATGATTGACAGTGTCGAAAGCTTTCGACAGATCAAGCGCAACTAGCACGGTCCTGTCATTTGGACGAGATTGGTTGAGACCGACACCTATCTGTGTGGTGATGGCGTTTAGCGCGGTGGTAGTGCTATGCATTTTACGGAATCCATGCTGATGTTCGGCTAATCGCAAGTTAGCGGTATAATAAGGGAGCAAGCCCGTCTCCAGGGTCTTCACTACTGGCGAGATATCGGTCGATAGGACTCCCCCCCCGTTAGCCGGCTTGCCGGGCTTTAGTAGTGGCACCACCTTTGCCTGTTTCCATCTTTCTGGAATGACAAAGGTGGTCATAGACAGATTGATAGATTTGGCGTTCTTGGACCCCCGTATGGCCTCCCGAACCTCCGTGGTGGTAATGGCAATGGGCGCTTGGCTGTTTTTACGTTTTTGCGCTTCCCTAATGGCACGCCTGATATCCTTGTCAACCGGAGGATGCAGTACAAATTGCCGGCAGAAAGCGCTCGCGCATCTCTTTGGTTTCGACTGTACCTTATCACGGAAGGTGATGGATATTTTGTCGTTAGGTTTGGTCGGATTTGACAAGGATTTAACAGTGGACCATAATTTCCCAACACCAGCAGAGAGGTTACAGGACCTTAGGTGCTCCGTCCATTTGGCGCGTTTGTGTTGATCAATCAGTCGTCTGATTTCCGCATTGAGATCTTGAATTTGAGGATCCGTAGGGCCCAGCGTCGCACTTGGTCACGTTCTCCTTAATTCTACCTGACGGAATGTATTGATTGGAGGCTGAAGCTATGACCATGCGAAACGCTTTTTCCCCTTCTCGTACATCAGACGGGATGGGAAGAGCAGCGAAGGTGCTCTCAGTGAAGTTAGGAAGACCAACCTTATCAGATTTACTGAAATTAGTGAAAGTGCGATTCTCAGAAGTAACAAAGTAACTAGCGGTAAATGATCCGATGCAAGAGTGAGCATTGGTCGCCATTCAACGCAGTTTATGAGACCCGCGCTGACAATTGTGAGGTCTGGCGAACTAGAAAAATTTACGGCAACTCTCGTGGGGGCATCCCCGTTTACAGTGCAAAACGTCGAATCGTCTATTTGTTTAGCCAGTTCCTGTCCCCTACCATCAACCTGTAGGCTTGAGTGCCACAGATCGTGGTGTGCGTTGAAGTCTCCGAGAATTACACGATTATCGCCTCTGAGTAACGCACTGATGCCAGGGTGGTAATCCCTCGGACAGCAGGTGGCAGGAGGTATATAAATGTTAATGATTTGTAGGTCGACGTCGCCTGTTCGGACAACCATACCTTGACGTTCCAGGAGATTGTCCCTCGGCGTCAGGCTCAAATAGACAATATTGCACTGATTGGTGAGTAATGAAGGCGAGTCCGCCCCCAAGTCCTCTCTCTCGGTCACGCCGGTGGATGTTGTAGCCTTCACAAGTCCGAAGATTTGATCGGGCGTTTAACTTTGTTTCCTGAATGGCGGCGATCTTGATGTTCTGCCGCTTCATGAAACTCACTATTTCACTTACTTTGCCGGTTAGACCGTTGCAGTTCAGTTCTAGGACACGAAAGTTCTAAGGGGGAGAAATATTCACGCTGGGAGTCAAGGACTGGACTAGAAGACGAGGGATCCGAAGCACCGGAAGTTGGCGAATCGGTCGACGTTGTAGGTTGCGTAGCTCGACAACATGGCTTAACGTACGTATCAGTCCATAAGTTCCTGTTACCAAGTTGAGAACATATAAGCAGGTGACATAGGCAAAGGCAGGAGTTGCATTTGAATGATGTCGGAGGGGTATATAGTCGCAACCGACAAACAGAGCACATGGTGTAAGGGACCAGGAGCTGGTGGCTTTGGCTTACATTAGTGCTAAAACTATTCTATGAACACGCCTAAAAATATTCCAGTTTCCTTGGGTTGACATATGAAATATATGTACCAAAGAATGTATAAAAGGAATAAAGCAAATGGCACATTAAAGGAAAAATGCATCGTGACGCTACAGGGTATCATAGCTTAGTTGTTAGAGTACTCTAACAGCGTCTTTGGTGCAGGCACTTGGGTTCCCATCCCAGTGTCCGAGAAGGGGTCTGATGAGAAGTTGGGCACTTCGAAACATGCCATCCCATACAATCGCTGTGCATATCATTGTAATTTTTCCTCTAATATCCATTATTTGATTTTATTTTATTTTATATTATTTTATCTTATTTTATTTTATTTTATTTTGTGAATTGTTATTGGGCTTCAATTATTAAAATTTGTAAAAAGTGTTGAGGCCTTTTTTAAATTAAAATACCATATTAAATGTTTTTGTATTTCTAATTTTCGGAAAGGATTACATTTTCTAAGCTCTACGACAGGGAAAAATATCAGAATATCAGCGTCAACGTATAACCACACTCTAAGAAAACTTTACAGCAATACAAAGGAAAAACTAGAGAAATCTGATGAAGTTTACAGGATGTATGTGATAAGGTATATGTGTATGCGATAAGGTATATCTGGGGACAAAATTATTTCCGCACATATGTAGGTCAAATGTAAAACTAAGAAACAGTTTCCGGACCACAAGACAGCGTGGTCATCCCATTGTAAGAATACAGGGCACTACCCTGATTTGGATAATGTAGCTATTTTAAATGAGGAGAAAAATTACAGCAAACGTTACACTTTAGAGATGCTGCATATTACGAACACCTCTATAACAAAAGGATGAACTACAAAATAGACACTGATCAGCTGGCGCGCGTTTATCGGGATTTAGTTTTAAAACAACAGTGCAATAGTTAGAAACACCATATACCACAACAAAACAGTGGGATGATAGCCACAAGTATGAATGTATAATATGTACATAGGTATGTTCATAGAAACGAGTATGCCTTTTTGTTTGTCACTTCATGTATGTAAATTTTTGTTTATCCTTACGGTGTTTTAAATTGTTTATATTTTTTATTTATTTGACTTAGGCCCGGTTTTTCAGTCCTTGGTTAAACTCAGTTTAAACTAAGTTTGTTTAAACTCGGCATAAATTTAAACGCCAGTTAAACTGCAGAGCGGTTTTTCAGTGAGAGTTTAAGGCCGCTTTTAAGATTTTCTTTTTATACGGCAACATTGTTTTTTTTATCTAGATACGGCAACAGATAACATTTTTTTACATATTCAACGCCATTGCTTCTCCTCAGTATTGTAATAGTTAGGATTTCGCTAATTTCTATAATCACTTTCGTCAGATGATATATCCAGTATTTAATTAAATATAAAAATATCGTCCTTTTTTAATTGCGTTCAGTTTATTTTTTCACAACCAAAACCATCAAATATTCAAACAGCTGACAGGTTAACTAGAGTTTAACCCTGGCAAATTGGCCGCTTAAACTACGTTTAAACTTTGTTTAAAGTTGACTGAAAAACTGCGTAACAAGTTTAAGCTTAGTTTAACTGACAAATTGAGTTGAACTTGTACTGAAAAACCGCGCCTTATACGTATTATTATTTCGCTTATCTTGTTAGTCGGTAAAACATACTGAAGTGGTATTATGTATAGGGTGTATTTGTGCATTTTATTTTGTTTCATTTTATTAAACCTTTTACTTTGCCGGCTTGAGGTCCGATGCTTTTAATACAAAATTAAGAAGTACGGTGTTATTAATTCTGAACCAATATATTTCGGTTATACACAATAACCGTCATCAGGGTTAACTATAAACAAAGAACAATATAATTTACATAAACAATTATTACATACATTGTTTTACACGTCCTCCCTGTTCTACGTGGAGTTGTTAACTATTTTTGTTTGTTATCAATTTTTGTTTGTATCAGTTTGCGACGTCCGTTTTAAAATTAATTCTTATGTTAGTCGGTGTCTTCAATATATGCAGCATTTCCAGTGTAAACCTTTTTCCGTATTGTGGTTCTTGCTGAAGTACTTCTGTTTGGTCAAAGCTTGGGCAGTGGTGGTTGCTTGCAAAGTGGGTCATGAGTGCCGTTTTTTGATTATTTTTTATTAATTTCATTACAATATTTAAAATCAGATTTATGTTGTGCTAGTCGAGTTTTTAATTTTGATTTAGTTGTTCCAACATAAACTTTGCTACATGATTCTTTGTCATTTCCGTTACACGGGAATTTATATATGATATTACTTTTTTTAATTTTTGACTTGGTTTAGTTAAACATTTTCTTTATCGTGCTCATGAGCTTGTGTACTATTTTCACATCTTCTTTATTATAAACATCCGATGTAGATAGGCACTCAGATAACTTAAGTACATAAGTCACTGATTTAAATATTTTCGGGTTTTCAGTTTTTTCTTGACTACTTTGTGTTATACATCGTTTTAAAAGTTGTTTTATAATGTTATACGGAAAACCATTGTTTTTTAGTAATGCCATTATTTCATTCTTTATCTCTCTTCTTATACAGCCCATTGCTGTATTTATAATCATCGTTTTGGGATGCTTTAAATAAAAATTGATAACTCGTCCGGATGATATAGATTTCTTATACCACTTTGACTTCATTTGATTTCCTTGTCGGATTATAATTGAATCCAGATAAGGAAGTTTTCCGTCGTCCTCGTAAATTAAATATTTTTGTTGAATGAATTTAGTGCGTCAAGTGTGCTTTGTACCTTGTTTACATTGATCATTGCGAAAAAATCGTCCACGTATTTCGTTAATAATCTTGTTTTTCGTGCTAGTTTGTTCATTGTATTGCCCCACAGTTCTTCCATTACTATATCTGCAATAATTGGAGATGTTGGTGATCCTATGGGTAATCCTTTTAACTGTGTGTATATAGTGCCATTTTATTTGAAATATCTATTTTCTTTAATTCAGAACTTTAATATTTATATGGACATTTTCTTCGGTATCTTTGTATATTTTTCTATTGCTGTCCATTTTCTGCTTATAATGTCAAGGGCTAGCTGTGTTGGTATGCTAGGGAATAGTGAGGCCACATCAAAAGATATCATCGTTTCCTAGTCACAAATATAGGAACTGTTGATCTTTCCTTTAAAGTCTTGTGTATTTTTCGTATTATATACTGACCTGGCAGTTATATTTTTCAAAATATCTGCAACGTACTTGCATAGCTGGTGTGATGGTGATCCCGTCGCTGAACATGTCGGTCTAAGTGGTGTTCCTTTCTTGTGGTTTGTGGTGTCAGGTTGACCCTAATGCCCTGAATGACTATTTTAGAAGCTCTAGTACTAGCCAGGGCAATGCAGTCTCTCTGAACCGTGAAAGCCATTTATTACCTGGGAATCAATTTCAATTCTGTGCAGTGTGTGAAAAAGATGTATTTGAATCCATTATGCGCATCAACTCCGATGCCATTGGTGAGGATGGGATATCCTTGAAATTTGCGAGACTTGTACTGCCATTTATTCTAGGACCGCTCACACACATTATCAACCATTGCTTCACTACATTGTGTTTCCCAAAGGGGTGGAAAATACCCTGATTGTTCCTGTCGCCAAACAAAATAATGCCATCGAGCCTTGTGATTATAGACCTATCAGCATTATTTCAGCCTTCGCTAAAGTGTGTGAGTCCTTGATGGCAGCTCAAATTTCGTCTTTTGTTCAAGCGAATAATCTGTTAAGCCCTCTGCAGTCCGGATTCCGACCTAAGCACAGCTGCTCTACAGCTATGCTTAAAATACTGGATGACATTAGAATCAAGTTTGATAATGGTGAGTTAACTCTCCTCTGTCTCCTGGATTTTTCCAAAGCATTTGACATGGTAAACCACAGTCTTTTATGTGAGAAACTTAAATATTACTTTGGATTTACTGATAGCTCGGTCAAGCTTATGACCAGCTACCTTGATGGAAGGACTCAAAAAGTGGTATGCAAAAGCTCCGCATATAGATCTTCTGTTGTTTCCTCTGGTGTACCGCAAGGCTCTGTACTTGGTCCACTTCTCTTCAGTCTTTTTGTCAACGATGTGTTCTCTAGGTGTCAGTATGTTAATGCCCATGCTTATGCTGATGACATTCAATTGTATTTGTCAAGTCGTGTTGGTCTTGTTGAAGATTTGTGCTTCAAAATGAATAGTGACTTGTCTGTTATTTCGAAATGGGCTTATGAAAACCATCTCTGCTTGAATGCTAAAAAGTCATACGTTTTGCCCATTAGTAATAATATTATCCATACTGAAGATATTCCTCAGCTGTTCGTTGGTAACACTGTCCTGTCGTTTCTCTCTCTCTATGGCGCGATATACAACAGGTATATCATCATAAACCTCCTAAGAGATTTTTGCGCCAAGCTTCTCTTCCAATTTGTGGTGTGCCGATTTGAATTTTCCCTACAAATTGGTGGGACCTACAGTTTTTTGCCGACTCCGAACGGCATCTACAAAGGAGACGAATTTTTGCTGAGAAGCCTGTCATGGCAGAAATACACTCGGAGAGTTTGCCAAACCACTGCCGAGGGGCGACCGCGTTTTGAAAAACTTTTTTCAAATCACTTTTGATGTTACCTGTACCAGGGCTCGAACCATGGACCTTCGGTGTGGTAGGCCGGCACCACTACCTTCACACCACGGCGGCCGCCTTTCCTTTCGTTTACTAATAAGATAAAAAATTTGGCCTTTGTGATTAAATCTAAGTTAAGCTGTGCCGACCACGTAAATAAGGTTGTGAGTAATGTTTATTTAATTTTACGTAGTCTGAGAATGTCCGCCTCATTTACCCCGTTGGAAACTAGAAGAAAGCTAGCAGTTCAACTGATTATCCCACACCTAACGTATTCTGAGCTCGTTTATAGTCAATCTGAAGCCGTCGATGTGCTATAAAAGACCCTGTCTTACAGTCACAACCTTTGTTATATAAATAAATAAATAAATAAAACACATCTATATATAAAATTTCATTCACTTAAACCAAATAAACTCCTAAATATACCGAACTGCAGCTTTATATAACCTGTGGGCTTTTCCAAAAGCTATATACAGACTGTGTCGTGCCCTGCGAGCGCCTGAACCTATCGTAAAAGTTCAAGAGCAAAACAAAACACAAAATATGTGGGCGTAGCACCGCCCACTTTTCAAAAATTATGTAGATATTGGCTAAGTGACACATATATCCAAATTTCATTAATTTAGACCAAAAAAGCTCGGAGTTATGACAAATTGAAACTATATATAGCCGGGGGCGTGGCTCCGCCTAATTTTCCAAAACTATATATTGTTTATGCTGTACCCAGTGAACCCAAGTATATATTGTGAAAATTTCATAAAGATCGGTTGAGTTCTTTGGCGCCTATAAAAGACACCCTTTTTTATATCTATTTTTGTTACGCACGAAAGGTATATTACTTTATTCGGCATAAACGCATCGAGATATATATTTATTAATGTATATCATACCTTTCATGAACATGAAATGTTTGTACGTATACTGAAATGATCAGGAGGATGAGCTGAGTCGATGTAGCCATGCCCGTCTCTCGATACGTCTATCTGTCTGTCCGTCTGTCTATTTGAAAGCAGATACGAACTGAAAGTATTAAAATAGACCTGCGTAAACTGGGATGACATAATAGATCACTACTAGGTATATAATGTTCGGTTCCACCCGAACTTAGACTTCCTTACTTTTTTATATCTATTTTTGTTACGCACAAAAGGTATATTACTTTATTCGGCATAAACGAATCGAGATATATATTTATTAATGTATATCAAAACGTTCAGGATGAAAAGTAAAATATCCGTGCAAGTAGTTAATACCCCACTGCAAAAGCGAAGTTGTATATCTTTTTTGATATTCATACCTTTCATGAACATGAAATGTTTGTACGTATACTGAAATGATCAGGAGGATGAGCTGAGTCGATGTAGCCATGTCCGTCTCTCGATACGTCTATCTGTCTGTCCGTCTGTCAATTTGAAATAAACCTGCGTAAACTGGGATGACATAATAGATCACTACTAGGTATATAATGTTCGGTTCCACCCGAACTTAGACTTCCTTACTTGTTAGCTTTATATTCATGGTTCATGTGGTGAGAACATGCGTTGTCACAGCGTACAAATAAGTTTGTTAATGAATGAATAATCATGAAATATCTTCAAAAACTACGTTGAAAAGTTCTTCATCCAAGGGAGGCTAGATTGAGACATTAAGGATAAACAAAAACAAAAAACGTTTGGAAATAGCTTACCGCCAGAAAAAGCGCCAATAATAACAATACAGTAAATTTTTTAATAATTATGTTGCAATTTTTGATGTAAAAACATCTTTGGGCTCGGTAGGGGCTGTCCAGAAAAGTTACGTGTTGCTGCATGTAACCGTGGCTCTGCCGCTGATTGTAATAGTGCTTATGTATGTGCCCATTATCCAACTAACAGGTCGTGGCATTGGGCCAGCTGATTAAAAGTTTTTTCCCCGAATTCTCGACTGTTATTATTCGGTAACCGTGCCTAAACACGATGAATGCTAGCAATCGACAAAAGACGAAGGCAACTGCGTTCATCATAAACATACGCAGTGTTTACTAAAAAAAAATAAGTGATTATTTATTTTAAATTTAAGATGGTATTAATTTGCTTTGTTTTGTTTGTGCAATCTTTGTGGTTAGATAATGTCACACAAAACGAAATAAAATGATATAAAATAAAATAAAATGAAACAATCTTCGTTTTTGGCGACCTTTCGAATTTATTAAACCTTTTATTTTGCCGGCTTGAGGTCCGATGTTTTTCATACAAAATTAAGAAACACGGTATTATTAATTCTGAACCAATATATTTCGGTTATACACTATAACCGTCATCAGGGTTAACTATAACAATTATTAGTAAAAACATTAATTAGATACATTGTTTAACACGTCCTCCCTGTTCTACAGAGAGTTGTTAACTATTTTTGTTTGTTATCAAATGTCTGTATGAGAGCGCGCAGTGTGCGACGTCCGTTTTAAAATTAATTCTTATGTTAGTCGGTGTGTTTAATAAATGCAGCATTTCCAGTGTAAACCTTTTTCCGTATTGTGGTTCTTGCTGAAGTACTTCTGTTTGGTCAAAGCTTGGGCAGTGGTGGTTGCTTGCCGTTTTTTGATTATTTTTTATTAATTTCATAACAAGTACATAAGTCACTGATTTAAATATCTTCGGGTTTTCAGTTTTTTCTTGACTGCTTTTTGTTATACATCGTTTTAAAAGTTGTTTTATAATGTTGTCCGGAAAACCATTGTTTTTTAGTAATGCCATTATTTCATTCTTTATCTCTCTTCTTATACAGCCCATTGCTGTATTTATAATCATCGTTATGGATGCTTTAAATAAAAATTGATGACTCGTCCGGATGATATAGATTTCTTATACCACTTTGACTTCATTTGATTTCCTTGTCGGATTATAATTGAATCCAGATAAGGAAGTTTTCCGTCGTCCTCGTAAATTAAATATTTTTGTTGAATGAATTTAGTGCGTCAAGTGTGCTTTGTACCTTGTTTACATTGATCATTGCGAAAAAATCGTCCACGTATTTCGTTAATAATCTTGTTTTTCGTGCTAGTTTGTTCATTGTATTGCCCCACAGTTCTTCCATTACTATATCTGCAATAATTGGAGATGTTGGTGATCCTATGGGTAATCCTTTTAACTGTGTGTATATAGTGCCATTTTATTTGAAATATCTATTTTCTTTAATTCAGAACTTTAATATTTATATGGACATTTTCTTCGGTATCTTTGTATATTTTTCTATTGCTGTCCATTTTCTGCTTATAATGTCAAGTGCTAGCTGTGTTGGTATGCTAGGGAATAGTGAGACCACGTCAAAAGATATCATCGTTTCCTAGTCACAAATATAGGAACTGTTGATCTCTCCTTTAAAGTCTTGTGTATTTTTCGTATTATATACTGACCTGGCAGTTATATTTTTCAAAATATCTGCAACGTACTTGCATAGCTGGTGTGATGGTGAACATGTCGGTCTAAGTGGTGTTCTTTTCTTGTGGTTTTTTGGCAGTCCATATATCCGTGGGGGTAGTGCCGTTGTAGTTGTCAGGTTATTTCTATCTCTCTATGAAATGTTTTCCATTTAAAGCAGTTTATCCACGAGGCTGTTTTTATTTTGTAATTTTGAAGTGGGATCTTGTCTTTGAACTCTATACGTCGTCAAGTCATTGAATATCTCACTCATTTTATTGTTATATTCATTAAGTTCTATTGATACTGTCTTGTCTTCTTAATCAGATGTTAAAATGCGAATATTTTAATTTTTGCTTAGAAATTTCCGTGTCCGTCCCACTGTGTCTAATATTGCGCGATCTATTGCACTTTGTTTGTTGTTTGTTGTATGGTCTTGAACCAATATTGCTAATCTTGTTGCTCTTTCATTTTGAGTTTTTGTATTAAACCCTCACCATCCGCAATGCATTAAAATAGTGGTGAACTCTTCTTTTCTATAGGGATCGCAAACTTTGCACCATTCGCCAATAGAGCTTTTGTATCAGCTGGAAAGTTTACTCTAGTTTTGTTTACAAACCACTCATAGTTTTTGTTGTTGTTGACCAAAATTTGATTTCGATTGTTTCTGAGTTTCTCATGTTTTGTTTCTTGTTTATTTTTCAATGTTATTGTAAGTTTGTTGATGACATTATCATGTCTTCTCATGAAACCTTCAAAATCCTCCTCGCTCATTTGCTTCTTAAGTTTTGTTCTTATATTTTCCACCTGCTATGGTTGTCTTTTAATATGTTTTACTTTTGATTGATCATTTTTTTGTGTGGTAGAAATATGTGTATCTGCCTAAAGTTCTGTCTATATGTGTGTGTATATAAGAAATCTATATCATCCGGACGATTTATCAATTTTTATTCAAAACATCCCGATGATTATAAATACAGCAATGGGCTGTATAAGAAGAATGCTGCAAATATCAGATGACACTTACCACAATGAGATAAAGAATGAAATAATGACATTATTAAAAAACAATGATTTTCCGCATAACATTGTAAAACAACTTTTAAAACGATGTATAACACAAAGTAGTCAAGAAAAAACTGAGAACCCGAAGATATTTAAGTCAGTGACTTGTACCTAAGTTATCCGAGCGCTTATCTTCATCGGATGTTTATAATAAAGAAGATATGAAAATAGTACACAAGCCCATGAGCACGATAAAGAATATATTTAACCAAACCAAGTCAAAAATGAAAAAAAGTAATATCATATATAAAATCCCGTGTAACGGAAATAACAAAGAATTATGTAGCAAAGTTTATGTTGGAACAACTAAATCAAAATTAAAAACTCGACTAGCACAACATAAATCTGATTTTAAATATTGTAATGAAATTAATAAAAAATATTCAAATTACGGCACTCATGACGCACTGTGCAAGCAACCACCACTGCCCAAGCTTTGACCAAACAGAAGTACTTCAGCAAGAACGACAATACGGAAAGAGGTTTACACTGGAAATGCTGCATTTATTAAACACACCGACTAACATAAGAATTAATTTTAAAACGGACGTCGCAAACTGCGCGCTCTCATACAGACATTTGATAACAAACAAAAATAGTTAACAACTCTCTGTAGAACAGGGAGGACGTGTTAAACAATGTATCTAATTAATGTTTTTACTAATAATTGTTTATGTAAATTATATTGTTTTTGTTTATAGTTAACCTGATGACGGTTATCGTGTATAACCGAAATATATTGGTTCAGAATTAATAATACCGTGTTTCTTAATTTTGTATGAAAAACATCGGACCTCAAGCCGGCAAAATAAAAGGTTTAATAAATTCGAAAGGTCGCCAAAAACGAAGATTGTTTCATTTTATTTTATTTTATATCATTTTATTTCGTTTTGTGTGACATTATCTAACCACAAAGATTGCACAAACAAAAAAAAGCAAATTAATACCATCTTAAATTTAAAATAAATAATCACTTATTTTTTTTTTGTAAACACTGCGTATGTTTATGATGAACGCAGTTGCCTTCGTCTTTTGTCGATTGCTAGCATTCATCGTGTTTAGGCACGGTTACCGAATAATAACAGTCGAGAATTCGGGGAAAAAACTTTTAATCAGCTGGCCCAATGCCACGACCTGTTAGTTGGACAATGGGCACATCCATAAGCACTATTACAATCAGCGGCAGAGCCACGGTTACATGCAGCAACACATAACTTTTCTGGACAGCCCCTACCGAGGCCAAAGATGTTTTTACATCAAAAATTGCAACATAATTATTAAAAAATTTACTGTATTGTTATTATTTGGCGCTTTTTCTGGCGGTAAGCTATTTCCAAACGTTTTTTGTTTTTGTTTATCCTTGATGTCTCAATCTAGCCTCCCTTGGATGAAGAACTTTTCAACGTAGCTTTTGAAAATATTTCATGATTATTCATTCATTAACAAACTTATTTGTACGCTGTGACAACGCTGTGACAACGCATGTTCTCACCACATGAACCATGAATATAAAGCTAACAAGTGAGGAAGTCTAAGTTCGGGTGGAACCGAACATTATATACCTAGTAGTGATCTATTATGTCATCCCAGTTTACGCAGGTTGATTTCAAATAGACAGACGGACAGACAGATAGACGTATCGAGAGACGGACATGGCTACATCGACTCAGCTCATCCTCCTGATCATTTCAGTATACGTACAAACATTTCATGTTCATGAAAGGTATGAATATCAAAAAAGATATACAACTTCGCTTTTGCTGTGGGGTATTAACTACTTGCACGGATATTTTTCTTTTCATCCTGAACGTTTTGATATACATTAATAAATATATATCTCGATTCGTTTATGCCGAATAAAGTAATATACCTTTTGTGCGTAACAAAAATAGATATAAAAAAGTAAGGAAGTCTAAGTTCGGGTGGAACCGAACATTATATACCTAGTAGTGATCTATTATGTCATCCCAGTTTACGCAGGTCTATTTTAATACTTTCAGTTCGTATCTGCTTTCAAATAGACAGACGGACAGACAGATAGACGTATCAAGAGACGGGCATGGCTACATCGACTCAGCTCATCCTCCTGATCATTTCAGTATACGTACAAACATTTCATGTTCATGAAAGGTATGAATATCAAAAAAGATATACAACTTCGCTTTTGCTGTGGGGTATTAACTACTTGCACGGATATTTTTCTTTTCATCCTGAACGTAACAAAAATAGATATAAAAAAGGGTGTCTTTTATAGGCGCCAAAGAACTCAACCGATCTTTATGAAATTTTCACAATATATACTTGGGTTCACTGGATACAGCATAAACAATATATAGTTTTGGAAAATTAGGCGGAGCCACGCCCCCGGCTATATAAAGTTTCAATTTGTCATAACTCCGAACTTTTTTGGTCTAAATTAATGAAATTTGGATATATGTGTCACTTAGCCAATATCTACATAATTTTTCAAAAGTGGGCGGTGCCAAGCCCACATATCTTGTGTTTTGTTTTGCTCTTGAACTTTTACGATAGGTTCAGGCGCTCGCTGGGCAGGACACAGTCTGTATATAGCTTTTGGAAAAGCCCACAGGTTATATAAAGCTGCAGTTCGGTATATTTAGGAGTTGATTTGGTTTAAGTGAATGAAATTTTATATATAGATGTGTTTTATTTATTTATTTATTTATATAACAAAGGTTGTGACTATAAGACAGGGTCTTTTATAGCACATCGACGACTTCAGATTACAAAGAGAATAAAACTTATCAAATAAAATTAAGTACATATTATAAAGTAACATCAGTAGTTTGAATAAATATAAGTAAGTAGTAGAATTTGTTGTTGCTAATACATAGAGCAATAAGAATGATGAAAAGAGGGATAGGTAGTGGTGTCGCAATCAGATTAAGCTCACTGAACTGAAGTAATCATGAATCACTCCCCTGTAATTGCTCCTACTCAAAGTACCCTGAAGAGAATCAGGAATAGAGTTCCAGAGCCTTACAGCATTTACAAAGAATAACCTCGAGAAGGACAAATAGAAATGTCTGGGAATAATTAAATTGTGGGTCCTACTAGATTTGGGAAATTTAAGTTTTTCAAAGAGGTACTGCGGTGTTTTAAATTCGGTGTTTTAAACATGATGAGATGTGATCATATTTTTTTAAACCATAAACATATCGTCTAACGTTGTTAAAAGCAACATCGATTTTATGACACGAGGCAGCATCAAATTGACTATAAACGAGCTCAGAATACGTTAGGTGTGGGATAATCAGTTGAACTGCTAGCTTTCTTCTAGTTTCCAACGGGGTAAATGAGGCGGACATTCTCAGACTACGTAAAATTAAATAAACATTACTCACAACCTTATTTACGTGGTCGGCACAGCTTAACTTAGAATTAATCACAAAGCCCAAATTTTTATCTTATCAGCTAACAGCTGAGGAATATCTTCAGTATGGATAATATTATTACTAATGGGCAAAACGTATGACTTTTTAGAATTCAAGCAGAGATGGTTTTCATAAGCCCATTTCGAAATAGCAGACAAGTCACTATTCATTTTGAAGCACACATCTTCAACAAGACCAACACGACTTGACAAATACAATTGAATGTCATCAGCATAAGCATGGGCATTAACATACTGACACCTAGAGAACACATCGTTGACAAAAAGACTGAAGAGAAGTGGACCAAGTACAGAGCCTTGCGGTACACCAGAGGAAACAACAGAAGATCTAGATGCGGAGCTTTTGCATACCACTTTTTGAGTCCTTCCATCAAGGTAGCTGGTCATAAGCTTGACCGAGCTATCAGTAAATCCAAAGTAATATTTAAGTTTCTCACATAAAAGACTGTGGTTTACCATGTGAAATGCTTTGGAAAAATCCAGGAGACAGAGGAGAGTTAACTCACCATTATCAAACTTGATTCTAATGTCATCCAGTATTTTAAGCATAGCTGTAGAGCAGCTGTGCTTAGGTCGGAATCCGGACTGCAGAGGGCTTAACAGATTATTCGCTTGAACAAAAGACGAAATTTGAGCTGCCATCAAGGACTCACACACTTTAGCGAAGGCTGAAATAATGCTGATAGGTCTATAATCACAAGGCTCGATGGCATTATTTTGTTTGGCGACAGGAACAATCAGGGTATTTTCCACCCCTTTGGGAAACACGATGTAGTGAAGCAATGGTTGATAATGTGTGTGAGCGGTCCTAGAATAAATGGCAGTACAAGTCTCGCAAATTTCAAGGATATCCCATCCTCACCAATGGCATCGGATTTGATGCGCATAATGGATTCAAATACATCTTTTTCACACACTGCACAGAATTGAAATTGATTCCCCGGTAATAAATGGCTTTCACGGTTCAGAGAGACTGCATTGCCCTGGCTAGTACTAGAGCTTCTAAAATAGTCATTCAGGGCATTAGGGTCAACCTGACACTCGGTCCTCTGCTTTCCATGAATGTTTAAGTTCTTCAAGTTGCGCCACAAGTCTTTAGAAGGAGGTGACGGATTTAACTTGCTCTCACAATACATCTGCTTGGCTTTCCTGATTATGTAGGTGGCTTTGTTTCGTGCATTTTTATACTGTGACAAAGCAGTTTCAGAGTTTGCATTTTTCCACTTAGAATACAGCCTGTTACGGAGTTTTATAGCAGATCTAACTTTGCTGTTGAACAGAGACAAGACTTATTTTTAATTCGGACTTCACGCAAAGGGACGTGCATATCAAATTGTTCGCGCAAGATGTTATTTAAAAATTGCAAGCTTCTCATCAGCCGTGGTCATGTACCAGCAAGAGGTCCAATCGACATTACACAGATATGCAAGTAACTCATCAATATTCAGAGACCTAAAATCACGAAAAACAGAAGTAACATACTCAGCTGAACAATTAAGCGTAACTTCAAGTGTGCAAAAAAATTAGGTCATGATCGGAAATAAAGCTCTTTTATATATCAAAACGTCAAAACAACGTCTATCGGAGAGACGGACATGGCTAAACCGACTCCGCTCATCCTGCTGATAATTTTAGTGAACTTTTCTCTTCTTGTTCTCATACTTACATACATTTAATGTTTATGAAAGGTATGAAAATCAAAAAAGATATATGTATAACTTCGCTATTGCAGTGGGCTTTTAACTACGTGCCCGAATATTTTGCTTGTGTGTTTCCCGATTTGGCTAATTTTTGGCAGGAGTATAATACATACTACTGAGAAGCAGCTGACCAATTTTCACTGAAATATCAAGATTGAATCATAAGCGATTGCCTTTGAAAATAGCAGAGCTTTTATGCTGAAAAGTGGGCGGCGCCACGCCTACTTCTTCAAAATAGACAAAATTTTTTGCCGCCGAGTTTTTCTTAAAAAGCTTATTATGTGTGCAAAATCTGATTGATATAACTTGCTAAGTTGTAGAAATATCGCTTTTTAAATTTTACAAAAAAAAATTTCAGAACTATGTTAAAAAACTGGGCGTGGGCATTAACCGATTTCGCCCATTTTACAGCAAACAGTTACCTTTATATATAGAACATTATCACCAAATTTCGTTTTTTGGCGGAGTTATGGCATAAAAAGTTTTGTGGAATAATCCACTATCCCATTTTCGAAAATTTTAAGTTTTTTGGATTTCTTTGTTTACGGAAACTTTAAAACTGAAATATAAATGATGCAAAGCTATTTTACGCAAAGTTATTGCCTATTTAATATATCTACGATCCTCTTCAAAATCTTTCATATAAAAGTGGGCGTAGACCTTAACCGATCCCGCCCATTTTTCCCTGGAACATTCCTTGCATACCTGGAAACCTACGTGCTGAATTTCGTTTCGATATCTTCAACGGTTTTTGATTTATGATTATTATTATTTCTAAATTTGGCTTAATAAAAAGTGGGCGGTGCCACGCCCGTTTTCAAACATTTCTTGAAAATTTTATTTTATGCCGCAATCTCAATGTATTCACCAAATTTTATCCTTATAGGTGTATTATTTCATTTCATTTCATTTCATTTCATTTATTATTCTATAACATTAGTACAATAAGAAAATATGAATTCTTTTTTAGTACAACAATAGGAGATAATAACACATAAAAATGTCAAAAACACAGTACATGTGAGCTTAAAAGTAGTTAATTAAATACGATAGAAACATGGGCCCGTAGTCATAGTCAAAAATTTAAGTATGATTCCAGGTCAGTCAAAGCCTTAACTCGACTTCGCGTGTGCTATCAGCAAAAGTGCCTTAACAACTCAAAATCATACATAACCCTGACCATGACTACGGGCCATAAAATAACATAATAAAATAAATTAAAAATCAAGAACATATCGGGTTTTAGATAGCACATCTTAGAGAAAGAAAACACTTATCAAGTCATAGTGTTACCAAAATAATTTATTAGAGTTGTCTTTGTGTTGCTTTTGTTCAGGCTCTTCCGAACTGTGGCAGGAATCGAGTTCCATAAGCGTATAGCATTGATAAAGAATAGCCTAGTAGAGGAGAGAAAATTGTACTGCGGCACTATCAAGTCACTTGTACTGAGTAATCACTTTTTTTGTGTTTTCGAAAATAGTCTATATATAAAAAGTGGGCGTGGCTATCGTCCGATTTCGCCCATAAATAGCGCTTGGAGATGAGTGCCAAGGAACCCGCATACCAAATTTCATTAAGATATCTCAAAATTTACTCAAGTTATCGTGTTCACAGACGGAAGGACGGACGGACGGACGGACATGGCTTAATCAATTTCTCTTTTCGTCCTGAATATTTTGATATATATAAGTCAATATCTATCTCGATCCGTTTATGCCGTTACGCGACTAAAGTTAAAAATCGCATTGCAAAAACATGAAAAGCTTTGCCTGTGCTTTAAAACCCCTTATAAATGTTTTATTTAAGTATTAACCAAATACAAATATATATGTTGACTTGGAAGCAGAGATATATAGTTTGTACCATTTACAAATTTTAAAGCAGTTGTAGGAATCCGATTTTGTAGGTATTTTTATTTTTCTTATATTCAAAAGATCCCCTTAAATATTACAAAAATTAGCAAACAAATTTTTCTAAGGTGGCAACGCTCTTTGCACAATTGGCAAAAGGTGCGAATGACAACCAACACAGTTTACGTCAAAGTGGAAATACCTTAATTTTCTTGTACCATGCTTCAGACTATAAGGTTGACTTCGTAAACGTCAGTTGCTTGGCATAGGTACAAAGTTGATGATGCATAATCGTAAAATCCAATGCATACATTTCGGCGCGCTCGAAATTGAGAAGCTGAACTGTAAGTATGCATATTTCCATGTAAATTATTCATTTAAAGTAATAAATTTATTCCTTTTTATATTGTATTAGGAAAAATAAATAAAAGTGACAAGTTTCGGTCTCATAGAAAATCATTATTTATGCAATGTATTCCAAAACCATCATGACAATGCATCACTGCGGTTTTCGTATTGCAGTGTTGCATTGCAAACTTATGTTTAGAAAGTAAGCCTAAATATTAATTACAATATAATATAGGAAAATTCAACTCATTTTTATAGGGAAATTTTTCATAAAAAGAATGGCAAACTTTAGGTAATAATATTTTTAAATCAACAATTTCCTATTTGATTTTTGTTGGAACGATTTTCCGTCATCCCTTGTCAAGTTTGGTTTTGTGACAAACCGGTTTCGGCGTTCTGCCATTTTCAATGCCTAGTTTCGTTCTGGTCTGTGTCTATCCGCTGCGTTGTTTTTATAGTCCGTGGGTGCTGTGGCAGGTAATGTCAATCTGTGTGTTCGTGGTAGGTAACGTTAATATGCGTGTGTGTGTGCGCGGTATTGATACGTCCGAATTGTTATCTGTCCCAAGGGTTGTTTTTGTAGGTATGTAGACATACCGCTTGTTAGCTAAGCGGTAGGTTGAGGTAGATAGAAATCGGTGATTTTTGCAGTTTGGTTCATATTTCGTTTTTGCTTGTTCATTGTTACGTGTTTCGTTGCTGTACCTGCTGGCTTGTGCTGTTTTTTGTAAACTAATTTTAAGGGTTCAAATATTTCGTCAGAGATAGTGTTGGTTTGTTCGTTTATGATCCTGCCGTCAAATGTTTTTAACTTGTATATCTCCATGTTCTCAAGTACATTAAGCCGCCGGCCTTTTCCTTGTACGTGAAGTATTCGAGCCGTTGTTTTTATGTTAGCTGGGGCGCAGTTGTTCTCGAACATGTGGTTCGCGAAATTAGATTCTGGTATTATGGTGGGTTTTCGTGTTTTTTTGTTGTAGTCCCTGATATGCTCTCGGAATCGTGTGCTTATTTTTCTTCCTGTTTGTCCTATGTAGCTGTATTGACATTCACAAGTAAGCCTATACACTCCGTGTCTGTTGAATGGGTCATCAGAATTAGTGTCGGTTCTTAGTTTTTGTCCGACGTTGTTAGATGTTCTGAATGCTGTGTTGATGTTATATCTTTTAAAGAAGTTTGCTAATTTGTACGTCGTTTTTCCAGTGTATGTCATTGCCGTCCAAACCTTTGGATTTTCCTCTACGTTTACTCTTTTTTGTGTTCCATGGCTACTTCTGAGTTTATCCACAAGTGCTTTCTTGTATCCATTATTTGCCGCTATGTTATATATTGTATTAAGCTCTCTCCAGTATGCTTCCTGTGTGAGCGGCGTTCTCTGAAGCCTATCCACTAAGTGCCTCAATGCTGCATTTTTGTGCTGTTGCGGATGGTTGGATGTAGAGTGTATTATGGTGTCCGTGGCAGTCGGTTTTCTATAAATGCCGTAGTTGAACCTATTTGTTATTTTGTCAATCCCTATAGTTAGGTCCAGATAGTTCATTATTCCATCTTTTTCTACTTCCATTGTGAACTCTATGTTGCTATGTTGCCTGTTGAGGAACTCTAGTATTTGCTCTTCGTTATCGTCATTTAGGATGCAGATGATGTCATCCACGTATCTAGCGTAGAATGCCACGCCTAACTTGGTTTTTAACTCCTGTATATATTTTCCTTCCAAGTTTTGCATGAATGTTTCCATGAGAATGGCCGATGTTGGGTTACCCATTCCTAGTCCGTTTGTCTGTCTATATATTTTGTTGTTGAACCGGAAATAGTTTTGCCGCAGCGTTGTTCTTAGCGCGTTGGTAATTTGCGCAGTTTTTACCTTATCTTCAGTTTTGTCCAGTAGTGTTTTGTTGACTATATCCATTGTATCTGTTAGTGGTATTGACGGGTATAACTCCTTTATGTCAAAGGATACGAGTTTACTGCTCCTTGTGAGTTTAACGGTCTCAAGTCTTTGTAGTAGTTCTATCGTATTGCTTATTGTGTATTCGTGCCCTAGTTTCAGAGTGTCCTTTAAAATCGTTTTTAGATGTTTCGACAGTTTATAACCCGGCGCGGACTTAAAATTAATTATAGGTCTCATCGGCGTATCCTGCTTGTGGATTTTAGGTAACGCAATGAGTGGAGGAGCAGATGGATTCATTTGTGTTAGGGTATATGCCATCCTCTCGTCTATTATTTTGGTAGCATTTTTTATAACCTCTTTAACTTCGGTCTGGTATTTATCCGTGGGGTTATCCCTAATAATGCGGCATTTCATTTTCTCGATGAGCTTCTCTGTCTTTGCTATATATTCATCCTTACTGATTAGCACCGTTGTGTTTCCTTTGTCTGCCTTCGTTGTGACGATGTTGTTATTTTTTAGCTTTCGTTGTAGCCTTTCAATATTTTCAGCTCCTTATTTCCTTTTTGTGCTTCCTGGGCTCTTACTTCCTTGCTTATGATTTCTCTGCACATGTGCCTTGCGTGCTCCTGTTCCTCATATGGAAGAAGCGATATTGCAACCTCTGCGTCTACTATCGCTTGCTCAGTTCTTTTTGCTTCATTGCTATCCGCGATGTTGTGCTTCAGGCCCTTCCCCAGAAGTTGCGCTTCTTCGTTGCTAATGGCTACTGTTGTTAGGTTTACGAACCTTTTGTTAAATTCGTGTGTTTGTTGACTGTTACTGTGATCGCGTCGGCCCGTTAACTGGTCCAATTTTCGGTTCAGTTTTTCATATTTGCGTTGCAGTCCGCGTTTGATTCCCATCTCTATGTGGTCGAAGCAGTCCATCAATGCAGTCGTGGGCAAGAATCCGGACAATTGCAGATGTATCCTCAGTAGTTCGGTGTTTATCTTGTCTTTCTTAGCGTATAGGCTTTGTAATTCGAACTTTAAAAAGTCCTTTTCCGCCTTCCTGGTCGTTCTCCTACTTGCTTGGGTGTTGGTTTTTATTTTTATTCGCGCAAATTTCGGTGTAACATTCAATTCTAAACATTGCTTGTTGACAAGGGATGACGGAAAATCGTTCCAACAAAAATCAACTTACTACCCTGTCGGAAGATCAACACAACAAAATAAATCACTTACCGCCTGTCAGGCTTTTAATTTAAACACGGATGGACTACTAACGAAATACGAACGGAAACTGCGAAAAATGCATACGACTAAGGCAAATATTTGCTTCAACAAGCAATGTTTAGAATTGAATGTTACACCGAAATTTGCGCGAATAAAAATAAAAACCAACACCCAAGCAAGTAGGAGAACGACCAGGAAGGCGGAAAAGGACTTTTTAAAGTTCGAATTACAAAGCCTATACGCTAAGAAAGACAAGATAAACACCGAACTACTGAGGATACATCTGCAATTGTCCGGATTCTTGCCCACGACTGCATTGATGGACTGCTTCGACCACATAGAGATGGGAATCAAACGCGGACTGCAACGCAAATATGAAAAACTGAACCGAAAATTGGACCAGTTAACGGGCCGACGCGATCACAGTAACAGTCAACAAACACACGAATTTAACAAAAGGTTCGTAAACCTAACAACAGTAGCCATTAGCAACGAAGAAGCGCAACTTCTGGGGAAGGGCCTGAAGCACAACATCGCGGATAGCAATGAAGCAAAAAGAACTGAGCAAGCGATAGTAGACGCAGAGGTTGCAATATCGCTTCTTCCATATGAGGAACAGGAGCACGCAAGGCACATGTGCAGAGAAATCATAAGCAAGGAAGTAAGAGCCCAGGAAGCACAAAAAGGAAATAAGGAGCTGAAAATATTGAAAAGGCTACAACGAAAGCTAAAAAATAACAACATCGTCACAACGAAGGCAGACAAAGGAAACACAACGGTGCTAATCAGTAAGGATGAATATATAGCAAAGACAGAGAAGCTCATCGAGAAAATGAAATGCCGCATTATTAGGGATAACCCCACGGATAAATACCAGACCGAAGTTAAAGAGGTTATAAAAAATGCTACCAAAATAATAGACGAGAGGATGGCATATACCCTAACACAAATGAATCCATCTGCTCCTCCACTCATTGCGTTACCTAAAATCCACAAGCAGGATACGCCGATGAGACCTATAATTAATTTTAAGTCCGCGCCGGGTTATAAACTGTCGAAACATCTAAAAACGATTTTAAAGGACACTCTGAAACTAGGGCACGAATACACAATAAGCAATACGATAGAACTACTACAAAGACTTGAGACCGTTAAACTCACAAGGAGCAGTAAACTCGTATCCTTTGACATAAAGGAGTTATACCCGTCAATACCACTAACAGATACAATGGATATAGTCAACAAAACACTACTGGACAAAACTGAAGATAAGGTAAAAACTGCGCAAATTACCAACGCGCTAAGAACAACGCTGCGGCAAAACTATTTCCGGTTCAACAACAAAATATATAGACAGACAAACGGACTAGGAATGGGTAACCCAACATCGGCCATTCTCATGGAAACATTCATGCAAAACTTGGAAGGAAAATATATACAGGAGTTAAAAACCAAGTTAGGCGTGGCATTCTACGCTAGATACGTGGATGACATCATCTGCATCCTAAATGACGATAACGAAGAGCAAATACTAGAGTTCCTCAACAGGCAACATAGCAACATAGAGTTCACAATGGAAGTAGAAAAAGATGGAATAATGAACTACCTGGACCTAACTATAGGGATTGACAAAATAACAAATAGGTTCAACTACGGCATTTATAGAAAACCGACTGCCACGGACACCATAATACACTCTACATCCAACCATCCGCAACAGCACAAAAATGCAGCATTGAGGCACTTAGTGGATAGGCTTCAGAGAACGCCGCTCACACAGGAAGCATACTGGAGAGAGCTTAATACAATATATAACATAGCGGCAAATAATGGATACAAGAAAGCACTTGTGGATAAACTCAGAAGTAGCCATGGAACACAAAAAAGAGTAAACGTAGAGGAAAATCCAAAGGTTTGGACGGCAATGACATACACTGGAAAAACGACGTACAAATTAGCAAACTTCTTTAAAAGATATAACATCAACACAGCATTCAGAACATCTAACAACGTCGGACAAAAACTAAGAACCGACACTAATTCTGATGACCCATTCAACAGACACGGAGTGTATAGGCTTACTTGTGAATGTCAATACAGCTACATAGGACAAACAGGAAGAAAAATAAGCACACGATTCCGAGAGCATATCAGGGACTACAACAAAAAAACACGAAAACCCACCATAATACCAGAATCTAATTTCGCGAACCACATGTTCGAGAACAACTGCGCCCCAGCTAACATAAAAACAACGGCTCGAATACTTCACGTACAAGGGAAAGGCCGGCGGCTTAATGTACTTGAGAACATGGAGATATACAAGTTAAAAACATTTGACGGCAGGATCATAAACGAACAAACCAACACTATCTCTGACGAAATATTTGAACCCTTGAAATTAGTTTACAAAAAACAGCACAAGCCAGCAGGTACAGCAACGAAACACGTAACAATGAACAAGCAAAAACGAAATATGAACCAAACTGCAAAAATCACCGATTTCTATCTACCTCAACCTACCGCTTAGCTAACAAGCGGTATGTCTACATACCTACAAAAACAACCCTTGGGACAGATAACAATTCGGACGTATCAATACCGCGCACACACACACGCATATTAACGTTACCTACCACGAACACACAGATTGACATTACCTGCCACAGCACCCACGGACTATAAAAACAACGCAGCGGATAGACACAGACCAGAACGAAACTAGGCATTGAAAATGGCAGAACGCCGAAACCGGTTTGTCACAAAACCAAACTTGACAAGGGATGACGGAAAATCGTTCCAACAAAAATCAACTTACTACCCTGTCGGAAGATCAACACAACAAAATAAATCAATTTCCTATTTCTTTTTAGAAATTGGAATTTATTAAAATTGATGTTTTGCTGGCTCGAGGTTAATTAAATATGAAATAAAACCACACAGGTTTTCTTATTTTTTTCCAATATATTTTCACATACAACAAAACGAGCTTTATACTTTATACATAAAAAAAAATTCTGACGTGTACATGAAAATCGCCGATACACGTGTATTTTTATCTTTTCTCCCCTTTCCGAAAAAGTATATTTGGTTCATAGGACAGAACTAAAGCTCGTTTTTGTAACGCAGTGCCTATTTTCTTCTCGCATATTCTCCATTTCTGCGCGATGTTGTTGACAAGCCTCTTTGGTTATATTTTTTGCTTTGTAGGATATGCAAAAATCACATTCGTCCTTTTTTGGGCGAAAAATAGAGAAATTTAATTCTTTGATTAGTTTTAAAAAAATGTGATATAACATCATATTTAAACTTTCTTTGTCAGATTTGCATTCGTCAACATAAAATCTAAATAATTTATGATATGACGCAAAGTTTGCATCAAAGTAAAATTTTTTTTGTTATTTTTCTTCAGTAAGGCGAAGCCATTTTAGGAAGTATTTGCAGCCAATTGTTTAAAATCGTCGACCAGCTAAGGAGGACCGTTTCGACTGCACACGCAATTCTTTTATTAGACACTACCAGACCCGGCAGACGTTGTCCTGCCTAAAATTTTACTTGCCTACATTTAACAAATTGTATTCTTTTTCCTCCCCACTTTTCGTTTCTTCTACATTTATCCTTATCTCCTCCTTTTTCTTTCAACTTTTGCTTTTCCTCCACCCCATATACCATTACTCTTCTTTACCCTCTTAACTTTTCTCTAATACCACCTCTATATCTCAAATTTCTATTCCTACTCCCCTTCTTCTCCCATTTCCTCTGCGGGTACTGGTATGTACATACTTTCGAAGATATATCGAATTAACTTTTATTTGACCCTGGTACTGCTTTCTGTCTCCAAGGTTTTTTGATATATAGAACACATATCTATATATAAAATATCATTAACTTAAACCAAATAAATTCCTAGCTATGCCGAATTGCTACTTTAAATCGCCTGGAGGCTTCTCAAAAAACTAAATATGGCCTGTGTCGTTTCACAGAGACTGACAATAAATTTTGGACATTAACCAAGCACAAACAAAACACAAAAAATTTGATTTAACTTTTCCAAAATTATGTAAATCTTGACTAAACGACACATATTTCCAAACATCATTAATTTAGACCAAATAAGTTCAGAGTTATGACGAATTGAAATTTTATATAGCCTGGGGGCGTCGTACACTTTTCCAAAACTTTATATAGACTATGCTTTAACCAGTGATCCCAAGAATATACTGTGAAAACTTCATAAAAATCGGTTGAGTACTTTGGAAGCAGGGAACCCCGGTAATGATTATTTTTATATTTTTAATCAAAACAAGTAAGGAAGTCTAAGTTCGGGTGGAACCGAACATTATATACCTAGCAGTGATCTATTATGTCATCCCAATTTACCCAAGTCTATTTTAATACTTTCAGTTCGTATTTGCTTTCAAATAGACAGACGGACAGACAGATAGACGTATCAAGAGACGGGCATGGCTAAATCGACTCAGCTCATCCTCCTGATCATTTCAGTATACGTACAAACATTTCATGTTCATGAAAGGTATGAATATCAAAAAAGATATACAACTTCGCTTTTGCAGTGGGGTATAAACTACTTGCACGGATATTTTACTTTTCATCCTGAACGTTTTGATATACATTAATAAATATATATCTCGATTCGTTTATGCCGACTGAAGTAATATGCCTCCTGTGCGTAACAAAAATAGATATAAAAAATGTGTGTCTTTTATAGGCGCCAAAGACTCAATCGATCTTTATGAAATGCTCACAATATATACTTGGGTTCACTGGGTACAGCATAGACAATATATAGTTTTGGACAAGTAGGCGGAGCCGCGCCCCCAGTATATATAAAGTTTTAATTCGTCGTTACTCCGAACTTTTTTGGTCTAAGTTAATGAAATTTGGATATATGTGTCGCTTAGTCAATATCTACATAATTTTTGAAAAGTGGGCGGTGCTACGCCCACATATGAGAGGCTAGTTTGCGTTCAAATAGACAGACGGACAGACAGGCAGACGGACGGAGAGACGAGCATGACTAAATCGACTCCGCTCATCTTGCTGATCATTTTAGTGAGCTTTTCGCTTCTTTTTCTCATACTTACACACATTTAATGTTTATGAAAGGTATGAAAATCCAAAAACATACATAACTTCGCTTTTGCAGTTGGGTATTAACTACTTGCCCGGATATTTTACTTGTGTGTTTCCCGATTTCGCTAATTTTTGGCAGGAGTATAATACATACTACTGAGAAGCAGCTGACCAATTTTCATAATTCACATTAACCGATTTCGCCCATTTTTAAAGCAAACTGTTACCTTTATATATAGAACATTATCACCAAATTTCGTTGCGACAAATCAATTTTTGGCGGAGTTATGGCATAAAAAGTTTTGTGGAATAGTCCACTATAAAAGGGGCGGTGCCACGCCCATTTTCGAAAATTTTTAGTTTTTAGATTTTTTTGTTTACGGAAACTTTAACAGTGAAATATAAATTATGTAAAGCTATTTTACGCAAAGTTATTGCCTATTTAATATATCTACCATCCTCTTCAAAATCTTTCATATAAAAGTGGGCGTAGACCTTAACCGATCCCGCCCTTTTTTTCCTGGAACATTCCATGGTTTTTGATTAATGATTAATATTATTTCTAAATTTTACTTAATCAAAAGTGGGCGGTGCCAAGCCCATTTTCAAAAATTTATTTCATGCCTCAATCTCAATGTATTCACCAAATTTTATCCTTATAGGTGTATTATGTACTGAGTAATCACTTTTTTTGTGTTTTCGAAAATATTCTACACATAAAAAGTGGGCGTGGCGGCCGCCGTGGTGTGAAGGTAGTGTTGCCGGCCTACCACACCGAAGGTCCATGGTTCGAGCCCTGGTACAGGTAACATCAAAAGTGATTTGAAAAAAGTTTTTCAAAACGGGGTCGCCCCTCGGTAGTGGTTTGGCAAACTCTCCGAGTGTATTTCTGCCATGACAGGCTTCTCAGCAAAAATTCGTCTCCTTTGTAGTATTCGGAGTCGGCAAAAAACTGTAGGTCGCACCAATTTGTAGGGAAAATTCAAATCGGCACACCACAAATTGGAAGAGAAGCTTGGCGCGAAAATCTCTTAGGAGGTTTATGATGATATACCTGTTGTATATCGCGCCATAGAGAGAGAGGGCTACCGTCCGATTTCGCCCATTTTAAATAGCGCTCGGAGATGAGTGCCAAGGAACCCGCATACCAAATTTCACTAAGCTATCTCAAAATTTACTCAAGTTATCGTGTTCACAGACGGACGGACATATCTTAATCAATTTCTCTTTTCGTCCTGAACATTTTGATATACGAGTATGTATATATAGACAAGATGTCGAAATTTAGCACACATATTTATGTTAATACAAGGTATGTTCCGGAAAAAAATGGCCGAACTCCGTTAAGAACCGCGTCCACTTTTATAAAAAAGATTTTGAAAAGGATCTTAGGTATATTTAGTAGGCAACAACTTTGCATACAAAAGCTTTATTTCATTTATATTTCACTATTAAAGTGTCCGTGAACGAAGAAAGCCCAAAAATAAAAATTTTTTAAAATGGGTGTGGCTCCGCCACTTTTATAGTGGATTATTCCACAAAACTTTTTATGCCATAACTCCGGCAAAAATGTATCTATCGAAACGGTATTTGGTGGAAATTTTAAATATATAAAGGTAAATGTTTTTTGTCAAAATGGGCGAAATCGGTAAACGGACATGCCCAGTTTTTACATAGTTCTGAAAAATTTGTTTGTAAAATTTAAAACGCGATATTTTTATAACCATGCAAGCTATATCAATATGATCTTGCACACATAATAAGCTTTTTAAGCAAAAGTCAACCGCAAAAAAACTTTTGTGAATTTTAAAGAAGTAGGCGTGGCGCCGGCCACATTTCAGCATAAAAATTCTGCTATTTTCAAAGGCGATTGCTTGTATTTTGAACTAGATATTTCAATCAAAATTGGTCAGCTGCTTCTCAGTAGTAGGCAGTATACTCCTGCTAAAAATTTAGCAACTCAGATAACACACAAGTCAAATATCCGGGCAAGTTGTTAATACCCCACTGCAATAGCGAAGTTATATATCTTTTTTGATTTTCATACCTTTCATAAATATTAACAAGAAGAGAAAAGTTCACTAAAATGATCAGCACGATGAGCGGAGTCGATTTAGCCATGCCTGCCCGTCTGTCTATTTGAACGCAAACTAGTCTCTCAGTTTAACAAAAGAATGCTGAAATTCGTGCTTTGCTTTCGCCGTTTTATAATATACTAGCAAGCCGGATAGACGTTGTTTTGACATTTTGATATATAGAACACATCTATATATAAAATGTCATTTACTTGAACCAAATAAACTCCTAGATATACCGAACTGCAGCTTTATATAACTCAGGGGCTTCTCCAAAAGCTATGTACAGCTTGTGTCGCGCCCAACGAACTCCTGAACCTACCGTGATAGTTTCAGAGACATCGACAATAAACCGTGGAAATTAATGAAGCACAAAGAAACCACACAATATGTGGGCTTGGCACCACCCACTTTTCATAAATTATATATATCTTGATGTATCCTTTAACATATATCCAAATATCAATAATTTCGAGCAAATACATTTAGAGTTATAACGAATTGAAATTTTATATAATCCCGGGGCGTGACACTGCCCACTTTTCCAAAACTATATATAGCCTATAGTTATGTTCATGCTCTCTTGAGCTTAACTTCCACTACTCTCCTTTTGGAAAGGTCCGTTAAGTTTCTTTTACTTTTTACCTCTAATTAGTTTGTAAGCTTACTTTAATATTAAGTCTTAAGATTGATGCGAACTGATAAACATAAAAGCTTAAAGAGTGGAAACAAATAAAAGTTATATTTAAATATACAAAATTAAAAACCAAAAGAAACTTAATTGTTGAACTTATTTGATTGGCGCAGTTGGGAAAACGGAAGACAGTGTGAAATTGAAACAGTGAAAAACATTTTTACAAAAATCACGTAAATAATCACGTGTTCGTGTTGTAAAGGTGTTATGTTTTAATTAATATTTTCTATATATAACAACACCTGTAATTTCAACAAACTGTTCATCACAAAAGTGAAATACGAGGTGTGTTCAAAAAGTATCGCGAATTTTGTGGTTTTTCAAAAATGATTTATTTATTCATGAATATCTATTTTGTCCCCTTCAAAGTAATCCCCATGAGATATTATACACTTGTGCCAACGGTTTTTCCAATCTTCGAAGCACTTCAAAAAATCATTTTTTTGTATCTTGTTCAGCTCCTCCTTCGATGCCGTCTTTATCTCGTCAAGAGAAGCGTAACGTCGTCCTTTCATGGGCCTCTTCAGTTTAGGGAACAAGAAAAAGTCACAGGGGGCCAGATCTGGGGAATACGGTGGCTGCGGCATCATTAGTGTGTTGTTTTTGGCCAAAAAGTCGCGCACAAGCAACGATGCGTGAGCAGGGGCGTTATCGTGGTGCAAAAGCCAATTTTTGTTCTTCCACAAATCCGGGCGTTTCTGGCGGATTGCTTCGCGCAAATTGCGCATAACTTGCAGGTAATATTCCTTATTGACCGTTCTTCCCTGTGGCAAGAACTCATGATGCACCACGCCCCTGCAATCGAAGAAAACTGTCAGCAAAACTTTCACATTCGACCGAACTTGGCGCGCTTTTTTCGGTCTTGGTTCGTGCGGCAGCTTCCATTGAGATGATTGAGCTTTGGTTTCCACGTCATAACCATAAACCGACGATTCGTCACCAATTATGACCCTCTGGAGCAAATTTGGGTAGTCGCGGACAGAGTTTAACATCTCATTAGCAATGTTCATGCGATGCTGTTTTTGGTCACAATTGAGCAATTTTGGTACGAATTTCGCGTAAAAATCGAAGACGATCCAAAACACGTGCAAGCAAAGCAGCTGTCAACAATTAACTGAACGTTCAAAATGGCCGAGCTTGTCGGCATAAGTGAGAGACATGAGTACCAACATAACGCCACAAAAAATTCGAAATTCGAATATACGTAACCAGCGCAAATTCAAAATTCGCGATACTTTTTGAACACACCTCGTACATATATAAAACTACGATAAAAATTACCTAAAAAACATTATATGCATATAAAAAAATTAAAATAAACCAAATTTTGGTTTGAAAAAAAAACTGTAAATCGAAACGGTATTTTGAAACAGTATTTATTTCTAAAGCTGCAAAACGCCTGTTTGGAAAACAACAACAAATCGTCACAATCATGGCGCGTCACTCCAGCTTTGATTTGTTAGCCGACGTTCCAGAGTTTAATGAAAAATCCGAAGATTTGGACATATTCATTATACACATAGAAGAGCTGCGAAAGATCACCAGTGATACGAATCCCGAATTTTTGAAATTATTTGACTTAAGTGTACGCAACAAGGTAGTATGTAAGGCTAACATTTCTTTAATAAGTAATGGAAATCCATTGGAATGGGAGCCCATAAAAAGCATTTTAAAAACAAATTTCAGTATTTGTGAAAGTATTGAAAATATAATTAATAAGATAAAAGCTGCAGATTGTAAAAATTCTATATGTGATTTGTATGAACATCTAGTTGGACTTTTGACTAAATTAAATTTAAAAGCAAATATGGAAAATAATAGCTGGTACGATTGTAATTCAAATGAAAAAATGGTATTGAAAATTTTTATAAACAAATTACTCTTTGAACCTAAATTAATATTGAAGGCCAGAAATCCAGGTAAATTTTTAAGTGCTAAAGAAATTTTAATAGAAACTGACTACTATTACAAAAACTTTACCTACAACAACAAGAATGTAAGAAGCAGCTACAACCAACCACAACAACAACCTCATGAGAGAACATTAAGCAATAATAACAATAACAGCAACGTTGACAGTAGAAGATCATCAGGTTATTATAATTCCAGACAAGCACAACAACAACGTAACAATAATGTAAGGAGTTCACAAAGTCGTTTATCGACTTCCACGAATCGAAGACCTACTTCCAATAGAGTGAGAAACCAAGTTGAGCAAATGGAAGTCGACAATATAGAAACTTCAAATTTTCAGTCAGACGAGATAGACCACTTCCCTATATAATTGCTTTGATGGAATCATTTCCAATCAAGTTGTTAATAGACTCTGGTACAGCAACTTCCTTAATAAATAAAAATCTTTTTTAAGAAGTTTATAGGCAGAAACTAAGTAAGCCTATCCAACTTAAAACAATAAATTCAAAGGCTACTGTAGACACTAAAATAACCATTCCTCTTTTTAAAGAATTCAATAAAAATAACGTAAAAATAGAAATGTTAGAGGCTGATTTGAGTAACAATAATTTTGATGGTATAATAGGTTGTAATATTCTTGAACCATTAAATGCGATAATTGATTTTGAAAAACGTGAGTTAAAAACCAAATACTCAGTATGCAAGCTTATATTTGATAACAATAATGAAAATAATGATAGAGTTTTACAAGCCCCAGAATTGTTAAGTTTAAATTCCGAAATAATCGATATTCAATTTCATAAACCAGATATTAAAAAAATTACAGAGAAGCTAATTACCGATCATTTAAATAATGAAGAAATACAAAATCTCACAAAATTAATAAAACGATTTAATTCAGTTTTTTATAAAGAAGGTGACACACTTTCAAAACAATTAGCAAATACCAACATAAAATTCCTACCGTTAATGATATTCCTGTGTATTCTAAAGCGTACCGATTCCCTGAAATTCATAGAGAGGAAGTGGAAAAGCAGATAAAATAAATGCTGGATTCAGGAATATTGGTGAAATTAACAATATATGTGTAGTCTATCTTGACGACATTCTTATATTTTCAACTTCGCTACAAGGGCACGTAAATTCATTAGAAAAGATATTAAACGACTTTCTGAATATAATTTGAACGTTCAGATTGACAAATGTCACTTCTTTGAAAGAGAATCAAAGTATTTAAGACACGTTATCACAAGCGAAGGGATTAAGCCGAATCCTGAAAAGATAGAGGTTATAAATAAAATAAAGCTCCCACAGACTCGCAAACAAATAAGGTCGTTCCTAGGTCTTTCTGGGTTCTATAGAAAGTTCATAAAAGATTACAGCCGAGTAGCTCTTCCATTGACCAAATGTTTAAAAAAAGACTCCAAAATAGATTTAAATGGCAATAGCTACAAAGAATCGTTTTTCAAATTAAAAAAACTTATAAGTTCGAGTCCTGTACTAGCCTATCCCAATTTCGAAAAATCGTTTATGTTGTCTACAGATGCTAGTAATGCAGCGCTCGGAGCCGTTTTGTTTCAAAACGGACACCCGATTGCGTTTGCTTCACGGACTTTAAACAGACGCGAATGCAACTATAGCACAATAGAGAAAGAGCTACTTGGAATCGTGTGGGCGGTTAAACACTTTAGACACTTTCTCTTGGGTAGAAAATTTAAAATTCAGACTGATCATCGTCCTCTAGTGTGGCTTAATTCATTAAAAGAACCAAACATGAATTTGCAGCGCTGGAAGATAAAGCTGAATGAATACGACTTTGATATTGAATACGTCAAGGGTAAAACTAACCAAGTTGCTGATTTCTTAAGCCGCGTTGAACTTGGCTGCTTAGAAGAGAGCTCAGAAAACCCTGCATTTGATTTAGCAACTATACATAGCTCAAAAGAAGATTTTAATGACCACATCTATATAACAGAGTCCCCATTTAATATATACAGGGTGGCGCAAAAGTCATCCTCCTATCAGAAAATGCTATAAATTTTGCGATTGGCCCCTAAAGTCAGTTCTGTTTTGACATTTGTGTAGTAAACACATGCGAAATACACGTTAATAAACAATGTTACGCTACACTGCTCCATAACGCGGAATATTGCTGACTATTTATTTGACCAATAATCGGTCGGTGAAAAACGGTTACTGCGCAAAAGTAATCCTCCTATCAGAAAATGCTATAAATTTTGCGATTGGCCCCTAAAGTCAGCTCTGTTTTGACATTTGTGTAGTAAACACATGCGAAATACACGTTAATAAACAATGTTACGCTACACTGCTCCATAACGCGGAATATTGCTGACTATTTATTTGACCAATAATCGGTCGGGGCCAAACGGTTACTGTGAATGGTGAGCGCTACAGAGCAATGATCAACGAGTTCTTTTTGCCGCAACTTGATGAATTGGGATTGGAAAACATGTGGTTCCTACAAGAAGGTGCAACAGCACACACTGCACGTGCCACAGCCGATATGCTGAACATCGGAAGGTTACTTTTGCGCCACCTTGTATAAGCACCAAATAATTTTAGAATTAGGAAAAGTTAACAAATGTGTAAAAATAAATTTATTTAAAAGAAAATATCGCACAATAATCACACTTCAAAAGTACACAGAAGAATATATACTTAATATTTTGCAAGAACTATTTCCTGTAAAAGGTACGATCGGTGTTTTCTGTAACGATTTCGATATCTTCAAGCTATTTCAAAAAACTGTAGTTAGCTATTTTCCTAAAGTGCCTGGGATGAAATTTTTAAAATGTTGTAAATATTTAGAAAACGTATCTGAAAAAGATAAACTTTTGGAAATAATAGAAAAATATCACGCGGATAAGAATCATAGAGGTATAGAAAAAACATATAAAGAATTAAAAAGTACTTATTATTTTCCTAACTTAAAATTAGAAATTCATAAATATATAAACAATTGCATTATATGCAATATGTGTAAATATGACCGAAATCCTATAAAAACAAAATTTTGCATAACAGAGACTCCTAAAAATCCAAACGAAATTATTCATATAGATATATGGTTCTTGAATAAAAATACTACCTTTTTAACTTGTATAGATAAGCTTACTAAACATGTTTCTTTTCACTTTTTATCAGATAAAAACTCTTTAGCTATAATAGACACTTTAAAAGAGAGATTTGCTATCTTGGGCAAACCAGTTAAAATTATAGCTGATAATGAATTACAGCTATATATATATACAGCTTATATTAAAGATTTTCTCTCTACACAAAATGTTGAGTGCCATTTTACCTCACCAAATACACACACTGGCAATTCCGATATAGAACGTTTCCTTTTTAAATTAGATCAGAAAAATAAAAATATTGGGGACAAAACCTTAGTATTAAGAGCTGTTCAAATTTATAATGACACCATACATTCCACGATCGAACAAAAACCTATTGATCATTTACATAAAAAAATCGACAAAACAGATTGGCAGAAATTTCACCAGCTTGTACATAAAAAGAAAGAAAAAAATATTAGCAAAATCAATCAAACCAAAGAAGAGTCTCAGGAGTATAGAGATAGGGAATTAGTTAAAAATCTTGGATTCCAAAACTTAAAACAAAAGCCGAAATATATTATTAAGAATGTTCATAAGAAGGAAAAAACACATTTTGTAGATGAAAATGGTTGCAAAAGAGACCGAAAAATTGTAAAAAGGATGTATAAACATCAAGAAGAATTAAGCGATGTTAAGTTTGAAAGAAAAGTAACAGGCAGAAACTATTCAAAAAAGAAAACCAATAAAATGTAAAACAACAAATAAAAATGTATGTATTGAGAATTTAAAACAAAAACATTTGTTTAAGAAGATTATTGTATGTAATACATATGTATCTATTTTCAATTTGGACTTAAATTACTTGTACTACAAAAACAAAAATAACAAAGAGGAAACTATAATAAGAACAAAAACAATATACACATGGTTTACTATTTTGAGTGTCAACATTTCAGAAGTAATGTATAGTCAAGCTATGGGGGAGTTATGTTCATGCTCTCTTGAGCTTAACTTCCACTACTCTCCTTTTGGAAAGGTCCTTCAATTTTCTTTTACTTTTTACCTCTAATTAGTTTGTAAGCTTACTTTAATATTTAGTCTTAAGATTGATGCGAACTGATAAACATAAAAGCTTAAAGAGCGGAAACAAATAACAGTTATATTTAAATATACAAAATTAAAAACCAAAAGAAACTTAATTGTTGAACTTATTTGATTCTATGTCGTACCCACCGAACTTCTAAACCTATCGTAAAAGTTAAGAATATAGGACACTTATCTATACATAATATATCATTAACTTGAATCAAATAAATTCCTAGCTATGCTGAATTGCTACTTTAAATAATTGGGGGCTTGTCAAAAAACTATAAATCGACTGCTGGAAGCTCACCCTATTTTAAAATATTTTTCAAAAACACCCTATATCAGAATTTGTTTGAATAACACTCCATTTCAGAATTTGATTCAAAAAACGCCCCATCTCAGAATTTTTTTCGACAACGCCCTATCTTAAAATTTCATTCAAAAACGCCCTATCTCAGCTAAAATTGTATGGCATTTTCGTTCAGATAGGGGGTTCTTAAAATAAATTTTGAAATAGGGCGTTATTGAAAAAACTTTGAGGTGGGCCTTCTTCAAAGAAATTCTGAGATAGGGCGTTTTTGAAAAATATATTTAAATAGGGTGATCTTCCACTCAGCCGTCGAAATGGCCTGTGTCCTCCCCAGCGAACTCCTGAACCCCCTGTGAAGATTTCATTGAGATCAACAATAAACTTTGTACATGAATGAAAGACAAACAACACACAAAAATGTGTGGGCACGGCATCGCCCACTTTTTCAAAACTATAGCATATGTCTTGCCCCCCGAACTTCTAAACCAATTGTGAAAGTTTAATAGAGATCGACTATAAACTTTGGACATTAATGAAGCACAAACAAAACAAAAAAAATGTGGGCGTGGCACCTACCACGTGACACATATATCCAAATATCATTAATTTAGACCAAATTAGTTCAGAGTTATAATGAATTGTAATTTTATATAGACGGGGGCGTGGCACTATATATAGCCTATGCTTTAAACAGTGATCTACTTTGGACGCCTATAAAGGACACACAGACACACATTTATTTATATTTAAGAGATAATCGTTTCCACGACCGTCTTTAACAATGCTGGGGCCCTTTGGCACATACGAATATGATCTTCTTTATTACGGGTTATCAGAATGAAATATGTTTATTTGCCACACGACAAGACTACGATAATGGTTTCTTCCTGGATTTCTGTTGCGCAAAATCTTCTATTATATCTTCAAACTCAATTTTTTTCAAGGATATCGCTTTATATGCACATAATTGACAAAGCACTTAATCGTTCTTGTAATATTATTGATCGCAATTAATTTTTACTACCCTTATATTAAGTCCCTTTTTTGTTTGTCCGCTCATTTCCATACGAAATTTCGAAATCTTGCAAAGTCTTTTTAGGTAACTTTCGGTTGAGCTAGACACTTGAAAATTGTAAAGTAGTTTAGATCTCAATGACAATACGATATGAACAAAACACAAATCCGCTAGGTCGGGCACTGATTTGAGATAAACGGAAATTTTATTTAAAATGTGGAATCTTGCGATTAATTTTTAAGTAACTTCCCGGTAAGCTAGCGCATTGAAATTTGGCACATAGATCAACACTAAAATACCTTGGAATACTCGTTTAAAAACGGGGGAAATGTTGCGATAGTTTTTGAGAAACTGTCCTACTTTTGAGAAACTTTCTTAGAGACTCGAAATTTGGCACATACATATTTCAGAACCTGGTGACAATGCAATATTTGATCAAAACAAGGTGAAGCACGGATCTACCTGTTTTGAAAATTCCTTTGAAATTGTGAACCTTGCGATCGATTTTTAACTAACTTGACAATATAATTTGTGAAAAACGAGGGGGAATCTTGCGATCGGTTTAAGAGTAATTTTCCGGTGAGCTTAGGACTTTAAACTTGATATATAGCCACCCATATTACAGAACATATCCACTAATAAGGTTATCAGAATATCATCGTGCCAACTATGGTGATGTGTTACTCGTGTTACTAAAATAATCAGAATTGCAATTGCCTTTTTGTAGGTAGCACTAAAAAATAGTAAATAGAAATAGATGATACAAAAATTTTTAAAAACTACGTTTATATTTATGTCGCCAAAAAGCAGCATCTCCTGGGACAGGTAACATCAAACGTGATTTAAAAAGGTTCTTTCCCAACGGGGTCGACCCTTGGAATTAGTTTGGCAAACTCTCCGAATGTATTTCTGCTATGGAAGGCTTCTCAGCAAAAATTCATCTGCTTAGCAGATGCCGCTCGGAGTTGGTAAACAACTGTAGGTCCCGCCAATTTGTAGGAAAAATTAGAAACAGCACACTACACCACGGCCTTAATCTCCTCAATCGATGTGATTTGAAAATATAAAGGTGTAGTGCATGTTTCCAAACTGGGGCAATCAATTTTTTGAAGTTCAAATGGAAGTTCGGCAAGTGATAAAACATTTGCCTCCCTATTCATAAAAAATAAAAATTATAAATCTCTTATAAAATGTATATGGAAATGTCATTTTAAAAAGCTTTATAAACGAATTTTATTTTTTATGACTATGGGGGTCTATTAGTTGCACTTGGTATGATTAAAGTTCAAAACTAAAATTCACAGATACCATGTCTTTCTTTAAGGGCAAATTTGCTGCTGCTTTTTGGCCACAGAAAAATAAAGGGAATGAACTTTTCCTTGCCTCTCAACTGTGCAGTTTCCGATGATCCTTCAAAAAACGAGATGCGGGTGCTGCGAACTCTTTTTCTTTCAAATTTATCTTTGTAGTCGGCATCTGGGGTTTTTCTTTAGCAGCGGTTTCGTACTGATAAAAATTAATGCTTGCGTTATTCACATAACTTATCAGAGATTCGTAAAGTTTTGCTACACCGTCTATAGCCATAGTGCTATTTAGTAAACTTTGACTTGTTTTATTCATAATTATCAAATAATCATTCCATATTTCCTTTAGAAGAGCAGTCTCAAGATTTTCCTTTTTTTTTTTTTTGTTGGGCGACGCCAAAGTTATTCAATTCAAATAATGCCGTTTTAATTTTTCGTGTTTTGGGTTGTTGTTAGGATCTCAAAAGAGCCTAACAACGCCTTAATTTTTCAACAGTAAACGGCGGCCGCCGTGTGTGTGGCGGTAGTGTTGCCGGCCTACCACACCGAAGGTAACATCAAAAGTGGTTTGAAAAAGTTTTTTCAAAAACGGGGTCGCCTCTCGGCTGTGGTTTGCAAACTCTCCGAGTGTATTTCTGCCATGGAAGGCTTCTCTGCAAAAATTCATCTCCTTTGTAGATGCCGTTCAGATGGCACTGATCGTTTCTGTTCCCATGTACTTTCCAAAAACAAATTTAAGATTTCATTCCTTATGTTTTCATCAAACTTAGAGGAATTTCGGACTTTTATGCAGACCTCTGGCGTAAAGACTGACCCAATTTCCTGCCCGTCTTAGTCGGAAGTCTTCCGTTTGATAATTTAAATTTACCAGTATATCGTTACCCGTGCATACGTTTTTTTATAACCATGACTCTCTGCCATCAACATATTTTCTCCTGTAGATCTCTTTTGCATGTATTTGCGACTACAGTGGCATCAGAATGATCAACCTCTGCAGTCAAACCTACTAGTTGTATGTTAGTTTAATACAGTCCAATCAATCGAAGTTCTGTCTTTGTTCCATAATAGCAACTAAACATGTTTAATATGGCGGTGGTCTACTAGATATCAATTGCCAGCCTCTGCATCAGCATCATACCAGTTAACAGACTAGTTAGCCACTGCATCAGCATAATACCACTTACATACTAGTCAGTATATATACCAGTTGACATACAAGGCAGCCTATATATCGGAATCATAAATGTGGACATACTACTCAGTATACATATGCGTCAGTATCATACCAGTTACTGGACCACTTCGTTAGTTTAATTCGGGTTGAAAAATACACGAAAACTTTATTGAAAATTCAGTCACCAGATATAAAATACATATGTGTCTATCAAAATAAATATACTTTAATAAAAATATAAGGACTGTTCAATAACAAAAAATGATTACTGGAAGCTACGAATTCTTACTAACTTTTTCTGTCAAGTGTTCATTAATTCAAAAAATTCGAAAGCAAAAGAGTTTGAGAGACTTACTAATCTTTACTAGTGAATTTCCTGTTGGTAAAAATTTTTAAACTCAAACTCAAACTGAAATAAAAATAATAAATTTTTTTTTTATATTTCAAAAAATAAAATAAATTTTAACATTGATGGATAGGAAAATTAAAATAGAACACCTTCAATGCGTAAGTACTAAATTATGAGATACAATTCAGTGTATTTGTAAAATCTTTACATGCTTCTTGGGAGAAGGACGCTACAACAGCTAGAAAATGTAGCGCAGTATCAGAAGAACAATTTGTTTCCCTAATCAAAAAATAAAGACTGGTTATTTTTTAATTAATTTTTGAAATATGTGTTTAAGCGACATAAGCTATAACGATTTATTTCGTCTATTTTATTTTCGCTGCACTCTCTTGTAATTCGCAAGCAGCTTATAAAATATCCCAAAAATATAGTTTATGTTTTGTAATCCCAAAGCGGAGGTTTTTCACAACGGAAATGAGGAAGCGAATCCCGTGCAATGCCTCAGAGCCAACAGTGCTCGCCCCCAATTAATAAATACAATGTGTAACAGGTGCACTGCACCCCGTTTTATATAGAACAAATAATTTAGTAAATAAAATAATAATTAAATACATATTAGAAAAGGGCTCCCTATAGTAAACATGTGCACCGCACACCCCCTTTTCCTCTCTAAACCAATAATATAATATAAATAATAAAATAAAATAAAAAAAAAATAACTCAAAAAAACTACTCGCCCTCCATAAAGCTTAGACATGGTCCTTCTTCGCCATTGAAGAAACCAGCCCCTGCCCATATAATATATAATATATAAAATTATAATCTCCAAATAAATTGTCCCGCCAAAGTCATAGGCAAATCCCATAAAGTGAAATTTTACATACATATATGTACATATTTTCACAAAGCTAAGACATTGCCCTTTATAAACCTGTGTCCCTTGCGGTATAACTTGGACATATATATACATAAGTTTACATTATTGGCGACAACCCAGCAGTAAATTGCCACGTGCATTCCAAAGTTGCGCACAATCTTTGGATGGATCATAAGTGGCCAAACTCCCGAAAAGGTTGGAGCCCATTCCTCCCAAGTGTGGGAAATCTCAAACGTTCAGCTGAATGAACAGCTTAGACAGTTCTGGGAAATCGAGGAGATACCCAGAACCCGAGTGGAAACCCCCGAAGATCAAATGTGCGAAGAGTTTTATAAAAGCACAACCACTCGAATGGATGACGGTCGATATATGGTTCGGCTTCCTTTTAAACCATCATTCCCGAACGATATCGACCTAGGCCAATCTCGTACTGCTGCCCTACGACAGTTCCATGGCATGGAACGCTCTCTCTCAAAAAAGGGCGAGCTCAAACAGCAGTACGACCAGGTACTCGAAGAATACCTGTCCCTAGGCCACATGGAAGAATGCAGTCCCAATGAGATGGAATCTCGAGGAAAATACTGCTCTTTCTATCTCCCTCACCATGCAGTCGTAAGGCCAGACAAAAAGACAACAAAAGTCAGAGTTGTGTTCAATGCTTCTAAGAAGTCAGGGTCCGGTCACTCCCTTAATGATGTTCTATATACCGGCCCAACCCTCCAACCCGATCTCCGACTTATGTTGCTCAAGTGGCGGACATATAAATATGTGTTTAATGGCGATGTTGAGAAAATGTACCGCCAGATTCTCTTACACCCCGATGACCAAGACTACCAACCAATAAAGGACTTCAAATTGAAAACGGTCACCTTTGGGGTGAACTGTGCTCCCTTCCTGGCTATTCGCACTCTACACGAGCTGTCGAAAGACATAGCCGACTCCCATCCCCGCGCAGTCCCAATACTAAAGTCCGAGACGTATGTAGACGACATTTTATCCGGCAGCCATGATCTCCCATCAGCCGAGCAATCCCTAAACGAGACTATTAATGCTCTCAACTCAGCCGGCTTCCCCTTGAAAAAGATCACGGCAAACCATCCGGAAATACTCAGGAAAATTCCCAAGGCGGACGTACTTGAAACCGACTTCCTCGAATTCGAGAAAAGTAGTACCGCCAAAACCCTTGGAATTCAATGGAATGCGCTCTCGGACACATTCTCATATACTGTGGACTCAGATCCAGCCTCAACGGCAGCCACCAAGCGGCAGATACTCTCCTCTATTGCGAAACTTTTCGACCCCGCAGGGTGGCTGACGCCAGTCATGATACAGGCAAAAATCCTGATGCAAGAATTGTGGTTGGACGGAACTGATTGGGATGAACGGGTCAAACCGATACGGCTCATAAAATGGACGCAATTCTCAACGAATCTGCAGTCAATCGCAGAGATACAAATCCCCCGATGGATTAATTTCGCCCCGGCCCACATAGTCGAGCTCCATGGCTTCTGCGACGCCTCGGAAAAGGCTTATTGCGCAACCCTTTATGTGCGAACTACTGTCGGCACCCAAGTTTACTCTCACCTCCTTGTGTCCAAAGGCAAAGTGGCTCCTCTCAAAACTCTAAGCCTGCCACGCCTGGAACTATGCGGAGCTCTCCTATTAGCCAAATTAATCGCGGTAGTTCAACCCCATCTCGGCCTCACTCGAAGAAAGTTGACTATGTGGTCTGACTCTGAAATCGTGTTAGCCTGGCTCGAAAAGCCACCTCACTCATGGAAGACCTATGTCTCCAATCGAACCGCCCAGATTATAGACCTCGTGGGTAACGTCCCGTGGCGGCACGTACGAAGCAAAGATAACCCCGCGGATCTGGGAACCCGAGGTTGTACGCCAGGCGATCTCGCCAAGTCTGCCCTCTGGTGGAATGGTCCAGAGTGGCTTTCACAACCCCCCGAAGCCTGGCCCCAACCAACAGTTCGCAACGTCGCCCCCCCAGAGGCACGTAAAATAGAAGCCCTCTATGTTACGGAAGAGAGTGAGGATCTCTTAGATCGATTCTCTTCCTACCCTCGTGCTTTACGTGTCATAGCGTATGTTCTCAAGTTTGTACGTCGGCTAAAAGACGCGGTGAACGGTATTAATGACCCCACCGAACCCTCTCTAACTCATGCCGATCTCAAAAGATCGAAACATCGTCTCATCATAATGGCCCAAACTCGATACTTCGCTCCTGAAAAATCATGTCTGGAGGACTCAAAACCAATCTCGAAACGAAGCTCCCTACTCGTACTCAATCCCTTCCTAGACAAGAGTGGAGTCCTACGAGTAAATGGCCGATTAGCCCACGCAACCCTCACTTACAATGAGCGCCATCCCATTATCCTACCCGAAAAGTCGCGCCTCTGTACTCTATATATGCGATTCCTTCACGAAATGCTCCTACATGCGGAGGCTCGTCTCATGCAACAAATGTTAAGGCAAGAATTCTACATTGCCCGTCTCAAACCCCTTATCAAAAGGTGCATTTTCCAGTGCAAAGTCTGCATCACTCACAAACAACAAACGCGATCCCAAATAATGGCGGCCTTGCCCCCCGAGAGATGTGGATTCGCGCCCCCCTTCACCACGACTGGTGTAGATTTCGCTGGCCCCTTCCAACTTAAAGCATCCATGCTCCGATCCCATACCCTCGTAAAGGGCTATGTGGCCGTCTTTGTCTGTTTTACCACCAAAGCGGTCCACCTGGAATTATGCTCAGACCTCACCAGCAAGGCTTTTCTTGCCGCCTTCGCCCGATTTGTAGGACGCCGAGGATACCCGAATCAGATGATGAGCGACAACGGCAAAACATTCATCGGCGCCAAGCGTGCTACCGAACTGGAATTCGTAACGTTCCTGAAAGAAGTATCGACGGATATCGTACAGAAGTACGCCCCCCAAGGAATCAATTGGAAGTTCATACCCCCCGGCGCACCTAACATGGGCGGATTATGGGAATCCGCTGTCAAAAGCTTTAAAACACACTTTAAAAAGGTCTCCGGAACCCACAGCTTTACCTTCGAGGAGTTCTCGACTTTATTAATTCGAATAGAGGCCGTACTTAACCCTCGTCCCATCTCCCAGCTTTCTCAGGACCCGAATGACCTCACCGCCCTCACGTCAGGTCATTTTCTTCGAGGAGCACCAATGCTCTCGCTTCCCGAACCGAATCACGAAAATCTCTCTCTGATAAATAGGTGGGAACGACTGAAAGTTCTGCATCATCAGTTCAGCAAACGCTGGAAAACTGATTACCTCACCGACCTTCAAAAGCGTTACCGTTGGAAAAATGCTCAAACTCCCCCGAAAATTGGCGACCTAGTCATCATTAAAGAAGACAACTTACCTCCCACCGAGTGGCGACTAGGTCGACTGGAAACCTTACACCCAGGACGAGACGGACACATTCGTGTCGTAGACGTCCGCACCCAGAACGGAATTCTCACAAGACCTCTCACGAAACTATGCTTTCTACCGTCATCTGAGAGTGACGAGGGCCCTCAGTGCCCACTCCCATCTCCCTAACTTAATACAGTCCATAAAACTCATACTATCGTTAGCACTCAGGCAACAACTTAGTCACTCCCCAAACATATGCTTAATCCCAGGCGTATAACTAATATGCATATATTACTCTCTCTTTTCAACAGATGGATCGTCAACGCCCTCCGGTCCCAACACCACGCCGCTCATTGGCATCGCAAGTGACCCTGCCCGCAGCCCGTCCGCGCCGTAGCGAACCCGTACCGGATTACCGGAAATGTAAATTGTGCATGCGTCATCACGCGCTGCTGATGTGCCCTGTGTTCACGGCCATGCAGCCGCAACAACGCTTCTTGGTCGCTAGGGCACATCAGTATTGCACCAACTGCTTAGCGCTGTCCCATCGCACCAACCAGTGCACCTCCACAGAAAGCTGCCGGGTCTGCGGGCAGCATCACCACACATTCCTTCATCGGGACACCGGAGGTCGCCAACCCGCGTATGTCGCACCACCTGTAGCGGAAATACCTCCGACACCACGCCACCACGAACCGCGTCGTCGAGCAGCAAGTCGCCGTCGCCGTCTTCCACCACAGCCTCCCAGGGCTAATGGTCGTGCTCCAAATACACGTCAACCATCACGACCAACCAGCGTCGGGGATCGCACCATCCGGTGCACCGCAACCGGCTTACGCACAGCCACGTATAAAAATAAGGTGGGGCGGATCCTTATTCAGGAAGCAGTTCGTGCCTTGCAGGAGTTGCAGCATACACTAGGCGCTTAGTACGCCTAGGGGAGGCAGAATGTTTACGCGACATCGGCAGCCACACGTCCCAATCCCCAAAACCATAATATTCGTTATACCCATATTGCATGAATTGTACTTAAAATAATACTCGTATACATATTTTCTATGAATTGTAAATAATTTCATTATAACGCGTGTATTATATCACATTATATTTTATTGTTATTACATTATTTACTCATCACAACTTATGAATTCACCTTTAGATTTAAGTGTTAAAATTGGAACGATTTGGGACGTGTGGCAACCACGCGTAAATCACCCCACACCAATTCGCCGCACAGCTGACAGCTAGTCGGCTATCATTTTTTCTCCTTTTACTTATTGCATTGTTATTGCTTTTGCACCGGCTTATTATTAAATTCTTGTTTTCCGACCGGCAACTGTGTGAATTTTTCTTTTTTGAGTTAAACCCTAATAGAAAGTGTCGAAATAAATTTGTATAATCACCCACTAGCTAAAATTCACAGTGTTGTGAAAATATCGTTGTGATTGCGTTTCTTCACATTGTTGCTGGTTCACTAAACCCTTCAAGTTTGATTTCAACGTGAATAGCAAATAAAGGGAAGGAACACTAACCCGACCTTTAACCAAATTAATTTTGATTTGTGCAACTAGTTGCGGAAGCCTAATTATCCCCGAAGTCCCGCTTCAAACAAACGTAATACAAAGAAATAGTACCCCAATCTCAAGATCAGGATTCCCAACAACCGTGAGTATTACATGAAATTAGACATGGTCCTTCGAGCCGGATTCGAACCCGCGACTTATGAATATCACTAGACGACTAAGCCGTCTAGGGGGGCGAGAATGTTTAAGCGACATAAGCTATAACGATTTATTTCGTCTATTTTATTTTCGCTGCACTCTCTTGTTATTCGCAAGCAGCTTATAAAATATCCCAAAAATATAGTTTATGTTTTGTAATCCCAAAGCGGGGGTTTTTCACAACGGAAATGAGGAAGCGAATCCCGTGCAATGCCTCAGAGCCAACAGTGCTCGCCCCCAATTAATAAATACAATGTGTAACAGGTGCACTGCACCCCGTTTTATATAGAACAAATAATTTAGTAAATAAAATAATAATTAAATACATATTAGAAAAGGGCTCCCTATAGTAAACATGTGCACCGCACACCCCCTTTTCCTCTCTAAACCAATAATATAATATAAATAATAAAATAAAATAAAAAAAAAATAACTCAAAAAAACTACTCGCCCTCCATAAAGCTTAGACAATATGTCAATAGTTTTTTTGCTTTTATGTAAAATTTTTCTCTTCTAATGAAATTAGTCTTTAGGTTTGTTCATTTACTTTTCCAGTAAATACTTAAAATAAGAGTTTTACTGTGAAATAAAGAGTAATTTCTTTCGAAGAGAAAATTGGTAAGCAAAAAAAAAACCATTGACATATTTCAACAATTAATTAAAAAAATAACCACTTTTTAATTTTTTATTAAGGAAACAAATTGTCCTTCTGGCACCGCGCTACGTTTTCTACCTGTTCTAGCGTCCTTCTGCCAGCGAGCATGTAAAGATTTTACCAATGCACTGAATTGTATCACATAATTTAGTACTTACGTCGTATAAAAGCTGTTCTATTTTCCCTTTTCTATCCATCAATGTTAAAATTTATTTTATTTTTTGAAATATAAAACAAAATATTTATTAATTTTATTTCAGTTTGAGTTTGACAGCGAATTCTTTGAGTTTACAAACTTTTACTAGGAAGAAATTTACCAGTAAAGATTAGTAGTCTCTCAAACTCTTACGCTCTCAATTTGCTTTTCTCTTACAAATTTTTTGAGTTAATGAACACTTGACAGAAAAAGTTAGTAAGAATTCGTAACTTCCAGTAATAATTTTTTGTTATTGAACAGACCTTTTATTTCACAGTAAAACTCTTATTTAAAGTATTTACTGGAAGAGTAAATGAACAAACCTATAGTCTCTATTCATAGCTATTTTACCATAGCTTAACATTTATAAAAAGTAATTTTCTTCTTTTTTATTATTAGTTCTTTTTTGAATTAACCAACAAAATTTTCAAAATCCGTATTTTCACAGATATCGATAATTCTTCTTTTTTTAAACTTCTCACAAAAGAAGGCAATTATGATGTTGTGATGTGAATTGTTCATATTTGTAAACTAAAAAAAACTTTCTCTTGTAAAATTTTATTTTTGTTGGTTACGTCAAAATGTCTGGGCTCGATATAATTGATTTCACAGGCATAAATCTTTAAATTTTCCACAAAATGTTTCAAGTATTTTTGACTCGAGGCGCAACAACTGAGATAGTTCCCGCTACTTCTAAGCTTTTAGTAAGTTTGATATAAGCTCAAAGAAGGTATAACCATAAGAAGGTCCAACAGGGAATGCAAGTGACCGCTGGCAAATCGATGGTAGGTAATTCACTACTGTATCTACGTGTAAAATGAGATGAAGAAGGGCTTGTGCTCCTTCGAGATGGCGGTACCACTCGTTTGGCTTATGAGCCGACAGCTCTCTATTTGGCAATTAGCTCTGCGTATGCCCGTCGTTGTTGGGATATGACTATTCTGCAGGGCAGAATGAATCAGTCGCTAACGATGCATTTTGGGTTGGCAAATACATATGCTTGTTTATTTAGGCCCGCGATTACATCCGTCACTGTTGTTGACTTAGTTGTGGATAGGATTCCCTCCCATAGACCGTTGCTCCGCCTTATCAAGTTTAAATGTAACATTTACTCTCAGAAAATTTGGCAGGGGTCGTGCTTTTCGTGAACTGTTAGGATTGAACTTCCTAAATAAGCTGGTTAAACCAATGAAGGCTTGAACCTGTCTAACCGTTGATGCCTTCACTGCTTCATCCCAAGCATATCATTAGAAACTGGCATTCCTTCATATGCTCGAAGCAATGTCAAACACTCGCTTAAGCCTAGTCTATATACGTCAGTACGATTCCCTCACGAAATACAGCGTTTATGTATCACGAAAAAATTCATACTGTCTACCGGGAAAGACAAACTAGGCTAAGAACCCTTTCTTTAAATCCAAAGTACTAAACAAAGTTTCACCCTAGAGTCAGTCTAACTGATCTTCTTTAAGGGAAGGCGGAGTTGATCCCTGACAATTTTCCCATTTATTTATTTGTAATCGACACAGAGTCGATGTATACCGTCCTTCTTTATGACAAGAACCACAAGATTGGCGCGGTGGGATGAATATGGTCTAAGTATACCCCCACTCCACCACCACCCCATCCACTGTCTTCCTTCGATAGGGGGATAACCGCTTTGCCTTTTTATATACCGGTTTTTTGTCCTTGATAATCAAACTTATAATTACCATAGTTTAGATGTTGTTGTTGTTGTTGTTTTTAGAGACAAAAGCATTCCCGACGGGAGTGTTGTCGAAAGTGACAGTCCTTTGTCGGATCTGCGCCCGATACTCCATTGCGGTACAAGAAGGTTGGTAATGAAGGTGAGACTCGTAGATCAACTATCAAGTTGCACGTCATCACCCTTTTTGGATTTTAGTTGCCTTTTGGGACAGGCATACCTACTTCATGCATATTCTAACCACATAATTCACCGTTTCGATCGCCCTCCAAGACGGATACTCGCGGACCTGCTTCCGAACTTCAATTTTTACGTCGTCGTGTCCGATGTGAGACAACCTCACGTCTTCTTTCCAAACCTCTTCACGTGAATTCTTCTTTAAATGGTCATCTAACCGCCTGGGCGATTTTGACCGTCCAACATAGCTCGCCAGTCGTTTCTTCGTTGCGCCAACTGGCGCCAATTGGAAACACCGCGGGATCGCAAATCGGTCTCCACTTGGTCCTTCCATCGGAGTGGTGGTCTCCCTCTTCCTCTGCTTCCACCGGCGGGTGCCGATAAGAATACCTTCTGGGCTGGAGCATCTTCGCTCATTCGCACTACGTGGCCTAGCCAGCGAAGCCGCTGTGTTTTAATTCGCTGAACTATGTCGGCATCTGCGTAAAGTTCATACAGCTCATCATTAAATCTTCTTCGGTACTCGCCGTCGCCAACGCGTAGAGGTCCACAAATCTTTCGAAGAACCTTTCTCTCGAATACTCCCAGAGCCGCCTCATCAGATGTTGTTAGTGTCCACGCTTCTGCACCATATAGCAGGACGGGTGCGATGAGTGACTTGTAGAGTGTTATTTTCGTTCGTCGAGAGAGGACTTTACTTTTCAATTGCCTACTCAGTCCGAAGTAGCATTTGTTTGCAAGAGTGATTCTTCGTCGGATTTCTAGGCTAACATTATTGTTGGTATTAATGCTGGTTCCCAGGTAAACGAAGTCCTTTACTATTTCGAAATTATTGCTGCCAACAGTGGCTTGGTTGCCAAGGCGCGAATGCGCTGACTCTTTGCATGATGACAGAAGGTACTTCGTTTTGCCCTCGTTCACCACCAATCCCATTTTCTCCGCTTCTTTTTCTAATTTGGAGTAAGCAGAAGTTACGGCGCGGTTGTTAAGGCCAATGATATCAATATCGTCAGCATATGCCAACGGTTGCACGCTTTTATAAAATATTGTTCCAGCGCGGTTAAGTTCTGCAGCTTGTATTATTTTCTCCAGCATTAAATTAAAGAAATCACACGATAGGGGGTCACCCTGTCTGAAACCTCGTTTAGTTTCGAACGGCTCGGAGAGGTACTTCCCAATTCTGACCGAGCTGGCGGTGTTGCTCAAGGTCATTTTGCATAGCCGTATAAGTTTTGCGAGGAAACCAAATTCAGACATAGCGGCATATAGGCAGCTCCTTTTCGTGCTATCGAAAGCGGCTTTAAAATCAACAAAGAGATGATGCGTGTCGATTCTTTTTTCACGGGTTTTTTCCAAGATTTGCCGTATTGTAAAAATCTGGTCGATGGTAGATTTACCAGGTCTGAAGCCACACTGATAAGGTCCAATCAGTCTGTTCACATCAGGCTTCAGTCTTTCGCACAATACGCTTGATAGGACCTTATATGCGATATTCAAAAGGCTGATTCCGCGATAGTTGGCGCAGTTTGCAGGATCGCCCTTCTTGTGGATTGGGCAGAGAACACTTAGATTCCAATCTTCAGGCATGCATTCATCCGACCAAATTCTGCATAGAAGCTCATGCATGCGCCTTACCAGCTCCTCGCCTCCGTGTTTGAATAGCTCAGCAGGCAAACCATCAGCGCCAGCTGATTTATTGTTTTTCAATCGGCATATTGCTATTCGCACCTCATTGTAGTCGGGTTGTGGAACGTCAATTCCATCATCTTCGATTGTGGGCTCGGGTTCGGCATCTTCTCTGGTTTCTTGCTCAGTTTCTCCATTTAAAAGGGCAGAGAAGTGATCCCTCCATATTCTGAGTGTTCTCTGAACATCGGTCACCAGGTCGCCGTTCTGATTCTTACAGGAGTTTGCCCCGGGTTTGAAACCTTCTGTCATTCGCCGAATTTTTTGATAGAATTTTCGGGCATTATTCCCGTTGGCCAGCATCTCAAGCTCCTTTATTTCACGCTTTTCTGCCTCTCTTTTTTTCGCCCGGAAAAGCCGCCTCGCTTCCTCCTTCAACTCGCGGTAGTGTTCACACACACTCCTCGTTGCATTCGATCTCAGCGTTGCCTTGTAGGCTTCGTCCTTTCTTTTCGTTGCAGCGCGGCACTCTTCATCATCATACCAGTTGTTTTTTCGCGTTCGCCGGAATCCAATTACTTCTTCGGCTGCGGTACGGAGTGCTCCTGAGATATGATCCCACTGCTCATGCATTCCACTAGGTTGAATTGTGCTCTCGGAGAGCAGGTGTGAGAGGCGATCTGCGAAATAATTGGCGGTCTGTTGCGATTGCAGCTTTTCGACGTCCAGCTTTCCCTGCGTTTTTTGTTGCACCTGTTTTGTCGTACAGAGGCGGGTACGAATCTTGGCTGCTACTAGGTAGTGATCAGAGTCGATGTTAGGTCCTCGTATTGTGCGAACATCTAAAACGCTGGAAGCATGCCGTCCGTCTATCACAACGTGGTCGATCTGGTTGCGTGTTTTTCGATCGGGGGACAGCCATGTAGCCTGATGGATCTTCTTGTGCATAAACCTAGTGCTGGATATGACCATGTTTCGGGCACCGGCGAAGTCGATCAGCCTGAATCCATTTGGCGAAGTCTGATCGTGGAGACTGAACTTCCCGACAGTGGGGCCAAATACACCCTCCTTACCCACCCTGGCGTTAAAGTCGCCAAGCACGACTTTGATATCATGACGGGGGCAGCGCTCGTATGCTTCTTCCAGGCGCTCGTAGAATGCATCCTTTTCCACGTCGTCCTTCTCTTCCGTCTGTGCATGAGCGCAGATAAACGATATGGTGAAAAATCGTACTTTTATGCGGATTGCAGCGAGACGCTCGACCACGGGTGTGAACGACAGTACTCGGTGACGGAGTCTCTCTCCCACCACAAATCCCACGCCGAATCTGCGCTTATCTTCATGCCCACTCCAGTAGATGTTGCAAGGTGTTTTGATCGTGTTTCCTCGCCCCGTCCATCGCATCTCTTGAATGGCGGTGATGTCAGCTTTTGCTTTCCTCAGGACCTCAACCAGCCGGGCAGCGGCACCTTCCCCATTAAGGGACCGGACATTCTTCACGTGAATGGATTTACATAATTACAGCTACCTCGTCGTCCTCGTCTGCATCAATATAAATAAACCAGTTGCTCGCATGGTAGCTCCTCTTCTCTAGAATATCCGTACCAACTGGGAGACAATAAGTTTAAAAGTAATAGGAAATAGTCAAAATCGTATCGGAAAAATACACCTATCTATTTGTATTTTGGTATCAAACTGCCCAAGCACAGTATGTGAGGAAGAATCTAACCCAGCAAAGTGTTGTTTGGATCATCTTAGTAGTCGAAACCCTAACTTGGCGTACTCGTCATGGCACATCAGAGTAAAGTCACTACCAGTATCAACTAAATCATCGATAGCACGTTCGGATATCATCACGTTTTTAGTATACTGTTCCGAGCTGTACAAGCCACTATACTTATAGTACACTAGCAGACCCGGCAGACGTTGTCCTGCATAAAATTTTACTTGCCTACATTTAACAACTTGTATTCTTTTCCCTCCCGACTTTTCGCTTCTTCTACATTGATCCTTATCTCCTCCTTTTTCTTCTTTAAACTTTTACTTTTCCCCCATCCCCATATACCATTACTCTTCTTTACACTCTTAATTTTCCTCTAAATTTCTATTCCTACTCCCCTTCTTCTCCCATTTCCTGTGAGGGTACTGATATATACACAATTTCGAAGATATATCGAATTAACTTTTACTTGATCCTGGTAGTGCTTTCTGTTTACAAGGTTTTTTGATATATAGAGCCCATATCTATACATAAAATATCATTAACTTGAACCAAATAAATTCCTAGCTATGCCGAATTGCTACTTTAAATAGCTTAGAGGCTTTGCCAAAAACTAAATATGCCTGCGTCGTTTTATAGAGATTGACAATAAATTTTGGACATTAATGAAGCACAAACAAAACACAAAAAATTTGAACGTGGCACCTCCCACTTTTCCAAAACTTTATATAGCCTATGCTTTTAAGGTTGCGGAAGTGGTTAAGATGTAGCCATGATTTTTACTTTTCCGTCGTCATTCTCGTCATTTTTGTAAACACTTGCATTTCACGTTTAAAGTGAAATGATTAATAACAGTTTATTCTTGAACTTCATAAATTTACTTTAAACTTTAAATAAATTTAAAATGTTAATACTTACATATCGCTTAGTGTAGCAAGTTTACTTTAAATTATTTTTAAAAACATTTACAGAAATGCTGGTTGGGTATTAATACAAATCTTTTCGTTTAAAATTTTTCAGTTTCGCACACGTTGCACGTAGTCAATGGCAACTTCAACATAACGCAAAGTGTGTTGTAGACACTAACAATTCAATTTTAAAAGTAATAAATACTACGGATGAGGTAAAATACGTAAAGGATTGCAAAATCGTTGTTGAGGAAATAACCAACTACAACGTCTACAAAATCAATGAAACCACAAAAGATACGCAGAGTTTACAGGAGCTAGGGTAAATTTTAGAAAATTAAATGCCAAATTACGCCCCAAGCGTAATTTATTGATTTTATTTAGTTTGATTATATTCGAGGATCATTTTTGGTTTTTTTATATCCTCACCGTTGCGATTCTTTTTTCCTGTCGCAATCTCGTCCAAAACGTGTTTTGTGCTTAGCATCAACACGTCGCGTTTGTCTTTCCATTTCGCCACTACAACTCCTAAAGCTTGGCGCCCAATAAACTCCTTCTTTTTGAGCTTAGCTTCGTTCACGTCTTTTGGATTGCCTTGTCTGTTTTTTCGAAGAGTTCCAATTAGATGAGTTCGACGACCGAGTAGCGTCCTTCCTAAGGAAACCGATGTATAAAAATTGTCAGTTGCGATGGTCCTGCCTTTGTCTAAATATTTTTCCGCCTAATCGAGGACAATTTGAGTGCTGTGCGATGTTGTTGGAGTTGGTACTCCTCTTTGGTTATTGCAGTAATTTCTTCCCGCATAAATACTCCCGCATACACAACTTGTTTACCTTTACGCCATATTTATGAGATTTCCCCGGATTGTACTGCCGAAATTGAAGCCGCCCACGCCAGGGAATCATTGATTCGTCTACTGCTAGAAACTCTCCAGGAGTACGAGCGCTTACAAAATTTTGTTCAAGGATTTCCAATAAGCGGCTAATTTTTCCTAAACGATTTCCTTCATTTTGGGAACTGTCCGAAAAATGTATAAATTTCAAAAGTAATTGAAATCTGTTTCTCGTCATAATTTTAGGGATATATGAGTTCTTATAAAAACTGTTGGTGCTCCAGTATAAGGAAATTGACGGGTATTTCACCATACCCATGTACAGGATCAGACCAAGAAATTTCTTTATCTCTGGAATGTCGGTATCGACCCATGTCTTCATTCGCGACTTCCGAAGGATTTGATTTTTTTGGGACCCAACTGTTGGCATTCAAATTCGTCTGAATAACAATAAGCTCATACACCTCATCCGTTACCATCAAATTGAACACATCGATCGGTTCCACTATACCGACATGAACTTCACATGTAGGTGCTGATTCAAAACTTAAAGACTGCAAAGATGCTCCACTGACATTACTTGAAATATTTGGATCTGGGGTTGCGGGAATACCATCTTCAGACCGGGCATCTGTAGATGATGAATAATCCACTTCCGAAAGTTCGTTCGAATCACTAGAATCAATGTCTGATGGGACATAGTCATCCGATCCGGACGGTTCAAAATCAGTGCCGTCACTTCCCCCTTCCTCGTCTCTATGGCGACTGCCATAAAAAACGATGGGTTTTACCGAATAATCCTTATTGGCCATTTTTACACTTATTCAATATTTCCAGAAATAAGGTGGGTCACACGGCACTACATATATACATGTATATGTGAGGTACCACGTGACCCACCGGAGGTCACCCTCTTAAAACACACAAATTTTAATAGAAAATGGAAATAAAACCCACTATATATATAACTACTAGGTAAAGATGACTTTAAAATAATAAAACTATATTGGCACCAGGGTGATGTTTTTTTTTTTTGAATGGCGGCAGCGAACGTGTTAAAGACTGATCATATGAATCTTAATAATTTTTACGAGGAGAAACTCCGACTCACTGATAAATCGTCTGTGTATATACAAAATTACGGCTTATCGTATTCAAAGAGGGAAGAGATAAATAAACAGGTGGGTCGACAATTTACTCCAGAATGATCTAACCGAATCCATTTTTTCAAATTATAGTAGTCCCCTGATATTAGAACCGAAAAAAGAACCCACAGGTCAAAAATCGTATCGTACGTACTACTAGTAGACATATACTATGGTTACAGGACTGACAAATCTTAAAACTAAACCAGCCTACGTGACCAAAGATGATTGGTCAGCGAAATAGGGATTGCACGTGTAGCGCTCACCTGAAGTGAATAAAGTTTTAGAAGAAACAGTGATAAAAAGCTTTCTTTGAGAATTTCTTAATTGATATTAGAGGAAAATTTTTGAGAATTTTTTATAAGCTTTTGATCAACGTGCCGTTTTGATTATAAAACTCATATTTTCAACTGTTTTATAATCGAAAAATCAGGGCCCGAATTACGACATACTTTCCGTGATCGTAAACTGCTTTTTAAGTCACAATAACTTTAAAAATGTCCAGATTTTTAAAAAAGTAATAATGCATAATTGAACCGACCGTTACTTCCAGCCAATTGCCCACGTATGTCGTCATTCCGCATTATGGGCTCAGAGCTATTGTGTATTAAAAATTCAATTTCGATAACGGAACGTATAACGTAATTCGACCCAAGAATTTTGTTAGCTTAATATTTATTGCGGAAAACTTTTGAAAGATTTCGTTCTAGTTTACTTTGCTTGTTGGGTTGTACCTAAACTTGAAACTGTTTCTGTCGTAACTCCGGTAAGGTTTATTATATTTCTTGAAATTTCGTAAGTATTTTGAGAAAGACTCCAGATATAAGAGTTGCTACAAGTGAGTTCAATAAATATGACTAATTGAGGTTTAGACAATAAATTGCTTGGTTTAATGAAAAATTATTTAATCTTGTTCCACCTCCCGCAGTGTTCCCGCCTGAAGGAAATCCGCGTTTAACGTTCCCATGTTAACTTTTCTTGAAATTGAAGGTTCAGAAATTCTATTTTCTGATCTATTATCGCTACTATTGGTGCTTTGAGAATTGCTCCTACATCTATTGTAGTGTCTGTGATAATTGCTGTATCTATTGTTGTTGTTATTAACGTATCTGCCGGGGTTATTGTTATTCCTACTCGAGTTGTTGTTTCCATTAAAATTATTTCATTTAAAGTTTCCACGAAAACTATTATTTTGCCTATTAAATCGCTATCGAAACTTTAATACTTGCCTTTCGCTAACTTGGTTATTTTGTCCTACTATCACTTTAGCTATTACTTCCTTCGAATCGCTGAAGGTACTTGGCGCTAAAATTGACTTGACTAAATCAGGTCGTGTATTTAATCTACAAACGTTCAAAGTTTGCTCTATTGCCATTTCGTGTGCTTTCGTTTTAGTTAACCCTTCAATAACCAAAGATCGCTCTAATGCATTGCCCTTAGTTGTTAGTTTTGTTTGTATTTAATCTCTTTTGTCTATAAACGAATCAAGTGCAAGTGGATTGCCGTTGTAGTATTCCCTAATGATTGAGGCGCATATTGTTATGAAACTTTTCTTCTGTTCAGGATTATCAATTTTGGGTGGTTCTGTAACTGCTGAAATATTTGGGTTTTCAAATCCTAAAAAATCTTCGACTATTGACAGTGTACAACTTTCTTTAACAATGTAAGCTTCGGACTCGCCAGTTGATGGAGCATCGGACAACTCTTCTTCGGTATAAGTATCAAAGCGAAGAACGTTAGCTTGAACTAACTCGGAAAAATCTTCTGGTACTTTTACCCTGCAGTTAATTTCAGAAAAGTAGTTAAGAATTTGCTTTCTACAACGAGTTGAGGTTGCGAAAACCGACGAAGACTTGACCTGATTGCCATAATGTGATTTAAATTGTAATAAAATTTGATTGTAGGTCTGGATTAATGACGCTTTGTATTCGTCTTTGTTTTGTTGTAATAGGACGCCCAGTGTTTAAAATAGGTTTAGTAACATTATTAAAATTTTACCGGAATTCTTCAATAAGAGTATTGAAATCCGATATTTGATAAATATGCAGTAATAAGAAAAATTTTATTGCGAATTGTATGCATATCAAAAATTACGGAAATATATTTACCTTTTGTGGTTCCACTGGGAATTTGTATGTGGGATGTTGGGACTCCCAAAATAATAATATAATTATTAGTGGCTCCGATGTCCAAAAATTTCTAACTAAAAATCATGAAGAAGTGGTAGTAACATGCATGGCATAGTAGTAGGTATGTTTGACATGCAAATTGAGCAACTGAGTATAGAAGGAGGAACTGGGTATAGAAGGCAAAGCAAAAGACTGGTTATTCTTTAGAAATCGTATTTTTAATTTTTTCAAAAACATCATATTTTTGACAAATATTAATATTCAGTTAGGAAATCTTTAAAATAATTCCTTATAGTACTTATGCGGCTAAAACTATATATACATCCATATGTACATATGAGTATTAGGGTGGTTTGAAAATATTTTCAAAAAGATCAACGTGGCTGAGAATTTAATTTAAACTGCTGGCATTATTTTAAGTTAAACCTCTATATTTTCAAACCTCATAAAGTGATTACAATTGGTATGATTAAAATTTCAAAACAAAAACTCACAGATATCGGGTCTTTGAAGACGAATTTAACTCTTGAAATAAACATTTTGGTATCATCTTTAACATTTTTTTTGTATGGTTTTTCTTGTTTTGTAATTGATGTCACAATTGCTTGCGTTAAGTTCTCAAACGCGGCGAAGTTGGCCTCTTATGCCAAATTGACATTTTTGCGGGCTTGGCCTGCAATGATCCTGTCACGATCGCCATATAAAATAAGCTTTACTTCTTTTTTAAAAATAAACTTTTCTTATATTATGAAATGTTCAATTTTAATTCTTTTTATTCAGAATATTTCTTCAGAGATGTTAAACAATTAATGTTCTATTTAAAGTTTATGTTTCACCAATGATAGTTTTTCACTTTTTAGTGAGTGTCGCACTTGTATATTATTGCTCTTTACTCGTTACTTCCCAAGTTTCGAGTACATGAGCGCAGGGGTGTGAAATGTAAATAATAAGAAAACAGGTAGGAACATTTAATATAAGGATACAAATTTCATAAGTTAGTTCATTGCTGACTGAAAAGTTCAAAAACTATGAAAATATTTTCAAAACCTTGGAAACTTTAGATAACTCGCTTCATTTGGAATGCCCTCATAATCGCGAAAACAAGCGCAGACGTACGGATGATCGGCGTACTACCTTAACAGTGCCGAACTTGCCTCAAGCCCTTGAACTTATCGATTTGGCTTCTCCAATTCCTAGTACAGTTGTCCGAGCAACGTCCAAGAACGCCCCTTCAAAAATATCCACTAGGAAAAACCCGGAACCTCCAACTATTGCAATGGAGTCTGAACCAATCGGAAGTAAGCTGGTTGTGGTCCCTCGCAAAAAATCTATTTTTGTGTCTAGGTTTTATTCAGACACTACCGAGGATGATTTGATGTACCATATTTCTTCTAAAGTTAAAGATCAAAGAAGTATGTCTTCGTTTAAGAGTGATGTATCTGGGAAAGATTTCGATACTCTTTTGGACAGCTCTTTTTGGCCTCCCAGGGCTCTTGTGCGGGAGTTTGAATACAGACCGAATAGGAATGTTCAAAATGTAGCGAAAATTTTTCGTAATAACGTTGAGTCAAAAACTGAGCACTAAATCCGTGAATATCTTTTATCAAAATGTCAGAGGTTTAAATACCAAATTAACTGATCTCTTTTTGAAATCTTGTCATTGTAAATATAAAGTAATTGCTTTTACCGAAACTTGGCTAAAACGTCATGTTTTCAATTCAGAGTTTTTATGTAATGAATATCAAGTATATAGAAATGATCGCTTGAACAGAGTCAGTGTGTGTTCTACTTGCCTTTCATTCCTTCATTCCTTCACAAGAGGTTAATATTCCTAACATCGATTTCATTGAGTTCAAATGCATCCGCATTTAGGTCGATAACGTCTCTATGTACTTATATGTTTGCTACATCCCTCCAGCATCAGATTTTTCAGTCTACATGCAACATGTCTGTCTGCTCAAAACTGTTAACTTTTGGACTAAAGCTTCAGATTCAATTATTGTTTTGGACGATTTTAACTAACCTCATATATCGTGGAACATATCTGATGGAAACATTATTCCAAATCCGTCCAAACTGGGGTACAATGACTTTTTAGATGGAATTTCCGATCTTTGCCTTAAGCAAATAAATGTTACCGCTAACAAGTTTGGGAAAGTCTTAGATTTAGTGTATTTTGATGATATAAACCAATTTTCTGTAAATCGTTGTGATCCGTTGGTTTTACCAGAAGAACTTTACCACCCTTCTATGGAAATAGTCTACGAAACCATAAGTAATGACCCCCAGGCTATATAAAATTTCAATTTGTCATAACTCTGAACTTATTTGGTCTAAATCAATGATATTTGGAAATATGTGTCCTTTAGTCAAGATTTACATAATTTTGGAAAAGTGGGAGGTGCCACGTTCAAATTGTTTGTCTTTTGTTTGTGCTTCATTAATGTCCAAAATTTATTGTCAATCCCTATTAAATGACTCAGGCCATATTTAATTTTTGGCAAAGCCTCCAGGCTATTCAAAGTAGAAATTCGGCATAGCTAGGAATTTATTTGGTTCAAGTTAATGATATTTTATATATAGGTATGTGTTCTATATATCAAAAAGCCTTGGAAACCGGCCGCTTGCATTCGCTGTTGGACCTTGTTATGGTTATACGTTCTTTATAGTTATATTAAACTAACTAACTAAGCTTATATTAAACTAACTAAAAGCTTAGAAGTGGCGGGAACTATCTCCGTTGTTGCGCCTCGAGTCAAAAATGCCTTATGTGGTTGTTGTTGCCAGAAATTACAAGTGCAAAACAAAAGATGGCTTAGCTTTAACTTCAGAAAGATCATTGGTACTTAACACTATTATCAAAATCTATTGCTATTGCTATTGCAAGGATAAAATGTGGAAGAATAAACAGAAAATATGATTTTTCCCCCCTTTTCGCAATTATTTCGGTTAAGGTAACAGGTATCAAATAGTCTTTCAAACAGCTCAACTATATAAAAACGCACATCGTGAATTTTTTGTCAAAAATGTCTCATGCAAATAGAAATTGTATGAGAACAACCGAAATTGAATTCTGTGCGTTTCAAGTCTGTTGGCACCACAATAACATTAGTTGCAGAATATCAAGCTTATGATAGCTGACCGGCAGTTCCGTTTTTCTAAGGCTCAGCGACGTACTTATAACAGTTTTTTTATGGTTAATATATTCTAGTAATTGTTTAACAATAAAGTATTCTAAAGACCCAGCGTATCGTTTTATTACCAATATTTGGCAATACAATAGTGGCGACGAGGAGGTGAATTTTTTTATCTTACATACGCGAAAAAAAAGAAATCCAAAATGAACGCAGAACAAATGCAAGTTTTTTTAACCAAATGCAAAAGCAACGGGAGCAATATAATGCGGCTATGCAGACTGTTATAACACACCTATTTTCATCAAAATCTGGTGATACAGTCTATGGTCCAAAAATTAATTTGCAACCGCAGCAAACTATGGACTCATTGGCATCGAGTATCACTGAATTCACATATGACCCAGAGCATAACCTTACTTTCGAAACGTGGTACGCTCGTTATGAGGACTTATTTTTAATGGATGCAAATAAGCTGGACGACGCAGCTAAAGTCAGACTCCTACTGAGAAAACTCAATACTACTGTCCACAGCAAATATATTGACTATATTTTACCCAAACATTCAAGGGAATTCGATTTCGTATGTACAGTAGACAAATTAAAGCAATTGTTTGGGAATCCAAAAATCTCAATTCAGCATACGCTACAACTGTCTGCAGATGACTAAAGCGGGACACATGTATTTTAGTACATATGCCGCAGAGGTCAATAAACAATGCGAAAACTTCAAATTAAATAACATAACATTGGATCAGTTCAAATGTTTAATATTCGTAATGGTTAAAGCCGCATCAGATTTCGATATAAGAACCTGAATATTAACTAAATTTAACACAGAAGCCAATACAATTAATTTGGATACACTTCCTCGAGAATGTCAACGAATCATTACTTAAAAGCGGACACAGCACTAGTAGAAAACAAAAGTCGCGAAATCACACAAGTAAATAAATTGGCTGCTAACGCCAATAACCAGAACAAGTCAAAACACTAAAATCACCATGCACTACGTACGTAATTGCACTTACAAAAATCATACCTGCGACAAATGTCACAAAGTAGGACACAAAGAAGGGTACTGCAAAATAAAATCAAAATCCACAACAAAGAAAAACAATGACAATAAAAGCCGGTCATCAACAGCATATACCGAACAAACAGCATAACAACTGCACAACCTGAATATGTCAACGTGAAAATCAACAATGTGAAAGTGAAACTACAATTTGATACAGCATCACACATCGAAAGCTAATTTTGATAAATTAAATTTATTTGAATTGGCTGAAGAGGAGCGTGTACTCCCGCGGGAGACTAGAGTCATGGTAGCACAACTTCGCTCTGGATATTGTAATAGGTTAAACTCTTACTTATCCAGACTAAACCTCAACATACCAAATACATGTCCTGCATGTGGTCGAACCTACTCTTCTAACACCTACATCACTCTGGTCCAACCCTGTGGAAACTGCGCGTTTCCTCGGACTTTCGTTAGAAGAGCCTGATGACAATTTAGAGTGATCGAGCCCATTAGGCAGGGCGAAGCATAACAACGACGTAAAATTTTTACATCAACATTGTTCCCGGAATAACAAAAAAAATAAAATATATTCAAAAGAATTGTTACTTTCATTGATATTGAATTGTGAAAAATCATCAACGCACCTATAACTACGTATTGCCAACGATCGGTCGAGCAGCAAGCAAGAAATTTCGACTACACTGCAACAAAATTAACAATTAAAAATTCCTTTTTAAGCTTTTTGATGTGTAAACATCTTTGGGCTCGGTATGAACTGTCCCAGTGTAGGGCAGTCCAGCAAAACTTACGAGTAACAAAGTTTAGCTTGTTAGATAGTTTTTGGTGAAGATCCGAATTCACGCAAAATAGTAGGGACGAGTAACACAGCAGCACAGTTGGTACAATGCTACTCTGATATGTTATGTAATATGGGTGGCCATATGTCAAGTTTTAGTCTTCACCTTTTTACTATGTATCCGATCAGCGCGCCACCTAGCGGAATTTTATTTTGAACAAACCATACTGTCATCGTGTCCTGATCTATGTGCTAAGATTGAAGTGCCTATTTCACACGGACAAGATTCCCAATTTCAAACGAATTTTTAAAATAGCTCGATCCATGCGCCATCTAGCGACATTACTTTCACCAAATATTGCATTACCACTGGATTCTAAAGCATGTGTCCAATTTCAAGACTCTAGCTTACCGAGAAGTTACTCAAAATCGATCGCCAGACTCCCCCCGTTTTCCAAAGATTTTGAGTGATATTGAGGTATCTCAATCAGAACGCCCCTATCGCAATTTTGATTTCTAAAAATTGACTGTCATAGTTTTCTTAACTATGTGTTAAGTCCCTAGGTCACTAGAAAGTTAGTTAAAAATCAATTGCAAGATTCAAAATTCCAAACGAATTCTCTAAATAGGTAGATCTCTGCGCTGTTGTTTTCACCAAGTATTGCATTGACACCGGGTTCTGAAGCAAATGTAGAGTTTCAAGTCTCTACCTCACCGGGAAGTCAAAAACCGGTCTCAAGATTCCCCCCCTTTTTCCGCGATTTTCAGTTATCACGATTAGCGCTCCACCTAGTGCTTATATAGTTTCCTGAACTGCGAGCTAAGTTAAGTCCCTAGGTCACCAGTTTCGCGACTCTAACTCACCGAACAGTTACTCAAAAATCGATCGCAAAATGCCCATTTTTCTGTGATTTTCAGTTATCACGATACGGGCGCCACGTCGTGCAATTTTGTTTTCATAGTGTCCTGAAGTATGTGCTAACTTTTAAGTCCCAAGGTCACCAAGATTCAAATTTTCAAACGACTTTTGTTGTTGTTGTTGTTGTTGTAGCGACTACTTAACCTGCCTAGGATGTTACCCCCTATCCAACATTGTCATCAGGCTCTTCTAACGGAAGTCCAAGAAACCTCGCGGCTTCAACAGGGGTGGACCAGAGTGAAATTGCTGTTAGAAGAGTGGGCTCAGTTGAGCAGATGAACAGATGGTTAGTATCGTGGGGGGACACGCCTCATGCCGGACAGACATTTGGCATGTCAGGGTTCAGTCTGGATAGGTAAGAGTTTAGTCTGTTACAGTATCCAGAACGAAGTTGGGCCAGCGCGACTCTTGTCTCCCTGGGCAGTTCGCGTTCCTCGTCGGCAATAGGTGGAGCTTGTGCCTGTAGGACTGCGTTCACTGGGCGTGACCCGACAAAGGAGTTTACCGACTCCGTGTGGATGAGGTTGAGGGCCCGCCGGTGCACCTTTGGATCAAACGGCGAGAAAATGTGATGCCGGATCTCGTCATAATGCTTGCGGAGGTGACTCCTTATTCTCCTGGGAGGCGGATTTTCGTTGAGCAGGTTTTTGTTCGGGTGCTGCGTTTATAGCAGTTGAACAGGAATTGTCTGGTCAACATCTCGCAATGCTCTTTGACATCGAGCATTTTTGCCTCATTATGAAGGTGGTGCTCAGGAGACATAAGGAGGCACCCCGTGGCAGTTCTGAGTGCGGTGTTTTGGCAGGCCTGCAACCTCCTCCAATGTGTGTCTGCTAACCCCGGCGACCATATTAGCGTCGCGTAGCTCAGAACCGGCTGGCCGATTGCCTTGTACGTTGCCAGTAACGTTTCTTTGTCTTTACCCTAAGTACTGCCAGCTAGTGACTTGAGGATTTTGTTACGGCTTTGTACTTTGGTGGCAATCGCGGCTACATGAGCACCGTATTTGAACATGTTATCAAAAGTGACCCCTAAGATTTTGGGGTGTGTGACAGTCGGAAGCTTAATGCCGTCGACGTAGACGTCTAATTCCATGTTCGCCTGCGCTGTCCACGTCGTAAATAAGGTGGCCGAGGATTTGGTCGGTGACAATGTCAGGTTCCGTGCAGCGAAGAAACTGGAAAGGGTTGGCAGGTAAGAATTAATTCTCGAGCAGAGCTCATCGACGGAGGGTCCAGTCGCCAGGATCGTGCAGTCATCGGCGTAGGAGACGATCGAGACGCCTTCTGGTGGGGAAGGGAGCCTCGATATGTAATAATTGAACAGAAGCGGGGATAGGACACCACCCTGTGGCACCGCTTGCTTAATTATACGTGGTTTTGATCTTTCGCCTTTAAATTCCACCGATGACTGCCGGCCACTCAGGTAGTTGGCGGTCCAACGTTTTAGACAGGGGGAAGGTTTGAATCTTCCAGGTCGTTAATGAGTTGCGCGTGATTAACAGTGTCAAAAGCTTTCGACAAGTCAAGCGCAACTAACACGGTCCTGTCATTTGGGCGAGATTGGTTGAGACCGACACCTATCTGTGTGGTGATGGCGTTTAGCGCGGTGGTAGTGCTATGCATTTTGCGGAATCCATGCTGATGTTCGGCTAATCGTAGGTTTGCGGTGTAGTAAGGGAGCAAGACCGACTCCAGGGTCTTCACTACTGGCGAGAGGAGTGATATCGGTCGATATGACTCCCCCACGTTAGCCGGCTTGCCGGGCTTTAGTAGTGGCACCACCTTGGCCTGTTTCCATCTTTCTGGAATGACAAAGGTGGTCATGGACAGATTGAAGACGGTTGTTAGGTACCTTACTCTCTCATCACCGAGATGTTTTAGCACCAGCATGGATATACCGTCTGGGCCAATAGATTTGGAGTTTTTGGACCCCCGTATGGCCTCCCGAACCTCTGTGGTGGTGATGGCAATGGGCGCTTGGTTGTTTTTGCGTTTGTGCGCTTCCCTGATGGCGCGCCTGATTTCCTTGTCAACCGGAGGATGCAGTACAAATTGCCGGCAGAAAGCGCTCGCGCATCTCTTTGGTTTCGACTGTACCTTATTGCCAAAGGTGATGGATATTTTGTCGTTCGGTTTGGTCGGATTTGACAAGGATTTTACAGTGGACCATAATTTGCCAACACCAGCAGAGAGGTTACAGGACCTTAGGTGCTCCTCCCATTTGGCGCGTTTGTGTTGATCAACTAGCCGTCTGATTTCCGCATTGAGATCTTGAATTTGAGGATCCGTAGGGTTCAAGCGTCGCACGTGGTCACGTTCATTAGCCAGGGCCGCTGCCTCTGCGGGGAAGTACGGACGTATCTCCTTCATTCTACCTGACGGAATGTATTGATTGGAGGCTGAAGCTATGACCAAGCGAAACGCTTTTTCCTCTTCTCGTACGTCAGACGGGATGGGAAGAGCAGCGAAGTTGCTCTCAGTGAAATTAAGAAAACCAACCCAGTCAGCTGTACTGAAGTTAGTGAAGGTTCGCTTCTCAGAGGTAACGAAGTCATTGGGGCGATCGATTGAGAGGATTATCGGCAAATGGTCAGATGCAAGAGTAAGCATTGATCGCCATTCAACGCAGTTTATGAGACCTGCGCTGACAATTGTGAGGTCCGGCGAACTAGAACAATTTACCGCAACTCTCGTGGGGGCGTCCCCGTTCACAGTGCAAAACGTCGAATCGTCTATTTGTTCAGCCAATTCCTGTCCCCTGCCATCGGCCTGTAGGCTTGAGTGCCACAGATCGTGGTGTGCGTTGAAGGCTCCGAGGATTACACGATTATCACCTCTGAGTAACGCACTGATGTCAGGGTGGTAATCTCTCGGACAGCAGGTGGCAGGAGGTATATAGATGTTAATGATTTCGAGGTCAACGTCGCCCGTCCGGGCAACTATTCCTTGACGTTCCAGGAGGTTGTCCCTCGGGTCGACGTCGGGCTCAAATGGACGATATTGCACGGATTGGTGTGTGATGAAGGCGAGTCCGCCCCCAAGACCCCTCTCTCGATCACGTCGGTGGATGTTATAGCCGTCACAAGTCCGAAGATTTGATCGGGCGTTTAACTTCGTCTCCTGAATGGTAGCGATCTTGATGTTCTGTCGCTTCATGAAGTTCACTATTTCACACACTTTCCCGGTTAGGCCGTTGCAGTTTAACTGTAGGACGCGAAAGTGCGAAGGGGGAGAAGTGTTTACGCTGGGAGTCAGGGGCTATTGCGTATGCCTTGGTGGAAGCAGGCTGGGTCGCACGCTGCGCCGCACTCTAGAAGACGAGGGATCCGGGGCACCAGAAGGTGGCGAATCGGTCGACGTTGTAGGTTGCGTAGCTCGACAACATGGTGCAACGTACGTATCAGTCCATAGGTTCCTGTTTCCAAGTTGAGAACATATAAGTAAGTGACACAGGCCAAGGCAAGAATTGCATTTGACTGATGTCGCAGGTGTATATAGTCTCAGCCGACAGACAGAGCACAAGGTGTAAGGGACCAGGAGCTGGTGGCTTTGACTTACATTTGTGCTAGTGCTGGAAGAAGAAGGGGAAGTTGAAAGTGGGAGGGGGGTGGGCTGTCGCTCGGCATTGCTCACATCTGAGACAGAGGTGCTACGTAGAAAGTAGCTGTGAGCGGCAGTATGAGGTGTTGGCGCCTGTGGGCGCGAGCGGCAGCGGGTGTTACACACTACTTGCTGGGCGTTATTAATGCTATTAGACGTGGAGACTATTTCAGAAGCTTGTGACGGTGCGATACTAGATCGTCGTTGGCCACGGGACGTCCTAGGGCGTGAACAGCAAGGGGCCACGAAAGTTTTGTAGAAACTAGGAGGCCTATGTGTGGAGGGATTTAGCCCGGAGCACCTGGTTTTGTGCAACCATCTTTTGCAAGAATTGCATTGGACGAAATGAGAACGCTTAACGTAAATCTTCTTCCAGCAGACGCAGCAGATCCATTCTCCTGGACCCGGGTTGGATTCAACCCCAGCCCGGAGCACGAGAGTTTTGAGCAGCCCTGCTGCAAGGAGCTGCTCGGAGGATGACAGTATTAGTGGAAAAGGTGACAGGTTAGACAGGGTAGAGTCGGAATAACAGCCCTTGGTCGGATATAAAAATCCGAGTCATTCCGGTACGTAGAACCGGCTGTTGTGGGAATGCAAACGACTTTTCAAAATGGGTAGATCCGTGCGCCACCTAGCGATTTTTTTTTTACCAAATATTGCATTATCCCCGGGTTCTGAACTATGTTACAAGTTTCAAGATGGAAATGAGAGGACAAACCAGAAAAGGACTTAATATAAAGGTAGGAAAATAAAAGTAGAAATACAGGCATGTGCGGCAATTCACTTTCCAGTGAAATTGTGTGTTGCGCCTATGTAAATTTGCCGGTTAGAGCTAGAGAATTCGCGTGAAAGTGAAATGCAGCACATGCCTCATAGTACTTCTTTCCCAAAAATGTATCTTTATTTAGTTATTACTTGGAAACAGGTTAAGTGACATATTTCCAACTTACCATTTGTTAACAAACATAGTGTGGCGATTATTCTCAAGCATGTACCATCCCTAACTCAATAACACTCCCAACACTAGTTAAACACAACAAAGACGACGATGGCTATACTTATGCATGCAAGCATGTACCAAGCAAGAGGAAAGAGATCGAGCGAATGCTTGCGAATACGATGCAAAGAGGAGATGCCAATAAATAACACCGACTCTTCGACAACAAGAAGAACGAACAACCAAGAAAGTTCTCGGTGCGTGGGGAATCACCCTGTCGGACTATACAAGGTGGCGCAAAAGTAATCCTCCTATCAGAAAATGCTATAAATTTTGCGATTGGCCCCTAAAGTCAGTTCTGTTTTGACATTTGTGTAGTAAACACATGCGAAATACACGTTAATAAACAATGTTACGCTACACTGCTCCAGAACGCGGAATATTGCTGACTATTTATTTGACCAATAATCGGTCGGGGCCAAACGGTTACTGTGAATGGTGAGCGCTACAGAGCAATGATCAACGAGTTCTTTTTGCCGCAACTTGATGAATTGGGATTGGAAAACATGTGGTTCCAACAAGACGGTGCAACAGCACACACTGCACGTGCCACAACCGATATGCTGAACATCGGAAGCTTACTTTTGCGCCACCTTGTATAAAGCAGTGACCAAACAAGTCAGGGATCAGTTCATTTTCAAATGTTGTTCAGTGAACTACTGCGAAGTTACCAAACTCTTAAATTTGTATGGAGCTTCTTACTAGTAAACAAAACTAGCTATTAGTTACAATATCTGTCCTTGTGTTTATTTGACTTTATAGTCATCGAACCCAGGATTGATAATCAAGGAATCATCGAATTCGTCACAAATACCAGTGGTTGCAAGGATAGCAAGGACATGGCTAAGTTGAATGAATTAAAGATTCAGCAACTCAAAACTGAGTTGGAACAACGCGGACTAAACACCACAGGCAATAAATACAAGCTACAATCACGACTACGGGAGGCAATGGAAGCGGAAGGAATCAACGTTGATGATTATGTTTTCCATCTTTTGGAGGAGGCATCGACGAAAATGGAAGAGAAGGAGCCTCCGAATCCAGTGGCAAGTGTGGATACAAACTCGTTGTTGACTGTATTGACTCAGATGTCGTCAAGCATTTCAACTATGCTGGAAGAACAGAATATACACATAGCATCTCAGTTGGAAGAACAGAAGGTGCACATGGCATCCAAGCTTGAAGAAAAGGACACACGTATTACATCTCAACTAGACGAACAGAAGGCATACATGAGATCTCAAATGGAATACCAGAAGGCATATATCTCTTTGCAGTTGGAAGCATAGGAGGCTGTCATCGAAACTAGAAGTCCAAGATGCGAAAATTGCACAGCTGCAGGATAAAATCGATGCTGAGGTAGATGCACTGAGAGGTCGTATCCAGGAATTGCAACTAAATCGTCCATCTGCTTTAGCGAATACTCCCAAGGTAAAATCACCTTCCTTTAATGGTTCTGTTCCATTCCAGGTATTTAAGCTGCAATTTGAGAAGGCGGCTGCGGTGAATAATTGGGACACTGAAGATAAAGTTGCAGCACTATTCGTGGCATTGAAGTGACCTGCAGCAGAAAACTTACAGACTATTCCCGAGTCCGAAAGCAACAGTTATGAGGCAATGAGGGGTGCAGTTGAGAGACGCTATGGTAGCGAACATCGAAAACAGATATACCAAATAGAGCTACATAACCGCTTTCAGAAGGCTAATGAGACATTGCAGGAATTCGCATCGGATATAGAGAGGTTGGCTCATCTAGAAAACGCAGACGCACCCGCAGAATATACAGAAAGGGTAAAAATCAAAAGCTTTATAAATGGAATACGTGATCATTTACTGAGACGGTATCACATGCTCTAACGCAGGAACTAGCCTCGCTATTAAGTAAGCCGGCGTACAAAGCTCACCGCGTGGAGGTAGAACGGCCAGACTAGGTAGACACAATTCTGGAAGCATTGAATGGAAAGCAACAGAAAAATAATGGTGGCATCAAATGATTTAAGTGTGGAAAACCAGGTCACATAGCACGTTATTGCGGCACTGGCTCCAGTAACCCTGGCAAATTAAGTGGACGTAAACGCAAAGCTGGAGAAGATGAGCAAGATGAATGCCCCATAATCTCTGTGTCACTACTCGGACGCAAAGCGAGTAATGTTACTGTTGAAGGCTACGTGGACGGGAAAGAGCGCTTGCTGACTGTGGATACTGGTGCATCACATCCCATCATTGGGAGTGACTTGGTCCGCGGGAAGGTGAGACGATTGGAGAAAGCTAAGTTGTGGACAGTAACTGGTGAAATCCAGCAAGTCCTGGCAGGGGTTATGTGTAAGGTTGTGATTGGGAATGTGGCTACGTATCACAACTTCTTGGTAGCGGTAATATTGTCGACGAAGTCATCATTGGCGCCGATTTCTTGGCTGAGAGAGACATTCACATCAACGTATGGAACACGGTTATGACTTGCAACGGCCAAGAAGTTCCTATGGTCTTTGGACGCAATAGTGGCTATACCACCAAGGAAGTGATCTTGAAGATGAAGCAACAGGAGCCTCGTAAACCAGAGATAGCTCCTCGACCAAAGGTTTTCACGGACAGGTACCTCCTGAAGAAGATTCGGCAAGGCCAGAAGGAAAATCCAGATTTGGCAGTTGTGTTGAAAGGACTAAAGGAGAACAAACGCCGAGAAGGGAAGAGATGATTAGAGAGAGTCGCATCGCAAAAGCATATTGGGCACAATGGAGTAGCTTAAAGCTAACATCTGGTTGTTTGCATCGGCAAAGAGCATATATGAATAAGAAGCACCAACACGTATGTTCGAGCAGAGCTACTCGCTACACTTGCTCGCCGATATCTATTAGGGTTTCAAGCATTCCCTTTTGTGCATTTTCTTAATTTATTTAGAGTGACTTTGCCAAATATCAGCTGATCGAATGAGTAGCAAATTTTTATTTTGACTAGCTGACTTCATTGACTTTTTGATGAAGTTCAGTCTTTTCGGACATTGCGTTTTCATAAAGTTGAGGATATTTGCCTATTATGTTTGTGCAAATTGATCAACTTAATGGAAATAAAATATTAAATATGACAAATATCAAAATATTGGAATATTTTCATTTTATTAATTGAAAATGTTTTCCAATAGATATTTGAAGATATTTTTATTTTTATTTCCACAAAATATGCATGCAAACTTCTATTTGATATGGTAGTTTGGCTTACCAGACCCAGGTTCAAGTCCCATCACAAGGAACAAAATTTTTTTTCCTTGTTTTTAATAATATTTGATACTTTTTTTTAACTAGAAAAGGCATTTTGGATTGAAAATAAAACAAAATAAAATTTTCAACTAGATATGAAAAGCGTGCTTCAAGATATGCAAGGCATGCTTACAAGGATGAAATATTTGATTGCAAATTGTTCTGCTATACAAAACCTTAATATGCAAAGTAGAAATGGATATCAAATAGCTGAAATATACAGACTATTTTAATAATATTATTATAACTTTTCATTTTTTTAATTTAAAACTTTTATCTTTTTTAGCGAATTTGAATTAAATTAAAAAAAAAGTTCACCAGTCCATAGTTTTCAAAAAAGCATACCAACTTCTAATGGCAATTGTTGATTTTTATATAAAATAAGTAATCTGTTTTTCCTTGCCGATATTTTCGAAAAAAATCATACCTAATACTTTTATATTATTAACCAAGTTTCAGTTAAATTTCAAAAAAAAAAATTCAAAAGTCCATAGTTTTCAAAAAAGCCATACCTACTTCTAATGGCAATTATTGATTTTTATTTAAATTAAGTAATCTATTTTTCCTTACCGATATTTTCGAAAAAAATCATACCTTATACTTTTATATTATTAACCAAGTTTCAGTTAAATTTCAAAAAAAAAATTCAAAAGTCCATAGTTTTCAAAAAAGCCATACCTACGTACTTCTAATGGCAATTTTCGAATTTTATTTAAATTAGGTAATTTATTTTTTCACCTATTTTTTTGAAAAAATTCATACCTTATTCTATATATTTTTTCCGAATTTTATTTAAAAATACCTAGCCATAACCTATTATTTTTTATAATAACACTAATATAATAATTTTATCCTCATTCATAATCAGATTTGATAAGAAAATGTTAATTATCACATAATTTTGTACGTACAAACGTCAATACGTATTATGCCATCTAATATATATATGTACATATTTGTGTATGTCCAAGGCTGCTGGCGTCGTTGAATGGATGAAGGATATATGTGCAAACATTTAAATTTCGCGAAAACTCAGTTGAATGTTCTGAATTTTCATATACATAGCGAAAATGCTGAAATTCCATATAGCACCTTCATTCATGCAATATGAACATTCACACATAAATACATATGCATGTGCGACAGTGAAGAACAATGTTGCCGTTGCAGCTTCTAGTAAAATGCAAGAAAAGGGGGACCAAATAAATTACTAGTGAAAACGCAAAATCCGTACTATTTTCATTTATTATGGTGTGTAACTTGGCAGGGCTATAGCTAGTCGGTTGACTACGCTTTTATTTTACATTTCAGAAATGTTAATAGCATAGAAGTCTCGAAAATATCCAAATTTGCAAAAGGCAGTCACAAAGGAAGCTGGTGCCGAAAGGGTAAAATTGATAATTAGTACAACATTGTCAAGCAAATCAGTCGCTCTGCTACTGCGATCTACTTTTTTAAGGGTGCTCATCACAAAGCTGAAAAATTTAACAAACGACATATACTGCGTACTTTGGCACGTTTAAAGTAAAAATGCCAATTTTGTATGAAATATATGAAAAATATATAGAACATTTTGAATAATAAATTTTTCGTGTTTTAGTATAGATTTATACCAATCGCTGGTCAATATCTGTATTTTTTTGTTTAAATTTTTGGAAAGATTTCCAATATATTGGTATATATAGTAATAATATCAACATATTGCATATATATCTCGTGTCTTACTTTCAATTTCTTCATATCACCTGTCCCGGTACTTGTACCTGGGACTTTCTGTATGGTGGGTCAGAATTTTATCCAATATACAATGCTGGTTGCCTAGCAAAGTACCTATGAAGTTCCTAAATTAAGAATTTGTAGCAAATATGCCCAGTTGAATTTAAGTTTACCCCGTCACTGAATACCCCCAATATGAATTGAAGTTGGAAATTAAGATTTTTGTCAGATTTTAACTTTGTCGATTTGTGAAAGATCAGTGTTTTTTTTTTATTTATTTATTTATTTGAGTCTACAGTACAAAATACCTTACAGACTAGAACAATATATTTTGATAAATCCCTAACAAGGAAGTAAATATTATATAGAATAATACAAGCACACGATTTTTTTTAATAACAAAATACATTAAGTGTTTTTACAAATTGTGATTTTGAGGAAGCAAAGTTAACATGATTTGTGATTAAAAATAAAGCATTCATTTCACGCAATGCCCGAGCAATAGGCGACATACTCGCATATTTTGTTTTAAAATTTTCTAAATAAAAGGGGAACATTGTACGCAGATTTCTTCGCGGAACATTAAAACTAATACGCTCAAGTAAAAATGGACAATCAATTACGCCACTAATAACGTTAAACACGACCCCAAGTGAAAGAACTTTCCGTCGCTTTTCCAAAGAATCCAGATTGATTAGCATGCGTCGAGCATCATACGAGGGAGCTGGATCCTCAAATCGAAGAGAGCGTAATGCATGTTTCAGAAAAACTTTTTGCACCCGCTCGATCCTATTGATCGAAAGCTGATCATATGGTCGCCAAATAAAGACTGCATACTCCAAGTGTGGCCGGACAAGCGTCGTAAATAGTTGTTTATGAGTGTAAGGGTCGGTAAATTCAGACGAGTTGCGACGAATGAAACCCAAAAGAGAATATGATTTCGAAATTATAACATTCAAATGACTGCTGAAATTAAACTTTGTATCAAACACAACACCTAAATCCTTAAATTCTGTGACGTATTGCAGTACATCAGTACCAATAGTATACGACGTACTCAGATTGAACTGACGCTTGGAAAAAGATAAATGGAAACATTTTTTAATATTTAAAGAGAGGCGCGATTTCACACACCATCTATAAAGATTGTCGAGATCCTTCTGTAGGTTCATCGCGTCAACTAAGTTTCTAACATTACAGAAAATTTTTAAATCGTCGGCATAAAGCAAAAACTCTGCATGTAAGAAACAATCACTTATGTCATTAATAAATAGTAAAAATAGGAGTGGTCCTAAGATACTACCTTGGGGGACCCCTGAAGAGGCAACAAATTGGTTAGAAGACACACCATCAATCGTAACTACGCAGCATCTATTCATTAAATACGAATTGACCCACAATAAGAAAGATGAGTGAAATCCTATGCAGGCCAATTTACTAAGTAGAATTTTGTGGGAGACTTTATCGAAAGCCTTAGAAAAATCTGTATAAATACAGTCCACTTGGAGTCCAGAAGAAAATGAAGAAGTGCAGAATTCAGTGAATACAGCTAAATTAGACACTGTTGAGCGACCTGACACAAATCCATGTTGATTTGGGCTAATCAGAGTCTTAACAGCAAAGTAGATTTTTTCTTTGACAATGTATTCAAAAAGTTTTGAGATACATGAAAGCTTCGCTATCGGCCTATAATTGTGAACATCACTTTTACTTCCATTTTTGAAAAACGGCGTTATGGAAGTCAGTTTCCAATCATTTAGGAATATACCTGCGGATAGGGATTTATTAAAAATGATCACGAGCGGACAAACTAATGCAGAACAACTTTTAAATAAAGTAGCTGAGAAACCATCGACATCTGTCTTAGAAGAAGGCTTAAGGTAAGCTAAACCATTAATAACATCCTTTGAAGAAATCTCCAAGTTCCCAAAGTTCAAGAATGATGGGATGTCAGCAGAAAAATCTGGGGGATCCCCGTCATCGGTCACATAATTTGACTTAAAAAAGTCTGCAAATAGGTTTGCAGCCTCAAATGGGGTATTAGCATAATTATCATCGAATACAACCGAGGTAGGTATACTTGTGCTAGCCTTTTTCGATTTGACAAAATTCCAAAACATGTTTGGATTAGTTTTAATGTTACGCTCAGTATCAGTTATATACCTTTTATAAAGCATTTTATCTAAAGACTTAAATTTTTTTTGAAAATACTGATATTTTACAAAATATGCGCAATTATAAGATATTTTATACTTTTTAAGATACTTATTCTTAAGATTTTTCAAGCTTTTTAAACGCGAGTTGTACCAAGGAGATTTATAAACAGCCCTCTTTTTTAAAGGAATATGATTTAAACAAAAGTCAATCATAATTACTTTAAATTTAGAGTAGCAACTTTGAATATCTAGATCCGAAAGTAACTCAACCCAATTGAATTCACTGAGAGAGTTATTCAAACTCGTAAAGTCACAAGATGCAAACTTAAACGCGACTGAATCAGCGTGGTTTGAGGGTAGAAACTCTAAGAAAGTTAGCCTAATATCTAATGGAGCATGATGAACACCTTCCTCGGATATTGGAGAGATGCATTTTGATAAAAAGTAATTGATGTTATCAGTAATAAATATGAGATCTAAAAATCGATTTAGTTGATTAAAGATGCTATTAATTTGCATAAGATTTATACTTAGAAAACTGTCAACAACATAATTTTCATGCTGAGTAACAATATTATTAGCTGTAAGACCTGAATTAGCAGAATGACTGCTCCAATTAATGTTACTTAAGTTAAAATCACCTTAGACGCATAAGTGATTATCTTGCAAATGGTCTACAGCCAGAGAAATAACATTATCCACATGAGCCTTATATAAAGACGTATCACTATTTGGCGGGATATATGAAGCAATGACATACAAACAGCCAAAAGTTTTAGAACCTCTGATACATATACAAAGTTGGTCCAGCAACGAGTCATCATTACTAAGCGTGAAAGAAAATGCACGATACTTTCTTTTGACAGCAATAAGAACGCCACCTCCTCTCAAACAGCCTGTTTTGACAGCATCACGATCCTTGCGAAATACATCATATAGACTCGGATCAAAAAACTCACTGTCATAGAAATCAGAATTTAACCATGTTTCTACCAAGACGACAACGTCAAAGGCCTCTTCGGTGCTAAAATGAAGTATAATTTCTGATTTAGTCCTCAGCCCGGAGACATTCTGATAATATATTTTCAGACCACTACCACAAACAGACGACGAACTAGTGTACAGCGTAACATTTGATGTGATTGAGCCGTTTCCACAAAGTTGTTCCACTACGGGGTTTTTTGTTCTGTTACAACCTTTCGAAAAAAATTGAAAGGCCTTACTTTTACATTTTTGGGCCAGATGTTAGCATTTAAAACCTTATCATAACATTCATCAGTTACTCCAAGCTTGAAACTAATTCTCGATAGATGTTCCGCATTGGCACCTTGCTTAGTTAACGAAAAACACCTCAAATTCTTTGAGTCAATTTTAGCATGCTTTGTAACATATGATACAATATCAGTGTATGTCACACTCAATGCGAACGAAGATATATGTAACCATTTAAATGTTGCCACATTGCATCAGGAAATAATAAAGGGTGTTTTTTTAGGGGTATAGAACTTTGAATTGAAACAAGACACAAGAAAATCGTTTTAAGGTCCATCAATTTGGCTTTATTGGAAGGATAATTTTATGCCATTAATGTTTAAATATGATTTCGGGCATGTGGCCGCCGCGGCTGGCTCGAATAAAGCCAATTCTACAGGTCCAATTTTCAACCACTTTTTCGAGCATATGGGGCCGTATGTCGGCAATAACGCCACGAATGTTGGCTTCCAATTCCCCTAACGTTTCTGGTTTGTTGGTGTAGACGAGCGACTTCACATATCCCCAAAGAAAATAATCCAATGGTGTCAAATCACACGACCTTGGTGGCCAATTGACAGGTCCATTCCGCGAAATTATGCGCTCATCGAATGTTTCCTTCAATAAATCGATTGTGACGTGCGCTGCGTGGCATGTAGCGCCGTCTTGTTGGAACCACAACTAATCCACATTCATGCCATCCAATTCGGGAACAAAATAGTCGGTTATCATGGCTCTATACCGGTCTCCATTAACGGTAGCTGCCTCTCCAGCATTATTGCGGAAGAAGTATGGCCCAATGACTCCACCAGCCCATAGAGCACACCAAACAGTCAGTTTTTGTGGATGTAATGGCGTTTCAAGGGTCTCATGTGGATTCTCTTCACTCCAAATGCGGCAATTTTGCTTGTTGACGTAGCCATTCAACCAAAAATGAGCCTCATCACTGAACAAAATTTTGCGATGAAAATCAGCATCGAAATCAATCTCATTTTCGGCCCATACACCAAAATCACGACGCATTGCATGGTCTCGCGGCTTTAATTCTTGCACAAGCTGGATCTTGTAAGGTCGCAAGCCAAGATCTTTGCGCAAAATCTTCCATAAAGTTGATGGACAAAGCTCCAATTGCTGTGCACGGTGGCGAATCGATTCATTCGGGTCCTCTTCAACACTTTGCTCTACAGCGGCAATTGTTTCTTCGGTGCGCACTGTTCGACGTCTCTGCGGATGCGTATTATCACATAGAGTAAACGTAGTGCGAAAACGATCCATGGTTAACCGAATTAATTGCTCTGATGGACGATTATGTCGACCATAAAATGGACGGAGCTCACGGTAAACTTCGCGAACTGAACCATTATTTTCGAAATAAATTTGCACGATTTGCAAGCGTTGTTCTTTTATCAACCTGTTCATGATAAAATGGCAAACCAAACTGAACATAAATGACATTAGAGTTGCCAGATTTGACCACAAAATGCCAGTTTTATCTCTATTCGAAAAACAAACCTGTAAAAAAAACACCCTGTATTTGATTTATGAATGAAATTGTTATTGTTGTATTTATGACGACAGATTTCGCTGCTGCGACTGTGCGTAGTAAGGGTTTTTGTTTTTGTATCATGGTAGTTGGTGGACAGCACATGCATTAGAGGAGGATCTGAGGACATGTGTAGGTATTTATGTGTGATTGTGCTCATACGTGTTTGTTTTTTGGACATATGTATGTACACAAATATGTGCGTGCGCGGTAGCTCTACGCATGCACACTTTTTGGTGGATGATATGGAAATATGAATGTGTGATTTGCCGACGGCAAAATGCATTCTTCCCATATTAATGGTTTATTGGTATGATATTCACATGCATATCTCCTTTTTTCTGCAATTTTATCATCCTTACATAAAATCCTACTCCCTATATATATTTTTTATGTTCAATAATTCAAATTTATTTCAAATGCAATTGCTATGAAACTAATTTTGTTAATTGTTTCCTTTAGGAGACAACTGCTAAAACACGTCCAAAAATATCGGGAGAGGTATCAAAAGACGCACTCGTAACAATAATCCGGAAGCGGTATTCGAGTTTTTGTTTCAGTGAAGAGATATTTGCAATCAAAGTTGAAAATTTTCTGTCATTTTCATGTGGTTGTTGTAATCATAGAACCGAAAAGTACAGAAAGTGTGTTCTGCGCAGAAATAGCCGGTGTTGGACCGGCTAAGGGTTATTTTTATGAAGCGCGGCCGTAGGCCGCCTACGTAGAAAGGTGGTCTGCTCCCTATTTGGGATCGGACCTGTGTCATTTTTGGGTTTTTTGTTAATAACTTTTCACTGAAACAAAAAATTTTAAATCCGCTTTCGGATTGTTGATGCGGAAGTCAAAACGCGTCGTTTGATACCTTTCCCGAGATTTTTGGACGTATATTAGCAGTTACGTGCCGTCGTATAGAACTACCATTTATTTAAAATGTAATGCTATGAATTTCATGTTTTAGGTTGAATTCCAAAACGCTCGAAAATTACGAGTTTTTACTATTTCTTTGTAGACATTTTTATAAGAAGAAATGATATTGTTTGTTAGGAACCATTAAATCATTTTTTTAAAAGATATTCAATGAGCAAAATCAGCTTCGTTTGCGTTTTGCGAAAAAATTTAAATTTTAGATTAGATAATCCGATAACGATAAAAGGTATTTTAAGTTTTTTTTAACTTTAACCAATTTATTATAAATTGAAAGCGATTGCATACCTACCTACTAAAAAAATGTATTTAAGACTTTAAATTTAAAATATCCTGTTGAAAAAAATTATTAAAATGATTGAACCAAAGGCTTAAGTCATAATGTACCTATTGGAAATAGAAAAAAAAAAAGGAAAAATGTTTTAATCAAGGTCGGGAGTCATATACATACATAGATTTGAGATCGGAAATCTCAAAATAATATCACAAAGTATTTTTCAGCATTTAATTCGATTTTTGCATCAAAATTATTTTCAAGTAAAACACTTGCATTTTTTGGCAAACGAACGTCAAAATCCACGGCCATCACATTAAAAGGAGTCGTTTATTCAACTCATTCCATTTGTTTACCTTTTGGGTTTACTTAATTCTCACCTATAAAGTACAAACTTTAACTCAAATAATTTGGAAATATTAAGGACAAAGCACAAAGAGGAATCGCTGAAACCCTAATAATAAACATCGAGTAGCATCGAACATACGAGTAAAAATTCTGCCAATTTTCAAATGAGCGAACTGACGCCTCTTATTCATACATGCTTTTTGTATAAATTGGATTCCTTTTGTGGGAAAACTTTGGCTGCTGCGGGGTTCTTCCTCCTCTACTTCATTCTTCTTGGGATCATTACGGCTTGATTTTGCTTGGTGGTGATGCTTGTAGCAGGTGCAACATTCTATTCATCGCAACCAATTTTTAGCATTTGAAAAGGTTCTGTATTGAAAATATCGAGAATTGACGAAATTTTTTTATAACCTTGGCTGAAGTTTTCGAATGGCAATCAAACGAGCGAATTGAAGTGTGATCACTTATTTAGATCATAGCTTGTTAAAGATTTGGGCTAACCCGTTTAAGGCACATTTACTTTAGAAATTTCCACGAAGAAAATGTGATCACTTATATAAGCCATAGTTAGTGGCGGGTTACGCAGACACGTGAATTCCCATGTATTTTAGAATGTTCTGCGGGTATATGCGTTTTTGGTACAGTTGTCACACTCGCTGAATCAAGTCCAAATTTTTTTTTCCATGTACTAAGTTGGTTAATTTCTGCGTTTGGCGTATTCCGCGGTTGCTCAAGAACTGCCGGCTTGACTAGCGAAGACCATCCACGAAACCCCATCTGTGTACGCAATATGCTCGCCGCGCGCTGAACAAAAGAGAAACTCACAAAAAAGAAAAAAGAAAAACCTGTTTTACCGTAGTATGACGTCATTAATGGCGTGATCTTCGATACGCAAGTTATGTGGAATGCTTGCTAACGGGATGGCAATTATTGTTAGCTTATACTTCTCGTCTTCTTTGTGAGCGAATGAGCTGAGCAACTGTCTATTCTCAACTAACCCAGCAGTTAAATTTTTGGTACCCCCTCACAAAATAGCACTCGGACATGAGTGCCAAGGAACCCGCATACCAAATTCCATTAAGATATCTCAAAATTTACTCAAGTTATCGTGTTCACAGACGGACAGACGGACATGGCTTAATCAATTTCTCTTTTCGTCCTGAACATTTTGATATATATGTCAATATCCATCTCGATCCGTTTATGCCGTTACGTACTGCCGTTAGGCGACTAAAGTTGATATACCTTGTGTGCGTAGCACTACTAGTTATAATAATAAGTTGTAGTTATTTAATAGCGCTTAATGGGATTAAAAATAAAGTAAACTAACTCGGCGTTTCTAAATGATAATCAAATATAATTTACTTTTAATATATTATTTTATCTCTTTTAGCTTTATTTCATTTGATAATGTGGGTATAAAATAAGCAAAATGCACTGCTAAACTCTTTCAAAATTCAGAATCAGTGATTCGCTGCTTTCGAAAAAGCAGTACTGCAATTATCGGTGTATGACGATGCTAACGTGGTGAATATAAGAGCACCAATCAGCATGATTCGCGCTAGTAGCATGTCGATTAAAAGCATAATATAAGCAGCGAATACTGGAATCTGGGCCCTCACTCTGTAGTTCTATTCGAAACAAAATTTGTTCGCTTTCGAGTGATTCGAACTCTGTAAGAAATTTTCGAGTAGAACGCATTCCTTGTTCGAGTTCCATTCTGTTCCCTTCGGATTTGATCTATCCCCTTTCGATTGTAATAAATTTGGTACTCACTATTTCGAAAGCATATGCCAATATGGTCGAAAGTTAGAAAATCCTATTCTACAACAATTTAGTAAACGGAAATCCACAAAAGCGTATATTCTTATGATTATAATAAAACAATTATTACTTTTTTTTATCAAGAAATCATTTTTATTGCAGAAAGAGTTAAGCAATCCCTGTTGACAGAAAATAATTGAAGAATTCTATGCAAAAAATTAGAAAAATTCAAGAAAACTAAATTTTTACAGATTAAAAGTATTTACATATTTAAAAAAATAAAATTTTATTTAATTAAAATAGTTAAAATTACTTGTGCAAGCAATAATCAAAATTACCTGCAACCGCACGCGTGTTAGTCTAGATTCTTATCATCTGCGCTGCTGCGACATGTTAAACTTCGCTGCCTAGTACTGCACTTGAGATTTATGCAAAGTGTTTTTGTATTTTGCCTTGCGCTTAAAATTTGTGAAACAGTGATGCCTACTATTATGGAATATTTTCTAAAGTAAATTCTTACGAACTACAGAGTGCTTATGTGTATTAGAATCGCTTTTTGCTTTCGAGTAGAATAGCCTTTCGAATAGAACTACAGGCCCTGATTCAAATGTGAAACATTCAGCGCGTTCTCTGGTACATCCGTGCATGTAAAAAAAATCACCCTTATTTTCTTGCGACATCGCTACTGCAATAGCGGCGTAGCAGCGACTCAACAACGAATAAGTGGTGTTCAAATAAAAAGTGAAAACGAAGCAATCATGTGTCAAATAAATTGTGTAAGTAAATAACAATTCTTTTTGGAATAATCGAAGTAACCTTTTTCTGAAGAAAAGTTTCCAACAAATGCATAAAATAAACATTAAATTTTGTAATTGTTTCCTTTAGGAGACAACTGCTTAAACACGTCCAAAAATATCGGGAGAGGATTTTAAATTTTTTGTTTCAGTGAAAAGTTATTCGCAAAAAACCCAAAAATTACCCAGGTCCGATCCCAAATAGGGGGATTGATCCAAGGTATTTATGTGCGCATCAAAAAAATTACCCTTAGCCGGTCCAACACCGGCTACGCGGTCCACAGTATTTCTGCGAAGAACATTTTTCGGTACACCCTAATCTGTTATTACAACAACCACATGAAAATTACAGAAAATTTTCAACTTTGATTACAATTATCTCTTCACTGAAACAAAAAGTCGAAAATCCGCTTCCGGATTAGTGTTACCGAGTCTACGCGTCTTTTGATACCTTTCCCGATAATTTCGGACGTGTTTTAACAGTTGTTTCCTAAAGGAAACAATTACCTTGAATTGATGCCATTTTTCAGGTTCACTAATTGTGATTGAATAATGCAGTTTTCAAAAATAAAATAAGACTGAATCTCCAACGGAATCGTTTAGAAGCTACAACAACGAAAATGGGGAGCAGAGACACATACTACCAAGGGTAAAATTGCTATGAGCAGAAACTATATTTTTATTGATTTTTGTTTTAATTTTTCAATGCGGGGACGTAATATTTATTTTGATGGACACATATTTTATATCTTATGATTGAATTATGAATAAAGTGATTTGTAATGTAATTTAATGCTGATGCAGTGGCTGACTAGTCTGCTAGCTGGTATGATGCTGATGCAGAGGCTGGAAATTGATATTTCGTAGGCCACCGCCATGTTAAATCTCTATAGTTGCTAATATGGAAATAAGACAGAACTTCGAGTGGTTGGACTGTCTGTACCAACTAGTATTAAACTAGTATACAATTAGTAGGGTTGACTGCAGTTAATCAGCAAAACACTTGCATACACACACACATAAGCAGAGCATCACATACATCAACAACAAGGCACACACAGAGGGACAGTTACAGGCAGCGACTCGTAACTTTGCTGGACAGCCCCTACCGAGCCCAAAAATGCTTACACATCAATTAGATGCACGCTAATGTACTTAGGCGAAAACGATCACCACACGAGAGATTCTGTATGAGTTGAAAAAAGAGCCGATTTTTAGGATTCAAGTATTGAGTTCAAGTGTCCTGGCACATACGCAAAAAAGGTGAGAAGAGAAGGGAATAGTACAAGTATCTCCGCACCGTCAAGTCGCTTCAAGTTTTTCTCTCTATCACTTACTCTCTCCCTTGTGTGCCGTTTGTTGTTTCACAATTGCTTTAATTACACATGTAAACGCGAGTAGGAACACAAAAGAGGACGTACAACTGAATTCAATAATTTCCTCGTGTAAAACGGCTCAAAGCGCTTCAAGCAAGTTCTTGCAGGTATATGAAATCAAATGTTACAAAGAAAATCAGGCGCCGGAATGATGTTTACGAGTTCGATGTCACATTTTGAACATACACATGGTAAACTGCCATGTAGGGACACGAATTTCGATACGATACGATACCATATCGATACTTTTGCCCTTCGATACCGATATTTTGTACTCGATACTTTTATAGCGATACTTTTTGGCATCGAGTATTTAGACCCTGGTATCGTTTCTCTCCAACTTGTGCCGCGAATCGAAGGAAAACGAGCGCCAAAATATTTACAGTTAATTTAGTCGGAATAGGCAGTCGCATGCAAAAGAAATAGTTGCCGTTGATCGATGATCATTGCAACATATACTAATTTTGTTTGGCCTTTATACTGCGAAAAAAGAAAAGGGAAATAAAACGAGCAATTTTTTCTATACTGAAATTGAATGGGGTGCATACTCCAAAAATCTAAAAATTCCGAAAAACCCTGACAATTTTGATGGAAATTCATTTTAAACTATAATTTACATTTTTCGTATTTAATTTCGACCTATATATTTGGGGAAACCTATTATCTAAAATTATTTCACTGAAGCCAAATTGGTGAACATGGCAAAAAAACTTATTCTGTCTAGTGTATGTAGATTCAAGCCATTGTAAACAGATATGTATGTACATTATTATAAATAAATATGTATGTACATATACATTATAATTTTATCGTTAGGATATCTAGAATTACAGAGTAAGCGACAGCTTCCAATTGAAACATAACATACCTATTTTAAGGTAAAAGTTTTGCATTTTGTTATTGAACTGCCTGTTATCAGTATATTTAAAATCGATACTTTGAGTATCGAGTGGTTTTGTGTCGATACTATCAGATATCCGATACTTTTACAGCTATACTTCAAATGAGTACAGCATCGATACTTTGCGTTCGATATCGTGTCCCTACTGCCATGCATTCTTTTCGAGGATATGACATGAAATGATTTATACTTAATAATACTCAAAAGGCTACGAATATTTTTGAATAATGAAAAAGCCGATGCTGATCTCTGTATCGAATCACGAAGAGATCAACATAATAGTTGACCGGTTATGTTTTCCGCTGAGCGGAGATTCTAATTATACTACTTTCAAAATTAAACTTACCCTTCTATACCGTTTGAAAGTGGTCTTGATGACAGAGGCTGACTCCGATAACGTGGTAAGTTCCCTTGAAGAAATTGAAAAGCATGTGGTATTGAATGGTGGTTGTGAACAATGTGATAACTCGAACTTGAGACTTTTGTTAACCCACAAGCGAAACGTATAGTTCCCAGCAGTGTAAAAATAAGAACTCTGTTGACATTGCAAATCATCTGAAAATATCATGGATACCAAACTTTTACTCTATATTTAAAATGCTATAATATTCCAGCCTGCTATTGGACCGGGAGTAGAAGCGATTTGAAACTAGCTTTTAAGTCACAAATGTTTCCAGTTCATGATTTCTCAATCAGGAATGGGAGTTTTGAAAAAGTGTCGAAGTGACGAGTGACGAAAAAATAACAAATAAAAGTTTATTTTTCATTCAAAAAAATTTGAGTGATGAGTGAAATATTATTGGTTATTTTGAATAAAAAATAAAATTCCAATTTTTATTCAAGCTTTTTAAAATGAAAAATAATACATCGAGATCAGAGCTGTAAAAAGTTCAATCAATTAAGTGTGCATTCGTCGACATTCTTTTCAAAAATTTGATTTTTTGCTCACTTAAAATAACATGCATTCGTGAATGGCTTAAAAAATTGTAAGCCAAACCAAAAGTGTGTGTGTTATTTAATGCTCGAGTTTAATTTAGTATAGAATGGGAATGACAACGTATTCCCAATCTCATCTGATTGTAAAATTTAAAAGAATGCACACTCTTTGACCATTCACTACTTATTAGCTGTCCAGTATCCAGATTCTGTAACTTTTAACCACGCGCCGAGCGTTGAGCTTATTGCCAAATTTTGGCGTTTGTTCTTAACGAAAATGCGATTCTGTAACTCTCCTTTAACGCCGGTAAGCAGCTGACTCTTGATGGTGATAAAATATGGCAATACTTCTCTTTTCGCCGTATTTTGCACTAAATTACAGGCAAGAAACTAAAAACTATTTTTTTTTACTTTCTCCAAACGCTAAAACACTTGTAAATATATTAACGCGATTGTTAACACCTCGAAAATAATTCGCGAAAGCTAACCACACGAAAAGTGTTAGCTAACACTTCCGTGTGGTTAAAAGCTAGTGAATAGGGAAAACCGTTAAAAATGGTGTTAAGCGAAGTTAACGCTAACACCTGGCGTTAAAATAGTTACAGAATCGACAGATATGTTAAAAAGATTGTTTTCCTTAAAAGTTAATGAATCAACGAGTACAAAATTTAATTTTGTGGGTGATTTACAGCCACAAAGTGAAAAATAATTTGTTTAGCTTAATACATATATAATTTTTCTGTGAGAAAATACCTCCTTTGACTGATTTAGTTAAATTTGTGTGCAAGTAATGCGGCGGTTATTTTTCTTGCTTCTGATTAAAGTTCCACTGAGGTGGTTATAAATATAGAATAAAAATATAAAAAATATATAAAGATAAAAACAAAGTGTATAATGAGACAGTGACTCGAATTTAAAGTAAAATCAGTGGAAATTTATGTATAAAAGAAAAAAAAATAAAAATAAAAAAGTCATCAGAATTACGGTTTAAAATGCCCTCTGAGTGCTGCGAATGCACAGCGAAACGGACGCTTATACAGGGTGTTTTTTTTACAGGTTTGTTTTTCGAATAGAGATAAAACTGGCATTTTGTGGTCAAATCTGGCAACTCTAATGTCATTTATGTTCAGTTTGGTTTGCCATTTCATCATGAACAGGTTGACAAAAGAACAACGCTTGCAAATTGTGCAAATTTATTTCGAAAATAATGGTTCAGTTCGCGAAGTTTACCGTGAGCTCCGTCCATTTTATGGTCGACATAATCGTCCATCAGAGCAATTAATTCGGTTAACCATGGATCGTTTTCGCACTACGTTTACTCTATGTGATAATACGCATCCGCAGAGACGTCGAACAGTGCGCACCGAAGAAACAATTGCCGCTGTAGAGCAAAGTGTTGAAGAGGACCCGAATGAATTGATTCGCCACCGTGCACAGCAATTGGAGCTTTGTCCATCAACTTTATGGAAGATTTTGCGCAAAGATCTTGGCTTGCGACCTTACAAGATCCAGCTTGTGCAAGAATTAAAGCCGCGAGACCATGCAATGCGTCGTGATTTTGGTGTATGGGCCGAAAATGAGATTGATTTCGATGCTGATTTTCATCGCAAAATTTTGTTCAGTGATGAGGCTCATTTTTGGTTGAATGGCTACGTCAACAAGCAAAATTGCCGCATTTGGAGTGAAGAGAATCCACATGAGACCCTTGAAACGCCATTACATCCACAAAAACTGACTGTTTGGTGTGCTCTATGGGCTGGTGGAGTCATTGGGCCATACTTCTTCCGCAATAATGCTGGAGAGGCAGCTACCGTTAATGGAGACCGGTATAGAGCCATGATAACCGACTATTTTGTTCCCGAATTGGATGGCATGAATGTGGATGAGTTGTGGTTCCAACAAGACGGCGCTACATGCCACACAGCGCACGTCACAATCGATTTATTGAAGGAAACATTCGATGAGCGCATAATTTCGCGGAATGGACCTGTCAATTGGCCACCAAGGTCGTGTGATTTGACACCATTGGATTATTTTCTTTGGGGATATGTGAAGTCGCTCGTCTACACCAACAAACCAGAAACGTTAGGGGAATTGGAAGCCAACATCCGTGGCGTTATTGCCGACATACGGCCCCATATGCTCGAAAAAGTGGTTGAAAATTGGACCTGTAGAATTGGCTTTATTCGAGCCAGCCGCGGCGGCCACATGCCCGAAATCATATTTAAACATTAATGGCATAAAATTATCCTTCCAATAAAGCCAAATTGATGGACCTTAAAATGATTTTCTTGTGTTTTATTTCAATTCGAAGTTCTATACCCCTAAAAAAACACCCTTTAGAAGAGACGGTGGAGTGTAAGGGGGATGTGGTAAAAGCTACTGCCTCCAAATGCAGTAAAATTGGAAGAGCCGACTTGAAAGTCATAAATGGAAATAAAAAACATAAATTGGTTTTATAACGAATGTACCTTATCAAGCACAAATATGAAGTTTTTGGAAATAAATCACATAAATTAAAATGCAGAACAGAACAAATTGAAGAAGAGTGAGGTGAGAGAGGTTATGGACGACATCTTTACAAAGAAGTATCAAAAATTTAAGAGAGACATTGTAGATGAACTAAGTGTTGTTTTAGACCAACAGTTACAACAAATAGTTGAAGAAGTAACAAAAGAACTAAGCATTAATATTGAAAAAATTAGTGTATAGCATGACCATAACAGTGCTAAAGTGAATACAAATAGTTCCAATAAAAAGCCAACATATGTACAAGCGCCAAAAAAAAAAAAAAACAAGTAAGGAAGTCTAAGTTCGGGTGGAACCGAACATTATATATCTTGTAGTGATCTATTATGGTATCCCAATTTACGCAGGTCTATTTTAATACTTTCAGTTCGTATTTGCTTTCAAATAGACAGACAGACAGATAGACGTATCGAGAGACGAACATGGCTACATCGACTCAGCTCAACCTCCTGATCATTTTAGTATACGTACAAACATTTCATGTTCATGAAAGGTATGAATATCAAAAAAGATATACAACTTCGCTTTTGCAGTGGGGTATTAACTACTTGCCCGGATATTTTACTTTTTATCATGAACGTTTTGATATACAAGGTGGCGCAAAAGTAAGCTTCCGCTGTTCAGCATATCGGTTGTGGCACGTGCAGTGTGTGCTGTTGCACCGTCTTGTTGGAACCACATGTTTTCCAATCCCAATTCATCAAGTTGCGGCAAAAAGAACTCGTTGATCATTGCTCTGTAGCGCTCACCATTCACAGTAACCGTTTGGCCCCGACCGATTATTGGTCAAATAAATAGTCAGCAATATTCCGCGTTCTGGAGCAGTGTAGCGTAACATTGTTTATTAACGTGTATTTCGTACAGAAATGTCAAAACAGAACTGACTTTAGGGGCCAATCACAAAATTTATAGCATTTTCTGATAGGAGGATTACTTTTGCGCAGTAACCGTTTTTCACCGACCGAAATAAATAGTCAGCAATATTCCGCGTTCTGGAGCAGTGTAGCGTAACATTGTTTATTAACGTGTATTTCGCATGTGTTTACTACACAAATGTCAAAACAGAACAGAAAATTTATAGGATTTTCTGATAGGAGGATTACTTTTGCGCAGTAACCGTTTTTCACCGACCGAAATAAATAGTCAGCAATATTCCGCGTTCTGGAGCAGTGCAGCGTAACATTGTTTATTAACGTGTATTTCGCATGTGTTTACTACACAAATGTCAAAACAGAACTGACTTTAGGGGCCAATCGCAAAATTTATAGCATTTTCTGATAGGAGGATGACTTTTGCGCCACTCTGTACATCAATAAATATATATCTCGATTCGTTTATGCAGAACAAAGTAATATACCTTGTGTGCGTAACAAAAATAGATATAACGTGCGTAACAAAAATAGATATAAAAAATGTGTGTCTTTTATAGGCGCCAAAGAACTCAACCGATCTTTATGAAATTTTCACAATATATACTTGGGTTCACTGGGTACAGCATAGACAATATATAGTTTTGGAAAAGTAGGCGGAGCCGCGCCCCAGGCTATATAAAGTTTAAGTCCGTCATAACTCCGAACTCTTTTGGTCTAAATTAATGTGGCACTTAGTCAATTTCTACATAATTTTTCAAAAGTGGGCGGTGCCACGTCCACATATTTTGTGTTTTGTTTTGCTCTTGAACTTTCACGATAGGTTCAGGAGTTCGCTGGGCACGACACAGTCTGTATATAGCTTTTGGAAAAGCCCCCAGGTTATATAAAGCTGCAGTTCGGTATAGTTAGGAGTTTATTTGGTTCAAGTTAGTGACATTTTATATATAGATGTGTTCTATGTATCAAAACGTCAATACATCGTCTAACGGGTTTGCTAGTATATTATAAAATAGCGAAAGCAAACAAAGAATTTCAGCATTCTTTTGTAAAACTAGTTTGCGTTCAAATAGACAGACGGACAGACAGACAGACGGACGGAGAGACGAGCATGACTAAATCGACTCCGCTCATCTTGCTGATCATTTTAGTGAGCTTTTCTCTTCTTCTTCTCATACTTACATACATTTAATGTTTATTAAAGGTATGAAAATCAAAAAAGATATATAACTTCGCTATTGCAGTGGGCTATTAACTACGTGCCCGAATATTTTGCTTGTGTGTTTCCCGATTTGGCTAATTTTTGGCAGGAGTATAATACATACTACTGAGAAGCAGCTGACCAATTTTCATTGAAATATTAAGATTGAATTATAAGCGATTGCCTTTGAAAATAGCAGAAATTTTATGCTGAAAAGTGGGCGGCGCCACGCCTACTACTTCAAAATTTACAAATTTTTTTTTCGGTCGACTTTGTGTGTGCAAAATCTGATTGATATAACTTGCCTAGTTGTAGAAATATCGCTTTTTAAATTTTACAAAAAAAAATTTCAGAACTATGTTAAAAAACTGGGCGTGGGCATTAACCGATTTCGCCCATTTTACAGCAAACAGTTACCTTTATATATAGAACATTATCACCAAATTTCGTTTTTTGGCGGAGTTATGGCATAAAAAGTTTTGTGGAATAATCCACTATAAAAGGGGCGGGTCACGCCCATTTTCGAAAGTTTTAAGTTTTCGGATTTCTTTGTTTACGGAAACTTTAAAAGTAAAACATAAATGATGTGAAGCTATTTTACGCAAAGTTATTGCCTATTTAATATGTCTACGATCCTCTTCAAAATCTTTCATATAAAAGTGGGCGTAGACCTTAACCGATCCCGCCCATTTCCTGGAACATTCTTTGCATACCTGTAAACCTGCGTGCTGTATTTCGTTTCGATATCTTGAACGGTTTTTGATTTATGATTAAGATTATTTCTAAATTTTACATAATCAAAAATGGGCGGTGCCACGGCGTTTTTCAAAAATTTCTTGAAAATTTTATTTTATGCCTCAATCTCAATGTATTTACCAAATCTTATCCTTATAGGTGTATTATGTACTGAGCAATCCCTTTTTTGTGTTTTCGAAAATATTCTATACATAAAAAGTGGGCGTGGCTATCATCCGATTTCCCCCATTTTAAATAGCGCTCGGAGATGAGTGCCAAGGAACCCGCATACCAAATTTCATTAAGATATCTAAAAATTTACTCAAGTTATCGTGTTCACAGACATGGAACATGGCCTTATCAATTTCTCTTTTCGTCCTGAACATTTTGATATACATAAGTCAATATCTATATCAATCCGTTTATGCCGTTGCGTACTGCCGCTAGAAGACTAAAGTTAATATACCTTGTGCGCGTAGCACTACTAGGTATAAAAAATGTGAACAAAGTAGTGATTAAGGCAAAAGCGAATGTAAACAAAAATAACAGAGAAACAAAAAATTGCTCTTAAATCAGTGATAGAGCCAACAGAAGGTTTAATAAGTGAGGTGAGAGCAATAAACAGCGTATAATTGTTGAATGAGCCGACGGCAATGCACTAGAAACGGTGCAGAAGAAAATAAGCGAGCAAATCGGTAACAATTATGAAATTGATAAAGTGAAAAAAAAGAGAATGGTTAAGCTGACGGGCTTGACATATAAACTGAGCGAAGAGAGAATTTTGGAATGTTTGGTAAAACAAAATGAAATGGAAAATAATACGGAAATGAAAATTATAAAAGTCTATGAAGATAAAAACAAACGAGTTGAAAGCTATAATGTGCTAATAGAGAGTGATGCAAATACATGCGAATTGCTTACTGCTAAAAAAAGAATCAGAATTGAATACGACAGTTGCAGAGTTTTTGAATATATGAATATTTTAAGGTGTTTTAAATGCTTAGGCTTTCAACACAAAGCCAGTAAATGTATAAACAAAATCGCATGTGCCAAGTGTGGCGGTTCGTATGAAGTAAAAAATTGTAGTCCGAATGAGTGAGATGTGTTAATTGATACGAACTTGTGCAAAAAAAAGGTAGCAGACGTTGATGCAAATCATTTCGCATTTAGTACGAAATGTCCGGCTTATGAAAATTACTGCCGTAACAAAGGTCCAAACCGTAAATAGCAACTACTTGGTTTATACCTAAATGTAAGTAGCATCATACCTAACAAAACTGAGCTTGAAATGCTCATATATGCAAAGAACCCATTTATTGTGATGTGCTCAGAATTAAGAAAAACAAGTGATATAGAAGATTCCGAATTGAAATTAACTAATTACACGATCGTAAGATGTGATTCATATAGCCGCCATACAGGCGGTGTGTTAATATATGTTCACGAAACAATTGAGAATAAAGTGATTTACAACAACAGCTTTGACCAAAATATGTGGGGTATAATTATTAAAATTAAAACAAACGGCTCAAAATGGTGGATGGGACTCTTATATCATTCACCTAATAGTAAGGACAGTGATTTTATAAATTATTTGTGTGAAAATGTTCTACATAAGTTTGACCCAAGCGATAATAACTTACTTATGGGGGATTTCAATATAGACATGAACAGGAACACTTCCACCCGAAATCAGTTAAATGACATTATGGCAAATGTATGTATGACTCAGGAAATCTATTTCAATACCCGTATCACAGAAACTTCCCAAACAAGAATTGATTTACTTTACTAAAATGTGATAAAATTAACTGTATGAGGCTTGAAGAAAATAAAATCTCTGACCATGAAACAATTGGGTTTAATTTAGTATCACAGAAAGAGTACCAAATGCGTGTAACAAAAACTATAACTTCTTGGGGTGCTACAGTATTGAAAACCTTCTTCATATCTTTAGATACTATAACTTGAGTATATTAAACAATTTATCACTTGAAGATAAAATAAAAGTTTTAAATTATGTCATCGTTCAAGCCGTGAAAGTTCTAACATTTGAAAACCAAATTGAAGTGAAAAAAATTAATAAATGGTATGGTCGCGAATTTACGGATCTAATCAGACGCAAAAATGTTTTCTTTAAAAGTAGTCAATAGAGTGGTAATTGGAGGCAGTATAAAAGCCTAAACTGACACTACAAAAAACGAATTAAGATTAAGAAAAATAGGTACCTGGAAAGTAAAATCTTGGCTAATAGACAAAACAATAAGCTTATGTGGAAATATTTAAAAGACACAGTTAATTTAAAAAAGAGAAAACTCCGATAACAAAAATGGAAATATGATAATAATGTACACACATACTTCGAGTTCAGGCAAGTGACAGCTGATACTGTAACAAAAGTTGTTAAAAAGTTTAAACAAAAAATAGGTGGCAAGAAACTTTTGACGGATGGTATTGTAAAAGACTCAGTTGAATACACAGGGTACTTTTATGCTGATATAATTAATGAGAGCTTTAGAACTGCTACCATGAGAGATTGTTGGAAACTTACTACGGTAATACCAGTTCATAAAGTCAAAAATACCATAAAATCGAATGAAATGCGACCAACAAATACATTGCCTGCAGACGAGAAAATCATCGAATTAATTGTAAAAGAGCAGCTAGAAGAATATATTGAATTAAATAAAATTATAATTCCGAAACAATCAGGTTTTCGGAAAAAACACTCATGTGAGACGGTTTTAAATTCAATTGGTTTTGAGTGGAAAAATCAACTAAATGAGAGAAATTATGTAATGCGGTATTTTTGGCCCTTGAACGAGCTTTCGAAACTATATCTCACCAAATTATGATGGATAAACTGTATAGTATCTTGATAAGAGGCAAAACGCTGGATTGGTTTAGAAGTTATTTCTTTTATCGACGTCAACAAACATTGATTAATGGTACTTCGATATCGAGTGAAGAAGCTGTTAATATCGGCCTTCCACAAGGATCGATACTTGCACTAATACTTTTTAAAATATATATCAATGACAGAGTCAAAGCAGTAAACCATTGTGATATCAAGTTGTTTGCAGATGACACCATTATTATAATAAGCGATAAAAATCTCAATGTAGCTATTGAAAAAATACAATCAGATTTAGATAGTGTATATCTCTGGATGTGCCAAAATAAATTTTAGATAAATGCTGATAAGACCAAATATATGATCTTAAGTAGAACACTTATTAGTAATGCAAATGAACTAAAAATCGAAAACTTCAAAATTATGGAAGTAGAAAAAATAAAATACCTAGGTATAGTTATTGATAATAAATTGAAATTCGAGGATCATGTAAACGGCTTGAAGCAAAATATTGCAAAAAGATAGGCTTTTTATACAGACCACGTAAATCTGTTTCAAAAAAGCATAAAATTCTTGTATATAGAACATTTATGGAGCCCCATTTTAATTACTGCCCTACCATATTGTTTTTAGTGGCAGATAGTGGGATAGACCGTTTACAAAAAAACACGATACTCTGACGAGTGAAATGTTAAATGAATTACAATGGCTTAGTGTATCCCTTTCTTTGTAATGATTTTTATTTTTAATATTAAAAAGTTTAATCTGCCGGAGTATCTGAGCAACAATATTGTATACCAAAGAGACGTTCACAATATTAATACGAGAAACAAAAATAGCTTCAGACTTCCGCTCTTTACAACGGAAAGAGGACAGCTTAGTTTGTTTTATAAAGGTCTAAAAAGATTTAATGAACTTGCTGTAGAAATAAGAAACTGTGAAGATATGAATATGTTCAAAAATAAATTATACTTTTATTGTCGCACAACTGCGATACGATAGAGATCTCATAGTACGTGTGATAAGTTTATATGTTATAAATCTAGGCATAAAAGCTGTAATAATAATAAGAAATAAATAAATATCAGTGACTAAGGTCTGGCTATTTGGACTAAAATCCGGACAAAAGGCAGTGATGGCATCACTTTATCATCTCTATTTTTGGTAGAAATTATTCTAAAAATCACTATATACTATAATGAAGGGGGTAAGCTATGTCAACGGAGAGATACAAGAAGAAGAAAAATTACAGTTGGATGAAGGTGCATTGAAGGAAATTGAAAGAAAGCGGGATAGATCCAATCAACTGTAAGGAAAGAACAACGTCGGCACGGTAGTCTCATATAAAGTCCAAATAATTTATATTTATTTCATCAAATCCTGACATTCCATTAAAAGTGAAAAGTGAGTCAAATATGTGTACATATATTACCCTAAGAGTTGCTGACCGTCTGGCGTAACTGAAGTTTAGATTCTTAACACATTGTTGACCAGCAATTTTACGCTAAAACTATCTCATGCCACCGGTTATTATTTCGGTATTCAATGTGGAATTTGTGTCCTTTATAGGCGTCTAAAGTAATCAACCGATTTTCATGCTATTTTCACAGTATATTCTTTGGATCACTGGTTTAAGCATAGGCCATATATCGTTTTGGTAAAATGGGCGGTGCCATGCCCCCAGGCTATATAAAATTTCAATTCGGCATAACTCTGAACATATTTGTTCAAAATTAATGATACATATTTGCATATAACAGGTGGCGCAAAAGTAAGCTTCCGATGTTCAGCATATCGGTTGTGGCACGTGCAGTGTGTGCTGTTGCACGGTCTTGTTGGAACCACATGTTTTCCAGTCCCAATTCATCAAGTTGCGGCAAAAAGAACTCGTTGATCATTGCTGTGTAACGCTCACCATTCACAGTAACCGTTTGGCCCCGACCGATTATTGGTCAAATAAATAGTCAGCAATATTCCGCGTTCTGGAGCAGTGTAGCGTAACATTGTTTATTAACGTGTATTTCGCATGTGTTTACTACACAAATGTCAAAACAGAACTGACTTTAGGGGCCAATCGCAAAATTTATAGCATTTTCTGATAGGAGGATGACTTTTGCGCTACCCTGTATGTATGCCGCGCCCACATTTTTTGTGTTTTATTTGTGCTCCATTAATGTCCAAAGTTTATAGTCGATCTCTATGAAACTTTCACGATGGGTTCAGAAGTTCGGTGGGTACGACATAGGCTATATATATCTGAACGTTTTTGATATAAATTAATGATATTTGGATATATGTATGTGTCCTTTAGTCAACATTTGCATAATTTTGGAAAAGTGGACAGTGCCACTTCCACATTTTATGTGTACTCCACTAATGTCCAAAGTTAATAGTCGATCTCTATGAAACTTTCACGATAGGTTTAGAAGTTCGGTGGGTACGACGTAGGCTATATACATTTTGGGAAAATCCCCCAGGCTATTAAAAGTAACAATTCCGCATAGCTAGGAATTTATTTGGTTGAAGGAGGGGGTGTAAGAATAGAAATTTGAGATATAGAGGTCCAATCAGTTTGTCAACGTCTTTCGCACAATACGCTTGATAGGACCTTATATACGATATTAAGCAGGCTGATCGCATTATAATTGGAGCCGATTGTAGGATCTAATTTCTTGTGGATTGGGCAGAGGACACTTAGATTTCAATCGCCAGGCATGTATTCTTCCGACCATATTCTGTATAGCAGCTGGTGCATGCAATTTACCAGCTCCGCGCCACCGTACTTGAATAGATCAGCCGGCAATCCATCAGTGCCCTCGGCTTTGTTGTTTTTAATCGCAATATTGCTACTCGTGTCTCGTTATGGTCGGGTGGGGGAACACTAATTTTATCATCTTCGATTGTGGGGTCGGGTTCTGCTCTGTGGAGTTGCTCGGTTTCTCCATTTAGGAGGGTAGAGAAGTGCCCGCTCCATAATCTATGCACTCTCTGTACATTGCTCACTAAGTCGCCATTTTTGACCTTGCACGTATTCGCTACGGTCTTCAATCTCTCCATCATTTGCGAGCTTTGTTTTTGCTGGCTAGTAGCTCAAGTTCTTCGCACTCACGCCTTTCTACCTCTCTTTTTTTACGGAAAAGGCGCCTCGCTTTCTTATTCCTCAACGTAGCCTTATAGGCAGTATCCTTTCTCTCCATTGCAGCGCTGCATTCTTCATCGTACCAGGTGTTTTTTTGGGTCCGCCGGCATCCAATTACTTCATCGGTGCCAGTACGGTTCGCTTCAGAGATGTGCTCCCACTGCTCGCACACCCCAATAGGTTCAAATGCACTCTCAGAGAGTAAGTGTGACAGTCGAGTTGTGAAATCTTTGGCTGTCCATTGCGATTACAGTTTTTCGACGTCCAGCTGGTTGCGTTTTTTTTTTTGATGAGGGGACAGCCACGTAGCCTGATGTATCTTCTTGTGCATAAACCTTGTGCTGGATATGACCATCTTTCGGGCAACGGCAAAGTCAATCAGCCTGTATCCAATCGACGAAGTTTCACCATGGGGACCTAATTGTCCGGCTGTGGGTCCAAACACACCTTCTTTGCCCACCTTAGCGTTAAAGTCACCCATCAAAACTTTAATATTATGTCGGGGGCAGCGCTTATATATATTTTCTAAGCGCTCGTAAAATGAATCATTTACCACATCGTCCTTATCCTCCATCGGTGCGTGGGCGCAGATGAATGAAATTTAGAAAAATGTTGCCTTTATAAGGATCACGGCGAGACGTATGAACGACAGTACTTGTTTGCTGGGCTTTTTCCCACCACAAATCCAACACCGAAACTGCGATGAATTGCATGGTCACTCCAGTAAATGTCGCAAGGTGTAATGGTCTTATTACCTTGCCCCGTCCATCGCGTCTCTTGTATGGAGGTGATGTCAGCTTTTCATTATATTTATTTATATATAATTCATTGAAAGCAACGTTTGGCCATGAAAACACGAGTGACTCGTGACAGGTCAACAATGTGGCGAATACTGGGCGACCGCCGTGGTATATTAGTAGTGCGATGCCCTACTGGAAATAAGAGGCTGACTTGTATACTAATAACATGACCAAACAACCAACAGTTCCGATTACTAAACAATGACTACTCTTTATTAATTCTTCATTCGTAATCCTAGTTACATGTTTTCTTATATTCTTAAGAAGGGTTGTATTTTGTTACGTTTTCTATGCCCACATATGTAGATCTATATACGACACTTCTCCCCCGCCTTAATATTTCCCAAATTTATTAATTTACATGGCGCTAGAAAAAAGAGTACAAAATCTTGCATATATATTTACTTAAGTTTACATTTGTTTTGATCGGCGCAGATTCTCTTCATCCGCGTTTGCTAGAGTCTCTGGCCTCGTTCCAGTTCCGACTTCCTGATTGGCTTCCCTTGCAGGGTTGGGAGTTGCCTGCGTTTCCAAGTGTGTTGGCGATGACTCCTTGCTAAGTGAGGGATGCGGTTCTTGTATCTGACTGTTTGGGTTAGGGTATACCAACCGTTGTTCTGTCGCTTTAGACATGGGTAATTTGTCGCCCGCTACTTCCGCGGTCGTCTTGCTGCCGAGCTTCCTCAACTGATCCACGTGTCTCTTCCAAATGCGACCTTCGTCTAATCGGATGTTGAAGTGCAACTCGCCTAACACCCCCATAACCATCCCAAACGCCATTTTTCGTTCGACAGGTTTTTCGCGGGCTGCTACTCTCTCGATACAAAAAACATCAGGCAAACAAGCTGCAGATTTATCGTAAAAACTTAAACAGCTATTCTTACAACAGTCGATAATGTATCGGAATCGGTTACAATTTTTTTCTCGTCAATTGTATTTGGTTTAAAATGCTTTCTTATGTCTAATAAACTCTTTTTTGTATACTTTTTCCCGACATTTTTAAGATTCCCTGCAGTCAATTCTACAAGTTTTATACTAATCAAATACTAGTTTGCAGTAAGGCTCAACTACTTTGAGTTCTGTAATTTTTCTATATTTGCAACTGGTATCTTTAACACGGCGATGTCCTACGAGATGGCAATTTTCCGCATTTGCAACAGCACCATACCAATTGGCATACTAGTCAGTCTCTGCATCAGCAATATACCAGTTAACATACTAGTCATCATATACATCAATATCATACCATACTAGTCTGTATATAATAATAATTCCCAAACGGATTACCCACCGTATCCCGCCCATCCGCATAACGCGCGGATTATTCGTTCGTGCCGAGTCGTTGAAAGGCTTTGGTTTGTTAATCGTCGAGATCTAAACCTGCTCAGCTACAGAGAAAACCTCATCAGCTAAGTAAAGTAGATATAAGATAGATTATACATTAAGAAATAACTAGTTAACAGAATAAAATTATTGTTAGAAGTTAATATAGAAGTCAAAGAATAAGAAACAATTAGCAGCTATGAATTTAGGATAGAAAGAATTGATTTTTTTATGTTTAAAAGGGAGTCTGAAATATTAAATCTACCAGAAAGAGAGTTATAATCTTGACACAAACAGCGAAAAGGCTCATTTAACTGAAAATTGGTTCGGCACTGTTTTAAGACTAGAGGTTTAAAATGCCTTGAAGGACGAGACGGTACATTGAAATTCACTTCACTTAGAAGAAATGGGTTGGATAGTGAACCATTTAGCAATTTAATCATAAAAATAATTTCAAGCATTTCCCTCCGACTAGAAAGTGTGTGATTCGTATAGGGTGGCAGATTATACAAGGGATCCCAATGAAAATCTCTTAAGGCAAATAGTAAAAATTGTTTCTGAACTGATTCTAGGCGATCTACATGAACCTGGTAACGCGGGTTCCAAATTATAGAACCGTATTCAAGTATCGGTCTGACTAATGTAGTGAAGAGGGCTTTAGTTACATACGGGTCGCTAAATTCTTTAGACCATCGTTTAACGAATGCTAGGACACCTCTAGCCTTATTGACTGTTGTGTTAATATGGCGGTTGAAACTGAGTTTATAGTCCATAGTAACCCCCAGGTCGACAAAATCATACACTTGCTCAAGACTATAATTTTTAATTGTATAGGAAGCCGGCTGAGAAATTCCACGCGAAAAACTCATGTGTTCACATTTTTTAAGGTTAAGTGGCATATAATTTAAATCGTACCAAGTAACTAGTGTATTTAGATCTGATTGTAGCTTACTTCTATCTTCAAATGACCCGAATGACATGAAAAGCTTTACGTCGTCAGCATACATTAACATTTTTGAAAATTTTATTATTGTAGAAATATAATTTATAAACAACAAGAACAGAATCGGGCCAATATGGCTTCCTTGAGGAACCCCCGAAGAGACATAAATGACATCGGATACTAAATTTTTAAACACTACTCTTTGTGTCCTGTCACTAAGGTAAGAAGAGATCCAGCGATTGAGACTCGGATGGAATCCCAACTGATCGAGTTTATGAATAAGTAATGAGTGACACACTTTGTCAAAAGCTTTGCTGAAATCCGTATAAATAACGTCGGTGTGCAGATTTTTTCTAAAGCTATTTGAGACATGACTGGTAAACTCAAGTAAGTTCGTAACTGTGGACTTTCCCTTACTGAACCCGTGTTGGCAGTCAGCTATCAAAGTAGAGATCGGACCCGTAAGGTGATTTGTAACAATAGCTTCAAATAATTTAGGTACGGCAGAAAGCTTTGCTATGCCACGATAGTTCTCTATATAAGACCTACTCCCGCTTTAATGCAGCGGTAGAAGAAACGATTCTTTGCACGCAGTTGGAAAAACACCACACTTTATTCATAGATTGAACAAATTGTTAAGGGGTTGGTAAATATGGTTCGCACACTTTTTCAAGAAACATGTAGGAATCCTATCAGGACCATATTTAAAAGATTCTTTTAAGGTTTTAAGGTAAATTAGAACATCTTTGGCGCATATAATTGGTGAATTGATTGAATTTGTCCGGTGTAGCTTATAGGGATAGTTTTGAAAGTTTGAATTGGTGACAGCAGAATAGTTAGAAGTGAAAAATTGAGCAAAGAAATTTGCGATACATTGATTATCGCTAGATATAATACCTTGATATTTCATGGCTGAGGGAAACCCTGATACTTTACGTTTAGAATTTACGAAACCATAAAATGACTTTGGATTGAGAATAATGTCTCTTTTGGTTTTAGAGATATAAGCTTTATAGCACTTTTTCTTTAAATCTATGTACTTCTGACGTAGAATGGAATACAGTATGTAATGTTTATTTAATCCGGATTTCTTATATAAATTAAATGATCGAGTTTTCCTATTTTTCAGAGCCTTAAGCTCTTTAGTAAACCAAGCTTTCGTAGGATGATCATAAGTTAATTTACGTTTACGAATAAACTTCTCAAATAGGCAGTAAATAGTTTGATTGAAATGTGAGACGTTTAGATCGATATCATAACCAAATTCAGGCCAAGTCAATTTAAACAGTTCTTTATTTAATTTCTTGTAGTTTGCTTTGGAAAAGTTAAAATCAAAGCTACTACATGAGTACCATTGAGTACCTTGGTCATTACTTATCAGGATCATACCAGTATACATACTAGTCAGTACATGCACCAGAATCATACCAGACGTCATACTAGTCAGCCTATGCATCAGTATCATCCAGTTACTGTACCACTTCATAGTAGGTTAGCTCAGTTTTGATTTAAAAATACACGGCAATTGCAAAATTACATTACAAACCACTTTATTGAAAATTAATCAGATATAAAATATATGCCATCAGATATAAAAATATATCTATCACTATATTAAACAAATGAAACCAATTTCTATAAAAATATAGTCGGTATTCACAGCAATTCTACCCTTGGAAAACATTTCTAAAAAGTAATTTTCCAATTTTTTAATCATGGTCCTTTTTTGACTGAATTTTAAAATTGATTTCACAGGCATAAATCTTTAAATTTTCTTGAAACATTTCATGGAAAATTTTAAAATTTAAATATTAATCTCAGATAGAATCTAATCCATACTTGTAAAAATATCTTTACATAAAATTAAGCAAATTCAAGGAATATTAGCTTTTTATTGTGAAAACTTTAAGTTTCGGAGTTCTTTGCAAATAACCTTGCAGATAACTCGCTTATGTAATTCTAGCACATAAAGTGCAAGTTCTTAGTAACTCAATTTTTTTTAAAGTGCTGTTTTAACCACCTGGTTATTGTATGTGCCCCTGATCGCCAATTTCGTTGCTGCAAATTTTAAATGATTCCGTTGGAGATTTGTTATAATTTTATTTATGAAAACTGCATTTCACAATCACAATAAATCAACCCTGTAAAATAACAACAATGCAATATTTGTTTTGTGAATTTATAACAAAAAGGTTGCTTAAGTTATTCCAAAGAGAAATGTTATTTGCTTACACAATTGAATTGACAAATGATCGTTTCGTTTTCACTTTTCTTCGTGGTTTCATTTGAAAATTTTTTATTCCTTGTTGCTTCGCTGCTACGCCGTTATTGCAGTAGCGACGTGGCGAAAATAAGGGTGATTTTGTTGACATGAACGTACATACATGATCTGCAACCCAAATGTACTATTTAAACCACGAAGTTCTCAGACGGAATATTAGTTGATAGAAAATTAAAATGTAGGACAGCTTTGTTAACTGAACGATTGCGCCCCGAATACTCAATTGTTTTCTTTTTCGCTCGTGTATGCATGTATCGACAATTTTAAAGGGTGGTTGCTGCTAATGATAGCGGAAAGGTTACAGTCGCTCAAACTTGTATGAATAAGCCCCCATGTTAATGAACTAGAATGTTTACTAACCAGTTTGGCAGTTGACTGCAGGGTTAATATGAAATCTTTTAAGAAATTCGCGTCCCAAAATAATAGGCACTATCATATCTTCGTCTGCAATAACATTCAATTCAATTTTATTACCGTCATTAGCGGCACCGCTTTTTGTAAATTTTGATGACCGCAACGCTCAATTTGGCCGATTTTCTTTCAATGATTTTTCTGTTGTTTATTTTTATTTCCTTCTAATATTTTTTCCAAAACAACAGAAATATCAGAGTTGTTGTTTTGGGTAAAAATGTTTGAAATATTTGATAGAATTCTCACTGTTTGGAATATGACGGTGGGGAAAAACGTTGCCGAAAGAATCGCCATCGTCATGACGGCCGTAATATTTTATGCTTGCCGGTATATTATGTTACGGTGACCTTCACCGTCTTCTTAGTTTACACGTAAATTAATGTAAAATTGCAATGTTTTTGACAACGTACTCTTCCGCTATGTCACGGCCGCTATATAGCGACACCGCTTTCGAGGAAACCATCCCTTTAGCATTTTATATATCTCATTCCTAGTGATGGGTACGCTAAACTCCACTTCCAATGCTTTCTTCAAGGCTTTATATTTAAATGCTGTTGTTGGCGAAAGGAAAACTTAGCCGCACTAGCTATATCGGCAGTGGCGGACATATCAGCAGTGGAGGCCCCGTCGGTGGACGGCAGTATTGGTGAGTACTCTAACGGCAGGAGCAACAGTAGCAGCAGCAGCAGTGGTGGCAACATCGGTGGGGCCGGTATTGATGAATGCGGCAGTAGTATAATTGGCGACAGCGTCAGTAACAACGGCAGTAGTGACAATGCCCTGAACAGCGTTAACGGTAGCAATATCACCTGCGATAGAATCGGCAAGTCAACTCCCAAAGTAGCGAGTGAATTCATAATGTTTTCCCTTGTATCGGTCATAGTGAGAAAATCCATAACATTTTATTAATTATGTGCCGTTGGCTGGTCTTACTCCACACCTGAGTTAAAAAACTGATTCGATGATGATACTTTATAATGGAATATTCCCCATTAAATATCTATATAAATAAAACACGAGTATAGCTTTTTGCTGGTCCACCGGAAATGGTTTGGTTCTTTCGTTTTTTATTTTCAGTGTTGCATTTTACATTCTAGACATACATTGCAATCATGGTACAATAACAAGGTAAAGTCAACTCTACAGCAACAACATACTGGTGTAAAGATTGTCAAAAGCAACTGTCTGGTGTTAGCGAATGAAGGGAAGAGAAACCAGAGAAATTTTCATTTGTGAGAAATTATGTGGTGCAAGCATGGCTGAAAAGTGATTCTTATTGAATAATGTCGCCATATTTGCAATTGTTTTTAGTGTAAGCGTTAGAAAAACCACAAAATTGCAAATGTAAATCACGCCTGTTCACATCTTCTGACAATGTATACGCCAGTGTGTTCAAAAATATTCTATCAGCTGATGAAATGACACAACCTTATTATTGAACCATGATTACAATAGAGACCAAGGTATGTTATAAGTACAGGGTTGTTATAAAAATATTTCATTATCATAATTGTGATACAATATCTTGTTAAAATTGAGAATACTTTTTTCCGGGAAGTGGACCAGGGACCAACCTATTAAAAAAAATATTATTTATGATGTGATTTGCTTAAAATTCGGTAGCTTGGTAGACCTCTGCCTTTGTTAAAATTGAGAATATTTTTTTCCGGGAAGTGGACCAGGGACCAACCTATTCAAAAACATCTTTTTTCTGAAGCGATTTGTTTAACATTCGTATACCTTTCACTTTGTTAAAATTTAGGATACTTTCTTTTCTCGGAAGTGGACCAGGGACCGACCTATTCAATAAAATCTTATTTATGATGCGATTGGCTGATAAGTAAAAATGTCTTCAGAAGAACTTTCGACATTTCGCTCATTTTCTGCGTGCGGGCAGTAAAAGCTGGTTTAAACTATAACAGAAATCACATAAAGCGAAATTGCAAAGTTTACATAAAGTTCGGGAAATTTAATCAAAGTTTGAAAAATTTACATCAAAATTTCAATATTTTCGGCCAGACTTTTTAAGGAAATTTTTGAGTACACAGTTTTATAGCGCATTAAATTTTAAGTACCTAAAATTTAGAAGTACCTCAAAATTTCCCCTGAATTTTAGAATTTTTTTCCGCTGAATTTTTAAATTTTCTTTCGCGTACTTTCTTCCATACAACGCATGACCGAAAATAAAATTTTCGACAAGAATTTCTAAAAATTCTTCCCAAAAATATTGAAATTTTGATGTAAACTTTTTAAAGTTTAATTTACTTTCCTGAACTTTGTGTAAACTTTGAAATTTTTTAGAAACCATTCTGTTATAGAATTTGCTATATTTTAAATGAAAAATATCAAAAGCAAAGCTTCTTCTTCTTTCGTCGAACGACCTCCAATTTAATTTCACTACTTTTATTGTGAACACAACTATATAAGCCTGATGGGCCATGTAAAGAATATATCGAACTGAGTATAAGAGATCTAATAATATCCTTATTTTGGCCGATATCGTCAAACCCTCTTAATATATCAAACCATGTGATATTGCGTTCTTTTTAGCAAAGTATTCTAATTGTTGACAAAGGCCAAGGACTTCCAAGGTACCGAGTCATAAATAAGAATTTTTGAATATGTCGGTCCCTGGTCCACTTCCCGGAAACAAAAAATATTCTTAATTTTAACAAAGTCAAAGGTCTACCAAGGTTCCGAATTTCAAGCAAATGGCATAATAAATACGATTTTTTTGAATAGGTCGCTCCACTTTTCCGGAATCGCATTCGATTCTATGCTCGTGAGAAGTGTACAAAAGTGTACAAAATTTCGTAGAAATCGGTTAAGTAGTTTAAACGTTAAAAACCCACAAACAAACTCACAAACTTACGCATTAATAATATTAATAAGATATCACATTACAACAGAGATAGCGAGGGCTGCACAAATGCATGTATGCAGGAGGGAGCGCGAGTTAACGCCTTTAGACCCTAAGTAGATAGATATATACATACCAAACACACACATAATTATTGTTTACGAATTAAAATATCTGTAAGCAATAACAATAACAATAACCTTTTTCCCTTCAAGAGATAATGAAGAACAAACAAAGAAACATAATATTGTTTGTCTCATAAGTAACAAAGCATTTTGATAACATTATACTTAACATGTAAACATCTTTCGAATAACAACCTTGTCAATAAACAAACAATATTTAGAATTAGTATAAATAGAAGTAAACACAAAACTGTAAGCAGTTCTGAAAATAAATGAAGTTCGAAAAGAGCTCCTGCTCTTAAATATATATTTTTTATTTCCATTTCAACTCGGACTCATAACTGGGGGCTCAACCGAACCTTAAGCATTTTTTCTATTGAAAAAATCAATCCACGGGAAGAAAGACTTCCAACACTCGTTTATTGAAAAAAGTGGATAAATAATAATAAAAAAATCTCTGAAAAATTGAGACAAAAAAGTGAAGTGAAAATCTGGATACAGTACGGAGACTTCGAAGCGGAAAAAAGCAAAAATCCTACGACGAACACAGAAACATAAATAAGTGTACAAGGGAACAACAACTGGCCCAACTAAATGCCCAGCTCACCGTACTGACGAACCAGATGCAGCAAGAAAAAACGGAATTCATGGAGAAAATTGCCTCACTAGAACAACGAAACGCTCCGGAAGCATTGGTTTTGTACGAAGAGGTAAAACTAAATATTACTGACGCCAAGGATATCGACCTTGAGCTTTTCAAATCCCTACCAAAATTTGACGGGGATATGGAGCAATACCGATCATGGAGATCGCAAGTGTGGACATTCATGGAAGCTATAAAGACCTTTCAAGACCACCCCAAATATTACAGTGCTCTGGGAATAATGCGCACAAAAATTACTGGACCCGCTGCTAACGTTCTGACGAACCCCAACACCCAATTGAATTTTTATTCAATCATTAATAGATTGGATTATACATATGCAGACCAACGCCCACTATATGTGCTTCTGGATGAAATAAAGCGAATCACACAGGGTAGAAAAACCCTTGCAGAATTCCACAGCGATGTTTCTAAGGCACTTAATTTAACCCTATCAAAAATTGAGATGTCCAATGATCACAAGGGAATGATAGCATACGCTAATCAGGAGGCAATAAGGACGTTTATTCTTGGGTTAAACTCCAAATATACAAGCGGTACATTGTACAGCCATAACCCAGAAAATTTGGAATCGGCATATGCGATAGCTTCTACCATTTTTCACGACAATGAGAATGCGGAATTCGAGACAGGGCCCAGACTAGAAAGTAACAGCAGACAGCATCAACACAGCACAAACCGAAACACCTACTCACAACATAAAGGGGAAAAATATTACAAGCCAAACGTAAGGATGCAGAATCACAACTACCAGGCAAGGAGTTTTAATCAACAACAACCACAGCGACAACAACAACCCACACCTACTCCAATGGACATAGACCAATCCAGACAATTCATGCAGACAACCCAGTACAATAATGCCGTAAGTCAAAATCCTTTTAAATCAAACCATGTATATAAAAGAGATAGGGCATCTAGCTACAATAACGCCACTTCTCCGCCAGATAGGAAGTTCCAAAGAATTAACCAATTAAATAGAGAAGATCTAGAGTCAATAGATGTACCTAATTATGAAGAACAATTTGAAACAGGCAGTACTTTTTTAGGCGAATAAACGGGTTGCCTTGCTCACAAACAAAATGCGGCCTAACCGGCACACCCGTTACCTTATTAATTGACACAGGCTCCACTAACAATTACGTTAATATAAATTGTAATATAGGAAAATCTATTAAACTAAAACCATTTAAAACCAAAACCTTACATGGTTACTCAATTGTAAATTCTAAAAAAGTTTTAACGATGTACGGGCATCACTTAACATTCTATGAAATAAGGGAACTAAACGACTTTGACATGATACTCGGAGAACAGGGATTACGCCAAATGAAGGCAGAAGTTAGGTTATTTGACTATAGCCTGAAGTATCAGAAGAAGAAGATCCTGGCAGTAGAACCAAGGATTAATTGTACAATAAATAACGAAAAATTTAAAGATCAGGTGGAAGAGCTAATGAATAGAAATAATAATACAAATGGTAAATTGCCTTTTACAACCACAATACAAGCAGCTATCAAGACCGAATCGGAAGACCCTATATGGACAAAACAATACCCATATCCCATGTCCGATCACGACTTTATCAAGAAAGAAATTGAGAAACTCTTAAACGACGGTATAATACAACCAAGCAAAAGCCCATATAACTCACCTATATGGACCGTACCAAAAAAGGGCACCGATGACCAAGGCAAGCCCAAACGGAGAATGGTTGTTGACTTCCAAAAGATAAATTCTCATACGATTACTGACAGATATCCAATTCCAGATATTAATATGACAATACAAAACCTCGGAAAAGCCAAGATTTTTTCCACAATATATTTAGAATCCGGGTTTCACTAAATTTTAATTAAAGAACCTGATCGAGAAAAGACAGCATTCTCTGTCAACGGCGCAAAGTATGAATTTATCAGAATGCCATTCGGGTTAAAGAATGCACCCTCCATATTTCAACGATGCGTTGACGACATCCTTAGAGAGTATATCGGAAAGTCCGCGTATGTTTATATTGATGACGTACTAATTTATTCATCTACACCAGAAGAACATATGGAACACATCCGGATTATAATTAACGCACTTCATAATGCTAACATGAAAATTTCTGACAAAAAATCAAATTTTTTCCAGGATTCAGTTGAATACCTTGGACATATTATAAAATATAATAGAATTACGGTAGACCCAAAAAAAATTGAAACTATAAAGAAATACCCAAAACCATAAAGGATTTTGCTAAAATCACGAAACCTTTAACGATTAATTTGAGAGGAGAATTAGGAATGGTATCAAAAAATCAAAGTGCTAAAATACCAATACAATTAGATACAGCAGCCGAAGAAGCCTTGGAAAAAATAAAAACCGCTCAAGTTGAACGGATACATAGCACTCTAATTGAACTTTGCCAAAGTTTAGCTGCAGAAAATAATACTGCTCCCGGTGACGAATTATTCAACGCAGTTCGCCAATACAATAGGACGATACACTCCACAACAGGATATAAACCCGAAGAGGTTTTTTACAACCGAGACAAATATCCTAATATCAAGGACATACTTGTGGATAAACAAGAGAAACTCCTCAGGCACCATAATAAAAAAAGGAAAACAGTTATATATAAACCAGGTAATACAATTTATAGCCGAACAGATCGGCGTAATAAACTTGCAACAAAGTACAATAAACACCAAGTAAAACAAGATCGTGGGGACACAATCCTAACAGCGAGGGGGAAAATCATTCACAAGGACAGTATAAGGAAAACTAGCACACCATGCAACGAATAGGCTTCCTAATTTTAATAATAGCTACCTACGGATTTTGCGATAAGATCACAGACTTGTCTGGTAAGAAATATGTTCTTACAGAGTTAGATAGTGTATATACCTACGAGAGTTCATCCTACCTTTACCATGTATCAAACTTATCTATAATATTAGAACCATATGAAAAAATTGTGCTAACTAGTTATGACTCAACTCAAAACGAAGGAAAAAATATATTAATTGAAAAAATAGAAGCTTTGAAGTCACAGTTAAAACCATCCGAGTATCGTGCCAAACGTGCCATAAATTTTTTTGGATCAGTATTAAAATTTGTAACAGGAATACCAGATCACGATGATCTTGTAGAAATTAAAACAGGACTTAACCAGCTTATTGAAAATAAAGAAAATAGGAAAATAAATTCCAGGTTTGAAAAAATTTTAGAAACACTAAATCCAGAATTAATTTTTGATCAGTCAGTACTTACAGAAATATATAACGAATTATTAACTATTACAAATACCATTAACTTTGCGAAAACAGGACATTTCTTCTCTGGTACACTTAATTTTAGAGACATACAACAAGTAATAAAAAACGAAATATATGATATTCCCATAATAAATGTACTAGAATATTCCGACATACACGTATGTACCTTTAATGATGCTATTATTACAATTTACAAATATCCTGTAATAACCGAAAAATGTAAAATGTATAATCTTACTCCATTAGCCTTTAAATATGGAAAATATCAGCTTTATAATAGAATTGCTTTATGTAATAATAAATTCACCAACTTATCAAAATGTAAAAATTATGTAGGGACTTATATTTGTAAAAAAGAACCAAATGATAATTGTACCATTCCTTTATTATTAAAACAAAAAGCACAGTGTAATATAATTCAAGAAAATAATATTCCCTTACAAGTAATAGACGACGGTAACATTATTATCGACTATGAACACACATGGAACGGACTTAAAATAAATGGTCCACATTTAATCCAATTTAATTTTAATACAACAATTGATAATAAAACTTATGTTAACCACAAAAAAGAAATAAAAAATGCAATACATGCTCACCAGAATGAAATGGTCAATGTACTAAGAATTCTAAACTCCGAAACAGATTATAAGTTTACTAACATACAAAAAATGTATAAATTATTAATGCTAATTGAGGAACATCCTTGGAAATTTACTTTATATATGACCATAGCAATATTTATATTAATTTTAGTTACGTACTCAATTATAAAACTTTATGCTTATCGGCAATTGCAATTAAATATTAAGCGCCAAAGAAACTTCGAATTAGCTTATCTAACCGAATTACAACGAATACAAAACCTAAGCTGTTGAAATGAGGACATTTCATTTTCAACACAGGGGAGAGTTAACACCTTTAGACCCTAAGTAGATAGATATATACATATATACATACCAAACACACACATAATTATTGTTTACGAATTAAAATATCTGTAAGCAATAACAATAACAATAACCTTTTTCCCTTCAAGAGATAATGAAGAACAAACAAAGAAACATAATCTTGTTTGTCTCATAAGTAACAAAGCATTTTGATAACATTATACTTAACATGTAAACATCTTTCGAATAACAACCTTGTCAATAAACAAACAATATTTAGAATTAGTATAAATAGAAGTAAACACAAAAATGTAAGCAGTTCTGAAAATAAATGAAGTTCGAAAAGAGCTCCTGCTCTTAAATATATATTTTCTATTTCGATTTCAACTCGGACTCATCACTCGCGATAGCAATATTTTCAGCAAATATGAGGTTACCAGTGTGAGTGGACGTGTTCTGTAAAAATAAATTACTAGCAGACCCCGCAGACGTTGTCCTGCCTAAAACTTTACTTGCCTACATTTAACAATTTGTACTCTTTACCCTCCCCACTTGGCGCTTCTTCTTCATTTATTCTTATCTCTTTCTTTTTCTGAGATCTTTCTTCTTTCTTCTTTTAATTGAGATCAACAGTAAACTTTGCCCATACATGAGGGACAAACAACAGAAAAATGTGTGGGCGTGGCGACCCCACTTTTCCAACATTATGTAAATCTTGACGAAAGGACACGTATATCCAAATATCATTCATTTAGACCAAATACGTTCAGTGTTAGACGAACTGAAATTTTATATATATACATATATAGCCTATGTCGAGCCCACCGCACATCTGAACCTATCGTGGAAGTTTCTTACTAATAAATCATTTGGACATTTATAAATCATAATCAAAACACAAAAGAATGTGGGCGTGACATCGCCTACTTTTCCAAAATTATGTAAATCTAAAATACGTTTAGAGTTATGACGAATTTAAATTTTATATAGCCTGGGGGTGTGGCAATTAACACTTTTCCAAAATTATATATAGCCTAGGCTGTAACCAGTGAACCCAAGAATATACTGTGAAAATTTCATAAAAATCAGTTTGAGTACTTTGGACGCCTATAAAGGACACACATTCATTTTTATAGTTTTGTTCATATATCGGTGATTTGTAACGGTACAAAATAATGGAGATAGATATAGAGTTCCATATATAAAAGTTCTTAGAATGAACAAAGGAATCGACTAAGACATGTCCGCCATCCGTCCGTGGACACGATAACTTGAGATATTTAAATGAAATTTGGCACACAGGTTGCTTCCCGGCGAAGGTAGGTTGCTATTTAAAATTGGTGAAGTCGAACCTTAACCACGCCCCTTTTTTCGATATCGAAATCGGCGAAAAACTTTTAAAATGAGATAATTCAATAATAAAAGCAGTTACAATAACAAAATTTGGTAAATTTATTAAATTGGTCGCCCTATAAATTTCGACAGAACCGTTTATGCTAGAATAACGAATTTGGTAGGAGGTATACTATGGTTGTGGTACATACACCCATAGAAAATAATCGAAATCACTTTTCGACTTTTACATAAAAGTTATTTGAAAAGCAGGTAGAAATACTGAACTGCCTATATCTCATTGACGGATACAGGTAGAATGATAGAATTTGGCAGTTACATCAATTTATTCTTTATTCGATTTTTGCACAGCCCACTTATGGGTCAAGCAATTTTCGAATTGGACTGTTCATAACTTCATAACCGTGTAAGATAGAATTATGAAACTTGATACTAGGTTTACTATGGACCACTGAAAATAAACAAAATCGGTGGACTTTTGTACTAAAGCTTTCATATAAGCATATAAGAAACCGGAACATGTCATATCTCCTTCACTGATGCAGATAGAAAACTATAATTTGGTAGTTGGAATAACCTCATGATCAATGATTTTTTTTTAGATTTTAGGAAATGGGCGTGGCACCGCCCAAATTATAAATGAACATTTAGTTCCGCTAAGTTTTTCCAATTTTTTTTTCATAATAGGACACATTTATATAAAATACCATTATCTGGAAGCATTATAGTTTCGCACCCAGAGGCCCCCTAAACCCATTGTGAAAGTATCATAAAGATTCACCGCCCACTTTTCTAAAATTGTGTAAATATTGATAAAAGGACACATATCCCAATTAGCTCAAATTAGCAGCAAAAACGGAGGTTCGACTAATGTTGTGACTTTAAAGTGATTTGCTACTACTCATAGGCACGTATTAGATACATGTTCATTACGTTCCACCTACCAAAATGGGGAATAGCCGGAACGTTTTAGCGACGTTTCTGCATCTATCCGGCTACGCTAAACGGACGTTAAAATTACGTAGCACCAATGATGAATTGTGGTAGACGCGACTGCTGCGGAACTGTGCATCCAAACTCTTTTTTATATATTTTTTTTTTTTTTTTTTTGAAATTATAAAAATATATTTATTTCATTTTATTTGTGATGTGTATATACATTTATCTTCCTTTATTTGTGCAACTATATCAGAACCTAAAAACCGCTTGCTTATGGTTATTACGTATATTTATTAGAAAATAAAATACATGATGCATAAACGATAATGTGGGCATAAAAGTTAGTGCGGTTTAAATTTTACTGTCAAATATAGTGGTATTAGGTCGAAATTTGACAACCCGCTATTAAAATTTAAACGTTTTATTAAAATAATATATTTCAAATAGCTGACGATGAGCAAGGAAATTGCACGCTAGGCGTTTTTAGTTCCTTACCAGGAAAAAAACAACTATTGTGCATTGATTCATTACGTATTGTACGAAAAACATGCAAAATATATAAAATTTGTTTTATCAATTTAATGGTGCTGAATGATTTTAATAGCAAAATGGCGTATGCACTCCGTAGTAAGCATTCAATTCATTTATTCAGGTAATGGTGTCTATCCTACTACTTAGAAATAGAACTAACAATTTTAGGTGCACAAAAAAGAACCACCACAACGTTGCTAAAACTACCAAAATTTCTTAGAGGGCTACACAACTTTACATAAGTAAACCAGTAACTTGAGTCAGTCATCTTTGAGTTATTCACAACCTAAAAGTTATAATATCTTTGGAGTTGAAATACAGGTAATAGCGACTTCTTCAACACTGGTAATGCTACTTAACAGTGGCATAATTTTCAGGTAACCGCAAGTGGTAGTCGTTACCCTGCAGCTACCTAAGATTATTCAAACAAAGTTATTTATAACCAAAAGTCGCAAATTTGGTGATGGCTTGTTAAAATTTACTAGCTTGAGGTTGCCGTCTCCGTTTCTGTTACTTTGGTGCTAGTTGGGATATCCAAATATCATTAATTTAGACCAAATACTTTCAGAGCTATGTCGAATTGTAATTTTATACAGCATGGGGGCGTGTCAGCGCCCTTTTTTATAAGATTGTGCGAAGTGTACCTTATTTATGTGGCAGCTTCGTTTTTACGCCATTTTTCTTAAAAAAAAACAGACTAATACTTAAATTAAGACCATTTTAGATAGAAAACCAGGGTGCTGGGTGAGTTTTTTGCAATAATTTTGATTGTTTTGTGTAGAGACGTATGATAGGATGATGACAGCACTGTTTCAGAAACAAGTGTTGTACTTAGAACTTTCTCGTGGGGATGTAGATACAGTTTTACAGAATAGATTTGGAAAGCGTACTAGCTTAACATCAAATTTAACAAGTAAGGGAGTCTAAGTTCGGGTGGAACCGAACATTATATACGTAGTAGTGATCTATTATGGCATACCAATTAACTCAGGTATATTTTAATACTTTTCAGTTCATATTATACAGCCAGCTGACTGTTTTCAATATGAGTTTTGAGGGGTAAATTAAGTTAAAAAAATATAAACGTGTGTCGCGATATACAAGGTGGCGCAAAAGTAATCCTCCTATCAGAAAATGCTATAAAGTTTGCGATTGGCCCCTAAAGTCAGTTCTGTTTTGACATTTGTGTAGTAAACACATGCGAAATACACGTTAATAAACAATGTTACGCTACACTGCTCCAGAACGCGGAATATTGCTGACTATTTATTTGACCAATAATCGGTCGGTGAAAAACGGTTACTGCGCAAAAGTAATCCTCCTATCAGAAAATGCTATAAATTTTGCGATTGGCCCCTAAAGTCAGTTCTGTTTTGACATTTGTGTAGTAAACACATGCACGTTAATAAACAATGCTACGCTACACTGCTCCAGAACGCGGAATATTGCTGACTATTTCTTTGACCAATAATCGGTCGGTGAAAAACGGTTACTGCGCAAAAGTAATCCTCCTATCAGAAAATGCTATAAATTTTGCGATTGGCCCCTAAAGGCAGTTCTGTTTTGACATTTGTGTAGTAAACACATGCGAAATACACGTTAATAAACAATGTTACGCTACACTGCTCCAGAACGCGGAATATTGCTGACTATTTATTTGACCAATAATCGGTCGGTGAAAAACGGTTACTGCGCAAAAGTAATCCTCCTATCAGAAAATGCTATAAATTTTGCGATTGGCCCCTAAAGTCAGTTCTGTTTTGACAATATTACGCTACACTGCTCCAGAACGCGGAATATTGCTGACTATTTATTTGACCAATAATCGGTCGGTGAAAAACGGTTACTGCGCAAAAGTAATCCTCCTATCAGAAAATGCTATAAATTTTGCGATTGGCCCCTAAAGGCAGTTCTGTTTTGACATTTGTGTAGTAAACACATGCGAAATACACGTTAATAAACAATGTTACGCTACACTGCTCCAGAACGCGGAATATTGCTGACTATTTATTTGACCAATAATCGGTCGGTGAAAAACGGTTACTGCGCAAAAGTAATCCTCCTATCAGAAAATGCTATAAATTTTGCGATTGGCCCCTAAAGTCAGTTCTGTTTTGACAATGTTACGCTACACTGCTCCAGAACGCGGAATATTGCTGACTATTTCTTTGACCAATAATCGGTCGGTGAAAAACGGTTACTGCGCAAAAGTAATCCTCCTATCAGAAAATGCTATAAATTTTGCGATTGGCCCCTAAAGGCAGTTCTGTTTTGACATTTGTGTAGTAAACACATGCGAAATACACGTTAATAAACAATGTTACGCTACACTGCTCCAGAACGCGGAATATTGCTGACTATTTATTTGACCAATAATCGGTCGGTGAAAAACGGTTACTGCGCAAAAGTAATCCTCCTATCAGAAAATGCTATAAATTTTGCGATTGGCCCCTAAAGTCAGTTCTGTTTTGACATTTGTGTAGTAAACACATGCGAAATACACGTTAGTAAACAATGTTACGCTACACTGCTCCAGAACGCGGAATATTGCTGACTATTTATTTGACCAATAATCGGTCGGGGCCAAACGGTTACTGTGAATGGTGAGCGCTACAGAGCAATGATCAACGAGTTCTTTTTGCCGCAACTTGATGAATTGGGATGGGAAAACATGTGGTTCCAACAAGACGGTGCAACAGCACACACTGCACGTGCCACAACCGATATGCTGAACATCGGAAGTTTACTTTTGCGCCACCCTGTACAACAGGTATATCATCATAAACCTCCTAAGAGATTTTTTCGCCGAGCTTCCCTTCCAATTTGTGGTGTGCCGTTTTGAGTTTTTCCTACAAATTGGCGGGACCTACAGATTTTTTCCGACTTCGCACGGCATCTACAAAGGAGATGAATTTTCGCTGAGCAGCCTTTCATGGCAGAAAGACACTCGGAAAGTTGGCCAAACCACTAGTGAGGTTTGACCCCGTTTTGAAAAACTTTTTCAAACCACTTTTGATGTAACTTGTCCCAGGACTCGAACCTTTGACCTTCGATGTGGTAGGCCGGCAACACTACCGCCACAACACGGCGGCCACCATTAATTTATTTGTATATAAATGGGTTCCCTACCAACAACTACTAACCACATTTTTACAAAAAGCCAATACATGCACATTTTATGTTTGAAACATTTGCGTTCATACCCTGTGGGAAAATCTCTAGTTCTGAACTGGTGCGCATCTAGTGCGTTTCGAACCACAAGTAGTTCGCCTTCAATCTCCTTCACATACAAACAACTGGCGAATTTTACATGGCGATGTCGTAGGCGGTGGAAATTATCCCCCGCTGCATTACCTTTTCGACAGTTTCGAACTAGTTAAAAATTCGATAGTTTTGATGTAGTTCGTTCATTGCTAATATTGTTCTAGTTCTGAACTATTTCCAAATTCTGAAGTTTGGATGTAGTTAGTTTAGAATTAAAAAAAATTTAGAGAAGACTTCCATGGTAGAACTACACTCGGAGACTTTTTGCCAAATGACTGCCTACGGTCGCGACCCACGTTTTGAAAAACTTTTTCAAACCACTTTTGATGTTACCTTTCCCAGGACTCGAACCTTGGACCTTTGGTGTGATAGTCCAGCAACACTACCGCCACACCATTGCGGTTAGTTTTTGCACGGCTAATAACACTGGTTTACAGCCAAAATGCACCAGAGACGCCATAGTGAAATTCCTATGTAAAATCACCTCCTAATTGCGAAAACCAAGGTTATTTTTACTTGAATGGTACCGTTTTTGAGATATTTACGATTTACCGTTATTTCAAAAAACAAAAAAGATGGCTCCACTTAATCGTGTATATCTCAAGAACAAACTGAGCTCTTCCAAGACGGTTTGAAAAATTTGAAAGCTTATAAAATTTACTATAATCAGTACATACAACACTTTTTGCTAGGTCCTGCAGATTCAAACATATTGAACAATCATTACGGATTTTTTAAATTTTTTTTGTAAAAATATAAAAAAATTTGTACTTTGCGAGGAAGCATCTCGAAAACTTTTTGTTTTTTTGCAGATATTTTTCCCCCCTCTAAGCTCTGTTTTATTACAAAAAAAATAAGCTATCAGTGAACAAAATCGATGAACTAATACAAAAGTTATAGGCATTCAAGTAAATATATCCATTTAATACTTAAGTACCCTACAAATAATAGCATATGTACATATGGTTCTGTCTTAACTCTATGATCTTATTTTATAATTGAAAAAGTTATGTGTCTTGTTTTGACGCTTATTTAGATTAGGATCGGTTTCTCTTATGAGAAACCAACAGTAGTCGCCCATCATAGCGACATCCCAGAATCCTTGATACCGACTTTCAATCACTTTCATTTGCTGGTGAAACCTTTCGCCATGCTCGTCAGATAATCAGATAATCTTGGTCAGTTTAGCGACGAACAAGGTGAACGATTTCACCAGAAAAAATCGGCGATCGAAAAGCGCTTTGCAGGAAAAACCCAGGTTAAGATGCTGGGTAATATCGCTGGTCGCTTAAACGTGAAACCGATGACTTATCTTATAAACGCAGAAGATCCAGCAAACATTTTTAAGTCAAATTGTGTTCATATCGGTTCCTTATTCATTGTTTTGTCTAAAATGTATCTCATGAGTGTAAAATTTTATGAAAATTATATATGTTATCAATCTAACTATCGCTAAAAACGACTATTTTTTATTTAAAACTATAATTACTGTTCTTACAGTTCACCACTTTCACACAGTACCCCTGTAGGGCGCTTGAGACCAAAATATTCGACTTTGGATTATGCAGCTTAACTTGCAAACTTGAAGTCCTTTCCAAAAAAAAATAAAATTGGCATATTTAAGTAGTGATTGCCTGTCGATGATATACGAGTATGTCCAAAAAATATCATTCAGTTGCCAATTAGTGCCAAAAAAATGACGTCAAAAAAACGGAAAGATTTTTCAAAAAATTAGATTTATCGCTTGAAAAACATGTCATACTCTTTTCAAATGAACAGAACACTATACACATTTCGAAATTGTCAACATTTCTCTATTCAAAACCGTTGAAAATTTTGAAATCGGCTGAAAATTAGTTTTTTAATGAATGTTTTTTCCGAATACACTGAAAAAACGGTTTTTTGACCATAAAACAAGATTTTGGGGTAGTAGGAATTTTCGGAACGGTGTTTCGCTTATAATTCGACCAGATGAACAATCTCTACTATTATATCTTATAAAAAATAGAGAGGATAGCTATGGAGGGGTTGCTATTGCAGTCCCAAGCTACCAAGTTTAAGAAAATTACTTCCATCTCTGATTTTGATGTACTAATTGTCAGATCCATCCAACATACTTTCCGCCATTAATTCCTTTAAGACCTTTTAGGGGTTGAGGTTGAAAAACTGCTTGCCTTCCTAGAAAATTATGAAAACGTTCTTTTACTTGATCTAATTTTGGGGTGATAGCGTTCAATAGTGTAGAGGGAACAATTTTTATGGGCTTATGGTTGAGCATAATCTCTGCTACTTGAATGATGGCTCGCCAAGAGAAATTTGCCTTCAAGTAATGGATCTGTCATCTGCAATTTTCATGAAGGGTTGATCCCAACAGGATTGGTGGGAGCCATCATTTTCCTATAAACAAAGAAAATAAATCCATTACGGAGAATAAAAATAAGTTCTTATCACAAAATAAACTTAGTACCATCAATGTTAAACCTAATTTTGAGGATATCCAATATAAATTCAATGAAGAGATTTTGAGGTTACTGATAAGAAAAAGCCAAAAGCTTGGTGGAATCAAGATCTCGAAAAAATTTACAGAGTAGCGTACAGGAAGTGCAATAGACATCCGACGCTTGAAAATTTGCAGCTTCTATTTGATACTAAAGCGGAATGGAAGGAAAAAATCAGGAAAGCCAACAAAGCTTGTTTCGATAAAAGGATCAACAGCCTCAATGAAAACCGAAGTGCTAGAGAAACGTGGTTTGTCAAGTTGGTAAGAGGTGATTTTAAATAGCAACATCAGTAGCCCGATTCTGTAACTTTTAACCACTCGCCGAGTGTTAAGCTTATCGCCAAATTTCGGCGTTTGTTCTTAACGAAAATGTGATTCTGTAACTCTCCTTTTACGCCGCTAAACAGCTGACTCTTGATAATGATAAAATATGGAAATACTTCTCTTTTCGACGTATTTTGCACTAAATTACATGCAGAAAACTCAGAACTAATTTTTTTACTTTTTCCAAACGCTAAAACACTTGCAAATATATTAACGCTATTGTTAACACCTCGAAAATAATTCGCGACAGCTAACCACACAAAAAGTGTTAGCTAACACTTTAGTTAAAGTTAGTGAATATGGAAAAGCGTTAAAAATGGTGTTAAGCGAAGTTAACGCTAACACTTGGCGTTAAAATAGTTACAGAATCGACCTACAGGGCAGATAGTCAAGTGAACATGATAAGGATTTTTTGGAATTCGTCGCTAATCAAGTACCTTAAATGTTACATGTTCTGCTTAAATGCATTAACTCTTGTTTAAATTACCATATATATGTATTTATTGAAGAAAACAAGGTCTTACCTGGAGGATGTTTTGCCTATATTAAGGGGCGATGTGCTTAAAAGTAAAGGTTACAAAGTCACAATATGTTCCATTGATATAAGCAATGCTTATAATTGTGTGAATCTAAGGGCCATTTTCTCAATGTTTGGTTACGATAATTATCACATGATCACCTAATCATGTATTGCCTCAGAATGACATTTTCGTTTACACAAAAGTCTGATTAAGTTATCATGATAAAGTTGGTCATTGAAACGAACCATTTTAGAGCACAGATTTTGATTGTGATATTTCTTAATATGGATATTATTACATTTTCAACTCTATTACTCGCAGCAAAACAATTTATCACAAAATCTAATTTTTACTTTCAGCTGTCACTTTTTGTTTTGCCAAGCACATAATCAGAGGTCCATCCTTTGATAACTTGTATCAGAAGATAATCAGCGAATTCTTTCTAATCAGACATTGAGTAAATGGTTTTTGGGCCAACATCCGATAAAGTCTTGATTAAGCAGTTAATCAGACCTTGAGTAAACGGCCCTTACACTTATTTACGGGAAAAGATCGATTTGGGTTTGACTTGAAGCAACACAAAAGATCAAAACATTGATAATCCATATTCAACTACTCTCGATGATTTAATTAACGGACGAGACGGAACAACAGGATTATACCGATGTTGACAGTAATTTGGCAGATGTGAATCCGTGGTAGCGATTTCGGAAAACGGGTCGAATTACTTAACAGTCGTCTCTTAAAATTGCTTATTTGGTATTACCTGATACGTGAACGTATTTGGTATTATAAGTTCAGTGAACGTACCCAAAAAATCGTAAACGTCACAAACTTTCATTCGAAAGCAAAAATACGTTCGAGTGCATGATTCAATTACAAGAAGGTTAGCTCTCTAGCTGGCGTTTACTTCTGACACTTCCATTTTCTGGGTTTCTTTTGCGAACGAAAAAAAAGTAGGAGTATTGTTTTCATTTGTCGAGGAAATGGTAGAAGAAAATCAAAAAAGTAGGAAATTAGTAGTAATAAATTTTGTAAGGTCAGCTCAATACAACATCAAAACATGTCATCCCATACTATCACTGTATAAATCGTTGTAAATTTTCTCTATGATCAATTAAAAAACAAACAAAAATGGCCACTGCTCAAACCAAAATTAAAATAAATATATATGTGCATACGTATCTGCAATCAAAATATGTACGCACTTCACCCTCTTGCCAAAATCATGAATGTGCTAAAATGAAAATGTTGGTAAAACAAGATTAAAAGTTTGATTTCGGCTCATTCGGTTTAAATGGACCGCAAAATATTGGGGTTTCGGTGTAAGCATGATACCAGACATTTTCCTCAAACCTAGAACTTTCAATGGCTAATACAGTAAACTTATCAACTCAAACTCTGAATAATTGCACATTCGTGCTTCTGAATATAGGACTATGTTTTTTTATAATAATGACAAATTGACAAGATGCATATTTTTTGGAAACTTTTCAGGGTATAAAGACAAACACACATAGTCTAACAAGTCTATAGTAAAGTGATAAGTTTCAATAAGATAGGATTGGATCCTATTATTCATGCAAACTAAAACATTAGTTGACTTAAAATTGTTGCTTTATACATAGATAAGGTTAGCCAGAATTCATTATCAAACCCAGATAATAGTAGTAAAGTTTTGTTAAAAACAGGTACAGCCTTGAAGTAAGTAAGTATATAAGTATGCAGGGACAAAATGTTAAGACAGCCATTGCTACCGGAATGTCCCGAGTTTTAAAAGTCCACGACTACACTACACCCCCAAAAGTCGATCTAAATAATAGTCTAAATTAATCCCTTTTCTGAAATCAACTTATTTAAAATTTTGTATAATATTACATTTTTAGCTAATTTTTACATAATTTCAATAAAAGGCAACCCAGAATGTAAATGACAATTTTTCAGGCAGCAAGATGGAGGCAGTTGTCAAAATATGTCACTAGACAGCTAACCTTCTAGTTATTGAATCATGGTTCGAGTGCATTTGAAATTGACTGTTTCTAAATTATTTTGACATGTTTTTTTAAATTCTTTTATTCATTAATTAAATAGTTTCAAACGTACTAAATTAAAAATAAAGAAAGCACAAACGGAAGTGCCAGAGTAACGATGTGAGTAAATAGATATAAATTAGTATAAAATATACATGTATATATTTTATATAAACTAATTTTCAGTTTCAGCATTGGACACATTTAAATAAATTGAATTATCCCGGTGAAAACAATTATGGGCGAATTTATGAGGGAGCAAAAACATTAGGCATGTCGGGGCTCAGTCTGGATAAGTAAGAGTTTATTCTGTTACAGTAACCGGATCGAAGTTGGGCCAGTGTGACTCTTGTCTGCCTAAGAAGTTCGCGTTCCTCTGCGGTCACAGGTGGCTCCTGTGCTTGTATGACAGCGTTCACCAGACGAGAGCTGACAAAGGATTTCATCGTAGTACTTGCTGAGGTGTGACCTAACAGATAGGGGAGGCGGCGTTGCTTCGGTTTGCAAAAGTTTAACAGGAATTGCCTGGTCAGCATTTGATTATGATCTTTAACGCGATGCGTAGCTCAGAACAGGCTGGCAAGGCAATCGCCTTGTACGTTTCCAGCAACGTTTCTTTACCTTTTCCCCAAGAACAGCCATCTAGTGATTTTAGAATTTGTTGCGGCTTTGCACTTTCGTAGCGATCTCGGTTAAATGATCAGTAAAAGTAAGCATGTTATCAAACGTAACTCGTAAGATTTCAGGGTGGGGGCACAGTCGGACGTAGACAGTCGGGCAATACTGTAAGGGAGTACAGAAACGTACCGGGTTCATATTCGTCAAAGGACTGTCGCTTTCGACAACACTCCCTAAAACCTTCACCAAGTGTTTTTGTCGTTACAAACAACAACAACTCCAGCGATGTTTATAAAGTTCTACATCTGGAGAGAATTAAAGCCCACTGCCTTCGCTGGCTTGGTCAGGTTATGCTAATTAAAGGGCATTTAATGCTGAGATTCAATTTGGTTGTCAGATTCCATATAACAAGGGGGAAGAATGACAACTTCCGTAGGGTCTGCTGGTATGAGAATGCTTTAATTTGTATCGTTTCGTTACCAGGTATACGCTGACCAAAAGTACCAAGCCAAAAAAAAGGCATTTAACAGGGGCTCACAGTCTAGGACTGATGGTGGGCTTTACAAAAAAAAGTAACAACTCCAGCGGAAGAGAATATAATAAGGGAAGTGGGCTAGAAGCTTCTGTTGAGGGAACGAGGGAACTTTTGAGGACGACACCATCAAACATTTGGACGAAGGTGTGTAATTTAATAAGTTTTGATCAATATGTATAAATAAAATGTTAATATACAACGCTGTTTTATTAACCTCAAACTTCATTAGTTTTTTTTATGAATTTACACAATTTATAATATAAAATGATATGAATGAAATACAAATGATATTATACATATATACAAATATATGATTAAAAGTTATCAGTAGAGTTGCCAGATAATTTGGATCAAAAATTATTACATGCGTGTTAAAAATCAGTACAAATCAGTACTTCACCTATTAAATCGGTACAAAATATCAAATATTCTGTGCAAACAGTTTATTTTTGATTTGATAGGCTTAAAAATACTTATTTAAACTAATTAACATAAATAAAAATAAACTATAAACAAAAGCATATTTGACGTCTAAAAACGGTCTTTCGTTAATTTTTTTTTGCTTGAAGCTAGGAACTTATTTTATTACATATATAAATGAACACATACATGTTTATATGAACATGTTTACTTTTTATGTAAAAACTAATAAATTGTCGCAATGAACTACAACTTTTGATCTTAATTCAAATACTTATCACTTTTCTGAGCTTGTTGAATTATTTTTATACACTGTGCAGTTCCTAAAAAGTCTAAAATTCCTCGCAGGTTCGTTTGTAGTTTGTTTGAACCTGTAATTCGCACTCAACATTTTCCAAGCAAAGTTTATTTCTATCATCTCGCCAACTATTGAACATGAGGCTAAATAAACGCTCCGTTGCAGCGTTCGAATGTAGTATGGAAAATATGAACTCACATATTTTCTCGAAATTTGGGTAGTTACCGCTATTAAGGTATGTCATCCACTTTTCTTCTAAGCTTCACAAATATCTTTGAAGTTTTGAAATTCTGTATCTGATCCTAAGCGAAAAATATTTAACTTCTCATCGCCGCTTTGATTGCAATTTTACGGCGTCAATTTTATTTAAAAGTGGCCTATTAATTTATATAATTTGGCTACGACGCTTAGAGAACGCGTGAAAAATTAAGACAATTTTCTGATTTCGAGTTTACGAAAAATCAGTACATTTCAATTTTCAGAGTCAAAAATCAGTAAAGTACTGCCAAAATCAGTACGTCTGGCAAGCCGACTTATCAGTTCTGAGTGTTCTATAGACATAAAACGCAATATATACAGGGTGGCGCAAAAGTAATCCTCCTATCAGAAAATGCTATAAATTTTGCGATTGGCCCCTAAAGTCAGTTCTGTTTTGACATTTGTGTAGTAAACACATGCGAAATACACGTTAATAAACAATGTTACGCTACACTGCTCCAGAACGCGGAGTATTGCTGACTATTTATTTGACCAATAATCGGTCGGGGCCATACGGTTACTGTGAATGGTGAGCGCTACAGAGCAATGATCAACGAGTTCTTTTTGCCGCAACTTGATGAATTGGGATTGGAAAACATGTGGTTCCAACAAGACGGTGAACCAGCACACACTGCACGTGCCACAACCGATATGCTGAACATCGGAAGCTTACTTTTGCGCCAGCTTGTATATATCAACGTAGGCAGAATAATATCCCAACACGCCGAAATTGCAGCTCTTGTTGTCAGGTTTCCATACCTTCATACAGTGCTTGCGTGCCAAATATTTTGTAGAACAGCACCAGTAGCTTCAAGCGCTCATACGTATACGAAAAGTAGCGGAAGGTCATCCTGTCGCGTCACTCGATTGAATCAGTGCACCGCCTTTCAGATGCAGCCTTCCCGCTTTATATTCGCAACTGGCCTGTATTCCACAGACAACCAGTAACAACATTGTGGGGATATGACCTGGAAGTCTGTCACACTTTATCACTACATTGTACGTAGTTTTTAGATGTAACTAACTTAGTATTAAGTCTAGGTTAAGTTACCACAAATATTAATAGGTATAAGCTAGGCTTTATATAAGCTGTAATAAATAAATAAAATAAATAAATAAATAAACCTGCAAAATTTTGCGTTCCGAGCTTTTTAATTGCAACATTTGTACCAAATCTGCAAAATTTTGCGGTCCTAGCCTTTTAATTGCAATATTTACAGCCCAACCCCATTTCTCGAAACTATCGATTATATGGGAGCTATATGTTATGTTAATCAGATCTGATTTTCACTACAGACATTACATATATAATATGTACCAAACCTGCAAAATTTTGCGGTCCTAGCTTTTTAATTGCAACAGTTATAGGCCAAAACCCGTTTATCGGAACAATCGATTGTATGGGAGCTATGCGTTGTATTGGTCCAATCGTGCTGGTTCCGGCAAATGATTAATGCTTTACAAAATGGTTGCCTCTTACCAAATTTCATCGAGACATCTCTGAAACTGAGGGTCTATTTTGCGTTCAAACAGACTATATTCTTTGGATGTTGGAACTGAGTATTTCCTTTTTTTTTGCAGGGTAAGTACACACACACTGTATGTACATAGGTACATTAGCTACTATAAACATGTATTTAATTACATTAGGGTGGCTATAAATTTATAGGTAAGTCAAATGGTAAGTATGCAAATTTCATTTAATAATTCGAAGCTAAGTATTATTTAAGTATTTAGGTAAGTATAATATTATTTCTACATGTAAAATCATTTTTATTTAGATTTAATTTCAGTTTTGACGTATATACCTCTTAACTAGTTTTGGTCTGCTTTAACACTATTTACAAGGGATTGTTTTATTTGATTTCAAATGTTTTGTCCGATTCTTCAAATTTGTGTCTGCTGGCCAGTATCAATATCATTATTTCGAATACTGCGAACACTGGGTTGGTTAAAGGGAACTTTAAATTCCAAACATATATTATGCAGTGCTGCGCAAACGCTGCCACCTTTTGTGGGGCATATCTTGCCGTCTTTGTGAAACCTAGTATTTTCCGCCGCCCTTTGTAAATTGCAATGGTTCTTTTCACCATACACCCGGCTTTTAAGTGAACCGCGTTGAATGTAGTCTCACTTAAACCATCCCTAGGACCATGTTGAAAATGTTTTTCCATGTAGGTGTGAGTGCATACTTTTAGGCAATTTTTGTTTGCCATACATATGCGTTGGTGTTCGTAAAAATTCGTGAACCAGAGTTTCACCCCGGTTAGCCATGGTTTGAAGGGATGCTGAGGAGTGGCAGTGGAAATTTATATTCCTAAAAACATAATTGAACGCATCCTTATTAAGGCGAAACCTTTTTATGGACCTAAAAGTATTGGAAAGAATAATATATTAAAAAATCAATGTTTCAATGGTACTACCTTCGTCCTCCCATAAATTTGTAAAATTGACAATCTCCAATTTATCTATCGCTTCTTATTCGGATGCCCCAATCCCTATCGCTATCCCCATCCGCTTCTCTACCATGTATTCTTCCGGAGATATGCAGTACGAAAAATCCCATTTGTATGGGAGGTGACCTCCCCTCTCCTTCGGTAACCGTCTTCAGGGAAATTTTTTTAACACGTATTACTGCTGAGACGCCGAGTTTCGTACCGCTGAGTAACCGAAATATATTGAAAACAGAAGAAAACCTGTGTGTTTCATTCCATGTATTTAAATACTTTTTACTTAATTTGTTCCTACCTGAGAGACGATTTCGCAAATAAATGATAACTATTTTCCTTGTCTGTGTGGGCCCCAGTGAAGGAAAGTTACAACTTTGACTAAATACGCTGCCACAGTTGAAGTCTGCAATAAAAAGAAACAAAACTAAATAATTTAATCAATAGTGTGTATATGTATGTACATTCAAAATATTTATATAAAACTTACTTTAATTTATATTTCATACACAATATAAACAATGTATTACACCCCCGTTTGGAATTTCGTTGCCGTTCTACCAAATGGTTAACTACAAAAAATCCTTGGGCCTTACTCTGTAGTTCTATTCGAAAGGCTGTTCTACTCGAAAGAAAAAAGCGATTTTAATACGCATCGGTACTCAGTAGCTCGAATGAATTCACTTTAGAATATATTCGATGATAGCAGGCATCACTGTTTCATAAATTTCAAACACAAAGCAAAATACAAAAACACATTGCATAAACCTTAAGTGCAGTATTCGGCAGCGCTGCTTTACATGTCGCAGTGGCGCAGGTGTCAAGCATCTTAAGCACAAATTAATTTAATTATTTTATTTTATTTTTATTAAATAGAATTTTATTTTTTTGAAAATATAAATTCTTACAGCTTAAAATTTTGTATATTTTTTTTTACAATTTTTCGATATTTTTACCTAACATTTTTTAATTATTTTCTGTCAACAGCGATTGTTTAACCATCTAACCGGCAGGACAGGTATAACCCGCATGCATCTACTTTTCTTCTATAATTATTGATACATAATCTTCGCCACATATTTTATCTATGTCGCAACCTTGATTTTATTGTTTAAAGTGTTGGCAGAGTTCCATTGTAATCATTCTCATTGAAAGATTTAGTGCAAATTGTTTAAAAAATTATTTTTTTATTTCTTATGAATATGGGGGTAATTGTTTTATATAACCATAAGAAAACACAATTCGGTGGATTTCTGTTTACTAAATTCTAACGTTCGACCATTTTGGCATATGTTTTCGAAATAGTGAGTACCAAATTTTCTACAATCGAAAGGGGGATAAAGTACGGATCGCTCGAAAGCGAACAAATTTCGAACAGAACGACAGTGTAAGGGCCTTTGTTTACTTGCACTTAAACAATTCACGCTACTAATTCACTTACCTTACATGGCGCATTTTAAAAGGAATTTATCTTTTAATTGTTTATTCATTTTTTATACCAACAATTTTGTTGATTTACGGCCTGTACATTTTCAAGTATTCATGAAACGAGCTCAAGTCCAAGAATAATAATTTTTCACTTTTTGAATTTTTATGAAAATTATTATTGTTTTTACTTATTAATAATCATTTTAATTAATTATTAAAAGTTTTTTGATTGAATAGAGTAGGAAAAATGTTTAGAGACAACTGCCATAGCTTTTCTTATAGATCCATTTCGGAAGCTGCTAGACTTCACTCATCAGAGAAATTTTGGCACGCATTGCTAACCATTAAGCTAACAATACGCTGGTTTTGATGTCATCTAAACTCCTAGTTCTATTCTTCTTTTTACCATATGCATGAAATACTTCCGCCATTTGACAGTTAGTAGTGTGATCATGATGGATTTTTGACAGATCTGTTTTATCATCAGAACTGGCTTACCGTGTGCTCTCGGTTTTGTTATTGATTTTTTATACCAACAATTTTGTTGATTTACGGCCTGCACATTTTCAAGTATTCATGAAACGAGCTCAAGTCCAAGAATAATAATTTTTCACTTTTTGAATTTTTATGAAAATTATTATTGTTTTTACTTATTAATAATCATTTTAATTAATTATTAAAAGTTTTTTGATTGAATAGAGTAGGAAAAATGTTTAGAGACAACTGCCATAGCTTTTCTTATAGATCCATTTCGGAAGCTGCTAGACTTCACTCATCAGAGAAATTTTGGCACGCATTGCTAACCATTAAGCTAACAATACGCTGGTTTTGATGTCATCTAAACTCCTAGTTCTATTCTTCTTTTTACCATATGCATGAACCACTTCCGCTATTTGACAGTTAGTAGTGTGATCATGATGGATTTTTGACAGATCTGTTTTATCATCAGAACTGCCTTACCGTGTGCTCTCGGTTTTGTTATTGATTTTTTATACCAACAATTTTGTTGATTTACGGCCTGTACATTTTCAAGTATTCATGAAACGAGCTCAAGTACAAGAATAATAATTTTTCACTTTTTGAATTTTTATGAAAATTATTATTGTTTTTACTTATTAATAATCATTTTAAATAATTATTAAAAGTTTTTTGATTGAATAGAGTAGGAAAAATGTTTAGAGACAATTAATTGTTTAAATTACCAAAAACTTTGATATCCGTTAATCAATATTTTCTTTGTTTACAAATAGAAGATGACACTTAGTCTATTACAAAACATCATTCAATCTATTACAGTTTGTCGTGGATTACGATACGGTACTGAACGTACCTCATGATACTAATGTTGCAGTTCGGACGATTAGTCACGTAAACTTTTTTGTACGATTGATTAAATTATGTATTTACACGCTTTATAAGCCGTTTATCAATGATTCAATTGTAATATTGTGCAGAGTTTAACAGTAAAATTGCAAAAAATTTACCAAGATAAGGAAAGTATTTGCGTAAATTATTAGAATTCATGTTCATGTGTATGTTCCCTTCCAACCATGGCTAACCGTGGGGAAACTCTGATTCCATAAATACAAAAATTTTTACTAACACCAAGGCATATTTCTGGAATTTGTATGGAAAACAACAAGTGCCTAAAAGTATGTAGGTTTAACAACCCTGCTAACCAATACCGGATAAAAATATGGAACGAAACAAGTGGATAAAAAACCTTGTACGTGTGAGTGCATACTTTCAGGCACTTGTCGTTTTCCATATAAATTCCAAAAAGATGCGTTGATGTTAGTCCAAATTTGTGAATTTGTGGCATCAGAGTTTCACCACGGTTAGGCATGGTTGGTGGGGTACGCTTGACGGAATAAGTATGAGCTCCAAAACACGTCAGTGTGTACATAGTATTCTGGAGCCCATTTGGAATTTGTATGAAAAACAACAAGTGCCTAAAAGTATGCACTCAGACGTACACGGCATGATGAATTCGTTACCCGTGAATTGTTTGCATGCGATAATTCGTGTTGGGTCCTCTTCTTATTCGATACTCTTTGTTTCAAATACATGTGTGTTTTTGCTGCCGGACCAGTGGCGTGGCCAAGGGGGCAAAATAAATTGATTAAGCCCTGTCCGTCTGCCCGTCAGTCTGTTAACACGATAACTTGAGTAACACTTGACTTGAGATATCTTAGTGAAATTTGATATGCAGGTTCCTTGGCAGTCATCTCCGAGCGCTATTTAAAATGGGCGAAATCGGAGGATAGCCACGCCCACTTTTTATTTATAGAATATTTTCGAAAATACAAAAAAATTGATTATTCAGTACATAATACACTTATAAGGATAAGATTTGGTGTGTACATTAATGTTAAGGCAGACATTTTTCAAAATGGGCGTGGCAAGTTTCATCAATATCCCCACTTTTAATCCGAATCTTTATTAAAACAAAATTTTATATACAGTTTTATGGCCTAGGTATTAAATTTTAGTATTTATAATAAATCAATAATATAATCATGGGCATTTATTGATAAATTTATGGTGTCGGTTTTTTATGCGAAAAAAACCATTTTTCTTAGCACAAAACTAAAAATCTCTTACTCAAACACGGTGCGTTATGCCTTTGTGTAATAAACTCCAACAAATGAAGATAGTTTTAGCGCTTGTAGTGGATTTCGAAAATGACTTAGTGATAGATTTACGACTTATTAATTCTGACGAACATTACTTTGAAAAATTTTTCAGAACTTGTGAAAAAGATGCCAATGACATGGATATTGAAATCAAAAAGAACCGATTAAAATCGAGTCAAAATCTGCAAGCGTTGAACTTAGATGTTTATTTCAAGATTCCTTTTTTTATCCATCTATTGATCATATAATAATGAAAAGAAATACTCGATACACTCAACATAAAACGATCTCTAGAGGTTTCGCTACGGTTTTTTCAACAAACCACAGTGAAGAAAATGACACAAATATAGTGGCCGAAACCAATTTTTTGAGAAGGTTCATAATCTTCCGCCAAAAACTGCACTTCACGCACTGCAGAACTGCTACAAAACGTCCTTTCATAACCTGTAGAAATTGCTAAAAAAATTTTCAACTCTCGCCGATTCCACTTCAACAGCAGTACGCACCGTCTTAACAATTTTGGCCGTCCAACATAACTCGCAAGTTATGTCGTCGTTTCTTCTTTCTGCCAACTGGCGCTAATTGGAAACACCACGAGATCGGAAATCGGTCCCCACTTGATCCTTCCATTAGAGTGGTGGTTTCCCTCTTCCTCTGCTACCACCGGCCGGTGCTGTTATTTTCTTTATTTGAGAGAGTACTTTACTTCTCAATTGCCTACTCAGTCAAGAGTGAGCTAACATTATCCTGCAAGGCGAATTTATCAATATTCGCTTCGATTCGCTTCAAATATTGGTACTTAAAATTGTCAAAATGAAAGCGAATATAAAATAATTTTTTTTTCCAAATCCGTTTTGTTTTGAGTTTTACATATTTCAATTTATTGAAAATCAACAAATAGAAAATTTGTTTATTTATACAATAATTAAAAACTTTGACAGACGGAAATCGGCTACTGCTGCTGCCCGACACATGGTTAAATAACGAAATATGTTAGAAGCACGCATTGAATACAATATTTTGGCGCTCCTTCTCTAGCACCTCGTACTAGCCTCATTCTCCGTAGCCTAAGTCTGAAAAAGTTGAGGTATCATGAAGGGAACTGGCAAGAGTTTTTAATTTCTTCCGTTCTCCAAGCGTTTCACCAGTTTTCATGGATTGAATTGTTAACATTTGATATTAAACTCTGAGCATTTTGGTTTAGAATATGCCCGAGGTAGACATAGCGGTCGTAAGCGGCTACTAAAATGCACAATACCGCGACGCCAAAGAAATTTAACACGAGCAATTTTGCTACACCTATGATTTGAGTGGACGTATGCTAGTGCTGGGAACTATCGAATAAAAAGTATGATGTTATTCGATAGTTCAAAAAATTTCATTCATTCGATAGTTTGCGAATGAATGAATGATTTTAGTAATTTGTGAGTAAATAAATGATTTTTTGAACAACTGAATCATTCAGTAACATTTTTTTATTCATTACTAAATTCTCATTCGTTACTTATTTTCACCCACTGAATGATTTTTGTACAAGTTGACGAATGCGTGTTTTACGAGTGATTTTACGTGCACCTGAAACATTCAGAACATTTTCATTCATATATTAGTAAATAGTTAGTAAGAAGTGTTGCTCATAAATATATTTATTCAAATAAAGTAATCAAATCTACAAAAATCAGTCTCATAATTTAAAATATTCCATAATCATACCTTTTATTCTAAAACCTTAGTAAAATAAGGTGTAATGATTTGGCGCTACGCTTTACGAAGGTTATTTTGGGCATATTAATCTCATCGTATAAGCTCTTAAAATAGAAGAAAATTCATAGTATTTGTTATCAAAATATTTTCAATTCAATCGCAAAAATGCAGTTGCCAAATAGGTAAACAGTTACCAGTTGCCCACTACTGGCGAAAGTATGGCAGCTGGGGTCGGTATTGCGTTTTAAAATCATTAGGCGTGTTCCAATCATGAGTGATCCAGATCCAGATAGAAATTTTGCATGTAAATGCAACAACAACGTTGTGATCTTCATATTTATCTGGATCAATTTCCGATCCGTATAGCAGCTCTGTTCGTTTAGTTTTTTGTAGTAGATTTTTTGGCAGCTAACCCTTATTTGCTTGGTAGCACAGACATACATATATAAACACACATATATGCACCAACAACTCTCATACAACTGATCCGTACCGTTCCCGTGAGATCTTGATCGTGATACTGATCTGGATAGCTGATTGGAACGCAACTATTGCGTCCACGGAGTTAAGTGCTTTAACAGTGATTATCATTTGCGTCGCATCAAAGTGAAATATTGAATTTAAACCTAACTTACATAATTTGCTTTATATCGGAGTCCCTGGTAATATACAATATTCTTACTCTATCGAGAAAATATTGAAAATATTATGTATATTTAGATTTAAATAAAATGCGGCCAGGATAAAAACGGTCGACAGTATGGGAGTATTTTACCAAAAATGAGGCTGTGGTCAACTGCAACATATGTAAAAAATATTTTAAATTTTCGGGAAACACATCCAATCTAAACGATTATATACGGCCTCCACAAAATGTGACAGAGACTTCTTCGGCGGTGGCCAAACCAGCACAATCCATAATTAACTTAGATGAACCAAGTTGTTTTCAGTGGGAAGTGGTGTAAATTCAACAGAAAAGATTTCAAGGAGTGAGACAAGCACCTATTCAGCAATACCCCGCAATAATGTGTCCGGTGGTGGACTCTTAAAAAGGAATACATTGCAGACAAACTTGTTCCTTTCAAGCACACGTACAAGGCTTTCCGAAGGTGAAAAAAAGTGTTGATGAATCTCTAATTAAAATGATAACAAAGGATTTACAACCACTTTCCACTGTCGAAAATTAAGGATTCCGAGAGTATTTTAAAAAACTTCAGCCTTTGTATTTCCTACCAAACAGAAAGCTTCTTTCCAACACGATGTTGCCTTCCAAACATAATAAACAACGGAAAAACTATACGAAATTGTGCAAAGTATTTCACACCTATCTATAACAACAAATATGTGGACTTCAGATAGTTAAAAATCTGTTTTGTCCATTACAAGTCACTTTATTTGGAAGAACAAAATGAACTCAGCAGTCTTGTCAACAAGAGAAGTCTACGGCTCGCATACTGCTCAAAATATAGCTAGCGAATATCGTAAGCAGCAACAACAGTGTTCCGACAGCAAAAAAAAAAAAGAAGTAACTGCGGTAAGCATACCAGTCGTAAGAGGCGACTAATATGCACAAAGGTAATGACGTGCAACTCGATGGTTGATCTACGGATATGATACCTCTCATTACCCATCTTATCCTTCCTTACGGAAGGAGGGGTGACATGACCTAGAAGGTTTCACTGGTCATAAATCGCTACCACGGCAGTCGGGCAGTACCGCAAGGGAGTACCGGACGGTTAATTCGACAACACTCCCTAAAACCTTGGGGGAGTGTTTTTGTCGTTACCAAAACAACAACAACAACAAGTAACTAATTACTAAAAAACCATTTCATAAAACAGACCACATACAGATTTCTTTGAAATTATAGGTACGTACATACGTATATAAAATAATATAAAAATTAAATGAATCAACTAAATATACTTCAAAAGTTATACGTTTTCTTAAACCACTATACATTTCCCAAGAACAAAATATTAATTTTTCTGTTATGACTTAAGTTACTTTTTTACTGAAGTGCCTTTTTCCAGCATTTGTGGTATATACCTAAACGCAGATACATTTTTTTTAAAGGATACATCTCAATCCTGGATAGGAAACCAAACATGTCGGTCTGTTTTTGCCGGTAACTACTCTTTAGCAAGCATGATAATATAAATTGTCTAAGCACTAAGTTTTTTTCCAAATTTGGTTTTTATTAAAGCTCAATCGGAAAATTTTCTTTCAGCTGCCGCAGAAGTATGTGGCAGTGATAACAAGTTAAACACAAAATAAGAAAGTTCTTTATTCACCCAAACCTTTTCTGATTTTACTTAATTACACCCAAAAAGTATTTATAGCGATATCGCCTTCAAATAAAATATTTTTGGATAAACGCAACAACTTCTATTGAGTAATAATAATTTCAGCAGCGAACGTAAGTAAAGGAGGAAATTTTGATGAGCAAAATGTACGGATGGGAGCAGACAAACTACATACAATGTAGTGAAAGCTTGCCAGATAAGTCGGTATAGCCGGTAGCCTGAAATTCTCGATTGCCTACATACCGCATTACGAGGAATAAAAAGATACATATTAGCCTCAAGGCATCGAAAAAATTACCAAATTACCAAAAGCGGTTTAAAGTGAGCAAAATTACCAATTTTGGTTAAAAATAACCAAACCGGCAACAGTAAGCAACAACGCTCTAAAATTCTCGATACATGCATACACGAGCGAAAAGAAAACAATTCAGTATTCGAGCCGCAATCGTTCAGTTAACCACGCCGTGCTACATTCTAATTTTCTATTAATCTAATGTGCTGAGTTTTTAAATATTTATTTAATTAAATATAAAAATTTATTGTAAAAAATAGTTCTGATAGTAAAATCATAAATCTTTTGATAAGTTCGTGGTTTAGATAGCACTTTGGGTAGCAGATTATTTACGTACGTGCATGTCATTTATTATTATTTTTGCCATGTGGCTACTGCAATAACGGCGCAGCAGCGAAGCAATAACGAATAAGAAATGTTCAAATGAAACCACGAGAAAAGTGAAAACGAAGCAATCATTGTGTAAGTAAATAACATTTCCTTTTGGAATAATTTAAGTAACCTTTTTCTAATAAAAAAGTCCTCAAAAAATTTACAAAAAAATTTTGAATAGTTGTTATTTTTCAGGGTTGATTTATTTTGATTGTGAAATGCAGTTTTCGTAAAAAAAATAACAATGAATCTCCAACGGAATCGTTTAAAAGCTGCAACAACGAAATTAGCGAGAAAAGGCACATACAATAACAAGGTGGTTAAAATAACACTTTCTAAGAAAATTACTTTCTAAAAACTTGCACATTATGTACTAGAATTTCATAAGCGAGTTATTTGCGAAGAACTCTGAAACTTAACATTTTCACCATAAAAAGCTAACCTTCCTTGAATTTCCTTAATTTTATGTAAAGATATTTTTACAAGTATGGATTAGATTCTATCTAAGATTAATATTTAAATGTTGAAAATTTCCATAATTGTTGGTATAAAAAAGCAATAACAAAACCGAGAGCACGCGGTAAGGCAGTTTTGCTGATGATGATAAAGCAGATCTGTCAAAAAAATCTATCATCACACTACTAATTGCCGGCTGGCGGGGGTTGCTCATGCAAATGGTAAAAGAATAGAATTATGAATTTAGATGACATCAAAACCAGCGTATTTTTAGCTTAATGGTTTGCAATGCGTGCCAATATTTCTCTGATGAAGAAGCCTAGCAGCTTCCGAAATGGATCTACAAGAAAAGCTATGGCGGTTGTTTCTAAAACAAATGTCAATTAAAACAAATTTTAATAATTAATTAAAAAAATTATTATTAAAAAAAAATAAAAACAATAATTTCGTATATTCTTCCGATCGGTTTGTAAGACTATTAAGCGTATTTTAAACTATTCCGATCTAATGGGGTATAGTGCAAATAAAAACTTTATTTCACCTTACAGCCCGATTTTTCGCCAAATTTCCTTGGCTTCTTCAAGGACGACTCTGTATTTATTACTAAAAATTATAAAAATACAAAAACAACATTAATTCACTGAGAAACATGATCACAAGAAGGTAAACAGAAATTAGAGATATTTTACTTACATTAAAAAGGTGTATTAAGTCATTAAATAAAAATTATAAAAATTGAAAACTATTGGAATATAAATTGATACCATCTCATGTGGTAAGCTTGCCAAACTAAAAGTAAATAAACGATTATAAACATAAGAGATAAGCATCAGCAATATCATCTGTGTCTTCTTTTTTGTTTATTGTTTTGTCCCTTTGCAAAGGCAACAACAATGAACAATGTGACAAAGTCTATGGGCCGGCTAAGTCATGACTTAAGTTAGCACAGATTCGAGACTAACTTAATTTTGGGTTTCACCAACTGAGCGACTTAAATAATTTTGAACAGAACAACCCGATCAGCTGTTTTATGCATAGTAGTATTTTTTCATACCAGACAACTCTGTGCATCCCAATACCCCAGTGCGAAATGGGCATGTATGGCCATACACGAAGGAATGTATTGATCTTACACCCATTTCTCTTTAGTTGGAAGGTAGTAAAATTAGCGCTTAATTGAAAAGGATAGTTTCGTAGTGGTAGCATGCTAGAAAACAAGCGTTCACATGCATCTACGCATACGCCGTTAAAGTCATGTTTGACGAATTTTCCGGCTAGGACATTGTACAAAACAAATTAGGAGCATTACTGACACTTAGGTTTTGAATGACAGCAACACTGACTTAGTCGAGAATAAGTCAGCTGGCAGCCTGACTAAGTTGTGACTTAGTTAAGTTAGATGGTGAAACTGAAAAAGTGAAAAACTCGACTTAGTTAAGTCGAGCTGGTGAAACCGGTCCTATATCTTTACGACTCGTCGCGCGCTAAACAAAAGGCTAGCCGAGCACCAAACTGATATCAGAAAACAAAAACACAGTACAGCACTATCACAACATGCAATTACAAATAAACACACAGCTGACTTTGCAAATACAATAATTTTAGATAAAGAAAGAAAAGAGAGAACCAGGTATTCACTAGAGAGTTTACGAATTTTGCAAAACAGGGACAAAACAATAAACAAAAAAGAAGACACAGATGATATTGCTGCTGCTTTTCTCTTATGTTTATAATCGTTTATTTACTTTTAGTTTGACAGGCTTACCACATGAGATGGTATCAATTTATACTCCAATAGTTTTCAATTTTTATAATTTTTATTTAATGACTGATTACACCTTTTTAATGTAAGTAAAATATCTCTAATTTCTGTTTACCTTCTTGTGATCATGTTTCTTGTGTTTATGCCAGTGAATTAATGTTGTTTTTGTATTTTTATAATTTTTATAATTTGAAGAAGCCAAGGAAATTTGGCGAAACGTCGGGCTGTAAGGTGAAATAAAGTTTTTATTTGCACTATACCCCATTAGATCGGAATAGCATAAAATACGCTTAACAATAATAATTTTCATAAAAATTAAAATGTCAAAAATTATTATTCTTGGCCTTGAGCCCGGTTCATGAATACTTTAAAATGTTTTAAGAAATCAGTTATGAAATTCAATCAAAGAGGAATATTATTAAAAAAAGAAGAAAATTCCTCTTTAGAACTGTTTTCCAAGGGCAAAATTGCTATGAATAGCGACCATATTTTTATTGAAATTGGCTTCATTTGTTTAATAAAGTGATATATAAATTAGAAGAACCTTTTCTAAATGTTGAAGTTGCTAAAAGAATATTCCTTTACCTAATGGTTACCAAATGTAGTGCAGAGCTTTAATTTTCGTAGCTTAAGAGAATAAATAAAAAGATGATACAAAAATTTTAAATACTACCTTCATATTTATGTGGCCAAAGAGCAGCAGCAAATTTGGCCTTAAACAAAGACATGGTATCTCTGAGTTTTTGTTTTGAAACTTTTAATCATACCAATTGTAATCAGTTTATGAGATTTTAAAATATAAAGTTGGAGTGCAACTAATAGACTCTAAATACTCCAAAAATGTATTGCCTTAGTTTGGAAACGTGCACTCCACCTTTATATTTTCGAATATCATAAATTGATTACAATTAAATACCATACCTCCGAGGCGATTAAGGCCGAGCTTAACTACTAATTTGTGGTGTGCTGTTTCTAATTTTTTCTGCAAATTGGCGGGACTTACAGTTTTTTGCCAACTCCAAGAGAAATTTTTGGTGAGAAGCCTCCATGGCAGAAATACACTCGGAGAGCTTGAAAAACTACTGCCGAGGGCGACCCCGGTTTGAAAAACCTTTTTAAAACCACTTTTGATGTTACCTGTCCTAGCACTCGACCCTTGGACCTTCAGTGTGGTAGGCCAGCAACAGTACCGCCACACCACGGCGGCCGCCAATTGATTACAATTAGTATGATTAAAATTTCAAAACTAAAGCTGACAGATACCATGTCCTTGTTTAAGAACAAATTTGCTGCTGCTTTTACAGCCTACTTCGCATTCAAAAAATTCGAAACTTCTTCTGGCGTGTGACTCAACACGCGGTTGACGCACTGCACCATGCGTTCCCATGTGCCACCCTCTGCTGGACTGAATGGTGAGTTGAAAACCCACTCTACACCTTTCTGGGATAAATCGCTTTGTAGACGAACGCAGTGAGACACTTCTGTAAATCTCTTTGCTTCTCGGTCAGTCCCTACAAATTTCTTACCATTGACCGATCTGATGCGGATGGGCACACGAAAGTCACTTCGATTTCTCCCAAGGAGTTGCAAGACCGCCAATAGGCAACAGGGGCCAATGCATCTTCACTGGCATCGACAAATATGTGGAGTTGTAATTTTTGAGGTGCACCGTTACGAAAATAAAAACAGGGAATAGCATATTCTAACACTGCCGATAGTTGTTTGCGTCACTTCTCCCATGCAACGTTAATGTCGTTTGACAACAGCTCATCCCAGCGGACGTCATGTCTCCATACTTCACGCAAAAGTAGCTTGGTCCCAATAACGAAGTTGTTCAAAAATCCTAAAGGGTCGAAGATGGACATAACGATGCCCAGAAGCTCTCTTTTCGTACGTCTCCTGATTCCTTCTACTACCGCTGCATCCGCGTTATGAAACTTCAACTTGAAGCCGAAGCAATCTGAAAAAGGACTCCAAAACAGACCAAGCACGCGTTCAACCAACATACCTTCTTTCTTAACTATTGAGCGTGTAATGTCAGAGCCACCAAGTGCAACTACTACTTTCGAAGAACTGGATGCAAAATTACGTAGCTCAAACCCTACTTTCTTGTGTATGGCTCTTACTTCCTTTGATACCTCAATAGCTTCCTCCTCGCAACTAAAGCTGTCGACAAAGTCATCGACGGAGTGGTGCTCCAATATTGCTTCCACGGCACGTTTTGTGATTCTGGCTTCACTTTGATGCTCCAACGCATTAATTGTCTTTACATAATTTGAAAACGGCGAAATGCGGCAAATACTAAGTCGTAGGAGTAACCACCGCAGCTTCTGCAGGTGACAGTTTTCGGGCATACTTCTTTCTGACGTTGGAATCCATGATCAGCTTGTACTCGGCGGCGAAATCTGAATCACGGCTCATCCTCTTCTCCACACTTAGCAACCGCTTCAACGCCATGTTGTAGCTGTCAGGCAAGCTTTCGTTGTCGCTTCTCCATATCAGATTTGTTTGGTATCGTCCATCGACGCGGTATGTGGTAGACCGCTTCACTCTCCAACATAGGGGCAACTCGAATACCGAAAAAACATTAGACACCATATTGTGCAGCGACTGATCGGCTTGGCTGTGGATGTTTAGACAAGTTGACGGCAACGTCGATGAAGTGGTCGTTGGTTCAAACACCACCCAACCCACCTCTGCTTTAGTGGTCGACAGCAAACTTAAATGACTTGCTGACCCTGCTCCTTGCGATACTTGTGTAACACGAGATACTGGTTGTGTTGTTGTTGGCCTGTTTGGCATACGTTCATTTCCAAAGGTGGACCTGGTGCGTGGATGTGATAATGTAGACTGGCTCGGCGAGTTGATAGTATTACCCATAGCTTCATGCAGGAGTTTGTGATGCATCCTTCGGCACCCTTCAATATCACACAGCTTGCGGCGCTGACAGTTACGAGTACTATGACCTAAATTGATACAAGAAAAACACATACGATATCGTTCCACCTCTGTTCACCTATTCTGAACTGGAAATTGTAGAAAACGCGCACACGTTTCAGGCTTATGATGACCTTCGCATATTGGGCATCTCAGTGTTCGCTGTGGGTCAGTTGTATGTAAAACGGTACGGTACTTCCGCTCTTTAGATGGGTTTTCAGCACAGATGGTGCAAATACCATTTGCCAATTTTAACAGCCAGTCACTAAAATGCTTCACATTGTCATACGGTTGTAGAGACGCTGAGAAGGTAGCCCACTCAATACGCTTGTTGACGGGCAATTTCGAGACAAGCTCGTCAAGTAGTGTAGGATTGGCCAAGGGGAACTCACCTCCTTGAGCCGATTGCAAAACACACAAATATGAATAACCTTTGTTGCGAAAGCTATTCTTTTAGCCATTGTGTGCTCCGAAATTGATGCTATTTCCCTAACCTGTGATAGCTGTCTCCGTATTAGTTGTTCCGAGCGACGTGCAGTGATTTAACAGCTTCGCTTGCATCTCCCTTTAGGCTTTTCTGCAACCGCTGATTATTTTGGAAGTTGCTATAACCGTACGTCGCAGTGGATTCTGTGAAAGCTGTGTCAATCTTTACGCTTCCCACAGAAATCGGGCAGCGGTTGCATTTTCCTTGGCAAATTTGGCAATGGAGTGTCTATGCAACCCATATGTGAAAAATTGGGAACCGAAGCTGTGACGGAACTGCACGAAGTTATATCTGTCGGTGGTATGACAGACTGGTACATCGCATTACAAACGACTGTCGGTGTATTGGCGGCAGCGTTACTAGTTATGCAAAGTGGTGGAAAATAACGGGCTTCGGCTAATTGTGGCAACTGGGTTGTGCCGATAGATAAAATTGGTGAGTGTGACCTTGACGATTGTGACTGTACAGTTGACGGATATGTAGTAGGTGGGTTCGCTGGCTGTGAGACTGGCACCCCGGTGCCATTAACGTTATTTGGTGTCCTTGATGTGTTTGGTGTATTCGCGTGTACCCATTGACTGCACGCTTGATTGTACTTTATTACACCCTGTGCTGCCGACAAACTGCTCTCCAACATGGCAATTCGCTTTTGTAAGGCCGCAACCACATTATCTTGACGTCCGGGTACGGCGGCTGATGAAGATCGAGTGGTGAACCCGCTGGCAATTGGAGCGGATGGCGAATCGATGTTACTAGCGGTGGTGATAGGTGTTTCGGTTACCTGGATAGTCTTTGGTGTGGCTGAGTTTGTTGCATGAACCTTACCTTCCATGGCTAGTGAATTGGCTGACCTGGTGACGCGAGGTGACAATCCCAATTAGATTTGGTAGCAGCTCAAGCTATGATCGGAAAAAATGTAGGTAGGCGTCGCACAGAAATAGCATTGACAACGTTAGGGCACCAAATAAAAATAAAACAATGTCCCAAAATGTATAGCAAATCCTCTAAATTCGGCAATATGGCACCGGTAAAATGCAAATAAAGATTATGCTGCGAAATAAAGATGTCACCGATCTAGTGGAGCGAATTTAACAGCGTTTAAATTTTGTTATGAAGCGTTCGTTTATTTCTACAATTGTTAAACATTAAAACACTTACCGCAGTACGTTCTTCCACTTCCTGGCTAGCTGATCGGCGACTAAATGAAAAGATTTGCCAAAGCGCTTATTTATCCAAATATTAGACAACGGTCATACGATTTGCGTTTACCGTACATGCCTGGAAGGTGAAAGAATGCACTGCAGTTTACAATAACAACAAACAGGAGAAACGTCGACACTAAAAAAGACAATAGAAAATATGCAAGACGATTAACAGTTCAAATGTATGTACTTAATACGTACTACTTTTGTATGCTACAGAATTCCAGTTGACATAAACAAGTGTATGGGCGCACAATAAACATCAAACGACAACAAACTTAGTATATGCATATGCCCGTTAACAATAGTACAGCAATATATTGAACGTAGATTTGTATACATAAATGAAAAGGCAGGGATTCCCAACACTATTCTTTCTTTCTGATAACCCATAATAAAAAAAATCATATTAAAAAAAAAACTAGTAAGGAAGTCTAAGTTCGGGTGGAACCGAACATTATATACCTAGTAGTGATCTATTATGGCATCCCAATTTACGCAGGTCTATTTTAATACTTTCAGCTCGTATTTCCGCTCAAATAGACAGACGGACAGATAGACGTATCGAGAGACGAACATGGCTACATCGATTCACCTCATCCTCCTGATCATTTCAGTAGACTTTTTGATGGGACTATTTTTTTTTCTTCTCACACGTATAAACATTTCATGTTGAAAATCAAAAAAGATATACAACTTCGCTTTTGCGGTGGGGTATTAACTACTTGCCCATATATTTTACTTTTCATCCCGAACGTTTTGATACACATTAATAAACATATATCCCGATTCGTTTATGCAGAATGAGTAATACGTATACCTTGTGTGCGTAACAAAAATAGATAGAAAAAATGTGTGTCTTTTATAGGCGCTAAAAAACTCAACCGATGTTTATGAAATTGTGAAATATATATTGTGAAATATATACCTGGGTTCACTGGGTACAGCATAGACAATATATAGTTTTGGAAAAGTAGGCGGAGCCACGCCCCCAGGCTATATAAAGTTTCAATTCGTCATAACTCCGAACTTGTTTGGTCTAAATTAATGAAATTTCGATATATGTGTTTTGTTTTGCTCTTGAACTTTCCCGATAGGTTCAGGAGTTAGCTGGGCGCGACACAGTCTGTATATAGCTTTTCGAAAAGCCCCCAGGATATATAAAGCTACAGTTCGGTATAGTTAGGAGTTTATTTGGTTCTAGTGAATGACATTTTATATATATGTAGATGTGTTCTATACATCAAAACGTCAAAACAACGTCTACCGGGTTTGCTAGTGTATTTTAAAATGGCGAAAGCAAACAACGAATTTCAGGATTCTTTTGTAAAACTGAGGGACTAGTTTCCGTTCAAAGAGACAGGCGGACAGACAGACAGACGGACGGAGATACGGACGTGGCTAAATCGACTCCGCTCATCGTGCTGATCATTTTAGTGAACTTTTCTCTTCTTCTTCTTCTCATACTTACATACATTTAATGTTTATGAAAGGTATGAAAATCAGAAAAGATAGGAGGATTACTTTTGCGCCACCTTATATAACTTCGCTATTGCAGTGGGCTATTAACTACGTCCCGGAATATTTTTCTTGTGTGTCTTCCGATCTTCGCTAATTTTTGGCAGGAGTATAATACATACTACTGAGAAGCACCTGACCAATTTTCATTGAAATATCAAGATTGAATTATAAGCGATTGCCTTTGAAAACAGCAGAAATTTTATGCTGAAAAGTGGGCGGCGCCACGCCTACTTCTTCAAAATTGACAATATTTTTTTTCGGCCGAGTTTTTCTTAAAAAGCTTATTATGTGTGCAAAATCTGATTGATATAACTTCCTTAGTTGTAGAAATATCGCTTTTTAAACTGTACAAAAAAAATTTTCCGAACTATGTTAAAAAACTGGGCGTGGACATTAAACGATTTCGCCCATTTTTACAGCAAACAGTTACCTTCATATTTAGAACATTATCACCAGTTTTCGTTTCGACAAATCAATTTTTGGCGGTGTTACGGCATAAAAAGTTTTGTGGAATAGTCTACTATAAAAGGGGAGGGGCCACGCCCATTTTCGAAAATTTTTAGTTTTGGATTTCTTTGTTTACGGAATCTTTAAAAGTGAAATATAAATGATGTAAAGCTATTTTACGCAAAGTTATTGCCTATTTAATATATCTACGATCCTCTTCACAATCATTCATATAAAAGTGGGCGTAGACCTTAACCGATTCCGCCCATTTTTTTCCTGGAACATTCCTTGCATACCTGAAAACCAGCGTGCTGAATTTCGTTTCGAGATCCTGAATGGTTTTTGATTGATGATTAATATTATTTTAAATTTGACTTAATCAAAAGTGGGCGGTGCCACGCCAAAAATTTCTTTAAAAATTTATTTTATGCCTCAGTCTCAATGTCTTCGCCAATTTTTATCCTTATAGGTGTATTATGTACTGAGTAATCACTTTTTTGTGTTTTCGAAAACATTCTATATATAAAAAGTGGGCGTGGCTATCATCCGATTTCGGCCATTTTAAATAGCGCTCGGAGATGAGTTCCAAGGAACCCGCATACCAAATTTCATTAAAATATCTCAAAATTTACTGAAGTTATCGTGTTCACAGACGGACGGACGGAAGGGCGGGCATGGCTTAATCAATTTCTCTTTTCGTCCTGAATATTTTGATATATATAAGTCAATATCTATCTCGATCCTTTTATGCCGTTACGTACTGCCGTTAGGCGACTAAAGTTAATATACCTTGTGTGTGTAGCACTACTAGGTATAAAAATTAATTCGCTCTCTCTAAAGACGGGCCTGTAGCGCGATTCACTAACTTTTAACGATTCAGCAATCGAGATTTTTAACATAAACGTATATTGCTTTCATTAACGATTGTGCGATTCACTATCTCAGATTTAACAACACTTGTTATCAATGTTTTCAATTTGAGAAAAAGTGGCATCACTGATACTGAAATGTCAAAATTTACGAAAAGTTCAAAGAGGAATGGAACAAAAATAATTGTTCGCGTAGATTGTTTGTGCAGATATTTCAGCAAAGGGAAGTATTTTTGATATTTATTGTATTTTTAACCATTTACTGCCTTTTATTTTTAATTGTAGGATGGCATCAACAAGTGCTTCAGCAGCCAGAAGAAGTAGGGAAACAGCCGAACAAATACGGGCGATGGTGGACCTTCTGGGAGAAACGCCTGGTTTGGCATCTGGAAGATTCCAGCGCATGCACGGCAAGTTGGAGCACCAAAAGAAGTGGAAGGAAATGGCGGAGAAGCTGAACGCCATTGGAGGAGCAAATAAAAGTGTGGAGCAATGGATTACGGTAGGTACGAAGTGAACAAAATGTTACTAACCAATTCGGTAATTGTTTCCTTTAGGAGACAACTGCTAAAACACTTGCGAAATTATCGGGAAAGGTATAAAAAGACGCGTTTTCCCTCAGTAACAGTACTCCGGGAGCGGAAAAGAAATATTTCGTTTCAGTGAAAAGTTATTGTTAAAATTGTCTGTGTCTACAACAACCACATGAAAATTTCAGAAGTTGTCTCCTAAAGGTAGCAATTACCACCAATTTTATGGAATGGTGCATCGTGTGTTACTTTGTCAGTGCGTTTTAAAAGTTGATTAGTTGCATTTTACACTGCATAGATGGTGTAATGTGAAGAGTACTTGCAACGTTATATTCGACACGCTTTTCCGTAGAAGTGGCAATAAGTATGCATATTAGTGGGGTTGACTTTCCATTATGGCACGCTACCTTTGCAAAACATGAAAAGTCAGGGCCCCATAATAGAAAGTCTGCCCACTTTGATTAAGTGAACTTCAGAAATATATTTACAGTTAATTTTACAGGTCTGGCGTGATTTAAAAAGGTTCCAGACCCTACAGCTACACCTTCTGCTGCAGCTAGGCAAAGATATGCCACAACCACTCCTGCAACCACACCTCGAACTCCTGCACTAACACCTCGCAGGGCCTCGAAAAGGAAAAATAATAGTGTGGAGAGCGAAGCTGAAAACAAATTTTTGGCAATCGCTGAAAAGCAGGCAGATACAATGAGGGTAAGAAATAATGCAAAAGTTAAATGATTTTGAGAGTAGCGAAGGTATATTTCTGAAAGGGAACTTACTTCAACTTACCTGCTTTCAGAAAAATGCAATTTTCACTCTGTAGCATATATTTAATATAATAATACATCAAATATGATATTACAGCTGGGATATTTAGTATATGTAAAGGCACTGATATTGGCACCTTTTAACCAACTATATCAAGTTATATAATTGATATAAATTGATCAAAATTCCAATATGAGTGTCTTTAAAAATGCGAGCTGGGGCATATTTCACTGGTCTTATTTATTTAGTTGTATTATTTCTTATCTTCTAGATGATGGCCGAAACTCAAATCAACAATATTGCCAGGTCAAACGACAATGTTGCTAGGTCGATCGACAATATTGCTAAGTCGAACGACAATCAATCGAGAGCAACCACTTTCTTTGGGGAAGCAGTTAGAGTCTGCACGGAGATTTTCACCCGGTTATCAAATGCAATACTTGAGCACCATTAATTTAAGTAGTAATAGCTTTAATATAGCCTAGTTTTAATATTTTTAGTTGTATATAAGTATCGTTAACATCAACTATAAAGCCATCTTGTATTCTTTGTTGTTGCTTTGTGTTGATCAATTCAATTTTGATGTAACAAAAATGACTCGTTGATCGTGTTGATTTTTTGAAAATTGGCTTTATATGTGATGATAGCGATACTTTTAAGCATGAATTTCTAGTCTTTTTAGTTTTTTTAAATTAATTAATTTTTTCCTTTTGTACCTTGAATGAAATCTTAATTTAAGTATCTAGTAATTTTATATTTTTCGTTTTGCTGTTTTTAGTACTTTTAAGTTTTCATACCTTTTCAACCCAATAATGATCGAAATATGTGCCTTACTTCATAATTCCACAATAAAATAACAAAAATTTAAACTTTCAATATACAGAAGTAGTACATTTTATTTTATTTGACAAGCGTAGGACAACAAACCTAATTAAATTATTTAATACGGCTAAAATATATACAGTGGCGGATATGTTTATACAGTCTTTTTTGCGATTTTCACAAATTATTGCTTAATTTAAATTAAATTAGTTGTAATAAAATGATTTTATCAACAATTTATGTAAAAAAATTCGAAATCAGTCTCTCTTGGGCACGTTTTCCAGCGGAAGATACTGAACTTGCGCTGCTAGTAATATCATTGGTGTGCATGTCCAAGACTATGCCGATATTGTCAAGTTCGTCTGATCGCTCGGCTAAACGAACATTATGTAAGGTGGCGCACGCGTTCACTACCTTCCCCGCGAACCCAGGCTCATACAAGAGAACCCGCTGTCTCGACAGACACCGCCAAGTTGCTTTGAGAACCCCAAATAGCCTTTCTATTAGGTTCCGTGCTTTGCATAGCGCTTCGTTGTATCGAAATTTGGCAGTACCCTCTCGTTCGTTTGGTAATGGCGTCATAAGCCAGGGTTCCAAGGGATATCCAGAATCACCTACAAGGTAAAATTTTAACTTATGTACATTTTAAAGTAAAGTGAATAGATAGTACCAATCAAAAATATGTTGCGGTTTCCATTTTCATGCTCCCTTTGCATGACAAGCCGTACCGCACATGAACTCCATATACAGGCGTCGTGGCGGTCTCCCGGAAACTTGGCATTAATGTTTAAAATTTTTAAATTGGGGTCACAAATCTGAAATCCAAATATTAAAAGTTATATAGAGATATATTTTTAGTTAGAGCTGCACTTTACCATTTGAACATTTAAGGAGTGATACGAATGATGGTTTACGTACGCTTCTTCGTGCACACTCGGAGCCAATATCGATATGTGCGTACAGTCAATTGCGCCTATTGTACCTCCAACAAAGGGGGCAGGTGCCGCACTAAACACTTCCTTTGCCGCTTGACGTTCCGCCTGTGACATAGGGAACTTAATCTCCTCGAAAAACATTAAGGAGTTTATGGCATCGGTAACGCGGTGGATGCACCGGCTTATTGAGGTTTGACTCATTGAGATGCCCCACTGTTCCCCCACAGTCCGTTGGTAACATCCTGTAGCATAAAAGCGTAATGCACACAATACCTACAAAGGAGAGGTGTTCAATAAAATTTTATAATTTTAACTAGAATTAATACAAGTTACCTGCTTCTCTGCCGATATCGCAGTGTTCCTCCGCCCTTGCAATCGGTCCTGCAGCCGCTCCGCAACGCCTGCCGCAATTTCAGGACCCACCCGGTACAATTTTCTAAACTCCGATGGAGCTAGGTGAAAGGGATCATCTATGTCCCTAAGTAACCTTCGATCTACTGTTGCGCTCCTTGCAGCTTCACTCCGTGTCATATTGGACGCTACTAACTCGAATGCCATGACAAAAATATAAATATAACAATAAATTGCCCACACAAAACAAAAGTAAACAAAACTTTAACAGCACAAAAAGAATCTGTGATAAAATAACAATTTACCAGTCGACAACGATAAATTATCGAATTTAAAGTAGACAAAAAGTTAGTGAATAGCATAGTTTGTTAAAATTATTGTTAAGTTAATTTATCGTTGACAAATTGTGTTAAAAAAGTTAGTGAATCGCAAAATTGTTAAAATTGTTGTTAAGTTAATTTATCGTTAACAAATTGTGTTAAAAAAGTTAGTGAATCGCGCTACTGGTCGCGGTCCATAGTTTTATGTGCAGAACAATATAACCCTTAGCCAGACTAACACCTGCTACGTGATCCCCAGTATTTCTGCGCTTAACATACTTCTGCACTTTTTAAAACACCCTGTATCTGTGTTTACAACAACCACAGGAAAATAACTGAAAATTTCCAATAATTGTTCTGATTTGGAATATGATTCCTGGGACCCATACGCGCCTGGTGACACCCCTCCCTATATTTTTGGACGTGTTTTCGCACGAGATATTTGCAATCAAAGCTCAAAATTTTCTGTAATTTTTATGTGGTTGTTGTAATCACACATATTGGCCCTACCAGAATAGGGACAGTGCTTTGATATATCAAACGACGTTCACAGTTGATACATCGATTCGTCAGGCGCTTGCTTCACGCTTTTAAACCCTGATATAAACAAACTTGTACATGTGACTTTGCATCGCTTTCTATCCCATTAGTTTTGTGAACTAATTTGGAATACAGGTGTACTCTTCACTCCAAAGCGCCCTGTTTGTCAACGATGATACAGATGGCTATCACGCTTGATCAATCAAGCTTGATGTATAGAACTAGCACATTTGTCGAATCAAGTTTAATATATAAATATTGTGACGAATTAAATGTGTCTTCGATTATTAATCCTGTATTCGATCACTATAAAGTCAAATAAACACATGCACAGATATTGTAACTAAAAGCTTGTTTTATTAGATCTCTTTTCCTCTTGCTTGGTACATGCTTGCATGCATAAGCGTAGCCATCGTCATCTCTGTTGTATTTAACTAGTGGTGGGGGTGGGGTGTCGCCACCCTGCACTCGTCCCGATCAGACACATTGCCTGAACCAAACGCAACTAGCCTTTCCATATGGACCACCTTCATCTTAATCCTTGGCCTTCCCATAGTTTGTATGCGATATACCACATCGTTGATCCCTTTTATGACTTTGTATGGACCTTTCCCAGTTACATTGTAGTTTTGTGGACAAACCTTTCTTACGCTGTGGGTTGTATAGCAGCACTAAATGTCCTTCTATAAAACCTTCCGAATTTATTGCTTTGTCGTACCTAGCCTTCATCTTATCGCTCATGATCTTAGTCCGTTTTCTCACAAGGTCGTGTATTTCTCTCATTTCCTCTTCCAAGATGCTTGTGGATTTCCGAGCGCATTAGCGTTTATGCCAAACTTCAAGTCAGCCGGCAACCGAAGATGTCTCCCAAAAATTACCTATGCAGGAGTCTGACCTGTTGTCTTATGCACTACAGATCGATATGCCATCGGGAACAAGGATATATGAGTATCCCAATCTTTCTGGAACTTATCCACTACTTTCCTTAGGCGTTCCTCCAAGGTTCTATTGAATCGTTCAACCATGCCATCTGACTGAGGATGCAGTGCAGGTGATCGAGTTTTCCGATTGTCCAATGTCTTGCACATTTCCTGGAACACAGCTGATTCGAAATTCTTTCCTTGGTCAGAGTGTAGCTCCATCGGTACATTCATGGCAATCCTTTCAAAAGGTGGTCCTGAGTTATACTGTTTCATCTGCCCATGGCTTTTCGATTTTGATCCTTTAGCTTTGATGCACACTTCACAGTTGGCAATCCACTCCGCGATCGATTGACGGCATCCAACCCAATAGAATCTCTGCTTGATTTTCTCTAAGGTTTTCGTGCCTCCGAGATGACCTCCGCTTGGTCCGTTATGCAATTCATTGAGAACTTCAGGGATTTTCTTCCTTGGAACGACTATCAACTTGCGAACACATTGACAATCCTCACTCTCCCATATTCGATGCAAACAGCGCGGATTCCAATTGCAAACTTTTCCACTCTGCCCAATATGACTTGGCAACAGGACTTGCTGCTGACATCTCTTGTTGGTCGTTCATTGCGCTCAAGCCCTTCTATCACATGAGCCAGATCTGGATCTTCGTGCTGAGACTTCTTTAATTGACCCATGTCCCATTCCTCCGTAGATATTATAGTCATCAACCACAGCTTAGCCTCAGCTTTGGAACAATGCTTGCATTCCAAGTTGCATGGTCGTCATGACATTGCACAAGCATTTCCGTGGGTGCTACCTTTGCGATGCTCTATTGAAAAGTGATAACTTTGCAGTCGCTCTATCCACCGTGCTAGTTGACCTTCCGGATTACGGAACTACAAGAGCCACTTCAACCCTGCATGGTCTGTCCTGCCGTGGAATCGCTGTCCATAGAGATACTTGTGGAAATGCTTAACGCACTCTACCAATGCCAATAGTTCTCTCCGTGTTACGCAATAGTTCCTTTCAGGCTTCCCAATTGTTCGGCTGTAGTACGCAATTACCTTCTCCTTCCCATCAACAATCTGGGACAAAACACCCCCTATAGCATAACCACTGGCATCTGTATCCAGAATAAACGTTGAACCCGGGATCGGGTATGCTAACATTGGGGCAGTGCATAGTCGCTCCTTCAAGGTTTGGAAAGCCACTTCATGCTCCTTCTTCCATTCAAAGCACGTAATTTTCCTGGTAAGTTCATGGAGACTACTAGCTACGCTGGCGAAATTTGGTACAAATCGGCGATAATCTTGCACAGCCCAAGAAAACTTCCTAGCTCATGCAAATTCCCCGGCCTTGGCCAATCCTTTACGGCTTCGATCTTTTCCTTAGCAGTGCAGATGCCCTCTGTCGTCACCTTGTGACCCAAATAACTTGCTTCCTTCTTGAACAGGTTGCACCTCATTTTGCCATCCTTCTTTTTCACTAGTACTACCAGAGAGCTCCATGGGCTAGCTGATGGTTCGATCATGCCGCTGTCACTCATATCCTGTGTAATTTCTATTACCACTTGGCGCTTGGCCAATGGAATACTACGAGGAACTTGGCGGATTGGCCTTGGATCACCAGTGTCAATTTGATGCTTCACAACTTTGGTCCGACGTGGTTTGGAACCATCCTTGTCAAATACACTCGATTACTTTGTTCGAAGTTCCTTTGCCTTTTTTTGATGATCGTTTTCGAGGCCTGACGTCCACGGCGTGATAACATCTGAAAGATCAATCTTGCTGGTAGAATGATTTCCTGAAGCTGTTCACAATTGATAACTACCCCGACCTCTTGGCATTGTCCCAATATTGCTCCTTTGGAAAGTTTAACCGGCGATTTGAACTCATTAAGTACTCTTACCGGTACACGTCCATCTTGTTTTGTCTTGGCCACGGGTTTTCGTTCGTTCTTGACTTGTTTGTTGTCTCGAAATCGCAAACTTAGTTTGTTCCATTATCTCCATCAATTTTATGCCCATATGATTGCTTCCGAGTTCGATGAAATTTGTTGGCTCTCCTCCACGAGTACTCGCTTACTAATGTATTTGTTTTCGTAACCAAAATTTAATGGCACATCCATGTTCTGGTAATTCATAATCCTGTTTTGCATGCCGATCTTGATGCCTTGCTCGCTTAAGTAGTCCACACCAACTATGATTTCGTCAACAATATCTGCTACTTTAAACCTGTGTAAAACGGCCACATTCCCAATAGCAAATTTCACATGTTACTTCCCCTAGGGCATGAGCCCTTGTTGACTAAATCACATCCCACAACAGCCGGTTCTACGTACCGGAATGACTCGGATTTTTACATCCGACCAAGGGCTGTTATTTCGACTCTACCCTGTCTAACCTGTGACCTTTTCCACTAATACTGTCATCCTCCGAGCAGCCCCTTGCAGCAGGGCTGCTCAAAACTCTCCTGCTCCGGGCGGGGGTTGAATCCAACCCGGGTCCAGGAGAATGGATCTGCTGCGTCTGCTGGAAGAAGAAAACAAACAAAACTTTCGTGGCCCCTTGCTGTTCACGCCCTAGGACGTCCCGTGGCCAACGACGATCTAGTATCGCACCGTCACAAGCTTCTGAAATAGTCTCCACGACTAATAGCACTAATAACGCCCAGCAAGTAGTGTGTAACACCCGCTGCCGCTCGAGCCCACAGGCGCCAACACCTCACACAGCCGCTCACAGCTACTTCTTACGTAGCACCTCTGTCTCAGATGTGAGCAATGCCGAGCGACAGCCCGCCCCCCTCCCACTTTCAACTTCCCCTTCTTCTTCCAGCACTAGCACAAATGTAAGTCAAAGCCACCAGCTCCTGGTCCCTTACACCTTGTGCTCTGTCTGTCGGCTGAGACTATATACACCTGCGACATCAGTCAAATGCAATTCTTGCCTTGGCCTGTGTCACTTACTTATATGTTCTCAACTTGGAAACAGGAACCTATGGACTGATACGTACGTTGCACCATGTTGTCGAGCTACGCAACCTACAACGTCGACCGATTCGCCACCTTCTGGTGCCCCGGATCCATCGTCTTTTAGAGTGCGACGCAGTGTGCGACCCAGCCTGCTTCCACCAAGGCATACGCACCAGTCCCTGACCCCCAGCGTGAACACTTCTCCCCCTTCGCACTTTCGCTTCCTACAATTAAACTGCAACGGCCTAACCGGGAAAGTGTGTGAAATAGTGAACTTCATGAGGCGACAGAACATCAAGATCGCTGCCATTCAGGAGACGAAGTTAAACGCCCGATCAAATCTTCGGACTTGTGACGGCTATAACATCCACCGACGTGATCGAGAGAGGGGTCTTGGGGGCGGACTCGTCTTCATCACACACCAATCCGTGCAAAATCGTCCATTTGAGCCCGACGTCGACCCGAGGGACAACCTCCTGGAACGTCAAGGAATGGCTGTCCGAGAGATTACCACCCTGACATCAGTGCGTTACTCAGAGGCGATAATCGTGTAATCCTCGGAGACTTCAACGCACACCACGATCTGTGGCACTCAAGCCTACAGGCCGATGGCAGGGGACAGGAATTGGCTGAACAAATAGACGATTCGACGCCTTGCACTGTGAACGGGGACGCCCCCACGAGAGTTGCGGTAAATTGTTCCAGTTCGCCAGACCTCACAATTGTCAGCGCAGGTCTCATAAACTGCGTTGAATGGCGACCAATGCTTACTCTTGCATCTGACCATTTGCCGATAATCCTCTCAATCGCCCCAATGACTTCGTTACCTCTGAGAAGCGCACCTTCACTAACTTCAGTAAAGCTGACTGGGTTGGTTTTCTTAATTTCACTGAGAGCACCTTCGCTGCTCTTCTCATCCCGTCTGACGTACGAGAAGGGGAAAAAGCGTTTCGCTTGGTCATAGCTTCAGCCTCCAATCAATATATTCCGTCAGGTAGAGTTAAGGAGATACGTCCGTACTTCCCCGCAGAGGCAGCGGCCCTGGCTAATTAACGTGACCACGTGCGACGCTTGAACCCTACGGATCCTCAGATTCAAGATCTCAATGCGGAAATCAGACGGCTAGTTGATCAACACAAACGCGCCAAATGGGAGGAGCACCTAAGGTCCTGTAACCTCTCTGCTGGTGTTGGCAGTTTATGGTCCACTGTAAAATCCTTGTCTAATCCGACCAAACCGAACGACAAAATATCCATCACCTTTGGTGATAAGGTACAGTCGAAACCAAAGAGATGCGCGAGCGCTTTCTGCCGGCAATTTGTACTGCACCCTCCGGTTGACAAGGAAATCAGGCGCGCCATCAGGGAAGCGCACAAACGCAAAAACAACCAAGCGCCCATTGCCATCACCACCACAGAGGTTCGGGAGGCCATACGGGGGTCCAAAAACTCCAAATATATTGGCCCAGACGGTATATCCATGCTGATGCTAAAACATCTCGGTGATGAGGGAGTAAGGTACCTAACAACCGTCTTCAATCTGTCCATGACCACCTTTGTCATTCCAGAAAGATGGAAACAGGCCAAGGTGGTGCCACTACTAAAGCCCGGCAAGCCGGCTAACGTGGGGGAGTCATATCGACCGATATCACTCCTCTCGCCAGTAGTGAAGACCCTGGAGTCGGTCTTGCACCCGTACTACACCGCAAACCTACGATTAGCCGAACATCAGCATGGATTCCGCAAAATGCATAGCACTACCACCGCGCTAAATGCCATCACCACACAGATAGGTGTCGGTCTCAACCAATCTCGCCCAAATGACAGGACCGTGCTAGTTGCGCTTGACTTGTCGAAAGCTTTTGACACTGTTAATCACGCGCAACTCATTAACGACCTGGAAGATTCAAACCTTCCCCCCTGTCTAAAACGTTGGACCGCCAACTACCTGAGTGGCCGGCAGTCATCGGTGGAATTTAGAGGCGAAAGATCAAAACCACGTATAATTAAGCAAGGGGTGCCACAGGGTGGTGTCCTATCCCCGCTTCTGTTTAATTATTACATATCGAGGCTCCCTTCCCCACCAGAAGGCGTCTCGATCGTCTCCTACGCCGATGACTGCACGATCCTGGCGACTGGACCCTCCGTCGATGAGCTCTGCTCGAGAATTAATTCTTACCTGCCAACCCCTTCCAGTTTCTTCGCTGCACGGAACCTGACATTGTCACCGACCAAATCCTCGGCCACCTTATTCACGACGTGGACAGCGCAGGCGAACATGGAATTAGACGTCTACGTCGACGGCATTAAGCTTCCGACTGTCACACACCCAAAATCTTAGGGGTCACGTTTGGTAACATGTTCAAATACGGTGCTCATGTAGCCGCGATTGCCACCAAAGTACAAAGCCGTAACAAAATCCTCAAGTCACTAGCTGACAGTACTTGGGGTAAAGACAAAGAAACGTTACTGGCAACGTACAAGGCAAGCGGCCAGCCGGTTCTGAGCTACGCGACGCCAATATGGTCGCCGGGATTAGCAGACACACATTGGAGGAGGTTTCAGGGCTGCCAAAACACCGCACTCAGAACTGCCACGGGGTGCCTCCTTATGTCTCCTGAGCACCACCTTCATAATGAGGCAAAAATGCTCGATGTCAAAGAGCATTGCGAGATGTTGACCAGACAATTCCTGTTCAACTGCTATAAACCGCAGCACCCGAACACAAACCTGCTCAACGAAAATCCGCCTCCCAGGAGAATAAGGAGTCACCTCCGTAAGCATTATGACGAGATCCGGCATCACATTTTCTCGCCGTTTGATCCAAAGGTGTACCGGCGGGCCCTCAACCTCATCCACACGGAGTCGGTAAACTCCTTTGTCGGGTCACGCCCAGTGAACGCAGTCCTACAGGCACAAGCTCCACCTGTTGCCGACGAGGAACGAGAACTGCCCAGGGAGACAAGAGTCACGCTGGCCCAACTTCGTTCTGGATACTGTAACAGACTAAACTCTTACCTATCCAGACTGAACCCTGACATGCCAAATGTCTGCCCGGCATGCGGCGTGTCTCCCCACGATACTAACCATCTGTTCATCTGCTCAACTGAGCCCACTCTTCTAACACCAATTTCACTCCGGTCCACCCCTGTTGAAGCCGCGAGGTTTCTTGGACTTCCGTTAGAAGAGCCTGATGACAATGTTGGATGGGGGGTGACATCCTAGGTAGGTTAAGTAGTCGCTACAACAACAACAACAACTAAATCAGATCGAATTATGGAATTCGATGCTCCTGTATCCACAGTTAGTAAGTGCTCTTTTCCATCCACATATGCAACAACAGTAACATTACTACAGTAACATTACTTCCTTCCGATCTGTGGGATAGAGATTATGGGGCATTCAGTTGCGGGAGCCAGTCCACGCCCCTTTCGGCTGGCTCGATTTAGTTTAACGATTGATTTGGTTGGGAGATTTGCTCATCTGATTCAGTTTTGCTGAATTGCTGGGGTTACTGGAGCCAGTGCCGCAATAACGTGCTATGTGACCTGGTTTTCCGCACTTAAAGTATTTAATGGCACCAATACTTTTTTTCTGTACTCCGTTCAACGCTTCCAAAATTTTGCCTAACCAAGCCGGAGTTTCCACTTCTACGCGATGAGCCTTGTATGCAGGTTTACTCAAAAGCGAGGCTGTTTCCTGCGTCAGATCCTGATCTCTTTGGATTTGCATATGTGGCTCGCTTCGTCTCCACATCACGTATTCCATTTATAAATGTTTGGATTTTTACCCGCTCTGTGTACTCTACAGTTGCGTCTGCATTTGCTAGATGGGCCAACCTCTCGATGTCCGACGCAAATTCCGGCAAAGTCTCATTAGCCTTCTGGAAGCGATTTTGTAGCTCTGTTTGGTAAATCTGCTTCCGATGCTCGCTACCATAGCGTCTCTCAACTGGTTCCAAAAATGCCTCATAGTTATTCCGTTCGCCTTCAGGAATAGTCTGCAAGATTTCAGCTGCAGGACCTTTCAATGCCACGAATAGTGCAGCAACTTTGTCTTCCGTGCCCCAATTATTTACAGCTGCCGTCTTCCCAAACTGTAGCTTGAATACCTGGAAAGGAACAGAACCGCCAAAAGATGGGATTTTTACCTTGGGAATACTAGTTAAAGCCGTTGGACGATTTAGCTGCAACTCCTGGATGCGACCTCTCAGTGCATCTACTTCAGCCTCAACTTTGTCCTGCTGTTCTCTGAATACCTCCTGCACTTCAGTTATTTTTGCGTCTTGCATTCTTAGCTGTAATGCCATTCGTTCTTCCAGTGCCTCCAGCTGCAATGCAATTCTCGACGATAAGCAGGCCTCCTCTTCCTCTAGTTGAGCTGAAATTTCAGATACCATGTGTGTCTTTTGTTCTTCCATTTTCATGTTTGTGTCCAAATTTACCACTGGATACGAAGGCTCCTTCTTCTCTTCCATTTTTGTCGATGCGTCTTCCATAAGATGAATCACATATTCTTCAACGTTAATTCCTTCTGCTTTCATAGCCTCTCGCGATCTTGGCTGTAACTCTGATTTATTGCCTGTAGTGTTTAATCCGCGTTGTTCCAACTCATTTTTGAGTTGCTGAATCTTTAATTCATTCAGCTTCACCATGTCTTTGTTATCCTTGAAATCACTGATATTTATTTAACAATGACGCTTCTGACAACAATTGTGACGAATTCGATGAGTCTTCGATTATTAATCCTGGGTTCGATCACTATAAAGTCAAATAAACACACGCACAGATATTGTAACTAATAGCTAGTTTTATTTACTAGTAATAAACGCAATACAATTTTAAGAGTTTGGTAACTTCGCAGTAGTTCACTGTTCAACGCTTAAAAATAAACTGATCAACCTGCCTTGCTTGGGCACTGCCTTATATAGTCCAACAGGGTGCTTCCCTACGCACCGAGAACTTTCTTGGTTGTTCGCTCTTCGTGTTCTCGAAGGGTCAGTGTTATTTATTGCCATCTCCTCTTTGCATCGTATTCGCAAGCATTCGCTCGATCTCGTTTCCTCTTGCTTGGTACATGCTTGCATGTATAAGCGTAGCCATGGTTATCTCTGTTGTGTTTAACTAGTGGTGGGAGTGTTATTGAGTTAGGGATAGTACATGCTTGAGAATAGTCGCCACAATATATCGCATTTGATAAATCATACTTGGTGTATCAACCAGTCACAGTTGATTCATACTTCAGCCCAATATTTTAAAATATTTAAAAAAGTGTACCCAGCTAACAAAAAATCCGTCGTGAGGATGATTATGCCGCCAAATGGTGGTGCATCTTCAGTGTTATGGTAAATATGAATAGAACTAGGATTTCAGCTGACACAAAAACCAGCGCTCTGTTAGCTAATGGCTAGCACAGCGTACCAAAATTTTTCTGATGAAGAAGTCTAGCAGCTTCCGAAATGGTTATATAAGAAAAGCTATGGCGGTTGTCTCTAAAATTTTCCTATTCTATTCTAATAAAAACTTTTAATAATTAATTAAAAAAGTAAAAACAATAATAATTTTCATAAATAAAAAGAAAAATTATTATTAATGGCCTTGAGCTCGTTTATAGTGATGGAATATTTAAAATATTACTTTTAATTAGAATTTACATTTATTGATGTTTGTATACATCAAAGTTTTCTAGCAAAAAAGGTGTTGAAGAAATCAAAGCCAACATTTTCCTCCAGGTCGGCTATCCGTCTTTTGCTCCTGCAGGGTTCGCTGAGTGCCTTAGGCATTTCTAAAAAATGTTTAAATTTTTATTAAAATACCTTTTTATCTTTAAATTGCTTACCATTCTGCGAAGACAGCGCCGGAAGTGGATCACACCACATCTTACAACTTTTACACAAGCTATTATATTTAATTGGAAACACGCACGTGTTTTCTTCACTTTAGAATTCTTTGAGTTTTTCTTTCTTCGTCTTCTTCATGAAATACCGCAGCAATAGTAGTGGTCAATTGACTAATCATAGAATGGTCACAAATGACTTATGAAAAACTGGCGGCCTTGAAAATGTATTTCTGTTTACGGTCTCTTTTTAACCAATGCTAAAACCCCTAATAAAACAGTGATAATCAATTGATATATCATAAGCTAGTCCCTACAAAAATAGCATTTGCAAGATTCTTTTCTTCTTTAAATGGTCATCTAACCGCCTGGGCGATTTTGACCGTCCAACATAGCTCGCCACATATCCGAGGCTTTGTTGTTGAATTTCATTGGAACGTTGTTTTATGTGGTGGGTCCCAAACCCAACGCACAACCCGTTTCACGGGAGGTTGAATTCTATTACACGTTTGTATAGCGAGCCGCTTGATCCAAGACAGACGCCCGCTTGCAGCCGCACCACCTGGTGATCAGACGCTACTGTTTGAACCCCCCAGCAAGCCCTTAAACCGATTATGTCGGAGTGGCCTTACCAGGTTGTCGCCTTCTCACGTTTAGCTCACCACCAAACGGGTGTTCGGTGGTTACCCAGAGGATACTTGGGCGCAAAGCCCGGAAGTAGTGAGCTGCTTGAACCGCATGCAAAAGAATCGCTCTGGCCATTCCCAGGTGAATGGCGATCAGAAACTTTCCCCACTTGCGTGGACTTCTGCACACGGCCCCACCCTCCAAGATTGCAAGATTACTTTAATATAAATCACCTTACTGAGTCCTCTACGATCACTTTGTGTGATTAAAAACTGATCAATCACTTAAAATGATTTATTGAAAATATAATAAGAAGATAAAGAGTAAACAGAAATTGATCATCCTGGAGATTGAGAAGTGATTGCACTTTTTTTTAACAAATATTTGGCTTTGATTTTAACGACATAATTTTTCATAATTTTTTAAAAAAATTATAAATAAATATATATCAAACCTTCTGCATCTGTTCAAGTATTTGGTTAGCAAAAACGGTCGAGTTCCTATGTGACGTGCTTAGTGTTAAATTTTAAAAAACAGCATACATAGGTGGAAAAATCATGCTAAAAAAAGGTAATTTCAACCAAACAACGAAAAAGATTGGATAGAAAAAAAACCGAGAAACTCACCAAAAAGTAAGAAAGGAAATGAACAAATGGCGGAGAACTCCCCCATTCAATAATATGAATTTAGTTTTTTTTAGTATTATAATATTATTGAGTTCGAATCACTAGCCTGTTAAATAAAACCAGGGGTTGGACTGCTGGCTGAAAAATAGCAAAAGTTTTAAATTTTTAGCTTACCACGAAATCAGTTTTTTGTCAGACTCGAAAATTTTCTTGCAGCCTACATTTATAGTTCAAAAATATCTCAGCAAATAAAAATAAGCAAACTAAAAAAAATTTTTTTTTTTAATTTTACTTCAGCAGTAAGTTGAACGGAAACGAGCTTCAGCAATCAGTAGAAAAAAAAACTTGAGAATTTTGCTGAGGCTTTAAGCTATTAGCCTTTTGTATTTAAATTTTTTCATTTTTCAAATTTTTCACAGCCGAATTTATGTTTCGAATTGCTGACTAAAAGATAGGAAAACTAAAAGTGAAATACAAATAATTATACGACGTTCTGATCGTACTTTTGCAATTCCTTCGATTGTTATATGCCTTTTTGCTATACTTACATCCGAAAGACATATATACGGATATGTTTATGGAAAAACAAAAGTAAAACGAGTAACAAACGAAGTATTATTCCCTGCATAACAGATATTACGTAGGCTTGGGATTCGAAATATAAAACCTTCCAACTGAGCCTCGCATAATAACACCGCCGTGGTATAGTGGTAGAGTGTTGGCCCACCCCTGCCAAAAATCGTGCACTAATCTCTAAAGAGAGTTGTCCGCAATTTATCCCTTTCGTCTACAGTGGGCTATAATTGATCTCAACTCATATATAAATATGGGCATAGTTGGGATAATCAGTTTTAATTTGTGTAGCATACTTATAGGAGCTGAAATCAAACTTGCTTAGCTGTACCCGTAAAGGAACAAAGGGGATGTGACCGACACTACCCGTTTGGCCATAAACGGTACAGTTGGTCTCTTCATAGGACATGCTCAAACAAAATGGATCAGTTCAACAAAGGGATCAAAACTGGCATTGGTCGCATGCTCCTTTGCGACTCATCCCGAATGCATCCTACACTAATCGCATTTTTTGCAGGGACTATGCAGAAAGGTCTCTGGTTCTCGGCAGTGGTCGCTAAACCTCCGAGTGTATTTCTACTTTGATGCAGCACGCAAAAATTAGTATTAATCTTCTCGAAGGTATATCGCGCCAAATTATAATTATTGTTATTAGATATTTTGACGGCGTCGACAAACTTTTCAAGGGCTAACGGGGCATGCAACTGGAATACTCAAAACGCACTCGAAATGTACTGTTGGGCTTGGTATCCACTAAGTAAAACCCAATTTCAGTGAAAACCAACAAAACCTGACTTCACCGCCATCTAGAGATGCGATTGACGAGGCAGGAAAATTACAGTTCGCAATTTTCATTCTTTTGGTTAAATTTTCTTCTTCACGGGAGCGTTCCCACACAGTACGAGTACGTGGCCCTGAAGGCAGAGTCCGTTATTTGCATTGCAATGCGAAGACCAGGCCGGGCTAAGAAGGTCCTCGCAAGTTGAAAAAGTGTCACACTGCCGTTCCGCCGCGAAAGTTTTTTTTTGCATGGGGTTAAAGCAATTGTCTCCTTCGGGCTTTTGCGTCCTTCTATCCTCTGGGTAGCCAATGGATATTTCAGAATTTACGTTAGAAAGGGAAAGGCCACATAAAACCTTCTCCTTGCAATGAAATATAATAAAGGGCTTTGATATATTGTAATGAACGATTATTTAACGTGGAAGCTTTGAAGGGACAAGTAGGCATAACCGTTACCCAAAGGATGCGAAAGCCAGTGCAAGAAAATATGATCGTCGCATATGGCGACGTCTATTGCGATTACCTCAAAGGAAATATTACTCAATATTTTGTTCATCTGCGCCCACAATGGCGCTACAGAAGAACAATTTGGAAAGGGACTTTTGTTAGTCGTGACTGAAACGAACATACGCGAGAAGCCCCTGCTCTACAAAGTTTACCAAAAGCAATTTCAGCCTAGATGCTCAACGAAGAATTACTTTTGCCAACAGGTGCCATTTTGTGGCGAATAGCTGACAGGAGGTAAAGTTCTATTTCGATGAAGGGCAATGAAGGTCACTTATCGCTTATGATTTTTAATCGCTTATGGCAGTTTTCACCATGTCCGGTTAACGCTGACAGGCAGTTCATTCGACAGATCAACGAACAATATCTGTCAAATAAACTGTCGGTTAGCGCTTACATGGTAAACAAAGTTTAATTTTTCATTGGCGTCAGTTGGCGGAAAAAGAAAAACTGAAGCACTGTGGTGTACCGCTAAAACCATTTGAACTGTTAAGCTCCATTAAAGTAAGCAAGTAAATAATATGTATTTCATATATTTGTACGTAGTTATTTAAGATTGACTCGTACAATATTAAAAAATTTAATTTCAATTTGATAGTAGCATTATTTAATGCTGAATCGTACAATATTTCTTTATTTATTTTGCTTCATATTTATGTATGCGGATGTATATATGCATCTTTCAATTAAAATCTTCAAACAATGGTAAATCATCGATAGCTCTATCCATAAGTTTCACTAACAAAATGAGCTTTAGTGATGAAAACGGCCGCTCAATCGTTACCTGAAATTAAAGTATTTACTAAAAATATATTACCTGAGCTGGTGGGACTGCGAAGCAAATTTTCCTTAAGGTATATAGTTCTGGATCGCTATACGGTTTATCCTTCCAAAAGTGAAGAACGTTGATATCTACGAAAATTCTGGAATAAATATTCACTCAAAAATTCTTCTGCGTTTTGAGAGTATTGTTTCCTTTCGAGCGGTGGGGCTGAGTATTCTATGTTTCTTTGCGTATCGGTATTTCTGCTCATATCTTGTAATTTTTCGTATAGCTTTTTAAGGTTTGTGGTTGCCTCTAACTTTTGAGCGGCACTTAATGTGTGATTAAACCGTGGATCGAGGTATGGGCACGATATTAGAATTTCGTTCTCTAAAAGTTTTATTGTGCGATTTTCCATATTATCCAAAAGACTTTTCAAAATTTTTTCTACATACCTTTTGTTGTTATTTTCCAGGACTTTTTTTGTGCATATTTTGCACTTCAGCCATTAGGCGTAAAAATTTCCGTAATGCAATTGTTCTTGCTGAAATTTAATAATTGTTTGTTGTAGAGGCTCAAAAGCAACAAAGTATGCGTCAATGAAATCCCAAAAACTGTCACCTAATTCAAAGTTTTAGTCCAGGGTCTTATTTTTCAGTGACTCCATTTTATACAAAACCTCTTGCGCATTTTTTAAGGACGTTACCATGTAATATGTGGACCCCCCTCTCGTTGGACAGTCGAGCTGAGGAACTGCAAATTTTTTTTAATCAAAATTCTCCCGATACCTATTCGATTGTTTTTTAATAAATTTTGTTAAATTTCGGCACGAAAATAAAAAGGATTTTATCTCAGCATCTTTGATCACATCTAATGCGCAAAGCTGCGAAGTATGCGTAGCACATCTACAAATTTTAATATCGCCTAAATGGAGTTCCGAAAACTTTTCAAAATTGTCGATATTTTTTAAATAAAAATCGTTGCCCTGTATCATGCTCATCATTTTCTTCGTCCAAAATCGCACTGCACGGGTGCGATAAAATTTTGCTACATTTTATCATATTTGCACCATTATCTGATGTTATAGACACAATCTGAGCTACGCTTACGTTATATTTTGTTAGAGTGTTAAGAATCTCTGTTGCCAGATTTCTCGAACAGCTTCCGCCGGAGCCCTTTAGTTCCAGCATTCCCAATACTCGTGTTTGTATTTCGTGATCTTTCATAAATTGTGCACTTATACCAAATATGTTTCTGATATGAGCGTCGCACTGTCTATTTTTAACGACATTATTTGTTGAAACGGAGTTTAAAACTTTTTTGCAGTAACTACTGTTTAGCATTATCTTTTTACCACTTCTTTCCGGTAGTCCCCGACAAATAGGTTCTACAATATTTTTAAAGTTATCAGAGTCTAGAATACTTAATGAAATACTATTTTCCGTTACTAACCCGATGTAAGAACGAAATATCTGTTTTTTGTTTATTTCTACTTTTATCACAATTTTCCTAATTTTTTTTATCGATACTGCGAATCAGGGAATTATCCTCATACGCGAATTCATCTTCACTTATTTTATGAACTTTTATTATTTAATTCGGTTGCTTTTTAGCAAATGCGAACAAAGTTTACATTTAGCATTTTCGCTTTCAAACACAAAGAACTTTTTTAAGTTTTTTCGGTAAATAATTTTTTTCGTTGCCATTTTTTTAACTAATGCACTGAATAACTCAAGGAACTAAAAACTTATACAAAATGATATGAAATCTTCACAAAATTGTAAAGCAAAATCCATGGGTTGCTTGTACATCCATGGGTTGCCATACACAAGTCAAACAGAAAAAGATTAAACTATTAAAAAATATTTCAAGTGCCCTCATGCAAAAAATTGCTACAAAGGAAATAACGCCGGTAGGCTTTATATCCTTTTTTTGAGGAAATAACACCCGTGGGAGCTATTTCCTTGGGTGTTATTGCACTCCACCGTTTCTGACTCGTACAGGATCACTATTGATTGTGTTCTGAGGTATTCTTTAATTAAATCATCGTTTGCTTGTTTCTTTTTGTGTTAGCGAAGCGGTCATATCGTAATGGATCTGAAAAAACTATAAAAGCTGTTCATCAGAAGGAATTAATTGAGAAGTTACAAAAATTAACATCATATTTTACTACTACTACTGGAGAAACTTCTGTAAGCAACCAAACCAAAAATCTACCAAATGATTAGTCGTGTCGTTCACAAATTGCTTTGGAAAGCACATTGACGGAAGAGCAACAAATTCGGGTATTTCACAAATTGCGACAACTGTCAGTAGAACAACAAAAGTTTTCCAACCCGGAATAAAGATCACACGATCTTGCTTACTTAAAAAAATGCTAAATATTGATTCGTAAGGGACCAGCATATTTTAAATATAAATAAATTGACTTTTCCGATACATCCAGAACCTACAAAGATGGTAATAAATCAGTAACTATGTAGGTATTTCAACAAAGCATTGATTATTCGCAAATTTAAGAGCAATGGATTATTATAGAAATGAACTTAAACGGATTGTACCTATTGTAAAATTTTTGACATCGAGAGGGCTTTCATTTCGCGGTGACAATGAAAACCTAAGATCTCTTGATAAAGGAAATTATTTGGGATGTGTAAAATTATTGAGTGAATTCGATTCATTTATAGCAGTTCACTTAAAAAAAATTGGGAATCCTGGAAAAGGTAACATTTCTTAAGTACAATGCTTTAAGAGAGATTAACCAGCTTGTCATTGATGTCCACAGAATCTGATGTGCTAAAAAGCAATGATTTTGAAGAAGTGACTAACCAATTATCCTAATATGTCCAGGGCCCCCAATAGGTTAAAAACGGCCCGTCATAGTGTGGTTTTATTATGCGAGGCTCAGTTGGAAGAAGGTTTTGTTTTTCCATATACACATCCGTACATATGTCTTTCGAAAAGCATATTACAATCGAAGGAATTGCACCAGTACGATCAGAACATCGTATAATTATTTGTATTTCACTAAGAAATTTTGAAATAGCTGCTGAAAAAAAGCAAACAAATTTTAGTTTTACTATCTTTCAGTCAGCAATTCGAAACATAAATTCGGCTGTGAAAAAACTGAAACATATGAAAAATGAAAAAACTGTAATATAAAAAGCTAATAGCTTAAAGTCACAGCAAAATTCTCAATATTTTTTTTTCTGCTAATTGCTGAAGCTCGTTTCCGTTCAACTTACTGCTGAAGTAAAATGAAAAAAAATTTTGTGATTGTTGTTGGAGCAAAGCTCGAATTTTTATGTTTTGTTTGTTAATTGATATTAGAGGAAAAATTACAATGATATGCACAGCGATGGTATGAGATGACATGTTTCGAAGTGCCCAACTTCTCATCAGACCCCTTCTCGGACACTGGGATACGAACTCAAGTGTCTGCACCAAACCCGCTCTTAGAGTACTCTAACAACTAAGCTATGATGCCCTGTAGCGTCACGATGCATTTTTCCTCTAATGTGCCATTTGCTTATTCCTTTTATACATTCTTTGGTACATATATTGTATATGTCAACTCAAGGAAAGTGGAATATTTTCAGGCGCGTTTATAGAACAGATTTAGATACAGAAGGGCTTTTTGTGCATATCAACACTTCCGTGTAATTTGTTATGCACCCGCACTGTACCTGTATCAATTATAGTTATGGTGATTGTTGTTGGAGCAAAGCTCGAATTTTTGTTTTGTTTGTTAATTGATATTAGAGGAAAAATTACAACGATATGCACTTCGAAACATGTCATTCCATACCATCGCTGTGCATATCGTTGTAATTTTTCCTCTAATATCAATTAACAAAAAAATTTGTTTTTTACTTTGCGTAGTTTCAGTTGCTGAATGATTTTCAAAACTCGAGTAAAATCGATTTTGAAATCCTTAAAAATAGTTAAGCATTTTCAAACCCTGAATAAAACCACGGTATTTCTAATAATTAATTTTTCCACAATTAACCGTGTTATGACACTTCACTTTTAATATTTATCGCACTTAATGTTTACTGCACAACACTTGGCTTAGAAAAAAATTAAATATGTTCATTTGCATATATTAAAATATAATTCATTTATACCTTTTCCTGGAAGATCTTTCAAATTCAAATTGTAGGCCAATGTAAGGATACAACAGCATCCTATTAGATCTTTGAGGTGAAACTTGGTAAGCTAAGATTCGATGTTTAGATTGAGAAAAAGATTTCAGAAACTCATTTTCTTACACGATGGAGACCTAAGATATTGGTGTCGATTACTTAAATGAATTTAGGTGTGCGTATTGTTGATCTTTACCTGAAAGATAGTAGCCAGAGGCGCTTTTCTTATTTCATTTGAAATACGACTGATACATGACTTGAAAACAAATAGCAAATGTTTGGAAATGCGACTGAAAAATTACAAGAAACCAACTCGCAAATGATTGTTGACGCGACTGAAAAATTATTAGAAAACGATTTGCAAATGTTTGTAGATACGACTCCAAAAAGAATCAAAAGTGATCAGAAAAATGGGTCATAAAAATGTGTTAGTACCCATCACTCATTGCCGGTAGGGGGTGTTCCGAAAGGGGTCTCTTTGATTTTTTGCCAATAACTTTTCATTGAAACAAAATATTTATTTTCCGCTCCCGGATTATTGATACCGAGATTAAAACCCGTCTTTTGATACTTTTGCTGATAATTTTTTACTTGTTTTAGCAGTTAGGTGCTGTCGTATAGAATTATCGATTTTTCAATCTGTACTACGACTATCCAAATATTATGTCTTTCTTCTTCTTTAAATGGTCATCTAACCGCCTGGGCGATTTTGACCGTCCAACATAGCTCGCCAGTCGTTTCTTCGTTGCGCCAACTGGCGCCAATTGGAAACACCGCGGGATCGCAAATCGGTCTCCACTTGGTCCTTCCATCGGAGTGGTGGTCTCCCTCTTCCTCTGCTTCCACCGGCGGGTGCCGATAAGAATACCTTCTGGGCTGGAGCATCTTCGCTCATTCGCACTACGTGGCCTAGCCAGCGAAGCCGCTGTGTTTTAATTCGCTGAATTATGTCGGCGCCTGCGTAAAGTTCATACAGCTCATCATTAAATCTTCTTCGGTACTCGCCGTCGCCAACGCGTAGAGGTCCACAAATCTTTTGAAGAACCTTTCTCTCGAATACTCCCAGAGCCGCCTCATCAGATGTTGTTAGTGTCCACGCTTCTGCACCATATAGCAGGACGGGTGCGATGAGTGACTTGTAGAGTGTTATTTTCGTTCGTCGAGAGAGGACTTTACTTTTCAATTGCCTACTCAGTCCGAAGTAGCATTTGTTTGCAAGAGTAATTCTTCGTCGGATTTCTAGGCTAACATTATTGTTGGTGTTAATGCGAAGTCCTTTACTATTTCGAAATTATTGCTGCCAACAGTGGCTTGGTAGCCAAGGCGCGAATGCGCTGACTCTTTGCATGATGACAGAAGGTACTTCGTTTTGCGCTCGTTCACCACCAATCCCATTTTCTCCGCTTCTTTTTCTAATTTGGAGTAAGCAGAAGTTACGGCGCGGTTGCTAAGGCCAATGATATCAATATCGTCAGCATATGCCAACAGTTGCACGCTTTTATAAAATATTGTTCCAGCGCGGAAATATTATGTAGCTTGAGTAAATTTTTAAGTACTATAAACTGCTAATATTTTTCCTTTTTATTATTGAATAAAACTCGCTTTAAATTATCAAGCACAAATATTACGATTGGTTCTCGTTTATTTCTCAGCCGGAAGTGTTCGGCCATCTTCTTTCTTAGAGTTATCAACATTTACATGGTTAGAGTTAATATTTTTCAGAGTTACCATACAACTGGTCTTATACTAAGGCTACATCAAAGTTCGATCATAACCTAAGTTCACAGCTCCGCCAACCTGGCAATTGATCGACCTCGATCATCCATACAAAATGGCTAATCGTTTTCCAAAGGGTCTTGCTCCGGGCTGTCCCGGCTTTATACCCTCATTATCCTCTCTAGTCAACCAACTTCTAATTCGATGGGCCTCGAGTATGCTGTCATAAGGTAATTGCGTCAACTGGCAATTTTCAATAACGCGAATAACGTATCGGTCATTTCCTAGTACCTTATGAACCACGTAAGGTCCCTTATACTTAGGTACACATTTTTTATTCATTCCTACGGTTGTATCTACGTTCTTAATTACGACATAGTATCCCAAATCGTATCTCTTAGCCCCGGAGCCTCTTGAACTTGCCACCTTAAGTCATAATCTTTTATGGCTTTCAAGGCGCAAAAGCGTGTTTGCGTAAGGATGGTAAACTTCTTTCGGAATCGGAACATAGCGCATCTTGGAGATATTCAGTAAATTCATCTATGACTACGCCCCGTTGCTCTACACCAAACAAGAACCTACTGGGAGTATCTTAACAGGAACTGTGTTTCTTACCCCAATCAGAATGCTGTATGGGATCTGTAATGTTGCCTAACATCGCCTTAAGGATCCTATTAACACGCTCCAATTGCCCTTTGGCTTGAGGGGATGCAACAGCTACTTTCACATGACCAATATTATATTTGAAAAGACAGTCACTGAATTCTGAAGACGTAAAACAGGTACCCCTGTCACTTATTATGCGTCTTGGTCGGCTGAAATAATTAAAATACTTCTCCAGAGCAGCGGTTACTTCTCTAGTGCTGGTCGAGTTAGTTGGATAAAGCTTCACGAATTTTGTGAAGGTGTCGACTAAAACTAATATGTGTTTACGATTCGAATTGATAGACGGCAGTGGACCAAGGTGATCAATATGAAGTGTATGAAACGGAATTGAGGTCTTAGCAATCATATGTAAGTTTCTTTCACTAGTTCATGGAGGCCCCGCATGCATTAGACACTTTAAACAGTTTCTTATAAATGCTTCTACTTTTTTCCTCATATTAGGGAACCAATAATAAAGAGTTAATTTGGCTATAGTCTTATCAACTGATTGATGCCCCATCTTCTCATGTACAGATCTTATAACATTGGATTCCATCTCAGTGGTTACGTAGAACATTTGTTTTCCATTATGCTGAGATCTGCAAACTATACGATCTACTAAATCAAAGTCCTTAACTAATCCATCCTCAAGACGTTTCCGAAAGTCTTTGATAACCTTACCACGCTCTTGGGCTACTCGAATCCGAAATTTTATTTCCTCTGCATTAATTATGTGTGCAATTTGTGTCCTACTCAAGGCGTCAGTGCCCCATAGGTGATCCTTTCCTATGCTGTATCTTTTAGTTATAATTCTCAAGCTCGAGGGCCCATATAGCTATCCACGGATTTAATTGCCTTCTTTCTAGGGTCATAGCAAACGAGTTGCAATAAGTGATAATCTTAAATTGTATACCTTCTAGGTAGGTTCTAAATCGCCTTAACGCGTAAATCATAGCTAAAGTTTCGAGCTCGAAACTATGGTATCGCAACTCGGCAGCAGACGCGGTTTTTGAAAAGTATGAAAAGGGATGCATCTTTTTAGCATCCTGTCGTTGCAGCAAGACGGCACCGAATCCGATCGAGCTAGCATCACAATGGAGCTCAGTTTCTCTTACCGGATTGTATATTGCAAGAATAGGACCATTTGTTAGTCGGGACTTTAGTTCGTTGAAAGCATCGAGCACTTATCGTTAAAATCGAGCTTAGAGTTTTGTCTCAATAAGTTTTGTAGTGGATTAGCAATCTGGGAAATACCTCGTATCCGAGGTATTCAATTCCTTGAAACGCGAATTTAGTCTTATCTTAATTAAGTTTCAGCCCTCTTAAAGATAATCGTTTCAAGACGGTTCTCAATAGAGTTTTGTGTTCCTCAAAGTCGTGAGTGGTAACAACAATGTCATCCATATATATTATAAATTCCTTATTGTCAATCAAAGCACGAAATATATTGTTAATAAATCGTTGAAATACAGCTGGAGCGTTCTTTAGTCCAAATGACATTTTCCAATATTCGTACTGACAATTTGGAGTCACAAAAGCAGTATACGGAATGGACTCAGGTGACATCTGTACCTGGTGGAAACCACTCCAATATGGAGAAAATTTTTTTATTTTCCAAAAACTCAATACAGTCATCGATCAATGGCAATCGGTAATTGTCCCTAACAGTTACTTTATTAAGGGCACGGTAATCAACACACAGACAAACCTTCCCTTTCTTTTTTCATACCAATACGATGGCGCAAGCATATGGTGAGTTACTAGGCCTTATTACTCCTTCCTTCTGTAACTCGTTTCCTATTGACGGAACCTCAGCTCGTTCAGAATAAGAAAGTCTACGTGGGGCACAGTGAAAGGGTACGTCCGTCGTAAGATGTATTTTCATTTCGTATTTTTGTGGGTCTGCCATCCCATCAGTCTATAAATAACTATGTGCAAATATCCGGCTCAAGTTATCATAATGTTCTTTCGGCAATTCGGGATTTATGTTAAACACATCTTTGTCTATTTGTATGTCAATAGAGAAAATGTCCGCCATATCAGTGTTACAGCACTATTGATCATACCCATCGTCAACAATTAGGGTTTTTAACTTCGAGGTATTTACCGATTGACCGCTATGGTCCAACTTCGATGGTGTTTTATATAAATTAATCTTCTTAATCTTAACTAATTTAATATGAAACGATTTCAAAACGTCACATCCCAAAATCACTGGTAAGCTCGTATAATCATCAGGTAATACTTTCAATTCAACAACATTTATTTTTCCAGAAAATTCAATTTCACATTTTAAAAGTTCAATATATTTAATATTTCTTCCTCCAAGCGCTCTATACTTGGAAACAATTTCCTTGCCTGAACTGTAGCGCGATTCACTAACTTTTTTAACACAATTTGTTAACGATAAATTAACTTAACAACAATTTTAACAATTTTGCGATTCACTAACTTTTTTAACACAATTTGTCAACGATAAATTAACTTAACAATAATTTTAACAAACTATGCTATTCACTAACTTTTTGTCTACTTTAAATTCGATAATTTATCGTTGTCGACTGGTAAATTGTTATTTTATCACCGATTCTTTTTGTGCTGTTAAAGTTTTGTTTACTTTTGTTTTGTGTGGGCAATTTATTGTTATATTTATATTTTTGTCATGGCATTCGAGTTAGTAGCGTCCAATATGACACGGAGTGAAGCTGCAAGGAGCGCAACAGTAGATCGAAGGTTACTTAGGGACATAGATGATCCCTTTCACCTAGCTCCATCGGAGTTTAGAAAATTGTACCGGGTGGGTCCTGAAATTGCGGCAGGCGTTGCGGAGCGGCTGCAGGACCGATTGCAAGGGCGGAGGAACACTGCGATATCGGCAGAGAAGCAGGTAACTTGTATTAATTCTAGTTAAAATTATAAAATTTTATTGAACACCTCTCCTTTGTAGGTATTGTGTGCATTACGCTTTTATGCTACAGGATGTTACCAACGGACTGTGGGGGAACAGTGGGGCATCTCAATGAGTCAAACCTCAATAAGCCGGTGCATCCACCGCGTTACCGATGCCATAAACTCCTTAATGTTTTTCGAGGAGATTAAGTTCCCTATGTCACAGGCGGAACGTCAAGCGGCAAAGGAAGTGTTTAGTGCGGCACCTGCCCCCTTTGTTGGAGGACCAATAGGCGCAATTGACTGTACGCACATATCGATATTGGCTCCGAGTGTGCACGAAGAAGCGTACGTAAACCATCATTCGTATCACTCCTTAAATGTTCAAATGGTAAAGTGCAGCTCTAACTAAAAATATATCTCTATATTACTTTTAATATTTGGATTTCAGATTTGTGACCCCAATTTAAAAATTTTAAACATTAATGCCAAGTTTCCGGGAGACCGCCACGACGCCTGTATATGGAGTTCATGTGCGGTACGGCTTGTCATGCAAAGGGAGCATGAAAATGGAAACCGCAACATATTTTTGATTGGTACTATCTATTCACTTTACTTTAAAATGTACATAAGTTAAAATTTTACCTTGTAGGTGATTCTGGATATCCCTTGGAACCCTGGCTTATGACGCCATTACCAAACGAACGAGAGGGTACTGCCAAATTTCGATACAACGAAGCGCTATGCAAAGCACGGAACCTAATAGAAAGGCTATTTGGGGTTCTCAAAGCAACTTGGCGGTGTCTGTCGAGACAGCGGGTTCTCTTGTATGAGCCTGGGTTCGCGGGGAAGGTAGTGAACGCGTGCGCCACCTTACATAATGTTCGTTTAGCCGAGCGATCAGACGAACTTGACAATATCGGCATAGTCTTGGACATGCACACCAATGATATTACTAGCAGCGCAAGTTCAGTATCTTCCGCTGGAAAACGTGCCCAAGAGAGACTGATTTCGAATTTTGTTACATAAATTGTTGATAAAATCATTTTATTACAACTAATTTAATTTAAATTAAGCAATAATTTGTGAAAATCGCAAAAAAGACTGTATAAACATATCCGCCACTGTATATATTTTAGCCGTATTAAATAATTTAATTTGGTTTGTTGTCCTACGCTTGTCAAATAAAATAAAATGAACTACTTCTGTATATTGAAAGTTTAAATTTTTGTTATTTTATTGTGGAATTATGAAGTAAGGCACATATTTCGATCATTATTGGGTTGAAAAGGTATGAAAACTTAAAAGTACTAAAAAACAGCAAAACGAAAAATATAAAATTACTAGATACTTAAATTAAGATTTCATTCAAGGTACAAAAGGAAAAAATTAATTAATTTAAAAAAACTAAAAAGACTAGAAATTCATGCTTAAAAGTATCGCTATCATCACATATAAAGCCAATTTTCAAAAAATCAACACGATCAACGAGTCATTTTTGTTACATCAAAATTGAATTGATCAACACAAAGCAACAACAAAGAATACAAGATGGCTTTATAGTTGATGTTAACGATACTTATATACAGCTAAAAATATTAAAACTAGGCTATATTAAAGCTATTACTACTTAAATTAATGGTGCTCAAGTATTGCATTTGATAACCGGGTGAAAATCTCCGTGCAGACTCTAACTGCTTCCCCAAAGAAAGTGGTTGCTCTCGATTGATTGTCGTTCGACTTAGCAATATTGTCGATCGACCTAGCAACATTGTCGTTTGACCTGGCAATATTGTTGATTTGAGTTTCGGCCATCATCTAGAAGATAATAAATAACACAACTAAATAAATAAGACCAGTGAAATATGCCCCAGCTCGCATTTTTAAAGACACTCATATTGGAATTTTGATCAATTTATATCAATTATATAACTTGATATAGTTGGTTAAAAGGTGCCAATATCAGTGCCTTTACATATACTAAATATCCCAGCTGTAATATCATATTTGATGTATTATTATATTAAATATATGCTACAGAGTGAAAATTGCATTTTTCTGAAAGCAGGTAAGTTGAAGTAAGTTCCCTTTCAGAAATATACCTTCGCTACTCTCAAAATCATTTAAACTTTGCATTATTTCTTACCCTCATTGTATCTGCCTGCTTTTCAGCGATTGCCAAAAATTTGTTTTCAGCTTCGCTCTCCACACTATTATTTTTCCTTTTCGAGGCCCTGCGAGGTGTTAGTGCAGGAGTTCGAGGTGTGGTTGCAGGAGTGGTTGTGGCATATCTTTGCCTAGCTGCAGCAGAAGGTGTAGCTGTAGGGTCTGGAACCTTTTTAAATCACGCCAGACCTGTAAAATTAACTGTAAATATATTTCTGAAGTTCACTTAATCAAAGTGGGCAGACTTTCTATTATGGGGCCCTGACTTTTCATGTTTTGCAAAGGTAGCGTGCCATAATGGAAAGTCAACCCCACTAATATGCATACTTATTTCCACTTCTACGGAAAAGCGTGTCGAATATAACGTTGCAAGTACTCTTCACATTACACCATCTATGCAGTGTAAAATGCAACTAATCAACTTTTAAAACGCACTGACAAAGTAACACACGATGCACCATTCCATAAAATTGGTGGTAATTGCTACCTTTAGGAGACAACTTCTGAAATTTTCATGTGGTTGTTGTAGACACAGACAATTTTAACACTAACTTTTCACTGAAACGAAATATTTCTTTTCCGCTCCCGGATTACTGTTACTGAGGGAAAAACGCGTCTTTTTATACCTTTCCCGATAATTTCGCAAGTGTTTTAGCAGTTGTCTCCTAAAGGAAACAATTACCGAATTGGTTAGTAACATTTTGTTCACTTCGTACCTACCGTAATCCATTGCTCCACACTTTTATTTGCTCCTCCAATGGCGTTCAGCTTCTCCGCCATTTCCTTCCACTTCTTTTGGTGCTCCAACTTGCCGTGCATGCGCTGGAATCTTCCAGATGCGAAACCAGGCGTTTCTCCCAGAAGGTCCACCATCGCCGTATTTGTTCGGCTGTTTCCCTACTTCTTCTGGCTGCTGAAGCACTTGTTGATGCCATCCTACAATTAAAAATAAAAGGCAGTAAATGGCTAAAAATACAATAAATATCAAAAATACTTCCCTTTGCTGAAATATCTGCACAAACAATCGACGCGAACAATTATTTTTGTTCCATTCCTCTTTGAACTTTTCGTAAATTTTGACATTTCAGTATCAGTGATGCCACTTTTTCTCAAATTGAAAACATTGATAACAAGTGTTGTTAAATCTGAGATAGTGAATCGCACAATCGTTAATGAAAGCAATATACGTTTATGTTAAAAATCTCGATTGCCGAATCGTTAAAAGTTAGTGAATCGCGCTACTGATCAGCTCCTTTGGAGCTGCAGACAAAAAGACAAAAAATAGAATTAGTAATTTTATAATTTTTAAGCCTAAACTCTATTCTTGCGTTATTATAAACGCCAACTGCGGTCATCTCTTCATCAGCGATCTCTACAGTGGCCACATCATCTTTACGCTTAAGGGTCTTCTTGGGGTTGGGACAATTGCGATGGTCATGTCCCATTTTCCAGCATCTGAAGCATAATTCATCTGACCTCAAGGGAAACGGGCAGTTTGGCTTAATGTGGCCATGCTGCGAGCAATTATAGCAGAGCAATTTTTTGCCGAATTTTTGTTTACTACCACTTGTTACCGCCTGATTTCTTAGTGTCGGCACTGACTGCAACACACTGTGCGAAATATTTGTTTTTGTATCGACTTATTATTTCCTTTAATTCTTCCAACGTTCGTGCTGTCAGTAGCAGGTGCGCGTTAGGAATCATGTTCCCAACACCATCCATTATAAATTCGACTACTTCACCCTCTTCAATGTTTGCCCTCTTTGCTATAGCTTGCATATTTAGCACATAGCAATGCAATGTTTCTTCTTTTCTCTTTCATCTCCTTTGGGCTAGCATTTTGTAAATTTCTTGCCTGCCCACAGAAAAATTTAACTCTTTTAGGAGTGCGCCTTTAAGGGTTTTGTAGCACAAAGCCGTAGTTGTAGTGAGAAATACTCGGGCTGTTCCAGTCCGACAGCGACGAAGGGCAAGCAATTTAAAGAGCGGCATTGTGATTGGCATTGGATGCTTCATAAGCCGCGGCTGTGGCAGTAGCAGCGGAATGAGTGACGGTATTCTCAACAGCAGAGGCGGCATTGGTAGTAACATAGACGGCAGTATCAGTAGTGGCAACAACCGGAGCTGAATGATTGGTGACGGCCTTCTGAACAGCAGAGGCGGCATTGGTAGTGGCATAGACGGCAGCATCAGTAGTAACAACAAATTGACCTGAAGTATTGGAGGCGTCATTGTCGGTAGCGGTGACGGCATCATCAGCGGCATTGGTAGGAGCAACATCAACGGCAGTGGCAGTACCATCATTAGTAGTAACATCAGCGCCATTACTGTGTACTACTCCTCGTAGCAGATTGCATAACTGCGATGTGGTAGCGGATGGTGGAAAATCCACATGTGCTTGTATAAGCCCGTCCATTAAAACTTAGGATTGAACTCCACACCTGAAGCTATAAACTGCTAATAGTTTTTCCTTTTTATTATTGAATAAAACTCGCTTTAAATTATCAAGCACGAATATTACGATTGGTTCTCGTTTATTTCTCAGCCGGAAGTGTTTGACCATCTTCTTTCTAGAGTTACCAACATTTACATGATTAGAGTTAATATTATTTAGAGTTACCATACAACTGGTCTTAGACTAAGGCTACATCAAAGTTCGATCATAATCTAAGTTTACAGTACATTGAAAATTACTTAGCGTACGGTCTTCCTGATGAAGCAAATTTCGGCATACTTTGTTATAAAGAGAAAAGTTCATCGTTTAAGATCTCCAAATATGCACCGTGAGTGCATATTAGACAGTGCCCTGCTAGAATCCTTATCAAGGATGCTAAACCAGATTTGTGTAGAGTCGGAAGCGCCCTTGTACGCCCCTTATCATATGAAGGCCAAGTTAGCCTGGATGTCTCACACGATGAGATGGCCGACCATAGTCCAAATGGTTACAAATAAATGAAAGTTTTGGTAATGTTTTTTTAGGAAATTAAAACATTAATTGGGGAAATTTTTCCGAAATAACCTACGACTAGAAAAATCAATTTTTCCCGCTTAAGCCCCCACGACTAATTTTTTTTAGGAAGTCAACAGGTTATTAATAAATTCTTGTTAAAATTGCCAAGGTAATTTGTTAATTATAATAATTTGCGAAAAATCTCCATTCATCTCCATTTATCTCACAACCTTAGCACAGCTTTTTTAATCATCACGTAATTGTGTCTACCAGAAGAGAACGTATAGCCAGAAGAAGGTTCAATTCGACGAATAATGGGAAACACTTGCATCAATTCGCGGGTAGGTAAATCACCATAGGAGGAATTTGCGTTTAAATCGCGACTTTTAAGGTAAATATAACTTTTATTTTTATTCAATATTCACAATTAAAAGTTTCTGTAACTCAATCTATTCCTGTAAATATACAATAAAAAAAATTCAAGCATTTTAAAAGCGGGAAAAATGGTGAATTACCTAACATCGATTTGACAGTAGCCACTTGCATTCGCTGCTGGTGATGGTGGTGGTAACGACAAAAACACTCCCCGAAGGTTTTGGGGAGCGTTGTCGAATTAACAGTCCTTGGCAGGATTTGAACCCGGTACTCCCTTGACGTACTGCCCGACTGTCGTGGTAGCGATTTATGACCAGTGAAATCTTCTAGGTCATGTCACCCCTCCTTCCTCAAGCAAGGATAAGATGGGTAATGAGAGGTGAGAGGCATCATATCCGTAGATTAACCATCGACCGGTATGCATTCGCTGTTCCTATAGTGTAACGTTCTTTGCTACCATTAACATTTCACATATATTTGCAATTGATATTAAATTGTGACTGCGCCATCTAGTGATACTTAGTCGCAGCTCAAATCATAGATTCATACGTGATTAGCCATTTGCTCATACAAGAGCTATAATCGCCTTTATTGGCAACCGTGATTGGGAACGGTGGCCGCCGTGGTGTGAAGGTAGTGTTGCCGGCCTACCACACCGAAGGTCCATGGTTCGAGCCCTGTAGCGCGATTCACTAACTTTTAACGATTCGGCAATCGAGATTTTTAACATAAACGTATATTGCTTTCATTAACGATTGTGCGATTCACTATCTCAGATTTAACAACACTTGTTATCAATGTTTTCAATTTGAGAAAAAGTGGCATCACTGATACTGAAATGTCAAAATTTACGAAAAGTTCAAAGAGGAATGGAACAAAAATAATTGTTCGCGTCGATTGTTTGTGCAGATATTTCAGCAAAGGGAAGTATTTTTGATATTTATTGTATTTTTAGCCATTTACTGCCTTTTATTTTTAATTGTAGGATGGCATCAACAAGTGCTTCAGCAGCCAGAAGAAGTAGGGAAACAGCCGAACAAATACGGCGATGGTGGACCTTCTGGGAGAAACGCCTGGTTTCGCATCTGGAAGATTCCAGCGCATGCACGGCAAGTTGGAGCACCAAAAGAAGTGGAAGGAAATGGCGGAGAAGCTGAACGCCATTGGAGGAGCAAATAAAAGTGTGGAGCAATGGATTACGGTAGGTACGAAGTGAACAAAATGTTACTAACCAATTCGGTAATTGTTTCCTTTAGGAGACAACTGCTAAAACACTTGCGAAATTATCGGGAAAGGTATAAAAAGACGCGTTTTTCCCTCAGTAACAGTAATCCGGGAGCGGAAAAGAAATATTTCGTTTCAGTGAAAAGTTAGTGTTAAAATTGTCTGTGTCTACAACAACCACATGAAAATTTCAGAAGTTGTCTCCTAAAGGTAGCAATTACCACCAATTTTATGGAATGGTGCATCGTGTGTTACTTTGTCAGTGCGTTTTAAAAGTTGATTAGTTGCATTTTACACTGCATAGATGGTGTAATGTGAAGAGTACTTGCAACGTTATATTCGACACGCTTTTCCGTAGAAGTGGAAATAAGTATGCATATTAGTGGGGTTGACTTTCCATTATGGCACGCTACCTTTGCAAAACATGAAAAGTCAGGGCCCCATAATAGAAAGTCTGCCCACTTTGATTAAGTGAACTTCAGAAATATATTTACAGTTAATTTTACAGGTCTGGCGTGATTTAAAAAGGTTCCAGACCCTACAGCTACACCTTCTGCTGCAGCTAGGCAAAGATATGCCACAACCACTCCTGCAACCACACCTCGAACTCCTGCACTAACACCTCGCAGGGCCTCGAAAAGGAAAAATAATAGTGTGGAGAGCGAAGCTGAAAACAAATTTTTGGCAATCGCTGAAAAGCAGGCAGATACAATGAGGGTAAGAAATAATGCAAAGTTTAAATGATTTTGAGAGTAGCGAAGGTATATTTCTGAAAGGGAACTTACTTCAACTTACCTGCTTTCAGAAAAATGCAATTTTCACTCTGTAGCATATATTTAATATAATAATACATCAAATATGATATTACAGCTGGGATATTTAGTATATGTAAAGGCACTGATATTGGCACCTTTTAACCAACTATATCAAGTTATATAATTGATATAAATTGATCAAAATTCCAATATGAGTGTCTTTAAAAATGCGAGCTGGGGCATATTTCACTGGTCTTATTTATTTAGTTGTGTTATTTATTATCTTCTAGATGATGGCCGAAACTCAAATCAACAATATTGCCAGGTCAAACGACAATGTTGCTAGGTCGATCGACAATATTGCTAAGTCGAACGACAATCAATCGAGAGCAACCACTTTCTTTGGGGAAGCAGTTAGAGTCTGCACGGAGATTTTCACCCGGTTATCAAATGCAATACTTGAGCACCATTAATTTAAGTAGTAATAGCTTTAATATAGCCTAGTTTTAATATTTTTAGCTGTATATAAGTATCGTTAACATCAACTATAAAGCCATCTTGTATTCTTTGTTGTTGCTTTGTGTTGATCAATTCAATTTTGATGTAACAAAAATGACTCGTTGATCGTGTTGATTTTTTGAAAATTGGCTTTATATGTGATGATAGCGATACTTTTAAGCATGAATTTCTAGTCTTTTTAGTTTTTTTAAATTAATTAATTTTTTCCTTTTGTACCTTGAATGAAATCTTAATTTAAGTATCTAGTAATTTTATATTTTTCGTTTTGCTGTTTTTTAGTACTTTTAAGTTTTCATACCTTTTCAACCCAATAATGATCGAAATATGTGCCTTACTTCATAATTCCACAATAAAATAACAAAAATTTAAACTTTCAATATACAGAAGTAGTTCATTTTATTTTATTTGACAAGCGTAGGACAACAAACCAAATTAAATTATTTAATACGGCTAAAATATATACAGTGGCGGATATGTTTATACAGTCTTTTTTGCGATTTTCACAAATTATTGCTTAATTTAAATTAAATTAGTTGTAATAAAATGATTTTATCAACAATTTATGTAACAAAATTCGAAATCAGTCTCTCTTGGGCACGTTTTCCAGCGGAAGATACTGAACTTGCGCTGCTAGTAATATCATTGGTGTGCATGTCCAAGACTATGCCGATATTGTCAAGTTCGTCTGATCGCTCGGCTAAACGAACATTATGTAAGGTGGCGCACGCGTTCACTACCTTCCCCGCGAACCCAGGCTCATACAAGAGAACCCGCTGTCTCGACAGACACCGCCAAGTTGCTTTGAGAACCCCAAATAGCCTTTCTATTAGGTTCCGTGCTTTGCATAGCGCTTCGTTGTATCGAAATTTGGCAGTACCCTCTCGTTCGTTTGGTAATGGCGTCATAAGCCAGGGTTCCAAGGGATATCCAGAATCACCTACAAGGTAAAATTTTAACTTATGTACATTTTAAAGTAAAGTGAATAGATAGTACCAATCAAAAATATGTTGCGGTTTCCATTTTCATGCTCCCTTTGCATGACAAGCCGTACCGCACATGAACTCCATATACAGGCGTCGTGGCGGTCTCCCGGAAACTTGGCATTAATGTTTAAAATTTTTAAATTGGGGTCACAAATCTGAAATCCAAATATTAAAAGTAATATAGAGATATATTTTTAGTTAGAGCTGCACTTTACCATTTGAACATTTAAGGAGTGATACGAATGATGGTTTACGTACGCTTCTTCGTGCACACTCGGAGCCAATATCGATATGTGCGTACAGTCAATTGCGCCTATTGGTCCTCCAACAAAGGGGGCAGGTGCCGCACTAAACACTTCCTTTGCCGCTTGACGTTCCGCCTGTGACATAGGGAACTTAATCTCCTCGAAAAACATTAAGGAGTTTATGGCATCGGTAACGCGGTGGATGCACCGGCTTATTGAGGTTTGACTCATTGAGATGCCCCACTGTTCCCCCACAGTCCGTTGGTAACATCCTGTAGCATAAAAGCGTAATGCACACAATACCTACAAAGGAGAGGTGTTCAATAAAATTTTATAATTTTAACTAGAATTAATACAAGTTACCTGCTTCTCTGCCGATATCGCAGTGTTCCTCCGCCCTTGCAATCGGTCCTGCAGCCGCTCCGCAACGCCTGCCGCAATTTCAGGACCCACCCGGTACAATTTTCTAAACTCCGATGGAGCTAGGTGAAAGGGATCATCTATGTCCCTAAGTAACCTTCGATCTACTGTTGCGCTCCTTGCAGCTTCACTCCGTGTCATATTGGACGCTACTAACTCGAATGCCATGACAAAAATATAAATATAACAATAAATTGCCCACACAAAACAAAAGTAAACAAAACTTTAACAGCACAAAAAGAATCGGTGATAAAATAACAATTTACCAGTCGACAACGATAAATTATCGAATTTAAAGTAGACAAAAAGTTAGTGAATAGCATAGTTTGTTAAAATTATTGTTAAGTTAATTTATCGTTGACAAATTGTGTTAAAAAAGTTAGTGAATCGCAAAATTGTTAAAATTGTTGTTAAGTTAATTTATCGTTAACAAATTGTGTTAAAAAAGTTAGTGAATCGCGCTACTGGTACAGGTAACATCAAAAGTGATTTGAAAAAAAAAAAAAGTTTTTCAAAACGGGGTCGCCCCTCGGCAGTAGTTTGGCAAACTCTCCGAGTGTATTTCTGCCATGACAAACTTCTCAGCAAAAATTCGTCTCCTTTGTAGATGCCGTTCGGAGTCGGCAAAAAACTGTAGGTCCCACCAATTTGTAGGGAAAATTCAAATCGGCACACCACAAATTGGAAGAGAAGCTTGGCGCAAAAATCTCTTAGGAGGTTTATGATGATATACCTGTTGTATATCGCGCCATAAAGAGAAGAGAGATTGGGAACGGTACCAGTAGCGCGATTCACTAACTTTTTTAACACAATTTGTCAACGATAAATTAACTTAACAACAATTTTAACAGTTTTGCGATTCACTAACTTTTTTAACACAATTTGTCAACGATAAATTAACTTAACAACAATTTTAACAAACTATGCTATTCACTAACATTTTGTCTACTTTAAATTCGATAATTTATCGTTGTCAATTGGTAAATTGTTATTTTATCACAGATTCTTTTTGTGCTGTTAAAGTTTTGTTTACTAAAATACAATAAATGGTAATTGTTTCCTTTAGGAGACAACTGCTAAAAAACGTCCGAAATTATCGGGAAAGGTATCAAACGACGGGTTTTAACATTCGTATCAATAATCCGAAAGCGGAAATTCGATATTTTATGTCTGTTCAGAGATATTTGCAATTTAAGTTGAAATTTTTTTGTCATTTTCACGTGGTTGTTGTAATCACAGATTAGAGTGTACCGAAAAGTGCAGAAATGTGTTCTGCGCATAAATATTGCGGACCGCACAGCCGGTATTGGACCGGCTAAGGGTTATTTTTTTTAAGCGCGGCCGAAGCCCGCCTTCGCAGAAAGGTGTTGTGTACATAAATACCTTGGATCAAGCCCCCTATTTAGGATCCGACCTAGGCCATTTTTGGGTTTTTTGCTAATAACTTTTCACTGAAACAAATTATTTAATTTCCGCTCGGATTACTGATACATAGATCAAAACGCGTCGCTTGATACCTTTGTCGAGATTTTTGGACGTATATTAGCAGTTACTTGCTGTCGTATAGAATTACCATACCTTGGATCAAGCCCCTTATTTGGGATCGGACCTGGGTCATTTTGGGTTTTTTGCGAAGAACTTTTCACTGAAACAAAAAATTGAAAATCCGCTTTCGGATTGTTGATAGCGAAGTCAAAACGCGTTGATTGATACCTCTCCCGATATTTTTGGGCATGTTTTAGCAGTTGTCCTACTTCCCTTTGCTGAAATATCTGCACAAGAAATCGGCGCGAACAATTATTTTTGTTCTATTCCTCTTTGAACTTTTCGTAAATGTTGACATTTCAGTATCAGTGATGCCACTTTTTCTCAAATTGAAAACATTGATAACAAGTGTTGTTAAATCTGAGATAGTGAATCGCACAATCGTTAATGAAAGCAATATACGTTTACGGTAAAAATCTCGATTGCCGAAACGTTAAAAGTTAGAGAATCGCGCTACAGGGAGCAGATGCTGTCACAGTCACGGCATTTAATTTGAAGCTGTCGCACTGTTTTACTGTGACCTAGCAGTTGGTGTGACAAAATCACAGATGCACGAATATTTGCCATATCTACATATTGTGACGAATTCGATGACGAATTCGATGATTCCTTGATTATCAATCCTGGGTTCGATCACTATAAAGTCGAATAAACACACGCACAGATAATGTAAGTAATAGCTAGTTTTATTTACTAGTAATAAACGCAAAACAATTTTAAGAGTTTGATAACTTTACAGTAGTTCACTATTGAACGCTTGAAAATAAACTGATCAGTCTGCCTTGCTTGGTCACTGCCTTATATAGTCCGACAGGGTGCTTGCCTACGCACCGAGAACTTTCTTGGTTGTTCGCTTTTCGTGTTCTGGAAGGGTCGGTGTTATTTATTGGCATCTCCTCTTTGCATCGTATTCGCAAACACTCGCGCCATCTCTCTTCCTCTTCCTAGTTACACGCTTGCATGCATAAGCGTAGCCATCGTTATCTCAGTTGTGTATTAACTAGTGGTGGGAGTGTTATTGAGTTAGGGATGGTACATGCTTGAGAATAATCGCCACACTGCCCTCCACCTAAGTCTGATCGTCCCGATCAGACACATTGCCGGAACCAAACGCAGCTAGACGCTCAATGGTTGGCACTGCTTTACTAAACCTCATTTCCTCCAGGGATTGAGACTCCGACATCAATCCTCTCCTGCAGAGATTCCCACAATGCTTTGCAGTGTCACATATTCCAACCACTTTGTCCGTTCTTAATCCCGAATAGATTTGTGCCTTCACTTTCGTTCCCAATGGTACCCGGCAAACATTCCTGCAACTCGTTTCTTCAGGATTCCGTTCCGTTCTCTCATGCCCATTGCACTGTTTCACCTTATCCACTAAGTTGCGCTGCTTCCTCGGAACATGACCACCAGATGTTCGTCTTTTATCCTCAGCACACCCTGCACACTTAGTAATCCATTTCCTCATAGTTTGTTTGCAACCGATCCAATAGAACCGCCGCTTTACCTCTTGCAGCGTTTTCTTTATTCCCATGTGCCTTCCATCTGGGCAACTATACGACGCTTTGATAACATCTGGAATTCTTGCCTTGGGAACAACAATAAGTGCTCGATGATTCCGGCCATCTTCACTTTCCCATATCCGATGCAAACACCCAGATATTAGCTTCAAATTACTCCATTGTGTCCAGTATGCTTTTGCGATGCGACTCTCTCTAATCATCTCTCCTCTTCTTGGCTGTTTGTTTTCCTTTATTCCTTTCAACACACGTGCCAAATCTGGATCTTCCTCCTGACCTTGCCGAATCTTCTTCAGGAGGCACCTGTCCATGAAAGCCTTTGGTCGAGGAGCTACCGGTGCTTTACGAGGCTTCTGTTGCTTCATCTTCAAGATCACTCCCTTGGTGGTATAGCCACTATTGTGTCCAAAGACTAGAGGAACTTCTTGGCCGTTGTAAGTCATAACCCTGTTCCTTACGTTGATGTGAATGTCTCTCTCAGCCAAGAAGTCAACGCCAATGATGACTTCGTCGACAATATTCGCTACCAAGAAGTTGTGATAAGTAGCTACATTCCCAATCACAATCTTACATGTCACCTCTCCCAGGACTTGCTTGCTTTCACCAGTTACTGTCCACAATTTAGCTTTCCGCAATAGTCTCACCTTCCCGCTGACCAAGTCACTCCGAATGATGGAATGTGATGCACCCGTATCCACAGTCAGCAAGCGCTCTTTCCCGTCCACGTTGCCTTCAACAGTAACATTACCCGCTTTCCGTTCGAGTTGTGACACAGAGATTATAGGGCATTCATCTTGCTCATCTTCTCCAGCTTTGCGTTTACTTCCACTTAAATTGCCAGGATTACTGGAGCCAGTGCCGCAATAACGTGCTATGTGACCTGGTTTTCCGCACTTAAAGCATTTAATGGCGCCATCACTTTTTTTCTGTACTCCGTTCAACGCTTCCAAAATTTTGTCTACCCAAGCCGGAGTGTCCACTTCTACGCGATGAGCCTTGTATGCAGGTTTACTCAAAAGCGAGGCTGTTTCCTGCGTCAGAGCATGCGATACCGTTTCAGCGAATGTCCTTTTGGGGTTTGCATATGTGGCCCGCTTCGTCTCCATGTCGCGTATTCCATTTATGAAACACTGGATTTTCACCCTCTCCGTATACTCTACAGGTGCGTCTGCATTTGCTAGATGGGCCAACCTCTCGATATCCGATGCAAATTCCTGCAAAGTCTCATTAGGTTTCTGGAAGCGATTCTGTAGCTCTATTTGGTATATCTGTTTTCGATGTTCGCTACCATAGCGTCTCTCAACTGCACCCATTAATGCTTCATAATTGTTCCGTTCTCCGTCAGGAATAGTCTGCAAAATTTCAGCTGCAGGTCCCTTCAATGCCACGAATAGTGCAGCAACTTTGTCTTCGGTGCCCCAATTGTTCACCGCTGCCGTCTTCTCAAACTGTAGCTTAAATACCTGAAATGGAACAGAACCATCAAAGGAAGGTGATTTTACCTTGGGTGTATTTGCTGAGGCAGCTGGACGGTTCAGTTGTATCTCCTGGATACGGCCTTTTAAAGCTTCCACCTCAGCCTCTATTTTATCTTGAAATTGTGCAATTTTCGCATCTTGAACTTCTAGTTTCGATGACACCCTCGCCTCCTGTGCTTCCAACTGCGAAGAGATATATGCCTTCTGTTCATCCATTTGCGCGGAGATCTGTGATGATACCTGTTCCAACTGATTTGCCATACATGCTTTCTGTTCTTCCAACTGAGATGCCATAGAAGTTTTCTGTTCTTCAAACTGAGATGCCATGCAAGTTTTCTGTACTTCCAGCTGAGATGCCATTTGAGATGTAATACGCGTCTCTTGTTCTTCCATTTTAGTCGACATCTGAGTTAATACGGCCAATATCATGTTTGTGTCCACGGTTGCTACTGGATTCGGAGACTCCTTTTTTTCTTCCATTTTTGTCGATGCCTCCTCCACAAGATGAAAAACATGATCATCAACATTGAATCCTTCTGCTTCCATAGCCTCTCGCAATCGTGACTGTAACTCTGATTTATTGCCTGTAGTGTTTAGTCCGCGTTGTTCCAACTCATTTTTGAGTTGCTGAATCTTTAATTCATTCAGCTTCGCCATGTCCTTGTTATCCTTTAAATCACTGGTATTTATTTAACAATACCGCTTCTGACACCAATTGTGACGAATTCGATGATTCCTTGATTATCAATCCTGGGTTCGATCACTATAAAGTCGAATAAACACACGCACAGATAATGTAAGTAATAGCTAGTTTTATTTACTAGTAATAAACGCAAAACAATTTTAAGAGTTTGATAACTTTACAGTAGTTCACTATTGAACGCTTGAAAATAAACTGATCAGTCTGCCTTGCTTGGTCACTGCCTTATATAGTCCGACAGGGTGCTTGCCTACGCACCGAGAACTTTCTTGGTTGTTCGCTTTTCGTGTTCTGGAAGGGTCGGTGTTATTTATTGGCATCTCCTCTTTGCATCGTATTCGCAAACACTCGCGCCATCTCTCTTCCTCTTCCTAGTTACACGCTTGCATGCATAAGCGTAGCCATCGTTATCTCAGTTGTGTATTAACTAGTGGTGGGAGTGTTATTGAGTTAGGGATGGTACATGCTTGAGAATAATCGCCACAATATGATACGTCACCAATTCATATGGTAGTGGAAGTAAAGCTTCAAGCAAAGGTCGTTAGAATTTATAAGAGTAGAGTATGACTGACGGTTATAATGGATATAAATCCCCACTATCAACGAGGTATGCCAGCAAGGAAATGCAGTTCTTATTCAGTGAACAGAATAAGTTCACTACTTGGAGAAAGCTATGGGTATGGTTAGCAAAAGCGGAAAAGGTAGTACATTAATAAAATATGAACATAAACATAGTAATTGTTTCCTTTAGGAGACAACTGCTAAAACATGTCCAAAAAAATGCGCAGAAATACTGTGGACCGCGTAGCCGGTGTTGGACCGGCTAAGGGTTATTTTTGGTAATTGTTTCCTTTAGGAGACAACTGGTAAAACACCTCCGAAATTATCGGGAAAGGTATCAAAAGCCGCGTTTTGACCTCGGTAACAATAATCCGGAAGCGGATTTTCAATGTTTTGTTTCAGTGAAAAGTTATTCGCAAAAAACCCAAAAATGACCCAGGTCCGATCCCTAAGAAGATTCCAACTTTGATGGCAAATATCTCTTCACTGAAACAAAAACTCGAAAATTCGCTTCCGGTTTATTGTTACCGAGGTCAAACCGCGTCTTTTGATACCTTTCCCGATAATTTCGGACGTGGTTTAGCAGTTGTCTCCTAAAGGAAACAATTACCATAAACATTAATCAAAACATGTTTTCCAGTCACTTGGCATGGATATCTCTGATGCTCAAATAACTGAAATGGAAGAGGCCGTGAATGATGTGGATTTTAAAGCAGCGAACGCAGAAGAATGCCTAACAAGGCACGACGTAATGGCTCATGTGCATGTATTCGCAAAACAATGCCCTACAGCGGCGCCTATAATACACCTTGGTGCCACATCTTGTTATGTTGGTGATAATACTGATCTCCTCATAATACGTGATGCATTAGACCTTCTTCTACCTAAACTAGCTTCTATAATATTTTGCTTAAAAAATTTTGCCGTTAAATATAAATCTTTACCTACATTGGGTTTTACGCACTTGCAACCTGCCCAACTGACTACAGTTGGCAAACGGTGTTGTCTTTGGATTCAAGACTTTCTTATGGATGAACGCGCATTGCGCAGATGTCGCGAAGATTTGTGTTTCCGTGGTGTAAAAGGCACAACAGGAACGCAAGCTTCGTTTCTTCAAATTTTCAATGGCGACTGCAAGAAGGTAAAACAATTGGATTTAGAAGTTACTAAACTGGCAGGTTTTAATAAGTCTTATACAATCACGGGTCAAACTTATTCTAGAAAAGTGGATGTTGAAGTAATAGGTTCATTATCCAGTTTGGGCACAAGCATTCATAAAATGTGTTCAGATCTGCGATTGTTGGCTTCAATGAAAGAAGTGGAAGAACCTTTTGAAAAAACTCAAATTGGCTCATCAGCTATGCCCTACAAAAGAAATCCCATGCGTTCCGAGCGGTGTTGCGCACTGGCCAGACATATAATAACACTGTTCTCTAATGCGTCTAACACACACGCAACCCAATGGTTAGAGCGTACCTTAGATGATTCCGCAAATCGAAGGCTGACTTTGTCTGAAGCTTTTCTAGCAGCAGATGCGGCGTTGTTGACATTACTAAATATATCACAAGGACTAATGGTTTATCCGAAGGTAATAGAGCGGCACATATCACAAGAATTACCTTTTATGTCTACAGAAAATATAATAATGGCCATGGTCAAAGAAGGTGGTGATCGACAAGTATGCCATGAGAAGATACGTGTACTGTCTCAAGAAGCTGGAGTTCAAGTTAAGCAATATGGAAAAGACAACGATCTTTTAGAGCGTATTCAGAGGGATCCCTATTTCCAACCGATTCTTAATAGGATGGACGAAATTCTTGATGCTAAAACATTTACTGGTCGCAGCAGTGAACAGGTGGATGACTTTATCATTGAGGAAGTTGAACCTATTTTGGAAAAGTATGGAGAACTAACTAGCAAAACTAAACATACTGTCCAATTGAATATTTAAGACAAAGGAAATAACCTCAACTGATTGAATAAAGTTCAATTGATTTTATATATGTAAGCTTTATTAAGCTCCTGTAATTGAGAATTTGTATGGAATACAAAGATTTAAAAATATTGTTGCCTCAAAATCCTCGCCGCATTTTTTTTTTTTTGAATTTTTTCGGATATGAGCAGTCCTCATATGCCAGGTTATATTCCATTGTTGATGTGAATTCAGCATTAAGAAAAGTTCCAAATGTGTATTTAGCTCTCTATTACACAATGATAATACCGAAAGGCCAGAATCATGTGTAGCAGCTTCTACGTGTTTTTTCAATTATTACACTAAACAGTGTATACTTAAAATTATTTGACTAAATTTTTCATAAAAGATTGCAGATTTGCAGTAGAGTATGGGAGCAGAACAGGAGCCTGCTCAACGAAAATCGCCCTCCCCAGGAGAATAAGGAGTCATCTCCGTAAGCACTATGACGAGATCCGGCATCACATTTTCTCGCCGTTTGATCCAAAGGTGCACCGGCGGACCCTCAACCTCATCCACACGGAGCCGGTAAACTCCTTTGTCAGGTCTCGTTCAGTGAATGCAGTCCTACAGGCACAAGCCCCACCTGTTGCCGACGAGGAACGCGAACTGCCCAGGGAGACAAGAGTCACGCTGGCTCAACTTTGTTCTGGATACTGTAACAAACTAAACTCTTAGCTATCCAGACTGAACCCTGACATGCCAAATGTCTGCCCGGCATGCGGCGTGTCTCCCTACGATACTAACCATCTGCTCAACCGAGCTCACTCCTCTAACACCAATTTCACTGTGGTCCACTCCTGTTGAAGCCGCGAGGTTTCTTGGACTTCCAATAGAAGAGCCTGATGACAGTGTTGGATGAGGGGTGACATCCTAGGCAGGTTAAGTAGTCGCTACAACAACAACAACTGCAGAATGGTCTCTAGTAATTTCGCAACCGGCGAAAGGATGGACGATAAGAATATCCTTGGTTCGCCGGCTTCCCTGGCTTAGTAGGGGAACTACAATCGCCTGTTTCCATATCTCAGGTATGACGAAAGTAGTTAGAGAGAAGTTGAAAAGAGCCGCTAAATAACTCTGTCCCTCGTGGCCTAGGTGTTTGATCATCTTCATGGCGATTCCGTCGGGTCCGATGGATTTTGAGTGTTTGGCCTTCATTATGGCTTCCTTAACCTCTGCGACTGAGACGGCAATAGGCGCAGTGGAGTGTTTGTGCGCACGTCGAAAGACTCTTCTCTTAGTCCTATCCGCAGGTGGATGCATTGACGACCTTGTCATTGTATTTAGTCGGATTAGATAGGGCCTTGACAGTCGACCATAGTTTGCCGACTCCGCCGGAGAGGTTGAATGCCTCGAGGTGTTGTTTCCACTTAGTCAGTTTGTGTTCGTTGACTATCCTACGAATTTCCGCATTGAGATCTTTGATTCTGGGATTTGATGAGTCTCACTTGGTCACGTTCTCTTGCCATCGCCGCAGCTTCTGCAGGAAAATTCGGACGAATTTCTGGTATTCTACCAGCAGGAATAAAGAGGCTGAATCAATGACCTTGCGAAACTCTCTTTCATCTTTGCTTACGTCTGTCGGAGTGGCGAAGGAGCGCTCTGTATAGTCAGTAAAGCGGTCCCAGTCCGCTTTGGTGAAGTTGATGTATGTTAATTTATCAGTCGTTATGAAGTCGGTCGGTCGTTCAACAGAGAGTAAGATGGGTAGGTGGTCTGAAGCTAATGTAAGCACCGGTCGCCAGATGACAAAGTTAATTAGGCCCGCGTTTGTTATGGAGAGGTCTGGCGAACTGTGGCAGTTACCTGCCACTCTGGTGGGGGTATCTCCTTTGACTGACTGTACAGAATGCTGAGTTGTCTATTTGGTCTGTAATAGCGTGCCCTCTGCTGTCTGTTGGCAAGTTGGAGTGCCAGAGATCGTGATGTGCGTTGAAGTCGCCTAGGATTAGACGGTTATCGCCCCTTAGCAACGCAATAATGTCGGGCTGATAATCTCTAGGACAACACGTGGCAGGAGGAATGTAGATGTTTATGATTTGCAACAACAACAACCGCGTCGACGGTCTTTTCGATGTACATTATACCCATCACAAGTTCGTAAGTCCGATCTTGTGTTCAATTTTGCCTCTTGTATCGCGGCGATTTTGATGTTGTGCGACTTCATAAAGTCAGTTATCTCCGCGATCTTTCCAGCTAATCCGTTACAGTTCAGCTGTAAAATTTTGAAGCGTGTAGGAGGGGAGATAGGGGGCATGCTAGGCGTGAGGAACGGATGCGCTTGCCTAGTTGGAGGTAGACTAAGGCCTAAACTATGTCGCAGTCTAGACTTGACAGCGCCATGGCCGTTGTTGTCTGGCGTGGAAGGCTGTGTACTGCAACAGGAGCCTATGAGCGTCCAAAGGCTACCGTTTGCGAGCCCAGACAACATAAGGGTGCGACACAGGCCAAGTCAATTGTTGCTTTTGACCGATGTCGCAGGCGTATATAATCTTTGCCGACAAACGGTGTACATAGTGAAGGTACAAGAAGGTGGTGTTCCTGGCCCACGTGCAGGCTGGAAGCAGGGGTGGCATTGTGGGCAGATAAAGAGGGGACTGACGCTCGGCGATGCTCACATCTGGCCTATTCCGGAGGGGATAGGAGTGTTGAGCGGCCGTGCGAGATGGAGACGCTGGTGAGCATGAGCGACAGTCGGGAGTGGATGAGGCGGGAATGGCAGCAGTGCTGCCAGTCGTGTAGACTGAGCCACTATTGTGGCTATTTGAAGGGGCGGTAGGGGAGTGCCAGAGCGACGACTACCGCAGGACGCCCTTAGGCGTATACAGCATGGTGCCTCGAAAGTACTAAAGAAAGTACGGGCTCTGTGGATGGCAGGGTTAAGCTCTGAGCATCCAGATTTATGTAGCCATCTCTTACCTTTGGCGCATTGAACCGAATGCGACCGTTTAATATAAATTTTCTTCCAGCAAACGCAGCAGATCCAATCTCTTTGTCCAGGGTTGGGTTCGACCCCAGCCCGTAACAAGAGACAATGGAGCAACCCAGCTACCAGGGTTTGCTCCGAGGATGACAATTTAAGGTTGAGACGGGACAGATTGGACAGGGTTACACTGAAATAACAGCCCTTGGCCGGGTAAAAAAAACCCGGGTCATTCCTGTGCGACAGAACCGGCTGCTGTGGGAATGATCATTTGTTTGCAATTTGGGTTTCTAATGTTTCCTAGAAAATTCGCACAAACTGCACAAAAAGAATGCCATGCCTTAGCCTCGTCCACGAATAGAGCTGAATGGAAACTGGTGCCTTTCAAACGATTTTTAATTTGCGGGGCCACAAACACACCTTTTATTTTAGCATCTGATAAATGTTAAAACGTTGACTTAAGATGATCAATTGCGTGCTTGTTGTCATTTTTCAGCAAAGTCTTTACGAAATTTTTGAAAAGACCAAATTTTAAATGTAAGGGAGGTAGTTTAATTTTATGTTTCTCCACTAGTGGCTGAAATCAACGGTAAATCCAATTCTATCTGGCCAACATTTTAGAGCAATGATCCATACGCCCCCGTCTGTCCCAGTTGCACAAAAAGCAGCAGTACTTCGTCTACCATGCAAATATTTTCTTCCTTGGGGTAGTATTGCTCAAAACGTTTGTGACAACATCTGTAGTATGTAACTTTAATCACAAATCAACTTACTTAACGTAACTTACGTAACTTTAGTCACAAATTGGCGTTCTTTCATCTTTGATGCCAACAGCTCCGGCTTCTCCTTTGTCATCCTATATCTCTGATCCAGTAAGCGGCTTATTAACTATTTCTTGCTGTTGTGGCTGTAGTAGCGACTATTTAACCTGCCTAAACTATCACCGCTTTTATCTAACATTTTCATCAGGCTCTTCTAACGGAAGTCCCAGAAACCTTGCGGCTTCAACACGGGTGGACCAGAGTGAAATTGCTGTTAGACGAGTAGGCTCGGGTGATGAGATGAAAAGATGGTTAGTATCGTGGGGAGACATGTCGCATGCCGGGCAGACATTAAGCATGTCAGGGTTCAGTCTGGATAGGTAAGAGTTTAGTCTGTTACAGTACCCAGAACGAAGTTGGGCCACCATGACGCTTGTCTCCCTAGGCAGTTCGCGTTCCCCATCGGCAACAGGTGGAGCTTGTGTCTGTAGGTCTGCATTCACAGAACGAGAGCTGACAAAGGAGTTTACCGGCTCTGTGTGGATGAGATTGAGAGCCCGCCGATGCACCTTTGGATCAAACGGCGAGAAAATGTGATGCCGAATCTCGTCATAGCGCTTACGGAGAGCTAACCCTTTATAGCTAACCTTGCGGGTTAGGGGTTTAGAATATGCCCGAGGTCGGCATACCGGTCGTAAGAGGCGACTAATATGCACAAAGGTAATGAAGTGCAACTCGATGGTTGATCTACGGATATGATGGCTCTCACCTCTCATTACCCATCTTATCCTTCCTTACGGAAGGAGGGGTGACATGACCTAGAAGGTTTAACTGGTCATAAATCGCTACCACGACAGTCGGGCAGTACCGCAAGGGAGTACCGGAGCGTACCGGGTTCAAATCTGGCCAAGGACTGTTAATTCGACAACACTCCCAAAAACCTTCTCCTGGGAGGCGGCTTTTCGTTGAGCAGGTTCCTGTTCGGATACTGCGGTTTATAGCAGCTGAACAGAAATTGGCTGGTCAACATCTCGCTATGCTCTTTTACACCGAGCATTTTAGCCTCACTGTGAAGGTGATGCTCAGGAGACATACGGAGGCACCCCCGTGGCAGTTCTGAGTGCGGTGTTTTGGCAGGCCTGCAAACCTCCAGTGTGTATCTGCTAGCCCCGGCGACCATACAGGCGTCGCGCAGCTTAGAACCGGCTGGCCGATTGCCTTGTACGTTGCCAGTAACGGTTTTTTATATTTCCCCCAAGTACTTTGGTGGCAATTGCGGCTACATGAGCACCGTAGTTGAACATGTTATCAAACGTGACCTCTAAGATTTTGGGGTGTGTGACGGTCGTAGACGTCTAATTCCATGGTCACCTGCGCTGTCCACGTCGTAAATAAGGTGGCCGAGGACTTGGTCGGTGACAGTGTCAAATTTCGTCCAGCGAAAAAACCCGACAGGGATGGGGGTATGAGTTAACTCTTGAGCACAGCTTGACTACAGAGGGGCCCGTCGCCAGGATCGTGCAGAAGGCGAAGAATCGATCGAGACACCCTCTGGTGAGGAAGGGAGCCTCGATATGTAGTAATTAAACCAAAGCGGGGATAGGACACCACCCTGTGGCACCCCTTGTTTAATTATACGTGATTTTCATCTTTCCCCTTGGCGGTCCAACGCTTTAGACAGGGGGGAAGGTTGAATCCTCCAGGCCGTTAATGAGTTGCGCATAATTGACCGTGTCGAAGGCTTTCGTTTAGTGCGGTGGTAGTGCTATGCAATTTACGGAATCCATGCTGATGTTCGGCTAGTCGCAAGTTAGCGGTGTAGTAAGGGAGCAAGACCGTCTCCAAGGTATTCACTACTGGCGAGAGGAGTGATATTTGTCGATAAGACCCCTCGTTGGCCGGCTTGCCGGGCTTTAGTAGTGGCACCACCTTTGCCTGTTTCCCTTTTTCTGGAATGACAAAGGTGGTCATAGACAGATTGAAGACAGTTGTTAAGTACTTTACTCCCTCTTCTCCGGGATGTTTTAGCATCAGCATGGGTATACAGTCTGGGCCGATCGATTTGGAGCTTTTGGACCCCTGTATGACCTCCTGAACCTCCTTGGTTGTGCGCTTACCTGATGGCTCGTCTTATTTCCTTGTCGACCGGAGGATGCAGTACAAATTGGCGGCAGAAATCGCTCGCGAATCTCTTCGGTTTCGACTGTACCTTATCACCAAAGCTGATGGATATTTTGTCGTTAGGTTTGGTCGGATTTTACCAGGGCCTTTACTCTGTAGTTCTATTCGAAAGGCTATTCTACTCGAAAGCAAAAAGCGATTCTAATACACATAGGCACTCTGTAGTTCGTTAGAATTTACTTTAGAAAATATTCCATAATAGTAGGCACAAATTTCAAGCGCAAAGCAAAATACAAAAACACTTTGCATGAATCTCAAGTGCAGTATTAGGCAGCGCAGTATAACATGTCGCAGTAGCGCTGATGATAAGAATCTCGACTACCACGAGTGCGGTTGCAGGTTCGAACGTAAGTGCTTGCACAAGTAAATTTTAATTCTTTTATTTTATTTTTATTAAATAAAATTTAATTTTTTTAAATATGTAAATACTTCTAATCTGTAAAAATTTTGTTTTCGTGAATTTTTCCAATTTTTTACATAGAATTCTTCAATTACTTTCTGTCAACAGGGATTGCTTAACTCTTTCTGCGATAAAAATGATTTCTTGATGAAAAAAAAAGAATAATTGTTTTATTATAATCATAAGAATATACGCTTTTGTGGATTTTCGTTTACTAAATTGTTTTAGAATAGGATTTTCTAACTTTCGACCATATTGGCATATGCTTTCGAAATAGTGAGTACCAAATTTTCTACAATCGAAAGGGGATAAATCAAATCCGAAGGGAACAGAATGGAACTCGAACAACGAATGCGTTCTACTCGAAATTTTCTTACAGAGTTCGAATCACTCGAAAGCGAACAAATTTTGTTTCGAATAGAACTACAGAGTGAGGGCCAAGGATTTAACAGTGTACCATAGTTTGCCAACACCAGCAGAGAGGTTGCAGGACCTTAGGTGCTCCTCCCATTTATCGCGTTTGTGTTGATCAACCAGTCGTCTGATTTTCGCATTGAGATCTTGAATTTGGGGATCCGTAGGGTCTAAGCGTCGCACATGTTCACGTTCATTTGCCAGGGCCTCTAAGAAAACCAATCCAATCAGCTTTGCTGAAATTAGTGAAGGTGCGATTTTCAGAAGTGACAAAGTCGGTGGGGCCATCTATTGAGAGGACAATCGGTAAATGATCCAAAAATATTTCGAAAACTGTTCTACTTTTAAACTATCTGATTACATATTTGGGATCAGCAGAAAATTCTACATAGGAATAATGTATCAAATGTCAAGGATATTTTTTTTTGCCGGGAAGTGTTATACGTGGTTTTCATCGTTCGCCTCTGAATTCTACCGATGACTGATAATTGGCGGTCCAACGTGTTATGGTTTACCTGCGACTGAAAGTCATTTTAGCTGATTTAATTGCTGGACTTGTGCGGTTGGATAGGTAGTTGACAGTTTGGATTCACCTTCCGGTTTGACGTTTAGCTACGGGAAAGTGCGTGATTTTTGCTGAAGTGGCAGCACCAAATGGTTCAATCCGTTCATAGCAATCATCTGAGAGTAACGACCAATCAGAATGTTCCACCTGGCAATAATCACGCCACGTCAACGGGCCAACGGAACTTTTCCATTGCGCAGTCGCGTTAAGTGAATAAAATTTTGGTACTCTGAGAAAATTCATTAAAGCTGAGTCAACTTGTTTGCAACGCGTTTTGCTAATCTTCAGCATTAAACAAATAATTTGCTTAAAGTATACCAAATATCGGTTGGTAATTATTATAGAGTAAAATCTCAAGGCAATAACTAGTCGGTGCGTTCAAATTCAATCATTAATCAGAGGAAAGAGTGTATTTTACAAATTTCAAGTGCTTAAATATTCATTTATTTCACAACTTTGCCTGGTGTTGAAAATTTACGTTATACGCCCTGAACAAAGTGTGGTGTATTCGTACAGTAAAGTGATTTGTCAAATTTTCTTCGAAGCTGACTGGAACTATTTCAACAATTAAAGCAGTGTTTTGCTGAATTTGCTGTGCATCAAGGTAAAAATGGAAGGCTTTTCGTGATAATTTCCATGAATTGTTGCTAATGCATTTACATTTGACATTACATTTTCTAGGTATTGCCCAGTGTTTGTTGTAATTAAACTAATTGTGTGTGCTAGCAAAATCGTTTAATTATAAAAATAACTATATTTGGATTATTTTACATAAGATAAGTCTTAGTTCGTGTGCTTTCAACACCAAATTTTAATAAATCGGTCGCCCATTCTGGTTAGACGGACGCAAATGTGTATGGCTATTGTGCTACACAAGCGCGAATGAACGGGCCCAATCACTTCTCCATTGCCGCACCTATCACCGCACACCCCAGAGCGCGGCATCAAGCGCCTGAGGCGCCACCCACACCAACGCGCAACAAAGCGCGCAGCAACATCAGTAGGGGGCCGCCCTATCTTAGGCGTCATCCACATCAGCAACGCAACCACAACCGGCACTAATTAAAGCGGGGGCCGCCTTCACATAGGCCCACCGCCACAAACCGCAACAGCAACAACGCGCACCCGGGCGCGCATCAACCAGCAGCAGTAATTACAGCGGGGGCCGCCCTCATATAGGCCCACCGCACGACGACATCCAGCATTGACAACAGCGAGGGCCGCCGTAATATAGGCCGCCGCACTAACCCAGCAACAACAACAACACTGTAGTGACAACAGCGAGGGCCGTCGTAATATAGGCCCGCCGCACTAGCAGCAGCAACAACTGTAACCAGCGGTGACAACAGCGAGGGCCGTCGTAATGTAGGCCCGCCGCACTAACCCAGCAACAACAACAACACCAGCAGTGACAACAGCGAGGGCCGTCCTAATGTAGGCCCGCCGCACTAGCAGCAGCAACAACTGTAACCAGCGGTGACAACAGCGAGGCCGTCCTATTATAGGCCCGTCGCACCACCAGTAACAACAACATAACCAGCAGAGACAGCAACAACAGTAGAGCCCCACCAACGGCCTACTGCAACAAATGGGTGAGATCCAGCCAATTTAATTTACTTAACTATACTAAATGATAAAAAAAAAGAAAAAAATATATATATAAATATAAAAATTCAATATTAAGAATCAAAACTTAAGGAAAGAAAATGATAAAAATTAAACTAAAATATAATTAGAACCTAGGTAAAGAACTCAAATTAGGAAGATAGATTTAACCAAAACTCATTAAAATTAAAAGTTAGTATATTAGGTTAAGGCGGTTATAAATAAAATGCGGTAGTAGAAAATAAGAACCAAACAAAAATTTCTTTATTAAAATAAATGAAAATAATAATAAGAGTTGAATTAAAATCAAAATTAAATTCTAATAACCTTACTTAATAAACCTAATAATAACAAATAAAATGGCCAAATAATAACATATATATAAGCAAATAAAGAAATCAATAATTATCTGAAACATAACATAAAATTTTTTTTTGCAAGCAAAGATTATAATAAAATCAATACATTTTTTTTTGTAATTTGCAATAAATTAAATAAATTTGAACTTCGCATAAATGTCCCATATGTTCTAAAACTCTGTTTGTTTGTAATATCTTCATTAAAATATTTTTGAAAACCCATACAGATGTCAATCGTTTTTTTTTGCTTAAGAATTTTTTTTTCATGTTAACTTTTTCTTGGTTCTAATGAAATTACTCTTCAGCTCATAGTAACACTCTTTCATAAAGTATTTACTGGAAGAGTAAATGTACAAACCGAATATGTAATATTAGACATTGTTCTTTGTTTTTTTTCCACTTAATTAATTAAGAAAATGATTAGTAAATAAAATTTGTATAAAATGGGAATGCTTAATCTCGTGATTTAGAAGGCATATAGGAGGTATAGGTAAGGGGCCATCGAAACCAGGTGCGTCGATGGCCATGGATGAGGGTGGGCCTAGCACCGGGCGTCGCAACAACACCCGCGGCGCCCCCTTATAATGTTCGGCCTCTTTTTTTTATTTTTTTCAGCATGGTAACCTGCCATTTCCGGTTCGTTTTTTTTATTTTTTTTTCAGGGTTTCTTTTCCGGTTAATTTAAATTTATCTTTGTTTTCCTTTTTCCGTTCGTTATTTCATAAACCTCCTAAGAGATTTTTGCGCCAAGCTTCTCTTCCAATTTGTGGTGTGCCGATTTGAATTTTTCCCTACAAATTGGTGGGACCTACAGTTTTTTGCCGACTCCGAACGGCATCTACAAAGGAGACGAATTTTTGCTGAGAAGCCTGTCATGGAAGAAATACACTCGGAGAGTTTGCCAAACCACTGCCGAGGGGCGACCCCGTTTTGAAAAACTTTTTTTCAAATCACTTTTGATGTTACCTGTACCAGGGCTCGAACCATGGACCTTCGTTGTGGTAGGCCGGCAACACTACCTTCACACCACGGCGGCCGCCAGAGTTAGTTTCGCTTTTGGTTATTTTTGAATTTTGATTTTCATTTTAAATATTTTGTTTGCCGTTTCTTTTAATTTTTAATTCAATTTTCCGGGTTTTTTATTTGAGTTTGAAATTTGAATGTCAACGGTCTGTCCGTGGCATCCGGTGTTTTAACCGGATGTTGTTTTAAAAGTTGTTTTGCGCGGTTTTGTGCATTTCCCCGCGTATTTAAAGGCACGATTAGACCTTTTTTCTGTTTATGGCGCAGGACGGTAAGGTTGGCAAGAACCCACCCCAGCCGACAATGACTAGCCACAGTGCGACCTCATATCGTGCCGACCGCCTTCCTTACTGCTCCACTTTGTTGCGATACCATAACAAACGCTTTAGACAGGGGGGAAGAGTTAAGTCTTTCAGGTCGTTAATAAGTTGCGCATGTTTGACTTGATGGTTGATCTACGGATATGATGCCTCTCACCTCTGATTACCAACTTTTTTCATCCTTACGCAAGGAGGGGTTGTGATGACCTAGAAGTTTTCAATGATCACACCAAATTGCTCCTACGACAGTCGGGCATGTACCGCAAGGGAGTACCGGAGCGTACCGTGTTCATATCCGGTCAATAACTGTCAATTCGACAACAATCCCCAAAACCTTCGTGGAGTGTTTTTGTAGCTAAAAACAACCACAAAATCGTCTCTTACGCCGACGATTGCACGATTCTGTCTAGTGGCCCCTCCGTATATTAGATGTGCTCAATAAATAATTCATACCTACCGTCCTTGTCCGGTTTCTTCGCTGGGCAAAATCTAGAACTGTGGTGGACTACACACATCCCAAAATCTTAGAGATCACGTTTGATAACAGGTTCAACTAGGGTGCTCATGCAGCCTTGATTGACACCAAACTACAAAGCCACAAAAAATTCTACATACGTACAAGACAATTGGCCAGCCGATTCTGAGCTTTCCGTCGCCAATATTGTAGCCGGGGCTAGCAGACACATACTGGAGGAGGATGTAGGCCTGTCAAAGCACAGCACTCAGAACTGCCACGGGATGTCTCCTTATGTCACCTCCACAACGAGGCACAAATGCATAGTGAAATGTTGACCAGGCAATTTCTGTTTAATTATTACAAACCGCAACACCCGGACAGGCGCTTTATCGACAAAAAAACGCCTCCCAGGAGAATAAGGAGACAACTCCGTAATCACTATGATGAAACCCGGCACCAAATTTTCACGCCGTTGGATCCATAGGTGCACCGACGGGCCCTTGATCTAATCCACACAGAGTCGGTAATCTCCTCTGTCAGCTCTCGCCCAGTAAATGCCGTCATTCAGCTCCACCTATTGCCGAAGAAAAATGCGAACTGAATACTGAAACAGCTGAAACCAGAGACAAACAATAACTGCTATTTTAATTTTCCGTATCGAAAACGTTTCTCAAATTCTACAGGGCGTCGTAGTTTAGTTGTTAGATTGTTCTAACAGCGGCTTTGATGCAGGTGCTCGGGTTCGTATTCCAGTGTCCGATAAGGGGCCTGATGAGAAGTTGGTGACTTCGAAACATGTCATCCCATACTATCCCTGTGCAAATGTTGTAATTTTTCTCTGATATCAATTAACAAACTTCTTTATTTTTTCTTTAAATGGTCATCTAACCGCCTGGGCGTTTTGACCGTCCAACATAGCTCGCCAGTCGTTTCTTCGTTGCGCGAACTGGCTCCAATTGGAAACACCGCGGGACCGCAAATCGGTCTCCACTTGGTCTTTCCATCGGAGTGGCGGTCTCCCTCTTTCTCTGCTTCCGCCGAAGGGTGCTGATAAGAATACCTTCTGGCCTGGCGCATCTTCGCCCATGCGCACAACGTGGCCTAGCCAGCGAAGCCGCTGTGTTTTAATTCGCTGAACTATGTCGGCGTCTTCGTAGAGCTCATACAGCTCATCATTATATCTTCTTCGGTATTCGCCGTCGCCAACGCGTAAAGGTCCCCAAATCTTGCGGAGAACCTTTCTCTCAAATACTCAGAGAGCCGCCTCATCAGATGTTGTTAGTGTCCACGCTTCTGCGATCAGTGACTTATAGGGTGTTATTTTCATTCGTCGAGAGAGGACTTTACTTTTCAATTGCCTACTCATTCCGAATTAGCATTTGTTTGCAAGAGTAATTCTTCGTCGGCTTTCTAGGCTAACATTATTGTTGGTGTTAATGCTGGTTCCCAGGTAAACGAAGTCCAAGGCGCGAATGCGCTGACTCTTTGCATGATGACAGAAGGTACTTCGTTTTGTTCTTGTTCACCCCCAAACCCATTTTTTCCGCTTCTTTTTCAATTAACAAACAAACATTAAAAATTCGAGCACTGCTCCAACAACAATTACCCTAACTATAATTGATACAGGTACAGTGCGGGTGCATAACAAATAACACGAAAGTGTTGATATGCGAAAAGCTCGGCTGAATCTGAAACTGTTAACAATTAACAAACAAACATTAACAATTCGAACACTGCTCCAACAAAAATTACCCTGGATGAATTTTTGCTGAGAAGCCTTCCATGACAGAAATACACTCGGGGAGTTTGCCAAACCACTGCCGAGGGGCGAGCACGTTCTTGAAAGAAACGTTTTTCAAACATGTTTGATGGTACGTGTCCCTTGACTTGAGCCTGGGACTTGTGGTGTGGTAGGTCAGCAACACCGCCAGCCACGGCGGCCGTAATTACTTACGTACTAGCAGTGTGACCAGGTTAGCCTTTTCGAGGCTAGATTTAGCCTTTTTTTGGTCCTTTAGCCTCATAGTTTTGGTTTTAGCTTCGTGGCTTTTTTCTAGCCTTTTTTTACTCCAAACCTGTTCTGGTCCCAACACCATATTTTTCATACAAATTCGAGGAATATATAGAAATAAAGTTGAATAAAGGAAGTGTTGATGACGAAATACAGAAAATTATTCGTAAAAATTGTCAACTACTTTTAATGGTGTTGATAACCCAGTTGTGACATAGCCTATCTGATAAATTGAACTTTACAAAAGATACATTTTTTTCAGTTGATAATTCTTTGAAAGTTACAAAGCCGGATGTATTTTCTCACTTTCAAAAAGTTAATAACCGTACGGTGTGACTAGCACTGAATTTTGGGCGGAAGTCCGAGAACATAAAAATTCATTAAATGAACCCCCTTTTTTCGAACTGGTCGAATTTTAAGTTACCGTGATCTCATCTCTATGATAAATACCGAAATTTGTACGCAGACTTAAGCTCTTCTGATTCTTTAAAAATTACTAGTCAAGAAAAAAGTTCTTGATATGTGTTGAACCAAGAATAGTTCCTTCAAGTTATGTCTACAGCTTTATATACAAATAGTTTAAACTAAAATAAACATTTTAAATGGATTTCGTAAAAAAATGTGTGACTTGTTTTTAGCTTCTTTTTTTCTTAATTTTAGCCTTTTCTAACCTTTTTATTTTGCCGATTTAGCCTCTTTTTTTTCTAACACCTGGTCACACTGCGTACAAGTGTAATAGTCTATATGATTCAACTGCTCATGCATATTTTGCTGAACTTATTTACAGAGACGGGTACGAATCTTGGCTGTTAGGTCTTCGTATTGTGCTAACATCTAAAACGCTTTATTCATCTTCAGTTTGGCTGTTTTTTAGCTACAAATTGCTTAATTTAAAGACGTATAATGATTTTATGGAAAAAGTGCCCATCAACATCGAGATTAATTGTTTTCCAAATTAACAAGTGGTTTTCTTGAGAATAAATGAGTCGATCTTGATGGCAGGGGCCTATAAAAATTTTTGACATAAATGTCACTTAGGCGGTTTTTGCATTTGTGCGTTACGCGGTTTTGCATTGTCACCGACAATAAACTGTATATATTTTTAAAAAAAGGAGGCGGCGCCACACTCAAAGGATATACAAAGTTTAATTCTAGTATACTGAACGCCATGGGTGGTAAAGAATGTGTGTTTGGCCCCAGCCTCGCAAAGTTCAGTCTCTACGATGGCACTTCGCCATATGGTTCGATTTCTCCGGTGCCCGAAACAAGATCATATCCAGGTTTACGCACAAAGATCCACCAGGCAACATAGCTGTCCTCCGATCGAAAAGTAAGCAACCAGATCTACCACATTGTGATAGATGGACGGCATGCCTCTAGCGTCAAACGACAAAACAGGTGCAGCAAAAGGGAGCATATGGGACACTGCCTTCAAGGCCACGGTAAGAGCGAGTGCAACGAAGAGTGTATGTGAATACTAATATTAATCATCTAGAAACTATTATGAAGGAAATAACCAAATTTATTTCAAATAAAAATTTGTTTGGCAACGAAAAAAAATATTTCTCACCTATAACAATTATCAAGCAACGTAAAAAATAAACTCTGACAATAACCATTATTTCCAAAAAATAAAATAAACGTTTAAAAAACTTTAATCCTCAAAAAATAAAATAAACGTTGACGTATTTTTTTCTTCATCGAATAATTAGGTCTGTTCAATAACAAAATATTATTACTGGAAGTTACGAATTCTTACTAACTTTTTCTGTCAAGCGTTCATTAACTCGAAAGATTTGTAAGAGAAAAACGAATTTATATGAGGTAATATTACGTCGAATTTTTTGCTGTATACACACACACAATTCATGTGTTTTGTTTTTCCTTTGGCGGCTTCTCCTGTAAGATTGCATAGCATTTTTTTATTTTGACAGAAGAAGCCACTGCTCATATGTTCTTATGAGATCACCTGTGAGTGAATTCGCCTTGCCTTTTTACTAGTACATTTCTTGCTGGTAAAAATTTGTAGACTCAAAGAATTCGCTGTCAAACCCTAACTTAAATAAAATTAATAAAAATTTTTTTTTTCTATTTTTCAAAAAATAAAAAAAATTAAATTTACATAAATGGAAAGAAAATGGAAATGTTCTACTATGTGATAAAATTCAGTTTATCTGTAAAATCTTTACATTCTTGCTGGCAGGAGGACGCTCCAACGGCTAGACAACGTGGCGCAGTGCCAGAAGGCCAAGTTGTTTCCCTAATCAAAAAATAAAAAGTGGTTATTTTTTAAATTAATTTTAGAAATTTGTCAATCGTTTTTTTGCTTACCAATTTTTGTTCATTTACTTTTATGTTAAGTTTTTCTCTTCAAATGAAATTACTCACTCACAGTAACACTCTTTTCTAAAGTATTTACTGGAGAAGTAAATGAACAAACCTATTATTATGAAGCAACGTTTATTCGACAAAACTTAAAACTGTTATGTCTCTGGATTAAACTCTTACCTATCCACACTGAACCCTGACATGCCAAATGTCAGCCATCTATTTATCTGCTCAACTGGGTTTTGTTTTGCATATCACGTCAAGTCTCTCTCGGTTTTCCGAAAATAAAAAGGACTGCATAAAGTCCGTCATATGGATGTGTCAATGATTAGCGAACTGAATCCTTTCCTACGAAAACATGAGATGCAGTGCTTAACGTTGGTGACACAAAAACTTTTGGTGCAGAATGATGCGTTCTTGTTGTTGTCTGTGTAGAGTTGAAGCGCTATTGTTCACACGAAGCCTGAAAGTGGCCATGGGTATACGTACCGGATCATTTCTCGCTAGGATATGGTCGAAGGTGCCTCTACTGGCCAGCTCGTCTGCTCTGCAGTTGCCTTCAATATCCCTGTGTCCAGGTACCCATATAAGGCTGATATTGAAGTGCTGAGACATCTCGTTAAGAGATCTGCGACATTCAGTGACCGACTTTGTGTTGTTGACGAATGAGCCCAAGGCCTTTAGTGCGGCCTGTCTGAGAAAATAAGAACCCGTTTGCCATCCTTAGGTATAGGCACCAGATGGTTCACAACCCTGTGTATTGCCAGCATTTCCGCTTGGTACACACTACAGTGATCAAGAAGGCGGAAAGAGACCTCTAAACCCAGATCCGGTAAAAAAATGCCCCCTCCCAATTTCCCATCAAGCTCAGAGCCATCGGTGAATATGTTGGTGGCACCCGGGACCGTATGTTGCCTAATCTTGTCGTGACTGTATGTCCACTACATAGTTCGTAACGAATAAGTTCATTCCGTACAATAGTCAGTGCGTGATGGTATTGGGACTGGGGCGTTAGTACTCAGGATTGTGGCATGCCCACTATCTCCATTTAACCAGAAACCGGCTTCCCTAATACGTAGAGCAGCGATACTTCCTTCGCAGCCAGATCAAGAGGTGCTAGGTACAGCATTGTGTTGAGTGGTTCCGTCGGAGTAGAACAAAGAGCCCCGATTATGCAGAGCTCCGACTCCTTTGGACTTTTTGCAGCAGTTTGAGGTAGGTATTTTTAGCTAATGCAGGCCACCAGGCCAGGAGACCATATAGAAGAATCGGGCGCACAATGGCTGTATATATCCAGTATACCACCTTAGGGGAGAACCCCCAGGAGACACCAATTGCCCTTACACGTAAACAGCGCCGCTATTGCCTCTAGGCTCGTTCTATTATGTAGTCACTCCAGAGCAACTTCCTATCTAGAATGAGTCCTAAATACTTGAATTTGTCGCTAAACGCTTAAAACTTACCCCTAAATCTTGGCGGTGTTAGATTCGGCTATTGTTGTTGTTGTTGTAGTAACGAGAAAAACACTCCCCGAAGGTTTTGGAGAGTGTTGTCGAATTAACAGTCCTTGGCCGGATATGAACCCGGTACGCTCCGGTACTCCCTTGCGGTACTGCCCGACTGTCGTGGTAGCGATTTATGACCAGTGAAACCTTCTAGGTCATGTCACCCCTCCTTCCGTAAGGAAGGATAAGATGGGTAGTGATAGGTGAGAGGCATCATATCCGTAGATCAACCATCGAGTTGCACGTCATTACCTTTGTGCATATTAGTCGCCTCTTACGACCGGTATGCCTACCTCGGGCATATTCTAAACCCCTAACCCGCAGGGGGGTTGGATTCGGTATTTTGTACTTCCTCGTTGTTGTTGTTGTGGTAACGACAAAAACACTCGAAGGTTTTGGGGAATGTTGTCGAATTAACAGTCCTTGGCCTGATTTGAACCCGGTACTCTCCGGTACTCCCTTGCGGTACTGCCTGACTGTCGTGGTAGCGATTGAAGCAGTGAAACCTTCTAGGTCATGTCACCGCTCTTCCGTAAGGAAGGATAAGATGGGTAATGAGAGGTGAGAGGCATCATATCCGCCGATCAACCATCGAGTTGCACGTCATTACCTTTGTGCATATTAGTCGCCTATTACGACCGGTATGCCTACCTCGGGCATATTCTAAACCCCTAACCCGCAGGGGTTTTATCCGGATTAACCTGCAAACCTGAGGCTTTGGCCCAGTTTGATATTTTGGATAGTGCCTCTTCCATTAAACTGCAGAGGGTTTGCGGGAATTTTCCCCGCATGATGACACAGATGTCAACAGCATACGCGATCACTTGGTGACCTTCTGATTCCATGATGCGTAGTAGGCGAAGAGAGAACACCTCCCTGCGGGGTGCCTCTGTTAACGAGACTATGAATCACGCTACCACCTAGCTCTGTTTTAATCCGCCTATGAGTTAGCAGATTTTAAACAAACTCCACCAGGCAAACGTCAACCCGCAGATCCGTCAGCGGTGAATTGATGGCTTCTGAAAGAACGTTTTTGAAGGCGCCCGCTATGTCTAGAAATGCCACCAGTGTGTATTCCTTGAGGTCGAGTGACTTTTGATAACGAATACCAGTGAGTGCAAGGCAGTGTCAGTTGACCTGCCCTTAGTATCGGCGTGTTGAACTTGCGATAGAAACATAGGTCAATCAGCCTCCGAATATAGTCTTTAAGAGTTTTAAAAAGAAAAGAAGATAGGCTTATAGGCCTATATTCATTCGGTTTCGAGTGGGAGGTTTTCCCCGCTTTCGGGATAAAAACCACCTTGACCTCTCTCCACGATGCTGGTACGTAATTGACCCTAAAACAACTTATAAACATCTCTTTTAGCCAGGGCTTTATAAGTTCGACAGTGTTCAGGCCTGGCGTCTTATAGGGCTTGAAGGTGGATAGAGCCCAATCTAACTTTTTATCATCTTTGATTTCGTTTATTAGCTGACCTGAGGGTAACTTAGCTGACCTGAGGGTAACTTATCTTTCGTATGTTCAGTTTCGTCTTGTAAACAGCCCATGATGATTCATGTCCGTCGTGTTGGCTTTATTAAAGGCCGTCCTGCAGGCCTTCCTGAGCTTATCAAGATCAGATGACCACCATTGTGGTTTGGGTGTTTCCGTTACCTTCCTAGTTGGTAGCCCAATCTAAGGCAGTCCTACATAGCTGACTGAAGTTGTTGACGAGCACGTCCAGCTCATTTTTATTCGTTGGGGTTCGCACCCCTTTAAATAACATTTTACCCATAAGCTTCTAGTAGTATCCCCAGTTAGTTCTTCTAACATATTTTATATATTTTTTTTTGGGTTTATGTGTGTCTCTGATACAGAAAGCTTGTAAACCTATGGTCATGCATAGGAGTGGGAGGTAGTATGAAGATCAAAAGTGAAAGGAAAAGTTGTTAGAAATAGAAGAAGCCTGTCCTATCAGGTGGAGTCTTCCCATTTATTCCGCGCAACTTGTGGGAAACCATGGGCGCCGTGCTGACTCCTATCTTCTTACGGCGCCCCCAAAACCTGACTTAAGTCCGTCATCTAGTTGTCAAACATCTGGGTTTTGTCCATGACTAGACTCCCACTCTCCCCCGTTTACGCAAGCGCAACACCCACGCCAAAAAAAGAAAAAAAATTAGAACTTCATGTCTAAATACCTAACCCCATCAGACAATAAATTTTATCTTAACTCTAATGGCTAACTCCTCGTTAATAATGCTCAAAATTTAGATTTGTGTTCATTTTGGAACAGATTTGAATATACGTATGTAGATATGTACGTGTGTTTATGATATGCTACGAAAAAGAATGTTATTAACAGTGGTAAGAAAATGCACTCACCTGTTACACTCCCGTCACAGACGTTGGCGCCAAGCATGCTGATGAAGAGAGGGCTACATTTGGTCATACACACACAACAATTGCATACATACATACATATATTTGCATATCAACCTTCAGTCACGGTGCTGAGGTCTTTATTATTTCTTTTTGTAATCACTCAGCAGCGAGTGGGACACTTATAGTCCAATTACCTACCGACGCACGTACGTAGTACGTGTCAGCTGACACGACCTGTCTTATGAGAGTGCCAAATAAACGAACACTCGCCGACGTTAAATTTTTCCGTATACGTAGTACGTAGCGTAGAAATCAAAGAAATTTTGATTTTTTCCGTAAGAACTTGTCAGCTGCTTGCTCTCTCATATGACAGTGTTGCCTATTCATACGTGTGTATGCTGGTTATGGATCGTTTGCAGTTGCTCTACAAAAATACCTCAAAATACCTTTTAAATTTTCGTAATAATGTTGAAATAACCTGAAATTACGAAATTAAGTTGTTGCGTTTAAATAAATTGACTGGCTAGAATTATTTAATATTAATTTCGGGCACTCATAAAATGAAAAATAATTGTTTCAAAAGTACACGTTTGAGTTAGCATGCATGAAAACTGATCAATGGCAACATTGTATTGAATGTAAACAACAGAAAATGGCTGATTTTTCCGTTGGCGCCAAGGGCATAAGATTCCCTCAAACGTACGTACGTGCGGGATGCGTAACCGTACGTTACACACGTCGGTGGGTAATTGGACTATTAAGCGGCAAAAATTAAAATTGGAAAATTATATGAGAGCCGGGAATGTGTGAGAGCGTGGTGCTCCTGTTCTCCGCTGGTCGATTTCGCCCAAAGAAGAGAATAACGATTTGGAGGCTTAGAAGTCAAAACGTGTTGTTCAGCCGTACGTGGGCCGCGAGCGACAACAAATTTTTAAAATTTAATGATATTTATCACCAGAATAAAAATATAAAGGGGTTAAAAGGTAAATCAAAAATATGTTTAATGTGACTTGATCGCCAGTATAAATAACCGTGAAAAAAAATCCAACAAAAAAAAGGTAAAAAATAAACAAATAAATCGCGGAATAAACTCTGCCAAAACAAAAGTATAAGAGGAGCGAGTGGTAGAAAACTAGTTAGAATTTAAAGTGTAAATGTAAAGTAAAATGCAAAACTACAATTTAAAAAAAAAAGTACTCTGAACCTCAATAAGGTAAAAAAAAATGTTATCTATAAATTATAGTAAATGTAAAAAAACCAATTTTAAATGAAAACGAATACTCTATGGTGAAAGTATGGTTTTTGTGAATTTATCTGTTGTTGTTGATGTTGGGGAGTGCGCCGTTGTGCTCCGACGCTCGTAGCGCAGATGCTATCACTGGTGGCGTCGACGTTAGCCACTTGTCCCAAAATGTCGCGTTCTCGCTGCTGTTCCTCTCCCTCGCTGTTAAGATCTTCAAACTCGGCTGTCCAAAGGTTATTGAACCCTTTGCTTTGTGTGCTGGGGCAGCTGTTGTATACCATTTTGCATAGACGGTCGCTTACTTCGATGTATATATGTTTGTTCTTGTAGTCGGTGAAGCGAAATTTTTTATTGGGATGTGGTTGTTGTTGTTGATGTGCACCTACTCCTTGGCGGCTATTTATATATCATGGACAAAGCGCTTGTGTCGTTGTTGGTGAGTTTACCTTCAGGGCTTAAACCGAGCCATCCTGTGTTATCATTGCTAGGGGGGTGCAGTCCCTTGGTGTTACCATTGCCAATTTAATACTTGTCAGCCAAGTCTGCGTAGATATTAAAAAGTACGCCTGCAAAAATGGAAAAATTTATTAGGTTACGACACCTTTGGAACATTCATCTAGAAATTCACCGGGCAAATGGCTGTGCATGCCTGTATATACGTATGTAGAACCGCGTATGCATATCCATAGGATTTTCGGTACGTACTCACATATGTATGTATGCCTCCACTTACCACGGCATGTTTAAGGCAATAAGTCCTACCACTTACCTTCCTGCTGTCTCTAGGAACTGGTATACCTCGCGGTACTTGGGTACCGTTGAATTAGGTACGGAAATCACTTAAAAAAGTCAACTTAATTTGTATTTTTTTTTTGTATGAGCACTTCACTTCACATGTAATCGCAGCTTTATAATAACCGATATTACGCTACGCAGTCACTTTTGTAACTATACCCCGGCTGGAAAGGTACTCCGTTTCTCAACCTTTAGCCCGTATACCGGTGCACGTCATGTAAGATCACTCTTAAGTACTTTTGTACTTTTTGTATGGTTTATAAATACATATATACCTGAACTGCATTATCGAACTACAGGGTCAGAGTGACAGTTGCATGAAGTTAGGCATGGGCAGTGAATTATGTACATGTGAACGTGGATATGAAGGCTGTCGTTACAAATCTTGGGGTGGCGATGAACCTTGTGAAGGAGTGGCGCCTCGAGATTTGTGACGAACATTTGCATTTTCTCGTGAACCTATTCGCCCGCCACTACGCGAGCCTGAACGTAACGTGAATTTGTCGATTTTTTCACTGAGATCCAAGAAAATAGCACGAAGTTCATTGACGCTGCCGGAAGATGTTAATTCAAAGCGGTTGAGTTGTTGTAAAGCGGTAGCATCAGGAGCTGACCCTGTCAACGCTACAATAACCGGTTGGGCAAACTCTGGTCAAAGCTTGATCTAGAAGCTTTTGAGAGCAGCATCGCCCAGCGTGTTCCCGGCCACATGCCTCATCTCGAAGAAAAGTTCCGACGGTTTTTTGTCTCCAAGTGTAAGCTCCGAGAGCACACGGTTAAGGCGTTGGTGTTCCCTGTCGGCGAAGTTCTCGACTATTTTTGTTTTAATGTTGCTGCGATGACTCCGACTAGTTTACTTAAAACGTTTGGATCGATGACCGCTAGTACGGTTGCCGTTTTTTTCCTGTCAGCCTTTATCATTGTTTACCCGTACTAGTTTGGCATCTTCTTTTGCGAATCGGAGTGGAAGGCAGTGGATGAATGTACTCCGAGAGAGTGTAATGAAGGAAATCGCGTTCAGAGTTGCTTTAAAGTAAAAACTACAACTAAAAACTTCAATTTAAACTGAAATTTACATTCTGCAGGAACTGATAAGGTGTTATAACTGCTTTATATTCAATAATTTGGGTGTTTTAAGTCTTCACGTTCAATATTGCAGCATTTAAATTTCATTGTTTTATTATTGCATACAATTCATTGGTTTGTGTGTGTGTGCAGATTCGGAGTAAGTTGCGCTACTAGTAGACATACACTATGCCTATATACCTGAAGCACTAAAGCAGAATTTCATAGAGGTAAACCATGCATGCCTCAATGTTCTTACTCGAATATATGGTTTTGGAAGCCTAGCCTTTACTACGGATAAAGATTGATGTTGCATCATGTGTGTTGCTTGAGATGTGTCCGAAAGGTATTCATTGTTCAGTGACATACTTACTATGTAGCCGTTCGTAGTGCACGCGTTTGCCGATCATGTCAGGGTCACCACCTTCGGAGGTTTTTGGTTGAGTGTACCCTCTCAGAACTCGATAAATTGATAAGATTTTAACTTTCTTATAAGGGGATGAATGCAGTTCGCAAGAAACGCCATTTTTTTTATTTTTGACATGCAAGCCAAATTTCAAGCTATTTTTATTTGAAACCTTTGGGGAGTGTTTTTGTCGTTACAAATAACAACAACAACATCATTTACCGATTGTCCTATCAATCCATCGCCCCACCGACTTTGGCATCTCTGAAAACCGTACCTTCACTAATTTCAACAAAGCTGACTGGGTTGATTTTCTTAACTTTACGGACAGCTCCTTCGCTGCTCTTCCCATCCCGTCTGACGTACGAGATGGGGAAAGAGCGTTTCGCGTGGTCCTAGTTCCAGCCTCAAATCAATACATTCTGTCGGAGAATTAATGAGGTACGTCCGCACTTCCCTGCAGGGGCAGCGGCCCTGTCAAATGAACCAGATCATGTGCGACGCTTGGGCCCTACGTATTCTCAAATTAAGGATCTTAATGCGGAAATCATATGGCCGGTTGATCAACACAAACGCGCCAAGTGGGAGGAGCACCTAAGTTCCTGCAACCTCTCTCCTGGTGTTGGCAAATTATGGTCTACTGTCAAATCCTTGTCCAATATGGCTAAACCTTACGACAAAACATCCATCGCCTTCGGTGATAAGGTTCAGTCGAAGCCATAGAATTGAGCGAGCGCTTTAGCCGGCAATTTTTATTGCATCCTCCGCTGGATAAGGAAATCAGACGCGCCACCAGGAAAGAGCACAAACGTGAAAATAGTCAAGCGCTCATTGCCATCACCACCAAAGAGGTTCAGGGCCAGACGGAATATCCATGCTTTTGACACGGATAATCACGTGCAACTTATTAATGTCTTTGAAGAAGTAATTCTTCCCCCCTGTCTAAAGCGTTTGACCGCCAATTATCTGAGTGGTCGGCAATCATTGGTGGAATTCAGAGCCGAACGATCAAAACCACATATCATTAAGCAAGGGGTGTCACAGAGTGTCCTATCCCCGCTCTTGTTGAATTACTCATATCTAGGATCCACGCTCCACCAGAGGTTGTCTCTCTCTTTCGCCGACGATCTGGCACTGTCACCGACTAAATCCTCGCACACCTTATTTACGACGTGGACAGCCCAGGTGAACATGCTATTAGACGTTTACGTCGACGGCACCAAGCTTCCGACTGTAACACATCCCAAAATATTATGGATCATGTTTGATAACATGCTCAACTAAGGTGCTAATGCAGGCTCGATTGCCACTAAAGTACGAAGTCGCAACAAAATACTAAAGTCACTAGCAGCACTTAGGGAAAATACAAAGAAACGTTGCTGGCAACGTACAAGACTCTACGTGTTCAATATGGTCGCCGGGGCTATAAGATACCTACTGGAGGAAGTGCAGGTCTGTAAAAACACAGCACTCAGAACACCCTGGGGTGTCTCCTTATGTCACCTGAACACCATCTAAACAGTGGGGCAAATATGCTCGGTGTTAAAGAGCATAATGAAATCCTAATCATGCAATTCATGTTCAACGTTTACAAATCGCACCACCCGAACAGACACGTGCTTATTGAAAATCCGCCTTCCAGGAAAATAACGAAACATCTCCGTTAGCATTATTATGAAATGCGGCACCACATATTGTCGCCAACATCCACACAGAGTCGGTAAACTCCTTTGTCAGCTCTCGCCCAGGAAATGGCGTCCTTCAGGCAACTGCTCCACTTGTTGCCGAAGAGGAACACGAACTGCCTAGGGAGACAAGAGATAGATTAAACTCTGACCTATCCATACTAAACCCTGAGTTCCAAATATTTTTTCAGCATGTGGTGTGTCTTCACATTGGGCTCACTTTGAGGCCGCTTTCCAGTTCGCCTAGGGATTGAAGATGCTTACCTGTCGTCGTAAGAGTGCTGTCGTCGGCATAGGGTGTTGTTAGGTTCCACAGTAGGAGGGCTCCTTCAATGTCGAGAAAGATACCAAAAGTGAAGTCCTTGAAGGCCAGGTATTTCGAGAGGTTTTGTGTTTACAAATTATTCCTAATATGCGCATCCAGTATTCTCCTGAAGGAGAATCGATCTAACGCTGATAAGCCTAAAATCATTTGGCCTCGAGTGCGAACCTTTACATACTTAAGGTGTGAATACTATCTTCGCCTCAGTCCTCAGCAAGGGACAGCATGTCGGAATGTGTATTTGAAGTTCAGCGGTGAACATATTATCGGGCCCCGGATATTTAAATGGGTCTAAAGTTTTGATAGTCCATTCAACACTTTGAGGGTTAGTTAACTTCCCCAGGGATGGGTAGTATCTTTCTCTTTTTAGGATAATGGTGGTTTGTGGCACAGCCCGGAAAGTACGTGTCCATTAGAATTTAGATAGAACTTTACGTAGTCTATTGCTTCTGAGGAGTCTTGTTGTTGTTGTTATCGACAGTGCTTCGCTTTGCCTAATGAGCATGATTACTCTGAGTATCGTCATCAAGCTCTTCCAACTGAAGTCCAAGGAAGCGAGCATTTTAACAGGGTTAACTAAACAGGTAAAGAGATGTTTAGTATCATGTTATGTTTACTGCCTATTTGAAAAGTTTATTCCTAAACGTAAATTAACTTAAGGCTCTGAAAAATAGGAAAACGCGATCATTTAATTTATATAAAAAATCCGGATTAAACAAACATTACTTACTGTATTTCATTCTACGTCAGAAGTACATAGATTTAAATAAAAAGTGATATAAAGCTTATATCTCTAAAACCAAAAGAGACATTATTCTCAATCCAAAGTCATTTTATGGTTTCGTAAATTCTAAACGTAAAGTATCAGGGTTTCCCTCAGCCATGAAATATCAAGGCATTATATCTAGCGATAATCAAGATATCGCAAATTTCTATGCTCAATTTTTCACTTCTAACTATTCTGCCGTCACCAATTTAAACTTTCAAAACTATCCCTATAAGCTACACGGGATAAATTTAATTAATGCACCAATTATATGCGCCAAAGATGTTATAAATTACCTTTAAACCTTAAAAGAATCTTTTAAATATGGTCCTGATAGGATTCCTACATGTTTCTTGAAAAAGTGTGCGAACCATATTTACCAACCCCTTACCAATTTGTTCAATCTATCACTAAATTGTGGTGTTTTGCCAACTGCGTGGAAAGAATCGTTTCTTCTACCGTTGCATAAAAGCAGGAGTAGGTCTTCTATAGAAAACTATCGTGGCATAGCAAAGCTTTCTGCCATCCCAAAATTGTTTGAAGTTATTGTTACAAATCAAAAACACATGGCTCGCCGTGGCAAATGGAGACTCGACGTCGATTTGGTAGGAGATAGGGTCAGATATCGCTCGGTGCACACATTAAGCACATTTAATAGTGTGTAAATCTTCTTCCATCAGACGCAGTAGTGCGAGTGCGAAAACACGTCCAAAAATGTCGGACGGTATCAGAACACGCGTATATGTCCCAGGAATCATAATCCGCATCCGGAGTACAATCACTTTTAGTAGTTTGCAAGATATTTGCAAGCAAGGTCAACAATTTTCTGTCATTTCCATGTTATGAAAAGCTTCTTTATTTATTCGATAGTATTAAATACAGCTGAAAATATAAATTGTAAGTTTATGGTTGAAAAACAGATTTATATAAGCACTTATCTATCCTCTGGAAAGTCCAAGGGATTGGAATGGTCTCTTAGAATACGTCGAGGTATCTTCTCTTTACGTTTTCAGTCACTTTGACTTATTAAATAAGCAGAAATAGTAAACACACTAATTTTTTGAAGAAAAGTTGTCTTTTTAGCTAAAAAGTAAAGTTTGTTGCTTTGAGAACAGCTGTTGCGAACTTAACTTCGAGCATAATCTAAATCGCATGAATTGTATCACACCTCAAACTAGTTCGTATGATTTGCAATTTCGGTACCGGAATGAAATCGGGCGATTTCTAGCACATGCCTGATTGTTCCTCTCCAACTCATTTTAATATTTGGTTATGTTCACATCCAAAAGATTTATAGGTATCACAGTCTAACCAGTAGTAAAATGAGCACCAATCAGCTGATCATATTCACCTTTAGGACGGGATTAGGGTTGCAGCAACACTTAAGGGCATTTCAGGGTTTTGTGTTGCTAACTTAATTAGGTGAATAAATTATTTTAAAAGAGGATAAATTGTTTTCGTTTTAAGTAAAAATATGCTTATATTAATTGGTTCAATATAATAATGCTTTCTTTGTATGTCAAATGTGTTCCAAAATATGTATAGGTTAGTACGTACTTACAAGTGCCCACTTGTACAAAAAGGTTGTTGAAAAAAGAATTAACCGGTTTAACTAGGTATCTGATCGTATTGCGGTTTTTCATGTGAGTTTGTTACATTTGAATATTTTACACAAAACTATTGCTAATTTCTCTGTACTTTAGCTTAAAAAAGGTTTTCGCCCAAACCTTCGAAACAAGCATTGCAAATGCATGCGTTAGTAGTTCAAGTATTTATTAAAGGATTGAAAGGTATTCCTGCATCGCATTTAGTTTTTTGCTTGTATACCTACTTGTTTCTGTCTAATATGTATTAACGAATTAAAAATTCACTTGACTTTCTTCAACTACTGGCATCGCCCCGAGTTTCGATCATTAATATGCATATGTACGGAATTTAAAAATTTTTGGTTTTATATGAGTTATAAAGCTGTTGAGCTCAAGGCCTGATTTTAAATAAAACAACTGGTTTTGTTGTAAATATTCAATTCAATATTAAAGCCTAAAAGCTACAGCTAAAGATTCCTGACGATGACTTCATACTTAAGTCGAAATGTTCAGTTAAATATTAACAACAAAACCAGATGTTTTATTTAAAGTCAGGCCTTGAGCTCAAAAACTATATGAGTCATGTATATTTATTAACGCCCAAAAACCAACTCAATCATGATTTTTGGTTTTATATATATTTTTACTGGCGTCAACTGGCAAAGGATAGAGTCAGGTGGCGCGCTTTGTTGGAAGGTCAAAATCGTTTAAACGGTTAAACAAACAGTTATTAAGGGCTGTTGACCTATATATGTAAGTTAACACGCACCATTCGTGATCCTCAAGGTCATGGGAAGTAGCAACGACTAAAACTTAGTTATTGCAATTACTCCAGACGCATCGTCAACACAATTATATTTCACACGATTGTGAAATTTAACCAACTCATAAAGAACCTGTGGGAACCAACGGCCAAACTGGCAGCAGCTGCCGCGGAGGAGTCAGTCGAGTTCGGGACGGAACCTTTCTAGTTAAGTTATATTGTGTTTAATTATAAGCTATCAAAAAGGTGTTTGTGAAGTTTAAAAGTGTTGTTTAAAATTATATCTCTTAGAGACTCTTATTTTTTTGATAATCCAGGACTAGCAGTCCTTAACTATTTTTACTACTGGTTTATTTTGTTTTGTTGTTTTTCCGACAGGGTGAATGATTGATGTATATTGGAACGATTTTTCGTCATCCCTTGTCAAATTTGGTTTTGAGACAAACCGGTTTCGGCGTTGTGCCATCATCAGTGTCGATTTTCGTTCGAACGAACATCAATATTTTTACTACCTTTATATTAAGTCATTCATTCTTGTATAGTAAAATAAATATATTATTTTACATTTACAGTACTATCTCGTTTTTCCGGACTCATATAGTTCCGGGGTATGTCCGAAATACTGGATTTGTCCGGAATATAGAAAGCTGTGCAATTATTGACACAATTATATGTAAAATTCATATTTGAGCTTTATTCATTAAATAGCTTTTATTAAAATGTTTTGTATATAGGTTTCAAGTACATAAACATATGTACATATTACATAAATAATAAGAAATTAATATCGTTTCCAAAAATACCTTTCCATATGTTCATGTGTAAATGTAAACTTACGTGCACACAAAAATTCACTACACAGACTGAATTAACTATACATATGTGTGTACATATGTGCATACATACATGCATTTGAAAATCAAAGCCTACTTGATGTAAAAGCGGACAGTTAATTTGAAAACAAAACATGCTAGAGTTTTTTCTGTCCGAATTATAGAGGTAAAATATGAAAAATGTCCGGAGTGTGCAGGTGTCCGCATTACTGGGAAGGCCGGAAAAGTGAGTGTCTGGAAAAACGAGATAGTACTGTATTCATAAAGTAATAGTTCCATTTGCACAATACATCCATTTCGCAGATCAAAACAATTTATATAGGAATCGATATCAGTATTTGTGGTGGTTGTGGGAATTATGCTGATTTTTTATTTTTTTTAAAATGTTTATTGAACAACTTATATTTTCAAATATTACAAAATTTTAAAATTGAAAAATAAAAATTACAAATTTGATTTCAAACAAAAATACAAAGTAAAGTTATATGAAACTTAAATATTAATACAATTAAATTAGTATTTTAAATAAGAACTAACAACCCTACAATACTCCCCCTTCCAGAGATTTATTGTTAAATAAGTTAAATGTAACTTTCTTTTTGGTATTTGTTTCAGGAAAATGTGTTAAATCAACTATAGCTGGTTTTAAACGATCAATAGGAATATTTTTAACTTCATTGTTTATTTCTATTCTAAAATTTTTAATATCTTTTTCAATAACTCTGTACGGTCCCTCGTAGGGATGTTGTAAGGAGTGTTTGTTAACAACACGCACGAAAACATATTTACAATTTTGCAGCAGGCGTAGCCGAAATATGTTCTTTAAATGTTGATCGCAAACCAAGAAGTATTATCGGTAACTCTTCACACCAATTTCTGGGTTCATTCCTAGCCATAATTGAAGACTTTAGTTGCCTATGGAAACGTTCTACCATTCCATTAGCTTGAGGATGATAAGCTGATGTTGTTATGTGGTGACTGCCAAAAAATTTAGTTAATTCCGAAAATAGATTTGAGGTGAATTGGGCTCCCTGATCCGTAGTAATTTCTAATGGAATTCCGAATCGTGAAATGTATTCACTAAAAAATTTTCTTGCAATAGTTGCCGCAGATATATCTCTTAGCGCAAATGCCTCTGGCCAGCGCGTGTCCTCTTGAAACAGGTAAAGGGCCTACAATGTCCAAATGAATGTGCTCGAATCTACTCTCAGGTATTGCAATTTTAAAAACTGGTGATTTGGTATGACGGTAAACTTTCGACTTCTGACAACTTATACATTCTTTTGACCAGATATTAATTTGCTTGTTCATATTTGGCCAATAATATTTTTTAACTATTAATCTACGAGTAGCCTTAGTACCTGGATGTGCGATTCCATGCAGAGTATCCAAAATGGTTTTCCTTAAGCTGCTTGGAACGAGTGGTCTAGGGTTTTCACCCAATAATTCGCACCAAATATTAAAATTTAGTAGATAAATTTGTATTAATTTTAGGTTATGAAAATTTTGGCTAGTTATTATCTCATTCAATTCATTATCTTTTTGTTGCTCATTTTGCAATATTTTGAAATTTATATGGAAATTTTTATTTGCATCTACATCAAAAGCTCGTGACAATGTATCAGCTACTATATTATCTTTACCTTTAATTGTGCAATGAATTCTAGATGCCTAGTTTGTCTCGGACTACGTTCCGTTTTTGAATCTAAAGCAAAAACCAATGGCTTGTGGTCTGTGTAAACTGTAAATTGTCCTCCTTCTAAAAGGTACCGAAAATGCTTAATATTTAAATAAATGGCTAAGCTGATGGAGAAAGCTTTTTTGAATAAAAACCGAGTGGCTCTGATTTACCGTTAAAATGTTGATGTATGACACCGCCAACTGCTGTATTAGATGCATCAACACTTAAAGAAAGTTTTGCATCTTTATTAAAATGGTTTAATAATATCGTAGATGCAAACTTTTCTTTAATACATTCAAAAGCTTGTGTTGACTTATCATCCCAAATTAATGTTTTGTCACGTTTTTTACTGGTTTTATTGATCAAATCGTATATACTGTTTGTGTAATCAGCGAGATTCGAAATATACCTATGATAATAGTTTATCATTCCTATGAATTTTTGTGCCTGTTGGACGTTCAAAATTTCGTATTGCTACAATTTTCTCATCAGAAGGTCTAATTCCATTTCCTGAAATATTGTGTCCTAAAAAGTCAATATTGTTAACCCCAAATATACATTTGCTAGGCTTAATGTTTAAACCGTATTCTGACAATCGGTTAAAAAGTATTTTCAAATCCCTCAAATGTTCTTCCTCATTTTTGCTCGCTATAAGTAAATCATCAACATATGCATATACAAAATCTAGACCACTGACAACCTCGTTTATAAATCTTTGAAAAGTTTGAGATGAGTTCCTCAATCCGAAGGGCATACGCAAAAACTCAAATATACCGAAAGGTGTTGTTATTGCCGTTTTGTGTATATCTTCTTCGGCCATTGGTATTTGATGATATGGTTTCACTAAATCAATTTTAGAAAAAATATTTTTGTTTCGTAGGTTCATATTAAAATCGTGGATATGAGGTAAGGGATAACGATCGGGAACTGTTATAACATTGAGTCTTCGGAAATCGGGCGCCAGTCATTAACATCCTTTTTGGGTACAAGATGTAGACGAGAGTCGACGGTCTACAAATTCCAGTCTTTAATAAAAAATCGAACTCGGTTCTGGCCACTTTAAATTTAGTCGGATCTAAGCGCCTGGGCTTAGAAAATGGAAGATTACCTTCTGTAACTAGTTTATGCACAGTAGTATGCTTAACTGGATTTGAATAATCTGGTTCAGCTATCAAAGATGGAAAAGCTTTTAATAATTTAGTATATTGATTATTTAATGAGAAAATTTTCGGAAGAGAGACGTTGCAAAAGCATGAAATAATGTTGACTGAAAGGTTTGTCAATGGATCAACTAAAAGTTTATTCTTAATATCAATAAGAAGGCCATATTTAAACAAAAAATCAGCACCTATAATTGGCTTCGCGATATCAGCTATTAAAAAAGTAAATGGCAATTCGCGTCTTAATCCAAAATTTATATTTAAAAGTTTCTTTCCATATGTCGAAATTGTAGTACCGCTGCTGTCAAAATTATATCTGATTTCTTTTTACATACGAATTTAGAAACTGGCAGTAACGAAATTTCTGCCCCGCTGTCAATAAGAAAATTTAATTTATTATGTCGGTCAAATATGAACAAGCGACGAGCCGAATCTTCAAAATTTCCGTCATTTGTCGCTGCAACAACGGAAGATTTTAGTTTTCCGAACTATTGTTTTTAATAAAAGCGCATGGTGGCTCCCATTTCCTGGCATAGTTACCGAACTTATAATGATACCTACATAGCCAATTCGGGTTGTCACGGGAATTTGTCCTATAATTTGGGGGACTTCTAAAACGATTTCTACTAATGGATCGTGACCTTGAATAATTTTGGCTCATTTCTTTTTTAATTGCACTAATCTCTAAAGATAATTTTTCCAAATTTTGACACATAAGATTCGTTGTTTGAAATAAATTCGAAATAAGTGTATTTTCATTTTTAGAATTTGGAAAATTACTAACTGAAGCTATCTCCGTTTTATTTATTGCTTCCCAAATATTGTCAGCTAATTTAATTAATTCATTAATTTCAGTTGACCTTGAGCTAGAAAGAACTACACTCAAATTTTTTGGCAGCTTTCTCATCCAAAGCTTTTTAAGAATATCTTTACTAAAATTGTTTCCAGAGAGTAAAACAAGAGACCGATAAAACTCTGACGGTTTGAGATCTCCAATCTCAGAATCGGACAACATTCGATCTAACTTGGCATTCTCACTTAATGAGTGCCGTTCAATTAAAATTTGCTTCAGTGCAGAAAATTTGTTATTTTCAGGTGGATTTTGAATAAAGTCTAGAATTGTCATAATGACATCCTGGGAAAGCGCAGTTATAACATATTCATATTTCGTCCCCTCCTGAGTTATATTCTTTCTATTGAATTGCATTTCAGCATGGATAAACCATGCTTCCGGGCAATTGGTCCAAAATTGGGGAAGCTTCACAGATGTAGCAAAAATTTCGTTGTTTTGAGTCGCATATGGATTTGTTAGATAATTTGGATCAGTATCACCTTCCAAATCAATAAGCAAATCGTTTGGCTGACGTGTTGGTGTTGACGAATGTGTATTGTGTGGTGGCGAACGAAACATGTTGATATTTTTATATAAATATATTCAATAAAAATTTAAACACTAATAACGAAAATCAAAACTAAATCTCTGGAAACAAAAAGTATTTTACAATTATTATTGTTATAAAGTTAAAACTAATATGCCCAAAATTTAATTTAAAATAATATTTTATTTATTAAGTTTTTATTATATTATTTCGTATTTGCAAATATGTATCAAGTTGCCCGTATATTAATAACTTCTTATTTATTTTTTTTTTTTTTTTTTTAATTTTAATATATATAACTATGTATATATGTTTATTTATATTTTATATTTTAAAATTATAAATTGTCTAAATTAAAATCTTTGAATTAGAAACAAACTGATTTTACTTCGATGAACAATTTAATGCATTTATTAAATTTTAATTTCCGTAATTTTTTAAAAAAAATTAATACCTAATTTAAGTTTAAAAATCAATTTAAATGACTTACCAAAACTTATATTGATATTAATATAAATAAATTATCTTAGTAATACTTCGCTTATGTTGTAGTTACTGTCGATACAATATCTTTATTATTTTATTGTAGAAGTTTTTATTCTTGTTCGTGATGCATTTTCTTCTAGAAAATTGTTTTTGCTTTTGTTGTTGATATTGTAGAAAATCGTTGTAGAAGATCGTTGATTTGTTGTTGTTATTTTTGATTTTATTCCAAAATTGTAGGAACTATTATTGTTGAATATTTCAAACCGTTGAGGAGAAATGTATTTATTATAAATAATTATTGTTGTTGATATCACTTTTATTATTTTATAACGATGTAACGTCCTTTTAAATGTACAATATATTTTATTTATTGAATCGCAGCTCCTGGCAGGATCGCCAATGTGGGAATTATGCTGATTTTCAATTTTTTTTTTTTTAAATGTTTATTGAACAACTTATATTTTTAAAGATCTATTTCAGAATGAAAATTTTTGAAGTATAAAATTTTAAAATTGAAAAATAAAAATTACAAATTTGATTTCAAACAAAAATACAAAGTAAAGTTATATGAAACTTAAATATTAATACAATTAAATTAGTATTTTAAATAAGAACTAACAACCCTACAGTGGTTTCAACCGTGTACTTTTTTTTGGTGCAAATAAAACCTCTTGGAGTTATTCCATGTCGTAGATGCTGATCACTAGGTAATAAAAATAGCTTTCATTTGATGTTCATAACTTGCATCTTTATGTTAAATGATAGTCAAACGAAACGACGTGAATACCATTCTACCAACAACAAGCTTCAATTTACACTAGAAATGGAACAAAATGCAGGCAAACTTTTCTTAGACGCCCTCATATATAAAGAAAAACCACAAACTAACCATTGACTATTCGAAAAATACATCTTCTGGTCGCCTTATAAATTACTTCTCGTCCCAGCCAACAAAATACAAAATTTACACCGCCAAAAAATCTTATAAACAAAATATTAACAATAACGCCCAAATTCAAGTGTGGTAACAACATTCGTTTTACCGGCAAATAAATAGTTTGGAAACTTTTACACCCTTTTGGTATTCTGCCGGCTTAAGTTGCAGTTCAATTTCGTAACCACCAAAATAGGTGGCTTTGCGAACACGCCGATATGAGACCGGGCAGTACCGCAAGGGGGGCAGTACCGCAAGGGGGGCAGTACCGCAAGGGAGGGGCTCAAATCCGGCCAAGGACTGTTAATTCGACAACACTCTCCAAAACTTTCGGGGAGTGTTTTTGTCGTTACCACAACAACAACAGACCAAGAGAAAAGGGAAAAGGCAAGATATACACTAGAAAGCTTAATACCATTACAGAAAAGAGAAACCGACGGAAGAACCGAAACAAGAAGGAAGATATTAATGACATCGCAGCATCATATGTTTTATTTTTATAAATTATAAACATGTGTAATTAGAGTCGACAATGCTACCACTCAAAATGGTACTGAATGTTAAGAAAAAAAAATTGTTTAGTGATATGTCCTTCTGTTTTAGGTTCATGTACAGAAATTTTTTTTTAAATCATGACTATTTGTGAGTATTGTGTTTTTTAAATAATTGTTGTAACTGCCCATTCACATATGTATGTATTCATGATTTTATAAGATTTTGATTTAAAAACATTCCTTAACAATTTTTATTCTTTATTCATTTGTTCTTTCTGTTGTTGGAAAACGGAAATAAATGCAAACATATACACCCCTTAAGAAGCTAATAACCATTAGCGAAATGTTTGGTTAAAAAGTAGAATAAACCTGTTTTATTTGCACTAAAGCTAATTAGATCGGATTAGCCTACATAATTGATGCAATATAAAAGACTAACTAATCAGAACCGATCGGAAGAAAAAACAAAAAATATATAAAGTTAACATTTGGAATAAGGGAGGATTGGAAACACGCCCTTCCCAACCTCCCAACTAAGTTGGAGCATTAACTGTGTTGATCGGAATGTGTTGCATTCCGATAGTTCATATGTTAAAACTAAAACTAATATAACTAATAAAGTGAACACTTGGAATAAAGGAGGATTGGAAACTAGTCATTCCCAACCTCCCAACTAAATTGGAGCATTAACTGTGTTGATCGTAATCTGTAGCACTCAGACAGCTAATATGTTAAAACTAAAACTAATATAACTGATAAAATTAACATTTAAAAAAGGGAGGATTGGAAACTAGTCATTCCCAACCTCCCAACTAAATTGGAGCATTAACTGTGTTGATCGTAATCTGTAGCACGCCGACAGCTAATATGTTAAAACTAAAACTAATATAACTGATAAAGTTAACATTTGAAAAAGGGAGGATTGGAAACAAGTCCTTTCAAACCTCCCAACTAAATTGGAGCATTAACTGTGTTGATCGTAATCTGTTGCACTCCGACAGCTAATATGTCAAAACTAAAACTAATATAACTGATAAAGTTAACATTTAAAAAAGGAAGGATTGGAAACAAGTTCTTTCCAACCTCCCAACTAAATTGGAGCATAAACTGTGTTGATCGGAATATGCTGCACTCCGGCAGCTAATATGTTAAAACTAAAACTAATATAACTAATAAAGTGAACACTTGGAATAAGGGAGGATTGGAAACTAGTCCTTTCCAACCTTCCAACTAAATTGGAGCATTAACTGTGTTGATCGGAATATGCTGCACCCCGGCAGCTAATATGTTAAAACTAAAACTAATATAACTAATAAAGTGAACACTTGGAATAAGGGAGGATTGGAAACTAGTCCTTTCCAACCTTCCAACTAAATTGGAGCATTAACTGTGTTGAACGGAATCTGTTGCACTCCGACAGCTAATATGTTAAAACTAAAATTAATATAACTGATAAAGTTAACATTTAAAAAAGGGAGGATTGGAAACAAGTCCTTTCCAACCTCCCAACTAAATTGGAGCATTAATTGTGTTGATCGGAATCTGTTGCACTCCGGCAGCTAATATGTTAAAATTAAAACTAATATAACTAATAAAGTGAACACTTGGAATAAGGGAGGATTGGGAACTAGTCCTTTCCAACCTCACAACTAAATTGGAGCATTAACTGTGTTGAACGGAATCTGTTGCACTCCGACAGCTAATATGTTAAAACTAAAACTAATATAACTGATAAAGTTAACATTTAGAAAAGGGAGGATGGTGGTAACAACATTCGTTTTACCGGCAAATAAATAGTTTGGAAACTTTTACACCCTTTTGTATTCTGCCGGCTTAAGTTGCAGTTCAATTTCGTAACCACCAAAATAGGTAGCTTTGCGAACACGCCGATATGAGACCGGGCAGTACCGCAAGGGGGGAAGTACCGCAAGGGAGGGGCTCAAATCCGGCCAAGGACTGTTAATTCGACAACACTCTCCAAAACCTTCGGGGAGTGTTTTTGTCGTTACCACAACAACAACAGACCAAGAGAAAAGGGAAAAGGCAAGATATACACTAGAAAGCTTAAGACTATTACAGAAAAGAGAAACCGACGGAAGAACCGAAACAAGAAGGAAGATATTAATGACATCGCAGCATCATATGTTTTATTTTTATAAATTATAAACATGTGTAATTAGAGTCGACAATGCTACCACTCAAAATGGTACTGAATGTTAAGAAAAAAAAATTGTTTAGTGATATGTCCTTCTGTTTTAGGTTCATGTACAGAAATTTTTTTTTAAATCATGACTATTTGTGAGTATTGTGTTTTTTAAATAATTGTTGTAACTGCCCATTCACATATGCATGTATTCATGATTTTATAAGATTTTGATTTAAAAACATTCCTTAACAATTTTTATTCTTTATTCATTTGTTCTTTCTGTTGTTGGAAAACGGAAATAAATGTAAACATATACACCCCTTAAGAAGCTAATAACCATTAGCGAAATGTTTGGTTAAAAAGTAGAATAAACCTGTTTTATTTGCACTAAAGCTAATTAGATCGGATTAGCCTACATAATTGATGCAATATAAAAGACTAACTAATCAGAACCGATCGGAAGAAAAAACAAAAAATATATAAAGTTAACATTTGGAATAAGGGAGGATTAGAAACACGCCCTTCCCAACCTCCCAACTAAATTGGAGCATTAACTGTGTTGATCGTAATCTGTAGCACTCCGACAGCTAATATGTTAAAACTAAAACTAATATAACTGATAAAATTAACATTTAAAAAAGGGAGGATTGGAAACTAGTCCTTTCCAACCTTCCAACTAAATTGGAGCATTAACTGTGTTGAACGGAATCTGTTGCACTCCGACAGCTAATATGTTAAAACTAAAATTAATATAACTGATAAAGTTAACATTTGAAAAAGGGAGGATTGGAAACAAGTCCTTTAAACCTCCCAACTAAATTGGAGCATTAACTGTGTTGATCGTAATCTGTTGCACTCCGCCAGCTAATATGTCAAAACTAAAACTAATATAACTGATAAAGTTAACATTTAAAAAAGGGAGGATTGGAAACAAGTTCTTTCCAACCTCCCAACTAAATTGGAGCATTAACTGTGTTGATCGGAATATGCTGCACTCCGGCAGCTAATATGTTAAAACTAAAAGTAATATAACTAATAAAGTGAACACTTGAAATAAGGGAGGATTGGAAACTAGTCCTTTCCAACCTTCCAACTAAATTGGAGCATTAACTGTGTTGAACGGAATCTGTTGCACTCCGACAGCTAATATGTTAAAACTAAAATTAATATAACTGATAAAGTTAACATTTAAAAAAGGGAGGATTGGAAACAAGTCCTTTCCAACCTCCCAACTAAATTGGAGCATTAATTGTGTTGATCGGAATCTGTTGCACTCCGGCAGCTAATATGTTAAAATTAAAACTAATATAACTAATAAAGTGAACACTTGGAATAAGGGAGGACTGGGAACTAGTCCTTTCCAACCTCACAACTAAATTGGAGCATTAACTGTGTTGAACGGAATCTGTTGCACTCCGACAGCTAATATGTTAAAACTAATATAACTGATAAAGTTAACATTTAGAAAAGGGAGGATGGTGGTAAGAACATTCGTTTTACCGGCAAATAAATAGTTTGGAAACTTTTACACCCTTTTCTATTCTGCCGGCTTAAGTTGCAGTTCAATTTCGTAACCACCAAAATAGGTGGCTTTGCGAACACGCCGATATGAGACCGGGCAGTACCGCAAGGGGGGCAGTACCGCAAGGGAGTGGCTCAAATCCGGCCAAGGACTGTTAATTCGACAACACTCTCCAAAACCTTCAGGGAGTGTTTTTGTCGTTACCACAACAACAACAGACCAAGAGAAAAGGGAAAAGGCAAGATATACACTAGAAAGCTTAAGACTATTACAGAAAAGAGAAACCGACGGAAGAACCGAAACAAGAAGGAAGATATTAATGACATCGCAGCATCATATGTTTTATTTTTATAAATTATAAACATGTGTAATTAGAATCGACAATGCTACCACTCAAAATGGTACTGAATGTTAAGAAAAAAAAATTGTTTAGTGATATGTCTTTCTGTTTTAGGTTCATGTACAGACATTTTTTTTTAAATCATGACTATTTGTGAGTATTGTGTTTTTCAAATAATTGTTGTAACTGCCCATTCACATATGTATGTATTTATGATTTTATAAGATTTTGATTTAAAAACATTCCTTAACAATTTTTATTCTTTGTTCATTTGTTCTTTCTGTTGTTGGAAAACGGAAATAAATGTAAACATATACACCCCTTAAGAAGCTAATAACCATTAGCGAAATGTTTGGTTAAAAAGTAGAATAAACCTGTTTTATTTGCACTAAAGCTAATTAGATCGGATTAGCCTACAGAATTGATGCAATATAAAAGACTAACTAATCAGAACCGATCGGCAGAAAAAAAACAAAAAATATATAAAGTTAACATTTGGAATAAGGGAGGATTAGAAACACGCCCTTCCCAACCTCCCAACTAAGTCGGAGCATTAACTGTGTTGATCGGAATGTGTTGCATTCCGATAGCTAATATGTTAAAACTAAAACTAATATAACTAATAAAGTGAACACTTGGAATAAAGGAGGATTGGAAACTAGTCCTTTCCAACCTCACAACTAAATTGGAGCATTAACTGTGTTGAACGGAATCTGTTGCACTCCGACAGCTAATATGTTGAAACTAAAACTATAATAACTGATAAAGTTAACATTTAGAAAAGGGAGGATGGTGGTAACAACATTCGTTTTACCGGCGAATAAATAGTTTGAAACTTTTACACCCTTTTGGATTCTGCCGGCTTAAGTTGCAGTTCAATTTCGTAACCACCAAAATAGGTGGCTTTGCGAACACGCCGATATGAGACCTGGCAGTACCGCAAGGGAGGGGCTCAAATCCGGCCAAGGACTGTTAATTCGACAACACTCTCCAAAACCTTCGGGGAGTATTTTTGTCGTTACCACAACAACAACAGACCAAGAGAAAAGGGAAAAGGCAAGATATACACTAGAAAGCTTAAGACTATTACAGAAAAGAGAAACGGACGGAAGAACCGAAACAAGAAGGAAGATATTAATGACATCGCAGCATCATATGTTTTATTTTTATAAATTATAAACATGTGTAATTAGAATCGACAATGCTACCACTCAAAATGGTACTGAATGTTAAGAAAAAAAAATTGTTTAGTGATATGTCTTTCTGTTTTAGGTTCATGTACAGACATTTTTTTTTAAATCATGACTATTTGTGAGTATTGTGTTTTTTAAATAATTGTTGTAACTGCCCATTCACATTTTCATTTCATTTCATTTCATTTATTATTCTATAACATTAGTACAATAAGAAATATGAATTCTTTTTTAGTACAACAATAGGAGATAATAACACATAGAAATGTCAAAAACACAGTACATGTAAGCTTAAAAGTAGTTAATTAAATACGATAGAAACATGGGCCCGTAGTCATAGTCAAAAATTTAAGTATGATTCTAGGTCAGTCAAAGCCTTAACTCGACTTCGCGTGTGCTATCTGCAAAAGTGCTTTAACTAACTCAAAATCATACATAACCCTGACCATGACTACGGCCCATAAAATAACATAATAGAATAGATTAAAAATCAAGAACATATCGGGTTTTAGATAGCACATCTTAGAGAAAGAAAACACTTATCAAGTCATAGTGTTACCAAAATAATTTATTAGAGTTGTCTTTGTGTTGCTTTTGTTCAGGCTCTTCCGAACTGTGGCAGGAATCGAGTTCCATAAGCGTATAGCATTGATAAAGAATAGCCTAGTAGAGGAGAGAAAATTGTACTGCGGCACTATCAAGTCACTTACACGAGTTGACCTTGGAAATATTAATTTTTCATATAGGTAACTTGGTTGTTCATCCTTTATGAGTTGGCAGAGAAAGGTGCAGTTTCTGGCTTTGAGATACTCTGAAAGTTCACACCCTAGCAACCTAGTCCTCCACGATGTGATATGCTCAAATGTATTGTATGTATTCATGATTTTATAAGATTTTGATTTAAAAACATTCCTTAACAATTTTTATTCTTTATTCATTTGTTCTTTCTGTTGTTGGAAAACGGAAATAAATGCAAACATATACACCCCTTAAGAAGCTAATAACCATTAGCGAAATGTTTGGTTAAAAAGTAGAATAAACCTGTTTTATTTGCACTAAAGCTAATTAGATCGGATTAGCCTACATAATTGATGCAATATAAAAGACTAACTAATCAGAACCGATCGGAAGAAAAAACAAAAAATATATAAAGTTAACATTTGGAATAAGGGAGGATTGGAAACACGCCCTTCCCAACCTCCCAACTAAGTTGGAGCATTAACTGTGTTGATCGGAATGTGTTGCATTCCGATAGCTCATATGTTAAAACTAAAACTAATATAACTAATAAAGTGAACACTTGGAATAAAGGAGGATTGGAAACTAGTCATTCTCAACCTCCCAACTAAATTGGAGCATTAACTGTGTTGATCGTAATCTGTAGCACTCCGACAGCTAATATGTTAAAACTAAAACTAATATAACTGATAAAATTAACATTTAAAAAAGGGAGGATTGGAAACAAGCCCTCCAACCTCCCAACTAAATTGGAGCATTAACTGTGTTGATCGGAATCTGTTGCACTCCGGCAGCTAATATGTTAAAACTAAAACTAATATAACTGATAAAGTTAACATTTGAAAAAGGGAGGATTCGAAACAAGTCCTTTCAAACCTCCCAACTAAATTGGAGCATTAACTGTTTTGATGGTAATCTGTTGCACTCCGACAGCTAATATGTCAAAACTAAAACTAATATAACTGATAAAGTTAACATTTAAAAAAGGGAGGATTGGAAACAAGTTCTTTCCAACCTCCCAACTAAATTGGAGCATTAACTGTGTTGATCGGAATATGCTGCACTCCGGCAGCTAATATGTTATAACTAAAACTAATATAACTAATAAAGTGAACACTTGGAATAAGGGAGGATTGGAAACTAGTCCTTTCCAACCTTCCAACTAAATTGGAGCATTAACTGTGTTGAACGGAATCTGTTGCACTCCGACAGCTAATATGTTAAAACTAAAATTAATATAACTGATAAAGTTAACATTTAAAAAAGGGAGGATTGGAAACAAGTCCTTTCCAACCTCCCAACTAAATTGGAGCATTAATTGTGTTGATCGGAACCTGTTGCACTCTGGCAGCTAATATGTTAAAATTAAAACTAATATAACTAATAAAGTGAGCACTTGGAATAAGGGAGGATTGGGAACTAGTCCTTTCCAACCTCACAACTAAATTGGAGCATTAACTGTGTTGAACGTAATCTGCTGCACTCCGACAGCTAATATGTTAAAACTAAAACTAATATAACTGATAAAGTTAACATTTAGAAAAGGGAGGATTGGAAGCAAGTCCTTTCCAACCTCCCAACTAAATTGGAGCATCAACTGTGTATATCTTGAATATATCTTAAAACTTAAATTAATATAGCTAATAAAGTTAACATTTGGAATAAAGGGGAATTGGAAACACGTCCGTTTCAACTTCTTAAATAGTTGATCAGAATTCAGTGCTTTCTGACAGCATTGGCATCATTATTTTTGTATGTAATTTTAGTTATACTATTGTTATGTTTTCAATTCATATGTTATATTAGAAATAATTTAATCTTAATTAATGTCTTTTATATATGCCTTTTAATTTTAAAAGTCGACCGTTTTGTGCGTCAACTTTAAATAAATAATATGTCGTTAAAAAAAATTACAAAAAAGAAAATGAATCCCACTTATGCGCCGATTGTGGTAATAGTATTTCCTCCTCTCAAAATGAAATGAAATAACATAAAATTGGAGACGGTAATGGCGGAGATATTGGCAGATTAGTAATCCTACTTCTTTTCCTTTGCTCAAAAACTGAAATTTCAAAATATCTCCAAATCTGTTCTCTTTTGTAAACTTAGAATTGTAAGCCTTTATAAATATAGCGAGCTTTAAACGTAACCTAAGGTTAGTCTGTAAACGTAGCCTAAATATATCTTGTGTAAAATAGTATTAGCCAAACTCATGGTAACTCTGTAAACAATGTAAGTTATGGCAACACTAAAATAACAAATAAAAATCATGGCGGAACACTTTCGGTGAAACTATAGAAACGATAAGACGTGTTTTATACACAGAGAAACGTATCTAAAATCATCGATCGTAAAATAAAGAAATAAAGCGTGTTTATAACTTCAGGTGTAGAAAGAACCCTCGTACAACGATTTTGGGGAAAAAATTAACATGGCTAACCCGAGACAAGAGATTATCAATGGTCTTAATCAGGCCCATGTGTCTTTTTCACCATCGGCCACTACAATACAACTTCGAAAATTGTTGGCTACTATTGTCAGAGATGCCACAAATGCCAATGATGCTGATGCCAATGCCGATACTAATACCGCCCCCGATTCCAATGCTGATGCCGCCACTATTGCCGATGTAGATGCCTATACTAATGCCGATGCTACCAACAATGCTGATATTGCCATAAACGCTATAGCCGTTAATAATTCCGATGCTGCTACTAATGCCGAAGCTGTTACCAATGCCGAAGCCGCTAACAATGCCGATGGTGTTATCAATGCCGATGCTGTTACCAATGCCGGTGACGTTACTATTGCCGATGCTGCTACTGCCGTTCCCATTGGTGTTAATTCTAATATTGAAGGTGCTGCTGCCGCCCTTAATGACAATGCCGTCGCTTCCGCTCCTAATGCCGAAAAAATAAAATTAGGTAAAGTCGACGAGGAGATTCCCACAACAGCCGGTTCTATCGCACCGGAATGACCCGGTTTTTTTTTACCCGGCCAAGGGCTGTTATTTCAGTGTAACCCTGTCCAATCTGTCCCGTCCCACCCTTAAATTGTCATCCTCGGAGCTAACCCTGGCAGCTGGGTTGCTCCATTGTCTCTTGTTACGGGCTGGGGTCGAATCCAACCCTGGACCAAGAGATTGGATCTGCTGCGTTTGCTGGAAGAAAATTTATATTAAACGGTCGCATTCGGTACAATGCGCCAAGTGTAAGAGATGGTTACATAAATCTGGATGCTCAGGGCTTAACCCTCTTTAGTACTTTTAAAGCACAATGCTGTACACGTCCAAGCACGTCCCGCGGTAGTCGCCGCTCTGGCACTCCCTTACCGCTTCTACCTACTTCCAACAGCCACAATAGTGGCTCAGTCTACACGACTGGCAGCACTGCTGCCATTCCCGCCTCACCCACTCCCGACTGTCGCTCACGCACACCAGCGTCTCCATCTCACACGGCCGCTCAACCTATCCTATCCCCTCCGGAATAGGTCAGATATGTGCATCGCCGTCAGTCCCCTCTTCCCCCCCTGCTTCGCAGCCTGCACGTGGGTCAGGAACACCACCTCCTAGTACCTTTCACTACGTCGGCAAAGATTATATACGCCTGCGACATCGGTCAAGTGCAACAATTGCCTTGGCCTGTGTCACACCCTTATGTGCTCTGGGCTCGCAAACGGTAACCTTTGGACGGATTCGTTCATAGCCCCCTGTTGCAGTACACAGCCGCCTTCCACGCCAGACAATATCGGCCATGGCGCTGTCCACTCTAGACTGCGACATAGTTTAGGCCTTAGCCTACCTCCACCTAGGCAAACGCATCCGTCCCTCACGCTTAGTATGTTCCCTGTCTTCCCTCCTACACGCTTCAAATCTTTATAGCTGAACTGTAACGGATTAGATGGAAAGATCGCGGAGATAACTTTATGAAGACGCACAGCATCAAAATCGCCGCGATACAAGAGACAAAATTGAACACAAGATCGGACTTACGAACTTGTGATGGGTATAATGTACATCGAAAAGACCGCCTCAGCGGTCTTGGGGGTGGCCTTGCGTTCATTACACATCACTCTGTACAATATAATCTATTTTCCCCTGACGTCGACCCTAGGGACTCTACCTTAGAATGCCAAGGCATAGCAGTCCGGCCAGGAGACGCCGACCTGCAAATCATAAACATCTATATTCCTCCTGTCACGTGTTGACATCCTGGCATTAGTGCGTTGCTAAGAGGCGATAACCGTCTAATCCTAGGCGACTTCAACGCGCATCACGATCTCTGGCACTCCAACTTGCCAGCAGAGAGCAGAGGACACGCAATTGCAGACCAAATAGATAACTCAGCATTCTGTACAGTCAATGGAGATGCCCCCACCAGGGTGGCAGGTAACTGCCACATTCGCCAGACATCTCCATAACGAGCGCGGGCTTAATTAACTTTGTCATCTGGCGACCGATGCTTACATTAGCTTCAGACCACCTACCTCTGTTGAACGACCGACCGACTTCATAACGACTGATAACTTAACATACATCAACTTCACCAAAGCGGACTGGGACAGATTTACTGACTATACAGAGCGCTCCTTCACTGCTTTACCCACTCCTACGGACGTACGCAAAGGCGAAAGAGAGTTTCGCAAGATCATTGATTCAGCCTCATGCCACTTTATTCCTGCTGGTAGAATACCAGAAATTCGTCCGAATTTTCCGGCAGAAGCTGCGGCGATGGCAAGAGAACAACACCTTGAGACATGCAACCTCTCCGGCGGAGTCGGAAAATTATGGTCGACTGTCAAGGCCCTATCCAAACCGACCAAACACAAAGACAAGGTCGCCATTGCGTTCGGCGACAGCGTCAACTCGGACGCCAGGAAATGCGCGAGCTCTTTTTGTCGGCTGTTTATAATGCATCCGCCGTGGTGTGAAGGTAGTGTTGCCGGCCTACCACACCGAAGGTCCATGGTTCGAGCCCTGGTACAGGTAACATCAAAAGAGATTTGAAAAAAGTTTTTCAAACCGGGGTCGCCCCTCGGCAGTGGTTTGGCAAACTCTCCGAGTGTATTTCTGCCATGACAGGCTTCTCAGCAAAAATTCGTCTCCTTTGTAGATGCCGTTCGGAGTCGGCAAAAAACTGTAGGCCCCACCAATTTGCAGGGAAAATTCAAATCTTCACACCACAAATTGGAAGAAAAGCTTGGCGCAAAAATCTCTTAGGAGGTTTATGATGATATACCTGTTGTATATCGCGCCATAGATATATATATATATGATAATGCATCCACCTGCGGATAGGACTAAGAGAAGAGTCTTCCGACGTGCGCACAAACACAAACACTCCACTGCGCTCATTGCTGTCTCAGTCGCAGAGGTTAAGGAAGCCATAATGAAGGCCAAACCCTCAAAATCTATCGGACCCGACTGGACAGAGTTATTTAGCGGCCCTCTTTAATCTCTCTCTAACTACCTTCGTTATACCTGAGATATGGAAACAAGCAATTGTAGTTCCCCAACTAAATTCAGGGAAGCCGGCGAACCAAGGAGAGCCTTATCGCGTGATATCCCTCCTCTCGCCGGTAGCGAAATTACTCGAGACCATTCTGCTCCCTTACTTCATTGCAAATCTGAAATTGGCCGATCACCACCATGGTTTCCGCAAAACTCATAGCACGAAGCCGCTTTGAACGCTATTACAACGCAGATTAATAACGGTTTGAATCAACACCGACCAAACCATAGGACGGTTCTCGTGGCACTTGACCTATCAAATGCATTTGACACGGTCAATCACGGCACACTCCTGCGAGATCTGGAAGAGACACCGCTCCCTGCCGGCCTTAAAAAGTGGACCGCTAATTACCTCAACAGGCAACAGTGAAATTCAGGAACAAGTAATCTAGACCACGAAGAATAAAACAAGGGGTGCCGCAAGGTGGTTTTCTCTCTCCCTTTTTGTTTAATTTCTATATTTCGAGACTTCCCCATCCACCAGAGGGAGTCTCCATTGTTTCCTACGCTGACGACTGCACGAGAATGGCCTCGGGCAAGGGTGCCTCCATTGACGAACTCTGTATTAGAATCAACAGTTACCTCCATGACCTTCCCAGCTTCTTCACCGAGCGAAATCTGACCCTATCTCCGACTAAATCGACGGTGACCCTGTTTACTACATGGAATGCGCAGATGGGGCAAGAGTTAAATGTCCACGTAAACGGAGTACCTCTACCTACTGTCAACCACCCGAAAATCTTGGGTGTGACATTTGACAACGGCCTCACCTTCGCTGGTCATGCCACCGCAATAGCCTCAAAGGTACAGAGCCACAATAATATCCTCAAGTCACTGGCCGGCAGTACTTGGGGAAAAGACAAAGAAACATTGCTTGCTACATATAAGACTATTGGCCGGCCGGTTATTGACTATGCTGCACCAATATGGTTGCCCAATCTTTCTGACACCAACTGGAGGAAATTGCAAGTCTGCCAAAATACTGCCATCAGAACTGCTACGGGATGTCTGCTTATGTCATCTGAGTCTCACCTCCATCAAGAGGCAAAATTGCTCAATGTTCAAGAGCACGCGGAACTCTTGAGTAGACAGTTCCTTCTGAACTGTCATAAGCCTAGTCATCCAAATCGACATCTATTGGATGTAGCCCCGCCCCCAAAAAACATAACGAGACATCTTCGTAAGCACTACGATGAGAACCGGCACCATATCTCTTTGCCGTTTGATCTGCGGAACCATAGACGGGCTCTAAATGACTTCCACACCGAGTCGGTAGACAGATATCTCAGATCTCGGCATGTGAATCCCATGATTAATACTCAACCACCTGAATTGGCTGAAGAGGAGCGTGTACTTCCGAGGGAGACTAGAGTCATACTAGCACAACTTCGCTCTGGATATTGTAATAGGTTAAACTCTTATTTATCCAGACTGAACCCCAACATACCAAACACATGCCCTGCATGTGGTATGTCCCCTCATGATACCATACATCTCTTCTCCTGTTCAGTAGAACCCACTCTTCTAACACCTACATCACTCTGGTCCAACCCTGTGGAAACTGTGCGTTTCCTCGGAGTTCCGTTAGAAGAGCCTGATAACAATTTAGAGTGATCGAGCCCATTGGGCAGGGCGAAGCACAGTTAACAACAACAACAGGAGATAGCTTATCTCCAGAAAAGGTTAGAGATGCTGAGGTTAATGAGACAGATCGGTGAGTTTGAAGGCCATGCTGTAGTGAAAAGCAAGCGCAGGTTGGATTTGGCCGATATTGAACATGCGCTGCCCAAGTTTAGTGACGACGATGTTGCTTATCCTGTTCACCATTTCATTCGGGATTTGGAGGAGATCCTTTAATCAACTTCAGCAGACGATAATTTCAAGCTACTCGCTCTTCGACGTTGTTTGACGGGCACCGCACGGGTGTTTCTAAACACCACAGTGGCATTGTCTTATGATTGCCTAAAAAATGCAGTCATAAAGGAATTTGATTTCTCTGTAACGAGACAAGAAATATACAAAATGCTTTCCCAGCGGAAATGGCGCAAAAAGGACGAAACCCTTTATTGCTATGTTCTCCACATGCAGTCTATTGCAAAACGGGCCAACATATCAGAGGCGGAAATAATTGACTTTGTCATCGACGGCATTGGGAATTCGATGCCGAATGCCCATCTTTTGTTGACTTCTCGAGAATGGCCACATTAAACCAAATTGCCCATATCAGCAAAGACCAGACGGGCCATGCTTCCGGTGCTGGAGGATGGGGCACGACCATCGAACTTGCCCGAACCCTAAGAAGGTACTGAAAAAGAAAGACGAAGTAGCTGCAATAGCTGAAGCCGATGCCGATATTGATGATGACTTTGCCACAGTTGCCGCATACAATTATGTAAGCATAATATTTATGTTAGATGGAAGGGTCGATTCTAATAAGTTTTTTTCTCTTTTCGATACCGGAAGTCCGGTTAGCTTTATCAAGAAGTCAGTCATTCCAAAACAGCTGATCGAAGGGAAAACGGAAATTATATCCAAATACAGAGCGATTGGTGGAAATTTAATTAAATATTTTGGAAATATAAAATGTAACATTGAATTTTTTGGAAAAATATATAAAATTGAACTTACAGTGCTATCGGATGAGCATATGAATCTTCCAGTTATTTTGGAACGTGACTTCTTAGATTTATTTTATATAAAGTTAACTAAAATTAATAAGCAGTATCTAGGTAAAAAGCTTTTAAAATCGAGTTATGATGTTAGACCGATTTCCATTAAACAGACATTGTGAGTGCCTCCAACGTACAAAATGCCGCGACTAATGACGATGTATGCAATATTAAATCTAGTTACCCTTTAGATAGTGCAGAAGTCATTAACGCTGATATTCCAGATATTTTCAATATCGATTTGAATATAGCAGTAGATAATAACTTCCCTGATGTAACTTCTAAACTTTCGAAGAAAGAATACGAAAGCTTGAAACAAATAATTGAAAATAGATATATTAGCGCGGATATAAAGGTTGAACCACTTAAATACCAGATGAGAATACACCTGACAACAGATGTTCCGTTCCATTGTGCAATGTGCAATCAATAGTAAATGCAGACGGAGAATAATAAGACGGAGGGAATAATAAGACCTAGCAGTTCACCCTGTGCTTCGGCTATCGTACTAGTACGCAAGAAAAACGGGAAAACCCGTATGTGTGCTGATTATCGCCCTCTAAACAAAATAACTGTTCGGGACAACTACCCGCTACCCTTAATCGATGATTGCATTGAGTTTTTAGAGAATAAAAAATATTTTTCCCTATTAGACTTAAAAAGTGGTTTTCACCAAGTAGAGATGTCACCCGAATCCATTCCATACACCGCCTTTGTAACCCCTAATGGGCAATATGAGTATCTGAAAATGCCGTTTGGAATAAAGAATGCCCCTGCAGTATTTCAACGGTTTATCAATACTGTATTCCGCGATTTAATAGATAGTAAGACAATTATAATATACTCGTATATGGATGACATTGTTATTGCCACACTCGAGTTTGAAGAGCACAAAATTTGTTGAAAACAGTTTTAGAGAGGTTATCTCAGCGGGGACTAAAATTTAATTTAGATAAAAGTAAATTCGGATGTCTCGAGATCGACTATCTAGGGTATAAGGTGCCCCAATCTGGAATACGACCAAATGGCTCCTATATCCAAAGTATTGCTAACTTCCCAGTGCCTGTTAACCATAAGCAATTGCAATTTTGCATAGGATTATTTTCATATTTTCGACGTTTCGTTTCGTCCTTTTCCCAAATCGTTAAGCCCTTACAAAACCTGCTTAAAAGCAATACCGATTTTAATTTTGACGAAAAGTGCCTTATTGCTTTTAATGAATTGAAGTATCGACTGATTAATAGTCCAGTATTAGCAATTTATAACCGGGATAAAGAAACTGAATTACATTATGACGCTAGCTCGATCGGTTTTGGCGCTGTTCTCTTACAGCGACAGGACGATAAAAAATTCCATCCTATTTCATATTTTTCAAAAACTGCATCTAGCGCCGAATCCAAATAACATAGCTTCGAGCTAGAGACTCTAGCAATAATTTATGCCCTAAGAAGATTTAGAACCTATCTTGAGGGCATGCAGTTCAAAATCATAACTGACTGTAACTCGTTAACCATGACCCTTGAAAAGAAACAACTCAACCCCAGAATTGCCAGATGGGCTCTTGAGATGGAGAATTACAATTATAAAATACAACATTGGAAGGAAAAGTCTATGGGCCATGTTGATGCCCTAAGTAGGACGCAAATTGCCCATATCATAAACACTGAGGAAGTTGAGTTTCAAGTGCAGATCGCTCAGGAGCGTGAAGAATATATAAGCGTCCTCCAAAGCCGCTTCGAAAACGGTCCTCTCAAGGACTACGACCTCGTTGACGGTCTTGTGTACAAATGCGAGTCTAATGGAAAGAAAATGTTGTGCCAGAGAGAAGGACTTACCCCCCATCCCTAAATATCCCCTGCCGTTCGATACACTCCATATTGACCACTTCGGTCCACTGCGAAAACATATTTTAGTAGTCGTTGACGGTTTTACCAAGTTTGTGAACCTCTACCCAACTAATTCGACTAGCACACGGGAGGTAACTTGTGCCCTTGAGAAATATTTCAGTTACTATAGCCGACCTAGACGAATTATTAGCGATCGTGGTACGTGTTTCACATCCTTGGAGTTCAGTGATTTCATGTCTAAACGAAATATTGCTCATGTAAAAGTAGCAACTGGCTCTCCTCAAGCGAATGGCCAAGTGGAGCGTGTAAATAGAACAATTAAAACAATGTTAGGAAAAATTACTGATCCAATTAATCATGCCGACTGGTGTAAGAAAGTGTTAGATGTAGAATACGCTATTAACAATTCTGTGCATAGCACTTGCGGGGATAGCCCTAGCCGGCTCTTATTCGGTGTTGAACAGCGAGGTGTTATTGTTGATGAGTTTACTGAATATTTTCATGGGAAATTATGCCCAGACGCCGGCCGTGATTTAACGTCCATACGCGAACAGGCATCCTCCGCCATTAAAGCTAGACAGGATTATGACCTGAAACGACACCTCGGCAATGGAACCAGATGTAGAAGATACGAGGTAGGAGATTACGTAATGATAAGAAACGTAGACACAACTGCAGGAACGAATAAGAAATTTATACCGAAATATAAGGGACCATACGCCATTCATAAAGTATTAGGGAATGATCGATGTGTCGTCCCCCGATATCGAAAATTGTCAGTTGACACAGCTGCCGTATGACGGAGTCGTAGAAGCACATCGCATCCAACGGTGGCTGGATAGATCAAACGGCATTGACGATGGAGGCACTGATGTGGATCCCTTAGAGCTTTAGAGTCTTAATAGAAATAAGCAATAGAAATAAGTATATCTGTGATTGAGGTCGATCTATTGTCAGGTTGCCGAGTTGTAAACCTCTATAAATATAGCGAGCTGTAAACGTAGCCTAAGGTTAGTCTGTAAATGTAAGCGTAGCCTGAATATAGCTTGTGTAAAATAGTATTAGTCAAACTCATCCCTACAAACCACTGCTAACCACATTTTCCAAAAATACCAATACATACGCATTTTTAGTTTCGGAAATTTCCAAAATATTGGAATGATTTTATTAACCTTAAGCGACCAAAAAAAAATTGTTCTAAGTTACATTAAAATATGTGCCCATAAGTACCAAATATCTATTCTAGGGTTAATGTGCACACGATTTGTGAAAAAGAGAAAACCTTGCTGATTTTGTAATATTCATTATTTTATGAGTGCGAATGAAAAAACATGAGATATTGTTAAATATCCCAAAAACCAAATTTCAGCGCCATTTGTTAAAAAAATTTTCAATTGATTGGAAAACCAAAAATTAAATTCAGAAAAACTTCTAAAAGCAAAGTTTTATTTAAAATAACAAAAAAATTGTTGGAATAATCCAAAAATTTGCAGAAAACGACAAGCGGCAGCAAACAAGGTATGTAATTAAGTTTTTACCACGCATTTAATACTAAGCCAACAACATTGGCTGAAGATCAAAGGACTATTCGGTAATTCTCTACGAGAGGAAGCAACCGCTAAACAATGTCCAAAAATGTCTGGAGAGGTGTCAAAAGACGCGTTTTGACCTCCGCATCAATGATCAAAAAGCGGATATTAGATTTTATATTTATGTTAAGATATATTTGCAATCAAAGTTACAAAATGTCTGCCATTTAATTTTGTTGTTCCGAAACTTGCAGAAGTTAGTTTTTGATCGGCTAAGGGTATTTTTTTTGAAGCGCGGCTGAAGGTCGCCTATGCAGAAAGGTGTTCTACCCAGAAATACTTTGATTGCAATAACATAAATATAAAATCTAATTTCCGCTTTTGGATCATTGATGCGGAGGTCAAAACGCGTCTTTTGACAACTCTCCAGACATTTTTGGACATTGTTTAGCGGTTGCCTCCTCTCGTAGAGAATTGCCGAATGGTCTTTGTTGATATATCGATGAATTTGTTGGGCGAAAGATAATCCATTGCTACTTGCATTAATGAAAAAGACACGAATGTATGTGTCTCGTGGCAATGATCCTGAAAAGCCGAGATCTTGTTCGGGTTATACTTGTCCTTTTGACGATTTAGAAATTACAAGCCTATTACTTGATAATATAATTTGTGATGAGACACAAAATTCGTTTAATCATATGATAGAGTTAGGTGTTAAATCTTTACGTGATACCGATGATTTGCTACAGAATGTAGGCTTAAATGATGTCAAACAATTCATAGAAGATAATCCACATCCGCGTTAGTGGCGTTTGCTGGCTGAATCAGCATTAAAGAAATTCGAATTAGACGTATAAGAAATTTAACAGCGCCAATTCTGCAAAAAGCTGAGGTAGCCGCCTTCTACGGGAAGTTTGAGGAAGCTGAGAAATTGTACATGGACGCAGATCGTAGGTGAGTGAATTGAATTGAGAAATAGTACCTACTCTGAAGTGAAGCACCAAACTAGTCCGAAAAATAGTTAAGTAGACTGCTAAAATATGCAGAACTTGAAAAATCCGAGTAAAACTTTTTGTTTTAATTTGGCAGTTTACGGCACTAGGACTCGAACCTCTGATCTCGCCGAAGTAAATCGCGTACTTATGCAAGACATTTAAATCGTTTTCGCTTACCACGATTGAATCAAAATGTATTGTTATATTTTTAACTAGTCTTCTCAATTGTTTACTCATTCCGATTAGCACTTGTTTGTCAGAGTTAAACTTCTTAGAACTTTCAGGCTAACTTTATTTTCGCAAAACCGCCAATAAATACTGATAATGATTATTTGTTTTTATATTTATTTTTTTTAGAAATCTTGCGACTAACTTGTGGATTACGCTGTGTGATTGGTTTGGTGCTGTACAACGCTAGTTTGCGCTCGTGGTGAGCAAGCGATAAATACAGAACTCTCATTTACTTTATAGTTGTATTCCCTCATTTTCAGGGAAAGCGCTAAAGCATACTATGAAAAATCTTATCATATTGAGGCCTCATGGACGCACTTTATCACTTAGAAATATTTATTGAGTTAGAGCAATGTATTGGTAAGATGCCCGAAAAAAGTCCACTATTGGCTAAAATTGCAATTTTGGCTTCGGTTAGTAAGCTAAATTTTCTTTTAATGTATCCAGCTAGCAAGGCCAAGCTCCACCTCCAATTCGCAATGTGTAACTTTTAGCTTTTTCAAATAAGTGTTACGTTAGAGTTATAAGCGCATAACTCAAACACTAGTACGTGAAATTAGATACAGCTTTCACCCATGTACTTGATTTGCTTTGGCAAACACTGTTTGATATTCTCATAAGAATTGTATGGAGAAACTTGGCATAATACACTCCTAGGAGTCATAATCGAATATAGTCATATTTATCGAACCTTTAATTGCAGGAATGTGTTTAGAAGCAGCAGAGGCTTATTCAAAAATAGGTGATACCAAGGCGGCTGTTGATGCATTCGTCAATTTGCGGCAATAGGGTGAAGCGTTGAAGCTAGCAAGGAAATTCAACATGCCACAGATTAGCAATTTATTAAGTAAATGCACCGCTCAGCTTATTAAAGAGAATTGGTTGCCTGATGCGATTGAACTACAAAAACTGGTCAGTATTTGGATGCTGCACGTTTGCTTGGTAAATTAGCTCAACGTGAAATAGAGAAAGATTCCAGTATGCTACGAACTAAAAAATTATATGTATTAGCTGCAGTACTCGCGGAGGAGCATTTAAAGACGTTAAGTGCAATTGAACTTAGTTATAAATTGATCGGAATTCATTATTGGATACAATGAGTCCAGAGGACTCACACGTCGTTGAAGACATGTGGCATGCGCCGAAGCATATTATTTTATGTTAAAGTAATTAGTAGTATTCGCGTGGTATATATAATATTGGTTTTTACTTACTTTTTCCCTAATAACAATAATAGTTTCAATAAAATATGTAATAAAAATTATGCATTTTTGTGCAATTTATTTGGAAAAAATGTGTAGGTATCTCCATTTGACAATAACCACTATAACTGGTATTTTATTAACCAATTCAGCTAATAAAATTAACCATATGTTAGCCACTTTGGTAACCGATTCAGCCAATAATTTTCACCACATGTTAGCCAAAACAATAACCAATTGAGGAAATATTTTTAACTACATGTTAGCCAAAACATTAACTGGTTTTGGAAAGGGAAATTTTTAAAGACTGGAAGTATTGAAAAGTACAGCTATAGTTTTTGTCAATGGGAGAATTCTATGTGTGCAAGGGAGATGCGAAGTCACACATATGGTTAAAATCTTCACGCCGCCTGAACAAAAATAGCCACTTCGTAGACCATATGAGAAATGAATGAAACCAACTATTTAGCTACATTGGTAACCGGTATCTGGTTTGTAGGGATGGTAACTCTGTACACAATGTAAGTTATGGCAACACTGAAATAACAAATAAAAATCATGGCGGAACACTTCCGAGATACACACTAGAAGATACGAGGTAGGAGATTACGTAATGATAAGAAACGTAGACACAACTGCAGGAACGAATAAGAAATTTATACCGAAATATAAGGGACCATACGCCATTCATAAAGTATTAGGGAATGATCGATGTGTCGTCCCCCGATATCGAAAATTGTCAGTTGACACAGCTGCCGTATGACGGAGTCGTAGAAGCACATCGCATCCAACGGTGGCTGGATAGATCAAACGGCATTGACGATGGAGGCACTGATGTGGATCCCTTAGAGCTTTAGAGTCTTAATAGAAATAAGCAATAGAAATAAGTATATCTGTGATTGAGGTCGATCTATTGTCAGGTTGCCGAGTTGTAAACCTCTATAAATATAGCGAGCTGTAAACGTAGCCTAAGGTTAGTCTGTAAATGTAAGCGTAGCCTGAATATAGCTTGTGTAAAATAGTATTAGTCAAACTCATCCCTACAAACCACTGCTAACCACATTTTCCAAAAATACCAATACATACGCATTTTTAGTTTCGGAAATTTCCAAAATATTGGAATGATTTTATTAACCTTAAGCGACCAAAAAAAAATTGTTCTAAGTTACATTAAAATATGTGCCCATAAGTACCAAATATCTATTCTAGGGTTAATGTGCACACGATTTGTGAAAAAGAGAAAACCTTGCTGATTTTGTAATATTCATTATTTTATGAGTGCGAATGAAAAAACATGAGATATTGTTAAATATCCCAAAAACCAAATTTCAGCGCCATTTGTTAAAAAAATTTTCAATTGATTGAAAAACCAAAAATTAAATTCAGAAAAACTTCTAAAAGCAAAGTTTTATTTAAAATAACAAAAAAATTGTTGGAATAATCCAAAAATTTGCAGAAAACGACAAGCGGCAGCAAACAAGGTATGTAATTAAGTTTTTACCACGCATTTAATACTAAGCCAACAACATTGGCTGAAGATCAAAGGACTATTCGGTAATTCTCTACGAGAGGAAGCAACCGCTAAACAATGTCCAAAAATGTCTGGAGAGGTGTCAAAAGACGCGTTTTGACCTCCGCATCAATGATCAAAAAGCGGATATTAGATTTTATATTTATGTTAAGATATATTTGCAATCAAAGTTACAAAATGTCTGCCATTTAATTTTGTTGTTCCGAAACTTGCAGAAGTTAGTTTTTGATCGGCTAAGGGTATTTTTTTTGAAGCGCGGCTGAAGGTCGCCTATGCAGAAAGGTGTTCTACCCAGAAATACTTTGATTGCAATAACATAAATATAAAATCTAATTTCCGCTTTTGGATCATTGATGCGGAGGTCAAAACGCGTCTTTTGACAACTCTCCAGACATTTTTGGACATTGTTTAGCGGTTGCCTCCTCTCGTAGAGAATTGCCGAATGGTCTTTGTTGATATATCGATGAATTTGTTGGGCGAAAGATAATCCATTGCTACTTGCATTAATGAAAAAGACACGAATGTATGTGTCTCGTGGCAATGATCCTGAAAAGCCGAGATCTTGTTCGGGTTATACTTGTCCTTTTGACGATTTAGAAATTACAAGCCTATTACTTGATAATATAATTTGTGATGAGACACAAAATTCGTTTAATCATATGATAGAGTTAGGTGTTAAATCTTTACGTGATACCGATGATTTGCTACAGAATGTAGGCTTAAATGATGTCAAACAATTCATAGAAGATAATCCACATCCGCGTTAGTGGCGTTTGCTGGCTGAATCAGCATTAAAGAAATTCGAATTAGACGTATAAGAAATTTAACAGCGCCAATTCTGCAAAAAGCTGAGGTAGCCGCCTTCTACGGGAAGTTTGAGGAAGCTGAGAAATTGTACATGGACGCAGATCGTAGGTGAGTGAATTGAATTGAGAAATAGTACCTACTCTGAAGTGAAGCACCAAACTAGTCCGAAAAATAGTTAAGTAGACTGCTAAAATATGCAGAACTTGAAAAATCCGAGTAAAACTTTTTGTTTTAATTTGGCAGTTTACGGCACTAGGACTCGAACCTCTGATCTCGCCGAAGTAAATCGCGTACTTATGCAAGACATTTAAATCGTTTTCGCTTACCACGATTGAATCAAAATGTATTGTTATATTTTTAACTAGTCTTCTCAATTGTTTACTCATTCCGATTAGCACTTGTTTGTCAGAGTTAAACTTCTTAGAACTTTCAGGCTAACTTTATTTTCGCAAAACCGCCAATAAATACTGATAATGATTATTTGTTTTTATATTTATTTTTTTTAGAAATCTTGCGACTAACTTGTGGATTACGCTGTGTGATTGGTTTGGTGCTGTACAACGCTAGTTTGCGCTCGTGGTGAGCAAGCGATAAATACAGAACTCTCATTTACTTTATAGTTGTATTCCCTCATTTTCAGGGAAAGCGCTAAAGCATACTATGAAAAATCTTATCATATTGAGGCCTCATGGACGCACTTTATCACTTAGAAATATTTATTGAGTTAGAGCAATGTATTGGTAAGATGCCCGAAAAAAGTCCACTATTGGCTAAAATTGCAATTTTGGCTTCGGTTAGTAAGCTAAATTTTCTTTTAATGTATCCAGCTAGCAAGGCCAAGCTCCACCTCCAATTCGCAATGTGTAACTTTTAGCTTTTTCAAATAAGTGTTACGTTAGAGTTATAAGCGCATAACTCAAACACTAGTACGTGAAATTAGATACAGCTTTCACCCATGTACTTGATTTGCTTTGGCAAACACTGTTTGATATTCTCATAAGAATTGTATGGAGAAACTTGGCATAATACACTCCTAGGAGTCATAATCGAATATAGTCATATTTATCGAACCTTTAATTGCAGGAATGTGTTTAGAAGCAGCAGAGGCTTATTCAAAAATAGGTGATACCAAGGCGGCTGTTGATGCATTCGTCAATTTGCGGCAATAGGGTGAAGCGTTGAAGCTAGCAAGGAAATTCAACATGCCACAGATTAGCAATTTATTAAGTAAATGCACCGCTCAGCTTATTAAAGAGAATTGGTTGCCTGATGCGATTGAACTACAAAAACTGGTCAGTATTTGGATGCTGCACGTTTGCTTGGTAAATTAGCTCAACGTGAAATAGAGAAAGATTCCAGTATGCTACGAACTAAAAAATTATATGTATTAGCTGCAGTACTCGCGGAGGAGCATTTAAAGACGTTAAGTGCAATTGAACTTAGTTATAAATTGATCGGAATTCATTATTGGATACAATGAGTCCAGAGGACTCACACGTCGTTGAAGACATGTGGCATGCGCCGAAGCATATTATTTTATGTTAAAGTAATTAGTAGTATTCGCGTGGTATATATAATATTGGTTTTTACTTACTTTTTCCCTAATAACAATAATAGTTTCAATAAAATATGTAATAAAAATTATGCATTTTTGTGCAATTTATTTGGAAAAAATGTGTAGGTATCTCCATTTGACAATAACCACTATAACTGGTATTTTATTAACCAATTCAGCTAATAAAATTAACCATATGTTAGCCACTTTGGTAACCGATTCAGCCAATAATTTTCACCACATGTTAGCCAAAACAATAACCAATTGAGGAAATATTTTTAACTACATGTTAGCCAAAACATTAACTGGTTTTGGAAAGGGAAATTTTTAAAGACTGGAAGTATTGAAAAGTACAGCTATAGTTTTTGTCAATGGGAGAATTCTATGTGTGCAAGGGAGATGCGAAGTCACACATATGGTTAAAATCTTCACGCCGCCTGAACAAAAATAGCCACTTCGTAGACCATATGAGAAATGAATGAAACCAACTATTTAGCTACATTGGTAACCGGTATCTGGTTTGTAGGGATGGTAACTCTGTACACAATGTAAGTTATGGCAACACTGAAATAACAAATAAAAATCATGGCGGAACACTTCCGGTGAAACTATAGAAATGATAAGACGTGTTTTATACACAGAGAAACGTATCTAAAATCATCGAGCTTCAAATAAAGAAATAAAGCATGTTTATACTTTTAAATTATCTGATTACATATTTGGAATCAGCAGGAAACTCTCAGAATCATGTATCAAATGTCGAGGATATTTTTTTGTCGGGTAGTGTTTAATTTGGAAGATGTATTATATTTTATATTATTTTTACTTACAATGAAGGCTAGTACAAGGGTTCTTAAAACACAGTTCTGAATAATTACTTGAATTTTAATGATGTCGATGGCATTCACACTTACAGTTATCCACGGGAAAAGATCGATTTGGGTGTGGCTTGAAGCCACACAAAAGTCCTAAATATTGATGATCGCAATACAACTACATTCGATTTAATTATTATTGTTATGAAAGTATCAATTGCTCTAAACGTGGTTAAGGCCAGGAATAATCTTATCGTTTTTATTTGAATATAAGAAGAATTTCAGAGACAACCGCCATAGCTTTTCTTATAGATCCATTTCGGAAGCTGCTAGACTTCTTTATTAGAGATATTTTGGCACGCTCAGCTAACCGTTAAGCTAGCAGAGTGCTGGTTTTTCTGCCAACTAAACTCCTACTTCTATTTATTTTACCATATGGCAGTCAGTAGTTGATCATGATGGATTTTTTTTGTGTACCTTTATTATCGACAACATTACACTTACGGGTTTGTTTTATTTTTGTGTACCAATAATTCAATTGTTGGAACACAAAACTTTTATTTTTATTGTATCAGTACTTCGCCCTGCTTAGTCGGCGCATCCATTCATGGAATGGAACGAGACGGACCAAACAAGATTATACTGAGCAACTTAGGGCACCAACCTAAAAAGGTCTGTAGCCCGATTCTGTAACTATTTTAACGCCAGGTGTTAGCGTTAACTTCGCTTAACACCATTTTTAACGCTTTTCCCTATTCACTAACTTTTAACCACACGAAAAGTGTTAGCTAGCGGCGAAAAGAGTAGTATTGCCATATTTTATTACCATCAAGACTCAGCTTTTTAGCGGCGTTAAAGGAGAGTTACAGAATCGCACTTTCGTTAAGAACAAACGCCGAAATTTGGCGATAAGCTTAACGCTCGGCGAGTGGTTAAAAGTTACAGAATCGGGCTACTGAAAAGACTAGTATATGTAAGTTAACACATTCAGCCGCTGCCCAGTCAAACCATTCCCACGTTCGATAAACACACGAGCCGCAACGTTAGCACATTTGCATTTCACAATGAAACGCAATACCTGCAGTTTGGTAATGTGGGAAATCACGCCCAAGGTCACACCCACCTGTAGCTTATGAACCATTGTGTAAGGGCTGCGTCGCTGCCTCCGGCGATAAGGTTTCTTGGGCTAACAGTCAAGAACGTTTGATCAGTTGCTGATGGGGTTTTCCGATGATAAGTAATTTAGTTATTAGTTTAGACTAATTATTATTAAGTAAATAAACTTGTGAAACTTAACCTTGTGTTTTCTTTAAAGGGCGAGTTGGCCCTAGTGAATTTTTTTAGTCCAAAGGACTTCATACTTATTAAGTGGCGCCCGAGCAGGGACCACTAGTGAAAGTGAAGAAAAAACGAAAAAAGCTAATAACACAGTGAACAATAAAACTAAAACAATTAAGTTAACATAATATTTAGTCGAAACAACGTGATACCCTTGCGGTATTGCGAGTATAATCTAAAAACTGTATACTTAATATTTTTGATTATTTACAGATGGAGGACCTTCAAACCAATGTCACCAACCTAACGGGGGCCGTCAATGCCCTGCAAGAAAAAATTAGGACAATGGAGAGGCGCGCTACAGATTTGGACCGTGCTAGAAATACTCCCATTGTATCATCTCAAGCCAAGCCTGATCGATAACAAGCGGTTGAATGCTGCAACGATTGCCGACACCTATTCCAATCCTGATATAAACGCAACCTTATGTATCCTTGGCCAAACCAACTTTTATGCACTAATCGATTTGACCTCCGGATTCCATCAAATAACAATGAAAGATTCTGACATCCAAAAGACAGCCTTCTCTACGATGAACGGCAAATACGAATTCATACGTTTGCCGTTCGGCCTGGAAAAGCCCCCGCCATATTCCAGAGAATGATGGACGATGTCCTGAAAAAGTACATCGGGAAAATATGTTACGTCTACATTGACCACATAATAGTATTCGGTAGGAAAGAGAACGAACATCTTCACAACGCTCCGAGAAGCGAATCTGAAGGAACATTTAGAAAAGAAAGTTAAATTCCTTGGCTACATAATTACTTCTGATGAAGTACGCGTTCACCCAAAGAAGGTGGAAGCTACAAAGCTTACTTCACCTCCTGAAACTTTTGAAGATTTCAAGAGTTCCGTGGGTATGACTTCATACTCTAGGAAAATCATTAGGGACTACGCCAAGGTTGCTAAGCCTTTGACCAACCTTACAAGTGGAGAAAATGCTCAGGTAAAAACTAACGCGTCGAGAAAGGTAGCTATTGAACTAGACATAATGCTCTGGAGGCCTTCTGTGAGTTAAGACAACTACTGGTATCTGCAAATGTCCTGGCGTTCTCTAATTTCGACAAGCCATTTCCGATGGTCCTTCTCGCCGCAAAACTGAAGTTGCCGCTCCGGCCCCATCCATCTCAGGTCAGGATTCCGCAACAAATGCTGGTCCTAACCTAGAACTCGAAATTGACACTGCCCCACAAGCTACAATGCATTCTGCCGATCAGGACAATTCTGAGCTCATACCACATATAGAAGCTCCTATCAATGTATTTAGGAACCAAATTTTGAGGAACCACATGAAGACTACCGAAGGGCTTATGTCTCTTTACCAGAACACGATGCAGATGCATTAACCGCACTCCTCAAGGAAGTCCTTAACCCAAATGTTATTAACGGTATAAAAAATCCTTGTGAAAATCGACTGAAAATACTGGAGAAATATTATTTTCCCGCAATGGCTAGGCAAATACGAGACTACGACAGGCATCCCGAATAACCGTTCCTTCAACCCACTCCAATACCAGGCTATCCTTGTGAAATCTTACACATCGACCTTTTCGAAATGGAGAAGCAAAAGTGTCTTAGAGTGATCGATAAGTTCACGAAATTTGATAAGCTATTTTCTATAAAGAACAAATCTTCGATTCACCTGCGAAAGAAACTGACTGATCTCCTGCACTATTTTTCTGTACCAAAAATATTAGTCGTGTACAATGGAAGGGGATTTTTAACGCCTCTGGTTTTAAATTATATCCGATCCCATGGAATAGAATTTTATCAACTCATACACGGAGAAGTGAAAGTAATGGTCAGGTTAAGCGTTTGCATTCAAAATTAATAGAAATATACCGTTGTACTTCAGTTGAATTACTTACTCTAACTCCAAAGCAACGCTTTCAGAAAGCGGTGGATAGGTATAACAATACCGTCCACTTAGTTATCAAGCGAAAACCGGCAGACGTGTTTCTCAACCAGACCTCAAGTCTAAATTATCAAGAGTTATTAAATTTCAGAGAAAAAGCCATGGAGGATATAAGAACTATATTAGAGAAGGAGCAGGAGGTCAGAAACGCGAGGTTGAATACCAAACGCATTACTCCGCGTTCTTTCGAAACCGGAGAAAAGGTGTTTATCTCTAACAACCAAACTAAGGCTCAACAGAAGCCGCTATACAAAGAAGAAGCGAATGCTGAAAATAGAAACAATACACAAACAGGAAAAGAATTCATAAAGCGAATGTAAAAACATCTAAAAATAACATTGGTCAGAAGGCAAACCTTATGCGTCCCAGGGGCTGAGTGCAAACTGTTTGCAGCAGATCTAGTCAGATGTTGTTTCCGTTCCAAATAACTCGTGGTTTACGTGGTTGGTGATTACAATCGGTGTGGTTCAACTCCAACATGAGATCTCTGCTTTGATTGACGTGCAGCCGCTCGTGTCATGAGTAGGCCATTTGCAATTATCAATGCTTATGGCTAAAAGGGATCCACACGAGCCTTCCAATGTCAGCTGAGAAAACGCCTAACTAAGCTGTACACAAACACCTAAAGGGTGCAATAATAAAATTAAAATAAATTTTTTACATAGAAAAATATATTTAAAAAAAAAGAAAAAAAGGAGGATGGAATACTCCTAAAAAGCAATACTAACAAAAAATTAATAAATACTACCACTAATGACTAACATTGAAAACTACCCACAAACGCTTTCACTAGTGGTCTAGTAAATCCTCTCCGCATTATTCCTCTCAACCCCTGAAAAATCCCAGCAGCAACTACGTTTTCAATAGTAAATCTTAAATTAAGTATAATGGGAAATTTGGTACATTCGCATTTTGAAATCACTACACTAAATGTGAATTGAACTGTTAGGCTAAGTCTATAAGAATGAAATAAATAAAGGAAAAAAAATATAAAAGAAAAAAAAAATTATGAAGAATTTCCACACTTTGAAATCGAATTTAAGTTATAATTACTTAGCAGTAGCTAGTCCTTAAAAAAATTATTACTAATAAAATTATTTTTTACTAAGTGGGGTAAAACATAGAGTTAAGTATATTCGAAATAAATGTAACCCCACAGCATCTGCCTCTGAGCACTCGCGCACACCTACGATGACTTCTTCAAAGGGCAAATTAAACTGATTGATAGTGATCTGGTTAGCTACGACAAGGTTGTGGACCGACTCAAAAACGCAATCACCGATCTCAATATAACTGAACCCGCATCCGATTGACTACCACCTGGGAAATTTTGCAAGGAACCTCACGATTTAAAAGGAAAAGATACTAGAATACAAAGGCGATCTATAAATTTGATTGGATCCGCTTGGAAGTGGATCGCTGGCACGCCTGATGCCACGGATTTGGATGAAGTGCTCCAAAGGCAGAACGATCTGATTAATAACGATTCACAGCAATATCAGGTAAACTCTGGAGTATTCAAAATAACTTACGATCTTTTGCAGGCTATCAATGGTATCATCACAACCACCAATGACTTGCAAAACCCCAGGAAGATGGTTCAAACTTCCCAGGAGATCCAAAAAAGGCCTTCCTCACAGTAATGTATTGGAAGCCATCGAATACAGCAAACCATCGATTTACACCAATAGCTCCCTTTTGCTTTACGTCTTATACTTGCCTAAGGTAACGGAAACGAGGTACAATCACTTGATAGTTCGCCCCATCATTCAGGGCGGTCATCGTGTACACATGAAATTTTCAACCATCTTATACAACAAACACCAAACATATGGTATCAAAGATCAACTCTACTAGTTCTCTTTTGGGTTCCTGTATCCTACAGATTCAAAATGAGACCATCGAAATAAACAACAAAACTTACCGGAGCACATCTTTAAAGGGGTAGGAGTTCAACATTTAGCCGCTGCCCAGTCAAACCATTCCCACGTTCGATCAACACACGAGCCGCAACGTCAGCACATTTGCATTTCACAATGAAACGCAATACCTGTAGTTTGGTAATGTGGGAAATCAAGGCCACGGTCATTCCCACCTGTAGCTTATGAACAATTGCGTGTATGCGCTGTTCATGTTGAACTTAAAATGCATCATTTTGCATTTTCGTACATTGGTTTCGAAAAAGCGTTCATGGTGGCGCATTTAGTAGATGCACATTTAGCAAGTTCGAGTCATATGTTTTTTGTTTACAAACATTTTTTGATATTATGAAAACTTTCAGCACGTGTTCAAAAATATACACATTTTTATTGAATCTTTCAATTAATTCCATTCGCAGAACATCAGATTAACTTGTAGATGGTTTTTATTTTAACAATATCACACAACACGCGCACTTAATTACAAATTGAAAATCAGTATAAATTTGCTGAATGTTTACGTATGACCCTTTACATTGTTGGTCGCCGTGTCGGGGCGAAGAGGCTTAAGTTTCACATTGGTACCCCCTCCCGAGGAAGGGTGGCAATGGGAAACGAACTATGATGAAAGCCTCACATTTGCCGTGGTCTTGGAATCGGTGAGCACAGTGTACCCACCATCCCGTTACCTCGGTAAATTTGGGGATAGGCGCACCAAAACCACCCTAAGCCAAGGAGTTGTGGTACCTGTGCCGAGGGCTGAATGATCAGCGGATGGTTATTGAATAGCTGACCGCGAACGGTCCCCTCCGATGCAAGGGTCAAGATCGGTTGTAACAAGTGCTTTACCTCGGTATACTGGCTCTGCCGAGGTGGACTAACCCCCTCCAGACTACTCGTGGGAACTACAGGGAAAACTTGTAACCAACTTCGTAATTTCTTAGCTTCTGGGAAACAAGTCTTTTCGTGGTCAGTTTAAAGGTTGAGCGGAACTCGTCTAATTAGCTAGCAGCCGGCCTGGGGGGGGGGGGGAGGCGGGGGGGGGTTCTATAACCAGTAAACGCAACCTACTATTTGGTTCATAAAGTTTTAAGAGTTCCTAAAAAGACAACGATGTCGTGAAGAGGTGTAAGAGCATTTCAGCTCCTTGAAGTTATCGGACAAACCTTACTAACGAAATCTGAGTGGGCAAGCTTCATGTTGGACCCCCTGTTTCTGCATCTATCTGATTGATGGGATCAAGCGCAGATGCAGAGTCTTTACCCACCCTCCAATGATTCTCAAGCGCGCTAAGCGAGAATCCCAAAAAATGCCTCAACCCTGGGCAACCATATCGCTAAGGAAGTATACAGTGATTTACTCCATGATTATTATAATTGCTTTTGTTATCCAAAAAACTTCTTATTATACATCTGACTATAGGTAACTACAAAAATTGGGCGTGAAACAAAATTGGTGATTTCACTTATAACGAAAAACAACCAGGAATGATTCGCGCTGTAACGGAGTCAAAAATTGCAGTAAGTTGTGAAGTAACACAAAGAAAACCGTCGCGATGCAGAAAACAAAAAAAAGCAAAAAAAAATTTAAAAAAAACAAAAAGAACAAAAATGACGATTACTCGACTGCATTCGATCTCTTGCTCTTTTTGATCGAATGAGAACAACGAAAAAAATTTGTTCTTTTTTTGTTTTGTTTTAGCAAAAAAAACTAGATAAAGGCAAATATGTATGCAAGTATTGTAAAAACTACATATGTATATCTTGGTTATAAATATTTTATGACTTACATGAAAATCCGCAACATGATGCAAGGCCCCGCATTATGGTGACAGTTCGCTGCTATGGAAATATTTAGCAATATACATAGGTACTACTTCTTTCCAATTTTGATAATGTAATTGATTACTTATTAATGGTTAAATTGTTGTTTTTTTTTTTTTTTTTGTGTTTTTGTGGATTGCGTTAGCCGATAACTGGCTTTCACATTACCAGGACTTCTCTAAGTTTGTGTTTTCTGTTTGGCATGCTTTGTTTTTATTTCTTTTTTTTTTTTTTAACACAATTGTTGTCTCGCGGTCAGTATTTCTCTATAATTTAGTTTTCTGGTTGTTTTCCCTTTTTTCACTTTTATAAACTTGTTATGCTGGTTTTATTTTGTTTTTTTTTTACAACGGCGTTTGTCCAACCCTCAGCTCGCGTAGCTCTGACCGAAATGACTGCTGTGTCCAATCTTACAACGCGATTTGTGAAAGGTTGGACTGTGTTGCCTTTTGTTTTCTGTTATGTAGAAGCGTAGTATGTAAATTAGGTTTTAATGAGAGATGAATGCGATTTCCATGCGTAGATGGACGGAAATGTGTATCGGGACGCCTTCAAGTCTGCACTCCAATTTTTCTGGGTACTAGGAATTTTTCCACACTGTATAGTATTGATGACCTATAAACCATTTAAAAGCTCCGTTGTACATTTGCGAAAGGGTTTATATATATACGAGTATATATAATTTTTTTTTTTTTTTTTTAGCAACTACTTACTTTTGGGTGAAGTAAATTTTATTGATGGGTATGAAAATTTCAGATAGACTTTGGTTAAAATTACCAGTAGTTTCCGTGTGTAACCCGTCGAGTGATGAAATCGGAAAAGGAAGTTCATTCTCTTTGATCTCCTTTTATAGGGCGATGGACAGACGGACGGATGAACTGATTGACAAAAGTGTCAAACTACGACTTCTCCGAACCAGTGTTGTAAAACGACATTTCGTAACTTATTAAGTGGTGAATAGGGCAGGCTTAGTTATATTGGGTTTCCCTCTTTGGCTTAATATAAAGGTAAACCGAAAATCGTTTGATGTTAATGTATGTTGGCATTAGCCGAAAGGAAGTATGTCACAAAACCAGATAAGAGGAAAGTTTATTCAACTGGAATGTTAGCTGGAATCCGGATTTTAAAATTTTTTATTAGAGTGCAATGTTATGGTCGAACGTCTTTTCCACTAAAGGTACCGAGCAACTTTCCGTTCAAGTCTTCTAAGATATAATAATTATTTCCCACCTTTTGTCGAATTCGAGCTTTAAGAAAAGGAGGGCAAAGTTTTGCGTTAAAATTTTTAGATGAATCGCTTTGAGCTAAGTTTCTCCGAAATATTTCTTGGCCGATGCGAAACGACTGAGGTTTTGACCGTAGGTTGTATTGATGTTGGTTTTTTTCATACGCAGCTTTAAATTTTTTTTGTATATTTTCCCTTAGCACCGCCATAGAATCGCACATTTTTAGGCAGCAATAGGGCTCTTCAAGAAAGTCGAGATTTTTAAGTAATTTATACTCAGTCCCGTGAGTAATCATGTTCAACCCGTAAAGAGCCTTATACGGGGAACAACCAATACTTTGGTGTACACTATTTCGAAGTGCACACGATATACTGGGCAGATTTACATCCCATTCGCGGTGATCCTTTTTAATATATGCTCTTATAGCAGCAAGAAGCGATCGGTTCACCCTCTCCGATGCATTGCTTTGGGGAGAGTAAATAGCTGTGTATACGTGGTACGTTACATGGCACTCTCATAAGACAGGTCGTGTCAGCTGACACGTACTACGTACGTGCGTCGGTGGGTAATTGGACTATTAAACTGACTTCCATTGTCCGAAACAACAGTTTCCGGGACACCATAACAGAAAAATATTTCCTTTTCTAAAAATTCTTTAATTTTTGCTGACGTAAATTTGCGCAGTGGGCAAAGCCAGTGAAATTTACTGAAGTGATCTAATACGATTAATAACCCAATAAAACCTTTCTTGCTTCTAGGGTATGGCCCCAATAGGTCGATGTAGAGTTTCTGGAAGGGTCTACATGAACTAGACTGCTTTCCCATTGGTGGACGTATTATATAATTAGGCGATTTGGTTTCTTTACATACCTCACATTTACGTATGTACTCGCGAACGTCCTTGACTAGTCCAGGCCAATACAAATGTCTCTTTATCAAGTCCGTCGTCTTAACCATACCTCCGTGCGAAGCGATTTTATTGTCATGAGCTATTTCTAAGACTTTCATGCGTAGATTTAATGGTACCCACAATTTCCAAGCGTTTTGTTCTTGCTCCTCGTCTCCGGTAGCATGCTCTGTGCGTATGTATACGAATTTGTCGACAACTCTTAGTTCTGGAAATTTTTCTTGGTCTATTCGTATGCGCTCTTTTAGTTGAGTATAATCTTCGTCATAAAAGTGGGGTGATTCAAGATCGATAAGCGGGTAAAGGTTTCCGATGACGGATATTTCTCCCTCATACATGCGTGATAATGCATCGGGAACTACATTATTTTTTCCCTTACGATGACTAATTTTGAAAGTGTATCCTTGTAACTTAAAAGCCCACCGAGCAAGTCGACCAGAAAGGTTTTGCTGCCTCATCAACCAAACTAAGCTAGCATGATCAGTGACGACTTCGAAATCTTGGAGATCGACGTAACAACGAAAGCGTCCAATGGCTTCAATGGCAGCCAAACATTCCCTTTCGGTTACGCTATAATTTCGTTGTGCGGCGTTTAACTTTTTAGACATGAACGCGATCGGGCGTTCCATTCCCTCCTCGTCTAGCTGCACAAGCACAGCGCCTATACCATAGTCACTAGCATCGCGTGAATTATGTATGTAGAATTTTTTTGAAAACTCTGGATGGACTAATATTGGGGCAGAAGTGAGTACCGTTTTTAACGTCTCAAAAGCTTTTTGCGTATCTTCCGTCCACTTGAATTTTTGTTTGGTTTGAAGTACCTCTGTAATGGGAAAGGAAATATCCGCAAAGTTTTTAATGAAACGACGATACCAACCACAGATTCCAAGGAATCCTCGAACTTGTTTCATGTTTTTGGGCGGTGGCCATGCCAAAATTGAATTTATTTTCTCCGGATCCGTAGATATCCCTCCATGTCCAATAACATACCCTAGATATTTAACACTGGTTACACAGAATTGGCTTTTTGACAAGTTCAGTGTCAAATTTGCCTTTTTGAACTTTTGTGCCAAGCGAACTAAAACCTCTAAATGAGTATCAAAATTATCTGAAACGATACATAGATCATCCAGGTAACCAAAAACACAATGACGTAAGTCATCAGGTATCAGTTCATCCATCAATCGGGACATTGTGGACGGTGCATTGCATAAACCAAACGGCATTGTAACGAATTGATACAGTGGTCTACCCGGAACTCTAAAGGCGGTTATTGGCTTCGAGTCTTCGGATAGTCCTATCTGCCAATAAGCATCCTTGAGATCCAGTTTGGTTATAATATTGGCACATGGTAGTCTCGAAAAAATTCCTTCTATACTGGGTAGGGGGTATGCGTCCCTTTTGGTCACGGAATTGACTTTATGGGCGTCTAAACATAACCTTACTTTCCCGGGCTTTACAACCAAACGCATCGGAGAACTCCATGCACTTTCACTGGGTTCGATAACTCCTAAACTTAACATGCGGTCTATTTCAGTATACATCAACTTTTCCACAGCTGGACTAACCGGGTAAAACTTCGCATTCCCTACATCAATGGAATGTTCTATTAATTTTGTACGACCTAGTCCTTGGTTTTCAAAGTTAGGAAATAGGATTTTAACTGCCTCTAATTGTTGTTGTTGTAACGAGGTTAATGAAAATAACTCTGATGTTTGGGATACCAGATTCTCAGGAGATTCTATGGATATACTCGAAATTACCTTTGGTGAAAGTGTAAAACGTTTCCAAAAATCAACTCCGAGTATCAACCTGTTCGATATAGATGGTGTCACGAATAGTTTCATCGTTTAAGTATGGTTGTTGTAAGTCATCTCTACTTCCAAACATCCGGTAACTGCTTGTGTTTTTCCTTCCGCTGTTTTTACAAATGCCGACATTTTTTTGAACTGAGGTAATTTGTCCAGGTTTTGTCTAGCCAAACTCGACCCCACGCAACTTATATTAGCGCCGGTGTCTAAGAGACCTGTCTCCTCATATCCCAGAAACTTCCGCTTTGCATAAAAGCGCATGTCGGAATCATCACTAATAATAGAAGTGATGAGTAATTTTTTTGTATCTTTTACTGTTTTATAAAAGTTGCGTAACCGCTGTGTAGACCTTTTTGGTTTCCTTTTAAGAATTACTGGAGATTCATTAAATATTTTTTCACGCTTTTCCATGTATAGTTTTAAACGTTCATGGTAAGGAAGCATTGGACGTAATGTGGTTCTAGGCACTTCTTGTTCGCTACGAGGTGGATTAAGTTTTAACACTTTTGGTAATTCCTCAGGTATGTTGGAATTTATGATTTTGTTTGCCCTCGCGTTGGATCGAAGGCATTCTTCGGCAAGTTTTTTGAAGTACGAGATTTGCATTTTACACATTGAGGTTTGTAGGTATTTTGCTCTCCGCAACCATAGCAGAATACTTTTCTGTCAGCCAAACAATCTTCCCAATGGTGAGATGCGTCACCACAATTCCAGCAGGACGACGGTGCCGAAGTTTGATGCTGAATGGCAGCAATAGATACATTAACATCCAATTCCGGGTCTATCGTGGATGACTCCATGTCGACAGATGCAATATTCCTACGAATCGACGTATTAGGTAAGCTACGCGACACTTGCGAAGCGGTACGCCGATACGGATCATCAGCGAGTAGATGTTCTCGCATTTGAACTAATTTACGTAAATGGGCTATAGAATGTATCGGTACATATAACAATTCGTGTCGGATTCAAGTTTCGGGTAAGAATTTCGACCAATTCTGCCTCTTCCATTGGACTAGACAGCTTATCAGTAATTGTACTGATGGCATCATAAAATGATTCAAAGGTTTCATTCGGCTTTTGTTTTCTGTTCCGTATTTGTTCTAGGAAATCAAAATTCGAGCGTTAATCTTTATATTGGTATCTCAGGGCAGAACAAAAATCTTGCCACTCAATTCGTGGTACTTGCTTGTGATACCTCCAATACCAGTCCCTGGCTTTGCCACTAAGCAGAATGTGTAGATTTTGGCACACATAAGAAAAGTCGTTATTGAAGGATCCTCGTGTGAGGGAACGTATACGGTAAATAAATTCCTCCACATTCAATCCATCCGTAGAACCATCAAATTGGACTTTCCAATTTTGAATAATGGTCGTTATTTTATGAGCATTAAAATTATTTGGTATTTGATCTGGTGCGGGTTGAACCCCATTGATTCCCTCAGCGACAGTACTGGGCAAAGTTGCGATAGGACGCTAGTTTATATGCATGTTTTCTAACATACGTTGTATGCTATCCTCGATCATATGAGATATTCGTTGGTAATCGATATTGACATCTGATGTCAGGAAACGAGGTTGGCTTGAATAAGAAATTCCATGGTCAGGGGGATTGGTATAAACATTGCTCGGTGCTGCATTTAAGTCCATCAGGGGTAAGGTATGATTACGAAATGTAGGCGTATTATTCGGAGTACGAGGGCATTCCAGACGGAACTTTGATGAACGGGTGTTATATCTGTGGTGAGTCTTGCCCCTACCTCGACCTCGGTTATGTGATTGGTTCATACTGGAGTTGTTTTCAACTCCTATAGAAACGGGTGCGGCTGCCACCGGTTGTAAATCCTTAGGGTGACACAAGCGTTTACAAATAGGACATTCTGTGTTCTCTGTGATCCATTTAGTTATGCCGGCTTCATGGAAACTATGGTGGCATTGCGTTTGTGAACAACATTTTTCTTCGGTCATCTCTTGTAGGCATATAGAACAAATGGGACATGGCTCTTCGATGGCCACTGCATTGGGAATACTTTCTGAGCTATTCATGACAGGCATTTCACACAATTAAATTTGATGTATTACAAAGAGAAAACTTCCTTTTTATGCGATACTATGGAAACGTTCGGGTTGACGGATTTTTTTTTTTTTTTTTTTTTTTTCAAGGTGGTCCAAAAGAAGTGTACATTTAAAACTGGGCTATTGGAACAAGATACTGAACAATTCTCATATGGACGAAAAGAAGCATTTGTCACTAAAGCGACGCGTAGATTTCGTATTCCGAATATGAAAATTTGACAGTCCTTAATTGTTAACAAAGAAAGGTCTCTCTACCAAAGTAAAACTTTGAGATTGGGTTTAAAAGGAAAGTTTCAAATCTTCTAAGTCGTTGAGCTTTAAGTCAAAAATTGCAACGAAATCCGGGAAGCCAAACTTTTATTTAAACCTCTTAGGAATTGCTTACTATTGAAAATCAATAGAGTATCTATATTTAATCTATATTTTTGGGAATCGCAAAACGTAAATTGAAAGGCTGTTAAATGTCAAGTTCATACGCTGGAACTTGATTGCAACTAAATTTTTAGCTTTGCGGCTCACGTTGGGCGCCATTTTATGTAACCAACTTCGTAATTTCTTAGCTTCGGGGAAACAAGTCTTTTCGTGGTCAGTTTAAAGGTTGAGCGGAACTCGTCTAATTAGCTAGCAGCCAGCCTAGGGGGGGGGGGGGGGTTCTATAACCAGTAAACGCAACCTACTATTTGGTTCATAAAGTTTTAAGAGTTCCTAAAAAGACAACAATGTCGTGAAGAGGTGTAAGAGCATTTCAGCTCCTTGAAGTTATCGGACAAACCTTACTAACGAAATCTGAGTGGACAAGCTTCATGTTGGACCCTCCTGTTTCTGCATCTATCTGATTGATGGGATCTAGCGCAGATGCAGAGTCTTTACCCATCCTCCAATGATTCTCAAGCGCGCAAGAATCCCAAAAAATGCCTCAACCCTGGGCAACCATGTCGCTAAAGAAGTATACACTGATTTACTCCATGATTATTATAATTGCTTTTATTATCCAAAAAACTTCTTATTATACATCTGACTATAGGTAAATACAAAAATTGGGCGTGAAACAAAATTGGTGGTTTCACTTATAACGAAAAACAACCAGGAATGATTCGCGTTGTAACGGAGTCAAAAATTGCATTAAGTTGTGAAGTAACACAAAGAAAACCGTCGCGATGCAGAAAACAAAGCTTACCAAGAGAAGGAGAAAAAAAAGCAAAAAAAAATTAAAAAAAAACAAAAAGAACAAAAATGACGATTACTGCATTCGATCTCTTGCTCTCTTTGATTGAATGAGAACAAAGAAAAAAATTTGTTCTTTTTTTTTTTTTTGTTTTAGCAAAAAAAACTAGATAAAGGCAAATATGTATGCAAGTATTGTAAAAAGTACATATATCTTGATTATAAATATTTTATGACTTACATGAAAATCCGCAACATGATGCAAGGCCCCGCATTATGGTGACAGTTCGCTGCTAAGGAAATATTTAGCAATATACATAGGTACTACTTCTTTCCAATTTTGATAATGTAATTGATTACTTATTAATGGTTTAATTGTTTTTTTTTTTTGTTTTTTTTTTTGTTTTTGTGGATTGCGTTAGCCGATAACTGGCTTTCACATTGCCAGGGCTTCTCTAAGTTTGTGTTTTCTGTTTGGCATGCTTTACTTTTATTTATTTATTTTTTTTTTTTTTAACACAATGGTTGTCTCTCCGTCAGTATTTCTCTATAATTTAGTTTTCTGGTTGTTTTCCCTTTTTTCACTTTTATAAACTTGTTATACTGGTTTTATTTGTGTTTTTTTTTTTTTTTTTTTTACATCGGCGTTTGTCTTAACCTACACCAACTAGTTATATATTCTCTGAAGCAATCTCGATTTTCACTATATACTAGTTTAGTTTCTTATTATTTCTTTATTTAATTTTTTTTTTTTTTAATTTTTCAGCTAAATCGTTTTGGGTCAAATGTAACGCAAACCGGACCCTGCGGGTAGCCCAACCCTCAGCTCGCGTAGCTCTGACCGAAATGACTGCTGTGTCCAATCTTACAACGCGATTTGTGAAAGGTTGGACTGTGTTGCCTTTTGTTTTCTGTTATGTAGAAGCGTAGTATGTAAATTAGGTTTTAATGAGAGATGGATGCGATTTCCATGCGTAGATGGACGGAAATGTGTATCGGGACTCCTTCAAGTCTGCACTCCAATTTTTCTGGGTACTAGGAATTTTTCCACACTGTATAGTATTGATGACCTATAAACCATTTAAAAGCTCCGTTGTACATTTGCGAAAGGGTTTATATATATACGAGTATATATAATTTTTTTTTTTTTTTTTTTTTTAGCAACTACTTACTTTTGGGTGATGTAAATTCTATTGATGGGTATGAAAATTTAAGATAGACTTTGGTTAAAATTACCAGTAGTTTCCGTGTGTAACACGTCGAGTGATGAAATCGGAAAAGGAAGTTCATTTTCTTTGATCTCCTTTTATAGAGCGATGGACAGGCGGACGGATGAACTGATTGACAAAAGTGTCAAACTACGACTTCTCCGAACCAGTGTTGTAAAACGACATTTCGTAACTTATTAAGTGGTGAATAGGGCAGGCTTAGTTATATTGGGTTTCCCTCTTTGGCTTAATATAAAGGTAAACCGAAAATCGTTTGATGTTAATGTATGTTGGCATTAGCCGAAGGGAAGCATGTCACAAACTCGAAAATAAACGAAATAAGGAAGCAAGAGGAAGAAGAGGAGAGTGTTCTGTACACACTCTCGGAGGACGATCTCCTGGCCAGCAGCCAGAAGACAGTCAAATCAAGGGATAGTAGGGGTATCAGCCATAGTATCCCTGTTATCCCAAGCCAACAAACATCCAGTAAGGGAAGCGCACCAGCCATAGTGGCTCCCAAACGCTCAAAAAAGTCCGAAGGTACCTTGCTGAAGCAAAGGTACCAGCGGGCATTATATATTTTTGGAAAGATTTCCGATAATGAGAGAACTGGTCGGGTCCACGAGCGGGATGCCGAAGATAAAGTCAAGTATGAAGCGGTGGTCAAGGAGTACGAGACCGCCCCTTCTACGACGCCCGTGGCCCAACCACATAACAAGGAATCGACGAAGCGAAACCGCTCACAGGAAGTGAACGCTCGTTGTGTGAAGAAGGGCAGGTATAGTAGGCAGGATGATGGCCCTTCCACCAGTGCTGCAGCAGCGGCCAGGCCCACTTATAGCGCATTGGTCCGGGACCATCTTCAAGGCGATGCTAACAGCAATGGACGAAGGCAAGTTCTGGGGGTTTGGAGCTCCATTGAGGGACGGCTATCGGAGATGGTCGTCTAGCACCTCATGAAGAAACAAACTCCAGTTCCCGCCTTTAACTGCGAGGAGATCCGCCGCTGATGCAGGGTGATCAAATGCGCGGACGGATTCTCAAGGGAATTCTTGGAGAAATGTGTTGCGAAGATTCGTAACACAGTCGATGGTCTTACGCTTAAGACCATCCTGCCTTCGGAGATTCCGAGGAGACCCCGGGCGCGAATTTGGTTGCCCAAAATAAAAATAGAGGGAAAACTCATCCACATCCTAAAATTACAGAATCCAGGTGTCTCGATGGACGACTGGTCTGTGTTGAATGTAGAGGAACCTCAGAGAAAAAGCCAGCCGGTGCTGCTGTTGGTATGCAATGAGTCCCTAGGGGCACTCGGGCCAAGGGATAATTGGTTGAGGTTTGGTATCCGGGATGCGAAGCTGAAGATCGTCCCTACCCCAGTAGCTCCGGATGACAACTTGGAGGAAATCGGCGACGCCCACAAGCTCCTAGGAGGGCTCAGTCTTGAAAGACAGGTTGATGTGGTAGCGGCGATCTCCGACCCAAGAGCAAGTGCGCCCTCTGTCTGATGATGAGGATGGCGCAGGTAAACTTGCAGCACTCCAAAATCGCCTCGGAAAACCTTATGGTCCTCCTCAGGGAGGAGGACATTGATATGTGCTTAGTACTGGAGCCGTGGGTCTGGGGCTCAAAGATTATGGGACTACAGACCAGTAACTTCAACTTTTTTTATACTCATGGAGAAGGTAAACCGAGAGCTTGTATCCTCGTTAGGAATACTTTTAATGCTTTCTTTTTGCCTAATTTCAGCACATGCGCCGTTGCAACGGTCAAAGTGCAAGCACGAGGGGATCGAAGGCTAACGATCACCTCAGCGTACATGGCACACCATCGGCCTGCACCACCCGAGGAGGTGCATCATCTAGTGGCACAATGATCCAGTCGACAAGCCATAACGGCTGTGGCGCTAATGCAAGGCATGAGCTTTGGGGCAGCAGCGAGACAACTGAACGAGGTGAGTCTCTTTTTGACTTTATATTATCTAATAATCTTATCAAACGTAACAAGGGCAGTACTCCTACCTTTATCTTTCCGGGTTCAGAGAACTACGGAGGGTGGGAAGAAGTACTGGACATCTCTAGGGCAACTGACACCCCGGATCTTCTGCTAAAGAACTGGGTAGTATCGAAACGTTTGTCCCTGTCCGATCATCGAATGGTCAGCTTTGATATAGAGTGGGACAATGAGATAAGTCAACCGCACAGAAGTCCGAAACGAACTTCATGGGGCCTTTTCGACAAGATAGTTAGGGATAGGCTGAGCAGAAACCGGCGATCGAGTGAGGTCTCTAGAGAAAAGCTTTCAGGTAGCATATCCAATATTCAGGAGCAAGAAAACTTTCCCCCAGTGGTGGGAGAATAACCTTGGCGACCTAAGGTCAAGACTTGGGAAGGGTTTTAATGACTGCTACTTAAGGAGGGACTTCCAGGAGTATAGTACCTCCCTGAAGGAATATAAAAAAGCGGTAAAAATCGTAATAGCGAGATCTTGGCATAACATTGCGAGTCGATTGAGTCCACCAAGGACGGAAAGATCCTTGCAAGGAATCACTCGAACAAGACATTCGTTAAGCGCGCTGATGGCACATGGGCGGAATCATCAGCTGAGCCCGTGGACATTCTTACAAAAGCTCACTTCCCGGACGGTTCCGCGAAAGCGGAGCAACAAAGAGAAATTATGGAGCAAGAGGCACCTTGCGCATTAACAAACAAAATATTTGCAGAAGACAAAATTGCCTGGGCAATAAACAGTTTCTCACCGTCCAAATCACCAGGAGTAGATGGCATACTCCCCATTATGCTGCAGAAGACGCAGGAATCGTCGGTTAAGGAACTGAAGGAGATCTTTGCAGCATGCATCACTCATAACCACATACCGGCCTCGTGGAAGAAAACAAGGGTGGTTTTGATCCCGAAGGCGGACAGAAGAGGGCATGATTCGGCCAAAGACTTCCGGCCAATTAGGCTCACATCTCTCTATCTCTCTATGGCGCGATATACAACAGGTATATCATCATAAACCTCCTAAGAGATTTTTGCGCCAAGCTTCTCTTCCAATTTGTGGTGTGCCGATTTGAATTTTCCCTACAAATTGGTGGGACCTACAGTTTTTTGCCGACTCCGAACGGCATCTACAAAGGAGACGAATTTTTGTTGAGAAGCCTGTCATGGCAGAAATACACTCGGAGCGTTTGCCAAACCACTGCCGAGGGGCGACCCCGTTTTGAAAAACTTTTTTCAAATCACTTTTGATGTTACCTGTACCAGGGCTCGAACCATGGACCTTCGGTGTGGTAGGCCGGCAACACTACCTTCACACCACGGCGGCCGCCATTAGGCTCACATCCCTTGTGTTAAAAACATTGGAGAGATTATTAGACATACATATACGGAAACTTCTCGAGGAGAACCCTCTTTCCGGGTCGCATCATGCGTACCTGGGGGAGAGATCCACAGAGACCGCGCTCCACGAAGATGTAGCAGGCGCTTTCAATAATGTCAGAGCCGACGCAATAGCATCAGCACTCGCTGGGTGGAGAAACCAATAAGGAATTGGATCTCGTACCTACTCCTTAACGTTGAAATATCAGCCGAATTAGGGGGAGCAAGAGTCAGTAAGCAGGTCTGTATAGGCACACCGCAGGGCGGGTCCCCTCACCACTGTTGTGGCTCCTTACTATGAACGACATCCTGGTAAAACTCAATACAAACAGGGTGAAAATTGGAGCATACGCCGACGACGTGGCGATCCTGGTCTCGGGTCCCTTCCCATCAGTGATGAGTGAAATCATGGAAAGAACGTTGACAAAACTAAGTAGGTGGGCACAGAAATCGGGTCTTAGGCTAAATCCAGATAAAACGGATCTTCTACTCTTCACGAAGAAGTATAAGCCACCTACCTTCGAACTACCCAAATTGAATGGCCAGGAGCTAACCCTATCTCCTAGCACCAAATATCTGGGACTAACAATCGATTGCAAATTAAATTGGAAAGCGTGCATCGAGGAGCGGGTGAGGAAAGCCTGTATTGCTTTCTACGCCTGCAAATCGATGTTTGGTAAGAAATGGGGTCTCAAGCCGAAGATGGTGTTGTGGATGCATGAGGCGGTGGTACGGCCGGTGCTGACCTATGAGTCTGTAGTGTGGTGGGAAGCTCTTCGGAAAAACTATAGACTCATCAGCCTGCAGAAGATTCAGCGCACGGCGTGCGTTGGCACCACCGGAGCTCCGCGACCTTGCCCCCCTGCGGCTTTGGACCCCATTTTGAACTTGCTTCCAATTGACTTACATATACTCTGTATATCGGCACTAACTGCACCAAGACTCAGGGAGTCTGGGTGCTGGAAGGATACTCAGCAAGGGCACAGTAGCATCCTTAGGAAGCTTCCAGCGGATATAACTGGTACCGAAACATATTATTATCCTCACAAACTGAATTTTGAAAGCCCTGCTGCTACGACCATTCCAAGTAGGAATGATTGGAAGAGTGGTACGGTTGCAGTTGACAACGGCATTCAGATCTATACCGACGGATCCAAGATGGATTCAGGTGTAGGGACTCCCTAGATATTTCTGTGTCATTCAGACTCCCTTCACATTGCAGTGTGTTCCAAGCAGAAATCCTGCGATCTTGCAAGCATGCAAATCACTCAAGGACAAGTACATTACTGGCATTACAAGCAGTTATAAAGACAATAGCAGTTCCACATACAAGCTCAAACATTTGCAAAGCAGCAAAGTTTGGCTACTTTAAGTGACGTTCTTGAAGTATGCATTACCTGGTTTCGGGTCTTAGAGGAATCGAGGGTAATGAGAAGGCTGATGAGCTTGCACTCATGGGCTCATCAGAGGGAGAGGGGAACATAACCAGCTTAGAAATGGGTGTACCCCTAGCCGTAGCAAAGGGGAACATCCAAAATTACTACCTTAACAAAGCACAGTTAAAGTGGAAGAATACCACTACCTGCGCAATATCAAGAAGCATCTGGCCGGAATACAGCACAAAAAGGCCAAGGAGTCTCCTATTCCGGCCTAGATCCGACACTCACAGAATAATATCAGTCTGCGCAGGTCACTGGGCGATAGGCACGCATGCGGAAAAGATGGGGATTCCGCATTATGACCACTGCAGAAGTTGCAAAGACATAACTACCAAAGAGACCGGGGAACATTTTCTGTGCAAATGCCCGGCTCTAGCCAGAATGCGTCTTAAGTCCTTTGGGAGCCCCTTTTTGGAAGACCTGGATAGGTTGTCTGACATAGGGATTCTAAACATCTTTGAGTTCATCAATACCTCAGGGTGGTTGTAACATATATCCGTTTTACCCTCAGTAGGTTCGACGAGTTTTTATGGCATCAAAACGGCTTCTTAAAGTTACTTGGGCGACCTGGGTAGCAGCCATTTTACCTACCTACCTACCTACCTTACGTATGACAGAGAATGAGAGAATGCCAAGAAAAAAATTCCATTACTGCCACTCTTTTGAATGTGAATAGTGATTTTCTACGAATATTGCAGGGTTGATTTCAGCATTTATAATGCTAATGCAAAAATAAAGTTGCATTTAGGTGTCAAAATTGGTACGGTAAATGCGAAAATAAATTCTGCATTTTGGGCTAAATGCTAAAATATGTGGTAAATGCGAAATGCAGGCTCAGCATGAACAGCACATAAGGGTTGCGTCGCTGCCGCCGGCGCTGAGGTTTCTTGGGCTAACAGCCAAGAACGTTTGGACAGTTGCTGTTGGGGTTTATCGATGATCAGTGTAATATTTTTGTACTTACAAATACGAGTAAATCCGTATTATACGAGCCGTAAAGAAAAACGTGTACGACTTGGCCGGTTGCTTAGTATATAGTAATGACTTTTATTCTTCTTTATATGGTCATCCAACATAGCTCGCCAGTCGTCTCTTTGGCGCCAATTGGAAACACCGCGGGATCGCAAATCGGTCTCCACTTAGTCCTTCCATCGGAGTGGTGGTCTCCCTCTTCCTCTGCTTCCACCGGCGGGTGCTTATAGAAATACCTTCTGGGCTGGAGCATCTTCGCCCATTCGCACTGCGTGGCCTAGCCAGCGAAGCCGCTGTGTTTTAATTCGCTGAACTATGTCGGCGTCTGCGTAAAGTTCATACAGCTCATCATTAAATCTTCTTCGGTACTCGGCGCCGCCAACGCGTAGAGGTCCACAAATCTTTCGAAGAACCTTTCTCTCGAATACCCCCAGAGCCGCCTCATCAGATGTTGTTACTGTCCACGCTTCTGCACCATATAGCAGGACGGGTGCGATGAGTGACTTGTAGAGTGTTATTTTCGTTCGTCGAAAGAGGACTTTACTTTTCAATTGCCTACTCAGTCCGAAGTAGCATTTGTTTGCAAGAGTAATTCTTCGTCGGTTTTCTAGGCTAACATTATTGTTGGTGTTAATGCTGGTTCCCAGGTAAACGAAACATTCCTAAATTATTGCTGCCAACAGTGGCATGGTTGCCAAGGCGTGAATGCGCTGACTCTTTGCATGATGACAGAAGGTACTTCGTTTTGCCCTCGTTCGCCGCCAAAAAAATTTTTTTCGCTTCTTTTTCTAATTTGGAGTAACCAGAAGTTACGGCGCGGCTGTTAAGGCCAATGATATCAATATCGTCAGCATATGCCAACAGTTGCACGCTTTTATAAAATATTGTTCCAGCGCGGTTAAGTTCTGCAGCTTGTATTATTTTCTCCAGCATTAAATTAAAGAAATCGCACGATAGGGGTCACCCTGTCTGAAACCTCGTTTAGTTTCGAATGGCTCGGCGAGGTACTTCCCAATGCTGTCCGAGCTGGCGGTGTCGCTCAATGTCATTCTGGATAGCCGTATAAGTTTTGCGGGGAAACCAAATTCAGACATAGCGGCATATAGGCAGCTCCTTTTCATGCTATCAAAAGCGGCTTCAAAATCAACAAAGAGATGATGTGTGTCCATTCTTTTTTCACGGGTTTTTTTTCAAGATTTGGCGCATTGTAAAAATCTGGTCGATGGTAGATTTACCAGGTCTGAAGCCACACTGATAAGGTTCAATCAGTCTGTTCACATCAGGCTTCAGTCTTTCGCAAAATACGCTTGATAGGACCTTATATGCGATATTCAAAAGGCTGATCGCCCTTCTTGTGGATTGGGCAGAGAACACTTAGATTCCAATCTTCAGGCATGCATTCATCCAACCATATTCTGCATAGAAGCTGATGCATGCGCCTTACCAGCTCCTCGCCTCCGTGTTTGAATAGCTCAGCAGGCAAACCATCAGCGCCAGCTGCTTTATTGTTTTTCAATCGGGATATTGCTATTCGCACCTCATTATAGTCGGGTTGTGGAACGTCAATTCCATCATCTTCGATTGTGGGCTCGGGTTCGGCATCTTCTCTGGTTTCTTGCTCAGTTTCTCCATTTAAAAGGGCAGAGAAGTGATCCCTCCATATTTTGAGTGCTCTCTGAACATCGGTCACCAGGTCGCCGTTCTCATTCTTACAGGAGTTTGCCCCGGGTTTGAAACCTTCTGTCATTAGCCGAATTTTTTGATAGAATTTTCGGGTATTATTCCCGTTGGCCAGCATCTCAAGCTCCTTTATTTCACGCTTTTCTGCCTCTCTTTTTTTCGCCCGGAAAAGCCGCCTCGCTTCCCTCTTCAACTCGCGGTAGTGTTCAGACACACTCCTCGTTGCATTCGATCTCAGCGTTGCCTTGTAGGCTTCGTCCTTTCTTTTCGTTGCAGCGCGGCACTCTTCATCATCATACCAGTTGTTTCTTCGTGTTCGCCGGAATCCAATTACTTCTTCGGCTGCGGTACGGAGTGCTCCTGAGATATGATCCCACTGCTCATGCATTCCACTAGGTGGAATTGTGCTCTCGGAGAGCAGGTGTGAGAGGCGATCTGCGAAATAATTGGCGGTCTGTTGCGATTGCAGCTTTTCGACGTCCAGCTTTCCCTGCGTTTTTTGTTGCACCTGTTTTGTCGTACAGAGGCGGGTACGAATCTTGGCTGCTACTAGGTAGTTATCAGAGTCGATGTTAGGTCCTCGTATTGTGCAAACATCTAAAACGCTGGAAGCATGCCGTCCGTCTATCACAACGTGGTCGATCTGGTTGCGTGTTTTTCGATCGGGGGACAGCCATGTAGCTTGATGGATCTTCTTGTGCATAAACCTAGTGCTGGATATGACCATGTTTCGGGCACCGGCGAAGTCGATCAGTGTGAATCCATTTGGCGAAGTCTGATCGTGGAGACTGAACTTCCCGACAGTGGGGCCGAATACACCCTCCTTACCCACCCTGGCGTTAAAGTCGCCAAGCACGACTTTGATATCATGACGGGGGCAGCGCTCGTATGCTTCTCCCAGGCGCTCGTAGAATGCACCCTTTTCCACGTCGTCCTTCTCTTCCGCCGGTGCATGAGCGCAGATAAACGATATGGTGAAAAATCGTACTTTTATGCGGATTGCAGCGAGACGCTTGTTCACGGGTGTGAACGACAGTACTCGGTGACGGAGTCTCTCTCCCACCACAAATCCCACGCCGAATCTGCGCTTGTCTTCATGCCCACTCCAGTAGATGTTACAAGGTGTTCTGATCGTATTTCCTCGCCCCGTCCATCGCATCTCTTGTATGGCGGTGATGTCAGCTTTTGCTTTCCTCAGGACCTCAACCAGCCGCGCAGCGGCACCTTCCCCATTAAGGGACCGGACATTCCAGGTACATGCCCTTATATCATAATCCTTATTTCGTTTGCGGGTGTTGTCATCTAAAAAAGGGTTTCTCATATCCGAGGCTTTGTTGTTGAATTTCATTGGAAACTTGTTTTATGTGGTGGGTCCCAAATTCAACGCACAACCCGTTTCATGGGAGGTTGAATTCAGTTACACTTTTTGTATAGCGAGCCGCTTGATCCCCGCTTGCAGCCGCACCACATGGTGATCAGACGCTGCAGTTGAATCCCCCAGCAAGCCCTTAAACTGATTATGTCGGAGTGGTCTTACCAGGTTGTCGCCTTCTCACGTTTAGCTCACCACCAAACGGGTGTTCGGTGGTTACCCAGAGGATACTTGGGCGCAAACCCCGGAAGTAGTGAGCTGCTTGAACCGCATGCAAAAGAATCGCTCTGGCCGTTCCCAGGTGAATGGCGATCAGAAACTTTCCCCACTTGCGTGGACTTCTGCACACGGCCCCATCCTCCATGACTTTTATTGTTCATGATATTATAGTGTTCGGAAAGTAGTGTAACATTAGAAGACTGCTTAAATAACTTTTATGTAACAGAACGATAAATAAGGTCTATGTTGTGTAAATAACAATAACTATGTTATGTGAAAAACTATATAACACGCCTCCCTCATAATTGGAGTTTTTCTGTTTTAAGTAAATTCATTTCTTACCATGCTAATTTTGGTTGTGGTTACAATAGTTTTAAAGGTTTTCACATTTGTGTTGTATATAATTCAAATTGTTTATAAAATGTATACATATATATATATATACTTTTTAATAACGTAATTTTAAAGGTTTTCCCATTTGTGGTGTATATAATTCAAATTGTTTATAAAAACTTATATGATTTACTTTTTAACAACCTTGCCATGCTGACGTGGTCTTAAAGTGCTCATGGGTGTTGCTGTACTCGTATCGGCCGACTGAGGCATATTCTCTTTACTGCTGGTTTCACTAACTGGTTTCACGATGTCGTTAGGCTAGTCATTTAAAAGTAAAGAATTGGAGTCAGCTTCAGTGTTAATGTTAGGATTTACTGATTCAGTTACTTCGGTAGTATTTTCCGATTCAAAATTATCATTAGAGTTGTGACATCGAATTTGATTAAGATGTCTTTTTATTGTTATATTATTTAATAACACACATCAATATGACCTAGGGCCTAATTGTTTACGAATTGTACCTGGTGACCAGATAGCTTGGTTGGGATTACTGTAGTCACGAATCCAAACTTTTTGACTTGGACGTAGTTCGATGTCACGTTTTGCCGCGGTAGTTACGTTATTTAATTTGTTGTCTTTCAATAATTTTTTGCTTTACCATAGGAGGCTTAAGAGTAGAAAAACGTGTCTTGAGTTGCCTTCAAAAAAAAATGTTTGCCGGGGACTCCCCTGTAGTACAATGTATCGAGCTGCGATAATCTGCCAATGACAATGTTGGCACAATCATTTGCTTTCAAGCAAGCTTGAAAATACTTCTTGAATGTTTTTACTAAGTTTTCAGCTTGACCGTTTGATGCTGGGTGGCCAGGTGGCGTTAATATTTCTTTTATACCATTGCAACGTACAAATTCCTTGAAATCATTTGAAGTGAACTGTGGGCCATTGTCACTGACCAATACATCAACTAGTCCAAAACGACTAAAGGTTTCTCTTAATTTATTTATAACGAAACTCGAAGTTATGTCTTTGGTCTTGAATATCTCTACCCATTTGGAATATGAGTCAATTACAATAAGGAAATAAAAATTTCTTATAGGCCCTGCTGAGTCTGAGGGAACTCTACTCCAAACAGAATCTGTCGGTTTCCATGGCATTAGCTTACTTTTTTCTGGATTAGACGGCAGAACTTGGCATGGTTTACAATTTTTTATTAACCTCTCAATATCGTTATCTAACCCTGGCCACCATAGATATGATCGTGCGAGACCTTTTGTTTTGACTATACCCGGATGAGACGGATGTAGTGATTCTAAAACCGTTTGCCTTAACTTCTGTGGAATGACCGTTCTATAACCCCACATAATACATCCATATTCAACGCTTAACTGGTCCACTTTGTCGCGATATGCTTTCAAGTTTTAATTTTTTACATTTTGTACAGTACCACTCTGAATTGCTTCGAGCAGTCTCGAAAATAAGGGATCGCATTTGGTTTCTTTCGCGAATTCATGAAAACTTAGCGATATGTGATTATTGGACTCAATATTGTGACGAATTCGATGATTCCTTGATTATCAATCCTGGGTTCGATCACTATAAAGTCGAATAAACACACGCACAGATAATGTAAGTAATAGCTAGTTTTATTTACTTGTAATAAACGCAAAACAATTTTAAGAGTTTGATAACTTTACAGTAGTTCACTATTGAACGCTTCAAAATAAACTGAACAACCTGCCTTGCTTGGTCACCGCTTTATATAGTCCAACAGGGTACTTGCCTACGCACCGAGAACTTTCTTGGTTATTCGCTTTTCGTGTTCTGGAAGGGTCGGTGTTATTTATTGGAATCTCCTCTTTGCATCGTATTCGCAAACACTCGCGTCATCTCTCTTCCTCTTCCTAGTTATACGCTTGCATGCATAAGCGTAGCCATCGTTATCTCTGTTGTGGTTTAACTAGTGGTGGGAGTGTTATTGAGTTAGGGATGGTACATGCTTGAGAATAATCGCCACACTGCCCTCCACCTAAGTCTGATCGTCCCGATCAGACACATTTCCCAAACCAAACGCTGCTAGACGCTCAATGGTTGGCACTGCTTTACTAAACCTCATTTCCTCCAGGGATTGAAACTCCGACATCAATCCTCTCCTGCAGGGATTTCCACAATGCATTACAGTGTCCCATATTCCAACCATTTTGTCCGTTCTTAATCCCGAATGGATTTGTGCATTCACTTTCGTTCCCAGTGGTACCCGGCAAACATTCCTGCAGCTCGTTTCTTCAGGATTCCGTTCCGTTCTCTCATGCCCATTGCACTGTTTCACATTATCCACTAAGTTGCGTTGCTTCCTCGGAACATGACCACCAGATGTTCGTCTTTTATCCTCAGAACACTCTGCACACTTAGTAATCCATTTCCTCACAGTTTGCTTGCAACCGATCCAATAGAACCGCCGCTTTACCTCTTGCAGCGTTTTCTTTATTCCCACGTGCCTTCCATCTGGGCACCTATGCGACGCTTTGATAAGATCTGGAATTCTTGCCTTGGGAACAACAATAAGTGATCGATGATTCTGGCCATCTTCACTTTCCCATATCCGATGCAAACAACCAGATATTAGCTTCAAACTACTCCATTGTGCCCAGTATGCTTTTGCAATACGACTCTCTGCTACCATCTCTTCTCTTCCTGGCTGTTTGTTTTTCTTTATTCCTTTCAACACACGTGCCAAATCTGGATCTTCCTCCTGGTCTTGCCGAATCTTCTTCAGGAGGTACTTGTCCGCGAAAGCCTTTGGTCGAGGATCTACCTCCGCTTTACGAGGCTCCTGTTGCTTCATCTTCAAGATCACTCCCTTGGTAGTATAGCCTTTATTGTGTCCAAAAACCAGAGGAACTTCTTGGCCGTTGTAAGTCATAACCCTGTTTCTTACGTTGATGTGAATGTCTCTCTCAGCCAAGAAATCGACGCCAATGATGACTTCGTCGACAATATTCGCTACCAAAAAGTTGTGATACGTGGCCACATTCCCAATCACAACCTTGCATTTCACTTCTCCCAGGACTTGCTTGCTGTCACCAGTTACTGTCCACAACTTAGCTTTCCGCAATGGTCTCACCTTTCCCCTGACCAAGTCAGTCCGAATGATGGAATGTGATGCACCAGTATCCACAGTCAGAAAGCGCTCTTTCCCGTCCACGTAGCCTTCAACAGTAACATTACTCGCTTTCCGTTCGAGTTGTGACACAGAGATTATGGGACATTCATCTTGCTCATCTTCTCCAGTTTTGCCTTTACGTCCACTTAAATTGCCAGGATTACTGGACCCAGTGCCGCAATAACGTGCTATATGACCAGATTTTCCACACCTAAAGCATTTAATGGCACCATCACTTTTTTTCTGTACTCCGTTCAACGCTTCCAAAATTTTGTCTACCCAAGCCGGAGTGTCCACTTCTACTCGATGAGCCTTGTATGCAGGTTTACTCAGAAGCGAGGCTGTTTCCTGCGTCAGAGCATGCGATACCGTTTCAGCAAATGTCCTTTTCGGGTTTGCATATGTGGCCCGCTTCGTCTCCACATCGCGTATTCCATTTATGAAGCACTGGATTTTTACCCTCTCCGTATACTCTACAGGTGCCTCTGCATTTGCTAGATGGGCCAACCTCTCGATATCCGATGCAAATTCCTGTAAAGTCTCATTAGGTTTCTGGAAGCGATTCTGTAGCTCTATTTGGTATATCTGCTTCCGATGTTCGCTACCATAGCGTCTCTCAACTGCACCCATTAATGCTTCATAATTGTTCCGTTCTCCGTCAGGAATAGTCTGCAAAATTTCGGCTGCAGGTCCCTTCAATGCCACGAATAATGCAGCAACTTTGTCTTCCATTCCCCAATTATTCACAGCAGCCGTCTTCTCAAACTGTAGCTTAAATACCTGAAAAGGAACAGAACCATCAAAAGATGGGGTTTTCACCTTCGGGACACTCATTGAAGTAGTTGGACGATTCAGTTGTAACTCCTGGATACGACCTCTCAGTGCGTCTACTTCAGCATCGATTTTATTCTGTAGCTGTGCAATTTTCGCATCCTGCACTTCTAGCTGCGAAGACATTCGTGCCACCTGCATAGATAAACGCTCCTCTTGTTCTTCCAATTTTGATGTTATACGTGTCTCCTGGTGTTCCATCTGAGATCTCATGTATGCCTTCTGTTCGTCTAGTTGAACTGAAATCTGAGATGCCATGCTAGTCTTCTGTTCTTCCAGCTGAGATGCCATGTGTGCCTTTTGTTCTTCCAACTGAAATGTCATGTGTGTCTTTTGTTCTTCCAGCTGTGTTGAAATGCTAGATGACATCTGAGTCAATACAGTCAACAACGCGTTAGTGTCCACACTTGCGGCTGGAATTGTAGACTCCTTCTCTTCCATTTTTGTCGATGCTTCTTCCACAAGATGAAACACATGATCGTCAACGTTAATTCCTTCAGCTTCCATAGCCTCTCGCAATCGTGACTGTAGCTCGGATTTATTGCCTGTTGTATTCAATCCACGCTGTTGCAGCTCATTTTTGAGTTGCTGGATCTTCAGCTCATTCAACTTTGCCATGCCTTTGTTATCCTTGAAAACTCTCGGTATTTATTTAACAATATCACTTCTGACACCAATTGTGACGAATTCGATGATTCCTTGATTATCAATCCTGGGTTCGATCACTATAAAGTCGAATAAACACACGCACAGATAATGTAAGTAATAGCTAGTTTTATTTACTTGTAATAAACGCAAAACAATTTTAAGAGTTTGATAACTTTACAGTAGTTCACTATTGAACGCTTCAAAATAAACTGAACAACCTGCCTTGCTTGGTCACCGCTTTATATAGTCCAACAGGGTACTTGCCTACGCACCGAGAACTTTCTTGGTTATTCGCTTTTCGTGTTCTGGAAGGGTCGGTGTTATTTATTGGAATCTCCTCTTTGCATCGTATTCGCAAACACTCGCGTCATCTCTCTTCCTCTTCCTAGTTATACGCTTGCATGCATAAGCGTAGCCATCGTTATCTCTGTTGTGGTTTAACTAGTGGTGGGAGTGTTATTGAGTTAGGGATGGTACATGCTTGAGAATAATCGCCACAATATAATTGATATTGTGGCGATTATTCTCAAGCATGTACCATCCCTAACTCAATAACACTCCCACCACTAGTTAACACAACCGAGATAACGATGGCTACGCTTATGCATGCAAGCGTATAACTAGGAAGAGGAAGAGAGATGGCGCGAGTGTTTGCGAATACGATGCAAAGAGGAGATGCTAATAAATAAGACCGACCCTTCCAGAACACGAAAAGCGAACAACCAAGAAAGTTCTCGGTGCGTAGGCAAGCACCCTGTTGGACTATATAAGGCGGTGACCAAGCAAGGCAGGTTGATCAGTTTATTTTCAAGCGTTGTTCAGTGAACTACTGTAAAGTTACCAAACTCTTAAAATTGTTTTGCGTTTATTACTAGTAAATAAAACTAGCTATTAGTTACAATATCTGTGCGTGTGTTTATTTGACTTTATAGTGATCGAACCCAGGATTGATAATTAAGGAATCATCGAATTCGTCACAATTGGTGTCAGAAGTGATATTGTTAAATAAATACCGAGAGTTTTCAAGGATAACAAAGGCATGGCAAAGTTGAATGAGCTAAAGATCCAGCAACTCAAAAATGAGCTGCAACAGCGTGGATTGAATACAACAGGCAATAAATCCGAGCTACAGTCACGATTGCGAGAGGCTATGGAAGCTGAAGGAATTAACGTTGACGATCATGTGTTTCATCTTGTGGAAGAAGCATCGACAAAAATGGAAGAGAAGGAGTCTACAATTCCAGCCGCAAGTGTGGACACTAACGCGTTGTTGACTGTATTGACTCAGATGTCATCTAGCATTTCAACACAGCTGGAAGAACAAAAGACACACATGGCATCTCAGTTGGAAGAACAAAAGGCACACATGGCATCTCAGCTGGAAGAACAGAAGACTAGCATGGCATCTCAGATTTCAGTTCAACTAGACGAACAGAAGGCATACATGAGATCTCAGATGGAACACCAGGAGACACGTATAACATCAAAATTGGAAGAACAAGAGGAGCGTATATCTATGCAGGTGGCACGAATGTCTTCGCAGCTAGAAGTGCAGGATGCGAAAATTGCACAGCTACAGAATAAAATCGATGCTGAAGTAGACGCACTGAGAGGTCGTATCCAGGAGTTACAACTGAATCGTCCAACTACTTCAATGAGTGTCCCGAAGGTAAAAACCCCATCTTTTGATGGTTCTGTTCCTTTTCAGGTATTTAAGCTACAGTTTGAGAAGACGGCAGCTGTGAATAATTGGGGCATGGAAGACAAAGTTGCTGCATTATTCGTGGCATTGAAGGGACCTGCAGCCGAAATTTTGCAGACTATTCCTGACGGAGAACGGAACAATTATGAAGCATTAATGGGTGCAGTTGAGAGACGCTATGGTAGCGAACATCGGAAGCAGATATACCAAATAGAGCTACAGAATCGCTTCCAGAAACCTAATGAGACTTTACAGGAATTTGCATCGGATATCGAGAGGTTGGCCCATCTAGCAAATGCAGACGCACCTGTAGAGTATACGGAGAGGGTAAAAATCCAGTGTTTCATAAATGGAATACGCGATGTGGAGACGAAGCGGGCCACATATGCAAACCCGAAAAGGACATTTGCTGAAACGGTATCGCATGCTCTGACGCAGGAAACAGCCTCGCTTCTGAGTAAACCTGCATACAAGGCTCATCGAGTAGAGGTGGACACTCCGGCTTGGGTAGACAAAATTTTGGAAGCGTTGAACGGAGTACAGAAAAAAAGTGATGGTGCCATTAAATGCTTTAAGTGCGGGAAACCAGGTCACATAGCACGTTATTGCGGCACTGGCTCCAGTAACCCCAGCAATTCAGGTAGACGAAACCGCAAAGCTGAAGGAGATGAGCAAACCTCCCAACCAAATCAGTCGTTAAACTAAATCGAGCCAGCCGAAAGGGGCGTGGACTGGCTCCCGCAACTGAATGCCCCATAATCTCTGTCTCACAGATCGGAAGGAAAGCTAGTAATGTTACTGTTGTTGCATATGTAGATGGAAAAGAGCACGTACTAACTGTGGATACAGGCGCATCGCATTCCATAATTCGATCTGATTTAGTCAACAAGGAGCTGAGACCATTGCATGGAGCAAAGTTACGTACGGCCACTGGTGAGGACACCCATGTCCTAGGAGAAGTAACATGTGAAATCGCAATTGGGAACGTGGCCGTTCTACACAGTTTTATAGTAGCAGATATTGTTGACGAAATCATAGTTGGTGTGGACTTCTTAAGCGAGCAAGGCATCAAGATCGACATGCAAAACAGGATTATGAATTACCAGAACATGGATGTGCCATCAAATTTTGGTTACGAAAACAAATACGTTAGTAAGCGAGTGCTTGTGGAGGAGAGCCAACAAATTCCACCGAAGTCGGAAGCAATCATATGGGCAAAGATTGATGGAGATTATGGGACGAACAAGTTGTGGGTTGTCGAGGCAGCAAACAAATCAAGGACGAACATATTAGTAGGAAAAACCCTGGCCATGACAAAACAAGATGGACGTGTACCGGTAAGAGTACTTAATGAGTTCAAATCGCCGATAAAACTTTCCAAAGGAGCAATATTGGGACAATGCCAAGAGGTCGAGGTAGTTATCAATTTCGAATCAGCTGTGTTCCAGGAAATGTGCAAGACATTGGGCATTCGGAAAACTCGAACAACTGCACTACATCCTCAGTCAGATGGCATGGTGGAACGATTCAATAGAACCTTGGAAGAGCACCTGAGGAAAGTAGTGGATAAGCTCCAGAAGGATTGGGATACTCACATCTCCTTATTCCTAATGGCATATCGCTCTGCAGTACATGAAACAACTGGTCACACTCCTGCAAAGGTAATTTTCGGGAATGATCTTCGATTGCCAGCTGACTTGAAGTTTGGGATAAACGCTGATGCAGGAGTAAATGCTCGGAAATCTACTAGCGTTTTGGAAGAAGAAATGAAGAAATTCACGACTTTGTGAGACAACGGACTAAGATCATGAGCGATAAGATGAAGGCCAGGTACGACAAAGCAATAAATTCGGAAGGTTTTATAGAAGGAGATTTAGTGCTGCTATACAACCCACAGCGTAAGAAACGTTTGTCCCCAAAACTACAATGTAACTGGGAAGGCCCATACAAAGTCATAAAACGGATCAACGATGTGGTATATCGCATACAAACTATGGGAAGGCCAAGGAATAAGATGAAGGTGGCCCATTTGGAAAGGCTAGCTGCGTTTGGTTCCGGCAATGTGTCTGATCGGGACGATCAGACTTAGGTGGAGGGCAGTGTGGCGATTATTCTCAAGCATGTACCATCCCTAACTCAATAACACTCCCACCACTAGTTAACACAACCGAGATAACGATGGCTACGCTTATGCATGCAAGCGTATAACTAGGAAGAGGAAGAGAGATGGCGCGAGTGTTTGCGAATACGATGCAAAGAGGAGATGCTAATAAATAAGACCGACCCTTCCAGAACACGAAAAGCGAACAACCTAGAAAATTCTCGGTGCGTAGGCAAGCACCCTGTTGGACTATATAAGGCGGTGACCAAGCAAGGCAGGTTGACCAGTTTATTTTCAAGCGTTGTTCAGTGAACTACTGTAAAGTTACCAAACTCTTAAAATTGTTTTGCGTTTATTACTAGTAAATAAAACTAGCTATTAGTTACAATATCTGTGCGTGTGTTTATTTGACTTTATAGTGATCGAACCCAGGATTGATAATTAAGGAATCATCGAATTCGTCACAATTGGTGTCAGAAGTGATATTGTTAAATAAATACCGAGAGTTTTCAAGAATAACAAAGGCATGGCAAAGTTGAATGAGCTGAAGATCCAGCAACTCAAAAATGAGCTGCAACAGCGTGGATTGAATACAACAGGCAATAAATCCGAGCTACAGTCACGATTGCGAGAGGCTATGGAAGCTGAAGGAATTAACGTTGACGATCATGTGTTTCATCTTGTGGAAGAAGCATCGACAAAAATGGAAGAGAAGGAGTCTACAATTCCAGCCGCAAGTGTGGACACTAACGCTCTGACGCAGGAAACAGCCTCGCTTCTGAGTAAACCTGCATACAAGGCTCATCGAGTAGAGGTGGACACTCCGGCTTGGGTAGACAAAATTTTGGAAGCGTTGAACGGAGTACAGAAAAAAAGTGATGGTGCCATTAAATGCTTTAAGTGCGGGAAACCAGGTCACATAGCACGTTATTGCGGCACTGGCTCCAGTAACCCCAGCAATTCAGGTAGACGAAAACGCAAAGCTGAAGGAGATGAGCAAACCTCCCAACCAAATCAGTCGTTAAACTAAATCGAGCCAGCCGAAAGGGGCGTGGACTGGCTCCCGCAACTGAATGCCCCGTAATCTCTGTCTCACAGATCGGAAGGAAAGCTAGTAATGTTACTGTTGTTGCATATGTAGATGGAAAAGAGCACGTACTAACTGTGGATACAGGCGCATCGCATTCCATAATTCGATCTGATTTAGTCAACAAGGAGCTGAGACCATTGCATGGAGCAAAGTTACGTACGGCCACTGGTGAGGACACCCATGTCCTAGGAGAAGTAACATGTGAAATCGCAATTGGGAACGTGGCCGTTCTACACAGTTTTATAGTAGCAGATATTGTTGACGAAATCATAGTTGGTGTGGACTTCTTAAGCGAGCAAGGCATCAAGATCGACATGCAAAACAGGATTATGAATTACCAGAACATGGATGTGCCATCAAATTTTGGTTACGAAAACAAATACGTTAGTAAGCGAGTGCTTGTGGAGGAGAGCCAACAAATTCCACCGAAGTCGGAAGCAATCATATGGGCAAAGATTGATGGAGATTATGGGACGAACAAGTTGTGGGTTGTCGAGGCAGCAAACAAATCAAGGACGAACATATTAGTAGGAAAAACCCTGGCCATGACAAAACAAGATGGACGTGTACCGGTAAGAGTACTTAATGAGTTCAAATCGCCGATAAAACTTTCCAAAGGAGCAATATTGGGACAATGCCAAGAGGTCGAGGTAGTTATCAATTTCGAATCAGCTGTGTTCCAGGAAATGTGCAAGACATTGGGCATTCGGAAAACTCGAACAACTGCACTAGATCCTCAGTCAGATGGCATGGTGGAACGATTCAATAGAACCTTGGAAGAGCACCTGAGGAAAGTAGTGGATAAGCTCCAGAAGGATTGGGATACTCACATCTCCTTATTCCTAATGGCATATCGCTCTGCAGTACATGAAACAACTGGTCACACTCCTGCAAAGGTAATTTTCGGGAATGATCTTCGATTGCCAGCTGACTTGAAGTTTGGGATAAACGCTGATGCAGGAGTAAATGCTCGGAAATCTACTAGCGTTTTGGAAGAAGAAATGAAGAAATTCACGACTTTGTGAGACAACGGACTAAGATCATGAGCGATAAGATGAAGGCCAGGTACGACAAAGCAATAAATTCGGAAGGTTTTATAGAAGGAGATTTAGTGCTGCTATACAACCCACAGCGTAAGAAACGTTTGTCCCCAAAACTACAATGTAACTGGGAAGGCCCATACAAAGTCATAAAACGGATCAACGATGTGGTATATCGCATACAAACTATGGGAAGGCCAAGGAATAAGATGAAGGTGGCCCATTTGGAAAGGCTAGCTGCGTTTGGTTCCGGCAATGTGTCTGATCGGGACGATCAGACTTAGGTGGAGGGCAGTGTGGCGATTATTCTCAAGCATGTACCATCCCTAACTCAATAACACTCCCACCACTAGTTAACACAACCGAGATAACGATGGCTACGCTTATGCATGCAAGCGTATAACTAGGAAGAGGAAGAGAGATGGCGCGAGTGTTTGCGAATACGATGCAAAGAGGAGATGCTAATAAATAAGACCGACCCTTCCAGAACACGAAAAGCGAACAACCTAGAAAATTCTCGGTGCGTAGGCAAGCACCCTGTTGGACTATATAAGGCGGTGACCAAGCAAGGCAGGTTGACCAGTTTATTTTCAAGCGTTGTTCAGTGAACTACTGTAAAGTTACCAAACTCTTAAAATTGTTTTGCGTTTATTACTAGTAAATAAAACTAGCTATTAGTTACAATATCTGTGCGTGTGTTTATTTGACTTTATAGTGATCGAACCCAGGATTGATAATTAAGGAATCATCGAATTCGTCACAATTGGTGTCAGAAGTGATATTGTTAAATAAATACCGAGAGTTTTCAAGAATAACAAAGGCATGGCAAAGTTGAATGAGCTGAAGATCCAGCAACTCAAAAATGAGCTGCAACAGCGTGGATTGAATACAACAGGCAATAAATCCGAGCTACAGTCACGATTGCGAGAGGCTATGGAAGCTGAAGGAATTAACGTTGACGATCATGTGTTTCATCTTGTGGAAGAAGCATCGACAAAAATGGAAGAGAAGGAGTCTACAATTCCAGCCGCAAGTGTGGACACTAACGCTCTGACGCAGGAAACAGCCTCGCTTCTGAGTAAACCTGCATACAAGGCTCATCGAGTAGAGGTGGACACTCCGGCTTGGGTAGACAAAATTTTGGAAGCGTTGAACGGAGTACAGAAAAAAAGTGATGGTGCCATTAAATGCTTTAAGTGCGGGAAACCAGGTCACATAGCACGTTATTGCGGCACTGGCTCCAGTAACCCCAGCAATTCAGGTAGACGAAAACGCAAAGCTGAAGGAGATGAGCAAACCTCCCAACCAAATCAGTCGTTAAACTAAATCGAGCCAGCCGAAAGGGGCGTGGACTGGCTCCCGCAACTGAATGCCCCGTAATCTCTGTCTCACAGATCGGAAGGAAAGCTAGTAATGTTACTGTTGTTGCATATGTAGATGGAAAAGAGCACGTACTAACTGTGGATACAGGCGCATCGCATTCCATAATTCGATCTGATTTAGTCAACAAGGAGCTGAGACCATTGCATGGAGCAAAGTTACGTACGGCCACTGGTGAGGACACCCATGTCCTAGGAGAAGTAACATGTGAAATCGCAATTGGGAACGTGGCCGTTCTACACAGTTTTATAGTAGCAGATATTGTTGACGAAATCATAGTTGGTGTGGACTTCTTAAGCGAGCAAGGCATCAAGATCGACATGCAAAACAGGATTATGAATTACCAGAACATGGATGTGCCATCAAATTTTGGTTACGAAAACAAATACGTTAGTAAGCGAGTGCTTGTGGAGGAGAGCCAACAAATTCCACCGAAGTCGGAAGCAATCATATGGGCAAAGATTGATGGAGATTATGGGACGAACAAGTTGTGGGTTGTCGAGGCAGCAAACAAATCAAGGACGAACATATTAGTAGGAAAAACCCTGGCCATGACAAAACAAGATGGACGTGTACCGATAAAACTTTCCAAAGGAGCAATATTGGGACAATGCCAAGAGGTCGAGGTAGTTATCAATTTCGAATCAGCTGTGTTCCAGGAAATGTGCAAGACATTGGGCATTCGGAAAACTCGAACAACTGCACTACATCCTCAGTCAGATGGCATGGTGGAACGATTCAATAGAACCTTGGAAGAGCACCTGAGGAAAGTAGTGGATAACTCACATCTCCTTATTCCTAATGGCATATCGCTCTGCAGTACATGAAACAACTGGTCACACTCCTGCAAAGGTAATTTTCGGGAATGATCTTCGATTGCCAGCTGACTTGAAGTTTGGGATAAACGCTGATGCAGGAGTAAATGCTCGGAAATCTACTAGCGTTTTGGAAGAAGAAATGAGAGAAATTCACGACTTTGTGAGAAAACGGACTAAGATCATGAGCGATAAGATGAAGGCCAGGTACGACGAAGCAATAAATTCGGAAGGTTTTATAGAAGGAGATTTAGTGCTGCTATACAACCCACAGCGTAAGAAACGTTTGTCCCCAAAACTACAATGTAACTGGGAAGGCCCATACAAAGTCATAAAACGGATCAACGATGTGGTATATCGCATACAAACTATGGGAAGGCCAAGGAATAAGATGAAGGTGGCCCATTTGGAAAGGCTAGCTGCGTTTGGTTCCGGCAATGTGTCTGATCGGGACGATCAGACTTAGGTGGAGGGCAGTGTGGCGATTATTCTCAAGCATGTACCATCCCTAACTCAATAACACTCCCACCACTAGTTAACACAACCGAGATAACGATGGCTACGCTTATGCATGCAAGCGTATAACTAGGAAGAGGAAGAGAGATGGCGCGAGTGTTTGCGAATACGATGCAAAGAGGAGATGCTAATAAATAAGACCGACCCTTCCAGAACACGAAAAGCGAACAACCTAGAAAGTTCTCGGTGCGTAGGCAAGCACCCTGTTGGACTATATAAGGCGGTGACCAAGCAAGGCAGGTGGATCAGTTTATTTTCAAGCGTTGTTCAGTGAACTACTGTAAAGTTACCAAACTCTTAAAATTGTTTTGCGTTTATTACTAGTAAATAAAACTAGCTATTAGTTACAATATCTGTGCGTGTGTTTATTTGACTTTATAGTGATCGAACCCAGGATTGATAATTAAGGAATCATCGAATTCGTCACAATATAGTTACTTTCTTGTACATGTTTACCAACAACAGACTGTGGAATCCTTGATAAGTTATCGGCGTCTTTAAGGCTGCCTTTGACATATTCTATAGTATTATTAAAACCAGATAGTATTAGTGCCCACTTTTGTACACGAGCTGATGCCATAATCAGCAAACCTTTAATCTCGCTTAAAACTGACACCAAAGGTTTGTGGTCAGTTAATAATTTAAACTTGTTACCTAATAAATATTGCTTTAGCTTTGTTTCCGAAAATATGATTGCCAAGGCTTCTTTTTCTAAGGTACTATAATTTCTTTCACTTTTGCTTAAAGCTCTAGAAACAAAAGCTATAGGTTTCAATGAATAATCAGGAAACTAATACGATAATACCCCTTCTACTACATTGTTACAGGCATATGTAGTCAAAATTATAGGTAGGTTTTGATTAAAGTGAACGAGTACTTGATCCGAGCAAATATCACTTTTTATTTCTTCATAAGCTTTCTGACATTTCTCTGACCATACGAATTTAACATTTTTTGTAGTAACATTTTGCGCAGAAAATATTGAAATATTTCTAGGAATAGGCTCATTTTTACGCTTTCTATTCTTTCGTTGGTTTTTGTTAAACCATTCTTATCTATCAAAAATCCTAAATAGTTGATTTTATCTTGGAAGAAAACCGTCTTTTTTGAATTAAGAGTTAAGTTCGCTGATCTTAACTTCTCCAAAACAAGTCTTAAAGTTTTAATATGCTCTTCGATATTCGTGCCTGAAATAGTAATGTCATCTTGATAGACTACGACTTTTGCGATATTACGTAATAAACTTTCAATAGTTTTTTGAAATATTGCTGCTGCAGGCTTAATACCAAATGGCAAACAAGTGACTTTGAGCGCTCCTATGAAGGGATATTTTACGTCCACTAAATACTTGTTCAAAGTTACTTTGTAATCAGCACATATTCTCAAATCACCGTTTGGTTTCAATACCGGAACCGGCGTACCCCAGTCCAAATGATCGACTAACTCGAGAATTCCCTGTTTTATTAAATCACTTAATTTTGTTTCGACTTTATCTTTCCATGCCAGCGGCAATGGACGGGGCTTAAAAAAATTGGTTTCGAACCTTCGATCATCGATAAGGATACTTTACTAACATTGTATTTGCCAAGTGAGTCTTCCAAAACGCTTGAAATTTCACTTTTTATCTTTCGAGCTAACTCCTCCTTAGAAGAATTGTTTATCGAAATAACTTGTAAAAGTTAAAAATTGAATGAGGCGGGTTGTTATGTTTGGTCACAACTACAGTAATCTCTTTGGTAATACCCAAGTACATAATATGTGCATTGTACTCACCAAAAATTTGTATTCGATCACCGCTATAATCAAGATATGGTGTATTGCAAGTACGCATTTTTTTTGTTAATATTTTGCTTGAAAAATTTCTCAGATATCAGCGTGCACGGTGCACCTGTATAGCAGGCTGCTCTAACCTGAACACCATCCAATGACACAGAAAGAGAATATGCCTCTTTCGGCCTTACATCACTTACGCTAAAAACAGAGTAATTCAAAATATCACCTTCACATTCATTTTGAACCTGATTTGAATTTGATACATAATTTAACTGTGTTTTCATTCGGTATACAGCCGCAAGATGTCCAATTTTTCCACATGTGTGACATTTGCTCTTCTTAAATTTGCACTTATCCGACTCATGGTTTCGCCAGCCGCAATGACTGCATGGTTTTCTTTCGTTTTTGTTGTTTTGGTTTTTCATAAATTTTGGGCTTTGCTCCAACAACGAATTGATCAAGAATAAATGCATTTAAATTTTCGCGAAATCTTTTAGTTCCATCTTTTAGCCCATCTTTTTTAGTTTCGTTGTCTAGCTGTTTGGACGAATGAAACTTTTTTCTTTCTGGAAATAAAATTACCGGCGGGGTGTAATGTGTTTCCAAAATAGAGCACAAGTCTTTTAATGTTTTTTGCCTGGGTGACTGCTGACTATATAGACTGTGTAGTACACTATATGATTCGATGATTCCTTGATTATCAATCCTGGGTTCGATCGCTATAAAGTCGAATAAACACACGCACAACTAATGTAACTAATAGCTAGTTTTATTTACTAGTAATAAACGTAATACAAATTTAAGAGGTTGGTAACTTCGCAGTAGTTCACTATTGAACGCTTGAAAATAAACTGATCAACCTGCCTTGCTTGGTCACCGCCTTATATAGTCCAACAGGGTGCTTGCCTACGCACCGAGAACTTTCTTGGTTGTTCGCTTTTCGTGTTCTGGAAGGGTCGGTGTTATTTATTGGCATCTCCACTTTGCATCGTATTCGCAAACACTCGCGCCATCTCTCTTCCTAGTTATACGCTTGCATGCATAAGCGTAGCCATCGTTATCTCGGTTGTGTTAACTAGTGGTGGGAGTGTTATTGAGTTAGGGATGGTACATTCTTGAGTATAATCGCCACACTGCCCTCCACCTAAGTCTGATCGTCCCGATCAGACACATTGCCCAAACCAAACGCTGCTAGACACTCAATGGTTGGCACCGCTTTATTGAATTTTATTTCCTCCAGGGATTGAAACTCCGCCATCAATCCTCTCCTGCAGAGATTCCCACAATGCATTACATTGTCACATATTCCAACCATCTTATGCGTCCTTAATCCCGCATGGCTTTGTGCCGTCACCTTCGTTTTCAGTGGTACCCGGCAAATATTCCTGCAACTCGCTTCTTCAGGATTCCTTTCCATTCTCTCATGCCCAGTGCACTGTTTCACTTTATCGACTAAGTTGTGTTGCTTCCTCGGAACATGACCACTAGATGTTCGTCTTTTATCCTCGGCACACTCTGCACACTTAGTAATCCATTTCCTCACAGTTTGTTTGCAACCGATCCAATAGAACCGCCGCTTTATCTCTTGCAGCGTTTTCTTTATTCCCACGTGCCTTCCATCTGGGCACCTATGTGACGCTCTGATAACATCTGGAATTCTTGCCTTGGGAACAACAATAAGTGATCGATGATTCTAGTCATCTTCACTTTCCCATATCCGATGCAAACAACCAGATATTAGCTTGAAACTACTCCATTGTGCCCAGTATGCTTTTGCAATACGACTCTCTGCTACCATCTCTTCTTTTCCTGGCTGTTTGTTTTTATTTATTTCTTTCAACACACGTGCCAAATCTGGATCTTCCTCCTGGTCTTGCCGAATCTTCTTCAGGAGGTACTTGTCCGCGAAAGCCTTTGGTCGAGGAGCTACCTCTGCTTTGCGAGGCTCCTGTTGCTTCATCTTCAAGATCACTCCCTTGGTAGTATAGCCTTTATTGTGTCCAAAGACCAGAGGAACTTCTTGGCCGTTGTAAGTCATAACCCTGTTCCTTACGTTGATGTGAATGTCTCTCTCAGCCAAGAAATCGACGCCAATGATGACTTCGTCGACAATATTCGCTACCAAGAAGTTGTGATATGTGGCCACATTCCCAATCACAACCTTGCATTTCACTTCTCCCAGGACTTGCTTGCTGTCACCAGTTACTGTCCACAACTTAGCTTTCAGCAATGGTCCCACCTTTCCCCTGACCAAGTCAGTCCGAATGATGGAATGTGATGCACCAGTATCGACAGTCAGCAAGCGCTCTTTCCCGTCCTCGTAGCCTTCAACAGTAACATTACTCGCTTTCCGTTCGAGTTGTGACACAGAGATTATGGGACATTCATCTTGCTCATCTTCTCCAGTTTTGCGTTAACGTCCACTTAAATTGCCAGGATTACTGGACCCAGTGCCGCAATACCGTGCTATGTGACCTGGTTTTCCGCACTTATAGCATTTAATGGCGACATCACTTTTTTTCTGTACTCCGTTCAACGCTTCCAAAATTTTGTATACCCAAGCCGGTGTTTCCACTTCTACGCGATGAGCCTTGTATGCAGGTTTACTCAAAAGCGAGGCTGTTTCCTGCGTCAGAGCATGCGATACCGTTTCAGAGAATGTCCGTTTGGGGTTTGCATATGTGGCCCGCTTCCTCTCTACATCGCGTATTCCATTTATAAAATTTTGGATTTTTACCCTCTCAGTGTACTCCACGGGCGCGTCCGCATTTGCTAGATGGGCCAACCTCTCGATGTCCGATGCAAATTCCTGCAAAGTCTCATTAGGTTTCTGGGATCGATTCTGTAGCTCTATTTGGTATATCTGCTTTCGATGTTCGCTACCATAGCGTCTCTCAACCGCACCCATCAATGCATTATAACTGTTCCTTTCGGACTCGGGAATAGTCTGTAAGATTTCTGCTGCAGGTCCCTTCAATGCCACGAATAGTGCTGCAACTTTATCTTCAGTGCACCAATTATTCACCGCAGCCGTCTTCTCAAATTGCAGCTTAAATACCTGGAATGGAACAGAACCATCAAAAGAAGGTGATTTTACCTTGGGCGTATTCGCTAAAGCAGATGGACGAATTAGTTGCAATTCCTGGATACGACCTCTCAATGCATCTACCTCAGCATCGATTTTATCCTGCAATTGTGCAATTTTTACATCTTGCACTTCTAGTTTCGATGACACCTTTGCTTCCTGTTCTTCCTACTGCGATGAGATATATGCCTTCTGTTCTTCCATTTGAGATCTCATGTATGCCTTCGTTTCATCTAGTTGAGCTGAAATCTGAGATACCATGCAAGTCTTCTGTTCTTCGAGCTGAGATGCCATGTAAGTTTTCTGTTCTTCCATTTTAGTCGACATCTGAGTTAATATCATGTTTGTGTCGACGGTTGCTACTGGATTCGGAGACTCCTTTTTTTCTTCCATTTTTGTCGGTGCCTCCTCCACAAGATGAAAAATATGATCATCAACGTCGATTCCCTCTGCTTCCATAGCCTCTCGCAATCGTGACTGTAACTCTGATTTATTGCCTGTAGTGTTCAGTCCCCGTTGTTCATTTTTGAGTTGCTGAATCTTTAATTCATTCAGCTTCGCCATGTCCTTGTTATCCTTAAATTCACTGGTATTTATTCAACAATACCGCTTCTGACACCAATTGTGACGAATTCGATGATTCCTTGATTATCAATCCTCGGTTCGATCACTATAAGGTCGAATAAACACACGCACAGATAATGTAACTAATAGCTAGTTTTATTTACTAGTAATAAACGCAATACAAATTTAAGAGGTTGGTAACTTCGCAGTAGTTCACTATTGAACGCTTGAAAATAAACTGATCAACCTGCCTTGCTTGGTCACCGCCTTATATAGTCCAACAGGGTGCTTGCCTACGCACCAAGAACTTTCTTGGTTGTTCGCTTTTCGTGTTCTGTAAGGGTCGGTGTTATTTATTGGCATCTCCCCTTTGCATCGTATTCGCAAACACTCGCGCCATCTCTCTTCCTCTTCCTAGTTATACGCTTGCATGCATAAGCGTAGCCATCGTTATATCGGTTGTGTTAACTAGTGGTGGGAGTGTTACTGAGTTAGGGATGGTACATTCTTGAGTATAATCGCCACAATAGTAATGACCAGGGAACGGATTCTATGGAAATTGCCTTTTTTCTGTGGAACCAGGTATTGTGGTTTTGATTAAAAATTACAACGAATTAGCTTTGCCTGATCCCGGATATACTCATTTCGATTTGCCTTTTTTTGCCTTTTTGAAAATAAATGCCTTTTTTTGCCTTTTTTCTATTTTCAAATTTTCAAGAGCTCATATTTTAAATTAAATTGTAGTATGAAGTGATAAAATAAAAAAATATTTCTATGGATTTGACGTTTGTTTTCTTTAATTTTGTATGAATTTTTTTTTTTATTTTATCACTTCATAGAACATGAATTGACTCTCTGGTGTTGAATAAATTTTTATCATGCAATGTATTCACATGAAATACTTCAGCAAATAATAATTTTATACTCCTCATGTCACCCTGTTGCGTACCAAACTTATTGCCAAATCCACGAAGTTTGCTAAAACTCTAACTTGACAGCTGTTTTATTCAAAACGATTTGCCAGATTCTGTACGTGAAAAATTTAAAACATAGCAATATTAAAACAAATGCCAAAATTAAAAGCTGCAACCAAATTAAAAATCAACGGGCTCATTAAAGAGTTCGGTTCGGTTACCTTTTATACTGATGGATCCATTTTATTCTGCAGCATCTGTTCAACAAAGGTTGATCATGAAAAAAAAGTATTATATTCAGCAGCACATCAAACGTGAGAAACATGTAAAAGGGACACAATTAATAAAAAGCAAGACTCAAATGATAGTGCCTTTTGTGCAGAAGAATGAGTTTTACGAAGATCTCACTAAAATGATGATTGCAACCGACATTCCTTTCTATAAATTAAAGAGTGGAGCATTTAAATCATTTTTTGAAAAATACCTTCACAAAACTCTCCCTGATGAATCCACTATAAGAAAAAGTTATCTTAAGGATTGTTTCGACTCCGTTTTGCAGAAAATTCGTTTAGAAATAGGGGAAAGCCGTATCTTTGTGTCCATTGACGAAACTACGGGCAAAGCTGGTCGCAATGTAACCAATGTTATTGTTGGGCCATTGCATGAAAGCGGACGAGGTTATCTATTGACCGTGGTGGTGTTGGAAAAGGTGAACTCGTCAACAATTGCAACACTTTTTGACGATTCTATGCACATCCTATGGCCAGAAGGACTCCAACGCGAAAAGGTTTTGGTATTTGTTACTGATGCGGCACCCTACATGAAGAAGAGTGCGTCGTTGTTAAAGCTACTTTACCCCAATATGATTCACATAACTTGCGTCGCGCATGGTGTACACCGGGTCTGCGAATCAATACGCACAAGGTACTCTGATATTGACGCCTTAGTTTCAAACTTAAAGAAAGTGTTTCTAAAAAGTCCAACAAGGGTGGCAATTTTCAAAGAAATGGAACCAGCTCTACCTCTTCCTCCTCGGCCGGTACATCAAAAAAAAATTTATTATCTATTTTTTATTGCTTGTAACTATTATTGTATTATTTTATGCAGGTGATTACTCGATGGGGTACGTGGTTAGTTGCAGTTGTGTATTATGCCGACAACTTTGATTCTATAAAGAGAATAGTTGACCACTTAGTAGATGACGCGGCATGTGTCACTTTCGCAAAACAATTGTTGAACAAAGCATCTATTCTGGAAAATTTAATATACATAAAACATAATTTTGGATTTATTTTGGAAGAAAAGGTTTTCGAAAGACTTCAGAAAACAGGTTGTTTAAACATTGTTTGCTAAAAAAATTATTTACTTACATATAAATTCTTAGGAGCCCCTATTGGCGAAGTATTAAATATTTTAGATAATATTCAGAGGCGGCTTTCAGAAGCGCGCGGAACCACTTCCAAAGTGGTTTTGGAAAAATTCCAATTTACAGCCAACGTAGGTTTGGAGACAATTAGGACGGTTGATAAAATGTTAAAAGGCGAGGATAACGCCCTAGTCCCTAATAATTTGGAAGCTTGCACGGTTCCATATTTAAATTGGGCACCACTTGTATCAGCTCAGGTCGAGCGTACTTTTAGTACTTTCAAGGCATTTCTTCGCGATAATCGAATGAAAATGCTACCCGAAAACTTTAAGATGCATCTTGTGGTGCAATGTTACTACAACTTTAAAGAGTAAAGTTTTTATGTTTAAAAACTCGATTCAAATCAAATTCAAATCAAAGTACAAAACTTCATGTAATGAAACTAAATATTTTTGTTTTTTCGTTTTCGTTATAAATTCTAAGTAAAGTGATTTTTTTCTTTTTAAAAATATATGAATATTTTGCTTATTTATAAATTGTTTGCATTTTAATTGCCCTTTGTCTGTTTTTTAGTGCCTTTTTCACTACTTTATTTTGCCTTTTTTAGAGATTTTTAGGTCCTTAAAATCCGTTCCCTGGTAATGACTTTTATTGTTCATGATGTTATCGATTGTTAATAGAGTGTTCGGAAAGTAGAGTAACCTTAGAAGACTGCTTGAATAATTTTTATGTAACATAATGATAAATAAGGTCTATGCTGTGTAAATAAAAATAACTATGTTATGTGAGATACTATATTACAATCAGTAATTTATTTATTAGATTATTAATAAGTGAATAAACTTGTGAAACTTAACCTTGTGTTTCTCTAAAGGGCGAGTTGGCCCTAGTGTATATTTTTAGTCCAAAGGGCTTCAGATTTGTTAAGTTGTAAATAGGCTTAATATTCGAAAGTATAATCCACTAACCGATAATTTCATATATTCATAAAAATACACTTTTCCATTAGTCTAAAAAGAGAAAATTATAAATCAGAAGCATAAAATGGTAGTGTGTTATTCAATCGAAAGTAAAATAATAGTAGTTCATTGAAGAAGGAGCAGATGTAGCACCCAACGGCGCTAGATTGGCAAAATTCCACCTTTCATTACTGACTTGTTGCCACTTCAATGAATTCAGAGTTTTGCAGGTATAAGTTGTTAAAAATCAAATATTTCAGCAATTGGGCAACATTGTTTTGTTTAATTTTTTCAAGTCTGTATCGAATGCTCACATGTACAATGTATATATTTGTAACTTTTTAAAATTCGTATGATTGTGTGTGGTCATTCGATTTTTAAAGGGCTATATGTTTAAAAATGGAACGTTTTACTGATTTTTTTTTTTTAATTTTGTCGATGGTAGCTTTACCAGGTCTGAAGCCATACTGATAAGGCGCAATTAGTCAGTTCTTAGGCTTCAGTATTTCGCACAATACGCTTGAGAGAACCATTGCAGGATTCTACTTCTTGTAATTGAGCATAGAACAATTAGGCCCGGGTTTTCAGTCCAATTTCAACTGATTTTTTAGTTAAATTAGCTTAGCTTGATAACTAAGTTTTTCACTCAACTTTTAATGAACTGGAATCGAAGTCTGGGCGTCGATTGGGTAGGATTAAAGTCTAGTTAACCAATCAACTGTTTTGGTTGCAAAATATAGAAAGAAGTTTAACCGCTGTGAAAAGTCGAAAACATTAAACAAAAGTTGGAACTCGAACTCGCATCCCTAAAATTGATGGTGAAGCATGATATTTGATTGCAACTATATATTTAAATTTATATTACCGATATTGTTTTTTCCCGGTATCTTATTTAGCCTAGCGTATACAACACCGGGGAAAATTTTAAGAAATGGTAGCTGTTGTCGTAGCTAGCTGCAGAAAAAACATATACGAATGGAAGTCATAAAATTGCACGTAAACGCTCACTGGAAACCCCATTTGCGGATAAACTAAAGTTTAAATTTCATCTGAGTATAAGAAAACTTATATGTGATTTCTGTAACTAGTATCTAGTCACTAATAGAGACATTTTGTGGTCAATTTCAATTTTGATACAATTTGGTATTCAGTAAGCTGTCTCACATCTCTAGTCTCAAAAAATAGTAACTAATTTGTTAGCTGGTTCTAGGCAGGTCACAAACAGTAAAATATTGGGTTAAAAATTAAAGAAATTAAAAAAATAAAAAACTTTAAATGTAGAAACATTTATATATATAAAAAAATAATATTTAACGAACAAAAAGTAAAATAAAAAATAAAAATAATAAACTGTCCGCGATCCTGGGCTCGAAACTGCTTCGCTCACTTTGTACTCGAGACGCTTACTACCTGGGCTATCGCGATATTTATACGTCCACTGTCAATTGCTGTACTTGAGATGTATGTAAGTGTGTTTTCACCACATACCATTGGTGAACTTTTTGTGACTTTCTCTTACAGAATACCGAAATCATCTGAAGCCACAAAAATTGTCTCTAATGAAAAATCTCAAATTTAGTGACTTGAGATGAGACAGACTTACAGAATACAGCTATTAGTTTAACGTAATATGCATGGATACATACATACCAGTTAACATGCATCATTCGCGCTCGTTGCCACGGCTGGCCAATACACGTGCCGCTGAGTAAACATAATTACATTTCTCACATCGAACTGCCGCGCATTGCAACCTAACACCTTAATTCAAGGCCACGGTGTGTAACAGCGCCTTAAAGTTAGTTACTGTATTACTCCAGACGTATCGTCAGCATAATTCTATTTCACACGATTGTGAATTGGAATCAACTCATAAACCACCTTTGGAAACCAACTGTAAAACTGATTCACAGGCAAAGGACTGGCAACAATTACACAACTAATGCGCGGAGATTTGGTTTTATAAGGCAGCAGCGGCTGCGGATCAAATTCAGTCGACTTCGGGACGGCAGATCTATTGTGTTAAGTATAAGTAGTGAATAAAGTGTAAGTGTAAAAGTGAAAACGTGAAAAAAATATTGAAGTTTGTAAAGCCAATTCTGTAGAAACGTAAAAACGTGTTGAATAACGATTAGAATTGAGTGACAAAAGTAGTGCTCCTCCATAAACAATTACTGCAGTAAAGGGATGCCCACTTTTGATGAATCTTCTTCCCCTCTTATTATCAACAAAGGAATCGCTAGGTGGGTTGAGTTAAGGGCTACTGTAACCAACCAAACCGGAGATGTCAACGCTCTTGCCGATAAACTAACCTCCTAGGAGATTTCAAGGTAATGAAGAGAAGCCGCTTTACCGCGCGATCCATTAGGCAAAAAGTGGGGGGTGCAGCAGACTCCGCACTGATTTCATACAATATCTTTGACGGAAATTAGTTAAAAATAAAAGAGTGACTTCCTCTGCACTACACGGACAAGAGAGATGTTCGTACAATCGAACGTCGAACACCCTAAATATTAACAAAATAAAAAACCGAGTCCTACACGGACGAGACGATTAAGGTCCTTGTAGAGACCTACGGAAATCGCGCCCTCGATGTAGTTAAACGTGGGCTTAATGGAGATTTATCTAGGATGCTTCTCACACAGCGTCCTTAAACGCTGCCATATGCCTCTGGCCCACCCGGAGATCCAAAATATGGATTTCCGAAATTTGTCTGTTCTTACGGCCCACTTCAACAATCGGGTGCCTGTTCCTGTTAACAACATGCCGAGTACTCCTTTCAAATTTGGAACAAACCCTCTCACTTGCCTGCGAAATCATCTTGGCGCATCCAGTATCGTCCCCAATACGTGAGGTATGATTGTCCCTCCGTCAACTATGACAACATTACTTCCCCAGTAGAGAAGATGGAAATTTATAAATAAATAAAATTTACTTACGATTATGATGGAGGAAATTAAAGTCAACTAGCTGGAAGATGAGAACGTTGTGCTTAAAGCTGGCGGCCTATGGGAACTTGTAAGTGGAGCTGTAACTCAACCTGAAGCTGATGGTGAACCCAAGAAAAAAATGGATTAAAGATGACGCAAAAGCGCAGAAAGTTCTGGTGATCTCGATGGGTGAAGGACCATTAATGCATATTATAAATTGTGAGACTGCTGCTGATATGTTTGCCATGTTAGAGAGCGTTTACGAACAAAAGTCGGATACATCAATTCACTTGTTACAGCAACAGTTTCTTCAGTACGTTAAAGACGCTAATGACAGTATAATGACGCATTTAGCGAAGTTGCAAAAAGTTGCAAAGCAATTAGAAGATCTTGGTGAAAAAATCACAGAGAATATGCTGGTAACAAACATACTAATGACATTGCCGGAGCAATATAACCACTTCTTTGCGGCGTGGGAAGCAACTGAAAAAGGTGAGCGAACATTGAAAATGCTAACAGCATGTTTGTGTATGGAAGAATCCAGATTGGGTGTGCAACCAACAAGACAGCAAGCATTCGTAGCTAATTAAGTAAAAGGAAAATGCGATAAGCTCGACCATAGTAAGAAGGGAAAATGTCTGGCCATTGGAAGAGGGACTGCAACTTTAGCATGAACGCTTTTGCCATCAATCTAAAGAACATGTGAAGGGCGTGTTAATTCAACAATATATTTCATTTAATACGAATGAATTTTTCTGTTAGGGATGCGTTTTTGGCAAATAGCATCGGACGCCTTTTAGTGAAAGCAAAAGTCGAGCCAAATTGACAGGTGAGCTTCTCCATACTGATCTTTGCGGCCCTATGCAAAAAATTTCATATCGTGGTGCGCGGTACATGTTGCTATTTCGATATGATTTTTCGAATTATCGATGTGTGTACTGCATTAAGTCAAAAGCAGGTGTGACGGCATTCGTTGAACGTTTTTTGGACAAGGTTGAAGCAGAAACAGGAAAGCGTGTAAAATGTATCCGTTCAGATAACGGATTAGAGTTCGTCAACAAGGATGTGTCAGATATATTTAGTAAAAGAAGAGTGGTCCTTCAAAAGTCAACTCCATATACACCAAAACACAATGGTCGTGCCGAGAGGGACATGAGGAAGCTGCACGATCTATGATTCATGCCAAGGAATTGAGTCTGAAATACTGGGGCGAAGCAGCGAACAATGTCGTCTACACTCTTAAGCGGTCGGGTAAATGTCAGCTAGACGGAAAGTCGCCATTCGAATTGTGGTTCAATAAGTGACCTGATTTATCTGTACTTCGAGTTTTTGGGTCAGAGGAATTTGTGCATATACCACAGGAAAAACGAAGAAAGGTCAATGCCAAATCCAAAAAGGGCTTGTTCGTCGGTTATGAGGACAATTGCAAAGGTTGTAGGATTTGGATACCGAATGAGAGAAAAATTGAAGTTTCGAGAGATGTTATCATTAGAGAGCTATGCGAAGATGCCGCATATGTACATAAGGAACACGCAGAGCCGGAATCTGCAGTGGAGGAGGCAGATACGAAGGCTGAAAATCCAGAAATCATACCTGATAGCTATGATGAAGTTTTTAGTAAGGATTCTGATATCGATGCTAAAAAAAGTGAACTCGAGGTACGTGAAATTGTGACACGCTCAAAAAGTAGAGATACTGAGGGCAAAGCGGCATTTAGTTATGCGTATTGACGAGCCAGACCTCAAGGTAGAGCAGCAGTTCCGAATAAATGGGCGATAAAAAGGGTGACAATAAAAGATTTAAGGCTCGCCTTGTAGCACGAGGCTTTACGCAGAAGTTCGGTACGGGTTATTTTGAGACGTTTAGCCCTGTTGTTAAATTCACGTCTATTAGAATGATTTTTGCTTTGTCAACAGAGTTTGACATGATTGTAAAGCAGTTTGATGTGAAGACTGCGTTTCTCTATGGCACTCTCGATGAGGAGGTTTATATGCACCAGCCCACTGGTAACGAGGATGGAACTGACAGATTCTGTAAGCTGAATAAAAGTCTTTATGGTTTAAAGCAGGCATCGAGATGCTGGAATCAACCGGTAGTCTCAATGGTGCGAAATTAATTCTTGCAATTTACATTGATGATGGCATCATAGCAGCGCAGTCAGCGGAATTACTTAGAAGATTTATCCATCATCTTATGAATGAATTCGACATTAAAGTCCTTGAAACAATATTTTAGCTAGGTATGGAAGTATTCAGGAAACCTGGAACAGTTTTTATTCGGCAAAAGGCGTACGCAACCAAAATATAAGAAAGATTCGGAATGATTGACGCCAAACCTGTCACAACTCTAGCAGAAGGTTTGTATATTAATACGAAAGACAGTCAAGAAGTGCAGTACCCATATCGAGAGGCTGTTGGATCTCTGATGTATTTATCTACAGTGACACGCCCAGATTTGGCCTATGCAGTATCGTACTCCAGTCATTTTCTGGACAGTTACACTAGTGAACACATCGTCTTGATAAAGCGAATTTTAAGATATATACGAGGCACTGTTAATGAAGGTATTTTATTTGAAAAAGGTAATATGTCTCTCACCTGCTTCAGCGATCCAGAATTTGCAGGAGATTTGGGCTCAAGGAGATCCACTGGAGGTTATGTGGTCATGTTTTGTGGCGAACCCATTTCATGGTCGTCAAAAATTCAGCAAACAGTTGCACTTTCAACAACAGTTGCACTTTCGTTGCCGCTTGTGAGTCAGTTAAAGAGCTTATTTGGGTTCGAAGATTGTTGGAGGAAATGTTAGGAAGTCTCATAGTACCAGAACTTTGTTTAGACAATCAAAGCGCTATTAAACTGGTGAAAAATCCAGAATTCCACAAGAGGACTGAACACATTGAGGTGAAGTATCATTTCATCAGAGAAGTATATGAAAACAAAGGGTTCACTCTCAAATACGTGCCAACAAATAAACACAAATAAACACCCGCTCAAATACTGTAACAAATAGCTAGTTTTATTTACTAGTAATAAACACAATACAAATTTAGGAGTTTAGTATATTCACAGTAGTTCATTGAACAAAGCTTGAAAATAAACTGAGCAACCTGCCTTGCTTGTATGCTGCCTTTTATAGTCTGGCAGAGCGCCAGTTTCATCACCTACAAGCGTCAACGCATTATTCGTCCCGATCAGACAAATTGCCAAATGCAGCTAGCATTTCCAAATGGACTACCTTCATCTTATTCCTTGGCCATCCAATAGTTTGTATGCGATGTTGTTCTTCTTCTTTAAATGGTCATCTAACCACCTGGGCGATTTTGACCGTCCAACATAGCTCGCCAGTCGTTTCTTCGTTGCGCCAACTGGCGCCAATTGGAAACGCCGCGGGATCGCAAATCCGTCTCCACTTGGTCCTTCCATCGGAGTGGTGGTCTCCCTCTTCCTCTGCTTCCACCGGCGGGTGCTGATAAGAATACCTTCTGGGCTGGAGCATCTTCGCTCATTCGCACTACGTGGCCTAGCCAGCGAAGCCGCTGTGTTTTAATTCGCTGAACTATGTCGGCGTCTGCGTAAAGTTCATACAGCTCATCATTAAATCTTCTTCGGTACTCGCCGTCGCCAACGCGTAGAGGTCCACAAATCTTTCGAAGAACCTTTCTCTCGAATACTCCCAGAGCCGCCTCATCAGATGTTGTTAGTGTCCACGCTTCTGCACCATATAGCAGGACGGGTGCGATGAGTGACTTGTAGAGTGTTATTTTTGTTCGTCGAGAGAGGACTTTACTTTTCAATTGCCTACTCAGTCCGAAGTAGCATTTGTTTGCAAGAGTGATTCTTCGTCGGATTTCTAGGCTAACATTATTGTTGGTATTAATGCTGGTTCCCAGGTAAACGAAGTCCTTTACTATTTCGAAATTATTTCTGCCAACAGTGGCTTGGTTGCCAAGGCGCGAATGCGCTGACTCTTTGCATGATGACAGAAGGTACTTCGTTTTGCCCTCGTTCACCACCAATCCCATTTTCTCCGCTTCTTTTTCTAATTTGGAGTAAGCAGAAGTTACGGCGCGGTTGTTAATGCCAATGATATCAATATCGTCAGCATATGCCAACAGTTGCACGCTTTTATAAAATATTGTTCCAGCGCGGTTAAGTTCTGCAGCTTGTATTATTTTCTCCAGCATTAAATTAAAGAAATCGCACGATAGGGGGTCACCCTGTCTGAGACCTCGTTTAGTTTCGAACGGCTCGGAGAGGTACTTCCCAATTCTGACCGAGCTGGCGGTGTTGCTCAAGGTCATTTTGCATAGCCGTATAAGTTTTGCGGGGAAACCAAATTCAGACATAGCGGCATATAGGCAGCTCCTCTTCGTGCTATCGAAAGCGGCTTTAAAATCAACAAAGAGATGATGCGTGGCGATTCTTTTTTCACGGGTTTTTTCCAAGATTCCAGGTCTGAAGCCACACTGATAAGGTCCAATCAGTCTGTTCACATCAGGCTTCAGTCTTTCGCACAATACGCTTGATAGGACCTTATATGCGATATTCAAAAGGCTGATTCCGCGATAGTTGGCGCAGTTTGCAGGATCGCCCTTCTTGTGGATTGGGCAGAGAACACTTAGATTCCAATCTTCAGGCATGCATTCATCCAACCATATTCTGCATAGAAGCTGATGCATGCGCCTTACCAGCTCCTCGCCTCCGTGTTTGAATAGCTCAGCAGGCAAACCATCAGCGCCAGCTGCTTTATTGTTTTTCAATCGGGATATTGCTATTCGCACCTCATTATAGTCGGGTTGTGGAACGTCAATTCCATCATCTTCGATTGTGGGCTCGGGTTCGGCATCTTCTCTGGTTTCTTGCTCAGTTTCTCCATTTAAAAGGGCAGAGAAGTGATCCCTCCATATTTTGAGTGCTCTCTGAACATCGGTCACCAGGTCGCCGTTCTCATTCTTACAGGAGTTTGCCCCGGGTTTGAAACCTTCTGTCATTAGCCGAATTTTTTGATAGAATTTTCGGGTATTATTCCCGTTGGCCAGCATCTCAAGCTCCTTTATTTCACGCTTTTCTGCCTCTCTTTTTTTCGCCCGGAAAAGCCGCCTCGCTTCCCTCTTCAACTCGCGGTAGTGTTCAGACACACTCCTCGTTGCATTCGATCTCAGCGTTGCCTTGTAGGCTTCGTCCTTTCTTTTCGTTGCAGCGCGGCACTCTTCATCATCATACCAGTTGTTTCTTCGCGTTCGCCGGAATCCAATTACTTCTTCGGCTGCGGTACGGAGTGCTCCTGAGATATGATCCCACTGCTCATGCATTCCACTAGGTTGAATTGTGCTCTCGGAGAGCAGGTGTGAGAGGCGATCTGCGAAATAATTGGCGGTCTGTTGCGATTGCAGCTTTTCGACGTCCAGCTTTCCCTGCGTTTTTTGTTGCACCTGTTTTGTCGTACAGAGGCGGGTACGAATCTTGGCTGCTACTAGGTAGTTATCAGAGTCGATGTTAGGTCCTCGTATTGTGCGAACATCTAAAACGCTGGAAGCATGCCGTCCGTCTATCACAACGTGGTCGATCTGGTTGCGTGTTGTTCGATCGGGGGACAGCCTTTAAGCCTGATGGATCTTCTTGTGCATAAACCTAGTGCTGGATATGACCATGTTTCGGGCACCGGCGAAGTCGACCAGCCTGAATCCATTTGGCGAAGTCTGATCGTGGAGACTGAACTTCCCGACAGTGGGGCCAAATACACCCTCCTTACCCACCCTGGCGTTAAAGTCGCCAAGCACGACTTTGATATCATGACGGGGCCAGCGCTCGTATGCTTCTTCCAGGCGCTCGTAGAATGCATCCTTTTCCACGTCGTCCTTCTCTTCCGTCGGTGCATGAGCGCAGATAAACGATATGGTTTTCAAAAGTGGGAGTAAGCATCTGGCTTCAAACTATCGTCCTATCTCTAAAATTACTAATATTGCTAAATTATTTGAAAAAATTATTAGCTTCAAAATATCATTTGCTATCAAACCCTATATTTCGTATACTCAACATGGTTTTATATCGGGCAGATCTACGGTCACCAATCTGACTGTTTTCTCAAATTTTTGCATTTCTGCCTTTGTGGATGGCTTTCAAGTAGACACAATCTATACTGATTTGTCAAAAGCATTTGATAGAGTGTCTCACGACCTATTAATTAAAAAACTTAAAAAATTTGGTTTTCATTCTACTTTCTTGTCATGGGTTAAATCATATCTAATAGATAGAATTAACTGTGTTGTTGTTGATGGCGCAAAATCATTTTCATATAGAGCTACCTCTGGGGTTCCTCAAGGTAGTATCCTTGGTCCTCTATTCTTTGTTATTTTCATCAATGATTGCTCAGAATGTTTTACTCTGTGTGAACATCTACTTTATGCCGATGATTTAAAAATTTTTAAAAAAATAACAAGTTGCTCTGACATTGAAATAATGCAAAATGAGGTTAACAAATTGTGATCGAAATATGCTAATGATTAATATCGAAAAATGCTGCTCGGTCACCTACAACAAAATTAGATTGCCACTCTTATCTTCGTACTTTATTTCTGGATCTGTTCTCAGTTTCGTGGTGAACGAGGGCAAAACGAAGTACCTTCTGTCATCATGCAAAGAGTCAGCGCATTCGCGCCTTGGCAACCAAGCCACTGTTGGCAGCAATAATTTCCAAATAGTAAAGGACTTCGTTTACCTGGGAACCAGCATTAATACCAACAATAATGTTAGCCTAGAAATCCGACGAAGAATCACTCTTGCAAACAAATGCTACTTCGGACTGAGTAGGCAATTGAAAAGTAAAGTCCTCTCTCGACGAACGAAAATAACACTCTACAAGTCACTCATCGCACCCGTCCTGCTATATGGTGCAGAAGCGTGGACACTAACAACATCTGATGAGGCGGCTCTGGGAGTATTCGAGAGAAAGGTTCTTCGAAAGATTTGTGGACCTCTACGCGTTGGCGACGGCGAGTACCGAAGAAGATTTAATGATGAGCTGTATGAACTTTACGCAGACGCCGACATAGTTCAGCGAATTAAAACACAGCGGCTTCGCTGGCTAGGCCACGTAGTGCGAATGAGCGAAGATGCTCCAGCCCAGAAGGTATTCTTATCGGCACCCGCCGGTGGAAGCAGAGGAAGAGGGAGACCACCACTCCGATGGAAGGACCAAGTGGAGACCGATTTGCGATCCCGCGGTGTTTCCAATTGGCGCCAGTTGGCGCAACGAAGAAACGACTGGCGAGCTATGTTGGACGGTCAAAATCGCCCAGGCGGTTAGATGACCATTTAAAGAAAAGAAAGAAGTTCTCAGTTCCAGTTATAAAATCAAGGACCTTGGGGTAGTTTTTGATTCGAATTTCACGTTTATTGATCACCTGAATTACATCATACCTAAAGCATATTCCTCTCTGGCTTTCATTAGACGAAATAGTTCGGAATTTAAAGATCCTTAACTAAAAAATTACTGTTTAGTACATTTGTAAGGTCCAAATTGGAATATGCTTCTATAATCTGGAATCCGTTCTATGTAGTGTATTCCAATAGACTTGAACGTGTACAGAAAAAGTTTTTGAAATTTGCATTATCCAGTATTAGGTTTATCATGCCTATTCCGTCTTATGTTCCGCGTTGTAGACTGATCAGTCTGCTTACTCTTGCTAGTAGGCGATTGATTTCTGGATTAGTTTTTATTCGAGATGTCCTCAATGGGACTATTGATTGCCCGTTCTTATTGCATTGTATTAAACTCAATGTTCCAGCTAGAAACTTGCGACACCATGATTTATTTGCTATTGACCTCTGCAAAACCAGGTATGCTCAAAATGAACCAATTATCAGACTACTAGCGGAATTTAATTTGTTATGTAGAGTAATAAATTTAGATATATTTGTAAATCGCAATGTATTTAAAGAAAAACTTTGTTTGTACTATTTTTAATATAATTAAAACCTATTTACGCCTTAGTCTGTAAGGTTTGTAAACCATAGACTCAATAAATAAACAAATAAAATCGTACTTTTATGCGGATTGCAGCGAGACGCTCGTTCACGGGTGTGAACGACAGTACTCGGTGACGGAGTCTCTCTCCCACCACAAATCCCACGCCGAATCTGCGCTTGTCCACTCCAGTAGATGTTGCAAGGTGTTTTGATCGTGTTTCCTCGCCCCGTCCATCGCATCTCTTGTGTGGCGGTGATGTCAGCTTTTGCTTTCCTCAGGACCTCAACCAGCCGGGCAGCGGCACCTTCCCCATTAAGGGACCGGACATTCCAGGTACATGCCCTTATCTCATAATCCTTATTTCGTTTGCGGGTGTTGTCATCTAAAAAAGGGGTTCTCATATCCGAGGCTTTGTTGTTGAATTTCATTGGAACGTTGTTTTATGTGGTGGGTCACAAACCCAACGCACAACCCGTTTCACGGGAGGTTGAATTCTATTACACGTTTGTATAGCGAGCCGCTTGATCCAAGACAGACGCCCGCTTGCAGCCGCACCACATGGTGATCAGACGCTGCTGTTTGAACCCCCCAGCAAGCCCTTAAACCGATTGTGTCGGAGTGGCCTTACCAGGTTGTCGCCTTCTCACGTTTAGCTCACCACCAAACGGGTGTTCGGTGGTTACCCAGAGGATACTTGGGCGCAAAGCCCGGAAGTAGTGAGCTGCTTGAACCGCATGCAAAAGAATCGCTCTGGCCATTCCCAGGTGAATGGCGATCAGAAACTTTCCCCACTTGCGTGGACTTCTGCACACGGCCCCACCCTCCATGCGATGTTGTTGTTGTTGTTATTAACAGTGCTTCGCCCTGTCTAATGGGCACGATCACTCTGAGAAGTGTCATCAAGCTCTTCTGACGGGAGTTCAAGGAACGCGCAGTTTCATCAGGGTTGGACCAGAGTGATATTGGTGTTAGAAGAGTAGGTTCAATTGAACAGAAAAAGAGATCTTTGGTATCATGACGGAGCATACCACATGCAGGGCAGGTATTTGGTATGGTGAGGTTCAGTCTGGATAAGGAAGAGTTTCACCTATTACAATATCCAGAACGAAGTTGTGCTAGGATGACTCTATTCTCCCTCGGAATAATATGCTCCTCATCAGCTATTTCAGGCGGTTCGATGTCAATTACCGGGTGCACAGGCCGACATCTGTCTACCGTCTCGGTATGGAGGTTGTTTGAGCCGGCCAATGGTTACGCAGATCCAACGGAAAGGTAATGTGGTGCCGCATCTCATCAAAGTGCTCAGGGAGATGTTTCCTTATGCTTCATCCAATAGCTGACGGTTTGGATGACTGGTTTGTCGCAGTTCACGAAAAACTGTCTGCGCAACAGTTTCGCATGCTCACGTACATTGAGCATTTTGGCCTCCTGATGAAGTTGAGACTCGGCACGATAGGACCGATGCGATAGACAACATCGTTTATCCGTTTAATGACTTTGTATGGGCGTTCCCAGTTACACTGCAATTTCGGGGACAAACCTTTCTTACTTTGTGGGTTGTAGGGCTTTCATTTTATCACTCATGATCTTGATGCGTTGTCTCACAAGGTTGTGTCTTTCCCCCATTCCCTTTTCCAGGAAGTTAGTAGATTTCCGAGGATTTATTCCTGCATCAGCATTTCTGCCGAACTTCAAGTCAGCTGGCAACCAAAGATCATTCCCAAAAATTACCTTTGCAGGAGCCTGACCTGTTCTCTCATGTATTGAAGATCGATATGCCATCAGGAACAAGGAGATGTGAGTATCCCAATCTTTTTGGAACCTATCCACTACTTTCTTTAAGTGTTTCTCCTTGTTCGGCTATTGTGTGCAACTACCTTTTCATGTCCATCGACAATCTGGGACAAAACACGTATAGCTTAACCGCTCGCATATGTATCCACTAGTACTACCATGAACCAACTGATGGATCAATCACGCCGTTATCGTTCATTTCCTGTATAACTTACCTTACGACTTGGCGTTTGGCCAATGGAATACTACGAGGAGATTGGCGGAGTAGCCTTGCATCACCAGCATCAATTTGATACTATACAACTTTGGTCCGACCTGATGTGGAACCATCCTTGTCAAATATGCTCGAGTACTTTATTAGAAATTGTTTTGCTATATTCTGATCCATGCATGATCATCTGAAAGAATAATTTTACTGATAGAAACATTTTCCTGAAGCTGTTTACAATTGATAACCACAACTACCTCTTGGCATTGCCCCAATATAGATCCTTTGTAAAGTTTAATTGGTGATTTAAACTCGTTAAGTACTCTTACCGGTATACGTCCATCTTGTTTTGTCAAAGCCACGGTTTTTCCAACTGGTATATTCCTCTTTGATTTGCTTGCTGCCTCCACACCCCAAAATTTGTTTGTCCCGCAATCTCCATCAACCTTTGTCCATATAACTGCTTCTGACTTCGATGGAATTTGTCTACTCTTATCCATGACTACTCGTTTACTGACGTACTTCTTTTCGTAACCAAAATTTAGCATCCATATTCTTATAGTTCATGATCTTGTTTTGCATGCCGATTTGTATACCTTGGTCCATGAAGAAGTCCCCACAAATTATGATTTTATCAAATATGTCTGCCACTATAAAATTTTGTACCATGAACACTTTTCCAAGCCGAATGTCACATGTTACTTCTCCAAGGACTTGGGCGTCCTCACCAGTGGCCGTACGCAGCTTTTATCCATGTAATGGGGTCACATTCTTGTTGACTAAATCAGATCGAATGATTGAATGAGATGCGCCCATATCCACAGTCAGTAAACGCTCCTTTCCATCCACATATCCTAAAACAGTAAGATTATTAGCTTTCCTTCCGATTTGAGAGATAGAGATTATGGGGTATTGAATTGCGGGGCCAGTCCACGCTCCTTTCGTCTGGCTCGATTTATTTTAACGATTTACTTTTTTTGGGAGATTTGCTCATTCAGCTTTGCGTTTTCGTCCACTTGAATTTGTGGGGTTACTGAAGACAGTGCCCCAATAATGTGCTATGTGACCTGGTTTTTCGCACTTCAAGCATTTGACGGCACCATCACTCTTCTTCTGAACTCCGTTCAACGCTTCCGAAAATTTGTCTACCCAAGCCGGAGTCCCCACTTTTACGCGAGGACCTTGTAGGCAGGTTTACTCAAAAGCGAGGTTGTTTCTTGCGTAAGAGCATGTGAACTATCTCTTTGGATTTGCATACGTGGTTCACTTCGTGTCCACATCACGTATTCAACTTATAAAGCATTGGATTTTTACCCTTACTGTGTACTCTACGGGTGCGTGTGCGTTTGCTGGATGAGCCAGCCTCTCTAAGTCTCATTTGCCTTCTGGTAGCGATTGTGCACCCCTATTTGGTATATCTGCTTCCGATTTCCGCTACCATAGCTCTCTCAAGTGCACCCATCCATGCTTCAAAATCTACTCTAAACTCTAGCTTAAATACCTAAAAAGGTACAGAGCCATCAAAGGAAAGGGATTTCACCTTAGGAGTATTCGCTGAGGCAGCTGGTCTGTTCAGTTACAGCTCCTGGATAAGGCCGTTCGAAGCATCTACTTCAGTCTCAATTTTATCCTGCCGTTCTCTGAATACCTCTTGCATTTGTGTTATTTTTGCATCTTGTGCTTCCAGCCCTTTGTTCTTCCAGTTGAGCGGAGATTTTCGACGACATTTCCAAAATACGGGTCTCTTGGGCTTAAATTTGTGTTTTCTGTTCTTTCAGCTGTGTTGAAATGCTTGACGGCATCTGATTCAATACATACAACAACGCGTCTGTGCCCACGCTTTGAATCGTAGACTCCTTCTTCTCTTCCATTTTTGTCGCTGCTTCTTCTACAAGATGGACAACATGATCATCAAAGTTGATTCCTTCCACTTCCATAGCCTCCCGTAATCGCCACGGCAGCTTGGATTTATTGCCTGTAGTGCTTAGTCCCCGTTGTTCCAACTCATTTTTGATTTGCTTAATCTTTAGTTCATTCAACTTCGCCATGCCCTTGTTATCCTTGCAATCATTGATATTTATTTAACAATATCACTTCTGACACCAATTGTGACGACTTCGATGATTCCTCCATTAATTACACTGGTTTACAGCCAAAATGCACCAGAGACGCCATAGTGAAATTCCTATGTAAAATCACCTCCTAATTCCGAAAACCAAGGTTATTTTTACTTGAATGGTACCGTTTTTGAGATATTTACGATTTACCGTTATTTCAAAAAACAAAAAAGATGGCTCCACTTAATCGTGTATATCTCAAGAACAAACTGAGCTCTTCCAAGACGGTTTGAAAAATTTGAAAGCTTATAAAATTTACTATAATCAGTACATACAACACTTTTTGCTAGGTCCTGCAGATTCAAACATATTGAACAATCATTACGGATTTTTTAAATTTTTTTTGTAAAAATATAAAAAAATTTGTACTTTGCGAGGAAGCATCTCGAAAACTTTTTGTTTTTTTTGCAGATATTTTTCCCCCCTCTAAGCTCTGTTTTATTACAAAAAAAATAAGCTATCAGTGAACAAAATCGATGAACTAATACAAAAGTTATAAGCATTCAAGTAAATATATCCATTTAATGCTTAAGTACCCTACTGGTACATATGTGTTAGTATTCGTATATCAGTTAGTTAGCAGGTAGATTTTCGAAAAGTTATTAGATACAAAAAGCTGTTAGTGTCGTTTTCTCAAACCTAGGTACATTTTAAACAAGAGCATATTTTTGAGGCAGGTAGTGTTTTCTTTGTAGAACTAGGGAACCTTTTTGTTTAGGTAGGCTTGAATTTTTACTGGATCTAAGTATAAATAAGAGTACATGCGCCTTGTTCCTTCATAATATCTGCAAGGCTCGCCGGATACTGTTCAGTTTATAATTGCAGTTTATAACCCGTCATTTACTTAAAATAAAAAATGAATAAAAGGGCGCGAGAGTTTGAGTGTACAAATGATCCAGATATGTTCTGTTTCATCTGCGGTCAATTTATTGTTAAAAGTATGAGACGTGTGTTTTCAAATCCTTTGAAAGTTACATACTATAAGTGTTTTGGAATTGAGCCTAAAAACAATGAAAAACCATGGACACCGAACACTGTGTGCACCACATGCCGAGTCGAATTGATTTCTTCGGAAACCGGAACAAAAAGGTACGTTGTAAAAATTAGGAATTTGTGCCCTTTTAATGCATAGCTGACTAATTCCTGAAACTATCTATTTAGGCGACGTGTGAAATTTATTACACCAATGAAGTGGAGGGAACCAACTTGCCATTCAACGGACTGCTATATTTGTACTACAAAAGTACTTGGGGTTGGAAAGTCCAGAAAAGTAACCTATGCGAGCGTATCTACAGTGTCATTACCAGAACTAATTTCAACAGAAGCGACATTGCCAGAATCAAATTTAATTTTAGTTCCGGCTCCAGTTTCATTGTCAACAGTAGTATCTGATTACGCGGCATCATGTTTTACTGAATTTCAAACGGAAAACGAAAGAAATTCTTTGTCACAAGCACAACTCAATGATTGGATAAGGGATTTGGAATTGTCAAAGGAAAAGGCCGAACTACACGCCTCTCGAATGCAACAATTTAAATTTGTTTCATCCGATGTTAAGGTAACATATTATAGAACTCGTCACGAAGAATTTTCCAAGTACTATACGAAGGAGGACAGTGTTTCTTACTGCAAAGACATTGCTGGTCTATTCAAACAATTTGGTGAACCATATGATTCAAAAGAGTGGCGATTGTTCATAGACGGCAATAAATTAAGTTTAAAGGCCGTATTATTGCATATTGGCAACCAAAAGCCATCTATCCCGATCGCGCATGCAGTAAATACGAAGGAAACATATGAGATGATGCAAAAATTGCTCAAGTTAATCAAATACGAAGAACATGATTGGAAAATATGTGCCGATCTTAAAGTCGTTGGAATGCTATGTGGTCTACAAAGTGGATACACAAAATACTGTTGCTTTCTATGCAAATGGGATAGCCGAGCTCGTCAAGACCACTACATCATAAAGGATTGGCCAGAACGAATCGAGTTTCAAGTTGGGGTAGATAACATAAAATACTCTCCACTTATAAAGAAGGAAAAAATAATTCTACCTCCGCTCCACATCAAGCTCGGCCTTATCAAAAACTTTGTGAAGGCTTTGGACAAAGAAGGCGAAGCTTTTCATCATTTGAAGACAATCTTCCCAGAGATTTCAGATGCAAAAATAAAGGAAGGGATTTTTGTGGGACCGCAAATAAGGAAAATTATGACCAATAACCATTTCAAAGAACTATTGTCACCAGTGGAGGCAGCAGCGTGGGATTCTTTTGAAAAGGTCGTTACTTCTTTTTTAGGCAAACACAAAAGTCCTAACTACGAGATGATAGTGAACGACTTAATCAAAAACTATGCGGAAATGGGTAAATAAAAAAACATATTATAATAAATTATATATTACATAAATTTACATGAGAATATATAGCCATAAATCTGAATTCATCGTCCAGTTCCGAACAAACAAGAACGGGAAAAATATAAACAAAAAATTTGTTCTGAATTGAAAGATAAATCCAGCCTAAGAAAATTATATACTAATGTGTCACTTATGTATTTATCTAATTTACTTTTTTATTTTCTTTCAGGAGTAAATATGTCTTTAAAAATTCATTTCTTACACTCCCACTTAAATTTTTTCCCGCAAAATCTTGGCGACGAAAGTGACGAGCATGGCGAAAGGTTTCACCAGCAAATGAAAGTGATTGAAAGTCGGTATCAAGGATTCTGGGATGTCGCTATGATGGGCGACTACTGTTGGTTTCTCATAAGAGAAACCGATCCTAATCTAAATAAGCGTCAAAACAAGACACATAACTTTTTCAATTATAAAATAAGATCATAGAGTTAAGACAGAACCATATGTACATATGCTATTATTTGTAGGGTACTTAAGTATTAAATGGATATATTTACTTGAATGCTTATAACTTTTGTATTAGTTCATCGATTTTGTTCACTGATAGCTTATTTTTTTTGTAATAAAACAGAGCTTAGAGGGGGGAAAAAATATCTGCAAAAAAACAAAAAGTTTTCGAGATGCTTCCTCGCAAAGTACAAATTTTTTTATATTTTTACAAAAAAAATTAAAAAAATCCGTAATGATTGTTTAATATGTTTGAATCTGCAGGACCTAGCAAAAAGTGTTGTATGTACTGATTATAGTAAATTTTATAAGCTTTCAAATTTTTCAAACCGTCTTGTTCTTGAGATATACACGATTAAGTGGAGCCATCTTTTTTGTTTTTTGAAATAACGGTAAATCGTAAATATCTCAAAAACGGTACCATTCAAGTAAAAATAACCTTGATTTTCGGAATTAGGAGGTGATTTTACATAGGAATTTCACTATGGCGTCTCTGGTGCAGAAAAAAAGTTGGAATTTGTGATCCAGTGTTATCTTGAGTTCGATCAAATAAACACACGTACAAACGCTGTAACAAAAACTAGTTTTATTTACTAGTGTGAACCACAATACGATTTTACTAGTTAGGTAACTCCAAAGTAAGTTCACTGTTCAATATATGTTTTTGTCGTAACAAAAAACAACAACATATATTTCTTTTCCATAAACACGAGGTAGATTGTGGGCAGAATGTGGAGCAACTCACACCACGAATAGAGACTATTAGTACTGAGTACATACTTTTACTAGCACCAAATAAGTAAGAGTACATCAAGTAAAAAGTAAATATACTTATCAAGTATTTGAAAACACTTTTTGATAGAAAAAAATCCTTTGTGATGGAATATTTTTAAAAAAATTTGGTAGTGGTCTTTAAACATAAAAGAACTATACATTTTTTTGTGGAGTGACATACAAAGTATTATTCTTCTACTTCACCAACTCAAGTGAAACAACTTCCAGTACTTGTACTTTTACCTCCGAAGTAAACAGGTACTGGTACTTACTTTTTAAAAATCTGGTCCTTTACTCTGTAGTTCTATTCGAAAGGCTGTTCTACTCGAAAGCAAAAAGCAATTCTAATACACATAGGCACTCTGTACTTCCTTAGAAATTAGAAAAAAAAAATTTTTGAAAATATTCCAGAATAGTAGGCATCACTGTTTCACAAATTTCAAGCCCAAAGCAAAATACGAAAACACTTTAAACAAATCTCAAGTGCAGTATTAGGCAGCGCAGTTTTACATGTCGCAGTAGCTCAGGTGATAAGAACCTCGACAACCACGCGTGTGGTCGCAGGTTGGAATGCTTGCACAAGTAATTTAAATTTTTTTATTTTATTTTTATTAAATAAAATCAAATTTTTTTAAATATATGAATACTTCTAATCTATAAAAGTTTTGTTTCCTTGAATTTTTTAAATTTTTTATCTGCCAACAGCGATTGCTTAGCACTTTCTGCTATAAAAATGATTTCTTCATGAAAAAAAAATACTAATTGTTTTATTATAATCATAAGAATATATATTTTTGTGGATTTCCGTTTACTAAATTGTTGTCGAATAGGATTTTTAACTTTCGACCATATTGGCATATGCTTTCGAAATAGTGAGTACCACATTTTCTACAATCGAAAGGGGGATAGATCAAATCCAAAAGGGAACAGAATGGAATTCGAACAACGAATGCGTTCTACTCAAAAATTTCTTACAGAGTACGAATCACTCGAAAGTGAACAAATTTTGTTTCGAATAGAACTACAGAGTGGGGCCATGGTTTGTAGTAGCACCGCTTCGGTGAACAACAATTGTCAAAGTAGTGAATATATCCAAAATATTAGCAGCAACCCTTTTGGTGAGCATTAACCTTTAAAGTAGTGGTAAGTAATACAACCTAGTTAGATGTAATAGCCCTTTTTGGTGAACATTAACCTTTAAATACATAAAACCTAAATGGCAGAAGCAAACAAATCGGTGAGCAATAATCTTTTAAATGGCAGAGCTGTAAAAGTGTGCAATCTTTTGGGATTATAAATTATTTTATTGGGTTTGGTGTTTTTAATTCTATTGGAAAATAACCCTGCACACATAAGGAGTTCGAAAGAAAAATTTAAAATATTAAATGAAGAAGAAATAAATTTTAATACTGAATAAGCATTCAATTGTATGCAGCATTTTCTTTGTCTGCACACACTTATTTAGTACCAATCCATCGATACAAATATGGTATAGCACCGAAAACCTATCAATTATACACTTGGCTGCTTTTAATAACAGCCATATATAAACAGTTACACAAGAAATAGTTTATTTGGCTTCATACACCTTTCTTCTGTTCATTTAGGGTCGTTTACTCAATATCCGATTAACCGCTTAGTCAGGACTTTATCAGAAGTTGGCCCAAAAACCATTTACTCTATGTCTAATTAGCGACAACTCACTGATTATCTTCTGATACAAGTTATCAAAAGAATGGACCTGTGATTATGTGCTTTTCAAAACAAAAAGTGACAGCTGAAAGTAAAAATCTGATTTGTTTTGCTAACAAACTCTGCGTTAAAATGGTCCGTTTAAAACTGTAAACGAAAGCAGCTGTAGTTTGTTATGCGTTCACAATGCAACTTTGTGGTTTTTTCCAAAAAACGTTACGTTTTCTCATTTTTAATTCTCTTTAACACCACTGGACGTATGAGTTACAAAGAGTAAGTGACATGATACCTTAAAAGTGAAACATGTGCGTGATGCAGTTTTAGCTCTTCTCTTGGAATATATAGCTTTTCCAATATGTGGAAAAATTGAAATTGAAATTGTTATCGCCAACGTTTTTTTTAGCGGACATTTTTGGGTCGGACAGGGTATACATGAAAATTTTTTTAGTAGGTCATGAAAAAAACCTTAAAAGTCAAAGTCAAAAAAAGTCAAAAAATGAAATTTCGCAGGCTCGAAAATAATATTTTTGGGTCTGCGTAGTGGAACTTTTTTTTCCTGAGCCCAAAACCTATCGAAAAATCGATGGCGCGATATCGATTAACTTTCGTCCATACAAATCGACCTATCCTAGTATACATATCTGTGAAAGTCGAGCGAATGTTGTTACTAACCTCTATATTACAATCTGGCGCCAAAAGGTCTGTGGTGAAAAAGTTTAGCGCTTCTGAAATGGATCTATAAGAAAAGCTATGGCGCTTGTCAATAATTTTTCTCATTTCATTCAAATAAGCCTATTAATAACTCACAAACATTAATAAAAATAAAAACAATAATAGTTTTTAATTTCGTAATATTTTCGGCAAAATAATCCCTTACTTTCCAACTCCACAATGTATGAAAAAACGTCTAACAATAATAAAATAAACAAAACATCCACATACGTCCACGGCCTATCCAATAGAATGAAATATTCGAACATGTATGACCATGAAAGATTCCAGTTAGCCTTCACATAAAACAACACGGTTCAACAAATTTTTAGTAACAAGAAGGAAACTCTATTCTGTGTTCCGGAGAGATAGAGATAGTGTTGCGACGAATACTACTCGTGGGGGTGGTGTATTAATCGCCATAAAAACTGGTCTACGCGCAGTTGAAGTAACTCTGGGAAACACTGCTTCTTGCATTGAACAACTATGCGTTTCAATTTCGAGTGCGAATGATTTGCTCTTTGTATGTGTATCTTATATACCTCCTAACAGTGCTGATGACTTATACAGGGTGGCGCAAAAGTAATCCTTCTATCAGAAAATGCTATAAATTTTGCGATTGGCCCCTAAAGTCAGTTCTGTTTTGACATTTGTGTAGTAAACACATGTGAAATTCACGTTAATAAACAATGTTATGCTACACTGCTCCAGAACGCGAAATATTGCTGACTATTTATTTGACCAATAATCGGTCGGGGCCAAACGGTTACTGTGAATGGTGAGCGCTACAGAGCAATGATCAACGAGTTCTTTTTGCCGCAACTTGATGAATTGGGATTGGAAAACATGTGGTTCCAACAAGACGGTGCAACAGCACACACTGCACGTGCCACAACCGATATGCTGAACATCGGAAGCTTACTTTTTCGCAACCTTGTATTTTGATCACATTGATAATATTCTGAATTTAAATCTTCCGAATGAAAATGCCCAACTATGTGTACTTGGAGATTATAACTTAAATAAAATCTCGTGGTCAACTCTGAATAACGATGATATGCTTATTCCTGGTAATGTAAATTCCTCTTGTGAAATTTGTGTAATTGACGGGCTATTTAGTTTGCAATTGAGGCAAATAAATCACTTTGTTAATGAGCTTCGCAGAATTTTAGACCTTATCTTCATTAGTCCTGACTTAAAATGCCAACTAAGTAAGTCAGTGGATCCTTTATCTATTACTGATAAACACCACATTCCACTTTTGCTTGAATTTGAATTTTATAAATATTCTAGTTATCGTGATACAACAAAGAAATTTGACTACTCGGGTTGTAATTTTGATCGCGTTAACAACCTTATTTTAGCCGAGGATTGGATTACCTTATTCGCTGATCGGAGTCTTACTGAATGCTTTGACATTTTTAAAGATAAAATTTCCGAAATATCGTTGGAAAACATTCCATGTCTATCTCGGGGGGCTTATAAACTTCCCTGGTACAAGGTGGCGCAAAAGTAAGCTTCCGATGTTCAGCATATCGGTTGTGGCACGTGCAGTGTGTGCTGTTGCACCGTCTTGTTGGAACCACATGTTTTCCAATCCCAATTCATCAAGTTGCGGCAAAAAGAACTCGTTGATCATTGCTCTGTAGCGCTCACCATTCACAGTAACCGTTTGGCCCCGACCGATTATTGGTCAAATAAATAGTCAGCAATATTCCGCGTTCTGGAGCAGTGTAGCATAACATTGTTTATTAACGTGTATTTCGCATGTGTTTACTACACAAATGTCGAAACAAAACTGACTTTAGGGGCCAATCGCAAAATTTATAGCATTTTCTGATAGGAGGATTACTTTTGCGCAGTAACCGCTTTTCACCGACCGATTATTGGTCAAATAAATAGTCAGAAATATTCCGCGTTCTGGAGCAGTGTAGCGTAACATTGTTTATTAACGTGTATTTCGCATGTGTTTAATACACAAATGTCAAAACAGAACTGACTTTAGGGTCCAATCGCAAAATTTATGGTATTTTCTGATAGGATGATTACTTTTGCGCCACCCTGTATAATAGAGACTTAAAAAAACTTTAGAATCTCCGCAATAAATCCCATAGGATTTATAAACGTTCTGGGAGTTTGCAGCATAAGCTAATTTATGAGAAATATTTGAAAGAGTTTAACTGTTTAAACAAATTTCTTTATAAAAATTATTTGTTAAAATTTGAAACTAATATTAAAGCTAACCCCAAGGCATTTTGGAGTTTTGTGAACTCAAAACGGTCTTCTTCCATTATTCCGGCTTCAATGTTATACAATGGTAAGTGTGCGAACACAGCTTTTGAAACTGCTAACTTATTTGCGGACTTTTTTAAGTCTAATTTTGTTGAGGACTGCGCGACGAGTGAAATCTCTAGTTTTGGACCATTGGCGTATTCGCTAGATTTTGGCTCTGTAGTTTTAACTGAAGAAGACATTTTGGACGCAATAAGTGCCATAAAATATTCCAAGCAAGTAGATGTTCATCAAATATCATCACTCTTTCTCAAGAAATGCAGCTCATCCATTGTTAAACCGCTTCTTCTTCTTTTTAATCTGTCACTGAGGATTGGTTGTTTTTTGGATGATTGGAAGATTACCTCTGTTACTCCAATTTTCAAATCTGGGAGAAAAAACGAGGCCTCAAACTACCGACCAATTTCTAAAATAGCTAATATTGCCAAACTGTTTGAAAAAATCATCAGTTCTAAACTTTCTTTTGCTATTAAGCCATATATATCATTATCTCAACATGGTTTTATACCAGGTCGATCTACGGTTACTAACTTGGCTGTCTTCTCAATTTATTGCATTTCAGCATTTAAGGATGGCTTCCAGGTAGATGCCATCTATACCGATTTATCTAAAGCATTTGACAGAGTGTCTCACACTCTCCTAATCCACAAATTAGAGAGATTCGGATTTCACTCATCGTTCTTGTGCTGGGTCAAATCTTATTTGATAAATAGAATTAACTACGTTGTTGTTGATGGTGTGCAATCTTCTTTATATAGAGCAACCTCAGGGGTTCCGCAAGGAAGTATCTTGGGTCCTTTATTTTTTGTAATTTTTATCAACGACTGCACTGAGTGCTTTCAAATATGTGAGCATCTACTTTATGCTGATGACTTAAAGGTTTTTAAAAAGATACAGACCCAGTCTGATATCGAAATTTTGCAGAATGAGATAAATAAGTTTCATGAGTGGTGCCGCCGTAATAAATTAGCCATTAATATTGAAAAATGTTGCTCGGTTACCTACAATAAAATTAGATTGCCACTCTCTTCACCATACTTTATTTCTGATACTGCTCTTAGCTCAACTAATAAAATAAAAGACCTTGGAGTGGTTTTTGACTACAATTTCACATTTATAGATCATTTGAATTACATTATACCCAAAGCGTATTCCTCGCTAGCGTTCATTAGGCGCAATAGTTTGGAGTTCAAGGATCCATATACAAAAAAATTACTTTATAACACATTTGTAAGGTCTAAATTGGAATATGCTTCAATAATATGGAATCCATTTTATGGAATACATTCCAATAGAATAGAGCGGATACAAAAAAAGTTTTTAAAGTTTGCATTATACAGTATTAGATTTGATTTGCCTATTCCATCTTATGTTCCTCGGTGCAGATTGATCAGCTTGCACACTCTTGCCAGTAGGCGTTTGATAGCTGGCTTAGTTTTTATACGTGATGTTTTGAATGGGACCATTGATTGTTCTTATTTGTTACACTGTATTAAAATTAATGCTCCAGCTAGAAATCTGCGACATAGTGATTTATTTGCTATTGAAATTTGCACAACAAAATATGCTCAAAATGAACCAGTTATCAGACTGTTAGCTTAATTTAATTTGATATGTAAAGAAACAGATTTAGATATATTTGCTAATCGAATTATATTTAAGGAAAAATTGTATATGTATTATTCCTAAATTTTTGAATTATTCTCTGTCTGTAAGGTATGTAAGCCATAGACTTAAATGAATAAATAAAATAAATAAAATAAATGGGATATTTAAAATGGGCGAATTCGTCCCTTTTTTCGATATCGAATATTTAAGATGAGATAATTAATAATGAAAGCAGCTACAATAATGAAATTTGGTAGATTCATTAAGTTGGTTGTCCTATTCGATTTTCTCAAATCTTTAGAAAAGGGGTGTGGCGCCGCCAACATATGACTGAACAAATTTTCAAACATGGACTGTCAATAACTGCAGAAGCGTTTATGCTAGATTAGCGAGATTTGGTAGGATGTATACTATGGTTGTGGTAAATACACCCATAGAAAATAAGCGTAATCGCTTTTCGACCACGCATACTTTTTCATAAAAGTTATCTGAAAAGGAAGTAGAAACACTTAAGTGCCCATACCCCATTGACTGATATAGGTAAAATGATATAATTTTGCAGTTACCTCAATTTTGAAAAATTGGCGTCCACATGTAAATGAACAAAATGTCAAATTTCAGCTATTATTAACTCCAGTACCGTGTTAGATAAAATTATGCAACCCACGATACGCGATATATACTATCTTCGTTTTCTAAAATTTTATATAGCCTATGCTGTAACCAGTGAATCCAAGAATCTACTGTGAAAATTCAATAAACTCGGTTGAGTAACTTGGACGCCTATAAAAGGTTGAAATTTTACGATGACTGCCGACCACACAGATAATTGGCGGTCCCACGATTTAGGCAGGAGGGAAGAGTTGACTTTTCAAAGTTATTAATAATTGCGCGTGATTTAACGTGTCGAAAGCTTTCCACAGGTCAAGTGCAACCAGTACAGTCCTGTCATTACGGCGATTTTGGTTGAGACCGACAGTTATCTGAGTGGTAATGGCGTTAAGCGCAGTTATCGCGCTATGCATTTTACGGAAACCATGCTTATGTTCGGGGAGCTTCAAGTTATCGGTGTAGTAAGGGAGCTAGACTGCCTCCAAGGTCTTCACTAATGGTCAGCTGGCTTCCCAGACTTCAGTAGCGGCACCACCTTGGGCTGTCTTCATTTTTCTGGAATGGCAAAGGTGCTTATGGACAGATTGAAGACTGTTGTGATGTATGTTACTCAATCTTTGTGGAGATGTTTTAACAGCAGCATGGATAGACCGTCGGGGGCAATTGATTTTGAGCCATTAGACCTCCGAATGGCCTTCTGAACCTCTGTGGTGGTGATGGCAATGGGCGCTTGACTATTTTTTCCTTTGTGCGCTTCCCTGGTGGGCATTTGATTTCCTTGTCAACCTTGAATGTATTGATTTGAGCCTGAAGCTATAACCATGCGAAACGCTCTTTCTCCTTCTCGTACGTCAGACGGAGTGAGAAGAGCAGCGAATGAGCTATCAGTGAAGTTAAGAAAACCAACCCAGTAAGCTTTGTTGAAATTAGTGAAAGTACTATTTTACGTGACAAAGTTGGTAGGGTGGTCGATTGAGAGCAAAATCGGCAAATAATCTGATGCAAGAATCAACATTGGTCGCCAGTCAACGCAGTTTATGAGACCAGCGCTGACGATAGTAAGGTATGGCGAGCTTGAACAATTTACCGCGACTCTCGTGGGGGCATACCCGTTCACTGTGCAGAAAGTCGAATCATCTATTTGTTGAGTCAGCTTCTGCCCCCTGCCATCGACCTGTAAGCCTGAGTGCCAAAGGTCATGGTGCGAGTTAAAGTCTCCGAGGATTACACGATTATCGCCTCTGAGTAATGCTCACATCCAAGAGATAGGTGCTGCGCAGAAAGTAGCTGTGAGCTGCTTTGTGAGGTGTTGGCGCCGGGAGGCGTGATCGGCAGCGGATATTGCATACTACTTGCTGGGCAGTGTTAATGTGCTAGTCGTGGAGACTGTAACTGGAACATATGGCGGTGCGACACTGGATCGACGTTGGTCACGGAGCATTAGACGGAGTGTGAACGTTTAACATAAATCTTCTTCCAGCAAACGCAGCAGATCCAATCTTTTGATCACGGGTTGTATACTTTAAAAAACGAAGTTTCCCTGCGGATATCGTTTGAGCTAAGGGATTTATCACTAGCTTAATTTATAGTTTCTTGGTCCGGGGCGACCGTCTTGCACTAAGGCACTGCTAAAGGGCCTTTTACACGATATGTTTTTTTATATGACCTGCCATTTTTTCTACATTCACGTAATGTCGTATGACTTTCAACAGTTCACTTTATCTGATTCCTTTTACACAGTAAATAAATAACTCCAAAAAATTTAATTAAAGAACAGCTGATTCTAAATGTAAGTCAGACAAAAATAGAAACATTTATATTTCGTGTGTGCATTTTTCTGACTTGTACAAAAGGAACATTTTATTTGCCGTTACACGTTTTCATACGTAAAATGTGACATATACACATGACAAAAATATATCGTGTAAAAGGCCTTTAAGGAAAAAAGTTTTTAAAAGTAAAGTTATATTATTGGTATTATATCAGAAATACATGAATGAATTGCTCCTTTCGCTCCAGCTATTAATGAATTTAATAAGATTTGTAATACATTGTTTAGCCTTTATGTTGTGTTCCCTATCTAGTTTAATATAAGTTGATTTTCGTCTGTAAGAAATCTTTAAATCATAGGGTTTAATAAATAAATCGAAATATTCTTTGGGCACACAATTCCAAACAGCTTCTGTTACATGCATAAATGTAACTGCATAGCCGCATAAAAAGTTAAAAAAAAATGCCTTAAATAAATGTTTAACATACCTTAAATGCTGCAGTTATTCAAATTTAAGATTCTCTTCTTGATAAAAACATGTGAAGCTGTTGAAAATTGATTAAGTTTTTTAAAAACAGATTTAAAGTATTTGAAGGTCTTAAAAAAACACCATTCTCTCTTTTATGGAATGATTTTTATTTTATGTACTGACTTTTGGAAATTTTTTAAATTTATTGCAGTTTTATATTTATTTTCATTGAAATTTCGAATTTTACACTTTCAATTTAGTATTCAGCTGACCTAAGATATCGTAGCGAAATAGCCACAGCTGGTAGTAATAAACTAACATGGGTCGATTGAAATTGCGGTTATTTATAAGAAAGCCGCAGCGCGCTCATGGTACCGGTAAAGCAATGAAGTTAAGGTCGTGCCAGAAAAATAGATCAATTTAACTACATATATGTGCCAAACATACTTCGTGATTTTGCTTCTCAACAAGATCATAAGAGATATTTGCCTTTTCCCAGACGAATGCTTATAAACATACTATGCTAAAGCATATATATGTATATGCACTCAATTGTCTGTATATACGCTTGAGGTTTTACTTATTGTTAAGTGAACCTGTTAACTCTCAGTTTTCATTGTTTAATTAGCTACCTCAATTGTTGCAAACACTTTTTATAACGGTTTTCGGCTGTGCATTTGTACATTTGACCGTTTCAGAGAAAAAATGTTTCTTTTTACATGTGGCCTCAAAACCTTAGTTTGAGACTACTAACTTCCCTCTTGATATCTCATATTATATTAATATGCCTTTTTTTTGGCTTTCCATATAACATAACTTGAAAAAGGACAATCATAGTCGAGTCGAGATAGACGAAAAATCAATGGATTTAGGAAGCTTTCCACACCATCGGTTTTTTTTGCTTATTCAAGGCCACTACTAATAATATGAATAGCATGCTTTGCTGCGTCTATTTAAAGTGGTTTTTTCAATTTTTCCCACCAAAATGTTTTTTTTTTCTCGCCGCTTTTATTTTTTTCCTTTTCCCTCTGCATAGTCACAAAAAATCCTGAAATCCGCAAAAAAAAATTATTTTTCCCTAAAAAGATTTTTGGCACCTTACAAAATGCACCACAAAAATCAACTTGTTTGCAAACTGTTTGTTACCATGCACAAAATAAAAGTGGCTCTACCTCGAGAACTAACTTCTTTACAAAAAACAGAGATTTTCAATGGGAATTACGGAAATAATTGCGAAAAATGAGAAAAACGCTCTGCATATTTTTTGATTATTTTTTCAACATTTAATCCTTACTAGTAGTAGACTGCGATAATTAAGAAACCGGATTTTCCGAAGAACTATAAGGACACATTGAAAAATTTATGAATCTGTTTCCAAGAAAGAAAAAACAAATTTCCGGAAACTGTCTTATGTATATTACACACTTAGAGCTAAACTGGCATCAACTTAAAAACACGTTGGTGAGAAAATGTGAAAAACTGGCAAACTCTTCAATTAATTTAAAAAAATATTTTGTCTTTGGTGCGTAGTGGAGCTGCTATTAAATATACTATGCAGAGCAGTTGTAATTAAATTAAGAGACACTGTAATATACATTACTTCAAAAATTTAAAATATTGACTTATCTCCCTTCAAGTCTTATGTGTACAGTGTGTATGCAGGCATTTATGTACAATATCCAAAGTAAAACCCAGCAGGAAAGTAATATCTGACGGCACGAATGTCGTTTGCATGACATCGAAAGCCGTCGTTTCCCACTCAGTACCATTTGAAAAACACTGCACATGTGACTTTTTATTATTTTAGGATGCTAATGAGACTGCATTTGGCATTTACCTCGCAGTTAGCATTTAGCCCAAAATGCAGCATTTATTTTCGCATTTACCATACAAATTTTGACACCTAAATGCAACTTTATTTTTGCATTAGCATTATAAATGCTGAAATCAACCCTGCAATCTTCTAAGAAAATCGCGACTCGAATTCAAAAGGGTGGCAATATTGACATTTTTTCTTGTCATACATAGCATTCAGCAAATTTATACGGATTTTCAATTTTTAACTAAGCGCGCGTGTTGTGTGATATTGTTAAAATAAAACCACCTGCAAGTTAATCTGATGTTTGCGAATGGAATTAATCAAAAGATTTAATAAAAATGTGTATATTTTTGCACACGTGCTGCAAAGTTTCATAACCTTTTGTAGACAAAAAACATATGTCTCGAACTTGCTAAATGTGCTTTTACTAAATGCGCCACCACGAACGCTTTTTCGAAACCAATGTCCGAAAATAAAAAATGCTGCATTTTAAATTCAGCATGAACAGGACATAAGACCAAAAAAACCAAAGTTCTCCAAAAGGTATTTTTGGGTATGTGGAAATACAGTTATTGGTACTTCTATAACTTTTTTCTCTATAATTTTAGTTAATCAGTTTAAACACGGAGCGCAAACGTTCATAAATTCAATGAATTTGGACATTGCATTTAATGAAATACAGGGTGGCTGATGAAAGCCGCCACCAAAAAAAAATTAAATAACTTTTTTTCTATTTAATGAATCTGGTTAATTTTTTTATTATTTTGCAGATTGACTTTTACATTTAACAAAAATGGATAACTGGGACACTGAAACAAGAATTTGGATTGTCCGCCGCTATCACGCACTGGAGTCCGTAGTTTCGGTTCAAAGAGAGTATAGGCGCACGTTTGGCGGCAATCCTCCGAGCAGATGGACCATAATAAGACTTGTAAACAATTTTGCCGAGCATAGGACAGTCAACAGAAGACCTTACCATCGAAACCCTTCAGTTCGAACGGAGGAAACAATCGCTGCTGTAGCTGCTGCCATACAAAACAATCCACGTGTTTCGACAAGAATCTTATCTGCTCAAATGGCCAGAAGATGCTTCAAATGGTGGAAGAGGATGGAAACATGTTGAACTGTCTTTTCATGTCTGACGAGGCCCATTTCGATTTAAACGGCAACATAAACAAACAAAATTGTCGAATATGGAGTGCTTCCAACCCACAGATACTCCATGAGACGGAATTGCATCCACTTCGTGTCACAGTGTGGTGTGCAGTTTCATCACGCTGCATTGTCGGGCCCTACTTCTTCGAAGAAAACGGTCACACCGTTACGGTTACTGGAGACCGTTACTTGAGCATGTTGAGAGAGTTTTTCTATCCAGAATTACGCCGAATGAGAATTTCTTTCAACTCTGTGTGGTTTCAGCAAGATGGTGCAGCTCCTCATATAGCCCAACCTGTTATGACAGAATTGCGACGAAAATTTCCTAATAAGCTGATATCCAGAAACTCCACATTCCGTTGGCCACCCAGGTCGCCTGACCTTACTGCACCTGACTTTTTCTTGTGGGGTTATTGCAAACAGGAAGTCTTCAAAGCAAAACCAACAAATTTGAATGAACTAAGGCAATCCATTCGAGAAACAATTGCGGCTATTCCTGTCTCAACTCTCCAAGCAGTAATGAACAACTTTTTGGTAAGATGCCGCACATGCATCGACGAGCAGGGGGGGCATTTAAATTCCATTATTTTTAAAACTAATTAAGCTATATTTAATAAAATTTAATGAGCTTTAACATGAATAAAAGAAAAATGAATTCCATACACTGAAAAAAAAATTATTTGAGTTTCTTAATGTAGCAAAATTCGTCAGCCACCCTGTATTCATTAATATCGTGCCAACGTACAAATTCATAATAATTTAATGATCGATATTCATAAACTGTAAAATTTATGAACGCAATTAATTATTATGAAAAAATTAACGAACGGGTTCATAAAATGTAATGAACTAGTTCATAAATTCAATGAAAATTTTCATAGATTTTATGAATTTATCTGTAGATTTGAATGAACATATTCATAGATTGTATACATTTATTCGTAGATTTTAATGCATTTTTTCATAGATTTTAATGAAAAGGTTCATAAGCTTTATGAATTTTTTCAATAATTTTCACCCCCCAAAAAAATCCAGCGAAATCCTTTTTTCGTTTATAAATTCACTTTATTACAATAGTAATTTATATGCATGTACATATATATATATGTACGAGTATATAAGGTACATGGATAAAAATTTGAGCCTAAATTTTAAACTTTTTTGGACTACAAACCAAATTTGATTTCAAATTTAAGCTATACCAGTTTTAAAGAAAATTGGTTAAATAAATAGGGTTTCAATTGTAAACCAGAAATGCTTAATTATTTTTCTCCGCAGCATACACGACTGCTCTACCACTGAGCTACATCGCACACATAAATGTCGTGGACAAAACCATGGTTCAATTATAAGGTTGTCTCGATTCATCAGCTGATTTGATTTTTTTCATTGCACTGCTTCGTTAGGTTGTCAAACAAGCGAAACGTAAACAAACGAAAAGTAAACAAAGAAAAGCAACCAAGCGTAGCCTTTATATGCAATTCGGTGTTTGCTATTATATCAGAAATACATGAATGAATTGCTCCTTTCGCTCCAGCTATTAATGAATTTAATAAGATTTGTAATACATTGTTTAGCCTTTATGTTGTGTTCCCTATCTAGTTTAATATAAGTTGATTTTCGTCTGTAAGAAATCTTTAAATCATAGGGTTTAATAAATAAATCGAAATATTCTTTGGGCACACAATTCCAAACAGCTTCTGTTACATGCATAAATGTAACTGCATAGCCGCATAAAAAGTTAAAAAAAAATGCCTTAAATAAATGTTTAACATACCTTAAATGCTGCAGTTATTCAAATTTAAGATTCTCTTCTTGATAAAAACATGTGAAGCTGTTGAAAATTGATTAAGTTTTTTAAAAACAGATTTAAAGTATTTGAAGGTCTTAAAAAAACACCATTCTCTCTTTTATGGAATGATTTTTATTTTATGTACTGACTTTTGGAAATTTTTTAAATTTATTGCAGTTTTATATTTATTTTCATTGAAATTTCGAATTTTACACTTTCAATTTAGTATTCAGCTGACCTAAGATATCGTAGCGAAATAGCCACAGCTGGTAGTAATAAACTAACATGGGTCGATTGAAATTGCGGTTATTTATAAGAAAGCCGCAGCGCGCTCATGGTACCGGTAAAGCAATGAAGTTAAGGTCGTGCCAGAAAAATAGATCAATTTAACTACATATATGTGCCAAACATACTTCGTGATTTTGCTTCTCAACAAGATCATAAGAGATATTTGCCTTTTCCCAGACGAATGCTTATAAACATACTATGCTAAAGCATATATATGTATATGCACTCAATTGTCTGTATATACGCTTGAGGTTTTACTTATTGTTAAGTGAACCTGTTAACTCTCAGTTTTCATTGTTTAATTAGCTACCTCAATTGTTGCAAACACTTTTTATAACGGTTTTCGGCTGTGCATTTGTACATTTGACCGTTTCAGAGAAAAAATGTTTCTTTTTACATGTGGCCTCAAAACCTTAGTTTGAGACTACTAACTTCCCTCTTGATATCTCATATTATATTAATATGCCTTTTTTTTGGCTTTCCATATAACATAACTTGAAAAAGGACAATCATAGTCGAGTCGAGATAGACGAAAAATCAATGGATTTAGGAAGCTTTCCACACCATCGGTTTTTTTTGCTTATTCAAGGCCACTACTAATAATATGAATAGCATGCTTTGCTGCGTCTATTTAAAGTGGTTTTTTCAATTTTTCCCACCAAAATGTTTTTTTTTTCTCGCCGCTTTTATTTTTTTCCTTTTCCCTCTGCATAGTCACAAAAAATCCTGAAATCCGCAAAAAAAAATTATTTTTCCCTAAAAAGATTTTTGGCACCTTACAAAATGCACCACAAAAATCAACTTGTTTGCAAACTGTTTGTTACCATGCACAAAATAAAAGTGGCTCTACCTCGAGAACTAACTTCTTTACAAAAAACAGAGATTTTCAATGGGAATTACGGAAATAATTGCGAAAAATGAGAAAAACGCTCTGCATATTTTTTGATTATTTTTTCAACATTTAATCCTTACTAGTAGTAGACTGCGATAATTAAGAAACCGGATTTTCCGAAGAACTATAAGGACACATTGAAAAATTTATGAATCTGTTTCCAAGAAAGAAAAAACAAATTTCCGGAAACTGTCTTATGTATATTACACACTTAGAGCTAAACTGGCATCAACTTAAAAACACGTTGGTGAGAAAATGTGAAAAACTGGCAAACTCTTCAATTAATTTAAAAAAATATTTTGTCTTTGGTGCGTAGTGGAGCTGCTATTAAATATACTATGCAGAGCAGTTGTAATTAAATTAAGAGACACTGTAATATACATTACTTCAAAAATTTAAAATATTGACTTATCTCCCTTCAAGTCTTATGTGTACAGTGTGTATGCAGGCATTTATGTACAATATCCAAAGTAAAACCCAGCAGGAAAGTAATATCTGACGGCACGAATGTCGTTTGCATGACATCGAAAGCCGTCGTTTCCCACTCAGTACCATTTGAAAAACACTGCACATGTGACTTTTTATTATTTTAGGATGCTAATGAGACTGCATTTGGCATTTACCTCGCAGTTAGCATTTAGCCCAAAATGCAGCATTTATTTTCGCATTTACCATACAAATTTTGACACCTAAATGCAACTTTATTTTTGCATTAGCATTATAAATGCTGAAATCAACCCTGCAATCTTCTAAGAAAATCGCGACTCGAATTCAAAAGGGTGGCAATATTGACATTTTTTCTTGTCATACATAGCATTCAGCAAATTTATACGGATTTTCAATTTTTAACTAAGCGCGCGTGTTGTGTGATATTGTTAAAATAAAACCACCTGCAAGTTAATCTGATGTTTGCGAATGGAATTAATCAAAAGATTTAATAAAAATGTGTATATTTTTGCACACGTGCTGCAAAGTTTCATAACCTTTTGTAGACAAAAAACATATGTCTCGAACTTGCTAAATGTGCTTTTACTAAATGCGCCACCACGAACGCTTTTTCGAAACCAATGTCCGAAAATAAAAAATGCTGCATTTTAAATTCAGCATGAACAGCACATAAGACCAAAAAAACCAAAGTTCTCCAAAAGGTATTTTTGGGTATGTGGAAATACAGTTATTGGTACTTCTATAACTTTTTTCTCTATAATTTTAGTTAATCAGTTTAAACACGGAGCGCAAACGTTCATAAATTCAATGAATTTGGACATTGCATTTAATGAAATACAGGGTGGCTGATGAAAGCCGCCACCAAAAAAAAATTAAATAACTTTTTTTCTATTTAATGAATCTGGTTAATTTTTTTATTATTTTGCAGATTGACTTTTACATTTAACAAAAATGGATAACTGGGACACTGAAACAAGAATTTGGATTGTCCGCCGCTATCACGCACTGGAGTCCGTAGTTTCGGTTCAAAGAGAGTATAGGCGCACGTTTGGCGGCAATCCTCCGAGCAGATGGACCATAATAAGACTTGTAAACAATTTTGCCGAGCATAGGACAGTCAACAGAAGACCTTACCATCGAAACCCTTCAGTTCGAACGGAGGAAACAATCGCTGCTGTAGCTGCTGCCATACAAAACAATCCACGTGTTTCGACAAGAATCTTATCTGCTCAAATGGGTGTAAGCAGACAGTCATTACAGTCAATTATGCACAAAGATTTGGACTTATTCCCATATAAAATTCAAATGGCCAGAAGATGCTTCAAATGGTGGAAGAGGATGGAAACATGTTGAACTGTCTTTTCATGTCTGACGAGGCCCATTTCGATTTAAACGGCAACATAAACAAACAAAATTGTCGAATATGGAGTGCTTCCAACCCACAGATACTCCATGAGACGGAATTGCATCCACTTCGTGTCACAGTGTGGTGTGCAGTTTCATCACGCTGCATTGTCGGGCCCTACTTCTTCGAAGAAAACGGTCACACCGTTACGGTTACTGGAGACCGTTACTTGAGCATGTTGAGAGAGTTTTTCTATCCAGAATTACGCCGAATGAGAATTTCTTTCAACTCTGTGTGGTTTCAGCAAGATGGTGCAGCTCCTCATATAGCCCAACCTGTTATGACAGAATTGCGACGAAAATTTCCTAATAAGCTGATATCCAGAAACTCCACATTCCGTTGGCCACCCAGGTCGCCTGACCTTACTGCACCTGACTTTTTCTTGTGGGGTTATTGCAAACAGGAAGTCTTCAAAGCAAAACCAACAAATTTGAATGAACTAAGGCAATCCATTCGAGAAACAATTGCGGCTATTCCTGTCTCAACTCTCCAAGCAGTAATGAACAACTTTTTGGTAAGATGCCGCACATGCATCGACGAGCAGGGGGGGCATTTAAATTCCATTATTTTTAAAACTAATTAAGCTATATTTAATAAAATTTAATGAGCTTTAACATGAATAAAAGAAAAATGAATTCCATACACTGAAAAAAAAATTATTTGAGTTTCTTAATGTAGCAAAATTCGTCAGCCACCCTGTATTCATTAATATCGTGCCAACGTACAAATTCATAATAATTTAATGATCGATATTCATAAACTGTAAAATTTATGAACGCAATTAATTATTATGAAAAAATTAACGAACGGGTTCATAAAATGTAATGAACTAGTTCATAAATTCAATGAAAATTTTCATAGATTTTATGAATTTATCTGTAGATTTGAATGAACATATTCATAGATTGTATACATTTATTCGTAGATTTTAATGCATTTTTTCATAGATTTTAATGAAAAGGTTCATAAGCTTTATGAATTTTTTCAATAATTTTCACCCCCCAAAAAAATCCAGCGAAATCCTTTTTTCGTTTATAAATTCACTTTATTACAATAGTAATTTATATGCATGTACATATATATATATGTACGAGTATATAAGGTACATGGATAAAAATTTGAGCCTAAATTTTAAACTTTTTTGGACTACAAACCAAATTTGATTTCAAATTTAAGCTATACCAGTTTTAAAGAAAATTGGTTAAATAAATAGGGTTTCAATTGTAAACCAGAAATGCTTAATTATTTTTCTCCGCAGCATACACGACTGCTCTACCACTGAGCTACATCGCACACATAAATGTCGTGGACAAAACCATGGTTCAATTATAAGGTTGTCTCGATTCATCAGCTGATTTGATTTTTTTCATTGCACTGCTTCGTTAGGTTGTCAAACAAGCGAAACGTAAACAAACGAAAAGTAAACAAAGAAAAGCAACCAAGCGTAGCCTTTATATGCAATTCGGTGTTTGCTAATATTTTGAATAAATTTGAAGTGAAATATATAGTTTTATATAATTTCTTCTTCCTACGTGAAAATAAATACAAAGAAAACATGGTAAATGGTGGCAAATGTGTGCTGTGTGGAAAAAAAAAGGTGGTGGGAAACGGTCCATTTTTCCAAGTCCCTAAAGAAATAAATCGCCGAGAAATATGGGGCAGAATTTGCAAGCGCGAGTTAAAGACCACGGAATTGGTATGCGGTGAACACTTCGCGTCAGCCGATATCAGATTCGGAGGAAAAAGGGCGCATTTGCTTCCAGCAGCGCTTCCAACCGCTCCAGTTTTATATACCTCCGAAGCCATATCACCCGGTGAAGACGATTTATGCAACAATCAATGCGCAAGGTAATATTTACGTTTATATACGTTGTTACACCATTTCCACAAGATTGTGAGCAGCCTAACTATGAATTTGTTTATTTTTATATATACATATGCAGGGCGATCTCTGACCACACGTATGCAAAACCCCAGGAGCTATATGACTCTGGCATAATGTTAGATAGTCAGCAGTGGTATATGGAATCGAAAAGCCGTGAAACGCAGACTGAGTGAGTGCTTAAAACATGTTTTTCTACCTTATTTGTATCTCCATACGTAACTATCGCAATTTTCAATATGCTTCCAGCTTTATCATCATACAATGTAGCATGGAAACTGAAATCTCTAATTTAAAAAAAGAAATAAAGAAGCTAAACGAAGAGAATGCTAGCTTGAGAAAGGCATTAGACGAGGCAAATGCTATAGTGCATTCAGCAAAAAAAATTTTTACTGAGGGTCAGATAAGAAAGATGGTTTTATCTGGTATGTTTAGTTCTTTTCTTTTGCTAATGCCCAGTTTTTCAGTGCCAGTTTAAACTACTGCTAAAGTTAACTAGGTTCAACCTTGCCACTTGAACCATTTGTTAAAAAATTTTACTGCTCATCTTAATTAACTTTAAACTTGCACTGAAGAACCGGGCCTTAACCATACATTTCATTGTAGGTGGAATCGTACATTGGTCTGATAAGGACATATCTAGTGCCATTTGTCTCCATGCGGCTGGACCCAGGGCCTATAACCATTTATATGCCAGCGGCTTTCCGCTTCCATCTGTATCTTCTTTGCAGCGCTGGTTTAATAAAACTGAAGTAAGCGAAGGAATATTAACGGCTTCATTGAACTCAATGAAGTTAATGACTGACCTTACTCATAGAGGAAAAATGTGCGTACTTTCGTTTGACGAAATGAAAGTGGTTGAATCGTATGAGTATGAGCAGATTGGAGACTATGTCAGGAAGCCGGCAAATTACGTCCAAGTGGCAATGGTACGTGGTTTATTCAAGTCATGGAAGCAGCTAATCTTCTTTGACTTCGACTGCCCAATGACGAAGAATTTGCTAAGCTCCATAATTGTAGCACTTTACAACATTGGCTTCCCTGTAGTGGCCATCGTATGCGACATGGGGTCAAAAAATCGCGGGCTCTGGAAGGATTTTAATGTAACTACAGGTAAGATATGTATTCATATTCACATTTCAAAAAAAGCAACTTTTGCAGAAGAGTCTTTAAGATGTCAGCTGCCATATTGGGCACGTAAAATTAGCATTTAATATTTATCTCAAGCTTAATTTTAAGTCCATCACCACGCAATATACTAGATCATGATATTGGGCACATTTTTTCGTATTCAAATCAATAATCGTAATTTTGGTATATTTTATTATCATTTAGAAAAGCCATGGTTTCCCAACCCAGCCAACAACACAGAAAAAGTGTTTACATTCCACGATGCGCCACACCTTCTGAAGTTGGTGCGAAATCACTACTTAGATACAGGTTTGAAAGTTCTGGGAGAACTTTTATCAACGAGGACCATTTGTGATCTGTTAAAACATACCAGTAGCTCTGACGTATTTATCACGCATAAGTTGTCAGAAGATCACATTTCTTGTAAAGGAATAGGTATGTAACTTTGACCAGTTCATGGAATTCATAAAAGAAATATAATTTACAGGACGCCAGAAAGTTAAGCCAGCAGCACAGTTATTCTCAAATACCACTGCCAATGCTATAAGACGCTGCCACTCCCTAGGTTACGACTTGTATAAGCCAAAGGAGACAGCAGATTTTATTCAGCTGTTAAACGACTGGTTTGATGTGATGAACTCCAACATAAGAACTTTTGGTTATCCTGGAAAGGTTTATCTCACCTACAGTTATTTTAAAACCTATCTTTGATTTACTACGGCTCATTTGCATAGCGGCAAGTTGTATTTTTTACTCAGAGTAAACTTAAACTCATACGTCTTTGACAAATTTTCCAATTAACTAGTGAATTAAAAACTAACTTGCCGATTAGCAATCGGGCCTAACCATATTTGCATGCCTTTCATGAACATAAAATGGTATACTACTTTTGGTCTGATGTTTGTTTGATTCATAAAAGGTATAAGGGCTTCGGAACAGCCGAAGATAGCCCCTCCTTAACTTGTTTTACAATAATTGAAATCCTTAAGGAACCCTTTGGAAGATCGCTTTCGAACCAGCTCAACGTATTGGAGAGAAAGAACGAAGTCATGACGCAGCCTATTGTTCCAAGGGTGGAAATGAAAAATAAAGTAAAGAAAACAAGATACGTCGTAGAAATTTTTCAAAAGGGTATATTAATGTCAAATCGGGCTTTAGTCATGCTCTACGAGTATTTGGGAAGTACTACAGACGTGGAATATATTTTAACGCATCGGCTGAATCAAGATGTGCTGGAAAATTGTTTTTCAGCCATCCGGAGTAAAGGAGGTCTTAATGATCATCCTTCTCCCAAGGACTTCAAATACAGGCTGCGAAAATATATTATAGGTATGTGCTTCTACTGGTACATATATGTATGAATGTATAAACTATGTATTTGATAATTTGTTTCACCTGCATGTAGCACGAAACACCGAACTTTTGAAAGGAACCGGCAATGTTGAGGCAGATAACACTGAATGGTTGAACCCTCCTACCTCTTCTACGATGGCCCATTCGGAAAGTTTGTGTTCAAGTGGCGCAGTTCCTTTAAATAACTTATGCGACGATGTATTGGATATAGATATGGAGCAAGAAATAGTTACAGCTCTCACCCCATGCGACGATGAATTGGATGTAGATATGGAGCATGATACAATTACAGCTCTCACCCCACCGCAAGAAGACACTTCGAACACATGCACCGTAATTCATATGGATGCATTAGAATATATTCCTGGCTATATGATAAGGAAGTTGGGGTTAGAAAACGAGAGCTCAGAAAATTCGTGTGGCTGGACCAATTTGGTATCGAAGGGTCAATTAATTGTACCCTCTACCCAATTTCTACAGCGTATAAAGCAGCTAGAGGACGTGTTTTATAAGTTTAATGGGTTGGAAATACAACACTGCAAAAACTTAAAGCAGCGTTTAGTAGCGGGAAGCATGGAAGTTGATCTTCCGGAAAAAGTGAAACACTTCTTCTTTAAGTGCCGGATTTACTTCCGAGTTCGGAACCTGAACAAGCGCTTAAAGGTCCAAAAGGCCAAACAGAGGATAATGGGTAACAAAAAATTTATCAAAATCAAACTCTGAGTGTTGTAAGTATGTATGTACGTATATATATTAAACAATAATACAAGCAGCCAAATCTATCCTCTCAGGAACTAACTATTACGAAAGCGTGCAATTACTGGTGTATGCCGATGGCATGAGGTGTACGCAGACATCGATATAGTCCAACGAATCAAAATACAGCGGCTATGTTGCCTGGCCATGTGATGCCAATGCAAGAAGATATCGTGTACAAAAGCCTTGAGTAAACAAATGTTACGAATAAAATCATTTTAAATTTTTACCCGTTTATATCTGCTCAACAGTACCAGTATATAAGCGATGAGTGCAGGGCATGAGGCGCCAAATTGTGCAAGTGCTGTAACTGCAGCAGCACGTACAATGGGACTTTCCAATATAGCACGATTATAAATGAAACGTATATATTTTGAGGGTGTATTGGCGAAAGGGCCCTCTTTGCCCAGCAAATGTAGTATACGTACAGCAAGCGAAACATGCTCGCAATCTTCAATGAATTCACATAAATGCGATAGACCCGACTCCTTAGCTTCGGCATTTTCTTCAATTATCGTAATGATTGTTTCTACAATTGATGTTCTGTATTCCAAGCCAATAAAGTTGTTATTGCCTTCAATAAAGTTGTTATATCCAAATTGCAAGTGGTTACTGAAGCAGGGTGAGTCATAGCAACTTTGTTCAGTGTGCGTACGGCTGCGAAACGCAAAGTGGCTTTTCGTGAACTGCAAAATAATTGTAGAATAGAAAATGCTGGCACAGTGCACGTATAGCTGATGGACGATATAGATCTTCCTTGCCGGTCATATCTTTTGTCAGCGAACTTGTTACTATAATTACATCCTCTGCAATGGAGCTAAGCTCTTTGATACCCAGATAAACCATGCGACGCAAAACGACATCTTTCGATTGGAACAGTTTGGTCACAGCGAAGAAGCAATCGGTAGCCTCATGCGCCACCAATTGTTCGCCCTGATTGATTAGATAAAGAATTTTCGTGAGTATATGTATGCATTTGTGTGGGTTAACCGGTGTCGTTGAATGTGCGTGTCTCCTGCAAAACGGATGTCTTCTCCAAGTTTTGGTAGATGTTGGATGAGCCTGTGCGACGAAACATGATTTGTTATTGCTTTTTGTGTATATGTATATACAAGTACGCAAAATGGTTGAAAATTTGCCGATAAATTATTTTTTCAAATCGGTTGTTCAATCAAAACTTATTGAAATTCAATATTGCTAGCAATTTTGTTTATTGACCACCTAAACAACTTGAACCATGTACACAATTTAATTCAATTGAATGCTTTTCTGTTTCCTCTTCCCTACATTCGCTTAACATCAATCAGCTGTTTTTGACAACCTAACGAAGCATGTTGTTGTAGTTGTAGAAACGAGGTAACCTTATAATTGAACCATGGACAAAACTCAATGACTTGAAAAAGCTTTCAAAAATAAAAGAAAACGAAACAAAAAATTTTAAAACGAAAAGTTTTAATTTTAAACGAAAAAGTTTTAATAACAAAAAAAAATAAAAATTTTGTGAAAATTAAATGAAAACGAAACAAAAATTGTAAGTTGAAAAGTTTTAATTTTAAACCGAAACGTTTTAACTATATAGTTGATTCCGATCGTACGTTTCTTTTGTGTGGTTAATTTAAGCTTATCCGATCTAATGCGTTAGTGCGAATGAAACAAGTTTATTCCATTATGCTGCTCAACGTTTCGCCAACTTCCTTGGCTTCCTCAGGAGCGATTCTTTTTTTTATATTATCACAGTCATTAAAATATACAAAAACAACATTAATTATTAATATAAACACATTTTTACTTACATTTACGTTACTACATTAAAAACAATTAAAAATTAAAATTTTGTAATTCTAAAACCAATAAAAACTTAAAATTTTTGATAAAAACGATACCATATACTGTGGTACACTTGTCCTACTAAAACTAAATTATTAGATGCATAAAAGATAAGCAGCCGCAATGTTATCTGTGTCTTCCTTCTTGTTTACAGCTTTGCATCGGTTTTGCATTAAAATTAATTCGTAGGCTTTCTAGTGTGTACCTTGTTCTTTCTCTTGGTTCTTTGTCAATTATTATACCTAGTAGTGCTACCCACTATCGGTTAAGGTCTACGCCCACTTTTATATGAAAGATTTTGAATAGGATCGTAGATATATTAAATAGGCAATAACTTTGCGTAAAATAGCATTACATCATTTATATTTCACTTTTAAAGTTTCCGTAAACAAAGAAATCCAAAAACTTTCGAAAATGAGCGTGGCCCCGCCTCTTTTATAGTGGACTATTCCACAAAACTTTTTTCGCCATAACTCCGCCAAAAATTGATTTGTCGAAACGAAATTTGGTGATAATGTTCAATATATAAAGGTAACTGTTTATTGTAAAAATGGGCGAAATCGGTTATTGTCATGCCCAGTTTTTGAACATAGTTCTGAAATTTTTTTTTTTTATTTAAAAAGCGATATTTCTACAACTAAGCAAGTTATATCAATCAGATTTTGCACACATAATAAGCTTTTTAAGAAAAACTCTGCGGCAAAAAAATTTTGTAAATTTGAAGAAGTAGGCGAGGCGCCGCCCACTTTTCAACATACAATTTCTGCTATTTTCAAAGGCAATAGCTTATAATTCAATATTGATATTTCAATGAAAATTGGTCTACTGCTTTTCAGTAGTATGTATTATACTTCTGCCAAAAATTAGCCAAATCGGGAAACACACAAGCAAAATATTCGGGCACGTAGTTAATAGCCCACTGCAATAACGAAGTTATATATCTGTTTTGATTTTCATACCTTTCATAAACATTAAATGTATGTAAGTATGAGAATGATCAGCACGATAAGCGGAGTCGATTTAGCCATGTCCGTCTCTCCGTCCGTCTGTCTGTCTGTCCGTCTGTCTATTTGAACGCAAACTAGTATCTCAGTTTTACAAAATAATGCTGAAATTCGTTGTTTGCTTTGGCCATTTTATAATATACTAGCAAACCAGGTAGACGTTGTTTTGACGTTTTGATATATAGAACTTATCTATATATAAAATGTCATTAACTTGAACCAAATAAACTCCTAATTGTACCGAACTGCAGCTTTATATAACCTGAGGCTTTTCCAAAAGCTATATACAGACTGTGTCGTGCCCAGCGAACTCCTGAACCTATTGTGAAAGTTCAAGAGCAAAAGCAAAACACAAAATATGTGGGCGTGGCACCGCCCACTTTTGAAAAATTATGTAGATATTGACTAAGTGACACATATACCCAAATATCATTAATTTAGACCAAAAAAGTTCGGAGTTATGACGAATTGAAACTTTATATAGCCTGGGGGCGTGGCTCCGCCTACTTTTCCAAAACTGTATATTATCTTTGCTGTACCCAGTGAACCCAAGTATATATTGTGAAAATTTCATAAAGATCGGTTGAGTTCTTTGGTGCCTATGAAAGACAGCTATTTTTGTTACGCACACAAGGTATATTACTTTATTCGGCATAAACGAATCGAGATATATGTTTATTAATGTATATCAAAACGTTCAGGATGAAAAGTAAAATATCCGGGCAAGTAGTTAATACCCCACTGCAAAATGAAAGTTGTATATCTTTTTTGATTTTCGTACCTTTCATGAACATGAAATGCTTGTACGTATGAGAAGAAAAAGAGATAGTCCCATCAAAAAGTATACTGAAATGATCAGGAGGATGGGCTGAGTCGATGTAGGCATGTCCGTCTCTCGATACGTCTCTCTGTAAAATAGACCTGCGTAAATTGAGATGGCATAATAGATCACAACTGGGTATATAATGTTCGGTTCCACCCGAACTTAGACTTCCTTACTTGTTCTCGTATATGAAAAGTCAGCTGTGTGACTGTATGCGTTTTAATTTTAAGCCGAAAAGTTTTATTTTTAAACCGAAAAGTTTTAATAACAAAATAAAAATAAAAAATTTTGTGAGTTGTCAGGACTCGAGCTGAGGCGCCCTTAATCACAGCTGACTGCTATACCGCTGAGCTATGCCGCACACAAAGTTTTTGTGGGCAAAATTCAATGACTATAAAAATCTTTCAAAAAAAACTAAAAAATAAATAAAATAAGTATTTTAAATATAATTATTTTATAACTTTGTACTTCAATTATAATAATTTGTACTTAAATTGGTAAAACTAAATATGGCTCAAAAGGAGACCTAAAATAAATTGGATTTACTCTCCAAGCTCTTCTATCAAACTATTGATCTTGGGGGTTAATTTACCTCGTGCATTGGTAAATTTATAAAAATAAGTTTCAATAAATGTCCAAAAAGTATTACTCGCTTTTGGATATCCGACAATAAATAGGTGGAATGATTTCAAACATATATCAACGCATCGGTGAAAATTTGTAAATAATATTTTGGTATAATCCAAGTAATGTGTGTATATTATGCAGCCTCTTAAGAAATACCGTTTTCTAAATCCTCCACCGAAATGGAATTAATAACATCACTATTCCATCAGTGCTTCGCCGTTCATATATTGTCCTCCCGCTTTACTTGCGTAGACGGCCTGTTATCTGCATCCAACTGGTTCTACCCTTGTATTGGTATATTCCGAAGGACTGCCCATGCTTAGCACTAAAAAGTGGCAACCAATTTGTTACTGTAATTTTTCCATTTATAATCTAAGTTAGATTATAAATGAAATACTGGTAATAGGTATAAGCTAGGCTAAGTTTAAGCTGTAAGAAATAAATAAATAACACATTTTCTTGTTGACAGCTCAGAAAATTGTTTGTATTTGGAAATATTACCACGAAATCAAGATCGACCTGAAAAAAATAACATCTAAAATAATTTGTTAGTAAATATCAAAACAAAACCTATGATTTAAGATTCGTTTACCAGGCGATATCCATCAGGTGTCTTATATTCTGGCCACTCGCGAAATATTTGTTGCATGTTTACAAATTTTGTTGATTGATTTGTTCTATATTTGGCGCAGGCTTTCCATGCGTTTTCGAACTCCTCCCCAGTCATATTGTCAAATTTTACACGCTGAACCATTTCTTCCGCACCAAAATCCGGAACTTAAAAAGAAATAAGAATTATGTAAACTTGAAAATAAGGTAATATACGACAACACCTACCGCTTCATTTCTTAGAAGATCGGAGCGTTCGGAACACAATTCCTTAGTTAACTGCCTATCTGCCGTACAAAATCTACAAAAAAGTCCATTGAACGATTTATTAAAACCTCAAATACTATTAAGCCCCAAATTATCGCCAAGAATTAATGCACATTGCAAGATATTGGCTTGGCTTACCTGAACCCCTTCTTTTTCGAGAACGACAAGCTGGTCGGTTCAGTTATGCTTGCATAGCAGGGCATAGCATAGCAATACACAACACGTAAAAGAAAATTTTGATTATACTTCGCACAACGCACAGCCCTTCAAAATCAGCTGTTCGCGAAACTGACAGTTCACACATGTTTGGCGCGTTTAAGAAATTTGTCATGTTTTCAATTAATTTTTATTAAATACAAACTAATATTAACTATCGGGTGCGCGATTGCAATTAAAATTAATACATAATAAAAGTAAGTAGCAATCAGCAAATACACTTGAACTTAGTAAAAGAAACTTCATATTTTACAAATTTAGAACCATAACAATGGAAAGTTTAGAAGATGCTTTCTTCGATATAATGTTTCTAAACATTTGCCGCCTGCGAAGACAGTTTAGAAAATCACGCCGCAATCGTCGATGGGCAGTTCATCCAGTAAACAGAGATCGGCTCGCAAGTGGATATTTCCGAAAGGTATTTTTAAAATGCAAATCCCACGATAGTAAACTTTTTGACTTGACGCGAATGACCCGTCCACTCTACGACCTGTTGTTACATCTACTGCGCCCATTCTTGGATAGACCTAAGGGGCAAATCAGCTCAGAAGAGCGACTTGCGATAACATTAATGTGAGTTAAGCTGTTGCACATTTCTATAATTATTATTAACTTTAATTTCGTTATTTTCAGGTATCTCGCTCACGGAACGCCTCTCGAAATAATCGCTTCTATGCATAAATTGGGGAAAACGACGGTCCGACATGAGGTTTACATTAATTTTCGGTTTTACAATATGGATAATTTATATTATAATTCAGTAAAGAAATTGCTCACAAATTAATATTTGTTTACAAATGTGCTCTATAATATCGCTCAAGCACTTTAGTTAAGTTAATTCACAAACATGCAAAAAAATTTAGATAATTTGTAAAAAGTTAACTCTCCCGGTCTTTTTAGTATTTTTAGCGCAAACTTAAACGTCAAAAGCAAAAGTTTTGACAGTAGGTATGTTAAGTTACATAGAGATCAAACTTCAACAGACTTCTATGCCATGCTCTGGGTTGCCATGCGTTGTATAATCGAATACATGTAAAACCAATTCAACAGATATCGAAAATGACAGATCCCATGCAATGTATTGCTATGCTATGCAAGCATAATTGAACCATAAGCCTGCCAAGCATTTTTCATTTACAAATTCTTTCAAATCTTTTGATTTAACAACGGCAGCTAAAAATACATTTGTTTGTTTGGTATCATTTATGGGAAAGCATGGAAAAGAATAGTAAAGCTGACAAACAGAATGCTTCCCAGAATGCGCACCTAACGCATTATTAATTTCTATGTCATCTGCATACAAAAGGTATGGTATCAATAATTTACCAGGATACAATGCACATTTTTTTTACACAAATCACCTTGAACAATGTCTGTAAACTTATCAGATCTTTTAAGTGCTTCTATGTCGCTGACTATTTTCAGCAGGATATCATCCTTTTCTAAAAAACATTTGAAAGCGTGAAAAAGTGGAATAGTTGTCATTTTTGACACTTTTTGACCCGCTGCTAACTTTCCGTTTTTTAGAACAAAATCTTGCTCTCTATAAACAACAACAACTCTAAGACCTTTTGATACTAGAGTTTTAGTTAACACATATTCCGACTTAATTGTTTCAGAAAGCCTTGAAAGCGAGCTTACGAGGCTTAAAAAATCAAGTTTTAGATCGAAGTTGTGTTCAAGTTTATGCTGAATAAAACTTTTCAATGAAACCAAAACTGGGCTCATTATCAACTTTCAACCTTACTCGCAGCATCCATGGCATCTTTTCTGGAAAAATTACTGTGCCCATGTAGAAAAGTCATAAACTTTAGGTAATGATTTTGCATTTTTTCTTCAATATTTAACTCCTCCATAAACTGGTTTCTATCCGCTGTCAAATTATTTACAACTGCGGACCCTCCCCCTTCAACCGGAGTGAATATATCGACAGAATGTGTACTAACACTGGTAGCAATGGAACCTGCCGAAACATCGACATTAAACTCTAACAAAACAAACTGGAATGCTTGCGCTTCAAATGCCTTTTATAAATACTGGCACTACCAAACAATTGTTGGCAAATTTGGCACCGTAGTCTGTCGCTGCAAAGCAAGTGAATTTTATTCAAATGTTGAACAAAACCGCCAACACTTTGAAATTCTTGCTTGCACAAATCGCAGATCATTTTGTTTTTTGTTATTTGATTAATTCACTTACACAAACACTGTTTCGCAAAAAATTACGTTCACTTGTAGTTCTTCTTCACCTTACAGCTGATGATGCGAAATTCAGTTGTGTCAACTCTTTTGAGAAGTATCCCTCTCGTGTTATTCTGCAGAGTAAACACGCCGGGATTCACAATTTTACACCGATTATCGACACAAAAGAACTGATTGGCATTACTAGCACAATCAGTTGTATGAATTAATTCATTGACTTTATAAAATGATTCATAAACTTAATGAATAGTTTCATAGAAATGTGTGAAAAGCATTCATAAACATTGTTCATGAAGTATAAAAGCGAGAAAAATTTGAATTTTTGTTCTAAGACCGCTTCATGAATTTTCATTCATTACATTTATGAACATTTTCATAAATTTCTATGAAAGTATTTATTTAATTCATAAAAAATTTATTAAAATCAATGAATTTATTCATAAAACAAAAGACAGAGGGTTTATGAACGCCGTTCATGAAAAATGTATGAATAATTTGTATGCGTGCGCCTTTTGTGTTGTTATAATCAGCTATAATTACATTGTAACGTTTTTCGTGAAACCATATACATATGTAGGAACCCACCGGCCTTTGTTTTTTTTTTTTGCAGAAATTCTGACGGAATTAACCTTTTGTTCATCTAAGTTCTTCTTTAAGAAGTTGAGTTATTACCAAATAACAAAGTTTTCTTGAATTTCACATGATGTGCAAGTATTAATTGTAACATAAAAAATGGTAAACGAACATTTTCGAGAAAAATAATTTTTTACCAACAATAAAGTGGACGTGTGGTAAAAAAAATGTTATGATAATTTTAAGTTTCTTGCGATGTGTGGTAAATTTTCTCCAAATGAATACTTACGCTACCGCTGACGTGGTGGTAAGATATTTTCAAAGCAAAATATTTCAAAAGCGATCGCTGAAGAGTGGTAATTCTTACACTAGCTTGTGCATTACTCCGAGCATGCTATGCCTACAACAGCCAAAACCATTGTACAACTCTACAAGTAAGTTGTGTCGGCATCCCTTTCTCTTCCTTCTCTCTCTAGCTCATATGCGTTTGACACTCACTCGTGGCTGGGTTGCTGGTCAGCTAACAATGAAAGGATGCAAAGGCTTAATGCAAAAATGGACTGAATTTTACAGCTGGGCTGCTGTGTTAGTTAATTTCTTTTACTGAATTTAGTATGCAAACATGTTTACAAATTTGGAAAATAACTAATAATAAGCCCTAACTGAATACAAGTAAACGGTAATTCTATACGACCGTACGTAACTGCTAAAACACGTCCAAAATGATCGGGAAAGCGGAAACTCGATTATTTATTTCTATCACGAGATATTTTGCAATCAAAGCTGAACATTTTCTGTCATTTTCATGTGATTGTTGTAATAACACATATTGGGCATTCCGAAATGTGCAGAAGTGAGTTTTTTGCAGAAATACTGGGGATTTTTTTGAAGCGCGGCCAAAGGCCGCATACGCAAAAAGGTGTTCTGCATATAAATACCATCGATCAGGCCCCCCGTTTGGGATCGGACCTAGGCCATTTTTTGGTTTTTTGCTTATAAATTTTCACTGAAATAAAATATTTTCCGCTTTCGGATTATTGATACCGAAGTCAAAACTCGTCTTTTGATACCCTCCCCGATATTTTTGTGTTTTACCAGAATTACCGTTGTGTTCGTTGTTTATAAAGTTATTTCCATCTAATTATATGATTAACTAATTAGAAAATATCTGGATTATTTGCAATAACTTTTTTTATGGTAATATTACTGAAAAATATCTCTTTACAATGGAAAAACAGTTCAGTAACTGCGAATAAAAAGTTGAATTTAATCATTTTATTTGTAAATATTGCGTCAGTTATGTATATGGGTGATAATAGGCCCACAGGGGAACCCCACATCCAATCAAATTTAGATAACGGGCCTACATTGCAGCCTCCTGTAGGTCGATTCTGTAACTATTTTAACGCCAGGTGTTAGCGTTAACTTCGCTTAACACTATTTTTAACGCTTTGTTCAAGTCGCTAACTTTTAACCACATGAAAGCGCTAGCTAACACTCGCGAATTATTTTCGAGGTGTTAACAATCGCGTTAGTATTTATATTTACAAGTGTTTTGGCGTTTGGAAAAAGTAAAAAAATTTGTTTTGAGATTTTTGCATGCAATTTAGAGCAAAATACGGCGAAAAGAAAAGCATTGCCATATTTTATCACCATCAAGAGTCGGCTGTTTAGCGGCGCTAAAGGAGAGTTACAGAATCGCATTTTCGTTAAGAACAAACGCTAAAATTTGGCGATAAGCTTAAGGCTCGGCGCGTGGTTAAAAGTTACAGAATCGGGCTACTGGGTGGTGTGGGAAAGCAATGGTTAGCAAAGTGTCTAAAAGGGGTCTGATGAGAAGCGGGTGACTTCCTAACATGAAACCCCAACCATCGCGGGGAAATCGTTTTAATTTTTCTCTAATATCAATTTATATATAATTTTTTCTAGCGACGTGGAAGTTCACATAAGCGCACCCTTATATGTACGCTTGGTACACACCATGCACACACAAAAGAAAAAAAAGAAATTAGCATGCGCATTTTAGGAGACACACTTTAAATGGTAGGGAACTTTATTAAGATACGATACAAATAAGAAAAATGCTTCTTAAGTTGAAATATTTGGTTAAATTTTAGCATTCGGTGTTTGGCGTTAACAATTACCAAGGGGTTACCGTAAATTTTTCAAAAAATGTTCTAACGCCATGTGACAAATGTGATTTTGAAAACATAAAATCTAAGCAAAAATCGTTACATTACGATCAGAGATCTAGTTAAAAATATGTTACTGGTTTTTTCAAACAACCTTTATCATATTTCGTTTGTTTACAAAAATTTGTAAAGTTTATATCAAGTAAATCTGTGTGCAAATGGCACACTGTAATTAACATTTAACGAAAGTACTAACATAAATAGAAATAATTTTTCAGTATGTTTAATATAAAAATAAAGCGTTATGATTTTTAACCAGCTATATAAACATAATTTTACTTAAAACGAAAAATATTTAAATACATTTTTAACAACACCCTGAAATGCTCAAAAAGCGATGACTGCAACCCCAAGTACATTAAAAGGAGAATATAATCAGCTGATTGGTGCTCAGTTTTACTACTGGTTAGACTGTGGCCAAAGCATAACTGAGTATTAGTATGGCCATATATGAAGATACTGAGATAATCAAATTGATAGATCGCAACGGAAGAGAGTAGGCCAAACAAATTAAAGAGAGAAAAAAATGTACCACTACATCCACAGTTAAAGGTTTTGTCATATTCTAATGCAGGTGCTCGAATCCTATGGTGTAAACCTGCTCCAAATTTGCTTTATTACTGTAGACAAAGCTAAAAATATGGTGTGTTTAGCATATTTTGTCAACAAAGAATTACAACAAATTAGCGAAATTAATAACGACAAAAATGAACATTGCATAATAAGTGTGGAGTATGGAGATGACGAAAGTGATGGGGCAAATGAGGATGTACCAGACCGTCCGTGCGATGTTGCTGCTTTACGTGCTGGCTATTGTGAAATTTATTCTAACTTGAAAATTAATTTGGCAGCAACCGATAATATAACTGTAATAAGATGTGCTGTCCATACATTAAATTTAGCTGTATGTGATTTTACACGTAGCGAAGTAAAAGCTGTGGTTAAAAAACTAAGGGCCTTAAGTCGTGACTTAAGTAGGCACAGATTCGAGACTAAATGAATGAATGTATTGATCTTACAGCCATTTCTTTTTAGTTGGAAGGTACTAAAATTAGCGCTTAATTGAAAACGATAGTTTCGTAATGGTTGCATGCTAGAAAACAAGCGTTCAAATGCATACGCCGTTAAAGTCATGCTTGACGAATTTTCCGGCTGGGACATTGTACAAAACAAATTAGGAGCGTTACTGACATTTAGGTTTTGAACGAAAGCAACACTGACTTAGTCGAGAATAAGTCAGCTGGCAGGCTGACTAAGTTGTGACTTAGTTAAGTTAGAGGGTGAAACTGAAAAAGTGAAAAACTCGACTAACTAAGTTAAGTCGAGCTGGTGAAACCGGCCCTAAGAACTAAATTATTACATCTGTTACGGGCAGGAAAACTGCGAAAGAATATTATCGAGTGTGTAACACGTTGGAAGCGTACATTCAACAGCTCCAAAATAAGGGAGCAAACTTGTCCGATCGTACCCGTAGGGGAACAAAGGGATTCTGTTCGACCATGTCGGACATGGAAGGGACCAATTAGTCTCTTCATAGGACATGGTCAAACAAAAAAGTTCACTTCAACCCATACAAAGAGATTAAAGCTGGTATTGGTCGCATGCTCCTTTGTGATTCATTTCGGATTCAGCCTAGACTAATTCCTTTTTTTGCAGGGAACTTTAAACGAGCTATCCTTGTATATTCGTAAGTTCAGACTATCTCGAAAACGGTTCATCCGATTTGGATAAAATATGGTATGTAGATAGTGTACTGCATTCTAAGAATTTTTACCTCGGTGTTGTTTTTATCTGACTTTTTTAAAACGAATTGTGATATGCTGATATATTTATCAAGCGAAATTTATTTTCCAGCGTATTTAAAAAAATATTTCTAAGTAAGGTTGCCACTTATTGTTGCCACCTGAGGTTATTATAGATGTCGCTATGAGAAGTATATTGAAGTAACTTCAGTCGCCTCGACCAATAGTCCTCTCCATGTAACGGTGTTGAAATATCCACAATGCTTTGTGAGGGGAAAAGTTCAATCAGCTGTTCAAATTGGGGAAAATCATATTTTGTGGTATTTAAGAAAAAATTTGGTCCTGAAAGTGTATATATTTATATATAAAAAAATATATGAAGTTAATAAAAATTCTAGTAAAGTTAGTGAAGAAACGCTACCAGCACATCGCCCCAAGCTTGTTGCAAAAAGAAAGTATTTCTAAAATTGCGTAACTTAGATGTAACCGAAGGCCTATGTTATGGAGTAAGACTTATTATGAAAGGGCTTTGTAATAATATATTAAAAGCTAACATAATTACCGGCGAACAGTCCGGCAAAGAACTACATATACCGAGAATCACACTCATCCAAGGGCAGTTAGGGTGTGCCATGCAACCAAATTCGGTAAAGAAATTCTTCCAAAAGAAAACCAGAGGCGCATATGGAATGTGCTATCGAAGAAAGTGTTGGCTTATGTTTTATATGTATTAAATATAAAAAGTTATGGATAATTCTATCTTGAAAAATAAAGCCTCCATTTTTTTTCGATTTTACTCTTTTTCATAACCGACCGCCTCCAACTATACAATTCACCAATAAATCTTTTAAAGACTTGTCGAAAATATAGGGGAAACTTTTTTGAGCCCAGGGTCATACTCAGTTGTTATAGAAAAACATGTGCAGCTCGATTCTAAATATTTACGTGAAATCTATCTCTTACGTATTTTGATTTTCCAAGTTATTAAATTCTTCGGAAAAGGGTTCTAATAATAAAAAAAGAGCTGCCATCTCTTTCCTATTACTATTTTGATCCGTTCAGGCTAAAGAAATAAATATCGACTCATCCCAACTATTCCGTCATAGGCATAGTTGGGATCCATTGTGGCGCACTGTAGACGAGAGGTATTGATCCAGGATCACTCTCTTTAGAGATCAGTTCAACGGTTTTTGCAGGGTTATAAAATCTAGATTAAGTACATATGTTTAGCAACACGAAGCTATACATTCCTGTATGCAATCGGCACTCCGAATATCAGCTAATACTTTGTCAGTAATACCAATTGCATACAGGAATGCAACGAGCGGCGACAAGGCGCTATTATAAACTCCCTGCAAAAAATCCTGCGACTAGTCTCAAACGAGAGCGATCCGCGAATAAGCCCTTCAGTCTACTGTTGGCTATAATTCATTATACATAACTAAATTTTTATTTGTGTAGCATAGTCAAAGGAGTAAAAAATAACCGTCAGGTATAAATGAGTACAATTGATCTCTCCATAGGACATGCTCAAACAAATGTGAACAGTTCAACCCAAATAAAGTGATCAGAACTGGCATTAGTCGCATCCTAGTTTGCGATTCATGCCGGATGCATCGCAGGCTAATCGCATTTTTTGCAGGGTTGTACTCTTACGCCCGAATGTGCCGGCATAGTACTCGTATACATACAGGGTGGCTGATGAAAGCCGCTACCAAAAAAAAAAATTAAATAACTTTTTTTCTATTTAATGAATCTGGTTACTTTTTTTTTTTATTTTGCAGATTGACTTTTACATTTAACAAAAATGGATAACTGGGACACTGAAACAAGAATTTGGATTGTCCGCCGCTATCACGCACTGGAGTCCGTAGTTTCGGTTCAAAGAGAGTATAGGCGCACGTTTGGCGGCAATCCTCCGAGGAGATGGACCATAATAAGACTTGTAAACAATTTGCCCGAGCATGGGATAGTCAACAGAAGACCTTACCATCGAAACCCTTCAGTTCGAACGGAGGAAACAATCGCTGCTGTAGCTGCTGCCATACAAAACAATCCACGTGTTTCGACAAGAAGCTTATCTGCTCAAATGGGTGTAAGTAGACAGTCATTACAGTCAATTATGCACAAAGATTTGGACTTATTCCCATATAAAATTCAAATGGCCAACAAACTGAACGCTGCAGACTTGCCGATTCGCTTGGAATTTTGCCAGAAGATGCTTCAAATGGTGGAAGAGGATGGAAGCATGTTGAACTGTCTTTTCATGTCTGACGAGGCCCATTTCGATTTAAACGGCAACATAAACAAACAAAATTGTCGAATATGGAGTGCTTCCAACCCACAGATACTCCATGAGACGGAATTGCATCCACTTCGTGTCACAGTGTGGTGTGCAGTTTCATCACGCTGCATTGTCGGGCCCTACTTCTTCGAAGAAAACGGTCACACCGTTACGGTTACTGGAGACCGTTACTTGAGCATGTTGAGAGAGTTTTTCTATCCAGAATTACGCCGAATGAGAATTTCTTTCAACTCTGTGTGGTTTCAGCAAGATGGTGCAGCTCCTCATATAGCCCAACCTGTTATGACAGAATTGCGACGAAAATTTCCCAATAAGCTGATATCCAGAAACTCCACATTCCGTTGGCCACCCAGGTCGCCTGACCTTACTGCACCTGACTTTTTCTTGTGGGGTTATTGCAAACAGGAAGTCTTCAAAGCAAAACCAACAAATTTGAATGAACTAAGGCAATCCATTCGAGAAACAATTGCGGCTATTCCTGTCTCAACTCTCCAAGCAGTAATGAACAACTTTTTGGTAAGATGCCGCACATGCATCGACGAGCAGGGGGGCATTTAAATTCCATTATTTTTAAAACTAATTAAGCTATATTTAATAAAATTTAATGAGCTTTAACATGAATAAAAGAAAAATGAATTCCATACACTGAAAAAAAATTATTTGAGTTTCTTAATGTAGCAAAATTCATCAGCCACCCTGTATGTCTACAAGTAGCGCAACTTACTTACACACACGCACACCAACACAGGCTGGGCATTCCATATTAAAACAAACAAATTTGAATTGAATTATTGAATGCAAAGCACCTAAACACTATCAGTTCCCTAAATAAATTGTGTGACTAATCTCTAAATAGAGCGATCAGCGATTAATCTCTTAAGTCTACAGTTGGCTATAATTCAAAATACATAAGTAAATTTTTATTTGTGTAGCATACTCATAGGTGACAGTACCCGTTGGGATAGAAAGTGGATTAGTCCTTTCGTCGCCGTTCGGGTATAAATGGGTACAATTGGTTTCTCCATAGGACATTCTCAAACAGATGTGAACTGTTAAAACCATACAAAGTGATCAGAACTGGCATTAGACGCATTATATGCATCCTAGACTAATCGAATTTTTTGCAGGGTTACAATAGAATGTAAATTTCAGTTTTTAATTGTAATTTTTACTTTGATTCAACTCTGAGCGTCATTTCCTTCATTTCACCTACTTCGGCTGCCTTTCACAACTGCCAAGTATGCAGGTGTGTGCATGTGAACTCCACATCAACAATACCCGAGAAATTCCATCACGACCGTGGTTCGAAGTCCAAAAAATAGAGATCAGAAGCCCGTTTCTGTATCTTCTCGATAAGAATTTTAACGCAAAGTGCAACCCTGTTATGTAGTTATCGCTGAATAGTATTTCTATAAGTGTGGTAAAAATGTATTTTCGCTATGGATTTCGATAAAAATAACGATAATGCATCACAATCCTCGACAAAGAGAAACACTACAATAAATGTTTAATTTGGAAATGCTCCACATTATAAACAGTGTTTATTAAACATCCTTAACAACAAAAGGATGAATTTCAAATCGGACACAGACCAATGTGCCTACGCTTATCGCACAGACACACATTGGAGGAGGTTGCAGGCCTGCCAAAACACCGCACTCAGAACTGCCACGGGGTGCCTCCTTATGTCTCCTGAGCACCATCTTCATAATGAGGCAAAAATGCTCGATGTCAAAGAGCACTGCGAGATGTTGACCAGATAATTCCTGTTCAACTGCCATAAACCGCAGCACCCAAACAGGAACCTGCTCAACGAAAATCCGCCTCCCAGGAGAATAAGGGGTCACCTCCGTAAGCACTATGACGAGATCCGGCACCACATTTTGTCGCCGTTTGATCCAAAGGTGCACCGGCGGGCCCTCAACCTCATCCACACGGAGTCGGTGAACTCCTTTGTCAGGTCACGTCCAGTGAATGCAGTCCTACAGGCACAAGCTTCACCTGTTGCCGACGAGGAACGCGAACTGCCCAGGGAGACAAGAGTCACGCTGGCTCAACTGCGTTCTGGATACTGTAACAGACTAAACTCTTACCTATCCAGACTGAACCCTGCCATGCCAAATGTCTGCCCGGCATGCGGCGTGTCTCCCCACGATACTAACCATCTGTTCATCTGCTCAACTGAGCCCACTCTTCTAACACCAATTTCACTCTGGTCCACCCCTGTTGAAGCCGCGAGGTTTCTTGGACTTCCGTTAGAAGAGCCTGATGACAGTGTTGGATGGGGGGTGACATCCTAGGCAGGTTAAGTAGTCGCTACAACAACAACAACAACGCTTATCGCAATCTGGCTATGAAGCAGCAACAGCACACAGAGCAAATCACAAAATGCTTACTGAGAGAGTCACAGTTCAGCAATTATCCCGCTACGAACGCGTTTGGGATGAGCCTTATCTCGTTGATAATGCTATGTATGATTGTTGTTGCATATTTTATTTAAATATACGGTTCTTTAAAAATTGTTTACACTTGCGGTATTCTAATTGTTTACTTTTGCACCGTCTTCCTAATTATATTTTCTCTTAACATTAGATCAGTCGATCAAGTATATTCATAAGAGTAGCTATGCATGTGTATACATTTAGATATGCAAAATAATTGATATATTTCTGTTTATGTTTATTTTTACTGTTTCATCTTAGGGTTTAATAGTCTTGATAATGACTTCAGATTGAAGCCGAGATATCGACCGACCGAATATATTTTGAAAATTTAAGAAAAAGAACACCGTGTTTTATTCAAATAAGGCCTTGAGCTTATTAAAACAAATTTTTAAATAAAAAGGCTATCAAAACCCACCAATAATTGCATTACGTGCAAATTTTTAATGTTATTAATATTTATTACAAATTAATGGTTGTAAAAAATTAAAAACATAGATAAAATGTAAAAAAAAAGTTGAAAACAAAGTTTTTAATTGCCACGCTTCGAACTCGAAACCTCCCGCTAGTTAGAGCACCATCTTATCTACTAGGCTATTGAGACCATTGCGCAATGTGCGTCAAATGTTTTATTTGCCACCTAGGCCTTGTGTCCTATCATTTTCTCATTTTTACATAACATACCACGAACATATCGCAAGGTGAATTTTTTTTTTACAGAAACACTTTTTATAAAGAAATCGTTACAAGCCATGAGATACGTAATCATTCGTTATTATAACGAAAAGTTACAGAAACGGGCTATAGGTGCGACAGAAGAGGCAGGACCTCCATCGTTTGAAATAAAAGCGTTTAAAAGGTATATAACTAAATTAAGAATACAGAGAAAGGACTACAGTTTTCCAGTGACTACTGAGGCCGAAGTAGCATTTCTATGTCATAATAATTTTTCGTTGGATTTCTAGGCTTCGTTCACCACCATTTTTCCCGTTAATTTTTTCAGTTAAGGTTAATTATGTCAATGAAGGCGTCATACGCCATCAGCTCCACCGTTGTTTTTTTTTAATATTGATAAGTTATGCAGCTTGTATTATCTTTTCCAGCATCAAATTAAGGGAATCGCGTAATAGGGGACACCCTGTCTGAAATCTAGCATTACCTGCAACGCCATAGTCGCCTGTTCCAAAGTTACGCGCTCGAACTCGTTTAGCATCTGCATACTCTTTGTTGTATTCTTGTGCTTTTTGTTGAACAGCCTGTGAATTTTGCCTAATACCCTACATTGACCTATTTTCGGATGCTTGTAGTGACTCTAATGGCGTTATCTTTTCCATAAATGTTACCCTCTCAAATTTTATCTCTTGTCCTAGGTAACATTGCGCTCTGCAAAATGGCTGATTTTGTTCAATCATAACAAGGTATTTTTTAAGGGAGCAAAAAACCTGACAGAGAGAGAACTGAGAATAACCAACCGGGTAACACTTTTTTTTTGAAAAGAAACCGCCATAAAACATGTTCTTTTAATGTGACTAAAACGCTTCCTTTTTGGTCAACTCCAAACAATAACGTGCTAGGATGTTCATTCACAGCTCCATGTATAGTATTATTTATTGAGAACTCTATAGACCCTAGTTTACTATGCTTCCCTGTACTATGAAGCGTACATTCAACAGCTCCAAAATAAGGGAGCAAACTTGTCCGATCGTACCCGTAGGGGAACAAACGGATTCTGTTCGACCATGTCGGACATGGAAGGGACCAATTAGTCTCTTCATAGGACATGGTCAAACAAAAAAGTTCACTTCAACCCATACAAAGAGATCAAAGCTGGTATTGGTCGCATGCTCCTTTGTGATTCATTTCGGATTCATCCTAGACTAATTCCTTTTTTTGCAGGGAACTTTAAACGAGCTATCCTTGTATATTCGTATTTTCAGACTATCTCGAAAACGGTTCACCCGATTTGGATAAAATATGGTATGTAGATAGTGTACTACATTCTAAGAATTTTTACCTCGGTGTTGTTTTTATCTGACTTTTTTAAAACGAATTGTGATATGCTGATATATTTATCAAGCGAAATTTATTTTCCAGCGTATTTAAAAAAATATTTCTAAGTAAGGTTGCCACTTATTGTTGCCACCTGAGGTTATTATAGATGTCGCTATGAGAAGTATATTGAAGTAACTTCAGTCGCCTCGACCAATAGTCCTCTCCATGTAACGGTGTTGAAATATCCACAATGCTTTGTGAGGGGAAAAGTTCAATCAGCTGTTCAAATTGGGGAAAATCATATTTTGTGGTATTTAAGAAAAAATTTGGTCCTGAAAGTGTATATATTTATATATAAAAAAATATATGAAGTTAATAAAAATTCTAGTAAAGTTAGTGAAGAAACGCTACCAGCACATCGCCCCAAGCTTGTTGCAAAAAGAAAGTATTTCTAAAATTGCGTAACTTAGATGTAACCGAAGGCCTATGTTATGGAGTAAGACTTATTATGAAAGGCCTTTGTAATAATATATTAAAAGCTAACATAATTACCGGCGAACAGTCCGGCAAAGAACTACATATACCGAGAATCACACTCATCCAAGGGCAGTTAGGGTGTGCCATGCAACCAAATTCGGTAAAGAAATTCTTCCAAAAGAAAACCAGAGGCGCATATGGAATGTGCTATCGAAGAAAGTGTTGGCTTATGTTTTATATGTATTAAATATAAAAAGTTATGGATAATTCTATCTTGAAAAATAAAGCCTCCATTTTTTTTCGATTTTACTCTTTTTCATAACCGACCGCCTCCAACTATACAATTCACCAATAAATCTTTTAAAGACTTGTCGAAAATATAGGGGAAACTTTTTTGAGCCCAGGGTCATACTCAGTTGTTATAGAAAAACATGTGCAGCTCGATTCTAAATATTTACGTGAAATCTATCTCTTACGTATTTTGATTTTCCAAGTTATTAAATTCTTCGGAAAAGGGTTCTAATAATAAAAAAAGAGCTGCCATCTCTTTCCTATTACTATTTTGATCCGTTCTGAATCCCTAACCCGCATATTCAGGCTAAAGAAATAAATATCGACTCATCCCAACTATTCCGTCATAGGCATAGTTGGGATCCATTGTGGCGCACTGTTGACGAGAGGTATTGATCCAGGATCACTCTCTTTAGAGATCAGTTCAACGGTTTTTGCAGGGTTATAAAATCTAGATTAAGTACATATGTTTAGCAACACGAAGCTATACATTCCTGTATGCAATCGGCACTCCGAATATCAGCTAATACTTTGTCAGTAATACCAATTGCATACAGGAATGCAACGAGCGGCGACAAGGCGCTATTATAAACTCCCTGCAAAAAATCCTGCGACTAGTCTCTAACGAGAGCGATCCGCGAATAAGCCCTTCAGTCTACTGTTGGCTATAATTCATTATACATAACTAAATTTTTATTTGTGTAGCATAGTCAAAGGAGTAAAAAATAACCGTCAGGTATAAATGAGTACAATTGATCTCTCCATAGGACATGCTCAAACAAATGTGAACAGTTCAACCCAAATAAAGTGATCAGAACTGGCATTAGTCGCATCCTAGTTTGCGATTCATGCCGGATGCATCGTAGGCTAATCGCATTTTTTGCAGGGTTGTACTCTTACGCCCGAATGTGCCGGCATAGTACTCGTATACATACAGGGTGGCTGATGAAAGCCGCTACCAAAAAAAAAAATTAAATAACTTTTTTTCTATCTGGTTAATTTTTTTTTTTATTTTGCAGATTGACTTTTCCATTTAACAAAAATGGATAACTGGGACACTGAAACAAGAATTTGGATTGTCCGCCGCTATCACGCACTGGAGTCCGTAGTTTCGGTTCAAAGAGAGTATAGGCGCACGTTTGGCGGCAAGCCTCCGAGCAGATGGACCATAATAAGACTTGTAAACAATTTGCCCGAGCATGGGATAGTCAACAGAAGACCTTACCATCGAAACCCTTCAGTTCGAACGGAGGAAACAATCGCTGCTGTAGCTGCTGCCATACAAAACAATCCACGTGTTTCGACAAGAAGCTTATCTGCTCAAATGGGTGTAAGTAGACAGTCATTACAGTCAATTATGCACAAAGATTTGGACTTATTCCCATATAAAATTCAAATGGCCAACAAACTGAACGCTGCAGACTTGCCGATTCGCTTGGAATTTTGCCAGAAGATGCTTCAAATGGTGGAAGAGGATGGAAACATGTTGAACTGTCTTTTCATGTCTGACGAGGCCCATTTCGATTTAAACGGCAACATAAACAAACAAAATTGTCGAATATGGAGTGCTTCCAACCCACAGATACTCCATGAGACGGAATTGCATCCACTTCGTGTCACAGTGTGGTGTGCAGTTTCATCACGCTGCATTGTCGGGCCCTACTTCTTCGAAGAAAACGGTCACACCGTTACGGTTACTGGAGACCGTTACTTGAGCATGTTGAGAGAGTTTTTCTATCCAGAATTACGCCGAATGAGAATTTCTTTTAACTCTGTGTGGTTTCAGCAAGATGGTGCAGCTCCTCATATAGCCCAACCTGTTATGACAAAATTGCGACGAAAATTTCCCAATAAGCTGATATCCAGAAACTCCACATTCCGTTGGCCACCCAGGTCGCCTGACCTTACTGCACCTGACTTTTTCTTGTGGGGTTATTGCAAACAGGAAGTCTTCAAAGCAAAACCAACAAATTTGAATGAACTAAGGCAATCCATTCGAGAAACAATTGCGGCTATTCCTGTCTCAACTCTCCAAGCAGTAATGAACAACTTTTTGGTAAGATGCCGCACATGCATCGACGAGCAGGGGGGCATTTAAATTCCATTATTTTTAAAACTAATTAAGCTATATTTAATAAAATTTAATGAGCTTTAACATGAATAAAAGAAAAATGAATTCCATACACTGAAAAAAAATTATTTGAGTTTCTTAATGTAGCAAAATTCATCAGCCACCCTGTATGTCTACAAGTAGCGCAACTTACTTACACACACGCACACCAACACAGGCTGGGCATTCCATATTAAAACAAACAAATTTGAATTGAATTATTGAATGCAAAGCACCTAAACACTATCAGTTCCCTAAATAAATTGTGTGACTAATCTCTAAATAGAGCGATCAGCGATTAATCTCTTAAGTCTACAGTTGGCTATAATTCAAAATACATAAGTAAATTTTTATTTGTGTAGCATACTCATAGGTGACAGTACCCGTTGGGATAGAAAGTGGATTAGTCCTTTCGTCGCCGTTCGGGTATAAATGGGTACAATTGGTTTCTCCATAGGACATTCTCAAACAGATGTGAACTGTTAAAACCATACAAAGTGATCAGAACTGGCATTAGACGCATTATATGCATCCTAGACTAATCGAATTTTTTGCAGGGTTACAATAGAATGTAAATTTCAGTTTTTAATTGTAATTTTTACTTTGATTCAACTCTGAGCGTCATTTCCTTCATTTCACCTACTTCGGCTGCCTTTCACAACTGCCAAGTATGCAGGTGTGTGCATGTGAACTCCCAATCAACAATACCCGAGAAATTCCATCACGACCGTGGTTCGAAGTCCAAAAAATAGAGATCAGAAGCCCTTTTCTGTATCTTCTCGATAAGAATTTTAACGCAAAGTGCAACCCTGTTATGTAGTTATCGCTGAATAGTATTTCTATAAGTGTGGTAAAAATGTATTTTCGCTATGGATTTCGATAAAAATAACGATAATGCATCACAATCCTCGACAAAGAGAAACACTACAATAAATGTTTAATTTGGAAATGCTCCACATTATAAACAGTGTTTATTAAACATCCTTAACAACAAAAGGATGAATTTCAAATCGGACACAGACCAATGTGCCTACGCTTATCGCACAGACACACATTGGAGGAGGTTGCAGGCCTGCCAAAACACCGCACTCAGAACTGCCACGGGGTGACTCCTTATGTCTCCTGAGCACCATCTTCATAATGAGGCAAAAATGCTCGATGTCAAAGAGCACTGCGAGATGTTGACCAGATAATTCCTGTTCAACTGCCATAAACCGCAGCACCCAAACAGGAACCTGCTCAACGAAAATCCGCCTCCCAGGAGAATAAGGGGTCACCTCCGTAAGCACTATGACGAGATCCGGCACCACATTTTGTCGCCGTTTGATCCAAAGGTGCACCGGCGGGCCTTCAACCTCATCCACACGGAGTCGGTGAACTCCTTTGTCAGGTCACGTCCAGTGAATGCAGTCCTACAGGCACAAGCTTCACCTGTTGCCGACGAGGAACGCGAACTGCCCAGGGAGACAAGAGTCACGCTGGCTCAACTTCGTTCTGGATACTGTAACAGACTAAACTCTTACCTATCCAGACTGAACCCTGCCATGCCAAATGTCTGCCCGGCATGCGGCGTGTCTCCCCACGATACTAACCATCTGTTCATCTGCTCAACTGAGCCCACTCTTCTAACACCAATTTCACTCTGGTCCACCCCTGTTGAAGCCGCGAGGTTTCTTGGACTTCCGTTAGAAGAGCCTGATGACAGTGTTGGATGGGGGGTGACATCCTAGGCAGGTTAAGTAGTCGCTACAACAACAACAACAACGCTTATCGCAATCTGGCTATGAAGCAGCAACAGCACACAGAGCAAATCACAAAATGCTTATTGAGTCACAGTTCAGCAATTATCCCGCTACGAACGCGTTTGGGATGAGCCTTATCTCGTTGATAATGCTATGTATGATTGTTGTTGCATATTTTATTTAAATATACGGTTCTTTAAAAATTGTTTACACTTGCGGTATTCTAATTGTTTACTTTTGCACCGTCTTCCTAATTATATTTTCTCTTTACATTAGATCAGTCGATCAAGTATATTCATAAGAGTAGCTATGCATGTGTATACATTTAGATATGCAAAATAATTGATATATTTCTGTTTATGTTTATTTTTACTGTTCCATCTTAGAGTTTAATAGTCTTGATAATGACTTCAGATTGAAGCCGAGATATCGACCGACCGAATATATTTTGAAAATTTAAGAAAAAGAACACCGTGTTTTATTCAAATAAGGCCTTGAGCTTATTAAAACAAATTTTTAAATAAAAAGGCTATCAAAACCCACCAATAATTGCATTACGTGCAAATTTTTAATGTTATTAATATTTATTACAAATTAATGGTTGTAAAAAATTAAAAACATAGATAAAATGTAAAAAAAAAGTTGAAAACAAAGTTTTTAATTGCCACGCTTCGAACTCGAAACCTCCCGCTAGTTAGAGCAACATCTTATCTACTAGGCTATTGAGACCATTGCGCAATGTGCGTCAAATGTTTTATTTGCCACCTAGGCCTTGTGTCCTATCATTTTCTGATTTTTACATAACATACCACGAACATATCGCAAGGTGAATTTTTTTTTTACAGAAACACTTTTTATAAAGAAATCGTTACAAGCCATGAGATACGTAATCATTCGTTATTATAACGAAAAGTTACAGAAACGGGCTATAGGTGCGACAGAAGAGGCAGGACCTCCATCGTTTGAAATAAAAGCGTTTAAAAGGTATATAACTAAATTAAGAATACAGAGAAAGGACTACAGTTTTCCAGTGACTACTGAGGCCGAAGTAGCATTTCTATGTCATAATAATTTTTCGTTGGATTTCTAGGCTTCGTTCACCACCATTTTTCCCGTTAATTTTTTCAGTTAAGGTTAATTATGTCAATGAAGGCGTCATACGCCATCAGCTCCACCGTTGTTTTTTTTTAATATTGATAAGTTATGCAGCTTGTATTATCTTTTCCAGCATCAAATTAAGGGAATCGCGTAATAGGGGACACCCTGTCTGAAATCTAGCATTACCTGCAACGACATAGTCGCCTGTTCTAAAGTTACGCGCTCGAACTCGTTTAGCATCTGCATACTCTTTGTTGTATTCTTGTGCTTTTTGTTGAACAGCCTGTGAATTTTGCCTAATACCCTACATTGACCTATTTTCGGATGCTTGTAGTGACTCTAATGGCGTTATCTTTTCCATAAATGTTACCCTCTCAAATTTTATCTCTTGTCCTAGGTAACATTGCGCTCTGCAAAATGGCTGATTTTGTTCAATCATAACAAGGTATTTTTTAAGGGAGCAAAAAACCTGACAGAGAGAGAACTGAGAATAACCAACCGGGTAACACTTTTTTTTTGAAAAGAAACCGCCATAAAACATGTTCTTTTAATGTGACTAAAACGCTTCCTTTTTGGTCAACTCCAAACAATAACGTGCTAGGATGTTCATTCACAGCTCCATGTATAGTATTATTTATTGAGAACTCTATAGACTCTAGTTAACTATGCTTCCCTGTACCTGTTTCTGTGTTAACTAATTTTGCTAACATCGGCCCTAAACTTTTGTTCACAACTTCAGCTTGTCCATTAGCTTGCGGGGAATTTGCTGTAGCAATTTTTATGTGTTGAGCATTATTAGCTTCCAAGAATTCTTCAAACTCATTGGAAGTGAAGCAAGTGCCTCTATCTGACGTTAAGTACTTTGACCGGCTACAAGTTCGGAAGTAATCTTTCCTTTGACGGTGTGGTTTTTGCAGTGTATAGCCTAACGAACTTTGTTAAGGCATCTATTACACTGGTCTACAGCCAAAAACCACCATAGACGCGAATATGAAATTCGTATGTAAAGCCTCCCCTGAATCCGAAAATCGAGGGTTTTTTTGAGTCCATGGTACCGTTTTTGAGATATTTACGATTTACCACCCCCTGATTCAAAAAACTAGGTTTTTTTGATGGTACCGTTTTTGAGATATTTACGATTGACCGTTATTTCAAAAAAAAAAAGATGGCTCCACTTAATCATGTATACTTCAAGAATAAATTGAGCAATTCCAAAACGGTTTAAAAAAAAGGTAATACAAGTTGCTATAAACAATGCATACAAAACTTTTCGCTACGCCCTGTAGGTTCGAAGATAATGAACAATCAATACGGATTTTTACCTTTTTTTTGTAAAAAATAAAAAAAAATGTGGACTTTGCGAGGAAGGATATCGAAAACTTTTAATTTTTTTCCAGATATTTTTTTACAAAAAAATAAGCTTTCATCCAATAAAATCGATGGGCTAATACAAAAGTTATAAGCCTTCAAATAAATATAGCCATATAATACTTAAGTACCCTACAAATATTAGCATATGTACATATGAGACGATAACAATATATGTACATATGTTTTGTCTGAACTCTATGATCTTATTTTACACTTGAAAAAGTTATTTGTTTTGTTTTGACGGTTATTTAGATTAGGATCGGTTTCTCTTATGAGAAATCAACAGTAGTCACCCATCATTGCGACATCCCAGAATCCTTGATACCGACTTCCAATTAACTTCATTTGCTGATGAAACCGTTCGCCATGCTCGTCACTTTCGTCACCAAGATTTTGCTGAAAAAATTTAAGTGGGAGTGCAGAAAATTAATTTTTAAAGACATATTTACTCCTGAAAAGAAAATAAATAAGTAAATTAGATAAATAAGTGACACATTCGTATGTAGTTTTCTCATGTAAACTTTAAAATTTTCATACAAATTTTTTGTTTATTGGGCAGATAGGTTTTAAAGTTTACTTTAGAAATCGGCCTTAAATATGTTTTTTTATTTACCCATTTTCGCATAGTTCTTGATTAAGTCGTTCACTATCTTCTCGTAGTTAGGACTTTTGCGTTTGCCTGAAAAAGAAGCAAAGACCTTTTCAAAAGAATCCCACGCTGCTGCCTCCACTGGTGACATTAGAAATGCCTGACAACAAAAATGCCTTCCTATGTCTGAGCTTATGAAGTCTCTGGAAAGATGGTTTTTAAATGACGGAAGGCTTCGCCTTCTTTGTCCAAAGCCTTAACAAAGTGTTTGATAAGCCGAGCTTGATGTGGAGCGGGGGCTAAATAATTTTTTCTTTCTTTATAAGAGGGGAGTATTTTATGTTCTTCACCCCAATCTATTATCTGACCAATCCTTTAGGATGTAGTGGTCTTGACGAGCTCGGCTATCCCATTTGCAGAGAAAGCAACAGTATTTTGTGTAACCGCTTTGTAGCCCGCATAGCATTCCAACGACTTTAAGATCGGCACATATTTTCCAATCATGCTTTTCATATTTGATAAGTTAAAGTAATTTTTGCATTATCTCGTAGGTTTCCTTCGTATTTACTGCATGTGCAATCGGGATAGACGGCTTTTGGTTGCCAATATGCAATAATACGGCCTTTAAACTTAGTTTATTGCCGTCTATGGACAATCGCCACTTTTTGGAATCATATGGTTCACCAAACTGTTTGAATAAGCCAGTAATGTCTTTGCAGTAACAAACACTGTCCTCCTTCGTATAGAACTTGGAAAATGGTTCGTGACGAGTTCTATAATATGTTACCTTAACATCGGATGAAAGCAATTTAAATTGTTGCATACGAGAGGCGTGTAGCTCGGCCTTTTCCTTGGATAATTCCAAATCTCTTATCCAATCATTGAGTTGTGCTTGTGGCAAAGCGTTTCTTTCATTTTCCGTGTGAAGTTCAGTACAACTTGATGCCGCGTAATCAGATGCTGCTGTTGACAATGAAACTGGAACCGGAACTAAAGTTGAATGTGGCAATGGCAATGTAGTTAGATGAGCAACTTCCGTTGAATTTAGATACGCTGGCTGGTTCCCTCCACTTCATTGGTGTACTAAATTTCATATGTTGCCTGAGTAGATAGTTTCAGGAATAAGTCAGATATGCATTAAAAAGTAGCAAATTCCTAAATTTTACTACGCACCTTTTTGTTCCTGGTTCCAAAATACCTGTAGTATGTAACTTTCAAAGGATTTGAAAACACACGTCGCATCCTTTTAACAATATATTGACCGTAGATGAAACAGAACATATCTGGATCATTTTTACACTCAAACTCTTTCGCCCTTTTATTCATATTATTTTTTAAGTAAATTACGGGTTTTATAACACTTATAGACTGAACAGTACCCGGTGAGCCTTGCAGATATTATGAAGGAACAATTCGCATTTACTCCTATTTATACTCAGATTAAGTAAAAATCGAAGCCTACCAAGACAAAAAGGTTCTTTAGTTATACAAAGAAAACACTACCTGCTTTAAAAAATTTGCTATTGCTTCAAATGTACCTGGGTTTGAAATTTTAAAGTTTACCTACTTGAGAAAATGGCATTAACAGTTTTTTGTATCTAATAAACCTTGGAAAATCTACCTCATCATATGTACTTGTAGGGTACTTCAGTATTATATGGCTATATTTATTTGAATGCTTATAACTTTTGTATTAGTCCATCGATTTTATGGGATGAAAGCTTTTTTTTTTTTTGTAATAAAACCGAGCTTACAGAGAAAAAAAAATATCTGGAAAAAAATAAAAATTTTTCGATATCCTTCCTCGCAAAGTACACATTTTTTTTATATTTTTACAAAAAAAAAGGTAAAAATCCGTATTGATTGTTCATTATCTTTGAACCTACAGGGCATGGCGAAAAGTTTTGTATGCATTGTATATAGCAAATTTTATTATATTTTTTCAAACCGTTTTGGAATCGCTCAATTTGTTCTTGAGATATACAGGATTAAGTGGAGACATCTTTTTTTTTTTTGAAATAACGGTAAATCGTAAATAAACGACCTAATCAAGAACTATGCGAAAATGTTTTAAAGTTTACATGAGAAAACGGCCCTAAAGCTGAATTCATCGTACAAACTTTCTGTTTACATTTTGCTCGTTCTCTTCTCATTCTGTATCAGAGAAGTGGAAAAGTGCGAGTAAAATGTAAACAAAAAATTAGTTCTGAACTGAACGATGAATCCAGCCTAAGAAAATTACAAACAAATGTGTCACTTATTTATCTAATTTACTTATTTATTTTCTTTTCAGGAGTAAATATGTCTTTAAAAATTAATTTTCTGCACTCCCACTTAAATTTTTTTCAGCAAAATCTTGGTGATGAAAGTGACGAGCATGGCAAACGGTTTCATCAGCAAATGAAGTTAATTGGAAGTCGGTATCAAGGATTCTGGGATGTCGCAATGATGGGTGACTACTGTTGATTTCTCATAAGAGAAATCGATCCTAATCTTAATAAGCGTCAAAACAAAACAAATAGCTTTTTCAAGTATAAAATAAGACCATAGAGTTCAGACAAAACTTACATACATTGTTATCGTCTCATATGTACGTATACTAATATTTGTAGGGTACCTAAGTATTGAAGCGATTATTCTCAAGCATGTACCATCCCTAACTCAATAACACTCCCGCCACTAGTTAAACACAACAGAGATAACGATGGCTACTCTTATGCGTGCAAGCGTGTACCTAGGAAGAGGAAGAGAGATGGCGCGAGTGTTTGCGAAAACGATGCAAAGAGGACACGCCAATAAATAACACCGACCCTTCAAGAACACGAAGAGCGAACAACCAAGAAAGTTTTCGGTGCGTAGGGAAGCACCCTGTTGGACTATATAAGGCAGTGACTAAGCAAGGAAGGTAGATCAGTTTATTTTCAAGTATTGTTCAGTGAACTACTGCGAAGTTACCAAACTCTTAAATTTGTATTGAGCTTCTTACTAAATTTGTATATAGCTATTAGTTACAATCTCTGTGCTTGTGTTTATTTGACTTTATAGTGATCGAACCCAGGATTAATAATCAAGGAGTCATCGAATTCGTCACAGTATTATATGGCTATATTTATTTGAATGGCTATAACTTTTGTATTAGTCCATCGATTTTATTGGATGAAAGCTTATTTTTTTTTTGTAAAAAAATATCTGGAAAAAAATAAAAACTTTTCGATACCCTTCCTCGCAAAGTACACATTTCTTTATATTTTTACAAAAAAAAAGGTAAAAATATGTATTGATTGTTCATTATCTTCGAACCTACAGGGCCTAGCGAAAAGTTTTGAATGCATTGTTAATAGCAAATTGTATTAGCTTTTTTTCAAACCGTTTTGGAATCGCTCAATTTGTTCTTGAGATATACATGATTAAGTGGAGCCAAAAACGGTACCATAGAATAAAAAAAAACCTCGATTTTCAGAATCAGGGGGTAGTTTTACATACGAGTTTCATATTCGCGTCTCTGGTGGAGAAAAAAAGTTCGAATTTGTAGACCAGTGTTATTAAGAGGATATGTGGTCAATGTGCACCATATGAAAATGAATATTATTCTCAGGGATCATATTAAGGAATATTTCCTTCTTGCCATGTTTTGCAGAAAAAGCTAAATATCTTAGACCATTTTCTAAGTGGCTAAAAATTTTTTTTCTAAGGTTAGGGAACCAATAACTCTTACTAGATGTTTCTACCACTTTGTCAGTACCTAACAGCCCTAACTTGTCATGGTACTTATATAGAACATGCTCCTCCATGGACTCGGGTACGTAGAGGAATTTATTTAAATCTTTCTTTTTATACACAATCCTATTTCTCATTTCATATAGGCTATTTTCCTCATTTTCTAAACGTCTTCTGATAATTTATATGTTTTCCTCTCTGCTATGGCATATGATCAAATTTTATTCCAACGTATTTGTGTGAACCATCAAAACATAGACATAGACGTCAAAATTCCGAAGAGACTTGGTCAGTTAATATCTTTCTTGTTAAGCTTCTGCGTCAGCGAGTTACCGTCGGTAGCACTCTTGAATTTGATATCCTGTAGAAATTCCCTAAACCGGTTCAGTGCATTGAAAAACTCTTAGAAAAATAGAATACTGGGTGTAACTTGTTGTCTTTCTTCTTTTGGAATAATATTGCACTGGCGTCACATTGTAGCTCTGTAGGATCGTTGGACCTATATATTGGTAACACGGGGGCTTCTAAACTTCTTTTCTTTCCTTAGGAGATCGTAAAGTGGTTCAGCCAATATCGAGAAATCTGCGGAAATAAGAGGAGCGCCCTAGGAAACTGTGGACTTCGTGTGTTTTTGTTGGTTCAGCAAAGTTTTCGACGACTTTAATCCCTTTTTATCAGCCCTAATTCCTTCTTCAGATATCAAATGATATGAAATTTGCCACTGAAGGAATTTGCATTTATCCAGCCGTAAGTTCAGTCTACTTTGTACTAAGCAATGAAACCCTTTTTTTAGAATATATATATGTTCATCTATCGTTTCTGTTGCTATCATAATATCGTCAAAGTATATAATAACTTGGCCACTACGTATCATTTCCGAACAAACTTTGTTAACAAACCTCTGAAAAGTAGTGTTTTTCAATCCAAATGGCATTCTAAGAAACTCGAACTGACCCAAGGGTGTAGTCAAAGCTGTATATTTTACGGAGTCTTTTTCTACATAGATATGAAAAAATAAATTTTTTGAATCCAACTTTGCAAACCACTTTCTATTTGCCAACTTGTCTAACAAGTTATCAATAACGCCCTAATTCTAGTGTGGTAACAACATTCGTTTTACCGGCAAATAAATAATTTGGAAATTTTTACACACTTTTGGTATTCTGCCGGCTTAAGTTGCAGTTCAATTTCGTAACCATCAACATAGGAGGTAACGTCGCACGTGTTTTGTTAATTTTTTTGTGGACAGAAAATACCGCAAAATTTTGTATACATACTAGTTCACAAGAATCAATGAACAATAAATATACTGTGACGAATTCGATGATTCCTTGATTATCAATCCTGGGTTCGATCACTATAAAGTCAAATAAACACACGCACAGATATTGTAACTGATAGCTAGTTTTATTTACTAGTAATAAACGCAATACAAATTCCGGAGTTTGGTTACTCCACAGTAGTTCACTGTACAATACTTGAATACAAACTGATCAACCTGCTTTGCTTGGTCACCGCCTTATATATTCCAACAGGGTGCTTGCCTACGCACCGAGAACTTTCTTGGTTGTTCGCTTTTCGTGTTCTGGAAGGGCGGTGTTATTTATTGGCATCTCCTCTTTGCATCGTATTCGCAAACACTCGCGCCATCGCTCTTCCTCTTCCTAGTTACACGCTTGCATGCATAAGCGTAGCCATCGTGATCTCTGCTGTGTTTAACTAGTGGTGCGAGTGTTATTGAGTTAGGGATGGTACATGCTTGAGAATAATCGCCACAATACATAAGCACTTTTTCACACGAAGTTTCGTTCACGTTTGCATTTTATTCTCTATAGCGCATTCTTTGTTTTGACAGCGTTGCCATGTATGCAAGAATCGCGGTTACATGAACTGCATTGTCAACGGTTACGAATTTTGGTTAGATAATCTTCCAGGCACAAAATGATCTGTCCTCGCCGTTACCTACATAAGAAAACTGCACCCAATTAATTTATCAATTCAGACTTTTATATTACATTTAAGTGATCCAAAAATATTTAACTTAGACATATTCAATCCAAAGTATGATTTCGTCACTTCAGTTAACTGCACTCTTTCTGGCACTAAGTTTCTCTCGATGAGGCTTATGGGACTGCCCGAATCAATTAATCTCTCTACAATTATACTAACATTAGGTTCAGCTAAAATACTTATAATGGCTTAAATTTTGCACGAACAAATACTTTTTGTTAAATTAGTTCGAGAACGATTCGTTACTTTTCCAACTGCGTTTTTTAGAAGATCGACGTACCAATAGGACATTATTACCCTGTGAAAACAAGGCAGCCATCGCAATTAATATTTCGTCCAAACTTTTTAAAAGAATTTTGTTGGTGTCGAACCAGGTCTATGCTTCACCTTTTAATTTCAGCCGCAATAACAAAGCTAATGTTTCGCTTTCCACTTTCAACGTTTGGCTTAAATGTTGCAACTGAGACCGCCACTGCTTCGTTGTTTCGAACTTCTATCTCATCTCGGGCGTACACCGAATCGGCCGCTTACCTAAACATTGTTTTCTATAACCTCAACTATTGAGCCCGCGTCGTTGTTCCCGCTGTTAGTTGCTGTGTTAGCCGCACCGTTGTCAATTAGGTTACCCCTGCATTGACCGCAACATTTTCCGCTACGTTTCCAACATTTACCGCACTATATTCCGTAGATTCGTTGTCTAAATTTGTTCCTGGGCACAGTCAGCGAGCCTCTGCTGACAACTAACTCAGCCTTGTCGCTAATGTAGCTTTTGCACCGCTTGCATTAACCTCAGCGGCACAATGCTTTTAACTGGAGGAGACGGTACCTCTCGGCATTTATCCTTTCTTGCTCCATTTTAATTAACTTTTAATTATACCTAGTAGTGCTACGCACACAAGGTATATTAACTTTAGTCGCCTATAAACGGATCGAGATAGATATTGAGTTATACATATCAAAATGTTCAGGAGGAAAAAAGAAATTGATTACGCCATGCCCGTCCGTCCGTCCGTCCCTCTGTTAACACGATAAATTGAGTAAATTTTGAGATATCTTAGCGAAATTTGGTATGCACGTTCCTTGGCACTCATCTCCAGCGCTATTTAAAATGGGCAAAATCGGATGATAGCCACGCCCACTTTTTATTTATAGAATATTTTCGAAAATACAAAAAAATGTGATTATTCAGTGCATAATACACTTATAAGGATAACATTTAATGTATTAATATTGAGGCAGAAAATAAGTTTTTGAAAAAATGTTTGAAAATGGGCAATAACTTTGCGGAAAATAACTATATATCATTTCTGTTTCACTTTCAAAGGGTCCGTGAATGAAAAAAGTCGAAAAATATAAATTTTCGAAAATGGGCGTGGCCCTGCCCTTTTTATAGTAGGCTATTCCACAAAACTTTTTATGCCATAACTCCGTCAAAAATGGATTTATCTAAACGATATTTGGCGAAAAGGTTTAATATGTAAAGGTAACTGCCCACGGCCCATTTTTTAACATAATTCTGAAAAATTTGTTTGTAAAATGTAAAACGAGATATTTCTATAACTATGCAAGCTATATCAACAAGCTTTTTAAGCAAAACTCGACCGCAAAAAAATGTTGTATATTTTTGGGGAAGTACAAATAACAGCAACCAAATTCTGCTTTTTTCAAAGGCGATTGCATGTAATTTCAAAATTGGTCAGCTCCTTCTCAGTAGTATGTAGTATACTCCTGCCAAATAAGGCAAATCGGATAACACACAAGCAAAATATCCGTGCAAGTAGTTAATACCCCACTGCAATAGATAAGTTTTATATATATTTTTTTTATTTTCATACTTTTCATGAACATGAAATGTTTGTAAGTGTGAAAAAAAGAAGAGATGGGCCCATCAATAAGTATACTAAAATAATCAGGACGATGAGCTGAGTCGATTTATCCGTCTGTCTGTCCGTCTGTCTATTTGACGGCAAATTTTTCAAAGATATGTATTGCAATTTTGAAAAAATGTGATAAGCAGCAGTTGGCAGGGAAACTATTTATATACAAATAAATTAATTAACCAAAGCGTTTTTATTGAAAACAATCAGCTAGCTTTATAATACGAACTAAAAAGTATTAAAATAGACCTTCATAAATTGGGATGTCATAATAGATCACTACTAGGTATATAATGTTTGGTTCCACCCGAACTTAGACATCTTTACTTGTTTTTTTTTTGTATTTTTCGTTCTTATTGGTGTTTAGTTAAAAGAAAACATTTTTTTTGCTTGGGGGGTTTCACGACCACCTCTGATGGAAACGGTATGGCCTGTTAATAAAATAAAAACGTCTTTTCAACTCGCTGGTTGATATCGAATTAATTTTATTGCTCTTTTTGTATAAAATGGTGTGTATACAGCGAGTATTATTGCGATTAGTTTTTAACATCGGGAAATAGGGTTGCCAGATGATGACTAACCAGAGCTTAAGCCTAACAATATAAACTTAAGACTAACATCTTAAACTATAGCCGCTTAACTTAGGCATGTCGGCCTACACTATTGCTACAAAGTCATCCGAACTTGAATAAGTAGACTCCCAAAGGTTTTTAATAGTTCAAAAATCGAAGCAAGCCTTGCTAACGGTAGATCATCATCGGGATCGAATTCTGGTGGAAAATTATTATTTTTGTCCAAACTTGCTTTTGGAAGCAATGTTTTACGGTTTCCGGTTGAACCTTCGCCCAGGTATCTTTTATAAAATGTGTTGCCTATAAAACGCTTATATTTTTTACTTGAAAGTTTCTATAATAAATTTTAATCCAAGAGTTGGCAAACTGAAGTCGCGTTGCTAGGTAGAAAAAATATCTCAACACTTTTTAAACTCAAATAACGAGGGCCAGATGATACATTGTCTAGAAATAACAGTACTTTTCTATTTTTCAGCTCCATTTTTTTGTTGAAATGTCTTAGCTACTGTGCCATCACCTCACGTGTCATCCATGCCTTCTTATTTGAATGCCAATTTACTGAGTTTTTTAATATCAATTGATGCAAACAAAGGGTTTTCTTTTTCCACTGCCATATTTGCACAAAATAGGACAGTCTTTCGAAAGTTTGTCTCCACGCCACAACTAATTTTTTATAGCCATCTGTTACGTGCGCTCTTAGTAAGGTGAAATAAAAGAAAAAAAAAGAACTCGTTAGCTCTGATAATAACAATATTTATTACAATATTATTAAAGTGTAAAATGGTTGAAATTATTAAAAATGCAAAATGGTTGAAGTTATATTCTTATGAACACTGGAATTTGGTAATTTTAATTTACCTTCGTTGTGCGGCTGTTTATACGTTCGTACAAGAAGTGAACAAGTGAAATCAACAAAAATTGTTGTTCCAAAAAAGCGAAAGCAAAATTAGTTAGCAGCCACTGTCGAATCCTAGCTCTCGCTATTATCCGGCGGGGTAAGAATGGTTATCGGTATTAACCGAGATAAATGATAAAACAAAGCTTTTGAATACGTTTTACGTGTTTGCACTATCACTCAACACAATTCACTGAGCAAACCAAACTAGGCATGCACCTTAGAAAAATATTTTAAGGAAACACGGGGAGCTCCTCTTTTCATTTACATACATAGTATGTACAAAAGGTGACGTGGCATAATGTCAATGGAATTAATGTTAGTGACATTAATTCGCATGAAAAAATGTACGCCCAAATGTGTCCGTTAGAAGAAGTTTCTCTCTACATATCTTTTTTGATAATTCTTTTTTTTTAAGTAAATCGATAGATCTGAGCATAATTGAACTACTTGATAGATCATTATAGGGTTTATTCAAATTTATAAATTTTATTAAATAAATATTATATGTGTTATATATTAATCTGCAATTGGCGATCCAACTAGCCAACCAACAATTTAAATCAACGAGTTTGAACATATCGTTATATATTAGCTATAATCAAAAGACACACACGTTGGCCAGAGGCATATACTCGTACACTTAAAGATATATTAGCGAATACAACAGCAAACACATTCGATCAAAATTATGTTCCAGTAGATCAAGGTTCACAATTTACATCTAAATTATTCAATGAATTTACAAATTTACTAGGAGCTCACAAAATTCACACTTCGCCATATCATCCGTAATCAAATAGGATGATTCAAAGATTCCATAGAACATTAAAAACTGCAATCACAGCTTCAGATGACTTGACACATTGTTCAGAAATTCTGCCTTGGATAGTTTTAGGTTTGCGAACTGCTCTTAAAAAAGACTTGAATTGTTCTTTTGCTGAGCTTGTGTATGGACAAGATCAAAAATATCTCATAATATTAAAGAACATAATTTCATTCTAAAAAATTTAAATACTTGTGAATATGTATTTCTAAAAGTCATTCATAAATACAATTTACAACAACCTTATAAGGGGCAATTTAAAGTTATTTCTAAACATGACAAGACATTCGAAATCCAACATGGCAATAATATTAAAACACTCAAACCTGCGTATAGAATTATAACTAATACACAAAACAAAAATACAGAAGCCACAACACACAAAAAAGAAAAGAAAACAAAACTTAACAGTAATTAATTTTGAGTTTATTCGATAGTTTCACTCCATGTAGGGTTTATTCGAATTGAATATTGTTATACATTGTTACTGAATTTACTTTGTGTTTTTCAAATATTTATTATGCTTTGATTTTTATTTTTTGAATTGAAATTTTCAAAATGAAAATTTTTTAGATAGAATAATTATTATTATATGTTTATTTTTCAACAATTGAATTTAATCAAATAAATTTTATTAAATAAACAATACCATATCTAGATATTAATCTAAAATCAGTACCAGGTATATCATGTTCGGTTTCACCCGCACTTTTACTTCAACATCAACATCAACACGGCGTTCAGAACATCGAACAACGTAGGACAAAAACTAAGAACCAACACTAACTCAGAGGAGCCGTTTAGCGAATATGGGGTATACAAGCTTACCTGCGAATGCCAGCACAGCTACATAGGACAAACAGGACGAAAAATAAGTACACGATTTCGGGAGCACATTAGGGACTACAACAAGAAAGCACGGAAACCCACCATCACACCAGAATCGAACTTTGCTAATCACCTGTTCGAAAACAAATGCACCCCGGCAAACATCAAAAACACAGCCAGAATACTGCACGTACAAAGAAACGGTCGACGCTTAAATGTGCTTGAAAACATGGGAATACTCGTATACAAACTAAAGACTTTTGACGGGAAAATAAATAACGAACAAACAAGCACCAATTCTGATGCAATATTTGAGCCGCTAAAACTAATTTACAAAAAACAAAACAACGCAGCAGGTACAATAACCAAACGAATAACAATAAACGAGCGACCACAGAAAACAAACCAAAATACGAAAATCACCGACTTATACTTAAGTAACGAGCTACCTACAACCTTCAATATAGACTATTCAAACACACGATTAACATTACCTGACCTAACATCCACAAACTAATTAATGAGCGTTAAAAACAACCATTATTACAGGTACCCGTTCGGGAGCATTCGTAACACATGAACCTAACACACGAACCATATACACGCATATTAACAGTACCTTGCACAGCATCCAGACTATAAATATATAACAACGGATAGACACAGATCAGAACGAAAACATACACTGAAGATGGCGGATCGCCGAAACCGGTTTGTAACAAAACAAAAATGGACAAGGGATGACGAAAAATCATTCCAATATACATCCACTTTAACTTCCTTGATTGTTATTACTACTGTTAATAGTTCCTATCATAATTATTTTTTTTATAGTTCGAAGAAGGAAGAACTTCTACTTTTTACTGTAAAATATCGCTACCAACAACATGTACTTCGTTTCGCCCTCTTTCACCACCAAACTCATTTGGTCCGCTGCTTTTTGTAGCTTTAGTAAGCAGAAGTTACACCGCGGTCGATAAGGCCAATGTCATCAGTATGTACATATATGCCAACAGTTGCACGCTTTTATAAAAATATTGTTCCAGCGCGGTTTAGTTCTGCAGCTTGTATTATTTTTTCCACCATTATATTAAAGGAATCTCAAGATAGGGTGTCACCCTGTCTAAAAACTCATTTAGTTTCGAACGGCTCGGAAAGGTCCTTCCCAATTCGGACTGAGTTGGTGGTGTTGATTAACGTCATTTTTCACAGCCGGGAAGAACAAATTCGCATATAGTGGCATATACATACCAAGGAGGTGATGCATGTCTATTCATATCTATTTATTTATTTATTAATTTAAATTTGAGTCTACAGTACAGAATACCTTACAGACTAGAACAATATAATGTATTATAATTCCCAAAATAGGAAGCAGTAAAAATATGAAGCAGTAAAAATAGTAATAGGGAGGGTGGGGCCGTATGCAGAAGTCCACGCAAGTGGGGAAAGTTTCTGATCGCCATTCACCTGGGAATGGCCAGAGCGATTCTTTTGCATGCGGTTCAAGCAGCTCACTACTTCCGGGCTTTGCGCCCAAGTATCCTCTGGGTAACCACCGAACACCCGTTTGGTGGTGAGCTAAACGTGAGAAGGCGACAACCTGGTAAGGCCACTCCGACATAATCGGTTTAAGGGCTTGCTGGGGGGGTTCAAAGAGCAGCGTCTGATCACCAGGTGGTGCCGCTGCAAGCGGGCGTCTGTCTTGGATCAAGCGGCTCGCTATACAAACGTGTAATAGAATTCAACCTCCCGTGAAACGGGTTGTGCGTTGGGTTTGGGACCCACCACATAGAACAACGTTCCAATGAAATTCAACAACAAAGCTTCGGATAAGAGAACCCCTTTTTTAGATGACAACACCCGCAAACGAAATAAGGATTATGAGATAAGGGCATGCACCTGGAATGTCCGGTCCCTTAATGGGGAAGGTGCCGCTGCCCTGCTGATTGAGGTCCTGAGGAAAGCAAAAGCTGACATCACCGCCGTACAAGAGATGCGATGGACGGGGCGAGGAAACACGATCAAAACACCTTGCAACATCTACTGGAGTGGGCATGAAGACAAGCGCAGATTCGGCGTGGGATTTGTGGTGGGAGAGAGACTCCGTCACCGAGTACTGTCGTTCACACCCGTGAACGAGCGTCTCGCTGCAATCCGCATAAAAGTACGATTTTTCACCATATCGTTTATCTGCGCTCATGCACCGACGGAAGAGAAGCACGACGTGGAAAAGGATGCATTCTACGAGCGCCTGGAAGAAGCATACGAGCGCTGCCCCCGTCATGATATCAAAGTCGTGCTTGGCGACTTTAACGCCAGGGTGGGTAAGGAGGGTGTATTTGACCCCACTGTCGGGAAGTTCAGTCTCCACGATCAGACTTCGCCAAATGGATTCAGGCTGGTCGACTTCGCCGGTGCCCGAAACATGGTCATATCCAGCACTAGGTTTATGCACAAGAAGATCCATCAGGCTACATGGCTGTCCCCCGATCGAAAAACACGCAACCAGATCGACCACGTTGTGATAGACGGACGGCATGCTTCCAGCGTTTTAGATGTTCGCACAATAAGAGGACCTAACATCGACTCTGATCACTACCTAGTAGCAGCCAAGATTCGTACCCGCCTCTGTACGACAAAACAGGTGCAACAAAAAACGCAGGGAAAGCTGGACGTCGAAAAGCTGCAATCGCAACAGACCGCCAATTATTTCGCAGATCGCCTCTCACACCTGCTCTCCGAGAGCACAATTCAACCTAGTGGAATGCATGAGCAGTGGGATCATATCTCAGGAGCACTCCGTACCGCAGCCGAAGAAGTAATTGGATTCCGGCGAACGCGAAGAAACAACTGGTATGATGATGAAGAGTGCCGCGCTGCAACGAAAAGAAAGGACGAAGCCTACAAGGCAACGCTGAGATCGAATGCAACGAGGAGTGTGTGTGAACACTACCGCGAGTTGAAGAGGGAAGCGAGGCGGCTTTTCCGGACGAAAACAGAGAGGCAGAAAAGCGTGAAATAAAGAAGCTTGAGATGCTGGCCAACGGGAATAACGCCGAAAAATTCTATAAAAAAATTTACAGAAGGTTTTAAACCTGGTGGCCGATGTTCAGGGAGCACTCAATATATGGAGGGATCACTTCTCTGCCCTTTTAAATGGAGAAACTGAGCAAGAAACCAGAGAAGATGCCGAACCCGAGCCCACAATCGAAGATAATTGAATTGACGTTCCACAACCCGACTATAATGAGGTGCGAATAGCAATATCGCGATTGAAAAACAATAAAGCAGCTGGCGCTGATGGTTTGCCTGCTGAGCTATTCAAACACGGAGGCGAGGAGCTGGTAAGGCGCATGCATCAGCTTCTATGCAGAATTTGGTCGGATGAATGCATGCCTGAAGATTGGAATCTAAGTGTTCTCTGCCCAATCCACAAGAAGGGCGATCCTGCAAACTGCGCCAACTATCGCGGAATCAGCCTTTTGAATATAGCATATAAGGTCCTATCAAGCGTATTGTGCGAAAGACTGAAGCCTGATGTGAACAGACTGATTGGACCTTATCAGTGTGGCTTCAGACCTGGTAAATCTACCATCGACCAGATTTTTACAATACGCCAAATCTTGGAAAAAACCCGTGAAAAAAGAATCGACACGCATCATCTCTTTGTTGATTTTAAAGCCGCTTTCGATAGCACGAAAAGGAGCTGCCTATATGCCGCTATGTCTGAATTTGGTTTCCCCGCAAAACTTATACGGCTATGCAAAATGACCTTGAGCAACACCGCCAGCTCGGTCAGAATTGGGAAGTACCTCTTCGAGCCGTTCGAAACTAAACGAGGTTTCAGACAGGGTGACCCCCTATGGTGCGATTTCTTTAATTTAATGCTGGAGAAAATAATACAAGCTGCAGAACTTAACCGCGCTGGAACAATATTTTATAAAAGCGTGCAACTGTTGGCATATGCTGACGATATTGATATCATTGGCCCTAACAACCGCGCCGTAACTTCTGCTTACTCCAAATTAGAAAAAGAAGCGGAGAAAATGGGATTGGTGGTGAACGAGGGCAAAACGAAGTACCTTCTGTCATCATGCAAAGAGTCAGCGCATTCGCGCCTTGGCAACCAAGCCACTGTTGGCAGCAATAATTTCGAAATAGTAAAGGACTTCGTTTACCTGGGAACCAGCATTAATACCAACAATAATGTTAGCCTAGAAATCCGACGAAGAATCACTCTTGCAAACAAATGCTACTTCGGACTGAGTAGGCAATTGAAAAGTAAAGTCCTCTCTCGACGAACGAAAATAACACTCTACAAGTCACTCATCGCACCCGTCCTGCTATATGGTGCAGAAGCGTGGACACTAACAACATCTGATGAGGCGGCTCTGGGAGTATTCGAGAGAAAGGTTCTTCGAAAGATTTGTGGACCTCTACGCGTTGGCGACGGCGAGTACCGAAGAAGATTTAATGATGAGCTGTATGAACTTTACGCAGACGCCGACATAGTTCAGCGAATTAAAACACAGCGGCTTCGCTGGCTAGGCCACGTAGTGCGAATGAGCGAAGATGCTCCAGCCCAGAAGGTATTCTTATCGGCACCCGCCGGTGGAAGCAGAGGAAGAGGGAGACCACCACTCCGATGGAAGGACCAAGTGGAGATAGATTTGCGATCCAGCGGTGTTTCCAATTGGCGCCAGTTGGCGCAACCAAGAAACGACTGGCGAGCTATGTTGGACGGTCAAAATCGCCCAGGCGGTTAGATGACCATTTAAAGAAGAAGAAAAATAGTAGTAGATTAAAATATACAAAATTTCTTAACGACAAATGGAATTAAGAATTCTTACAAAATCCGATTTCGATTGTGCAAAATCAATAATATTTGTAGAAAAAAACAAAATGTTGAATTCTCTCAAAGCACGAGCAATAGGAGCATTGCTAGCATATTTTGTTTTAAAGTTTTCCCCATAAAAAGGGCAAAATTTACGAAGATTTCTCTGAGGTATATTAAAACTAATCCGTTATAGTAAGATAGGACAATCAATGATGCCGGCAATAACATTGAATGCAAAGGAAACCGATAGAACTTTCCGACGTTTTTCCAGTGAATCCAAATTAATTAACATATGTCGGGAATCGTTAGGTGGAGCAGGCTCCTCAAACCGTAAGGGACGTAATGCATATTTTAGAAATAATAGAAAGGATCCGAAAACTCAGAAGAGTTTCGACGAATAAAGCCTAGAGCCGAATACGATTTTGATAGTATTAAGTTTATGTGACTATTGATTGTCAGCTTGACATCAAATACCACACCCAAGTCCTTAAACTCTGTTACATATTGAAGCACATCATTAGCAATCCTATACGATGTAGTGAGGGTGGTTTGAAGCCTACAGTATGTCAAACGAAAGCATTTCTTTATATTTAAGGAGAGCCGTGACTTCTCACACCACCTATAAAGATTATCCAAATCGCACTGTAATTGAAACGCGTCTGATGTGTCGCGAATATTCGAGAAAATCTTTAAATCATCGGCATAGAGTAAAAACTGTGAATGCGAAAAGCACTTACAAATATCATTAATAAAAATTATAAAATGAAGAGGGCCTAGAATGCTACCTTGAGGAACACCTGAGGTGGCCATAAAAGGGTCCAAGAGTACACCATCAATAGTGACCACACACCGTCTACCAGTTAAATATGATTTAAGCCAGACTAAAAACGAAGAATGGAATCCTAAGCATGCAAACTTATGCAATAGAATCGTGTGAGAGACTTTATCAAACGCCTTTGAAAAGTCCGTGTAGATACAGTCAATTTGGAGCCCTGACGAAAATGAAGTGATACAGAATTCGGTGAAGACTGCTAAGTTAGAGGTTGTAGAACGACCCTGTACAAAGCCATGTTGATTGGGACTGATCAAAGCCTTAACGTTAAAATATATTTTTTCTTTAACAATATATTCAAATAACTTCGAGATGCTCGATAGCTTCCATTAATGCATACGCACAATTGATCAAGAAGAGAGTCATTAATCCCGAGTACAACTGAATATGCGCGGTAAATTCTTTTCACCGCTATAAGAACTCCGCCACCTCTTAAGCAACCAGTTTTGACAGGATCACGGTCTTTACGAAATACATCATATAATTGCGTATCAAAAAATTCACTGTCATAGAAATCCGAGTTAAGCCATGTTTCAACTATGACAATAATATCGAACGCCTCTTCCATGCTAAACTGATAAATAATATCTGACTTGGTACGTAAACCGGAGATATTATGATAATATATGCTGAGAGCATTATCACAATTAAGAGAAATGCTACTATTCAATGTCACATTTCTTGGTGTTGAGTGGCTTCCTTCCGAAAAGAAACGGCTTCAATTTAACATTAGCTGGCCAAAGAGATGGTTGTAGGATGCTTTGGTAGTTAGATGTGGGTATACCAAGTTTAAAATTCACACGCTTGAGTTTGTCTACTGGGTCGTCTTATTTAATCAGCGGAAAACAATGCATCGATTTTGAATCGATGTTAGCATGCTTCGCTACATAGCTTATTATATCTTCGGCTTTGAATGAAGACAAATGTACCCACTTATTGCGAACTGCGACGCTTAATTCACTGTTGTCACTTGAACCAACAACAATCTTTGCTTGGCTTTGTTTTTTTTCGCATTACTTCTTTTCTTCATAACATCCGTCCAACCAGCCGTATTGTTTACATTGAGAGTGAGCAATTTGGAAGAATAAGAAGCATCAGTAACAGGTATTGGCTTAGCAAGAGATGCGCGGCGCATACCAGCCACAGCAGCAGCGTCACGAGAGACTGAATCATTATCAGATGCATCAAAAATCAACATCACTATTATTATCACTCACACGAGTGAGAGAACCGACACGAAGCGCAGTAGGGTTAGTATTTAATGGCAATATACCATGGTCAACGACCTTAGTAGCAGAACGTAAAACTCTCCTCTTATTGTTATGTACATCACTTTGTTCGCCGTCGATGTCATTAGCAGCATTGTTGTTAGCTTTGCTGGGTTATTTTGTCTTAGTTTTACCAGCATTATTGGTTGATGCACTTGTTCCACTTTCTTTTTTTAAATGTTTTAGTTTTTCGCGTCCACTAAACTCGTTTTGGATCTCATTTAAAGAGCGCACTGCATTTTCTAGCTTTAGAAAATAAGCTGAAATAGGCAAATCACTGCAAATGTCACATCTAAGCAATACATTTTTGGAAGTGTTAATGAGCTTAACCGAGCTTGTGCTTAGATTAGTGCACTTTATATGTGTTGAACTTTGTAGCCTTTGTCGATACAGAGTTGATGAAATTAGTTGTGGCAGATAATATCTATTGGTATTTATGTATGTACTACATTGATCGGAAGATCTATGTATATGGGAAATGGGTGGCGAGGCACGTGTAGTGAATTACTACCTTTAACTTCTTATTTCCTTTTCAATAAAAAACCGAAGGTTGAATTTTACCATGAAGGTAGTATAATTAGAGAAATAATATAAAATAATGACATTAATTATTTCACGGCAAATGTTTCATTACTTTACAATGACTTATAAATCTTATGGAAAAACTAAGAATCGAAGGCTTATTCACTGCCACTTGAATCCAAAATATTTAGTATAATTTTAATTTCTTTAACTTTAGTTTAGAAACGTTTGATTAAAAAAGGATGCTTAAATCGGCGGTTTACTCGCAGCTCCGCTGAGTGGTTTCGGCACCTGTTGATACTCAGCTTACCGATGATGTTATTCGAAACGATGATTATACAAAAAAGGAGCGCGAGTTTATGAGGTGTACCCCTATATATAGTCAACTGCTCTGGCAACGATGAGCTTTAACGAGTTCATTTGCGGGTTGCTAGAGAGTTGTACCACAGGGTTGTTATTTAAGGGCACAAGTCCCTTAAACACGGCGCCCCCGTTGCACTGGTGCAACCGCTAATTGATGTTCTACCTTTTTCAAGACCCCAATTGCCACTGGCACCACCTGCAGGGCTTCGATGTTATGACGCGAATCATTGACGGGCATCGTCTCCTCTCGCTGACGATGCAATAACGTATGATGCGGTCGATTACAAATTTTGCGACGAGGTACATTCCTGCACCCTGTGTGTTCGAGCTAAACAATTGGCGCAATACTTAAATTTGCGCACACAATGAATGCGGTCCTCCACTTCAGGCTTTAGGAAGATACTACAAAAACGAAGTGCGTGGTACCTGTGACACACCAAACATAAATGTACAGTCGGATCGCGACACCGTATTGCCGTTTCATTGATTTGTCCTCCCCTTGAGGTGCTAATGCCTGATGAACTACGACTCGATGTGCTTCGACGATTGCTAGCACGCGATGATGGCCCTTGACTGGGGCGACGAGATGAGCTGCGAAGCGATATGGGTCTGCGACTACGAGCGCGTAAGGTTAGCACTTGATTGTTGCGACGAGATGGGCTCGGACGATATACCATGATGCTTCTGCGGAGAAAGGTAAACTGAATTAGAATAAATTTTGGAATGCTTTTGGCTAGGCAAAAGGATAGGTATAACATGCAAATTTGGCGTCAAGGAGGTACGAGGCCTGAGTCGGGTTGAAGAGGTAAAAGACATAGTTTGGTGATGGGACGGGTAAACCGTCCATGTTGGGTGCGCACGTCGGCTATGCGCACTTTACCGTCAGAGCCGAGATAAACCTTTTCGACTCTTCCTAAATGCTACTCATTAGGTGGGGTTAACTCATTTTTAATAACTACAAAATCATTGAAGTTGAGATTCTTTTGGTGATATTGCCATTTGTATCTTTTATGCAGTTCTTTAAGATACTCCTCTTTCCACTGAATACTGAACTGTTGATGGAGACGTTTCAGTTTCTCCCACCGATTTTGGAGGGATAATGTTTCCCCTTCAGGTTCGGGAATGGCAAGGAGTGGCGCACCGCGCAGAAAGTGCCCAGGGGTTAATGCCGCTAACTCCTGAGGATCGTCGGACATTGGAGATAAAGGGCGTGAATTTAACACTGCTTCGATACGGGCAAGCAAGGTAGAAAATTCTTCGAACGTGAACTTCATATTTCCTGCTATTCGTTTGAGATGTATCTTAAAACTCTTGACAGCAGCTTCCCATAAGCCACCCATGTGGGGTGCGTTTGGTGGGATGAACCGCCATTCAAACCCGTGGAGGATATATTTTGTCTGGATCTCCAGAGCCACTTCTTGAAGAAACTTACGAAACTCCTTTTGTAGTGCTCGACTAGCTCCGACGAAGTTTTTTCCATTGTCGGTCATGACTAGCTGCGGAAACCCCCGCCGACCCACAAATCGGGAAAACGCCGGCTGGAACGCCTTTGTCGATAGATCAGTGCAAAGCTCTAAGTGTATGGCTTTGGTTGAAAAGCATACGAATACGCATACATAACCTTTTAGAAAGCGGATTTTGTCAAAAGGACCTGCGAAATCAATTCCCGTTCGGGTGAATGGTAAAGAGAATGTGGTTCTTTCAGGCGGCAGCGCTGCCATAAGTTGAGATCGAATTTGTTGTTTGTGGATTGTACACGTCTTGCAATTGAAAATTATTTGTTTAACCTTTGATTTTATTCGGGGTATAAAATATTCTTGTTTGGCCATTCTTATCATAAGTTGATGCTCTGCGTGTAGTAGCAACGTATGAATAAATTGAAGGTATAAAAGCCAAAATATTGAGTATTGTGGTAAAATAAACGCCCGTTAACGCTAAGGACACCATTGCTATCCAGAAACGGATTTAGTGTAAGCAGAGAACTTCGTTTCGGAATTGGCTGGGCGTTAGCGAGTCTTAAATGTTCCTCTGAATAATAACGTTTCTGAGCAAGTGTAATGAGTCGAGTTTTCACAGCTTGAATTTGGCTTTGAGAAAGCGCTATAGAGTTAAAATTAGCTTCGGAAGTGGACTGTAGTTGCGGTGATTTTAGACGATTGAAAAAACGAAATATGTATGCGATGACTCGCACTGCTCTTGACCATGATGAGAATCGCTCCAGTATATCAGGTTCTTCTTGAATTGTATGAAGTATTTCAACTTTTCGAACTTCAGGAGGAGTTGCACGTGGCTGAAAAGATATGGGCCATTTTTCGGGGACTTTTAATAACCACTCTGGGCCGTGCCACCAAAGTGCATTGTTTATTAACTCCTGCGGTTTGCAGCCCCTCGTACCCAAGTCTGCTGGGTTTTGATTCGATGTAATATGCCTTCACTGGACATTTCCGACATTTTGTATAATTTGTGTAGTTCGGTTTGCCACATATACTTTCCATGTGCACGGTGGCTTTTCAAGCCACGATAGGACTATAGATGAGTCACACCACAGATATAACTCGAATTTCCCTAGAGGGAGGTTTGTAAGAACGTTTTTTATCGCTTTTGATAATAAGACTTATGGTTTGTAATGGAGCTACTTTAGTTTTGGCAAAAAGTAGATAGTAAATTCCCAAAATTTCTTTAATTGAGTATGCAATGTCTCACCCTCGTCTTCGGAAACTTGGGTGTGGTAAGAAGACAGCACTTCACGTTTGAGAGGTCCACTTAAGTACCAACCAAATATGGAATTTTGTGCCAGAAGATTATATGCAACATTGTGTCTAACTCCTTCTATTTGCGGCATGAGATCGCTGCCGATAACTAGGTCAATTTGAGAAGGTTTGAAGAAGTATGGATCTGCTAAGTCGATATTAGTTAATCCCGAAAGCTCGGGTTTTCCCATTTCGAATGGTGGAAGAAAACTTGTTAGCTTTTGCAGTACAATGGCTTTAGCTGCTATTCTTATGTTATGTCTTTTCGAGAATAGCACTATAGGGCAAACTTGATTTGCATTTTCTACCATTGCACCGCCCATTCCTGTTATTTGGAACATTTCTTTGACTGCCGGGAGTTGCAGTCTTTTTTGCATTTTTTGCGAAATGAAAGTCTTTTGCGAACCCTGATCGATCAGTGCTCTCAAGGAGTAGTATTCGCCGAGGTACTCAATCTGTACCATAGCTGTTGGTAACAGCGTGGTTTCGTTATTGCTGGAAAAATTGCTTTGAATGACAGCAGGACCACTCTCGGAAGTAGGGTTGCTGGTTGTTGGCGATTCGAAAATCGGATAGTTCCATGCATTTTGGCTTGCATCGGATTGATTGAACTGGGTATGCAATACCGAAGTGGAGTTTTTGGCATTTTGGCTTGGTTGTCGAAATTTTTCGCAAACTTTCAACGAGTGCGAATTGTTACAAAGTTTGCATTTAAAAGATAGATTTTCTGGAGATTTTATTAGACCGTTGCGGAAGTGAGGTTCGACCTTTGGTCAATCGCATACTATTGAGTCGTTCTACTACCTCATAGCGGCTGGTGAGGAATTCATCCATAGCCGACCATAACGGGAGTTCGTTTTTGGTTTTAAGCTATTGCTCCCAGAGTGCAAGAGTTTCTTCTGGGAGTTTGGTGGAACAAAGATAAATGAGAATTGGATCCCAATTGGCCACTGAAACACCTTGTGAAGTGAGAGAGGAAAGACAATCATTAATCGTTGTCTAAATTTTTTGGATAGCTTCACTGTTTTCAGTATTGACAGATTGAATGTTGAAAAGGGTTTTCAACTGATTGTCAACTAGCATGCGTTTATTTTCATAACGTGCTCTGAGCGCTTCCCAAGGCAGTGTAAAATTCTCATTTCATAATTTATATTTTTGAACTAGGCCTCCGGCTTTACCTCGGGTTTTTAGGCGTAAATAATAAAGTTTTTGTGCGGAACTCAACTTGGGATGATTTAGATAGATGGCCATGAACATATCGCGAAAGGTGGGCCAGTCTTCATAAGTTCCGTAGAAAATATCAGTGTCACAGGGAGGCACTTTAATAAAAGTCGGGATTGTAGTGACTGATTTAGATTCGAAGTTTTTTGAGGCGGTTCTTGGAATAGCTTGAGTTGATCTAAAATGTGACCTTTACAGATATAGAAACTATACGCACATACTTGAAACTTGTTGTGCGCTTCCGCCTTAAATTCAGCTGAGACAGCTGTATCGTCAGCTATGCAGACGTTTGCATAAGATGTACGTAAACTTTCCCAACGAGTGTTGCGATCTTGGAGCTTTACCTCCAATAGTGAATCCGTATGGTCGTTGAAATCTTCTTTTCCGAAATTAGAACAGAACTGGATAACGCTATTTGATTCAAAAATGAATCGGGAGGTTAGCGATTGATCGAGCGACATTTTGAAGATGTATTGGGTAGCACTATCTAATTGAATTAGCTTGTGACAATTTATGATGAGTTAAGTAAGCGGTACGACGTAACAAATTTAAGTTGACTAATAAGATATGGAACTTTGGTTCTTTGGGTGTGTCCCATAAGCGGTACGACGAGGCAGCACTGGTAGTTGGGACTTGGTGTCGTCCCTTGTGAGTTACGTAAGCGGTACGACGTAACAGCACTAGGAGGTTGGAACGTTAGTTGTTTTTGGGGCGTGAGTTACGTAAGCGGAATGACGTAACAACACTTAGACCAAACTGATTGTAAACGTTCAACTCAGATGATACGATCCTTAATTTGTGTTATAATTGTGGTAGTTTAAATTGTTGCGTAAGAGATTAATCTGGGATTTACTACTACGTAACTTAAGCGGTACGACGTAAACGTAGGTTGTAAATGGATCGAATGGTAAATTTGGATTACTTTAATAACTAACTCTGTCAATGGAAAAATAATCGAAACTATTTTATGGTGGATGATTTTGATCAGTGATTAATATTGCGTAAGCGGTATGACGCAACTTTGGTAATAAATTGTTTGCAAGCTTGACTAAATTACTTTTGTAAATGTGACGAAACAAATTAGCAATTAAGATGTGTGGTCAAGCTTTATAATAAATGTGAGGTCTGCGCTAGTAGGGTCAATACAATTAGATAAAATTAGGAAGATTTTATTTGAAAATGAATGAATCGAATTATGTGGCCAGCAATTTCAACAATCATCCAAAATTTGAATTGAATTTGTTTTATCGTATGGAATTTCCTTAGAGCGGAGTACCTATACGAAAATGTTTGCTGGGATATACATACAATTGCACTTAGATTACAGTGTCTGTGATATCTATGTAAAATGACTTTAACCGAATATTACTAGCGAGGACTGTTAACTCGTCAACAGTCTCAGTATAATTTTATGTTAATTAACATTTGTCATAATCCGTTGCGTTTTCGTACATTGCGATGTCACGAGTTGAGTTGCAATCCACCATACTCAAATCTCCGTCACTGATTTTAAAATGTAATGTACAAATGAATGCCTGTTAAAATACAGAATTTGACCACGAAATGTTAAATGAAGATCCTTTTTAACAGCGCACTGATAATTGTTTTTTGATTATGTATTTTTACATACCAACGACTGCTGGTGGATGAAACAGAGATATGCTAACATAATAGATGAGGTGAGCTAACCCTGTAAAAAACGTTGGAGCATCAGAGTACTCCAACACTTATCCTCATTCATATAAAAAAGGTGGTCCAATTTACATAGCGATGTCCGGTGATTGGATCACCTAATCCTATTCGGAGTACCATTTACTTTGCTTCTGAATAGTCTATAGAGCACCTACGTTGGAGTACTTTGAAAATGCTGCCAAAAGATTACTCTATAGAGTACTCTAGACAAAAGCGAGAATGGGAGTATGTGTTCTTCTGAGGACCACCTACTCCCGCTCTCGCTTTGCTGTTGAATACTCTATAGAGTAATCCCATGGGAGTATTTTGAGAGTACTCTCACGTAGGTGGTCTATAGAGTATTCAAAAGCAAAGAAACGGAGTACTCCGAGATGGATTAGGTGATCCAATCACCGGGCATTGCCATGTAAATTGGACCACCTTTTTTATATGAATGAGGATATGTGTTGGAGTACTCTGATACTCCTATAGGAGTATTCTATGGAGTATGAAACGGAGTATTTCCGTTTTTTGCAGGGAACATTACGCGCATATATGTGTATACCTAAAGGCAAGGTTGGAAATGACTGGCAATGAAACACGGAATGCTGCAATCGGGTTTCCATATGTGGCATTGCAACGAGTAGCTCATTTTTTCTAACACAATGTTTACAAAGAAATTAACAGTGCCTGTAAATTGATATGATAAAATATATATATGTAACGTGTATGCACCTACAAATGACTTCCGTCTGATGCGAATTTTTCAAGTTTGTAATATGATTTCATTTGGAATTAATTTAACCAAATTTTGTCCTTGCACATAAACATTTTCGAAGTCTTATTTTGCAATATTATGCCTATTGATTAAACACTTGAAATGGGGTATATGCGCGCTTTCTGCGTAATTTGCTCAGGCCTCATAATTATTTTTTTTATAGTTCGAAGAAGGAAGAACTTCTACTTTTTACTGTAAAATATCGCTACCAACAACATGTACTTCGTTTCGCCCTCTTTCACCACCAAACTCATTTGGTCCGCTGCTTTTTGTAGCTTTAGTAAGCAGAAGTTACACCGCGGTCGATAAGGCCAATGTCATCAGTATGTACATATATGCCAACAGTTGCACGCTTTTATAAAAATATTGTTCCAGCGCGGTTTAGTTCTGCAGCTTGTATTATTTTTTCCACCATTATATTAAAGGAATCTCAAGATAGGGTGTCACCCTGTCTAAAAACTCATTTAGTTTCGAACGGCTCGGAAAGGTCCTTCCCAATTCGGACTGAGTTGGTGGTGTTGATTAACGTCATTTTTCACAGCCGGGAAGAACAAATTCGCATATAGTGGCATATACATAGCAAAGAGGTGATGCATGTCTATTCATATCTATTTATTTATTTATTAATTTAAATTTGAGTCTACAGTACAGAATACCTTACAGACTAGAACAATATAATGTATTATAATTCCCAAAATAGGAAGCAGTAAAAATATGAAGCAGTAAAAATAGTAATAGGGAGGGTGGGGCCGTATGCAGAAGTCCACGCAAGTGGGGAAAGTTTCTGATCGCCATTCACCTGGGAATGGCCAGAGCGATTCTTTTGCATGCGGTTCAAGCAGCTCACTACTTCCGGGCTTTGCGCCCAAGTATCCTCTGGGTAACCACCGAACACCCGTTTGGTGGTGAGCTAAACGTGAGAAGGCGACAACCTGGTAAGGCCACTCCGACATAGTCGGTTTAAGGGCTTGCTGGGGGGGTTCAAAGAGCAGCGTCTGATCACCAGGTGGTGCCGCTGCAAGCGGGCGTCTGTCTTGGATCAAGCGGCTCGCTATACAAACGTGTAATAGAATTCAACCTCCCGTGAAACGGGTTGTGCGTTGGGTTTGGGACCCACCACATAGAACAACGTTCCAATGAAATTCAACAATAAAGCTTCGGATAAGAGAACCCCTTTTTTAGATGACAACACCCGCAAACGAAATAAGGATTATGAGATAAGGGCATGCACCTGGAATGTCCGGTCCCTTAATGGGGAAGGTGCCGCTGCCCTGCTGATTGAGGTCCTGAGGAAAGCAAAAGCTGACATCACCGCCGTACAAGAGATGCGATGGACGGGGCGAGGAAACACGATCAAAACACCTTGCAACATCTACTGGAGTGGGCATGAAGACAAGCGCAGATTCGGCGTGGGATTTGTGGTGGGAGAGAGACTCCGTCACCGAGTACTGTCGTTCACACCCGTGAACGAGCGTCTCGCTGCAATCCGCATAAAAGTACGATTTTTCACCATATCGTTTATCTGCGCTCATGCACCGACGGAAGAGAAGCACGACGTGGAAAAGGATGCATTCTACGAGCGCCTGGAAGAAGCATACGAGCGCTGCCCCCGTCATGATATCAAAGTCGTGCTTGGCGACTTTAACGCCAGGGTGGGTAAGGAGGGTGTATTTGACCCCACTGTCGGGAAGTTCAGTCTCCACGATCAGACTTCGCCAAATGGATTCAGGCTGGTCGACTTCGCCGGTGCCCGAAACATGGTCATATCCAGCACTAGGTTTATGCACAAGAAGATCCATCAGGCTACATGGCTGTCCCCCGATCGAAAAACACGCAACCAGATCGACCACGTTGTGATAGACGGACGGCATGCTTCCAGCGTTTTAGATGTTCGCACAATAAGAGGACCTAACATCGACTCTGATCACTACCTAGTAGCAGCCAAGATTCGTACCCGCCTCTGTACGACAAAACAGGTGCAACAAAAAACGCAGGGAAAGCTGGACGTCGAAAAGCTGCAATCGCAACAGACCGCCAATTATTTCGCAGATCGCCTCTCACACCTGCTCTCCGAGAGCACAATTCAACCTAGTGGAATGCATGAGCAGTGGGATCATATCTCAGGAGCACTCCGTACCGCAGCCGAAGAAGTAATTGGATTCCGGCGAACGCGAAGAAACAACTGGTATGATGATGAAGAGTGCCGCGCTGCAACGAAAAGAAAGGACGAAGCCTACAAGGCAACGCTGAGATCGAATGCAACGAGGAGTGTGTGTGAACACTACCGCGAGTTGAAGAGGGAAGCGAGGCGGCTTTTCCGGACGAAAACAGAGAGGCAGAAAAGCGTGAAATAAAGAAGCTTGAGATGCTGGCCAACGGGAATAACGCCGAAAAATTCTATAAAAAAATTTACAGAAGGTTTTAAACCTGGTGGCCGATGTTCAGGGAGCACTCAATATATGGAGGGATCACTTCTCTGCCCTTTTAAATGGAGAAACTGAGCAAGAAACCAGAGAAGATGCCGAACCCGAGCCCACAATCGAAGATAATTGAATTGACGTTCCACAACCCGACTATAATGAGGTGCGAATAGCAATATCGCGATTGAAAAACAATAAAGCAGCTGGCGCTGATGGTTTGCCTGCTGAGCTATTCAAACACGGAGGCGAGGAGCTGGTAAGGCGCATGCATCAGCTTCTATGCAGAATTTGGTCGGATGAATGCATGCCTGAAGATTGGAATCTAAGTGTTCTCTGCCCAATCCACAAGAAGGGCGATCCTGCAAACTGCGCCAACTATCGCGGAATCAGCCTTTTGAATATAGCATATAAGGTCCTATCAAGCGTATTGTGCGAAAGACTGAAGCCTGATGTGAACAGACTGATTGGACCTTATCAGTGTGGCTTCAGACCTGGTAAATCTACCATCGACCAGATGTTTACAATACGCCAAATCTTGGAAAAAGCCCGTGAAAAAAGAATCGACACGCATCATCTCTTTGTTGATTTTAAAGCCGCTTTCGATAGCACGAAAAGGAGCTGCCTATATGCCGCTATGTCTGAATTTGGTTTCCCCGCAAAACTTATACGGCTATGCAAAATGACCTTGAGCAACACCGCCAGCTCGGTCAGAATTGGGAAGTACCTCTTCGAGCCGTTCGAAACTAAACGAGGTTTCAGACAGGGTGACCCCCTATGGTGCGATTTCTTTAATTTAATGCTGGAGAAAATAATACAAGCTGCAGAACTTAACCGCCCTGGAACAATATTTTATAAAAGCGTGCAACTGTTGGCATATGCTGACGATATTGATATCATTGGCCCTAACAACCGCGCCGTAACTTCTGCTTACTCCAAATTAGAAAAAGAAGCGGAGAAAATGGGATTGGTGGTGAACGAGGGCAAAACGAAGTACCTTCTGTCATCATGCAAAGAGTCAGCGCATTCGCGCCTTGGCAACCAAGCCACTGTTGGCAGCAATAATTTCGAAATAGTAAAGGACTTCGTTTACCTGGGAACCAGCATTAATACCAACAATAATGTTAGCCTAGAAATCCGACGAAGAATCACTCTTGCAAACAAATGCTACTTCGGACTGAGTAGGCAATTGAAAAGTAAAGTCCTCTCTCGACGAACGAAAATAACACTCTACAAGTCACTCATCGCACCCGTCCTGCTATATGGTGCAGAAGCGTGGACACTAACAACATCTGATGAGGCGGCTCTGGGAGTATTCGAGAGAAAGGTTCTTCGAAAGATTTGTGGACCTCTACGCGTTGGCGACGGCGAGTACCGAAGAAGATTTAATGATGAGCTGTATGAACTTTACGCAGACGCCGACATAGTTCAGCGAATTAAAACACAGCGGCTTCGCTGGCTAGGCCACGTAGTGCGAATGAGCGAAGATGCTCCAGCCCAGAAGGTATTCTTATCGGCACCCGCCGGTGGAAGCAGAGGAAGAGGGAGACCACCACTCCGATGGAAGGACCAAGTGGAGACAGATTTGCGATCCAGCGGTGTTTCCAATTGGCGCCAGTTGGCGCAACCAAGAAACGACTGGCGAGCTATGTTGGACGGTCAAAATCGCCCAGGCGGTTAGATGACCATTTAAAGAAGAAGAAAAATAGTAGTAGATTAAAATATACAAAATTTCTTAACGACAAATGGAATTAAGAATTCTTACAAAATCCGATTTCGATTGTGCAAAATCAATAATATTTGTAGAAAAAAACAAAATGTTGAATTCTCTCAAAGCACGAGCAATAGGAGCATTGCTAGCATATTTTGTTTTAAAGTTTTCCCCATAAAAAGGGCAAAATTTACGAAGATTTCTCTGAGGTATATTAAAACTAATCCGTTATAGTAAGATAGGACAATCAATGATGCCGGCAATAACATTGAATGCAAAGGAAACCGATAGAACTTTCCGACGTTTTTCCAGTGAATCCAAATTAATTAACATATGTCGGGAATCGTTAGGTGGAGCAGGCTCCTCAAACCGTAAGGGACGTAATGCATATTTTAGAAATAATAGAAAGGATCCGAAAACTCAGAAGAGTTTCGACGAATAAAGCCTAGAGCCGAATACGATTTTGATAGTATTAAGTTTATGTGACTATTGATTGTCAGCTTGACATCAAATACCACACCCAAGTCCCTAAACTCTGTTACATATTGAAGCACATCATTAGCAATCCTATACAATGTAGTGAGGGTGGTTTGAAGCCTACAGTATGTCAAACGAAAGCATTTCTTTATATTTAAGGAGAGCCGTGACTTCTCACACCACCTATAAAGATTATCCAAATCGCACTGTAATTGAAACGCGTCTGATGTGTCGCGAATATTCGAGAAAATCTTTAAATCATCGGCATAGAGTAAAAACTGTGAATGCGAAAAGCACTTACAAATATCATTAATAAAAATTATAAAATGAAGAGGGCCTAGAATGCTACCTTGAGGAACACCTGAGGTGGCCATAAAAGGGTCCAAGAATACACCATCAATAGTGACCACACACCGTCTACCAGTTAAATATGATTTAAGCCAGACTAAAAACGAAGAATGGAATCCTAAGCATGCAAACTTATGCAATAGAATCGTGTGAGAGACTTTATCAAACGCCTTTGAAAAGTCCGTGTAGATACAGTCAATTTGGAGTCCTGACGAAAATGAAGTGATACAGAATTCGGTGAAGACTGCTAAGTTAGAGGTTGTAGAACGACCCTGTACAAAGCCATGTTGATTGGGACTGATCAAAGCCTTAACGTTAAAATATATTTTTTCTTTAACAATATATTCAAATAACTTCGAGATGCTCGATAGCTTCCATTAATGCATACGCACAATTGATCAAGAAGAGAGTCATTAATCCCGAGTACAACTGAATATGCGCGGTAAATTCTTTTCACCGCTATAAGAACTCCGCCACCTCTTAAGCAACCAGTTTTGACAGGATCACGGTCTTTACGAAATACATCATATAATTGCGTATCAAAAAATTCACTGTCATAGAAATCCGAGTTAAGCCATGTTTCAACTATGACAATAATATCGAACGCCTCTTCCATGCTAAACTGATAAATAATATCTGACTTGGTACGTAAACCGGAGATATTATGATAATATATGCTGAGAGCATTATCACAATTAAGAGAAATGCTACTATTCAATGTCACATTTCTTGGTGTTGAGTGGCTTCCTTCCGAAAAGAAACGGCTTCAATTTAACATTAGCTGGCCAAAGAGATGGTTGTAGGATGCTTTGGTAGTTAGATGTGGGTATACCAAGTTTAAAATTCACACGCTTGAGTTTGTCTACTGGGTCGTCTTATTTAATCAGCGGAAAACAATGCATCGATTTTGAATCGATGTTAGCATGCTTCGCTACATAGCTTATTATATCTTCGGCTTTGAATGAAGACAAATGTACCCACTTATTGCGAACTGCGACGCTTAATTCACTGTTGTCACTTGAACCAACAACAATCTTTGCTTGGCTTTGTTTTTTTTCGCATTACTTCTTTTCTTCATAACATCCGTCCAACCAGCCGTATTGTTTACATTGAGAGTGAGCAATTTGGAAGAATAAGAAGCATCAGTAACAGGTATTGGCTTAGCAAGAGATGCGCGGCGCATACCAGCCACAGCAGCAGCGTCACGAGAGACTGAATCATTATCAGATGCATCAAAAATCAACATCACTATTATTATCACTCACACGAGTGAGAGAACCGACACGAAGCGCAGTAGGGTTAGTATTTAATGGCAATATACCATGGTCAACGACCTTAGTAGCAGAACGTAAAACTCTCCTCTTATTGTTATGTACATCACTTTGTTCGCCGTCGATGTCATTAGCAGCATTGTTGTTAGCTTTGCTGGGTTATTTTGTCTTAGTTTTACCAGCATTATTGGTTGATGCACTTGTTCCACTTTCTTTTTTTAAATGTTTTAGTTTTTCGCGTCCACTAAACTCGTTTTGGATCTCATTTAAAGAGCGCACTGCATTTTCTAGCTTTAGAAAATAAGCTGAAATAGGCAAATCACTGCAAATGTCACATCTAAGCAATACATTTTTGGAAGTGTTAATGAGCTTAACCGAGCTTGTGCTTAGATTAGTGCACTTTATATGTGTTGAACTTTGTAGCCTTTGTCGATACAGAGTTGATGAAATTAGTTGTGGCAGATAATATCTATTGGTATTTATGTATGTACTACATTGATCGGAAGATCTATGTATATGGGAAATGGGTGGCGAGGCACGTGTAGTGAATTACTACCTTTAACTTCTTATTTCCTTTTCAATAAAAAACCGAAGGTTGAATTTTACCATGAAGGTAGTATAATTAGAGAAATAATATAAAATAATGACATTAATTATTTCACGGCAAATGTTTCATTACTTTACAATGACTTATAAATCTTATGGAAAAACTAAGAATCGAAGGCTTATTCACTGCCACTTGAATCCAAAATATTTAGTATAATTTTAATTTCTTTAACTTTAGTTTAGAAACGTTTGATTAAAAAAGGATGCTTAAATCGGCGGTTTACTCGCAGCTCCGCTGAGTGGTTTCGGCACCTGTTGATACTCAGCTTACCGATGATGTTATTCGAAACGATGATTATACAAAAAAGGAGCGCGAGTTTATGAGGTGTACCCCTATATATAGTCAACTGCTCTGGCAACGATGAGCTTTAACGAGTTCATTTGCGGGTTGCTAGAGAGTTGTACCACAGGGTTGTTATTTAAGGGCACAAGTCCCTTAAACACGGCGCCCCCGTTGCACTGGTGCAACCGCTAATTGATGTTCTACCTTTTTCAAGACCCCAATTGCCACTGGCACCACCTGCAGGGCTTCGATGTTATGACGCGAATCATTGACGGGCATCGTCTCCTCTCGCTGACGATGCAATAACGTATGATGCGGTCGATTACAAATTTTGCGACGAGGTACATTCCTGCACAATGTGTGTTCGAGCTAAACAATTGGCGCAATACTTAAATTTGCGCACACAATGAATGCGGTCCTCCACTTCAAGCTTTAGGAAGATACTACAAAAACGAAGTGCGTGGTACCTGTGACACACCAAACATAAATGTACAGTCGGATCGCGACACCGTATTGCCGTTTCATTGATTTGTCCTCCCCTTGAGGTGCTAATGCCTGATGAACTACGACTCGATGTGCTTCGACGATTGCTAGCACGCGATGATGGCCCTTGACTGGGGCGACGAGATGAGCTGCGAAGCGATATGGGTCTGCGACTACGAGCGCGTAAGGTTAGCACTTGATTGTTGCGACGAGATGGGCTCGGACGATATACCATGATGCTTCTGCGGAGAAAGGTAAACTGAATTAGAATAAATTTTGGAATGCTTTTGGCTAGGCAAAAGGATAGGTATAACATGCAAATTTGGCGTCAAGGAGGTACGAGGCCTGAGTCGGGTTGAAGAGGTAAAAGACATAGTTTGGTGATGGGACGGGTAAACCGTCCATGTTGGGTGCGCACGTCGGCTATGCGCACTTTACCGTCAGAGCCGAGATAAACCTTTTCGACTCTTCCTAAATGCTACTCATTAGGTGGGGTTAACTCATTTTTAATAACTACAAAATCATTGAAGTTGAGATTCTTTTGGTGATATTGCCATTTGTATCTTTTATGCAGTTCTTTAAGATACTCCTCTTTCCACTGAATACTGAACTGTTGATGGAGACGTTTCAGTTTCTCCCACCGATTTTGGAGGGATAATGTTTCCCCTTCAGGTTCGGGAATGGCAAGGAGTGGCGCACCGCGCAGAAAGTGCCCAGGGGTTAATGCCGCTAACTCCTGAGGATCGTCGGACATTGGAGATAAAGGGCGTGAATGTAACACTGCTTCGATACGGGCAAGCAAGGTAGAAAATTCTTCGAACGTGAACTTCATATTTCCTGCTATTCGTTTGAGATGTATCTTAAAACTCTTGACGGCAGCTTCCCATAAGCCACCCATGTGGGGTGCGTTTGGTGGGATGAACCGCCATTCAAACCCGTGGAGGATATATTTTGTCTGGATCTCCAGAGCCACTTCTTGAAGAAACTTACGAAACTCCTTTTGTAGTGCTCGACTAGCTCCGACGAAGTTTTTTCCATTGTCGGTCATGACTAGCTGCGGAAACCCCCGCCGACCCACAAATCGGGAAAACGCCGGCTGGAACGCCTTTGTCGATAGATCAGTGCAAAGCTCTAAGTGTATGGCTTTGGTTGAAAAGCATACGAATACGCATACATAACCTTTTAGAAAGCGGATTTTGTCAAAAGGACCTGCGAAATCAATTCCCGTTCGGGTGAATGGTAAAGAGAATGTGGTTCTTTCAGGCGGCAGCGCTGCCATAAGTTGAGATCGAATTTGTTGTTTGTGGATTGTACACGTCTTGCAATTGAAAATTATTTGTTTAACCTTTGATTTTATTCGGGGTATAAAATATTCTTGTTTGGCCATTCTTATCATAAGTTGATGCTCTGCGTGTAGTAGCAACGTATGAATAAATTGAAGGTATAAAAGACAAAATATTGAGTATTGTGGTAAAATAATTGGATGTCTCTCATTATAGGAGAGTGATGCGTTTGCCAAACGCCCGTTAACTCTAAGGACACCATTGCTATCCAGAAATGGATTTAGTGTAAGCAGAGAACTTCGTTTCGGAATTGGCTGGGCGTTAGCGAGTCTTAAATGTTCCTCTGAATAATAACGTTTCTGAGCAAGTGTAATGAGTCGAGTTTTCACAGCTTGAATTTGGCTTTGAGAAAGCGCTATAGAGTTAAAATTAGCTTCGGAAGTGGACTGTAGTTGCGGTGATTTTAGACGATTGAAAAAACGAAATATGTATGCGATGACTCGCACTGCTCTTGACCATGATGAGAATCGCTCCAGTATATCAGGTTCTTCTTGAATTGTATGAAGTATTTCAACTTTTCGAACTTCAGGAGGAGTTGCACGTGGCTGAAAAGATATGGGCCATTTTTCGGGGACTTTTAATAACCACTCTGGGCCGTGCCACCAAAGTGCATTGTTTATTAACTCCTGCGGTTTGCAGCCCCTCGTACCCAAGTCTGCTGGGTTTTGATTCGATGTAATATGCCTTCACTGGACATTTCCGACATTTTGTATAATTTGTGTAGTTCGGTTTGCCACATATACTTTCCATGTGCACGGTGGCTTTTCAAGCCACGATAGGACTATAGATGAGTCACACCACAGATATAACTCGAATTTCCCTAGAGGGAGGTTTGTAAGAACGTTTTTTATCGCTTTTGATAATAAGACCGCTCCGCACAGCTCTAAGCGCGGAAGGCTTATGGTTTGTAATGGAGCTACTTTAGTTTTGGCAAAAAGTAGATTTGATGTAATGTGGTTATTCTTTGAATGCGTACGTATGTACACAGAAGCGCAATATGCTTTTTCCGATGCATCACAAAAGCCGTGAATTTGTATTTTTCGGTCGGGAGCGAATTCTGTCCATCTATGAATTTGGACTTGTTCAATGGCTGGCAAGTCGGAAAGAAATTGATTCCATTTGTGCAAAGACAGAGGCTTGACGCATTCGTCCCAAGCTGTGCCCTCCAACCACAGCTGTTGGAATAACATTTTTGCTTGAATGATAATGGGCGATAGCCAACCTGCCGGGTCAAAAAGTTTCGACACCGACGAAAGAACTTGGCGCTTTGTTGCGGCTGCGGATGGTTTCATTGGTTCAATTGCATATGAAAATGAATCATTTAAGGCATTCCAGCGTATGCCTAGAGTCTTTGTGGAACTAGAACTGCCGAATTTGAGAAAATTTGAATCTAATAGATCTTCGGTTGCGATATTGTTTAAGAGTTCTGGATGATTGGCTGTGATCTTTTTTAAAGGGAATCCAGACGATAATAAACATTGAATTAGTTGACTTTGTGCATTTTGCGAAGATGGTAGGTCATGACCTCCGGATAATATGTCGTCAACATATGTCTCGGTTATAAGGATGTGTTTAGCTAAAGGATATGTGAGCTTGGAATCCTCTGCCAATTGATGTAGGGTACGAATTGCTAAGAACGGGGCGCAATTGACACCGAAAGTGACCGGTTTGAGCGCAAAGTCCCTAAGCATAACATCATTTTCTCTTCGGAAAAGAATGCGTTGAAATTGTTGATCCTGTTCATTTACCAGGATTTGTCGATACATTTTTTGGATGTCTCCATTGAATACAAATTTATAAAGTCTCCAATTTAAGATTACCATCATTAAATCGGTTTGCAGCGTTGGACCGGTGTATAGTACATCGTTTAGAGAAATGCCAGTATCGGAAGACTTTGAAGCATTAAAAACCACACGGACTTTGGTGGATTTGCTTTCGGTACGAATGACCGCGTGATGAGGTAAATAAAATGATAGGTGGGATCCATTTGAATGAATTTCTTCGGAAGAAGTGGGTTTCATATGGTCCATGGTTATGTACTCCTCTAATACTTGGGAGTACTCCTGCTTTAGATGTGGATTTTTGCTAAGCGTTCGCTCCATACGTAGCGCTTGCATCATCGCTTGAGAACGAGAACGACCGAGGCTGAGGTTAGATGGAAAATTACTTTTGAACGGAAGGCGCACTACGTATCGACCATTCTCTTGGCGATAAGTGGTATTTCGGTAGTACTGTTCACATGCCTCATCGTCCTCGGAAAGAGGATGATTATCTGGGGCCTCCTCTAATTCCCAAAATTTCTTTAATTGAGTATGCAATGTCTCACCCTCGTCTTCGGAAACTTGGGTGTGGTAAGAAGACAGCACTTCACGTTTGAGAGGTCCACTTAAGTACCAACCAAATATGGAATTTTGTGCCAGAAGATTATATGCAACATTGTGTCTAACTCCTTCTATTTGCGGCATGAGATCGCTGCCGATAACTAGGTCAATTTGAGAAGGTTTGAAGAAGTATGGATCTGCTAAGTCGATATTAGTTAATCCCGAAAGCTCGGGTTTTCCCACTTCGAATGGTGGAAGAAAACTTGTTAGCTTTTGCAGTACAATGGCTTTAGCTGCTATTCTTATGTTATGTCTTTCGAGAATAGGGCAAACTTGATTTGCATTTTCTACCATTGCACCGCCCATTCCTGTTATTTGGAACATTTCTTTGACTGCCGGGAGTTGCAGTCTTTTTTGCATTTTTTGCGAAATGAAAGTCTTTTGCGAACCCTGATCGATCAGTGCTCTCAAGGAGTAGTATTCGCCGAGGTACTCAATCTGTACCATAGCTGTTGGTAACAGCGTGGTTTCGTTATTGCTGGAAAAATTGCTTTGAATGACAGCAGGACCACTCTCGGAAGTAGGGTTGCTGGTTGTTGGCGATTCGAAAATCGGATAGTTCCATGCATTTTGGCTTGCATCGGATTGATTGAACTGGGTATGCAATACCGAAGTGGAGTTTTTGGCATTTTGGCTTGGTTGTCGAAATTTTTCGCAAACTTTCAACGAGTGCGAATTGTTACAAAGTTTGCATTTAAAAGATAGATTTTCTGGAGATTTTATTAGACCGTTGCGGAAGTGAGGTTCGACCTTTGGTCAATCGCATACTATTGAGTCGTTCTACTACCTCATAGCGGCTGGTGAGGAATTCATCCATAGCCGACCATAACGGGAGTTCGTTTTTGGTTTTAAGCTATTGCTCCCAGAGTGCAAGAGTTTCTTCTGGGAGTTTGGTGGAACAAAGATAAATGAGAATTGGATCCCAATTGGCCACTGAAACACCTTGTGAAGTGAGAGAGGAAAGACAATCATTAATCGTTGTCTGAATTTTTTGGATAGCTTCACTGTTTTCAGTATTGACAGATTGAATGTTGAAAAGGGTTTTCAACTGATTGTCAACTAGCATGCGTTTATTTTCATAACGTGCTCTGAGCGCTTCCCAAGCCAGTGTAAAATTCTCATCACATAATTTATATTTTTGAACTAGGCCTCCGGCTTTACCTCGGGTTTTTAGGCGTAAATAATAAAGTTTTTGTGCGGAACTCAACTTGGGATGATTTAGATAGATGGCCATGAACATATCGCGAAAGGTGGGCCAGTCTTCATAAGTTCCGTAGAAAATATCAGTGTCACAGGGAGGCACTTTAATAAAAGTCGGGATTGTAGTGACTGATTTAGATTCGAAGTTTTTTGAGGCGGTTCTTGGAATAGCTTGAGTTGATCTAAAATGTGACCTTTACAGATATAGAAACTATACGCACATACTTGAAACTTGTTGTGCGCTTCCGCCTTAAATTCAGCTGAGACAGCTGTATCGTCAGCTATGCAGACGTTTGCATAAGATGTACGTAAACTTTCCCAACGAGTGTTGCGATCTTGGAGCTTTACCTCCAATAGTGAATCCGTATGGTCGTTGAAATCTTCTTTTCCGAAATTAGAACAGAACTGGATAACGCTATTTGATTCAAAAATGAATCGGGAGGTTAGCGATTGATCGAGCGACATTTTGAAGATGTATTGGGTAGCACTATCTAATTGAATTAGCTTGTGACAATTTATGATGAGTTAAGTAAGCGGTACGACGTAACAAATTTAAGTTGACTAATAAGATATGGAACTTTGGTTCTTTGGGTGTGTCCCATAAGCGGTACGACGAGGCAGCACTGGTAGTTGGGACTTGGTGTCGTCCCTTGTGAGTTACGTAAGCGGTACGACGTAACAGCACTAGGAGGTTGGAACGTTAGTTGTTTTTGGGGCGTGAGTTACGTAAGCGGAATGACGTAACAACACTTAGACCAAACTGATTGTAAACGTTCAACTCAGATGATACGATCCTTAATTTGTGTTATAATTGTGGTAGTTTAAATTGTTGCGTAAGAGATTAATCTGGGATTTACTACTACGTAACGTAAGCGGTACGACGTAAACGTAGGTTGTAAATGGATCGACTGGTAAATTTGGATTACTTTAATAACTAACTCTGTCAATGGAAAAATAATCGAAACTATTTTATGGTGGATGATTTTGATCAGTGATTAATATTGCGTAAGCGGTATGACGCAACTTTGGTAATAAATTGTTTGCAAGCTTGACTAAATTACTTTTGTAAATGTGACGAAACAAATTAGCAATTAAGATGTGTGGTCAAGCTTTATAATAAATGTGAGGTCTGCGCTAGTAGGGTCAATACAATTAGATAAAATTAGGAAGATTTTATTTGAAAATGAATGAATCGAATTATGTGGCCAGCAATTTCAACAATCATCCAAAATTTGAATTGAATTTGTTTTATCGTATGGAATTTCCTTAGAGCGGAGTACCTATACGAAAATGTTTGCTGGGATATACATACAATTGCACTTAGATTACAGTGTCTGTGATATCTATGTAAAATGACTTTAACCGAATATTACTAGCGAGGACTGTTAACTCGTCAACAGTCTCAGTATAATTTTATGTTAATTAACATTTGTCATAATCCGTTGCGTTTTCGTACATTGCGATGTCACGAGTTGAGTTGCAATCCACCATACTCAAATCTGCGTCACTGATTTTAAAATGTAATGTACAAATGAATGCCTGTTAAAATACAGAATTTGACCACGAAATGTTAAATGAAGATCCTTTTTAACAGCGCACTGATAATTGTTTTTTGATTATGTATTTTTACATACCAACGACTGCTGGTGGATGAAACAGAGATATGCTAACATAATAGATGAGGTGAGCTAACCCTGTAAAAAACGTTGGAGCATCAGAGTACTCCAACACTTATCCTCATTCATATAAAAAAGGTGGTCCAATTTACATAGCGATGTCCGGTGATTGGATCACCTAATCCTATTCGGAGTACCATTTACTTTGCTTCTGAATAGTCTATAGAGCACCTACGTTGGAGTACTTTGAAAATGCTGCCAAAAGATTACTCTATAGAGTACTCTAGACAAAAGCGAGAATGGGAGTATGTGTTCTTTTGAGGACCACCTACTCCCGCTCTCGCTTTGCTGTTGAATACTCTATAGAATAATCCCATGGGGGTATTTTGAGAGTACTCTCACGTAGGTGGTCTATAGAGTATTCAAAAGCAAAGAAACGGAGTACTCCGAGATGGATTAGGTGATCCAATCACCGGACATTGCCATGTAAATTGGACCACCTTTTTTATATGAATGAGGATATGTGTTGGAGTACTCTGATACTCCTATAGGAGTATTCTATGGAGTATGAAACGGAGTATTTCCGTTTTTTGCAGGGAACATTACGCGCATATATGTGTATACCTAAAGGCAAGGTTGGAAATGACTGGCAATGAAACACGGAATGCTGCAATCGGGTTTCCATATGTGGCATTGCAACGAGTAGCTCATTTTTTCTAACACAATGTTTACAAAGAAATTAACAGTGCCTGTAAATTGATATGATAAAATATATATATGTAACGTGTATGCACCTACAAATGACTTCCGTCTGATGCGAATTTTTCAAGTTTGTAATATGATTTTATTTGGAATTAATTTAACCAAATTTTGTCCTTGCACATAAACATTTTCGAAGTCTTATTTTGCAATATTATGCCTATTGATTAAACACTTGAAATGGGGTATATGCGCGCTTTCTGCGTAATTTGCTCAGGCCTGTACGTACATATATTGTTACCAAATTTTTGATTTTGGTTTCTTGATGTGTGGAGTTTGGGTATATGTTCGAATTATAAGTGTGAATATGTATAATACATATAAATCTGGAAAGGTTTTGCAGATGAGCAATTTACTATGCGATTGGATTTGCACTGTACTTGGAATTAAATTATGAATTTGGGTATATAATTATTTTTTAGCTTTTATATATAGACATATGGATGTATGTAACGAAAATAACTCCGTTTCCAAACTGTTGGAATTTTTCGAGATAAACATACAGGATATAGATGTTGATAATGATGGGGGGTCTGGGGAAGTTGAATTATTAGAGAGCAATTCAGTTCAAGTTCAAGATAGTTCAGTAGTTCAAGATAGTGTTGTTTTCCAAACTCCACAGGTTATATTGAAATATTCGTTGGAAAAAAGCTTCTTGGACAACTCCAGAGGCTATATTCACTGAAACGTATACAGAGAAATCCATTAAATTACCTATAGAGTATTTTTTGGAGTACTTTACCGACGAACTTATTCAGCAGGTAGTGTCTTCAACAAACCAGGCATCTATGATAAAAAATGGGAAATCCGTAAATTTGACTACTCAAGAATTTTTGAGATTTCTTGCTTTAGAGATAATGATTGGTACCATTGGCTACCCGCGAGTGGACATGTATTGGACAATGGGTACCGTCATACCATTATTTCCCGCAAATATGCCGAGACAAAGGTTCCATAATTTAAGAAATAGTTTAAAGTTCACAACAAATTCACTACAAACCGATAAACTATATCTAGTTCGTCCCATTATAAATACATTTACACAGAAAATTTACACTCTCCCAAAAGATGAAAACCTTTGTGTCGATGAGATGATGGTTCCCTTTAAAGGGAGAACTAGTTTGAGGCAACATATGCCCAAAAAACCCATCAAATGGGGAATAAAACTATTTTGCTTATGCAGCTCTAAAGGCATAATATACGACTTCGAAATTTATCAAGGAAAAGGCACAATACTAACTGATTCGAAGGTAGGGTTTTGCTCTGATATAGTCCTTCACCTCTCTAAAACCATTCCTGAGGAAAGAAATCACAAAATTTATTTCGACAATTATTTTACCACTTTAAATTTAATATCGGTTCTACGCGAAAAAGTCATTTGGGCTACTGGTACCATCAGAGGAAATAGATTTGGAAAAATTGATTTCAAAACTGAAAAGCAGTTGCAAAAAGAAGGCCGAGGCAGTTTTGACTACCGTATAGAGAGAGCAGACAGTATTTTTCTTCTCAGATGGCTTGACGGAGGAATTGTGCAACTTGTTTCATCAATCCATGGTCATGAACCCCTAAATGCAGTATCCCGATTTTCCGCTGAAAAAAAAGAAAAAAATCAAATAGTGCAACCAAATATAGTAGGCGAATATAATAAAAATATGAGTGGGGTAGATAAATTGGATTTTCTGTTGTCTTTGTACATAATTTCGATAAGATCTAGAAAGTGGCCTTTAAAGATATTTGACCATTTTATTGATTTAGCAGTATGCAATTCGTGGCTAGAATACAGGATGGATCATGAAAGCATTGGGTCAAAAAATAAATATATGGACCTATTGAGCTTTCGTAATGATATTGCGAATGGACTAATAGCTCGTTCAAATCAACAGGCATGCTCTCGTAAACGCGGACGTCCAACGTCATGTTTAGATTAGGATATTTCCATAAGTCCAACGACCTCCGGGAAAATACGAAAAGCTTCACCATCGACTTCTGTACGATATGACGGAAATCAGCATTGGCCGGAACATACGAAGGATAAAGGAAGATGTAAACTCGAAGGATGTAGCGGACAAACGAGATACAAGTGCTCCAAATGCGATGTTTTATTGTGCATTCCCAATGGATCAACAGATTGCTTCAAGGATTTTCACTATCTATCAAATTCTTAAAATCAATATTGTATGTAAGTAAGTATCATTTTTGTCTATATTTATTTTAGTTTATAAGAGTCTGAAGTTTATAATTTTTATTTCTTGTATATTTACGACTTATTTCGTTATTTAAATGAATTTTAATGTATTTTAACTTTTGAAACAAATAAAAATTGAATCTGAAAGCAACACAAAATTCTAGAATTTTTCTTTACCATTGGCAACAGTTGTATACATATGGATACACTCCAAAAAACACATTTAGGGTGAAAAAATTTAAAAGTCGAATAAAGATTGTCATTCCTAGGTCAAATAAGAGTAAGTATTGAAGAAATTGGATTTTTCAAGGCAGCCGTTAAAAACTTGTAGCGAAAGGGTTAAGTTATTGGCTTCCGATTTTGAAACTTATTTTATTTCGTATCAAAGTATACAATCATTTCCATACATTTATTAATGTTTCTATACTGTAGCATATTTATTGTAGCAGATGTTTTTATTAATTATGTATTTATATGTATATATTTTAAAATGTTTGATATTTATCGAAATTGTGTTACATTTCAGACATTCACTTATACATATTATAACTCTCATTACATTGGATACCATTTATACATTTACCAATTTTTGCGTAATTGCCGTCGGCAAAACGCTATATGTAATTACACAAACACATAAAAAAAGACTTTTTCATTACACAAAGACATACATTTTATCATAAAAAACCTTAAATTATATTTTATATATTCATTTGTACTTTTTGGGATTTTTGTGTAATTGCCGTCGGCAAAACACTTAATGTCATTTGATGAATTTTTGGAAATAGTTTTATAAGATGATAAAAAATATTACCTGGAAATTTATAAAGAGACCTACATAAAACATTATTAACGTTTATTACATAAATTTGTTCTACAACACATACAAATTCCTTTTGTATATTATCATGTGATTATTCCTTTTGCACAAAATCACTTGATACGTGCAAAATTCCTTTTGTATATTATCATATGATTATTTCGACTTCAAAAAACTAAAATTTAGGAAACTAAAAGACTTGATTCAAAACATCGAAATCATTTATTTGCTCATATACCCACAAATGTTGGATTTTTAACAACTTCCATTTAAGTTTTATTAAAATTATTGAAAATTGCTTGTGATTTGTATGAACATGAAACGAATGGAGTTCAAGGGAAAAATTTTTTATTCTTTATGGTATAAATATATGAGATACGATAAAAATTTTTTGTTGAACTGCATTATTGCTTTCTTGAAATATAAACTGAAAGCCATCAGAAATTAACAGTGCTGAATTTATACCACAGAAATGTATTCATGCTAAGCAACTTTAATTCATGTTAATCAACATTGATCACATTAAATTCTGTTATATTAACATGCCCAACCAGCCAGCCGGTGGTGAATTCCCTAGCCGTGAATTGACGAGTTTTGACAATTCACACTGAAATTCGTTCATGGACCTTCTCTATATCATTGACATTCTCTGGCAGAACACAACTTATCCTATTGTTCACCTGCATTGCTATTGTCCACTGCTTTACATTTAGACAAGCACACAAACATATAAATAAAAAGTTTAATAACTAGCCTCAGTAAAGAAGATAACTAACAAATTTTTTATGCACGAAAGCGTAAAAGAAATTACACAAAATTAAATTAAATTTTTAACTTTAACTTAATTAGTATAATTAAACCCGACTTGGAAATTACAGTCGCGCGTAAAATAAAAGCAGCGATAAGCATAAAATCACGGTTAAAAAAATATATACATATATATGCACATGTTTAGATCTTTATCTTTGTATAAAATATCATAATATTCACGACTTAGAAATTACAGTCGCGCGCAAAATAAACGCACCCCCAAACATAAAAACTCGGTAATAAAACAAAAAAATATATATATATGTATACAAATACCTATATTTTATTAAAAGAGGTTCACTGTCGGACTTATAATGTCAACGGACCCTGAAACATCCCATATATTATTAGATGCACTCAAAATGGGTGAAGAAGAATAGCCCTGCTGAAAGCACCCGCTCAAAACAGGGTGCAAAACATAAAAAGGGCAAAGATTTCTCAGCTGCAAAATTTATTGCAGAAAGTGACATTATCATAAGATACTGCACTAGATTCTTCTCAATTCCCATAGAGGAAAATACAGAATCGGTTCTTGAAGTAAAAGAAAAATCTCTTGACAGATTTTGGACATGGCTCCTCCAATCGGCATATGACACAATCATCTAAACAGATGATTCAGATATGCTAAAAATCTAAAAAACTCGTCATATTCAAAGTATGAAAAATGCTTAGCTCGATACGTAAAAACCAAGGCTTTGATCTCTGATCAATTCAAACTTCTAAACCTGTAACTGGGCCAACTCTAGCCCAGCTGCTCCAAATACAAATACAGGATGCAAGTTCCGGCATATATCTTAAAGTGCCAGCCTGTGATACCGAAGTATTTCATGAGGGTTATGAACAATGGCCGTCCTAGTTCGCACTTAACGATGACAGTTTTTATCTGGCTTGGGAAGCGCTAAAAGCTAGATATGAAAATGAAAGAGTATTGGTCGATAAACAAATAACGACATTAATGAACTTAACAAAAATTACGATCTTGCGAGAGATCTAAGAATCTAGCAATAAACGAAAGAAATTACTTAGTCAGAACTAAGAAACTCTGCACAAACTGTCCGTCAACTAGCCACATTGTACAGGGATGTCAGAGTAAATACAATTGCTCATATTGCCATGGGAGATATAATTCGATGCTCCATAATAACAATTAAAATACACCTCAAAATAATTCTAATGCCAAAAGAACCACGGGACTAGCTGCAACAGCTAGATCGGAAAATCCCCAAAGTTGTCAAGAACAACCATGCTGCTCAAACGCAGCCAGAATACAAACGCTTCATTCAGAAAATGAAAGCAAAACATTGATACCGACAGCAATAATCTCCATCGCACACAGAGAACTATTTAACACAAGGGCCTTAATAGATCCAGGATCACAGTGATCCAGCCAACTAAATAAGCCAATTTAAAAATTTCAGGAATGCGTGGTAGAGTTGTTTAAAACTCAAATAAAATCTGCTTCATGACCCTGGTTTCAGCAAACGCGGATCAAAGAATAGAGGCGCAAGCTGTAGTTCTGCCGCGTTTTAACAATATGCTCCCAACCTATAACATAAATACCAAAGACTGGCAAAAGTTTTCGCATACGAAACTAGCCGATCCCAACTGCCATACATCCGATCAAATAGACATATTATTGGGAAGGGGTCTTTTCCCCCAAATAATACTTCAAGGTCTTGAGAAAGTTTCCAACAACCTATTAGCCCAAAATACCATCTTTGAATGGATTTTAAGCGGCCAAGTCAAAGAGAAAATCTCTACCTTCAGACAAGTTGAAGATATTTCAAATGGCTATCTTAACTCACAATTGAGAAAATTCTAGGAGGTAGCAGAACTACCCCCGATCCCCGTTACGACACCTGGCGACAAGTATTGTGAAGACTTTTACGAAACTGTAATACATATGTATATGTTTGCAAAATTTAATGGTTTTACCGTGTTAGTTTAAAGATACATAGCCCCGTTTCTTGGCAAAATGGGTTGTATAGGGGCTATACGATATATTACCCCAATCTTGATGATTTTCATTACACATATTAAATACGTAATAAATACTGCAGCTGCCAAATTTTGTGTTCCTCGAATGGCATACCTATTCAGGTAATAAATATAATCATAACAGCTGATTAGATTTTTTTCCTTTTTATTTTCTCTGAACTGTGAAACTTGCTTTCAATCGGTTTGCTTACATTTTAACATGTGCTGTGCTGTTTTGACGTTTTAGAGAAGTGATTTCGAACATGGTCGCCGTGCTGTTACCTTTGCTACGCACACAAGGTATATCAACTTAAGTCGCCTAACTTTGGTATGTAACTGCATAAACAGACCGAGATAGATATTGACTTATACATATCAAAATGTTCAGGAGGAAAATAGAAATTGATTAAGCCATGTCCGTCCGTCCGTCCCTCTGTTAACACGATAAATTGAGTAAATTTTGAGATATCTTAATGAAATTTGGTATTCAGGTTCCTTAGCACTCATCTCCGAGCTCTATTTAAAATGGGCGAAATCGAATGATCTCGAATAATGTGATTATTCAGTACATAATACACCTATAAGGATAAAATTTGGTGAATAAATTACAATTTTTGAAAATGGGCTTGGCACCGCCAACTTTTGATTAAGTCAAATTTAGAAATAATATTAATCATAAATAAAAACCGTTCAAGATATCGAAACGAAATTTAGCACACATATTTATATTAATACAAGAAATCGGTTAAGAACCACGCCCACTTTTATATGAAAGATTTTGAAAAGGATTATAGATATATTAAAAGGCAATACCCTTGCGTACAAAAGCTTTATGTCATTTATATTTCACTTTCAAAATGTCCGTGAACGAAGAAAGTAGAAAAAAAACGAAATTTAGCACACATATTTATATTAATACAAGATATGTTCCGGGAAAAAATGGGGGAAATCGGTTAAGAACCACGCCCACTTTTATATGAAAGATTTTGAAAATGATTATAGATATATTAAAAGGCAATACCCTTGCGTACAAAAGCTTTATGTCATTTATATTTCACTTTCAAAATATCCGTGAACGAAGAAAGTAGAAAAAAAACGAAATTTAGCACACATATTTATATTAATACAAGATATGTTCCGGGAAAAAATGGGGGAAATCGGTTAAGAACCACGCCCACTTTTATATGAAAGATTTTGAAAATGATTATAGATATATTAAAAGGCAATACCCTTGCGTACAAAAGCTTTATGTCATTTATATTTCACTTTCAAAACGTCCGTGAACGAAGAAAGTAGAAAAATATAAATTTTTGAAAATGGGCGTGGCCTCACCACTTTTATAGTGGATTATTCCACAAAACTTTTTATGTCATAACTCCGGAAAAAATGTATCTATCGAAACGATATTTATCGAAAATGTTGAATATATAAAGGTAAATGTTTATTATAAAAATGGGCGAAATAGGTTAACGGCCATGCCCAGTTTTTTAACATAGTTCTGAAAAACTTGTTTGTAAAATGTAAAACGCGATATTTCTATAACTATGCCAGCTATATCAATAAGCTCTTGCACACTTTTAAGCAAAACTCGACCGCGAAAAAATGTTGTGGGTTTTGGAGAAGTAGGCGTGGCACCGCCCACTTTTTAGCATACAATTCTGCTACTTTCAAAGGCGATTGTAGTTTCAACTAGATATTTCAATCAAAATTGGTCAGCTGCTTCCCACTAGTATGTAGTATACTCCTGGCCAGGCCCGTGCGCAGGAGGGGGTTTGTAGGGTTTAAACCCCCTTTATCGGGGATATTTCAGCATACATTTATATTCCAAATGGCCAATTCCATTCCAACTGATACTCCTTACAACCTTGGATAAGGTTCAAATTTTTTGCTGGGCATGTTTAGGCGAGATGCCTAAAGTCTTAAAAAATGTGCCACCCTAATGTAACTTTAGCGCCATTCCAATCACTAACCCCAACCCACCCACCTGTGTGGGCATGCATGCATATTCGTGTTTTGTCAGCACACATATACATGCATGGGGGTGTGCATGTGTGGGTTCACCTCCCCTTAAAACCGGAGGATAATTTTCAGGTTCAACGGTTGTCCTCGATTACAAAAACGTCTACTTCTTCAGCGAACCTCAACGCAGTAACATCGTCACGGCCACCCCAGGATTTTTCACCTCATCAAATATTCTTAAAGGTAACCAATTGTTCATAATTATATTTTATACAAATATATGGCCACTTTATTATAACGAGGATTCTCGTTTTCTTAATTCTTTCCTTTTATCAAAATTACAATTCGACCGCGGTGCTTTTGAGCCACGGCCGCTCCAGCGAATCACCACTATCGTAATTGTTCATGGTCCTTCTCCCGTAGAAAGCCTGCCTATACAGTCCACAACACAAACATATATTCACTTCATTTGGATCAAACCACCAGAAGCTGCCACATAAGGAAATTGTCAAAAATATTCAACATTTTAATTTGCCACAAGCCGCTGCCGAAAAGTTCCAAAGTTTATATATTACAAACAACTCTGCCATATACTCTGCCACATACCACAACCAACACCACAATCTACATATTTACAACAAATTCGGCCGATCACCACATCAAAGCACGTAAGTTGTATATTTATTGCCACTTAGTTTTTTTTTGTGTTGCAAACAATTGTATAAAAGTGCCGCCCGCGAGTGTAATCAAACATACATAAGTCCGTTTAGTGAATATTTAATAATAGTGATTTTTTTTTAACAGTTAACTGCTATACTTTTCTTTAAATTTTAAATTAAATTAAACGCTTAAAAATCCTTGTGACTATCCGGATTATCCCCCCACCAGTGGTAAGGTTTTTTGGACACAGCGCAAGGCAAGAGGTAACATAACCTTATTTCACAATAAGTTCACTTAGCCTTTCGATCTTCAGTTTGTTTTTTTCTCCACTTGTTTTTTTTTCTGCAATATACAGAACAGAATTTTAATCGAAGGCTAGTTTATTATTTTCTTATAAAATTCACTATTTTTATACCACTTTTCTTTTGTTTTCACATTTTTTCATTTAATATTCACTTTCGCTCGTTTGATACACCGCGCACTTTATCTGTGTTTTGTTGTGTATTTCTTTATTGCGGCAACACATACACATATTTATATATACATATTCCCCTTATACGTGTGGGTGGCGAGTAAGTCACAGAGATTTTGTTTAAATGTTTGCTTCTGTAGCAAACAAATATTCGTCAGCGAAATCGGCCAAGTCTGCAATATAATTCAAAAATTAACTATAAATAAATATAATTGAGTTAAAATATACATTAATTGAGTTGATTGCAATTTTATTGAGGTGGGTTTTTTTGATTTTCCTGGGTAAAATACTGCCTTTACCCTATTCTAATCAGCATTTATCTTGTACGGTTGAGCATTTCATCGTACCTTCAGCTATATTTTTTCGGTTTGTTTTGATTCTGTATATCCTCTAAGTCCAAAATATGGAAAGCTTCATTAGGCTGGCTGATTCGATATTTGAATTCGAATCAGACTACAATGAATTAGAGGATTCAGTCCACAGCAAGTACACTCTTGGGCTTCAAGAAGAGGACTTGAAAGCAATGTGGAGAAAAACCAGAACGGCTTATGACGACTTACTTAATTCAGACAAGTTAGAGGCCACTGGTATAGTTTCTGTCAAACAGAAATATAAGAGATCATATGCAGTATATTTACGCTGCATGTCAGATATGGCTACACGCCAAGCGACATACAACAAAACAGAAAACAAATCTAAGGAAAAGCCCGAATTTGAACACAGTATCCGCCTGCCTCCATGTGATACTGAAGTTTTCAAAGGCGATTATCTGTCATGGCCAACATTTCGTGACATGTTCACGGCCATATATATCTTAAACAAACGCCTAAAAAAAAATGAAAAAATGTCCGCTCACGAATGAGGGATTTGATACGGCCTGGAGAAATTTATGCGAGAGATACGAAAACAAACGTATCCTAGTAAACTCGCAACTCCAAATTTTATTTAACTTGAAAAAGGTAGAGAGTGAATGTGGTAGCGCGATTAAACCCCTTCAGCGCGAAATAAATATTTGCCTTTCGTCCCTGCGAAGTCATAAAATTGACACTTCGAACTGGGATGAAATTATAACATATTTGTGTTCGACGAAATTGCCGGAGAGTACGCTTGGTCTATGGGAGCAAAGCATAGACCACAAAGTGGAAATATCCCAGTGGGAGGATATGGACAAATTTTTGTCCAACCGCTTCCAGACACTCGAAACAGTGTCTGGGTTCATAGGGGGTTCTTCGAAAGTGCAAAAACCGCAGAGTACGCGGAATGCCAACGAAACCCCTGCCAAAAGACTTGGTACATACCAATCAAATGTGACTAAACTACTGTGCACAAAGTGCAAATCGAATGCCCACAGATTACGAAACTGTCCCCGTTTTCTAAAATTAACTCCGTTGGAGAGAATTAACTTTGTCAAATCCACCAAGGGCTGTTTGAACTGCCTATCCCAAGGACATACTGTGTCGAAGTGCACCACTTCTTTCGACTGCAACAAGTGCCACTCTCGACATATTACGCTCCTGCATGCGGAGTCTCCTCAGACGCAGGCAACCATCAGCCCTAATCAGTATCATGCTGATAATGCTGCCTCAACTTCAAAACAGGCACAAGAGAGACGGGAAGCTGAAAAATCTGTTTCGGCCGTAAACCGAAATGTTAAATCCTGCCATGTGCATTCAAGCGCTGGTGTGCTGCTAGGGACAGCTCGAGTAACCATTCATCATAATGGTACAGACTTCCCAGCAAGGGCACTGATTGATTCTGGGTCAGAGTGCTCGTTTATGACAGAGCGACTCAAACGCAGAATCAATTTACCGGCAAAAAGGATGCATGCTCAAGTTTCGGGCATCACTAATGCCGTGTCAGCTAAGGTCAAGGAGGCATCCAATATTGAACTCCGTTCACCAGTGGACCCTTGCTTCAGCTTAACAACATCAGTGCTAATTCTAGGCAAACTAACTGGGAATCTGCCATCCTGCCATATCGATGCTACGACTATGCAGGCTTTCCAGACTTAGTCTTGGCAGACAAGCGATTCTACATCAACGAGGAAGTTGATATTATACTCGGCGGAGACGTATATCCGCAAATTATATTGAGTGGGCTGAAAAAGAATGTACTTAGTACACTTCTCGCCCAAGAAACGGTGTTCGGTTGGATATTAACCGGGCGCATAGAAGCACCGAATCCAACCAGAAATATAGTGTCCTTTTACAGCGAAGTCGCTTTGGACAAACTGCTTACAGCATTCTGGGAGTTGGAAAATCTTCCCAGAAATAAAAGCCCAAACGCAGAGTCGTAGAGAGGATGGGAGATATGTCGTCTCTCTTCCATTCAGACAGGACTACCCAGATCAGACAAACATAGGAGGGTCTCTTAGGCGGGCGTGTTCACAATTTTTTAGAAATGAAACGCGTTTAGCAAAGAACCCGGAATTAGGGAAAGAATATATAAGGGTCCTGTCTGAATCAGAGACAGTAGGGCATATGCGAAAAGTTAATGCCATTGTACCAGCCGATTCGGCGGACAACTACTTTTAGCCCCATCACGCCGTAGTAAAGGCGGAGAGTACCACCACAAAGGTACGCGTCGTTTTTAATGCGTCAAGCCCGACGGCAAATGGTACAAGTTTAAATGACATTCTCCTGCCAGGCCCAGTACTTCAGTCAGATCTTCCAGTACTTATACTGCGATGGAGACTATATCGCTTCGTTTTCAATAGTGACATCGAAAAGATGTATAGGCAAATTTGGATGAGCGATGATGACGTCAAATTCGAACGGATTGTTTACCGAACATCGCCTCAAGAACCCCGGTCACTTTCGGGGTTAATTGTGCGCCTTATCTGCCAATTAGAACCCTTTTACAACTAGCAGATGAAGTAGAAAGTTCTCACCCTACAGCATCTAGCATACTTAGGGAAGGCATGTACGTAGATGACGTACTAGCGGGGGACACACACTCGCATCGGCCATTAACGCGAGGAATGAGATTCGGCAAGTCTTACTCTCCGCGGGCTTCCCACTACGAAAATGGACTTCGAATGGTGAGGAAATTCTCAACGAGGAAATTCTCCCGATATCGGATCGGCTGACCGAGGATTTTCTGGCATTCGAAGATACCAGCACCGTTAAGGCATTGGGCATAAGATGGAATGCCCATTCAGACCTGTTTTACTTTAAAGCAGGGTCACTAGAAGCAAGTAAAAAGTTGACAAAACGAGCGATTCTATCGGCCATCGCCAGACTCTTCGACCCTTTAGGATGGCTTGCACCAATGGTCATTGTGGCCAAAATTTTGATGCAGAACATCTGGTTAGAGGGCACAGATTGGGATGAGCCAGTTTCGTCCAATACATTGGAACGATGGCACAACTTCAGACATCAATACCACGAAATCGACAAAATAAAGATACCACGATGGGTAAACTTTTCACCAGAAGATGAGGTCGAGATACATGGATTCTGCGATGCTTCGGAAAAGGCATACGCTGCAGCTGTCTACATGCGAGTCAATAGCAAGGATGATATCTTCGTGAATCTACTCCTTGCCAAAACCAGAGTAGCACCAGTGAAGACCATCTCACTTCCGCGTTAGGAACTTTGCGGAGCAGTACTGTTAGCGGAGATGATGGAATCAATATTCCGAAACATCAAACTGGGACCAGTGAAACAATATCTATGGACGGACTCCACCATCGTTTTGGCATGGGTAAGGAGACCACCCTGTTCCTGGTCAACATTCGTCGCACACAGGATTACAAAAATCATCGACCTAGTCGGCAGCAAGGACTGGCTTCATGTCAACTCGGAAACGAATCCAGCAGACTTAGGAAGCAGAGGACTACCAGCATCGGACTTGGTCAACAATTCTTTGTGGTGGCAGGGACCTTCTTGGCTGCAAGAAGACAATTCTCAATGGCCAGTACAAGAAAAAGAGTATAATACATCCGTGGAGGAAAAGAGAGCGCAGGCCTACGCAATATCAACGCAAAAAGAGATCGAGGTTCTTGACCGGTTTTCGAATTTACCGAGGGCTTTGAGGGTACTATCATATATTATGAGATTCTTTCGAAGAACTCATCCCAAGACAAAAGCTTCCTTTCAGGAAAAATCGTGCCTAATCTCATCCGGTGAGATCAAGACCACGACGCAACTCTTGATTAAACTATATCAGAAGCAACATTATAATGAGGAATATGTAAACTTGAAGAAGGGACAGGTAATCGATAGGAAAAGCGAGATATTGCCACTCAACCCGTTCATCGACAAAGATGATATTATTCGGGCGGGTGGTCGTCTTGGAGCGTCTCAAGACCTCGCTTATAACGAGCGCCACCCAATCATACTGCCGTACAATTGTAGGTTGACGCGTCTGACTGTACAAATGATACATAAAATCTCCCTCCATGGGGAAAACCAATTGCTGCTCCGTCTCATCCGCACCCAATATTGGATTCCGAATGTCAAGAACATGATTAGGGCCACCATCCATAGCTGTAAGGTCTGCACCATTTATAAAAAAAGAGCGCAAACCCAAGTTATGGGTACCCTTCCTTGCGAACGCACTACGTTCACCCGCGCGTTCACCAATACCGGGGTGGACTTTGCCGGGCCTTTCGACATTAAAAGTTACCGCGGTAGGGGATGTCGATTATCAAAGGGCTACGTTTGCCTCTTTGTTTGTTTCACGACTAAAGCTATCCATCTGGAAGCGACCAGTGATCTTAGCACCCCATCCTTTCTAGCAGCGTTTTCGCGTTTTATCGCTAGACGAGGATGTCCGAGAAACATTTACTCCTACAATGGTACTAACTTTGTCGGCGCTTCACGATCTTTGAGATCTGAATTTAAGGCCTTTATCTTGGAATCCCGAGATAAGACTATTTCCAAATATAGCCATCAAGCCATGACATGGCATTTTATTCCGGCCGGGGCTCCACATATGGGGGGACTCTGGGAGGCGGGAGTGAAGAGCTTCAAAGGCCACTTAAAGAAGTTAGCCTCGCCTCATAAATTCACGCATGAGGAATTCCATACGCTATTGTGCCGGTTCGAGGCATGCCTCAACTCGCGGCCACTTAGTCCAGCCTCAAATGAGCCCGCGGACCTTGAGCCCTTGACCCCTGGGCACTTCCTGACAGGAAGTCATCTCCTGGCTCCGCCAGAACCCGAGGTGAATAAGAGCCCTGCCTCCATTATCAATAGGTGGCAGAAGCTCAAGGCTCTTCATCAAACCTTCTGCAGGCGATGGAAAGTGGAATATTTATCCGAACTTCAAAAACGAGTGAAGTGGAAGCATCCGAAACAAAATATTAAGGTGGGGGATCTCGTTGTCATCAAAGAAGACAACTTGTCTCCCAATGAATGGAGGCTCGGCCGAGTTACCCACGGACACCCCGGCGAAGATAACCGAGTTCGTGTAGTGGACCTCATGACCGAGAAGGGTCAGATCAGAAGACCGTTGGTCAAGCTGATTCTGCTCCCTATGGAGGGAATGGCAGGCGATAGGCCCGGGGCCTCATCTTAACCATCCCCTTCCATCACCTCCCAGCCGTTTTGACCGCCCCTATCCCAAAATTGTCCACCCATCACTCGCTACCCTTAACGAGGACACCAGAAAGCCTACCGCAGAAGGCCGAACCATTCTGCCAAAGAAAACGAAGGGCACTCGAGGACGAGGCCGTAAAAAACCTAACGCAGAAAGGCGAACCAACCTGCCACTGAAAAGCTATCCATCTGCCACGACAAGTTGGTAACAGATGGTCCCACCCTCGTATACATATACATATGAATTTCTCACCCCTATCCTGGGAATCTCGGCTCTAGCTCTAATCCCATATTGTCTAGTGGCGCGCTGGAGTCTTACCGCTCACCGTCACCGCAATACCGCAATTGTTCACGGACCTGAAAATAGGACAGACATTAGGACTTTCAAAGGGATGGACATCTATATATGCAACAACAACGTCAATATTCATCTTCAGCCGCCAAAATCGTTAGGTAAACCAGGATATGGCGAACGTGAAGTGAATTTTGGTAATTGTTACCTTGAGAAGACAACTACTAAAACACGTCCGAAATTATCGGAAAAGATATCAAAAGACGCTTTTTGACCTCGGTTACAATAATCAGGAAGCGGACTCTCGAGTTTTTGTCTCAAAATAAACCAGTCGCTAGTATGGAAAATTACAGAGCCCGAACGAGTTGAACCGGTTTGGCAAACTAGTATTTGACTAGTCTAGAACTAGTAAATTTGGCTGCTGAGGAAGTGCTGCCAGCACGCTATGCGAGCCCAATATTTTTAAAATAAGGTTAAAAAGTTCAGTACATAAGTATACATAGTACTAATGCACTAAACAGTGCAGGAAAATTTACCTAAGTCAAGGATCTCGTAGGTTTTATATGGCCAAACGCCTTAGATCTGTTGATAATGCCGTTTACATATCTATCGTCTACATACATATTGGACGTTGGTTGACATTTCTAGGCAGCGCGGTCACATATTTGAGTAAATCATATACGACATTCGGGTGTAAAATGTATACCTAATGGGTACAGGGAAAGCTTACAAGAAGCTGGGGAATACCAACAAGGTTTACCTACAACGCAACAATCCGCTAGCCATGTGCTACTCCTAGGGACGGTCATCCTGCAGGCGACAATCATACCACCGGCTCCACATAAACCTTCAAAGCAAAGGTATCCGGAGACACCAGAGCCTAACTATAACTCATAAACAAGTATGAAGCACCTTAGTCCAGATGATGTCGACATGCCATCCGAAAACTAACCCTATCGTCCTGTAGCTGACGAAAACTTGCACTTTGTTTTTGTTTTGCTGCTTACTTACAGGGTCTATGTTCAGTGAAGACGTGCGGGTTTGAAGATATTGATGAGTCTAAGATGCTCCCTACTACCTCCTCCACTGATAGATATAATAAAGTACACGATGAGAGTAGTCAAAGTAGTACGCATGAAAGCAAAATGTACGAGATGGCCTAAATCAATTCTATGGCACCAATGCGTGCTACTTTCATGATGGTGCACGTGGTAAGCATTAATTATGTGGAATATGAGGTGTTAAGTTTTTCACTGTCTGACTTACGTTAGTGGCACGATGAATATTACTTTGATGGATACTGATTCGATGGCATTATTTCAGTGCTGTATCATTCGGGTGGCATTGGTGAAGGCTTTAGTGGTGATTAAAATGAATATTTTGGCCTCAATGTCGATACGGTCGCTTTGAATTATCTCGGTTTAGCGAATTATATGCTGCACACGCAGAATACCGAAGTCATCACTATTGCAGAGGAAGTCTCTGGCAACACTCTCGTCCTGTCGATGAAGGCGGTATCGGTTATCGTCTAGCTATGGCTATACCAGATAAATGGATTCAGCTGCTCAAGCTTTGTTTGGTGATAAAACAATTGCTTTCTGGTTGATGGACAAGGAAATGTATACGCATATGTCTACATTTTCTGAACCCTCGTTAATTATTGATCGTGGCATTGCTCTACAAAAAATGATACGTTTAATTAAGCATGCGCTTGGTGGGGATGCGTATTTAAATTTTATGGGCAATGAATTTGGTCATCCTAAATGGTTAGATCTTCCACGTGTTCGTAATAATGATTCGTATCATTGTGCACGTGGCAATGGAATCTTGTCGACGAAAAATTGTTCAAATACAAATTTTTGAATGAGTTTGATCGTGCTATGAATGAGCTGGAAGAACGTTAGTGTTGGTTGCAATCGAATCCGGCTTATGTCGGCTGGAAGCATGAGGGTGATAAAGTGATTGCATTCGAACGTGCCGGTTTGGTATTTGTATTGAATTTTCATCCGACACAAAGCTTGACTGGCTATCGAGTTGGTACGAATTGGGCTGGTCCATACCAAGCGGTATTGAGTTCCGATGATGACTTGTTTGGTGTACATAATCGCATTGATAAGAATTGCAAGCATTTTACAAGGCCTGAAGGATATGCAGGACGGGAGAATTTCTGGGAGGTTAACACACCCTCAGCCTTAAGTGCCTTACTGTTAGCGTTGTTGTTATTGTATCAGGACTGACGATTTAAAAGCTTCACAGCTTATTTTTTATGCGCCGGCATATTCTATATGCCATATATGCGTTGAACTAACGCAAAAATAACATAACAAAAAAAAAATATAAAAAAATGTTCGCCCCATATGAACAATGAAAATCTGCAACGTAAAGAAAGAAGGAAAAACCATTAATATTTGCATACCATTAATTGCTACATATATGCATATACATACAAAATGTGTCTCAAAGCATGCGCCGGCCGCCACAGCGTGTGAGACACATTTTTCTTGTTCCTAAGTAAGTTGCGCTGCTACCGAACCGATACAGAATTTCGGGCAGCGCTAATATATACTTACCAAACCACGTCCATTGTCCATGCGCCGGCCAGGCTATCCTCCAATGTGATGTTGCATCTCCATTTACCCTTTATGCATCTGAAAAGAAAAGAGAAAATGAGGTTAAATCAATTTTTAAATAAAATTTACAATTTTTACTTACTTCTGCTGCTTGCCCACGCGTGCCGGAAACAAGAAAATTATGAATTGTTCCAATTCAATGAATTTTCTTTGTTTCTTTTTCACGGTTTTGCAAATAGTGAGTACGCACATATATGTATGTGTGCAAAAAATTCAACCATCACGCCATATGAGTTCTCATTTATATGTCCTATATATACTCGTATATGCACAATTTTACCACCACGCTAGTGATGCTATATTTTGGTCAACGGGTACCGAAATCCCTATCTGCCAAAATCGGTACCGCTCACTGCAGGGTAAATAGGGTGACGAAATCTACGTTCGTACCCGATCGGCGAAGATGCCGATTATATTCAAATGCAAACCTAAAGCGGCTGGATAAGTTTTCAAAAAAAAACTTGAAAAAAAAAAAATTTTTTTGGTTCACGCTGAGAAAAATTTTTTTTTTGTTTTGGTTGTTCCTTTTTCTCGGGTTTTGTTTATTTTCGGAGGGGCAGGACTGCTTTGCCCACAAAACAACAAAAATAAACCCGAATACTCACCACATTCACACTCTCTACCCAGCTCGGTACCGAAACCAAGTACCGACGGCGACCATGCAAGTAAGAATAAGAAATGAATCTCTGCATGAGGGCCAGTGGCGAAACGAAATACAAGGTGATCAACGCAATCAACTTGTCACCACCGTGCCGTGCGGGAAAAAATAACTAATTCCCATATACTAATAATATGCATTGTAATTATAAAATTTCTCCGTAGATCAGAATAATTCCACATTATGTAGCATTTATAAACTCCGAACGAGGTCGCTCGCCACCCACGTATACGGGCGTCCATACAAATATTCAAGGGGATTTTTTTTGTTTCTTTCTTTCTCTCTTCTGTAGTATCACTCGCTACGCATCCTTGCGCAAGAGGGCCGAACGCCTAGCCGCCCGGTACCCAAAGCCATGCCCGTTGTGTGGCGAGAGCCACCCACTGCGTGCGTGCACCCGATACCAGGGGATGGAACCTCTGCAGCGCCTCAAGGAGGTTATCCGGGCGAGCTATTGTGACAACTGTTTGTCGATGGTCCACATTGCCAGGGACTGCACAAGCGACGTCAGGTGCCGATGATGTGGTGGAAAACACCACACCATCCTCCATCTGCCCATGAACGACCCACAACAGACGCCAATGGACGATCCACCACGCGCGCCTACGCCCTACAAGAGCTGGGCCCAAAAAATGGAAGAGGCCGAAGGAGAAGAAGCGTCACTGGACGCAATTGAGTACGAAACGCTCTCACTCTATGCGTCGGAGATCGCCTTGACGCCAGAGGACGACGAAATCGCCCAGCCGAGATCGGAACCATGGCCGTTCCGACCGGTACAGGGAGTATCGGACCCACTGCCGTTCCGACCCCTGTTAGCCCACGAGTGGCGCAACAACGAACGCTACATCGCGCGCTCACCACAACGCAACACCCGCAACGCCCACCGAAATAGCGGCAAACGTCACCCATGATCACCGCAGCAATCGACGACCGTATGACGAGACCAATGAGCGTAGACTGGCCTCTCAGCCGCGCCAGCTACGCATCGCCAACACGGAGTATACCACATCGATTTATGGTAGACTGGTCTCTCAGCCGCGCCAGCTACCGCCCATCAGGGGCTTCCGCGACGGATTCAGCCGAGCTCCCACCGTGGTGGGTCCACCCTTGCGCTCCATGACGACTCTTGCGCCGACTGCGATTGTGAAGCTGGAGGTCGGGGCCGGACTGCTTCGCATCCGGGCACTCATTGATGCCTGCTCCCCTGAACAGCCATCGACCGCAGTCTCGCGGAAGAGTTAGGGCTGCATGCCACCCACTATGGCGGTGAGCAAGGGTGCTTTATCCGGGTCCGCGGAAACCACGGAAACAGCACGACGCTGACGGCCCACGCGTTATGCATTGCCAAATTTCAGCGGATCAGCCCAGCCTACAGTATCGACGCGCGAGCTGCTGCCCCGTATGCACATATAAGGCTGGCTGACCCTCAGTTCCACCAGTCAGGACCCATCCGGCTGGTTCTCGGCGGCGATGTCTATGGGGACATTATCACCCCGGGCACTCTACCACCGTCCTTTGGGCCGTTGCTTGCCCAAAGCACCATTTTTGGGTGGGTACTGTCGGGTGCCGTTAGCATGTAAGGTTAGATTTAAGCATAAAATAAAATTTTTTTCTTTTTTATTGTTCTTTATTTAAAATAAATAATACAAATGATTTCCTGGCAAGAAATATACAGCGTTTTATTTTTTAAAGTCTCTTCCTCCTATCTCTTAGCTCTAGGTGCGATACGATGGAGCCACCAAACTTCAAACGTCGGGAGGCAGTTCGGCGGCATACGGCTGTGAGAGCGCCAGCCGGCACTCACCATCCTAGTTTAAGTCCGTAGCTTAAGAGGATGCGTGGTGGGAAATCCTGCGGCGGGGTAAGATGTTGCGTATCGCAAGGGGGCCGGCATGTTTAGGCGAGATGGCTAAAGTTTTAAAAAATGTGGCAACCTAATGTAACTTTAGCGCCCTTCCAATCACTAACACCAACCCACCCACCTGTGTTGGCATGCATGCATATTCGTGTTTTGTCAGCACACATATACATGCATGGGGGTGTGCATGTGTGGGTTCACCTCCCCTTAAAACCGGAGGATAATTTTCAGGTTCAACGGTTGTCCTCGATTACAAAAACGTCTACTTCTTCAGCGAACCTCAACGCAGTAACATCGTCACGGCCACCCCAGGATTTTTAACCTCATCAAATATTCTTAAAGGTAACCAATTGTTCATAATTATATTTTATACAAACATACGGCCACTGTTTAGGCGAGATGCCTAAAGTCTTAAAAAATGGGCCACCCTAATGTAACTTTAGCGCCCTTCCAATCACTCACACCAACCCACCCACCTGTGTGGGCATGCATGCATATTCGTGTTTTGTCAGCACACATATACATGCATGGGGGTGTGCATGTGTGGGTTCACCTCCCCTTAAAACCGGAGGATGATTTTCAGGTTCAACGGTTGTCCTCGATCGAAAAACCGTCTACTTTTCCAGAGACAGTCGACACGACCACATCACGGCCAGCCCAGGATTTTTCGCCCGCACCAAGGTAAACTAATTGTTTATAAATTATATTTTTTATAAATATACGGCCACATTTTTTATAACGAGAATTCTCGTTTCTTTTTTCTTTTCTATTTCGAGCACAAATTCGACCGCCGGGCTTTTGAGCCACCGCCGCTCCCAGTTAGCACAACGCTCGAATTTACATGGTCCATCTCCCCGTCTAGAGACACCAGCATACAGTCCACAACAACAACAATTGGAGTAATAATTTCAAAGAAACTAATTTGCATTAATCAAGAAGCTGCCACACAATAAAAGGAGGAAAAAACTCAATATTGTTCACGCACTGCCGCAATCACAAATTACACACAACCCTGCCATACACTCTGCGCAATTACAAATAGCAAACAACTCTGCCATACAATCTGCCACAACCAACAACATCAACTTTATACAACAAATTCGGCCGATCACCACATCAAAGCACGTAAGTTGTATATTTCTTGCCACTTAGTTTTTTTTTTGTGTGTTGCATACAATTGTATAAAAGTGCCGCCCGCGAGTGTAATCAAACGTAAGTGCGTTTAGTGAATATTTAATAATAGTGATTTTTTTTGGTTCAGTTAAGTGCTTTAGTTTTCTTTAAATTTTAAATTAAATTAAACGCTTAAAAATCCTTGTGTCTATCCGGATTATCCCCCCACCAGTGGTAAGGTTTTTTGGACACAGCGCAAGGCAAGAGGTAACATAACCTCATTTTCACAATTAGTTCACTTAGCCTTTCGATCTTCAGTTTGTTTTTGTTTTTTCCACTTGTTTTTTTTGTAATATATAGAACAGAATTTTAATCGAAGGCTAGTTTATTATTTTCTGATAAAATTCACTATTTTTATAGCACTTTTCTTTGTTTTCACATTTCTTCATTTAATATTCACTTTCGCTCGTTTGATACACCGCGCACTTTATCTGTGTTTGTTGTGTATTTCTTTATTGCGGCAACACATACACACATTTATATATACATATTCCCCTTATACGTGTGGGTGGCGAGTAAGTCACAAAGATTCTGTTTACATTTTTGCGTTTGTAGCAAACAAATATTATTATTATTATTCGTCAGACAAATCGGCCAAGTCTGCAATATAATTCAAAAATTAACAATAAAATAAAAATAATTGAATTAAATTATACATTAATTGAGTTTACTACAATTTTATTGAGGTTGGTTTGTTTTTCCTGGGTAAAATACTGCCTTTACCTTTTCTATTCAGCATTTTTCTTGTACGGTTGAGCATTTCATCGTACCTTCAGCTTTCTTTTTTCGGTTTTGTTTTGATTCTACAGATCCTCTAAGTCCAAAATATGGAAAGTTTCATTAGGCTGGCTGATTCGATTTTTGAATTCGAATCAGACTACAATGAATTAGAGGATTCAGTCCACAGCAAGTACACTCTTGGGCTTCAACAAGAGGACTTGAAGGCAATGTGGAGAAAAACCAGAACGGCTTATGACGACTTACTTAATTCAGATAAGTTAAAGGCCACTGGTATAGTTTCTGTCAAACAGAAGTATAAGAGATCATATGCAGTATATTTACGCTGCATGTCAGATATGGCTACACGCCAAGCGACATACAACAAAACAGAAAATAAATCTGAAGAAAAGCCCGAATTTGAACATAGTATCCACCTGCCTCCATGTGATACTGAAGTTTTCAAGGGCGATTATCTGTCATGGCCAACATTTCGTGACATGTTCACGTCTATATACATCTTAAATAAACGCCTAACACCAGTGGAGAAATTGTTCCATCTGAACAATAAGACACAAGGTGAGGCAAAAGATATCGTGAAAAAATGTCCGCTCACGAATGAGGGATTTGATACGGCCTGGAGAAATTTATGCGAGAGATACGAAAACAAACGTATCTTAGTAAACTCGCAACTCCAAATTTTATTCAACTTGAAAAAGGTAGAGAGTGAATGTGGTAGCGCGATTAAAACACTTCAGCGCGAAATAAATAATTGCCTTTCGTCCCTGCGAAGTCATAAAATTGACACTTCGAACTGGGATGCAATTATAACATATTTGTGTTCGACGAAATTGCCGGAGAGTACGCTTGGTCTATGGGAGCAAAGCATAGACCACAAAGTGGAAATATCCAAGTGGGAGGATATGGACAAATTTTTGTCCAACCGCTTCCAGACACTCGAAACAGTGTCTGGGTTCATAGGGAGTTCTTCGAAAGTGCAAAAGCCGCAAAGTACGCGGATTGCCAACGAAACCCCTGCAAAAAGACTTGGTACATACCAAGCAAACGTGACTAAACTACTGTGCACAAAGTGCAAATCGAATGCCCACGGATTACGAAACTGTCCCCGTTTTCTCAAATTAACTCCGGTGGAGAGAATTAACTTTGTCAAATCCACCAAGGGCTGTTTGAACTGCCTATCCCCAGGACATACTGTGTCGAAGTGCACCAGTTCTTATGACTGCAACAAGTGCCACTCTCGACATAATACGCTCCTGCATGCGGAGTCTCTTCAGACGCAGGCAACCACCAGCCCTAATCAGTATCATGCTGATAATGCTGCCTCAACTTCAAAACAGGCACAAGAGAGACGGGAAGCTGAAAAATCTGTTTCGGCCATAAACAGAAACGTTAAATCCTGCCATGTGCATTCAAGCGCAGGTGTGCTGCTAGGGACAGCTCGAGTAAACATTCATCATAATGGTACAGACTTCCCAGCAAGAGCACTGATTGATTCTGGTTCGGAGTGCTCGTTTATGACAGAACGACTCAAACGCAGAATCAATTTACCGGCAAAAAGGATGCATGCTCAAGTTTCGTGCATCACTAATGCCGTCTCAGCTCAAGTCAAGGAGGCATCCAATATTGAACTCCGTTCACCAGTGGACCCTTGCTTCAGCTTAACAACATCAGTTCTAATTCTAGCCAAACTAACTGGGAATCTGCCATCCTGCCATATCGATGCTACGACTATGCAGGCTTTCCCAGACTTAGTCTTGGCAGATAAGCGATTCTACATCAACGAGGAAGTTGATATTATACTTGGCGGAGACGTATACCCGCAAATTATATTGAGTGGGCTGAAAAAGAATGTACTTAGTACACTTCTCGCCCAAGAAACGGTGTTCGGTTGGATATTAACCGGGCGCATAGAAGCACCGAATCCAACCAGAAATATAGTGTCCTTTTACAGCGAAGTTGCTTTGGACAAAAAGCTGACCGCATTCTAGGAGTTGGAAAATCTTCCAAGAAACAAAAGCCCAAACGCAGATGACAAGTACTGCGAAGATTTATATAGAGAAACTACGAGTCGTAGAGAGGATGGAAGATATGTCGTCTCTCTTCCATTCAGACAGGACTACCCAGATCAGATAAACATAGGAGGGTCTTTTAGGCGGGCGTGTTCACAATTTTTTAGAAATGAGACACGGTTAGCAAAGAACCCGGAATTAGGGAAAGAATATATAAGGGTCCTGTCTGAATACGAGACATTAGGGCATATGCGAAAAGTTACTGCCATTGTACCAGCCGATTCGGCGGACAATTACTTTTTGCCCCATCACGCCGTAGTAAAGGCGGAGAGTACCACCACTAAGGTACGCGTCGTATTCAATGCGTCGAGCCCAACGGCAAATGGCACAAGTTTGAACGACATTCTCCTGCCAGGCCCAGTACTACAATCAGATCTTCCAGTACTTATACTGCGATGGAGACTATATCGCTTCGTTTTCAATAGTGACATCGAAAAGATGTATAGGCAAATTTGGATGAGCGATGATCACGTCAAATTCCAACGGATTATTTACCGAACATCGCCTCAAGAACCCATAAGCCTTTACGAGCTGAAAACGGTCACTTTCGGGGTTAATTGTGCGCCTTATCTGGCAATTAGAACCCTTTTACAACTAGCAGATGAAGTAGAGAGTTCTCACCCTACAGCATCTAGTATATTAAGGGAAGGCATGTACGTAGATGACGTACTAGCGGGGGGACACACACTCGCATCGGCCATTAACGCGAGGAATGAGATTCGACAAGTCTTACTCTCCGCGGGCTTCCCACTACGAAAATGGACTTCGAATACTGAGGAAATTCTCAACGACATCCCAATATCGGATCGGCTGACCGAGGACTTTCTGGCTTTCGAAGATACCAGCACCGTTAAGGCATTGGGCATAAGATGGAATGCCCATTCAGACCTGTTTTACTTTAAAGCAGGGTCACTAGAAGAAAGTGAAAAGTTGACAAAGCGAGCGATTCTATCCGCCATCGCCAGACTCTTCGACCCTTTAGGATGGCTTGCACAAATGGTCATTGTGGCAAAAATTTTGATGCAGAACATCTGGTTAGAGGGCACCGATTGGGATGAACCAGTTTCGTCCAATACATTGGAACGATGGCAAAACTTCAGACATCAATACCACGAAATCGACAACATAAAGATACCACGATGGGTAAACTTTTCACCAGAAGATGAGGTCGAAATACATGGATTCTGCGATGCTTCGGAAAAGGCATACGCTGCAGCTGTCTACATGCGAGTCAAAAGGAATGATGAATCTACTTCTTGCCAAAACCAGAGTAGCACCAGTGAAGACCATCTCACTTCCGCGTTTGGAACTTTGCGGAGCAGTACTGTTAGCGGAAATGATGGAATCAATATTCCGAAACATCAAACTTGGACCAGTGAAACAGTATCTATGGACGGATTCCACCATCGTTTTGGCATGGATAAGGAAACCACCCTGTTCCTGGTCAACATTCGTCGCACACAGGATTACAAAAATCATCGACCTAGTCGGCAGCAAGGACTGGCTTCATGTCAACTCGGAAACGAATCCAGCAGACTTAGGAAGCAGAGGACTACCGGCATCGGATTTGGTCAACAATTCTTTGTGGTGGCAGGGACCTTCTTGGCTACAAGAAGACAATTCCCAATGGCCAGTACAAGAAAAGGAGTATAATACATCCGTGGAGGAAAAGAGAGCGCAGGCCTACGCAATATCAACGCAAAAAGAGATCGAGATTCTTGACCGGTTTTCGAATTTACCGAGGGCTTTGAGGGTACTATCATATATTATTAGATTCTTTCGAAGAACTCATCCCAAGACAAAAGCTTCCTTTCAGGAAAAATCGTGCCTAATCTCATCCGGTGAGATCAAGACCACGACGCAACTCTTGATTAAACTCTATCAGAAGCAACATTATAATGAGGAATATGTAAACTTGAAGGGACAGGTAATCGATAGGAAAAGCGAGATATTGCCACTCAACCCATTCATCGACAAAGATGATATTATTAGGGCGGGTGGTCGTCTTGGAGCGTCTCAAGACCTCGCTTATAACGAGCGCCACCCAATCATACTGCCATACAATTGTAGGTTGACGCGTCTGACTGTACAAATGATACATCAAATCTCCCTCCATGGGGAAAACCAACTGATGCTCCGTCTCATCCGCACCCAATATTGGATTCCGAATGTTAAGAACATGATTAGGGCCACCATCCATAACTGTAAGGTCTGCACCATTTATAAAAAAAGAGCGCAAACCCAACTTATGGGTACCCTTCCTTGCGAACGCACTACTTTCACCCGCGCGTTTACCAATACCGGGGTAGACTTTGCCGGGCCTTTCGACATTAAAAGTTACCGCGGTAGAGGATGTCGATTGTCAAAGGGCTACGTTTGCCTCTTTGTTTGTTTCACGACTAAAGCGATCCATCTGGAAGCGACCAGTGATCTTAGCACCCCATCCTTTCTAGCAGCGTTTTCACGTTTTATCGCTAGACGAGGATGTCCGAGAAACATTTACTCCTACAATGGTACTAACTTTGTCGGCGCTTCACGATCTTTGAGATCTGAATTTAAGGCCTTTATCTTGGAATCCCGAGATAAGACTATTTCCAAATATAGCCATCAAGCCATGACATGGCATTTTATTCCGGCCGGGGCTCCACATATGGGGGGACTCTGGGAGGCGGGAGTGAAGAGCTTCAAAAGCCACTTCAAGAAGTTAGCCTCGCCTCATAAATTCACGCATGAGGAATTCCATACGCTATTGTGCCGGATTGAGGCATGCCTCAACTCGCGGCCACTTAGTCCAGCCTCAAATGAGCCCGCGGACCTGGAACCCTTGACCCCTGGGCACTTCCTGACTGGAAGTCATCTCCTGGCTCCGCCAGAACCCGAGGTGAATGAGAGCCCTGCCTCCATTATTAATAGGTGGCAGAAGCTCAAGGCTCTTCATCAAACCTTCTGCAGGCGATGGAAGGTGGAATACTTATCCGAACTTCACAAACGAGTGAAGTGGAAGCATCCGAAACAAAATATTAAGGTGGGGGATCTCGTTGTCATCAAAGAAGACAACTTGTCTCCCAATGAATGGAGGCTCGGCCGAGTTACCCACGTACACCCCGGCGAAGATAACCGAGTGCGTGTAGTGGACCTCATGACCGAGAAGGGGCAGATCAGAAGACCGTTGGTCAAACTGATTCTGCTCCCTATGGAGGGAATGGCTGGCGAGAGGCCGGGGGCCTCATATTAACCATCCCCTTCCATCACCTCCCAACCGTTTTGACCTCCCCTATCCCAAAATTTTCCACCCTTCACTCGCTACCCTTAACGAGGACACCAGAAAGCCTACCGCAGAAGGGCGATCCATTCTGCCACAGAAAACGCGATTGCACTCGATATCGAGGCCCAAGAAAACCTATCGCAGAAAGGCGGACCAATCTGCCACTGAAAATCTATCCATCTGCCACGACAAGTTGGTAGCAGATGGTCCCACCCTCGTATACATATACATATACCTATACGTTCATATCTTTCAAATATACATATGACAAACAAATATTTTCTCACCCCTATCCTTGGCTCTAGCTCCAATCCCATATTGTCGAGTAGCGCGCTGGAGTTTTACCGCTCACAGCCACCCTCTGTACCGCAACTGCTCCCGTACCTGGAAGTAGGACAAACATTAGTATATTCCAAGGGGATGGACATCTATCTATGCACCAACAAAGTCAATATTCATCTTCAGCCGCCAAAATCGTTAGGTAAACCAGGATATGGCGAACGTGAAGTGAATTTTGGTAATTTGTACCTTGAGGGGACAACTACTAAAACACGTCCGAAATTATCGGGAAAGGTATCAAAAGCCGCGTTTTGACCTTGGTAACACTAATCAGGAAGCGGACTCTCGAGTTTTGGTATCAGTGAAGAGATATTGGAAATCAAAGTTGGAAGATTTCTGTCATCTCATATGGTTGTTGTAATCACAGGTTAGGGTGTTCCGAAAGGTGCAAAAGAACGTCAGTGGGAAATCAACGTGGAAAACAGTGAAAACGGTATTTAAACTGAAATAAATTAACACTTGTGCAATTACCTTTGTGCGATATTCCATTCGCACCATCGAATTTCATCCATCATAAAGGAACACCCAAAGGTCTGCCAAATCCGTAAAAAATTTTCGATTAAGAAAACAAAAAAATTTAGCCAACTGCACTATTGTAGAACACAAAAAAGGCGAAGAAAACACAGTGTGCGTTGTTTGCCACCGAGAAAAGGGAGGTCAAAAGGTGGTTTTGCGTAATTGCCTGGTAGTCGTATTTGCAGGTGCTAAAAAGGGTTTGCTCTTTTACGTTGCGAACATTTTAATTTCAAAATTAGGAGAACAGAGTCGGAATATCCTTGGCGTAGGATGTCCAGTTTTCGAAAGCGACACGTGCATAAGCCTGTACCGGGCACGCGCACAAGTCCACAAACCGGACAAGTAATAACGTCCAACGGCAATCCTTCACTCGATGTCATAGTTGGTGGAGGTTTGCCTGTGGGTTCAATTTGTTTGATTGAGGAAGACAAGTATGTTACGTATTCTAAGGTTCTGGCCAAGTACTTTGTGGCTGAAGGTGTAGTTTCCGGCCAATCAATTTTGCTGGGGAGCTTGGATGATGATCCAAAAGAAATAATGCGTAAACTACCAAAACCACTTAATGATTGTGAAGTAGAACGGGAAAATGCCGCCGAACTGGAAAACGGAGATGCCCCCAAGAATGGCTTACGTATCGCTTGGCGTTACAATGATCTGCCACCTGTAAACTCTGAGCAATCTCCCAGTAAAATAGGGCACCATTTTAATTTGATGGAACAAATGGATAAGGATTTATTAGATTTTGTGGATACATTGCTATGGAATGGGAAAACATTTATAAGTTCAGATGAAAATGAATACGAGGATTATATTGTTTTAGGAGATGAGGAAAACGTGTTGTTCAGAGCTGAGCCTACTGCCCAAAAATATGATACTGATCAAAACACAACTAGCAGCAGTAGTGTAAGCAATACCAGCTGCAAAGAAGGCGATATAGAACAAGAACGCATAGAAGCAGTAGCTGCAGAAATATTATCCAGTCCAACTAATACAAGCGCAGCGGCTAAGAGCTCAAATAGTTCTGATATTAGTTCTCAACAAACGTCCACAACCTCAAACTTAGATAGTAGCAAGAAGTCATCATCCCGCAAACAAAAGGAGAATGTACACACAATATTTAAAAATCCCAAATATTTACGTCTCCTTAAATTAGTACAATCATTTGCTAGAGAGGAAAAATTCACACCAGGCGCCTTGGTGTATCGCAGCCTCGGTCGCATTTGCATAACATCACCGAACAACATTTTCCCTAACATCACTGGGGTCACCGCTTTGGTACGATGAGGATTTTTCGAAGCATATTTTAAAATTTCTTACTGTTCTTAGAGGCATAGTTCGCAATTTAGTATCTGTGTGTTTCATTTCTATGCCGATGAATTTGATCGCCAAAATTGATGAGACGCTAGTGCCGAAAATTCGTAATCTGGTAGACTATGCAATCGAATTAGAATCATTAGCTGGCTTCATAAAGGAGCTGCCTTTAACCGATGCTTCATTTGCTCTGGATTAGAAGTGGATGACTGCCCTTTACTCCATGTTTTACCCTTGGTATGCCGCTTTAGTTTCGAACGAAATTTCCACATTTTAAGTAGCACTAAAAATTGAATCGTGACCTGAAAAGAAAGAAAACGATTAATATTTGCATACAAACTATATGTACATATATGTTTACAGCTTTTTTGGTTCCTAAGTAATTTGCGCTGCTACCGAATCGATACAAAATTTCGGGCAGCGCTAACAAATACTTACCTTCTCCAGATACTTATGCCCATGCGCCGGCCAGGCGATCTTCCACAGCCGCATCTCCATTTGTCCATGTGCACCTGAAAATATAAGAAAAAAAATTAGATTTAATACATTTTACAATAAAATGCAATTTTACTTACCTCTGCTACTGCTGCTGCCCACGCGTGCCGGAAACAAGAAAATAATGAATTGTTCCAATTCTTTCTGCTACGCTAGGGCAGAGAAAATTGGAACAATGAATTTCTTTGTTTCTTTTTCACGATTTTGCAAGGCGTGAGTACGCACATATATGTATGTGTGCAAATCTTCAACCATCACGCCATGCGAGCTCTCATTTACTCGCAAAAAAAATTTGCTAGCATATGTATATATGTATATATGCATAATTTTACCATCACGTTAGTGATGCGATATTTTAGTCACCGGGTACCGAAATCCCGATCTGCCAAAATCGGTACCATTCACTGCGGGATCAATAGGCTAACGAAATCTACGTTCGTACCTGATCGGCGAAGATCCCGCTTCTAGTAAATTAGGAATTAACCTATAAATAATGAATTTTCACACAAAAATTTGGAACATTGGTTTTTTCGAACTACGAAAATTTTTTTTTTGGTTGTTTTTGTTATCCAGTTTTTCTCGGGGTTTTGTTTGTTTTGTTGTTTTCGGAGGGGGCAGGACTGTTTTGCCCACAAAACAACAAAAAATAAACCCTAACAGTCACCACATTCTCACTCTCTACCCAGTTCGGTGCCGAAACCAAGTACCGAAAAAAGCGAAAATGTCGCTGTGTGCACGGCACTGACGCCACTTATGACGGCGACCATGCAAGTAAGAATAAATCTCTGCATGAGGGCCAGTGGCGAATCGAAATACAAGGCGATCAACGTAATCAACTTGTCGCTACCGTGCCGTGCGGGAAAAAATAACCAATTCCCATGTACGGGTAATATGCATTGTAATTCTAAAATTTCATCATAGATCAGAATCGTGCCACATTATATGGCATTGAGAAACCCCGAACGAGGTCGCTCGCCACCCACGTATATGGGCGTCCATACCAATATACCAATATTCAAGGGGATTTTTCTGTTTTTTTTTTTCTTTCTTTTTCGGTCATATGCAGTATGACTCGCTACGCATCCTTGCGCAAGAGGGCCGAACGCCTAGCCGCCCGGTACCCAAAGCCATGCCCGCTGTGTGGCGATAGCCACCCACTGCGTGCGTGCACCCGATACCAGGGGATGGAACCTCTGCAGCGCCTCAAGGAGGTTATCCGGGCGGGCTACTGCGACAACTGTTTGTCGATGGTCCATATTGCCAGGGACTGCACAAGCGACGTCAGGTGCCGACGATGTGGTGGAAAACACCACACCACCCTCCATCTGCCCATGGACGATCAAGTACGCGCGCCTACGCCCTACAAGAGCTGGGCCCAACAAGTCGAAGAGGCCGAACTGGAAGCAGCTACAGTGGACGCGATGGAAGAGGAGATGCTGTCACTCCACGCATCAGAGACAGCCTGGTCGCCAGAAGAAGGCGAGATCACCGAGCCGGTACCGGAACCACGGCCGTTCCGACCGGTCGAAGGGGTACCGGACTCACTGCCGTTCCGGCCCCTTCTAGCTCACGAGCGGCGCGCCTTCCAACGGCGCACCCCGCGGTCACCGCAACGCAACACCCACAACGCCAGCCATCACAACAACACATCCAACCGGACCCCACGACGCGCCCACCGAAATAGCGGCAAACGTCGACTGGCCACTCAGCCGCGCCAGCGACTGCCCATTAATCATCGCCGCACAAATACCGACGAGCGTAGACTGGCCTCCCAGCCGCGCCAGCCACGCATCAACCCGAATTTCGACGGTAGACTGGCCCTTCAGCCGCGCCAGCTACCACGGGTTTCCGGCTTCCGCGACGGTCTCAGCCGTGTCCTTTCCCAAGTGGGCCCTCCGTTGCGCCCCATGACCACTCTCTCGCCTACTGCGATTGTGAAGCTGGAAGTCGGTGGGGGATTGCTCCGCATCCGGGCGATCATTGATGCCTGCTCCCCCCGCACAGTGATCGATCGCAGCTTGGCGGAAGAGTTAGGGCTGCATACGACCCACTCGGGCGGAGAACGCGGCTGCTTCCTCCGAGTCCGCGGGAACCATGGAAACCCGAAAAGTATAACGGCGCACGCGTTATGCGTGTCCAATCTACAGCGGATCAGCCCAGCCCAGAACGTCGACGCCCGAGTCGCCGCTCCTTATGAGCATATTCGGCTGGCTGATCCGCAGTTTTTTATTTCAACGCCGATCCACCTCGTACTAGGTGGGGACGTCTATGCCGACGTCATAACAGCGGGCACTCTTCCACCGTCGTTTGGGCCACTGCTTGCCCAAAGCACGATTTTTGGATTTGTGCTGTCGGGAGCCGTTAGCATGTAAGGCTAGATTTAAGAACAAATAACATTTTTTTTTCTTGTTCTTGTTTTTAATTTAAAGTAAATAAAACCACTTATTTCATGGCAAGAAATATACAGCGTTCTTAGTTTCTAAAGTTTCTTCCTCCTCTCTCTTAGCTCTAGGTGCGATACGATGGAGCCGCCAAACTTCAAACGGCATTTCGGAGGCATACGACTGGGACAGCGCCAGCCGGCACTCACTAGGATAGTTTAAGTCCTTAGCTTAAGAGGAGACGCGGTGGAAAATCCTGGGGCGGGGTAAGATGTTGCGTATCGCAAGGGGGCCGGCATGTTTAGGCGAGATGCCTAAAGTCTTAAAAAATGGGCCACCCTAATGTAACTTTAGCGCCCTTCCAATCACTCACACCAACCCACCCACCTGTGTGGGTATGCATGCATATTCGTGTTTTGTCAGCACACATATACATGCATGGGGGTGTGCATGTGCGGGTTCACCTCCCCTTAAAACCGGAGGATGATTTTCAGGTTCAACGGTTGTCCTCGATCGAAAAACCGTCTACTTTTCCAGAGACAGTCGACACGACCACATCACGGCCAGCCCAGGATTTTTCGCCCGCACCAAGGTAAACTAATTGTTTATAAATTATATTTTTTATAAATATACGGCCACATTTTTTATAACGAGAATTCTCGTTTCTTTTTTCTTTTCTATTTCGAGCACAAATTCGACCGCCGTGCTTTTGAGCCACCGCCGCTCCCAGTTAGCACAACGCTCGAATTTACAGCCACTTTATTATAACAAGGATTCTCGTTTTCTTATTTCTTTCCTTTTATCAAAATTACAATTCGACCGCGGTGCTTTCGAGCCACGGCCGCTCCAGCGAAGCACCACTATCGTAATTGTTCAGAGCATATGTATTCAAATTGTCATTTGCGTTCGTGCATTCACTTGCATGTGTCAAGCTGTTTGAATTTGCCTTATTACTTATAACTGAGCCGCAATGCGGCATTGAGCATGGGAATCGAAGAAGACAATTCTTTACCGATTGATTTGCAACTGTAGAAACAAAAATTAGACTTTCTGAATTAAAGCAAACTACGCATGATTCCAATTATTGAAACAGTTATCCTGTGTGTCCGACAAGGATTTGCTCTCAGAGGTTCCAATTATACGGTAAGAATTTCTGAAGACGAACCGTTGACGAATGATGAACCTTAGAGCTCTCTTAAGATATCGAGCCAAAACTGATGAGCAGTTGAAAAAACACCTAAGTGATTCACCAAAGAATACTATGTACATAAGCAACCGCGTCCAGATGGAATAATCAACATTTGTCACCACCTCATTATGAGTTACAACATCGATCGAGTGAACAAATCGAAGGGCTTTTCTTTTCTCGGAGATGACACGCCAGACATTGCAGGAGTAGAACAAAGTTCGATTTGCATTCGCTACTTGGATAAATGCGGCGAAAAGTTTATCATTCAGGAAGATTTTTTGTGTTTTATTCCTATCACCGATTTCACTGGAATGGAAATAGGAACTGCTTACGTTGATTTCGTAAAATATTCCGGACTGGATTGCACGTATTTCTTCGGGCAAGGATATGACGGTGCGAGAGCGGTTAGCGGAGAGTTCCAAGGGGCTCAAGCTGTTGTCAGAAAAACTTATCCACTCGCGCTCTACTCCCATTGTGCTTCTCATAGCTTCAATTTGGCGGTAAGCTCAGCGTGCAATATAACGGGAATAAAAAATTGTGTGGGAGTTCTAGAGAATACCCATTCCTTCTTCATTTATCCGAAACGCCAAAATGCCCTTCAGGATGCGATAAGTGAAAATGAACATCTATCGGAAACTCGAGTGAAGAAATTGAAAAAATTTTGTAAAACCATTTGCAACCAGCAGTAATTCGCGCTCTTGAAGGGATTTCCACCAACTGGAAAGACCCAACGACTTCGTCTGGAGCTTTCCAACTGCTTTCAGCTATAAAAACCGCAAATTTCCAGATATCCTTGCATATTTTGAGCTCGGTGCACTGTCTCACATTGTCTCTGAGTCGAGTACTTTAAGGAGAAAATCAAGAACTGGGAGAGTTCAGACAAATTTTCAAAACCGTGAGCGAAATTAGCGAGCAATACGAAATTGAATTGCGAAAACCAAGGATTGCGTCGAAACACCCCCAACGTTCCAACGTACAAACTGATTCAGTTGAAGATTATTTCCGTATAACAATCTAGTACATACCGTACATTGATTCGTTTCTGACACAATTGCAAGATCGATTCTTAAATCACCGCAATATTTTATCAAATTTCGCTTGCCTTTTTCCCAACAAAATGAAAATTTTCGAAGAAGAGTCCTGCGCTCAACTATTTCAATCATACTGCTCATTTTTGCACGACGATTCCCGTGACATCTGGGTGAACGAAGTAGAGCTTTGGCGGAAGCTCATTGCCGGAACGGAAAGAAAAAACTCCCTTGAAGCACTCGATATTTGTAATGAAGAAGCGTTTCCAAATGTTAACCAAATGCTTCTCGTTATGGCAGTTTTGCCTGTGACAAAAGCGACGAATGAACGATCCTTCTCAACTTTGCGATGACTAAAAACGTATTTGAGATCAACAATGTCTGAAGATCATCTGAACGACTTAGCCTCACTCAATGTACATCGCGATGTCAAAATCGAACCGCAAATAATTTTGAAAGAGTTTTTTTTTCAGTACCTCGAAGAGTTGATGTATTAAATAATTGTAACTAAACATGACTTTTGACAATAAAATTTCCGTACTCCGAAAATAAATTTGTTATCTCGATGCTACGCAATAGTAATATACCACTTGTGTAATCCAGCAGATAAGTCGAAAGCCTTTGCTTTACGGCAGATTGCCGTATGATATTTTGGCGCCGTAGGTGACAGTAATAGTGTTGCCAGTCGTAGATACTATATCTGAGTAGGCGCTAGAGAATCGCTGACCGTAGGACGCTCCAGAACGTGAACAACAAGGGGCCACAAAAGTTATGAAGAAACTAATAGGCCTATGGGTCTATTGTGCAAACATCTTTTGAATGAAGGACATTGAATAGAATGTGAACATTTAAAGTCCCTTGGTTGGGTCATTCCGGTACAGAGAACCGGTTGTCGTGGGAATGAATTCAATTCCATGTGACTACCTTCGCTTGTATTGTCTACGCAAGGGAATGCAGGAGATTGGTGGACATTGTTCAGGTTGAGGTACATTTCATCACACCATAAGGATTCCATGCTACAATCAAAATAAGCACAAATATCTGCTGTTACACCCGGCGAAATTAAGCGTCCCATATAAAGAGCAAAGACCTTGAAGGCGTTAGGTTCTCCATTTACGATGTTTGTCAGGAGGAGGCAGGGAAAAAGCTCAAGGTAAAATATTGCAATATTAAATTTTGTCAATAACTGCGCCGAACTGCAGCCGTAAAGTTTGTCGGCCACCAATCCGCATGACTATGGAAAGGCAGTCTAAAACCAAAGGACCATCGTTCTCTAGTCAATAATCTAACCTGACGGTGAACATAACAATAGAGATAAAACAGTTTCACACAAGCCTGGTTAGGATGGTTTGGCATAACGGCCAGTCATGTATTTCCTAAAATTCAAGTCTTCGTTCCTGAGTAGCATGCCGTTACTTGCGCTATACTGCTCCGGACAACAAAAGACAGGATATATTACAAATAAACACATACATGGCTTATACATGGATCACAGTATACAGTAGACCAGATAAGCAAAACAAACAAATGTAAATATGCTTATTTGACAAATTCATTTCATTTCTGTCTAAAAGGTGTAATTTGCCTTAACCAAACATACAGTTTTATAAAATTTCCGTGAATGTTATAAACTTTTAATATTATAGAAAAAGACAAATGCTAATAATTCGTGTTTCTTATATAAGAATGCTAAATTCCCTGAATATGTTATTGGTATATATGAAAAACAAGGTGAAAGTCGCATTTGGAGCATCATTACCACCCACATCACACATTTGCGAAAAAAATGTTAGTCCAAACTAGTTTTATTTTTCAGGCATGAACTGGAAATGCCTATGTCCTGACCAAGAAGACCCATGTTTGATACTTGGCACAACTCTGGCGATTAGAAGATGGAATAACTGTCATTCAAATTTAGCGGGTTCTTGAAAATATATGTACGTAGGGAGAAAATGCCGTGAACAAGTTTCAGGTGACAAGAAAGTTTACTCGTTGAAGTAAAGATTCTGTGGTTGTTTTGGTCGTACCTTAAGTTAGTTTCCCACATTCAAAAAATACATTCAGGGCAGGACTCAGAAAGCACCGTTCAAACACAAACAGAGTAAGATCGGTTTATATTTAAAAGGCAGGGTTGAACTTCCAATTACGAACGTCCGGTTAATATGATAGAATGGTTTATTTTCCTCACTACCGAATAGTGTCTACTTATTTATTTGCTCTCTCTTGCATTTATCTACACTCATATATGTACATATATTGGAATCCAGGTATTCCAGTATTTGGTATTGGTATTTTTATGCTATCAAAGATGAGAAGCATCATCCAATAACTACCTAGAAACAGTGCATTAAAACAGCCTTTTGCTTTAAAATTGATATAAAAAATTATCCGGTCGGTTCAAATGGGTTAATGACTTAAAGATCGTCGAACCCTTCTTTTTCTCTTCTTCTTCTTTATATGGTCACCTAACCGTCTGGTGGATTGATTTGACCGCTAGTCGTTTATTCGTTGCGCCAGTTGGAGCCTCTGCTTCCACCGGCGGGTGCCGATAAGAATACATTCTTGGCCGAAACATCTTCGTTCGTTCGCATAACGTGACCTAGCCACCGAAGCCGCTGAACTTCGCAGCTTATCTTTAAATGTAACTTTTCTCTCGCATACTCCCAGAGCCGCCTCGTCAGATGTTGTTAGTGTCCACGCTTCTGCACAATATAGGACGGGTCCGCTTAGTGACTTATAGAGTATTATTTTCGTTCCTCGACAGACGACTTAACTTCTCAATTGTCTACTCAGAAAAAGAAGCTACGCTCTTCGAAGAGCGTGTAAAGTATGGTGAAGGCGTACCGTTGTCAAACACCGGCAAATCACGCAAACGGTGAACGCTGCGATGGTAGAAACTCACACTAATACATGCTGTACACGGCGGGATAACAGAAAATGGGGCAGAGACGACTGCGGTAACACCGGAACTCTCTTACCCATCCTCAGGGGATAGTCAAACGGGGATACTGTATCAAACAACTCAATACATGTGTGAAGAGGATTATAAAATAGCTGTGTGGCCGGAGAAGCGTTCGGCGGACTTCCTGAGACAGAAGGACCCAACTTGGCTCCAGTAATCCTTCATGGATGAGGGTTTCAAGGCGGGGTTTTAAGGAAAGGCGTACTCCTAGCCGACTGTGGTAACGAGAGTACGGCCGACTGCTTGGCGAGTGTGGTACCGAGCCTGAGTGGTACAGAAGATCGTACGAGTTGTCAATAGGGGTACTTAGAGCGCAAAACGAGGGTCTGAGCACGTAGATGTGGCGTATTATCAATAGAAAGGTTGAGGATACGGGTCTTCATCTAAACTTAGATGTGAACGAAGACTCAATACAACGGGATAGGAAGGCTGGCTTAAGGCTAAACTATAGGTTTATTTTTGTTTTTAAGAGGCCCTGCGAACAGAAGGCATCAAGTAAATTAATTGCCTCCCCTGAAGCAGCACATGAAGGGAAAGTAGAGAAACCTAATGAGGTTGGCACCTCATAAGGGACTGAAGACTCCTGTTTGATTGTTTCCTAACCAGAGGACCACTTTATAGTGGCATCACCTGAAACACCTGAGAGACCGCAGCGCTGTACAACTGGCCTGGGTTTCTGGTCATAGAGTGTTGAAGGAAATGAGCAGGCGGATAACTTAGCGAGGATCGCAACTACAGTAATACTAATTGGCCCCGACCCGCTGCTACCAGTTGGTCCACATCTAAGAAGAGAATGTCTAAGGAAAGAGGAGAGGCATAATACGCCAGGTTTAAGACAGGCAAAGTTACTCTTGGGGGTCATAACACAACTCGCTTCAGAATTTTCACAGGTGTTCTTACAGGACACTGCAGGGTCAGTTTGTTTTTGTTCCAAAACTATTATTTTAATTTCTTTTCGAAAGCAATTTTGCTATCGAATGAAATTTTTTTAATAAAACTATACCAAATAAGCAATTTTACGAAATGCGTATTCAGTTAACGGGAAACGCAACACGCCCGATGTATCCAGTTTTCGAACATTACTATTATTATCATTTTTATTCGTTGTTTTGACGATAGATATGTAAGCTTTTTCTGTTTGCCTAAAAATTCATTTCAATTGAAAGCAACAAAAAATTTAATTGCTGGCTCTCAATCGACACGTTCAAATTGGTTTTTAAAGGAAATTTCTAATTTGTAAAAAATGTGATTGATTTTTTTATTTATATGTTGCTAAGCTCTTAAGAAGATTTAATATCTTTCATTATTAAAAGGAGATTCGAGTCCCTAGGTAGTTAAGGTAGTTTAGACTATTCGTTTAGATGCTTCTTTGGATAAGTGCGGAAGCTTTTTTTGGAGTGCAGCAGTAAAGCAAAATATACTTTATTTCTCAACAATTATAAATGTAATACTATTGTAATTTTTCAATCTAATCAAACTCGTAATGTTTCTTAACCATGAAAACTTTGTAAAGAAAATGATTTTCCGCTAACTTTACGAGTTTTACACAGGATACAAGCTTTACGAGTATTACCTAGTTTGAATTCTTTATCTAAAATTTTTCGGTTGTATTGTATCCCTGTTGATCAGCTTTTTGGCGTGCTTTTGCAAGTTTGGCAGATAGCTCGGAAGACCGAATCGTCTTGTACTATAAGTAGAACAAAAATTATTTTATTTAAAGTTTTTTTTTAATTTTTACAATAAAAATTTACTTACTTCGCATATGTTCTTTTGCAAGACAATCTGCGATATCAGACGCCTACTTTCTTGTTGACCAAAATATCCTTCAATTACGTAAGATGATAGCGTGAACAGTGCCTCGCCATTCAATTTTCTCAACTTGGCTATTATAACATCTGAAAAGCCTTTTGCCCGTAACCATTCTTCCACTTCTTTTGGCGATGAATGTTGAGTGATGTAAATATTTGGCGTTGTTAATATTTCTAAGTCTTTGCGACGCTCTCGTTGATAGAGAGCTGCACGCAATTCTTCATTGATTGTTCCTTGTAGAATTAACAGTTCGTCGTTGTTTTCGTTATCATTGCGAGAACGAATTGCTGCATTAAATATACAAAAAATACACAAACATATAAACCAAATGCAAATAAATTTTACATTAAAGGAAAGAATATGAATTTAAAAATAATATTCTTGGTCGCGTGGTGACCGCAAGTGAAAGGCTTATTACTTGTTCTTCTTGTTTGTAACTCCCCGTGGACTTTAGGATGTCATTAAAAAGAAATTTAAAAATATTGTGTTTTCAAATTTTTGAAAATCAATTTAAAAAATTTTGTTATATTGACTGGCCGAAAGCTGAAAGAGGCACCTACCAACTCAGTTTGGATGTCGTTTAGAGGCCCCCTATGGTTCCGCAGATCCAACAGGTGGGTAATGTGGTGCCCTTGCTCATTACAAAGGCGTATGTTGTGATGATTAGGTTTACGACAGTTCACCAGAAACTGACTGTTCAGCATTTCCTTGTGCTCACTAACATTTAGCAATTTAGCCTCCCGTTGGAGGGGAGACTCTGGCACTATAAGAAGACATCTCGTAGAAGTTCTGATTGCCGTATTTTGGCAGACTTGTAGCTTCATCTAGCTGCAGTGCTTATGTGTGCCGCCCATATTGGCAACGCATTATCAACTAACTGCCGCCCACTAAGCTAATACGGGCCCAGCAACGTTTCTTTGCCTTTATCATATCGTCCAATTTCGCTCCTTTCGCCGGTTGGGAAGACTCTTGGGACAGTACTGCTTATCCATTATACCGCAAACCCGCACCTGAAGGTGATTTCGAAATTGTATAACATCATCATCACTACACATACATATGAATACCGGTCTGTACCAACACAGCCCTAACCATAGAACGGTCCTCGTGGAACTTGGCATTGCTCATTGATGGCCTAAGAAGTTATCTAAATGGACGGCAAGCGGCGGTTAGTTTTAAGAATGTAAATTAAAGTAATGTAAATCTAGTGCCACAGGGTGGTGTTCTATCCCTTATCAGGTTTAATTTCTGCTTATCGAGGTTTCCCCTCCACTTATGCGCTCTGTAGAATGACCAACAGTTTTCAAGTTTTTTAACTAGCTAAATCTGGCACTGTGTGAAATACACGTTGATGGCATTGAGCTACCGACTTTCAAGCACCCTGTGGTGTGACGTTTGAAAAGTCTCACTTTGGTTACTCATTCCTCCCCAATAGTCTCAAAGTTATCAAGTAGCACCAAGATCCTCAAATCACGCGAGTCAGCACTTGGGGTAAAGATAAAGTAGCGTTCATAGGCGACATAAGCCAAGACAAGAGTTGCACTTGACCGATCCCTCCGGCGCAAATAGCCTAAACAGGTGAACGTGGAGGGGGAGGGTATGGGTGCGAGAGAAGGTTGGTGGTAACATGCAATGCAATCGGCTACGCGTTAACAATATGATCGCCAAGTTTACATGTTAGATGAAGGCCGGAACATCATTTCAAGAGCGAGCCAAAATGCTCAGGTTTACATATCTCTCCCAGTAAATGCCCACAATCCCATCCCTTAAAACTGGTAAACCTGCTTGGTAACCGGGAACGATTAAAAACTCTTGGCGGTTCCCTACAGGATACATTAACCTTTTTTCATTTAAGCCGTGAGGAATGAGATTAGTACGAGGTGCTAGAGCCGGAGCGCAAAAACATTGTAATCAAAATATTAATCAAATCACAATATTAATCAGAAGCCGGGTAACAGCAGTAGCCAGATTTTCGTCTGTGAAAGATATTTAAAACATATATCAGCAATTTAATTCTTATTTACTAATTTTATACTGAAAATAATACCTTAATTTAATATATATATATATAGAAAATACATTGAATAAATAAACAAATTGGTTATTTGCCGATTTTCAATAATTTCAAAGAAGTAAAGGTCAGAGCAAAAAGGATGTTCAATAAAAATTGATTTCGATTTTGGTCAGCTAATTTAAAAAAGCTCTTAGTATAGCAAAATTGATCAATTTTCGTGGTGTAATAATTACACCATCAAAAGTGATTTATATTGTTAATTGACATTAAAGAAAAATTAAAACGATATGCCCAGCGATGGTAAAAAGTGATTTCATATTCCTTTTCACTTTTACATTTTTAATTACCAAATTCGCCGTGCTGTCGCCATGTAAATAAATTTACACTGTGAATGAATTCGCCTTCTTTTGAGAAGGCGGAATTGACATGTTTCAACTCTTTCTCACGCAACCGTCTCAGTTGATTCACCACCCGTCCATATGTTTCAACTAATTTCAGATTTTTCCAACTTAATTGACCCACCACCATTCTCAGCGCTGTTAAATGCATGTTCTCTGCTATATGTATGTTTGCAAATAAATTATCTGCTGTTATCATTTATTTTAGCGTACTTGAACAATTGTTGGCAAAATAAACCATTTTGTTTTGTAATTTAATTTCTTTGTTTTATTTATAATTAGTATCAATAAGGTAGTTTATAAATATTTAATCATTTTGTAAATTTCATCATGAAATTGAGGGACAAAGATCTGCGTTTTTGGTTGTACTGCTTGCTTATTGTTAAGTACCAAATTAGACGGCGTTTCATCTAAACTATCTTTGGTGTAGAGCGTAGCGCCATGGTCGTGGCTTTTTCTTTTCTTTTGTTTTTTCTTTGACCCATCAAGTAAATCAAATATTGACAATTGAGCTTTTTTTAATTGGGTCAATGGATAATTGCGCCAAATTAGGCAATTATCTGACAAGTGTCAAATAAGTTTTCTAGGAAAGTGCGGATGATCGCGATCGTTTCGGCATAAAGTACAAAAGTATTTAAAAAATTTTAATAATAAGCATATATTGATCATTTGTAAACTTAAAAAACAAATAAATGTGTATTAAAATCTATGTATTTAATTTTTTCTTAATTTGAACAAAAAATTATGGTATGCCATTTCAAAGCCCGTTCAATTCCAGCAAATAAAGTGCAAGTCTCTTATAAATCCCCCTGATTTTTGACAATTCCATAAACGCATTCGATTATTTCAGTAAATGACCTACAACAAATCCCTTTCCTTCAAAAGGCGAACGACCTTAATTGACTTGAAAACAAATTTCTGGTTTTGTTTTTGTCTTGTTCTTCTTGTTATGTTTGTTGGTCAGACGAAGGCGGCCCTGCAAAAAACGGAAATACTCCGTTTCATACTCCATAGAATACTCCTAAAGGAGTATCAGAGTACTCCAACACATATCCTCATTCATATAAAAAAGGTGGTCCAATTTACATGGCAATGTCCGGTGATTGGATCACCTAATCCATCTCGGAGTACTCCGTTTCTTTGCTTTTGAATACTCTATAGACCACCTACGTGAGAGTACTCTCAAAATACCCCCATGGGATTATTCTATAGAGTATTCAACAGCAAAGCGAGAGCGGGAGTAGGTGGTCCTCAAAAGAACACATACTCCCTTCTCGCTTTCGTCTAGAATACTCTATAGAGTAATCTTTTGGCAGCATTTTCAAAGTACTCCAACGTAGGTGCTCTATAGACTATTCAGAAGCAAAGTAAATGGTACTCCGAATAGGATTAGGTGATCCAATCACCGGACATTGCCATGTAAATTGGACCACCTTTTTTATATGAATGAGGATAAGTGTTGGAGTACTCTGATGCTCCAACGTTTTTTACCAAATCGCCAAAAAGTTTGTCTTTTGTCTAGATTTTTTGCAGGTTTGATTTTTTGTGTCTTCTTCTTCTTGTTATATTTGTTGCTAAGACGAAGACGGGTGGAAACAAGAAGCATATTTCTGAAACAATATATGTGCATGTGTTTATGCACCATGCGTGGTACAAAAGAAATATTTACATATGGGTTAGGATCATTAATTTATTTGAATATTTTTGAACAGGCATCTGCATATTTTTATGATTGCTTGGTAGCATGGAAGTGTGGAGAGCAAATTATTTATGTTCAGTGTGCTTCTTCAATTTCAACTTTCCTTGATTTTAAATTATCAAATTTTGTAAGATTTTGGCAATTATGGACATTGAAATTTGTCTTCTTGTTCTTCTTCAATTCGATCTCTAGATGAGAAGAATGCGGGCATGGAATTTTTTCAAGCCAATATATTCAATGTGTTGGTATTCTCATATGTGAGCAAGACTTGTATATGTATGTGTAATGGACATCAAAAATCTTTTCATATTTTTGGCTGACACCTACATTTTTTTATGGTCACTTAGTGTAACAAAAGTTTTCGATGGTTCTAGTCTTTTGCTTTCGCCATTCATTCCCTGCAAAAAATGCGATTAGTCTAGGATCAATCCGGGACGAGTCGCAAAGGAGGATGCGACTAATACCAGTTCTGATCACTTTGGAGGATGGGGCCGTGTGCAGAAGTCCACGCAAGTGGGGAAAGTTTCTGATCGCCATTCACCTGGGAATGGCCAGAGAGATTCTTTTGCATGCGGTTCAAGCAGCTCGCTACTTCCGGGCTTTGCGCCCAAGTATCCTCTGGGTAACCACCGAACACCCGTTTGGTGGTGAGCTAAACGTTAGAAGGCGACAACCTGGTAAGGCCACTCCGACATAATCGGTTTAAGGGCTTGCTGGGGGGTTCAAACAGCAGCGTCTGATCACCATGTGGTGCGCCTGCAAGCGGGCGTCTGTCTTGGATCAAGCGGCTCGCTATACAAACGTGTAATATAATTCAACCTCCCGTGAAACGGGTTGTGCGTTGGGTTTGGGACCCACCACATAAAACAACGTTCCAATGAAATTCAACAACAGAGCCTCGGATATGAGAACCCCTTTTTTAGATGACAACACCCGCAAACGAAATAAGGATTATGAGATAAGGGCATGTACCTGGAATGTCCGGTCCCTTAATGGGGAAGGTGCCGCTGCCCGGCTGGTTGAGGTCCTGAGGAAAGCAAAAGCTGACATCACCGCCATACAAGAGATGCGATGGACGGGGCGAGGAAACACGATCAAAACACCTTGCAACATCTACTGGAGTGGACAAGCGCAGATTCGGCGTGCGATTTGTGGTGGGAGAGAGACTCCGTCACCGAGTACTGTTGTTCACACCCGTGAACGAGCGCCTCGCCGCAATCCGCATAAAAGTACGATTTTTCACCATTTCGTTTATCTGCGCTCATGCACCGACGGAAGAGAAGGACGACGTGGAAAAGGATGCATTCTACGAGCGCCTAGAAGAAGCATACGAGCGCTGCTCCCGTCATGATATCAAAGTCGTGCTTGGCGAATTTAACGCCAGGGTGGGTAAGGAGGGTGTATCTGGCCCCACTGTCGGGAAGTTCAGTCTCCACGATCAGACTTCGCCAAATGGATTCAGGCTGGTCGACTTCGCCGGTGCCCGAAACATGGTCATATCCAGCACTAGGTTTATGCACAAGAAGATCCATCAGGCTACATGGCTGTCCCCCGATCGAAAAACACGCAACCAGATCGACCATGGTAGACGGACGGCATGCTTCCAGCGTTTTAGATGTTCGCACAATACGAGGACCTAACATCGACTCTGATCACTACCTAGTAGCAGCCAAGATTCGTACCCGCCTCTGTACGACAAAACATGCGCAAAAAAAGCGCAGGAAAAAGCTTGACGTCGAAAAGCTGCAATCCCAACAGACCGCCAAATATTTCGCAGATCGCCTCTCACACCTGCTCTCCGAGAGCACACTTCAACCTAGTGGAATGCATGAGCAGTGGGAGCATATCTCAGGAGCACTCGGTACCGCAGCCGAAGAAGGAATTGGTTTCCGGCGAACGCGAAGAAACAACTGGTATGATGATGAAGAGTGTCGCGCTGCAACGGAAAGAAAGGACGAAGCCTACAAGGCATAGCTGAGATCGAATGCAACGACGAGTGTGTGTGAACACTACCGCGAGTTGAAGAGGGAAGCGAGGCGGCTTTTCCGGGCGAAAAAAAGAGAGGCAGAAAAGCGTGAAATAACGGAGCTTGAGATGCTGGCCAACGGGAATAATGCCCGAAAATCCTATCAAAAAATTCAGCGAATGACAAAAGGTTTTAAACCCGGGGCAAATACCTGTAATAATGAGAACGGCGACATGGTGGCCGATGTTCAGAGAGCACTCAGAATATGGAGGGATCACTTCTCTGCCCTTTTAAATGGAGAAACTGAGCAAGAATCCAGAGAAGATGCCGAACCCGAGCCCACAATCGAAGATGATGGAATTGACGTTCCACAACCCGACTATAATGAGGTGCGAATAGCAATATACGGGTTGAAAAACAATAAAGCAGCTGGCGCTGATGGTTTGCCTGCTGAGCTATTCAAACACGGAGGTGAGGAGCTGGTAAGGCGCACGCATCAGCTTCTATGCGGAATATGGTCGGATGAATGCATGCCTGAAGACTGGAATCTAAATGTTCTCTGCCCAATACACAAAAAGGGCGATCCTGCAAACTGCGCCAACTATCGCAAAATCAGCCTTTTGAATATCGCATATAAGATCCTATCAAGCGTATTGTGCGAAATACTGAAGCCTGATGTGAACAGACTGATAGGACCTTATCAGTGTGGCTTCAGACCTGGTAAATCTATCATCGACCAGATTTTTACAATACGCCAAATCTTGGAAAAAACCCGTGAAAAAAGAACTCTTTGCTGATTTTAAAGCCGCTTTCGATAGCACGAAAAGGAGCTGCCTATATGCCGCTATGTCTGAATTTGGTTTCCCCGCAAAACTTATACGGCTATGCAAAATGACCTTGAGCAACACCGCCAGCTCGGTCAGAATTGGGAAGTACCTCTCCGAGCCGCTCGAAAATAAACGAGGTTTCAGACAGGGTGACCCCCTATCGCGCGATTTCTTTAATTTAATGCTGGAGAAAATAATACAAGCTGTGGAACTTAACCGCGCTGGAACAATATTTTATAAAAGCGTGCAACTGTTGGCATATGCTGACAATATTGATATCATTAGCCTTAACAACCGCGCTGTAACTTCTGCTTACTCCAAATTAGAAAAAGAAGCGAAGAAAATGGGATTGGTGGTGAACGAGGGCAAAACGAAATACCTTCTGTCATCATGCAAATAGTCAGCGCACTCGCGCCTTGGCAACCAAGCCACTGTTGGCAGCAATAATTTCGAAATAGTAAAGGACTTCGTTTACCTGGGAACCAGCATTAACACCAACAATAATGTTAGCCTAGAAATCCGACGAAGAATTACTCTTGCAAACAAATGCTACTTCGGACTGAGTAGGCAATTGAAAAGTAAAGTCCTCTCTCGAAGAACGAAAATAACACTCTACAAGGCACTCATCGCACCCGTTCTGCTATATGGTGCAAAAGCGTGGACACGAACAACATCTGATGAGGCGGCTCTGGGAGTATTCGAGAGAAAGGTTCATCGAAAGATTTGCGGACCTCTACACGTTGGCGAGGCGAGTACCGAAGAAGATTTAATGATGAGCTGTATGAACTTTACGCAAACGCCGACATAGTTCAGCAAATTAAAACACAGCGGCTTCGCTGGCTAGGCCACGTAGTGCGAATGAGCGAAGATGCTCCAGCCCAGAAGGTATTCTTATCGGCACCCGCCGGTGGAAGCAAGGGAAGAGGGAGACCACCACTCCGATGGAAGGACCAATTGGAGACCGATTTGCGATCCCGCGGTGTTTCCAATTGGCGCCAGTTGGCGCAACGAAGAAACGACTGTCGAGCTATGTTGGACGGTCAAAATCGCCCAGGCGGTTAGATGACCATTTAAAGAAAAAAGATCACTTTGCATGGGTTGAACTGTTCACATTTGTTTGAGCATGTCCTATTGCGAGACCAATTGTACCTATTTATACCCGAACGGGTACGAAAGGACTAATCCACTTTTTACTCAAACGTGTACTTTTAACTTATATTAGAGGAAAAATTACAACGTTATGCACAGCGATGGTATGGGATGACATGTTTCGAAATGCCCAACTTCTCATCAGACCCCTTCTCGGACACTGAGATACGAACCCAAGTCTCTGCAGCAAAGCCGCTGTTAGAGTACTCTAACAACTAAGCTATGATGCCCTGTAGCGTCACGATGCATTTTTCCTCTAATGTGTCATTTGCTTATTTCTTTTATACATTCTTTGGTACATATATTTTATATGTCAACTCAAGGAAAGTGGAATATTTTTAGGCGCGTTCATAGAACAGTTTTAGATACAGAAGGGCTTTTTTGCATATCAACACTTCCGTGTTATTTGTTATGCACCCGCACTGTACCTGTAACAATTATAGTTATGGTGATTGTTGTTGGAGCAAAGCTCGAATTTTTATGTTTTGTTTGTTAATTGATATTAGAGGAAAAATTACAACGTTATGCACAGCGATGGTATGGGATGACATGTTTCGAAGTGCCCAACTTTTCATCAGACCCCTTCTCGGACACTGAGATACGAACCCAAGTGTCTGCACCAAAGCCGCTGTTAGAGTACTCTAACAACTAAGCTATGATGCCCTGCAGCGTCACGATGCATTTTTCCTCTAATGTGCCATTTGCTTATTCCTTTTATACATTCTTTGGTACATATATTTTATACAAGGTGGCGCAAAATTAATCCTCCTATCAGAAAATGCTATAAATTTTGCGATTGGCCCCTAAAGTCAGTTCTGTTTTGACATTTGTGTAGTAAACACATGCGAAATACACGTTAATAAACAATGTTACGCTACACTGCTCCATAACGCGGAATATTGCTGACTATTTATTTGACCAATAATCGGTCGGTGAAAAACGGTTACTGCGCAAAAGTAATCCTCCTATCAGAAAATGCTATAAATTTTGCGATTGGCCCCTAAAGTCAGTTCTGTTTTGACATTTGTGTAGTAAACACATGCGAAATACACGTTAATAAACAATGTTACGCTACACTGCTCCAGAACGCGGAATATTGCTGGCTATTTATTTGACCAATAATCGGTCGGGGCCAAACGGTTACTGTGAATGGTGAGCGCTACAGAGCAATGATCAATGAGTTCTTTTTGCCGCAACTTGATGAATTGGGATTGGAAAACATGTGGTTCCAACAAGACGGTGCAACAGCACACACTGCACGTGCCACAACCGATATGCTGAACATCGGAAGCTAACTTTTGCGCCACCTTGTATGTCAATTCAAGGAAAGTGGAATATTTGTAGGCGCGTTCATAGAACAGTTTTAGATACAGAAGGGCTTTTTTGCATATCAACACTTCCGTGTTATTTGTTATGCACCCGCACTGTACCTGACACTTGGGTTCGTATCTCAGTGTCCGAGAAGGGGTCTGATGAGAGGTTGGGCACTTCGAAACATGTCATCCCATACCAGCGCTGTGCATAACGTTGTAATTTTTCCTCTAATATCAATTAACAAACAAAACATAAAAATTCGAGCTTTGCTCCAACAACAATCACCATAACTATAATTGGGTTCGTATCTCAGTGTCCGAGAAGGCGTCTGATGAGAAGTTGGGCACTTCGAAACATGTCATCCCATACCAGCGCTGTGCATAACGTTGTAATTTTTCCTCTAATATCAATTAACAAACAAAACATAAAAATTGGAGCTTTGCTCCAACAACAATCACCATAACTATAATTGGGTTCGTATCTCAGTGTCCGAGGAGGCGTCTGATGAGAAGTTGGTCACTTCGAAACATGTCATCCCATACCAGCGCTGTGCATAACGTTGTAATTTTTCCTCTAATATCAATTAACAAACAAAACATAAAAATTCGAGCTTTGCTCCAACAACAATCACCATAACTATAATTGGGTTCGTATCTCAGTGTCCGAGAAGGCGTCTGATGAGAAGTTGGGCACTTCGAAACATGTCATCCCATACCATCGCTGTGCATAACGTTGTAATTTTTCCTCTAATATCAATTAACAAACAAAACATAAAAATTCGAGCTTTACTCCAACAACAATCACCGTGTACTTTTAACTCCTATAAGTATGCTACAAAAACTGAAATTGGCTTACAACCCTATAAGCATGATACATTATACTTATGTATATTGAATTATAACCAACTGTAGATTAAAGAGATTAGTGACACGAAGTTTTTGCAAAAGTACAACACTACGCACATATACAAGGTGGCGCAAAAGTAAACTTTCGATGTTCAGCATATCAGTTGTGGCACGTGCAGTGTGTGCTGTTGCACCGTCTTGTTGGAACCACATGTTTTCCAATCCCAATTCATCAAGTTGCGGCAAAAAGAACTCGTTGATCATTGCTCTGTAGCGCTCACCATTCACAGTAACCGTTTGGCCCCGACCGATTATTGGTCAAATAAATAGTCAGCAATATTTCGCGTTCTGGAGCAGTGTAGCGTAACATTGTTTATTAACGTGTATTTCGCATGTGTTTACTACACAAATGTCAAAACAGAACTGACTTTAGGGGCCAATCGCAAAATTTATAGCATTTTCTGATAGGAGGATTACTTTTGCGCAGTAAGCGTTTTTCACCGACCGATTATTGGTCAAATAAATATTCAGCAATATTCCGCGTTCTGGAGCAGTGTAGCGTAACATTGTTTATTAACGTGCATTTTGCATGTGTTTACTACACAAATGTCAAAACAGAACTGACTTTAGGGGCCAATCGCAAAATTTGTAGCATTTTCTGATAGGACGATTACTTTTGCGCCACCTTGTATATGAAGTACAAGTGTACATCATTGCGCACGTCAATATCCACGAATTTGTTGTTGTATATTTTGAAGCACGAAGAAGAAGACAAATTTCAATAGCGACAATTGTACATTATGACACACATTTATATGTCCGCAATTTTTTCTTAATGTGAATCGATGTGTGCTGGATCGTATTTAGATCGTGACGGGGAAGAGGGGAGTATGAAACGGATATGTTCTTTGCACATTATGACGCGCATACATATGCTGGCATTTATATGACAATATGTGTGCTAGGAATATTTGCAGCGCGAAGAAGACAAATTAAAATATGCTTGCAGCATGAGGGCATGCCATTTTTTTATCAGCGCCTAGTGAATACGGCTGGTTTAGCTATTTTGCTGATTTTTGCAGAATCATCTCGAACAAAAGAAAAAATGAAGAATGTCAAAATGAAATTGGCTATTTTGGCGCAATTATATTGATTGATTTATCAAAGAAATATAAGCTGACAGGTGCATTCGAACTCGCAAAACTTAGAAAAAATAAATTCCGAGGTCTTAACAACTACGCCAAACACTTCATTGCTAATCGTCCTCTAATACTACAGTTCAAGTCCATGAACATTATGCACTATCTACTAAGGAAAACATGTTTATTATTAATTTCTAAATTTTTAAATCATATTTATTAATATATTTTTTATAAAATAATAATATAAAATCATTTGAAAAATATACAATAATTGTACCTATCCATGCATCAAAGTAAATAATTTCTAAATTCTGCAAATGGAAATTCTCTTGTTTCTTTGCTAACAGAAAATGTTATTTAAAAGATACAGAAATTTTCAACTATTTGGTGAATCAACTGGGACGGTGGTGAATTAACTGACACAGTAGTGAATCAACTGAGACGGTTGCACGAGAATGGAAGCCATGCATGGAACACAAAAATTACGCCTTCTCATTATATAAACATTCTCTGATACAACGCACCCTGTGCGGTTTGTGTGTGTATGCAGATTCGCAGTAAGTTGCGCTACTAGTAGACATACTATACTATGGTTTTGGGTTTGAAATATTTTCAACTGTTTCCACTGTGTGTTTGATACAAATTATGTTCAATCCGTCATTTCTAGAAAATATTATTCATCCGCGTAAACCTACATTATTACCATCCTTTAATATTAAATTTATGCAAATAAAAAGCAAACACGCTTTGAAAGAGGAATTTGAAATCAGTTTAGGTTATGAAATTTGGATGACATTTGACAAGTGTTGCTAGTAGTGTTTGCTTCTAAACACAATAGTGCCCAAAAAAACGGTGTTTGCTAATAGTGGAAACGTAGTATAACTTATTTGGGTTTACTGTAGTTTTATGTATGCTATGTAAACAAAAACATGTATAGTTATATATAGGGGTTTCGATCTGTTACCTGATTGATTGCCTGCATCATCCATATTTCTTTTAACTGGTGTTGGTTGGTGCTTTTCTGGTGAAGGCATAGGTGGTGGTATAGGTACGTTTGGCATACTATAAGATCGGGGCATAAATTTCCCTGTGATTGAAAGTGCTGATTCAACACTCTTCATTGAATGCGGACGTACGATTGCATTGAATGTTTCTGAAATTATAAACATTTGTATGTAGATGTATATAGCAATACGAGAGTAATAGAAAACAGGCGATTTTTGAGAAAAAAAAAATGAAGGAATTGAGTGGGTAACAAATTAATATTGAAGCATTTTTGTAGAAAAGCGATTGCTGATTTAGGTAAATTGGTATAGTCGATCCATGCAATCCTGATGATAACTTTAGAAGTAAGTCCAAATATCGACGAAAAATAAAGTCTTCACAAAATAAATACAATTTGCTGGTTATATTTAAATTTGGCTTTAGGTCAATAAATTTTGAACATTGCTAATAAAAAATAGCTTTGCTTGTGGTTTCATTGGAACAGGTTTTTAAGTGGCGGGTCCCAAACCCAGCGCGAAACCCGCTTTGCGGGGACGGATTTCTTATAACACAATAAGATCACTTAGTCGAGCTGATCTAGTAAATATTAGACATTCCCGCAACAGCCGGTTCTATCGCACCGGAATGACTCGGGTTTTTTCACCCGGCCAAGGGCTGTTATTTCAGTGTAACCCTGTCCAATCTGGGGCAGGGCGAAGCACTGTTAACAACAACAACAACAGCAGTAAATATTAGATTTTCATAGAGGTAGCTAAGCCTTTTTATAGTTATCAGATTGTACAGAAAAATGCAATTTCTGGCCTTTAAGTACTCCAATATATCACCGCCTAAAAGTCGGTTTCTCCATGGCGAAATGTGATCAAACTTTGACAGGCCGTAGACATAGCGTGTTACGTTATTGAACAACACGCTAATTTTTCGTAAGGAGCGACTATCAAGCTTACTATAAACAACTTCAGCGTAGGTTATACTTGGTAGGACGAATTGTAACGCATGCTGACCGCGAGTGTCAACTGGAGTATAGAAGCCACATCTCCGAAGATTCCTCGACGTTGAATACACCTTAACAACAACGGAGTTTACAGGGTCCGTGTCAGTTAGTGAAGAGTTTATCACAAACCCCAAGCTCGTAATATTAACTACTTTAAGAGGATTGCCCTCTATATGTATGGCTGGCAGGAAGGAAAATGTCTTTAATTTCTTGTTTACAATTGGCAAAACATGACTTCTTACAATTAAAATGTTAGCCATTAGCACGTGCCCAGTTTGCTACAGCTTGTAAATCTAAGTTTACTTCTTCTTATCTCGACTGGTTTCCTTAATAGGGCCAGAGTAGCCCATCTGGATGTCATCAGCATATGCGTGAAGGCGCAAGTATCGGCAGATGCGAAAAACATAATTTATAAAAATACTGAAGAGCAAAGGGCCAAAGATAGATCCTTTGGGCACCCCACACTCAACAGTTTTAAGTTGCGAGGCCTCAGATCCGACCCGGAGACGTTGACACCTATCAGATAGATAACTTTCCATAAGCTTTAATGCACTACTGCTGAAACCAAAGTATTTCCCGAGCTTGGTATACAACAGCATGTGACTAACTTGGTCAAATGCTTTAGAAAAATCAAGTAGGCAAAGCAAAGTCAGATCATTTTTATCAAATTGTTCCCGAATATCCTCTCAAACTTTCAACACAGCAGTACCGCAGCTATGATTTTTCCTAAGGCCTAACTGGAGAGGAGACAGAAGATTGTGTGACTTCAGGTGCAGAGAGATTGGTTCGGCCATGAGTGTCTCGAAAACCTTAGATAAAGCAGACAATATACTAATTGGGCGGAAGTCACCAGGACAGCAGGCGGAGTTGTTTTCGGCAACCGGTAGAACGGTGCCAATCTTCCACAGGCGAGGAAAACAAGAAGTAGTGAAGCCATGGTTTATGATGTGGGTAAGTCTTCCGAGAATGCAGGGCAATACAATTTTTATAAATTTAATATTAAGGAACAAACGGTGGAATCTCCACTCCTGCATCACCACTTCCCAGGAAAGCAAAGCTGACAACATCTGGATCAAGAGCGCACGTAACGTCCTCCTTCCCACGTACCTGCAATCTATTTATATTATGCCACAAAACTTTATTTGGAAGATTGGCATTTAGCTTGGCTTGGAAATAAGACTGATTTATACGGCCAGTGATAACTGTTGCCTTATTCCTTGCTGACTTAAAAGCTTTCCAGTTATTTCGAGTCGGACTTTTTTCCATTTGAGTGAAGCTTGTTACGGGACTTAATATCTGACATTACCTGAGAGTTAAGCCAGGGACAATATGACGGTTTCTTAGGAACAGTACGAATAGGCAAATGTATGTCGTAAGCGTTTTTTAGTATAGTTGTTAAAAACTCAAGATTTCCATCAACAGTTTCGAGAGCCCAACACTCACGCCAGTTAACACTGCTTAGCTTATCCAAAATATCATCAATATTGATATGACGAAAGTCCCTAAAGGAAACATACTGGTTCTTGGGCGGGCGCTTAATATCAATATCTAGGCAGGAATAAATAAAATCATGGTCTGATATAAAACCTATTTGGTCAAACTTCAAGATCCTATTTAGATCAGACACAATGAAATAGTCTAACAGGCTCGGTGTGCAATGATTTGCATACCGGGTGGGTAAAGTAGAATTAACTATAGTAAGCCCCATCCCAGCAATACCAATAAACTATCGCTATAGAAGAGTTGAAAAGGTGCATACTGCTGTTGAAGTGGAAACGGGGAGAGCTGGAAAAATTTGCAGCAATTTGTATAAGTTATATTTTGGTTTAGAAAACGTGGTTTATAAAATTCAGCAAGCTTGAATAAATTTGTGGCATTTTCTTCACTGTAATTTGTTGCAAACTCGAAGCGAAACCTCTGAAGACCGTTTTATGTTGAGTGAATCGAGTATCTATTTCCATTATTATATGATCAATAAACGGATAGAAAACAGAAGTCTTGAAAAAAACATCTGGGTTACATGCTTGCAGATTTTGAGTAGATTTTTATCAGTTCTTTTTGATTTCAACATCCATGTCGTCTGCATTTTTTCACAAGATCTGAACAATTTTTCAAAGTAATGTGCACTTAGTCTTGTACGAAATTCACTACAAGCGCTATATCAATCTCTATTTCTTACACAAAGGCAGAACCGGCCCGTTTTGTTTTTCAGCACGGGATTTTTAATTTTGTGTTAGCAAAATTGCCAAACAACTGCGTTTATTATTTGAAAAAAATTTTTTTTTATGTTGACCTAAGAATTTCATAATATTAATAAAAAAAATGTTGAAATATTATAAAAATTTCCTCTTTTCCAAAACAAAACTGACACCATAAATTTACCAATAAATGCCCATGATTGGCGCTATTTTTTGCCAACTTCACCCTCGCATTTTATTATAAATACTTAAATTTAATAGGTCATAAAACTGCATATCCAAATTTTTTTATAAAAATTCGGATCAAAGAGTGTGGAATTTTGATAAAACTTGATTAAATTTTCTTGGGTTTTGTAGAAAGTTTGAAATTTGTTCTTGCATGTTTTTTATTAGATAATGGGCTATACTTTTATAGAAAAGGTTTAAAAAATGTCGCTATCTATTTTCCGCCACTGTTTGCTCTGATCAAATTAATGAGCCTGCACACACCATCATTTTCAGACCTTCTTAATTCGGATTTTTATAGACGTGAGAGATAAGGAAGTAGAGGGATTTCAGACCGGGAAAACTACGGTATTACTTCGCTCATTTATTTTGTTACTAACAGAACTAATGTGCACGCATACCTCGAAACAGGTTTTATCATCTTGAAAGCCCAGTGAATTTTGTAGAGGGTCTGAAAACGATGAATATAGGCCTAATATTGAAACGCATATTCCACTAACTGATAATTTCATATATTCATAAAAATATATGTACTTTGCCATTAGTCTAAAATAAGAAAATTATAAATCAGAAGTATAAGCTGGTATTGTGTTATTAAATCAAAACTAAAAAACTAGTAGTTTATTGCTGAAGGGGGGGATCTATCCCCACATCACCAACCCTTTTGCCACCTTTATCATGACGTACTGCAGTGTAGCCAGTTAGTCTTATTAGAGCTTAGATCAAACTCAAACCATGTCTCTCAAACATAAATAACAAGCAAGACCATATATAAGTATATGAGATAAGAAGAACCATCTTTACATCTGTAAGATTAATATTATACAAATAGTAACTAGAATAACAACAACAACATAACATAGCACTACCGAAATCGCTGAAGGTCATTATGTAATTTCTAGCTATGCCTTTTAGTTTAGTTTTTATCACTGCGACTGGAAAGGCCTCGTTGCTGTCCCTGATTTGGTCAAGAATGTCAAGTGCATCCAAAAACCCATGTAAATTTTATGGCTTACCATCAAATGCAGGCAAAATTGACGATGCCGTTTTAATGAATTCTACTGCTGTTTGAGACAGTATGGGTCTATTGGTTTCGTTTGAACTAGTTTTTTCTTCAGCCTCTTTTTGGAATTATGGTAATAACAAAGTTATATAAATTTTTCTTGTTCAAATGAAGTGGGTACCTGTTCTTCAATATTATATCTTGCTAGTGATGACACTAATTTGTGCTTGCTTTTGGTGATTGCTTGTAATCTTGTTGGTTACTTTTTTTATTACGTTACTAATTTTATTCAATGATTCTATAATATTATCCAGATGCTTCATTATTTTTCCCTTCTAATATAAATTCTCGTATTAATGCATTTATAAGATTTTTCTGCACTTATTTTCCTATCTAGTAATGATTTTTAGATTTCTTCCCAATTCTCCATTTAATGAAGTTAAGTGTTAAACAAATTTATATTTAAATTTTATCCAGACACAGCTCTGGTATCTTTTCTTCAGAAACCTCTTATGTGCTTAATATATTTTCAAAAACAAACTTAGACAAGTGCAAATTGTCATAATTAGAAGCATTACCTGAATGAAGTCTAGTGCTTCGGTATGGTCAATTGACAAAGTCAGCGTTTGGCTTGTCAGTTGTGGATGTTTGTCCAACGATATTGTTTTTAATGTCAAATTATCAACCTACTGTTGGAATTTTGACATCATTCTTTTAGTTTCTTCTATTCTTGTTGTAGGATTTATTACGTCCTCTAGTGTTGGTTCCCTATTCATTCCTATTGATTTCCAAAACTTTTAAAAAAATTTGAATTCTTCTTCTAAATTCTTTTCTTTTACCAACTTCTTAGTCCAAGTTATTGAACTTTTTGATTGGACCATTTTGTGAATGTTTGTTTTCTTCTATTAAAACATTATTATTTAAATTTTTCTAATATTTCTTAGTTCTTCTTTAAATTTTTGTTTTTCTTTCACGCTAGTTTAAAAAAACCATTTTTTCATAAATTTTGGCAATTTATTTTCGTTTATTTTATTTTTTACAGTCCCTTTTTCTTTTAAATTTTACTCGTTTCGGAACTGTTGGTTCCTCCACCTTACAATTCTTTCCTTGTCTATGCCGATATTCTTCTATAGTCATCGGCAATAGGCCTTGTCTACTACTCTCTGGAATAGGGACGTTTCCTTATATCAAAAGTTTTCCCATTTATTAAAAATTTCCTCCACTTCCTACTAATAGACCTTGGAAACATATTGACTTATTATCAAAAGTTTCCTTTTAAATGGATTAGTATGTAAGTTGCCGCCATTTTTTGCCACTTTATAGAGAGGCGCTGGGCTGCCAGAAAATTTTGTTAATACTTAAACTAAAGCAATAAAAACATTTTTTATTTATGGTGCGATTTGCCTGAAACACTATCGAAGGCCGAGGAAAACTACGCCACAAATGAAAAGAAATGTTAGCGATAATTTACACCCTGAAGTTCTTGAGTAGCTACCTTTACGGCTCCCCTGCAGTCAAAATTTTCACGGATCACCCACCCTTGACATAGCTTTCAGCAATAAGAACAATAATAGTAAGCTCAAGATATGGAAATCTATTTTAGAAGAGTACAATTACGAGCGAAGGTACTGGCCGGAAAAACCGACGTTGTGCCAGACGCACTATCTATAATGCCTCAAAACACACAAGTAAATTCCCTAACCGGAACACAGCTCAGCGACGAAAGTTCCTCCCAAACATTTATACCATGCCCGGATGCCAGCGTGTACGCATTCAAGAACCAACTTATATTTTCTATAGACGAAACCAGTTCCTATCAATTCAAGATAATTTTCCCAACCTACCATAGACACCTAATAGGTGAACCGGAGTACAACGAAGAAAAATTAACAAGTATTTTTAAACGTTACCTAAACCCATCAGTAACAAATGGCATCATTGCTGACGATTCTATCCTAGGCCAAATACAAAAAATTTATTCTGCCCACTTTAGTCGATATAGAGCTAAATATTCCGGGCAATAGTTGAAGGCTTGGATGCAAAAGTTAGGAGAATCACAAAACAATGCAAAATATGCAATGAAAATAAATACGAAAGACATCCAACGGCTCTGTGGAACAAAATATTATTTTATTTATTTCTTAAAACTATTTATTAAAGTTTATTAAATCCACACAATTCGAGAACTCAAATTCAATAAATGTACAACAAAATGAAAATTTTTGAAACATATCAAAAATTCAATGAAATGCAAAATTTACAAAATTGATCTTCATAGAAACACAAAGTACATATCTTATAAATGTTAATTATTAAAACATATTTTATAACTAGAATAAACAACCCTACATTACTCCCCCTTCAAGAAAATTTAACATCAAATAAATTAAGAGTAACTCTCTTTTTATGTGTATTATTAGTGTTATTTGTGTCTGTAGTTTCAATTATTGCTGGTCTGTCAATTTGAATGGTTTTAAAAGTATCATTGATTTCAAGTTTAAGAATTTTTTTATCTTTTTCCGTAATTTTGTATGGGCCTTCATATGGTTGTTGTAATGAACGGGTATCTATAACCCGAATAAATGCAAATTTATAACTTTGAAGATCTTTTGGAACATAAATTCCTGTATAAGAATTTTTATGATGACTCAAATTTGATTTAATATTTCGAAAATGTTCACGTAAACTACTTAAAATTTCAGTTGATGAACTATTCTCTGCTGATGGCACCACAAGTTCCCCCGGTAAACGTACATTTTGACCAAACGCCATTTCTGCTGATGTAGCTAATATATCCTCTTTGTAAATACTAGATCGTAATCCAAGTAGTATGACAGGTAACTCGTCATACCAATTGTTTGCTCCATCTCTAGCCATTATAGTAGCTTTTAGCTGCCTATGAAATATGACCATACCATTTCCTTGAGGATGATAAGCAGAAGTAGTTATATGATGACTACCAAGTAATTTAGTTAACTCTGAAAATAATTTTGATGGGAATTGACTACCTTGATCGGTAATTACTTTCAATGGAACTCCAAAACGAGATATATATTCTTTAAAAAATTTGTTTGCAATTGTTGTTGCCGAAATATCCTTCAGAGCATAAGCCTCTGGCCAACGAGTATATATATCAGTTATTGTTAAAATATAAACATGCCCTTTTGAAAAAGGTAAAGGCCTTCAATATCTAAATGTATATGTTCAAATCTGTTTCTGGGAATGGGAATTTTAGTAATAGGAGATTTAGTGTGTCGATAAAACTTGGATTTTTGACAATTTAGACAATCTTTTGACCATGTATTAATATCTTAATATCTTTATTCATATTAGGCCAATCATATTTTTTAACTATAAGACGACGTGTAGCTCTTGTGCCTGGATGTGCAATTCCATGTAACATATCTTACTAGGTATAAATGGCCTAGGATTTTCTCTCGAAACCTCACACGAAATAAAAATGGGAATATTGATTAATTTTAAATTTATAAATTGAGAATCCGAAACAATTTGGTTTAAGTCACTATCATTTTGCTGCTCAGTATGTAAAATTTTGAAATACAGGTCTGTATTTTGTATTGCGTTAACTTCGAAAGCTCTAGATAACGTGTCTGCTACTATATTCGATTCTCCTTTAATATATTGTATGCCATCCGTAAACTGTGCTATGAATTCTAAATGTCTCGTTTGTCTGGGACTCCTCTCTGTTTTTGAATTTAAAGCTGTGGTTAAAGGTTTATGGTCCGTAAAAACTGTAAATTGTCGTCCTTCCAAAAGATGTCGAAAATGTTTTATATTTAAATAAATTGCCAATAATTCCAACAACACTGTTTTTAATTTCGGTTGGACAAAGTTTTTTAGAAAAGAATGCAAGAGGCTCAATTTTGTTATTATAATTTTGCTGTACAACACCATCAATTGCTATATTTGATGCATCTACCGTTAAAGACAACTTTGCATCTTTGTTAAAATGATTTAGCATTATCAAATTTTTCTTTGATGCATTCAAAAGCTTCACTCGATATATTGTCCCAAATCAAAGTTTTATCACGCTTTTTACTTGACCTGTTAATTAGATCATAAACTTTGTTAGTAAATTCTGCCAATTTTGGAATATACCTATGGTAATAACTTACCATGCCTATACATTTTGGTGCCCGCGAATAGCTGCTACCTTTTCGTCAGAAGGTCGAATACCTGTACCAGAAATAGAAATCAATACTTGTTATACCGAAAGGACATTTACTAGGTTTAATGTTTAAACCGTACTCTGAAAGGCGTTGAAAAATTATCCGCAAATCTTTAAAATGTTGTTCTTCGTCTTTACTTGCAATAAGTAAGTCACCGATATAAGAATATACAAAATCTAAGTCACCTACTACTTCATTAATAAATCTTTGAAAAGTTTTTGCAGAATTTCAAAGTCCGAAAGGCATTCTAATGAATTCAAACATTTCGAAGGGAGTTGTAATCGCCGTTTTATAAATATCTTCTTCAGCCATGGGAATTTGGTAATATGCTCCAACTAAATCTAATTTTGAAAATATATATTTATCACGAAGATTCATATTAAAGGGTAAAGGATAACGATCTGGTACAGTTACAATATTTAATCTTCTAAAATCACCACAAGGACGCCAATCGTTTTATTCTTTTTTAGGGAGAAGGTGAAAGGGATATGTTTTCTTTAAATGGTCATCTAACCGCCTGGGCGATTTTGAGATATGCTACTGAAGAATTTAAAGGTCTACAAATCCCGGACCCAACTAAAAAATAGAACTCAGTTTTAGCGACTTTATATTTTACTGGATCTAAGCGCCTAGGCTTAGAAAATGGAAGACTACCTTCCGTGATAAGTCGATGTACCGTGGTATGTTTAACGGGTTTCGTATAATCGGGTTATACGATAAGTGACGGAAACTCTTTTAATAACTTGGTAAACTGATTGTCAACTGTAAATAGCTTTGGTAACGAAACATCACAAAAAGAAGAAATGGTATTGACCGAAAGATTTGTTAAAGGATCTACTAAACGCTTGTGCTTGATATCGAGCAGGAGTGCATATTTACAAGGAAAATCGGCTCCAATCATCGGTTTGGCTATATCAGCTATCAAAAACGTAAAGGGAAATTCAAGTTTAAAAGCCGTTTCCCGTAAGTGAAAACTGTTGAACCATTAGCTGCAGTAAGAATAATGTCTGAACGTAATTTAGTTTATTATCTTTATCAAAAATTAATAAGCGACGAGTTGAAAATTCTAAATTACCATTGTTTGTCGCTGCAACAACGGTCGAATTTAGTTTGTTGAATATTTATTTTTGTTATAAGAACACGGTTGTTCACAACTTCGAGCGTTATTTCCAAATTTGTAGTGAAATCGACACAACCAATTTGGATTACTACGCGAATTGGAACGACGTCGTAAAATTATTTCTTGAATTAAATCGCGATCTAGATTTATTTCGATACATTTCTGTTTTAATTCCAGCTAATTCCAAAGATAGTTTTTGAAAATTTTCACACATCAAGGAGGTAGTTTTAACTAAATTTTCGAAAACAGAATTTTGAAGTTTTGTATCCGAATTATTATTAACCGAAAATACTTAATTTTTACTCGTAACTTCAAAAATGTTATCTGCTAAATTTGTTAATTTGATAATATTATTCGAACTCGAGCTAGCCAGAATTGCCTTTAAATTTTTGGGAAGCTTTCTCAACCAAATTCTTTTTAATATATTTTCCTTAAATGTTAAACCCGGAAGTAAAACTTAAGAACGATAAAATTCTGAGGGTTTACGATCACACATCTCAGAATCACTCAAAATTTTATCTAGTTTTGAACTTTCACTTAACGAGTGTCTTTCGATCAATATTTTTTTAAGTTCAGAAAATTTATCAATTTGGGGTGGATTTTGGATTAAATCTAAAACTGTTAAAATTACTTCCTGTGGAAGTGCCGTAATAATATGTTCATATTTTGTGTTTTCTTGTGTTATGTTTTTAGTACTAAATTGTGTTTTTGCGTGGAAAACCAAGCCTCTGGACAACTAGTCCAAAATTGTGGAAGTTTTACTGAAGTTGATGCAACTTCGATTTGATTTGAATTATTGTATGGATTTGTAATTTGTGTTTGGAAAGTGTCATTAGCTAAATAAATTAATGAATCATTTAAGTTGTTAATAAATGCAGTTGTGATATGTTAAATTATTTAATTACTAAGATATATTTCATAAATTGTTTAGGCCACCAGCCTAAATATCACGGTCGCCCCTCGTATTTGTGCAGCTTTACGTATCTGCCCGTGCGGTTAGTTTTATCTCTTTTACCGATAACAGCTCTTACCCCTCCGAACCTAACGAAAGTAAGCATTCGGCGGCGGTACAGAACAAAATTTAAAGAAAGGGCTCGGACACTTGATTATCGAGCGTACAAGAGTCACCAGCAGCCATCCCAGGTAATTATACAGATTCCATAACTTTCCATATTGGTTTATATTCACAATACTGTCGTATATCTAATTTCACCTCTACTTTAATAGAAACCACTTATCCATTGTAATTATTTACATTGAACTCCGGTGTTTATTTATTTATTAACTCGTTGCCTTTTTTCTTTCCTACCCCTATTACGTGCGAGCGCGCCCCGTCATTGGAACGACTCCGCCGTAACCATTGGTCCTATCGCGCCAGGAAAACAACAATATTTAACCCAGAAAATTGCAAATTCAGAAACAAACAATCAAACTATTGCAAACCAGCGCCAAAAAACAATTAAATAATTATTAGCAGAATTATTCGCAGTAGCGAGAAAAAAATAAACAAACATCTAACTAGCGAAGGCTATACCAGCGAGTGACGGCAAAACACACATAGTCACATACAGTCACATCATCACCTACAGTGAAATCATCACCATCACATCTTCGCATACATATCATATCATCATATTCAAATCAGCTCATACAGTCCATTAACACAGCATCACACAGTCAACTTTAACAACATTATTGCAACAGTCGTCACGCATCACACTCATTTCACAAGGTACGTTGGTTTTTTTGTTTGGTTCATACACCACTTTTTTTTTAGCATACGTGAAAAACGTATCGAGTGAATTTTGTGAGTGTTTCTTGGAAAACAAAGCAAGTGAGAAATTCGTGTTCTCGTGGGCACACTTTCGCCTTTTGACGATCGGTTAAGTCCCTAACCAGTAGTAAGACTTATCCGACACAGCTCAAGGCAGGCAGTCAGTGAATTTTTTGTATTTTTTTTGTAATTTTTTTTGTATACAAATCACTGCACTGTATATCTCTTATTTGCCACATACTGTGGAATTTCTTTGAGTGACTACATCGCTTGATTCTCACTTGGTTGATGCTTTTTATAGAGCCAACACAAAATTCACTACAAACAATACAAAAGCGTTGCGCATTCACGACAGTATCACTACATTGGGTGGCTTGTTTTTTTTGATATTATTGCGTCCAAGACTTATTAAGTGTATCAATATAAATTTCAATAAACAATTTTATACATTCTACTTTTCTGGAAAAACACAATTGATTTTGTATAACACTTCTATATTATTTTGGTTTGGCAATTCAGGGAATTTCATTCACTGTGGTTTATTTTCCCCAAGGCACACTAAATCTGTACCGAGATTTCTATCTGTGCGACTTTCAAATTACACTTGTTCACTTTTACCTTTTTTTAGACACACTAAATCTGCATCCAGATTTCTATCTGTGTCACCCTTAACTTCGCTTAAATTCCAAGCACAAAATTCCTGAGTCGTTACTTCTGTTCTCGTTCCTTTAAAGAGACAAAATATTCCAATTAATAAAAAAAATGGAGACCTACATCCGACTATCCGACTGCATAGTTGAGTTCCGGCAAGACTTTAGCTCAACACCTGTCGGAGAATTAGATAAACACACCCTTGCAATACAGCAAGAGGAGTTCAAGTCGTTGTGGAAGAAGACCAAAACGACATATGAGAGTCTACTCAGCTCGGCTGACTTAACCAAAGATGATTTGCAGTCTTTACGACAGAAAAACAAGACCTGTTTCGCATGCTACGCGAAATGCATGGCCACAATTAATGCTGAGGTCGAAAAATTATCCATACCTGCCACACCTGCCCCTAAAGTCTCTGAATCTTCCATCAGAGAGAATAATATTCGCCTCCCTCCGTGTGACACCGAGGTGTTCAAAGGTGACTACCTTTCTTGGCCAACCTTTAGGGACTTGTTCACGGCCATATATATATTAAACAAACGCCTTACCCCGGTTGAAAAGTTATATCACCTCAACCAGAAAACTGAAGGGGAGGCAAAAGAAATTGTGCGCAGGTGTCCATTGACGAATGAAGGCTTTTCAACAGCCTGGGAAAATCTGAGTGACAGGTACGAAAATAAACGTATTCTGGTCAATACTCAATTAAAAACATTGTTTAGTTTAACTGCTGTCGAAAGTGAATGCGGTACAGCAATTAAAAAATTGCAACGCGACATTAATAATTGCATTTCGTCGCTCCAATGTCATAAAATTGACATTTCTAATTGGGATGCGATCATAACATACTTATGCTCCACCAAACTCCCGGAATGCACTCTGGCTCTATGGGAACAAACCATAGAAAACAAAACAGAGATTCCAAAATGGGAGGACATGGATAAATTTCTATCCAAAAGGTTCCAAACATTGGAAACCGTTTCTGACCTCAGGGGTTGCAAATCATCCAAGGCACCCAGGAGTCAAAATACTGCACGGGAAGCGCCTGCGAAACTTGGAGTATACCAAGCCAGCGTCCTTAAAACTTCGTGTAGGATGTGCAACAGTGAGGAGCACAAATTACGAAATTGTCAAAAATTCCGCGGACTAACCACTACAGACCGCTTAGCCTACATCAAAAACAACAATTGTTGCTTGAACTGCCTGTCGGCTGGACACACAGTGACACGATGCACAAGTTCATTTAACTGCAGCTCGTGTCACGCAAGGCACAACACCTTACTCCACTTGGCAACAGCTCAGCCAAAGGCAACGAACCAAAGGTGGCGTCAAAATGCGTCAGATGATAGGCCCTCGACATCACAGCAGGCAAGAGATAGTCTGGAATCTGAAAAGACGAAAGATGTTAATAACGTCTCTTCTTGTCCCGCTAACGCTACTAAGGGGGTATTATTAGGAACATCACGTGTGAACATTCACTATAATGGAGTAGATTTTTCTTCTAGATCCCTGATTGACTCGGGTTCAGAATGTTCATTCATGACAGAAAGATTAAAGCGACGAATAAACCTCCCATCGAAACGCTTGCACGTCCAAGTTTCTGGGATAAACAAAACAATACAGAGTCATGCTCCATTCAGATAGGTTCCTTAATCAATCCCTTAGTAAGAATCGACACAGTGGTATTGGTCCTACCCCAATTAACAGGGGATCGTCCTACTTGCCAAGTGAGCGCAATGACTCGGCAAGCATTCCCTGATCTAATCTTGGCGGATAAGAGGTTCTTCGTTAATGAACCAGTCGACCTCATCGTAGGAGGCGACATTTATCCACAAATCATATTAAACGGTATACGGAAGAACTTATTAAACACGCTTCTCGCCCAAGAAACCGTATTCGGTTGGATCTTAACTGGTCGTGCAGACGCACATAGGCCAACCAATACTCGGGTATCACTTTTCAATGAAATAAGCCTGGACAAGCAGTTAACCGCTTTCTGGGAGTTGGAGGATGTCCCGAAGAAAAGGGCACTGAATGAAGAGAATGCCTATTGCGAAGCACTTTTCAAAGCCACAACGGAAAGGAACTCCGATGGGAAATATGTTGTCGCCCTTCCTTTTAAACATGATTTTCCTAATACCATCGGCTTAGGGCCTTCTCTAAACGGTGTTTGCTCTCAATTCTATCGAAATGAAACGCGTCTTGCTATGACACCGGCCCTACAAACAGAATATAATAGAGTATTAGCGGAATATGAGACATTAGGACATATGTCAAAAGTTCCCACTGTCATACCACCCCATTCTACAGATTGCTACTCTTTACCACATCATGCGGTTATAAAAGAAGAAAGCACGACCATGAAGGTCGGGGGGTATTCAACGCTTCCTGTCCTACTGCTAATGGCACAAGCTTAAATGACGTACTTCATACAGGCCCAGTCCTTCAGTCCGATTTGACTATCCTACTCCTTCGGTGGAGATTTTTCAAGTATGTCTTTAATAGTGATATTGAGAAAATGTACCGCCAGATATGGGTAAAACCTAAACAGACAAAGTTCCAAAGGATAGTTTTTCGACCCAATCCAGGTGACCCCGTACGCGCCTACGAATTAAAGACCGTGACCTTTGGAGTTAATTGCGCCCCGTATCTGGCCATAAGAACACTGCATCAACTAGCGGACGACGTGGAGAGCTCAGCCCCTACAGCAGCAAATATTCTTCGCACAAGTATGTACGTTGATGACGTTCTTGCGGGGGGGCATAGCATCGATACAACCATCAAAGCTCGCGATGAAATAACGCATGTCCTACAGTCGGCAGGCTTCTCCCTACGTAAATGAACGTCGAACTGCAGCAAAATACTGCATGGAATACCCAAACTTCATCGGCTAAACGAGGACTTTTTGGAGTTCGAAGACTCGTATGGTCAAGAACCTAGGTATCCGTTGGAACGCGCATTCCGACTCCTTTTATTTTACGGCAAAACCCATCCAAAATAGGGATATTATAACAAAAAGGGCAATACTTTCAGCCATCGCCAAACTCTTCGACCCGTTAGGCTGGTTGGCACCGGTCGTCATAGTAGCCAAAATACTTATGCAGAACATATGGCTAGAGGGGACTGACTAGGACGAAAGAGTGTCTACACTAACCCTAGATCGGTGGCAAAGCTTCATGCAGGACTACCATGAAATCAATAAAATTCAAATACCTCGGTGGGTGTATTTCACGCCATCCAACGTTGTGGAAATACACGGGTTCTGCGATGCATCAGAAAAAGCCTACGCAGCCACAATCTTTTTACGAGCAAAGATAGGGGACCAGATCTACGTCAATCTATTAATGGCGAAAACAAGAGTCGCCCCAATCAAAACAATTTCCCTGCCCCGATTGGAGCTCTGTGGAGCAGTCTTGTTGGCCGAAACCATAGAATCTGTTATAGAAAACCTTAACTTAGGCACTTTCAACGTTCACCTATGGACTGACTCAACTATAGTCTTAGCTTGGATCAGAAAACCACCGTGCGCTTGGTCAACATTTGTGGCACACCGAGTAACGAGAATTGTAGAAAAGGTGGGAAATAAAGCCTGGCGACACGTAGATTCCGCATCAAACCCAGCAGACATGGCCAGCAAAGGACTATCAGCGAAGGATATAGTAAACCACACTTTGTGGTGGCAGGGACCTTCTTGGCTACAAGAAGACGAGACAAAATGGCCAACTCAAGAAAAATATTATGGTACAAACGTCGAAGAGAAGGGAGTACAAGTTCATACAACTACGCAAATACAGGATAACGAGGACATTCTCGAAAGGTTTTCTGATTTTTCAAGGGCTTTGAGGGTCATATCATACATTATGAGGTTCTCTCAAAGAACTAACCCCAAAACAAAATCTTCTTTCAAAGCGGAGTCATACCTCATTTCGCCCGACGAAATTAAGGATACGACTCGACGTCTTATCAGAATATATCAACAGAAACATTATTCTGAAGAACTAAGGGATTTAAAAACCGGGAAACCCGTTGGGACAAAAAGTGAAGTCCTACCTCTCAACCCCTTCGTCGACGGCCACAATATCTTGCGAGCGGGTGGTCGTCTCTCTGCATCCCATGATCTCGCCTATAACGAACGCCATCCAATTATCCTCCCTTACGCCTGCTGTTTCACCCGTCTGCTCGTCCAGTTTGTCCACAAGATCTCCTTGCATGGCGAAAACCAACTAATGCTGCGGCTCCTAAGCACTCAATATTGGATTCCTAAGGTGAAAAATATGATCCGGTCAACCATCCATAACTGCAAGGTCTGCACGATCTTCCGAAAACGAGCGGCGACCCAACTGATGGGCGACCTTCCACCAGAACGCACCACCTTCTCCCGCGCGTTCACAAACACCGGTGTAGATTTCGCCGGACCTTTCGACATCAAGTCCTGCAGCGGGAGAGGATGTCGTCTATCAAAGGGCTACGTTTGCCTCTTTGTCTGCTTCACGACCAAGGCTATTCACTTGGAGGCCACTTGTGATCTTAGCACCGCCTCGTTCTTAGCAGCGTTGGACAGGTTTGTTGCCAGACGAGGATGTCCAAAGAACATATACTCCGACAATGGAACTAACTTTGTTGGAGCCTCCCGAGCCCTCCGCTCAGAGTTCAAAGCCTTTCTAAAAGACGCTCGCAACCAAACCCTGTCAACCTACTGCCATCAAACCCTGACCTGGCACTTCATACCTGCAGGCGCTCCTCATATGGGCGGACTGTGGGAAGCAGGGGTAAAGAGTTTTAAAACTCACTTTAAAAAGATCGCTTCCGATCATAAATTTACTCTTGAAGAGTTCTTAACTTTACTTTGTCGAATCGAGTTTTGTCTCAACTCTCGACCACTCACTCCATCTTCCAACGAGCCGTCCAACTTGGAGCCACTGGCTCCGGGACATTTCCTCATTGGCGGGTATCTATTAGCGCCACCGGAGATCGACGTTAGCGAGAATCACGCCTCGCTCGTCAACCGATGGGAAAAACTTAAGTCCCTACACCAAACGTTTTGCAAACGATGGAAAACTGAGTACCTCACCGAACTGCAGAAACGTGTAAAGTGGAAACATCCACAATCAAACCTGACACAAGGGGACCTGGTCGTTCTAAAGGAGGACAACCTACCTCCCAACGAATGGAGACTAGGACGAATCTGCCAACTACACGAGTCGTCGTGCTTGATACTGCGAGGGGCCAGACTACCAGACCAATCACGAAGTTGGTCCCACTGCCATCCGGTAACAAGGATGGCGAGAACTAATACTATTCCACTTCTAAATCTCCCTAATTCTACTTCTAATTACATTACGAATTAGGGAGGTCACGGCTTAGTCGAAGCGACTTAGCAGAACGTATTCGCTAAAAATGTAACGAGGCCATTGAGGCCTACCGCAATCGGAAGAATCGACCCATCACAAGTAAATAAACACACTCCTTCCAACGTAACGAGGTAACAGTAATCCTACCGCAGACGGGCGAACCGGTCTGCGACAAAAGTTGCAAATTTCACATACACACCCAATAATATCTATTTTTCTACCCACTTACACAAAGGCTAGATGAAACAGATATCCCCCCAGACAGTCTCAAGGAGTCATAAATGGGATCGTTTATGGCCACTTACGAGTCTTACAAAATTCAACAAAATGAAAAATTTTGTCTCTTCAATTACAGCGTTAGCCACTTAAGAGTGTTACAAAATTCAACAGAATGAAAAATTTTGGCTCTTAAATTAGATCATTTTGGCTTCGAAATCGAAGATTGCATACGTGTTAAGCTTTTGTTTTTTTTGCCAAGGCACGCGAAATTGCAAAACTGGAAAGTGCAGCATTTGTTTGCAAGCGGCAAATCCTTGTGTCTGAGTTAACACCAGAAATTAGCAAGCCTTGTCAATTAGAAGAAATTAACAATTTCAGTTTTAATCATTTCGAATTTCAGTTTTGTATCCGCCGTAAACCTCGCTGGCATACAAGCATATAAAATACAATCACGAGTTAACAAAATTGAATTTTTTTTCCTTATTATCATCACAGTTCTTGTGATTATCTTTCGGCTGAAGCTAATTTTGATGTCACTGCAGATTGTATTCCCGATAGTCACAATAGTTTACAGGAAGATTATGAGACACGTGCTGAAGTTGATGAAATTGTATCTACAACGACATCACCATCAACATGTTCCATAACTAGGTCCAAAGAAGCGCATTAGAGATATGAGCGACAAACAGTCACACAATTGGGAGAGCGCACCCCCAGCCAAATCACTTTAATTTCTATTGATAATGATTTAAAACCCAGCGATGAAGGTTCAAACGTAGTCAAGTCATTTGATGATTATACCACATCGCAATATAGTTGTATGACTCCTGGTGCAGAACCAGAAGAAATGCGAGTGTCCCTTGCCAGCATTAAGTTGGGCGAATGCGGACGATGTGTGGCAATTAATGTGCAAAAAGGACCAACAAGCAGCCTGTTTGCGTTCAGGTTCAATGTTGGAACGTCATTCCAGCTTACAGCCTCGCATGCGTGCCATATTGCTTGATTGGTTGATTGAAGTGTGTGAAGTATACAAGTTACATTGAGAGACCTATTACTTGGCAGTGGATTATTTAGACCGTTATCTCAGCGTACAAAAAATATTCAGAAGACACATCTACAACTGATTGGCATAACGCGTCTTTTCGTTGCAGCAAAAGTAGAACAAATTTATCCACCAAAAATTTATGAATTTGCTTATGTTACAGATAGCGCAGGCCAAGAATCAGATATATTACAGCACGAAGTTTTGCTCTTGCAAACACTTGAATGGAGTATAAATCCAGTGACACCAATGGGATGGTTAGGCGTTTATATGCAATTGAATGTAAACAATAGAACTCCTGCGTCATTTAAACGTGCTTCATCTAAATCAAAAACATCGGCGTTAACTGATGATGAAGACACAAATGATGCCTTCGTTTATCCACAATTCTCTGGGATGGAATTCGTGCAGAGAGCACACCTTCAATAAAGAGATTGCCCTGCGGTGCTCGGGATTCGATTGGCAAACAATTCAACCTTGCACTTTGGATGCAGCCATATTTTCAAGTGGTGCGGGAAGAGTCAACTTATCTATCTCTAATGGAACAAAAATGAACAGATCACAAATCGTTTTGGTTTTAGGCCATATTTGTCCAAATATTGTCTCGGGCGACTCGCACATTATACAAACGCACACAATATCGATGGGAATGTTTGTCGAAATGTATAAAAACAAAAAAAAAAAAAAAATCGCTAAATTGTAAATATTTAGCAGAGAAAATGTTGACATTTATCGCAGGGAATATGAACGTCGCTATTTAGCCTAGGTACAATATTGACAACTACGAATGTATACACATATATACATGAAGTATTGCCAATTGTGCTTTTTCAAATAAATTCGTATGCCAGTGCGTTGTTAAACGATAAATTATAGTTAAACACACAAATACGAAAGATAAGAGCCGGAAATATACTTCAGTTGAACGTTTATTAACAGATTATTTGCTTCCCCCCGTGGTCTTCATTTGGGCCAAAACTTACGACCTTTGGCACAGCAAAATGGAAAATATTTTTCACCGCATTTTGTCAGAATTTCAACCGATTCGATTAAATTTGTTCAGGGATGAATTACCCCATCTGTCGAAATGCATCTGTCTCCGCCTCTACATTGCCAAGTGAGACAGACATCATCGGTGGGATGTGGCAGCACAGAAGCGCTGACTACATCTGCAGCACAACAAGTGTGGGTGATTTGCGAGTTGACAGACCACGGTGTTAATCAGCTGGTTATGCCTCCCTACACGAACCAGCGGGAATGCATGTATAAATGAATGCAGTTCATATAAATTTATACAAATAAAATTGCACAGTCACATGACTATTTCGTGAAGGCAGAAACCTTCACACTAATCTCCCTTGTCTAAACGGCTTCACCAAAATATGTTAACTCTCTATTTCCAAGGAGTTACCCAATACATAAATTACCAAGGCACTTCTACTTTTTTCGGTGGGAAGGAAAGTGTCAAAACGTGACAAAGCTGCCAGAAGGGAAATATTCACGCAACAAACTTAAACGTTTACAAACGTTTAAACTTTTAACATCCTTTTTAGTCCTTTCTAAAAAAAAATAAAAATTTAATATGCCAAACCAAAATATCGACAATGTCAGTCGGTTATATTCACAAGCCACCCAGCCATAAAAAAATTATTGGCCTACTAACGGGTTTATTTTTAGAATGACTCGTTTTACTGCCACACGCGCAAAAACGGAGCGGTCCAACACCTTTACCATCCCGTCTCGACTATGCAACAACAACCATGGCATACGGTTTTGCCAGAAGTACCGAGGTATGTCGGCAGAGGAAAGATTACGGGTGGTACTTATACACAAGTACTGCCCCAATTGCTTGTTTCCTTTCCACCGACCGGAAATATGCCCTAGCAAGGACCGCTGCTATCGCTGCAACGAGCCTCACCATACGTCCCTTCACATGGACGACGTCACGGCACCAGTCCCCGCGCACCCCCCGCCAACGGTTCCGTCTAGAGAGGATGACGGAGAGACCTCGAACGACGCGCTGTCCATAACCCTCACCGGGACAACCAAGTCTTGGGCGGAGCAAGTACGAGAATGAGGAAGCCAATCCCGCGCAATGCCTCAGAGCCAACAGTGCTCGCCCCCAAATAATACATAAAAGGTGTAACATGTGCTCCGCACCCCCCTTTATACACCCATAATATCGCCCCTATGCAATATGTGCAAGGGGGGTTTTTCACAACGAGAATGAGGAAGCCAATCCCGCGCAATGCCTCAGAGCCAACAGTGCTCGCCCCCAATTAATAAATACAAGGTGTAACAGGTGCCCCACACCCCCCGTTCTATATAGCAAAAGTAAAATAAAATAAATAATTTAATATTCCCAAAACCTCGCCCCAATGCAATATTTGCAACGGGGGTTTTTCACAACGAGAATGAGGAAGCCAATTCCGCGCAATGCCTCAGGGCCAATACTGCCCGCCCCCAATTAATAAATACAAGGTGCCCCAAACCCCCCGTTCTACACAGAACAAATAACTCACGTCCTCACAAATAACACGTCCTTTCCGCCTATCCTCAAGGCCTGTTAAGATGAATCGTGGTGGCTCGGAAACATGTCCTTTCCGACCATCTCAAGGTCCCACTGATGTCCGTCGGGGTGGTGCTGAAACACGTCCTTTCCGCTCATCACGACGCCCAACAGGCCGGACGACACCTTACCCGGCCCGCAAATTTGATAGTGACACCACAATTGCCACCTCCAACGCCACCGCTGCGACCTTCCGGACCGGTAGAGCCGCCAACGTGTCTGCCGCAGCCATCATCATGCGATCGTTTGTCGCCATCGCCCCCACCGCCATGGTGTGCATTGAGTCCAATGGCGCACTGCACTTCGTCCGTGCCCTGGTCGACCCGTGCTCCCCAACCACGGTCATTGACGATGAACTCGCTACCGAGCTACATCTAGAACGTGTTGGTGGGACCCGGCCGATCAGGTGCACGCTGGTACTTCGGGGGAAGTTCCGTGTGACCAGAAGGGTCACAACTCAAGCAACGGTCCTTGCACGCCACCATCGAATGAGCCCGGTCTCAACCATCGACGCAAGGGTAGCGGCTCCCTTCCAATTCATGAGGTTGGCAGATCCCGAGTTCTTCCGGCCCTCTCCAGTTCGCCTTACGCTAGGCGCCGACGTGTATGCCAGCCTGATGCTAAGTGGTACTCCTCCGTCGAGTATTAACGGGGTGCTAGCACAGGCCACGATTTTCGGTTTAGTCGTATCAGGGGCCTACCAACAGTAAGCTTCCAATTACCTTCGACACGATACTCCAGAAAGGAGAAATCCAATAATAAGGTGCATTGAACTAGGCAAAACCACGTACTTATTTAATAACCTTTTTTTTCTCATCCCCAACAGGTGTCAAGAGGAGGCTGTGGGTAGTGGCGTATGGTCCCTATACTAAGTTTTTTTTTGTTTTTGATAACTATTATGATGTTTAACACATATTTCATTTCACTGGGTGTATATGCTAACTTTTATGTAAACCGGAATGGTTGCTGGCGGCTGTCATTTGATTACCGGTTGCGTGTCGCAAGGGAGCCGGCATGTTTAGGCCACCGGCCTAAATATCACGGTCGCCCCTCGTATTTGTGCAGCTTTACGTATCTGCCCGTGCGGTTAGTTTTATCTCTTTTACCGATAACAGCTCTTACCCCTCCGAACCTAACGAAAGTAAGCATTCGGCGGCGGTACAGAAGAAAATTTAAAGAAAGGGCTCGGACACTTGATTATCGAGCGTAGAAGAGTCACCAGCAGCCATCCCAGGTAATTATACAGATTCCATAACTTTCCATATTGGTTTATATTCACAATACTGTCGTATATATAATTTCACCTCTACTTTAATAAAAACCACTTATCCATTGTAATTATTTACATTGAACTCCGGTGTTTATTTATTTATTAACTCGTTGCCTTTTTTCTTTCCTACCCCTATTACGTGCGAGCGCGCCCCGTCATTGGAACGACTCCGCCGTAACCATAAATCAATAGAAGAAGGAGTGTACAACGAATCAATTATTTAAACTTTAAGATTAAATAAATAGTTAACTAGCTAATAGTTAAATTGTGAAACAAATAAGTTCATTTGTTCCAATAAATTATCATATTAAATATTAATTAATTACCCTACATATAAAACATTTTATTTGATACAATTTATTTTAAAAATGGTTCTCTTTTTAAGAAGACAAGTTTGTTTCTTAAGTCTTTTGTCAAAGACTTGATTATCTAACATAGTATGTAAATGGTAAATTTATTAAAGTATTTAAATTATAGAAACACATATAATATTGCTGACCAAATTTTAACGTAGTTATAAACAGAGCTCGGAATTTGGTTTTTTAGTATGCTAAAAATATGAAAAAAATTTATGAACGTAAGAAACTATAGGAAGATTTTTTGCTTTTGTTTTTGTAACATCTTACCCTGTCAATTTGAGCCAGGATATCGCTTAGCCACCAGGAAGGCTAACTACCGTTTTAATTATGCTACCTACTGGAAAGCCAGCGGCGTTGTGTAATTTATATTAGGGCGAAATCAAAGGGTTTTCTTACCACAGCCGAGAGGAACACCTATGCCGAATGGCCTACTGTGATAAAACTGAATAAAGGCTAAGTCCCATCTTCCTCTAGACATTCAGGAAGTTGAACCATCCTGTCGGCTTAATATAGCTCAGAATGTCTCCGATTTCATCAGAGCCTAGCTCCGCTATACTAATGAATAAGCACTTATTTATTCACTTTAAACGAGCCCCAGCCAGTGCGGGGCAGAGGGAGTGTGCAACTCCTTCTATTTCCCTCGTCTCTACAGCTGCCACATAATTTATCCGATGATACTCCCATGTGTTCACCATGCATTTCTATTAGACAATGTCCCATGAGTACCCCAATCAAGGGGCCAAGGGGGAGGGGCCTTTTGAGGTTGAGTATGGACGTTTCCTCGAATTCGCGTGGTATCCAGTGCTTGGTCGTAGCAAGAGAGGGGGGCAATGCACTTTCTGTTTAAGCTTAGAGCCAACCGTGAAAATGCAAGTTTGACTGTGGACTTAGAATATGGACGTCCTCCTGTTCGCAGCTCTCAGGGATTTTAGAGGAGAACTTGTTGTCCGACTTAGAGAAGGTCGGTGTAGTGTAGTCTACAACCTGAAGATTTCGGGGTATGATCTCCAGGATCCTTGAATTTCCAAATCTGGTTTCGCGCCAGCGCTGAACGGAATTCAGTCGCACTGCGCTATAGCTTGCTTGGAGTTTTCCATACAAGTTAACCGGATGTCGGGTGAGCATAACCTCCAAAGCTTTTGTGGGCGTGGATTGAAGTGGCCGCATTATAAGCACTGCCTCCGACCGCTGTACTCTGCTCAGTCTGCCTGTCATTGCTTCGTTCAAGCGCAGGCCACCACACGGCAATACTATAGAAGAAGATGCATAACTCAGGGGCTCAAGTGCTATATTTTACCTACGGCTGCTTTGGATGCATATAGGGCAGTGATTTCCTTCTAAGATATGTCCTCAAAATGCCAGTTTCAGTTGAGTTTACTATTTAGGATGACGCCGAGGTACTTGGCCTTTTGAGAAAATGAGAGCCTCACTCCATTTAGAATTGGTGCTATAAGTGCTGGTACTTTGTACTTTCTAGTGAAAAGAACCATTTCCGTTTTGGAGGAATTCACCTTTAGGCCACTTTCCAGTCACCAGACCTCCACGAGGTTCAATGCCGCTTGAAGTAGTTCGCCTAGGATCTGCACATGCTTACAAGTCGCCGTAAGAGCGATGTCGTCGGTATAGGCATTGACTTGGCAGCCGGTATTTTCCAGCTTCAGAAGTAGGGTGTTAACTTTTAGATTCCACAATAGAGGGGATGGGACCCCTCCTTATAAAATTCCCCTGGATGCGTATCGCACTATTGAGGCCTCTCCCAGGTTACCTCGGTATTTTTCTTTGTCAGGAGTTGTCTCACGAGTTCCACTAGCGGGGGTTCCAGTCCCATTCGTAGAAGAGTTTAAGGGAATTTAATATCCAAATCGAAGTTGACCGAAGTTGATTACAGTTTGTGGATTTTATTTCGTTGCTGTTCAGAAAGCTCGGATCAAACGCTGTATAGTATTGAGCCTTTTTTCTTCGCAATATAAGTTATATATAGGAGTCGTAATCATAGGTGTTCCTGAGAGAGTGTTTTGACAGACCCGCGTTACTCGTGACCGACTGGACGACTGCTTCGTGCGTTTATGACAGTTTCCTTATCTCTTCCCCAAGAAGAGCCACCTGGCGATTTGAAAATGTATCAAGGCGTGGTAGCCCGCCGCACTTAATATTTTAGGATGTAGGACAGTATCGGCAACGACGTGGATGTATGTTAGTTCTATTACTTAGTCTTTCAGGTGCTGACCAAGGCATGGTAATTTGCTTTTGTAGTGCCCCTGCGGATACTTCCTTGCTCTTTTATAATAACAACCACTCGAATTTGGTACCCATCCAATAAACTCAATGGATTTTGCCCCGCTAGATCGGTAAGTCCGAACTGTCATGCGAGTTATTTATGTCTAGCAATTTGCCAACTTTCTTTTGGGTCGTTCCCGATTTCATCTAGGCTTTAGCTTCTTCGAGCGAAAATATTGCAATTATGCAAGTATGCTAAAAATATTCACCAAATATGCTAAAAATATGAGAAAAATATGCAAGAAATATTTCATATTTTATGAAAATATTTCATATTTTATGAAAATATTTCATATTTTATGAAAATATTCATAAAATATAAAAATATACAAAAAATGCTCAAATATGTAAAACATACTACTTGCTTCACATAACCAACATAAAACTTGGTCCGAGGTTTCTAAGATGTCAAATAAAAATATGCACTTGCATACAATTCCGAGCTCTGGTTATAAGATTTTGAATTGATGATAAACCGACTTACAATAGTTCAAAAATCTTGTTGTTGTTATTTTTACTGTTAATATTTTTGTTTTTGCTGTTTTTGTTATAATCTGCTATCTTGATTAAGATAAAAGTATTCACCAGTTCTAACCCCTGCGGGTTAGCGGTTTAGAATAGAGTTAGGCATACCGGTCGTAAGAGGCGACTAATATGCACAAAGGTAATGACGTGCAACTCGATGGTTGATCTACGGATATGATGCCTCTCACCTCTCATTACCCATCTTATCCTTCCTTACGGAAGGAGGGGTGACATGACCTAGAACGTTTCACTGGGCATTAATCGCTACCACGACAGTCGGGCAGTACCGCAAGGGAGTACCGGAGCGTACCGGGTTCAAATCCGGCCAAGGACTGTTAATTCGACAACACTCTCCAAAACCTTCGGGAGTGTTTTTGTCGTTACTACAACAACAACAACCAGTTCTAAGGTAAAAGTGTTCTCTAAATTGCTGCTGATGGCGTTGAGTTGACATATATGTATATAGAATATACTCGTATGTATCAATTAGTTCTAGTCTTGCTTAAAATTTTGTCGGAGTGTCTCATTTTTAGTTGAAAATTGAAATTTCAAGAAACTTAGGTGGGCTTATACTACATATTTGTTTTCACAGTCGTCGGATTATCAAAATTTGTAGTTCGAACAGCTAACTGCGCTGCATGTATTTCCCCACTGGGCGTTTGATGTTGTAGCTCTGTTTGAACACAAATTTTCTCTTAAAAAAGTTAGGATTCATATGTGTAGCATGTGGACGAATAATAATATTTGTTGCGCCTACTAATAATTCCTGTTTTGTTTTTTTTTTTAAATATGGATTAACATGAGCATTTGTATTTTCTTGTTGGTAGACATGGACCACAGTTTTACAGCTCTTTGCACAGCTTTGAGTTTTGATTTAGAGCATTGCAATGTATAACGTGCAATGAACGTTTTTCGTTTAAATTTAGCTCCTGGCAGGATCGCCAAATTGTGGAACCAAATATCCGGTTATTTATTTTTTAAAACTATTTATTAAAGTTTATTAAATCCACACAATTCAAGAACTCAAATTCAATATATGTACATCAAAATGAAAATTTTTTCAACATATTAAAAATTCAATGAAATATAAAATTTACCAAATTGATCTTTATAGAAACAAAGTACATATCTTATAAATATTAATTATTAAAACATATTTTATAATTAGAATAAACAACCCTACAAGCCCCAAACCTGCAAGCTACTCCAATCCCCAACTACCCAGGAGATGTTGTTCACATTGACATCTACACCACTAACAATAAGGTTATCCTGACAGCCATTGATACATTTTCCAAATATACCCAGGCAAAGATACTTAGATCAAGAGCAACGGAGGACATAAAACAGCGACTCCAAGACTTGCTAACATCCTTTGGTAAATAGTCATCGACAACGAAGAATCCTTATACTCAGCAACTATAACATTTATTCTTCAAAATTCATATGGGATAGAGATATACAAGAAACCCCCTACACCAGCTTTGTCAATGGCCAGGTCGACGATTCCACTCGACCCTCTCAGAAATAATGCGTTATGTAAAAAGCGAAAATACACATGATAGTTTCGAGGATGTGTTTAACAGAGCGCTCTGCAAATACAATTACTCCATTCATTCGACGACTAAGAAGAAACCTATTGAAATATAATTTGGGCGAATTGTAAGCACTAATCCCCAGAAATTGGAAAAAAATGTTTGGAAAAACAAACAAAAAATTTAGAATACCACAACAAGAGAAGAACAAATTTTAAGATCTACAATCCTAACGATGTTATTTATGTAAAAAATAACAGGAGGATAGGCAGTAAACTAACACCCAGGTATAGGAAGGAAATTGTGAAGGAAGATAAGCATGCAACAGTGATCATACAATCGGGAAAATAAAGCAAGAAAATATATAAAAAAAAAATTTTGAAAAATTATTGAAAAATGCAAAAAAAAAATTTTAAAAAATTAAAGAAACAAGAAAAGGAAAAAGTTATTTTTCAAACAATCGTTTTTCTTCTTGTTTCCCTATAGCAATTAACTTTTTTTAAAATTAGAAGTGAGATGAAACAACTAAACGCACTTGTAGTAACATCCCTGCAGTGAATTCTACTAGTTTTATACTAGTCAAATACTAGTTTGCCAAATCGGCTCAACTAGTTGGAGTTCTGTAATTTTTCCATATTAGCAACTGGTATTTTTAACACGGCGATGTCATACGAGACAACTGGCATACTAGTCAGTCTCTGCATCAGCAATATACCAGTTGACACACTAGTCATCATATGCAACAATATCATATCATTCAAAATACTAGTCTGTACATACACCAGAATCATACCAGCCGTCATACTAGTCAGCCTATGCATCTGTATCATACCAGTTACTGTACCGCTTCATAGCAGGTTAGCTCATTTTTGCTTTAAAAATACGCGAGAATTGCAAAATTACATTACAACCCACCCCTGCAGCCAATTCTACTAGTTTTATACTAGTCAAATACTAGTTTGCCAAACCGGCTCAACTAGTTGGAGTTATGTAATTTTTCCATATTAGCAACTGGTATTTTTAACATGGCGATGCCCTACGAGATGGCAATTGTTCGCTTCTGCATCAGCAGCATTCCAATTGGTTTACATACTAGTTATTATTATATACATCAAGATCATACCAGTTTGTATACTAGTCAGTACATACACCATCGTACTAGTCAGCCTATGCATCATTATCAAACCAGTTACTGTACGACTTCATAGGAGCTTAGTTCATTTTGGGTTGAAAAATACAAGAAAATTTCAAAATTACATTACAAACCACTTTATTGAAAATTCAGTCATCATATATAAAATATGTGTCTATCAAAATAAATATTACATCACTATATTGAACCAATTTCAATAAAAGTATAGTCGCTATTCATAACAATTTTGCTCTTTGAAAACATTTTTAAAAAGTAATTTTATTCTTTTTTAAATAATCCTTTTTTCAATGAGTTTTATAATTGATTTCACAGTGAGAAATCTTAAAATTTTTTTGAAATATTTTATGGAAAATGGAACACTTGAAATTTGCTTTGACAATTGATCGTTTCGTTTTCACTTTTTTTTTCGTGGTTTGAGCACTGCTTACTCGTTTTTGCGTCGCTGGTATGCCGCTATGCAGTAGCGACGTCGCAAAAAATAAGGGTGATTTTGTTGACATGCACGTACGTACATGATCTGCAAACCAAATGTACTATTTGAAGCACGAAATTCTCAAAAGGATTATGATTTTGCCATAAGAAATGCTATTTTCAAGAAAGTTCTAAACTTTATTTAATTAAATGAATATTTAAATACTCAGAATATTAGTTAAAGAGAAAATTAAAATGTAGGACGGCGTTGTTAACTGAACGATTGCTGACCGGATTCTATATTGTTTTCATTTTCGCTCGCGGATGCATGTATCGACAATTTAAGAGGGTTGTTGCTGCTTATAATAGCGGAAACGTTGCAGTCGCTCAAACTGGTATAAATAAGACCACGAAATTCAGGTTAATGAACTAGAATGCTACTAACCAGTTTGGGAGTTGACTGCAGGGTTTGTATGGAGATGTCATTTAAAAAGCATATGAACCTTTTTCATTTTATATGAATATGGGGGGTTTCTCTTTATTACCTCAACTTATATATCCCATTACTTTACAAATGCAAACGATAACAATCAAAAAATCTCAAATCATGCAGGCTATCCGAATGTTAATCGAGGGTTTACTTTAGAGTAATATATGTTAATCTGCTCATACGTTGCTCAAAAATATTTTTAAATTTATATTACACCATTTTTTTTAACAAGTTATAACAATTTTGTCAAAAAATATTATTTTTATTTTGTAACCTTTTAGTTTTCCAAATTCTTAAGCTATTCTTTTGCTGTATTGTCTAGTGAATGTGGGTTAAAGTTTCACATTATTTAGGCCTAACAACCCTTAGCAAATATGTCGCCTGCATTGTCTTCCGTGTGGAATTTCACATGATTAACGATCGTTAAAAAATATACTGCGCATTTAGGGCTAATCACCATTTGTTTTCATGTTGTGATGTACAAGGTGGCGCAAAAGTAATCCTCCTATCATAAAATGCTCTAAATTTTGCGATTGGCCCCTAAGGTCAGTTCTGTTTTGACATTTGTGTAGTAAACACATGCGAAATACACGTTAATAAACAATGTTACGCTACACTGCTCCAGAACGCGGAATATTGCTGACTATTTATTTGACCAATAATCGGTCGGGGCCAAACGGTTACTGTGAATGGTGAGCGCTACAGACCAATCATCAACGAGTTCTTTTTGCCGCAACTTGATGAATTGGGATTGGAAAACATGTGGTTCCAACAAGACGGTGCAACAGCACACACTGCACGTGCCACAACCGATATGCTGAACATCGGAAGCTTACTTTTGCGCCACCTGTATGTGCACATGCCTGAAAGGCGAAACAAGTGAATGCTCTTGAAATAAACATACAGTACATAAAGACGCCTACCTGTAGCTCGCTAAGATAATGTGTACAGCAATTGTTTGTTTGTTTAAAACAAAAAATATGGGCTATCGCCTTGTTTCCTAAGTTGTTTACTTTTAAAACTATGTTTTAAAAAATTTAGAATGCTACTGAAGAAAAAATTTAAATCCCAAAAATCTGAAGAAAATTTTTTGGTAACTCGTGTATCCCAACATTTGTAAACCATGTAAACTTGTAAAAAAAAAAAGTTTGCCTCTATATTTTTTTTGTAAATCATACGATTTCACATTTCGCATTTTCTTTCTTAATTGTACTGCTTTTGCAACAAACGAATTAGCACTGATTTCTGAAAATTGTTTTGGTGCATTTTTTGCTTTCGGACTCTCATTGTTTATGTTTCTAATCTCAGATATATACTTGGCAGCACTGCATAATCGAAGACCATCAACTGGCAACACAGAAATATAGTTGGCAACACTACATAAACGTGGACCGAAATGAGAGAGCGGGAGATAGTCTCGTATTAAGTCATCTTTGACAGCAATCGTTTAGTTAACATCACCCTCCTACATTTTATTTTCTGTTCAAGCAATATTCTTAATTTCCAAATATTCATTTAATTAAATTAAATATAAAACTTTCTTGTAAATAATAGCTTTTATAGTGTTATAATCCTTTTGAGAATTTCGTGCTTCCAATAGTAAATTATGTTACAGATCATGTACGTACGTGCATGTCAACAAAATCACCCTTATTTTTTGCGATGCGCTACTGCAATAGAGGTTCAGCTGCGAGGCTACATCGGGTAAGCAGTGCTCAAATGAAACCACGAAGAAAAGTGGAAACAAAGCGATCATTTGTCAAAGCAATTGAGTAAGTAAATAACATTTCTTTTTAGAACATTTTAAGTAAACTTTTTCTTATAAAAAGTTCTAAAAAAATTCACAAAAGAAATATTGACTTGTTATTTTTAGTGTTGACTTATTGTGAATGTGAAATGCAGTTTTCCTAAATTAAATAACAGTGAATCTCCAACGGAATCGTTTGGAAACTGCAACAACGAAAATGGCGAGCAGGGACACATGACAACCAGGTGGCTAAAATATCACTTTTTAGAAAACTCAGTTACTAAGAACTTGCACATTATGTAAAGATGTTTTAAGATGTATGGATTAGTTTCTATCTGAGATTACCATATAACTTTTAAAATTTTCCACAAAATATTTCAAAAAAATTTTAAGATTTATGCCTATGAAATCAATTACAAATTACGGTACTATTATGAACAAAGGAGAAATTTTCTTTTTATAAATGTTTTCCAACTCGAGCAGCGACTATATTTTTATTTCAATTAGTTTCCATTGTTCAATGTAGAGAGTAATATTTATTTTGGCACATATTTTATATTTAATGACTGAATTTTCAAAAAAGGGGTTTGTGGTAAAGTGGTTTGTAATTTTGCAATTTTCTTGTATTTTTCAAACCAAAAAGAACTAACCTACTATGAAGTGGTACATGAACTGGTTTGATACTGATGTATGACGGCTGGTATGCTATTGCTGGAGCAGAAGCGGACAATCGCCATCTCGTAGGACATCGCCGGGTTAAAAATATAAGTTGCTAATATGGAAAAATTACAGAACTCCAACTAGTTGAGCTGGTTTGACAAACTAGTATTTAACTAGTATAAAACTAGGCCTGCCAGAAAACCGAACTCAGAACTGTTACGGCGTATCTCATTATGTCACCGAAACATCATTTACACAGCGAGTCAACAATGCTTAATCCTAACGGGCAATTGCTTAGCGTATCGGCGACCCCTCGGTCGATATGGGAACATCTCCGTAATAATTATGATGTTGTTGTTGTTGTTGTTGTAGCGACTACTTAACCTGCCTAGGATGTCACCCCCCATCCAACATTGTCATCAGGCTCTTCTAACGGAAGTCCAAGAAACCTCGCGGCTTCAACAGGGGTGGACCAGAGTGAAATTGGTGTTAGAAGAGTGGGCTCAGTTGAGCAGAAGAACAGATGGTTAGTATCGTGGGGAGACACGCCGCATGCCGGGCAGAGATTTGGCATGTCAGGGTTCAGTCTGGATAGGTAATAGTTTAGTATGTTACAGTATCCAGAACGAAGTTGGGCCAGCGTGACTCTTGTCTCCCTGGGCAGTTCGCGTTCCTCGTCGGCAACAGGTAGAGCTTGTGCCTGTAGGACTGCATTCACTGGACGTGACCTGACAAAGGAGTTTACCGACTCCGTGTGGATGAGGTTGAGGGCCCGCCGGTGCACCTTTGGATCAAACGGCGAGAAAATGTGGTGCCGGATCTCGTCATAGTGCTTACGGAGGTGACTCCTTATTCTCCTGGGAGGCGGATTTTCGTTGAGCAGGTTCCTGTTCGGGTGCTGCGGTTTATGGCAGTTGAACAGGAATTGGCCGGTCAACATCTCGCAGTGCTCTTTGACATCGAGCATTTTTGCCTCATTATGAAGATGGTGCTCAGGAGACATAAGAAGGTACCTCGTGGCAGTTCTGAGTGCGGTGTTTTGGCAGGCCTGCAACCTCCTCCAATGTGTGTCTGCTAACCCCGGCGACCATATTAGCGTCGCGTAGCTCAGAACCGGCTGGCCGATTGCCTTGCACGTTGCCAGTAACGTTTCTTTGTCTTTACCCCAAGTACTGCCAGCTAGTGACTTGAGGATTTTGTTACGGCTTTGTACTTTGGTGGCAATCGTGGGGTGTGTGACAGTCGGAAGCTTAATGCCGTCGACGTAGACGTCTAATTCCATGTTCGCCTGCGCTGTCCACGTCGTAAATAAGGTGGCCGAGGATTTGGTCGGTGACAATGTCAGGTTCCGTGCAGCGAAGAAACTGGAAAGGGTTGGCAGGTAAGAATTAATTCTCGAGCAGAGCTCATCGACGGAGGGTCCAGTCGCCAGGATCGTGCAGTCATCGGCGTAGGAGACGATCGAGACGCCTTCTGGTGGGGAAGGGAGCCTCGATATGTAATAATTAAACAGAAGCGGGGATAGGACACCACCCTGTGGCACCCCTTGCTTAATTATACGTGGTTTTCATCTTTCGCCTCTGAATTCCACCGATGACTGCCGGCCACTCAGATAGTTGGCGGTTTGAATCTTCCAGGTCGTTAATGAGTTGTGCGTGATAAAGCTTTCGACAAGTCAGGCGCAACTAGCACGGTCCTGTCGTTTGGGCGAGATTGGTTGAGGCCGACACCTATCTGTGTGGTGATGGCGTTTAGCGCGGTGGTAGTGCTTTGCATTTTGCGGAATCCATGCTGATGTTCGGCTAATCGTAGGTTAGCGGTGTAGTAAGGGAGCAAGACCGACTCCAGGGTCTTCACTACTGGCGAGAGGAGTGATATCGGTCGATATGACTCCCCCACGTTAGCCGGCTTGCCGGGCTTTAGTAGGGGCACCACCTTGGCCTGTTTCCATCTTTCTGGAATGACAAAGGTGGTTAGGTACCTTATTCCCTCATCACCGAGATGTTTTAGCATCAGCATGGATATACCGTCTGGGCCAATAGATTTGGAGTTTTTGGACCCCCGTATGGCCTCCCGAACCTCTGTGGTGGTGATGGCAATGGGCGCTTGGTTGTTTTTGCGTTTGTGCGCTTCCCTGATGGCGCGCCTGATTTCCTTGTCAACCGCAGGATGCAGTACAAATTGCCGGCAGAAAGCACTCGTGCATCTCTTTGGTTTCGACTGTACCTTATCATCAAAGGTGATGGATATTTTGTCGTTCAGTTTGGTCGGATTAGACAAGGATTTAACAGTGGACCATAGTTTGCCAACACCAGCAGAGAGGTTACAGGACCTTAGGTGCTCCTCCCATTTGGCGCGTTTGTGTTGATCAACATGATTTCCGCATTGAGATCTTGAATTTGAGGATCCGTAGGGTTCAAGCGTCGCACGTGGTCACGTTCATTAGCCAGGGCCGCTGCCTCTGCCTCTCCTTAATTCTACCTGACGGAATATATTGATTGGAGGCTGAAGCTATGACCAAGCGAAACGCTTTTTCCCCTTCTCGTACGTCAGACGGGATGGGAAGAGCAGCGAAGGTGCTCTCATTGAAATTAAGAAAACCAACCCAGTCAGCTTTACTGAAGTTAGTGAAGGTGCGCTTCTCAGAAGTAACGAAGTCATTGGGGCGATCGATTGCGAGGACTATCGGCAAATGGTCAGATGCAAGAGCAAGCATTGGTCGCCATTCAACGCAGTTTATGAGACCTGCGCTGACAATTGTGAGGTCTGGCGAACTAGAACAATTTACCGCAACTCTCGTGGGGGCGTCCCCGTTCACAGTGCAAAACTTCGAATCGTCTATTTGTTCAGCCAATTCCTGTCCCCTGCCATCAGCCTGTAGGCTTGAGTGCCACAGATCGTGGTGTGCGTTGAAGTCGCCGAGGATTACACGATTATCGCCTCTGAGTAACGCACTGATGTCAGGGTGCTAATCTCTCGGACGGCATGTGGCAGGAGGTATATAGATGTTAATGATTTCGAGGTCGACGTCACCCGTCCGGACAACCATTCCTTGACGTTCCAGGAGGTTGTCCCTCGGGTCGACGTCGGGCTCAAATGGACGATATTACACGGATTGGTGTGTGATGAAGGCGAGTCCGCCCCCAAGACCTCTATCTCGATCACGTCGGTGGATGTTATAGCCGTCACAAGTCCGAAGATTTGATCGGGCGTTTAACTTCGTCTCCTGAATGGCAGCGATCTTGATGTTCTGTCGCTTCATGAAGTTCACTATTTCACACACTTTCCCGGTTAGCCCGTTGCAGTTTAAATGTAGGACGCGAAATTGCGAAGGGGGAGAAGTGTTCACGCTGGGAGTCAGGGACTGGTGCGTATGCCTTGGTGGAAGCAGGCTGGGTCGCACGCTGCGCCGCACTCTAGAAGAAGAGGGATCCGGGGCACCAGAAGGTGGCGAATCGGTCGACGTTGTAGGTTGCGTAGCTCGACAACATGGTGCAACGTACGTATCAGTCTATAGGTTCCTGTTTTCAAGCTGAGAACATATAAGCAAGTGACACAGGCCAAGGCAAGAATTGCATTTGACTGATGTCGCAGGTGCATATAGTCTCAGCCGACAAACAGAGCACAAGGTGTAAGGGACCAGGAGCTGGTGGCTTTGACTTACATTTGTGCTAGTGCTGGAAGAAGAAGGGGAAGTTGAAAGTGGGAGGGGGGTGGGCTGTCGCTCGGCATTGCTCACATCTGAGACAGAGGTGCTACGTAGAAAGTAGCTGTGAGCGGCAGTGTGAGGTGTTGGCGCCTGTGGGCGCGAGCGGCAGCGGGTGTTACACACTACTTGCTGGGCGTTATTAGTGCTATTAGTCGTGGAGACTATTTCAGAAGCTTGTGACGGTGCGATACTAGATCGTCGTTGGCCACGGAACGTCCTAGGGCGTGAACAGCAAGGGGCCACGAAAGTTTTGTAGAAACTAGGAGGCCTATGTGTGGAGGGATTTAGCCCGGAGCACCTGGTTTTGTGCAACAATCTTTTGCAAGAATTGCATTGGACGGAGTGTGAACGCTTAACGTAAATCTTCTTCCAGCAGACGCAGCAGATCCATTCTCCTGGACCCGGGTTGGATTCAACCCCAGCCCGGAGCAGGAGAGTTTTGAGCAGCCTTGCTGCAAGGAGCTGCTCGGAGGATGACAATATTAGTGGAAAAGGTGACAGGTCAGACAGGGTAGAGTCGAAATAACAGCCCTTGGTCGGATGTAAAAATCCGAGTCATTCCGGTACGTAGAACCGGCTGTTGTGGGAACGTAATAATTATGATGAGATCCGGCTCCACAGAAAAACGCCGCCATGCGTCTGGTCCCTTGACGATACCGATCACCTATTCACCTGGTAGTCGGACCAGACTATTCTAGCAGGAATTTAACTCTGGTACAACCCTGTTTCCCAGGACTCCCGTTAGAAGAAATTGATGGCAATTTTGGGCAGGGATGCTCATCGTTACCACAACAACAACAACAACCATCGGATTCAATGTATTTTTATACCTAGTAGTGCTACGCACACAAGGTATATTAACTTTAGTCGCCTAACGGCAGTATGTAACGGCATAAACAGGTCGAGATAGATATTGACTTATACATATCAAAATGTTCAGGACGAAAAGAGAAATTGATTAAGCCATGTCCGTCCGTCTGTCCGTCTGTGAACACCATAACTTGAGTAAATTTTGAGATCTCTTAATGAAATTTGGTATACAGGTTCCTTGGCACTTATCTCCGAGCGCTATTTAAAATGGGCGAAACCAGACGATAGCCACGCCCACTTTTTATATATAGAATATTTTCGAAAACACAAAAAAAGTGATTACTCAGTACATAAAACACCTATAAGGATAAAATTTGGTGTATACATTGAGATTGAGGCATAAAATAAATTTTTCAAGAATTTGATTAAGTCAAATTTAAAAAGGTTATTAATCATAAATCAAACACCGTGCAAGATATCGAAACGAAATTCAGCACGCATGTTTCAGGTATGCAAGGAATGTGGGCGAAATCGGCCAAGATTTTGAAGAGGATTGTAGATATATTAAATAGCCAATAACTTTGCGAAAAATGCTTTACATCATTTTTATTTCACTTTTAAAGTTTCCGTAAACTAAGAAATTTAAAAATAAAAATGTTCGAAAATGGGCATGGCCCTGCCCCTTTTATAGTGGATTATTCCACTAAACTTTTTATCCCATAACTCCGCCAAAAATTAATTTGCCGAAAGGAAATTTGGTGATAATGTTCAATATATAAAGGTAACTGTGCGTTGTAAAAATGGGCGAAATCGGTTTATGTCCACGCCCAGTTTTTTAACATAGTTCTGAAAAATTTTTTTTGTAAAATTTAAAAAGCGATATTTCTACAACTAAGCAAGTTATATCAATTAGATTTTGCACACATAATAAGCTTTTTAAAAAAACTCGGCTGCAAAAATATTTTGTCAATTTTGAACAAGTAGGCGTGTCGCCGCCTACTTTTCAACATACAATTTGTGCTATTTTCAAAGGTAATCGTTTATAATTCAATCTTGCTATTTATAGGAAAATTGGTCGGCACCTTCTCAGTATGTGGATTGAGGACTGGCAATTTCAACTTATTTGTGCACGGAACGGCAGGTAGGCCAAGATCATGTGTACTGGTCAAGAAGGATATTAAAGCCTTTCTTCTTTCCAATTTCAGTGACGATGACGTAACGGCTGTGTGTTTGGAGGAAGGTATTAAGGGATCGTGGCTGGTCTCGGCCTATATGGCCCATGATGATACTTATGGGCCGCCTCCTGAAATACTATGCAAGATTACCGCTGAGGCAAAGCGAAGAGGCGTAGGGCTCATTGTCGGAGCGGATGCGAACTCGCATCATTCACTGTGGGGAAGTTCGGATACGAATGCAAGAGGTGAGTCACTATTTGCTTTTATTCTAAATGAAGGGCTATGTATTTGTAACAGGGGTAATGACCCCACTTTTGTAACCTCAGTTAGAGAGGAGGTCCTGGACCTCACTCTTGTTTCAGAAGACCTGTTTCCCCTTATATCCGACTGGCGTGTTCTTCCGGAACACTCCTTCTCGGATCATAGGTATATTCAGTTCTCTCTTGTTAAATCTAGACCCAGTAAAACCATGTTTAGAAATCCTAGGCGTACTAACTGGGTCCGGTACTGTAGCAAGCTGGATGAGTTTCTCCCAAGAGCACCCATATCGGACTCAGAACTATCTGAGACCGCTATTGATGCTCTGGTGGAGAGATTCACCCTTGCTTGTAATAAAGCGTATAAAATCGCATGCCCACTGAAAACCGTAAGTGGAAAGCGTAAACCACCTTGGTGGACTAAGGAAGTAGACGACCTTAGGGCTTCCAGTAGGCGCCTGTTCAACAGGGCCAGGAAGAGTAAACTACCTTCTGACTGGGAGCTCTACAAAGTTGGGTTGGGTATTTACAAATCTGCGATCAGGAGAGCCAAACGAGACTCCTGGAAGACTTTCTGCGAAAGCGTGGAAGGCTGTAATGAGTCTGCGAGATTCCGGAAGATTCTTTCCGGGAATCCTGCTAGCTTGGGTTACTTGAGGAATGTAGATGGCAGCTGGGCTATGAGTAGCGAGGAATCCCTCAAACTTCTCATGGATGCTCACTTCCCTGACGTCCCGGTTTCACAGGACCGCGATGCCCCATCGCCCACTAGTGTGAGCGAGGGGGCTCGGCCAGCCATCTGCCTGGATGAAAGCCAGCTTGTATGGGCTATTAATTCTTTTAAGCCGTACAAGTCACCCGGGCCTGATGGCATAACTCCTGTGCAACTACAGAGATCGCTGGGGATTTCTTGTAGCTGGCTGGCTCCCATCTATGCCAACTGCTTGAGGTTGGCCTATATCCCCGCCTCTTGGAATATGGTCAAGGTTACCTTTATTCCAAAGGCGGGGAGGTGCTCTCACGTATCTCCCAAGGACTTCAGGCCAATCAGTCTCTCCTCGTTCCTTTTAAAAACGTTGGAGCGGCTGATTGACCTGTATATACGCAGCAGGGTCCCTAGGGAGCGTTTTTCGGCTTCGCAACATGCTTACTGCAAAGGCAGATCAACTGAAACGGCGCTTCACTCCGTTGTAAAACTAATAGAGGGGTCTTTCCAGCACAAAGAATTCGTGCTGGGGGCCTTTCTGGATATCGAAGGAGCGTTCAATAATGTTTTGCCTTCTGCCATCGTACGGGGCTTAGCAAGCCTAGGAGTTGAACCAAGCTTGATAGAATTTATCAGCAGATTACTCTGTGGCAGGATTGTCAGGGCGGAGTGGGGAGGTGCTGGGGCTCAGAGAGGGGTGAGAAGGGGCACGCCGCAAGGAGGTGTTCTTTCTCCACTTCTCTGGGTCATTGTAGTCAACGGCTTGCTCCAGGACCTCGAGCGTAGGGGCTGTCAAGTGATAGCCTATGCGGACGACCTGGCAATCCTCGTCAGGGGAAAGTTTCTTGAACCTTTTTCATTTTATATGAATATGGGGGGTTTCTCTTTATTACCTCAACTTATATATCCCATTACTTTACAAATGCAAACGATAACAATCAAAAAATCTCAAATCATGCAGGCTATCCGAATGTTAATCGAGGGTTTACTTTAGAGTAATATATGTTAATCTGCTCATACGTTGCTCAAAAATATTTTTAAATTTATATTACACCATTTTTTTAACAAGTTATAACAATTTTGTCAAAAAATATTATTTTTATTTTGTAACCTTTTAGTTTTCCAAATTCTTAAGCTATTCTTTTGCTGTATTGTCTAGTGAATGTGGGTTAAAGTTTCACATTATTTAGGCCTAACAACCCTTAGCAAATATGTCGCCTGCATTGTCTTCCGTGTGGAATTTCACATGATTAACGATCGTTAAAAAATATACTGCGCATTTAGGGCTAATCACCATTTGTTTTCATGTTGTGATGTACAAGGTGGCGCAAAAGTAATCCTCCTATCATAAAATGCTATAAATTTTGCGATTGGCCCCTAAGGTCAGTTCTGTTTTGACATTTGTGTAGTAAACACATGCGAAATACACGTTAATAAACAATGTTACGCTACACTGCTCCAGAACGCGGAATATTGCTGACTATTTATTTGACCAATAATCGGTCGGGGCCAAACGGTTACTGTGAATGGTGAGCGCTACAGACCAATCATCAACGAGTTCTTTTTGCCGCAACTTGATGAATTGGGATTGGAAAACATGTGGTTCCAACAAGACGGTGCAACAGCACACACTGCACGTGCCACAACCGATATGCTGAACATCGGAAGCTTACTTTTGCGCCACCTGTATGTGCACATGCCTGAAAGGCGAAACAAGTGAATGCTCTTGAAATAAACATACAGTACATAAAGACGCCTACCTGTAGCTCGCTAAGATAATGTTTACAGCAATTGTTTGTTTGTTTAAAACAAAAAATATGGGCTATCGCCTTGTTTCCTAAGTTGTTTACTTTTAAAACTATGTTTTAAAAAATTTAGAATGCTACTGAAGAAAAAATTTAAATCCCAAAAATCTGAAGAAAATTTTTTGGTAACTCGTGTATCCCAACATTTGTAAACCATGTAAACTTGTAAAAAAAAAAAGTTTGCCTCTATATTTTTTTTGTAAATCATACGATTTCACATTTCGCATTTTCTTTCTTAATTGTACTGCTTTTGCAACAAACGAATTAGCACTGATTTCTGAAAATTGTTTTGGTGCATTTTTTGCTTTCGGGCTCTCATTGTTTATGTTTCTAATCTCAGATATATACTTGGCAGCACTGCATAATCGAAGACCATCAACTGGCAACACAGAAATATAGTTGGCAACACTACATAAACGTGGACCGAAATGAGAGAGCGGGAGATAGTCTCGTATTAAGTCATCTTTGACAGCAATCGTTTAGTTAACATCACCCTCCTACATTTTATTTTCTGTTCAAGCAATATTCTTAATTTCCAAATATTCATTTAATTAAATTAAATATAAAACTTTCTTGTAAATAATAGCTTTTATAGTGTTATAATCCTTTTGAGAATTTCGTGCTTCCAATAGTAAATTATGTTACAGATCATGTACGTACGTGCATGTCAACAAAATCACCCTTATTTTTTGCGATGCGCTACTGCAATAGAGGTTCAGCTGCGAGGCTACATCGGGTAAGCAGTGCTCAAATGAAACCACGAAGAAAAGTGGAAACAAAGCGATCATTTGTCAAAGCAATTGAGTAAGTAAATAACATTTCTTTTTAGAACATTTTAAGTAAACTTTTTCTTATAAAAAGTTCTAAAAAAATTCACAAAAGAAATATTGACTTGTTATTTTTAGTGTTGACTTATTGTGAATGTGAAATGCAGTTTTCCTAAATTAAATAACAGTGAATCTCCAACGGAATCGTTTGGAAACTGCAACAACGAAAATGGCGAGCAGGGACACATGACAACCAGGTGGCTAAAATATCACTTTTTAGAAAACTCAGTTACTAAGAACTTGCACATTATGTAAAGATGTTTTAAGATGTATGGATTAGTTTCTATCTGAGATTACCATATAACTTTTAAAATTTTCCACAAAATATTTCAAAAAAATTTTAAGATTTATGCCTATGAAATCAATTACAAATTACGGTACTATTATGAACAAAGGAGAAATTTTCTTTTTATAAATGTTTTCCAACTCGAGCAGCGACTATATTTTTATTTCAATTAGTTTCCATTGTTCAATGTAGAGAGTAATATTTATTTTGGCACATATTTTATATTTAATGACTGAATTTTCAAAAAAGGGGTTTGTGGTAAAGTGGTTTGTAATTTTGCAATTTTCTTGTATTTTTCAAACCAAAAAGAACTAACCTACTATGAAGTGGTACATGAACTGGTTTGATACTGATGTATGACGGCTGGTATGCTATTGCTGGAGCAGAAGCGGACAATCGCCATCTCGTAGGACATCGCCGGGTTAAAAATATAAGTTGCTAATATGGAAAAATTACAGAACTCCAACTAGTTGAGCTGGTTTGACAAACTAGTATTTAACTAGTATAAAACTAGGCCTGCCAGAAAACCGAACTCAGAACTGTTACGGCGTATCTCATTATGTCACCGAAACATCATTTACACAGCGAGTCAACAATGCTTAATCCTAACGGGCAATTGCTTAGCGTATCGGCGACCCCTCGGTCGATATGGGAACATCTCCGTAATAATTATGATGTTGTTGTTGTTGTTGTTGTAGCGACTACTTAACCTGCCTAGGATGTCACCCCCCATCCAACATTGTCATCAGGCTCTTCTAACGGAAGTCCAAGAAACCTCGCGGCTTCAACAGGGGTGGACCAGAGTGAAATTGGTGTTAGAAGAGTGGGCTCAGTTGAGCAGAAGAACAGATGGTTAGTATCGTGGGGAGACACGCCGCATGCCGGGCAGACATTTGGCATGTCAGGGTTCAGTCTGGATAGGTAATAGTTTAGTATGTTACAGTATCCAGAACGAAGTTGGGCCAGCGTGACTCTTGTCTCCCTGGGCAGTTCGCGTTCCTCGTCGGCAACAGGTAGAGCTTGTGCCTGTAGGACTGCATTCACTGGACGTGACCTGACAAAGGAGTTTACCGACTCCGTGTGGATGAGGTTGAGGGCCCGCCGGTGCACCTTTGGATCAAACGGCGAGAAAATGTGGTGCCGGATCTCGTCATAGTGCTTACGGAGGTGACTCCTTATTCTCCTGGGAGGCGGATTTTCGTTGAGCAGGTTCCTGTTCGGGTGCTGCGGTTTATGGCAGTTGAACAGGAATTGGCCGGTCAACATCTCGCAGTGCTCTTTGACATCGAGCATTTTTGCCTCATTATGAAGATGGTGCTCAGGAGACATAAGAAGGCACCTCGTGGCAGTTCTGAGTGCGGTGTTTTGGCAGGCCTGCAACCTCCTCCAATGTGTGTCTGCTAACCCCGGCGACCATATTGGCGTCGCGTAGCTCAGAACCGGCTGGCCGATTGCCTTGCACGTTGCCAGTAACGTTTCTTTGTCTTTACCCCAAGTACTGCCAGCTAGTGACTTGAGGATTTTGTTACGGCTTTGTACTTTGGTGGCAATCGTGGGGTGTGTGACAGTCGGAAGCTTAATGCCGTCGACGTAGACGTCTAATTCCATGTTCGCCTGCGCTGTCCACGTCGTAAATAAGGTGGCCGAGGATTTGGTCGGTGACAATGTCAGGTTCCGTGCAGCGAAGAAACTGGAAAGGGTTGGCAGGTAAGAATTAATTCTCGAGCAGAGCTCATCGACGGAGGGTCCAGTCGCCAGGATCGTGCAGTCATCGGCGTAGGAGACGATCGAGACGCCTTCTGGTGGGGAAGGGAGCCTCGATATGTAATAATTAAACAGAAGCGGGGATAGGACACCACCCTGTGGCACCCCTTGCTTAATTATACGTGGTTTTCATCTTTCGCCTCTGAATTCCACCGATGACTGCCGGCCACTCAGATAGTTGGCGGTTTGAATCTTCCAGGTCGTTAATGAGTTGTGCGTGATAAAGCTTTCGACAAGTCAGGCGCAACTAGCACGGTCCTGTCGTTTGGGCGAGATTGGTTGAGGCCGACACCTATCTGTGTGGTGATGGCGTTTAGCGCGGTGGTAGTGCTTTGCATTTTGCGGAATCCATGCTGATGTTCGGCTAATCGTAGGTTAGCGGTGTAGTAAGGGAGCAAGACCGACTCCAGGGTCTTCACTACTGGCGAGAGGAGTGATATCGGTCGATATGACTCCCCCACGTTAGCCGGCTTGCCGGGCTTTAGTAGTGGCACCACCTTGGCCTGTTTCCATCTTTCTGGAATGACAAAGGTGGTCATGGACAGATTGAAGACGGTTGTTAGGTACCTTACTCCCTCATCACCGAGATGTTTTAGCATCAGCATGGATATACCGTCTGGGCCAATAGATTTGGAGTTTTTGGACCCCCGTATGGCCTCCCGAACCTCTGTGGTGGTGATGGCAATGGGCGCTTGGTTGTTTTTGCGTTTGTGCGCTTCCCTGATGGCGCGCCTGATTTCCTTGTCAACCGCAGGATGCAGTACAAATTGCCGGCAGAAAGCACTCGTGCATCTCTTTGGTTTCGACTGTACCTTATCATCAAAGGTGATGGATATTTTGTCGTTCAGTTTGGTCGGATTAGACAAGGATTTAACAGTGGACCATAGTTTGCCAACACCAGCAGAGAGGTTACAGGACCTTAGGTGATCCTCCCATTTGGCGCGTTTGTGTTGATCAACATGATTTCCGCATTGAGATCTTGAATTTGAGGATCCGTAGGGTTCAAGCGTCGCACGTGGTCACGTTCATTAGCCAGGGCCGCTGCCTCTGCCTCTCCTTAATTCTACCTGACGGAATATATTGATTGGAGGCTGAAGCTATGACCAAGCGAAACGCTTTTTCCCCTTCTCGTACGTCAGACGGGATGGGAAGAGCAGCGAAGGTGCTCTCATTGAAATTAAGAAAACCAACCCAGTCAGCTTTACTGAAGTTAGTGAAGGTGCGCTTCTCAGAAGTAACGAAGTCATTGGGGCGATCGATTGCGAGGACTATCGGCAAATGGTCAGATGCAAGAGCAAGCATTGGTCGCCATTCAACGCAGTTTATGAGACCTGCGCTGACAATTGTGAGGTCTGGCGAACTAGAACAATTTACCGCAACTCTCGTGGGGGCGTCCCCGTTCACAGTGCAAAACTTCGAATCGTCTATTTGTTCAGCCAATTCCTGTCCCCTGCCATCAGCCTGTAGGCTTGAGTGCCACAGATCGTGGTGTGCGTTGAAGTCGCCGAGGATTACACGATTATCGCCTCTGAGTAACGCACTGATGTCAGGGTGCTAATCTCTCGGACGGCATGTGGCAGGAGGTATATAGATGTTAATGATTTCGAGGTCGACGTCACCCGTCCGGACAACCATTCCTTGACGTTCCAGGAGGTTGTCCCTCGGGCCGACGTCGGGCTCAAATGGACGATATTACACGGATTGGTGTGTGATGAAGGCGAGTCCGCCCCCAAGACCTCTATCTCGATCACGTCGGTGGATGTTATAGCCGTCACAAGTCCGAAGATTTGATCGGGCGTTTAACTTCGTCTCCTGAATGGCAGCGATCTTGATGTTCTGTCGCTTCATGAAGTTCACTATTTCACACACTTTCCCGGTTAGCCCGTTGCAGTTTAAATGTAGGACGCGAAATTGCGAAGGGGGAGAAGTGTTCACGCTGGGAGTCAGGGACTGGTGCGTATGCCTTGGTGGAAGCAGGCTGGGTCGCACGCTGCGCCGCACTCTAGAAGAAGAGGGATCCGGGGCACCAGAAGGTGGCGAATCGGTCGACGTTGTAGGTTGCGTAGCTCGACAACATGGTGCAACGTACGTATCAGTCTATAGGTTCCTGTTTTCAAGCTGAGAACATATAAGCAAGTGACACAGGCCAAGGCAAGAATTGCATTTGACTGATGTCGCAGGTGCATATAGTCTCAGCCGACAAACAGAGCACAAGGTGTAAGGGACCAGGAGCTGGTGGCTTTGACTTACATTTGTGCTAGTGCTGGAAGAAGAAGGGGAAGTTGAAAGTGGGAGGGGGGTGGGCTGTCGCTCGGCATTGCTCACATCTGAGACAGAGGTGCTACGTAGAAAGTAGCTGTGAGCGGCAGTGTGAGGTGTTGGCGCCTGTGGGCGCGAGCGGCAGCGGGTGTTACACACTACTTGCTGGGCGTTATTAGTGCTATTAGTCGTGGAGACTATTTCAGAAGCTTGTGACGGTGCGATACTAGATCGTCGTTGGCCACGGAACGTCCTAGGGCGTGAACAGCAAGGGGCCACGAAAGTTTTGTAGAAACTAGGAGGCCTATGTGTGGAGGGATTTAGCCCGGAGCACCTGGTTTTGTGCAACAATCTTTTGCAAGAATTGCATTGGACGGAGTGTGAACGCTTAACGTAAATCTTCTTCCAGCAAACGCAGCAGATCCATTCTCCTGGACCCGGGTTGGATTCAACCCCAGCCCGGAGCAGGAGAGTTTTGAGCAGCCTTGCTGCAAGGAGCTGCTCGGAGGATGACAATATTAGTTGCAAAGGTGACAGGTCAGACAGGGTAGAGTCGAAATAACAGCCCTTGGTCGGATGTAAAAATCCGAGTCATTCCGGTACGTAGAACCGGCTGTTGTGGGAACGTAATAATTATGATGAGATCCGGCTCCACAGAAAAACGCCGCCATGCGTCTGGTCCCTTGACGATACCGATCACCTATTCACCTGGTAGTCGGACCAGACTATTCTAGCAGGAATTTAACTCTGGTACAACCCTGTTTCCCAGGACTCCCGTTAGAAGAAATTGATGGCAATTTTGGGCAGGGATGCTCATCGTTACCACAACAACAACAACAACCATCGGATTCAATGTATTTTTATACCTAGTAGTGCTACGCACACAAGGTATATTAACTTTAGTCGCCTAACGGCAGTATGTAACGGCATAAACAGGTCGAGATAGATATTGACTTATACATATCAAAATGTTCAGGACGAAAAGAGAAATTGATTAAGCCATGTCCGTCCGTCTGTCCGTCTGTGAACACCATAACTTGAGTAAATTTTGAGATCTCTTAATGAAATTTGGTATACAGGTTCCTTGGCACTTATCTCCGAGCGCTATTTAAAATGGGCGAAACCAGACGATATTATATATAGAATATTTTCGAAAACACAAAAAAAGTGATTACTCAGTACATAAAACACCTATAAGGATAAAATTTGGTGTATACATTGAGATTGAGGCATGAAATAAATTTTTCAAGAATTTGATTAAGTCAAATTTAAAAAGGTTATTAATCATAAATCAAACACCGTGCAAGATATCGAAACGAAATTCAGCACGCATGTTTCAGGTATGCAAGGAATGTGGGCGAAATCGGCCAAGATTTTGAAGAGGATTGTAGATATATTAAATAGCCAATAACTTTGCGAAAAATGCTTTACATCATTTTTATTTCACTTTTAAAGTTTCCGTAAACTAAGAAATTTAAAAATAAAAATGTTCGAAAATGGGCATGGCCCTGCCCCTTTTATAGTGGATTATTCCACTAAACTTTTTATCCCATAACTCCGCCAAAAATTAATTTGCCGAAAGGAAATTTGGTGATAATGTTCAATATATAAAGGTAACTGTGCGTTGTAAAAATGGGCGAAATCGGTTTATGTCCACGCCCAGTTTTTTAACATAGTTCTGAAAAATTTTTTTTGTAAAATTTAAAAAGCGATATTTCTACAACTAAGCAAGTTATATCAATTAGATTTTGCACACATAATAAGCTTTTTAAAAAAACTCGGCTGCAAAAATATTTTGTCAATTTTGAACAAGTAGGCGTGTCGCCGCCTACTTTTCAACATACAATTTGTGCTATTTTCAAAGGTAATCGTTTATAATTCAATCTTGCTATTTATAGGAAAATTGGTCGGCACCTTCTCAGTATGTGGATTGAGGACTGGCAATTTCAACTTATTTGTGCACGGAACGGCAGGTAGGCCAAGATCATGTGTACTGGTCAAGAAGGATATTAAAGCCTTTCTTCTTTCCAATTTCAGTGACGATGACGTAACGGCTGTGTGTTTGGAGGAAGGTATTAAGGGATCGTGGCTGGTCTCGGCCTATATGGCCCATGATGATACTTATGGGCCGCCTCCTGAAATACTATGCAAGATTACCGCTGAGGCAAAGCGAAGAGGCGTAGGGCTCATTGTCGGAGCGGATGCGAACTCGCATCATTCACTGTGGGGAAGTTCGGATACGAATGCAAGAGGTGAGTCACTATTTGCTTTTATTCTAAATGAAGGGCTATGTATTTGTAACAGGGGTAATGACCCCACTTTTGTAACCTCAGTTAGAGAGGAGGTCCTGGACCTCACTCTTGTTTCAGAAGACCTGTTTCCCCTTATATCCGACTGGCGTGTTCTTCCGGAACACTCCTTCTCGGATCATAGGTATATTCAGTTCTCTCTTGTTAAATCTAGACCCAGTAAAACCATGTTTAGAAATCCTAGGCGTACTAACTGGGTCCGGTACTGTAGCAAGCTGGATGAGTTTCTCCCAAGAGCACCCATATCGGACTCAGAACTATCTGAGACCGCTATTGATGCTCTGGTGGAGAGATTCACCCTTGCTTGTAATAAAGCGTATAAAATCGCATGCCCACTGAAAACCGTAAGTGGAAAGCGTAAACCACCTTGGTGGACTAAGGAAGTAGACGACCTTAGGGCTTCCAGTAGGCGCCTGTTCAACAGGGCCAGGAAGAGTAAACTACCTTCTGACTGGGAGCTCTACAAAGTTGGGTTGGGTATTTACAAATCTGCGATCAGGAGAGCCAAACGAGACTCCTGGAAGACTTTCTGCGAAAGCGTGGAAGGCTGTAATGAGTCTGCGAGATTCCGGAAGATTCTTTCCGGGAATCCTGCTAGCTTGGGTTACTTGAGGAATGTAGATGGCAGCTGGGCTATGAGTAGCGAGGAATCCCTCAAACTTCTCATGGATGCTCACTTCCCTGACGTCCCGGTTTCACAGGACCGCGATGCCCCATCGCCCACTAGTGTGAGCGAGGGGGCTCGGCCAGCCATCTGCCTGGATGAAAGCCAGCTTGTATGGGCTATTAATTCTTTTAAGCCGTACAAGTCACCCGGGCCTGATGGCATAACTCCTGTGCAACTACAGAGATCGCTGGGGATTTCTTGTAGCTGGCTGGCTCCCATCTATGCCAACTGCTTGAGGTTGGCCTATATCCCCGCCTCTTGGAATATGGTCAAGGTTACCTTTATTCCAAAGGCGGGGAGGTGCTCTCACGTATCTCCCAAGGACTTCAGGCCAATCAGTCTCTCCTCGTTCCTTTTAAAAACGTTGGAGCGGCTGATTGACCTGTATATACGCAGCAGGGTCCCTAGGGAGCGTTTTTCGGCTTCGCAACATGCTTACTGCAAAGGCAGATCAACTGAAACGGCGCTTCACTCCGTTGTAAAACTAATAGAGGGGTCTTTCCAGCACAAAGAATTCGTGCTGGGGGCCTTTCTGGATATCGAAGGAGCGTTCAATAATGTTTTGCCTTCTGCCATCGTACGGGGCTTAGCAAGCCTAGGAGTTGAACCAAGCTTGATAGAATTTATCAGCAGATTACTCTGTGGCAGGATTGTCAGGGCGGAGTGGGGAGGTGCTGGGGCTCAGAGAGGGGTGAGAAGGGGCACGCCGCAAGGAGGTGTTCTTTCTCCACTTCTCTGGGTCATTGTAGTCAACGGCTTGCTCCAGGACCTCGAGCGTAGGGGCTGTCAAGTGATAGCCTATGCGGACGACCTGGCAATCCTCGTCAGGGGAAAGTTTCTTAGTACCGTAAGGGATGTTCTGCAAGGGTATCTGGGTATTGTAACAAAATGGTCCGAATCTTGTGGACTGGCTGTTAACCCAGGTAAAACGGAACTAGTCCTCTTCACGAGAAGATATAAGATTGATGATTTTGTACTACCCTCTATTGGGGGTGTACCGCTGGTGCTTTCTGAAAAGGTTAAGTACCTAGGTGTTATTCTGGACAGGAAGCTGTCCTGGAAGCTGAATGTAGAGGATAGATAGCTTCGGTCGCTCTGTATTGCTGCAGAGGGGCCATCGGCAAACGATGGGGTCTCTCTCCTAGGGTGGTTTATTGGTTATATGAGATGGTAGTGAAACCTATCCTATTTTATGGGGTATTGGTCTGGTGGGGCGCACTAGACACGGCTTCCACCACGAAGAAGATGGTCACGGTGCAGCGAACGGCCATGGTTGGGATCAGTGGGGCCATGCGCACCACTCCTACCCTGGCATTGAACGTTATGCTCAATCTGCACCCAGTTGACCTTGTAGGAAAAATAGGCGCAGCTCGGGCTGCAATTAGGCTCCGAGACGCTGGTTATAGGCTTGTTCAGTATGGCCATTCCAATATACTATCGGGCTTTGATTTTATTCCCAATAGAACAGATTACTGTGCGCCGACCTTTTCTCCGGCGAAGGGGTTTTCGACTTACATTCCCGCAAGGGATGAGTGGACAGGCGGAGAACCTATCTGGGGGGAGGCCTTGGCGAACCTGTTTACGGACGGGTCAAAGCTGGATGGATGTGTTGGGGGGGGTGTATACTGTCAGGAACTCGGGATTAGCACGAAATTTAGGCTACCTGATCATTGTAGCGTTTTCCAAGCGGAGGTTGCCGCCATTAAGGATGCGGTAGATGGGATGCTGTCGAGCGCATTCACTGTCAAGGAGTTCAACATCTACTCCGACAGTCAAGCGGCAATTAGGGCGCTGAGTGCAGGCAACGTTCGATCGAGGACAGTGAGCGACTGTCTGGAATCGCTTGCGGTTGCGTCCAACTACTTCAAAATAAAAATCATTTGGGTGCCTGGCCACTGTGACATTCCCGGCAATTGCCATGCGGATCTCTTGGCCAGAGCTGGCACGCGTGACACAGATGTGGCCGACTCCAGTACACTGGGTATTCCCCTTACCACCTGTAGTTTGCTTCTGGGCAGGTGGGCCTCGGAACAGTTAAGCAAACGCTGGGCGGACACCACCTCATGTCAGGTGTCGAAGTCCTTCTGGCCAGTAGTTGACTCCGGGCGGTCAGTGGAATTACTCAGGTTCCCCAAGTTACATCTTTCCATGGTGATAGGGGTGTTGACAGGGCACTGTCCGATGGGGGTCCATGCGGTGCGGTTAAATATTCTTGAAGACCCGAGCTGCGTAAGCTGCATGGAGGACGACGAGGTGGAATCATCAAGTCATTTCATACTCAGTTGTCCAGCGTTTGCTAGGACTAGGCGCAGGTATCTCGGTTCGGATGTTCTTAGGTCTCCGGAAGACGTGTCGAAAATCGATGTGTCCCAAATCAGGAGTTTTATTGTCGCTACGCAGCGATTTGCCAAGTGATCCTAAGTTAGTGTCACCGTTCAGAATGTGGTATCACAACGGACCTTCAAAGTGTCCAAGTGAGCGGCCCACCTAGTGGGCTGCTACCACCTAACCTAACCTAACCTAACCTAACCTCAGTAGTATGTGTTATACTCCTGCCAAAAATTTGTCAAATCAGAAAACACACAAGCAAAATATTCGGACACGTAGTTAATAGCCCACTGAAATAGCGAAGTTATATAGCTTTTTTGATTTTCATACCTTTCATAAACATTAAATGAGCGGAGTCGATTTAGCCGTCTTAGATGTCCGTCTCTCCGTCCGTCTGTCTGTCTGTCCGTCTGTCTATTTGAAGGCAGTTTTACAAAAGAACGCTGAAATTCGTTGTTTGATTTCGCCATTTTATAATATACTAGCAAACCCGGTAGACGCTGTTTCGACATTTTATTTATTTATTTATTTATTACAGTCTATTGATTTATAAATCTTACAGACTGGACAGTTTATCACATTTATATACATAAATAAATAAAGCAAACTTAATTAAATATTGTAAACAAACATAATTTAAATGTATAAAAACTCGAACTTAGATCAATAACATTTGCGTAACTATTACAAATACGGATACATCTATTAATGGGTTCATTGAACGAGTAATTAGTTGTACTAGTTGAATCAGCAAATAAACGGTTAGACCTCAGCGTTCTTGGGGGTATATAAACATTGAACAAAGCCTTTAGGTCAGCACAATCAATATTATGGTTAATCACATTATACACAAATAACAATGCACAGCAAATTCTACGGTCATGTAAAGATTGTAAGCCAAGAAGCTTCCGCCTGCTAATGTAAGGCAGAGGACCGCCTTCAAAGTTAGTATTATATAAAGCAAACTTCGTGAAGACTCTCTGAACTCTTTCAATTTTTGCGGAGTATATATCATAGTACGGACTCCACACCAAAGAACAGTATTCTAACCGACTCCGTACAAGAGAAATAAACAAAGATTTAAGGGTGTTCGGGTCCTTAAAGTCCCTAGTATTCCTTTTGATGAAACCTATCAATGCAAATGATTTCGATGTAATGAAATCGATATGTTTATTGAAGGAAAGCTTGGCGTCAAATATCACACCCAAATCCTTCAAGTCAAAGAGACGATTGAGCACATTAGTATCCAAATAATAGTCGAATAGGATTGTATCCGACTTCCTAGCATACGTGACTATGGAGCATTTGTTAATATTTAAATACAAGTGATTTAGACTACACCACGTTTCGAAAGACGTTAAGTCATGCTGCAACTTTTCGCTATCGGAGATGCTATCAACTTTCAGAAAAAGTTTGACATCATCAGCAAACATTAGACAATTCGCATATTTAAAGTGAAGGGGTAGATCGTTAATAAAAAGTAGAAACAACAAAGGGCCGCTGTGAGTTCCTTGCGGAATACCTGACCACGCATTGACACAAATGCTGGACGTGGCGGACCCCATTTTTACGAATAGTTTTCTACCACTTAGAAAACTAGAGAAAAATTCTAATAGCTCACCAGTAATGCCGTACATCATTAACTTATGCAACAGGACTACATGATCCACCTTGTCGAAGGCTTTAGAAAAATCGGTATATATCACATCAAGCTGTGACTGACAATTGAATGCTTTAACGATCTCATGAGTGACTAAAAGTAGATTAGTACACGTAGATCTACCAGGCATAAAACCATGCTGGCAATGACTAAGTATGCTACCTACATGAAGAAAAAGTTTCGATTGAATGACACTGTCAAACAACTTTGCCATTGTGCTCTGCTTCACTATAGGCCTATAGTTGCAAATGTTGTTTCGGTCACCTGATTTAAAAATTGGATGTATAGAGCACACCTTCCAGTCGTCAATAAAAATGCCGTTGGAGAGACACGCATTAAAAATGCTGGTGATTGGACCCACTAAAGCATGTGAACATGTTTTAAAAAATGCGGAACAAAGTCCTTCGTTGTCCAACTTTGTGCTGAACTTTAAGTTAGAAATTGCAAGAGTCACATCACACTCGTCAACTACAAACGTTGATATTGGCGGTAATGATGGAGAAGCTAAGGTAGGAAGAGATTGGCTGTCGTATACTTCATAGACCTCCTGGAAAAATTCAGCGAATAAATCGCATGAAGCCTCAGGGCTATCAGAAATTATCCCATTATATACAAAGGTGGTTGGAAACCCATTCGACTTCCTTTTAGAATTAATGTACTGCCAGAAGGATGACGGGTTAGATTTTAGACCTGATTCAACTTTAAACATATACTGTTTGAACAAAAATTTATGAAGGCAGTCAAAGTCTTTACGAAGTCGCTCGAAATGTTGAAAATCTCTCTCACTATGACTTAGTTTGAAGCATTTAAAGGCTTTATTCTTTTTATTTTTAAGATTACATAAGCGTTTATTAAACCAAGGTGGTTTATTATTTGCAGATTTATGTTTTAGTGGAACAAATTCGGATATTGCATGAGTTAGTAACGAGTGGAAAGTTTTGTAAGATAACAGCGGGCTATTTGGTGGGTTCAGAAATAACCAATCAGTTGAATTAAAAAAATCATTAATTGCTGAATAGTTAGCTTTTAAAAAGTCATATTGCTGTAGCGAGTTTACTGTAACGCGATCAAAATTATAAAATTCGAAACTGATAATAACTGCTTTATGGTGAAAACAATTATTAGAAAAAGGAGAAAGGTTTTCAAAACAGTTTGCCTTAAGGTCACTAGATATAAACACGAGATCAAGCGTTCTACCACCGCAATTTACTACAGCGTTACATTGAATAAACCCATTGGATAATAGAGTGCTTGTGAATAATAAATCAATATCTGATTTAAGATTTATTGGAACTAGAGTCCTATTATTATTAAGCCAGGAAATATTGCATAAGTTAAAATCACCAAGATAAATAACTTCGCCGTTATCTTTAGCGATATCATTAACGTAAACCAGATTATCCAAATGCTTATTATATACTTCAATATTGCTGTTAGGTGGAATATAAGATAATACTATAAATAGAGATTTATTACATAATGTTTTAATGCGCAAACAAATCTGTTCACATGAACCATCGGCATGAGGCAATGCTATCATTTGGCTGCATAGGTCCGCCCTTATGGCCAATAAAACACCGCCCCCTCTAGATAACCCTGATGCAATTGCGCAGCGATCCTTTCTGTAAACCTGATAATAGCTATGGGCATGCTGTTATTTTCCCTACTGGGCACGTTGTTGTTGAGAGGCAGCTCTACATTGAGATTTACAGCAGCGACGGCGTTATCAACTATTGCTTGCATTGCTTCATTAGGGGTAGTTGACGAAGATGGTAGAGATAAACCTGTAACTATAGGCGAACCGGCAGTGCGCTGAGAGCGGGACTGCACTTGCTTCTGTACATTTTGTTGTTGCTTAACTTTATTATTATTATTCCTGCGCCCCTTACGCATCACCTTAGTCCATTTCCCATTATCATTTTCAGCAAGTTCGACAGCGTCAACAATAGGCTCATGGGATAAAATATTATTATTGGATGGCTGGATGGGTCGAATGTTATCGTTCACCATGTCTGCGTTATTACCAATATTAGCACTTTCAGGCATTGAGCTTGTACCAGCGTCAGCATCACCATTGCTGTTATGTATTTTATTATTATCTTTATTTATATTATTGTTACTACGAATCCCCTTATTTTGCACTGTTTCCACTTCATTCGAGTTCGCATTAGAAGAGGTAGCAGCATCATGAGGCAGAATATTCGACGGTGGATGAGCATAAGAAGCCGTACCAGTCTGGTTGTAGTTTACATTACACAATTTCTCAAATTGCGTGCGCAAAAGAGACAAAATAGAATTATTCTCAGTGAGCCTACGATGCAAATCACGAACCTCAGATTGAAGAGAATCTGTTTTATCACGCAAGCACTCATTATCTTTATGCAGAACAGTCAAAGCCGAAAGCAATTTAGAGTTAAAAATTTTCAACTCCGCAAAATAATCATTAGCTGGTAGCGGATAAGGCATTTGCACTAGAGTAGCTTATTGTTGTTGAGCCGAAGAGCCATGTGAAGCAAAATTATCATTAGCTGTTGGTGGAATAGGCATTTGCACTAGAGTAGCTTGTTGTTGTTGTAACGAAGAGTTATGTGAAGAAATAGACTCGTCATGTTGAGCTGGGTCACACACACCACAAATGTAAATGTTGTCAGCGGTATTTAAATGCTTTAAATCGGCTGGCAAGCTACCAACAACACAACTCAAATGGTATATTTCTCTGCACTCTTCGCATTGCACTGAAGTTTGCGCGCGATCCACTCTATGGCCACAAAAACACGGCATAATATTGAAAATATTATAATATGATAAACATAAATGTAACTCGGACTATTTTGCGATATTAGATAAAAGATAAAAGCGCAAGTTTAAGAAAACATTAAAGCGCAGCAAAAACACGTCCGTACACGACAATCAATCTTACTAAGAACACCTCTATATATAAAATGTCAATAACTTGAACCCAATAAACACTTAACTATACCGAACTGCAGCTTTATATGACCTGGGGGCTTTTCCAAAAGCTATATACAGCCTGTGTCGTGCCCAGCGAACTCCTGAACCTATTGTGAAAGTTCAAGAGCAAAAGCAAAACACAAAATATGTGGGCGTGGCACCACCCAATTTTTCCAAAATTATGGAGATATTGACTAAGTGACAAATATACCCAAATATCATTAACTTAGACCAAAAAAGTTCGGAGTTATGACGAATTGAAAATTTATATAGCCTAGGGGCGTGGCTTCGCACACTTTTCCAAAACTATAAACTGTCTATGCTGTAAACAGCGAACCGAAGTATATATTGTGAAAATTTCATAAAGATCCGTTGAGTACTTTGGCGCCTATAAAAGACACACATTTTTTATATCTATTTTTGTTACGCACAGAAGGTGTATTACTTCATTCGGAATAAACGAATCGAGATATATATTTATTAATGTATATTGTGACGAATTCGATGATTCCTTAATAATCAATCCTGGGTTCGATCACTATATAGTCAAATAAACACACGTACAGATATTGTAACTAATAGCTAGTTTTATTTACTAGTAATAAACCCAATACAAATTTAAGAGTTTGGTAACTGGTCACTGAACAACACTTCAAAATAAACTGATCAACCTGCCTTGCTTGGTCACTGTCTTATATAGTCCGACAGGGTGCTACCCCACGCACCTAGAAGTTTCTTGGTTGTTCACTCTTCGTGTTGTGGAAGGGTCGGTGGTACTTATTGGCATCTCCTCTTTGCATCGTATTCGCAAACACTCGCGCCGCCATCTCTCTTCCTCTTCCTTGTTACATGCTTGCACGCTTAAAAGTAGTCATCGTTATCTCTGTTGTGTTTAACTAGTGGTGGGAGTGTTATTGAGTTAGGGATGGTACATGCTTGAGAATAATCGCCACACTGCCCTTCACCGATCAGACACGTTACCGGAACCAAACGCAGCTATCCTTTCCAAATGGACCACCTCCATCTTATTCCTTGGCCTTTCCATAGTTTGTATGCGATATACCACATCGTTGATCCGTTTTATGACTTTGTATGGGCCTTCCCAGTTTAATTGTAGTTTTGGGGGCAAACATTTCCTACGCTGTGGGTTGTATAGCAGCACTAAATCTCCTTCTATAAAACCTTCCGAATTTATTGCTTTGTCGTACCTGGCCTTCATCTTATCGCTCATGATCTTAGTCCGTTGTCTCACAAGGTCGTGAATTTCCCTCATTTCAGATCATTCCCGAAAATTAGCTTTGCAGGAGTCTGACCAGTTGTTTCATGTACTGCAGAGCGATATGCCATTAGGAATAAGGAGATGTGAGTATCCCAATCTTTCTGGAACTTATCCACTACTTTCTTTAGGTGCTCTTCCAAGGTTCTATTGAATCGTTTCACCATCCATCTGACTGAGGATGCAGTACAGTTGGTCGAGTTTACCGAATTTCCAATTTCATGCACATTTCCTGGCACACAGCTGATTCGAAATTTCTGCCTTGGTCAGAATGTATCTCCATCGGTGCACCAAACCTAGCTAGCCAATTGTTAGTAAACACTTCTGCTATGATTCTGCCTCTTGATTTGGAATAGGGTACACTTCTGGCCATTTGCTGAAATAGTCCATAACTACCAGAACATATTTGTTTCCGAGTTTGCTAGTAGGAAATGGACCAGCTACATCCATGTATATCCTTTCAAATGGCGCATCTGAGTTATGCTGTTTCATTTGGCCAGGGCTCCTTGATTTCGGTCCTTTAGCTTTGATGCATACTTCACAGTTGGCAATCCACTCCGCGACCGATTGACGGCAACCAACCCAATAGAATCTCTGCTTGACTTTCTCCAAGGTCTTGGTGACTCCAATGTATGTAATTCATTGAGTACATCAGTAATTTTCTTCCTTGGGACGACTATCAGCTTTCGAACGCATTTACCATCCTCACTCTCCCATGATCGATGCAAACAACCAGATTCTAATTGCAAACTATTGCACTGTGCCCAATATGACTTGGCAACAGAACTTTCTGCTGACATCTCTCTTGATGGTCGCTCAGTTCGTTCGATTCTTTGCATCACACGTGTAAGATCTCTTCGTGCTGACACCTCCTTAATTGATCCATTTTCCATTTGTCCGTAGATGTTATAGTCATGAGCCGCACATCTATAATGTCTTCCTTGGCCTCAACTTTCGAAAAGTCATAACTTTGCAGTCGCTCTATCCACCGTGTCTATTGACTTTCCGGATTACGGATCTGTAAGAGCCATTTCAACGCTGCATGGTCTGTCCTGACGTGGAATCGCTGTCCATACAGATACTTGTGGAAATGCTTAACGCACGCTACCAATGCCAACAGTTCTCTCTGGGTTACACAATAGTTCCTTTCAGGCTTCCCAATTGTTAGGCTATAGGATGCAACTACCTTCTCCTGCCCATCAACAATCTGGGACAAAACACCCCCTATAGCATAACCACTCGCATCTGTATCCAGAATAAACTTTGAACTTGGAATTGGATATGCTTACATCGGGGCAGTGCATAGTTGTTCCTTCAATATTTGAAAAGCCACCTCCTACTTCCATTCAAATCTCAAATTCTTCCTTCGTCAAGGTACACCAAACATGTTTTCCAGTGCAATCCTTTTAGTATCTGGTCCATGAGTCTCTCAAAAGTAGCTGGAGCATTGCATAGCCCGAGAGGCATTACCGTAAATTGCCAAAGCCCTTCTCCAACGCTGAAGGCCGTCTTCTCTTTATCTTCATCCTTTACCTCCACTTGCCAGTAACCGCTTTTCAAGTCCAGTGCGGAACACCATTTCGTGCCAGATAACGAGTCCAGAGTATCGTCGATTTTTGGCACTGGATAACTGTCCTTCTTCGTTACGTCGTTCAATTTCCGGTAATCCACACAGAACCTCATTTTTCCATCCTTCTTTTTCACTAGTACTACCAGTGAGCTCCATGGACTAGCTGATGGTTCGATCACGCCGCTGTCACTCATTTCCTGTATAATTTCTTTTACTACCTGGCGTTTGGCCAATTGAGTACGACGAGGAGCTTGGCGGATTGGTCTTGCATCACCAGTATCAATTTGATGCTTCACAACTTTGGTCCGACCTGGTTTGGTACCATCTTTGTCAAATATGCCCGAGTACTTTGATAGAAGTTCCTTTGCCTTTTTCTGATGATCTTTTTCGAGGCCTGCCGTCCACGACGTGATATCATCTGAAAGATTAATCTTGATGGTAGAATCGTTTTCCTGAATCTGCTCCCAATTGATAGTTACCTCTTGGCATTGTCCCAATATTGCTCCTTTGGAAAGTTTAATCGGCGATTTAAACTCATTAAGTACTCTTACCGGTACATGTCCATCTTGTTTTGTCATGGCTAGGGATTTTCCTACTAATATGTTCGTCCTTGATTTGTTTGCTGCCTCGACAACCCACAGTTTGTTTGTCTCATAATCTCCATCAATCTTTGCCCATATGATTGCTTCCGAATCGATGGAATTTGTTGACTACCCCCCACAAGCACTCGCTTAATAATATATTGGTTTTCCCAAAATTTAGTGGCACATCCATGTTCTGGTAATTCATAATCCTGTTTTGCATGTCGATCTTGATGCCTTGCTCGCTTAAGAAGTCCACACCAACTATGATTTCGTCAACAATATCTGCTACTATAAAACTGTGTAGAACGGGCACGTTCCCAATTGCGATTTCACTTGTTACTTCTCCTAGGACATAAGTGCCCTCACCAGTGGCCGTACGCAACTTTGCTCCATGTGGTCTCACCTCCTTGTTTACTAAATGAGATCGAATTATGGAATTCGATGCTCCTGTATCCACAGTTAGTAAGTGCTCTTTTCCATCCACATATGCAACAACAGTAACATTACTAGCTTTCCTTCCGATCTGTGAGACAGAGATTATGGGGCATCCAGTCCACGCCCCTTTCGGCTGGCTCGATTTAGTTTAACGACTGATTTGGTTGGGAGGTTTGCTCATCTCCTTCAGCTTTGCGTTTTCGTCCACCTGAATTGCCAGGGTTACTGGAGCCAGTGCCAAATTACATGCTATGTGACCTGGTTTCCCGCACTTAAAGCATCTAATGGCACCATTACATTTTTTCTGTACTCCGTTCAAGGCTTCCAAAATGTTGTCTACCCAAGATGGAGTTTCCACTTCTGAGCGATGAGCCTTGTATGCAGGTTTACTCAAAAGCGAGGCTGTTTCCTTCGTCAGAGCATGCGATAACGTTTCAGGGAATGTCCGTTTGGGGTTTGCATATGTGGCCCGCTTCGTCTCTACATCGCGTATTCCATTTATAAAACTTTGGATTTTTACCCTCTCAGTGTACTCCACGGGTGCGTCCGCATTTGCTAGATGGGCCAACCTCTCGATGTCCAATGCAAATTCCTGCAATGCCTTATTAGCCTTCTGAAAGCGATTCTGCAGCTCTATTTGTTATATCTGCTTCCGAGGTTCGCTACTATAGCGTCTCTCAACTGCACTCATCAATGCTTCATAATTGTTCCGTTTTCCGTCAGGAATAGTCTGCAAACTTTCAGCTGCAGGTCCCTTCAGTGCCACGAATAGTGCAGTAACTTTGTCTTCAGTGCCCCAATTATTCACAGCTGCCGTCTTCTCAAACTGTAGCTTAAATACCTGAAAATGAACAGAACTATCAAAAGATGGGGTTTTTACCCTCGGGACACTCGTTGAAGCAGATGGACGATTTAGTTGCAATTCCTGGATATGACCTCTCAAAGCTTCCACCTCAGCCTCACAGCTGTGTTGAAATGCTTGACGACATCTGAGTCAATACAGCCAACAACGAGTTTGTATCCACACTTGCCACTGGATTCGGAGGCTCCTTTTTCTCTGCCATTTTCGTCGATGCCTCCTCCACAAGATGGAAAACATAATCATCAACGTTGATTCCTTCCCCTTCCATTCCCTCCCGTAGTCGTGATTGTAGCTCGTATTTATTGCCTGTGGTGTTTAGTCCGCGTTGTTCCAACTCAGTTTTGAGTTACTGAATCTTTAACTCATTAATCTTTAATTCATTCATCCATGTCCTTTTTATCCTTGAAATCACTGGTATTTATTTAACAATATCCCATCTGACGCCAATTGTGACGAATTCGATGATTCTTTAATTATCAATCCAGGGTTCGATCACTATAAAGTCAAATAAACACACGCACAGATATTGTAACTAATAGCTAGTTTTATTTATTAGTAATAAACGCAATACAAATTTACGAGTTTGGTAACTTCACAGTAGTTCACTGAACAACACTTGAAAATAAACTGATCAACCTGCTTTGCTTGGTCACTTCTTATATAGTCCGACATGGTGCTACCCCACGCACCTAGAAGTTTCTTGGTTGTTCGCTCTTCGTGTTCTGGAAGGGTCGGTGTTATTTATTGGCATCTCTTCTTTGCATCGTATTCGCAAACTAGTGGTGGGAGTGTTATTGAGTTAGGGATGGTACATGCTTGAGAATAATCGCCACAATATAAAAGCGTTCAGGATGAAAAGTAAAAGATCCGGGCAAGTAGTTAAAACCCCACTGCAACAGCGAAGTTGTATATCTTTTTTTGATTTTCATACCTTTCATGAACACGAAATGTTTGTAAAAAAAATCGTCCCATCAAAAAGTTTACTGGAATGATCAGGAGGATGAACTGAGTTGATGTAGCCGTGTCCGTCTCTCGATACGTCTGTCTGTCCGTCTGTCTATTTGAACGCAAATACGAACTTAAAGTATTAAAATAAACCTGCGTAAATTGGGATCCCATAATAAATCACTACTAGGTATATAATGTTCGGTTTCACCCGAACTTAGACTTCCTTACTTGTACTTTTCATGTTATCTGCCGGAATAAAACACTTGCATTTGTCATATAACTCCTTTTTAAATATTATCGCAAGGGGCATTTATTCAAACACACTCATAAAACATTGATAGCGAAGCTATCGTAAGGGACAAATTTATGATTTTTTCGCAAACGGAGAATTTTTTCAAGAAAAAAAAAGTTGTTTAGCATATTAATTAACTATCTAAACAAGGGCTCAATTTTGTTTCAATACTCGTATAACATTAGAAGTGATGAAAAACAAAAAAAAATGCTTTCCTGTAAAATGTGCCTTTGTCCTTTACGATAATTTCGCTTAAAGGGGGCGATATCATTGTTCTATACTCCTAAATTGATCGTGCCCCCTGCCCTCAGTTAACCTTATTGTTTTTTTTTTCTATACTAAATTCTCATTTGTTAGTCATATATGTTTAGGCTACCAAAGACTACAGTAATTTATTTGTATGTTTTGTGCGCTCTGAGCTACTTAGATTATGCTTCCATTTTTTGCTATCTAAAGCAGTCATTCGGCCTGGACTAAGAGCGATCAAAGTTTGTTTGTTAGGTGTAAGCTACCTTAATTTTGTTGATCTCATTCCCTCCTCTTACTCTCACTGTAAACCATTTACTTCTACTAGTTTGGCATCTTCTTTTGCGAATCGGAATGGAAGATAGTGGATGAAGGTAGTGTAATGAAGGAAATCGCGTTCAGAGTTGTTTTAAAGTAAAAACTACAACTAAAAATTTAAACTGAAATTTACATTCTGTAGGAACTGATAAGGTGTTATTACTTCTTTATATTCAATATTTTTTGGTGTTTTATGTCTACACGTTCAATATTGCAGTATTTAAATTTTATTGCTTTATCATTGAATACAACGCGTGTTGTGTGTGTGTGTGCAGATTCGTAGTAAGTTGCGCTACTACCCTGCAAAAAACGGAAATACTCCGTTTCATACTCCAAAGAATACTCCTAAAGGAGTATCAGAGTACTCCAACACTTATCCTCATTAATATAAAAAAGGTGGTCCAATTTACATGGCAATGTCCGGTGATTGGATCACCTAATCCATCCCGGAGTATTCCGTTTCTTTGCTTTTGAATACTTTATAGACCACCTATGTGAGAGTGCTCTCAAAATACTCCCATGGGATCACTCTATGGGGAATTCAACAGCAAAGCGAGAGTGGGAGTAGGTGGTCCTCAAAAGAACACTTACTCCCTTCTCGCTTTCGTCTAGAATATTCTATAGAGTAATCTTTTGGCAGCATTTTTAAAGTACTCCAACGTAGGTGCTCTATAGACTATTCGGAAGCAAAGTAAATGGTACTCCGAGTAGGATTAGGTGATCCAATCACCAGACATCGCTATGTAAATTGGACCCTCTTTTTATATGAGTGAGGATAAATGTTGAAGCACTCTGGTTCTCCATCGTTTTTTACAGGGTTGTAGACATATACTATACTATGCTGTAAACTTGTCAACCAAAGATTGTCTATGCCACGTCGAGTATTTTCGTACTCGAACAAGTCAAATTAATAATTTAATATTCCCACGCCAATAAACTTTAATATAACCAATTGGCGAACTTTTTATGCATATATCAGCTAGACACTACTAAGAAATTAATCTAGAGTAGCACAAAAAAGCCAAACAATGTCAAATTTCGAACAACCCCTGTCGTACCATTTCATGCGACAACCCGCATCATGAATTTTCGTGAGTTGCACTTTGACGTGGCAGCCAATAGAATCAAAACTTTCCAAAGTTTACTTTTTAACAACTGTTACTAAAATTTACCCCTTAGTAAAATTTTTATATGAAACAGTAAATATGACATTTACTTCTCAGTAAAATATTTTTTTTAAGATCCGAGATTACCAAAAATTACCATTTTCCGCTGCATGTGTCCCAATTGAGTTAGTGTCTTCCGTGGAGCATTTCGAATGTACTTCAAAGTTATATGGCTCCAGAACTGTGCATGAAACGTAACCGACTTTGCCTGCCGAGTTTCTAGCCTTCCACCATTTTCGTGAGTCATCGATAACCTATTTTGTTAACAAGATAAAACTATTATTTGTTTACTTTTATCAAAACATGGAAATGAGCTTAGTGTTCTTGTATTTATCATAACAAAATTTGGTACATATAACTTAGGTTATTCCGAAGGAAAATTAAATTAAGTTAAAAATGAAACACAATTTAAAATTATGATAAACAAAACAATTTTAACTTCTTACCAATTAACCTCCTTGCCTAACATATGTACTTATGCTAATGTTGCAACTCCCTGATGGGAGTCCCATCACACATCAGTATGTCGCAATCAATGAGATGCGCCTGTAGGCCAATATTGCCTACACTGCAATTTATTGAATATGATTACTACATTGCTATCCCTGATCACGACATGGTTATTTCGTATTATCAATTCTACAATCGATCCGTATCGCCTGGTTAACTGGCAGCTAGGGTATCCTACTTTAAGTAGTCGTGGTATCTAGCGGTCTTTTTCCAATTTGGAAAAGGCATTCAGAACACGTATAGAAACAGTGTCCCATGATGCTTGATCGTACTCAATAGCTTCGATTACATTTTGGTATGGAAGAATCTCCATTTCCGATAGGACTTGGTTGATCTCGTCTGTGTTCCGCTTTTTGTCAACTGGCATGACCGAACGATTTCGTTAAGCTCTTCACAAATGAGCAGTGCATTTCTATCGAATTCAGACGAACTTTTTTTAAATATTTTTTTTGTTAAATTAAATTTTATTTTTGAAAATAAGTCAAGTGTAATTTTTGTTCAAGATTTAAACACGAGAATATCCGTAGCTATGTTAACACACTTCTAAACACCATCAAATTTTTTCGCAACACCTAACCACAAGTCTAAACAGTTTTCGTGTGGTTAAAACTTAGTAAATACAGAAAAGCGTTAAAAATGGTGTTAAGCTAACACCTGGCCAGAGTAGACCTACTAGTGACCCTGCAAGACATTTCCACGCAGAGCCTATTCAGTTTAGAGCGGGTTGTCCTTGCTTTGCCTGCGCCTCCCGTTAGTTCTTCAAGTCGCTGTAATGTTTGGTTAATATAGAGTTGCGCTAAAATCTGGTCAGCGGCTCGCTTCATTAAACGGTTTGTGAAAATTTCCATCTTCATCATAGTTGTAACATATTGCTGGAGATTGATGATGTAAACTAGGGGCCTTATAGTGAAGTATATGGAGGGGCGCTGATGGCTGATGCCAGCAGTGGGAATCAACAATGATGTTATTGTTGTTAGTGTGTTAGTAGTTGTTAGTTTAGTTAAAGAAATTTTTGTTTTACAAGAGCGTTTATAGTTTTTATTTTAAGGTTTGCTTTAAGTTTGCCAAATTCAATAGTACTATTTTTTATATTACATATTACGTTTGTAAAAAGGACCTGAATGGTTAATGCAAAGGACGTATAACCATAAGAAGGTCCAACAGCGAATGCAAGTGGCCGCTGTCAAATCGATGGTTGGTAAAATCACCACTGTACCTGTGTGTAAAATGCTTGAATTAACTGTGTTTTAATTGTGTATTTACGCAAGTGGTAAATTACCTACCCGCGAATTCATGGTTACGTGTTTCCCACTATTCGTCGCGTTGGACCTTCTTATGGTTATACGTTATTTGGTTAAAGGAATATTTTGTGTTATTTAGTTTTAGTATTATGACAGTGCAAGATAAGAGAGGAACAATCTTATGCTTGATAATATGTTAGTGTTACGTTATTTATTTATTTTTTCTTTTCTGCTATTCTTGGATTAGACTAAGGAAATTATTAATTTTTTCCTTATCATATTATTTGTTTTCTCCTGCAAATTAGTAGCAAGGATTGAGTATCAATATATGTTTTGCGGATTAGGCTCAAAACTATTTTTTCTTGTTTTTTGTTTGCGGATTAGGCGCAGGTATATTCAAACTCGAATTTTTTGGTTTTTTTGATATTTATCTCCTGCGGATTAGGCGCAAGTTTGTAAAAATTCAGTTTCATTTCTTTTTTAGTGCAGAGGTCCATACTATTCTCGAAGCAGCTATGGAGGATCGTGCAATACAGAAAATAAAATTTTAAAGAAATTTTTGAAAATGGGCATGGGACCGCCAACTTTTGATTAAGTCATACTTAGATATATTATAAATCATAAATCAAAAACCATTCAAGATATCGAAACGAAATTCAGCACACAGATTTCCATAAATACAAGGAATGTGCGAAATCGGTCCACTCCCACTTTTATATAAAAGATTTTGAATATATTCAATATTCAATAACTTTGCTTAAAATAGCTTTATATCATTTCTATTTCACTTCCAAAGTATACGTGAACTAAGAAAATCGAAAAATAAAAATTTTTGAAAGTGGGCGTGGCGCCGCCCCTTTTATAGTTTATTATTCTACAAAACTTTTTATGCCACACCTCCGGCAAAAATTGATTTGTCGAAACGAAATTTGGCGAATATGTCGAATATATAAACTACGCAAGCTATATCATAAGATCTTGCACACATAATAAGCTTTTCAAGCAAAACTCGACCACAACATTTTTTTGTGGATTTTTCTGCTATTTTCAAAGGCAATTGCTTGTAATTTCAATTAGATATTTCAATAAAAATTGGCTAGCTGCTTCTTAATAGTATGTAATATACTGCTGCAAATCGGATAACACACAGGCAAAATATCCGGGCAAGTAATTAATAACCCACTGCAATAGGGAAGTTATATATTTTTTTTGATTTTTATACCATTCATGAACATGAAATGATGAGGACGATGTGCTGAGTCGCTTAGCCTTGCTGTATCTCCGTCCGCCTGTATGTCTATTTGAACGCAAACTAGTCTCTCAGTTTTACGGTAGAATGCCAAAACATAAAATTTTGCAGCTTTAGTTTTTGTTTCAAAATTTTACTCTTCATAACAAAAGTGTTTTAATTAAAAACAATCAATTGTAAACACGAATTGAAAAGTTTTAAAATAGACCTGCGTAAATTGGTATGTCATAACAAATCACTACTAGGTATATAATGTTCGATTCCACCCGAACTTAGACTTCCTTACTTGTTGTATTTTGTTTGATTTCCTGCGCTTGACATTTTTAATGTGGATTTTGTGGTTTTTTTCCACTAGCTGTGTCCTTTGCGACAATTTTCTTTTTGTATATGGGTTTTCCTTTCCCTTGATCTTTTTGACATTCGTCATAACGCTCCGGTAGAGATCTTCTCTTATTATGGCATTCGATCTGGGCTAGTGTTTTTAAGTCAGTAAGGATTTCAAGTATTCATTGGTTTTTTTGTTTTTTCTAGGAGCTCCTGGTAATTGGCAGCTTTTACACGGTTCAAGAATGCCTAACTTGGTTTCCGGTTTATAACGGAATGCATCTAGTTATAGCGATCTACTGCTATATTTACTAGCTCTTTCGTTCTTTAACTAGGACTACCTATCTTCAGGTATCTGATTATCTCAATTAAGGTAGAATGGAGTCTTTCAACTTGTCCGTTCACCTAGCTTCTCTAAGACGGTGTGCGATACAACTAACTCCCAACGACTCTAACAGATTTCGATGTCAGTCACAAGGATATCTGGGGTCGTAAAATAGTGTAAGAGTTTCACTATTTTGTCCTTAAGATACAAAGTGGACTTGTTACAACTGAGGAATTTCTTTCCTTGAATTTCGAATATATGAATGATTTCACAAGGATGTAATGGGATAGGTGTGCTTTATAATTCTGGTTTATTGGGGTGTCTATCATATTTGCGGATTTTACAAGTTTCACAGGACGAGACGTAGCCTATGATCATGCTTTTCATTCTAGGACAATAGTTCCTCTCCAGGATTTGCTTCCTATTTTCGGTGGCGTTACGATGAGCTCTTTGTGCTCCGCCCATAATATCTCACAGATTCTGCCAGGATCTCTCGATTCCTCTACAATATGCTGAGTTACTCGCATCGTATATTGGATAAAGTTTTCTAGATACACTTTTTGGAGCAGCACTGATTTACGCCGTTAACCACATTTGGTCTAAGTTTCTCAGTAAGTAACCTGGATGAGGTTCCTCAAATATTTTTAGTCTACCCCCAAATACAATCTGGTTTCTGAATAGTTTTAAAGACACTTCAATGAGCGGTATAAGGTTCGAGTTGTCCGGTTCTGCACTTTGCACGGTATCCCCGTCTTCGCTTTCATAATCCGCAGTTTAACCCGTGGTTGCGTTCCGCCTAGCGGCTTCTGTTAACGTTGTAAAGGGGCCTGAGATTTAAATCGAGACAGAACGTCGGCCACGACGCTAGTTTTGCCTGGCTTATAGATTATCTGGTAGTTGTTTTTTTCAAAGTTTTTTTTCAACGTTTTAGCTTGGCGTTGTAGTTGCGGTTGTTAAAGAGCAAGTTAACGGTTGAAGGTCAGTAAATATACGTATTGTTTTTGCGCCATAAATGTACTTTTGGAAGTTATCCAAAGCCCACACAATAGCACGCATTTCTTTTTCATTTGTTGCGAACCCTTCTTTGGTAGGAGTTAGACTTCGCGATATGTAAGCTAGGGGCTTGTCATTGCCGTCACAATCCTAGGATAATAGTGCTCCAATAGCGAAATCGGACGAATCGGTCGTTAGATTTTTCAAAGTTAGAAAAGATCAAGACTTTCTGTGGTTCTTTGTTCAAATTAATGGTCACCTTTTTCTCGCGTAAGGCTAGTAAGTGATTTGGCAACCATTGTGTAGTCACGAATGAAATTCCAATAATAGGATGTTAACCTTAGGAAGCTATTAAGCTTTTTTAGATTAGACGGAGGCAGCATGTTCTTAATGAAATTCACCTTCTCTGGGTCTCAAAGTATTTAATCAGAGGTCACGATATAGCCCAGAAACTCTACGCTTGTCTTCAGAATTGCGTCATCTCAAGGTTGACTTTGAAACGCGCAGCTAAAAGTCTGGCAAGGATAATCTCAATGTCATTTTAGCCCTACTAAATATTATAACATCGTCGATGTTTACAAAGCAAATGCGACGCAAAAATTCTTTTAGCACTTCGTCTACCATGCGTTGGAAAATAGAGGGTGCATTTTTCAGACCGAAACGATGCCGAAAAAATTCGTATTTTCCATTCATGGTGGAAAAAGCTGTTTTTGTGATGTCGCTTGCTTTAATTAGGATCTGATGAAATCCCAAAGTTAGGTCAAGTATCGTAAAATACTTTACACGACCGACACTCACAGGGTACCCTTAATATAAGGCATAAGATATGTGTGAAGGATGGTTACGACGTCTGAGTGAGATTACTTTGACACAATCCATATCAGTGGCGGATCTAGGCTGATTTTTTGGGGGGGGGGGGGGGGACGATTTCAGTCAGTAATTGCTTCTCCCAATAGCTGATGTGTTTTGAACAAAGTTCACATCAAGATATTTTATACGTGAAAATGCAAGACAAAACAACAAGGGAAACGTAACAGACCGTTATTTTTTAGGAATAAATTTATTAGTATTTTTTTATATTGTTTAATAATTTCATACACATATTTGGTTTCATTTAGTTATTCAAATTAACAATTGTACATCGAATTTTGCGACATCATTTTTATCTTCTGCATAGTTAATATTCACACAGTAAATTCAATTTTATGCTTCCCTTTTTTTACATATCTTTCAATTATATGATCAATATCAATCTCAAAAATCTCTAAAAATTTTTAGAGTGAGAGTGAAGATTCTGGATAAACTCTATTCAATAAAGTAAGGTTTGATTCAGCATGTTATCAACAGCGCAAATATATCTGAGCATTGGACTGATTTGCATGAGCATTCTTACTGTTGAGCGCTAATATTATTTGAAAATTGATACTCAATTAAAGAATGCATACAAAAACTGCATTATGAAAAGTCAAGATCAAATAGCCATCATTATATTTATACAAATACTGCATATAAATAGTGGGTTTCTGGGACTTCGAGAAAAAAATTTTGTTCCGAATAAATTAAAAAAAAAAAAAAAAATTTAGTCTGTCGCCCTTTCGCGATCGCCCCTTCGCCCCACCGCCCCTCAAAACCGCTACTGATCCATATGGGGGAGTTGTAGGGACTTTTGAAAGAACGAATTATGTCTCCTGATAGTAATTCTCGGATTTGCTTCTCCACCCCCTAGCGCATGTTAAGGGGGTAGGGGTGGCTTTTCGTATGGGATTTTCAGTTTCGGTTTTAATTTCAGCCTGGACATTGGTTTGGATTTCCATGGCTCGGTCGACTGGGCCGAATAAAATTTAATATTTTTCTGGTATCTGGTAGAGCTTCTTTTTATAAGATTGGTGATATTATTATCAAGAGGGATGCTTATATTGATGCTGTTAACCTGCTGCGATATTCTCCGCTTAAGGGGCAGACTGTCTGTTTTAAAATGAGAATGTTGAGTTAAAAAAAATTTCAGAATATTTTTTTGTTTAGTGTTATGGTTTCCCCAGCGGAAATCTCCAGAAATGGCTTTTCTACAGATGTTGTATTTTGAGCTAAACGCACACTTATTTAATTTTAGTTTGCCCCGTGTCCACTATAAATTCTAAAACACCCAAATCCTGCGTAGCGTATTCTAGATACGGTACACCGGGCTCCCATGGAAAAATTTACCTGATCTACCGTGATTTGTTCTTTATTAGTTTCACCTGATATCCGCTGGCCTTCGTCTTCATCGACCAGTACTAAATGGAAGAGTTTTCGTTGTTTGCTTGGGATTCTATCCGAATATCCCGTGGAATTTACACTAATTGGAAAAATTAATAATTTTAAAAGGATAAAACTAAAATCCTTACAAGAGGATAAAATTTTAATAATTGTGTAAAAAATATCCTTATAATAGGACAATATTAAAAAGTTTTGTGTGAACCAATCCATATCAAAGGATACAAACAAAATTTAGCGGGCTTTACCAAAAAGAAACTAATTAGTGTAAAAAAAATCTTTATAAAAGGATAAGGATCACAATTAGTATAAAAAGATCTTATAAACTTATTATATTTAAAAACTATAGGAAAATAAAAATCCTTTCGAAAGGATAACTAGAGACTTTATACATCCATAAAGGATTATAACTCTAAATAATTAAAAATCTTTGAAACGGAATTAAACACAAAATTTTCAAAAGAAACGAATTTGCGAAAAATTGCACAATAATTATGCAATAAAGTGAATAAACATTAAAGAAATTAAAAATATGCATTTGCTCGTTGCGGTGAAAGTAAATAAATATAAATAATGTCATGAAAATCTCTGACAGCAATTGAACTTTTGAAATTAAATGAAAAATGTTATGGATAAATAAAAAAGAAAGACGAAAGTCAAAGAAATGTGTGACAACAATTTAACATTTAAAAAAATTTATACAAATTTTGTGAGAAAATAACAGAAGACTAAAGAAACGAACTTCATATATTATCATACATATGGAAGTCCTTTTATGTGAAATTAAAATTAAATTCCAAGCATTGTGGTGAATAACACTAATTAACCACTCCGAGGTAATCAATTGCAAAATAATTTGGAGAAATAAATTTGATTTAAACAACATTATTGACTGTGAGATTGCCAATCATCAATCAATTACAGAATATTATAGATGGGATTACAATAACACAATCAACAATCAATTTCAAACCATTTAAGCTTAGATTGAAGCAGCGTTCAAGTTCAAATTCAATAACAGCAGTTCGTTAATTAAGTATTTGAGTTAATGTAATTTTATTTATTATAATTTAGCTTAAATTAATTCACTATAATTTAATTTACCACACTTTCGTTAAATTCAGTACTTCAATTATATTTTATTTCGTTTTACCGAAACGTTTATTCATTTTTTTTGTTTTGTTTTTGCTGTTCAACTATGGTTGACCGCGGAACTGTTTTGAGCTTATCGAACTTGCCATTCATTACTCGAACACTTCCGAATGGACAAGTTCTTAAAATTCTTATTGATACCGGAACATCAAAAAATTATATTAAACCTTTTGACTTTTTAAAAGGTATAAAAAAAGTGGATGTACCTTTTCAAATAAAATCCATAAATGGATTAAATAATATTTCAGAAAAATGTCGGATTAATATATTAGGTATGACCACAACATTTTATATTTTATCAAAATTGAATACCTTCGACGCAATCATTGGTTATGATTTTTTGAGTGAAATTGAGACTCAAATAAATATCAAAGAAGGGTTTCTCTATCACAAGTTAGGAAAGGAGAAAATTAGTCATTTTGAATGAGGAGTTGCCTATCAAAATTCGTGATTTAATTCAACAAAATTTTGATGCATTTGCGCAACCTAATAGAGCCTTACCTTATAATACTCGTGTTGAGGCTACAATAGATACAACCATAGATAAGCCAATTTTTTCTAGAAGCTATCCTTATCCCATATCTGCAGCAAGATTCATAAATGAGGAAATAGAATCTCTGCTTATTGATGGTATAATTCGAAAATCATATTCTGCGTATAATTCACCGGTACATGTAGTTACTAAAAAAGGGTTAGCGATGAAGGCAATCAAAAACTAAGAATGGTAATTGATTTTCGAAAACTTAATGAACACACTACTTCAGATAGGTATCCCATTCCGGATATTTCTGTAATTTTAGCAAATTTAGGACAGTCAAACTTTTTTACTACTTTGGATCTTAAATCTGGTTTTCATCAAATTTCTCTTGCGGAAAAAGACAGACATAAAACTGCATTCAGTATTAACAATGGCAAATATGAATTCTGTCGATTGCCTTTCGGACTAAAAAATGCTCCAAGCATATTTCAGAGAGCCATTGATGATATTTTACGTGACAGCATTGGAAAAATCTGCCATGTCTATGTTGATGATATTATCATATTTTCATCTGATAAACGCTCGCATTTTCAGCATGTTGATTTTATTCTTAAAAAAATAGAAAAGGCAGGCATGCGTGTGTCGCTTGAAAAATCAAAATTCTTTAAGTCTGAGGTAGAGTTTTTAGGATTTATTATTTCGGGAAAAGGCATACGTACATGTAGTGATAAAATTGATGCGATTGTGAATTATGAAGAACCTAAGTCACTTAGATCTTTACGGTCATTTTTAGGTCTTTCGGGCTATTATCGACGATTCATAAAAGATTATGCTCATATATCTAAACCCCTAACTAAATATTTGAGAGGTGATAATGGTCATACAAAACAATCTAAGTATGTAAAAATCTCTTTGGATGAAAGAAAATCTTTTGAAAAATTAAAATCAATTTTGGCTGCTGAAGATGTGCTTCTCCAGCATCCTGATTATTCAAAGCCATTTGAAATTACAACAGATGCTTCTTCAGTTGCCTTAGCAGCTGTATTATCCCAAAATGGTAGACCTATTACAATGATATCTAGAACTCTCTCAAGAGCTGAAGAAAATTATGCCACAAATGAACGTGAGCTCCTTGCAATTGTTTGGGCAATTCAAAAACTGCGCCATTATTTGTACGGTATAAAAAATATTCATATAAATATATACTGACCATCAACCACTTACATTTGCAATTTCTGACAAAAATCCGAATTCAAAAATTAAAAGATGGATGGCTTTTATAAATTCGTATGCTCCAAAATTCTTTTATAAACCTGGTAGAGACAATAAGGTTGCTGATGCTCTTTCCCGACAGTATATTCGTAGTTTTGAAAATTCTATAAGTAATCAAACAGTTCATAGTGAAATTTCCTATTCAGATGCAATAAAATCCATAAAAAATCCAGTTAATCAATTTAAAAATCAAATTATTCTTTTCACTTCTAATCATAACAGCAAATCTTCGAAAACTATTTTCAAAAATTTTACAAGACATACCATTATTTCAAAACTGCTGAATATCTCCTGCAAGCACTTCGGCACTGTGTTAATACAGATGTTGTTAATGGAGTTTGCTGCAATTTAGAAACTTTGGCAAAAATTCAGTCTATTATTTTATCGAATTTTCCAGGCAAAAAATTTATTCATTCTGAGAAATAAGTAATAGATTTAACGAATAAAGCTGATCAAATAGAAACCGTAACGATGGAACATAATAGGGCACATCGTGCTTTACAGGAAAATTACAAGCAGTTAATAGAAGAATATTACTTTCCTGATATGAAAAATACCCTTAAAACCATTACGAAAAATTGTAGAATATGTTTGGAAAATAAATATAACAGGCATCCTGCAGAGCTTGAAATCGGAGAAACTCCAATTCCTGAATACCCTGGAGAAATTTTACATATTGATATTTTTTCAATTGATAAACAACATTTTTTAACTTGTATTGATAAATTTTCGAAATTTGTTCAAGTAGTACCTATCTCATCTAGATCGATAATAGATATAAAACCTGCATTATTTGTATAATTAAATAATTTTAAAAAAACTAAGCTTATTGGTTCTGATAATGAAAAGTCGTTTCAGTCAAATACAATAAGTAACATGTTAAAAAATCACTTTTATGTGGATCAATTTTTTATACCACCTCTTCATAGTAAGAGTAATGGACAAATAGAACGGCTTCATTCTACATTAATTGAAATAGCAAGGTGTTTGAAGATAGAAAAAAATATTACTGATGTAACTGATTTAGTTCTTTTAGCAACATATCATTATAATAACACAATTCATTCAGTGATACAGGCAAAACCTATTGATGTAATTAACTCGTTTTCAAAGAAGCACTTAAGTTCTATAAAAGCATTACTAAGCTTAGCACAGAACAATATTTTGAAACGGTCAAATGAAAGAAGGAGTTTTAAAGAAGGAGAATTAGTTTTCGTACGTAGAAATAAACGTTTAAGTAATAAACTAAATAAGGTATATGAACAAAATACTGTACAAAAAGATCTTGGAACAACAGTTTTAATTAATGGAAAAAAAATCCATAAAGATAACATTCGTTGATAATGATTTACTTAAAATTAAATTGAAATTTTATTAAAATATTAATCTTACACATTTTTAGCTTTTAAGAATTTGATTTTTAAAGATTATTTAAGTATTTGTAGAAACGGCGACGTTCCGATTTGAAAAGGGGGAGTAGTTAATATATGGTCAATTTAATTGATATAAATGAATTATTTCAAATAAATACTTTGAAAAATATTCTAAAAAAATACTTAAATAGTTTTTAGAATAATCAAAGATAACATTTCTTGAAGAAATTGTAATAAAAAAAAATGTATAAAAAGAGAATTGAGTTTTTGGATAGACTTCAGTTTTGATTCAACTTTCATTCATGTTGAAATTTTATTTATATTAAATAAATTTTGAAAAGAAAACTATATTAATTTTTCATTTTCATTTATACAAATAGTTTAAACTAAAATAAAAAATTTTAAATGGATTTCGTAAACAAATTTGTGACTTTTTTTCTTAATTTTAGCCATAGTTTGCCAAACCGGCTCAACTAGTTCGAGTTTTGTAATTTATCCATATTAGCAACTGGTATTTTTAATACGGCGATGTCCTGCGAGATGGCTATTGTCCCCTTCTGCATCAGCACAATACCAACTGGCATCCTAGACAGACGCAGTTCAAAAGCGAATTAATGTCAATGACGGTAATTCTCATAAAAATTTTACTTTTATTCGCTTTTACAAAGAGAATTAATGTCAGAAGCGCTAAATATCATAAGTGCTTTACTAATTTCTATAATAACAACGCAACTGCTGTTTCAGGTGCAGTTACATAGACAATGGAGTAAGCTGGTTTTGCTCCAAATTTTTATTTTATACTTTATATATGTATGTATATGAAATAAAAAAAATTGTATTCAATAAATTTTGATAATTTTCAGAAAAGCTCCGCAGGCGAAAATTTCGACTATAAAATCGCGCTTTTACAAAGAGAATTAATGTCAATGACGTTAGTTATCAAAATAATTGTCAGTGACATTAATTCCATTGACATCATGACACGGCACCGTATCATAGCAGTCATCATACTAGTTAGCCTATGCATCAGTGTCATACTGTGACAAATTCGATGATTCCTCGTTTAATAATCCTGAGCTCGATCACTATAAAGTCAAATAAACACACGCACAAATACTATAACAAATAGCTACTTTTATTTACTAGTAATAAACGCAATACAAATTTAAGAGTTTCGTAACTTCACAGTAGTTCACTGAACTACGCTGGAAAATAAACTGATCAACCTGCCTTGCTTGGTCACTGCCTTATATAGTACATGCTTGCATGCATAAGGGTAGCCATCGTTATCTCTGTTGTGTTTAACTAGTGGTGGGAATGTTATTGAGTTAGGGATGGTACATGCTTGAGAATATTCGTCACAATACCAATACTGTACCACTTCATAGTAGGTTAGTTCATTTTTGGTTGAAAAATAAACGAAAATTGCAAAATTATATTACAAACTACTTTAATGAAAATTCAGTCATCGTAGGGTAACTGGACTAGTTTCCGGACAGCGCTAGTGTACGGACACTATGTCAATGTTTTGCGATTAATAGGCAAGTCACTGCCAAATAGTCTTAACTAACAACACAAATGGAAATGTACATTTTTACTGAGTGTACGTGGAAATTTTAAGTTGAATGAAAAGCAATAGTTTAAAAGTTACACGTAATTCTAGTGCCAAAAGTCTGAGCATCCGGCAAAATTGAAGGTTTTTGTAAAAAAAAAATTGTGGAAGCATTTTAGAAAAGTAAGGGTCCAAGCAAGTATTTATTAACATATTACAATAAAAACTAATAATATTTGTTTAAAATTGTAGTGTACGTATATATAAATGTACACGTACTATAAGCTTTAGGTTTAAGTTCTTTTGTAATTCTTCATAAATATCGCCTAACGAAATGTCGTAAAAAGACATAATAAAGATGAACTCTCTTCCGTGTTGGCTCAACTACAAGTAAGACGTGTATTTTTCCTGTGAATAAATTAGCCTAATACATCACAGTTGGCGAGGAAGAAAATAAATATTGAAATTAGAAAAAGAGGGCACAAAATTTGACTGTTGATATTACTGTGTTAAAATTTTTGGAAAAATTACCACCAAGGCGGTAAATCCTCCATTTTTTGATCACGAAAAAAGTGCGTGGTCAGTGTTTGAAAAGCAACTCTGCCAATTTTTCATAGCAAGTGGTATCACGGGAGAAAACAAAAAAAAGGCATTTCTTCTGACATCGTTGTTGGAAAATGCATATATGCTCCTGGAGAACTTGATGAGTCCCATGCTTTTGGAGGACGACACAGTTAAACTGCAATTGTGTCTGGATAAATTGAACGATCATTTTAAACCAATGACGTCTGCATTTGTGGAACGCTACAAATTTTACAATGCGACAAAAGGGTTGGCAGAATCAGTGAACGAATGGGCGGCAAGAGTTAGAGCGTTGGCGGTAGAGTGCGAATTTGGGGACAGTCTAAACATGGCGCTCCGAGACAAATTTGTGATGGGGTTGGAAAAGGGTCCGGCCAGAGATAAAATTTTTTTAGAAAATATTACCTCGACGTTCGGTAAGGGAGTAGAAATCGCAAATACAGCTGTGTACATTAAGCAACAACAACAAGTCGGTAGTGAGCAGATTAAGAAGGAAGAGGAGCTGAATTTCTTGAAGAAAAATGTCAAGAAGCAAAGCGATGCAAAGACGCAAAAAGAGGGTAAGCAGGTGTCACAACAACAAAATCGGCAGCAGAAACGTGCAGTGCTATGCGAGGTATGTGGTTATACGAATCACAGCAAGAACGAGTGTAAGTTTAAAAATTATAAATGCAATAAATGTAAACAAAGAGGGCATCTTAAGAAAATGTGTAAAAATAAAAATGTAAATTTAAACTTTTTAAATACTAGTTCAGATATAAGTTTATATGCAATTAATGGGGTTGATGACAAACCAATTGATATAAATATTTCGATTGATGGTAGACGTTTTAACATGCAATTGGATGTGGGTTCTGAAATTAATGTAATGTCTAACGAAACATACGAACGCTTTTTAGTCGCTATGAGTTAAAAGAAATTACAACATTGTTGAAGACCTACAATGGTGGTAGTATCGTGCCGAGGGCTGTTTTCGAAGTAAGCGCAAGCTTTAAAAAGCAAAATAAGATAATTTCTTTCTTAGTTATTGAAGGTGGCGGTCCACCATTGCTCACTCGCAAGTTTTTACAATGTTTCGGCATCAAATTTTCGAATATACATTTTACAAAGGAAAATAATAGTGATCACTATGTCCTTAAGAAGTTTGCTAATTTGTTCGATGGCTCGTTAGGGTTATTTAAAAAGAGTTATGCGCGCTTAGATGTCCGAGAAGGTACCAAACCAAAGTTTTTAGACCTCGTCCACTATCTTTAGCAATAAAAGAGAAAGTAGAAAAAGAAATTGATAAGCTAGTGGCCCTTAAGGTGTTGGAACCAGTCGATTATAGCGAGTGGGGCACACCAATAGTCCCAGTACAAAAAAAAAGGTTGGCTCCATTCGTATTTGTGGAGACTTTACAGTAACGTTAAATCCATGCTTAAATATCGAAAAATATCCGTTGCCGAGGATTAAGGAAATTTTTGCTAAATTGCATGGAGGTGTGAAATTCGTTAAGCTGGATTTAAGTACTGCTTATCAGCAAATATCTTTAGAAGAAGAATCGCGAAAATATACAACAATTTCTACGTCGAAGGGGCTATGCCAATATACTAGGTTAATATATGGGCTTGCCTCGGCCCCGGAAATTTTTCAAAAAATTATGGACACTTTGTTAGTAGGTATTGATGGGGTAGTAGTATTTCTTGACGATATATTTTTAACGGCATTAAGCGAAAAATTGCTTTCGAAGAGGTTAGAAAACGTGTTAAAATTATTAAGTGACGCAGGGTTTAAATTTTCAAAAGCGAAATGTCAGCTCTTTTGCGATGAAGTGAAATATCTAGGGCACAAATTAATAAAGAGGGTTTACACATGAATCCGGACAAAGTAAAAGATATACGGGAAATGAAGAATCCAACAAATGTTAAAGAACTGCAAGCTTACTTGGGGGTAATTAATTTTTACAGAAGATTTTTGCCTAATCTATCAACATTGTTACTTTTACAATTGAATACAAAATTCATTTGGTCACAGGAGTGTTCGGATGCAGTCGCAAAAATCAAAGAGTTATTGTTATCGGATAGGTGTTTAGCCCATTATAATTCAAATGACAAATCAAGGGTGATAGTGGATGCGAGTCCAATTGGAGTAGGGGTGGTGTTAACACCAAAACTCGCTTCTAGAACGTTGACGGAAAGTGAAAAACGATATTCGCAATTGGATAGGGAAGCATTAGCAATACTGTATGGTATCAAAATCATCAGTATGTGTTTGGGCGTCATTTCATCTTGGTAACGGCCAACAAACCCTTACAACACATTTTGGTCCCAAGAAGGGGATACCAGAAATGGCTTCAAATAGATTACAACGAATTGCCATTATATGATCAGGTTATCGTTTTGACGTTGAGTATGTTAAATCAAAGAGCAATATGGCTGACTATTTTTCGAGGTTTCCTTTAGGCAATGACGACGACCAAATCGGATTCCCTGAGAATATATATATAAATTATTTCGAACGTGTCACTGAGGGAAATGAAGGGGTTAACCTTGAGAACATTAAAGAGGAAACAAATAAGGATTTGGTATTACAAAAAGTATGTGAATTTTTAAAGAACGGATGGTCTGAAAAATGAAGCGATACAGAGTTCTTACCATATTTTAAAAGAAGAGTTGAATTTTCCGAGGAATCCGGTTGTTTATTTTGGGGATTTAGGGTGGTAGTACCAATAAAATTGAAGACAAAAGTTATAGATTTTTTACACACATGGGCATCGTTAAAATGAAATGCATGGTTAGGAAATGCTGTTGGTGGCCAAACCAAGGTAAAGACTTGGAGGGAGCAGTAAAAGGTTGTGAACCTTGTTTACTTACGCGGACGAATCCACCAAAGCAAGAGTTAATATCATGGAAACGTCCAGAGGAAGTATGGTCGCGAATACACATAGATTTTTTTGGACCTTCTAGGAAAAGGTGGTGTTTAATAATAGTAGATAGCACAAGCAAATGGGTGGAATGTGTCGACATGGGAACGAACACGAGCAGTGTGGCGGTTATATCAGTGTTGAGAGAAATGTTCGCACGGTTCGGATTGCCGAAATACGTGATTTCGGACAATGGTACGTCTTTTACGTCACGTGAAGTTAGCATTTTTTTTTAACAAAACGGCATTCAGCACATAACGTCACCGGTAGGGCATCCTGCAACAAACTGGCAGGCGGAAAACTCGGTAAAAACCATAAAATCGGCATTATAGAGAAATTTACATGAAACGTCATTGTCGGCATTCAACAGTGTTCTTAACAAATTTTTATTAGACTATCGAAATACAGTACATTCAAGCACAGGAGTTCTCCCAGCTTATATTATGTTCAACAGGAGGAAACTAAGATGTAGATTAGATTTACTTAATGAAAGACGAGAAGTTATTAGCTTAGACAATAAGGAAATGACAGATTTTGTCCATCAAAAGCCAAATGAACAGAAAAAGTATTTCAAGGGTCGAAAAAATTATTCATTTAACGTGGGAGAAGTGGTTTACGTTAAAGGTTATTCGACAAAATGGACAAAAACGGTAGTTAACACAATAATTGGTAGACAAACATATATTGTAAAAACGGATGATAAGACCTGGAAAAGGCATGCAAATCAAATGATAAGTTGTAAAAAAGATTAAGTTAACAACGTTCAAGTTATTATAGTGGGAAGTAGGTCCCAAAATCTTATTATGTAAAGTGAAGTAAAACATAAAATTAACAAAAAAAGTTTGTAAAACTATTAAAAATATAAACAACAACTGAAGTATGAATTGAATTATGGTTGTTTATTTAGTTTATAAGATTGCAAATTATGTGAGGGGTATTGTAGTATATGTATAAATGTACACGTACTATAAGCTTTAGGTTTAAGTTCTTTTGTAATTCTTCATAAATATTGTGGTTGGCAACGCCTAACGAAATGTCATGTAAAAAGACATAATAAAGATGAACTCTCTTCCGTGTTGGCTCAACTACAAGTAAGACGTGTATTTTTCCTGTGAATAAATTAGCCTAATACATCACAAAAATATAAAAAATTTTCATTTTATAAATAAAAACTAAATTTACTTTAATCTTGGTCTAAATTATTACTGTCCGGATACCAGAACCAAATTTAAGATGAAGCGGCAGCTTAGGATATCTGTGGAACTCCTAATAATCGAAGCCTTAATCTGGCAAGCGACAGGATCACAAAATATGTTCAAGCATTACTTGTACAACCTATAAAAACATAATATTGCAGTCTTGTCGTTTTGCGGACAAGAGCTAGGTTGTTAACGACTTGCAAACGGCCTCGGAGACTTTGCCATCCTATGTTACTTCTAAGCCGTTTTTGCTTGGTAGATCGTTTACAGCTCTTGACTGCTTTTTAATACTCTCAATCTGATGGGGAGTTCTATAGTATACTTTTCAAGAGAGTTCCCCTTCTAGGTGAAGATATCATCCCTTTCGCTTCCATCTATGCCCATATGACCCATGACTAAGTATAGATTTGGTTCCCCCCTTGTAAATTTTTCCTAGCGCCTGGTGCACTTCAAGACACTTTTAATTGTTGTAAATTACCTCCTTGTAGGATTTGTTTAACTTCGGATAAGGACAGTATAAAGCAGATTTGGAGCAATCGATGTAAATGTGTATGGTACCAACTTAAACTTACGCCAATCCTTCACATATATTCCATCTATTGTAGCTTCAATACCCATTTCGAAGTGCGGGCGGGACCATACAGTCTGTCGGCCCCGTTTTTGATGGCGCTGGTACAGGCTACTGCCACTAGGCATTGGGTCTAATTTCAGTTGTCAACAATATGCTTTTGCCCACTAAGTCTACGGGTGCGATGTACAGAATGGCATTTGATAATTTCGGGGTGGAATTCAAGCCTCCAATTATACTAATTATTGATTATGTGCATACTCTCTCTAATTTGTTAACAAAAGTTCTCTTTTTATGTGGCTGGTAACCAAACGAGGACTCCATAATGACTATTAGCTCCACAATCGGGGTGAATACCCAATTAGAAAGAGGGTGAGAAGAATCACGTGCACCCCGCCATGACTATGTAAACCCGCATTTTGCGATTACCTCAACGTCGGATGCCCAGACAAGGACCTCCTGAAGTTCCTGGACCTTCATATAGCTAATTGTTGGAAAAACTTTACCAATTGTGACAAATAAAACATCAACTGCGTACGCCGTAAGTTTGGCTGATCCCTCGAACCACCGATCGAAAAGTAGGTTTATGACCAGTGTCCAAATCAGTAAGATGTACATCCAGAGAGATGTGAATATGATTAAGATGTATTTATTGTATTCAAAGTCATTCTTTATGTTTCAGAAATACTTTACAAAAATATAGGGTATATACAAATTTCATACAAATTTCGAGTGTCCTGAAACTAAACCCAAAGTGTCCGGAAACTAAATTTGACTGTCCGGAAACTAGAGCAAATCGAACTTTTTTGAGTTTTTACTTCAATGATATTAACAACATTATATTTTTAAATTATACAGACGTCATATTATTGAGCAATATTTATGCTATTATAAACAGTATATCTTTTCGCGGTAGCGTTTATAGTGAGAAAATGAGTCGAAGTCAAATTTGAGGAAAACGTTAAGTGTCCGGAAACTGGTGCGTTTACCCTATATAAAATGTGTGTCTATCAAAATTAATGTTACTTCACTATATTGAAAAATTTTAACAAATTTCAATAAAAGTATAGCCGCTATTCACAGCAATTTTACCTTTCGAAAACATTTATAAAAAATAATTTTCTCTTTTTTTAAATGGTCTTTTTTTCAATAATTTTGTAATTGATTTCACAGGCAGAAATCTTTAAATTTTCTTGAAACATTTTATGGAAACTTTAAACATTAATCTCAGATAGAATCTAATCCATACTTGTAAAAATATCTTTATATAAATTGCACATAACCATGCAGGTAACTCGAGTATTGAATTTTAGTACACAATGTGCAAGTTCTTTGTAACTAACTTTTTTAAAAGTGCTATTTTTAACCACCTTGTTATTGTACGTGTCTCTGCTCGCCATTTTCGCTCTTACAGCTTCTATACGGTTCCGTTATTCCTTGTTATTTTATTTATGAAACTGCATTTCACTATCACAATAAGTCCACCCTGGAAAATAAAAACAATTCAATATCTTTTTATGAATTTGTTAAAAACTTTTTCATCAGAAAAAGGTTACTTTGATTATTTCAAACAAAAATGTTATTAATTTACTCAATTCCTTTGACAAGTGATCGTTTCGTTTTAACTTTTTTTCGTAGTTTTATTTGAGCACTGCTTACTCGTTTTTGCGTTGCTAGTACGCCGTTATGCAGTAGCGACGTCGCAAAAAATAAGGGTGATTTTGTTGACATGCACGTACGTAAATCATCTCCGAATATCAGTTGAAGAGAAAATTAAAATGTAGGACGGCGTTGTTAACTGAACCATTGCACAATCGACAATTTTAGAGAGTTGTTGCTGCTTATGATCAGTGTGACAAGGTTAGCCTTTTCGAGGATTTAGCATTTACTTTGTCCTTTAGCCTCATAATTTTGGTTTTAGCTTCGTGGCTTTTTTCTAGCCTTTTTTCACTTAAAACCTTTTCTGGTCCCAACACCATATTTTCCATATAAAATTTAACTTAAATGAAAGTGGTATTGATGTCGAAATACAGAAAATTATTCGTAAAAATTATGAACTATTTTTAAAGGAGTTGATAGCCCAATTGCGACATCGCCTACCTGGTACTATGAACTCTTAACAAATGAACTTTTTTCTTTCAGTTGATAATTCCTTGAAAGTTACAAAGCCGGATGTATTTTCTCACTTTCAAGAAGAAAAGTCTAGATATTCTCCAAGTCAAGTAGCATTAATTGAGCTGCAGTGGCGAAAGCCAATAACCGTACAGTGGACAAGTGTGATCTCTACCATTGCATTTTAGGGGGAAGGCCGAGAACATAAAAATTCATTAATCGACCCCCATTTTTTTAAAACAGGTCGAATTCGTAGTTAACTTTTTGGTATTACCTTTCAGTAATGCGGAGGTTGAAAGAATTTTTAGTGCCATGAACATTTTAAAAACTAAGTTAAGGACCAGATTAAAAATTAAAATGCTTAACTCGCTGCTTAATATTAGATGTTCGTTAAAACGCTTATCCAAATGTTGCACTGATTTCAAAATTACCGATTATCTCATCTCTATGATAAAAACCCAAACTTTGTATGCAGACTCAAGCTCTTCTGTTTCGTGAGACGAAGAAACTATTATAAAATTAATTAGTTTGTAGTGATTTTTCTATATCAATTGCCAGCCTGTGGATCAGCATCATACCAGTTAACAGACTAGTCAGAAACTGCATCAGCATTATAATAGTTATAGTTATAACACTTAACATACTAGTCAGTATATGCGTCAGGTTCATACCAGCCGTCATACTATTGAAAAACACACAAAAAATTGGAAATTTTAATTACAAACAACTTTATTTAAAAGTCAGTTATCAAAATAAATATTATTCACTATATTGAAAAATTTAAACAAGTTCATAGTAACCAAATTTTTTAAATATTGCTATTTTTAAAAACCTTATGATTTTAAGGGTCTTTGCTCGCATTTTCGTTTTAGAACCCTGACAAAACAACCATTCAATATTCTTTTATGCATTTGGTTAAAACTATTTCTTCAGGAAAAGGTTACTTTGATTATTCCAAAAAGAAATGTTATATAAGGGTGATTTTGTTGACATGCACGTACGTACATGATCTGCAACCCACATGTAGGTACTATTTGAAGCATGAAATTACCAAAAAGATTGTGATTTGACCAAAAAAACCTTATCTAATTTAATTAACCTTTGAAAACTTAGAACATAAGTTGAACAGAAAATAAAAATTTAAGATAGCGTTGTTCACAGAACGATTGCCGTCCGTATCAGGGTCGCCAGTCTTTTTTTGAAAGATTCCAGATTCTCCCTTAAAAGTCGCCAAAATCGCCAAATTTTACCTAAATGTCGCCAAATAAGTCGTTAACAAAATTTCTATCACAACAAAACCTATAGAACTGGATAGAACTGATTTTCAATTCAACTTTTTCATCGCTCATATTGAATTCCAAAAATAGTAAATCTTCGTATTCAAGACGATTTTGATTCAAATAAATTTTTGGAGAAAAAATCTGAATTTTCTTTAAATTTTTAAAACGTGTCAACCGTTTATCAATTTCTTTGCAAAGCGTTTTAATATATTCAAAAGCTTTCCTCTCAAGGACAGTTTCATCACCTTTGGAAATCTGGAACGATGAACTTTTCTCTTTATATAAAGTATGCCAAATTTGGTCCTCAGGAAGACAGTACGCTATCGTATCATTGTCAAAATTTTTCATCCAAGTATTTGCATCCCTGGTGTTCACAAAAGTGGGTGTCATCGCTTAATCATTGTTTACTCTACTAGTTTGGCATCTTCTTTTGCGAATCGGAGTGGAAGGTAATGGATAAAGGTACTCCGAGTGAATGAAATGAAGGAAATCGCGTTCAGAGGTGCTTTAAAGTAAAAAGTACAACTAAAAACTTCTATTTAAACTGAAATTTACATTATATAGTAAATGATAAAGTGTAATAACTGCTTTATATTCAATAAATTGGGATTTTAACGCCTTCACGTTCAATATTGCAGTATTTAAGTTCGATTGTTTTATTATTGCATACAACGCACCCTGTGTGGTTTGAGTGTGTACCAGACATTGGCGAGGCATAGTAATGGGTGGTTTTTACCTCCGATGAACGTACACCTCGGAGTTTTCATCTCACGAGTACTAGTTTTATATTCTGGGGTGGTTTTCACCTCTGCCTCCCTTAATTTAGCCAGCAGCAACTTAAGTTATAGTAGGTGGTGGTTTTCACCTCCGCTCAACGTAGGGCTGAGTAGGGGGTTTCACCTCTACGACCTTTATTGTAGTTAGCGATAAATTAGGAATTATAGATGAGTTTGAAAAAAATTAATTCGAGAAAAGAAAATATTTTAACTAAAGAAACTAACAGAGTTTCATCATTTTGGAGAAAACCATAGGGAGAACTCTATTTTTAGGAACCCTGGACGGACTGAGCATACCCCGGCATATAGGAAAGTGCGTCACAAATGGTGCCCGAGCAGGGACAACTTTAAGTCAATACACAATTACTTTGATGGCAGAGAACAACAACCACCAGGCGGCAACGGGCCAAGTACCACCGCAGCGTCAGAGGCAAATTTACACAATACATGGCGCGGCGAAGGAACAAGATCAACATAATTTATATTTAACCAGCCGGAATCATTTGGTAACATTATGGACCGGATACGCAAGTGGGGTTTGCGGTACGATGACGAGAAGGACCCACTTGGTAATATAGAATGGCTAGAAGAACTGGCGGATAGCTATGACTCTACCCACGACCTCTACCTGAGCTTCTGAAAGATAAGGCACTGGTATGGTGAATTTAACAGTCTCGAAGAATTGGTAACCCTGGTCGAAGACGATGAAAATATCACACCGGAGAGGGACCATTTAGGCCAGCAGCGAGACCGTGTTTACCTCGTCGACATGAGTAACGGTACAATTATTTACGACATACTATGGCACATATTCCACCGGAGAGAAACGTACAAGAACATACACAGCAATGGCAAATAGACCCGGTGCGGAGAAAACGGACACTGCGTTTACGCTGAACGTGCGGTAGATGAGGTGTATTACCGCGTGACTGCTGTCGCACGCAGCAGGAAAACGACCAGAGATCCCATTGGCAGCGAGGGGTGAGGTCTTAAAAAGCTCAACCTCATACTCAAAGAATACGTTCAAGCAAACACAAGGCCGAATCTGGCGGCTGTTACAGTGAATGGGAAAGACGTAATGGCATCAGTTGATACCGGAGCGACGAGAAGTTTTGAGAGTGAGTCGATGGCAGGGATTTTAAATGCTCGCAAGTTTAAGGAAATAGATACTCGAGTGGTGATGGGCGATGGTAGAAGTAAAGTTGGTGGATCAAGCAAACCGGAGCGAATTACTAGTCTTACCAGGACTGGTCGATAAAGTGGTGATTGGAACATATTATCTAGCAAAGGCAAACATGGAGTTGAGGTGCGGCAAACAAGCAATCGTACTACGAGCAGAAGCAGCTGATAGCAACAATAGTAGAAGACCATAAAGATATCAAGGAGAACCCAGGCCCGAACCCAGTACAGAAGCAAGAAGTACCACAGATGCCACGGTGAGTGAATTTTTTAAACGTGAATTGAAGATTTTTGAAAAGATGTCGGTAGTATCAAACGTTACCGAGTATAAGATAATCATGCGAGATGACAGCCCAAAAGACTATTACTCGGCTTGTGATCGGACGTGTTTCGGCTGCGCACTGAGTTTTTTCTTTTCTTTAAAATTTATATTTTATTTAATTGTGCATAACAATCAAAATAGTGCTAGAGACATTGACTCTTTTACTGTTTTCCTATGCTTAATTTATTTTAATATTTGGAATACTATGCCTTGCTTTTGTGGCAAAAGATGTGATCGGGCCCGTGCTTCGGTGCAGTGCGAAAAATGCAGTGAAATTTATCATTTGAGTTGTGTTGTTGGTAACTCGCCTGCTGACTTAAATCTTCTAAATAATGCTGGCAATATATACATTTGTGGTTTGTGTGCTCCAGCCAAGATGATTCTATGACGTCGCATACTTTCTCCTCGCATACAACTCCTCTTTACAACAACAACAAGCCATACAAGTGCTAATACCTAAATCGCGAACTGATTATGTTGGTGCCAATGAGAAAAATTCGCTTTTATCTGACATTCTTGCCGAACTCAAATCATTGCGAGCAGAGCAAGTTAGTGCGGTTGCGATAATACACTCTCTTCAAGAGGACAAAAAAAAAATTGCTAGGTGAAATGGAAATTGTGCGCTCTGAATTAAAAAATTTGAACAAAATTTATGATGACGGAGTTGTTACTGCGCTTACTTCGCTCACATTAGAGGTCAAAGAACTTCGTCGCATTTCTAATAAAAAGGAAATATTTGTTGTTCATCAGCTAATGCTGTTTCTGCTTCTCAACATGAATCGTCGGTTAATGCAAACGAATGGCACACTGTGCGTAACAAAAAAAGGATCAACACAAAAAATAATAAAAACATGCAATTGAGCCAAATCGCGCAAATGAAAAGGGCATTGATAGTTCTGCAGAAAACGGTTCTGAATATTTTAATAAATCTCCTACAAATGTTGCCGGGATGAATTGTAGCCCCAAACCAAACTTTAGTAACATAAGTAATATTCGTAGACTGCCTCAGCCCTTAGTAATTGGTTCCAGCGTCGATAGGGAATTGAGCGCGGTATCGAGAAGGAAATGGTTGCATGTTTCGCCTTTCCCTGCTTCAGTAACACCTGATGGTATCAAAAAATACATTTCGAAGTACACGGGTATCGAAAAGAACTCCATCATTTCTATTGGCCTTATCAAGAAAGACGTTGGATCTTTGAGGCACCTGAATTTCAAAATAGGGGTAAACGCTGATTCGTATCCCAAGCTGCTAAGCCCAGAGCTGTGGCCTACGAACATAATTGTGCGCCCTTTTCAGTTTACGGCAAAAAACGACGTGCTCCAACCGATGCCCGAAGGCGATTTGATTTGATCTTTTTAGTAATACCTTAAACTTTTCATTGGTCGAATGCATTTCTCCTATTATGAAGTCGGATATGCATCATGTTGCCTTAGTTCGCGACCTTGAGTTTTATAAGTATGCCTGAACAAGCAATGTCACATCAAGTTTTTCTTTTAATTTTAAGCGCTGCGATTTTTCGAATTTGAACAATCTTCTTCTTAAAATTAATTGGGATAACCAGTTTCGTAATCTTGATTCCACGTGCAGTTTCGAGATGTTTAGGACTACTGTTGTGGATATATGTAAAAGTTGTATTCCTTTGGTGTCAAAAAAGAAATACTAAGTTCCCCTTACACAATGTAGCCTTGATGAAGCTCCGAAATTTGAAAAATAAATTGTATCGTAAGTACAAAAAGAGTCAAAGTACGGTTTTCTTCAACTCTTATAAAGAGTGTGAAAAGAAATTATCGTGCCTGAAAACATTTTTGCACAGAAATTACATCTTACGTTTTGAAAAAAACCTAAAATCAAACCCAAAGTCCTTTTGGAATTTTATCAACTCGAAGAAATCAGTATCTAATATACCGTCCTCTGGGCCCTTTGTTCTTTGTGCTGTTTATCAATGAAATTTGCTCCTGCTTCTCTTCAGCAAGGTTTCTGCTTTACGCAGATGACCTTAAAATATATTCACCGATCTATAACTTTCATGACTCAGAATTGATGCAATTGTCAACGTCATTAATAATTTATATCATTTATCTAACTCGCCCTTAATGAGGGTAAGTGAAATTAAAGATTTGGGTGTAATCTTTGAAACAAAATTCGCGTTCGCAAGTCATATTAATTTATGTATTGCGAAATCGTACGCCATGCTTGCTTTTGTGAGGCGGCATAGCTCGGATTTTACTGATCCGTATACGCTAAAGCTTTATATTCGGCGTTTGTGCGTTCGAAACTTGAATACGCCTGTTTCATTTGGTCGCCGTATTATTACTGCCACATTGCAAGAATTGAACGGATCAGAAAGTATTTCTATATTTTGCCTTACGTTTCACGGAGCCTATACCAGCTTATGAAGCTCGGTGCTTATTAATTCATCTGAAATCACTGCAGAACAGGAGATCTATTTTGTCGCTCTCGTTCATTTTTGACCTGCTTCGCGGTGCTGTGGACTGCCCCGTGCTTCTTGAGAGGATACTGATTAACATTCCGGCCAGAGCTCTTCGTAGTTCAGAGTTCTTCCATGTTGGCATTTTTAAGGCTCTTTATTTGAGAAATGCGCCAATTAATAGAGCCCTGATTGAGTTTAATAGAATTTTAAAATTTTCGGATATTGATTTTTCTTATTCGAAACATCGCTTTTTAAGTAATTTAAATGGTTTTTATAAGTAATGTTGTTTGTATATCATTATATTACGTACTAGTCTGATTATGTTCAATATTGCCTATAAGATTTCACTCAGTTTGGCTAAAATAAATAAATTAATTAAAAAGGGATATTTCCCCAAGAACCCGAAGAGGCAGGAAATAATTAACAAGGAGATTGATGAACTTATAGAGATGGGTTGCATTGATCCATCGCGCAGCCCTCACAGTGCCCACATAAGTTTTAGTAAGAATGAAGAACGGCAAATGTATACTTTGCGTCGATTACCGGCAGCTCAACGCCCGGTTAGTACCATACGCATAGCCGTTGACACGCATACAACACATTTTAGACAGGCTTAGAAATGCCCGGCTTATCCGCAGCCTGGATTTAAAGAACGGCTGTTGTCAAATTCCTATGGAGGAAAGTAGTAAGCAGTATACCGCATTTACTATACCTGGACGCCGGCTATATCAGTGGAAGGTAATGCCGTTTGGATTACACTCTGCTCCAGCAACATTTCAGAGAGCACTTGATCGTATCATCGGCCCGAAACCTAAACCACATGCGTTCTTTTACCTAGATGATATTATAATAACAAGCAGCACATTGGAAGACCAAATAAAGCACACATGTTTCTCAGCGTCTGAAGCGAGCAAACATTAATTAATCCCTAGAAGTGTGAGTTATTTAAGAAAAGTCTGAAGTACTTAGGCCACGTCGTCAGCGAAGAGGGAATACACAACGGTCCAGAGAAAGAACTCACACCACCAGACAATATACGAGAGTTACTAGGTTTTCTAGGAATAGTATCATGGTACAGAAGACGGCATTCGAATCGTTGAAGACTGCACTTATACAAGCACCTGTATTAGCTTGCCCGAATTTCACGAGGATATTGAGATTACAAACTGATGCGAGTGACTTTGGCCTCGGCGCAGTACTCACACAAGGAGTGGACAATGAAGAGCGGGTGATAGCGTACGCAAGCCGCTGATTAACCAAAGCCGAAGCAAATTACTCACCGACAGAGAAATATTGTTTGGCCGATAAGAAAATTGAGACGCTGATCACCGACCACATAGCATTGAAGTGGCTGAACGCAATCGACAGTCCATTAGGTCGAATTGCTAGGTGGGTACTCGAACTGCAAAAATATTAATTTGATGTACAGTACAGAAAGGGTAAGTTGAATTGCGTAGCGGATACACTATCGCGCCAACCGTTAGAGGAACCATTTGGAACGATGACCACGCAGCCGAAAGAAAGCAGCTGTAATTGCAACGCATCAAAAATAGCAGAAGTAATGAAGGCTCCAGAGAAATTTCAGGATAACCTGATACAAAAAGGAAAACTTTACAGGCGAATAGTTAGTCAGTTGGAAGTTGTGCGTCACGACATCACAACGGCGAAGAGTGTTAAGCGAGATTCATGAAACACCAAGGGCAGGACATATGGGAATCCGAAAGAAGATTTCACAAGCAATGATACGCTATTACTAGCCAGGTATATTCAGAGACGTGAGGTAGTATGTCATGCATTCCAGATTCATAAACCCAGCCAACAACAAGCGGCCGGTAAGATGCTGACACGAATCCCGGAGGAACCTTGGTAAACAGTATGCGCAGATTTCGTGAGTAGAAGTTTCGAGCGATTTTTGCAAGAGCTCGGCATTAAGCACTATCTGACACCACCATATACACCACAGAAGAACCCGACAGAGAGAGCAAATCGTAATATTAAAAGATTAATAGCACAGTTCACTGGCAAGGAACAGAGGAATTGGGTGTGCAAGTCGACAGGCTACAGTCCAGCATACGTCGTATAAGGTAGAGAACCAATAATCGCAGGCGCGTTTTTGAAAGAGCATAAATTTTCCAAGGCAGTAGACAATTTTGCGGCGAAACTAGCACCCAAAAACAGTAGCCCACATCGAGTCATGAACTTTATATCACCGGAGATCGTAGAACTAGACAAAGTGCACAAGGGTAAGAGGAGGGCAGTACACGTACTAAAGGCATACCACGAGGCCGAAGTAACGAGAAACGACAGACCAAAGAATGAGAAAAGGCAACAAGAGGCACGTTCACCCAAATGAAGCAGCCGTAACGAAGCAAACGCGTCTGCAAGTAGGCCGAACATACAGTTGACAGAAATTACGAGTGCACAATATTTGGAACGACCGAGTTTGTCGCAGAGAACCCAACAACCATCGACGTTACAAACAGCGGCTTAAGTTTGAGGTCTACAAAGCAAGGTAGTACGAGGGTCGAAGTTATAGTAGAAGATATACGGGGTCAAGCGTCAACTATGGAAATCGGAATGCAGATGGCAGCGGAATACGCCAATAATACCGCCAATAACCATAATCATAAAATAAGTGAGTATCTCGTCACGCTTAGTTTTACAAAACGAGCGGAAAGCCCAGAAACACCTATTGGAAAATGGGTTCACTAAGCGCAAGGCAATAACTCTTGAAGCATCCCCCTAAACACGAATATTTTGGAGGATTAGTCCACGTAGCAATATTTCCTTTAATCTTGTTGTTGTTGTTGTTAACAGTGCTTCTCCCTGCCCAATGGGCTCGGTCACTTTAAATAGTCATCCGGCTTTTCTAACGGAAGTCCGAGGAAACGAGCAGTTTCCACAGGCTTGGACCAGAGTGATGTAGGTGTTAGAAGAGTAGGTTCGACTGAACAGGAGAAGAGATGTCTTGTATCATTAGGGGGCATACCACATGCAGGGCATGTGTTTGATATGATGGGGTTCAGTCTGGATAAGTAAGAGTTTAACCTATTACAATATCCAGAACGAAGTTGTGCTAGCATGATTCTAGTCTCCATCGGAAGTACACGCTCCTCTTCAGCCAATTCAGGTGGTTGAATATTGATAAGGCCGAGATCTGAGGGATCTGTCTGCCGACTCAATGTGGAGGTCCTTCAGAGCCCGCCTATGGTTCCGCAGATCAAACGGCAAAGAGATGTGGTGCCGGATCTCATCGTAGTGCTTGCGAAGATGTCTCCTTATGTCTCTGGGAGACGGGGCTGCATCCAATAGATGTCGATTTGGATGACTGGGTTTATGACAGTTCAGAAGAAACTGTCTACTCAAGAGTTCCCCGTGCTCTTGAACATTGAGCAATTCAGCCTCTTGATGGAGGTGAGACTCAGATGACATAAGCAGACATCCCGTAGCAGTTCTGATGGCGGTGTTTGGGCAGACTTGTAATTTCCTCCAGTTGGTGTCAGCAATGTTGGGCGACCATATGGGCGCAGCATAGTCAATAACCGGTGGGCCAATAGCCTTATATGTATCAAGCAATGTCTCTTTATCTTTCCCCCAAGTTCTGCCCGCCAGTGACTTGCGGGTCTTAGTGCGGCACTGTACCTTTGAAGCTATTGCAGTGGCATGACCAGCGAACGTGAGGCCGTTCTCAAATGTCACACCCAAGATTTTACGGTGGTTGACAGTAGATAGAGGTACTCCGTCCACGTGGACATTTACCTCTTGCCCCATCTGCGCATTCCATGTCGTAGGCATGGTCGCCGTCGATTTAGTCGGAGATAGGGTCAGATTTCGCTCTGTGAAGAAGCTGGAAAGGTGTCGAAGGTAACTGTTAATTCTAGTACAGGGTTCGTCAATGGAAGGACACTTGCCCGAGACCATTATCGTGCAGTCGTCAACGTAGGAAACAATGGATACTCCCTCTGGTGGGGGAAAGTCTCGAAATATAGAAATTAAACACCACCTTGCGGCACCCGTTGTTTTATTCTTCGTGGCCTAGATGTCTTGTTCCTAAATTTAACTGATGCCTGTCGACCATTGAGGTAATTAGCGGTCCACCTTTTAAGGCCGGCAGGGAGCGGTGTCTGTTCCAGTCCGAACTTGTGTTCAACTTTGTCTCTTGTATCGCGGCGATTTTGATGTTGTGCGACTTCATAAAGTCAGTTATCTCCGCGATCTTTCGTTACAGTTCAGCTGTAAGGTTTTGAAGTGTGTAGGAGGGGAGAGTGGGACATGCCAGGCGTGAGGGACGGATGCGCTTGCCTAGGTGGAGGTAGACTAAGGCCTAAACTATGTCGCAGTCTAGAGTTGATCTCGCCTTGGCCGTTGTTGTCTGTGGTGCAACGCGGCTGTGTACTGCAACAGGGGGCTAGGAACGTTTCCGTCCAGAGGTTTCGTTTTGCGAGCCCAGAGCACATAAGGGTGTGACATCGGCATCACATCTTTTCGCCGTTTGATCCAAAGGTGCATCGGCGGGCCCTCAATCTCATCCACACGGAGTAGGTAAACTCCTTTGTGAGCTCTCGTCCGGCGAATGTTGCTGATGAGGAACGGGAACTGTCTAGGGAGACAAGAGTAAGTCTGGGGCAACTTCGTTCTGTATACTGTAACAAATTAAACTCTTACCTATCCAGACTGAACCCTGACATGCCAAATGTCTGCGGGCATGCGGCGTGTCGTCTCATGATACTAATCATCTGTTAATCTGCTCAACCGAGCCTACTCTTCGAACAGCAATTTCACTCTGGTCCACCCCTGTTGAAGCCGGAAGGTTTCTGGGACTTCCGTTAGAGGAGCTTGATGACAGTGTTGGATGAGAGTGGATACTTTAGGCAGGTTAAGTAGTCGCTAGCACAACAACAACAACAAGGGTGTGACATAGACCAAGGCAATTGTTTCACTTGACCGATGTCGCAGACGTATAAAATCTTTGCCGACAAACAGTGCACTTAGTGAAAGGTACGAGGAGGTGCTGGTCCTGGCCCACGTGCAAGCTAGACACGGGGGGCATTGGGGGCAGAGAAAAAGTTGACTGACGATCGGCGATGATTATATCTGGGCTATTCCGGAGGGGAAAGTTGTGTTGAGCGGGACGCCCTTAGGCGTGTACAGCATGGTGCCTCGAAAGTACTAAAGACAGTACGGGGTCTGTGAATGGCAGGGTTAAGCCTTGAGCATCCAGATCTATGAAGCCATCTCTTACACTTAAAATTTCTTCCAGCAGACGCAGCATATCCAATCTCTTGTTCCCCGCTGCAGCGGTTTGCTCCGATAATGACAATTTAAGGGTGGGACGAGACAGATTAGACAGAGTTACACTGAAATAACAGCCCACGGCGGGGTAAAAAAACCTGGGTCATTCCGGTACGATAGAATCGGCTGTTGTGGGAATGTTCCTTTCATCTTAATAAAAGCAAATGAAAATCCTAAGTATTATGCATTAAATAACAAATTATGAAAATCTACCATATAAGTTAAATATTCTGAAGTATTTGGAAACACCCTACTGTGGCACCAACACGCACAACTGCAGTAGCAGTGACGATCACCTGACACTCATCAGCCAGCAACGCAACAAACCAATGGCAATGCACAGCGACGAAAATGTTACAAAAAAATATGCAAGCAATTGAAAATGTCCTGTTAGGACAAGTGAACGATTTCAAGGAACCAAGGCACAGAGCAACAACACAATAGCAGAGCAGTAATAAAATATTAGTAAAAGCTCCAAAAACTGAGTTCTGCCTACAAAACCACCGTTGATCACGCAATGAAGATTTAGAATAAATACCGGGTCGCGATGCCCAGAAGAATCAAATAGTAAGCCAGTATGGATGCCCGTGACGTCGAACGCTACACCAGCGAGAATGCAGCAGACTGTTCCCTCCGCCTTTAGATTTGGCGGCTAGCCCAACAGCAAAAGCCGGAGGAGACGACTTATATCGAAGACCTTGTTAGTGAGGAGAACGATCTCAGTATCATCAGACAGCGAGGCGGACAATGACGACGATGGCCGAAGAAAAGGCGAGCTGTCCATTCGGCAAGAGAACGAATAGAGATACGGCAGAGGATACGTAGACTACACCCGACGTATAAACATGCAGATAAGGGTCTACTACGGCAAAGAGCATGTATGAATAAGAGGCGTCAGTTCGCTCATTTGAAAATCGGCAGAATTTCAGCGATTCCTCTTTGTGCTTTGTCCTTAATATTTCCAAATTATTTGAGTTAAGGTTTGTACTTTATAGGTGAGAATTAAGTAAACCCAAAAGGTAAACAAACGGAATGAGTTGAATAAACGACTCATTTTAATGCGATGGCCGTGGATTTTGAAATGCAAGTATTTTACTTGAAAATAATTTTGATGCAAAAATTTAATTAAATGCTGAAAAATACTTTGTGATATTATTTCGAGATTTCCGATCTCAAATCTATGTATGTATATGACTCCCGACCTTGATTAAAACATTTTTCCTTTCTATTATTTCCCTTTCCAATAGGTATATTATGACTTAAGCCTTTGGTTCAATCATTTTAATAATTTTTTTCAATAGGATATTTTAAATTTTTTTAGTAGGTAGGTATGCAATCGCTTTCAATTTATAATAAATTGGTCAAAGTTAAAAAAAAACTTAAAATACCTTTTATCGTTATCGGATTATCTGATCTAAGATTTCAATTTTTTCGCAAAACGCAAACGAAGCTGATTTTGCTCATTGAATATCTTTTAAAAAAATTATTTAATGGTTCCTAACAAACAATACCATTTCTTCTTATAAAAATTTCTACAAAGAAATAGTAAAAACTCGTAATTTTCGAGCGTTTTGGAATTCAACCTAAAACATGAAATTCATAGCATTACATTTTAAATAAATGGTAGTGATTACAACAACCACATGAAAATGACAGAAAATTTTCAACTTTGATTGCAAATATTTCTTCACTGAAACAAAAACTCGAAAATCCGATTCCGGATTATTGTTAGCGAGGTCAAAACGCGTCTTTTGATACCTCTCCCGATATTTTTGGACGTGTTTTAGCAGTTGTCTCCTAAAGGAAACTATTACCAAAATTAGTTTCATAGCAATTGCATTTGAAATAAATTTGAATTATTGAACATAAAAAATATATATAAGGAGTAGGATTTTACGTAAGGATAATAAAATTGCAGAAAAAAGGAGATATGCATGTGAATATCATAATAATAAATCATTAATATGGGAAGAATGCATTTTGCCGTCCGCAAATCACACAATCATATTCCCATATCATCCACCAAAAAGTGTGCATGCGTAAAGCTACCGCGCACGCACATATTTGTGTACATACGAGTACATATGTCCAAAAAAATAAACAAACGTATGCGCACAATCACACATAAATACCTACACATGTCCTCACATCCCCCTCTAACGCTGTCCGCCAACTACCATGATACAAAAACAAAAACCATTCCTACGCACAGTCGCAGCAGCGAAATCTGTCGTCATAAATACAACAATAACAATTTCATTCATAAATCAAATATTATTTCCTGATGCAATGTGGCAACACTGATCTTTCACAAATCGACAAAGTTAAAATCTGACAAAAATTCAAAAAATTCAGTGACGGGGTAAACTTAGATTCAACTGGGCATATTTGCTACAAATTTTTAATTTAGGAACTTCATAGGTGCTTTGCTAGGCAACCAGCATTGCATATTGGATTAAATTCTGACCCACCATACAGAAAGTCCCAGGTACAAGTACCGGGACAGGTGACATGAAGAAATTGAAAGTAAGACAGCTGATATATATATGCAATATGTTGATATTATTACTATATATACCAATATATTGGAAATCTTTCCAAAAATTTAAACAAAAAAGTACAGATATTGACCAGCAATTGGTAGAAATCTATACTAAAACACGAAAAAGTTATTATTCAAAATGTTCTATATATTTTTCATATATTTCATACAAAATTGGCATTTTTATTTTAAACGTGCCAAAGTACGCAGTATATGTCGTTTGTAAAATTTTTGAGCTTTGTGATGAGAACCCTTAAAAAAGTAGATCGCAGTAGCAGAGCGACTGATTTGCTTGACAATGTTGTACTAATTATCAATTTTACCCTTTCGGCACCAGCTTCCTTTGTGACTGCCTTTTGCAAATTTGGATATTTTCGAGACTTCTATGCTATTAACATATCTGAAATGTAAAATAAAAGCGTAGTCAACCGACTAGTTATAGTCCTGCCAAGTTACACACCATAATAAATGAAGATAGTACGGATATTGCGTTTTCACTAGTAATTTATTTAGTCCCCCTTTTCTTGCATTTTACTAGAAGCTGCAACGGCAACATTGTTCTTCACTGTCGCACATGCATATGTATTTATGTATGAATGTTCATATTGCATGAATGAAGGTGTTATGTGGAATTTCAGCATTTTCGCTATGTCTATGAAAATTCACAACATTCAACTGAGTTTTCGGGAAATTCAAATGTTTGCACATATATCCTTCATCCATTCAACGATGCCAGCAGCCTTGGACATACACAAATATGTACATACATACACATATTAGATGGCATAATACGTATTGACGTTTGTTCAAGGTGGCGCAAAAGTAAGCTTCCGATGTTTTTTGGCTGTAATTAAAAAAAAAAAAGAAAAACTTTGATTCTTCTTGTGGATTATTTTTATTTGGTCTTTTAATTTTTTTTACATCAAGTCGAGAATATGATGTCATGTAAATGGCCGCCGCCACAGTTGATTGTCATTTGAGCCCTTTTTATGGCATTTTCCATCACTTTGGCCAAAACTTCCGGCGATAGGTCCTCACATTCTTGACGGATATTGTCTTTAAGAGCTGCAAGAGTCTGAGGCTTGTTGACATAAACCCGCGACTTCAAAAAGCCCCACAAAAAGAAGTCTGGAGCGGTCAAATCAGGCGATCTTGCTGGCCAGTGCAAATCGCCAAAACGGGAGATTAGGCGCCCGGGAAATGCATCCTTCAGCATATCGGTTGTGGCACGTGCAGTATGTGCTGTTGCACCGTCTTGTTGGAACCACATGTTTTCCAATCCCAATTCTTCAAGTTGCGGCAAAAAGAACTCGTTGATCATTGCTCTGTAGCGCTCACCATTCACAGCAACCGTTTGGCCCGCGACGTCTTCGAAGAAAAAAGGTCCGATGACTCCTCCAGCACACCATACAGTGACTTTGAGCGGGTGTAATGGCTCTTCGTGGGTTACACGCGGATTTTCAGTGCCCCAGAAGCGAAAATTTTGCTTATTTACGTACCCGCTAAGATGGAAATGGGCCTCATCACTCATGATTATTTTTGATGAAAAATCATCTTCCTCTTGGTGGTGATTAAGGATGGCTTGAGCGTATGTTAGACGCGATTGGCGGTCAGCAGCTAACAGCTGATGCACCGTCTGGACTTTGTACGGAAACATCTTCAAATCTTGTACCAAAATTCGCTGTAAAGACCGTCGACTGATACCCATTTGCGTGGCACGTCATCTGGTCGATGTCGACGGCGCTTCCATGACATCCTCGGCTACATCAGCAATATTCTCTGCAGAACGGCTACTCCGGGGTCTGCCACGCCTGTTGTGCCAGTCTCTTCGAGGCGAGCGGCTAAATGTCGCAGTGTTTCACCAGTAGGCGTTGGACGGCCAGGAAATCTGCGACGAAATTCACGTTGTGCCAAAGTCACCGACCGATTATTGCTCAAATAAATAGTCAGCGTTCTGGAGCAGTGTAGCGTAACATTGTTTATTAACGTGTATTTCGCATGTGTTTACTACACAAATGTCAAAACAGAACTGACTTTAGGGGCCAATCGCAAAATTTATAGCATTTTCTGATAGGAGGATTACTTTTGCGCCACCTTGTACGTACAAAATTATTTTTATTTATTTATTTATTTCAGTAATTAATTAATTATTATAATCAATTACAAAGGTAGTCTACGTAATAAATACTTACAGACTACGTGGAATACATACAGTTACAAAGAATCTATACAAAGCAGAATTTATTATAAAAATATATTAGCGATTACAGATTTAAACACATGTTTAGTTAAAGAAAAATCAATGGCTAGAGAATTTGAAAGGAAGTTAAATTCCGACAACGCTCTGAATATGGGAGCGTTAGAGGCATAGATGGTTCGGGCACAATTCAAAATATATCAGTATTACGGAAAGACCTGTTTGGAACATGAAAACAGATTCTCTCGAGGAGGCATGGGGCATCTATAAAACCATTGATAATTTCATAGACAAAAGTGAGCGAAAGAATGGATCTTCTGCACTGCAGTGTTTGGAGACTAATAAGAGCACACCTGGATGCATATGAGGGCATCGGATCCGAAAAGTTAAATGAACGCAGCGCGAAGCGAACAAAGATTTTTTGCACTCGTTCCAGCCTCCTAATATGGCACTCATGATACGGTCTCCAAATAAAGCAGGCGTACTCTAGTTTAGAACGAACGAGCGAAGTGAACAGTAATTTAAGAGTATATGGATCAGTGAAGTCTGATCCAAAACGGCGTATAAAGGCCAGAACTGAGCAGGAGTTAGCAATTGTAGAGTTTAAATGAGTAGTAAACGTAAATTTTGAATCGAAAACTACCCCTAAGTCCTTAATTTCGTTGAGACTTGAGAGGCGGGAGCCACCAATTAAATAAGATGTGGGAATGGAAAAACGCGACTTTGAGAAAGTTACGTGGAAACATTTGCTTACATTCAGCGGCAGGTTATTAGAATTACACCAGGTAGCGAGGTTATTTAGATCGGATTGAATTTTGCCTGAGTCTGAGGGATATGAGATCGTTGAGAAGATCTTTAAATCATCAGCATATAGCAAAAAGTTGGAGTGTTGGAAACAAGCCGAGATGTCATTTATAAATATAACAAATAGCAACGGCCCAAGAATGCTACCTTGTGGTACCCCCGAGGTGGCCACAAATGAATTAGAATGAGTATTGTCTATCACGACTACGCAATTACGCTGCGCTAGGTAAGATTTTACCCAGGATAAAAATACTGAGTGAAAGCCCACACTCGCTAATTTAGAAATCAAGATCGTGTGACTAACCTTGTCAAACGCCTTCGAGAAATCAGTGTATATCGCATCAACTTGGAGGTGGTTGCTGAAAGCTGAAAAGCAGAATTCGGAGAAAATCGATAAGTTTGACACAGTGGATCTCCCGGACATAAAACCATGCTGATTGTCAGTGATTAGACGCCGGACGGCAAAATACATTTTCTGTTTCACAATATACTCAAACAGTTTAGAAGTACTTGACAATTTTGCAATGGGCCTATAGTTCGCGACATTATTTTTGTTACCACTCTTGAAAGTAGGGGTGATAAAGGTTACCTTCCATGCATCAATAAACACCCCGGTCTCGAGAGATTTGTTAAAAATTAAAAGGAGTGGAAGTGCCAATTCCAAACAGTTTTTAGAAAGATAAGACAATAATCCGTCAATATCAGTCTGTGTAGATGCTTTTATGTTCTGGATTCCATCAACAACATCATCGAGTGATAGAGTTAGGGCACCAAAATTAATTAACGAGTTACCCGTTGAAGGAAACTCCAAAGGGGTATCCAAGTGTGTAACGAAATTGGAGCAGAAAAAATCGGCAAATAGATTAGCCGCATCAGAAGATGACGAGGCATGCCGCGAAATATAGAACACTGATGACTGGATATTTGAGCACTGTTTTTTAGATTTAACATAGTTCCAAAATGCCTTTGGATTTTCCTTAATATCAGATTCAAAATTGCGTACGAACCTACTATGGAGCCTCTTGCCTAGCATTTTGAATTTTTTGGCATACCGAATGTACTTAATCTTATGATCGGCTGAATTCGTGGTTTTGAATTTCTTGTGATATCTATTCCTCAGATCCTTTAGCTTCTTTAGTTCTTTAGTATACCACGGAATTTTATAACAATTCTTTTTTCTTGGCGGTATGCTTCTTGTACAAATTTGAGTCATTATGTTTTTAAAAATATTAAAACAACTAGGAGGTTCAATTCCCAGAAAAAGGGCTTCCCAATCAATCGATGAAACTTCTTGAGAGACAATGCCGAAATTGCCACGTCTAAATAAAAAGCTTGGGGTTTCATATGGTATTATGTGATAATAAACATTTTCTTATCAAATCTGATTATGAATGAATATTTTTTGGATAAAATTATTATATTAGTGTTATTATAAAAAATAATAGGATATGGCTAGGTATTTTTAAATAAAATTCGGAAAAAATATATTTTCAAAAAAATAGGTGAAAAAATAGATTACCTAATTTAAATAAAATTCGAAAATTGCCATTAGAAGTAGGTATGGCTTTTTTGAAAACAATGGACTAGTGAATTTTTTTTGTTGAAAATTTTATTGAAACTTGGTAAAAAAATATAAAAATTTTAAATTAAATGAATGAAAAGTTATAATAATATTATTGAAATAGTCTGTACATTTCAGCTATTTGATATCTATTTCTACTTTTGCAAATATATATGTATAGCAGAACACTTGGCAATCAAATATTTTATACTTGTAAGCATGCCTGGCATATCTTGAAGCATGCTTTTCATATCTTGTTTAAAATTTTATTTTGTTTTATTTTCAATCTAAAATGCGTGTTCTAGTTAACAAAAACTATCAAATATTAATAAAAAAAAAGGGAAAAAAATGTTTGTTCCTTGTGATGGGACTTGAACCTGGGTCTGGTAAGCCAAACCACCATATCAAATGGGAACTTGCATGCTTATTTTATGGAAATAAAAATAAAAATATCTTCAAATATCTATTGGAAAACATTTTCAATTAATAAATAAAAATATTCCAATATTTTGATATTTGTCATTTTTTATTTCCATTAAGTTGATCAATTTGCACAAACATAATAGGCAAATATCCTCAACTTCATGAAAACGCAATGTCCGGAAAGACTCAACTTCATCAAAAACTCAATGAAGTAAGCTACTCAAAGTAAAAGTTTGCTACTCATTCGATCAGCTGATATTTGGCAAAATCACTCTAAATAAATTAAGAAAATGCACAAAAGGGAATGCTTGAAACCCTAATAGATATCGGCGAGCAAGTGTAGCAAGTAGCTCTGCTCGAACATACGTGTTGGTGCCTCTTATTCATACATGCTCTTTGTTAATACATGCTCTTTGACAGTGCGGTCTGCATTTGACGTATTCCGATCAAAATCAGGTATGGATTTTCGTACGGTACGGTGTGCGTGTTCTGAAGCCTCAAGAAAAACCCCAGTCCGACGAGCTAGCTCGTGCATGAATGCAAGCATACCTGCGCGGTAATTTGGGGCAAGCAATAGGGCAGTGCAGCAGTGGGAGTTGATCGCTTTTAGCAGGGAGTGGCGAGACTCTTGAGCCGCCTGACAGCCAGCCGGTACGTAACAAAAGGGCGCCCAACGTGGGGCCCACGATAGGTGGTGCTCCTTGTTTATTCGGAACATCTATGGGTGGGGCAGAATGGATACCATACATTGTAGTTTCCTGCAGATTTTGATGCATTATTTCACAACTTTTAGAGGAGCTAGCATCTGATATCTTGATAGACCGATAATTTCAGACCCTTTTAATTGTGTCGATGTTAGGGTGGTTACTGATAGCTCGTTTTGCTGTTTAGATTAAATGTGTGGTGATGCAAAGATGGATTAGCTGTCAAATCATCTCAGTTGGACATTGGAGGGCCAGCTGACTGTGTCTTCAGTGAGAAAGGAGGTGCAAGATTTTTTCGGTATTTGGTTTCGACTAGATGGTCATGCCAGACCGTAGTACCGAGGTCTGATGTCTCAAGCGAACATAACTAAGATAGAATTTGACAGAATACGGACGACGTTAGGAGGACAGACATCACACCATATGAATCACATATACAGTGCAGGCTAATCTTTAAATATATAATCACAGGCAGACTTACGTGTCTTAGGCGAGGTACACGTAAGATAGATATTTCCTCTCACGAGTGAATTTATACATTCTACATATATATACTTGCACACTCATATATTTGGAGTTCTGATTGTTGTTCAGATCTGTACGGTTAGCCAAAGGCTCGAAGGCCGGCAAGAGGTATAGGTAAGAGCGACCGCCAATTGATAATTTGATTTCACACATATTAACATTTTTTTTTGGGAATTCTGGGCGGGGGACGGCGTAGTCATGCCAAATTCGTCTAAAAGACCAAGTCTTAGGAGCCGGACTCCAACGACACGAAGTGAGGACGTTGTCTTAGGGGACAATACCGACGATGAGGTACAGGATGGAGCAACGCAAACTGAGGAAGGCTATGGAAGTGGCTGCGACAGAAGGCGACGAACCTTCATCAGAAACAAGCAGCTACGTTCAGTAGTCGGGGCAACATTGGGGACGACCTCATGCGAAAGTCTGAAGGCATGTTCTTCCATTATCAAATGGAAGCGAGCCGTACGACAACTGACGCAGTGAAGGGAGCAATTCAGACGCTGAAGAGTGGTATAAACGGTTTAGCGGATAGCTTAGCAAGTTTAGAGAGAGAGGACATACGCGGTCCCACGGTAGAGAATAACGGTGGTTGGCTCTCGCAAGAGGGTACCGAAGTCGCCCAGCCTAGAGTCAACGGAATCAGTTGAAGCTCGCGCCATCGTCGGATGGCAATAGGTTTGAACTGACGTCACCGGAGTGGGATTCCGGGAAAAGTCACTAACGCGAGAGAAATAAAAAATTAAAATTATTCGGGATTGGGCCGAAGTCGTTGCATGTGGAGCGCTTCCTTTTCAGGATCGGTACCATGCTCCAGAGGAACAGCATACCTCCGAAGGAGCTGTATGCGAATTTTCATTTGCTGCTGGAAGGCCAAGTGAGAGAGTGGTATTGGCTATACATAGAGGAGCATGCGCGGAACAAAGTTTCGGACTTCTGTACATTCAGGGCGGCGATAGTGGAGAGTGACGAAGAGATCCGCCAGGCAATGAACGAGCGGAAGCAAGATTATCAGGAAAAGTTCGAAGAATATTATGCGGTCATCAGGAGGATGGAGCTCACCATGAGAACGAGAGTAACCACTTATTTATTTATTTATTTCGGCCAAACACACAACCATAAGTTATTTTTACAGTGTTTGTCCATAAAAAACAAGTTAACATTTTTAACATGTGTATAAAAATTAAAACTAACAATACACAACTTAAAACTAACAATTTTTACTTAGACTATTACAATAAGGTGCTGAAGAGATGTATACGAGATAGATAAAGATTGGATAAATGAAAAAAATATCAGGAAAAAAAGGAAAAATAGTGAAAAAAGAGGAAGGGGAAGGTGTATGGGGTAAAGGATTATGATTGTGCTCAGTGACATTCGGCAAAGTACCGAAGCAATTCCGATCTAAAACGCAGCATTCCCTTAATAGCTTTTATGTTTGGGGGTAAGGTGTTCCAATTACGGATGGAGAAGACAAAGAATTGACGCTCAGTCACTAAGCAGGTAAATTTAGCAGGGACTAAGTTAAGCGAGCGCAAAGATTTGGAGTGCAAACATTAAGTTTGTTACGACACACACTATCACAATTCGAATACAGCTCACAACCGTACAATAACGTTGGTAGCAAGTATGTTTTGGCTAAAAGTAATCGAATTTTCTCAGGGGTGAAATGTTGGCTTGTCCATAGGTTTCGGAGCAGAGTGCCAGAGCGTAGAGCCAAGGACAGGTTTCCAAAAAGAGAGACAGTATTGAAACATTCCTGTGAAGATAAGGGGTGTGCGACAACCGCCCCCGGCGACAGAAAACTGCACCAAATGGTATGCTGCAAGTGTAACCAAACCAGCATGCGATGTCAAGCTGGCGAGGAGCGGTAGCACGAACAGGGAAACCGCGAGGTGGGCAGGAAAACCGTGGAGCGCTGCCATCGCAATCCAGCCCCGGAGCAGTAAAATTCCGAGAAAGTTTGCACTGATTCAATCCTCTCGTATCTTTCCTGTCTCTCCGTTATGTGCTAACATAAACGTTATTTTAGCACATAACGGAGAGACAGGAAAGATACGAGACGGCTAGGAGGCGCATATTTGGAGACGGAGACACCTCAGCAGAGGCACAACCGGAAGTGAGCACATCATGGAGGAAAATTTCTCGAATTAGGAGAAAAAGTAGAGACCGAAAGATGGAAGATAAACACATAGATGAGACAACAATACGGGACGATATTGATAAGTGACCTCACACTGAAGTGGACATAGAGGAGATTCAGGTACGTGGTCTGCTGGACAGGGGTGCGTTCATCAGCTGCTTCGGCACAAGTTCGAGCATCTGGATGGATAGGCTGAAGGAAAATGTTCGCGTCAGGAACAAAACCTTGAAGACAGTGGACGGGAAGTCACAGACCATAGCGGGGAAAGTAAATGTCAAGGTTAGTTGGCGCGGTAAAACTGTGGTTCCAATTTCACAACAGGAATTGTATCTCGGGATCGACTTTTGGGAAGCATTTGGCCTAGCTCCAATAATGGTGTCCGAGATCAATGCTAAAGATCTGAATCAGATAGAGATGTCGGCAGGGGATTCGCTAAGGCTGGAACACGTAAAAAGGCTTTTCCCGGCATTTGCTGAACTGGGACTTGGCAGAACACATGTCATGGAGCATACGATAGAGGTATTTGACGACACAGTTCCAGTGAAACAGAGGCACTACCCCATGTCGCCAATAAAGCAGAAATATTCGTACGAAGAAATTGACCGGATGCTGAATCTCGACGTCATCGAGGAGAGCAATATTTCGTGGAGCTCGCCTATTGTGCTCGTGGAGAAACCCGGAAAAAAGCGTTGTGCGCAGAAATGCGTAAACTGAATGAGCGCACTAAGAAAGTCTAATATCCAACGCAACATGTGGAAGGTATTCTTTCGCGCCTTAAAGGATGCCTTTTAGCAAATTCCTTTGCAGAGTTCATCCAGAGAGAAGACTGCTTTCACAGTTTCCGGACGACCATCATACCAATTGAAGGCGATGCCGTTCGGACTGTGTAACGCTAGCCACAGACTTTGTAGGCTGATGGACAAACTAATTCCTTCTCGCTTACGATCAAATGTATTCGTGTACATTGATGATTTGCTGGCCTGCTCTCCCAGCTTTAATTCCCATCTGGTGCATTTGGTGGAGGTTGCGGAGTGCTTGGCAGGGGCGGATCTGACAATAAATCTAGGGAAATCCAAATTCTGCCAGCGGGAATTGAAGTACCTTGGCTTTATAATCGGCAAAGACGAGCTAAAGACCGAACCTTCAAAGATAGGAGCAATGCTCGAATTTCCCATTCCAGTCGGAAGTTCAGTCTCCACGATCAGACTTCGCCAAATGGATACAGGCTGATTGACTTCGCCGGTGCCCGAAACATGGCCATATCCAGCGCAAGGTCTATGGACAAGAAGATCCGTCAGGCTACAGGGCTGTCCACCGATCGGAAAACACGCAACCAGATCGGCCACGTTGTGATAGACGGACGGCATGCTTCCAGCGTTTGAGATGTTCGCACAATTCGAGGACCTAACCTCGACTCTGATCATTACCTAGTAGCAGCCAAGATTCGTACCCACCTCTGTACGACAAAACAGGTGAAACAAAAAACGCAGGGAAAGCTAGACGTCGAAAAGCTGCAATCGTAACAGACCGCCAATTATTTCGCAGATTGCCTCTCACATCTGCTCTCCGAGAACACAATTCAACCTACGGGAATGCCTGAACAGTGGGATCATATCTCAGGAGCACTCCGTACCGAAGCCGAAGAAGTAATTGGACTCCAGCGAACGCGAAGAAACAACTGGTATGATGGTGAAGATTACCGCGCTGCAACGAAAAGAAAGGACGAAACCTACAAGGCAACGCTGAGATCGAATGCAACGAGGAGTGTGTGTGAACACTACCGCGAGTTGAAGAGGGAAGCGAGGCGGCTTTTTCGGACGAAAACAGAGAGGCAGAAAAGCGTGAAATAAAGAAGCTTGAGATGCTGGCCAACGGGAATAACGCCGAAAAATTCTATAAAAAAATTTACAGAAGGTTTTAAACCTGGTGGCCGATGTTCAGGGAGCACTCAATATATGGAGGGATCACTTCTCTGCCCTTTTAAATGGAGAAACTGAGCAAGAAACCGAGAAGATGACGAACCCGAGCACACAATCGAAGATGATGGAAGTGACGTTCCACAACCTGACTATAATGAAGTGCGAATAGCAATATCCGGATTGAAAAACAATAAAGCAGCTGGCGCTGATGGTTTTCCTGCTGAGCTATTCAAACATGGAGGCGAGGAGCTGGTAAGCCGCATGCATCAGCTTCTGTGCAGAATATAATCGAATGAACGCATGCCTGAAGATTGGAATCTGAGTGTCCTCTGCCCAATCCACAAGAAGGGCGATCTTGCAAACTGTGCCAACTATCGCGGAATCAGCCTTTTGAATATCGCATATAAGGTCCTATCAAGTGTATTGTGCGAAAGACTGAAGCCTGATGTGAAAAGACTGATTGGACCTTATCAGTGTGGCTTCGGACCTGGTAAATCTACCATCGACCAGATTTTTACAATACGCCAAATCTTGGAAAAAACCCCGTGAGAAAAGGGTGACACACATCATCTCTTTGTTGATTTTAAATCCGCTTTCGATAGCATGAAAAGGAGCTGTCTATATGCAGCTATGCCTGAATTTGGTCTCCCGGAGAAACTTATACGGCTATGCAACACCACCAGCTCGGTCAGAATTGGGAAGGACCTCTCCGAGCCGTTCAAAACTAAACGAGGTTTCAGACAGGGTGACCCCCTATCGTGCGATTTCTTTAATTTAGTGCTGGAGAAAATAATACAAGCTGCAGAACTTAACCGCGCTTGAACAATATTTTATAAAAGCGTGCAACTGTATTGATATTATTGGCCTTAACAACCGCGCCGTAACTTCTGTTTACTCCAAATTAGAAAAAGGAGCGAAACAAATTTGTTTGGTGGTGAACGAGGGCAAAACGTAGTACCTTCTGTCATCATGCAAAGAGTCAGCGCATTCACGCCTTGGCAACCATGCCACTGTTGGCAGCAATAATTTCGAAAAAGTAAAGGACTTCGTTTACCTGGGAACCAGCATTAACACCAACAATAATGTTAGTCTAGAAATCCGACGAAGAATTACTCTTGCAAACAAATGCTACTTCGCCGACATAATTCAGCGAATTAAAACACAGCGGCTTCCCTAGCTAGGCCACGTTGTGCGAATGACCCAAAGTGCTCCAGCCCAGAAGGTATTCTTATCGACACTCGCCAGTGGAAGCAGACGAAGAGGGAGACCACCACTCCGGTGGAAGGACCAAGTTGAGACCGATTTGCGATCCCGCAGTGTTTCCAGTTGGTGCCTGTTGGCGCAACGAAGAAACGACTGGCGAGCTATGTTGGATGGTTAAAATCGCCCAGGCGGTTGGATGACCATTCAAAGAAAGAATATATATTAAGTGAAAATAATTTTTTTTTTTAGACTTTTTGCGACCATTTATGACTATATATAACAATTTATTTGTAAAGCTGGCTCTAGGTCAGTTGTATTAAAAAACACGTTGTTTTAGTTTTTTTTTCCAATATATTTCGATTTCCAACGGAAATCGTCATCATGGAATTACTTCAGCTGTTGTATGCACAGAAACTGGTCAGTTCGGCATGCTGTTGTGAATTATTAAAATCACAGTTTCCTCTTATTTCGACTAATGACATCCATTTTAATTTCACTACTTTTATATTGAACACAACTGTATATAGCTGTGTATATCCGTAAGTGTTTAAAACAAAACAAAAAACTTCCCTGCAGTCAAGCCAACTAGTTGCAAACTACTTTACTACTAGAATATGCATCAAGCCCAACTAGTCAGTCAACTGACATATTTCCATATAAGCAACTGGTATTTTTAACATGCCGATGTCCTTCGAGATGTCAATTGTTAGATTTCGATCAGAACATACCAGTCATCTATTACTTATGAAATTCTAGTTTGTATATAGTGCAAATATACTAGTATCATACAGGTCGTAAAATACCAGTTTCATAGTAGTATAGGAAATGTACTAGTAAAATTACGGTCTTATCATACCTGTAACATACTAGTTCGAAGAAGATAAAAGAATACTAGTCCAAATGTGGGCCAAAACCTGTAACAGGGATTAAAATAAGAAAATGGACTCATCAATACATTATTTTCATTTTTCCTCATTTTCGCTGTGAAAAGCCCCGATTTGGGATTGGAAAACATATACTATATCTTTGGAGTATTTCATAAGCTGGTTGCGAATTACAATAGCATGCAATGGAAATGAAATAAACGAAAAAAATAGTTACAGCTTATGGCACTTAAACACATACTATGAAAATTGTAGTCGTATACTAGTATGGATTGAACTTTTTCTGACAAGTATGATTTCCAGAAAATTATAGCTGGATCCTAGTATCTTTCCTGACTAGTTTGATATGTCACTGCAGGGTTATTAAATGTACAAATATTAAATGGTAGTTGCGGTCATGATTCAATTACAAGAAGGTTAGCTGTCTAGCTGACGTTTAGTTTTGACATTTCCATTTTCTGGGTTTCTTTTGCGAATGAAAAAAGTAGGAGTATTTTTTTTTATTTGTCGAGGAAATGGTAGTAGAAAAATCAAAAAAGTAGGAAATTAGTAGTAATACATTTTGCAAAGTCAACTAAAAACATGTCATCCCATACTATCACTGTATAAATCGTTGTAAATTTTCTCTATAATCAATTAAAAAATAATAAAAAACGGTCACGTACGCACTTCGCCTTCTTGCCAGAATCATGAATGTGCTAAAATTAAAATGTTGGAAAACAAGATTGAAGGTTTGATTTCGGCTCATTCGGTGTACATGGACATCAAAATATTGTGGGTTCGGTGTAAGCATGATACCAGAGATTTTCGTCAAACTTAGAACCTTCAATGGCTAATACAGTAAACTTATCCATTCATACTCTGAATAATTGCACATTCGTGCTTCTGACTATAGGCCTATGTTTTTTAATAATAATGACAAATTGACAAGATGCATATTTGTTGGAAACTTTTCAGGGCATAAAGACAAACGAACATAGTCTACCAAGTGGATAGTAAAGTGATACTTTTCAATAAGATAGGATTGGCTCCTATTATTCATGCACACCAAAACAAAAGTTGACTTAAAACTGTTGCTTTATACATAAGTTAAGCCAGAACTGATTATCAAACCCAAAGAATAGTGGTCAAGTTTTGTCAAAAACAAGACTTCAAATCACATGAGGAACAGTTTTGAAGTCACCATTGACCTAAGTAAGTATTCAAGTATGCAGGGACAAAATTTTAAGACAGCCATTGCTACATACCGGAATGTCCCGAATTTTAAACGTCTACGACTACATTAAACGATCTAAATAATAGTGCAAATTAAACTATTTTCTGAAATCAACTTGTTTAAAATTTTGTATAATATAACATTTGTCATCAAGCTCTTCTAACAGGAGTCAGAGAAACCTCGCGGCTTCAACAGGGTTGGACCAAAGTGGTATTGCTGTTAGAAGAGTAGGCTCAGTTGAGCAGATGGTTAGTGTTAGTTTGGCATGTCAGGGTTCAGTCTGGATAGGTAAGAGTGTAACCTGTTACAGTATCCAGAACGAAGTTGGGCCAGCATACCCTGCGGGTAAGGGGCTTAGAATATGCCCGAGGTAGGCATACCAGTCGTAAGAGGCGACTAATATGCACAAAGGTAATGACGTGCAGCTCGATGATTGATCTACGGATATGATGCCTCTCACCTCTCATTACCCATCTTATCCTTCCTTACGGAAGGAGGGTTGACATGACCTAGAAGGTTTCACTGGTCATAAAAAGCTACCACGACAGTCGGGCAGTACCGCAAGGGAGTACCGGAGCGTACCGGGTTCAAATCAGCCAAGGACTGTTAATTCGACAACACTCCCCAAAACCTTCGGGGAGTGTTTTTGTCGTTACCACAACAACAAGTTGGGCCAGCATGACCCTTGTCTCTCTGGGCAGTTCGCGCTCCTCTTCGGCAACAGGTGAACTTCTGCCTGTAGGACGGCGTTCACCGGACGAGAGCTGACAAAGAAGCTTACCGACTCTGTGTGGATGAGGTTGAGGGCCCGGCGATGCACCTTTGGATCAAACGGCGAGAAAGTATGATGCCATCATAGTGCTTACGGAGACGACTCCTTATTCTCCTGGGAGGCGGATGTTCATTGAGCAGGCTCCCGTTCGGATGATGCGGTTTATAGCAGTTAAACAGAAATTGCTTGGTCAGCATTTCACTATGCTCTTTTACTCCGAGCATTTTTGCATCACTATGGAGATGATGGTCAGGAGACACAAGGAGGCATCCCGGGCGGTGTTTTGCCAGGCCTGAAACCTCTTTCAGTGTGTGTATGATAGCCCCGGTGACCATATAGACGTCGCGTAGCTCAGAACCGGCTGGCCAATTGCCTTGTACGTTGCCAGTAACGCTTCTTTATCTTTTCCCCAAGTGCTGCCAGGTAGTGACTTGAGGACTTTGTTGCGCCTTTGTACTTTGTTGGCAATTGCGGCTACATGAGCACCGCAGTTGAACATGTTGTCAAACGTGACCCCACCCCTAAGATTTTAGGATGTGTGACAGTCGGCACCTTGAAGCCCGCGACGTAGACGTCTAATTCCATGTTCACCTGCGTGGTCCACGTCGTAAATAAGGTGGCCGAGGATTTGGTCGGTGACAATGTCAGATTTCGCCCATCGGAAAAACCGGACAAAGAGGGGAGGTATGATTTTATTCTTGAGCACAGCTCGTCTACAGAAGGGCCCGTCGCCAGGATTGTGCAGTCATCGGCGGAACCTCGATATTTAGTAATTAAACACAAGCTGGGATAGGGCACCACCCTGTGGCACCCCTTATGATTATACGTGGTTTTAATCGTTCGCCTCTGAATTCAACCTATGATTGCCGACCGCTCAGATAATTGGCGGTCTAACGCCTTAGACAGGGGGGAAGACATCATTCATTCCCACAACAGCCGGTTCTATCGCACCGGAATGACTCGGATTTTTATATCCGACCAAGGGCTGTTATTTCGACACTATCCTGTCTAACCTGTCACCTTTTCCCCTAACACTGTCATCCTCCGAGCAGCTCCTTGCAGCAGGGCTGCTCAAAACTCTCCTTCTCCGGGCTGGGGTCGAATCCAACCCGGATCCAGAAGAATGGATCTGCTGCGTCTGCTGGAAGAAGATTTACGTTAAGCGTTCACACTCCATTAAATGTAACTCTTGTAAAAGATGGTTGCACCAAACTACGTGCTCCGGGCTAAATCCCTCCACACACAGGCCCCCTAGTTTCTTCAAAACTTTTGTGGCCCCTTGCTGTTCACGCCCTAGGGCATCTCATGGCCAACGACGATCCAGTGTCGTACCGCCACAATCTTCAGAAACAGTCTCACCGGCTAACAGCACTAATAATGCCCAGCAAGTAGTGTGTAACTCCCGCTGCCGCTCACGCCCACAGGCGCCAACACCTCACACAGCCGCTCAGAGCTACTTTCTCAGTAGCACCTCTTTTTAAGATGTGAGCAATGCCGAGCGACAGCCGACCCCCTCCCATTTTCAACCTCCAGCACTAGCACTAATGTAACCCAAAGCCACCAGCTCCTGGTCCCTTACACCACGTGCTCTGTTTGTCGGTTGAGACTATACTCGTATACACCTGCGACATTAGTCAAATGCAACTCCTGCCTTGGCCTATGTCACCTGCTTATATGTTCTCAGCTTGGTAACAGGAACTTACGGACTGATACGTACGTTGCGCCATGTTGTCGAGCTTAGCAACCTACAACGTCGACCGATTCACCACCTTCCGGTGCTTCGGATCCCTCGTCTTCTAGAGTGCGACGCAGTGCGCGACCCAGCCTGCTTCCACCAAGGCATGCGCACCAGTCCTTGACTCCCAGCGTGAATATTTCTCCCCCTTCGCACTTTCGTGTCCTACAGCTAAACTGCAACGGTCTAACCGGCAAAGTAAGTGAAATAGCGAGTTTCATGAAGAGGCAGAATATCAAGATCGCTGCCATTCAGGAAACAAAGTTAAACGCCCGATCAGATCTTCGGACTTGTGACGGCTACAACATCCACCGGCGTGACCGAGAGAGAGGACTTGGGGCGGACTCGCCTTCATTACTCACCAATCTGTGCAATATCGTCTATTTGAGCCTGACGTCTACCCGAGGGACAACCTCCTGGAACGTCAAGGTATGGTTGTCCGGACAGGCGACGTCGACCTAGAAATCACTAACATTTATGTACTTCCTGCCACCTGCTGTCCGAGAGATTAATACCCTGACATCAGTGCGTTACTCAGAGGCGATAATCGTGTAATCCTCGGAGACTTCAACGAACACCACGATCTGTGGCACTCAAGCCTACAGGTTAATGGTAGGGGACAGGAACTGGCTGAACAAATAGACGATTCGAAGTTTTGCACTGTAAACGGGGATGCCCCCACGAGAGTTGCCGTAAATTGTTCTAGTTCGCCAGACCTCACAATTGTCAGCGCAGGTCTCATAAACTGCGTTGAATGGCGATCAATGCTCACCCTTGCATCGGATCGTTTACCGATAGTCCTCTCAATCGATCGCCGCAATGACTTTGGTACTTCTGAGAATCGCACTGTCACTAATTTCAGTAAAGTTGATTGGGTTGGTTTCCTTAACTTCACTGAGAGCACCTTGGCTGCTCTTCCCATCCCGTCTGATGTACGAGAAGGGAAAAAGTGTTTGGCATGGTCATAGCTTCAGCCTCCAATCAATACATTCCGTCAGGTAGAATTAAGGAGAGGCAGAGGCAGCGGCCCTGGCTAATGAACGTGACCAAGTGCGACGCTTGGACCCTGCGGATCCTCAAATTCAAGATCTCAATGCGGAAATCAGACGGCTGGTTGATCAACACAAACGCGCCAAATGGGAGGAGCACCTAAGGTCCTGCAACCTCTCTGCTGGTGTTGGCAAATTATGGTCCACTGTTAAATCCTTGTCAAATCCGACCAAACCTAATGACAAAATATCCATCACATTCGGTGATAAGGTACAGTCGAAACCAAAGAGATGCGCGAGCGCTTTCTGCCGGAAATTTGTACTGCATCCTCCGGTTGACAAGGAAATCAGGTGTGCCATTAGGGAAGCGCACAAACGTAAAAACAGCCAAGCGCCCATTGCCATCACCACCACGTAGGTTCGGGAGGCCATACGGGGGTCCAAAAACTCCAAATCTATTGGCCCAGATGGTGTATCCAAGCTGATGCTAAAACATCTCGGAGAAGAGGGAGTAAGTTACCTTACAACTGTCTTCAATCTGTCTATGACCAATTTTGTCATTCCAGAAAAATGGAAAGCCGGCTAACGAGGGGGATTCCTATCGACCGATATCACTCCTATCGCCAGTAGTGAAGACCCTGGAGACGGTCTTGCTCTCTTATTATACCGCTAACTTGCGATTAGCCGAACATCAGCATGGACTCCGTAAAATGCATTGCACTACCACCGCGCTAAACGCCATCACCACACAGATAGGTGTCGGTCTCAACCAATATCGTCCAAATGACAGGACCGTGCTAGTTGCGCTTGATCTGTCGAAAGCTTTCGACACTGTCAATGGGGAAGGTGCCGCTGCCCGACTGGTTGAGGTCCTGAGGAAAGCAAAAGCTGACATCACCGCCATACAATAGATGCGATGGACGGGGCGAGGAAGCACGATCAAAACACTTTGCAACATTTACTGGAGTGGGCATGGAGAAAAGCGCAGAATCGGCGTGGGATTTGTGGTGGGAGAGAGACTCTGTCACCGAGTACTGCCGTTCACACCCGTGTATGAGTGTCTCGCTGCAATCCGCATAAAAGTACGATTTTTCACCATATCGTTTATCTGCGCTCATGCACCGACGGAAGAGAAGGATGACGTGGAAAAGGATGCATTCTACGAGCGCCTGGAAGAAGCATACGAGCGCTGCCCCCGTCGTGCTTGGCGACTTTAACGCCAGGGTGGGTAAGGAGGGTGTATTTGGCCCCACTGCTGGTAAGTTCAGTATCCACGATCAGACTTCGCCAAATGGATTCAGGCTGATCGACTTCGCCGGTGCCCGAAACATGGTCATATCCAGCACTAGGTTTATTCACAAGAAGATCCATCAGGCTACATGGCTGTCCCCCGATCGAAAAACACGCAACCAGATCGACCACGTTGTGATAGACGGACGACATGCTTCCAGCGTTTTAGATGTTCGCACAATACGAGGACCTAACATCGACTCTGATCACTACCTAGTAGCAGCCAAGATTCGTACCCGCCTCTGTACGACAAAACAGGTGCAACAAAACAGGCAGGAAAAAGATCGACGTCGAAAAGCTGCAATCGCAACAGACCGCCAATTATTTCGCAGATCGCCTCTCACACCTGCTCTCCGAGAGCACAATTCAACCTAGTGGGTGCATGAGCAGTGGGATCATATCTCAGGAGCACTCGGTACCACAGCCGAAGAATTAATTGGATTCCGGCGAACGCGAAGAAACAACTGGTATGATGATGAAGAGTGCCGCGCTGCAACGAAAAGAAAGGACGAAGCCTACAAGGCAACGCTGAGATCGAATGCAACGAGGAGTGTGTGTGAACACTACCGCGAGTTGAAGAATGAAGCGAGGCGGCTTTTCCGGGCGAAAAAAAGAGAGGCAAAAAAGCGTGAAATAAAGGAGCTTAAGATGCTGGCCAACGGGAATAATGCCCAAAAATTCTATCAAAAAATTCGGCGAATGACAGAAAGTTTTAAACCCGGGGCAAACTCCTGTAAGAATGCGAACGGCGACATGGTGGCCGATGTTCAGAGAGCACTCAGAATATGGAGGAATCACTTCTCTGCCCTTTTAAATGGAGAAACTGAGCAAGAAAACAGAGAAGATGCCGAACCCGAGCCCACAATCGAAGATGATGGAATTGACTTTCCACAACCCGACTATAATGAAGTGCGAAAAGCAATATCCGGATTGAAAAACAATAAAGCAGCTGGCGCTGATGGTTTGCCTGCTGAGCTATTCAAACACGGAGGCGAGGAGCCGGTAAGGCGCATGCATCAGCTTCTATGCAGAATATGGTTGGATGAATGCATGCCTGAAGATTGGAATCTAAGTGTTCTCTGCCCAATCCACAAGAAGGGCGATCCTGCAAACTGCGCCAACTATCGCGGAAGCAGCCTTTTGAATATCGCATAAAAGGTCCTATCAAGCGTATTTTGCGAAAGACTGAAGCCTGATGTGAACAGACTGATTAGACCTTATCAGTGTGGCAGACCTGGTAAATCTACCATCGACCAGATTTTTACAATGCGCCAAATCTTGAAAAAAAAAACCGTGAAAAAAGAATGGACACACATCATCTCTTTGTTGATTTTAAAGCCGCTTTCGATAGCACGAAAAGGAGCTGCCTATATGCCGCTATGTCTGAATTTCGTTTCCCCGCAAAACTTATACGGCTATGCAAAATGACATTGAGCGACACCGCCAGCTCGGACAGCATTGGGAAGTACCTCGCCGAGCCGTTCGAAACTAAACGAGGTTTCAGACAGGGTGACCCCCTATCGTGAGATTTCTTTAATTTAATGCTGGAGAAAATAATCCAAGCTGCAGACCTTCACCGTGCTGGAACAAAATTTTATAAAAGCGTGCAACTGTTGGCATATGCTGACGATATTGATATCATTGGCCTTAACAACCGCGCCGTAACTTCTGCTTACTCCAAATTAGAAAAAGAAGCGGACAAAATGGGATTGGTGGTGAACGAGGGCAAAACGAAGTACCTTCTGTCACAATGCAAAGAGTCAGCGCATTCGCGCCTTGGCAACCAAGCCACTCTTGGCAGCAATAATTTCGAAATAGTAAAGGACTTCGTTTACCTGGGAACCAGCATTAACACCAACAATAATGTTAGCCTAGAAATCCGACGAAGAATTACTCTTGCAAACAAATGCTACTTCGGACTGAGTAGGCAATTGAAAAGTAAAGTCCTCTCTCGACGAACGAAAATAACACTCTACAAGTCACTCATCGCACCCGTACTGCTATATGGTGCAAAAGCGTGGACACTAACAACATCTGATAAGGCGGCTCTGGGAGTATTCGAGAGAAAGGTTCTTCGAAAGATTCGCGGACCTCTACGCGTTGGCGACGGCGATTACCGAAGAAGATTTAATGATGAGCTGTATGAACTTTACGCAGACGCCGACATAGTTCAGCGAATTAAAACACAACGGCTTCGATGGCTAGGCCACGTAGGGAGACCGCCACTCCGATGGAAGGACCAAGTGGAGACCGATTTGCAATCCCGCGGTGTTTCCGATTGGCGCCAGTTGGCGCAACGAAGAAACGACTGGCGAGCTATTTGGACGGTCAAAATCGCCCAGGCGGTTAGATGACCATTTAAAGAAGAACTCTCATCTCTTCGACTCTATGTCCAATGTTGGTTACTGCGGATGCAGTTGTTAGTGGCGTTGTGGGTGATGATGATTTGCGCAATAGATTTCTACGTACTGATGACATGCTTGGAGCGATAGCTTTTATATATTTTACGTATAAAAGAAAACAACTTTTCACGCACACTACTAAGTAAGTTGTAATTTTAAAACTTGGATAATTTTTTTTATAGTGAGACAACTCACGAGCACCGATTAAGCTCGATTACATGCGTCTCTTGGCCGGGTGGGTGTTTACATACAGAGAACATAGTAAAAGTTCGTGTGTGCAGGCACCCTGCAAAAAACTGTACTTTTGTAGCATACTAATAGGAGTTAAAAGTACCCGTTTGGGTTAAAAGTGGCTTAGTCCATTCGTGCCCATTCGGGTATGAATGAGTACGATTTGCGCACGGAATTGCAAGTTTTTTTTTTTTTTGTATTTTAAATTTTTAGTTACATATTGTGTAATTTCAAAAAATTTATTCGAGCAATGCGCGAAAGAGGAACTGAAAAGAAAATATTCAATTGTGGTCGGAAAATATGTTCTAAAAGTGGAATTCAGCAGAAGTAAGCAGATCAGATGGCATCCAAACAGATCTTCAAAGGAAATTTCAATTTTTTTTTTTTTCATACACCATAATGTATACTAATCACCATCATGTTTGAACATATACAATTATTAGTTTAAAAGCCTGCAGATTTAAATCAATTTCGCTGGTTATATTACATTTACACAATGTCTATAATGATTTAGACCCTGAACCAAGAGATTGCATCCGCTGCGTTTTATGGAAGAAACGTATGTTAAAACGTAGCATTGTGAACTTCTTCGAGTCACCTTGTTGTATACGCCAAAGGGCGACCTGCGATACGCGAGGCTTAAGCGCACCCCCACTACCCATTCCATTCTCAAACAGCTACAGCAGTACCCTAGTCCTCACGACTAGCAGCGCTCCTGCATTCCCGCCTCACCCACTTCCGACTGCCGCTCACGCTCAAAAGCACTACCCCCTCACACGGCCGCGCAACACATAGATGCTGTCTTCCATGTTATGTTGCTGAAAATAGGGTCACATATTTTGTTATAGTTCCGGAGACGGTTGCGGAACCAACCTTTAACGGTATGTACTTTTTTGTTAAGAGTATCAGCTCAGTTTTTTCTGCCGCCAGTTCGAGGCCACGTAGGTCAAGCCACTCTTTTGTGCGTATCATAACCTGACTGAGCTTCCTGAGTGCTTCTTCTGTATTCCGGGCGGTGATGGCTGCGGCAATGTCGTCTGCGTATCCGACTAAGGAGGCTGTTGTTGTTGTTGTTAACAGTGCTTCGCCCTGCCCAATGGGCTCGATCACACTAAGAAGGTATTATCGGGTTAAAGATTACATTCCCTACTAGACAGGTACCAGTTAAATGGTTGGTCAGATAACCTCTCGGCCTGACTTGTGTTTGCGTTATTTTTGCTTATTTTTCTCAATTAGTTTCTGAAGAGCAGTATGCCAAATCTAACCATGTGTTTGCAGTCCGTGTGCACACGTAAATGCTGGAGGTTCTTCGGGCATGTTAATCCGATCTTGACTGACTTCGCTGACTTCATGAGTAGGGAAAAGTTCGTTCACAATGTTATCCATTACGTTTGGAATAATTAAATTAACCTTTTTCTGACGAACAAGTTTTTAACAAATTCATAAGAAAAATATTGAATTGTTTTTATTGTTCAGGTTTGACTTATTGCGATTGTGAAATGCAGTTTTCATAAATAAAATAACAAGGAATAATGGAGTCGCTTAGAAGCTGGAAAAACGAAAAAAGCGAGCAGAGACACGTACAAATAGCACTTTTAACTAAAAATTTACACATTATGTACTAGAAGTGCTTACTTGAGTCAAAGAGCATGTATGAATAAGATGCGTCAGTTCGCTCATTTGAAAATCGGCAGAATTTTCACTCGTATGTTCGATGCTACTCGATGATTTCTATTAGGGTTTCAGCGAGTCCTCTTTGTGCTTTGTCCTTAATATTTCCAAATTATTTGAGTTAAAGTTTGTACTTTATGAGTGGGAATTGCGTAAACCCAAAAGGTAAACAAACGGAATGAGTTGAATAAACGACTCATTTTAATGTGATGGCCGTGGATTTCGACGTTCGTTTGCCAAAAAATGCAAGTATTTTACTTGAAAATAATTTTGATGCGAAAATTTAGTTAAATGCTGAAAAATACTTTGTGCTATTATTTCGAGATTTCCGATCTCAAATCTATGGATGTATATGACTCCAGACCTTGATTAAAACATTTTTCCTTTCTATTATTTCTATTTCCAATAAGTATTTTATGACTTAAGCCTTTGGTTCAATCATTTTAATAATTTTTTTCAATAGGATATTTTAAGTTTAAAGTCTTAGATAAATTTTTTTAGTAGGTAGGTATGCAATTGCTTTCAATTTATAATAAATTGGTTAAAGGTAAAAAAAAACTTAAAATACCTTTTATCGTTATCAGATTATCTGATCTAAAATTTAAACTTTTTCGCAAAACGCAAACGAAGCTGATTTTTCTCATTGAATATCTTTGAAAAAAAAATTATTTAATGGTTCCTAACAAACAACACCATTTCTACTTATAAAAATTTCTACAAAGAAATAGTAAAAACTCGTAATTTTCGAGCGTTTTGGAATTCAACCTAAAACATGAAATTCATAGCATTATATTTTAAATAAATATATGTTATAGTAAACCTGAAAATAAATATAAAAAGCAGGTAAGGATAATTAAAATTGCATAAAACAGTAGGGTAAATGTTTCCTTTAGGAGACAACTGCTAAAATCCGTCCAAAATTAAATCATTTCTTTCAGTGAAAAGTTATTAGCCAAACACCCAAAAATGGCCTAGGTCCGATCACACATAGTGGGCTTGATCCAAGGTATTTCTGCGCAGAACACACTTTTTGCACTTTTCGGTACACCCTATTCTGTGATTACAACAACCACATGAGAATGACATAAAATTTTCAACTTTGATTGCAAATATCTCTGAACATACATAAAATATCGAACTTCCGCTTTCGGATTATTGATACGGAGGTTAAACCCCGTCTTTTGATACATTTCCGGACGTATATTAGCAGTTACGTGCTGTCGTATAGAATTACCGCGGATTTTCAATTTTTTGTTTCAGTGAAAAGTTATTCGCAGAAAACCCAAAAATAACCCTTAGCCGGTCCAACACCGGCTACGCGGTCCACAGTATTTCTGCGCAGAACACACTTTTTACCCCTACACCCTTTTACACCCTAATACGTGATTACAACAACCACATGAAAATGACAGAAAATTTTCAACTTTGATTGCAAATATCTCTTCACTGAAACAAAAACTCGAAAATCCGCCTCCGGATTATTGTTACCGAGGTCAAAACGCGTCTTTTGATACCTTTCCCGATAACTTCGGACGTGTTTTAGCAGTTGTCTCCTAAAGTAAACAATTACCAAAATTTGTTTCATAGCAATTGCATTTGAAATAAATTTGAATTATTGAATATAAAAATAAATATAGGGAGTAGGATTTTACGTAAGGATAATAAAATTGCAGAAAAAAGAAGATATGCATGTGAATATTATATCAATAAATCATTAATATGGGAAGAATGCATTTTGCCGTCGGCAAATCACACATTCATATTCCCATATCATCCACCAAAAAGTGTGCATGCGTAAAGCTACCGCGCACGCACATATTTGTGTACATAAAGGGTGTTTTTTTTACAGGTTTGTTTTTCAAATAGAGATAAAACTGGCATTTTGTGGTCAAATCTGGCAACTCTAATGTCATTTATGTTCAGTTTGGTTTGCCATTTCATCATGAACAGGTTGACAAAAGAACAACGCTTGCAAATCGTGCAAATTTATTTCGAAAATAATGGTTCAGTTCGCGAAGTGTACCGTGAGCTCCGTCCATTTTATGGTCGACATAATCGTCCATCAGAGCAATTAATTCGGTTAACCATGGATCGTTTTCGCACTACGTTTACTCTATGTGATAATACGCATCCGCAGAGACGTCGAACAGTGCGCACCGAAGAAACAATTGCCGCTGTAGAGCAAAGTGTTGAAGAGGACCCGAATGAATCGATTCGCCACCGTGCACAGCAATTGGAGCTTTGTCCATCAACTTTATGGAAGATTTTGCGCAAAGATCTTGGCTTGCGACCTTACAAGATCCAGCTTGTGCAAGAATTAAAGCCGCGAGACCATGCAATGCGTCGTGATTTTGGTGTATGGGCCGAAAATGAGATTGATTTCGATGCTGATTTTCATCGCAAAATTTTGTTCAGTGATGAGGCTCATTTTTGGTTGAATGGCTACGTCAACAAGCAAAATTGCCGCATTTGGAGTGAAGAGAATCCACATGAGACCCTTGAAACGCCATTACATCCACAAAAACTGACTGTTTGGTGTGCTCTATGGGCTGGTGGAGTCATTGGGCCATACTTCTTCCGCAATAATGCTGGAGAGGCAGCTACCGTTAATGGAGACCGGTATAGAGCCATGATAACCGACTATTTTGTTCCCGAATTGGATGGCATGAATGTGGATGAGTTGTGGTTCCAACAAGACGGCGCTACATGCCACACAGCGCACGTCACAATCGATTTATTGAAGGAAACATTCGATGAGCGCATAAATTCGCGGAATGGACCTGTCAATTGGCCACCAAGGTCGTGTGATTTGACACCATTGGATTATTTTCTTTGGGGATATGTGAAGTCGCTCGTTTACACCAACAAACCAGAAACGTTAGGGGAATTGGAAGCCAACATTCGTGGCGTTATTGCCGACATACGGCCCCATATGCTCGAAAAAGTGGTTGAAAATTGGACCTGTAGAATTGGCTTTATTCGAGCCAGCCGCGGCGACCAAATCGCGGCCCGAAATCATATTTAAACATTAATGGCATAAAATTATCCTTCCAATAAAGCCAAATTGATGGACCTTAAAACGATTTTCTTGTGTTTTATTTCAATTCGAAGTTCTATACCCCTAAAAAAAACACCCTTTACATATGTCCAAAAAAACAAACAAACGTATGCGCACAATCACACATAAATACCTACACATGTCCTCACATCCCCCTCTAATGCATGTGCTGTCCCAACTACCATCATACAAAAACAAAAACCATTCCTACGCACAGTCGCAGCAGCGAAATCTGTCCTACAAATCTGTCGTCATAAATACAACAATAACTATTTCATTCATAAATCAAATATTTCCTGATCGACTAAATTAAAATCTGACAAAAATCTTAATTTCCAACTTCAATTCATATTGGGGGTATTCAGTGACGGGGTAAACTTAAATTCAACTGGGCATATTTGCTACAAATTTTTAATTTAGGAACTTCAATTTGTCCAATTTTTGAGCTTTGTGATGAGAGCCCTTAAAAAAGTAGATCGCAGTAGCAGAGCGACTGATTTGCTTGACAATGTTGTACTAATTATCAATTTTACCCTTTCGGCACCAGCTTCCTTTGTGACTGCCTTTTGCAAATTTGGATATTTTCGAGACTTCTAAGCTATTGGCATTTCTGAAATGTCAAATAAAAGCGTAGTTAACCGACTAGCTATAGTCTTGCCAAGTTACACAACATAATACAAGAAAATAGTAAGGATTTTGCGTTTTCACTAGTAATTTATTTAGTGCCTTTTTCTTGCGTTTTACTAGAAGCTGCAACGGCAACATTGTTCTTGACTGTCGCACATGCATATATATTTATGTGTGAATGTTCATATTGCATGAATGAAGGTGTTATGTGGAATTTCAGCATTTTCGCTATGTCTATGAAAATGCAGAACATTCAAGTGAGTTTTCGCGAAATTTGAATGTTTGCACATATATCCTTCATCCATTCAACGATGCCAGCAGCCTTGGACATACACAAATATGCACATACATATATTAGACAGCATAATACGTATTGACGTTTGTACGTACAAAATTATGTGATAATAAACATATTCTTATCAAATCTGATTATGAATGAATATTTTTTTGGATAATACTATTATATTAGTATATTATTATAAAAAATAATAGGTTATGGCTAGGTATTTTTAATTAAAATTCGGAAAAAATATATAGAATTAGCTATCAATTTTTTCAAAAAAATAGGTGACAAAATAGATAACCTAATTTAAATAAAATTCGAAAATTGCCATTAGAAGTAGGTATGGCTTTTTTGAAAACTATGGACTAGTGATTTTTTTTTTTGAAAATTTAATTCAAATTCGGTAAAAAAATATAAAAATTTTAAATTAAATAAATGAAAAGTTATAATAATATTATTGAAATAGTCTGTATATTTCAGCTATTTGATATCTATTTCTACTTTTGCACATATATACATACATATGTATAGCAGAACACTCTGCAATCAAATATTTCATACTTGTAAGCATGCCTTGCATATCTTGAAGCATGCTTTTCATATCTAGTTGAAAATTTTATTTTTTTTTTATTTTCAATCTAAAATGCCTTTTCTAGTTAAAAAAAAGTATCAAATATTAATAAAAAAAAAGGGAAAACAAAATTTTTGTTCCTTTTGATGGGACTTCAACCTGGGTCTGGTAAGCCAAACCACCATATCAAATGGAAGCTTGCATGCATATTTTATGGAAATAAAAATAAAAATATCTTCAAATATCTATTGGAAAACATTTCAATTAATAAAATGAAAATATTCCAATATTTTGATATTTGTCTGATTTAATATTTTATTTCCATAAGTTGATCAATTTGCACAAACATAATAGGCAAATATCCTCAACTTCATGAAAACGCAATGTCCGGAAAGACTCAACTTCATCAAAATGTCAATGAAGTCAGCTACTCAAAATAAAAATTTGCTACTCATTCGATCAGCTGATATTTGGCAAAGTCACACTAAATAAATTAAGAAAATGCACAAAAGGGAATGCTTGAAACCCTAATAGATATCGGCGAGCAAGTGTAGCGAGTAGCTCTGCTCGAACATACGTGTTGGTGCTCGAACATACGTTTATGCTCATGCAGGTAACTCAAGCAAAGAGCAAAGAGCATGTATGAATAAGAGGCACCAACACGTATGTTCGAGCAGAGCTACTCGCTACACTTGCTCGCCGATATCTATTAGGGTTTCAAGCATTCCCTTTTGTGCATTTTCTTAATTTATTTAGAGTGACTTTGCCAAATATCAGCTGATCGAAGGAGTAGCAAATTTTTATTTTGAGTAGCTGACTTCATTGTCTTTTTGATGAAGTTGAGTCTTTCCGGACATTGCGTTTTCATGAAGTTGAGGATATTTGCCAATTATGTTTGTGCAAATTGATCAACTTAATGGAAATAAAATATTAAATATGACAAATATCAAAATATTGGAATATTTTCATTTTATTAATTGAAAATGTTTTCCAATAGATATTTGAAGATATTTTTATTTTTATTTCCACAAAATATGCATGCAAGCTTCCATTTGATATGGTGGCTTGGCTTACCAGACCCAGGTTCAAGTCCCATTTTTTTAATTTAAAATTTTTATATTTCTTTACCGAATTTGAATTAAATTTACGAAAAAAAAGTCAATAGTCCATAGTTTTCAAAAAAGCCATACCTACTTCTAATGGCAATTGCTGACTTTTATTTAAATTAAGTAATCTATTTTATCATACCTATTTTTTTTGAAAAAATGTATATATTTTTTCCGAATTTTATTTAAAAATACCTAGCCATAACCTATTATTTTTTATAATAACACTAATATAATAATTTTATCCAAAAAAAGATTCATTCATAATCAGATTTGATAAGAAAATGTTTATTATCACATAATTTTGTACGTACAAACGTCAATACGTATTATCAAAGAGCATGTATGAATAAGAGGCACCAACACGTATGTTCGAGCAGAGCTACTCGCTACACTTGCTCGCCGATATCTATTAGGGTTTCAAGCATTCCCTTTTGTGCATTTTCTTAATTTATTTAGAGTGACTTTGCCAAATATCAGCTGATCGAAGGAGTAGCAAATTTTTATTTTGAGTAGCTGACTTCATTGTCTTTTTGATGAAGTTGAGTCTTTCCGGACATTGCGTTTTCATGAAGTTGAGGATATTTGCCTATTATGTTTGTGCAAATTGATCAACTTAATGGAAATAAAATATTAAATATGACAAATATCAAAATATTGGAATATTTTCATTTTATTAATTGAAAATGTTTTCCAATAGATATTTGAAGATATTTTTATTTTTATTTCCATAAAATATGCATGCAGGCTTCCATTTGATATGGTGGCTTGGCTTACCAGACCCAGGTTCAAGTCCCATTTTTTTAATTTAAAATTTTTATATTTCTTTACCGAATTTGAATTAAATTTACGAAAAAAAAGTCAATAGTCCATAGTTTTCAAAAAAGCCATACCTACTTCTAATGGCAATTGCTGACTTTTATTTAAATTAAGTAATCTATTTTATCATACCTATTTTTTTTGAAAAAATGTATATATTTTTTCCGAATTTTATTTAAAAATACCTAGCCATAACCTATTATTTTTTATAATAACACTAATATAATAATTTTATCCAAAAAAAGATTCATTCATAATCAGATTTGATAAGAAAATGTTTATTATCACATAATTTTGTACGTACAAACGTCAATACGTATTATGCCATCTAATAAATGTATGTACATATTTGTGTATGTCCAAGGCTGCTGGCATCGTTGAATGGATGAAGGATATATGTGCAAACATTTAAATTTCGCGGAAACTCAGTTGAATGTTCTGAATTTTCATAGGCATAGCGAAAATGCTGAAATTCCACATAACACCTTCATTCATGCAATATGAACATTCACACATAAATACATATGCATGTGCGACAGTCAAGAACAATGTTGCCGTTGCAGCTTCTAGTAAAACGCAAGAAAAAGGCACTAAATAAATTACTAGTGAAAACGCAAAATCCGTACTATTTTCATTTATTATGGTGTGTAACTTGGCAGGACTATAGCTAGTCGGTTGAATACGCTTTTATTTGACATTTCAGAAATGTCAATAGCTTAGAAGTCTCGAAAATATCCAAATTTGCAAAAGGCAGTCACAAAGGAAGCTGGTGCCGAAAGGGTAAAATTCATAATTAGTACAACATTGTCAAGCAAATCAGTCGCTCTGCTACTGCGATCTACTTTTTTAAGGGTTCTCATCACAAAGCTCGAAAATTGAACAAACGACATATACTGCGTACTTTGGCACGTTTAAAATAAAAATTCCAATTTTGTATGAAATATATGAAAAATATATAGAAAATTTTGAATAATAACTTTTTCGTGTTTTAGTATAGATTTATACCAATTGCTGGTCAATATCTGTATTTTTTTGTTTAAATTTTTAGAAAGATTTCCAATATATTGGTATATATAGTAATAATATCAACATATTGCATATATACATCTCGTGTTTTACTTTCAGTTTCTTCATGTTACCTGTCCCGGTACTTGTACCTGGAACTTTCTGTATGGTGGGTCAGAATTTTATCCAATATACAATGCTGGTTGCCTAGCAAAGTACCTATGAAGTTCCTAAATTAAAAATTTGTAGCAAATATGCCCAGTTTAATTTAAGTTTACCCCGTCACTGAATACCCCCAATATGAATTGAAGTTGGAAATTAAGATTTTTACCAGATTTTAATTTTGTCTATCAGGAAATAATATTTGATTTATGAATGAAATAGTTATTGTTGTATTTATGACGACAGATTTGTAGGACAGATTTCGCTGCTGCGACTGTGCGTAGGAATGGTTTTTGTTTTTGCATGATGGTAGTTGGGGGACAGCACATGCATTAGAGGGGGATGTGAGGACATGTGTAGGTATTTATGTGTGATTGTGCGCATACGTTTGTTTGTTTTTTTGGACATATGTATGTACACAAATATGTGCGTGCGCGGTAGCTTTACGCATGCACACTTTTTGGTGGATGATATGGGAATATGAATGTGTGATTTGCCGACGGCAAAATGCATTCTTCCCATATTAATGATTTATTGATATAATATTCACATGCATATCTCCTTTTTTCTGCTATTTAATTATCCTTACATAAAATCCTACTCCCTATATTTATTTTTTATGTTCAATTATTCAAATTTATTTCAAATGCAATTGCTATGAAACTAATTTTGGTAATTGTTTCCTTTAGGAGACAACTGCTAAAACACGTCCGAAGTTATCGGGAAAGGTATCAAAAGAGGCGTTTTGTTTTATGTTCAGAGACATTTTCAATCAAAGTTGAAAATTTTCTGTCATTCTCATGTGGTTGTTGTAATCACAGATTAGGGTGTACCGAAAAGTGCAAAAAGTGCAAAAAGTGTGTTCTGCGCAGAAATACCTTGGATCAAGCCCACTATTTGTGATCGGACCTAGGCCATTTTTGGGTTTTTTGTTAATAACTTTTCACTGAAAAAAATTATTTAATTTCCGCTTTTGGATTATTGATACAGAGATCAAAAAGCGTCGTTTGATACCTTTCCCGAGATTTTTGGACGTATATTAGCAGTTACGTGCTGTCGTATAGAATTACCAAATCCGCTTTCGGATTGTTGATACCGAAATCAAAACGCGTTGTTTGACAGCTCTCCCGATATTTTTGGACGTTTTTTAGCAGTTGTCTCCTAAAGGAAACAAATACCATAATTTTTTGTTTTATATTAAATTCTTATGTTTCTGTATTAGGTATCATTAAAACGTATTTTAGGTTTTCTTTACCTATAACAAATTTATTAGAAATGGAAAGCCAAATTAACAGCCTTAACAAAAAATTTTCAACAAAATCAATCTATATTTAAATTATTATAATAATATCTTAAATTCCATACCTAATGAAATTTATCAAAGCTAAAAATATCGAATAATTACAGATTTATTGTGTGAAAGGTAAAAACTTTATACCTACCTACCTATATAAATAATATACCTACGACTTTAATTTAAAAATATGCTATTTAAAAAAATTACCTATTGGAAATTAACAAACCAACAATTTTTTAATAAAGGGCGGAAGTCATAAATATACGTAGATTTAGGATCGGAAATATCGAATTAACATTTGGTGTCATTTAATTCAATTTTTGCATCAAAATTATTTTCAAGTAAAATACTTGCATTTTTTGGCAAGCGAACGTCAAAATCCACGGCCATCACATTAAAATGAGTCGTTTTTTCAACTCATTCCGTTTGTTTACCTTTTGGGTTTACGCAATTCCCACTCATAAAGTACAAACTTTAACTCAAATAATTTGGAAATATTAAGGACAAAGCACAAAGAGGACTCGCTGAAACCCTAATAGAAAACATCGAGTAGCATCGAACTTCCGAGTGAAAATTCTGCCGATTTTCAAATGAGCGAACTGACGCCTCTTATTCATACATGCTCTTTGGTATTATGCCATCTAATAAATGTATGTACATATTTGTGTATGTCCAAGGCTGCTGGCATCGTTGAATGGATGAAGGATATATGTGCAAACATTTAAATTTCGCGGAAACTCAGTTGAATGTTCTGAATTTTCATAGGCATAGCGAAAATGCTGAAATTCCACATAACACCTTCATTCATGCAATATGAACATTCACACATAAATACATATGCATGTGCGACAGTCAAGAACAATGTTGCCGTTGCAGCTTCTAGTAAAACGCAAAAAAAATGCACTAAATAAATTACTAGTGAAAACGTAAAATCCGTACTATTTTCATTTATTATGGTGTGTAACTTGGCAGGACTATAGCTAGTCGGTTGAATACGCTTGTTCAGGATGTGGTGAGTGGGAGTACACCTTAAGATTTCACGCACACCAATTGTACTCACCAACGTACATCAACAACAATAGCCTATGATGGAGCGCCGCTCACTAGCTGGTCATCTGTACACACCAAAGTACATATCTACTTCTGCATATACTTACATATATCCATCATGCAGGTATACTCATTTCTGGTTATGGACATATTGTGGTCAAGCGGTACATAGAATCACGCCATCCGAACGAACACATAAATGTACATATGCATATATTTACCGCTGGTTTCATTGTCACACTTTGTCTTGTATTTTAATGAGAAAATAAAATCATTAGCTTTTGAACGTTGGACGAGTTCAGGCGTTTTTTCTATCCTTAACATTTTGGTGCCTCCTGTGAGGATGATCAAAATTTATGTCGAAATGGCGGAATTGAAATTGCGAGCATCAGCAATTACAGCCATCAAAAGAATTCGGGATAGGGTGGCGTCGCTTCAACCCGGGGTGTACGACGAGTTCCAGCTGGAGCAAGAGTTGAAATCGCTGTCATCCCACTTTACGCGATTCACTACAAACCATGACCACTTGGTGGGGACGGCAGAAAATAGTGAGGTGCAAGCACACGATCAGTTATGGCAAGAGGTCGAAGACATCTACAACACTGCCTGCACTATGCTAAACCGCGCACTGATGGGCAAGAAATCTCACGTCATAACTACACCGAAGTGGAACAATGAGAATGAAGTGAAGCTCGAGCGACTGGCTGTTCCAACCTTCGATGGAACTTTTCAAAATTGGTTGGCGTTCAAGGATGCCTTTGAAGTCCTTGTGCACAATACGGAGTATCCAGAAGCTTACAAGATAGGCAAACTCAGACAAGCAGTAAGCGCCAGTGCGGTCCCCTTAGTTGGCAGCGTATACTCTGGGGGGTATGCAGAGTTGTGGCAAGCACTGACCGAACGATTTGACAATAAGAAACTGCTCGCGGAAACGCATGTGTCTCGACTTCTCAACATCAAGCCTGCATTGGATGACTCCTCCAGGGCCTTATTAGCAATTGTGGATTCGGTGCACGAATCGGTACGGGCTCTTCGGGTTATGGGATTGCCGGTGTCCAACTGGGATGCTATAGTTGTACCAGTGGTAGTGTCGAAACTGCCACTGATCACCCAACGTGAGTGGAATATGGAATGCTCACCCACTGAAATTCCGAAATTAGAAGAACTTATTTCTTTCTTGAGTCAGCGCGCTCACAGTCTGAGTACGGCACTTGCGACGTGGAACAACGGAGCTGACGCAGGACCTCGTAGCAAAAATCGTGGCAACGCACAATGTGCAGTCAAATCACACGTGGCAACGTCCGGAGAAGCCAGGTGCGCCTGCTGCACAGGAATGCATCGTATAACAAAGTGCCCACGGTTGCTCGCTATGAACCATGGAGACCGTAACGAGGCAGTGAAATCTGCCAGGTTGTGCTTCAACTGCCTCAAACCTGGCCACGCGGTAAAACAATGTCCGTCGGGCACCTGTCGCCACTGTGGTCACAAGCATAATTCACTGTTATGTCGCGCAGCTCAAACAGCCACGAGCACAGTATCGTCAACGCCAGCGGCGACCACACTTCCTCAACCAGTCGTGCCATCCATAGGTGTCAGAGGCCAGAATCTTTGACTAAAGTCGTCTGCGGTCACCAATTTTACCGATGCAAATCCCACTGTTTTGTTGGCGACGGCCTGCGTATATGCATATGGTGACCCAACCAACCAACAACTAACCCGTGTGCTTTGTGACCCCGGATCGCAGGTCAGTTTTATCACAAATAAGTTAGCTAACTCTTTATCTCTCCGCAGAAGCAAATTTGATGTCCCTGTCCAGGGAATTGGCGCTCACTCTCTCACGCGGTCGCGAGGAACCGTGGCAGTTACATTGAAGTCGCTACATTCCACGTTTGAGGTTCAGATTGTTGCACTTGTCATACAGTCAATCACTACGGCTATCCCATCAGTGCCTATTGACATGTCACAGTGGCCGCATCTGGCTCAATTGGAGTTGGCTGATGCCAATTTTGGGACCCCCAGTAACATCGACATCCTTATCGGAGCGGATATCTGGGGCCAAGTCGTCGAAAGCGAGCTGAAGTGCGGCGGTATCAAGGAGCCTCACGCCCAACGAACACGCTTTGGATGGGTTGTTTTCGGCCCAGCCTCAGGCACGCAGTCTGCCAACTTGCCAACACTTGCATTCAGCACACAGATGGTCGAAGAGGATGGACACTTGGAAGAGCTCGTACGTAGCTTTTTCAAGCTAGAGGAGGTTCCTTCCGAACACTATAATGAGGATGACGAGTGCGCCCAAATCTTTTCGTCAACACATTCACGCACAGCAGAGGGCCGCTACGTCGTGTCTATACCTTTCCGTGCCGATGCGCCACCATTGGGAGATTCATTCACCAACGCTTTACGTCAGTTCCATCATCTTGAAAGACGACTCGTAGGGAATAATGAACTTCGGCAGAAATACAGGGCGTTCATGCGCGAATATGTCGAGCTTGGCCACATGGAGCGTATCCAGGACCGAGGTGAGGAGACATCCACCTACTATATTCCTCACCATGCAGTGGTGGAGAAATTCCGTGTCGTTTTCAACGCATCGGCACGAACAACAACGGGCGTCTCATTGAACGACATCCAGTTGGTGGGGGCCACTATCCAGGATCCACTACTCAACATAATATTCCGCTTCCGGCGTTTTCAAATAGCTTTGTCAGCCGACATTGAGAAGATGTACCGGCAGGTACTGATCAAACCTGAAGATAGAGATTTCCAGCGCATTCTTTGGAGAGAGTCGCCATCAGAAGAGGTTGCCATATATCGTTTGAAGACGGTAACGTACGGCATGGCCAGTAGTCTTTACAACGCGATCCGCGCTTTGAACCAATGCGCCTACGACAACTTCAAAACGGTCGACGACAATCGTCAGGCCACCGTTGCACGGGATACGATCCTCTCATCGTTCTACGTAGACGACTTCCTTACGAGTTGTGATACAGAGGAGGAGGCCCTCAGTCTCGCTGCCAATGTGAGCTCAATTTTGTCCAGAGGTCAATTTCTGTTACGCAAGTGGAACTCAAATCGTGGTGAGTTCCTATCACATTTCACGAGTAATAACAATTCTCTTTCAGATTACGTCATTGAGTCTCCAACAGCAACTGTGCTTGGGCTTCGGTGGGATCCAAATACCGATGAACTCTTTTTTAAGGGGAACTTTAAAGACCACAGCGGCTCATTGACGAAACGGCGTGTCTTGAGTGAGGTGGCGAAGCTATTTGATCCTACCGGCATGCTGGCGCCAATAGTGGTTGCCGGAAAGATCTTCATCCAGAGGCTTTGGGCTGCTGGGCTGGCCTGGGATGCCCCACTGACAGAATCTCTTCACAAAACATGGACGGAATTTTACAGCGAACTTGATAGCATAAATCATATACGCATTCCCCGATGGCTGGGAATGACAGTGGGCGCATCCACAACTTTATTTGGATTCTGTGACGCCAGTCCGTCGGCATATGCGGCTGTCATTTACTCTAAAACCACATACGCAGGTGGGCACTCAACAGTATCACTGGTAACGGCACGCACCAAGGTAGCGCCACTCAGAGGTGCCACCATACCTCGTCTAGAGCTGTGTGCTGCTCAGTTGTTAGCCGTGACATTTGAAAACGTTCGTGTAGCCCTCCGATTAACAGACCCGTCGTACTACTTGTGGTCTGACTCCCAGATTGTATTGTGTTGGTTAAGAAAACAACCCACCACGCTTAAGCCTTACATCTCAAATCGTGTGCGTCAGATTCAAGAGCTCACATCACCCGACCGTTGGCATTATGTGAGATCCGCGCAGAATCCAGCTGATTGCGCCAGTCGAGGTATCCGCGCATCTGATCTTGTTAATCACCCCCTCTGGTGGCATGGCCCACAGTGGCTGCTAGATGCACAGCTTCCCAGTTTGTCCGACCTCAGATTAACTGATGAGGAACGTTGTGTTGCACAAAGTGAAATTCGAGTGTCGTCTATGGTAACAACAATCATTTCGGTCCCTGAGCTTAAGACACGTCTACGTGACGGACGAACAATACTGCTAATTGACCGTTTTAGCTCGCTCTTGAAACTCCTACGAACCGTAGCACTAGTACTTCGCTGGGCACCTGCACGCCGACTGACACGAGGTACTATTGTCAGCCCCGCCGAAATGGATAACGCTTTAATGATATTAGTTCGAAAGGAACAAGAAACACACTTTGCGGCTGACGTTGCGCAGTTACGAAAGGGATCAGGTATATCCACCTCGAGTCAATTGAAGTCATTAAACCCTTACGTAGACGAATATGGAACGTTGAGACTCGGAGGTCGAATCAGCAAGGCAGACTTGCCAGAAGATCGTCGGTTTCCCATAATTCTACCAAAATATGGGACCCTTGTCCAGCTGCTTATTAGGCATGCGCATGAGATCACTCTCCATGGCGGTCCACAACTTGTGCTTCAACATCTCCGTGCGCGCTATTGGATCTTGAAGGGAAGACAGGCGGTCCGCAGCTACATTCAGAGTTGCGTTATTTGTAGGCGTCATCGAGGCGCGGCCCTCTCCCAGCAGATGGCATCGTTACCAATCCAGCGACTGAAGGCAGCGCGACCCTTCATATCCACAGGCGTCGATTATTGTGGCCCGTTCATGGTGCGCGTCGGCATAAAACGATCGCGTATCAAGGTAAAAACGTATCTATTAATATTTGTTTGTATGGCCACCAAGGCGGCCCATATAGAGGTTGCGGAGGATCTATCATCACAAGCGTTTTTGGATGCCTTCACGCGATTCATCAGCAGACGAGGTCCATGCAGAAATCTCTATAGTGACAACGGCACTGCGTTTACGGGCGCCAATCGCTTGATGCAAGAAGACTTGGCTGCATGGCAAACCGAAGGTATTCAGCAAGCAGTGGCTAACATCGGTACGAAATGGCACTTCATTGCACCGGGAGCACCGCACCAAGGCGGGCTGTGGGAGGCGGCGGTGAAATCAGCCAAGCGTCATTTGGTACGTATCGTTGGAGCGCAGACCCTATGGTATAACCAACTACAGACGTTGGCGGCTCGCATTGAGGCATGCTTAAATTCGCGGCCAATCACACCAGTGTATGACGATCCAAGTGACAAGCTAGCGTTGACGCCAGCCGACTTTCTGATTGGTGATTCCCTAGTGGCAGTTCCTGAAGCCGATGTCACTTCTATTCCACTCAACCGCATAAAGCAGTGGCTCTTGGTGCGCCGACTTCACCAAAACTTTTGGCAACGGTGGAGCGAGGAGTATTTGGCAACCCTGCAGACTCGCAACAAGTGGCAGAAGCCGTCGAGGAACGTGAAAGTCGGTGACATCGTTCTTGTGAGGCAGGAGAACTTGCCCCCCACTCACTGGCGATTAGGACGCATAACCGCTACTCACCCGGGCAGCGATGGACTAGTTCGTAATGTTTCGCTGCAGACTATGAACGGTACAATTACTCGGGCAGTACAAAAATTGTGCAGATTGCTTGGCGGCGAAAATTCCAGTCCGACGACTCGACCGGGCAGGATGTTCAGGATGTGGTGAGTGGGAGTACACCTTAAGATTTCACGCACACCAATTGTACTCACCAACGTACATCAACAACAATAGCCTATGATGGAGCGCCGCTCACTAGCTGGTCATCTGTACACACCAAAGTACATATCTACTTCTGCATATACTTACATATATCCATCATGCAGGTATACTCATTTCTGGTTATGGACATATTGTGGTCAAGCGGTACATAGAATCACGCCATCCGAACGAACACATAAATGTACATATGCATATATTTACCGCTGGTTTCATTGTCACACTTTGTCTTGTATTTTAATGAGAAAATAAAATCATTAGCTTTTGAACGTTGGACGAGTTCAGGCGTTTTTTCTATCCTTAACAACGCTTTTATTTGACATTTCAGAAATGTCAATAGCTTAGAAGTCTCGAAAATATCCAAATTTGCAAAAGGCAGTCACAAAGGAAGCTGGTGCCGAAAGGGTAAAATTCATAATTAGTACAACATTGTCAAGCAAATCAGTCGCTCTGCTACTGCGATCTACTTTTTTAAGGGTTCTCATCACAAAGCTCGAAAATTGAACAAACGACATATACTGCGTACTTTGGCACGTTTAAAATAAAAATTCCAATTTTGTATGAAATATATGAAAAATATATAGAAAATTTTGAATAATAACTTTTTCGTGTTTTAGTATAGATTTATACCAATTGCTGGTCAATATCTGTATATTTTTGTTTAAATTTTTAGAAAGATTTCCAATATATTGGTATATATAGTAATAATATCAACATATTGCATATATACATCTCGTGTTTTACTTTCAGTTTCTTCATGTTACCTGTCCCGGTACTTGTACCTGGAACTTTCTGTATGGTGGGTCAGAATTTTATCCAATATACAATGCTGGTTGCCTAGCAAAGTACCTATGAAGTTCCTAAATTAAAAATTTCTAGCAAATATGCCCAGTTTAATTTAAGTTTACCCCGTCACTGAATACCCCCAATATGAATTGAAGTTGGAAATTAAGATTTTTGCCAGAGGAAATAATATTTGATTTATGAATGAAATAGTTATTGTTGTATTTATGACGACAGATTTGTAGGACAGATTTCGCTGCTGCGACTGTGCGTAGGAATGGTTTTTGTTTTTGTATGATGGTAGTTGCGGACAGCACATGCATTAGAGGGGGATGTGAGGACATGTGTAGGTATTTATGTGTGATTGTGCGCACACGTTTGTTTGTTTTTTTGGACATATGTATGTACACAAATATGTGCGTGCGCGGTAGCTTTTGGATTATTGATACAGAGATCAAAAAGCGTCGTTTGATACCTTTCCCGAGATTTTTGGACGTATATTAGCAGTTACGTGCTGTCGTATAGAATTACCAAATCCGCTTTCGGATTGTTGATACCGAAATCAAAACGCGTTGTTTGACAGCTCTCCCGATATTTTTCGACGTTTTTTAGCAGTTGTCTCCTAAAGGAAACAAATACCATAATTTTTTGTTTTATATTAAATTCTTATGTTTCTGTATTAGGTATCATTAAAACGTATTTTAGGTTTTCTTTACCTATAACAAATTTATTAGAAATGGAAAGCCAAATTAACAGCCTTAACAAAAAATTTTCAACAAAATCAATCTATATTTAAATTATTATAATAATATCTTAAATTCCATACCTAATGAAATTTATCAAAGCTAAAAATATCGAATAATTACAGATTTATTGTGTGAAAGGTAAAAACTTTATACCTACCTACCTATATAAATAATATACCTACGACTTTAATTTAAAAATATGCTATTTAAAAAAATTACCTATTGGAAATTAACAAACCAACAATTTTTTAATAAAGGGCGGAAGTCATAAATATACGTAGATTTAGGATCGGAAATATCGAATAAACATTTGGTGTCATTTAATTCAATTTTTGCATCAAAATTATTTTCAAGTAAAATACTTGCATTTTTTGGCAAGCGAACGTCAAAATCCACGGCCATCACATTAAAATGAGTCGTTTTTTCAACTCATTCCGTTTGTTTACCTTTTGGGTTTACGCAATTCCCACTCATAAAGTACAAACTTTAACTCAAATAATTTGGAAATATTAAGGACAAAGCACAAAGAGGACTCGCTGAAACCCTAATAGAAAACATCGAGTAGCATCGAACTTCCGAGTGAAAATTCTGCCGATTTTCAAATGAGCGAACTGACGCCTCTTATTCATACATGCTCTTTGCTTCGACTTTTATTGTTGGATTTAGACAAAGAGCATGTATGAATAAGAGGCGTCAGTTCGCTCATTTGAAAATCGGCAGAATTTTCACTCGGAAGTTCGATGCTACTCGATGTTTTCTATTAGGGTTTCAGCGAGTCCTCTTTGTGCTTTGTCCTTAATATTTCCAAATTATTTGAGTTAAAGTTTGTACTTTATGAGTGGGAATTGCGTAAACCCAAAAGGTAAACAACCGGAATGAGTTGAAAAAACGACTCATTTTAATGTGATGGCCGTGGATTTTGACGTTCGCTTGCCAAAAAATGCAAGTATTTTACTTGAAAATAATTTTGATGCAAAAATTGAATTAAATGACACCAAATGTTTATTCGATATTTCCGATCCTAAATCTACGTATATTTATGACTTCCGCCCTTTATTAAAAAATTGTTGGTTTGTTAATTTCCAATAGGTAATTTTTTTAAATAGCATATTTTTAAATTAAAGTCGTAGGTATATTATTTATATAGGTAGGTAGGTATAAAGTTTTTACCTTTCACACAATAAATCTGTAATTATTCGATATTTTTAGCTTTGATAAATTTCATTAGGTATGGAATTTAAGATATTATTATAATAATTTAAATATAGATTGATTTTGTTGAAAATTTTTTGTTAAGGCTGTTAATTTGGCTTTCCATTTCTAATAAATTTGTTATAGGTAAAGAAAACCTAAAATACGTTTTAATGATACCTAATACAGAAACATAAGAATTTAATATAAAACAAAAAATTATGGTATTTGTTTCCTTTAGGAGACAACTGCTAAAAAACGTCCAAAAATATCGGGAGAGCTGTCAAACAACGCGTTTTGATTTCGGTATCAACAATCCGAAAGCGGATTTGGTAATTCTATACGACAGCACGTAACTGCTAATATACGTCCAAAAATCTCGGGAAAGGTATCAAACGACGCTTTTTGATCTCTGTATCAATAATCCAAAAGCGGAAATTAAATAATTTTTTTCAGTGAAAAGTTATTAACAAAAAACCCAAAAATGGCCTAGGTCCGATCACAAATAGTGGGCTTGATCCAAGGTATTTCTGCGCAGAACACACTTTTTGCACTTTTTGCACTTTTCGGTACACCCTAATCTGTGATTACAACAACCACATGAGAATGACAGAAAATTTTCAACTTTGATTGAAAATGTCTCTGAACATAAAACAAAACGCCTCTTTTGATACCTTTCCCGATAACTTCGGACGTGTTTTAGCAGTTGTCTCCTAAAGGAAACAATTACCAAAATTAGTTTCATAGCAATTGCATTTGAAATAAATTTGAATAATTGAACATAAAAAATAAATATAGGGAGTAGGATTTTATGTAAGGATAATTAAATAGCAGAAAAAAGGAGATATGCATGTGAATATTATATCAATAAATCATTAATATGGGAAGAATGCATTTTGCCGTCGGCAAATCACACATTCATATTCCCATATCATCCACCAAAAAGTGTGCATGCGTAAAGCTACCGCGCACGCACATATTTGTGTACATACATATGTCCAAAAAAACAAACAAACGTATGCGCACAATCACACATAAATACCTACACATGTCCTCACATCCCCCTCTAATGCATGTGCTGTCCCCCAACTACCATCATGCAAAAACAAAAACCATTCCTACGCACAGTCGCAGCAGCGAAATCTGTCCTACAAATCTGTCGTCATAAATACAACAATAACTATTTCATTCATAAATCAAATATTATTTCCTGATAGACAAAATTAAAATCTGGTAAAAATCTTAATTTCCAACTTCAATTCATATTGGGGGTATTCAGTGACGGGGTAAACTTAAATTAAACTGGGCATATTTGCTACAAATTTTTAATTTAGGAACTTCATAGGTACTTTGCTAGGCAACCAGCATTGTATATTGGATAAAATTCTGACCCACCATACAGAAAGTTCCAGGTACAAGTACCGGGACAGGTAACATGAAGAAACTGAAAGTAAAACACGAGATGTATATATGCAATATGTTGATATTATTACTATATATACCAATATATTGGAAATCTTTCTAAAAATTTAAACAAAAAAATACAGATATTGACCAGCAATTGGTATAAATCTATACTAAAACACGAAAAAGTTATTATTCAAAATTTTCTATATATTTTTCATATATTTCATACAAAATTGGAATTTTTATTTTAAACGTGCCAAAGTACGCAGTATATGTCGTTTGTTCAATTTTCGAGCTTTGTGATGAGAACCCTTAAAAAAGTAGATCGCAGTAGCAGAGCGACTGATTTGCTTGACAATGTTGTACTAATTATGAATTTTACCCTTTCGGCACCAGCTTCCTTTGTGACTGCCTTTTGCAAATTTGGATATTTTCGAGACTTCTAAGCTATTGACATTTCTGAAATGTCAAATAAAAGCGTATTCAACCGACTAGCTATAGTCCTGCCAAGTTACACACCATAATAAATGAAAATAGTACGGATTTTGCGTTTTCACTAGTAATTTATTTAGTGCCTTTTTCTTGCGTTTTACTAGAAGCTGCAACGGCAACATTGTTCTTGACTGTCGCACATGCATATGTATTTATGTGTGAATGTTCATATTGCATGAATGAAGGTGTTATGTGGAATTTCAGCATTTTCGCTATGCCTATGAAAATTCAGAACATTCAACTGAGTTTCCGCGAAATTTAAATGTTTGCACATATATCCTTCATCCATTCAACGATGCCAGCAGCCTTGGACATACACAAATATGTACATACATTTATTAGATGGCATAATACGTATTGACGTTTGTACGTACAAAATTATGTGATAATAAACATTTTCTTATCAAATCTGATTATGAATGAATCTTTTTTTGGATAAAATTATTATATTAGTGTTATTATAAAAAATAATAGGTTATGGCTAGGTATTTTTAAATAAAATTCGGAAAAAATATATACATTTTTTCAAAAAAAATAGGTATGATAAAATAGATTACTTAATTTAAATAAAAGTCAGCAATTGCCATTAGAAGTAGGTATGGCTTTTTTGAAAACTATGGACTATTGACTTTTTTTTCGTAAATTTAATTCAAATTCGGTAAAGAAATATAAAAATTTTAAATTAAAAAAATGGGACTTGAACCTGGGTCTGGTAAGCCAAGCCACCATATCAAATGGAAGCTTGCATGCATATTTTATGGAAATAAAAATAAAAATATCTTCAAATATCTATTGGAAAACATTTTCAATTAATAAAATGAAAATATTCCAATATTTTGATATTTGTCATATTTAATATTTTATTTCCATTAAGTTGATCAATTGGCACAAACATAATAGGCAAATATCCTCAACTTCATGAAAACGCAATGTCCGGAAAGACTCAACTTCATCAAAAAGACAATGAAGTCAGCTACTCAAAATAAAAATTTGCTACTCCTTCGATCAGCTGATATTTGGCAAAGTCACTCTAAATAAATTAGGAAAATGCACAAAAGGGAATGCTTGAAACCCTAATAGATATCGACGAGCAAGTGTAGCGAGTAGCTCTGCTCGAACATACGTGTTGGTGCCTCTTATTCTTACATGCTCTTTGTCTAAATCCAACAATAAAAGTCGAAGCAAAGAGCATGTATGAATAAGAGGCGTCAGTTCGCTCATTTGAAAATCGGCAGAATTTTCACTCGTATGTTCGATGCTACTCGATGTTTTCTATTAGGGTTTCAGCGAGTCCTCTTTGTGCTTTGTCCTTAATATTTCCAAATTATTTGAGTTAAAGTTTGTACTTTATGAGTGGGAATTGCGTAAACCCAAAAGGTAAACAAACGGAATGAGTTGAAAAAACGACTCATTTTAATGTGATGGCCGTGGATTTTGACGTTCGCTTGCCAAAAAATGCAAGTATTTTACTTGAAAATAATTTTGATGCAAAAATTGAATTAAATGACACCACATGTTTATTCGATATTTCCGATCCTAAATCTACGTATATTTATGACTTCCGCCCTTTATTAAAAAATTGTTGGTTTGTTAATTTCCAATAGGTAATTTTTTTAAATAGCATATTTTTAAATTAAAGTCGTAGGTATATTATTTATATAGGTAGGTAGGTATAAAGTTTTTACCTTTCACACAATAAATCTGTAATTATTCGATATTTTTAGCTTTGATACATTTCATTAGGTATGGAATTTAAGATATTATTATAATAATTTAAATATAGATTGATTTTGTTGAAAATTTTTTGTTAAGGCTGTTAATTTGGCTTTCCATTTCTAATAAATTGGTTATAGGTAAAGAAACCCTCAAATACGTTTTAATGATACCTAATACAGAAACATAAGAATTTAATATAAAACAAAAAATTATGGTATTTGTTTCCTTTAGGAGACAACTGCTAAAAAACGTCCAAAAATATCGGGAGAGCTGTCAAACAACGCGTTTTGATTTCGGTATCAACAATCCGAAAGCGGATTTGGTAATTCTATACGACAGCACGTAACTGCTAATATACGTCCAAAAATCTCGGGAAAGGTATCAAACGACGCTTTTTGATCTCTGTATCAATAATCCAAAAGCGGAAATTAAATAATTTTTTTCAGTGAAAAGTTATTAACAAAAAACCCAAAAATGGCCTAGGTCCGATCACAAATAGTGGGCTTGATCCAAGGTATTTCTGCGCAGAACACACTTTTTGCACTTTTTGCACTTTTCGGTACACCCTAATCTGTGATTACAACAACCACATGAGAATGACAGAAAATTTTCAACTTTGATTGAAAATGTCTCTGAACATAAAACAAAACGCCTCTTTTGATACCTTTCCCGATAACTTCGGACGTGTTTTAGCAGTTGTCTCCTAAAGGAAACAATTACCAAAATTAGTTTCATAGCAATTGCATTTGAAATAAATTTGAATAATTGAACATAAAAAATAAATATAGGGAGTAGGATTTTATGTAAGGATAATTAAATAGCAGAAAAAAGGAGATATGCATGTGAATATTATATCAATAAATCATTAATATGGGAAGAATGCATTTTGCCGTCGGCAAATCACACATTCATATTCCCATATCATCCACCAAAAAGTGTGCATGCGTAAAGCTACCGCGCACGCACATATTTGTGTACATACATATGTCCAAAAAAACAAACAAACGTATGCGCACAATCACACATAAATACCTACACATGTCCTCACATCCCCCTCTAATGCATGTGCTGTCCCCCAACTACCATCATGCAAAAACAAAAACCATTCCTACGCACAGTCGCAGCAGCGAAATCTGTCCTACAAATCTGTCGTCATAAATACAACAATAACTATTTCATTCATAAATCAAATATTATTTCCTGATAGACAAAATTAAAATCTGGCAAAAATCTTAATTTCCAACTTCAATTCATATTGGGGGTATTCAGTGACGGGGTAAACTTAAATTAAACTGGGCATATTTGCTACAAATTTTTAATTTAGGAACTTCATAGGTACTTTGCTAGGCAACCAGCATTGTATATTGGATAAAATTCTGACCCACCATACAGAAAGTTCCAGGTACAAGTACCGGGACAGGTAACATGAAGAAACTGAAAGTAAAACACGAGATGTATATATGCAATATGTTGATATTATTACTATATATACCAATATATTGGAAATCTTTCTAAAAATTTAAACAAAAAAATACAGATATTGACCAGCAATTGGTATAAATCTATACTAAAACACGAAAAAGTTAGTATTCAAAATTTTCTATATATTTTTCATATATTTCATACAAAATTGGAATTTTTATTTTAAACGTGCCAAAGTACGCAGTATATGTCGTTTGTTCAATTTTCGAGCTTTGTGATGAGAACCCTTAAAAAAGTAGATCGCAGTAGCAGAGCGACTGATTTGCTTGACAATGTTGTACTAATTATGAATTTTACCCTTTCGGCACCAGCTTCCTTTGTGACTGCCTTTTGCAAATTTGGATATTTTCGAGACTTCTAAGCTATTGACATTTCTGAAATGTCAAATAAAAGCGTATTCAACCGACTAGCTATAGTCCTGCCAAGTTACACACCATAATAAATGAAAATAGTACGGATTTTGCGTTTTCACTAGTAATTTATTTAGTGCCTTTTTCTTGCGTTTTACTAGAAGCTGCAACGGCAACATTGTTCTTGACTGTCGCACATGCATATGTATTTATGTGTGAATGTTCATATTGCATGAATGAAGGTGTTATGTGGAATTTCAGCATTTTCGCTATGCCTATGAAAATTCAGAACATTCAACTGAGTTTCCGCGAAATTTAAATGTTTGCACATATATCCTTCATCCATTCAACGATGCCAGCAGCCTTGGACATACACAAATATGTACATACATTTATTAGATGGCATAATACGTATTGACGTTTGTACGTACAAAATTATGTGATAATAAACATTTTCTTATCAAATCTGATTATGAATGAATCTTTTTTTGGATAAAATTATTATATTAGTGTTATTATAAAAAATAATAGGTTATGGCTAGGTATTTTTAAATAAAATTCGGAAAAAATATATACATTTTTTCAAAAAAAATAGGTATGATAAAATAGATTACTTAATTTAAATAAAAGTCAGCAATTGCCATTAGAAGTAGGTATGGCTTTTTTGAAAACTATGGACTATTGACTTTTTTTTCGTAAATTTAATTCAAATTCGGTAAAGAAATATAAAAATTTTAAATTAAAAAAATGGGACTTGAACCTGGGTCTGGTAAGCCAAGCCACCATATCAAATGGAAGCTTGCATGCATATTTTATGGAAATAAAAATAAAAATATCTTCAAATATCTATTGGAAAACATTTTCAATTAATAAAATGAAAATATTCCAATATTTTGATATTTGTCATATTTAATATTTTATTTCCATTAAGTTGATCAATTTGCACAAACATAATAGGCAAATATCCTCAACTTCATGAAAACGCAATGTCCGGAAAGACTCAACTTCATCAAAAAGACAATGAAGTCAGCTACTCAAAATAAAAATTTGCTACTCCTTCGATCAGCTGATATTTGGCAAAGTCACTCTAAATAAATTAGGAAAATGCACAAAAGGGAATGCTTGAAACCCTAATAGATATCGGCGAGCAAGTGTAGCGAGTAGCTCTGCTCGAACATACGTGTTGGTGCCTCTTATTCATACATGCTCTTTGATTTAGAGCCGTGAGTTTAAATAGTTTGTTTGCTTGTGCTGCTGACATTGTTTTGATGAGGAGAATGCCATTTTTTGTTTTTGTGCAGTTGCTTACTTCGCCACATACGCTGTCAATGACCTTTTTAATGAGAAAAGGAGACACTTTTGCAAGTGATTCCTCACTGTTGATTCTCTTCATTATGAGGTGTTTGGGTCCATTTGTTTTGTTGGTGAGTTCTTTATTGTTATCTATTTCAAAGCATAGATCAGGCAAAGAGCATGTATGAATAAGAGGCGTCAGTTCGCTCATTTGAAAATCGGCAGAATTTTCACTCGGAAGTTCGATGCTACTCGATGTTTTCTATTAGGGTTTCAGCGAGTCCTCTTTGTGCTTTGTCCTTAATATTTCCAAATTATTTGAGTTAAAGTTTGTACTTTATGAGTGGGAATTGCGTAAACCCAAAAGGTAAACAAACGGAATGAGTTGAAAAAACGACTCATTTTAAAGTGATGGCCGTGGATTTTGACGTTCCCTTGCCAAAAAATGCAAGTATTTTACTTGAAAATAATTTTGATGCAAAAATTGAATTAAATGACACCAAATGTTTATTCGATATTTCCGATCCTAAATCTACGTATATTTATGACTTCCGCCCTTTATTAAAAAATTGTTGGTTTGTTAATTTCCAATAGGTAATTTTTTTAAATAGCATATTTTTAAATTAAAGTCGTAGGTATATTATTTATATAGGTAGGTAGGTATAAAGTTTTTACCTTTCACACAATAAATCTGTAATTATTCGATATTTTTAGCTTTGATACATTTCATTAGGTATGGAATTTAAGATATTATTATAATAATTTAAATATAGATTGATTTTGTTGAAAATTTTTTGTTAAGGCTGTTAATTTGGCTTTCCATTTCTAATAAATTGGTTATAGGTAAAGAAACCCTCAAATACGTTTTAATGATACCTAATACAGAAACATAAGAATTTAATATAAAACAAAAAATTATGGTATTTGTTTCCTTTAGGAGACAACTGCTAAAAAACGTCCAAAAATATCGGGAGAGCTGTCAAACAACGCGTTTTGATTTCGGTATCAACAATCCGAAAGCGGATTTGGTAATTCTATACGACAGCACGTAACTGCTAATATACGTCCAAAAATCTCGGGAAAGGTATCAAACGACGCTTTTTGATCTCTGTATCAATAATCCAAAAGCGGAAATTAAATAATTTTTTTCAGTGAAAAGTTATTAACAAAAAACCCAAAAATGGCCTAGGTCCGATCACAAATAGTGGGCTTGATCCAAGGTATTTCTGCGCAGAACACACTGTTTGCACTTTTTGCACTTTTCGGTACACCCTAATCTGTGATTACAACAACCACATGAGAATGACAGAAAATTTTCAACTTTGATTGAAAATGTCTCTGAACATAAAACAAAACGCCTCTTTTGATACCTTTCCCGATAACTTCGGACGTGTTTTAGCAGTGGTCTCCTAAAGGAAACAATTACCAAAATTAGTTTCATAGCAATTGCATTTGAAATAAATTTGAATAATTGAACATAAAAAATAAATATAGGGAGTAGGATTTTATGTAAGGATAATTAAATAGCAGAACAAAGGAGATATGCATGTGAATATCATATCAATAAATCATTGTGGGAAGAATGCATTTTGCCGTCGGCAAATCACACATTCATATTCCCATATCATCCACCAAAAAGTGTGCATGCGTAAAGCTACCGCGCACGCACATATTTGTGTACATACATATGTCCAAAAAAACAAACAAACGTATGCGCACAATCACACATAAATACCTACACATGTCCTCACATCCCCCTCTAATGCATGTGCTGTCCCCCAACTACCATCATGCAAAAACAAAAACCATTCCTACGCACAGTCGCAGCAGCGAAATCTGTCCTACAAATCTGTCGTCATAAATACAACAATAACTATTTCATTCATAAATCAAATATTATTTCCTGATAGACAAAATTAAAATCTGGCAAAAATCTTAATTTCCAACTTCAATTCATATTGGGGGTATTCAGTGACGGGGTAAACTTAAATTAAACTGGGCATATTTGCTACAAATTTTTAATTTAGGAACTTCATAGGTACTTTGCTAGGCAACCAGCATTGTATATTGGATAAAATTCTGACCCACCATACAGAAAGTTCCAGGTACAAGTACCGGGACAGGTAACATGAAGAAACTGAAAGTAAAACACGAGATGTATATATGCAATATGTTGATATTATTACTATATATACCAATATATTGGAAATCTTTCTAAAAATTTAAACAAAAAAATACAGATATTGACCAGCAATTGGTATAAATCTATACTAAAACACGAAAAAGTTATTATTCAAAATTTTCTATATATTTTTCATATATTTCATACAAAATTGGCATTTTTATTTTAAACGTGCCAAAGTACGCAGTATATGTCGTTTGTTCAATTTTCGAGCTTTGTGATGAGAACCCTTAAAAAAGTAGATCGCAGTAGCAGAGCGACTGATTTGCTTGACAATGTTGTACTAATTATGAATTTTACCCTTTCGGCACCACCTTCCTTTGTGACTGGCTTTTGCAAATTTGGATATTTTCGAGACTTCTAAGCTATTGACATTTCTGAAATGTCAAATAAAAGCGTATTCAACCGACTAGCTATAGTCCTGCCAAGTTACACACCATAATAAATGAAAATAGTACGGATTTTGCGTTTTCACTAGTAATTTATTTAGTGCCTTTTTCTTGCGTTTTACTAGAAGCTGCAACGGCAACATTGTTCTTGACTGTCGCACATGCATATGTATTTATGTGTGAATGTTCATATTGCATGAATGAAGGTGTTATGTGGAATTTCAGCATTTTCGCTATGCCTATGAAAATTCAGAACATTCAACTGAGTTTCCGCGAAATTTAAATGTTTGCACATATATCCTTCATCCATTCAACGATGCCAGCAGCCTTGGACATACACAAATATGTACATACATTTATTAGATGGCATAATACGTATTGACGTTTGTACGTACAAAATTATGTGATAATAAACATTTTCTTATCAAATCTGATTATGAATGAATCTTTTTTTGGATAAAATTATTATATTAGTGTTATTATAAAAAATAATAGGTTATGGCTAGGTATTTTTAAATAAAATTCGGAAAAAATATATAAATTTTTTCAAAAAAATAGGTATGATAAAATAGATTACTTAATTTAAATAAAAGTCAGCAATTGCCATTAGAAGTAGGTATGGCTTTTTTGAAAACTATGGACTATTGACTTTTTTTTCGTAAATTTAATTCAAATTCGGTAAAGAAATATAAAAATTTTAAATTAAAAAAATGGGACTTGAACCTGGGTCTGGTAAGCCAAGCCACCATATCAAATGGAAGCTTGCATGCATATTTTGTGGAAATAAAAATAAAAATATCTTCAAATATCTATTGGAAAACATTTTGAATAATTAAAATGAAAATATTCCAATATTTTGATATTTGTCATATTTAATATTTTATTTCCATTAAGTTGATCAATTGGCACAAACATAATAGGCAAATATCCTCAACTTCATGAAAACGCAATGTCCGGAAAGACTCAACTTCATCAAAAAGACAATGAAGTCAGCTACTCAAAATAAAAATTTGCTACTCCTTCGATCAGCTGATATTTGGCAAAGTCACTCTAAATAAATTAAGAAAATGCACAAAAGGGAATGCTTGAAACCCTAATAGATATCGGCGAGCAAGTGTAGCGAGTAGCTCTGCTCGAACATACGTGTTGGTGCCTCTTATTCATACATGCTCTTTGGATCAGGTGGTGTCTTATTCACCTTAACATCTGGTGGTTTTTTCATTGTGCATTTGTTTGTTTAAACTTAGCACTTTTTTAGTTGTTATATATTTAGGTTTTAGTTATATTGTTTTTGGTATATGTTATTAAAGTTAAATTTGTTACTTTTTCTCACTTCTATCACTAGAGAATTCGACTGTTCGGTATGAAAGTTAGTCAACGACTGTATCTTTACTTTATTTATTACCTATATATATAAAATGAAAACGTTATGGTAATTCTATACGACAGCACGTAACTTCTAATATACGTCCAAAAATCTCGGGAAATATATCAAACGACGGGTTTTAACCTCCGATATTTTATGTTTGTTCAGAGATATTTGCAATCAAAGTTGAAAATTTTTTGTCATTTTCATGTGGTTGTTGTAATCACAGATTAGGGTGTAGCGAAAAGTGCAGAAATGTGTTCTGCGCAGAAATATTGTTGACCGCGTAGCCGGTGTTGGACCGGCTAAGGGTTATTTTTTTGAAGGGCGGCCGAAGGCCGCCTACGCAGAAAGGTGTTGTGCACATAAATGCCTTGGATCAAGCCCCCTATTTGGGATCGGACCCAGGCCTTTTTTGGGTTTTTTGCTAATAACTTTTCACTGAAACGAATTATTTAATTTCCGCTTTCGGATTATTGATACAGAGAACAAAACGCGTCGTTTGATACCTTTCCCGAGATTTTTGGAAGTATATTAGCAGTAACGTGCTATCGTATAGAATTACCAACATTATATTTATATTATACATGTTATATATGGTGTGTATATGTTTGAATTCATAGCCTTTACAAATTTATTTTTACAGTGTTGGGCAGACTGGAAATCATCCGTCAAAAAGCAGCAGGCCGCCATCAACAGATTTAACCAAGCCACTGGAAACCGGCCTGCCACCGAAGGTCCGCCGCCACTGGAAGGCATGGACAAGAAGGTGCTGGAGTTCTTTCCAGCTGCTCTTGTTACTGGCGATGGTGGCACCATAGAAGCGGGATTCCAGGCGGTAATTTGTGCTTTTATTAAAAAAAATAAGTTATTTTCAATTAAAATTTTTGCAATCTAGGAGTATTTGGATGACGAATTACAGGAATCCCTGGATCCACTGTTGGCGACGCCTGTTAAGGAAGTGGCAGCAAGCACTTCAAAGGCAGCAAGCACTACTTCCTCTTTCTCAAGTGCTTTTGAAGCAGTGAAAGAGTTAATGAAGAAGCAGGAGGAGAAGAGGTGTAGTGAAATGGGGGAGCTCATGAATGTTCTTAAAACTATGAGCTCCGCCCTACAATCAATAGATGCCTCACTAAAAATTTTGCCAGAAAAAAATTTAATTTAGTATATTCATTTCTATTTATATTATTGTATTAAATGCTGAATTTTGTTTTTTGTTGTTTTTATACCAATTTTTATTTTAAATGAATTAATGAATTGTTCTGTTTTAATATAAATTAGTTTTATTTTTATTGTTCATTGAAGTGATTTCTAACAATGGAATCACGAACTCTTCGTCCTTGATTTAAAACATTTCTATTATCTTCGTCAATAGATTCCACATTCATAATTGATACATCAGACATATCTACGTCTGGAATGGTTTGTTTATGAAGTAACCTAAAATTGTGTAACGTCAAGCAGGCATTGATTATGACGCCGGAGTATAACGGGGAAACTAAAATCCCGCGATCATGCGACAAGCACGCAAAGACTTTTTTCAAAACTCCATTAAGCCTTTCCACGCAGTTTCTGGCTTGAATATGGACCTTGTTGTAATTTTCTTGCCCAACTGATTCTGGATTTCGATATGGCGTCATAAGACATGGCTGTAGTGGATATCCAGAGTCTCCTATGAGCCAATTGGAGTTTGAATTAGCAATAAATTGTGATTCCAAATATTCCTTGCATTTAGAATTTTCCATATGTAGGCATCATGGGTACTTCCACCAAACCGTGCATTGGCAGACAATATATTGAGGTCGTAGTCGCATATTAGCTGTACATTTTTAGAAAAATACCCTTTTCTATTTATGTAACAGCACTCAACATCCATTGAAGGTTTTTTTATCTTGTGCGTACAGTCGATGGCACCAATGCATCCGGGAAACCCAGTGCAAGAAAAAAATCTGCAATTATACATACAATTAAGTATAGAAAGTAAAATTGTATTAACATATATAACCTTTGTTTAATTCTATTGGACTCTGCCAACCTTTTAGGGAAAATTATATATTTGCACATAAGCTTGTTTTGTATTATGTACGAAACTTTTTTGACGGAGCGACACACCATCGTCTTGCTCATAGAGCAAACGAAATCCTGCCCAATATCCCTTAAGTACGATCCTGTCGCATAATAATGCAATGCTGCTGCCATCCTCAATGGTTTTGGTATAAAAGTTAGCCTTACTCCGTCTTTGATGTGAGGGCGTATTTCATTTAACAATGCTATTGCTGCATATTTTTTAAACCTAAAAAGCTCTTCAAATCGCGCTTCCGGGACGTGAAAAGGGCCAGTTGAATCTCTAAGGTAACGTCTTCGTACACGTAGCATATTTCGCTGGTCAACTAATATTGCCAGTGCGGCAGCTGCAAGCATGGTCACAAGCTTCAAAATAATGAAATAAGTTAACACTTCACTTTTACACGCATACTTTATTTGTCTATACTTACTTTTTAAATAAATAATTAAACAAAACACTGCAAACAGTAAAATTTACAATTAGAATTAATATATACAAAAGAGATGATATAGCTTGGAAGCAATATAAAACTGCAATAAACAGAGCTACGGCAATAACAAGAGAGGCTAAGCGGATTTCCTGTAGCTTCAAACTTAACCCGTCCCTTCCAACGAAGGAATTATGGCGCAATTTGAGAAGCTTGAATGTTCATGGAAAACTGAAGCCTAAATGTGAAGTTGACCCTAACATACTTAATGACTTTTTCATTAGAGCCAGTAAAAATAGAAAAAGTCCACCGGTGCAGAACTTTGTAGTGCAGCTGTCCAACAGCTATGTTGAAAATAATTGAAGACACACGTTTTAAATGCAATAACGGAGAAATGACGCTTCTTCGCCTTTTGGATTTTCCAAGGAAATTTGACCTGGTAAATCCTGATCTGTTATGTAAAAAACTTAAATATTATCTTGGCTTCTCCGATAGTGCTGCTACACTTATCGCCTGCTACCAAACAGTTAAAGGCAGCGCTGTGTCTTTTTTGTCAAGTAGTGTTAAGTTTGTGTTACGAACGAAGCGTAGACGAGTGAATTCTCGATTGTAAAGCTTTCTTTATTCTGTATGTTCTTATATTTATAACTTAAAGCTAATAAGTAATGCATGGTCATGACTAATACCATGATTGGTGTGAATGGACAAGGGTAATCCGAGTGCACATACGCTGACCGTTAATTAGGTCAGTAAATAGGTATTTAATATCAACATACCGAAAGTGCATTGCACTGACAATGAGTTGAGCAATGTGAGATGGTTTAGAGTTAAATGACTCAGGCAATATTGTTATATTGCGAAAGTGCAATTGTGCTGAAAACCGTTGTCCATTACACCTTCCCTTTTTGGGAAAAAAAAGAAAACAAAGAGACAAATATTTATATTTTTTTTTTTTTTTTTTTTTTTTTTTTTTTTATTGTGTTTGTTTAATACACATCATAGTTTGTCTATTTAATACATATAATAGTTTGTCTATTTAATAAAATAATACCGCCGGCCGGTGGTATTCGTTTTAACGTGCTAACTTATAAAGCATATGATTAAATTTGTACATAAATATGTTTCTTATTTACTTATGCTTTTTTTAGTCTATTTTTGTGTACAATTTTTTCTTTTGAATTAACATTAATTTTGCAGTTTCCTAAGCAATCAGTTTCAAGCACTTTATAAGGACCTTTGTAAATCTTGTCTAATTTGTGGTTAGCTTCATTTTTCAAGTATACCATATCGTTTTCCTTAATAATTTGTGGTTTTGATTTCCGGTCATACCTTTCTTTTGTTTTTTCTTTTGCTACTTCTAACAATTCTGATGCTCGCTTTTGGGCTGTTTGCAATTTAAATTTTAGTTCGGATTTGTAGTTATCAATATTATATATGGGATCAACTTTCCCGGTCAACATAAAGTCATACGGGGCAGCAATTTTCCCGTATACCAATTCAAACGGAGTGTAACCATGAGTGGTTGATGGAGTTGTATTGTAGCAGTATGTAAAGTACTTAAGCCAGAGGTCCCAGTCCAGTTTGTCTCCTGATATGTAAGCCCTGATATATTCGTTTCAAGTTCTGTGTGATCGCTCAACTACACCTAAGGTCTGGTGATGGTATGGTGTAGAAGTTTTATTTTTTATATTTAATAGTTTACAGATTTCGTTAAATGTTTCATTTTTATATTCTGTGCCCATATCTGTTAAAATTTCTTGTAAAGGTCCATGAACCAATATGCAGTTTTCTACTATTGATTTGGCTACTATTGTAGTGTGACGAACAGGCTGTTGACTTCAGAATATTTCGTCACAATAAACAAACACTACTGACCTAGATAAATCATGAACTCAGCGGGAGTTCAACTTCACTAGCACATGCCGCATATTTGGTTACATATGACAGCACTTGATCGCAAAATGCTGACGCTAGACATTTCCACATATTATACATATTTACACATTAGGAAAGTAGTTTGTAAGTATTAGTGTTTAAGCTTATACGTGTAAGTCAATAATTTGTATAAAAAGAGAAAGAATTTTTAATAAACACTCACTTCTTGATCACACGCTAAACTTGATTCATTTCTTGATCACACGCTAAACTTGCTTCACTTACATGGCGATCCTGCCAGGCTTTATATCAGCCAGTCATAATCCCGCCAGGACAGTAGGCGAGAAGCAAATTTTATTGGCGTTGACAAGTGTTGCGGCCATATTTGGACTTCTTTTCGGCAAATGTTTTTGGATGAAACCTACAACAGCAAACAGAAGGCATCCGGAAGACTGGCAGCATAAGTATTTTTCGGCAAATATTTTTGAATGAACCCTCCAACACCAAACAGAAGACATCCAGAAGAAGCATAAAAAGGGTGGAATAACCATGGACAAACCATACATCCTGAAAAAAGAGACTGGCAGCTGGACATTGGCAGACATTATTTGTATAAACATACATTAGAAATTTGGTAGGCACGCCTCTACGGCCGCTAAGCTAAGAGCAATTTAATTTGCTTAGGAATTTTTTTATAAGCACATGTTGCTTAAAGTTTAACATTACAAACAAAAAATTAAAAATCAAGTTAGTATGCAAGAAATAAAAACCAAAGAAGAATTTGATAGAATTTTTAACAAGTGTCGCGATACTATCAAAGAGCTAATTGCCATTTCTGAAAAAATTTTAAAAGATCGTGACACCGAAAAGCAAGGGCCTACACCGATCACCATAGAGGAGTATCGGCGCAGGAATAAGCTTGTCAAAAAGGAGGAAACTCCCAAAATTCCTACACCCGTAATAATCCATAAAAGGAAACGAGGTGGTAGACAGGTTAGGAAGCGAAAAGAAATCGCTGAAGCTTTTAGGCTACTTAATTTAACCGTAGACATTAACCATAGGCAGAAACTAAAAGATAAAATTAAAATGTTAAGAAATAACTTGTAAATAAAAACAAACAAACTGAGTAAATTGGAGTGGTAAATATTATTAAATTTTAAATTTTTATTAAATACACGTTAAAAAGAAAAATTTTAAAATGGCATGGTGGAAAGTTGCACTTAACGGTATACTGATAGGAATAGCAGGGTACGATGTAGGTAAAGAAAGTTCAGCAGATCAAAAATCTGAAAATCGATTAGCCCAATACGAGCCACATCCTATTAGTGAACAGAAAGAAGAGATCACCGATAAATGGTTAACAATTTTTGCTTGTTTGGCTACATGTTTAATTGTCGCAATTGCAATTTTATTCAAAAATTATATAAAAAATAAGTTAAGACGATTGAACAATGTACAACAACGCATTTAAACGAAAAAAAAAAATTGTAAACTAAGATATGAATAAATGGCAGGAAATATATGATACCCTATATGAAGAAAAACTAAAAGCTGATAAATCTTACAAATGCATAAATAAAAATATTAATATAAAAACAGAAACTATCGTAAAGCATTTTAAGATAATTTTAGAAGCTCTAAATAGCATAGGACAGGTGATCAAAGCGGTAAATAACATACTTACCAAGGAACACCAAGTAGAGTCTTACCAATTTTTCTCTGCCGTAAGGGACAAACTAGTATCTTCTTTAGCAAGATACAATATAGAAGTCAATGTACCAACCACAGTAGAGGAAGACCTACAAATAGATTTCAATGCGCTTTTGGCAGAACGTGCTCAGAGCCCATTGATAGAAGAAAATATACCAAACCTTCAACAAATAGATATACCAGGTATAAGCGTCACAATGGTGCAAACGGTAGTTGAGTTCATTAAAACTGCTTCGTCAGTATTACCAGAGTTTGATGGTAAACCAGAAAACCTAAACAGTTTCCTAGATGCACTCGATATACTTGAACAAATCAAGGATACACACGAGGCATTGGCCATTACCATGATTAAGACCAAGCTAAAAGGCACAGCAAGAAATTTCATAAGCAACGAAAGCACAATAGAACACATCAAAACAAAACTCAAAACCGCGATTAAGGGTGAATCAGTAGAAGTTTTAACAGCTAAGCTCCTGAACATCCAGCAGCGTAGCAAAACTGCTAACCAGTACACTGCGGAAGTAGAAAAAATAACAAGGTCACTGGAAGGAGCGTATATCTCAGATGGATTAAAACCAGACTTAGCCACAAGATATGCAACACAGGCAGCAGTCAAAGCCATGTGCAAAAACTGCTCCAACACCCAAGTTAAGATGATAATGCAAGCGGGAACGTTCGCAACAATGAACGACGCAATCTCCAAATTCACAAACAGCTGTACCGAAATTACAGGCAGCTCTAACACAATTTTAAATGTACGACAACAAGGCCAATACCGAAGTAATTTCCGTGAAGGTTACAGAGGTAACAACTATGGGAACTACCAAGGCAGGAGATTCAGAACGCAACGAAGATACAACAATAACTTTAGACAAAACAACAATTCTCAGAGAGGAGCACAAGCACAGAATGGCAACAGACCCTACAGCCAGACACGTAATGTGCGCAGTTGTACCGAAACGGAAAACCAGGAAACTCCACTTCAAAATTAACAAAACGAAAAATATGCGTACTTAATCTAAACTTAAATAACTATATATCTACAAGGACATCGTTAAACAATTCATACTCAAATTTTTTAATTGATACTGGAGCCGATATCTCCATAATAAAAAAACAGCAAATAGATAATAAAGGAAAAATTAATACTGAACAAATCACAGATTTGAAAGGCATTGGTCAGGGAATAACTAGCACTTTAGGCACAATCAAAGCAGATCTAAAAGGCGATGACATTCTAATTTATCATAAATTTCATGTTGTAGAAGACAACTTTCAAATTCCATGCGATGGAATAATAGGACTAGATTTCATAAAGAAATACAATTGTATTCTAGATTACGGAAAAACAGAGGACAAACTAATTTTAAGACCATATGATTTTCCTCAAACAATAACAATGAATCTAACAAACTGTCTGTCCGTCAACACAATCACAATTCCATCTAGATCTGAAGTCATTAGACAAATTAAAGTAAATACCGATAACAAAAACATTTTTATCCCACACCAAGAATTATCTGAAGGCATTTTTATAGCAAATACAATCACAAACAAGGATCAAACTTTTGTTAGAATAATTAATACTACACATAAAAACACAACTATCCAAAATTACAAAATCCAGACCGAAAACTTAGATGATTACACACTAATTAAAACAGAAAAGCACAGTAAAAATGGCAACGATACAAAAAAATTAAAACGATTAACAAACAATTTTCCAAAATTCGTCAACCCTCAATTAACAACACTATGCACAGAATTTATAGACATATTTGCACTAGAAACCGAACCAATCACCTCCAATAATTTCTATAAACAGAAATTATATATGAAGGATGACACCCCAGTTTACATAAAAAATTACAGATTATCTCAAACCCAGAAGGGAGAAATCAGCAAACAAGTAAACAAGCTAATAGAAGACGATATAATAGAACCCTCCATATCGGAATATAATAGCCCAATCCTACTAGTCCCTAAAAAATCACTTCCAGGAAACACAGAAAAAAGATGGAGACTAGTAGTCGACTACAGACAGGTAAACAAAAAGCTAGCAGCAGACAAATTCCCACTCCCAAGAATTGATGATATTTTAGACCAACTTGGTAGAGCAAAATATTTTTCATGCCTAGACCTTATGTCAGGTTTTCATCAAATTGAACTACACCCAGATTCAAGGGATATAACTTCATTTACAGCCGAAAATGGCACATACAGATTCAAAAGACTACCTTATGGATTAAAAGTAGCACCAAATTCATTCCAAAGAATGATGACCCTAGCATTCGCAGGGCTCAAACCATCCCAAGCCTTCCTCTACATGGATGACTTGGTTGTATTAGGCTGTTCTGAAAACCACATGCTAAAAAATTTAAGAGATTAAGAGACGTGTTCTCCACTTGTAGAAAATATAATCTAAAACTGCATCCAGACAAATGTCTATTTTTCAACCAAGAAGTAACTTATTTAGGCCATAAATGTACAAACAAAGGAATATTGCCTGACCCAAGCAAATTTGAAACAGTTCAAAAGTATCCAACGCCAAAAACAGCAGATGAAGTTAAAAGATTCGTAGCCCTCTGCAATTATTACAGAAGATTTGTTCCGAATTTTGCAGAACATTCTAGAAAATTAACTAGGCTTTGTAGAAAGAATGTTTACTTCGAATGGACAGAAGAATGTCAAAAAGCTTTTGTCTACTTAAAGGAAGCATTGATTAGTCCAAAACTCTTGCAATACCCAGATTTTGAAAAAGAATTTTGCATAACAACAGACGCTAGTGGATACGCTTGTGGAGCAGTCCTGAGCCAAGAACATGATGGCAAACAGTTACCAATTGCCTACGCTTCAAGGTCCTTTACAAAAGGCGAAACTAACAAAGCTACAATAGAAAAAGAATTGGCCGCGATTCATTGGGCCATAACCTTCTTCAGACCATACGTATATGGCAGAAAATTCCTAGTTAAAACCGACCATCGCCCATTAACATACTTATTTTCAATGAAAAGTCCTTCCTCAAAGCTGACACGAGTAAGACTAGACTTAGAAGAGTACGATTTTGAAGTGGAGTACAAAGCTGGTAAAGAAAACCATATAGCGGACGCATTATCCCGCATAACTATAACAAATCTGAAAGACTTGTCAGTGGAAGCAAGCAGAATATTAAAAACAACCACCAGATCAGCAGCTAAAAATATCAGTAATAAAACTGAAATTAAAGAAAGTCACAAAGAGAACCCCAAAATATATGAAGCGCTAAATAAATTTGAAGTAAAAAGACTAGTCGAGCTCGTTTTCTCTCCTCCGAAATTATATTTCAAAAAAGGAAAGAAAATTTGTAGCAATATTGATACAAGCAACCTAATTGTTGAGGATAAGATTGACTTAGGACAATTCTTTACCAGGCTCGAAAACGAAGCCGGCAATTTAGGACTTGTACAAATACAGTTGACCTTAGGGGACAAATTGTTCAAAAATAATTATACTGCAGTAGGAAAATTTATTGAAATGGGTAATAAGATTCTCAAAAAGTTAACAATAGCACTAACCCCAGAGGTTATAGATGTGACAGATCCCGGGAAAATAGAAGAAATCCTGCAAAAATATCATGACGATCCTATTAGTGGTGGCCACCCAGGAATAAATCGCATGACAGACAAGATCAAGCAGAGATATAGCTGGCTGAATATGAAAAATGACATAAGAAAATATATAAAGAACTGCATCCACTGCAAGAAAAATAAAACAAATAAACACATAAAAGAGCCAATGACAATAACGGAGACACCTCCGAAGGCATTTGACATTGTACAAATCGATACAGTCGGACCATTACCGAAATCGATAAATGGAAACGAATATGCAGTTACCATTATATGCGATCTAACTAAATACTTGGTAGCGATTCCAGTCCCAAGCAAACACGCAACAACAGTTGCTAAGGCCGCGTTTGAAAATTTCATTTTGATTTATGGACGCATGAAATCAATTATGACAGACATGGGCACCGAATACAAAAACAGCTTATTCAAAGAACTTTGTAAACTACTAAAAATTGAGCATAAAACCTCAACACCCTACCACCATCAAACCCTGGGTACAGTAGAACGCAGTCACCGAACATTCAATGAATATGTACGCTCGTACATATCCAGTGACAAAGACGATTGGGATGAATACCTTAAGTACTTCGCGTATTGTTACAATACGACGCCATCTACCATACATAAATATTGCCCGTTTGAGCTCATATTTGGGAAAACTCCACCAAATTACGAATTTTTAGAAGAAAATAAAATCAGCCCACTGTACAATCACGAGGCTTATGACAAAGAAATAAAATATAGACTCCAGATAGCACAGCAGAGAGCTAGAAAATTAGTCCAAGAGGCTAAAGTAAAACAAAAGTTTAATTATGATAAAAGTAGTTATAGTAAGGAGATAAATATAGGAGATTTAGTATTAGTTAGAGAAGAGGCCTCCCATAAGTTAGATAGTAGATATAAAGGAAAATATAAAGTTAAAAGTATAGATATAAATAATAATTTTACATTAGTACCACATAACATAGGCGATAGTAAAAAACAAATAATAATTCATAAAAATAGACTTAAACCAGTATAACACCGTAGTAATAAAAAAAAAAAAAAAAAAAAAAAAAAAAAAAAAAAAAATTCTAAAATAAAGCACTCTAGATTACTCAAAGTAATATATGTAAATATGCACACGAACACACATAAACAAAGTCAGTATGTTGAAAAAAAAAACAAAACACAAAAGGTTTGTAAACACTCCACTCATAATGATACAAATATACACATAGAAAAAAAATATTCAAAAAAATATATATATATGTACGCGCAAAGCGAATGTAACCAAATAAACAAACAACGCGAGCAATATCAAAAAATTATGTACAACAAGAAATTACAATAAAACACAAAAAGCACTTATTAATAGTCATATCCAATTTCAACCAATTATATATGACTATTCTTAAGGTGGATGGTGTAGTGTGACGAACAGGCTGTTGACTTCAGAATATTTCGTCACAATAAACAAACACTACTGACCTAGATAAATCATGAACTCAGCGGGAGTTCAACTTCACTAGCACATGCCGCATATTTGGTTACATATGACAGCACTTGATCGCAAAATGCTGACGCTAGACATTTCCACATATTATACATATTTACACATTAGGAAAGTAGTTTGTAAGTATTAGTGTTTAAGCTTATACGTGTAAGTCAATAATTTGTATAAAAAGAGAAAGAATTTTTAATAAACACTCACTTCTTGAACACACGCTAAACTTGATTCATTTCTTGATCACACGCTAAACTTACTTCACTTACACTATGAGGGCAGATTTATTTGGAATTGCGATGGTAATGAGGAATTTTGTTAATTCGCAGATTATAGTTAAAGCATATTCATTTCCGTGAAATGATTTAGGGAAGGGGCCTATTGTGTCAATTTGCACGACATCAAAAGCTCTAGCTGGCGTGTTAGTTTTTATAAGAGGTTCAATATGGTTTTTGCCATATTTATTTTCTTTGCATTTCTCACATTTTCGGATATAGGCCTTCACGTCTGAAGTCATGTTCTTCCAAAAATATGTTCGTCGGAGTTTTGATAAGAATCGTGTGAATCCCGGATGGCCTCCGAATACGGGATCGTCGTGATATCTTTTTAATATTTCAAGTTTTTGTGTGGGCGAAGTGATTTCGATTATTTTTGGTGTTATAGCTATCGTTACCGTTTTCAAAATTTTGTTGCCTATATTTTTAAATTCCTCAATGTCGACATATCTAAATAAATTATCGTTGATCGCGATCTTCATGCTTTTAAAGTTTTTATTGCCAACTATTTTTTCAAGTTTGGGAAATAATTGCGCTAGTTCAATCTTCCCATAAGCAATAAATTCTTTAGCAGATATTTCATATATTTTCCTTTTTCCATGGAATAGTGTTAAATGCGAGGATTCGAGTAATTTTGTATATCTATTTTTATTTACGGTGCACCTGTTCATAATTAATTTAAGGCACGGTAACTTTTTCACTTCGTGTGTCGTAATTGTGTTGTAAACTTTTTCCTTTAAGTTGGTAGTCGTGTGTGTTGTCCTCTCTTCTGTATTCGGAAATGCAATTTTGGTTTTCGACCGCGTTGATACTTGTCGGATGGTCGAATTTGCTTCCGTAATTCCTTTGATATGTCCAAAATCAATGCGAGATAAGGCGTCTGCACCACAATTATCTCTTCCTTTGATGTACTCGACCTCGAAATCAAATTCTTCAAGGTCAAGTCTCATTCTGGTGAGTTTGGACGATGGGTTCTTCATGGCAAAAAGATAGGTAAGTGGTTTATGGTCACTTTTGATCCGAAATTTCGTACCATAAATATAGGGTCTGAAAAAGTTGATTGCCCAGTGTATGGCCGCCAGTTCTTGTTCTATTGTTGACTTATTACTTTCGCCCTTTGTAAAGGCTCGTGATGCATAAGCAACTGGTAATTGCATTCCATTGTATTCCTGGCTTAATATGGCACCACAGGCTTCCTTGCTAGCGTCAGTGGTGATGTAAAATATTTTTTTAAAATCTGGGTACTGGAGCAAGGGCGGTTTTAGGAGTGAGCTTTTCAGATACTGGAATGCTTCGTCGCATTCTTTGGACCAAATGAAAACAGTATTTTTTCTTGTTAGCTTTGAGATGTGTGTTGAATAGTGAGCAAAATTTTTAATGAAGCGTCTATAATAATTACAAAAGGCAACGAACCGTCTTGCCTCATCGGCATTTTTCGGCGTTGGGTAATTTTTTATTGCCTCATGTTTTGTTTCATCGGGCAATATACCGTTTGCAGTGCATTTATGCCCGAGGTAAGTTACTTCATGGCGGAAGAATGTACACTTATCTGGGTGTAGCTTTAGATTACATTTTCTGCAAATGTCAAAGACATTTTTTAAGTTATCAAGCATATGTTTTTCTGAACAACCGATGACGACTAAGTCGTCCATGTAGAGAAACACTTGAGACGGTGACAGTCCTGAAATGAATTCGGAGCTATTTTCAGGCCAAAGGGCAACCTTTTGAATCTGAATGAGCCCTGGCTTGTTGAAAACGACGTAATATCCCTCGAATCCTTGTCCAACTCGATCTGATGGAATCCAGACATGAGATCTAGGCATGAGAAGTATTTCGCTCGTCCTAGTTGGTCTAAGATATCGTCAATCCGAGGCAGTGGATATTTGTCAGCTACTAACTTTTTATTTATTTGTCTATAGTCAATGACCAATCTCCATCGTTTTTCAGAGGAGTTTGGTAGAGATTTTTTAGGCACTAGTAAAATTGGACTATTGTACTCTGATGCAGATGGCTCTACTATATCATCCTTGATTAACTTGTCTACTTGCCTTATTATTTCTCCTTTCTGTGAGTGTGGTATCCTATAATTTTTTATGTAGACTGGCGTTGCATCTTTCAATTTCAGTTTTTGTTTATAAAAGTTGTTTGAAGTTATTTTATTCGAGTCTAATGCAAATATATCCGTGTATTCCTGGCATAGGCTTTTTAGTTTGTCTTTAACGAATTCTGGAAAATTTTTAATGAGTCTCCTTAACACTTCGGTTCTGTGGTTCGGAGCTCTTAAAATATTATTTTCGACTATATGATAGTTGGATAGACTTTCCGACTTTAAATTTAAGCTTCTTATTGATACCTCTTTATTGGTCGTATTTATGAGCCTTACGAATGCGCTTTTTGTTGATATTAGGGTATTTGCAATGAAAATGCCTTTTTGAATTTCTTGATTTGGTATGACTAAGCTATCCTCGTTAGAGTTTATTTGTATTTCTCTGACGACTTCTGATCTTGCTGGCAAGGAAAAAATGTGATTTGGGGTACTGTATGATATATTAACAAAAATTTTTTTCCATTAATTGGCTGTACTATGAGCCAATTTGTTTTACTAGTGTAATCTAGTACGCAATTATACTTTTTCATAAAGTCTAATCCCAGTATCCCGTCGCAGGGTACAGGAAAGCTTTGATCTACTACTTGAAAGTTATGATTGAGCCAATAATTATCTATAATGAGGTCACCGTTGACGCTTCCCTTAGACGTTATTGTACCTTCTCCTACCCCTTTGATAGATGTGGTCAGGTTAGTGTTAATTTCAGTATTTTTCCTTATGACGTCATCCTTAATTATAGAGATGTCCGCTCCTGTGTCTGTTAAAAAGGTTTGTTTATTTATTGTAAATGAAGTCGAGAAACAAGCGAAGCTGCTCATATTCAGGGACAAATAAAAAATTCCGTTTGCCCCTATATCTGAGTGTGATCCCCCTGCGTAGCGGGCAGGGGGGCGTCTGAGTTTCCCGACTCATGTGAGGTAACTCGTATTTGTCCCCTTTGGTTGGGTATATTTCGGTGGCCATTATTGTTATAACCCCGGTTGCGCTGGTTGTTACTATAACGGACCCTGTCTTCATTATAACTGCCTCCACGGTTACTGTTGTAGTTATAACGGCCGCGGCCACGTCCTTGGCTACGATTTTGACCTTGGGGAGAACTGAAGTTATTGTGGTAGAATATAATGTTACTGGTGGGGGAGTCTGTGCTTGCGCCGATAAATTTCGCGATAGCCTCGTTTCTGTTAGTGAACTGGCCACTTTCCATTATTAATTTTATTTTATCGTAATTGGAGTTTCTAGATAGCGCTTTTACTGTTACTTGGGTAGTATACTTCTGGGCTAGTTCGCCACTGAGCCCCTCAGAAATATACGCTCCTTCAAGCTTAGTGCAAAGGGTATTTATTTCGTCGACGAATTGGTTTGCCGTTTTGTTGCCTTGTTTTATATTTAAAATTTTGGCAGTTATTAATTCAGTCGACTCCCCTTTCACCGCGGATTTCAGTTTATCGATAATTTTGGCAAGTGTGTCCTCGTTAGTTATTAATTGCCGTGCGCCGCCAGCCAATTTAGTCTTGACTAGTTGCACAGCCACTGCTTCATGCTCATCTTTGAAAGTATCAACGAGATTTATAGCATCAATGAATCTGTTCAAAATTTCTGGCTTTCCATCGAATTCGGGCAAAATTTTTGCTCCCAAACTTAAAACCGTGGAAGCCATGATATTGACTTTTCGCTTCTTTCCAATATCTTCCGTTTCTTTATCTTCTCCTTCACCTTCGTCTGCCTCACTTTCCTCTGTTTCCTCAATATTGCTGTCAACTTCACATCTCAGTGTAAGGGGGATTTTAATGTTAATATTATGCCGTTGAAAGGCTTTTAAGAGTTGGTCCCTTAGTTTTAGAAATATCTGGTCTGCTGATTCTCTGTGTTGGGATGTGTACCTATCGTAATGCCTATGTAGTATAGCTCTAACCTTGTTAAATTTCTCTATTAAAATTTTTGTATGCTTTTCCCTGGTTTCCACTTTAATAGTCCTGTTTTGTGTCATACATTTGTATGAAAGTCTAAACTCCTGGGTTGGTGGTTTAATTTCGTTCAAAATCTCTTCCCATTGCATACTAATTATTGTCCGTGACTTTTTCTTTAACTAGTGTTGCTACATTATTTTGTTGTACTCGTATTTATTAGCATTGGAATTTACTTTTTTTTTTGTTATAGTTTACTTAAAAGTAAAGAACATACTTAATTAAAAAAAATTATCTATTAAGGTGTTGGTACGATCTCACCCCACTGTGCTGCTGTTGTTAGTGTCGTTGGTTGCCGGACTCAGATGATTGATGTATTCCTTGTATTAACCTCTGTACCTAACGGCATGGGCTTCTTGCACCGTTAGGTCGTAATTTACTTATTGTGTTCAAAGAATAGTATTATCCTCTGTACCCAACGGCATGGGCTTCTTTCACCGTTAGGTCGTAATATTTGTGTTGTATGGGGATCACTGTGCGGTGGTTCGGAAGACTAAGTCACTTCACTTCACCTTTATGTGACTTGTTAGACTTGTTCTGCCCTGTTTCGAACGTCCCTTTTTATTTTATTCACGTAGCACTTAATTAGTACGTACACCATAGTCAATATTGCCATTATCAATAATAGTTCAGTGGCGCTGACTTGCTCTATATTATAATTTGTTTTATTTTTACTTGTTTGTACATCTTCGTCGTATTTAACGATTTTTGTTTGTTCTTTTTTTTTACTTTCCGTATTGGTGTCTTTTCCTATTTCGTAGCCAGTTATGGCTATCATGATAGATGTAAGCACTGGTTTCCACCACGTCATTTTCGCGGGTAAAAAAAAAGGAAACTACTTCAATTCAAATATTGTCATTATGATTTTTGTTTTTCACTACAATAAACAGCTATTTCAATTCAGATATTGTCTTTATGATTTTTGTTTTTCCCTACCGTAAGCACTCCTGGCAGGATCGCCATGTTACGAACGAAGCGTAGACGAGTGAATTCTCGATTGTAAAGCTTTCTTTATTCTGTATGTTCTTATATTTATAACTTAAAGCTAATAAGTAATGCATGGTCATGACTAATACCATGATTGGTGTGAATGGACAAGGGTAATCCGAGTGCACATACGCTGACCGTTAATTAGGTCAGTAAATAGGTATTTAATATCAACATACCGAAAGTGCATTGCACTGACAATGAGTTGAGCAATGTGAGATGGTTTAGAGTTAAATGACTCAGGCAATATTGTTATATTGCGAAAGTGCAATTGTGCTGAAAACCGTTGTCCATTACATGTGGAGTTCCTCAAGGATCTGTTCTTGGTCCTCTTCTGTTTAGTATGTTTGTTAACGATATATTCTCTGTGTGTCAGTATGTCACTGTCCATGCCTATCCTGATGACATTCAGTTGTATTTGTCTAGTCGTGTTTATTTAGTTGAGCATTTGTGCTTTAAAATAAACAGTGACCTATCAGCGATATCGGGATGGGCTCAGAAGAACTGTCTCTGTCTTAATGGTTCTAAATCATCTGTATTGTCAATATGTTATAGTGCTGTGCATGTGGAAGATATTCCCACACTCTTTGTTGACAAGAGTGGTCGCACAGTTACTGAAAAGATTAAAAACCTGGGGTTTATTCTCAACTCCTTTTTAAGCTGTTCGGACCACATAAATAAAGTTTGAGTAATGTGTACTCCGTTTTGCGCAGATTAAGAATGTCGGATTCCTTCACGCCATTATAAACTCGTAAAAAGTTACCTTTACAATAAATTATGCCACATATTACATATTCTGAACTAGTGTACAATAAAATGGATTCTATCTAATCCCATAAAATCCTTGTTCTTTTTAATAATGCTACGCGTTGTGTCTACGGCTTAAATAAATATGATCACATGTCAGAAAGGAAAAACAAACTTTTAGGATGCAGTATTTTAGATGATTTAGCTGCCAGAAACTGCATATTCATGTTTCAAAACAATTCAAAACGCCGATCTAATAGACATCATAACCTAATTCTTCCGAAGTGATCAGATTTGTCCTCATCAAGGTTGTTCTTCGTTAATGCTGTGAGACTCTGAATCTAGAAAGGGAGTGATGAATCGGTATAACTATAGGATGGTTATAAATGATTATTTAGTGATAGTGGATGAATGTAATAGCGTTCGAATTTCCTATATATTCCATATCTCTCTTTCTTCATCTTTTATCTTACAAATCGGTGTTAAAGTTAATATATAAGTCAACTGTAGATGTATTTAGTAATAAGTATTGCCACTCCTTGTTATATGTAATGATCTCTTGTCAAATTTATACATTTAAGATCATTTTGTAATGGCCTATCCGTTGATGTACTAAAAAATATGAATTCTTAACGATACAGCCAAATATTGTTTAATAAATAAATGTAAATGTATTTTTGGCAGGCGTCATTGCTGATTAAGGCTGGGTCGCGGCGCCAATTTTTTGACGTTGATACCATGCAGCCAGCGCCATAGCCGGTATCAGCGCAGTGCGTTAACGCAATTGCGTTAGGTGCTTTTTTGGTGCAATGATACCATATTACTAGTGGCGCAGTTTATGAGATATCACCAAAAAGTAATACAAAGCGTTTGGATGGGGTATCTAAAGACACGTATTCATGCCAGGATAAAGAACCCGAAAGGCGGAGTCAAACTTTTTTTGCCCAGTGACGCCAACACCGGTATCAGCGCAATTTCGTGAAGACGCGCAGCGTTACACAGCCTTATTGCTGATGTAGTTGTTGTTGTTATTAACAGTGCTTCGCCCTGCCTAATGGGCACGATTACTCTAAGAATCGTCATCAAGCTCTTTACGGTAGTCCAAGAAAACGCGCAGTTTCAACAGGGTTGGACCAGAGTGATATTGTTGTTAAAAGAGTAGGTTCAATTGAACTGGAAAATAGATGTTTGGTATCATGAGAGGACATACCACATGCAGGGCACGTATTTGGTATGGTAGGGTTCAGTCTAGATAAGTAAGAGTTTAACCAATATCCAGAACGAAGTTTTGTTGGATGACTATAGTCTCCCTCGGAAGAATACGCTCCTTATCAGCTGTTTCAGGTGGTTCGATGCCAATTACGGGGTTCACAGGAAGAGATCTGAGGGATATGTCTACCGACTCGGTATGGAGGTCATTTACAGCCCGCCTATGGTTACGCAGATCAAACGGCAAGGTAATGTGGTGCCAGATCTCATCATAGTGTTTACGGAGATGTTTGCTTATGTGTCTAGGTGACGGTTTGGATGGATAGGTTTGTAGCAGTTCAGTTAAAAAAGGTATGCTTAACAGTTCTGAGCGCTCGCGAACATTGAGCATTTGGGCCTCCTGATAAAGGAGAGACTAGGATGACATAAGCAGACATCCAGCTTGCAACTTCCTCCAGTTGGTGTCAGCAAGGTTGGCCGACCATATGGGTGCAGCGTAATCAATAATCGTTCGGCCAATAGCCTTATATGTAGCTGGAAAGGTCTCGGAGGTAACAGTTAATCCTCGTGCAGAGTTCGTCAATGAAGGGGCACTTACCCGAAGCCATAATCGTGCAGTCGTCAGCGTACAAGATACAATGGAGACTCCGTCTGGTGGGGGGGAAGCCTCGAAATGTAGAAATTAAACAAAAAAGGGGATAGGACACCACCCTGCAACACCCCTTGTTTGATTCTTCGTGGTCTAGATTTCTTGTTCTTAAATTTGATTGACGCCTGCCGACCGTTGAGGAAGTTAGCGGTCCACCTTTTTATATCTGCATACACGCTATAGAATATCTGCGTCGTTATGATGTTCAAGGCGGATGTTGTGCCATGTCAGTTCTGGAAACCATGTTGGTGTTCAGACAAGTGCAAGTTTTGCAGTGTAATATGGGAGCAAAACGGTCTTCAATAACTTCGCAACCGGCGACAGGAGAGATATCGGAGGATATGATTCTCCTTGGTTCGCCGGCTTCTCTGGTTTTAGAAGGGGGACCACAACCGCTTGTTTCTAAATCTCTGGAATGACGAAAGTGGTTAGCGAGAGGTTAATTAGAGCCGCAAAATACATCTGTTGGTGTGGGTAGGGCAGCGAAGGAGCGCTCTGTATAGTCCGCAAAACGGTCCCAGGCTGCTTTGCTGAAATTGATGAAAGTCCTTCGTTCTTAGGTTGCGAAGTCCGTCTGTCGCTCGATTGAGAGTATAATTGGCAGGTGGTCGGATGCCAATATCAAAATCGGCGCTTAAAATTGCTTGCCACTCTGGTGGGGGCGTCTCCGTTTACTGTACAGAATACCGGTCATCTATTTGTTTCGCAAGTACATTCCATCTGCTGTCCACTGGCAGATTGAAGCGCCAGAGATCGTGATGTGCGTTGAGGTCGCCGAGGATTAAACGGTTATCACCTCTTAGCAATGCACTTATATCAGGGTGATATTCCCTCGGGCAATAAGCTACAGGGGGTATGTAGATGTTGATCATTTGCAGATCGGCATCGCTTGACCAGACCATTATACCTTGGCATTCTACGGTAGAGTCCCTCGTGTCGATGTCAGGAACAAATAGATTATATTATACAGTGTGGTGTGTTATGAACGGGAGACCACCCCCATTACCGCTGGGATGGTCTTTCCATGTGCTTTATACCATCACAAGTTCGTAAGTCTGATCTTGTGATCAGTTTCGTCTCTTGAATAGCAGCGATTCATGGCCCCATGTTGGCGAGCGAGGCAGCCAAGAGCTATTATTTTGTGAAAAAAAAACGTCGAAAATACCGAGGCCTATCAAAAGAGAGAGAGTTTCTTCTTTCTAGTATTTGTATCTTGGAATGTACTGCAAAGGTAGGTAAATTATACCTGATATCGAATACGAGGTTCATTGGAGGAGACTTATTTTTTCGCATTCCTAATCGAAGGTTATTTTTCCAACGATTTTCGAGCAGTTAAGCAAGCTGGGCGATTACTCTGTAGTTCTATTCGAAAGGCTGATCTATTCGAAAGCAAAAAACGATTCTAATACACATAGGCACTCTGTAGTTCGTTCGAATTTACTTTAGAAAATATTACATAAGAGTAGGCATATTACATAAGAGTAAGCAAAATACAAAAACACATTGTATAAATCTTAAGTCCTCGCACAACTCATTTTATCTATTTTATTTTTATTAAATTATTTTTATTTATTATCGGCCTTTATTTGTAAAATATTAAGAAATTCACCGAGCTCTAGGCCATACATATATATAAATTAAAAATACCAAAAATTATTGTTTTTGTATATATAATATGTATATATTTGTCCGTATGATTTGTCGATATTTCGACTACATTCTGTAGTCATCTTCAGGACTGAAAGACAATGATAAATACATGTATTAAAACCTTAAAAACATAAAACATAAACTTCATATATTTAAACTTACACTCTTGAGTGCACCAGTTCGACTAAATTACCATTTCTAACAATAGATAAGTTGAAGCGAAAATGAAGAACAAAAAATGTATAAACAACTAAAGTACCGTATTTGTAAACAAACTTTAGCAATAACAACAATACTTAAACTAAAAACAGCAGGTAAGTGATACTAACATATTGACATTGGGACGATTCTCTTCTCACGAGCCACTATTGTTACATATCAATTTCCTATAGGCTGATGCGCATTTTTCGGTATCTGCTTTAAAATTCATTCGTTGATCTTTTGGCGTATTAATTATATGTAGCATCTCCAGTGTATACCTTTTGTTATAATGTCTCTCTTGTTGGATTATTGCTACGTTTTCTAAATCCGGAGAGTGTCCGTTGGCTCGGCAATGTTGGGTTAGCGCAATTTTGTTATCATTAGAGTGGTCCCTATTTTTTAAATTCGTTTTATGTCCGGAAATCCTTGTTTTTAATTTGGATTTAGTAGTCCCTACATATACTTGACCGCGTAAGTGGGACCCGTCGCCGTTACATGGGATTTTGTAAATTACATCGGATTTCTCAAATTTATCAATTTTGTCCTTAGTGTTGCTAAATATTTGTTGTACAGTGTTGTTATAAGTGAATGCCATTTGAAATCTTTCATGATCATACATTTTAGAATATTTCAATCTGTTGGACAGACCAGGGACATATGTAGATGTTTTGTATATTTTATTTTTGTTGTTATTTGATCTGTTGGTGTTGGATTTTTCAAAATAATCCCTTATATACCGATTTATCAAATGCACCGGGAAGTCGTTAAATTTCAGCGTTCTTACAATATTTTCTTTATTTTTGCTATGAAATATTTCATCACTGATGGTCAAAACTCTTCTAATAAAATTTTTTGCCGTGTTTACTATGGTTGGTTTACTGTGCTTCGAGTGGAAATTGATTAATCTGCCTGACGCCGTAGGCTTTTTGTACCAGTCGAAGAATAATTTATTGTTTTTTCTTACAACCAAAGTATCCAGAAAAGGTAATTGTCCATCCTTTTCCACTTCATGGGTAAAATTAATTGATCTGTTATAACTGTTTAAAGTAGCCAACATATCTTCTACAGAATCATTTTTTACAATGGCAAACAGATCGTCGACGTATTTCGTCAGAAAGCGTGGTTTATTAGACGAATCTTCTTCAAATTTACATAATAATTCCTCCATCACAATGTCTGCAATGACAGGTGATGCTGGTGACCCCATTGGCATTCCCGACCGTTGCTCATATATTTTGTTATTAACTTTGAAATAGCGGTTTTCTTTTATGCAAAAACGTACAACTTCCATAAACAATTCTTTCGTTATATTTGTGTGGGTTTTTAATATGTTCCATTTTCAAATTTTTTCAAAGTTAATAACAAAATATATGAGCAACGGTCGGGAATGCCAATGGGGTCACCAGCATCACCTGTCATTGCAGACATTGTGATGGAGGAATTATTATGTAAATTTGAAGAAGATTCGTCTAATAAACCACGCTTTCTGACGAAATACGTCGACGATCTGTTTGCCATTGTAAAAAATGATTCTGTAGAAGATATGTTGGCTACTTTAAACAGTTATAACAGATCAATTAATTTTACCCATGAAGTGGAAAAGGATGGACAGTTACCTTTTCTGGATACTTTGGTTGTAAGAAAAAACAATAAATTATTCTTCGACTGGTACAAAAAGCCTACGGCGTCAGGCAGATTAATCAATTTCCACTCGAAGCACAGTAAACCAACCATAGTAAACACGGCAAAAAATTTTATTAGAAGAGTTTTGACCATCAGTGATGAAATATTTCATAGCAAAAATAAAGAAAATATTGTAAGAACGCTGAAATTTAACGACTTCCCGGTGCATTTGATAAATCGGTATATAAGGGATTATTTTGAAAAATCCAACACCAACAGATCAAATAACAACAAAAATAAAATATACAAAACATCTACATATGTCCCTGGTCTGTCCAACAGATTGAAATATTCTAAAATGTATGATCATGAAAGATTTCAAATGGCATTCACTTATAACAACACTGTACAACAAATATTTAGCAACACTAAGGACAAAATTGATAAATTTGAGAAATCCGATGTAATTTACAAAATCCCATGTAACGGCGACGGGTCCCACTTATGCGGTCAAGTATATGTAGGGACTACTAAATCCAAATTAAAAACAAGGATTTCCGGACATAAAACGAATTTAAAAAATAGGGACCACTCTAATGATAACAAAACTGCGCTAACCCAACATTGCCGAGCCAACGGACACTCTCCGGATTTAGAAAACGTAGCAATAATCCAACAAGAGAGACATTATAACAAAAGGTATACACTGGAGATGCTACATATAATTAATACGCCAAAAGATCAACGAATGAATTTTAAAGCAGATACCGAAAAATGCGCATCAGCCTATAGGAAATTGATATGTAACAATAGTGGCTCGTGAGAAGAGAATCGTCCCAATGTCAATATGTTAGTATCACTTACCTGCTGTTTTTAGTTTAAGTATTGTTGTTATTGCTAAAGTTTGTTTACAAATACGGTACTTTAGTTGTTTATACATTTTTTGTTCTTCATTTTCGCTTCAACTTATCTATTGTTAGAAATGGTAATTTAGTCGAACTGGTGCACTCAAGAGTGTAAGTTTAAATATATGAAGTTTATGTTTTATGTTTTTAAGGTTTTAATACATGTATTTATCATTGTCTTTCAGTCCTGAAGATGACTACAGAATGTAGTCGAAATATCGACAAATCATACGGACAAATATATACATATTATATATACAAAAACAATAATTTTTGGTGTTTTTAATTTATATATATGTATGGCCTAGAGCTCGGTGAATTTCTTAATATTTTTATTAAATAAAATTTAATTTTTTTTAAATATGTAAGTGCTTCTAATCTCAAATTCTTTTTCTTTTTTGAATTTATCCAATTTTTTACCTAACATTCTTTATTTATTTTCTGTTATCAGCGATTGCTTAACTCTTTCTGCTATAAATATGATTTCTTCATAAAAAAAACTTATTTGTTTTATTATAATCATAAGTAAATGCATTTTTGTGAATTTCTGTTTACTAAATTGCTGTCGAATAGAATTTTCTAATTTTCGACCATGTTGGTATATGTTTTCTAAATAGTAAAAAATTATCTAGCACTAGTAGTGGGACTAGTTTCGAAAAATATTCGAATAAACGAATAAAAATATTCGTTTCAAAAAATTCGCTTAGTATTTATTCGAATAATTTATCCGTTTATTCGAATAGTTTTATTGAAATATCGTCAGTATTTCTGGACATAACACACTCCAGCACTTTTTCGAAGACGCATTATGTTTGATTACAACAACCACATGGAATTGACAGACAATTTTCGACTTTAATTACACATTTCTCTTGACAGAAATAAATAACCGAAAATGCGCTTTCGGATTATTGATACAAAACGCGTTTTTTGGTACATTTTTGGCCGTGTTTTAGCAGTTTAGCCAAAGGAAACAAATACCAAAATTTTTTTTATCAATTTTAATTCATTTTAATCTTGGCCACGAAATTTTTATTTTAACATAAAGTTACATTTCCCAATATATTTAACTCTCAGGTATTGTGTACCATGTCAAGTGTGATATCTTAGACATACACTACAAAATTCCGAAGAGACGTGGTCACCTGTGTTTTTATATTCTATATTGGTCTGATCCTGCATCTCTTTCTACTATTTGTTAGAAGATAGGAATTCACTTTGTACCGGATGCGCCGCCATAGTGCCTTTGACAGATAACATATCACACTTGTTTTGATACAAAATGCTCTCAGGTATGTATTTTTTTTTAATTTTTATGCTAAGATATTTCAAACGTATCTCCAATTTATCTTTGTAAGTTTGCATCAAATTTGTTATTTTTGCTGGACTTCCAATTTTATTTCGGAACATTAGAAACGATGTTTATTGGGTACAGAATACTTGCATGTAAAAAAGTATTTCTTTGTGCTCTTTATGTTCGATTGTATTATAATACAGGTTTAATGAGCACTTCCACCAAAAGAATCCAATTTCGAATGGTTCACTGAAATTTTTGGCACCATGAAAGACATTCTTCGAAGATAATATGTCTTGCTTACATATATTATTTGGTGCATAGGTATAAACATTTAAAAAACGGTTAAAATTAGCTAAACTCTGCTACAAATGTAACAATTTCTTATATCCATCTACACAAACTTTAAATTTTACTCTGAAATGCCATCAACAAGCATCGAAATAGTTTTCTGTCATGAAAACATTCATTTCTTATCATTATTACTACTATCACTATTATATAAGACAATATGTACCTCAAAATATTCCCCTTCTACCACATTCAGCTCTCTGTCATTATTTGCTTTACCGTTATAAATAGCTTTGGCAATCTTAACGTTTCTTGATTGAAGGCGTGTAAGCCAAACAACATCGCTTTTCGCTGTCTGTCTTGATTCATTGGATTTCGTTTGTGGAAGTGGTATATATGGCATCTCCTTATCTACTGACCAATCTGGAGACCAATCATCGTAAAAAATAGGATGGTATGATCCGTTTTTGTTTTCAAAATGTTCTTTTGCCATTGTCCAATTTTTGCCAAGGGACATCCATAAATCAATATCTGTAGCGTTCAAACAACCAGATAAAAATTTTATAGTTCCATGAAGTAAAAGCGGATTGATAACTTTTTCTGGTATTTGGGCACCAGCATGCACATCGTTACAAACATTCACAATAGTATGCAGTGAGATGAATAAATGGGAAATCGGCTCGGATGCATTGGTGAAAAATGTATTTAACCTCACAACATAGTTAATTGCCAACTTCAGTTTAGCAAGAATGTCGTGGAACTCGCTTACGGTTGGCGGACAGGAACGTAGTATTAAAAGTCCCTCACCATGGGAACTATGCTGATTTTGTCGTAATTTCAGTTCACGCAGTGCCTCTCCAACATATAGCAGACGTGCAACAAAACGCTCGATGTCTTCGAAACAGTGATTGAGAACTTGAATGGCATGTGCATCGTTCTCAATGGAAAAATCACTCTTTTCGATAGGGACTGAATCAGACGCCAGTGAGATTTTACACTCTTGGAGAATAGCGTGAGGGGTGTTTTCGGACTTTGCTGCCTTAAGGGGGCGCGAATTTCGATCAATTGTCACCACATTGCCGGAATGCAAAAGCTTCAAATCTTCGACCAAAGACACAGCTGGAACATTTGTAACCTTAAAGAAAACAATGAAACGAGGATAAGTAAAAAAATAAAGCACACTCTATGTTAAAGTAGTAAACTTGGTCACGCTCTGACTCAATCGAATAAGAAGTAAATACTCATTTTTGTAATGAAATCGGTTGGCTTATTTCTTAACGCATGTGGAGTTATTGGAGACTGCAGAAGTTCAGATGGTTTATTCATGAAGGAGAAACAATCGTTTTCTAAACACAACCCGCATTATGATCTTCATAAGGATGGCTTTCATGGAAATTTTACGCGGTTGCTGCTACAATACTTCGCCCTTGCTAGTCGCCACTTTCCTTACTTATCAAAGTCATCAACATCTTCTAACTGAAGTCCCAGGAACCTGGCGGACTGGGCCACTCTTTGCATGTAAGCTTCACAGACGATAATAGGCGGTCTAAATTGAGGAAGAGAGCAGAACTCTCTCTAGGGTCTTCACTACTGCTGAAAGGAGAGATATCAGGTGATACGACTACCCTTCTTTAGTATGGGACCACTTTTCTCTGCTTAAATTTTTCGGGAGTGACAATAGTGATTTTAGACAAATAGAAGACAGAAGTATTTGACCCCCTTATCACCAAGAAGTTTTAACAGCGGCGTGGATATACCGTATAGGAATATAGATTTGAAGCCTTTAGACTTCTCCACCTCTATAGTAGACTTATTTCCTTGTCAACCGGAAGATGCACTGTATATTGTGGGTAGGAACAGTTTGCGCATTTCTGCGGATTTGACTTAAAGTTGTGGCGCTAAGGCTTTCGAAATTTTGTCACAAGGTTTCGTCTGTTTTGACAAAGATTTGACTGTAGACAATAATTTGCCAACACCAGCAGAGATGTTTTAGGATCTTAAGATGCTTGGTTTGAGGATCGCCAGGGTCGAAATATCGCACATAATCACGCTCATTTGGGACGAATTTTTTGATTCTCCCTGACGCAGAGACGGAGCTTTCTGTGTATTCAGGAAAGCCCACCATACCAGCTTTATTTAAGTTGTGACGAAGTCGTACGTATAATCGATAGAGAGGATAATTACAAATGATCCGATGCAATAGGTCGAGAGTCAACGCAGTTTATAAGACACCAGCAGAGTAGCCGACATCCTTCGGGTATAAATAAAAGCAACACTATATATATACCTTACCTTAAACCACATCCAAATAAAAATAAGTTACTTCGTGTTAGCAATTGCGTTTTTAAATTCATTCAAAGTAAAGATGTATAAACATACAAATTATTTGGACTACCGACTCGTGAATACCCGACATATAACCCATGCGTAAAGCAAGGTTATTCGAGCTGAAGGCCAACCACTTTTAATGTCTGACCTTGCGATTTGTTGATAGACATAGCGAAGCTAAGTCTTAGAAGAAATTTAAGTCTCTTAAAAGGAAATGGGAAATCTGTCGGAATTAAAGGGATTCTTGGTATAAATACATTTTCACCTTTGTCACAACCTGCTATAATTATTGGTTCAATTATATGTCCCACCATTTTTTTCACATTAATCTTGTACCATTGCAAAGTTTAGGTGGGTCAAGATTCCGCAAAAAAATAACAAGTGCTCCTTCTTTCAGAATCAGCCTGTGAGGTGGAGGTCCGCCAGGCTCAAGAGAATTCAAAAACCCTGTGGGATAGTTAACAGTGTCCTCATCGCTTAAGCTGACATCGACAGATTTGTATATTCGCTCGGTTCCTGGTAGTTGTTGCAATAAATCAAAGCTTATGCTGTAGGTGCCAAGATAACTCTCTCACACAACCAGTTACAAACTCTGAGGTTACTATTTAGGTTTTCAAAAACTTTAATTTTGAACTCTTCAATAGTTCTTATAATGGTGGTAAAATCGCTAAGATTAATATTACCTTCGGAATCAGTTTCCAGCTCTTCATTGCCAAGCTTCAGTCAATCGGATGCAAATTTATCCGACGACTGATCTCTAAATAAATGCTTTCTCATATTTGTACGGAGCTTGTACTGTGTTATGATTTGCCATAAATGCGACGACTTTAAACACGCCTTCATTTCATAATCGCATTTTTTGCAGGGTATTATCTAAATTTGCGAACAATAACAACCAAACTCAATGTTTAGAGGTTTCAGGAGCTTTTGAAAGTTGCTTATTTTAAAATACGTTGTTATTCTAAATGCAAACTATTATAATTTTTAAATAAAATTTTACGTTTTAAGCAACGACTATGATTACGGGCCAATTTGTTTTACTACACTCATATTGAGTTAGGTTGTTATTACAATCCAAGCAATCGATTATTGAATCGTAAAAATTTCTTGCCTACTCCTATTTTCACAGCAAAAAGAATATGCAACTTTTCCTCCAGCGTTTTCTTCCGACATGGACACGGGCCTTCAAACATTAAAATATATTGCGTCAACTTTTTGTCTACTCGAAAAGTAAACTCTGTGTTGCACCAAATACCTTGTTTTAATAATTTTCGCAATCTGCGGTGAACGCTTACCTGGGAGGTGCCACGCCCCCTTGTCCAACCCTTTTTCAAAATAGGCTACCATGGATTGAGGAAGTCAGGGTATGGCTTAGCAAAATTTCGTTGGATTCCATCCAGCGGCTTAGGCTGCAAGTCCAAACATACAAACACACACGCGCACACACATACGCACATACTTCCACAAATATATAATAGATAAGCTCGGCCAACTCCTATCTACTACCATCGACCGGGAGGTGTGCGTGCCAGAGGTGACAGGAGGTATAACCTCAACATCGCCTAATCAAACAGCAATACCTTGACGTTATAGGATGTTGCCTGGACGATATTGCAGCATTGGAAGGAAGAGCTAAATGATAAAAATGTAATTGCCTGCGTTTTCTTGGATTTAAAACGTGCATTCGAAAAAGTGGATCGTAATATTTTGCTACAAAAAATTAAAAAAATTGGAATACAAGAGAACGAGCTAAAATGGTTTCCAAATTAGCTGACTGACAGAAAACTAAAAAAAAAGACTGTAATAGATTCCCATACATCAAATGAAGTTTTAGTCCCATTGGGTTTACCTCAAGGATCAATATTAGCACCTTTATTATTTCTTATATACATAAATTATATAGTTAATGCAGTAAAGCATTGTAAAATAAAATTGTTTGCGGATGATGCTTTACTTACAGCATTACAGCTGCAATAACAAGAATGCAGAGCGATCTAGATAGTTTGTATAACTGGTATGTGGAAGTAGACTTAAACTAAATGTTAAAAAAACTAAATATATGATAATAAACCGAAAAAATGCAGGTGAAGCTGGACACCAGCTAAAGGTAAAAAATGAAATTAAAGAAGAAGTAGAATGTATAAAGTACCTCGGTATTGCAATCGATAATAAGAATTTGAAGAACATATGCGATATATTGTGGGAAATACTGGTAAAAAAGTAGGCTTTATGAAAAGAACATGTAAATTTATAAATCGCGAGCGTAAGATAATTGTTTATAAAACATTAATTGAGCCTCACTTTAAATATTGTCCTTCCATTTTATTTCAAATACCCGATACAAAAATAGATAGGCTCCAGATGTTACAAAATGGATGCATGAGATTTATTCTAAATGAAAAGATAGATGCGTCGATAAAAGGCATGCTCATAAAACTAAACTGGATAAGTGTAAAGCAAATAATTTTTTACCACACACTATGAAATTGATTTTCAATATAAGAAGGGGAAATGTACCTGAATATTTAACAAATAATGTTGTGTATATAAGTGAAACAAATAATTTAAATACGAGAAGAAAAAATGATTTTAAGTTACCATTTTACAGATAGATAAACAAAATCTTTTTATAAAGGTTTTAAGTACTTTAATGAATTACCCAATGAAATAAAAATTTGCGAAGAAATTTAAGTATTTAAAAATAAGCTCTATGAACACTGTAAAACTCTGTAAAACTCTAGCTATAAGATAGATTACATTGTTTACAGTAGTATTTAATAGTACAATTATACTAAAATATATTTAAAACTAGGCTTTTTTGCTGTAACAAATAAAAAATAAATAAAAATAAAATCATTGTAATGAACGCTAAAGTCCACACCCAAATCCGCTCCCACATTTACACCGGAGCGGAATTTTGATGCATAAAACTATTTTCCAAGACTTATAAGAAACACAAAAAGGTCTAAATGAACATAAACTTGCTTCAAAAAGCAATTAAAATGAGTCTAAGGTTGGTTCAAAACGGTCCGAAACATAGATGATCGCAACCGTAACTAGTGCAGCTGGGTATTAAAACAGACTTATGGTCCCAGAAAAGTCAAAAGATATTAGCAAGGACTATTCCTTGATATACCAAAAAAGTACCAGATTATTTCAATAGGTAGCGTTTAGATAGAGACAGAATAAAACTTGGTTTACTAATTTCAGTTGGCCTAGGAAATGTGTAGAATCGAGAAATAACCACGCCTAACTTTTATATGTGTATGACATATTTTATCAAAATCTCTAATAGTTCTGAATTTAACTTGCACATGGTAAAAAGTAAATTCTTAGTTAGTGGAATCCATTAACTGTATGTAATGGTGCCCTGAACTGATCCTACTTGGAACTGGGCTCGGTATTTAAATTTTTTTTTGTGATTTTCGAAATTTTTTACTCAATTTCAAAAAGAAAATCTCAATGTACACATATTTTTGTACATGTATAAAATAATTTAGGCACCACTGATACATTTTTTCGATGCCTAACAAAACAGTACTTTTTTCATTCACCGGTTAAAAATTATTATTATTGATAAACTAAACGAAAAGAAAAGTTTTTTGTTTGTTGATAAATTTGACGTTAATTTTCAGCCCTGCTCAAATCAAAAGTAATTCCAATTCCGAAGAAAATGAATTGAAAAGTTTCGGTTGGCTTTGACTTTGACCTTGGAGTCCAATTATTCATTGTGTTCGCAAGGCAAATTCAGGTGAAAAGTTCTATTTGTCTCCCGTCTTTGAATGTAAATTAGAGAGATGTCATATTACGCATTAATATGGGATTTTAGCATAGTATAGATCATAGTTTATTGGTTAATCCAGTGAACCTATAAGCCCCAAATCAAAACTAGTACATTCGGGCTTCTGCAAATACGTTGATTTTTGTAAGGCGTCAAAAGGCCTTTTTAATTGACAAATAAAGTTTTATTTTGCGGTTTTCTTTAGAACGTCAAGTTTCTATGCTTGTTTTATGTACCGCTTTTTGTTAAACAGGTCCAACCCATCAAAAAAAGCAATAGAAGCAGTAACCCTGCAGTCAACTGCCAAACTGGCTAGTAAACATTATAATTCATTAACTAGAATTTCGTGGGATTATTCATACCAGTTTGAGCGACTGCATCGTTTCCGCTATCATAAGTAGCAACAACCCTCCAGAACTGTCGATAGCTACATACATACGAGGTGTGTTCAAAAAGTATCGCGAATTTTGTGTTTTTTCAAAAATTATTTATTTATTCATGAATATCTATTTTGTCCCCTTCAAAGTAATCCCCATGAGATATTATACACTTGTGCCAACGGTTTTTCCAATCTTCGAAGCACTTCAAAAAATAATTTTTTTGTATCTTGTTCAGCTCCTCCTTCGATGCCGTCTTTATCTCGTCAAGAGAAGCGTAACGTCGTCCTTTCATGGGCCTCTTCAGTTTAGGGAACAAGAAAAAGTCACAGGGGGCCAGATCTGGGGAATACGGTGGCTGCGGCATCATTAGTGTGTTGTTTTTGGCCAAAAAGTCGCGCACAATCAACGATGCGTGAGCAGGGGCGTTATCGTGGTGCAAAAGCCAATTTTTGTTCTTCCACAAATCCGGGCGTTTCTGGCGGATTGCTTCGCGCAAATTGCGCATAACTTGCAGGTAATATTCCTTATTGACCGTTCTTCCCTGTGGCAAGAACTCATGATGCACCACGCCCCTGCAATCGAAGAAAACTGTCAGCAAAACTTTCACATTCGACCGAACTTGGCGCGCTTTTTTCGGTCTTGGTTCATGCGGCAGCTTCCATTGAGATGATTGAGCTTTGGTTTCCACGTCATAACCATAAACCCTCGATTCGTCACCAGTTATGACCCTCTGAAGCAAATTTGGGTCGTCGCGGACAGAGTTTAACATCTCATTAGCAATGTTCATGCGATGCTGTTTTTGGTCACAATTGAGCAATTTTGGTAAAAAAATAGGTAAAAATCGAAGACGTTCCAAAACACGTGCAAGCAAACCAGCTGTCAACAATTAACTGAACATTCAAAATGGCCGAGCTTGTCGGCATAAGTGAGAGACATGAGTACCAACATAACGCCAAAAAAAAATTCGAAATTCGAATATACGTAACCAGCGAAAATTCAAAATTCGCGATACTTTTTGAACACACCTCGTACACGAATGAGGAAGATTAGAATTCAGTATAGATTCGAGAAAAAAAGAAGCTAAAAAAAATGATTTAGGGTTAAAACATAGCTAAAAAAGGAAGTCATCTTTTCACATGTTTTATTCGTTTTTTATTCAAAAGTATATAAAAAAGTAATATTTTATTCAAAAAAACAAGTAAGGAAGTCTAGGTTCGAGTGGAACCGAACATTATATACATAGTAGTGATCTATTATGGCCTACCAATTTACGCAGGTCTATTTTAACACTTTTCAGCCAGGTGATTGTATTCAATAAAATCACTTCTGTTATGAGTTTTGAGGGGTAAATTAATTTTGAAAAAATATAAATGAATTTTTTCCTACAAATTGGCGGGATCTACAGATTTTTGCCGACTTCGAACGGCATCTACAAAGGGGATGAATTTTTGCTAAGAAGTCTTCCATGGCAGGAAGACACTCGGAGAGTTTGCCAAACCACTGCCGAGGGGCGACCCCGTTTTGAGAAACTTTTTTAAACCACTTTTGATGTTACCTGTCCCTGGAATCGAACCTTGGACCTTTGGTGTGGTAGGCCGGCAACACTACCGCCACACCACGGCGGCCGCCATTAATTTGCTTGTATATAAATAGCTTCCCTACAAACAACTGCTAACCACATTTTTTTACAATGCCAATATATGCATATTTTATATTTGAGAAATTTGTGTTCAAATAGACAGCCGACTCATCTCATCGTCTATATTATTTCATTTTACTTATTGATCGGCCCATCTCTTCTTCTTCTCATACTTACAACCTTTCATGTTCATTAAAGGTATGAAAATCAAAAAGGTATACAACTTCCCTATAGAAATGGGGTATTAACAACTTTCCCGAATATTTTACTTTTGCGTTATCCGATTTGCCTAATTTTTGGCAGGAGTATATCACCTACTACTGAGAAGCAGCTCACCAATTTTGATTGAACCATCTATTTGAAACTACAAGCAATCGCCTCTGAAAATAGCAGAATTTGTATGCTGAAAAGTGGGCGGCGCCAAGCCTACTTTCCCAAAATCCACAAAATTTTTTTCGGTAGGGTTTTGCCTAAAAATCATATTATGTGTGCAAGATCTTATTGATATAGAAATGTCGCGTTTTACATTTTACAAACAAATTTTTTAGATCTATTTTAAAAAACTAGGCGTGGTCGTTAACCGATTCCCCCGATTTTTACAACAAACATTAACCTTATATATCCAACATTTTCGTCAAATATCGTTTCGATAAATCAATTTTTGCCGGAGTTATGGCATAAAAAGTTTTCTGAAATAATGCATTATAAAAGGGGCGGGGCCACTCCCATTTTAAAAAATTTATATTTTTCGACTTTCTTCGTTCACGAATACTTTGAAAGTGAAATAGAAATGATATAAAGCTTTTGTACGCAAAGGTATTGCCTATTAAATATATATAAGATCTTTCGTATAAAAGTGGGCGTGGACCTTAACCGATTCCGCCCATTTTTTTCGCGAACATGTTTTAATATAAATACGTGTGCTAAATTTTGTTTCGATATCTGGAACTGTTTTTGATTTATGATCAATATTATTTCTAAATTTGACTTAATCAAAAGTTGGCGGTCCCATGCCCATTTTCAAAAATTTCTTGAAAAATTTATTTTATGCCTCAATCTCAATGTATTCACCAAATTTTATCCTTATAGGTGTATTATGTACTGAGTAATCACTTTTTTTGTGTTTTCGAAAATATTATATATATAAAAAGTGGGTGTGGCTATCATCCGTTTCGCCCATTTTAAATAGCGCTCTTAGATGAGTGCCAAGGAACCTGCATACCAAATTTCAGTTAGATATCTAAAAATTTACTCAAGTTATCGGGTTAACAGACGGACGGACGGGCATGGCTTAATCAAATTCTTTTTTCCTCCTGAACATTTTGATATACATAAGTGAATATCTATCTCGATCCGTTTATGCCGTTACATACCACCATTAGGCGACTAAAGTTAATACGAGTATACCTTGTGTGCGTAGCACTACTAGGTATAATAAGGTTGTTGGTACTCCAATTTCATAAAAATAAAAAAGTTTTTTGAGCAGAGGTTTTTCATAAAAATATGCACTTTCGAGCATTATAATTATAGTAAACAATTCAAATATGTATTTTTTAAAATTAGGTCAAACTAAGGCTACTATTTCTGTTTACTATATAAATTAGTTGCAACGAGTAAAATTTAAATTACAGATCACTGTATTATTTGATAAAAAGTCCCATTAAGTTAACAAGTGCGGCACATATTTAAGGAAATATACTTTCATGGCATTCAATGCACAATAACTGTATATAATATAAAAGGTAGTAATGTGAGATAGTTTATAATAAATACGTTTTAACATATATGTCAATATCACAGTTTTCTTCATCATCCGCTCAATTATCATAAATATTAGAATTGCTCATGAGTTGAATGAGATCTTTTCCCGGAAAAAAGCTAAAAGCAGCTAAAAAAATTTCTGGAAAAAGCTAATAAAAAAGCTAGCAGCTAAATTCCATTTTTTCCAGCTAAACGGCAAAAAAAAGCTAGATCTAGGTGGAAACAGCTAAGATGGCAACACTGATTCGGACAGCAATCGTTCAGTTAACATCGCCGTTCTATATATAAAGTTTCTGTTGAACTAATATTTTTAGTTTTCAAATATTAATTTATTTAAATGTAATTATTTAATGTAATTTTGTAATCCTATGTCACTAAATATGCATCATGAAAATGTTTAATAAATACATACATACATACATTAAACATAAAACTTTCTTGTTAATAATATAGTGATATCAAAATCCTTTTGAGAATTTCGTGTTTAAATAATACATTTGGGTTGCATATAATGTACGTCCGTGCATGTCAACAAAATCACCTTTATTTTTTCCAATAGCTACTGGAATACAGGCGCAGCAGCGAAGCAACAACGAGTAAGCAGTGCTCAAATGAAACCACGAAAAAATGGAAACAAAACGATCATTTGTCAAAGCAATTGTGTAAATAAATAACATTTATTTTTGGAATAATCAAAGTAACATTTTTCTGAAGAAAAAGTTTTTAGCAGATTTATGCAATAAGAAGAAATATTAAGACATATTAAATTGTTGTTATTTTCAGGGTTGACTTATTGTGATTGTGAAATGCAGTTTTCGAAAATAAAATAACAGTGAATTTGCAACGGAATCGTTTAGAAGCTGCAACAACTAAAATGGCGAACAGGGGCACATGATAACAAGGTGGCTACAATAGCAATTTTTAAAAAGTTACTAAGAACTTGCACATTATGTCCTAGAATAAGCGAGTTACCTGCATGGTTATTTGCAAAGAACTTCGAAGCTTACAAAATGTTTCAAGAAATTTTTATTTTTTTTTTTTTTTTGGAATTTTGTTTCCATTGTTCAATGTAGGGAATTAATGTTTATTTTGATACATATTTTATATCTGATGGCTGAATTTTCAATAAAGTGGTTTGTAATGTAATTTTGCAATTTGCTTGTATTTTTCGAACCAAAGAGAACTAACCTACTATGAAGTGGCACAGTAACTGCTTTGATACTGAGGCATATGCTGACCAGCATGTCAACTGATATGATACTGGTGTATATACCGACTAGTATGACAACTTGTATTGTGCTGATGCAGAAGCGGACAATTGCCATATCGTAGGACATCTTCTTCTTCTTTAAATGGTCATCTAATCGCCTGGGCGATTTTGACCGTTCCAATTGGAAACACCGCGGGATCGCAAATCGGTCTCCACTTGGTCCTTCCATCGGAGTGGTGGTCTCCCTCTTCCTCTGCTTCCACCGGCGGGTGCCGATAATAATACCTTCTGGGCTGGAGCATCTTCGCTCATTCGCACTACGTGGCCTAGCCAGCGAAGCCGCTGTGTTTTAATTCGCTGAACTATCTCGGCGTCTGCGTAAAGTTCATACAGCTCATCATTAAATCTTCTTCGGTACTCGCCGTCGCCAACGCGTAGAGGTCCGCAAATCTTTCGAAGAACCTTTCTCTCGAATACTCCCAGAGCCGCCTCATCCGATGTTGTTAGTGTCCACGCTTTTGCACCATATAGCAGGACGGGTGCGATGAGTGACTTGTAGAGTGTTACTTTCGTTCGTCGAGAGAGGACTTTACTTTTCAATTGCCTACTCAGTCCGAAGTAGCATTTGTTTGCAAGAGTAATTCTTCGTCGGATTTCTAGGCTAACATTATTGTTGGTGTTAATGCTGGTTCCCAGGTAAAGGAAGTCCTTTACTATTTCGAAATTATTTCTGCCAACAGTGGCTTGGTTGCCAAGGCGCGAATGCGCTGACTCTTTGCATGATGACAGAAGGTACTTCGTTTTGCCCTCGTTCACCACCAATCCCATTTTCTCCGCTTCTTTTTCTAATTTGGAGTAAGCAGAAGTTACGGCGCGGTTGTTAAGGCCAATGATATCAATATCGTCAGCATATGCCAACAGTTACACGCTTTTATAAAATATTGTTCCAGCGCGGTTAAGTTCTGCAGCTTGTATTATTTTCTCCAGCATTAAATTAAAGAAATCGCACGATAGGGGGTCACCCTGTCCGAAACCTCGTTTTGTTGCGAACGGCTCGGAGAGGTACTTCCCAATTCTGACCGAGCTGGCGGTGTTGCTCGAAGTCATTTTGCATAGCCGTATAAGTTTTGCGGGGAAACGAAATTCAGACATAGCGGCATATAGGCAGCTCCTTTTCGTGCTATCGAAAGCGGCTTTAAAATCAACAAAGAGATGATATGTGTCGATTCTTTTTTCACGGGTTTTTTCCAAGATTTGGCGTATTGTAAAAATCTGGTCGATGGTAGATTTACCAGGTCTGAAGCCACACTGATAAGGTCTAATCAGTCTGTTCACATCAGGCTTCAGTCTTTCGCACAATACGTTTGATAGGACCTTATATGCGATATTCAAAAGGCTGATTCCGCGATAGTTGGCGCAGTTTGCAGGATCGCCCTTCTTGTGGATTGGGCACAGAACACTTAGATTCCAATCTTCAGGTATGCATTCATCCAACCATATTCTGCATAGAAGCTGATGCATGCGCCTTACCAGCTCCTCGCCTCTGTGTTTGAATAGCTCAGCAGGCAAACCATCAGCGCCAGCTGCTTTATTGTTTTTCAATCCGGATATTGCTATTCGCACTTCATTATAGTCGGGTTGTGGAACGTCAATTCCATCATCTTCGATTGTGGGCTCGAGTTCGGCATCTTCTCTGGTTTCTTGCTCAGTTTCTCCATTTAAAAGGGCAGAGAAGTGATCCCTCCATATTCTGAGTGCTCTCTGAACATCGGCTACCATGTCGCCGTTCTCATTCTTACAGGAGTTTGCCCCGGGTTTAAAACCTTCTGTCATTCGCCGAATTTTTTGATTGAATTTTTGGGCATTATTCCCGTTGGCCAGCATCTCAAGCTCCTTTATTTCACGCTTTTCTGCCTCTCTTTTTTTCACCCGGAAAAGCCGCCTCGCTTCCCTCTTCAACTCGCGGTAGTGTTCACACACACTCCTCGTTGCATTCGATCTCAGCGTTGCCTTGTAGGCTTCGTCCTTTCTTCTCGTTGCAGCGCGGCACTCTTCATCATCATACCAGTTGTTTCTTCGCGTTCGCCGGAATCCAATTACTTCTTCGGCTGAGGTACCGAGTGCTCCTGAGATATGATCCCACTGCTCATGCATTCCACTAGGTTGAATTGTGCTCTCGGAGAGCAGGTGTGAGAGGCGATCTGCGAAATATTTGGCGATCTGTTGGGATTGCAGCTTTTCGACGTCCAGATTTTTCCTGCGCTCTTGTTGCGCATGTTTTGTCGTACAGAGGCGGGCACGAATCTTGGCTGCTACTAGGTAGTGATCAGAGTCGATGTTAGGTCCTCGTATTGTGCGAACATCTAAAACGCTGGAAGCATGCCGCCCGTCTATCATGGTCGATCTGGTTGCGTGTTTTTCGATCGGGGGACAGCCATGTAGCCTGATGGATCTTCTTGTGCATAAACCTAGTGCTGGATATGACCATGTTTCAGGCACCGGCGAAGTCGATCAGCCTGAATGAAGTCTGATCGTGGAGACTGAACTTCACGACAGTGGGGCCAAATACACCCTCCTTACCCACCCTGGCGTTAAAGCCGCCAAGCACGACTTTGATATCATGACGGGAGCAGCGCTCGTATGCTTCTTCTGGGCGTCGCCCCGCCCTTTTTATAGTGGATTATTCCACAAAACTTTATATGCCATGGCTCCGCCAAAAATTGATTTGTCGAAACGAAATTTGGTGATAATGTTCAACATATAAAGGTAGCTGTTTGTTGTAAAAATGGCCGAAATCGGTTAATGTCTACGCCCAGTTTTTTAACATAGTTCTGAAAATTTTTTTTGGAAAATTTAAAAAGCGATATTTCTACAACTAAGCAAGTCAATTAAGAAAAACTCGACCGCAAAACAATTTTGTCTATTTTCAAGAAGTAGGCGTGGCGCCGCCTACTTTTCAGCATAAAATGTCTGCTATTTTCAAAGGCAATCGCTTATAATTCAATCTTGATATTTCAATGAAAATTGGTGGGTTGCTTCTCAATAGTATGTGTTATACTCCTGGCAAAAATTAGCCAAATCGGAAAACACACAAGCCAAATATTCGGACACGTAGTTTATAGTCCACTGCAATAGCGAAGTTATATATCTTTTTGATTTTCATACCTTTCATAAACATTAAATGTATGTAAGTATAAGAAGGAGAAGAGAAAAGTTCACTTAAATGATCAGCACGATGAGCGAAGTCGATTTAGCCATGTCCGTCTCTCCGTCCGTCTGTCTGTCTGTCCGTCTGTCTATTTGAACGCAATCTAGTCTCTCAGTTTTACAAAAGAATGCTGAAATTCGTGGTTGGCTTTGGCCGTTTTATAATATACTAGCAAACCCGATAGACGTTGTTTTGACTTTTTGATACATAGAACACATCTATGTATATATAAAATTTCATTAACTTGAACCAAATAAACTCCTAGCTATACCGGACTGCAGCTTTACATGACCTGGGGGATTTTCCAGAAGCTATATACAGACTGTATCGTGCCCAGCGAACTCCTGAACTTATCGTGAAAGTTCAAGAGCAAAACAAAACACAAAATATGTGGGCGTGGCACCGCCCACTTTTGAAAAATGATGTAGATATTGACTAAGTGACACATATATCCAAATATCATCAACTTAAACCAAAAAAGTTCGGAGTTATGACGAATTGAAACTTTACATAGCCTGGAGGCGTGACTCCGCCCACTTTTGCAAAACTATATATTGTCTATGCTGTACCCAGTGAACCCAAGTATATATTGTGAAAATTTCATAAAGATCCGTTTAGTACTGTGGCGCCCATAAAAGACACACATTTTTTATATCTATTTTTGTTACGGACACAAGGTATATCATTCGGCATAAACGAATCGAGATATATATTTATTAATGTATATCAAAACGTTCAGGATGAAAAGTAAAATATCCTGGCAAGTAGTTAATACCCCACTGCAAAAGTGAAGTTGTATATCTTTTTTGATTTGCATACCTTTCATGAACACGAAATGTTTGTACGTATGAGAAGTAAAAGAGATAGTCCCATCAAAAAGTATACTGAAATCCGTCTCTCGATACGTCTATCTGTCTGTCCGTCTGTCTATTTGAACGCAAATACGAATGAGAGTATTAAAATAGACCTACGTAAATTGGGATGCCATAATAGATCACTACTAGGTACATAATGTTCGGTTCCACCCAAACTTAGACTTCCTTACTTGTTGGTAATGAGATTGTCAAAATCTTCTGACACAGTCGAATTTAAAAATGAAAACTCAAAACAAACAAAACATTTCAGCCCATACCGTCGCTGTGCATAACGTTGTAATTTTTCCTCTTATATCAATTAACAAACAAAACATAAAAATTCGAGCTTTGCTCCAACAACAATCACCATAACTATAATGGATAGAGGTGCGGGTGCATAACAAATAACACGGAAGTGTGGATATGCAAAAAAGCCCTTCTGTATCTAAAACTATTCTATGAACGCGCCTAAAAATATTCCACTTTCCTTGAGTTGACACATAAAATACGAGGTGTGTTCAAAAAGTATCGCGAATTTGGTGTTTTTTCAAAAATTATTTATTTATTCATGAATATCTATTTTGTCCCCTTCAAAGTAATCCCCATGAGATATTATACACTTGTGCCAACGGTTTTTCCAATCTTCGAAGCACTTCAAAAAATAATTTTTTTGTATCTTGTTCAGCTCCTCCTTCGATGCCGTCTTTATCTCGTCAAGAGAAGCGTTACGTCGTCCTTTCATGAGCCTCTTCAGTTTAGGGAACAAGAAAAAGTCACAGGGGGCCAGATCTGGGGAATACGGTGGCTGCGGCATCATTAGTGTGTTGTTTTTGGCCAAGAAGTCGCGCACAAGCAACGATGCGTGAGCAGGGGCGTTATCGTGGTGCAAAAGCCAATTTTTGTTCTTGCACAAATCCGGGCGTTTCTGGCGGATTGCTTCGCGCAAATTGCGCATAACTTGCAGGTAATATTCCTTATTGACCGTTCTTCCCTGTGGCAAGAACTCATGATGCACCACGCCCCTGCAATCGAAGAAAACTGCCAGCAAAACTTTCACATTCGACCGAACTTGGCGCGCTTTTTTCGGTCTTGGTTCGTGCGGCAGCTTCCATTGAGATGATTGAGCTTTGGTTTCCACGTCATAACCATAAACCCACAATTCGTCACCAGTTATGACCATCTGGAGCAAATTTGGGTCGTCGCGGACAGAGTTTAACATCTCATTAGCAATGTTCATGCGATGCAGTTTTTGGTCACAATTGAGCAATTTTGGTACGAATTTCGCGTAAAAATCGAAGACGATCCAAAACACGTGCAAGCAAAGCAGCTGTCAACAATTAACTGAACATTCAAAATGGCCGAGCTTGTCGGCATAAGTGAGAGACATGAGTACCAACATAACACCACAAAAAATTCGAACTTCGAATATACGTAACCAGCGAAAATTCAAAATTCGCGATACTTTTTGAACACACCTCGTATATGTACCAAAGAATGTGTAAAAGGAATAAGCAAATGGCACATTAGAGGAAAAATGCATCGTGACGCTACAGGGCATCATAGCTTAGTTGTTAGAGTACTCTAGCAGCGGCTTGGTGCAGACACTTGGGTTCGTATCCCAGTGTCCGATAAGGGGTCTGATGAGAAGTTGGGCACTTCGAAACATGTCATCTTATACAATCGCTGTGCATATCGTTGTAATTTTTCCTCTAATATCAATTAATAAAAAAATTATTAATTTTACAACCAAAATGCGTGATCTGTGCAGCTCGAATGAAAAAGTTATGAATTATTGTTCATTTGAGCTGATTGATTCGATTATCCCTCTTTAAATGCATATCCGAGGAGATTAGGGACGAGATTGGCTTTGGCTTGTGCCAATTTTAAAGTATCCACTACTATATGCCGACTCCCAACGCTCTGAGGTGGATGCTCATGCTATATTATGTGCAATTGTTTCTTTCTTGTCCAATCTTAGTTCAGTTTTCTACCGCAATGGCAGATGATGGAATTGACGTTCCGCAACCCGACTATAATGAGGTGCGAATAGCAATATCCCGATTGAAAAACAATAAAGCAGCTGGCGCTGATGGTTTGCCTGCTGAGCTATTCAAACACGGAGGCGAGGAGCTGGTAAGGCGCATGCATCAGCTTCTATGCGGAATATGGTTGGATGAGTGCATGCCTGAAGATTGGATTCTACGTGTTCTCTGCCCAATTACAAGAAGGGCGATTCTGCCAACTGCGCCAACTATTTTGAATATCGCATATAAGGTCCTATCAAGCGTATTGTGCGAAAGACTGAAACCTGATGTGAACAGACTGATTGGACCTTATCAGTGTGGTAGATTTATACAATACGGCAAATCTTGGAAAAACCCCGTGAGAAAAGAATCGACACACATCATCTCTTTGTTGATTTTAAAGCCGCTTTCGATAGCGCGTAAAGGAGCTGCCTATATGCCGCTATGTCTGAATTTGGTTTCCCCGCAAAACTTATACGGCTATGCAAAATGACCTTGAGCAACACCGCCAGCTCGGTCAGAATTGGGAAGCACCTCTCCGAGCCGTTCGAAAATAAACGAGGTTTCAGACAGGGTGACCCCCTATCGTGCGATTTCTTTAATTTAATGCTGGAGAAAATAATACAAGCTGCAGAACTTAACCGCGCTGGAACAATATTTTATAAAAGCGTGTAACTGTTGGCATATGCTGACGATATTGATATCATTGGCCTTAACAACCGCGCCGTAAAATGGGATTGGTGGTGAACGAGGGCAAAACGAAGTACCTTCTGTCATCATGCAAAGAGTCAGCGATTCGCGCCTTGGCAACCAAGCCACTGTTGGCAGCAAACATTTCGAAATGGTAAAGGACTTCGTTTACCTGGGAACCAGCATTAACACCAGCAATAATGTTAGCCTAGAAATCCGACGAAGAATTACTCTTGCAAACAAATGCTACTACGGACTGAGTAGGCAATTGAAAAGTAAAGTCCTCTCTCGACGAACGAAAATAACACTCTACAAGTCACTCATCGCACCCGTCCTGCTATATGGTGCAAAAGCGTGGACACTAACAACATCGGATGAGGCGGCTCTGGGAGTATTCGGGAGAAAGGTTCTTCGAAAGATTTGTGGACCTCTACGCGTTGGCGACGGCGAGTACCGAAGAAGATGTAATGATGAGCTGTATGAACTTTACTCAGACGCCGACATAGTACTGCGAATTAAAACACAGCGGCTTCGCTGGCTAGGCCACGTAGTGCGAATGAGCGAATATGCTCCAGCCCAGAAGGTGTTCTTATCGGCACCCGCCGGTGGAAGCAGAGGAAGAGGGAGACCACCACTCCGATGGAAGGACCAAGTGGAGACCGATTTGCGATCCCGCGGTGTTTCAAATTGGCGCCAGCTTTTTAGCATCAGTGATGCACCTTGCACCTTAAACACGAAAACCCATATTTAAATATATTTCTAAACTGGAGTTAAAACTTACTAAGTCAATCCAGTTAATGGCTACGCACACATAAAGCATTAATATAATCACACAGATTTCGTTTCACGTATTGAAGGTTTTTTTTTATTTGGTTTTTTTTTAGATTTTACTCTTATTTTCAATGATTTAATTAACAATTAGTGAAAGTATAAAAAAGATATTCCAATTAAGCAAGTTTTGCGACTCTTCAGATAGCACACATCTGTAAATTGGTAAATCCAATTGTAAATTTACAATACAAAACCGAAAATAAAACGACCCGAAGAACTGGGGAACATACAATTCATAACAACAAAACAATTATAACGAAACATTGTTTGAGATGGGCATTTATAGTGAGCCCATTTTATAGTGGACTATTCCACAAAACTTTTTATGCCATAACTCCGCCAAAAATTGATTTGTGGAAACGAAATTTGGTGATAATGTTCTATATATAAAGGTAAGTGTTTATTGTAAAATTGGGCGAAATCGGTTAATGTCCACGCCCAGTTTTTTAACATAGTTCTGACATTTTTTTTGTAAAATTTAAAGAGCGATATTTCTACAACCAAGCAAGTTATATCAATTAGATTTTGCACACATAATAAGCTTTTTAAGAAACACTCGGCCGCAAAAAAATTTTTTCAATTTCGAAGAAGTAGGCGTGGCGCCGCCCACTTTTCAGCATAAAATTTCTGCTATTTTCAAAGGCAATCGCTTATAATTCGATTTTGATATTTCAATGAAAATTGGTCAGCTGCTTCTCAGTAGTATGTACAAGGTGGCGCAAAAGTAAGCTTCCGATGTTCAGCATATCGGTTGTGGCACGTGCAGTGTATGCTGTTGCACCGTCTTGTTGGAACCACATGTTTTCCAATCACAATTCATCAAGTTGCGGCAAAAAGAACTCGTTGATCATTGCTCTGTAGCGCTCACCATTCACAGTAACCATTTGGCCCGACCGATTATTGGTCAAATAAATAGTCAGCAATATTCCGCGTTCTGGAGCAGTGTAGCGTAACATTGTTTATTAACGTGTATTTCGCATGTGTTTACTACACAAATGTCAAAACAGAACTGACTTTAGAGGCCAATCGCAAAATTTATAGCATTTTCTGATAGGAGGATTACTTTTGCGCCACCTTGTATTATACTCCTGTCAAAAATTAGCCAAATCGGGAAACACACAAGCGAAATGTTCGGGCACGTAGTTAATAGCCCACTGCAATAGCGAAGTTATATATCTTTTTTGATTTTCATACCGTTCATTAACATTAAATGTATGTAAGTATGAGAACAAGAAGAGAAAAGTTCACTAAAATGATCAGCACGATGAGCGGAGTCGATTTAGTCATGCCCGTCTCTCCGTCCGTCTGTCTGTCTGTCCGTCTGTCTATTTGAACGCAATCTAGTCTCTCAGTTTTACAAAAGAATGCTTTGGCGCCTATAAAAGACACCCTTTTTTATATCTATTTTTGTTACGCACACAAGGTATATTACTTCATTCGGCATAAACGAATCGAGATATATATTCATTAATGTATATCAAAACCTTCAGCATGAGAAGTAAAATATCCGTGCAAGTAGTTAATACCCCACTGCAAAAGCGAAGTTGTATATCATTTTTGATATTCATTCCTTTCATGAACATGAAATGTTTGTAGGTATACTGAAATGATCAGGAGGATGAGCTGAGTCGATGTAGCCATCCGTCTTTCGATACGTCTGTCTGTCTGTTCGTCGGTCTATTTGAACGCAAATACGAACTGAAAGTATTAAAATAGGCCTGCGTAAATTGGGATGACATAATAGATCACTACTAGGTATATAATGATCGGTTCTACCCGAACTTAGACTTTCTTACTTGTTTTAATGTATTCTTGTTTGTAATGATGTTCGAGCGGCCATAATAACTTTCAGCCGTACGCGAATTTTCTACTGTCCCTACTGTTTTTTGGGCCGGACTAAAATTAAATTTCTTACATATTTTCATGCAAAAAAGTTAGATATGACACCTTTTCAGGCAATAAAAGAGTTCTTCGGTCGGTAATAATTTGGCCAGCTATTCAGAAAATCCTCTCGCATGGTACAGAAGTTGCAACTATACCGTTTCAAAACATAGGTATGTAGCCGAGGATATATCTTTTTCCGCTCGCACCACCATTTTAATGGGTCAGCCTTTCTGCCAATATATTCCTCGTTTAAATATTTATCAAGCTCTCCTGTCGATGCTACAGTATTATTTGTTGAATTGGTGACCAAAAGAAATTCTCTGTCGTATTCGTCCCAAATGCTATGATCCGTCTTATTATCGCTTAATGGTGCTTAAAATATTTCAACTTCTTGAACCAACGGACTTTCTGTTTGTTGCATAGCTGCAATTTTCTTTCTTAAATCATTCAAAGCCCTTTTGTATGTTTCTTCGTTTTTAAAACCCCGCCTCTTGAATCGAGGGTCCAATATTGTACTCTCCGAATATAAACAATTGCTTTCAATTTTAGAGAAACGTGTTACCATCTCGGATTGCAGAACTTTTAAAACCGCACATACCACTTCTGAGCTACCAACCTGTGCTGCTATATATTTCTGAAGAATTTTGCAAAATATTATTACCTGTAAATAGATAATTTTGATTGATGCTTTCCTGAACTATACTACATGATTAACCCTTGCTAAATTTCGATATGACACAAAGTTGGGATATATTTAAACCAATTTTTAACAATTTTCCAAAAACAACAAACAGCCGTTCAAACTGGCTATTTCGGGCTTAATATAGCAACGTTAAATCATGCCGTAAAGTTGAAAATATATATATGGTTTGGCAATTGTTTTCCTCTTTTTTGATTACATTGCTAAAAACAAATCATGATTTTTCTCTGATATGCTTGTATGCTTTAAAAGGGCTACAACATATCCCCGGCGATATGTAAAACTTTACAGGAGGGCGATAAAAACATCATGAAAAACAAACTGCACACTACCTTTAAAATTTGATAATGCAGTTTTGTACCTATATGTAGGCTCTACTTACTGGCGTTTGAAAATATTTCTTTAGTTCTATAGTTTTAAGTTATAGATAAAAAATTGGAGTTAGCAAGTTTTATTTCGTCTGAAAATAAAATAAAAAAGTTTTAGTTGGACTTAGCAGTTTTTATACAGGAGTTTTATTATTAGAAAATACATAACATATAATTCATATTCTCAAGTATGTTTGAAAGCGCGTTGATTAGAAAAAAAAAATTTTTTAGACTCACTTTCGCATTTTTCCATAAAAAAAAAATGTTTTATTTTCGTTATATAGAGAAAAAATTCACAAAAAAAATTACCAAAAATCAACGCGACTTCTGAGTAACTTAAGACTTGCACTAAAATTTAGTGGGCTATAAAACTGCATAACCAGAATTTTCTAAAGGGGCTGAGTAAAAAGTTCAAAATATAAATCAAAATTTGCAGATGTTTGCTGAATTTTGGGCAAATTTTGGACTATCAAGTTGATTAGTTAGAATTTATGTGCTATTTTTAAACAAAATTAACCGAAACTTAATATAAAGAAATTTAATGGTCAATAATCAACGTTTTCCGCTATCCAAAATGTTTGGCCCGACACTGGTAAATACCCATAGCAATTAAAATGCACTTTCTTAAATAGTGTAGGTAATGAAATGTGCCGTTAAATCTCGAATATTTCTATTTTATGATACTTTTTGAGGAGTTAACGGTTTTTTTTTTGAAAAAATTTAATTTTATTGGGCTTAGCAGGTTTTATTTTAAATAATTTTTAGCGATTCAAAAAGCAAAAAAGGCAATTTTCCGGTGCCAACGTGTGGAGAATTTTTCCCTCTATCCGTAAGAGCCAAAAAACCATTTTGACCAAAAAGTGGATTTAGCAGCTTTTACCACGTCGTCGACGATATGTGGAACCTCGAAAAGAGTACATTTAATTTTTTTGTCACACAGTATAATAATGACCAATTAAAAAACCTTCTAATCGATTGATTACTAATCCTAATGAAAATTTAACAATTTTGATTGAAGCTAAGCCTCACCTTTGAAAGAGTAACATTCTGCTCAGCAGATAACTCTGTAGTAATTTCATAAAATGGCTTCAAAATAGGTAATTTTTCTTCTATGACAACCCACTCCTGGTGAGTCATACACAGCTCTGGCTTAAGGCGAGGCAGAACTACTGCTAAGGCATCTTTAACCTTTAAGAGACGGTCAAACATCTCATAGGTTGAGTTCCATCGAGTCTGCACATCCTTTTTTATTTTAACTCAGGCAGGTTTAGCTGTCTTTGCGTTTCTTTTAGTTTTTGCTGCCCAATAGTGCTGCGATGAAAAAACTCGACAATTCCTTTGGATTTTACCCTTACATCTTCTATTTTGTGCAGATTTTTTGCACTATTAAATTTAGGGTGTGTGCAAAACATGGGATTGAACGCCAGCCTCCTATATTTATGGCTGCAATAATGTTAACTGCATTATCAGATACAACAGCAGCAATTTTATTATAAATTCCCCAATCATACATTATTTGTTTTAGCATTGCACAGAGGTTATCACTGGTATGGCGCTCAACACTTTCAATACACCCTATAAGATGGGACTTTAATATACCTTGTGTAGGCTCTATAAAATGTGCAGTTACTGCAATGTAGCTTTGATTCGCCTTCGATGTCCACGCCTCTGTGTTTAAGCATACAGCAATCGCTAAACGTACCTCCTCAGATATTTTCGCCTTTATCTCGTTATAGACGTTGAGCAAAATTGAGTTTGACAAACTTTTGCGCGCAGGTAGACTGTATCCTGGACACGTCGAAATCATTGGCACTAACATCTTAAATTCGGGTTCTTCTACTATGCTAAGAGCATGATTGCCTTTTGTAGGAGTTAATGTAGCCTGCTGTGCATCCACCGATGACGTTTCTTGTCGTACGACGGATAAGCTGGTTGTTGGATGTTTCGTCTTCAAATGCCTAGCAAGATTGCTTTGTGAGCCTCCTGCAATACTCAATGTGCCTTTGCAATAAATGCACTTTCCACCTCTGCCGTCTTCGGTGACAATAAAATGGCTCCATATTGCTGATCGCTTTCTTTTTGCAGCCATAAGAAAATGTTTATTAATTTTAACTTTTTTATGAAAGAAATGCTAATAATACAAACAAAGCGAAAAACGCAACACTAGCAACTAAAATTCTGTAAATGTGATAAATGAAAATTTTGCCACATAAAAGTGGTTTATAAGTGCAGATTCAACGTTAATTTATATAAGCACCGATCAAAACCTCTAAAGAAAATGGCGCCATTTCGTTTATTTGACATTCCAAGATTCTATGGGAACTAGCAACAACAAGTGGAAGAACAATCAATCAGCTGTCAATCAATTCGCCTTTCATATTCATATAAACAAGAAGAGCGAACAAGGTAGCAACAAACAAACAGAATTAAAAGAGCAAAAAGAACAAACGGAACAAAAATCAAAGAATAAGTTCACTTATTCAGTTTAAAAACCCGGTCAATTGAACAAGTTCAGAATAGAACGACCCAATTCTAAACATGGTAAAGATGATGTGATGAAGTCACTGATAATGTGTTGGTGACATAGGAATTTCTGCACGTAAACTGCATACAATGTAAAAATGTTGACGTTAATATCTTGATATAATACAGTACTATGTAATGCAGTAATGCAAAGTGATAAAGAACTTCCTACATATATAAAAAATATATGTCTAAATGTGTTATCTAATGCGAAGATCATGATAATAGTTTACGAAGGTGATGATAATCATTTGACTAACTTAATAATGATGTGTTGACGGTGAAGGATTTTCGAATCTCCAGATACGTCGCATTTAGTACAAAGAAACGACGATGTGGTGAGCTTGGTGGTTGAGCGTTGCATTAAATACTGTGGTTTACAAAGCGATAACGAAACAATACATTTATTTGATGAACTTATTAATGACGTAGGCTGTAATAAATAGTACTCGCAGGTACACTGTTCGCAGCAAGACGATTATGACGATGTGTTGAAATGGTCTAGAAAATAGGATACTATGACAACATATGTAAGATTTGAATAATGATGAGGTACCAGTGATCTGCTGATTAAGCTGAATGTCGTAGCATTCATATAAATAAATAATAGAGCATAAGAGAGTGGCACATATACTAATTTGATTTTGCTTACTACGCCAAATTCATATGACAAACCCTGCTTCATTGTAGCCTCCTTGCGGCATCGTTCGGGACGTGAAAATACGACCAATTTCCCCGTTCCAACTTTTTTCGACACAAAACACAGTTCACCATTTCTTTACACTTATCTCCAAGTAAATAATTATAATTAAAAATCAAGATTTTTGGAGAATATGAAATTTTGTTAAATTTTTTATATTGTTCCAATTTAAATTTAACCTCACACGAATGTAAACAAAAAGTATCGTTTGACATGTATTTGACAATCTCATTATTGCGGCGAAAAAAAAGTATTAATCAGCTGATCATTTTCCACCCCCTTTATACTTGCGTCATGCTTGGGGAAAGTAGCTTGTAATGAAGTTTCTGTAAGGTGTACAGTTTGGCAGTTTTCATAAATAATTTTTTTAAAGCTTTCGTGATTTCTTTAACGTTTCAGAGAAGTTTAAAATATAATTGAATTTAGTGAGTGAGTTTGTTAAAAAACATGCTTTATAAATACAAAAGGAGTGTGCGGAACTGCAGTAGAAGCTTGTTAAAATGTTTGGGAATTGATAAGATATGTGGGATTGACAATCCAGCTCCTTTTCACAGTGGATGCCAACAGCCATTCGGATTGTGAAGATCCGAACCAACAAGGTTGTTTTACTAGAATTGCATATTTATGTCCAGCTGTGTTAACAATAATAGTATATATTTAAAGTTTACACAAAGATGGGGAAAGTTAACTAAACTTTAAAAAATGGGCGTCAAAATCTGTAGGCCAATCAACTTTAGTATAATAACGTGCAAGTTAGAACTTGTTCAAAAATTTTCCTGTATTTTCAGAATTTTTTTCGTCGAGGATGTTGAGTGATTTCGTCCATAAAAGAAGAGAAAATTTTGAACACCCAGTACAATAAAAATTCTAAAAATTCAGCAAAATTTTTGAGCGAGTTCTTACGTGCACATTACTGAACTAAAATTAGTTGGGCTCCAGAATTGCCTACTCAAAAGTTTTCTAGAAACTCTGCCAAACAGTTTTCAGATGCCCACTTTTTTAAGGTCTAATTAACTTTCCTGAACTTTGGGTAAGCTTTAAAATTTCATTTTATGTGGTTTCTGTTAGAGAATTTGCTATATTTTAGAAAATTATTTTTATAAACACAGCTTCTTATTTCGTCGAAAAATATCTAATTTAATTTGATTACGATTATTGGGAACAGAACTATATGTCTTAGTGTTGTACTAGCTCCTTAAATAAATTAAAAATACGTCAATTAAATTCTTTGTTGAATAAGCTGCTAACTTAATTTCTATTAACTTTATTATATTTAAATTGCAAAAAAAATAATAATTGAATTAAATATAAACTATATTCTAAAATAATTTATTTAATAAAAAAAGTTGGGAAAGCTGTCGGGATTCGAACCAGCAACCTACTAGGCTGCTTTCGCCGTAGTTGCCTAAATTAGAATTTTCCCAATCAGTTTTCAACAAATCCTTACTGTACGTTGAATAAAACGTTAATTGAAAATTACTTTCTAAACCTTAATTACAATTGTTTAAAAATGGATCACTTTCGTTGATTCGACAAATTTTTCAAATGACTTACAATGGTAATAGTAAACGATTTCCAAACGAAAAGCTTGCTAAAGTAAGTTTATCGGAAGCTTGTAGCAAACGTCATTTGCTATTGGGTAATTATTAATATCTTTGTTGAAGTTTCCGTAAAGTTTGGTATGTATGTGACACTGTGATGCTTTCTCTTGTTTCTTGTCTATTGCTGATAATTTCTGTTTTATGAGGGATCTCGTTAAGTGGCTGGAGAAGTTGTTGTTAATAAGGATGTTGTGTATTTTAGTTTTATTGATCCCCAAAAGCTTTTTGTGACTTATGGTAAATATTTTATTTATGAGACTTTTCGCTGTATTAATTTTACATTTGGCGGGTTGTGAAGGTAGAAAATGTATTAAACGTCCATAGCCGATAGGTTTGGAGTACCAATCGAGCACTAGTTCCTCATTATTCCTGTGGATTAGGACGTCTAGGACGTCGATTTCACTTCTTTTTCCGCATTCACCTTTTTTCGTTTAACTACCGCGAAAATGTCGTCCACTTATTCGACGTTAAACTTTATCTGTATGTTGTGAATTTGTTTTAATTCGGAGATTGTGTTGTCTAGTACGCCGCCCATTATAATGTCAGCTTTGGTAGGATAAAGTGGATTTTCCACTGGTATTCCAAAACTCTGTGTAAAGATTTCGTCATCGTACATGAAGTAGTTATTGTTATCAGGCAGAAGTTTAAAAGTTTTTAGAAATAGTTGTTTGAACCTTGTTGAATTAGGTCATGTTTTTTTTAATGGCTAAATATGTTGATATGCATGTAAACAGTGATACCACATCGAATGACACTAGTATGCCGTATGATGTCCTCCAATCTCTCTTTTAGTCTGTGGGAATTATTGATGTTGTATTCGATTATTTAGTATTTTATTAATGCCTTGAGGTGCGTATTTTTCAATAATGTGCGGCGAGACTTCTTTGCCGAACTGAATGAACTCCTTTTCGGTAGCTCGTTGAGTAAAATCAACACCAGTGATGGTGAAAGGCATAGGAAAATTGCAGCGTTCGGGTGGTAGAGCTGCCATGATCTGCGTGCTCATTTTTTGCTTGTGTAGCTTGCAGACCTTACACATAAAGATGCATTTTTTGGATAAGAGGCTTAATTCTTGGGATATAAAACGATTCTCGGATCGTTTGTTGCATTAGCCGGTGTTCGGCGTATTCCATTTAAATGTGGAGATAATTAGTAAATATGTTTTCCTTAGCAATGCGGAGGACATCTCGTCGTTACCTTGTGACCCAAATAACTTACCTCCTTCTTAAACAAGGCACACTTTTTAGGACCTAATTTCAGACCAGCACCAGCTATCTGTTGGAAAACTTCCTCCAACTTATTTAGGTGTTCCTCGAAACTTTTTTCCAGCACGATGATGTGGGCCAGGTACACCAAGCAGGGCAATCCTTTAAGTACCTGATCCATGAGCCTCTCAAAAGTAGCTGGAGCATTGCATAGTCCGAAGGGCATTATTGCAATTTGCCAAAGCCCTTCTTCAACGCTGAAGGCTGTGTTTTCTTTATCTTCATCCTTTACCTCCACTTGCCAGTAGCCGCTTTTCAAGACCAGTGTGGAAAACCATTTAGTACCAGAAAACGTGTCCGGTGGTATCGTCGATTCTAGCCAAAATATTACTGTCTTACTTAGTTACATCGTTCAACTTCCGATAATCCACACACCAGTACTACCGGTCAAATATGCTCGAGTATTTGAGTAAAAGTTGTTTGGCCTAGTTTTGATGGTCCTCTTTCAGTCCTTCCGTCCATGCCATGGTGTTATCTGAAAGATCAACCTTGCTGTTAGAAACATTTCCGTGGAGTTGTTGACAATTAATAACTACCTCGACCTCTTGGCATTGTCCCAATATAGTTCCTTGGAAAGTTTGATAGATGATTTGAACTCATTAAGTACTCTTACCGGAATACGCCAACCTTATTTTGTCATAGACAGGGTCTTTCCAACTAGTATATTCGTTTTTGATTTTTTTCCTGCCTCGGCAATCCACAATTTGTTTGTCCCATAATCTCCGTCAATCGCTACGAGTACTCGCTTCTGACGAAGTTCTTTTCGTAACCAAAATTTAGTGGCACATCTTATAGCTCATAATCTTGTTTTTCATGTCAATCATGATTCCTTGCTCGCTTAAGAAATCCGCGCAAATTATGATTTCATCAACAATGTCCGCCACTATGAATTTGTGCTGTACGGTGGTGTTCCCAAATGTAATTTCACATGTTACCCCGCCCAGGACTTGGGTGTACTAACCAGTCGCTCTACGCATCTTTGGTCCAAGCAATGGTCTCACCTCCACTTAAAGCATTTGATGGCACCATCATTTTCCTGTTGTTTTCCACTCAATGCTTTCAGAATTGTGGCTACCCAGTCTGGCCGTTCTACCTCCACGCGGTGAGCTTTGTACGCCGGCTTACTTAATAGCTAGGCTATTTCCTGCGTTAGAGCATGTGATACCGTCTCAGCAAATGATCCCTTTGGATTTGCGTATGTGGCTCGCTTCGTTTCGATATCGCGTATTCCACTTATAAAGCTTTGAATTTTTACCAATTCTGTGTATTCTACGGGCGTTTGCTAGATAAGCCAACCTCTCGATGTTCGATGCGAATTCCTGCAATGTCTCATTAGGTTTCTGGAAGCGATTCTGTAGTTCTATTTGGTATATCTGTTTTCGATGTTCGCTACCATAGCGTTTCTCACCCATCTATGCCTCATAATTGTTTCGTTCGCTTTCAGGAATTGTCTGTAAGATTTCGGCTGCAGGTCCCTTCAATGCCACGAATAATGCAGCAACTTCGTCTTCCATGCCCCAATTGTTCACCGCTGCCGTATTCTCAAACCAAAGCTTAAATACCTGGAAAGGAACAGAACCATCAAGTGGCGGGGATTTTACCTTGGGAGAATTCGCTGAAGCAGATGGACGGTTCAGTTGGAACTCCTGGATACGACCTCTTACCGCATCTACCTCGGCCTCGATTTTTTCCTCAAGCTTGGATGTAACACGTGTATCCTGTCCTTCCATTTGAGCGGAGATCTGTGATTATACCTGTTCCAGCTGAGCTGCCATGCTAGTTTTCTGTTCTTCTATGTATTTTTGTCGATATTTCAGTTAATAGAGCTAATACCCCTTTTTTCTTCCGTTTTTGTCGATGCCTCCACCACAAGATGGAAAACATGATCACCAACGTTGATTCCTTCTGCTTCCATAGCCTCCGGTAATCGTGACTGTAGCTCCAATTATTGCCTCATTTCTGAGTTGCTGAATCTTTAATTCATTCAACTTTGCCATATCCTTATTTTCTTTGCAATCACTGGTATTTATTTAACAATACCTCTTCTGACACCAATTGTGACGAATTCGACGGGTGCTTGCCTACGCACCGAGAACTTTCTTGGTTATTCGCTCTTCGTGTTTTCGAAAGATCGGTGTTATTTATTGGCATCTCCTCTTTGCATCGTATTCGCAAACATTGGCGCGTCTCTCTTCCTCTTGCTTGGTACATGATTGCATCCATAAGCGTAGCCATCGTTATCTCTGTTGTGTTTAACTAGTGGTAGGAGTGGTATTGAGCTAGGGATGGTATATGCTTGAGAATAATCGCCACACTGTTCTCCACCTAAGTCTGATCGTCCCGATCAGAAACATTTCCCGAACTAACCGCTGCTAGACACTCAATGGCTGGCACTGCTTTATTAAACCTCATTTCTTCCAGGGATTGAAACTCCGACATCAACCCTCTCCTGCAGAGATTCCCACAATGCATTGCAGTGTAACATATTCCAACTATTTTGTCCGTTCTTAATCCCGAATGGATTTGTGCCTTCACTCATTTCTTCAGGATTCCGTTCCGTTCTCGCATGCCCAGTGCACTGTTTCACCTTATCCACTAAGATGAGTTGCTTCCTCGGAACATGACCACTAGATGTTCGTCTTTTATCCTCAGCACACTTTGCACACTTAGTAATCCATTCTCTTACAGATTGTCTGCAACCAATCCAATAGAACCGCCGCTTTACCTCCTGAAGCGTTTTCTTTATTCCCATGTGCTTTCCATCTGAGCAACTATGCCACGCTTTGATAACATCTGGAACTCTTGCTTTGGGAACAACAATAAGTGCTCGACGATTCTGGCCATCTTCACTTTCCCATATCCGATGCAAACAACCAGATATTAGCTTCAAACTGCTCCATTGTGTCCAATATGCTTTTGCGATGCGACTCTCTCTAATCATCTCCTCTCTTCTTGGATGTTTGTTCTCAACACTCGTACCAAATCTGGATCTTTCTCCTGGCCTTGCCGAATCTTCTTCAAGAGGTACCTGTCCGTGAAAGCTTTTGGCCGATGAGCTACCTCTGCTTTACGAGGCTCCTGTTGCTTCATCTTTAAGATCACTTCCTTGGTGGTATAGCCATTATTGTGTCCAAAGGCCAGAGGAACTTCTTGGCCGTTGTAAGTCATAACCCTGTTCCTTACGTGGATGTGAATGTCTCTCTCAGCCAAGAAGTCGACGCCAACGATGACTTCGTCAACAATATTCGCTACCAAGATGTTGTCATACGTAGCTACATTCCCAATCGCAATCTTACATGTCACCTCTCCCAGGACTTGCTTGCTTTCACCAGTTACTGTCCACAACTTAGCTTTCTGCAATCGTCTCACCTTCCCGCTGACCATGTAACTCCGAATGATGGAATGTGATGCACCAGCATCCACAGTCAGCAAGCGCTCTTTCCCGACGACGTAGCCTTCAACAGTAATATTACTCGCTTTCCGTTCGAGTTGTGACGCAGAGATTATGAGGCATTCCTCTTGCTCATCTTCTCCAGCTTTGCGTTTACGTCCACTTAAATTGCAAGAATTATTGGAGCCAGTGCCGCAACATGACCAGATTTTCCACTTGAAGCATTTGATGCCACCATCATTTTTCTGTTGCTTTCTTCTCAATGCTTTCAGAATTGTGTCTACCCAGTCTGGCCGTTCTACCTCCAAGCGGTGAGCTTTGTACGCCGGCTTACTTAATAGCGAGGCTATTTCCTGCGTTAGAGTATGTGATACCGTCTTAGCAAATGATCTCTTTGGATTTGCATATGTGGCTCGCTTCGTCTCCACATCGCGTATTCCATTTATAAAGCTTTGGATTTTTACCATTTCTGTGTATTCTACGGGTTTGTCTGCGTTTTCTAGATAAGCCAACCTCTCGATGTTCGATGCGAATTCCTGCAATGTCTCATTAGGTTTCTGGAAGCGATTCTGTAGTTCTATTTGGTTTATCTGTTTTCGATGGTCGCTACCATAGCGTCTCTCAACTCCACCCATCAATGCCTCATAATTGTTTCGTTCGCCTTCAGGAATTGTCTGTAAGATTTCGGCTGCAGGTCCCTTCAATGCCACGAATAATGCAGCAACTTCGTCTTCCATGCCCCGATTATTCACAGCTGCATTCGTGCCACCTGCATGGATATACGCTCCTCTTGTGCTTCCAATTTTGATGTTATACACGTCTCTTTTTGTTCCATCTGAGATCTCATGTCTGCCTTCTGTTCGTCTAGTTGAACTGAAATCTGAGATGACATGCTAGTCTTCTATTCTTCCAACTGAGATGCCATGTGTGTCTTTTGTTCTTCCAACTGAAATGCCATGTGTATATTTTGTTCTTCCAGCTGTGCTGAAATGATAGATGACATCTGAGTCAATATAGTTAACAACGCGTTAGTGTCCACACTTGCGGCTGGAATGGTAGAATCCTTCTCTTCCATTTTTGACGATGATTCTTCCACAAGATGAAACACTTGATCACCAACGTTAATTCCTTCAGCTTCCATAGCCTCTCTCAATCGTGACTGCAGTTCTGATTTATTGCCTTTTGTATTCAATCCACGCTGTTGTAGCTCATTTTTGAGTTGCTGGATCTTCAGCTCATTCAACTTTGCCATGCCTTTGTTATCCTTGAAAACTCTCGCAACACACGCACAGGTAATGTAATTAATAGCTAGTTTTATTTACTAATAATAAACGCAAAACAATTTTAAGAGTTTGGTAACTTTACAGTAATTCACTGAACAACACTTCAAAATAAACTGATCCCCTGCCTTGCTTGGTCACTGCCTTTTATAGTCCGACGGTTGCTTGCCTACGCACCATGGCGAAATTATACATGGTGGTAGCAAGCGAATTCAATTCGGCATACACACAAACTTCACTTATTTTGTTTTTGTTTTCTCGCACTGTGAATGTCAGACAAAGTATCATATTAATGAAGGGCGAATTCATTGGGAATGTCAAAGCAAGACAAAGTGATATAAGAAACGAGAGTAAATGCTAGAAATGTCAAATTGCATTTCAGTTAAAATAAACTTTATGACCAAAACAATTACAATTCTAAAAAAATTGCTTGTTCCAGTGAAAAGTTATTGGATAATACTACAAACATACTATAGTCGAATGATTTATGTGCAGAATATCTCTGTGCGTTGTCGGCCTTCTGACGGGATTCAATAAAGTATGTGCATATGGCCGTCTAACGCCGGTTATGCGATTCTTAGGATTTCTGCTCAGAAAACACTTCTGCAATGTTCGGAACATCCAAAATTTGTGATTACAACAACGGTGGTACTACCAACTGGCTGGTTCCAATGATTACAATTAAAGTGGGTTTTGTGGTTTTGCTGATAGTTGTAGGTTTTTAAGTAATTGTTTACGACCGCCAGCGAGTGCTAATATTCATCCAAAAATTTTGATGTGGGTATCAAAAGACTTGTTTCGGTGGCAGCAATGAGAATCAAACCAATATTTTTATTATTTTGAGAAAATATGTGCAAAACCCCGAAAAATTACCTCAGGCCCATCCTAAATCGGAATCTATATCTAAAGGTCTTATATACAGAAAACCTATGCTTGCAAATATCTTGGGTAATTGTTTCCTTTAGGAGAGAAATGCTAAAAAACGTCCAAAAATATTGGGAGAGCTGTCAAATAACGCGTCTTGACTTCGGTATCAACAATCCGAAAGCGGATTTTCAATTTTTTGTTTCAGTGAAAAGTTATTCGCAAAAAACCCAACAATTACCCAGTTCCGATCCCAAATAGGGGGCTTGCTACAAGGTATTTCTGTGCAGAGCACCGGCTTCGCGGTCCACAGTATTTCTGCGCAGAACACATTTCTGCACTTTTCGGTACACCCTAATATGTGATTACAACAACCACATAAAAATAACAAAAAAAATTGTCAACTTTGATTGCAAATATCTCTTCACTGAAACAAAAACTCGAAAATCCGCTTCCGGATTATTGTTACCTAGGTCAAAACGCGTCTTTTGATACCTTTCCCGATAATTTCGGACGTGTTTTAGCAGTTGTCTCCTAAAGGAAACAATTACCATATCTTGCAAGTTATTAAAAATAATTGTTCTCCGGTTTCGGAATATGATTCCTTCGACCGATAAACGTTTCTTGACACCTCTCGACCGTTTTCGCACTTGGTGACGGTGGTGAACAATTACTAATTTTTGCACGATCGCAGTGATTATAAATATGGCTGGTAAATGAAATTCGATCATGCCTCTCAACAGCAGAATCAAGTGAGAATGACAGTAAATATGAAATTCATTCAGACGAAGAAACGCTAAGTAAAGAATTTTGGAAATATTTTAAGGCTATCACTGCGAATTTTAATATATTCTTCTCTCTAGAATTCACCTTGGTAGAAGGGCATGTCTACTGCAGCATTTAATAAATCTGTAGGCGTTAAAATGTAACCTGTGCGTCGACCATTATACAAATTGGCGGAAGCTACTGTTTTTTGCTGACTCCAAACTGCATCTCCAAAGCAAAGCAGATGACTTTTTGCTTAGAAGGCCTCCATGACATAAATGTCCTCGAACCCTGTTTTGAAAAACTGTTTTCACACCACTTTTGAGGTTACCTGTCCCAAGACTCGCACCACGCAGGCCATATAATAAAGTTCATATAAATTAAATAAGTAAATTTTTTTAAAATGTTTTGAAAACTGCCAAGCTGTTCACCTTGCAGAAAGTTCACCTCAAATTACCATACAATTGTGAAAACCATATTTAAACGTTTCTGAAATTTTATGGTTACTTCATTGTTTATTGGGTATTTATTCAAATTTTATTTTATGTATAAAACAAACTGAAATATTTTTAATAGATACCGTTCGTTGCCTTGATAAACTAGTATAGTTTGTTAAACTTAACTTTTGGGTAAAAATTGCGATTAAGTTGTTTATAAAATTGTATATATGTATATACGTGTGTACTATATTAGTAATAAACACTACATTAATATTGTAAATTAATTATTAAATAATTATTAAAGAAAGTCCTATCTTACGAAAGTATTATAGCATTAGCTTTGTAAATTTTGCAGCTTTTGTTTTTTTTCACATTCGAATGGGATTTTCGAACTTGATTGAAAGAAAAAGAATATTTTTTTCTGAAACACTAATACTCAGTATTAGATTACATGTTTAGCAACCAAGTCTAGAGTTGAAGCCACTTCAGCACTATGTTCAGTATAAGTTACTCAGGCTCAACGTAAACCAAAACAACAGTAAACAGCGCTATTTTGATTTTGGAAGCACATATTTGAATACAGAGCAAAATATGTCGGCAATACTTGCATTTTGCGATAGATATTGATAAATTGCATTGCTGTACTGAAATAGTGAAGATAATTTAATGTAAGCGTAAATGAGGAAAAAAGCAGAGTTATTACTTACTTGTGGATTCACTTCGTATGTAAATGATAAATTATATAGCTGCTGACGATGCAGCTTAAAATAACTGCTGATGCAGATTGCTGTGCACAATTAGTATTTAAATGATGATTATTACGTTAAAGATAATAAGTTATTAAATAATAAAGACCAAATGTGATACAATTATACTTTGGTGGGATATGAACAATAGTTTTCTGCCTGAAGAGAATACAAATTAATACAGGTATACATTTGTAAATACTGCTAATAAATTTTGGTTACCGTTCTCAGAGGTTTATCTTAATGTGCTTTTTGTAACGCATTATAGCTATTTTTGTAACCCCATATTAGCTTTTTGAATTTTTATTCGCTTGTTCTGCTTACTCCAAATTAGAAAACGAAGCGGAGAAAATGGGATTGGTGGTGAACGAGGGCAAAACGAAGTACCTTCTGTCATCATGCAAAGAGTCAGCGCATTCGCGCCTAGGCAACCAAGCCACTGTTGGCAGCAATAATTTCGAAATAGTAAAGGACTTCGTTTACCTGGGAACCAGCATTAACACCAACAATAATGTTAGCCTAGAAATCCGACGAAGAATTACTCTTGCAAACAAATGCTACTTCGGACTGAGTAGGCAATTGAAAAGTAAAGTCCTCTCTCGACGAACAAGAATAACACTCTACAAGTCACTCATCGCACCCGTCCTGCTATATGGTGCAGAAGCGTGGACACGAACAACATCTGATGAGGCGGCTCTGGGAGTATTCGAGAGAAAGGTTCTTCGAAAGATTTGTGGACCTCTACGCGTTGGCGACGGCGAGTACCGAAAAAGATTTAATGATGAGCTGTATGAACTTTACGCAGACGCCGACATAGTTCAGCGAATAAAACACAGCGGCTTCGCTGGCTAGGCCCCGTAGTGCGAATGAGCGAAGATGCTCCAGCCCAGAAGGTATTCTTATCGACACCCGCCGGTGGAAGCAGAGGAAGAGGGAGACCACCACTCCGATGGAAGGGCCAAGTGGAGACCGATTTGCGATCCCGCGGTGTTTCTAATTGGCGCCAGTTGGCGCAACGAAGAAACGACTGGCGAGCTATGTTGGACGGTCAAAATCGCCCAGGCGGTTAGATGACCATTTAAAGAAGAAGAATCGCTTGTTTAACTTTTTAATTCGGAAATGAATTCTGCATTTGAAAAACAAGCGCTTTACTTCCTCTGATAAACCCACTTCTGAACCTCTGTCCATTAATTTTTTGTGAAGATTTCTGTAGTGCACAATCTCAAGAGCATTCAGACTATGGAAAATGTGTTCAAGAGTCTTCATTCCGTTCAAAAATGTTGCCGATGGTTTGTGGAGATACCCTTTGAAAACCTGGTCTACCCAGGTAAACGTGCTGTCCGTGCTGCAACATTCTTCAAGATTGCTGCAGTAGTCAGGGCTAGTCGCATTCAAACCATCGACCACCTTTTGGTCGACCTCAACTTCCTCCATCATCGGTAAGGTTTCCGCCTGAACTGAAGCCTTTGTCATCGTTTGGGACTCCCGGCTTGACAACCAAGCGGTTGAGTCTGCCGATACATTCCCTGTACCTCTAAGGCTTTCAGTGTTTCGTGCTAAGTTTAATAAAGTTTTAAATATGTTATGTTGTATGTAAGTTTTATGACCGATCTTACCTAGGATGTACTTCCGCAGTCTATATTTAAAGTCCTTTGGAGTAGGGTGGTCGTTCAGGCCACCTTTACTCCACATAGCTCCAAAAAAGTGTTGAAGTACATCCTGATTGAGCCGCCGTGTGAGGATACATTCCACATTTGAATTACTTCGTACGTACTCGTACAGCATCTTCAACGCGTTGTTGGTCATTAAAATGCATTTCTGAAAGTGTTCTAAGACTTTTTTATCGGGAATAATAGGATTTTTCATAAACCTACTAACCCGGTCTAAAACATCCCATTGTTTTGAAAAATCTGTCCAGAAGGGTTCCTTAATTGTTTTAAAGATGTTTATGTCAGTACATGAAACCTAACTACAATAAGTAAATTACCTTTCCCGGATAGCCAAAATTCGTTATGGATGAATTAAGCACATCAAACCAGCCGTTTATAAGTTGGATGAAATCCGCTGTCTCAAGAGGCCTATAAACGTCCAATCCTATTGAGTAGCAGCGTCTCATACAGTTTGCAACTGTGTTGGAAAACAGTTGTGCTGCGAGATTTACGTTTTGTTGGCCTAAACACGAGCTTTGGTTATGCAACAAAAGTTTATTATAGCATCGTTAACTTACCTGCCCCTTGACAGAAAGGTGTTTGTGGCTAATTTTATATGCAATGGACAAGTCCAATGAGGTGCATCAGCGAATGCAAACACTTTAGCATTCTCATCTGTTGGTACTGAAAACCAAGGCTTGTCTAAAAAAAAGTATGCATCGTAAAAAATTATATTAAATCAAGTCATGGTATCTAACTCTTTATTCTCCCTTTTGTTACATTGAGTTCTCTCCACAGCTTACGGTTGGTGGAACCCATGTCACAGACAACAGCTACTACTGGAAACCCAACCTTTTTTGAAGCCGAAATTATTGAAAGCAATACTTCGCTCGTCATTTGACAGTCATAATTATAGAATATTGGCTGCTTCCATGATTTCCGCAACCCACGTGCCATCACCACCTGCAAGAACACATATTTTGTCATCATTCGAAAGGTCAGCCACGTGTTCCAACCACGTTATTGATGCAGCCAGGATACCCTCACTTACGTCGGTTTTACGTTACCAACGTTGTAGTGTCGACACGTGGGAAAGCGGAAATCCTCTATCGTAAAGGTGATGGTACGCTCTTGGACCTGCTGCTTGTATGCATATAGCATTCGATATGTCCACCCAGGACCAATTCACCCTACGATTTTTGGGATGAAAAAAAAATTAGCTACATATAATCTAGGAATGATATTGTGTACTTGCCTGGTAGTGCCATTCGTCGCATCTGCCCCTCCGTAAAAATTTTGCCAAAATTGTGTAGAGTGGCGTTAGCCCCTTCCAACTTCATTTTCACTTCTCGATTTTCCGTGCTCAAACGTTTTACCTCCTTCCTGAGGTTATATACTTCCAGAAGAGCTCCGTCATCCAAAAGCTTTAAGCTAAATATAAGACAGAAAATAATTGCAATAACGAATTTTTATTGAATACTTTAGATAACTTACTCGCTTTGTGGTTGGCAATCTTTCACCTGACTTCGGGGTTTTCCAGATATCGCGCGCTCTGCTGAAGGTGTTGCAATATTTGCCCTGTCACCGGCATCGATAAATTGGCAGATGCTACTATCTGTACTCAAACTAGTTCAAGAAAGTTAACGTTTGAATGCTAATTTTTTTATTGGCAGACACCACTTCCCATACTAGATTTAGTACTTTTTCCATTCGCGATGTTGTTCTGAAAGATTTCTATGATTTAATTGGATATAATAAACAAATGACCGTAATGCATTACCTTTGTTGTTCAGAAATGCTCTGAATGCTATTTGGAACAGTCGTGGTGGCAGGATTTGGAATAAATTTCGCCAGAAGCAAACTTCATTTTCCTGAACGGACAATGTCATTCTTTTCGAAATGGTCACCGCAAACCAAGTCTGATGCTCGCAATTGAATTCTGCACACCCTGGACCACTCCAAGCGTACAGCATCGTCGCTTGGAACGTGAAAAAAATGGGCCGTCTCCACTTTTTACAATTTTATGGCACAACGCGCACTTTCCCATCTTTTTGTATTAATAAAAACGCACTTCCACACTGATTAACGACTTTAAGTCCTTTTAAATTGTAAGATCACTATTTTAATAGTTTTCACTGATTTGAGCAATGGGTAATTTTTCCTTTGGGAGACAACTAGTGAAACACTTCCAAAAATGTCGGGAGAGGTATCAAACGACGCGTTTTAACCTCGGTATCAACAGTCTAAAAGCGGATTTTCGATTCCTTGAATCACGCCCCCTATTTGGGATCGCGCTAGGGTTTTTTTTGTTTTTTTGCGAATAACTTTTCACTGAAAAAAAAATCGAATATCCGCTTTCGGATTGGTGATACCGAGGTCAAAACGCGTCGTTTGATACCACTCCCGGCATTTTTGGACGTGTTTTAGGAGTTGTCTTCTAAAGGAAAAAAACTAATGAACAATATGTTTACTTTGAACCACAACAATATAAATGTTTGTAAATAGACATATGTAAACAAACAAGGAAAAAAATTTCACATCCACAGTGCGTAGGCCGAATTTCGTCAGGATGAACAAGCAATCATATGATCGGAAGATGCCACCTTTATAAATTCGCCTTGCTACGAACCGAGAACTTTCTTGGTTATTCGCTCTTCGTGTTCTCGAAGGATCGGTGTTATTTATTGGCATTTTCTCTTTGCATCGTATTCGCAAACTTTCGCGCGATCTCTCTTCCTCTTGCTTGGTACATGCTTGCATGCATAAGCGTAGCCATCGTTATCTCTGTTGTGTTTAACTAGTGGTAGGAGTGTAATTGAGTTAGGGATGGTATATGCTTGAGAATAATCGCCACACTGTTCTCCACCTAAGTCTGATCGTCCCGATCAGAAACATTTCCCGAACTAACCGCTGCTAGACACTCAATGGTTGGCACTGCTTTATTAAACCTCATTTCTTCCAGGGATTGAAACTCCGACATCAACCCTCTCCTGCAGAGATTCCCACAATGCATTGCAGTGTAACATATTCCAACCATTTTGTCCGTTCTTAATCCCGAATGGATTTGTGCCTTCACTCATTTCTTCAGGATTCCGTTCCGTTCTCGCATGCCCAGTGCACTGTTTCACCTTATCCACTAAGATGAGTTGCTTCCTCGGAACATGACCACTAGATGTTCGTCTTTTATCCTCAGCACACTTTGCACACTTAGTAATCCATTCTCTTACAGATTGTCTGCAACCAATCCAATAGAACCGCCGCTTTACCTCCTGAAGCGTTTTCTTTATTCCCATGTGCTTTCCATCTGAGCAACTATGCCACGCTTTGATAACATCTGGAACTCTTGCTTTGGGAACAACAATAAGTGCTCGACGATTCTGGCCATCTTCACTTTCCCATATCCGATGCAAACAACCAGATATTAGCTTCAAACTGCTCCATTGTGTCCAATATGCTTTTGCGATGCGACTCTCTCTAATCATCTCCTCTCTTCTTGGATGTTTGTTCTCAACACTCGTACCAAATCTTGATCTTTCTCCTGGCCTTGCCGAATCTTCTTCAAGAGGTACCTGTCCGTGAAAGCTTTTGGCCGATGAGCTACCTCTGCTTTACGAGGCTCCTGTTGCTTCATCTTTAAGATCACTTCCTTGGTGGTATAGCCATGATTGTGTCCAAAGGCCAGAGGAACTTCTTGGCCGTTGTAAGTCATAACCCTGTTCCTTACGTGGATGTGAATGTCTCTCTCAGCCAAGAAGTCGACGCCAACGATGACTTCGTCAACAATATTCGCTACCAAGATGTTGTCATACGTAGCTACATTCCCAATCACAATCTTACATGTCACCTCTCCCAGGACTTGCTTGCTTTCACCAGTTACTGTCCACAACTTAGCTTTCTGCAATCGTCTCACCTTCCCGCTGACCATGTAACTCCGAATGATGGAATGTGATGCACCAGCATCCACAGTCAGCAAGCGCTCTTTCCCGACGACGTAGCCTTCAACAGTAATATTACTCGCTTTCCGTTCGAGTTGTGACGCAGAGATTATGAGGCATTCCTCTTGCTCATCTTCTCCAGCTTTGCGTTTACGTCCACTTAAATTGCAAGAATTATTGGAGCCAGTGCCGCAACATGACCAGATTTTCCACTTGAAGCATTTGATGCCACCATCATTTTTCTGTTGCTTTCTTCTCAATGCTTTCAGAATTGTGTCTACCCAGTCTGGCCGTTCTACCTCCAAGCGGTGAGCTTTGTACGCCGGCTTACTTAATAGCGAGGCTATTTCCTGCGTTAGAGCATGTGATACCGTCTTAGCAAATGATCTCTTTGGATTTGCATATGTGGCTCGCTTCGTCTCCACATCGCGTATTCCATTTATAAAGCTTTGGATTTTTACCATTTCTGTGTATTCTACGGGTTTGTCTGCGTTTGCTAGATAAGCCAACCTCTCGATGTTCGATGCGAATTCCTGCAATGTCTCATTAGGTTTCTGGAAGCGATTCTGTAGTTCTATTTGGTTTATCTGTTTTCGATGGTCGCTACCATAGCGTCTCTCAACTCCACCCATCAATGCCTCATAATTGTTTCGTTCGCCTTCAGGAATTGTCTGTAAGATTTCGGCTGCAGGTCCCTTCAATGCCACGAATAATGCAGCAACTTTGTCTTCCATGCCCCGATTATTCACAGCTGCATTCGTGCCACCTGCATGGATATACGCTCCTCTTGTGCTTCCAATTTTGATGTTATACACGTCTCTTTTTGTTCCATCTGAGATCTCATGTCTGCCTTCTGTTCGTCTAGTTGAACTGAAATCTGAGATGACATGCTAGTCTTCTATTCTTCCAACTGAGATGCCATGTGTGTCTTTTGTTCTTCCAACTGAAATGCCATGTGTATATTTTGTTCTTCCAGCTGTGCTGAAATGATAGATGACATCTGAGTCAATATAGTTAACAACGCGTTAGTGTCCACACTTGCGGCTGGAATGGTAGAATCCTTCTCTTCCATTTTTGACGATGATTCTTCCACAAGATGAAACACATGATCACCAACGTTAATTCCTTCAGCTTCCATAGCCTCTCTCAATCGTGACTGCAGCTCTGATTTATTGCCTTTTGTATTCAATCCACGCTGTTGTAGCTCATTTTTGAGTTGCTGGATCTTCAGCTCATTCAACTTTGCCATGCCTTTGTTATCCTTGAAAACTCTCGCAACACACGCACAGGTAATGTAATTAATAGCTAGTTTTATTTAGTAATAATAAACGCAAAACAATTTTAAGAGTTTGGTAACTTTACAGTAATTCACTGAACAACACTTCAAAATAAACTGATCCCCTGCCTTGCTTGGTCACTGCCTTTTATAGTCCGACGGTTGCTTGCCTACGCACCATGGCGAAATTATACATGGTGGTAGCAAGCGAATTCAATTCGGCATACACACAAACTTCACTTATTTTGTTTTTGTTTTCTCGCACTGTGAATGTCAGACAAAGTATCATATTAATGAAGGGCGAATTCATTGGGAATGTCAAAGCAAGACAAAGTGATATAAGAAACGAGAGTAAATGCTAGAAATGTCAAATTGCATTTCAGTTAAAATAAACTTTATGACCAAAACAATTACAATTCTAAAAAAATTGCTTGTTCCAGTGAAAAGTTATTGGATAATACTACAAACATACTATAGTCGAATGATTTATGTGCAGAATATCTCTGTGCGTTGTCGGCCTTCTGACGGGATTCAATAAAGTATGTGCATATGGCCGTCTAACGCCGGTTATGCGATTCTTAGGATTTCTGCTCAGAAAACACTTCTGCAATGTTCGGAACATCCAAAATTTGTGATTACAACAACGGTGGTACTACCAACTGGCTGGTTCCAATGATTACAATTAAAGTGGGTTTTGTGGTTTTGCTGATAGTTGTAGGTTTTTAAGTAATTGTTTACGACCGCCAGCGAGTGCTAATATTCATCCAAAAATTTTGATGTGGGTATCAAAAGACTTGTTTCGGTGGCAGCAATGAGAATCAAACCAATATTTTTATTATTTTGAGAAAATATGTGCAAAACCCCGAAAAATTACCTCAGGCCCATCCTAAATCGGAATCTATATCTAAAGGTCTTATATACAGAAAACCTATGCTTGCAAATATCTTGGGTAATTGTTTTCTTTAGGAGAGAAATGCTAAAAAACGTCCAAAAATATTGGGAGAGCTGTCAAATAACGCGTCTTGACTTCGGTATCAACAATCCGAAAGCGGATTTTCAATTTTTTGTTTCAGTGAAAAGTTATTCGCAAAAAACCCAACAATTACCCAGTTCCGATCCCAAATAGGGGGCTTGCTACAAGGTATTTCTGTGCAGAGCACCGGCTTCGCGGTCCACAGTATTTCTGCGCAGAACACATTTCTGCACTTTTCGGTACACCCTAATATGTGATTACAACAACCACATAAAAATAACAAAAAAAATTGTCAACTTTGATTGCAAATATCTCTTCACTGAAATAAAAACTCGAAAATCCGCTTCCGGATTATTGTTACCTAGGTCAAAACGCGTCTTTTGATACCTTTCCCGATAATTTCGGACGTGTTTTAGCAGTTGTCTCCTAAAGGAAACAATTACCATATCTTGCAAGTTATTAAAAATAATTGTTCTCCGGTTTCGGAATATGATTCCTTCGACCGATAAACGTTTCTTGACACCTCTCGACCGTTTTCGCACTTGGTGACGGTGGTGAACAATTACTAATTTTTGCACGATCGCAGTGATTATAAATATGGCTGGTAAATGAAATTCGATCATGCCTCTCAACAGGAGAATCAAGTGAGAATGACAGTAAATATGAAATTCATTCAGACGAAGAAACGCTAAGTAAAGAATTTTGGAAATATTTTAAGGCTATCACTGCGAATTTTAATATATTCTTCTCTCTAGAATTCACCTTGGTAGAAGGGCATGTCTACTGCAGCATTTAATAAATCTGTAGGCGTTAAAATGTAACCTGTGCGTCGACCATTATACAAATTGGCGGAAGCTACTGTTTTTTGCTGACTCCAAACTGCATCTCCAAAGCAAAGCAGATGACTTTTTGCTTAGAAGGCCTCCATGACATAAATGTCCTCGAACCCTGTTTTGAAAAACTGTTTTCACACCACTTTTGAGGTTACCTGTCCCAAGACTCGCACCACGCAGGCCATATAATAAAGTTCATATAAATTAAATAAGTAAATTTTTTTAAAATGTTTTGAAAACTGCCAAGCTGTTCACCTTGCAGAAAGTTCACCTCAAATTACCATACAATTGTGAAAACCATATTTAAACGTTTCTGAAATTTTATGGTTACTTCATTGTTTATTGGGTATTTATTCAAATTTTATTTTATGTATAAAACAAACTGAAATATTTTTAATAGATACCGTTCGTTGCCTTGATAAACTAGTATAGTTTGTTAAACTTAACTTTTGGGTAAAAATTGCGATTAAGTTGTTTATAAAATTGTATATATGTATATACGTGTGTACTATATTAGTAATAAACACTACATTAATATTGTAAATTAATTATTAAATAATTATTAAAGAAAGTCCTATCTTACGAAAGTATTATAGCATTAGCTTTGTAAATTTTGCAGCTTTTGTTTTTTTTCACATTCGAATGGGATTTTCGAACTTGATTGAAAGAAAAAGAATATTTTTTTCTGAAACACTAATACTCAGTATTAGATTACATGTTTAGCAACCAAGTCTAGAGTTGAAGCCACTTCAGCACTATGTTCAGTATAAGTTAGTCAGGCTCAACGTAAACCAAAACAACAGTAAACAGCGCTATTTTGATTTTGGAAGCACATATTTGAATACAGAGCAAAATATGTCGGCAATACTTGCATTTTGCGATAGATATTGATAAATTGCATTGCTGTACTGAAATAGTGAAGATAATTTAATGTAAGCGTAAATGAGGAAAAAAGCAGAGTTATTACTTACTTGTGGATTCACTTCGTATGTAAATGATAAATTATATAGCTGCTGACGATGCAGCTTAAAATAACTGCTGATGCAGATTGCTGTGCACAATTAGTATTTAAATGATGATTATTACGTTAAAGATAATAAGTTATTAAATAATAAAGACCAAATGTGATACAATTATACTTTGGTGGGATATGAACAATAGTTTTCTGCCTGAAGAGAATACAAATTAATACAGGTATACATTTGTAAATACTGCTAATAAATTTTGGTTACCGTTCTCAGAGGTTTATCTTAATGTGCTTTTTGTAACGCATTATAGCTATTTTTGTAACCCCATATTAGCTTTTTGAATTTTTAATCGCTTGTTCTGCTTACTCCAAATTAGAAAACGAAGCGGAGAAAATGGGATTGGTGGTGAACGAGGGCAAAACGAAGTACCTTCTGTCATCATGCAAAGAGTCAGCGCATTCGCGCCTAGGCAACCAAGCCACTGTTGGCAGCAATAATTTCGAAATAATAAAGGACTTCGTTTACCTGGGAACCAGCATTAACACCAACAATAATGTTAGCCTAGAAATCCGACGAAGAATTACTTTTGCAAACAAATGCTACTTCGGACTGAGTAGGCAATTGAAAAGTAAAGTCCTCTCTCGACGAACAAGAATACCACTCTACAAGTCACTCATCGCACCCGTCCTGCTATATGGTGCAGAAGCGTGGACACGAACAACATCTGATGAGGCGGCTCTGGGAGTATTCGAGAGAAAGGTTCTTCGAAAGATTTGTGGACCTCTACGCGTTGGCGACGGCGAGTACCGAAAAAGATTTAATGATGAGCTGTATGAACTTTACGCAGACACCGACATAGTTCAGCGAATAAAACACAGCGGCTTCGCTGGCTAGGCCCCGTAGTGCGAATGAGCGAAGATGCTCCAGCCCAGAAGGTATTCTTATCGACACCCGCCGGTGGAAGCAGAGGAAGAGGGAGACCACCACTCCGATGGAAGGGCCAAGTGGAGACCGATTTGCGATCCCGCGGTGTTTCTAATTGGCGCCAGTTGGCGCAACGAAGAAACGACTGGCGAGCTTTGTTGGACGGTCAAAATCGCCCAGGCGGTTAGATGACCATTTAAAGAAGAAGAATCGCTTGTTTAACTTTTTAATTCGGAAATGAATTCTGCATTTGAAAAACAAGCGCTTTACTTCCTCTGATAAACCCACTTCTGAACCTCTGTCCATTAATTTTTTGTGAAGATTTCTGTAGTGCACAATCTCAAGAGCATTCAGACTATGGAAAATGTGTTCAAGAGTCTTCATTCCGTTCAAAAATGTTGCCGATGGTTTGTGGAGATACCCTTTGAAAACCTGATCTACCCAGGTAAACGTGCTGTCCGTGCTGCAACATTCTTCAAGATTGCTGCAGTAGTCAGGGCTAGTCGCATTCAAACCATCGACCACCTTTTGGTCGACCTCAACTTCCTCCATCATCGGTAAGGTTTCCGCCTGAACTGAAGCCTTTGTCATCGTTTGGGACTCCCGGCTTGACAACCAAGCGGTTGAGTCTGCCGATACATTCCCTGTACCTCTAAGGCTTTCAGTGTTTCGTGCTAAGTTTAATAAAGTTTTAAATATGTTATGTTGTATGTAAGTTTTATGACCGATCTTACCTAGGATGTACTTCCGCAGTCTATATTTAAAGTCCTTTGGAGTAGGGTGGTCGTTCAGGCCACCTTTACTCCACATAGCTCCAAAAAAGTGTTGAAGTACATCCTGATTGAGCCGCCGTGTGAGGATACATTCCACATTTGAATTACTTCGTACGTACTCGTACAGCATCTTCAACGCGTTGTTGGTCATTAAAATGCCTTTCTGAAAGTGTTCTAAGACTTTTTTATCGGGAATAATAGGATTTTTCATAAACCTACTAACCCGGTCTAAAACATCCCATTGTTTTGAAAAATCTGTCCAGAAGGGTTCCTTAATTGTTTTAAAGATGTTTATGTCAGTACATGAAACCTAACTACAATAAGTAAATTACCTTTCCCGGATAGCCAAAATTCGTTATGGATGAATTAAGCACATCAAACCAGCCGTTTATAAGTTGGATGAAATCCGCTGTCTCAAGAGGCCTATAAACGTCCAATCCTATTGAGTAGCAGCGTCTCATACAGTTTGCAACTGTGTTGGAAAACAGTTGTGCTGCGAGATTTACGTTTTGTTGGCCTAAACACGAGCTTTGGTTATGCAACAAAAGTTTATTATAGCATCGTTAACTTACCTGCCCCTTGACAGAAAGGTGTTTGTGGCTAATTTTATATGCAATGGACAAGTCCAATGAGGTGCATCAGCGAATGCAAACACTTTAGCATTCTCATCTGTTGGTACTGAAAACCAAGGCTTATCTAAAAAAAAGTATGCATCGTAAAAAATTATATTAAATCAAGTCATGGTATCTAACTCTTTATTCTCCCTTTTGTTACATTGAGTTCTCTCCACAGCTTACGGTTGGTGGAACCCATGTCACAGACAACAGCTACTACTGGAAACCCAACCCTTTTTGAAGCCGAAATTATTGAAAGCAATACTTCGCTCGTCATTTGACAGTCATAATTATAGAATATTGGCTGCTTCCATGATTTCCACAACCCACGTGCCATCACCACCTGCAAGAACACATATTTTGTCATCATTCGAAAGGTCAGCCACGTGTTCCAAACACGTTATTGATGCAGCCAGGATACCCTCACTTACGTCGGTTTTACGTTACCAACGTTGTAGTGTCGACACGTGGGAAAGCGGAAATCCTCTATCGTAAAGGTGATGGTACGCTCTTGGACCTGCTGCTTGTATGCATATAGAATTCGATATGTCCACCCAGGACCAATTCACCCTACGATTTTTGGGATGAAAAAAAAATTAGCTACATATAATCTAGGAATGATATTGTGTACTTGCCTGGTAGTACCATTCGTCGCATCTGCCCCTCCGTAAAAATTTTGCCAAAATTGTGTAGAGTGGCGTTAGCCCCTTCCAACTTCATTTTCACTTCTCGATTTTCCGTGCTCAAACGTTTTACCTCCTTCCTGAGGTTATATACTTCCAGAAGAGCTCCGTCATCCAAAAGCTTTAAGCTAAATATAAGACAGAAAATAATTGCAATAACGAATTTTTATTGAATACTTTAGATAACTTACTCGCTTTGTGGTTGGCAATCTTTCACCTGACTTCGGGGTTTTCCAGATATCGCGCGCTCTGCTGAAGGTGTTGCAATATTTGCCCTGTCACCGGCATCGATAAATTGGCAGATGCTACTATCTGTACTCAAACTAGTTCAAGAAAGTTAACGTTTGAATGCTAATTTTTTTATTGGCAGACACCACTTCCCATACTAGATTTAGTACTTTTTCCATTCGCGATGTTGTTCTGAAAGATTTCTATGATTTAATTGGGTATAATAAACAAATGACCGTAATGCATTACCTTTGTTGTTCAGAAATGCTCTGAATGCTATTTGGAACAGTCGTGGTGGCAGGATTTGGAATAAATTTCGCCAGAAGCAAACTTCATTTTCCTGAACGGACAATGTCATTCTTTTCGAAATGGTCACCGCAAACCAAGTCTGATGCTCGCAATTGAATTCTGCACACCCTGGACCACTCCAAGCGTACAGCATCGTCGCTTGGAACGTGAAAAAAATGGGCCGTCTCCACTTTTTACAATTTTATGGCACAACGCGCACTTTCCCATCTTTTTGTATTAATAAAAACGCACTTCCACACTGATTAATGACTTTAAGTCCTTTTAAATTGTAAGATCACTATTTTAATAGTTTTCACTGATTTGAGCAATGGGTAATTTTTCCTTTGGGAGACAACTAGTGAAACACTTCCAAAAATGTCGGGATCGGGCTAGGGTTTTTTTTGTTTTTTTGCGAATAACTTTTCACTGAAAAAAAAATCGAATATCCGCTTTCGGATTGGTGATACCGAGGTCAAAACGCGTCGTTTGATACCACTCCCGGCATTTTTGGACGTGTTTTAGGAGTTGTCTTCTAAAGGAAAAAAACTGATGAACAATATGTTTACTTTGAACCACAACAATATAAATGTTTGTAAATAGACATATGTAAACAAACAAGGAAAAAAATTTCACATCCACAGTGCGTAGGCCGAATTTCGTCAGGATGAACAAGCAATCATATGATCGGAAGATGCCACCTTTATAAATTCGCCTTGCTACGAACCGAGAACTTTCTTGGTTATTCGCTCTTCGTGTTCTCGAAGGATCGGTGTTATTTATTGGCATTTTCTCTTTGCATCGTATTCGCAAACTTTCGCGCGATCTCTCTTCCTCTTGCTTGGTACATGCTTGCATGCATAAGCGTAGCCATCGTTATCTCTGTTGTGTTTAACTAGTGGTAGGAGTGTAATTGAGTTAGGGATGGTATTTCGAGTTTTTGTTTCAGCGAAGAGATATTTGCAATCAAAGTTGAAAATTTTCTGTCATTTTCATGTGGTTGTTTTAATCACAGATTAGGGTGTACCGAAAAGTGCAAGAAGTGTGTTCTGCGCAGAAATACTGTGGACCGCGTAGCCGGTGTTGGACCGGCTGAGGGTTATTTTTTTGAATCGCGGCCGAAGGGCGCCTACGCAGAAAGGTGTTCTGTACATAAATACCTTTGATCAAGCCCCCTATTTGGGATCGGACACGGGTCATTTTTAGGTGTTTTGCGAATAACTTTTCACTGAAACAAAAAAATTTAAAATCCGCTTCCGGATTGTTGATACCGAAGTCAAAACGCGTTGTTTGATACCTCTCTCGATATTTTGGGACGTGTTTTAACAGTTGTCTCCTAAAGGAAACAGTTACCAAAAAAATTACTTAAACTTTCGTCTACTTGTAACTATTTGGGGACAATGGGGCATAGTCAAAGTCAAATTTAAGTATGATTTGAATTTAGTTGTAGGTATTTGAACCAATTTGATATGGGATATCTGTTGAAAAAGCTTCATATAAATTTAAGTCATACTCAACTTTGACTATGACTATACAATAATATTTCAGACTACAAACGAAGATTTATAACCAAAACAAACCATAATAACAATCACTGCTGGTAGCTCTTCTTCCCAAGAGGCCGTCACAGTTACGGATCAAATGAGCTGTGACTGAGAAGTCACAAAATTTTTACCCATATCTGAAATTTGAGACACACAATGGCTAGAGGCTTCGTTCATATGTGCATATACTTTTCCTACCGTACTATATTTCTTGTCTATTCGTTTATTTCATGGGGTATTCATCATTTATTAAAATTCAGAAAATATAATTACAATATTTTTTTAATTAATTAGTGTGTAATCCAGTTTTTTTATGAAAGTTTATAAAGTATAATCTCTTCGGGTTTATATACTTCAGTTTATACACATTGAACATATCTACATGTTTTTTACGCGTACATATATTTATGTACAAGTCAACAAAATATTATTATTTATAAAGCGAGTTTTAACCTTTTTTGCTTAGCATACATTTTTTCAATTACTTCTTGTGTTGTAATGGGCACATATTTATATCCCGCTAAAGTCGTTAAACCATTTAACCCTTTCTAATTGTATAAAAAGAAGGTATAAATAAAATAGGATATTAACAGCTGTAAATGTACAAATCAATATTTTAATCACTTGTCCGATAGAGTTACATCTCTCTCTATCTCTATGGCGCGATATACAACAGGTATATCATCATAAACCTCCTAAGAGATTTTTGCGCCAAGCTTCTCTTCCAATTTGTGGTGTGCCGATTTGAATTTTCCCTACAAATTGGTGGGACCTACAGTTTTTTGCCGACTCCGAACGACATCTACAAAGGAGACGAATTTTTGCTGAGAAGCCTGTCATGGCAGAAATACACTCGGAGAGTTTGCCAAACCACTGCCGAGGGGCGACCCCGTTTTGAAAAACTTTTTTCAAATCACTTTTGATGTTACCTGTACCAGGGCTCGAACCATGGACCTTCGGTGTGGTAGGCCGGCAACACTACCTCCACACCACGGCGGCCGCCGATAGAGTTACATAGATAAGTGTTTAACCTCTTTAGAGTTGTTTACCAGCACACCAGTATTAACACCAACACTAATGCCAGCTTAGAAATCCAACGAGGAGTCGCTTTTGCAAACAAGTGCTACTTCAGACTGAGTAGGCAATTGAGAAGTAAAGTCCTCTCTCGAAAAACAAAAATATCACTCTTTTAGTCACTTATACCGGTACCCGACCTGGTTTATGGCGCAGAAGCTTTGCCACTGACAACATCTGATGAGGCGGCTCTAGAAGTATTCCAGAGAAAGTTTTTCGAAAGATTTACAGACCCTTACGCGTTGGAGACGGCTAGTACCGAAGAAGATTTAATGACGAGCTGTATGAGCTATGTGCAGACACCTGCATAGTCCATCGAATTAAAACCCAGCGGATTTGTTGGCTGGGCCATGGTATATGAATCAATGAAGATGCTCCGGCCCAGAAAGTATTCTTTTCGCCACCCGCTGGTGGTTGCAGATGACGAGAGAGACGAACACTCCGATGGAAGAACCATTTGGCGCCAGTTGCAGAAAGAGGAAGCGACTGGCGAGCTATGTTTGATGCCCAAAATCGTTGAGACGGTTAAGTGCTATTTAAAGCAGAAGAAGAGTTGAAAAGGTGCGTACTGCTGTTGAAGTGGAAACGGAGAGAGTTGCAAAATTTTTTAGCATTTTATATAAGCTATGAAATGACGTTTTGTCGCATTTCTGAAGTGCGTGAACTGCAGTTTTTGGCAGAAGATAATGTCGGTTTAAGAACCTTCTCCAATAAATTGGTTTCAGCCCCTATATCTTGGCTTTGAACAAGTGGTTCATAAAATTCAGCTTAACCGATTTGTGGGTTAAATAAATTTGTGCGTACTGCTGTTGAAGTGGAAACGGAGAGAGTTGCAAAATTTTTTAGCATTTTATACAGGGTGGCGCAAAAGTAATCCTCCTATCAGAAAATGCTATAAATTTTGCGATTGGCCCCTAAAGTCAGTTCTGTTTTAACATTTGTGTAGTAAACACATGCGAAATACACGTTAATAAACAATGTTACGCTACACTGCTCCAGAACGCGGAATATTGCTGACTATTTATTTCGGTCGGTGAAAAACGGTTACTGCGCAAAAGTAATCCTCCTATCAGAAAATGCAATAAATTTTGCGATTGGCCCCTAAAGTCAGTTCTGTTTTGACATTTGTGTAGTAAACACATGCGAAATACACGTTAATAAACAATGTTACGCTACACTGCTCCAGAACGCGGAATATTGCTGACTATTTATTTCGGTCGGTGAAAAACGGTTACTGCGCAAAAGTAATCCTCTTATCAGAAAATGCTATAAATTTTGCGATTGGCCCCTGAAGTCAGTTCTGTTTTGAAATTTGTGTAGTAAACACATGCGAAATACACGTTAATAAACAATGTTACGCTACACTGCTCCAGAACGCGGAATATTGCTGACTATTTATTTGACCAATAATCGGTCGGGGCCAAACGGTTACTGTGAATGGTGAGCGCTACAGAGCAATGATCAACGAGTTCTTTTTGCCGCAACTTGATGAATTGGGATTGGAAAACATGTGGTTCCAACAAGACGGTGCAACAGCACACACTGCACGTGCCACAACCGATATGCTGAACATCGGAAGCTTACTTTTGCGCCACCTTGTATAAGCTATGAAATGACGTTTTGTCGCATTTCTGAAGTGCGTGAAGTGCAGTTTTTGGCAGAAGATAATGTCGGTTTAAGAACCTTCTCCAATAAATTGGTTTCAGCCCCTATATCTTGGCTTTGAACAAGTGGTTCATAAAATTCAGCTTAACCGATTTGTGGGTTAAATAAATTTGTGGCATTTTCTTCACTGTGGTTGTTGAAAAAATCGAAGCGAAATCTCTCGAGATCGTTTCATGTCGAATGAATCGAGTATCTATCTATTTCCATTATTATATGATCAATAAATGGATAAAAACAGGAATCTTGAAATAAACATCTAAGTTACATGCTTGCTTATTTGTCGTTTGCATCTTTTTCACAAGTTCTGAACAATTTTTCAAATAATGTACGTCGGAACGAATAAGAATCTTTTGCGAAATCCGCTACAAGCGCTAGATCAATCTTTAATTCTTGGAGTTTATTACACAAAGGCAGAACGCACTGGTTTTTAGTAAGAGATTTTTAATTTTGTGTTAACAGAAATACTGAAAGGCTACGTTAGTTATTTAAAAAAGAAGTTTATAATACTAAGCAACAGAGAAAATGTTGAAATTTTGCGTCTTTTGCATAACAAAACTGACACCATAAATTTATCAAAAAATGCTATTTTTTGCCAAACTCACCCTGGCACTTTATTATAAATACTTAAATATAATAGGTCATAAAACTGCATATCCCAATTTTTTTTTAAATTCGGATTAAAAAGTGTGGAATTTTGATGAAAGTGGGTCAATTTTCCTAGGTTTTGTACAAAGTTTGAAATTTGTTCTTGCATGTTTTTTATTAGATAATACTACAGGGTGGCTGATGAAAGCCGCTACCAAAAAAAAATTAAATAACTTTTTTTCTATTTAATGAATCTGGTTAATTTTTTTTTTATTTTGCAGATTGACTTTTACATTTAACAAAAATGGATAACTGGGACACTGAAACAAGAATTTGGATTGTCCGCCGCTATCACGCACTGGAGTCCGTAGTTTCGGTTCAAAGAGAGTATAGGCGCACGTTTGGCGGCAATGCTCCGAGCGGATGGACCATAATAAGACTTGTAAACAATTTTGCCGAGCATGGGACAGTCAACAGAAGACCTTACCATCGAAACCCTTCAGTTCGAACGGAAGAAACAATCGCTGCTGTAGCTGCTGCCATACAAAACAATCCACGTGTTTCGACAAGAAGCTTATCTGCTCAAATGGGTGTAAGCAGACAGTCATTACAGTCAATTGTGCACAAAGATTTGGACTTATTCCCATATAAAATTCAAACAAACTGAACGCTGCAGACTTGCCGATTCGCTTGGAATTTTGCCAGAAGATGCTTCAAATGGTGGAAGAGGATGGAAACATGTTGAACTGTCTTTTCATGTCTGACGAGGCCCGTTTCGATTTAAACGGCAACATAAACAAACAAAATTGTCGAATATGGAGTGCTTCCAACCCACAGATACTCCATGAGACGGAATTGCATCCACTTCGTGTCACAGTGTGGTGTGCAGTTTCATCACGCTGCATTGTCGGGCCCTACTTCTTCGAAGAAAACGGTCACACCGTTACTGTTACTGGAGACCGTTACTTGAGCATGTTGAGAGAGTTTTTCTATCCAGAATTACGCCGAATGAGAATTTCTTTCAACTCTGTGTGGTTTCAGCAAGATGGTGCAGCTCCTCATATAGCCCAACCTGTTATGACAGAATTGCGACGAAAATTTCCCAATAAGCTGATATCCAGAAACTCCACATTCAGTTGGCCACCCAGGTCGCCTGACCTTACTGCACCTGACTTTTTCTTGTGGGGTTATTGCAAACAGGAAGTCTTCAAAGCAAAACCAACAAATTTGAATGAACTAAGGCAATCCATTCGAGAAACAATTGCGGCTATTCCTGTCTCAACTCTCCAAGCAGTAATGAACAACTTTTTGGTAAGATGCCGCACATGCATCGACGAGCAGGGGGGGCATTTAAATTCCATTATTTTTAAAACTAATTAAGCTATATTTAATAAAATTTAATGGGCTTTAACATGAATAAAAGAAAAATGAATTCCATACACTGAAAAAAAAATTATTTGAGTTTCTTAATGTAGCAAAATTCATCAGCCACCCTGTATATATACTTTTATAAAAACCGTGTAAAAAATTCTTGTCGCTATCTATTTTTCCACCACTGTTTGCTCTGATTAAATCAATGAGCCTGTCTACTCTAGTATTTTCAGACCACCTGAATTCGGATTTTTAAGGACGTGAGAGATAAGGGAGTAGAGTTTTAAAAAGCACTCTGGCGAAGACACCGTGCTAGTGACTGGATGGATTGATGAATTCGAAGCCTAGGCCGACGCAGTTGGGTGAATGCTTTCCAAAAATTTATATTCGCTAAACGGTCGCTTACGGGTGCAGCAAAACTATACCTAGAATGCGAGGCTAAACCTATTTCGTATGTTCAGCTAAAAAACGCGCTCACACTAGAATTTCGCTCGAAACTTACAAGCGGCTACGTACATAAAAATTTGCGTGAGCCCAGAAAAGGAAAAAACGAATCTTGTTGTCAATTTTTGTGCCGTATGCTTGAAATTGGTAGTTAAGCTATCGTAGATAATTTGGCTGTTTTTCAATATGTAATCGATGGCATTACTGTAGTAAATAAGGCGATCTTATTCGGGGCAAAAACTGTAGCGGAGTTCAAGGAAAGATTACCAGCATACGAAAAGATAAAAACAGCCACGGGTGAAGATAAATTTGCAAAGAATAACGCTCGTGACGGGCTAGTCCGTAGCGATACAAAAAAGGCCAAAACGAGTAATGCGACCAGAACGCGGTATTGCTATAGCTGGGGTTCGTCAGAATATGAGTTCTTCCCTAGTCCTGAAAAGTCCAAAGGTCTAAACTGTTTTGGTTGCAATAACTACGGTCATAAAACTGCAGACTGTACAGCATTAGCGAAGGTTTCGGCTAACATACTCCAAGATAAGTCGTTGGTGTTGTTTTATTTGGTTTAATCGTGACAGGTAGCGATGTGCATTTAAAAAAAAATTTATATTTGTAATATTCATCCTCGAGTGACATCCAAAGCAGCAAAGCTCTCGTTAAATGGTGTTGCTGCAAGTATCACAGCCGAAGAGTAATGTACAGCCTATGTCAGTTAGACGGTGTTGTTTCTAACGATGTGGAGTTTTGGGATGTGGAAAATAGTTTTTATCACCGCTGATGTCATCATTTTAATGAGCCTACTCGATAAAGCCGTTGTAAGCATTACATAAAGGTAACCCATGCAAACGATCGAACCTAATCGGGAGGCAAGTTGTTTTTTGGCGAAAATAGAAGATGGCATATTCAGCGACGATTAAGGTAATGTGGGTGAACAAAAGACTGACCAGCCAATCCAAAAAGCGGTGTGCGATTTGATTGCTGGCTATGAAGATAATACCGATAGACGATGAGCCGGTTCAGAAGCCTCCACGACGATTTCCTCCGGTAGAGAGAGATGCTCTTGATAAGCAGGTTGCAGAGTTTGTCCGACTATGTGAGTCAAGTAGTGTGGGTAAAAAAAAAGGATGGTACATTTCGCCTTTGCATAGACTATAGGGCTGTCAATGGGAATATCCAGAACGACAGGTACCCCGTGCCAGTAATTGAAGACCACATTTTACGACTCTGGATCCCGAAAATGGTTTTCTACATCTAAGCGTCTAAAAAAAGGAGTAAGATCAATTCTTTCGTTACACAAAGCGGCCAATTTGAGTTCACTAAAGCGCCGTTTGGTTTGTGTAACTCTTCAAGGGTTTCAACTCTTCAAAGTTGATCAACTACGTATGTTGAGAATTGAAATCGACTTCCCTAGGCATCGAATGTCTAAAGGCTCCTTGGCGGTGGTAAATTTTGCGGTTCCATCTGCGGTAAAACAACTCCAACACTTCTTGGTACTTGCTAATTTCGCTAGACGTGCAAAACCATTCACGGGGTTAACCACAAAAGAAGGGCGTATTCACTTAGAGCAACTAGGGCAAGCCGCACTTAATGATCTGAAGGACGCATTATCCTGAAAACTTGTAATACGAATTTTTTAGCATGATGCTACGACAGAGCTGCATACGGATGCTGTCCTTCTCCAGGTCTGCGACGAAGACAACACAATTCAGCCCGTATTCTATATGAGGAGATGTACAACAGATGCCGAAAAACATTATTCAAGCTATCAGCTGGAGGTCCTAACAGTTATCAACGCTGTGAAAAAGTTCTGTTTTTATCTGCTTGGTCAAAGATTTAAAATTGTATCCGACTTCAAGGCGTTCGAAAGCACGTTAAAGAAGAACGACTTAACAATGCGTGTTGCAAGATGGTCACTTCTGTTAGACGAGTTTGACTACTGCTGTAACGTACTGCAAAAGGAGAACAACTTCCTAGTAAAATTGTCAGATGCTTAAAACGACGATGTCATACGAGATGGCAATTGTCCGCATCTGCATCAGCACTATACCAATAGGCATACTATTCAGCCTTTGCATCAGCAATATATCAGTTGACATACTAGCCATCATATACATCAATATCATACCATTGAAAATACTAGTCTGTATATACATCAGGATCATACCAGTTTACATGGTAGTCAGTGTTGGTTTTGAAGAAACATTGAAAAAGAGATTATAAAATTACGGAAGAAAATATAATTTTGAAATTTTTGTAAGTTCAACGAGCTCAAGACCAGTTGATAATAATTCTTGGTTAGTTATTATTATTTTTGATTAGAGGAAAAGTTGAAAGCAACAAACATATACAGGCTATAGTTATAGTACTATTTCGAAAACAGCCACGATTTCTCGTCAGACTAATTCGTATAGTTTTGCTATTTTCAGAGGATCTTGGGGAGAATCTAAACCACTCACTCTGATTGCAAGCGATTTACATATAGACAGAATGTCTAAAATATTGTGTATACCGTTGGCAAGATAACAAACAACAATTAGAGGAAAACTTAAATTAAGCAGCTTGCAAAACTACACGCAGCATAGCCTATGGGTTAGGATCAACATCACTGCTCTCTCTAATATCTTGGTCATCGTCATCATCATCAGAAAGGTCGATAAATTCGTCCAACTGATTTTTTGGAATTTCATCTTTGTCTTCCCCTTCTTCCTCGTCTTCCTCTTCTTCAAAGGTGTTTTTATACCACCAACAAATTTCAGCGAGTATTGCATCTGGAGATTTCTTTCCTCTGTACCTGAAAGGAAAATAGTTTTCAATCGTTAACATGTTTAAATTGGACACTCTGACAAAGATATTAGAAAAATCTAGTTACCTCATTTCAAATCGAAGCGCAGTTTGGTGCTAACGTTCGCCTTGCTTATCCGATTCAGTTGGCAACTGTTGAGCGAGTTGATCAATATGCTGATGCAGGAGATGAATCTTGTACGACATACTCGTATTAACCCCAATTTCATCGAAAGCTGCCAACAGGTTTGCGTTCTTTACCCAAAAGTCCTTTAATGACTGCTTTCAATGCGAGCCATGCATTTAATTCTCGGTTTGTCAGAACTTGGTCAACATCTTGACGACTCATTCGTTTCCGTATGTCGGGACCATTGACAACCCCTTCCTGAATTTTGACGTTACTTAGTCTTGGGAAAATGTCTTTTAAACGGTTGAGTACTGCTGGTCTTTTCGCGATACATTTCAAAAAAATTTTAGCAATGCCAAGTTTAATGTGGAGCAACGGCAACAAAATTTTCATTTCAGGAACAAGACTTTCGTGTAGCCTATTGTCTTTAGGCCATTTCCGTCCAATGCGACTATTCCAGTTATACTGCTTGTACTGGTTTTTTCCTCTAATACCTTCTTCGTATCGTGAATCCCAATCGCATAAAAAACACGGATATTTTGGACGGCCAGATGCTGTTAAGTAAAGGGCTTCGTTTACCTGGGAACCAGCATTAACACCAACAATAATGTTAGCCTAGAAATCCGACGAAGAATTACTCTTGCAAACAAATGCTACTTCGGACTGAGTAGGCAATTGAAAAGTAAAGTCCTCTCTCGACGAACGAAAATAACACTCTACAAGTCACTCATCGCACCCGTCCTGCTATATGGTGCAGAAGCGTGGACACTAACAACATCTGATGAGGCGGCTCTGGGAGTATTCGAGAGAAAGGTTCTTCAAAAGATTTGTGGACCTCTACGCGTTGGCGACGGCGAGTACCGAAGAAGATTTAATGATGAGCTGTATGAACTTTACGCAGGCGCCGACATAATTCAGCGAATTAAAACACAGCGGCTTCGCTGGCTAGGCCACGTAGTGCGAATGAGCGAAGATGCTCCAGCCCAGAAGGTATTCTTATCGGCACCCGCCGGTGGAAGCAAAGGAAGAGGGAGACCACCTCTCCGATGGAAGGACCAAGTGGAGACCGATTTGCGATCCCGCGGTGTTTCCAATTGGCGCCAGTTGGCGCAACGAAGAAACGACTGGCGAGCTATGTTGGACGGTCAAAATCGCCCAGGCAGTTAGATGACCATTTAAAAAAAGAAGAAGAAGATGCTGTTAAGCCTGTTATCAATGAAACTATTTTGAGGTCGCCGCAAATGCGCCACTGGTGGTCGTTATATTTGACTACTTCCGGAATGTGTTTCAAATTATCGAAATTTTCACTAGTGCCAGTGCTACGAGTATACGCAATTGGAACAGAAGGCATTCTATTCGTCTTGTGCAAAAGCACAACTTTTAAGCTGATTAGTGAACTATCGACGAATAAACGCCAATCATCTTTTTTATAGGTTAACCCTATCGTCTCCATTAACTTTTCGATATCGTTGCAATTAGCGAAATTTTTTTGCATCATTCGCATTGAAGAACTTTTCTAACTCTTTTTGGCGTTTTCGATATGCCGTTACTTTGGTACCTTTCGCCAGAAAATTATTTCCTTTCAAAAATTAAGCCAGTTCTTCTGATTTCTTCTGAGTCAAACACAAAATTGCAACAATTGCATCCAATTGCTTTTGTGTGACTAGGATTGGGTCATTTGATGTTTCAAAGGATGTACCTTCACCAGCGGCGGTTGTAGTACTGATATCTATTTGAAGATCAATACTTCGGTGTGTTGGTACTGGAACGACTTCTGAGTACGTTAATGGTAATTGGACACTTGGCACTGCTACATAAGTTGTATTCTTTGCTTTCCTTTTATTCAAAGTTTTATGGCAGTTGATACATCCATAGCAATTATCTTGTTGATGCGGGCTGTTGTCTAACCACATCATTGGTATACCAAAAGGCATAGCCTTCTTCTTTTCACTTTTCCATTGCAAAACACTTGAATAGCAATTAAAGCAAACTTTTTAAGGGGCATAGTTTACGTCAGTGATAAACTCTTGCGAGAAATATTGTTTATATGCTTCCAAAAAACAATCACTTGCATTGCCACATTTTTCACCGCTTGCTATGAAATGTCCACAAACATTACAAAAATGGTCCATTTTACATTTTGGTTCCGACATTTTTAATACAATAAATATTATACAATGTCGTTTTTGGTATTTTTATGAAACCGATGCACCTAACTTAAATCACTCACAAAATCAAATAAGTTCCAAAAAAATTAATAGCGAATTTTATCACGTACGAGCGAAAATTAAAAGACATCAGCTTCGGCTGAGTTTCGAGTCTTAACTGAATCTTTATTTTTGGTATTAGTTTTGTGTTACTAGAGGTAGTAAAAATATTGGTTAGGGATGCTACATACTTGAGAATATTCGCCACAGTACCCATGTTATTGTGTTATTGTTTTTTACTATACCTTTCATGAACATGAAATGGTATTATAACTTTGGTCCGATGTTTGTAAGTATGAGAAGTGGAAGAGATAGACCCACCAATAGGTATACCGCAATGATCAGGGCGATGAGCTGAGTCGATTTAGCCATGCCCGTCTGTCCGTCTGTCTGTTTGAACGCAAACTAGTCCCTCAGTTTTTGAGATATCTCGTTGAAATCGGCAAGATCGGACCAATACAACGCATAGCTCCCATTTGCTTGACATTCGATTGTTCCGATAAACGGATTTTGGCCTATAACTGTTGCAATTAAAAATCTAGGAACGTAAAATTTTTCAGGTTTGGTAAATGTTATATACTCGTATGTAATGAGTGTAGTGAAAATCGCCCAGATCGGACAAACATATCATATAGCTCCCATACAATCAATTGTTCTGATAAATGGGGCTATGTATATTTAAATTAACAGTTTTGCAGAGTTCGGGCACTTAAACCCGTGATGCGTATTCCTGAAAGGTATAAAGTCTTCGGCACAGTCGGAGACAGCCCTTTCCTTACTTGTTTTGTTAATAATTTCATTAATCATTAAAAGTGTTTAATTAATATAATATAATTAATTGAATAGGAAAGGAACATTTTTGAGGCAACCGCCATAGATTTTCTTACCAGCCATACGAATATTTCAATTATGAAATATCGCGAAAACATATTGACAACTGTGTTGTTAATCTTAGTAAATCCGGTAACCGAGCTCTTAACTCAGGAGCTTTTTCAAAAGTTGAAGTTCGGAACCGTGGTCTGATAAACCTTTCTACAGATTTACTTGATCTAATATCCGATAAGAACGTTTACGCCGCACCCCCTGAAGATGCATGGACCCTCCGCGTAAAAACACTATGATTGATATAATTTGCAACCTTATTTGAATAAAAGAAGAGCATATTCGTATTTACGATTTTATTTAAATTAATAGTGAGGTACATACATATTGCATGTAATATACATTACAAACTACGAAATTCTAGCATTCTATCTGCATCAGGGAATGAGATATGGCATGTTCCGGTTTCGTACGTCTTTTTTAGAAACCTTTGACCCAAAAATGGCCGCGGTCGTTAACCGATTTTGCTTATTTTCCGTGGGCGTACTCTACATGTCTATAGTATACCTCGTATTAAGTTTCGTAATTCTATCTTACATCGTTCTGAAAATATTAACAGTCGAATTTGAAATTTGCTTGACTTATAAGTGGGCGGTACCACAGCAACCTTCCAAAATTTTGCAAAAATCATACAGAGGATAAGAAAGTTGATGTAACTATCAAATTATATTATTATACCTGTATCAATTAATTAGATATGGGCAGTTCAATATTTCTACCTCCTTTCCATATAACTTTTATGAAAAAGGAGGCTTAGTCGAAAAGCGACTTCGCTTATTTTCTATGGGTGCATTTATCATAACAATAGTATGCTTCCTACGAAATTTCGTTATACTAGCGTAACCGGTTCTATAGTTATTAAGAGTCAAAGTTTGAAAATGTCTTCACTCATATGTGGGCGGCGCCACACCCCTTTTCCAAATATTTGATGAAATTGTCAATGGGACAACCAAATTAATAAATCTAGCAAATTTCATCATTGTAGCTGCTTCTATTATTGAATTAACCCATTTTAAACGTTCTTCGAAACTTTCGATATCGAAAAAAGGGGCGTGGTTATAGTTCGATTTCGCCCATTTCAAATAGCAACCTCTATAAGTCTAAATTTTTACTCCAAAATATCTAAATTTTTACTCAAGTTATCGTGTTCACGGACAGACGGACGGACGGACATGTCTTAATGAATTCCTCTGTTAATTCTAAGAACTTTGATATATGGAACTCCATATCTATCTCTATTATTTTGTACCGTTACAAACCACCGTTATATGACCAAAACTATAAAACCCTGTGTACTAGTACACGCTGGGTATAAAAATGTAAGATATTTTTTATGTTAGGTTCAACATAGTGTCAAATGTCATATCTACAAAAATAAAAATATACGAGTATTAGTACAGTGGGGTGAACTAATTATGTGTAAAGCTTTAAATTTTTATCTATTTTCTTGCTTATGAAATAGGCCGTAGCAAAACTTCGATATCATTAAGTAAGACACTTAGAAGAAAGGATTTTACACATTTCGTAAATTGTAGAAGATACCTTAATGCACGAATTTCGGATGGTAGTATATTGAATAGTTTCCGAGTCATTATTGTATAAAACATGCTAGAATGTGTGGTTCTGGAAGAAGGTATAACAACTGAAGAATGACAGTTTTTCCTTGAATTATAAGTTTCCGATATCATATTATGCAGGTATCCACACCTAATGAAAAAAGTTTTTAAAACTTTAAAATAATAAAGTATCTTACTGGAAGAATCTCAAGGCATATAAAAAGCTCTCTTGAGGGGTCAACCAGATTGTTGACGCCAACGTCTTCATTCCCACAGTTTGTTGGAATGCATTGCAACGAATATGATACATCTCCAATTTCGTCTGCATTTTTGGATAAACTTGTGACATCAACGCACGCTTACGTTGCAATAAAAGCGTGCGACCAGAATATATGTTTATGTACATATATACCTACATATGTATGTATACACGTATATCTTACAGCGTTCTCACGCTGTATGTTAATGATAATTCCTATGTATTTCTTTTGTATAAATAGAGCAACATTTTGTAAAATAAAGGCAGTTGTAGTCAACAAGCAAAATAAACCAATATCTTAATTACTGAACATTCTGGTGACCCCGAGAACAATAATGGCAGCCTTCATGGACTTGATAAATCAACAAAACACAACAGGCAACAACATACAGGCCATTATACGAAACTTCAAGAAGGACTCCGCTGCAAGAAAAGAATCGGCGGAATACTATAAGGAGCGGCTCAATAGACTTGAAAAGGAATGGGCTAACTTCGAATCCACAGACAACGAAATTCGCTGTCTAGAAAATCCGCCCTTGGAGCACGATTACTTCAGCAATGATTACTACAACTCGATTATGCAATTGGTCTTGGAGTATAGAGACATTTTCGAGACTGCGGCTGTTCAGTTCGCTCCAAAACAAGCTCAACCCAAACCTCAGGTGGCACAAACCCAACCTCAGATGGCCCAAACTCAGCCCCAGCAGCATGTTGTACTGCAATCAGAAGCAAACAGCTTCATCAAATTAGTACGCAGGCAAGGGGTAATGATGGCGCCATTACAACGCGCATTGGATGACACAGTTTCACCTAGATGCCAACCGGTGATTGAAAAGCTATGGGCAAATATCCAGGACATCCATTTTCAAATTTATGAGATGTTCGACGATCCATCTCATGAGGGTTACAATGATAGCCAATTTTTGACCCTGGAGGAAAGGGTACGAGGGAGTTTCAAAGCGGGGGAAGTAACCCGCAAACAATGCCATTCAAAAATCAATCGGTCACATTGCCGAAGATCACAATCCCAAAATTTGATGGCAGTTATCTTAAGTGGCAGGAGTTTTACGACTTATTCACACAGCTTGTCATCAGTCAACCACTTTCAAAGGTTCAGAAGATGTACTACCTGAAGACTCACGTGTTCGGGGAGGCTGGAAATCTCATTAAACATTTTGCCTCAACAGAGGATAATTTCGAAGCCGCCTGGTCCGTACTTCTGGAGCGTTACAACAACAAACGCCTACTCGTTAGTAAGCTTATAAACGAGCTCCTCAGTTCCATAGGAGGTTCATCAATGGACAGCATTAAGAAGCTGCATGACACTACGAAACAGTGTCTGTTAGCGTTAAAAAATCTTAAAATAGATACTTCAACATGGGATCCACTGCTTCTTCACCTGCTATTAAAGAAATTGGGCCAGCCAACACGTTTACGCTACGAGCAATCCTTGTTGAAACCCCGTGAAGTGCAAACAATTCAAGAGTTCCTGCAATTTCTTGAGAAACATTTCCAATCCATGGAAGCTATGGGTAGCAAAATTTCTATCCCTCATGCAAAGGTCGGCACTTCGGTTACGGCAAAGAATAATAACAACGACGCTTGCAGCCTGTGCAAAAAGGGAAAGCACCAATTATTTTCGTGCAGAGAATTTCTCCAACAATCTCCATCAGCGCGCTTTCAATTTATACAGAAACAGAAGTTTTGTCACAACTGTCTTAAATCCGGACATTCTGCAAAAACCTGCGCACTTAGAAATTGTTTAAAATGTAACAAAAAGCACAACACCTTGTTGCATTTCGAGGATGCTAGCAAAGACACAACAATGTCAACCACTCCAGCGGAATCAACTGATTTGAAAACTGCCAAACCATTCACAATCAAAGCAACAATTTCAAACCAGGAAGCCACGTCACTAGCAACCTCCAAACTCTCACGAGCAACCACATATGTACTACTCAGCACTGCAATGGTAAAAGTCAAGGGAAATGGAACAGAAGTGCAGTGCCGTGCAATCTTAGATTCAGGATCTCAAGTGAATTTTGTTACTGAGAGACTGGTATAGCGACTAGGTATCTCAACTAAGCCATCCTCCATTTCTATTAACGGCATAGGCTCGAGTAACACTAAGGTACAAAACAGAGTCAATATTGCGTTATATTCCCGAATCAACACTTTCACAACACGGCTAGAGGCAGCAGTGTTACCTCATATCATATCCCCACAACCCTCACAGGACATCAATATCGAAGAATGGAAAATTCCAGCGAATATCACGCTAGCTGATCCAGTATTTAATCGTCCCGACAAAATTGACATATTGTTGGGAGCAGAATTTTATAACCAGTTGATGGCAGTGGGACAAATTAAATTATCCGAAGACTTACCCATTCTGCAAAATACGGTTTTAGGATGGATCGTTTCAGGAAAAGTTGGTGGCAACTACATCACAAACGCAACATGTGGAGTATGCACCGAAGATGACATCAATTTAGAAGCTGCATTTTCTAGGCTTTGGGAACTTGAGAAAGTTGCATCACGAGGAAAACAATTATCCACTGCTGAAAAACAGTGCGAAACTCATTTCGCTCAAAATACAACAATCACTGAAAGTGGAAGGTTTATGGTCAAATTGCCATTTCACGACAACATAGAGGCCTTAGGAGAATCGTATGTAATCGCATATAATCGATTCCTTGCCTTGGAACGCCGATTATCAAAATCTCCTGAGACAAAAAATCAATATATCAAATTTATGGAAGAATATGAGAGGTTGGGACACATGACGCAGGTGAAAATTGACTCCATCGAGAAGCCTAGGTACTTCATTCCTCATCATTGCATCATGAGGCCTGAAAGTCGTACCACGAAATTGCGTGTAGTATTCGACGCATCAGCAAAATCAACTTCCGGAATGTCCCTGAACGACCTCATGTATACCGGCCCTACCGTCCAGAGCGAACTTTTCACTATTTTGCTTCGTTTTCGTCTACCTAAATTTGTGTTCAGCACAGATGTGGAAAAAATGTATCGCCAGATGCTCATTCATCCGGAAGATAGAAAATTCCAACTCATCATCTGGAGAAATAATCCAAGTATGCCAATAACGCATTATCAATTAAATACAATCACATATGGGACTAGATCAGCTCCATATTTGGCGACGAAATGCCTACAAAAAATTGCAAAATATGTTACAATATCCTCTCGGTGCCCAGTTTCTACATGACAATTTTTACGTAGATGACGGAATTGGTGGGTCAGACAGCTTAACCACAACTATTGAGATTCAACAGCAGTTAATACACATTTTAAAGCAACATGGTCTCAACCTACAAAAGTGGTATTCCAATAATGCACAATTAATGCAAAATGTTGGCATGGAGGACCAGGAAGTCGATGTCGACTTCGACAATGATGTTAACCAAACCATTAAAACCCTGGGCTTAACATGGATGCCCAAGATCGATCGATTTTGCGTCAAGGTGCACCTGGGAAGTTGCAGTGTAATCACTAAACGGTCAGTCAGTGCAGATATAGCCCGACTCTTCGATCCTTTGGGAATACTGGCACCAATAGTAGTCACTGCCAAAATCTTTATTCAAGATCTCTGGCAACTTAAATTAGAATGGGACGAAGCATTACCAGCCGACTTGAGTGCAAAATGGGCATCATTCCGGAGCGACTTAGAAAAGTTAAACAACATGCAAGTTTCAAGGCACGTATTCGAAGGATACATTCCAACGAAAGTTCAAATTCATGTATTTGCAGATGCATCCGAAAAGGCATATGGGGCTGCGATATACATAAGATCAGAGCTGAACAACGGACAAGTAATCGTAAGGCTGTTGTGTGCCAAATCACGAGTAGCACCTTTAAAGCGGCAAACTCTTCCACGGCTGGAGCTCTGTGCATCAGTGTTGGGAGCTCAACTAAGCAAAAGGATAAAGACGGACTTAAAGCTAGATGTTCCTACGTACTATTGGACTGATTCACAAATAGTCCTGGCATGGATTAACTCACCTTCATCATCGTACCAAACATTCGTAGCGAACCGAATAGCTACAATTCAGGAGCACACTATTTCTGAACAGTGGCGGCACATAGGCTCCAAAGACAACCCGGCCGACATTATATCAAGGGGATTACCGCCGGGGAAGCTTGAAAATTGCAGCCTATGGTTTTATGGGCCAAAAGTATTGCTTGGCGAAGAAGACACCTGGTCATCAAAATATTCCAAGGCAATATCAACAATAGACGAAACTACTAACATGGAACGCAAGAAGCTGACATCAGTACCTGTAACAAGTACCATTGTTCAGGAAAGCATGCTTCATAACATCCGACATAATGGCTCTTTCAACATATTACAAAGAGTTGTAGGATACATGTTAAGATTCATCAATCGGACCCGAAAACGATCACAGCAATCGGGCATTTCATTAACAGTACTTGAACTAAAAGCCTCGCTTATGGTCATAGTTCGAACAACGCAGCAGTTAGACTTCCAGGACGAGCTGAAGCAGCTCAAAGAATTCAACGTGGTTGGCAAGAACAGCCCATATCGCAGCCTTTCTCCGTTTCTGGACAACGATGGCATCTTACGCGTGGGAGGTCGCCTACAAGAATCAGTACTAACGTTCGATGCCAAACATCCAATGCTACTTCCTTATAAAAATCCAATAACCAAGTTGCTTATTCAAATGATCCACAAAGAAAACCGGCATTGTGGACCCCAAGCACTATTATCTTTTACAAGGCAACGATTTTGGCCAATAAAGGGAAGACTATTGACTCGGTCAATTGTGGCAAACTGCGTTAGATGTAACCGAGCTAAACCAAGGCTGATGGGCCAAATCATGGGTAATCTTCCATCAACAAGGGTAACTCCAGCACGACCATTCATCAACTCTGGCGTAGACTTCTGTGGACCATTTTCGGTTCACTTCAAGATTAGAGGAAAACGACCACAAAAGGCATATATAGCCGTGTTTTGCTGTTTTGCAACAAAGGCAGTACATCTTGAACTAGTAAGTGATTTAACGACTGCTGCATTCATAGGCGCATTAAAGCGGTTCATAAGCCGAAGAGGACATTGCCTAAATTTATATTGTGACAACGCAACAAATTTCGTAGGGGCAAGAACCCAGCTGGCTGAACTCAACGATGCGGTGCATGCCGACTCTGCACGTGAATCCATCATAAATCAATGTGCCACAAAGGGAATCACATTTCATTTCATTCCACCTAGAAGTCCACATTTTGGTGGACTATGGGAAGCAGCCGTAAAATCAGCAAAGCATCTCCTAGTCAGAAGCACCTCGACAGCATCACTGACTTATGAAGAATTGGACACGGTTGTCATAGAGGTGGAAGGCATCCTTAATTCCAGGCCCATCAGCCCAATGTCCGAGGACCCCAACGATCTTGCAGCTCTAACTCCAGGCCATTTTCTCATAGGAGAACCCATTAATGCGCAATTAGACACAAATTCTGAAACACAAAAAATGAGCCTACTAACCAGATGGAAATTAGTCTCCCACCTCAAGCAGGCCTTTTGGAAGCGATGGTCAAGCGAATATTTGACTGAGCTTCAGTCAAGGCACAAATGGAAGATCGAGCAGCAAAATGTCAAAATAGGTGACATGGTGATAGTAAAAGAAGACAGCTCACCAGTACTTCACTGGCCGCTAGGGCGAGTCGTCAATGTATACAAAGGAAAAGACGATGTGGTGCGGGTGGCAGATGTGAAAACCGCAACTGGTACTTGTAGGAGGCCAATTCATCGGCTAGCTCCCCTACCTATCGAGACAAATAGTGAGTCAGAAGAAAAGACAACCAGCATACCGGTCGAAAAAATTCCACCAAAGAAAGAAATCCATTCCTTGCACAAAGGATTTGCTACGCTACTAATATCACTACTGATCCTCCCCATAGCTTTGGGAGCTCAAATTGAAAACAGGAGATTTGGGTCAAAGCTTGGCATTCACTTTGAGGGAATTGGATCAACCGCTATATCCTCATCGGAGTGGAACCTTATAATTTACTACGACCTGAAAGGATTCACAGCAGAACTGGCAGCACTGTCAAATGGTACAATGGCGTTGCGACATTTGTGTCAAGAGATGAAGCAAAAAGGCATATGCAACGCTTTGGTAAAGCACTTTGAACAGAATGTAGATGCTCTACAACTGGATGCCTCAATAGTGAAATCCAACAGGCAGAAAAGAGGTGCAGTGGACATAATTGGAAATGTGGCGTACTCATTATTCGGCATCTTAGACTCACAATATGCCGAACAAATGTCGAGCACAGTCACAAAAGTACAAGAAAATGAATCTCATCTACTTAACCTGATCAAAAACCAAACGTCTATTGTGGACTCTACAATCAACATTTTGAAGCAAGACCAAAATGCAGTTGCCAAAAAATTCAGCGTAATAGATCAGCAGATTAGCCTCATACTAAATGGAATGCGCAGTGACACGGATGAGAGACTCGAAGACAAATTGTTTCAAATGTTTTCGTCGCTGGCAATGCAGCTAACGCTTATCGCAGGGAATTTGCAGAGAATCCAGTCTTCTATTTTGGACGTTCTCATGGATTCTCATCATGGGAAAATAAGTCCTCTGCTCCTTACGCCCAACCAATTAAAACATGAAGTGAGTAACATTAAAACTCACTTATCAGCATCACTGGAACTGCCGGTACAACAAGACGAGTTGTTAAAACTATACCAGCTCATGAAGGTCAAAGGAGGAGTCACGCAAAAGCATTTGGTGTTTAGTATCACTTTGCCGCTTGTGGAACGTGATAGATACGACCTATTCAACATCGTACCGATCCCCAACTTGACCAATGGTACAATGATTGAGATCGTGCCATGTGCCTCAGTTTTTGCAATCAATACGACAAATACTTTCCAATGACGGTGTCCGAATTTCAATCATGTGTGGACATCAAGCAGGGCAGTTACATATGTCCAAAAGTTCAAATCCTTTATAGCCGTGGATCGGCTAAATGCGCATGTGAAGAAAATCTTTTCCGTGATGATACGCAATCAAAATGTCTACTAAGAAAAATAGCAAACGACTTTGCGTGGATACCACTACGGCATGACAACCAGTTTATATATGCCACATCAGTTTCATCTCGTGCCACTGTGGTATGTGGAAGAGATATCACCGAGATCAATTTAAAGGGATCAGGACTGCTATCACTTCAACCAGACTGCATCCTTAAACATCGCTTTGTATCAGTTCACTCGCATCAGCTAATATCCAGTAGTCTGGCTTCTTCCTACACAAGGCTTGGTGAAATCTCTAAGGTGGCTTCTGCAGAGCAACTAGAGCCCCTACTTCGGAAGATGGACGACGTAAAATATATACCACAAACACAAAACCTGACGTCATTACAAGCCGAATTGGTCAATCATAATCTATTAGAGCTACCAAACAAACTTGATGCTCAAAATACTCATCATATCACAGTTGGTTACACAGCGCTGCTTTTAGTTGTATGCCTACTGGTGTTTATGCTCGTCAAATGGAGATGTAAAACGAAGCACCAGCAAGCTTTGCCCAGTAATACAGATCACTCCGAACACGAAAAACCGACACCAGCCCCTCGTCATCGTCATCTAAATGAAGTTTTGGATTTTACCATTAACATTTAATCGAGCTGCGCTCATCGGGGGGAGGATGTTGACGCCAACGTCTTCATTCCCACAGTTTGTTGGAATGCATTGCAACGAATATGATACATCTCCAATTTCGTCTGCATTTTTGGATAAACTTGTGACATCAACGCACGCTTACGTTGCAATAAAAGCGTGCGACCAGAATATATGTTTATGTACATATATACCTACATATGTATGTATACACGTATATCTTACAGCGTTCTCACGCTGTATGTTAATGATAATTCCTATGTATTTCTTTTGTATAAATAGAGCAACATTTTGTAAAATAAAGGCAGTTGTAGTCAACAAGCAAAATAAACCAATATCTTAATTACTGAACACCGATTAAAATTTCATATTTTTCGAATAACACATTTTTGGAAAACTTGGATAGACTGAACTTTGTTGAGGGATGCCCCCCCACAGCTGATACAATATAACAGTTTAGAAAAGCGCATAATAAACTGTTTTAAGGTTATAGTAAGAGCAGGAACCTCTGAGGTGATAGAAACAGCGTAAAGCATATTGGAGCTATTGCTTCAGGCGGGATATGTGGTTGCCCCAGCTCATATTCTGATCCACAGGTACACCTAGATAATGAAAGTCTTCCACAACATCAATTATGAAGCACTTATTATTACAAGTAGCAAGCGGATTAAAGGTACTGGACTGAAATTTATGACACGAGTTCTCGTGAAGAGCAAAGCGCTCGCAGGAGTGGAAAACAATATCTTCGTTTGGAGTTTTTTTTTGCATTCAGACTAAAAAACTTTACTTTCGTTTTATTGCTAACAATGAGTTTGTGTTTAGCAAACCACGTTCTTAAAATATGTACATCATGATTTATGCAACTTACCAAATCAAAGGTATTCGAAAAGCCATAGGTGATCGCAAGATCATCTGCAAATGCAGTGACCTTCCCGAGAAAGGCATATCGAAAATTTAGTTCATGTAAACTAGAAATAAAATAAGGCCGAGTACAGAACCTTGTGGAACACCAACCTTAATTGATTTAGAACTACTGAGGGTACCGCAAAACTCTAACGCGTTGTACTCTTCCAATAAGGTAAGATTCAAACCAATTATGCATAAGTCCTCGAAAGCCGGCGTGATTTAATTTATCAAGTAAAATTGCATGGTCCACGGTATCGAAAGCTTTAGTGATGTCAACGAAAAGACTAGCGCATTTTTTTTTACTGTCCAGCGCTTGATAGATGAAAGAACAAAATTCTAGTAAAGCATCCTTGGTGAGCGATCGGCTCTAAATCCGAACTGCCTTGGACTGAAGAAACTCTTGCTTTTATTATTATTATTATGTATTTATTACGGCCACAAGAGCCTAATTCAAGTATCATAAACAATTTGCTATCTTAAGCTAGGGTTTTACAAAACTCATACAGTTTTTTCTTAAAAACTAAGATTTCATCACAGGTTTTTAAATCCATGGGGAGTTCATTGAAACATTTGAGACCTTTATAGAAAAGGTTTTGTTTATCTATTTCAGTTCTAAACAATGGCAGTTTAAAACTTTGTTTATTCCTAGTATTTACATTGTGTGTTTGCTCTACTAACAATACATTTTTACTACATTACCATGCTTTATATTATATATTAACTTCATGGAGTGAAAGAAAATTTTTTGGTTAACACTTAACCAGTTCAAACTGTTCAGCATATCAGCAGTTCTAGCATCACTACGTTTTTTAAGGATAAATCGCATACACCGGTTTTGAAGCTTTTGCAGATTATCAATTTCACTATCTGATATTATGAATAATATCGATGGACAATATACAAAATGTGGCTCAATAATAGATTTATATATAAGTATTTTGTATTTTTTATGTAGATATTTCGATGTTCTCTGCATAATCCCAATTTTTTAGCTACTTTCGCAACGGTGTATTTTATGTGTTCCTCAAATTTAAGTGTATTATCAATTATAATACCCAAATATTTTATACTATCTACTCTTTGTATGCTTTCATTATTTATTTTCAATTCAATGTTGAGATTATTAAAGTTTCTTCTGGTTATAATCATATATTTTGTTGTACTAATATTAAGTTTTAATCTATTTCCGAACAGCCATGTATATAAATTATTTAGTGCCATTTGCATTTTCAATATAGCGACATTAATATTATTTTCACTCATCATAATTAATGCATCGTCGGCAAAGAGTCGAATTTCGCATCCCTCGGCATTGACAATATCATTAATGTAAATTAGGAACACTATCGGTGCCAAAACCGACCCTTGTGGTAACCCTATGGGTACTTCCAATTCATCCGATATCGGTGTATTTATCACAGTACGTTGTCTTCTCTGCTTCAATTCGTTGCAGTTTTTTTAGTAATATGTCTCTATCCACCGTTTCAAATGCCCTTTTGAGGTCCAGGAATACCGAAACAACTACATTCTTATTATTTAGCTCTTCTTTCCAAGCAGATATCACCAAATTGAGGGCTGTCTCACACGAATGTTTTTCCCTAAAGCCCGATTGTTGTTGGACTACATTCTTGACATGTACTTCTAATATTTTAGCATCACTTGGTAGGGTATTTATTGGTCTGAACTCTTCTGGTTGTATTGTCTTTTTAACTTTTTTAACGGGTACCACTGTCGACGTTTTCCACCTTCCTGGTACAATACCACTTCCCACACTATCATTAATAATAAGTGCATAGAAGTACCCTAAATACTCTATAGAGTCTTTCAGTACTCCATCTGAAAACAGTTTTCTGCCGCCAATTTTGTATTTAAACGTTTTTATAATATTTATAACTTCAGCGGTTGTTATATTCGAAAGCTTAAAAGTACAGCTGGCTTGACTGCATTACTAGATCAATACTAGGTATGTTTCTATTTATTTCAATTACACTGTTTATGAAGAAGAAGGCTCAGTTTATTAGCCAATTCGGTATCATTCTCAACCAGTACACCATCTATTACCGCTTTTTTGATACCATCGTTATCCTCGGTAAGACAAGCCGCCTGTATGAGGTGCTTCCACATTTCTTTAGCGCTATTTTCACTCATTTTTACTTTATTATCCATAAATTAAACTTTTTTTATTTTAACTAGTTTTTTTGTACGTTTTATTTATACTCCTGTATTCATCCCACACCACTCCAGTCTGTATAGCATGTTTGTATATATTAAATTTATTTTTATTCATTTGTGCCAGTTCATGGTCATACCATTTTTCATTAGCTTTATATACACTTCTTTTTCGTAAGTCAAGCTTTCCATTGCTTGCACTATGTTGTTATTTATAAGTTCCACTTTATCATCAATTTGCAAGTTATTATTGAAATTTAAATTATACGATCTTAGTATGTTTTGTAAACTTTCACGACTGTATCTTTCCCAAGCAGTAATTTTCTTCACCATTCTCATTTTGAACGATTTCGACGTTTTGACACTGAAATGTATTGTTTCATGGTCAGAGATTTTGAATTCCATCAAATTTTTGCATTCTATTTCTTCTGAATTTGAATACAGTAAATCAATTTTCGTTTCAGTTGTATCTGTAATTCTTGTGTTAAACTCTACTTTTTGGGACATTCCCATCACAGAAAATATCTCGGACAGTTTAGTACTATGTATATGTAGAAGTGTAGTTCATTTTTATATTAAAATCTCCCACTACTATATTATGGTTGATTTTATCACATTTATTAAGTAAAATGTCTGTTAGATAATCCAAAAAATCTGCATCACTTGTGCTGGGCGAGTGATAAAGCACCCCAATTTGAAATTTTTTATCAACCTTTTTCGGTTTTATTATTATGCACCATATATTTCTGTTAACACTTGCATTATAAATTATATTGAAGTCAATTGTGCTATGCACATATATTATCACTCCTCCAGTGTGCCTGCTGTGTGAGTCACATCGAACCCTTTTGTATGTTGCTATTTCTAATTCACTATCTTCCACATTTTCCGTCGTACTCGTCTCAGAGCATAGTATAATACTCGGCTTGTGTGCTGCCGCCAAAACTTCCAATTCACATTTGTTAGATATTATGCAATTTAAAGTGTTGTTTGTGTGCAGATATTCCTTTCGTTTTCTTTCCTTTATTTCCGTTGGTTTTGCCTGTAACCTCAACATTTGTTGCTAATACCCTAGCCTTTGCTTTTTAGCATTTAAATGCTTCAAATAGTCGTAGACCGGGCATTGCCTGCTATTGCACTGATGATTGATATCATTTGACTTAATACAGTTAATGCACTTGTTTATCGGTGGATTATCACATTCGGTAGATTTGTGGTTTCCCAAGCATTTGACGCACACTTCATCGTCCTTGCACTCAGCAGCTTTATGGTTGTACCCTTTACATCTGAAGCATGCTATCACATCAACACCATCATACACTTTACATCTTTCCCAACCTATATTCAGTTTATCACATTTCAGAGTGTTAATAAAACTTTCTTCATCCACCTCTATTATTGCATTATAATAACTTTTAATTTTATTTTTCACATTATACTGCCTAATAATTTTAACTTCACCCTTTTCTAGACATTGGTTTTGCTTCTTTAAACACTCGATCAGTTCATCATTGCACTTTTCAAGGCTCATGCCTGTTATAAACAATTTTGGTTTATAATCTCGCGGAATCTTTATTTTGTATCCATCACTAATATTTGTATCCATAATTTCTTTGATTTTGTCTCTTTCATCCACATTAATACTCTCAATTATCATAACACCATTTTGACCAGTCTTAATGTCTGTAATTTTCAGCTCGGTAGGGTTAATTTTATTATTTAAATCCTGCTTTGTTTTTCCACTCGTTTTTTCCTTTTTGGTTTCACAACAATAGGCGCAAGTTTCTTAAATTTCGGAACGCCTCTACCAGTATTTTTATTCACATTCGTTTTCACCATATTTGCAAATGACGTTTGTTGTTGTGTTGCATTATCTTTTATTTCTTTCCCCAATGTTTTTATTTCACTGCATAGCTTTTCATTTTCCTTCCCAGCTACATCAGCTGTGCTTTTCATTTGCTCCACTACCTCTCGCACTTCCTTGCTGCATTTCTTACATACATTTCCTGATGCATTTTTAAGGTCGCTAATCGTTCATTATATTTCACCTCCATCGCATTCATTAACTCTCTCAGTTACCGTTGGTTGTTATTCAATGCTTCTTCGAATTAATTTTTGTACTCCTTCAAATACATACTCTTGTCTACACCCTCTTGCATGTCTTGCACTACCATATCAACATTTTGTATATATGTAATGCACTGATCACAAATAAATTTTAACATTGAGTGCGTTCCTATTACCCCATACTGGAAGTTATCTAAGCCGGAGCATCTTGGTGCAGTGTGATATTCCCACACACACCCATACATCTGACTCCCGTTTCCCCTCTTATTGGGACTTTACACTTCACACACTTGTCGTTCTCTGACATTATGTCTTCACTTTTCGCACTGTGTTCTTTTTTTTTTTCGCGGTAAACACTTATGCATATGTATGCGTCTCCATTCGCTTATTTTTGGAAAAATTAATAAATACGAAATTTAAGTAATATTTTTCACAACACTCTCTTAATCAATTTGTATATGGTACACTTTTTAACAATTATTGATTATCTTCAACATTTCTAATCAGAAATTCCAAGAGCGGCATGTAGAAACGACTTGCTTGATCAAGCGGCAACGTTGTTATGCTTTCAAGAAATAACAAAATACGGGTTTTAAGTACCCTGCAGTCAACTGCCAAACTGGTTAGTAAACATTCTAGTTCATTAACTAGAATTTCATTGGCTTATTCATAAGCAGCAACAACCCTATAGATTGACGATACATGAATACACGAGCGAAAAAGAAAACAGCTCAGTATTCGGACAGCAATCGTACAGTTAACAACGCCGTCTCATATTTTATTTTTCTGTTCAACTAAAATTCTGAGTTTTTAAATATTAATTTAATTTAATTAACAATAAAGCAGTTGGCGCTGATGGTTTGCCTGCTGAGCTATTCAAACACGGAGGCGAGGAGCTGGTAAGGCGCATGCATCAGCTTCTAGGCAGAATATGGTTGGATGAATGCATGCCTGAAGATTGGAATCTAAATGTTCTCTGCCCAATCCATAAGAAGGTCCTATCAAGCGTGTTGTGCGAAAGACTGAAGCCTGATGTGAACAGACTGATTGGACCTTATCAGAGTGGCTTCAGACCTGGTAAATCTATCATCGACCAGATTTTTACAATACGCCAAATCTTGGAAAAAACCCGTGAAAAAAGAATCGACACACATCATCTCTTTGTTGATTTTAAAGCCGCTTTCGATAGCACGAAATGGAGCTGCCTATATGCAGCTATGTCTGAATTTGGTTTCCCTGCAAAACATATACGGCTATGCAAAATGACCTTGAGCAACACCGCCAGCTCGGTCAGAATTGTACCTCTCCGAGCCGTTCGAAACTAAACGAGGTTTCAGACAGGGTGACCCCCTATCGTGCGATTTCTTTAATTTAATGCTGGAGAAAATAATACAAGCTGCAGAAGTTAACCGCGCTGGAACAATATTTTATAAAAGCGTGTAACTGTTGGCATATGCGCCGTAACTTCTGCTTACTCCAAATTAGAAAAAGAAGCGGAGAAAATGGGATTGGTGGTGAACGAGGGCAAAACGAAGTACCTTCTGTCGTCATGCGAAGAGTCAGCGCATTCGCGCCTTGGCAACCAAGCCACTGTTGGCAGCAATAATTTCGAAATAGTAAAGGACTTCGTTTTCCTGGGAACCAGCATTAACACCAACAATAATGTTAGCCTAGAAATCCGACGAAGAATTACTCTTGCAAACAAATGCTACTTCGGACTGAGTAGGCAATTGAAAAGTAAAGTCCTCTCTCGACGAACGAAAATAACACTCTACAAGTCACTCATCGCACCCGTCCTGCTATATGGTGCAGAAGCGTGGACACTAACAACATCTGATGAGGCGGCTCTGGGAGTATTCGAGAGAAAGGTTCTTCAAAAGATTTGTGGACCTCTACGCGTTGGCGACGGCGAGTACCGAAGAAGATTTAATGATGAGCTGTATGAACTTTACGCAGACGCCGACATAATTCAGCGAATTAAAACACAGCGGCTTCGCTGGCTAGGCCACGTAGTGCGAATGAGCGAAGATGCTCCAGCTCAGAAGGTATTCTTATCGACACCCGCCGGTGGAAGCAGAGGAAGAGGGAGACCACCACTCCTATGGAAGGACCAAGTGGAGACCGATTTGCGATCCCACGGTGTTTCCAATTGGCGCCAGTTGGCGCAACGAAGAAACGACTGGCTATGTTGGACGGTCAAAATCGCCCAGGCGGTTAGATGACCATTTAAAGAAGAATTTAATTAAATTTAATACTTTCTTGTGAATAATAGTTCTTATAGTAAAATCATTGTCCTTTTGAGAATTTCGTGGTTTAAATAGTATATTTGGGTTGCAGATCATGTACGTGGATGTCAACAAATCACGTTAATTTTCGCCACGTTGCTAGTGTAATAACGGCGCAGCAGCGAAGCAACAACGAGTAAGAAATGTTCAAATGAAACCACGAAGAAAAGTGAAAACGAAGCGATCAATTGTGTAAGTAAAAAACATTTCTTTTTGGAATTATTTAAGTAACCTTTTTCTAGTAAAAAAGTTTTCAAAAAACCCAAAAAAAGATGTACAGAATTGTTGTTATTTTTCAGGGTTGCTTTATTGTGATTGTGAAATGCAGTTTTCATAGATAAAATAACAATGAATCTCCAACGGAATCGTTTAAGAGCTGCTACAACGAAATTGGCGAGCAGAGGCACATACGATAACAAGGTGGTTAAGATAGCACTTTTTAAAAAATTTAGTTGCTAAGAACTTGCACATTATGTACTAGAATTTCATAAGCGAGTTATTTGCAGGGAACTCCGAAACGTAAAATTTTCCAACTCAACCTAAGCTGATCTTCCTTGAATTTCCTTAATTTTATGTAAAGATAATTTTACTAGTCTGGATTAGATTCTATCTGAGATTAATACAAAAATTTTCCGTAAAATGTTTCAAGAAAATTTAAAGATTTATGCTTGTGAAATCAATTATAAAATTCAATCAAAAAATTACTATTAGTAAGGAAAATTACTTTTAAGAAATGCTTTCCAAGGGTAAAATTGCTATGAATAGCGACTATATTTTTATTGGTTTCATTTGTTTAATATAATCATAGATATATTTTTATATCTGATGACATATATTTTATATCTGATGACTGAATTTTCAATAAAGTGGTTTGTAATGTAATTTTGCAATTTTCTTGTATTTTTCAACCAGAAATGAACGAATCTACTATGAAGTGGTACAGTAACTGGTACGATACTGATGAAAAGGCTGACTAGTATGACGGCTGGTATGATTCTTGTGTATGTACTGACTACCATGTAAACTGCTATGATCCTGATGTATATACAGACTAGTATTTTGAATGGGATGATCCTGATGTATATACAGACTAGTATTTTGAATGGGATGATATTGATGTATATGATAACTAAGTATGTCAATTTGTATATTGCTGATGCAAAGGCGGACTAGAATGCCAATTGCTATGGTGCTGATGCAGACAATTGGCATCTCGTACGACATCGTCGTGTTAAAAATACCAGTTGCTAATATGGAAAAATTACAGAACTCGACCTAGTTGAGCCGGTTTAACAAGCTAGTATTTGACTAGTATAAAACTAGTAAAATTTTTTGCAGGGTACTTTCTCGAAACCCTTAAAAATATAAGTTAATAAAGAAATTTGCTTATAATTATTTATATCTTCTCTGTTACCCTTTCTAAATAAGGGAATAATAATTGCGCACTTCAAGTCTTCTAGAAAAGTTCCTGAGTAAACACTAGCATTAAAGAGATGTTCCAGAATGTCCAACAAATTAAAGCCTAATTTTTTAATTAGTTTGTTGGAAATACCATCGTATCCACAAGAACCAGAGTTGATCGAATTTTTTATTGTAGATAGGATCTCAAAGCCTGAGAAGGGTTCAAACAAAGGACTTTTAGATAAACTATTACCATCCCTACCTGACATGACGCATTTGCAGGAGGAAGCATTAGATTGACCGACTGATAAAAAAAAAATCAGTAAATACGAGTATACCAGAGACAACAGAGGGGTTGTGGAAATCCTACTGGCGGAAATGTTTCTGCGGATTTCTCAGCTAAAATTCTTACCTCACAACCGTATGTAAATAATCGTATACAGCAGCTTTTGATTACAATAAATTTATTCAGAAAATATTAAGGTTTTTAATTACTGCGAGTTATGTGAAGTTACAATTGGTAGCACACGTGTTCACTCTACGAATATCCAAAAGAAGTGAAAAAAAGAGAATCATGTATATACATATACATTGACTTTTTAGAATGTTACAAGAATGACAATGGTAACAAAATATGGTGAACCGGTGCTAAAAGATTCTATAAAGAAAATACATATTAAATTAAATCTTAAAAACTAAGAAAAATAAGGTGATTGCTTTATTTGACGCCACATCTACTCCCCCTTTAGAAACATCGTTAGATGAAGTCGTCGAATCGCTTCGGAAAACGCACTTTTCGTCCCGTTCGCGTTGTAGTTGTAGTACTTTCGCTCCAAGATTCTGATGTGGGTTTTAGAATGCTCTGATGTGCAGGTTTTGCTTGATTGATGTTGTTGTTGCTGTCTTCGGATAGATGTGCCGCCGATTGTCTTTGAACTGATAGTTGTACTACAGGATTTGCCTGAGTGATATTGCTGTTGTTGTCTTCGGTGAGATTTGCTGACTTGAGTCGATCTATGCTAATTCTTGCGACTCTATTATTTATTTCGATGTCGAAGTACTTATCAAAATGGCGAATTACTTTGAATGGACCATCATATTGCTGCTTGAGTGGTGGTCTAACCGAGTCATCGCGAACAAAAACATGCTTGCAGTTGTTGATATCGCGTTGTACAAAAACTTTGTTTGCTGCATGGTTGGAAGTCTGGATGGGTTTTAAGTTTGCCATTGCATTTTTTAAATTGCCAAGAAATCCATAGTCGGTGTCTTCGACGGTTTGGTTAGTAAAAAAATCGCCAGGCAATTTTAAATTCTCACCGTATACCATTTCCGCTGGCGTGGCTCCCAAGTCTTCTTTATAATATGTATGAAGTCCTAATAACGCAATAGGAAGGCTGTTGATCCAATTACTATCTGTGTGACACTTGATTGCTGTCTTGAGTGTCCTATGCATGCGCTCAATCAGGCCATTCGCTTGCGGATGGTAAGCAGCTGACATGAAATGTTTGGCACCAACGAGGTTCGTCAACTCTTCGAACAGCCTGGATTCAAAGTGCTTACCTTGATCAGTGGTAATAGCCGAGGGTACGCCGAAGTGCGCTATCCAACCATGTAACAACGCTTTGGCAACTATTTCAGCCGTAATGTCTTGCATAGGAATTGCCGAAGGCCATCGAGTAAATCGATCTATGCAAGTTAGGCAGTATTTATAACCTTCCGATAACGGTAAAGGGCCAATGATATCAATGTTAATGTGACGAAATCGCTTATAGGGCACTTGAAAATCGTCTAGCGCTGCGCGATTGTGTTTCCACACTTTTGATTTTTGACACTGCAGGCATGATGATGCCACGCGGCCAACCTGTTGCTTCATGCGCGGCCACACAAACTGCTCTGTCACCAGCCTTCAAGTAGCCTTTTTCCCAGGGTGACTAATGTGAACAGACTCAAATACCTGTTTGCGAAACTTCTCGGATATGTATGGTCTTACGTTTTTTGTTGAGACATCGCTTATCACTGTCAAATTAGTACCTGGTATTTTCACTGCATTGAGCTGTCGTGAAGTGTCTTTCATGAGCTGCTTAGTGCTAGTTGTTCAAAATTGATTTGCTTACCACTGAAGATGGATTCTACGCGAGACAAAAGATCTGCTACTACGTTTGCCTTCCCTGACACATGTCGTATATCAGTAGTGAATTCACTGATAAAGCTTACATATCGCGTTTGTTTCGGAGTTGTTTTGTCCGGTTTGTGTTGAGAAGCAAAGGTAAGTGGTTTGTGATCGGTGAGTATTGTGCATTGTCGGCCGTCGATAAGGTACTGGAAGTACTTAACGGACTGATAAATGGCGAGCAATTCCCGATCATACGTGCTTTGTTTTTTTTTGCGTTTCCGACATGCGTTTTGAAAAAAAACCTAATGGGCTCAACGCACCATCTCTTATCTCTTGGATTGCGGCACCTACACAATAGCTACTAGCGTCTAAATGAAGTACTAGCTTTGCATTTGGCGATGGGTGTACAAGTAGCGTTTCTTGTGCTAAGTCGCGTTTACACTATTCAAATGCTTCCTCTGCCTCAGCGTCCCAGATGACTGGCGTTTTATCTTTCTTTTTATTCCCTTTTATAAGTTTGAGAAGTTTACCCTGCACCAAAGCAGCGTTTGGCAGCGAGCGACGATAAAAATTCAGCATGGCGACAAACTGTCTCAACTCGTGAGCTACGGTGGGCTTTTTGAAGTTAGCGATGGCTTTAACCTTGTCAGTTGGTGGTGCAATACCATCTTTCGATACTTTGTACCCAAGAAATATTACTTCAGATTTTGCGAAGTGGCATTTAGAAACATTTATTTTTAGGTTGTTATCACGCAGGCGCTGAAACACTGCTCGCAAGTGATTCGCATGCTCTTCCTCTGAGGCTGAAGCAATGCAAATGTCATCTATATAAACGACAACGTTTTCCATATCTTGAAATATATCGTTCATAAAATGTTGAAACGTTTGACTAGCATTTCGTAAACCGAATGTCATAACGTTAAATTCGTATAGACCGAAAGGTGTTATTATGGCAGTATTCTCGCGATCTTCTTCTGCGATCGGAATCTGGTGGTAAGCACACTCCAAATCTGTTACTGTAAATACGGACTTACCATATAACTTTTGCGCAATATCCTGGATATGTGGTATTGGATACCGATCAGGTTGAGTTATTGCATTAAGTCGGCGATAGTCGCCACAAGGACACCATTTGCCTTGTTCTTTCTTGGGCACCATGTGCAGTGGGCTTGCCCATTGACTACTACTCGATCGACAGATGTTCTGCTTTAGCATGTAATCGAACACGCTTTTTGCGATAGCATTCTGTTCCGGATTATATCTCCGCGCTTTACAAAAAATAGGAGGCCCTGTTGTGACTATGTGATGCCTCACTTTTGTGTTGAGCGATACATTAGAAACAATAAAAGGTTTTGTTAAATCTTTGTACTCACTTAGTATACGTTTGATTGGTTCAGGCAGATTCGGTGAAATTGTATAGATCTGCTCATGTGAAGCTGTACATACTAGTGCGCTTGCCTCAGTTTTTGTTGTGGTGTCGACAAGTTTTTTTCTTCTCAAGTCAACCAGCAGTCCAAACTCGTGAAGAAAGTCCGCTCCGATAATCGGTCTGGTGACGTGCGCAACCACAAATTTCCAGTCCATTGCTCTTCTTAACCCGAAGTCGACTTGTAGAATCTTGTTCCGTATGTTTTGATCGGAGTGCCATTAGCTGCGTATAGAGTGTGAATTAAGTCTGGCTTGTCGAAATGTTGCGGTGGAACTACAGAGAAATCGGCGCCAGTATCGATGAGAAATCGACGATTAGTTTTGCGATCATTTAGAAATATCAAACCAGCTCTGTGCGTCGTTTCTGCTAACAGGGCTTCTTCTAGTTTTCCGTCATGTTAAGTTTCTTGAACTGACATGGTTCGACGCACTTTTTTGCTTTTACACCAAACCGCCAGTGAAATTTACAGAAAGGAAAACGTGGACGCGATCGGCTTCTGTCACGAGATTCTGATCTTTTATTACGACTACGGGATGCTCTAGATACACTGAGTTCATCTATTTGAGCCTGCAGACGTTGTATCTGCTTCTCCAATGCGGAGTCACCACGAATAGCTGCTACATTTGAAAAGTTTAACATTTCCATCATCTGATCGGCTTGCTTTGCCATGTCAGTTGAATCACCAGTGCCGATTGATATAACCGCACATACATTGTCAGGCAATCGCTCAGGCTATAGCGCTTTTAGTACATCTTCGCTAAGCTTATCCCTGGCCAATTCCTTCATGCGTTTCAGTAGCTGCGTAGGCTTTAGGTCGCCGAGCTCACTTTCTTTAATCAGCTTGCGTATTTTACGTTGATCAGAGTCCGCATATTCAGCAATGAGTACTTTTTTTACGGCCTCGTATTTGTTTGCTACTGGGGGGTTGCTTACGATGTCAGCAATTTGCATTATTGCTTCCGAATCTAATGAGCTTATTACATAATGATATTTCGTAACGTCCCTTCTTACAAGCGCAATCGCAAAATTCGATTCCATTTTAATGAAATATAATTCGGGTCGCTGCTTACAGAATGCTGGTGGTCTGATGCTAATGTGCTGTAATTCACCTGTAATGCGATTTTGTTGAGGAGGGCTGATTTGGCCTACGCCGCTATTCTGTTGATTTTCTTTATCAGCCATCTTTGTACAAGAACGCCACGTGCTTTAAGATTCTCGCAGATTCTTTATCGGGGTCACCAATGTGGAAATCCTACTGGCGGAAATGTTTCTGCGGATTTCTCAGCTAAAATTCTTACCTCACAACCGTATGTAAATAATCGTATACAGCAGCTTTTGATTACAATAAATTTATTCAGAAAATATTAAGGTTTTTAATTACTGCGAGTTACGTGAAGTTACAATTGGTAGCACACGTGTTCATTCTACGAATATCCAAAAGAAGTGAAAAAAAGAGAATCATGTATATACATATACATTGACTTTTTAGAATGTTACAAGAATGACAATGTAAACAAAATATGGTGAAACGGTGCTACCAGATTCTATATAGAAAATACATATTAAATTAAATCTTAAAAACTACGAAAAATAAGGTGATTGCTTTATTTGACGCCACAGGGTCATCAATGATATTTCCACAGTGGTTCAGAGGAATAGTCCGCTCGCCACCGATGCCGTTCGGGTAGATAATACTATTAACTTATCCAAGGTTTGAGCTTATTCTTAGATTTTCGTGGGACACAGGTGAAACTAGCAGACTGGATGTATGTGTGTAGTATATTTAAAAATATAGGGTATGCCTTGAAAATATCAGTCTCCGTGTAAACATCCTCCCAATCTTTTTCACGTAATGTTTCGTTTAATAAGGAAAAGTAAATTATTGTTATTTTTGTAATTTTTGGTTTCTCCTTCTTTTTTGCCTGTAAGGAAAATTCTGTCTTGACACCAGTCATAGAGTGATCTGTAATATTCAGATCCAGATTAATACCAGTGCATGAGTATGAATTGCTGGAACGGCAAAAATATGATCAAGACAAGTGCCTGAAGAGTTCCTTGTTGGTTCATTTAAATGGGAAATGAAGCCGTTACTCGTCATTAGTGCTAGATACCTCTCAGAAGTGGCATTCAACTGCAAAATTTTACGTTCCTAGCTCTTTAATTCCAAGAAATGTTTATCGGAGCATTTGATTGTATGGGAGCAATGCGTTGCATTACACGTACACAAACAGAAACCCATGCTGACGTTACCTGCTACCTACTATAAATACAAGACAAACGACCACAACAGATCAGAACGAAAATCGACACTGATGATGGCACAACGCCGAAACCGGTTTGTCTCAAAACCAAATTTGACAAGGGATGACGAAATATCGTTCCAATATACATCAATCATTCACCCTGTCGGAAAAACAACAAAACAAAATAAAACAGTTAATGCTTGTCAGGCTTTTAACTTAAACGAAAACGGTCTACTAATAGTTTACAAACGACGTTTACTGAAATTGCATACAACGAAGGCAAACATTTGGTTTAACAAACAATGCATAGAATTGAATGTGACTCCAAAATTTGCAAAAATAACAATGAAAACAAACACCAGTACAAGCATGAGGACAATTAGGAAGGCGGAAAGAGACTTCCTAAGATATGAGTTGAAAAACCAGTGCGCCAAGAAAGATGGAATAAATGCCGAAATTATATCCATCCATTTAAGGTTGGCGGAGCAATTACCTACCGATACGTTAATGGAATGCCTCGAGCGCATGAACCGGAAACTAGATAAGCTGACAGGACGTCGCGAACGGGACAACAACCAACAACCGCACCATTTCCATGCCAGGCTCGTAAACCTAACGACAGTGGACATCACCGCGGCGGAAGAACAACTTCTTGAAAAGGGACTGAAACACAATATTATAGACCAAAACGAAAAAAGAAAAACGGAACAGGCGATCATAGACGCAGAGGTCGCAATATCATTAATACCAGTTGAGGAACAAGAGCACGCAAGACACATGTGCAGAGAAATAATAAACAAGGAAGTGAAAGCAAAGGAAGGACAGAAGAGAAACACGGAGCAAAAAACAGTCAAGAACATACAACATAAACTCAGGATAAACAACATTGTCGCAACGAAGGCGGACAAAGGCAACACAACTGTGCTAATTGAAAAAGATGAGTATATAACAAAAACCGAAAAACTCATCGAGGATATGGAATGTCGTAGAATAAGAGTGAACCCCACGGATGAATACCAGAAAGAAATCAAAGTGGCTATAAAAACTGCAACAAATATAATAGATACAAACTCGGCATATACATTAGTCCAAATGAACCCGTCAACTCCACCACTGATTGCGCTACCAAAAATCCACAAGCCAGGCAATCCAATGAGACCAATCATTAATTTTAAATCGGCACCATGCTATAAGCTATCTAAATATTTAAAAACAGTATTGAAGGACACACTGGTAACCATAACTAATACATCTGAACTAATAAACAAACTTAGGACCGTTGAAGTGACAAAGGACAGCAAATTGGTATCTTTCGACATAAAAGATCTATACACATCAATACCACTAGCAGAGACATTGAACATCATAAACTCTATAATACTACGTAAAACAAAAGATAAAGTAAAAAGTACGCAAATCAGGAACACGGTAAGAACCACACTACGTCAAAACTATTTTCAATTCAACAATAAAATATACAGACAAACAAACCCAACATCGGCTATTCTTATGGAAGCGTTTATGCAAAACCTGGAAAAAGAGTATATACAGGAATTAAATTAGGAGTGTTATTTTACGCAAGGTATGTGGATGATATCATATGCGTTTTAACTACCAACAACGAAGAGCAAGTACTGGAGTACCTCAACAAGCAGCACGGGAACATAAAATTCACAATGGAAACCGAAAAAGACGGAGGAATCAATTATCTGGACCTCACAATAAGTATTGATAAAGCTAGAAATAAATTCAACTACGACATATATAGGAAACCAACGGCCACCGACACAATAATACATAATACCTCGAACCACCCACAACAACATAAAAATGCAGCGCTAAGGCACTTAGTACAAAGATTGGAAAGAACACCTCTTACACAAGAAGCATATAGAAGAGAGCTTGGAATAATATATAACATCGCTACAAACAACGGATATAAAAAAGCACTAGTAGATAAACTCAGGAGAGACCTTAGAGAACAAAAAAGAAACAATGCAGAAGAAAGTACACAAACCTGGACGACAATGACATATACTGGAAGGGCAACATATAAATTAGCAAATTTCCTTAGAAAATACAACATCAACACAGCGTTCAAAACATCGAACAATTTAGGACGGAAGCTAAGAACCAAAACTAACTCAGAAGATCCATTTAGCAGCCATGGTGATACAGGGTGGCTGATGAATTTTGCTACATTAAGAAACTCAAATAATTTTTTTTTTCAGTGTATGGAATTCATTTTTCTTTTATTCATGTTAAAGCTCATTAAATTTTATTAAATATAGCTTAATTAGTTTTAAAAATAATGGAATTTAAATGCCCCCCCTGCTCGTCGATGCATGTGCGGCATCTTACCAAAAAGTTGTTCATTACTGCTTGGAGAGTTGAGACAGGAATAGCCGCAATTGTTTCTCGAATGGATTGCCTTAGTTCATTCAAATTTGTTGGTTTTGCTTTAAGGACTTCCTGTTTGCAATAACCCCACAAGAAAAAGTCAGGTGCAGTAAGGTCAGGCGACCTGGGTGGCCAACGGAATGTGGAGTTTCTGGATATCAGCTTATTGGGAAATTTTCGTCGCAATTCTGTCATAACAGGTTGGGCTATATGAGGAGCTGCACCATCTTGCTGAAACCACACAGAGTTGAAAGAAATTCTCATTCGGCGTAATTCTGGATAGAAAAACTTTCTCAACATGCTCAAGTAACGGTCTCCAGTAACCGTAACGGTGTGACCGTTTTCTTCGAAGAAGTAGGGCCCGACAATGCAGCGTGATGAAACTGCACACCACACTGTGACACGAAGTGGATGCAATTCCGTCTCATGGAGTATCTGTGGGTTGGAAGCACTCCATATTCGACAATTTTGTTTGTTTATGTTGCCGTTTAAATCGAAATGAGCCTCGTCAGACATGAAAAGACAGTTCAACATGTTTCCATCCTCTTCCACCATTTGAAGCATCTTCTGGCAAAATTCCAAGCGAATCGGCAAGTCTGCAGTGTTCAGTTTGTTGGCCATTTGAATTTTATATGGGAATAAGTCCAAATCTTTGTGCATAATTGACTGTAATGACTGTCTGCTTACACCCATTTGAGCAGATAAGCTTCTTGTCGAAACACGTGGATTGTTTTGTATGGCAGCAGCTACAGCAGTGATTGTTTCCTCCGTTCGAACTGAAGGGTTTCGATGGTAAGGTCTTCTGTTGACTGTCCCATGCTCGGAAAAATTGTTTACAAGTCTTATTATGGTCCATCTGCTCGGAGGATTGCCGCCAAACGTGCGCCTATACTCTCTTTGAACCGAAACTACGGACTCCAGTGCGTGATAGCGGCGGACAATCCAAATTCTTGTTTCAGTGTCCCAGTTATCCATTTTTGTTAAATGTAAAAGTCAATCTGCAAAATAAAAAAAAAACTAACCACATTCATCAAATAGAAAAAAAGTTATTTAATTTTTTTCGGTAGCGGCTTTCATTAGCCACCCTGTACAAGCTTACTTGTGAATGCCAGCACAGTTACATAGGACAAACCGGACGACAAGTAAGAACGAGGTTCAGAGAACACATTAGAGATTACAACAAAAAGATACGGAAGCCAACCATCATACCAGAGTCCAACTTTGCGAATCACATGGCGGAGAATAAATGCCCCCCCCCGGAAACATCAAAAAAACAGTCAAGGTCCTACATGTACAAGCAAAAGGCAGACGTCTGAACGTACTCGGAAACATGGAAATCTACAAACAAAAAACATTCGACGGTAGAATAATAAACGAACAGACAAACACTGTTTCCGACACAATATTCGAACCTTTAAAATTGGTTTACAAAAAACAAAGCAACCACTCAGGTACAACAAACACACACGCACCGACAAATAAGCACAAAACAGCAAAAGATCAAAAACAACAAACAAGCAAAAAAGGTCAAACAACAAAAATCACCAACTTTTACCTGCCTCAGTCAACCACAAAAAAACCGATCGATGCAAACCACCCCCGTTTCTGAATGTACACACACAACACATGCACACACGTACACAAACAGACACCCATGCTGACGTTACCTGCTACCTACTATAAATACAAGACAAACGACCACAACAGATCAGAACGAAAATCGACACTGATGATGACACAACGCCGAAACCGATTTGTCTCAAAACCAAATTTGACAAGGGATGACGAAAAATCGTTCCAATATACATCAATAACTTATCATACTTTACGCATTTTTGATGAATAAAAAAAATTAATTTCCCGATTACTACCGTTTTCATCGATCAGAATATAATACAATTCAATAACATAATCCATTTTCATTTCGAAATTTATGTATAAAGTGACTTCTTCAAAAGTTATTTGCTACTGAGGTGAAAGAAAAAATTAAGTTCTTGTTTTTTCGTTCTTTACCCAAATTGTTTCACTCAATGGAATTCATTCATATTATCTTTCTAGCGACCGCCGTGGTATAGTGGTAGTGTTCTGCCTTATTATATCTAAAGGTCCCTAGTTCTAGTACCGGGATATTTAACATCACAGGTGCTTTGAAAAGTTTTCACAAAAACAGACCTGCTCCTCGGCAACAACAACATTAGAAGGAGCACACCACAAAGTGGAAGAAGAGCTCTGCCTCAATCTACTCTTAGGTATATTGGATCAAATTATTATTATTATACATCATCTAATATGTATTACTATTTTATCAATATTTCACTAAAAACCTTCCGATCATCGATTCTTTACTGTACGAAAACGTAGTCTTACTGTGCAACAGCACAACCACAAAAAAGTGGGCGGATATGGTAACTCGACACAGGTATTTTTCGAATTTTGAAGCGCCGAATTCTAATGTGCTAACCGAATTGGCTTATTTAGTTATAGCTAGCCCAAAAAAACTGAAAAAATCCCTGGTGATTTTTAGTTTAAGCGATCAATAAAATTTTCAAACTTAAAAAATTAAAAAAATATTTTACTTCTAGTATAATGTACATACGTACTCCTGCAATTGCACTTATAATCTTTAGGCCCTCCCCATATCACTGCCGATATTGGAGAAAAAATTGTTGAAAAATGGCAATAGAAGTTTGTATAACACAAACTACCACAAGAATCAGTGGCAATAAGAACTAATATCGGAGTGGATGAAAAATTGCATAACGTTTTGCAAGGTTACTTACAATAATTATTCTCAAATATCAGCCCATGGTTGGAAATATATGTCAGCTTGCCTTATCCACAACTTAAAAATACTTTGGCATCTGTTCTCCACCCTTAGATATGGTCACGCCTCACTCAACTAGAATCTAATGCTAGGCTAGCGTTATTTTAAGTTTCTACAACAAGATCTACTACAAGATTACAATTTTGTATCTTGTCCAAAAATATTTTTCATTAAAAGTGAAATACGCTCATGAATTTTTCCAAACGAAATGTGTAATTTTGGTACGTTCGTTTCCTATATATCTGCACTCTTATGTTGGCGACTTTCCTGAGTATTTTCTAGCAATATAGAAGTATTACATATATGGAAAACAGTATTTACTCAGGATTTGATTAATCCAAAATTTGATTCACCGATTATTCACACATCCCTAGTACAGGCCAAATAAGTAGCAATTCAATTGAATTGTTGGTACACAAAACAAGAGGTATAAAAGTTGTTGGTTTTTACGGTCTGTTCATTTTTACATATTTTTGTAAGTTTTGCGAGTTCAAGACCAGTGATTATAATTATTATTCAATTATTATTGTTGATTTTTTAAAAGAAAAATTTAAAGCAACAAACACATACAGGGTATAATTATAATACGGATATAATGATTTCCAAACGGGTTACCCTCCATAAACCGCCCGATCGCCACGAGGGGCGCATCCGCATAACGCGCGGATTGTTCGTTCGTGCCGAGTGGTTGAAAGGCTTAAGTTTGTTAATCGGAGAGATCTAAAACTGCTCATCTACGGAGAAAGCCTCATCAGCTAAGTAAAGTAGAAAATTACTGTTAAAAATTAATATAAAAATCAAAGAATAAGAAAACAATTAGCTGCTATGTATTTAGGATAGACAAATTTACTTTTTTATGCTGAAAAGCGATTCCGAAATATCAAATGTACCAGAATGAGAGTTATAACCTTGACACAAAGAGTAAAAAGACTCATTTAGATCAAAATTTTTTCGGCACTGTTTCAAGACAAGTGGTTTAAAATGCCTTGATGGACGAGAGGGTACATTGAAGTTCACTTCATAAAAACAATTCCAAGCATTTCCCTCCGACTAGAAAGGGTATGAAGATTAATGAGTTTTAAACGACTATATAAGGGATAGGTAAAAATAGTAAAAATTATTTTTGAACTGATTCCAGGCGATCTATATGAACCTGGTAACGCGGGTTCCAAATTATAGAACCTTATTCAAGTATCGGTCTGACTTTTATAGTGAAAAGAGCTTTAGTTACATAAGGGTCGCTTAATTCTTTAGACCATCGTTTAACGAATGCTAGAACACCTTTAGCCTTATTGACTGTTGTGTTAATATGGCGGTTGACACTGAGCTTGTAGTCAATGGAAACTCCCAGGTCAACAAAATCATACACTTGGCCAAGACTATAATTTTTAATTGTATAGGAAGTCGGCTGAAAAGTTCCACTCGAAAAACCCAGGTATTTACATTTGTTAAGGTTAAGTGGCATATAATTTATATCGCACCAAGTAACTAGTGTATCTAGATCTGATTGTAGCTTATTTCTATCTTCAAATGACGCGAATGACATGAAAAGCTTTACGTCGTCAGCATACATTAGCATTTTTGAAAATTTTATAATTGTAGAAATATTATTTATAAACAACAAGAACAGAATCGGGCCAAGATGGCTTCCTTGAGGAACTCCTGAACAGGCATAAATGCCACGATAGTTCTCTAAAGAAGACCTTCTCTCGCTTTTACGAAGCGGTAGAAGAAACGATTCTTTCCTCGCTGTTGGAGTAGAAAACCTTGTGCCTGATTTTTTCTCCCGGATCAATGAATTGCAACGAGAATCTATCGACTACGATGCTATCGCCACAGGACAAGAAAGCACAGCGAACTAAAATCAATGCGACCAAAGTATAACCCTCAAGAAAATTGCAGTGGCCCAATCGACACAACAAATTTATTGTCAGGCCACAAACAACAGGTGCAAGCCGTACATACCAAAGTCATATCGAGAAACAATTTTCAACGCAATTCGCAATATTATTAAAGAAAGATTCGTTTAGCCTTACATTCACCACGACGTTGCAACTTGGGCAAGACATTGTAAAGCGTAAAAAAATCCTAAATTCAGTGGCACAACAGGACCGCACCTGAACGATACGACACGCCCGAATCGCTCTCGCCCATTTAATTATCCATATAGTTGGCGCGTTGCCGCCATCAAACGACTATCGATATCTACTCACAATGGTCGACATATATCGGCACGACACTCATAGCAAGATCGATGTTGTTGCTGTTGTTGTGGTAACGAAAAAAACACTCCCACTTAACAGTCCTTGGCCAGATTTGAACCCGGTACACTCCGGTACTTCCTTGCGGTACTGCCCGACTGTCGTGGTAGCGATTTATAACCAGTGAAACCTTCTAGGTCATGTCACCCCTCCTTCCGTAAGGAAGGATAAGATGGGTAATAAGAGGTGAGAGGCATCATATCCGTAGATCAATCATCGAGTTGCACGTCATTACCTTTGTGCATATTAGTCGCCTCTTACGACCAGTATGCCTACCTCGGGCATATTCTAAACCCCTAACCCGCAGGGGCTTAGCTAGATGGATCGCAAGTTTTGGTATACCCACCAAGATCACAACAGATCAGGGGCGAAAATTTCAATGTCAAATCTTCAAGCACTAAAAGAACGACTAGGCATACGTCACCAACGCACGCTGAAAATGGCTTTAAAATGCAAAGACGGCAACAATTGTGCATATGAGTTACCTCTTAAGGCGATTCCGGCGGAAATAGTTTACGGAAAGGGCATGCAACTGCCAGCAGAATTTTCCACAGAATGAACTCAATCCGGCCGCCGCAAACAGCCCATCACGCCAAGGCAAAGCCATTCACATAAGAATCTAAGTAAATGCAAGCAAGTATTAGTAAGAAACGATACACACATACGCGCTGGACATCAAAAATTAAAAGAAACAAGTCTCAATAGATAAGTTTAAAGCAGCCTTTATCAGCGCCGAAAGTGCTCCGGAAGACGAATCACCAATTACCACCGTAGCCAACGCACCTCAAACGACCACAACACAAACTCCTGAATATGAAATCGATAATATGTTTCACTACTTAACCGGCAATGGGCGGCACCGCACAAGAGCAATATGTCATGTTTATTTACATTTTTCGCTTTCGTTTTTTCTTTCCTGATCACGTAAAATCATAAAATTAATTTGTAAATCAAATCGTCCCTAAATTTATATCTTTCTTATTTGAGTAAACAACTGATTTTGCTAAATTCAATTCATATCATTTGAACTGAAATAATTGAGGTAGGTGTTGGGCAGAGTCCTTGAGCGGGAAATGGGTGATGGTACATATGTGTACCATAACGGTTTTTGTGTGGTATATATTTGTACAAACAGGTTTATTTCATATGATAAAGTTTGAAGCAATCTTTACATAAAGACACACTACATTCTTCGGAAACAGTTTTTGTTCTTTTTTGAACTTTCATTTGTGCACATCGAGTACAACGTCGTGTTCTTGTGTCACCTTCTACAGGAAGATGTAATTGGGATCCAAACAACTTTCTCTTCTTTGAATTTGCACCTCTATTTGTCTTAGGTAATTTCGTAGATTTTTTTCCTTCCGCAATCAGTTCCTCGGGCAGAGCCACCATATACGTTAGGTAAGGAATTTTCTTATTTTGGCGTCTCAAGTCGTTGTAAAGTATCCACGCGTTCGTTGTACAATTGAAAGGCAAGTATAAAAAAAACTTTCTTCCACCATTTTGCTGACTTCCTCTCGTAATTGTAAAGATTCATGAATTGATCAGCGTGATCAACTCCGCCCATTTTTTGTCGATAGAATGAAATTGCTTCCGGGCAGTCAATTTCCACTTGCTGTCCTGTCTTATCTTTACTGTCCTGCCACCTTATAAATAGAAGTCCCGCATTGGTAGACTTGAAAAATTATTCTCCTTTCTTGAGCTTTCCCGACTTTTCTGGAACGTTTTTTCTTAGCTATGCAAGTACCAAGCGCAGCAAATTTGATAGTTTCCAAAAAATTAACACTGGTAAAAAAGCGATCAAAGAACAGCACTACATCCGGAGCTTTTATTGTCTCTGCTAGCGTCTTAACCACTTTTTCTCCAAGAGTGAGAGCATCATCACTCATATCTGAACCTTTTCCGATGAACACATTGAGGTCATATGTATACCCAGAATCGACATCACAACGAAACCATAATTTGATTCCCCTCTTCATAGGCTTCAAGGGCATATATTGCTTCCAAGAAGAACGACCTTTGAATTTACAAATGCTTTCTTTATTGCTTTGGTCCTGTTAAACATCTTCAAACGCTTATTAGTACACTCCACTATATGTAAATATAGTTAATGTGGAAACATTTTATGAAAAATTTTCTTTGCAGTGGATTGCTTTGATATATCTACAAGAATTGTACAAGGTCTTTCCGAAGGAATAGTTTTGGCAGAACTGAAAGAATCATTAGGAACTATCTAATCGAGAATCCGGTTGATAGTGGCATTATTATGAAAGTTCACCGTTTCAGACTCGCAAGGCGTGTTTTCAGATTTTTTTTTATCTTGCTGTGCTGCCTTAGATGTGGAAGGTTTTACAAAATCGTCCTCATTAGATACCCCTTCACTTTCGTCCTCTATTTCCATTTCTTGGTGGCTATCCTCAAACTATGATTCTACTTCATATTCACTGGGTTCGTAGTTGTCAGACGAACTTGCAGAAAAATCTGACACATATTCGATCAAGTTTTCCAGATCCTTTTGACTCAGCGAACGTTTGTTCATTTTTATCCTGGAATAAAAGTAGATTGGTTACTTACCCTGATGGTACATATATGTACCACTAGAAAGTACGACTGGTACATATTTGTACCACAAACTAAATGCGCTAAAACAATTTTTATATATACCAAATAAAACAATTTTTGTGCTCACCGATGATCTTTCGGGATTTTTCCAACAAATAAAACAAAATTTTGCACTCCCACTTGTGATTTTCCCCTTATTTTTACTAATAAACACCCACTTAATCAAATTCTGCTCGTGCATAACATATCAGCTGTTTAGCGATGAGCTGTCACGCTTTCCATAAACATCAGGGTTTCCAGGTGGTACAATTTTAAACTAATATAAAACCTTTAAGGTACTAAAAAAGCTACTGGTACATATGTGTACCAACCGGGACGAAACGGTTAAATAAACGCGAGAATTAGTAATCTGAAACTAAATACCAAAAGGGCCTGTCGATGCACCTTTGGATCAACCGGCGAGATTATATGGTGCCGGAGGAGGGCTTTCATCAAGCAGGTGCTTGTTCGTGTGTTGTGATTTGTAACAGTTAAACAGGAATTGCCTGATTAGCATTTCATTATGCTCTTTGACACCTAGCATTTTGAACTCCCCCTGGGGGCTCTGAGTGCGGTATTTTGAAAGACCAGTAGTGGGTATCTGATAGCTCCAGCGACCATATTGGCGACGCGAACCTACGCTTGGCCAATTGTCTTGTACGTTTCCAGCAACGTTTCTTTGTCTTTTCCCCAAGTGCTGCCAGCTAGTGACTTGAGAATTTTGCTTTGTCTTTGGTGTGCGCGAGCACGATAGTTAAGCAGGTTATCAAACGTGATCCCTTAGATTTTGGGATGTAGCCGTTTTATTCCATGTTCACCTGGTGTCCACGTCATAAATAAGGTAGTCGAAGACAGCAAAAAACCCGGACAAGGACGAAAGATAAGAATTAATTCTTGAGCACAGCTCATTGAAGAAAGGGATAGTGGCCAAAATTGTGTAATTATCAGTATAAGAAACAATCGAAACAACATGCACAAATTATGTATTCCCCATTTTACCACTGGGTACACATGATGTATACGTACAAAATCATTTATTATGCAGGGATCAAATGGTACAAAAAGTATTCGTATTCATACCAGAAACAAATTGAAGACAGATTTCGCAACATTAAACCATCAGTATAGACTATAGCCTGTTCTATCGTACCGGAATGACTCGGGTTTACCCGACCAACGGCTGTTACTTTGATGTAAACCTGTCTAACTGGTCACAAATCCAACTAAGATTGTCATCCTCCGAGCAGCTCCTTGTAGCAGTGCTGCTCAGCATCCTCTTGCTCAGAGAGGGTGTCGAATGTCGGATGGTAAGACGATTTTTCCGTCGTCAGCGTTTGGGTTATCGAGCTCGTTATCTCTCTGGCATATTAGCAATAAGGTTAAGTACTCCCTCTGTAACCTCGAAGTTCACTACGTCATTAACCTTGCCGGTTGCAATTCAGCTGCAGTACATGACATTGTGTCGTCGTAATCTAGTGGGCGAACGATCCGGACCATCCGAAGAAGGAGGCGAATCAGTCGACGTTGTATCAGTTAATAAATTTCTGTTTCCAAGTTCGGAGTATACAAGCATGCCGCCGGTGAATATAATCTCAACCGACAAACAGTGCACGTGGTGTAAGGAACAGGAGTTGGTGGCCTTGGCTTACATTAGTGCTGGTGCTGGAAGAAAAGAAGAACAATTAACAATTTTAGTCTTGAGCAAGTGTATGACTTTGTTGACCTAGGGATTACCATGGATAAAAGCTCAGTTTCAACCGCCATATTAACGCAACAGTCAATAAGGCTAGAGGTGTTCTGGCATTCGCTAGACGATGGTCTACAGAATTTAGTGACCCTTATGTAACTAAAGCTCTTTGTACTACATTAGTCAGACCGATACTTGAATATGGGTCTATAATTTGGAAGCCACGTTACCAGGTCCAGGTAGATCGGCTAGAATCAGTTCAAAAACAATTTTTACTATTTGCCTTAAGAGATTTTCATTGGGATCCCTTGTGTAATCTACTACCTTAAACGAGTCTTTTAAAACTCTTTAATCTTCATACCCTTTTTAGTAGGAGAGAAATACTTGGAATGGTTTTTATGATTAAATTTTAAACGGTTCACTCTCACGTTTTTGGGATTCTTCTGAGCGAAGTGAATTTCAATGTTTCCTCTCGGCAATCCAGGCATTTTAAACCACTTGTCTTGAAACAGTGCCGAACCAATTTTGTTTTGAATGAGCCTTTTCGCTGTTTGTGTGAAGATTATAACTATCATTCTGGTACATTTGATATTTCGGACTCACTTTTCAGCATAAAAAAGCAATCCTTTCCATCCTCAATACATAACAACAAATTGTTTTCTTATTCTTATCTTTATATTAATTTTTAACAATAATTTACTTTTGTTTGCACAGTTCAAACTATCCAACCAAAGCCTTTCAACGACTCGGTACGCACGAACAATTTTGCGCGTTATGCGGATGCGTTCCTAGCGCCGTTCGGCGGGATATGGTGGGTAATCCGTTTGGGAATTATTATTATTATTATCATCATCATTATCATTATTATTATCATTATTATTATTATTATTATTATTATTATTATTATTATTATTACTAACATTATTACGATTATTATTATTATTATTGTTATTATTATAATTATTATTATTATAATTATTACTATTATTATTATTATTATTATTATTACTATTATTATTATTATCATTATTATTATTATTATTGTTATTATTCATATTCTTATTCTTATTTATATTATTATTATTATTATTACGTGAAATCCTCGCAAACTTCAACGCACACCAAGACCCCTGGCACTCTAGCCTACAGGTAGATGGCAGGGGACAGTAGTTGGCTGAACAAATACGGTGAACGGGGATACCCTCACTAAAATCTCATTGCTTAATTAATACATATAGAGACTACCCTGCCTACCAGAGGGGTTCTCTATCGTCCCTTACTCCGATGACTGCACGATTCTGGCTGCTGGCCCCTCCGTAAATGAGCTGTGCTCAAGAATAAACTCTCATCTCCCATCCTTGTCCGGTTTTTTAGCTGGGCGAAATCTGACACAATCCTCGCCCATGGAATTAGCGTCTACGTTGACGGCACCAAGCTTCCGACTCTCACACATTCCAAAATCTTAGAGATCACGTTTGATAACATGCGCAGCTACGGTGCGCATGCAGTCCCGATTTCCACCAGGGTACAAAGCCGCAACAAAATTCTCAAGTCGTTAGCTTGCAGCACCTGGGATAAAGACAGAGAAACGTTGCTGGCAACGTACAAGGCAATTGGCCAGCCATACAGAGTCGATAAACTCCTTTGTGAGCTCCCGGCCAGTAAATGCCATCATTCAGGCACAGGCACCACCTTTTGCCGAAAAAGAACGCGAACTGCCAAGGGAGACAAGAGCCATGCTGGCCTAACTTCTTTCGGGATATTGTAATAAACTCTTAGCTATCCAGACTGAACCCTCACATGCCAAATTTTTGCACGGCATACGGTGGGTCTCCCCATGACACTAACCATCTATTTATGTGCTTAACTAAGCCGACTCTTCTAACATCAATTTCACTCTGGTCCAACCTTATTGAAGCCGCGAGGTTTCTGCGACTTTGGAAGAGCTTTATGACAGTGATAGGTAAGGAAAGCCACGTCTAGGCAGGGCTAGGCATCGCAAACCCAATAACAAGTGCACAGCACTGCCTGTATTTAAAAGGCACATCCAAAAGGCTCAACTTCGGGGAATAAGAGGTGCTTAACCGCGTCATTGAGCTCTGCTAAGTACAAAAAATAAATACTAGGCAACTAGAACACAGAAAGAAACATAAGATCTCTGTTTGTATTTCATATTTCATAAACATTTTTTTTTTACGTGTAAAATCTTTATGGACGGTATGACGTAGTCGAGTAAAGCTATCTAGATCTGCTGACGTCCAATCAGGCTGTCTACGATGGGCTTCATTCTTTCCCCCAATACGCTAGATAGTATGTTATCTCAAATTGTAATTGGTCGAGGTCTGTACATTGCTTCCATTCGAGAAATACTGATAGGAGGGATCATTACTGAGCCAATATAATAGAAAAAAATTGAATGCAACTTTCGCCGTTGCATTGCTTAACGTCTTAATTAAAATTTAAAATATCCCTTATTTCGATAACTACACCAGTTTGGGAGTTATCGACCAATATGTGAACCAGGGTAAAAAAATTTAAGTTCAATATGGATATCAAACGAAATTTGCTAATGAGTGCTGCAATAAGCGTTTTGATTTGATCAACTGGTTTCGGAGATATAATAATTAAAGTTGGACTCGGTCTATTACAAGTTCTGAGACGCAATGAAGCGTAACTGGGCTTTCCAGTATGCGATATAATTGAGGCTGATTCTCGGTGATTCGGCAGACCTCACCTCTGTTCTAGTCTGAAAACATGCTCGTCCTATCATAATTTGAATAATAGTGAATCAAGCTTATCTGTACAGCTCTGCTGGTAGTCTGTCTTTCCCGGCCGCTTTTTTAATATTCTCGAGTCAGGAATGTCGGATGGTGAGACGACTTTTCCATCGTCAGCGTTTGGGTTATCGAGCTCGTTATCTCTCAGGCATATTAGGTTAAGTACTCCCTCTGTAATCTCGAAACCTTCTGTCATCTGCCAGATCTTTTGATAGAATTTGCGATCATAATTCCTCTCAGCCAAGCCAGCATCTCAAGCTCCTCAAACTCACGCCGTCTGTCTTTCCTAAAAAGGCGTCTCTCTTCCTTCTTTGCCTTACGATAGCGCTCATTTACGGGTTTTTAAACAACCAGCAACATTACCTCCTCAACACGGCGGCCGCCGAATTGGTAATATAGTAAATTTTTAGGCAGGATAACGTGTGTCAGGTCTTCTAGTTCAACATATTTTCTTGCCTATGTTCGTGATATCAACAATCGTTTCTTCGATGCGCCAACTGGAGACACCGCGGGATCGCAAATCGTTCACCACTTGGCCCTTCCATCGGAGTGGTGTCTCTATCTTGCTCTGCTTCCACCGGCGGGTGATAATACATTCTGCGCTTGAGCATCTTCGTTCATACAGCTCATTATTACATCTTTTTAGGTACTCGCCATCGCCAACGCTTAAATCTTTCGTAAAGACCTTCCTTTCGAAGAAACCTTCCTCCCAGGGCCTCCTCATCAGATGTTGTCATCATATGGCAGGACACGTACAATGGGTGGCTTATAAGGTGCTGTTTTCGTGTCGAGAGCGGACTTTACTTCTCATTTGCCTCAGTTCGAAGTAGCCATTGTTTGCAAGAGTAATTCTTCGTTGGACTTTTAGGCTGACATTATTTTTGGTGTTAAAGCTGGCTCCCAGGTAAAGCAAATCATTTACTATATCGAAGTTATAGCTGCAAGTAGTAGCGTGGCTGCCAATTATGAAAGCATGTACTTCGTTTTACCCTCGTTCACCACCAAACCCATTTGTTCCGCTTCTTTTCTGATGATGCCAATGTTGTCAGCATACGCCAACAGTTGAACGCTTTTATAAAATATTGTTCCCGGGCGTTAAAGTTCTGCAGCTTGTATTATGTTCTTCAACATCAACTAAGAGAAATAACACAAACGGGGGTCACCCTGTCCTTCCCAATTCTGACGAAGCTGGAGGTGTTACTAGACGTAATTTTGCACAGCCGTATAAATTTTGCGGGGTAACGAAATTCAGACATAGCGCATATAGGCAGCTCCTTTTCTGGATACCGAAGGATTCCTTAAAATCAACAATGTCAACTTTTCTCGAGAGTTCTTTCCAAGATTTGGGGTATTGTAAAAATCTGGTATACGGTAGATTTTCCAGGTCCGATGCTGCAATGATAAGGTCCAATCAGTTATTTCACGTTAGACTTAAATTTACGCACAATATGCTTAATAAAGCTGTATATAAGATATTTAAAACGCTGACTCCGCTATAGTTGGTGTAGTTAGCAGGATCGCACTGCTTGGGTATTTGGCACATATCGTATAGAACACTTACATACCAATCTAACGTGCTTGAAAAGCTCAGCAGGCAAACCATCAGCGTCCGCTGCTTTGTTGTTTCTCAATCGGGATATTTGCTATTCGCTCCTCATTAAAGTCGTTTATTGTTTAGTCGGGTTCGTTATCTTCTCTGGGGTATTGTTCAATGTAGAGGAGCAGAGAAGTGATCCCGCCATAATTGTAGTACTCTGTGGTCATTAGACACCAGATCATTGTTCCCATTTATACATGAGTTTACCTCGGGTTTAAAACCTTCCGTCACTCGCCGAATTGTTTGATAGAATTTTAGGACATTATTGCCGTCAGCCAGCATCTCAAGCTAATCGATTTCACGGTTTTCTGCCTCTCTTTTTTTTCGCCCGAAAAAGCCGCCTGGCTTCCCTTTGCAACATGTGGTAGTGTTCATACACACCCCTCGGTTCATTCGCTCAGGGTGACTTTATAGGCATTGTCGTTTCTTTTTATTGCAGCACGCCATTCTTCCATCACATCAATTGTTTCTTAGCGTTTGCCGGAATTAAATTACTTCTTTCCACTGCTCATGTATTCCACTGTGTTGAATTTTGCTTCTGGAGAGCAGGTGTAAAAAGCGATATGTGCAATCATTGGCGGTGTTTCCGTTTGCAGCTTTTCGGTGTCCAGCTTTCCCTCCGTTTTTTTTCTGCACCAGCTTTGTCTAGAAAGGGCAGTTATAGGGTTTATTATTCTTCTTACAATTTAGTTGTTCTTTTTATAGTTTTTCATAGTTTATATCAAGTTTATTTTTGTGAATGAAAACCTTTAAATACTTTCTTTGAAAGGTTATTATTCGAATTTCGTAATTTTTTAAATAAAGAAATCTTTCTATAATTCTTTTTTAAAATATAGTTTGGTTACAATAGCGAATACGCACTATGGCAACGTGGTCGATCTGGTTGAGTGTTTTCGATCGAGGTACAGCCCCTGTTTTGCGGTCCATGGTTCCTTTGCCGCTTATCAAGCATGCCTTTTTTGTATCCATTGTTAGTGGCTATGGTATGTATTTTATTCAGTTCTCTCCTGTATGAAATATTAAGGACATATTTGCAACTAACGGAGCTCATGCCTACAACTGCATTGATGGACTGCTTCGACCATATAGAGACTAAAACCAAAAATTAGATACCACATAAATACAGAGGATTAAAGAAGCATGCCAATTTAACAACAGATTCGTGCACCTAACGACTCTATAGATCAGTAAAGAAGAAGCACAGCTCCTCGAAAAGGACCCAAAGCACAAGATCCCAGACACCAGCAAGGCAAGGAGAACCGAGCGAGCGATAGTGTATGCAGAGGTTGCAAATATCGCTCCTACCATATGAGGTACAAGACCACGCTAGACACATGTGCAGAGAAATCATCATCAAGGAAGCAAAAGCCCAAGTACAAAAAATAAATACGTAGGAAAAAACAATGAAAGAGCTGCAACGAAAGATTAAAAGAAACAATATCGTTACAACTAAAGCGGGCAAAGGTAACACGGTGCTAATATGCAAAGAGGAGTATACAACAAAGACAGAAACCCTCATCAAAGAAATGAAGTGCCGTATAATTAGGGAAAACCCCACGGATAAATACTAGGCCGAAATAAAAATCGGCTCCTTAACTCATTGCGCTACCAAAAATCCACAAGCCGGATATTCCGATGAGACCCATAGTAAATTTTAGGTCAGCGCCGGGTTATAAGCTGTCCAAACACCTGAAGACGATTAAGAAGGACACACTGGAACTAGACTACGAACACACAACAAATAATACGACAGAACTAATCAAACGACTTGAAACCATGGCACTAACAAAGAACAGCACGAACGTATCGTTTGACATAAACTTTGACATAAACTTTGATATGTTCAATAGAACACTGCTGGACAAAACAAAAGACAAGGTCAGAACTGCACAAATTACCACCACACTAAAACAACTCTAAAGCAAAACTACTTCCAGTTCAGCAACAAAATCTATAGACAAACGAAGAGACTTGAAATGGGAAACTCGGCAAGGAACTCGGAATGGGAAAATCGGCCATTCTCATGGAAATAAAAAATCATCTATTTGGACACATCATAATACCCTAAAGCATATTGACGCTACCTGCTCCAGCGCATGCACACACATGTTAACATGACCTGCAAAGATCAGAACGAAACTAAACACTGAGGATGGCGGAACGCCGAAACCGGTTTGTTACAAAACTAAATTTGGCAAGGGATGACGGAAATCGTTCCAATATACAGCCTATATTCAGAGAACTATTTCGAAAACAGCCAAGATCTCGTCATTTTTACTCAAGTCATCGTGTACATAGATAGAACGAGGAACGAACTGATAGACATGGTTTATAGCAGATATTCATGAAAAATTCAAAGGAGGGACCATTATTAAGCCAATAGAATCCAAATCAACAGTTTTCAGAATTATTGTCTGTCTGTCTGTACTTTTAGTCGCGCAAAACCTTCTGAATAGAATGGAATATAGCTTTCACCGTTGCATTACTAGATGTCCAACTTAAAATTTAGGAACAAATGCTGAATACCGCCAACTCTGAAATAAAAAAAAATTGGGATCGATAGATATCGATAAAATAAACATAACGGTATGTTTTTTTTTTTTGAGGGAAACAACAACAACAAAAGTTATTCGATAGGTATTTTTATTACCTTTAATTTAGTGTGCATGTTTAATGTATTAATGGTAAAACTTTTCCTTAATTTCAACTTTTGCCAAAAAAAAGATTGTCAATGTTATTTTATATATTTTTTAGCTTGAAATACCTTATTAACTTAGGCTTTAATGCCGGTGGCCGGCCCCCACGTATTTACCTTAACTTCCAACTCCATAATCGGTGGACCTGACAAAATTCTAGGAAAATATTCATCCTGGAGTGAGTATTTTCCAAGAAATCCGCCCCACACCCCGCCGGGGCTCGCGCCCGGACCCGCTACTTATTTACTTTAACTTCCAACTCCAGAACAGGTCGACTGGATCAAATCCTAGAGAAATATCCATTCTGGAATGAGTAATCCCTAAGAAATCGCATTCGTACTGGGTCTAGTGCATACTGAATGCCAGGGCTCCTCCCACACATCGTCGCTCGCATGACCAACTAACGCAACTGACATTTTTTCCGAAATTGAGTTAGGACCACTATGGGACTTCTTTAGGCATGTCGCATCTTGTGTATAAATTATGTGATTGTATATAGTACCGTTATGTCAGAAAACGCCATAACATTTTCAACGTATCTGCAGATGGACCAAAAAAATGTTTCACTAACGTAACTGCAATTTAATACCTACTGCTATACTTTATAAAGAAATTTTCCAATATTATTGCAAGATATTATTTAATATGCCAACAAAATGCATGCAAAACTACAGTATTCTTATAAAACAAGTAAGGAAACACTAAATTCGGGCGGGGCCTACTATAATATAGACGGACGGACGGACGGACAGACATGCTTAAATCGAATCAGGTAGTGATTCTGAGCCGATCGGTATACTTTAAGGTGGGTCTAGCTCGCATATTTCGAGGTGTTACAAACATTTGGGGCAAAACTCACTTATAATACCCTGTTCCACAGAGTGGTAGGGTATAAAAATATAAATGAGCCAATAAACATTAGGGTGTCCTGGATAATATCCAGTTTTCGGAAGTCATAAGAAATGTTCGGATATTAATACTAAATATTATCGAATATCATTGTTAAGTGCTTAAACAACTAAATTTAATATTATTTAACTATTTCGAAAGGCAATGGCTTGTAGTGGCAATGCTTTGCACTGCTAACGCCTTGCAATGGCAATGCTTTGCAGTGTCAGTGATAACGCCATATCAACAGTGACTGCCAAATTATTTCAAAAGGAAGAAGAAGAACAAAAACACATGTTACTGCAATTATGTGCCATAATTTTTACCGTTATAATGTCGTGCGATTCTCATCAATTGTAATGTTCATTGGTACACGTTTAGTTAAAAAATCTTTTAAGTGTTATTATCAAAAGGAATAGTGGCATAATAAAAGGTAAGTAGAAGTGTACAAATATTTTATTAAATCAAAAACAAATGTAGAATTTCCTTAGTGAAGGTCCTAAACATGGCAGAAAAATTGGCACAATCTTGTGAAGTTCTAGGATGCGGCAGAAATGTTATCAGTTCCTGCTTTAAATGTGGTTGTTTGCTCTGCTCTACTCATTTTACCATAAATATAACATGTGAAACGCATTATGATCCCTTACCAGGAACTTCGCACTCCATAGAAACGTCTGATGATTTTCCTGAAATGGATGAAGTAGAAGGTGGTGAATCTCATGCTCAAAAACATGAAGCTACCAAATCTAACAAAAAGAAAGTGCCACAAAAATTGAAGAACTCTGGAAAGGAGTATCAGACCCGAGTTCATAACAAAACAATACCTAAAAGAATACTGGGTCCTACGTGCAATATAGAACTTTGTAAAAAGAAAAGCCGCAGCTGTTTTTGTTTTTCCGAACAAACTCGTCAGTTAATATTTAAAGACTTTTGGGCATTGGGATCATTGCAATTCCAAAGGGAATATATTGTACGGTATATTGAAAAAAAATCAACAAAACGTAAGACAGCTGGTCCGCTCACAAGAAGAAAAAATAGTCAGAAATATTGAATGGCGTACGTAAACAAGTTTGTCAATTTTTTTTCCTAAATACACTAGCAGTTTCCGAACAAGTAGTCAGGACAGCGATGTCTAAAATTACCTCAACAGGAGTTGTAGACAAAGATAAACGAGGAGGTCGTCGTCAAAATTACATCGAAAGAGATCGACTTATAACTCTTCAAGTGGAAAGCCATATTGATAGATTTCCACGAGTGGAGTCTCATTATTGCCGTAACAACTCGATTCGAGAGTACCTTAACGGCGATCTGACAATAAAAAAAATGTATAGTTTGTTTACAAAGGAAATTGGAGAGGGCGCTGTTGCCAGCCTTTCGACTTATCGAAAGATATTTCAAACAAAAAATTTGTCATTCCATCGGCCCAAAAAAGATCAGTGTGGACTATGTATGAGTTATCATAAAGGAACTGAAGAAGTCAAAATAAATTTAAGCAAACGGTTTGAAATACACAATGAGGAAAAAAACAAATTTCGACTAATTAGAAATGGATGTAAACAAGCCACTAAAATAGACCCGACAATTCTGTGCGCAACTTTTGACATGCAGCAAGTCATAAGTCTTCCAATTTCAATGGACAATGCTGTATTTTATAAGAGACGCCTTTCTGTATATAATTTGACATTCTATAATATTGCATCTGGTGATTGTTCTTGCTACACGTGGCACTAAGGAATTAGCAAACGAGGCGCATCTGAAGTGTCTACTGCTGTTTATCATTTTCTTCAGAAATATAACAATAATGGCTGCAAAAAAGTTTATCTGTTTGCCGACGGATGTAGTGGTCAGAACTAAAATTCAGTGACAGTTGCTACTTTACTATATATAGTAAACAACTCAACTAATATTGAAGAAATAGAGTTAAGAATATCGGTACCTTGCCATGGACAAAACGAAGGAGATTCCAACGCCTTAAAGAAAAGTGGTGATGTTCATGTTCCAAGTCAACTAAACCCAATATTCAGGCTGGCGCGGATAAAGAAGTCATACGATGTAGTTACCATGGATTATTCTGATTTTTTAAATTTCAAGAAATTGACCGATCTTAAACTATTATCCATTCGAAAAGACGACTCAGGAGAACCAATAAACTGGACCGAAATGGTTGAGTACAGAGTAGAAAAAGGAGAACCTTTCAAATTGTTTTTTAAAAATAAACATACAGACAAAAATTATAGATCCTTGACTCTAAAACGCCCTGTTGTCAGTTTATTGACGGGAGAGATTTCAAAATTAAACACGACTCCTCCTAAAATACCTCAAAATAAATACGAAGATTTAGTATCGCTTACTACTGGAGATACGCCAGTAATCAAGTTATGTGAACATAAAAATTTTTATAAATCCCTTCCTCATTAATTACAAATATATTTTTCATTAAATTTTTTTATTTTTGTATTTCATATCTATAGTCCAATAAAGATTAAAAAAAAAATTCAATTCAAAATCCTGTTTTTTTTTTAAATAAAAAAAAAAACGTATCTGCAACTAGGCAAAAAAAAATTTCACAAAGGTAACGTATCTGCATTGCAATCAAAAAATCGCATTAAAATCCAATATAATACCATTTTGCCATAATAATATTGAAGAGCAGACGTCAGAGTACATAATTAGAAAAGCAGACTGAAAATATCATGCATACCTTTCGACAGGGACAATGGAATAAAGGGTCAAAAATATTAAAACTGCTCTCCTGTAAAATTTTGTATATGTCAGTTCCGTTAGTTGGTCATGCGAGCGACGACATATATACACATCCATGTACCTCATGTTTACCGTGCATGTGTCAACAACAACAACATGGGAATACATGAAGCACTACACCGTATTATAGTAAAACTAGCTGGACCCGTGCGCTCCTTGCGCAAAAAAAAAAAAAACCAAAATGGTTTGAAACCTTTTGTTAGTTCAGGTCCAGCATTTTTCAAACCTTTTTCTCAAATTATAAAAAAAGATTTTCAGCTACACTTGTTGTGAGGCCACAAAAAATGGTAATTCTATACGACAGCACGTAACTGCTAATATAGGTCCAAAAATCTCGGGAAAGGTATCAAACGACGCGTTTTGATCTCTGTATTAATAATCCGAAAGCGGAAATTAAATAATTTGTTTCAGTGAAAAGTTAGTTAGTTATTAGTAAAAAACCTAAAAATTGCCTAGGTCCGATCCCAAATAGGGGACTTGATCCAAGGTATTTATGTGCACAACACCTTTCTGCGTAGGCTTCAAAAAAATAACCTTAGCCGGTCCAACACCGGCTACGCGGTCAACAATATTTCTGCACAGAACACATTTCTGCACTTTTCGGTACACTCTAATCTGTGATTACAACAACCACATGAAAATGACAGAAAAATGTCAACTTTAATTGCAAATATTTCTGAACAGACATAAAATATCGAATTTCCGCTTTCGGATTATTGATACGAAGGTTAAAACCCGTCGTTTCATACCTTTCCCGATATTTTTGGACCTATATTAGCAGTTACGTGCTGTCGTATAGAATTACCCAAAAATTATTACCCAAAAAATTATACAAATGCGCAAACAGCTATTTGAAATTCCACCACTTATATTACATTCACATTGAGCCATAAACTTGAGTTGATTGCCAACATCAATATGAATTAACTCAAAAAAAGTCCCTTTAACTCGAGTTTATGACAGTGTGAACGCAGTCTCATTCACTTAGTTTAGCAATGTTCAAGTGTAGATGGCACGCTCGCCTTTAATTATTCTGGCACTGTTCAGTCTTACTATTCAACTGTAGATGTCGCGAGGCATATGAATGTCACAGTCACAATAGCGTTGCAGTACAAATAGATTTTTTTGTGCATTCACAATCGTTTATTTTAAAGAATTTATTTTTATAAAATACGCTTAAACAAAAGCACTCCGCTAATTAAAACATGGTTTCGCATGTAGAACTAACCCCCACCTTTAAAACGATACCTTATTTATTAATATTGGTTCCAAATGAGAGCAGAAAATTAGGAAATAACACAAAAAGACCTTACAGAAATAATATATATGATACATACTAAATAATATACGAGTACATACTAATAACAATCAAAAGCTTAAACAATATGTATATCAAATTCAAGGGAATCAAAATACCTATCGACTTGAATATTTAAAATCGGTTTTGGTAGTTTTTGAGTAATTTCAATTTTAAAAAATGCGTAAGATGAACTTTGACCTGTAATAACTTTTGCTGTTTTTGTTTCCCCAAAAAAAAAAAAATAACACAGTTATACTAACTAAAACTATATAAACGATTCCTATACTATCTTTTTTAATTTGAGAGTTTGTGATATTCTGCATTTATGCCAAAATTTAAGATAATAAATTGGAGCTATCGGTCAATATGTGGACCAGGGTGACCAAAAATGTGGTAGTACAATATGGGTATCAAATGAAAGGCGCTGCAATAAGCGATGTGATAAAGTTATATATCTCAACTTGCTTCGGATAAATAATGACTTAAATCGAAATTAGTCTATTATAAATTCTGTGAGGCAGAGAAGCCTGGCCGGGTTTTCTACTAAGTATACATATCCATAAGCAAAAATAATTTTTAAAAATTACAATAAAGTTCCAAAAATTATTTTTATTAATTTCACGTGTTTATATAATTTCTTCAATATGAAATATGTTTATAGAAACATTAGTTAAGTGTAAAATAAAATAAACCAAACAAAAAATTACCTGAAAAAAGTGCATCTCTGTTTTCCCTAATAAAACACCTGGTACTGTGAAAACTAGAATATTATTAAAAGTCTCCAGCGGATCCTCGCTTTTAAAGGCTGTCGGCTCTGTAACCAGAGATCCCGGGAAATTCTCAATTTCGTTCATATCATTGTCCAGCACTAACAGCCAATGCCCCCTAAATGACAGGTACATATTCTGTGGCCAAATAGCTCCAGATCCATCCAATTCTCTTAAAACTTTTAGTTTTTCTTTTGGATTACGTATTTCAGATTCGTATTTAACTTTAAAAGTGGCCAAATGTGCGAGTGCATATGTTGGGTTGATTTCTTTGCCTGTATTGATACCGTGTAGTTCCATTTGTTTGTCTATATCCTTCGCTGAAATATTAAAATTATGCATCACCATTATAATACATGGCTGAGTAATGTTTCATTAGTTTATAAGTTCTAACAACTGAAAATTCCAAACTTTTGTAATGCAGACTTCTAAGATTTTCCTATTTCAGAAATTTTATAATTTTTGACTTTGATAACTCATATTTGGTCAGTATACTCTAACGGCAATTTTGTACCTGGAAGATTATCCAACCGGAAATCGTAACCGGTGGCAAAGCAGTTTATGTAAACGCGATTCTAGCGTACATGACAACAATGTCAAAAACAAACATTGCCCAATTGAGAATAAAATGCAAAAGTGAAAGAAACCTCGTGTAAAAAATTGCTTATATTGTTTATTAATTCTTGTGCACTAGTATGTGTACAGAATTTGCGGTATTTCCTATTTAGAAAAATATTGCCAAAACAAATGCAATTTTTCGCGGTTACGGGATGTTGCCACCTATTTTGATGGTTACGAAATTGAACTGCAACTTAAGCCGACAGAATGCCAAAAGGGTGTAAAAGTTTACAAATTATTTATTTGCATGTAAAATAAGTGTTGTTACCACACTAGAATTAGGGCGTAACAGTGGTGTAGACAGGCTTTGATTGTATTGAGGAAAATAAAGAAGTCCCGAAGAAAATATTATTACTTATAAAGCGAGTTTTAATCTTCTCGTATAAAGAGAAGGGATAAATAAGATAGGATATCAAACAATTGTAAAGCATAATGTACACATTAATATTTTAATTACTTCTCCGGTAGAGTTACGTAGATAAGTTTTCAACCTCTTTATAGTTTTTTATCTGGGAATCAGCATTAACACGAAAAATAATGTCAGCCTAGAAATCCAACGAAGAATCACTCACGCAAACAAGTTCTACTTCTGACTGAGTTGGAAATTGAGAAGTAAAGTCGTCTCTCGAAGAACGAAAATAAATAAGGTTTATGGTGCAGAAGCTTGGACACTGACACCATCTAAGTATTCGAGAGAAAGATGCTTTGAACGATTTACGGACTCTAACGCGTTGGCGACGGCGAGTACCAAAGAATGATAAGCTGTATGAGCTATATGCAGACACCGACATAGTTCAGCCAATTAAAACCCAACGTATTAATTGGCTAGGCCATGTTGTGTGAATGAATGAAGATGTTCCGGCCCAGAAGGTATTCTTATCGGCACCCACCGGTGGTAGCAGAGGAAGAGGGAGGCCAACACTCCGATGGAAGGACGAAGTGTAGACCGATTTGTGATCCCGTGGTGTTTCCAACTGGCGCCAATTGGCAGAAAGACGTAACGAGTGGCGAGCTATGGTAAAAGGCCAAAATCGTTTAGACGATTAAGCGGCATTTAAAGAAGAAGAAGGGTTGAAAAGGGGAGTTCTACTGTAGAAGTGGAAACGGCAGATTTGCAAGAATTTGTAACAATTTGCATAAGTTATGAAATGACGTTTTGTCGCAGCTCTATAGTGCTTGAAATGCAGTTTTTGGCGGAAGATTATGTTACTTTATGAACCTTCTCCATAAATTGACTTCGGCCACTTTATTCTGGATTTGAACAAGTGGTCCATAAAATTCCGCACGCTTGAATAAATTTTTGTCATTTTTCCTCTGTGGTTTGTTGAAAACCCGAAACAAAATCTCTAAATATAGCTTTATGTTGACTGAATGGAGTATCTATTCCCATTATTAAATATATAATCAATACATAAATGGATAAAAAACAGAAATCCCTAAATAAACATCTAGGTTACATGCTTGCAGACTTTGACTAGATTTTAATCGGTTCTATATAATTTCAATATCCATGTCACAAGTTCTGAACCATTTATTCAAGGTCATGTTCGTCGGAACGAATACGTCGTAACTCCAGTACTAAGTCTTTTGCGAAATCCACTACGAGCGCTAAAACCTATCTTTATTTGTTAAAGTTTATTACACACAAGCAGGACGCATTGTGTTAACAAAGATGCTAAAAGACTGCGTTTATTATTTAAAAAAAATATTTTTAATGTTGACCTAAGAATTTTATAATACTTAAAGACATTTTACACGATATGTTTTTGTCATTTGTATATGCCACATTTAACGTTTGAAAACACATAACATAACTTGTAAACGCAACTTAAATTTTCCTTTTATACCAGTCAGAAAAATGCACACACGAAATCATGATCCAATAATACAGGTCGTGTTAATAGACCAGCTGATTTTTACTTTTGTCTCGAATTTTGACATTACACTCATTTCTCAGTACGTCTCACAATTTACTCACAAATTATAAAAACAAAATACATGGAAAATTTTTGTGTGTCTGTATGTTTGTCGAGCTGCTACGACCTGTTGTATTTAGTTGGATCATGCACGAAATAGAAACGTTTCTATTTTTGTCTGACACACAAATAATAATTTTTTTGGATCTAGTTATTTATTGTGTAAAAAAAAGAATTAAATTACAATGTTGGAAGTATTGAAAGTCATACGACATTAGGTGAGTGTATAAAAAGTGGAAGGTCATGTGAAAAAAGCATATCGTGTAAAAGGCTTTTAAGCAATAGAGAAAATGTTGAAATTTTTTTAATTTAAAGCCTTTCGCATAACAAAACGGACATAATAAATTTATCAATATATACAAATAATTGGCACTATTTTTTGTCAACTTCACCCTGGCACTTAATTATAGATACTAAAATTTAATAGGTCATAAAACTGCAAGTCGGAATTTTTTATAAAAATTCGGACTAAAAAGTGTAGAATTTTAATTAAACTTGGTTAAATTTTCCCAATTGAAATTTGGTCGTGAATGTTTTTTGTTAGACAATGGGCTATACTTTTATAAAAACGTGTAAAACATACTCGTCGCTATCTATTTTTCCGCCGTTGTGTGCTCTGATTAAATTATGGCCTGCCTACTCTAGTATTTTTAAAGGCGCGGGAGATAAGGGAGTACAGTTTTACGGTATTATTTCGGTCTGTTTATATATTACTACAAGAACCAATGTGTACGCATACCTCGAAACCGGTTTTATCGTCTTAAAAGTCTAGCGAATTTTGTACAAGGTCTGTAAAAACTGGTATACGAGGTGTGTTCAAAACGTATCGCGAATTTTGAATTTTCGCTGGTTACGTATATTCGAATTTCGAATTTTTTGTGTCTCTCACTTATGCCGACAAGCTCGGCCATTTTGAATGTTCAGTTAATTGTTGACAGCTGCTTTGCTTGCACGTGTTTTGGATCGTCTTCGATTTTTACCTATTCAAAAAAATGGATCAAAGAACCTGTATCAAATTTTGTGTGAAAAACGAAATTAAGTGCGCGGATGCATTCCGAATGTTGACTGTGGCATACGGAGAAGCTACCTTGGACCGAAGCAACGTTTATCGGTGGTACAAAATGTTCTCAGAAGGCCGAGAAGATGTGCAAAGAAGAACAAAAATTGGCTTTTGCACCACGATAACGCCCCTGCTCACGCATCGTTGCTTGTGCGCGACTTTTTGGCCAAAAACAACACACTAATGATGCCGCAGCCACCGTATTCCCCAGATCTGGCCCCCTGTGACTTTTTCTTGTTCCCTAAACTGAAGAGGCCCATGAAAGGACGACGTTACGCTTCTCTTGACGAGATAAAGACGGCATCGAAGGAGGAGCTGAACAAGATACAAAAAAATTATTTTTTGAAGTGCTTCGAAGATTGGAAAAACCGTTGGCACAAGTGTATAATATCTCATGGGGATTACTTTGAAGGGGACAAAATAGATATTCATGAATAAATAAATAATCTTTTGAAAAAACACAAAATTCGCGATACTTTTTGAACACACCTAGTATGTATATAGGCTTAGTATCACACTAACCGATAATTTCATATATTCACAAAACTGCAGTTTGTCATTAATCTAAAATAAAATTATAAATCAGAAGCTTCAATAGTATTGTGTTATTCAAAGAAAGAAAGTAAAAACCTAGTAGTTCATTGACGAAGCAGGGGGTCTACCCCCCAATTTCCCCCAATCGCCCCCGTCACGAGTTTTTACAAATATGAAGCAAAGAATATATGGAACAACCTGGAAACATCTAGATGTGTAAGATCGAACCCTGTGGGACTATAAAACTCAGTAAACAAGTATAGAATGGAAATTAGATTATTTTCAAGTGTTGTATAGTAAACTTTCTGTAGAATGAGTAGTTGTAAACTTTAATGGAACATTTTTATTTTACTTTATAGTGATCAAACCCAGGAGGAATAATCGAAGAATCATCGAGTTAGTCATATTTGGTGTATTGATACTAAGCCCGAGACATTTCGAAGATAATAAGAGCAGGTCAAAGTTAAATGAGCTGAAGAGCCAACAACTTAAGATGAAAACAACGTGGTCCAAGCACAACCGGTAACAAATTTTTCTCCCGAAAATTGCTTCTGTCGACAATTTCTTCACAAATTACTCAGATATAGACAAAAATAGAGGAGCAGAAGGTTTACATGGTATCTCAGCTTGAAGAATAGGAGACACGTATTACATCTGAATTGGAGGAACAGAAAACACACATGCCATCTCAGATTGAAGAACAGAGGACACACCAGGTTGAAAAACAATATAAACGCATGGTATCTCAACTTCAAACCACCGTTTTGTGTCCAGGCTTTTTCTTTTGTTACCTGTGCTCATGGATATACAAACTGATTGATAAGAAAACGTAGTATTGTACGGCTGAACGAAGTAAACGACCTTATTCACTTTTAAAAAGGAACTAGTGCGTTCGATCTTTAAGTTGAACGAAAATGCCTAACTCTACTGTACATCGACCAGATTTTTACAATACGCCAAATCTTGGAAAACCCCCGTGAGAAAAAAATGTACACACATCACTTCTTCGTTGATTTTAAATTCGCCTTCGATAACATGAAAAGGTGCTGCTGCTGTTTCACAATTGCTTTCATGAAAAATAGTCACATGTAAACGCGAGTAGAAAACACAAAAGAGAACGCCAGCAGAATTGAATTCAACAATTAAAGAATTTAAAAACAGACTTACATTGAGCACCACCACCAGCTCGCTCAGAATTGGAAAGGCCTCCCCGAGTCATTTCAAACTAGTCGAGGTTTCAGACAGGGTGACCCCCTATCGTGCGATTTTTTTAATTTTATGCTGGAGAAAATAATACAAGCTGCAGAACTTAACCGCGCTGGAACAATATTTTATAAAAGTGTGCACCTGGCCTTAACAACCACGCAGTAACTTCTGCTTACTCCAAACTATGAAAAGAAACGAAAAAATGTTTTTCGTTTTCGTTTTGGAGAGAAAAACGAAGTGCATGCTGTTATCAAGCAAGGAGTCAGCGCATTTTCGCCTTAGCAACCGGTCCACTGTTTACAGGGAATCCGCTTTAACACCAACAACAATGTCAGCCTTGAAATCCGACGAAGAATTATTCTTGTCACTTATTGTACCCGGCTTGGTGTATGGTGCAGAAGCTTGGACCCTACCAAGATCTGTTGAGGCGACAGCGGGAGTAGTCGAGAGAAAGGTTCTTTGAACAATTTAGGGACCCTTACGCGCTGGTGAGGACGCAGTGGAGACCGATTTGTTATCCCATGGTGCTTCCATTTGGCGCCAGTTGGCAGAAAGAAGAAACGAAAGGCGAGCTATGTTGGACGGCCAAAATCGCTTAGACGGTTAAGCGCCATTCAAAAGATACCAAGATTCGGGTAGACCGATCAGCTATGTACGAGTATGTATATAGCATGATTCGTACCTGATATCGTCCTGTAGAATATTTGAAAGATTTGATCGTGTTGCGCTGTTGTTCGTTTGTGAATGCTTTCGCGAATTCAACCGACTGACTTGAATGTAGCTACAAGTATTTTCGGGACCTTCGCGAATGTTCAGATAAGATCGTAGAAGGTTATAGAAGTAAAAGAAGCATTGTGTGGCAAAAGCAGTTTATTAGAATTAATTTAAAGGAAAATTTATATAAATATCCCGATATGCGACCCCGAAAAAATCTAAATTGGTCCCGAACGGATCCCAAAAAGGTACCTACATGTTCCCGAACAAAACGAAGAAGTTCCGGGGAAAGTCCTTTTTTGGTTCGAAGCTTCTGTGAATACATAGTGAATACATATTCCAAGCACCATATGAATTCGTTTCTGAAGATGTACAACAAGAAGAAATTGATTCGCGAATGCATTCGAGAATGATTCCATTTGTACACAAACGAAAAAGATCACAAATAGTTAATTCTTAACGTTAATGACTAGATACTCGTAACGGTCAAGCTTCGGCCATATTCGGCCACAAAGTTCGGCTCGCCTTCGACAAAAAAAACTATCTTCTGCCGAACATACATAAATGCTAATGTAATTCATTATTAACCCAGTTGAAAAAATATGCATGCGGCATCAGTATTTCAGGTATGAATTGGAGCTTTGTATACATGTCAGTATAAATGCCTCTTTATCTCCACTTAACACGTGTTGTTTCTCAGGAGTATGCATACTCTGTTCCTTCTTTTGTACTACTTTTATATGCATGCATCTGTGTTAATTCTGAAAACATACAGAAATCCCAGTGCGTACGTATGCTTTATAGGTACAAAATCACTTATACTTCATGGATAAAATAGCATGGGTTCTTCATATATGAATAATATATGTATTCATATGTATATCTAACAGGAGCAAAATGAAGACAAATTTCACCACTTTGAACCGTCAAAATAAGAACAAAAGGGCCCCTGCGGGTTAGGGGTTTACAATATGCCCGAGGTAGGCATACCGGTCGTAAGAGGCGACTAATATGCACAAAGGTAATGACGTGCAACTCGATGGTTGATCTACGGATATGATGCCTCTCACCTCTCATTACCCATCTTATGCTTTCTTATGGAAGAAGGGGTGACATGACCTAGAAGGTTTTACTGGTCATAAATCGCTACCACGACAGTCGGGCAGTACCGCAAGGGAGTACCGGAGCGTACCGGGTTCAAATCCGACCAAGCACTGTTAATTCGACAACACTCCCCAAAACCTTCGGGGAGTGTTTTGGTCGTTACCACAACAACAACAACAACAAAAGGGCCTTTAAACCCTTCACATGTATAACGCACTTTGTTTCATCTTAATCATGAATTATCTATACATATAGTTAAGGATTTTATTATCAAAACTCCAAAAAAAATATATTTTCACGGGTTGTATTCAACCTTTAAACTAAGACTGACTTTTACAATTGCATTACCTTAAAACCTAAGATATGTGCAGCGGCCGATTGTTGATGTTTGTTGTTACAAATTCCCTGAATTTGCTTATTTTGGGCTGCGCGTGTTGGGCTTCCGCTTTCATCGCAAATAAGCTTTTGTGCTGACGGTGTTGGATTTGTTAGGGGAATTATTGTGCAACCTGAGTTGCTTATTCTGTATTGTAATTGCTAATTCATTTATTTGGCAATTGTTAACATGTGCCATGTTAATATAAATTATTTGAGTCGATGGTTCAAAGTTGAGTCATCATCACCCAATCAGTTACAGTCACGGGCTTAAAAAAGTGTTATAAGGTTTGTCCAGGGAATCCATCCAAATATGGAATATTTCCGTACACGTTTACGTCTTTTTTTCATAAATTTGAATATGCATGCATGCATTCCTCAGGGACATATAACTCAATCAGCATGCATACTTTATCTGCGAGCAAAAATTTTCTCAACTTGAAAGTTAGGCGTTTCGCATACTTTTTCATTCATATAGAATACATGCTCGACTGCACGGTGAAAATCTTAATAAGCTATTATTCTTGTATTATAATTATGTATAGAACTATTTGAATAAAAATTATTCGAATAACAAAACTACATATTCGAAGGCTATTAATAATTCGAATAACTTATACTTTTATTCTAATGATATTATTCGAATAGTTGTATTGAGCTATTGGATGGAATGCGATTTATTACCAAATATTCACGTGCATAAAAGAGACTCTAACAGGAGATTTACTCTAAATTTGGTATAAATATGTATGTGTATGTACGTTAATAATAATAGTTGTGCTCGGTGAGGATCAACAGCTATTTTGCTTGCAAGTTTTTACTGACTCCTTTTGCATTTCGAGAGAGTTTTACGCCATTCTCACTTTACTGACACTTTGCAAGTTTTATCACCGAATACAGCTAATATGCATTAAAGCAAGAGATTTCGGGTGAAAAATTCAGTGTATTCATCGCTTGAACGTACATACAGGCTGTTTTTTTTACAGGTTTGTTTTTCGAATAGAGATAAAACTGGCATTTTGTGGTCAAATCTGGCAACTCTAATGTCATTTATGTTCAGTTTGGTTTGCCATTTCATCATGAACAGGTTGACAAAAGAACAACGCTTGCAAATCGTGCAAATTTATTTCGAAAATAATGGTTCAGTTCGCGAAGTTTACCGTAAGCTCCGTCCATTTTATGGTCGACATAATCGTCCATCAGAGCAATTAATTCGGTTAACCATGGATCGTTTTCGCACTACGTTTACTCTATGTGATAATACGCATCCGCAGAGACGTCGAACAGTGCGCACCGAAGAAACAATTGCCGCTGTAGAGCAAAGTGTTGAAGAGGACCCGAATGAATCGAATGTCCATCAACTTTATGGAAGATTTTGCACAAAGATCTTGGCTTGCGACTTTACAAGATCCAGCTTGCGCAAGAATTAAAGCCGCGAGACCATGCAATGCGTCGTGATTTTGGTGTATGGGCCGAAAATGAGATTGATTTCGATGCTGATTTTCATCGCAAAATTTTGTTCAGTGATGAGGCTCATTTTTGGTTGAATGGCTACGTCAACAAGCAAAATTGCCGCATTTGGAGTGAAGAGAATCCACATGAGACCCTTGAAACGCCATTACATCCACAAAAACTGACTGTTTGGTGTGCTCTATGGGCTGGTGGAGTCATTGGGCCATACTTCTTCCGCAATAATGCTGGAGAGGCAGCTACCGTTAATGGAGACCGGTATATAGCCATGATAACCGACTATTTTGTTCCCGAATTGGATGGCATGAATGTGGATGAGTTGTGGTTCCAACAAGACGACGCTACATGCCACACAGCGCACGTCACAATCGATTTATTGAAGGAAACATTCGATGAGCGCATAATTTCGCGGAATGGACCTGTCAATTGGCCACCAAGGTCGTGTGATTTGACACCATTGGATTATTTTCTTTGGGGATATGTGAAGTCGCTCGTCTACACCAACAAACCAGAAACGTTAGGGGAATTGGAAGCCAACATTCGTGGCGTTATTGCCGACATACGGCCCCATATGCTCGAAAAAGTGGTTGAAAATTAGACCTGTAGAATTGGCTTTATTCGAGCCAGCCGCGGCGGCCACATGCCCGAAATCATATTTAAACATTAATGGCATAAAATTATCCTTCCAATAAAGCCAAATTGATGGACCTTAAAACGATTTTCTTGTGTTTTATTTCAATTCGAAGTTCTATACCCCTAAAAAAAACACCATTTATAAGCATGCAAATTAACTTTTACACGAGGCGCGGAAGGTTTTCAAAAAATAACCTCTTGCTTGGTGTATCAACAAAATCTTCCAATCTTTATTCATTTTCTCTTATTTATAACTTATTTGGTTACCACTACATACAATTGTTTTGCGCTTAAGTTCTAAGTAAAGTAGAGCTTAAATGTTTACTTAAACTTATTTCATCATACGATGAAATAGGTTTAGCCTTGAAATGGCTTGCCCCTGAAAAATCAATAAAAATAGCCAACTAGATATTTGAGTTATTGTTTACTTTAGGTTTTCCTGTTTAGATTAAAAATGTGTGGCTACTAATTCTGTTTAGATTAAAAATGTGTGGCTACTAATTGTCAGTGTGACAAAGACATATTTGCCTCGTGTGCCCAAGTGGCGCGATGAAGCTATATTTGTTTACCTAGTGGGTAAGTGCTATGGGTGAATGGTGGCGTTAACTCCCCCACCTCTAAATCGAAGCGTCCCGTCTTCGAATATAAAGCTGTTAAGTGGTTGATTTGATTTGACAATTTCAATAATATTTTTTCATTTTCCTTTGATTTCCTTAATTGAATCTGAAAATTAATGCAAACAATCAATTTATAAGCAAAATATGCTGTTACTGTTAAAACAAGGCCGTAAATGACCACCAAATGGGATTTCTTTTTATTTCTTGTTTTATTATTATTTTTATTTCTTGTTTTATTGGAGTAAGTATATTAAAATTGTTCAATTTCAAATCAATATTCTTTGTTTCAATGTATTCTTTTACAAAAAATGGTTTAAATTTTCCTTCTTTTAAATGATTTCAGATTTTTCCTGTTGGATTTTCATATTTTTTACTATCAATTGTTACATTATCCTGAAAGGTTATCAAATAAACTCCATCTATTGTGTGATTATTGATAGTATGTGTGCCTGATGCAATTATAGCACCATCTTTTACAATTTTTATTGACTCATTTTTTTCATTTATTTTTGTACAATTAGCGTGTCTATTATTTAGCATATCTGACAAACATGTGTTATTTTCATTTATCATGCAAAATGCGTTATTTAGTTCTTTTTTACAAAATTTTACTGAATAAAATTTATTTTCACACTTTATTATTTCATTTTCAATCCACAATTTTCCATCTTCCTGTGCCACGGCTATTGCCTTAAACAATTTACATACGTTTTTTACTTTTGGATACTTAATATAAATAACTATTAGACTGTTTTTTGTGCAATTTTAAATTCTGAAACATCCATAAGATCTGATATTGTTACATTAACTCTTTCTTCGCTAATTATTTCTTTTATTTCTGCCATATCCAAAATTAATGGATTCAAAATTCCTATTTTTGACAATGTAATTGTTTCCACTGTGTTTTCAAGTTCAGTAATTATTAATTTATTTCTTTGTCTTAAAATAGTTTTTTCATTAGAGCTACCTTGTAATTGTTTTAATATCTGTGTTAATTCCGTAATTGTTTTAAATATTTGTGAATTTGTTGTAAACTGCTTATTATTATTTTCTATTAAATCATTTACTTTAATTGTTACTTGCATAAAATCATCATGGTCGGGTGTGCCGGTGATCCATTTCCAAACCGTCCCAAGTTCATTAATACCCCTTTTTGATCTATTATTAATTTTTAATTTTCCCAACAAAGTTTCTATCATTTGTATTTCAAAATCTATACTTGAGTCTTCAAGTAATATTATTTCCAAGTTGATTCTATAATTTTCTACAATGCTTTCAAACAATGACAAATTTGTTAAATGGTATATTGACCCATAACTTTCAAAAATCGCTGCATCTTCCTCCTCTACAAGTATATAGTTTTCTCTTGTATAATCAATTATGCCTGATGTGATTATGGTGATATATAATGTTATTAATGAAATTCGTAAAAGTTTCCCCATTGTTCCTATAATACAAAAATATTTAAACTTTAATATTGTCCTTATAATTTATTCTTTTGAGCCCGCTTTCTGTTATGATGCTCCAACATTTTTCCTTGAGCATTCTTTAACACATCCCTCATATTTCCATGTGCTTCCCTATTAAACAAAATGTTACAAGGCCGTTTACCTGTTACCGAATGTATTGTCTTATTATACTGCTGAACCGCCCTCATAATTGATTTATAATCACTTATTAAACTATGTTCCTGTTTTAAACATCGAGATATTTCTATCAGTGTGGAATGAACCCTCTCTATTTGTCCATTGCTAGTACTGTGACGTGGTGCACAGTAGTAAATCTGTATGTTGAACCTTTCCATTAAGGACTTAAACTGCATCGCACCAAAGCCTGGTTCGTTATCCATAACTATACTTTTAACATCTGGGAATGTTTGTAAAAGTTCTAAAATTTTTTCTTCCAAATTTAATTTATCCTCAATACACCTAACCACCAGATACTTCGAATAAGAATCCAGACACGTAATAAATTTTAATTTTTGAGCGAAAAAGATGTCTATATGGAGTTGTTTCCTTCTTTTTCTGGTATAGGTGCTTCACCTATAGGAATCAATTTCGGATGCCTTTCATATTTATTATTATTGCATATGTTGCAATTCTTCACATATTGCTTAAACTGTCTAACCATTAATGGCCAATAATATTCTTGTCTAATTTGAGCCAAATTTTCCCTATAATTTCGATGTGCCCTATTATGTGTTTGTTCAATAATTGCTCCCTGATCTTCCCTATTAATGACATCATTAGCGAATAATTTAGTATATAAAAATTTTACTGTTGGAAATGCTTCTCTTAGCACATTTTTTATTTCATAAAGCACCTCAGGGGTGCAGTACATTCCAGTCACTACCTTTGGATTCATATATTCCTTCAAAACACCAACTATATTTTGTGGTATGTCATACTCAATTAAAAATCGTTTGTTATTAAAATTAGAAATCGTTTCCAAGACAGTTATTCTTGCTCCACTATTTATTAATATTTGCTGTTTAAAGTGGTTCAGTGGCTTTTTTGTTTCATGAATCTGATATTCATCACTGCTTTCCGCAGAATGCTGAGTACTTGCTACCGAATCGCTTGAATGATCGGATTCTTCAGAATTTGTTAAATTATTCAGTATCTGTCTTGATAATGCGTCAGCAACAACATTTGTTGCCCCTGGTTTATAAATTATTTTCGGTGAAAATTCCTCAATAAAAGATCTCCATCTTTTAATTTTAACATTCGGGTTTCTTTCGGAAACCGCAAATGACAAAGGTTGATGGTCAGTGTGAATTTCCAAATCACCCACACTGTAAAGATAATTCCTCAAAGTTTTCAATGCCCAGACTATGGCATATAATTCTTTTTCATTGGTTGCATAATTCATTTCCGTGGAATTCAATGTTTTTGAAATAAATATAATGGGTTTTCCTTCCTGTGATAACACAGCACCCAAAGCTACATTCGACGCATCAGTAGTCAAAACAAACTTTTTATTATAATCAGGTTGCGTCAATTGCACCTGTTGAGACAATAAATTCTTCAGCCTTTCACAAGCAGCCATTCCCTCTTGATCGAGGTTAATAATCTTCTTCTTTGATAAATATTGGGAAATCTTTCCATTTTCCCCCTGTAAATGCTTAGTCAATGGTTTGGATACAACCGCATAGTTTTCTATAAATTTCCTATAATATCCTGTCAATCCCAAAAATCCCCGCAATTGACGTAATGTTCCTGGTATTGGGTAATTCTGTATGGCCTCGACCTTTTTTGGGTCTGTTTTAATAATGTTCTTGGCCACCACATATCCTAAAAATTCTACTTCTTCTTGATAAAACTTTGACTTTTCAGACGATATTTTCATATTTGCCCCCCTTAATATTTCAATTATGCAACTCAAATGCCTTTTATGTTCCTCCAAATTTTTTGAAAAAATTATAACATCGTCAACATAAACGTGACAAAACTTCCCTATATATTCCCTTAACACGTTATCCATAGCTCGCTGAAAAATACTTGGTGCATTCCTCAATCCAAACGGCATCCGTAAAAACTCGTACTTCCCATTATTCACTGAGAATGCCGTTTTCTCTATATCACTTTCTTTCATCAGTATCTGGTAAAATCCAGATTCTAAATCAATTGTGGAAAAGTATTTTGACTTTCCCAAATTTGTAAGTATTATTTCTGGGTTTGGCATCGGGTACCTATCCGATATTGTTTTCTCATTAATTTTTTTGAAGTCGATTACCAATCGTAACTTCGGACTTCCGTCGTCATTTATCCCCTTCTTTGGAACCACCCATACGGGAGAGTTGTATGGGCTTTTACTTTCCCTAATTATTCCTTTTTGTAACAAATTTTGAATTTCATCATTAACAAAATTATTCACCGACATCGGATAAGGATATTGTTTTGACCAAATTGGTCTTTCCTCAATTATTCGTATCTCTGCTTTTACATCGGTACGAGAAGGTAAATCCAAATTCACCTCGCCATGCACTGCCAAAACTTCACTCCTTGCCTCATTCTGCAAATCTGTCACTATTTCTTTCTCCTCACTAGATCTTGTTCTTTCAACCCTTAAATACTGACAAGAGCTTTCAGTTAATATGTTATTTATAACATTTTCATTCTCAGGAGTATTTTTATTTTCGTTCTGCTCCAATTTCCCCGTATTTACCCTGGATAATTTTTCAGGAGTTGCTTTTCCCGTTTTAGCTCTAAATTTTTTTTCCTTTTTTTTTGTTTTTATTTTATTGTCTCCCGGTATTTTATTTCCCGAAACAGCCCTCAATAACCATTCATTATCTTTGTTGCCGGTATTCCCATCGGCGGGCACCTTAAGACTTTCCTGTCCCAAGGGGTTTGAAATATTTAATAGTCCGGTATTATCATCGGCGGGCGCCTTAAGACTAATCTGTCCCAAGGGGTTTGAAATATTTAATAGGCCGGTATTATCATCGGCGGGCGCCTTAAGACTAATTTGTCCCAAGGGGTTTAAATTATTTAAGTCATTTAAAAAATGTATTCTTTCTTTTTGATCATCTCCATAAACCAACATCCGACCCGGGATATCAATCTTGGCTCCGATTTTACTTAAGAAATTGACTCCAATTAAGAGATCGCTCTCCAAATTATCAATCTCATAAAATCGTTCCTGAATCCCAAATAAATTGATATTATGAAAATACTCTATGATGGTCGAACCATTAATGGTCCTTACCCTCTTCTTAATAGCTAAAATATATTGTTGTATATTCCCGCCCGTATATAAGAACTTGTTGCCCCCGTATCTATTAATATTCTAAAGATTTACCCCGTTTTTTTATTTGACTTAACGATATAAGGCAAATCAGAATTTATTCTAAAAAATGGTTTTCATTGATATTATTTATCCTTTGTACCTTTTGTTGAGGCTGAGTGCTGACTTGTGCACTCTCGTTGGCCCTTTTGGGTACGCTATTTTGTTGGTAATTATATTGGAAATTACCCCTATTTCCTACTCGTGGTTGGCTAGATAGCCCAACCCTAGGTCTATTTAATATTTGTATCGATTCCTCTACGTCCATTGGTTCTGGACGACTTTGGTTCGCTTCATTTGTTGGGGTTATCCTTGTTGGATACCTTAAATTATTTCGAAAATTTTGAGTTCTTCGATTTCCCTGTGGAGGACTCCGTGAACCGGTTATTTTTTGAAAATTGGAGAGCAAATTGTGCTCGCATTTGGTTTGAATAAAGCTCTTGCGCTTTTGCAAGAGCATTTGGCAGATCCTTTGGTGCCAATGTGAACAATATCTGATCTAACGGGTGGTTGAGTCCCGTTATAAATGTCCTCAATGCAGTTTCCCTATTCTTTGTATTTAATTCCTTGGTTATGGCAGAACCTGTGCCATGGGTCATTATTGTTTTGTTAATTAGTAGTTAACTTCTTATTGACTTCATTGTAGAATTCAACTAAAGTCCTAGAACCTTGTCTTAGGATACTCATTTCTTGTTCTATAATATGGCAGGGTCTCTTGTCTGCGTACGCAAAGTCCAATCGACTCAACATAGCGTCGAAATTAAGGACAGTGCCATGGTTTGTCAATATGTCGTTTGCATCTTGCGTTATTTTGTTTCGCAAGATTGTTAATGCGGCAAAATACTTCTTACTACCTCTGGTATATAGAGACATGGAATTATTAGCGGCTTCACGCCAACTAACATAATTATTAATTTTCCCTTTAAATTCGGAAAGGGATTTAATTACATTTAAATTTTCCTCACACAGTATGGTTGAGTCAATACTCTCGATCGAATATTCCGTTACATCGTTAGCGGAATTTAAATTTTGAAGCTGGCGCCTAACTCCAGCTCGCTTCGCAATGAAGCAGTATTGGCTGCTATCAGCCTGGACAATACATCCATATTTACTGAATTGTTATTATTTGACACAGACATTTCAGAAAATCTATTTACTAACTGTTCCAGTTTTATTTATTATTTCTATTCTTTCCTGGACACTTTTTTTCACTAAGATTATCTCTACACCTTTCGCAGTAGTATAATCTCTTATAGCCTAAGCTAGAGGGACTATTTCCCATAAATATTAGTTTATAAAATTTCAAACTTAGACTAATTACCGCTACTGAATTCTCGTCCTGGTTTGCTTTTTGTATCACCTTCTGCACTGATCATTCGTCCGTGGTTTCCTTTTTCCTTATGGGTTGCAGCAACAGCAGTGTAAAGATGATTTATATATTTATTTCTTTTTGTAGGTATTTTATTTTTGCAGTGTGTGAAGTGTTCTTATTATTATTTTTTTTTTTTTTTTTTTTGCGAAATTCTCCTTCTAATATTTGCACTAACTTTTTGTGGTGGAAAGTTCTTTCAAAGTTATTTAAAATTTCTCCTTTGTTTCCTTTTTTGTCACAGAAACTTTTAGACTAAATGTCTCTTTTGGGTTTTTTTTTTCCTTTTCTCCTATTTCACAGGATACTTGTTTTTACTGCGTTTGGTAACTAGAGATTTTTGTCTCTTTTTTATAAGTTACAAACACTTATGGACTTATAGTCTCATGATATTTTATTTTTTTTCACTTTTCTCCTACTTCACAGGATACTTGTTTTTATTTAATTGATGTTCGGAGATTTTTGTCTCCTTTTATGAACATCGATTTACACAAAGTTTTTTTCTTTTCTCACATCACTTGTGATACTAAAAAATTTTCAGAAGGCTTATTTGAAGCCTCCTGGCAGGATCGCCAATTAACTTTTACACGAGGCGCGGAAGGTTTTTAAAAAATAACCTCCTTGCTTGGTGTATCAACAAAATCTTCCAATCTTTATTCATTTTCTCTTATTTATAACTTCCCTGCAAAAAACGGAAATACTCCGTTTCATACTCTATAGAATACTCCTAAAGGAGTATCAGAGTACTCCAACACTATCCTCATTCATATAAAAAAGGTGGTCCAATTTACATGGCAATGTCCGGTGATTGGATCACCTAATCCATCTCGGAGTACTCCGTTTCTTTGCTTTGGAATACTCTATAGACCACCTACGTGAGAGTACTCTCAAAATACTCCCATGGGATTACTCTATAGAGTATTCAACAGCAAAGCGAGAGCGGGAGTAGGTGGTCCTCAAAAGAACACATACTCCCTTCTCGCTTTCGTCTAGAATACTCTATAGAGTAATCTTTTGGCAGCATTTTCAAAGTACTCCAACGTAGGTGCTCTATAGACTATTCAGAAGCAAAGTAAATGGTACTCCGAATAGGATTAGGTGATCCAATCACCGGACATCGCTATGTAAATTGGACCACCTTTTTTATATGAATGAGGATAAGTGTTGGAGTACTCTGATGCTCCAACGTTTTTTGCAGGGTTATTTGGTTACCACTACATACAATTGTTTTGCGCTTAAGTTCTAAGTAAAGTAGAGCTTAAATGTTTACTTAAACTTATTTCATCATACGATGGAATAGGTTTAGCCTTGAAATGGCTTGCCCCTGAAAAATCAATAAAAATAGCCTACTAGATATTTGAGTTATTGTTTACTTTAGGTTTTCCTGTTTAGATTAAAAATGTGTGGCTACTAATTCTGTTTAGATTAAAAATGTGTGGCTACTAATTGTCAGTGTGACAAAGACATATTTGCCTCGTGTGCCCAAGTGGCGCGATGAAGCTATATTTGTTTACCTAGTGGGTAAGTGCTATGGGTGAATGGTGGCGTTAACTTGCATGTGCTTTATGTTTGTCCTGAAATCAACTGCCAAACTGGTTAGTAAACATTATAGTTCATTAACTAGAATATCGTGGGCTTATCCATACCAGTTTGAGCGAATGTAACGTTTCCGCTATCATTAGCAGCAACAACCCTCTAAAATTGTCGATACATACATGCACGAGCGAAAAAGAAAACAATTCAGTATTCGGGCCGCAATCGTTCACAGGCTTGCCAAAATTGGCGACTTTTTACAAACTTCGGCGACCAAATTATGAAGATTGGCGATGGTGACTTTTTTGGCGATTATGCAATTATTATGAAGCTTGAATAAATTTTTGAGTATAATTTTAACTCTGTTTTCATCCTTTATCCACACCTTGCTAACACATCTTACCAAAAAATAAAGTTGGAAGCAAACGAGAGTTTGAAGCAGGATGATTACTAGTATCATTAAGAAAATTAATGTGTGCATAGGAATGTATATAAGGTTGGATATTGGCATAGTATATGTCTACTAGTAGCGCAACTTACTCCGAATCTGCACACACACACAAACCACACAGGGTAAATTGTATGCAATAATAAAACAATGAAATTTAAATGCAGCAATATTGAACGTGAAGACTTAACACAACCAAATTATTGAATATAAAACAGTTATAACACGTTATCAGTTACTATAGAATGTATATTTCAGTTTAAATTGAAGTTTTTAGACGCAGTTTTTACTTTAAAGCAACTCTGAACGCGATTTCCTTCATTACACTCTCTCGGAGTACATTCATCCACTGCCTTCCACTCCGATTTGCAAAAGAAGATGCCAAACTAGTACGGGTAAACAATGGATATTGGTCATAGTATATATCTATTAGTAGCGCAACTTACTCCGAATCTGCACACACATACACAAACCACACAGGGTGCGTTGTATTTAATAATGACACAATCAAATATAAATACTGCAATATTGAACGTGAAGACATAAAACACTGAAATTATTGAATATAAAGCAGTTATAACACGTTATCAGTTCCTACAGAATATAAATTTCAGTTTAAATTAAAATTTTTAGTTATAGTTTTTACTTTGAAACAACTCTGAACGCGATTTCATTCATTCCACTCTCTCGGAGTACCTTCATCCACTACCTTCCACTCCGATTCGCAAAAAGAAGATGCCAAACCAGTAGGGGTCAACAATGGTATTGCCGCCAATTTTCTGACGACTACGACAGCGAGTGATGAATTCCACTTGAAATTTGATATGGGCCGCCATTTTGTAGTATACTAGTCAATTGTCGGAACCAACAAGATCGGACCAACAACACATAGCTCCCATACAATCGATTGTTCCGATAAACGGGTTTTAACCTATGGATATTGCAATTAAATAGCTAGGAACTGTAAATTTTGCAGTCAAACATAACATATAGCTCCCATGTAATCAATAGTTCCGATAACTGGGTTTTGGGCTATAAATTATGCAATTAAAAAGCTGGGGACTCAAAATTTTGCGGATTTGGTACACATTATATATGTAATGTGAAAAATTAAAATCAGCCAAATCGGACGTATATAACATATAGCTCCCATACAATCGATTGTTCCCATAAATGGGGTTAGGGCAATAACTATTGCAATTTAATAGCGAGGAACACAAAATTTGGCAGCTACAGTACTTATTACATACATAATGTGTCTAGTGAAAATCGTCAAGATTGGACTAGATATCGTATAGCCTCCATGGGCTATGTATCTTTAACTTAATAGGGTAAGGCCATAGCTAACTTGTTTTATTTTATTTTTATTAAATGAATTTTAATTTTTTTAAATATATAAATACTTTTAATCTATACAAATTTTGTTTTCTTGAATTTTTTCAAGTTTTTACCTAGAATTCTTCAATTATTTTCTGTCAATAGCGATTGCTTAACTCTTTCTGCGATAAAAATTATTTCTTGATAAAAAAAATGCTAATTGTTTTATTATACGGCGGCCGCCGTGGTGTGGAGGTAGTGTTGCCGGCCTACCACACCGAAGGTCCATGGTTCGAGCCCTGGTACAGGTAACATCAAAAGTGATTTGAAAAAAGTTTTTCAAAAACGGGGTCGCCCCTCGGCAGTGGTTTGGCAAACTCTCCGAGTGTATTTCTGCCATGACAGGCTTCTCAGCAAAAATTCGTCTCCTTTGTAGATGCCGTTCGGAGTCGGCAAAAAACTGTAGGTCCCACCAATTTGTAGGGAAAATTCAAATCGGCACACCACAAATTGGAAGAGAAGCTTGGCGCAAAAATCTCTTAGGAGGTTTATGATGATATACCTGTTGTATATCGCGCCATAAAGAGAAAGAGAGAATCATAAGAATATACATTTTTGTGGATTCCCGTTTACTAAATTGTTGTCGAATAGGATTTTCTAACTTTCGACCATATTGGCATGTGCTTTCGAAATAGTGAGTACCAAATTTTCTACAATCGAAAGAGGGATAAATCAAATGGAGCTCGAATAACAAATGCGTTCAACTCGAACATTTTTTACAAAGTACGAATCTTTCGAAAGCGAAAACATTTTGTATCGAAAGAACTACAGAGTGAGAGCCCTGTCTTTCTGAGGAAGCAAATTTTGGCATACTTTATTATAAAGAGAAAAGTTAATGATGTATATTGGAACGATTTTTCGTCAGCCCTTGTCAAATTAGGTTTTGAGACAAACCGGTTTCGGCGTTGTGCCATCATCAGTGTCGATTTTCGTTCTCTCGGAAAAACAACAAAACAAAATAAAACAGAAAAGTTAATCGTTCAGGATTTCTAAAGGTGATAAAAATATCCTAGACAACAAAGCTTTTGAATATATTCAAACCCCTTGATTGATAAACGGTTGCCAACAATTTTAAAAAATTTTTTAAAAATACAGATTTTTTCTCCAAAAATTTGTTTAAACCAAAATCGACCTGAATTCAAAGATTTTTCATTTCTGGAATTCAATATGAGCGGTGAAAGAACATTGTCGGTAAGTTGTAAAGGTTTTGTTTTGATGGAAATTTTGTTGGCGACATGTAAGTAAAATTTGGCGATTTTGGGGACTTTTAAGGGAGAATCTGGCGACACGTTTTAAAAAAATACTGGCAACCCTGATCGTTCGGTTAACAACGCCGTCCCTACATTTTAACTTTTTATTCAACTAATGATGAGCTCTTAAATATTAATTTAATTAAATTTAAAACTTTCTTGTAAATAACAGTTCTGATAGCAAAATCATAATCCTTTGGAGAATTTCGTGGTTTAAATAGCACATTTTGGTTGCAGACATGTACGTACGTGCATGTCAACAAAATCACCCTTATTTTCCCCACATTTATTTTTGGAATAATTTAAGTAACCTTTTTCTAACAAAAAAGTTCTCAAAAAATTTACAAAAAAAATTTTGAATTGTTATTTTTTAGGGTTGATTTATTGTGATTGTGAAATGCAGTTTTCATAAATAAAATTACAATGAATCTCCATGACTAGTATGTCAACTGGTGTATTGCTGATGCAGAGGCTGACTAGTATGCCAATTGGTATTGTGCTGATGCATAAGCGGACAATTGCGATCTCGTAGCACATCGCCGTTTTAAAAATAACAGTTGCTAATATGAAAAAATTACAGAACTCTATAAACTGCATAAAACTAATAAAATTGACTGCAGGGCATATACAGCCCAATTCTAAATATTCTCGTGAAATAATTTTGATTAAAATTTTTTTATCCCCGGGAAAAAATTCCTCCAAATATGTTCTCCTAGAGAGAAGAATTATTGGGGAAGAGGAATTTCGTATCTTCTAAATTAGCTGTTTTGGCAATTCGCATGGCATAACCGGATTTTTAAATTTGCTAAAGAAATTTAAAGTGTTAATATTGTGAAGAATTCGTTTAAAATAAAAGAAATAATGTAAAACAACGTTTAGTACTGCTTTTGATACGTTTGTCGCTAAAATTGAAGCGAATAAGAGCCAGAGGAAAATAAAGACAGGATAATGGGAAGAAGGTTGCGCGATAGTACAAATACGTTTGAGTTGCCACAAGCTATATCTAAAATTTTTGTTTGTATATTTGGGGCTTGCAGATTTAAAAACTATTATAAAGTAAATAAGCCAGTGACTTCTTACACCGCACACTTAGCAACTCAAGGATACAATTCCATGATGGCCTTGTTTACCAGCAGGCCTATCTGTGGTTAATATGTAAATCGATCTAAAATACTATGATTAATATTTTTCCTATAAAAATACAAGGAAGTTTCAATTTTATCCAGCGCTCCTTCCAGTTTATCTGGGGGAAAGCTCCTTAAAAATGGCAGTAGAATCTCTGTTTTCCCACATTCGTAATAGCTACTTTCACCCTCAACTGGTTTTCCTTATGCCAACATTATTCAGAATAAGAGGAACGGAAGAAGTGAAAAAATTCCCATGGATTTTTTATTCAGTAGGAGGAATGGGAGAGGGGGGAAATACTAACATTCAGAGTTAAAAAGCTTTGTCTTGTATGCCAAAAACAGGAGTGTGTTATATTTGATCATCTATCGGTATAAATAACTGGCCACTAGCCACATTTGTAGGAGGCACAGTTAGATACATTTTCGCAACCTTTTTTAAATCACTTCCCCTGGAAACCTTTGTGCGCCAGAACATTGACCTTTCTCCTTTGAGATACTTCCAAATAGGGCTCATATTTCTATAAATTAGTAATATTGAAGGTAATGTAAATAGAAATAGTAACCGCAGTGATATAAAAATTAAATCACGTTTCAAGAGATCCAAAAGAAAAAAGCATTAAAAGCATTAAGGCATTAAAATCTCAATCCGGATTCTTGCATATTAAATTATTTGAATAAGTGGCACTGCGCATCTATATTGATTCGCCTTGGACACTACACACGAGACGTATCGCCATCGACGAATAAAAGACATTTTGAAGACTTGGCAGCTCTCCATTTGAATATGTTTTCAACATCAAACGTATACATTTCGCATGTACTATCTAATACGTCTATATTACGACACACATCCTCCCTCTGTCATCGTTAGGAATAGTGACTGGCAAGAAGGCGGAGCCGTATATAAAATACCAACCAAATAAGCCGAATAGCGAAACTAGGCCAAACCTTCGGTCGAACACTAGGTCTTGTTAGTAAATTTACACTTATTTTAGAATTTATTCTAGAGTGTGTACCAAAAAATGAATTGCCTTTCTGAAATATCCTATTCAAAACAGCATAATGGCACAACTACAAAGTGCCTGCCTTATTGATTTTTTGTATTAAGGTCTACGAGCACTTAACCTCAGTTCCGAGTAATCAGCTAAGCACAAATATTTAATGACTAAATTGTTTTCAACTTACCTATTTTACGAGCTTCTATACGTGAACAATACTTGAGTAAGTGTGTGCATTTGTATGATGATAAAAATTGACAAGGCAAAAAAACTTGGTGCTTTTTAATTTCTGATTAGATAAAACGATTTCTATATTTTTCGCTGTAAAAGCCGTTGCATGTGCCCAACGGTACTTTAAACCCTCCATTATTGTTATGTAAGTGCTCCTTAATCAGTGAAAAACGCTCCCCTATTTTATTTTAGACAAAATCTTTTGTTTAATGTTCTTCTACTTTGGATTAGGTTCGCTTTTCAGTATTGTAGTATATATTAGGTATCTATTTTGTTTGCAGACTGTGTGTCCTTAATTTTTGTACCTTTTCCTGTTTGTTTATTTTAATTCCACTTTATAGCTATTCTATCCTTAAACCGGACAATATATATATTTTTTGATGTCAAGGTACGGACGTGTTTATTTTCTAGCCCCATAAGCGTTGCGTCTGAAAAGATTTTTACTTCGGAGAACAATATATTTGGCTTTGTTTTATAAGAGTATATGGTAAATGAAATGATGTCACGCAAAACCCAAAACCAGAGCCGAAAGATGGCCGCAAAGCGAAAAATACGAACTGTTGTTTAAATTTACACAAAACAAAGAAAAAGGAAAAATTTATTTAAAAAGTGCTTAATTACTATACTATTACTATAGCCTAAAAGTGAGATACCAAGGATGGGACAGATAAAGACAGATAAAGTTTTTTCATTTTTTCATAAGTAACTTTATTTCCACAGGAAATTTATGAAACATAGAAAGAATGAAAAAAACGATTTAATGGATGCGTTAGATAAGGTATGTGCGTTCTTGGTGAGGTTTTAGCGAAGACTATCGTCGTATGTGAGCAGCTGGAAGGTTTTTTTTCTGGAAGCGTTGCTTCGTAGGAGACAATTTTAAACACGTCAAAAAATGTCTGAAAGCGGATTTTTGATTTTATGTTTCTGTAAAGAGATAATTGCAATTAAAGTCCTTTTTCATGTGGTTATTGTAGACACAGATATAGAGTGTTCCGAAAATTGTGTTCTGTGTAGACTGATGATCGCATAGCCGGTGTTGGACCGGCTAATGGGGGGGGTATTTTGAAGCGGAGGCAGAGGCCGCCTACGCAGAAAGATGTTCTGCAAATAAATACATTGGATCACGCCCGCATAATATATATACTCTATTGTAACAAAATGGGATCGTCAACTACATATCTTCAGTGACACTGCAAAACCGGGAAGTGCCATTTATGTCAAAAACTTTCTTAGGCTCCTGCAATTAAGATCTATTAAGTTATTCTCAAGAAAACTACGTGTTGGTTTGGAAAATATTTAAAATAATAGATTTTGATGCGAATTTTATCCATAAAGTCAACTTTCTTCTTTGAATTAAGCAATTTGTAGTTGAAAAACTGCCAACCTGAAAATTCACTTACCCGGTTTTGCATTTATGCGTCACGGGGTTTTGCAGTGGCACCAACGATATGCAGTAAATGTTTCTTTTATTACCATGATATTGATGGAAGTTTAACGAGTGAAGTATGTCAATGAAATTGGCCTAAAATGTATAATGGGGAAGCATGCAGTACCCAGTAGTTCTATCAGTGGCAACATATCCATTTCAACCTGCAATTTCTCATGTCCCTGCTACCCTGCCCTTTATCAAGCCCTAAATGTATAGAAAAGGAGTGTCTTTTTTTTTTTTTGATGCAACAAGCCATGATTTTATGATAATTTTTCACAAAATTAATATTGTTTATCTATGAACGTGCAAATCGAAAAATATTGGGAAAAATATTAAATTGTGCTGAAATTATATAGTAAATATTATATAATACATACGAGTATAGTTAATTAATGAATACATAGTGTGCTTAAATTACAATATTGTAATTATAAATTACACATTCCAATATAATTGTGCAGACCAAAATATATGTAGTTGATTGTGATAAGTGTTTTCGTATGGAATCTGAATGTGATCTGAAAAATGTTTCATTATATAGAGCTTTCGAATGTTTTGGCCCTATGTAAAATAATAATTAGACCTAACGCAGTCTTGCCGTGCAGCGACAAAAGTTACAAATATTACAATTTCGTCACTGTTAAGCCCTAATTGTTCGAAATCTAATCTAATGTAAAAGGTATTTGTCTCCTTTAGGAGACAACTGCTAAAAAAAACTAGCTAAAATTTTAAGAGAGGTACCCAATAACGCGTTTTGGTCCCAGGAGTAGGAATAATTTAAAAGTTATAGCTAAAAAGGTTTTGCAAAATTTTGTTGTTTTCTTTAAAGAATTTCACGGTCGAAAACTCACTAAGTCATTAACTAAAAGTTTAAATAGTGTAATTAAATGTGTTGTAGGAAAAAACACATCTTTTTAACAAAAATTCTACATATTTTGTAAGTGAAGAAGTTATAAAAGTTCCGAAAATGCAGAAAAAAAATTGGCGAATAGTGCACTTTTTGTAATATACAAAGTGAAAAAAATAATGCAAAATTTGGATTATAAATGTGCTTTTTGATTCAAAGTATTTGTGAACATAAAACCTTTATACCTTCCAAACCGTTAATAATATTATTTTTGTGACTCCGGATTTTTATTCCTGGCACCAAACCACGTCCTTGGATCCCCTATCAAACTTATAGCTAAAGGAAAGACACACCCTCTAAAATATAGAAGATCAGCTTTAGGTACTGCGGAAAGTTTACTACAAAAGTCGGCCCCAATATTTTAGTTGCAGTTTGGTTGGCCTGTGTTAGAACAAACGGAAAATAGAAAAGTGGACAGATTAAAACTAATAAATTGTGTAAAATAAAATAATATTCTGCTAAATAATTATTATTAAATTTAACGTATAGTGAGTAGAAGTTAAAAGAGAAGATGGTAGGCAAAAGGCATTTAAAACGGTTGGTGAAGAAAGAGCAGAAGCTAATAATACATCAACTACGAAGTGTAGGTACAGAGGGGTCAGAAGAAAATATAAAAGTAGGTCAATTTTATAAATCGGTTTGTCCAATAACGCCCCAAGTTTCACAGGTAGCTGGTGGAGAATATCTGCATATAGGATTTAAAATACAAATAGAAAAGCTACTAAATGTTTGTGCCGACGTAAACAAGCTAAGTATTGACATAAATATCGACGGACTTCCCCTCTTTAAAAGCTCCAGAAAGCAGCTATGGCCAATCTTAGTTCGATTTAACAATGTAAGAGGCAAGCCTGTAGTTCCAATAGCGATATATTTTGGGACTAGCAAATTCCATGAGTAAGTTGTAGATATTATTAAGAACGGAATCTGTATAAATAGAAAAGTTGTAGAGATTTGTATAAGAGCAATAGTTTGTGACGCCCCAGCAAAAGCATTTATATCTGGTATACCATCGCATACATCTCGACACGGGTGCTCAAAATGTACTCAGGTTGCTAAAAAAGTAGATGGGGTTTTAACGTACAGTACAAGGGTTGGTGTACTTATTTCAGATGAGGATTTTTCTAATGGAAAGTTCGAAAAACACCATTGTGCGGAATACTTAAACGAAAAAAGTGTTTCGGAAAATTTAGGAGTAGGCATGGTTTCACAAACTCCTCTTGCCTGTATGCACCTTGTAGAATTAGGAATTATGCGCAAATATTTAATAAGAATAATAAGTAATAAATGTTCCTTTCACTTCACCGTAATTAGTAAAAAAAAATATTTCGGATACATTAGAAGCAATGAAACCAAATATCCCCAAAGAGTTCGCCAGAAAGCCTATGAGTTTATATGAGATTTTTCATTGGAAACGACCGAGTTCAGGCAATTTTTATTGTACACTGGGATAATTGCCCTCAAAGATAATATTCCTGAAGATATGTACTACGAATTTCTTTTACTTCATTGTGCATATAGACTTCTTTGCTGCGAAAAACAACGTGCATCTGACCTAGAAACGGCGCAGTCAATGTTAGACCTCTTCGTAGAAAACTTCACAGCTTTATTTGGGCTAAATAGCGTTTCGTACAATGTTCATTGCCTATTACATTTAAAAGATACATTATCAGTTGTAGGAGACCCAATTTCAGGCTCGACATATGCATTCGAAAATTACTTGCAGCATCTTAAAAAAATGGTCAAAAGGCCGTCTAAAATATTACAGCAATTAAATAGAAAAATTTTTGAACAGCCTTTGTCGATCCCTGAAGAAGCTCCAGAGTCATATATAGTTGGAAGTACACGTTACTTAAGGGCTGCTGTTTTAAGGAATAAAAGTCCTGACAACTATTGTTTTTTGCAAAATAATCTGCCCTTTCAAATTAGCGATATTTTAGAAGGCCAAAGTAGCATTAAAGGTTCGAAAATGAGGAACATCAGTAGCTTCTATACAGAGCCGTTTGATTCATCTAACTTAGGTATATATAAAGTTAGTGGACCAGTACCAAGAGACTTAGACGAAGAAGAGACCGTTCCCTTGAATGATTTGAAATGTAAAGCAGTGGGGATATTTTATAATGAAAATTCCTTAATTATAATACCAATGCTGCATTTTTTTTAGTTTTGAACTAACTTTTATATTCACCCTTGTCATAGCACAGTACCACAGTAGATAATATAATAACATAACCGATAACTTTAAAATTAACACACTTAACTTTAATATACATATTATAATAAAGAATGAATAACAACAGCAATCCAAATATCAGCCGTAAGATGTTCAAAAATAGTAAGTTTCTTGCCACTTCAATTGAATTTATTATGCTCACTAAAGTTCGTTATTTCCAGATGAAGAAAATGGAGCCTGCGTGCAACGTTGTGGATGCGAGGGACGCGTAGCCAATTTAGAAGGTACGATTAAATAAAAGCATATGAAAATTAATATAGCGTCGCCCAACCTACACAAACCCTTACATTCTCACCCCTCGTTTCACTATAGTGTATATATTAGAATGGGTCGATTTATTAACCGATATCGGGCCATCGATTTTTCTGTTTCATAAACCTGTGTGAATTTGAACGCATCTACCCATCCTTGTCCATTTCTCTCTCAGATTTTAGGAGAAACCAGTTGAGTTATTGAAATTAATCACATATGATATCCTAAATTTTAAAATAGGCGTAAAGTAAAACATCTGTGAATTCCTATAAACTTTTCTTAAATATCTGCAATATATATATATATACGGGCATCGATCAGTTACAATTTTATATTTATGTAAATGTTAATAGCCACATTTTGGTCGTGATATCCAAAATAAGGTATACCATGTTCCTTGCTACCTTGTGTACAAAACTTTAGCATTATCGGATAAGTGCTCAGTAATTAACCTTAGTTTTGCATTATAATAACCGTAGTATATAAATGTATGTGCTAGGAGGGGTAGGATTTTTTATTTTACCAGTAAATTCTTATTGGATCAAAAATAATCTTAACTAGCACAACTGTGTATAAAATATAGGGGAAATCAGTAGATATTTTCCTGATAGGAAAAAAACATTGATTGTAACAAACAATAGAATCATGGTAAAACAATTTGTATTTCAGAAATCGTAAAAACTCAAGGAGAAGTTTTGGGAAGAACCTTAGCCGAACTAAAGGCTATGATGGGCACACCCCCTGCGGGTTAGGGGTTTAGAATATGCCCGAGGTAGGCATACCGGTCGTAAGAGGCGACTAATATGCACAAAGGTAATGACGTGCAACTCGATGGTTGATCTACGGATATGATGCCTCTCACCTCTCATTACCCACCTTATCCTTTTTTACGGAAGGAGGGGTGACATGACCTAGAAGGTTTCACTGGTCATAAATCGCTACCACGACAGTCGGGCAGTACCGAAAGGGAGTACCGGAGCGTACCGGGCTTAAATCCGGCCAAGGACTGTTAATTCGACAACACTCTCCAAAACCTTCGGGGAGTGTTTTTGTCGTTACTACAACAACAACAACATGGGCACACTCATAAAGGATCGTGGTGCAGATCAGCAGCGCACACAACATTTTCCTATTACAACCGAGGAAGAGCTAAACAAGTTAAACACTGACATTGGGAACGGTGACAGAGATGGATATGTAAGTCATTTTATGAAATAAAGTTACATAAGCAAATACTGATTGAGTGCTTTTAACAGGTTCGAACGATGAAAATGCTCCTGCGGCCGCATGGAGCTATTAAAAATCTAAGGTTCATCATCAAAGATAAATTGGCCAACAAATTTAATATTGATGGTGTTTTAGGCAAACAAAGCTTAAAGAAGTATAACTTTTTCTACGAAGCCTTAATTGGTGAGTTACCACATTCCATGTAATTTATTTACTTTGTATTTCTTTAACCTGCAAACTTTTCGTGTATCCAGAGTTGTACTGCCCAAAAACACACTCTGCACCTGTTCCCTGCTCATCTTCCTTTCCTATTCAATGCTCCACATCCTTTTCTTCATATCGCCTCCTTTCATATTCCACTGTCAATCCTTACCCCCATATCTTAGAACGCTCATCAAAACTTTTTGGTCGATATCTCAGAAACGGGTTCACATATTGACCTGAAAACCACTTCGGTCTTTTACTTGATACCCATACCGTATAATCGCCTTATGGGGCATGCCTGGTCCACATGTTAGTCGATATATCGGAAAAGGTTTCACAAATGGACATGAAAACCACTCCATTTTCAAACTTTCATCAACGCCTTTCTTTTGATACCCATATCGCATAAACACCTTCTAGGGTAACCCCGGTCCACATTTTGACCGATATCTGGAAAACACGGAAAGGTATTGATTTTTTTTTAGCCTAGAATCATGTCGTACACCTAGAGAGTTTAGGTTTCAAATATCATAAAAATTGGTTGAGCCGTTCTCGAGCTTTGCGGTCAGGAAAAAACGGCTTTCAAAATATATTATTGGTATAGATACAGACAAGCAAGGAATTTCATTATGTACAAGTGAGGCACCATTTAACTTTTTTGACTTTATGTAGTAGACGGTTCAAAAAATAGTGCAATGCTAAATATTATAGTCACCCTAATCAAAAGTTATTCAATTACAATATTATATAATCCGTTAAACTGAACTTCGTTAACCCCTGTGGCTGCCAAGGCGAATGCGCATTGAAAGATTTTTTGATGAAAATACTTCGCCTTACCGTCGCACACTTAGATCCACTTATCCAGACCAGGAAAGGCGAAACTTACGGTGCGCTTGTTGAGGCCGATAATGTAAATATCATCAGCACATGCCAGTAAGCTCTTGTAATAGATTGTACCAGTGCGGTTTTGCTACACTACTCGAATTATCTTCTCCAATTTCAAATTGCAAAAATTGCACGATACGGAGTCGCCCTGTTTGAAAACTCGTTTTGCTTCGAAAGACTTCTCCTTCATAATCCTGAAGAAGGTACTGGTATTGCGATTTAAGGGGACTGTTTCCGCTGTAGTTGTTGCAATTTGCGAGGCTTGATTTCTTTTTTATTGGACGTAGTACACTTAAGTTTCAACCTAGAGGACCGATCAAATTTTGAATAAGAAGGTATTTAATTATTAAATTAATGTGTGGATGTTGGGGAATTTAGCTCTTATGTTCTTCACGGCATGCCGAACAAAAAGAAAGACGCATATAGTCGCAATCTTGCCAAGAGCGTCCATGTGCTTTAATTAAAATGTTGAGAAATCAAAGTTAAAAGTTTGTTTTTGAAAAATCTATACAGCTATTTTTTTCTCGTTCAGTTAACTGATATTTCCAAATATTTGGGTTTCCTTGTACACACAGTGTACGGGGTTTTCATCAAACAAAGGAGTTTAATGATTAATCTAGCGAGCCTATTGACTAAAATTCGGAAAATTTTTACATTAGTTAGTAATTGATAGCCTGATATAAAGTAAATAGAATAATCTATACGTATATTCTTTTTTCAGAATCTATTTCGTTTGGAGATGCTGGAACTCCGGAAGAACAGCTACGGAAGGCATTGCAGTTACAAAAAAACGTGCCGCTAAAACACACCAAGCAGCAAACGCAAATAAAATGTAAATTTTATACCAAAAATTGTTATACACATACTTGGTATGTACATGCTTGTGCTACGTTGGGATACCAGTTCTATTATAAATTGTTTTTATTTAGTTATATAATGTTATGCAATGTTAATCGCTACATCCATCACATATTATTTGTTACATATTATTTGTGCAGTGTCTGGCAGGTAGCCTTAAAGTCGTCCTTTTGGGTTTGAGAATTCTCAAGGCATAAAGTCTGCGGTATCTGGCAGGTTGTCCTAAAGTCGCCCTTTTGGGTTTGAGAATTCTCAAGGCATAAAGTCTGCAGTATCTGGCAGGTTGCCCTAAAGTAGTCCTTTTGGGTTTGATAATTCTCAAGGCATAAAGTCTGCAGTGTCTGGCAGGTAGCCTTAAAGTCGTCCTTTTGGGTTTGAGAATTCTCAGGGCCTATAGTCTGCAGTGTGTGGCAGGATGCCCCTTAGTAATACAACCATATACAGCATAACAGTCTCATTATTTTTGAATTGTTTGGTTCCACTTAAAAGGGGCCGTTTGTCGTTATAGCTTGTCGTGTTAATACACAATCTTAATCTCTTTGGATTTTTTGGTGGCCCTTAAAAGGGCCGTTTGTTGTTACGGCAGGTCGTGTTAATATTATAACACTTTCACCTATTATATGAAAAAAGAAAGTAGGATTATAACGCAGAATGTAACCTTAATTACTAATAAATTAATTGTGTTTTCTAGGCTAGTTAGTTGAGTAACTTACTAAATATAATTATAAGATTAATTTACTCCCACCCATCATTTTTTGTTTGGCTTTTCTGATCTTAAGGCGCCTATTCAAATCTCGTACACGAAAATGTATTCGACATTTGAAAAAGAAGCGCTTAATAGTTCCTGGCAGTTCGACTTCCGTACTTTTTTCGAGCATGTGTTGTTTCAAGCGTTTGCAATGTATTATTTCCATTGCATTTACATTGTGGAAAATAGATTCTAACCTTTTTACGCCTTGAAAAAAACTTGGAGACGGTTTCTTCAAATATCCCTTGGATACCTGGTCTACCCAAGTTAGCGTATTCTCCTTGTTTTCTTATTCTTCAAGGTTCATCTTCTTGATCATATAACCTGATATGCATTCAACTTCATAACTTGTGGTAAGAACATCTAGAGCTGGATATATCTCTACGTCAGGTGCATCAGGTTCTGCTAGGTCGAGTGCGAGTACGGGTTGCGGGTTAAGTACGGCTTGCATGTCTGCAGGATTTATCCACTCAATATTGTCGCTTTCTACATTTCCTGTATTATTTAGCAGCTCGGTATTTCGCGCTGTAATAAAGTTGTAGTAAATAAAAAAGTGATTTTATTATGTAATTACCTAGGATATATTTCCGCAGCCGGTATTTGAATTCCTTTAGGGTTGGATGGTCATTCAAGCCACCTTTACTTCGGATTGCTCCAAAGAAGTGATCCAATATATCCTGGTTCAGTCTGGATGTAAGTAAGTATTCCACGTTTGAATTCGTGTGCATATATTCGTACAGCATAACGAGTGCCCGATTTGTCTGCAGTACATTTTGCTGGAAAGGCTGAAGGCTTTGTTTATCCGGAACTATTAATGACGACATGAACTCATTCATTTGCGTCAGCACTTCCAATTGGTTGGGAAGAACTCTTCCGAAAGGTTCCTTTTGAAAGTACTATTCAAATAATATCTAATTTAAATATTAATTCGCTAATAGTATACCTTTCCAGGGTACGCAAAAGTATCCATTCTCACATTTAGCACGTCAAACCAATCATTGACAAGCTTGATGAAATCAGCTGTCTCCGTCGGCTCAAAAAACTCAAAACCCAATGAATAACAGCGCTTGATCGCATTAGCAGTAGTGTTTGACATTAATTGGGCTGCTAGTTTAACTTTTTGTCTTCCTGGAATTTTTAATCAATTGTATAAGCCTACGGTATTGGGAAAATTTACATACCTATTCCTTTGGCAAAAATATGCTCTTCAGTCAGCTTAAATACAATAGAAGCATCGGATTTTGATGTGTGCTGCAACAGTTGTGAAATTGTTAGCGCCGTTAAAGTACGCCCCTTCCACTTCAAGCCGGTGTCTAGGAAACGATTTCTTATAAGTTTTAGTAAATGTGGCGCATGGAGAACACAAATACTTTAGCTTCTTTCAAGGCGGGATGCGGGAACCACGGCTTTTCTGAAAGTTTATAGATATGCGTCTTTAATTTCTTCTAACATATACATAGTATGAGTATTTTACCCTCATTTACACGTAAAGTCCTCCAAAGCTTGCAATTGGTAGGGCCCATGTCGCATACTACAGCTACTACCGTAAAGTCCATATTTTGAAGTGCCACAAGGATTGTGTTTAAAATTTCCGGAGTCATTTGGCAGTCGAAGTCATTAAATATTGGTTGCTTCCACAACTTCATCAATCCACGTGCCATGGAAACCAGTACGTAGTTGGCAGGTTTCCTCACGCAATCTTCCACCTGGTCATACTCGTATGATTCTGCTACTTTCATTTTGTCAAAAGAAATAACACATATTTTCTCCTCTCTACTCAGAGAAGACATCAACTTCATTGATTCTAGGGAAGTTTGCAAGATTCCCTCGCTTATATCGGGTTTACGTGACCAACGTTGTAGGGTTGAAACATGAGGTAGTGAATAGCCTTTTTCATACAAGTGATTGTATGGCCTCGGTCCAACCGCGTGAAAGCATATGGCGCTGGAAATATCCTTCCCTGACCATTTTATCTTACGATCTATATAAAAATCAATACTTTTCCAATTTAAATCTTTCACCAAACAAGTAGAACCTACTTGGCAGCACCATTTTTTGTATTTGTCCTTCAGTAAATATTTTTCTAAAGCTATTAACAATGGTGTTGGACTCATCAAGCTGGCGTTGCAAATCTTTTTTTTGCTTCATCAACACCTTCGTACCTTTCTTTAACGTGGAAATTTCGGATTCTTCCAACTTTTCAAAAACAGTACAACTGGAAGTTATTTTATTAAAATTAATACAAATATCATCACGCAAATGGGTTTACTCAGTTTGTGTATGACACTCCTCAACATTTACTGCACTTGTCTTCGTTTGATTGTCCACAACAAAGAGGCAAGGGTGTTCACTTGTCACTACCACGGTATTGGACAAGTCCAAGCCGGAGTCATTCAAACCTTGTGAGTTTAAAAACTCTATGTCCGATCTTTGAAATTAAGTTAATTTAAACAATTTTCCAAAACTACTGCTACATTGACTTACTGAGCATAATGGGTGTCCGTGGTGTCCGTAGCCAAGGTTTGTTGCACAGGCATTGTTAAGGCACTCGTCGATGTAAGATGTGGGATTGCTATTGGCAACAATCTTGCCTTGTTTCCCCCACAAATGATCCCATCCCTGGAGAAGTGATTTACGCACACAAAAGCCTTGGGACCGAATTGCATCCGGGAATTTTTTTTCCCACAACTACCGCTTAGTTGCATTCCGTGGAACTTGACAAAAGGCCCCGTGCCACGTTAATTTTTTTTTTAACAAACCGCACACTTTCCCATTTTTTTTGCACAAAAAATGCTTTATTTTTAAAATATTTCACAAAATAACTCTTCGTACGTTTTTAATTGTAAACAAAACAAAGCATTTTCAATTCGCTTTAAGTTTGACATTAATCCTTCCACCGGAAAGAAAACATAAAAAATCAGCTGTTCTAATGACACAACCTTTCTTATTAAGCCTTGCGGTGGCGTAGCCGGGGTTTGGGGAAGGGGGGGTGGGGGTTGGGGGAGGCCAATGATAAAAATTTAAGACACACAATGGCTAGAGGCTTCGCCTGTGCCCATTTGTTCATATGTGCATATGCCGTTCTTATTTCTTGTCTACGCATTTATTTCATGGGGTATTCATGATTTATTGAAATTTAATAAACTTACTGTATTTTTTTAATTAATTAGTGGGTAATCCAGTTTTTGTTGTGAAAGTTTATATTATATAATCTCCTGGTTGTTATATACTTCAGTTTTTACACATTGAACATATCTGCATGTTTTCTACGCATACATATCGAGCCCTATGTTCAAAAAAGGCTTAAGAGCCATGATTTTCGATTTTAGCTTTTCAATGAAAATCGATCACTTATTATCACACACATAACCTCCCAAAGTTTTGTGGATGTGAAAAGTACCGTTATGAATTCCGATTAAAAGCAAATTTAGTCGTAATTATATGTGTTTTTTTAATCACATCTTTGGCGAGCGCAAAGTGGCTGTTACGTCTTTTTTTCCTTTTCAAATTAATGTGGAAATATGATATTTCACTATCAAAAGAAGTTAAAATGGTAAGATTCGGTATATATAATGACTTTACCATTCTATTAAGGATTTTTTTTTATAAATTTTGGAATGTGGGCGAGTGTTAATAACTGTAAAACAATTTACGCTAGAATAATGATTGTTGGGAAAAGTACTTTATAAGTAAATAAGTTCAATCGCTTTTCGGCCATGGCCACATACAAGTCTGTAAAAGTTTACTGAAAATGAGGTAGCAATACAGAGCATGCTAAACCCCATTGACTTATGCAGATAGAATGCTAAAATTTGGGAGTACATTGGCCGTTGGAAACTGTGCATGAAACCGCATACATATTAATGAACAAATAATAGCTTTACAATCAATTGAATGATGAAAGTTTGTACTAAACATATGTATCATTGTTACGGAGAGTTTTCCCAGTGAAAATTAACTTAATCGTATTTCGACCACTCCAATTTTACATAAACCCCTTCGCGAAACAGGTCATCCCATACCTTAGAAACGCGTCATCCCATACCATCTTTGAGCAAATCGTTATAATTTTTTTTTAATATCGATCAACAGATATCAATTTCATTCTATTGGTATACTATTTCCAAATTCATATTGTTAAAATAAGCAAGAAATATATTGATTTGTGAAATTCTTGTAATAACAACATAATATAAACCCTACAAACCACTGCTAACCACATTTTCCAAAAATACCAATCCATATGAATTTTTAGTTTCCCAAATTTCCAAAATATTGGAATGATTTCGTTAACCTTAAGCGATCAAAAAAAAATTGTTCTGAGTTATATTGAAATATGTGCCCATAAGTTCCAAATGTCTATTCTAGGGTTAATATGCATAAGGTTTGTGAAAAAGAGAAAACCTTGCTGATTTTATAACATTCATTATTTTATCAGTGCGACCGAAACAGCATGACTTTTGTTAAAATATCCCAAAATCCAAATTTTAACGCCATTTGTAAAAAAAATTTCAATTATTTTCAAATCTTCAAATAAAATTGAGGAAACAATTTTAGGCAAAACAAAAAAAAAGAAATAAAATTGCGGAAGGATTTTTAATCAACCCCGAAACAATAAGGGGCAGCAAAAAGGGTAAGTAAATAAGTTTTTAACATTTATTTTATATTTCGCCACAAATTTTGGATGCAGATCAAATTACCATTCGGTAATTTTCTGTTACAACTTCAACCAAGTCCAAAATGTCGGGAGCGCGTTTTGAACTCGGCATCAATAATCCAAAATGCGAAAATGAATTTTATAATTATGTTAAGATATATTTACAATGAAAGTATTCCTTTGCAGGCCATCTTTCTGCATAAACAGCCTTCGGCCCAGTTTCCAAATAATAACCCTTAGCCGATTCCACTCCGGCTATCATCCACAGTTTTTCTGGGCAGAACACACTTTTTGCACTTTCGGTAAAAATGCTCTGTGTTAAAGAGCATCGCAAGATGTTGACCAGGCAATTCCTGTTCAACTGCTGCAAACCGCATCACCCGAACAGACGTCTACTCAACGAAAATCCGCATCGCAGGAGAATAAGGACACATTTTCGTAAGCACTATGATGAAGTCCACCTAGATATTTCCCCGCCGTTTCATCCAAAGGTACATAGCATAAAAAATTAAGTGGGACTTATTTTACCCAATTTTGCAAATAAGCCGCCTAGCGGGTAATTGTTCCCTTTAGGAGACAACAGCCGAAACACGTCCGAAATTGTCGGGAAAGGTATCAAAAGACGCGTTTTGACCTCGGTAACTATAATGTGGAAGCGGATTTTCGAGTGTTTTTTTCAGTGAAGAGAAATTTGCAAGCAAAGTTGATAATTTTCTGTCATTTTCATGTGCTTATTGTAATCACAGATTAGGGTATACCGAAAGATGCAAAAGTGTATTCTGCGCAGAAATACTGTGGACCGCGTAGCCGGTACCAGCTAAGGGCTATTTCTTTGAAGTGCGGCCAAAGGCCGCCTACGCAGAAAGGTGTTCTGCACATAAATAAATTGGATCAAACCCCCTATTTGGAATCGGACCTGGGTCATTTTTTAGGTTTTTTGCGAATAACTTTTCACTGAAACAAAAAATTGGAAATCCGCTTTCGGATTGTTGATACCGTAGTCAAAGCGCGTTGTTTGAAACCTCTCCCGATATTTTTGGACGTGTTTTAGCAGTTGTCTCCTAAAGGAAACAATTACCGCCTAGCGTATTCGAAAATGTATTATCTTCGGCACTTATAAATTTTTTATAAATTGCTTTGGGCTAAGATTAAAAAAAATAACATGAAAAAAACTTTTACAATTTAACATTTTTTTCTTCTAATAATTTATCCCACTTTTTATTAGGAAAAGGTACAATTTGGTGGTAAAACTTTACATCCAACGTCAACTGTAATAACTGCGCTAAAAATGTCGATATTCAATTCAAGGTAATTGTTTCCTTTAGGAGACAACTGCTAAAACACGTCCAAAAATTTCGGCAGCTATGAAAAGGACGGGCTTTGACCTCAGCATCCAGCATGCTTTGCCTCGAAAATGAAAATTAGCTCCAAAACACGTCAATGTCTATATACTATAACATCCATCATATTCCAACTGCTAAAACACCTCAAACATATATACGAATAAACATTTCATTAAAGCATAAACATAATTTCATTTTATTACAGAACACGATCCACAGAATAAGATAAGTTTGCGAAGGTAAAGGCTTTTGCTCTAAGGCGCAAGCTTTCACAAGCTGACATAACTTCTTCTTTTCTTTAAATGGTCATCTAACCGCCTGGGCGATTTTGACCGTCCAACATAGCTCGCCAGTCGTTTCTTCGTTGCGCCAACTGGCGCCAATTGGAAACACCGCGGGATCGCAAATCGGTCTCCACTTGGTCCTTCCATCGGAGTGGTGGTCTCCCTCTTCCTCTGCTTCCACCGGCGGGTGCCGATAACAATACCTTCTGGGCTGGAGCATCTTCGCTCATTCGCACTACGTGGCCTAGCCAGCGAAGCCGCTGTGTTTTAATTCGCTGAACTATGTCGGCGTCTGCGTAAAGTTCATACAGCTCATCATTAAATCTTCTTCGGTACTCGCCGTCGCCAACGCGTAGAGGTCCACAAATCTTTCGAAGAACCTTTCTCTCGAATACTCCCAGAGCCGCCTCATCAGATGTTGTTAGTGTCCACGCTTTTGCACCATATAGCAGGACGGGTGCGATGAGTGACTTGTAGAGTGTTATTTTCGTTCGTCGAGAGAGGACTTTACTTTTCAATTGCCTACTCAGTCCGAAGTAGCATTTGTTTGCAAGAGTAATTCTTCGTCGGATTTCTAGGCTAACATTATTGTTGGTGTTAATGCTGGTTCCCAGGTAAACGAAGTCCTTTACTATTTCGAAATTATTGCTGCCAACAGTGGCTTGGTTGCCAAGGCGCGAATGCGCTGACTCTTTGCATGATGACAGAAGGTACTTCGTTTTGCCCTCGTTCACCACCAATCCCATTTTCTCCGCTTCTTTTTCTAATTTGGAGTAAGCAGAAGTTACGGCGCGGTTGTTAAGGCCAATGATATCAATATCGTCAGCATATGCCAACAGTTGGACGCTTTTATAAAATATTGTTCCAGCGCGGTTAAGTTCTGCAGCTTGTATTATTTTCTCCAGCATTAAATTAAAGAAATCGCACGATAGGGGGTCACCGTGTCCGAAACCTCGTTTAGTTTCGAACGGCTCAGAGAGGTACTTCCCAATTCTGACCGAGCTGGCGGTGTTGCTCAAGGTCATTTTGCACAGCCGTATAAGGTTTGCGGGGAAACCAAATTCAGACATAGCGGCATATAGGCAGCTCCTTTTCGTGCTATCGAAAGCGGCTTTAAAATCAACAAAGAGATGATGTGTGTCGATTCTCTTTTCACGGGTTTTTTCCAAGATTTGGCGTATTGTAAAAATTTGGACGATGGTAGATTTACCAGGTCTGAAGCCACACTGATAAGGTCCAATCAGTCTGTTCACATCAGGCTTCAGTCTTTCGCACAATACGCTTGATAGGACCTTATATGCGATATTCAAAAGGCTGATTCCGCGATAGTTGGCGCAGTTTGCAGGATCGCCCTTCTTGTGGATTGGGCAGAGAACACTTAGATTCCAATCTTCAGGTATGCATTCATCCGACCATATTCTGCATAGAAGCTGATGCATGCGCCTTACCAGCTCCTCGCCTCCGTGTTTGAATAGCTCAGCAGGCAAACCATCAGCGCCACCTGCTTTATTGTTTTTCAATCGGGATATTGCTATTCGCACGTCATTATAGTCGGGTTGTGGAACGTCAATTCCATCATCATCGATTGTGGGATCGGGTTCGGCATCTTCTCGGGTTTCTTGCTCAGTTTCTCCATTTAAAAGGGCAGAGAAGTGATCCCTCCATATTCTGAGTGCTCTCTGAACATCGGCCACCAGGTCGCCGTTCTCATTCTTACAGGAGTTTGCCCCGGGTTTAAAACCTTCTGTCATTCGCCGAATTTTTTGATAGAATTTTCGGGCATTATTCCCTTTGGCCAGCATCTCAAGCTCCTTTATTTCACGCTTTTCTGCCTCTCTTTTTTTCGCCCGGAAAAGCCGCCTCGCTTCCCTCTTCAACTCGCGGTAGTGTTCACACACTCCTCGTTGCATTCGATCTCAGCGTTGCCTTGTAAGCTTCGTCCTTTCTTTTCGTTGCAGCGCGGCACTCTTCATCATCATACCAGTTGTTTCTTCGCGTTCCAATTACTTCTTCGGCTGCGGTACGGAGTGCTCCTGAGATATGATCCCACTGCTCATGCATTCCACTAGGTTGAATTGTGCTCTCGTAGAGCAGGTGTGAGAGGCGATCTGCGAAATAATTGGCGGTCTGTTGCGATTGCAGCTTTTCGACGTCCAGCTTTCCCTGCGTTTTTTTGTTGCACCTGTTTTGTCGTACAGAGGCGGGTACGAATCTTGGCTGCTACTAGGTAGTGATCAGAGTCGATGTTAGGTCCTCGTATTGTGCGAACATCTAGAACGCTGGAAGCATGCCGTCCGTCTATCACACCGTGGTCGATCTGGTTGCGTGTTTTTCGATCGGGGGACAGCCATGTAGCTTGATGGATCTTCTTGTGCATAAACCTAGTGCTGGATATGACCATGTTTCGGGCACCGGCGAAGTCGATCAGCCTGAATCCATTTGGCGAAGTCTGATCGTGGAGACTGAACTTCCCGACAGTGGGGCCGAATACACCCTCCTTACCCACCCTTGCGTTAAAGTCGCCAAGCACGACTTTGATATCATGACGAGGGCAGCGCTCGTATGCTTCTTCCAGGCGCTCGTAGAATGCATCCTTTTCCACGTCGTCCTTCTCTTCCGTCGGTGCATGAGCGCAGATAAACGATATGGTGAAAAATCGTACTTTTATGCGGATTGCAGCGAGACGCTCGTTCACGGGTGTGAACGACAGTACTCGGTGACGGAGTCTCTCTCCCACCACAAATCCCACGCCGAATCTGCGCTTGTCATCATGCCCACTCCAGTAGATGTTACAAGGTGTTCTGATCGTATTTCCTCGCCCCGTCCATCGCATCTCTTGTATGGCGGTGATGTCAGCTTTTGCTTTCCTCAGGACCTCAACCAGCCGGGCAGCGGCACCTTCCCCATTAAGGGACCGGACATTCCAGGTGCATGCCCTTATCTCATAATCCTTATTTCGTTTGCGGGTGTTGTCATCTAAAAAAGGGGTTCTCATATCCGAGGCTTTGTTGTTGAATTTCATTGGAACGTTGTTTTATGTGGTGGGTCCCAAACCCAACGCACACCCCGTTTCACGGGAAGTTGAATTATATTACACGTTTGTATAGCGAGCCGCTTGATCCAAGACAGACGCCCGCTTGCAGCCGCACCACATGGTGATCAGACGCTGCTGTTTGAACCCCCCAGCAAGCCCTTAAACCGATTATGTCGGAGTGGCCTTACCAGGTTGTCGCCTTCTCACGTTTAGCTCACCACCAAACGGGTGTTCGGTGGTTACCCAGAGGATACTTGGGCGCAAAGCCCGGAAGTAGCGAGCTGCTTGAACCGCATGCAAAAGAATCTCTCTGGCCATTCCCAGGTGAATGGCGATCACGGAAAAGAAGCACACCAGACTGTGTGGCAGGGGGAAAAGTTTTCTCTTATGGCTGCGGTGAGCCGAACACTTACAAGCTTACTTCTGACAACAATTGTGACGAATTCGCTTATTCCTCGATTATTAATCCTGGGTTCGATTACTATAAAGTCAAATAAACATTCACAGATTTTTAGATACTTAGGCCCGGTTTTTCAGTACAAGTTTAACTCAATTTGTCAGTTAAACTAAGCTTAAACTTGTTACGCAGTTTTTCAGTCAACTTTAAACGAAGTTTAAACGTAGTTTAAGCGGTCAATTCGGCAGGGTTAAACTCTAGTTAACCTGTCAGCTGTTTTGCATATTTGATGCTTTTGGTTGTGAAACAATAAGCTGAACGCAATTAAGAAAGGACGATATTTTTATATTTAATTAAATACTGGATATATCATCTGACGAAAGTGATTATAGTGATGCAGAAATTGGCGAAATGCTAACTATTACAATACTGAGGAGGATCAATGGCGTTGAATATGTATACAAATTATATCTGTTGCCGTATCTAGATAAAGAAAAAACCAATGTTGCCGTATAAAAAGCAAATATTAAAAGCGGCCTTAAACTCACACTGAAAAACCGCTCTGCAGTTTAACTGGAGTTTAAATTTATGCCGAGTTTAAGCAAACTTAGTTTAAACTGAGCTTAACCAAGGACTGAAAAACCGGGCCTTAATATTACTAAGTTACTTTTGATAGTTATATAATTATTGAAGTACTATTAAACGACTTTAGTCTTACTCTGTACTACTTGAGAAAATGAATTAAATAAATAAATAAAATAAGATACTGAAACTTATAGCTAGTTTTATTTACTAGTAATAAACGCAATACAAATTGAAGAGTTTGGTAACTTAACGGAGTTCACTGAACAACACTTGAAAATAAACTGATCATCTGCCTTGCTTGGTCACTGCCTTCGATGATTTGTCACCTATTCCTGCTGGATTCGATCACTATAAAGTCAAATAAACACACGCACAAATACTAAATCAAATAGCTAGTTTTATTTACTAGTATAAACGCAATACAAATTCCCGATTATAGTAACTCTACAATAGTTCACTGTACAATACTTGAACACAAACTGATCAACCTGCCTTGCTTCGTCACTGCCTTATATAGTCCAACAGGGTGCTAGCCTACGCACCCAGAAGCTTCTTGGTTGTTCCCTCTTTGCGTTCTAGAAGGGTAGGTGTAATTTATTAGCATTTCCTCTTTGCATCCTTTTCGGAAACACTGGCGAGATCTCTCTTCCTCTTGCTTGGGACATGCTTGCATGCTTAAGCGTAACCATCCTTATCTCTGTTGTGCATTGTTTACCCCTACTAGTTCGGCATCTTCTTTTGCGAATCGGAGTGGAAGGTTGTGGATGAAGGTACTCCGAGAGAGTGGAATGAAGGAAATCGCGTTCAGAGTTGTTTCAAAGTGTAAAATGCAACTAAAAACTTTAACTCAAACTGAAATTTACGCTTTATAGCAACTGAAAATGTGTTATAACTACTTTATATTCACTAATTTGGGAGTTTTATGTCTTCACGTTCAATATTGCAGTATTTAAACTTGATTATTTTGTTATTGCATACAGCGCGCCCTGTGTGGTTCGTGTGTGTGTGCAGATTCAGAGTAAGTTGCGCTACTAATAGACATATACTATGCCATTGTGTTGAACTAGTTGTAGGAGTGTTATTGAGATAGGGATGGTACACGCTTGAGAATAATCGGCACAATACTGTGGCATCTCAGCTTCAAGTACAGAAAACTTGCATGGGATCTCAGTTGGAAGAACAGAAAACTTGCATGGCATCTCAGTTGAAAGAACAGACAACTTCTATGGCATCTCAATTGGAAGAACATAAAGCATGTATGGCATCTCAGTTGGAACAGTTATCATCACAGATCTCCGCGCAAATGGATGAACATAAGGCATATATCTCTTGGCAGTTGGAAGCACAGGAGGCGAGGGTGTCATCGAAACTAGAAGTGCAAGATGGAAAAATTGCACAATTTCAAAATAAAATTGAGACTAAGGTGGAAGCTTTGAAAGGCCGTATCCAGGAGATGCAACTGAAACATCCATCTGCTTCAGCGAAAACTCCCAAGGTAAAATCCCCGTCATTTGATGGTTCTGTTCCATTTCATGTATTTAAGCTACAGTTTGAGAAGACGGCAGCGGTGAATAATTGGGGCACTGAAGACAAAGTTGCTGCACTGTTCATGGCATTGAAGGTTACTGCATCCGATATCTTACAGACTATTCCCGATGGATAATTATGAGGCATTGATGGGGGCAGTTGAGTGACGCTATGGTAGCGAACATCGAAAACTGATATAACAAATAAAGCTACAGAATCGCTTCCAGAAGGCTTATGAAACTTTGCAGGAATTTGCATCGGGCATAGAGAGGTTGGCTTATCTAGCAAACGCAGACACACCCGTAGAATATACAGAAATGGTAAAAATCCAAAGCATTATAAATGGAATACGCGATGTCGAGACGAAGCGAGCCACATATGCAAATCCAAAGAGATCATTTGCTGAGACGGTATCACATGCTCTTTACCAACGTTGGTTGTTGCGTGGGTGGTTGTGCTAAAAGCAATGTTTATAAACACGTTTATACAAAATTGTGTTGCTTGGCTACGACAAGAATGTTTCTACTGCCGTTGCTGAGACAAGTTGCCGGACGTGGTTGTAAGGTAGGTGACAACAATGTTGCGTATTACCTTTTGGTTGTTTTATGAAAATGTGTGATGCTGTGCGGTGTTGGTTGGGTAGCTGTGCTCGAAGTGTTGGCAAGCTGGTTGTGTTACGTGTGTGTGTATGTGTGTGTGCGAATCTGGTGAAGATCTGATTCCCACAGAATTCCGTCTATATTCGGAAGTGGGTACGCGTCTTTAATCGTCCTCTCATTGATTGTTCTTGCATCAAGGCAGAGACGCTTCTTTTCTCCCTTTATCAGCAGCGATACAGGTGAGCTCCAGCTGCTGTTGCTCTCCTCTATCACTCCTAGACCGAGCATCCTGTCTAGCTCTTCAAATACTAATTTTTGGATCGCTGGTCATATAGGATAATGCCTCTGTTTGACAGGGAGATTCTCATTTAAAACATCGATTACATGTTCCTCCACGTTGGTTCGGCCCAACCCTAAGACTGCGAAAGATGGAAACTGCCCCTTGATGCTCTCTAACGCCACGCTTTGGTCTTCTGTTAGGATATGTGGCACGGCATCAAAAGATAAATCGTCCTCGGCGGGTATAAGTTCTGCAACGCCAGTGTGTGTTGAACGCGCTTTAGCTCCCCCACTTACAACATCTAGGTCAAAAGCCTGCCAAAAGTCTATCCCTAAATATACTTCTTGTTGGAGTCCTGGCACGATCAGGAACTCTAAATCTTTAAGTACTCCATCCCATAAAACAGGTAGGGTAATGGCACCTAACACCGGTGTTTCGCCACCATTTGTTGTTCAGATGTTTTGTTTGTGTAATTTTATCATCCTATCCTCATTCCCTTTCACCAAATAATCATAGTTTTTCCCCAGACAACATGAGCCAGCCCCCGAATCCAATAATGCTACGACCTCTTTGTCTCCAATCTTCGTTTGTGCAAAAATACGATTATCTCCTTTCAAAGTTACAATGGTAGAGATTATTTTACGACGTATCCGCTTCATCGCCTTTCCCTTTTCTCGCATTTTATTTACTTTTTGATAAATCCTTTTCTTCTTGGTGGATAAGATCTCTTCGAAAAAGATTCTATGCCTAGCTTCCTCGTACTCTACATTCCTTTGGTGCAGACTTTTTGGCTCGCCTTTCTCTATCCTAGAGCTTTTCCTATCTGCTACATTACCTTCCCTCTTTAAAATTTGGTAGCTGGATTGGTCTCCGTGTAGTCTGTTCCCTGGCGAGAGCTCCCGGCAATCTCCGCCGGTTGGGAAATTCCCTTCCCAGCTTTATAAACACAAAAGGACATATCACCTCCACAAGCAAAACACACTATGTTATGGAACAAAGAGTTACAATGATTCTCTTTTTTCAATTCGGACGGAAAAGTCAACAGGCATTCCACACGAAAAACATAACATTAGATGGAAAGGGGATGCACAAAATGAACTAGTGGCGGGTTTGGGGTTCAACGACTGCTTCGGCTGTGCCGAACTTCCTTGGATGGTCGACGTTTGCTGCTGGAACGGTGGCTTCCGCTGGAACGAATTGGTGATCGCGTCCACGGGGTTCCGGTTGATCGCCTCATCCCCAGGTGTCTTCTTCTTCTTCTTTAAATGGTCATCTAACCGCCTGGGCGATTTTGACCATCCAACATAGCTCTCCAGTCGTTTCTTCGTTGCGCCAACTGGCGCCAATTGGAAACACCGCGGGATCGCAAATCGGTCTCCACTTGGTCCTTCCATCGGAGTGGTGGTCTCCCTCTTCCTCTGCTTCCACCGGCGGGTGCCGATAAGAATAGCTTCTGGGCTGGAGCATCTTCGCTCATTCGCACTACGTGGCCTAGCCAGCGAAGCCGCTGTGTTTTAATTCGCTAAACTATGTCGGCGTCTGCGTAAAGTTCATACAGCTCATCATTAAATCTTCTTCGGTACTCGCCGTCGCCAACGCGTAGAGGTCCACAAATCTTTCGAAGAACCTTTCTTTCGAATACTCCCAGAGCCGCCTCATCAGATGTTGTTAGTGTCCACGCTTCTGCACCATATAGCAGGACGGGTGCGATGAGTGACTTGTAGAGTGTTATTTTCGTTCTTCGAGAGAGGACTTTACTTTTCAATTGCCTACTCAGTCCGAAGTAGCATTTGTTTGCAAGAGTAATTCTTCGTCGGATTTCTAGGCTAACATTATTGTTGGTGTTAATGCTGGCTTGGTTGCCAAGGCGCGAATGCGCTGACTCTTTGCATTGTGACAGAAGGTACTTCGTTTTGCCCTCGTTCACCACCAATCCCATTTTCTCCGCTTCTTTTTCTAATTTAGAGTAAGCAGAAGTAACGGCGCGGTTGTTAAGGCCAATGATATCAATATCGTCAGCATATGCCAACAGTTGCACGCTTTTATACAATATTGTTCCAGCACGGTGAAGTTCTGCAGCTTGGATTATTTTCTCCAGCATTAAATTAAAGAAATCTCACGATAGGGGGTCACCCTGTCTGAAACCTCGTTTAGTTTCGAACGGCTCGGCGAGGTACTTCCCAATTCTGTCCGAGCTGGCGGTGTCGCTCAATGTCATTTTGCATAGCCGTATAAGTTTTGCGGGGAAACCAAATTCAGACATAGCCGCATATAGGCAGCTCCTTTTCATGCTATCGAAAGCGGCTTCAAAATCAACAAAGAGATGATGTGTGTCCATTCTTTTTTCGCGGGTTTTTTTCCAAGATTTGGCGCATTGTAAAAATCTGGTCGATGGTAGATTTACCAGGTCTGAAGCCACACTGATAAGGTTCAATCAGCCTGTTCACATCAAGCTTCAGTCTTTCGCAAAATACGCTTGATAGGACCTTATATGCGATATTCAAAAGGCTGATTCCGCGATAGTTGGCGCAGTTTGCAGGATCGCCCTTCTTGTGGATTGGGCACAGAACACTTAGATTCCAATCTTCAGGCATGCATTCATCCAACCATATTCTGCATAGAAGCTGATGCATGCGCCTTACCAGCTCCTCGCCTCTGTGTTTGAATAGCTCAGCAGGCTAACCATCAGCGCCAGCTGCTTTATTGTTTTTCAATCCGGATATTGCTATTCGCACTTCATTATAGTCGGGTTGTGGAACGTCAATTCCATCATCTTCGATTGTGGGCTCGAGTTCGGCATCTTCTCTGGTTTCTTGCTCAGTTTCTCCATTTAAAAGGGCAGAGAAGTGATCCCTCCATACTCTGAGTGCTCTCTGAACATCGGCTACCATGTCGCCGTTCTCATTCTTACAGGAGTTTGCCCCGGGTTTAAAACCTTCTGTCATTCGCCGAATTTTTTGATAGAATTTTCGAGCATTATTCCCGTTGGCCAGCATCTCAAGGTCCTTTATTTCACGCTTTTCTGCATCTTCAATTCGCGGTAGTGTTCACACACACTCCTTGTTGCATTCGATCTCAGCGTTGCCTTGTAGGCTTCGTCCTTTCTTTTCGTTGCAGCGCGGCACTCTTCATCATCATACCAGTTTTTTCTTCGCGTTCGCTGGAATCCAAGTACTTCTTCGGCTGCGGTACGGAGTGCTCCTGAGATATGATTCCACTGCTCATGCATTCCACTAGGTTGAATTGTGCTCTCGGAGAGCAGGTGTGAGAGGCGATCTGCGAAATAATTGGCGGTCTGTTGCGATTGCAGCTTTTCGACGTCCAGCTTTCCCTGCGTTTTTTGTTGCACCTGTTTTGTCGTACAGAGGCGGGTACGAATCTTGGCTGCTACTAGGTAGTGATCAGAGTCGATGTTAGGTCCTCGTATTGTGCGAACATCTAAAACGCTGGAAGCATGCTGTTTTTCGATCGGGTTCGAATCCCAGGTGTCGCTTCGGGATATTCTAGTTCGCTGACCGCCTTAGATCTACTTTTGTTCTCTTTTATGAACCTCTCCGCACGCCTACATTCTGGCTTAAGTCCAGCCAGCGTCTCGATTGTAGATGCAAACGTCAAGTTTGCTAGGTAGGGTTTCAGGTTCCCACTAATAATATTGACTAACTCCTTCTCAGGAATACTCTTTCGCAAGCGGAAAGATAAATTATGGACCTCTCCGTAGAAGTCGGACCCTTACTGGGGCTGTTGTTTGCGCTCCATGATTTCACGTGTAATTTCGTAGTCGGACTCTGCTGTCTTGAAGTGGGCTAGCAGCTCCGCTTTGAGCTCAAAATACCCAAACTCTGGTTCGTCAGCATGGTCTTCCAGGACCTGCCAGTACCACTTCAAGGCGGAGCCCGTTACGAGGCAATGGAAATCGGTGAAGAGCTGAAAGTGGGAGATGTTGTGTTGCTGCCGCAACTTTTCTATACGGAAAACGAAACTCTCCACCGTAATTCCTTTGCTTGTGCCATCAAATTTAACATGCCACTTGTCCAGGTCCAACTTCTTCCATCTCGGTCTTGCATATTGATAGAACCTGAAAACCCCCGCGTAGCATTTGGATCGACACGCTTGTTGGTTGTCTCATTCCTAGGACTCCTAGACTCGGGAGTTGATGCCAGAGCAGGCTGGTTAACTAACGCATGTGCCGATGTTTCCATGTCAGCTATCCGGTTGCTGAGGTTCGCAACGTTGTCCCGGATATTTCGGACCTCGTTCATATATTGCACCATCACCTCGTTTTGTTGCGCCATCATCGCCATCATCTCGCTCAGGTGATTGATGTTGATGGTCGTTGAACTCGTTTCGCTTTGCCGTTGTCCCGAACCCTCAGCACCCGGGTTCGCTGATGTTTCCTTTCGTTTAGGCACTGTACCACCCACTGCCCCAGATTGGTCCGTATCCGTCATGTCAAAAAGCTGGTCAATTTTCCTTGAAAAACTCAAGCTGTTCTCTCCTCCGGAAATGGAAACCGGGTTAGTTACCGCAAATATTTGCGGACACTCCTGTTCCCTAGCTGAACTAAAAATCCGCGAAGCGCACCTGTTGAAAAGGTCCGTGGGCAAAAAGTCTACGGGATGGGGTATGCCCGTATCGATCTGGGTCAAGATGGATCCAACGACTTGATTCTGTAATACCCTAGTTACGCTCCGGGTGGCTATCCTATCCGTGTTCACTACGCCCTGACCACCAGCAATTCCCTTCTGCGCTTCTCCTTCCTCCATACACAACCCCGCCACTTAGAAACAGACACGTTCCCCCCTACGGCAGATCGGTAACTCTGTGGTTGCGAAAAGACAAAAAGGATATGAGCAAACCAAAGGGGTCAGTTCTACTAAACACCACTTGAGGCAAAAAGGTATTCAATAGGCCGAAAAAGCCTAAAACTAAATTTAACAAAACCAACACGCTGCTTATAAAAAAAATTTCAAGTAAACCAGAATGAAGTGGTTTATTATCGAAAATATGCCAAAAACACCTCTACTTAATAAGAACTAAATAAATTTAAAAAAAATTGAATTAAAGGGCTGAAGCAAAAATTTAAATTCAAAGGGATTTCTGTTCCAGCTAGGAAGCGATAAAAAAATATAGAGGCAGTACAAAGACCTAAAGCTAAAGAAGACCGAATCAACTCAACTTATTTAAAAAAATTCAGAATCAGATTATGATAGTTCAAAAAAAAATAATACTAGAATTAAAAAGGACGTGTAAGAAGAACATTTATTAAAAAAAAATTTTAATTATATAAACAATCGTTAAGCCCACTAAGGGTTAATATTGACAAAAAAGCAATTCAAAAACTTGTAATGTACCATTGAGAACGGGGGCCTAATGGGAGTGTTAGCCCGTCCGGGCAAAATATTATTAACGGCTCAACCATCTATACCAACGCCGGCCATTCGTTCAGATGATTCTCCGAGTACGTATAGAGTTTAAGGAGCGGATACTCTGGTCGCTGGTACCAGCTAGCCTTCAGCGAATGAGGGGGGGGGGGGGGGGGGGGGAACTTGCTCCTACGCAGACTTTTTCTCGGCTTCACAAAAAAAAATTTCAACCAGAGGTTTAAAAATGTATTTTGGGGCAAACGAAGGTTGCAAAAAAAACAAAACTATACCAAAGAGCATGTATGAATAAGAGGCACCAACACGTATGTTCGAGCAGAGCTACTCGCTACACTTGCTCGCCGATATCTATTAGGGTTTCAAGCATTCCCTTTTGTGCATTTTCTTAATTTATTTAGAGTGACTTTGCCAAATATCAGCTGATCGAAGGAGTAGCAAATTTTTATTTTGAGTAGCTGACTTCATTGTCTTTTTGATGAAGTTGAGTCTTTCCGGACATTGCGTTTTCATGAAGTTGAGGATATTTGCCTATTATGTTTGTGCAAATTGATCAACGTAATGGAAATAAAATATTAAATATGACAAATATCAAAATATTGGAATATTTTCATTTTATTAATTGAAAATGTTTTCCAATAGATATTTGAAGATATTTTTATTTTTATTTCCATAAAATATGCATGCAGGCTTCCATTTGATATGGTGGCTTGGCTTACCAGACCCAGGTTCAAGTCCCATTTTTTTAATTTAAAATTTTTATATTTCTTTACCGAATTTGAATTAAATTTACGAAAAAAAAGTCAATAGTCCATAGTTTTCAAAAAAGCCATACCTACTTCTAATGGCAATTGCTGACTTTTATTTAAATTAAGTAATCTATTTTATCATACCTATTTTTTTTGAAAAAATGTATATATTTTTTCCGAATTTTATTTAAAAATACCTAGCCATAACCTATTATTTTTTATAATAACACTAATATAATAATTTTATCCAAAAAAAGATTCATTCATAATCAGATTTGATAAGAAAATGTTTATTATCACATAATTTTGTACGTACAAACGTCAATACTTATTATGCCATCTAATAAATGTATGTACATATTTGTGTATGTCCAACGCTGCTGGCATCGTTGAATGGATGAAGGATATATGTGCAAACATTTAAATTTCGCGGAAACTCAGTTGAATGTTCTGAATTTTCATAGGCATAGCGAAAATGCTGAAATTCCACATAACACCTTCATTCATGCAATATGAACATTCACACATAAATACATATGCATGTGCGACAGTCAAGAACAATGTTGCCGTTGCAGCTTCTAGTAAAACGCAAGAAAAATGCACTAAATAAATTACTAGTGAAAACGCAAAATCCGTACTATTTTCATTTATTATGGTGTGTAACTTGGCAGGACTATAGCTAGTCGGTTGAATACGCTTTTATTTGACATTTCAGAAATGTCAATAGCTTAGAAGTCTCGAAAATATCCAAATTTGCAAAAGGCAGTCACAAAGGAAGCTGGTGCCGAAAGGGTAAAATTCATAATTAGTACAACATTGTCAAGCAAATCAGTCGCTCTGCTACTGCGATCTACTTTTTTAAGGGCTCTCATCACAAAGCTCGAAAATTGAACAAACGACATATACTCCGTACTTTAGCACGTTTAAAATAAAAATTCCAATTTTGTATGAAATATATGAAAAATATATAGAAAATTTTGAATAATAACTTTTTCGTGTTTTAGTATAGATTTATACCAATTGCTGGTCAATATCTGTATTTTTTTGTTTAAATTTTTAGAAAGATTTCCAATATATTGGTATATATAGTAATAATATCAACATATTGCATATATACATCTCGTGTTTTACTTTCAGTTTCTTCATGTTACCTGTCCCGGTACTTGTACCTGGAACTTTCTGTATGGTGGGTCAGAATTTTATCCAATATACAATGCTGGTTGCCTAGCAAAGTACCTATGAAGTTCCTAAATTAAAAATTTGTAGCAAATATGCCCAGTTTAATTTAAGTTTACCCCGTCACTGAATACCCCCAATATGAATTGAAGTTGGAAATTAAGATTTTTACCAGATTTTAATTTTGTCTATCAGGAAATAATATTTGATTTATGAATGAAATAGTTATTGTTGTATTTATGACGACAGATTTGTAGGACAGATTTCGCTGCTGCGACTGTGCGTAGGAATGGTTTTTGTTTTTGCATGATGGTAGTTGGGGGACAGCACATGCATTAGAGGGGGATGTGAGGACATGTGTAGGTATTTATGTGTGATTGTGCGCATACGTTTGTTTGTTTTTTTGGACATATGTATGTACACAAATATGTGCGTGCGCGGTAGCTTTACGCATGCACACTTTTTGGTGGATGATATGGGAATATGAATGTGTGATTTGCCGACGGCAAAATGCATTCTTCCCATATTAATGATTTATTGATATAATATTCACATGCATATCTCCTTTTTTCTGCTATTTAATTATCCTTACATAAAATCCTACTCCCTATATTTATTTTTTATGTTCAATTATTCAAATTTATTTCAAATGCAATTGCTATGAAACTAATTTTGGTAATTGTTTCCTTTAGGAGACAACTGCTAAAACACGTCCGAAGTTATCGGGAAAGGTATCAAAAGAGGCGTTTTGTTTTATGTTCAGAGACATTTTCAATCAAAGTTGAAAATTTTCTGTCATTCTCATGTGGTTGTTGTAATCACAGATTAGGGTGTACCGAAAAGTGCAAAAAGTGCAAAAAGTGTGTTCTGCGCAGAAATACCTTGGATCAAGCCCACTATTTGTGATCGGACCTAGGCCATTTTTGGGTTTTTTGTTAATAACTTTTCACTGAAAAAAATTATTTAATTTCCGCTTTTGGATTATTGATACAGAGATCAAAAAGCGTCGTTTGATACCTTTCCCGAGATTTTTGGACGTATATTAGCAGTTACGTGCTGTCGTATAGAATTACCAAATCCGCTTTCGGATTGTTGATACCGAAATCAAAACGCGTTGTTTGACAGCTCTCCCGATATTTTTGGACGTTTTTTAGCAGTTGTCTCCTAAAGGAAACAAATACCATAATTTTTTGTTTTATATTAAATTCTTATGTTTCTGTATTAGGTATCATTAAAACGTATTTTAGGTTTTCTTTACCTATAACCAATTTATTAGAAATGGAAAGCCAAATTAACAGCCTTAACAAAAAATTTTCAACAAAATCAATCTATATTTAAATTATTATAATAATATCTTAAATTCCATACCTAATGAAATTTATCAAAGCTAAAAATATCGAATAATTACAGATTTATTGTGTGAAAGGTAAAAACTTTATACCTACCTACCTATATAAATAATATACCTACGACTTTAATTTAAAAATATGCTATTTAAAAAAATTACCTATTGGAAATTAACAAACCAACAATTTTTTAATAAAGGGCGGAAGTCATAAATATACGTAGATTTAGGATCGGAAATATCGAATAAACATTTGGTGTCATTTAATTCAATTTTTGCATCAAAATTATTTTCAAGTAAAATAAAGGGTGTTTTTTTTACAGGTTTGTTTTTCGAATAGAGATAAAACTGGCATTTTGTGGTCAAATCTGGCAACTCTAATGTCATTTATATTCAGTTTGGTTTGCCATTTCATCATGAACAGGTTGACAAAAGAACAACGCTTGCAAATCGTGCAAATTTATTTCGAAAATAATGGTTCAGTTCGCGAAGTTTACCGTGAGCTCCGTCCATTTTATGGTCGACATAATCGTCCATCAGAGCAATTAATTCGGTTAACCATGGATCGTTTTCGCACTACGTTTACTCTATGTGATAATACGCATCCGCAGAGACGTCGAACAGTGCGCACCGAAGAAACAATTGCCGCTGTAGAGCAAAGTGTTGAAGAGGACCCGAATGAATCGATTCGCCACCGTGCACAGCAATTGGAGCTTTGTCCATCAACTTTATGGAAGATTTTGCGCAACGATCTTGGCTTGCGACCTTACAAGATCCAGCTTGTGCAAGAATTAAAGCCGCGAGACCATGCAATGCGTCGTGATTTTGGTGTATGGGCCGAAAATGAGATTGATTTCGATGCTGATTTTCATCGCAAAATTTTGTTCAGTGATGAGGCTCATTTTTGGTTGAATGGCTACGTCAACAAGCAAAGTTGCCGCATTTGGAGTGAAGAGAATCCACATGAGACCCTTGAAACGCCATTACATCCACAAAAACTGACTGTTTGGTGTGCTCTATGGGCTGGTGGAGTCATTGGGCCATACTTCTTCCGCAATAATGCTGGAGAGGCAGCTACCGTTAATGGAGACCGGTATAGAGCCATGATAACCGACTATTTTGTTCCCGAATTGGATGGCATGAATGTGGATGAGTTGTGGTTCCAACAAAACGGCGCTACATGCCACACAGCGCACGTCACAATCGATTTATTGAAGGAAACATTCGATGAGCGCATAATTTCGCGGAATGGACCTGTCAATTGGCCACCAAGGTCGTGTGATTTGACACCATTGGATTATTTTCTTTGGGGATATGTGAAGTCGCTCGTCTACACCAACAAACCAGAAACGTTAGGGGAATTGGAAGCCAACATTCGTGGCGTTATTGCCGACATACGGCCCCATATGCTCGAAAAAGTGGTTGAAAATTGGACCTGTAGAATTGGCTTTATTCGAGCCAGCCGCGGCGGCCACATGCCCGAAATCATATTTAAACATTAATGGCATAAAATTATCCTTCCAATAAAGCCAAATTGATGGACCTTAAAACGATTTTCTTGTGTTTTATTTCAATTCGAAGTTCTATACCCCTAAAAAAAACACCCTTTACTTGCATTTTTTGGCAAGCGAACGTCAAAATCCACGGCCATCACATTAAAATGAGTCGTTTTTTCAACTCATTCCGTTTGTTTACCTTTTGGGTTTACGCAATTCCCACTCATAAAGTACAAACTTTAACTCAAATAATTTGGAAATATTAAGGACAAAGCACAAAGAGGACTCGCTGAAACCCTAATAGAAAACATCGAGTAGCATCGAACATACGAGTGAAAATTCTGCCGATTTTCAAATGAGCGAACTGACGCCTCTTATTCATACATGCTCTTTGGTGTTAGTGGGTGAGAATGAGCAAATACAAAAGTAAACACAAGAGCAGCGAAGATTACTCAAATGATGTTTCGAAATGTCTTTTAATTAAACATTCGATTGATCGAATTTTTCGAAATTGCTCATGTTGTGGTAACATTCAAAGCTTGCCACAAAACCACTGGCTATGTTGCCACATGCCCCAAAATTGTTCCCTTAGGCCAAAAAAAAAATAAATAATAATGACTATTACGGGATTTTACTTTAATTGGTTTTCAACACTCAACAAAATTAACAAACGGTAAATAATTAGCATTGGTGTTCGCTTGAAGAGCGGTTTTCCCCCAGAGTTAGTGAAAATGAACAAAGTGAAATGAAGAAAAAAAATCTAATTTATAAGTATGTCTTTATTTAATCATCCTAGAATTTTTCCCCTTCTTTTCACCTAAACTTAAGTAATAAAAAAAATATTTTTTTTGTAGTTTAATTTCTAACTGCTCCCTGCACGATTCCTGCTCCCTGCTGCTGTTTCCTTTCGCTGATTATATTGACTTTTGATTCTTAATTTCACCGGTTGTCGGTTATGATGATTTAAGCGAACGGTATCGCAAATACCTCGCACAAAAAAAAAAGGTAACCCCTTTCGTTAAGGATTAGTTTCCAAAACGACTTTTGGTTTGCAACCTCTTGAAATTCTTCGTCAAGAACTCTTTCTGCATTTTTTGTCTTTAATTTTAATTTTCCTTTTGGGTTTTCTTTTTTCTTTCTCAACTTTTCTTTTTTTTTTTTTTTTTTTTTCTTTTCATTTAAAAAGTCAAAATTTTCCTTTTTTTTCGACGCACCAGACTTTTAGAAAACTTATATTTAATTTTTAAAACTTTTTCGTTTTCGTTCAGTTATTACTTTAGTTTAAATTGGAAAAATAAATTCAATATAAATTTTTTTTTTTTCACTTCGCGGTGCTCGTCTGGCTGGTTTTGATCTCCGACATAAACTCCACTGGCCTTCCTGAAATTCCTCTATACTAAGCCAAGTTTCTACCGCGATCCCGCTGGTTTCTAAAAAAAATTATTTGCGAACTATTTTCCATTGCAAAAAAAAATTGTTTTCGAACTATTTCCTATGCTATTGTTGTTATAATTTTATTTCCTATCCTAACATAATCAAACATATCCTATCCAATGCTTATTGCCGTTTCCCTAACAAAACCATCCATCTCACTTCTTCGGGACAATTTTGCCCCGTTCTTGGCCACAGAGCCAGTCCCGCTGTTATCTTTCTGTTACCATCCGTTCCCACTATTCGCTCGAAGCCAGTGTCTTCGAAATCATGTTACATATCCGAAATAGCTCATCCGCTGTTAACGTACGCTCTCTACATAATCGGATCAATGTTAATAATTTTTAGAACCCTAACACAATCAAATCCCACTTCCGATGGCGACCGGATATGAATAACACTTTGGCTGGCGCATACATCTCCAACCTCACAAACTGTAATCAGTTTCAGCCAAAATGTATCAATGAAATCAAGCCCGACCAGGGTTATTAAAGAAAAAAATTAAAGAGAGAATAATTCAAAAACTGTTATCAAAACAAGAAAGATAAAACTATACAAAAAAAATATTTTTTTTTTTTATAAAAATTCAAAAATCGACCTATACAAACAATTCAGAAATTGGAAATAAAAGATTCACTATTGTTAAAAAAATGTATACAAAACATTATAGATGCAGATGGCTTTATTTTAAGAATAAACTTTTAGGGAGGCAAACCTATGAATTTGGTGTACCTTTTGTTCAACGCCCGCTTTAAATTATAAATATACAACGGCAGTAAGAATAAAAGATGATTCCAGGAAAGGCAACTAAAAACAATATATAAGTATATATGTGTGTATGTATGTATATAAATCAACGAAACCCAAAACCATAAAAAAATATTAACTCCAAATAATTGAATCTACTGCAGATTGACTTTTACGTTTACCAAAAATGGATAACTGGGACACTGAAACAAGAATTTGGATTGTCCGCCGCTATCACGCACTGGAGTCCGTAGTTTCGGTTCAAAGAGAGTAATGGCGCACGTTTGGCGGCAATCCTCCGAGCAGATGGACCATAATAAGACTTGTAAACAATTTTGCCGAGCATGGGACAGTCAACAGAAGACCTTACCATCGAAACCCTTCAGTTCGAACGGAGGAAACAATCGCTGCTGTAGCTGCTGCCATACAAAACAATCCACGTGTTTCGACAAGAAGCTTATCTGCTCAAATGGGTGTAAGCAGACAGTCATTACAGTCAATTATGCACAAAGATTTGGACTTATTCCCATATAAAATTCAAATGGCCAACAAACTGAACGCTGCAGACTTGCCGATTCGCTTGGAATTTTGCCAGGATGGAAACATGTTGAACTGTCTTTTCATGTCTGGCGAGGCCCATTTCGATTTAAACGGCAACATAAACAAACAAAATTGTCGAATATGGAGTGCTTCCAACCCGCAGATACTCCATGAGACGGAATTGCATCCACTTCGTGTCACAGTGTGGTGTGCAGTTTCATCACGCTGCATTGTCGGGCCCTACTTCTTCGAAGAAAACGGTCACACCGTTACGGTTACTGGAGACCGTTACTTGAGCATGTTGAGAGAGTTTTTCTATCCAGAATTACGCCGAATGAGAATTTCTTTCAACTCTGTGTGGTTTCAGCAAGATGGTGCAGCTCCTCATATAGCCCAACCTGTTATGACAGAATTGCGACGAAAATTTCCCAAAAAGCTGATATCCAGAACCTCCACATTCCGTTGGCCACCCAGGTCGCCTGACCTTACTGCACCTGACTTTTTCTTGTGGGGTTATTGCAAACAGGAAGTCTTCAAAGCAAAACCAACAAATTTGAATGAACTAAGGCAATCCATTCGAGAAACAATTGCGGCTATTCCTGTCTCAACTCTCCAAGCAGTAATGAACAACTTTTTGGTAAGATGCCGCACATGCATCGACGAGCAGGGGGGCATTTAAATTCCATTATTTTTAAAACTAATTAAGCTATATTTAATAAAATTTAATGAGCTTTAACATGGATAAAAGAAAAATGAATTCCATACACTGAAAAAAAAATTATTTGAGTTTCTTAATGTAGCAAAATTCATCAGCCACCCTGTATGTATATAAATCAACGAAACCCAAAACCATAAAAAAATATTAACTCCAAATAATTGAATCTATTACGATATCATAAAAAAATTTAATAAAAAAATAGAGGTTACAAAACTAAAATAACGATCAATAAACGAAAAGAGATTTTATTCGCTTAATTGGTGTGTTGGTGCTGCCCCTAGGCAAGGTCATAGTGAATGTGAGTCACCCGTTTGTCATCAGTCTACGTTCAAGTCAACTAATCCTCCCTAATTAGTCCGTACTTCCACTGTGGCACATCTAGCTTCATGAGTCTGGCTCAAAGTTAGGTTGCCTCACGGCGGAAAATCTCCTTAGTGTAAGTACACTGAAAAACTCACGTGCACGTACACGGTAGCTTAACCGGTCACCTATCCTATTATACTAGCCTTACCGCGGAATCCCACTTATTCAAGCGTTGCTGCTTTCATAAGGCACTCCCACGATAAGAAGAGTATCGCCCCCTCTTACTTGTTAATAGTGGCACTTATCGCATAGAACGGGTCCAAGAGATGCTGCCACTACAACGGTCGTCAGTCCAGTCAAAGAAAATAAAAGAAAACAGAAGGGTACGCTGAAAGAAAAGATAACAGAGAGAGATGGGCAACACTAAAAAGGAAGTGTAAAAAAAAATTTTATTATGAGAAAAATTTAAGTGAAAATTGGGCTATAACGCTGGGCGCCATTGTTGTGTAACTGCCTGTTGGGGTAAAGCGAAGGTGGCATGTGGCATGGTGGCAAGCCCTGCTAGCTCGTCGGGTGGGGTGAGTTTTTGTTCACCTGCCTTACCTACAGTTTAACTAACAAAATAAAAGGTTCATGCCTGTGAGGAAGGAAAGATAGAAAAGAGGTCTGTCCGTGTCAGGTGGAGTCATCCCTCCCCTTTCTAAGTATAGTGCGTAGCCTTGGGCTTCGCTATGACTCCGCATACCGAGCGAAGCCCCCTTTGCCTGACGCATGTCCGTTCATCGTCTCTAGCCTGTCTAGTCAGTCAGCCATCGTATACTCACATCCACGTCCCCTATTTCGCGCTAGTGCAACACCTACACCAAAGGTAGCCACTCACTACTCCATTATCCAGCAGTTCCAAAGAAAATCGCAAAAATCTATAGGTTCTACATTAATTTAGTACAATTTCATTGTTAGTAGAATTTTCTTAACCTACGCAAAATTTCCTTATTTAATTCAATTTACAAAATAATCTAAAAATTTAACGCAAATTCAATATAATCGATATAATTCGAACCCTTCTAGTTCTATAATTTGGGAAAAATATCAAAAATACCAAAAAAAAAGAATATGTATATATATATATATAGGGTCACCCTAATGTGCACTTAATCTGCAAATATATTAGACTCCAAAAATTCCAGATTATTGTTTAACGCTCTCGAGGGATCTTCTTAAGAAAAAAAAAAATTAGTTCACAAGAAGTGAGATTTAACAAAATTTTAGGAAAACAGGTTTTATGTGCTATCGATAGGCACTCAAGGTTTGGTTCTGCTGACACCCAATCACTCGCTCGTGTTTCAGAGCAGCGAGCGGGTCATTAAAATGCCAGTCGCGCTAAAACCCGTGCGCCAGCCAAATCATGCGCGGTATCCTTAGGGGCCCAGCGCCAATTTTGTTTTTTTTTTTTGGAATTTATCCCAGGTCCCTACTTGGAGGCAACCAATTCGGTAATCCCGCAAAGAAAACCCGGTGGCTATGCAAGCTGGCCTAGTGGACCATAGGACAACGACACAACAAAAAAAAGGTAGCGAGTGTGCAACAACCAAAAACAAAAAATATACCAAAAGTTAAATAAAACTTGCAATAACAAAAATGTATTGCAAATGGCTCGTGCTAATATGGAAAGCTAGGTAGAAAAAACTTTTACAAACTTAGACAAATTCAATGAGGCGGGAATTTGGAGTCGCTAAAATATTGAAATCAAAAGGTGGACTTAACTAGGTCCAAACCAAAAATAACAAAATGTACTAACCTCCAAAAATGTTTAGCTAATCTAAGATAAAGAAAATAAGATTAACAAAAAAATAAAATTATTTAATTTTATACAAACAAGAAAACTAACGAAAGAAGTTCCTTTTGGGGCCACCGAAAATCCTGTCCCAAAAAAGAAAGGAAACAAAAAAAACCTAACGTGAGAAACTAGACCCAAACTTAGAAACGCTAGGCATAAAAAGGAGCAAAATAACTTAAGAATGAGCGTACAAAAATGCATATAAATATGTATGTAAAATGAATATGTCTGCATATTAAAAAAATTCAGGTCTCCAGTGCTCTTATGCTCCGGGAGTGTATTCCAGATGTGTTCTTTGGCCTCTTTCTCACTTCCAACGTCTGCGGCCGATGACCCTCGTATTTTTCCTTCCAGGCGATCAGTTGGGCTTATGTAGCTAAGTGGATCTCTCGCTGCATCTTGTATTATTGGCTTTGTATCAGTGCTGGGGCCTATGTGTCGGCTACTATCTTAGGACTTACTTGATTTATGATGCATTTTACTACCGCTCTTTTATTTTTTTTTGTTGCTGGTGTTCAATTTACTAACGCTCTTTACCGCTGGTGACGGATCTACTAACACTCTTTACGTTGCTTTTCTTTTGGGTGGTCGAAAGTTGTGTCAAGGCTCATGCCCAGATACTTCGTGGCGAGGTTACTTTGATTCCCGTCAGCAACCTTTCAATGCTTAAGTTTTGAATCGGTTCCCGATAGTATTGCCAATATTACAACACTTGGATACAAATTGCTTGGATAAATCTCCCAGCTTCTGGTAAGATTGACCCCACGGCACCGTTGCACTCGCGACTAAATACTTCCGCCTTTTTTTTTTTTTGAGCTTTTGTCACTGTACACTAGCGTAGATCACCGACTGCACTTAGAGAAAAAACTTTTCTATTCACCAGTTTGCCGTCATTAACACCCCTTTATACCCTTAACTTCCTTTCTGTTAGTATGACTGACTTCTTTATTGTTTTTGCCCCCAACCGCTGAATTTTCTCCTGCTTTCACTTAGCAACCAACACTCACGCGTACGCACCTGTACTGCATTATCATCCCACAGAGTTAGCAAAGTTTCCCCCCAATATCGTTTCCTTTGGCAACCTTCTGTCTCTCTCTTAGAAACTTTAGGGCGCACACACACACCTAGATGACAATACCCACAAAAAGAAAACAGTGCAGATGAGGCAAGGCTGGCGTTACAGTTTCTCAGAAGTAACAAAGTCATTGGGGCGATCGATTGAGAGGACTATCGGCAAATGGTCCGATGCAAGAGTAAGCATTGGTCGCCAATCAACGCAGTTTATGAGACCTGCGCTGACAATTGTGAGGTCTGGCGAACTGGAACAATTTACCGCAACTCTCGTGGGGGAATCTGAAGGTGATGTGCTGAATGCTGAATGCTATATTTGCTATTAAGTCGAACGCTGTAGGAATTGATGGAATTAGCATCCGATTTATCAAACTTATCCTTCCTTTCGCCATTTGCCCGATTACTCATATTTTTTAGTTTTTCCATCACAAGTAGTGGTTACCCTAGTCTCTGGAAAGTGGCTAATGTCATCCCAGTTCCTAAAACCAAGTCTCCGAGCTCTTACAAAGAGTTTAGACCAATAAGTCTGTTGCCTGCTTTATCTAAGGTATATGAATTTCTCGAGAGCTTTTGATATGGTGGACTTCAAATTGTTACTTCATAAGCTCGAAATCGGCTATAATTTCGGCCCTTGTGCTATAAAATTAATGCGAAGCTATCTGTCCGAGCGTTCTCAGCGAGTTCAATGTGGTGACCGTATATCTAATTTGGAATCAATAACATCTGGTGTTCCACAGGGATCTATCCTAGGCCCATTATTGTTTTCACTTTTCATCAATGACATAGTAAATTGTTGCCACAATGCCTCCATACATCTATATGCAGACGATACACAAATATTAATGTCTCGCCCCATCGGGCTCACTGAAGATCTATTTGCCGGGCTAAATGAAGATTTAGCACGTATAGTAAACTGGGCCAACTTAAATAAACTGTGTCTTAATGCAACTAAATCAAAAGCGATAGCAATTTCAAATATGTCAAACGATTTAAACAGCCTTCCTGATGTTACGCTTAATGGAGATAAAATATCTTTCCATGATGTGGTAACCAACTTAGGTTATAAAATCAATTCTAAGCTGACCTGTGTTGACCATATTAGTCTTGTGCTCAGTAAGATATACTATACACTGAGAAATTTGTACAGAACTGCCTATTTGCTACCACGGGACACAAAGATGAAACTGATCAAAGCTCTTATAATTCCTCAAATTTCTTATAGTGAACTCATCTACGGTAACCTAGGTTCAATTTCTCTCAACAAGTTGCAACTTGCTTCAAACAACGTTGCCCGGTTTATTTTTTCTAAAAGGAAATTTGATCATATTTCTTCTTATGCATCGCAAATTCTTGGATGTGATATTTATAATTTCCTAAAAATGAGAAATCTATGTTTCTTGCATAAATTAATTTATTATCAAGATCCACCCTACCTATTTAGGAATCTAATTTTCTGCCAGTCTACCCGTACATTTAATCTATTGGTGCCGAGCTTTAGGTACACAGTCTCCTCCAGAATGTTCTTTGTCAGTACAATCCGTCTGTGGAACTCACTTCCTTACAGGATTAAAGCTATTCGTAAAGCACGGTGTTTCAAGCTAGCAGTATTATCTTTTCTCAACCCTTAACTAAAACTAACTATGGTCCTATCTTTGTTTTATCGACCTATTTACATACGTTTCTGAAGATGTTTCAACTGTATAGTTTTAAGTTATTTTCTTTGTTAACCTTTATTACTGTTTTATGGTTTTATGGTAAATTTTCATTGTAACTATTTAATGTGTTAATCAGATTGATGTACTATCGAAAGACTGTCTTACTTGTACAAATTACATAAATAAATAAATAAAATAAAATAAAAAATCCCCGTTCCCAGTGCAAAACGTCGAATCGTCTATTTGTTCAGCCAATTCCTGTCCCCTACCATCAACCTGTAGGCTTGAGTGCCACAGATCGTGGTGTGCGTGGAAGTCTCCGAGGATTACACGATTATCGCCTCTGAGTAACGCACTGATGTCAGGGTGGTAATCTCTCGGACAGCAGGTGGCAGGAGGTATATAAATGTTAATGATTTCTAGGTCGACGTCGCCTGTCCGGACAACCATACCTTGACGTTCCAGGAGGTTGTCCCTCGGGTCGACATCAGGCTCAAATAGACGATATTGCACAGATTGGTGAGTAATGAAGGCGAGTCCGCCCCCAAGTCCTCTCTCTCGGTCACGCCGGTGGATGTTGTAGCCGTCACAAGTCCGAAGATCTGATCGGGCGTTTAACTTTGTTTCCTGAATGGCAGCGATCTTGATATTCTGCCTCTTCATGAAACTCGCTATTTCACTTACTTTGCCGGTTAGACCGTTGCAGTTTAGCTGTAGGACACGAAAGTGCGAAGGGGGAGAAATGTTCACGCTGGGAGTCAAGGACTGGTGCGTATGCCTTGGGTCGCGCACTGCGTCGCACTCTAGAAGGCGAGGGATCCGAAGCACCGGAAGGTGGCGAATCGGTCGACGTTGTAGGTTGCGTAGCTCGACAACATGGCGCAACGTACGTATCAGTCCATTAGGTCCTGTTACCAAGTTGAGAGCATATAAGCAGGTGGCATAGGCCAAGGCAGGAGTTGCATTTGACTGATGTCGCAGGTGTATATAGTCTCAACCGACAAACAGAGCACATGGTGTAAGGGACCAGGAGCTGGTGGCTTTGGCTTACATTTGTGCTAGTGCAGGAAGAAGAAGGGGAAGTTGAAAGTGGGAGGGGGGTCGGCTGTCGCTCGGCATTGCTCACATCTGAAACAGAGGTGCTACGTAGAAAGTAGCTGTGAGCGGCTGTGTGAGGTGTTGGCGCCTGTGGGCGTGAGCGGCAGCGGGAGCTACACACTACTTGCTGGGCATTATTAGTGCTGTTAGTCGTGGAGACTGTTTTTGAAGCTTGTGACGGTGCGATACTGGATCGTCGTTGGCCACGGGACGTCCTAGGGCGTGAACAGCAAGGGGCCACAAAAGTTTTGTAAAAGCTAGGGGGCCTGTGTGTGGAGGGATTTAGCTCGGAGCACCTACCTGTCTAAGTAAAGTAATTCACTACCCTGTCTAAGTAAAGTAATTCATAACATTTACCGTCGTCGCTCTCTGCATGGGCTTCAACCAAATATACTTTGTAAAATGGTCCAATACTATAAAGGGAAACTGATTTCGCCGCTTAGATCGCGGATAAGGTCCTAGAAAGTCGCAATAGAACTGCTGAAATGGTCTTTCTGAGGCAAAAGTGTTCGCTATAGGGGGTATTGACTGCTGATTTGTTGACTTAACAGCGTTGCAAGTGTCGCATCTCCCTACATAGTCTCTAACATCTCTCGCCTGCCGTGTCCAGAAATATTTCTGTCTAACGCGTTTCAAAGTTTTCTGCCAACCCCCATGGTAACTCTTGTTCGCATCATGTGTAAGTCGTATAGCTTCTTCGATTAACCCTGCCGGTAGCCACACCCGCCACAACGATTCTTCCTCACCCTCCACACCCTCACGAAATTTGACCCTTTTTAAAACCACGCCATCCATTATACTTAAATCCGGCAGCGCATCTTTGTTCTCCAAAATGGTTCTACAAAGACTTAAGTATTCCGCGCTTTCAAATTCGGGCGATGTTAAGTCAATTTCGTGAGGTATGGTAGAAGAGGTTAGCTCGTCTAAATCGAAACGCGAGAGGACATCCGGTACTACATTCAGGGTTCCCTTGCGATGTTCCATTGCGACGCCGTACCTTTGAAGCAGGAGTGACCATCTAGTCAACCTACAACTCAAATCCTTTTGTGTCATTAACCACTTGAGACTCGAATGGTCTGTGATAATTCGGAATGGCAAACCCTCTACGTACGACCTAAAACGCTTGACACTGATAATGGCGGCGAGGCATTCTAGTTCGGTCACCGTATAATTGCGCTGGGCATTATTAAATTTTTTTGAAACAAAAGCGATTGGATGCTCTGCGCCCTCGTCGTCGATCTGAAGTAGCACGCCACCCACACCTATTTTGGACGCGTCGCACTGAATAACAAATTCTTTCGAGAAATCGGGTTGGGCCAAGACAGGAGCGGAACTCAAGGCTACCTTCAGCTTTTCGAAGGCCTCTATTGCCTCAGGAGTATGTTTAAAGGGTCCTAGCGATTTTGGAAGGCAATCAGTCAAAGGGCCTGCTAAATCAGTACCAACCCTGTACCAATTCGCCATGCCCACAAACCTACGAACCTGCCGAGGAGACTTAGGAATTGGGAAACTTTTAACTGCCTCTATCTTCCCTGGGTCTACCTTCAAGCACCCGCTACCTATCAAGTACCCTAAGTATCGAATTTCTTTCTGATAAAATTTGATTTTCTTTACGTTTATTGTCAGGCCCGCGTCTCTCAAACACTTTGCTACTTCCGTTAACAGGCTCAGGTGGTCCTCGAAGTTAGTGCTGCATACCATCAGATCATCCAAGTAGACGAAGACATTCTCCCGCAACCGCGAGGGGATTGCCTTGTCCATCAGCCGGCTCATAGTCTGCGGTCCATTGCATAGACCAAAGGGCATCACCCTAAAATGGTACAGAGGCTTCCCAGGAACCGCGAATGCTGTCTTCTCCTTTGATGATTCCGTCAACTTGATCGGGAAAAACGCGTCTTTCAGGTCAATTCCACTGATGAGTGGGTATCCTTCAACCTGCTCAATATCCCAGTGATATGCGGCAACGGGTAGGAGTCCTTTTCGTAAGCGCGTTGACTTTTCTGGAATCAATACAAAGCCTGACTTTCCCTGGATTCCGTACCAACACCACAGGACTACATCACGGCGAGTTCGATTTCTCAATAACTCCCATTTCGAGCAGCTTCTCTCGCTAAAAGCTTCGGCTTGCCTCGGTGACGAAAGGGGGAAATGCTTGCTTTTGATTGGAACCGCATCGCCCGTGTCAATGTGATGTTCGACTAGCTTTGTTTGACCCAGCCCTAGCTTCTCAATCGACGGAAACATATCTACTACATTCTGCAGCTCGACCTTCTGCCTTGTTGTTAAATCATGAAAATTGTGCTCCTGTACACTGGGAAATATATCAGGTGCTAACGCAAAAGCTCTCCAGAAATCAACTCCGAAATAGGCTTCCTGAAGAAGCGAAGGAACAAGATAAAAACGAATAGATTTGGTGGTATTTTTGAAAGCCACTGGGAAGACACAGACCATAATATTTTCTGCTTGCCACCACCCGCCGTGTATACGAAAGCCTGTAGTGGGTGGTATTTAAGTCCAATTGAATCCAAAAACTTTTCACAGACCTTCCCGAGGATAGAGACATTCGCGACTGAGTCCAGCAACCCTACTATAAAGCTGTTTTCTATTTTTACTAGCACCAGAGGCCTTTCATCCTCTGTGAGCACCAAAGTGGTGCTTTGCAAAAGTTTACGCTTCTGTACTCGGCTATAACATCTCTTCCTACATTTTGAAATATTTTCGGACACAAATGACTCTAGATTGTGTTTGAAAATTCTCGAGCTGACTATCTCGTAATTGGTTGCCCTCTGTTCCAAACTAGGTGAGAAACTGGCCTGATACGCAAAATCTCTTTTCGAAGCTATCAAAATTTTTATTGGTTCGGAAATTGCAGTTGATGACCTAGGACTATCGGGATCAGAACTATTGGAGCTATCTGTATTATCAGGAAAAGTGACTACTATTTTTGGGCATTCCTTCGCCAGAGTGCCATTACTCCTTGGAAGCTCACCGCTTCCATGAAACTCACTGCTCGCGAGGGACCTACCACTTGGTTCAGCGCGTGGGGTAATTCCTCGGTCACTAGCTGATAAGGGGGCTATGGCAGCGAACGAGTTTCCCCTGCCGAACGAGTTTCCCTGCCGCCGATGGTCCTTTGGACACTTCGGGGTGAACACCCCTCTATGCCCGCACTTAAAGCAAAACGGGTTCCAAATGGGTTCCTCACAATAAAAATATGAGTGGCCCATGACCTGACAATTCCAACATTCAATTCCTGAATAGTCCGGTTTTCTAGTACGTCGATACTCCAGCGCCTCTACCTGCGGATCAGGTTCGTAGTCCTCAATTTTCATCCTTGCGTCTGGTATTATCGTGCGGGCCTCGTTCATATGTCTTCCAGGATAGCTGGTTCCCAATATCTTGCTCTCCTTGAGCACTTGCTCCCCTCTCCGTGCTATGTCGCGTAAATCATGCAATGTCCTGGCATCCGCGTTAAAGAGCATTAGTTTCAAGCTACTGTTGACGTTCCGTTTTATTATGTCAATCAGTAGGGCCTCGGACATTGGTTATCTAAGACGTGCTTGGCACTATGTCAGTGTGGAACACGTCGTATGACTCACTTAGCTTTTGCCTACGCATTGAAATCTCCATCATGATTTCGTGGTCACTTTTCAATGTTCCAAACTCACGCTTCAGGGAATAGCACAAAAAAGGATAGTTCGAGTTTGGGTTCTGCTTGGTAAAAAGCCAGTACCACTCTTCAGCCCGCCCTGATAAAAATAAATGAAAGCTTGCCATAAGTTGGTCGCTAGAGCATTGAGTCCGCTCACATAAAGTATCCAGCTTAAACAAAAAATCCGCGACGCTTCCAGTACCTTCGAAAGAAACCTTCCAGTCCTGTGGTTTCCCCGCCATGCTACCGGAAACAATGTTGGCTTGATTGCTCACGAAGGTCTGTGCTCGGTTACTTTCCTCCCTATTGGTATTCCTAGTATAGCTCGCACCGGCTTGTGAAGAGGTTACTGCCGCGTTAAGTAAGTCCATGTTGTCCCTGATCGCCCTCATCTCGTTCCTCATCTCCTCCTGAGAAGTTCTGAACAGCTGATGTAGCACATTCTCCCACGAATCTCCATGAGGGGCCTCAGCCATATTCCTCTGAGTAGCGATCCTATCCCATAAAGTGTTAAGAGGTATAGGGTTTTCTAGGAACCCATTATCTCCCTCCCGTATTCCTATAAACACGTTATTCGGGGGATCGAAGAGATTCTGCATTGGTTCTGCTGCCATGGACGAGTCAAGGATATTAGTACTACCTGGTCTATCAATTTTCTGGTTGGAGGCAGGATTCGATACGATCCTAGTCGGATCTCCTCCGCCCGGACTACCTACTGGAGAATGCAGTACCAAAGGTCGATTGGTGGGTTGTTTCGGAAGCGCCCCTCTACCCACACCTCTAGGCTTGCCCCCACTTCCTCGTATAGAGTTCCTAGTAGTCATGCGTTCAGCCGACCGATCCATATTGAAAAAAAATCTCCTAACCACGTTAGATAAACAAAAAAAATTTAAAAAAAAGTGTTCGGTTACAAGGGGCAGTTGGAAGGTATAACAAGTCAAGATTCACTCCCCCTTACAATATATTACCGACGATTGTAAAGTTTTGAAAAATAATTGCTGAATTAATGCAAATTTTCCTAACCGATATTTGCAACAACTAATTACCGCGGATGTGTTCAAAAAAAATAAATATATACATATAAATATACATATGCTGAAAGAAATTGATTATTAATATATATATGTACGTGTTTAAATGTAATATGTAAAAAGCAAAGTATGGAGTTGGCAAAAACTAGTTGTGTATTTATATATTTAATGGGAATGCTGACATCCCATCATCAGAAGGCATAGATATATTGGGCACAAAAAGAAATAATACAAAAACAGACAAGTGGATCCCAGTACTACCGCTATGCAGGGGTCGTCACTGAAACTAGACCACCTGAAACTGGTTGCATACTGGTCCACCATCACAATTACAAAAAAAAGTTCAATTTACAATTATAACCGCAATGCAGGGGCTGTCAATGGGACTGCCATCCCTGAGACTGGTTGGATGAGTTGGGATTAAAAAAAAAACAAAACACCAGACAAAACAAAAACACGTTGGGCCAACTAAAAAAAAATTAATAATCCTAAGCTAAACCCCACTTAGCGGACATATATATTTTCCCGAAGCCGACATCGAACAACAGATCCGGGACAAAAAAAAATTTGTCAACTGAAAAAAACTAAGTGCGTTTAGCACTGCCTCACCGGGTGAAATGCAAAACTTCCGGTGGACGTGACGTACAGTCTCGTGGAGCCCTTAGCTACTGAACACGACGACCAATCCCTACAACTTGATCAGTCCCACCATTACGTCGCAACGCAGGTGGCGGCTCCTGGGCCTTCCTACCTGGGACTTACGGGATGGTGAAACTTCACAAGCTGACCAGAAAGGTCACCGGGTTTCCACGTTGGGCGCCATCTGTAATGGAATCGCGTCAAATTGGAGCAGTAAGGAAGGCGGTCGGCATGATATCAAGGTTGCACTGTGGCTAGTCATTGTCGGCTGGGGTGGGCTCTTGCCATCCTTACCGTCCTGCGCCATAATCAGAAAAATTCTAATCATGCCTTTAATACGCGGGGAAATGCACAAAACCGCGCAAAACAACTGTTGAACCCGGATGCCACGGACAGACCGTTGACATTCAAAAAATTCAAAACTCAAATAAAAAAACAGAAAAATCGGATTAAAATTTAAAAGAAACGGGCAAAAAAATTTTCAAAAAGGAAACTTTTTATAAAAACTTTTTCCGAGCTCTAGGCCATATATATGTAAATCGAAACACCAAAAATGCTTATTTTACATATAAATTATATATTTGTCGAGTTCTGTGTTTTCGATATTTCGATTTCAAACTGAAATCATCTTCAGGACTGAAAGGCATATAAAAACAAAAACATATTAACACATAAAACATAGCAACATTCCATAATTTTGAACTTACACCCTTGAGTGCACCTGATCGACTAATTTAATAAATCTTAAAATAATCAAGTACAAGAAAAACGATAAACAAAAAAGTAAACATCTAAAGAACCGTAATAATAAACAAATTTTTACATAAACAACAATACGTTAAATAATAAGCAGTAAGTGGCGCTCAGCACATTAGCGTTGGGACAACATGTTTGGGACGACACTCTTCTCACGAGAACTTGCAGTTGTTGTAATCAATCGACGATAGCAAAGAGCATGTATGAATAAGAGGCGTCAGTTCGCTCATTTGAAAATCGGCAGAATTTTCACTCGGAAGTTCGATGCTACTCGATGTTTTCTATTAGGGTTTCAGCGAGTCCTCTTTGTGCTTTGTCCTTAATATTTCCAAATTATTTGAGTTAAAGTTTGTACTTTATGAGTGGGAATTGCGTAAACCCAAAAGGTAAACAAACGGAATGAGTTGAAAAAACGACTCATTTTAAAGTGATGGCCGTGGATTTTGACGTTCGCTTGCCAAAAAATGCAAGTATTTTACTTGAAAATAATTTTGATGCAAAAATTGAATTAAATGACACCAAATGTTTATTCGATATTTCCGATCCTAAATCTACGTATATTTATGACTTCCGCCCTTTATTAAAAAATTGTTGGTTTGTTAATTTCCAATAGGTAATTTTTTTAAATAGCATATTTTTAAATTAAAGTCGTAGGTATATTATTTATATAGGTAGGTAGGTATAAAGTTTTTACCTTTCACACAATAAATCTGTAATTATTCGATATTTTTAGCTTTGATACATTTCATTAGGTATGGAATTTAAGATATTATTATAATAATTTAAATATAGATTGATTTTGTTGAAAATTTTTTGTTAAGGCTGTTAATTTGGCTTTCCATTTCTAATAAATTGGTTATAGGTAAAGAAACCCTCAAATACGTTTTAATGATACCTAATACAGAAACATAAGAATTTAATATAAAACAAAAAATTATGGTATTTGTTTCCTTTAGGAGACAACTGCTAAAAAACGTCCAAAAATATCGGGAGAGCTGTCAAACAACGCGTTTTGATTTCGGTATCAACAATCCGAAAGCGGATTTGGTAATTCTATACGACAGCACGTAACTGCTAATATACGTCCAAAAATCTCGGGAAAGGTATCAAACGACGCTTTTTGATCTCTGTATCAATAATCCAAAAGCGGAAATTAAATAATTTTTTTCAGTGAAAAGTTATTAACAAAAAACCCAAAAATGGCCTAGGTCCGATCACAATTAGTGGGCTTGATCCAAGGTATTTCTGCGCAGAACACACTTTTTGCACTTTTTGCACTTTTCGGTACACCCTAATCTGTGATTACAACAACCACATGAGAATGACAGAAAATTTTCAACTTTGATTGAAAATGTCTCTGAACATAAAACAAAACGCCTCTTTTGATACCTTTCCCGATAACTTCGGACGTGTTTTAGCAGTTGTCTCCTAAAGGAAACAATTACCAAAATTAGTTTCATAGCAATTGCATTTGAAATAAATTTGAATAATTGAACATAAAAAATAAATATAGGGAGTAGGATTTTATGTAAGGATAATTAAATAGCAGAAAAAAGGAGATATGCATGTGAATATCATATCAATAAATCATTGTGGGAAGAATGCATTTTGCCGTCGGCAAATCACACATTCATATTCCCATATCATCCACCAAAAAGTGTGCATGCGTAAAGCTACCGCGCACGCACATATTTGTGTACATACATATGTCCAAAAAAACAAACAAACGTATGCGCACAATCACACATAAATACCTACACATGTCCTCACATCCCCCTCTAATGCATGTGCTGTCCCCCAACTACCATCATGCAAAAACAAAAACCATTCCTACGCACAGTCGCAGCAGCGAAATCTGTCCTACAAATCTGTCGTCATAAATACAACAATAACTATTTCATTCATAAATCAAATATTATTTCCTGATAGACAAAATTAAAATCTGGCAAAAATCTTAATTTCCAACTTCAATTCATATTGGGGGTATTCAGTGACGGGGTAAACTTAAATTAAACTGGGCATATTTGCTACAAATTTTTAATTTAGGAACTTCATAGGTACTTTGCTAGGCAACCAGCATTGTATATTGGATAAAATTCTGACCCACCATACAGAAAGTTCCAGGTACAAGTACCGGGACAGGTAACATGAAGAAACTGAAAGTAAAACACGAGATGTATATATGCAATATGTTGATATTATTACTATATATACCAATATATTGGAAATCTTTCTAAAAATTTAAACAAAAAAATACAGATATTGACCAGCAATTGGTATAAATCTATACTAAAACACGAAAAAGTTATTATTCAAAATTTTCTATATATTTTTCATATATTTCATACAAAATTGGCATTTTTATTTTAAACGTGCCAAAGTACGCAGTATATGTCGTTTGTTCAATTTTCGAGCTTTGTGATGAGAACCCTTAAAAAAGTAGATCGCAGTAGCAGAGCGACTGATTTGCTTGACAATGTTGTACTAATTATGAATTTTACCCTTTCGGCACCACCTTCCTTTGTGACTGGCTTTTGCAAATTTGGATATTTTCGAGACTTCTAAGCTATTGGCATTTCTGAAATGTCAAATAAAAGCGTATTCAACCGACTAGCTATAGTCCTGCCAAGTTACACACCATAATAAATGAAAATAGTACGGATTTTGCGTTTTCACTAGTAATTTATTTAGTGCCTTTTTCTTGCGTTTTACTAGAAGCTGCAACGGCAACATTATTCTTGACTGTCGCACATGCATATGTATTTATGTGTGAATGTTCATATTGCATGAATGAAGGTGTTATGTGGAATTTCAGCATTTTCGCTATGCCTATGAAAATTCAGAACATTCAACTGAGTTTCCGCGAAATTTAAATGTTTGCACATATATCCTTCATCCATTCAACGATGCCAGCAGCCTTGGACATACACAAATATGTACATACATTTATTAGATGGCATAATACGTATTGACGTTTGTACGTACAAAATTATGTGATAATAAACATTTTCTTATCAAATCTGATTATGAATGAATCTTTTTTTGGATAAAATTATTATATTAGTGTTATTATAAAAAATAATAGGTTATGGCTAGGTATTTTTAAATAAAATTCGGAAAAAATATATAAATTTTTTCAAAAAAATAGGTATGATAAAATAGATTACTTAATTTAAATAAAAGTCAGCAATTGCCATTAGAAGTAGGTATGGCTTTTTTGAAAACTATGGACTATTGACTTTTTTTTCGTAAATTTTATTCAAATTCGGTAAAGAAATATAAAAATTTTAAATTAAAAAAATGGGACTTGAACCTGGGTCTGGTAAGCCAAGCCACCATATCAAATGGAAGCTTGCATGCATATTTTGTGGAAATAAAAATAAAAATATCTTCAAATATCTATTGGAAAACATTTTGAATAATTAAAATGAAAATATTCCAATATTTTGATATTTGTCATATTTAATATTTTATTTCCATTAAGTTGATCAATTGGCACAAACATAATAGGCAAATATCCTCAACTTCATGAAAACGCAATGTCCGGAAAGACTCAACTTCATCAAAAAGACAATGAAGTCAGCTACTCAAAATAAAAATTTGCTACTCCTTCGATCAGCTGATATTTGGCAAAGTCACTCTAAATAAATTAAGAAAATGCACAAAAGGGAATGCTTGAAACCCTAATAGATATCGGCGAGCAAGTGTAGCGAGTAGCTCTGCTCGAACATACGTGTTGGTGCCTCTTATTCATACATGCTCTTTGCTTTCGTTTCTAAAATATGTGTTAAGGTTTTGTCACTTTCGAAAAATACGGTCGCATCTTCCGTATCAAGTTTTTGTTGTAATTTATTTCTTATGCTATTTACCTCATTTTCTTTCAGCTTCCGTAGCTTATGCTTTGCTCTGATAATAATATTCAAAAGTTTGCTTTGTACTGTTTGTGTGGTGTTTTTTTTAGGGGTATAGAACTTCAAATTGAAATAAAACACAAGAAAATCGTTTTAAGGTCCATCAATTTGGCTTTATTGGAAGGATAATTTTATGCCATTAATGTTTAAATATGATTTCGGGCATGTGGCCGCCGCGGCTGGCTCGAATAAAGCCAATTCTACAGGTCCAATTTTCAACCACTTTTTCGAGCATATGGGGCCGTATGTCGGCAATAACGCCACGAATGTTGGCTTCCAATTCCCCTAACGTTTCTGGTTTGTTGGTGTAGACGAGCGACTTCACATATCCCCAAAGAAAATAATCCAATGGTGTCAAATCACACGACCTTGGTGGCCAATTGACAGGTCCATTCCGCGAAATTATGCGCTCATCGAATGTTTCCTTCAATAAATCGATTGTGACGTGCGCTGTGTGGCATGTAGCGCCGTCTTGTTGGAACCACAACTCATCCACATTCATGCCATCCAATTCGGGAACAAAATAGTCGGTTATCATGGCTCTATACCGGTCTCCATTAACGGTAGCTGCCTCTCCAGCATTATTGCGGAAGAAGTATGGCCCAATGACTCCACCAGCCCATAGAGCACACCAAACAGTCAGTTTTTGTGGATGTAATGGCGTTTCAAGGGTCTCATGTGGATTCTCTTCACTCCAAATGCGGCAATTTTGCTTGTTGACGTAGCCATTCAACCAAAAATGAGCCTCATCACTGAACAAAATTTTGCGATGAAAATCAGCATCGAAATCAATCTCATTTTCGGCCCATACACCAAAATCACGACGCATTGCATGGTCTCGCGGCTTTAATTCTTGCACAAGCTGGATCTTGTAAGGTCGCAAGCCAAGATCTTTGCGCAAAATCTTCCATAAAGTTGATGGACAAAGCTCCAATTGCTGTGCACGGTGGCGAATCGATTCATTCGGGTCCTCTTCAACACTTTGCTCTACAGCGGCAATTGTTTCTTCGGTGCGCACTGTTCGACGTCTCTGCGGATGCGTATTATCACATAGAGTAAACGTAGTGCGAAAACGATCCATGGTTAACCGAATTAATTGCTCTGATGGACGATTATGTCGACCATAAAATGGACGGAGCTCACGGTAAACTTCGCGAACTGAACCATTATTTTCGAAATAAATTTGCACGATTTGCAAGCGTTGTTCTTTTGTCAACCTGTTCATGATGAAATGGCAAACCAAACTGAACATAAATGACATTAGAGTTGCCAAATTTGACCACAAAATACCAGTTTTATCTCTATTCGAAAAACAAACCTGTAAAAAAAACACCCTTTATGTTGCTGCTGCGATCGTAGTCTGTTTCGACAGTCTCTTGTCGTTGGTATTACAGTTGAGAACGTAGGAATTTGTTTGTGTGGCATTACCAAAGAGCATGTATGAATAAGAGGCGTCAGTTCGCTCATTTGAAAATCGGCAGAATTTTCACTCGTATGTTCGATGCTACTCGATGTTTTCTATTAGGGTTTCAGCGAGTCCTCTTTGTGCTTTGTCCTTAATATTTCCAAATTAATTGAGTTAAAGTTTGTACTTTATGAGTGGGAATTGCGTAAACCCAAAAGGTAAACAAACGGAATGAGTTGAAAAAACGACTCATTTTAATGTGATGGCCGTGGATTTTGACGTTCGCTTGCCAAAAAATGCAAGTATTTTACTTGAAAATAATTTTGATGCAAAAATTGAATTAAATGACACCAAATGTTTATTCGATATTTCCGATCCTAAATCTACGTATATTTATGACTTCCGCCCTTTATTAAAAAATTGTTGGTTTGTTAATTTCCAATAGGTAATTTTTTTAAATAGCATATTTTTAAATTAAAGTCGTAGGTATATTATTTATATAGGTAGGTAGGTATAAAGTTTTTACCTTTCACACAATAAATCTGTAATTATTCGATATTTTTAGCTTTGATAAATTTCATTAGGTATGGAATTTAAGATATTATTATAATAATTTAAATATAGATTGATTTTGTTGAAAATTTTTTGTTAAGGCTGTTAATTTGGCTTTCCATTTCTAATAAATTGGTTATAGGTAAATAAACCCTAAAATACGTTTTAATGATACCTAATACAGAAACATAAGAATTTAATATAAAACAAAAAATTATGGTATTTGTTTCCTTTAGGAGACAACTGCTAAAAAACGTCCAAAAATATCGGGAGAGCTGTCAAACAACGCGTTTTGATTTCGGTATCAACAATCCGAAAGCGGATTTGGTAATTCTATACGACAGCACGTAACTGCTAATATACGTCCAAAAATCTCGGGAAAGGTATCAAACGGCGCTTTTTGATCTCTGTATCAATAATCCAAAAGCGGAAATTAAACAATTTCTTTCAGTGAAAAGTTATTAACAAAAAACCCAAAAATGGCCTAGGTCCGATCACAAATAGTGGGCTTGATCCAAGGTATTTCTGCGCAGAACACACTTTTTGCACTTTTTGCACTTTTCGGTACACCCTAATCTGTGATTACAACAACCACATGAGAATGACAGAAAATTTTCAACTTTGATTGCAAATATCTCTGAGCATACATAAAATATCGAACTTCCGCTTTCGGATTATTGATACGGAGGTTAAAAACCGTCGTTTGATACATTTCCCGAGATTTTTGGACGTATATTAGCAGTTACGTGCTGTCGTATAGAATTACCGCGGATTTTCAATTTTTTGTTTCAGTGAAAAGTTATTCGCAGAAAACCCAAAAATAACCCTTAGCCGGTCCAACACCGGCTACGCGGTCCACAGTATTTCTGCGCAGAACACACTTTTAACCCCTACACCCTTTTACACCCTAATACGTGATTACAACAACCACATGAAAATGACAGAAAATTTTCAACTTTGATTGCCTCCGGATTATTGTTACCGAGGTCAAAACGCGTCTTTTGATACCTTTCCCGATAACTTCGGACGTGTTTTAGCAGTTGTCTCCTAAAGTAAACAATTACCAAAATTTGTTTCATAGCAATTGCATTTGAAATAAATTTGAATTATTGAATATAAAAATAAATATAGGGAGTAGGATTTTACGTAAGGATAATAAAATTGCAGAAGAAAGGAGATATGCATGTGAATATTATATCAATAAATCATTAATATGGGAAGAATGCAGTTTGCCGTCGGCAAATCACACATTCATATTCCCATATCATCCACCAAAAAGTGTGCATGCGTAAAGCTACCGCACACGCACATATTTGTGTACATACATATGTCCAAAAAAAACAAACAAACGTATGCGCACAATCACACATAAATACCTACACATGTCCTCACATCCCCCTCTAATGCATGTGCTGTCCGCAACTACCATCATACAAAAACAAAAACTATTCCTACGCACAGTCGCAGCAGCGAAATCTGTCCTACAAATCTGTCGTCATAAATACAACAATAACTATTTCATTCATAAATCAAATATTATTTCCTGAGAGACAAAATTAAAATCTGGCAAAAATCTTAATTTCCAACTTCAATTCATATTGGGGGTATTCAGATTTCAAATTTTTAATTTAGGAACTTCATAGGTACTTTGCTAGGCAACCAGCATTGTATATTGGATAAAATTCTGACCCACCATACAGAAAGTTCCAGGTACAAGTACCGGGACAGGTAACATGAAGAAACTGAAAGTAAAACACGAGATGTATATATGCAATATGTTGATATTATTACTATATATACCAATATATTGGAAATCTTTCTAAAAATTTAAACAAAAAAATACAGATATTGACCAGCAATTGGTATAAATCTATACTAAAACACGAAAAAGTTATTATTCAAAATTTTCTATATATTTTTCATATATTTCATACAAAATTGGAATTTTTATTTTAAACGTGCCAAAGTACGCAGTATATGTCGTTTGTTCAATTTTCGAGCTTTGTGATGAGAACCCTTAAAAAAGTAGATCGCAGTAGCAGAGCGACTGATTTGCTTGACAATGTTGTACTAATTATGAATTTTACCCTTTCGGCACCAGCTTCCTTTGTGACTGCCTTTTGCAAATTTGGATATTTTCGAGACTTCTAAGCTATTGACATTTCTGAAATGTCAAATAAAAGCGTATTCAACCGACTAGCTATAGTCCTGCCAAGTTACACACCATAATAAATGAAAATAGTACGGATTTTGCGTTTTCACTAGTAATTTATTTAGTGCCTTTTTCTTGCGTTTTACTAGAAGCTGCAACGGCAACATTGTTCTTGACTGTCGCACATGCATATGTATTTATGTGTGAATGTTCATATTGCATGAATGAAGGTGTTATGTGGAATTTCAGCATTTTCGCTATGCCTATGAAAATTCAGAACATTCAACTGAGTTTCCGCGAAATTTAAATGTTTGCACATATATCCTTCATCCATTCAACGATGCCAGCAGCCTTGGACATACACAAATATGTACATACATTTATTAGATGGCATAATACGTATTGACGTTTGTACGTACAAAATTATGTGATAATAAACATTTTCTTATCAAGTCTGATTATGAATGAATCTTTTTTTGGATAAAATTATTATATTAGTGTTATTATAAAAAATAATAGGTTATGGCTAGGTATTTTTAAATAAAATTCGGAAAAAATATATACATTTTTTCAAAAAAAATAGGTATGATAAAATAGATTACTTAATTTAAATAAAAGTCAGCAATTGCCATTAGAAGTAGGTATGGCTTTTTTGAAAACTATGGACTATTGACTTTTTTTTCGTAAATTTAATTCAAATTCGGTAAAGAAATATAAAAATTTTAAATTAAAAAAATGGGACTTGAACCTGGGTCTGGTAAGCCAAGCCACCATATCAAATGGAAGCTTGCATGCATATTTTATGGAAATAAAAATAAAAATATCTTCAAATATCTATTGGAAAACATTTTCAATTAATAAAATGAAAATATTCCAATATTTTGATATTTGTCATATTTAATATTTTATTTCCATTAAGTTGATCAATTTGCACAAACATAATAGGCAAATATCCTCAACTTCATGAAAACGCAATGTCCGGAAAGACTCAACTTCATCAAAAAGACAATGAAGTCAGCTACTCAAAATAAAAATTTGCTACTCCTTCGATCAGCTGATATTTGGCAAAGTCACTCTAAATAAATTAAGAAAATGCACAAAAGGGAATGCTTGAAACCCTAATAGATATCGGCGAGCAAGTGTAGCGAGTAGCTCATACGTGTTGGTGCCTCTTATTCATACATGCTCTTTGGCATTACCTATAAACTTTGGTATTATTGCGCTCTTTCTGCATCTCACCTGAAACTTTATGGTTTGCTTCAGCTTGGTTAGTTGTTGTGTGCTATATTGGTAACGTTTTATGTATGTTTTAGTCTCAATATTATATTTTTGCTTTCCATAATTACTTTTATTCTATTCCGGCCTTTATTTTGTAAATTTTTATAAAAACTTTTTCCGAGCTCTAGGCCATATATATGTAAAGTGAAACACCAAGTGTTCTAAGTGTTCTCTGCCCAATCCACAAGAAGGGCGATCCTGCAAACTGCGCCAACTATCGCGGAATCAGCCTTTTGAATATCGCATATAAGGTCCTATCAAGCGTATTGTGCGAAAGACTGAAACCTGATGTGAACAGACTGATTGGACCTTATCAGTGTGGCTTCAGACCTGGTAAATCTACCATCGACCAGATTTTTACAATACGCCAAATCTTGGAAAAAACCCGTGAAAAAAGAATCGACACGCATCATCTCTTTGTTGATTTTAAGGCCGCTTTCGATAGCACGAAAAGGAGCTGCCTATATGCCGCTATGTCTGAATTTGGTTTCCCCGCAAAACTTATACGGCTATGCAAAATGACCTTGAGCAACACCGCCAGCTCGGTCAGAATTGGGAAGTACCTCTCCGAGCCGTTCGAAACTAAACGAGGTTTCAGACAGGGTGACCCCCTATCGTGCGATTTCTTTAATTTAATGCTGGAGAAAATAATACAAGCTGCAGAACTTAACCGCGCTGGAACAATATTTTATAAAAGCGTCCAACTGTTGGCATATGCTGACGATATTGATATCATTGGCCTTAACAACCGCGCCGTAACTTCTGCTTACTCCAAATTAGAAAAAGAAGCGGAGAAAATGGGATTGGTGGTGAACGAGGGCAAAACGAAGTACCTTCTGTCATCATGCAAAGAGTCAGCGCATTCGCGCCTTGGCAACCAAGCCACTGTTGGCAGCAATAATTTCGAAATAGTAAAGGACTTCGTTTACCTGGGAACCAGCATTAATACCAACAATAATGTTAGCCTAGAAATCCGACGAAGAATCACTCTTGCAAACAAATGCTACTTCGGACTGAGTAGGCAATTGAAAAGTAAAGTCCTCTCTCGACGAACGAAAATAACACTCTACAAGTCACTCATCGCACCCGTCCTGCTATATGGTGCAGAAGCGTGGACACTAACAACATCTGAAAGGTTCTTCGAAAGATTTGTGGACCTCTACGCGTTGGCGACGGCGAGTACCGAAGAAGATTTAATGATGAGCTGTATGAACTTTACGCAGACGCCGACATAGTTCAGCGAATTAAAACACAGCGGCTTCGCTGGCTAGGCCACGTAGTGCGAATGAGCGAAGATGCTCCAGCCCAGAAGGTATTCTTATCGGCACCCGCCGGTGGAAGCAGAGGAAGAGGGAGACCACCACTCCGATGGAAGGACCAAGTGGAGACCGATTTGCGATCCCGCGGTGTTTCCAATTGGCGCCAGTTGGCGCAACGAAGAAACGACTGGCGAGCTATGTTGGACGGTCAAAATCGCCCAGGCGGTTAGATGACCATTTAAAGAAGAAAGAAGAAACACCAAAAATGCTAATTTTACATATAAATTATATATTTGTCGAGTTCTTTGTTTTCGATATTTCGATTTCAAACTGAAATCATCTTCAGGACTGAAAGGCATATAAAAACATATTAACACATAAAACATAGCAACATTCCATAATTTTGAACTTACACTCTTGAGTGCACCTGATCGACTAATTTAATAAATCTTAAAATAATCAAGTACAAGGGAAAACGATAAACAAAAAAGTAAACATCTAAAGAACCGTAATAATAAACAAATTTTTACATAAACAACAATACGTTAAATAATAAGCAGTAAGTACTGCTACGTTGTTTAAATCTGGAAACTTAAAATTTAAAAATAACTGAAAATTAACGAAATGATAATAAAACGACCGGAAAAGGAAAAAAAACAGATAAGCTGAAATTAGCGGAAGAAAAAAAAACCTGGTAATTGAAAAACGAACCTGAAAAGACCGGCTACCACTCTGAAAAAGAAATTTATAAAAAAAAGGGCCGAACAATATAAGGGGGCGCCGCGGGTGTTGTTGCGACGCCCTGGTGCTGACCCACCTTCATCCTTGGCCATCGGTGCACCAAACCTAATCCCGATGGCCCCTTACCTAAAATCCTATGCCTTCCAAATAATGCAGAAAATCAGTATTCCCATTATTAAATTACAAAGTTTATTTAAAATTCATTTAAAAATAACCGTTGCTTAAAATTACCCTAAGAAAAATATTCATTTTACACCGTTTAATTTTTGATTATTTTACTTATATATATTCAGGGGAAAAAACTCAAAATGTAAAACTATAACCGCAAAAAAACTTGGTTTTGGCTATGTATATTATATTATTATTTTATTAATCTTGTTTCAGTATTTATTTATTTCCTTGATTATTGAATTGTCCATTTTATTTTTTTATTGGTTATAGTTACTGAAACCCTTCTGTGTTTGAATTTGTTTATTTATTTTTTTATTTGTATGTATAATTTTTATTTTACTTATTTAGAATGATTGTTATTTCTTGTTAATTTTAGCTCGTTAAGTTGGACTCTTAAATTCCTCCCTTTTCTTACATTAGTTTCCCTTTTTGAAGGTAATACTACATTTACTGGTGTAGTGTAAATGAGTCATTTTGGACGAAATCCAAATGCGTCGCATTTCTCCATATAAATCGCACTTCCCAAAGGACGGATTTCATCTCATTCGCTCGCCTTTGTTAGCGTTTGGGCCGCAACAACATGACATTTTTGCGGAACGCATTGCGTCTGAAGTTTTGCCTAAAGGAAAATGTCCAACAAAATACAAATGAGCTAATGTAAATGGGTGTGAAATGACTCACTTGTATCTTCCAAATGCGGCCCAGTGTAAATTTAGTATAAGATACCTATCCTCTTCTCTTTTGGTCTATGCCAATTCCTATTGAACTTATTTCTAATTCATGATTAATTGCAATTATAGTCTTTATCAAAATTACCTTAAGTTTGTTTTCTGTTTTTTTTCTATCAAACAAACTTTTACTATTCTTGAATAAATTCTAATATTTCATTTAAATTTCAATTACTTTCTTCTCTTAAGTGTTTATCCCTTTTCTTCTAGTTTTGAAAATATACTTTACATTTAATTTTCCCAAATTTTTTTATCTTAATTTATAAAAAAAAAAACTACGTCTACATTAGATAGGTCTCACCCGGTTGTTGTAGTAGGCCGTTAGTGGGGCGCTACTATGGTTGTTGTTGTCTCTGCTGGTTATGCTGTTGTTGTATAGGGCGCCGGGCCTATATTAGGACGGCCCCCGCTGTTGCCACCGCTGGTTACTGTTGTTGTTGCTGATGCTAGTGCGGCGGGCCTATGTTATGGCGGCCCACGCTGTTGTCACTGCTGTGTTGTTGTTGTCGGTGCTGATGTGCGCTGTAGCCCGTTTGTGAGGCGCTACTGTTGTGGTTGTTGGTGCAGCAGCCCTACTTAGGCGCCACTACTGTTGTTGTCATTTCTGGTTATTGCTGTAGCCCGTGTGTGAGGCGCTACTGTTGCGGTTGTTGTTGCAGTAGCCCTACTTAGGCGGCACTACTATTGTTGTTGTTGTTGGTGAGGCTAGTGCGGCGGGCCTATATTATGGCGGCCCCCGCTGGTTGTGTTGTTACCGGTTGCTGTTGCAGTTAATGCAGTGGGCCTAAAAGAAGCGGCCCCTGCTGTGGTCTTTGCTGGTTGTGTTGTTACCGGTTTAGTTGTTTTTACCGGTCTTGGTTTTACCAGTTGTTGTTACCGGTGGTTGTTACCGTTTTGGTTGTGGCCGGTTTTGTTGTGGCCGAGCTGGATTTTACCGGTTGTTACCGTTTTAGTTGTGGCCGCCTGTGTTGCTACCGGTTTAGTTGTGGCCGGCTTGTTGTTACCGGTCTGGTTGTTGCCTGTGGTTACTGCGGTGGGCCTACTATACGGCGGACGCCGCTGGAAAGTTCTGCTATGTCCGTGTTCAAACACAGATACAAATTGACGTCAAGGAGTTGCTTTTTTGCTTTTTGTGGGAGAGAGAGCGACGATGAAAGGGGACGGGTACCGAGTTGCCTGCGCTCGCGAAACACGCTTTGTGTTGCCGTTCGTCTCAATTATGTTATGTTGGCCGCAGATAAATTTTGACATTTTCCTTCATACCTCTTTTTACATTCGCAGGCACACATATTAATAAACGACATAAAAGTAATTGTATCAACAGATTTTCAAAGTTTATTTCCAAGAAAATAATACAATTATATTAATTTGAGCGAAAACACATTTTTTCATTCAAAATATTTATACGACGCAGTAAAAAAATTCTTAGTACATATGTATGTATTGCGAGAATGTCAGTACAAAACATAATCAACCAAGGCAATTCCTTTCCGTGTTTGAACAACATGGAAAACACTTGAGCAACACCAAAAGAGAATTGCCGATAAAAGCAACTCCGAGTTTCTGTGTTTGAACACGGACTATCCAGTCTGAAATGGTATGATTGTTGCCACTCGGGTTGGTGGTTGCCATCAGGGCCCGGACTTTTATTTTTATTTTAAATACCTTGTTAGTACTAGTATACATACCAAGAAAAAAAAGGAACAATGTACTATGGAAAATAAAGTTAGGTTTGTTTTTGCGTAGGAAATTAAATGAGCATTGAACTCTTGCATTTACCGGTAACACAAATTACTGTAATTACGCTTTTGTTTGGGGCATAAATGAAAATGATTCTAGAACTTTTACTTTTAATACTATTGGCTATTTTTATTAAAGGTAAATTTTCCCCATATGGAACAAAATAAACGCAAGAATATTTTTACTGACTAATGACTTTATAGGAGAGTTTATAGTTAAGAAAAAAGCATCACTTATTAAAATAAATCAGATTCTGCCACTATTCTATGGAAGCATAAAGCGTAGTAGATTGAGCTAAAGTGCAGTATGTATTAAAATTACTGCAATTTTGATCAGGTCCGAACCCTGAAGGCACGTTTCCGTTGGCGCGCAAGCTTAGGAAGGTTCTAGACCATGCATTTGGTGGAACCCCACGTTACTGGGTTTGGAATTGGAGACAAATGGAGCTCCCCATCCGACCTAGCCATTGACAATAATATTCCGATCTACAGGTTTCGTTAATAAAGCACATAGTAACAAAACATTGCCGCTTTAAGCTCATTTAAGTCTAATTTTACAATGCTTTACAAATTGACTAATAGTGGATTGCCATTTGCTGCTAAAATGTATTCTGGCAATGTACCTAGTTTTACTCGCGTTCGGTTGAAAAATGTATGTCAGCCGTGTTAAAGTCAGGGATCTGAACAGGATTCAATGTGTCTCCCACCCTGGGAAATGGGGCACTTTTGGAGGCGTCTCTTTGACTTTGGTGGTTTTGACATTTATTGTACGTTTATATTCCGCACATACTTTGTTGTTCGTGCTCCTTTTACCAACTTAAATACTTTAAATTCAATCATACAAGGGAAACACCTTTTTGGATGCCAATTGCCTATTCCCCTTTTGGTCTGACACTTCCGGGCGCCCTGGGTTACCCACAAGTTAACTCGGGGCACACCAAGAACACACCAAACACTTGTTTCTCTGGAAATTAAAAGTTCCGTTACTGGTGCCTTTTCCACTAAATGGAAATATTTGGTCCTGCCACTTCAGCAAAAATCACGCACTTTCCCGTAGCTAAATGTCAAATCCGAAGGTGAATCAAAACTGTCATCTTACCAACCGCAGTGAGTTCTGACCGATTGAACCAAATAAAAATGACTATCAATTGAAAGTAAACCATAACATACTTTCAGCTTCGTACGGCTACTTTGGTACCAACTCGGACTACAAAGCGAGGTGAGTTTCTAATACACTTTTTATGCACACACTCTTATATACGTAGCTGTGGTTAATTTATCCACTAAAAGTAGATATACATACATATTCACATATAGTTTTGGTTAATGTTTTTGCAACAAAGATAATCTGTCGTACATACATATTTTTACCTCAATATATTTTATGCATATACTTGTGCTAGGAAAGGGAGTAAGGTAGGCATGAGGCTGTGGTAAAATTCTAAAAGATAGAACAACAAAAGATAGAAATTAGGAACCAATTTGTTGTATTTGAATTTTTCTATAGTGCGAAGCATAGTAAATATAAATAGGCTTAGTTTCATTAGTTACGTAAATTTAAAAATTGTACCAACAGATTTTTTTCGGATAAGTCAGTTTAGTTTAATTAAGATTAGAATAAGTAATAAATTGTATTAATAAATTAAATATTGAAAACAAGGCTATTATTATTATAATTTATTTTGAGTTTATGGGTTCATTGTACTTAGCTGAAAAATAATGTCAGGCTAAAACTTTCAGTTGTTGGTGCAGGTATTGCCCTTGTGGCAACTGATGGTAAATTGGAGTAGTGGAGTGGAGTAATGAGAAGGGCGTAAGGACATACAGACGGACTCTAGTCAGGAGAAGGGAACTCTACTCGGTTAGCGAAGCCATAGTACAGTTCGAAGGCTGTCCACATCTTGTGGGCAGGAGGGGTGGGAATGCTCCACCTGACTCGGACAGGTTATTTCTCCCGATTTCATTCTATCATCATTTTCTTTATTTGTCTAAACTCTTCCCCAGGCATTAACTCTTTTTGCTATGCGACTGTGGGAAAAAAGATGTGGCAAGAAGCGCGCCTTAAAGCCGACGAGCCTCAGCCGGGCTACAACCATGCTAAACCGTCACTTATCCACTCCCGTACCAGGCAGTTACATAACAGCTGGGGTTTTTACCTTCACGAGGCTCCCTGAAGCAGTTTGACGATTTAGTTGCAACCCCTGGATACGATTCTTAGCTATGAAGCCACTCGTTCTTCCTGTGGTTCCAGCTGCAATGCAACGATAACCGGGCCTCCTGTTCCTCTATTTGCGCTGAAATTTGAGATGCCATGTGTGCCTTTTGTTCTTCCAACTGAGATGCCATGTGTGTCTTTGTTCTTCCAGCTGAGATGCCATGTGTGTCTTTTGTTCTTCCAACTGTGTTGAAATGCTTGATGACATCTGAGTCAATACAGCCAACAACGCGTTTATGTCCACACTTGCGGCTGGAATCGTAGACTCCTTCTTCTCGTAATTTTTTTGTCGATGCTTCTTCCACAAGATGAAACATATAATCGTCAATGTTAATTCCTTCAGCTTCCATAGCCTCTCAGCTGATTCATCTTTGACATGCCTTTGTTATCCTTGTAAAGTCTCGTTATTTATTTAACAATATCACTTCTGACACCAATTGTGACAAATTCGATGATTTCTTAATTATGGGTTCGATCACTAAAATCAAATAAACACACGCACAAATACTATATCAAATAGCTAATTTTATTTACTAGTAATAAACGCAATACAAATTTAAGAGTTTGGTTACTTCACAGTAGTTCACTGAACGACGCTGGAAAATAAACTGATCAACCTGCCTTGCTTGGTCGCTGCCTTTTATAGTCCGACAGGGTGCTACCCCACGCACCTAGAAGTTTCTTGGCTGTTCCCTCTTCGTGCTCGCGAAGGGTCGGTGTTATGTATCTGCATCTCCTCTTTGCAAATATATGTAATCCTTCTAAAGGGTGTTTTTTTTAGGGGTATAGAACTTCGAATTGAAATAAAACACAAGAAAATCGTTTTAAGGTCCATCAATTTGGCTTTATTGGAAGGATAATTTTATGCCATTAATGTTTAAATATGAATTCGGGCATGTGGCCGCCGCGGCTGGCTCGAATAAAGCCAATTCTACAGGTCCAATTTTCAACCACTTTTTCGAGCATATGGGGCCGTATGTCGGCAATAACGCCACGAATGTTGGCTTCCAATTCCCCTAACGTTTCTGGTTTGTTGGTGTAGACGAGCGACTTCACATATCCCCAAAGAAAATAATCCAATGGTGTCAAATCACACGACCTTGGTGGCCAATTGACAGGTCCATTCCGCGAAATTATGCGCTCATCGAATGTTTCCTTCAATAAATCGATTGTGACGTGCGCTGTGTGGCATGTAGCGCCGTCTTGTTGGAACCACAACTCATCCACATTCATGCCATCCAATTCGGGAACAAAATAGTCGGTTATCATGGCTCTATACCGGTCTCCATTAACGGTAGCTGCCTCTCCAGCATTATTGCGGAAGAAGTATGGCCCAATGACTCCACCAGCCCATAGAGCACACCAAACAGTCAGTTTTTGTGGATGTAATGGCGTTTCAAGGGTCTCATGTGGATTCTCTTCACTCCAAATGCGGCAATTTTGCTTGTTGACGTAGCCATTCAACCAAAAATGAGCCTCATCACTGAACAAAATTTTGCGATGAAAATCAGCATCGAAATCAATCTCATTTTCGGCCCATACACCAAAATCACGACGCATTGCATGGTCTCGCGGCTTTAATTCTTGCACAAGCTGGATCTTGTAAGGTCGCAAGCCAAGATCTTTGCGCAAAATCTTCCATAAAGTTGATGGACAAAGCTCCAATTGCTGTGCACGGTGGCGAATCGATTCATTCGGGTCCTCTTCAACACTTTGCTCTACAGCGGCAATTGTTTCTTCGGTGCGCACTGTTCGACGTCTCTGCGGATGCGTATTATCACATAGAGTAAACGTAGTGCGAAAACGATCCATGGTTAACCGAATTAATTGCTCTGATGGACGATTATGTCGACCATAAAATGGACGGAGCTCACGGTAAACTTCGCGAACTGAACCATTATTTTCGAAATAAATTTGCACGATTTGCAAGCGTTGTTCTTTTGTCAACCTGTTCACGATGAAATGGCAAACCAAACTGAACATAAATGACATTAGAGTTGCCAGATTTGACCACAAAATGCCAGTTTTATCTCTATTCGAAAAACAAACCTGTAAAAAAAACCCTGTATATTGCTAGTAATTAGGAGTGCAGTTTGCCAAACATTACAATACAGATATACTGTGGCGGCCGTAAAATTTTCAGGTTGAAAGGAAAGGTAAACATTTTTAATTTGGAATTAATGAACTTTACTTATGTCAAATAGTAATAATAAGTAATAATTAACTAATTTAATAGATTTCAGCTAAGTAAGGCAATATACATGAATTTATCATTCCCACAACAGCCGGTTCTATCGTCCCGGAATGACCCGGGTTTTTTTACCCGGCCAAGGGCAGTTATTTCAGTGTACCCCTTTCCAATCTGTCTCGACCCACCCTTAAATTGTCATCCTCGGAGCAAACCCTGGCAGCTGGGTTGCTCCATTGTCTCTTGTTACGGGATGGGGTCGAACCCAACCCTGGACCAAGAGATGGGATCTCCTGCGTTTGCTGGAAGAACATTTATATTAAATGGTCGCATTCGGTTCAATGCGCCAAGTGTAAGAGATGGCTACATAAATCTGGATGCTCAGAGGCACTATGCTGTACACGCCTAAGGGCGTCCCGCGGTACACGCCGCCCTGGTGCTCCCCTACCGCCCCTACCAACTTCAGATAGCCACAATGGTGGCTCAGTCTAGACGACTGGCAGCACCGCTGCCATTCCCGCCTCACCCACTCCCGACTGTCGCTCACGCTCACCAGGGTATCCATCTCGCACGGCCGCTCAACACTCCTATCCCCTCCGGAACAGGCCAGATATGAGCATCGCCGAGCGTCAGTCGCCTCTTTCTCTGACCCCAATGCCCCCCCTGCTTCCAGCTTGCAGCTTGCACGTGGGCCAGGACCACCACCTCCCCGTACCTTTCACTACGTGCACCGTTTGTCGGCAAAGATTATATACGCCTGCGACATCGGTCAAATGCAACAATTGCCTTGGCCTGTGTCACACCCTTATGTAATCTGGGCTCGCAAACGGTAACATCTGGACGGATACGTTCCTATCCCCCTGTTGCAGTACACAGCCGCCTCCCACGCCAGATAACATCGGCCATGGTGCTATCAACTCTAGACTGCGACATAATTTAGGCCTTAGCCTACTTCCACCTAGGTAAGCGCATCCGTCCCTCACATCGCACCCCCCTACACACTTCAAAATTTTACAGCTGAACTGTAACGAATTGGCTGGAAAGATCGCGGAGATAACTGACTTTATGAAGTCGGACAACATCAAAATCGCCGCGATACAAGACACAAAATTGAACACAAGATCAGACTTACGAACTTGTGGTGGGTATAATGTACATAGCAAAGACCATCCCAGCGGTCATAGGGGTGGCCTTGCGTTCATTCCACATCACTATGTACAATATAATCTATTTTCCCCTGACGTCGACCCCAGGGACTTTACCTTAGAATGCCAAGGCATAGTAGTCCGGTCAGGCGACGTCGACTTGCAAATTATAAACATCTACATTCCCCCTGCCACGTGTTGTCCTAGAGATTATCACCCGACATTAGTGAGTTGCTAAGGGGCGATAACCGTATAAGCCTAAGCGACTTCAACACAAATCGCGATCTCTGGCACTCCAACTTGCCAGCAGACAGCAGAGGGCAGGCAATTGCAGACCAAATAGACAACTCAGCATTCTGTACAGTCAATGGAGATGGAGAGTCAAGGTAACTGCCATAGTTCGCCAGACATCTCCATAACGAGTGCGGGCCTAACTAACTTCGTCATCTGGTGACCGATGCTTACATTAGCATACATTAACTTCACCAAAGCGGACTGGGACCGCTTTACCGACTATACAGAGCGCTCCTTCGCTGCCTTACCCACTCGGACAGACGTACGCAAAGGTGAAAGAGAGTTTCGCAAGGTCATTGCTTCAGCCTCAGGCCGCTTTATTCCTGCTGGAAGAATCAAAGTTCCCAATGCGAAAATTCGTAGGATAGTCAACAAACACAAACTTACCAAGTGGAAACAAAACCTTGAGGCATGCAACCTCTCCGGCGGAGTCGTCAAATTATGCTCGACTGTCAAGGCCCTATCCAATCCGACCAAATACAATGACAAGGTCGCCATTGCATTCGGTGACAGCGTCAAATCGGACGCCAGGAAATGCGCGAGCTCCTTTTGCCGGCTGTTTATAATGCATCCACCTGCGGATAGGACTAAGAGAAGAGTCATCCGACGTACGCACAAACGCAAACACTCTACTGCGCCCATTGCTGTCTCAGTCGCAGTCAAGGAAGCCATAATGAAGGCCAAACCCCCAAAATCCATCGGACCCGACGGAATCGCCATGAAGATGATTAAACACCTAGGCCACGAGGGACAGAGTTATTTAGCGGCTCTTTTCAACTTCCCTCTAACTACTTTCGTCATACCTGAGATATGGAAACAGGCGATTGTAGTTCCCCTACTTAAACCAGGGAAGCCGGCGAACCAAGGAGATTCTTATCGTCGGCTATCCCTCCTTTCGCCGGTTGCGAAATTACTAGAGACCATTCTGCTCCCTTACTTCATTGCAAATCTGAGATTGGCCGATCACCAGCATGGTTTCCGCAAATATCACTGCACTACATCCGCCTTGAATTCCATTACAACACAGATAAATCATGGTTTGAATCAACACCCACCAACCATAGGACGGTTCTCGTGGCACTTGACCTATCAAATGCATTTGATAAGGTCTACCACGCCGCACTCCTTCGAAACCTTTAAGACACACCGCTCCCTGCCGGCCTTAAAAGGTGGACGGCTAATTAACTCAATGATCGACAGGCATCAGACAAATTCAGGAACAAGAAATCTAGGCCACGAAGAATAAAACAAGGAGTGCCGCTTTTGTTTAATTTTTATATTTCGAGACTTCCCCCACCAGAGGGAGTCTCCATTGTTTCCTACGCTGACGACTGCACGATAATGGCCTCGGGCAAGGGTCCCTCCATTGACGAACATTGTACTAGAATCAACAGTTACCTCCGAGACCTTTCCAGCTTCTTCACAGCGAAATCTGACCCTATCTCAGACTAAATCGAAGGCGACCCTGTTTACGACATGGAATGCGCAGATGGGGCAAGAGGTAAATGCCCACATAGACGGAGTACCTCTACCTACTGTCAACCACCCGAAAATCTTGGGTGTGGTATTGACAACGGCCTCACCTTCGCTGGTTATGCACCGCAATAGCTTCAAAGGTACAGAGCCGCAATAAGATCCTCAAGTAACTGGCCGGCAGTACTTGGGGAAAGACAAAGAAACATTGCTTACTACATATAAGGCTATTGGCCGACCGGTTATTGACTATGCTGCGCCCATATGGTCACCCAACCTTGCGCCCAACTAATTGGAGGAAATTGCAAGTTTGCCAAAACACCGCCATCAGAACTGCTACGGTATGTCCGCTTATGTCATCTGAGTCTCACCTCCATCAAAAGGCAAAATAGCTCAATGTTCAAGAGCACGCGGAACTCTTGAGTAGACAGTTCCTTCTGAACTGTCATAAACTCAGTCATCCAAATCGACATCGACCGCCCCCCAGAGACATAAGGAGACATCTTCGTAAGCACTACGATAAGATCTGGCACCACATCTCTTTGCCGTTTGATCAGTACTCAGCCACCTGAATTAGCTGAAGAGGAGCGTGTACTTCCGAAGGAGACTAGAGTCATACTAGCACAACTTCGCTCTCGATATTGTAATAGGTTAAACTCTTACTTATCCAGACTGAACCCCAAACATACCAAACACATGCCCTGCATGTGGTATGTCCCCTCATGATACCAAACATCTCTTCTCCTGTTCAGCCGAACCTACTCTTCTTACAACTACATCACTCTGGTCCAACCCTGTGGAAACTGCTCGTTTCCTCGGACTTCCCTTAGAAGAGCCTGATGACAATTTAGAGTGATGGAGCCCATTGGGCAGGGCGAAGCACTGTTAACAACAACAACAACATGAATTTATTTATTGGTTTTTTTGGAAGATTTATGTGAAAACTATAAGCTATATGTCTGCTAACCATGTTTAAATAATAAATACTTATCCAAAGCATTTACTATATGTATCCGTCTTTCATTATTTAATCCCTTAAACTGTTTTATAACAACCATGCAACTTTTGTAAAAAGGGGAGAATGCCACAAAAAATAAAGCGCGTGAGCAGAAATTACATTTGTACTCATAATGTTTGACGGAATTCAAACACATTGCGCAGATCGGATAGTAGCAACATAGAAGTCATAATCCAATAATACAGGTCGTGTTAATAGACCAGCTGATTTTTACTTTTGTCTCGATTTTTGACATTACACTCATTTCTCAGTACGATTTTGACGTTAAACTCGCAAATTACAAAAAAAAAATACATGGAAAACATGTTTGTCGAGCTGCTACAACCTGTTGTAGTTGGATCATGATAGAAGTATTACATATTAGTGTCGTTCCAATCAGCTATCCAGATCAGTATCACGATCAAGATCTCACGGGAACGATACGGATCAGTTTTATTAGAGTTGTTTGTGTATATATGTGTGTTTATATATGTATGTCTGTGCTACCAAGCAAATAACGAAACAAAGCTTTCTATACGGATCCGAAATTGACTCACATAAATATCAAGATCACAACGTTGTTGTTGCATTTGCATGCAAAATTTCCATCTGGATCTGGATCACTCCTGATTTGAGCACGCTTACTGTGACGAATTCTCGAAGGGTCGGTGTTATTTATTGATACCTCGTCTTTGCCTTGTATTCGCAAACATGCCTCTCTTCCTCTTCCAACACGCTCGCATCCATAAGAGTAGCCAAGGCGAATTCATATACCTGGTGATGGCATAGAAACAGCTGATTGCTTGTTCTCATATTTGTACCTCAGAATGACAGTACAAGAAAATGGGAAACGATTTGTTAACATTCACCAAGGTTGTCCCTTTATATTCTCTTTGACTTTGACATTTTGAGTTACAAACATCTGAGGCGAATCAGGGCGAATATGGCTGAATTCGCATTGCTATCACCATCTGTAGATTCGCCTTGAGAGTATCCACTGATATCCCTGTTGTGTTTAACTAGTAGGAAGAGTGTTATGGAGTTAGGGATGGTACATGTAAGTCACTCATTCAAAAATCGGTTCAGTATTTTGAGATATATTCACGATTCTAAAATTTAAAATTTACACTTTCACCGCCCCCTCTCCCCGCCTCTAACTTCTATAATTTTCATTTGCACAAAAAATTATATATACCGTTGAAATCAGGAAAAAGGGTGGACCCTGCCTTATACTTAGTTTTTGCCTTTGCGAAGAGTCTATATTCTGCACTTAGGCCGAAAAATGGGTAAATTTTGGTAAAATCTATTCTGGAATTAACAAAGTAAAAAGGCGGAAAGCATGTCATACAGGTAATATCGTCTCAACAGCTGATTAGATTTTTTTCATTTTAATTCTCGATAAACTGTCAAACTTGCCTGCAATCGGTTTGTTTACATTTTAACATGTGCTGTGTTTTTCTGATGTTTTACAGAAGCAATTTCCAATATGGCCGCCTTGCTATTACCTGTTTTAGGGCCAATTTCATAAGAGCCGGTAACTGCTAACCGGGGTTTAGGGCCACTTTCATAAAGACCGCCTAAGCCTAATCGGCGATTAATTTGACAGCCAACCGTACAAAATACGTCAATTAAACTCCGGTTAGCATAGTGGGCCTAAGGGCCGCTTTCATAAAAGCCGGTTAGTGCTTAATCGGCGTTTAATCGGTGATTTGGCTAAAAACCGTTTTCACAAAGACCGATTAGTACAAAGCGGCCGATTAACAGCCGATAAACTTTACCGGCGATGGATGGCCGATTATCTGTTAACCGAGCAAAAATTGACATTTGTCAGCTGTGGAGAAAAAAAATTTTATTTATATTTACACGAAAAACTTTGAATTTATTAACTAACTGCTACTTCGTTAGTGTTCCGTATTGTTTATGCTAGTTAATCATACCGAAAGGTTTTCGTTTTTTTATTTATAATAACTGTGGCCAAGTGAAACGTGTAACAACAAACGTAAATTATACAATAAAAATTAGGTAATTCTATACGACAGCACGTAACTGCTAATATACGTCCAAAAATCTCGGAAAGGTATCAAAAGGCGCGTATTGATCTCTGTATCAGTAATCCCAAAGCGGAAATTAAATAATCTATTTCAGTGAAAAGTTATTAGCAAAAAACCCAATAATGGCCCAGGTCCGATCCCAAACAGGGGGCTTAATCCAAGGTATTTATGTGCACAACACCTTTCTGCGTAGGCGGCCTTGGACCGCGCTTCAAAAAATAACCCTTGTCCGGTCCAACACAGGCTACGCGGTCCACAATATCGTATTTCTGCGCAGAACACATTTCTGCACTTTTCCGCCGCGATTTCTTTCGGCCGCGATTTAAAAAAATAACCCTTCGCGGGTCCAACACCGGCTACGCGATCACCACATGGCAATGACGGAAAATGACTCGGTAGCTGTCGTAAACAAATACCTTCTAACCCATTATCATTTTGTCGAAAGAGAACATCACAGCGCAAAAAAACGATGAAGTTGGCCACATATTATTCATAATGGGCACAAGTTTTGAAAACTTTCAACGTAATGTTATAGAATGTAAACAAGGTGAGGTACGAGCAATAGGGTACAATGGTATGCCGCTTACTATAATGAAGTTCCTAGCTAATGAATCTACTTTTCAGTTGACGGCTCTTATTGTTCGAGTTGTGGTTCGGATAAAAAAATCAAGATGCAAAGGATTGTATTACAAGTATTCAAACCAATTAATATAACATTTTAACGTCTTCTTTGGATGGTTGTATACGTTAATATGATATAAGGGTTGGCTAGTTAGTGTGTGATAAAATTTGAGAACCCATGACATTCTTAAAACTAACACGAGATGAACAATGTTTTGTGACAGCATGCCAAGATAGTACGGTTCGCCTTATACACTGCGATACCGGGAGTTTGTTATCAGAGTATACAGGACATAAAGCTGAGGACCATCATATTGAATGCGGCATTATGGCGAATGATGCGCATATATTATCGGGGACAAGCGAATTAGTAAGTTTTAATTTGACATGAAATCCATCCAAAATACTAACTAAAAAGTATTTTCAGGTAGCAGCGGAGTTGTTAACTCACTGGATACTCACCCTTCTGACTATTTATAACAATGTCCCAGATGTACATATCATCGTGCATTCCCACAACAGTCGGTTTTATCGTACCGATTGAAGTGTGTTATGCGCAGAAATACTGGGGATCGCGTAGAAGGTGTTTGACCGGCTAAGGGCTATTTTTTTTAAGCGCGACCAAAGGCCGCCTATGCCGAAAGGTGTTCTGTACATAAATACTATGGAACAGGCCCCTAATTTGGGATCGAGCCTGGGACATTTTTTGGTTTTATGCCAATAACTTTTAAATTACTAAAAATATTGGGTTTCCGCCACCGGATTATGGTTCCCGGGACCGAGACGCGTCTCTGGGTACCAATATCGACATTTTTAGTGCAGTTTTTGGAGTTGACGTTGGATGTAAAGGACTACCAAAATAGTTACGAAAATATTACTGCAATTAGCTCAAAATCAGACTGAGTTTGTGTAGAGGAAGAAGGTGTATTAGCCGCATAAACTTCATTTCAATATCTTTTTAAATTTAAATTAACGTATGAATATATATCTAAAGCATTTCAAAACCCAGTTGATATTCCTATCGTCAATAAATAATTTCTAAAGAAAACTTGAAATTTTTGGTGGTTTGTTGTTGTTTTTGGCGACAAAAACTCGCCGAAGGAAGTGGCACTCCGTGGCCAGATATGAATCCAGTACGCTCCGGTATGTCAGTATAGATTACAGCTGGGTATATAATGTTCGGTTCCACCCGAACTTCGACTTACTTGTTTTTAGGTACATTTTATAATATACTTTGTCTCAAGGTTTCATTTTGTAAAGCAAAAAACAAATTTTTATTTTTATTATATTTATTTCTTTTTTCGGCCTTTGTCTTCATATAAATATTCAATTCTTTTAAATAACTTAGTTTAAACTAAAATAAAAAAAAACGTCTTCCTAACTTTACTACTGCGAGGAAGCGTTGGTGTCGAGGAGAAAAAGAAAGTTTAGGAACAAAGTGATCGCGCTTTTGCTGCCCAGATGGGTGTCAAGCGTGGCTCATAAAACTAAAAGTAGAAATATGTACATTTGAAAAGGAAAGCCAGAAAGTCTCTAGCTGAAGAGCGAAGGGAATTGTATAAAACTAGTGGCGGACATTATCGGAGCTACACAGCCCCCAACTCATTACATTTACTTTTATTCCACATTTAGCTTAGCTCTCTTAAGCTGGATTTCAAGCCGCAGCAGCTCCATCTCGGCTTCGTGCTTTTCTTTGGCCCATTTGTGTCTTTCGGCCGACCTTTTGTTTTCTTCCTCCTAAAAATGTTGCTGTCCATCATTTGCGGGTTTTTGCCTTTCGCGTTGAGGGGCTAGCTTATAGGATACCTTTTTTTTGAGCTGCGCTGGATTCCAAACACTCCAATCGGTTACATTGGTCTAAAGAATTAAATTAATTAACTAAAGAAATAAGTAAATAACAAATATGATCTACCGTTTCTACGGCCTCGACTGCCTCAATTATAGGCTTCTGGTCACAACTCCTCATGGACTCCTCCAAAATTTCAGGGATGGTTTCATCCATTGCCTTCTTCTATATTTCATATGAAATAACTGAGTAAAAATTAGCATTATTAGATACATTGTCGTTGTGCATGCAAACACACAAAGTCTTACCATCGCTGTCATAGCTGTTGGAAAACCCGGTTGCCGACTGGCCCATCAACGCTGCAAGTCGTTCTGTGTTGGGGTCTGTGTAGCTCCGGTATTGTCCGCCACCAGTTTTATACAATTCCCTTCGCTCTTCAGCTAGGGACTTTCCTGCTTTTCTTTTCAAATTTTCATATTTCTCCTTTACGTTTTTTGAGCCACGCTTGACATCCATCTGGGCCTCAAAAGCGCGATCAATTTGTTCCCAAACTTTCTTTTTTCTAATATTCTCATTATATTCTATGATTCTCAGCCAAGGATATTAGCAACGCTTCCTCCGCAGCTGTAAAGTTAGGAAGACGATGTTTTTTTGGTTTGCTGCCGTTTCCATTTCTCTTTTCTTTAATTACAACTAATGCAGGAAATTGGAACTTTTTGAAATTGTAAACAAAACGAAAATCACAATGCAACAATGCTACCCCATGCACCTAGAAGTTTCTTGGCTGTTCCCTCTTCGTGCTCGCGAAGGGTCGGTGTTATGTATCTGCATCTCCTCTTTGCAAATATATGTAATCCTTCTATATTGCTAGTAATTAGGAGTGCAGTTCGCCAAACATTACAATACAGATATACTGTGGCGGCCGTAAAATTTTCAGGTTGAAAGGAAAGGTAAACATTTTTAATTTGGAATTAATGAACTTTACTTATGTCAAATAGTAATAATAAGTAATAATTAACTAATTTAATAGATTTCAGCTAAGTAAGGCAATATACATGAATTTATCGTTCCCACAACAGCCGGTTCTATCGTCCCGGAATGACCCGGGTTTTTTTACCCGGCCAAGGGCAGTTATTTCAGTGTACCCCTTTCCAATCTGTCTCGACCCACCCTTAAATTGTCATCCTCGGAGCAAACCCTGGCAGCTGGGTTGCTCCATTGTCTCTTGTTACGGGATGGGGTCGAACCCAACCCTGGACCAAGAGATGGGATCTCCTGCGTTTGCTGGAAGAAAATTTATATTAAATGGTCGCATTCGGTTCAATGCGCCAAGTGTAAGAAATGGCTACATAAATCTGGATGCTCAGAGGCACTATGCTGTACACGCCTAAGGGCGTCCCGCGGTACACGCCGCCCTGCTGCTCCCCTACCGCCCCTACCAACTTCAGATAGCCACAATGGTGGCTCAGTCTACACGACTGGCAGCACCGCTGCCATTCCCGCCTCACCCACTCCCGACTGTCGCTCACGCTCACCAGCGTATCCATCTCGCACGGCCGCTCAACACTCCTATCCCCTCCGGAACAGGCCAGATATGAGCATCGCCGAGCGTCAGTCGCCTCTTTCTCTGACCCCAATACCCCCCCTGCTTCCAGCTTGCAGCTTGCACGTGGGCCAGGACCACCACTTCCCCGTACCTTTCACTACGTGCACCGTTTGTCGGCAAAGATTATATACGCCTGCGACATCGGTCAAGTGCAACAATTGCCTTGGCCTGTGTCAGACCCTTATGTAATCTGGGCTCGCAAACGGTAACATCTGGACGGATACGTTCCTATCCCCCTGTTGCAGTACACAGCCGCCTCCCACGCCAGATAACATCGGCCATGGTGCTATCAACTCTAGACTGCGACATAATTTAGGCCTTAGCCTACTTCCACCTAGGTAAGCGCATCCGTCCCTCACATCGCACCCCCCTACACACTTCAAAATTTTACAGCTGAACTGTAACGAATTGGCTGGAAAGATCGCGGAGATAACTGACTTTATGAAGTCGGACAACATCAAAATCGCCGCGATACAAGACACAAAATTGAACACAAGATCAGACTTACGAACTTGTGGTGGGTATAATGTACATAGCAAAGACCGTCCCAGCGGTCATAGGGGTGGCCTTGCGTTCATTCCACATCACTATGTACAATATAATCTATTTTCCCCTGACGTCGACCCCAGGGACTCTACCTTAGAATGCCAAGGCATAGTAGTCCGGTCAGGCGACGTCGACTTGCAAATTATAAACATCTACATTCCCCCTGCCACGTGTTGTCCTAGAGATTATCATCCCGACATTAGTGAGTTGCTAAGGGGCGATAACCGTATAAGCCTAAGCGACTTCAACACAAATCGCGATCTCTGGCACTCCAACTTGCCAGCAGACAGCAGAGGGCAGGCAATTGCAGACCAAATAGACAACTCAGCATTCTGTACAGTCAATGGAGATGGAGAGTCAAGGTAACTGCCATAGTTCGCCAGACATCTCCATAACGAGTGCGGGCCTAACTAACTTCGTCATCTGGTGACCGATGCTTACATTAGCATACATTAACTTCACCAAAGCGGACTGGGACCGCTTTACCGACTATACAGAGCGCTCCTTCGCTGCCTTACCCACTCCGACAGACGTACGCAAAGGTGAAAGAGAGTTTCGCAAGGTCATTGCTTCAGCCTCAGGCCGCTTTATTCCTGCTGGAAGAATCAAAGTTCCCAATGCGAAAATTCGTAGGATAGTCAACAAACACAAACTTACCAAGTGGAAACAACACCTTGAGGCATGCAACCTCTCCGGCGGAGTCGTCAAATTATGCTCGACTGTCAAGGCCCTATCCAATCCGACCAAATACAATGACAGCGTCAAATCGGACGCCAGGAAATGCGCGAGCTCCTTTTGCCGGCTGTTTATAATGCATCCACCTGCGGATAGGACTAAGAGAAGAGTCATCCGACGTACGCACAAACGCAAACACTCTACTGCGCCCATTGCTGTCTCAGTCGCAGTCAAGGAAGCCATAATGAAGGCCAAACCCCCAAAATCCATCGGACCCGACGGAATCGCCATAAAGATGATTAAACACCTAGGCCACGAGGGACAGAGTTATTTAGCGGCTCTTTTCAACTTCCCTCTAACTACTTTCGTCATACCTGAGATATGGAAACAGGCGATTGTAGTTCCCCTACTTAAACCAGGGAAGCCGGTGAACCAAGGAGATTCTTATCGTCGGCTATCCCTCCTTTCGCCGGTTGCGAAATTACTAGAGACCATTCTGCTCCCTTACTTCATTGCAAATCTGAGATTGGCCGATCACCAGCATGGTTTCCGCAAATATCACAGCACTACATCCGCCTTGAATTCCATTACAACACAGATAAATCATGGTTTGAATCAACACCCACCAACCATAGGACGGTTCTCGTGGCACTTGACCTATCAAATGCATTTGATAAGGTCAACCACGCCGCACTCCTTCGAAACCTTTAAGACACACCGCTCCCTGCCGGCCTTAAAAGGTGGACGGCTAATTACCTCAATGGTCGACAGGCATCAGTCAAATTCAGGAACAAGAAATCTAGGCCACGAAGAATAAAACAAGGAGTGCCGCTTTTGTTTAATTTTTATATTTCGAGACTTCCCCCACCAGAGGGAGTCTCCATTGTTTCCTACGCTGACGACTGCACGATAATGGCCTCGGGCAAGGGTCCCTCCATTGACGAACATTGTACTAGAATCAACAGTTACCTCCGAGACCTTTCCAGCTTCTTCACAGCGAAATCTGACCCTATCTCAGACTAAATCGAAGGCGACCCTGTTTACGACATGGAATGCGCAGATGGGGCAAGAGTTAAATGTCCACGTAGACGGAGTACCTCTACCTACTGTCAACCACCCAAAAATCTTGGGTGTGACATTTGACAACGGCCTCACCTTCGCTGTTCATGCCGCCGCAATAGCTTCAAAGATACAGAGCCGCAATAAGATCCTCAAGTAACTGGCCGGCAGTACTTGGGGAAAGACAAAGAAACATTGCTTACTACATATAAGGCTATTGGCCGACCGGTTATTGACTATGCTGCGCCCATATGGTCACCCAACCTTGCGCCCAACTAATTGGAGGAAATTGCAAGTTTGCCAAAACACCGCCATCAGAACTGCTACGGTATGTCCGCTTATGTCATCTGAGTCTCACCTCCATCAAGAGGCAAAATAGCTCAATGTTCAAGAGCACGCGGAACTCTTGAGTAGACAGTTCCTTCTGAACTGTCATAAACTCAGTCATCCAAATCGACATCGACCGCCCCCCAGAGACATAAGGAGACATCTTCGTAAGCACTACGATAAGATCTGGCACCACATCTCTTTGCCGTTTGATCAGTACTCAGCCACCTGAATTAGCTGAAGAGGAGCGTGTACTTCCGAAGGAGACTAGAGTCATACTAGCACAACTTCGCTCTCGATATTGTAATAGGTTAAACTCTTACTTATCCAGACTGAACCCCAAACATACCAAACACATGCCCTGCATGTGGTATGTCCCCTCATGATACCAAACATCTCTTCTCCTGTTCAGCCGAACCTACTCTTCTTACAACTACATCACTCTGGTCCAACCCTGTGGAAACTGCTCGTTTCCTCGGACTTCCCTTAGAAGAGCCTGATGACAATTTAGAGTGATCGAGCCCATTGGGCAGGGCGAAGCACTGTTAACAACAACAACAACATGAATTTATTTATTGGTTTTTTTGGAAGATTTATGTGAAAACTATAAGCTATATGTCTGCTAACCATGTTTAAATAATAAATACTTATCCAAAGCATTTACTATATGTATCCGTCTTTCATTATTTAATCCCTTAAACTGTTTTATAACAACCATGCAACTTTTGTAAAAAGGGGAGAATGCCACAAAAAATAAAGCGCGTGAGCAGAAATTACATTTGTACTCATAATGTTTGACGGAATTCAAACACATTGCGCAGATCGGATAGTAGCAACATAGAAGTCATAATCCAATAATACAGGTCGTGTTAATAGACCAGCTGATTTTTACTTTTGTCTCGATTTTTGACATTACACTCATTTCTCAGTACGATTTTGACGTTAAACTCGCAAATTACAAAAAAAAAAATACATGGAAAACATGTTTGTCGAGCTGCTACAACCTGTTGTAGTTGGATCATGATAGAAGTATTACATATTAGTGTCTTTCCAATCAGCTATCCAGATCAGTATCACGATCAAGATCTCACGGGAACGATACGGATCAGTTTTATTAGAGTTGTTTGTGTATATATGTGTGTTTATATATGTATGTCTGTGCTACCAAGCAAATAACGAAACAAAGCTTTCTATACGGATCCGAAATTGACTCACATAAATATCAAGATCACAACGTTGTTGTTGCATTTGCATGCAAAATTTCCATCTGGATCTGGATCACTCCTGATTTGAGCACGCTTACTGTGACGAATTCTCGAAGGGTCGGTGTTATTTATTGATACCTCGTCTTTTCCTTGTATTCGCAAACATGCCTCTCTTCCTCTTCCAACACGCTCGCATCCATAAGAGTAGCCAAGGCGAATTCATATACCTGGTGATGGCATAGAAACAGCTGATTGCTTGTTCTCATATTTGTACCTCAGAATGACAGTACAAGAAAATGGGAAACGATTTGTTAACATTCACCAAGGTTGTCCCTTTATATTCTCTTTGACTTTGACATTTTGAGTTACAAACATCTGAGGCGAATCAGGGCGAATATGGCTGAATTCGCATTGCTATCACCATCTGTAGATTCGCCTTGAGAGTATCCACTGATATCCCTGTTGTGTTTAACTAGTAGGAAAAGTGTTATGGAGTTAGGGATGGTACATGTAAGTCACTCATTCAAAAATCGGTTCAGTATTTTGAGATATATTCACGATTCTAAAATTTAAAATTTACACTTTCACCGCCCCCTCTCCCCGCCTCTAACTTCTATAATTTTCATTTGCGCAAAAAATTATAAAGGGTGTTTTTTTTAGGGGTATAGAACTTCGAATTGAAATAAAACACAAGAAAATCGTTTTAAGGTCTATCAATTTGGCTTTATTGGAAGGATAATTTTATTCCATTAATGCTTAAATATGATTTCGGGCATGTGGCCGCCGCGGCTGTCTCGAATAAAGCCAATTCTACAGGTCCAATTTTCAACCACTTTTTCGAGCATATGGGGCCGTATGTCGGCAATAACGCCACGAATGTTGGCTTCCAATTCCCCTAACGTTTCTGGTTTGTTGGTGTAGACGAGCGACTTCACATATCCCCAAAGAAAATAATCCAATGGTGTCAAATCACACGACCTTGGTGGCCAATTGACAGGTCCATTCCGCGAAATTATGCGCTCATCGAATGTTTCCTTCAATAAATCGATTGTGACGTGCGCTGTGTGGCATGTAGCGCCGTCTTGTTGGAACCACAACTCATCCACATTCATGCCATCCAATTCGGGAACAAAATAGTCGGTTATCATGGCTCTATACCGGTCTCCATTAACGGTAGCTGCCTCTCCAGCATTATTGCGGAAGAAGTATGGCCCAATGACTCCACCAGCCCATAGAGCACACCAAACAGTCAGTTTTTGTGGATGTAATGGCGTTTCAAGGGTCTCATGTGGATTCTCTTCACTCCAAATGCGGCAATTTTGCTTGTTGACGTAGCCATTCAACCAAAAATGAGCCTCATCACTGAACAAAATTTTGCGATGAAAATCAGCATCGAAATCAATCTCATTTTCGGCCCATACACCAAAATCACGACGCATTGCATGGTCTCGCGGCTTTAATTCTTGCACAAGCTGGATCTTGTAAGGTCGCAAGCCAAGATCTTTGCGCAAAATCTTCCATAAAGTTGATGGACAAAGCTCCAATTGCTGTGCACGGTGGCGAATCGCTTCATTCGGGTCCTCTTCAACACTTTGCTCTACAGCGGCAATTGTTTCTTCGGTGCGCACTGTTCGACGTCTCTGCGGATGCGTATTATCACATAGAGTAAACGTAGTGCGAAAACGATCCATGGTTAACCGAATTAATTGCTCTGATGGACGATTATGTCGACCATAAAATGGACGGAGCTCACGGTAAACTTCGCGAACTGAACCATTATTTTCGAAATAAATTTGCACGATTTGCAAGCGTTGTTCTTTTGTCAACCTGTTCATGATGAAATGGCAAACCAAACTGAACATAAATGACATTAGAGTTGCCAGATTTGACCACAAAATGCCAGTTTTATCTCTATTCGAAAAACAAACCCGTAAAAAAAACACCCTGTATATACCGTTGAAATCAGGAAAAAGGGTGGACTCTGCCTTATACTTAGTTTTTGCCTTTGCGAAGAGTCTATATTCTGCACTTAGGCCGAAAAATGGGTAAATTTTGGTAAAATTTATTCTGGAATTAACAAAGTAAAAAGGCGGAAAGCATGTCATACAGGTAATATCGTCTCAACAGCTGATTAGATTTTTTTCATTTTAATTCTCGATAAACTGTCAAACTTGCCTGCAATCGGTTTGTTTACATTTTAACATGTGCTGTGTTTTTCTGATGTTTTACAGAAGCAATTTCCAATATGGCCGCCTTGCTATTACCTGTTTTAGGGCCAATTTCATAAGAGCCGGTAACTGCTAACCGGGGTTTAGGGCCACTTTCATAAAGACCGCCTAAGCCTAATCGGCGACTAATTTGACAGCCAACCGTACAAAATACGTCAATTAAACTCCGGTTAGCATAGTGGGCCTAAGGGCCGCTTTCATAAAAGCCGGTTAGTGCTTAATCGGCGTTTAATCGGTGATTTGGCTAAAAACCGTTTTCACAAAGACCGATTAGTACAAAGCGGCCGATTAACAGCCGATAAACTTTACCGGCGATGGATGGCCGATTATCTGTTAACCGAGCAAAAATTGACATTTGTCAGCTGTGGAGAAAAAAAATTTTATTTATATTTACACGAAAAACTTTGAATTTATTAACTAACTGCTACTTCGTTAGTGTTCCGTATTGTTTATGCTAGTTAATCATACCGAAAGGTTTTCGTTTTTTTATTTATAATAACTGTGGCCAAGTGAAACGTGTAACAACAAACGTAAATTATACAATAAAAATTAGGTAATTCTATACGACAGCACGTAACTGCTAATATACGTCCAAAAATCTCGGAAAGGTATCAAAAGACGCGTATTGATCTCTGTATCAGTAGTCCCAAAGCGGAAATTAAATAATCTATTTCAGTGAAAAGTTATTAGCAAAAAACCCAATAATGGCCAAGGTCCGATCCCAAACAGGGGGCTTAATCCAAGGTATTTATGTGCACAACACCTTTCTGCGTAGGCGGCCTTGGACCGCGCTTCAAAAAGTAACCCTTGTCCGGTCCAACACAGGCTACGCGGTCCACAATATCGTATTTCTGCGCAGAACACATTTCTGCACTTTTCCGCCGCGATTTCTTTCGGCCGCGATTTAAAAAAATAACCCTTCGCGGGTCCAACACCGGCTACGCGATCACCACATGGCAATGACGGAAAATGACTCGGTAGCTGTCGTAAACAAATACCTTCTAACCCATTATCATTTTGTCGAAAGAGAACATCACAGCGCAAAAAAACGATGAAGTTGGCCACATATTATTCATAATGGGCACAAGTTTTGAAAACTTTCAACGTAATGTTATAGAATGTAAACAAGGTGAGGTACGAGCAATAGGGTACAATGGTATGCCGCTTACTATAATGAAGTTCCTAGCTAATGAATCTACTTTTCAGTTGACGGCTCTTATTGTTCGAGTTGTGGTTCGGATAAAAAAATCAAGATGCAAAGGATTGTATTACAAGTATTCAAACCAATTAATATAACATTTTAACGTCTTCTTTGGATGGTTGTATACGTTAATATGATATAAGGGTTGGCTAGTTAGTGTGTGATAAAATTTGAGAACCCATGACATTCTTAAAACTAACACGAGATGAACAATGTTTTGTGACAGCATGCCAAGATAGTACGGTTCGCCTTATACACTGCGATACCGGGAGTTTGTTATCAGAGTATACAGGACATAAAGCTGAGGACCATCATATTGAATGCGGCATTATGGCGAATGATGCGCATATATTATCGGGGACAAGCGAATTAGTAAGTTTTAATTTGACATGAAATCCATCCAAAATACTAACTAAAAAGTATTTTCAGGTAGCAGCGGAGTTGTTAACTCACTGGATACTCACCCTTCTGACTATTTATAACAATGTCCCAGATGTACATATCATCGTGCATTCCCACAACAGTCGGTTTTATCGTACCGATTGAAGTGTGTTATGCGCAGAAATACTGGGGATCGCGTAGAAGGTGTTTGACCGGCTAAGGGCTATTTTTTTTAAGCGCGACCAAAGGCCGCCTATGCCGAAAGGTGTTCTGTACATAAATACTATGGAACAGGCCCCTAATTTGGGATCGAGCCTGGGACATTTTTTGGTTTTATGCCAATAACTTTTAAATTACTAAAAATATTGGGTTTCCGCCACCGGATTATGGTTCCCGGGACCGAGACGCGTTTCTGGGTACCAATATCGAGATTTTTAGTGCAGCTTTTGGAGTTGACGTTGGATGTAAAGGACTACCAAAATAGTTACGAAAATATTACTGCAATTAGCTCAAAATCAGACTGAGTTTGTGTAGAGGAAGAAGGTGTATTAGCCGCATAAACTTCATTTCAATATCTTTTTAAATTTAAATTAACGTATGAATATATATCTAAAGCATTTCAAAACCCAGTTGATATTCCTATCGTCAATAAATAATTTCTAAAGAAAACTTGAAATTTTTGGTGGTTTGTTGTTGTTTTTGGCGACAAAAACTCGCCGAAGGAAGTGGCACTCCGTGGCCAGATATGAATCCAGTACGCTCCGGTATGTCAGTATAGATTACAGCTGGGTATATAATGTTCGGTTCCACCCGAACTTCGACTTACTTGTTTTTAGGTACATTTTATAATATACTTTGTCTCAAGGTTTCATTTTGTAAAGCAAAAAACAAATTTTTATTTTTATTATATTTATTTCTTTTTTCGGCCTTTGTCTTCATATAAATATTCAATTCTTTTAAATAACTTAGTTTAAACTAAAATAAAAAAAAACGTCTTCCTAACTTTACTACTGCGAGGAAGCGTTGGTGTCGAGGAGAAAAAGAAAGTTTAGGAACAAAGTGATCGCGCTTTTGCTGCCCAGATGGGTGTCAAGCGTGGCTCATAAAACTTAAAGTAGAAATATGTACATTTGAAAAGGAAAGCCAGAAAGTCTCTAGCTGAAGAGCGAAGGGAATTGTATAAAACTAGTGGCGGACATTATCGGAGCTACACAGCCCCCAACTCATTACATTTACTTTTATTCCACATTTAGCTTAGCTCTCTTAAGCTGGATTTCAAGCCGCAGCAGCTCCATCTCGGCTTCGTGCTTTTCTTTGGCCCATTTGTGTCTTTCGGCCGACCTTTTGTTTTCTTCCTCCTAAAAATGTTGCTGTCCATCATTTGCGGGTTTTTGCCTTTCGCGTTGAGGGGCTAGCTTATAGGATACCTTTTTTTTGAGCTGCGCTGGATTCCAAACACTCCAATCGGTTACATTGGTCTAAAGAATTAAATTAATTAACTAAAGAAATAAGTAAATAACAAATATGATCTACCGTTTCTACGGCCTCGACTGCCTCAATTATAGGCTTCTGGTCACAACTCCTCATGGACTCCTCCAAAATTTCAGGGATGGTTTCATCCATTGCCACCTTCTATATTTCATATGAAATAACTGAGTAAAAATTAGCATTATTAGATACATTGTCGTTGTGCATGCAAACACACAAAGTCTTACCATCGCTGTCATAGCTGTTGGAAAACCCGGTTGCCGACTGGCCCATCAACGCTGCAAGTCGTTCTGTGTTGGGGTCTGTGTAGCTCCGGTATTGTCCGCCACCAGTTTTATACAATTCCCTTCGCTCTTCAGCTAGGGACTTTCCTGCTTTTCTTTTCAAATTTTCATATTTCTCCTTTACGTTTTTTGAGCCACGCTTGACATCCATCTGGGCCTCAAAAGCGCGATCAATTTGTTCCCAAACTTTCTTTTTTCTAATATTCTCATTATATTCTATGATTCTCAGCCAAGGATATTAGCAACGCTTCCTCCGCAGCTGTAAAGTTAGGAAGACGATGTTTTTTTGGTTTGCTGCCGTTTGCATTTCTCTTTTCTTTAATTACAACTAATGCAGGAAATTGGAACTTTTTGAAATTGTAAACAAAACGAAAATCACAATGCAACTTTTTGTTAATTATTTCACAATGATCGGTCTAATCGGCGATAAATTAACCAGGCTTTGGTGAAAACGAAATTGTCAATTCAGAAAATCAGCGGTTAAGCAATCACCGATTAGGAATAATTTAACCGATCTTTATGAAAGCGGCCCTCAGTATGCCAGGGCGGAAAGCGATAATTGACGTGCAAGTTCGATACTGAGCTCACTTAATCGATACCTGTACTTGTACTTGTACGAGATAATCAACTGCAAAAAACCTGGTACTTTTGCAGATAACTTGATAACTATTGTGACGAATTCGATTATTCCTTGATTATCAATCCTGGGTTCGATCACTATAAAGTCGAATAAACACACGCACAAATAATGTAAGTAATAGCTAGTTTTATTTACTAGTAATAAACGCAAAACAATTTTAAGAGTTTGGTAACTTTACAGTAGTTCACTGAACAACGCTTGAAAATAAACTGATCAACCTGCCTTGCTTGGTCACCGCCTTATATAGTCCAACAGGGTGCTTGCCTACGCACCGAGAACTTTCTTGGTTGTTCGCTTTTCGTGTTCTGGAAGGGTCGGTTTATTTATTGGCATCTCCTCTTTGCATCGTATTCGCAAACACTCGCGCCATCTCTCTTCCTCTTCCTAGTTATACGCTTGCATGCATAAGCGTAGCCATCGTTATCTCAGTTGTGTTAACTAGTGGTGGGAGTGTTATTGACTTAGGGATGGTACATGCTTGAGAATAATCGCCACACTGCCCTCCACCTAAGTCTGATCGTCCCGATCAGACACATTGCCGGAACCAAACGCAGCTAGCCTTTCCAAATGGACCACCTTCATCTTATTCCTTGGCCTTCCCATAGTTTGTATGCGATATACCACATCGTTGATCCGTTTTATGACTTTGTATGGGCCTTCCCAGTTACATTGTAGTTTTGGGGACAAACCTTTCTTACGCTGTGGGTTGTATAGCAGCACTAAATCTCCTTCTATAAAACCTTCCGAATTTATTGCTTTGTCGTACCTGGCCTTCATCTTATCGCTCATGATCTTAGTCCGTTGTCTCACAAGGTCGTGAATTTCTCTCATTTCTTCTTCCAAAACGCTAGTAGATTTCCGAGCATTTACTCCTGCATCAGCGTTTATCCCAAACTTCAAGTCAGCTGGCAATCGAAGATCATTCCCGAAAATTACCTTTGCAGGAGTCTGACCAGTTGTTTCATGTACTGCAGAGCGATATGCCATTAGGAATAAGGAGATGTGAGTATCCCAATCCTTCTGGAACTTATCCACTACTTTCCTCAGGTGCTCTTCCAAGGTTCTATTGAATCGTTCCACCATGCCATCTGACTGAGGATGTAGTGCAGTTGTTCGAGTTTTCCGAATGCCCAATGTCTTGCACATTTCCTGGAACACAGCTGATTCGAAATTTCTGCCTTGGTCAGAATGTATCTCCATCGGTGCACCAAACCGAGCTACCCAATTGTTAGTAAACACCTCTGCTATTGTTTCTGCCTCTTGATTTGGAATAGGGTACACTTCTGGCCATTTGCTGAAATAGTCCATAACCACTAGTACATATTTGTTTCCGAGTTTGCTAGTAGGAAATGGACCAGCTACATCCATGGCTATCCTCTCAAATGGCGCACCTGAGTTATACTGTTTCATTTGGCCATGGCTCCTTGATTTCGGTCCTTTAGCTTTGATACATACTTCACAGTTGGCAATCCACTCCGCGACCGATTGACGGCAACCAACCCAATAGAATCTTTGCTTGACTTTCTCCAAGGTCTTGGTGACTCCAAGGTGACCTCCGCTTGGACCGTTATGTAATTCATTGAGTACATCAGGGATTTTCTTCCTTGGGACGACTATCAGCTTTCGAACACATTGACCATCCTCACTCTCCCATATTCGATGCAAACAACCTGATTCTAATTGCAAACTATTCCACTGTGCCCAATATGACTTGGCAACAGGACTTTCTGCTGACATCTCCTCTCTTGATGGTCGCTCGTTTCGTTCGATTCCTTGCATCACACGTTTAAGATCTGGATCTTCGTGCTGACACCTCCTTAATTGATCCATGTCCCATTCGTCCGAAGATGTTATAGTCATGAGCCGCACATCTATAATGTCTTCCTTGGTTTCAGCTTTGGAACAATGCTTGCATTCCAAGTTACATGGTCTTCGTGACATTGCATCAGCATTTCCGTGGGTGCTACCTTTGCGATGCTCTATGGAAAAGTCATAATTTTGCAGTCGCTCTATCCACCGTGCCAATTGACCTTCCGGATTACGGAACTGTAAGAGCCATTTCAACGCTGCATGATCTGTCCTGACGTGGAATCGCTGCCCATAGAGATACTTGTGGAAATGCTTAACGCACTCTACCAATGCCAACAGTTCTCTCCGGGTTACACAATAGTTCCTTTCAGGCTTCCCAATTGTTCGGCTATAGTATGCAACTACCTTCTCCTGTTCATCAACAACCTGGGACAAAACACCTCCTATAGCATAACCACTCGCATCTGTATCCAGAATAAACTTTGAACCTGGAATTGGATATGCTAACATCGGGGCAGTGCATAGTCGTTCCTTCAATGTTTGAAAAGCCACCTCCTGTTCCTTCTTCCATTCAAAACTCATATTCTTCTTTGTAAGGTTGTTGTTGTTGTTGTTGTAGCGACTACTTAACCTGTCCAGGGTGTCACCCCCAACCAACACTGTCATCAGGCTCTTCTAACGGAAGTCCAAGAAACCTCGCGGCTTCAACAGGGGTGGACCAGAGTGAGATTGGAGTTAGAAGAGTGGGCTCAGTTGAGCAGAGGAACAGATGGTTAGTATCGTGGGGAGACACGCCGCATGCCGGGCAGACATTTGGCATGTCGGGGTTCAGTCTGGATAAGTAAGAGTTTAGTCTGTTACAATATCCAGAACGAAGTTGAGCCAGCGTGACTCTTGTCTCCCTGGGCAGTTCGCGTTCCTCGGCGGCAACAGGTGGAGCTTGTGCCTGTAGGACCACATTCACTGGACGAGACCTGACAAAGGAGTTCGACTCTACCCTGTCTAACCTGTCTTTGTAAGGTCGTGGAGACTACTAGCTACGCTGGCAAAATTTGGTACAAATCGCCGATAATACGTGCACAGCCCCAGGAAGCTCCGTAACTCATGCAAATTTCTCGGTCTTGGCCAATCTTTTACGGCTTCGATCTTTTCCTTAGCAGTGCAGATTCCCTCCGTAGTTACTTTGTGACCCAAATAACTTACTTCCTTTTTAAACAAGGAACACTTCTTGGGACTTAGTTTCAGACCAGCACCAGCTATTCTTTGGAAAACTTCCTCCAAGTTCTTTAGGTGTTCCTCAAAGCTTTTTCCCAACACGATGATGTCGTCGAGGTACACCAAACATGTTTGCCAGTGCAAACCTTTTAGTATCTGGTCCATGAGTCTCTCAAAAGTAGCTGGAGCATTGCATAGCCCGAAGGGCATTACCGTAAATTGCCAAAGCCCTTCTCCAACGCTGAAAGCCGTCTTCTCTTTATCTTCATCCTTTACCTCCACTTGCCAGTAGCCGCTTTTCAAATCCAGTGTGGAAAACCATTTCGTGCCAGATAACGAGTCCAGAGTATCGTCGATTCTTGGCAATGGATAACTATCCTTCTTCGTTACGTCGTTCAATTTCCGGTAATCCACACAGAACCTCATTTGTCCATCTTTCTTTTTCACTAGTACTACCGGTGAGCTCCATGGACTAGCTGATGGTTCGATCACGCCGCTGTCACTCATTTCCTGTATAATTTCTCTTACTACTTGGCGTTTGGCCAATGGAATACTACGAGGAGCTTGGCGGATGGGCCTTGCATCACCAGTATCAATTTGATGCTTCACAACTTTGGTCCGACCTGGTTTAGAACCATCCTTGTCAAATATGCTCGAGTACTTTGATAGAAGTTCCTTTGCCTTTTTCTGATGATCTTTTTCGAGGCCTGCCGTCCACGACGTGATATCATCTGAAAGATTAATCTTGATGGTAGAATCATTTTCCTGAAGCTGTTCACAATTGATAACTACCTCGACCTCTTGGCATTGTCCCAATATTGCTCCTTTAGAAAGTTTAATCGGCGATTTGAACTCATTAAGTACTCTTACCGGTACATGTCCATCTTGTTTTGTCATGGCCAGGGTTTTTCCTACTAATATGTTCGTCCTTGATTTGTTTGCTGCCTCGACAACCCACAATTTGTTTGTCCCATAATCTCCATCAATCTTTGCCCATATGATTGCTTCCGACTTCGGTGGAATTTGTTGGCTCTCCTCCACAAGCACTCGCTTACTAACGTATTTGTTTTCGTAACCATAATTTAATGGCACATCCATGTTCTGGTAATTCATAATCCTGTTTTGCATGTCGATCTTGATGCCTTGCTCGCTTAAGAAGTCCACACCAACTATGATTTCGTCAACAATATCTGCTACTATAAAACTGTGTAGAACGGCCACGTTCCCAATTACGATTTCACATGTTACTTCTCCTAGGACATGGGTGTCCTCACCAGTGGCCGTACGTAACTTTGCTCCATGCAATGGTCTCACCTCCTTGTTGACTAAATCAGATCGAATTATGGAATGCGATGCGCCTGTATCCACAGTTAGTAAGTGCTCTTTTCCATCCACATATGCAACAACAGTAACATTACTAGCTTTCCTTCCGATCTGTGAGACAGAGATTATGGGGCATTCAGTTGCGGGAGCCAGTCCACGCCCCTTTCGGCTGGCTCGATTTAGTTTAACGACTGATTTGGTTGGGAGGTTTGCTCATCTCCTTCAGCTTTGCGTTTTCGTCCACCTGAATTGCTGGGGTTACTGGAGCCAGAGCCGCAATAACGTGCTATGTGACCTGTTTTTCCGCACTTAAAGCATTTAATGGCACCATCACTTTTTTTCTGGACTCCGTTCAACGCTTCCAAAATTTTGTCTACCCAAGCCGGAGTGTCCACTTCTACGCGATGAGCCTTGTATGCAGGTTTACTCAAAAGCGAAGCTGTTTCCTGCGTCAGAGCATGCGATACCGTTTCAGAGAATGTCCGTTTGGGGTTTGCATATGTGGCCCGCTTCGTCTCTACATCGCGTATTCCATTTATAAAACTTTGGATTTTAACCCTCTCAGTGTACTCCACGGGTGCGTCCGCATTTGCTAGATGGGCCAACCTCTCGATGTCCGATGCAAATTCCTGCAAAGTCTCATTAAGTTTCTGGGATCGATTCTGTAGCTCTATTTGGTATATCTGCTTTCGATGTTCGCTACCATAGCGTCTCTCAACCGCACCCATCAATGCATCATAACTGTTCCTTTCGGACTCGGGAATAGTCTGTAAGATTTCTGCTGCAGGTCCCTTCAATGCCACGAATAGTGCTGCAACTTTATCTTCAGTGCACCAATTATTCACCGCAGCCGTCTTCTCAAATTGCAGCTTAAATACCTGGAATGGAACAGAACCATCAAAAGATGGGGTTTTTACCTTCGGGACACTCATTGAAGTAGTTGGACGATTCAGTTGTAACTCCTGGATACGACCTCTCAGTGCGTCTACTTCAGCATCGATTTTATTCTGTAGCTGTGCAATTTTCGCATCCTGCACTTCTAGCTGCGAAGACATTCGTGCCACCTGCATAGATATACGCTCCTCTTGTTCTTCCAATTTTGATGTTATACGTGTCTCCTGGTGTTCCATCTGAGATCTCACGTATGCCTTCTGTTCGTCTAGTTGAACTGAAATCTGAGATGCCATGCTAGTCTTCTGTTCTTCCAGCTGAGATGCCATGTGTGCCTTTTGTTCTTCCAACTGAGATGCCATGTGTGTCTTTTGTTCTTCCAACTGAGCTGAAATGCTAGATGACATCTGTGTCAATACAGTCAACAACGCGTTAGTGTCCACACTTGCGGCTGGAATTGTAGACTCCTTCTCTTCCATTTTTGTCGATGCTTCTTCCACAAGATGAAACACATGATCGTCAACGTTAATTCCTTCAGCTTCCATAGCCTCTCGCAATCGTGACTGTAGCTCGGATTTATTGCCTGTTGTATTCAATCCACGCTGTTGCAGCTCATTTTTGAGTTGCTGGATCTTCAGCTCATTCAACTTTGCCATGCCTTTGTTATCCTTGAAAACTCTCGGTATTTATTTAACAATATCACTTCTGACACCAATTGTGACGAATTCGATTATTCCTTGATTATCAATCCTGGGTTCGATCACTATAAAGTCGAATAAACACACGCACAAATAATGTAAGTAATAGCTAGTTTTATTTACTAGTAATAAACGCAAAACAATTTTAAGAGTTTGGTAACTTTACAGTAGTTCACTGAACAACGCTTGAAAATAAACTGATCAACCTGCCTTGCTTGGTCACCGCCTTATATAGTCCAACAGGGTGCTTGCCTACGCACCGAGAACTTTCTTGGTTGTTCGCTTTTCGTGTTCTGGAAGGGTCGGTTTATTTATTGGCATCTCCTCTTTGCATCGTATTCGCAAACACTCGCGCCATCTCTCTTCCTCTTCCTAGTTATACGCTTGCATGCATAAGCGTAGCCATCGTTATCTCAGTTGTGTTAACTAGTGGTGGGAGTGTTATTGACTTAGGGATGGTACATGCTTGAGAATAATCGCCACACTATATTACTCGTATCGAAACATCAGTATTCGTAGTTAGTCGTACTTACACTTGCAGCAGAATTAAATATATACATTTTTCATTGTAGCGTGTAAGAGCCTTTTTACATAAATCGAAACAAGCCATGCCTTCTTTGGAAGCCGCAAGTAGTAACAATGAACAACTGGTTCACAGCAGTGAGCAATCCAAACCATTGTCTGGACCGATAATTGGAATAATATATCCTCCGCCGGAAGTGAGAAGTATCCTTAGTAACATATATCGTTAGAAGAGAAAATTTGCATTTAGGGGAATAAGCTAAGGCGAAAATGCAGTATAGCTCCAACTCCCAATTTGAATAAATAAGCATGGGGATCGATAGATATTCAGGGCGATTTTAAATATCTACTCGGATTCATTTCCTTGCGAAATTTTTTATTCACCAGGAAAACTTCCGCCAATTATCTTTCGCTAGTAAAAGGTATCAAAAGACGCGTTTTGACCTTGGTAACAATCCGGAATCGGAAATTCGATATTTTATTTTTGTGAGGAGATCTTTGCAATCAAAGTTGAAGTCTTTCATTTTTATGTGGTTGTTGTAATCTCACATATTGGGGGTTCCGCAATGTGCAGAAGTGATTTTTTTTGCAGAAATACTGGGGATCGCATAGCCCGTGTTGGCAGGCTAAGGGTTATTGTTAAATAAATTAATGGTAATATTATACGACCGTACGTAACTGTTAAAACACGTCCAAAAATATCGGGAAAGGTATCAAAAGACTCGTTTTGACCTCGGTATCAATAATCCGAAAGCGGAAACTTGATTATATATTTCTGTCAAGAGATATTTGCAATCAAAGTTGAAAATTTTCTGTCATCATGTGGTTGTTGTAGACACAAATATAGGGAAAAGTGCAAAAGTGTATTCTGCGCGCAAATACTAAGGATCGCTTTGCCGGTTTTGGAGCGGCCTGCCTACGCAGAAAGGCGTTCTGTAAATAAATACCATGGATCAGGCACCCCATTTGGGATCGGACCTGGGCAATTTTTGGTATTTTGCCAATAACTTTTCACTGGAAAAAACATTTCTTTGCCGCTTTCGGAATATTGATACCGAGGTCAAAGCGCGTCTCTTGATACCTTGGACGTGTTTTAGAAGTTACGTACCGTTGTATAGAATTACCAAATTAATAAAAAAATTCACAGTATTGCCTTTGGAATGGTAGCAGAAGAAGAAACCGAAGATTTTGTAGCACAGGAACCTAAACAGAGGTCTATAAGACCTCGAAATCCATCGGACCCGACGGAATCGCCATGAAGATGACTAAACACCTATGCCACGAGGGACAGTTAATGGTAATTCATAATCCTGTTTTGCATGTCGATCTTGATGCCTTGCTCGCTTAAGAAGTCCACACCAACTATGATTTCGTCAACAATATCTGCTACTATAAAACTGTGTAGAACGGCCACGTTCCCAATTACGATTTCACATGTTACTTCTCCTAGGACATGGGTGTCCTCACCAGTGGCCGTACGTAACTTTGCTCCATGCAATGGTCTCACCTCCTTGTTGACTAAATCAGATCGAATTATGGAATGCGATGCGCCTGTATCCACAGTTAGTAAGTGCTCTTTTCCATCCACATATGCAACAACAGTAACATTACTAGCTTTCCTTCCGATCTGTGAGACAGAGATTATGGGGCATTCAGTTGCGGGAGCCAGTCCACGCCCCTTTCGGCTGGCTCGATTTAGTTTAACGACTGATTTGGTTGGGAGGTTTGCTCATCTCCTTCAGCTTTGCGTTTTCGTCCACCTGAATTGCTGGGGTTACTGGAGCCAGAGCCGCAATAACGTGCTATGTGACCTGTTTTTCCGCACTTAAAGCATTTAATGGCACCATCACTTTTTTTCTGTACTCCGTTCAACGCTTCCAAAATTTTGTCTACCCAAGCCGGAGTGTCCACTTCTACGCGATGAGCCTTGTATGCAGGTTTACTCAAAAGCGAAGCTGTTTCCTGCGTCAGAGCATGCGATACCGTTTCAGAGAATGTCCGTTTGGGGTTTGCATATGTGGCCCGCTTCGTCTCTACATCGCGTATTCCATTTATAAAACTTTGGATTTTAACCCTCTCAGTGTACTCCACGGGTGCGTCCGCATTTGCTAGATGGGCCAACCTCTCGATGTCCGATGCAAATTCCTGCAAAGTCTCATTAGGTTTCTGGGATCGATTCTGTAGCTCTATTTGGTATATCTGCTTTCGATGTTCGCTACCATAGCGTCTCTCAACCGCACCCATCAATGCATCATAACTGTTCCTTTCGGACTCGGGAATAGTCTGTAAGATTTCTGCTGCAGGTCCCTTCAATGCCACGAATAGTGCTGCAACTTTATCTTCAGTGCACCAATTATTCACCGCAGCCGTCTTCTCAAATTGCAGCTTAAATACCTGGAATGGAACAGAACCATCAAAAGATGGGGTTTTTACCTTCGGGACACTCATTGAAGTAGTTGGACGATTCAGTTGTAACTCCTGGATACGACCTCTCAGTGCGTCTACTTCACCATCGATTTTATTCTGTAGCTGTGCAATTTTCGCATCCTGCACTTCTAGCTGCGAAGACATTCGTGCCACCTGCATAGATATACGCTCCTCTTGTTCTTCCAATTTTGATGTTATACGTGTCTCCTGGTGTTCCATCTGAGATCTCACGTATGCCTTCTGTTCGTCTAGTTGAACTGAAATCTGAGATGCCATGCTAGTCTTCTGTTCTTCCAGCTGAGATGCCATGTGTGCCTTTTGTTCTTCCAACTGAGATGCCATGTGTGTCTTTTGTTCTTCCAACTGAGCTGAAATGCTAGATGACATCTGTGTCAATACAGTCAACAACGCGTTAGTGTCCACACTTGCGGCTGGAATTGTAGACTCCTTCTCTTCCATTTTTGTCGATGCTTCTTCCACAAGATGAAACACATGATCGTCAACGTTAATTCCTTCAGCTTCCATAGCCTCTCGCAATCGTGACTGTAGCTCGGATTTATTGCCTGTTGTATTCAATCCACGCTGTTGCAGCTCATTTTTGAGTTGCTGGATCTTCAGCTCATTCAACTTTGCCATGCCTTTGTTATCCTTGAAAACTCTCGGTATTTATTTAACAATATCACTTCTGACACCAATTGTGACGAATTCGATTATTCCTTGATTATCAATCCTGGGTTCGATCACTATAAAGTCGAATAAACACACGCACAAATAATGTAAGTAATAGCTAGTTTTATTTACTAGTAATAAACGCAAAACAATTTTAAGAGTTTGGTAACTTTACAGTAGTTCACTGAACAACGCTTGAAAATAAACTGATCAACCTGCCTTGCTTGGTCACCGCCTTATATAGTCCAACAGGGTGCTTGCCTACGCACCGAGAACTTTCTTGGTTGTTCGCTTTTCGTGTTCTGGAAGGGTCGGTTTATTTATTGGCATCTCCTCTTTGCATCGTATTCGCAAACACTCGCGCCATCTCTCTTCCTCTTCCTAGTTATACGCTTGCATGCATAAGCGTAGCCATCGTTATCTCAGTTGTGTTAACTAGTGGTGGGAGTGTTATTGACTTAGGGATGGTACATGCTTGAGAATAATCGCCACACTATATTACTCGTATCGAAACATCAGTATTCGTAGTTAGTCGTACTTACACTTGCAGCAGAATTAAATATATACATTTTTCATTGTAGCGTGTAAGAGCCTTTTTACATAAATCGAAACAAGCCATGCCTTCTTTGGAAGCCGCAAGTAGTAACAATGAACAACTGGTTCACAGCAGTGAGCAATCCAAACCATTGTCTGGACCGATAATTGGAATAATATATCCTCCGCCGGAAGTGAGAAGTATCCTTAGTAACATATATCGTTAGAAGAGAAAATTTGCATTTAGGGGAATAAGCTAAGGCGAAAATGCAGTATAGCTCCAACTCCCAATTTGAATAAATAAGCATGGGGATCGATAGATATTCAGGGCGATTTTAAATATCTACTCGGATTCATTTCCTTGCGAAATTTTTTATTCACCAGGAAAACTTCCGCCAATTATCTTTCGCTAGTAAAAGGTATCAAAAGACGCGTTTTGACCTTGGTAACAATCCGGAATCGGAAATTCGATATTTTATTTTTGTGAGGAGATCTTTGCAATCAAAGTTGAAGTCTTTCATTTTTATGTGGTTGTTGTAATCTCACATATTGGGGGTTCCGCAATGTGCAGAAGTGATTTTTTTTGCAGAAATACTGGGGATCGCATAGCCCGTGTTGGCAGGCTAAGGGTTATTGTTAAATAAATTAATGGTAATATTATACGACCGTACGTAACTGTTAAAACACGTCCAAAAATATCGGGAAAGGTATCAAAAGACTCGTTTTGACCTCGGTATCAATAATCCGAAAGCGGAAACTTGATTATATATTTCTGTCAAGAGATATTTGCAATCAAAGTTGAAAATTTTCTGTCATCATGTGGTTGTTGTAGACACAAATATAGGGAAAAGTGCAAAAGTGTATTCTGCGCGCAAATACTAAGGATCGCTTTGCCGGTTTTGGAGCGGCCTGCCTACGCAGAAAGGCGTTCTGTAAATAAATACCATGGATCAGGCACCCCATTTGGGATCGGACCTGGGCAATTTTTGGTATTTTGCCAATAACTTTTCACTGGAAAAAACATTTCTTTGCCGCTTTCGGAATATTGATACCGAGGTCAAAGCGCGTCTCTTGATACCTTGGACGTGTTTTAGAAGTTACGTACCGTTGTATAGAATTACCAAATTAATAAAAAAATTCACAGTATTGCCTTTGGAATGGTAGCAGAAGAAGAAACCGAAGATTTTGTAGCACAGGAACCTAAACAGAGGTCTATAAGACCTCGAAATCCATCGGACCCGACGGAATCGCCATGAAGATGACTAAACACCTATGCCACGAGGGACAGTTATTTAGCGGCTCTTTTCAACCTCTCTAACTACTTTCGTCATACCTGAGATATGGAAACAGGCGATTGTAGTTCCCCTACTAAAACCAAATTGCAAACCTAAAATTGGCCGATCACCAACATAGATTCCGCAAATCTCACAGCACCGCACATCCGCTTTGATTGCCATTGCCATGTCGCACTCCTTCGAGACCTGGAAGATACAGCGCTCCCTGCCGGCCTTAAAAGGTGGACGGCTAATTACCTCAATAGTCGACAGGCATCAGCCAAATTCAGGAACAAGAAATCCAAGCCACGAAGAATAAAACACGGTGTGCCGCAAGGTGGTCTCTCCCCTTTTGTTTAATTTCTATATTTCGAGACTTCCCCCCCACCAGAGGGAGTCTCTATTGTTTCCTACGCTGACGACTGCACGATAATGGCCTCGGGCAAGGGTCCCTCCATTGACGAAGTCTGTACTAGAATCAACAGTTACCTCCGTTGTTGTTGTTGTTAACAGGGCTTCGCCCTGCCCCAGATTGGACAGGGTTACACTGAAATAACAGCCCTTGGCCGGGTGAAAAAACCCGGGTCATTCCGGTGCGATAGAACCGGCTCCGTGACCTTTCCAGCTTCTTCACCGAGCGAAATCTAACCCTATATCCGACTACATCGACGGCACCGCCATCAGAACTGCTACGGGATGTCTGCTTATGTCATCTGAGTCACCGCCATCAAGAGGCAAAATTGCTCAATGTTAAAGAGCACGCGGAACTCTTGAGTAGGCAGTTCCTTCTGAACTGTCATAAACCCAGTCATCCAAATCGACATCTACCGGATCATTCCCACAACAGCCAGTTCTATCGCACCGGAATGACCCGGGTTTTTTTTTACCCCGCCAAGGGCTGTTATTTCAGTGTAACCCTGTCCAATCTGTCCTGTCCCACCCTTAAATTGTCATCCTCGGAGCAAACCCTGGCAGCTGGGTTGCTCCATTGTCTCTTGTTACGGGCTGGGGTCGAACCCAATCCTGGACCAAGAGATTGGATCTGCTGCGTTTGCTGGAAGAAAATTTATATTAAACGATCGTATTCGGTACAATGCGCCAAGTGTAAGAGATGGTTACATAAATATGGATGTTCAGGGCTAAGTCCTGCCATCCACAGACCCCGTACTTTCTTTAGTACTTTTGAGGCACCTTGCTGAACACCACCTTCTAGTACCTTTCACTACGTGCACCGTTTGTCGGCAAAGATTATATACGCCTGCGACATCGGTCTAGTGCAACAATTGCCTTGGCCTGTGTCACAGCCTTATGTGCTCTAGCGAGAGATTAAAGAGAGCCGCTAAATAACTCTGTCCTTCGTGGCCAAGGTGTTTGGTCATCTTCATGGCGATTCCGTCGGGTCCGATGGATTTTGAGGGTTTGGCCTTGTTGTTGTTGTTGTTGTTAACAGTGCTTCGCCCTCCCCAATGGGCTCGATCACTCTAAATTGTCATCAGGCTCTTCTAACGGAAGTCCGAGGAAACGCGCAGTTTCCACAGGGTTGGACCAGAGTGATGTGGGTGTTAGAAGAGTGGGTTCAACTGAACAAGAAAAGAGATGTATGGTATCATGAGGGGTCATACCACATGCAGGGCATGTATTTGGTATATTGGGGTTCAGTCTGGATAAGTAAGAGTTTAACCTATTACAATATCCAGAGCGAAGTTGTGCTAGTATGACTCTAGTCTCCCTCGGAAGTACACGCTCCTCTTCAGCCAATTCAGGTGGTTGAGTATTAATAACGGGATTCACAGGCCGAGATCTGAGGGATCTGTCTACCGACTCAGTGTGGAGGTCATTTAGAGCCCGTCTATGGTTCCGCAAACGGCAAAGAGATATGATGCCGGATCTCATCGTAATGCTTACGGAGATGTCTCCTTATGTCTCTGGGGGGCGGTGCTACATCCAAAAGATGTCGGTTTGGATGACTAGGTTTATGACAGTTCAGAAGGAACTGTCTACTCAAGAGTTCCGCGTGCTCTTGAACATTGAGCAATTTTGCCTCTTGATGGAGGTGAGACTCAGATGACATAAGCAGGCATCCCGTAGCAGTTCAGTTGGCGCAGCATAGTCAATAACCGGCCGGCCAATAGCCTTATATGTAGCAAGCAATGTTTCTTTGTATTTTCCCCAAGTACTGCCGGCCAGTGACTTGAGGATCTTATTGCGGCTCTGTACCTTTGAGGCTTTGCGGTGGCATGACCAGCGAAGGTGAGGCCGTTGTCAAATGTCACACCCAAGATTTTTGGGTGGTTGACAGTAGGTAGAGGTACTCCATCTACGTGGACATTTAACTCTCGCCCCATCTGCGCATTCCATGTAGTGAACGTCGTAGATTTAGTCGGAGACAGGGTCAGATTACGCTCGGTGAAGAAGCTGGAAAGGTCATGGAGGTAACTGTTGATTCTAATACAGAGTTCATCAATGGAGGGACCCTTGCCCGAGGCCATTATCGTGCAGTCCTCAGCGTAGGAAATAATGGTGACTCCCCTGGTGGGGGGGGGGGGGGAAGTCTCGAATTATAGAAATTAAACAAGAGGGGAGAGAGAACACCACCTTGCGGCACCCCTTGTTTTATTCTTCGTGGTCTTGACTGTTGCCTGTCGACCATTGAGGTAATTAGCGGTCCACCTCTTAAGGCCGGCAGGGAGCGGTGTCTCATCCAGATCTCGGAGGAGAGTGCCGTGATTGACCGTGTCAAATGCATTTGACAGATCAAGTGCCACGAGAACCGTCCTATGGTTTGGTGGATTTTGATTCAAACCGTTGTTAATCTGCGTTGTAATAGCGTTCAAAGCGGATGTCGTGCTGTGATTTTTGCGAAAACCATGTTGATGATCGCCCAATTTTAGATTTGTAACGAAGTAAGGAAGCAGAATGGACTCTAGCAATTTCGCTACCGGCGAAAGGAGGGATATCGGACGATAAGACTCTCCTAGGTTCGCCGGCTTCCCTGGTTTTAATAGGGGAACTACAATCGCTTGTTTCCATATCTCAGGTATAACGAAGGCAGTTAGAGAGAGATTGAAGAGAGCCGCTAAATAATTCTGTCCTTCATGGCCAAGGTGTTTGATCATCTTCATGGCAATTCCGTCGGGTCCGATGGATTTTGAGGGTTTGGCCTTCATTATGGCTTCCTTAACCTCTGCGGCTGAGACGGCAATGGGCGCAGTAGAGTGTTTGTGTTTGCGCGCACGTCGGAAGGCTCTTCTCTTAGTCCTATCCGCTGGTGGATGCATTAAAAACAGCCGGCAAAAGGAGCTCGCGCATTTCCTGGCGTCCGATTTGACACTGTCGCCGAAAGCAATGGCGACCTTGTCTTTGTGTTTGGTCGGATTGGATAGGGCCTTGATAGTCGACCATAATTTTCCGACTCCGCCGGAGAGGTTGCATGTCTCAAGGTGTTGTTTCCACTTGGTCAGCTTGTGTTCGTTGACAATCCTACGGATTTCCGCATTGAGATCTTTTATTCTGGGATCTGCGGGATTGATGAGTCTCACTTAGTCACGTTCTCTTGCCATCGCCGCAGCTTCTGCCGGGAAATTCGGACGAATTTCTGGTATTCTGCCAGCAGGAATAAAGCGGCATGACGCTGACACAATGATCTTGCGAAACTCTCTTTGGCCTTTGCGTACGTCCGTAGGAGTGGGTAAGGCAGCGAAGGAGCGCTCTGTATATTCAGTAAAGCCGTCCCAGTCCGCTTTGGTGAAGTTGATGTGTGTTATTTTATCAGTCGTTATGAAGTCGGTCGGTCGTTCAACAGAGAGTAAGATGGGTAGGTGGTCATTCCCACAACAGCCGGTTCTACGTACCGGAATGACTCGGATTTTTACATCCGACCAAGGGCTGTTATTTCGACTCTACCCTGTCTGACCTGTCACCTTTTCCACTAATACTGTCATCCTCCGAGCAGCTCCTTGCAGCAGGGCTGCTCAAAACTCTCCTGCTCCGGGCTAGGGTTGAATCCAACCCGGGTACAGGAGAATGGATCTGCTGCGTCTGCTGGTAGAAGATTTACGTTAAGCGTTCACACTCCGTCCAATGCAATTCTTGTAAAAGATGGTTGCACAAAACCAGGTGCTCCGGGCTAAATCCCTCCACACATAGGCCTCCTAGTTTCTACAAAACTTTCGTGGCCCCTTGCTGTTCACGCCCTAGGACGGCCCGTGGCCCACGACGATCTAGTATCGCACCGTCACAAGCTCCTGAAATAGTCTCCACTACTAATAACGCCCAGCAAGTAGTGTGTAGCTCCCGCTGCCGCTCACGCCCACAGGCGCCAACACCTCACACAGCCGCTCACAGCTACTTCTTACGTAGCACCTCTGTCTCAGATGTGAGCAATGCCGAGCGACAGCCCACCCCCCTCCCACTTTCAACTTCCCCTTCTTCTTCCAGCACTAGCACAAATGTAAGTCAAAGCCACCAGTTCCTGGTCCCTTACACCTTGTGCTCTGTTTGTCGGCTGAGACTATATACACCTGCGACATCAGTCAAATGCAATTCTTGCCTTGGCCTGTGTCACTTGCTTATATGTATGTTCTCAACTTGGAAACAGGAACCTATGGACTGATACGTACGTTGCACCATGTTGTCGACCTACGCAACCTACAACGTCGACCGATTCGCCACCTTCTGGTGCCTCGGATCCCTCGTCTTCTAGAGTGCGACGCAGTGTGCGACCCAGCCTGCTTCCACCAAGGCATACGCACCAGTCCCTGACTCCCAGCGTGAACACTTCTCCCCCTTCGCACTTTCGCGTCCTACAGTTAAACTGCAACGGCCTAACCGGGAAAGTGTGAAATAGTGAACTTCATGAAGCGACAGAACATCAAGATCGCTGCCATTCAGGAGACGAAGTTAAACGCCCGATCAAATCTTCGGACTTGTGACGGCTACAACATCCACCGACGTGATCGAGAGAGAGGTTGTTGTTGTTGTTGTTGTTGTTAACAGTGCTTCGCCCTGCCCCAGATTGGACAGGGTTACACTGAAATAACAGCCCTTGGCCGGGTGAAAAAACCCGGGTCATTCCGGTGCGATAGAACCGGCTGTTGTGGGAACCGGCTGAGAGAGAGGTCTTGGGGGCGGGCTCGCCTTCATCACACACCAATCCGTGCAATATCGTCCATTTGAGCTCGAGGGACAACCTCCTGGAACGTCAAGGAATGGTTGTCCGGACGGGCGACGTCGACCTCGAAATCATTAACATCTATATACCTCCTGCCACCTGCTGTCCGAGAGATTACCACCCTGACATCAGTGCGTTACTCAGAGGCGATAATCGTGTAATCCTCGGAGACTTCAACGCACACCACGATCTTTGGCACTCAAGCCTACAGGCCGATGGCAGGGGACAGGAATTGACTGAACAAATAGACGATTCGACGTTTTGCACTGTGAACGGGGACGCCCCCACGAGAGTTGCGGTAAGTTGTTCCAGTTCGCCAGACCTCACAATTGTCAGCGCAGGTCTCATAAACTGCGTTGAATGGCGACCAATGCTTACTCTTGCATCTGACCATTTGCCGATAATCCTCTCAATCGATGTTGTTGTTGTTGTTGTTAACAGTGCTTCGCCCTGCCCAATGGGCTCGATCACTCTAAATTGTCATCAGGCTCTTCTAACGGAAGTCCGAGGAAATGCGCAGTTTCCACAGGGTTGGACCAGAGTGATGTGGGTGTTAGAAGAGTGGGTTCAACTGAACAGGAAAAGAGATGTATGGTATCATGAGGGGTCATACCACATGCAGGGCATGTATTTGGTATGTTGGGGTTCAGTCTGCATAAGTAAGAGTTTAACCTATTACAATATCCAGAGCGAAGTTGTGCTAGTATGACTCTAGTCTCCCTCGGAAGTACACGCTCCTCTTCAGCCAATTCAGGTGGTTGAGTATTAATAACGGGATTCACAGGCCGAGATCTGAGGGATCTGTCTACCGACTCAGTGTGGAGGTCATTTAGAGCCCGTCTATGGTTCCGCAGATCAAACGGCAAAGAGATATGATGCCGGATCTCATCGTAATGCTTACGGAGATGTCTCCTTATGTCTCTGGGGGGCGGTGCTACATCCAAAAGATGTCGGTTTGGATGACTAGGTTTATGACAGTTCAGAAGGAACTGTCTACTCAAGAGTTCCGCGTGCTCTTGAACATTGAGCAATTTTGCCTCTTGATGGAGGTGAGACTCAGATGACATAAGCAGGCATCCCGTAGCAGTTCAGTTGGTGTCAGAAAGGTTGGGCGACCATATAGGCGCAGCATAGTCAATAACCGGCCGGCCAATAGCCTTATATGTAGCAAGAAATGTTTCTTTGTCTTTTCCCCAAGTACTGCCGGCCAGTGACTTGAGGATCTTATTGCGCGTTGAAGTCGCCTAGGATTAGACGGTTATCGCCCCTTAGCAACGCACTAATGTCGGGATGATAATCTCTAGGACAACACGTGACAGGAGGAATATAGATGTTTATGATTTGCAGGTCGGCGTCTCCTGACCAGACTGCTATGCCTTGGCATTCTTAGGTAGAGTCCCTGGGGTCGACGTTAGGGGAAAATAGATTATATTGTACATAGTGATGTGTAATGAACGCGAGGCCACCCCAAAGACCGCTGGGACGGTCTTTTCGATGTACATTATACCCATCACAAGTTCGTAAGTCCGATCTCGTGTTCAGTTTTGTCTCTTGTAGCGATTTTGATGTTGTGCGTCTTCATAAAGTCAGTTATCTCCGCGATCTTTCCAGCTAATCAGTTAGAGTTCAGCTGTAAAAATTTTGAAGTGTGTAGGAGGGGAGGCGGGGGACATACTAGGCGTGAGGGACGAATGCGTTTGCCCAGGTGGAGGTAGGCTAAGGCCTAAACTATGTCGCAGTCTAGAGTTGACGGCCATGGCAGATGTTGTCTGGCGTGGAAGGCGGCTGTGTACTGCAACAGGGGGCTATGAACGAATCCGTCCAAAGGTTACCGTTTGCGAGCCCAGAGCACATAAGGGTGTGACACAGGCCAAGGCAATTGTTGCACTTGACCGATGTCGCAGGCGTATATAATCTTTGCCGACAAACGGTGCACGTAGTGAAAGGTACTAGGAGGTGGTGTTCCTGACCCACGTGCAGGCTGGAAGCAGGGGGGGGGCATTAGGGGCAGAGACAGAGGGGACTGACGTTCGGCGATGCTCATATATGACCTATTCCGGAGGGGATAGGAGTGTTGAGCGGCCGTGTGAGATGGAGACGCTGGTGTGCGTGAGCGACAGTCGGGAGTGGGTGAGGCAGGGATGGCAGTGGTGCTGCCAGTCGTATAGACTGAGCCACTATTGTGACTATTGGAAGTAGGTAGAAGCGGTAAGGGAGTGCCAGAGCGGCGACTACCGCGGGACGTCCTTGGACGTGTAAAGCAAGGTGCCACAAAAGTACTAAAGAAAGTACGGGGTCTGTGGATGGCAGGGTTAAGCCCTGAACATCCAGATTAATGTAACCATCTCTTCCACTTGGCGCATTGTACCGAATCTCTCTATCTCTATGGCGCGATATACAACAGGTATATCATCATAAACCTCCTAAGAGATTTTTGCGCCAAGCTTCTCTTCCAATTTGTGGTGTGCCGATTTCAATTTTCCCTACAAATTGGTGGGACCTACAGTTTTTTGCCGACTCCGAACGGCATCTACAAAGGAGACGAATTTTTACTGAGAAGCCTGTCATGGCAGAAATACACTCGGAGAGTTTGCCAAACCACTGCCGAGGGGCGACCCCGTTTGGACCTTCGGTGTGGTAGGCCGGCAACACTACCTTCACACCATGGCGGCCGCCGTACCGAATACGACCGTTTAATATAGATTTTCTTCCAGCAAACGCAGCAGATCCAGTCTCTTGGTCCAGGATTGGGTTCGACCCCAGCCCGTAACAAGAGACAATGGAGCAACCCAGCTGCAAGGGTTTGCTCCGAGGATGACAATTTAAGGGTGGGACGGGACAGATTGGACAGGGTTACACTGAAATAACAGCCCTTGGCCGGGTAAAAAAACCCGGGTCATTCCGGTGCGATAGAACCGGCTGTTGTGGGGTGCCGCAAGGTGGTGTTCTCTCTCCCCTTTTGTTTAATTTCTATATTTCGAGACTTCCCCCCCCCCCCCCCCACCAGAGGGAGTCTCCATTGTTTCCTACGCTGACGACTGCACGATAATGGCCTCGGGCAAGGGTCCCTCCATTGATGAACTCTGTATTAGAATCAACAGGTACCTCCATGACCTTTCCAGCTTCTTCACCGAGCGTAATCTGACCCTATCTCCGACTAAATCGACGGCGACCCTGTTTACTACATGGAATGCGCAGATGGGGCAAGAGTTAAATGTCCACGTAGACGGAGTACCTCTACCTACTGTCAACCACCCAAAAATCTTGGGTGTGACATTTGACAACGGCCTCACCTTCGCTGTTCATGCCGCCGCAATAGCTTCAAAGGTACAGAGCCGCAATAAGATCCTCAAGTCACTGGCCGGCAGTACTTGGAAAAAAGACAAAGAAACATTGCTTGCTACATATAAGGCTATTGGCCGGCCGCTTATAATGACTATGCTGCGCCTATATGGTCGCCCAATCTTTCTGACACCAACTGGAGGATATTGCAAGTCTGCCAAAACACCGCCATCAGAACTGCTACGGGATGCCTGCTTATGTCATCTGAGTCTCACCTTCATCAAGAGGCAAAATTGCTCAATGTTCAAGAGCACGCGGAACTCTTGAGTAGACAGTTCCTTCTGAACTGTCATAAACCTAGTCATCCAAACCGACATCTTTTGGATGTAGCACCGCCCCCCAGAGACATAAGGAGACATCTCCGTAAGCATTACGATGAGATCCGGCATCATATCTCTTTGCCGTTTGATCTGCGGAACCATAGACGGCCACTAAATGACCTCCACACCGAGTTGGTAGACAGATCTCTCAGATCTCGGCTTGTGAATCCTGTTATTAATACTCAACCACCTGAATTGGCTGAAGAGGAGCGTGTACTTCCGAGGGAGACTAGAGTCATACTGGCACAACTTCGCTCTGGATATTGTAATAGGTTAAACTCTTACTTATCCAGACTGAACCCCAACATACCAAATACATGCCCTGCATGTGGTATGACCCCTCATGATACCATGCATCTCTTCTCCTGTTCAGTTGAACCCACTCTTCTAACACCTACATCACTCTGGTCCAACCCTGTGGAAACTGCGCGTTTCCTCGGACTTCCGTTAGAAGAGCCTGATGACAATTTAGAGTGATCGAGCCCATTGGGCAGGGCGAAGCACTGTTAACAACAACAACCCCTTGTTTTATTCTTCGTGGTCTAGATTTCTTGTTCCTGAATTTGACTGATGCCTGTCGACCATTGAGGTAATTAGCGGTCCACCTCTTAAGGCCGGCAGGGAGCGGTGTCTCGTCCAGGTCTCGGAGGAGAGTGGCGTGATTGACCGTGTCGAATGCATTTGACAGATCAAGTGCCACGAGAACCGTCCTATGGTTTGGTGGATTTTGATTCAAACCGTTGTTAATCTGCGTTGTAATGGCGTTCAAAGCGGATGTCGTGCTGTGATTTTTGCGAAAACCATGTTGATGATCGGCCAATTTTAGATTTGTAACGAAGTAAGGAAGCAGAATGGACTCTAGCAATTTCGCTACCGGTGAAAGGAGGGATATCGGACGATAGGACTCTCCTAGGTTCGCCGGCTTCCCTGGTTTTAATAGGGGAACTACAATCGCTTGTTTCCATATCTCAGGTATAACGAAGGTAGTTAGAGAGAGATTGAAGAGAGCCGCTAAATAATTCTGTCCTTCATGGCCAAGGTGTTTGATCATCTTCATGGCAATTCCGTCGGGTCCGATGGATTTTGAGGGTTTGGCCTTCATTATGGCTTCCTTAACCTCTGCGGCTGAGACGGCAATGGGCGCAGTAGAGTGTTTGTGTTTGCGCGCGGAAGGCTCTTCTCTTAGTCCTATCCGCAGGTGGATGCATTATAAACAGCCGGCAAAAGGAGCTCGCGCATTTCCTAGCGTCCGATTTGACACTGTCGCCGAAAGCAATGGCGACCTTGTCTTTGTGTTTGGTCGGATTGGATAGGGCCTTGACAGTCGACCATAGTTTGCCGACTCCGCCGGAGAGGTTGCATGTCTCAAGGTGTTGTTTCCACTTGGTCAGCTTTTGTTCGTTGACAATCCTACGGATTTCAGCATTGAGATCTTTTATTCTGGGATCTGCGGGATTGATAAGTCTCACTTGGTCACGTTCTCTTGCCATCGCCGCAGCTTCTGCCGGGAAATTCGGACGAATTTCTGGTATTCTGCCAGCAGGAATAAAGCGGCTTGAGGCTGAATCGATGATCTTGCGAAACTCTCGTTCGCCTTTGCGTACGTCCGTTGGAGTGGGTAAGGCAGCGAAGGAGCGCTCTGTATATTCAGTAAAGCGGTCCCAGTCCGCTTTGGTGAAGTTGATGTATGTTATTTTATCAGTCGTTATGAAGTCGGTCGGTCGTTCAACAGAGAGTAAGATGGGTAGGTGGTCTGAAGCTAATGTAAGCATCGGTCGCCAGATGACAAAGTTAATAAGGCCCGCGCTCGTTATGGAGATGTCTGGCGAGCTGTGACAGTTACCTGCCACCCTGGTGGGGGCATCTCCATTGACTGTACAGAATGCTGAGTTATCTATTTGGTCTGCAATTGCCTGTCCTCTACTGTCTGCTGGCAAGTTGGAGTGCCAGAGATCGTGATGTGCGTTGAAGTCGCCTAGGATTAGGCGGTTATCGCCCCTTAGCAACGCACTAATGTCGGGATGATAATCTCTAGGACAACACTTGACAGGAGGAATATAGATGTTTATGATTTGCAGGTCGGCGTCTCCTGACCGGACTGCTATGCCTTGGCATTCTAAGGTAGAGTCCCTGGGGTCGACGTCAGGGGAAAATAGATTGTATTGTACAGAGTGATGTGTAATGAACGCAAGGCCACCCCCAAGACCGCTGGGACCGTCTTTACGATGTACATTATACCCATCACAAGTTCGTAAGTCCGATCTCGTGTTCAGTTTTGTCTCTTGTATCGCGGCGATTTTGATGTTATGCGTCTTCATAAAGTCAGTTATCTCCGCGATCTTTCCAGCTAATCCGTTACAGTTCAGCTGCAGAATTTTGAAGTGTGTAGGAGGGGAGGCGGGGGACATACTAGGCGTGAGGGACGGATGCGTTTGCCTAGGTGGAGGTAGGCTAAGGCCTAAACTATGTCGCCGTCTAGAGTTGACAGCGCCATGGCCGATGTTGTCTGGCGTGGAGGGCGGCTGTGTACTGCAACAGGGGGCTATGAACGAATCCGTCCAAAGGTTGCCGTTTGCGAGCCCAGAGCACATAAGGGTGTGACACAGGCCAAGGCAACTGTTGCACTTGACCGATGTCGCAGGCGTATACAATCTTTGCCGACAAACGGTGCACGTAGTGAAAGGTACTAGGAGGTGGTGTTCCTGACCCACGTGCAGGCTGGAAGCAGGGGGAGGCATTAGGGGCAGAGACAGAGGGGACTGACGCTCGGCGATGCTCATATCTGACCTATTCCGGGGGGAATAGGGGTGTTGAGCGGCCGTGTGAGATGGAGACGCTGGCGTGCGTGAGCGACAGTCGGGAGTGGGTGAGGCGGGGATGGCAGCGGTGCTGCCAGTCGTGTAGACTGAGCCACTATTGTGACTATTGGAAGTTGTTAGAGGCGGTAAAAGAGTGCCAGAGCGGCGGCTACCGCGGGACGTCCTAGGACGTGTACAGCAAGGTGCCTCAAAAGTACTAAAGAAAGACCGGGGTCTGTGGATGGCAGGGTTAAGCCCTGAACATCCAGATTTATGTAACCATCTCTTACACTTGGCGCATTGTACCGAATACGACCGTTTAATATAAATTTTCTTCCAGCAAACGCAGCAGATCCAGTCTCTTGGTCCAGGGTTGGGTTCGACCCCAGCCCGTAACAAGAGACAATGGAGCAACCCAGCTGCAAGGGTTTGCTCCGAGGACGACAATTTAAGGGTGGGACGGGACAGATTGGACAGGGTTACACTGAAATAACAGCCCTTGGCCGGGTGAGAAAACCCGGGTCATTCCGGTGCGATAGAACCGGCTGTTGTGGGAATGCCTCTCAATCGATCGCCCCAATGACTTCGTTACCTCTGAGAAGCGCACCTTCACTAACTTCAGTAAAGCTGACTGGGTTGGTTTTCTTAATTTCACTGAGAGCACCTTCGCTGCTCTTCCCATCCCGTCTGACGTACGAGAAGGGGAAAAAGCGTTTCGCTTGGTCATAGCTTCAGCCTCCAATCAATATATTCCGTCAGGTAGAATTAAGGAGATACGTCCGTACTTCCCCGCAGAGGCAGCGGCCCTGGCTAATGAACGTGACCACGTGCGACTCTTGAACCCTACGGATCCTCAAATTCAAGATCTCAATGCGGTAATCAGACGGCTAGTTGATCAACACAAACGCGCCAAACGGGAGGAGCACCTAAGGTCATGTAACCTCTCTGCTGGTGTTGGCAAATTATGGTCCACTGTAAAATCCTTGTCTAATCCGACCAAACCGAACGACAAAATATCCATCACCTTTGGTTGTTGTTGTTGTTAACAGTGCTTCGCCCTGCCCCAGATTGGACAGGGTTACACTGAAATAACAGCCCTTGGCCGGGTGAAAACCCCGGGTCATTCCGGTGCGATAGAACCGGCTGTTGTGGGAATCACCTTTGGTGATAAGGTACAGTCGAAACCAAAGAGATGCGCGAGCGCTTTCTGCCGGCCATTTGTACTGCATCCTCCGGTTGACAAGGAAATCAGGCGCGCCATCAGGGAAGCGCACAAATGCAAAAACAACCAAGCGCCCATTGCCATCACCACCACAGAGGTTCGGGAGGCCATACGGGGGTCCAAAAACTCCAAATCTATTGGCCCAGACGGTATATCCATGCTGATGCTAAAACATCTCGGTGATGAGGGAGTAAGGTACCTCACAACCGTCTTCAATCTGTCCATGACCACCTTTGTCATTCCAGAAAGATGGAAACAGGCCAAGGTGGTGCCACTACTAAAGCCCGGCAAGCCGGCTAACGTGGTGGAGTCATATCGACCGATATCACTCCTCTCGCCAGTAGTGAAGACCCTGGAGTCGGTCTTGCTCCCTTACTACACCGCTAACCTACGATTAGCCGACCATCAGCATGGATTCCGCAAAATGCATAGCACTACCACCGCGCTAAACGCCATCACCACACAGATAGCTGTCGAAAGCTTTTGACACTGTTAATCACGCACAACTCATTAACGACCTGGAAGATTCAAACCTTCCCCCCTGTCTAAAGCGTTGGACCGCCAACTATCTGAGTGGCCGGCAGTCATCGGTGGAATTTAGAGGTGAAAGATCAAAACCACGTATAATTAAGCAAGGGGTGCCACAGGGTGGTGTCCTATCCCCGCTTCTGTTTAATTATTACATATCGAGGCTCCCTTCCCCACCAGAAGGCGTCTCGATCGTCTCCTACACCGATGACTGCACGATCCTGGCGACTGGACCCTCCGTCGATGAGCTCTGCTCGAGAATTAATTCTTACCTGCCAACCCTTTCCAGTTTCTTCGCTGCACGGAACCTGACATTGTCACCGACCAAATCCTCGGCCACCTTATTTACGACGTGGACAGCGCAGGCGAACATGGAATTAGACGTCTACGTCGACGGCATTAAGCTTCCGACTGTCACACACCCCAAAATCTTAGGGGTCACGTTTGATAACATGTTCAAATACGGTGCTCATGTAGCCGCGATTGCCACCAAAGTACAAAGCCGTAACAAAATCCTCAAGTCACTAGCTGGCAGTACTTGGGGTAAACACAAAGAAACGTTACTGGCAACGTACAAGGCAATCGGCCAGCCGGTTCTGAGCTACGCGACGCCAATATGGTCGCCGGGGTTAGCAGACACACATTGGAGGAGGTTGCAGGCCTGCCAAAACACCGCACTCAGAACTGCCACGGGGTGCCTCCTTATGTCTCCTGAACACCATCTTCATAATGAGGCAAAAATGCTCGATGTCAAAGAGCACTGCGAGATGTTGACCAGGTAATTCCTGTTCAACTGCTATAAACCGCAGCACCCGAACAGGAACCTGCTCAACGAAAATCCGCCTCCCAGGAGAATAAGGAGTCACCTCCGTAAGCACTATGACGAGATCTGGCATCACATTTTCTCGCCGTTTGATCCAAAGGTGCACCGGCGGGCCCTCAACCTCATCCACACGGAGTCGGTAAACTCCTTTGTCGGGTCACGCCCAGTGAATGCAGTCCTACAGGCACAAGCTCCACCTGTTGCCGACGAGGAACGCGAACTGCCCAGGGAGACAAGAGTCACGCTGGCCCAACTTCGTTCTGGATACTGTAACAGACTAAACTCTTACCTATCCAGACTGAACCCTGACATGCCAAATGTCTGCCCGGCATGCGGCGTGTCTCCCCACGATACTAACCATCTGTTCATCTGCTCAACTGAGCCCACTCTTCTAACACCAATTTCACTCTGGTCCACCCCTGTCGAAGCTGCGAGGTTTCTTGGACTTCCGTTAGAAGAGCCTGATGACAATGTTGGATGGGGGGTGACATCCTAGGCAGGTTACGTGTCGCTACAACAACAACATGGGTAGGTGGTCTGAAGCTAATGTAAGCATCGGTGGTCAGATGACAAAGTTAATAAGGCCCGCGCTCGTTATGGAGATGTCTGGCGAACTGTGGCAGTTACCTGCCGCCGTGGTGGGGGCATCTCCATTGACTGTACAGAATGCTGAGTTATCTATTTGGTCTATGCTGCGCCTATATGGTCGCCCAATCTTTCTGACACCAACTGGAGGATATTGCAAGTCTGCCAAAACACCGCCATCAGAACTGCTACGGGATGCCTGCTTATGTCATCTGAGTCTCACCTTCATCAAGAGGCAAAATTGCTCAATGTTCAAGAGCACGCGGAACTCTTGAGTAGACAGTTCCTTCTGAACTGTCATAAACCTAGTCATCCAAACCGACATCTTTTGGATGTAGCACCGCCCCCCAGAGACATAAGGAGACATCTCCGTAATCATTACGATGAGATCCGGCATCATATCTCTTTGCCGTTTGATCTGCGGAACCATAGACGGCCACTAAATGACCTCCACACCGAGTTGGTAGACAGATCTCTCAGATCTCGGCTTGTGAATCCTGTTATTAATACTCAACCACCTGAATTGGCTGAAGAGGAGCGTGTACTTCCGAGGGAGACTAGAGTCATACTGGCACAACTTCGCTCTGGATATTGTAATAGGTTAAACTCTTACTTATCCAGACTGAACCCCAACATACCAAATACATGCCCTGCATGTGGTATGACCCCTCATGATACCATGCATCTCTTCTCCTGTTCAGTTGAACCCACTCTTCTAACACCTACATCACTCTGGTCCAACCCTGTGGAAACTGCGCGTTTCCTCGGACTTCCGTTAGAAGAGCCTGATGACAATTTAGAGTGATCGAGCCCATTGGGCAGGGCGAAGCACTGTTAACAACAACAACCCCTTGTTTTATTCTTCGTGGTCTAGATTTCTTGTTCCTGAATTTGACTGATGCCTGTCGACCATTGAGGTAATTAGCGGTCCACCTCTTAAGGCCGGCAGGGAGCGGTGTCTCGTCCAGATCTCATAATGTCGGGATGATAATCTCTAGGACAACACGTGGCAGGGGGAATGTTGTTGTTGTTGTAACGACAAAAACACTCCCCGAAGGTTTTGGGGAGTGCTGTCGAACTGACAGTCCTTGGCCGGATATGAATCCGGTACGCTCCGGTACTCCCTTGCGGTACTGCCCGACCACACAGCCGGTTCTATCGCACCGGAATGACCCGGGTTTTTTCACCCGGCCAAGGGCTGTTATTTCAGTGTAACCCTGTCCAATCTGGGGCAGGGCGAAGCACTGTTAACAACAACAACAACTGCCCGACTGTCGTGGTAGCGATTTATGACCAGTGGAACCCTCTAGGTCATGTCACCCCTCCTTCCGTAAGGAAGGATAAGGTGGGTAATGAGAGGTGAGAGGCATCATATCCGTAGATCAACCATCGAGTTGCACGCCATTACCTTTGTGCATTAGTCGCCTCTTACGACCGGTATGCCTACCTCGGGCATATTCTAAGCCCCTAACCCGCAGGGGGTTATGTACGCTCCTCTTCAGCCAATTCAGGTGGTTGAGTATTAATAACAGGATTCACAAGCGGAGATCTGAGAGATCTGTCTACCGACTCGGTGTGGAGGTCATTTAGAGCCCGTCTATGGTTCCGCAGTTCAAATGGCAAAGAGATATGGTGCTGGATCTCATCGGGACCCTGTCCAATCTGTTGTTGTCTGTCGTGGAAGGCGGCTGTGTACTGCAACAGGGGGCTATGAACGTATCCGTCTAGAGGTTTCTGTTTGCGAGCCCAGAACACATAAGGGTGTGACATAAGCCAAGCCAATTTTTGCACTTAACCGATGTCGCAGGCGTATATAATCTTTTGCCGACAAACAGTGCACGTAACGACGTGTACCGCGGGACGCCCTTAGGCGTGTACAGCATGGTGCTTAGAAAGTACGGGATCTGTGGATGGCAGGGTTAAGCCCGGATTATCCGGATCTGTGAAACCATCTCTTACACTTAGTGCATTGAAGAGAATGCGAACGTTTACCATAAATTTTCCTCCAGAAAACGCTGCTGCCAGAATTTGTTCCGAGGATGACAATTTAAGGGTGGGACTTGAAAAATTAGACAGGGTTACACTGAAATAACAGCCCTTGGCGGGGTGAAAAAACCTGGGTCATTCCGGTACAAAGAACCGGCTGTTGTGGGAATGTCCGAAAAGTGTAAAAAGTGCGCAGAAATACTGGGGACCGCGTAGCCGGTGTTGGACCGGCTAAGGGTTAATTTTTTGAAGCGCTGCCGAAGGCCGCTTACCCAGAAAAGTGTTCTGCACATAAATACTTTGGACCACGCCCCCTATTTGGGATCGGACCGGGGATTTTGTTTTTTGCCAATAACTTTTCACTGAAACAAAAAATAGAAATTTTACGAGGTCAAAACGCGTCTTTTGTTTTAGCAGTTGTCTCCTAAACGAAAGAATTACCATTTTGCAGATTTACGTATAAAAACTATAGGATAAATAAGGGCACAAATGCTTTGTAGCTCCAACTCCCAAATTAAATAGAAAACTATTGGGATCGATAGATAATATTAAGGTGAGTACAACCATATACTTTTTTTTTTGAGGGAAACAACAACAGTAAGAGTTATTAAGGGTCAAAGTTCATATTAAGGGTTTTTTAAAATCAAAATTTTTAGAAAACCAATGAACGGATTTCCAAATTTTTTGTATGATTGGATAGGTAGTTTAATTATCTTTTATTTAATATACGGTTAATATACCTATCCTGTTAAGTTTGGTAGACCTAGCAAGTGTTGCATCGGTTGATGGTCGCCTACGCAGAAAGGTGTTCTGCGCAGAAGTACTGTGGATGGCGTAGCCGAAGTGGTTCTGCGTAGAAGTACTGTGGTCGGTGTAGCCGGAGTGGGACCGGCTAAGGGTTATTTTTTTGAAGCGCGGGCGAAACCTGGACTTGCAAAACCGTATCCCAATCGGATGCGTCACGAGAGCCGGCAACCCATTTTCAAGCCGATCTCAGCCAATTGATTGCGCATCTGACTACTTTCCTTCTAGCTAATCCAGTTGAGTGTGAATTCTCACCAAGTGATATGCAAATACGGCTGTCGTTATCATTTGTTGTATTTAATTTAGTGATTTCGATCTCCAGACAACTTGCGATTTCTTCATAGCGGGCTAGGTTGATTGCGTGAATTACCTTGAAGTTTCCGTGTATTATCCAGCCATAACCATCTCGTACGGTCACCACAGGTGATGGCAAATCGAGTAGGATGAATGCTTGTGCGGATGGACAGAGGCATATTCTAGGAGTTAGAGTGTAAGTGATCCTTATAACTAATTTATATAATTCATAAAAAATTCACATTTCATAGACTGAATAATATTCTATTGTTTTAAGTATTGAAAAATTTACATTTTAATATTAGTACTATTCTACGGTTTTCCGAATTTTATTGTAAATATCAATATTCAAGAATCTAAAATTTAAGTAAAATTTCAAGTAGTTAAACAGCTATTCCAAATTGTAAGTTCCAATCTAATGCTTGTGGCTTATACGCTAATGCTATAACTAGCGAGTGGAGTCCGGGTCAGAAAACGGGTTACACGAGGGTCCAAGAGTGATGTTAAGGGTGGAATTTACTGACAGGTTAGGTTGAAGTGTTGCCAAAAGGGCACACTTAGGACAGTATCAGAAGGCCCGTTTTTATACCACGTAAATACACCTTTACACCTCCTCTTCGATCCAATTTGAAGACTTGATGAAGGCCATTAAGTCATTGATGTCATACTCCGCAATTTGGCGAATGTTGTCCAGGAAGGGAACTCCCAGGCAGTTGGTTCAGTGATATATTTTTAGTTATGATTATTTGTGTTAGAAGATATTAGTGGGTTTTTGTTAGATTTTTTTATTTCGTTATTTCTTTTTTGTTAGTTACTTGATTAGTTGTGTTGTGCATGCTTTCCCTTGTGTTGTGCATGCTTCCCCTTTTCTTTTTTGTTTTGTGAAACCTCAGGGGTTTATTTTGCATATAAGCTTAATATTTCATTTTTGTTTTTTCCGTTTCTTATTTGCATTGGAGAGAGTTTCAATATTCCTTCCGTTTCTACTCTCCTGTTCGTGTAGAAGAAGATCCTTAATGTCCTTATAGGAAATAAAAATATTTATTTTCTATTAAAATATTCAAAATTATTTTATTTTATTTTTGTCACTTCAGAAACAGAAAAAGTTATTGACTCACTCAACTATGAAAACTTGTTGAATAATAAAAATTACATATTCGTTGCTAAGCAAGTTCTTAACACCTGAACCGCATCGCCACACTACCCCCCTTGGTAGAGGATTTGGCTACAAATCCAAAATTTCTCGAAAACGTACTTTCCTGCCGGACCGAGTCGCGTATTCTGGAACTCGTGCAACTTTAGGAACAGGAACAGGTATAGACGTTGAAACCGGAACAGATGTAGAAGTAGGAATAGGTGTTGAAACAATATCATCTTGAATAACAAAAGCTGGTTTTACACGATCTATAGATACTTTAGTTGGTTCATTTCGAATTTTGAGTGTGACTGTCTTTTCATCGCGATTAATTATTTCATACGGGCCGGTGTATGGAGGCTGGAGTGCCTTAAGAAATGGTCCAACTTTGAGAAAGGCATGACTACATTTCGATAGTTCTTTGAAAACAAAAACTCCAGGTTGACAGTGTCTTGATGCTGGAAGTGGACGTAAGCGCGACATAAATTCACGTAAACTTGAAAGAAAGCTGCTTGGATCATCGGAAATTTCATGTCCAAGACTTGAAGAAAGAAACTCAAATGGCAAACGAATCGTTTCACCATAAACCATTTCAGAGGCAGTAGCCTTGATATCTTCTTTAAAAGCTGAACGAATTCCAAGTAGAACCAAGGGCAAGGCCTGAACCCAGTCAATGTCGGAATGAGCCATGATTGCGGCTTTCAAGTGACGATGTAATCGTTCGACTAAACCATTTGCAGCAGGATGCCAACTTGTAGTGAAGTTATGCCGAACTCCGAATCGTGTAACAAAAATTTTGAAGAGATGAGAAGAAAATTGAGCTCCACGATCTGAGGTTATAATTTCAGGAACACCAAAACGAGATATCCAGCAATCCAAAAGTGCATGAGTTACAGTATCTGCAGTTATGTTCTGCAAAGGACATACCTCAGGCCATCGAGTATAACGATCGATGACAGTCAAACAATATCGAAAAGAACATGCAAGTGGAAGTGGACCAATCAGATCAATGTGAATGTGGGAAAATCTCTTTGTTGGAGTTTCAAAATTTCCAAGTGAAGCGTGAACGTGGCGTGAAATTTTTGATCGTTGACAATCATTACAAGCACGAGCCCAATTTCGACAGTCTTTATTCATTGACGGCCACACAAAACGATCGCTGATTAATTTGAGTGAAGCATTGGCACCTGGATGGCTCAGGTTATGAAGCTGATCAAAAACAGAACGACGAAACGGTAATGTGATGTATGGCCGTGCTTTTCCCGTTGATGTATCACAAAACACAGTAAGTGAAGAACCAGGAATTGGCACCCGCTCGATGCAGAGAGAAGAATTTTCTCGGGTAATTCTCGTAAGTTCATCGTCTTCTTCTTGAGATCCAACCAACAACTCGTAATCCAATGGAGCAGAAACAGCTTCAATTCGTGAGAGTGTATCAGCAACGACATTATCAGCTCCTTTGATGTGTTGGATATCCGTTGAAAATTCTGCAATGAATGAGAGTTGCCTGAGTTGAACCGGTGGAAGTTTTTCACGTTTTTGTTGACAAGCGTAAATCAATGGTTTATGATCTGTGTAAATCGTGAACGAATGTCCTTCCAAAAAATGACGAAAATGCTGGATTGCTGCGTAGATAGCAAGAAGTTCACGGTAGAAAGCAGGCCAAGAGCATTCTTTTGAGGACATTTTCTTCGAGAAGAAAGCAAGAGGTTGCCACACGCCATCGACAAGCTGTTGTAAACATGCACCAACTGAATGGTTTGAAGCGTCTGTAAACAAACCAAGAGGCGCACCAATGCGAGGATGAACCAGAAGTGAAGCAGAAGAGATACAGTTTTTGCAGGTTACGAAAGCTTCTTCCAGCTCAAACGTCCAGTTGATTGGTTGAGATCCTTTCAGGAGTGGATTGCTGATTGCATCATTCAATGGAGCTTCGTATTCAGAAACATGCGGAATGAATCTGCGGTAGAAGTTTAACATTCCAAGAAAACGTCGAAGACCTTGTGCTGTTTTTGGCAATGGAAAGTCTTTGATTACCTGGACACGCTCTTCTGGAGCTTGTACGCCAGCAGCAGAGATGATATAACCAATAAAAGGAATTTCAGGAACTCCAAAAATGCACTTTTTGACGTTAATCACCAATCCATATCTTGCTAGACGCTCAAAAATGATTTTAAGATGGCGTTCGTGTTCTTCTTTGGAACGAGAGAAAACGAGAATGTCATCCATATAAACGAAACAAAACTCTAAACTTCGCAAAACTTCATCCATAAACCTTTGAAAGGTCTGGCCAGCATTTCGAAGTCCAAACGTCATGAATGGAAATTCGAAAAGGCCAAAGGGAGTAATAATAGCAGTTTTGGAAATGTCTTCTTCGGCTACAGGAATTTGTTGATAAGCTTTAACAAGATCAATTTTCGAAAACACCGTACAACCATCGATAAAGTGAGTGACGTCGTGAATGTGGCGGACAGGATACCGATCTGGGATAGTCCGAGCATTCAATGCACGAAAATCTCCACAGGGGCGCCAAGTTGAATCACTTTTTGGTGCCAAGTGTAAAGGCGATGACCAAGAACTCTCTGAGGGACGAGTTGTACCAGCTTGTAACATAGCGTCGAATTCTTGTTTAGCTATTTTTAATTTCTCAGGATTTAAGCGTCGTACTTTGCTTGTCACCGGTGGTCCAGGAGTTGTACGAATGTGATGAACAGTCTCATGTTTTATATTTCGAGGTAAACCTGGTGGACGAGTAATTTCAGGAAATTGAGAAATGAGAAAACCAAAAGTCGACGAATCCTGAACTGCTTTAACACTGGTTTGCGAGGAAGGCTGAGAAAAACCGTGTACTTGAAGACCAGTGGTGACGTCGACGATGCGTTTTGTACGACAATCCGGTAAAAGGTGATAATGAGCAAGCAAATCAGATCCAATTATTGGTAGATCAACATCAGCAACGATAAATCTCCATGGAAAATCACGACGAAGTCCTAAGTTAAGATTCAAGGTTAAAAAACCATATGTTTTGATTTTGCTTCCATTTGCAGCACACAAGTCGTAATTGACAGGAGAACGACGATCACGTAATAGACGTCGAGGAAAGCAACATAAGTCAGAACCAGTATCGACGAGAAAGCGATGTTTAGATATTCTATCAGTGACAATTAGGCGGCTACTGGTTGACAAGCAGTCTGATGCCGCATTCACAGACTGCTTTTTTCGTTTTCCAAATAATCACAGGGACTTATACATTTCTTCGCTTTGTCCTGGAATTTTTTATGGTACCAACAAATTTGTTGGTTAGAGTTGCTTCGATTTCGAGATTTGCTACGACGTCGAAAGCTGTTGGACGAACCATGGGAATGATTAGGGCACGAACGAGAAACCGACAATTCGACCACTTGCTTTTGTAGATCAGCAATCGCATTTAACAGATTGCTTTCGATACTTTTATCGCTGAGCGCTGCATTTACAGCGAAAGTCGGCGAGCTCGGTGAGACTTCGACAATCTTGTCAGCAAGCTCCGCAATGTTGTCGAGCTGCAAATCAGATTGTGTCGCAAGGATAGCCTGGACGTTGGACGGAAGACGTTTAAGCCAGAGTTGACGAAGGAGACTATCCTGCACGATAGTTGAACCAGCGAGAGAGCGTAAGTGGCGTAGAAACTGCGATGGTTTGCGATCGCCGAGCTCTTCCTCACTGATAAGTTGGCGGACTCGTTGTTCCTCAGACGCAGACAAACGATCAATCAATTTTGTGCGCAAAAATGTGTATGGATTCAGCGGAGGAGGATTCTCTATAACGTCCTCGATCTCAAATGCGACACGTGCATCCAGTTGCGAAACAACATAATGGAACTTTGTTACCTCATTTGTTATATCGGACAACGTAAACTGCGAATCAGCCTGTAAAAACCATAGTCTTGGTTTGTTGGACCAAAAAGGCGGCAGTTTTACTGCAACACGATGAACTGCAGGGCGATGGCCGGCGAAGTTAGTGGCAAAGTCATAATCTCGCTGCTGCTGCCATTGTCGTGGTTGCGGTGATGGTGGCTGCTGCTGCTCATACTCCAATTGATGGTTGTGTTGTTGTTGCGCTTGCTGGCGTAATTCGTCGATCTGTCGTTGAAGCTCCTCATTTTCTCCGCGAAGGGCAACGAGCTGATCTTCATCTCGAAGCATCTTATGGAATACACGTTATACACTTTTTGATCACGTCGGGGTCACCAATATAGGAAATAAAAATATTTATTTTCTATTAAAATATTCAAAATTATTTTATTTTATTTTTGTCACTTCAGAAACAGAAAAAGTTATTGACTCACTCAACTATGAAAACTTGTTGAATAATAAAAATTACATATTCGTTGCTAAGCAAGTTCTTAACACCTGAACCGCATCGCCACATCCTCATTTGTACGTTCCCTAAAGTTTTCCAGATCCCCATAATTTATCTTATCTGTCCTGTTAAGGAAAACATCGGCGGGCTTCCGTTTTGTAGCCGAATGAATAGTATTGTTGTACCTATATACAATTATCGCAACACGCGCTCCTCAGGTGTTACTCTCGGAAACTCAACGCAAAGGCAGCGATATATTTAAATCAAGGTAGAGTGCAATCTATCCACCTGAGGATCTGATGTAGTTAAGCACAAGCGGTGTTAGAAACCCGCGCTCATTGTCCAGGACCAGGGCCCTTGGAACTATAAAATAATTTAGCGCAACCGTTAGTTCCGTCCGTAAATGAGTGATTTGTTTTGGATTGGAAATAGCTGAGCAAATTTGGTAAATTTGTCTATACAACTCAAGTATTTCTGCTTTTATGTCTCGAAAATGTTGTGTGCAAGATTTCACGGATAACTAGAAATAGGGGTTGGCTCTAAAACGGTTTTGAAGGGTGTATATCGTACTTATTTAGTTTGCATGTTTCGCATTGCGTAATATAGTCCCTAATCTGTTTAGACATTGCCGGAAAATAAAATTTTTCAAGGATCTGTTCTTTATTCTCGCGAGGGTTTCGGTGTGTGCGCCTGTGCTCTCTTTCGATTATATTAAATATCCTATCGGCTATGGTTACGTCCTCTACCATGTGCTGCGTTATCCTCAACTTGAATCTACTTAAGGTATTAACGTAAGCGATTTGCATACTTTGAAGCTCATCTTCTGGAATTTTATGGCCAATTATGACATTTGGGTTTAAATATTTGCTTAGGACTGGTAACAGAGCTTCGACATTTAATAAAGGTATCGTGAAGTACCTTTTGTATTCCTTATGGGGCTCCTCCGTGCATTCGCAACTCGCCCCGCCTAAAGATTATTTGGTTTCTAAACACCTTTATTATCTTGTCCATCGGAGTGCATGGTATGATGCAGCATACTCTGCAGTACCCAATGGTTGAACAATTATGGAGTCAGTGAGTGCGATCACCTCCGCTTCCCCCTGCGGGTTAGGGGTTTAGAATATGCCCGAGGTAGGCATACCGGTCGTAAGAGGCGACTAATATGCACAAAGGTAATGACGTGCAACTCGATGGTTGATCTACGGATATGATGTCTCTCACCTCTTATTACCCATCTTATCCTTCCTTACGGAAGGAGGGGTGACATGATCTTGAAGCTTTCACTGGTCACAAATCGCTACTACGACAGTCGGGCAGTACCGCAAGGGAGTACCGGAGCATACCGGGTTCAAATCCGGCCAAGGACTGTTAATTCGACAACACTCTCCAAAACCTTCGGGGGGTGTTTTTGTCGTTACCACAACAACAAAACAACGCCCAGAGGTAGGGACTCGTCGGTGGGGGCCGTGGATTCCCGCGACAATCCCCTCGGGGGATTTTGAGCCGTCTGTGTACCATACTAGTGCCTTGCCGCGATTGAAAGTTACTATTTTTGAGGCATCCCAGGTACTCTTGTCTCCCAGTTCTATTTTAAATCTATTTTCTATTTTCAAAGTTTACTATCTTAGCTATATCGTCCCTTGGTAGTTGGCAGATTGGGGGTCGACTCTAACTATTCTGCCTCACTTGACGAGATAACCTTTCCCGTGGCAAAGCCCTCCTTTGATATGCTAAGCATAGTTCGTTTTGCTACATTTTCAATTACTACGGGCAATGGGTTCAGATCTAGCAGCACTTCTATTGCTGCCTTGCGGCTGGTGCTTATGGCACCTGTGATGCACACATGCCAGGCGTCCGATTTTTGTGAGTGATTTCCTCACAGTGCGTAAGGCTGATCTGGAGGCCCAAGCTACTGCTCCATACACTATCACTATTATGGTGTACATTCAACTCAGCATCATTGGGTTACATCCCCATAATTTGCCCTCGAGTCGCCTGCACACCATGATGACCCTGATGGGCTTTGATGTTGTGTTATCAACATGGTTCTTCCATAATAACTTGGAGTCAAATGTGACCCCCAAGTATTTTACTTCGGAAACGACCTCCAGGTGCTCCCCATTTAATGTTATTGATTTAATTCCCCTTAGGGATTTTCTCTTTGTGAAGGGAATAATGGCTGTTTTGCTTGAGTTAATGTTTAGCTTCACTGCAGTACACCATTCCTTCATTAGGTTCAGTGCTCTTTGAATAATGTCGCAGAGCGTGCTCTCAAACTTCCCTCTTGCAATGATCCCGATGTCATCGGCATATCCCTGGCATCGGATACCGTTGTCCGTTAGTAATTGCAAGAGTTCGTCTACCACTACGGTCCACAGTAGGGGTGATAATACTCCCCGTTGTGGACATCCTCGAGAAGTTCTTATTTGAACCGTGTGTTCTCCAACGGTGGTTTCTGCTAACCTCGTCCGAAGTAAAGCATTGATCCACCGTGTAATGGGTTGCTGAACTCCCTTCCTCTCAAGCTCCCGACTTACACTACAAAAAAAAAAAAGGCCCCCCTCTATGTCCAGGAAAGAGCAGATTACAACTTTCCCACATTCGAATGCTCTCGCAATCTCCGTGGTAAGCTGGTAGAGGGCTGCGTCCATAGATCTGCCTGCCCTGTCACCCCTATCATGCATTTCGACTTGGATTGAAATCTTCTCCGTTTGGCAACTTTGGTATCATGCGTTCCGTTTCCGTTCAGTTCAACTTCGAAATTTACAATTCTGCCTATCATGCAGTTCGATCGTAGCTCCGTTTTTCTACGTTGCAATTTTGTTGGCGGAGAACTCTTTGTTTTTTTATTTTGCTGTCAAAATTTTATTAATTTGCGTGATTTTTTCTAACTTCCTTAAAATGTAAGTAAAACTTGTATTTAAAAGTCATAGGAGTCATTAGCCAAGGTTGTAATGGATATCCAGAATCGCCTTGAAAAAAAGCAAATAACTATTTTAAATTGTCTAAGAAACGTACATATATAACTAAATACCTAACAGCCATTTGTTGCTTTCACCTTCATGATATCCTCGTTCCATATAGCACCTCAGCTTGCTCAATCCCCATACATGAGCGTCGGGATTACACCCAGGATACCTAGCTTCAATGCTTCTTATTCGTAATTTGTGATCGCACACCTAAAAAAATAAATTTTCAATTATGGAATTGATTTCATGAAATACAATCCTCACCACCATAGCATTGATGCTATAAAATCCTTTTATATTGTAATAAAGAAAAGGTTCATCGGATGGCTTGGTTATTTTTATGTGCGTGCCATCAACACACATGATAACACCTGGGAAACCAGCCTTCGTAAAAAAATCTTGTTTTGCTTCCTGCTTTTCTATTTCATTTTGCTCGAACTTTATCCACTGTGGGCATAGCTTTCGCTGCATTATTTCGAGAAAATTTGACAGCCACTTCGACACGGTTTACTGTGTCATTCCAACATTGTAGTCTGCGCCAACTCCATGCTGGTAACTGCCTTCCGCAGAAAATCTTAAAGCGGATACTACAATGTTAATCGGAGATAACGAGGACAAAGTACTTGCCGTCGTTTCTTCCGCAAACGTATCTAGGACATACTTGAATGCGTCCTTATTCAGACGAAAGTTTTTTTGAATCTAAATAAGTAAACAAATTGTGAGAAAATTTTCTACTTTCACGTGCAATTACTTACAGCCCGTCATTCATCTGGAAGGGATCGCACATATCTCGTAATCTTCTCCTTTCAATCCTCAGCCCAGCATTCTGAGATGCGCTGCTCTCCTCCTCAATATCGCCGCGGATAAGGATTCCATACTTACGTTTAATAAAAATAATAACAATATACAAATTTTACTTTTATTTACTTTGAACAGCACTAATTTGTGTATTTTTGCTTTGTTATGTTCCAGTTTCACACATTTCAAGGCAAACAGCTGATTTCGAAAGAGTTATAGCTCTTCCTCTTCTTCTTTCAATCCAATTGCAACGCATGATACCTACTTTCGACTCCGGCGGAGCGTAGAGCGGGAACGTAATCGAAATGCATGATAGGGGTGTGTATGTATGCAGACCTTTGTGTAGAGGCTTCCCATGGTCCACGATTTTCTCCATCGTTTTCAAGACAAAGGAGGTTAGACTGATGAATGATTTCGCTAGAGCAATCCTTTTTCTCACCTTGGGTATAAATACCACTTTTGCTGTCCTTCAGAGTTTTTGGATAAGAGGATAGAGAACGGGACGGTTGTGGTAATTTTTGCTCAACGTTTTTTATATTGTAAATAGCCAGAAATTAAACGATATAAAAGCGGAAACCAAACGAAAACTATCACAACATCATTCTGGACACCAGCAGAATAAATAAACAAGTGGAAAACAAGCAGAGGGAGTGGATATCAACATAACCCGGAGTTGCTTAGCTGCTGCAGTCACCGACCGGGGGTAACGTCGCAGTCACGCAGCTGCAAAGGTAAACGAAAGTAAGCGATGTTGATGAATTCTATAGTATAGAGTATTTTCCATGCCCCTCCGTGACTAGGGTCTCGAGATATAGACCAAAACGTGGACCCGGATAACTTTAGGATGTGTTTGTACCATATGGGTAGCAAATGGGAGCTCTTGATGATTGCTATAGCATAGATTATTTTTCATGCCCCTCCGTGACCTAGGGTCTCGATGTATAGACCAAAACGTGGACCCGGGTAACCCTAGGATGTGTTTGTACAAGGTGGCGTCAAAAGTAATCCTCCTATCAGAAAATGCTATAAATTTTGCGATTGGCCCCTAAAGTCAGTTCTGTTTTGACATTTGTGTAGTAAACACATGCGAAGTACACGTTAATAAACAATGTTACGCTACACTGCTCCAGAACGCGGAATATTGCTGACTATTTATTTGACCAATAATCGGTCGGTGAAAAACGGTTACTGCGCAAAAGTAAGCCTCCTATCAGAAAATGCTATAAATTTTGCGATTGGCCCCTAAAGTCAGTTCTGTTTTGACATTTGTGTAGTAAACACATGCGATATACACGTTAATAAACAATGTTACGCTACACTGCTCCAGAACGCGGAATATTGCTGACTATTTATTTGACCAATAATCGGTCGGGGCCAAACGATTACTGTGAATGGTGAGCGCTACAGAGCAATGAAAATTGGGATTGGAAAACATGTGGTTCCAACAAGACGGTGCAACAGCACACACTGCACGTGCCACAACCGATATGCTGAACATCGGAAGCTTACTTTTACGCCACCTTGTACAATATGGGTATCAAATGGAAGCTGTTGATGAATGCTATAGTATAGAGTATTTTTCATGCCCCTCCGTGACTAGGGTCTCGAGATATAGACCAAAACGTGGACCAGGATAACTTTAGGATGTGTTTGTACAATATGGGTAGCAAATGGGAGCTGTTGATGATTGCTATAGTACATATTATTAAATTTGAAAGGTTCTGTAACCAATGCACTTTGTCCGATACCAATAGAAAGTTTATTGAAATTAAACACGTAATAAGCAAAAGTGAACAATCAAAAATTAAGGCTTCTGAGGTCAAGGAAATAGTTGAGCAGATATTTCTAAATAAGTGTTCTCAATTAAAAACCAGCATCATAACAGACTTCAACTCCCTTCTGGAGCACAATATAGATGTTAAAATAAACGAAATGAAAAACGATATTATTGGGGACATATCTAAAGAATTTCATAAGAGTACGAAAAATAATAGTAATTTACAAGTATCCAGAGAGAATGTTAATAAGAAAATGACTTTTTCTAAAGCCGTTAAATCAAATGAGAACAAGAGCCTTATTAAACCTAAAAATAAAAGTAAAAAATCAAACGAAAAGAAAGAAGCTTTGAAAAAGGTAAAACCTACAGAGGGCCTCGTAAGAAATGTAAATGAAGTTAATAAAGGAGCTATAGTTGTCGAATGTAAGAATAAGAAAGCTTGTGAGCAAGTACAACAGAAAGTTCTAGAGGCTTTAGGAAATGAATATAAAGCAGAAAAAAAGAAAAGTAAAAGTGATATAAAAAAAGATGTTTAAGATAGTTGGAATAACTGAAAAAATTACCAATGAACATTTGGTCGAGTATTTAACAAAGCAAAAGACTTCAAAATAATAAAGGTTTATGAAAACTCCAATCGTAGGGAAAAATGTTATATTGCATTAGTAGAAACTGATGCAGTAACATTCGAAGATATTGTGCCACAAAAGAGGCTGTATGTTGAGTGGGATACCTGTGCCGCTTATGAACATTTAAATGTTCTAAGGTGCTTTAAGTGCTAGGGATATAGCACAAATCAAGCGATTGCACAAATAAAGTGCTGGATCTCATGATAGCAAAGAATGTTACCCGACTACAATTAAATGTGTCAACTGTAGCGAATTAGTTAAAAAGAATGTAGATGTCAACCGTCACGCATTCAGTAAGGATTGCCCTGCGTATAAGAAACATGCGCAGTCAAAATTTAAAATTCTAGCTTAGCAACGAACGGTCAAAGAACTGATCTATGTGTATTTAAATATAAATAGTATCGTAGCTAACAAAGGTGAGCTACAGCGTCTGATAGAAATACAGAAACAAACTTTTATTCCTTGTTTGGAGACTTGTTCGACAGATGAAATAACAAATCAAGGGTTAGAAATAAAAACCTATAAACTTATACGATGTAATTCTTAATTAGACATACAAGCCGAGTCCTAGTATATGTCAATGACTCAATTGAATATAACATAAGCAACAACAGTACGTTAAACAAAAATATCTGGTGTATTGTAATTAAAATAAAGAACTTTTTTCCTAAATACCAAATAGCTCTTGTCCATCATTCCTCTAGTTCGAGCGATGCAGATTTTATTGCATACCTACTTGATATTTTAAATAATAACTGCTTAACACAAGACACGACTTATAGTAAACAGTTAGTTGACTATTTAGGTCTTGTGCTATGGAGCAAAAAATTGATTTTTATACAAGAAAAACCGAGAACACGGAAACAATGATCGATCTATTATTTACTATTCGTACAGTTTCATGTACAAGGCTGGAATACTATCAGATTTCGGATCATGAAACTATTAGTTTTAAAATCATATTAGGCCAAATATTCCAAATGAGAGCAAGGAGACCCATTATTTCTCGGTAACATTATACAAGTGAAAGTCTTGTAAACCAGTTACGACAGTTCAACTATTCTGACTTTGAGAACCTGAGTATCGAAATCAAGGTTGCATTGCTTAGTAAGCGTAAAACTTATGAACAAATGGTATGATTTTGAGCTAGCAAACTTAAACCAGCATAAACATAAAAATCGCCCTTATAACTGGGGAATTGAGTGAATACAATAGTACAAGGCGCAAATATAAACGACTAATTAAAATTAAAAAAGCTAAATATATGGAACACAAAATTGCTCATAACGTCGGTGACAACAGGTCTATGTGGAAACACTTAAAAAACTGCATAAGTATGTGTAAAGAAAATAATGTAATTACCAAAATAATAATAAACGGCTATCTTCATACGCTGGAAAACGATAAAGCACAATAGTTAAATAACTATTTTATCGAAAGTATATTAGAAATCAGCTTGAGTACTCCTTCTATTCCTACTGGTGATAGTGCCATTTTGTGAATGGGAAACCGCAGTGCCGTTCTCAAGTTTCAAAAAGTCTGCACAAATGATATACTTGAAATAGGTAGCAGGTTCAAAATTAATATTGGAGGGAAAAAAGATCTACCGGAAGGAGTCATCAAAGATTCTATAACTTATACTGGGTTTTTTATGCTCAAATTATTGATGAAAGCTTAGGCAACGGTATAGTGCGTAACATATGGAAATCTTCGATTGTTGTGCCCATAGAGAAAGTTAAAAATACTATTAGAGCTGGTACAATGATGAATACTGGAAACAGTGGTAAAAAACAGTCTACGAGTGGCTATGCGTTAACAGGTTAAAGTTAAATGTCACCAAAACTAAGTTTATGGTCATATCGCACACTAAATCAAAAACAGTCACAACTCAAAAATTTTCAAAATCGTTTCTTTCTCATAAATAAGTTCACAAAACACATCTCTAACGACTGCAAAAAATTTGCTCAAATTACATTCTTCGCTAACTGGAAAAATACTGTTATATCTGGAATAATATCATGTAAAAAATTTTATTTTTAGTTTTCACATTGCTTTTGAAAATGTCGTGCCCAAATCTTGAACATTATTCAAGTACTATCAAAATGTTAAGTACAGAGACTGATCCTACTCCGTCTAATCCTATGGATGACAGTAGTATGTACATACATATTTACAGATTCAGGGATTCCTAAAAATTTCTATAAGGCTTATTATAAAACCTTATTATCTGATTAGTTTATTGGCATTTTGAAAATAAAATTTATCGCATTATATTTTTTCATGAAATGAATTGTGTATTTTAGTTTGTATTCTGTGACCTGAATAAAATATAATTTCAATATATTAAAAGTATAATAAAGTAAAGATTGCATTTCTTGGGGCTTTCTTTCTTGTTAGAGGTATTTAATGTAAACAAAAACATATTTTCAATTAAAGAGACACATTTTGACATAATACCTATAATCCAACGAAACATTTCCAACTTAAGAGTCAAAAGTCTAAATTACCATTTAATGTGAAAACCACGGTAGAGAACTAAACAAACTTTAGATAAATCATCTTCTATAAAGGTTTTCTGTGCTGTGGAACTCAATTTGATTAAGAAATTACAACCATATGTGCGAAAACAGTTTTTGGCCACTCATGAACATTTTTCAATAGAGAGCTGCAAGATCTATACATAAATAGCGAGATAATTGAAAAAGTTAACACCATAAAATACTTAGGAATAAAAATAGATAACAAACTGAACTTTAATGGCCACGTTGACTACACGGGGGGAAAATTAGCAAAACAACTTTATTTTCTGCAAATACTCGAAGAAAAAATGATATCAGTCTGCCTTCTTACAAAACTGAAACAGACAAGTGTAATTTGTATTATAAAGGCCTAAAATCTTATAATGAACTTCCAAACATTGTACAATTATTGCAGAACCCTACCAATTAAGTGCGGCTTCCATAGTATCAATCAGTGAATGCGTGCCAAATATTCTGTAATGTAGCGCCTGTATTCCCACATGCATACAAAAAGTTGCCGAAACTCATACTGAAACCCATCACTCGATCAAATCAGTGCAGTCAGATGTTGTATTCGCGCTTTACATACGTAAATGGCCTTCATATAACAGCGAACTAGCACAAACCTTGTGTGGGTATAATATGGAAGTCTGCACAGATTCGCACGATATGATAGTTTGATAAGTAACTAGGTTAGAATTTATAGTCTAGTTCAGATTAGTATATAATGTAAATAGGTATATGCTAGGCTTAAGATAAGGTGTAATAAATGCTACGGAAATGCCGAGTGGATCTCATCCACACCCGGGGATTTGTATCCTTGAAAGGATGATATATCCCACTTTACTGCACTCTCAGTGAAGAGATACTTCGCTATGTGCCAGTCCTGTTTAGGGGGTCTTACCGATCCGGGATCCGTTGGGTCTAGGTTTGTGGATGATTCCGGAAAGTGAGCAGCTAACAGGGCCTTTGCCCTGTCCTTCTCAGTGCGTATGTACTCGCCGTTTGGGAGCTTTAAAGCCAAAGTTGTTTCTCCTTGCTCCTTGGTCATGGCTTTGTGAAGCCTAGCGGCCTCTGGAGAAGGTCCTAAAGCTGTCCCTTCTGGATCTTATGATTTCTTTATTATACTCTGTTAGATGTGTCGTATAATATAATATTATAAAAGCGTGCAACTGTTGCATTTGCTGACGATATTGATATCATTGGCCTTAACAACCGCGCCATAACTTCTTCTTACTCCAAATTAGAAAAAGAAGCGGAGAAAATGGGATTGGTGGTGAACGAGGGCAAAACGAAGTACCTTCTGTCATCATGCAAAGAGTCAGCGCATTCGCGCCTTGGCAACCAAGCCACTGTTGGCAGCAATAATTTCGAAATAGTAAAGGACTTCGTTTACCTGGGTACCAGCATTAACACCAACAATAATGTTAGCCTAGAAATCCGACGAAGAATTACTCTTGCAAAGAAATGCTACTTCGGACTGAGTAGGCAATTGAAAAGTAAAGTCCTCTCTCGAAGAACGAAAATAACACTCTACAAGTCACTCATCGCACCCGTCCTGCTATATGGTGCAGAAGCGTGGACACTAACAACATCTGATGAGGCGGCTCTGGGAGTATTCGAAAGAAAGGTTCTTCGAAAGATTTGTGGACCTCTACGCGTTGGCGACGGCGAGTACCGAGGAAGATTTAATGATGAGCTGTATGAACTTTACATAGTTCAGCGAGTTAAAACACAGCGGCTGGCTAGGCCACGTAGTGCGAATGAGCGAAGATGCTCCAGCCCAGAAAGTATTCTTATCGGCACCCCAGTGGAAGCAGAGGAAGAGGGAGACCACCACCACTCCGATGGAAGGACCAAGTGGAGACCGATTTGCGATCCCGCGGTTTTTCCAATTGGCGCCAGTTGGCGCAACGAAGAAACGACTGGCGAGCTATGTTGGGCGGTCGAATCGCCCAGGCGGTTAGATGACCATTTAAAGAAGAAGAAGAAGATGTGTCGTATATTCCTCCCAGTGGTTAGTGTTTTTTGCTCCATTAAAAAGTTTCAGCACCTTGCTCCTGTTGTTGTTGTTGTTGTAGCGACTATTTAACCTGCCTAAAATATTACCTCCCTTACTCAACATTACACTTCGAATTTCGATGACACCCCCCCTGCTTCCAATTGCGAAGAGATATATGTCTTCTGGTCTTCCATTTGAGGTCTCATTAATGCTTTCTGTTCGTCTAGTTGAGCTGAAATATGAGATACCATGTGTGTCTTCTGTTCTTCCAGCTGAGATGCCATGTGTTCTTCCCGCTGAGATGTAATTTAGTCGACATCTGAGTCAATACAGTCAATATCATGTTTGGGTCCAAACTTGCCACTGGAATAGTGGACTCCTCTTTCATTTTTGTCGATGCTTTTTCCTCAAGATGAAACACATAATCGTCAACGTTAATTCTTTCCGCTTCCATAGCCTCTGGCAATCGTGACTGGAGCTCTGATTTATTTCCTATTGTATTTAATCCACTTTGTTCCAGCTCATTTTTGATTTGCTGGATCTTTACTTCATTCAACTTCGCCATGGCCTTGTTATCCTTGTAATCACTGGTATTTATTTAACAATACCTCTTCTGACAACCGTGACGAATTTGATGATTTCTTAAGCCTTAATTCCTGCTGGGCTCGATCACTATAAAGTCAAATAAACACACGTACAAATACTATAACAAATAGATATTTTTATTTACTAGTAACAAACGCAATACAAATTTAAGAGTTTGGCAGCTTCACAGTAGTTCACTGAACAACACTTGAAAATAAAATGATCAACCTGCCTTGCTTGTATGCTTCCTTTTATAGTCTGGCCGAGCGCCAGTTCCATCACCTACACGCGTCTCCATCGTTCTGGATTGGTCTTGCACTTGCATTACAGAACACTAGTTACGTATCAGCCTTCACTCTTTGCCTCGTATTTGCAAACACTCATGCTGTCTTAGTGGTGGGAGTGTTATTGAGTTAGGGATAGTACGTGCTTAAAATAAAACGCCACAATAGGTATTTGATGAAATCCGGAGGTTAAGTTATTACTCATTATGAATTTATATATTCTCATTTTCAACTTATTTTTCTCAATATGAACTTACACTTCTCATTATCAACTTATGCTTTCTCAATATGAAGTTGCATTTCTCATTACCTACTTATGTTTTCTCAATATGAAATTATATTTCTTATTATCAACTTTCGTTTTCTCAATATAAACTTATATATCTCGTTATCCACTTATTTTTTCTCAATATGAACTTACATTTCTCATTATCAACTTGTGTTTTCTCAATATGAAGTTACATTTCTTATTATCAACTTGTGTTTTCTCAATACAAAACATTCTAACTGGGTACTTTTAAAGGCTTCGAGTCATTTTGGAAACTATTTATTCAGAAAAAAAATAAACAGATTTGAAAAATATTTAAAGTCCCCTATTTTAAGCTCACGTAATTTATGGATGGCCCCTAAACTATCATCAAGGGCCAATTTCCTGTAAAAGGACTAAAGAGGAATGCTACAAACACAACAGGTAGCTTTATTAGCCAATTAATATTTTGTCTGTGCTGAAGGAATAGGCTTAACATAAGTATGAATGTGTGTGTACTTTACAAGCATTTTCCTTAACTGTAATCACGAAAAGATATTGTCGATAAAACGGCAAGCTTTGTAGCACGTAATGGTCCAGAATTCGAGGCACGTATTAGACAAAATGAGCTGGGAAATGTAAAGTTTAACTTTCTAAGTTATGGCGACCCGTACCACGCGTACTACAGACACAAAGTTAATGAATTTCAAGAAGGAAAAGGTAAATTTTTCTAAAGCTTCTATAGTTTTATTTCTTAACTTTTCTTTGAAACGTTTCAGATGCTTCTGGTGGGCCAAGCGTTACTACGGGGCCCAAACAGTTATCTGGAAACAGCTCAGCGCAGCAGAAACAGCAAGAACTATTGAAACAAGTTGTAGAACTGCAATTTGTACCAAAGGACCCTCCTGCAGACTTTGAGTTCGTTGCAGATCCTCCTTCCATATCTGCTTTGGATTTGTAAGTAGACACACATGTTAAAGATGACTATATTTAAAAAATTCATATTTTCACTATAGAGACATTGTGAAGCTTACTGCTCAGTTTGTAGCACGCAATGGCCGTCAATTCTTAACGAATTTAATGAATCGTGAGCAGCGTAATTTTCAGTTCGATTTTCTGCGCCCGCAGCACTCACTGTTTCAATATTTTACGAAGCTGTTGGAACAGTACACAAAAATATTAATTCCCCCGAAAGACCTTTTAATTAAGCTGCGTTCCGAATGTATGGATGGGCGGTCAAGTGTTAGTTTTATTTTAGATCAGGTGAAATATAGAGCAAATTGGCAAAAGCATCAAGAAGCTCAGCGGCGCCGAGAAGAAGAAAAAGTGGAAAAGGAACGAGGTAAATATAAAAATACACATATATGTGTGTATGTATGTAACTTTTATACCCTAGTAATAGAGATTTCTCGTCGATTACGTAATTTTGTGAATAAGCAATCATTGCTAAATTATCGCAATTTCTTAAATAACTGGCTTTAAACTGTTTTTTTTTTGTGAGCTAAAAGGTCGGTAGTCAATTAGAACAATCTTAAAATTTATTTACGCCGAGTTTTGAAATAACTGGCTTTAAACTGTTTTTCGTTTTTTGTGTGCTAAAAGGTCGGTAGTCAATTAAAACAATCTTGTTTTTTTGTTTTTATTAATTCACTAGCTGACCCGCTGAACTTTGTTCAGCCTTAGAGGCAATAAATGAGCAGATTTTGAATTTTGTTTTTATTAGAATGATAAATGTAAATAAAAAATCAATTATTTTAACGATTCTTTGTTTGTCATGTTTTTTGGTGCATGGGTTGCACTCTTCAATCAAGCACCTTGTGATAGACGACATTTTATTCGTTTTATTATCAGGCGCAAGAACAAATATCGCAGATGGTCTTCCGACCCGTGAACATGCCACATATAGTTGACCATGAGAAAAACATGGATTTTCTAGATTCAGACCCCAAACTTTCAAGTATTGACCTTTTGATTTGTTAATGGTAATGGCAATGGAATGCAAGCAGTAATCAGTTCTACAGTCGTATCGAAACGCTGCTCAATTCAAAACAATACTTTATAAATTTCTTCCCGTGCGTCGAAAGTTATCTAGTTCGCTCGACGATTTCGCATTGCCAATCGAACCGTTTTTCGGTCTGCCTCTTTTTGCTGCTGTAATTGAGAAGTCGAGCCATACTAACGCGCGCTCTTCATGTGAAATTTCTTGCTCTTCTTCGTAACGTTTCGAATCCCACTTGTATTACAGTTGTGTCGTAAAAGATTTGATCGTCTTGGTCGCGGCATGATTTGGTAATGATAATATCGGCACAATACACTAATAGAAATTCGAAACACACACAGCAACCGGTCAAATTTAAAATATTATGTTTTTAAAACTTTCAAAGAAGTGTGAGTAAAATGAGAATGACGAAAAAGTCTCTCGAAACGCAAAAAGTAAAAAGTTTCCGCCTAACAGGAACCAGTAAATACTTACAAGCAAAATTGCTTTTGGATTTTTCATTGGTTAATAACTTACATTTTTAAGTTTTGTAGTTGCTTTCTATCTCAAGACCATTTGTTTTTGACTTGCAAGTTTTACTGAATGAATTTCCCCCAGCAACTCTCTCTCAATGAAATGTCAAAATATTTTTTGTCGCACCATAAATAGAAGTTCCCGAAAAAAAAAGAATATCAAATATCAGCAAAAGCAAAGGGCTACCAATATATTAAATTTCGGGCAAATTGCACCATAAATAAAAAGTTTTGGAATAGGTCGGTCCCTGATCCACTTCCCGGAAAAAAACCAATCGTAAATTTTAATAAAAGGCTACCAATGTACCAAATTTCAAACAAATCGCAAAATAAATAAAAAAATTTTGGAATAGGTCGGTCCGCGGTCCACTTTCCGTTTCCTGGTTCCAAACTACCTCTCCACCAATTTTCAGCCAAATCGGTTCGGCCGTTCTTGAGTTATAAATAGTGCAACTAACACAACTATCTTTTATTTATATATAGGTCGTTCCATATCATTTTTTTAACTAAAATTTAGATTGTCCTGAAACAATTTTTTTATAAACTGGATGCAAAATAAATCGACACTCATTTTTTTATTTTCGCATAATATGCTAAATTCGCAAGTAATTTTTCAAAATTTTGACATACGAAAAAATACAAAAATTTAGAGATTTTTTAAAGCATTATAGTTTCTCAACGAATTCTTTGCAAAAAAACGAAACTCACAGGTTGGGTTAATAATCGTTTATACTCTTTGGGCAAAAAAAAAATTTGTTTTGTTTTAGTTTCTTAGAATAACAAACTTAAAAAAAATGATAAACAAATGTAAATAAATAAAAATAGGATTCTTTAAATTCCTTGATACTATATCCAAATGAGCTCTATAGTTTGAAGAATATCTCCTAAAAATTTCAGAGTGGTGCGTTGAGTAGTTTCTGTCCCAGACCTAATTATTTATAGCCATCTCAGCTCATATAAATTGTAGCTAAGACCAATGGCATTCACTTTGTGTTTTTTATGAAATATTTTGAATGAGTTGATATTTTTTTTAACATGTTAAAGTTAAACATCCCAAAATCTATAAAAAATATAAGTTTTAAGTAAAAGCACGTTCTGATTTTTTTTTAACTAAGCCTCGAAAAAAAAACAAGAAATTATACTTTTCAAAATAGCTTACTTCAGTTTAGAACTTTTTATTTATGTAACACTTTTTTGATATTAGCAACTGAGCTTTTTTACATACAAAAATAATAATAGTTTGTAAAATAAAAATATAATGCATGAAATTATAATATTAAAGTAAAATATCAAACACTTATTTTTATTTCCGATTGCAAAAAACATGACTCGGTAGCCGTATATGCATTTTTGAAATCGTTTAATGAATTCTCATCACGTTTCTATTCAAATATTCGCAAATGCATTTACTTTTCTGACGGAGCACCGCAAAAATTTAAAAATGTGAAACACTTCACAACTATAGATTACCAGCAAAAAGACTTTGGCCGATCTGCGGAATGGCATTTTCATGCTACAGCCCACGGAAAAGGTCCATGCGATGGAGCAGGTGGAGCTTTGAAGCAAGGAAAGCTAGCCTCCAGAAAACGCCCGAAAAACAAATTACCACTGCATTTCAACTGTATGAGTGGGCTCTGCAAGATAGGATTTTTTCCAACATCAAACCATTCTTTTGTAGCGAAAGTGATTAAGAAGTGCAGCTGCATTCTTGAAGATACGATTTGATGGTTCCAAACCCATACCAGGCACCCAGAAGCTTAATTTTATTGCAGCAGAACCCAACTACCAATTGAAAGTTAAAACATACTCCACCTGTGAAAAATTTGAAATAGTAAACATACATCACACCAAATTTAAAAATGCATACTATCATTAATATTTTAATTTCATGAATTATTTTACAAACTATAAAAATAAAAGTTCTAAACTGAAGTATTGAAAGCGATTTTGAAAAGTATAATTTCGTGTTTTTTTTTTTTGAGGCTTAGTTAAAAAAAATCAAAACGTGTTTTTACTTAAAACTTATATTTTTTATAGATTTTGGGATGTTTAATTTTAATATGTTAAAAAAAATATCAACTCATTCAAAATATTCCACAAAAAACACAGGCAAAGTAAATGCCATTGGTCTTAGGTACAATTTATACGAGCTGAGATGGCTACAAATAATTAGCTGTGGGACAGAAACTACTCAACGTACCACTCTGAAATTTTTAGGAGATATTCTTCAAACTGTAGAGCTTTTAGTATTAGGGAATTAAAAATTATTACATTTGTTTATAATTTTTTTTTTAAGTTTATTCTTCTAAAAAACTGAAAAAAAAATTTTTATACCCAAAGAGTACAAACGATTATTAACCTAACCTGTGAGTTTCGTTTTTTCTAAGAATTCATTGAGAAACTATAATGCTTTAAAATATCTCTAAATTTTCGTATATCAAAAGTTTGAAAAATTATTACTTGCGAATTTCGCATATTGTGCGAAAATAAAGAAATACGTGTCGATTTATTTTGCATCCAGTTTATAAACAAAATTGTTTCAGGGCAATCTAAATTTTAGTTGTGAAAATGATATGGAACGACCGATATATAGTAAAATCTGCCCGGTTCGCTGCATCTCAGACCTAACAATAGAAAGAGGCCGATTTTTATCATTATATCCCATACCAGATAGGATATGGAACTTAATTACGTCGATTATTGCAGCATTCATTATCTTCGTTCGTTTGATACCCATATTGTACTAAACTAATTTTGGGTCACCTCGGTCCACATATCGGTCGATATCTCCGAAACTGGTCGAGCTATCGTAACAAATGGTATCTTAAATTTTAAGTTAAACGTCTAGTAATGCAACTGTAAAAGTTTTATTCAATTCCATTTAGCAGTTTTTGAGTGATGCGCCCAAACATACAGACAGACAGACAAAAATTCTAAAAACAGTTGATTTGGCTTAAATATCTGCAATGTACAGACATCGACCTTTTAGAATTTTGTTATATGTGGAGATTTTCAATAATTCAACTTCAATCTGAGGTCATAATTAGGACTGAAAACAATACAAAATTGTTGTACAGAAAACAAATTAATTTTGAACAAAACAATCACACTGCTGGTATCATTTGGTGGCTATTGACAATAGCAACAAATGCCTCTCTTTGATTTTTGGAAACTAGGCATGATGGGAAATTTTTAAGGACGGATTCGTGTTGAGCATGAAAAATCATTAAGAACTTATGTGGAGGTTTTCTCGATATAGTATCCCAACAATCATTTCTGTAAATGTTTTTCAAAATAATTTAAAGTAAACTTGCTACAAAAGCGATATGTAAGCTTTTTCAGTTTTAATTTATTTGAAAGTTTCAAGTAAACTTTTTATAAACTTCAAAAAAAACTGTTACAAATAATTTCAATTGAAAATTGAAATGCAAATGTTTATAAAAATTCAGAAAAAACTATATCAGTTTTTTTTCTTTTCAGCTTAAAATATTTCCAATTCTTTTCAAACAAGATTTTATATGAGAATGACGACGAAAAAGCAAAAATTATGTCTGCATCTTAACCACTTCCGCAAACTGGTAATAGTTGGTTAGGTTGCAGCATTCAATGTATGATTAGAACTTAGTTATTTATTTTATTGCAATACCTAAAAAATATACAAAATATGGTTTGAATAAAATTAAAAAAAGCTTTTAGAAAGCTTTATTTAAAATCTTTTTTGTAGGTTTAAATTAATAAGCTTTTTATCAACGTGTCGTTCCAATTACACAACGTTTATTTTCAAACGTTTTATAAACGAAAATTCTGAATTTTGTAAGCTTAATATTTATTTCGGAAAGCTTTTTAAACATTTATTTTAATTTTACTTTGCTTGTTGGGATGTAAGTACTAGTACTCATCTACACCAACAAATGCACAAAAACTATTGTTGAAGGGATTTGTTGGCCAAATGTATCCTACAAGGGTTAAAGTGAGATATTCCGCGAAAACGAACCGGTGCGATTTCACTGAAAACGTAGTTATATACTCTGGAAGTTTGCGGACAAGATCTTATTCACACTTTTCGTGCCCATTTTTTTAAATCATCTTGGAGAGTAATATTTTGCACATGTGGTATTTTTTTTTGCGAAAACTTGCTCTGGAACAATTTTTTTTTAATGGTTTTTGCACGGATTTTAAAAAAGGTATATTCAAAACTGAATTTTAAAGAAATAAAAACTGTGCTCTTGAAGAGTTTGTGGAAGTGATGGCATTCGAACTATCAAAATCCTCGCAGTATATCCGAAGTTATTGATATAAAAAGCACAAAAATTTTCAGTTGGCATAAAGCAAAATACAATTTTTTTCCAAAAATCAAAGATAGGCGTTTGTTTGTGTTGCCAATAGCCAGCAAATCTGTGGCAATAAGGGAAAACTACCAACGTATTTTTTTTTTTGAATTTTTCAGTAGAGCGCTTTGAAAGTTGAAATTGTAGTGTAAATGTATGGAATTGAGATAAAGTTTTTTATCCATGTATTCATGAAACGAGGTCAAGGCCAAGAATAATAATTTTTCACTTTTTGAATTTTTATGAAAATTATTATTGTTGTTATTTTTTTAATAATAATTTTTAATTAATTATTAAAAGTTTTTTTAATTGAATAGAGTAGGAGAAATGTTTAGAGACAACCGCCATAGCTTTTCTTATAGATGCATTTCGGAAGCTGCTAAGCTTCCTCATCAGAGAAATTTTGGTACGCATTGCTAACCATTAAGCTAAGAATATGCTGGTTTTGATGTCATCTAAACTCCTAGTTCTATTCTTCTTTACCATGTTATTTTATCCATGAAATCCAAAATTTTTGAGCAAAAGCCGTGAAATTTTGTGTGACTATAGATCCTAGCATGGATAACACAATGGTAATATCTCGTTTTCGACCAAACTTGAGTTTGGATTTTTCCGCTTATTGGCACAGAAATAATGCCATTATTGATCAAAAATAAAATTTCACAATTTAAAGTGATCCGTTTCAGAAATTCTTATCCTGCTACAATTTCTCCAAATTTGCTCACCATGAAAGATAAACCATTTAGTAACACTTAAGTTGAACTAAAAGTGGTGTGCGTGAAGTGAGAGATGATATTTTTATTTTACCTTTGGAAGATGAGGTTTGTGCACTTATGAACATTGATATCGACAACAAAAACTAATCATTTGAAATAAATTTTCAGTTAGGTAATGAAATAGTAGCACAAATATGAGATATAATATTAAAAACTATATTAAGAAAGGTGATGTTGAACCTGTTGATTGTAAGATAGCTATAAATTTGACGAATGAAGTTCCTTTTCATTTTGCTCCAAGACGTTAAGCTATAGACGGACGTGTGGCTATGCATAAAATTATAGACGATCTTTTAAAAAGGGGTATTGAAAGATCTAGTCATATGCAGAGATTTTAAAAAATGTGATGACTATCGCAGATTAAATAAATATACTTTGAAGGATAATTTTGAAACTGCTTTGATGAAGATTGTTTAGAGTATATTGCAGAGAAAAAGTGTTATTCTTCTATATACCTTCGGAAGGGATTCTTTCATATTAGCACAAGTAAGAAGTCGAGAAAATATATATAATTTGTAACACCCGACGGGTAATTTGAGTAAAAAAAGGGTTTTGGTTTAAAAAATTAACCTTCAGGTTTTAACATTACGTAAGGCGCTGTTTACAAGATTTGATGGACTCGTCGAAAATTGTAGTATACTAAGGTGATCTATTCATTGCATCGAATGATTTACGATTGTACTTAGAACTTTTAATGGAAGTTCTCACGCGTCTGGTCAAGCGAGGATTAGAAATAAATATAAGCAAGGTTTGTGTACGAGTACCAGGAAATAAATTATTTAGGATATTCCATTAGTTAAAAGGGCATTGAACCCAGGCAGGATTAAATATATAAAAAAAGTACCCGATGCCTAGTAACATAAAAGAGGTTAAAGCTTGTTTGGAATAATTTTCTTATTTTCGCAAATTCACTCCGAATTATGCTTAAATCGCTTATCGCTGGGTGAATTTTGTCATTGCCGACTCATGCGTCAAAGATTTTGAAGAGCTCAAATTTAAACTGGTGTCGAAACCGATTTTAGAAATTTATAGTCCTGATAAAAGGCCGAGCAGCATATAGGCCCTGGTAAGGTAGATTTTGGTGCTGTTCTGTACAACGCCAAGATGATGAAAAACTCCACCCAAGAATCAGGTTTACATAATTTTGAGCTAAGACACTGGGTCATCATTTACGGAGACCCGATTGCTATTTTAGAGAGAGATTGCGTTTAAAATCGGTACAGACTGTAACGCAGTTACAATGGCAATACACGGTCTATTCCGAACGTAACCGGAAATTTTGTACCTAAAAGATTATCTTTTCGAAAATCGTAACCGTCGGTAACACAGTTTATGTAACCGCGATTCTAGCGTACACGGAAACGAAAAATGCGCAATCTATATCTATACTTTATATATAACATTCAAACCTCAACTTTAGGTTGAGCAAAACTATCGGCTGTTAATTTTAATTTAAAATTTTTTTAAATCAAATTTTGAAATAGGACATAGGATATACTTTTAATTAAACATTTGAGAGAAAACATGTTAAATTTAAGTATTAAATTTATCAGTGCTTAGAGAGTATCACCAAACCACATTTTGCTCCTTTTTTTTGGTACTCGGCTAGCGTAGCTACAAAAATATATGTACATCTATTCAGTTTAATGCTCAAAATCATTGAAGTTTTGGTACTTAGTATTATTCAAGCGTTTGTGCTTATAGTAGGACTTACAAAAAGTCGACTTAGTCGAATTCGACTTTTGGTAAACCTCGAATATCATTAACGAAATTTTCAATGAATGTTGCGTCAAAAAATAAAAATTTGCTTGTCATGTTATATATGTATATTATTAAATTATTAAAAATTTTAACATGAAGCTTGAAACACGATACGGAAACGCTGACAATAATCACCCAGCGCAGTCATTTCTCAAATGACGCCCAACTATTAAACACAATAGCAACGGGAGCTAAATTTTTTGACATTTTTATTTTTCTTGATTTTGATTTTTAATTAGAGTGACCATATGAAAGAAAAGAAAAAAAAAAGAAAAAATTGGCGAAGATAATGAATGTCTCAAAACCAAATTTGTCAAGGGATGACGAAAAATCGTTCCAATATACATCAATTATTCACCCTGTCGGAAAAGCAACAAAACAAAGTAAAACAGAAAACTATACATTTACTTTTGTGGAGCTAGAGAATAATCTTGCTTTCTGCATTGAATGCCTTCAAAAAAACCGATAGCTGGTTGTACACCGGCTTCGCGATCTACAGTATTTCTGCAAAAAACACCTTTTGTAAAGCTTAAGATGCCGGGTATGTTTCGAGATATAAATAAGACTCACTAATTTGCGTTTATTCTTTTTATTTTCAAAACTGGAAGTGGCCATTTCCTTTTATTATGCTTTTCTTTCTATTTTTTCGTTGCCACGTTTATTTTCCTTGTGATGTTTAAAGGGGTTGCCATACAAATGACTTTACATCACGTTTACACCTATCTTACAGCTTGGTTATCCTGACATATTGATCGACCCGATCAATTATAAAATTTAACTTAAGTTCTATGATAAATTGACAGATAAATCTTAAATTCTAAATTAATGGCTAAGTGTCACTTATTGGTTCTCAGGTACCAGTGTCGGACTCAGGGATTGGTGCAATCCACCTACGCAGGCGATTTGTTTCTACTACTCCATCATGGGCATTTGTGTAGTTTGACAATTTTCAATATCGCGTAAAACGTAACGATCATTGGGTAACTTCTTATGTATCGGGTAAGGACCTCGAAATTTCGGAATAAATTGTTTGTTAGAACCGACAGTGGTGTCCACGTTTTTCATTACCACAAAGTCTCCTACCTTATAATCTCTCGCGGGTAAAGTATCCTGCGCTTTTTCAATACATCTCAGGGCCTCTTCGCGAACCTTCACTAAATCACATGGTTGTTTAACCTCCTTCTTTTCTAAAAACTCGGTCAATTCGTCTACGACTCGCCCACGGTGCTCTACCCCAAACATCAACCTACAACGAGAATCCTTTGTTGCCGAGTGCACAGTGTTGTTGATAGCATACTCAACATCCACCAGCTTGCCCACCCAATCTGAATGACTAACCGGTTCCGTCAACTTTTGTAACATTGCTTTCAGAATTCGGTTAACCCGCTCTACCTAGCCGTTTGTATGGGAGGAGCTACTGCACCCTTTACATGTGTTATATTATTCTTAGTCATAAAGTCTGCAAACACCTGTGAGGTAAAGCAAGATCAACGATCACTTACAATGCGCCTTGGCCTGCTATAGTAGTCAAAGTACTTCTGAAGAGAGGCACATACTTCTTTAGTACTGGTTGTCTTTACCGCAAACAATTTCACATGTTTGGTAAACCCATTGACTACCACAAACCTGTGCTTTCTCACCGAGCGAATTGAAGGCAAAGGACGAAAAAGGTCAATGTGTAAAATATCGAAAGGCTTTGGTGTCTTGGGAATATTATACAGGTTACGACGATTCAAACGTGTTTCTGAAGAGTACATTATACACTTGAGAAAATTTCTAATGAAGAACGCCTTTCCATGATTTTCTTGAATACTAAACCATCAACTAGCTTAAAATTCTGAACTGGTCCATTTTCTAACTGAGATCTCAGCAATTTAATCGTTTCATCTCTATTCTGAGTTACTTGTAGGTTAAAATCTATATCCTCCATTCCCTCTGACAACACCTACTAAGGGCATCCACATGAGCCATAGAGGTCGCTTTCCGATGTTTCACTTTATAGTTATAATTTTTAAACGTAAAAACCCATCTTGCTATCCTAGAGTTTACTTGCTTCTTATCCAAAGCCAAAACTAAAGCATTACAATCCGTGCCCATCGTAAAAGCAATCCCCTTAAGCTGTGTTCTGAAGCGTTTCAAAGCATAAACAATTTCTAGAGTCTCCAATTCAAAACTGTAATTTCGCTTCGCTCTCGGAGGCAGTTTTAGAAAAGTAAGATACCGGATGAAACTTTCTATCGTCTTGTTTCTGTAAAAGAATCGCGCCAAACCCTAGTTTGCTAGCATCCGTATGTAGCTCAGTTTCTCTAACCGGACTGTATATTGATAAAATTGGGGCAGACGCTAAAAATTTCTTAAGTTTTTCAAAAGCCTCTGTACATTCAGTCGTAAATTTAAATACCGCATTCTTCTTAAGGAGGGACGTCAGGGGTTTAGCAATTGAAGAAAAGGACCGAACAAATCGCCTAAAGAATGAAAACGCCTAGGCATTGTTGCCCTTCCTTGGAACTTTGGGGCTGTAGGAAAACTCGAAATGGCTTCAATGTGCATCGGATGAGGCCGAGTACCAGTTCTATTTACCATACAACCTAAAAATTCAATTTCGAAAAACCCGAATTTGCATTTTTTTATTTTCAGCTCTAAACCCTTTTTACGTAACCTTTGCAAAACTGCACTTAGTATTTCAATATGAGATTCAAAGTCCTTCGTCGCTATCGTTATATCATCTATAAAGACAACTATTTTTCTGGAGAATATAAAATCTTTCAAAATTGCGTTTTTCAACCCGAATGGCATACGGGTATACTCATACTGACTCCCTGGTGTTAGAGAGGGGTATATTTTATTGATCCTTCGTCCATTTCAACTTGATGAAACCCATTTTTCAAATCCAGAGCTGCAAAAGATATCTTTCCATTCAGATATTCAATACAATCGTCAACCAGAGTTAGTGGGAAATTATAACGATCCGTTTTCTTATTCAAAAATTTATAGTCAATACATAATCTACCTTCATCGCTTTTCTTCCGTACCAACACTGTTGCCGATGCATAGGGCGAACTGCTGTATCTAATAACCCCCTTGGCTAAAAGTTTATCAACTATTGCTTGTACTTCTAATTTCTCTGAAAAAGCTAACCTACACGGTGCACAGTGAAACGGTGTATCATCGGTTAAATTTAATTTCATTTTAAGAGCGTAAGGCTCTCTCTCTGAATCAGGCAAAGGGTTAAAATAATCCTTTAAAATCACATCTTTTAATTGCTTACTTTGTTGTGGGTTAAGGTCAGAATTCAAATTAATTTCCGATAACCTACTCGGATCTGCTATCCCTGATACATAAGAATTTAACCGGTTTATATCAGTGATTATAACTAATTCATTGCCTCGATTTCGATCGGCAGTATCCACAAGGAACGTTTATGCTTGGGGTTTTATCCTACTGCGAGCCGAAGGTGTCAAAGCACTTACCCTTTTTTCATCACTTTATCTAATTCTTCATATGACCCCATTTTACTACCCTTAACCATTCCCTGCATCAGACACTGTTTACATTTACAAACCAATTTTTCCCAAATTAAACAAGTCAAGAACAGCATACAGGGTGGCTGATGAATTTTGCTACATTGAGAAACTCAAATAATTTTTTTTTTCAGTGTATGGAACTCATTTTTCTTTTATTCATGTTAAAGCTCATTAAATTTTATTAAATATAGCTTAATTAGTTTTAAAAATAATGGAATTTAAATGCCCCCCCTGCTCGTCGATGCATGTGCGGCATCTTACCAAAAAGTTGTTCATTACTGCTTGGAGAGTTGAGACAGGAATAGCCGCAATTGTTTCTCGAATGGATTGCCTTAGTTCATTCAAATTTGTTGGTTTTGCTTTGAAGACTTCCTGTTTGCAATAACCCCACAAGAAAAAGTCAGGTGCAGTAAGGTCAGGCGACCTGGGTGGCCAACGGAATGTGGAGTTTCTGGATATCAGCTTATTGGGAAATTTTCGTCGCAATTCTGTCATAACAGGTTGGGCTATATGAGGAGCTGCACCATCTTGCTAAAACCACACAGAGTTGAAAGAAATTCTCACTCGGCGTAATTCTGGATAGAAAAACTCTCTCAACATGCTCAAGTAACGGTCTCCAGTAACCGTAACGGTGTGACCGTTTTCTTCGAAGAAGTAGGGCCCGACAATGCAGCGTGATGAAACTGCACACCACACTGTGACACGAAGTGGATGCAATTCCGTCTCATGGAGTATCTGTGGGTTGGAAGCACTCCATATTCGACAATTTTGTTTGTTTATGTTGCCGTTTAAATCGAAATGGGCCTCGTCAGACATGAAAAGACAGTTCAACATGTTTCCATCCTCTTCCACCATTTGAAGCATCTTCTGGCAAAATTCCAAGCGAATCGGCAAGTCTGCAGCGTTCAGTTTGTTGGCCATTTGAATTTTATATGGGAATAAGTCCAAATCTTTGTGCATAATTGACTGTAATGACTGTCTGCTTACACCCATTTGAGCAGATAAGCTTCTTGTCGAAACACGTGGATTGTTTTGTATGGCAGCAGCTACAGCAGCGATTGTTTCCTCCGTTCGAACTGAAGGGTTTCGATGGTAAGGTCTTCTGTTGACTGTCCCATGCTCGGCAAAATTGTTTACAAGTCTTATTATGGTCCATCTGCTCGGAGGATTGCCGCCAAACGTGCGCCTATACTCTCTGTGAACTGAAACTACGGACTCCAGTGCGTGATAGCGGCGGACAATCCAAATTCTTGTTTCAGTGTCCCAGTTATCCATTTTTGTTAAATGTAAAAGTCAATCTGCAAAATGAAAAAAAAATTAACCAGATTCATTAAATAGAAAAAAAGTTATTTAATTTTTTTTTGGTAGCGCCTTTCATCAGCCACCCTGTAGTTTAAGTTTTTTAAATGTTTCGGCTCAGTAGCATTTTTAATGTTAAGTAATTCATTCTTCGAATATCTTCTTCTTTGAATGGTCATCTAACCGCCTCGGCGATTTTGACCGTCCAACATAGCTCGCCAGTCGTTTCTTCGTTGCGCCAACTGGCGCCAATTGGAAACACCGCGGGATCGCAAATCGGTCTCCACTTGGTCCTTCCATCGGAGTGGTGGTCTCCCTCTTCCTCTGCTTCCACCGGCGGATGCCGATAGGAATACCTTCTGGGCTGGAGCATCTTCGCTCATTCGCACTACGTGGCCTAGCCAGCGAAGCCGCTGTGTTTTAATTCTCTGAACTATGTCGGCGTCTGCGCAAAGTTCATACAGCTCATCAATAAATCTTCTTCGGTACTCGCCGTCGCCAACGCGTAGAGGTCCACAAATCTTTCGAAGAACCACATCAGATGTTGTTAGTGTCCACGCTTCTGCACCATATAGCAGGACGGGTGCGATGAGTGACTTGTAGAGTGTTATTTTCGTTCGTCGAGAGTGGACTTTACTTTTCAATTGCCTACTCAGTCCGAAGTAGCATTTGTTTGCAAGAGTAATTCTTCGTCGGATTTCTAGGCTAACATTATTGTTGGCGTTAATGCTGGTTCCCAGGTAAACGAAGTCCTTTACTATTTCGAAATTATTGCTGCCAACAGTGGCTTGGTTGCCAAGGCGCGAATGCGCTGACTCTTTGCATGATGACAGAAGGTACTTCGTTTTGCCCTCGTTCACCACCAATCCCATTTTCTCCGCTTCTTTTTCTAATTTGAAGTAAGCAGAAGTTACGGCGCGGTTGTTAAGGCCAATGATATCAATATCGTCAGCATATGCCAACAGTTGCACGCTTTTATAAAATATTGTTCTTCGAATATCTAGTCTTAGATTTAAATTTACACAAAAAGATATTGAATTTTTTGAACAGATCGTGTCCGATCAGCAATGGAACATCGAGAGCAGTATCCGGCAGCACCGATAGTTCCTGTGATACAAAATGATTATTAAATTCCAAAACACATTTAATATTACCATAAGTCCAAATGTGGACATTACCTACTTCTTTATATCTCGATTTCTCTAACTTGCTGTACTTCATATTTTGAATACACGATCGTCTAATGAAACTTCTTGGACTGCCCGAATCAAGAAGCGATAAAAAATGAGAAAATTGTGTTCACTTGTCTTGTTTAATCTTAAAAGCGGCACTTGCCGTTTGAAGTTCATGTACCGCTCTGACTAGATCTGCTTCCTCTTCATAAGGTGAGATTTGCCCCCAGTTGACAGCTGCAACAATATTTCGCTTTGAGCAAGCTTGGTATAAGTGTCGCAACTCCCCACACGAGCCCAACGCTCGTTTCGGTTTTGGGCACTGCGACTAGTAATGGCCAAACTGCGAACAATTATAGCAACGCGGTTCCTCGGGCTGCGCAGGAGAAGCATCTCTCACATATGATTTGCCCACTTTCACATTTGCGACTGCCCTTGGCCGAAACTTTTTATATCGATCAATTTGTACCTTCAATTCCTTTAGATTGTTTGCTTGGTAAAGCATCGTTGCTGTTCCAGATTTGTCCCCTTTGCCAGCGATAACTGCATCCAGCAAATCACGTTCGGGTATGTTTGCCTTGCTCGCAATTAGTTGCATTTCCAGTAGATATCGTTGAACGCTCTCAGCTTCCGACCCTTCGCTCCTCATATGCATCCAGTAACGAATACGAAATGGAAGATTTCTCTATTAACTCCGCTTTGAGGCTAGGGTACTCAACTGCCACGGCGGTTTTGGTGAATAGCTAAGCTGTTCCGTCCAAAAACCGGCGAACGCAAAGCAACTGCATACGTCTACCGAATACATCTTCAAGCTCAAGAAACCACTTGCGTATATCATAGCTGTCATCGCCTGAACACTTTGATATTATGATTTCCAACGTGGAAATATCGACAGCCTTGCTACGGTATTACTGGTCTTGAAGCTGCTCGACCTCGCGCTGTAAACATAGAATTTATTTATTTTCTTATGTCTAAATACAACAGACACTTAAAAATAATTAAATTAATTATAACTTAAGAAGTAAGTTTTTAATCTAAATTGCGAGAGTGATTTACTATAAGTTAGATCTAACTCTAGAAAATTTGAGAAAAAGTTGTATTCTAAAAGAGTTCTACTCAATGGGACATTAGCACCATAGACTGTTCTATGAACTCCAACACGAAATACTTCAAAATTTCTTAAATTTCTACAAGGCACATTAAAATGTATTCGTTGAAGAAGAGATGGGCAATCTATCTTTCCAGAGATGAGATCAAAGATAAACGAGATTGATAAGAGCGCTCTCCTATCTAATAATAATGGCAAACATATTAAACTCGTGCTATGTAAGATGGAATCGTTTCAGAAAAGTTTAAGGAACGCAGAGCAAAACGAATAAAGTACTTTTGGACTCTTTCTAAACGATTTATATGCACTGCATGGTATGGTCTCCATATATAAGCTGCGTATTCAAGCTTGGATCGTACAAAAGCAGAATAAAGAACTTTATAAGTGTATGGGTCTGAGAAGTAAGAAGAGTGACGTTTAACGAAAGCAAGTGTACCAAGGGAACTAGTAACAATATAATTTAAATGCCAGTCAAAAAACACGCACGAGTGTGCTAAGAAGTAACGAGTCTCAAAAGGCTTGATCATCTTAGAATAAGTCACTTTATGGCACTTATCAATATTAAGATAAAGCCTATTGGTAACGCAGTAATTATGAAAATTATTAAGTTCACCTTGCAGCACGGAAGAGTCATACGGTCCATTTATCACCGAATATATCTTAAGATCGTCTGCGTATAAAAGAAAATTAGCCGAAACACGATGAAATGTCATTAATAAACAGCGCAAATAATAAGGGACCTAAAATGCTACCTTGTGGTACCCCAGAGCTGGAAACAAATGGCTTCGAAAACTCGCCATCTATAGCAACCATGCAGCTCCTGTTAAACAAGTACGATTTGATCCACTGAAGAAAACTAGAATGGAGCCCCATGCAAGAAAGTTTGAAAATAAGAATTTTGTGAGAAATTTTGTCAAACGCCTTGGAAAAGTCGGTGTAAATCGTATCCATTTGTAGGCCATTACGAAAGCATGAATAGCAGTTCTCAGTAAACACAGAAAGATTAGAAACCGTCGATCTTGCGGGCACAAAACCATGCTGATTTGGGCAAATAAGATGCTTTACATTAAATTAAAGTTTCTCCTGTACAATACATTCAAACAGCTTAGCAATCGATGATAACTTAGCAATTGGTCTGTAGTAAGATACATCACATTTGTTGCCATTTTTAAAAGCAGGAGTGATAGATGTAATTTTCCAGTCATCAATAAAAAGTCCTGAAGATAAGGATATGTTAAAGATTAGCGTGAGAGGTTTTACCAGTGACGAGCACTTTTTTAAAAGTCTCATGCATAGGCCATCAACATTAGTCCGAGAGGAATCCTTGACTTTTATCAAACCCTCTATAACATCATTTTCAGAAGGTACCAAAGATCCCAGGGAAAAAGAAGAGCTTGCTATATCGTTGAGACTAAGACGTAAGGTAGCAAAATCATTGGCAGACAAATCCTCATCAAACTCAAAATTGGATGAAAAAAAGTCGGCAAATAAATCAGCAGCCTCACCAATAGAAGATACGGACGTCTACAGTCGAACTTCTCTATAACGAATTCCAAGGGACTGGATATTTACTTCGCTATAAAAAAAATTCGCTATATAGAAAAGAAAAACTATTTTGTTCCTTTTAACATTTTTTATTTGTAGTAGTCAGTTATTTTGGATTGACGTAAATTTTTCCACTTTTCTTCTTCAATATAACTTTCTAATACATTTAGAGAAGTAAACACAGTATTTGTGCGTTCGGTTTTATCTACCAATGATGTACTGGTATATAAATATGTAAAAACGAAAAATTATTTGAATAAATTCGTTATATGGAGATTGAAAACGCTTCAATCTTTAAGTTACGGTCGCAAAAATGCTTCGTTATAAGGAAATATTCGCTATAGGGAAATTCGTAATTCGTTATATGGAGATTACAATACATACAAAGTAGACCCAAAGCACAGTGTTCTTATAATTGCTTCGCAATAGAGAACACTTCGTTATATAGGAGTTCGTTATAGAGAAGTTCGACTGTATATATATAGAATTGAATGCCATTTTTCGTTGTGATTTTATAACTCAAGAACGGGCTCATCTATCCAAACCAAATTTTTAGGCTTTGTTCGGACTATTCATTAGATGGTTTGAGTTTTGAAATTTTAAGAATCGGATACCAGGGTCTCGAGATATAGGCCAAAACGTGGACCCGGGTAACCCTAGGATGTGTTTGTACAATATGGGTATAAAATGGAAGCTGTTGATGAATGCTATAGTAAAGATTATTTTTCATGCCCCTCCGTGACTAGGGTCTCGATATATAGACCAAAACGTGGACCCGGGTAACCCTAGGATGTGTTTGCACAATATGAGTATCAAATGGAAGCTGTTGATGAATTCTATAGTATAGAGTATTTTTCATGCCCCTCCGTGACTAGGGTCTCGAGATATAGACCAAAACGTGGACCCGGATAACTTTAGGATGTGTTTGTACAATATGGGTAGCAAATGGGAGCTGTTGATGATTGCTATGGCACAGATTATTTTTCATGCCCCTCCGTGACTAGGGTCTCGATGTATAGACCAAAACGTGGACCCGGGTAACCCTAGGATGTGTTTGTACAATATGGGTATCAAATGGAAGCTGTTGATGAATGCTATAGTATAGAGTATTTTTCATGCCCCTCCGTGACTAGGGTCTCGAGATATAGACCAAAACGTGGACCCGGGTAACCCTAGGATGTGTTTGTACAATATCCCCTAGGATGTGTTTGTACAATAAGGGTATCAAATGGAAGCTGTTGATGAATGCTACAGTACAGATTATTTTTCATGCCCCTCCGTGACTAGGGTCTCGATATATAGACCAAAACGTGGACCCGGGTAACCCTAGGATGTGTTTGTACAATATGGGTATAAAATGGAAGCTGTTGATGAATGCTATAGTATAGATTATTTTTCATGCCCCTCCGTGACTAGGGTCTCGATATATAGACCGAAAAGTGGACCCGGGTAACCCTAGGATGTGTTAGTACAATATGGGTATCAAATGGAAGTTGTTGATGAATTCTATAGTATAGAGTATTTTTCATGCCCCTCCGTGACTAGGGTCTCGAGATATAGACCAAAACGTGGTCCCGGATAACTTTAGGATGTGTTTGTACAATATGGGTATAAAATGGAAGCTGTTGATGAATGCTATAGTATAGATTATTTTTCATGCCCCTCCGTGACTAGGGTCTCGATAGATAGACCAAAACGTGGACCCGGGTAACCCTAGGATGTGTTTGTACAATATGGGTATCAAATGGAAGCTGTTGATGAATTCTATAGTATAGAGTATTTTGCATGCCCCTCCGTGACTAGGGTCGCGAGATTTAGACCAAAACGTGGATCCGGATAACTTTAGGATGTGTTTGTACAATATGGGTAGCAAATGGGAGCTGTTGATGATTGCTATATTGTAGATTATTTTTCGTGCCCCTCCGTGACTAGGGTCTCGAGATATAGACCAAAACGTGGACCCGGGTAACCCTAGGATGTGTTTGTACAATATGGGTATCAAATGGAAGCTGTTGATGAATTCTATAGTATAGAGTATTTTTCATGCCCCTCCGTGACTAGGGTCGCGAGATTTAGACCAAAACGTGGACCCGGATAACTTTAGGATGTGTTTGTACAATATGGGTAGCAAATGGGAGCTGTTGATGATTGCTATAGCATAGATTATTTTTCATGCCCCTCCGTGACTAGGGTCTCGATGTATAGACCAAAACGTGGACCCGGGTAACCCTAGGATGTGTTTGTACAATATGGGTATAAAATGGAAGCTGTTGATGAATGCTACAGTACAGATTATTTTTCATGCCCCTCCGTGACTAGGGTCTCGATATATAGACCAAAATGTGGACCCGGGTAGCCCTAGGATGTGTTTGTACAATATGGGTATCCATTGTAAGTTGTTGATAAATGCTAATGAAAACAGGGCTTTTCTTTTCGCTGGGTAACTAAGGACTCGAGATATGGTCTTTCATCATTTTGCCCAAGATGGCGGCGCATCTCTTTAAACGTTTCTGGACGTCACTCTGAAACCACTGTATAAAACACATCTCACTTTGCACCGTTGCATCAACAGAGGTCTAATAAACACTTAAGGATGCATTTTAAATGTATGGGTCATTAGGGTCTTGAGATATCCCCCAAAACATGAACCCGGTTAACCTTCAACAATATGGGTGTCAAATGAAAGCTGCTGACGAGAGCTTCAACACGATGTCAATTTTATTGCCATGTCTCAACCCGTTTACAAGATATAGCCAAAAAACGTGGTCAAAATCTATGACTAATCTGTATAGATAAAAAAAGAGCCTAAAATGTGTGTTCGTTGGAGCATATTTCTTTTTCATAAGCGAATCCTTTTACATTTCATTTTAGCTAAAATCTTTTAGAAGAAGAACCTTCAATTTCAATCTATTTTTAACGCACTTCATTGATTTGATGACCGAAAGTCCTTAATTACTTAAGAAATAAATAAGCAAATTTTTAATTTGAGTACCTATAATAACGTAGCCAAATGTAAAGATTATTCCTAAAAAAGTTGAATTCCAATCATTTCTTTATCACACGAGAACACTTATTTGCAGAAGTTTAGACTTTGTTCTGAATATGTATAGATTACATGAATAAATCTTTAAAAATATTTAATCTTAATTAACTTTCTTGCTTTGTAAGTTATTTGTTTTGATTTTTCACGAACACAGGCTACCAAATTTTAACAAAAACACAAATTTTACGATTTCTTTTGTACTGTGGAATGACTTGCGAAGCAGTCACGGGCAGGCTAGTATCATTATAAAAAACAGTTTTTGGAATACTCGATACATTCTTCTTTGACTTAATATAGGTCCAGAATTTTTTAGGATTCGATTTTATATTTTTCTCGAAATTATTAATATATTTTCCATATAGACTCTTATTCAAGTCGTTGAATTTTGTCCTGTAGGATATAAATAACTCGTAAAAATCAAATCTGTTAGTAATTTTAAACTTCTTAAAAAACTTATTTCTCAAATTTTTTAGATGTTTAAGCTCAGATGTATACCAAGGAAGCTTATATGCTTTTTTCTTAAAAGTAGGAACAAGTTTATTACAATTATCAGATAATGAATTTTTAAATATATTAAAGCTTTTGATATGGCGACCTTTTTGTTTCTAATCAGTTTTGCTAACTGGCTTGAGGTCCAAATTGAAATAAAAAACACAAGGGTTTTTTTCATATATATTACCAATATATTTCAATTACACAACGGTAATCGTCTTCAGGGTGAAAACAACAAAATAACTAAATAAATAACAAATTTTCTAACATACAAATTTAAAAAAATGAATCACATACATTTTTTTACACATGTGTATCACGACGTGGAGTTTTTCACTGATCGTTTGTTTGTCAACAAATGTCTATAGAAGCTAGCGGAGTTATCCTCGTCCGTTTTGTAGTTCATTCGTTTGTTGGTTGGTTTATTAAGAATATGAAGCATTTCCAGAGTAAATCGTTTGCTATAATGTTCTTGTTGAAGAATAGTAGCTTTGTCGAAGTTTGGTGAGTGGGAGTTTTCAGTACAGTGGGTCATAAGTGCAGTTTTTTGGTTTGCAGTATGGTGGCAATATTTGTAATCCGATTTGTGTTGAGCTAGTCGAGTTTTAAGTTTGCCTTTTGTTGTTCCAACATATACGCATGGTTCGTTGTTTTTTCCTTTGCAAGGGATTTCGTACACTATATTGCTTTTTTCTGTATGTGGAATTTTTGATTTTGTTTGATTATATATGTTTTTTAATGTATTTATCGGCTTATGGGCTATTTTTACTTCATCTTTGTTGTAGCAGTCTGATTTGGCCAATCGTTCCGACAATTTTGGCACATAAGCTACTGACTTAACTATTTTCGGCGGTTTTTCTTTTTCTCTTTCCTGATTCTGTTCTTTTTGATATTTTTTTAACAGTGTTTTAATTATGGTTTCAGGAAAATCATTGCTTCTTATCAATAGATTTATTTCATTTTTAATTTCCTCGTGGTAAGTGTCGTCCGTAATTTCTAACATTCTTCTTATACGAGGTGTGTTCAAAAAGTATCGCGAATTTTGAATTTTCGCTGGTTACGTATATTCGAATTTCGAATTTTTTGTGGCGTTATGTTGGTACTCATGTCTCTCACTTATGCCGACAACCTCGGCCATTTTGAATGTTCAGTTAATTGTTGACAGCTGCTTTGCTTGCACGTGTTTTGGATCGTCTTCGATTTTTACCTATTCAAAAAAATTGATCAAAGAACCTGTATCAAATTTTGTGTGAAAAACGAAATTAAGTGCGCGGATGCATTCCGAATGTTGACTGTGGCATACGGAGAAGCTACCTTGGACCGAAGCAACGTTTATCGGTGGTACAAAATGTTCTCAGAAGGCCGAGAAGATGTGCAAAGAAGAAAAAAAATTGGCTTTTGCACCACGATAACGCCCCTGCTCACGCATCGTTGCTTGTGCGCGACTTTTTGGCCAAAACCAACACACTAATGATGCCGCAGCCACCGTATTCCCCAGATCTGGCCCCCTGTGACTCTTTCTTGTTCCCTAAACTGAAGAGGCCCCTGAAAGGACGACGTTACGCTTCTCTTGACGAGATAAAGACGGCATCGAAGGAGGAGCTGAACAAGATACAAAAAAATGATTTTATGAAGTGTTTCGAAGATTGGAAAAACCGTTGGCACAAGTGTATAATATCTCATGGGGATTACTTTGAAGGGGACAAAATAGATATTCATGAATAAATAAATAATTTTTGAAAAAACACAAAGTTCGCGATACTTTTTGAACACACCTCGTACAGGCCATTGCTGTATTCATTATCATCGTCTTTGGATGCTTTGAATAAAAGTTGATGATTCGTCCTGTTGATGTTGATTTCTTATACCACTTTAACTTCAATTCATTTTTGCTTCTAATAACAATTGAGTCAAGATATGGTAGTTTTCTGTCGTCTTCAAGATCCATTGTAAAATTTATATATTTGTTGAAAGAGTTACGTGTGTCCAGCGTACTTTTTACATCATCTTCGTGTATTATAGCAAATAGATCGTCGACATATTTTGTGAGTAATCTCGGTGTTCTTGATAATTTTGTTGTTGTGTTCTCTAATAGTTTTTCCATCACTATGTCGGCTATTACTGGTGAAGTTGGGGATCCCATCGGCAATTCTTGTAGCTGTGTATACAATATATCATTGAATTTGAAATACCTATTTTCTTCGATGCAAAAAGTAAGTATTTCCATAAACAGTTTTTTTGGTATATTTGTGTGTTGTTCTATTTTCGTCCAATTGTCTCTTATGATCTCAAGGCCTAATTGCGTGGGAATGCTGGGAAACAGGGAAACTACGTCGAAAGATATTAGCTTTTCATTGTCAGAAATGTAGGTGTTGTTAATTTTAGTTTTAAACTCCAGTGTATTTTTGATGTTGTATGCCGAGTTTGCTGTGGCGTTTTTTAATATATCTGCTATATATTTGCATAGGTTGTATGCTGGTGATCCAGTGGCCGAACAGATTGGCCTGAGCGGTGTTCCTTCCTTATGTTGTTTTGGTAGTCGATATATCCTCGGAGGTACAGCAGTTGTTGTAGAAATTTTATTTTTCTCCATTTTCGAAATTAAATCCAATTTGTGAAGTTTGTCGACCAGACTGTTATTTTTGCTTTGTAGTCTCGATGTAGGGTCCTGTCTTTGAACCCTATACATTGTCAAGTCATTTAATATAACGCCCATTTTCTTATTGTAGTCACTTATATCCTTAGCTACCGTTTTATTGCCTTTGTCAGATGTTAATATACGAATGTTTTTATTTTTACTAAGAAATTTCTGCGTCCGTCCCACTGTATCAGTTATTGCACGATCTATTGCACTTTGCCTTTTTGGTGTTGTATGATCTTGTGTGTTTTTTATTTCAATTTGGACCTCAAGCCAGCTAGCAAAATTGATTAGAAACAAAAAGGTCGCCAAATCAAAAGTTATAAAGACGGAAGGCACGCCGTATACATTCAACAACAAAAATGGATTATACTCAAATCAAAACCAACAGCAACAACGCCAGAGCATTAATAAATAAATTACAACATATGTCGAAAAAAGTGGTAAAGCAAAAATGTAATATTAAGTTCCTTTTAAAGTGCAGAAAATCTAAATTAGTTCCTAATTTTATTAAAAATTCGACAAAATGTAATAGCTTGTTCATATTCGATCGTTCGATAGAACTTTAGATAGACATACACATTGTTTTCACACAAAAATACTTAGTATGCTAATAAAACAAAAACACAACATACTAAAAAGACAGCAGCAACAAATGGAACAAGCAAAAACAAAACTTAAGGAATATCTAAACGAGGGAAACAAAAGTCCCAGAAAAACTCACAACAACTCTAAAGAAACGACAAGAAGCAAAGCACGACAGACTGCACCAAAATCGAAATCATCTCTTTGTTGACAACAATAAAAATGAAGGTTGGTTCGTAAATAAAGCTGACATCGAGTTTCCATCAGACATACAGATGCTTTTGACAAAAGGTCCAAAATTTGCGCTTCCAATCGAGAATACAAAATTTCCTTTATTCAAATATATAGCTGATGGAGAGGATCTTGTACAAACAATTAAAGGTAAAGAGAAACAAGAGGAAGCAAGAACAAAACTCTCATTACTTATAAAAGATCATACAACAACAAATAGGCAAAGTGCAATAGCTCGTGCAATAACTGATACAGTGGGACGGACGCAGAAATTTCTTAGTAAAAATAAAAACATTCGTATATTAACATCTGACAAAGGCAATAAAACGGTAGCTATGGATATAAGTGACTACAATAAGAAAATGGGCGTTATACTAAATGACTTGACAATGTATAGGGTTCAAAGACAGGACACTACATCGAGACTACAAAGCAAAAATAACAGTCTGGTCGACAAACTTTACAAATTGGATTTAATTTCGAAAATGGAGAAAAATAAAATTTCTACAACAACTGCTCTACCTCCGAGGATATATGGACTACCAAAACTACATAAGGAAGGAACACCGCTCAGGCCAATCTGTTCGGCCACTGGATCACCAGCATACAACCTATGCAAATATATAGCAGATATACAGGGTGGCGCAAAAGTAATCCTCCTATCAGAAAATGCTATAAATTTTGCGATTGGCCCCTAAAGTCAGTTCTGTTTTGACATTTGTGTAGTAAACACATGCGAAATACACGTTAATAAACAATGTTACGCTACACTGCTCCAGAACGCGGAATATTGCTGACTATTTATTTGACCAATAATCGGTCGGGGTCAAACGGTTACTGTGAATGGTGAGCGCTACAGAGCAATGATCAACGAGTTCTTTTTGCCGCAACTTGATGAATTGGGATTGGAAAACATGTGGTTCCAACAAGACGGTGCAACAGCACACACTGCACGTGCCACAATCGATATGCTGAACATCGGAAGCTTACTTTTGCGCCACCTTGTATTAAAAAACGCAACAGCAAACTCGGCATACAACATCAAAAATACACTGGAGTTTAAAACTAAAATTAACAACACCTACATTTCTGACAATGAAAAGCTAATATCTTTCGACGTAATATCCCTGTTTCCCAGCATTCCCACGCAATTAGCCCTTGAGATCATAAGAGACAATTGGACGAAAATAGAACAACACACAAATATATCAAAAAAACTGTTTATGGAAATACTTACTTTTTGCATCGAAGAAAATAGGTATTTCAAATTCAATGATATATTGTATACACAGCTAAAAGGACTGCCGATGGGATCCCCAACTTCACCAGTAATTGCCGACATAGTGATGGAAAAACTATAAGAGAACACAACAACAAAATTAGCAAGAACACCGAGATTACTCACAAAATATGTCGACGATCTATTTGCTATAATACACGAAGATGATGTAAAAAGTACGCTGGACACACTTAACTCTTTCAACAAATATATAAATTTTACAACGGAACTTGAAGACGACAGAAAACTACCATATCTTGACTCAATTGTTAATAGAAGCAAAAATGAATTGAAGTTAAAGTGGTATAAGAAATCAACATCAACAGGACGAACCATCAACTTTTATTCAAAGCATCCAAAGACGATGATAATGAATACAGCATGGGCCTATATAAGAAGAATGTTAGAAATTACGGACGACACTTACCACGAGGAAATTAAAAATGAAATAAATCTATTGATAAGAAGCAATGATTTTCCTGAAAACATAATTAAAACACTGTTAAAAAATATCAAAAAGAACAGAATCAGGAAAGAGAAAAACCGCCGAAAATATTTAAGTCAGTAGCTTATGTGCCAAAATTGTCGGAACGATTGCCCAAATCAGACTGCTACAACAAAGATGAAGTCAAAAAAGCCCATAAGCCGATAAATACATTAAAAAACATATATAATCAAACAAAATCAAAAATTCCACATACAGAAAAAAGCAATATAGTGTACGAAATCCCTTGCAAAGGAAAAAACAACGAACCATGCGTATATGTTGGAACAACAAAAGGCAAACTTAAAACTCGACTAGCTCAACACAAATCGGATTACAAATATTGCCACCATACTGCAAACCAAAAAACTGCACTTATGACCCACTGTACTGAAAACTCCCACTCACCAAGCTTCGACGAAGCTACTATTCTTCAATAAGAACAACATTATTGCAAACGATTTACTCTGGAAATGCTTCATATTGTTAACACACCAACCAACAAACGAATGAACTACAAAATGGACGTAGATAACTCCGCTAGCTTCTATAGACATTTGTTGACAAACAAACGATCAGTGAAAAACTCCACGTCAAGTGATACACACGTGTAAAAAAATTTATGTGATTAATTTTTTAAAATTTGTATGTTAGAAAATTTGTTATTTATTTAGTTATTTTGTTGTTTTGTAGTTTTTCACCCTGAAGAAGATTACCGTTGTGTAATTGAAATATATTGGTAATATATATATAAAAAAAACCCTTGTGTGTTTTTTATTACAATTTGGACCTCAAGCCAGCTAGCAAAACTGATATTAAAGCAAGTTGCAACTTCATTATTTATAAAAAGAGAATCCCAGTCGATCTCACTTAACCCTACATCCAAAGCATTAAAATCGCACCTATCAAAATTTAATGATGGTTTAGAAGTAGAAAAGGAGGTATTGAAGAATTCTAGGAATTCCACTTCCAGTAAAGTTGGAGTGTGATGCAAATTAGGCGGCGATATAGAAGTTGCAGCTGTTATGCAAGCCATTAACTTGCGATAAACCCACACTCAAAAAGTTATCTATAACATACGATTCAATATTATTAGTGATATTTGAGGCAGTCAAATAAGCATCATTATCGATATAAGTCCAGTTTTCATTGGACAAGTTAAAGTCACCAAGAACACATAATTGATTGTTGCCAATTTCACGATGAAGAGTGAGAACGTTATCAACATGTGATTCATAGACACATGCATCACTAAGAGGCAAATATAGAGGTAACCCACAGAACCACTCAGCCGGACACAAAGTTGATCGAGGATAGAGTCATTATTATTCAAATCATAGAGCGTAGCTTGTAAATTGCAACGAGGTGCTATCAGCACACCACCTCCTCTACTGCAGCCAGTTTTATTAGCATCTCTATCCTTACGGAAAACATCGAAGCAGCTTAAATTAAAATATTCTGCGTCACAAAAATTTGAGTTGAGCCACGTTTCAGTCAAAACAAACACATCATACTCCTGAGCTCTCTTCAGCATGCCAACACGTCTAGTTTTGCCTCTTAGACCAGAAGTGTTTTGGTAGTATATTTTAATACGTTGATTATTACGAACAATCAGGTCCGAGTTAGTTGCTTCCCTTTTTTGGGAGAAAAATGAAAAGGACGAACAGAAACATTCACCGGACATATCTCCGGTTTAAGCATTTTTTCATACTCCGTTTCAATTATACCCAGCTTAAAATTCACATATCTGAGAGAATCTAAATTCTTCTCTTTGTTGAATAAATAAAAGCACCTCAGATGCTGCTTATCAATGTGAGCATGTTTCTCAACATACTCAATAATGTGCACTGGCAGAACTGATGTCTTAAAAGAGGCCAAATGCAGGTATCTAAAACGCGTATCTACCGACAGATCGTTGTTTTCACCTGTGCCTACCAAAGGTTTTGGTTTTGGGTTTTGACGCTGCGACTGCTTCTTATTCTTATTGTCATTGTTTTTGTTTTTATTCCGGCTCTCAACTAACTCCCACGAATTTTCACCAGGCAACGAATGCATGGCTTCAGTGTTGGTAGGGCGAGCAGCATTAGCATTGACTGTTTGAGTTGATAACTCAGCAGAACCACGCGAATTAGACGGCACAGAAGGAGACGAAAAATCACCAGCAATGACTGAAGCTATAACATTCGATTTGTTTACAATTGCAGCAGAGCTGCTGGCAGAGCGTAGACAGCCCGAATTTTGTAACTGAGCTTTCAGGTCTTTAACCTCTGTGACAAGATCAGCGACAAGGGAATGCAAATTAATGTTCAAGCAAGTATCACAATTGAACACGATGTTATTATTGCATTTTATAACCTCGAAAATACTAATGTCAATTCCTTTGCACGTATGATGAAACACAGCCTTGCAAAGCGAGCAATTTACAGTAATGTCTTTAGCTATAGATTTACCGCACACACCACAACGTGTACGTAAAAGCGACATTGTTAAAGCAATAGTGAAATAAAATAGAAAAATAAAAATTACACGGAGCTGCAAAAAAACACGTCCGTACAGCTTGACGTCAAAGGACTGTTTCCTCTATCTCATAATCTCCTCCGCTTTCATTGCGTCCGGAAAACAGGCACTAACGAGAGGAGCAGGTGCACTAGTAGTGGCAGTCGTAGTGGTAGTGGCGGCAGTAGCAGCAGTGGGAATAATGGCATCAGTGGCAGCGGTGGCATCAGATGAAAAATCGGTGATAGCAGCAGCAGCTGTATAAAAATCGATGTTGGGAGTGTTTGCCGGTGTTACACTCTTATTAACACCAACCACATCGTCGTAAAGTAATCGGAGCTGCGCAATTGTAGCCGTTTTGGGGAAATCTACTCCCGCCCTTGCGAGCAGCTCCATGAGGTTTTTCCTTATATTAGAATTTTCCGGCATCTCTGCAATTTTCCCGGTTTTTCTTAAAACAATCGATTTTGGACGTGATTTCGTTGGTAGCAACCACTTCTGACTGGTTGTAAAACTTTAGATGCCGGGTATATTTCGAGATATAAATAAGACTCACTAATTTGCGTCTACTCTCTTTATTTTCAAAACCGGAAGTGGCCATTTCCATTTATTATGTCTTTTCTTTCTATGTATTTTTTTTCTAATTAAACAGTTTCTATTTTGACAAGGCGATGTTCGCGGCAATTATTTCGCAGCGTTTTTGTATTGTGTTTCAAGCTTGAGTCGTAAAGAAGTTTGGTGTAAAAATTTTTCGAAAAATCGATAGCCCGCCAGTCGTTTCTTCTTTCTGTCAACGGGAGCCAAATCGGTCTCCACTTGCTCCTTCCATCGGAGTGATGGTCTCCCTCTTTCTATGGTACAACCGAAAGGTTCCGATAAGAATACCTTTTGTACCGGAACATCTTCATTCATTCGCACAACATGGCCTAGGCAACGAAGTCGCTGGGTTTTAATTCGACTATGCAGGTGTCTGCACATATCTCACATAGCTCGTCATTAAATCTTCTTCGGTACTAGCCGTCTCCAACGCGTAAGGGTCTGTAAATCTTTCGAAAAACTTTCTCTGGCTTATACAGCTCGTCATTAAACCTTTCTCTCCCAGAGCCGCCTCATCAGATGTTTTCAGTGTTCAAGCTTCTGCGCCATAAACCAGGACAAGACCTTAACCGATCCCGCCCATTTTTCCTGGAACATTCCTTGCATACCTGGAAACCTGCGTGCTGAATTTCGTTTCGATATCCTTAACTGTTTTTGATTTATGATTAATATTATTTCTTAATTTGACTTAATCAAAAGTGGGCGGTGCCACTCCCATTTTCAAAAATTTCTCGAAAAATTTATTTTATGCCTCAATCTCAATGTATTCACCAAATTTTATCCTTATAGGTGTATTATGTACTGAGTCATCACTTTTTTTGTGTTTTCGAAAATATTCTATACATAAAAAGTGGGCGTGGCTACCGTCCGATTTCGCCCATTTTAAATAGCGCTCGGAGATGAGTGCCAAGGAACCCGCATACCAAATTTTATTAATATATCTCAAAATTTACTCAAGTTATCGTGTTCACAGACGGGCGGACGGACGGACGGACATGGCTTAACCAATTTCTCTTTTCGTTCTGAACATTTTGATACATATAAGTCAATATCTATCTCGATCCGTTTATGCCGTTACGTACTGCCGTTAGGCGACTAAAGTTAATATACCTTGTGTGCGTAGCACTACTAGGTATAAAAATGTGTGTCTTTTATAGAACAAAGAACTCAACCGATCTTTATGAAATTTTCACAATATATACTTGAGTTCACTGGGTACAGCATAGACAATATATAGTTTTGGAAAAGTAAGCGGAGCCACGCCCCCAGGCTAAATAAAGTTTCAACTCCTCATAACTCCGAACTTTTTTGGTCTAAATTAATGAAATTAGTCAATATCTACATAATTTTTCAAAAGTGGGCGGTGCCAAGCCCACATATTTTGTGTTTTGTTTTGCTCTTGAACTTTAACGATAGGTTCAGGAGTTCGCTGGGCACGCCACAGTCTGTATATAGCTTTTGGAAAATCCCCCAGGTTATATAAAGCTGCAGTTTGGTATAGTTAGGAGTTTATTTGGTTCAAGTTAATGACATTTTATATATAGATGTGTTCTATGTATCAAAACGTCAAAACAACGTCTACCGGGTTTGCTAGCGAAAGCAAACAACGAATTTCAGCATTCTTTTGTAAAACTGAGAGACTAGTTTGCGTTCAAATAGTCTGTCTAGACAGACAGACAGACGGAGAGACGGACATGGCTAAATCGACTCCGCTCATCGTGCTGATCATTTTGGTGAACTTTTCTCTTCTTCTCATACTTACATACATTTCATGTTTATGAAAGGTATGAAAATCAAAAAAGATATATAACTTCGCTATTGCAGTGGGCTATTAACTACGTCCCGGAATATTTTGCTTGTGTGTTTTCCGATTTCTCTAATTTTTGGCAGGAGTATAATACATACTACTGAGAAGCAGCGGACCAATTTTCAGTGAAATATCAAGATTGAATTATAAGAGATTGCCTTTGAAAATAGCAGAAATTGTATGCTAAAAAGTGGGCGGCGCCACGCCTACGTCTTCAAAATTGACAAAAAATTTTTGCGGCCGAGTTTCTCTTAAAAAGCTTTTTATGTGTGCAAAATCTGATTGATATAACTTGCTTGGTTGTAGAAATATCGCTTTTTAAATTAAAAAAAAAAATTTTCAGAAATATGTTGAAAAACTGGGTGTGGACATTAACCGATTTTGCCCATTTTTACAGCAAACAGTTAACTTTATATATAGAACATTATCACCAAATTTCGTTTCGACAAATCAATTTTTGGCGGAGTTATGGCATAAAAAGTTTTGTGGAATAGTCCACTATAAAATGGGCGGGCCACCCCCATTTTCGAAAATTTTAAGTTTTTGGATTTTTTGTTTACCGAAACTTTAAAAGTGAAATATAAATGATGTAAAGCTACTTTACGCAAAGTTACTGCCTGTTTAATATATCTACGATCCTCTTCAAAATCTTTCATATAAAAGTGGGCGTAGACCTTAACCGATCCCGCGTTTGTGTGTTTTTTATTACAATTTGGACCTCAAGCCAGCTAGCAAAACTGATATTAAAGCAAGTTGCAACTTCATTATTTATAAAAAGAGAATCCCAGTCGATCTCACTTAACCCTACATCCAAAGCATTAAAATCGCACCGATCAAAATTTAATGATGGTTTAGAAGTAGAAAAGGAGGTATTGAAGAATTCTAGGAATTCCACTTCCAGTAAAGTTGGAGTGTGATGCAAATTAGGCGGCGATATAGAAGTTGCAGCTTGTGACAGCAAAAAGTTCAAATCGCTACTAATAAAAATTAAATAAGATAGCGTCGCAACCTGTTATGCAAGTCATTAACTTGCGATAAACCCACACAAAAAGTTATCTATAACATACGATTCAATATTATTAGTGATATTTGAGGCAGTCAAATAAGCATCATTATCGATGTAAGTCCAGTTTTCATTGGACAAGTTAAAGTCACCAAGACCACGATGAACAGCGAGAACGTTATCAACATGTGATTCATAGACACATGCATCACTAAGAGGCAAATATAGAGGTAACCCACAGAACCACTCAGCCGGACACAAAGTTGATCGAGGATAGAGTCATTATTATTCAAATCATAGAGCGTAGCTTGTAAATTGCAACGAGGTGCTATCAGCACACCACCTCCTCTACTGCAGCCAGTTTTATTAGCATCTCTATGCTTACGGAAAACATCGAAGCAGCTTAAATTAAAATATTCTGCGTCACAAAAATTTGAGTTGAGCCACGTTTCAGTCAAAACAAACACATCATACTCCAAAAAAGAGCTCAGCATGCCAACACGTCTAGTTTTGCCTCTTAGACCAGAAGTGTTTTGGTAGTATATTTTAATACGTTGATTATTACGAACAATCAGGTCCGAGTTAGTTGCTTCCCTTTTTTGGGAAAAAAATGAAAAGGACGAACAGAAACATTCACCGGACATATCTCCGGTTTAAGCATTTTTTCATACTCCGTTTCAATTATACCCAGCTTAAAATTCACATATCTGAGAGAATCTAAATTCTTCTCTTTGTTGAATAAATAAAAGCACCTCAGATGCTGCTTATCAATGTGAGCATGTTTCTCAACATACTCAATAATGTGCACTGGCAGAACTGATGTCTTAAAAGAGGCCAAATGCAGGTATCTAAAACGCGTATCTACCGACAGATCGTTGTTTTCACCTGTGCCTACCAAAGGTTTTGGTTTTGGGTTTTGACGCTGCGACTGCTTCTTATTCTTATTGTCATTGTTTTTGTTTTTATTCCGGCTCTCAACTAACTCCCACGAATTTTCACCAGGCAACGAATGCATGGCTTCAGTGTTGGTAGGGCGAGCAGCATTAGCATTGACTGTTTGAGTTGATAACTCAGCAGAACCACGCGAATTAGACGGCACAGAAGGAGACGAAAAATCACCAGCAATGACTGAAGCTATAACATTCGATTTGTTTACAATTGCAGCAGAGCTGCTGGCAGAGCGTAGACAGCCCGAATTTTGTAACTGAGCTTTCAGGTCTTTAACCTCTGTGACAAGATCAGCGACAAGGGAATGCAAATTAATGTTCAAGCAAGTATCAAAATTGAACACGATGTTATTATTGCCTTGCAAAGCGAGCAATTTACAGTAATGTCTTTAGCTATAGATTTACCGCACACACCACAACGTGTACGTAAAAGCGACATTGTTAAAGCAATAGTGAAATAAAATAGAAAAATTAAAATTACACGGAGCTGCAAAAAAACACGTCCGTACAGCTTGACGTCAAAGGACTGTTTCCTCTATCTCATAATCTCCTCCGCTTTCATTGCGTCCGGAAAACAGGCACTAACGAGAGGAGCAGGTGCACTAGTAGTGGCAGTCGTAGTGGTAGTGGCGGCAGTGGGAATAATGGCATCAGTGGCAGCGGTGGCATCAGATGAAAAATCGGTGATAGCAGCAGCAGCTGTATAAAAATCGATGTTGGGAGTGTTTGCCGGTGTTACACTCTTATTAACACCAACCACATCGTCGTAAAGTAATCGGAGCTGCGCAATTGTAGCCGTTTTGGGGAAATCTACTCCCGCCCTTGCGAGCAGCTCCATGAGGTTTTTCCTTATATTAGAATTTTCCGGCATCTCTGCAATTTTCCCGGTTTTTCTTAAAACAATCGATTTTGGGCGTGATTTCGTTGGTAGCAACCACTTCTGACTGGTTGTAAAACTTTAGATGCCGGGTATATTTCGAGATATAAATAAGACTCACTAATTTGCGTCTACTCTCTTTATTTTCAAAACCGGAAGTGGCCATTTCAATTTATTATGTCTTTTCTTTCTATGTATTTTTTTTCTAATTAAACAGTTTCTATTTTGACAAGGCGATGTTCGCGGCAATTATTTCGCAGCGTTTTTGTATTGTGTTTCAAGCTTGAGTCGTAAAGAAGTTTGGTGTGAAAATTTTTCGAAAAATCGATAGCCCGCCAGTCGTTTCTTCTTTCTGTCAACTGGAGCCAAATCGGTCTCCACTTGCTCCTTCCATCGGAGTGATGGTCTCCCTCTTTCTATGGTACAACCGAAAGGTTCCGATAAGAATACCTTTTCTACCGGAACATCTTCATTCATTCGCACAACATGGCCTAGGCAACGAAGTCGCTGGGTTTTAATTCGATGGACTATGCAGGTGTCTGCACATAGCTCACATAGCTCGTCATTAAATCTTCTTCGGTACTAGCCGTCTCCAACGCGTAAAGGTCTGTAAATCTTTCGAAAAACTTTCTCTGGATTATACAGCTCGTCATTAAACCTTTCTCTCCCAGAGCCGCCTCATCAGATGTTTTCAGTGTTCAAGCTTCTGCGCCATAAACCAGGACAAGACCTTAACCGATCCCGCCCATTTTTCCTGGAACATTCCTTGCATACCTGGAAACCTGCGTGCTGAATTTCGTTTCGATATCCTTAACTGTTTTTGATTTATTATTAATATTATTTCTTAATTTGACTTAATCAAAAGTGGGCGGTGCCACTCCCATTTTCAAAAATTTCTCGAAAAATTTATTTTATGCCTCAATCTCAATGTATTCACCAAATTTTATCCTTATAGGTGTATTATGTACTGAGTAATCACTTTTTTTGTGTTTTCGAAAATATTCTATACATAAAAAGTGGGCGTGGCTACCGTCCGATTTCGCCCATTTTAAATAGCGCTCGGAGATGAGTGCCAAGGAACCCGCATACCAAATTTTATTAAGATATCTCAAAATTTACTCAAGTTATCGTGTTCACAGACGGGCGGACGGACGGACGGACATGGCTTAACCAATTTCTCTTTTCGTTCTGAACATTTTGATACATATAAGTCAATATCTATCTCGATCCGTTTATGCCGTTACGTACTGCCGTTAGGCGACTAAAGTTTATATACCTTGTGTGCGTAGCACTACTAGGTATAAAAATGTGTGTCTTTTATAGAACAAAGAACTCAACCGATCTTTATGAAATTTTCACAATATATACTTGAGTTCACTGGGTACAGCATAGACAATATATAGTTTTGGAAAAGTAAGCGGAGCCACGCCCCCAGGCTATATAAAGTTTCAACTCCTCATAACTCCGAACTTTTTTGGTCTAAATTAATGAAATTAGTCAATATCTACATAATTTTTCAAAAGTGGGCGGTGCCAAGCCCACATATTTTGTGTTTTGTTTTGCTCTTGAACTTTTACGATAGGTTCAGGAGTTCGCTGGGCACGACACAGTCTGTATATAGCTTTTGGAAAAGCCCCCAGGTTATATAAAGCTGCAGTTTGGTATAGTTAGGAGTTTATTTGGTTCAAGTTAATGACATTTTTCATATAGATGTGTTCTATGTATCAAAACGTCAAAACAACGTCTACCGGGTTTGCTAGCGAAAGCAAACAACGAATTTCAGCATTCTTTTGTAAAACTGAGAGACTAGTTTGCGTTCAAATAGTCTGTCTAGACAGACAGACAGACGGAGAGACGGACATGGCTAAATCGACTCCGCTCATCGTGCTGATAATTTTGGTGAACTTTTCTCTTCTTCTCATACTTACATACATTTCAAGTTTATGAAAGGTATGAAAATCAAAAAAGATATATAACTTCGCTATTGCAGTGGGCTATTAACTACGTCCCGGAATATTTTGCTTGTGTGTTTTCCGATTTCTCTAATTTTTGGCAGGAGTATAATACATACTACTGAGAAGCAGCGGACCAATTTTCAGTGAAATATCAAGATTGAATTATAAGAGATTGCCTTTGAAAATAGCAGAAGTTGTATGCTAAAAAGTGGGCGGCGCCACGCCTACGTCTTCAAAATTGACAACAATTTTTTGCGGCCGAGTTTCTCTTAAAAGCTTTTTATGTGTGCAAAATCTGATTGATATAACTTGCTTGGTTGTAGAAATATCGCTTTTTAAATTTAAAAAAAAATTTTTCAGAAATATGTTGAAAAACTGGGTGTGGACATTAACCGATTTTGGCCATTTTTACAGCAAACAGTTACCTTTATATATAGAACATTATCATTTCGTTTCGACAAATCAATTTTTGGCGGAGTTATGGCATAAAAAGTTTTGTCGAATAGTCCACTATAAAATGGGCGGGCCACCCCCATTTTCGAAAATTTTAAGTTTTTGGATTTTTTGTTTACGGAAACTTTAAAAGTGAAATATAAATGATGTAAAGCTACTTTACGCAAAGTTACTGCCTGTTTAATATATCTACGATCCTCTTCAAAATCTTTCATATAAAAGTGGGCGTAGACCTTAACCGATCCCGCGTTTGTGTGTTTTTTATTACAATTTGGACCTCAAGCCAGCTAGCAAAACTGATATTAAAGCAAGTTGCAACTTCATTATTTATAAAAAGAGAATCCCAGTCGATCTCACTTAACCCTACATCCAAAGCATTAAAATCGCACCGATCAAAATTTAATGATGGTTTAGAAGTAGAAAAGGAAGTATTGAAGAATTCTAGGAATTCTACTTCCAGTAAAGTTGGAGTGTGATGCAAATTAGGCGGCGATATAGAAGTTGCAGCTTGCGACAGCAAAAAGGTCAAATCGCTACTAATAAAAATTAAATCAAGATAGCGTCGCAACCTGTTATGCAAACCCTTAACTTGCGATAAACCCACACTCAAAAAGTTATCTGTAACATACTGTGACGATTTCGATGATTCCTTGATTATCAATCCTGGGTTCGATCACTATAAAGTCGAATAAACACACGCACAGATAATGTAACTAATAGCTAGTTTTATTTACTAGTAATAAACGCAATACAAATTTAAGAGGTTGGTAACTTCGCAGTAGTTCACTATTGAACGCTTGAAAATAAACTGATCAACCTGTCTTGCTTGGTCACCGCCTTATATAGTCCAACAGGGTGCTTGCCTACGCACCGAGAACTTTCTTGGTTGTTCGCTTTTCGTGTTCTGGAAGGGTCGGTTTATTTATTGGCATCTCCTCTTTGCATCGTATTCGCAAACACTCGCTCCATCTCTCTTCCTCTTTCTAGTTATACGCTTGCATGCATAAGCGTAGCCATCGTTATCTCGGTTGTGTTAACTAGTGGTGGGAGTGTTATTGACTTAGGGATGGTACATGCTTGAGAATAATCGCCACACTGCCCTCCACCTAAGTCTGATCGTCCCGATCAGACACATTTCCGGAACCAAACGCAGCTAGCCTTTCCAAATGGACCACCTTCATCATATTCCTTGGCCTTCCCATAGTTTGTATGCGATATACCACATCGTTGATCCGTTTTATGACTTTGTATGGGCCTTCCCAGTTACATTGTAGTTTTGGGGACAAACCTTTCTTACGCTGTGGGTTGTATAGCAGCACTAAATCTCCTTCTATAAAACCTTCCGAATTTATTGCTTTGTCGTACCTGGCCTTCATCTTATCGCTCATGATCTTAGTCCGTTGTCTCACAAGGTCGTGAATTTCTCTCATTTCTTCTTCCAATACGCTAGTAGATTTCCGAGCATTTACTCCTGCATCAGCGTTTATCCCAAACTTCAAGTCAGCTGGCAATCGAAGATCATTCCCGAAAATTACCTTAGCAGGAGTCTGACCAGTTGTTTCATGTACTGCAGAGCGATATGCCATTAGGAATAAGGAGATGTGAGTATCCCAATCCTTCTGGAACTTATCCACTACTTTCCTCAGGTGCTCTTCCAAGGTTCTATTGAATCGTTCCACCATGCCATCTGACTGAGGATGTAGTGCAGTTGTTCGAGTTTTCCGAATGCCCAATGTCTTGCACATTTCCTGGAACACAGCTGATTCGAAATTTCTGCCTTGGTCAGAATGTATCTCCATCGGTGCACCAAACCGAGCTACCCAATTGTTAGTAAACACCTCTGCTATTGTTTCTGCCTCTTGATTTGGAATAGGGTACACTTCTGGCCATTTGCTGAAATAGTCCATAACCACTAGTACATATTTGTTTCCGAGTTTGCTAGTAGGAAATGGACCAGCTACATCCATGGCTATCCTCTCAAATGGCGCACCTGAGTTATACTGTTTCATTTGGCCATGGCTCCTTGATTTCGGTCCTTTAGCTTTGATACATACTTCACAGTTGGCAATCCACTCCGCGACCGATTGACGGCAACCAACCCAATAGAATCTTTGCTTGACTTTCTCCAAGGTCTTGGTGACTCCAAGGTGACCTCCGCTTGGACCGTTATGTAATTCATTGAGTACATCAGGGATTATCTTCCTTGGGACGACTATCAGCTTTCGAACACCATCCTCACTCCCATATTCGATGCAAACAACGGGATTCTAATTGCAAACTATTCCACTGTGCCCAATATGACTTGGCAACAGGACTTTCTGCTGACATCTCCTCTCTTGATGGTCGCTCGTTTCGTTCGATTCCTTGCATCACACGTTTAAGATCTGGATCTTCGTGCTGACACCTTAATTGATCCATGTCCCATTCGTCCGAAGATGTTATAGTCATGAGCCGCACATCTATAATGTCTTCCTTGGTCTCAGCTTTGGAACAATGCTTGCATTCCAAGTTACATGGTCTTCGTGACATTGCATCAGCATTTCCGTGGGTGCTACCTTTGCGATGCTCTATGGAAAAGTCATAATTTTGCAGTCGCTCTATCCACCGTGCCAATTGACCTTCCGGATTACGGAACTGTAAGAGCCATTTCAACGCTGCATGATCTGTCCTGACGTGGAATCGCTGCCCATAGAGATACTTGTGGAAATGCTTAACGCACTCTACCAATGCCAACAGTTCTCTCCGGGTTACACAATACTTCCTTTCAGGCTTCCCAATTGTTCGGCTATAGTATGCAACTACCTTCTCCTGTCCATCAACAATCTGGGACAAAACACCTCCTAACTCAAACCTCAAACCTTTTAGTATCTGGTCCATGAGTCTCTCAAAAGTAGCTGGAGCATTGCATAGCCCGAAGGGCATTACCGTAAATTGCCAAAGCCCTTCTCCAACGCTGAAAGCCGTCTTCTCTTTATCTTCATCCTTTACCTCCACTTGCCAGTAGCCGCTTTTCAAATCCAGTGTGGAAAACCATTTCGTGCCAGATAACGAGTCCAGAGTATCGTCGATTCTTGGCAATGGATAACTATCCTTCTTCGTTACGTCGTTCAATTTCCGGTAATCCACACAGAACCTCATTTGTCCATCTTTCTTTTTCACTAGTACTACCGGTGAGCTCCACGGACTAGCTGATGGTTCGATCACGCCGCTGTCACTCATTTCCTGTATAATTTCCCTTACTACTTGGCGTTTGGCCAATGGAATACTACGAGGAGCTTGGCGGATGGGCCTTGCATCACCAGTATCAATTTGATGCTTCACAACTTTGGTCCGACCTGGTTTAGAACCATCCTTGTCAAATATGCTCGAGTACTTTGATAGAAGTTCCTTTGCCTTTTTCTGATGATCTTTTTCGAGGCCTGCCGTCCACGACGTGATATCATCTGAAAGATTAATCTTGATGGTAGAATCATTTTCCTGAAGCTGTTCACAATTGATAACTACCTCGACCTCTTGGCATTGTCCCAATATTGCTCCTTTAGAAAGTTTAATCGGCGATTTGAACTCATTAAGTACTCTTACCGGTACATGTCCATCTTGTTTTGTCATGGCCAGGGTTTTTCCTACTAATATGTTCGTCCTTGATTTGTTTGCTGCCTCGACAACCCACAATTTGTTTGTCCCATAATCTCCATCAATCTTTGCCCATATGATTGCTTCCGACTTCGGTGGAATTTGTTGGCTCTCCTCCACAAGCACTCGCTTACTAACGTATTTGTTTTCGTAACCATAATTTAATGGCACATACATGTTCTGGTAATTCATAATCCTGTTTTGCATGTCGATCTTGATGCCTTGCTCGCTTAAGAAGTCCACACCAACTATGATTTCGTCAACAATATCTGCTACTATAAAACTGTGTAGAACGGCCACGTTCCCAATTACGATTTCACATGTTACTTCTCCTAGGACATAGGTGTCCTCACCAGTGGCCGTACGTAACTTTGCTCCATGCAATGGTCTCACCTCCTTGTTGACTAAATCAGATCGAATTATGGAACGCGATGCGCCTGTATCCACAGTTAGTAAGTGCTCTTTTCCATCCACATATGCAACAACAGTAACATTACTAGCTTTCCTTCCGATCTGTGAGACAGAGATTATGGGGCATTCAGTTGCGGGAGCCAGTCCACGCCCCTTTCGGCTGGCTCGATTTAGTTTAACGACTGATTTGGTTGGGAGGTTTGCTGTTGTTGTTGTTGTTGTTAACAGTGCTTCGCCCTGCCCAATGGGCTCGATCACTCTAAATTGTCATCAGGCTCTTCTAACGGAAGTCCGAGGAAATACGCAGTTTCCACAGGGTTGGACCAGAGTGATGTGGGTGTTAGAAGAGTGGGTTCAACTGAACAGGAAAAGAGATGTATGGTATCATGAGGGGTCATACCACATGCAGGGCATGTATTTGGTATGTTGGGGTTCAGTCTGCATAAGTAAGAGTTTAACCTATTACAATATCCAGAGCGAAGTTGTGCTAGTATGACTCTAGTCTCCCTCGGAAGTACACGCTCCTCTTCAGCCAATTCAGGTGGTTGAGTATTAATAACGGGATTCACAGGCCGAGATCTGAGGGATCTGTCTACCGACTCAGTGTGGAGGTCATTTAGAGCCCGTCTATGGTTCCGCAGATCAAACGGCAAAGAGATATGATGCCGGATCTCATCGTAATGCTTACGGAGATGTCTCCTTATGTCTCTGGGGGGCGGTGCTACATCCAAAAGATGTCGGTTTGGATGACTAGGTTTGTGACAGTTCAGCTTTGCGTTTTCGTCCACCTGAATTGCTGGGGTTACTGGAGCCAGAGCCGCAATAACGTGCTATGTGACCTGGTTTTCCGCACTTAAAGCATTTAATGGCACCATCACTTTTTTTCTGTACTCCGTTCAACGCTTCCAAAATTTTGTCTACCCAAGCCGGAGTGTCCACTGCTACGCGATGAGCCTTGTATGCAGGTTTACTCAAAAGCGAAGCTGTTTCCTGCGTCAGAGCATGCGATACCGTTTCAGAGAATGTCCGTTTGGGGTTTGCATATGTGGCCCGCTTCGTCTCTACATCGCGTATTCCATTTATAAAACTTTGGATTTTAACCCTCTCAGTGTACTCCACGGGTGCGTCCGCATTTGCTAGATGGGCCAACCTCTCGATGTCCGATGCAAATTCCTGCAAAGTCTCATTAGGTTTCTGGGATCGATTCTGTAGCTCTATTTGGTATATCTGCTTTCGATGTTCGCTACCATAGCGTCTCTCAACCGCACCCATCAATGCATCATAACTGTTCCTTTCGGACTCGGGAATAGTCTGTAAGATTTCTGCTGCAGGTCCCTTCAATGCCACGAATAGTGCTGCAACTTTATCTTCAGTGCACCAATTATTCACCGCAGCCGTCTTCTCAAATTGCAGCTTAAATACCTGGAATGGAACAGAACCATCAAAGGAAGGTGATTTTACCTTGGGCGTATTCGCTAAAGCAGATGGACGATTTAGTTGCAATTCCTGGATACGACCTCTCAATGCATCAACCTCAGCATCGATTTTATCCTGCAATTGTGCAATTTTGCATCTTGCACTTCTAGTTTCGATGACACCTTTGCTTCCTGTTCTTCCAACTGCGATGAGATATATGCCTTCTGTTCTTCCATTTGAGATCTCATGTATGCCTTCGTTTCATCTAGTTGAGCTGAAATCTGAGATGCCATGCAAGTCTTCTGTTCTTCCAACTGAGATGCCATGCAAGTTTTCTGTTCTTCGAGCTGAGATGCCATGCAAGTTTTCTGTTCCTCTAGCTGAGATGCCATGTAAGTTTTCTGTTCTTCCATTTTAGTCGACATCTGAGTTAATACAGCCAATATCATGTTTGTGTCGACGGTTGCTACTGGATTCGGAGACTCCTTTTTTTCTTCCATTTTTGTCGGTGCCTCCTCCACAAGATGAAAAACATGATCATCAACGTCGATTCCTTCTGCTTCCATAGCCTCTCGCAATCGTGACTGTAACTCTGATTTATTGCCTGTAGTGTTCAGTCCCCGTTGTTCCAACTCATTTTTGAGTTGCTGAATCTTTAATTCATTCAGCTTCGCCATGTCCTTGTTATCCTTAAATTCACTGGTATTTATTCAACAATACCGCTTCTGACACCAATTGTGACGATTTCGATGATTCCTTGATTATCAATCCTGGGTTCGATCACTAAAAAGTCGAATAAACACACGCACAGATAATGTAACTAATAGCTAGTTTTATTTACTAGTAATAAACGCAATACAAATTTAAGAGGTTGGTAACTTCGCAGTAGTTCACTATTGAACGCTTGAAAATAAACTGATCAACCTGTCTTGCTTGGTCACCGCCTTATATAGTCCAACAGGGTGCTTGCCTACGCACCGAGAACTTTCTTGGTTGTTCGCTTTTCGTGTTCTGAAAGGGTCGGTTTATTTATTGGCATCTCCTCTTTGCATCGTATTCGCAAACACTCGCGCCATCTCTCTTCCTCTTCCTAGTTATACGCTTGCATGCATAAGCGTAGCCATCGTTATCTCGGTTGTGTTAACTAGTGGTGGGAGTGTTATTGACTTAGGGATGGTACATGCTTGAGAATAATCGCCACAATACGATTCAATATTATTAGTGATATTTGAGGCAGTCAAATAAGCATCATTATCGGTGTAAGTCCAGTTTTCATTGGACAAGTTAAAGTCACCAAGACCACATAATTAATTGTTGCCAATTTCACGATGAAGAGCGAGAACGTTATCAACATGTGATTCATAGACACATGCATCACTAAGAGGCAAATATAGAGGTAACCCACAGAACCACTCAGCCGGACACAAAGTTGATCGAGGATAGAGTCATTATTATTCAAATCATAGAGCGTAGCTTGTAAATTGCAACGAGGTGCTATCAGCACACCACCTCCTCTACTGCAGCCAGTTTTATTAGCATCTCTATGCTTACGGAAAACATCGAAGCAGCTTAAATTAAAATATTCTGCGTCACAAAAATTTGAGTTGAGCCACGTTTCAGTCAAAACAAACACATCATACTCCAAAAGAGAGCTCAGCATGCCAACACGTCTAGTTTTGCCTCTTAGACCAGAAGTGTTTTGGTAGTATATTTTAATAAGTTGATTATTACGAACAATCAGGTCCGAGTTAGTTGCTTCCCTTTTTTGGGAAAAAAATTAAAAGGACGAACAGAAACATTCACCGGACATATCTCCGGTTTAAGCATTTTTTCATACTCCGTTTCAATTACACCCAGCTTAAAATTCACATATCTGAGAGAATCTAAATTCTTCTCTTTGTTGAATAAATAAAAGCACCTCAGATGCTGCTTATCAATGTGAGCATGTTTCTCAACATACTCAATAATGTGCACTGGCAGAACTGATGTCTTAAAAGAGGCCAAATGCAGGTATCTAAAACGCGTATCTACCGGCACGAATTTTCACCAGGCAACGAATGCATGGCTTCAGTGTTGGTATGGCGAGCAGCATTAGCATTGACTGTTTGAGTTGATAACTCAGCAGAACCACGCGAATTAGACGGCACAGAAGGAGACGAAAAATCACCAGCAATGACTGAAGCTATAACATTCGATTTGTTTACAATTGCAGCTTTCAGGTCTTTAACCTCTGTGACAAGATCAGCGACAAGGGAATACAAATTAATGTTCAAGCAAGTATCACAATTGAACACGATATTATTATTGCATTTTATAACATCGAAAATACTAATGTCAATTCCTTTGCACGTATGATGAAACACAGCCTTGCAAAGCGAGCAATTTACAGTAATGTCTTTAGCTATAGATTTACCGCACACACCACAACGTGTACGTAAAAGCGACATTGTTAAAGCAATAGTGAAATAAAATAGAAAAATAAAAATTACACGGAGCTGCAAAAAAACACGTCCGTACAGCTTGACGTCAAAGGACTGTTTCCTCTATCTCATAATCTCCTCCGCTTTCATTGCGTCCGGAAAACAGGCACTAACGAGAGGAGCAGGTGCACTAGTAGTGGCAGTCGTAGTGGTAGTCGCGGCAGTAGCAGCAGTGGGAATAATGGCATCAGTGGCAGCGGTGGCATCAGATGAAAAATCGGTGATAGCAGCAGCAGCTGTATAAAAATCGATGTTGGGTGTTTTGCCGGTGTTACACTCTTATTAACACCACATATTAGAATTTTCCGGAATCTCTGCAATTTTCCCGGTTTTTCTTAAAACAATCGATTTTGGGCGTGATTTCGTTGGTAGCAACCACTTCTGACTGGTTGTAAAACTTTAGATGCCGGGTATATTTCGAGATATAAATAAGACTCACTAATTTGCGTCTACTCTCTTTATTTTTAAAACCGGAAGTGGCCATTTCCATTTATTATGTCTTTTCTTTCTATGTATTTTTTTTTCTAATTAAACAGTTTCTATTTTGACAAGGCGATGTTCGCGGCAATTATTTCGCAGCGTTTTTGTATTGTGTTTCAAGCTTAAGTCGTAAAGAAGTTTGGTGTGAAAATTTTTCGAAAAATCGATAGCCCGCCAGTCGTTTCTTCTTTCTGTCAACTGGAGCCAAATCGGTCTCCACTTGCTCCTTCCATCGGAGTGATGGTCTCCCTCTTTCTATGGTACAACCGACAGGTTCCGATAAGAATACCTTTTGTGCCGGAACATCTTCATTCATTCGCACAACATGGCCTAGGCAACGAAGTCGCTGGGTTTTAATTCGATGGACTATGCAGGTGTCTGAACATAGCTCACATAGCTCGTCATTAAATCTTCTTCGGTACTAGCCGTCTCCAACGCGTAAGGGTCTGTAAATCTTTCGAAAAACTTTCTCTGGCTTATACAGCTCGTCATTAAACCTTTCTCTCCCAGAGCCGCCTCATCAGATGTTTTCAGTGTTCAAGCTTCTGCGCCATAAACCAGGACAAGACCTTAACCGATCCCGCCCATTTTTCCTGGAACATTCCTTGCATACCTGGAAACCTGCGTGCTGAATTTGGTTTCGATACCTTTAACTGTTTTTGATTTATGATTAATATTATTTCTTAATTTGACTTAATCAAAAGTGGGCGGTGCCACTCCCATTTTCAAAAATTTCTCGAAAATTTTATTTTATGCCTCAATCTCAATGTATTCACCAAATTTTATCCTTATAGGTGTATTATGTACTGAGTAATCACTTTTTTTGTGTTTTCGAAAATATTCTATACATAAAAAGTGGGCGTGGCTATCGTCCGATTTCGCCCATTTTAAATAGCGCTCGGAGATGAGTGCCAAGGAACCCGCATACCAAATTTTATTAAGATATCTCAAAATTTACTCAAGTTATCGTGTTCACAGACTGGCGGACGGACGGACGGACATGGCTTAACCAATTTCTCTTTTCGTTCTGAACATTTTGATACATATAAGTCAATATCTATCTCGATCCGTTTATGCCGTTACTTACTGCCGTTAGGCGACTAAAGTTAATATACCTTGTGTGCGTAGCACTACTAGGTATAAAAATGTGTGTCTTTTATAGAACAAAGAACTCAACCGATCTTTATGAAATTTTCACAATATATACTTGAGTTCACTGGGTACAGCATAGACAATATATAGTTTTGGAAAAGTAAGCGGAGCCACGCCCCCAGGCTATATAAAGTTTCAACTCCTCATAACTCCGAACTTTTTTGGTCTAAATTAATGAAATTAGTCAATATCTACATAATTTTTCAAAAGTGGGCGGTGCCAAGCCCACATATTTTGTGTTTTGTTTTGCTCTTGAACTTTTACGATAGGTTCAGGAGTTCGCTGGGCACGACACAGTCTGTATATAGCTTTTGGAAAAGCCCCCAGGTTATATAAAGCTGCATTTTGGTATAGTTAGGAGTTTATTTGGTTCAAGTTAATGACATTTTATATATAGATGTGTTCTATGTATCAAAACGTCAAAACAACGTCTACCGGGTTTGCTAGCGAAAGCAAACAACGAATTTCAGCATTCTTTTGTAAAACTGAGAGACTAGTTTGCGTTCAAATAGTCTGTCTAGACAGACAGACAGACGGACGGAGAGACGGACATGGCTAAATCGACTCCGCTCATCGTGCTGATCATTTTGGTGAACTTTTCTCTTCTTCTCATACTTACATACATTTCATGTTTATGAAAGGTATGAAAATCAAAAAAGATATATAACTTCGCTATTGCAGTGGGCTATTAACTACGTTCCGGAATATTTTGCTTGTGTGTTTTCCGATTTCTCTAATTTTTGGCAGGAGTATAATACATACTACTGAGAAGCAGCGGACCAATTTTCAGTGAAATATCAAGATTGAATTATAAGAGATTGCCTTTGAAAATAGCAGAAATTGTATGCTAAAAAGTGGGCGGCGCCACGCCTACTTCTTCAAAATTGACAAAAATTGTGGCCGAGTTTCTCTTAAAAAGCTTTTTATGTGTGCAAAATCTGATTGATATAACTTGCTTGGTTGTAGAAATATCGCTTTTTAAATTAAAAAAAAAATTTTTCAGAAATATGTTGAAAAACTGGGTGTGGACATTAACCGATTTTGCCCATTTTTACAGCAAACAGTTAACTTTATATATAGAACATTATCACCAAATTTCGTTTCGACAAATCAATTTTTGGCGGAGTTATGGCATAAAAAGTTTTGTGGAATAGTCCACTATAAAATGGGCGGGCCACCCCCATTTTCGAAAATTTTAAGTTTTTGGATTTTTTGTTTACGGAAACTTTAAAAGTGAAATATAAATGATGTAAAGCTACTTTACGCAAAGTTACTGCCTGTTTAATATATCTACGATCCTCTTCAAAATCTTTCATATAAAAGTGGGCGTAGACCTTAACCGATCCCGCGTTTGTGTGTTTTTTATTACAATTTGGACCTCAAGCCAGCTAGCAAAACTGATATTAAAGCAAGTTGCAACTTCATTATTTATAAAAAGAGAATCCCAGTCGATCTCACTTAACCCTACATCCAAAGCATTAAAATCGCACCGATCAAAATTTAATGATGGGTTAGAAGTAGAAAAGGAGGTATTGAAGAATTCTAGGAATTCCACTTCCAGTAAAGTTGGAGTGTGATGCAAATTAGGCGGCGATATAGAAGTTGCAGCTTGCGACAGCAAAAAGTTCAAATCGCTACTAATAAAAATTAAATCAAGATAGCGTCGCAACCTGTTATGCAAGCCATTAACTTGCGATAAACCCACACTAAAAAGTTATCTATAACATACGATTCAATATTATTAGTGATATTTGAGGCAGTCAAATAAGCATCATTATCGATGTAAGTCCAGTTTTCATTGGACAAGTTAAAGTCACCAAGACCACATAATTGATTGTTGCCAATTTCACGATGAAGAGCGAGAACGTTATCAACATGTGATTCATAGACACATGCATCACTAAGAGGCAAATATAGAGGTAACCCACAGAACCACTCAGCCGGACACAAAGTTGATCGAGGATAGAGTCATTATTATTCAAATCATAGAGCGTAGCTTGTAAATTGCAACGAGGTGCTATCAGCACACCACCTCCTCTACTGCAGCCAGTTTTATTAGCATCTCTATGCTTACGGAAAACATCGAAGCAGCTTAAATTAAAATATTCTGCGTCACAAAAATTTGAGTTGAGCCACGTTTCAGTCAAAACAAACACATCATACTCCAAAAAAGAGCTCAGCATGCCAACACGTCTAGTTTTGCCTCTTAGACCAGAAGTGTTTTGGTAGTATATTTTGATAAGTTGATTATTACGAACAATCAGGTCCGAGTTAGTTGCTTCCCTTTTTTTGGGAAAAAAAGGACGAACAGAAACATTCACCGGACATATCTCCGGTTTAAGCATTTTTTCATACTCCGTTTCAATTACACCCAGCTTAAAATTCACATATCTGAGAGAATCTAAATTCTTCTCTTTGTTGAATAAATAAAAGCACCTCAGATGCTGCTTATCAATGTGAGCATGTTTCTCAACATACTCAATAATGTGCACTGGCAGAACTGATGTCTTAAAAGAGGCCAAATGCAGGTATCTAAAACGCGTATCTACCGGCACGAATTTTCACCAGGCAACGAATGCATGGCTTCAGTGTTGGTATGGCGAGCAGCATTAGCATTGACTGTTTGAGTTGATAACTCAGCAGAACCACGCGAATTAGACGGCACAGAAGGAGACGAAAAATCACCAGCAATGACTGAAGCTATAACATTCGATTTGTTTACAATTGCAGCTTTCAGGTCTTTAACCTCTGTGACAAGATCAGCGACAAGGGAATACAAATTAATGTTCAAGCAAGTATCACAATTGAACACGATATTATTATTGCATTTTATAACATCGAAAATACTAATGTCAATTCCTTTGCACGTATGATGAAACACAGCCTTGCAAAGCGAGCAATTTACAGTAATGTCTTTAGCTATAGATTTACCGCACACACCACAACGTGTACGTAAAAGCGACATTGTTAAAGCAATAGTGAAATAAAATAGAAAAATAAAAATTACACGGAGCTGCAAAAAAACACGTCCGTACAGCTTGACGTCAAAGGACTGTTTCCTCTATCTCATAATCTCCTCCGCTTTCATTGCGTCCGGAAAACAGGCACTAACGAGAGGAGCAGGTGCACTAGTAGTGGCAGTCGTAGTGGTAGTGGCGGCAGTAGCAGCAGTGGGAATAATGGCATCAGTGGCAGCGGTGGCATCAGATGAAAAATCGGTGATAGCAGCAGCAGCTGTATAAAAATCGATGTTGGGTGTGTTTGCCGGTGTTACACTCTTATTAACACCACATATTAGAATTTTCCGGAATCTCTGCAATTTTCCCGGTTTTTCTTAAAACAATCGATTTTGGGCGTGATTTCGTTGGTAGCAACCACTTCTGACTGGTTGTAAAACTTTAGATGCCGGGTATATTTCGAGATATAAATAAGACTCACTAATTTGCGTCTACTCTCTTTATTTTTAAAACCGGAAGTGGCCATTTCCATTTATTATGTCTTTTCTTTCTATGTATTTTTTTTTTCTAATTAAACAGTTTCTATTTTGACAAGGCGATGTTCGCGGCAATTATTTCGCAGCGTTTTTGTATTGTGTTTCAAGCTTAAGTCGTAAAGAAGTTTGGTGTGAAAATTTTTCGAAAAATCGATAGCCCGCCAGTCGTTTCTTCTTTCTGTCAACTGGAGCCAAATCGGTCTCCACTTGCTCCTTCCATCGGAGTGATGGTCTCCCTCTTTCTATGGTACAACCGACAGGTTCCGATAAGAATACCTTTTGTGCCGGAACATCTTCATTCATTCGCACAACATGGCCTAGGCAACGAAGTCGCTGGGTTTTAATTCGATGGACTATGCAGGTGTCTGAACATAGCTCACATAGCTCGTCATTAAATCTTCTTCGGTACTAGCCGTCTCCAACGCGTAAGGGTCTGTAAATCTTTCGAAAAACTTTCTCTGGCTTATACAGCTCGTCATTAAACCTTTCTCTCCCAGAGCCGCCTCATCAGATGTTTTCAGTGTTCAAGCTTCTGCGCCATAAACCAGGACAAGACCTTAACCGATCCCGCCCATTTTTCCTGGAACATTCCTTGCATACCTGGAAACCTGCGTGCTGAACTTCGTTTCGATACCTTTAACTGTTTTTGATTTATGATTAATATTATTTCTTAATTTGACTTAATCAAAAGTGGGCGGTGCCACTCCCATTTTCAAAAATTTCTCGAAAATTTTATTTTATGCCTCAATCTCAATGTATTCACCAAATTTTATCCTTATAGGTGTATTATGTACTGAGTAATCACTTTTTTTGTGTTTTCGAAAATATTCTATACATAAAAAGTGGGCGTGGCTATCGTCCGATTTCGCCCATTTTAAATAGCGCTCGGAGATGAGTGCCAAGGAACCCGCATACCAAATTTTATTAAGATATCTCAAAATTTACTCAAGTTATCGTGTTCACAGACTGGCGGACGGACGGACGGACATGGCTTAACCAATTTCTCTTTTCGTTCTGAACATTTTGATACATATAAGTCAATATCTATCTCGATCCGTTTATGCCGTTACTTACTGCCGTTAGGCGACTAAAGTTAATATACCTTGTGTGCGTAGCACTACTAGGTATAAAAATGTGTGTCTTTTATAGAACAAAGAACTCAACCGATCTTTATGAAATTTTCACAATATATACTTGAGTTCACTGGGTACAGCATAGACAATATATAGTTTTGGAAAAGTAAGCGGAGCCACGCCCCCAGGCTATATAAAGTTTCAACTCCTCATAACTCCGAACTTTTTTGGTCTAAATTAATGAAATTAGTCAATATCTACATAATTTTTCAAAAGTGGGCGGTGCCAAGCCCACATATTTTGTGTTTTGTTTTGCTCTTGAACTTTTACGATAGGTTCAGGAGTTCGCTGGGCACGACACAGTCTGTATATAGCTTTTGGAAAAGCCCCCAGGTTATATAAAGCTGCATTTTGGTATAGTTAGGAGTTTATTTGGTTCAAGTTAATGACATTTTATATATAGATGTGTTCTATGTATCAAAACGTCAAAACAACGTCTACCGGGTTTGCTAGCGAAAGCAAACAACGAATTTCAGCATTCTTTTGTAAAACTGAGAGACTAGTTTGCGTTCAAATAGTCTGTCTAGACAGACAGACAGACGGACGGAGAGACGGACATGGCTAAATCGACTCCGCTCATCGTGCTGATCATTTTGGTGAACTTTTCTCTTCTTCTCATACTTACATACATTTCATGTTTATGAAAGGTATGAAAATCAAAAAAGATATATAACTTCGCTATTGCAGTGGGCTATTAACTACGTTCCGGAATATTTTGCTTGTGTGTTTTCCGATTTCTCTAATTTTTGGCAGGAGTATAATACATACTACTGAGAAGCAGCGGACCAATTTTCAGTGAAATATCAAGATTGAATTATAAGAGATTGCCTTTGAAAATAGCAGAAATTGTATGCTAAAAAGTGGGCGGCGCCACGCCTACTTCTTCAAAATTGACAAAAATTGTTTCGAGTTTCCGAGTTCCTCTTAAAAAGCTTTTTATGTGTGCAAAATCTGATTGATATAACTTGCTTGGTTGTAGAAATATCGCTTTTTAAATTAAAAAAAAAATTTTTCAGAAATATGTTGAAAAACTGGGTGTGGACATTAACCGATTTTGCCCATTTTTACAGCAAACAGTTAACTTTATATATAGAACATTATCACCAAATTTCGTTTCGACAAATCAATTTTTGGCGGAGTTATGGCATAAAAAGTTTTGTGGAATAGTCCACTATAAAATGGGCGGGCCACCCCCATTTTCGAAAATTTTAAGTTTTTGGATTTTTTGTTTACGGAAACTTTAAAAGTGAAATATAAATGATGTAAAGCTACTTTACGCAAAGTTACTGCCTGTTTAATATATCTACGATCCTCTTCAAAATCTTTCATATAAAAGTGGGCGTAGACCTTAACCGATCCCGCGTTTGTGTGTTTTTTATTACAATTTGGACCTCAAGCCAGCTAGCAAAACTGATATTAAAGCAAGTTGCAACTTCATTATTTATAAAAAGAGAATCCCAGTCGATCTCACTTAACCCTACATCCAAAGCATTAAAATCGCACCGATCAAAATTTAATGATGGGTTAGAAGTAGAAAAGGAGGTATTGAAGAATTCTAGGAATTCCACTTCCAAAAAGTTCAAATCGCTACTAATAAAAATTAAATCAAGATAGCGTCGCAACCTGTTATGCAAGCCATTAACTTGCGATAAACCCACACTAAAAAGTTATCTATAACATACGATTCAATATTATTAGTGATATTTGAGGCAGTCAAATAAGCATCATTATCGATGTAAGTCCAGTTTTCATTGGACAAGTTAAAGTCACCAAGACCACATAATTGATTGTTGCCAATTTCACGAAGAAGAGCGAGAACGTTATCAACATGTGATTCATAGACACATGCATCACTAAGAGGCAAATATAGAGGTAACCCACAGAACCACTCAGCCGGACACAAAGTTGATCGAGGATAGAGTCATTATTATTCAAATCATAGAGCGTAGCTTGTAAATTGCAACGAGGTGCTATCAGCACACCACCTCCTCTACTGCAGCCAGTTTTATTAGCATCTCTATGCTTACGGAAAACATCGAAGCAGCTTAAATTAAAATATTCTGCGTCACAAAAATTTGAGTTGAGCCACGTTTCAGTCAAAACAAACACATCATACTCCAAAAAAGAGCTCAGCATGCCAACACGTCTAGTTTTGCCTCTTAGACCAGAAGTGTTTTGGTAGTATATTTTGATAAGTTGATTATTACGAACAATCAGGTCCGAGTTAGTTGCTTCCCTTTTTTTGGGAAAAAAATGAAAAGGACGAACAGAAACATTCACCGGACATATCTCCGGTTTAAGCATTTTTTCATACTCCGTTTCAATTACACCCAGCTTAAAATTCACATATCTGAGAGAATCTAAATTCTTCTCTTTGTTGAATAAATAAAAGCACCTCAGATGCTGCTTATCAATGTGAGCATGTTTCTCAACATACTCAATAATGTGCACTGGCAGAACTGATGTCTTAAAAGAGGCCAAATGCAGGTATCTAAAACGCGTATCTACCGGCACGAATTTTCACCAGGCAACGAATGCATGGCTTCAGTGTTGGTATGGCGAGCAGCATTAGCATTGACTGTTTGAGTTGATAACTCAGCAGAACCACGCGAATTAGACGGCACAGAAGGAGACGAAAAATCACCAGCAATGACTGAAGCTATAACATTCGATTTGTTTACAATTGCAGCTTTCAGGTCTTTAACCTCTGTGACAAGATCAGCGACAAGGGAATACAAATTAATGTTCAAGCAAGTATCACAATTGAACACGATATTATTATTGCATTTTATAACATCGAAAATACTAATGTCAATTCCTTTGCACGTATGATGAAACACAGCCTTGCAAAGCGAGCAATTTACAGTAATGTCTTTAGCTATAGATTTACCGCACACACCACAACGTGTACGTAAAAGCGACATTGTTAAAGCAATAGTGAAATAAAATAGAAAAATAAAAATTACACGGAGCTGCAAAAAAACACGTCCGTACAGCTTGACGTCAAAGGACTGTTTCCTCTATCTCATAATCTCCTCCGCTTTCATTGCGTCCGGAAAACAGGCACTAACGAGAGGAGCAGGTGCACTAGTAGTGGCAGTCGTAGTGGTAGTGGCGGCAGTAGCAGCAGTGGGAATAATGGCATCAGTGGCAGCGGTGGCATCAGATGAAAAATCGGTGATAGCAGCAGCAGCTGTATAAAAATCGATGTTGGGTGTGTTTGCCGGTGTTACACTCTTATTAACACCACATATTAGAATTTTCCGGAATCTCTGCAATTTTCCCGGTTTTTCTTAAAACAATCGATTTTGGGCGTGATTTCGTTGGTAGCAACCACTTCTGACTGGTTGTAAAACTTTAGATGCCGGGTATATTTCGAGATATAAATAAGACTCACTAATTTGCGTCTACTCTCTTTATTTTTAAAACCGGAAGTGGCCATTTCCATTTATTATGTCTTTTCTTTCTATGTATTTTTTTTTCTAATTAAACAGTTTCTATTTTGACAAGGCGATGTTCGCGGCAATTATTTCGCAGCGTTTTTGTATTGTGTTTCAAGCTTAAGTCGTAAAGAAGTTTGGTGTGAAAATTTTTCGAAAAATCGATAGCCCGCCAGTCGTTTCTTCTTTCTGTCAACTGGAGCCAAATCGGTCTCCACTTGCTCCTTCCATCGGAGTGATGGTCTCCCTCTTTCTATGGTACAACCGACAGGTTCCGATAAGAATACCTTTTGTGCCGGAACATCTTCATTCATTCGCACAACATGGCCTAGGCAACGAAGTCGCTGGGTTTTAATTCGATGGACTATGCAGGTGTCTGAACATAGCTCGTCATTAAATCTTCTTCGGTACTAGCCGTCTCCAACGCGTAAGGGTCTGTAAATCTTTCGAAAAACTTTCTCTGGCTTATACAGCTCGTCATTAAACCTTTCTCTCCCAGAGCCGCCTCATCAGATGTTTTCAGTGTTCAAGCTTCTGCGCCATAAACCAGGACAAGACCTTAACCGATCCCGCCCATTTTTCCTGGAACATTCCTTGCATACCTGGAAACCTGCGTGCTGAATTTCGTTTCGATACCTTTAACTGTTTTTGATTTATGATTAATATTATTTCTTAATTTGACTTAATCAAAAGTGGGCGGTGCCACTCCCATTTTCAAAAATTTCTCGAAAATTTTATTTTATGCCTCAATCTCAATGTATTCACCAAATTTTATCCTTATAGGTGTATTATGTACTGAGTAATCACTTTTTTTGTGTTTTCGAAAATATTCTATACATAAAAAGTGGGCGTGGCTATCGTCCGATTTCGCCCATTTTAAATAGCGCTCGGAGATGAGTGCCAAGGAACCCGCATACCAAATTTTATTAAGATATCTCAAAATTTACTCAAGTTATCGTGTTCACAGACTGGCGGACGGACGGACGGACATGGCTTAACCAATTTCTCTTTTCGTTCTGAACATTTTGATACATATAAGTCAATATCTATCTCGATCCGTTTATGCCGTTACTTACTGCCGTTAGGCGACTAAAGTTAATATACCTTGTGTGCGTAGCACTACTAGGTATAAAAATGTGTGTCTTTTATAGAACAAAGAACTCAACCGATCTTTATGAAATTTTCACAATATATACTTGAGTTCACTGGGTACAGCATAGACAATATATAGTTTTGGAAAAGTAAGCGGAGCCACGCCCCCAGGCTATATAAAGTTTCAACTCCTCATAACTCCGAACTTTTTTGGTCTAAATTAATGAAATTAGTCAATATCTACATAATTTTTCAAAAGTGGGCGGTGCCAAGCCCACATATTTTGTGTTTTGTTTTGCTCTTGAACTTTTACGATAGGTTCAGGAGTTCGCTGGGCACGACACAGTCTGTATATAGCTTTTGGAAAAGCCCCCAGGTTATATAAAGCTGCATTTTGGTATAGTTAGGAGTTTATTTGGTTCAAGTTAATGACATTTTATATATAGATGTGTTCTATGTATCAAAACGTCAAAACAACGTCTACCGGGTTTGCTAGCGAAAGCAAACAACGAATTTCAGCATTCTTTTGTAAAACTGAGAGACTAGTTTGCGTTCAAATAGTCTGTCTAGACAGACAGACAGACGGACGGAGAGACGGACATGGCTAAATCGACTCCGCTCATCGTGCTGATCATTTTGGTGAACTTTTCTCTTCTTCTCATACTTACATACATTTCATGTTTATGAAAGGTATGAAAATCAAAAAAGATATATAACTTCGCTATTGCAGTGGGCTATTAACTACGTTCCGGAATATTTTGCTTGTGTGTTTTCCGATTTCTCTAATTTTTGGCAGGAGTATAATACATACTACTGAGAAGCAGCGGACCAATTTTCAGGGAAATATCAAGATTGAATTATAAGAGATTGCCTTTGAAAATAGCAGAAATTGTATGCTAAAAAGTGGGCGGCGCCACGCCTACTTCTTCAAAATTGACAAAAATTGTGGCCGAGTTTCTCTTAAAAAGCTTTTTATGTGTGCAAAATCTGATTGATATAACTTGCTTGGTTGTAGAAATATCGCTTTTTAAATTAAAAAAAAAATTTTTCAGAAATATGTTGAAAAACTGGGTGTGGACATTAACCGATTTTGCCCATTTTTACAGCAAACAGTTAACTTTATATATAGAACATTATCACCAAATTTCGTTTCGACAAATCAATTTTTGGCGGAGTTATGGCATAAAAAGTTTTGTGGAATAGTCCACTATAACATGGGCGGGCCACCCCCATTTTCGAAAATTTTAAGTTTTTGGATTTTTTGTTTACGGAAACTTTAAAAGTGAAATATAAATGATGTAAAGCTACTTTACGCAAAGTTACTGCCTGTTTAATATATCTACGATCCTCTTCAAAATCTTTCATATAAAAGTGGGCGTAGACCTTAACCGATCCCGCGTTTGTGTGTTTTTTATTACAATTTGGACCTCAAGCCAGCTAGCAAAACTGATATTAAAGCAAGTTGCAACTTCATTATTTATAAAAAGAGAATCCCAGTCGATCTCACTTAACCCTACATCCAAAGCATTAAAATCGCACCGATCAAAATTTAATGATGGGTTAGAAGTAGAAAAGGAGGTATTGAAGAATTCTAGGAATTCCACTTCCAGTAAAGTTGGAGTGTGATGCAAATTAGGCGGCGATATAGAAGTTGCAGCTTGCGACAGCAAAAAGTTCAAATCGCTACTAATAAAAATTAAATCAAGATAGCGTCGCAACCTGTTATGCAAGCCATTAACTTGCGATAAACCCACACTAAAAAGTTATCTATAACATACGATTCAATATTATTAGTGATATTTGAGGCAGTCAAATAAGCATCATTATCGATGTAAGTCCAGTTTTCATTGGACAAGTTAAAGTCACCAAGACCACATAATTGATTGTTGCCAATTTCACGATGAAGAGCGAGAACGTTATCAACATGTGATTCATAGACACATGCATCACTAAGAGGCAAATATAGAGGTAACCCACAGAACCACTCAGCCGGACACAAAGTTGATCGAGGATAGAGTCATTATTATTCAAATCATAGAGCGTAGCTTGTAAATTGCAACGAGGTGCTATCAGCACACCACCTCCTCTACTGCAGCCAGTTTTATTAGCATCTCTATGCTTACGGAAAACATCGAAGCAGCTTAAATTAAAATATTCTGCGTCACAAAAATTTGAGTTGAGCCACGTTTCAGTCAAAACAAACACATCATACTCCAAAAAAGAGCTCAGCATGCCAACACGTCTAGTTTTGCCTCTTAGACCAGAAGTGTTTTGGTAGTATATTTTGATAAGTTGATTATTACGAACAATCAGGTCCGAGTTAGTTGCTTCCCTTTTTTTGGGAAAAAAATGAAAAGGACGAACAGAAACATTCACCGGACATATCTCCGGTTTAAGCATTTTTTCATACTCCGTTTCAATTACACCCAGCTTAAAATTCACATATCTGAGAGAATCTAAATTCTTCTCTTTGTTGAATAAATAAAAGCACCTCAGATGCTGCTTATCAATGTGAGCATGTTTCTCAACATACTCAATAATGTGCACTGGCAGAACTGATGTCTTAAAAGAGGCCAAATGCAGGTATCTAAAACGCGTATCTACCGGCACGAATTTTCACCAGGCAACGAATGCATGGCTTCAGTGTTGGTATGGCGAGCAGCATTAGCATTGACTGTTTGAGTTGATAACTCAGCAGAACCACGCGAATTAGACGGCACAGAAGGAGACGAAAAATCACCAGCAATGACTGAAGCTATAACATTCGATTTGTTTACAATTGCAGCTTTCAGGTCTTTAACCTCTGTGACAAGATCAGCGACAAGGGAATACAAATTAATGTTCAAGCAAGTATCACAATTGAACACGATATTATTATTGCATTTTATAACATCGAAAATACTAATGTCAATTCCTTTGCACGTATGATGAAACACAGCCTTGCAAAGCGAGCAATTTACAGTAATGTCTTTAGCTATAGATTTACCGCACACACCACAACGTGTACGTAAAAGCGACATTGTTAAAGCAATAGTGAAATAAAATAGAAAAATAAAAATTACACGGAGCTGCAAAAAAACACGTCCGTACAGCTTGACGTCAAAGGACTGTTTCCTCTATCTCATAATCTCCTCCGCTTTCATTGCGTCCGGAAAACAGGCACTAACGAGAGGAGCAGGTGCACTAGTAGTGGCAGTCGTAGTGGTAGTGGCGGCAGTAGCAGCAGTGGGAATAATGGCATCAGTGGCAGCGGTGGCATCAGATGAAAAATCGGTGATAGCAGCAGCAGCTGTATAAAAATCGATGTTGGGTGTGTTTGCCGGTGTTACACTCTTATTAACACCACATATTAGAATTTTCCGGAATCTCTGCAATTTTCCCGGTTTTTCTTAAAACAATCGATTTTGGGCGTGATTTCGTTGGTAGCAACCACTTCTGACTGGTTGTAAAACTTTAGATGCCGGGTATATTTCGAGATATAAATAAGACTCACTAATTTGCGTCTACTCTCTTTATTTTTAAAACCGGAAGTGGCCATTTCCATTTATTATGTCTTTTCTTTCTATGTATTTTTTTTTCTAATTAAACAGTTTCTATTTTGACAAGGCGATGTTCGCGGCAATTATTTCGCAGCGTTTTTGTATTGTGTTTCAAGCTTAAGTCGTAAAGAAGTTTGGTGTGAAAATTTTTCGAAAAATCGATAGCCCGCCAGTCGTTTCTTCTTTCTGTCAACTGGAGCCAAATCGGTCTCCACTTGCTCCTTCCATCGGAGTGATGGTCTCCCTCTTTCTATGGTACAACCGACAGGTTCCGATAAGAATACCTTTTGTGCCGGAACATCTTCATTCATTCGCACAACATGGCCTAGGCAACGAAGTCGCTGGGTTTTAATTCGATGGACTATGCAGGTGTCTGAACATAGCTCACATAGCTCGTCATTAAATCTTCTTCGGTACTAGCCGTCTCCAACGCGTAAGGGTCTGTAAATCTTTCGAAAAACTTTCTCTGGCTTATACAGCTCGTCATTAAACCTTTCTCTCCCAGAGCCGCCTCATCAGATGTTTTCAGTGTTCAAGCTTCTGCGCCATAAACCAGGACAAGACCTTAACCGATCCCGCCCATTTTTCCTGGAACATTCCTTGCATACCTGGAAACCTGCGTGCTGAATTTCGTTTCGATACCTTTAACTGTTTTTGATTTATGATTAATATTATTTCTTAATTTGACTTAATCAAAAGTGGGCGGTGCCACTCCCATTTTCAAAAATTTCTCGAAAATTTTATTTTATGCCTCAATCTCAATGTATTCACCAAATTTTATCCTTATAGGTGTATTATGTACTGAGTAATCACTTTTTTTGTGTTTTCGAAAATATTCTATACATAAAAAGTGGGCGTGGCTATCGTCCGATTTCGCCCATTTTAAATAGCGCTCGGAGATGAGTGCCAAGGAACCCGCATACCAAATTTTATTAAGATATCTCAAAATTTACTCAAGTTATCGTGTTCACAGACTGGCGGACGGACGGACGGACATGGCTTAACCAATTTCTCTTTTCGTTCTGAACATTTTGATACATATAAGTCAATATCTATCTCGATCCGTTTATGCCGTTACTTACTGCCGTTAGGCGACTAAAGTTAATATACCTTGTGTGCGTAGCACTACTAGGTATAAAAATGTGTGTCTTTTATAGAACAAAGAACTCAACCGATCTTTATGAAATTTTCACAATATATACTTGAGTTCACTGGGTACAGCATAGACAATATATAGTTTTGGAAAAGTAAGCGGAGCCACGCCCCCAGGCTATATAAAGTTTCAACTCCTCATAACTCCGAACTTTTTTGGTCTAAATTAATGAAATTAGTCAATATCTACATAATTTTTCAAAAGTGGGCGGTGCCAAGCCCACATATTTTGTGTTTTGTTTTGCTCTTGAACTTTTACGATAGGTTCAGGAGTTCGCTGGGCACGACACAGTCTGTATATAGCTTTTGGAAAAGCCCCCAGGTTATATAAAGCTGCATTTTGGTATAGTTAGGAGTTTATTTGGTTCAAGTTAATGACATTTTATATATAGATGTGTTCTATGTATCAAAACGTCAAAACAACGTCTACCGGGTTTGCTAGCGAAAGCAAACAACGAATTTCAGCATTCTTTTGTAAAACTGAGAGACTAGTTTGCGTTCAAATAGTCTGTCTAGACAGACAGACAGACGGACGGAGAGACGGACATGGCTAAATCGACTCCGCTCATCGTGCTGATCATTTTGGTGAACTTTTCTCTTCTTCTCATACTTACATACATTTCATGTTTATGAAAGGTATGAAAATCAAAAAAGATATATAACTTCGCTATTGCAGTGGGCTATTAACTACGTTCCGGAATATTTTGCTTGTGTGTTTTCCGATTTCTCTAATTTTTGGCAGGAGTATAATACATACTACTGAGAAGCAGCGGACCAATTTTCAGTGAAATATCAAGATTGAATTATAAGAGATTGCCTTTGAAAATAGCAGAAATTGTATGCTAAAAAGTGGGCGGCGCCACGCCTACTTCTTCAAAATTGACAAAAATTGTGGCCGAGTTTCTCTTAAAAAGCTTTTTATGTGTGCAAAATCTGATTGATATAACTTGCTTGGTTGTAGAAATATCGCTTTTTAAATTAAAAAAAAAATTTTTCAGAAATATGTTGAAAAACTGGGTGTGGACATTAACCGATTTTGCCCATTTTTACAGCAAACAGTTAACTTTATATATAGAACATTATCACCAAATTTCGTTTCGACAAATCAATTTTTGGCGGAGTTATGGCATAAAAAGTTTTGTGGAATAGTCCACTATAACATGGGCGGGCCACCCCCATTTTCGAAAATTTTAAGTTTTTGGATTTTTTGTTTACGGAAACTTTAAAAGTGAAATATAAATGATGTAAAGCTACTTTACGCAAAGTTACTGCCTGTTTAATATATCTACGATCCTCTTCAAAATCTTTCATATAAAAGTGGGCGTAGACCTTAACCGATCCCGCGTTTGTGTGTTTTTTATTACAATTTGGACCTCAAGCCAGCTAGCAAAACTGATATTAAAGCAAGTTGCAACTTCATTATTTATAAAAAGAGAATCCCAGTCGATCTCACTTAACCCTACATCCAAAGCATTAAAATCGCACCGATCAAAATTTAATGATGGGTTAGAAGTAGAAAAGGAGGTATTGAAGAATTCTAGGAATTCCACTTCCAGTAAAGTTAGAGTGTGATGCAAATTAGGCGGCGATATAGAAGTTGCAGCTTGCGACAGCAAAAAGTTCAAATCGCTACTAATAAAAATTAAATCAAGATAGCGTCGCAACCTGTTATGCAAGCCATTAACTTGCGATAAACCCACACTAAAAAGTTATCTATAACATACGATTCAATATTATTAGTGATATTTGAGGCAGTCAAATAAGCATCATTATCGATGTAAGTCCAGTTTTCATTGGACAAGTTAAAGTCACCAAGACCACATAATTGATTGTTGCCAATTTCACGATGAAGAGCGAGAACGTTATCAACATGTGATTCATAGACACATGCATCACTAAGAGGCAAATATAGAGGTAACCCACAGAACCACTCAGCCGGACACAAAGTTGATCGAGGATAGAGTCATTATTATTCAAATCATAGAGCGTAGCTTGTAAATTGCAACGAGGTGCTATCAGCACACCACCTCCTCTACTGCAGCCAGTTTTATTAGCATCTCTATGCTTACGGAAAACATCGAAGCAGCTTAAATTAAAATATTCTGCGTCACAAAAATTTGAGTTGAGCCACGTTTCAGTCAAAACAAACACATCATACTCCAAAAAAGAGCTCAGCATGCCAACACGTCTAGTTTTGCCTCTTAGACCAGAAGTGTTTTGGTAGTATATTTTGATAAGTTGATTATTACGAACAATCAGGTCCGAGTTAGTTGCTTCCCTTTTTTTGGGAAAAAAATGAAAAGGACGAACAGAAACATTCACCGGACATATCTCCGGTTTAAGCATTTTTTCATACTCCGTTTCAATTACACCCAGCTTAAAATTCACATATCTGAGAGAATCTAAATTCTTCTCTTTGTTGAATAAATAAAAGCACCTCAGATGCTGCTTATCAATGTGAGCATGTTTCTCAACATACTCAATAATGTGCACTGGCAGAACTGATGTCTTAAAAGAGGCCAAATGCAGGTATCTAAAACGCGTATCTACCGGCACGAATTTTCACCAGGCAACGAATGCATGGCTTCAGTGTTGGTATGGCGAGCAGCATTAGCATTGACTGTTTGAGTTGATAACTCAGCAGAACCACGCGAATTAGACGGCACAGAAGGAGACGAAAAATCACCAGCAATGACTGAAGCTATAACATTCGATTTGTTTACAATTGCAGCTTTCAGGTCTTTAACCTCTGTGACAAGATCAGCGACAAGGGAATACAAATTAATGTTCAAGCAAGTATCACAATTGAACACGATATTATTATTGCATTTTATAACATCGAAAATACTAATGTCAATTCCTTTGCACGTATGATGAAACACAGCCTTGCAAAGCGAGCAATTTACAGTAATGTCTTTAGCTATAGATTTACCGCACACACCACAACGTGTACGTAAAAGCGACATTGTTAAAGCAATAGTGAAATAAAATAGAAAAATAAAAATTACACGGAGCTGCAAAAAAACACGTCCGTACAGCTTGACGTCAAAGGACTGTTTCCTCTATCTCATAATCTCCTCCGCTTTCATTGCGTCCGGAAAACAGGCACTAACGAGAGGAGCAGGTGCACTAGTAGTGGCAGTCGTAGTGGTAGTGGCGGCAGTAGCAGCAGTGGGAATAATGGCATCAGTGGCAGCGGTGGCATCAGATGAAAAATCGGTGATAGCAGCAGCAGCTGTATAAAAATCGATGTTGGGTGTGTTTGCCGGTGTTACACTCTTATTAACACCACATATTAGAATTTTCCGGAATCTCTGCAATTTTCCCGGTTTTTCTTAAAACAATCGATTTTGGGCGTGATTTCGTTGGTAGCAACCACTTCTGACTGGTTGTAAAACTTTAGATGCCGGGTATATTTCGAGATATAAATAAGACTCACTAATTTGCGTCTACTCTCTTTATTTTTAAAACCGGAAGTGGCCATTTCCATTTATTATGTCTTTTCTTTCTATGTATTTTTTTTTCTAATTAAACAGTTTCTATTTTGACAAGGCGATGTTCGCGGCAATTATTTCGCAGCGTTTTTGTATTGTGTTTCAAGCTTAAGTCGTAAAGAAGTTTGGTGTGAAAATTTTTCGAAAAATCGATAGCCCGCCAGTCGTTTCTTCTTTCTGTCAACTGGAGCCAAATCGGTCTCCACTTGCTCCTTCCATCGGAGTGATGGTCTCCCTCTTTCTATGGTACAACCGACAGGTTCCGATAAGAATACCTTTTGTGCCGGAACATCTTCATTCATTCGCACAACATGGCCTAGGCAACGAAGTCGCTGGGTTTTAATTCGATGGACTATGCAGGTGTCTGAACATAGCTCACATAGCTCGTCATTAAATCTTCTTCGGTACTAGCCGTCTCCAACGCGTAAGGGTCTGTAAATCTTTCGAAAAACTTTCTCTGGCTTATACAGCTCGTCATTAAACCTTTCTCTCCCAGAGCCGCCTCATCAGATGTTTTCAGTGTTCAAGCTTCTGCGCCATAAACCAGGACAAGACCTTAACCGATCCCGCCCATTTTTCCTGGAACATTCCTTGCATACCTGGAAACCTGCGTGCTGAATTTGGTTTCGATACCTTTAACTGTTTTTGATTTATGATTAATATTATTTCTTAATTTGACTTAATCAAAAGTGGGCGGTGCCACTCCCATTTTCAAAAATTTCTCGAAAATTTTATTTTATGCCTCAATCTCAATGTATTCACCAAATTTTATCCTTATAGGTGTATTATGTACTGAGTAATCACTTTTTTTGTGTTTTCGAAAATATTCTATACATAAAAAGTGGGCGTGGCTATCGTCCGATTTCGCCCATTTTAAATAGCGCTCGGAGATGAGTGCCAAGGAACCCGCATACCAAATTTTATTAAGATATCTCAAAATTTACTCAAGTTATCGTGTTCACAGACTGGCGGACGGACGGACGGACATGGCTTAACCAATTTCTCTTTTCGTTCTGAACATTTTGATACATATAAGTCAATATCTATCTCGATCCGTTTATGCCGTTACTTACTGCCGTTAGGCGACTAAAGTTAATATACCTTGTGTGCGTAGCACTACTAGGTATAAAAATGTGTGTCTTTTATAGAACAAAGAACTCAACCGATCTTTATGAAATTTTCACAATATATACTTGAGTTCACTGGGTACAGCATAGACAATATATAGTTTTGGAAAAGTAAGCGGAGCCACGCCCCCAGGCTATATAAAGTTTCAACTCCTCATAACTCCGAACTTTTTTGGTCTAAATTAATGAAATTAGTCAATATCTACATAATTTTTCAAAAGTGGGCGGTGCCAAGCCCACATATTTTGTGTTTTGTTTTGCTCTTGAACTTTTACGATAGGTTCAGGAGTTCGCTGGGCACGACACAGTCTGTATATAGCTTTTGGAAAAGCCCCCAGGTTATATAAAGCTGCATTTTGGTATAGTTAGGAGTTTATTTGGTTCAAGTTAATGACATTTTATATATAGATGTGTTCTATGTATCAAAACGTCAAAACAACGTCTACCGGGTTTGCTAGCGAAAGCAAACAACGAATTTCAGCATTCTTTTGTAAAACTGAGAGACTAGTTTGCGTTCAAATAGTCTGTCTAGACAGACAGACAGACGGACGGAGAGACGGACATGGCTAAATCGACTCCGCTCATCGTGCTGATCATTTTGGTGAACTTTTCTCTTCTTCTCATACTTACATACATTTCATGTTTATGAAAGGTATGAAAATCAAAAAAGATATATAACTTCGCTATTGCAGTGGGCTATTAACTACGTTCCGGAATATTTTGCTTGTGTGTTTTCCGATTTCTCTAATTTTTGGCAGGAGTATAATACATACTACTGAGAAGCAGCGGACCAATTTTCAGTGAAATATCAAGATTGAATTATAAGAGATTGCCTTTGAAAATAGCAGAAATTGTATGCTAAAAAGTGGGCGGCGCCACGCCTACTTCTTCAAAATTGACAAAAATTGTGGCCGAGTTTCTCTTAAAAAGCTTTTTATGTGTGCAAAATCTGATTGATATAACTTGCTTGGTTGTAGAAATATCGCTTTTTAAATAAAAAAAAAAATTTTTCAGAAATATGTTGAAAAACTGGGTGTGGACATTAACCGATTTTGCCCATTTTTACAGCAAACAGTTAACTTTATATATAGAACATTATCACCAAATTTCGTTTCGACAAATCAATTTTTGGCGGAGTTATGGCATAAAAAGTTTTGTGGAATAGTCCACTATAAAATGGGCGGGCCACCCCCATTTTCGAAAATTTTAAGTTTTTGTATTTTTTGTTTACGGAAACTTTAAAAGTGAAATATAAATGATGTAAAGCTACTTTACGCAAAGTTACTGCCTGTTTAATATATCTACGATCCTCTTCAAAATCTTTCATATAAAAGTGGGCGTAGACCTTAACCGATCCCGCGTTTGTGTGTTTTTTATTACAATTTGGACCTCAAGCCAGCTAGCAAAACTGATATTAAAGCAAGTTGCAACTTCATTATTTATAAAAAGAGAATCCCAGTCGATCTCACTTAACCCTACATCCAAAGCATTAAAATCGCACCGATCAAAATTTAATGATGGGTTAGAAGTAGAAAAGGAGGTATTGAAGAATTCTAGGAATTCCACTTCCAGTAAAGTTGGAGTGTGATGCAAATTAGGCGGCGATATAGAAGTTGCAGCTTGCGACAGCAAAAAGTTCAAATCGCTACTAATAAAAATTAAATCAAGATAGCGTCGCAACCTGTTATGCAAGCCATTAACTTGCGATAAACCCACACTAAAAAGTAATCTATAACATACGATTCAATATTATTAGTGATATTTGAGGCAGTCAAATAAGCATCATTATCGATGTAAGTCCAGTTTTCATTGGACAAGTTAAAGTCACCAAGACCACATAATTGATTGTTGCCAATTTCACGATGAAGAGCGAGAACGTTATCAACATGTGATTCATAGACACATGCATCACTAAGAGGCAAATATAGAGGTAACCCACAGAACCACTCAGCCGGACACAAAGTTGATCGAGGATAGAGTCATTATTATTCAAATCATAGAGCGTAGCTTGTAAATTGCAACGAGGTGCTATCAGCACACCACCTCCTCTACTGCAGCCAGTTTTATTAGCATCTCTATGCTTACGGAAAACATCGAAGCAGCTTAAATTAAAATATTCTGCGTCACAAAAATTTGAGTTGAGCCACGTTTCAGTCAAAACAAACACATCATACTCCAAAAAAGAGCTCAGCATGCCAACACGTCTAGTTTTGCCTCTTAGACCAGAAGTGTTTTGGTAGTATATTTTGATAAGTTGATTATTACGAACAATCAGGTCCGAGTTAGTTGCTTCCCTTTTTTTGGGAAAAAAATGAAAAGGACGAACAGAAACATTCACCGGACATATCTCCGGTTTAAGCATTTTTTCATACTCCGTTTCAATTACACCCAGCTTAAAATTCACATATCTGACAGAATCTAAATTCTTCTCTTTGTTGAATAAATAAAAGCACCTCAGATGCTGCTTATCAATGTGAGCATGTTTCTCAACATACTCAATAATGTGCACTGGCAGAACTGATGTCTTAAAAGAGGCCAAATGCAGGTATCTAAAACGCGTATCTGGTTGGTTGGTTGCTGTGCTGCTCGAGAGAGGAAATACTCCCGAGCTCAAGTAGCGCTTTGGGCGCCATTTTGATGCACTTCCTCCTGGAACCATGCACATATTTGGATGCTGCTGTAGGTAATTTGGGCTAATTTGGGACCATTGAGTTCTTCCTATATAGTCGCTAATATCCCTTATAGAGCAATACGCGATGCCTTTAAGATCTGGTATTAGATAGCTGCCCAGAGTTGCAAACCGGATGTGCATTAGAGCTGGACACTCACATAGGAAGTGCTCAACTGTTTCTTTGCACCCTTCTTCGTTGCAGCTCCTGCATCTGTTGTTGAACGGGATGCCCATTCTTTCGGCGTGTTGGCCCAGAGGCCAGTGCCCCGTTAGTGTGGATGTGATTCTGAATATTTCCTTTCTTGACCTCTTGAGCAGGTCCTCTGTTCTCTCTTTGTTGTAGGTGGGCCACGTTTGCTTAGAGATTTTGCAGGCATCGGTGGAGAGCCAATTACGGGCTGCCAATTCTCTGTACTTGCAATGAATGTGCCTTTTAATGGATGTGATTGGTGGATGTAACATCACCGCATCGGAGACCTCTGCTTCAGCCCCCAATTTAGCCAGTTCGTCTGCCTTCTCATTACCCGTGATATTCCTGTGGCCGGGAACCCAAACGAGTGTAATGCTTGAGAAGTCTGCAACCGACGCTAGCATCCTCCTACAGCTGCTGACCGTCTCAGAGGATGTGATGTGGGATTCAAGCGCCCTAATCGCTGCTTGGCTATCAGTGTAGATATGTATGTTACGTCCTCCTACTGTGTCCTCCGACAGGAAGGTACAAGCCTTCTCGATCCCCAGCACTTCTGCTTGGAAGATACTGGCTGAATCCGGAAGACGGACTGAAAGCGAGACATTCAGTTGCTCCGAAAACACGCCCGCTCCAACCCCGCAGACCGTTTTGGACCCGTCGGTGTAGAGTGAAAGTGTGTCGTCATCGCATACTCCGTTCCTCTGCCAGTCCTTTCGTGAGGGAAACATCACCTTGAATTTCCTGCCGAAGTTCAGCAAAGGTGCGTGATAGTCTGTCGTTGATGCCACTATACCGGGCAGCTCTCGGAGGATACCACCATGACCATACTGCCTCGAGTTCCAGCAGCCAGACTCGCGGAGTCTTACCGCCGCACATGCTGCAGTTTCACGTATGTGAAGATCCAGTGGTAACTGGTTGAGGATAACGTTCAGTGCGTCTGTTGGACACGACCGTAACGCTCCCGTCACCCCGCCGAGGGCCGCCCGCTGTAGTTTATTTAGTTTTTTGGTGTTGTATTGCTTGTCTAAGGCAGGCCACCATACTACCGCCCCGTAGGTTAGTATGGGTCTAACCACGGCCGTGTAGAGCCACATCATGAGGTTGGGCTTCAAACCCCAATGTCTGCTGACTATTCTTTTACACGCGTAGTATGCTATGTAGGCCTTTTCAATCCTTCTTTCTATATTGTTTTTCCAACTTAACTTACTATCTATTTCCACGCCCAGATATTTTCTCGTGGACAGGGATAGTGTAGTATCTTTTAGTGTGGGCATTCTGAAATGCGGTATCTTGGTTTTGTTGGTGAACAGCATCAGGCCCGTCTTGCTAGGGTTAACGCTGAGACCGTTCTCAACTGCCCATGCATGTAGCTTGTGGAGAGCTCCCTCTAGCAAGTCCACCAGGGTTGTGGGGAAGGGGCCAGATACTGCAATGACAATGTCGTCTGCATATGCGACTACTTTTACTCCATCCTTGTTGAGCTCCAGTAGTAACTCGTTCAGTGCAACGACCCATAGAAGTGGGGAGAGAACACCGCCCTGGGGTGTGCCCCTGCCCACTTGGCGGGTTGCGGACACCGAGCCCATATTGGCTAGTATTACCCTATTTTCAAGCATCGACTGGATCCAGCTGCAGATAGGGAAGATAATTCCCGCCCTTTGGAGGGCACCAGTGATCGCGTTAACTTTTATATTGTTGAATGCTCCCTCTATGTCTAGAAATGCTGCGAGGGTGTATTCCTTGAATTGTAAGGATCTTTCTATGGTACCGATGAGTTCGTGCAGGGCGGTTTCGGTCGACCGGCCCTTCATGTACGCATGCTGTGCCACAGAAAGCTTGGGTCCTGTTAGAACCGTCGTTATGTGGATGTCCACAAGCCTGTCTAGGAGCTTCAGCATGAAGGAAGTTAGGCTTATTGGTCTGTAGTCTTTGGCATTCTCATGTGTTCTTCTACCTACCTTTGGTAGGAAGATGACTTTCACCCTCCTCCAGCTTTTTGGAATGTGTGATAGAGCGATGCTGGCTCTAAAGACTGATTCCAACCAGAGGATAATTGGCTCACCAAGCTTCTGAAGCATTACCGGAGTAACACCGTCAGGGCCTGGTGACTTGAAGGGGGCAAAGCTGTTGATGGCGAATCTTATCTTTTCCCTGTTGATGAGAGACTCCGGCACTACGTCGCCGAGAAGCGGTTGGCTAGTCCTTGCCATTGGTGCTGGTAGGCTATCGTCTCCAGGAAAGTGTGTGCTTAGCAGAGCCTCTAGTGATTCTTCCGCAGATTCCGTCCAAACACCGCCTTCCCTTCTAACAAAGAGATCATTGTGGTGTTCTTTTGACAGAATCTTACTAAGCCTTGCGGATTCTCGGCTATTTTCTATTGATGAGCAGAAATTCTGCCACGACTCCGTCTTGGCTTTTCTAATAGAGTTTTTGTAGTGTTTGAGTGCCACTTTATAAGGTAGCCACAACTTGGTTTTGAAGCACTCATTGAATAATTTTCTGACTTCCGATCTAAGTCTCCTGAGCTCTCCATTCCACCATGGAGGGGATTTCTTCTTTTGGATGCTTATCGGGGTGGATTTGTTGAAGGCTGTTGTGAGTGCGCACTCCAGTTTTTCAACCGTTTCGTCCAACTCTTGCGGGTTGTCGGTACTGAGTCTAGAGTTAGCAGCTGATATAGATCTAGATATTAAGCGTACAAATTTTTCCCATTTTGTTCTCTTGGGGTTTCTGTAGCGGAGAGGGAGGCCTGATTCGCACCTTATGTCGAAGAGAATCCAGCGATGATCCGAGAATGAAGGTTGATCTGACACCCTCCAGTTGTCTACCATCGCCGGGCCATCGTCCGAAACCAAAGTGAGATCCAGAACCTCCTCCCAGCCTTGGTATCTTACCGAGCTTGGACAAATAAAAGTGGGTGTGGACCCCCTATTGCATATACGTAGATTCGAGTGTAATATGTAGTTAAAAAGGGACTCACCTCTCTCGTTCGTGGTGCTGCTCCCCCAAATAGTATGTCTGGAGTTGGCATCACAGCATATTATCATATGCGGTCCTCTCGTGATGTTGACGAATCGTGCGAGCTCGGGGGGCGGGGCGTCCCTGTCATGTGCCATGTAGACCGACACCAAGAACACTCCCCGATTGCCATCTTCCTCAAGCTTTACGACTGTTAAATCTGGTGTGCTGTAATTGGAACATAAGAATGCATTAAAACTTTTTTGATTACAATGCATGCTCGTGGGTTACCTTCATCCGTCTTGTAGAACAGATTGTGTGTGCTACTGTTTAACCCCTTAATCAACCCATTTTTGACCCAGGGTTCTTGGATGAAGCTGATGTCGATGTCCTCCTCGAACAGGAGGACGTTCAGATTGTCTGTAGCACTTTTTGAGTGCTGCAGATTAATCTGAACTCCCTTACGAGGGCTTGCTGTGACCCCCATCATTGATGGTGACCCCCTGCAGTAGTTGGCTGGCGCCATCTACCTCTTCAGGCTCGTCCTCATCTGGGGTTTTTTCGCCCTGAAAAACCTTCACTTTGGCCATGCGGAAGGCGAAGGCGACCTTGTGGTCAGCCTTTGCCAGAGCCTCGAGTGACTCCTCGCATATCGCGACCAGTATCGGCTCGCAGGTTCTCGTGGGCGCTTCATCTTTAATGAGCTGCCAGTCTCCTATGGCCGGGATGTTGCCGTTGTACAGCTTTATGCACCTCAGAAGTTCCTCCCCCGGGTCCTCCAGAGGGGGTAACCAGATGCGAGCACGAGGTCTCTTCGGAATCTCCGCCGCTGGTATGAGCTTAAGTGCCAGGTTGTTGAACCCGTCACTAATTTTAGCCACACACTCAGTCAGGAATTCCAAAGAGGCCTGGTTGGCGCATTTGATCACCCTGTACCCCCGGAGGGTCTCGGAGGAGTCAAAAACCGGGTGAGGTCCGGCCGGGTTCTCTCGCAGGCGACGCATCGCGAGCTTCGACAGCTCGACCTCAACCTGCACCCAGCTCTGTTGCATCGACGTCGGTGATCTGCTGTTGGCATCCACTATGGCCACTTGCAAGTGGTCCCTGGCGACATCACTGAAATGCCTATGGTTTGCAGCTACCGCTTCCGCCCGTTTGGGCTTCTTCGGTTCCGCATCGCTAGCATTGTCGTTTTTGGAGCGGTTTCTCTTTTGAGTACCGTCTCCTTTCTTACTGTTTGAGGGCAAGGGCTCTCCGCGGGTGGCTCGAAACTCCCTATTAAAGGCTTCGAACTCCGCGATTACCGTCCTGTACTGCGAGACATCCTTGGTTTTTTCGAGCATGTACAGGGCCCTCTGGTACTTTGCTTTCTGTATCTGAAACAGGGTCTTCTTTTTCTTTACCCCAGGTCCGTTCGGTGCACTGTGGTTGGCACTACCGACTTTCACTGTGGTGGAAGGAAGAGTTGGTCCCTGGGTACTATGGTTGGTACCCTCAGATACAGTTACATCTGTTGTGACTATTTGTGCTAACGGTGTACTATGGGTGGTACTTCCCTTAACACTTTTGATCGTCTCCTGACTGGAGGCGAGTAAAGCGTCCTCGTCAGATTCCGTCACCACAAGGTCCGGAGATCTGTACCCCGTCATGTCCGTCGTCGTCTTTGTCGCCGTTGCTACGTCCGCGGTCACGTTCGTCTTGTTAGTCACGTCCGTTTTGTCCGTCGTTTCATTGTGTTTATTTTTGTTTTTATTTTTGTTGGAGTTCATGTTTGGTCCCACGAGTATACCGGAAAGGGGTTCGTCACTCGTCCGCAGAGCCGGCATGCGTTGAGAAGGCACTTATACAACCTTGCCCGGGCGTCGGAGGGGACCGTTCGAGATCTGCAACTTATAAAGCCGCCCGCTGACCATACATCCCTCGGCACGGTTGTCCTAACACCTTGGATTAGGGCGGTGTTGGTGCGGCTATCCCGCCATTTCCCACATCCGCGGTTCCGTGGTTACAACAGACCGTTGGGTAAGTGTGCCACCGCCCCGAATGAAGGAAGTGACGGGCTTTCCTCCTAGTTCACCGCAGTCTGTGGTTCGCTCGTTGGAGAGATTCCACAGGCCACCGTTTAAGCCCCTTCGCCACGGCACGGCGACCAACCTTGAAGAGGAAACGCGTATCTACCGGCACGAATTTTCACCAGGCAACGAATGCATGGCTTCAGTGTTGGTAGGGCGAGCAGCATTAGCATTGACTGTTTGCGTTGATAACTCAGCAGAACCACGCGAATTAGACGGCACAGAAGGAGACGAAAAATCACCAGCAATGACTGAAGCTATAACATTCGATTTGTTTACAATTGCAGCAGAGCTGCTGGCAGAGCGTAGACAGCCCGAATTTTGTAACTGAGCTTTCAGGTCTTTAACCTCTGTGACAAGATCAGCGACAAGGGAATACAAATTAATGTTCAAGCAAGTATCACAATTGAACACGATGTTATTATTGCATTTTATAACATCGAAAATACTAATGTCAATTCCTTTGCACGTATGATGAAACACAGCCTTGCAAAGCGAGCAATTTACAGTAATGTCTTTAGCTATAGATTTACCGCACACACCACAACGTGTACGTAAAAGCGACATTGTTAAAGCAATAGTGAAATAAAATAGAAAAATAAAAATTACACGGAGCTGCAAAAAAACACGTCCGTACAGCTTGACGTCAAAGGACTGTTTCCTCTATCTCATAATCTCCTCCGTTTTCATTGCGTCCGGAAAACAGGCACTAACGAGAGGAGCAGGTGCGCTAGTAGTGGCAGTCGTAGTGGTAGTGGCGGCAGTAGCAGCAGTGGGAATAATGGCATCAGTGGCAGCGGTGGCATCAGATGAAAAATCGGTGATAGCAGCAGCAGCTGTATAAAAATCGATGTTGGGTGTGTTTGCCGGTGTTACACTCTTATTAACACCACATATTAGAGTTTTCCGGCATCTCTGCAATTTTCCCGGTTTTTCTTAAAACAATCGATTTTGGGCGTGATTTCGTTGGTAGCAACCACTTCTGACTGGTTGTAAAACTTTAGATGCCGGGTATATTTCGAGATATAAATAAGACTCACTAATTTGCGTCTACTCTCTTTATTTTCAAAACCGGAAGTGGCCATTTCCATTTATTATGTCTTTTCTTTCTATGTATTTTTTTTCTAATTAAACAGTTTCTATTTTGACAAGGCGATGTTCGCGGCAATTATTTCGCAGCGTTTTTGTATTGTGTTTCAAGCTTGAGTCGTAAAGAAGTTTGGTGTGAAAATTTTTCGAAAAATCGATAGCCCGCCAGTCGTTTCTTCTTTCTGTCAACTGGAGCCAAATCGGTCTCCACTTGCTCCTTCAATCGGAGTGATGGTCTCCCTCTTTCTATGGTACAACCGACAGGTTCCGATAAGAATACCTTTTGTGCCGGAACATCTTCATTCATTCGCACAACATGGCCTAGGCAACGAAGTCGCTGGGTTTTAATTCGATGGACTATGCAGGTGTCTGCACATAGCTCACATAGCTCGTCATTAAATCTTCTTCGGTACTAGCCGTCTCCAACGCGTAAGGGTCTGTAAATCTTTCGAAAAACTTTCTCTGGCTTATACAGCTCGTCATTAAACCTTTCTCTCCCAGAGCCGCCTCATCAGATGTTTTCAGTGTTCAAGCTTCTGCGCCATAAACCAGGACAAGACCTTAACCGATCCCGCCCATTTTTCCTGGAACATTCCTTGCATACCTGGAAACCTGCGTGCTGAATTTCGTTTCGATACCTTTAACTGTTTTTGATTTATGATTAATATTATTTCTTAATTTGACTTAATCAAAAGTGGGCGGTGCCACTCCCATTTTCAAAAATTTCTCGAAAATTTTATTTTATGCCTCAATCTCAATGTATTCACCAAATTTTATCCTTATAGGTGTATTATGTACTGAGTAATCACTTTTTTTGTGTTTTCGAAAATATTCTATACATAAAAAGTGGGCGTGGCTATCGTCCGATTTCGCCCATTTTAAATAGCGCTCGGAGATGAGTGCCAAGGAACCCGCATACCAAATTTTATTAAGATATCTCAAAATTTACTCAAGTTATCGTGTTCACAGACTGGCGGACGGACGGACGGACATGGCTTAACCAATTTCTCTTTTCGTTCTGAACATTTTGATACATATAAGTCAATATCTATCTCGATCCGTTTATGCCGTTACTTACTGCCGTTAGGCGACTAAAGTTAATATACCTTGTGTGCGTAGCACTACTAGGTATAAAAATGTGTGTCTTTTATAGAACAAAGAACTCAACCGATCTTTATGAAATCTTCACAATATATACTTGAGTTCACTGGGTACAGCATAGACAATATATAGTTTTGGAAAAGTAAGCGGAGCCCCGCCCCCAGGCTATATAAAGTTTCAACTCCTCATAAGTCCGAACTTTTTTGGTCTAAATTAATGAAATTAGTCAATATCTACATAATTTTTCAAAAGTGGGCGGTGCCAAGCCCACATATTTTGTGTTTTGTTTTGCTCTTGAACTTTTACGATAGGTTCAGGAGTTCGCTGGGCACGACACAGTCTGTCTATAGCTTTTGGAAAAGCCCCCAGGTTATATAAAGCTGCAGTTTGGTATAGTTAGGAGTTTATTTGGTTCAAGTTAATAACATTTTATATATAGATGTGTTCTATGTATCAAAACGTCAAAACAACGTCTACCGGGTTTGCTAGCGAAAGCAAACAACGAATTTCAGCATTCTTTTGTAAAACTGAGAGACTAGTTTGCGTTCAAATAGTCTGTCTAGACAGACAGACAGACGGACGGAGAGACGGAGATGGCTAAATCGACTCCGCTCATCGTGCTGATCATTTTGGTGAACTTTTCTCTCTTCTCATACTTACATACATTTCATGTTTATGAAAGGTATGAAAATCAAAAAAGATATATAACTTCGCTATTGCAGTGGGCTATTAACTACGTCCCGGAATATTTTGCTTGTGTGTTTTCCGATTTCTCTAATTTTTGGCAGGAGTATAATACATACTACTGAGAAGCAGCGGACCAATTTTCAGTGAAATATCAAGATTGAATTATAAGAGATTGCCTTTGAAAATAGCAGAAATTGTATCCTAAAAAGTGGGCGGCGCCACGCCTACTTCTTCAAAACTGACAAAAATTTTTTGCGGCCGAGTTTCTCTTAAAAAGCTTTTTATGTGTGCAAAATCTGATTGATATAACTTGCTTGGTTGTAGAAATATCGCTTTTTAAATTTAAAAAAAAAATTTTCAGAAATATGTTGAAAAACTGGGTGTGGACATTAACCGATTTTGCCCATTTTTACAGCAAACAGTTACCTTTATATATAGAATATTATCACCAAATTTCGTTTCGACAAATCAATTTTTGGCGGAGTTATGGCATAAAAAGTTTTGTCGAATAGTCCACTATGAAATGGGCGGGCCACCCCCATTTTCGAAAATTTTAAGTTTTTGCATTTTTTGTTTACGGAAACTTTAAAAGTGAAATATAAATGATGTAAAGCTACTTTACGCAAAGTTACTGCCTGTTTAATATATCTACGATCCTCTTCAAAATCTTTCATATAAAAGTGGGCGTAGACCTTAACCGATCCCGCGTTTGTGTGTTTTTTATTACAATTTGGACCTCAAGCCAGCTAGCAAAACTGATATTAAAGCAAGTTGCAACTCCATTATTTATAAAAAGAGAATCCCAGTCGATCTCACTTAACCCTACATCCAAAGCATTAAAATCGCACCGATCAAAATTTAATGATAGTTTAGAAGTAGAAAAGGAGGTATTGAAGAATTCTAGGAATTCTACTTCCAGTAAAGTTGGAGTGTGATGGAAATTAGGCGGCGATATAGAAGTTGCAGCTTGCGACAGCAAAAAGTTCAAATCGCTACTAATAAAAATTAAATCAAGATAGCGTCGCAACCTGTTATGCAAGCCCTTAACTTGCGATAAACCCACACTCAAAAAGTTATCTATAACATACGATTCAATATTATTAGTGATATTTGAGGCAGTCAAATAAGCATCATTATCGGTGTAAGTCCAGTTTTCATTGGACAAGTTAAAGTCACCAAGACCACATAATTGATTGTTGCCAATTTCACGATGAAGAGCGAGAACGTTATCAACATGTGATTCATAGACACATGCATCACTAAGAGGCAAATATAGAGGTAACCCACAGAACCACTCAGCCGGACACAAAGTTGATCGAGGATAGAGTCATTATTATTCAAATCATAGAGCGTAGCTTGTAAATTGCAACGAGGTGCTATCAGCACACCACCTCCTCTACTGCAGCCAGTTTTATTAGCATCTCTATGCTTACGGAAAACATCGAAGCAGCTTAAATTAAAATATTCTGCGTCACAAAAATTTGAGTTGAGCCACGTTTCAGTCAAAACAAACACATCATACTCCAAAAGAGAGCTCAGCATGCCAACACGTCTAGTTTTGCCTCTTAGACCAGAAGTGTTTTGGTAGTATATTTTAATAAGTTGATTATTACGAACAATCAGGTCCGAGTTAGTTGAACAAATTAATGTTCAAGCAAGTATCACAATTGAACACGATGTTATTATTGCATTTTATAACATCGAAAATACTAATGTCAATTCCTTTGCACGTATGATGAAACACAGCCTTGCAAAGCGAGCAATTTACAGTAATGTCTTTAGCTATAGATTTACCGCACACACCACAACGTGTACGTAAAAGCGACATTGTTAAAGCAATAGTGAAATAAAATAGAAAAATAAAAATTACACGGAGCTGCAAAAAAACACGTCCGTACAGCTTGACGTCAAAGGACTGTTTCCTCTGTATCATAATCTCCTCCGCTTTCATTGCGTCCGGAAAACAGGCACTAACGAGAGGAGCAGGTGCACTAGTAGTGGCAGTCGTAGTGGTAGTGGCGGCAGTAGCAGCAGTGGGAATAATGGCATCAGTGGCAGCGGTGGCATCAGATGAAAAATCGGTGATAGCAGCAGCAGCTGTATAAAAATCGATGTTGGGTGTGTTTGCCGGTGTTACACTCTTATTAACACCACATATTAGAATTTTCCGGCATCTCTGCAATTTTCCCGGTTTTTCTTAAAATAATCGATTTTGGGCGTGATTTCGTTGGTAACAACCACTTCTGACTGGTTGTAAAACTTTAGATGCCGGGTATATTTCGAGATATAAATAAGACTCACTAATTTGCGTCTACTCTCTTTATTTTCAAAACCGGAAGTGGCCATTTCCATTTATTATGTCTTTTCTTTCTATGTATTTTTTTCTAATTAAACAGTTTCTATTTTGACAAGGCGATGTTCGCGGCAATTATTTCGCAGCGTTTTTGTATTGTGTTTCAAGCTTGAGTCGTAAAGAAGTTTGGTGTGAAAATTTTTCGAAAAATCGATAGCCCGCCAGTCGTTTCTTCTTTCTGTCAACTGGAGCCAAATCGGTCTCCACTTGGTCCTTCCATCGGAGTGATGGTCTCCCTCTTTCTATGGTACAACCCACAGGTTCCGATAAGAATACCTTTTGTGCCGGAACATCTTCATTCATTCGCACAACATGGCCTAGGCAACGAAGTCGCTGGGTTTTAATTCGATGGACTATGCAGGTGTCTGCACATAGTTCACATAGCTCGTCATTAAATCTTCTTCGGTACTAGCCGTCTCCAACGCGTAAGGGTCTGTAAATCTTTCGAAAAACTTTCTCTGGCTTATACAGCTCGTCATTAAACCTTTCTCTCCCAGAGCCGCCTCATCAGATGTTTTCAGTGTTCAAGCTTCTGCGCCATAAACCAGGAGAAGACCTTAACCGATCCCGCCCATTTTTCCTGGAACATTCCTTGCGTACCTGGAAACCTGCGTGCTGAATTTCGTTTCGATATCTTTAACTGTTTTTGATTTATGATTAATATTATTTCTTAATTTGACTTAATCAAAAGTGGGCGGTGCCACTCCCATTTTCAAAAATTTCTCGAAAATTTTATTTTATGCCTCAATCTTAATGTATTCACCAAATTTTATCCTTATAGGTGTATTATGTACTGAGTAATCACTTTTTTTGTGTTTTCGGAAATATTCTATACATAAAAAGTGGGCGTGGCTATCGTCCGATTTCGCCCATTTTAAATAGCGCTCGGAGATGAGTGCCAAGGAACCCGCATACCAAATTTTATTAAGATATCTCAAAATTTACTCAAGTTATCGTGTTCACAGACGGGCGGACGGACGGACGGACATGGCTTAACCAATTTCTCTTTTCGTTCTGAACATTTTGATACATATAAGTCAATATCTATCTCGATCCGTTTATGCCGTTACTTACTGCCGTTAGGCGACTAAAGTTAATATACCTTGTGTGCGTAGCACTACTAGGTATAAAAATGTGTGTCTTTTATAGAACAAAGAACTCAACCGATCTTTATGAAATTTTCACAATATATACTTGAGTTCACTGGGTACAGCATAGACAATATATAGTTTTGGAAAAGTAAGCGAAGCCACGCCCCCAGGCTATATAAAGTTTCAACTCCTCATAACTCCGAACTTTTTTGGTCTAAATTAATGAAATTAGTCAATATCTACATAATTTTTCAAAAGTGGGCGGTGCCAAGCCCACATATTTTGTGTTTTGTTTTGCTCTTGAACTTTTACGATAGGTTCAGGAGTTCGCTGGGCACGACACAGTCTGTATATAGCTTTTGGAAAAGCCCCCAGGTTATATAAAGCTGCAGTTTGGTATAGTTAGGAGTTTATTTGGTTCAAGTTAATGACATTTTATATATAGATGTGTTCTATGTATCAAAACGTCAAAACAACGTCTACCGGGTTTGCTAGCGAAAGCAAACAACGAATTTCAGCATTCTTTTGTAAAACTGAGAGACTAGTTTGCGTTCAAATAGTCTGTCTAGACAGACAGACAGACGGAGAGACGGACATGGCTAAATCGACTCCGCTCATCGTGCTGATCATTTTGGTGAACTTTTCTCTTCTTCTCATACTTACATACATTTCATGTTTATGAAAGGTATGAAAATCAAAAAAGATATATAACTTCGCTCTTGCAGTGGGCTATTAACTACGTCCCGGAATATTTTGCTTGTGTGTTTTCCGATTTCTCTAATTTTTGGCAGGTGTATAATACATACTACTGGGAAGCAGCAGACCAATTTTCAGTGAAATATCAAGATTGAATTATAAGAGATTGCTTTTGAAAATAGCAGAAATTGTATGCTAAAAAGTGGGCGGCGCCACGCCTACTTCTTCAAAATTGACAAAAAATTTTTGCGGCCGAGTTTCTCTTAAAAAGCTTTTTATGTGTGCAAAATCTGATTGATATAAGCTGATATTTGTTGGAACGATTTTCCGTCATCCCTTGTCAAGTTTGGTTTTGTAACAAACCGGTTTCGGCGTTCTGCCATTTTCAATGCCTAGTTTCGTTCTACCCTGTCGGAAGATCAACACAACAAAATAAATGATTGATATAACTTGCTTGGTTGTAGAAATATCGCTTTTTAAATTTAAAAAAAAATTTTTCAGAAATATGTTGAAAAACTGGGTGTGGACATTAACCGATTTTGCCCATTTTTACAGCAAACAGTTACCTTTATATATAGAACATTATCACCAAATTTCGTTTCGACAAATCAATTTTTGGCGGAGTTATGGCATAAAAAGTTTTGTCGAATAGTCCACTATGAAATGGGCGGGCCACCCCCATTTTCGAAAATTTTAAGTTTTTGCATTTTTTGTTTACGGAAACTTTAAAAGTGAAATATAAATGATGTAAAGCTACTTTACGCAAAGTTACTGCCTGTTTAATATATCTACGATCCTCTTCAAAATCTTTCATATAAAAGTGGGCGTAGACCTTAACCGATCCCGCGTTTGTGTGTTTTTTATTACAATTTGGACCTCAAGCCAGCTAGCAAAACTGATATTAAAGCAAGTTGCAACTTCATTATTTATAAAAAGAGAATCCCAGTCGATCTCACTTAACCCTACATCCAAAGCATTAAAATCGCACCGATCAAAATTTAATGATGGTTTAGAAGTAGAAAAGGAGGTATTGAAGAATTCTAGGAATTCCACTTCCAGTAAAGTTGGAGTGTGATGCAAATTAGGCGGCGATATAGAAGTTGCAGCTGTTATGCAAGCCATTAACTTGCGATAAACCCACACTCAAAAAGTTATCTATAACATACGATTCAATATTATTAGTGATATTTGAGGCAGTCAAATAAGCATCATTATCGATATAAGTCCAGTTTTCATTGGACAAGTTAAAGTCACCAAGAACACATAATTGATTGTTGCCAATTTCACGATGAAGAGTGAGAACGTTATCAACATGTGATTCATAGACACATGCATCACTAAGAGGCAAATAGAGAGGTAACCCACAGAACCACTCAGCCGGACACAAAGTTGATCGAGGATAGAGTCATTATTATTCAAATCATAGAGCGTAGCTTGTAAATTGCAACGAGGTGCTATCAGCACACCACCTCCTCTACTGCAGCCAGTTTTATTAGCATCTCTATCCTTACGGAAAACATCGAAGCAGCTTAAATTAAAATATTCTGCGTCACAAAAATTTGAGTTGAGCCACGTTTCAGTCAAAACAAACACATCATACTCCTGAGCTCTCTTCAGCATGCCAACACGTCTAGTTTTGCCTCTTAGACCAGAAGTGTTTTGGTAGTATATTTTAATACGTTGATTATTACGAACAATCAGGTCCGAGTTAGTTGCTTCCCTTTTTTGGGAAAAAAATGAAAAGGACGAACAGAAACATTCACCGGACATATCTCCGGTTTAAGCATTTTTTCATACTCCGTTTCAATTACTTAAAATTCACATATCTGAGAGAATCTAAATTCTTCTCTTTGTTGAATAAATAAAAGCACCTCAGATGCTGCTTATCAATGTGAGCATGTTTCTCAACATACTCAATAATGTGCACTGGCAGAACTGATGTCTTAAAAGAAGCCAAATGCAGGTATCTAAAACGCGTATCTACCGACAGATCGTTGTTTTCACCTGTGCCTACCAAAGGTTTTGGTTTTGGGTTTTGACGCTGCGACTGCTTCTTATTCTTATTGTCATTGTTTTTGTTTTTATTCCGGCTCTCAACTAACTCCCACGAATTTTCACCAGGCAACGAATGCATGGCTTCAGTGTTGGTAGGGCGAGCAGCATTAGCATTGACTGTTTGAGTTGATAACTCAGCAGAACCACGCGAATTAGACGGCACAGAAGGAGACGAAAAATCACCAGCAATGACTGAAGCTATAACATTCGATTTGTTTACAATTGCAGCAGAGCTGCTGGCAGAGCGTAGACAGCCCGAATTTTGTAACTGAGCTTTCAGGTCTTTAACCTCTGTGACAAGATCAGCGACAAGGGAATGCAAATTAATGTTCAAGCAAGTATCACAATTGAACACGATGTTATTATTGCATTTTATAACATCGAAAATACTAATGTCAATTCCTTTGCACGTATGATGAAACACAGCCTTGCAAAGCGAGCAATTTACAGTAATGTCTTTAGCTATAGATTTACCGCACACACCACAACGTGTACGTAAAAGCGAAATTGTTAAAGCAATAGTGAAATAAAATAGAAAAATAAAAATTACACGGAGCTGCAAAAAAACACGTCCGTACAGCTTGACGTCAAAGGACTGTTTCCTCTATCTCATAATCTCCTCCGCTTTCATTGCGTCCGGAAAACAGGCACTAACGAGAGGAGCAGGTGCACTAGTAGTGGTAGTGGCGGCAGAGCAGCAGTGGCAATAATGGCATCAGTGGCAGCGGTGGCATCAGATGAAAAATCGGTGATAGCAGCAGCAGCTGTATAAAAATCGATGTTGGGAGTGTTTGCCGGTGTTACACTCTTATTAACACCAACCACATCGTCGTAAAGTAATCGGAGCTGCGCAATTGTAGCCGTTTTGGGGAAATCTACTCCCGCCCTTGCGAGCAGCTCCATGAGGTTTTTCCTTATATTAGAATTTTCCGGCATCTCTGCAATTTTCCCGGTTTTTCTTAAAATAATCGATTTTGGGCGTGATTTCGTTGGTAACAACCACTTCTGACTGGTTGTAAAACTTTAGATGGCGGGTATATTTCGAGATATAAATAAGACTCACTAATTTGCGTCTACTCTCTTTATTTTCAAAACCGGAAGTGGCCATTTCCATTTATTATGTCTTTTCTTTCTATGTATTTTTTTTCTAATTAAACAGTTTCTATTTTGACAAGGCGATGTTCGCGGCAATTATTTCGCAGCGTTTTTGTATTGTGTTTCAAGCTTGAGTCGTAAAAAAGTTTGGTGTGAAAATTTTTCGAAAAATCGATAGCCCGCCAGTCGTTTCTTCTTTCTGTCAACTGGAGCCAAATCGGTCTCCACTTGGTCCTTCCATCGGAGTGATGGTCTCCCTCTTTCTATGGTACAACCCACAGGTTCCGATAAGAATACCTTTTGTGCCGGAACATCTTCATTCATTCGCACAACATGGCCTAGGCAACGAAGTCGCTGGGTTTTAATTCGATGAACTATGCAGGTGTCTGCACATAGTTCACATAGCTCGTCATTAAATCTTCTTCGGTACTAGCCGTCTCCAACGCGTAAGGGTCTGTAAATCTTTCGAAAAACTTTCTCTGGCTTATACAGCTCGTCATTAAACCTTTCTCTCCCAGAGCCGCCTCATCAGATGTTTTCAGTGTTCAAGCTTCTGCGCCATAAACCAGGAGAAGACCTTAACCGATCCCGCCCATTTTTCCTGGAACATTCCTTGCGTACCTGGAAACCTGCGTGCTGAATTTCGTTTCGATATTTTTAACTGTTTTTGATTTATGATTAATATTATTTCTTAATTTGACTTAATCAAAAGTGGGCGGTGCCACTCCCATTTTCAAAAATTTCTCGAAAATTTTATTTTATGCCTAAATCTTAATGTATTCACCAAATTTTATCCTTATAGGTGTATTATGTACTGAGTAATCACTTTTTTTGTGTTTTCGGAAATATTCTATACATAAAAAGTGGGCGGGGCTATCGTCCGATTTCGCCCATTTTAAATAGCGCTCGGAGATGAGTGCCAAGGAACCCGCATACCAAATTTTATTAAGATATCTCAAAATTTACTCAAGTTATCGTGTTCACAGACGGGCGGACGGACGGACGGACATGGCTTAACCAATTTCTCTTTTCGTTCTGAACATTTTGATACATATAAGTCAATATCTATCTCGATCCGTTTATTCCGTTACTTACTGCCGTTAGGCGACTAAAGTTAATATACCTTGTGTGCGTAGCACTACTAGGTATAAAAATGTGTGTCTTTTATAGAACAAAGAACTCAACCGATCTTTATGAAATTTTCACAATATATACTTGAGTTCACTGGGTACAGCATAGACAATATATAGTTTTGGAAAAGTAAGCGAAGCCACGCCCCCAGGCTATATAAAGTTTCAACTCCTCATAACTCCGAACTTTTTTGGTCTAAATTAATGAAATTAGTCAATATCTACATAATTTTTCAAAAGTGGGCGGTGTCAAGCCCACATATTTTGTGTTTTGTTTTGCTCTTGAACTTTTACGATAGGTTCAGGAGTTCGCTGGGCACGACACAGTCTGTATATAGCTTTTGGAAAAGCCCCCAGGTTATATAAAGCTGCAGTTTGGTATAGTTAGGAGTTTATTTGGTTCAAGTTAATGACATTTTATATATAGATGTGTTCTATGTATCAAAACGTCAAAACAACGTCTACCGGGTTTGCTAGCGAAAGCAAACAACGAATTTCAGCATTCTTTTGTAAAACTGAGAGACTAGTTTGCGTTCAAATAGTCTGTCTAGACAGACAGACAGACGGAGAGACGGACATGGCTAAATCGACTCCGCTCATCGTGCTGATCATTTTGGTGAACTTTTCTCTTCTTCTCATACTTACATACATTTCATGTTTATGAAAGGTATGAAAATCAAAAAAGATATATAACTTCGCTATTGCAGTGGGCTATTAACTACGTCCCGGAATATTTTGCTTGTGTGTTTTCCGATTTCTCTAATTTTTGGCAGGTGTATAATACATACTACTGAGAAGCAGCAGACCAATTTTCAGTGAAATATCAAGATTGAATTATAAGAGATTGCTTTTGAAAATAGCAGAAATTGTATGCTAAAAAGTGGGCGGCGCCACGCCTACTTCTTCAAAATTGACAAAAATTTTTTGCGGCCGAGTTTCTCTTAAAAAGCTTTTTATGTGTGCAAAATCTGATTGATATAACTTGCTTGGTTGTAGAAATATCGCTTTTTAAATTTAAAAAAAAATGTTTCAGAAATATGTTGAAAAACTGGGTGTGGACATTAACCGATTTTGCCCATTTTTACAGCAAACAGTGACCTTTATATATAGAACATTATCACCAAATTTCGTTTCGACAAATCAATTTTTGGCGGAGTTATGGCATAAAAAGTTTTGTCGAATAGTCCACTATAAAATGGGCGGGCCACCCCAATTTTCGAAAATTTAAAGTTTTTGCATTTTTTGTTTACGGAAACTTTAAAAGTGAAATATAAATGATGTAAAGCTACTTTACGCAAAGTTACTGCCTGTTTAATATATCTACGATCCTCTTCAAAATCTTTCATATAAAAGTGGGCGTAGACCTTAACCGATCCCGCGTTTGTGTGTTTTTTATTACAATTTGGACCTCAAGCCAGCTAGCAAAACTGATATTAAAGCAAGTTGCAACTTCATTATTTATAAAAAGAGAATCCCAGTCGATCTCACTTAACCCTACATCCAAAGCATTAAAATCGCACCGATCAAAATTTAATGATGGTTTAGAAGTAGAAAAGGAGGTATTGAAGAATTCTAGGAATTCCACTTCCAGTAAAGTTGGAGTGTGATGCAAATTAGGCGGCGATATAGAAGTTGCAGCTGTTATGCAAGCCATTAACTTGCGATAAACCCACACTCAAAAAGTTATCTATAACATACGATTCAATATTATTAGTGATATTTGAGGCAGTCAAATAAGCATCATTATCGATATAAGTCCAGTTTTCATTGGACAAGTTAAAGTCACCAAGAACACATAATTGATTGTTGCCAATTTCACGATGAAGAGTGAGAACGTTATCAACATGTGATTCATAGACACATGCATCACTAAGAGGCAAATAGAGAGGTAACCCACAGAACCACTCAGCCGGACACAAAGTTGATCGAGGATAGAGTCATTATTATTCAAATCATAGAGCGTAGCTTGTAAATTGCAACGAGGTGCTATCAGCACACCACCTCCTCTACTGCAGCCAGTTTTATTAGCATCTCTATCCTTACGGAAAACATCGAAGCAGCTTAAATTAAAATATTCTGCGTCACAAAAATTTGAGTTGAGCCACGTTTCAGTCAAAACAAACACATCATACTCCTGAGCTCTCTTCAGCATGCCAACACGTCTAGTTTTGCCTCTTAGACCAGAAGTGTTTTGGTAGTATATTTTAATACGTTGATTATTACGAACAATCAGGTCCGAGTTAGTTGCTTCCCTTTTTTGGGAAAAAAATGAAAAGGACGAACAGAAACATTCACCGGACATATCTCCGGTTTAAGCATTTTTTCATACTCCGTTTCAATTATACCCAGCTTAAAATTCACATATCTGAGAGAATCTAAATTCTTCTCTTTGTTGAATAAATAAAAGCACCTCAGATGCTGCTTATCAATGTGAGCATGTTTCTCAACATACTCAATAATGTGCACTGGCAGAACTGATGTCTTAAAAGAGGCCAAATGCAGGTATCTAAAACGCGTATCTACCGACAGATCGTTGTTTTCACCTGTGCCTACCAAAGGTTTTGGTTTTGGGTTTTGACGCTGCGACTGCTTCTTATTCTTATTGTCATTGTTTTTGTTTTTATTCCGGCTCTCAACTAACTCCCACGAATTTTCACCAGGCAACGAATGCATGGCTTCAGTGTTGGTAGGGCGAGCAGCATTAGCATTGACTGTTTGAGTTGATAACTCAGCAGAACCACGCGAATTAGACGGCACAGAAGGAGACGAAAAATCACCAGCAATGACTGAAGCTATAACATTCGATTTGTTTACAATTGCAGCAGAGCTGCTGGCAGAGCGTAGACAGCCCGAATTTTGTAACTGAGCTTTCAGGTCTTTAACCTCTGTGACAAGATCAGCGACAAGGGAATGCAAATTAATGTTCAAGCAAGTATCACAATTGAACACGATGTTATTATTGCATTTTATAACATCGTAAATACTAATGTCAATTCCATTGCACGTATGATGAAACACAGCCTTGCAAAGCGAGCAATTTACAGTAATGTCTTTAGCTATAGATTTACCGCACACACCACAACGTGTACGTAAAAGCGACATTGTTAAAGCAATAGTGAAATAAAATAGAAAAATAAAAATTACACGGAGCTGCAAAAAAACACGTCCGTACAGCTTGACGTCAAAGGACTGTTTCCTCTATCTCATAATCTCCTCCGCTTTCATTGCGTCGAGAGGAGCAGGTGCACTAGTAGTGGCAGTCGTAGTGGTAGTGGCGGCAGTAGCAGCAGTGGGAATAATGGCATCAGTGGCAGCGGTGGCATCAGATGAAAAATCGGTGATAGCAGCAGCAGCTGTATAAAAATCGATGTTGGGAGTGTTTGCCGGTGTTACACTCTTATTAACACCAACCACATCGTCGTAAAGTAATCGGAGCTGCGCAATTGTAGCCGTTTTGGGGAAATCTACTCCCGCCCTTGCGAGCAGCTCCATGAGGTTTTTCCTTATATTAGAATTTTCCGGCATCTCTGCAATTTTCCCGGTTTTTCTTAAAACAATCGATTTTGGGCGTGATTTCGTTGGTAGCAACCACTTCTGACTGGTTGTAAAACTTTAGATGCCGGGTATATTTCGAGATATAAATAAGACTCACTAATTTGCGTCTACTCTCTTTATTTTCAAAACCGGAAGTGGCCATTTCCATTTATTATGTCTTTTCTTTCTATGTATTTTTTTTCTAATTAAACAGTTTCTATTTTGACAAGGCGATGTTCGCGGCAATTATTTCGCAGCGTTTTTGTATTGTGTTTCAAGCTTGAGTCGTAAAGAAGTTTGGTGTAAAAATTTTTCGAAAAATCGATAGCCCGCCAGTCGTTTCTTCTTTCTGTCAACGGGAGCCAAATCGGTCTCCACTTGCTCCTTCCATCGGAGTGATGGTCTCCCTCTTTCTATGGTACAACCGAAAGGTTCCGATAAGAATACCTTTTGTACCGGAACATCTTCATTCATTCGCACAACATGGCCTAGGCAACGAAGTCGCTGGGTTTTAATTCGATGGACTATGCAGGTGTCTGCACATATCTCACTTAGCTCGTCATTAAATCTTCTTCGGTACTAGCCGTCTCCAACGCGTAAGGGTCTGTAAATCTTTCGAAAAACTTTCTCTGGCTTATACAGCTCGTCATTAAACCTTTCTCTCCCAGAGCCGCCTCATCAGATGTTTTCAGTGTTCAAGCTTCTGCGCCATAAACCAGGACAAGACCTTAACCGATCCCGCCCATTTTTCCTGGAACATTCCTTGCATACCTGGAAACCTGCGTGCTGAATTTCGTTTCGATATCCTTAACTGTTTTTGATTTATGATTAATATTATTTCTTAATTTGACTTAATCAAAAGTGGGCGGTGCCACTCCCATTTTCAAAAATTTCTCGAAAAATTTATTTTATGCCTCAATCTCAATGTATTCACCAAATTTTATCCTTATAGGTGTATTATGTACTGAGTCATCACTTTTTTTGTGTTTTCGAAAATATTCTATACATAAAAAGTGGGCGTGGCTACCGTCCGATTTCGCCCATTTTAAATAGCGCTCGGAGATGAGTGCCAAGGAACCCGCATACCAAATTTTATTAATATATCTCAAAATTTACTCAAGTTATCGTGTTCACAGACGGGCGGACGGACGGACGGACATGGCTTAACCAATTTCTCTTTTCGTTCTGAACATTTTGATACATATAAGTCAATATCTATCTCGATCCGTTTATGCCGTTACGTACTGCCGTTAGGCGACTAAAGTTAATATACCTTGTGTGCGTAGCACTACTAGGTATAAAAATGTGTGTCTTTTATAGAACAAAGAACTCAACCGATCTTTATGAAATTTTCACAATATATACTTGAGTTCACTGGGTACAGCATAGACAATATATAGTTTTGGAAAAGTAAGCGGAGCCACGCCCCCAGGCTATATAAAGTTTCAACTCCTCATAACTCCGAACTTTTTTGGTCTAAATTAATGAAATTAGTCAATATCTACATAATTTTTCAAAAGTGGGCGGTGCCAAGCCCACATATTTTGTGTTTTGTTTTGCTCTTGAACTTTTACGATAGGTTCAGGAGTTCGCTGGGCACGCCACAGTCTGTATATAGCTTTTGGAAAAGCCCCCAGGTTATATAAAGCTGCAGTTTGGTATAGTTAGGAGTTTATTTGGTTCAAGTTAATGACATTTTATATATAGATGTTTTCTATGTATCAAAACGTCAAAACAACGTCTACCGGGTTTGCTAGCGAAAGCAAACAACGAATTTCAGCATTCTTTTGTAAAACTGAGAGACTAGTTTGCGTTCAAATAGTCTGTCTAGACAGACAGACAGACGGAGAGACGGACATGGCTAAATCGACTCCGCTCATCGTGCTGATCATTTTGGTGAACTTTTCTCTTCTTCTCATACTTACATACATTTCATGTTTATGAAAGGTATGAAAATCAAAAAAGATATATAACTTCGCTATTGCAGTGGGCTATTAACTACGTCCCGGAAAATTTTGCTTGTGTGTTTTCCGATTTCTCTAATTTTTGGCAGGAGTATAATACATACTACTGAGAAGCAGCGGACCAATTTTCAGTGAAATATCAAGATTGAATTATAAGAGATTGCCTTTGAAAATAGCAGAAATTGTATGCTAAAAAGTGGGCGGCGCCACGCCTACGTCGAGTTGCGGCCGAGTTTCTCTTAAAAAGCTTTTTATGTGTGCAAAATCTGATTGATATAACTTGCTTGGTTGTAGAAATATCGCTTTTTAAATTTAAAAAAAAAATTTTCAGAAATATGTTGAAAAACTGGGTGTGGACATTAACCGATTTTGCCCATTTTTACAGCAAACAGTTAACTTTATATATAGAACATTATCACCAAATTTCGTTTCGACAAATCAATTTTTGGCGGAGTTATGGCATAAAAAGTTTTGTGGAATAGTCCACTATAAAATGGGCGGGCCACCCCCATTTTCGAAAATTTTAAGTTTTTGGATTTTTTGTTTACCGAAACTTTAAATGTGAAATATAAATGATGTAAAGCTACTTTACGCAAAGTTACTGCCTGTTTAATATATCTACGATCCTCTTCAAAATCTTTCATATAAAAGTGGGCGTAGACCTTAACCGATCCCGCGTTTGTGTGTTTTTTATTACAATTTGGACCTCAAGCCAGCTAGCAAAACTGATATTAAAGCAAGTTGCAACTTCATTATTTATAAAAAGAGAATCCCAGTCGATCTCACTTAACCCTACATCCAAAGCATTAAAATCGCACCGATCAAAATTTAATGATGGTTTAGAAGTAGAAAAGGAGGTATTGAAGAATTCTAGGAATTCCACTTCCAGTAAAGTTGGAGTGTGATGCAAATTAGGCGGCGATATAGAAGTTGCAGCTTGTGACAGCAAAAAGTTCAAATCGCTACTAATAAAAATTAAATAAGATAGCGTCGCAACCTGTTATGCAAGCCATTAACTTGCGATAAACCCACACAAAAAGTTATCTATAACATACGATTCAATATTATTAGTGATATTTGAGGCAGTCAAATAAGCATCATTATCGATATAAGTCCAGTTTTCATTGGACAAGTTAAAGTCACCAAGAACACATAATTGATTGTTGCCAATTTCACGATGAAGAGTGAGAACGTTATCAACATGTGATTCATAGACACATGCATCACTAAGAGGCAAATATAGAGGTAACCCACAGAACCACTCAGCCGGACACAAAGTTGATCGAGGATAGAGTCATTATTATTCAAATCATAGAGCGTAGCTTGTAAATTGCAACGAGGTGCTATCAGCACACCACCTCCTCTACTGCAGCCAGTTTTATTAGCATCTCTATGCTTACGGAAAACATCGAAGCAGCTTAAATTAAAATATTCTGCGTCACAAAAATTTGAGTTGAGCCACGTTTCAGTCAAAACAAACACATCATACTCCTGAGCTCTCTTCAGCATGCCAACACGTCTAGTTTTGCCTCTTAGACCAGAAGTGTTTTGGTAGTATATTTTAATACGTTGATTATTACGAACAATCAGGTCCGAGTTAGTTGCTTCCCTTTTTTGGGAAAAAAATGAAAAGGACGAACAGAAACATTCACCGGACATATCTCCGGTTTAAGCATTTTTTCATACTCCGTTTCAATTACTTAAAATTCACATATCTGAGAAAATCTAAATTCTTCTCTTTGTTGAATAAATAAAAGATGCTGCTTATCAATGTGAGCATGTTTCTCAACATACTCAATAATGTGCACTGGCAGAACTGATGTCTTAAAAGAGGCCAAATGCAGGTATCTAAAACGCGTATCTACCGACAGATCGTTGTTTTCACCTGTGCCTACCAAAGGTTTTGGTTTTGGGTTTTGACGCTGCGACTGCTTCTTATTCTTATTGTCATTGTTTTTGTTTTTATTCCGGCTCTCAACTAACTCCCACGAATTTTCACCAGGCAACGAATGCATGGCTTCAGTGTTGGTAGGGCGAGCAGCATTAGCATTGACTGTTTGAGTTGATAACTCAGCAGAACCACGCGAATTAGACGGCACAGAAGGAGACGAAAAATCACCAGCAATGACTGAAGCTATAACATTCGATTTGTTTACAATTGCAGCAGAGCTGCTGGCAGAGCGTAGACAGCCCGAATTTTGTAACTGAGCTTTCAGGTCTTTAACCTCTGTGACAAGATCAGCGACAAGGGAATGCAAATTAATGTTCAAGCAAGTATCAAAATTGAACACGATGTTATTATTGCCTTGCAAAGCGAGCAATTTACAGTAATGTCTTTAGCTATAGATTTACCGCACACACCACAACGTGTACGTAAAAGCGACATTGTTAAAGCAATAGTGAAATAAAATAGAAAATTTAAAATTACACGGAGCTGCAAAAAAACACGTCCGTACAGCTTGACGTCAAAGGACTGTTTCCTCTATCTCATAATCTCCTCCGCTTTCATTGCGTCCGGAAAACAGGCACTAACGAGAGGAGCAGGTGCACTAGTAGTGGCAGTCGTAGTGGTAGTGGCGGCAGTAGCAGCAGTGGGAATAATGGCATCAGTGGCAGCGGTGGCATCAGATGAAAAATCGGTGTTAGCAGCAGCAGCTGTATAAAAATCGATGTTGGGAGTGTTTGCCGGTGTTACACTCTTATTAACACCAACCACATCGTCGTAAAGTAATCGGAGCTGCGCAATTGTAGCCGTTTTGGGGAAATCTACTCCCGCCCTTGCGAGCAGCTCCATGAGGTTTTTCCTTATATTAGAATTTTCCGGCATCTCTGCAATTTTCCCGGTTTTTCTTAAAACAATCGATTTTGGGCGTGATTTCGTTGGTAGCAACCACTTCTGACTGGTTGTAAAACTTTAGATGCCGGGTATATTTCGAGATATTTTTTTTTTTTTTTTTTTTTTTTTTTTGTTTTATGGCGCGATATACAACAGGAATATCATCATAAACCTCCTAAGAGATTTTTGCGCCAAGCTTCTCTTCCAATTTGTGGTGTGCCGATTTGAATTTTCCCTACAAATTGGTGGGACCTACAGTTTTTTGCCGACTCCGAACGGCATCTACAAAGAAGACGAATTTTTGCTAAGAAGCCTGTCATGGCAGAAATACACTCGGAGAGTTTGCCAAACCACTGCTGAGGGGCGACCCCGTCTTGAAAAACTTTTTTCAAATCACTTTTGATGTTACCTGTACCAGGGCTCGAACCATGGACCTTCGGTGTGGTAGGCCGGCAACACTACCTCCACACCACGGCGGCCGCTAATTTGCGTCTACTCTCTTTATTTTCAAAACCGGAAGTGGCCATTTCCATTTATTATGTCTTTTCTTTCTATGTATTTTTTTCTAATTAAACAGTTTCTATTTTGACAAGGCGATGTTCGCGGCAATTATTTCGCAGCGTTTTTGTATTGTGTTTCAAGCTTGAGTCGTAAAGAAGTTTGGTGTGAAAATTTTTCGAAAAATCGATAGCCCGCCAGTCGTTTCTTCTTTCTGTCAACTGGAGCCAAATCGGTCTCCACTTGGTCCTTCCATCGGAGTGATGGTCTCCCTCTTTCTATGGTACAACCGAAAGGTTCCGATAAGAATACCTTTTCTACCGGAACATCTTCATTCATTCGCACAACATGGCCTAGGCAACGAAGTCGCTGGGTTTTAATTCGATGGACTATGCAGGTGTCTGCACATAGCTCACATAGCTCGTCATTAAATCTTCTTCGGTACTAGCCGTCTCCAACGCGTAAAGGTCTGTAAATCTTTCGAAAAACTTTCTCTGGATTATACAGCTCGTCATTAAACCTTTCTCTCCCAGAGCCGCCTCATCAGATGTTTTCAGTGTTCAAGCTTTTGCGCCATAAACCAGGACAAGACCTTAACCGATCCCGCCCATTTTTCCTGGAACATTCCTTGCATACCTGGAAACCTGCGTGCTGAATTTCGTTTCGATATCCTTAACTGTTTTTGATTTATGATTAATATTATTTCTTAATTTGACTTAATCAAAAGTGGACGGTGCCACTCCCATTTTCAAAAATTTCTCGAAAAATTTATTTTATGCCTCAATCTCAATGTATTCACCAAATTTTATCCTTATAGGTGTATTATGTACTGAGTAATCACTTTTTTTGTGTTTTCGAAAATATTCTATACATAAAAAGTGGGCGTGGCTACCGTCCGATTTCGCCCATTTTAAATAGCGCTCGGAGATGAGTGCCAAGGAACCCGCATACCAAATTTTATTAAGATATCTCAAAATTTACTCAAGTTATCGTGTTCACAGACGGGCGGACGGACGGACGGACATGGCTTAACCAATTTCTCTTTTCGTTCTGAACATTTTGATACATATAAGTCAATATCTATCTCGATCCGTTTATGCCGTTACGTACTGCCGTTAGGCGACTAAAGTTTATATACCTTGTGTGCGTAGCACTACTAGGTATAAAAATGTGTGTCTTTTATAGAACAAAGAACTCAACCGATCTTTATGAAATTTTCACAATATATACTTGAGTTCACTGGGTACAGCATAGACAATATATAGTTTTGGAAAAGTAAGCGGAGCCACGCCCCCAGGCTATATAAAGTTTCAACTCCTCATAACTCCGAACTTTTTTGGTCTAAATTAATGAAATTAGTCAATATCTACATAATTTTTCAAAAGTGGGCGGTGCCAAGCCCACATATTTTGTGTTTTGTTTTGCTCTTGAACTTTTACGATAGGTTCAGGAGTTCGCTGGGCACGACACAGTCTGTATATAGCTTTTGGAAAAGCCCCCAGGTTATATAAAGCTGCAGTTTGGTATAGTTAGGAGTTTATTTGGTTCAAGTTAATGACATTTTTCATATAGATGTGTTCTATGTATCAAAACGTCAAAACAACGTCTACCGGGTTTGCTAGCGAAAGCAAACAACGAATTTCAGCATTCTTTTGTAAAACTGAGAGACTAGTTTGCGTTCAAATAGTCTGTCTAGACAGACAGACAGACGGAGAGACGGACATGGCTAAATCGACTCCGCTCATCGTGCTGATAATTTTGGTGAACTTTTCTCTTCTTCTCATATTTACATACATTTCATGTTTATGAAAGGTATGAAAATCAAAAAAGATATATAACTTCGCTATTGCAGTGGGCTATTAACTACGTCCCGGAATATTTTGCTTGTGTGTTTTCCGATTTCTCTAATTTTTGGCAGGAGTATAATACATACTACTGAGAAGCAGCGGACCAATTTTCAGTGAAATATCAAGATTGAAGAGATTGCCTTTGAAAATAGCAGAAATTGTATGCTAAAAAGTGGGCGGCGCCACGCCTACGTCTTCAAAATTGACAACAATTTTTTGCGGCCGAGTTTCTCTTAAAAAGCTTTTTATGTGTGCAAAATCTGATTGATATAACTTGCTTGGTTGTAGAAATATCGCTTTTTAAATTAAAAAAAAAATTTTTCAGAAATATGTTGAAAAACTGGGTGTGGACATTAACCGATTTTGGCCATTTTTACAGCAAACAGTTACCTTTATATATAGAACATTATCATTTCGTTTCGACAAATCAATTTTTGGCGGAGTTATGGCATAAAAAGTTTTGTCGAATAGTCCACTATAAAATGGGCGGGCCACCCCCATTTTCGAAAATTTTAAGTTTTTGGATTTTTTGTTTACGGAAACTTTAAAAGTGAAATATAAATGATGTAAAGCTACTTTACGCAAAGTTACTGCCTGTTTAATATATCTACGATCCTCTTCAAAATCTTTCATATAAAAGTGGGCGTAGACCTTAACCGATCCCGCGTTTGTGTGTTTTTTATTACAATTTGGACCTCAAGCCAGCTAGCAAAACTGATATTAAAGCAAGTTGCAACTTCATTATTTATAAAAAGAGAATCCCAGTCGATCTCACTTAACCCTACATCCAAAGCATTAAAATCGCACCGATCAAAATTTAATGATGGTTTAGAAGTAGAAAAGGAGGTATTGAAGAATTCTAGGAATTCTACTTCCAGTAAAGTTGGAGTGTGATGCAAATTAGGCGGCGATATAGAAGTTGCAGCTTGCGACAGCAAAAAGTTCAAATCGCTACTAATAAAAATTAAATCAAGATAGCGTCGCAACCTGTTATGCAAACCCTTAACTTGCGATAAACCCACACTCAAAAAGTTATCTATAACATACTGTGACGATTTCGATGATTCCTTGATTATCAATCCTGGGTTCGATCACTATAAAGTCGAATAAACACACGCACAGATAATGTAACTAATAGCTAGTTTTATTTACTAGTAATAAACGCCATACAAATTTAAGAGGTTGGTAACTTCGCAGTAGTTCACTATTGAACGCTTGAAAATAAACTGATCAACCTGTCTTGCTTGGTCACCGCCTTATATAGTCCAACAGGGTGCTTGCCTACGCACCGAGAACTTTCTTGGTTGTTCGCTTTTCGTGTTCTGGAAGGGTCGGTTTATTTATTGGCATCTCCTCTTTGCATCGTATTCGCAAACACTCGCGCCATCTCTCTTCCTCTTTCTAGTTATACGCTTGCATGCATAAGCGTAGCCATCGTTATCTCGGTTGTGTTAACTAGTGGTGGGAGTGTTATTGACTTAGGGATGGTACATGCTTGAGAATAATCGCCACACTGCCCTCCACCTAAGTCTGATCGTCCCGATCAGACACATTGCCGGAACCAAACGCAGCTAGCCTTTCCAAATGGACCACCTTCATCATATTCCTTGGCCTTCCCATAGTTTGTATGCGATATACCACATCGTTGATCCGTTTTATGACTTTGTATGGGCCTTCCCAGTTACATTGTAGTTTTGGGGACAAACCTTTCTTACGCTGTGGGTTGTATAGCAGCACTAAATCTCCTTCTATAAAACCTTCCGAATTTATTGCTTTGTCGTACCTGGCCTTCATCTTATCGCTCATGATCTTAGTCCGTTGTCTCACAAGGTCGTGAATTTCTCTCATTTCTTCTTCCAATACGCTAGTAGATTTCCGAGCATTTACTCCTGCATCAGCGTTTATCCCAAACTTCAAGTCAGCTGGCAATCGAAGATCATTCCCGAAAATTACCTTTGCAGGAGTCTGACCAGTTGTTTCATGTACTGCCGAGCGATATGCCATTAGGAATAAGGAGATGTGAGTATCCCAATCCTTCTGGAACTTATCCACTACTTTCCCCAGGTGCTCTTCCAAGGTTCTATTGAATCGTTCCACCATGCCATCTGACTGAGGATGTAGTGCAGTTGTTCGAGTTTTCCGAATGCCCAATGTCTTGCACATTTCCTGGAACACAGCTGATTCGAAATTTCTGCCTTGGTCAGAATGTATCTCCATCGGTGCACCAAACCGAGCTACCCAATTGTTAGTAAACACCTCTGCTATTGTTTCTGCCTCTTGATTTGGAATAGGGTACACTTCTGGCCATTTGCTGAAATAGTCCATAACCACTAGTACATATTTGTTTCCGAGTTTGCTAGTAGGAAATGGACCAGCTACATCCATGGCTATCCTCTCAAATGGCGCACCTGAGTTATACTGTTTCATTTGGCCATGGCTCCTTGATTTCGGTCCTTTAGCTTTGATACATACTTCACAGTTGGCAATCCACTCCGCGACCGATTGACGGCAACCAACCCAATAGAATCTTTGCTTGACTTTCTCCAAGGTCTTGGTGACTCCAGGGTGACCTCCGCTTGGACCGTTATGTAATTCATTGAGTACATCAGGGATTATCTTCCTTGGGACGACTATCAGCTTTCGAACACATTGACCATCCTCACTCCCATATTCGATGCAAACAACCGGATTCTAATTGCAAACTATTCCACTGTGCCCAATATGACTTGGCAACAGGACTTTCTGCTGACATCTCCTCTCTTGATGGTCGCTCGTTTCGTTCGATTCCTTGCATCACACGTTTAAGATCTGGATCTTCGTGCTGACACCTCCTTAATTGATCCATGTCCCATTCGTCCGAAGATGTTATAGTCATGAGCCGCACATCTATAATGTCTTCCTTGGTCTCAGCTTTGGAACAATGCTTGCATTCCAAGTTACATGGTCTTCGTGACATTGCATCAGCATTTCCGTGGGTGCTACCTTTGCGATGCTCTATGGAAAAGTCATAATTTTGCAGTCGCTCTATCCACCGTGCCAATTGACCTTCCGGATTACGGAACTGTAAGAGCCATTTCAACGCTGCATGATCTGTCCTGACGTGGAATCGCTGCCCATAGAGATACTTGTGGAAATGCTTAACGCACTCTACCAATGCCAACAGTTCTCTCCGGGTTACACAATACTTCCTTTCAGGCTTCCCAATTGTTCGGCTATAGTATGCAACTACCTTCTCCTGTCCATCAACAATCTGGGACAAAACACCTCCTAACTCAAACCTCAAACCTTTTAGTATCTGGTCCATGAGTCTCTCAAAAGTAGCTGGAGCATTGCATAGCCCGAAGGGCATTACCGTAAATTGCCAAAGCCCTTCTCCAACGCTGAAAGCCGTCTTCTCTTTATCTTCATCCTTTACCTCCACTTGCCAGTAGCCGCTTTTCAAATCCAGTGTGGAAAACCATTTCGTGCCAGATAACGAGTCCAGAGTATCGTCGATTCTTGGCAATGGATAACTATCCTTCTTCGTTACGTCGTTCAATTTCCGGTAATCCACACAGAACCTCATTTGTCCATCTTTCTTTTTCACTAGTACTACCGGTGAGCTCCATGGACCAGCTGATGGTTCGATCACGCCGCTGTCACTCATTTCCTGTATAATTTCCCTTACTACTTGGCGTTTGGCCAATGGAATACTACGAGGAGCTTGGCGGATGGGCCTTGCATCACCAGTATCAATTTGATGCTTCACAACTTTGGTCCGACCTGGTTTAGAACCATCCTTGTCAAATATGCTCGAGTACTTTGATAGAAGTTCCTTTGCCTTTTTCTGATGATCTTTTTCGAGGCCTGCCGTCCACGACGTGATATCATCTGAAAGATTAATCTTGATGGTAGAATCATTTTCCTGAAGCTGTTCACAATTGATAACTACCTCGACCTCTTGGCATTGTCCCAATATTGCTCCTTTAGAAAGTTTAATCGGCGATTTGAACTCATTAAGTACTCTTACCGGTACATGTCCATCTTGTTTTGTCATGGCCAGGGTTTTTCCTACTAATATGTTCGTCCTTGATTTGTTTGCTGCCTCGACAACCCACAATTTGTTTGTCCCATAATCTCCATCAATCTTTGCCCATATCATTGCTTCCGACTTCGGTGGAATTTGTTGGCTCTCCTCCACAAGCACTCGCTTACTAACATATTTGTTTTCGTAACCATAATTTAATGGCACATACATGTTCTGGTAATTCATAATCCTGTTTTGCATGTCGATCTTGATGCCTTGCTCGCTTAAGAAGTCCACACCAACTATGATTTCGTCAACAATATCTGCTACTATAAAACTGTGTAGAACGGCCACGTTCCCAATTACTATTTCACATGTTACTTCTCCTAGGACATAGGTGTCCTCACCAGTGGCCGTACGTAACTTTGCTCCATGCAATGGTCTCACCTCCTTGTTGACTAAATCAGATCGAATTATGGAATGCGATGCGCCTGTATCCACAGTTAGTAAGTGCTCTTTTCCATCCACATATGCAACAACAGTAACATTACTAGCTTTCCTTCCGATCTGTGAGACAGAGATTATGGGGCATTCAGTTGCGGGAGCCAGTCCACGCCCCTTTCGGCTGGCTCGATTTAGTTTAACGACTGATTTGGTTGGGAGGTTTGCTGTTGTTGTTGTTGTTGTTAACAGTGCTTCGCCCTGCCCAATGGGCTCGATCACTCTAAATTGTCATCAGGCTCTTCTAACGGAAGTCCGAGGAAATACGCAGTTTCCACAGGGTTGGACCAGAGTAATGTGGGTGTTAGAAGAGTGGGTTCAACTGAACAGGAAAAGAGATGTATGGTATCATGAGGGGTCATACCACATGCAGGGCATGTATTTGGTATGTTGGGGTTCAGTCTGCATAAGTAAGAGTTTAACCTATTACAATATCCAGAGCGAAGTTGTGCTAGTATGACTCTAGTCTCCCTCGGAAGTACACGCTCCTCTTCAGCCAATTCAGGTGGTTGAGTATTAATAACGGGATTCACAGGCCGAGATCTGAGGGATCTGTCTACCGACTCAGTGTGGAGGTCATTTAGAGCCCGTCTATGGTTCCGCAGATCAAACGGCAAAGAGATATGATGCCGGATCTCATCGTAATGCTTACGGAGATGTCTCCTTATGTCTCTGGGGGGCGGTGCTACATCCAAAAGATGTCGGTTTGGATGACTAGGTTTGTGACAGTTCAGCTTTGCGTTTTCGTCCACCTGAATTGCTGGGGTTACTGGAGCCAGAGCCGCAATAACGTGCTATGTGACCTGGTTTTCCGCACTTAAAGCATTTAATGGCACCATCACTTTTTTTCTGTACTCCGTTCAACGCTTCCAAAATTTTGTCTACCCAAGCCGGAGTGTCCACTGCTACGCGATGAGCCTTGTATGCAGGTTTACTCAAAAGCGAAGCTGTTTCCTGCGTCAGAGCATGCGATACCGTTTCAGAGAATGTCCGTTTGGGGTTTGCATATGTGGCCCGCTTCGTCTCTACATCGCGTATTCCATTTATAAAACTTTGGATTTTAACCCTCTCAGTGTACTCCACGGGTGCGTCCGCATTTGCTAGATGGGCCAACCTCTCGATGTCCGATGCAAATTCCTGCAAAGTCTCATTAGGTTTCTGGGATCGATTCTGTAGCTCTATTTGGTATATCTGCTTTCGATGTTCGCTACCATAGCGTCTCTCAACCGCACCCATCAATGCATCATAACTGTTCCTTTCGGACTCGGGAATAGTCTGTAAGATTTCTGCTGCAGGTCCCTTCAATGCCACGAATAGTGCTGCAACTTTATCTTCAGTGCACCAATTACTCACAGCCGTCTTCTCAAATTGCAGCTTAAATACCTGGAATGGAACAGAACCATCAAAGGAAGGTGATTTTACCTTGGGCGTATTCGCTAAAGCAGATGGACGATTTAGTTGCAATTCCTGGATACGACCTCTCAATGCATCAACCTCAGCATCGATTTTATCCTGCAATTGTGCAATTTTGCATCTTGCACTTCTAGTTTCGATGACATCTTTGCTTCCTGTTCTTCCAACTGCGATGAGATATATGCCTTCTGTTCTTCCATTTGAGATCTCATGTATGCCTTCGTTTCATCTAGTTGAGCTGAAATCTGAGATGCCATGCAAGTCTTCTGTTCTTCCAACTGAGATGCCATGCAAGTTTTCTGTTCTTCGAGCTGAGATCCCATGCAATTTTTCTGTTCCTCTAGCTGAGATGCCATGTAAGTTTTCTGTTCTTCCATTTTAGTCGACATCTGAGTTAATACAGCCAATATCATGTTTGTGTCGACGGTTGCTACTGGATTCGGAGACTCCTTTTTTTCTTCCATTTTTGTCGGTGCCTCCTCCACAAGATGAAAAACATGATCATCAACGTCGATTCCTTCTGCTTCCATAGCCTCTCGCAATCGTGACTGTAACTCTGATTTATTGCCTGTAGTGTTCAGTCCCCGTTGTTCCAACTCATTTTTGAGTTGCTGAATCTTTAATTCATTCAGCTTCGCCATGTCCTTGTTATCCTTAAATTCACTGGTATTTATTCAACAATACCGCTTCTGACACCAATTGTGACGATTTCGATGATTCCTTGATTATCAATCCTGGGTTCGATCACTATAAAGTCGAATAAACACACGCACAGATAATGTAACTAATAGCTAGTTTTATTTACTAGTAATAAACGCAATACAAATTTAAGAGGTTGGTAACTTCGCAGTAGTTCACTATTGAACGCTTGAAAATAAACTGATCAACCTGTCTTGCTTGGTCACCGCCTTATATAGTCCAACAGGGTGCTTGCCTACGCACCGAGAACTTTCTTGGTTGTTCGCTTTTCGTGTTCTGGAAGGGTCGGTTTATTTATTGGCATCTCCTCTTTGCATCGTATTCGCAAACACTCGCGCCATCTCTCTTCCTCTTCCTAGTTATACGCTTGCATGCATAAGCGTAGCCATCGTTATCTCGGTTGTGTTAACTAGTGGTGGGAGTGTTATTGACTTAGGGATGGTACATGCTTGAGAATAATCGCCACAATACGATTCAATATTATTAGTGATATTTGAGGCAGTCAAATAAGCATCATTATCGGTGTAAGTCCAGTTTTCATTGGACAAGTTAAAGTCACCAAGACCACATAATTGATTGTTGCCAATTTCACGATGAAGAGCGAGAACGTTATCAACATGTGATTCATAGACACATGCATCACTAAGAGGCAAATATAGAGGTAACCCACAGAACCACTCAGCCGGACACAAAGTTGATCGAGGATAGAGTCATTATTATTCAAATCATAGAGCGTAGCTTGTAAATTGCAACGAGGTGCTATCAGCACACCACCTCCTCTACTGCAGCCAGTTTTATTAGCATCTCTATGCTTACGGAAAACATCGAAGCAGCTTAAATTAAAATATTCTGCGTCACAAAAATTTGAGTTGAGCCACGTTTCAGTCAAAACAAACACATCATACTCCTGAGCTCTCTTCAGCATGCCAACACGTCTAGTTTTGCCTCTTAGACCAGAAGTGTTTTGGTAGTATATTTTAATAAGTTGATTATTACGAACAATCAGGTCCGAGTTAGTTGCTTCCCTTTTTTGGGAAAAAAATTAAAAGGACGAACAGAAACATTCACCGGACATATCTCCGGTTTAAGCATTTTTTCATACTCCGTTTCAATTACACCCAGCTTAAAATTCACATATCTGAGAGAATCTAAATTCTTCTCTTTGTTGAATAAATAAAAGCACCTCAGATGCTGCTTATCAATGTGAGCATGTTTCTCAACATACTCAATAATGTGCACTGGCAGAACTGATGTCTTAAAAGAGGCCAAATGCAGGTATCTAAAACGCGTATCTACCGGCACGAATTTTCACCAGGCAACGAATGCATGGCTTCAGTGTTGGTATGGCGAGCAGCATTAGCATTGACTGTTTGAGTTGATAACTCAGCAGAACCACGCGAATTAGACGGCACAGAAGGAGACGAAAAATCACCAGCAATGACTGAAGCTATAACATTCGATTTGTTTACAATTGCAGCTTTCAGGTCTTTAACCTCTGTGACAAGATCAGCGACAAGGGAATACAAATTAATGTTCAAGCAAGTATCACAATTGAACACGATATTATTATTGCATTTTATAACATCGAAAATACTAATGTCAATTCCTTTGCACGTATGATGAAACACAGCCTTGCAAAGCGAGCAATTTACAGTAATGTCTTTAGCTATAGATTTACCGCACACACCACAACGTGTACGTAAAAGCGACATTGTTAAAGCAATAGTGAAATAAAATAGAAAAATAAAAATTACACGGAGCTGCAAAAAAACACGTCCGTACAGCTTGACGTCAAAGGACTGTTTCCTCTATCTCATAATCTCCTCCGCTTTCATTGCGTCCGGAAAACAGGCACTAACGAGAGGAGCAGGTGCACTAGTAGTGGCAGTCGTAGTGGTAGTGGCGGCAGTAGCAGCAGTGGGAATAATGGCATCAGTGGCAGCGGTGGCATCAGATGAAAAATCGGTGATAGCAGCAGCAGCTGTATAAAAATCGATGTTGGGTGTGTTTGCCGGTGTTACACTCTTATTAACACCACATATTAGAATTTTCCGGAATCTCTGCAATTTTCCCGGTTTTTCTTAAAACAATCGATTTTGGGCGTGATTTCGTTGGTAGCAACCACTTCTGACTGGTTGTAAAACTTTAGATGCCGGGTATATTTCGAGATATAAATAAGACTCACTAATTTGCGTCTACTCTCTTTATTTTCAAAACCGGAAGTGGCCATTTCCATTTATTATGTCTTTTCTTTCTATGTATTTTTTTTTTTCTAATTAAACAGTTTCTATTTTGACAAGGCGATGTTCGCGGCAATTATTTCGCAGCGTTTTTGTATTGTGTTTCAAGCTTAAGTCGTAAAGAAGTTTGGTGTGAAAATTTTTCGAAAAATCGATAGCCCGCCAGTCGTTTCTTCTTTCTGTCAACTGGAGCCAAATCGGTCTCCACTTGCTCCTTCCATCGGAGTGATGGTCTCCCTCTTTCTATGGTACAACCGACAGGTTCCGATAAGAATACCTTTTGTGCCGGAACATCTTCATTCATTCGCACAACATGGCCTAGGCAACGAAGTCGCTGGGTTTTAATTCGATGGACTATGCAGGTGTCTGCACATAGCTCACATAGCTCGTCATTAAATCTTCTTCGGTACTAGCCGTCTCCAACGCGTAAGGGTCTGTAAATCTTTCGAAAAACTTTCTCTGGCTTATACAGCTCGTCATTAAACCTTTCTCTCCCAGAGCCGCCTCATCAGATGTTTTCAGTGTTCAAGCTTCTGCGCCATAAACCAGGACAAGACCTTAACCGATCCCGCCCATTTTTCCTGGAACATTCCTTGCATACATGGAAACCTGCGTGCTGAATTTCGTTTCGATACCTTTAACTGTTTTTGATTTATGATTAATATTATTTCTTAATTTGACTTAATCAAAAGTGGGCGGTGCCACTCCCATTTTCAAAAATTTCTCGAAAATTTTATTTTATGCCTCAATCTCAATATATTCACCAAATTTTATCCTTATAGGTGTATTATGTACTGAGTAATCACTTTTTTTGTGTTTTCGAAAATATTCTATACATAAAAAGTGGGCGTGGCTATCGTCCGATTTCGCCCATTTTAAATAGCGCTCGGAGATGAGTGCCAAGGAACCCGCATACCAAATTTTATTAAGATATCTGAAAATTTACTCAAGTTATCGTGTTCACAGACTGGCGGACGGACGGACGGACATGGCTTAACCAATTTCTCTTTTCGTTCTGAACATTTTGATACATATAAGTCAATATCTATCTCAAACCGTTTATGCCGTTACTTACTGCCGTTAGGCGACTAAAGTTAATATACCTTGTGTGCGTAGCACTACTAGGTATAAAAATGTGTGTCTTTTATAGAACAAAGAACTCAACCGATCTCTATGAAATTTTCACAATATATACTTGAGTTCACTGGGTACAGCATAGACAATATATAGTTTTGGAAAAGTAAGCGGAGCCACGCCCCCAGGCTATATAAAGTTTCAACTCCTCATAACTCCGAACTTTTTTGGTCTAAATTAATGAAATTAGTCAATATCTACATAATTTTTCAAAAGTGGGCGGTGCCAAGCCCACATATTTTGTGTTTTGTTTTGCTCTTGAACTTTTACGATAGGTTCAGGAGTTCGCTGGGCACGACACAGTCTGTATATAGCTTTTGGAAAAGCCCCCAGGTTATATAAAGCTGCATTTTGGTATAGTTAGGAGTTTATTTGGTTCAAGTTAATGACATTTTATATATAGATGTGTTCTATGTATCAAAACGTCAAAACAACGTCTACCGGGTTTGCTAGCGAAAGCAAACAACGAATTTCAGCATTCTTTTGTAAAACTGAGAGACTAGTTTGCGTTCAAATAGTCTGTCTAGACAGACAGACAGACGGACGGAGAGACGGACATGGCTAAATCGACTCCGCTCATCGTGCTGATCATTTTGGTGAACTTTTCTCTTCTTCTCATACTTACATACATTTCATGTTTATGAAAGGTATGAAAATCAAAAAAGATATATAACTTCGCTATTGCAGTGGGCTATTAACTACGTTCCGGAATATTTTGCTTGTGTGTTTTCCGATTTCTCTAATTTTTGGCAGGAGTATAATACATACTACTGAGAAGCAGCGGACCAATTTTCAGTGAAATATCAAGATTGAATTATAAGAGATTGCCTTTGAAAATAGCAGAAATTGTATGCTAAAAAGTGGGCGGCGCCACGCCTACTTCTTCAAAATTGACAAAAATTGTGGCCGAGTTTCTCTTAAAAAGCTTTTTATGTGTGCAAAATCTGATTGATATAACTTGCTTGGTTGTAGAAATATCGCTTTTTAAATTAAAAAAAAAATTTTTCAGAAATATGTTGAAAAACTGGGTGTGGACATTAACCGATTTTGCCCATTTTTACAGCAAACAGTTAACTTTATATATAGAACATTATCACCAAATTTCGTTTCGACAAATCAATTTTTGGCGGAGTTATGGCATAAAAAGTTTTGTGGAATAGTCCACTATAAAATGGGCGGGCCACCCCCATTTTCGAAAATTTTAAGTTTTTGGATTTTTTGTTTACGGAAACTTTAAAAGTGAAATATAAATGATGTAAAGCTACTTTACGCAAAGTTACTGCCTGTTTAATATATCTACGATCCTCTTCAAAATCTTTCATATAAAAGTGGGCGTAGACCTTAACCGATCCCGCGTTTGTGTGTTTTTTATTACAATTTGGACCTCAAGCCAGCTAGCAAAACTGATATTAAAGCAAGTTGCAACTTCATTATTTATAAAAAGAGAATCCCAGTCGATCTCACTTAACCCTACATCCAAAGCATTAAAATCGCACCGATCAAAATTTAATGATGGGTTAGAAGTAGAAAAGGAGGTATTGAAGAATTCTAGGAATTCCACTTCCAGTAAAGTTGGAGTGTGATGCAAATTAGGCGGCGATATAGAAGTTGCAGCTTGCGACAGCAAAAAGTTCAAATCGCTACTAATAAAAATTAAATCAAGATAGCGTCGCAACCTGTTATGCAAGCCATTAACTTGCGATAAACCCACACTCAAAAAGTTATCTATAACATACGATTCAATATTATTAGTGATATTTGAGGCAGTCAAATAAGCATCATTATCGATGTAAGTCCAGTTTTCATTGGACAAGTTAAAGTCACCAAGACCACATAATTGATTGTTGCCAATTTCACGATGAAGAGCGAGAACGTTATCAACATGTGATTCATAGACACATGCATCACTAAGAGGCAAATATAGAGGTAACCCACAGAACCACTGAGCCGGACACAAAGTTGATCGAGGATAGAGTCATTATTATTCAAATCATAGAGCGTAGCTTGTAAATTGCAACGAGGTGCTATCAGCACACCACCTCCTCTACTGCAGCCAGTTTTATTAGCATCTCTATGCTTACGGAAAACATCGAAGCAGCTTAAATTAAAATATTCTGCGTCACAAAAATTTGAGTTGAGCCACGTTTCAGTCAAAACAAACACATCATACTCCTGAGCTCTCTTCAGCATGCCAACACGTCTAGTTTTGCCTCTTAGACCAGAAGTGTTTTGGTAGTATATTTTGATAAGTTGATTATTACGAACAATCAGGTCCGAGTTAGTTGCTTCCCTTTTTTTGGGAAAAAAATGAAAAGGACGAGCAGAAACATTCACCGGACATATCTCCGGTTTAAGCATTTTTTCATACTCCGTTTCAATTACACCCAGCTTAAAATTCACATATCTGAGAGAATCTAAATTCTTCTCTTTGTTGAATAAATAAAAGCACCTCAGATGCTGCTTATCAATGTGAGCATGTTTCTCAACATACTCATTAATGTGCACTGGCAGAACTGATGTCTTAAAAGAGGCCAAATGCAGGTATCTAAAACGCGTATCTGGTTGGTTGGTTGCTGTGCTGCTCGAGAGAGGAAATACTCCCGAGCTCAAGTAGCGCTTTGGGCGCCATTTTGATGCACTTCCTCCTGGAACCATGCACATATTTGGATGCTGCTGTAGGTAATTTGGGCTAATTTGGGACCATTGAGTTCTTCCTATATAGTCGCTAATATCCCTTATAGAGCAATACGCGATGCCTTTAAGATCTGGTATTAGATAGCTGCCCAGAGTTGCAAACCGGATGTGCATTAGAGCTGGACACTCACATAGGAAGTGCTCAACTGTTTCTTTGCACCCTTCTTCGTTGCAGCTCCTGCATCTGTTGTTGAACGGGATGCCCATTCTTTCGGCGTGTTGGCCCAGAGGCCAGTGCCCCGTTAGTGTGGATGTGATTCTGAATATTTCCTTTCTTGACCTCTTGAGCAGGTCCTCTGTTCTCTCTTTGTTGTAGGTGGGCCACGTTTGCTTAGAGATTTTGCAGGCATCGGTGGAGAGCCAATTACGGGCTGCCAATTCTCTGTACTCGCAATGAATGTGCCTTTTAATGGATGTGATTGGTGGATGTAACATCACCGCATCGGAGACCTCTGCTTCAGCCCCCAATTTAGCCAGTTCGTCTGCCTTCTCATTACCCGTGATATTCCTGTGGCCGGGAACCCAAACGAGTGTAATGCTTGAGAAGTCTGCAACCGACGCTAGCATCCTCCTACAGCTGCTGACCGTCTCAGAGGATGTGATGTGGGATTCAAGCGCCCTAATCGCTGCTTGGCTATCAGTGTAGATATGTATGTTACGTCCTCCTACTGTGTCCTCCGACAGGAAGGTACAAGCCTTCTCGATCCCCAGCACTTCTGCTTGGAAGATACTGGCTGAATCCGGAAGACGGACTGAAAGCGAGACATTCAGTTGCTCCGAAAACACGCCCGCTCCAACCCCGCAGACCGTTTTGGACCCGTCGGTGTAGAGTGAAAGTGTGTCGTCATCGCATACTCCGTTCCTCTGCCAGTCCTTTCGTGAGGGAAACATCACCTTGAATTTCCTGCCGAAGTTCAGCAAAGGTGCGTGATAGTCTGTCGTTGATGCCACTATACCGGGCAGCTCTCGGAGGATACCACCATGACCATACTGCCTCGAGTTCCAGCAGCCAGACTCGCGGAGTCTTACCGCCGCACATGCTGCAGTTTCACGTATGTGAAGATCCAGTGGTAACTGGTTGAGGATAACGTTCAGTGCGTCTGTTGGACACGACCGTAACGCTCCCGTCACCCCGCCGAGGGCCGCCCGCTGTAGTTTATTTAGTTTTTTGGTGTTGTATTGCTTGTCTAAGGCAGGCCACCATACTACCGCCCCGTAGGTTAGTATGGGTCTAACCACGGCCGTGTAGAGCCACATCATGAGGTTGGGCTTCAAACCCCAATGTCTGCTGACTATTCTTTTACACGCGTAGTATGCTATGTAGGCCTTTTCAATCCTTCTTTCTATATTGTTTTTCCAACTTAACTTACTATCTATTGCCACGCCCAGATATTTTCTCGTGGACAGGGATAGTGTAGTATCTTTTAGTGTGAGCATTCTGAAATGCGGTATCTTGGTTTTGTTGGTGAACAGCATCAGGCCCGGCTTGCTAGGGTTAACGCTGAGACCGTTCTCAACTGCCCATGCATGTAGCTTGTGGAGAGCTCCCTCTAGCAAGTCCACCAGGGTTGTGGGGAAGGGGCCAGATACTGCAATGACAATGTCGTCTGCATATGCGACTACTTTTACTCCATCCTTGTTGAGCTCCAGTAGTAACTCGTTCAGTGCAACGACCCATAGAAGTGGGGAGAGAACACCGCCCTGGGGTGTGCCCCTGCCCACTTGGCGGGTTGCGGACACCGAGCCCATATTGGCTAGTATTACCCTATTTTCAAGCATCGACTGGATCCAGCTGCAGATAGGGAAGATAATTCCCGCCCTTTGGAGGGCACCAGTGATCGCGTTAACTTTTATATTGTTGAATGCTCCCTCTATGTCTAGAAATGCTGCGAGGGTGTATTCCTTGAATTGTAAGGATCTTTCTATGGTACCGATGAGTTCGTGCAGGGCGGTTTCGGTCGACCGGCCCTTCATGTACGCATGCTGTGCCACAGAAAGCTTGGGTCCTGTTAGAACCGTCCTTATGTGGATGTCCACAAGCCTGTCTAGGAGCTTCAGCATGAAGGAAGTTAGGCTTATTGGTCTGTAGTCTTTGGCATTCTCATGTGTTCTTCTACCTACCTTTGGTAGGAAGATGACTTTCACCCTCCTCCAGCTTTTTGGAATGTGTGATAGAGCGATGCTGGCTCTAAAGACTGATTCCAACCAGAGGATAATTGGCTCACCAAGCTTCTGAAGCATTACCGGAGTAACACCGTCAGGGCCTGGTGACTTGAAGGGGGCAAAGCTGTTGATGGCGAATCTTATCTTTTCCCTGTTGATGAGAGACTCCGGCACTACGTCGCCGAGAAGCGGTTGGCTAGTCCTTGCCATTGGTGCTGGTAGGCTATCGTCTCCAGGAAAGTGTGTGCTTAGCAGAGCCTCTAGTGATTCTTCCGCAGATTCCGTCCAAACACCGCCTTCCCTTCTAACAAAGAGATCATTGTGGTGTTCTTTTGACAGAATCTTACTAAGCCTTGCGGATTCTCGGCTATTTTCTATTGATGAGCAGAAATTCTGCCACGACTCCGTCTTGGCTTTTCTAATAGAGTTTTTGTAGTGTTTGAGTGCCACTTTATAAGGTAGCCACAACTTGGTTTTGAAGCACTCATTGAATAATTTTCTGACTTCCGATCTAAGTCTCCTGAGCTCTCCATTCCACCATGGAGGGGATTTCTTCTTTTGGATGCTTATCGGGGTGGATTTGTTGAAGGCTGTTGTGAGTGCGCACTCCAGTTTTTCAACCGTTTCGTCCAACTCTTGCGGGTTGTCGGTACTGAGTCTAGAGTTAGCAGCTGATATAGATCTAGATGTTAAGCGTACAAATTTTTCCCATTTTGTTCTCTTGGGGTTTCTGTAGCGGAGAGGGAGGCCTGATTCGCACCTTATGTCGAAGAGAATCCAGCGATGATCCGAGAATGAAGGTTGATCTGAGACCCTCCAGTTGTCTACCATCGCCGGGCCATCGTCCGAAACCAAAGTGAGATCCAGAACCTCCTCCCAGCCTTGGTATCTTACCGAGCTTGGACAAATAAAAGTGGGTGTGGACCCCCTATTGCATATACGTAGATTCGAGTGTAATATGTAGTTAAAAAGGGACTCACCTCTCTCGTTCGTGGTGCTGCTCCCCCAAATAGTATGTCTGGAGTTGGCATCACAGCATATTATCATATGCGGTCCTCTCGTGATGTTGACGAATCGTGCGAGCTCGGGGGGCGGGGCGTCCCTGTCATGTGCCATGTAGACCGACACCAAGAACACTCCCCGATTGCCATCTTCCTCAAGCTTTACGACTGTTAAATCTGGTGTGCTGTAATTGGAACATAAGAATGCATTAAAACTTTTTTGATTACAATGCATGCTCGTGGGGTACCTTCATCCGTCTTGTAGAACAGATAGTGTGTGCTGCTGTTTAACCCCTTAATCAACCCATTTTTGACCCAGGGTTCTTGGATGAAGCTGATGTCGATGTCCTCCTCGAACAGGAGGACGTTCAGATTGTCTGTAGCACTTTTTGAGTGCTGCAGATTAATCTGAACTCCCTTACGAGGGCTTGCTGTGACCCCCATCATTGATGGTGACCCCCTGCAGTAGTTGGCTGGCGCCATCTATCTCTTCAGGCTCGTCCTCATCTGGGGTTTTTTCGCCCTGAAAAACCTTCACCTTGGCCATGCGGAAGGCGAAGGCGACCTTGTGGTCAGCCTTTGCCAGAGCCTCGAGTGACTCCTCGCATATCGCGACCAGTATCGGCTTGCAGGTTCTCGTGGGCGCTTCATCTTTAATGAGCTGCCAGTCTCCTATGGCCGGGATGTTGCCGTTGTACAGCTTTATGCACCTCAGAAGTTCCTCCCCCGGGTCCTCCAGAGGGGGTAACCAGATGCGAGCACGAGGTCTCTTCGGAATCTCCGCCGCTGGTATGAGCTTAAGTGCCAGGTTGTTGAACCCGTCACTAATTTTAGCCTCACACTCAGTCAGGAATTCCAAAGAGGCCTGGTTGGCGCATTTGATCACCCTGTACCCCCGGAGGGTCTCGGAGGAGTCAAAAACCGGGTGAGGTCCGGCCGGGTTCTCTCGCAGGCGACGCATCGCGAGCTTCGACAGCTCGACCTCAACCTGCACCCAGCTCTGTTGCATCGACGTCGGTGATCTGCTGTTGGCATCCACTATGGCCACTTGCAAGTGGTCCCTGGCGACATCACTGAAATGCCTATGGTTTGCAGCTACCGCTTCCGCCCGTTTGGGCTTCTTCGGTTCCGCATCGCTAGCATTGTCGTTTTTGGAGCGGTTTCTCTTTTGAGTACCGTCTCCTTTCTTACTGTTTGAGGGCAAGGGCTCTCCGCGGGTGGCTCGAAACTCCCTATTAAAGGCTTCGAACTCCGCGATTACCGTCCTGTACTGCGAGACATCCTTGGTACCACCTGGAGCGTCTCCACTCTTGATTTTTTCGAGCATGTACAGGGCCCTCTGGTACTTTGCTTTCTGTATCTGAAACAGGGTCTTCTTCTTCTTTTTCTTTACCCCAGGTCCGTTCGGTGCACTGTGGTTGGCACTACCGACTTTCACTGTGGTGGAAGGAAGAGTTGGTCCCTGGGTACTATGGTTGGTACCCTCAGATACAGTTACATCTGTTGTGACTATTTGTGCTAACGGTGTACTATGGGTGGTACTTCCCTTAACACTTTTGATCGTCTCCTGACTGGAGGCGAGTAAAGCGTCCTCGTCAGATTCCGTCACCACAAGGTCCGGAGATCTGTACCCCGTCATGTCCGTCGTCGTCTTTGTCGCCGTTGCTACGTCCGCGGTCACGTTCGTCTTGTTAGTCACGTCCGTTTTGTCCGTCGTTTCATTGTGTTTATTTTTGTTTTTATTTTTGTTGGAGTTCATGTTTGGTCCCACGAGTATACCGGAAAGGGGTTCGTCACTCGTCCGCAGAGCCGGCATGCGTTGAGAAGGCACTTATACAACCTTGCCCGGGCGTCGGAGGGGACCGTTCGAGATCTGCAACTTATAAAGCCGCCCGCTGACCATACATCCCTCGGCACGGTTGTCCTAACACCTTGGATTAGGGCGGTGTTGGTGCGGCTATCCCGCCATTTCCCACATCCGCGGTTCCGTGGTTACAACAGACCGTTGGGTAAGTGTGCCACCGCCCCGAATGAAGGAAGTGACGGGCTTTCCTCTTAGTTCACCGCAGTCTGTGGTTCGCTCGTTGGAGAGATTCCACAGGCCACCGTTTAAGCCCCTTCGCCACGGCACGGCGACCAACCTTGAAGAGGAAACGCGTATCTACCGGCACGAATTTTCACCAGGCAACGAATGCATGGCTTCAGTGTTGGTAGGGCGAGCAGCATTAGCATTGACTGTTTGCGTTGATAACTCAGCAGAACCACGCGAATTAGACGGCACAGAAGGATACGAAAAATCACCAGCAATGACTGAAGCTATAACATTCGATTTGTTTACAATTGCAGCAGAGCTGGTGGCAGAGCGTAGACAGCCCGAATTTTGTAACTGAGCTTTCAGGTCTTTAACCTCTGTGACAAGATCAGCGACAAGGTAATACAAATTAATGTTCAAGCAAGTATCACAATTGAACACGATGTTATTATTGCATTTTATAACATCGAAAATACTAATGTCAATTCCTTTGCACGTATGATGAAACACAGCCTTGCAAAGCGAGCAATTTACAGTAATGTCTTTAGCTATAGATTTACCGCACACACCACAACGTGTACGTAAAAGCGACATTGTTAAAGCAATAGTGAAATAAAATAGAAAAATAAAAATTACACGGAGCTGCAAAAAAACACGTCCGTACAGCTTGACGTCAAAGGACTGTTTCCTCTATCTCATAATCTCCTCCGCTTTCATTGCGTCCGGAAAACAGGCACTAACGAGAGGAGCAGGTGCACTAGTAGTGGCAGTCGTAGTGGTAGTGGCGGCAGTAGCAGCAGTGGGAATAATGGCATCAGTGGCAGCGGTGGCATCAGATGAAAAATCGGTGATAGCAGCAGCAGCTGTATAAAAATCGATGTTGGGTGTGTTTGCCGGTGTTACACTCTTATTAACACCACATATTAGAATTTTCCGGCATCTCTGCAATTTTCCCGGTTTTTCTTAAAACAATCGATTTTGGGCGTGATTTCGTTGGTAGCAACCACTTCTGACTGGTTGTAAAACTTTAGATGCCGGGTATATTTCGAGATATAAATAAGACTCACTAATTTGCGTCTACTCTCTTTATTTTCAAAACCGGAAGTGGCCATTTCCATTTATTATGTCTTTTCTTTCTATGTATTTTTTTTCTAATTAAACAGTTTCTATTTTGACAAGGCGATGTTCGCGGCAATTATTTCGCAGCGTTTTTGTATTGTGTTTCAAGCTTGAGTCGTAAAGAAGTTTGGTGTGAAAATTTTTCGAAAAATCGATAGCCCGCCAGTCGTTTCTTCTTTCTGTCAACTGGAGCCAAATCGGTCTCCACTTGCTCCTTCCATCGGAGTGATGGTCTCCCTCTTTCTATGGTACAACCGACAGGTTCCGATAAGAATACCTTTTGTGCCGGAACATCTTCATTCATTCGCACAACATGGCCTAGGCAACGAAGTCGCTGGGTTTTAATTCGATGGACTATGCAGGTGTCTGCACATAGCTCACATAGCTCGTCATTAAATCTTCTTCGGTACTAGCCGTCTCCAACGCGTAAGGGTCTGTAAATCTTTCGAAAAACTTTCTCTGGCTTATACAGCTCGTCATTAAACCTTTCTCTCCCAGACCCGCCTCATCAGATGTTTTCAGTGTTCAAGCTTCTGCGCCATAAACCAGGACAAGACCTTAACCGATCCCGCCCATTTTTCCTGGAACATTCCTTGCATACCTGGAAACCTGCGTGCTGAATTTCGTTTCGATACCTTTAACTGTTTTTGATTTATGATTAATATTATTTCTTAATTTGACTTAATCAAAAGTGGGCGGTGCCACTCCCATTTTCAAAAATTTCTCGAAAATTTTATTTTATGCCTCAATCTCAATGTATTCACCAAATTTTATCCTTATAGGTGTATTATGTACTGAGTAATCACTTTTTTTGTGTTTTCGAAAATATTCTATACATAAAAAGTGGGCGTGGCTATCGTCCGATTTCGCCCATTTTAAATAGCGCTCGGAGATGAGTGCCAAGGAACCCGCATACCAAATTTTATTAAGATATCTCAAAATTTACTCAAGTTATCGTGTTCACAGACTGGCGGACGGACGGACGGACATGGCTTAACCAATTTCTCTTTTCGTTCTGAACATTTTGATACATATAAGTCAATATCTATCTCGATCCGTTTATGCCGTTACTTACTGCCGTTAGGCGACTAAAGTTAATATACCTTGTGTGCGTAGCACTACTAGGTATAAAAATGTGTGTCTTTTATAGAACAAAGAACTCAACCGATCTTTATGAAATTTTCACAATATATACTTGAGTTCACTGGGTACAGCATAGACAATATATAGTTTTGGAAAAGTAAGCGGAGCCACGCCCCCAGGCTATATAAAGTTTCAACTCCTCATAACTCCGAACTTTTTTGGTCTAAATTAATGAAATTAGTCAATATCTACATAATTTTTCAAAAGTGGGCGGTGCCAAGCCCACATATTTTGTGTTTTGTTTTGCTCTTGAACTTTTACGATAGGTTCAGGAGTTCGCTGGGCACGACACAGTCTGTATATAGCTTTTGGAAAAGCCCCCAGGTTATATAAAGCTGCAGTTTGGTATAGTTAGGAGTTTATTTGGTTCAAGTTAATGACATTTTATATATAGATGTGTTCTATGTATCAAAACGTCAAAACAACGTCTACCGGGTTTGCTAGCGAAAGCAAACAACGAATTTCAGCATTCTTTTGTAAAACTGAGAGACTAGTTTGCGTTCAAATAGTCTGTCTAGACAGACAGACAGACGGACGGAGAGACGGAGATGGCTAAATCGACTCCGCTCATCGTGCTGATCATTTTGGTGAACTTTTCTCTTCTTCTCATACTTACATACATTTCATGTTTATGAAAGGTATGAAAATCAAAAAAGATATATAACTTCGCTATTGCAGTGGGCTATTAACTACGTCCCGGAATATTTTGCTTGTGTGTTTTCCGATTTCTCTAATTTTTGGCAGGAGTATAATACATACTACTGAGAAGCAGCGGACCAATTTTCAGTGAAATATCAAGATTGAATTATAAGAGATTGCCTTTGAAAATAGCAGAAATTGTATCCTAAAAAGTGGGCGGCGCCACGCCTACTTCTTCAAAATTGACAAAAATTTTTTGCGGCCGAGTTTCTCTTAAAAAGCTTTTTATGTGTGCAAAATCTGATTGATATAACTTGCTTGGTTGTAGAAATATCGCTTTTTAAATTTAAAAAAAAAATTTTCAGAAATATGTTGAAAAACTGGGTGTGGACATTAACCGATTTTGCCCATTTTTACAGCAAACAGTTACCTTTATATATAGAACATTATCACCAAATTTCGTTTCGACAAATCAATTTTTGGCGGAGTTATGGCATAAAAAGTTTTGTGGAATAGTCCACTATAAAATGGGCGGGCCACCCCCATTTTCGAAAATTTTAAGTTTTTGGATTTTTTGTTTACGGAAACTTTAAAAGTGAAATATAAATGATGTAAAGCTACTTTACGCAAAGTTACTGCCTGTTTAATATATCTACGATCCTCTTCAAAATCTTTCATATAAAAGTGGGCGTAGACCTTAACCGATCCCGCGTTTGTGTGTTTTTTATTACAATTTGGACCTCAAGCCAGCTAGCAAAACTGATATTAAAGCAAGTTGCAACTTCATTATTTATAAAAAGAGAATCCCAGTCGATCTCACTTAACCCTACATCCAAAGCATTAAAATCGCACCGATCAAAATTTAATGATAGTTTAGAAGTAGAAAAGGAGGTATTGAAGAATTCTAGGAATTCTACTTCCAGTAAAGTTGGAGTGTGATGGAAATTAGGCGGCGATATAGGAGTTGCAGCTAGCGACAGCAAAAAGTTCAAATCGCTACTAATAAAAATTAAATCAAGATAGCGTCGCAACCTGTTATGCAAGCCCTTAACTTGCGATAAACCCACACTCAAAAAGTTATCTATAACATACGATTCAATATTATTAGTGATACAGGGTGTTTTTTTTACAGGTTTGTTTTTCGAATAGAGATAAAACTGGCATTTTGTGGTCAAATCTGGCAACTCTAATGTCATTTATGTTCAGTTTGGTTTGCCATTTCATCATGAACAGGTTGACAAAAGAACAACGCTTGCAAATCGTGCAAATTTATTTCGAAAATAATGGTTCAGTTCGCGAAGTTTACCGTGAGCTCCGTCCATTTTATGGTCGACATAATCGTCCATCAGAGCAATTAATTCGGTTAACCATGGATCGTTTTCGCACTACGTTTACTCTATGTGATAATACGCAGCCGCAGAGACGTCGAACAGTGCGCACCGAAGAAACAATTGCCGCTGTAGAGCAAAGTGTTGAAGAGGACCCGAATGAATCGATTCGCCACCGTGCACAGCAATTGGAGCTTTGTCCATCAACTTTATGGAAGATTTTGCGCAAAGATCTTGGCTTGCGACCTTACAAGATCCAGCTTGTGCAAGAATTAAAGCCGCGAGACCATGCAATGCGTCGTGATTTTGGTGTATGGGCCGAAAATGAGATTGATTTCGATGCTGATTTTCATCGCAAAATTTTGTTCAGTGATGAGGCTCATTTTTGGTTGAATGGCTACGTCAACAAGCAAAATTGCCGCATTTGGAGTGAAGAGAATCCACATGAGACCCTTGAAACGCCATTACATCCACAAAAACTGACTGTTTGGTGTGCTCTATGGGCTGGTGGAGTCATTGGGCCATACTTCTTCCGCAATAATGCTGGAGAGGCAGCTACCGTTAATGGAGACTGGTATAGAGCCATGATAACCGACTATTTTGTTCCCGAATTGGATGGCATGAATGTGGATGAGTTGTGGTTCCAACAAGACGGCGCTACATGCCACACAGCGCACGTCACAATCGATTTATTGAAGGAAACATTCGATGAGCGCATAATTTCGCGGAATGGACCTGTCAATTGGCCACCAAGGTCGTGTGATTTGACACCATTGGATTATTTCCAATAAAGCCAAATTGATGGACCTTAAAACGATTTTCTTGTGTTTTATTTCAATTCAAAGTTCTATACCCCTAAAAAAAACACCCTTTATTTGAGGCAGTCAAATAAGCATCATTATCGGTGTAAGTCCAGTTTTCATTGGACAAGTTAAAGTCACCAAGACCACATAATTGATTGTTGCCAATTTCACGATGAAGAGCGAGAACGTTATCAACATGTGATTCATAGACACATGCATCACTAAGAGGCAAATATAGAGGTAACCCACAGAACCACTCAGCCGGACACAAAGTTGATCGAGGATAGAGTCATTATTATTCAAATCATAGAGCGTAGCTTGTAAATTGCAACGAGGTGCTATCAGCACACCACCTCCTCTACTGCAGCCAGTTTTATTAGCATCTCTATGCTTACGGAAAACATCGAAGCAGCTTAAATTAAAATATTCTGCGTCACAAAAATTTGAGTTGAGCCACGTTTCAGTCAAAACAAACACATCATACTCCAAAAGAGAGCTCAGCATGCCAACACGTCTAGTTTTGCCTCTTAGACCAGAAGTGTTTTGGTAGTATATTTTAATAAGTTGATTATTACGAACAATCAGGTCCGAGTTAGTTGAACAAATTAATGTTCAAGCAAGTATCACAATTGAACACGATGTTATTATTGCATTTTATAACATCGAAAATACTAATGTCAATTCCTTTGCACGTATGATGAAACACAGCCTTGCAAAGAGAGCAATTTACAGTAATGTCTTTAGCTATAGATTTACCGCACACACCACAACGTGTACGTAAAAGCGACATTGTTAAAGCAATAGTGAAATAAAATAGAAAAATAAAAGTTACACGGAGCTGCAAAAAACACGTCCGTACAGCTTGACGTCAAAGGACTGTTTCCTCTGTATCATAATCTCCTCCGCTTTCATTGCGTCCGGAAAACAGGCACTAACGAGAGGAGCAGGTGCACTAGTAGTGGCAGTCGTAGTGGTAGTGGCGGCAGTAGCAGCAGTGGGAATAATGGCATCAGTGGCAGCGGTGGCATCAGATGAAAAATCGGTGATAGCAGCAGCAGCTGTATAAAAATCGATGTTGGGTGTGTTTGCCGGTGTTACACTCTTATTAACACCACATATTAGAATTTTCCGGCATCTCTGCAATTTTCCCGGTTTTTCTTAAAACAATCGATTTTGGGCGTGATTTCGTTGGTAGCAACCACTTCTGACTGGTTGTAAAACTTTAGATGCCGGGTATATTTCGAGATATAAATAAGACTCACTAATTTGCGTCTACTCTCTTTATTTTCAAAACCGGAAGTGGCCATTTCCATTTATTATGTCTTTTCTTTCTATGTATTTTTTTTCTAATTAAACAGTTTCTATTTTGACAAGGCGATGTTCGCGGCAATTATTTCGCAGCGTTTTTGTATTGTGTTTCAAGCTTAAGTCGTAAAGAAGTTTGCTGTAAAAATTTTTCGAAAAATCGATAGCCCGCCAGTCGTTTCTTCTTTCTGTCAACTGGAGCCAAATCGGTCTCCACTTGCTCCTTCCATCGGAGTGATGGTCTCCCTCTTTCTATGGTACAACCGACAGGTTCCGATAAGAATACCTTTTGTGCCGGAACATCTTCATTCATTCGCACAACATGGCCTAGGCAACGAAGTCGCTGGGTTTTAATTCGATGGACTATGCAGGTGTCTGCACATAGCTCACATAGCTCGTCATTAAATCTTCTTCGGTACTAGCCGTCTCCAACGCGTAAGGGTCTGTAAATCTTTCGAAAAACTTTCTCTGGCTTATACAGCTCGTCATTAAACCTTTCTCTCCCAGAGCCGCCTCATCAGATGTTTTCAGTGTTCAAGCTTCTGCGCCATAAACCAGGAGAAGACCTTAACCGATCCCGCCCATTTTTCCTGGAACATTCCTTGCATACCTGGAAACCTGCGTGCTGAATTTTGTTTCGATATCTTTAACTGTTTTTGATTTATGATTAATATTATTTCTTAATTTGACTTAATCAAAAGTGGGCGGTGCCACTCCCATTTTCAAAAATTTCTCGAAAATTTTATTTTATGCCTCAATCTCAATGTATTCACCAAATTTTATCCTTATAGGTGTATTATGTACTGAGTAATCACTTTTTTTGTGTTTTCGAAAATATTCTATACATAAAAAGTGGGCGTGGCTATCGTCCGATTTCGCCCATTTTAAATAGCGCTCGGAGATGAGTGCCAAGGAGCCCGCATACCAAATTTTATTAAGATATCTCAAAATTTACTCAAGTTATCGTGTTCACAGACTGGCGGACGGACGGACGGACATGGCTTAACCAATTTCTCTTTTCGTTCTGAACATTTTGATACATATAAGTCAATATCTATCTCGATCCGTTTATGCCGTTACTTACTGCCGTTAGGCGACTAAAGTTAATATACCTTGTGTGCGTAGCACTACTAGGTATAGAAATGTGTGTCTTTTATAGAACAAAGAACTCAACCGATCTTTATGAAATTTTCACAATATATACTTGAGTTCACTGGGTACAGCATAGACAATATATAGTTTTGGAAAAGTAAGCGAAGCCACGCCTCCAGGCTATATAAAGTTTCAACTCCTCATAACTCCGAACTTTTTTGGTCTAAATTAATGAAATTAGTCAATATCTACATAATTTTTAAAAAGTGGGCGGTGCCAAGCCCACATATTTTGTGTTTTGTTTTGCTCTTGAACTTTTACGATAGGTTCAGGAGTTCGCTGGGCACGACACAGTCTGTATATAGCTTTTGGAAAAGCCCCCAGGTTATATAAAGCTGCAGTTTGGTATAGTTAGGAGTTTATTTGGTTCAAGTTAATGACATTTTATATATAGATGTGTTCTATGTATCAAAACGTCAAAACAACGTCTACCGGGTTTGCTAGCGAAAGCAAACAACGAATTTCAGCATTCTTTTGTAAAACTGAGAGACTAGTTTGCGTTCAAATAGTCTGTCTAGACAGACAGACAGACGGACGGAGAGACGGACATGGCTAAATCGACTCCGCTCATCGTGCTGATCATTTTGGTGAACTTTTTTCTTCTTCTCATACTTACATACATTTCATGTTTATGAAAGGTATGAAAATCAAAAAAGATATATAACTTCGCTATTGCAGTGGGCTATTAACTACGTCCCGGAATATTTTGCTTGTGTGTTTTCCGATTTCTCTAATTTTTGGCAGGAGTATAATACATACTACTGAGAAGCAGCGGACCAATTTTCAGTGATATATCAAGATTGAATTATAAGAGATTGCCTTTGAAAATAGCAGAAATTGTATGCTAAAAAGTGGGCGGCGCCACGCCTACTTCTTCAAAATTGACAAAAAATTTTTGCGGCCGAGTTTCTCTTAAAAAGCTTTTTATGTGTGCAAAATCTGATTGATATAACTTGCTTGGTTGTAGAAATATCGCTTTTTAAATTAAAAAAAAAATTTTTCAGAAATATGTTGAAAAACTGGGTGTGGACATTAACCGATTTTGCCCATTTTTACAGCAAACAGTTAACTTTATATATAGAACATTATCACCAAATTTCGTTTCGACAAATCAATTTTTGGCGGAGTTATGGCATAAAAAGTTTTGTGGAATAGTCCACTATAAAATGTGCGGGCCACCCCCATTTTCGAAAATTTTAAGTTTTTGGATTTTTTGTTTACGGAAACTTTAAAAGTGAAATATAAATGATGTAAAGCTACTTTACGCAAAGTTACTGCCTGTTTAATATATCTACGATCCTCTTCAAAATCTTTCATATAAAAGTGGGCGTAGACCTTAACCGATCCCGCGTTTGTGTGTTTTTTATTACAATTTGGACCTCAAGCCAGCTAGCAAAACTGATATTAAAGCAAGTTGCAACTTCATTATTTATAAAAAGAGAATCCCAGTCGATCTCACTTAACCCTACATCCAAAGCATTAAAATCGCACCGATCAAAATTTAATGATGGTTTAGAAGTAGAAAAGGAGGTATTGAAGAATTCTAGGAATTCCACTTCCAGTAAAGTTGGAGTGTGATGCAAATTAGGCGGCGATATAGAAGTTGCAGCTTGCGACAGCAAAAAGTTCAAATCGCTACTAATAAAAATTAAATCAAGATAGCGTCGCAACCTGTTATGCAAGCCATTAACTTGCGATAAACCCACACTCAAAAAGTTATCTATAACATACGATTCAATATTATTAGTGATATTTGAGGCAGTCAAATAAGCATCATTATCGATGTAAGTCCAGTTTTCATTGGACAAATTAAAGTCACCAAGACCACATAATTGATTGTTGCCAATTTCACGATGAAGAGCGAGAACGTTATCAACATGTGATTCATAGACACATGCATCACTAAGAGGCAAATATAGAGGTAACCCACAGAACCACTCAGCCGGACACAAAGTTGATCGAGGATAGAGTCATTATTATTCAAATCATAGAGCGTAGCTTGTAAATTGCAACGAGGTGCTATCAGCACACCACCTCCTCTACTGCAGCCAGTTTTATTAGCATCTCTATGCTTACGGAAAACATCGAAGCAGCTTAAATTAAAATATTCTGCGTCACAAAAATTTGAGTTGAGCCACGTTTCAGTCAAAACAAACACATCATACTCCAAAAGAGAGCTCAGCATGCCAACACGTCTAGTTTTGCATCTTAGACCAGAAGTGTTTTGGTAGTATATTTTAATACGTTGATTATTATGAACAATCAGGTCCGAGTTAGTTGCTTCCCTTTTTTGGGAAAAAAATGAAAAGGACGAACAGAAACATTCACCGGACATATCTCCGGTTTAAGCATTTTTTCATACTCCGTTTCAATTACACCCAGCTTAAAATTCACATATCTGAGAGAATCTAAATTCTTCTCTTTGTTGAATAAATAAAAGCACCTCAGATGCTGCTTATCAATGTGAGCATGTTTCTCAACATACTCAATAATGTGCACTGGCAGAACTGATGTCTTAAAAGAGGCCAAATGCAGGTATCTAAAACGCGTATCTACCGGCACGAATTTTCACCAGGCAACGAATGCATGGCTTCAGTGTTGGTAGGGCGAGCAGCATTAGCATTGACTGTTTGCGTTGATAACTCAGCAGAACCACGCGAATTAGACGGCACAGAAGGAGACGAAAAATCACCAGCAATGACTGAAGCTATAACATTCGATTTGTTTACAATTGCAGCAGAGCTGCTGGCAGAGCGTAGACAGCCCGAATTTTGTAACTGAGCTTTCAGGTCTTTAACCTCTGTGACAAGATCAGCGACAAGGGAATACAAATTAATGTTCAAGCAAGTATCACAATTGAACACGATGTTATTATTGCATTTTATAACATCGAAAATACTAATGTCAATTCCTTTGCACGTATGATGAAACACAGCCTTGCAAAGCGAGCAATTTACAGTAATGTCTTTAGCTATAGATTTACCGCACACACCACAACGTGTACGTAAAAGCGACATTGTTAAAGCAATAGTGAAATAAAATAGAAAAATAAAAATTACACGGAGCTGCAAAAAAACACGTCCGTACAGCTTGACGTCAAAGGACTGTTTCCTCTATCTCATAATCTCCTCCGCTTTCATTGCGTTCGGAAAACAGGCACTAACGAGAGGAGCAGGTGCACTAGTAGTGGCAGTCGTAGTGGTAGTGGCGGCAGTAGCAGCAGTGGGAATAATGGCATCAGTGGCAGCGGTGGCATCAGATGAAAAATCGGTGATAGCAGCAGCAGCTGTATAAAAATCGATGTTGGGTGTCTTTGCCGGTGTTACACTCTTATTAACACCAACCACATCGTCGTAAAGTAATCGGAGCTGCGCAATTGTAGCCGTTTTGGGGAAATCAACTCCCGCCCTTGCGAGCAGCTCCATGAGGTTTTTCCTTATATTAGAATTTTCCGGCATCTCTGCAATTTTCCCGGTTTTTCTTAAAACAATCGATTTTGGGCGTGATTTCGTTGGTAGCAACCACTTCTGACTGGTTGTAAAACTTTAGATGCCGGGTATATTTCGAGATATAAATAAGACTCACTAATTTGCGTCTACTCTCTTTATTTTCAAAACCGGAAGTGGCCATTTCCATTTATTATGTCTTTTCTTTCTATGTATTTTTTTTCTAATTAAACAGTTTCTATTTTGACAAGGCGATGTTCGCGGCAATTATTTCGCAGCGTTTTTGTATTGTGTTTCAAGCTTGAGTCGTAAAGAAGTTTGGTGTGAAAATTTTTCGAAAAATCGATAGCCCGCCAGTCGTTTCTTCTTTCTGTCAACTGGAGCCAAATCGGTCTCCACTTGGTCCTTCCATCGGAGTGATGGTCTCCCTCTTTCTATGGTACAACCGACAGGTTCCGATAAGAATACCTTTTGTGCTGGAACATCTTCATTCATTCGCACAACATGGCCTAGGCAACGAAGTCGCTGGGTTTTAATTCGATGGACTATGCAGGTGTCTGCACATAGCTCACATAGCTCGTCATTAAATCTTCTTCGGTACTAGCCGTCTCCAACGCGTAAGGGTCTGTAAAACTTTCGAAAAACTTTCTCTGGCTTATACAGCTCGTCATTAAACCTTTCTCTCCCAGAGCCGCCTCATCAGATGTTTTCAGTGTTCAAGCTTCTGCGCCATAAACCAGGACAAGACCTTAACCGATCCCGCCCATTTTTCCTGGAACATTCCTTGCATACCTGGAAACCTGCGTGCTGAATTTCGTTTCGATACCTTTAACTGTTTTTGATTTATGATTAATATTATTTCTTAATTTGACTTAATCAAAAGTGGGCGGTGCCACTCCCATTTTCAAAAATTTCTCGAAAAATTTATTTTATGCCTCAATCTCAATGTATTCACCAAATTTTATCCTTATAGGTGTATTACGTACTGAGTAATCACTTTTTTTGTGTTTTCGAAAATATTCTATACATAAAAAGTGGGCGTGGCTATCGTCCGATTTCGCCCATTTTAAATAGCGCTCGGAGATGAGTGCCAAGGAACCCGCATACCAAATTTTATTAAGATATCTCAAAATTTACTGAAGTTATCGTGTTCACAGACTGGCGGACGGACGGACGGACATGGCTTAACCAATTTCTCTTTTCGTTCTGAACATTTTGATACATATAAGTCAATATCTATCTCGATCCGTTTATGCCGTTACTTACTGCCGTTAGGCGACTAAAGTTAATATACCTTGTGTGCGTAGAACTACTAGGTATAAAAATGTGTGTCTTTTATAGAACAAAGAACTCAACCGATCTTTATGAAATTTTCACAATATATACTTGAGTTCACTGGGTACAGCATAGACAATATATAGTTTTGGAAAAGTAAGCGGAGCCACGCCCCCAGGCTATATAAAGTTTCAACTCATAACTCCGAACTTTTTCGGTCTAAATTAATGAAATTAGTCAATATCTACATAATTTTTCAAAAGTGGGCGGTGCCAAGCCCACATATTTTGTGTTTTGTTTTGCTCTTGAACTTTTACGATAGGTTCAGGAGTTCGCTGGGCACGACACAGTCTGTATATAGCTTTTGGAAAAGCCCCCAGGTTATATAAAGCTGCAGTTTGGTATAGTTAGGAGTTTATTTGGTTCAAGTTAATGACATTTTATATATAGATGTGTTCTATGTATCAAAACGTCAAAGCAATGTCTACCGGGTTTGCTAGTATATTATAAAATGGCGAAAGCAAACAACGAATTTCAGCATTCTTTTGTAAAACTGAGAGACTAGTTTGCGTTCAAATAGTCTGTCTAGACAGACAGACAGACGGACGGAGAGACGGACATGGCTAAATCGACTCCGCTCATCGTGCTGATCATTTTGGTGAACTTTTCTCTTCTTCTCATACTTACATACATTTCATGTTTATGAAAGGTATGAAAATCAAAAAAGATATATAACTTCGCTATTGCAGTGGGCTATTAACTACGTCCCGGAATATTTTGCTTGTGTGTTTTCCGATTTCTCTAATTTTTGGCAGGAGTATAATACATACTACTGAGAAGCAGCGGACCAATTTTTAGTGAAATATCAAGATTGAATTATAAGAGATTGCCTTTGAAAATAGCAGAAATTGTATGCTTAAAAGTGGGCGGCGCCACGCCTACTTCTTCAAAATTGACAAAAATTTTTTGCGGCCGAGTTTCTCTTAAACAGCTTTTTATGTGTGCAAAATCTGATTGATATAACTTGCTTGGTTGTAGAAATATCGCTTTTTAAATTTAAAAAAAAATTTTTCAGAAATATGTTGAAAAACTGGGTGTGGACATTAACCGATTTTGCCCATTTTTACAGCAAACAGTTACCTTTATATATAGAACATTATCACCAAATTTCGTTTCGACAAATCAATTTTTGGCGGAGTTATGGCATAAAAAGTTTTGTGGAATAGTCCACTATAAAATGGGCGGGCCACCCCCATTTTCGAAAATTTTAAGTTTTTGGATTTTTTGTTTACGGAAACTTTAAAAGTGAAATATAAATGATGTAAAGCTACTTTACGCAAAGTTACTGCCTGTTTAATATATCTACGATCCTCTTCAAAATCTTTCATATAAAAGTAGGCGTAGACCTTAACCGATCCCGCGTTTGTGTGTTTTTTATTACAATTTGGACCTCAAGCCAGCTAGCAAAACTGATATTAAAGCAAGTTGCAACTTCATTATTTATAAAAAGAGAATCCCAGTCGATCTCACTTAACCCTACATCCAAAGCATTAAAATCGCACCGATCAAAATTTAATGATGGTTTAGAAGTAGAAAAGGAGGTATTGAAGAATTCTAGGAATTCTACTTCCAGTAAAGTTGGAGTGTGATGCAAATTAGGCGGCGATATAGAAGTTTCAGCTTGCGACAGCAAAAAGTTCAAATCGCTACTAATAAAAATTAAATCAAGATAGCGTCGCAACCTGTTATGCAAGCCCTTAACTTGCGATAAACCCACACTCAAAAAGTTATCTATAACATACGATTCAATATTATTAGTGATATTTGAGGCAGTCAAATAAGCATCATTATCGATGTAAGTCCAGTTTTCATTGGACAAATTAAAGTCACCAAGACCACATAATTGATTGTTGCCAATTTCACGATGAAGAGCGAGAACGTTATCAACATGTGATTCATAGACACATGCATCACTAAGAGGCAAATATAGAGGTAACCCACAGAACCACTCAGCCGGACACAAAGTTGATCGAGGATAGAGTCATTATTATTCAAATCATAGAGCGTAGCTTGTAAATTGCAACGAGGTGCTATCAGCACACCACCTCCTCTACTGCAGCCAGTTTTATTAGCATCTCTATCCTTATGGAAAACATCGAAACAGCTTAAATTAAAATATTCTGCGTCACAAAAATTTGAGTTGAGCCACGTTTCAGTCAAAACAAACAAAACTCCAAAAGAGAGCTGAGCATGCCAACACGTCTAGTTTTGCCTCTTAGACCAGAAGTGTTTTGGTAGTATATTTTAATACGTTGATTATTACGAACAATCAGGTCCGAGTTAGTTGCTTCCCTTTTTTGGGAAAAAAATGAAAAGGACGAACAGAAACATTCACCGGACATATCTCCGGTTTAAGCATTTTTTCATACTCCGTTTCAATTATACCCAGCTTAAAATTCTCTTTGTTGAATAAATAAAAGCACCTCAGATGCTACTTATCAATGTGAGCATGTTTCTCAACATGCGTATCTACCGACAGATCGTTGTTTTCACCTGTGCCTACCAAAGGTTTTGGTTTTGGTTTTTGACGCTGGGACTGCTTTTTATTCTTATTGTCATTGTTTTTGTTTTTATTCCGGCTCTCAACTAACTCCCACGAATTTTCACCAGGCAACGAATGCATGGCTTCAGGGTTGGTAGGGCGAGCAGCATTAGCATTGACTGTTTGAGTTGATAACTCAGCAGAACCACGCGAATTAGACGGCACAGAAGGAGACGAAAAACCACCAGCAATGACTGAAGCTATAACATTCGATTTGTTTACAATTGCAGCAGAGCTGCTGGCAGAGCGTAGACAGCCCGAATTTTGTAACTGAGCTTTCAGGTATTTAACCTCTGTGACAATATCAGCGACAAGGGAATACAAATTAATGTTCAAGCAAGTATCACAATTGAACACGATATTATTATTGCATTTTATAACATCGAAAATACTAATGTCAATTCCTTTGCACGTATGATGAAACACAGCCTTGCAAAGCGAGCAATTTACAGTAATGTCTTTAGCTATAGATTTACCGCACACACCGCAACGCGTACGTAAAAGCGACATTGTTAAAGCAATAGTGAAATAAAATAGAAAAATAAAAATTACACGGAGCTGCAAAAAAACACGTCCGTACAGCTTGACGTCAAAGGACTGTTTCCTCTATCTCATAATCTCCTCCGCTTTCATTGCGTCCGGAAAACAGGCACTAACGAGAGGAGCAGGTGCACTAGTAGTGGTAGTGGCGGCAGAGCAGCAGTGGCAATAATGGCATCAGTGGCAGCGGTGGCATCAGATGAAAAATCGGTGATAGCAGCAGCAGCTGTATAAAAATCGATGTTGGGAGTGTTTGCCGGTGTTACACTCTTATTAACACCAACCACGTCGTCGTAAAGTAGTCGGAGCTGCGCAATTGTAGCCGTTTTGGGGAAATCTACTCCCGCCCTTGCGAGCAGCTCCATGAGGTTTTTCCTTATATTAGAATTTTCCGGCATCTCTGCAATTTTCCCGGTTTTTCTTAAAATAATCGATTTTGGGCGTGATTTCGTTGGTAACAACCACTTCTGACTGGTTGTAAAACTTTAGATGCCGGGTATATTTCGAGATATAAATAAGACTCACTAATTTGCGTCTACTCTCTTTATTTTCAAAACCGGAAGTGGCCATTTCCATTTATTATGTCTTTTCTTTCTATGTATTTTTTTTCTAATTAAACAGTTTCTATTTTGACAAGGCGATGTTCGCGGCAATTATTTCGCAGCGTTTTTGTATTGTGTTTCAAGCTTGAGTCGTAAAGAAGTTTGGTGTGAAAATTTTTCGAAAAATCGATAGCCCGCCAGTCGTTTCTTCTTTCTGTCAACTGGAGCCAAATCGGTCTCCACTTGGTCCTTCCATCGGAGTGATGGTCTCCCTCTTTCTATGGTACAACCCACAGGTTCCGATAAGAATACCTTTTGTGCCGGAACATCTTCATTCATTCGCACAACATGGCCTAGGCAACGAAGTCGCTGGGTTTTAATTCGATGGACTATGCAGGTGTCTGCACATAGTTCACATAGCTCGTCATTAAATCTTCTTCGGTACTAGCCGTCTCCAACGCGTAAGGGTCTGTAAATCTTTCGAAAAACTTTCTCTGGCTTATACAGCTCGTCATTAAACCTTTCTCTCCCAGAGCCGCCTCATCAGATGTTTTCAGTGTTCAAGCTTCTGCGCCATAAACCAGGAGAAGACCTTAACCGATCCCGCCCATTTTTCCTGGAACATTCCTTGCGTACCTGGAAACCTGCGTGCTGAATTTCGTTTCGATATCTTTAACTGTTTTTGATTTATGATTAATATTATTTCTTAATTTGACTTAATCAAAAGTGGGCGGTGCCACTCCCATTTTCAAAAATTTCTCGAAAATTTTATTTTATGCCTCAATCTTAATGTATTCCCCAAATTTTATCCTTATAGGTGTATTATGTACTGAGTAATCACTTTTTTTGTGTTTTCGGAAATATTCTATACATAAAAAGTGGGCGTGGCTATCGTCCGATTTTGCCCATTTTAAATAGCGCTCGGAGATGAGTGCCAAGGAACCCGCATACCAAATTTTATTAAGATATCTCAAAATTTACTCAAGTTATCGTGTTCACAGACTGGCGGACGGACGGACGGACATGGCTTAACCAATTTCTCTTTTCGTTCTGAACATTTTGATACATATAAGTCAATATCTATCTCGATCCGTTTATGCCGTTACTTACTGCCGTTAGGCGACTAAAGTTAATATACCTTGTGTGCGTAGCACTACTAGGTATAGAAATGTGTGTCTTTTATAGAACAAAGAACTCAACCGATCTTTATGAAATTTTCACAATATATACTTGAGTTCACTGGGTACAGCATAGACAATATATAGTTTTGGAAAAGTAAGCGAAGCCACGCCCCCAGGCTATATAAAGTTTCAACTCATAACTCCGAACTTTTTTGGTCTAAATTAATGAAATTAGTCAATATCTACATAATTTTTCAAAAGTGGGCGGTGCCAAGCCCACATATTTTGTGTTTTGTTTTGCTCTTGAACTTTTACGATAGGTTCAGGAGTTCGCTGGGCACGACACAGTCTGTATATAGCTTTTGGAAAAGCCCCCAGGTTATATAAAGCTGCAGTTTGGTATAGTTAGGAGTTTATTTGGTTCAAGTTAATGACATTTTATATATAGATGTGTTCTATGTATCAAAACGTCAAAACAACGTCTACCGGGTTTGCTAGCGAAAGCAAACAACGAATTTCAGCATTCTTTTGTAAAACTGAGAGACTAGTTTGCGTTCAAATAGTCTGTCTAGACAGACAGACAGACGGAGAGACGGACATGGCTAAATCGACTCCGCTCATCGTGCTGATCATTTTGGTGAACTTTTCTCTTCTTCTCATACTTACATACATTTCATGTTTATGAAAGGTATGAAAATCAAAAAAGATATATAACTTCGCTATTGCAGTGGGCTATTAACTACGTCCCGGAATATTTTGCTTGTGTGTTTTCCGATTTCTCTAATTTTTGGCAGGTGTATAATACATACTACTGAGAAGCAGCAGACCAATTTTCAGTGAAATATCAAGATTGAATTATAAGAGATTGCTTTTGAAAATAGCAGAAATTGTATGCTAAAAAGTGGGCGGCGCCACGCCTACTTCTTCAAAATTGACAAAAATTTTTTGCGGCCGAGTTTCTCTTAAAAAGCTTTTTATGTGTGCAAAATCTGATTGATATAACTTGCTTGGTTGTAGAAATATCGCTTTTTAAATTAAAAAAAAAAAATTTCAGAAATATGTTGAAAAACTGGGTGTGGACATTAACCGATTTTGCCCATTTTTACAGCAAACAGTTACCTTTATATATAGAACATTATCACCAAATTTCGTTTCGACAAATCAATTTTTGGCGGAGTTACGGCATAAAAAGTTTTGTCGAATAGTCCACTATAAAATGGGCGGGCCACCCCCATTTTCGAAAATTTTAAGTTTTTGCATTTTTTGTTTACGGAAACTTTAAAAGTGAAATATAAATGATGTAAAGCTACTTTACGCAAAGTTACTGCCTGTTTAATATATCTACGATCCTCTTCAAAATCTTTCATATAAAAGTGGGCGTAGACCTTAACCGATCCCGCGTTTGTGTGTTTTTTATTACAATTTGGACCTCAAGCCAGCTAGCAAAACTGATATTAAAGCAAGTTGCAACTTCATTATTTATAAAAAGAGAATCCCAGTCGATCTCACTTAACCCTACATCCAAAGCATTAAAATCGCACCGATCAAAATTTAATGATGGTTTAGAAGTAGAAAAGGAGGTATTGAAGAATTCTAGGAATTCCACTTCCAGTAAAGTTGGAGTGTGATGCAAATTAGGCGGCGATATAGAAGTTGCAGCTGGCGACAGCAAAAAGTTCAAATCGCTACTAATAAAAATTAAATCAAGATAGCGTCGCAACCTGTTATGCAAGCCATTAACTTGCGATAAACCCACACTCAAAAAGTTATCTATAACATACGATTCAATATTATTAGTGATATTTGAGGCAGTCAAATAAGCATCATTATCGATGTAAGTCCAGTTTTCATTGGACAAATTAAAGTCACCAAGACCACATAATTGATTGTTGCCAATTTCACGATGAAGAGCGAGAACGTTATCAACATGTGATTCATAGACACATGCATCACTAAGAGGCAAATATAGAGGTAACCCACAGAACCACTCAGCCGGACACAAAGTTGATCGAGGATAGAGTCATTATTATTCAAATCATAGAGCGTAGCTTGTAAATTGCAACGAGGTGCTATCAGCACACCACCTCCTCTACTGCAGCCAGTTTTATTAGCATCTCTATGCTTACGGAAAACATCGAAGCAGCTTAAATTAAAATATTCTGCGTCACAAAAATTTGAGTTGAGCCACGTTTCAGTCAAAACAAACACATCATACTCCAAAAGAGAGCTCAGCATGCCAACATCTAGTTTTGCATCTTAGACCAGAAGTGTTTTGGTAGTATATTTTAATACGTTGATTATTATGAACAATCAGGTCCGAGTTAGTTGCTTCCCTTTTTTGGGAAAAAAATGAAAAGGACGAACAGAAACATTCACCGGACATATCTCCGGTTTAAGCATTTTTTCATACTCCGTTTCAATTACACCCAGCTTAAAATTCACATATCTGAGAGAATCTAAATTCTGCTCTTTGTTGAATAAATAAAAGCACCTCAGATGCTGCTTATCAATGTGAGCATGTTTCTCAACATACTCAATAATGTGCACTGGCAGAACTGATGTCTTAAAAGAGGCCAAATGCAGGTATCTAAAACGCGTATCTAGCGGCACGAATTTTCACCAGGCAACGAATGCATGGCTTCAGTGTTGGTAGGGCGAGCAGCATTAGCATTGACTGTTTGCGTTGATAACTCAGCAGAACCACGCGAATTAGACGGCACAGAAGGAGACGAAAAATCACCAGCAATGACTGAAGCTATAACATTCGATTTGTTTACAATTGCAGCAGAGCTGCTGGCAGAGCGTAGACAGCCCGAATTTTGTAACTGAGCTTTCAGGTCTTTAACCTCTGTGACAAGATCAGCGACAAGGGACTACAAATTAATTTTTTTTTTTTTTTTTTTGTTGTTTATTTTTCAAATTTTCGTATATAAGTTTTCTTAATCTAAATAAACAAGATTAGTATATTTAATGTATGAATACAAGATACAATGTCCCAAGTTGAGCTCTCAGCATCTATAATACGCGTTTGTAGTATACTTTTTGGGTAATGGATATTACTAAGTTCGTGCGTTGTACAACTAAAGATACATACTTTGATTAAATTTCAGGGGTATAATGAAAAAATTGTAAAAAACATTATATAGATAGCATATTTTTGTGTATAAGATAAAAAGATAATACGAAATAAAACTTAAAAATACGTATTAGGTTAGTCCTTTAGCCACCAAAGATATAACTTATTAAGCTTTCTTAAAGCTTCAACGTCTCTATAAGGTATACTCATTTCGAACCGGAGCTCTCTTTCGACAGGTTGAGAGGATTTAATAGTTTTTTCTGTCGCTCTGCGGTATCTGTGGTATAAAATTGGGACAGCCTCTTCATTTTGCACCAATTTGTTTTTGTCTAGATAGATGAATGCCTCTGGTGGGATAAGCCCCAGCTCAAGAGAATTTTTTATATATAATTCGTTAGTGTAGAATGGCCCATTTATCAGGTTATTCATGTCGCAATTGAAGCATCTTTGTATGTGTTTCCTTATAAGATTGATCATGTAATTGTCTATTCTGTTAACTTTGCATATATTGTATATATGGCTATTGGAGTAATATTGCGTGTAATCACTTTGTGGTGTCCTATAAAGCGAAGTGCATGCTCTGAGACATTTGCGTTCAAAAATTCTAATTTTTTCCATGTAGGATGGACTTATGTTGAACCATATGGGAGCGGCGTATGTTATTATGGGTCGTATTAAGCACTGATACATGATAACCTTTACTCTAGATGAAACGTGTCGTGAATAAAATAATTTTTTGTATACGAAGAATGACTTTTTCGCTCGTTCCAGCTGCTTATTAACATGATCATTAAAGTAGAGAAACTTGTCTAGGTTTATCCCTAAGTATTTCACAGTGTCATGGACAGATATATTCGAGTCGCTGCTGCTTGATTTTATACCGAATTTTTTCCAATTTTGCCGTATATTTCTATTACATTTTTTAACTGGTGGTCTAAACAAGATAGTTTCGCACTTTGTTGTATTTATTTTAAGGTGCCAATTTTTTGTGTATGCCTCTACTTGATTGAAGGTTTTTTGTAGGTTCGAATTTATTGCACAAATATTATTTTCGGCGTGATAGATCACGAGATCATCAGCGTATGAAATAATATTTTCAATATTATTTATAAGGTCAAGGATAAAAATGTTGAAAAGTATTGGTGAGTTGACTGTTCCTTGCTGTAACCCGTTTTTCATTTTGAAATTTCGGGAACTTTCTGCTTTACCATTACAGATTGTAAATTCTTTGTTGCTTATCATGTTATAAGTTAGCATTAGCAAGTGCAATGGAAATTTGTATTTCATTAGTTTAAATATTAGTCCTTTTATCCACAGTCCATCAAAGGCAGTTTCTAAATCAATCAGGCATGCGCCTGTACAACATTGTTTATGCCAATTCCAGTTGATATAGGAGACGAGACAGTGAATTGCATGCGTCGTAGAATGTTGGTATTTGAATCCAAATTGTTTTTCGCTTACAAGTTTATTTTCGCTACAAAACTTCATTATGTTGTTATTTACTACAGCTTCAAATACCTTGCTGATATTAGGAAGTAGACTTATGGGGCGTAGGTTATTTATGAGAGTAGAATCTTTGCCTTTTTTGGGGATAACAATAGTTTTTGCTCTTTTCCAGTTTTGGGGGAAGTAAGCGTTATTCAACATGTTATTAAATAACGAACAATATTCTAGTATAATCATATGTGGCAAATTTTTTAAAACAATATTGGGTATGCCATCCCATCCGGATGATAGTTTTGCTGGGAGTTTCATGAAAATGTTAATTACTGTGTCCGGGGTTGCCAGGTAGTTCTGTGTTTGATTGTCTTCTAGCATATTTGACTTGTTATTATCATCAAATGTGGTGTTTGTGTACTGGAGAGTATCGAATGTGTTTTTAATTTCTAAAAATTTATCGAAACTCTTTACTACTATATTATGGGTTGCATTATCAGGATCATTCTGCTTCACGGAATGAATTGATTGCATATATGAACCTATGGCGTTAAGTATGTGGTCTTGCTCTCTTAGTACAAAGTAATCGGCTGTGTTTTCTATTGCACTTTCTTCTATATTTGCATCTGTAAGAACGTGTTTATAGGTAATAGGTATTTTAATTTCATTTAGTTCTAAAGCAGTATATGGCTTGAAGCTTTTTTTAATTTTCTTAAACATATCTAGAGAGTCTTGAGGGTCTATTGCATTCAATTTTTTTTTATAGTAGTTGTTGGATACTTTATTTATGTTTTCTTTTATAAGTATTTTAGTTAATTTAAGGCTAGCTTTAATATGTGATAGTGTTTCCTCCCTGAGTGCTATTTCTTTTCTATTGTGTTTTTTAATGAGAGAAAGATATTTACTCTTTTCTTTATGCAATTTTGTGATAAGCGTATTGTGATATATTTTATTTACGTTAGTATTCGGGTACAATATCTTCAATTGTTTGTGTAATTATATTCGATAAAGTGTTTAGATGATTGTCTATTTCTGTATTTTCCAAGTTTCTTTCTTTGGGTACCGGGTCCACCATTGCTAATTTCTGCAGGATTTTTCGCTTGAAGTTATTCCAGTTTGTTCTTTTGTAATTATAAGTTCTCGTTGTATCATTTAAAAATATTTCAAAAGGGTTTAAGTTCAAGTCTTTTGAGACTGCCATTTGGATTGCATTATGGTCGCTGTCATAGTCGAGGACCTTAATACAATTTGTAGTATTATTTTCTTTTTTGATAAATAGTCTAGAATCGAGTATACATATATCAAGGAAAGAGTTGGTTCTAGGGAACGATGGTGTTTCTGAGGCGAAGAGTTCGCAGCGATATTTGATTTGGTGGTTTTGGATCCATTTTTGGAGAAGTTTGCCTTTTTGGTTGTCACTTGAATTACCCCAGTTGCAATGTTTGCTATTAAGGTCTCCCGCGATTAAATAAAGGTTGTCAGGGCTTTCTAGTCTTAAAGTGTTAAATAGGAGATCAAAATCCTTTTCGAAATGCTCGTTGTTATTTCCGCTTGGATAGTAAGCAGCTGCGATATATAATGATTTGTTGTCTGCAGTGGGTATTTTTATGACACAAGATTCTAAACATGATAGTTTAACGATGCTTGAGACGTTTACGTATTTGATATGGTTTCGGATGAGTATACCTGTTCCTCCTCCTTGTTGAGAGTTTGCTCTGTCCTTGCGGATTAAAATGTAATTTTTGAACCAAAGCTTATGTCTTTTGTTTAATTTAGTTTCGTTTAATAGAACGATGTCTGGTTTGTGTTGAATTAAAAATTTATCAAGATCGTATCTTCTAGGTTTAGTGACCAAAGAATTAACATTAATAGATATTACATTAAGTGTTTTTACAAAAGTGTTGGTTGTGTCAGTCATGGAGAGTTATCAAGTAAAGAGAAAAGAACGTCGATGCGAGATGCTTGTTCTTGTTGTTGTTTTTGGAGAATTGATAGTTGTTCTCTTAAATTATCTAAAGCTTTTTTAAGCTCTACGAGTAAGCTTTGAGTTAGTTTCTCATTATTACTAGGCGTATAAGAAATATTTTGTTCTGGTGTTGATTTTCCGAATAGATCAGTAAATTTAACATTTGGATTAATAAAATTTTGATTATTAGTTGGTTTTTTAGGGATATTTTTTTTTCTTTCAATTAATTTTAGCTTAAGGTTAGTGTATTTTTCGCATCCCTTGTATGAAGCGGGATGCCCGAATTTTTTACATAGTACACAATATACTTTGCTTTTATCTTCTTCATTGGATTTTTCCATTTGACATTCTTTGCTGTGGTGAGGTTGATCGCATTTGACACATTTGGGTGGTAGATGGCAGTTGGCTGCGCTGTGGAAGAATCCTTGACAGTTGCGACATTGGGAAATTCCTTCTTTTTTCAAGGGTTCCCATTTTATACATCTATATAATATGTTTTTTATTGTTTTAAGTGCATTTATGCTACTTTCAGGTGATATTTGTACCATGAATATAGGCAACGCAGTCAAGTTTTTCTTTGAATTTTTTGTAGAAAATGGTGTGACTTTAATAAATTCTAAATTGTCTCTTTCATATTCCTTTAGTTCTTTTAGGATTAGTTTAGGGTCTGTATTTGCATTTAACCCTTTTAATAGATATGTTTTGTTTTTCAATGCTTTTGGGGAGTATGTGAAAAATTTAACATTAGTTTTAATTAGGAAATTCTTTACCACTATAAAGGTGTTTAAGTCTTTTACGTATAAGGTTTGTTTTTGTTCTCTGCTTTCTTTGATTTTAAAGTTTTTTATTTTGATGCCTTTAGTTAAAACTTCAATAAGTTTTTCTGGATCAATACCGTAAATTATAATAGGTGGAACTTTGTTTTTATATTTATTTTCACTTTTGTTATTGTCTAGTGATTTGTTTTTGTCTGTGCAATTGGTATTTGCATTTTCATTTTCCTTATGAGGGGATTTGTTGTTAGAGATTATTTGCATGTCACATGTTTTGTTTTGCCTTTGTGTTACATATTCTTTGAAGTTAATCACGCACTCATCTTCATCGTCATCATCGATATCGAGAGGCGCGTAGTAGTTATTGTTGTTGAATTGTTTGGAAGTTGATGCCTCTTCCATATTGTTGCTTTTTCTTTTGTTTGCGGTTTGCACTTTTTCACAAATCATGCGGTCGGGGACCACTAAGTTATATGTGTTTTGAGCATTTTGCTCGTACATATTATTTGTAGCTTTCGACCATTCGTTTTTTTTCTTATAAATTGTGTTTTTAAATGTTTTGTGTGATAGTTTATTTAGTTTATTTAGTTGGTTCTGTGAAACTTTATATGGACACGAATATAATAATCTATCGCGATCCGTAGAACGTCTTTCACTCATCACAGTCGCGAGAGAACTCCCGGAATACAAATTAATGTTCAAGCAAGTATCACAATTGAACACGATGTTATTATTGCATTTTATAACATCGAAAATACTAATGTCAATTCCTTTGCACGTATGATGAAACACAGCCTTGCAAAGCGAGCAATTTACAGTAATGTCTTTAGCTATAGATTTACCGCACACACCACAACGTGTACGTAAAAGCGACATTGTTAAAGCAATAGTGAAATAAAATAGAAAAATAAAAATTACACGGAGCTGCAAAAAAACACGTCCGTACAGCTTGACGTCAAAGGACTGTTTCCTCTATCTCATAATCTCCTCCGCTTTCATTGCGTCCGGAAAACAGGCACTAACGAGAGGAGCAGGTGCACTAGTAGTGGCAGTCGTAGTGGTAGTGGCGGCAGTAGCAGCAGTAGGAATAATGGCATCAGTGGCAGCGGTGGCATCAGATGAAAAATCGGTGATAGCAGCAGCAGCTGTATAAAAATCGATGTTGGGTGTCTTTGCCGGTGTTACACTCTTATTAACACCAACCACATCGTCGTAAAGTAATCGGAGCTGCGCAATTGTAGCCGTTTTGGGGAAATCAACTCCCGCCCTTGCGAGCAGCTCCATGAGGTTTTTCCTTATATTAGAATTTTCCGGCATCTCTGCAATTTTCCCGGTTTTTCTTAAAGCAATCGATTTTGGGCGTGATTTCGTTGGTAGCAACCACTTCTGACTGGTTGTAAAACTTTAGATGCCGGGTACATTTCGAGATATAAATAAGACTCACTAATTTGCGTCTACTCTCTTTATTTTCAAAACCGGAAGTGGCCATTTCCATTTATTATGTCTTTTCTTTCTATGCATTTTTTTTCTAATTAAACAGTTTCTATTTTGACAAGGCGATGTTCGCGGCAATTATTTCGCAGCGTTTTTGTATTGTGTTTCAAGCTTGAGTCGTAAAGAAGTTTGGTGTGAAAATTTTTCGAAAAATCGATAGCCCGCCAGTCGTTTCTTCTTTCTGTCAACTGGAGCCAAATCGGTCTCCACTTGATCCTTCCATCGGAGTGATGGTCTCCCTCTTTCTATGGTACAACCGACAGGTTCCGATAAGAATACCTTTTGTGCTGGAACATCTTCATTCATTCGCACAACATGGCCTAGGCAACGAAGTCGCTGGGTTTTAATTCGATGGACTATGCAGGTGTCTGCACATAGCTCACATAGCTCGTCATTAAATCTTCTTCGGTACTAGCCGTCTCCAACGCGTAAGGGTCTGTAAAACTTTCGAAAAACTTTCTCTGGCTTATACAGCTCGTCATTAAATCTTTCTGTCCCAGAGCCGCCTCATCAGATGTTTTCAGTGTTCAAGCTTCTGCGCCATAAACCAGGACAAGACCTTAACCGATCCCGTCCATTTTTCCTGGAACATTCCTTGCATACCTGGAAACCTGCGTGCTGAATTTCGTTTCGATACCTTTAACTGTTTTTGATTTATGATTAATATTATTTCTTAATTTGACTTAATCAAAAGTGGGCGGTGCCACTCCCATTTTCAAAAATTTCTCGAAAAATTTATTTTATGCCTCAATCTCAATGTATTCACCAAATTTTATCCTTATAGGTGTATTATGTACTGAGTAATCACTTTTTTTGTGTTTTCGAAAATATTCTATACATAAAAAGTGGGCGTTGCTATCGTCCGATTTCGCCCATTTTAAATAGCGCTCGGAGATGAGTGCCAAGGAACCCGCATACCAAATTTTATTAAGATATCTCAAAATTTACTGAAGTTATCGTGTTCACAGACTGGCGGACGGACGGACGGACATGGCTTAACCAATTTCTCTTTTCGTTCTGAACATTTTGATACATATAAGTCAATATCTATGTCGATCCGTTTATGCCGTTACTTACTGCCGTTAGGCGACTAAAGTTAATATACCTTGTGTGCGTAGCACTACTAGGTATAAAAATGTGTGTCTTTTATAGAACAAAGAACTCAACCGATCTTTATGAAATTTTCACAATATATACTTGAGTTCACTGGGTACAGCATAGACAATATATAGTTTTGGAAAAGTAAGCGGAGCCACGCCCCCAGGCTATATAAAGTTTCAACTCATAACTCCGAACTTTTTTGGTCTAAATTAATGAAATTAGTCAATATCTACATAATTTTTCAAAAGTGGGCGGTGCCAAGCCCACATATTTTGTGTTTTGTTTTGCTCTTGAACTTTTACGATAGGTTCAAGAGTTCGCTGGGCACGACACAGTCTGTATATAGCTTTTGGAAAAGCCCCCAGGTTATATAAAGCTGCAGTTTGGTATAGTTAGGAGTTTATTTGGTTCAAGTTAATGACATTTTATATATAGATGTGTTCTATGTATTAAAACGTCAAAGCAATGTCTACCGGGTTTGCTAGTATATTATAAAATGGCGAAAGCAAACAACGAATTTCAGCATTCTTTTGTAAAACTGAGAGACTAGTTTGCGTTCAAATAGTCTGTCTAGACAGACAGACAGACGGACGGAGAGACGGACATGGCTAAATCGACTCCGCTCATCGTGCTGATCATTTTGGTGAACTTTTCTCTTCTTCTCATACTTACATACATTTCATGTTTATGAAAGGTATGAAAATCAAAAAAGATATATAACTTCGCTATTGCAGTGGGCTATTAACTACGTCCCGGAATATTTTGCTTGTGTGTTTTCCGATTTCTCTAATTTTTGGCAGGAGTATAATACATACTACTGAGAAGCAGCGGACCAATTTTTAGTGAAATATCAAGATTGAATTATAAGAGATTGCCTTTGAAAATAGCAGAAATTGTATGCTAAAAAGTGGGCGGCGCCACGCCTACTTCTTCAAAATTGACAAAAATTTTTTGCGGCCGAGTTTCTCTTAAAAAGCTTTTTATGTGTGCAAAATCTGATTGATATAACTTGCTTGGTTGTAGAAATATCGCTTTTTAAATTTAAAAAAAAATTTTTCAGAAATATGTTGAAAAACTGGGTGTGGACATTAACCGATTTTGCCCATTTTTACAGCAAACAGTTACCTTTATATATAGAACATTATCACCAAATTTCGTTTCGACGGCGGAGTTATGGCATAAAAAGTTTTGTGGAATAGTCCACTATAAAATGGGCGGGCCACCCCCATTTTCGAAAATTTTAAGTTTTTGGATTTTTTGTTTACGGAAACTTTAAAAGTGAAATATAAATGATGTAAAGCTACTTTACGCAAAGTTACTGCCTGTTTAATATATCTACGATCCTCTTCAAAATCTTTCATATAAAAGTGGGCGTAGACCTTAACCGATCCCGCGTTTGTGTGTTTTTTATTACAATTTGGACCTCAAGCCAGCTAGCAAAACTGATATTAAAGCAAGTTGCAACTTCATTATTTATAAAAAGAGAATCCCAGTCGATCTCACTTAACCCTACATCCAAAGCATTAAAATCGCACCGATCAAAATTTAATGATGGTTTAGAAGTAGAAAAGGAGGTATTGAAGAATTCTAGGAATTCCACTTCCAGTAAAGTTGGAGTGTGATGCAAATTAGGCGGCGATATAGAAGTTGCAGCTGGCGACAGCAAAAAGTTCAAATCGCTACTAATAAAAATTAAATCAAGATAGCGTCGCAACCTGTTATGCAAGCCATTAACTTGCGATAAACCCACACTCAAAAAGTTATCTATAACATACGATTCAATATTATTAGTGATATTTGAGGCAGTCAAATAAGCATCATTATCGATGTAAGTCCAGTTTTCATTGGACAAATTAAAGTCACCAAGACCACATAATTGATTGTTGCCAATTTCACGATAAAGAGCGAGAACGTTATCAACATGTGATTCATAGACACATGCATCACTAAGAGGCAAATATAGAGGTAACCCACAGAACCACTCAGCCGGACACAAAGTTGATCGAGGATAGAGTCATTATTATTCAAATCATAGAGCGTAGCTTGTAAATTGCAACGAGGTGCTATCAGCACACCACCTCCTCTACTGCAGCCAGTTTTATTAGCATCTCTATCCTTATGGAAAACATCGAAACAGCTTAAATTAAAATATTCTGCGTCACAAAAATTTGAGTTGAGCCACGTTTCAGTTAAAACAAACAAAACTCCAAAAGAGAGCTGAGCATGCCAACACGTCTAGTTTTGCCTCTTAGACCAGAAGTGTTTTGGTAGTATATTTTAATACGTTGATTATTACGAACAATCAGGTCCGAGTTAGTTGCTTCCCTTTTTTGGGAAAAAAATGAAAAGGACGAACAGAAACATTCACCGGACATATCTCCGGTTTAAGCATTTTTTCATACTCCGTTTCAATTATACCCAGCTTAAAATTCACATATCTGAGAGAATCTAAATTCTTCTCTTTGTTGAATAAATAAAAGCACCTCAGATGCTACTTATCAATGTGAGCATGTTTCTCAACATGCGTATCTACCGACAGATCGTTGTTTTCACCTGTGCCTACCAAAGGTTTTGGTTTTGGTTTTTGACGCTGGGACTGCTTTTTATTCTTATTGTCATTGTTTTTGTTTTTATTCCGGCTCTCAACTAACTCCCACGAATTTTCACCAGGCAACGAATGCATGGCTTCAGTGTTGGTAGGGCGAGCAGCATTAGCATTGACTGTTTGAGTTGATAACTCAGCAGAACCACGCGAATTAGACGGCACAGAAGGAGACGAAAAATCACCAGCAATGACTGAAGCTATAACATTCGATTTGTTTACAATTGCAGCAGAGCTGCTGGCAGAGCGTAGACAGCCCGAATTTTGTAACTGAGCTTTCAGGTCTTTAACCTCTGTGACAAGATCAGCGACAAGGGAATACAAATTAATGTTCAAGCAAGTATCACAATTGAACACGATGTTATTATTGCATTTTATAACATCGAAAATACTAATGTCAATTCCTTTGCACGTATGATGAAACACAGCCTTGCAAAGCGAGCAATTTACAGTAATGTCTTTAGCTATAGATTTACCGCACACACCACAACGCGTACGTAAAAGCGACATTGTTAAAGCAATAGTGAAATAAAATAGAAAAATAAAAATTACACGGAGCTGCAAAAAAACACGTCCGTACAGCTTGACGTCAAAGGACTGTTTCCTCTATCTCATAATCTCCTCCGCTTTCATTGCGTCCGGAAAACAGGCACTAACGAGAGGAGCAGGTGCACTAGTAGTGGTAGTGGCGGCAGAGCAGCAGTGGCAATAATGGCATCAGTGGCAGCGGTGGCATCAGATGAAAAATCGGTGATAGCAGCAGCAGCTGTATAAAAATCGATGTTGGGAGTGTTTGCCGGTGTTACACTCTTATTAACACCAACCACATCGTCGTAAAGTAATCGGAGCTGCGCAATTGTAGCCGTTTTGGGGAAATCTACTCCCGCCCTTGCGAGCAGCTCCATGAGGTTTTTCCTTATATTAGAATTTTCCGGCATCTCTGCAATTTTCCCGGTTTTTCTTAAAATAATCGATTTTGGGCGTGATTTCGTTGGTAACAACCACTTCTGACTGGTTGTAAAACTTTAGATGGCGGGTATATTTCGAGATATAAATAAGACTCACTAATTTGCGTCTACTCTCTTTATTTTCAAAACCGGAAGTGGCCATTTCCATTTATTATGTCTTTTCTTTCTATGTATTTTTTTTCTAATTAAACAGTTTCTATTTTGACAAGGCGATGTTCGCGGCAATTATTTCGCAGCGTTTTTGTATTGTGTTTCAAGCTTGAGTCGTAAAGAAGTTTGGTGTGAAAATTTTTCGAAAAATCGATAGCCCGCCAGTCGTTTCTTCTTTCTGTCAACTGGAGCCAAATCGGTCTCCACTTGGTCCTTCCATCGGAGTGATGGTCTCCCTCTTTCTATGGTACAACCCACAGGTTCCGATAAGAATACCTTTTGTGCCGGAACATCTTCATTCATTCGCACAACATGGCCTAGGCAACGACGTCGCTGGGTTTTAATTCGATGGACTATGCAGGTGTCTGCACATAGTTCACATAGCTCGTCATTAAATCTTCTTCGGTACTAGCCGTCTCGAACGCGTAAGGGTCTGTAAATCTTTCGAAAAACTTTCTCTGGCTTATACAGCTCGTCATTAAACCTTTCTCTCCCAGAGCCGCCTCATCAGATGTTTTCAGTGTACAAGCTTCTGCGCCATAAACCAGGAGAAGACCTTAACCGATCCCGCCCATTTTTCCTGGAACATTCCTTGCATACCTGGAAACCTGCGTGCTGAATTTCGTTTCGATATCTTTAACTGTTTTTGATTTATGATTAATATTATTTCTTAATTTGACTTAATCAAAAGTGGGCGGTGCCACTCCCATTTTCAAAAATTTCTCGAAAATTTTATTTTATGCCTCAATCTTAATGTATTCACCAAATGTTATCCTTATAGGTGTATTATGTACTGAGTAATCACTTTTTTGTGTTTTCGAAAATATTCTATACATAAAAAGTGGGCGTGGCTATCGTCCGATTTTGCCCATTTTAAATAGCGCTCGGAGATGAGTGCCAAGGAACCCGCATACCAAATTTTATTAAGATATCTCAAAATTTACTCAAGTTATCGTGTTCACAGACTGGCGGACGGACGGACGGACATGGCTTAACCAATTTCTCTTTTCGTTCTGAACATTTTGATACATATAAGTCAATATCTATCTCGATCCGTTTATGCCGTTACTTACTGCCGTTAGGCGACTAAAGTTAATATACCTTGTGTGCGTAGCACTACTAGGTATAGAAATGTGTGTCTTTTATAGAACAAAGAACTCAACCGATCTTTATGAAATTTTCACAATATATACTTGAGTTCACTGGGTACAGCATAGACAATATATAGTTTTGGAAAAGTAAGCGAAGCCACGCCTCCAGGCTATATAAAGTTTCAACTCCTCATAACTCCGAACTTTTTTGGTCTAAATTAATGAAATTAGTCAATATCTACATAATTTTTCAAAAGTGGGCGGTGCCAAGCCCAGATATTTTGTGTTTTGTTTTGCTCTTGAACTTTTACGATAGGTTCAGGAGTTCGCTGGGCACGACACAGTCTGTATATAGCTTTTGGAAAAGCCCCCAGGTTATATAAAGCTGCAGTTTGGTATAGTTACGAGTTTATTTGGTTCAAGTTAATGACATTTTATATATAGATGTGTTCTATGTATCAAAACGTCAAAACAACGTCTACCGGGTTTGCTAGCGAAAGCAAACAACGAATTTCAGCATTCTTTTGTAAAACTGAGAGACTAGTTTGCGTTCAAATAGTCTGTCTAGACAGACAGACAGACGGAGAGACGGACATGGCTAAATCGACTCCGCTCATCGTGCTGATCATTTTGGTGAACTTTTCTCTTCTTCTCATACTTACATACGTTTCATGTTTATGAAAGGTATGAAAATCAAAAAAGATATATAACTTCGCTATTGCAGTGGGCTATTAACTACGTCCCGGAATATTTTGCTTGTGTGTTTTCCGATTTCTCTAATTTTTGGCAGGAGTATAATACATACTACTGAGAAGCAGCGGACCAATTTTCAGTGAAATATCAAGATTGAATTATAAGAGATTGCCTTTGAAAATAGCAGAAATTGTATGCTAAAAAGTGGGCGGCGCCACGCCTACTTCTTCAAAATTGACAAAAATTTTTTGCGGCCGAGTTTCTCTTAAAAAGCTTTTTATGTGTGCAAAATCTGATTGATATAACTTGCTTGGTTGTAGAAATATCGCTTTTTAAATTTAAAAAAAAAATTTTCAGAAATATGTTGAAAAACTGGGTGTGGATATTAACCGATTTTGCCCATTTTTACAGCAAACAGTTACCTTTATATATAGAACATTATCACCAAATTTCGTTTCGACAAATCAATTTTTGGCGGAGTTATGGCATAAAAAGTTTTGTGGAATAGTCCACTATAAAATGGGCGGGCCACCAAAGTTCAAATCGCTACTAATAAAAATTAAATCAAGATAGCGTCGCAACCTGTTATGCAAGCCCTTAACTTGCGATAAACCCACACTCAAAAAGTTATCTATAACATACGATTCAATATTATTAGTGATATTTGAGGCAGTCAAATAAGCATCATTATCGATGTAAGTCCAGTTTTCATTGGACAAGTTAAAGTCACCAAGACCACATAATTGATTGTTGCCAATTTCACGATGAAGAGCGAGAACGTTATCAACATGTGATTCATAGACACATGCATCACTAAGAGGCAGATATAGAGGTAACCCACAGAACCACTCAGCCGGACACAAAGTTGATCGAGGATAGAGTCATTATTATTCAAATCATAGAGCGTAGCTTGTAAATTGCAACGAGGTGCTATCAGCACACCACCTCCTCTACTGCAGCCAGTTTTATTAGCATCTCTATGCTTACGGAAAACATCGAAGCAGCTTAAATTAAAATATTCTGCGTCACAAAAATTTGAGTTGAGCCACGTTTCAGTTAAAACAAACAAAACTCCAAAAGAGAGCTGAGCATGCCAACACGTCTAGTTTTGCCTCTTAGACCAGAAGTGTTTTGGTAGTATATTTTAATACGTTGATTATTACGAACAATCAGGTCCGAGTTAGTTGCTTCCCTTTTTTGGGAAAAAAATTAAAAGGACGAACAGAAACATTCACCGGACATATCTCCGGTTTAAGCATTTTTTCATACTCCGTTTCAATTATACCCAGCTTAAAATTCACATATCTGAGAGAATCTAAATTCTTCTCTTTGTTGAATAAATAAAAGCACCTCAGATGCTACTTATCAATGTGAGCATGTTTCTCAACATGCGTATCTACCGACAGATCGTTGTTTTCACCTGTGCCTACCAAAGGTTTTGGTTTTGGTTTTTGACGCTGGGACTGCTTTTTATTCTTATCGTCATTGTTTTTGTTTTTATTCCGGCTCTCAACTAACTCCCACGAATTTTCACCAGGCAACGAATGCATGGCTTCAGTGTTGGTAGGGCGAGCAGCATTAGCATTGACTGTTTGAGTTGATAACTCAGCAGAACCACGCGAATTAGACGGCACAGAAGGAGACGAAAAATCACCAGCAATGACTGAAGCTATAACATTCGATTTGTTTACAATTGCAGCAGAGCTGCTGGCAGAGCGTAGACAGCCCGAATTTTGTAACTGAGCTTTCAGGTCTTTAACCTCTGTGACAAGATCAGCGACAAGGGAATACAAATTAATGTTCAAGCAAGTATCACAATTGAACACGATGTTATTATTGCATTTTATAACATCGAAAATACTAATGTCAATTCCTTTGCACGTATGATGAAACACAGCCTTGCAAAGCGAGCAATTTACAGTAATGTCTTTAGCTATAGATTTACCGCACACACCACAACGCGTACGTAAAAGCGACATTGTTAAAGCAATAGTGAAATAAAATAGAAAAATAAAAATTACACGGAGCTGCAAAAAAACACGTCCGTACAGCTTGACGTCAAAGGACTGTTTCCTCTATCTCATAATCTCCTCCGCTTTCATTGCGTCCGGAAAACAGGCACTAACGAGAGGAGCAGGTGCACTAGTAGTGGTAGTGGCGGCAGAGCAGCAGTGGCAATAATGGCATCAGTGGCAGCGGTGGCATCAGATGAAAAATCGGTGATAGCAGCAGCAGCTGTATAAAAATCGATGTTGGGAGTGTTTGCCGGTGTTACACTCTTATTAACACCAACCACATCGTCGTAAAGTAATCGGAGCTGCGCAATTGTAGCCGTTTTGGGGAAATCTACTCCCGCCCTTGCGAGCAGCTCCATGAGGTTTTTCCTTATATTAGAATTTTCCGGCATCTCTGCAATTTTCCCGGTTTTTCTTAAAATAATCGATTTTGGGCGTGATTTCGTTGGTAACAACCACTTCTGACTGGTTGTAAAACTTTAGATGCCGGGTATATTTCGAGATATAAATAAGACTCACTAATTTGCGTCTACTCTCTTTATTTTCAAAACCGGAAGTGGCCATTTCCATTTATTATGTCTTTTCTTTCTATGTATTTTTTTTCTAATTAAACAGTTTCTATTTTGACAAGGCGATGTTCGCGGCAATTATTTCGCAGCGTTTTTGTATTGTGTTTCAAGCTTGAGTCGTAAAGAAGTTTGGTGTGAAAATTTTTCGAAAAATCGATAGCCCGCCAGTCGTTTCTTCTTTCTGTCAACTGGAGCCAAATCGGTCTCCACTTGGTCCTTCCATCGGAGTGATGGTCTCCCTCTTTCTATGGTACAACCCACAGGTTCCGATAAGAATACCTTTTGTGCCGGAACATCTTCATTCATTCGCACAACATGGCCTAGGCAACGAAGTCGCTGGGTTTTAATTCGATGGACTATGCAGGTGTCTGCACATAGTTCACATAGCTCGTCATTAAATCTTCTTCGGTACTAGCCGTCTCCAACGCGTAAGGGTCTGTAAATCTTTTGAAAAACTTTCTCTGGCTTATACAGCTCGTCATTAAACCTTTCCCTCCCAGAGCCGCCTCATCAGATGTTTTCAGTGTTCAAGCTTCTGCGCCATAAACCAGGAGAAGACCTTAACCGATCCCGCCCATTTTTCCTGGAACATTCCTTGCATACCTGGAAACCTGCGTGCTGAATTTCGTTTCGATATCTTTAACTGTTTTTGATTTATGATTAATATTATTTCTTAATTTGACTTAATCAAAAGTGGGCGGTGCCACTCCCATTTTCAAAAATTTCTCGAAAATTTTATTTTATGCCTCAATCTTAATGTATTCACCAAATGTTATCCTTATAGGTGTATTATGTACTGAGTAATCACTTTTTTTGTGTTTTCGAAAATATTCTATACATAAAAAGTGGGCGTGGCTATCGTCCGATTTCGCCCATTTTAAATAGCGCTCGGAGATGAGTGCCAAGGAACCCGCATACCAAATTTTATTAAGATATCTCAAAATTTACTCAAGTTATCGTGTTCACAGACTGGCGGACGGACGGACGGACATGGCTTAACCAATTTCTCTTTTCGTTCTGAACATTTTGATACATATAAGTCAATATCTATCTCGATCCGTTTATGCCGTTACTTACTGCCGTTAGGCGACTAAAGTTAATATACCTTGTGTGCGTAGCACTACCCAGGCTATATAAAGTTTCAACTCCTCATAACTCCGAACTTTTTTGGTCTAAATTAATGAAATTAGTCAATATCTACATAATTTTTCAAAAGTGGGCGGTGCCAAGCCCACATATTTTGTGTTTTGTTTTGCTCTTGAACTTTTACGATAGGTTCAGGAGTTCGCTGGGCACGACACAGTCTGTATATAGCTTTTGGAAAAGCCCCCAGGTTATATAAAGCTGCAGTTTGGTATAGTTAGGAGTTTATTTGGTTCAAGTTAATGACATTTTATATATAGATGTGTTCTATGTATCAAAACGTCAAAACAACGTCTACCGGGTTTGCTAGCGAAAGCAAACAACGAATTTTAGCATTCTTTTGTAAAACTGAGAGACTAGTTTGCGTTCAAATAGTCTGTCTAGACAGACAGACAGACGGAGAGACGGACATGGCTAAATCGACTCCGCTCATCGTTCTGATCATTTTGGTGAACTTTTCTCTTCTTCTCATACTTACATACATTTCATGGTTATGAAAGGTATGAAAATCAAAAAAGATATATAACTTCGCTATTGCAGTGGGCTATTAACTACGTCCCGGAATATTTTGCTTGTGTGTTTTCCGATTTCTCTAATTTTTGGCAGGAGTATAATACATACTACTGAGAAGCAGCGGACCAATTTTCAGTGAAATATCAAGATTGAATTATAAGAGATTGCCTTTGAAAATAGCAGAAATTGTATGCTAAAAAGTGGGCGGCGCCACGCCTACTTCTTCAAAATTGACAAAATTTTTTTGCGGCCGAGTTTTTCTTAAAAAGCTTTTTATGTGTGCAAAATCTGATTGATATAACTTGCTTGGTTGTAGAAATATCGCTTTTTAAATTTAAAAAAAAAATTTTCAGAAATATGTTGAAAAACTGGGTGTGGACATTAACCGATTTTGCCCATTTTTACAGCAAACAGTTACCTTTATATATAGAACATTATCACCAAATTTCGTTTCGACAAATCAATTTTTGGCGGAGTTATGGCATAAAAAGTTTTGTGGAATAGTCCACTATAAAATGGGCGGGCCACCCCCATTTTCGAAAATTTTAAGTTTTTGGATTTTTTGTTTACGGAAACTTTAAAAGTGAAATATAAATGATGTAAAGCTACTTTACGCAAAGTTACTGCCTGTTTTGCCGCGTTTGTGTGTTTTTTATTACAATTTGGACCTCAAGCCAGCTAGCAAAACTGATATTAAAGCAAGTTGCAACTTCATTATTTATAAAAAGAGAATCCCAGTCGATCTCACTTAACCCTACATCCAAAGCATTAAAATCGCACCGATCAAAATTTAATGATGGTTTAGAAGTAGAAAAGGAGGTATTGAAGAATTCTAGGAATTCTACTTCCAGTAAAGTTGGAGTGTGATGCAAATTAGGCGGCGATATAGAAGTTGCAGCTTGCGACAGCAAAAAGTTCAAATCGCTACTAATAAAAATTAAATCAAGATAGCGTCGCAACCTGTTATGCAAGCCCTTAACTTGCGATAAACCCACACTCAAAAAGTTATCTATAACATACGATTCAATATTATTAGTGATATTTGAGGCAGTCAAATAAGCATCATTATCGATGTAAGTCCAGTTTTCATTGGACAAGTTAAAGTCACCAAGACCACGATGAACAGCGAGAACGTTATCAACATGTGATTCATAGACACATGCATCACTAAGAGGCAAATATAGAGGTAACCCATAGGACCACTCAGCCGGACACAAAGTTGATCGAGGATAGAGTCATTATTATTCAAATCATAGAGCGTAGCTTGTAAATTGCAACGAGGTGCTATCAGCACACCACCTCCTCTACTGCAGCCAGTTTTATTAGCATCTCTATGCTTACGGAAAACATCAAAGCAGCTTAAATTAAAATATTCTGCGTCACAAAAATTTGAGTTGAGCCACGTTTCAGTCAAAACAAACACATCATACTCCAAAAGAGAGCTCAGCATACCAACACGTCTAGTTTTGCCTCTTAGACCAGAAGTGTTTTGGTAGTATATTTTAATAAGTTGATTATTACGAACAATCAGGCCCGAGTTAGTTGCTTCCCTTTTTTGGGAAAAAATGAAAAGGACGAACAGAAACATTCACCGGACATATCTCCGGTTTAAGCATTTTTTCATACTCCGTTTCAATTACACCCAGCTTAAAATTCACATATCTGAGAGAATCTAAATTCTTCTCTTTGTTGAATAAATAAAAGCACCTCAGATGCTGCTTATCAATGTGAGCATGTTTCTCAACATAGTGCACATTACTGGCAGAACTGATGTCTTAAAAGAGGCCAAATGCAGGTATCTAAAACGCGTATCTACCGGCACGAATTTTCACCAGGCAACGAATGCATGGCTTCAGTGTTGGTAGGGCGAGCAGCATTAGCATTGACTGTTTGAGTTGATAACTCAGCAGAACCACGCGAATTAGACGGCACAGAAGGAGACGAAAAATCACCAGCAATGACTGAAGCTATAACATTCGATTTTATATTTTGTTTAGGCTTTTTTGACCATTGTGGTTTTTATGCAAATAAAAGATTCTTATTTTGTCATTTCAACCCGACGTTTCGCTAGTCTCCCTAGCTTCTTCAGGGGTGATCTATTTATTTAAAAACAACGAAAAAACATTATAAAATTTTTTTGTAAAAAACACACAGACATGAAAAACAGTTTAACAATTAAAAACACTAACAAACATTTTCAACACTTACATATGACGTTAAATTATATTAAATTATTATTCTAAAATTTTTTTTTTTTTAAATTTGTACCATTTCTTCGTGGTAGCATTGTCAAACTAAACTAAGTAAAATAGCTAGAGGCATAAAGCATAAGCTGCTGCAACGTCATCGGTATCTTCCTTTTTGTTTAACGTTTTTCCTCTATTTTGCAGAATTCTTAGGCTTTCCAGTGTATATCTAGTTTTTCCTTTCATGTTTTTGTCTAGTATTCGTGCACCTGCTAAATCAGCTGTATGCCCATTTTCTGTTATGTGTTTTGATAAAGCTGTGCTCAGTCTCTTTTTCTTAATATCAGCTGTGTGTTCGGTTAGCCGAACTTCTAGTTTGCGCTTCGTGGTACCAATATAAATTTTGTTGCAGTTTTCGGTTTCGTTGCCTTTACATGTAATTTCGTATACTACATTGTTTTGTTGTAGTTTTTCTATGGGGCTTTTTGTTTGTGTGAAGATCGTCGATAATGTGTGATTGGATTTGTAGGAAAGTGATATTTTCGGTTTGTTGTTGGTAAGAGATTTGCTGAAATTCTCCGTAAGTTTGGGTATGTATGTGACGCTAAAGTATTGTTTTGTTTCTACTTCTTTATTTGTTTTACTTTGTTTGCTGTTTATTTCCATTATTTTCTGGTCAATTATACTCTTTATTAGGGTGCCCGGATAATTGTTATTATTAAATATTTCGGTTATTTTTCTAATATTTGCATCCCAGAATTTTTTGTCGCTTATTGTTAACACCTTGCTAATTAGATTTTTTGCTGTATTAATTTTGTAATTTAAAGGCTGCGATGAGTAAAAATTAATAAGACGACCGGATGATAAGGGTTTTGTATACCAATCAAAAACGAGATTTCCATTGTTGTTAAATATTTTTATGTCCAGAAAGGGAATGCTCCGATCTTTCTCCATTTAATGCGTAAATTGTATGTTTTTATGGTAACTATTGAGGGTATTCAGAATCTGCTCCACTTCATTTTTCCTCACTATTGCAAAGATGTCGTCCACGTATTTTACTAGAAACTTTATATTAATGTCAAGATTTAGTTTAAGCGCCTTAAGGGTGTTGTCAAGTAAATCATCCATAATTATGTCAGCTATTGTCGGGGAAAGTGGGTTGCCCATTGGCATACCAAATGTTTGTGTGTAATTAGTATTGTTATGTGTAAAATAGTTATTCTCTAATAAACAGAATTTAAGTATGTCGTAGAATTTGCTCTTTGGTATGTCTGTTGTTGGTTTAATATGATCCCATTTATTCATAATAATGTTAATAGCTAGATTGGTGGGAATATTTGTGAACAGGGACACGACATCAAAAGACACTAACACTTCATCTTCATCTACATGCATCGTTTGGAGTCTTTCCTTTAGCTTGAATACATTCTTTATATTGTATTCCTCGGAAGTGATATTATTAATTTTTTCTCCTATATATTTAGACAATTCATAGCAGGGTACATTTACGGACGATGATATGGGACGTAGGGGCATATTGGGTTTGTGGATTTTTGGCAATCCATAAAGCCTGGGTGCATTGGCTGCCGAGCATAGTAGTTTAAATTTTTCTTTCACGTTGATGTATTTTTGTTTATAAAGATCGTCCACTATGTTATTATTTTTCTTTTGTAATGTGTTTGTTGGGTCAACTCTGACTTTTTTGTATGTATTTTTGTCTTAAAAGAGGCCAAATGCAGGTATCTAAAACGCGTATCTACCGGCACGAATTTTCACCAGGCAACGAATGCATGGCTTCAGTGTTGGTAGGGCGAGCAGCATTAGCATTGACTGTTTGAGTTGATAACTCAGCAGAACCACGCGAATTAGACGGCACAGAAGGAGACGAAAAATCACCAGCAATGTCTGAAGCTATAACATTCGATTTGTTTACAATTGCAGCAGAGCTGCTGGCAGAGCGTAGACAGCCCGAATTTTGTAACTGAGCTTTCAGGTCTTTAACCTCTGTGACAAGATCAGCGACAAGGGAATACAAATTAATGTTCAAGCAAGTATCACAATTGAACACGATGTTATTATTGCATTTTATAACATCGAAAATACTAATGTCAATTCCTTTGCACGTATGATGAAACACAGCCTTGCAAAGCGAGCAATTTACAGTAATGTCTTTAGCTATAGATTTACCGCACACACCACAACGTGTACGTAAAAGCGACATTGTTAAAGCAATAGTGAAATAAAATAGAAAAATAAAAATTACACGGAGCTGCAAAAAAACACGTCCGTACAGCTTGACGTCAAAGGACTGTTTCCTCTATCTCATAATCTCCTCCGCTTTCATTGCGTCCGGAAAACAGGCACTAACGAGAGGAGCAGGTGCACTAGTAGTGGCAGTCGTAGTAGTAGTGGCGGCAGTAGCAGCAGTGGGAATAATGGCATCAGTGGCAGCGGTGGCATCAGATGAAAAATAGGTGATAGCAGCAGCAGCTGTATAAAAATCGATGTTGGGTGTGTTTGCCGGTGTTACACTCTTATTAACACCACATATTAGAATTTTCCGGCATCTCTGCAATTTTTCCGGGTTTTCTTAAAACAATCGATTTTGGGCGTGATTTCGTTGGTAGCAACCACTCCTGACTGGTTGTAAAACTTTAGATGCCGGGTATATTTCGAGATATAAATAAGACTCACTAATTTGCGTCTCTATGGGGCGATATACAACAGGTATATCATCATAAACCTCCTAAGAGATTTTTGGGCCAAGCTTCTCTTCCAATTTGTGGTGTGCCGATTTGAATTTTCCCTACAAATTGGTGGGACCTACAGTTTTTTGCCGACTCCGAACGGCATCTACAAAGGAGACGAATTTTTGCTGAGAAGCCTGTCATGGCAGAAATACACCCGGAGAGTTTGCCAAACCACTGCCGAGGGGCGACCCCGTTTTGAAAAACTTTTTTCAAATCACTTTTGATGTTACCTGTACCAGGGCTCGAACCATGGACCTTCGGTGTGGTAGGCCGGCAACACTACCTTCACACCACGGCGGCTCTCTTTATTTTCAAAACCGTCTACTCTCTTTATTTTCAAAACCGGAAGTGGCCATTTCCATTTATTATGTCTTTTCTTTCTATGTATTTTTTTTCTAATTAAACAGTTTCTATTTTGACAAGGCGATGTTCGCGGCAATTATTTGGCAGCGTTTTTGTATTGTGTTTCAAGCTTGAGTCGTAAAGAAGTTTGGTGTGAAAATTTTTCGAAAAATCGATAGCCCGCCAGTCGTTTCTTCTTTCTGTCAACTGGAGCCAAATCGGTCTCCACTTGCTCCTTCCATCGGAGTGATGGTCTCCCTCTTTCTATGGTACAACCGACAGTTTCCGATAAGAATACCTTTTGTGCCGGAACATCTTCATTCATTCGCACAACATGGCCTAGGCAACGAAGTCGCTGGGTTTTAATTCGATGGACTATGCAGGTGTCTGCACATAGCTCACATAGCTCGTCATTAAATCTTCTTCGGTACTAGCCGTCTCCAACGCGTAAGGGTCTGTAAATCTTTCGAAAAACTTTCTCTGGCTTATACAGCTCGTCATTAAACCTTTCTCTCCCAGAGCCGCCTCATCAGATGTTTTCAGTGTTCAAGCTTCTGCGCCATAAACCAGGACAAGACCTTAACCGATCGCGCCCATTTTTCCTGGAACATTCCTTGCATACCTGGAAACCTGCGTGCTGAATTTCGTTTCGATATCTTTAACTGTTTTTGATTTATGATTAATATTATTTCTTAATTTGACTTAATCAAAAGTGGGCGGTGCCACTCCCATTTTCAAAAATTTCTCGAACATTTTATTTTATGCCTCAATCTCAATGTATTCACCAAATTTTATCCTTATAGGTGTATTATGTACTGAGTAATCACTTTTTTTGTGTTTTCGAAAATATTCTATACATAAAAAGTGGGCGTGGCTATCGTCCGATTTCGCCCATTTTAAATAGCGCTCGGAGATGAGTGCCAAGGAACCCGCATACCAAGTTTTATCAAGATATCTCAAAATTTACTCAAGTTATCGTGCTCACAGACTGGCGGACGGACGGACGGACATGGCTTAACCAATTTCTCTTTTCGTTCTGAACATTTTGATACATATAAGTCAATATCTATCTCGATCCGTTTATGCCGTTACTTACTGCCGTTAGGCGACTAAAGTTAATATACCTCGTGTGCGTAGCACTACTAGGTATAAAAATGTGTGTCTTTTATAGAACAAAGAACTCAACCGATCTTTATGAAATTTTCACAATATATACTTGAGTTCACTGGGTACAGCATAGACAATATATAGTTTTGGAAAAGTAAGCGGAGCCACGCCCCCAGGCTATATAAAGTTTCAACTCCTCATAACTCCGAACTTTTTTGGTCTAAATTAATGAAATTAGTCAATATCTACATAATTTTTCAAAAGTGGGCGGTGCCAAGCCCACATATTTTGTGTTTTGTTTTGCTCTTGAACTTTTACGATAGGTTCAGGAGTTCGCTGGGCACGACACAGTCTGTATATAGCTTTTGGAAAAGCCCTCAGGTTATATAAAGCTGCAGTTTGGTATAGTTAGGAGTTTATTTGGTTCAAGTTAATGACATTTTATATATAGATGTGTTCTATGTATCAAAACGTCAAAACAACGTCTACCGGGTTTGCTAGCGAAAGCAAACAACGAATTTCAGCATTCTTTTGTAAAACTGAGAGACTAGTTTGCGTTCAAATAGTCTGTCTAGACAGACAGACAGACGGACGGAGAGACGGACATGGCTAAATCGACTCCGCTCATCGTGCTGATCATTTTGGTGAACTTTTCTCTTCTTCTCATACTTACATACATTTCATGTTTATGAAAGGTATGAAAATCAAAAAAGATATATAACTTCGCTATTGCAGTGGGCTATTAACTACGTCCCGGAATATTTTGCTTGTGTGTTTTCCGATTTCTCTAATTTTTGGCAGGAGTATAATACATACTACTGAGAAGCAGCAGACCAATTTTCAGTGAAATATCAAGATTGAATTATAAGAGATTGCTTTTTAAAATAGCAGAAATTGTATGCTAAAAAGTGGGCCACGCCTACTTCTTCAAAATTGACAAAAATTTTTTGCGGCCGAGTTTCTCTTAAAAAGCTTTTTATGTGTGCAAAATCTGATTGATATAACTTGCTTGGTTGTAGAAATATCGCTTTTTAAATTTAAAAAAAAAATTTTCAGAAATATGTTGAAAAACTGGGTGTGGACATTAACCGATTTTGCCCATTTTTACAGCAAACAGTTACCTTTATATATAGAACATTATCACCAAATTTCGTTTCGACAAATCAATTTTTGGCGGAGTTATGGCATAAAAAGTTTTGTGGAATAGTCCACTATAAAATGGGCGGGCCACCCCCATTTTCGAAAATTTTAAGTTTTTGGATTTTTTGTTTACGGAAACTTTAAAAGTGAAATATAAATGATGTAAAGCTACTTTACGCAAAGTTACTGCCTGTTTAATATATCTACGATCCTCTTCAAAATCTTTCATATAAAAGTGGGCGTAGACCTTAACCGATCCCGCGTTTGTGTGTTTTTTATTACAATTTGGACCTCAAACCAGCTAGCAAAACTGATATTAAAGCAAGTTGCAACTTCATTATTTATAAAAAGAGAATCCCAGTCGATCTCACTTAACCCTACATCCAAAGCATTAAAATCGCACCGATCAAAATTTAATGATGGTTTAGAAGTAGAAAAGGAGGTATTGAAGAATTCTAGGAATTCTACTTCCAGTAAAGTTGGAGTGTGATGCAAATTAGGCGGCGATATAGAAGTTGCAGCTTGCGACAGCAAAAAGTTCAAATCGCTACTAATAAAAATTAAATCAAGATAGCGTCGCAACCTGTTATGCAAGCCCTTAACTTGCGATAAACCCACACTCAAAAAGTTATCTATAACATACGATTCAATATTATTAGTGATATTTGAGGCAGTCAAATAAGCATCATTATCGATGTAAGTCCAGTTTTCATTGGGCAAGTTAAAGTCACCAAGACCACATAATTGATTGTTGCCAATTTCACGATGAAGAGCGAGAACGTTATCAACATGTGATTCATAGACACATGCATCACTAAGAGGCAAATATAGAGGTAACCCACAGAACCACTCAGCCGGACACAAAGTTGATCGAGGATAGAGTCATTATTATTCAAATCATAGAGCGTAGCTTGTAAATTGCAACGAGGTGCTATCAGCACACCACCTCCTCTACTGCAGCCAGTTTTATTAGCATCTCTATGCTTACGGAAAACATCGAAGCAGCTTAAATTAAAATATTCTGCGTCACAAAAATTTGAGTTGAGCCACGTTTCAGTCAAAACAAACACATCATACTCCAAAAGAGAGCTCAGCATGCCAACACGTCTAGTTTTGCCTCTTAGACCAGAAGTGTTTTGGTAGTATATTTTAATACGTTGATTATTACGAACAATCAGGTACGAGTTAGTTGCTTCCCTTTTTTGGGAAAAAAATGAAAAGGACGAACAGAAACATTCACCGGACATATCTCCGGTTTAAGCATTTTTTCATACTCCGTTTCAATTACACCCAGCTTAAAATTCACATATCTGAGAGAATCTAAATTCTTCTCTTTGTTGAATAAATAAAAGCACCTCAGATGCTGCTTATCAATGTGAGCATGTTTCTCAACATACTCAATAATGTGCACTGGCAGAACTGATGTCTTAAAAGAGGCCAAATGCAGGTATCTAAAACGCGTATCTACCGACAGATCGTTGTTTTCACCTGTGCCTACCAAAGGTTTTGGTTTTGGTTTTTGACGCTGGGACTGCTTTTTATTCTTATTGTCATTGTTTTTGTTTTTATTCCGGCTCTCAACTAACTCCCACGAATTTTCACCAGGCAACGAATGCATGGCTTCAGTGTTGGTAGGGCGAGCAGCATTAGCATTGACTGTTTGAGTTGATAACTCAGCAGAACCACGCGAATTAGACGGCACAGAAGGAGACGAAAAATCACCAGCAATGACTGAAGCTATAACATTCGATTTGTTTACAATTGCAGCAGAGCTGCTGGCAGAGCGTAGACAGCCCGAATTTTGTAACTGAGCTTTCAGGTCTTTAACCTCTGTGACAAGATCAGCGACAAGGGAATACAAATTAATGTTCAAGCAAGTATCACAATTGAACACGATGTTATTATTGCATTTTATAACATCGAAAATACTAATGTCAATTCCTTTGCACGTATGATGAAACACAGCCTTGCAAAGCGAACAATTTACAGTAATGTCTTTAGCTATAGATTTACCGCACACACCACAACGCGTACGTAAAAGCGACATTGTTAAAGCAATAGTGAAATAAAATAGAAAAATAAAAATTACACGGAGCTGCAAAAAAACACGTCCGTACAGCTTGACGTCAAAGGACTGTTTCCTCTATCTCATAATCTCCTCCGCTTTCATTGCGTCCGGAAAACAGGCACTAACGAGAGGAGCAGGTGCACTAGTAGTGGTAGTGGCGGCAGAGCAGCAGTGGCAATAATGGCATCAGTGGCAGCGGTGGCATCAGATGAAAAATCGGTGATAGCAGCAGCAGCTGTATAAAAATCGATGTTGGGAGTGTTTGCCGGTGTTACACTGTTAACACCAACCACATCGTCGTAAAGTAATCGGAGCTGCGCAATTGTAGCCGTTTTGGGGAAATCTACTCCCGCCCTTGCGAGCATTTCCATGAGGTTTTTCCTTATATTAGAATTTTCCGGCATCTCTGCAATTTTCCCGGTTTTTCTTAAAATAATCGATTTTGGGCGTGATTTCGTTGGTAACAACCACTTCTGACTGGTTGTAAAAGTTTAGATGCCGGGTATATTTCGAGATATAAATAAGACTCACTAATTTGCGTCTACTCTCTTTATTTTTAAAACCGGAAGTGGCCATTTCCATTTATTATGTCTTTTCTTTCTATGTAGTTTTTTTCTAATTAAACAGTTTCTATTTTGACAAGGCGATGTTCGCGGCAATTATTTCGCAGCGTTTTTGTATTGTGTTTCAAGCTTGAGTCGTAAAGAAGTTTGGTGTGAAAATTTTTCGAAAAATCGATAGCCCGCCAGTCGTTTCTTCTTTCTGTCAACTGGAGCCAAATCGGTCTCCACTTGGTCCTTCCATCGGAGTGATGGTCTCCCTCTTTCTATGGTACAACCGACAGGTTCCGATAAGAATACCTTTTGTGCCGGAACATCTTCATTCATTCGCACAACATGGCCTAGGCAACGAAGTCGCTGGGTTTTAATTCGATGGACTATGCAGGTGTCTGCACATAGCTCACATAGCTCGTCATTAAATCTTCTTCGGTACTAGCCGTCTCCAACGCGTAAGGGTCTGTAAATCTTTCGAAAAACTTTCTCTGGCTTATACAGCTCGTCATTAAACCTTTCTCTCCCAGAGCCGCCTCATCAGATGTTTTCAGTGTTCAAGCTTCTGCGCCATAAACCAGGACAAGACCTTAACCGATCCCGCCCATTTTTCCTGGAACATTCCTTGCATACCTGGAAACCTGCGTGCTGAATTTCGTTTCGATATCTTTAACTGTTTTTGATTTATGATTAATATTATTTCTTAATTTGACTTAATCAAAAGTGGGCGGTGCCACTCCCATTTTCAAAAATTTCTCGAAAAATTTATTTTATGCCTCAATCTCAATGTATTCACCAAATTTTATCCTTATAGGTGTATTATGTACTGAGTAATCACTTTTTTTGTGTTTTCGAAAATATTCTATACATAAAAAGTGGGCGTGGCTATCGTCCGATTTCGCCCATTTTAAATAGCGTTTGGAGATGAGTGCCAAGGAACCCGCATACCAAATTTTATTAAGATATCTCAAAATTTACTCAAGTTATCGTGTTCACAGACGGGCGGACGGACATGGCTTAACCAATTTCTCTTTTCGTTCTGAACATTTTGATACATATAAGTCAATATCTATCTCGATCCGTTTATGCCGTTACGTACTGCCGTTAGGCGACTAAAGTTAATATACCTTGTGTGCGTAGCACTACTAGGTATAAAAATGTGTGTCTTTTATAGAACAAAGAACTCAACCGATCTTTATGAAATTTTCACAATATATACTTGAGTTCACTGGGTACAGCATAGACAATATATAGTTTTGGAAAAGTAAGCGGAGCCACGCCCCCAGGCTATATAAAGTTTCAACTCCTCATAACTCCGAACTTTTTTGGTCTAAATTAATGAAATTAGTCAATATCTACATAATTTTTCAAAAGTGGGCGGTGCCAAGCCCACATATTTTGTGTTTTGTTTTGCTCTTGAACTTTTACGATAGGTTCAGGAGTTCGCTGGGCACGACACAGTCTGTATATAGCTTTTGGAAAAGCCCCCAGGTTATATAAAGCTGCAGTTTGGTATAGTTAGGAGTTTATTTGGTTCAAGTTAATGACATTTTATATATAGATGTGTTCTATGTATCAAAACGTCAAAACAACGTCTACCGGGTTTGCTAGTATATTATAAAATGGCGAAAGCAAACAACGAATTTCAGCATTCTTTTGTAAAACTGAGAGACTAGTTTGCGTTCAAATACTCTGTCTAGACAGACAGACAGACGGACGGAGAGACGGACATGGCTAAATCGACTCCGCTCATCGTGCTGATCATTTTGGTGAACTTTTCTCTTCTCCTCATACTTACATACATTTCATGTTTATGAAAGGTATGAAAATCAAAAAAGATATATAACTTCGCTATTGCAGTGGGCTATTAACTACGTCCCGGAATATTTTGCTTGTGTGTTTTCCGATTTCTCTTAATTTTTGGCAGGAGCATAATACATACTACTGAGAAGCAGCAGACCAATTTTCAGTGAAATATCAAGATTGAATTATAAGAGATTGCCTTTGAAAATAGCAGAAATTGTATGCTAAAAAGTGGGCGGCGCCACGCCTACTTCTTCAAAATTGACAAAAATTTTTTGCGGCCGAGGACATTAACCGATTTTGCCCATCTTTACAGCAAACAGTTACCTTTATATATAGAACATTATCACCAAATTTCGTTTCGACAAATCAATTTTTGGCGGAGTTATGGCATAAAAAGTTTTGTGGAAACCCCCATTTTCGAAAATTTTAAGTTTTTGGGTTTTTTGTTTACGGAAACTTTAAAAGTGAAATATAAATGATGTAAAGCTACTTTACGCAAAGTTACTGCCTGTTTAATATATCTACGATCCTCTTCAAAATCTTTCATATAAAAGTGGGCGTAGACCTTAACCGATCCCGCCCATTTTTTCCTGAAACATTCCTTGTATACCTGGAAACCTGCGTGCTAATTTTTTCGTTTCTATATCTTGAACGGTTTTTGATTTATGATTAATAATATTTCTAAATTTGACTTAATCAAAAGTGGGCGGTGCCACTCCCATTTTCAAAAATTTCTTGAAAATTTTATTTTATGCCTCAATCTCAATGTATTCACCAAATTTTATCCTTACAGGTGTATTATATACTGAGCAATCACTTTTTTAGTGTTTTCGAAAATATTCTACATATAAAAAGTGGGCGTGGCAATATCTATCTCGATCCGTTTATGCCGTTACGTACTGCCGTTAGGCGACTAAAGTTAATATACCTTGTGTGCGTAGCACTACTGGGTATAAAAAAAATATTCACTTATTAAAGCTATGATTTATTACTGTTGTTGTTGTAGCGATAATTAAACCTGCCTAAATATCACCTCCCTTACCTAACATTGTCATCAAGCTCTTCTAACGGAAGTCGTAGAAACCTCGCGGCTTCGAGAGGGTTGGACCAAAGTGATATTGCTGTTAGAAGATTAGGTTCAGTTGAGCAGATGGTTAGTATCATGGGGAGACACGCCGCATGCCGGGCAGAGTTTGGCGTGCCAGAGTTCAGCCTGGATACGTAAGAGTTTAACCTGTTACAGTATTCAGAACGAAGTTGGGCCAGCATGACCCTTGTCTCCCTAAGCAGTTCACTTTCCTTTTCGGCAACAGGTGGAGCTTGTGCCTGTAAAACGACGTTCACCGGAAGAGAGCGGACAAAGGAGTTTACCAACTCTGTGTGGATCAGTTTGAGGGCCTGTCGATACACCTTTGGATCAAACGATGAAAAAATATGACGCCGGATCTCATCATAGTGCTTACGGAGATGACTCCTTATTCTCCTGGCAGACGGAGTTTCGTTGAGCAGGCTCCTGTTTGGATGCTGCGGTTTATAGCAGTTGAACAGAAATTGCCTGGTCAGAATTTCACTATGCTCTGTAACTCGGACCATTTTTGCCTCACTATGGAGATGGTGTTCAGGAGACATAAGGAGGCATCCCGTGGCAGTTCCGAGTGCGCGTAGCTCAGAACCGGCTGGCCAATTGCCTTGTACGTTGCCAGTAACGTTTCTTAATCTTTTCCCCAAGTGCTGCCAGCTAGTGACTTAAAGATTTTATTGCGGCCTTGTACTTTGGTGGTAATCGCGGCTACATGACCACTGTAGTTGAACATGTTATCAAACTTGACGCCTGAGATTTTGGGATGTGTGACACTCGGAAGCTTGATGCCGTTGACGTAGACGTCTAATTCCGTGTTCACCTGCGCTGTCCGCGTCGTAAATAAGTTGGCCGAGGACTTGGTCGAAAACAATGTCAGATTTCGACCATCGAAAAAACCGGACAAGGAGTTTATTCTTGATCACAGCGCGTCCACGGAGGGGCCCGTCGCCAGGATCGTGCAGTCATCGGCGTTGGAGACGATCGAGACACCCTCTGGTGGAGCGAGGAGCCTCGATATGTAGTAATTAAACTACAGCGGGGATAGGACACCACCCTGTGGCACCCCTTATTTGATTATACGTGGTTTTGATCGTTCGCCTTTGAATTCAACCGATGACTGCCGACCACTCAGATAATTGGCGGTCCAACGCTTTAGACAGGGGGAAGAGATGAGTATTCCAGGCCGTTAATGAGTTGCCAATAGTTGACCGTATCCAAGGCTTTCGTATCACAGTCCTGTCATTTGGGAGATGTTGGTTGAGACCGACACCTATCTTAGTGGTAATGGCGTTAAGCGCGGTGGTCGTGCTATGCATTTTACGGAATACATGCTGGTGCTCGGCGAGTCGCAGGTTAGCGGTGTAGTAAGGGAGCAGGACTTTCTCCAAGATCTTCACTACGGTCGATAAGACTCCTCCTCGTTAGCTGGCTTGCCAGGCTTTAGTAGTGGCACCACCCTTGCCTGCCTCCGTTTTTCTGGAATGAAAAAGATGGTCATGGACAGATTGAAGACAGTTGTGAGGTACCTCACTCCCTCATCACCGAGATGTTTTAGCATCAGCATGGATATACCGTCGGGGCCGATCGATGTGAAGCCTTTAGACCCCCCGTATGGCCTCCTGAACCTCTGTGGTGGTGATAGCAATGGGCGCTTGGCTATTTTTATGTTTGTGGGCTTCCCTGGTGGCTCGTCTAATTTCCTTGTCAACCGGAGGATGCAGTACAAATTGCCGGCAGAAAGCGCTCTCGCATCTAATCGGTTTCGACTGTACCTTTTCGCCAAAGGTGATGGATATTTTGTCGTTAGTTTTGGTCGGATTTGACAAGGATTTAACAGTGCACCATAATTTGCCAACACCAGCAGAGAGGTTGCAGGACATAAGGTTCTCCTCCCATTTAGCGCGTCTGTGGTGTTCTTTGTTAGTCAAGCGGCAACTAGTAAAAAAACTAAAGATAATATGGTATTTATTGCTAATAGTTTTGCCTATACCTCAGAAAGAGTATGTGAATTTTTGCATTAATTTAAGACCAAAGGGGAAACTGCGCATACTACAAAGCAGTTTTGGCACAAAAAATTTATTTAAAAAAAATCTTTCAAATGCCTAAATTGGAGAATAATTTCTTTTAAGGATTCCGATACAAATATGGATGTGTCAGGTCGATGTTGAAAGGGAAAAGATGGCAGATTGTGAGCATGGTTTAGTATAACATCCAATTGGAATTCTAATTTAAAAAACGTCTGGTAGAAAACATCAGTATGATGTTGTTAGATAGCTTTATTCATACAACAATATCTGCTAAAATAATATTTATTATGGTCAACATGTGATGCATTTTTTTAGACTGGATGGTTAGCTATCGATAGATGTCAAAAAAAGCAGTCGTGAACGAATTTAATTCTTCAATAAACAGCGTTACATTAAAAAACTAATTCTTGATTCAGTCTTTTTCAACATATCTCGCACGTGCAAAGCAACTGATAAAAAGAGGAAAACAAAATATGTGTTGCCTTTTAGAGTATTTAATGACCTCTTCAATGAATCTAATTCTTAAAGCGTGTGACATCCACGTCAAAAGACACAATAATTTCAAAGTACATATTGCAATCAAAAAGAAAGAAAATAAAAATAACTACCATTTCTAGATTGTTTGAGTTAGAGAGACATAAAAGATCTCACTTGTCATGAATTGAGCCATAGAAAATTACCTCGAAGCCTTAAATGTTGCTAGCAAAACGTTCTATGTAAATAATAAAGAAACTACTCTGTATAGGAACTACTTGCGAAATTTAAATTTTACAATTTCAATCTCAGTTTCCATGAAAAATATAAGAGTTAGGTAAAAACAAGTTTGATATTTGAAATCACCATACTCTACCTAGAAACGAATTTTCATTCAAATGCGCGCATTATTCTATTTTTGCCCGCTTTTTATGTGGAGACAAAGGACTGTGCGTTGTCCCTTTTATTTTTAAAACCGTTGTATTTGTATCTTTTTTCACTCTTTTGTATTAAATTAAATATATATCTTTTCATTCAGTGGCTTACGCGCAGATTGATTGGCACGATTTTGTTGTCGTGGAAACAGTAGACTATCAGCATTTTGAGACAGGCAATTTCCCACCACCTACTACACCAGAAGAAGTTGGAGCACGTGTTCTAATGGAGGAACGTTTGTTGGAAGAAGATGGTGATGTGGAAATGCAGATTGAATCAGATGAAGAGGATGCTAAAGACGAGCAGCCAGTGGTTAAATTGTCACAAATGGAAAATCGCACTGGGATACAAATGAAAATCACGTCATATAATCAGCAGTCATTACATGCAAAGAACGATAATACACAAGTTCAAGACATGGACGAAGCTTCTAGTGATGAGGAAACAATCTCAAATGCAAAAATTCAACCGCCAGTAGCGCCGCTCTTGCCACCGACACATGATCAAGTCGTTGTTAAGAAATATGATCCCAAAGCAACTCAGCAGAAGCAGCCAAAATCATCTTCTAGCGATGAATATCTAATTTCCCCGATAACAGGTGAAAAGATACCGGCCTCCAAAGTGGCTGAGCATATGCGTATTGGTTTATTGGATCCACGATGGGTGGAGCAACGTGATAAGCATACTGTTGAAAAAATTAATCAGGATACTGTATATGCTGGAGGTACCGCTATTGAAGCCAGTTTAAAGCAACTAGCAGAACGCCGTACAGATATTTTCGGAGTGGGTGACGAGGAGACAGTTATCGGTAAGAAATTAGGAGAAGAAGAAAAAAAAAAGGATGACAGGGTCACGTGGGATGGTCATACATCAAGCGTGGAAGCAGCAACGCGAGCTGCGCGAGCAAATATAACATTAGAGGATCAGATTCATCAAATACATAAGGTAGGTACATGCTAACGTTAAGCAAAAACACGACTTTTAAAGCATCGAAAAATAAGACCTTTAATATTATGTTGTGCATAATACAAAGTGTGTGGTACCTTCGCACACTGCAGAAATAGGGTGAGCTTGTAAGTAACCGCTGCCTTGGAAATCGTGCAACCGGGGTTGTGCCCTAGGCCAAGGACCAGCTTTGAAAAGGCAAAGCCTCGGATGTAAACTGTCTCGTCTGATGACGACCATAGAAAACGGGTTAAGGACTATGGGCCCTTAATAAGAAAGGTGCCGATGCTCCGTTAGTTGACGTAAGACAAAGGCGGCGGTGTACATGATTTTCGTGTCCACTAGTGTTTCTCAACTCAATAGGAATGGCGTTAAATTTGGAGCCTACGCGGACGCCGTAGTGCTACTAGCATCGGGTCTGGGCCCTTATGTGATCAGTGGCATCATGAACGGAACACTCAGGAAGCTGAGCAGACGGGCGGAGACCACTGGGGTCAACGTCAATGCCTCAAAGACAGGGCTATTCACTATTGGAAGAAAATACCAAGTTTCAATCTACCTTCTCTTAATGGTCAACAGTTACAACCTCCTGATAGTGCGAAATACCTAGGCGTCCTAATACACCTAAGTTGAATTGGAAGCCTAATATAGAACACAGGGTCAAACAGGCATACGGAGTTATGTATACATATGTATGCATGTATGTAGCTATTGAGCCCATATATCACAGCATGGGTGTACAAAGCAGTTATTCGGCCGATCTTAGCCTACCGAGCAATAGTGTGGTGGAAGGCAGTCGAGGTTAACTACATTAGCAAAATGCTAAGGGTGCACTTAGTCTTCCGGAGTTGGGACTCTGGAAAGCGCGCACATACGGGCACAGCCGTATTATGCTGAATACTAATGACTCCTATATCAAAACCAGACGGACTACATCTGTCTCAGGACAGTTTTTGTCACGAACTTTAAGGTTATATTACCTTCCAGAAAAGACTGGAAAGACGTGGAGTTCACTCAGAAACTCGACATTTCAGTATTCACTGACGGATCTAAAATGGCCTATGGAGTAGGAGCGGGCATTTTCACAACACTTTCGGACTTCTCCCTTTCTATGCGTGTGCCAGACTCAGCTAGTGTATTTCAATCAGAAATAGCAATTTTCTCCGACACCCAGGCGGCTCTTCGGACACTCGGGTCAGCAACGATTACATCGAGCCTGCTTGGTGAGTGCAGGGAGTGGACCATGAACCTGGCAAGCCGACATATCGTTTCTCTAATATGGGTGCCAGGGTATCGAAGCATACAGAGAAACGAGACTGCCGATGAGCTGGAACGGCGTGGATCGGCTCTTGATGTCTCAGAGGCGAAGGAGGTCCTTGCACCCCTGGGCCTCCTGAAGGGTCGAATTTCTCAGCACTGGCTAAGGATAGTGTTTGCAGTCCTGCAAAGTGTCAAGCAGTCTGTGGCACTCCTACAACGAAACACTATCCTCGACCCTTCTGAGGGTGAATAGAAGAGACCTTTTCAGATTAGCTTCGGTGCTCACTGGGCATTGGACTATCGGGGCATACGCGGCTCGAATGGATCTGAAGCACAATGCCACGTGCCGTAGTTGCAACCTTCCGGGGGCGGAAGAGGCGGTGGAGCACCTGCTCTGCGTTTGTCCAGCGCACTGCCGGAGTCGAATAAAATTTCTAGTTCATGCACTCTAGTTTTGAACCAGAAATTATTCTCACTAGTTGCTGACTTCCCCACAGGTTCGGCAACAGGTGGAGCTTGTGCCTGAATGTCGGGACTGAGCGAGAGCTGACAAAGGATTTTAACTCTGTGTGGATGAGGTTGACGGTTGCACCTTTGGATCAACCAGCGAAAATATGTGATGTCATAGTGCTCACGGGGATGTCTCCTTATTCTCCTGGGAGTCGGATTTTCTTCAAGCAAGTGCCTGTTCGGGTGTTGCGGTTTGTAATAGTGGAATAAGAATTGCCTGGTTAGCTCTTTAACACCGAGAATTTTTGCCTCACTGTTGAGCTGGTGTTCCGATGACATAAGGAGACATCCCGTGGCAGTTCTGAGTGCGGTGCTCTGACAGGCCTTATACTTCCTCCAATTTGTGTTCGATAGCCCCGGTTGGACCGGCTGGCCAATTGGCTTGTACTTTGCCAGAAACGTTTCTTTATTTTTTCCCCAAGTACTGCCAGCAAGTGGCTTGAGGAATTTGTTGCGGCCTTGTACTTTGGTAGCGGCCCTACCCAATCCGACCCAACACAACGCCAAGGTCGCCATTACCTTTGGTAGCAGTGTAAAGTCGTACCCCAAGCTATGCGCGAGCTCTTTTTGCCGACAGTTTATAATGCATTCACCGGCTGACAGGGCCAAGAGACGAGCCATCCGTCGGGCGCATAAAGACAGACACATCACAGCGCCCATGGCTGTTACCGCCGTCACCGTCGTCAAGGTCAAGGAAGCCAGTTTGATTGGACCCGACAGCATTGCCATGCAGATGTTAAAATACCATGGCCACGAGGGAAAGAGTTATTTAGCGGCTCTTTTCAACCTCTTGCTAACAACCTTCATCATTCCTGAGATATGAAAACAGCCGACTGTGGTTCCACTTCTAAAACCTGGGGAGCCGGCGAATCAAGGAAATCACAATCCTATGAAATGCTCTATCGCACGCCTTTGTATATATGCAATTAACTTGCGAGGCAACCGAACACGTTCAGGTGTAAAAATCATACCATTAAATTGGATACTGTCGAGCACCCAGATATGAATACATGCTGGTATGGGCTGATTAAAGACTTGACTTTTGAGAAGTCTGATAGTTTTGAATTTGGCCTGTAATTACGAGCATTGCTTTCACTACCATTTTTGAAAGTGGCGTAATTGTTGTAACCCGAAGAAAGGTATTTGTTGAAAGTCAAAGCGTAGGGTATGCCAACTGGTCAGACCTTAAGTAAAAGAGCTGACATGCCATCCGCGTTTGATGTTCACGAGAGCTTGAGAGAAATAATCGCAATTGAAACTTCATTAGAAGAGATATACAAAGCCCCTAGATTTACAGAAGGGGGGTATTTCATATGAAAAAACATGTCTTCCATCACAAAATTAGACATAAAAAATTTCGCGAACAGATTAGCGGCCTCAACATGGGTATAAGCCGATTTGCTGTCTAAAAATATTTAGCCAGGTACACTAGAACCAACCTTTTTCGATTTTACAAAGTTTTATAAAGATTACTGGTTTACTTTAACTAGAGTTCGCCCAGTGGTTGAAATTCAACCAATAAACTTTATTTTATTTTATTTTTTTGCTGTAGGTTTGTTTTATCCGCCTTTTTTTCTTCCTTTCTATGTCGTTCCTTTCCTCTAACATATTTTTATTTTCCTTGATTTCTTTTTTTACTCTCTTATTTTATTTTTTACTTTCCTCAAACTTCTTTTCTTTTCCCTTCCTTTCCCTTTATTTTCTTTCTTTCCCCTTCGTTTTATTACCTTTCCTTTAATTCCCTTTCCCTTCCCTTCCTTTCATTTCCTTACCATTCCTTTCTTTCCTTTAATTTTCCTTCCTTTCCTATCCTTTCCATTCCCTTTCCTTTCCTTTTCCTTTTCTTTCCTTTAATTTTCCTTTTCCTTTTCTTTCCTTTAATTTTCCTTCCTTTCAATTCTTTTCCTTTCCTCTATTTTCCTTTAATTTTCTTCGGTGTTTAATACTCTTTATGAGTAATCATTTATTTTATTTTTGTAAACCCTGTTTGTAGGTATCAGCAATGAATTTTACATATTTGTTCATTTTTTACATTGCTTGTTTAATGCATCCAACAAAGCAACTTTTCGTGCTCTCAGGAGAGCAGCTGACACTGGGCATCGTAGCCAGTAATCAATACAATAACAACTAAAGCAAAAATGCATGACAGAACAGAGTATCTATAGTGCGAATACTTATTTTTCATTGGTCCACTACCAACTCTTCGCACTCACAGTGAGAGCCGACCACACGAATAACACAAAAACATGCATGGCAAGTCTACTCACACTACTACGGCTCTTAATTTTTTCCTACAAAGCAACTCCTCGGCCATGCTCACGATTCAGCATAGTACACAAAAAGCAAGTACACACACACACAGCGTGTCTATAGTGTGAATAAGTAAATGTGTAGTGGTGTAACTTTTATGTAAAATTTTTTATATTAAAATGATTTTTAAAATTTTTTATTTACGGATAAAAGTACACCTCAAAATTTCCTATCTATACATATATAATTTGTATACCTTAGAATTATAGTTTAGCAGAAAACGGTTCTACATTGCATTCATCTTGTCTATTTATATATAAGATATTCTGCTCTGTAACCCTAATATATTTTGTGCAAAGGTTATTTAATGGCTTAAATTCCTTGTGATGTCGAAATTTTACAAAGAATGATTGGATTCTAGTTAATTTTAACTTTTTAATTGTTTCGTTTATAAAGTTTTTTAAATTTATTAAGGCTATATTATACCAAGGCGACTTTTAAGATCGCCTTCCTTTTGAAGGTATGTAGTTGCAACAGAATTCAGTTAGCTTCGATTTAAAAGTTGAATAGCAACTGTGAATATCCAAGAGCCAAAGAAACGGACTTATTTAGACTTGGAAAATCACAAGGTGCATAGTTGAAATCATTTCTAACAACAGCCACGTTTTCCAAAAACAAAATTTTAGCTCGATTTCCAAAGGCACATGGTGCATACTAGCGTCAGAAATCGTCGAACTGTATTTGTATGCACAAAAATCAACATTATCACTGGCATAAGATGTAATAATCTATTAAAATCATTAAAAATACAATTTATTTAGACTAAGGAAATTTTCAATACAGTAAGACTCGATCAGTGGTAATGTTACTTGGAAAGGGACATGTGTTGGCAGACTTTCTTCAACCATTTTATGTCAGTGAGGTTGAAATCACTCAAAACACATAGATGGTCAGTTTTTAGATCAAGGGATAGCGTAATTACACTATCCACGTGAGCTTTGTATAACTGAAAGTTACTGTTAGGTGGAATATAGAAAGCTATATAATTTCATTTCTTTAATTCGAACGCGCACTTGATCGAGCAAAGAAACATCATTACCATAGATGCACGGAATTTACGTGTAACTGCAATTAGAACACCGCCTCCTCTTGAACAGCCAGTTTTCACGGAGTCCCAATCCTTACGAAACCCATTGTACAGATTTGGATCGAAAAACTCACTATCGTATAAGTCAGACTTTAGCCAGGTCTCGACAATTACAATCACATAATAATCCCCTTGGGAACTAAATTCAAAAATTTTATTCGATTTTGATCTTAGTCCGGAGATATTTTGATCGTAAATATTTAGTTCAGCACTAGATTCAAAAGAATTATTTCCATCGATAGCCGTTAGGACTTTTTTGTTTGATCTCCCCGTTTGCGAATAAAATTAAATGGTTTGTTCTCACTTTCATAGGCCAAATTTACGAATTAAGTATACTAGGGAAATCGCAAGGTAGAACACCCAACTTGAAATTTACACGTGTATGATTCTCTACTGGGTTTTCTTTTTTGATCAATGCATAGCAACCCTGTGAAAAATCGTGGGACTGCTCTCTTTATAGAGAGTGATCTGGGATCAACATCTTTCGTCTACAGTCTGCTACAATTGGTCCCAACTATAAGTCGATTTTAATTTCTGTAGCCTACTTTAAGGTGTTGAAAATAAACTTGTCTGACCGTACTCGGAGGGGAGAACAAAGACAATCAAAGGACATGCTCAAACAAAAGGAATCACTTGAACCCATGTAAAGAGATCAAAACTGGCATTGGTCGCATGCTCCTTTGCGACTGATCCCCGATTCATCCTAGACTAATCAATTTTTTTGCACGGTTGAGACTCATAATTTTTGGCAGTGGCTGGTTTACATCCAAAAACCACCAGAGACGCCGTTATGAAATTCGTATGTAAAACCAACCCTTGATTCCGGAAATCGAGGTTATTTTTGATTATATGGTAACGTTTTTGAGATATTTACGATTTTCCGTTATTCAAAATAAAAGATGGCTCCACTTAAGCATGTATATCTCGTGCACAAATTTGGCAATTCCAAAACGGTTTAAAAAAAATTAAATTTGGTGTAAACAGTGTATACACGACTTTCCGCTGGGCCTTGTAGTTTCTGAGAAAAAGATTAATCATTACGGATTAAAATTTTTTTTTTATTGATAAATAAAGAAAGCGGACTTCACGAGGGAGGATCTCAAAAACGTTTTTCTTCAGCGTTAAGCTCCGTTTTATTAGTAAAAAAAATAAGCTCTTATTCAAAAAAGTCGATGGAATGATACAAAAGTTCTAAACGATCAAATATATATAGCCATATAATAAGTACCCTACAAGTATTAGTATGTACATATGATACGATAACAGGTGGGGTGCAATAAAACCATATGACCCTATTTCTCAACATATTGAGAAATAAGGCCATTTTAATCAATATGGCTCGCCCCTTCGGGTTACGGTTTTTGAATATGCCCGAGGTAGGTATACCGGTCGTAAGAGGAGACTAATATGCACAAGAGTAATGACGTGCAACTCGATGGTTGATACACGGATATGATGCCTCTCATCTCTCATTACCCATCTTATCCTTCCTTACGGAAGGAGGGGTGACATGACCTAGAAGGTTGCACTTGTCATAAATCGCTACCACGACAGTCGGGCAGTACCGGAGCGTACCGGGTTCAAATCCGGCCAAGCACTGTTAATTCGACAACACTCCCCAAAACCTTCGGGGAGTTTTTTTGTCGTTACCACCACAACAATAACAACAACAATCAATATGGCTTTTTTTCCACAATAAATAAATGATATAAAACCATTATGGCATTATTGCACTTTTGGTAATATCACGTGTGATGTCTATGTATGGCATGACATCTCAGTGACATCGCATTAATCAAACGAGCGATTTTTTTCAGTAAATTTCCATCAAACGAGGAAAAATTTAGTTTGCGTATGGAAATACCGCACACTCTATCAGAAACAGTCACAATTCAAATAAACTTTTACGGCACAAATCGCTTCCCAATAATTGCATTCGATTTTTTCTTAATAATAACCATATTTAGCTTGGTTTTGTGAAATGACAGCGCTAACCTGAAGCGTTTAACAAAAAGTTTTTCAGATTTTGAAATGTGGCTGTTTCTGATTTAGTGTGCGATGTGATTATATGGCTTTGTTTCTCAAATTTCTGTAGCTCTATTTCACATCATCACAATCATCGACACAGTCAAACTGAAGAGAGCTGGCATAAACATTAGCACGACCACTGTAACTGTCAACACATATGGTGTCAGCAGGGTGTTGGGAAATAAGGCCATATGGCTTTATTGCACCCCGCCTATTTAGATTAGGGCAGTAGTCACCCATCATTGCGACATCCCAGAATACCTGATACCGACTCTCAATTAATTTCATTTGCTGATGAAACCTTTCGCCATGCTCGTCACTTTCGTCGCCAAGATTTTGCGAAAAAAAAAATAAAATAGGAGTGTAGAAAAATAATTTTTCAAGACATAGTTATTTACGCCTGACGAGAAAATAGAAAAATGTGAATTAGATAAATAAGTGATAATTTTGTATGTAATTCTCTTAATTAGGTTTTTTCACTATCATCCCGTAGTTAGGACTTTTGCGTTTGGCTAAAATGGAAGCGACCTTTTCAATGGAATCCCATGCTGCTGCCTCAACTGGTGAAAATAGTTTTTTGAATTGCTTATTGTTAAGCATCTTTTTTATTTGCGTTCTTTGTCCAAAGCCTTAACAAAGTTTTTGATGGGGTTAGAGTAGGTTGCTAGGGCTGTGCTGAAACACTAAGGTAACAGCCCGACACTTAGGCCACCAGTGGACTACTTGTGATACCCTTTACGCTATATATCCCCTTCTATGCCTAAAGCGAAGGGTCGACCCACTTCGTAGAGTCAATAAATTTCGCTAACCCTTATCCTCCATTCTTGATACCATGGTGAGGTCGTAGAGAAACAGTTCACCTAGAATAGCCAACCGTCGCACAGTGGCGCCTTTTGAGTTGTTTCTTTGCAAAAATCATAACTTTAAATGCAATTGAAATTTTAAATGCAAATGAAAGCTAATTATTTGAAGTTTTATTGTGTGAAAGCTCAGAATGTCACAGATACAGGGTGCTTCTAAAAAATTCGTCAAAGTCGAAAATTTTTAGAAAAATGCAAAAACAAAATGTTTTTAGTAAAAAAAAAAAAATTAAAATGAGATTTGTCTTATAATGACGTATCTAAGCATTAAATAAGATAAAGTAATGATTTTGATAAGATGGCGTGGCACTGCCCACTTATGACAAAAAGTTGTATCTAAGTAGTCACGTTATCAATAACTACCAAAATCGATAGACGTATTGTTTCTTTTAAATGGCAATACTCTTATAAAACCCAAATGTCCGTTTTTGGTGCCACAATAACAAGGTGCTTCAAAATTCATCGTACAATTTTACGTTTTTTTTTTTTTTTGAATTTACAAGGCAAGTATGTATTTTATTAATAACTAAAAGTTATTGAAAGTGGTTCAATGAAATTTTATTTGAGCTAAAGATTAAACAGCCAACGAATTTTGGAAGAGGGGAGTGGCACTGCGTATTTATGCTAAAAAGTTTGATCTTAATAACCGCTTTACCAATTTGTACCAAACTCGATAGACGTATTGATTTCTATAAACATTTAATACTCGTTTGAAGGCGAAATGCCTATGCTTTAAAATAAATTTGATAAACTTTAGAGAAATGCAATAACGAAAAGTATGTATTTATAAATTACTAAATTAACTAATTCTTTTATTTGAAGTAAAAAACTAACTTGTACATAGATATCTTATTTTTCAATAAAGTAACAAAATTGATTAGTAAATCTCTTTTTCATTGTTGTGATAAGAAGTGAGAAACTTATTTTATCTTAACATAGTCATCGTCACTGGAACATATATCTAACAAAGCAACCATTTCTGAGCTATACGCATCTGTAAGATCTTTTTGTGTTCTTACATACCTCATAGATAATATGACTGGATCAGAAGAGATAGCTAACATGTTGAAAAGGTCTTCGTTTTGTCTAACTCGTGATACTTTGCAGGTGTTCATACATCTATATGTTTTGTACTCCTTGTTCTTAGATTCTTGAGCTTCTTCAGACAATTCTCCTAATGGTAGGCACTGGTACTCTATTAAATCTTTTCCATGTGCTAAAATTTTATGTACCGTTGGTGTAAGTTTCTTCTCAGGATACTTTTGATGCCGCAAAGCTGGATGCTGGTTCATGGCAGTTTAAAATATTTAAAATTACAACCAATCTTTTCACAATATCTCTATCAACTCCTGTTATGCGAGTAGTCACTTCATCGTTTTCAAAAAATCTTCTTGAGGAGTTACCATCATTTGTATTTCCGTATCCATACTTGGGACAGTCAACTCTAAGGCCAATCTCTTTATAGAATGCATCCTGAATTATTTTTTTTCTCCTGTTTTGTTTCTCCTTACATGTTGTATTGTCGTCGAAAACTTCTCCTTGTTGTGGTAGTGTATAAGCCAGCTTCAAAACAAATTCCATACATCTTATCCTAGCATGCAAAGGAGATAACTATTCCATACTCATAATTTAGATCGTCAGTTATTGAATCGTCAAGATTTCCAAAGTCCTTTTGGCTCTTCTTACAAATTGGACATTTCATTGTAGATGTCGTATTTGTTATTAAGTTCAAAACTTTTCCATCGACCATTGTTAGAAGAAAATCATGCTTTATTGTAATGACATTCCCGTCTTCAATTTCTATTATTGTTGGTTCTAATTTGGCAATTTGATTTTTTATATCACTCACTGTAGCTTTTATGAGTTCCGAACACTCCTTCTCGTATTTAAATAATATCGGGCGGCACAATATAGTTGATGACGGACGTGGATTTTCCCAATATTCTGAAGCTTCATCTTTTAGTCGTAATGGAACAATAGAAGCCATAAACATATTACTATCTGTAATTGTTTCATCGTCTACATTTATTCTTTGTTTATATGCGCTTTGTCCTGATGATCCATCACAGCCCCTCTTAGTTATCAATTCTAGCTCCTTTGGCAGTGATTTCAACTTTTCTTCAGTAAAACTTTGAAGGAGTCGTGTAGACGTATGATCGATTAGGTTTTGAAGCTCAATTTCAGCTGATACTTCGGTTATTTTGGGACTTAGGGGAACTGCTTCTTTCTTGGCTTGAGTAATTTTTTTGTATCCAGGTAAAATATCGGCATTACGTTGCAATAATGACTTACGCAATATAATATATTTTTTCTTCGTTAAACCGAGATCTATAAACAGCGCCAAAGCTTCTTCGGGAGTGTATTACCTAGGTAGCGCATTTGGTGGTGTGGGAATGCTGTTTTTGATCCTCATCAGTCGCACTGGACTGTTATATGAGACTTCACGTTTTCTTCGTCTTTTTTATATTTAATAGCCAGTGCTTCTGAAAGATGAGTCGTGGCCAAAGCTTTTGTGGTATCAGACAGCTTCAGCACTCTACTCTGGGTTTTGTTCGTCTCGCTCTAGTTGGATTGGTTGACGTGCTAGGCGTTTCTTCGTCCAAAAAAGTTTTGTCAGCTAGCCACTTTTCATGCTTACTTAGAAATTTTGAATTGTTACCATAGACGTCCTTCCATTTTCTTTCTATCATAATGTATTGTAAACCAATTTTTTCTTCCAGGCCTTCCTTTTCTTTAATGCTTGTTTCACTCGCTAATTCTCTTATAATAGCCTCAACGAAGTCTCGTCTTGACTTTGTAGATTTAAACACCGCAAATAGTTTCGAGTTTTCTAAATAGATACATATTAGAATTGGCTAAATATTAAACTGTGAACTATATTTAAAAATACTATTCACTTTATTTAAGTAAATAGAATACTAAGTTCCTTAATCCCCAAAAGACGAATGATAATGTGCATTGTATGATGGATAGCTTTATATACCTACTCAAATTATTAAAATGAATTTCAGGTATACAATTCGTAACTAAAAAAAATGTATGTTGTTAACAAGTTCCAATAACAAAAACGACCTTACGGCCGTACTGAATTATATATACCTGCTCAGGCGCGTATTTATGCACAAGGTTGTTTAACTTTATTTGATGTAAAAAGTGAAGTTGCAGCTGGACGCAGGTAGACTGTATGAATTTAGGTAACTGAATATTTCACAAATAACTACTGTTAATTTGACGGAGCACACATTTTAACATTTTTTTTTCCATCAAAGTTTTAAAAAGGGCCTAAAAATAGGCATTTCGAAAAACAGGTATATCCGCCAACTTTTAACAAAAAAAAACAATTTTTTTTTGTTTCAATCCTAAATTAAATTGTCTTTAATTGCTATACAAGAAAACGACAACCGGCCGCCTTATTTACCCACAAAACCATTTTAAATACAACGAAAAAAAGAAAAATTTCAAATTTTTCCCAATGTTGAAAATTGGTCAACTTTGAGCGACTCTACCTGGTAAACTATAATTGTCTGTGAAAAAACAGTTGTATATTCTTGATCACTGGAAAATTCTCTATTAGAAACATGTATTAGATTTAGCGAACGCTTTCATGATTTTTTTGATTTTTGCCATGCTTTAACGGCAGAGGCGCCACTGTGCGTCGTCTGCTGAGTGCTGGACATTGACAAAGCGGATGCTGGACGCTCTCTTCCTCTTCGGTATATTTGCAACTGCGACAGTTATAATGAGACGTTACTCCCATTCTAGCGCCGTGAGTGCCTGTTAAAAAGTGCCCCGTTAGAACCCTTATTAGCGATGGTAAGCGCGATTTGTGTAGAGTCAGAAGTGCTTTTGTATGCCCCTTATTATATGAAGGCGAAGTTAGCCTTATTGTCTCGCACGACGAAAGGGCTGACCATATCCCATTGGCCTTTCTTATGAAAGTGGCCATGGGTATCCCGGTAGATATGGGCGGTAGTACCTCTCCTGGCCAGCTCGTCTGCTCTGCAGTTGCCTTCAATATCCCTGTGTCTAGGTACTCATATAAGGCTGATACTGAAGTGCTCAGCCATCTCGTTAAGAGATCTGCGGCATTCAGTGATCACCTTTGTGTTGTCGACGAATGAGTCCAATGCCTTCAGTAATGCCTAGCTGTTTGAGAAGAAAAAAAACCCGTTTGCCATCCTTAGGCATTTTGAGAAGAAAAAAACCCGTTTGCCATCCTTAGGCATAGACACCAATGGTTCACAGCTCTGCCAGTATTTCCGCTTAGTACACGCTACAATTATCAGGAAGGCGGGAAGAGACTTTGTCTATTACTCCATTCTTGTCGTTCAGGTATGTCCACTACATAATTCTAAACAAATACATTCCTTGACGGACAGTAGTCATTGCGTGATGGTATTGGAACTGGGGCCTTAGTGCTGAAAATTGTGTGTGCCCACTAGCTCCATTTAACCAGACACCTGTTTCCCTTATGTGTAGAGCAGCTATGACAGGTCAAGAGGTGGTAGATATAGCATTGTGTTGAGTCCTTCCGTCGGAGTAGAACAAAACAGAGCTCCGAACTCCTTAGGACTTTTTGTAGCATTTTTGGTAGTAATTTTTCGCTAGTGCAGGTCACCAGACAAAGAGACGCCGATGCTTATTATGTTTTCACTCCAGAGTAGCTTCCTGTCTAGAAAGACTCCTAAATACTTGACTTTATCGCTGAACTTTAAAAACGTGCCTCCAATTTTTGGTTGTTGTTGTTGTTATTAACAGTGCTTCGCCGGCACGATCACTCTGTACGGTGCGCCAGAAACGATCCTTACCTCGAAGTCGGAGTACAGTATATTTGGCTTTACTTTATAAGAATGTACGTTAAATAAATTGATATCACGCAAAAAAAAATCATCGCCCGAGCCGTTTTTAAGAAAATTGCGAAATAATCGCGTTTTTTGCACTGTCTCGGAAAACTACATTTTCTTCCAGATTTTGGAAAGTCATATATTTTGAAAGAGGATCTAAAACTTCATCCCGCACATGTTTTACGTTTACTATATCATGTCACTTACTCTTGTAAAATGCAATTGAAAATACATTTTTTGTTACTTATACGCCCCGTGGTGCTAAAGAAAATCAAAAAGAAGAAGAACAAATTTTTCGAGTACGCAGTTTTATAGAACGGTTAGTTTATGCACCGTTAGAACCGTTGATTTTTGGCGATTTTTTTTTGTAGGTGACTTGGTTTTATTTCCATTAAAATAGGTTAACAAAATCAAGTAAGTAGTAGAACATGAAAGCCACAACATTTATCCTTATCACCCAAGGACGTTCTGCTATCCCCCCTTTCCTGCTGATTATTAGCATCTGATTTTTTTGCATTACTTTTTCAGAAAATCTACTTTTCGGTAATTTTTGTACCTCCATATGTCGTCACGTAAATGCGATATGAGTATTTACGGAAGAAAATATGATAGCCCAAACATTTTTCTTTAATGGCCAATGTCGAAAAATTATGCGTCAATTACTAAAGAGAAGTGAGGTAGCTTTAGGTAGATAGACCATATGCAATTCTTCCCAATAAAAATTCACAAGTAGAAATTTTTTTATTTTTATTTAAAACTAAAAAGGTTTTGAAATGGCTAAATAAAAACCTAGTTGATAATGCAATCAATTAAATACGCAAACTGTTGTATACGTAAGTCGCTCTTTGCAGCTTTTCGAAATATAACGGGTGATTGCTTGCAACTTTGTGATGCTCCCAAGCTTTCTGAAAGTCATGATGTACTGACTCCATGGCTTGCTCACTGAAGAATCCTAGACCCATTTCTTTTAATTTGCAAAACTGTTCGACATGACAGAATAATACGTGAAGTTTCGGAGTAATAGGGATTTCTAGAAACAAGTAACTTGTTTTAAAAGATTTTAAGCAAAACGTGTAATTCGAGTCTAAATTGCTTCCAAAGCATGAGTGGACGACTTCTTTGAAGGTGGCAATGTTGCGGTACGAACGGAGAATGTCGACATTATTCAAAAGTTGTTTGTATGAGTTTCCTTTAAAGGCTGGACTCCTATGAGTCATTTCGCGCATTTCTTCATTACCTATAAAACATTTTAATTTAATTTTAATTATCCTATTTCTCTTGGAAACTGTTAAATTATTTGTCATAATAACAATACATACCTAGTTTCTACGTATACATAAAACGCTTCAGTTCAATTCGGTATATTTCGAAACACATTTATAAACGAATTTTCAAACCGACTTGAAAACTTTTTGCGTTTTACTTCATGTGTTGGTTGAGTCTACTGGGGAATTCGTCGTCAGAAATTCGTTTTTAAATACATAATTCGATTTTATGTTCGTATAAACTAGGTAACAAATTATAATAACTTACATTGTTATGTTTATCATATCAGGTATCAGTCTTCAAAATTCTGAACACATCAGTAGCAGCCAGTAAATTTAGGGTGTGGGTGGCACATCTTATATGTCGCGGGAATGTATTTCCGCCAAAATTGGTGGACAAGTCTTCCAATTGCATCTCTTATAAATCTTCAACGTCGTTCTTGCCATTAGCGTCGAGAAACATTAAAGGTGTATTAACACCAAAATCCTTAAATGCTGTGACGAAAGTTGACCCATTATCAGTAACGGTTGCAACAATTTTATTTAGTGTGAGAGCGTAGGTAGTATGAATTTCAATTATTGCATCATGTATACGGTCGAATGTGTGTGATTCGAAAAATCTCTTACATGCCAAAGCAACAGATTTTCTTTGGAGAGAGTCATCTAGCCAATGACATGTATAGCCAAAAAAAACTTCTATGCTTAGTTGACCACACATCTGCTGTAGTGCAAACAAATTCACAATCACTCAATTCCATTTTTAACTTGTCAATCATGGATGTGTATGTGGTATTTACTAATGATGTTGCCGTTGGTCTACTCATTAATTTTAATTTTGGATTTGCACACTTAATCAACTGCTTAAAAGTTTTTTTCTCCACAACAGATATTGGTAACATAAGATCCGCACTATTGGAAATAGTTAATTTATTAAAAACATCTTGTTTGCTGCCGTGTGCTGTGTCTCTAATTTTGCTTCTTTATATTCTTTAAAAACTTCTACATGTTTTAATCGTAAGTGACGAATGAAGTTCCCCACCCCATTTCTTTTGCGGTGAAAGTCAGTTTTGTTCAACTAAAGGGTGTTTTTTTTAGGGGTATAGAACTTCGAATTGAAATAAAATACAAGAAAATCGTTTTAAGGTCCATCAATTTGGCTTTATTGGAAGGATAATTTTATGCCATTAATGTTTAAATATGATTTCGGGCATGTGGCCGCCGCGGCTGGCTCGAATAAAGCCAATTCTACAGGTCCAATTTTCAACCACTTTTTCGAGCATATGGGGCCGTATGTCGGCAATAACGCCACGAATTTTGGCTTCCAATTCCCCTAACGTTTCTGGTTTGTTGGTGTAGACGAGCGACTTCACATATCCGCAAAGAAAATAATCCAATGGTGTCAAATCACACGACCTTGGTGGCCAATTGACAGGTCCATTCCGCGAAATTATGCGCTCATCGAATGTTTCCTTCAATAAATCGATTGTGACGTGCGCTGTGTGGCATGTAGCGCCGTCTTGTTGGAACCACAACTCATCCACATTCATGCCATCCAATTCGGGAACAAAATAGTCGGTTATCATGGCTCTATACCGGTCTCCATTAACGGTAGATGCCTCTCCAGCATTATTGCGGAAGAAGTATGGCCCAATGACTCCACCAGCCCATAGAGCACACCAAACAGTCAGTTTTTGTGGATGTAATGGCGTTTCAAGGGTCTCATGTGGATTCTCTTCACTCCAAATGCGGCAATTTTGCTTGTTGACGTAGCCATTCAACCAAAAATGAGCCTCATCACTGAACAAAATTTTGCGATGAAAATCAGCATCGAAATCAATCTCATTTTCGGCCCATACACCAAAATCACGACGCATTGCATGGTCTCGCGGCTTTAATTCTTGCACAAGCTGGATCTTGTAAGGTCGCAAGCCAAGATCTTTGCGCAAAATCTTCCATAAAGTTGATGGACAAAGCTCCAATTGCTGTGCACGGTGGCGAATCGATTCATTCGGGTCCTCTTCAACACTTTGCTCTACAGCGGCAATTGTTTCTTCGGTGCGCACTGTTCGACGTCTCTGCGGATGCGTATTATCACATAGAGTAAACGTAGTGCGAAAACGATCCATGGTTAACCGAATTAATTGCTCTGATGGACGATTATGTCGACCATAAAATGGACGGAGCTCACGGTAAACTTCGCGAACTGAACCATTATTTTCGAAATAAATTTGCACGATTTGCAAGCGTTGTTCTTTTGTCAACCTGTTCATGATGAAATGGCAAACCAAACTGAACATAAATGACATTAGAGTTGCCAGATTTGACCACAAAATGCCAGTTTTATCTCTATTCGAAAAACAAACCTGTAAAAAAAACACCCTGTACATGAAAATATTCATTAGAATAAACAGTTACTATTAAAACAGCAGTTATTAAAAAATTCTCTGCGGAAACCCAAACTACTCAGTCAAATAAGATAGGAAATATCAAAATAAATTTCTTACTACCGTTTAGAAAAGCATCTTAAAAGCAAGGTGTTAAACCGATCAAAATAACGTTCCGGTTTCGGTTTTGAAAAATTAATCGTTTTTAATCGGTTACGGTTTCGGTTCCACTCCTTGCTTAAAAGTCAGTCTCATTCTTTCTAAGTGCCTTTTTTCGTCCATCAAAATGTTTGCAAAAAAAACATAAGCCATATTGACTGACTAGTTGAGTTGTAAGAGTTTTTTTATAACCTACATGCTTAATACCTTTTAAGTATTTAAATAATGTATTGCTTAAAGTGGCTATATCCACGACTTCTTCAAAATTGCCACTCGTTGTTAAACCGGTTGAAGATGGCGCGTCACTTGTTTTTGGTCTCTTACTAGTAGAAGCCTGGTCGAGCAATAAACATCTCTTTCTCCTGTTTTTGCCACTTTCAGCCTGCTCGCAAATAATCAAAAATAATAATTTAGGAAAAATGATTGGAACGGTCGAAAGTCCACTAAAATTTCCAAATACATACATATGTATATGCAAATCAATGACCATTAAAAACTTACTATGAAAGTGTCGTCAAGTGTCTATGAAAGTCGAGTCATCCGAAGAAAAGTCAACAATTGAATCACTAGACATTTTAAATTTTAATTTCATCTTTTAATACAATTTGAACAATTAACAGATCAACTTAAATTTTACAATTTAAACAATCCAACTAACACTTTTAACACTTCAAATTATAACACTTCAAAACAAAATCACGAAAACTTTTTAAGCGTATAACCAAATTTGGTTATTTATCGCTCCGTACGATTTGAGTATTCAAATTGGACTCTACAGAGTTACTTGAAAATAGAATGCTTATGCTAAAAAATTTAAATAGTTTAACAAAGAAATCAATAAATGTAACGGAGAAAGAGCGATTCCCAATCGAAGGCTGCTGAGTGATGCTTGTTGCTGTTGGGTAGCGAGGAATTGCAACGATAAAGATATGAGTGTGCATCACGACGGTCCGAAAATTACGTTTTTTATGCACGCACTTTTCCATTAGCTGATGATTCGCGGTGCATTGGCTAAAACAATGTTAACTTTTCACAAAGAGCACTAACAAGATCCATAATTAATTATTTATATAATATATTTTACAGTTTATTAAGTATTGTTTGAGTAAAAATAGTTTGCGATCATGTCTCGTATGCCACAGGTAAATTGACTTCAAATGACTCCATATGAATCCAACTGACTTCAATTGACTTCAGTGAGACTTTTTATTCAATGAATGCAATACATGAATAACCAAAAAATGAATGAAAAAAGAATTCGAAGTCACAAAATGAAGTCTGAATGGTGACTTAATTTTTGAAGTCCAAGTCAAAGAATTCAAAAAATGGCTGCAGTCATTTTACGATAAATCAAGTGAATAATTATTCACAAAAGAATGCATTCTTTGGCATCTCTGATCAGCATACGCGATCACTTGCTCCTCACCTCTGCTTCCATGAGGAGTAAAAGTTGGTTGACAGTAACCACCCCTCTATCCTCTGTCTGTGGATCACGGTATCACCTAGTTCTGTTTTAATCCGCCTATAGGTAAGCAGTTTGGTTTCAAAGGGAGGGTTTCCCCGCTTTCAGTATAAAAACCACCATGATCTCCCTCTATGGTGCTGGTACGTAATTGAGTCTTAGGCTACTTAGAAACATCTCCTTTAGCCAGGGTTTTATAAGTTCGGCAGTGTGATGTAGCTGGGCCGGGAATAATTCGTCCGGACCCGACGACTTATAGGGCTTGAAAGTGGATGAAGCCGAGTTTAGCTTTTTATCATCTGTGATTTCTTTTACTAGCAGATCTGATTGTAACCATCCCCTAATCGCGTTTGCAGACACGCCCGTGCATGTCGGGAAGTGTTTATCCAGAAGCAGGTGTACTTGGGTTATATCCTGCAGGATATCAGATGGAAAGACGCCCGAAAGACCATCTCCAGCCTCCCTGTGTTTTGGCCCTTTTCGGTGACTTTCGGGTTGTTTACTCCGCTGATCGCTGGCGTTTTGAGTTTTCCCCACTCCCGAGCATATCAAGCCGGAAATTCGGCAGCACCAGCCTCGCCCACTGAAGATTCCGCTGAACCATCACCTAGTCTTCAGCAGAAACACCCCCTCCCTTATCGGTGAGGTGGCATTCCTGCGTAGGATCCGAGCTGCAGTAAGTTTTTCCTAGTGGTAGCCGCACTGGTGGATGGTGTCGTGTGCAGAAGTCCACGCAAGTGGGGAAAGTTTCTGATCGCCATTCACCTGGGAATGGCCAGAGCGATTCTTTTGCATGCGGTTCAAGCAGCTCACTACTTCCGGGCTTTGCGCCCAAGTATCCTCTGGGTAACCACCGAACACCCGTTTGGTGGTGAGCTAAACGTGAGAAGGCGACAACCTGGTAAGGCCACTCCGACATAATCGGTTTAAGGGCTTGCTGGGGGGTTCAAACAGCAGCGTCTTATCACCATGTGGTGCGGCTGCAAGCGGTCGTCTGTCTTGGATCAAGCGGCTCGCTATACAAACGTGTAATAGAATTCAACCTCCCGTGAAACGGGTTGTGCGTTGGGTTTGGGACCCACCACATAAAACAACGTTCCAATGAAATTAAACAACAAAGCCTCGGATATGAGAACCCTAGGTGGAAGCAGAGGAAGAGGGAGACCACCACTCCGAGGGAAGGACCAAGTGGAGACCGATTTGCGATCCCGCGGTGTTTCCAATTGGCGCCAGTTGGCGCAACGAAGAAACGACTGGCGAGCTATGTTGGACGGTCAAAATCGCCCAGGCGGTTAGATGACCATTTAAAGAAGAAGAAGCCGCACTGGTGGCCTCAGTTTATTGCCGTCTATGAACAATCGCCACTCTTTGGAATCATATGGTTCGCCAAACTCTTTGAATAAACCAGGAATTCCTTTGCAGTTACAAACACTGTCTTTCTTCTTATAATGCTTGGAAAATGGTTCGTGACGAGTTCTATAACATGTTACCTAAACATCCTAAGGCACGAATTTAAATTGTTGCATTCGAGAAGCGTGCAGCTCGGCCTTTTCCTTGGATAATTCCAAATATCTTACCTAATCATTAAGTTGTGCTTGTGACAGAACGGGTGTCTCGTTTTCCGTTCCGAAATTCAGTGAAACTTGTTGCCGCGCAATCAGATACGCAGAAGACAATGAAACTGGACCCGGAACTAAAGTTGAGTGTGATACTGCCAATGTAACTAGATCCGCAACTTCCGGTAAATTTGGTAATGGCAGTGACACTGTAAATACGCTGGCATGTGTTACTTCTCTTGACTTTCGAACGCCAAGTACATTTGTAGTATATCAGTGCGTTGAATGGCAAGTGCGTTCCTTCGACTTCATTGGTTATACTAAATTTGTAAGGAATGGGGTGGTATTCCTTAAGGTTTACTCGATACTAACTGCCGGCCAGAGCCACGGATGTCTACTTGGCTTCAAAATAGTATTGAGAAGCTCGACCTTCTCGCAAAATTAAAAGAGTCCTAACTCCAACGTTGTACAATGCTCAGTATTATCTGCCAAACAGAGCCACGAATGTCTACTGTTGTCAAGGTAACGCTGAGTAATGTACGCAGTGCAAAGTAAAACACGGGAGACAATTAAGTTTGATGTACTTTATTTGCAAGTCGGTGGTCAAGTCTCTGTTTCGCTTGCTATGCTGTTCCTTTATAGGCAGAGATCATACAAAGTACATAAGTAAAAACAATAACATTGACCGTTAGGCATTGTAGAACAAAATACACAGTGGTGGTGAACAATATTATGACTGTAGCAATTGTAAAACATAACAGTCTCGTCAATATAAAATGAACGTACATAAAATAATATTTACACAGTACAATGTTAGCAAGCCAAACTAAGTAGTTAATGAATATCGTATATATGTATAAATGCAATATAATCAGCGCCGTTACATCCTCCCCCTCTGACGCATCGTCCCGATGAAGCAGTCAGCATTCAATGTGCTTTCCTTGGTCGTAATTTTCTACCAGCAGTGGAGTTGTCTTCGTTGTGCTGTAATTCGTTATCACTACTTCCTGGTTGCGTGTTGCTTGGTTTAGCTTGAGGCGTTTTACTAGGCCTCCCTCGTTTTCGGTGCGGGTAAATTGGATCCGCATTTGGGCCATCATATGGCGTTAAGTCTGATGCGTGATGTGTTGCTATGGGGTGATCATTATCAAGCGAAGAAATGACATAACATGCTATACCCTTCTTTTCCATGATTCGATATGGTCCATCTCGTCGTGTTGCAAATTTCGATGTTACACCTTCGCTAGCGTTGCTTAGGACATGTGTAGTGACCAGCACTTTGTCACCAATATTGAAGTTTGGTTGCTGTCTTCTTTTTCGGTCAACTAAGCTTTTATTTTTATCTTGCTGCTTTTCTTGTATTTCCATTGCCAATTTTAGGGTGTTGGCAAGTTTTAGCAAATGAGGCGTTATTTGTGGTACGAAGTTTTCTACTTCGACTATGGCTTTCAGGTCGTGGTGGACTTCGAGTGGGCTTCTCAGTTCTCGGCCAAACGTGAGGTGTGCTGGTGTATGGCCAGTACTTTCGCACTTTGCTGTATTCATAGCAAATCTTATTGAAGGTAAACAAGTGTCCCAAACCGTATGGTTTTTGTTGACGTATATGGACAATTGGGTTTTTAGGTCCCTATTTTTCCTCTCAACTGGATTTGCCTCCGGGTGATAAACAGGTGTAAACGATTGATCAATGCCGAGGCAGTATGTTAGCTTTTGCATCACGGCTGACACGAACTGGCTTCCGTTGTCCGCGTGCATGCGCCTAGGCACGCCATATCTCAATATGATTTCATTTAGAATGATTGCTGCGCAGTTTTCCGTTGTAGCATCTCTTAATGCAAAAAGTTCTATCCATCTGGTGCAAATATCTTCGACCATGAGGATCCATCTATTACCTTTATTGGTGCGTGGTAAAGGACCAAATTAATCCATGGCAACAATTTCAAATCTTGTATTGCTACACACCGTTTGCAGTAGGCCAGCAGGCTTTAGGTTTGTCGGCTTGTATTTCTTGCACTCAATGCAGGACTTTACGTAATTTGCGATTTCTGTGCGCATACCTTTCCAATAATAATGAGGGCTTATGCGACTGGTGGTGCGATTTATACCGTAGTGACCGGCTGTAGGATCGTTGTGAAATTTATCCAAAATCATCGCTCTGATCGATTTAGGTACCACTAATTGGCCATTCTCGGAATCTTCTTCCGAACAAAAACGATATAAAACACCGTTGGTCATTATGTATCCGCGACTAGTATGCCTCGTGACATTTTCGTCTTCTTTTTCGATAGAATCGATAATTTCTCTAATGCCATCATCTTGCATCTGCGCGTTTCGAAACTCTGCCGCACCTTTCCGTGGAAAATCAATTTCGACCGCATGACACTCGCAGTGTACTTCTACGTGGTCCACAAGTTGACAAGGTGGGCGAGAGAGCATATCTGCTATCACATTCTGCTTGCCTGCAGTATAATCAAATTTTAAATTGTAAGTTTGGAGCTGTAACGCCCATCTTGCAAGGCGTCCAGTTGGCGTTTTTAGGCTAAACAGCCACTTTAACGGCTGGTGGTCAGTAAGCACTGTAACTTCAGCACCTTCAATATAGCCACGAAACTTTTGCGTCGCCCATACAACAGCCAATGCCTCGCGTTCTGTTGTGGAGTAATTTCTTTCTGCCGGGAGTAGCAGACGACTAGCATATTCAATCGGGTGCTCTTCTTCCTTCTCCCCCTGGAGTAGAACAGCTCCGAGAGCATAGTTACTCGCATCTGTTTTTAATACAAATGGCTTCGTTTCGTTGACTTGTTGCAAAACTGGTGGTGATGACAAAAGTTGTTTAAGTTCGTCGAAAGCTTTTTGCTGCTCTTCTGACCATTTCCAGGGCACGTTTTTCTTTGTCAAGCTTGATAATGGCTTCGATACTTCTGCGAAATTGGGGATAAAGCGTCTATACCACGAACATGGTTGCAAAAAGGATACCAATTGCTTTAAGTTTTTGGGATTCGTTCGCTTTACGATGGCCTCCGTTTTTTCGCTATCGACTTTCAAGCCATTTATTGTTAAAATGTGTCCAAGGTATTTTACTTCTGAACAACAAAATAAACACTTCTTCCTATTCAGTTGGAAGCCAAAATCATTTAATCTTTTTAACGTAAGACGCAAATCTGTCAAGTGTGACTCAAAGTCTTTTGAACAGACAATTATATCGTCAAGGTATGCCAAGATCAAAATTTGCGGTAAACCAGAACGAAATTTATTTATCAGTCGCTGGAATGTGGCCGGGGCGTTTTTCAAACCGAACGGCATGCGGTTAAAAACAAATATACCAAATGGTGTCGTAAAAGCAGTTTTCTCTTTGTCTTTTTTATTCATTTTAATTTGCCAATATCCGGCTTTCAAATCAATGGTAGACATAAAAGGTGTGACCTTTGCTGCATGAAGCAAATCATCTATTCTTGGCAATGGGTATGTGTCCGTCACGGTAAGAGCGTTTAACCGCCGGTAATCTACGCAAAATCTCAGCGCTCCATCATTTTTGGGGATTAAAACCACCGGAAATGACCAAGGTGATTCACTTTCCTCAATTACATTATTTTTTAACATTTCATCCAGTTCAGTTTTAAGCTTAGCTTTCATAGCTGGCGAGATACGATATGGCTGGCATGAAATTGGTGCATGATCGCTTGTTTTAATGCGGTGTTCTACGTGCGCTATTGGCTTCGCAGCGTTTTCAAATATACCGCTGTGTTCGCAGAGCAACTTTTCTAAACCAGATTTTTGATTTTCGCTTAGGTGTGTTCCTTCCTCCCTACGCAGCTTTATATCGAAGGAGTGCAATTCTATTGCGCAGCCAACCTTCTTTTCAGCTTTTTTGACTTTCTTCATAGGTGGGAACAAATCATTACTTTCAGGTGTTTTGTAACCCATTCGTACAGTATCTTTAAAAATATCATGAATAGCTTTTGGCGAGTATTCGTAATCGCTTTTAGAGGCTTCGCTGTTGCTTTTCTCAAACCAGGACATAAAGGAATACGCCTCATTGTGCTTGGCATTATGATTTCGCACATTTGTTGCTGTGAGCGTTAGGCCTTCTTCAGCTTTCGTAGGCCGCATTTTAAATTCAAAGATATTATTAGGATTATCCTTAAAATGCCATGTTCTTTGAGCCAAGTCCATAACTACACCAGCTTGTTCGAGAAAATCAATACCTAGCAACGTCCGGTTATTTTGAGCAGACGATAAGCATATAAAACGGATACGCTTATATCGCTTGCCAATTGTCATATCGACGATTGTTGAATACACCTTTTGCTTACGAGGAATGCCATCAGCCAATAAAACTTCAGCAAATACCTCTTTGAATTCTACGCCCTTTTGCTTAAGCTTCTCAAATAGCCTAGTACTAGCTACGCTCGTGCGTGCAGCAGTATCTAAATATGCTTCGCCATTTAACCCATGCACATTAATGTCTATGGTGGGTACATCCCTACCAACAATAGTGGTTTGAACCGAGTTAAAGTCGAGATTTTGACGGCTATTTATAGGATTTTTCTTATTACAATTTGGGCATTTTGATCGATAATAGCCAGCCGCACCGCAGCCATAACAACTTACTGTGGTTTCTTTCACCTTTACCGCTTTCTTCTTTTCATCTTCCATTTTTTTGTAGCAACTTTCAGCGGTATGGTTTTTCTTCCTACAATAGGTACAGCGCGCAGCGGACTTGACAGGGGCATCGTCGATCTTACATGCTGTTTTGCCAACGTCATTGTTATTCTCAGCGATGAACAACTCGGCTTCTCTTGCTTTATCTAGCAGCTCATGGAATAACTTTACGCTTTCGCGTGGTACCCTCTCACGAATTTTCAGCAAAAGCTGAGAGTAAATTATATTTAGCATAGTTGCCTCGCTAACCTTTTCTTTTAGTTGTGCAAATAACTGTCTTTTCTTACATATAAAAACATCTATTGGTTCGGAAAATCTTTGCTTATCTTGAGTGATTTCGGCAAATATACGCCAATCAGGTTTTGGTGGTGAAAATGCTTTTTGCAGAAGTTCGATTGCATCAGCAAAAGTCCTAGCCTCATTTTGAACACCCTGCCACCAGCTAGACGCATAACCCTCTAGCAGCAGCGGAAAACTAATCAGAGCTCGGTCTTCGGTAATGTATTCTGCTTCTTTGTAAACTAATATTGTGGATATAAAATCTTCCACCTGGCTTACACCTTTTGCACCACTAAATGCTAAATGTACCCCTAGGCTCTTGGTTGGCATGCAAATTCCCTATTAGCTGACGAAATTTATTTTCGGTTAGTGTCACATTTGCAGAACTGTTGTTAGTATTCGGTCTATGATTTGCAGACGTATTAACATTAGTATTGGCAATAGGGTTTTGCACCCCACTTGCTGTATTATTTGTGCTTGCGTTTTGCCTTCCTTCCATGACTGCAATTTCGTTTAATCTTGGGCTTCTTCGTAGCATAGATTGCAGGCAGCTTATTAAAAGACAATTCCCTAGCAACAACAGCCACATACACACTTAACACAGCTTTCGCACGTATATGAATAGCAACAACAACACCGTAGCAGCTAACGTACAGCAAATGTTTTCGATTTCACTCTTTTCGCAGCAATTTTGTAGAATTTGTTGATCGCCAAATATGGATAGCGCGTTGAGCGCCAGCTCAAGCGCAAAAAAAAAATTCGAGTATTGGAACGATTTGCCAAAATTATTTTAGTTAGGCGCCAATGTAAGCGCCAAAAATTATTTTCTGTTGATCGCTTTTTTTTTAAGCGAATTAATTTATGTTTAGTTGGGCGCCAATGTAAGGAATGGGGTGGTATTCCTTAAGGTTTACTCGATACTAACTGCCGGCCAGAGCCACGGATGTCTACTTGGCGTCAAGATAGTATTGAGAAGCTCGACCTTCTCGCAAAATTAAAAGAGTCCTAACTCCAACGTTGTACAATGCTCAGTATTATCTGCCAAACAGAGCCACGAATGTCTACTGTTGTCAAGGTAACGCTGAGTAATGTACGCAGTGCAAAGTAAAAGACGGGAGACAATTAAGTTTGATGTGCTTTATTTGCAAGTCGGCGGTCAAGTCTCTGTTTCGCTTGCTATGCTGTTCCTTTATAGGCAGAGATCATACAAAGTACATAAGTAAAAACAATAACATTGACCGTTAGGTATTTTAGAACAAAAGTAATAACAGTGGTGGTGAACAATATTATGACTGTAGCAATTGTAAAACATAACAGTCTCGTCAATATAAAATGAACGTACATAAAATAATATTTACACAGTACAATGTTAGCAAGCCAAACTAAGTATAAATCGTATATATGTATAAATGCAATATAATCAGCGCCGTTACAAATTTGATTTGTTGCTAAATAGATAGTTGCACAAATTTGTCATCTATCCATTTAAAAGTAGCAAAGTTCCTCAATTTTACTACGCACTTTTTTGTTCCAGATTCCGATTGAATCAATTCGACTCGACATGTACGAGTACACACAGTATTCGGTGTCCATGATTCTCCATTATTTTTAGGCTACATGCCAAAATACTTATAGTATCTATCTTTCAAAGGATTTAAAAAAAACACACGTCGCATCCTCCTAACGTTATATTGACCGCAGATGAAACAGAACATATCTGATTTTACACTAAGTTAATGACGGTTTATTAACTGTACAGAGTATAATGCGACCCTTGCAGATATTATGAAGGTCCAAGGCGCATTCACCCATATTTATACTCATATCAAGTAAAAGTCGAAGCCTACGTAGACAAAAAGGTTCCTTCGTATTACAGAGAAAACATTACCTGCTATATGCCTTGCTACAAATGTAATTTTGTTTGGAATATACAGGGTGGCGCAAAAGTCATCCTCCTATCAGAAAATGCTATAAATTTTGCGATTGGCCCCTAAAGTCAGTTCTGTTTTGACATTTGTGTAGTAAACACATGCGAAATACACGTTAATAAACAATGTTACGCTACACTGCTCCAGAACGCGGAATATTGCTGACTATTTATTTGACCAATAATCGGTCGGGGCCAAACGGTTACTGTGAATGGTGAGCGCAACAGAGCAATGATCAACGAGTTCTTTTTGCCGCAACTTGATGAATTGGGATTGGAAAACATGTGGTTCCAACAAGACGGTGCAACAGCACACACTGCACGTGCCACAACCGATATGCTGAACATCGGAAGCTTACTTTTGCGCCACCTTGTATGTGTCTTCATATCAAAAGTTTTCTTTATCTAATAACCCTTCGAAAAGCTACCTGCGTATGTATCCTAAGGCCGATAGCCCCTGTTGCTACCGCCTCAAAAATGTAATGCAATTATTCATAGTTGATTTATTTTGTTGTGTTGATCTTCCGACAGGGTAGTAAGCTGATTTTTGTTGGAACGATTTTCCGTCATCCCTTGTCAAGTTTGGTTTTGTGACAAACCGGTTTCGGCGTTCTGCCATTTTCAATGCCTAGTTTCGTTCTGGTCTGTGTCTATCCGCTGCGTTGTTTTTATAGTCCGTGGGTGCTGTGGCAGGTAATGTCAATCTATGTGTTCGTGGTAGGTAACGTTAATATGCGTGTGTGTGTGCGCGGTATTGATACGTCCGAATTGTTATCTGTCGCAAGGGTTGTTTTTGTAGGTATGTAGACATACCGCTTGTTAGCTAAGCGGTAGGTTGATGTAGGTAGAAATCGGTGATTTTTGCAGTTTGGTTCATATTTCGTTTTTGCTTGTTCATTGTTACGTGTTTGGTTGCTGTACCTGCTGGCTTGTGCTGTTTTTTGTAAACTAGTTTTAAGGGTTCAAATATTTCGTCAGAGATAGTGTTGGTTTGTTCGTTTATGATCCTGCCGTCAAATGTTTTTAACTTGCCGCCCGCCTTTTCCTTGTACGTGAAGTATTCGAGCCGTTGTTTTTATGTTAGCTGGGGTGCAGTTGTTCTCAAACATGTGGTTCGCGAAATTAGATTCTGGTATTATGGTGGGTTTTCGTGTTTTTTTGTTGTAGTCCCTGATATGCTCTCGGAATCTTGTGCTTATTTTTCTTCCTGTTTGTCCTATGTAGCTGTATTGACATTCACAAGTAAGCCTATGCACTCCGTATCTGTTGAATGGGTCATCAGAATTAGTGTCGGTTCTTAGTTTTTGTCCGACGTTGTTAGATGTTCTGAATGCTCTGTTGATGTTATATCTTTTAAAGAACTTTGCTAATTTGTACGTCGTTTTTCCAGTGTATGTCATTGCCGTCCAAACCATTGGATTTTCCTCTACGTTTACTCTTTTTTGTGTTCCATGGCTACTTCTGAGTTTATCCACAAGTGCTTTCTTGTATCCATTATTTGCCGCTATGTTATGTATTGTATTAAGCTCTCTCCAGTATGCTTCCTGTGTGAGCGGCGTTCTCTGAAGCCTATCCACTAAGTGCCTCAATGCTGCATTTTTGTGCTGTTGCGGATGGTTTGATGTAGAGTGTATTATGGTGTCCGCGGCAGTCGGTTTTCTATAAATGCCGTAGTTGAACCTATTTGTTATTTTGTCAATCCCTATAGTTAGGTCCAGGTAGTTCATTATTCCATTTTTTTCTACTTCCATTGTGAACTCTATGTTGCTATGTTGCCTGTTGAGGAACTCTAGTATTTGCCCTTCGTTATCGTCATTTAGGATGCAGATGATGTCATCCACGTATCTAGCGTAGAATCCCACGCCTAACTTGGTTTATAACTCCTGTAGCTAACGTACTTATAACTCCTGTAGCTAACGTACTCCTAACAGCTAACGTACAGCAAATGTTTTCGATTTCACTCTTTTCGCAGCAATTTTGTAGAATTTGTTGATCGCCAAATATGGATAGCGCGTTGAGCGCCAGCTCAAGCGCAAAAAAAAAATTCGAGTATTGGAACGATTTGCCAAAATTATTTTAGTTAGGCGCCAATGTAAGCGCCAAAAATTATTTTCTGTTGATCGCTTTTTTATTTAAGCGAATTAATTTATGTTTAGTTGGGCGCCAATGTAAGGAATGGGGTGGTATTCCTTAAGGTTTACTCGATACTAACTGCCGGCCAGAGCCACGGATGTCTACTTGGCGTCAAGATAGTATTGAGAAGCTCGACCTTCTCGCAAAATTAAAAGAGTCCTAACTCCAACGTTGTACAATGCTCAGTATTATCTGCCAAACAGAGCCACGAATGTCTACTGTTGTCAAGGTAACGCTGAGTAATGTACGCAGTGCAAAGTAAAAGACGGGAGACAATTAAGTTTGATGTGCTTTATTTGCAAGTCGGCGGTCAAGTCTCTGTTTCGCTTGCTATGCTGTTCCTTTATAGGCAGAGATAATACAAAGTACATAAGTAAAAACAATAACATTGACCGTTAGGTATTTTAGAACAAAAGTAATAACAGTGGTGGTGAACAATATTATGACTGTAGCAATTGTAAAACATAACAGTCTCGTCAATATAAAATGAACGTACATAAAATAATATTTACACAGTACAATGTTAGCAAGCCAAACTAAGTAGTTAATGAATATCGTATATATGTATAAATGCAATATAATCAGCGCCGTTACAAATTTGATTTGTTGCTAAATAGATAGTTGTACAAATTTGTCATCTATCCATTTAAAAGTAGCAAAGTTCCTCAATTTTACTACGCACTTTTTTGTTCCAGATTCCGATTGAATCAATTCGACTCGACATGTACGAGTACACACAGTATTCGGTGTCCATGATTCTCCATTATTTTTAGGCTACATGCCAAAATACTTATAGTATCTATCTTTCAAAGGATTTAAAAAAAACACACGTCGCATCCTCCTAACGTTATATTGACCGCAGATGAAACAGAACATATCTGATTTTACACTAAGTTAATGACGGTTTATTAACTGTACAGAGTATAATGCGACCCTTGCAGATATTATGAAGGTCCAAGGCGCATTCACCCATATTTATACTCATATCAAGTAAAAGTCGAAGCCTACGTAGACAAAAAGGTTCCTTCGTATTACAGAGAAAACATTACCTGCTATATGCCTTGCTACAAATGTAATTTTGTTTGGAATATACAGGGTGGCGCAAAAGTCATCCTCCTATCAGAAAATGCTATAAATTTTGCGATTGGCCCCTAAAGTCAGTTCTGTTTTGACATTTGTGTAGTAAACACATGCGAAATACACGTTAATAAACAATGTTACGCTACACTGCTGCAGAACGCGGAATATTGCTGACTATTTATTTCGGTCGGTGAAAAGCGGTTACTGCGCAAAAGTAATCCTCCTATCAGAAAATGCTATAAATTTTGCGATTGGCCCCTAAAGTCAGTTCTGTTTTGACATTTGTGTAGTAAACACATGCGAAATACACGTTAATAAACAATGTTACGCTACACTGCTCCATAACGCGGAATATTGCTGACTATTTATTTGACCAATAATCGGTCGGGGCCAAACGGTTACTGTGAATGGTGAGCGCAACAGAGTTCTTTTTGCCGCAACTTGATGAATTGGGATTGGAAAACATGTGGTTCCAACAAGACGGTGCAACAGCACACACTGCACGTGCCACAACCGATATGCTGAACATCGGAAGCTTACTTTTGCGCCACCTTGTATGTGTCTTCATATCAAAAGTTTTCTTTATCTAATAACCCTTCGAAAAGCTACCTGCGTATGTATCCTAAGGCCGATAGCCCCTGTTGCTACCGCCTCAAAAATGTAATGCAATTATTCATAGTTGATTTATTTTGTTGTGTTGATCTTCCGACAGGGTAGTAAGCTGATTTTTGTTGGAACGATTTTCCGTCATCCCTTGTCAAGTTTGGTTTTGTGACAAACCGGTTTCGGCGTTCTGCCATTTTCAATGCCTAGTTTCGTTCTGGTCTGTGTCTATCCGCTGCGTTGTTTTTATAGTCCGTGGGTGCTGTGGCAGGTAATGTCAATCTATGTGTTCGTGGTAGGTAACGTTAATATGCGTGTGTGTGTGCGCGGTATTGATACGTCCGAATTGTTATCTGTCCCAAGGGTTGTTTTGGTAGGTATGTAGACATACCGCTTGTTAGCTAAGCGGTAGGTTGATGTAGGTAGAAATCGGTGATTTTTGCAGTTTGGTTCATATTTCGTTTTTGCTTGTTCATTGTTACGTGTTTGGTTGCTGTACCTGCTGGCTTGTGCTGTTTTTTGTAAACTAGTTTTAAGGGTTCAAATATTTCGTCAGAGATAGTGTTGGTTTGTTCGTTTATGATCCTGCCGTCAAATGTTTTTAACTTGCCGCCGGCCTTTTCCTTGTACGTGAAGTATTCGAGCCGTTGTTTTTATGTTAGCTGGGGTGCAGTTGTTCTCAAACATGTGGTTCGCGAAATTAGATTCTGGTATTATGGTGGGTTTTCGTGTTTTTTTGTTGTAGTCCCTGATATGCTCTCGGAATCTTGTGCTTATTTTTCTTCCTGTTTGTCCTATGTAGCTGTATTGACATTCACAAGTAAGCCTATACACTCCGTATCTGTTGAATGGGTCATCAGAATTAGTGTCGGTTCTTAGTTTTTGTCCGACGTTGTTAGATGTTCTGAATGCTGTGTTGATGTTATATCTTTTAAAGAACTTTGCTAATTTGTACGTCGTTTTTCCAGTGTATGTCATTGCCGTCCAAACCATTGGATTTTCCTCTACGTTTACTCTTTTTTGTGTTCCATGGCTACTTCTGAGTTTATCCACAAGTGCTTTCTTGTATCCATTATTTTCCGCTATGTTATGTATTGTATTAAGCTCTCTCCAGTATGCTTCCTGTGTGAGCGGCGTTCTCTGAAGCCTATCCACTAAGTGCCTCAATGCTGCATTTTTGTGCTGTTGCGGATGGTTTGATGTAGAGTGTATTATGGTGTCCGTGGCAGTCGGTTTTCTATAAATGCCGTAGTTGAACCTATTTGTTATTTTGTCAATCCCTATAGTTAGGTCCAGGTAGTTCATTATTCCATTTTTTTCTACTTCCATTGTGAACTCTATGTTGCTATGTTGCCTGTTGAGGAACTCTAGTATTTGCCCTTCGTTATCGTCATTTAGGATGCAGATGATGTCATCCACGTATCTAGCGTAGAATCCCACGCCTAACTTGGTTTATAACTCCTGTATATATTTTCCTTCCAAGTTTTGCATGAATGTTTCCATGAGAATGGCCGATGTAAAATTAATTATAGGTCTCATCGGCGTATCCTGCTTGTGGATATTAGGTAACGCAATGAGTGGAGGAGCAGATGGATTCATTTGTGTTAGGGTATATGCCATCCTCTCATCTATTATTTTGGTAGCATTTTTTATAACCTCTTTAACTTCGGTCTGGTATTTATCCGTGAGGTTATCCCTAATAATGCGGCATTTCATTCCCTCGATGAGCTTCTCTGTCTTTGCTATATATTCATCCTTACTGATTAGCACTGTTGTGTTTCCTTTGTCTGCCTTCGTTGTGACGATGTTGTTATTTTTTAGCTTTCGTTGTAGCCTTTTCAATATTTTCAGCTCCTTATTTCCTTTTTGTGCTTCCTGGGCTCTTACTTCCTTGTTTATGATTTCTCTGCACATGTGCCTTGCGTGCTCCTGTTCCTCATATGGAAGAAGCGATATTGCAACCTCTGCATCTACTATCGCTTGCTCAGTTCTTTTTGCTTCATTGCTATCCGCGATGTTGTGCTTCAGGCCCTTCCCTAGAAGTTGCGCTTCTTCGTTGCTAATGGCCACTGTTGTTAGGTTTACGAACCTTTTGTTAAATTCACGTGTTTGTTGACTGTTACTGTGATCGCGTCGGCCCGTTAACTGGTCCAATTTTCGGTTCAGTTTTTCATATTTGCGTTGTAGTTCGCGTTTGATTCCCGTCTCTATGTGGTCGAAGCAGTCCATCAATGCAGTCGTGGGCAAGAGTCCGGACAATTGCAGATGTATCCTCAGTAGTTCGGTGTTTATCTTGTCTTTCTTAGCGTATAGGCTTTGTAATTCGAACTTTAAAAAGTCCTTTTCCGCCTTCCTGGTCGTTCTCCTACTTGCTTGGGTGTTGGTTTTTATTTTTATTCGCGCAAATTTCGGTGTAACATTCAATTCTAAACATTGCTTGTTGAACCAAATATTTGCCTTAGTCGTATGCATTTTTCGCAGTTTCCGTTCGTATTTCGTTAGTAGTCCATCCGTGTTTAAATTAAAAGCCTGACAGGCGGTAAGTGATTTATTTTGTTGTGTTGATCTTCCGACAGGGTAGTAAGCTGATTTTTGTTGGAACGATTTTCCGTCATCCCTTGTCAAGTTTGGTTTTGTGACAAACCGGTTTCGGCGTTCTGCCATTTTTAATGCCTAGTTTCGTTCTGGTCTGTGTCTATCCGTTGCGTTGTTTTTATAGTCCGTGGGTGCTGTGGCAGGTAATGTCAATCTATGTGTTCGTGGTAGGTAACGTTAATATGCGTGTGTGTGTGCGCGGTATTGATACGTCCGAATTGTTATCTGTCGCAAGGGTTGTTTTTGTAGGTATGTAGACATACCGCTTGTTAGCTAAGCGGTAGGTTGATGTAGGTAGAAATCGGTGATTTTTGCAGTTTGGTTCATATTTCGTTTTTGCTTGTTCATTGTTACGTGTTTGGTTGCTGTACCTGCTGGCTTGTGCTGTTTTTTGTAAACTAGTTTTAAGGGTTCAAATATTTCGTCAGAGATAGTGTTGGCTTGTTCGTTTATGATCCTGCCGTCAAATGTTTTTAACTTGTATATCTCCATGTTCTCAAGTACATTAAGCCGCCGGCCTTTTCCTTGTACGTGAAGTATTCGAGCCGTTGTTTTTATGTTAGCTGGGGTGCAGTTGTTCTCAAACATGTGGTTCGCGAAATTAGATTCTGGTATTATGGTGGGTTTTCGTGTTTTTTTGTTGTAGTCCCTGATATGCTCTCGGAATCTTGTGCTTATTTTTCTTCCTGTTTGTCCTATGTAGCTGTATTGACATTCACAAGTAAGCCTATACACTCCGTGCCTGTTGAATGGGTCATCAGAATTAGTGTCGGTTCTTAGTTTTTGTCCGACGTTGTTAGATGTTATGAATGCTGTGTTGATGTTATATCTTTTAAAGAACTTTGCTAATTTGTACGTCGTTTTTCCAGTGTATGTCATTGCCGTCCAAACCATTGGATTTTCCTCTACGTTTACTCTTTTTTGTGTTCCATGGCTACTTCTGAGTTTATCCACAAGTGCTTTCTTGTATCCATTATTTGCCGCTATGTTATATATTGTATTAAGCTCTCTCCAGTATGCTTCCTGTGTGAGCGGCGTTCTCTGAAGCCTATCCACTAAGTGCCTCAATGCTGCATTTTTGTGCTGTTGCGGATGGTTTGATGTAGAGTGTATTATAGTGTCCGTGGCGGTCGGTTTTCTATAAATGCCGTAGTTGAACCTATTTGTTATTTTGTCAATCCCTATAGTTAGGTCCAGGTATTTCATTATTCCATTTTTTTCTACTTCCATTGTGAACTCTATGTTGCTATGTTGCCGGTTGAGGAACTCTAGTATTTGCTCTTCGTTATCGTCATTTAGGCTGCAGATGATGTCATCCACGTATCTAGCGTAGAATGCCACGCCTAACTTGGTTTATAACTCCTGTATATACTTTCCTTCCAAGTTTTGCATGAATGTTTCCATGAGAATGGCCGATGTTGGGTTACCCATTCCTAGTCCGTTTGTCTGTCTATATATTTTGTAGTTGAACCGGAAATAGTTTTGCCGCAGCGTTGTCCTTAGCGCGTTGGTAATTTGCGCAGTTTTTACCTTATCTTCAGTTTTGTCCAGTAGTGTTTTGTTGACTATATCCATTGTATCTGTTAGTGGTATTGACGGGTATAAGTCCTTTATGTCAAAGGATACGAGTTTACTGCTCCTTGTGAGTTTAACGGTCTCAAGTCTTTGTAGTAGTTCTATCGTATTGCTTATTGTGTATTCACATAAGGACATAAAGGACTTATACCCGTCAATACCACTAACAGATACAATGGATATAGTCAACAAAACACTACTGGACAAAACTGAAGATAAGGTAAAAACTGCGCAAATTACCAACGCGCTAAGAATAACGCTGCGGCAAAACTATTTCCGGTTCAACAACAAAATATATAGACAGACAAACGGACTAGGAATGGGTAACCCAACATCAGCCATTCTCACGGAAACATTCATGCAAAACTTGGAAGGAAAATATATACAGGAGTTAAAAACCAAGTTAGGCGTGGCATTCTACGCTAGATACGTGGATGACATCATCTGCATCCTAAATGACGATAACGAAGAGCAAATACTAGAGTTCCTCAACAGGCAACATAGCAACATAGAGTTCACAATGGAAGTAGAAAAAGATGGAATAATGAACTACCTGGACCTAACTATAGGGATTGACAAAATAACAAATAGGTTCAACTACGAAATTTATAGAAAACCGACTGCCACGGACACCATTATACACTCTACATCAAACCATCCGCAACAGCACAAAAATGCAGCATTGGGGCACTTAGTGGATAGGCTTCAGAGAACGCCGCTCACACAGCAAGCATACTGGAGAGAGCTTAATACAATATATAACATAGCGGCAAATAATGGATACAAGAAAGCACTTATGGATAAACTCAGAAGTAGCCATGGTACACAAAAAAGAGTAAATGTAGAGGAAAATCCAATGGTTTGGACGGCAATGACATACACTGGAAAAGCGACGTACAAATTAGCAAAGTTCTTTAAAAGATATAACATCAACATAGCATTCAGAACATCTAACAACGTCGGACAAAAACTAAGAACCGACACTAATTCTGATGACCCATTCAACAGACACGGAGTGTATAGGCTTACTTGTGAATGTCAATACAGCTACATAGGACAAACAGGAAGAAAAATAAGCACAAGATTCCGAGAGCATATCAGGGACTACAACAAAAAAACACGACAACGCACCATAATACCAGAATCTAATTTCGCGAACCACATGTTTGAGAACAACTGCACCCCAGCTAACATAAAAACAACGGCTCGAATACTTCACGTACAAGGAAAAGGCCGGCGGCTTAATGTACTTGAGAACATGGAGATATACAAGTTAAAAACATTTGACGGCAGGATCATAAACGAACAAACCAACACTATCTCTGACGAAATATTTGAACCCTTAACCCTCAAACAGGCAAACGGGTAATAACGGTCTGAAAAAGTTGGGAATTTTTTTCTAGCTTAATTAGGACATGACAAACTCAAATCTGTCAGAAAAAATTCAATATCTCTTTTCATTTGGCAGCTAAGGGAAAAATAAGAAAGAGTGCCTACAGGCACTCTTGCCGGTTGGGGAGTAAAAATTCTAAGACCTAAACATTTTATTAAGTAACGATGTTTTATTGCAAAAAGTATGATAGTACAATGAATAAAATAGGAAATAGATTATGTTTTTGTATGATATTCCGAAAAGCAATTTTTTGTGGCAGAACAGCATAAATGTAAGTTACATATTTCACAAACACATTGAGTTTGGGACTTTTTACAAAGTTTGCACCATTTTTTACCACCTTTCTTGTCAAGCCATTTCGGAAGATGAGTGTTGTTGCTGAAACGGACATCATCTACAGGATGCACAGCTTTTCTGCATATACTTAGAGTATTCGGCAAAGATTCCACTTGTGTAATAGGTGGTTGGCTTGATGTAGATGGGCGACCAACCAGACGTATTTGAGTGTAGTTTACCAGACCAGCAGCGATTTGTTCTCTGAACTCAGGCAGCTGTAACATCTTTTCTCCTTTTTCAGGTATGTTGTTGGAATCATTCATCTTCTCCGCACTTATTCGCTTATAGAGAATGTAAGCATTAGTTGAAGCCATATCAATAAAATGATAAAAAAGGCGCGTCATTGCATCACGTGTCTTGGCTCTCACATGGTATCGGCCCATCAAACCATCCATTAAGTCGACACCTCCCATATGGCTGTTGTACTCACGAATGATTTGAGGACAATTGACTTGAATATGTTGCTTTTTCTTTCTGTCATATCGCTTTGCCTTGGGTAAGTCCTTATTTGGATTGCTTCGAACGAATGGCTCAACACCTACATAGGTCGAAGCCAGCCTAACTGATTTGTTGTCCTTCCAAACTACTGTGCTTATGTCGATGCCATATGCAGAGCCCACGTACTCTGTTGAGAACCCGCGTTCCTTCTTCACTATGACATTATCCGGTGGCAGTTTGCAATTAGGAATGCGATTCATTCGAATTGTGCCAAGACCAAATATACCCCGAGCTCGCAAATAGACCAATAGAGGTAAAGATGTATAAAAGTTGTCAAAGTAAATGATGTGGTTCATGAGGTTGTTCACAGTTTGGGACAAACGCACAACAACATTTGCTGAGCTGCCTAGATCCGGACAATTTGGTAGAATAACATTGTCCCCCGCGCCATTGTAAATTTCGAACCTATATGCGTAACCATACGAATCGCATAATACGAACAACTTTATGCCCCACTTGTGCGGCTTGTTTGGCATATATTGCCTCAAATGATGTTTCATTTTCGTGGAGCACATTTGCTCATCGACACTGTCAAACGAAAAATATAAACCTGTTTTAATTATATGAGATTATAAACAAGTAGTTGAAACTTACCAAAGTCGGGCATGTTTTGGGATGGAATCAAAGCGTTCGTTGAGAAGATTCGAAAAATTACGAATCCGAAAAAGCGGATTATAGCCCGGCTGGCCTTTTCTTACTCTTTCTTCCTCATCTCGGAACGATATGAATCTTTTTATGGCTAAAAACCGTTTCACCGTCATTGTTTTGCGAATAGGTTCAAAGGTGTTCTTGCCCCAATAGGCCTCTATATTTGGGTATCTATATATCGACATATATAAGTGAATACCTATGTATTTGCGGATATCATCGGCAGTGACACTGAAGCTTGTGTTGATGTCCTCACTTCGAGCACACCGGTTAGTCTCTTGCACAATCATGTCAATGATGAAAAAAAATAGAAGAATAATTGCAAAGGGGATGAAAGCGCTTTTACGTTTTCAGGTAAAAGTGTGGCCCCACGAAATGCGACCTCATTGACATGAAGTCTAAGGTTTGTATTGCGCCAAACTACTTTTTCGAATTCAGCAGAATCCTTGCTTATTGATTCAATGTCTACAACAAAAACGTCTAAAATAAAATCGAGGATGGGGGAGATATAGAAAGATGGGAGAGATATACTTACTTCCAATGAAACCACCATTGGTAGACACAACTGCTGGACCGGTATCTTCGAATGTTGGCAATGGCGACCGAGCTCTCTTCTTTTGTATTGGAGTTGAAGTCAATGCCGTGTAAGTCGCACCTGTTGATGATACTTTTTCTTGATCGGCGGTTACACTGTCTCTAGCAGCAGACGTGGTTATTGAGAAATTGGGGTCCTCGGTGAAAACGTTTTCACTCGTATCCATATCTTGAAGGCATTGCGATATCAAGTGTTCGTCCTCTGGACTTATTTCCTCTGGCTCGTAGCCATTGTCACATTCACTGTCTGAATCTTCTTCATCACTCGTCATTACCGATTCCATGAGTTTTACGATTTCTTCGTCCGATAGCTTAGACAATTTCACTCGCGACATTGCACAGGTTTTTAATAATAATTTATATGTATTCACCTTAAGAAAATAAACTTAGAAGTATGTAAAAGCCGACTATATACACCACGCTCTACAAACTTCACAATGAAAAAAAGTTCACTCCACACGGCAAGAGAGCCCTGAGGCACACTTAGTTTTTCTGCTCATCTACACAAAGTTAAACTAATTTTAACACTTTATATATAAAATTGCAAGTATATGAATATATCTTTACGGAAAAAAATTATGAAGCACAGACAACGATTTAAACAATAAAAATTTTTGTGTTGAAAGTTAGGATTTTTTTTAAGGAAAAACGCGTCCGTTTTCTCCACTTGTTCGCACAATAGTAATAATAGAGACCAAACACTCCATCGGACTGAATTTTAGTTTGAGAAAAAAATGTCACCTGAAATACCGTCGAGGAAGATAAAATCATTAAAAAAAAAAAAACTTACCCTTTCTTATAGAAAACTAGATTTTAAAAATGCATGCCCTGAGGCACTCTTACCTGTTAGAGGGTTAAAACTAGTTTACAAAAAACAGCACAAGCCAGCAGGTACAGCAACCAAACACGTAACAATGAACAAGCAAAAACGAAATATGAACCAAACTGCAAAAATCACCGATTTCTACCTACATCAACCTACCGCTTAGCTAACAAGCGGTATGTCTACATACCTACAAAAACAACCCTTGGGACAGATAACAATTCGGACGTATCAATACCGCGCACACACACACGCATATTAACGTTACCTACTACGAACACATAGATTGACATTACCTGCCACAGCACCCACGGACTATAAAAACAACGCAGCGGATAGACATAGACCAGAACGAAACTAGGCATTGAAAATGGCAGAACGCCGAAACCGGTTTGTCACAAAACCAAACTTGACAAGGGATGACGGAAAATCGTTCCAACAAAAATCTGTTATTCATAGTTGTATTTCAAATAAATAAATAAAATGTATTCGTATACAAGGTGGCGCAAAAGTAATCCTCCTATCAGAAAATGCTATACATTTTGCGATTGGCCCCTATCTATCTATCTATGGCGCGATATACAACAGGTATATCATCATAAACCTCCTAAGAGATTTTTGCGCCAAGCTTCTCTTCCAATTTGTGGTGTGCCGATTTGAATTTTCCCTACAAATTGGTGGGACCTACAGTGTTTTGCCGACTCCGAACGGCATCTACAAAGGAGACGAATTTTTGCTGAGAAGCCTGTCATGGCAGAAATACACTCGGAGAGTTTGCCAAACCACTGACGAGGGGCGACCCCGTTTTGAAAAACTTTTTTCAAATCACTTTTGATGTTACCTGTACCAGGGCTCGAACCATGGACCTTCGGTGTGGTAGGCCGACAACACTACCTTCACACCACGGCGGCCACACACTGCGAACGGCAAAAACCACACAAAGACATCGCAAAACTGATGTCGACAGAGCTAATACCACCCCCCACTCGTCAGCAACTCAAATCAAATTTTATGGATTTATGTCCACAAAATACTTATATGTATATGAAAATTGTGTATAGTTATTATTGTATCGAGAGGAGTATATTAAACGCAATAATATATACATATTTTATTGAAACGAAAATTGTTAATAAAAAACTTATCGTCGTATCGAGCTAGAGACTGCCGACGGGCAGCGAGAGGCTTAGTTTCTTGGCTTTTGAGACTCATGACTATCAAAGGCTTTCTTCTCTATTGACTTAAGTCGACTCAAGGAGACAGTCTCCTCGTTGTGAATTTTAAAATCAGCAGCATTTAATACATACATAATTTTCTTATTCAATAACTAATTTGCAACAGCAATTGAAATATTTACATATATTTTTAAATAAAATGTATTTAATCAATTTTCAATTGTGATAAAAAATTTTCACTAACAAAAGTTAAGATAGTTTAAAAATATGCATAATTATTAAGTGGATAATATCAAAGTATATAATATGAAAGTAAACTAAAGAAAACCCTACATATACTCCCCATCCAATGAAACGGTAATAAATGTAAAAACCAGAGTTATTCATAAAAGTCTCAAAATAATTACTTCATTTCAATAGATATTTTTTTGAGTCTCGAAAAATTATCACTTTGCAATAGAAAAAATAAAAATTGTTCATAATAATTATTGAAAGACTTTTAAAATTTTGAAAGTGAAATAACTATTACCGAAATTTTTTTCTTCAAAGTCTTCAAAGACTTTTATTCTGTAATTTATATTATAAAAGTCACACAGTAATAATTATTTGTAAGATATATTTTTTTAAGTCTTCAAAGTTGTTCTTTTAGAACGGAAATTGGAAATTTTTTTTATATAAGTAGTATTTCAATAATGTGCTTTAGTAAAACTGATTATATGTCCTTGTTTAACAGGTAATTTACCCTTATAAAGGACTTTAATTGGGCATATCAAGGTCTTATGTAGATACATATTCCTCCTCAAGTTAAGGTATTCAAGGGACGAGAGAGGAAACAAATCAAATGGCAGATATTTGTGAATACTGCGAATGGCCCGTCAGTGCACCGGTCAAAGCATAGCACAGCCGTATTTTTCGGCGTATCTCATCGCGATGCTAATGAAATTGCAACTTCTTCTATTGTGTATCTGCTAGGCTCTACAAGTATATTAGAGAATAGTAGCTGAGGGCCGGCTGGCTTAGTATGTTGCCAGCAAAGTTTATCTTTTTTTTCAATGGGGATTGCATAAGCGACGAAGGTGAGAATTTCATGTAATGTCACATAGGTTGGTTGACAGTTGATAGGGTGGCGCCATCAACCTAGACGTCCAGGTTCATCTGCTTGCGCCACCTCAGGAATTGGGAGGACGAGGATTCGCTCGACAAAAAACTGGATAACACCTGGATATAATCGTTTAGTTTAGAGCAAAGCTCGTAAGTTTTAGGGTCCTGTTCCGTTGCCATTATCGGTCAGTCGTCTGTATAAAAACAAAACAAAACGTAGAATATCAAATCACGCCAGTCATTTGTTACCGATAAATGACTTCAATTGAAACCACATAGGGAGGTCAAGCCATCCTCCGTCCGTTTCTTCCATCTCAGTGTAGGCCTTCCCCTCCTTTTTTGTCGGATTCGTTTGTCGATAGAAAAACTTTCTGGGCCGGAGCGTCTATGTTCATTCGAATAACATAACCCAGGCAACTTTTTGACAATTGTTTTAAAGCATGATTTGGCTCAGAAATGGAGCCGGCAGTTTTTCATTTGCAGTGCCGGGAGAAGATGGAGATGGCTCTTGGAGTATTCAAGATAAAAGTTCTCCTGAAGATTTATGTTCCTACCCGTGATGCCAACGGCGAGTGTCGAATTTAACGATGACCTATACGATCTTTACCCAGATATAGCCATAATGCAGCGAATTAAATACCAACCCCTTCGCTGTCTGGGTCATGTTATGCGAATTCGGAAAGAATATCCGGCCCCGACGGGTTTCTCATCCACATCCGAATTCGGCAGCAGCTGAGAAGAGACCTCGAATGTTATGAAAAAAAGCAATTGGAGGATGGCTTGACCTTCCTATTTGTGGGCTAAAATTACTCAGGCAACCGCCAAGCGCCAAGAAAAAGCACCACCACGATTCTTAAAATGTGGTACAGTTCGACAAATGTGAATATTTTCCTCTCAATATCAATATTCATGTTATGTTTGGCACAATATTGACACCGGAGGTAATAGATACCCTTTCTTTAGCTTTCACCTTCATGATGGCAAACATGGGCCATGTTCTATTTAAAGCTTCACATTCTTCTTCTTTAAATGGTCATCTAACCGCCTGGGCGATTTTGACCGTCCAACATAGCTCGCCAGTCGTTTCTTCGTTGCGCCAATTGGAAACACCGCGGGATCGCAAATCGGTCTCCACTTGGTCCTTTCATCGGAGTGGTGGTCTCCCTCTTCCTCTGCTTCCACCGGCGGGTGCCGATAAGAATACCTTCTGGGCTGGAGCATCTTCGATCATTCGCACTACGTGGCCTAGCCAGCGAAGCCGCTGTGTTTTAATTCGCTGAACTATGTCGGAGTCTGCGTAAAGTTCATACAGCTCATAATTAAATCTTCTTCGGTACTCGCCGTCGCCAACGCGTAGAGGTCCACAAATCTTTCGAAGAACCTTTCTCTCGAATACTCCCAGAAGCGCCTCATGAGATGGTGTTAGTGTCCACCCTTCTGCACCATATAGCAGGACGGGTGCGATGAGTGACTTGTAGAGTGTTATTTTCGTTCGTCGAGAGAGGACTTTACTTTTCAATTGCCTACTCAGTCCGAAGTAGCATTTGTTTGCAAGAGTAATTCTTCGTCGGATTTCTAGGCTAACATTATTGTTGGTGTTAATGCTGGTTCCCAGGTAAACGAAGTCCTTTACTATTTCGAAATTATTGCTGCCAACAGTGGCTTGGTTGCCAAGGCGCGAATGCGCTGACTCTTTGCATGAACACAGAAGGTACTTCGTTTTGCCCTCGTTCACCACCAATCCCGTTTTCTCCGCTTCTTTTTCTAATTTGGAGTAAGCAGAAGTTACGGCGCGGTTGTTAAGGCCAATCATATCAATATCGTCAGCATATGCCAACAGTTGCACGCTTTTATAAAATATTGTTCCAGCGCGGTTAAGTTCTGCAGATTGTATTATTTTCTCCAGCATCAAATTAAAGAAATCGCACGATAGGGGGTCACCCTGTCTGAAACCTCGTTTAGTTTCAAACGGCTAGGAGAGGTACTTCCCAATTCTGACCGAGCTGGCGGTGTTGCTCAAGGTCATTTTGCATAGCCGTATAAGTTTTGCGGGGAAACCAAATTCAGACATAGCGGCATATAGGCAGCTCCTTTTCGTGCTATCGAAAGCGGCTTTAAAATCAACAAAGAGATGATATGTGTCGATTCTTTTTTCACGGGTTTTTTCCAAGATTTGGCGTATTGTAAAAACCTGGTCGATGGTAGATTTACCAGGTCTGAAGCCACACTGATAAGGTCCAGTCAGTCTATTCACATCAGGCTTCAGTATTTCGCACAATACGCTTGATAGGACCTTATATGCGATATTCAAAAGGCTGATTCCGCGATAGTTGGCGCAGTTTGCAGGATCGCCCTTCTTGTGGATTGGGCAGAGAACACTTAGATTCCAATCTTCAGGCATGCATTCATCCAACCATGTTCTGCATAGAAGCTGATGCATGCGCCTTACCAGCTCCTCGCCTCCGTGTTTGAATAGCTCAGCAGGCAAACCATCAGCGCCAGCTGCTTTATTGTTTTTCAATCGGGATATTGCTATTCGCACCTCATTATAGTCGGGTTGTGGAACGTCAATTCCATCAGCTTCGATTGTGGGCTCGGGTTCGGCATCTTCTCTGGTTTCTTGCTAAGTTCCTCCATTTAAAAGGGCAGAGAAGTGATCCCTCCATATTCTGAGTGCTCTTTGAACATCGGCCACCAGGTCGCCGTTCTCATTCTTACAGGAGTTTGCCCCGGGTTTAAAACCTTCTGTCATTCGCTGTCGTCACACACACTCCTCGTTTTATTCGATCTCAGCGTTGCCTTGTAGGCTTCGTCCTTTCTTTTCGTTGCAGCGCAGCACTCTTAATCATCATACCAGTTGTTTCTTCGCGTTCGCCGGAATCCAATTACTTCTTCGGCTGCGGTACGGAGTGCTCCTGAGATATGATCCCACTGTTCATGCACTGCACTAGGTTGAATTGTGCTCTCGGAGAGCAGGTGTGAGGGGCGATCTGCGAAATAATTGGCGGTCTGTTGCGATTGCAGCTTTTCGACGTCCAGCTTTCCCTGCGTTTTTTGTTGCACCTGTTTTGTCGTACAGAGGCGGGTACGAATCTTGGCTGCTACTAGGTAGTGATCAGAGTCGATGTTAGGTCCTCATATTGTGCGAACATCTAAAACGCTGGAAGCATGCCGTCCGTCTATCACAACGTGGTCGATCTGGTTGCGTGTTTTTCGATCGGGGGACAGCCATGTAGCCTGATGGATCTTCTTGTGCATAAACCTAGTGCTGGATATGACCATGTTCCGGGCACCGGCGAAGTCGAGTGGCCTTACCAGGTTGTCGCCTTCTCACGTTTAGCTCACCACCAAACGTGTGTTGGGTGGTTACCCAGAGGATACTTGGGCGCAAAGCTTCACCTTAATTGGACTTAATTGACAGCGTGAGTCTTGGAGTCTCAGACAGCGTGATAAAAATTCTCTGCGTATGAGTTATAGAGATACTTAAGTCTATGATTATCCCGCATGCAAGTCTCTAAGACTGACGATCAACCAACGACATTGTGGTTAAGTCGAAAGTCAACGGATACCCGCGGTAAGGTATGACTTTTATAAGAGACACTTTGGTGTTTTTTATAAGTTCCAAAAATTATTTTATTTGATTGTAGAATAGAGTCTTTTATTTTATTAAGTTGAAAATTGAATGAAAATTTTTTGAAACATTTGTTGATACAAAAAATCAAAGTAACATAACAAATTTAATTGTTCAAACAAGATATAAAAGTAGTACATAAACAGGTACACAAAATTCCCCTACATTTACTCCCCCTCCATTGAAACGTATAACCAAAAAAAAAAATTTTAACAATTAATATTAAATGTAACCTCCTTAGATGAAATGCTCGGTTCAAGTGTAGATGTGTGAGAAGTTATGATATGAGCTGGTTTTAAATGACATATTGATATGCTTTTAACCATGTTGCCTTTTTGAATTTTAAATACACCCATACCTCGTTATACGGCCGCTCTTTATACGGCCTTTCGTTATAACGGCCCTCTTCAATTCATGCTAATTTTCGATTTACGGCCTAAAATGTTTCGCTATAACGGCCAAAAAACCGTTTTTCCTATTTCGATATACATACATACATACATATTTACATGCTGCCAATTGCCAAAATGAAGAGACAGAGCCTGTTGTAGCCAAACAGCTTACATCCAAAAATTTGTCGAAAGCATTTTCCTATATCGAACAAGGAATAAACATCCTCCTTGAAAACGATCCTGACACCGAACGTAGCGGTAAAGTTTCTAGAGGAATTAACTCAGCCATTAGCTGTTATAAATCACTGAAGAACGAAATAGATAAGAAGGCAAGACAAACAACGTTGGACAATTTTTTTAAGCCAAGGCCATCCTCACCAGCTACAAGTGATGACGAAAGTGATTTGCAGGGTTCCATATCTTCATCTTCTTCAGACTAAAGCCATTTAAAAAATATTTTATGGAGTTGTTTTTGTTTGTATACATATTCATTTTGATTTTTGGAGTCTTTTAGTATTTCATGTTCAAATGTATGTACTTGTTATGTATGATTTTTTAATTTAAATAACAAATAAAAATATAAAATTCATTTTTAACCATGCAATTTTTCAAATTTGGAACCGATCCCATTGAATTTGTATGAATTTATATTAGAATAATTGACTCGTTATACGGCTTTTCGCTTTACGGCCAACTTTCGTGGAACGTATATAGGCCGTATAGCGAGGTATGGGTGTATATTTTTGTGTTTCGATATAACTTTAAATGGTCCCTCATAAGGAGGTTGAAGCTCCGAAGTGTGATTTACCTTTATGAAAACATATTCACATTCTTCAAGAGATTTTGGAACGAAACTCACATCCCTATTGTGATGTAAAATTTTTGTTCTGACCCGCGAAAAATGTTCACGTAAATTTTTAAGGGTATCTTGTGAGAATTTTTACTCACCGGTAGAAACAACTAACAACCAGGTATTCTAATAGTTTGACCATAAACTAACTCAGCTGGGGATGACATTAAATCTTCCTTTACTGCAGTACGTAAACCTAATAATATAATCGGCAAAATTTCAGACCAATGAATCGATTCTTCTGAAGCTATAATCGAAGTTTTGAGTTGACGATGAAATCGTTCTATCATGCCATTAGCTTGTGGATGATGAGCCCAAGTTTGAATTTTATGTGAACCAAGAATTTGGGTGAGCTCATTAAATAATTGAGAAGAAAATTGTATACCTTGATCTACAGTAATTTTAAGGGGAACACCAAACCTAGAAACATAATTTTGAACAAAGACTTTTGCTACAGTGGAAGCAGTAATATTGCGAAGAGGGTATGCCTCGGGCCACCTAGAATGTCTGTCAATAATTGTTAAAACATATCGGTACCCATCGGATGGTGGAAGTGGTCCTACTAAATCCAAATGAATATGCTCAAACCTATCTTTTAGTATTTCAATTTTTTGTAACGGAGGTTTCGTATACCTTGAAATTTTGGATTGCTGACAATAAATACAATTCGATCCCCATTTATTTATATCGCTTCACATGTTAGGCCAAAAATATTTTGATTGAATTAAACGCCTGGTTGCACGAACCCCTGAATGCGACAAAGAGTGTAATTTTGAAAAAATTATCTCTCTCATAGAATTCGGAACAAAAGTACGTGGTGTTGGAACAGAAATGTCACACCAAATTTTTAAATTATTAGTTGGAATGACAATTTGCTTCAAATTATTTTTAGACGTACATAGAAGAAGAAACTAAAGCCTTAAGAGTCTCATCAATTTGTTGTTCAGCAAATAGAGTTTGAAAACTGATATCTCTTGCTGAAAGTATATCTATTTCTGGAAATCTTGATAATACATCTGCCACAATATTATTCTTTCCAGAGATATGCTGTATATCATTCGTAAATTGTGCTATATATTCCAAATGGCGTGTTTGTCTAAGAGATCTTTCCGTTTTTGAATTTAATACATATGTCAATGGCTTGTGATCTGTATATACTGTAAAAACTTTACCTTCTAAAAAATGTTTAAAATGTTTAATTGCTCTATAAATGCCTAGGAGTTCCCTATCAAAAGTTGAGTACTTGCTTTCTGCAGGACTTAACTTCTTAGAAAAATAAGCCAAAGGTTCCAAAATGTTACCCTTTGATTGGTATAACACATCACCAATCGCAACATTTGAAGCATCAACTGATAGTGACAACTTAGAATACCCATCAAAATGATTCAAAAGTGTATTTTGAGCAAAAAGATATTTTACATTATCAAAGGCTTTAGTTGACTCATCAGTCCAATTAAGCACTTTGGTTTTATTTTTACTGGCAGCTGTCACAATTTTATGTAAGGGAACAAGTTCTTCTGCAATCATTGGAATATAACGATGGTAATAATTAACCATTCCAATAAACTTTTGAAGTTTGTTTATGGAATTTGGCCTTTCAAAGTTAGTTATTATTTCTACTCGGTCTTGTGATGGTTTAATTCCATTTGCTGAAATTTCATAACTTAAAAAATGTATAACAGATACACCAAAAATACATTTTGAAGGTTTAATGTTTACACCATATTGCTCCAAACGTTGAAAAACAATTTTTAAGTGCTCAAGATGTTGCACCTCATTTTCAATTGCTATAAATATATCGTCAACATATGCAAATACAAAATCTAAAGCAAAAAGTGTTTCATTTATGAAGCGTGGAAAGGTTTGAGCACTATTTCTTAATCTGAAAGGCATACGGAGGAATTCAAATAAACCAAACGGTGTGGTAATATCAGTTTTATGCACATCTTTAGGTGAAACTGGTATTTGATGATATGCGCGAATTAAGTCTAACTTTGAAAATATATTTTTATTTTTGAAATCTATACTTAAATCGTGAATGTGTGGAAGTGGATAGCGATCTGGTACTGTAACCATATTAAGTCTTCTATAGTCTCCACAAGGACGCCAATCATTGGCTTCTTTTTTAGAAACCAAATGTAAAGGTGAAGCAATAGAAGAACTTGAAGGTCTACAAACCCCAATTTTAACTAAATATTCAAATTCTGTCTTAGCTACTTTAAGTTTTACTTGATCTAAACGGCGTGGTCTTGAAAATGGTAAAATCCCTTTGGTTTCAATTCTATGAACAGTACTATGCTTAATTATTTTATTATAATTCGGTTCAGCAATAACCTCAGGAAATTGTTCGATTAATTTCGAAAATTTATTAACTCTCAATTCTAATTTTAATTCGAAAATTTCACAAAAACCAAAAGAACCCATTGATTTTAATTTTGTTTCTGAGTCTATAATTATTTTATTTTTAATATCTACAAGCAGCCCAAATTTCTCTAAAAAATTTGCTCCAATGATTGGAGTTTTTATATCTGCCAAAATAAAAGGAAAATGAAATTCACGCCTTAATCCCAAATCTATTGGAAGTAATTTCGAGCCAAACGTTTGAATGATCGCTCCATTTGCAGCTGATAAATTTAAATCAGAATTTCTTTTAAATCGCTTAAATTTTGTAATAGGAATAACTGAAACAACAGCTCCTGTATCTATTAAGAAATTTAATTTATTTTGCTTATCAAAAATAAAAAGGCGGCTAGCTGGCTTGACATCTCTTCTATCATCAGCCACCGGCATGATAGAACGATTCAATTTAAATGGTTTTGTTTTGAACTAAAAAACTTACAAGGTTTAATGCATTTAACTGCATTATCCCCAAATTTGGCATGATACCAGCATACACTACTGGGAGAATTTGACCGTTCTCTAACTGACCTTTTATTTTTGTTGTTAAAATTATTTCGTTCATAACATTTTGGTTTTGCTCGCAGCTCGTTTACATCTAGAGTTAATTTATTTAAATTTTCACAAAGTATGGAAGTCAATTGAGTTAAATTTTGAATACTTTGTTCAAAAGGAGAATTTTGAGAGATAGAAGAAACTTGTGATTGAATATGAATGCTATAAATTTTGTCGGCAATATTATATTTATTATCCACAGTTTCATTATAACAAGACGCTAAATGTGCCTGAATTTGTTGTGGTAACTTACGTAACCAAAGTTTATAAAGCAATTCTTGTCCAATAATTGAACTTGAACCAATAAGACACTTCATTTCACGATATAACTCAGAAGGTTTTCTATCTCCCAGTTGAGTTTTAGAGAAAAGTTGTTCTATCCGACTATCCTCAGGTTTGGTTAGCCTCTCACATAATATTCTTTTAATTGTTTCATATTTGTTTACTGATGGTGGAGGATTAATAACGTCTAATATTTTTGAGACGATTTCTTGTGGAAGGGCAAATAAAATATTATGAAACTTTAATGTGTCATCAAAAATATTATTTATAACAAATTGAGCTTCAGCATGGATAAACCATACCTCGGGACTTTCACACCAAAATTGTGGTAATTTAAGAAACTTATTTGTTGGTTGATTGTTTTGAAAAGGTTGCATTGCAACAAAAGGTGTTGGTGAAGTATTTAAAAGATTTGATGTTGTAAAAATAGTTTGATTAATTGTTGTTGTTGCTGTTGTGGGAATTGTAGTCGTTGTGATTGTAGTTGTTGGACTTTGTGAAAGAAGAATATGTATTTGAAGTAGTTAACGTAGAAAAATTAGGTTGTGGTATTCGTGATGAGGTTGTTGTACTATGGGTTAGAGGCATGTTTTTATCTAATGAAATTATATTTGTTTCCTGAGACCTTGTTAAAACCATGCTAGGAAAATAATAAATTTGTTTTTCTCGGAGGGATATATTTGCTCGTATTATGCCAAAAACTATATAGTGATATAGTTAAATAAATATATTTTGCTCGTATTATGCCAAAAACTATATGGTGGTGATATACTGCAACTGTTGTTAATATTCCTTTTTGAACTGGTTATTGTAGTGTTGAATTGTATTCCCAATAAAGTTGATATTATTGCAAATCTTGATGAATTATTGACAATTTTCAAAACAGCGCTCACTCATAGAAACATTAACTTTTGAATGCATTACTTAGGTATCCAAATATACTTCCTTTCATCTTCGTTTCAGTTTCTGAAGCAACATGCCGAGGTTTTAACAGAAATTTTTTTTTTTACATTTTTTATTTTGGTTGAAAGTCGCTGTAAGTACTTATGTGAAAAATAAAGGGTGTTTTTTTTACAGGTTTGTTTTTCGAATAGAGATAAAACTGGCATTTTGTGGTCAAATCTGGCAACTCTAATGTCATTTATGTTCAGTTTGGTTTGCCATTTCATCATGAACAGGTTGACAAAAGAACAACGCTTGCAAATCGTGCAAATTTATTTCGAAAATAATGGTTCAGTTCGCGAAGTTTACCGTGAGCTCCGTCCATTTTATGGTCGACATAATCGTCCATCAGAGCAATTAATTCGGTTAACCATGGATCGTTTTCGCACTACGTTTACTCTATGTGATAATACGCATCCGCAGCGACGTCGAACAGTGCGCACCGAAGAAACAATTGCCGCTGTAGAGCAAAGTGTTGAAGAGGACCCGAATGAATCGATTCGCCACCGTGCACAGCAATTGGAGCTTTGTCCATCAACTTTATGGAAGATTTTGCGCAAAGATCTTGGCTTGCGACCTTACAAGATCCAGCTTGTGCAAGAATTAAAGCCGCGAGACCATGCAATGCGTCGTGATTTTGGTGTATGGGCCGAAAATGAGATTGATTTCGATGCTGATTTTCATCGCAAAATTTTGTTCAGTGATGAGGCTCATTTTTGGTTGAATGGCTACGTCAACAAGCAAAATTGCCGCATTTGGAGTGAAGAGAATCCACATGAGACCCTTGAAACGCCATTACATCCACAAAAACTGACTGTTTGGTGTGCTCTATGGGCTGGTGGAGTCATTGGGCCATACTTCTTCCGCAATAATGCTGGAGAGGCAGCTACCGTTAATGGAGACCGGTATAGAGCCATGATAACCGACTATTTTGTTCCCGAATTGGATGGCATGAATGTGGATGAGTTGTGGTTCCAACAAGACGGCGCTACATGCCACACAGCGCACGTCACAATCGATTTATTGAAGGAAACATTCGATGAGCGCATAATTTCGCGGAATGGACCTGTCAATTGGCCACCAAGGTCGTGTGATTTGACACCATTGGATTATTTTCTTTGGGGATATGTGAAGTCGCTCGTCTACACCAACAAACCAGAAACGTTAGGGGAATTGGAAGCCAACATTCGTGGCGTTATTGCCGACATACGGCCCCATATGCTCGAAAAAGTGGTTGAAAATTGGACCTGTAGAATTGGCTTTATTCGAGCCAGCCGCGGCGGCCACATGCCCGAAATCATATTTAAACATTAATGGCATAAAATTATCCTTCCAATAAAGCCAAATTGATGGACCTTAAAACGATTTTCTTGTGTTTTATTTCAATTCGAAGTTCTATACCCCTAAAAAAACACCCTTTACAATAACTTTATTTTGATTGTTGTTTGAATATTTATTCACAAAATATATACATTTATTCGAATTTTGCATATATGCGTTATATCAAATTTTAAATATGTATCACTTCGCAATTGATTTTTGTTTATTTTTTTTTTAAACTTTTATGTATATTAAATTGTTTTTGTAGCAGAATGAATATGATGTTATTAGTTTATATCTATTGTTGGTTACAAATTTATTTAAAATGCCCTTTCAAGGATTAATGTTCCTTCTGATGATTAGGCTTTTGAAAATAGGTTAGGTTGAATGATAGTCTTTTTGGGAGAGGAGCATTTGGACCTCTAACTTATCGTAAATATAAGGCTGAAATAATTCCAAAGTTGCGCAGTAATAACGTCTTCCCTCCCTGCATGGCCTGAACGAGTTGATAGCCCAAGCAATGAGTGCTCATGAGAAGCTTCAGAGAACCTACATTCGTGTCCCTGCAACCACATATTCGATATACCAGTTACCTGTGAGACCTCCTTGTGGTACTAAAAATATAACGTCCTCTCCCCTGCTGCAAATACGATACACTCAAAAATTTACTAGTCATCTCATGCGTTGATGCGCGCGCTTCACCAAACTTTATGATTGGAGTAAGTGTCAGCTCCGATAGCTCCGAAATGTCTTTGTACAACTTGCTTATTTTTACAATTTTTTTTCAAAGACTTAAAAAAATAAAAATTGTCCATATTTATTATCGAAAGACCTTTATTTTCAAAGTCTTAAGAAAAAGTCTTTGAAGACTCAAAAAAATAAAAATTGCTCATAATTATTAGGTTTGTTCATTTACTTTTCCAGTAAATACTTTAAATAAGAGTTTTACTTTGAAATAAAGAGTAATTTCATTCGAAGAGAAAAATTTTACGTACAAGTAAATGAACAACAATTGGTAAGCAAAAAAGCCGATTGACATATTTCAAAAATTAATTTAAAAAAATACCCACTTTTTATTTTTTGGTTAGGGAAACAAATTGTCCTTCTGGCACCGCGCTACGTTTTCTACCTGTTGTAGCGTCTTTCTGCCAGCAAGCATGTAAAGATTTTACAAATACTCTGAATTGTATCACATAATTTAGAACTTACGCATTGAAGGTGTTCAATTTTCAATTTTCTATCCATCAATGTTAAAATTTATTTTATTTTTTGAAATATAAAAAAAAATATTTATTAATTTTATTTCAGTTTGAGTTTGACAGCGAATTCTTTCAGTTTACAAATTTTTACTGGCAAGAAATTGACCAGTAAAGATTAGTAAGCCTCTCAAACTCTTAAGCTCTCGACTTGTTTTTCTCTTACAAATTTTTTGAGTTAATGAACACTTGACAGAAAAAATTAGTAGGAATTCGTAATAATTTTTTGTTCATGAACAGACCTATTATTTTAAAGTTTTTAAAGTAAAATATCAAAATAATAATTACGGATGACTCAAAAAAATATTTTTCAGTTTTAATTATTACAAAAGATTTTTTTTATATTTGTTAAAATTTCTGTGATTTTTATGAAACACTAACTACAAATAATTATTATTTTGGATGTCTGGTAAAAACAATTAATTCTTGTTAAACGTAACTCTTTTTGTTTTCTTGTCTTGTAGTGTATTTAAATTAGAATGTGAATGAGTAATAATGGTTTTAAAAAAATCCATATTGTTTTTTAAACTTCTTATTATGTTTTGAGGGTGGGACCGTCTGTAGAAATCCACGCCAGTGTGACCAGGTGAGCCTTTTCGAGGCTAGATTTAGCCTTTTTTGTTCTTTAGCCTCATAATTTTTGTTTTGGCTTCGTGGCCTTTTTCTAGCTTTTGTTTACTCCAAACCTTTTATAGTCCCAAAACCATATTTTTTACACAACTTCGAGAAATATATAAAATTAAAGTTGAATAAAGGTAGTATTGATGAAAAACTCTCAACTATTTTTAATGGAGTTGATAACCCAATTCCGACATCGCCTATCTGATAATATGAACTCTTTACAAAAGATACATTTTTTTAGTTGATAATTCTTTGAAAGTTACAAAGCCGGATGTATTTTCTCACTTTCTAGGGGTTCTCCAAGTAGCATTGATGAAAAACTCTCAACTATTTTTAATGGAGTTGATAACCCAATTCCGACATCGCCTATCTGATAATATGAACTCTTTACAAAAGATACATTTTTTTAGTTGATAATTCTTTGAAAGTTACAAAGCCGGATGTATTTTCTCACTTTCTAGGGGTTCTCCAAGTAGCATTGATTGAGCTGCAGTGGCGAAAGCTAATAACCGTACAGTGTACAAAGAAAACAAAAATTTATTAAACGAACTCCCTTTTTTAGAACTGGTCGGGTTCGTATTTAACTTTTTGGTACTATCTTTCAGTAATGCGGAGGTTGAAAAAATTTTTAGTGCCATGAACATTTTAAAAACAAAGTTAAGGAACAGACAGGGCCGGATTTACTTAAAATGCCGCTCTATGCCCTGTTAAAAATGCAGCCCTTTTATCTTCATGAAATATAGTAAAAATGTATTTTACGTATGCAATTCACAACTGAAATATTTGTATATAAGTAACTAAATCCCTAAAAAATCCCTGCAAAAATTACCAAAATTATTGGAACATCTCCTTTAATGAAAAAACGATGTAGCTTTGGAGTTTTACTCAAAATTTCCACTTCTTTTTTAGTTTTGTCCAAAGCTCGCTTTTTATATGCAGCACCGCTTAATCTTTTGCGCCCATCACTCATATTTTCAAAATATGAAGAAACTATTTCACCCAAAAGGATTATTATCGATTGAAATTATAAAAACTTCAGAGTTAATTGCTAATAAAATCACAGCTGATCAGTGCTAACCAGGGTTAGAACTTTATTACGTTCGTAGCGTGTTTACTACTTTTTTGGAAAAATTTAAATCTACTTCGCCACTACGCTTTACTCATAATCTACTACGATTTCTTGGATTTGAAAAAAGAGTGATAGGTATTCTGAAAGTAGCTAAGGCCGTGTTACTCAGCGGAACATAGCATGAAAACTCTCATTTAAAAAATGTCCTAATGAAATTCGTGTTGAATAATATTGTTGGCAACCCTGCCACCTAATGCTAAAACGTATCGTATATCGATCATTTTCTCCTGTCTTAATTCGCCATTCATACAAATCGTATTATTTCGTAATTTGGTTAGCAGGAGAAAACCGATGTGTAAGAATAAAATACTTATTAATTTAATCATTCTATGTACTAATTTGAATTATCATTATCTTTCCATGTGTTGAAATAAAGTTTAAAAGCGAGTTTCATCGAACGCCTGAGTTTAATTTAACACGCTATAAAAGCGGAATTCTCCTAAGCAAGAGCCAAAGTTACATTCTTTTAAAACATCGTGGCGCTTTATTGCTACATACCGGCTTGATCACTACTTTGTACTTGGGAGTGAGCTTGTTGTAATGTCAACTAAAGGTCGAAGACAACAGCGCCGAAGTGCAGAGCTGGAGAAATGTGCCTCATGCGGGGGCCCAGAAAATGACGAAATGGTACAATGCGATGAATGTGACAGGTGGACACATTACGATTGTGCGGGCGTGACCGATGAAGTAGAGAACCGTGCCTGGAGTTGTGAAGCGTGTGCTAGCAAGCTCCAATCAACAGCGGCAGCGGTGCCAAAAGCAGCGACTCAACCGGCGTCGGCAGCAACGGCAGCTGCGCAGCAAGTGATTTCATCGGCAGCAGCGAAAAGGTCTTCAGACGATCAAGTTATGGCGGGAAAGCTTCTGACGAGTGAAAAGCAAGTTATGAATAGTAATTCGCAGAATAGGGAACAACAAATAATTAGCGAGAATATACACATTCTTGATACGAATAAACACGTGGGCGAAGAAACACAAAGCAAATATGGGTCGACAAAATCGAAACGCAATTTACGATTAGAGTTGATGCGTTTGGAAGAAAAGAAAAAAGCAGAAATGGCATACGTAGAACAAAAATACGCAATAATGAAAGAATATCAGAGCGATTCTGAGGAAGAGGATTTTCGCTCAGTACAACAGCAGCGGACTATTCAATGGGCAAATAGTCAACATCTTAAGGGAACTGACTTGGCAAATGTTGATGCTGACAAACAGAAGCGTAGGCATGACGATTGTGGTACTTTCGTGTCCCAACCGACTGAATCTGTAGAGCATACATTAACGGCTTTACAAATAAGTTCGCGACAGGTTGTTGGGCGTGATCTCCCAACTTTTAGTGGCAAGCCAGATAAATGGCCATTATTCGTAAGCAGCTTTGAGAACTCTACACGTATATGCAAATTTAGTAACGATGAAAATTTACTACGTCTTCAGCGTGCTTTAAAAGGTAAAGCTTATGAGTACGTAAGTAGCAAATTAATGATTCCCAGTCTGGTCCCTGAAATAATGTCAACGCTCAAGATGGTTTTTGGTAGGCCAGAACTAATTTTCAATAACCTCATGACAAAGATGCGCGCATCACCGGCAGTGAATGTAAATAGACTTGATTCTTTAATAAATTTAGCTTTGGAAGTAAAAAATTTGGTAGCGACCATTGAGGCATCAGGTTTGACAGCACACTTGAACAATCCTTTGTTAATACAGGAGTTGATAGAGAAACTGCCGACACAAATTCGGCTACAGTGGGCAATGTTTGCCCGAAACGAACCCCTCCGTACGCTGAAACATTTAAGTGACTGGTTATTTGACATCGCCGAGGCAGCCAGCAATGTAACTTCGCTGCCAACAGCAAGCTCTGACATGGAGCGTCGTAAAACACAACGCGTTAGTGTACATAACGAAATAACAACGCGTAAACCTAGCGAAGGATGCTTTTTCTGTGGTGAAGATCATTACATTTCCAAATGTATGCGCTTTCACAATCTCGATGCCAACGAAAAGTGGGAAGAAGTTAGGAAGAGAAAGTTATGTCGCCGTTGTCTGGTAAAACATGATTTCAGAACATGTCGAAATCGAAAGCTGTGTGGTGAAAATGGATGCACGTTTATGCATCACCCACTTTTGCACAACGATAGGATAATGGGTGGTGAAATTAACAAAGCGACAGTAGCGGTGCACCACATGCGTACTTCAAATGTATTGTTTAGAATTGTACCTATCACAATTTATGGGAACAATAAAAGTATAAATATTTTCGCATTTTTAGATGATGGTTCTGGACCGACATTAATAGAAGAAAGTACTCTAAATGACCTTGGTATCGAGGGTCGTAAGAGTGAATTGTGTCTTAGTTGGGCAGATGGAACGACACGAAAAGAAGTGGCTTCACAAAGCGTTAATTTGAATGTATCGCCTAAAGGTAAGGCTAAATGTAAATACACACTTGCCGATGTACGCTCGGTTAAAACGCTGGACTTACCAAGCCAGACTTTACACCTTGAAGAGCTGTCGGGAAAGTATAGGCATATAAGGGAGGTCCCTCTAGAATATTATTACGACGTTGTTCCAAAAATAATAATAGGTGTCAATAACAGAAACTTGTCCATGCCATTGAAATATAAGGAAGGCTAACGAGCCGGCAGCAACAAAAACAAGGCTTGGCTGGGCTATTTATGGTACCCTCGACAACAGTCGACTTCCGTTGCACCATCAGCTCCATATTTGCCAATGCAGTGACGACGTAAGTCTCGAGAAGTTGATGCTTGATGCCATAAGATTGGATCAAGATCATACTGAAATGAAAGACCTGACGCCTGTTGAACTGGCAGGGAAAGTGATGCGCGATGGCGATAGGTTTACAGCGAAGCTGCTGTGGAAGAGCGATAACGTTGTCATGCCACGAAACTATGACATGGCGTTGCAAAGGCTAATGTGCTTTGAAGGAAAACTCCTCAAGAATGAGGAACTGAGGTATCAAGTTACCGACCATATAAAACAAATGGAGAGCAAAAACTACATTCGTAAATTAACCAAAGAAGAGATCACTAATATTGGACCGCGTACATGGTACTTACCGATGTTTACCGTGAGAAACCCAAACAAACCGGAAAAAATAAGAATCGTTTGGGACGCAGCAGCGAGATATAAAGGTGTTTCACTTAATGACCAACTTGATAAAGGCCCTGATCTGATAGTTTCTTTACAAGGGGTGTTGTACAACTTTCGCATAGGTAAAATAGGTGTATGCGGTGACATAAGCGAAATGTTCCACCAAGTGGGTGTGACCAAAATGGATCAAGACGCGCAAGGTTTTCTATGGAGAGATTGTGACCCAACACGGCAGCTAGATGAGTATGTATTACAAGTACTAAGCTTTGGAGCTAGCTGCTCACCTGCGCTTGCATTGTATGCTAAAAATAAAAATGCTAAAGAGTTTGAAAAAGAGTTTCCAGATGCAACGCGATGTATAATAGAAAGGCATTACGTCGACGACATGCTCGATAGTACAAATACGGTCGAAGATGCGATTAAGCTGGCTAAGGATGTACGCGAAATACATGCACGTGGGGGCTTCAAAATCAGGAACTGGCTGAGTAACTCGACAGAGGTATTACAGGCATTAGGTGGGGGCAGCACTGATGAGAGTCTTTGTAAAGCAGGCCGTACACTCGATCAAATTATTGTAGCCGACAAAGTACTTGGGTTGTGGTGGCTAACGCAGGAGGATTGCTTCACGTTCAACCTGAAGTTTACGAAAGCCAGTTCTCAAATATTACACGGTGAAAGATTGCCTACCAAGCGAGAGCTGTTGAGGCTATTGATGTCCCTTTTCGATCCATTAGGCTTACTCTCATATTTCACCATCCACATGAAAATACTTGTTCAAAACGTTTGGCGTAGTCGAACTCATTGGGACGACATGATACCAGAGGAGCTCGCCGATGATTGGTGGAGATGGTTGGCAGAATTAAGAAAGGTCGATCGGGTTCGCATACCAAGATGTTACTTTTCACGGACAAATAGCGAAAGAAACAGTGTGCAATTACATGTTTTCGTAGATGCCAGTGAGGACGCATACGCAACGGTGGCATATTTTAGAATTGCCGATAACCAGGCTGTGGAGTTAGCCCTGGTAGGTTCTAAAACGAAGGTCGCGCCACTACGACCAGTCTCCGTTCTAAGATTGGAACTTCTCGCAGCAGTTTTGGGTACTCGTTTAGCTGACGCAATTATAGCACACCATAGCTTGGAAATCGAACAAACATTTTTTTGGTCCGATTCTAAAACGGTCCTATTATGGCTCAACTCTGATCCCAGAAAATATAAACATTTTGTGAAGTTTAGAATTGCTCAGATTCAGGAGTCAACCGAAGTCGCGAACTGGAATTATGTCCCCACGAAGCTAAACGTTGCTGATTTAGCAACGAAATGGAGTCGGCCACCAGAATTCAACAAAGAATTCGTATGGTTCACAGGGCCCTCGTTCCTGAAGCTGCCAAAAGGTGAGTGGCCTCATCAAAATGTAATCAAATCTGAAAGTCTGCAGGTATGCCATGAAGATCTCGAGTTGCAGAAGGTCGCCGTAACAATTCAGAAACAAGTTGTCATAGACACTAGCCGTTTTTCTAAATGGGAGCGTTTACTTGGATCACTAGCTTACGCCAAACTGTTCATCGAAAATTCGAAAGCAAAGGGAGATCCCGAACGAAAAGAACGCTCAGTCGGACCAACCAGGGATATGCTACTTTGGAGCGAGCAATACCTGCTAAAACTCGCGCAAAACGACCAGTACGCCAAAGAAATATCGATGTTAGAGAAAACGTACACATTGCCAAAAGACAGTTCCCTAAGAAAACTTAGCCCCTTTCTAGACAACCTAAAGATAGTCCGTATGAGAAGTCGCCTAGAAAATAACGCACACGTTTCAGAAGCAATAAAAAACCCTATAATATTACCTAGACAACATCGCATCACTTACTTGATTGTAGATTGGTACCATCGGAAGTTCAAACACATCCATCACGAAACAGTAATTAATGAAATATTTCAAAAGTACCATATTCCGGGTTTACGTACCTTACTACGGAGTATTCGCCTAAATTGCCAATACTGTAAAATTCAAAACGCAAAGCCACTACCCCCCCCGATGAGTCCGTTGCCAGCAGCGCGAACAGCAGTTTACACGAAACCCTTTTTACATGTTTGTATAGACTTTTTTGGACCGCTGTTTGCAACCACGGGAAGACGCACTGAGAAGAGGTATGGGGTTGTGTTCACGTGCCTCACATGTCGAGCGGTTCATATTGAGGTCGCACACAGCCTCACAATGAGCTCCTGTCTAATAGTGATAAGGAACTTCATAGCGAGAAGAGGGGTTCCCAATCACATATACAGTGATAACGGCACAAATCTACGAGCAGCTGAAAAAGAACTACGCAAGGCTTATGACGAAATCGACTTTGATTCACTCAGACGCGAATTTACCAGCACCAACACCGAGTGGACGTTTATTCCTCCGGCGAGCCCACATATGGGAGGTGCGTGGGAACGTATGTTACGCTCTATCAAGCGGGTTCTGTACCAAATTGTCACGCCAGAAACTAAACTCAACGACGAGAGACTTCTAAACTTGATGCTAGAAGTAGAAAGCATCATAAACCAACGACCACTAACCTACCTATCATTGGAAACAGCTGAGAAGGAGGCACTGACACCCAATCATCTGTTACTGGGTTCGTCATCTGGGATTCGACCGCCGGGTAAGTTCGACCAGTCGGATGCTTACGTCAAGGGCTGTTGGCGACACACGCAGTACTTAGCAGACGTATTTTGGAAACGGTGGGTGGTCGAAGTCCTCCCGGACCTAACAAAACGTACAAAATGGTTTGACAACACCAAACCAGTCCAACTTGGGGACGTTGTAATAATAGTTGACGGCAACCTACCGAGGAATTGCTGGCCCAAGGGTGTGGTCACTAACACTGTGCTATCCAAGGACGGGCAAATCCGCAGCGCTACAGTGAGAACAAAGAACGGGGAGTACCACCGACCCGTAACTAAGTTAGCTATCCTGGATGTTAATTGAAAATGCAGCGGTGTTGTTTCCCTTTGGGTATTCGCGAGTTCGGGAATACCGGGGGGGAGTGTTGGCAACCCTGCCACCTAATGCTAAAACGTATCGTATATCGATCATTTTCTCCTGTCTTAATTCGCCATTCATACAAATCGTATTATTTCGTAATTTGGTTAGCAGGAGAAAAACGATGTGTAAGAATAAAATACTTATTAATTTAATCATTCTATGTACTAATTTGAATTATCATTATCTTTCCATGTGTTGAAATAAAGTTTAAAAGCGAGTTTCATCGAACGCCTGAGTTTAATTTAACACGCTATAAAAGCGGAATTCTCCTAAGCAAGAGCCAAAGTTACAAATATGTTTCCCGACTACATATATTACGCAATGCTAAGTTAGAATAACTAAAGCCTTAAAATTTTTGGAAAAATTGTGTGTTTGTCACGCAAGATATACTGAAGGAAACCTACCCAAGAAAATGTTTACAGTTTTCCGGAGCATCCGGTAGTCAAGTAAAGCAAGAGGGTCCCAAAAAATAATCAAATCAACTTGAAGTAAACAACCCACGGTTGGATATTTGCTATTCTGGTAATCGCCTTGGAATCCCTAATAATTTCCATTTCACTTCGACAGGCAAATCGAAAAATGATCTCGTTTTTGGGATAGCAGAATAGCTGTCGGAGCTGTAACTTCAAAAATTTTAATACTACAAAAAGTGTGATCTAAATTAAAAAGTAATAAAAATGTTGGCAAAAAAGATTACACTGGATCACAAATTCCAACTTTTTTTCTGCACCAGAGACGCCATAGTGAAATTCCTATGTAAAATCACCTCCTAATTCCGAAAATCAAGGTTATTTTTACTTGAATGGTACCGTTTTTGAGATATTTACGATTTACCGTTATTTCAAAAAACAAAAAAGATGGCTCCACTTAATCGTGTATATCTCAAGAACAAACTGAGCTCTTCCAAGACGGTTTGAAAAATTTGAAAGCTTATAAAATTTACTATAATCAGTACATACAACACTTTTTACTAGGTCCTGCAGATTCAAACATATTGAACAATCATTACGGATTTTTTAAATTTTTTTTGTAAAAATATAAAAAAATTTGTACTTTGCGAGGAAGCATCTCGAAAACTTTTTGTTTTTTTGCAGATATTTTTTCCCCCCTCTAAGCTCTGTTTTATTACAAAAAAAATAAGCTATCAGTGAACAAAATCGATGAACTAATACAAAAGTTATAAGCATTCAAGTAAATATATCCATTTAATACTTAAGTACCCTACAAATAATAGCATATGTACATATGGTTCTGTCTTAACTCTATGATCTTATTTTATAATTGAAAAAGTTATGTGTCTTGTTTTGACGCTTATTTAGATTAGGATCGGTTTCTCTTATGAGAAACCAACAGTAGTCGCCCATCATAGCGACATCCCAGAATCCTTGATACCGACTTTCAATCACTTTCATTTGCTGGTGAAACCTTTCGCCATGCTCGTCACTTTCGTCGCCAAGATTTTGCGGGAAAAAATTTAAGTGGGAGTGTAAGAAATGAATTTTTAAAGACATATTTACTCCTGAAAGAAAATAAAAAAGTAAATTAGATAAATACATAAGTGACACATTAGTATACAATTTTCTTAGGCTGGATTTATCTTTCAATTCAGAACAAATTTTTTGTTTATATTTTTCCCGTTCTTGTTTGTTCGGAACTGGACGATGAATTCAGATTTATGGCTATATATTCTCATGTAAATTTATGTAATATATAATTTATTATAATATGTTTTTTTATTTACCCATTTCCGCATAGTTTTTGATTAAGTCGTTCACTATCATCTCGTAGTTAGGACTTTTGTGTTTGCCTAAAAAAGAAGTAACGACCTTTTCAAAAGAATCCCACGCTGCTGCCTCCACTGGTGACAATAGTTCTTTGAAATGGTTATTGGTCATCATTTTCCTTATTTGCGGTCCCACAAAAATCCCTTCCTTTATTTTTGCTTCTGAAATCTCTGGGAAGATTGTCTTCAAATGATGAAAAGCTTCGCCTTCTTTGTCCAAAGCCTTCACAAAGTTTTTGATAAAGCCGAGCTTGATGTGGAGCGGAGGTAGAATTATTTTTTCCTTCTTTATAAGTGGAGAGTATTTTATGTTATCTACCCCAACTTGAAACTCGATTCGTTCTGGCCAATCCTTTATGATGTAGTGGTCTTGACGAGCTCGGCTATCCCATTTGCATAGAAAGCAACAGTATTTTGTGTATCCACTTTGTAGACCACATAGCATTCCAACGACTTTAAGATCGGCACATATTTTCCAATCATGTTCTTCGTATTTGATTAACTTGAGCAATTTTTGCATTATCTCATATGTTTCCTTCGTATTTACTGCATGCGCGATCGGGATAGATGGCTTTTGGTTGCCAGTATGCAATAATACGGCCTTTAAACTTAATTTATTGCCGTCTATGAACAATCGCCACTCTTTTGAATCATATGGTTCACCAAATTGTTTGAATAGACCAGCAATGTCTTTGCAGTAACAAACACTGTCCTCCTTCGTATAGTACTTGGAAAATTCTTCGTGACGAGTTCTATAATATGTTACCTTAACATCGGATGAAACAAATTTAAATTGTTGCATTCGAGAGGCGTGTAGTTCGGCCTTTTCCTTTGACAATTCCAAATCCCTTATCCAATCATTGAGTTGTGCTTGTGACAAAGAATTTCTTTCGTTTTCCGTTTGAAATTCAGTACAACATGATGCCGCGTAATCAGATACTACTGTTGACAATGAAACTGGAGCCGGAACTAAAGTTAAATTTGATTCTGGCAATGTCGCTTCTGTTGAAATTAGTTCTGGTAATAACACTGTAGATACGCTCGCATAGGTTACTTTTCTGGACTTTCCAACCCCAAGTACTTTTGTAGTACAAATATAGCAGTCCGTTGAATGGCAATTTGGTTCCCTCCACTTCATTGGTGTAATAAATTTCACACGTCGCCTAAATAGATAGTTTCAGGAATTAGTCAGCTATGCATTAAAAGGGAACAAATTCCTAATTTCTACAACGTACCTTTTTGTTCCGGTTTCCGAAGAAATCAATTCGACTCGGCATGTGGTGCACACAGTGTTCGGTGTCCATGGTAGTATGTAACTTTCAAAGGATTTGAAAACACACGTCTCATACTTTTAACAATAAATTGACCGCAGATGAAACAACATATCTGGATCATTTGTACACTCAAACTCTCGCGCCCTTTTATTCATTTTTTATTTTAAGTAAATGACGGGTTATAAACTGCAATTATAAACTGAACAGTATCCGGCGAGCCTTGCAGATATTATGAAGGAACAAGGCGCATGTACTCTTATTTATACTTAGATCCAGTAAAAATTCAAGCCTACCTAAACAAAAAGGTTCCCTAGTTCTACAAAGAAAACACTACCTGCTCAAAAATATGCTCTTGTTTAAAATGTACCTAGCTTTGAGAAAACGACACTAACAGCTTTTTGTATCTAATAACTTTTCGAAAATCTACCTGCTAACTAACTGATATACGAATACTAACACATATGTACCAGTAGGGTACTTAAGCATTAAATGGATATATTTACTTGAATGCTTATAACTTTTGTATTAGTTCATCGATTTTGTTCACTGATAGCTTATTTTTTTTGTAATAAAACAGAGCTTAGAGGGGGGAAAAAATATCTGCAAAAAAACAAAAAGTTTTCGAGATGCTTCCTCGCAAAGTACAAATTTTTTTATATTTTTACAAAAAAAATTTAAAAAATCCGTAATGATTGTTCAATATGTTTGAATCTGCAGGACCTAGCAAAAAGTGTTGTATGTACTGATTATAGTAAATTTTATAAGCTTTCAAATTTTTCAAACCGTCTTGGAAGAGCTCAGTTTGTTCTTGAGATATACACGATTAAGTGGAGCCATCTTTTTTGTTTTTTGAAATAACGGTAAATCGTAAATATCTCAAAAACGGTACCATTCAAGTAAAAATAACCTTGGTTTTCGGAATTAGGAGGTGATTTTACATAGGAATTTCACTATGGCGTCTCTGGTGCATTTTGGCTGTAAACCAGTGTTATTAGTAAAAATTCCAAATAAAAACTATTAAGAGGTTAATAGTACCTACAAATTTTAGTTGACTGCGGATTTTAAAAAAATATACTTTAAAACAATCTACTACGGAATTATGATTTTTACTAAGATTTATTTCGTCATTTACTACGATTGTTTTCTAGGAGTTCTAACCCTGCTGCTGAAAAGAGCTAAACAGAATAAAAGGGTACTACAGTTTACATAAAATAGTCTTTTGTGGCATAGTTTTAGGCACTATCCACGGTGAATAACCTCATCACTCTAAGTTAGTAGTTCCTATTGATTTCTAAACACAAACGTCAAACTTTTGATTCGTACAGAAATAAAAATTGAGCCCATCATCAAAAATATTTGTAAAAATTTTAATTTATGTTTCGAAATCTGCCGCCCCCAAAATCTGCCGCCCTGTGCCAGTGCTCCGAGAGCACCTAGTGCAAATCCAGGGCTGGGAACAGATTAAAAATTAAAATGCTTAACTCGCTGCTTAATATTAGATGTTCGTTAAAACGCTTAAGTTGTAGTAATTTTTCATAGTATGTATTTCTTTGAAAAAATTCCTAGTCAAGGAAAATGTGCCTGATATGTGTTGAAACAAAAAGAGTTCCTTTAAATTATGTCTACAGCTTTATATACAAATACTTTAAACTAAAATGAAAATTTTGAAATGGATTTCGTAAAAAATGTCTGCCTTTTTTTCAGCTTCTTATTTTATTAGTTTAAGCCTTTTCCAACCATTTTTATTTTGCCGATTCAGCCTCTTTTTTTCTAACACCTAATCACACTGGTCCACACAAGTGGGGAAAGTTTGTGATCGCCATTCACGTGGCCAATGAGAAAACTCAATTTTGATAACGACCCCGGCAAACGTTTTAAGGCTTATGAATTGAGGGCATGCACCCGGAACGTCCGATTCCTTAATGGGGATGGTGCCGCTGCCCGGCTGGTTGATCTCGTAAACGTAAAAGCTGACATCAACGCCATACAATAGATGCGATGGACGGGGCAAGGTAAGAAGACCATTACACCTTGCGACATTTACTGCAGTGGCCATGCAAGCCATCGGAGTTTCGGTGTTGGATTTGTGGTGGGAGAGAGACATTGCAAACAAGTACTTTCGTTCACACCTGTGGGCGAGCGTCTCGCCGTGATCCGTATAAAGGCAAACTTTTTCAACATGTCATTCATCTTCGCCAACGCACCGACGGAGGATAAGGACGATGTGGCAAACGACGCACTTTACGGGCGCTTAGAAAGAACATATGAGCGCTGCCCCCGACATGATATGAAAGTTTTGATGGATTGGCAGTTGGACAAGTCGGTCTCGACGATGAGACTTCGTCCAATGGATACAGGCTGATTGACTTTGCCGGTGCCCGAAACATGGCAATCTGCAATCGCAACTCAACTGTCACACCCGTTCTCTGAGAGCACAATTGAACCTATTGGGATATGCGAGCAGTGGGAGCATATCTCAGGAGCGCTCCGTACCACCGCTGATGAAGTAATTGAATGTCGGCGGGCCCAAAAAAACACCTGGTACGACAAAGAATGCAGCGCGCAACGGAAATAAAGGACGCTGCATATAAGGCTACGTTGAGAACAAATGCAACCCGAGGAGTACCGACAGTTGAAGAAGGAAGCGAGGCGCCTTTTCCGTAAGAAAAAAAGAGAGGCAGAAAGGCGTGAGCTACTAGCCAGCAAGAACAATGTCCGAAATTTGTACCAAAAAATCCGGCAAATGACGGAAGTAAGGACAAAACTGTGCTAAGCATGGAGGGAGCACTTCTCTACCCTCCAAAATGGAGAAAACGAGCACAGAGAAGAACCTGACCAAACAATCGAAGAAGATGGAACTATCGTCTCAGACCCGACTATAACTACATACGAATAACAGTATCGCGATTAAAAAACAACGAAGCCGCTATTCAGGTACGGCGGCGAGGAGCTGGTAAAGTGCATGCAGCAGCTTCTATACAGAATATGGTCGGAGTGTCGTCTGCCCAATCCATAAGAAAGGAAATCCTACAATCTGCACCACTTATCGCGGGATCAGCCTACTTTATATATATCGCATATATGGTCCTATCAATCGTATTGTGCGATAGACTCAAGCCCACCGTTGACAAACTGATTGGACCTCATCAGGGCCGCTTCAGACCAGGTAAATCTAACAACGACCAGATTTGCCATTATGCGGCAAATCTTTGAAAAAATACGTGAGAAAATAATCGACACACATCACCTCTTTGTTGATTTTAAAGCCGCCTTCGACAGCGCGAAAAGGAGCTGCGTATATGCCGCAATGTCTAAATTTGGTGTCCCAGCAAAACTTAAACGGCAGTTCAAAATGACGTTGAGCAGGAACACCAGCTTAGTCATAATCGGGAAGGACTTCTCCTGGTTTAGAATATCCCTGAGGTAGGCATACCGGTCGTAAGAGGCGACTAATATGCACAAAGGCAATGACGTGCAACTCGATGGTTGATCTACGGATATGATGCCTCTCACCTCTCAACCTTCCTTACGGAGGAGGACATGACCTAGAAGGTTTCACTGGTCATACATCACTACCACGACAGTCGGGCAGTACCGCAAGGGAGTACCGGAGGGTGCCGGGTTCAAAACCGGCCAAGGACTGTTAATACGACAACACTCCCCAAAACCTTCGGGAGTGTTTTTGTCGTTACCGCAACAACAACAACTAAACGAGGTTTCAGACAGGATGACCCCCTATCGTGCGATATCTTCAATGTAATGCTAGGGATAATAATACAAGCCGCAGAACTTCTGCTCAGGAAACATCTATTACAAGGGTGTGCAATTGCTGGCGTTTGCCGATGACATTGATATCATTGGCTCAAAAAACCGCTCCGTAAGTTCTGCCTACTCCAAATTGGAGAAAGAAGCAAAAAAAGTGGGTTTGGAAGTGAACGAGGGCAAAACGACGTACCTTCTGTCATCATGCAAAGAGTCAGCGCATTCGCGCTTTGGTACCCACGCCACTGTTGGTAGCCATAAGTTTGAAATGGTAAAAGACTTCGTTTACCTGGGAACCATCATTAACACCAACAATAATGTCAGCTTAGAAATCCAGCGAAGAATTACCCTTGCCAATAAATGGTTCTTTGGACTGAGTAGACAATTGAGAAACAAAGTCGTCTCTCGACGAACAAAACAAGTCGCTCATACTACCCTTTTTACAATATGGAGCAGAAGTATGGACGATGACAGCCGCAGATGAGTCGGCCCTTGTAGTATTCGAGAGAAAGGTTCTTCGAAGGATTTATGAGCCTCTACGCCGATTACGTTGGTAACCGAAAAAGATTTAATGATGAGTTGTATGAGCTTTACCCAAACATCGACATTGTCCAACGAATTAAACCCCAGCGGCTACCTTGGCTCGGCCATGTAATGCGAATGAAAGAAGATACTCCGGCCCGGAAGGAATTTTTGGATGAACCCACCTGTGGAAGCAGAGGAAGAGTAAGGCCCCCACTCCGTTGAAAATACCAAATAAAGAGCGATCTCTTGGCGTTTCTAATTGGCGTGAACTGACAGAGGATAGAGTCAGGTGGCGCTTATGTATGTTTGTATTATGTTTTAAGATATTTTGAATTTTTTTTCATAAGGTGCTTCTAAATTAGATTTATAAAAAACTTTAACAAATCACATTTGTCTTAATTTTTGGAATAAAATGATTTTCTTATTGTGATGTAAAACTTTAGAACGAATTAGAGAAAAATTATATCTTAATTTTTGAAGAATTTCTGTTGATTGTTTCCTTTAGGAGACAACTGCTAAAACACGTCCGAAATTATAGGGAAAGGTATCAAAAGGCGCGTTTTGACCTCAGTAACAATAGTACGGAAGCGGATTTTCGACTTTTTGTTTCAGTGAAGAGATATTTGCCATCAAAGTTGAACATTTTCTGTCATTTTCATGTGGTTGTTGTAATCACAGATTAGGGTGTACCCAAAAGTGTGTTCTGCGCAGAAATACGGTGGACCGCGTAGCCGGTGTTGGACCGGCTAAGGGTTATTTTTTTTTGAAGCGCAAAAAGGTGTTCTGCACATAAATACCTTGGATCAAGCCCCCTATTTGGGATCGGACCCGGGTCATTTTTGGGTTTTTTGCGAGTAACTTTTCACTGAAACAAAAAATTGAAAATCCGTTTCCGGATTGTTAATACCGAAGTCAAAACGCCTTGTTTGATACCTCTCCCGGAATTACCGAATTTCTTTTTGAAGAGATATTTTCATTATGATTATTGGAAACAATTAATTCACCAGGAAGTCAAAGAGTTTGTCCATACACAAGTTCTGCAGAAGAACATTTTAATCATCTTTAATTGATGTTCTTAAGCCAAGAAGTAAGTAGAATCATTTGAAGCTATAAATCTGTATTAAATGTTCTATGAAAGCGCTCTATTATACCATTTGCATGAGTATGAATTGTGCACCTAATAATTTGGGTAGTTCAGTAAATATTTTCGAAGTAAATTGGGAACCTTAATCTTCTACTGTAATGTTTAGTGGAATACCTAATCTTGGCACATAATTTTGGACAAAAGTAGTTGGTCAGGCCAACGAATATGTTTATCAATAATAGTTAAAAGATGAAATCTTTTGATATAGGAAGTGGACCACCAATATACATATGAATATGTTCGAAACGGCTGGAAGGTATTCCAATTTTCTAAATAAAAGTTTTTGTATTTCTCGTGGTTTTAGATCTACGACAACTAATACAAGTTGATGTCCATTCATTAATTTCTTTACATTTACTAGGCCAAAAATATTTTGTTTGAATCAATTTTCCAGTGGTACGAATGGTGAGATAGAGAGTGAATTTTGTCAAATATAATTTTTCGCATAGAAAAGAAATGTATAGCCGGAATGGTTGTTGGGAAATATCACACCAAATTTTAAATTTGCGATTGGAAAATCTACTTATTTTAAATTAGTTTTAAAACTTGGGTCACATAAGATATTTTTTCTGTTTGTTGTTCTTTGAACAAATTTTCTAAATTTATATCTTGAGTTGAAATTGCGTTTACTTCTGGAATGCGGGATAGTGTATCAGCGACTATGTTGTCTTTTCCACGCAGAGCTGTGTTCAATATAATAGTAGTGAAATTAAATTGAATATCATTCGACAAAATAAGAAGAAGCTGTGTTTCTAATAATTTTTATTGAAAATATAGCGGATTCTATAACAGAAAAAAAAAAAAATTTCCAAGTTTTCACAGAGTTCTAAAAAAGTTCAATAAACTTTAAAAATCGGCATCAAAACCTGCAACTTTTCTGACAGAGTTTCTAGACAATTTTTGAGTATGCAGTTTTTAGACCAATCAATTTGAGGTCAGGAATGTGCAATTTAGAACTTGTTCAAAGATTTTCCTAAATTTTCAGAATTTTTTTTCGCCCACGGGCTTGATCTCATCCAAAAAACGGATGAGCAATTTAATTTTGTATGGTAGAAAATTTTGAACATCCTGTACAATAAAAATTCTAGAAATTCAAGGAAATTTTTGAGCAATCCTGGGGGTTTACTCTGTATCGTGATGCGAAAGAAAATGTTTCGCATTTGCTGTAAAGACACTCTGTAACTCGGCTATCGCAATCTGAAATTGACATTTTCGCATTTGCCTTATCCTTTTCCCATTAAATTTTTCCCTTTCGACTCCCTGCACTCTGTATCTCGAAAGGAAATGTCAAATGCTTTAAAAATTCGAATTTTCTTTGCTACAACGAAAAGCAGTCGCACCACCAAAAAATTTAAGTTTTTACAAAAAATATGTGATTTTAATTATGGTTTATGTTTATTTATGTACATACTAAGAATAATTGTATATTTTAAGGAAAAAATCAAAAATTAAGTAACAGAAGCAGTTTGAACTCTTGGTGAATTTATGAAAGCACATCCCGATTTATCCAAAGGATCATTAAAAGTTTCAAAAGGCTTTAACGTTTCAACAAACTCATGGAAAAAGTTATCTTGGTAATTGTTACCTTTACGAGACAACTGCTAAAACACGTCCAAAAATTAGAGGTTCCAAACGACGCGTTTTGATGACCGCGGTATCAACAATGTGAAAGCGGATTTCGGATTTTATATTTCCGTCAAGAGATATTTGCAATTAAAGTTGAACATTTTCTGTCATTTTCATGTGGTTGTTGTTGACACAGATATAGGGTGTACCGAAAAGTGCAGAAGTGTGTTCCGCTTTTGGATTGTTGATGCCGATGTCAAAACGCGTCGTTTGATACCTCTCGACATTTTTGGACGTGTTTTAGAAGTTGTCTTCTTAAGGAATCAATTACCATTAAGAAAAGTTGGACGGAGCTTTCTGCAGGGTTTCTAAAAGGTGTTAATAATCATGGCTCTAGAAGATATTCAGAGTCTCCTACAATCATTTTTAATAATTAAACAAATTTTATCAATTATTATTTCATTTATTTGTTTACAAAAACTTTAAATTTCTGAATAAATGTAAACGCCAGATTTTTCTTTCTATGTTTTTCTTTCACATTCGTTGATATTTCTGACAGTAATGCGTAACCCAACATGAAAAGAACCAAAAGCTAAAGTAGGAAACATTGTTCGCAATGCGAAAGCAATACAGAGTGGCACTTGGTTACCGAATCGCATTTGATTTTCGCATCGCATTGCCTTTCGTATCGCGATACAGAGTAACCCCCCTGACTTGGACTTTTTTGAAACTCTGCCAAAAGAGTTGCATATTTTAAGGCAATTTTTTAAAGTTTAACTAATTTTCCTGAACGTGTTGGCGACGGCGAGTACTGGAGAAGATTTAATGGTGCGCTGTAAGAGCTTTAAGCAGACATAGTTCAGCTAATTAAAACTTAGCGGCTTCGCTGGCTAGGCCACGTTGTGCGAATGGACTAAGTTGCTCCGGCCCAGAAGGTATTCTTATCGGCACCTGCCGGTGGAAGCAGAGGAAAAGGGATACCACCACTCCGATGGAAGGACCAGGTGGAGACCGATTTGCGATCCCGCGGTGTCTTCAATTGGCGCCAGTTGCAACGAAGAAATGACTGCCGAGCTATGTTAGATGATCATTAAAGAAAATAGAATTGTTATGGAATCTGCAAACACAGGTTCTTATTTCGTCGAAAGATATCCAATTTAATTTTTCTACTATTATATTGAACACAACTGCAGGGTTGGCAGATATATATCAGGCGATATATATCATGACATATATCACGATATATATCAGATATTTATTTCTGAAAAAATCGTGATATATATCAAATTGTAAAGAAAACAAAATTTTTTCTTTTAAATCTGAAAAATATGTCTGTTCGATGAGTGCACTAAATGTGTAGAACAGTAAATGCTTTCCTGCACTAGAGTACTGTAGATCGTTCATCGAACATACCTAATGCAACCGGGCAATCACTGCCACATTCGGAAACTTTATAAAGTGTAATTCGGTGATTTCCCTACATCAGACAAATTTGATATTTTGTAACCCACGAACTTATTGTAAAAGCGCAGGTGGTATATTTCGTCTAAGGAAAACAATAGTGGCAAATGGGCAGTTTGTAAAAAGTGTGGTCTTGAGATGCAAGGTATTCCTCAACGAATGATCAAACATATTCAGAAGTGTAACAATAACGAAGACACGCCGAGTGGCAGCATTTCTATCCAAGTCCAACACACAAATGAAACTGATTTTCCGGTCAAGAAAGAAAAACAAAATCCTAATACTCTTAAAGTTGTTAAAGACTCAAGTGTAATTTCAACATCCTCCGAGTACGCCCAGGAAAGCAACTTACAAATAGCAAAATATTTGTTTGCTACAGATACGCCTTTTTCACGTGCCGATAATCCTGAATTGCTTTTTTATACCAACAATTTTTGTTGATTTACGGCCTGTACATTTTCAAGTATTCATGAAACGAGCTCAAGGCCAAGAATAATAATTTTTCACTTTTGGAATTTTATGAAAATTATTATTGTTTTTATTTATTAATAATCATTTTAATTAATTATTAAAAGTTTTTTGGATAGAATAGAGTAGGAAAAATGTTTAGAGACAACTGCCATAGCTTTTCTTATAGATCCATTTCGGAAGCTGCTAGACTTCACTCATCAGAGAAATTTTGGCACGCATTGCTAACCATTAAGCTAACAATACGCTGGTTTTGATGTCATCTAAACTCCTAGTTCTATTCATCTTTTTACCATATGCATGAACCACTTCCGCCATTTGACAGTTAGTAGTGTGATCATGATGGATTTTTGACAGCTCTGTTTTATCATCAGAACTGCCTTTCCGTGTGCTCTCGGTTTTTGTTATTGCTTTTTTATACCAACAATTTTTGTTGATTTACGGCCTGTACATTTTCAAGTATTCATGAAACGAGCTCAAGGCCAAGAATAATAATTTTTCACTTTTGGTATTTTATGAAAATTATTATTGTTTTTATTTATTAATAATCATTTTAATTAATTATTAAAAGTTTTTTGGATAGAATAGAGTAGGAAAAATGTTTAGAGACAACTGCCATAGCTTTTCTTATAGATCCATTTCGGAAGTTGCTAGACTTCACTCATCAGAGAAATTTTGGCACGCATTGCTAACCATTAAGCTAACAATACGCTGGTTTTGATGTCATCTAAACTCCTAGTTCTATTCATCTTTTTACCATATGCATGAACCACTTCCGCCATTTGACAGTTCGTAGTGTGATCATGATGGATTTTTGACAGCTCTGTTTTATCATCAGAACTGCCTTTCCGTGTGCTCTCGGTTTTTGTTATTGCTTTTTTATACCAACAATTTTTGTTGATTTACGGCCTGTACATTTTCAAGTATTCATGAAACGAGCTCTCAAGGCCAAGAATAATAATTTTTCACTTTTGGAATTTTATGAAAATTATTATTGTTTTTATTTATTAATAAATACTTGAAAATGTACAGGCCGTAAATCAACAAAAATTGTTGGTATAAAAAAGCAATAACAAAAACCGAGAGCACACGGAAAGGCAGTTCTGATGATAAAACAGAGCTGTCAAAAATCCATCATGATCACACTACTAACTGTCAAATGGCGGAAGTGGTTCATGCATATGGTAAAAAGATGAATAGAACTAGGAGTTTAGATGACATCAAAACCAGCGTATTGTTAGCTTAATGGTTAGCAATGCGTGCCAAAATTTCTCTGATGAGTGAAGTCTAGCAGCTTCCGAAATGGATCTATAAGAAAAGCTATGGCAGTTGTCTCTAAACATTTTTCCTACTCTATTCTATCCAAAAAACTTTTAATAATTAATTAAAATGATTATTAATAAATAAAAACAATAATAATTTTCATAAAATTCCAAAAGTGAAAAATTATTATTCTTGGCCTTGAGCTCGTTTCATGAATACTTGAAAATGTACAGGCCGTAAATCAACAAAAATTGTTGGTATAAAAAAGCAATAACAAAAACCGAGAGCACACGGAAAGGCAGTTCTGATGATAAAACAGAGCTGTCAAAAATCCATCATGATCACACTACTAACTGTCAAATGGCGGAAGTGGTTCATGCATATGGTAAAAAGATGAATAGAACTAGGAGTTTAGATGACATCAAAACCATCGTATTGTTAGCTTAATGGTTAGCAATGCGTGCCAAAATTTCTCTGATGAGTGAAGTCTAGCAGCTTCCGAAATGGATCTATAAGAAAAGCTATGGCAGTTGTCTCTAAACATTTTTCCTACTCTATTCTATCCAAAAAACTTTTAATAATTAATTAAAATGATTATTAATAAATAAAAACAATAATAATTTTCATAAAATTCCAAAAGTGAAAAATTCTTATTCTTGGCCTTGAGCTCGTTTCATGAATACTTGAAAATGTACAGGCCGTAAATCAACAAAAATTGTTGGTATAAAAAAGCAATAACAAAAACCGAGAGCACACGGAAAGGCAGTTCTGATGATAAAACAGAGCTGTCAAAAATCCATCATGATCACACTACTAACTGTCAAATGGCGGAAGTGGTTCATGCATATGGTAAAAAGATGAATAGAACTAGGAGTTTAGATGACATCAAAACCAGCGTATTGTTAGCTTAATGGTTAGCAATGCGTGCCTAAATTTCTCTGATGAGTGAAGTCTAGCAGCTTCCGAAATGGATCTATAAGAAAAGCTATGGCAGTTGTCTCTAAACATTTTTCCTACTCTATTCTATCCAAAAAACTTTTAATAATTAATTAAAATGATTATTAATAAATAAAAACAATAATAATTTTCATAAAATTCCAAAAGTGAAAAATTATTATTCTTGGCCTTGAGCTCGTTTCATGAATACTTGAAAATGTACAGGCCGTAAATCAACAAAAATTGTTGGTATAAAAAAGCAATAACAAAAACCGAGAGCACACGGAAAGGCAGTTCTGATGATAAAACAGAGCTGTCAAAAATCCATCATGATCACACTACTAACTGTCAAATGGCGGAAGTGGTTCATGCATATGGTAAAAAGATGAATAGAACTAGGAGTTTAGATGACATCAAAACCAGCGTATTGTTAGCTTAATGGTTAGCAATGCGTGCCAAAATTTCTCTGATGAGTGAAGTCTAGCAGCTTCCGAAATGGATCTATAAGAAAAGCTATGGCAGTTGTCTCTAAACATTTTTCCTACTCTATTCTATCCAAAAAACTTTTAATAATTAATTAAAATGATTATTAATAAATAAAAACAATAATAATTTTCATAAAATTCCAAAAGTGAAAAAATATTATTCTTGGCCTTGAGCTCGTTTCATGAATACTTGAAAATGTACAGGCCGTAAATCAACAAAAATTGTTGGTATAAAAAAGCAATAACAAAAACCGAGAGCACACGGAAAGGCAGTTCTGATGATAAAACAGAGCTGTCAAAAATCCATCATGATCACACTACTAACTGTCAAATGGCGGAAGTGGTTCATGCATATGGTAAAAAGATGAATAGAACTAGGAGTTTAGATGACATCAAAACCAGCGTATTGTTAGCTTAATGGTTAGCAATGCGTGCCAAAATTTCTCTGATGAGTGAAGTCTAGCAGCTTCCGAAATGGATCTATAAGAAAAGCTATGACAGTTGTCTCTAAACATTTTTCCTACTCTATTCTATCCAAAAAACTTTTAATAATTAATTAAAATGATTATTAATAAATAAAAACAATAATAATTTTCATAAAATTCCAAAAGTGAAAAATTATTATTCTTGGCCTTGAGCTCGTTTCATGAATACTTGATAATCCTGAATTTAAAAGTATATGCAAAATGTTAAGACCGGGTTTTAAGAAGAAAACTGGCAGATGAGTTGCTGGAAGAAGCTCACAATAATTTTATGAAGGAGGTCAAAGAGAGACTAGAAAATGCTTATTCATCTATGTCGTTGGACGGTTGGTCCAATGTACACAGTGAACCCATTGTACGAGGTGTGTTCAAAAAGTATCGCGAATTTTGAATTTTCGCTGGTTATGTATATTCGAATTTCGAATTTTTTGTGGCGTTATGTTGGTACTCATGTCTCTCACTTATGCCGACAAGCTCGGCCATTTTGAATGTTCAGTTAATTGTTGACAGCTGCTTTGCTTGCACGTGTTTTGGATCGTCTTCGATTTTTACGCGAAATTCGTACCAAAATTGCTCAATTGTGACCAAAAACAGCATCGCATGAACATTGCTAATGAGATGTTAAACTCTGTCCGCGACGACCCAAATTTGCTCCAGAGGGTCATAACTGGTGACGAATCATGGGTTTATGGTTATGACGTGGAAACCAAAGCTCAATCATCTCAATTGAAGCTGCCGCACGAACCAAGACCGAAAAAAGCGCGCCAAGTTCGGTCGAATGTGAAAGTTTTGCTGACAGGTTTCTTCGATTGCAGGGGCGTGGTGCATCATGAGTTCTTGCCACAGGGAAGAACGGTCAATAAGGAATATTACCTGCAAGTTATGCGCAATTTGCGCGAAGCAATCCGCCAGAAACGACCGGATTTGTGGAAGAACAAAACTTGGCTTTTGCACCATGATAACGCCCCTGCTCACGCATCGTTGCTTGTGCGCAACTTTTTGGCCAAAAACAACACACTAATGATGCCGCAGCCACCGTATTCCCCAGATCTGGCCCCCTGTGACTTTTTCTTGTTCCCTAAACTGAAGAGGCCCATGAAAGGACGACGTTACGCTTCTCTTGACGAGATAAAGACGGCATCGAAGGAGGAGCTGAACAAGATACAAAAAAATGATTTTTTGAAGTGCTTCGAAGATTGGAAAAACCGTTGGCACAAGTGTTTAATATCTCATGGGGATTACTTTGAAGGGGACAAAATAGATATTCATGAATAAATAAATAGTTTTTGAAAAAACACAAAATTCGCGATACTTTTTGAACACACCTCGTATGTTATTCAGTTACTGCTGAATATGGAGAATCGTTTTTGGTAAAAACAATTGACACTTCTGGTAATGCATACACTTCCGTATACCGACAACTATAGCAACAGAAGCCATTGAGGAAACAGAAAAGTTTCATTCAAAGTCTCATTCAACTAACATATTCAGTACGGTTGCTCTGCGCATATATTACATCTACTAGCTTCTGATATACAAATACCAGGTCTGCTAGAACAAATTCGTCAAAGTCATTAAGTATTTTCGAAATACACACCTACCAGCTGCGTGGCATAAGGAAGCCAAAGGAAAACGATTAATTATGCCAGAACAAGTTCGATGGTATACTGCTTCTGATGCCATAGAATCTTACTTAGAAAATCGTGGCATACTAGTTTAGTTATGTCAAGACAAAAGGGAATTGACAAAGATATTTTCAAAATTGTAAACGATATTCATATTACAACAAACGCAAAGGATTTCTTGCGCCAAATGAAACCAATATCCGTGGCTCTTGATAGGTTGCAGAGGGATGGAGCCACTATAGCCGCGGCAGTAGAAAGATGGAAAAAAATGGAAAATTACTTACATGGGCAACCAGCGAGGGTATGTAAACAATTTAAGAAGCGTAAAGAAATGGCTCTGTCCGCCGCGCATTATTCGGCTAATCTTTGTGATCACAGATTTCGAGGAACTAACCTAAAAAATGAAGAAAAACAAATTGCTTTTGAGTACTCACAGAGATTAAATGCAGAATTTGTTTCAATCGTAATAGCAATGAGTACTGCTACCACACCGAAGGTCCATGGTTCGAGCCCTGGTACAGGTAACATCAAAAGTGATTTGAAAAAAGTTTTTCAAAACGGGGTCGCCCCTCGGCAGTGGTTTGGCAAACTCTCCGAGTGTATTTCTGCCATGACAGGATTCTCAGCAAAAAATTCGTCTCCTTTGTAGATGCCGTTCGGAGTCGGCAAAAAACTGTAGGTCCCACCAATTTGTAGGGAAAATTCAAATCGGCACACCACAAATTGGAAGAGAAGCTTGGCGCAAAAATCTCTTAGGAGGTTTATGATGATATACCTGTTGTATATCGCGCCATAGATAGAGATAGATAGATCTTCAGGAGGAGTTTTTAAAGCTGTGCTTCAAATTATTAACAGCAGTTGCTGCAGTGGCCAGCAGTGGCTGGTCTTGAAAGAATTTTTTCTACATTTGGTATTGTCCATTCCAAACTTCGTATCAAATTATGCAATGAAAAGGCTGGAAAATTGACATTCATGTTTCGGTATTTTAATCAAAATACTTCTGATAAGGCTACAAATTTAGATTTAGTTTGGGAATCATTTGAAGATGAAAGCAGTGGGGCATCAGGAAATTCGCAGTCGGTAGAGGCAGATGTGGACCTTTTAGGTGATTCCGATGGTTCAATAGATGACTTGCCCCTGGTGCGGCTTACAAAACAAGAAAACATAATTAATGTTTGTGTTCATTGAATTTTAGAAATAAATTTGCAAAAGTATTTTGGAATTTACTTCTTGAGTTCGTTTTTCTACCGCCATACAAAAGTATTTTATGTATGTATCGTTACATTATTAAGATAATTTTAACACATTTACTTATTAATAAAGTGATGTTTTTGCGACTATGAAAATATCCGATATATATCGTAAATATCCGATATTTAGATATTTTCAGTAAATATCATGATATTTACCATCCCTGCACAACTATATATATTGTAAATCATTATTGAACTGTGCAGTATATTCAACGTGGCGTAATTTACGAGATCTGGCTACCTAAGGATTTAGAACATCAGGCAGAGGCTAATGATCGGTATAGATGATAAACGAATTATAAATTGCCAAAAGTTCGCTATTTAAAGTAGAATAATTACTTTCTGTGGAGTTAATTTTCTTGAAAAATATGCTAAAGGTTCTCAATCTACAGCTAAAGATGAAATACCATTTTTGTCAAAATGAGTAATGTATTTTGAGCAAAAAGTTTTCTAACGTTTTACGCAACTGTGGTTTAATTTTTCCAATTAAGTTGTTTGACTTTGAAATGTTAACATTTCTTGCAGAGGACTGAATTCCTAATAAAGTTTGTTTCCCAACATTTGTTATAGTTTTTATTCTTTTTATTTCATAACTTAAAAAGTCGAATGTATTTACACCAAAAATGCAATTAAGTGGGCTTAATATTCAAATTGTATTCCTCAAGTCTTTTAAATGTCAATGTTTAATGTTCTAAATGTTTGCTTTCATTGTCACTGGCAATTAAAATATCGTCTATATAAGTGAATACAATGGGTATTACTAAAATATCGAACTCGGGTTTTGAAATTTTGAATTTAATTGGTTTGAAAATGGGAGTACGCCTTTTGTTTCAATCCTGTGAACCGTATCTTGTTTCATTTCGTTTGTGTAATCTGCTTCAAAGTGTGACGTACTTTCCTATATGCTGGGGTCTGCTCAGTCCGTCCCGGCTTGGGGTCCTCACAACAGAAAATGGAAGGAAATTAGTTTAATAATTTAGAAAATTTGTTTTGTCTAATTGGAATTTTAATGATCCAGAAACTCTTAAATAAATTTTTAAGGTAATTTATGTTTTTTTTAGTTGATATTAGAAAAAAATTACAATGATATGCACTGCGATGCCATGGGATGACATGTTTCGAAGTCCCCAACTTCTCATCAGACCCCTTCTCGGACACTGGGATAGTACTCTAACAAATAAGCTATATGCCCTGTGCCGTCACTATGCATTTTACCTCTAATGTGCCATTTTTAAATTATTCTTTTTTTACATTCTTTGGTATATATATATTTTAAATATTAATTCAAGGAAAGTGGAATATTTTTATTTTTTTTATTTCACAGGCATACATTTTCTTGAAACATTTTGTGAAAATATTAAAATTTCAAAGAAATATTAATCTCAGAAAGAATCTAATCCATACTTGTAAAAATATCTTAATATAAAATTAAGAAAATTTAAGAAAATATTTACTTTATATCGGAAATTATTTCTTAAAAGGAGCTATTTTTAACCACCAGTTATCGCATGTGTCTATGTTCGCCGTCTTCGCTGTTGCAGCTTCTAAGCCATTCCATTGGTGTCTCCCTGTTTTTCAGTTTCGTAGTGAACAAAACCGGATAAAATTTATTTTACTTATTATTTCGCAATCACAATTAGTCAAACCTGCAATAATTCAATATCTTTTATGCCTTAGTTGAAAACTTTTTCTTCAGAAAAAGGTAACTTTAACTATTCTAACTATAAATTCTATTACTTACAAGATTGCTTTGACAAACGAAGTGACAAAATACGGGTTGATCATTTTGTTTTCACTTTTCTGGTAGTCAAGTCTTTTAAATGTCAATTTTAAATGTTCTAAATGTTGGCTTTTATTGTAACTTGCAATTAAAATATCGTCAATATAAGTGAATACAAAATCAAAATCAGAATACACTTCCATAATAAAACGTAGAAATGTTTGAGCACTATTTCGTAAACCAAAAGGCATACGAACAAACTCAAACATTCCAAATGAAGTAGTATCGACAAGGTCTCCAATAATTTGAGTTTTTTTGAAACGAGATGAGTGAAGCAATTGGAGAATTGGATTCGAACTCAGTTTTTGAAATTTTGAGTAAAATTGGTTTGAAAGTGGAAGCACGCCTTTTGTTTCAATCCTGTGAACCGTGTGGTGTTTAACTTTTAATCTAGTTTAGTATTTTAGAAAAATTATTTTCCGTAAATAAAATTTTAATGATCCAGAAACTCTTAAATAAATTTTTAAGGTAATTGTTGTTGGAGCAATGCTCGAATTTTTAAAGTTTGTTTGTAAATTGATACTATAGAACAATTGCAACGATTTGCACAGAGATGGTATGGGATGACATGTTTCGAAGTTACTAATCAGACATCTTCTCGGACACTGGGTTACGAACCGAAGTGCCTGCATCAAAGCCGCTGTTAGAGACCTCTAACAACTAAGCCATGGTGCCCTGCAGCGTCACGATGTATTTTTCCTCTAATGTTCCTTTTTTACATTCTTCAATACATATATTTTATACGTTAACTCAAGGAAAGTTAAATATTTTAGGCGTGTTCGTGGAACAGTTTAGATAGAGAAGAGGTTTCTTTGCACTTCCGTGTTATTTGTTGTGCACCCACATTGTACCTGTGTCGATTATAGTTAAATCAATTGATTATTGCTCTCCTCTAGATACGTGCGTGAGCCCAGGAATTTTAGGTTTTATCTGCGGAAAAATTCCTAGTGAGCTGAATTTTTGTATTTATCTTTATTACGCATTGAAGATGTGAAAAATCGACATCGATACCTTGCCGGCTAAAAATGTTATAAAGGTCAAGAAAATGGAAGAAATTTTTTCTACAGTTTCTTTGTTACGAAATGTTATGTAGAAAATATTTCCATAGTTTTTTTGTAAATGCGATAGTTATTTAGCTAGAGATGTTTTTTCTCTGTGTATAGTGACAAAATGTACGCCAACAAGTTGATTTTTACACTACACTAGCAGACTCGGCAGACGTTATCCTGCCTAAAATTTTACTTGCCTACATATAACAAATTGTACTCTTACTTCCCCACTTTTTGCTTCTTCTGCATTTATCCTTATCTCCTCCTTTTTCTTTAAACTTTGGCTTTTCTCCCATCCCCATACACCATTACTCTTCTTTACCCTCTTAATTTTCCTCTAACACCACCTCTTTATCTCAAATGTCTATTCCTACTCCCCTTCTTTTCCTATTTCATCTGCGGGTTTTGATATTTACATATATTCGAAGATATATCGAATTAACTTTTATTTGATCCTGGCACAGCTTTCTGTTTCCAAGGTTTTTTGATTTATAGAACACATGTCTATGTATAAAATATCCTTAACTTCAACCAAATAAATTTCTAGCTATGCCGAATTGCTACTTTAAATAGCCTGAAGGCTTTGCCAAAAACTAAATATGGCCTGTGTCGTTTCACAGAGATCGGCAATAAATTTTGGACATTAATGATGCACAAACAAAACATAAAATACTATGCAAATTTTGACTAAGGGACACATATCCATTATTTTGGAACAAATACGTTTAGAGTTATGACGAATTGAAATTTTATGTAGCCTGGGGGCATGGAACCGCCCACTTTTCCAAAACTATATATAGCCTATGCTTTAACCAGGGATCCCAAGAACATACTGTGAAAATTTAAAAAAAATCGGTTCAGTACTTTGAACGCCTATAAAGGATACACACATTCATTTTTATTTATAAGATTTTGTTGGTGTCAAAAAACTTTTTTTATGGAAAAGTGAAGTCAAAAGTGTTTGCCAATTTCGATGTAACCTTTTGTTACTATATGTGTTTTTTCAAGCGATTTTTTGGTAACACACAAACTACCAGCTACCTGCCGCACATACAAAACGTACCTAAATAAACGGCACAGCACAGCGAAAGATTATAAAAGTAGACAAATAAACACGAAAGCAACAGAACGAAGAAAGACACTGATGATGGCACAACGCCAAAACCGGTTTGTCCCCAAACCAAAATTGACAAGGGATGACGGAAAATCGTTCCCGAAAATTTCATATTATTACCCTGTCGGACACAGCAACAATCTGAGAGTTGCCCTCACCTATATTGTTCTACCTAGTTGCTGACTTTCCCACAGGGTATAAAACCAAGGGCAGTTTATTTACTACTCACACAATTACACATTTTCCCGCTACATCACTGATTCATCATTCGGTTGTAGCAATGCTGTTGGTGTAAAAAATTATGAAACTAAATACTCAAATATTTCAGGAATTCATAGACTAACCTTTATTTTAAGTGTAAATATAGTTAGTTTTTACTTGAAAGCGCTTTGACGAATTTACCTTAAAAGTGACAGTTTTGAAGCTTCTTATTTGTAAACAACTGTAGGATATATTTAAAAAGAGCTGCCACATACTTTAACACTGATATTAAGTTAAATCAATAAGGTGAAACAAAATAAGACTTTACAAAAAAACCTCTAAACCATTCTCGATTCAAAACACATCAATGTTGATTTTTCACATCTTCGTTGAAACGCCGTTATAAAGGTGTATGCAAAACTTCAACCCGCTAGGAATGTTAAATACCTAAAATTACTAGGCTATAAAAACAGCAAAAACAGTCTAGTAGCGCTAATGAATGATGATATTGAATCCCAGTACAGTATACACCACCAATTAAAATTTGTTTTTTCTCAACAGGTAAAAGGGCTATTGCCAGACGAGGAAAAGGAAAAAATTGGACCGAAACCAGTTAATAATAAGATTGCATTATCGGCACCACCACTGTCACATATGACTACAATGAAAGGACAAGCTCAAGTTTCCAATCAATCCGTTCCTCACCAGCATCAATTCCCTCAGCAACAATCACAACCTTCTCAGCCATCTTCCCATAATATACCAGCTTCTGCAGCTCCGGTCATGATGATGTCTATGAGGCCCCCATCATCTTTGATGCGTATGTAAAGAAATTTAATTTGCCGTATGTAAAGAAACCAAATTTTTATTAAATTTCAGCGCCTTCGTTCCCAGTACCAGGATATGTAGTTTCGATGCAGACAAGTGGGCCACCACAAATGCAATCAGGTACAAATATATTGGACCAAGCGATGATAAAACTTTCTCCAATGCAAGTAGAAGAAGAACCGCCGAACAAGAAAATGCGATCGGAAGATAATTTGGTCCCTGAAAATGAGTTCCTAATTAAACACAAGGTACTTTTCAATCTAATTTTACTTCGTTTCATTTACTATTTTAATATATGGTTAGATCCACAAATATTTGTTTCTTGTTGTTGTTGTTGTTAACAGTGCTTCGCCCTGCCCCAGATTGTTTCTTCGTACACAAGATCTTGAAACGGAAAATAAATAAAAATTAAAAGAGTAGGAAAAAATTTGAGTTTGGCTCCTTGCTTGATTTATCGTTGCCAGATGATCAAGTTTCATGTCAATGATCGAGGAATGTCATTGAAGAGAAAAAATTAACCAAAGCGGCTTTGGAGACTTATACTACATTTGCACTGCAACGCATTTGGAAAATTCAAATGAGTCATTTCAAACCTATTTACATTAGCTCATTGGCATTTTGTTTGACATTTTCCTTCAGGCGAAACTTCAAGCGCAATGCGTTCCACAAAAAATGTCATTTGGGAAATGCGATTTGTATGGGGAAATTCGACGCATTTGGATTTTTTCGCCCAATATGACTTATTTAGTGCAGTGTAAATGTAGTATTACCCCCACATTCATTGAAAATTTAATATCTACGTATAATAAAATTGTAACAGGTCAATGACAGTACATTGCAGATATCCAAGAAAAATTGATAGGAGGGATCAATAGCCAATAGAATCTAAAGCAACTCTTTTTAGAAGTTTTGTCTGTATATTTGGGAGAATATGTCATCGGACGTTACGTGCCCACAATGTTCCGGTAGCCATCGCCTCAGAAAGTGTCAACTTTTTCGTAACCTTGCCGTACATGAACGCTGGGAGACTGTAAAACGAGTATGTTTCAATTGCCTTGGACCAGGGCATAACATTCGTCAATGCACCAAATGTCGTAGCCAGTGCTACCACTTCATCTACCTCAACCAATGCAGTCACCGAAACTCCTACCGGGCCGAGAGTGTATTCACACCAGAAATTACAGAGAGATGAGGTCCAGTCATTCATTGTCCGAGGTGGCCGGGCCATCTAGCCAAGGCAGGAGTTTTGATTTCTAATTGTTACGTACAACGACATGGATGTCGTGCGCTATGCGACATTGGATCTCATGTGAGTTTCCTCAGTGAATCCATGTTTAAAATTCTGTATCCCCGCAAAACCCCTGGTGAGATAGGAGTGGAAGGCATAGATGCAAGTGCAACTGTAAAGCACCACGGGTGTGCGGATAACATCCCATATCGATAAAACATTTTCAGTGCAATTAGAAGTGTACATTTTGCCAAAAATTACGACTACGACACCGGTGTCCAAGAGTGAGATATTCGCTTGGAATCATTTTTCACGACTCCAACTTGCAGATCCAAGTTTTGGCACATCCGACCAGGCACCTGATTGGTGCAGATATTTGGCCTACGTAATTGTCGAGGGTATATGTAAGGGATCGGTCGTGGAACCTTGTGCGCTACGTACTCGCCTGGGCTGGGTTGTTTTCGGTCCTGCTTTGGTCAATACCTCGCACGATTCCATGAGCGCTTTCTGCGTCAGTAAATGCATCAATACGCAGCGGGTGGACGGACTACTGCATAGGTTTTGGCAAGTCGAGGGGGGGGGGTCTTGCAACCGAACTCTCGATAGACCCATGTGAACGTATATTCATAGACACGGTGTGCCGCACAGAAGATGGCCGCTATAATATACTTTAAATTCGTATAGAGTAGCTAAACGACAGTTTCTCCACCTTAAGCGAAAGTTATCAGGCGATGCTGAGCTTTGTAACAACTACATTATGTTTATGCGTGAATACATTGAGCTTGGCGACAATAAACGAGTCGATGTCACGACGAGTCACCATGTGGTGACGGGAAAATTTTGCGTAGTATTTAACGCGTATCGCAAAACAACCAAAGTGGTACGTCTAAACTATATGTAGTTCACGGGGCCACAACTTCAAGATAATCTGATACATATTTTTCACTGGTTCCATCGATATCAGATAGCTATAACTACTTATATAAAGATGATATATATATACATACAATTTTGACGACTGAAGTTTTGATTATACTTAAGAAGCTATTCACCGTGTTCGAGATGTTGATAAAATTCTTCTGCAAGGTCAGTTCATTCTAGGAAAATGGAACTCCAACTGTGCTAGAACACTTGAACCTATCACCGTTTCAGAGGAATTATCGGCAGAAATGGAATTAAGCGACTGCAAAGCAGCCGTTTTAGGCTGACATTGGAATCCACTCAGACTCTTTATTCAGACTCTGTGGGAGGCAGACCTCAATTCGGGTATTCCACTGCCCAGCGAGTTGCGAGATCAATGGCTTGAATTTCTTCACGAACTAGGTCAAGTTAGGGTTCTTCGTTGGGTATATATGTCGTCGTCGGCTACAATTCATGGGTTCTGTGACGCCAGTTCAAAGGCGTACGCTGCCGTTATCTATGTAAACAGCATCGCACCAGATGGCGCTTGTTACTGCAGAAACTAAGGTGGCACCATTGAAAGGTGTTACAACACCCCGTTTACAGCTCTGGCCGCCCACCTTCTAGTAATAACCCTTAATCCCGTTCGGAAAGCGATGTGCTTAGAGCATGCACCTTAGTTACTCTGCAGTGATTCGACGATCGTCCTTTATTTATAACGCTGACATCGTTGAAGCCTAATCGCGTGGCATATGTACAAACCAATTTAGTCCTTAATGTTGGCACCACATTTGATCTAAATTCAATCCGCGTGACTGTGCAAGTCGAGGAATAATGCCAAATGCTCTTCAGTGTCACCCCTTGTGGTGGACAGGGTCTTCTTCTCAACTGCAATATAACGACGATGCAGTGGTTCCGGACCGTACTGAAGATCAATACAAATCCCATACGGAGGATTGCTAGTCTCTACGTATATTGGTCGCTAGTTTACGACGTAGAACGCGCAGATGAGGTATGAGTTATCCCATGTAGATGGAGTAACTTTATCTACTGTCAATCACCCCAAAATGTTGCGCGTGGAGTCCTCCCCGTCGCTAGTCACGTTACCGCAATAGTCTCAAAGGTACAGAACGCAACAAGCTCCTTAAGTCAAGTGCCGGCAACACGTGGGGTAAAAATAAAGAATTTTTGCTTGCTACATGTAATGTTATCGGTTATTGATGACAAGAGAGGGGGGTTCTTGGGACACCGGTCATTAACCAACTGCTCAGGCGGTTCCATAACGGACCGGTCAAACTTACGGCGTACGCGGATGATGTTTCAGGAATCATAAGTGGTAATGCCTGCCAACAATAACCTCTCTGATGGACCGTGCGTTTCGAGAGGTGCATGCCAGGGCGTCGGATGTTGGGTTGGACCGCAAATGCGGAAAAGACGGATATGGTATTATTCACTAGGAGGTATAAGGCCCCGAATTGGCCAGGCGTACGTTAGGGGGGGTAACTCGGCAGGAGAAACACAGTGTAAAATATCTGGGAATAATTTTGGACAGCAAGTTGTCATGGTTCTTCGAAAGATTTGTGGACCTCTACCGAAGAAGATTTAAATTAAAACACAGCGGCTTCGCTGGCTAGGCCACGTAGTGCGAATGAGCGAAGATGCTCCAGCCTAGAAGCTGGAAGCAGATGAAGAGGAAGACCACCACTCCGACGGAAGGACCAAGTGGAGACCGATTTGCGATCCCGCGGTGTTTCCAATTGGCGCCAGTTGGCCCAACGAAGAAACGACTGGCGAGCTATGTTGGACGGTCAAAATCGCCCAGGCGGTTAGATGACCATGGAAACCAAATGTAGAGGAGAGAAAGAAGAAGGTATCCATGGCACTCTATGCATGCAATAGAAGGCTGGAGTGCACACGAGGACTTTCGCCCGCCCTTTTTCATTGGGTATTCACGGCAATTGTGAAACCAATCCTTTATTTCAATCCTTAGTTTGGTCGACATCCACGCAAAAGAGAACGTATGCCAATAAACTACAGAGAGTGTGCAGATTATCAATGATTAGTATAACGGGAGCTTTGAAAACAGCAGCATTAAATGCTACTCTGCTCGTCTCACCTGTAGTCCTAGTGGCCAAGAACATGGCATTAACAACTGCAATAGGCTAAATGCCTCGGGGAAGCTTGAACGCAGACCGTACGGCCACATCGTCACCTAACATTTCACGGACAGACTACCGATGGTTCCAAATTAACGGATGATGTGGGATCTGCTATGTACTGTGCTGATTTGGAAATAAAGAGATCCTACAAGCTGCTAGAACACTGTAGTGTTTTTCAGGCGGAGGTTGTAGTTGTAATGAAAGCAGCCGAAATACTGGAAAAAACCTACCTAGCCAGCAGCTGCGTCAATTTCTACATTGACAGCCAGGCGGCTATTAAAGCAATAATCTCGCACATCAGAATAACCAACAGTGTCCTAGAATGCAAACAGGCGCTAAGAAGGATTGCGACGGAGAGGAACTTACATTTATATTGGGCCCGCGGTCGTGTGGGGATAGATCGAAATGAAAAGGCTGACACTTTGGCAAAGAAGGGGGCGGCCCGGGACGAGTATATGGTAGATGTCTCGATCAGACTGGGAGAGTTGAAACGCAGGCAAGAGTTGCAAATGATCGACCAGGCAAAAAAGTCGTGAAATCAAGCGCGGGGTTGCAAAGTCTCTAAAATCATGTGCAAAGCATATGACATGAGGTCAACTGAACTACTCTTATCCCTAAAAAGGAAGTACTGCAGGCTCATGATGGGCGTTGTAAAAATGAATTCGACTTTTAATGGTAAATGCGTTTATTTGTAAGTCAACTTATAATAAGAGACACTATTTAATTTATTAATTATAATGTAATGCAAATATATTTAGCCAAATAAGGGTTTCTAGAAGCTTAAGTGTTGTTGTTGTTGTTGTGGTAACGACAAGAACACTCCCCGAAGGTTTTGGGGAGTGTTGTCGAATTAACAGTCCTTGGCCGGATTTGAATCCGGTACGCTGCGGTACTGCCTGACTGTCGTGGTAGCGATTGGCTAGACCACTGTAACCTTCTAGGTCATTTCATCCCTCCTTCCGAAAGGAAAGAGAAGATGGGTAATGAGAGGTGCGAGGCATCATATCCGTAGATCAACCGTTGAGTTGCACGTCATTACCTTTGTGCATATTGGTCGCCTCTTACGACCGGTATGCCTACCTCGGGCATATTCTAAGCCCCTAATCCGCAGGGGCGAAGTGTCGCCTGATGCGGAGTGTCGCCTGATGCGGTTAGCTGTTTTTTGATTTATTGGTTGTTTCTTGACAGTGTTCGATATGCTTCTGTTCGTTGCCTTTACTCTTTCTGTTTGGTTAACTGAACTCTCCAAATGTTTGTAGAATGAATATAAGGTTGCCTGATGTGCGAACTTACATCCCACCCCCCGTGAATCTCTTTATGATTAACGAACTTGCAAGACTGCTAATTTGGTGACGGGTCGCCGAAGTACTGCAATAGCTGTTTTTACATCTACAAAACGCACTTACCCATCTTTATTTGGGTATACTTTGACGACGATTCCCTTTTGCCATCGGCTTCTTGGCAAGGTAGGATCACAAATGATAACTACATCATCCACTTTGAGACATTTCGTTGTCTCATGCCACTTCTGCCGATGAAGCAACTGAGGTAAAAATCCAACGGTTTCCACAAACGATCCTTCAGATTTTGCGCAATGCGCCACAGCTTCCTCAGGCATATTTTCAAATCGACATGCGGTGTTTGCGTGGAATTTACACATCCCAACAAAATATGATTAGGTGTCAATGGTTCATCTTCCAACGTAGTTAGTGGAATATCAGTCAAAGGACGAGAATTGATTATATTTTCTGCTTCAATCAGAATGCGTTGCAATGTTTCTACTAACGGTGTCACTTCGTGCAGAGTCTTTAGAAGCAGCCTTTTTACTATTCGGATCAGACGCTTCCAACATCCACCTGAACTCGGATTAGCTGGGCAGTCAAAAACCCATTCCACACCTCGTTTGCCAGCCTCGCCCTCTATTTGTTGCATGTCTAGTAATTGTTCGCACTGTTTTCACTCTTTTTAAGCCCCCAAGAAATTCGTGCCATTGTCACTTCTAATGCGCACTGGTGTACCACGACGGTTGATAAATTCCGCAAACAAATCAGAAACGCATCTGTAGACAGATCTGCTGAAACTCAATGTGCACCGCTCTCACCGTCAGACAGGTGAAGATAACTCCCCATCGCTTTTCATTGCGGCATCCGATCGCGACTGTTAATGGCCCGAATAAATCTACGCCTGTGTATGTAAAGGGGCGCACGTAAGGCGTAACACGATCTTCTGGCAATGGACGCATGAATGGTGTCACCGGCTTAGCTCGATCGAGTTGACATTGAGAACAATTCTTCTCTACTGTTTTTAACACTGCACGGACGTGAATGACCCAGAACCTTTGACGTGACTCGTTGATAATTATTGTTCGATTTTAATGTTGATATTTCTTATGAAAATGTTGTACAAGGTGGCGCAAAAGTATGCTTCCGATGTTCAGCATATCGGTTGTGGCACGTGCATGTTTTCCAATCCCAATTCATCAAGTTGCGACAAAAAGAACTCGTTGATCATTGCTCTGTAGCGCTCACCATTCACAGTAACCGTTTGGCCCCGACCGATTATTGGTCAAATAAATAGTCAGCAATATTCCGCGTTCTGGAGCAGTGTAGCGTAACATTGTTTATTAACGTGTATTTCGCATGTGTTTACTACACAAATGTCAAAACAGAACTGACTTTAGGGGCCAATCGCAAAATGTATAGCATTTTCTGATAGGAGGATTACTTTTGCGCAGTAACCGTTTTTCACCGACCGAAATAAATAGTCAGCAATATTCCGCGTTCTGGAGCAGTGTAGCTTAACACTGTTTATTAACGTGTATTTCGCATGTGTTTACTACACAAATGTCAAAACAGAACTGACTTTAGGGGCCAATCGCAAAATTTATAGCATTTTCTGATAGGAGGATGACTTTTGCGCCACCCTGTATTATAAGAAACGAGATAGCGTGCTGTGGTAAAAGAATTGGACGTCTGGCACTGAATGGCAAATACATCGCCTAATCGATTTTCTCTCGTACTCGAATTAGCCCATCTTCTGCCAAATATGGCGACAATGAGTACAATGGACTATCCTTTGTTATTCGCTGCGACGATTTCAGCTTTTCAATTTCTCTAGAAAAACATTCTTGTTGGACAAATTGACAAATTTATTTTTCGACTGCATCGATTTCCGTAACTGTTAACGATCCGTGTATTGCTTTCTTCGTTTGGTCACTGTTTCGTGACCGCAATGGTTGCTTTTAAAATGCGTGTATGAAGAAAATTTACTATAATCGATTAATCTCGGCTGCTTGTGGAAGCAATTGTGGTTGTACTTCTTCAGTTGATGTGTGTCCGGTGGCAGCCCACTGTCGAACGATGGCCATGCAACTTCTTCTCTAAAAAAATCTGGTCCCACCGACTATTGCAAATGATTTTCGCTGGAGGTTTTGGTCGAGTGGCATCATCCGCTACATTAGGTTCTGTCGGGATCCAGCGCCATTGTTGCGGGTTAGTAGTGCCTAAAATTTCGGCGATTCGATGCCCGACGAAGGGTTTGTATCGTCCATTTGTCGAATGTATCCAGTGCCACACAGTTTTGGAATCAGTCCAAAGGATAACGTTCAATATGATGACGTCGTGATTGTTGCAAATCATTTGGCTTAAACGAGTGCCTAAGACGGCGGCTTGAAGTTCGAAACTTGGAACCGACATCAACTTTAAGGGAGCGTTACGTGTCTTCGCTGCTACAAATGCAACATTAAATCCATCTCCAATTGCAATGCGGAAATACCCAACTGCTGCAAATAACAGCTGACTGGCGTCCACAAACAGGTGTAGTTTGCACATTTTTGGCGGAGCCCATGAACAAAGAATATGGGCGTGGTACTTTTATTTGCTTAACCTTGTGGAATCCTCGCCACCAAGTTACCCACTTCTCGTTTACTTCATCTGTGACTGCGTCGTCCCAATCTATGTTACTGCGCCAAACCTCTTACATTAAAAATTTTGAAGCTGCTGTAATTCCAGCAAGCAGGCCGAATGGATCGAAAACCGACATAATTATACCCAAAAACTCTCTTCGTAGGCGCTCTGTTCATTGTTAGCACCTCTGATGGGAATCGATGAAACTGAGTGTGGAACTCGAATGTGTCATTATGCACATTCCAAAACATCTCCAATACTTTTTCTGATATAGCTTCCCAACAAGCAAAGTAAACTTAAAATAAATATTTAAAAAGCTTTCCGAAATAAGTATTAAGTTTAAAAAAAAAAAAGATTTTAAAGAAAGCTTTCTAAAAGTTTTTTTTTGAAACTTTATTCAAACCATATTTTGTATATTATTTAGCTATTGTAATAAAATAAATAACTAAGCTCTAATCATGCATTGAATGCTGCAACCTACGCCCACTATTACCAGATTGCGGAAGTGGTTAAGATGCAGCCATGATTTTTGCTTTTTCGCCGTCTTTCTCATGAAAAATCTGGTTTGAAAAGAATTGAAAATATTTTAAGTTGAAAAGAAAAAAACTGACAAATAGTTTTTTTTGAGTTTTTATAAACATTTGCATTTCACTTTTAAATTGAAATAAATTGTAACAGTTTTTTCTTGAAGTTTATAAAAAGTTTACTTGAAACTTTCAAATATATTAAAACTGAAAAAGCTTAAATATCGCTTATTGTAGCAAGTTTACTTTAAATTATTTTGAAAAACATTTACAGAAATGATTGTTGGGTGATTTTCCCATACTTACATTATCATACTTTGTGGCACCCTTCATAGCATGTTGCACTTGGCTGTTGTTTGAAATAAAATTACGTAATTCAAATCCGGCCTCCGCATGTATGGCTACGACTTCACGGCACGTTCTGATGGCTAGTTCGGGATCATTATAGCTGCATACAAAGTCATCGACGTAGTGTCTTTCGATTATTGCGGTTAGTGCCCCAGAAACTGTTTCACACATCAAAGAGCGTCGTGGTTCTTAATAAACTCCGAACATGCGGCTCCGAAAATCATCGATGTCATGCAACACTGTTGTATGGCTGAACTAGCGTCGCTACACCATAAAAGCCGCTGCGCATTTTGGTCTTACGTATCTTAATTCGCGAAAACATTTCCTTTACGTCAGCGGCCGCACCAATAAAGCCCTGACGAAACCGGTACAATATGTTTTGAAGCGACTTCGTTTGTTCTGGCCCTTTCAAAAGATAAGAATTCAACGAAGTGTTTTCAACTTTGGCGGCGGCATCAAACACAATTCCCAACTTTTCTGGCTTGTATGGGCTCGGCACTGCGAAATGAGGAACATATCACATTGGTTGACTCGTATCAGCTGCATCTTCCGCTTACAAAAAATAATATTTCAAAATATTTTTCCATCTCTTCGCGATACTTTCGGGCAAACTTGGGATCGCCTTTCATTCTTCTTTCAATTCCGTATAGGCGCCTCACAACAGCCTCGTAACTATTAGGCAAATGGACTTTATCCCGACTCCATAACAAACCTGTTCCGTAAAACTTACCACCTTGCTTTGTCGTTTGCATAATGTTTCGAGCCCATTCACATGTTGTTGTTGTTGTTGTTGTTGTAACGACAAAAACACTCCCCGAAGGTTTTGGGGAGTGCTGTCGAACTGACAGTCCTTGGCCGGATATGAATCCGGTACGCTCCGGTACTCCCTTGCGGTACTGCCCGACTGTCGTGGTAGCGATTTATGACCAGTGGAACCTTCTAGGTCATGTCACCCCTCCTTCCGATGGGTAATGAGGGGTGAGAGGCATCATATCCGTAGATCAACCATCGAGTTGCACGTCATTACCTTTGTGCATATTAGTCGCCTCTTACGACCGGTATGCCTACCTCGGGCATATTCTAAACCCCTAACCCGCAGGGCAAGCCCATTCACATCTTCACTTTCAATGTATGGGATTGCCCCTTCAGCCCCAACTTGTTTGCCACACCCTCGTCCATCATTGGTATGGTTAAACCCTCATCAACCATGGCGAAAATTTCTAGATTTCCATTTATACATTGACCGGCAATACCTTAAATAAGTGACTAGTGTTAAATTTTGATGTCTAACAATTTAAAATTGGCTGTGTGGCTATACTTGGTGGTGTTTGTTCCGCATGTAGACTAGCATGATTACACCGACTGCATTCACCCACACTATATTGTTTCTTCGATAGGCAATTCGATACATTATGCCCTTTGCGTAAGCGGCAAAGCATAACTTTTTTTTTTAACTATATCCCACCTATTTTTTATGCTAAGAGATTGGTGGAACCTCTGACCGTTGGCGATCGCATGACTTCTTTGGCAACAATAACAATTCATCTGTTTTTCTGTACTGTCTTCGCTGACACGCATAACTCGTCGTGACGGTTGTGAGTTAACCTTTACTATTGACGTTGATGTTGTTGAAATTGTAGTGACAACTCGAGCTAATTCAGTTCACCATTTTGCGAAGTCGTTGATTTTAGGAAATGGCGCAATGATCATGGATTGACGTGCCCACTCATACTGCTTACTTTCTGGCAATTTAGCAACGACTTGTTCCAACAACAAGGGATTGTTGAGATGTTGGTCGCACTTAGCAGATTTTATAAAGGCGACAACATTGCGAACGTTTGTGCATTAAATTTTGCCTGTTGTTGTAGTGGAAGACTTCTGTGCTATCTTTAAAGTTGGCATAAAATAGAGGCCACTCTTCGGCGTTTCCCGAAAATGTCGGTAGATCGTACAACTGTAGTGGCGCCATCTCCATTACTCTGGTCTCGCTGTTGTTCAATGCTAGTGTTGGATTTTCTTGACTTGGCGTTGGAGCTGCGTCTGCCATTATTTGTTGACGAAGATTAACCATATCCCTCTGTTGTTCCTCGGTGCTTAGTCAGACTTCATCTATTGAAGATTTCAACGATCTCATTACTTCGATTAACATTGCCAATTGCTCTGGTGCTACTTGCTGTACATTTTCCGTCATTATTCCGCTATTTTCTTCAACCGGTTCTTGTTGCTTACCGCTTCCCAGAAAATACTTATTCGGCATCTGCTTTACCTATCGTACGATGAAATTCTTGCCACGACCCAACTATAAAATGGCGGGCTGTGTCAAGAAAAGGAGTAAAAATTAATTCGACTATTAATAGTAAATGTGTTTATTTGTAAGTTAACTTATAATAAGAGAGACTTTTTAATTTGTTAGTTATAATATAATGCAAATATATTTAGCCAAATAAGGTTTTATAGAAGCTTAAGTGGCGCCTGATGTGGTTAGCTGTTTTTTGATTTATTGGTTGTTTCTTGACAGTGTTCGATTTGCTTCTGTTCGTTGCCTTTACTCTTTCTGCTCGGTTAACTGAACTCTCCAAATGTTTGTAGAATAAATATAGGGTTCCTGATGTGCGAACTTACACGCATGCATATAAATTAGGTCTCGTCGGTGACAACAGATGCAGTAACTGCGGGCTGCAAGAGGAGACGGTTGAGCATATTTTGTGCGCCTGTCCTGCGCTCGCTAGATTAAGGCTCCGGCTACTAGGAGCTCCAGAACTATTAGATCTCTAAGCACCAATTAACATGGGACCTAGAAAGCTTCTAGTTTTTGCCAAGAGAACGGAGTTATTCTCTAACGTGGATCCTGGCTTTTGATAGAATTTTCGTTTCTGGTAGCACTACCCAGCCCGAATTTTTTTAAAATTTTTGAACAAAAAGTATTCAAATATCATTCTACAGATGATTTAAAACGATCAAACTTAAAAACATGTTCCAATCGAATATTAATGAACCGTCGGGGAAAAAGTGTATCCTAAATATAACTATGAATAATCATTAATGATTCATATTTTTGAACACTTATAAAATAACTTTATAATTAAAATGAATGAATGAATATTGGAACGATTTTCCGTCATCCCTTGTCAAATTTGGTTTTGTAACAAACCGGTTTCGGCGTTCCGCCATCTGCAGTGTTCAGTTTCGTTCTACGGCGGAACGCCGAAACCTATTTGTTACAAAACCAAATTTGACAAGGGATGACGGAAAATCGTTCCAATATACATCAACTTTCCACCCTGTGGGAAAATCATCAAAAGATATGATAAGATTTTAAATTGTTTTCGACTCCTTTTTGTAAAATTTTTTTAATCATATTTAATATAGAGGCGTTCCATGGCTGGAAGAACTTTTGAATCTCAGATTTTGTTCTGACTTGGTCAATTTGTTGTGGTTAGGATGCTTTTGAAGTACATCCAAAAGTTTTGCAAAATTTCAATTATTTTGCAAGATATTGCAAATAAAATTTTTTAGCAACTTTTGTTTCAAAAATTTTTATCTCGTTATCTATTAATCGTAGAAAAAAAAGTTGTATGCAAAATTGTAGAGAAAATATTGAAGTTTACTTGGAAAGTTCTTAAAATAAAAAAAAAAATTTTTTTGACTAATTTGTTAAAAAAAATTTTTGTTGTTTTTTTAATAGAAAGCGATCACCGATTTTTAAAAAAAAAATATATATTTTGTAGCTTATGCTATCCTCTAAAGATTTTGAAAAAATTGGGAAGGTGTTTTTTGATTTTCTCAAGAAATAAATTTTTTAGTTTTGGGTTGTAGGATACGGGCAACGCAATTTTCGTCGCAGCGTTACACAGCCCTCCATAATCGACCTCAAAAGTATTTTTAATGCTTCGCCAGCATTAAGAATACTTTTTGTAATTGTTTTCTATTTGAAAACATTTTAAAAATGTATTAACACTTTTATTTTATACCCATTTCCTCACAGCAGCAAGCTTTTGTTTGTATCAGAAATTCTATGATTTGCAGTGAACCTAGTATAAACTGTTATTTCAAGGAATGTAACATTTGTCCTGGTTTTAGCGAAATTGCTACCGAAATAAAAGAAGCTCTCAACAAGAAGAATATTATCAATATTAATTATCAACAATGGACCAATACCGATCGTACTACCATAGAATCAGTGAGTAAAGAAACGGAAACCTTTGTCCAGGAGATGAGTAAAGAAGCATACGTTCTCCTAGTCCACAATTTCATTGCTAAAGAACAGAGTCAATTTTTAAAAAACCTTAAAGCAAATTTAAAAGAAGGAGAATTAATTGTAGTTGGAGATTTTTCTGAAAATGTTTAATTTATAATTCAAAGTGCCATACAAAGTCATCATTGGAATAATAGTCAAACTACAATTCACCCTTTTGTAATTTATCGATCCGACCCAGATGATAATAAGAATTTAAAATTTGAAAGTTTTGTTTTAATCTCGGAAGAAACTGAACATAATACAGAAGCGGTTTATCTTTTTCAAAAAAAATTAATTACCTGGTTAAAAGCAAAGTATAACTCTCACAAAATCAATAAAATTTTTTATTTTTCGGATGGAGCAGCATCTCAGTACAAGAATAAAAAATATTTTATAAATTTGGTTTATCATTATGAAGATTTTGGAATAAAAGCCGAGTGGTATTTTTTTGCAACCTCTCATGGAAAAAATGCTTGCGACGCAATTGGTGGCACAATAAAAAGGTATGTTAGACGTGAAAGTTTACGAAGACCTGATACAGTGCCGATTTCTTCCCCTCAAGCATTTTTTGAACTAGTGAAGAACAAATTTGACACGATTACTTTTGACTTTTGTACCAAAGATGAGCATAAAGAAGTAAAACTGTTCTTATTGAAACGATTCGCAAAATGCAAAACGGTTTCGGGCACACGAAGTTTTCATTCCATTATTCCAATTGAAAATAACAAAATTCAATGTAAAAAAGTTGCTACTCTTGACGAAAGTTCTTCCTTTCAGTTTAAAATGTTTTAATTTAATATTAAAATAAAATATATTTTTTTTGTAACTTTATTTTTCCTTTTTTTTGAGCAAAATCAACTTGTGAGCTTGTGGATTAGGCCTACTGGGGATACCACATAAAACTAAACGCGCCAAATGCACTCTACCCCTTGGGTGGTGAGGAAATGGGTATAAAATAAAAGTGTTAATACATTTTTAAAATGTTTTCAAATAGAAAACAATTCCAAAAAGTATTCTTAATGCTGGCGAAGCATTAAAAATACTTTTAAGGTCGATTATGGAGGGCTGTGTAACGCTGCGACGAAAATTGCGTTGCCCGTATCCTACAACCCAAAACTAAAAATTTATTTCTCGAGAAAATCAAAAAACACCTTCCCAATTTTTTCAAAATCTTTAGAGGATAGTATAAGCTATAAAATATATATTTTTTTTTAAAAATCGGTGCTCGCTTTCTATTAAAAAAACAACAACAAAAAATATTTTTTTAACAAATTAGTCAAAAAAAATTTTTTTTTTATTTTAAAAATTTTCCAAATAAACTTAAATATTTTCCCTACAATTTTCGCATACCACCTTTTTTTCTACGATTAATAGATAACGAGATAAAAAATTTTCAAAAAAAAGTTGCTAAAAAATTAAATTTGCAATATCTTACAAAATAATTGAAATTTTGCAAAACTTTTGGGTGTACTTCAAAAGCATCCTAACCACAACAAAATGACCAAGTATGAACAAAATCTGAGATTCAAAAGTTCTTCCAGCCATGGAACGGCTCTATATGTAATTTGGTAATGACAATAAATGAATTTTATGATACATTTTTCACAGTATATGTTTGAAACCTAACGACAAAATATCCATCACCTTCGGTGATAAGGTACAGTCGAAACCAAAGAGATGCGCGAGCGCTTTCTGCCCCAATTTGTACTGCATCCTCCGGTTGACAAGGAAATCAGGCGTGCCATCAGGGAAGCGCACAAACGCAAAAACAGCCAAGCGCCCATTGCCATCACCACCACAGAGGTTCGGGAGGCCATACGGGGGTCCAAAAACTCCAAATCTGTTGGCCCAGACGGTATATCCATGCTGATGCTAAAACATCTCGGTGAAGAGGGAGTAAGGTACCTAACAACCGTCTTCAATCTGTCCATGACCACCTTTGTCATTCCAGAAAGATGGAAACAGGCAAAGGTGGTGCCACTACTAAAGCCCGGCAAGCCGGCCAACGAGGGGGAGTCGCATCGACCGATATCACTCCTCTCGCCAGTAGTGAAGACCCTGGAGACGGTCTTGCTCCCTTATTATACCGCTAACCTGCGACTAGCCGAACATCAGCATGGATTCCGCAAAATGCATAGCACTACCACCGTGCTATCAGCACACAGATAGGTGTCGGTCTCAACCAATCTCGTCCAAATGACAGGACCGTGCTGGTTGCGCTTGATCTGTCGAAAGCTTTCGACACTGTTAATCATGCACAACTCATTAACGACCTGGAGGATTCAAACCTTCCCCCCTGTCTAAAGCGTTGGACCGCCAACTATCTGAGTGGTCGGCAGTCATCGGTTGAATTTAGAGGCGAAAGATCAAAACCACGTATAATTAAGCAGGGGGTGCCACAGGGTGGTGTCCTATCCCCCGCTTTTGTTTAATTACTACATATCGAGGCTCCCTTCCCCACCAGAAGGCGTCTCGATCGTCGCCTACGCCGATGACTGCACGATCCTGGCGACTGGACCCTCCGTTGATGAGCTCTGCTCATTCCTTCCTTCCAACCCTTTCCAGTTTCTTCGCTGCACGGGACCTGACATTGTCAGCCACCAAATCCTCGGCCACCTTATTTACGACGTGGACAGCGCAGGCGAACATGGAATTAGACGTCTACGTCGACGGCATCAAGCTTCCGAGTGTCAGACATCTCAAAATCTTAGGGGTCTAGTTTGATAACATGTTCAAATACGGTGCTCATGTAGCCGCGATTGCCACCAAAGTACAAAGCCGTAACAAAATCCTCAAGTCACTAGCTGGCAGTACTTGGGGGAAAGACAAAGAAACGTTACTGGCAACGGACAAGGCAATCGGCCAGCCGGTTCTGAGGTACGCGACGCCAATATGGTCGCCGGGGTTAGCAGACACACATTGGAGGAGGTTGCAAGCCTGCCAACACACCGCACTCAGAACTGCCACGGGGTGCCTCCTTATGTCTCCTGAGCTTCACCTTCACAGTGAGGCTAACATGCTCGATATCAAAGAGCATTGTGAGATGTTGACCAGGCAATTCCTGTTCAACTACCATAAACCGCAGCACCCGAACAGGAGCCTGCTCAACGAAAATCCGCCTCCCAGGAGAATAAGGAGTCACCTCCGTAAGATCCGGCATCACATTTTCTCGCCGTTTGATCCAAAGGTGCACCGGCGGGCCCTCAACCTCATCCACACGGAGTCGGTAAACTCCTTTGTCAGGTCTCGTCCACTAAATGCAGTCTTACAGGCACAAGCTCCACCTGTTGCCGACGAGGAACGCGAACTGCCCAGGGAGACAAGAGTCACGCGGGCTCAACTTCGTTCTGGATACTGTAACAGACTAAACTCTTACCTATCCATACTGAACCCTGACATGCCAAATGTCTGCCCGGCATGCGGCGTGTCTCCCACACGATACTAACCATCTGCTCAACTGAGCCTACCCTTCTAACACCAATTTCACTCTGGTCCACTCCTGTTGAAGCCGCGAGGTTTCTTGGACTTCTGTTAGAAGAGCCTGATGACAATGTTGGACGAGGGGCGACATCCTAGGCAGGTTAAGTAGTCGCTACAACAATATGATACATTTTTAGAGTATTTTCTACTACTATTTCGAACAAGTTAAATTTACTCATATGATCGTAAACGACATGTCTGAATTAAATTATCAAACTTTGGTACGGAAGATGGTAATGTTCATAACACGTCGTTACGATGTGGTATAATTAAAGGTGTATATGTACATACAACAACTTTGGTACGGAAGATGGTAATGTTCATAACACGTCGTTACGATGTGGTATAATTAAAAGTGTATATGTACATATATTTTTTTTTTTGGATAAACTTCATGTGGCTAAATGATTATTTGAGGAATATGAAAATTGGTTAGAAGGTGAGGAAGCTATTATGTTGAGACATTTACGATGAGCAGATTGTTCAATGGACCCTCAATCAGTTTTTAATATTTTAACTTTTCTGAATTTCATGATCTAAAAAAATGTGTTGAAAAGGAGAAAAAATAAATTTTATTGTAAAAAATTGTAAAAAATAAGTTTTTGATCATCGAAGGTGAACATATTTTATTATCCATTTTATTAAAATTTATGACGCCACACGTATTGAGGACTAAAGAAGTGATCAAAGTGATCGAGTTCTGTAATTTTGCCATATTATCAACTGGTATTTTTAACACGGCGATGCCCTACGAGATGGCAGTTGTCCGCATCTTTATCAGCACCATACCAATTGGCATACTAGTCGGTCTCTGCATCAGCAATTTACCAGTTGACATTCTAGTCATCATATACAGTGTACGACAAAACTAAAGCACAAAGTCCCTCTTGAACTCGTTAAGTTAAAAAAAGACAACAAATGGTTATATCCTTCAATTGTTTTTTCTTAATCTGATAATAACAAATATATATGATAAAAAAATACAATATTCCAGTTTCTCATCGGAAAAATAGTACTGTTATGTGCAAAAACAAAGCATGTGCAAAAACTTGCTGCGACAAAACTAAAGCACAACTCCCTCTTTCTATCCATAGCTGGCAGTGAGTTATTAATCAGAACCGTTAGGATATAAAATATTATACGTCAAGCATAAACAAAGCATTATCAGTTTTATTGCGTGGTTTTAGCGGCATTTACTACATTTTCGAGCTAAAAAAATAAAAGTACGTTAAAAATGGCCCGAAACAAGTATAATACGGTATTACGTGAAAAAATTATAGATGAATTTAATGGCGGGGGGGGCGCATCCGCATAACGCACGGATTATTCGTTCGTGCCGAGTCGTAGAAAGGCCTTGGTTAGAATTAATGGCATAATGGACAGATTTGTGTACAAAGACATCCTCCAGACCATTATGCTGCCCCACGCTGAGGAGGAAATGCCACTAAGTTGGATATATCAGCAGGACAATGATCCGAAAATGTGTGAAAGAATGGTTTGTTGCCAATAAAATTGAGGTATTGCAGTGGCCTGTAGATCGGAAAATAGAACGCGAAAGCTGCAAAAACAAGGACTTCCTGTTTGTTAGGTAGAACGAGCTTGGGAAAGCATTTCCATAGACGCTTTAAATAGTTTGATTGAGTCCATGCCACTAAGATGTGCAGCGGTATTGAAAAACAAGGGCTTCGCTACGAAATATTAGAAGAACCAACTTGTCTTTACAAGTATATACCAATGTGCTTTAGTTTTGTCGCGGCATATTTAATACTACTTTTATGTTTGAATTAATATTTCAGTTTAGAATGAAGTTTATTGTATAATTTTTTTTTTTCACAACAACCAATGTGCCCTCTTCTAAACACAATAAAAAGATTTGCCATTAGTATTTGTTGGAAAGTTTATTTTCTGGTTGTGGTGGTTTGGGAAGTTTTGTGCTTTAGTTTTGTCGTACACTGTACATCAATATCAAACCATTCAAAATACTTGTCTGTATTTACATCAGGATCATACCTGTTTACATACTAGTCAGTACATACACCAGAATCATCCCAGCCGTCGTACTGTCAGCCTATACATTAGTATCATACCAGTTAATGTAAAAATACACGAAAAATGCAAAATTATATTACAAATATATATCATCAGATATAAAAATATAGTCTCTGTTCATAGCAATTTTACCCTTGGAAAACATTTCAAAAAAGTAATTTTCTTCTAATAATAGTTCTTTTTTGATTGAATTTTATAATTGATTTCACAGGCATAAATCTTTGAATTTTCTTTAAACATTTTATGTAAAATGTTAATCGTCGAGATCTGAAACTGCTCAGCTACAGAGAAAACCTCATCAGCTAAGTAAAGTAGACATAGGATAGATTATACATTAAGAAATAACTAGTTAACAGAATGAAATTATTGTTAGAAGTTAATATAGAAGTCAAAGAATAAGAAACAATTAGTGGCTATGAATTTAGGATAGAAAGAATTGATTTTTTTATGCTGAAAAACGAGTCTAAAATATCAAATCTACCAGAAAGAGAGTTATAATCTTGACACAAACAGCGAAAAGGCTCATTTAACTGAAAATTGGTTCGGCACTGTTTTAAGACTAGAGGTTTAAAATGCCTTGAAGGACGAGATGGTACATTGAAGTTCACTTCACTTAGAAGAAATGGGCTGGATAGCAATTTAACCATTTAGCAATTTAATCATAAAAATAATTCCAAGCATTTCCCTCCGACTAGAAAGTGTGTGCAGATTAATGAGTTTTAAACGATTCGTATAGGGTGGCAGATTGTACAAGGGATCCCAATGAAAATCTCTTAAGGCAAATAGTAAAAATTGTTTTTGAACTGATTCAAGGCGATCTACATGAACCTGGTAACGCGGGTTCCAAATTATAGAACCGTATTCAAGTATCGGTCTGACTAATGTAGTGAAGAGGGCTTTAGTTACATAAGGGTCGCTAAATTCTTTAGACCATCGTTTAACGAATGCTAGGACACCTCTAGCCTTATTGACTGTTGTGTTAATATGGCGGTTGAAACTGAGTTTATAGTCCATAGTAACCCCCAGGTCAACAAAATCATACACTTGCTCAATACTATAATTTTTAATTGTATAGGAAGCCTTCTGAGAAATTCCACGCGAAAAACCCATGTGTTTACATTTTTTAATGTTAAGTGGCATATAATTTAAATCGCACCAAGTAACAAGTGTATCTAGATCTGATTGTAGCTTATTTCTATCTTCAAATGACGCGAATGACATGAAAAGCTTTACGTCGTCGGCATACAATAACATTTTTGAAAATTTTATTATTGTAGAAATATCATTTATAAACAACAAGAACAGAATCGGGCCAAGATGGCTTCCTTGAGGAACCCCGAAGAGACATAATTGACATCGGATACTAAATTTTTAAACATTACTCTTTGTGTCCTGTCACTAAGGTAAGAAGAGATCCAGCGATTGAGACCCGGCTGGAAGCCCAACTGATCGAGTTTATGAATAAGTATTGAGTGACACACTTTGTCAAAAGCTTTGCTGAAATCCGTATAAATAACGTCGGTGTGCAGATTTTTTCAAAAGCCATTTGAGACATGACTGGTAAACTCAAGTAAATTCGTAACTGTGGACTTTCCCTTACTGAACCCGTGTTGGCAGTCAGCTATCAAAGTAGAGATCGGACCCGTAAGTTGATTTGTAACAATAGCTTCAAACTATTTTGGGATGGCGGAAAGCTTTGCGATGCCACGATAGTTCTCTATAGAAGACCTACTCCCGCTTTTATGCAGCGGTAGAAGAAACGATTCTTTCCACGCAGTTGGAAAAACACCACACTTTAGTGATAGATTGAACAAATTGGTAAGGGGTTGGTAAATATGGTTCGCACACTTTTTCAAGAAACATGTAGGAATCCTATAAGGACCATATTTAAAAGATTCTTTTAAGGTTTTAAGGTAAATTAGAACATCTTTGGCGCATATAATTGGTGAATTAATTGAATTTGTACCGTGTAGCTTATAGGGATAGTTTTGAAAGTTTGAATTGGTGACAGCAGAATAGTTAGAAGTGAAAAATTGAGCAAAAAAATTTGCGATATATTGATTATCGCTAGATATAATGTCTTGATATTTCATGGCTGAGGGAAACCCTGATACTTTACGTTTAGAATTTACGAAACCATAAAATGACTTTGGATTGAGAATAATGTCTCTTTTGGTTTTAGAGATATAAGCTTTATAGCACTTTTTATTTAAGTATATGTACTTCTGACGTAGAATGGAATACAGTAAGTAATGTTTATTTAATCGGGATTTCTTATATAAATGAAATGATCGCGTTTTCCACACCGAAGGTCCATGGTTCGAGCCCTGGTACAGGTAACATCAAAAGTGATTTGAAAAAAGTTTTTCAAAACGTGGTCGCCCCTCGGCAGTGGTTTGGCAAACTCTACGAGTGTGTTTCTGCCATGACAGGCTTCTCAGCAAAAAAAAATTCGTCTCCTTTGTAGATGCCGTTCGGAGTCGGAAAAAAACTGTAGGTCCCACCAATTTGTAGGGAAAATTTAAACCAAGCTTGCGTAGGATGATCATAAGTTACTTTACTTTTAGGAATAAACTTCTCAAATAGGCAGTAAATAGTTTGATTGAAATGTGAGACGTTTAGATCGATATCCAAACCAAATTCAGGCCAAGTTAATTTAGAGAGTTCTTTATTTAATTTCTGGTAGTTTGCTTTGGAAAAGTTAAAATCAAAGCTACTACATGAGTAGCATTGACTACCTTGGCCATTACTTATGGTTTCGTAGACTATTTCCATAGAAGGGTGGTAAAGGTCTTCTGGTAAAACCAACGGATCACAACGATTTACAGAAAATTTATTTATATCATTAACATACACTAAATCTAAGACTTTCCCAAACTTGTTAGCGGTAACATTTATTTGATTAAGGCAAAGATCGGAAATTCCATCTAAAAAGTCATTGTACCCCAGTTTGGACGGCATCAGATATGTTCCACGATATATGAGGTAAGTTAAAATCACCCAAAACAATAATTAAATCTGAAGCTTTAGTCATAAAGTTAACAGTTTTGAGCAGAGAGACATGTTGCATGTAGACTGAAAAATCTGATGCTGGAGTGATGTATAATAATAATTCCCAACGGATTACCCACCATATCCCGCCCGACCGGCGCGAGGGGCGCATCCGCATAACGCGCGGATTATTCGTTCGTGCCGAGTCGTTGAAAGGCTTTGGTTTGTTAATCGTCGAGATCTAAAACTGCTCAGCTACAGAGAAAACCTCATCAGCTAAGTAAAGTAGATATAGGATAGATTATACATTAAGAAATAACTAGTTAACAGAATAAAATTATTGTTAAAAGTTAAAATAGAAGTCAAAGAATAAAAAACAATTAGTAGCTATGAATTTAGGACAGAAAGAATTGATTTTTTTATGCTGAAAAGCGAGTCTGAAATATCAAATCTACCAGAAAGAGAGTTATAATCTTGACACAAACAGCGAAAAGGCTCATTTAACTGAAAATTGGTTCGGCACTGTTTTAAGACTAGAGGTTTAAAATGCCTTGAAGGACGAGACGGTACATTGAAGTTCACTTCACTTAGAAGAAATGGGCTGGATAGTGAACCATTTAGCAATTTAATCATAAAAATAATTCCGAGCATTTCCCTCCGACTAGAAAGTGTGTGTAGATTAATGAGTTTTAAACGATTCGTATAGGGTGGCAGATTGTACGAGGGATCCCAATGAAAATCTCTTAAGGCAAATAGTAAAAATTGTTTTTGAACTGATTCAAGGCGATCTACATGAACCTGGTAACGCGGGTTCCAAATTATAGAACCATATTCAAGTATCGGTCTGACTAATGTAGTGAAGAGGGCTTTAGTTACATAAGGGTCGCTAAATTCTTTAGACCATCGTTTAACGAATGCTAGGACACCTCTAGCCTTATTGACTGTTGTATTAATATGGCGGTTGAAACTGAGTTTATAGTCCATAGTAACCCCCAGGTCAACAAAATCATACACTTGCTCAAGACTATAATTTTTAATTGTATAGGAAGCCGGCTGAGAAATTCCACGCGAAAAACCCATGTGTTTACATTTTTTAAGGTTAAGTGGCATATAATTTAATTCGCACCAAGTAACTAGTGCATCTAGATCTGATTGTAGCTTATTTCTATCTTCAAATGACGCGAATGACATGAAAAGCTTTACGTCGTCGGCATACATTAACATTTTTGAAAATTTTATTATTGTAGAAATATCATTTATAAACAACAAGAACAGAATCGGGCCAAGATGGCTTCCTTGAGGAAGAAACGGATAAATTATTCGATTAAATACTATTTGAATTTTTTGAAACGAATATTTTTATTCGTTTATTCGAATAGTATTTATTCGAATATTATTCGAAAATAGTCCCACTACTAATGTATATATGTATCTATCTACTGTTTTGGAGGGTTCCCTGCAAAAACAGTACGAGTGAAATGATACGTAAATTCACCCGGAGCCATACGGAAAGTTTCCGTATTTTTCCCATCACATTAGAAGGGATCAGTAGACGTTGTGACTGTTCTTGCCTCACGTTCCTCACGCATGTAACCTAGATATTTATTTCAAGATTACCGTTTTTTATCCATTCATGTATTGATCATATAATAATGGAAATAGATAGTCGATTCACTGAACATAAAACGATCTTCAGAGATTTAGCTTCAGTTTTTCAACAAACCACAGAGAAGAAAATAATAAAAATTTATTTAACCTTGCTGAATTTTATGAGCCACTTGCTCAAAACCAAAAAAAAGTGGCCGAAACCAATTTATGGAGAAGGTTCTTAAAATTGACATAAGGTTCTTAAAATGTTCGGCAAAAACTGCGTTTTACGCACTTGACCTGCTACAAAACGTCATTTCATAACTTATACAAATTGCTAAAAATTTTTGCAACTCTCCTTGTTTCCTTTTCTACAATAGAACTCACCTCTTCATCCCTTCTTCTTCTTTAAATTCCGCTCAATCGTCTAACCGATTTTAGCCCTTTACCATAGCTCGCCACTCGTTACGCCTTTTTCGGCCAATTGGTGCCAATTGGAAACACCACGGGGTCACAAATCGGTTTCCACTTTATCCTTTTATCGGAGTAGTGGTCTCCCTCTTCATCTACGATCGGTGGGTGCCGATGAAAATCCCTTCTGCGCCGGAACATCTTCATTCATTCGCACAACATGGCCTAGCCAATTAAGACGTTGGGTTTTAATTCGTTGGGCTTTGTCGGGGTCTGCATATAGCTCATTCAGCTCATCATTAAATCTTCTTTGGTACTCACCGCCGCCAACGCGTAAGGGTCCGTAAATATTTCGAAGAATCTTTCTCTCGAATACTCCCAGAGACGCCTCATCATAAACCAGGACGGGTACGATAAGTGACTTATTTATTTTCGTTCTTCGAGAGAGGACTTTCTCAATTGCCAACTCAGTCAGAAGTAGCACTTCTTTGCGTGAGTGATTCTTCCATGGATTTCTAGGCTGACATAATTGTTGGTGTTAATGCTGGTTCCCAGGTTGAAAACTCTAATATTTTCTTTGCGATTTCTGTATTTTCCTCAATAGAATTTTATGAAAGCGACTTCTTTTATATAAAAGAAAACACTTAAGCTCTTCGGAAAAAAATTGCAAAAAATCAGAAATATGTGTCACGACTTTAAGATTGACACATTGTTGGATTAAAATTCAATGAACTACAAAACTGCATACTCCAAACTTCTAAAACTTGTGTAAAAAAAATCAAGGATGCATCGTAACGATAATATTATTGCTTACCGAAAAAAACCAATCGTTTCTGTTGAAACAATTAAGTTTTTTATCATTTAGGCAACTATCAAAATAATTTCTTTGCGCTAAAAGCGATAATGAAATTATCCAAATAATAACATTTCGTTGATTAACGAAAAGAAATTATCGAAATAATTTTATTTCGTTAATTGACGTAAACCAAACGTGGTTGATAACGTTGAAACTCTAAGTTTTATGTTGTTATTCTGCTGGCAATGCCGTTACGAACAGTCGGCAGACTGACATACACACAAACTTGACATACGAAAGAAAAGTAAACATAACATTGTTGGAATGCGTGAGTTTGGGTAAGTTTTTTATCAAATTTTACCTTTTTAATAATATACATAACTATACAATCTACTTATTTGCAGAATATAACTCCCATGGTAAATTGTCAAAGTGTCTTTGGTCAATCTAAATCTTAAGAGAAGTGGAGCAGAACAGCCATCGCGCTTCGCAAATGGAAGTAGCACTACAAACTTGGAAGGGAGAAAAAATAAGGCAAATGTGCTTCAATATGAATACTGCTTTAATGCTTTTCCTTTAGATGCATGTTTACCCAAGTGATGTGAAGAAATACCAGCGCAGACGGAATCAACCAGAATTGCAATTGATACACCACCATAGCGCTACGGGACTTGGTAATTCTATAAGACCGGGCGTAACTGCTAGAAGACTTAATGTGGTTGTTGTAATCACAAATATATGGTGTTCCAAAATGTGCAGAAGTGTGTTTTTTGCAAAAATACTGAGGATCGCGTTGGACCGGCTAAGGGTTATTTTTTTAATAAGTTTTAATTGAAACAAAATATTTATTTTCCTCCTTCGGATTATTGACATCGAAGTTTGAAACGCATCTTTTAATACCTATCCTTGCGGTCGTATAGAATTACCCAGAATTTTTCTAACTAAAACAACATCGTCATGTACCATATAGATGTTTATATATACGAGATGTGTTCAAAAAGTATCGCGAATTTTGAATTTTCGCTGGTTACGTATATTCGAATTTCGAATTTTTTTTTGGCGTTATGTTGGTACTCACGTCTCTCACTTATGCCGACAAGCTCGGCCATTTTGAATGTTCAGTTAATTGTTTACAGCTGCTTTGCTTGCACGTGTTTTGGATCGTCTTCGATTTTTACCTATTCAAAAAAATGGATCAAAGAACCTGTATCAAATTTTGTGTGAAAAACGAAATTAAGTGCGCGGATGCATTCCGAATGTTGACTGTGGCATACGGAGAAGCTACCTTGGACCGAAGCAACATTTATCGGTGGTACAAAATGTTCTCAGAAGGCCGAGAAGATGTGAACGACGAAGAGCGTGCCGGACGCCCGAGCACTTCAACAACAGACGAAAAAATTAATGAAGTGGAGAAAATGGTATTGGCCAATCGTCGAATCACCGTTAGAGAAGTTGCTGAGGACCTTAACATATCGATTGGCTCGTGCCATTCGATTTTTATCAATGATTTGGGCATGAGACGGGTCGCCGCGAAATTCGTACCAAAATTGCTCAATTGTGACCAAAAACAGCATCGCATGAACATTGCTAATGAGATGTTAAACTCTGTCCGCGACGACCCAAATTTGCTCCAGAGGGTCATAACTGGTGACGAATCGTGGGTTTATGGTTATGACGTGGAAACCAAAGCTCAATCATCTCAATGGAAGCTGCCGCACGAACCAAGACCGAAAAAAGCGCGCCAAGTTCGGTCGAATGTGAAAGTTTTGCTGACAGATTTCTTCGATTGCAGGGGCGTGGTGCATCATGAGTTCTTGCCACAGGGAAGAACGGTCAATAAGGAATATTACCTGCAAGTTATGCGCAATTTGCGCGAAGCAATCCGCCAGAAACGCCCGGATTTGTGGAAGAACAAAAATTGGCTTTTGCACCACGATAACGCCCCTGCTCACGCATCGTTGCTTGTGCGCGACTTTTTGGCCAAAAACAACACACTAATGATGCCGCAGCCACCGTATTCCCCAGATCTGGCCCCCTGTGCCTTTTTCTTGTTCCCTAAACTGAAGAGGCCCATGAAAGGACGACGTTACGCTTCTCTTGACGAGATAAAGACGGCATCGAAGGAGGAGCTCAACAAGATACAAAAAAAATGATTTTTTGAAGTGCTTCGAAGATTGGAAAAACCGTTGGGGATTACTTTGAAGGGGACAAAATAGATATTCATGAATAAATAAATATTTTTTGAAAAAACACAAAATTCGCGATACTTTTTGAACACACCTCGTATCCATACATAAATATGTAAAGCGTGAAGTTTTGTGCATGTTTGCACATACGTCGTATGTATGTATTTTTGATTGGTTTTTGTGGAATACAGCTCAAGAAATACAATATACCTTTGCGTATTTGTCTATGGAGTTTGTCCCTAAGTAGATATGTGTATGGTTGTGTCTAATTTGATTTTTCTGCTATCATCTGTTTGACAATGAAAATGTACTTCTAGTCACAGTATACAGTAGAGCAGGTAAACAAAACAATAAAATGTAAATATGCTTATTTGACAAATTTATTTTATTTCTGTCCAAAAAGTCTACTGTATTGTGGCGATTATTCTCAAGCATGTACCATCCCTAACTCAATAACACTCCCACCACTAGTTAACACACAACTGAGATAACGATGGCTACGCTTATGCATGCAAGCGTGTAACTAGGAAGAGGAAGAGAGATGGCGCGAGTGTTTGCGAATACGATGCAAAGAGGAGATGCTAATAAATAAGACCGACCCTTCCAGAACACGAAAAGCGAACAACCAAGAAAGTTCTCGGTGCGTAGGCAAGCTCCCTGTTGGACTATATAAGGCGGTGACCAAGCAAGGCAGGTTGATCAGTTTATTTTCAAGCGTTCAATAGTGAACTGCTGTAAAGTTACCAAACTCTTAAAATTGTTTTGCGTTTATTACTAGTAAATAAAACTAGCTATTACTTACATTATCTGTGCGTGTGTTTATTCGACTTTATAGTGATCGAACCCAGGACTGATAATCAAGGAATCATCGAATTCGTCACAGTATACTGTGCCCCTACTTTTCTGTTGTTCGCAAAAGAAAGTTAGAGAGCTAATCTTGTGATTTATTCAATTATGTGGAATTCCTAGGTAAAAACACATTTTTCACACAGGTTAAATAAAAAACAAAACTGTTTCAGTATTCAGCCTTCATTAGTATTTCATTTTCGTATACAGAGGTTTTGTAAATATATTTTTCACTTAAATCTTAGTAAAAACAAAGCATAAAAGACAAAATTTTTAAAAGTCATTAAAATTAACTTTCTAATACAAACATTTTATTTATTATTTAGTCTTAATATTAAAATCATTTCTGTGAGCTCATCCCCTAAATTTGACCTGTAGTCATTAACGATATATTTCAAAGTAGAAAATGCTCGTTCCACACTCACTTACGTTGAGGGGGTTGCATGTATTATTTGGGCAAGCTGATATAAAATGCTGTGTGTGTATTTTTTTTGTTCCCACAAGTCAACTAAACAAGTTTTGTTGTCGGTGGATTCATTAAACGTTTCAATAGCCAAATAAGCTTCTGAAGTGTATGAATCACTGGATACAATTCTTCAAGCAAATCTGTACCTGTATCATCGGTATTATGCTCATTTTGTATTATGCTCATATCAATGCTGTCGGTTTGCGTGGACTGCAAAAAAGTTTTAAGAAAAATTAAGCCATCTTCAATTTTGAATGTAACAATATTGCAAAAATATGCTAAATTTTAAGTGTACGTCTTTCAAATGCTCAACGGCTATTACCCGCATATGTGCAAATAGCAATAAGCTGTGTAGTCGGGGATCTAAGTAAATAGCTGCAGCAACTGTTGCGTTCTTTAGTAGCATTTTCTTTCTTTCATCGATCGATTGGAATAATATTTTGAAATATTAGATGAAGTACAATTTTTTTCACTGCCAAGCACATTTCTAAATATATTTTGACAAAATCCCCAAAGAGCAATTTTTGGCTTTGTAGCTTTTCTGTTGCTGCCTTTATAGGAGCAAAACTATTTAAAAAATCTTCTAAAAAGCTCCAGTTGACAATGGTATTTTCCAAATTGTTTTGAACGAAATCGCGTACATCTTTTAAGCGATTTATTAAATCATATGAATAGTTCCAACGGGTCGATGTATTGCCGGTGTACGAAGTTTTATCACGGCCCAAAATGCTTGAATTTTCTTCATATTGAGCCTCACTTTGTAAAAGATAACCACACCTTATCATATTTCGGCCATTGTCACTGGTAGTACTATATATTTGCCCAATATTAATTTCGTATCTATAAAGGAGAAACAAGTTTACAAGTTGATGATTTTAAGATCAAACGTTTTGGAGCTTACCTCTAATGTATACAAAATTAATTGTTTTAAATTATCCGCTGAAGGTTTATCAATCAAATTCTTCGCGGCTAGAGTTTTAACGATAATTTCACCATTGTGCCACAACTGTGCATTTATATGTCTATAAAAGCGTTACAATATGTCTATAAAAGCGTTGTGCCCTGTCTACGAGGTGTGTTCAGAAAGTATCGCGAATTTTGTGTTTTTTCAAAAATTATTTATTTATTCATGAATATCTATTTTGTCCCCTTCAAAGTAATCCCCATGAGATATTATACACTTGTGGCAACGGTTTTTCCAATCTTCGAAGCACTTCAAAAAATCATTTTTTTGTATCTTGTTCAGCTCCTCCTTCGATGCCGTCTTTATCTCGTCAAGAGAAGCGTAACGTCGTCCTTTCATGGGCCTCTTCAGTTTAGGGAACAAGAAAAAGTCACAGGGGGCCAGATCTGGGGAATACGGTGGCTGCGGCATCATTAGTGTGTTGTTTTTGGCCAAAAAGTCGTGCACAAGCAACGATGCGTGAGCAGGGGCGTTATCGTGGTGCAAAAGCCAATTTTTGTTCTTCTTTGCACATCTTCTCGGCCTTCTGAGATCATTTTGTACCACCGATAAACGTTGCTTCGGTCCAAGGTAGCTTCTCCGTATGCCACAGTCAACATTCGGAATGCATCCGCGCACTTAATTTCGTTTTTCACACAAAATTTGATACAGGTTCTTTGATCCATTTTTTTTGAATAGGTAAAAATCGAAGACGATCCAAAACACGTGCAAGCAAAGCAGCTGTCAACAATTAACTGAACATTCAAAATGGCCGAGCTTGTCGGCATAAGTGAGAGACATGAGTACCAACATAACGCCACAAAAAATTCGAAATTCGGATATACGTAACCAGCGAAAATTCAAAATTCGCGATACGTTTTGAACACACCTCGTATTTTAAGTTAAAATATTTTACTTATAAGAAAACGTTTAAGGGATTCTATCTCGACTTCCCCTTTTCGCCGAATGATATTACCTTTATTATTTCTGGTTATTTTGCTTAAATTGAGTTGATCACAAATTCGACCTAATAGGGGTTGGAAACAAGTACTACTAAAAACTTTCAACGGGAGACCGCACTCAGTCATTAAGGAAGTACATACATTTTTAATATTATTTTGCGACATTTTTAATACAATTTTTCTCCTGACATCCACGAGCTCACTATTTCTTTCCTGAGCTTGCTCGCTTTCGCAAGTGTTAAAAACAGTTATATGCTTTCGTTGCAGATGCGACTTAAGGTTTCCATGATGATTGGTGGAAAAACACTTACCACAAATGGTGCACTCAATCTTGGAATCGATGCTTCCTTTGTAAAATCTTTTGACAACACTTTGCTTCTGTGGTCTCATTTTTGTTCTTAACCGTTTTAAACGATGATAAAATCTAATTTATATTTGCACGAACTGATTTCGTGTAACCGGAAGCTATGTATGTGCTCGTGAAGGTATTGCCAGCACAGTTTAACTGAGATATTTTCGTTGATTTATTTCGTTGCAACGTTATCGGTTACATTTTGATAATTAAGTCTTGTGAATTACCGAAACGAAATTATTTTGATAATTCTATTTCGTGAATCAACGGAACGAAACTATTTCGTTAAGTTTTTTCTTGTGGACTAGCAATACGAAATAGAATCGTTTCGTTAGTTAAGCAACCCTAAAAAAATTTAAAATTTTGATAAAATTTCTTTGAATTTTCAATATACAAGTCATCTTCAAAAATATCTCTCTCAATGTGCATAGCATTTGGTGTGCCTGTTTGTCCTTCATAGGCGTCTAAAGTGAAATTTTCACAGTATCTTTTTTGGATCACTGGTTATAGCATAGGCTATATATAGTTGGAAAAATGGGCGGTGCCACGCCCCCAGGCTAAATATAATTACAATTCGTCATAACTCTGAACTTATTTGGTCTAAATTAATGATATTTGGATATATGTGTTCTTTAGTAAAGATTTACATAATTTTGGAAAAGTGGGCGGTGTCACGCCCAAATTTTTTGTGTTTTGCTTGTGCTTTATTAATGTCCAAAGTTTAGAGTCGATCTCTATAAAACTTTCACGATGGGGTGAGAAGTTCGGTGGGTAGAACATAGGCTATACATACTTTGAGACTTTTAATATAAAAGTCCTTCGATGATAATTATGGACAATTTTTATTTTTTTAAGTCTTTAAAAAAATGTTTTCCTTTTTTTTTTGTCCTGAAATAAGCAAATTATACAAAAGTATTTACAATTACATTGTCTATAAAGTACAATTAAAATGAAGCTTTAAATAGAACATTAAAATAAAAGTCTTTCGGTAATAATTATGGACAATTTTTATTTTTTTAAGTCTTTGAAAAAAATTGTTTCCTTTTTTTTGTCGTGAAATAAGGAAATTATACAAAAGTATTTACAATTACATTGTCTATAAAGTACAATTTAGCTGAAGCTTTAAATAGAATATGACCCAGTTTCCCCTTCGTGAAGGTGAAAGCCAAAGAAAGGGCGTCTCTACCTACGGTGTCAATATTGCGCCAAACCTAACATGAATATTGAGTACCACATTTCAAGAATCGTGGTGGTGCTTTTTCTGTGCGCTTAACCGCCTTTTAGCCCACACATAGGGAAGTCAAGCCATCCTCCGTTTTTTTTTTCTTCATCTGCTTTTGCTGCTGCTGAATTCGGGTGTCGATTGGAAAACCGTCTGGGACGGATCTTCTTTCGCCATTCGCATAACATGAGCCAGCCAGCGAAGCTTTTGGTTTTTATGGGCTACATTTTGGGCATATCACGTTGGTACTACGGGTACTCCAGGAGCCATATGAACTTCTTTCGGCACTGTTCATTAAAAAACGCCGGGTCCATTTTAAAGCATGCTCTAAAACAAGTGTCAATAAGTTGTCAAAGGACATTTAACAATAAGCTGTGCGAGCTTATTCAGATATAAGCATAGCGTAGCGAATGAAATCCCAAAGGCTCCGCTGCCTGGGTCTTATTATTCGAATGGCAAAAGAAGATCCGACCCAGAAAGTTTTCCTTTCGACAATCAAATTCGACAGAAAACGAAGGGGGAAGCCTAGACTGAGATGAAAAAACCCGACGGAGGATGGCTTAACCTTGGTTTCTATTGACGTCTTTTATCGATAACAAGGGATGCCTGGCGTCCTTTGATACGCCACGGTTTCTTTTGTTTCTACGCAGACGACTATCCGATAATGGCAACGGAGAAGGTCCCTAAAATGTATGAGATTTGCTCTAAACTAAACTATTCTCTTCAAGTGTTATCCAGTTTTTTAGTCGAGCGGAACTTGTCACTTTTCCCAACCAAATCCTCGGCCTCCCAATTCCTAAGGTGGAACAAGGAATAAGACATGCTTGATGGGGCCTCCGTACAAACTGTCAACCAAAATAAAGTATGAGATTTGCTCTAAACTAAACTATTCTCTTCAAGTGTTATCCAGTTTTTTAGTCGAGCGGAACTTGTCACTTTTCCCAACTAAATCCTCGGCGTCCCAATTCCTAAGGTTGAACAAGGAATAAGACATGCTTGATGGGGCCTCCGTACCAACTGTCAACCAACCTAAAATCTTGGATATGACGTGACATGATGTCCTCACACAAGTCGCTTATGCAATCCCGTTTGCAAGCACAGTTCAAATCCTCAATAAAATTCTTAAGTCACTGTCTATTAGTAGCTGGGAAAAGATAAAGAAACTTTGCTGGCAACATACAAAGCACTCGCCCAGCCGGCCCTGACCTACGGATAATTATTATTTCGCTTTCAAAATTTTAAAAGTCTTTCAATAATTATTATGGCCAATTTTTATTTTTTTATTGCAAAGTAATAATTTTATAAGACACAAAAAAATATCTGTTGAAATCAAATAATTACTTTGAGACTTATGAATATTTCTTATAATAGTTATGTCTCTGGTATACACACATATAACAGGTGGCGCAAAAGTAAGCTTCCGATGTTCAGCATATCGGTTGTGGCACGTGCAGTGTGTGCTGTTGCACCGTCTTATTGGAACCACATGTTTTCCAATCCCAATTCATCAAGTTGCGGCAAAAAGAACTCGTTGATCATTGCTCTGTAGCGCTCACCATTCACAGTAACCGTTTAGCCCCGACCGATTATTGGTCAAATAAATAGTCAGCAATATTCCGCGTTCTGGAGCAGTGTAGCGTAACATTGTTTATTAACGTGTATTTCGCATGTGTTTACTACACAAATGTCAAAACAGAACTGACTTTAGGGGCCAATCGCAAAATTTATAGCATTTTCTGATAGGAGGATTACTTTTGCGCAGTAACCGTTTTTCACCGACCGATTATTGGTCAAATAAATAGTCAGCAATATTCCGCGTTCTGGAGCAGTGTAGCGTAACATTGTTTATTAACGTGTATTTCGCATGTGTTTACTACACAAATGTCAAAACAGAACTGACTTTAGGGGCCAATCGCAAAATTTATAGCATTTTCTGATAGGAGGATTACTTTTGCGCCACCCTGTATAAGGTATAAAACGAAAATGTGGAGTAAAACCTTCTTAGTCCATTTCCTATGTAACTGCACCTGAAATAGCAGGTTGAAATAGTTGTTATTATAGAAATTAGTAAAACATTTATGATATTTAGGGTTTCTGGCATTAATTCTCTTTGCAAAAGCGCTTTGAAATGCGAATAAATGTCAGTGACAATAATTCCATTGACATTTTGACACGTTACCTTTTGGCAATACATCAATTCGAAACGGAAAACCGATGGTTATCCGACTATTTTCTTCTTTGAAAATTCAGTGTCTGAGAATTCTGCTGATTCTTGCAATCTGTTTGCAAATTTCTTTCAGAAAGTGTATTATAAATATGAAGCTACTAGCAATCATACAATTCCACCTTTTTCCTTAGAAAGTATTGACAGCCTTACGATCTCCTCGGATGAAGTGGAGATTGCGATTTCCAATTTGGACAAAAGTACCTATCTATACCATGAGGAGTTCGCCCCAATATTCTTTAAGCTGCACTCAGCGTTCGTATCAACTCCCATAGCAAATCTTTTTAATATGTGTCTGGATAATTCAACCTTTCTAGACTGCTGGAAAGTCTGTTCGAAATCCCTATTTACAAATCTGGTGATCGCAATAACGTTTTTAACTACAGGCCCATTGTTAAGCAGAGTACGATTCCAAAGCTCTCGTACTTGGAAGAAAAAACGTATTTCCTGCAATATCGAAATTTCAACACGGCTTCATGCCACAGAAACCGATTTGCTCTAATCTTATGCTTAAACCAATAAAATTATGAATGCATTCGAAGATAAAGGGCAGCTTGATATAATTTATACCGACTTTTCGAAAGCCCTGCATGGAAAATCTAGGTTAACAAACTCTAGGCATTCGGTTTCAAATGTAACGTTTAAACATTTTTTCTCTGCTTATTAACAAGAAGAAGACTATATGTGAAACTGGGCACCTCCAGCTCATCTATAGCAGCAAACGCATATCCATGAATACCTCAGGGAACTCATTGGGGTCCAGTCTTATTTCTAATTTTTATGAATCCGATCTAGATAATCTTTACAGATGTTGCTCTACGAACAATATTCATAAGTGTTGCTTTGTTTCATACTAGACAAAATAATTTTTGTAACTTCGCCTACTCATTAAATGAAAACGTGTTGGGAAGGAATACATTGTTTAAGGACTTAGGTCTAATTTTTGATTCAAAATTAACATTTACAAAACATATAGATCACATAGTGTCTAAAGCTTTTTCTATGATCGGCTTCACACGTCGTAACTGCACTGACTTTTCTGATCCAATGACTTTAAAATCACTTTATATTCCGTTGGTGCGTAGTCTTCTTGATTATTGCTGCATTATTTGGAATCCATATTTCCAAATTCACTCGTATGTGCTCGATGGTTCGGGTCCCATAACTGATCCAAAAAACCAGATATTAGTATTAAGCTGCACCATTGTGCTGTCAGTATCTCTTCTCTGGGCTGTTTGTTCTCCGTCAGTCCTTTCGACACACGTGCCAAATCGGAATCTTCTCCTGACATTTTCGATTCTTTTCAATAACGCTCTCATATTGTGTATAAAGACTCCTATACCCCCAGCATGGTATGAATCATTAGTTATTTACTTCAAATTTGGGCTATTTTCTTTCCACAAAACTATTATCAAAATGGTGTAAAAGTTGCCAAATTACCACACTAGAATAAGCGCGTAATAGTCAACAATTTTATTGGTATTGCTACACTCCCCGTTCACAATTAAGCTTAACATGGGTTATTTACTAGGTTAAATGTAGTTGCCAAACATGTTTTCAACATTCTTTCATTTTAATTACAGGGTCCAATAACCATTCAAGTACAAATTCCAAACGTTATTGACAAATCGGAATGGAAATTGAACGGGCAAACCGTCGCATTTTCACTGACTCTCACGGACACCGTGGGAACTCTTAAAGCTAAAATTCAGGACGAAACGGGAATGCCACCTGCTAAGCAAAAAATTTCATATGAGGTAAGTTACAATATGATTGTTGGTGTTATCCACAGGAACACTCAACATGTCAACATGGTTACGTAGTCTAGTTTGTCTGCGTGGGTCACTGCCACAGCGATTTAATAATAACCAGTATCTCCCGTTGTCAAAATTCGACCAATTTTAATTACTTCAACTTCTTAAATCCTCTGTTTATATTTTTCTCCAGCACTGTCTAGAGGTCGAAATATTTCTTCCTGGAATTTATTATGCACAGCTGAGTTATTTAGCTCCGCATTCATAAAAGTCGGTTCACACTTAACGGCGGGTTATTTGACAGCTAACCGAACAAAATCAGTAAATAAAACACCGATAATCGTTAATAGGAGATGCTGAAAACGGCCCCTAGGAATGTTTATCAGTGCTACCACTCCTTTAAGATTCGTTCCATATTTCAAAACCTTACATGCAGGCGCGGATACAAGTCTCTAGTTGAGGGGAGGCGATCATGGCCGAAAGCTCAAAATCCAAATTGCCATGAAAGTCAGTAATATAAATGAATGCTTAATTTGGAACACCATTTTGACATAATTGCTAATAAACGTAACGAATTTATCTTAAATCACTCAAATTAGCTCAAGTAATTAAAACGATTCGAACAAAAAGCAATCAAGAAATGATTTTATACAGCTCAAAGGTAGAAACTAGTTCTTTCCGGGAAGCGAGTTTCATTTGCGTCTTTTAACTAAGTGGAGTTATTTTGAATCTATATTTATTGCAGCAATCAAAAAAAGGAAAAAAGAGATGAATAATAATGTTATTGAAATTAAGTTTATTTCAATATATTCGTCGACAGATTAAATATATAGTTTTGTTACAAAGATGGTTTTGAAACAGTATACAAAATTATTTTTCATAAATTAGCGTCAAGCTGTTATGATACAATTCTATATTATTTTCGCTTGCCTTTTTTTCAAATTTTTCTATAATGTTTTCAACGTCGATTTTAATATCGTAATGTACGTGTAAAACTGCTAAACCAATGAGCCTCTCTTCAGTCATAGTTGTTCGTAACCATGTGTTTAATCGCGGACTGGTAGAAAAACTTCTTTCTGGAGAAGCATTACTGACTGGCAGTGTAGCCCGAATGTGCAATAGAATCCTTATTAGTGGAAAAGCATTTCCGTCGCAGTGATCCAAAACTTCTACAGCCGATTTTGGTATTGATTTTTTGTCGGGCTTTTTTGAGAGAATATACTTACCCCCCGATTCTGCGTTCTTGACAAATTATTAATCTTGATAAATAATCGAAAAAAAATATATTTATATCGAGTGTTTTGCATTCTGCGTCATAAATAAAATTATAATTTTTTTTTTTGACATAAAATACAAAAAACATGATACAAATATTTTTTGTTTGATTATTTATCAAGATTGACAATTGGTCAATAGCACAAAAACGGGGGGTTATTATACACTTACATTTAACGCTAGAAAAGCAGACAAAAGAAAATAAGAAAGATTTCATTCGATCTCAATTTTACGGAAATCTAAAAAAATTGAATTTCGGGCAAATTAAGCACGTCCAATATTTCTTCAGGTCTGAGGGTCTGTATGCGCTTCTGCTTACATGTAATAAAAACCATTGGATTTGATAGACATATACCAACAACAAAGTTGGACTAATAATATATACTAGTATATCCCGTGGTCGAAGTTCGACCACCTTAAATTAGTTTAAGTTATTAAATCCTCTGTTCATATTTTTTCCAACACTGCCTAGAGGCCGAAATATTTGAGAAATTTTTGTTACTGAAATGTATTATATATACAGGGTGGCTGATGAATTTTGCTACATTAAGAAGCTCAAATAATTTTTTTTTTCAGTGTATGGAATTCATTTTTCTTTTATTCATGTTAAAGCTCATTAAATTTTATTAAATATAGCTTAATTAGTTTTAAAAATAATGGAATTTAAATGCCCCCCGTGCTCGTCGATGCATGTGCGGCATCTTACCAAAAAGTTGTTCATTACTGCTTGGAGAGTTGAGACAGGAATAGCTGCAATTGTTTCTCGAATGGATTGCCTTAGTTCATTCAAATTTGTTGGTTTTGCTTTGAAGATTTCCTGTTTGCAATAACCCCACAAGAAAAAGTCAGGTGCAGTAAGGTCAGGCGACCTGGGTGGCCAACGGAATGTGGAGTTTCTGGATATCAGCTTATTGGGAAATTTTCGTCGCAATTCTGTCATAACAGGTTGGGCTATATGAGGAGCTGCACCATCTTGCTGAAACCACACAGAGTTGAAAGAAATTCTCATTCGGCGTGATTCTGGATAGAAAAACTCTCTCAACATGCTCAAGTAACGGTCTCCAGTAACCGTAACGGTGTGACCGTTTTCTTCGAAGAAGTAGGGCCCGACAATGCAGCGTGATGAAACTGCACACCACACTGTGACACGAAGTGGATGCAATTCCGTCTCATGGAGTATCTGTGGGTTGGAAGCACTCCATATTCGACAATTTTGTTTGTTTATGTTGCCGTTTAAATCGAAATGGGCCTCGTCAGACATGAAAAGACAGTTCAACATGTTTCCATCCTCTTCCACCATTTGAAGCATCTTCTGGCAAAATTCCAAGCGAATCGGCAAGTCTGCAGCGTTCAGTTTGTTGGCCATTTGAATTTTATATGGGAATAAGTCCAAATCTTTGTGCATAATTGACTGTAATGACTGTCTGCTTACACCCATTTGAGCAGATAAGCTTCTTGTCGAAACACGTGGATTGTTTTGTATGGCAGCAGCTACAGCAGCGATTGTTTCCTCCGTTCGAACTGAAGGGTTTCGATGGTAAGGTCTTCTGTTGACTGTCCCATGCTCGGCAAAATTGTTTACAAGTCTTATTATGGTCCATCTGCTCGGAGGATTGCCGCCAAACGTGCGCCTATACTCTCTTTGAACCGAAACTACGGACTCCAGTGCGTGATAGCGGCGGACAATCCAAATTCTTGTTTCAGTGTCCCAGTTATCCATTTTTGTTAAATGTAAAAGTCAATCTGCAAAATAAAAAAAAAATTAACCAGATTCATTAAATAGAAAAAAAGTTATTTAATTTTTTTTTGGTAGCGGCTTTCATCAGCCACCCTGTAGTTGAGTAATTTAGGGCCGCTTTCATAAAAATCGGTTCACACTAAAGGGCGGGTAATTTGACAACTAAGCGAAAAAAACCAGTCCATTAAAGACCGGTAATTATTAATAGGAGATGGCAAAAACAATCCTTAGGAATGTTTGAAAGTCCACCATCAGTCCCACCACTTCTTTCAGATTCGGTCAGTATTTCAATAAAAAATTTGGATTTGATGGACATATACCAACAACATTGTTAGACTTATAATATATTTAATGGTTACTTTAACTTTTAAGTGAAAATATGTCCACCGTTTAGACATGGTTGCCATATTGTAATTTTTTGGTTATTAGTATACAGGCATGGCGGCCGCCGTGGTGTGAAGGTAGTGTTGCCGGCCTACCACACCGAAGGTCCATGGTTCGAGCCCTGGTACAGGTAACATCAAAAGTGATTTGAAAAAAGTTTTTCAAAACGGGGTCGCCCCTCGGCAGTGGTTTGGCAAACTCTCCGAGTGTATTTCTGCCATGACAGGCTTCTCAGCAAAAAATTCGTCTCCTTTGTAGATGCCGTTCGGAGTCGGCAAAAAACTGTAGGTCCCACCAATTTGTAGGGAAAATTCAAATCGGCACACCACAAATTGGAAGAGAAGCTTGGCGCAAAAATCTCTTAGGAGGTTTATGATGATATACCTGTTGTATATCGCGCCATAGAGAGAGAGTATACAGGCATTGCTTTTTGTAATCCATTTATCGGGAGAAAATTACAAATTCAATTTAGCAATTCCGACTCAACGGCGCACCTTCCTATTTTGATTTTGCTTTCTTTTTGATCTGAAATTTTGTATTATAAGGCGGTTATAGCTGGTTTGGAATCCCGTTTTAATTATGGAGTTTTATGAACAGTAAAAATTTCCATATTATTATAAACACTTAGGTGCATCTAAATACCCGACCGAAAATAGAGGCCATGAATACCTTTCAATCTCATTTTAGTTATGGAATTTTACAAAAAAAAAAAAAGTAGTTGATTGCGCATAAAAAAAAAAATTTAATTATATGAACAGGGGGCGACTTGAGTGTTTTTGAACCTATTCGAATATTATGACATGGGCTGGATATAAGTTTACCTTAAGCCGAAAGTTATTGAGAAAAAAGTAAATTTCTTCTGGCGGTTTTTTGAAAAAAAATTCGTTTTCTCACTTCAAAATAGAGGTCTTAAACCGAAAAATATTAGGTTAACTATCTAATTAATTAAAAAAAAACCAACATAAGAAGTTTTCATATATTTAAAGACAAATTAAAAAAAATAATGTCCGGAACCTGTACTCGAACCTTGGAACACACGCGTTCTACCTCAGACGCTTATAACCTGCGCTACTTCGGTATGTAGAACAACGCAGTCAGATACTGTAGTTAAGCGCCATGGCTTTATGCAGAAAACTTTAGTGAATTATTACAAATAATTGAAGCACTATTTGTTAAAGAAAATATGCCTATGCACCGCTCCTGATCCATAGGAGATATCAAAATACATTTAAATAGGAATTATGCATGTTTAGGTAAGATATACTCTGGCAATTGATTGTATGGAAAAAATGTTAGTCCATAAATATATAGATAATGGTCAAATAGAATGATGCCATATCTAACAAATTGTCCACCGTTTGATTTTCGATTTATATGGCGCAAGGGATGCTTTTTAATACCATTTGTATGTTATAGTTTTATGGTTAAATTAAATTTTATTGAGTTTTCAGGATGCACCTAAATTACTCACCGGAAATAGTGGAATTTAACAAAAAAGTACAGTTTGATTGCGTTATTGAAATAAAAATAAAAATTTTGAATTTTATTAACAGAGGCGGCTAAGGATGCTTTTGAACCTTATTTTAATAATAGAGTTCTATAACAATATAAAACATGTATTCTGTTTTCCGTAAAAATTTTAATTTTGAATCATTGCTTGCTTCTAATACAACGCGCTAGATATGTTGAAACAAATTGGAATTTTTATTTCAAGATTTTGGTACAGATCAGCATTAAGGGGGGCAACTCTAAATCAAATTAGACAGACGCGCCGAAGCTGCAGTATACTTCAACTCAATTTGCTCAATGAGTAAGAGAATGAAAAATAAGGACAAATAAGGTCGGGAAAGGTATCAAACGAAGAGTTTTAACCTTCGTATCAATAATCCGAAAGCGGAAATTCGATATTTTATGTCTGTCAAGAGATATTTGCAATTAAAGTTGAAAAACTTCTGTCATTTTCATGTGGTTGTTGTAATCACAGATTAGGGTGTACCCAAAAGTGCAAAAAGTGTGTTCTGCGCAGAAATATTATTTAATTTCCGCTTTCGGATTATTAATACAGAGATCAAAACGCGTCGTTTGATACCTTTCCCGATATTTTTGGACGTATACGAGGTGTGTTCAAAAAGTATCGCGAATTTTGTGTTTTTTCAAAAATTATTTATTTATTCATGAATATCTATTTTGTCCCCTTCAAAGTAATCCCCATGAGATATTATACACTTGTGCCAACGGTTTTTCCAATCTTCGAAGCACTTCAAAAAATCATTTTTTTGTATCTTGTTCAGCTCCTCCTTCGATGCCGTCTTTATCTCGTCAAGAGAAGCGTAACGTCGTCCTTTCATGGGCCTCTTCAGTTAAGGGAACAAGAAAAAGTCACAGGGGGCCAGATCTGGGGAATACGGTGGCTGCGACATCATTAGTGTGTTGTTTTTGGCCAAGAAGTCGCGCACAAGCAACGATGCTTGAGCAGGGGAGTTATCGTGGTGCAAAAGCCAATTTTTGTTCTTCCACAGATCCGGGCGTTTCTGGCGGATTGCTTCGCGCAAATTGCGCATAACTTGCAGGTAATATTCCTTATTGACCGTTCTTCCCTGTGGCAAGAACTCATGATGCACCACGCTCCTGCAATCGAAGAAAACTGTCAGCAAAACTTTCACATTCGACCGAACTTGGCGCGCTTTTTTCGGTCTTGGTTCGTGCGGCAGCTTCCATTGAGATGATTGAGCTTTGGTTGCCACGTCATAACCATAAACCCACGATTCGTCACCAGTTATGACCCTCTGGAGCAAATTTGGGTCGTCGCGGACAGAGTTTAACATCTCATTAGCAATGTTCATGCGATGCTGTTTTTGGTCACAATTGAGCAATTTTGGTAAAAAAATAGGTAAAAATCGAAGACGATCCAAAACACGTGCAAGCAAAGCAGCTGTCAACAATTAACTGAACATTCAAAATGGCCGAGCTTGTCGGCATAAGTGAGAGACATGAGTACCAACATAACGCCACAAAAAATTCGAAATTCGAATATACGTAACCAGCGAAAATTCAAAATTCGCGATACTTTTTGAACACACCTTGTATTAGCAGTTACGTACGGTCGTATAGAATTACCGCAAATGAAATATGAGTTGACCGAACCGACGCCACTCAATGTGCTCAATGAGAGAGTACAAAATACTCGCGTACATATTTTTTTTGAAAATTAATTTACCGTTTTTTGCATGATGCCGGTTTCCTTATCGTTTTTTTATATGCAAACAGTGCTGTCCCTTTAGATCTGGTTTTTTTGGCGGGGGAAAATTGCAACTTCAGAATATGATGGTTTTCTGCTTTTTTCCTAAACCCTAGTTAAGAAATATTTAGCCATTTCATATTGACTTTTATAGCATTTCAATAATATTTTGTGATATATATATGACCTGAACTTATTATTTATCATATAAGTATACCCTGAGTCCTATATCCATCCAAATATAAAGGCAGAAAAAGCAAACTCCGTAAAAAAACCATCAAACTTTGTATTTACCTTACATATTTTGTTATGGTAAATTTTAGTAATTTTCTTGCGTTTTTTTGCATAAAATTTGTTTTAGGAAAATATTGCTTTTAAATCTTAATAAATTGTAAAGTCAAGAAAAGAAGAAAATCTATTATAAAAAAAAAAATGATTGTCCGGAACCTGGGCTCGAACCACAGAACGCACGCGTTCCACTGCAGACGCGTACACCTGCGCTGTTCCGATACATACATATGTGCTGTCAAATACCTTAGCTAAGCGCTATAGCCACAGAAAAATTTCCACCGCTGGGAGTATACCTACATACATACATATCCATATGGCTTTTGAAATAAATGAAGCGTTCATTTTGAAGTTCCGCAATTTTTTTAACATTAGCCTGACACCAGTTTTCATATCGGTTTTTTTTTTTATATACAGGCAGTTTTCGCAATTTTTCCTTCAAGTCAGGATACACTGGTTTACAGCCAAAATGCACCAGAGACGCCATAGTGAAATTCCTATGTAAAATCACCTCCTAATTCCGAAAACCAAGGTTATTTTTACTTGAATGGTACCGTTTTTGAGATATTTACGATTTACCGTTATTTCAAAAAACAAAAAAGATGGCTCCACTTAATCGTGTATATCTCAAGAACAAACTGAGCTCTTCCAAGACGGTTTGAAAAATTTGAAAGCTTATAAAATTTACTATAATCAGTACATACAACACTTTTTGCTAGGTCCTGCAGATTCAAACATATTGAACAATCATTACGGATTTTTTAAATTTTTTTTGTAAAAATATAAAAAAATTTGTACTTTGCGAGGAAGCATCTCGAAAACGTTTTGTTTTTTTGCAGATATTTTTTCCCCCCTCTAAGCTCTGTTTTATTACAAAAAAAATAAGCTATCAGTGAACAAAATCGATGAACTAATACAAAAGTTATAAGCATTCAAGTAAATATATCCATTTAATGCTTAAGTACCCTACTGGTACATATGTGTTAGTATTCGTATATCAGTTAGTTAGCAGGTAGATTTTCAAAAGATATTAGATACAAAAAGCTGTTAGTGTCGTTTTCTCAAACCTAGGTACTTTTTAAACAAGAGCATATTTTTGAGGCAGGTAGTGTTTTCTTTGTAGAACTAGGGAACCTTTTTGTTTAGGTAGGCTTGAATTTTTACTGGATCTAAGTATAAATAAGAGTACATGCGCCTTGTTCCTTCATAATATCTGCAAGGCTCGCCGGATACTGTTCAGTTTATAAATGCAGTTTATAACCCGTCATTTACTTCAAATAAAAAATGAATAAAAGGGCGCGAGAGTTTGAGTGTACAAATGATCCAGATATGTTCTGTTTCATCTGCGGTCAATTTATTGTTAAAAGTATGAGACGTGTGTTTTCAAATCCTTTGAAAGTTACATACTATAAGTGTTTTGGAATTGAGCCTAAAAACAATGAAAAACCATGGACACCGAACACTGTGTGCACCACATGCCGAGTCGAATTGATTTCTTCGGAAACCGGAACAAAAAGGTACGTTGTAAAAATTAGGAATTTGTTCCCTTTTAATGCATAGCTGACTAATTCCTGAAACTATCTATTTAGGCGACGTGTGAAATTTATTACACCAATGAAGTGGAGGGAACCAACTTGCCATTCAACGGACTGCTATATTTGTGCTACAAAAGTACTTGGGGTTGGAAAGTCCAGAAAAGTAACCTATGCGAGCGTATCTACAGTGTCATTACCAGAACTAATTTCAACAGAAGCGACATTGCCAGAATCAAATTTAACTTTAGTTCCGGCTCCAGTTTCATTGTCAACAGTAGTATCTGATTACGCGGCATCATGTTGTACTGAATTTCAAACGGAAAACGAAAGAAATTCTTTGTCACAAGCACAACTCAATGATTGGATAAGGGATTTGGAATTGTCAAAGGAAAAGGCCGAACTACACGCCTCTCGAATGCAACAATTTAAATTTGTTTCATCCGATGTTAAGGTAACATATTATAGAACTCGTCACGAAGAATTTTCCAAGTACTATACGAAGGAGGACAGTGTTTGTTACTGCAAAGACATTGCTGGTCTATTCAAACAATTTGGTGAACCATATGATTCAAAAGAGTGGCGATTGTTCATAGACGGCAATAAATTAAGTTTAAAGGCCGTATTATTGCATATTGGCAACCAAAAGCCATCTATCCCGGTCGCGCATGCAGTAAATACGAAGGAAACATATGAGATAATGCAAAAATTGCTCAAGTTAATCAAATACGAAGAACATGATTGGAAAATATGTGCCGATCTTAAAGTCGTTGGAATGCTATGTGGTCTACAAAGTGGATACACAAAATACTGTTGCTTTCTATGCAAATGGGATAGCCGAGCTCGTCAAGACCACTACATCATAAAGGATTGGCCAGAACGAATCGAGTTTCAAGTTGGGGTAGATAACATAAAATACTCTCCACTTATAAAGAAGGAAAAAATAATTCTACCTCCGCTCCACATCAAGCTCGGCCTTATCAAAAACTTTGTGAAGGCTTTGGACAAAGAAGGCGAAGCTTTTCATCATTTGAAGACAATCTTCCCAGAGATTTCAGAAGCAAAAATAAAGGAAGGGATTTTTGTGGGACCGCAAATAAGGAAAATGATGACCAATAACCATTTCAAAGAACTATTGTCACCAGTGGAGGCAGCAGCGTGGGATTCTTTTGAAAAGGTCGTTACTTCTTTTTTAGGCAAACACAAAAGTCCTAACTACGAGATGATAGTGAACGACTTAATCAAAAACTATGCGGAAATGGGTAAATAAAAAAACATATTATAATAAATTATATATTACATAAATTTACATGAGAATATATAGCCATAAATCTGAATTCATCGTCCAGTTCCGAACAAACAAGAACGGGAAAAATATAAACAAAAAATTTGTTCTGAATTGAAAGATAAATCCAGCCTAAGAAAATTATATACTAATGTGTCACTTATGTATTTATCTAATTTACTTTTTTATTTTCTTTCAGGAGTAAATATGTCTTTAAAAATTCATTTCTTACACTCCCACTTAAATTTTTTCCCGCAAAATCTTGGCGACGAAAGTGACGAGCATGGCGAAAGGTTTCACCAGCAAATGAAAGTGATTGAAAGTCGGTATCAAGGATTCTGGGATGTCGCTATGATGGGCGACTACTGTTGGTTTCTCTTATGAGAAACCAATCCTTATCTAAATAAGCGTCAAAACAAGACACATAACTTTTTCAATTATAAAATAAGATCATAGAGTTAAGACAGAACCATATGTACATATACTATTATTTGTAGGGTACTTAAGTATTAAATGGATATATTTACTTGAATGCTTATAACTTTTGTATTAGTTCATCGATTTTGTTCACTGATAGCTTATTTTTTTTGTAATAAAACAGAGCTTAGAGGGGGGAAAAAATATCTGCAAAAAAACAAAAAGTTTTCGAGATGCTTCCTCGCAAAGTACAAATTTTTTTATATTTTTACAAAAAAAATTTAAAAAATCCGTAATGATTGTTCAATATGTTTGAATCTGCAGGACCTAGCAAAAAGTGTTGTATGTACTGATTATAGTAAATTTTATAAGCTTTCAAATTTTTCAAACCGTCTTGGAAGAGCTCAGTTTGTTCTTGATATATACACGATTAAGTGGAGCCATCTTTTTTGTTTTTTGAAATAACGGTAAATCGTAAATATCTCAAAAACGGTACCATTCAAGTAAAAATAACCTTGATTTTCGGAATAAGGAGGTGATTTTACATAGGAATTTCACTATGGCGTCTCTGGTGCAGAAAAAAAGTTGGAATTTGTGATCCAGTGATATTATTACAACTTCAACTTATGATAGTTTTCTGGTCTTTTTCCCAAACCACAACTTGAACCCAACATAATGGGTCAAATATAGTCTACATATATGCAAGGGCTCAAATTAAAATATTTGAAGACGGAAACAATCGATATATTTAGAAAAATGAACACGATTTCTAACCCTTTTTAAATATTAATTTGAAGTAGCTACAAACTGTGTTTTCTCTTTTTGTATTTTATATATAGGGTCTATCTCATCGGAAAACTCGGATAGAAATAATGAGCTCCGATAAATTTCGAGATTACTATAAAGTTTCTCGGTCCTGCAGAATTTGCTGTTTTGCTTTGATGTATATAGTGCATATGAGCTGCATATAATAATTTTCTGGAGTTCTTTTGAAAAATTAGGTTTTTTCACTCTAAGATAGGGGTCATGAACAGAAAAATATTGGGCTAAGAATATAATAAATTGAAAAAAAAAACCAACATAAGAAGTTTTCATATATTTAAAGACAAATAAAAAAAAAAAAAAAACGGTCCGTAACCTGCCCTAGAACCTTGGAACCTACTCGTCCTAATGGCTTTTTACAGAAAACTTTAATGAGTTATTACAAATCAATGATGCATTATTTATTAAATATAATATGCCTATGCACCGCTTCTGAGCCATACGAAGACATCAAAATACATGTTAATTGGACATACGAGGTGTGTTCAAAAAATATCGCGAATTTTGAATGTTCGCTGCCCAAATTTGCTCCAGAGGGTCATAACTGGTGACGAATCGTGGGTTTATGGTTATGACGTGGAAGAACAAAAATTGGCTTTTGCACCACGATAACGCCCCTGCTCACGCATCGCTGCTTGTGCGCGACTTTTTGGCCAAAAACAACACACTAATGATGCCGCAGCCACCGTATTCCCCAGATCTGGCCCCCTGTGACTTTTTCTTGTTCCCTAAACTGAAGAGGCCCATGAAAGGACGACGTTACGCCTCTCTTGACGAGATAAAGGCGGCATCGAAGGAGGAGCTGAACAAGATACAAAAAAATGATTTTTTGAAGTGCTTCGAAGATTGGAAAAACCGTTGGCACAAGTGTATAATATCTCATGGGGATTACTTTGAAGGGGACAAAATAGATATTCATGAATAAATAAATAATTTTTGAAAAAACACAAAATTCGCGATACTTTTTGAACACACCTCGTATGCATGTTTAAATGAGATACACTCTGGCAATTGATTGGATGGAAAAAATGTTAGCCTATTAATATAAAGATATTAGTTACTTGAACTCAATGTGCTCAATGAGTGAAAATATGTCCACCATGTTTATGGTTGCCATTTTAAAATTTGCTTTTGTTTGGTATACATTCTATTTTATCTCAAATTTTGAAATATACATGGATGCTTTTGAATCCCATTTTAATATTGGAGTTTTATGAACAAATAAAATGCTGATTCCGTTTTCCCAAAAAATTTACATTTTATTTTAAACACTTAAGTTTTTCAGGATTTTAGGATGCACCTAAATAACCGAGCGAAAATAGTGGGCAACTCTCGCCCAAAACAAATTGGACAGATGCGCCGACGCCGGTGTATACTTTATCTTAATGAGTAAGAGAATAAAAATGTTTCTACCGTTTGGAGTGCAAATAAAATATGAGTTGGACTCACCGACGCCACTACTTTAATTCAATGTGCTGAGTGAGTGGGAATGAAAATATTTCACCGTTAGGAGTGTGTACACATATACATATGTTCATTGAAAACAAGGAAGGAAAGGGCTGTCTTCGACTGTGCCGAAGACTTTATACGTTACATGAACACGCACACGGTTTTAAGTGTCCGATCCTTACTTATGTAGAATTAGGGTGTTAATTTATCCCACGTTCGAACGTTTGTGTACGCATCCGCAGAAACGTTGGAGCGTGGGCACACCAATTCGGCGTATTCCACTTGGTGCGCCGCTGCAGATTTACTTACTGTAGGTGATTTGCTGGAAACCGCTGAAGCTGGTTACTTTTAAAATAAGTGAACACCGAGGTTACTTGTTTTAGCCAATAGGGCTTTAAAACTTTATTAGTTCCACTTTTAGTGGATTAAACTTAACTTTTTCAACTTGTGATGCGCGTCAGTATATGGTCGAGTATCGAATCCTCATCAGATGGTGGCACTGCCTATCGGCAGATGTTGGCTGCTGTCGATAAGACAGTGTCGATAATACAGTGGCTTAAGCCCCAGGCAGATGGAAGGGCATTGCCATCATTGCCATTGGTGACAATGTAATGGCACTGTCACATAGCATTACACCATCCTACCAGGGAAAAGAAGAATTTGGCAGGGTGATCAGACCTGGGAAATTCTTCTTTCCTTATTGTTTGGATAAGCGAACACCAACCATTATACACTGAGAAAAATGTGTTGACATCTTTTTCAATGCACAACTGATTGTTCGCTTCTTCAAGCAATTCGATATTACATTGCAAATTCAAGTAAAAGAAGTTGATATTATATGCAAAAGTTACGTTAAATTGTTCATGAATGAATATTCGGATTTTACAAAAATGAAATGCATGTCTTAAGCAAAAATTACGTTAATTTTGATATCAATGAACATTCGATTTTTATAAAGTTCAAAGTTTTTGGAATATAGTTTTAAAAATTCGAATATGTTAACTATAAATGTAATTTTGGGTTAATTTTTGTATCTTTTTTTTTTTTTTTTTGTTTTTTTTTCATTTTGTTAAGTTTACAATTTCAGTCATCTTAATCGTTAGACTTAACCTATTTAATTTCTTAGTAATTAGGTAATTAGGTAATTTTTGTTATGCCATATGGCATATTTGAAAATGAGCTTATTAAATGTAATCGAAATTGAAGAAATTTTGTGTTTAAATTTTAAGAAAATTTATAATGATTAGTTTTGTATATGAAAAGTGGATTTGCAAAAATTGCGTTTATATACAAATATGTAGTAAATATGATTTTGGTTTCATGTTTTTTTTGATTAATTTCAGCTTGTGATTTATATAATTCAAGATTAAATCACATATGTTTTTGGTTTAGCTTTTAGACAATAAGTCTTAAGTTTACATCTTATAATTATAAATTGATATATTTCAAGCGTTTGGTTTTTGGTTTTTAGTTTCAAAAAATACGTTTTTAATGGTTTTAAGTTATCATTTAAGTATATAAATTTGAAATTCGTACATTTTTGTGTTTGAAGGTTATTTGAATATGGTTGTTTATTGTACTTTTTGTACGCGGTTTTTGTGAACCGTCTTTAATTTTTTCTTTTCTTTGTCAAAGACCTTTACATTTGTTCCATCTATTTCTTTAACTACATACGGCCCCTGATATATACTTGCATATTTATCGCGGGGTTCTTTTTCAATTAGAACCTTATCATTTACGTTAATTGTTGACGGATAGGCATGTTTGTCATAATAAAACTTATTTTGAACTTTGTGCTTATTTAAAAGCTCTTGTGCCATTAAGTGGGACTTTTGCATGCGGTATTTCACTTCTTTCACATAGTTCTCTACATCATAAATTGGATAAATTTTTGACTTATGAAGTTCACTAGGTAAAATCGGTTTCTTACCGAATACTAATTCCAATGGAGTAAATTCGTTATCAAAAACGGTATTCGAAGTAGTATTGTGAAAGAATGTGAAATACTTCAAGTAAGTGTCCCAGTCTGCTAACGTATCATCTAGATATGCGCGCAAGTATTCGTTGAATACTCGATGGTTTCGTTCGATCGAACCTAGCGTCTCATGATGATGCGCTGTTGAAAAATTGTGTTTGATATTTAAAAGTTTTGTCAGCTCTGAGAACAATTCGTTTTTATATTCCGTGCCTCTCTATCTCTCTCTATGGCGCGATATACAGCAGGTATATCATCATAAACCTCCTAAGAGATTTTTGCGCCAAGCTTCTCTTCCAATTTGTGGTGTGCCGATTTGAATTTTCCCTACAAATTGGTGGGACCTACAGTTTTTTGCCGACTCCGAACGGCATCTACAAAGGAGACGAATTTTTGCTGAGAAGCCTGTCATGGCAGAAATACACTCGGAGAGTTTGCCAAACCACTGCCGAGGGGCGACCCCGTTTTGAAAAACTTTTTTCAAATCACTTTTGATGTTACCTGTACCAGGGCTCGAACCATGCACCTTCGGTGTGGTAGGCCGGCAACACTACCTTCACACCACGGCGGCCGTGCCTAGATCAGATTTAATAGAACTCATGGGACCATATGTTAAAATAAAAGACTCGAAAACTGCAGAAGCTATTGTTTTTGCACTTTTATCCGGAACCGCTACTGTTACTAGGTACTTTGTCAAATCGCAAATTATAGTAACTGCGAACCTGTTACCATAACTCGATTCAGGCAACGGTCCTATTGTATCAATAACTACTATTTCAAATGGTTTACATGGAGTTGGCGTTAGCACTAGCTCTTCTTTAGTTTTCGGTTTAACTTTGTTCAATAAACATTTTTGGCAATTTTTTACAAATTTCGAGATGTCTCGGGTCATATTCTTCCAATAAAATTTAGTGCGAATTTTCGCGTACAGTTTTTTAACACCACAGTGTCCACCTGAGATCATAGTCATAATTTTAAGTTTTTGATCTTCCGATGTTACGATCTCAACAGGGTCAGTCAGTATTATTTCTAATGTCTTTAATATTTTATTTCCACTTTGTCTTAACTTTAAAATAGTACAATATTTGAAAAATAAATCGTCTTTTGGCCATTCTATCTTATTAATACCGTGATTGTCGGCTTCGGATTGTAACCTCGAAAGTAACTCACCTAAATTCGTTATTTCGTTAGCAATCTCAATATTAATAAGTTCTAATTTTTTATGTATGATATGCGCGCAAATTTTTAGTTTTGAAATTTTAGTTTTTTCATCATAGAAAATTGTGGATCTAATACGTGGAATTTTGTTAGAAAATTTAAAAGAAAATTTGTCGTAAACTTTGACTGTCTGTATCATATTGTCTAAGTCGTCAGAAATAGTTTGTAAAGTTGTATCAGTTTGTTGTTTTGACATCGCTCGTGTTTTTACCGCAAGAATTGGTTTATTTGCGTCTTTAATTTCGCTAAATGAGATGCGTGAGAGTGCGTCAGCGCCAACGTTACTTTTTCCTTTAATATATTTGATCGTAAAGTTATACTCGGCTAGTTCGAGACGTATCCTGGCTAATTTTGAAGTCGGATCCTTCATATTAAACAAATAAACCAATGGTCTATGATCTGACTTAACGAGAAAATTGGTTCCATAAATATACGGTCTGAATTGTTTAATCGCAAAATATATTGCTAACAACTCTAACTCAATAATCGGTTTCTTTTGCTCTGCATTATTAAATGATTTGGACGCGAAACAAATGGGTAAATCGTTATCTTCGTGAACCTGACTCAAAATAGCGCCACAACCTGCTTTAGATGCATCGACCGTAATTATAAATTGTTTTTTGAAAACTGGATAATGTAGTAGCTGTGGTGACATTAATGCGGATTTTAAGGATTGAAAAGCGTTTTCACAAGCACTGTCCCAAATAAAGTCAACTTTTTTCCTATTCAAGCGATTTAAAGGTGTTGCCAGAGAAGCAAAGTTAGGTATAAACCTTCGATAATAATTTGCAAACGCTACAAAGCGTCGAACAGCGTCTTTGTCGGTTGGTTTTGTATACTTTTTGATTGCTTCGATTTTTGACGAATCTGGCAACAAACCCCTCGCCGAACATTTATGACCCAAAAAAGTGACTTCTGGTCTAAGAAAATGACATTTATTAGGATTTAATTTAAGGTTGAACTTTCTACATGTGCTGAAAACTTTAGACAGATTTTTAATGTGATGTTTTTCGCTACATCCAATAATTATAATGTCATCCACATACAAAAAGGCTACGTTAGGCGGAATGCCTGAAAAAGCAATCGTCATCATTCGTGAGAACGAGTTCGGTGCAACGTTTAACCCAAAAGGTAATACTTTCCATCTAAATGATTCACGGTCAGTGCTAAAAGAGGTTATGTCACGCGAGTCGGGATGAAGCGGTATTTGGTGAAAACCAGAAAACAAATCAAGCGTTGAAAAATATTTTGCACGGCCAAGATTATCAAGAATATCGTCTACTCGAGCGAGCGGAAATTTGTCGGCTATTAGTTTTTTGTTTACTGCGCGAAAATCTACGCACATTCTATATGCTTTTTTGCCGTTTGTATCTTTCTTTGGCACAATGACAAGCGGACTATTATAATTGGAAAAACTTTCTTCGATTAAATCGTTTTGCAATAACTTACTGACTTGATTGTTTATTTCTTCACGCTGAGAGTGTGGAAGACGATAATTTTTGATGTACACGGGCGTAGTGTCCGAGAGTCAAAGTCTTTGTTCGTAGAAGTTGTTTTGTGTCATTTTGTCATTGTTAAGCGAAAAAATATCGGAATACTGTAAGCATAAATCGAGCAAATTGCTTTCTGGATATTTAGGTAGTTGATTTTGTAAAATTTGTTTTAATTTGTTAACGCGATCAGTCCGATTGTCTGTCTTGTTGATTTTGTAAACGTTATATTCAGATAGTTTTTCTGTACGAATGTTGCAACTTTATATACATTTAATTGAATTTGTGGTATTTATAACTTTTAAAACTGGATTTTAGGTGTCGATAATGCATCTTGCTGTAAAAACGCCTTCGGCTATTTCTTGTGAGTCCACGAATAGTGGTTCGGTTGATTTTTCTAAATCAAAAATGCGGAAAACTTCGCATCTTGGCGGAACAACACAAGAGTCGCTTTCCGTACCGTGGAGTATTGGAAGTGAGACTTTTTCGCCGTTTGACCAAAAAGAAATACTATTTGTCGCGTAGCTGATTTCGCATTGATTTTGTTTTAAAAAGTCTTTACCTAATATTCCATCGGATGGAATATTGAAGTCGTTGTTTACCACATGCAAAGTCTGCTTGATAAAAACATTTGAAAAATGTAAATTTGCTGTGCAAGTTCCCAAAGTAGAGACCATATCAGAAGTAACTCCAGTAATAGTAATTATATCATTATCATTGATTGCTAAATTTTTGTTAATGCATGAAATTTTAATTAAAGAGATGTCGGCTTGAGTGTCGACTAAAAAGGTGCAACATTTGTTAGATCCGTTTATGTTTAATTGAATAAAGTCAGAGAAATTTAGATTTAAACAATAAATTGTTTTTGGAGAAAAATTTTTGAAAGAATCGGTTAATCGTAAATCTCTTGATCCCCCAGTGTTCGCTCCTGAGGGGCAAGAGCGTTTAAATTACGCACGTTTGCGTTGTTAGTACTCATAGGAGTAGAAGTTCTCCGGTTCGAATTATTCGCGCGATCGTTATTGTTACTACTATTATTGTTACCCTGATATCGGTTACTGTTTCCCGAACGAAAATTTTGACGCTGATTGCCACGGTTTGAATTATTAAAGTTACTGTAATTTGGCCTATTTTACCTATAACCGTTAAAATTACGATTATTTTGATTGGAAAAGCTACGACCTCGATTGCCACCTTGAAAACTTCGAAAATTGCTGTTGCCGCGAGACCTAAAAGCGAGTACTTGCCGATCCTTGACTTCATTAGACTGTTCAACTATTAATTTTGCTACTACGTCTTTTGAATCAGTAAATGAGGAAGAAGCGAGGATTGACTTAACAAGGCTTGACTTTGCGTTTAACCGGCAAACGTTTACAGTTTGCTCAACCGCCACTTCATGAGCTTTCGTGTGGGTTATACTCTCTATTATTAATGAACGCTCTAACGAGTCAGCCAATTCCTCAATCCGTCTAGCAAAATCAGTATAGTTGTTGTTATTTACTTGTAACGCGGCAATTTTTCCAGCAACAACTTTAGAGTTGTCTGGTTTGATACGACTTCTCAAGGCGACTTTTATGTCGTTAATGCAATTTACTTGTGTAGGGATCGCTTCGCGAGCTTTTCCCTCGAGTTTAGATTTTACAAATGAAATAAAAGTGGCGTTAAGACTGTCGTCGCTTAAACCTTCAATTAAATCTATCTTATCTATGAAAGATTCCAGAACCAACGGATCGCCGTTGTAATTCTCACGAATTATTGAAGCACTGAGGCTGACAAAACTTTTCTTTTGCTCTAACGTGGCCATTTCAAAAAGTTGATCAAGACCGAAAAAAATATTAGGTGAAGGACAAATTGATGGATTTTCGCAAACTGCTAATGAGCCTTTGAATGTTGGCAACCCTATATTTCCTTTTGTATCAGAAGTCTCTGAATTTTCAGATTCGTTATCAAAAAATTTTATTTCTAAATCGTCTTTACAAAAAGAAACGATAGCTAATGGTTCTATTGGAACTTCAATTTGACAATTTAAACGAGAAAAACATTTAATTAATTGGTCTTTGCAACGTGATAACTTTAATTCAGCTTCTTTAAGGTTACACTCTGAATTATGAACAGATATGTACAACACTATATCGTTGTATGCCGCAATAAGTGAAAGCTTATATTCTTTTAACTTATTTGCATTCGTTGACAACGGTCGATTCTGCAAAATCGATTTGGTTACTTTAAAAAATTCCAACTTTTTATTTTTAAAAACTTTATCGAAATCTGTCATAACAGGTTAACCTTAGGAAAATATGGAATAAGCGTAAGAAATCACGAATTGAGACACCCTGTACCAGGTTCAGAGACAAAATGAAATATGTATGGAATTACCAAAGGAAATTTGTGTGGAAATTTGAAGAAGATTTCCACGAAAATTAAAATGAAAAATTGATTTAGGGAATGTTTCAGAAGTTTACAGAAATACCGTTTGCAAAAATCACACTATTGGCTTTAATTTAAGTCACTTTATGAAATACATAACCTCTGATGTTCACATGCAACCAAAACAAGTATAGTATTTTCGAATACTCTTTATGTTTACAAACCATCTCCCATTATTATCAATTTTAACAAATTTTCCAAAACAAATGTAGTATTAACGCTATATTAACATTAGTTCTTAGTTTTGATATTAACTTTAAGTAAAAGTAACTTTAGGCAAGGATACTAAAAGGAGTTTTAACAAAAATAATTAGTAGTATTAAAGGGTTGTATTTAAAGTAGTTTAAACTATTAAACAAAGTAAAGATGTAATCTATGATTCGCTTAATACGTGCTTTTGTTAGGCAGAAAACAACCATCAACAAACACTCAAGCACAATTGCATCGGCAAAAAAATAGTATTAGTCGCTTACTGCTAAGTTAAACTAAGCTTAAAACACAACCTAAACTTAGCTTTAAACACAGTTTAGGAAAAATTGTAGATTAAGGAATGTTGTAGTTTTGAGTAGGTAAATTAAACTTTGTTGTATATATGTAATTGTAGCTTATTAATTAACTAAGCTAGTGTAGTTTTATGGGTATACTAACTTTTAGAGTAAATGTAGATATAGTTTGAGTTTAATGTAGAGTTACTGTAGTTAATTTAACTTATTTGTCTATATGTAGACATAATTTAGCTTTAAGTAGTAAATTTAGCATTATTTTTAGATTTTTCGTTCTGTTTAAACAAAATTAGTTTTAAGTAGTTAACAATTTTTAGGAACTATGTATTTTTATTACATTATTTCGACCCACTGTAGGTTTAAATTTGCAAATTAACAATATTTTTAAGAGTTACTAACAATTTTACAAAAAAAAGTATTACCGCAACTATTGCTGTTGGTGCTCCCGCGCCGCAGTCGCAGAATATCAAATTTAATTACGGTGCTCCGCGCCGAAGCCAAAGGAAAATTGGGGTTATGTTGAAATGTGATTATATACATATGTATGTTGAAGTGGCGTGTCTTTGCCGCCCGTTAATCAGCAAATGCGTGTATATATGTACACTAATGTATTTACGCAATTGAAGTGTGAGCGTGTATGTATGTGTGGCATGCCTTTGGTGCCCGTTATGTAAAGAAAATGGCGTTTTGAGGTTATGTTACCACATGTAACTGGGTACACCTTGAGGGGCTCCAAAAATATATTTCAATAGCGGCTGGTCCGCGCGTCACGGTCGCCATGTAGAATTAGGGTGTTAATTTATCCAACGTTCGTACGTTTGTGTACGCATCCGCAGAAACGTTGGAGCGTGGGCACACCAATTCGGCGTATTCCACTTGGTGCGCCGCTGCAGATTTACTTACTGTAGGTGATTTGCTGGAAACCGCTGAAGCTGGTTACTTTTAAAATAAGTGAACACCGAGATTACTTGTTTTAGCCAATAGGGCTTTAAAACTTTATTAGTTCCACTTTTAGTGGATTAAACTTAACTTTTTCAACTTGTGATGCGCGTCAGTATATGGTCGAGTATCGAATCCTCGTCAGATGGTGGCACTGCCTATCGGCAGATGATGGCTGCTGTCGATAAGACAGTGTCGATAATACAGTGGCTTAAGCCCCAGGCAGATGGAAGGGCATTGCCATCATTGCCATTGGTGACAATGTAATGGCACTGTCACATAGCATTACACTTACAATTAGTACAAACACTGCAAAACTGTTAATTTAAAGATACATAGCCCAAACCCTATTATCGGAAAAATCGGTTGTATGGGAGCTATATGTTATGTTGGTCCTATTTTCACTACACACATTACATTTATAATATGTACCAAACCTGCAAAATTTTGTTTTCCTAGCTTTTTAATTGCATTAATCGAAACTATCGATTATATGGGAGCTATATGTTTTGTTGGTCTGATTTCCAAATTTCAGGGGGTAATAGGCAGCCAGTTTGCGTTCAAACAGACAGACGGACGGACAGGCGGACATGGCTAAGTCAACTCAGCTCATCGCCCTGATTATTTCGGTATACTTATTGGTGGGTCTATCTCTTCTTCTTCTCATACTTACAAACATCGCACCAAAGTTATAATACCATTTCATGTTCATGAAAGGTATAATGAATGAAGGTTTATATTATGAAGTTGCGAAAATTTTTCAATATGAGCATGACGCCGGTTGTCATTTTGGAATTTTTTGGTTTGGTGTACAGGCAGTGTTGTCAATTTCCCTTTAGATCTGGCTTTTTTAAAATCCATTTAGCGGGAGAAGTTTACAATCTTAAAAATTGACGGTAATCTAGCGTTTTTCCCTTAGCCACAACTTATCTTAACTGGCCTAATTTAGTCTACATCTGTTTAGGGTTCGGATCCCTAACCACTTTGTAGATATAAAATTGAAGAAGGTACAAACTATGTTTTCGGTTTATGTATTTTAAATATGGGGTCTATCAGTAGTTCCGTCTCAACTTGAAAACCGATAAAAGTAATGGTCCGTAACGACGGAAGTGCTGATGAAAATTTCAAAACGTTGATGGGATTGGAAAATTTGGATGCTTTCTAAAAACATTGAAACAAAAGCGAAATTGTATAGTTGCTTATATCATTTCAATAATGGTTGTGATATGCATATATATGACCTGAACTTAGTATTTCATATGGGCGTGCATAAAAGTTTACCCAAAGTCCTATATTATTTAAAAAAAAAAAAATCCTAATAAAAATTAATAAAAGTATCTATGTATTTCTTTATATCTAGTAGTGCTACGCACACAAAGTATATTAATTTTAGTCGCATAACGGTAGTATAGGGTGGCTAATGAAATCCGCTACCAAAAAAAAATTAAATAACTTTTTCTCTATTTAATGAATCTGGTAAATTTTTTTTTATTTTGCAGATTGACTATTACATTTAACAAAAATGGATAACTGGGACACTGAAACAAGAATTTGGATTGTCCGCCGCTATCACGCACTGGAGTCCGTAGTTTCGGTTCAAAGAGAGTATAGGCGCACGTTTGGCGGCAATCCTCCGAGCAGATGGACCATAATAAGACTTGTAAACAATTTTGCAGAGCATGGGACAGTCAACAGAAGACCTTACCATCGAAACCTTTCAGTTCGAACGGATCGCTGCTGTAGCTGCTGCCATACAAAACAATCCACGTGTTTCGACAAGAAGCTTATCTGCTCAAATGGGTGTAAGCAGACAGTCATTACAGTCAATTATGCACAAAGATTTGGACTTATTCCCATATAAAATTCAAATGGCCAACAAACTGAACGCTGCAGACTTGCCGATTCGCTTGGAATTTTGCCAGAAGATGCTTCAAATGGTGGAAGAGGATGGAAACATGTTGAACTGTCTTTTCATGTCTGACGAGGCCCATTTCGATTTAAACGGCAACATAAACAAACAAAATTGTCGAATATGGAGTGCTTCCAACCCACACATACTCCATGAGACGGAATTGCATCCACTTCGTGTCACAGTGTGGTGTGCAGTTTCATCACGCTGCATTGTCGGGCCCTACTTCTTCGAAGAAAACGGTCACACCGTTACGGTTACTGGAGACCGTTACTTGAGCATGTTGAGAGAGTTTTTCTATCCAGAATTACGCCGAATGAGAATTTCTTTCAACTCTGTGTGGTTTCAGCAAGATGGTGCAGCTCCTCATATAGCCCAACCTGTTATGACAGAATTGCGACGAAAATTTCCCAATAAGCTGATATCCAGAAACTCCACATTCCGTTGGCCACCCAGGTCGCCTGACCTTACTGCACCCGACTTTTTCTTGTGGGGTTATTGCAAACGGGAAGTCTTCAAAGCAAAACCAACAAATTTGAATGAACTAAGGCAATCCATTCGAGAAACAATTGCGGCTATTCCTGTCTCAACTCTCCAAGCAGTAATGAACAACTTTTTGGTAAGATGCCGCACATGCATCGACGAGCACGGGGGGCATTTAAATTCCATTATTTTTAAAACTAATTAAGCTATATTTAATAAAATTTAATGAGCTTTAACATGAATAAAAGAAAAATGAATTCCATACACTGAAAAAAAAAATTATTTGAGTTTCTTAATGTAGCAAAATTCATCAGCCACCCTGTATGTAACGGCATACACGGATCGAGATAGATATTGACTTATATATATCAAAATGTTCAGGAGGAAAAAAGAATTTGATTAAGCCATGTCCGTCCGTCCGTCTGTTAACAAGATAACTTAGTAAATTTTGAGATATCTTAATGAAATTTGGTATTCAGGTTCCTTGACACTCATCTCCGAGGGATATTTTTACATAGAATATATTCGAAAATACAAAAACACTGAATATTCAGTATATAATACAGTTATAACGATAAAATTTGGAGTGCAAATTAACATTAAGGCAGGAAACAAATTTCTCAAGAAATTTTTGAAAATGGGTGTGGCACCGCCCACTTTTGATTAAGTCAAATTAAGAAATATTACCAAGCATAAATCAAAAACCGTTCAAGGTATCGAAACGAAACTCAGCACACATATTTATAATAATAAAAGGAAGGAAGAAAGATTTTGAAAAGGATCATAGATATATTTAATAGGCAATAACTTTGCCTTTTGGGAGGATGGGGCCGTGTGCAGAAGTCCACGCAAGTGGGGAAAGTTCCTGATCGCCATTCACCTGGGAATGGCCAGAGCGATTCTTTTGCATGCGGCTCAAGCAGCTCACTACTTCCGGGCTTTGCGCCCAAGTATCCTCTGGGTAACCACCGAACACCCGTTTGGTGGTGAGCTAAACGTGAGAAGGCGACAACCTGGTAAGGCCACTCCGACACAATCGGTTTAAGGGCTTGCTGGGGGGTTCAAACAGCAGCGTCTGATCACCATGTGGTGCGGCTGCAAGCGGTCGTCTGTCTTGGATCAAGCGGCTCACTATACAAACGTGTAATAGAATTCAACCTCCCGTGAAACGGGTTGTGCGTTGGGTTTGTGACCCACCACATAAAACAACGTTCCAATGAAATTCAACAACAAAGCCTCGGATATGAGAACCCCTTTTTTAGATGACAACACCCGCAAACGAAATAAGGATTATGAGATAAGGGCATGTACCTGGAATGTCCGGTCCCTTAATGGGGAAGGTGCCGCTGCCCGGCTGGTTGAGGTCCTGAGGAAAGCAAAAGCTGACATCACCGCCACACAAGAGATGCGATGGACGGGGCGAGGAAAAACGATCAAAACACCTTGCAACATCTACTGGAGTGGACAAGCGCAGATTCGGCGTGGGATTTGTGGTGGGAGAGAGACTCCGTCACCGAGTACTGTCGTTCACACCCGTGAACGAGCGTCTCGCTGCAATCCGCATAAAAGTACGATTTTTCACCATATCGTTTATCTGCGCTCATGCACCGACGGAAGAGAAGGACGACGTGGAAAAGGATGCATACTACAAGCGCCTGGAAGAAGCATACGAGCGCTGCCCCCGTCATGATATCAAAGTCGTGCTTGGCGACTTTAACGCAAGGGTGGGTAAGGAGGGTGTATTTGGCCCCACTGTCGGGAAGTTCAGTCTCCACGATCAGACTTTGCCAAATGGGTTCAGGCTGATCGACTTCGGTGGTGCCCGGAACATGGTCATATCCAAAACTAGGTTTATGCACAAGAAGATCCATCAGGCTACATGGCTGTCCCCCGATCGAAAAACACGCAACCAGATCGACCACGTTGTGATAGACGGACGGCATGCTTTCAGCGTTTTAGATGTTCGCACAATATGAGGACCTAACATCGACTCTGATCACTACCTATTGCTACCCGCTTCTGTACGACAGATGTGCAACAAAAAACGCACTGAAAGCTGGACGTCGAAAAGCTGCAATCGCAACAGACCGCCAATTATTTCGCAGATCGCCCCTCACACCTGCTCTCCGAGAGCACAATTCAACATAGTGCAGTGCATGAGCAGTGGGATCATATCTCAGGAGCACTCCGTACCGAAGCCGAAGAAGTAATTGGATTCCGGCGAACGCGAAAAAACAACTGGTATGATGATTAAGAGTGCCGCGCTGCAACGAAAAGAAAGGACGAAGCGTACAAGGCAACGCTGAGATCGAATGCATCGAGGAGTGTGTGTGAACACTACCGCGAGTTGAAGAGGGAAGCGAGGCGGCTTTTCCGGGCGAAAAAAAGAGGCAGAAAAGCGTGAAATAAAGGAGCTTGAGATGCTGGCCAACGGGAATAATGCCTGAAAATTCTATCAAAAAATTCGGCGAATGACAGAAGGTTTTAAACCCGGGGCAAACTCCTGTAAGAATGAGAACGGCGACCTGGTGGCCGATGTTCAAAGAGCACTCAGAATGTGGAGGGATCACTTCTCTGCGCTTTTAAATGGAGAAACTGAGCAAGAAACCAGAGAAGATGCCGAACCCGAGCCCACAATCGAAGATGATGGAATTGACGTTCCACAACCCGACTATAATGAGGTGCGAATAGCAATATCCCGATTGAAAAACAATAAAGCAGCTGGCGCTGATGGTTTGCCTGCTGAGCTATTCAAACACGGAGGCGAGGAGCTGGTAAGGCGCATGCATCAGCTTCTATGCAGAACATGGTTGGATGAATGCATGCCTGAAGATTGGAATCTAAGTGTTCTCTGCCCAATCCACAAGAAGGGCGATCCTGCAAACTGCGCCAACTATCGCGGAATCAGCCTTTTGAATATCGCATATAAGGTCCTATCAAGCGTATTGTGCGAAAGACTGAAGCCTGATGTGAATAGACTGCTTGGACCTTATCAGTGTGGCTTCAGACCTGGTAAATCTACCATCGACCAGATTTTTACAATACGCCAAATCTTGCAAAAAAAAAACCGTGAAAAAAGAATAGACACATATCATCTCTTTGTTAATTTTAAAGCCGCTTTCGATAGCACGAAAAGGAGCTGCCTATATGCCGCTATGTCTGAATTTGGTTTCCCCGCAAAACTTATACGGCTATGCAAAATGACCTTGAGCAACACCGCCAGCTCGGTCGGAATTGTGAAGTACCTCTCCGACCCGTTCGAAACTAAACGAGGTTTTAGATAGGGTGACCCCCTATCGTGCGATTTCTTTAATTTAATGCTGGAGAAAATAATACAAGCTGCAGAACTTAACTTAAATATTTTATAAAAGCCTGCAACTGTTGGCATATGCTGACGATATTGATATCATTGGCCTTAACAACCGCGCCGTAACTTCTGCTTAATTCAGCGAATTAAAACACAGCGGCTTCGCTGGCTAGGCCAAGTAGTGCGAATGAGCGAAAATGCTCCAGCCCAGAAGGTATTCTTATCGGCACCCGCCGGTGGAAGCAGAGGAAGAGGGAGACCACCACTCTGATGGAAGGACCAAGTGGAGACCGATTTGCGATCCCGCGGTGTTTCCAATTGGCGCCAGTTGGCGCAACAAAGAAACGACTGGCGAGCTATGTTGGACGGTCAAAATAGATGACCATTTAAAGAATAATAAATTTGCGTAAAATAACTTTATATCATTTCTCTTTCACTTTCAAAGTGGACGTGAATGAAGAAAGTCGAAAAATATATATAAATAAATATAAATTTTATATGCCATACTTCCGGCAAAAATTTATCTGTCGTAACGATATTTGGCGAAAATGTTGAATATATAGGCAACTGTTTGTTGTAAAAATGGGCAAAATCGTTTGAGGGTCACTCCCAGTTTTTTAGCATAGTTCTGAAAAATTTGTAAAATGTAAAACGCGATATTTCTATAACTATGCAAGCTATATCAATAAGATCTTATACACATAATAAACTTTTTAAGAAAAGCTCGACCGCAAAAAAATGTGGATTTTGGTTAAGTAGGCGTGGCGTCGCCCACTTTTCAGAAAAAAAAAATCTTGTTTTTTTTTAAAGGCGATTGGTTGTAGTTGTAACTAGATATTTCAATCAAAATTGGTCATCTGCTTCTTAATAGTATGTAGTATACTCATACCAAAAATTAGGCAAATAGGATAGCACGTAAATAAAATATCCGGGCAAGTTGTTGATACCCCACTGCAATAGGAAAGTTATATACCTTTTTGATTTGCATACCTCTGATGAACATGAAATGTAAGTAAGAAGAAAAGATGAGAAGAAGAAGAGATGGGCCCATCAATAAGTAAACTGAAATAATAAGGATGATGAGCTGAGTCGATTTAGCCATGTCCGTCTCCCCGGCCGTCTGTCTGTCTGTCCGTCCGTCTGTCCGTCCGTCTGTCTGTCCGTCTGTCTGTCCGTCCGTCTGTCTGTCCGTCTGTCTATTTGAACGCAAAATTTTCTAACGTAAAATGTGTAGTTATTGGTATTTTGAAAAAATTTGGTTAATTTACCCCTCAAAATTCATAAGAGAAGTGTTTTTATTGAAAACAATAAGCTGGCTTTATAATACGAACTGAAAAGTATTAAAATGGACCTGCGTAAATTGGTATGACATAATAGACCACTACTAGGTATACTCGTATAATGTTCTGTTCCAACCGAACTTAGACTTTCTTACTTATGTTTTTTTATTACATATTTTTGGTTTTAGCAATTTTCTGGCGGTTTTTTGCAAAAAAATTGGTTTTTTGGGTGAAAATTTAAGATATTCAAAAAAAGGCAAGATAAAAATTTCAATTTAATAAAAAAAAATGTGTTGACCGGAACCTGTGCTCGAACCTTGGAATGCGTGCTTTCTACCCGAGACGCTGTCAAATACTGTACCTAAGCGCTATGGCGTTTGAAAATATTTCCATCGTGAGCAGTGCATATCGAGCCCTGTGCGCTAAAAAGACTAAAGAGCCAAAACGAAAATTTTACAGGAGAAGGTTTTTTTTAAATTTATTTCACATTCAGTTTATGTATTGCCATGAAATTAGGTACATAGCTTTTCTTGAGCCCAACCTATATAATGCAACCAATTTTTTTTATACATATGTAATATAAGCATAATTTTTGGCGCATACGACTTTTTTGCCCTCACCAATTTAATCTCTTCTTCTTTAAATGGTCATCTAATCGCCTGGGCGATTTTGACCGTCCAACATAGCTCGCCAGTCGTTTCTTCGTTGCGCCAACTGGCGCCAATTGGAAACACCGCGGGATCGCAATTCGGTCTCCACTTGGTCCTTCCATCGGAGTGGTGGTCTCCCTCTTCCTCTGCTTCCACCGGCGGGTGCCGATAAGAATACCTTCTGGGCTGGAGCATCTTCGCTCATTCGCACTACGTGGCCTAGCCAGCGAAGCCGCTGTGTTTTAATTCGCTGAACTATGTCGGCGTCTGCGTAAAGTTCATACAGCTCATCATTAAATCTTCTTCGGTACTCGCCGTCGCCAACGCGTAGAGGTCCACAAATCTTTCGAAGAACCTTTCTCTCGAATACTCCCAGAGCCGCCTCATCAGATGTTGTTAGTGTCCACGCTTCTGCACCATATAGCAGGACGGGTGCGATGAGTGACTTGTAGAGTGTTATTTTCGTTCGTCGAGAGAGGACTTTACTTTTCAATTGCCTACTCAGTCCGAAGTAGCATTTGTTTGCAAGAGTAATTCTTCGTCGGATTTCTAGGCTAACATTATTGTTGGTGTTAATGCTGGTTCCCAGGTAAACGAAGTCCTTTACTATTTCGAAATTATTGCTGCCAACAGTGGCTTGGTTGCCAAGGCGCGAATGCGCTGACTCTTTGCATGATGACAGAAGGTACTTCGTTTTGCCCTCGTTCACCACCAATCCCATTTTCTCCGCTTCTTTTTCTAATTTGGAGTAAGCAGAAGTTACGGCGCGGTTGTTAAGGCCAATGATATCAATATCGTCAGCATATGCCAACAGTTGCACGCTTTTATAAAATATTGTTCCAACGCGGTTAAGTTCTGCAGCTTGTATTATTTTCTCCAGCATTAAATTAAAGAAATCACACGATAGGGGGTCACCCTGTCTGAAACCTCGTTTAGTTTCGAACGGCTCGGAGAGGTACTTCCCAATTCTGACCGAGCTGGCGGTGTTGCTCAAGGTCATTTTGCATAGCCGTATAAGTTTTGCGGGGAAACCAAATTCAGACATAGCGGCATATAGGCAGCTCCTTTTCGTGCTATCGAAAGCGGCTTTAAAATCAACAAAGAGATGATGCGTGTCGATTCTTTTTTCACAGGTTTTTTCCAAGATTTGGCGTATTGTAAAAATCTGGTCGATGGTAGATTTACCAGGTCTGAAGCCACACTGATAAGGTCCAATCAGTCTGTTCACATCAGGCTTCAGTCTTTCGCACAATACGCTTGATAGGACCTTATATGCGATATTCAAAAGGCTGATTCCGCGATAGTTGGCGCAGTTTGCAGGATCGCCCTTCTTGTGGATTGGGCAGAGAACACTTAGATTCCAATCTTCAGGCATGCATTCATCCGACCAAATTCTGCATAGAAGCTGATGCATGCGCCTTACCAGCTCCTCGCCTCCGTCTAATCTCTAATCTACTTTTTGATAATTTGGCTGTTACGTCACAAATTTTCTTTAAAGAATTTGGTTTTTCTGCACTTTTCTTTTGTTGTTTCAAATTATTTGTCCTCATATTTAAAAAGCAGCGGGTACTCGTGGATTTCCTGACGAGCTATTCAATCACGTGGGGGAGGGGCTGATAAAATGTATGCATCACCTTCTATACAGAATATGTAAGGATGAATGCATGGCTGAATGATTCTAAGTGCTCTTTGCCTGCTGTTTACTGAAGAAGGCTGGACGCTGACAACATCTATTGATACGGTTCTGGGAGTATGACCCTCTAGGCGTTGGCAATGTCTAAAAAGATTAAGTTATGAGGGGTATGCAAACAGCGACATAGTTCAACGAATTAAAGTACTGTGGCTTCGTTGGCTAGGCGATTTATGAAGATGTTCCGGCCCTGAGGGAGACCACCACGCCGAATAAAGCACCAAATGAAGACCGATTTTCAATCCTTTATTATTTTAACAATATCAATTTGGAAATAATATATCAATAGAGAAAACTTACAACGATATGCTCAGCGATAGCATGGGATAATGTGTTTCGAAGTGATACCCGCTCTCGGACACTGGGATGCGTACCCAAGGACCTGCATCAAACCCGCTGTTGGAACTAATACTGTAACAACTCAGCTATGATGCCCTGTAGCGTCACGATGTACTTGTCCTCTAATGTGCCATTTTTGTATTATTCCTTTACATTCTTTGGTACATATGTTTTCTAAGTGGAATGTTTTTAGGCGTGTTCAGAAAACATTTCAGAGACAGCATGGCTTTTTTATTGCACATTAACACTGTGCATCAATTATAGCTGAGGTAATTTTTGTTGGAGCAGTGAATATCTAAACGGTTCTATGAACACACCAATGAAAATATTCGACTTTCCTTAAGTTAACACAGATATTGGGTATACTCTCCGTAACAATGATATGTTTAGTACCAAGGTCCATCATTCAATTGATTGTGAAGTTATTATTTGTTCATTAATATGTGGGTCTCACGTACATTTTCCAAAAATTTTGCAGAAAGCAATAATAGGACGAAAAGGCCAATGTATTTCCAAGATTTTAGCATTCTATCTGTATAAGTCAATAAGATATCGCATGGCTCTGTATTGCTACCTAATTTCCAGTAAACTTTTATGTGACCATGGTCGGAACGCGATTATATTCAGTGGATGTACTTTTCCCAACAGTCATTATTCTAGCGTAAATGGTTTTCAAGTTATTAACACTCGAAATTTGAAAATTTTGCTCATTCATATGTGGGCGGTACCACGCCTACATTCCAAATTTTTTAAAAAAAAAATTCTTAATAGGATGATAAAGTTAGTGTATATATCGAATCTTACCATTTTAACTGATTTTGACAATGATTTTGCTCTAAGTTTATAACGGTACGTTTCACAGCTACGAAACTTTGGGAGGTTATGTGTGTGTTAATAAATGACCGATTTTCATCAAAAATCTAAAATCGAAAATCATGGCTCTTACGTCTTTTTTGCGCATAGGGCTTGATATGTCTCTTGAAAATAAACCCAATAAACAATGAAGTAAGCTAGTTTATTAAACAATATTTTCCAAACATTGAAATCAATGTTTTCCAAACGTGTTTGTAACTAAAAAATTTCACAAACGTTTAAATGTATTTTCACAATTGTATGGTAGCTTTGATTTATATGAACTTTATTATATGATCGACGTGGTGTAGCGGTAGTGTTGCCGGCCCAGGTTCGAGTCCTGGGACATGTAACATCAAAAGTGGTGTGAAAAAGGTTTTTCAAAACGGGGTCCGAGGGTATTTCTGCCATGCAAAAATTCATCTGCTTTGCTTTGCAAATGCCGTTCTAAGTCGGCAAAAAACAGTAGCTCCAGCAAATTTGTATACAAATTTGGAAGCAGCACGCCACAAATTGGTAAAAATGCTCGCGCCCAATATTTTTTATATTTTTTTTATTATACTTGAATTGTAAAAACAGTAATACATTTAACTGAAATAACTATAAAACATATTTTAAAAGAATTATAATAATTTATTTAATAAAAAAACTTGAGGAAATTGTCGGGACTCGTAGCAAAGGTCTAGTGCATATTCATTTTATCCATCAGTTTTCAACAAATCCTTACTGTACGTTGAGTAAAACGTTAATTATAAACTGTTTTCCAAACCTCATTGCAATTGTTTAAAAAGAGCTCACTTTTGTTGATTCGACAATTTTGTCCAAACGCTTAACAACGATTATAGTACACGTTTTCCAAACGAAAAGTTTGCTAAAGTAAGTTTATCGTAAGCTTATGGTAAACGTATTTTGCTTGTTGGAAAGTTTTGATGTTCTGCAAAATTTCTCAATATGAGTTCGGCGCCGGTTGCCATTTTGGATTTTTTTTTGTTTGGTATACAGGTAGTGCTGTTAATTTAGCAGTTTTTCCTTTAGATTTGGCTTTTTTTAGCGGGAGAAAATTACAAATTCAACATTTGACGGTTTTTTGGCGCTTTTTCATGTTGATTTTTAAGGAAGGTCCTTATCTTAACTGTTCAAATTTAGTCTTCATCTGTTAAGAGTTCGGGTTATATGTCTGCCCTTTTACAAATTAAAATATATAAAGAAGAAGATAGTTGATGTCTTCTACCCACTTCGTAAATATAAAATTAAAGGAGCTACAAACTTTGTGCTCGGTTTTTGTATTTTAAATACGGGGTTTATCAGCAGTTCCGTCTCAAGCGGAAGCAAGATAGAAAAAAAAATTATCAAAATTATCTACCGAACTCTGGTAAATTCCGGGATTTCTATGGAGTTTCTCGTTCCGACGGAATCTCGTTGTAATGTATGATGGACTGACCCGAACTTATTATTACATAATGGTGTTCATATAAGTTTACCTTAAGTACCGCATTATTGAGAAAAAAGTGAATTTATTTTACTTATTTTGTTTTGGTAAATTTTAATCAATGTCTGACGGGTTTTGCAAAAATTTGGTTTTTTTCACTCCAAGGTCAGAAAAAGGAAAATATTGGGTTAAAAATTTAATATAATCCAAAAAAGTCAAGAAGTCAAGAGGTTTTTATTTATTTAAACACAACTTCAATTTAATAAAAAAAAAATTATTGTCCGGAACTTTCCCTCGAACCCTGGAACGCAATCGCCCTATCCGAGGCGCTTACCACTTACAAATTTATGTCAAAATATTTTAAGCATGAACAAATGCGATCAGTCTAGGATAAATCCGGGATCAGTTTTGATTTCTTTGTATGGGTTGAAGTGATCCCAACTGGCCCCTTTTATGGCTGAAAGGGTAGTGGTGGATAGATTCTCTTTGTTCTCCTATGGGACGGTCGGACAAGTTTACTTTCAGCACCTAAAGGTGGGCTACAGAAATTAAAATCGACTTATTCCAATTGTAGGCCACTGTAGACGAAGGGTATTGATCGCGGGTCACCCTCACGATTTTTTGCAGGGCACTGAAAGTTAATTACCCTGCAAAAAATACGATTAGTGTAGGATGCATCCGGGATGAGTCGCAAAGGAGAATGCGACTAATGCCAGTTGTGATCACTTTGTATGGGTTGAACTGGTCACATTTGTTTAAGCATGTTTTATGGAGATACCAATTGTACACATTTATACCCGAACGGTTATGCAAGGACTAATCCACTTTCTCCTATAAGTATGCTACAAAAACCAACCCCTATGAGTATGTTACCCAAAAAAAAATTTTCTTATGCCCTGCAAAAAATTTGATTAGCCTAGAATTAATCGGGGGTGAGTCACAAAGAAGCATGCGACCAATGTCAGTTTTGATATCTTTGTAAGTGTTGAAGTGATCTCTTTTGTTTGAGCACGTCCTATTAAGAGACTAATTGGGCTAAAAGGGTAGTGTCGGACAGATTCCCTTTGTTCTCCTACGGGCACTGTCGCACAAATTTACTTTCAACACCTGAAAGTAGGCTACAGAATTTAAAATCGACTTTTCCCAACTATGCCCATAACGAAATAGTTGGGATCAATTGTATTAATCCCGGATCACTCTCTTTAGAGATCAGTTCCACGATTTTTTGCAGGGTGTATATTGAACTGTAGCCAACTGTAGACTAAAGGGACTGTAGCGAGCATGTCTTGAGAGCCTCAATAAGCACCTACGTTTTGTATAGAAATTCTAAGAACTTTAACATATTGGCTATTTATATTTCAGACACCCTGTTAATTATTATATTTTCTACAGAGTACGCGCATATATAAGTAAATGCCTAATGCCCCGGTATATGTACATAAGTACACCAACATTCGCTTGCACAGCTACTTGTTTTCTATTTATGTGGCTCCGTTAGGTAAAATTACCGATGGAGTTAGTTTACTATGACAATATTTAAGCAGAAGTTTAATAAAAAGTTGAATCAGTTCGTTAACAATCGCCCTTTGAGTGTAATTTTTCTTATACGGTTAAGTTATCACCAAAGGACTAACCGCAGATCACTCTTTAGAGATTAGTCACACTATTTTTTGCAGGGTAGTGTAAGAAACGCTGCATATCCTACAAACTTTGCTAATTTGTATAGTAACAACGCAATTCCTATCACACTTACAAATATAAAGTTATATAAGTAAGACAGGTTTTGTTCCTAGTTTTAGTTTCATAATATTATTTTATGCAAAAGTTTTATGTAATGAATTTGTGGTTAATATTGCCCGGTTATATTTAAAATATTTATTTTATACTATCATTAAATACAATTTATTTTTTCATGTTACATTATAGCTTGGATTTTCTCAAATTTGCATATATCTCATACGTGAACAAGTTGCTTCCGCCGTGGTGTGAAGGTAGTGTTGCCGGCCTACCACACCGAAGGTCCATGGTTCGAGCCCTGGTACAGGTAACATCAAAAGTGATTTGAAAAAAAAAAGTTTTTCAAAACGGGGTCGCCCCTCGGCAGTGGTTTGGCAAACTCTCCGAGTGTATTTCTGCCATGACAGGCTTCTCAGCAAAAATTCGTCTCCTTTGTAGATGCCGTTCGGAGTCGGCAAAAAACTGTAGGTCCCACCAATTTGTAGGGAAAATTCAAATCGGCACACCACAAATTGGAAGAGAAGCTTGGCGCAAAAAATCTCCTAGGAGGTTTATGATGATATACCTGTTGTATATCGCGCCATAGAGATAGAGAGAGAACAAGTTGCTTCAACTAGTTTTATGTTTCTGATTTTAATAATAATTGTTGTAAACATTTTTTAGGACTCTACTAATAAAAAGGATAGTAATTTTTAGTACTATTTTAAGTAGTACACTATCATTTTTTCACTAACTGATTAGTACTGATTATATGAGTTGACGCACCAAAAGTGTGCAATCAACCGATTGCGCATTCTGATCCCAAAAGATTCACTTTCGTGAATAATGAATCAATGAAATGAATGATAAATGAATCAATAATGATTTCTGTATATGATTGCCGAATGCATAAATTAAAGTGTAATTCTTCAAAAGTTTGAAATACTGAGTGCAGAAAAACTATGATTGCTCGCAGCATATTATTTCACTGTTTAAGAGGGCTAGTATATAGATATATTGGATTAGATGTATATGCAACGCCTGGCAATTTTTACATGGCGATTGCCTAGGCGGTTATCAGTAGTGCATGACTTTAGGCCAACTTCTTCAAACCAGATTAAAGTTAACCACATTGGGATAATTTTTAGTTTACTTATGGCATTAATCAATTGTGGGATTTCTGCATAACTTTGAGGCTAGCTATAAACCGAGCTGTATAGATTGACTTAAAGTTTTTTTTTTGTTAGACTGGTTCCAAAAGTCAACTTGGCTTCGTCTGGTTTTAATGACCTAACTTTTCGATTTCAAGAACATAGTTGCGGACATAGTAATTCCTTACGCGAACATTCGAATGCTTTTTTTACCACCCGTTTCAATTAACTACGCACTTATCTATAGCTAATAATTTGTCATTTAAAACTTGTCAAAGGCGATTATTAAAAGGTGTGTTGTGGCCTCAGTTTTAATAATCCCAAGGCAAAAATTACTTATTTATCTCTACCAAAAGTTATTTACAAAATTCTGTTGCGATTTCGCATGTGTTTATTTGCAATTGTTATATATATATACTGCGTGTTTTTAGTAATTTTTTACTATAAACACACGAACTATATTTTAATGAAAATAATTAGCTAAAAATATATACCAAATTCTTATTATCTGTAACAAATATTTGTTTTTAAAAATTTTACCAAAGACTTCGTGCACCGCTTGATTTTAGACGACCACGTGAGTGATAGCTTCACAATGGACTGGTTCGCAGTCCACAGTTTTTTTTTGCAGAAATCCGTTCTACTTTCTTTCTCGATAAAAAAATATTAAACATTGAACGCCATTTTTAATTTAGCAAACAACTAAAGAGAGTGGGGAATTTAATAGCGAATTCTCAAACATGTTTTTCCCGCCATTTCTCATTTTGCACTCGTAACTTTTCGCTGTTGAGTAGGAGTGCTCGTTAAAACAATAACTGAATTTTTCGTTGTTGAGATATTGTAAACAAAAGACAGCGTTCTTGCTACGAGCGATAGCATTTGTGCGCTAGTTCGCGCTCAATCGCTCAACAACGAAACATACTATCGATGTTTTTATGCAGACCTCCCGAATTTCGAAGAAATTGTCAAAAATGTAATTTTTTCTCCTTTTTATACCTTTCATGAACATGAAAATTTTGGAGGTTTGGTACATATTATATACGTAATGTTGCTTGTGAAAATCAGCCAGATCGGACCAACATAACATATAGCTCCCATACAATCGATTGTTCCGATAAATGGGGTTTGGGCTATAACTGTTGCAAGTTAATAGCGAGGAACACAAAATTTGGCATCTACAGTACAATAAGCATATGTAATGTGTGTAGTGAAAATTATCAAGGTTTGACCAATATATCGTATAGCCCAGAGTTTGTACTTACTGGAAGTAAGTACGATCGAACACTTGAAACCGTGATCCCTATTTATGAAAGGTGAAAAGTCTTCCGTACAGCGCTTTCCTACTTGTTATTTTTTTGTTTAGTGCTCGACTTTGTTCATTGTTATTTTTTTAAGATCTACAAAGTGTACAAATTAGGTGAACAGAATGAAGCAAAGGCCAAAGCAAGTACATACATATATCAACTGGTTTCTGGTTTCATTTCGCGTGCCAAACGAAGCATAAACATGTATTACAAATAGTAAAAAATCAGAAACCCTTGAGTTTAACATATCTTGGAAAGAAAAAGCTTGTATGTCAAACTCGTAAGTAAAACTATATGTTTTGTGAACGCAGCATTCCTACAATTGATTAAAAGGTAGCCCTTGGCAAACATTAATTATGAGTGCCATTATTTTTATTTCATTATAGTCTTGATTGTGTTTGCGTATACAAAGTAGATTAAAAATGACCTCTAAAAAATAAACTTGCAAAAAGTCCATTAATAAAAGAAGAGTTCTCAAGTCAGCCATGCACCGTGCACCGAGATTTATTAAATTTAAACTCTAATTATTTACTATCTAGCAGTTATACAGTAATTCATACTTGCATTTTAGAAAGTAAATGCACTAAGCAGTTTGAAGTGGGAAATGATGGCAAAAGTTTTGATTTAGACAGAGTACATGATGAGCAAACTGTCAATTTCATCTTTATTAAGTTAGACGAGAGGACTAATCTTCTTGTTGATGTGGAATCGAACCGTGAAATTAGTTCAAAAGATTGCTTTTCAACTGATTCATCCAGTTGCTTCGATGTAAATTTTTTTATAACGCCAAGTTACTCCATCCAAACATTTATTGGATGAAAATCAGGCTTGCATTACACACAAAAGCAAACAACATTGAAAGAGAGAATAAGTGAAAAAAGCAAGAAAAAAAGGAAAATGGTATTATAGTTTGGAAGGAATTAGTGGATGAAAAAAATCAGTGCAATATAGGTTATGCAAATATAAGAATGTTGATGAGAACACTTTCAATACACACTTAAGGTTAAAATACCGAGTTCGACAAGAAAAAGAACAAGGTAAAAAAAGACCAAAAAGAGGAGAGATTGATTGTTTTTCACTGGATGTTCAAGCTGCTCAAATGGTCCTCTTTTTTCTTACTGAAGCCCAGATCGGACCAACATAACAAATAGCTCCCATATAATCGACAGTTCCGATAAATGGGGTTTAGGCTATAAATTTTTTAGCAGTCAAAAAGCATTGTTAACAATTCACAATTTGTAACTTGAAAGATTCGAAAGTAAGTTATTATGCATGGCACGAAGGCGAGTCTGCAATGGGCGCTAATATTTTTTAACTCAAGTTCATTCAACTTTTTAGAAACTGAAGTATAAGATAAGCGATCGCTATAGTACACAAAATAGAAATGTAACTTTATCAGCTGCATTTATATACTTAACAAAAATTTATAATATCAAAATATACCAGAAGTTTTTGTCAGTTAGTCATACTCAAATGGCCTTATAGAGACATGTGAATTGTGCATGAACCCTATGTAACTTTATATAAACGAATATGTCAACGAATTGGTACAGTTAAAATATTGATTAAAAACTGAAAAGGTACTACCCGAAATAAAGGGCCTTTATAAGGAGACTGTAAATGAGTTTAAAAGCCTTCATTCCTACTGACTACCATGTTTTTTATGACCAATTGAGGTACGAAGATGGATGAGATTACATAAGCATACAATATAAATATTTTCACTTGACAATACATCTACCTAAAGCCTTTTTACTACTTCTTTAGGAAATTAATATTCAGAATTTTAAGTTGTCGTTACATAATTAAAAAATCGTATACCTGATCCCAACATATGGAGCCCATCAATTTTAGTGTAACCAAAAAAATTTAATTTTTAAGGAGAGCGTTTTTTTGTTTATAAATATAAAAAATTCATGAAACGAGCTCAAGGCCAAGAATAATAATTTTTTACAATGTACAGACCGTAAATCAACAAAAAATTGTTGGTATAAAAAAGCAATAACAAAACCGAGAGCACGCTGTATGGCAGTTCTGCTGACAAAGCAGATCTGTCAAAAAATCCATCATGATCACACTACTAACTGTCAGATAGTGGGGGTTGTTCATGCATATGGTAAAAGTAGAATAGAATTAGAAGTTTATATGACATCAAAACCAGCGTATTGTTAGCTTAATGGTGAGCAATGCGTGCCAAAATTTCTCTAATGAAGAAGCCTAGCAGCTTCCGAAGTGGATCTATAAGAAAATCTATGGCGGTTGTCTAAAATTTTTCCTACTCTGTTCAATTAAAACAACTTTTAAAAATTAATTAAAATCATTATTAAAAAAATAAAAAACAATAATAATTTTCATAAAAATTAAAAAGTGAAAAATTATTATTATTTGCCTTGAGCTCGTTTCATGAATACTTGAAAATGTACAGGCGGTAAATGAACAAAATATTGTTGGTATAAAAAAGCAATAATATTAAACATTTTTATGCAAAATGTTACTTACGCCATAATTGCCTTTGCTTTGGTTTGGTAATGGTAGTATTATCGCTATAATCAAAGTGCGGATTTTCAAAACATAACAAAAATTCAACCACGTATATTCGAAAGAACAGCTACCACGTAAGTACTTACGTTTAATTTAAGATACTAAATGCTTGAAATAAATGTGAATTGATTGTTTTATGCTATGTCTATATTATGTTTCCCTATACTTTGAAATTCCAGTAAATGGATCTAACTAAAGTAAATCAGATTTTTGTGTCTCCTGAAAACTGAACATTTTGCCATTACGTGGTTGAGTCAGAAACCAGTCGATATGTTTTTGTCGTAACATTCACCAAAATATCGAAAAAAAAATTTCTGAAGGACACAAAAGAGTTCCATAGACAAAAAAGAACTAAAACAAAGTAAATATTTGGCGAGATATACTTCCGAGGAGATTAAGGCCGAGCTTCTCTACCAATTTGTGGTGTGCTGCTTCTAATTTTTCCTACAAATTGGCGGGACCTACAGTTTCACCAACTCCGAACGGGATTTGCAAAGCAGATTAATTTATGCTGAGAAGCCTCCCACTCGAAGAGTTTGCCACATCGTTGACGAGGGGCGACCCCGTTTTGGAAAACATGCAAATTCCTTTTGTACAAAAGCAAGCAAATGATCTCGGCTCCACAAATAATCAAATAGCTCAAAATAAAAATATTGAGCCACTCAATGTTTCCTCAGACCTCGGCATTGGGTGGCAAACAAAAATGCACGGCAACCCGATTTGTGAAAGTGGATAGAAAGAAAGAAGATTGCCCGAACCCGTGGAAGTGAACAGCAAGTCTAGCGAGTTGTGTTGAACGAGGAATTCTGTTCGGAGCAACGAACTGGTGCTTCTTATTAATATACTCTATTTCCATTTGCTATGTTTTTTTTTTACTTTAATTTATATTTTAAGTTTTTATTAATACTTTATTGTTTATTTTTATAGTATCATTATTCATGTCTAAAATTTTTTGTTTTTTTATCTTGGATAAAATGCAAGTGTTTGAATATTTGCAATTAAAAAAAAAAAAAAAATTATTAATAATTAAAAAACCATTTAACGAAAGTTGTGATGCGAACTCGCAACCCTACAACTCATAGTGAAATAGCTGGCCAAATCACTGACTACGTTATGTTTGAAATCAGTGGTGAAGACGGGACGGGAAACGGTAACCTTTGGACGGATTCGTTCATAGCCCCCTGTTGCAGTACACAGCCGCCTTCCACGCCAGACAACATCGGCCATGGCGCTGTCAACTCTAGACTGCGACATAGTTTAGGCCTTAGCCTACCTCCACCTAGGCAAACACATCCGTCCCTCACGCCTAGTATGTCCCCCGTCTCCCCTCCTACACACTTCAAAATTTTGCAGCTGAACTGTAACGGATTAGCTGGAAAGATAGCGGAGATAACTGACTTTATGAAGACGCGCAACATCAAAATCGCCGTGATACAAGAGACAAAATTGAACACAAGATCAGACTTACGAACTTGTGATGGGTATAATGTACATCGAAAAGACCGTCCCAGCGGTCTTGGGGGTGGCCTTGCGTTCATTACACATCACTCTGTACAATATAATCTATTTTCCTCTGACGTCGACCCCAGGGACTCCACCTTAGAATGCCAAGGCATAACAGTCCGGTCAGGAGACGCCGACCTGCAAATCATTAACATCTATATTCCTCCTGTTACGTGTTGTCCTAGCGATTATCATCCCGGCATTAGTGCGTTGCTAAGGGGCAATAACCGTCTAATCCTAGGCGACTTCAACGCGCATCACGACCTCTGGCACTCCAACTTGCCAGCAGACAGCAGAGGACACGCAATTGCAGACCAAATAGATAACTCAGCATTCTGTACAGTCAATGGAGATGCCCCCACCAGGGTGGCAGGAACTGCCACAGTTCGCCACACATCTCCATAACGAGCGCGGGCCTGGTGACCGATGCTTACATTAGCTTCAGACCACCTACCCATCTTACTCTCTGTTGAACGACCGACCGACTTCATAACGAATGATAAATTAACATACATCAACTTCACCAAAGCGGACTGGGACCGCTTTACTGACTATACAGAGCGCTCCTTCGCTGCCTTACCTACTCCTACGGACGTACGCAAAGGCGAAAGAGAGTTTCGCAAGATCATTGATTCAGCCGCATGCCGCTTTATTCCTGCTGGAAGAATACCAAAAATTCGTCCGAATGCCCCGGCAGGAGCTGCGGCGATGGCAAGAGAACGTGACCAAGTGAGACTCATCTATCCCGCAGATCCCAGAATCAAAGATCTCAATGTGGAAATTCGTAGGATAGTCAACGAACACAAGCTGACCAAGTGGAAACAACACCTTGAGACATGCAACCTCTCCAGCGGAGTCAGCAAACTGTCAAGGCCCTATCCAATCCGACCAAACACAATGACAAGGTCGCCATTGCATTCGGCGACAGCGTCAAATCGGACGCCAGGAAATGCGCGAGCTCTTTTTGCCGGCTGTTTATAATGCATCCACCTGCGGATAGGACTAAGAGAAGAGTCTTCCGACATGCGCAAAAACACAAACACTCTACTGCGCCCATTGCCGTCTCAGTCGCAGAGGTTAAGGAAGCCATAATGAAGGCCAAACCCTCAAAATCCATCGGACCCGACGGAATCGCCATGAAGATGATCAAACACCTAGGCCGCGAGGGACACAGTTATTTAGCGGCTCTCTTTAATCTCTCTCTAACTACCTTCGTTATACCTGAGATATGGAAACAAGCCATTGTAGTTCCCCTACTAAAACCAGGGAAGCCGGCGAACCAAGGAGAGTCTTAGCGCCCAATATCCCTCCTTTCGCCGGTAGGGAAATTACTAGAGACCATTACGCTCCCTTACTTCATCGCAAATCTGAAATTGGCCGATCACCAGCATGGTTTCCGCAAATCTCATGGCACCACATCCGCTTTGAACGTCAACACCCACCAAACCATAGGACGGTTCTCGTGGCACTTGACCTATCAAATACATTTGACACGGTCAATCACGCCACACTCCTGCGAGATCTGGAAGAGACACCGCTCCCTGCCGGCCTTAAAAGGTGGACCGCTAATTACCTCAATGGTCGACAGGCAACAGTCAAATTCCGGAACAAGAAATCTAGACCACGAAGAATAAAACAAGGCGGAGCAAAGTAATGTTACAACACCAATAACTAGCATCATCGATTTGCAAATCCTAAAGAATTTGATCTGTTGGCAGACATGCTTTCTAATTTATTATTTTTCTTTGAAACGATTTACTGTTTTTTGTAGGTGATATCTATTTTTCAAAAAATCTCTTTTCAATTAAAAAGTATTGTGTCCGCCAAAACTACAATTCGAAATGTATTTTAGAAACCGGCCACGATGTTTATCAATATCTAAATTTTTATCTATATACATTGAATAAGAGAAACTAATTTTTCTTATCTTTTATTATTTCAGGGTATGTTTTTCAAGGATAGCAATACAATGGCATTCTACAACTTGCTCAGTGGCGCTACAATTCATCTACAGATAAAAGAACGTGGTGGAAGGAAAAAATAGTTGTTTGCTGCTAAATGTATATTTAGTATTTAAAAACTATTGCCCATAATCATAGTAAAGTAATAGTAAAATAAGTTATAACATACTTTATTAAGTAGTATACTTTGTCTTAGTCATAGTCGAGTTAGAGCCGGTTTTTACTACCCTAATATTAAATTCCTCTCTGGTTTGTCGAACGAAATTTCGGAATCTCGCTTAGGTAACTTCTCGTTTAGCTAGGCACTTGAAACATAGTTCAGAACAATATGACAATGCAATGCAAGTGAAATCCGCTAGGTGGAGTACGGATCGAGATTTATGAAAAATTCATTTGAAATTTGGAATCTTGCAATTAATTTTTACGTAATTGGCTGGGCAAGCTAGAGCACTCGACCGATTTCTGAGTAATTTTTAAAACTTGTCACATAAAATTTTATATAGAAAATTAGTGTGAAAATAGGAATATTGCGATCGATTTTGAATTAACTTCCCCGTGCCCTAGACACTTGCAACTTAGCACATAGCTCAGGACCCAGTTACAATGCACCACGTTGTGGAATAACAATTCCGTACATTTTACTACATTTACACTGCACCGCATTTAAAAAATTCAAATGATTCATTTCAAAACCATTTACATTAGCTCATTTGCATTTTATTTGACATTTCCTCTATCTAAACTTCAAACACCATGCATTCGAAAAAGATATCATGTTGTAGCAGCTTAAATGCGAACGAATGCGATGCGATGGTATCAGTCATTTGGGATATGTGCTTTGTATGGGGAAATGCTACGCATTTGGATTTTTTCGCCCAAAATGACTCATTTGGTGCAGTGTAAATGTTGGATAATCAGATGCGAGTTCAAGTTCAATAAATTCGGTTACAATAAAGTAAATTAACAATTAATTCAAGTAAAGCGAAAGAATAAAGTGCGTTTTTAAAAACTAAAAAAGGTAAGAAAGGTAAATAAATCACAATCACGCTTTTGGGTGGTTGCGGTGATGAATTATTCTGAAATCTATCAAGTAAGTTTTTTTGGCGGGAGGGATGAAACAATTTTATTGCATCATAGCTGGTGTCCGTCGATATTTAGGAACTGTCGCCAACCCCGCTTTAGGGTGGCGTTATTTTTATTAGTTTCAAGGCAATCGATGCGTGCATATCTCAACGTCAACTGTTGTTGTTGTGCTAGCGACTACTTAGCTTGCTTAAAGTACCACCTCTCATCCAACACTTTCATCAAGCTCTCCTAACGGAAGTCCCAGAAACCTCGCGGCTTCAACAGGGGTGGACCAGAGTGAAATTGCTGTTAGAAGAGTAGGCTCGGTTTATCAGATAAACGGATGATTAGTATCATGGGGAGACACGCCGCATGCCGGGCAGACATTTGGCATGTCAGGGTTCAGTCTGGATAGGTAAGAGATTAGTCTGTTACAGTATCCCGAACGAAGTTGGGCCAGCATGACTCTTGTCTCCCCAGGCAGTTCGCGTTCCTCAACAGCAGCAGGTGGAGCTTGTGCCTGTAGGACTGCATTCGCCGGACGAGAGCTGACAAAGGAGTTTACCGACTCCGTGTCGATGAGATTGAGGACCCGTCGATGCACCTTTGGATTAAAGTGCGAGAAAATGTGATGCCGGATCTCATCATAGTGCTTACGGAGGTGAATCCTTATTCTCCTGGGAGGCGGATTTTCGTTGAGCAGGTTCCTGTTTGGATGCTGCGGTTAATGGCAGTTGAACAGGAATTGGATGGTCAACAACTCTCTATGCTCTTTTACCCCGAGCATTTTAGCCTCACTGTGAAGGTGAAGCTCAGGAGACATAAGGAGGCACCCCGTGGTAGTTCTGAGTGCGGTGTGTTGGCAGGCTTGCAACCTCCTCCAGTGTGTGTCTGCTAGCCACGGCGACCATATATGCCTCGTGTAGCACAGAACCGGCTGGCCGATTGCCTTGTACTTTGCCAGTAACGTTTCTTTATTTTTAGCCCAAGTGCTGCCAGCTAGGGACTTGATGATTTTGTTGCTTTGGTGGCAATCGCGGCTACATAAGCACCGTAGTTGAACATGTTATCAAACGTGACCCCTAAGATTTTGGGGTGTGTGACAGTCGAAAGCTTAATGCCATCGACGTAGACGTCTAATTCCATGTTGACCTGCGCTGTCCATGTCGTAAATAAGGTGGCCGAGGACTTGGTCGGTGACAGTGTCAAATTTCGTCCAGCTAAAAAACCGGACAGGGATGGGAGGTATGAGTTAACTCTCGAGCAGAGCTCATCTACAGAGGGGCCCGTCGCCAGGATCGTGCAGTCATCGGCCTAGGAGACGATCGAGACACCCTCTGGTGGGGAAGGGAGCCCCGATATGTAGTAATTAAACAAAAGCGGGGATAGGATACCACCCTGTTTAATTATACATGGTTTTGATCTTTCGCAGCTAAATTCAACGGATGACTGCCGGCCACTCAGATAGTTGGCGGTCCAACGCTTTAGACAGGGGGGAAGAGTTGAATCCTCCAGGTCGTTAATAAATTGCGCATGATTGACCGTGTCGAAGGCTTTCGACAGTTCAAGCGCAACTAGCACGGTCCTGTCATTTGGACGATGTTGGTTGACACCGACAACTATCTGAGTGGTGATGGCGTTTAGCGCGGTGTCAGTGCTATGCATTTTACGGAATCCATACTGATGTTCGGCTAGTCGCAAGTTAGCGGTGTAGTAAGGGAGCAAGACCGTCTCCAAGGTCCTCACTACTGGCGAGAGGAGTGATATCGGTCGATAAGACCCCTTCGTTGGCCGGCTTGCCGGGCTTTAGTAGTGGCACCACCTTTGCCTGTTTCCATTTTTCTGGAATGACAAAGGTGGTCATAGACAGATTGAAGACAGTTGTTAGGTACCTTACTCCTTCTCCGAGTTGTTTTAGCATCAGCATGGATATACCGTCTGGGCCTATCGATTTGAACCCCCGTATGGCCTCCCGAACCTCTGTGGTGGTGATGGCAAGGGGCGCTTGTGCGCTTCGCTGATTGCACGTCTAATTTCCTTGTCGACCGGAGGATGCAGTACAAATTGCCGGCAGAAAGCGCTCGGGCATCGCTTCAGTTTCGACTGTACCTTATCACCTAAGGTGATAGATATTTTGTCGTTAGGCTTGGTCGGATTTGACAAGGATTTAACAGTGAACCATAACCAAGCAGAGAGGTTGCAGGACCTTAGGCGCTCCTCCCATTTGGCGCGTTTGTGTTGATCAACCAGTCGTCTTATTTCCGCATTGAGATCTTGAGTTTGGGGATCCGTAGGGTCCAAGCGTCGCACATGGTCACGTTCATTTGCCATGGCCGCTGCCTCTGCGGGAAAATACTTTTTCCCCTTCTGGAACGTCAGACGGGATGGGAAGAGTAGCGAAGGTGCTCTCAGTGAAGTTAAGAAAACCAACCCAATCAGCTTTGCTGAAATTAGTGAAAGTGCGATCTTCAGAAGTGACAAAGTCATTGGCGCGATCGATTGAGATGACTATCGGCAAATGATCTGATGCAAGAGTTAGTATTAGTCGCCAGTCAATGCAGCTTATGAGACCAGCGCTGACGATAGTAATGTCTGTCGAACTAGAACAATTTACCGCGACTCTAGTGGGGGCATCCCCGTTTACAGTGCAAAACGTCGAGTCGTCTATTTGTTCAGCTAATTCCTGTCCCCTACCATCAACCTTTAGGCTTGAGTGCCACAGGTCGTGGTGTGCGTTGGAGTCTGCGAGGATTACACGATTATCGCCTCTGAGTAACGCACTGATGTCGGGGTGGTAATCCCTCGGACAGCAGATGGCACGAAGTATATAAATGTTAATGATTTCAAGGTCGACGTCGCCTGTCCGGACAACCTTCCAGGAGGTTGTCCCTCGGGTCGACATCAGGCTCAAATGGACGATATTGCACAGATTGATGAGTGATGAAGGCAAATCCTCTCTCACGGTCACGCCGGTGGATGTTGTAGCCTTCACAGGTCCGAAGATGTGATCGGGCGCTTAGCTTTGTCTCTTGAATAGCAGCAATCTTGATATTTTGCTACTTCATGAAATTCACTATCTCACTAACCTTGCCGGTTAAGCCGTTGCAGTTCAATTGTAGGACACAAAAGTGCGAAGGGGGAGAAATAATCACACTGGGAGTCAAAGACGAGGGATCCGGACCACCGAAAGTAGGCGAATCGGCGGACGTTGTAGGTTGCGTAGCTCGACAACATGGCGCAACGTACGTATCAGTCCATAAGTTCCTGTTACCAAGTTGAGAACATATAAGTGGTTACAAAAGTTTTGTGGAAACTAGGAGGCCTATGTGTGGAGGGATTTAGCCCGGAGCACCTAGTTTTGTGCAAGATGGTTGCAAGTATAGATGTGACGGCGTGTGAACGTTTGACGTAAATCTTCTTCCAGCAAACGCAGCAGATCCATTCTCTTGGTCCCGGGTTGGATTCAACACCAGCGCGGAGCAGGAGAGTTTTTAGCAGCCCTGCTGCAAGGCGCTGCTCCGAGGATGGCAATGTTAGGGGGAAGCGTGACAAGTTAGACAGGGTAATGTCGAAATAGCAGCCCTTGGCCGGATATAAAAACCCGAGTCATTCCGATACGATAGAACCGGCTGTTGTGGGAATGTCAACGTCAACTGAATTGCATGAGTACACCTGGTGTCACCAACACGAAACCCTAACATCTAGAGAGAAGAAACTAAATTTTGACAAATATGCTTAAGGAACAGAGGGCGTGGATGAACAACTTAAGAGGGCTCAGGGAAAGATTGCCACTCATGTGTCAGCTTTTGTACAATTCAACAGTCAACAGCAGAAATGGGACTAATATTTGAAACAATTTAAGCAACATTTCTCTCTGCGGTAATTGACGCCAATAAGCAGAAATAATTTTTCTTATCCTGGTTGGGCAAAGAGGCTTACGAAACTCTCAAAAACATTATTGGAGTTGACGAGTTACGAAACAAACGTTTAGTGAGCTTTCTGGAGAACTAACGGAGAGGGAGGGACAGCCAGTGCTGCGCAATCAATATACCCTTGTAGCACTTTTGGTTTTGTTTTGCCCTCAAATATAATGGCAAAGATACAAATTTATACTTTGAATACAAAAAAATTTTCATAGCACTTCAATTCAATTAATATAAAAGTGCCTGAGTTTCATAAGAAAGGGTGAAGCAAAATCCCTTCGGTATGAACAGTGGTGCTCAAATTATTTTAAACGGAAGGGTAAATCACATATATTTACAAAAATATGTGTATTAGTACAGGCAAATTAGGTTTTATCTGGCAAATTTTAGCAGTGCAGACAATTCGGCTTGCATATTGTTTGGAAGGTTAAATTTAGCTTAAAACTCGTTTTGCGGGACGCAGGGTGATGTGGAAAAACCACAATCTTAAAAATAAGGTTGTGTTTTTCTTGATTTACAACGAAACGGCTAATTTTTTCGAAAAAACTCATAAAATCTTTTTTCGTAAGATCCTTTTTGCTCTAACTTTATTGTATATAACGTTATTAGCAAAAAACTGGGGTAAACAATTTTAATTTTTTGTTTGCTCCTGGATTGTGCTTTAATACATGAACCTACTGAAAATATACCCATATGCCTTTTTGTAGTGAAATGTTAGACGAACAAAATGATATATGTATATATTAAGTAGGTTGGAGCATGCGTATGACCTGTGAATCATCCCAAACCTGAAAGAAATAATAAAAAAATTAAAACACATATTTTTTTGACATGAAAAAAAATTATTTTTAATTCATCTTACGATTATAATCATAAATTCATGTTAAAAATGGTCAATATAATAGGTTTTATTCAGTTTCACGTTCAGTTTCGTATAATGACATACATATGTCAGGGGTCGCAGTGCATGAAGACCTAAGAAGAATGACAATAAAATAACATTATTAATCAGTATTACTTAGTCAAATTGTTTTGTAAAATGAAGACTCTTACACAATGCTTCAACTCCGTTTGATTCTCTTCGGCTGGCTTGACTCTGGAAAACATCGTTCCCATCGCCCACCGCTTCAGTTTGGATCACTTCGTCTGTATTTCGCCAATGACCAACTTCAGGAGAGCTAAAATTACCTTCGTGACAGGTATCTCCACGATCCACGTCAGCAAAATCCGCTACTGGGTGATAACATATTTGCCTTACTTTTGCTTAACGGCTTTAGGTACAGTTTGTGACGCAATTCATAGATGGATGTGTCCGATTTTTCCCCCCCGGATAGCAAGATGAAAAACTGTTCGCCTACGATAGACACAGATTCGTGGTCGGTATTTGCTTCAAAAACTAACTAATAAACTTTTAGCCAAATCCTCGTTATCCTCCAAAATCTTTATAAATTTCGACTTCCCTTTGCCGTAGGGTGCTGATGTGGTATCGCAACTGGAGATAGCGAGTAAAACAAGTAAGTTTTCCCGTGCTAATTCATTATACTGGAAACAGTTTCCAGTATAGAACATCTCAGCAGCCCGTCATTTTGCTGGTTTTTTTAACAATAACAATCTGACTCGGTTTTACTAGTACGGTTAAAAGTACTAAAATATCAATACCTTCGGATACAATTATTACACAGCGTATGATCAGAATTGATTGTTCTTTATTCAAAAGCTTTCTCTTTTATACATTTCTAGCTTGACTTACGTATACAAACTTACACTAATACTTAGACACTAAAAGTATTTGCATTGTGTGCAATGTCAGCACATAATTTGGTAGTTCACGTTGACCAACCGATAGTGTCGATCAGTCGTGCTGATCGATACGTGTGTTGGTCAAAGCGACGCAATGAGTAATGGGTTGACAATTTGATAGGTGTCAGTTGGTATATGCTGTTGAACTCCCGTGGGTTCAACATAATTTAAGTGGGTCAATATTTGAAGTGCATTGACAGTGAAAAGCATTCTGAGTAATGCTACACCATCCGCCTTATGAATAGTCGTATACACTTGAAGGCAATTGTATACGACTATTGAAGCGACTTATTGACCTACTTAGGGTTTGTTTGCGTTTAAAATTTTAATTGTTTTTCGGCTCTTATTGCCATTATTGCATAAGAATTTTTTTTGTTTCACTTGTTTACATTTGTTTCTCGTTTGTCATTATTGCATTTATATATATATTTTTTTTTTTTTTTTTTTTTTTTTTTCAGTCGTTTACATTTATTTATTTAGTGTATAGTTGTATTTTGAACATAATATGTGGTTTTTATTTTCTTTGGCTTGTGCCTGTTTATTAAAGTGAGTAAACTGGATTGCTGGTGGTGAGTGGTGTTATACTGTTTTAAGTCTATTCTTATGAATTATGATTTCTTTTTTGTTTTTATTGCTATTTCCTATGCTATGTGGAATTAAAGTAAAATTGTTGTTCTTATCAATATTTTTAACTCTATATTGTCCATTATATCTATTTTCTAGCTTATGGGAGGCCTCTTCTCTAACTAATACTAAATCTCCTATGTTAATTTCCTCACTATAGCTGTTCTTATCATAATTCGTTTTTTGTTTTTCTTTAGCCTCTTGGACTAATTTCCTAGCTCTTTGCTCGGCTATTTGGAGTCTATATTTTACCTCTTTGTAGTAAGCTTCGTGATTGTATAGTGGGCTGATTATATTTTCTTTTAAAAATTCGTAATTTGGTGGGTTTTTTCCAAATATGAGTTCAAAAGGGCAATATTTATGTGTGGTGGATGGCGTCGTATTGTAGCAATACGCGAAATATTTGAGGTATTCATCCCAATCGTCTTTGTCACTGGATATGTATGCGCGTATATATTCATTGAATGTTCGGTGACTGCGTTCTACAGTACCCAAAGTTTGATGATGGTACGGTGTTGAAGTTTTATGTTCAATTTTCAACAATTTACACAGTTCTTTGAATAAGCTATTTTTATATTCCGTGCCCATGTCTGTCAAGATTGTTTTCATTTGTCCATAAATCAATATGAAATGCTCGAACACGGCTTTAGCGACTGTTATTGCGTGTTTGCTTGGGACTGGGATAGCTACCAAATATTTAGTTAGATCGCATATAATGGTAACTGCATATTCGTTTCCATTTATCGACTTCGGTAAAGGGCCTACTGTATCGATTTGTACAATATCGAATGCCTTCGGAGGTGTCTCCGTTATTGTCATTGGTTCTTTGATATGTTTATTAATTTTATTTTTCTTGCAGTGGATGCAGTTTTTTATATATTTTCTTATATAATTTTTCATGTTGAGCCAGCTATACTTCTGCTTGATCTTATCTGTCATGCGATTTATTCCTGGGTGGCCACCACTAATAGGATCGTCATGATATTTATGCAGAATTTCCTTTATTTTCCCGGGATTTGTCACGTATATAACCTCTGGGGTTAGAGCTATTGTTAACTTTTTGAGAACTTTATTACCCATTTCTATAAATTTGCCTACTGCAGTATAATTCTTTTTAAACAATTTGTCCCCTGAGGACAACTGTACTTGTACAAGTCCTAAATTGCCGGCTTCTCTTTCGAGCCTGGTAAAGAATTGTCCTAAGTCAATCTTATCCTCAACAATTAGGTTGCTTGTATCAAAATTGCTACAAATTTTCTTTCCTTTTTTGAAATAAAATCTCGGAGGATTGAAAACGAGCTCGACATGTCTTTTTACTTCAAATTTATTTAGCGCTTCGTATATTTTGGGGTTCTCTTTGTGACTTTCTTTAATTTCAGTTTTATTACTGATCTTTTTAGCTGCTGATCTTGTTGTTATTTTAAATATTTTATTTGCTTCTACTGACATATCTTTTAAATTTGTAATTGTTATGCGGGATAATGCATCCGCGATATGATTTTCTTTACCAGCTATATACTCCACTTCAAAATCGTACTCTTCTAAATCTAGTCTTACTCGTGTCAGCTTTGAGGAAGGACTTTTCATTGAAAATAGGTATGTTAGTGGGCGATGGTCGGTTTTAACTAGGAATTTTCTGCCATATACGTATGGTCTGAAGAAAGTTATGGCCCAATGGATTGCGGCTAATTCTTTTTCTATTGTAGCCTTGTTGGTTTCGCCTTTTGTAAAGGACCTTGAAGCGTAAGCAATTGGTAACTGTTTGCCATCGTGTTCTTGGCTAAGGACTGCACCACAAGCGTATCCACTAGCGTCTGTTGTTATGCAAAATTCTTTTCCGAAATCTGGGTATTGCAAGAGTTTTGGACTAATTAATGCTTCCTTTAAGTAGACAAAAGCTTTTTGACATTCTTCTGTCCATTCGAAGGCAACATTCTTTTTGCATAGCCTAGTTAACTTTCTAGAATGTTCTGCAAAATTCGGTACAAATCTTCTGTAATAATTGCAGAAAGCTACGAATCTTTTAACTTCATCGGCTGTTTTCGGTATTGGATAGTTTTGAACGGTTTCAAATTTGCTTGGATCTGGTAATATTCCTTTGTTTGTGCATTTATGTCCTAAATAAGTTACTTCCTGACTGAAAAATAGGCATTTATCTGGATGTAATTTTAGGTTGTATTTTCGGCAAGTGGAGAATACGTCTCTTAGATTTTTTAGCATGTGATTTTCGGAACAGCCTAATACAACTAAGTCATCCATGTAGAGAAATGCTTGGGATGGTTTGAGACCTGCGAATGCTAGGGTCATCATTCTTTGAAATGAATTTGGTGCTACTTTTAAACCGTAGGGTAGTCCTTTGAACCTATATGTGCCATTTTCGGCTGTAAATGAAGTTATATCCCTCGAATCTGGGTGTAGTTCGATTTGATGAAAACCTGACATAAGGTCTAGGCATGAAAAATATTTTGCTCTTCCAAGTTGGTCTAAAATGTCATCAATTCTTGGAAGTGGGAATTTGTCCGCTGCTAGCTTTTTATTTACTTGTCTGTAATCGACCACTAGTCTCCATCTTTTTTCTGTTTTTCCTGGAAGTGATTTTTTAGGGACTAGTAGGATTGGGCTATTATATTCCGATATGGAAGGTTCTATTATATCATCTTCTATTAGCTTATTTATTTGTTTGCTGATTTCTCCCTTCTGGGTTTGAGGCAATCTGTAATTTTTTATGTAAACGGGGTTGTCATCCTTCATGTGTAATTTCTGTTTGTAGAAATTATTATAGGTGATTGGTTCGGTTTCTAATGCGAATATGTCTATAAATTCTGTGCAAAGTGTTGTTAATTGAGGGTTGATGAATTTAGGAAAATTTTTTGTTAATCTTTTTAATTTTTCTGTATCGGTGCAATTTTTACTGTGTGTTTGTGTTTTAATTAATGTGTACTCATCTAAGTTTTCGGTATTGATTTTGTAATTTTGGATAGTTGTGTTTTTATGTGTAGTGTTAATGATTCTAACGAAAGTTTGATCCTTATTTGATATTGTGTTTGCTATGAAAATGCCTTCAGATAATTCTTGGTGTGGGATAAAAATGTTTTTGTTATCGGTATTTACTTTAATTTGTCTAATAACTTCCGATCTAGCAGGAATTGTGATTGTGTTGACGGACAGACAATTTGTAAGATGCATTGTTATTGTTTGGGGAAAATCATATGGTCTTAGGATTAATTTATCCTCTGTTTTTCCATAGTCTAGAATGCAATTGTACTTTTTTATGAAATCCAGCCCTATTATTCCATCGCATGGAATTGGGAAATCGTCGTCTACGACATGAAATTTATGGTAAATAAGAAGGTCCATCGCCTTTTAAGTCTGCTTTAATTGTGCCTAGAGTGCTGGTTATTCCCTGACCAATGCCTTTTAGATCTGTAATTTGTTCCGTATTTATTTTATGACTTTGATTAATTTGATTCTTTTTTATAATGGAGATGTCTGCTCCTGTATCGATTAAAAAGTTTGAAATTACATTATTTAGAGATGTCCTTGTTGCTATATAGCTGTTTAGATGTAAGTTTAGTACGCATATTTTTCTTTCTTTTACTCTTGAAGTGGAGCTTCTTGGTTTTCCGTCTGCGTGCAGCTGCGCACGTTACGGGTCTGGTTGTAGGGTCTGTTGCTATTTCGGGATTGTGATCCTCTTTGGTTATTGTTATAACTATTATTGTTGGTACTACTTGGTCTAGAATTGTTGTTGTACCTTGGTTGCGGTCTAAATCTCCTGTTTTGGTAATTCCCATAGTTGTTACTTCGGTAACCTCCACGGAAATTACTCCGATACTGACCTTGTTGTCGTACATTTAAAATTGTATTAGAGCTGCCTGTAATTTCGGTGCAGCTGTTTGTAAATTTAGAGATTGCGTCGTTCATCGTTGTGAACGTTCCTGCTTGCATGATCATTTTGACCTTGTCATTAGAGCAGTTTTTGCACATGGCTTTGACTGCTGCCTGTGTTGCATATCTCGTGGCTAGGTCTGGGTTTAATCCATCCGAGATATACGCTCCTTCTAGCGACCTTGTTATTTTCTCTACTTCCGCTGTGTACTGATTTGCAGTTTTGCTACGCTGCTGGATGTTCAGGAGTTTAGCGGTTAAAACTTCTACTGATTCACCCTTAATCGCGGTTTTTCATTTTAATTTTATTTGTTCTATCGTGCTTTCGTTGCTTATAAAATTCCTTGCCGTACCCTTCAGTTTTGTTTTTATCATGGTAATGGCCAATGCCTCGTGTGTATCCTTGATTTGCTCAAGTATATCGAGTGCATCTAGGAAACTATGTAGATTTTCCGGTTTACCATCAAACTCTGGTAATACTGATGAAGCAGTTTTGATAAATTCAACTACTGTTTGTGGCATTGTGACGTTTATTATTGGGACGTGTATTGGGTGTTGGTTTATACGCGTTGTTGTACAGTGTTTAATCGTCTCAATTTATTTTCTATATAATTTTTGATTAAAATAATAATTGCGATAATTAAACATGTAACCATAAATGCGACCAAAACTACCCATTTATCAGACAGTTCTTCTTTATTTTCAACAGGTATAGGGTGTGGTTCGTACTTAACTATTCTATTTTCAGAGTTTTTCTCTGCTGAACTTTCTTTACCAACTTCATATCCTGCTATACCTACTAGAATGCTGTTTACAGCAATTTTCCACCATGCTGCCATTTTAAAACAGTAAAAAATTTTTCTTCTTACATTTTTATTTTTATTTACTCAGTTTCCTTATTAATCTATTTATTTCTTCTTCTAATGTGGAAAAGTATACTAAGTCTTTCATTGTGGGTTCTCTACCCATTCCTATATAGGACCAAACGTGTTTTAAATATTCTAAATTTTTCCTGTTGCCTCCCTTGTTACGAGGTCTTGACCTTTGTATTCCTATTTCTTCGTTTTCATGCTCTAGCTTATCAACAATATCATTGATTAATTCATAATCAAGATCAGGTGGTAGTGCATTATCCATAAGAAATAGGTATTTTTACATTCCAATTTACTCAATTTATTAACATTGATGAAAAATTTTGTCAAATTCTTTTTGAGTCTCAATCTCTTTCATTATTGATACTGACATGTAATTAAACTATTTATAATCCCTAAGCAAATTTAATTGCTACTGGTTTAGCGGCCATAAGGCGTGCTCAAATTATTCTAATATACTTATATTTTAATAGCTGCTATTCTTGCTGCCAGTCACCATATTTTGCGCTGCCAGTCTTGTTGAGTGTTGGGGTTTATTGTCATCAAATTATTCCACTCTTTTTTTTTTTTGCACTATACCGCCAGTTGGGTTGCTTCTATTATTCCACCCTTTTTATGCCTTTATTTGTGAAGCCCATTCGACGGATTTGCCACCAGGTAAGTCCAATTGTTTACTCGCCGTATATAGCGGTTTCATGAAAAGCAGGTAGGTATCCGCATAAAATGGTGTAGTGTCCTCACCAGTTGTAGCATCTAAATTTTCCTCCTGTTTAGTGTTCAGTGTAGGCAGCTTATTAAATTCAAATTTACATGCTGAGAGCCAAAAACTGTATCTTCATCTTTAAATAATTGCAATAGAACGACCAAAACTGGCAGGATCGCCATGTAATGGCTTCTTAAATTATTTTGTTAATTTTATTTTATATCCTAAGCAAAGTGAATTGCTCCTGGCAGGATCGCCATGTAATGTGATTGAATCGCTGATGTGTAGCGTATGATCAGAATTGATTGTTCTTTATTCAAAAGCTTTCTCTTCTATACATTTCTAGCTTGACTTACGTATACAAACTTACACTAATACTTAGACACTAAAAGTATTTGCATTGTGTGCAATGTCAGCACATAATTTGGTAGTTCACGTTGACCAACCGATAGTGTCGATCAGTCGTGCTGATCGATACGTGTGTTGGTCAAAGCGACGCATTGAGTAATGGGTTGACAATTTGATAGGTGTCAGTTGGTATATGCTGTTGAACTCCCGTGGGTTCAACATAATTTAAGTGGGTCAATATTTGAAGTGCATTGACAGTGAAAAGCATTCTGAGTAATGCTACAACAGTCATTTTGCGCATACTCTTCTATTGCCGTTGTAACAATCAATAAATCAGCGTCATTAATAGGCTGTTCAACTCTGTATTGAGCTTCGACTAGACTAGTTTTCAAAATCTGAATTGAAGAAAGTTTATTTTTCTCGTTTCCTAAAAACTTTTGTTGTGTAACTGTTAGAATAGTATTCTTCTTAACAATTATGTCAGCAGACGCAAGGTTTTTTGACCTCCTGTTCCATCCCCAATTTTTGGTGCCTACTACTTCCGGAACCACAGAGTATCCATCAAAGATTATTGTTGCAGCAGAACCTTAGTGTTTTGAACGCATCTCACAATGTGTTTGCAAATTCCATGGAAAGAAAGCCCAACACTCCACCATACTTGATGCAATAAGAAGCCACCGTCCACTATGAAGTGTTGTTTACCTGCTAAGTTTGTCGGTTGATCAGACAATCCTAAGGGTGAATACTCTTTCAGATGTTGTACCCTTACGCATGCCATTTTCAGAACACAATGACAAAGGATACGAAGCTAGTTCATAAGCTAAATATTTCTTTAAATCTTCGCTGGATTTCTGAGTGATAGACATACGTTGAAAAAGCAGAAGCGGATTGATGACTACAGGGCACTTGCCAATGTTAACGCTGCTCGTCATAACTGACAAAGGTAGAACTTGGATCTTACGTTTGAATGTAATTTCACTGAAGAGCTGATTGGTAACTCTAGAAGCTAATGAATAGCCGACTTCTGGGGCCAAATTACAGTTTCCTGCTGTCAGCAACAATACCAGTAGAAACAGAAACGAGATCGGGACTGTCGATGAACGGCTCGTGAGATGATAGCCAGAGATCAAGCTTCTTCACGTCTTCATTGTCTCGAAGTATTCGAGAATCTCTTTAGTCAACGTGTTGTTCTCCACTTGTACCTTCGACGTCACAGAATTTTTCTACTTCCTCACAGACTTCTTGCATATATATCGTGCTAAGCGTCCAAGCATTCGAGATGCAAACCTCTTCCATGAGTGAGTCCGCCCGGAACTTTCATAGATCTCATGAGAGTTTGCTCGATAGTCTGATCAGTCATTATTCCTTCCCAAAATGTATCAGAACGACGAATGGTGAAACGACAGCCAGTTGTAAATTGATTGAAACTGTTTGTAGCCATGCATTCTTTTAACCTCATCATATCCTGCGAATATAGATGACCGGAGTTGGCATATAAATAACGCCCACTCGCATGAAATTAAGTAAGCATTTTCCAAATTGTGTCGAGGTGAATCTCCCAATTACCAGTCCTTTCAGATTAGATTGACCGCTACAATGTTACCATTCGGAAGTATTGGATAAACAGTTTGGATGTCGGGCCCATAGATTATAATCTATTCATTGATTCTAATCTATTCATAGATTCTAATCTAAACAGACCCCGTTAACTAAGGAAGAATAGAAAAGGAACATAGGCACAATATATTCAATCGCTGAAAACAATAGATACGGAAAACATGTGGTGACTAAAATTAAAAGGAATACAAGCAATAAAAACAAAAGCAAGCCGAAAGAAAAGGGAAATCTTGGACTGTACTAACATACACGGGGAAAGTATCGTACAAATTAGCAAAAGTATTCCAAAAGCACAATATCCAGACTGCTTTCAAAACGAGGAACAACGTAGGCACAAACGAGGAAGACCCATTAGGCAAAGAGGGTGTATATAAGTTAACATGCGAATGCCAACAAAGCTACATAGGGCAAACGGGCCGGAAGATTAGAGCCAGATTCCGGGAACACATAAGAGATTTCAGTAAGATAACACAAAAACCCAATAGCGCACCTGAATCAAACTTCGCAAGGCACATGTTCACAAACAAATGCAAACCGATGCAGATTAAAAACACAGCCAAGATTCTCCATATAGAATATAAAGGTCTACGTTTAAACATACTGGAAAACATGAAAATATATAAGCCAAAACATTTCAAAGAAATATAATATACGAACAAAGAAACACCGCTTTAAACGCATTATTTGAACCTCTCAAATTGCTATACAGAAAAAAGAACAAAACACAGACAATTGATGCGAGAAAACTAATCAGAATCACAGACTTCTACATGCCAACAAAGGAGACAATCACTTAGCGAGCGCATACATACACATACACTAACTACCTTCTGCCTGAACACATACAAGACGTACCTAAATAAACGACACAGCAGAACGAAGGGCTACAAACCGAAATACTGTAAAAACAGACGAATAAACACGAACGCAACAGAACGAAGAAGGGCATTGATGATGGAACAACGCCGAAACCGGTTTGTCTACAAACTAAAATTGACAAGGGATGACGGAAAATCGTTCCAGGAAAACTCATTTTCTTACCCTGTCGGAAATATCGACATATTCTGTTGAAAACATTATATCCGTTTCCAAGGTGTTAACGAAATTGTCCATGTTATCCCGTTCAACATCAGTAAAGTCATGAACCAAAATGTGGGCCCTGCTCATAATGTGCTCAACACTATTTTCTATGCAAATTTTATGAAGCAATTCTTGCAAGCCACTACCGCCCATGATTGGATACATCAGCTTGAGTAAATGGAAGCTGCCAAGACGCACGATAATCTTTCCAACTTCAGAATGAGGATAGGAACTTACAACATCGCGAGCTTTCCAGTAAAGAGGTTGATCGAAGGTCACAATACAAGTAGCTTGTCCGTTAGCTTTACATATTTTGAGAGCGTGATTTAATACGGTGGGTATAGTGTCGTATTCTGATGGGGATGCATGTATGAATGGCAAAAAGACAATCTTAGACTTTTCGAATCCATCCCTATGATTTACCTTCGCCATGAAACCATTCCAGCCACCAACAAAATTGTTGCATCACAACTTTCCATGTAACCATAGGAAATCATATGGCGTGGGAACAACATTCTTCGGCAGTTGACGAACTTCACCGATCTCTGAAAGTTCAGCAGCAGTAACAGTACGAAGACCATGATGTTGAAGTCAGCATTGTCAAAAACAAACTGTGAAAAACCATCTGGTGAAACTGTACGGTGTTTGTGAGAGAAATACGAGGATTCGAACAAAAGGACATCGGAAGTAGAAGACAGCCCCGTCGATGTAAAGATATCAAGTAACGTCCTCGAACCAAATGTTCGGTACAACAGTGCTCCAACACCTAGCTGAATACATGACATAAATGATCGTGGTCTGATTTCGGCAATTATAGCGTGAGAAATACAAGTTATTTTCCTGTCGATTTTTCTGGCGATCAGGGCATTCTTTTTGACATCACGTGGTCTAGGAAAATTTTTAGTGTTTCGGGAAAAACACTACTTGCACTTCCCATAAAATTATGGCATGGGGGATAATTTTCTGTATCCTAAATCATTGAACGAATATCTTCGCGAATTATGTCAGCAGCTGAAATGATAATCATTTCCTCAGTGTTTCAGTATATCCACTGTTGTTTCAATATATCGCCAGTGTTTTTGAAGGAAACAATTGACCCTCGTCGTGGTTGATCTATTATTATATCATTACCGTTTTTAGGCGTAGATGACTCTTTATTGTTTCTCTAGCCGGAATCTCTGTTCCCTGAATTTGTTTCACTAAATCGGAAAATTTAAATTGACACACATCAGAACTCTCATACACATAATTATAAATGTGCTGCATAGCTGCTTCGATTTTATCATGTCTCGTAATAGTTGCATTATTTGATAATTTTTCACATAAATCTTGTCCGAGCAATCCTAATGATATACCGCATTAGCCTCAGATAAATCAAACAGTTTGTCGATGCGGTCAATGAATTTTAGAGCGAATGTGTCGGTACGATCTTGCACTGCATTTAGAATTGAAACTTGTTTTTCTTTATTGATTAACTTATAAACTTTTCGTCGAGTATTCTTTTCGTCTGTAGCTTCCCCGCATATAAAACACCCTTCATTGAAATTAAACAGGGGCATAGACGGCACAATCGTAGATGATATGGATGGTGATGGCGATGAAAACAAAGCAGTGGAGTTCCGAGAATCGGGGTAAAATTTACGGCAAGAATCGTGGATTTGAATCTCGGCAACATTTTCATTCTCTGGATGCTCAGTTTCAGTAGCTTGTCAATTCCCCTTTAGTTTACGGTCAGAATGTTTTCAAGCAAAGACTTTTTGCAAACAAAGCATTCATTCATCTTTACCACTTCTACTCTACAATATACAATGACCAAAGTGAAACGGTACCACAACAAATAAAATAATAACTATTAAAAATGTGTGTTAACCAGTGAAAATAGGAGTAGATGGGCACTTAGGGCCAACGGTTCTCTCAAACCACATAATATAAAAAGCTTCGTGCCACCTGGGACCCTACATTTGTGTTTATATGGTGGCATTTAACACAAGTAAAAATAATTGATGCAAGTACTTTGAACCGAATCCACCAACGGGCATGTATTTTGAATTTGATGTCCGTTTGGCCCGGTCACCCTCCAATTTAAGTAAAATGCAAAAAACAAAAACGCAAAAAAGGAGCCCTATTTTTTTACGTTTTTTTTGCATTTTATTCGAAACGGAGGATGAGCGGGCCAAACGGACTTCAAATCCGCATTTAGCGGGCCGAAAAACATACCCCTAGTTGAGTCCCAAGTACAGACAACTTGTGTGCCAGTGTAATTCATTACTAAACTTACATATTTCGATCTTATCTTTAGTAAAACTTACCTCCTTTCTTTGACAAAACATTTCACTTTCAAAATAAAAACACTATGTCAACTATACAACACTATCACAATCAGTTTTTTGCAGCACTGGAAAAATTAATGTTTTTAATAATTGAACAATTATATTTAAGTAATTAAATTTTCAATGCATGCTGACATTGTGCTTTAAAAACACAAAGGCTCAACCCTACTTCATATATACACTTGCGCACATACAATTAAGCCACTGTACTGAAAAATAATATTTTAAAGAGAAAATCATCCAAGTTATTTTGCAATTTTAATCTCTTAGGTGCAAAAATATTTTATGTTCTTTGCAACGTCTATAGAGGTGGACGAAATCCCGTTTAATTTTGTCGTTTGCGAAAATTTTAAAGTTTTTTCGCTCTTCATTAGTTTTCCCGTGCTCACATAATTAACCCATTTTAGAAAATACTGTCATCTGCCAAGATGAGGTCACTTACTCCAAAAAAATTTAAGTTCAATCAATTAAACTGTTTTTAAGGAGATTATTTCAAAAAAATTAAGCAAATGGCCAAAAACAGAAGTTCAACTGCATACGAGAGAAATATATAGGAGAGTTTCCAGAAGTGTAAGAAAAGTGTGTGAAGTAACAGAATTTTTAGGTTTTTCTAGATTTAATTTTTTAATTTAATTTAATTAAATTTTGTCGTTTGCGAAAATTTTAAAGTTTTTTCGCTCTTCATTAGTTTTCCCGTGCTCACATAATTAACCCATTTTAGAAAATACTGTCATCTGCCAAGATGAGGTCACTTACTCCAAAAAAATTTAAGTTCAATCAGTTAAACTGTTTTTAAGGAGATTATTTCAAAAAAATTAAGCAAATGGCCAAAAACAGAAGTTCAACTGCATACGAGAGAAATATATAGGAGAGTTTCCAGAAGTGTAAGAAAAGTGTGTGAAGTAACAGAATTTTTAGGTTTTTCTAGAGGAATAATGTGAAACGCAATACAGTTTTATCAAAAACACAAAACTTTTGCTGATGTAGCCCGAAAATGACCAAGAAACACGACCCCGAAAGACGATCGGCTAATAGTTCACTCGGATATACTGGATCCTTTTAGGACATACACGGAAATACGGGCATATATAGAACAGTGTTATAATATAAGAATATCGTTCAAAATGTAGCGAAAATTTCTCGTAATAACGTTGAGTCAAAAAACTGAGCACTAAATCCGTGAATATCTTTTATCAAAATGTCAGAGGTTTAAATACCAAATTAACTGATCTCTTTTTGAAATATTTTCATTGTAAATATAACGTAATTGCTTTTACCGAAACTTGGCTAAACCCTCATGTTTTCAATTCAGAGTTTTTATGTAATGAATATCAAGTATATGGAAATGATCGCTTGAACAGAGTCGGGGGTGGTGTTCTACTTGCCGTTTATTCCTCCATCCCTTCAGAAGAGGTTAATATTCCCAACATCGATTTCATTGAGATCAAATGCATCCGCCTTCAACTAGACAACGTCTCTATGTACTTATATGTTTGCTACATCCCTCCAGCATCAAATTTTTTAGTCTACATGCAACATGTCTCTCTGCTCAAAACTGTTAACTTTATGACTAAAGCTTCAGATTCAATTATTGTTTTGGGTGATTTTAACTTATCTCATATATCGTGGAACATATCTGATGGCAACATTATTCCAAATCCGTCCAAACTGGGGTACAATGACTTTTTAGATGGAATTTCCGATCTTTTCCTTAATCAAATAAATGTTACCGCTAACAAGTTTGGGAAAGTCTTAGATTTAGTGTATGTTAATGATATAAACCAATTTTCTGTCAATCGTTGTGATCCGTTGGTTTTACCAGAAGACCTTTACCACCCTTCTATGGAAATAGTCTACGAAACCATAAGTAATGGCCAAGGCACTCAATGCTACTCATGTAGTAGCTTTGATTTTAACTTTTCCAAAGCAAACTACAAGAAATTAAATAAAGAACTGTCTATATTATTATTTATGAGCTCTAGGCCTATTTTAAATAAAACAACTGGATTTGTTGTTAATATTTATTTTCGATATTTCGATATCACTCTGATATCATCATCAGGACTGAAATTAAAAACAATAAAAACAAACACATTACTTGTATGCATACCTACTTTATTGTTTTTGCCGCTTACTATATTATTGTTGTAAATGTTTCTCAATTTTTGTTTACAATTACGGGATTTTATTAGTTTATATATATATGTACATTCTCTGTTTAGATTTTTCGTTGGTTCTGATAACCACTTTTCTTCACAATTTTTAGTCTTTGCATCACAGCGGAAGATGTAAGTCACGCTTATGCATTATGTTTATTTATGTTATTTTTATGTGAAATACAATGTGTTTGTTTTTATTGTTTTTAATTTCAGTCCTGATGATGATATCAGAGTGATATCGAAATATCGAAAATAAATATTAACAACAAATCCAGTTGTTTTATTTAAAATAGGCCTAGAGCTCATAAATAATAATATACATATTTATTAACGGCCAATAAACAAATTAATTATAAAGAACTGTCTAAATTAACTTGACCTGAATTTGGTTGTGATATCGATCTAAACGTCTCACATTTCAATCAAACTATTTACTGCCTATTTGAGAAGTTTATTCTTAAACGTAAAGTAACTTATGATCATCCTACGCAAGCTTGGTTTACTAAAGAGCTTAAGGCTCTTAAAAATAGGAAAACGCGATCATTTTATTTATATAAGAAATCCGGATTAAATAAACATTACCTACTGTATTCCATTCTACGTCAGAAGTACATACATAGACTTAAATAAAAAGTGCTATAAAGTTTATATCTCTAAAACCAAAAGAGACATTATTCTCAATCCAAAGTCATTTTATGGTTTCGTAAATTCTAAACGTAAAGTATCAGGGTTTCCCTCAGCCATGAAATATCAAGACATTATATCTAGCGATAATCAATATATCGCAAATTTTTTTGCTCAATTTTTCACTTCTAACTATTCTGCTGTCACCAATTCAAACTTTCAAAACTATCCCTATAAGCTACACGGGACAAATTCAATTAATTCACCAATTATATGCGCCAAAGATGTTCTAATTTAAAAGAATCTTTTAAATATGGTCCTGATAGGATTCCTACATGTTTCTTGAAAAAGTGTGCGAGCCATATTTACCAACCCCTTACCAATTTGTTCAATCTATCACTAAAGTGTGGTGTTTTTCCAACTGCGTGGAAAGAATCGTTTCTTCTACCGCTGCATAAAAGCGGGAGTAGGTCTTCTATAGAGAACTATCGTGGCATCGCAAAGCTTTCTGCCATCCCAAAATTGTTTGAAGCTATTGTTACAAATCAACTTACGGGTCCGATCTCTACTTTGATAGCTGACTGCCAACACGGGTTCAGTAAGGGAAAGTCCACAGTTACGAATTTACTTGAGTTTACCAGTCATGTCTCAAATGGCTTTAGAAAAAATCTGCACACCGACGTTATTTATACGGATTTCAGCAAAGCTTTTGACAAAGTGTGTCACTCATTACTTATTCATAAACTCGATCAGTTGGGCTTCCAGCCGGGTCTCAATCGCTGGATCTCTTCTTACCTTAGTGACAGGACACAAAGAGTAATGTTTAAAAATTTAGTATCCGATGTCATTTATGTCTCTTCGGGGGTTCCTCAAGGAAGCCATCTTGGCCCGATTCTGTTCTTGTTGTTTATAAATGATATTTCTACAATAATAAAATTTTCAAAAATGTTATTGTATGCCGACGTAAAGCTTTTCAAGTCATTCGCGTCATTTGAAGATAGAAATAAGCTACAATCAGATCTAGATACACTTGTTACTTGGTGCGATTTAAATTCTATGCCACTTAACCTTAAAAAATGTAAACACATGGGTTTTTCGCGTGGAATTTCTCAGCCGGCTTCCTACACAATTAAAAATTATAGTCTTGAGCAAGTGTATGATTTTGTTGATCTGGGGGTTACTATGGACTATAAACTCAGTTTCAACCGCCATATTAACACAACAGTCAATAAGGCTAGAGGTGTCCTAGCATTCGCTAAACGATGGTCTAAAGAATTTAGCGACCCTTATGTAACTAAAGCCCTCTTCACTACATTAGTCAGACCGATACTTGAATACGGTTCTATAATTTGGAACCCGCGTTACCAGGTTCATGTAGATCGCCTTGAATCAGTTCAAAAACAATTTTTACTATTTGCCTTAAGAGATTTTCATTGGGATCCCTTGTACAATCTGCCACCCTATACGAATCGTTTAAAACTCATTAATCTGCACACACTTTCTAGTCGGAGGGAAATGCTTGGAATTATTTTTATGATTAAATTGCTAAATGGTTTACTATCCAGCCCATTTCTTCTAAGTGAAGTGAAATTCAATGTACCGTCTCGTCCTTCAAGGCATTTTAAACCTCTAGTCTTAAAACAGTGCCGAACCAATTTTCAGTTAAATTCGCCTTTTTGCTGTTTGTGTCAAGATTATAACTCTCTTTCTGATAGATTTGATATTTCAGACTCGCTTTTCAGCATAAAAAAATCAATTCTTTCTATCCTAAATTCATAACTACTAATTTTTTCTTATTCTTTGACTTCTATATTAACTTCTAACAATAATTTCATTCTGTTAACTAGTTATTTCTTAATGTATAATCTGTCCTATATCTACTTTCCTTAGCTGATGAGGTTTTCTCTGTAGCTGAGCAGTTTTAGATCTCGACGATTAACAAACCAAAGCCTTTCAACGACTCGGCACGAACGAATAATCCGCATCTTATGCGGATGCGCCCCTCGCGCCGGTCGGGCGGGATATGGGGGGTAATCCGTTGGGAATTATTATTATTTATTTAACAGTCCTCCAGCGATAGGCGGAAAAATCCTTGAATAGACGTATCGTACGATGTAGCCAAAATGTTTCTAAAAAAACATCAACCGGAGGCTAGACTTTGCTAGAAAGTATCACCAAAAAGATGGAAAATTATTTAATTTAATCGTATCGAGTAAGTTTTATGTGTTTGGAAATAATGGTAGACCTTATGTTAGACGTCCGCCGTTACAGGAACCGAACCTCATGTACACAAAAAAAAACCGTTAAACATGGGGGCTCATCCGTGATGGCATGGGGATGCTTAACCCCATCTGGGGTACGAGCGATTGTACCAATTGAAGGGAAAACTACGGGCGAAATGTATGAAGATATTATAGGGGACCACTCAAAAGGAAATTACTTTGGAAATCTGTCGCTTTCTTTGATTTTCCAATAAGATAACGACCCCAAACAGTTTTTTAGGGTTGTTAAGAGCTGGCTTGGAACCAACAATATCACTTAAGCCCCATAGAAAATATATGAGGCATTATCAAAAGGCCAGTCCCGGGACGAAAACCGCGAAAAGGACTGGTTTATCGGAAATCATAAAGAAAGAATGGGAAAAATTACTTCGGCCCAATGTAGCCCACTTGTGGCTACCGTGAATAATCGCTGAAAGGAAGTAATCTTCAAAAATGGTTCTCCAACTAAGTATTAGTTGAAATAAGGTATATTTTGAGAAAAAAACCCTAAATTTTTTGGCATTCATCGGGTTTTTTCACAGATGGCTTAATTATATGAGCACAAATTTTGTACCTAGGAAGATTAAATCTTTTTATGTGCCAACATTTTAATTTTAACTAATGAAATAAGTAGACAAATTGAATTGAAAGGCATTTCCGTTAATAACTTTGTAAACTTTAATTCGGGATTTCTAATAAAAATTGCGAAAAAAAACTTGTATACTTTGCCAATCGTATGGCTTAATTATATCAGCACAAGTGTATATTAATTTGTTTGTCTTACATTGCACTATAAAAAGGCATATGGGTATATTAAGGCGCAATCCAGGAGCAAAAAACAAATAAAAAATTTGTTCCCCAGTTTTTTGGTAATAACTTCTTACACAACAAAGTTAGATCAAAAAGGTTCAAATGAAAAATATAGACCTCTTTTTTTAACAAAAAAGATTATGAGTTTTTTCGAAAAAATTTGCCGTTTCGATGTAATCCAGAAAAACACTTACAACCTTACATTTAAGATTGTGGATTTTCCACAGCACCCTGTGTCCCGTAAATCGAGTTTTAAGCTAAGCGCTGCTAAAATTTGCCAGTTGGCCCTTTTTTTGTACGAATTTGCCTGTACTATATACTAAGATTTTCTTTTTCGAATCGAGTAAGCACAAATAAAATTTCGAAAATGTGTTGGAGATATCGCAAAAAAAAAAAATTTAAATAACGAGTCCGGTTTAAACCAGGATCAGTTCAGGCCGTGATAGGTAACATAAACTTAATGGATTCCACTAATAAAGAATTTACTTGTTTTTTAATTACGGAGATTCTTCCTGCTAATTTTAGCTATGTTATTTAAGCAGCACAATTTCGACAATTATAACAAAAGTGAGTGTGCGGGGATTATCGTGAAGATAGTATCGGTAACAATCTAAATTAAAAAGGACCATTGTAAGTTAAATTCAGAACTGTCAGAGATTTGGATAAAATATTTCATACACATATAAAAGTTAGGCGTTGTTACTCGAATAAAAATTATTCGAATAAATAATATTTTTATTCGACGGGTATTCCTAATTCGAATAATATTTATTCGAATTATTTATCCGTTTATTCCAATAGTATTATTCGAATAGTTGTATTGGAAAAGTTATATTGAACTGCAAGAGATTTAGAAAGCGAAATTCACTATTTTCATCGCTTGTACCTATGAGCATGCACGCTTTGTATGTACGAGTATGTATGTGCGGTTACGTGTACAAATGTGTGCATAAGCAATTGTAATATTTGTTTAACTATTCGAATACTTACATTCAAATACTTCCTATTCGAATAGTTGTTATTTATTCGGTTAATGGGGTTTGAATAGTTTTTCCTTATTATTTCAATAATATTAGAAAGCTGTTCTCCGAATAATTAAATACCATTTTTGTGAATAAATGAAGCGATCGATAGGTATTATGCTTACGATTGAATTGAAAGAAGAAGAGAAAGAGCTATAACTTTTTCGAAATCAGCTGTTTGCCTTGAAATATGTGAAACTGGAACATAACAGAGCAAATATACACACACAGGGTATTATAGTTTTGGTCATATAACGGTGGTTTGTAACGGTACAAAATAATGGGGATAGATATATAGTTTCATATAGCAAAGTTCTTAGAATGAACATAAGGAATCCATTAAGATATGTCCGTCCGTCCGTGGACACGATAACTTGAGTAAAAATTGAGATATTTGAATGAAATTTGGCACACAGGTTGCTTTCTGACCAAGGTAGGTTGCTATTTAAAATCGAACCATAACCACGCCCCTTTTTTCGATATCGAAAATTTCGAAAAACGTTTAAAAAGAGCAGCTACAATAATGAAACTTGGCAGATTTATTAAGTTGGTTGTCCTATTGACAAGTTTACCAAATTTTTGGAAAATGGGCGTGGTGCCTCACATATGAGTGAACAAATTCTGAAACTTCTACTACTAATAACTACACAACCGTTTAGGCTAGAATAACTAAATTAGGTAGGAGGTATACTATGGTTGTGGTACATATACCCACAGGTACATATGCCTACTTTTTCATAAAAGTTATCCGAAAAGGAGGTAGAAATATTAAACTTATATCTCATTGACGGATACAGGTAGAATGATATAATTTAGCAGTTACCTCAATTTTCTTATTTTTTATAAGATCGTTGCAAAATGTTGGAAAGTGGGTGTGGCACTGCCCACTTATGAGTCAAGCAAATTTCAAATGCGACTGTTAATAACTTCAGAACGGTGTAAGATAGAATTACGAAACTTTATACGAGGTATACTATCTACGCTTTTCCAACATTATATATAGCCTATGCTGTAACCAGTGAATACAAGAATCTACTGTGAAAATTTCATTTTTTTGACTTTTTTCGACTTTGATTTTTAAGGTTTTTTTATGACCTACTAAAAAAATGTTCATTGATTTTAAAATTTTTATGTATACCCTGTCCGACCCAAAAATGTCCGCTAAAAACGTTGGCGATAACAGTTTTTTTAAGAAAAAAAATATTTTTTGGGTTTTGGGGAGTGGTTTGGTCAAAAAATTTACCCTTTCGCCATTTTTTTTAAGAGTTTTTTCAGCATACATGCAAAAATGTTTTCGATGAAAACGAATTTGTCTCATATTTTCTGTCCTACTTAAAATTATGCTCTAAAAACGTTGGCGATAACGGGACTTTGGGACTTGTTTTGGTCGAAAAATCGACTTTTTCGTCGAAAAAAGTCAAAAAAATAAAATTTCGCAGGCTCGAAAATTATTTTTTAAATCGACTCAGTCTACCAGACACACATTCATTTTTATTTATAAGACTGCCCACATGGTAGTAGAAAAAGATTAAAGCCTCTTAGGTCATAACTCCACAACAATTTACCACGACCTCTTTTACACAGCTGGGTATTTAATGTTCGGTTCCACCCGAGCTTAGACTTCCTTACGTTTTTATGTTCATATATGTATCTAAATAAATAATTTAATTTTCGTAAAGCTACATATACAAAATAAGACTACCTGCTTACTATTTGTTTTGCTAAATAGGACACTAAAATAGAAATTCAATGAAAACGAAGGGGGCGATTTAGACCTTGCCGCACCTTAAAAACTTAAGAAAATTCTTCATTTCACCATCTGCCTACTCATGCATACATACATAGGTACGTGAGTAGGTATGGTCATAGAAATTTGCGAATTCTTTGGATTCAATGGCCTGGTTAAGGATGATCACTAGTAGGTAGATTTTTCCTTATGTTTCTGCAACTGAAGGAATTGCGTAAAGCGAGACTATTTTATTTATTTTAAATTTGTGTGTCTAAACTCCTTAGTTAAATAAACACAAAGGACCTACTTGCATGAACGATTGCTTATTTATCCGGCAGTAACACGTAGGGGAGGGGGCCCAGTTATGACGCGGGTTTTGAAAAAAATTAAAATTTTTTCCTCAGTTCCGCAAAATGAAAAATTAAGAAGTTGAACATTTAACTATTAACCAAACGCAACTTTTCTCCAAAGAAAGTATGTTTATTTGAGTTACTCAAAAAATTTTGGAACAAATTTTTCAGGATAACTTTTTTAGGCCGAAAAGAAGTGAACCACGCTTGTTGCACGCTTCGTTGTTGCCTTCTTCGGTGTTGGCTTCTTCGCCCCTTTGGCTGCTTTTGCTGCTGCCTTTTCCTTCAAAACAGCACGATTTTCAGGAGAGGTCAGTTCAGCACTTTGCATCGGCTTTCGTCCACGGTTCGAAGGCTTTTTTGGAGCAGCGGCCTGAAGAGGGTCAATCCAAACTCGATGAACTGCTGGTCACCAATGACATTAGAGATAGGGATCGTGAGGTAGAGGGTTCGGATGTTAGCACCTCTTCTCCGCGTGCTATATCCATGGTAGTGTTCAAAACGATACGTCGCTGGTCATCTTCGGTGATTCCAGCATCAAAAGCAACTTGTTCCTCATTTTGTGCAACAGCTTGAACAAAATCGGCGTATGTGAAGATGTCGGGATTGAATGGAGCAATGCCCGTTGCAGCGAAGCCCGCCTTAATTATTTTTGGCGTTAAAGCCAAATCCAATGTAGCGCACACAAGACCAGCAATGTGTCGAATTTCCAAAACCTGTTAAAAAAAAACACGAAAACTAGAACAACAATCATAACACAAATCATATTTTGTTTTCTTACCTTATTTACATTGTTCTTTTGCCAAGCGGAACATTGTGACTTATAATAAGTCTTCACTGGGCCAAATACAGACACATCCAGTGGCTGTAGACGGTGGCTGCAGTGCGGCGGGAAAGACAAGATATGGATAAAGTTGCTGCAATGTCGAGAGCTTCCACCGACAAGTGCGAAACGTGGTTGTTTATCAACAGCAGCACCGGATGATCCTTTGATGGTTTCACGAACATGATGAAATGACGAATGTATCGGACAAACTCTGGCCGGCACATCCAGCCAGATTCATTCGCAAATCCAGCAGTACCAGGAGAAATATTGTCCAAAAAAGTTGATTGCATTTTCTTTCTTGGAAATAAAAAGAACGGCGGGACTGAATTGCCATTCGCACCAACAGTGAGAGCCATTGTCACTATGGTTCCTCGCTCGGCAGTTTCTAGTTGTCCCACACGCCGCACACCTTTCAAAGCGATGACTTTTCCAATTTTTGTTGGCACAGTCGAGAACCCACTTTCATCCATATTATAGATGAAACAACTGTCAAAGTTGTGTACATCGATCAACCGAGACAAATTTGCGAAAAACTTGTCTACATTGGGCTTGCAGAAAGCTTTGACTCGGTTTATGGATGTTTGCTCCGGTGTTCTGAGCGTCAGTTCGCTATGCCGTTGCATGAAGAGTCTGTACCACTTACGATGCGCTTTACAATCGTTATCCCATTCAGATGGATACCTGAGAGACAGCTTCCTTGCGAACTGGTACGCCAGCTCTTTCAATTCATTGATGCTCAAACCATAATAGTGACTGACACACTTCAGGATGTATCCAACGAGATCTTTCTCTTGAGCGGGAGCGAAAACCATGGGTGATGGAGTTCTTGTACCAACACCACGAATGAATTCCAACAAATCCTCATCTTTCACTTTCGAAATATGTTCAAAATTATCTTTCGTTTTCTGTACGTATCGCGATAAGGTCCTGTCGTTTATACCATGCTCTCTCGCACTTTTACGGATTGCATTTTTATGGATAATGCAAGATTTGATAGCTTTTCTCTCTCTCTATGGCGCGATATACAACAGGTATATCATCATAAACCTCCTAAGAGATTTTTGCGCCAAGCTTCTCTTCCAATTTGTGGTGCGCCGATTTGAATTTTTCCCTACAAATTGGTGGGACCTACAGTTTTTTGCCGACTCCGAACGGCATCTACAAAGGAGACGAATTTTTGCTGAGAAGCCTGTCATGGCAGAAATACACTCGGAGAGTTTGCCAAACCACTGCCGAGGGGCGACCCCGTTTTGAAAAACTTTTTTCAAATCACTTTTGATGTTACCTGTACCAGGCCTCGAACCATGGACCTTCGGTGTGGTAGGCCGGCAACACTACCTTCACACCACGGCGGCCGCTTGATAGCTTTTAGCACCACATTATTAACGGTTTTCTTAGCCGCGGGAGATTCCTTTGGAAGTGACATGGCTGAAAACGCAAAAAAAAAGCAAAACACGAATTAAATTGCATTTAAAATGCGTTTCGACAACTGTTTCATGAAGAAACGCCGGGTGCGTCATAACTGGGCCACCCGCTGAGTCAAAACCGGGTCACGACGCTATTTTGTGTATGACAAGCAAATTTTTTATAGACACCACATAATCACATAAATCCATATAGAATCACAAAATATACGGCAAATACAATAATTTGATGCATTACACTCACCTTTTCACTGTTAATTTCACAAAATTTTGGTACTTTGAAAAAAAAAAATCAAAATAACTTTTTCGCACGATTTTCAACACGATGTTTGGTGCGCGTATACACAATGCGACTACTAACGTTGGTGTCTGTCCAAAAACTGCGGAACGTCAAACGAACATGATTGGCAGGGCTCAAACAGTCATTCTCATACCGCATGTCAAAAATATTTAGCTGCGTCACAACTGGGCCCCCCCCCAGATATTTTCTTCTTTATATTCCGTTGTAAATCATTCATATATTTTAAACAATGATGAGGTATACTAAATGCGTTTGAAATAGTTAAAGTTTCTGGATGCTATGTGTGAAGATGCAAATTTATGTACTTATACAAATATTGTACAGGGTGGCTGATGAACTTTGCTACATTAAGAAACTCAAATAATTTTTTTTTCAGTGTATGGAATTCATTTTTCTTTTATTCATGTTAAAGCTCATTAAATTTTATTAAATATAGCTTAATTAGTTTAATAAATAATGCTCGTCGATGCATGTGCGGCATCTTACCAAAAAGTTGTTTATTACTGCTTGGAGAGTTGAGACAGGAATAGCCGCAATTGTTTCTCGAATGGATTGCCTTAGTTCATTCAAATTTGTTGGTTTTGCTTTGAAGACTTCCTGTTTGCAATAACCCCACAAGAAAAAGTCAGGTGCAGTAAGGTCAGGCGACCTGGGTGGCCAACGGAATGTGGAGTTTCTGGATATCAGCTTATTGGGAAATTTTCGTCGCAATTCTGTCATAACAGGTTGGGCTATATGAGGAGCTGCACCATCTTGCTGAAACCACACAGAGTTGAAAGAAATTCTCATTCGGCGTAATTCTGGATAGAAAAACTCTCTCAACATGCTCAAGTAACGGTCTCCAGTAACCGTAACGGTGTGACCGTTTTCTTCGAAGAAGTAGGGCCCGACAATGCAGCGTGATGAAACTGCACACCACACTGTGACACGAAGTGGATGCAATTCCGTCTCATGGAGTATCTGTGGGTTGGAAGCACTCCATATTCGACAATTTTGTTTGTTTATGTTGCCGTTTAAATCGAAATGGGCCTCGTCAGACATGAAAAGACAGTTCAACATGTTTCCATCCTCTTCCACCATTTGAAGCATCTTCTGGCAAAATTCCAAGCGAATCGGCAAGTCTGCAGCGTTCAGTTTGTTGGACATTTGAATTTTATATGGGAATAAGTCCAAATCTTTGTGCATAATTGACTGTAATGACTGTCTGCTTACACCCATTTGAGCAGATAAGCTTCTTGTCGAAACACGTGGATTGTTTTGTATGGCAGCAGCTACAGCAGCGATTGTTTCCTCCGTTCGAACTGAAGGGTTTCGATGGTAAGGTCTTCTGTTGACTGTCCCATGCTCGGCAAAATTGTTTACAAGTCTTATTATGGTCCATCTGCTCGGAGGATTGCCGCCAAACGTGCGCCTATACTCTCTTTGAACCGAAACTACGGACTCCAGTGCGTGATAGCGGCGGACAATCCAAATTCTTGTTTCAGTGTCCCAGTTATCCATTTTTGTTAAATGTAAAAGTCAATCTGCAAAATAAAAAAAAATTAACCAGATTCATTAAACAGAAAAAAAGTTATTTAATTTTTTTTGGTAGCGGCTTTCATTAGCCACCCTGTATTTAACGGAAGTACCTCAAATAAAAACGAAGATAAGTTTTTATTTGCTAATGAAATTTAGATTATTTATTGCTCTTATATTATGATAATAAAATTACACATTTTAGTTTAATTATTTCGGTTATTTTGGTGTAAAAGCACTAAAGCTGATACAAGGTAGCGCTTTAATTTGCTTCTTGATGGTTTAACAATACACCAATACCTCGCTTTGCGTCGTAGTTACGTTCCAAAAAAACACGACGCAAACTGAAACGACGCAAAGTGAATTATGATTTTCTATAGAAACCCATGAAAAGATCGAAGATAGGTTCCAGGGTTACGAAAATACTACTTAAAAAAAAAGGAACAAAGTAAATATTTAAAAACGGAAGTAATATAAAATTTTATTGCATACATACATTCAAAAAAACCATAACAAAAAAACAAATTCAATTACAACAAAACAAAATAAAATATTCAATCAATTTATAGAAACCAAACTAAAATTAATCACTATCGGATGAGTCCATAGTTGCTGTTGTCGCCCAAAGTTGTCTGAACAGCTTCTTTTTTTTTCAAGTTAAGATACATTTCTTTGTAGCAATTGATATTTGTAGCTACCGCCTGGGACACTTTTCAACTCCTTACGCTGTCAGGATCGTTTTTTAAAAAAATCTCGAACCCAAAACAACGCAACTTTGAAAATCTAACGACGCACAGTGAGAATTGGTATTAATTCATCAGCGACGCAACTTCGAAACAACGCAAAGCGAGGTATTGGTGTATTTCCAGCACTGGAGAAAACTCTTTGAGAGCTTGCTGAAGTGGCTGGAATCGCTAGATATTTCTTAGCTAGTAGTCCCAATATTCGATACGCCTTTTCATGATCCTTCCACCAAACCCTCGCCTCCAAATTATGGTTTATTGGAGGCTCCAAAAAATATTTTTCAAATTCATCATGAGCATCCAGTACGTTATCCCCTCCATAGCTGTTGGTATTGTCTGCAAGTGAATTTGATGATGTATTTAAAATTGAATCATACAATTGTTTCGTCGGCATGGAATTCTTCTCCCTGAATTCTATTGAGCTTTCAAAAAGGAAGTTTTTATACCGCGGATCCAGAAAGGATGTGTGAGGACGTGAGCTGCTCATAGCTCTGAACTGGTTTGATATTGGATATATATGAGCTTTAGTAAAGATTTACATCATTTTGGAAAAGTGGGCTGTGCCACGCTCACATTTTTTGTGTTTGGTTTGTTCTTCATTAATGTCCAATGTTTATAGTCGATCTCTATGAAACTTTCACGATAAGTTCACAAGTTCGCTGGGCACGGCTTAGGAAAAGTGGGGAGTACCACGCCCCAAGGCTATATATAATAATTCCAATTAGTCAAAACTCGAAAGACTGAAGCCTGATGTGAACAGACTGATTGGACCTTATCAATAATTTCGAAATAGTAAAGGACTTCGTTTACCTGGGAACCAGCATTAACACCAACAATAATGTTAGCCTAGAAATCCGACGAAGAATTACTCTTGCAAACAAATGCTACTTCGGACTGAGTAGGCAATTGAAAAGTAAAGTCCTCTCTCGACGAACGAAAATAACACTCTACAAGTCACTCATCGCACCCGTCCGCTATATGGTGCAGAAGCGTGGACACTAACAACATCTGATGAGGCGGCTCTGGGAGTATTCGAGAGAAAGGTTCTTCGAAAGATTTGTGGACCTCTACGCGTTGGCGACGGCGAGTACCGAAGAAGATTTAATGATGAGCTGTATGAACTTTACGCAGACGCCGATATAGTTCAGCGAATTAAAACACAGCGGCTTCGCTGGCTAGGCCACGTAGTGCGAATGAGCGAAGATGCTCCAGCCCAGAAGGTATTCTTATCGGCACCCGCCGGTGGAAGCAGAGGAAGAGGGAGACCACCACTCCGATGGAAGGACCAAGTGGAGACCGATTTGCGATCCCGCGGTGTTTCCAATTGGCGCCAGTTGGCGCAACGAAGAAACGACTGGCGAGCTATGTTGGACGGTCAAAATCACCCAGGCGGTTAGATGACCATTTAAAGAAGAAGATGAAGTCAAAACTCTGACCGTATTTGGTCTAAATTATTGATATTTGCATATATGTGTACTTTAGTCAAGATTTGCATAACTTTGAAAAAGTGGGCTGTGCCATGCCCACATTTGTTGTGTTTTGTTTGTGCTTCATTAATGTCCAAAATTTATTGTAGATCTCTGTGAAACGACACAGGCCATATTTAGTTTTTGGCAAAGCCCTCAGGCTATTTAAAGTAGCAATTCGATATAGCTAGGAATTTATTTGGTTCAAGTTAATGATATTTTATATACAGATATATGTTTTATATATTAAAAGATAACAATGAAAACAAACACCAGTACAAGCATGAGGACAATTAGGAAGGCGGAAAGAGACTTCCTAAGATATGAGTTGAAAAACCAGTACGCCAAGAAAGATGGAATAAATGCCGAAATTCTATCCATCCATTTAAGGTTGGCGGAGCAATTACCTACCGATACGTTAATGGAATGCTTCGAGCGCATAAGGACTGAGGTCGAACATGAACTACAACAGAAATACAGGACGCTGAACCGGAAACTAGATAAGCTGACAGGACGTCGCGAACGGGACAACAACCAACAACCGCACCATTTCCATGCCAGGCTCGTAAACCTAACGACAGTGGCCATCACCGCGGCGGAAGAACAACTTCTTAAAAAGGGACTGAAACACAATATTATAGACCAAAACGAAAAAAGAAAAACGGAACAGGCGATCGTAGACGCAGAGGTCGCAATATCATTCATACCAGTTGAGGAACAAGAGCACGCAAGACACATGTGCAGAGAAATAATAAACAAGGAAGTGAAAGAAAAGGAAGGACAGAAGAGAAACACGGAGCAAAAAACAGTCAAGAACCTACAACATAAACTCAGGATAAACAACACTGTCGCAACGAAGGCGGACAAAGGCAACACAACTGTGCTAATTGAAAAAGATGAGTATATAACAAAAACCGAAAAACTCATCGAGGATATGGAATGTCGTAGAATAAGAGTGAACCCCACGGATGAATACCAGAAAGAAATCAAAGTGGCTATAAAAACTGCAACAAATATAATAGATACAAACTCGGCATATAGATTAGTCCAAATGAACCCGTCAACTCCACCACTGATTGCGCTACCAAAAATCCACAAGCCAGGCAATCCAATGAGACCAATCATTAATTTTAAATCGGCACCATGCTATAAGCTATCTAAATATTTAAAAACAGTATTGAAGGACACACTGGAACTTAGCAACGAACACACCATAACTAATACATCTGAACTAATAAACAAACTTAGGACCGTTGAAGTGACAAAGGACAGCAAATTGGTATCTTTCGACATAAAAGATCTATACACATCAATACCACTAGCAGAGACATTGAACATAATAAACTCTATAATACTACGTAAAACAAAAGATAAAGTAAAAAGTACGCAAATCACGAACACGGTAAGAACCACACTACGTCAAAACTATTTTCAATTCAACAATAAAATATACAGACAAACAAACGGACTTGCAATGGGAAACCCAACATCGGCTATTCTTATGGAAGCGTTTATGCAAAACCTGGAAAAAGAGTATATACAGGAATTAAATTCCAAATTAGGAGTGTTATTTTACGCAAGGTATGTGGATGATATCATATGCGTTTTAACTACCAACAACGAAGAGCAAGTACTGGAGTACCTCAACAAGCAGCACGGGAACATAAAATTCACAATGGAAACCGAAAAAGACGGAGGAATCAATTATCTGGACCTCACAATAAGTATTGATAAAGCTAGAAATAAATTCAACTACGACATATATAGGAAACCAACGGCCACCGACACAATAATACATAATACCTCGAACCACCCACAACAACATAAAAATGCAGCGCTAAGGCACTTAGTACAAAGATTGGAAAGAACACCTCTTACACAAGAAGCATATAGAAGAGAGCTTGGAATAATATATAACATCGCTACAAACAACGGATATAAAAAAGCACTAGTAGATAAACTCAGGAGAGACCTTAGAGAACAAAAAAGAAACAATGCAGAAGAAAGTACACAAACCTGGACGACAATGACATATACTGGAAGGGCAACATATAAATTAGCAAATTTCCTTAGAAAATACAACATCAACACAGCGTTCAAAACATCGAACAATTTAGGACGGAAGCTAAGAACCAAAACTAACTCAGAAGATCCATTTAGCAGCCATGGTGTATACAAGCTTACTTGTGAATGCCAGCACAGTTACATAGGACAAACCGGACGACAAGTAAGAACGAGGTTCAGAGAACACATTAGAGATTACAACAAAAAGATACGGAAGCCAACCATCATACCAGAGTCCAACTTTGCGAATCACATGGCGGAGAATAAATGCCCCCCCCGGAAACATCAAAAAAACAGTCAAGGTCCTACATGTACAAGCAAAAGGCAGACGTCTGAACGTACTCGGAAACATGGAAATCTACAAACAAAAAACATTCGACGGTAGAATAATAAACGAACAGACAAACACTGTTTCCGACACAATATTCGAACCTTTAAAATTGGTTTACAAAAAACAAAGCAACCACTCAGGTACAACAAACACACACGCACCGACAAATAAGCACAAAACAGCAAAAGATCAAAAACAACAAACAAGCAAAAAAGGTCAAACAACAAAAATCACCAACTTTTACCTGCCTCAGTCAACCACAAAAAAAACCGATCGATGCAAACCACCCCCGTTTCTGAATGTACACACACAACACATGCACACACGCACACAAACAGACACCCATGCTGACGTTACCTGCTACCTACTATAAATACAAGACAAACGACCACAACAGATCAGAACGAAAATCGACACTGATGATGGCACAACGCCGAAACCGGTTTGTCTCAAAACCAAATTTGACAAGGGATGACGAAAAATCGTTCCAATATACATCAATCATTCACCCTGTCGGAAAAACAACAAAACAAAATAAAACATATCAAAAGACCTTGGAAAGGGAAAGCAGTACCAGGATAAAATAAAAGTTAATTCGATATATCTTCAAAACTATGTACATATCAGTACCCACAGAGGAAATGGGAGAAGAAGGTAAGTACGAATAGAAATTTGAGATATAAAGCTGGTGTTAGAGGAAGATTAAGAGGGTAAAGAAGAGTAATAGTATATGGTGATGGGGGAAAGCAAAAGTTTAAAGAAAAAGGAGGAGATAAGGATAAATGTGGAAGAAGCGAAAAGTGGGGAGGGAAAAGAGTACAAGATGTTGAATGTAGGCAAGCCAAATTTTAGGCAGGACAACGTCTGCCGGGTCTGCTAGTTTGATATAAAAATGGAATTATCGCAATTCGCGCTAAGATGTTTGCTCACTAAGCTGTTTATAATAGGTTGAACCAGAGTTATGGTTATTTTGAATTCAGAGCACAAAACAGTTGTTGCTTTCTCCAAAGGTTTGAGCAATTTCGAAAGGTCTCTCATTCTAAGCCACTCGTCCTTCAGAATTTCCACTTTAAGAGCTGTACGAACATCAATTTCCCGATCTGAAAGCACTTCCAGCAATGATGATCTAAGGTATAATAGCCGCTCGATCATGTAAAAGCATGAGTTCCATCTAGTCGGGCAACTTTGGATCAATGATAACACAGGTCTCTCAAGTTGTTGGAGATGCTTCTCAAGGGCGGTACTTTTTTCGATGAGTGATTGAATGCTTTCTGGTTGGAAGCTTTTTTAAAAGGTTCCTAAAACCTTCCACCTCCATGCCTTTTTTTTATAGATAATTCCAGCGTGTGTGCAGCACAATCTAAGTCGGAAATTTATTGGTTCTCTAAATTGCGTACAGCGTTAGTTACATTTTTGGCATTGTCGTACACTATACCGATACTTTTCCAGCAATGTTCCACTCTTCTGTAGATTCTAGAATGAATTTTTTTAAATTTTCTGAAGTGTGACTAGCGCTCAGTTTTTCCGTCTTTAAATTCATATTTGTAAGGGCCCAATCGGGATCGAAATAGTGAGCTTCAAATAAATTAATAATAAAAGAACTGTTTAATACTTGACTCAAGTTCAATTGACATATTTGATCTGTATTTTATTTGACTAGTTATACGTTACCTGTTATGGCAATATATGAATCCAATGCCCTTGGCGTCCAACCATCGCTGGTTAAAACGATATCTGTATCCACTTTGCCAATAATATTTGGAGCTTTAACCAACTCATCCGAATACAAAGCTTCAATTCGTTTCCGAATTGGTTTCCGACAAGAAACTTTGTAGCTGGGCTCTAAAATCGATATCAGCGATCTAAGTCCTTCATTTTCAACAAAAAAAGTCGGAAGCATATCCATCGTTAGCATTTTTGTTAATGCCTGCGTAATTAGTTCCTGGCGGTCTTTGGTAATGTTGAAGGTACTATTTGCTGATGTACTGACACGTGGTTGTAAACTTCCTTCAGGGTTAACAATTGTATGGCTGCTTGTTGGATCTTGAAGATTATCAACTCCATGACTCAGTCTGTGTTTGAAATTGTAGTGGTTCCAAAGGAGTTCATACGTTTTAGAACAGCACCGCAATAATTGCAGGAGGCTCGTTCAGAGTTATCCACGGTTGTAAAATGCTGCAAACTTTGCTTCTAGAAATTTTTTTAAATATTGTTTGAAAGTTGAGGTTAAATCTTTTTATAATATAACGTTCTTCCTCGAGGCGTTCAATGCCTTTGGTCAAAGTAAAAGAACAGCAATAATAAGGAGAAAATAAACGTTGGAGATCGGATTGAAGTTTTTTTATTTTACCTAACGGAACGTAGTATTTTTTTTTTTGTGAATGTTTATCAATAGTCGAAAGTTGGAAGCCAGAAGTGCATTTAAAGTAAAACAAAGCTTTTTACAGAAACCACATACTAAAACTTCCAAAGTTAACACAAAGTTTTGATTACAATTTTTAAAAGTTTGAAAAGCTTTCCTGAACTTTCGTTTATAGTCATGGTACTTTGAAAATTTTATCTATGTGTAAGAGTTTGCTTTATTTTAAATGGAAGTTATTAAAAACACAAATAAATATATTTTACGAGTAAAACTACTTCCAACTTTGTTTCTATTATTCCTGCCACCACTGTATGTATATTCTATATAGCATTTAAATGAAAAGAATATACTTTTTTATTGTATGCATTGATAAGTTCCAAATAAAAAAAGTATACGCTTAGTTGTACCTATAAATTTAGTTATACAAATATTTTTACATAAAGCTTGCTTTCAATAAAGAACTAATAGAATTGCATATATTTTCAATATTAAGTAAATAATACTGTATACTCGTAAGCCATTAAAAAGTGAACTTTCTTCTGGTTAGTTGAATCCAGATATAAGTCTTAAAAACCTATAAGAATCTTAACAAAAGAGTAAAAAAAGGAAAAAATGTGCCTAAAAAAAGGCTCCAAAAAGAGTTAAAACTGGCTCCGAAAACCATCAGAATGGAGGAAAAAATGTGCCTAAAAAGACTAGAAAAGGATCCGAAAAAGCTTTAGAAAAGCATAAATAAAAGGCTCCGAAAAGAGTCCAAAAAGACTCGAAGTTCATTTAAAAAGTCATAAAACGCTCCAAATTCATCGGATTCGGACTCATTGTGGACTGTTTTTTATGACTCCTTTTGGGGTGCCCGCGTAGAACGAATTTTCGCTCCATTTGGGGTCCGAAAAGAGCTCAATTCGGAGGGAAAAGCTCCGAGAAATGTGCGTTTTATGGCCCCGAAAAGAGTATTTTTTCCTACTTTTGGTTAGCTGGGTAGGTACAAGCGATGAAAATAGTGAACTTCGCTTTTTAAATCTCTTGCGTTTCAATACAACTATTCGAATAAACGGACAAATAATTCGGATAAATACTATTCGAATTTTTTGAAACGAATATTATTATTCGTGTATTCGAAAATAATCCCACTACTAGTATGTATGAATGTGTTCAAGAGGGCGTGCACTTGCTCAATTCTTTACATGTATTTGAGAGGGGAACAAGTGTACGTGATTCGTTGAAAAAATATGTAAACGAAATATACTTTTGAATTTGAAAAATTGAAATTGTAAAATCAGGATAAAAAATTTCACTGTAGAAACAAGACGTGTCGGTATTTATGTGTTCGGCATCCTATAATATTTTCAGAAGCGGTGCCCGTTTCCATTTTTCAATTCGAAAAAAGAATTTAATAATTATTTAAACAAATTTATTTAAAAACAAGTAAGGAAGTCTAAGTTTGAGTGGAACCCAATATTATATACCTAGTAGTGATCTATTATGACATCCCAATTTATACAAGTCTATTTTAACACTTTTCAGTTCGTATTATAAAGCCAGCTGATAGTTTTCAATAAAAACACTTCTGTTATGAGTTTTGAGTGGTAAATTAATTAATTTTATTTATTTAAAGCCTAGTTCAGTACTTAAAAATAATATTGCATTAGTTAACAGATATACAGTATTTAAGTAGTAAAAATCAAAGAGTAAAATAAAGTTACATTGAAATATTTTTGCCGTGTTTTTTTTTAAATGCTTATTTTTATGCTATGTTAAGTTGCGTTGACCTATGCACCATAAATTTATTCAATCCCACATCTATCTTATACATTTATAGATCTCGTGTAATCATATAACCTTTTTTTAAATAAATTGTTTTCACAATTTTTGATATGTTGTGGTAACTCATTGAAGCATTTTAGCCCCTTTATAAAAAATACTATTTTTCAGCTTCGGTTTTGTAGTTAGGTAATTTAAAATTGTCTCTTTGCCTTGTATTCTTGTCATGGATCTCATAGTTGAATTTAATACCTGCTCTTAGGTAGTCAGGCAAGTTTTCCGTTTTTTATGTTGTAAATAAATTTCATAGTATAAAAATATATTTGTTGCTTTGCACTCATCCAGTTTAAACTAAGTAGCATGTCTTTTATGGAAGTATCATAACGTTTGGATAAATAAAACGCATGGTTTTATTCTGCATTTTTTGCAGTTTTTCAATTTTAAAATCTTTCATTATAAAGAGGATTATAGAACAATAGATAAAGTAAGGCTCAATTATAGACCTGTATACTTTCACTTTATAGTAATTACTTAAGTTCTTACAAGTTCTTTGAATAAACCATATTTTTGTTGCTATTTTACTTACTACGTAATTTGAGCGTCAAATTTTAATTTGCAATCTATTAATATACCCAAGTACTTAATTGTACGTACGTTTTCAATGTCTGCATTATTTATTTTAATATCAGCAAGATCAGTAATGTTCTTTCTTGTTATTACCATGTATTTCGTTTGTTCAATGTTAATTTTAAGTTTGTTAGCACACAACCATATATAAAGGGAATTTAAATCACTTTGTAATTTTTCTCTTATATCATGTTTGTTTTTTCCACTTATCGATATAAGCGCATCATCAGCAAAGAGTTTAATTGAAATAACTTTTAAGATTGAATTAATATCATTAATATAAATGTTGAATAAAATGAGGGCAAAAACGGAACTCTGGGGGAGGCCAGTCTTAACGTTCACTTTATCTGATACAGTCGAACCAATGATTGTTCTTTGTTCACGATTTGTAACAAAATTTCGAAACCAGTCTAATTCTACATCTCTGATACCGATGCATGCTAATTTCTCAAGAAGTATGTTTTGATCGATAGTTTCAAAAGCTCTTTTGAGATCAACGAAAACTGCTATTATCGACTTTTTATTATTGAAATCTTCTTGCCATTCAGCTATAACTATGTTCAATGCTGTTTCGCATGAATGCTTTTGTCTAAATCCAGATAGTTGCGGTATAAGTATCTTGTTAATCTCTAAATATTTGACTAACAGATATTTTACAACAATTTCTAAAATTCATCACTGGCCCATGTGTTCATTGGTCGTAATTCTTCTGCTTTAATCGTTGTTTAGGCGAGATGCCTAAAGTCTTAAAAAATGGGCCACCCTAATGTAACTTTAGCGCCCTTCCAATCACTCACACCAACCCACCCACCTGTGTGGGCATGCATGCATATTCGTGTTTTGTCAGCACACATATACATGCATGGGGGTGTGCATGTGTGGGTTCACCTCCCCTTAAAACCGGAGGATAATTTTCAGGTTCAACGGTTGTCCTCGATCGAAAAACCGTCTACTTTTCCAGAGACATTCGACACGACCACATCACGGCCAGCCCAGGATTTTTCGCCCGCACCAAGGTAAACTAATTGTTCATCATTATATTTTATATAAATACACGGCCACCTTTTTATAACGAGAATTCTCGTTTCTTGTTTATTTTCTATTTCGAGCACAAATTCGACCGCCGTGCTTTTGAGCCACCGCCGCTCCCAGTTAGCACCACGCTCGAATTTTCATGGTCCATCTCCCCGTCTAGAGGAACCTGCATACAGTCCACAACAACAAAAATTGGAGATTTGATACTAAACAACCATAAGTGGGTCAATACAAACAACTCTGCCATACACTCTGCCGCAATTACAAACAACTCTGCCATAAGAAAACCTCAATATTTCACGCACTGCCGCAATATCGCCGCAATATCAACAAACAACTCTACCACATACCACAACAAACAACTCTGCCACATACCACAACCAACAACACAAACAAACTCGTATATACAACAAATTCAATTCGGCCAATCACCACATCAAAGCACGTAAGTTGTATATTTCTTGCCACTTAGTTTTTTTTTGTGTGTTGCATACAATTGTATAAAAGTGCCGCCCGCGAGTGTAATCAAACGTAAGTGCGTTTAGTGAATATTTAATAATAGTGATTTTTTTTTTGGTTCAGTTAAGTGCTTTAGTTTTCTTTAAATTTTAAATTAAATTAAACGCTTAAAAATCCTTGTGACTATCCGGATTATCCCCCCACCAGTGGTAAGGTTTTTTGGACACAGCGCAAGGCAAGAGGTAACATAACCTCATTTTCACAATAAGTTCACTTAGCCTTTCGATCTTCAGTTTGTTTTTGGTTTTTCCACTTGTTTTTTTTTCGGTAATAAACAGAACAGAATTTTAATCGAAGGCTAGTTTTATTATTTTCTTATAATTTAATATTCACTTTCGCTCGTTTGATACACCGCGCACTTTATCTGTGTTTGTTGTGTATTTCTTTATTGCGGCAACACATACACGCATATATATACATATTCCCCTTATACGTGTGGGTGGCGAGTAAGTCGCAAAGATTTTGTTTAACTTTTGCTTCTGTAGCAAACAAAATATTCGTCAGACAAATCGGCCAAGTCTGCAATATATGAATAAAATTAATTATAAATAAATATCATTGAAGTAATATATACATTAATTGAGTTGATTAAAATTTTATTGAGGTGGGTTTTTTTTTGATTTTCCTGGGTAAAATACTGGCTTTACCTTTTCTATTCAGCATTTATCTTGTACGGTTGAGCAGTTCATCGTACTTTCAACTATATTTTTTCGGTTTTGTTTTGATTCTACAGATCCTCTAAGCCCAAAATATGGAAAGTTTCATTAGGCTGGCTGATTCGATTTTTGAATTCGAATCAGACTACAATGAATTAGAGGATTCAGTCCACAGCAAGTACACTCTTGGGCTTCAACAAGAGGACTTGAAGGCAATGTGGAGAAAAACCAGAACGGCTTATGACGACTTACTTAATTCAGATAAGTTAGAGGCCACTGGTATAGTTTCTGTCAGACAGAAATATAAGAGATCATATGCAGTATATTTACGCTGCATGTCAGATATGGCTACACGCCAAGCGACGTACAACAAACCAGAAAATAAATCTGAAGAAAAGCCCGAATTTGAACACAGTATCCGCCTGCCTCCATGTGATACTGAAGTTTTCAAGGGCGATTATCTGTCATGGCCAACATTTCGTGACATGTTCACGGCCATATATATCTTAAATAAACGCCTAACACCAGTGGAGAAATTGTTCCATCTGAACAATAAGACACAAGGTGAGGCAAAAGATATTGTGAAAAAATGTCCGCTCGCGAATGAGGGATTTGATACGGCCTGGAGAAATTTATGCGAGAGATACGAAAACAAACGTATCTTAGTAAACTCGCAACTCCAAATTTTATTCAACTTGAAAAAGGTAGAGAGTGAATGTGGTAGCGCGATTAAAACACTTCAGCGCGAAATAAATAATTGCCTTTCGTCCCTGCGAAGTCATAAAATTGACACTTCGAACTGGGACGCAATTATAACGTATTTGTGTTCGACGAAATTGCCGGAAAGTACGCTTGGTCTATGGGAGCAAAGCATAGACCACAAAGTGGAAATATCCAAGTGGGAGGATATGGACAAATTTTTGTCCAACCGCTTCCAGACACTCGAAACAGTGTCTGGGTTCATAGGGAGTTCTTCGAAAGTGCAAAAGCCGCAAAGTACGCGGATTGCCAACGAAACCCCTGCAAAAAGACTTGGTACATACCAAGCAAACGTGACTAAACTACTGTGCACAAAGTGCAAATCGAATGCCCACAGATTGCGAAACTGTCCCCGTTTTCTCAAATTAACTCCGGTGGAGAGAATTAACTTTGTCAAATCCACCAAGGGCTGTTTGAATTGCCTATCCCCAGGACATACTGTGTCGAAGTGCACCAGTTCTTATGACTGCAACAAGTGCCACTCTCGACATAATACGCTCCTGCATGCGGAGTCTCTTCAGACGCAGGCAACCACCAGCCCTAATCAGTATCATGCTGATAATGCTGCCTCAACTTCAAAACAGGCACAAGAGAGGCGGGAAGCTGAAAAATCTGTTTCGGCCATAAACAGAAACGTTAAATCCTGCCATGTGCATTCAAGCGCAGGTGTGCTGCTAGGGACAGCTCGAGTAAACATTCACCATAATGGTACAGACTTCCCAGCAAGAGCACTGATTGATTCTGGTTCAGAGTGCTCGTTTATGACAGAACGACTCAAACGCCGAATCAATTTACCGGCAAAAAGGAGGCATGCTCAAGTTTCGGGCATCACTAATGCCGTGTCCGCTCAAGTCAAGGAGGCCTCCAATATTGAACTCCGTTCACCAGTGGACCCTTGCTTCAGCTTAACAACATCAGTTCTAATTCTAGCCAAACTAACTGGGAATCTGCCATCCTGCCATATCGATGCTACGACTATGCAGGCTTTCCCAGACTTAGTCTTGGCAGATAAGCGATTCTACATCAACGAGGAAGTTGATATTATACTTGCCGGAGACGTATATCCGCAAATTATATTGAGTGGGCTGAAAAAGAATGTACTTAGTACACTTCTCGCCCAAGAAACGGTGTTCGGTTGGATATTAACCGGGCGCATAGAAGCACCGAATCCAACCAGAAATATAGTGTCCTTCTACAGCGAAGTTGCTTTGGACAAAAAGCTTACAGCATTCTGGGAGTTGGAAAATCTTCCAAGAAATAAAAGCCCAAACGCAGATGACAAGTACTGCGAAGATTTATATAGAGAAACTACAAGTCGTAGAGAGGATGGGAGATATGTCGTCTCTCTTCCATTCAGACAGGACTACCCAGATCAGATAAACAAAGGAGGGCTCTTAGGCGGGCGTGTTCACAATTTTTTAGAAACGAAACGCGTTTAGCAAAGAACCCAGAATTAGGCATCGAATATATAAGGGTCCTGTCTGAATACGAGACATTAGGGCATATGCGAAAAGTTACTGCCATTGTACCAGCCGATTCGGCGGACAATTACTTTTTGCCCCATCACGCCGTAGTAAAGGCGGAGAGTACCACCACTAAGGTACGCGTCGTATTCAATGCGTCGAGCCCAACGGCAAATGGCACAAGTTTGAACGACATTCTCCTGCCAGGCCCAGTACTACAATCAGATCTTCCAGTACTTATACTGCGATGGAGACTGTATCGGTACGTTTTCAATAGTGACATCGAAAAGATGTATAGGCAAATTTGGATGCGCGATGATCACGTCAACTTCCAACGGATTATATATCGAACATCGCCTCAGGAACCAATAAGCCTTTACGAGCTGAAAACGGTCACTTTCGGGGTTAATTGTGCGCCTTATCTGGCAATTAGAACCCTTTTACAACTAGCAGATGAAGTAGAGAGTTCTCACCCTACAGCATCTAGCATATTAAGGGAAGGCATGTACGTAGATGACGTACTAGCGGGGGGACACACACTCGCATCGGCCATTAACGCGAGGAATGAGATTCGACAAGTCTTACTCTCCGCGGGCTTCCCACTACGAAAATGGACTTCGAATGCTGAGGAAATTCTCAACGACATCCCAATATCGGATCGGCTTACCGAGGACTTTCTGGCATTCGAAGATACCAGCACCGTTAAGGCATTGGGCATAAGATGGAATGCCCATTCAGACCTGTTTTACTTTAAAGCAGGGTCACTAGAAGAAAGTGAAAAGTTGACAAAGCGAGCGATTCTATCCGCCATCGCCAGACTCTTCGACCCTTTAGGATGGCTTGCACCAATGGTCATTGTGGCAAAAATTTTGATGCAGAACATCTGGTTAGAGGGCACCGATTGGGATGAACCAGTTTCGTCCAATACATTGGAACGATGGCAAAACTTCAGACATCAATACCACGAAATCGACAACATAAAGATACCACGATGGGTAAACTTTTCACCAGAAGATGATGTCGAAATACATGGATTCTGCGATGCTTCAGAAAAGGCATACGCTGCAGCTGTCTACATGCGAGTCAAAAGGAATGATGATATCTTCGTGAATCTACTCCTTGCCAAAACCAGAGTAGCACCAGTGAAGACCATCTCACTTCCGCGTTTGGAACTTTGCGGAGCAGTACTGTTAGCGGAAATGATGGAATCAATATTCCGAAACATCAAACTTGGACCAGTGAAACAGTATCTATGGACGGATTCCACCATCGTTTTGGCATGGATAAGGAAACCACCCTGTTCCTGGTCAACATTCGTCGCACACAGGATTACAAAAATCATCGACCTAGTCGGCAGCAAGGACTGGCTTCATGTCAACTCGGAAACGAATCCAGCAGACTTAGGAAGCAGAGGACTACCGGCATCGGATTTGGTCAACAATTCTTTGTGGTGGCAGGGACCTTCTTGGCTACAAGAAGACAATTCCCAATGGCCAGTACAAGAAAACGAGTATAATACATCCGTGGAGGAAAAGAGAGCGCAGGCCTACGCAATATCAACGCAAAAAGAGATCGAGATTCTTGACCGGTTTTCGAATTTACCGAGGGCTTTGAGGGTACTATCATATATTATGAGATTCTTTCGAAGAACTCATCCCAAGACAAAAGCTTCCTTTCAGGAAAAATCGTGCCTAATCTCATCCGGTGAGATCAAGACCACGACGCAACTCTTGATTAAACTCTATCAGAAGCAACATTATAATGAGGAATATGTAAACTTGAAGAAGGGACAGGTAATCGATAGGAAAAGCGAGATATTGCCACTCAACCCATTCATCGACAAAGATGATATTATTAGGGCGGGTGGTCGTCTTGGAGCGTCGCAAGACCTCGCTTACAACGAGCGCCACCCAATCATACGCGTTTGACAGTACAAATGATACATCAAATCTCTCTCCATGGGGAAAACCAGCTGATGCTCCGTCTCATCCGCACCCAATATTGGATTCCGAATGTCAAGAACATGATTAGGGCCACCATCCATAACTGTAAGGTCTGCACCATTTATAAAAAAAGAGCGCAAACCCAACTTATGGGTACCCTTCCTTGCGAACGCACTACGTTCACCCGCGCGTTTACCAATACCGGGGTGGACTTTGCCGGGCCTTTCGACATTAAGAGTTACCGCGGTAGAGGATGTCGATTATCAAAGGGCTACGTTTGCCTCTTTGTTTGTTTCACGACTAAAGCGATCCATCTGGAAGCGACCAGTGATCTTAGCACCCCATCCTTTCTAGCAGCGTTTTCACGTTTTATCGCTAGACGAGGATGTCCGAGAAACATTTACTCCGACAATGGTACTAACTTTGTCGGCGCTTCACGATCTTTGAGATCTGAATTTAAAGCATTTATCTCGGAAGCCCGATACACGACTATTTCCAAATATAGCCATCAAGCCATGACATGGCATTTCATTCCGGCCGGGGCTCCACATATGGGGGGACTCTGGGAGGCGGGAGTGAAGAGCTTCAAAAGCCACTTCAAGAAGTTAGCCTCGCCGCATAAATTCACGCATGAGGAATTCCATACGCTATTGTGCCGGATTGAGGCATGCCTCAACTCGCGGCCACTTAGTCCAGCCTCAAATGAGCCCGCGGACCTGGAACCCTTGACCGCTGGGCACTTCCTGACTGGAAGTCATCTCCTGGCTCCGCCAGAACCCGAGGTGAATGAGAGCCCTGCCTACATTATTAATAGGTGGCAGAAGCTCAAGGCTCTTCATCAAACCTTCTGCAGGCGATGGAAAGTGGAATACTTATCCGAACTTCAAAAACGAGTGAAGTGGAAGCATCCGAAACAAAATATTAAGGTGGGGGATCTCGTTGTCATCAAAGAAGACAACCTGTCTCCCAATGAATGGAGGCTCGGCCGAGTTACCCACGTACACCCCGGCGAAGATAACCGAGCGCGTGTAGTGGACCTCATGACCGAGAAGGGGCAGATCAGAAGACCGTTGGTCAAGCTGATTCTGCTCCCTATGGAGGGGATGGCTGGCGAGAGGCCCGGGGCCTCATCTTAACCATCCCCTTCCATCACCTCCCTGCCGTTTTAACCGCCCCTATCCCAAAATTTTCCACCCTTCACTCGCTACCCTTAACGAGGACACCAGAAAGCCTACCGCAGAAGGGCGATCCATTCTGCCCCCGAAAACGCGATTGCACTCGATATCGAGGCCAAAGAAAACCTAACGCAGAAAGGCGGACCAATCTGCCACTGAAAATCTATCCATCTGCCACGACAAGTTGGTAGCAGATGGTCCCACCCTCGTATACATATACATATACATATATGTTCATTCTTTCAAATGTACATATGGAAAAATATATATTTTTTGTTAACACCCAACAAGCAAAGTAAACTTGGAAATAAATCTAAAATAAAGCTTTAATTGTAAAACGTTTGAAAATAAACGTTGTTTAATTTAAACGACAAGTTATTAAAAGGCTTATTAAGATAAACCAATAAAAAAGATTTAAAGAAAGCTTTCTAAAAGTTTTTTTTAACTTTATTCAAACCATATTTTGTATATTAGTTGGATATTGCAATAAAACAAACCAACTATTATTAGTTTTCAGAAGTGATTAAGATGCATCCATGATTTTTTACCATCATTCTCTTAGATACAATCTTGTTTGAAAAGAATTGGAAATAATTTAAGTTGAAAAGAGAAAAAAACTGAATTTTTCTAAACATTTGCATTTCACTTTAAAAATTGAAATAATCAGTAAAAGTTTTTCTTGAAAGTTTCTGGAAGTTTATCAAGATTTTCAAAGAAACTAAAACTACAAAAGCCTACATATCGCTTATTGCAGCAAATCTATTTTGAAAAATATTTACAGAAATGATTGTTGGGTGCACATATATCTATGTAATAATATTTATAAGAGACTTACCCTCTTCCTACGATGCGCATCGCCTATAGCGCTAATCCCATATGGTCTAGTAGAGTTCATAACCACCCCCTATATCGCAATTGTTACTAAGTACCTGAAATTAGGACAACATTAGTACACATATTTCAAGGGGATAGATATCAATAATCGCAACAACAATGTTAATATTCGTCTTCAGCCGAGAAAATCGTTCGGTAAGCCAGGATATGGCGAACGTGGAGTGAATTTTGGTAATTGTTACCCTGAGGAGACAACTACTAAAACACGTCCCAAATTATCGGGAAAGGTATCAAACGACGCGTTTTGACCTCGGTAACAATAATCCGGAAGCGGATTTTCGAGTTTTTTGTTTCAGTGAAGAAATATTTCCTATCAAAGTTGAAAATTTTCTGCCATTTTCATGTTGTTGTTGTAATCACAGATTAGGGTGTACCGAAAGGTGCAAAAGGTGTTCTGCGCAGGAATACCGTGGACCGCGTAGCCGGTCCTGGACCGACGAAGGGTTATTTTTTTGAAGCGCGACTCAAACACTTAAGCGAATTGTCAAAGAGCCGTCCCATTACGAATAGGACCTGACGCATCGTATTGAGAGCCACGGGCATGGGCTAGACTAACCGCCAAAATCGCCAGCATGGGTCTTGGGAACATAACCGAGGTGCGTCCATACGGCAATAACGACCAACCGTTCTGGTTGAACGTTGATCGTCGATTGTGGATCCCGCAAAGTCGAACTGGCAACCGAACGTTCAGCTGCAACTTCACTAGCCGGTATAGTTTTTACAGTCTGTTTTTCTAATTTGGTTGAGTTATAGAGGATGTACTCGATGTAATTCATGTGGTGAAAGAAGTCACAGTTGGAATATTACAGGCTTGGGACATTGTCCAACAAACACAAATAGCAAAAAATATTGAATTTCCTTTGATGCGTGAAAAACAAAAAAAAGTTTTGCAACGTCTAAAAGAAATGAGTCGTCAAATTGAACAAACAGAACAAAAGTACGCGCAGAATGTTGCTTTGGCAGTACCATCTGTGACTGAGTTTATCAGTCTCAATGCCCCGCTCATGTCTAAAATAAACGATATTCAAGATACAATGAATCGTATTTCTTCACGTTTTCAACAAATGCACAAATACGAAGCCTACAAGGACAAGCTGGAAACGAGTACATTAATAACATTTGCTGAATGGACAGTTTCACCAAATGCATACTCTGTACAACATTTAATGGATCGGTTGCATTTAATCCTATTGGGTGCCGAAGAAAAGGAGAATACCACAATGAATGTTTTGTCTTTGTTACCACAAACATATGAGGAATCGACAGATCAAATATGTCACACACAACAATCAGCGCAACAATTCGTTTAGTCGCTGTACACCGACATAGCTCTTACGGAGCTAAAAGGTTACACTATGATGGAATTTTCTTGGATGATGTTAAGGCTCTACGGCAAAGGCAACTTTACACAAGAAGTCGAGCTAACGCGCATTGATTACGAGAAACGTACCGGGCGCACACTTAAATTGTTGCGTGAGGTAATGCGACGTGCTGATCGAATTTTATGGCGTTGTGATCCTATTAAATTTATAAAAGGTCAGAATTATGATGAAGTGACACGATTACTACAGGGCTATATTGAGAATGAAGTTGATTTGAATAAAGATGAAACATGCCGTGAGACATGCGATTTTTATCAATCCACTAGATCGGAAGGATGCTTTAAAGAACTATATTGTGCACGTCAACCTAGATGCTCAGGCAAATTGTACCATTGTACGTATGTGGATTCAGACATGTGGGTGTGTCCTGCTAGTCGAAATAGCACACGGCGCTATGAATATATTGCATATGAAAATGGGCGCTTACTTGGCCAAAGATCGTCATGTGTACGTGGTACAACAAAGGTAGATTCGTGGTGGCGTTATCTTTTCTGGCACTGCAGCTATTGTTTTTGTCTATGCGATGAGATTAGTATTAAATCTGATCGTTATTTTAATTTGCGTGATACTGTATCAGATGTAGAAAATAATAGAGTTGTGACAGGTTTACGATTTACCAAGCATAATCGTATATTCCATTTACAAATAAAAGAGGGTGAAATGTTACCACGAGGTTCAATAAATCGTACAAGTTTAACGTGGAAATCCGTGGAAGATTATCAGATATTTGATAGAGATGTACGAAATGGGCGAGACTATCATACGCTCAGTTACGAGAGTCGTTCAATCGATCTAGATGATATCTATACTGGTGACAACTCATATGTAGTTGTTGGTGTACGTTTTCGTACTGTTGGCGCACATTTGAATTTAGAAGCCAAACTTGCAGTTTGAATTTAAAACGGGTAAATTAATTTCAATGGAAACGAATAGTTTTTGGAAATCACGATACACGCGCACAAAACGGATTGCCCACCTGAAAGAAAAAAAAGGGAAAACCATTAGTATTTGCATGGAAATATATGTGCATATATGCGTATAGATACAAAATGTGTCTCAAAGCATGCGCCGGCCGCCACAGCGTGTGAGACACATTTTTTTTGGTTCCTATAATCTGCGCTGCTACCGAAACGATACAGAGTTTCGGGCAGCGCTAACAAATACTTACCTTCTCCAGATACTTATGCCCATGCGCCGGCCAGGCGATCTTCCACAGCCGCATCTCCATTTGTCCATGTGCACCTGAAAATAAAAGGAAAAATTAGATTTAATACATTTTACAATTAAAATTTACAATTTTTACTTACCTTGCAGAGCTGCTGACCCACGCGTGCCGGAAACAAGAAAATTATGAATTGTTCCAATTCAATGAATTTTCTTTGTTTCTTTTTCACGATTTTGCAAGGCGTGAGTACGCACATATATGTATGTGTGCAAGGCTTCAACCATCACGCCATGCGAGCTCTCATTTACTCGCAAAAAATTTGCCAGCAAATGTATATATGTATATATGCATAATTTTACCATCACGTTAGTGATGCGATATTTTAGTCACCGGGTACCGAAATCTCGATCTGCCAAAATCGGTACCATTCACTGCGGGATCAATAGGGTAACGAAATCTACGTTCGTACCTGATCGGCGAAGATCCCGCTTCTAGTAAAATAGGAAATAACCTATAAATAATAAATTTTCACACAAAAATTTGGAAAATTGGTTTTTTCGAACTACGAAAATTTTTTTGTTTGTTTTTTGTTATTAATTTTTTCTCGGGGTTTTGCTTCTGTTTTGTTGTTTTCGGAGGGGGCAGGACTGTTTTGCCCACAAAACAACAAAAAATAAACCCTAACAGTCACCACATTCTCACTCTCTACCCAGTTCGGTACCGAAACCAAGTACCGAAAAAAGCGAAAATGTCGCTGTGTGCACGGCACTGACGCCACTTATGACGGCGACCATGCAAGTAAGAATAAATCTCTGCATGAGGGCCAGTGGCGAATCGAAATACAAGGCGATCAACGTAATCAACTTGTCGCTACCGTGCCGTGTGGGAAAAAAAATACCCAATTCCCATGTACGGGTAATATGCATTGTAATTCTAAAATTTCATCATAGATCAGAATCATGCCACATTATATGGCATTGATAAACCCCGAACGAGGTCGCTCGCCACCCACGTATATGGGCGTCCATACAAATATACAAATATTCAAAGGGGATTTTTTTTGTTTCTTTCTTTCTTTTTCGGTCATATGCAGTATGACTCGCTACGCATCCTTGCGCAAGAGGGCCGAACGCCTAGCCGCCCGGTACCCAAAGCCATGCCCGCTGTGTGGCGATAGCCACCCACTACGTGCGTGCCCGATACCAGGGGATGGAACCTCTGCAGCGCCTCAAGGAGGTTATCCGGGCGGGCTACTGCGACAACTGTTTGTCGATGGTCCATATTGCCAGGGACTGCACAAGCGACGTCAGGTGCCGACGATGTGGTGGAAAACACCACACCACCCTCCATCTGCCCATGGACGATAAAGCACGCGCGCCTACGCCCTATAAAAGCTGGGCCCAACAAGTAGAAGAGGCCGAACTGGAAGCAGCTACGGTGGACGCGATGGAAGAGGAGATGCTGTCACTCCACGCATCAGAGACAGCCTGGTCGCCAGAAGAAGGCGAGATCACCGAGCCGGTACCGGAACCACGGCCGTTCCGACCGGCCGAAGGGGTATCGGACTCACTGCCGTTCCGGCCCCTTCTAGCCCACGAGCGGGGCGCCTTCCAACGGCATACCCTGCGCTCACCACAACGCAACACCAGTGATGCCGGACATCACAGCAACACATCCAACCGGACCCCACGACGCGCCCACCGAAATAGCGGCAAACGTCGACTGGCCAGTCAGCCGCGCCAGCGACTGCTCATCAACCATCGCCGCCCAAATACAGACGAGCGTAGACTGGCCTCCCAGCCACGCCAGCTACGTATCAACGCGAATTTCGACGGTAGACTGGCCCTTCAGCCGCGCCAGCTACCACGGGTTTCCGGCTTCCGCGACGGTCTCAGCCGTGTCCTTTCCCAGGTGGGCCCTCCGTTGCGCCCCATGACCACTCTCTCGCCTACTGCGATTGTGAAGCTGGAAGTCGGTGGGGGATTGCTCCGCATCCGGGCGATCATTGATGCCTGCTCCCCCCGCACAGTGATCGATCGCAGCTTGGCGGAAGAGTTAGGGCTGCATACGACCCACTCGGGCGGAGAACGCGGCTGCTTCCTCCGAGTCCGCGGGAACCATGGAAACCCGAAAAGTATAACGGCGCACGCGTTATGCGTGTCCAATCTGCAGCGGATCAGCCCAGCCCAGAACGTCGACGCCCGAGTCGCCGCTCCTTATGAGCATATTCGGCTGGCTGATCCGCAGTTTTTTATTTCAACGCCGATCCACCTCGTACTAGGTGGGGACGTCTATGTCGACGTCATAACAGCGGCCACTCTTCCACCGTCGTTTGGGCCACTGCTTGCCCAAAGCACGATTTTTGGATTTGTGCTATCGGGAGCCGTTAGCATGTAAGGCTAGATTTAAGCAAAAATAACATTTTTTTTTCTTTTTTCTTGTTTTTATTTTAAAATAAATAAAACCAATTATGTCCTGGCAAGAAATATACAGCGTTCTTATTTTCTAAAGTTTCTTCCTCCTATCTCTTAGCTCTAGGTGCGATACGATGGAGCCGCCAAACTTCAAACGGCATTTCGGAGGCATACGACTGGGACAGCGCCAGCCGGCACTCACTAGGATAGTTTAAGTCCTTAGCTTAAGAGGATGCGCGGTGGGAAATCCTGGGGCGGGGTAAGATGTTGCGTATCGCAAGGGATGTTTAGGCGAGATGCCTAAAGTCTTAAAAAATGGGCCACCCTAATGTAACTTTAGCGCCCTTCCAATCACTCACACCAACCCACCCACCTGTGTGGGCATGCATGCATATTCGTGTTTTGTCAGCACACATATACATGCATGGGGGTGTGCATGTGTGGGTTCACCTCCCCTTAAAACCGGAGGATAATTTTCAGGTTCAACGGTTGTCCTCGATCGAAAAACCGTCTACTTTTCCAGAGAGAGTCGACACGACCACATCACGGCCAGCCCAGGATTTTTCGCCCGCACCAAGGTAAACTAATTGTTAATCATTATATTTTATATAAATACACGGCCACCTTTTTATAACGAGAATTCTCGTTTCTTGTTTATTTTCTATTTCGAGCACAAATTCGACCGCCGTGCTTTTGAGCCACCGCCGCTCCCAGTTAGCACCACGCTCGAATTTACAATCGTGTTCTTGACATTCTCTATAGGAACAACAGCTGAAGTTTTCCACATGGCAGGGACTAAGCCACTGCTCAAGCTTTCATTTACTTCGCTTTAAACTTACTGACAAGTTCTTCAATGTCAACTGTTCTAACTTGGAGAAATTTAAAAGCGCAATTTGGCTGATTACTTATATTAACATCTCTATTAACTACTTCAATCTTACTGCAAATATTGTTAATGTTATCTACAAAATAATTGTTGAGTTTGTTTGCAATATCGGATTCATTATGGTAAAACTGATCGTTAATTACGATCTTTTTAATTGATGAACTTTCATTCACCATACTCACTGCCTGTTTTAAATATTTCCACATTGTTATAGTACTCCCATAACGTTATATTCAAGCACTACGATTTTAAATTTAGAACTATTTTTAATTTTAAATTGAATGGTTTCATGATCGGACATTTGATGATCATCTAACTTTTCACATGTGACATTATTTTTATTCGAAAATAGTAAATCAATTTTTGTATTGGAAACCTCGGTTACACGTGTAACAAACCCAACTCTTTGATACAGAGAGTATGATTTAAAAATATCAATTAAGTGGGCGCTATAAGTTGATATCGTATTTAAATTAATATTAAAATCGCCTACAAGAATATTACTCTCAGACAGTTCACAGTTACCGATTTGCCATTTGGGGTTAGTGTGCTTCAATTTGATAAAAAATACACCAAATGTTTTTATCTATTGCTTTCTTATATTTAATACTATACTCAATAAAATCGTGAACATAAATCAGAACACCTCCAGTATGCCTACTGTGCGAATCACATCGGTTTGTGGTACATGTTTCAGCGCATAATATTATTGCTGGACTTTTAGTTTCAATTAGTTTTTCTAATTCAATTTTATTACCTAAAATACTGTTAATGTTTAAGTATACACAGGTGAGATTATTATTTCTACTTGCCCTGATATTTTGCTTGTGTGTTATGCGATTTGCCTAATTTTTGGCAGGAGTATACAACATACTATTGAGAAGCAGATAACCAATTTTCATTGAAACATCTAGTTGCAATTACGAGCAATCGCCTTTAAAAATATCAGAATTTTTATGCTGAAAAGTGGGTGGCGCCACGCCTACTTCCCCAAAATCGACAACATTTTTTCGCGGTCGAGTTTTGCTTAAAAAGCTTTTTATGTGTGCAAGATCTTATTGATATAGCTTGCATAGTTATAGAAATAACGCGTTTTACCTTTTACAATCAAATTTTTCAAAACTATGTTAAAAAACTGAGCGTGGCCCTCAAACGATTTTGGCTTTTTTACAACAAACAGTTACTTTTATGTATTCAACATTTTCGCTAAATATTGTTCTGATAAAGCAATTTTTGCCGGAGTTATGGCATACAAAGTTTTGTGAAATAATCCAATATAAAAGGGTCGAGGCCACGCTCATTTTCGAAAATTTACATTTATCGACTTTCTTTGTTCATGGACCTTTACCGATTACGCCCATTTTTTCCCGGAACATTCCTTGTACTCAAGTAAATCGGTGTGATGAATTTCGTTTCGATATCTTGAACGGTTTTTGATTTATGATTAATAATATTTACAAATTTGACTTAATCAAAAGTGGGCGGTGCCACGCCAACGTGTTTTCTGCCTTAATGTTAATGTACGCAGCAAATTTTATCCGTATAGGTGTATTATGTTCTAAATAATCACGTTTTTTGTATTTTCGAAAATATTCTATGTATGTAAAAAGTGGGCGTGGCTATCATCCGATTTCGCCCAAGGAACCAACCAAATTCCATTAAGATATCTCAAAATTTACTCAAGTTATCTTGTTAACAGACGGACGGACGGGTATGGCTTAACCAATTTCTCTCTTTCTCCTGAAAATTTTAATATATAAGTCAATATCTTATATAATAGTCGATTCCGTACTACCGTTAGGCGAGTAAAGTTAATATACCTTGTGTGCCTAGCACTACTAGGTATAATAATTAAGCGGATATAATATATGAACTTATACTGATGCGCATTAATACTTTTGACGCTTTTAGCGTATAGGAATATACATATATACAAACTTTGTAAGCAAAGGTGTCCTGTGTATCAAGATCGAAGACAGTTTTTGAAGAGAAGAAAATAGCATCCGGTGGAGCAATTAAAAGTTTATCTTCTGGTGAAATCTACTTTAATTATTCGTCGCTTTTGGTGATTATGGTGTGATATTGGCGAAATTTGTGATTTTTGAAGAAATCAAGAGGAGCTTGGCGTTTTTGTGATATTGGTGATTTTGGATCAAATTAAGGGAAGCTTGGCAGTTCAAAAATTTGGTGGCAATTAGGAGGAAGTTTATATGAGTTGGCAAATTCTAGTTGGCAGTTTGGTGATACTGGAAGACATTTATTTTGGAGATAAAGAAAAGTAAAGGGTGGAAGAACTTAAAATATCTAAGAATCTAAGAATTAAAAATGACAGGAAGAGGTAACGAGGACGTAAAAAATAAAATTAAAAAAAAACAAGTAGGGAAAGGGCTGTCTTCAACTGTGCCGAAAGCTTTATACCTTTCATGAATACGCATCAAAAAACTCTGCAAAACTGATAATTTAAAGATACATAGCCCAAACCCCATTTATCGGAACCATCGATTGTATGGGAGCTATATGTTATGTAGGTCCAATCTGGCTGATTTTCACTACATACATTACATACATAATAAGTACCAAACCTGCGAAACTTTACGTTCCTAGCTTTTTAATTGCAAAATTTATAGCGCAAAACCCATTTATCGAAACTATCGTTCTATTGCTCCGATCTTGCTGATTCCGACGAATAATTAATCTCATGCAAAATGGCGGCTCCATACCAAATTTTATCAAGATATCTCAAAAACTGAGGGACTAGTTTGCGTACAAACAGACAGACGGACATGGCTAAATCGACTCAGCTCATCGCCCTGATCATTTCGGTATACTTATTGGTGGGTCTATCTCTTCTTCTCCTCATACTTACAAACATAGGACCAAAGTTATAATACCATTTCAAGTTCATGAAAGGTATAATAAAAGGCATAAAACAAAAACGGCTTAGAAAAAAAAAATAATAAAGCTATAAGCCAACTTTTATTTTATTTTTTTTGGTATTGTTTGTTGTTGTTTTATTGAGGTTGTTCTCATGGCGCATACAATTTGTCCAAAAGACTATTCATTCACTCAGTTGCTTGAGTGGCTTAGACAATTCAGGTTACCTACATCAGGGTCGAAGGCTACTCTGGCTTCGCGAATTAATGAAGTATGTATTGCATGCGCTTCAGCAGATGACTTTTAGATTGTTACTGATGAGGTGGTAATGGTTCGAGAAGAGGAAGGTTCACATTTTGTTCTAAAGCAGAAAGTAAATAATTAAGGCAATGATTCTTATGGTGCTGCGGCAGTTGCTCTTTTATTTATTCAGAGAGAAGCTGATTTATTAAGGCGAGAGAAACAGTTATTAGGGAAAATGAGTTTTTAAAACAATTCTGTGCTGGTGGTGTCCGTAGGTATACAGGATTACCTGGTCATGTGTCAGATAATTTAAGAGGTTTGTTACCGGATTATGATGTAGATCAATGGTCGGCGTTTCATAGAACAATTGTTCATGCTCAGCTCACACAGATAGCTTTCGCTCTTTCTTTTGTGATTGATTTCAAGCTTGCCAGTATTGGCGACCAAATTATGAAAATTGGCGATGGGGACTTTTTTGGCGATTATCCAATTATGAAGCTTGAGTAAATTTTTTAGGTATAATTTTAACTCTGTTTTCATCCTGTATCTACACCTCCCCAATACATCTTACGAGAAAATTAAGTAGAAAGTAAACGAGAGTTTGGAGCAAATCACTACGCAGGATCCTTACTCGTATCATATGTTAAGAAAATTAATAGTTGCGTTCCAATTAGCTATCCAGATCTGTATTCCGATCAAGATCTCACGGAAACGATACGGATCAGTAGCAAGAGAGTTGTTTGTGTTTATATATCTATGTCATTTACATTCAAAATTTCTATCTGGATCTGGATCACTCCTGATTGGAACGCGCCTAATAAGTGCATAGGCATACATACTTATGTTGTGTATTGGCGCCAATTTTCTGGCGACTATGTCAACGAGTTGATGACTTTGGTCAAGAAGAAGGATACAAATTCCTTGATGAAAAATGTTGACAATGACTTAGCGTACTTTCTTCTTTAGGCATACTTTATTATAAAGAAAAAAGTTAATTAAAGATTTCCAAAGGTGATGTAACTGTCCTTGAAAAGAAGAAAGCTTTTGAATATATTAATACCTTTTGCAAAGACATTTATAAACGGTTGCCAACAATTTTAAAAAATAAAGATTAAAATTTTTTTCTCCAAACCGTACGTAACTGCTAAATCACCTCCAAAAATATCGGGAAAGGTATCAAAAGACGCGTTTTGACCTCAGTATCAATAATCCGAAAGCGAAAAAGAAATTTTTTTTTTTTTCAGTGAAAAGTTATTACCAAAAAACCAAAAAACTGGGCAAGTCCAATCCCAAAGGGGGGTCTGATCCATGTTATGTATGTTCAGAACGCCTTTTAAATACATACGAGCATTGAAAGAACATTTTCGTTAAGTTTTATAGCTTTCGTTTTGCTTGAAATTTTGTTGGTGACTTATTTGGCGACATGTAAGTAAAATTTGGCGATTTGGGCGGCTTTTAAGAGAGAATCTGGCAACATGTTTTAAAAAAATACTGTTAACCCTGATTGGTTTACTCGTCGCTGAGCAAGTGCCGTACTAACATCTCGTGTGGGTGTCGCTTGTTTGAGCGGCGATTAATATGTAAATGTATGTACGTAAAATTTTTTATAATATAAATGCATCTTAAAGAATGAATAAATGTATTTTAAGAAAAAAATTATGTATATTCATAGAAATTATACAGAACTATTTGATTATTGCATTTTAATTTTGCAATTTACATTAAAAAAATGCGACTGTATCATACACATGTGCTTGCTCGTTACTGTCTAACGAGCAACTAAAAGAGATCAACAGGTTCGTGCGTTCAAAGCACAATACTACCGCATTGACAATCTTGCCGACCCCTGATGTAGATACATGGGTGATGCAGATAGAGAGTGTCAAGTACACATATAGTGTTAACGAAAACACATCGAGTTTTGCTACTGTTAGGCAAGTTAAAAGGCAAAGCTCAGCAATGGCTACATCAAATCGAAATTTTGTAGTTGAAAGTTTTATGCACCTGGTGAAGGAGTGGATAAAAGTATTTGGTACTACCTATAGTAAATGGCTTTTGCTTAGGAAGTTTGAGAGACGTAAATGGAAGCAGACAGAAAGATTTGCGAAATATTATAACGATAAAATAATGTTAGCAAATCCATTGAATTTGGACGAAGAAGAGTTGAGTATCTCATATATGGGGCGTTACTGACGAACAATTACGCATTCAAGCATAATATCAATGATGTTATAATAAAGCAAATCTTTTGCAGGCATTTTCAAAGGTTAAACAACGACAAGTTATAGTAAAATCTTTGAATGCAGCTTCTACCAATAAAGCTAATATAAAATGTTACAATTGCAACTCAATGGGTCACTATGCAACAGAGTGCCGAAAGCCTATAATAGAGAAGGGAGCTTGTTATGGTTGCGGAACCAAAGCTCATCGGGTCAATGAATGTCAACATCGTAACAAGACAGTACATCATGTAAATTGAATATGTAAAATGAATATGTAAGCTCTTTTTCGTCCATTTAACAATAACCACTATAACTGGTATTTCATTATCCAATTCAGCAAATAAAATTAACCATACGTTAGCCATTTCAATAAATATTTTTCACCACATGTTAGCCAAAACAATAACCAACTGAACGAATATTTTTCACGACTGTATAGCCAAAACATAAACCATTTCAAAGCATATTTTCCACTACTTGATAGCCAAAACATTAGCAAGTTTTTAAAAGGGAAATTTTTGAAGGCTGAAAATATGAAAAACACATGTAGTTAAAATCTTCACACTGCCTGAACAAAATTAGTAGGGCTCTTGTTTATAATCGATTAGTATAATATCAACTATTGATCTGTTTGAAAATCGAATAGCAAGTTTTCGATTTCGACTAATCGAATACTGCCGGTTGATAAATAAAATTTTTAAAATAAAAGTAAAAAATAAAACTTTTTCCATAGTTGCAACGCATGTTTATGAAGGTGATGGAACTCAGTTCCATACAAAAAGAGCATCGATTGCCAATAAAAAAAAAAACTAGTCGAATGTAAACAACTATTGGACTAGTCGATTAGTGATAATCGATTGCTTTTTCAACAACTACTCCAAATCGACTATTTGATTAGTTGATTATCAACAGCTCTAAAAATTAGCTACTTTTCACACCGCTCGAGAAATTAATGAAACCAAGCTACATTTATAGTATTTAGCTACATTCCTAACCCGTACCTGCTTTGTTTTTTTTTTTAATTACTATGAATATGTATGTATGAATGTGTTCAAGAGGGCATGCACTCTGTTTATTCGTTACATAAATTTGAAAGGGGAACAAGTGTATGTGACTCGTGAAAAAATATGTAAACGAGTTGTACTTTTGAATTTAAGAAATTGAAATTGTAAAATCAGGATAAAATATTTCATTGTAGAAACAAGACGTGTCGGTATTTATATTTTCGGCATCCTATAATACCAAACTGCAAGACATTTGCTTCTGAAAAAATCAGAGGCTGAGAACCTAAATCCTTGAACATGCCCAGCTCAAGTGCCCGATAACCATTGCGTTTTTTCGTTGGCGAAAAATCCCTCCATCCACCAAAAAATAGTTTATGAGTCAATATGATATCATGATTTTGAATGATGTGTCATAATTTCAGTAAACGCCAAATGGCTAATATGGCTGCCTACGTCAATAACTGAATTTACCTTGTATTCTTATACTATGGGTTATACTAAGCGTGAGGGACGGATCCGTCTACCTAGGTGGTGGTAGACTGAAGCCAAGTCTTGAACATTTGATGGTGAGACCAGATTATCTGGCTTGGAAGGCAGCGGTGTATTGCAACAAAGGGCTATGAACGTAGCCTTAAGGGTAAGGGGATTAGAATATGCCCGAGGTAGGTATGCCGGTCGTAAGAGGCGACTAAGATCCACAAAGGGTAATGAGGTGCAGCTTGATCTACGGATTTGATACCTCTCACCTCTGATCACCAACCTTCTTTTTCCTTAAGGAAGGTGGTGACATGGCCTACAAGGTTTCATTGGTCGCACCAAATCGCTGCCACCACAGTCGGACATTTACCGCAAGGGAGTACCGGAGCGTACAGGGTTCATATCCGGCAAAGGACCGTCACTTCCGCCAACACTCCCCAAAACCTTCAGGGTGTCGTGGGTACGCCTACCTAGGATTGATTGATTATATGATTATTCTATACGAGTTCATAAATGTGGAAACGTATATGCATACCCAAATACACACCCAACATTTTTCATAGTTGATAATTATACCCATCTGTACTAGTACACAGGTTATTTTGGTTTTGTCCATATAAAGAAGGTTCGTAACAGTATAAATTAATGAAGAGATATATAGAGTTTAATGTAGCAAAGTCGTTAGAATGGACAGAGGAATCGATTAAGACATGCCAGTTTCCGTCCGTGGACACGATAATTTGAGTACTTGATATTACTTTCCGGCCAAAATAGGTTGCCATTTAAAATCGAACCATAACTACTACCCTATTTTACTATCTAAATTTCCGAAAACGTATACATACACACATATATGGGTCATCAGCCGTTAATATCTGGCTGTTTAACCGTCTAAACGATTTTGACGTTTCAACAAAGCGTGCTACCTGACTCTATTCTTTTGACAGCTGACGCCAATTAGAAACGACAAGGGATCGCATATCGTTCTCCACTTGGTCTTTCCAACCAGGCGGGGGAAACCCTCTTACTCTGCATGGCCGAGCCAACGTAGACACTGGGTTTTAATTCGTTGGACAATGTCAATGTCTGCGTAGAGCTCGAACAACTCATCATTAAATTGATTTTTGTTGGAACGATTTTCCGTCATCCATTGTCTAGTTTGGTTTCGGCGCTCTGCCATTTTCAATGCCTAGTTTCGTTCTGGTCTGTGTCTATCCGTTGCGTTGTTTTTATAGTCCGTGGGTGCTGTGGCAGGTAATGTCAATCTATGTGTTCGTGGTAGGTAACGTTAATATGCGTGTGTGTGTGCGCGGTATTGATACGTCCGAATTGTTATCTGTCGCAAGGGTTGTTTTTGTAGGTATGTAGACATACCGCTTGTTAGCTAAGCGGTAGGTTGATGTAGGTAGAAATCGGTGATTTGCAGTTTGGCTCATATTTCGTTTTTGCTTGTTCATTGTTACGTGTTTGGTTGCTGTACCTGCTGGCTTGTGCTGTTTTTTGTAAACTAGTTTTAAGGGTTTAAATATTTCGTCAAAAATAGTGTTGGTTTGTTCGTTTATGATCCTGCCGTCAAATGTTTTTAACTTGTATATCTCCATGTTCTCAAGTACATTAAGCCGCCGGCCTTTTCCTTGTACGTGAAGTATTCGACCCGTTGTTTTTATGTTAGCTGGGGTGCAGTTGTTCTCAAACATGTGGTTCGCGAAATTAGATTCTGGTATTATGGTGGGTTTTCGTGTTTTTTTGTTGTAGTCCCTGATATGCTCTCGGAATCTTGTGCTTATTTTTCTTCCTGTTTGTCCTATGTAGCTGTATTGACATTCACAAAAGTCAAAGACACAGAAGCTCATCGAGGGAATGAAATGCCGCATTATTAGGGATAACCCCACGGATAAATGCCAGACCGAAGTTAAAGAGGTTATAAAAAATGCTACCAAAATAATAGACGAGAGGATCGCATATACCCTAACACAAATGAATCCATCTGCTCCTCCACTCATTGTGTTACCTAAAATCCACAAGCAGAATACGCCGATGAGACCTATAATTAATTTTAAGTCCGCGGCGGGTTATAAACTGTCGAAACATCTAAAAATGATTTTAAAGGACACTCTGAAACTAGGGCACGAATACACAATAAGCAATACGATAGAACTACTACAAAGGCTCGAGACCGGTAAACTCACAAGGAGCAGTAAACTCGTATCCTTTGACATAAAGGACTTATACCCGTCAATACCACTAACAGATACAATGGATATAGTCAACAAAACACTACTGGACAAAACTGAAGAAAAGGTAAAAACTGCGCAAATTACCAACGCGCTAAGAACAACGCTGCGGCAAAACTATTTCCGGTTCAACTACAAAATATATAGACAGACAAACGGACTAGGAATGGGTAACCCAACATCGGCCATTCTCATGGAAACATTCATGCAAAACTTGGAAGGAAAATATATACAGGAGTTATAAACCAAGTTAGGCGTGGCATTCTACGCTAGATACGTGGATGACATCATCTGCAGCCTAAATGACGATAACGAAGAGCAAATACTAGAGTTCCTCAACCGGCAACATAGCAACATAGAGTTCACAATGGAAGTAGAAAAAAATGGAATAATGAAATACCTGGACCTAACTATAGGGATTGACAAAATAACAAATAGGTTCAACTACGGCATTTATAGAAAACCGACCTCCACGGACACCATAATACACTCTACATCAAACCATCCGCAACAGCACAAAAATGCAGCATTGAGGCACTTAGTGGATAGGCTTCAGAGAACGCCGCTCACACAGGAAGCATACTGGAGAGAGCTTAATACAATATATAACATAGCGGCAAATAATGGATACAAGAAAGCACTTGTGGATAAACTCAGAAGTAGCCATGGAACACAAAAAAGAGTAAACGTAGAGGAAAATCCAATGGTTTGGACGGCAATGACATACACTGGAAAAACGACGTACAAATTAGCAAAGTTCTTTAAAAGATATAACATCAACACAGCATTCATAACATCTAACAACGTCGGACAAAAACTAAGAACCGACACTAATTCTGATGACCCATTCAACAGACACGGAGTGTATAGGCTTACTTGTGAATGTCAATACAGCTACATAGGACAAACAGGAAGAAAAATAAGCACAAGATTCCGAGAGCATATCAGGGACTACAACAAAAAAACACGAAAACCCACCATAATACCAGAATCTAATTTCGCGAACCACATGTTTGAGAACAACTGCACCCCAGCTAACATAAAAACAACGGCTCGAATACTTCACGTATAAGGAAAAGGCCGGCGGCTTAATGTACTTGAGAACATGGAGATATACAAGTTAAAAACATTTGACGGCAGGATCATAAACGAACAAACCAACACTATCTCTGACGAAATATTTGAACCCTTAAAACTAGTTTACAAAAAACAGCACAAGCCAGCAGGTACAGCAACCAAACACGTAACAATGAACAAGCAAAAACGAAATATGAACCAAACTGCAAAAATCACCGATTTCTACCTACATCAACCTACCGCTTAGCTAACAAGCGGTATGTCTACATACCTACAAAAACAACCCTTGCGACAGATAACAATTCGGACTTATCAATACCGCGCACACACACACGCATATTAACGTTACCTACCACGAACACATAGATTGACATTACCTGCCACAGCACCCACGGACTATAAGAACAACGCAACGGATAGACACAGACCAGAACGAAACTAGGCATTAAAAATGGCAGAACGCCGAAACCGGTTTGTCACAAAACCAAACTTGACAAGGGATGACGGAAAGTCGTTCCAACAAAAATCAGCTTACTACCCTGTCGGAAGATCAACACAACAAAATAAATCACTTACCGCCTGTCAGGCTTTTAATTTAAACACGGATGGACTACTAACGAAATACGAACGGAAACTGCGAAAAATGCATACGACTAAGGCAAATATTTGGTTCAACAAGCAATGTTTAGAATTGAATGTTACACCGAAATTTGCGCGAATAAAAATAAAAACCAACACCCAAGCAAGTAGGAGAACGACCAGGAAGGCGGAAAAGGACTTTTTAAAGTTCGAATTACAAAGCCTATACGCTAAGAAAGACAAGATAAACACCGAACTACTGAGGATACATCTGCAATTGTCCGGACTCTTGCCCACGACTGCATTGATGGACTGCTTCGACCACATAGAGACGGGAATCAAACGCGAACTACAACGCAAATATGAAAAACTGAACCGAAAATTGGACCAGTTAACGGGCCGACGCGATCACAGTAACAGTCAACAAACACGTGAATTTAACAAAAGGTTCGTAAACCTAACAACAGTGGCCATTAGCAACGAAGAAGCGCAACTTCTAGGGAAGGGCCTGAAGCACAACATCGCGGATAGCAATGAAGCAAAAAGAACTGAGCAAGCGATAGTAGATGCAGAGGTTGCAATATCGCTTCTTCCATATGAGGAACAGGAGCACGCAAGGCACATGTGCAGAGAAATCATAAACAAGGAAGTAAGAGCCCAGGAAGCACAAAAAGGAAATAAGGAGCTGAAAATATTGAAAAGGCTACAACGAAAGCTAAAAAATAACAACATCGTCACAACGAAGGCAGACAAAGGAAACACAACAGTGCTAATCAGTAAGGATGAATATATAGCAAAGACAGAGAAGCTCATCGAGGGAATGAAATGCCGCATTATTAGGGATAACCCCACGGATAAATACCAGACCGAAGTTAAAGAGGTTATAAAAAATGCTACCAAAATAATAGATGAGAGGATGGCATATACCCTAACACAAATGAATCCATCTGCTCCTCCACTCATTGCGTTACCTAAAATCCACAAGCAGGATACGCCGATGAGACCTATAATTAATTTTACATCGGCCATTCTCATGGAAACATTCATGCAAAACTTGGAAGGAAAATATATACAGGAGTTATAAACCAAGTTAGGCGTGGGATTCTACGCTAGATACGTGGATGACATCATCTGCATCCTAAATGACGATAACGAAGGGCAAATACTAGAGTTCCTCAACAGGCAACATAGCAACATAGAGTTCACAATGGAAGTAGAAAAAAATGGAATAATGAACTACCTGGACCTAACTATAGGGATTGACAAAATAACAAATAGGTTCAACTACGGCATTTATAGAAAACCGACTGCCACGGACACCATAATACACTCTACATCAAACCATCCGCAACAGCACAAAAATGCAGCATTGAGGCACTTAGTGGATAGGCTTCAGAGAACGCCGCTCACACAGGAAGCATACTGGAGAGAGCTTAATACAATACATAACATAGCGGCAAATAATGGATACAAGAAAGCACTTGTGGATAAACTCAGAAGTAGCCATGGAACACAAAAAAGAGTAAACGTAGAGGAAAATCCAATGGTTTGGACGGCAATGACATACACTGGAAAAACGACGTACAAATTAGCAAAGTTCTTTAAAAGATATAACATCAACACAGCATTCAGAACATCTAACAACGTCGGACAAAAACTAAGAACCGACACTAATTCTGATGACCCATTCAACAGATTCGGAGTGTATAGGCTTACTTGTGAATGTCAATACAGCTACATAGGACAAACAGGAAGAAAAATAAGCACAAGATTCCGAGAGCATATCAGGGACTACAACAAAAAAACACGAAAACCCGCCATAATACCAGAATCTAATTTCGCGAACCACATGTTTGAGAACAACTGCACCCCAGCTAACATAAAAACAACGGCTCGAATACTTCACGTACAAGGAAAAGGCCGGCGGCAAGTTAAAAACATTTGACGGCAGGATCATAAACGAACAAACCAACACTATCTCTGACGAAATATTTGAACCCTTAAAACTAGTTTACAAAAAACAGCACAAGCAAGCAGGTACAGCAACCAAACACGTAACAATGAACAAGCAAAAACGAAATATGAACCAAACTGCAAAAATCACCGAATTCTACCTACATCAACCTACCGCTTAGCTAACAAGCGGTATGTCTACATACCTACAAAAACAACCCTTGCGACAGATAACAATTCGGACGTATCAATACCGCGCACACACACACGCATATTAACGTTACCTACCACGAACACATAGATTGACATTATCTGCCACAGCACCCACGGACTATAAAAACAACGCAACGGATAGACACAGACCAGAACGAAACTAGGCATTAAAAATGGCAGAACGCCGAAACCGGTTTGTCACAAAACCAAACTTGACAAGGGATGACGGAAAATCGTTCCAACAAAAATCAGCTTACTACCCTGTCGGAAGATCAACACAACAAAATAAATCATCATTAAATCTTCTTCGGTAAACGCCTTCGGCATCGCGTTGAGGCCCATAAATCCTCGAAGAGTTTTCTCTCGAATACTCAAAGGCCGACTCATCTGCGGTTGTCATTGTCCATGCTTCTGCTCAATATTTCAGGCCGGGTATTATGCGCGACTTTTAGAGCACGGTTTTGGTTCGTCGAGACAGGGCTTTGCTTTTCAATTGCATACTCAGTCCAAAGTAACATTTATTGGCAAGGATATTTCTTCGCTGGATTTCTAAGCTGACATTATTGTTAGTGTTTATGCTGGCTCCCAGGTAAACGAATTCCTTTACTATTTCAAACCTATAGCTGCCAACAGTGGCGTAATGACAGAAAGTACCTCGTTTTGCTCTCGTTCACCTCCAAACTTCCTTTTTTCGGTTCATTCTTCAATGTGGAGTACGCAGAACTTACGGCGCGGTTATTTGAGCTAATGATTTCAACGCCAGCGGCATACGCCGGCAATTGCACTAAATGGTTCCTGAGCGGTGAAAGCGGCTCTAAAATCTACAAAGAGGTGATGTGTGTCAATTCTTTTCAAGATTTGACGAATAGTGAAAACCTGGTCGATGGTAGATTTACTAGGTCTTAAGGCGCACTGATAAGGTGCAATCAGTTTGTCAACGGTGGGCTTCAGTCTTTCACACAATCACGCGATAATTGGCGCAGATTGTAGGATTGGGCAGAGGACACTTAGATGTCATTCGGTAGACATGCATTCCATATTCTGCATAGAAGCTGGTGCATGTTCCTTAAAAGCTCCTCGCCGCCGTACTTGAATAGTTTGGCCGGCAATCCGTCAGCGACCGCGGCTTTGTTGTTCTTAAATCGCGATATTGCTACTCGTATTTCGTTATAGTCGGGTGGGGGAACACAAATTTTATCATCTTCTTCTCTGTCTAGTTGCTCGGTTTCTCCATTTAGGAGGGTAGAGAAGTGCTCCCTCTATAACTTAAGTACTCTCAAACGTATAAAATGAGATAATTCAATAATAAAAGCGGCTATCATAATGAAATTTAGTAGTTATTTGGTAGCCGTTTATGCTAGAAAAACGAAACTGCCAGGAGCTATACAATACTTGTGATACATACACCCATAGAAAATAAGCGAAATCCCTTTTCGACCACACCTTTTTTTTCATTAAAGTTATTTGAAAAGGAGGTAGAAAGGCTGAAGATGATAATCGTCTGGTTTACGAAGTGTGCGTAGCAGGTTCGATTTCTGGATCTCGGATAAATTATTTTTATTTTATTACTTTTTTTAATTAAATATTTTTAAAAATATGGAAATACTTTTAAGCTTAAAAATGTTCTTCTTAATTTTTTTATTTTTTAACCGCATCAAACGATAACGCGATATGTACAAAAAAACAACGGTGCGGACGATGCTTAGGTGAACACAGATATGAGGAATGTAATGAAGAGGTAACTAACCCTGTCTGTGGCAATTGTGTGGACGCTAATAGAGATCTCGGCTTTAAGCTAGACACTGGGCATAGCATATTTAATAAAGAATGTCCGGTCTACCAAAGAAAACTCGCGATAGAAAAGCAGCGTGTAGGTTACTAGCAATCAAACCGAATGATAAAGAACGGAAGGCAAAATAAAAACCTAAAAGTGATTTATTTAAACGTAAACAGTTTGGTGCACAATAAACTTGAAATTGAAAGAATGGTGGAAGAACTTGACCCAAAAATTGTACTCGGCTCCTAAACGAGTCTAACAGATGAAATCAGTGATGCAGAAATAAGCTTGATATCGTTTACAACAATAAGATGTGATTCTCACAGCAGACACACAGGAGGCGTAGTGATGTACATTAGTAACTCAGTAAAATTTTGAATAGTATATAATAAAGCGATTGATGGTAATATATGGTGTATCATTGTCCAATTAAAAAATGTAGAAGTAAAGTGGCAAATAGGAGTACTATACCACTCGCCAAGTACTAGTGACTCAGATTTTGTGAACTATCTCGAAACAATAGTAGCGGAAATATGTGACACAACGTATAACAATGCAATCATTGGTGACTTTAATATCAATATGAATAGAGAATCAACATATAGTCTGAGGCTAAATGAGCTATTTAACACATTTTCCATGCATCAAAAAATTTACTTTAACAACGTGTAGCAGAAGGCTCTGAGACCAAAATCGATTTACTACATATATTCAAACGAGGAACCTACCATGTGTAAAAGGCTTGATACTTATAAAGTATCAGACCACGAGACAATTATGTTCAGTATTAATATCAAAACTGAGATCCCAAATAGAACGTTAAGAAACGTTAACTTTTCAGGAATACTGAATCAAAATCTGAATGACATAGCCACGTACATAAACGTATGCTTGTTAAATGGTATGCAACAATTAACCTGCGTTAAAGAAATTAATATTAAAATAAAAAACAAGTGGTACGATTATGAACTGATAAATTTAAATAAAAGGAAATTGTTGGCTTACAATGCTGCAATAATTAACAGAGATTGGTGTGAATACACAAACATCAAAAAAGAATACAAAAAATGATAAAAATAAAAAAAATTAAATATATGGAGCATAAAATTATAACAACCAGTGTGACAGCAAGTTAATGTGGAAGTACTTGAAGCAAACTATATGCTACCAAGATACAAAAGATAATAAACGGTGATACAGCACGAAGGTCAGCGTATTGATTATAAAGACCGTATAGCTGAGGTGTTAAATAAATTTTTTGTGGAAAGTATAGTGCAAATAAATGAAAGCATTGAGATAATTGAGAACAACGACTGTAATCACCATAGCACTAACACTTCTTTTAAATTTGCTAAAGTAAATACAGAAAATATAGAGGAAATTGTGAAAAGCTTTAGCTACAAGATTGGTGGCAAAAAACTTTTAACGGAGGGAGTTATTAAAGACACTATGCCTTACTTAGGTTATTTCTACTCACTAGTCATCAACGAGAGCTTGAAAATAGGAGAAGTGCCGGAAGAATGGAAAATAGCAACAGTAGTGCCTGTGAAAAAAGTAAAGAACACCGTTAAACGTGAAGAACTTAGACCAATAAATACTTTGCCAAATACTGAAAAAATTTTAGAAAAAGTGGTAAAAACCCAATTAATTGAATACATTGAAAGAAACAACATTTTTATTAAAGAGCAATCAGGGTTTCGTGCTAAACACTCGTGTGAAACAGCTCTTACATGGGTTATTTCTCAGTGGAAAGAAGACATGCGAAGAAAAAAGACTATATTAGTGGTTTTCATTGACTTAAAAAGAGCGTTTGAAACTATTGATCGGAACCTGATGGTAAAGAAATTGAAACGAATCGGAATTGAAGGTGTTGAGTTGAAGTGGTTCGAAAGTTTCCTAGCAATCAGAAAGCAATATACTGTTATTGATGAAGCAATTTCAGAAAGCGTGCCGATTAATATAGGACTTCCACAGGGCTCAGTCTTAGCGCCAATCCTGTTCAACGTATACGTAAATGATATTACCTCGTCAATAAAGAACTTTAAACTAAAACTGTTTGCAGATGATGCTCCGTTGACAATAAGTGAAGAAAATATAGGTGTGGCCTTTAAAAAAATGCAGAAGGACTTGAATTCTCTCTACATTTGGTTGTGTAAAAATAAGTTAATGGTAAATGTGGAAAAAACAAATTACATGGTTATATCCACATCAAATAAACTAAATTTAGAACCACATACTTTAAATATAAAAAACGAAACCATTATGGAGGTAAAGAAATGCAAATATCTCGGTGTCATAATTGACAATAAATTAAAATTCTGTGATAATGTTGACTACGTAGTCAGTAAAATCTCAAAGAAAATTGGATTTATGAAAAGATCCTGCAAATATCTAAAAAGGAAATATAAAATACTAGTATATAAATCCATTATTGAACCACATTTTATATATTGCGCCAGTGTTTTGTTTATCACATCGGACTCACAATTAAACAAGTTACAAAAAATGCAAAATAGAGCAATGAGACATATACGAGTACTCAACGCGCGGTATGACACAAGCATTTCATCAATGCTAAACACTCTTAAATGGCTGAACGTAAAACAACTAATATCCTTTCACACAATGAAATTTATATACAACATTAAGACAGGAGCACTTCCGGACTATCTAAGAGAGAACTTAAGCTACAGCAGTGATACACACACCTATCCTACTAAAGATAGACACAATTTCGCATTACCACGTTGCCAGACAGAAAATGCAAAGCTAGATCTGTATTATAAAGGCTTGAAAATGTATAATGAGCTACCTGTAGCTATTAAAACATGCAATAATTTGAAGAAATTTAAAAACCTATTATTTAATTATTGTAAAACACATATTTAATACGAATTATATAAAATTAAAAGGATTATAGGCCATATGGCTGTGAATAAATAAATAAATAAATAAATTAGCATTTTTATTGTTTTTAGTGACAAAAGTTGGTGAATAAGCTGTTAAAATTATGCATTACCTAAGTTACAGTCAGCGAATGCGGTTAAAAAAGTTAGTGAATCGCACTACTAATGATCTTATTCATGGATTTTTTTTTTAATTTTGGAAAATGGGATTGCGGCATATGAATGAACAAATATCAAATTTCTATCAAATGCTAGAATGTGGTATTTACAATGACCCGATGATCTTATTCGTTATTTTTTTTTATCTTCGAAAACGGCACCGCCCAATAAATGAACACATTAACTGTTAAGAAATTCAGAACCGTAAATTGTTGTTGAAAGTGTAAATAAGTAAAATCGTCAGCCGGCCATGCCCACTTTTTCATAAAAATTGGCTGATATTGACGACTGGCGCCCTATTATTTTATATATTGTGACGAATTCGATGATTCCTTGATTATTAGTCCTGGGTTCGATCACTATAAAGTCAAAAAAACACACGCACAGATATTGTTACTAATAGCTAGTTTTATTTACTACTAATAAACGCAATACAAATTTAAGAGTTTGGTAACCTCACAGTAGTTCACTGTTCAACGCTTGAAAAAAACTGATCAACCTGCCTTGCTTGGTCACTGCGTTATATAGTCCGACAGGGTGCTTGCCTACGAACCGAGAACTTTCTTGGTTGTTCGCTCTTCGTGTTCTCGAAGGGTCGGTGTTATTTATTGACTCTTTGTCTTGTATTCGCAAACATTCGCACCATCTCTCTTCCTCTTCCTAGGTACACGCTTGCATGCATAAGAGTAGCCATCGTCATCTCTGTTGTGTTTAACTAGAGGTGGGAGTGTTATTGAGTTAGGGATGGTACATGCTTGAGAATAATCGCCACAATATATTATGACAGCTGAAATATGTTCCGAAAGATATAGCCGCAGGTTTTCGCATTCTGTTGGTTTTGTGGAGTCATAAAATATACTTCCCTACATTTAAAAAATTTCACTCTCTCCATCGCGCTTTTTTCATGTATCACTATATCTTCCTCTTTTTCCTCTTTTACTCTTTCCACCACCCCTAAATCCCCTTCTTATGATTTATCCTCTTCATTTTCCGCTAACACCTCCTTTATATCTCCCCTTGACAAAGGACACATACCTCCAAATATCAATAATTTAAACCAAATACATTCAGAAATGACGAATTTTACTTTTATATAGCATGGGGGCGTGGCCCCGAACACTTTTACAGAATTATGTATAGCCTATGCTGTAACCAGTGAATCCGAAAATGTACTCTGAAGATTTGTTGAAGGTCCGTTAAGTATCTACTTCGGACGCCTATAAAAGACACATTAATTTTTATTTATAGGATCTGCCCACATGGTAGTAGAAAAAGATTAAAACCTCTATAGGTCATAACTCCACAACAATTTACCACGACCACTTTTATACAGCTGGGTATTTAATGTTCGGTTCCAGCCGAACTTAGACTTCCTTCCTTGTTATGGCATTGTTGAGAGATGCACAAGGTTTGATATCAAATCCAATTACCGAAAGATAGTGCATATATTATGTATATGCACGCCGCTCACAAAAAGGTGCCTTTGTTCTGCACACTGTTCTTGCAAAATAAAACACCGCACTTGTATTCTGTATTAAAGGGAAATGGTTACTGAAAACCTGTAAGGCTAATGCAGCAACGCCAGGCCGTTTCTTTTATGTATTTCTAAAAAACCTGATCTGAGTTACATTCCAATAACGGAACATTTTCATACATTTCAAAGTACATAATAAAATTTGAGAGTGTTTCAGTTGTTCGCTATATACATACATATGTAAGATGTTTCTAATAATGGTATACTAAGAGAAGAGTACTAAATAATGGTGATGCCAAACTAGGTAATGGTTTTCCAAACTGGTACTTAATTTTCAACATTCCGCCCGCCAGCGCCACAGTCGTGGCGATGCTCATGATTACTGGGTATTGGTAATACCGCTAACTTGGATATAGGTCGAGTCAATTTGGTGTTAGCAGTCTTGATAGTTACTATCCGTGTAAGGTTGTCCTTGCTGGGATGAAGATGTACAACTTTAGCTAGTGGCCACTTGCATGGCGGTAATCGCTCATCAGTCAAGAGCACTATTGAACCGATTTTTATGTCGTTATTTGCGTGATACCATTTCGCGATAGACTGCAGGCGATGTAAGTAATGGGTGGACCACTGAGACCAGAATTGTTGCATCTTTTGTTGAATAAGTTGCCATCGTTTTAGTCTGGATAGCGATTGTTCGATCAGAGACGGTTCTGGTAAAGTGTTTAGGGCAGTGCCTATGAGGAAGTGGCCTGGTGTAAGTACGGCCAGGTCCTCAGGATCCTCACTTAAAGCTTCGATTGGTCTCGAGTTCAAAATAGCTTCGATCTGAGTAAGCAGGGTACAAAGCTCTTCGTATGTAAGCAATGTCTCGCCAATAGTCCGATTGAGGTGGAACTTCATTAGCTTAACCACAGCTTCCCACTTCCCTCCCATATGAGGGGCTGCTGGAGGGTTGAAACACCATTGAGATAAGTCTTTGGAGAGAATGTTTTGAATCTGTTGATGTTCCGTTGTACCTTCAGTGAATAAACGTTTAAGCTCTATGCTTGCGCCGACAAAGTTTGTGCCGCAATCGGAGTACACCTTGCTTGGTATGCCGCGTCGTGATGAAAATCGTCGAAATGCTGCTATAAAACCGTCAGATGTATAATCGGTGACCGCCTCAAGGTGTACAGCCGAAGTACTAAAGCACACAAATACGCATATCCAACTTTTATACGCCCTTGAACCCCTGCCCTTCCAGCTTTTTACATTGAATGGGCCGGCATAGTCTATGCCAGTATTCGTGAACGGGCGTGAAGGTGTTACTCTTGAAAGAGGTAGTTGGCCCATCAATTGTTGAGCGCCCTTTGTCGAGCACACACCACACAACGTAGCACATGAGATTTTACGGGTGCCCGTCCCCCAATAATCCAGTATTGTTGTCTTATATGTGCTAAAGTGAGCTGAGTCCCACCATGGAGAGTTTGTTGGTGAGAATGACTTATGATTAGGGAAGACAGTGCTGAGTGGCGCGGCAGAATTGCAGGATGTCTCTCACAGTAGCTTAGGGAGGAGTTGTTCAAGCGACCTCCAACCCTGATGATGCCGTCATCATCTATAAATGCTGTAAGTCGATTAAACGGGTGATTTCCGCTAAGTTTTGATCCACTTCTTAGAATTTTTAACTCTGATGAGAAAAACACTGCTTGAGTTGCTCGTATCCAGAATAGTTTTGCGTGGTTCAGATCCGTCGTGGTTGTGTTGATTACTGGGTAGTTCTCAAGCTTGGCTTTTAACCGACGATATATTCTGAAAGAAAGAGCAGTGATGCGTAACAATTTATTAAATATTTATTAAGGAATACCTATAAATTAAATCCCAATGATAGTCTCTCTTCGGTGTGACAGCTATAAGTGACACTACAGGTCGAGCCTCCAGATCACTATCTTGATCTGCTTCCGTTGCTTGAGGAGGCCAAGAACACATTTCCTCATTTAACCATGTTGGGCCTGTCCACCAGATGGGATGATTTATTAATTGTGTAGTGGGGATCCCCCGAGAAGCGCAGTCCGCAGGATTTTGTGACCCAGGAACATATTTCCACTGGGCGTTTGGTAAAAGATTTTGAATTTGATCGACTCTGTTTCTAACAAAGTCTTTCCACCGTGAAGAATGAGCTTTGACCCAGGTAAGAGCAACTTTCGAGTCCGTCCACAAATGAATGCTTTCTATGTCCGCTTGAACTGTGTCTTGTACATATTTTGTGAGTTTTGTGAGTATCAGCGCTGCTGTAAGTTCCAACCTTGGGATGGTTAGCCGTTTTAATGGTGATACCTTGGTTTTTGCGCAAATTAGTGACGTCACTTTGCCTGTGAACGGTGAGTTGACGGTTATATAGACTACCGCCGCCATTGCCAGTTGAGAAGCGTCAGAGAATCCATGAATGGTGATTTTTGAGTTGGCATATGTGTAAAGCCACCGTGGAATAGAAATGCTGGCCAGACTGTTGAGTTCTTCTCTGATTAACGACCACCTTGACAAGAGTTGAGATGGCAAAGTATCATCCCAACCTATCTTATGCAGCCATAACTCCTGTAGAAACATTTTTGCCTTGATAATTACCGGTGAGATGAAGCCGAGTGGGTCGAATATCTGAGCCACTTCAGATAATATATGCCGTTTCGTTGTGGATTTTACCCGAGATGATGCTTGACATGTGAATTGGAACCGGTCACCTTGTGGCAGCCACATCATTCCCAGCATTTTTGTGGCAGAATCATCTAGTGTGACTGGTGTAGATATATCTTCGCTTGAGCGTATGTTATTTATTAATGCAATATTGTTAGAATGCCACTTTGCAAGTGGGAATCCGCCCGCATCGCATAATTCTTTCAACTGTACCGCCTTTTCCTGTAGCTCTGAGATTGTATCTGCGCCACCAAAAATATCATCAACATACCGCCCTTTAATCAATGATGGCACCGCCAATGGAAATTTATGCCCCTCATCTTCAACGAGCTGTAAAAGGGCTCGTACTGCCAAATACGGTGCTGCCTTGGTACCATAAGTTACTGTGGAGAGTTGATAAGGCACCTCCACTTGATCTTCGTTCAGCCATAAGATTCGTTGAAGACTCCAGTCATCTGGATGAACTTTGATCTGCCGATACATTTTGGTGATGTTCGTTGCAAAAATATAGCGATGTTGCCACACCCATATGAGAACGTCCGTGATATTGAGCAGTAGGTTTGGGCCCGTATACATGATATCGTTGAGTGACAGCCCAGATGTGGTTGGGCTGGAACCGTTGAACACAACCCTCAACTTGGTAGTTGTACTCTCTGGTTTCATTACACCGTGGTGAGGTAAATAGTAATGCGGAAGTCCAGTTATTGTGTGATGTGTTGATTTCACCATGTGGCCGAGGTGCTCATATTCGCTCATGAAACTAGTGTAAAGTCGAGAATATTCTTCGTCTGTTTTTAAAGTTCTCACGATCCGCCGTAAGCACTGCTGGGCAATGTGACGGGATTCTCCCAGATGTGTAGATGGCATTTTCAGTGGCAATCTTACTACATATCTACCTTGCCCATCTCTGGAATGAGTTTTTCTGAAATGTGCTTCACATTCGTCTTCTTCTGGTGTTGTTGATTGAGGGACGTCGGATGGTACTTCTTCCTGCATCCAAAACTTTGTAATTAGTGTTTGAAGATCCTCATCCTGGGCCCTTGTTTCTACTTGATGAACTCTGAATGTTTTGGAGTGAGTAGAAGAAACAGGGCCTAACACCAACCATCCAAAGATAGACAGTTGAGCCACTGGAGACGTTGCAGAATGCCGAATAATGTTGGGCTTGATTATATGACCATAGTAATCAGCTCCGATTATGATATCAATAGCTCTAGATACCCTGAAGTCAGGATCGGCTAACTGTAGGTTGTCGATATGGCTCCAGTGGTGGTGAGACAGAGACACATCTGCTGGAGGTAAACGGCTTGATAACGTTTGTATGATATGGGCTTCTATCTCGACGTCGGTACGTTCATAAAATGACGATAGGATGAGTGAAATACGACCTTTCGTTTGTAGGGCCCTTTGCCCTCCAATGCCTACAATTTTAACACATGAACGTTGTCTTTGAAGGTGCAGCTGAGTGACCATTCCATCCCTGATAAACGATAACTGGGATCCAGTATCAATGAGTAACCGAGCTGTAGTATTTGCTACTGACGTTCTCACTACAGCTAGAGCAGTGGCGAGCAATGTAAACTGATCTGATAAATTACCAGACTGTAACTGCGAAGGGGTTGTGGTCTGCGCCGTTGAGGCACTATGGTGCACGTCTAGTCATTGTGACGACTGGCCGGATGTGGATGTTGAACCTGGTATGGGGCGTGATGGGTCATGCAACATGGTATGATGCTTGCCGTTGCACCCTTTGCAGAGGTATGCTGATCTACATGAGCGAGCCGCATGCGGCCCAAGACAATTAAAACATAATGACTTGGCAATAACTATTTGCTTGCGTGCCGCCTTATCTAGAGCTCGAAATTTAGGGCACGTAACAATAAAATGATTCTCCTTACACATATCACAAGCCCGTTGTTGCTTTTGTTGAGAACTCTGTAGTGTTACTTGATGAGTTGCTGCTGTTGACTTTGACTTTGTTAAAGCTGTTGGTTTGGAAGATGACGAGGAAGCTTCGACACGCTCAAGTGTTCGTACTCTCGATGTAAGGTATGTCTCGATATCCTTTAAGCCCGGATAATTTGTTGTGGAACCAAGTGAGCTTTCCCAGCTCTCTCGAGATGATCTATCAAGATTGCGTTGTACTTTATCAACGAGGAAGCACTCCCACAATTTTTGTCCGGCCCCAAAAAGTTGCAGAGCCTTTGTTACTTCAGTGATCGTGGTAAGAATTTTGTTGAGAGAAGCCGCATGTTTTGGAAGAGCCGGCTGCATGTTGTTCAGCATATCCAAATATTCTTGAATTATGTGTCGTTTGTTTTCGAAACGGTTTGTGAGCAATTCCCATGCTACAGCCATTGACTCATCCGTGAAGGGTAAAGATGCGATAAGCTGAGATGCTGATCCCGTGCAACAACTTCTAAGATAGTGAAACTTATCCTGCTCCCTTAAACGCGCATCGGTCTTAAACAAGCTTTCAAAGTGACCTTTAAACTCTGGCCATTTTGCATATTCTCCATTGAATTTTTGTAGCTCAATTTCAGGAAGTTTTGTGTACCTAGTGTCACTTTGAATAACTCGCGAGGTCAAATATGACGAATTTATTGTTGGCGTGAGAATTTCCCGCAGGCGCCCCAATTTAAGTTTAGCTGTCATGTAAGACTTGCACTCCGATGACTGATAAGATTTAGCGAAGTATTCATGATTAGCCATACTACGTGGCCAAGTAACCTCAGCTATCGCGTGATCTTTCAAAAATGTTTTGTGTAGTTCTTCCAATTGTGTGGCCCAAACTTGCACATCACTCAAGGTGACACCATCAACATCATTTGGAATTTGTTCTATTAAGTCGCTCATGGAATCAAGCCTTGACTTCTGTGATGCAACTTTAAACAGGAGTTCTGACGGCAATTGATTAACTGGTGAAGTTGACCTTGTAATGACACCGCCTTGAGCGTTGGAAATTGTTATGGCCGGGGTACGAGTCGGCTTCTGTGAAGTTACAGACTTTCCCTTAGTGCTTTCAATCGAATCGTCCTCGTGGTCACTCATGTTGAAAACCGTATGTGATTACCCAATGAAGTTAGTGGACTGTAAATAAATCGAGCCGCTAATCCGGCTCGAAGGACCAGAAAATGTTGAGAGATGCACAAGGTTTGATATCAAATCCAATTACCGAAAGATAGTGCAAATATTATGTATATGCACGACGCTCACAAAAAGGTGCCTTTGTTCTGCACACTGTTCTTGCAAAATAAAACACCGCACTTGTATTCTGTATTAAAGGGAAATGGTTACTGAAAACCTGTAAGGCTAATGCAGCAACGCCAGGCCGTTTCTTTTATGTATTTCTAAAAAACCTGATCTGAGTTACATTCCAATAACGGAACATTTTCATACATTTCAAAGTACATAATAAAATTTGAGAGTGTTTCAGTTGTTCGCTATATACATACATATGTAAGATGTTTCTAATAATGGTATACTAAGAGAAGAGTACTAAATAATGGTGATGCCAAACTAGGTAATGGTTTTCCAAACTGGTACTTAATTTTCAACAGGCATAAATGCAGTATAGCTCCAACTTCCAAGTTAAATAAAAAAGTATGGGGATCTATAGATATTATTAACAAAACAACGGCTCGAATACTTCACGTACAAGGAAAAGGTCGGGGGCTCAATGTACTTGAGACCATGGAGATATACAAGTTAAAAACATTTGATGGCAGGATCATAAACGAACAAACCAACACTATCTCTGACCAAATATTTGAACCCTTAAAACTAGTTTACAAAAAACAGCACAAGCCAGCAGGTACAGCAACCAAACACGTAATAATGAACAAACAAAAACGAAATAAGAACCAAACGGCAAAAATCACCGATTTCTACCTACCCCAACCTACCGCTTAGCTAACAAGCGGTATGTCTACATACCTACAAAAACAACCCTTGGGACAGGTAACAATTCCGCGCACACACACGCATATTAACGTTACCTACGCCGGACACATAGATTGACATTACCTGCCACAACACCTATGGACTATAAAAACAACGCAACGCATAGACGCAGACCAGAACGAAACTAGGCATTGAAAATGGCAAAACGCCGAAACCGGTTTGTCACAAAACCAAACTTGACAAGGGATGACGGAAAATCGTTCCAACAAAAATCAGTACGAAGATGTACGAAGTTTATGGCATTCCGTTCTGTAAAATATTGTTCTGCACCTTGAATGCATATGGTTTTCAAACCTTTCAAATGCGACGCAACAGTACTAGAGGTTATCCAACGCGACCAATATGAACTTAAATAGGGAGAGGCATATCCCATACTAACCAAATTGCATAAAATCTTCATATTGTGCAAATCTTCGTAACCGTTCGACAAAAGTGCATTCTTAAAATATTATAACATAGCAAATTTTCCAACATCTTCGTGGTATGAAAAGATATTTTACGTCAGTGACGGCATTGTGAGACTCAAAGCCAAAATTATAAAATTATAAATTTTAATGCCTATCAGCCACTTTCACAAAATAAATTTTAGTCAAAAATATTTTGTTTCGCTATCATATTTCATTTAAATTTCTTTCGTGAAACCGGCTGTAAGTATGATACAAGGCGAATTTATAAAGTTGGCATCTTCCAATCATATGATTGCTTGTTCTTCCTGGCGAAATTTGCCTTACGCACTGGGGATGTCAAATTTGTTTTATTGTTTGTTTACATATGTCTATTTACAAAAATTTATATTGTTGTGGTTCAAAGTAAACACATTGTTCGGTAATTATTTCCTTTAGAAGGCAACTCCTTAAACACGTCCAAAAATGCCGGGATATCAAACAACGCGTTTTGACCTCGGTATCAACAATCCGAAAGCGGATATTCGATTTTTTGTTTCAGTGAAAAGTTATTCGTGAAAAAAACAAAAAAAATCCAGGTCCGATCCCAAATAGGAGGCGTGATTCAAGGAATCGAAAATCCGCTTTCGGATTGTTGATACCGAGGACAAAACGCGTCGTCTGATACCTCTCCCGACATTTTTGGATGTGTTTTACCAGTTGTCTCCTAAAGGAAAGAAGTACCCATAGTTCTAATCAGTGAAAACTATTAAAATAGTGATCTTACAGTTTAAAAGGACTTAAAGTCATTAATCAGTGTGGAAGTGCGTTTTTATTAATACAAAAAGATGGAAAAGTGTGCGTTGTGCCATAAAATTGTAAAAAGTGGAGACGGCCCATTTTTTTCACGTTCCAAGCGACCATGATGCACGCTTGGAGTGGTCCAGGTTGTGCAGAATTCAATTGCGAGCATCAGACTTGGTTTGCGGTGACCATTTCGAAAAAAATGAAATTGTCCGTTCAGGAAAAGGAAGTTTGCTTCTGGCGAAAGGTATGCCCAATCCTGCCACCACGGCTGTTCCAAATAGTGTTCAGATTATTTTGGAACAACAAAGATAATGCATTACTGTCATTTGTTTATTATATCCAATTAAATCATAGACATCTTTCAGAACAACATCGCGAATGGAAAAAGTACCAAATCTATGGGAAGTGGTGTCTGCCAATAAACCATTTCAACCAGCAAATTTATCGATGCCGGTGACGACAAATATTGCAACGTCTTCAGCAGAGCGAGCGATATCTGGAAAACCCCGAAGTCAGGTGAAAGATTGCCAAACACAAAGCGAGTAAGTTATCTAAAGCGTTCAATATAAATTCGTTATTGCTTTTATTTTCTATCTTATATTTAGCTTAAAGCTTTTGGGTGACGGAGCTGCTCTAGAAGTATATAACCTCAGGAAGGAGGTAAAACGTTTGAGAACCGAAAATCGAGAAGTGAAATTGGTAGAGGCTAACGCCACACTACACAATTTTCGCAAAATTTTCACGGAGGGGCAGATGCGACGAATGGTACTACCAGGCAAGTACACAATATCATTCCTAAATTGCACGTAGCTAATTTTTTTTTCATCCCAAAGATCGTAGGGTGAATTGGTCCTGGGTGGACATATCGAATGCTATATGCATACACGCGGCAGGTCCAAGAGCGTACCATCACCTTTATGATAGAGGATTTCCGCTTCCCCATGTGTCGACACTACAACGTTGGTAACGTAAAACCGACGTAAGTGAGGGTATCCTGGCTGCATCAATCACGTGTATGGAACACATGGCTGACCTTTCGAATGATGACAAAATATGTGTTCGTGCTTTCGATGAAATGAAAGTAGCTGAAACATACGAGTACGATGAGCCAGGAGTTTTCGTTCGAAAGCCCTCTAACTATGTGCAGGTAGTGATGGCACGTGGGTTACGGAAATCATGGAAACAACCCATATTCTATAATTATGACTGTCAAATGACGAGCGAAATATTGCTTTCAATAATTTCGGCTTTAAAAAAGGTTGGGTTTCCAGTATTAGCTGTTGTTGCGACATGGGTTCCACCAACCGTAAGCTGTGGGAGAACTCAATGTAACAATAGATAGAATAAGGAGTTAGATACCATGACTAGATTTAATATAATTTTTTACGATGCATACCTTTTTTAGATAAGCCTTGGTTTTTAGTACCAACAGATGAGAATGCTAAAGTGTTTGCATTCGCTGATGCACCTCATTTGTTGAAGCTAGTTATAAATCATTTTCTGGACAGCGGAATTTTGTGGAATGGTCAGCTTCTGACTTCAAGGACCATTTGTGACGTATTGAATCACACAAAGCAATCAGACTTCCATTGCATATAAAATTAGCCACGAACACCTTTCTGTCAAGGGAGCAGGTAAGTTAACGATGCTATAATAAACTTTTGTTGCATAACCAAATCAAATCAAATTTATTATGAGTCACCCTAGCACAACAATTTTGGAAAAAATTATTAACAGTGCCAGTCACGTATGATACAATTAGAATTAAAGCTAAATGTTCTAAGAGTTCTAACATATAACATAAAGAGGGGAAGAAAAAAAAAGAAAAAAGATAAATAAATAAAAGAGGAAAGCAGGAAAGATAGGTGGAAAAGGAAATTACAATAGTTGAATAACTTAATGACTATAATAAGGAAATGAGGAAATGCATATACAACAGAGCTGGAATAATTAGCGATTATTGTAATAATTGGTAACTTCTTTTCTAAAAAGCAGTGGATTTGTAAGAAGCCTTAATCTGGATGGTAGTGAGTTCCAAAGACGAACCGCATTAATGAAAAATTGACGCTCGGATGTCAGAGTTCTGTGTTTAGTGTAAACAAGCAATGTAGACCTTGAAGACTGTAGAAACTGAAGCCTTTGATATAAATAGTTCGGTTCCTTTATATGAATTATTTTGTGTATGAACAGCAGAGTTCTGACTTTTAACAAATTGTCGAAAGAAATGTTTAACAATTTTTCAGCATACGCAGACACATGGTCAGATCGGTGTAGCCCAAATACATATCTGGCAATGTTGGTGTAAATAACATTAAGCTTGTTTCTACATAAACAACTAGCATAAATCTCACAACCATACAGTAGCGTGGATATCAAGTACGCTTTAGCAAGAAAAAGTCTGATGTGTAAAGGAGTGAAATACTGAGCTAGCCATAGTGTGCGGAGCATTCCATACACTTTGCCAATTGCACTAAAAATGTGATTATTCCATGTCAGAGTTTTGTTGAATACTAAACCGAGATTTTTCGCAGTATCAACATATTGTATAACAGAACCGCCCAGCATCACTTTATCCAGGTCTTGTGTATTGAAGGATTTTCTGGGAATGACAATACATTTAGATTTTCCAGGATTAATTGATAAACCATTTGCAGATGCCCATGCACCTACTCGCATCAGGTCGGAATTGAGTTCATTTAGACACGTACGAATACGATCAGGTGGACAGGACATATACAATTGGACATCGTCAGCATAAATATGCACCGTGCAATGTTGTAGGGTATTAGGTAAGTCATTAACATATAGTACAAACAACAAAGGGCCTAGGATTGAACCTTGTGGAACACCCCTGAGCACAGGTACGAAATTAGACGTTTTGCCTCCAGCACATACAGCCTGCGATCTGTCAAGTAAGTAAGACCTAATTAAAGCAACGGCATGACAGGATAAATTAAACAGGTTTTTCAGCTTGCAACATAAAAGCTCATGATCAACCGAGTCAAATGCCTTGGAATGGTCGAGAAGAGTACGAAAAGCTAGACTATTACCATCAATTTCCATCCGAATGCTTTCGATTACTTCCAAAAGTGCCGAAATGCAACTTCGTTTCGGTCTGAAACCAGACTGATGGTCCGTGAGAAGTCGGTTTGCATGAACATATGACATAATCTGTTTATGCATGATACGCTCCATAACTTTTGATAGAAAAGGCAAGATAGCAATGGGTCTGAATTCAGTATTTTTCTTATGCACAGGAATAATCTTAGCGACTTTCCAGCATGTCGGAAAACACAGGTCGTTAGAATAGAGTTTACTAGGTAGGTCACGTGAGACAAAATCTTTGGCAGGATAATTTTAAGAAACTTGGCACTGGTTCCATCTAAACCAATAGCGTTGGACTTGACAGAAAGGATGGCTTCGACTACGTCACAGTCATCAACACCCACATATTCAAGAGGACTGATGCCATCATTTACAAGGTCAGAATAACTATAGAGACGTACAGGAGGATTAGATACAGGCAAGGAAACAAAATTTACGTTCATTTCATCTAAATTAGAGAAAAGAGGATCTCTTTCCTTAGGTTTTCCTACGCCAATTGTCCTTATAGTATTCCAAGTTTGGCGCGAGTTCATAGCAAGGCTAAACTTCTCATTGTAAAATAAAGTTTTCGCTCTTTTAATTGCCTTCGTTACAGTGATTCGGGCCGACTTAAATTGTTTTAATGTTTCAGCAGTGCGATACCTCTTCCAACGCGTATAAGCTTTATTGCGCATATAAATTAAATGTTTAAGATTGGCAGTGAACCAGGGCCTACTGCACCGATTAACTATTTTCGTTTTTAAAGGGACATAGCAATCAAAGAGCCAGCTAATTTTATCTTGTAGAAAGCATGTTTGTTCTTCAACAGAAACGAAATTCCGGATGAGGCTCCACTCCACCGACTCTAACGCAGCTGACAGCGACTCATAATTAATTTTATTAAAGTCACGATAGGTCACGGGGCCAGGTGGTCCTATTGCCCGGAAGTCATATATCATGAAAATTAAGTCGTGCTTCGAGAAACCAGAAGCAGATAATTGGTTGTAGTGGAGGGATTTTTGGAGGTCGCTTACAAAGTAAAGATCAAGGAGAGTGCTGCTAGTACGAGTGAAATGCGTAGGCGAGGAGGCGTTCACAGGATAGAGTCCAAGTGATTCCATACTTAGTTTTAACCCGGTGTCTACAAGCAAATTGCTGTTGAAATCACCGGCAATTATAATATTAGTGTAGCTGCAAAGGAGTGGCTGAATGAATTCAGTGAAATCCGAGAAGTTCACTTGACGATTGGGGCGATATACACATCCAATAAGAAGCTTATTAGGGTCTGAAAGTATCTCAATAAACACATATTCAATCGAACCACCCCCTCCAGAAATACAACGTAGTCTACAGGACAAGCTATCTTTTACATAAACCGCAACACCACCACCATGACCCTCGCGATCAGCTCTGAACAATTGGCAACCACTTACTTTCAACAGACCGTTACTATGGCGAGACGTAACCCAAGTTTCGGATACCCAAAAAACGTCAATTGAAGAATTTTCAAAAAAGTATCTAAATTCATCAATCTTTTTATATAAACTCTGGGCATTTATATGAATTATTTTGAGCCCCATTGCCTGCTTACCAAGAACACGCAACATAGTATACGTAGAGTCTTTGGAACTCATAACGTTAAAATTTGACATAGCCATTAAAAGGACTTAAAAACAGTAACGTTGAATTCACACTGCTAGAAAACACTGACAATATTAAATATTTACTTAAGGAGTAACCTATTGAAATAAAGTACATGAGTAGATAAGAACGGAACATAGACGAAAAGAAGTATATGCATAGATGGTTTAGAAGTTATTGTTCATTCGGAGCAACCCGATGGTCGTCACAAGTGTTCTCTTCTTCACGACAGGATCGGCCGCTTTCTGGATTGAAGTTTTCAAGCTCTTTAAGCATATCCAGGGAGTTGATTGGACGTGGTTCGTGATTTTTGCTGAGTTTTATGTAGACCAGGCCCCTTCTAGTAAACACAGAGCAAACCTTTTTCCGTTTTTTGAGACTAATAGCTGCTTTGAAAATTTGGTGATTCGATTTTGTCAAAGTCTCGTTTATGTAGATGCGAGCTTCTGAGTTAACTCCCACATGCGTAAGACATAACCCGTCAGCTTTGTTAAGACGCCGATAATCAGCTACTACTTTAAGTAAAAGGTTCCTCTCTCTTGGCGATTGAAATTGAATTATGACAGCAGGGTCAACTTGGGTTCCAGGAAGATTTCTCGATCGAAATATGGCTTTGAGCACGGGTGGTTGAAGGTTTAGAGCAAAACAGAGATGGTTGTGTAGATTTTGTAAGTTTTCGGATTCAACAACAGGAATTCCGTGAACTCTAACTTCACAAGCGGTTGCACGATTTTCCTGCCTGGAAACATACGTTTTGAGCAAATCAACCTCGGCTTCAAGAGCTGAAACCCTCTCTGATGCAGTCTCCAAGCGAGTAACCCGTTCGTTCAAGTCAGACAAATCACGCCGAAGACTATCAAACTTCTCTTCGAATTTGCTGCTAAAAACCTCCAAAATCCTGGTTTCCGACTCAAGAATTTGTTTTGCTACCAATTCCATGATCCTGTTTTCTGACTCTAAAAATTGTTGCGCAATTTGTTTCGCAACCAACTCATTATTTTTAGATAAGCGTAGCTCCATAGTGCGTATAATGGTTGACGATGATTCGCTTATACGAGGGGTTTTAGGCTCCACGTCAGAGCTCATAGCCTAACCGCGACGTTTACCAGCACCAGCAGACATTTTGGGGCTTATGAAATTGTTTTTAAGAAATTCGGAAAAAGGTAGGTGGCAGCCCTATAATTGCAGTTTAATTGTAATCTTTGAGAAACTTTGCACAAGTGTCGCCGATGGCAGCTATCCAGGACTCAAACCAGTATTAGTAAACAGTGACACACAGATGTCGCTAAGTGCAGAGATCTGTGGCAACCCCGTCTCCAGCTGACAGCAACTTACCCGCAGAGCGGCGCGACGATCGACTTAAAAATACAACTCAGCCTCGTCGTCGACAGCGAAAGCAGAGGCTTTTGCCAAGAACCGTTTTTTAACGCGACTTTGTCTAGCGGAAAATAAAATCAGACTTTTCCTTATATATATATCTGTTTTTGGGCGAACTACCGTTCGCAAGTGAATTATACAATAAAGTCAGTAGAACTTAATAGCGGTGTTTGAATGTTGTGGGGGTTAGCGACAATAGCTACAATTGGTGACCCCGACGTGATTTTTAAATCCTTGCATAGAGAACTCCACATTTTCCACCGCGCATATACACATGCATATTCATTTGCAATAATATGCCATTAGACCGTTCCCCAAATCGCACCGCTCCAAATCAATCGGCGCCGACACAGTTGGTGCAGCAGCAAGCCGAACCGCAACAGGTACAGCAAACGCAAATGACATCGGCCGAGCAGCCACCTGTCCAACAATTTCCACTAGATAGCAACGGAAACGCTCCGCAGAACAATTTCAACAGCTATTATTCTCTTCCTTTCAATGGTAATAACGACGCTCACATCATGGCAATCACACAGCTGAAGCTTCCTGAGTTTTGGGTCACCGATCCCGAAATTTGGTTCATCCATATCGAAGCGCAGTTTGCCACTCGGAACATCAGGAATGACAACAGCATGTACCAGGCAGTTGTTGGTGCCCTGAAGCCTGAGGTACTACGAGAAGTGTCTGACATACTTAGGGCACCGCCAACACAAGATAAGTATACTTATTTGAAAACAAATTTGATAAAACGTTTCACCGATTCAGTTGACCGACAGCTATTTAAATTGTTGACAGAGCTTGAACTCGGGAATAGGAAGCCTAGCCAACTGCTAAGGGAGATGAGGTCCCTCGCTGGAAACAGGGCATCGGAAGAGCTGATACGCAGTAGATGGTTGGCCCTTCTACCCGACATTGTATGCAAAATCCTCAAGGCTGTTCAAAACAACAGCACACTTGATCAACTAGCCGAGGCTGCTGATAACGCAATGGAAAATCACACCAGTTCACGTTTCATGGCAGCTAGTATTCAAACTATGCCAAGTGGAGTCGAAGCTATAACAGCTGGAGCTATTCCAGCCAACACCCATTCCGGGATTATCGGTAAAGGCAACATAGAGCACCGACTCTGCAACCTCGAAAAATCTATTGAGTCACTGTCCGCTTCATTTTTTGAACTATCCACGAAACTCAACAAAGGTCGTGAAAGACGATCACGTTCACGTTCGCGTACACCGGCTACATCAGGTCAGTGTTTTTATCACAGCAGATTTGGTGAAAAGGCAAATCGTTGCCTCCAACCTTGCAGCTACAAGCCCCCTACAAGGCAGGGAAACTAAGAGAGCTGTCGTCAGTAACACAGGCAGCTGACGACAGCAATCATCGTAGTCGATCCATCAAGGAGTCCCGTCTTCATGTGTACGACAGATACTCGAAGCAAAGGTTTCTCGTAGACTCCGGCTCAGTCGTCTCTGTATTGCCGCGTGCACTCACCAAGAAAAAACTTGAAGCATCCGACATTGAACTTTACGCAGCAAATTCCACTAGGATCAAGACATACGGTCATCATTCACTAACGCTTAATCTTGGCCTTCGACGTGCGTTTACATGGCCTTTCCTCATTGCCGACGTTCAGTCTGCCATCATCGGGGCTGATTTCATCGTGCATTACGGGTTACTGATAGACCTCCAGAAGCATCGACTCATAGATCCGCTCACGTCACTTTCCACATCGGCAGAACTCGCTGAAACCACCGAATATGGTATATCAACTCTGGATCAGAGCGCTTTCTCCAGCACATATGGCGACGGGTATCTTAAACTCTTACAGCAATTCATCGATATCACTAAGCCCATTATGGCCTCAGCGGCCCATGATAGCAAAAGCGTGGCCCATCACATCGTCACCACAGGTCCACCTGTGGTTGAGCGGGTGCGCAGGTTAGCGGGTGACAAGTTAAAGGCCGCAAGGGACGACATCGACCTCCTTCTGCAACTTGGCGTCATACGAACCTCCAGCAGCAAATGGGCCAGTCCAATTCACATGGTACCGAAAAGGTCAGGAGGTTGGCGCACAACTGGGGACTTCAGGCGCCTGAATGCGATCACGGTTCCTGACCGCTATCCAGTCCCAGTTCCAGAGGATTTGTTTCAACGGCTTCATGGCAAAAAAATATTCTCTACAATAGACCTTGTACGTGCGTACCACCAAATACCCGTGGCCACGGAAGACATCGAGAAGACAGCGGTAACAACACCCTTTGGCCTTTTCGAATTTTTAGGTATGCCACCTGGTCTTCGAAATGCGACGCAGACCTTCCAGCGGCACATGGACAATATTTTGAGAGGCCTAGATTTCGTCGGGTGCTTTGTAGATGACCTCATAGTGGCCTCTGAGACCCATGAGGAGCACCTGCAGCATTTGAAACGCGTCTTCACAATACTACGTGACAGTAAACTCACCTTGAATCCCGGGAAGTGTCAGTTTGCCAAGGATGAAGTTTTATACTTGGGTTATACCATCAGCAAGGACGGCTACAATCCCCCACCCGAGAGAGTTGAGGCCATTTTGGCCTACCCCAAGCCGGAAACCATTGTGGATCTCCGCCGTTTTCTTGGAATGGTTAACTACTACCGTAAGTGTGTTCCAAATGCCTCGGAGCTGCAAGCGCCCCTCAATGCATTCTTGAAGAACGCCAAGAAGAACGATAAGCGTAAGGTTCCCTGGACACCAGAATCAGAGCAAGCTTTGGAGAAGTGCAAACAGGGCGTGGCAGCGGCCACTCGCACTGCCTTCTTATCGTCAAGGGCGCCGCTTTCGCTCACAACTGATGCCTCCGATTCAGCCATAGGTGCGTCGCTGGAACAGTTCGAAAGCGAAGTCTGGAAGCCAATCGGTTTTTTCTCCAGGAAGCTGAGTCCCACTGAAGCTAAGTATAGTACATATGATAGAGAGCTTCTTGCAATATTTGCAGCCATAAAATTCTTTCGACATATTTTAGAGGGACGTCAATTCATTATCAAGACGGATCACAAACCACTGGTCCACGCCTTTGCCCAAAAGGCCAGCAAGGCTTCACCTCGACAGCTCGCGCAGCTCGATTTCATTTCGCAGTTCACCACCGAAATCGTATACTTAAAAGGTGAAGATAATGTCGTTGCTGACGCCCTCTCCAGGATCTGCACCATCCATATGCCAACTATCTTGAGCCCAGAGAGAATCCATCAGGAGCAGCTAAGCGATGAAGAGCTTCAACAGCTGATACGTAGTAACAATACATCCGTAAAGCTCCAACGTCTAGCGATCAACGGCGTCCCTTCACTATATTGTGATGTATCCTCAGGTCTGGTAAGACCCTTCATTTCGAAAAATCTTCGCAGAGAAGCCTTCGACACTGTTCATGGCCTGGCCCACCCCAGTGGTCGAGTCACCGCACGCATGCTCAGGGAGAAATATATTTGGCCTGGCATTAAGAAGGATGCACTAGAGTGGTGTCGAACCTGCATTCCGTGCCAACGCTCAAAGATTCAACGCCATAATCGCCTGACACCTCAGCACATTAACGTACCAGACGCTCGCTTCAACCATGTGCATCTTGATCTCATCGAGCTGCCGGTGGTCAACCAACTACGCTACTGTCTAACTATTATTGACCGGTTCTCCAGGTGGCCAGTTGCTGTGCCCTTGATGGACATGACAGCAGACACAGTGTGCACAGCGTTTTATTCGAATTGGGTTGCCCAGTTCGGCACACCTCTTACCATCACTACCGACCAAGGATCCCAGTTCGAGTCTGCACTCTTCCTTGCCTTGACTCGGTTAATTGGCGCCAATCGCATTAGGACGACTCCTTACCACCCGCAGTCCAACGGGCTTATCGAGAGGTGGCACAGAACACTCAAAGCGGCCCTGATGTGCAACGATCAAGCACCGTGGCCAGATGTGCTCCCTACAGTTTTACTGGGCCTCCGCACGAGCTACAAAGAGGATCTGAAAGCGTCCCCTGCTGACCTCATATATGGTACAGGGCTACGCGTGCCAGGAGAATTTTTCGTGTCGGAGGACATGCCTGCAGATCCGCAAGTATTTCTTGAAAAAATGCGAGAACACATCAGAGGTCTTCGACCGACACCAACGGCTCATCACACGAAATCTCGACTTTTCATCCTAAAAAATTTGTATTCATGCACACATGTTTTTCTTCGCATCGATGCAGTCAAACGCCCTCTTGAGCCACCATACTCTGGACCTCATGAAGTTTTGGAGCGCGTCGACGACTACGCATTTAAAATTAAAGTTAATGGAACTGAGAAAGTTGTATCGGTGGAGAGGCTCAAGCCGGCTTACACCGCCAAGGAAGATGAAACCAGCACTCAAAATTCAGAGCCCTCTGAAGACAACCAAATGCTCCAATGTCCTGAAGAACAGGGCTCCGGTACATTTCAACCACGAGCCGGATTCATGGACAAACCCCTCCGCACGTACTCCAAGAAGGACAAGTCGGTTTCGTTCCCTGCGCATTCTACGAAGGTCACTGGGGGGAGAGTGGATGTGGCAACCCCGTCTCCAGCTGACAGCAACTTACCCGCAGAGCGGCGCGACGATCGACTTAAAAATACAACTCAGCCTCGTCGTCGACAGCGAAAGCAGAGGCTTTTGCCAAGAACCGTTTTTTAACGCGACTTTGTCTAGCGGAAAATAAAATCAGACTTTTCCTTATATATATATCTGTTTTTGGGCGAACTACCGTTCGCAAGTGAATTATACAATAAAGTCAGTAGAACTTAATAGCGGTGTTTGAATGTTGTGGGGGTTAGCGACAATAGCTACAGATCTGTAGAAGTTGTTGCTGCTATATCGAGTCACTTGGTATGTATAGGGTGTTTTTTTTACAGGTTTGTTTTTCGAATAGAGATAAAACTGGCATTTTGTGGTCAAATCTGGCAACTCTAATGTCATTTATGTTCAGTTTGGTTTGCCATTTCATCATGAACAGGTTGACAAAAGAACAACGCTTGCAAATCGTGCAAATTTATTTCGAAAATAATGGTTCAGTTCGCGAAGTTTACCGTGAGCTCCGTCCATTTTATGGTCGACATAATCGTCCATCAGAGCAATTAATTCGGTTAACCATGGATCGTTTTCGCACTACGTTTACTCTATGTGATAATACGCATCCGCAGAGACGTCGAACAGTGCGCACCGAAGAAACAATTGCCGCTGTAGAGCAAAGTGTTGAAGAGGACCCGAATGAATCGATTCGCCACCGTGCACAGCAATTGGAGCTTTGTCCATTAACTTTATGGAAGATTTTGCGCAAAGATCTTGGCTTGCGACCTTACAAGATCCAGCTTGTGCAAGAATTAAAGCCGCGAGACCATGCAATGCGTCGTGATTTTGGTGTATGGGCCGAAAATGAGATTGATTTCGATGCTGATTTTCATCGCAAAATTTTGTTCAGTGATGAGGCTCATTTTTGGTTGAATGGCTACGTCAACAAGCAAAATTGCCGCATTTGGAGTGAAGAGAATCCACATGAGACCCTTGAAACGCCATTACATCCACAAAAACTGACTGTTTGGTGTGCTCTATGGGCTGGTGGAGTCATTGGGCCATACTTCTTCCGCAATAATGCTGGAGAGGCAGCTACCGTTAATGGAGACCGGTATAGAGCCATGATAACCGACTATTTTGTTCCCGAATTGGATGGCATGAATGTGGATGAGTTGTGGTTCCAACAAGACGGCGCTACATGCCACACAGCGCACGTCACAATCGATTTATTGAAGGAAACATTCGATGAGCGCATAATTTCGCGGAATGGACCTGTCAATTGGCCACCAAGGTCGTGTGATTTGACACCATTGGATTATTTTCTTTGGGGATATGTGAAGTCGCTCGTCTACACCAACAAACCAGAAACGTTAGGGGAATTGGAAGCCAACATTCGTGGCGTTATTGCCGACATACGGCCCCATATGCTCGAAAAAGTGGTTGAAAATTGGACCTGTAGAATTGGCTTTATTCGAGCCAGCCGCGGCGGCCACATGCCCGAAATCATATTTAAACATTAATGGCATAAAATTATCCTTCCAATAAAGCCAAATTGATGGACCTTAAAACGATTTTCTTGTGTTTTATTTCAATTCAAAGTTCTATACCCCTAAAAAAACACCCTTTACATGCATACAAAAGCAAATTTGCAGTTGGAGCACCACTCTGACTTACTTGTTTTTCGCAAAATACTTTCGCCGGAACAGAGTTTTGATGTTAATTATGTAATTGATGTAATTTAAAACACTTATGGCTTAATAAATAGACGATGTCACTTTTTAATTTTATGTTATATGCGAGTTAGAATACGGCGAGTTAGAATACAGTTTAAGTCAATTGATTTACCACGTATTTTATATTCCAAACAGTTTAATCAGGACAACAATGATAGTTTGAAGTTTAATTAAGGTTGTTAGCTTTATAATAAATCCAATTATTAAAAGCAAGAAAAAATAATCACAGAGCGATTAAAAACACGTCCTAACGAGCTCGTGTTAAGGCCGACAAAACGTAAATCTCGCAGCACAACTGTTTTCCAACACGGTTGCAAACTATAAGACGCTGCTACTCAATAGGATTGGACCTTTATAGGCCTCTTGAGACAGCGGATTTCTTCCAACTTATAAACGACTGGTTTGATGTTCTTAATTCATCCATAACGACTTTTGGCTATCCGGGAAAGGTAATTTACTTATTGTAGTTAGGTTTTATGTACTGACATAAGCATCTTTAAAAAAATTAAGGAACCCTTCGGGACAGCCTTTTCAAAGCAATTAGATGTTTTAGACCGGGTTAATAGGTTTATGAAAAATCCTACTATCATTCCCGATAAGAAAGTCTTAGAACACTTTCCGAAAGGTATTTTAATGACCAACAACGCGTTGAAGATGCTGTACGAAGTAATTCAAATGTGGAATGTATCCTCACACGGCGGCTCAATCAGGATGTACTTCAACACTTTTTTGGAGCTATGTGGAGTAAAGGTGGCCTGAACGACCACCCATCCAAAGGACTTTAAATATAGACTGCGGAAGTACATCCTAGGTAAGATCGGTCATAAAACGTACATACAACATAACATATTTAAAACTTTATTAAACTTAGCACGAAACACTGAAAGCCTTAGAGGTACAGGGAATGTATCGGCAGACTCAACCGCTTGGTTGTCAAGCCGGGAGTCCCAAACGATGACAAAGGCTTCAGTTCAGGTGGAAACCTTACCGATGATGGAGGAAGCAGATGGCATTGAAAATAACAGTGTTGAGGTCGACTAAGAGGTGGTCGATGGTTTGAATGCGACTAGCCCTGACTACTGCAGCAACCTTCAAGAGGATGCCTTGGAATATGTCTCAGGATATATTATCAAGAAGCTGAACCTTAAAGAATGTTGCAGCACGGACAGAACGTTTACCTGGGTATACCAGGTTTCCAAAGGGTATCTCCACAAACCATCGGCAACATTTTTGAACGAAATGAAGACTCTTGAACACATTTTTCATAGTCTGAATACTCTTGAGATTGCGCACTGCCGAAATCTGCACAAAAAACTAATGGACAGGAGTTCAGAAGTGGGTTTATCTGAGGAAGTAAAGCGCTTGTTTTTTAAATGCAGAATTCATTTCCGAATTAAAAATTTAAGCAAGCGATTAAAAATTCAAAAAGCGAAACAACGCATAATGGGTTACAAAAAGCACATTAAGATAAACCTCTAAGAAGGGTAAGCAAAATTTATTAGCAGTATTTACAAATATCTACCTGTATTAATTTGTAATCTCTTCATAATCTAATTCTTTCAGGCCTAACAAAAGAATGAAAGAAAACTATTGTTCATATCGCCACCAATGTATAATTGTATCACATTTGGTCTATATTATTTAATAATTTATTATCTTTGACGTAATCTGCATCAGCAGTTATTTTAAGCTGCATCGTCATCAGCTATATGATTACCATTTCCATACGAAGTGCATACAAGTAAGTACCAACTCTGCCTTTTACGCTTACATTGAGTTATCTTCACTATTTTATTACAGCAATGGAAGTATTGCCGACATTTTTTTCTCTATATACAAATACGAGTATGTACTTCCAAAATCAAAACAGTGCTGTTTACTGTTGTTTTGAATTACGTTGATCCTTAGCAACTTATAGTGGCTTCAACTCTGAACTAGCTTGCTAAACATGTAATCTAATACTAAGTATTAGTTTTTCAGAAAAAAATATATTTTTCTTTCAATCAAGTGCAAAAGTCCCATTCGAATGTGAAAAAAAATTTTATTTACAAATTTATTTACAAAGCTAATGCAATAATAAATGTAAGATTCCAGCTATGGTTAGCAAATGGATTGCGATACTACTTTCTTTAATAATTATTTAATAATTAATTTACAATATTAATGTATTGTATATCACTAATATAGTACACACTTATATGCACGTATGTATATACATATATAAAATTTTATAAACAACTTCATCGCAATTAAGTACAAAAAGGTTAAATTTAACATACTATACTGTTTATCCAGTCAACGTTATCTATTTAAAATATTTCAGTTTGTTTTATACATATAAATTGAATAAATACCCAATAAACAATGAAGTAACTAAAAAATTTCAGAATCGTTTAAATATGTTTTCACAATTGTATGGTAGCTTTGGGGAAGTAACTTGAGGTGAACTTTCAGCAAGGTGCACAGCCTGGCAGTTTTCAAAAACATTTTTAAATAATTTACTTATTTAATTTATATGAACTTTATTATATGGCCGTCGTGGTGCAGCGGTAGCGTTGCTGGCCCACCATACCGAAAGGCCCAAGGTTCGAGTTTTGGGACAAGTAACATCAAAAGTGGTTTGAAAAAGGTTTTTCAAAAAGGGGTCCGAGGGTATTTCTGCCACGGAAGGCTTCTTAGAAAAAATGCATCTGCTTTGCTTTGCGTTTTGGATAATGGACTGCTAGTCCATGCATGATGTACTAAATTCAGCCAAATCAAAAACTATACACAAGCTATCCACTACTTTTTCAAAGCATTTTTACATGCCTCCTCTAAACAGTGCACAATAAACATTGTTAGCTCGTGGTTGTCATGATCTTTGGAATTATGATTTTTCGCAGGTATATATTTAAATGACTGGACGTCTTATGCAGTCTGGATGACGTGGAACGCGCCATTTATAACCATGTAATTTAATAGAATTTAATTCCGCCAATGTACACACACCATATTGTTCTCACTATTTGTTTGTTTTAAGTATAGCCTGAAAGGACAAATGTATGAATGCTGTTCAGTTGCACGTTTTCAATATGTGATTTTTTTATAAATACCGCACTTACTTGAAAAGCCTGTAGTTTTAAAAGCTCGAAGATGGCATTTTAATGAAAAATCGCTGTGATATTACTGGGGATCAGAATCTACTATACGCTGCATGCGATCCTTAAGGTCTTTGAAATCATTAGCATTGACTTGGCTGGCTTCGTCCTGCGACATATTTGTAGCTTTGGCAGCAACTGAGTTAAACTAAAATGTGGTGTGATTTAATAAATTAGATGATATGCCCTCCTACCAAGGCTAATTCTAGAGAGAAAAATATATTAAAACTTGCAGTGATAGTCTTAAAATAGTTTCAAAACTCTTAACTTAGCGTTTCTTCGTCTGAATGAATTTCATTTTACTGTCATCCTCATTTGATTCTGCATCACCACGCTGTTGAGTATCATGATAGAATTCCATTTACCAGCCATATTTATAATCACTGCGATCGTGCAAAAATTAGTAATTGTTTACTACCGTCACCGAGTGGGAAAACCCATCGAAAAATATCGGGAGAGGTGTTAAGAGACGTGTATCGGTCGCAGGAATCATATTCCGGATCCGGAGATCAATTTTTTTTTAGTAGTTTCCAAGATATTTGCAATCATAGGTATTCTGCACATAAAACCTATAGATAAAGATCCCGATAAGGATGGGAATGAGGTCATTTTTTGGTTTTTTTGTAATTCTTTACATCCAATGTCAACTGTAAAAACTGCACTAAAAATGTCGATATTGGTACCCAGAGACGCGTTTCGGTCCCAGGAAACCTGATCCGGTTGGGAAACCCAATATTTTTAGTAATTTACAAGTTATTAGCAAAAAAAACCAAAAACCGATCCCAAATAGGGGGTTTCTGGGTACAGTTGACTTTGGATGTAAAGTATTACCGGGTTTTTGCACACATTTTGCAAAATAATAAAAATATTGGTTTGATTCTCATTGCTGCGACTGAAACGCGTCTTTTAATACCCATATCAAAATTTTTAGATGAATATTAGCACTCGGTGGCGATCGTAAACAATTACCTAAAAATTTACAACTATCAGCAAAACCACAAATCCCACTTTAATTCTAACCATTGGAAACAGCAGGTTGGTAGTCCCACCGTTGTTGTAATCACAAATTTTGGATGTTCCGAACAGTGCAGAAGTGTTTTCTGACCAGAAATCCTGAGGATCGCATAACCGGTATTACACTGCCATATGCAAACACTTTTTTGTTTCGCGTCAGAAGGCCACCAATGCACAACGATATTCTGCACATAAATCATTCGACCACAGTAAATTTTTAGTATTTTATAATAATTTTTCGCTGGCACAAGCAATTTTTTTCAGAATTGTCATTGTTTTGGTCAGAAAGCATTTTGACATTTATAGCATTTACTCTCGTTTCTTATATCAGTTCAGGTATATCATCATAAGCCTCCTAAGAGATTTTTGCGCCAAGCTTCTCTTCCAATTTGTGGTGTGCCGATTTGAATTTTCCCTACAAATTGGTGGGACCTACAGTTTTTTGCCGACTCCGAACGGCATCTACAAAGGTGACGAATTTTTGCTGAGAAGCCTGCCATGGCAGAAGCTCGTAATTTAGGTCTTATTAAAAGGTGGCAAGCCTCCGTCTCTCTCATGAAAAATCCCATTTGAATAATAGGTGCCACGTACCTTTCCTTTTACCCAGCTGTGTCCGAAGCACATGTTTAGTAGAGGAAGCCCTTTTCTACACCTTTTTCAAGTGTACTTCAGAAAGCGTAAAATTTTCTTCAGAAACCGTAAAATGTACTTCAGAATAGTCAATTGTACTTCAGAAATCGTAAAATGTAGTTCAGAATAGTAATTTTTATTTCAAAAACTGTAAAATGTGCTTCAGAATAATCAATTGTACTTCATAAACCATAAATTATACTTTAGAAACTGTAAATTGTTCTTCAGAAATGATAAAATCCTATTAGTTCTATGGTTAAAGCTTCTGAAGTACAGTTTACCGTTTCTCAAGTACAAATTTTATTATCTGAAGTACAATTGATAGTTTCGGAAGTACATTTTACATCTTCTGAAGTACATTTTACGATTTCTGAAGTACAATTGACTTATAGGTTTACAGGGGAACAGGGGATGTGCGGAGCACATGTTTAGTATAGGAAGGCCTTTTTTAGTATTTATTTAATTATTATTTTATTTCAATTATTTGTTCTATATAGGTAATAGTAAATTATTATGAATTAATTTAATTTATTTGTTCTTTATAGAACGGGGGCTCGGAGCACATGTTACATCTTTTATGTATTAATTGGGGGTGAGCACTTATAGCTCTCAGGTATAAGCGCGGGATTGGCCTCATTTTCGCTATGAAAAACCCCGATTTGGATTACAAAACATAAACTATATCTTCGAAATATTTCATAAGCTGCTTACGAATTACAAGAGAGTGCAGCGCAAATGAAATAAACGAAAGAAATAATTATAGCTTGTGTCGCTTAAACATTCTCGCCCTCTAGATGGCTTAGTCGTCTAGTGATATTCATAAGTCGCTGGTTCGAATCCGGCTCGAAGGACCATGTCTAAGCTTTATGGAGGGCGAGTAGGTTTTTTGAGTTATTTTTTATTTTATTTTACTATTTATACTATATTATTGGTTTAGAGAGGAAAAGGGGATGTGCGGAGCACATGTTTAGTATAGCCCTTTTCTAGTGTTTATTTAATTATTATTTTATTTATTTGTTCTATATAGAACGGGGTGCGGCGCACCTGTTACACCTTGTATGTATTCATTGGGGGCGAGCACTATTGGCTCTAAGGCATTGCGTGGGATTGGCTTCTTCATTTTTGTTGTGAAAAATCTTCCGTGCACATGTTGCATAGGGGTGACGTTTGAGTAATAGTAAATTATTATGATTTTAATTTATTTGTTTTATATAGAACGGGGGTGCGGAGCACACGTTACACCTTTTAAGGATTAATTGGGGGTGAGCACTTATAGCTCTCAGGTATAAGCGCGGGATTGGCTATCTCATTTTCGCTGTGGAAAACCCCGATTTGGGATTACAAAACATAAACTATATCTTCGAAATGTTTCATAAGCTGCTTGCGAATTACAAGAGAGTGCAGCGCAAATGAAATAAACAAAAGAAATAATTATAGCTTATGTCGCTTAAACAAATAGTGTCATGAAAATGTAAAATAGCTTTTAACATGCCGTTAGATTAATTCATAAATCCTATGTTAACAATAGGTTTGGTCCGTATAAGTCAGAAGGAATCAGAAGTAGTCTGAAGCAGTCTGAAAACAGAGGTTAGAGGAAATCAATCTAGTACTATGTTCTTTGACTATGAGAGCACGGAAAAAGAGGGTAAAAAAGGTTGTGTCTCCGTCAGAAATTGAAAATTCAATTCAGGGCTGCTTCGGCCGATAAGGTTGGAAGAAAAAACAAAAAGATTTTACTTTTTCTTCTTATGCCTTTTGATGCTTTCAGGGAAGTTTATTTAGAAAATCAAACAGCATATAATAACTTAAATTAGTTAACATTATGCTCACAGTTTAAACATTAAATGGAGAAGACAGATTATCTGGCGTAGAAGGCCGCGGTGTATTGCAACAAGGCGCTATAAACGTATCCGTCCAAAAGTCTCTGTTCGCGAGCTCAGAGCATATAAGAACGTGGCATAGACAAGGGAATTGTAGCACTTGACCGATGCCGCAGGCGTATATAATATTTGCCGACAAACAGTGCACGTTGTGAAAGGCACAAGGACCACCATCTGTCCTGACCAATGTGCATGCTGGAAGTAGGGAGGGGAATTGGGGGCAGAGACAGAGGGGACTGAAGCTCAGCATTGCTCATGCCTGGCCTATTCCGGAGGGGATAGGAGTGATGAACGGCCTTGCGATATGGAAACGCGTGAGCGACAGTGGGGAGTGGGTAGCCGGGAATTGCAGCAGTGCTGCTAGTCGTGGAGACTGGGCCATCATTGTGATCGCTAGAGGATAGTAGGGGCGGTAGAGTGACGTGTACCGCGGGGCGTCCTAAGGCGTGAAAAACATGGTGCCTCGAAGGTGTTAAAGAAAGTACGGGGTCTGTTAATGGCAGGGTTAAGCCCTGAGCATCCAGATTTGTGGAGCCATCTGCGACGGTTTAATATAAATTTTCTTCAAGCAGACGCAGCAGATCCAATCTCTTGGTCCGGGGTTGGGTTCGAAACCAACCAGTAACAAGAGAAAATGAAACCATCTCGCTGCAATGGTTTGCTCTGAGGATGACAATTTCAGGGTGGGACATGATAAATTAGACAGGGTTACAGAGAAATAACAGCCCTTGGCCGGGTAAAAAAACCAGGTCATTCCGGTACGATAGAACCGGCTGTTGTGGGAATGTTAACCGGTTGCACACCTTGCTGTTAATACAAAAGCTGTTGTGGGAATGTATATAATGCCTCTCATCTTTCATTACCCATTTTCTTTTTCCTTGCGGAAGGAGGGGTGACATGGCCCAGAAGGTTGCACTGCTCATACCAAATCGCTCCAGCGACCGCAAGGGAGAACCAAAGCTTACCGAGTGTTATTATCGTTACAAACAACTACAAGAATATGGATCTAAAATGAGAAGGGAGAGACTCAAATTTTAAACATGCAGTCAAGTAAATTTTTAGGCAGAACAACGTCTGCCAGGTCTGCTAGTTGAATTACACTAGGATTGTACACGTGAAAACTTATAAAATATATAAAACTACCACACCTTCAATAAGTAAAGTAGTAAAAATTACCAAAAATTTTGCTAGCAAGGCAGAATAATATGATATAATTTTATATTCTAAATTATGTATACAAAGGAATGTTGCATGTTGTGTTTCGTCTGTAATACCGTATTTATGCAAACCCTGACACCTTGTATATAAGAAAGAAGATACTAGAAAGACAGCTACAATTTTTTGGACTGAACTAATAGCTTATTAAATTTAGGGTTGACTCAAAATGTGTAAACAATAATTCATCAAAAAAATCAATTTCCTAACACAAGCTGTTGTGATTTGCATATCATCAGTACTTTACATGAAGTCACGATATATATAATATAACCTTTAAACTTTCCCCAAACTAATCAACATATTACGATAACGCTCCAACATTGGTGAATAAATTTGTTCGCAATCCTTGCTTGGTTCGCAGATTAATTGCAAATGATTGGGAATGTATTGTATAATATAGTCTCGGTAACTTAATGGCGATGTCGATTGATTTTTTTTAAGACTTTCATAATATACTCCTTTTGTATCTTTAAATGAGCTTAAATAAAGTGCATATTTTGCACGAAAAGCTGCGCCGAATAAAGCTGCTTCACTGTTATCCTATAATTAAATAATATAAAATGGAAGTTGGTAAACATTATATCATAATCCATACTTAACTTGAACGTACACCGTAGCATTGAATACATCAGATATCACTTGTAGAATCGATTTATTCACAGATGCTCCACCAGTAGCTATAATTTTCGTTTTACAACCGAAATCAAAACCTATGTCTTCTGCTACAATTCGTTTGTGAAGCATCTGCCCTTCAATTAATGCACGAATTTCAGTTTGCGGCGAAATAAATCTAAAATAAATAAATTGATAAATTTAGAATGTGGCCATATGGGTGTTTCTCAGAAAGAGGGAACTCAAATTGGATTTTACGAGCCTTTGTTATTTATATGGGCATGTTGCGTTCACACATTGTAGCGTGCTAATAAATATATGCGATGTTTCTTGTGTAATATTATTCCTCCTCAAATTATCCTTACTCATGATTTATCCCTTATGCTTCAAAGTCCGTAAAAAATTGCTTATATAGATTACCACCCGAAAACTTCTTCCATTTTGTGCAACGTACGAACAGAAATCGGGTTTGTAAAGTGTCGAGATCTAAAAATGCTCAGCTACAGAGAAAAACTCACCAGCGAAGTAACTTAAGGATTAAAACTTAAATATATTTTGTTGAATGTAGAAAGAACCAATTGGACTCTAACTAGTAAATATACATTCAGGAAATTATTATTGATTAGGTGAGGATAGTATTGATTTTTTAATGCTAAAAAGCGAGTCAGAAATATCAAATGTGCTGAGGTGGGAGTTATAATTATGGCATAAACATCGGAAAGGCTCATTTAATTCAAAATTGGTTCTACATTGTTTCAGGACGAGAGGTTTAAAATGTCATGATGGGCGAGAAGGAAAGTTCACTTGAAAGAAATGGGCTGCAGACCAACCCATTCAATAATTTAATCATAAATATGACTCCAAGCATTTCCCTGCGACTAGAAAGGGTGGGGAGATTAATACGTTTCAAGCGATTAGTATAGGGGGGCAGATTGTACAAGGAATCCCATGAGTGATCTCGTAAAGCGAAAAGTAAGAATTGTTTTTTAAACTGATTCATCCGATCTACATGAACCTGGTACCTAGGATTCCAAATAATTGAGCCGTATTCTAGTATCGATCTTACTAATGTCGTAAAAAGGGATTTAGTTACATAAGGGTCTCTAAATTCTTTTGACCATCGCTTAACGAATGATAAACACCTTAAGCTTTATTGACAGTTGCACTAATATGAAAGTTGAAATTAAGTTTGAAATCCATCGTAACTCCCAGATCAACGAAATCATGCACTAGGTCAAGACTATGATTATTGATTGAGCTGGTTTTGAAGTTCCGCGTGAAAAACACATATATTTACATTTTTTAAGGTTAAGTGGCAACAAGTTTACATTACACCATGTACCGAGATTATCAAGATCTGATTGAGGTAAGGCTCTTTCTTCGTTCAACGTGTAAGACATAAAAATCTTTACGTCATCAGCGTACATAAAAATTTTTGAAAGCTTATAGTGCTGGATATATCATTATTGAAAATCAAAAACAGAATCGGGCCAAGATGGCTACCTTGAGGAACTCCCGAAGATACATCAATGACATTGGAAAGCGCGAAAAGCATGACGTAATTTATCAAACGCTTTACTGCAATCCGTGTATATAACATCAGCGTGCATATTTTTCCTAAACTCATTTGAAATATGAGTTGTGAATTCAAGTAGGTTGGTACTTGTTGATTTTCCCTTTCAAAAGCCGTACTGGCAACCTGCAATCAATGTTGGAATAGAAACTGTGAGCTGGTCAGTAACAATAGCTTCAAACAGTTTTGGAATAGCAAAAACCTTTGCTATTCCACGGTAATTATCCACGGATGACATACTCCCACTCGTATAAAGTGGTATAAGGAAAGATACTTTCCAAGCAGCAGGAAAAACGCCACATTTTAAAGACAGATTGAACAGATCAGTTAGGGGCTGGTAAATGTAGTTTGCACATTTTTTAAGGAAACATGTAGGGATCATATCCGGTCCATACTTAGATGATACTTTCAGGGTTTTCAGATAGTACAGGACATTTGCATCAGATATAATTGGACTGTTAATCAAGTTTTTAGCATGCAGTTGACACGGATATCTGTGAAAATGAGTAAAAGCATCAGAAGAATACTTAGATTCCAAAAATTACGCAAAGAAATTTGCAATATCTTGATTATCACTTGATATGCAGTCATGGTATTTCATGGCAGAGGGAAAAACTTTAACATTACGTTTAGAATTTACGAAGCTTTTTTTTTTTTTGATTTTGCAGATATACGCCTAACAAACAAAAAACACAAAGCACCAAAGCGCTTGACCGCCTAGACGATTTTGGTCATTGCGTATGAAGGCACGCCAGTCATCCCTTTTTAACTTTAACTGACGGCAATTGGAACCACCAAGGGAGATTAAGTCATCCTTCACCTGCTTTGGTTTTAATTCGCTGCACCGTGGTCATATCTGCCTGAAGCTCGTACAGTTCATCGCCGTTAGCGTCACGGGAAAGGCCTTAAATCTTCCAGACAACTTTTCTCTCGAATACTTCATTCCCTTTGAATTTCTTTGGGGTTATCGCCGGTTCCTAAATAGACGAACTGCCTCAAAGTTTTAAATTTATGCCAAGGCGTTATATATAAGTTTATTGGTCACTGAATGTTAAAGTATTCAATAACGGATCGTGAAACTATTAGTTATAGTGTCAAACAAGATAAAAAAAATTCAAATGAGAACTAGGAAAACTTGGAATACTATACTAGTGGTAACCTCCTCTGCCTATTGCGACAGTGTAGCTATCTTGATTTCGAAAACCTGAGTATCGTGAATAAACTTTCATTATTGAATAATAACATATCAAATATCATGAGCACTCTGACACATTAGAAGGAACTCAATGTTAAGCTCATGAGCAAGTGGTAATACTGAGTTAGCAGCTCCCAAAAAACACAGAAAATAGAAAGAAAACCGAGAGCAAGTTGGTAAGTGTGATGTTGTCGATAATTAAGGCACACAAACAACGGTTGCCGGGTGTGGCGGTACTGTTACTGGCCTACCACACCGAAGGTCCAAGGTTTGAGTCCTGGTACAGGTTACATAAAATATGGTTTGAAAAAGTTTTTTGAAAACAAGGTCGCCCCTCGGCAGTTTGGCAAACTCTCCAAGTGTATTTCTGCCAAGTGAGGCTTCTTAGCAAAAATTCATCTGCTTCCAGAGCCGCTCGGAGTCAGCAAAGAGGTGTAAGTCCGATAATTGGTATGAAAAACGGGATCGCCCCTCTGCAGTGATTTGCCAAAATCTCCAAATGTATTTCTGCCATGGAAGGCTTCTCAGCAAAAATTCATCTGCTTCCAGATGTCATTCGCAGTTGGCAAAAAACTTTAGGTCCCGCCAATTGGTAGGAAAAATTAGAAACAGCACACCACAAATTGGTAGAGAAGCTCAGCCCTAATTTCCTTGGATAAATGTCGCGCTAAACATTTATTTATTTTTTTTTAACCATAAAAATCCATAATGACCAACTACTGACTGCCAGATGGCGGGGATTGCTCATGGATATGGTAAAGTGAATAGAAATGGAAGGAAAATCAGAGTTCTGTTAGCTTAATGGTTAGCAAAGCTTGCTAAGATTTCCCTGATGAAGTCTGGCATCGTCCGAAAAAGATCTACAAGAAAAGCTATGGGGGTTGTCTCTAAAATTTGTTCAAAGCCAAAATATAGTGGCCGAAACCAATTTATGGAGAAGGTTCTCAAAGCGATATAATCTTCCGCCAAAAACTGCATTTCACGGACTTCAGAACGGCGACAAAACGTCAATTCATAACTTATAAAAATTGCTGAACATTTTTGAAACCCTCCCCCTTTCCACTTCAACAGCAGTACGCACCTTTTCAAATCTTCTTCTTCTTTAAATAGCGCTTAACCTTCATAACGATTTTGGCTGCCCAACATAGCTAGCCAGTCGTTTCTTCTTTCTGCCAACTGCCGCCAGTTGGAAACACCACGGGATCGGAAATCGGTCCCCACTTGGTCCATCCATCAGAGTGTTGGCCTCCCTCTTCCTCTGCTACCTGGCGGTTGCCGATAAGAATACCTTCTGGGCCGCAACAAATTCAGCGAAATTTTTTTTTTTTATCAAACTAATCTGATAGTCAAAATCTAGTGCCTTTTGGGCTTAAGTTAAGTGATGCAAAATATTAATCAATTCGGTTTAGAGTAACTGCCTCCGCAACGGCATCATTTGCAACCCCATATAGGCGCTATATCGAGCCATAACCGGCAAAAGGACTTAGGCTACACAATTTTCGATTTCTTATTTTTGATAGGAATCAACTGTGTCTAGTTATATATTTCAACACTCTACGATAAACCATTGAGAAGTTATGGCTCAAGCAATTTAAGCTTCAACGCCAAATCTCATACGTTTCATAAATTTTTTAGATTATAAAAATGTATCTCCTGTAAAAGTTTTTTTTTGTCTGGTAGTTTTTTTGGTTAATAATTTAGAGTATTGAAAATACTTTGATGAAATGGCACGCACTGTCTCATGAAACACTTGCTGCAAACGTTACATACTAACAAATAGTAGCCGAGGTAAGCAATAATGAAAATATTTGAGGTAGTGCAAAGATAGTAATTTTTGAAAAGAAGTTTGTTGAAAGTTAGTGCGCGTTGAATCCTCGTAGACTTATAATAAATCGCCTACCTGCGTCTTATTTCGATATAAAATAAACAGAGATATTAGACTTGTGTTTATAATTTGAGTTCGAAAGCACTGGAAAATATATTTACCGGAACTTGTCGCGCCACGCGTCGTTGTCAGTGCTGTTTTTCTTGGTTCGAATCAGTCGCACGTTATGCAAAGGACGCTAAGTTTGTTCAAATGTCCTATTTTTGAGGATATTTGTGAAATAAAAGAGAATGTTCTACCTACTTACGTGAATAAGTATTAAGAATGGACGAGACATCAACTGAGATTGCAATTAGAAACAGCAAAAGAGAAAACTTTTTCGAAAACAGCAATATGTGGCAAATTACATCTATTCCGACAGTAAAACGAACAAGTGTTAAAAGCATTAAAATACAAAATAATCTGAACACTAAATTCGTTATTGCTTTTATTTTCTATCTTATATTTAGCTTAAAGCTTTTGGATGACGGAGCTGCTCTAGAAGTATATAACCTCAGGAAGGAGGTAAAACGTTTGAGAACCGAAAATCGAGAAGTGAAATTGGTAGAGGCTAACGCCACACTACACAATTTTCGCAAAATTTTCACGGAGGGGCAGATGCGACGAATGGTACTACCAGGCAAGTACACAATATCAATCCTAAATTGCACGTAGCTAATTTTTTTTTCATCCCAAAGATCGTAGGGGGAATTGGTCCTGGGTGGACATATCGAATGCTATATGCATACACGCGGCAGGTCCAAGAGCGTACCATCACCTTTATGATAGAGGATTTCCGCTTCCCCATGTGTCGACACTACAACGTTGGTAACGTAAAACCGACGTAAGTGAGGGTATCCTGGCTGCATCAATCACGTGTATGGAACACATGGCTGACCTTTCGAATGATGACAAAATATGTGTTCGTGCTTTCGATGAAATGAAAGTAGCTGAAACATACGAGTACGATGAGCCAGGAGTTTTCGTTCGAAAGCCCTCTAACTATGTGCAGGTAGTGATGGCACGTGGGTTACGGAAATCATGGAAACAACCCATATTCTATAATTATGACTGTCAAATGACGAGCGAAATATTGCTTTCAATAATTTCGGCTTTAAAAAAGGTTGGGTTTCCAGTATTAGCTGTTGTTGCGACATGGGTTCCACCAACCGTAAGCTGTGGGAGAACTCAATGTAACAATAGATAGAATAAGGAGTTAGATACCATGACTAGATTTAATATAATTTTTTACGATGCATACCTTTTTTAGATAAGCCTTGGTTTTTAGTACCAACAGATGAGAATGCTAAAGTGTTTGCATTCGCTGATGCACCTCATTTGTTGAAGCTAGTTATAAATCATTTTCTGGACAGCGGAATTTTGTGGAATGGTCAGCTTCTGACTTCAAGGACCATTTGTGACGTATTGAATCACACAAAGCAATCAGACTTCCATTGCATATAAAATTAGCCACGAACACCTTTCTGTCAAGGGAGCAGGTAAGTTAACGATGCTATAATAAACTTTTGTTGCATAACCAAATCAAATCAAATTTATTATGAGTCACCCTAGCACAACAATTTTGGAAAAAATTATTAACAGTGCCAGTCACGTATGATACAATTAGAATTAAAGCTAAATGTTCTAAGAGTTCTAACATATAACATAAAGAGGGGAAGAAAAAAAAAGAAAAAAGATAAATAAATAAAAGAGGAAAGCAGGAAAGATAGGTGGAAAAGGAAATTACAATAGTTGAATAACTTAATGACTATAATAAGGAAATGAGGAAATGCATATACAACAGAGCTGGAATAATTAGCGATTATTGTAATAATTGGTAACTTCTTTTCTAAAAAGCAGTGGATTTGTAAGAAGCCTTAATCTGGATGGTAGTGAGTTCCAAAGACGAACCGCATTAATGAAAAATTGACGCTCGGATGTCAGAGTTCTGTGTTTAGTGTAAACAAGCAATGTAGACCTTGAAGACTGTAGAAACTGAAGCCTTTGATATAAATAGTTCGGTTCCTTTATATGAATTATTTTGTGTATGAACAGCAGAGTTCTGACTTTTAACAAATTGTCGAAAGAAATGTTTAACAATTTTTCAGCATACGCAGACACATGGTCAGATCGGTTTAGCCCAAATACATATCTGGCAATGTTGGTGTAAATAACATTAAGCTTGTTTCTACATAAACAACTAGCATAAATCTCACAACCATACAGTAGCGTGGATATCAAGTACGCTTTAGCAAGAAAAAGTCTGATGTGTAAAGGAGTGAAATACTGAGCTAGCCATAGTGTGCGGAGCATTCCATACACTTTGCCAATTGCACTAAAAATGTGATTATTCCATGTCAGAGTTTTGTTGAATACTAAACCGAGATTTTTCGCAGTATCAACATATTGTATAACAGAACCGCCCAGCATCACTTTATCCAGGTCTTGTGTATTGAAGGATTTTCTGGGAATGACAATACATTTAGATTTTCCAGGATTAATTGATAAACCATTTGCAGATGCCCATGCACCTACTCGCATCAGGTCGGAATTGAGTTCATTTAGACACGTACGAATACGATCAGGTGGACAGGACATATACAATTGGACATCGTCAGCATAAATATGCACCGTGCAATGTTGTAGGGTATTAGGTAAGTCAGGATTGAACCTTGTGGAACACCCCTGAGCACAGGTACGAAATTAGACGTTTTGCCTCCAGCACATACAGCCTGCGATCTGTCAAGTAAGTAAGACCTAATTAAAGCAACGGCATGACAGGATAAATTAAACAGGTTTTTCAGCTTGCAACATAAAAGCTCATGATCAACCGAGTCAAATGCCTTGGAATGGTCGAGAAGAGTACGAAAAGCTAGACTATTACCATCAATTTCCATCCGAATGCTTTCGATTACTTCCAAAAGTGCCGAAATGCAACTTCGTTTCGGTCTGAAACCAGACTGATGGTCCGTGAGAAGTCGGTTTGCATGAACATATGACATAATCTGTTTATGCATGATACGCTCCATAACTTTTGATAGAAAAGGCAAGATAGCAATGGCTCTGAATTCAGTATTTTTCTTATGCACAGGAATAATCTTAGCGACTTTCCAGCACGTCGGAAAACACAGGTCGTTAGAATAGAGTTTACTAGGTAGGTCACGTGAGACAAAATCTTTGGCAGGATAATTTTAAGAAACTTGGCACTGGTTCCATCAAAACCAATAGCGTTGGACTTGACAGAAAGGATGGCTTCGACTACGTCACAGTCATCAACACCCACATATTCAAGAGGACTGATGCCATCATTTACAAGGTCAGAATAACTATAGACGTACAGGAGGATTAGATACAGGCAAGGAAACAAAATTTACGTTCATTTCATCTAAATTAGAGAAAAGAGGATCTCTTTCCTTAGGTTTTCCTACGCCAATTGTCCTTATAGTATTCCAAGTTTGGCGCGAGTTCATAGCAAGGCTAAACTTCTCATTGTAAAATAAAGTTTTCGCTCTTTTAATTGCCTTCGTTACAGTGATTCGGGCCGACTTAAATTGTTTTAATGTTTCAGCAGTGCGATACCTCTTCCAACGCGTATAAGCTTTATTGCGCATATAAATTACATGTTTAAGATTGGCAGTGAACCAGGGCCTACTGCACCGATTAACTATTTTCGTTTTTAAAGGGACATAGCAATCAAAGAGCCAGCTAATTTTATCTTGTAGAAAGCATGTTTGTTCTTCAACAGAAACGAAATTCCGGATGAGGCTACACTCCACCGACTCTAACGCAGCTGACAGCGACTCATAATTAATTTTATTAAAGTCACGATAGGTCACGGGGCCAGGTGGTCCTATTGCCCGGAAGTCATATATCATGAAAATTAAGTCGTGCTTCGAGAAACCAGAAGCAGATAATTGGTTGTAGTGGAGGGATTTTTGGAGGTCGCTTACAAAGTAAAGATCAAGGAGAGTGCTGCTAGTACGAGTGAAATGCGTAGGCGAGGAGGCGTTCACAGGATAGAGTCCAAGTGATTCCATACTTAGTTTTAACCCGGTGTCTACAAGCAAATTGCTGTTGAAATCACCGGCAATTATAATATTAGTGTAGCTGCAAAGGAGTGGCTGAATGAATTCAGTGAAATCCGAGAAGTTCACTTGACGATTGGGGCGATATACACATCCAATAAGAAGCTTATTAGGGTCTGAAAGTATCTCAATAAACACATATTCAACCGAACCACCCCCTCCAGAAATACAACGTAGTCTACAGGACAAGCTATCTTTTACATAAACCGCAACACCACCACCATGACCCTCGCGATCAGCTCTGAACAATTGGCAACCACTTACTTTCAACAGACCGTTACTATGGCGAGACGTAACCCAAGTTTCGGATACACAAAAAACGTCAATTGAAGAATTTTCAAAAAAGTATCTAAATTCATCAATCTTTTTATATAAACTCTGGGCATTTATATGAATTATTTTGAGCCCCATTGCCTGCTTACCAAGAACACGCAACATAGTATACGTAGAGTCTTTGGAACTCATAACGTTAAAATTTGACATAGCCATTAAAAGGACTTAAAAACAGTAACGTTGAATTCACACTGCTAGAAAACACTGACAATATTAAATATTTACTTAAGGAGTAACCTATTGAAATAAAGTACATGAGTAGATAAGAACGGAACATAGACGAAAAGAAGTATATGCATAGATGGTTTAGAAGTTATTGTTCATTCGGAGCAACCCGATGGTCGTCACAAGTGTTCTCTTCTTCACGACAGGATCGGTCGCTTTCTGGATTGAAGTTTTCAAGCTCTTTAAGCATATCCAGGGAGTTGATTGGACGTGGATCGTGATTTTTGCTGAGTTTTATGTAGACCAGGCCCCTTCTAGTAAACACAGACCAAACCTTTTTCCGTTTTTTGAGACTAATAGCTGCTTTGAAAATTTGGTGATTCGATTTTGTCAAAGTCTCGTTTATGTAGATGCGAGCTTCTGAGTTAACTCCCACATGCGTAAGACATAACCCGTCAGCTTTGTTAAGACGCCGATAATCAGCTACGGCTTTAAGTAAAAGGTTCCTCTCTCTTGGCGATTGAAATTGAATTATGACAGCAGGGTCAACTTGGGTTCCAGGAAGATTTCTCGATCGAAATATGGCTTTGAGCACGGGTGGTTGAAGGTTTAGAGCAAAACAGTGATGGTTGTGTAGATTTTGTAAGTTTTCGGATTCAACAACAGGAATTCCGTGAACTTTAACTTCACAAGCGGTTGCACGATTTTCCTGCCTGGAAACATACGTTTTGAGCAAATCAACCTCGGCTTCAAGAGCTGAAACCCTCTCTGATGCAGTCTCCAAGCGAGTAACCCGTTCGTTCAAGTCAGACAAATCACGCCGAAGACTATCAAACTTCTCTTCGAATTTGCTGCTAAAAACCTCCAAAATCCTGGTTTCCGACTCAAGAATTTGTTTTGCTACCAATTCCATGATCCTGTTTTCTGACTCTAAAAATTGTTGCGCAATTTGTTTCGCAACCAACTCATTATTTTTAGATAAGCGTAGCTCCATAGTGCGTATAATGGTTGACGATGATTCGCTTATACGAGGGGTTTTAGGCTCCACGTCAGAGCTCATAGCCTCACCGCGACGTTTACCAGCACCAGCAGACATTTTGGGGCTTATGAAATTGTTTTTAAGAAATTCGGAAAAAGGTAGGTGGCAGCCCTATAATTGCAGTTTAATTGTAATCTTTGAGAAACTTTGCACAAGTGTCGCCGATGGCAGCTATCCAGGACTCAAACCAGTATCAGTAAACAGTGACACACAGATGTCGCTAAGTGCAGAGATCTGTAGAAGTTGTTGCTGCTATATCGAGTCACCTGGTATGTACATGCATACAAAAGCAAATTTGCAGTTGGAGCACCACTCTGACTTACTTGTTTTTCGCAAAATACTTTCGCCGGAACAGAGTTTTGATGTTAATTATGTAATTGATGTAATTTAAAACACTTATGGCTTAATAAATAGACGATGTCACTTTTTAATTTTATGTTATATGCGAGTTAGAATACGGCGAGTTAGAATACAGTTTAAGTCAATTGATTTACCACGTATTTTATATTCCAAACAGTTTAATCAGGACAACAATGATAGTTTGAAGTTTAATTAAGGTTGTTAGCTTTATAATAAATCCAATTATTAAAAGCAAGAAAAAATAATCACAGAGCGATTAAAAACACGTCCTAACGAGCTCGTGTTAAGGCCGACAAAACGTAAATCTCGCAGCACAACTGTTTTCCAACACGGTTGCAAACTATAAGACGCTGCTACTCAATAGGATTGGACCTTTATAGGCCTCTTGAGACAGCGGATTTCTTCCAACTTATAAACGACTGGTTTGATGTTCTTAATTCATCCATAACGACTTTTGGCTATCCGGGAAAGGTAATTTACTTATTGTAGTTAGGTTTTATGTACTGACATAAGCATCTTTAAAAAAATTAAGGAACCCTTCGGGACAGCCTTTTCAAAGCAATTAGATGTTTTAGACCGGGTTAATAGGTTTATGAAAAATCCTACTATCATTCACGATAAGAAAGTCTTAGAACACTTTCCGAAAGGTATTTTAATGACCAACAACGCGTTGAAGATGCTGTACGAAGTAATTCAAATGTGGAATGTATCCTCACACGGCGGCTCAATCAGGATGTACTTCAACACTTTTTTGGAGCTATGTGGAGTAAAGGTGGCCTGAACGACTACCCATCCAAAGGACTTTAAATATAGACTGCGGAAGTACATCCTAGGTAAGATCGGTCATAAAACGTACATACAACATAACATATTTAAAACTTTATTAAACTTAGCACGAAACACTGAAAGCCTTAGAGGTACAGGGAATGTATCGGCAGACTCAACCGCTTGGTTGTCAAGCCGGGAGTCCCAAACGATGACAAAGGCTTCAGTTCAGGTGGAAACCTTACCGATGATGGAGGAAGCAGATGGCATTGAAAATAACAGTGTTGAGGTCGACTAAGAGGTGGTCGATGGTTTGAATGCGACTAGCCCTGACTACTGCAGCAACCTTCAAGAGGATGCCTTGGAATATGTCTCAGGATATATTATCAAGAAGCTGAACCTTAAAGAATGTTGCAGCACGGACAGAACGTTTACCTGGGTATACCAGGTTTCCAAAGGGTATCTCCACAAACCATCGGCAACATTTTTGAACGAAATGAAGACTCTTGAACACATTTTTCATAGTCTGAATACTCTTGAGATTGCGCACTGCCGAAATCTGCACAAAAAACTAATGGACAGGAGTTCAGAAGTGGGTTTATCTGAGGAAGTAAAGCGCTTGTTTTTTAAATGCAGAATTCATTTCCGAATTAAAAATTTAAGCAAGCGATTAAAAATTCAAAAAGCGAAACAACGCATAATGGGTTACAAAAAGCACATTAAGATAAACCTCTAAGAACGGTAAGCAAAATTTATTAGCAGTATTTACAAATATCTACCTGTATTAATTTGTAATCTCTTCATAATCTAATTCTTTCAGGCCTAACAAAAGAATGACAGAAAACTATTGTTCATATCGCCACCAATGTATAATTGTATCACATTTGGTCTATATTATTTAATAATTTATTATCTTTGACGTAATCTGCATCAGCAGTTATTTTAATTATTTTATATTTAGTTCCCATTCGAATGTGAAAAAAAATTTTATTTACAAATTTATTTACAAAGCTAATGCAATAATAAATGTAAGATTCCAGCTATGGTTAGCAAATGGATTGCGATACTACTTTCTTTAATAATTATTTAATAATTAATTTACAATATTAATGTATTGTATATCACTAATATAGTACACACTTATATGCACGTATGTATATACATATATAAAATTTTATAAACAACTTCATCGCAATTAAGTACAAAAAGGTTAAATTTAACATACTATACTGTTTATCCAGTCAACGTTATCTATTTAAAATATTTCAGTTTGTTTTATACATATAAATTGAATAAATACCCAATAAACAATGAAGTAACTAAAAAATTTCAGAATCGTTTAAATATGTTTTCACAATTGTATGGTAGCTTTGGGGAAGTAACTTGAGGTGAACTTTCAGCAAGGTGCACAGCCTGGCAGTTTTCAAAAACATTTTTAAATAATTTACTTATTTAATTTATATGAACTTTATTATATGGCCGTCGTGGTGCAGCGGTAGCGTTGCTGGCCCACCATACCGAAAGGCCCAAGGTTGGAGTTTTGGGACAAGTAACATCAAAAGTGGTTTGAAAAAGGTTTTTCAAAAAGGGGTCCGAGGGTATTTCTGCCACGGAAGGCTTCTTAGAAAAAATGCATCTGCTTTGCTTTGCGTTTTGGATAATGGACTGCTAGTCCATGCATGATGTACTAAATTCAGCCAAATCAAAAACTATACACAAGCTATCCACTACTTTTTCAAAGCATTTTTACATGCCTCCTCTAAACAGTACACAATAAACATTGTTAGCTCGTGGTTGTCATGATCTTTGGAATTATGATTTTTCGCAGGTATATATTTAAATGACTGGACGTCTTATGCAGTCTGGATGACGTAGAACGCGCCATTTATAACCATGTAATTTAATAGAATTTAATTCCGCCAATGTACACACACCATATTGTTCTCACTATTTGTTTGTTTTAAGTATAGCCTGAAAGGACAAATGTATGAATGCTGTTCAGTTGCACGTTTTCAATATGTGATTTTTTTATAAATACCGCACTTACTTGAAAAGCCTGTAGTTTTAAAAGCTCGAAGATGGCATTTTAATGAAAAATCGCTGTGATATTACTGGGGATCAGAATCTACTATACGCTGCATGCGATCCTTAAGGTCTTTGAAATCATTAGCATTGACTTGGCTGGCTTCGTCCTGCGACATATTTGTAGCTTTGGCAGCAACTGAGTTAAACTAAAATGTGGTGTGATTTAATAAATTAGATGATATGCCCTCCTACCAAGGCTAATTCTAGAGAGAAAAATATATTAAAACTTGCAGTGATAGTCTTAAAATATTTTCAAAACTCTTAACTTAGCGTTTCTTCGTCTGAATGAATTTCATTTTACTGTCATCCTCATTTGATTCTGCATCACCACGCTGTTGAGTATCATGATAGAATTCCATTTACCAGCCATATTTATAATCACTGCGATCGTGCAAAAATTAGTAATTGTTTACTACCGTCACCGAGTGGGAAAACCCATCGAAAAATATCGGGAGAGGTGTTAAGAGACGTGTATCGGTCGCAGGAATCATATTCCGGATCCGGAGATCAATTTTTTTTAGTAGTTTCCAAGATATTTGCAATCATAGGTATTCTGCACATAAAACCTATAGATAAAGATCCCGATTAGGATGGGAATGAGGTCATTTTTTGGTTTTTTTGTAATTCTTTACATCCAATGTCAACTGTAAAAACTGCAATAAAAATGTCGATATTGGTACCCAGAGACGCGTTTCGGTCCCAGGAACCCTGATCCGGTTGGGAAACCCAATATTTTTAGTAATTTACAAGTTATTAGCAAAAAAAACCAAAAACCGATCCCAAATAGGGGGTTTCTGGGTACAGTTGATTTTGGATGTAAAGTATTACCGGGTTTTTGCACACATTTTGCAAAATAATAAAAATATTGGTTTGATTCTCATTGCTGCGACTGAAACGCGTCTTTTAATACCCATATCAAAATTTTTAGATGAATATTAGCACTCGGTGGCGATCGTAAACAATTACCTAAAAATTTACAACTATCAGCAAAACCACAAATCCCACTTTAATTCTAATCATTGGAAACAGCAGGTTGGTAGTTCCACCGTTGTTGTAATCACAAATTTTGGATGTTCCGAACAGTGCAGAAGTGTTTTCTGACCAGAAATCCTGAGGATCGCATAACCGGTATTACACTGCCATATGCAAACACTTTTTTGTTTCGCGTCAGAAGGCCACCAATGCACAACGATATTCTGCACATAAATCATTCGACCACAGTAAATTTTTAGTATTTTATAATAACTTTTCGCTGGCACAAGCAATTTTTTTCAGAATTGTCATTGTTTTGGTCAGAAAGCATTTTGACATTTATAGCATTTACTCTCGTTTCTTATATCAGTTCAGGTATATCATCATAAGCCTCCTAAGAGATTTTTGCGCCAAGCTTCTCTTCCAATTTGTGGTGTGCCGATTTGAATTTTCCCTACAAATTGGTGGGACCTACAGTTTTTTGCCGACTCCGAACGGCATCTACAAAGGAGACGAATTTTTGCTGAGAAGCCTGCCATGGCAGAAGCTCGTAATTTAGGTCTTATTAAAAGGTGGCAAGCCTCCGTCTCTCTCATGAAAAATCCCATTTGAATAATAGGTGCCACGTACCTTTCCTTTTACCCAGCTGTGTGCGAAGCACATGTTTAGTAGAGGAAGCCCTTTTCTACACCTTTTTCAAGTGTACTTCAGAAAGCGTAAAATTTTCTTCAGAAACCGTAAAATGTACTTCAGAATAGTCAATTGTACTTCAGAAATCGTAAAATGTAGTTCAGAATAGTAATTTTTATTTCAAAAACTGTAAAATGTGCTTCAGAATAATCAATTGTACTTCATAAACCATAAATTATACTTTAGAAACTGTAAATTGTTCTTCAGAAATGATAAAATCCTATTAGTTCTATGGTTAAAGCTTCTGAAGTACAGTTTACCGTTTCTCAAGTACAAATTTTATTATCTGAAGTACAATTGATAGTTTCGGAAGTACATTTTACATCTTCTGAAGTACATTTTACGATTTCTGAAGTACAATTGACTTATAGGTTTACAGGGGAACAGGGGATGTGCGGAGCACATGTTTAGTATAGGAAGGCCTTTTTTAGTATTTATTTAATTATTATTTTATTTCAATTATTTGTTCTATATAGGTAATAGTAAATTATTATGAATTAATTTAATTTATTTGTTCTTTATAGAACGGGGGCTCGGAGCACATGTTACATCTTTTATGTATTAATTGGGGGTGAGCACTTATAGCTCTCAGGTATAAGCGCGGGATTGGCCTCATTTTCGCTATGAAAAACCCCGATTTGGATTACAAAACATAAACTATATCTTCGAAATATTTCATAAGCTGCTTACGAATTACAAGAGAGTGCAGCGCAAATGAAATAAACGAAAGAAATAATTATAGCTTGTGTCGCTTAAACATTCTCGCCCTCTAGATGGCTTAGTCGTCTAGTGATATTCATAAGTCGCTGGTTCGAATCCGGCTCGAAGGACCATGTCTAAGCTTTATGGAGGGCGAGTAGGTTTTTTGAGTTATTTTTTATTTTATTTTACTATTTATACTATATTATTGGTTTAGAGAGGAAAAGGGGATGTGCGGAGCACATGTTTAGTATAGCCCTTTTCTAGTGTTTATTTAATTATTATTTTATTTATTTGTTCTATATAGAACGGGGTGCGGCGCACCTGTTACACCTTGTATGTATTCATTGGGGGCGAGCACTATTGGCTCTAAGGCATTGCGTGGGATTGGCTTCTTCATTTTTGTTGTGAAAAATCTTCCGTGCACATGTTGCATAGGGGTGACGTTTGAGTAATAGTAAATTATTATGATTTTAATTTATTTGTTTTATATAGAACGGGGGTGCGGAGCACACGTTACACCTTTTAAGGATTAATTGGGGGTGAGCACTTATAGCTCTCAGGTATAAGCGCGGGATTGGCTATCTCATTTTCGCTGTGGAAAACCCCGATTTGGGATTACAAAACATAAACTATATCTTCGAAATGTTTCATAAGCTGCTTGCGAATTACAAGAGAGTGCAGCGCAAATGAAATAAACAAAAGAAATAATTATAGCTTATGTCGCTTAAACAAATAGTGTCATGAAAATGTAAAATAGCTTTTAACATGCCGTTAGATTAATTCATAAATCCTATGTTAACAATAGGTTTGGTCCGTATAAGTCAGAAGGAATCAGAAGTAGTCTGAAGCAGTCTGAAAACAGAGGTTAGAGGAAATCAATCTAGTACTATGTTCTTTGACTATGAGAGCACGGAAAAAGAGGGTAAAAAAGGTTGTGTCTCCGTCAGAAATTGAAAATTCAATTCAGGGCTGCTTCGGCCGATAAGGTTGGAAGAAAAAACAAAAAGATTTTACTTTTTCTTCTTATGCCTTTTGATGCTTTCAGGGAAGTTTATTTAGAAAATCAAACAGCATATAATAACTTAAATTAGTTAACATTATGCTCACAGTTTAAACATTAAATGGAGAAGACAGATTATCTGGCGTAGAAGGCCGCGGTGTATTGCAACAAGGCGCTATAAACGTATCCGTCCAAAAGTCTCTGTTCGCGAGCTCAGAGCATATAAGAACGTGGCATAGACAAGGGAATTGTAGCACTTGACCGATGCCGCAGGCGTATATAATATTTGCCGACAAACAGTGCACGTTGTGAAAGGCACAAGGACCACCATCTGTCCTGACCAATGTGCATGCTGGAAGTAGGGAGGGGAATTGGGGGCAGAGACAGAGGGGACTGAAGCTCAGCATTGCTCATGCCTGGCCTATTCCGGAGGGGATAGGAGTGATGAACGGCCTTGCGATATGGAAACGCGTGAGCGACAGTGGGGAGTGGGTAGCCGGGAATTGCAGCAGTGCTGCTAGTCGTGGAGACTGGGCCATCATTGTGATCGCTAGAGGATAGTAGGGGCGGTAGAGTGACGTGTACCGCGGGGCGTCCTAAGGCGTGAAAAACATGGTGCCTCGAAGGTGTTAAAGAAAGTACGGGGTCTGTTAATGGCAGGGTTAAGCCCTGAGCATCCAGATTTGTGGAGCCATCTGCGACGGTTTAATATAAATTTTCTTCAAGCAGACGCAGCAGATCCAATCTCTTGGTCCGGGGTTGGGTTCGAAACCAACCAGTAACAAGAGAAAATGAAACCATCTCGCTGCAATGGTTTGCTCTGAGGATGACAATTTCAGGGTGGGACATGATAAATTAGACAGGGTTACAGAGAAATAACAGCCCTTGGCCGGGTAAAAAAACCAGGTCATTCCGGTACGATAGAACCGGCTGTTGTGGGAATGTTAACCGGTTGCACACCTTGCTGTTAATACAAAAGCTGTTGTGGGAATGTATATAATGCCTCTCATCTTTCATTACCCATTTTCTTTTTCCTTGCGGAAGGAGGGGTGACATGGCCCAGAAGGTTGCACTGCTCATACCAAATCGCTCCAGCGACCGCAAGGGAGAACCAAAGCTTACCGAGTGTTATTATCGTTACAAACAACTACAAGAATATGGATCTAAAATGAGAAGGGAGAGACTCAAATTTTAAACATGCAGTCAAGTAAATTTTTAGGCAGAACAACGTCTGCCAGGTCTGCTAATTGAATTACACTAGGATTGTACACGTGAAAACTTATAAAATATATAAAACTACCACACCTTCAATAAGTAAAGTAGTAAAAATTACCAAAAATTTTGCTAGCAAGGCAGAATAATATGATATAATTTTATATTCTAAATTATGTATACAAAGGAATGTTGCATGTTGTGTTTCGTCTGTAATACCGTATTTATGCAAACCCTGACACCTTGTATATAAGAAAGAACATACTAGAAAGACAGCTACAATTTTTTGGACTGAACTAATAGCTTATTAAATTTAGGGTTGACTCAAAATGTGTAAACAATAATTCATCAAAAAAATCAATTTCCTAACACAAGCTGTTGTGATTTGCATATAATCAGTACTTTACATGAAGTCACGATATATATAATATAACCTTTAAACTTTCCCCAAACTAATCAACATATTACGATAACGCTCCAACATTGGTGAATAAATTTGTTCGCAATCCTTGCTTGGTTCGCAGATTAATTGCAAATGATTGGGAATGTATTGTATAATATAGTCTCGGTAACTTAATGGCGATGTCGATTGATTTTTATTAAGACTTTCATAATATACTCCTTTTGTATCTTTAAATGAGCTTAAATAAAGTGCATATTTTGCACGAAAAGCTGCGCCGAATAAAGCTGCTTCACTGTTATCCTATAATTAAATAATATAAAATGGAAGTTGGTAAACATTATATCATAATCCATACTTAACTTGAACGTACACCGTAGCATTGAATACATCAGATATCACTTGTAGAATCGATTTATTCACAGATGCTCCACCAGTAGCTATAATTTTCGTTTTACAACCGAAATCAAAACCTATGTCTTCTGCTACAATTCGTTTGTGAAGCATCTGCCCTTCAATTAATGCACGAATTTCAGTTTGCGGCGAAATAAATCTAAAATAAATAAATTGATAAATTTAGAATGTGGCCATATGGGTGTTTCTCAGAAAGAGGGAACTCAAATTGGATTTTACGAGCCTTTGTTATTTATATGGGCATGTTGCGTTCACACATTGTAGCGTGCTAATAAATATATGCGATGTTTCTTGTGTAATATTATTCCTCCTCAAATTATCCTTACTCATGATTTATCCCTTATGCTTCAAAGTCCGTAAAAAATTGCTTATATAGATTACCACCCGAAAACTTCTTCCATTTTGAGCAACGTACGAACAGAAATCGGGTTTGTAAAGTGTCGAGATCTAAAAATGCTCAGCTACAGAGAAAAACTCATCAGCGAAGTAACTTAAGGATTAAAACTTAAATATATTTTGTTGAATGTAGAAAGAACCAATTGGACTCTAACTAGTAAATATACATTCAGGAAATTATTATTGATTAGGTGAGGATAGTATTGATTTTTTAATGCTAAAAAGCGAGTCAGAAATATCAAATGTGCTGAGGTGGGAGTTATAATTATGGCATAAACATCGGAAAGGCTCATTTAATTCAAAATTGGTTCTACATTGTTTCAGGACGAGAGGTTTAAAATGTCATGATGGGCGAGAAGGAAAGTTCACTTGAAAGAAATGGGCTGCAGACCAACCCATTCAATAATTTAATCATAAATATGACTCCAAGCATTTCCCTGCGACTAGAAAGGGTGGGGAGATTAATACCTTTCAAGCGATTAGTATAGGGGGGCAGATTGTACAAGGAATCCCATGAGTGATCTCGTAAAGCGAAAAGTAAGAATTGTTTTTTAAACTGATTCATCCGATCTACATGAACCTGGTACCTAGGATTCCAAATAATTGAGCCGTATTCTAGTATCGATCTTACTAATGTCGTAAAAAGGGATTTAGTTACATAAGGGTCTCTAAATTCTTTTGACCATCGCTTAACGAATGATAAACACCTTAAGCTTTATTGACAGTTGCACTAATATGAAAGTTGAAATTAAGTTTGAAATCCATCGTAACTCCCAGATCAACGAAATCATGCACTAGGTCAAGACTATGATTATTGATTGAGCTGGTTTTGAAGTTCCGCGTGAAAAACACATATATTTACATTTTTTAAGGTTAAGTGGCAACAAGTTTACATTACACCATGTACCGAGATTATCAAGATCTGATTGAGGTAAGGCTCTTTCTTCGTTCAACGTGTAAGACATAAAAATCTTTACGTCATCAGCGTACATAAAAATTTTTGAAAGCTTATAGTGCTGGATATATCATTATGGAAAATCAAAAACAGAATCGGGCCAAGATGGCTACCTTGAGGAACTCCCGAAGATACATCAATGACATTGGAAAGCGCGAAAAGCATGACGTAATTTATCAAACGCTTTACTGCAATCCGTGTATATAACATCAGCGTGCATATTTTTCCTAAACTCATTTGAAATATGAGTTGTGAATTCAAGTAGGTTGGTACTTGTTGATTTTCCCTTTCAAAAGCCGTACTGGCAACCTGCAATCAATGTTGGAATAGAAACTGTGAGCTGGTCAGTAACAATAGCTTCAAACAGTTTTGGAATAGCAAAAACCTTTGCTATTCCACGGTAATTATCCACGGATGACATACTCCCACTCGTATAAAGTGGTATAAGGAAAGATACTTTCCAAGCAGCAGGAAAAACGCCACATTTTAAAGACAGATTGAACAGATCAGTTAGGGGCTGGTAAATGTAGTTTGCACATTTTTTAAGGAAACATGTAGGGATCATATCCGGTCCATACTTAGATGATACTTTCAGGGTTTTCAGATAGTACAGGACATTTGCATCAGATATAATTGGACTGTTAATCAAGTTTTTAGCATGCAGTTGACACGGATATCTGTGAAAATGAGTAAAAGCATCAGAAGAATACTTAGATTCCAAAAATTACGCAAAGAAATTTGCAATATCTTGATTATCACTTGATATGCAGTCATGGTATTTCATGGCAGAGGGAAAAACTTTAACATTACGTTTAGAATTTACGAAGCTTTTTTTTTTTTTGATTTTGATTTTGCAGATATACGCCTAACAAACTTACTTACTTAGATTCCAAAAATTACGCAAAGAAATTTGCAATATCTAGATTATCACTTGATATGCAGTCATGGTATTTCATGGCAGAGGGAAAAACTTTAACATTACGTTTAGAATTTACGAAGCTTTTTTTTTTTTTGATTTTGATTTTGCAGATATACGCCTAACAAACAAAAAACACAAAAAACACAAAGCACCAAAGCGCTTGACCGCCTAGACGATTTTGGTCATTGCGTATGAAGGCACGCCAGTCATCCCTTTTTAACTTTAACTGACGGCAATTGGAACCACCAAGGGAGATTAAGTCATCCTTCACCTGCTTTGGTTTTAATTCGCTGCACCGTGGTCATATCTGCCTGAAGCTCGTACAGTTCATCGCCGTTAGCGTCACGGGAAAGGCCTTAAATCTTCCAGACAACTTTTCTCTCGAATACTTCATTCCCTTTGAATTTCTTTGGGGTTATCGCCGGTTCCTAAATAGACGAACTGCCTCAAAGTTTTAAATTTATGCCAAGGCGTTATATATAAGTTTATTGGTCACTGAATGTTAAAGTATTCAATAACGGATCGTGAAACTATTAGTTATAGTGTCAAACAAGATAAAAAAAATTCAAATGAGAACTAGGAAAACTTGGAATACTATACTAGTGGTAACCTCCTCTGCCTATTGCGACAGTGTAGCTATCTTGATTTCGAAAACCTGAGTATCGTGAATAAACTTTCATTATTGAATAATAACATATCAAATATCATGAGCACTCTGACACATTAGAAGGAACTCAATGTTAAGCTCATGAGCAAGTGGTAATACTGAGTTAGCAGCTCCCAAAAAACACAGAAAATAGAAAGAAAACCGAGAGCAAGTTGGTAAGTGTGATGTTGTCGATAATTAAGGCACACAAACAACGGTTGCCGGGTGTGGCGGTACTGTTACTGGCCTAAAACACCGAAGGTCCAAGGTTTGAGTCCTGGTACAGGTTACATAAAATATGGTTTGAAAAAGTTTTTTGAAAACAAGGTCGCCCCTCGGCAGTTTGGCAAACTCTCCAAGTGTATTTCTGCCAAGTGAGGCTTCTTAGCAAAAATTCATCTGCTTCCAGAGCCGCTCGGAGTCAGCAAAGAGGTGTAAGTCCGATAATTGGTAGGAAAAACGGGATCGCCCCTCTGCAGTGATTTGCCAAAATCTCCAAATGTATTTCTGCCATGGAAGGCTTCTCAGCAAAAATTCATCTGCTTCCAGATGTCATTCGCAGTTGGCAAAAAACTGTAGGTCCCGCCAATTGGTAGGAAAAATTAGAAACAGCACACCACAAATTGGTAGAGAAGCTCAGCCCTAATTTCCTTGGATAAATGTCGCGCTAAACATTTATTTATTTTTTTTTAACCATAAAAATCCATAATGACCAACTACTGACTGCCAGATGGCGGGGATTGCTCATGGATATGGTAAAGTGAATAGGAATGGAAGGAAAATCAGAGTTCTGTTAGCTTAATGGTTAGCAAAGCTTGCTAAGATTTCCCTGATGAAGTCTGGCATCGTCCGAAAAAGATCTACAAGAAAAGCTATGGGGGTTGTCTCTAAAATTTGTTCAAAGCCAAAATATAGTGGCCGAAACCAATTTATGGAGAAGGTTCTTAAAGCGATATAATCTTCCGCCAAAAACTGCATTTCACGGACTTCAGAACGGCGACAAAACGTCAATTCATAACTTATAAAAATTGCTGAACATTTTTGAAACCCTCCCCCTTTCCACTTCAACAGCAGTACGCACCTTTTCAAATCTTCTTCTTCTTTAAATAGCGCTTAACCTTCATAACGATTTTGGCTGCCCAACATAGCTAGCCAGTCGTTTCTTCTTTCTGCCAACTGCCGCCAGTTGGAAACACCACGGGATCGGAAATCGGTCCCCACTTGGTCCATCCATCAGAGTGTTGGCCTCCCTCTTCCTCTGCTACCTGGCGGTTGCCGATAAGAATACCTTCTGGGCCGCAACAAATTCAGCGAAATTTTTTTTTTTATCAAACTAATCTGATAGTCAAAATCTAGTGCCTTTTGGGCTTAAGTTAAGTGATGCAAAATATTAATCAATTCGGTTTAGAGTAACTGCCTCCGCAACGGCATCATTTGCAACCCCATATAGGCGCTATATCGAGCCATAACCGGCAAAAGGACTTAGGCTACACAATTTTCGATTTCTTATTTTTGATAGGAATCAACTGTGTCTAGTTATATATTTCAACACTCTACGCTAAACCATTGAGAAGTTATGGCTCAAGCAATTTAAGCTTCAACGCCAAATCTCATACGTTTCATAAATTTTTTAGATTATAAAAATGTATCTCCTGTAAAAGTTTTTTTTTGTCTGGTAGTTTTTTTGGTTAATAATTTAGAGTATTGAAAATACTTTGATGAAATGGCACGCACTGTCTCATGAAACACTTGCTGCAAACGTTACATACTAACAAATAGTAGCCGAGGTAAGCAATAATGAAAATATTTGAGGTAGTGCAAAGATAGTAATTTTTGAAAAGAAGTTTGTTGAAAGTTAGTGCGCGTTGAATCCTCGTAGACTTATAATAAATCGCCTACCTGCGTTTTATTTCGATATAAAATAAACAGAGATATTAGACTTGTGTTTATAATTTGAGTTCGAAAGCACTGGAAAATATATTTACCGGAACTTGTCGCGCCACGCGTCGTTGTCAGTGCTGTTTTTCTTGGTTCGAATCAGTCGCACGTTATGCAAAGGACGCTAAGTTTGTTCAAATGTCCTATTTTTGAGGATATTTGTGAAATAAAAGAGAATGTTCTACCTACTTACGTGAATAAGTATTAAGAATGGACGAGACATCAACTGAGATTGCAATTAGAAACAGCAAAAGAGAAAACTTTTTCGAAAACAGCAATATGTGGCAAATTACATCTATTCCGACAGTAAAACGAACAAGTGTTAAAAGCATTAAAATACAAAAACCTACTCAAGTCTATCAAGAGGCTGTCCCCGCAAAAGTTAGAAAGTTTTAGGCAAAGTAGTAAGCCACTTTTTGATATTGCAACATGCAAGTGCAGAGAAACAAGAGCAAACTTTTCTAATTGATCAAAGAACTTCTCGAATGTTGAAAATCAGTGGAATCGACGTGTCTGCTACAAAGAAGTTGGAAAGAACTTTGAAAAGGAAGCAGCAACGGGAAAATCGCCCAAGTACATCCCTAAATACTTCAACGTTAGCGGATTTTGATACCACTTCTTCGGCGGCATCATCAGATTCGGAAAATTCAGAATGCACCATTATTAAAAAGCGCTCCTGAAAAGAAAATAAAAAAGTCTGTGCGCGTCGCTTTTCCTACGTTGTCGAAGACATTTGATAGATATGGAATATCAGACCGAGCAGCAGCGGCAATAGCTTCATCTGTTTTGTTCGACATTGGGTCTGATGTCGAGGTCATTGATAGACACAAGGTACGTAGAGAAAGATCTAAAATTAGGAAAAACTTGGTGGAAAATTTAAATCTCCCAGAGCTCAAAGCATTATACTTTGATGGCAGAAGAGATAACACTTTGAAAATTAGTAAAAAAAAGGGAAAATGCTACAGGACTACAATTTTAGAGGAACATATCTCACTTATGCAAAAGCCGGGATCTATTTACATGAGATAGTATTATGGCCATTGGTTACAAAGGAACGAATGTTAACACTGGGAAAAACGGTGGAATTATAAGACTGCTTGAGAAAAAACTACAAAAACCACTTCAGTGGATAATTTGTTTGCTACATATGAACAAGCTGCCTCTGAGACACTTGTTTCTTCATCTCGACGGGTATACTTCGGGACCTAAGTCTTATATGGGTTCATTGGGAAAAGCTATGGAAACATGTGAAAAACTGCTACCAAAAATGGATAATGATCTGAGTATCGATCAGCAGTACTTGTACCAAATTATTTCGCCAGTAATTTTAGGTGTATTCCCAAAAGACCTGGAAAATTAGTTTCCAGGTAAACTTTCGCATGCTCGTTGGATTACAAGTGTCAACCGAATACTACGTTTGTATGTAGCAACTAAAAAGCCGACGGAAATTTGGGTTACAGTTGCTACTTTTATGGACAAAGTCTATACAGCTTCCTGGTGTTTAATTAAGAGCAAATCGTCACCTGCTTAACATTATTATGGCCTCCAGATATGTGCCAGAAACTTAGATCCTGTGATCCAAATAAACGGATATTTCGCGCATCCCGAAAACATTCTTCTTGCCATGATAACAGATGAGAGAAAACATATGAGAGAGCTGGCGGCACGCCGCATACTAAAGGCACGCAGTATGAGTCACCCTTTAACACCTAGACTTTTTCAACTGCCATTGATAAATGTTAATGCTACTTCGTATATTGATTTAATAAACTGGCAGGAAAACTTAACCCAGCCGCCTCTTTTGAAAAATGTATCTTCCGTTTCTCAGTACACAAGAAAGTCACGATTAGGTGCAATACAAGCCAAGTTGGAATCGCGGAACTTGATGCCTAAGTTCGAAACAAAAAAGGATTTTCAAGCTAAATAGTTCATGTAATTTATCAAATTCTTCTAAAATTTAAATGTTCCTTCTCACAGTAATACCTTAACAAATATTTAAACTATAAATTGTTCATCATTTAGTTCCTTCTTACCAATAAATAAAGGGCAATATTTCACCTTATATGAGTTTAAACTTTTTTTTTATAAATTTTAAAATTTTGTACTCACTGCGGAGGCAAAAGATATTCATTGATTGTAACAAAAAAAAAGGGATTATTGATTTATTATAAGGCACCAATCCCCTCCTATTAGAACTCTTAAATCAAAAAATTTTTTTTTCATGCATATGTTTGTGCTCCACCCTACTGTATATATCTGCAGCACGGATACGATAAGTGATTAATAGAGTGTTATTTTCATTCTTAGAGAGAGTACTTTACTTCTCAATTGCATACTCAGTTGTAAGTAGCACTTGTTTGCAAGAGTGATTCTTCGTTGGCTGTCCAGGCTGACATTATTGTTGGTGTTAATGCTAGTTCCCTGGTAAAAAACTCTAAAGAGGTTAAAAAGTTATCTACTAAACTCTACCGGACAGGTAATTAAAATATTGATATGTTATGCTTTACAATTGTTGAATATCCTATAGTATTTATCTCTTCACTCTATACAATTGAGGAGCGGTTAAATGATGTACCGACGTTGGCAGTACATAAATATGTGCCCATTACAACACAAGAAGTGATTGAAAAAATGTGTGTTAAGCAAAGAATATTTTCTTGAGTCGTACATAAATATACTTTATACGAGTAAAAATATGTTGATAAATTCAATGTGCAGAAATAAACGAGTAGACAAGAAATATATTACGGTAAGAACGGCATATGCACATATGCACGAATGGGCACAGCCGAAGCTGCTAGCCATTGTGTGTCTCAAATTTCAGTTATCGATGCAAATTTTCTTTCATCCCCCCTTTCCAAAATCCTGGCTACGCCACTGAAATCAACTGACTGGTGAAGAAACCCGAGGAATGCTGATTTGTTGAAAGTTATGTGAGTGCAAACATAGTTAAAAAGCGATTATTATTGAATCGTCATATTTTTATTTGCTTTTACCAGGACGATTGAAAAAACACAAAATTGCAAATGCAATTCACCCTTGTTTACATTTATCTTGCTGCATTGTGCTGAACGGCAGTGCGTTCAAATTCAATCAGCTGATAAAACGAGACCACCTTTTTACTGAGCCATGGTTCTTGTTGCAGAATCGAACCCACTCACTCTGATTGCAAGCGCAGCGGCCTAACCCATAGGCTATGCTGCGTGTAGTTTTGCAAGCTGCTTAATTCAAGTTTTCTGTCAACAGTATACACAATATTTTAGACATTCCGTCTATATGTAAATCATGTATGCTGGACTTTGTGTTTGTACATTCTTCTTTCTACTTTTTAGAAGATAGTTATTGTACATAACCGCGTGCTCCGGTGTAAATTCATTTTTGTTGTTGGTGTTATGGTCTGTTAATTTTTAGATATTTTTGTAAGTTTAACGAGCTCAAGACCAGTGGATAATAATTCTTAGTTAATTATTATTATTTTTGATTAGAGGAAAAATTTTAAAGCAACAAACATATACAGGCTGTAGTTTTTTACTTCTAACACCGAAAACTCTTTAAGTTTATGTACGTTTTAAAATATTCGGTCAAAAATCACTTGGTATGTGCATTTTTTTAACGTGTCAGACTACTTTGGATAGTTTATACTTAATCAGAGTCAGTAATTATGTCTGTCAACAATCCAGGCTAAGAAAAAGCAAATGAATTTGGGGTTGAGACAGGTCTGAGGGTATCTTCTCTAATATATACATGCATAGATCCTTTTCGCAGAGCTTCTTTTGCTTGCGGAGCTACCTTTTTCAGAGAACTTTTTGTTTAGCGGACAGGGATTTCCACCAAACTCCTCGCAAATACGAGAATTTATAAAAACTTATATTTTAAACACTTTTAACTTGTTTTTTCTTACAGACATTTTTTTCATATATTCAGCCCAATTCTAAATATTCTCACGGAATAATTTTCTCTCGGCTTTTTTTGTTCCCTCGGAAAAATTCCTCCAATTATGTTCTCCTAGGGAGAACAATAATTGGGGAAGAGGAATTTCGAATTTTCGAAATCAGCTGTTTTGGCAATGGCATGGTATACACGGATTTCTAAACTGGCTAACAAAATTTAAAAATGTAAATATTGTTTAGAATTCGTTTTAAAAAAAGAAAAAAATGTGAAACAACGTTTAGTGTTGCTTTTCATACTTTTGTGGCAGACATTAAGCGAATAAGAGCCACAGGAAAACAAACACAGGATTATGAGATAGTACATATACGCTTGAGTTGCCGAAAAAGTTATCTACAATTTTTGTTTGTATATTTAATTTGCTTTCTGCTGTTTGCAGATTTAAACAAGCGCGGAACTCCTTATATCGCACACTCAGCAACTCAAAAATACAATTTCATGATGGCCTTGCATCAAGTTTTGAAACAGCCATATCTGTTGCACATTTGTACTTTTCCATCTAAAATACATCCTATTCTAATATAACATTATTTTAGTTTAGTATATACTTACACAAGTTAATAGTATAAAAATACAAGAAACATTCAATTTTATCCCGCGCTCCTTTCAGTTTAGCTGGTGAAAAAATTCCTTAAAAATGACAGCGAAATCTCCCTTTTCCTCAAATTCGTGATAGCTACTTTTCTCCCTTAACTGGTTTTCCCCTTTTTCGAACATTATTCAGAATAAGAGAAAAATTCCCAAGGATTTTTTATTCAGAATACGAGGAATGGGAGAGGGGAAGAAATCCGTGCGGAATTTTCATTTAGAATTGGGCTGATTATTTTTGATTTTTAAAGAAAAAATTGTAGGCAACAAACATTTACAGGCTATAGTTGTAGCACTATTCCGAAAATAGCATCGATTTCTCGTCAGACTAATTTGTATAGTTTTGCTGTTTCAGAAGATATTGCGGTGAATTGTACCCCCTACTTCTGATTCGCAAGTGCAGTTGCCGTTGTGGTTTGGCAAGTGCTTAAATCAAATTTTCCCTAAATTGTTGTTGTTATCTGAAAACAGTGTACATGATTTTTTAGACATCCTGTCTATATGTAAATCATGTATGTTTGACTTTTTGTTTTTTTACATTCAATGTATTTTGTTACTGGTTTTTACGGTCTGTCCATTTTACATATTTTGTAAGTTTTACGAGCTCAAGACCAGCTGACCGTAAAAATACAATAACATTTTTTTTGTGTGTTTTTTTCTTAATCTTCACCACATTCGACTTATCAAGCCCGGAGACAAATTGGACGATGATATTTAGTCTCGGAACTTCTTGGCTTGGTAAGATCATTGTTCAGTGGAACAGTTTTGAAGGCTTACATTTCAAATTTAAATGGGTCATGGTTAATATATGTTAACATGGCACTTGTTGACTATTGCCAAATAAATGAGTTAGCATTACAACACGAAATAAGCAGCTCAGGTTGCACAATATTTCTCACAACAAATCCAGACGCACCGTCAGCACAAAGGCTTATTTTCGATGAAAGCGAAGGCCCAACAAGCGGAACCAATAAAGGCAAATTCAAATTATATTAGTTAGTTAAATATTTTTAGTGAAAGAAATTTTGAACCAAGAAAATACATATAAAGAATTTATCAAAGAGTTACAAATCGAAAACAAATTTAAAGGAAGAAAGATAACAGGTATAAGCACAATTAAATCTAAGGATAAGTGAATAATTTCAGATTATAAAAAGTGAAGCTAAAATAATAAATTAACAAACAAAAAAACAATAATAACCATGCCAGGAAATTCGGCCAATCTTGTTCGGCCTCCAGTACTTAACCTACCATGTACACCTGCTGGTAAAAACCCTTCTAATTCGTTTTCAATGAACGAATTAACATCAGTAATTACGGGGATTGTCAACAACATCCTTAAGACTGAAAGGCCAAATATGGTTCAAGCTGCCCTGAACCTTAATGCAAACTTTAGCAATTTTACTGACATCACCATCGCATCTAATCTACCTGGCAATATTCCGGAACTGGACAAAGTACTCGACGTGGTAAGATGTCTCAGGGAATTCTCTGGGAATCCAGGAGAATTCAATTCTTGGAAAAAGAGTGTGGACAGGATTCTCCAACTCCACGAGCCGCAAATAGGTTCTCCTAAATATTATGGCATCCTAATGTCATTAGGAACGAAATTGTAGGCAATGCCGACATTGCCTAGAGTCCTACAACACTGGACTGGAAGGCGATTTCTAGATGTCTAACACTCCATTACGCGGATAAACGCGGCCTCGCTACCCTTGAGTACCAAATGACATCTCTCGTGCAGGGTAGTCTCACCATTCGAGAGTTTTACCAAAGGGTATATTCTCATTTATCTTTAATATTAAATAAACTCGAATGCATGGAAGTCGGCAAGGCAGCCATGCACCTATTAACTCGTACATATAGGGACAAAGCCCTAGACACATTCGTTCGTGGACTCAAAAGAGATCTACCGAGACTCCTTGGAATGAGGGAACCAGCAGATCTTTCTCAGACACTCCACTTGTGCCTCAAACTTGAGCGCCAGACCTTCAGGTCACATTATGCCTTAAGCAATAATAATAACCTAGGTAGGAAACCACAAGAGTTTCGTCCAGCCCTACCCCCCAGAAGGACAAGCAGTCAGATCAAGAGCCGGATGACATGCATCCTCAGGCAGTACAAGTGGATCGCACCGAACAAGAGAGAATTTCGATACATCATCGACATCGTACTTATTTTAAATACTATTTAATTGACCGAGTCCGACATCCGCCACGGCGTTTAAAAATTAATTGAACACATCTCTAGAGCGGGATTAAGAAACCATCTATCATATTCCAGGATACACAAGGCAAATTAAAATCGCCCCGGAACAATAACCGAGTAGGAGGGGTTAGCCAGAGCAAAAACTTACTTCACTATCAATGAATGCTTTATATATCGAGTCCTAGCCGCAATTTCGGCGTAACCAACAAAATTCTAGAACTCTCTATTTTGACAAATATATTTAATTCGGTTTATTTTAAACCATCTCACGAAATATTACAACTCTAATATGTACCATCACAAAAATAAACCAAAGGCAATTATGATGTAAGCAACCGTTTGCTTTAACATTTTTTATATTTGTAAACTAAAAAACGTTCTCCGTTGGTTACGCAAAAATTACTGTTAGGGCTCGATATATTTGAAGATCCGATTAGTTGTTCTTGTTTAAAATTTCGGATAGCATTAGGAACAGAGTTCCACGTACATATAGTGTTCACAAAATATAGCCAGTCGAAGAAACAGACTTGAATATAGAGTTCTGCTCGATATAACAGCAGAAGAAGCTGTGTTTTTAATAATTGAGTGATTTATTCCATTCAACGCATGAACAAAATTTATTTTTTTATGGAAGAAAATCTTGAACAACCTGTACAATAAAAATTTTGGTGGATGCAACTGAAAAGTTGAATTAATTTTCCTGAGCTCTGCGAAAAATCCTGTTATGTGGATGCTGTTACAGAATTCCCTATATTTTAAATGAAAATTATATAAAAAAACTGATTCGTTCAAACTGGTAGATCTTGTAAATTTAAGTTTATTGTTAAAGTAATTTTGTGGAAAACAGTCGAATATAGGACATCCCAGAATACTGAATCTTCAACGTGATATATGGTCGAACTCTTAAGTCCATAGACATAGCTTGTGATATAGTTAAAACCCTGCAGTCAATTCTACTAGTTTTGTACTAGTCAAATACTAGTTTGTCAAAACGGCTCAACTAGTTCGAGTTCTGTAATTTTTTCATATTATCAACTGGTATTTTTAACAAAGCAATGTCCTACGAGATGGCAATTGTCCGCTTCTACATCAGCGGTATACCAGTTGACATACTAGTCAGTACATGCACCAGTATCATACAAGTTGACACAATACTCAGTACATACACCAGTATCGTACCAGTCGTCATACTAATCAGCCTATGCACCAGTATCAAACCAGCTTCTCTACCACTTCATAGTGGGTAAATTCGGTTTGGGTTGAAAGATACAAGAAAATTTTTAAATTACATTACAAACGACTTTATTGGTCTATCGAAATAAATACTACTTCACTATATTGAACAATTGAAACAAATTTCAATAAAAATATAGTCGCTATTTAATGCAATTTTACCCTTCGCAAACCTTTATAAAAAGTAGTTTTCTTTTTATAGTCATCCTTTTTTGAATAATTTTTATAATTGGTTTAACAGGCATACGTCTTTAAATTTTCTTAAAACATGTTGTGGAAAGTTTTCAAATTAAAATGTTAATCTCAGAAAAAATCTAATCCATACTTGTAAAAATATCTTGCAAGGAAAGATTAGCTTTTTATGGTGAAAATTATAAGTTCCGGAGTTCTTTGCAAATAACCACTCGCTTATGGAATTCTAATACAAAATGTGTAAGTTCTTAGTAACTATTTTTATTGAAAAGTGTTATTTTTAATCACCATGTTACCGTATGTGTATCTGCTCGGCAGTTTTGCTTTTGCAGCTTCTAAACGATTCCGTCAAATATAATAAGTCAACCCTGAAAAATAATAGCAATACAATATTTCTATTATGCGTTTGTTGTAAACTTTTCTTCAAAAAACATTTACCTTGATTATTTCAAAAAGAAATGTTATTTACTTACACAATTGCTTTGACAAATGGCAACCCCTGCGGGTTTGGGGTTTAGAATATGCCCGAGGTAGGCATACCGGCCGTAAGAGGCGACTAATATGCACAAAGGTAATGACGTGCAACTCAGTGGTTGATCTACGGATATGATGCCTCTCACCTCTCATTACCCATCTTATCCTTCCTTACGGAAGGAGGGATGACATGACCTAGAAGCTTCCACTGGTCATACCGAATCGCTACCACGACAGTCGGGCAGTACCGCAAGAGAGTACCGGAGCGTACCGGATTAATATCCGGCCAAGGACTGTTTGGGTTGACAGCACGTCCTAAAACCTTCGGCGAGTGTTTTTGTCGTTACAACAACAACAACAAAATTTTTTTGTTTTCACTTTTCTTCGCGGTTTCATTTCAACCTTTCTTATTTGTTGTTGCTTCGCTAATGCGCCGCTATTGCAGTAGCGACATCGCAAAAAATAAGTGTGATTTTATTGACATGCATCTCCGTACATGATCTGCAAACCAAATGTAATATTTTAAGCACGAAATTATCAAAAGGATTATGATTTCACTCTTAAAACTAGTATTTAAAAGTTTTATATTTAATTTAAATAAATGAATATTTAAAAACTCAGAATATTAGTTGCATAGAAAATTTAAATGTAGAACGGCGTTGTTAACTGAACGATTGTGGTCCGAATACTGAATTATTTTCTTCCCTTCTGGAGGGTTGCTGCTGCTTATGGTCAGCGTGACCAGGTGATAGAAAAAAAGAGGCTAAATCGGCAAAAAAAAAAGGATAGAAAAGGCTAAAATTACGAAGAAAAAAAAGAAACTAAAAAAAAGTCAGAATTTTTCTTACGAAATCCATTTCAAATTTTTTATTTTAGTTTAAACTTGTTGTACTCGTATATAAAGCTGTAGACATAACTTAAAGGAACTACTTTTGTTTCAACACATATCAGTCACATTTTCCTCGACTAGGAATTTTTTCAAAGAAATACATGCTATAGAAAAATCACTAGAAACTAATTTATTCTACAATATTTTCTTCCTCTGATGAATCAGAAGAGCTTGAGTCTGCGTACAAAGTTTGGGTATTTATCATAGAGATAAGATCATCGGTAATTTCAGAATCAGTGCAACATTTGGATAAGCGTTTTAACGAACATCTAATATTAAGCAGAGTTATGCATTCTAATTTTTAATCTGTTCCTTAACTTAGTTTTTAAAATGTTCACGGCACTAAAAATTCTTTCAGGCTCCGCATTCCTGAAAGGTAGTACCAAAAAGTTAAATACGAACTCGACCAGTTCTAAAAAAGGGATGTCGTTTAATAAATTTTTATGTTTTCGGATTTCCACCCAAAATTTAATGGTAGAGATCACACTTGTACACTGTACGGTTATTAGCTTTCGCCACTGCAGTTCAATCAATGCTACTTGACTTGGAGAGTACTTGACTTTTCTTCTTGAAAGTGAGAAAATACATCCGGTTTTGTAACTTTCAAAGAATTATCCACTGAAAAAAAAAATGTATCTTTTATCAATTAGAGGATATCGCAATTGGGTTATCAACTCCATTAAAAATAGCTGATAATTTTTACGAATACTTTTCCGTATTTCGTTATCAATACTACCTTCATTTAACTTTAATTTATATGAAAAATACGGTGTTGAGACCAGAAAAGTGTCTAGTGAAAAATGGCTAAAAAAAAAGGCACGAAGCTAAAACCAAAATTATTAGGCTAAAGAACAAAAAAAAGACTAAACCTAGCATCGAAAAGCTAACATGGTCACACTGCTTATGATAGCGGAAACGTTGAAGTCGCTCAAACTGGTATAGATGAGCCCACGAAATTCTAGTTAATGAACTAGAATGTTTAGTAACCAGTTTGGCAATTGACTGCAGGGAAGCTAAATCAAGTTTATGAGCAGAGTGCGAATCTAGTTTAGTGTAAACTAGCTCGAAGTAAGTTAAGTACGGCAAGATTCATTGAATAGCCAGTTTACGGCGCATGTTAAGAGAGTTTGGAGACATGAGCTCAAATTTAATTGAATTTTGAATGTATATGTAATTTTTATATTTATTATATTATGTATATATATATTTTAATTGGTATCACAAGCAGTAGACCTGAGCAAGTGATAACTCAACAACAACAAGGATAAGGTACAAAACAATAACACAGGAGACAAATAACTAGACAACAAATAAGGAAAAATCAACAGCATCCAAACAACAACGAAACACAAGTGGTATTAAAAACGGAATGCCAATGTAATTACACCCTGCTCAAAATACTATATTCTTACATAAGTACAGCAAGCCCCAAATAAATAAGACCCAAACATTCCATTTGGACTCAAGGAAGTAACCCTCTTGCAAACTCTGCCATCTGAATCACTCATTGATGAGCTGCATAAGATTTAGAAATTTCTCGACTCAAGAACGAAACAAATTTGTGAAAGAAAACTATTATTGCACAAATTGTTTAGCTTGATCGCACTTGGAAAAAGTTTGTCGTAGCAATTTCACATTTTCAAGCAAACCCCAAAATCAAAACTCAGTACAGGGGCAACAAGGAAGCCAGGCGTATACCACACCCCACGTGGCGCCACTCACGGTGGAAGACTCAGACAGGCCATCGACCTCAAAAGATGCTAGTCTAACCCAATAAACACAAAACCCCAGTGCAAAAACCACAACATCTACCCACTTTGCAAAACTACTCTCCTACCCACAGCTTTAGTCACAATTGCCTTAATGTTTCACTCCCTCGAAAATTGACATGGTGATAGGCAGCGATGTCACCCCACAAGTACTTGGCCTACATACCAATGTAAGTGGTTCCTTACAAGCCCAAAACACCATATAGTTACCAAAACAACAACTATATTTGGGTGGATACTCAGCGGACCCATTAAAGAGCAACTGAACTCATTCCAAGTTCACGAAAACCCCGATGACACACTCAGCACATTATTGCAGCAGTTCTGGCAACAGGTACTACCCGCTACCCAAGCTCTTTTTGCGAGGAACTCTATCGCAAAACTACACTAAAGATTTATCGGCAGATACTGGTCAACCCGGAAGATCAGGATTTCCAAAGAATTCTCTTCCGGAGATCCCCTCATTTACCTATGGAAGACCTCAAATTGAAGACGGTCACGTTTTGCGTCAACTGTGCCCCGTATCTCGCCAATAATGATATTAGCCAAGACTCTCCTCCAGCAACTATGGCTAGAAGGAACAGATTGGGACGAGCAAGTCAAACCCAGAAAACGTCGGCAATGCCACTTGGCGTCATGTGCCCGTTGGAGAAAATATGTGGCTGTAAACCCAAGGATCCAGCCGATTGTTCCCTATCGTGGAAGGGATAGAATAGAGTGTTTGTGTTTTTGCGCATGTCGGAAGACTCTTCTCTTAGTCCTATCCGCATGGCTGCATTACAAAACAGCCGGCAAAAAGAGCTCGCGCATTTCCTGGCGTCCGATTTGACGCTGTCGCCGAAAGCAATGGCGACCTTGTCTTTGTGTTTGGTCGGATAGGATAGGGCCTTGACAGTCGACCATAATTTGCCGACTCCGCCGGAGAGGTTGCATGTCTCAAGGTGTTGTTTGCACTTGGTCAGCTTGTGTTCGTTGACAATCCTACGAATTTCCGCATTGAGATCTTTTATTCTGGGATCTGTGGGATTGATGAGTCTCACTTGGTCACGTTCTCTTGGCATCGCCGCAGCTTCTGCCGGAAAATTCGGACGAATTTCTGGTATTCTGCCAGTAGGAATAAAGCGGCATGAGGCTGAATCAATGATCTTGCGAAACTCTCTTTCGCCTTTGCGTACGTCCGTAGGAGTGGGTAAGGCAGCGAAGGAGCGCTCTGTATAGTCAGTAAAGCGGTCCCAGTCCGCTTTGGTGAAGTTGATGTATGTTATTTTATCAGACGTTATGAAGTCGGTCGGTCGTTCAACAGAGAGTAAGATGGGTAGGTGGTCTGAAGCTAATGTAAGCATCGGTCGCCAGATGGCAAAGTTAATTAGGCCCGCGCTCGTTATGGAGATGTCTGGCGAACTGTGGCAGTTACCTGCCACCCTGGGCGGGGCATCTCCATTGATTGTACAGAATGCTGAGTTATCTATTTGGTCTGCAAGTGCGTGTCCTCTGCTGTCAGCTGGCAAGTTGGAGTGCCAGAGATCGCGCTGCGCGTTGAAGTCGCCTAGGATTACACGGTTATCACCCCTTAGCAACGCACTTATGTCAGGATGATAATCTCTAGGACAACACGTGACAGGAGGAATATAGATGTTTATGATTTGCAGGTCGGCGTCTCCTGACCGGACTGCTATGCCTTGGAATTCTAAGGTAGAGTCCCTAGGGTCGACGTCAGGGGAAAATAGATTATATTGTACAGAGTGATGTGTAATGAACGCAAAGCCACCCCCAAGACCGCTGGGACGGTCTTTTCGATGTACATTATACACATCACAAGTTCGTAAGTCCGATCTTGTGTTCAATTTAGTCTCTCAGAGCACATAAGGGTGTAACACAGGCCAAGGCAATTGTTGCACTTGACCGATGTCGCAGGCGTATATAATCTTTGCCGACAAACGGTGCACGTAGTGAAAGGAACTAGGAGGTGGTGTTCCTGACCCACGTGCAGACCGGAAGCAGGGGGGGAAGGGGGGAGGGGCGACTACCGCGGGACGTCCTTGGACGTGTACAGCAAGGTGCCTCAAAAGTACTAAAGAAAGTACGGGGTCTGTGGATGGCAGGGCTAAGCCCAGAACATCCAGATTTATGTAACCATCTCTTACATTTGGCGCATTGTACCGAATGCGACCGTTTAATATAAATTTTCTTCCAGCAAACGCAGCAGATCCAATCTCTTGGTCCAGGATTGGGTTCTACCCCAGCCCGTAACAAGAGACAATGGAGCAACCCAGCTGCCAGGGTTTGCTCCGAGGATGACAATTTAAGGGTGGGACGGGACAGATTGGACAGGGTTACACTGAAATTGCATAAATTTATCGTTTTATACATAGGGCGAAAAAACTCGATGTCTCAAAAACGCTCATCTTAACCCAACAGGAAGTTCATCAGGCAAAAGTTCGCTTAATTCTGCTGACGCAACTCAGACATTACCCTTCCTTAATTGCTGACCTAAAATCCGCTAAGCCAATCAGGAAAAACCCCCGTTATTTTCTCTGAACCCTATGCTCGATTAAACAGACATAATGCCCGTGAATGGTCGGCTCGCATATGCGACTCTCACCTCTAACGAACGCCGCCCTATTATTATACCTGAAAGTCCTAGCTTTTGCTCTTTACTCCTAGATTTTATTCACTCGACCTTGTTGCATGCAGAAAAGCAGTTGATGACCCGCATGATACAACAAGAATATTATATTTTAGAAATGCATATTTTACTGCAAAACATACTTGACCGCTGCGTTCAAAGCAGCATTCTCTCGGTTCGTCAGTCGACGAGGACTCCCACATAAAGTTATGTCAGACAATGGCAAAAATTTCATTTGGGGCACCCTTCAACAGGAACTCACGTCGTTCCTCAAAGAAGCTGCAGCTCACATAGCTGAAAAATACTCCATTCACTGACTCTCCTGGCAATTTATCTCACCGTACGCTCCTCACATGGGCGGATTATGGGAAGCAGCCGTTAAAAGCTTTAAAACCCATTTTCTCAAAGTCGCAGGAAACCATAAATTCACGGTCGAAGAATTCTCGACCCTACTCGCTCGAATCGAAGCAGTTCTCAACTATAGACCGCTTTCACCAATGTCGGAAATTCCAAACGATTTACTCGCTCTTATTCCTGGACATTCCCTCCGTGGCTCTCCACTACTCTCATTGACGGAACCCAACTCCGAAAATCTGCCGCTCAGAAATAAATGGCAGAAATTGCAAGTTCTACACCATCAGTTTAGTACGCGCTGGAAAACACGAGCATCTCAAGGAACTCCATAAGCGCACTAAATGAAAAACGCAGCAGACCAACGTCAAGGAAGGTGATCTCGTCGTGGTCAAAGATGCCCTTCTCCCTCCTATTCAATAGCTCCTCCGACACGTCATTCGACTCCACCCTGGCTCAATGCGAAATATACACACGACCCATATCAAAACTGTGTGCACTCCCTCCTGCAGAATAGTATCTACACTCCGTAGCTTGTAAACTCTAGGAATTTCCATCACACCCTGTCCTCAACCCGTACTCACCTCATAAACTATTTCTTCACTGACTTTTCGTTACAGACGCTACGGAAGTTACAGCACTTGCCGTTTGCCTTTGCACTGCCTTTATGGCAATGACCCCAGCGGTATGAGTCGCTACGGGCTCATAGCTACTGCATTAATTGTTTGGCAAGTTCGTTAGAGTTTAAGATTAGCTGGTTAGTTCGATTACACTCCTCTCGCTACTACCACCGATAATACGATGGTTGAAAGTGAACGTAATCTACATATGACTTTAAGAAAAATTGCTGAAGACACCACAGCTCTAAGTCCGATTTCGAGTCCCCACTTTTGCAAAATAGATATTTTGCCATATGAATGTAGGGTTTGGCCAAAAAATCTTCATAGCTTCTGATAGAATTATAGGAAAAATGTCATATTGGGCTTACTTTAAAGGTATTTTACGTACATTTCAGAATCTGTATTAATATCTATAGCATTTTTGAATTTTAGTAGAGATATCAAGCTTAAATTATGAGAAATTAGCCAAAAATGAACTTTTAACTACTATATTATCATTTTTAACAAATTTCTTATGGACATTTTTTTTTCTTTACAGCTAACAGAAGTTAAGAGCGTTTCCAACAACTTTCATTCAGACGGTTTTTCTTTTTTCGAATTCGTTTTAGTTAGTAGAAAAAAATTTTCCAAAAAGTTAAAATCAAAGCTACTACATGAGTACCATTACTTATGGTTTCGTAGACTATTTCCATAGGAGGGTGGTAAAGGTCTTCTGGTAAAACCCACGGATCACAACGATTTACAGAAAATTGGTTTATATCATTAACTTACACTAAATCTAAGACTTTCCCAAACTTGTTAGCGGTAACATTTATTTGATTAAGGCAAAGATCGGAAATTCCATCTAAAAAGTCATTGAACCCCAGTTTGGACGGATTTGGAATAATGTTACCATTAGATATGTTCCACGATATATGAGGTAAGTTAAAACCACCCAAAACAATAATTGAATCTGAAGCTTTAGTCATAAAGTTAACAGTTTCGAGCAGAGAGACATGTTGCATGTAGACTGAAAAATCTGATGCTGGAGGGATGTAGCAAACATAAAAGTACATAGAGACGTTGTCTAGTTGAAGGCGGATGCATTTGAACTCAATGAAATCGATGTTAGGAATATTAACCTCTTCTGAGGGGATGGAGGAATGAACGGTAGAACACCACCCCCGACTCTGTTCAAGCGATCATTTCTATATACTTGATATTCATTACATAAAAACTCTGAATTGAAAACATGAGGTTTTAGCCAAGTTTCGGTAAAAGCAATTACGTTATATTTACAATGAAAAGATTTCAAAAAGAGATCAGTTAATTTGGTATTTAGACCTCTGACATTTTGATAAAAGATATTCACGGATTTAGTGCTCAGTTTTTTGACTCAACGTTCCTTTTCGGTCTGTATTCAAACTCCCGCACAAGAGCCCCGGGAGGCCTAAACGAGCTGTCCAAAAGAGTATCGAAATCTTTCCCAGATACATCAATCTTAAACGAAGACATACTTCTTTGATATCTGAAATTAAATTTCCTAACAGTTACGCTTTGATCTTTAACTTTAGAAGAAATATGGTACATCAAATCATCCTCGGTAGTGTCTGAATAAAACCTAGACACAAAAATAGATTTTTTGCGAGGGACCACAACCAGCTTACTTACGATTGGTTCAGACTCCATTGCAATAGTTGGAGGTTCCGGGTTTTTCCTAGTGGACATTTTTGAAGGGGCGTTCTTCGACGTTGCTCGGACAACCTTACTAGGAAATGGAGAAGCCAAATCTATAAGTTCAAGGGGTTGAGGCAAGTTCGGGACTGTTGAGGTAGTAGGCCGATCATCCGTATACCTGCGCTTGTTTTCGCGATTATCAGGGCATTCCAAATGAGGCGAATTCTCCAAAGTTTCCAAGGTTTTGAAAATATTTTCATATTTTTGGAATTTTTCAGTCAGCAATGAAAAATCTTTGCTTATTTCAGAAAAACCGTTTCTGATATGCCTAAAGATTTTACAGAGATCAACTTCCGTCGAACGGCATTTGGAACAAGACCAGCGCAGGCCTTTTCCTTCGTTAAGCAGGTCAGCTATTCTACCGGTTAACCCAGTGCACTTGGCGTGGACAAGTCCATCACACAGCCAGCACGCTACAAAGCGTTCGGACTAGCTTTTTAACTGGCAGTTTGCTATCACGCACGACATTTTCGTATGAATACTTATATAAATTTATAAGAAAAATTATAAGTTAAAAAAAAATTTAGCGGATTAAAGAAAAACAACCCTGACAGTTGAAATGACACAGTACTGAGCGAACAGTTTTAAACACACTGTATCTGACGTTCAACAAACCACGCAAAACAGCTGTAACGAAAAAGAAATAAGAAAAGCAAGTCAGAGCACAACAACAATTGCAATAGGAAATAAAGCCTTTCGCCACTATTCACACCAAGTAGTGAAGCACAATTAGGTATTTATCTCTATTAACTTTAATTATAACTTTAGAATATAAAAGATATTATTAATTTATTAAATATAATCACAGAGAAAAATATAAACAGAACTACACAGCTTGACGTTTGCGTAATGAAAAAAACCTATATATTCAAGTAATAAGCAAAAAAAAACACAATTTTTATAATTTTAGTGTAATTTATTTAAAAAATAATTTTTTTACTTAGAATTGACCATTTTAACGTATTTTTCAAAATAAAAGTAATGTTATGTTATTATTTTTAAAATCTTTTTTGCTCTCCATTCGTGGTTGTTTTTCACGACTTTCTGCTGTAAAAGCCATAACACCTTCACGTTTTTTTCTATAACACGTTTGGAAACAGATGTTAAGAACTGTATATATCTTTCTGTTCCTTGTATATGCATTAGAATGTAAGGATCTCTAGTGTTGGCTCATCATAATCTAAGAATTGTACCAAGTGATCGTATGGAATATTTCTTGTGAATGCCGGTTCAGATAGTAAATTATCGTCATTCAGATCAATCATATCAGTATAATCTGAAGCACAAAAATTGATATTATATTTTTTGTAAACTCTGAGTTTAGTTGGATCAAGTATTTTTCTCGATAGTATACAATTTTTTTGATAGCACTATCCCGTATGGCTTTTCTATCATTAAATAACATTGTTAATAAAATGTTTTCTGGATGAGCGTAATATGAATTATTTTGGATTACACCATCTACAATACAATAAGTAAATTACGTGGTAGGTATCGTGTCCAACGAATAAACTTTGATAAAAGCACACTGCTGTATACAACAGAATTATAGTATTTTACATTGAAATATATTGGCACATCAATTCTAATAATATTAACTGCTAGAGTTTTCAAATTTTCCGATGGTGTATTAGTTGTTGTACATAGACGTAATACCCCGCTTGCTTTGGTTAGCCATCGAGAATGTACAACTGGTCCTGGTTTTACGTTAGCTAAATCAACTGAAACAGCACCATTTGAAATTGCTTTGGCCATTTGATATAAATATTTAACATCTGTAGATAATTCTCGTTCTTGTCCATCACTGATCATACCAGGCATATTTTCCAATGCTATTGGTTCAAAATCACTTACAACCTGAAAAATAAATTTTTAGATCAATTAAAATTAGTATATTTTTTCTATTTTAAATTGATTAAAAAACATTATAAAATAATTTTAACAAATGCATACCTGAAATTTTTCACAGTCTTGAATGTCTTTGAATATATTTCCAATTGCTGCTCTTGGTCCACTCGTGACTGTTTTATCTAATGCTCTGAATAAATGACCAAATGGTAATTCATTGAAATGAAGCAAACATATAAACCAGTGCAGTGGTCTATTTAAATGCTTTTCAAAAAGTCTTATAACACCATTTTCTATTCCAGTATTAGCTGGTTCTCTATCGCTGCATATGCCAATTAATTGATCTATTGACAGTTTTTTGCTATTGAAGAATTCATTTAATTTTTTTAATTTGTGTTATGCATTTTCTTCTTCACCCAAATTAACATATCCAAGTAATTCAGCATAAGGCTCTTTTAGAACAACTAAATGGGGTTCTTTTACCATATTTGTATGAAATTTCTCATTAGTTTTCTCTCTAGTTAATGAATAATTTTTTCTGCCATCGAAAGAAAATGCAGTTATGTTGGAATCTATGTATCGTTTACGAAGCACTTGATCTCTAGCTTTAATTTTTTGTCCTGCAACTTTAGATTTATCCATTATGACAAGTTCCCCACGAACATCTCGAAAATTTATATCTGCGAAAAGGGCTGTTGCTAAACATGAAGCAACTGTCACACATCATAGCAAAATTTATAGCATCGTATCGTTGAGTATAATGTCCTCGTTTCATTGTAACAGATACTTCTGCAACTGCTTCATTTGCAATTTGTGCTTCACCTGTTTCCATATCTGTTCCAAGTGGTTCGTATGTTGGATCATCACTAACTGTTGGCATTGTTGGTATTTTTGTAGGTGTTTCTTCTACAATGTCATCCATATATTCCGGTATTGTGAATTTTCTATCATTATGTTGGTCCTTCATAAATTCTTTTAAATGGTTTGGTATTAAACCACATGTGCATTCTGTTGTTTTTACCTTGCATTTACATTTTCCAATGTAAAATAATTCATTTGTTGATTGTACGAATGCTGTAAATTCCTGAAATTTTTTTCTGTGTTTAATGCTTTCGTGATATTTTTCAATTAAAACATTTAGGTTTCTTAGAATACTACGTCTATCAGTTATGTAGTTGAATATTCAATTTATTCCAAATTTCAACCAATTTATCAATTACATGAGGAATTAAATTTTTATGGGAAAACATTTTACTTTGAATTTTAGCATGATCACTTAAGAAAAATTAAATATTAAAATGTCACGACTAGACGCTAAATTCGGATTATTTAATTCACTTGATAAACCAAATGCAATAATATCGTGTTCAAGTATAAGTGATAAAGTGGATTCAGATGATGCAGAAGGATTTGGTTCATCCATTTTAAATTTAAATACAAAAATTTTGCTGTGTGAATGAAAGTTGTTGGAAATGTTCTGAACTTATTTTAGTTGTAAAGAAAAAAAAATTTTCCATAACAAATTTGTTAAAAATTATAATATAGTAGTTAAAAGTTCATTTTAGGCTTATTCTTATAATTTAAGCCTGATATCTCTACTAAAATTTAAAAACACTATAGATATTAAAACAGATTCTGAAATGTAAGTAAAATACCTTTAAAGTAAGCCCAATATGAATTTTTTCTATAGTTCTATCAGAAGCTATGAAAATTTTTGGCCAAACCCTACATTCATATGGCAAAATATCTATTTTGCAAAAGTGGGGGACTCGAAATCGGACTTAGAGCTATGGGGTCTTCAGCAAAATTTTGCTATCCTCCTAATGAAAAAAAAATCCATCCATACAATTTCACCCGCTCTAATATATATATTTAAAGAAACAAGAGTGTGTTATACAAGGGGTAAACATCGCAGATTGCCTCAAATTGCGCAATGTCCAATACCCACAGTTGAACTAGAATTAATTACAAACCCAAGATTAGTAAGTTTACTTACAAATATAATTTTCTTGATTCATATGTGGAACTCTTATGCTATATTGCTTTCTCCTTAAGATAGGTAAGATCTATTTTTCATCCGGAAGGTTTTGGAGAGTGTTATCGAATTGACAGTCCTTCGCCGTATATGAGCCCGGTACGCTCCGTTACTCCCTTGCGGTACTGCCCGACTGTCGTGGTAGTGATTTTGCATGGCCAGTGCAACCTTCTAGGTCGTGTCACCCGCCTTCCTTAAAGAAGGAGAAGATGGGTAATGGGAGGTGACAGGCATCATATCAGTAGATCAAACATCGAGTTGCGCGTCATAACCTTTGTGCGTTTTAGTCTCCCTTTACGAGTGGTATGCCTACCTCCGGCATATTCGAAACCCCTAACCTGCAGGGGTCTAGGTTTACTGCTAGATACGTAAAGTTGCACGTCATCCGCGTAAGCATGCACATTGACGAGTTTACAAACTTAAAAGTATCATTTATAAATTAACTAAATACGTTGTTGTTGCCTAGATCCCTGTTGCACACCAGACTGAAAATTACTAAAGGTGACGTTTGAGACCCTACTATTACCCGTTGGTACTGGTGAATCAAGTAATTTTTGATTAGACCGAACGAATTATCAATAAACCTAAAATAATGCTTGAGCTTAGAAAAGAGCAGCCTTGGAAATTCAAGTGGGATCCGGACATCGTCAAGGATTTTAAGCATAGCTGTTGTGCAGCAATGCTAAGCCCTGAATACAGACTGAAGTGGTGGCAAAGACTTCTTAATCGTAAATTGTTCCGAGATTAATGCTCGAAAACTTTGGGCCAAGTAGGCAGTATACTTATAGCACGGAAAACAGAAGGTGTATTGGGCTAACTGATGCAACCTTCCACCGACTAGGAAAGCATGGCGTTGTGATCCCATGAATAATAATATGAGTTAACGTCCCAAAAGTGTAACATAGATCCATCTTTAAAAATTTTATAGGAATCCCGTCTCCGCCAGCCACATTCGATTTTATATTGCCTATACTTCTAACCACATCCAACTCAGATACAGTTTCGAATTCAAATGCATCACCAGAATAACAGTCACAACGGTTTGCAAAATGTAAAGGGCTCATAATAAATGCTTGATTAAAAAGGTCAGCGTCTAGAGTGCAGGCTTTGTCGTTCTCGCGTCGACTTTGGATACCCGTTTTGCTTCTGATGATGGAAGTCACACTGTTCCTGGCAAATTTTGCGAACCCTTCAATTAGGGTACAATTTCCATTTAGGCAATGCTTTGCTTGCGCGATTTAATGGCAGCTAACACCATCAACTTTACGGTAATCCCTATACGAGGCCTTTCGACTCACATTGTCCAAGATTAATGTCAAGTATTAAGTCGTGGTCGGATATGAATGAAAACTGGTCAAACGCAATAACAGAAGAACATTCAGATATCATAAAGTTTAATTTAATTTAATTTATTTAAATTGTTTGTACAAGTAAGACGTAAGTCTTTTAGGTAGTACATCAATCTGGTAAAGTTATTACAATAGAAATCTTACAAAATATAGGTGCAAAACAGAAGAAATACAAGTTAAATAGGTAGATAAAATTTTACAAAATGCATTATGCCTATATAACCGGTCATTCACTTGATACTGCAGATATAAATTTACATATTTTCAATACCGGCAATTTAACATAGAAATTGCGACTAATAAATATTTTTAATAAATTTAGAATACAGAAGATAAAATACAATTTAAAGTAAGTTAGGAATTGAGAAAAGATATTGCTGCTAGTTTGAAACATCTTGCTTTTTCAATAGCTTTTGTCTTGGATGGAAGTGAGTTCCAAAGACGGATTGTACTGACAAAGAACATTCTGGAGGATGTCATGTATCTAAAATTTGGGACCAATATGTTCAGAGTCCGAAAAGACTGACATACATTTAACTTTTCAAACAAGTACGGGGGATATTGAGAGTGGAGTAGCTTATGTAAAAAGCAAAGATTTCTGATCTTTAAAAATTGTTAACGTCGCTCCCGAGGATTTGCGTAGCGTATGAAGAGATATGATCAAATTTTCTTTTAGAATCAACAAACCGAGCAGCATTGTTAATGGCAAGCTGCAGCTTATTGAGCGAAGACGAATCAAGGTTACCGTATGCGAGTTCACCATAAGAAATTTGAGGTATTATTAGAGTTTTGACTAGCCTCATTTTAGTATCACGTGGTAGTAAATAGGCTGTTCGGAACAAGTTGCGAAGGGTGTTATATATTTTACCGACCACAATGTTCATATGATCAACACATGTTAGCTTAGAGTTGAGTCTAAATCCTAAATTGGTGACCACATCGTTTAGAAGTATTTTATCCCCATTAAGTACAATATCAGGAAGGCAGCTCAGGTCATAAGTTGCGTTCGATATTGCTATCGCCTTTACTTTCTTGCATTAAGAGATAATTTGCTTACGTAGGCCCAATGTCCAATACGCGCTAGGTCTTCATTCAGCCTAGCAAACAAGTCTTCAGTAAGCCCGATTGGCCGGGACAGGTATATTTGCGTATCGTCCGCATAAAGATGTATCGAGGCATTGTGACAGCAACCAACAATGTCGTTAATAAAAATTGTAAAAAATATTGGACCTAAGATAGATCCCTGTGGGACACCAGACGTTATGCGCTTTAAGCTTGAAACTTTATCACCACATTGAACTTGTTGAGATCGGCCGACGATATAGTTTTGTATTAATTTTATATCATAAGAGCTGGAGTTATAACATGTTTCGAGCTTGTGGAGAAGTATTCTGAAATCAACCATGCCAATGCTCTTGAGAAATCTAAACGTACAAGAACTGTGAGATCATTACAGTCATAGGCAGGACGTATCTTTAGCATGGCAGTTGCACAACTATGCCCCCTTCTAAATCCCGACTGGATCCCTGATAACAAGTTGTTATTATAAACAAAATTAACTAAATATCTGCTTTGCTAGTAGCTTCTCAAACACCTTAGATAATGCAGGCAATAGGCTTATTGGTCTAAATTCTTTGAAAGAACAGGGAGATTTCATTTTAGGGACGGGGATGACATTAGCTATTATCCATTGACTAGGAAACGCACCGGACATAATTGAAAACCCAAATATATATGTTAGCGGGGGTATGACAAGAGGAAGAATAAGTTTGACAAATCTTAAACTAATGCCATCGATCCCTATAGCGTTAGACTTAATGTCAAATATAGCACCCAACTAGGGTTGCCAGATCCAAAGTGGCATCGACCTGGACATTTGGAAGAAATATTTGGATATAGACGACTAAAATCGCTGGATTTTTCTGGACGAATTCAAAATACATATACATGTGTACATACATACACATTTTTCATGTATCTTAGTATATTTGATCAATAACAAAAAACAATAGATAATAAAAATATAATTCATTTGTAAAACAAACAAAAAAATAAAAAATATAGGTACATACATAAGTGCGCGCCCTTATGCATCCTGTCGTAGCACTTTTTTGTTACAATTATAATAAAATTTGATGAATAAGATAAATTTTTAAATTCAAATATTGTAGGCACTGCAGGCATTACTCAAAGGCCCACTTGCTGAACGGCAATTTAAATTTTTAGCTCGGAGTTAAGTAATTTGAAAATTTGTCAAAAATGTATGAGACTAGCCCCTCATTTGACGTTAATTTTGAATTAAAAATATAAATTTTTGTTCAGCAAATGAGCCTAAGGCTACGAAGATTTAATTAAGTTAAAACTTCAGTTCCACATATATTTGTTATTAGTATTAACAGCTTGGAGCATATTTTGACCACTAGGGGTCTTCAATAAATTAATAAATGAACTACAATTATTATCAAAATTAAGTCTTATAATAAGTTCTGATTTAATGAGATCTATCAGCATACGATTTTTTATTTCAACACCTACCATTAACACTTTGTTTCGTTTTTGCGATCGCGTTCATTTTGCAATTTTTTATCTGGCAAACTATTGAATTCCTGGACTCGGACATGAAGTGAAAAGTCTGGACAGTCCAGCCAAGTCCCGCTAACCTGGCAACCCTACACCCAACACATCATCTTCTGTTACCACAGAAAAATCACAACTATTAACTTTCGGTCTATTATCTATACTAGTTGCAGCTATCATTTCATCATGTACGAAATTTATGTTACGGTCATCAACACCACTTATACCATTATCGTTTGTATTACCACTCAAGAAATATGAGTTCATCGCATTGGGGTCAAGGTTGCATTTAGTATTATCCTTTTCAGATACTCCAAAATTCCGAAGATTCTTCCAGAGCAATTTAGGAGGCAAATTAGAATTAATTTTATTTTTAAAATAAGCTACCTTAGCATTGCGGATACATAATGTAACTTGATTACGCAAACGGCGATAGGCATCCCAGTGCTCTTCATTGAAAAATCGCTTCCATTCCCTATAGGCTCTTTCACGTTTTCTTATGAGGCTCAAAATATCTCTACCAAACCACGGTTTATGACCCTGAATTTTAATGGTTTTTAGCGGAACAAACTTATTAAAAAGGTAACTGACAAGATTATTAAAATACTCTAACTTTTCGTCTATACTAGGGAAGGAGAGACATCCACTCCAGTCAAGTCTAGACGCCTCATTACTTAGCTCATATAAGTTTATACCATTGTAGTTCCTATAGGTCACTTCCAAGTCGGGCTCTTTTGAGCTAAATTTCAAATCATACGACAAGAATAGCATTTCATGGTCAGAAATACCATCCATGGGGAATTGGTCAATATGATTTATATTATTGGCATTGTTAACACAAATTAAATCTAGTAAACTAGGGTTACTATTTGGGGAAAAACGGGTCGAGAATTTATTTATAATACTTAAATCATAATCCTGAAAGTTACTTAAAAGATTCTTACAGCGGGAATCATTGTAAAGCATATCAATATTGAAATCTCCACAGATGATGATGTGCTCGTAATTTATTGTGAACTCTGACAGTTTATGAAAAAAATAAGTTAAATCATTCGACCTATTGGGATTGTTAACGCAAGCTACAAAACACTTTGTTCGAGCATCGCCTATTTCGATAAATATACTTTCAACCACACTGCCATGCTCTGAATTATTTTTGGATTCAAAACCTTTTTGCAATATATAGCATCTCCACCACCACGAATGTTATCTCCCCTATCATTCTTAGTAATACATAATTACCTAATGAGTACGAATGATCATCAATGCCGGATCTGAACTAGGTTTCAGTAATACAAATTAAATCAATATTTTGATCACCCAGTATATAAGAAAGGTAGTCCAACTTATGAGCCGTAAGACTACGAGTGTTTAAATGACACAAATTAAATGTAGGATTTTTTTTACAAATTTGACGCAAAATACACCTCACATGCCCACTGTCAGCACAATCATTGTTCAAGCTATACATAACCAAAACAAACAAGCAAGATAATATCAACAAAGCAGCAAGTGAAAGATGAAGAGAAGAAGAGTTTAGCGCGCAAGATGAATAGGGAAAAAGAAACAATAATATTAAGAGAGAAAGTATTAAAAAAAAACAATAATATTAAAAGAGAAAATATTAAAAGTTATAATTAAGTAAAGCATGTTAGCATGTTGCTGCAGTGCTGCTTTCATCTCTAGCTATGCTGTTTTCTTCGGTTAGCGCTCTCTTTATCAGAAATTTTCACACCATCAACTCCCTGACTAGTACGCACATACACACACCCGCGTATCGAAAAAACAGAAGCAAGCAGTTTCTGTTTTTTTAGCTGCAGTGCATGCCGTAACACCTCGCGGTTACTTTTTGTTAGGCACTCATGCACAAATATTTTGCCATTTCCATTGTGAGCAATATCACTGAGAGCCATTGTTCTTTTTTTGGTTTTGCAAAAGTTTGCGATTGCTCTTAGAAGCACAGAACGGTCAGTGGGGGAGTACAGATTAACAATTATGGGAGAGCTACCGTTCTTACTCTTTCGAATACGGGAGGCAGAGCGTATTGACGGCACACTTACATCTACTGTGCGACATATTTTGGTGAAGACATCAGCTAAATCCTCGTTTGGTGTTTGAGGGACTCCACTCACCAATACATCACCCAGTATGGCATTATTTTGGCATTCATCCATCTGAGTCTTTCAAACATTGACGTCAGATCGAAGCTGCTGCTCTGCTCCGAATCTTTTATGAGTTCCATTAGCTGCTCCTTCATTTCCTCTTTCCACAAAATTAGTTTTGCCTCTAGGCGCGAAATCTCACTTGAGGTTGGCGGTGGGCTCTCCATATTCGAAGCCTTAGCAAAACTTGGGGTGAGATGTGGAGAGGCAGCAGTTAGGCGTGTTGTTCTTGCTGGTCTTGGCGGGGGACTCATATAAGCAGCAGAATAAGTTTTGTTGTCGCTTTTTTTTGTTCTGTTTATTTTTATTTTTTTGTTTTTAGGATGGCAAATTTTGGTGTTTTGCAATTGTCCAAAATTAATAAATAAAGACTAATTTTTGTAGCCGATTAGCGCACACAGGTTGAAAATATTTTGACAAAGAGTCTGCGCGAAGTTTAACAATTTACTGTGACGTATAACACTTGGTTAATTTAATATTGCAGCGAAACTAAAACGCGTCTACTCTCTTTGCATAGTCCTGTAGACCTGTGGAACACATGTTGGAACATCTTGTGGGAATACAACAACTACAGAGAGACCAATCGTGGATTTATTTATGCAACTCACAAGATCTCCCATTCATCATATGACTTTGATTTTAAAGTCCTCATATTTTCTTTGTTGTTGTTTCTCATAAACAGTGGTAAATCACAATACATGTACAAAAATATGTGTACACCGAGATTTTCTTTTTGAAATTGAGTAAGCACAAAAAAAATTCGAAAATGTGTTGGAGATATCCCAAAAAAAAAATAACAAAATTTTAAATAACGAGTCGAGTTCCAAGCAGGATCAGTTCAGGCCGTGTAGGTAACATAAACTTAATGGATTCCACTAATTAAGAATTTACTTGTTTTTTAATTACGGAAATTCTTCCTGCTAATTTTAGCTATGTAACTTAAGCAGCACAATTTCGACAATTATAATAAAAGTGGGTGTACGGGGATTCTCGTGAAGATAGTATCGGTAACAAACTAAATTTAAAAGGACCATTTGCAAGTTAAACTCAGAACTATCAGAGATTTTGATAAAATATTTCGTACACATATAAAAGTTAGGCGTGATTACTTCTCGATTCCACACATTTTCGGTAACAAAATTGTATATGCTTACTAAAATTAGCATTCCGTTTCCATATAAACGCTACCTATTGAAATAAGCTGGTATTATTTTTGGTATATCAAGGAATAGTCCTTGCTAATATCTTTTGAGTTTTCTGAGACGAAAAGCCTATGCTACATTAAGAAACTCAAATAATTTTTTTTTTCAGCATATGGAATTCATTTTTCTTTTATTCATGTTAAAGCTCATTAAATTTTATTAAATATAGCTTAATTAGTTTTAAAAATAATGGAATTTAAATGCCCCCCCTGCTCGTCGATGCATGTGCGGCATCTTACCAAAAAGTTGTTCATTACTGCTTGGAGAGTTGAGACAGGAATAGCCGCAATTGTTTCTCGAATGGATTGCCTTAGTTCATTCAAATTTGTTGGTTTTGCTTTGAAGACTTCCTGTTTGCAATAACACCACAAGAAAAAGTCAGGTGCAGTAAGGTCAGGCGACCTGGGTGGCCAACGGAATGTCGCAATTCTGTCATAACAGGTTGGGCTATATGAGGAGCTGCACCATCTTGCTGAAACCACACAGAGTTGAAAGAAATTCTCATTCGGCGTAATTCTGGATAGAAAACCTCTCTCAACATGCTCAAGTAACGGTCTCCAGTAACCGTAACGGTGTGACCGTTTTCTTCGAAGAAGTAGGGCCCGACAATGCAGCGTGATGAAACTGCACACCACACTGTGACACGAAGTGGATGCAATTCCGTCTCATGGAGTATCTGTGGGTTGGAAGCACTCCATATTCGACAATTTTGTTTGTTTATGTTGCCGTTTAAATCGAAATGGGCCTCGTCAGACATGAAAAGACAGTTCAACATGTTTCCATCCTCTTCCACCATTTGAAGCATCTTCTGGCAAAATTCCAAGCGAATCGGCAAGTCTGCAGCGTTCAGTTTGTTGGCCATTTGAATTTTATATGGGAATAAGTCCAAATCTTTGTGCATAATTGACTGTAATGACTGTCTGCTTACACCCATTTGAGCAGATAAGCTTCTTGTCGAAACACGTGGATTGTTTTGTATGGCAGCAGCTACATCAGCGATTGTTTCTCCGTTCGAACTGAAGGGATTCGATGGTAAGGTCTTCTGTTGACTGTCCCATGCTCGGCAAAATTGTTTACAAGTCTTATTATGGTCCATATGCTCGGAGGATTGCCGCCAAACGTGCGCCTATACTCTCTTTGAACCGAAACTACGGACTCCAGTGCGTGATAGCGGCGGACAATCCAAATTCTTGTTTCAGTGTCCCAGTTATCCATTTTTGTTAAATGTAAAAGTCAATCTGCAAAATAAAAAAAAAATTAACCAGATTCATTAAATAGAAAAAAAGTTATTTAATTTTTTTTTGGTAGCGGCTTTCATTAGCCACCCTGTATATTTCGGACCGTTTTAAACCAACCTTAGCTTCATTTTAATTGCTTTTAAAACCAAGTTTATGTTCATTTAGACCTTTTTGTGTTTCTTATAAGACTTGGAACATGGTACTATGCATCAAGATTCTTCAAAATTCCGCTCCCATATGTTTTTCTTTTTTGTTCAATTGAATTCGGGTACATTCAATTCTGAATATAAATTTTTCTCAGTGCCTCAATATTTAAAAAAATTTTTCATTGTCAATTTGTTAGTGTAAATTCCTATTTCATATGGAAGTGCCTGAGCTTCATACCAAATTGTTCTTGTTTTGCATTTTCATAAGAAACTCAGGCACTTTCATATGAGTTATATTTATATGTGAGAGCATATGGGAGTGCTTTGAAAGTTTTTTTTTGTATTCAAAGGGTAAATTTGTATCTGTGCCTATATTTGAGGGCAAAACAAAAACAAACGTGCTTCAAGTGTATAGGGCCTGCGCAGCCCTTGTATAAGAGCCGCTGTCCGGTTGGTTGAGGTCCTGCGGAAAGCAAAAGCTGACATCACCGCCATACAAGATATGCAATGGACGGGGCCAGGAAACGCGACCAAAACGCCTTGCAACATCTACTGGAGTGGGCATGTAGACAAGCGCAGATTCGGCGTGGGATTTGTGGTGAGAGAGACTCCGTCACCGCGTACTGTCGTTCACACCCGTGAATGAGCGTCTCACCGCAATCCGCATAAAAGTACGATTTTTCACCATATCGTTTATCTGCGCTCATGCACCGACGGAAGAGAAGGACGGAATGGAAAATAATGCATTCTACGAGCGCCTGGAAGAAGCATTGGCGCGCTGCCCCCGTCATGGTATGAAAGTCGTGATTGGCGAATGTAACGCCAGGGTGGGTAAGGAGGGTATATTCGGCCCCACAGTCGGAAAGTTCAGTCTCCACGATCAGACTTCGCCAAATGGATACAGGCTGATCGACTTCGCCGGTGGCCAGCACTAGGTTTATGCACAAGAAGATCCTTCAAGCTACACGGCTGTCCCCCGATCGAAAAAAACGCAACCAGATCGACCACGTTGTGATAGGCGGACGGCATGCTTCCACAATACGCGGACCTAACATCGACTCTGATCACTACCTAGTAGCAGGCAAGCAGCCTCTGTACGACAAAACAGGTGCAACAAAAAACGCAGGGAAAGTTGGACTTCGAAAAGTTGCAATCGCAACAGACCGCCAATTATTTAGCAGATCGCCTCGCACACCTGCTCTTCGAGAGCACAATTCAATCTAGTGCAGCCAAAGAAGTAATTGGATTCCGGAAAACGCGAAGAAACAACTGGTATGATAATGAAGAGTGCCGCGATGCAACGTTGAGATCGAATGCAACGAGGAGTGCGTGTGAGCACTACCGCGAGTTGAAGGGGGAAGCGAGGACTTCGTTTTGCCCTCGTTCAAATTAAAGAAATCGAACGACAGGGAGTCCACCTGTCTGAAACCTCGTTTAGCTTCGAACGGCTCAGAGAGGTCCTTCCCAACTCTGACCGAACTGGTGGTGTTGCTCAAGGTCATCTTGCACAGCCGTATAAGTTTTGCGGGGAACCAAATTTAGACATAGCGGCATATACGTAGCTCCTTTTCCTGCTATCGAAAGCGGCTTTAAAGTCAACAAAGAGTTGATGCATGTCTGATTCTTTTTCCCTGCTTTTTTCCATGATTTGGCGTATTTTCAAAATCTGGTCCATGGTAGATTTACTAGGTCTAAAGCCACACTGATAAGGTCCAATCAGTCTGTTCACGGTTTAAACCTTCGGCCATTCGCCGAATTTTTTGATAGAATTTTCGGGCGTTATTCGCGTTGGCCAGCTCAAGCTCTTTGATTTCGCGCTTTTCTGCCTCTCGTTTTTCCGCCCAGAAAAGCCGCCTCGCTTCCCTCTTCAACTCGCGGTAGTGTTCATACACACTCCTCGTTCCATTCGATTTCAGCGTTGCCTTGTAGGCTTCGTCATTTCTTTTCGTTGCAGCGCGGCACTCTTCATCTAGTTGTTTCTTCGAGTTCGGTACGGAGTGCTCCTGAGATATGATCCCACTGCTCATGCATTCCACTAGGTTGTATTGTGCTCTCGGAGAGCAGGTGTGAGAGGCGATCTGCGAAATAATTGGCGGTCTGTTGTGATTGCAGCTTTTCGACGACCAGCTTTCCCTGCGTTTTTTGTTGCACATCTGTCGTACAGAAGCGGGTAGCAATAGGTAGTGATCAGAGTCGATGTTAGGTCCTCGTATTTTGCGAACATCTAAGACGATGGAAGCATGCCGTCCGTCTGTCACAACGTGGTCGATCTGGTTGCGTGGTTTTCGATCGGGGGACAGCCGTGTAGCTTGAAGGATCTTCTTGTGCCAAGCACGACTTTGATATCATGACGGGGGCAGCGCTCGTATGCTTCTTCCTGGTGCTCGTAGAATGCATTCCTTTCCACGTCGTCCTTCTCTTCCGTCAGTGTATGAGCGCACATAAATGATATGGTACCAAATCGTACTTTTATGCGGATTGCAGCGATACGCTCATTCACGGGTGTGAACGACAGTACGCGGTGACGGAGTCTCTTTCCCACCACAAATCCCATGCCGAATCTCCGCTTGTCTACATGCTCACCCCAGCAGATGTTGAAAAGTGTTTTGTTCGTGTTTCCTCCATAGCTTTTGCTTTCCTCAGGACCTTAACCAACCGGGCAGCGGCACCTTCCCCATTAATGAATTGGACGCAACCGCCCGGAAGTAGTGAGCTTAAACCGCATGCAAAATAATCGCTCTTCCCATTCCCAGGTGAATGGCGATCAGAAACTTTCCCCATTTGCGTGGACTTCTACACACGTCCTCACCCTCCCGACTAACATACTGGGCACAAATAATCATGCGACAGAGAAGGCATGTAAGAAAGTATCCTTACTATGTACGCTGATGGCAAACATCAGAGGACCTATAGAAAGCAAAAGGAAGCTACTTATATCAACTTTTTTCTCGAATTTTGACACTAAAATTACTAAAACCAAATTCAACGAAAATGTATGCATATATGTTTATAATTTGCCTTGCTTCCACCTTGTATTGCCTGGGTCGAAGCCATTATTCAATTGTGTGCCAACTTTTTTTTGTCCACTTTAAATTGATGTAAGTTAACCCCCATATTCATAACAAATTAAATTGGTTTATAAGTGCTTTATAAAGCTTTTTTATTTTTTATATTTTCTTGTTGACATTAATGGATATTGAGCCAGGCAGAAAAAAATCCGAGAAACTATACATCTCAATATATAAAAATCTTCTGTGCACAAATCCGTTGTCACTGTACTCCTCCTAGACGCCTGGACCGATGTTGATGAAACTGTTTTTGTGTACTAAAGTGGGCTCGAGGATGGTTTAGATTCACAATGTTGTTGTTGTTGTGGTAACGACAAAAACGCTCCCGAAGGTTTTGGGGAGTGTTGTCGAATTAACAGTCCTTGGCCGGATTTGAACCCGGTACGCTCCGGTACTCCCTTGCGGTACTGCCCGACTGTCGTGGTAGCGATTTATGACCAGTGAAACCTTCTAGGTCATGTCACCCCTCCTTCCGTAAGGAAGGATAAGATGGGTAATGAGAGGTGGAAGGCATCATATCCGTAGATCAACCATCGAGTTGCACGTCATAACCTTTGGGCATATTAGTCGCCTCTTACGACCGGTATGCCTACCTCGGGCATATTCTAAGCCCCTAAACCCCTAACCCGAAGCGCTCCTATCGCTGTGTCCGACAATTAGATTCACAATCCGGACCACTGGATGATGTCGGCGTGGCACCTGCCATAAAAACCAGATTTTCCGTTCTACTTATCTATGGAAGTATTTATACTAGGGCATTGAAAACTGGTAATATTCTAAATCAGAACAATATCTACCACCACAAGAAAAAAGGGGTGGAAGGGAGAATTGGGCGTGGACCTCCCATACAAACCAGATTTTCCGTCCTATCTTTCTCTGGAAGTATTTATGCTAAGACATTGAAAACTGGTAATAATCTAAATCAGACCAATATCTACCAACACAATAAGAAAAGGGTGGAAGGGAGAAGTGTGCGTGGCACTTCCCATACAAACCACATTTTCCGTTCTACTTATCTCTGGAAGTATTTATGCTAAGACATTGAAAACTGGTAATATTCTAAATCAGACCAATATCTACCAACACAAGAAAAAAGGGGTAGAAGGGAGAAGTGGGCGTGGCACCTCGCATACAAACCAGATTTTCGTCCTACTTATCTCTGGAAGTATTAAAGCTAAGACATTGAAAACTGGTAATATTCTAAATCAGAACAATATCTACCAACACAAGAAAAATGCATGGAAGGGAGAAGTGGGCGTGGCACCTATCATACAAAGGAGAATTTTCAAACTGTATATCTGTGAAAGTATTCATGGTATAATGCTGAAAATTAGTAAGAAATCAAATTATATTAGCCACTAACACCTTAAGAAAGATACATATATATTTATATAATTCTTCATACCTAGGACAACTTAAATTGTTTTGTTTAATTAATTGTTTGATTATTATTTCTTGGCAAAAACCGAAAACAGTCAAACTCGAGTTTGGTCGAAAATGAGATGGTACCGTGTTCTTACACAAAATTACACGGCTTTTGCTCAAAAAACATTCAAAAAAAACTATATCTGAATACCATACATTTATTTAAACTTAGAAACCGCTATACTGAAAAATTAAAATAAAAAAAAGAATTCCATTATCGCCTCAGATTTGTTGTTTATCGTGAAATATTTTACATTGAATCCGATAGAGTGCGCTCTATCGCTGTGTCCGACAATTCAAATTTCATTTTAATCTTAAATCCAGTTGGCCACGAAATCCGTAAAATAATTTGTTAGCATAACGTGTTATTATTCTGCTCTGTGCTTAGGGCAATAAAAAATTTAAGGTGTAATTTGTATTTGAAGAGTTTTGAAGTGAGCATAAAAAACTTAAAATTTTGAACAATTTAGTTGAACATGCGTTGCTTCACAACCGCCCTAACCTACAAATTCATCTCTGATATTTAATAACGACTTTTTAAAATTTTTAAAATCTTCCTTATTTAAATTATTACTTATCTTATATATAAAAATGAAACGCTTTTCGTTATGTTCGCGCAGAACGTCGGAAAGACGTGAAAATTTGTGCAGTTATTCGTTTCTTACTGCAGAAGGTCCTAGAAGGCCTTTTTTGCGAATTCACCGCCGTTTCCGAGTTATTGACCAAAATGTGGATCAGGGGTGACCCTAGAAGGTGTTTGTATGATATGGGTATCAAACGAAAGGTGTTAATGAGGGGTTTAACGAGAAATGGTTATTGGTCCCATGTGACACTCCATTTTCAAGATATTGTGCAAAATGTGGCCCAGGTGTGGACCTAGAAGGTGTTTGTACAATATGGGTTTCAAATGAAAAATGATGATGAGGGTTTTAACCAGGAATGGTTCTTGGTCCCATGGGAGAACCCGTTTTCAAGAGATTGACCAAGAAGAGAGCCAAATTTTAATGATGCAGTCAAGTAAACTTTTGGCCACCAAATTACCACCACCACCAGGACTGAAAGAGATAGGGATGGGCAATATTTCTAAATCCATTCAGGTAAATTTATGGGCAGGACAAAGTCTGTCGGGCCCTTTAGAATTTTTATATTTCCTCATAACTTTCACAAATAATTTATCTTAAAATTTAAAACAATAAAATCAAAGGATATGTCAATTTAATAAATGTAAATTAATTAATTTAAATAACTATTTTATGAAATATTCTAAAAAATACTTAAATAGTTTTTAGAAAAACCAAGGATAATATTTCTTGAAAAATTGTAATCAAGAAAAATTTATAAAAAGATATTTGTGTTTTTGTAACATTTCAGTTTGAAGCTATATCTGTGGCAATAAGGGAAAACCACCAAGGTATTATTTTAAATTTTTCGACACAGCGCCTTGAAAGTTAAATTATAGTGTAAATTTATGAAATTAAGATACAGTTTTTTGTTTCAAAATTCCACAATTTTTGAGCAAAAACGTTGAGAGTGATCAGAGATTTGTGTACGGAGAATACAATGTTGGTAATATCTAATTTTTGTCCTATATTGAGTTTGGCTTTTTTACAAATAGATAAACTTGAATATTTTTAATTTAAATAAAAGTTCAGCTCCTATTTGTAAGTTAAAATTGCTTTGACTTCGAAAATCATTCGCATTTCGTAAAATTATTAGTTTTTTATACCGTTCTTGAACATGAAATGGTAAAATAACCTTGTTTGTAATAATGAGAAGGAAAAGAGTCATCAGTCTCATCAATAATTATACTGAAATGATCATGTCCCATACAATAGATTTTTCGGAAAAACGGGAAACGTACAATTTTGCAACTTCTATGCAGAATTTGGTCGGATGAATGCATGCCTGAAGATTGGAATCTAAGTGTTCTCTGCCCAATCCACAAGAAGGGCGATCCTGCAAACTGCGCCAACTATCGCGGAATCAGCCTTTTGAATATCGCATATAAGGTCCTATCAAGCGTATTGTGCGAAAGACTGAAACCTGATGTGAACAGACTGATTGGACCTTATCAGTGTGGCTTCAGACCTGGTAAATCTACCATCGACCAGATTTTTACAATACGCCAAATCTTGGAAAAAACCCGTGAAAAAAGAATCGACACGCATCATCTCTTTGTTGATTTTAAAGCCGCTTTCGATAGCACGAAAAGGAGCTGCCTATATGCCGCTATGTCTGAATTTGGTTTCCCCGCAAAACTTCTACGGCTATGCAAAATGACCTTGAGCAACACCGCCAGCTCGGTCAGAGTTGGGAAGTACCTCTCCGAGCCGTTCGAAACTAAACGAGGTTTCAGACAGGGTGACCCCCTATCGTGCGATTTCTTTAATTTAATGCTGGAGAAAATAATACAAGCTGCAGAACTTAACCGCGCTGGAACAATATTTTATAAAAGCGTCCAACTGTTGGCATATGCTGACGATATTGATATCATTGGCCTTAACAACCGCGCCGTAACTTCTGCTTACTCCAAATTAGAAAAAGAAGCGGAGAAAATGGGATTGGTGGTGAACGAGGGCAAAACGAAGTACCTTCTGTCATCATGCAAAGAGTCAGCGCATTCGCGCCTTGGCAACCAAGCCACTGTTGGCAGCAATAATTTCGAAATAGTAAAGGACTTCGTTTACCTGGGAACCAGCATTAATACCAACAATAATGTTAGCCTAGAAATCCGACGAAGAATCACTCTTGCAAACAAATGCTACTTCGGACTGACTCTTCTCTTAGTCCTATCCGCATGGCTGCATTACAAAACAGCCGGCAAAAAGAGCTCGCGCATTTCCTGGCGTCCGATTTGACGCTGTCGCCGAAAGCAATGGCGACCTTGTCTTTGTGTTTGGTCGGATAGGATAGGGCCTTGACAGTCGACCATAATTTGCCGACTCCGCCGGAGAGGTTGCATGTCTCAAGGTGTTGTTTGCACTTGGTCAGCTTGTGTTCGTTGACAATCCTACGAATTTCCGCATTGAGATCTTTTATTCTGGGATCTGCGGGATTGATGAGTCTCACTTGGTCACGTTCTCTTGGCATCGCCGCAGCTTCTGCCGGAAAATTCGGACGAATTTCTGGTATTCTGCCAGTAGGAATAAAGCGGCATGAGGCTGAATCAATGATCTTGCGAAACTCTCTTTCGCCTTTGCGTACGTCCGTAGGAGTGGGTAAGGCAGCGAAGGAGCGCTCTGTATAGTCAGTAAAGCGGTCCCAGTCCGCTTTGGTGAAGTTGATGTATGTTATTTTATCAGACGTTATGAAGTCGGTCGGTCGTTCAACAGAGAGTAAGATGGGTAGGTGGTCTGAAGCTAATGTAAGCATCGGTCGCCAGATGGCAAAGTTAATTAGGCCCGCGCTCGTTATGGAGATGTCTGGCGAACTGTGGCAGTTACCTGCCACCCTGGGCGGGGCATCTCCATTGATTGTACAGAATGCTGAGTTATCTATTTGGTCTGCAATTGCGTGTCCTCTGCTGTCAGCTGGCAAGTTGGAGTGCCAGAGATCGCGCTGCGCGTTGAAGTCGCCTAGGATTACACGGTTATCACCCCTTAGCAACGCACTTATGTCAGGATGATAATCTCTAGGACAACACGTGACAGGAGGAATATAGATGTTTATGATTTGCAGGTCGGCGTCTCCTGACCGGACTGCTATGCCTTGGAATTCTAAGGTAGAGTCCCTAGGGTCGACGTCAGGGGAAAATAGATTATATTGTACAGAGTGATGTGTAATGAACGCAAAGCCACCCCCAAGACCGCTGGGACGGTCTTTTCGATGTACATTATACACATCACAAGTTCGTAAGTCCGATCTTGTGTTCAATTTAGTCTCTCAGAGCACATAAGGGTGTAACACAGGCCAAGGCAATTGTTGCACTTGACCGATGTCGCAGGCGTATATAATCTTTGCCGACAAACGGTGCACGTAGTGAAAGGAACTAGGAGGTGGTGTTCCTGACCCACGTGCAGACCGGAAGCAGGGGGGGAAGGGGGGAGGGGCGACTACCGCGGGACGTCCTTGGACGTGTACAGCAAGGTGCCTCAAAAGTACTAAAGAAAGTACGGGGTCTGTGGATGGCAGGGCTAAGCCCAGAACATCCAGATTTATGTAACCATCTCTTACATTTGGCGCATTGTACCGAATGCGACCGTTTAATATAAATTTTCTTCCAGCAAACGCAGCAGATCCAATCTCTTGGTCCAGGATTGGGTTCTACCCCAGCCCGTAACAAGAGACAATGGAGCAACCCAGCTGCCAGGGTTTGCTCCGAGGATGACAATTTAAGGGTGGGACGGGACAGATTGGACAGGGTTACACTGAAATTGCATAAATTTATCGTTTTATACATAGGGCGAAAAAACTCGATGTCTCAAAAACGCTCATCTTAACCCAACAGGAAGTTCATCAGGCAAAAGTTCGCTTAATTCTGCTGACGCAACTCAGACATTACCCTTCCTTAATTGCTGACCTAAAATCCGCTAAGCCAATCAGGAAAAACCCCCGTTATTTTCTCTGAACCCTATGCTCGATTAAACAGACATAATGCCCGTGAATGGTCGGCTCGCATATGCGACTCTCACCTCTAACGAACGCCGCCCTATTATTATACCTGAAAGTCCTAGCTTTTGCTCTTTACTCCTAGATTTTATTCACTCGACCTTGTTGCATGCAGAAAAGCAGTTGATGACCCGCATGATACAACAAGAATATTATATTTTAGAAATGCATATTTTACTGCAAAACATACTTGACCGCTGCGTTCAAAGCAGCATTCTCTCGGTTCGTCAGTCGACGAGGACTCCCACATAAAGTTATGTCAGACAATGGCAAAAATTTCATTTGGGGCACCCTTCAACAGGAACTCACGTCGTTCCTCAAAGAAGCTGCAGCTCACATAGCTGAAAAATACTCCATTCACTGACTCTCCTGGCAATTTATCTCACCGTACGCTCCTCACATGGGCGGATTATGGGAAGCAGCCGTTAAAAGCTTTAAAACCCATTTTCTCAAAGTCGCAGGAAACCATAAATTCACGGTCGAAGAATTCTCGACCCTACTCGCTCGAATCGAAGCAGTTCTCAACTATAGACCGCTTTCACCAATGTCGGAAATTCCAAACGATTTACTCGCTCTTATTCCTGGACATTCCCTCCGTGGCTCTCCACTACTCTCATTGACGGAACCCAACTCCGAAAATCTGCCGCTCAGAAATAAATGGCAGAAATTGCAAGTTCTACACCATCAGTTTAGTACGCGCTGGAAAACACGAGCATCTCAAGGAACTCCATAAGCGCACTAAATGAAAAACGCAGCAGACCAACGTCAAGGAAGGTGATCTCGTCGTGGTCAAAGATGCCCTTCTCCCTCCTATTCAATAGCTCCTCCGACACGTCATTCGACTCCACCCTGGCTCAATGCGAAATATACACACGACCCATATCAAAACTGTGTGCACTCCCTCCTGCAGAATAGTATCTACACTCCGTAGCTTGTAAACTCTAGGAATTTCCATCACACCCTGTCCTCAACCCGTACTCACCTCATAAACTATTTCTTCACTGACTTTTCGTTACAGACGCTACGGAAGTTACAGCACTTGCCGTTTGCCTTTGCACTGCCTTTATGGCAATGACCCCAGCGGTATGAGTCGCTACGGGCTCATAGCTACTGCATTAATTGTTTGGCAAGTTCGTTAGAGTTTAAGATTAGCTGGTTAGTTCGATTACACTCCTCTCGCTACTACCACCGTTTATACGATGGTTGAAAGTGAACGTAATCTACATATGACTTTAAGAAAAATTGCTGAAGACACCACAGCTCTAAGTCCGATTTCGAGTCCCCACTTTTGCAAAATAGATATTTTGCCATATGAATGTAGGGTTTGGCCAAAAAATCTTCATAGCTTCTGATAGAATTATAGGAAAAATGTCATATTGGGCTTACTTTAAAGGTATTTTACGTACATTTCAGAATCTGTATTAATATCTATAGCATTTTTGAATTTTAGTAGAGATATCAAGCTTAAATTATGAGAAATTAGCCAAAAATGAACTTTTAACTACTATATTATCATTTTTAACAAATTTCTTATGGACATTTTTTTTTCTTTACAGCTAACAGAAGTTAAGAGCGTTTCCAACAACTTTCATTCAGACGGTTTTTCTTTTTTCGAATTCGTTTTAGTTAGTAGAAAAAAATTTTCCAAAAAGTTAAAATCAAAGCTACTACATGAGTACCATTACTTATGGTTTCGTAGACTATTTCCATAGGAGGGTGGTAAAGGTCTTCTGGTAAAACCCACGGATCACAACGATTTACAGAAAATTGGTTTATATCATTAACTTACACTAAATCTAAGACTTTCCCAAACTTGTTAGCGGTAACATTTATTTGATTAAGGCAAAGATCGGAAATTCCATCTAAAAAGTCATTGAACCCCAGTTTGGACGGATTTGGAATAATGTTACCATTAGATATGTTCCACGATATATGAGGTAAGTTAAAACCACCCAAAACAATAATTGAATCTGAAGCTTTAGTCATAAAGTTAACAGTTTCGAGCAGAGAGACATGTTGCATGTAGACTGAAAAATCTGATGCTGGAGGGATGTAGCAAACATAAAAGTACATAGAGACGTTGTCTAGTTGAAGGCGGATGCATTTGAACTCAATGAAATCGATGTTAGGAATATTAACCTCTTCTGAGGGGATGGAGGAATGAACGGTAGAACACCACCCCCGACTCTGTTCAAGCGATCATTTCTATATACTTGATATTCATTACATAAAAACTCTGAATTGAAAACATGAGGTTTTAGCCAAGTTTCGGTAAAAGCAATTACGTTATATTTACAATGAAAAGATTTCAAAAAGAGATCAGTTAATTTGGTATTTAGACCTCTGACATTTTGATAAAAGATATTCACGGATTTAGTGCTCAGTTTTTTGACTCAACGTTATTAGGAGAAATTTTCGCTACATTTTGAACATTCCTTTTCGGTCTGTATTCAAACTCCCGCACAAGAGCCCCGGGAGGCCAAAACGAGCTGTCCAAAAGAGTATCGAAATCTTTCCCAGATACATCAATCTTAAACGAAGACATACTTCTTTGATATCTGAAATTAAATTTCCTAACAGTTACGCTTTGATCTTTAACTTTAGAAGAAATATGGTACATCAAATCATCCTCGGTAGTGTCTGAATAAAACCTAGACACAAAAATAGATTTTTTGCGAGGGACCACAACCAGCTTACTTACGATTGGTTCAGACTCCATTGCAATAGTTGGAGGTTCCGGGTTTTTCCTAGTGGACATTTTTGAAGGGGCGTTCTTCGACGTTGCTCGGACAACCTTACTAGGAAATGGAGAAGCCAAATCTATAAGTTCAAGGGGTTGAGGCAAGTTCGGGACTGTTGAGGTAGTAGGCCGATCATCCGTATACCTGCGCTTGTTTTCGCGATTATCAGGGCATTCCAAATGAGGCGAATTCTCCAAAGTTTCCAAGGTTTTGAAAATATTTTCATATTTTTGGAATTTTTCAGTCAGCAATGAAAAATCTTTGCTTATTTCAGAAAAACCGTTTCTGATATGCCTAAAGATTTTACAGAGATCAACTTCCGTCGAACGGCATTTGGAACAAGACCAGCGCAGGCCTTTTCCTTCGTTAAGCAGGTCAGCTATTCTACCGGTTAACCCAGTGCACTTGGCGTGGACAAGTCCATCACACAGCCAGCACGCTACAAAGCGTTCGGACTAGCTTTTTAACTGGCAGTTTGCTATCACGCACGACATTTTCGTATGAATACTTATATAAATTTATAAGAAAAATTATAAGTTAAAAAAAAATTTAGCGGATTAAAGAAAAACAACCCTGACAGTTGAAATGACACAGTACTGAGCGAACAGTTTTAAACACACTGTATCTGACGTTCAACAAACCACGCAAAACAGCTGTAACGAAAAAGAAATAAGAAAAGCAAGTCAGAGCACAACAACAATTGCAATAGGAAATAAAACCTTTCGCCACTATTCACACCAAGTAGTGAAGCACAATTAGGTATTTATCTCTATTAACTTTAATTATAACTTTAGAATATAAAAGATATTATTAATTTATTAAATATAATCACAGAGAAAAATATAAACAGAACTACACAGCTTGACGTTTGCGTAATGAAAAAAACCTATATATTCAAGTAATAAGCAAAAAAAAACACAATTTTTATAATTTTAGTGTAATTTATTTAAAAAATAATTTTTTTACTTAGAATTGACCATTTTAACGTATTTTTCAAAATAAAAGTAATGTTATGTTATTATTTTTAAAATCTTTTTTGCTCTCCATTCGTGGTTGTTTTTCACGACTTTCTGCTGTAAAAGCCATAACACCTTCACGTTTTTTTCTATAACACGTTTGGAAACAGATGTTAAGAACTGTATATATCTTTCTGTTCCTTGTATATGCATTAGAATGTAAGGATCTCTAGTGTTGGCTCATCATAATCTAAGAATTGTACCAAGTGATCGTATGGAATATTTCTTGTGAATGCCGGTTCAGATAGTAAATTATCGTCATTCAGATCAATCATATCAGTATAATCTGAAGCACAAAAATTGATATTATATTTTTTGTAAACTCTGAGTTTAGTTGGATCAAGTATTTTTCTCGATAGTATACAATTTTTTTGATAGCACTATCCCGTATGGCTTTTCTATCATTAAATAACATTGTTAATAAAATGTTTTCTGGATGAGCGTAATATGAATTATTTTGGATTACACCATCTACAATACAATAAGTAAATTACGTGGTAGGTATCGTGTCCAACGAATAAACTTTGATAAAAGCACACTGCTGTATACAACAGAATTATAGTATTTTACATTGAAATATATTGGCACATCAATTCTAATAATATTAACTGCTAGAGTTTTCAAATTTTCCGATGGTGTATTAGTTGTTGTACATAGACGTAATACCCCGCTTGCTTTGGTTAGCCATCGAGAATGTACAACTGGTCCTGGTTTTACGTTAGCTAAATCAACTGAAACAGCACCATTTGAAATTGCTTTGGCCATTTGATATAAATATTTAACATCTGTAGATAATTCTCGTTCTTGTCCATCACTGATCATACCAGGCATATTTTCCAATGCTATTGGTTCAAAATCACTTACAACCTGAAAAATAAATTTTTAGATCAATTAAAATTAGTATATTTTTTCTATTTTAAATTGATTAAAAAACATTATAAAATAATTTTAACAAATGCATACCTGAAATTTTTCACAGTCTTGAATGTCTTTGAATATATTTCCAATTGCTGCTCTTGGTCCACTCGTGACTGTTTTATCTAATGCTCTGAATAAATGACCAAATGGTAATTCATTGAAATGAAGCAAACATATAAACCAGTGCAGTGGTCTATTTAAATGCTTTTCAAAAAGTCTTATAACACCATTTTCTATTCCAGTATTAGCTGGTTCTCTATCGCTGCATATGCCAATTAATTGATCTATTGACAGTTTTTTGCTATTGAAGAATTCATTTAATTTTTTTAATTTGTGTTATGCATTTTCTTCTTCACCCAAATTAACATATCCAAGTAATTCAGCATAAGGCTCTTTTAGAACAACTAAATGGGGTTCTTTTACCATATTTGTATGAAATTTCTCATTAGTTTTCTCTCTAGTTAATGAATAATTTTTTCTGCCATCGAAAGAAAATGCAGTTATGTTGGAATCTATGTATCGTTTACGAAGCACTTGATCTCTAGCTTTAATTTTTTGTCCTGCAACTTTAGATTTATCCATTATGACAAGTTCCCCACGAACATCTCGAAAATTTATATCTGCGAAAAGGGCTGTTGCTAAACATGAAGCAACTGTCACACATCATAGCAAAATTTATAGCATCGTATCGTTGAGTATAATGTCCTCGTTTCATTGTAACAGATACTTCTGCAACTGCTTCATTTGCAATTTGTGCTTCACCTGTTTCCATATCTGTTCCAAGTGGTTCGTATGTTGGATCATCACTAACTGTTGGCATTGTTGGTATTTTTGTAGGTGTTTCTTCTACAATGTCATCCATATATTCCGGTATTGTGAATTTTCTATCATTATGTTGGTCCTTCATAAATTCTTTTAAATGGTTTGGTATTAAACCACATGTGCATTCTGTTGTTTTTACCTTGCATTTACATTTTCCAATGTAAAATAATTCATTTGTTGATTGTACGAATGCTGTAAATTCCTGAAATTTTTTTCTGTGTTTAATGCTTTCGTGATATTTTTCAATTAAAACATTTAGGTTTCTTAGAATACTACGTCTATCAATTATGTAGTTGAATATTCAATTTATTCCAAATTTCAACCAATTTATCAATTACATGAGGAATTAAATTTTTATGGGAAAACATTTTACTTTGAATTTTAGCATGATCACTTAAGAAAAATTAAATATTAAAATGTCACGACTAGACGCTAAATTCGGATTATTTAATTCACTTGATAAACCAAATGCAATAATATCGTGTTCAAGTATAAGTGATAAAGTGGATTCAGATGATGCAGAAGGATTTGGTTCATCCATTTTAAATTTAAATACAAAAATTTTGCTGTGTGAATGAAAGTTGTTGGAAATGTTCTGAACTTATTTTAGTTGTAAAGAAAAAAAAATTTTCCATAACAAATTTGTTAAAAATTATAATATAGTAGTTAAAAGTTCATTTTAGGCTTATTCTTATAATTTAAGCCTGATATCTCTACTAAAATTTAAAAACACTATAGATATTAAAACAGATTCTGAAATGTAAGTAAAATACCTTTAAAGTAAGCCCAATATGAATTTTTTCTATAGTTCTATCAGAAGCTATGAAAATTTTTGGCCAAACCCTACATTCATATGGCAAAATATCTATTTTGCAAAAGTGGGGGACTCGAAATCGGACTTAGAGCTATGGGGTCTTCAGCAAAATTTTGCTATCCTCCTAATGAAAAAAAAATCCATCCATACAATTTGACCCGCTCTAATATATATATTTAAAGAAACAAGAGTGTGTTATACAAGGGGTAAACATCGCAGATTGCCTCAAATTGCGCAATGTCCAATACCCACAGTTGAACTAGAATTAATTACAAACCCAAGATTAGTAAGTTTACTTACAAATATAATTTTCTTGATTCATATGTGGAACTCTTATGCTATATTGCTTTCTCCTTAAGATAGGTAAGATCTATTTTTCATCCGGAAGGTTTTGGAGAGTGTTATCGAATTGACAGTCCTTCGCCGTATATGAGCCCGGTACGCTCCGTTACTCCCTTGCGGTACTGCCCGACTGTCGTGGTAGTGATTTTGCATGGCCAGTGCAACCTTCTAGGTCGTGTCACCCGCCTTCCTTAAAGAAGGAGAAGATGGGTAATGGGAGGTGACAGGCATCATATCAGTAGATCAAACATCGAGTTGCGCGTCATAACCTTTGTGCGTTTTAGTCTCCCTTTACGAGTGGTATGCCTACCTCCGGCATATTCGAAACCCCTAACCTGCAGGGGTCTAGGTTTACTGCTAGATACGTAAAGTTGCACGTCATCCGCGTAAGCATGCACATTGACGAGTTTACAAACTTAAAAGTATCATTTATAAATTAACTAAATACGTTGTTGTTGCCTAGATCCCTGTTGCACACCAGACTGAAAATTACTAAAGGTGACGTTTGAGACCCTACTATTACCCGTTGGTACTGGTGAATCAAGTAATTTTTGATTAGACCGAACGAATTATCAATAAACCTAAAATAATGCTTGAGCTTAGAAAAGAGCAGCCTTGGAAATTCAAGTGGGATCCGGACATCGTCAAGGATTTTAAGCATAGCTGTTGTGCAGCAATGCTAAGCCCTGAATACAGACTGAAGTGGTGGCAAAGACTTCTTAATCGTAAATTGTTCCGAGATTAATGCTCGAAAACTTTGGGCCAAGTAGGCAGTATACTTATAGCACGGAAAACAGAAGGTGTATTGGGCTAACTGATGCAACCTTCCACCGACTAGGAAAGCATGGCGTTGTGATCCCATGAATAATAATATGAGTTAACGTCCCAAAAGTGTAACATAGATCCATCTTTAAAAATTTTATAGGAATCCCGTCTCCGCCAGCCACATTCGATTTTATATTGCCTATACTTCTAACCACATCCAACTCAGATACAGTTTCGAATTCAAATGCATCACCAGAATAACAGTCACAACGGTTTGCAAAATGTAAAGGGCTCATAATAAATGCTTGATTAAAAAGGTCAGCGTCTAGAGTGCAGGCTTTGTCGTTCTCGCGTCGACTTTGGATACCCGTTTTGCTTCTGATGATGGAAGTCACACTGTTCCTGGCAAATTTTGCGAACCCTTCAATTAGGGTACAATTTCCATTTAGGCAATGCTTTGCTTGCGCGATTTAATGGCAGCTAACACCATCAACTTTACGGTAATCCCTATACGAGGCCTTTCGACTCACATTGTCCAAGATTAATGTCAAGTATTAAGTCGTGGTCGGATATGAATGAAAACTGGTCAAACGCAATAACAGAAGAACATTCAGATATCATAAAGTTTAATTTAATTTAATTTATTTAAATTGTTTGTACAAGTAAGACGTAAGTCTTTTAGGTAGTACATCAATCTGGTAAAGTTATTACAATAGAAATCTTACAAAATATAGGTGCAAAACAGAAGAAATACAAGTTAAATAGGTAGATAAAATTTTACAAAATGCATTATGCCTATATAACCGGTCATTCACTTGATACTGCAGATATAAATTTACATATTTTCAATACCGGCAATTTAACATAGAAATTGCGACTAATAAATATTTTTAATAAATTTAGAATACAGAAGATAAAATACAATTTAAAGTAAGTTAGGAATTGAGAAAAGATATTGCTGCTAGTTTGAAACATCTTGCTTTTTCAATAGCTTTTGTCTTGGATGGAAGTGAGTTCCAAAGACGGATTGTACTGACAAAGAACATTCTGGAGGATGTCATGTATCTAAAATTTGGGACCAATATGTTCAGAGTCCGAAAAGACTGACATACATTTAACTTTTCAAACAAGTACGGGGGATATTGAGAGTGGAGTAGCTTATGTAAAAAGCAAAGATTTCTGATCTTTAAAAATTGTTAACGTCGCTCCCGAGGATTTGCGTAGCGTATGAAGAGATATGATCAAATTTTCTTTTAGAATCAACAAACCGAGCAGCATTGTTAATGGCAAGCTGCAGCTTATTGAGCGAAGACGAATCAAGGTTACCGTATGCGAGTTCACCATAAGAAATTTGAGGTATTATTAGAGTTTTGACTAGCCTCATTTTAGTATCACGTGGTAGTAAATAGGCTGTTCGGAACAAGTTGCGAAGGGTGTTATATATTTTACCGACCACAATGTTCATATGATCAACACATGTTAGCTTAGAGTTGAGTCTAAATCCTAAATTGGTGACCACATCGTTTAGAAGTATTTTATCCCCATTAAGTACAATATCAGGAAGGCAGCTCAGGTCATAAGTTGCGTTCGATATTGCTATCGCCTTTACTTTCTTGCATTAAGAGATAATTTGCTTACGTAGGCCCAATGTCCAATACGCGCTAGGTCTTCATTCAGCCTAGCAAACAAGTCTTCAGTAAGCCCGATTGGCCGGGACAGGTATATTTGCGTATCGTCCGCATAAAGATGTATCGAGGCATTGTGACAGCAACCAACAATGTCGTTAATAAAAATTGTAAAAAATATTGGACCTAAGATAGATCCCTGTGGGACACCAGACGTTATGCGCTTTAAGCTTGAAACTTTATCACCACATTGAACTTGTTGAGATCGGCCGACGATATAGTTTTGTATTAATTTTATATCATAAGAGCTGGAGTTATAACATGTTTCGAGCTTGTGGAGAAGTATTCTGAAATCAACCATGCCAATGCTCTTGAGAAATCTAAACGTACAAGAACTGTGAGATCATTACAGTCATAGGCAGGACGTATCTTTAGCATGGCAGTTGCACAACTATGCCCCCTTCTAAATCCCGACTGGATCCCTGATAACAAGTTGTTATTATAAACAAAATTAACTAAATATCTGCTTTGCTAGTAGCTTCTCAAACACCTTAGATAATGCAGGCAATAGGCTTATTGGTCTAAATTCTTTGAAAGAACAGGGAGATTTCATTTTAGGGACGGGGATGACATTAGCTATTATCCATTGACTAGGAAACGCACCGGACATAATTGAAAACCCAAATATATATGTTAGCGGGGGTATGACAAGAGGAAGAATAAGTTTGCGTTAGACTTAATGTCAAATATAGCACCCAACTAGGGTTGCCAGATCCAAAGTGGCATCGACCTGGACATTTGGAAGAAATATTTGGATATAGACGACTAAAATCGCTGGATTTTTCTGGACGAATTCAAAATACATATACATGTGTACATACATACACATTTTTCATGTATCTTAGTATATTTGATCAATAACAAAAAACAATAGATAATAAAAATATAATTCATTTGTAAAACAAACAAAAAAATAAAAAATATAGGTACATACATAAGTGCGCGCCCTTATGCATCCTGTCGTAGCACTTTTTTGTTACAATTATAATAAAATTTGATGAATAAGATAAATTTTTAAATTCAAATATTGTAGGCACTGCAGGCATTACTCAAAGGCCCACTTGCTGAACGGCAATTTAAATTTTTAGCTCGGAGTTAAGTAATTTGAAAATTTGTCAAAAATGTATGAGACTAGCCCCTCATTTGACGTTAATTTTGAATTAAAAATATAAATTTTTGTTCAGCAAATGAGCCTAAGGCTACGAAGATTTAATTAAGTTAAAACTTCAGTTCCACATATATTTGTTATTAGTATTAACAGCTTGGAGCATATTTTGACCACTAGGGGTCTTCAATAAATTAATAAATGAACTACAATTATTATCAAAATTAAGTCTTATAATAAGTTCTGATTTAATGAGATCTATCAGCATACGATTTTTTATTTCAACACCTACCATTAACACTTTGTTTCGTTTTTGCGATCGCGTTCATTTTGCAATTTTTTATCTGGCAAACTATTGAATTCCTGGACTCGGACATGAAGTGAAAAGTCTGGACAGTCCAGCCAAGTCCCGCTAACCTGGCAACCCTACACCCAACACATCATCTTCTGTTACCACAGAAAAATCACAACTATTAACTTTCGGTCTATTATCTATACTAGTTGCAGCTATCATTTCATCATGTACGAAATTTATGTTACGGTCATCAACACCACTTATACCATTATCGTTTGTATTACCACTCAAGAAATATGAGTTCATCGCATTGGGGTCAAGGTTGCATTTAGTATTATCCTTTTCAGATACTCCAAAATTCCGAAGATTCTTCCAGAGCAATTTAGGAGGCAAATTAGAATTAATTTTATTTTTAAAATAAGCTACCTTAGCATTGCGGATACATAATGTAACTTGATTACGCAAACGGCGATAGGCATCCCAGTGCTCTTCATTGAAAAATCGCTTCCATTCCCTATAGGCTCTTTCACGTTTTCTTATGAGGCTCAAAATATCTCTACCAAACCACGGTTTATGACCCTGAATTTTAATGGTTTTTAGCGGAACAAACTTATTAAAAAGGTAACTGACAAGATTATTAAAATACTCTAACTTTTCGTCTATACTAGGGAAGGAGAGACATCCACTCCAGTCAAGTCTAGACGCCTCATTACTTAGCTCATATAAGTTTATACCATTGTAGTTCCTATAGGTCACTTCCAAGTCGGGCTCTTTTGAGCTAAATTTCAAATCATACGACAAGAATAGCATTTCATGGTCAGAAATACCATCCATGGGGAATTGGTCAATATGATTTATATTATTGGCATTGTTAACACAAATTAAATCTAGTAAACTAGGGTTACTATTTGGGGAAAAACGGGTCGCGAATTTATTTATAATACTTAAATCATAATCCTGAAAGTTACTTAAAAGATTCTTACAGCGGGAATCATTGTAAAGCATATCAATATTGAAATCTCCACAGATGATGATGTGCTCGTAATTTATTGTGAACTCTGACAGTTTATGAAAAAAATAAGTTAAATCATTCGACCTATTGGGATTGTTAACGCAAGCTACAAAACACTTTGTTCGAGCATCGCCTATTTCGATAAATATACTTTCAACCACACTGCCATGCTCTGAATTATTTTTGGATTCAAAACCTTTTTGCAATATATAGCATCTCCACCACCACGAATGTTATCTCCCCTATCATTCTTAGTAATACATAATTACCTAATGAGTACGAATGATCATCAATGCCGGATCTGAACTAGGTTTCAGTAATACAAATTAAATCAATATTTTGATCACCCAGTATATAAGAAAGGTAGTCCAACTTATGAGCCGTAAGACTACGAGTGTTTAAATGACACAAATTAAATGTAGGATTTTTTTTACAAATTTGACGCAAAATACACCTCACATGCCCACTGTCAGCACAATCATTGTTCAAGCTATACATAACCAAAACAAACAAGCAAGATAATATTGTGACGAATTCGATTATTCCTTGATTATCAATCCTGGGTTCGATCACTATAAAGTCGAATAAACACACGCACAAATAATGTAAGTAATAGCTAGTTTTATTTACTAGTAATAAACGCAAAACAATTTTAAGAGTTTGGTAACTTTACAGTAGTTCACTGAACAACGCTTGAAAATAAACTGATCAACCTGCCTTGCTTGGTCACCGCCTTATATAGTCCAACAGGGTACTTGCCTACGCACCGAGAACTTTCTTGGTTATTCGCTTTTCGTGTTCTGGAAGGGTCGGTGTTATTTATTGGAATCTCCTCTTTGCATCGTATTCGCAAACACTCGCGCCATCTCTCTTCCTCTTCCTAGTTACATGCTTGCATGCATAAGCGTAGCCATCGTTATCTCTGTTGTGGTTTAACTAGTGGTGGGAGTGTTATTGAGTTAGGGATGGTACATGCTTGAGAATAATCGCCACACTTCCCTCCACCTAAGTCTGATCGTCCCGATCAGACACATTTCCCAAACCAAACGCTGCTAGACGCTCAATGGTTGGCACTGCTTTACTAAACCTCATTTCCTCCAGGGATTGAAACTCCGACATCAATCCTCTCCTGCAGAGATTCCCACAATGCATTGCAGTGTCACATATTCCAACCACTTTGTCCGTTCTTAATCTCGAATAGATTTGTGCCTTCACTTTCGTTCCCAATGGTACCCGGCAAACATTCCTGCAACTCGTTTCTTCAGGATTCTGTTCCGTTCTCTCATGCCCATTGCACTGTTTCACATTATCCACTAAGTTGCGTTGCCTCCTCGTAACATGACCACCAGATGTTCGTCTTTTATTCTCAGCACACTCTGCACACTTAGTAATCCATTGCCTCACAGTTTGCTTGCAACCGATCCAATAGAACCGCCGCTTTACCTCTTGCAGCGTTTTCTTTATTCCCACGTGCCTTCCATCTGGGCACCTATGCGACGCTTTGATAACATCTGGAATTTTTGCCTTGGGAACAACAATAAGTGATCGATGATTCTGGCCATCTTCACTTTCCCATATCCGATGCAAACAACCAGATATTAGCTTCAAACTACTCCATTGTGCCCAGTATGCTTTTACAATACGACTCTCTGCTACCATCTCTTCTCTTCCTGGCTGTTTGTTTTTCTTTATTCCTTTCAACACAGGTGCCAAATCTGGATCTTCCTCCTGGCCTTGCCGAATCTTCTTCAGGAGGTACTTGTCCGCGAAAGCCTTTGGTCGAGGATCTACCTCTGCTTTACGAGGCTCCTGTTGCTTCATCTTCAAGATCACTCCCTTGGTAGTATAGCCTTTATTGTGTCCAAAAACCAGAGGAACTTCTTGGCCGTTGTAAGTCATAACCCTGTTCCTTACGTTGATGTGAATGTCTCTCTCAGCCAAGAAATCGACGCCAATGATGACTTCGTCGACAATATTCGCTACCAAAAAGTTGTGATACGTGGCCACATTCCCAATCACAACCTTGCATTTCACTTCTCCCAGGACTTGCTTGCTGTCACCAGTTACTGTCCACAACTTAGCTTTCCGCAATGGTCTCACCTTTCCCCTGACCAAGTCAGTCCGAATGATGGAATGTGATGCACCAGTATCGACAGTCAGCAAGCGCTCTTTCCCGGCCACGTAGCCTTCAACAGTAACATTACTCGCTTTCCGTTCGAGTTGTGACACAGAGATTATGGGACATTCATCTTGCTCATCTTCTCCAGTTTTGCGTTTACGTCCACTTAAATTGCCAGGATTACTGGACCCAGTGCCGCAATAACGTGCTATATGACCAGATTTTCCACACCTAAAGCATTTAATGGCACCATCACTTTTTTTCTGTACTCCGTTCAACGCTTCCAAAATTTTGTCTACCCAAGCCGGAGTGTCCACTTCTACGCGATGAGCCTTGTATGCAGGTTTACTCAAAAGCGAGGCTGTTTCCTGCGTCAGAGCATGCGATACCGTTTCAGCAAATGTCCTTTTCGGGTTTGCATATGTGGCCCGCTTCGTCTCCACATCGCGTATTCCATTTATGAAACACTGGATTTTTACCCTCTCAGTGTACTCCACGGGTGCGTCCGCATTTGCTAGATGGGCCAACCTCTCGATGTCCGATGCAAATTCCTGCAAAGTCTCATTAGGTTTCTGGGATCGATTCTGTAGCTCTATTTGGTATATCTGCTTTCGATGTTCGCTACCATAGCGTCTCTCAACCGCACCCATCAATGCATCATAACTGTTCCTTTCGGACTCGGGAATAGTCTGTAAGATTTCTGCTGCAGGTCCCTTCAATGCCACGAATAGTGCTGCAACTTTATCTTCAGTGCACCAATTATTCACCGCAGCCGTCTTCTCAAATTGCAGCTTAAATACCTGGAATGGAACAGAACCATCAAAAGATGGGGTTTTTACCTTCGGGACACTCATTGAAGTAGTTGGACGATTCAGTTGTAACTCCTGGATACGACCTCTCAGTGCGTCTACTTCAGCATCGATTTTATTCTGTAGCTGTGCAATTTTCGCATCCTGCACTTCTAGCTGCGAAGACATTCGTGCCACCTGCATAGATATACGCTCCTCTTGTTCTTCCAATTTTGATGTTATACGTGTCTCCTGGTGTTCCATCTGAGATCTCACGTATGCCTTCTGTTCGTCTAGTTGAACTGAAATCTGAGATGCCATGCTAGTCTTCTGTTCTTCCAGCTGAGATGCCATGTGTGCCTTTTGTTCTTCCAACTGAGATGCCATGTGTGTCTTTTGTTCTTCCAACTGAGCTGAAATGCTAGATGACATCTGTGTCAATACAGTCAACAACGCGTTAGTGTCCACACTTGCGGCTGGAATTGTAGACTCCTTCTCTTCCATTTTTGTCGATGCTTCTTCCACAAGCTGAAACACATGATCGTCAACGTTAATTCCTTCAGCTTCCATAGCCTCTCGCAATCGTGACTGTAGCTCTGATTTATTGCCTGTTGTATTCAAGCCACGCTGTTGCAGCTCATTTTTGAGTTGCTGGATTTTCAGCTCATTCAACTTTGCCATGCCTTTGTTATCCTTGAAAACTCTCGGAATTTATTTAACAATATCACTTCTGACACCAATTGTGACGAATTCGATTATTCCTTGATTATCAATCCTGGGTTCGATCACTATAAAGTCGAATAAACACACGCACAAATAATGTAAGTAATAGCTAGTTTTATTTACTAGTAATAAACGCAAAACAATTTTAAGAGTTTGGTAACTTTACAGTAGTTCACTGAACAACGCTTGAAAATAAACTGATCAACCTGCCTTGCTTGGTCACCGCCTTATATAGTCCAACAGGGTACTTGCCTACGCACCGAGAACTTTCTTGGTTATTCGCTTTTCGTGTTCTGGAAGGGTCGGTGTTATTTATTGGAATCTCCTCTTTGCATCGTATTCGCAAACACTCGCGCCATCTCTCTTCCTCTTCCTAGTTACATGCTTGCATGCATAAGCGTAGCCATCGTTATCTCTGTTGTGGTTTAACTAGTGGTGGGAGTGTTATTGAGTTAGGGATGGTACATGCTTGAGAATAATCGCCACAATATCAACAAAGCAGCAAGTGAAAGATGAAGAGAAGAAGAGTTTAGCGCGCAAGATGAATAGGGAAAAAGAAACAATAATATTAAGAGAGAAAGTATTAAAAAAAAACAATAATATTAAAAGAGAAAATATTAAAAGTTATAATTAAGTAAAGCATGTTAGCATGTTGCTGCAGTGCTGCTTTCATCTCTAGCTATGCTGTTTTCTTCGGTTAGCGCTCTCTTTATCAGAAATTTTCACACCATCAACTCCCTGACTAGTACGCACATACACACACCCGCGTATCGAGAAAACAGAAGCAAGCAGTTTCTGTTTTTTTAGCTGCAGTGCATGCCGTAACACCTCGCGGTTACTTTTTGTTAGGCACTCATGCACAAATATTTTGCCATTTCCATTGTGAGCAATATCACTGAGAGCCATTGTTCTTTTTTTGGTTTTGCAAAAGTTTGCGATTGCTCTTAGAAGCACAGAACGGTCAGTGGGGGAGTACAGATTAACAATTATGGGAGAGCTACCGTTCTTACTCTTTCGAATACGGGAGGCAGAGCGTATTGACGGCACACTTACATCTACTGTGCGACATATTTTGGTGAAGACATCAGCTAAATCCTCGTTTGGTGTTTGAGGGACTCCACTCACCAATACATCACCCAGTATGGCATTATTTTGGCATTCATCCATCTGAGTCTTTCAAACATTGACGTCAGATCGAAGCTGCTGCTCTGCTCCGAATCTTTTATGAGTTCCATTAGCTGCTCCTTCATTTCCTCTTTCCACAAAATTAGTTTTGCCTCTAGGCGCGAAATCTCACTTGAGGTTGGCGGTGGGCTCTCCATATTCGAAGCCTTAGCAAAACTTGGGGTGAGATGTGGAGAGGCAGCAGTTAGGCGTGTTGTTCTTGCTGGTCTTGGCGGGGGACTCATATAAGCAGCAGAATAAGTTTTGTTGTCGCTTTTTTTTGTTCTGTTTATTTTTATTTTTTTGTTTTTAGGATGGCAAATTTTGGTGTTTTGCAATTGTCCAAAATTAATAAATAAAGACTAATTTTTGTAGCCGATTAGCGCACACAGGTTGAAAATATTTTGACAAAGAGTCTGCGCGAAGTTTAACAATTTACTGTGACGTATAACACTTGGTTAATTTAATATTGCAGCGAAACTAAAACGCGTCTACTCTCTTTGCATAGTCCTGTAGACCTGTGGAACACATGTTGGAACATCTTGTGGGAATACAACAACTACAGAGAGACCAATCGTGGATTTATTTATGCAACTCACAAGATCTCCCATTCATCATATGACTTTGATTTTAAAGTCCTCATATTTTCTTTGTTGTTGTTTCTCATAAACAGTGGTAAATCACAATACATGTACAAAAATATGTGTACACCGAGATTTTCTTTTTGAAATTGAGTAAGCACAAAAAAAATTCGAAAATGTGTTGGAGATATCCCAAAAAAAAAAATAACAAAATTTTAAATAACGAGTCGGGTTCCAAGCAGGATCAGTTCAGGCCGTGTAGGTAACATAAACTTAATGGATTCCACTAATTAAGAATTTACTTGTTTTTTAATTACGGAAATTCTTCCTGCTAATTTTAGCTATGTAACTTAAGCAGCACAATTTCGACAATTATAATAAAAGTGGGTGTACGGGGATTCTCGTGAAGATAGTATCGGTAACAAACTAAATTTAAAAGGACCATTTGCAAGTTAAACTCAGAACTATCAGAGATTTTGATAAAATATTTCGTACACATATAAAAGTTAGGCGTGATTACTTCTCGATTCCACACATTTTCGGTAACAAAATTGTATATGCTTACTAAAATTAGCATTCCGTTTCCATATAAACGCTACCTATTGAAATAAGCTGGTATTATTTTTGGTATATCAAGGAATAGTCCTTGCTAATATCTTTTGAGTTTTCTGAGACGAAAAGCCTATGCTACATTAAGAAACTCAAATAATTTTTTTTTTCAGCATATGGAATTCATTTTTCTTTTATTCATGTTAAAGCTCATTAAATTTTATTAAATATAGCTTAATTAGTTTTAAAAATAATGGAATTTAAATGCCCCCCCTGCTCGTCGATGCATGTGCGGCATCTTACCAAAAAGTTGTTCATTACTGCTTGGAGAGTTGAGACAGGAATAGCCGCAATTGTTTCTCGAATGGATTGCCTTAGTTCATTCAAATTTGTTGGTTTTGCTTTGAAGACTTCCTGTTTGCAATAACACCACAAGAAAAAGTCAGGTGCAGTAAGGTCAGGCGACCTGGGTGGCCAACGGAATGTGGAGTTTCTGGATATCAGCTTACTGGGAAATTTTCGTCGCAATTCTGTCATAACAGGTTGGGCTATATGAGGAGCTGCACCATCTTGCTGAAACCACACAGAGTTGAAAGAAATTCTCATTCGGCGTAATTCTGGATAGAAAACCTCTCTCAACATGCTCAAGTAACGGTCTCCAGTAACCGTAACGGTGTGACCGTTTTCTTCGAAGAAGTAGGGCCCGACAATGCAGCGTGATGAAACTGCACACCACACTGTGACACGAAGTGGATGCAATTCCGTCTCATGGAGTATCTGTGGGTTGGAAGCACTCCATATTCGACAATTTTGTTTGTTTATGTTGCCGTTTAAATCGAAATGGGCCTCGTCAGACATGAAAAGACAGTTCAACATGTTTCCATCCTCTTCCACCATTTGAAGCATCTTCTGGCAAAATTCCAAGCGAATCGGCAAGTCTGCAGCGTTCAGTTTGTTGGCCATTTGAATTTTATATGGGAATAAGTCCAAATCTTTGTGCATAATTGACTGTAATGACTGTCTGCTTACACCCATTTGAGCAGATAAGCTTCTTGTCGAAACACGTGGATTGTTTTGTATGGCAGCAGCTACATCAGCGATTGTTTCTCCGTTCGAACTGAAGGGTTTCGATGGTAAGGTCTTCTGTTGACTGTCCCATGCTCGGCAAAATTGTTTACAAGTCTTATTATGGTCCATATGCTCGGAGGATTGCCGCCAAACGTGCGCCTATACTCTCTTTGAACCGAAACTACGGACTCCAGTGCGTGATAGCGGCGGACAATCCAAATTCTTGTTTCAGTGTCCCAGTTATCCATTTTTGTTAAATGTAAAAGTCAATCTGCAAAATAAAAAAAAAATTAACCAGATTCATTAAATAGAAAAAAAGTTATTTAATTTTTTTTTGGTAGCGGCTTTCATTAGCCACCCTGTATATTTCGGACCGTTTTAAACCAACCTTAGCTTCATTTTAATTGCTTTTAAAACCAAGTTTATGTTCATTTAGACCTTTTTGTGTTTCTTATAAGACTTGGAACATGGTACTATGCATCAAGATTCTTCAAAATTCCGCTCCCATATGTTTTTCTTTTTTGTTCAATTGAATTCGGGTACATTCAATTCTGAATATAAATTTTTCTCAGTGCCTCAATATTTAAAAAAATTTTTCATTGTCAATTTGTTAGTGTAAATTCCTATTTCATATGGAAGTGCCTGAGCTTCATACCAAATTGTTCTTGTTTTGCATTTTCATAAGAAACTCAGGCACTTTCATATGAGTTATATTTATATGTGAGAGCATATGGGAGTGCTTTGAAAGTTTTTTTTTGTATTCAAAGGGTAAATTTGTATCTGTGCCTATATTTGAGGGCAAAACAAAAACAAACGTGCTTCAAGTGTATAGGGCCTGCGCAGCCCTTGTATAAGAGCCGCTGTCCGGTTGGTTGAGGTCCTGCGGAAAGCAAAAGCTGACATCACCGCCATACAAGATATGCAATGGACGGGGCCAGGAAACGCGACCAAAACGCCTTGCAACATCTACTGGAGTGGGCATGTAGACAAGCGCAGATTCGGCGTGGGATTTGTGGTGAGAGAGACTCCGTCACCGCGTACTGTCGTTCACACCCGTGAATGAGCGTCTCACCGCAATCCGCATAAAAGTACGATTTTTCACCATATCGTTTATCTGCGCTCATGCACCGACGGAAGAGAAGGACGGAATGGAAAATAATGCATTCTACGAGCGCCTGGAAGAAGCATTGGCGCGCTGCCCCCGTCATGGTATGAAAGTCGTGATTGGCGAATGTAACGCCAGGGTGGGTAAGGAGGGTATATTCGGCCCCACAGTCGGAAAGTTCAGTCTCCACGATCAGACTTCGCCAAATGGATACAGGCTGATCGACTTCGCCGGTGGCCAGCACTAGGTTTATGCACAAGAAGATCCTTCAAGCTACACGGCTGTCCCCCGATCGAAAAAAACGCAACCAGATCGACCACGTTGTGATAGGCGGACGGCATGCTTCCACAATACGCGGACCTAACATCGACTCTGATCACTACCTAGTAGCAGGCAAGCAGCCTCTGTACGACAAAACAGGTGCAACAAAAAACGCAGGGAAAGTTGGACTTCGAAAAGTTGCAATCGCAACAGACCGCCAATTATTTAGCAGATCGCCTCGCACACCTGCTCTTCGAGAGCACAATTCAATCTAGTGCAGCCAAAGAAGTAATTGGATTCCGGAAAACGCGAAGAAACAACTGGTATGATAATGAAGAGTGCCGCGATGCAACGTTGAGATCGAATGCAACGAGGAGTGCGTGTGAGCACTACCGCGAGTTGAAGGGGGAAGCGAGGACTTCGTTTTGCCCTCGTTCAAATTAAAGAAATCGAACGACAGGGAGTCCACCTGTCTGAAACCTCGTTTAGCTTCGAACGGCTCAGAGAGGTCCTTCCCAACTCTGACCGAACTGGTGGTGTTGCTCAAGGTCATCTTGCACAGCCGTATAAGTTTTGCGGGGAACCAAATTTAGACATAGCGGCATATACGTAGCTCCTTTTCCTGCTATCGAAAGCGGCTTTAAAGTCAACAAAGAGTTGATGCATGTCTGATTCTTTTTCCCTGCTTTTTTCCATGATTTGGCGTATTTTCAAAATCTGGTCCATGGTAGATTTACTAGGTCTAAAGCCACACTGATAAGGTCCAATCAGTCTGTTCACGGTTTAAACCTTCGGCCATTCGCCGAATTTTTTGATAGAATTTTCGGGCGTTATTCGCGTTGGCCAGCTCAAGCTCTTTGATTTCGCGCTTTTCTGCCTCTCGTTTTTCCGCCCAGAAAAGCCGCCTCGCTTCCCTCTTCAACTCGCGGTAGTGTTCATACACACTCCTCGTTCCATTCGATTTCAGCGTTGCCTTGTAGGCTTCGTCATTTCTTTTCGTTGCAGCGCGGCACTCTTCATCTAGTTGTTTCTTCGAGTTCGGTACGGAGTGCTCCTGAGATATGATCCCACTGCTCATGCATTCCACTAGGTTGTATTGTGCTCTCGGAGAGCAGGTGTGAGAGGCGATCTGCGAAATAATTGGCGGTCTGTTGTGATTGCAGCTTTTCGACGACCAGCTTTCCCTGCGTTTTTTGTTGCACATCTGTCGTACAGAAGCGGGTAGCAATAGGTAGTGATCAGAGTCGATGTTAGGTCCTCGTATTTTGCGAACATCTAAGACGATGGAAGCATGCCGTCCGTCTGTCACAACGTGGTCGATCTGGTTGCGTGGTTTTCGATCGGGGGACAGCCGTGTAGCTTGAAGGATCTTCTTGTGCCAAGCACGACTTTGATATCATGACGGGGGCAGCGCTCGTATGCTTCTTCCTGGTGCTCGTAGAATGCATTCCTTTCCACGTCGTCCTTCTCTTCCGTCAGTGTATGAGCGCACATAAATGATATGGTACCAAATCGTACTTTTATGCGGATTGCAGCGATACGCTCATTCACGGGTGTGAACGACAGTACGCGGTGACGGAGTCTCTTTCCCACCACAAATCCCATGCCGAATCTCCGCTTGTCTACATGCTCACCCCAGCAGATGTTGAAAAGTGTTTTGTTCGTGTTTCCTCCATAGCTTTTGCTTTCCTCAGGACCTTAACCAACCGGGCAGCGGCACCTTCCCCATTAATGAATTGGACGCAACCGCCCGGAAGTAGTGAGCTTAAACCGCATGCAAAATAATCGCTCTTCCCATTCCCAGGTGAATGGCGATCAGAAACTTTCCCCATTTGCGTGGACTTCTACACACGTCCTCACCCTCCCGACTAACATACTGGGCACAAATTATCATGCGACAGAGAAGGCATGTAAGAAAGTATCCTTACTATGTACGCTGATGGCAAACATCAGAGGACCTATAGAAAGCAAAAGGAAGCTACTTATATCAACTTTTTTCTCGAATTTTGACACTAAAATTACTAAAACCAAATTCAACGAAAATGTATGCATATATGTTTATAATTTGCCTTGCTTCCACCTTGTATTGCCTGGGTCGAAGCCATTATTCAATTGTGTGCCAACTTTTTTTTGTCCACTTTAAATTGATGTAAGTTAACCCCCATATTCATAACAAATTAAATTGGTTTATAAGTGCTTTATAAAGCTTTTTTATTTTTTATATTTTCTTGTTGACATTAATGGATATTGAGCCAGGCAGAAAAAAATCCGAGAAACTATACATCTCAATATATAAAAATCTTCTGTGCACAAATCCGTTGTCACTGTACTCCTCCTAGACGCCTGGACCGATGTTGATGAAACTGTTTTTGTGTACTAAAGTGGGCTCGAGGATGGTTTAGATTCACAATGTTGTTGTTGTTGTGGTAACGACAAAAACGCTCCCGAAGGTTTTGGGGAGTGTTGTCGAATTAACAGTCCTTGGCCGGATTTGAACCCGGTACGCTCCGGTACTCCCTTGCGGTACTGCCCGACTGTCGTGGTAGCGATTTATGACCAGTGAAACCTTCTAGGTCATGTCACCCCTCCTTCCGTAAGGAAGGATAAGATGGGTAATGAAAGGTGGAAGGCATCATATCCGTAGATCAACCATCGAGTTGCACGTCATAACCTTTGGGCATATTAGTCGCCTCTTACGACCGGTATGCCTACCTCGGGCATATTCTAAGCCCCTAAACCCCTAACCCGAAGCGCTCCTATCGCTGTGTCCGACAATTAGATTCACAATCCGGACCACTGGATGATGTCGGCGTGGCACCTGCCATAAAAACCAGATTTTCCGTTCTAATTATCTATGGAAGTATTTATACTAGGACATTGAAAACTGGTAATATTCTAAATCAGAACAATATCTACCACCACAAGAAAAAAGGGGTGGAAGGGAGAATTGGGCGTGGACCTCCCATACAAACCAGATTTTCCGTCCTATCTTTCTCTGGAAGTATTTATGCTAAGACATTGAAAACTGGTAATATTCTAAATCAGACCAATATCTACCAACACAATAAGAAAAGGGTGGAAGGGAGAAGTGTGCGTGGCACTTCCCATACAAACCACATTTTCCGTTCTACTTATCTCTGGAAGTATTTATGCTAAGACATTGAAAACTGGTAATATTCTAAATCAGACCAATATCTACCAACACAAGAAAAAAGGGGTAGAAGGGAGAAGTGGGCGTGGCACCTCGCATACAAACCAGATTTTCGTCCTACTTATCTCTGGAAGTATTAAAGCTAAGACATTGAAAACTGGTAATATTCTAAATCAGAACAATATCTACCAACACAAGAAAAATGCATGGAAGGGAGAAGTGGGCGTGGCACCTATCATACAAAGGAGAATTTTCAAACTGTATATCTATGAAAGTATTCATGGTATAATGCTGAAAATTAGTAAGAAATCAAATTATATTAGCCACTAACACCTTAAGAAAGATACATATATATTTATATAATTCTTCATACCTAGGACAACTTAAATTGTTTTGTTTAATTAATTGTTTGATTATTATTTCTTGGCAAAAACCGAAAACAGTCAAACTCGAGTTTGGTCGAAAATGAGATGGTACCGTGTTCTTACACAAAATTACACGGCTTTTGCTCAAAAAACATTCAAAAAAACTATATCTGAATACCATACATTTATTTAAACTTACAAACCGCTATACTGAAAAATTAAAATAAAAAAAAGAATTCCATTATCGCCTCAGATTTGTTGTTTATCGTGAAATATTTTACATTGAATCCGATAGAGTGCGCTCTATCGCTGTGTCCGACAATTCAAATTTCATTTTAATCTTAAATCCAGTTGGCCACGAAATCCGTAAAATAATTTGTTAGCATAACGTGTTATTATTCTGCTCTGTGCTTAGGGCAATAAAAAATTTAAGGTGTAATTTGTATTTGAAGAGTTTTGAAGTGAGCATAAAAAACTTAAAATTTTGAACAATTTAGTTGAACATGCGTTGCTTCACAACCGCCCTAACCTACAAATTCATCTCTGATATTTAATAACGACTTTTTAAAATTTTTAAAATCTTCCTTATTTAAATTATTACTTATCTTATATATAAAAATGAAACGCTTTTCGTTATGTTCGCGCAGAACGTCGGAAAGACGTGAAAATTTGTACAGTTATTCGTTTCTTACTGCAGAAGGTCCTAGAAGGCCTTTTTTGCGAATTCACCGCCGTTTCCGAGTTATTGACCAAAATGTGGATCAGGGGTGACCCTAGAAGGTGTTTGTATGATATGGGTATCAAACGAAAGGTGTTAATGAGGGGTTTAACGAGAAATGGTTATTGGTCCCATGTGACACTCCATTTTCAAGATATTGTGCAAAATGTGGACCAGGTGTGGACCTAGAAGGTGTTTGTACAATATGGGTTTCAAATGAAAAATGATGATGAGGGTTTTAACCAGGAATGGTTCTTGGTCCCATGGGAGAACCCGTTTTCAAGAGATTGACCAAGAAGAGAGCCAAATTTTAATGATGCAGTCAAGTAAACTTTTGGCCACCAAATTACCACCACCACCAGGACTGAAAGAGATAGGGATGGGCAATATTTCTAAATCCATTCAGGTAAATTTATGGGCAGGACAAAGTCTGTCGGGCCCTTTAGAATTTTTATATTTCCTCATAACTTTCACAAATAATTTATCTTAAAATTTAAAACAATAAAATCAAAGGATATGTCAATTTAATAAATGTAAATTAATTAATTTAAATAACTATTTTATGAAATATTCTAAAAAATACTTAAATAGTTTTTAGAAAAACCAAGGATAATATTTCTTGAAAAATTGTAATCAAGAAAAATTTATAAAAAGATATTTGTGTTTTTGTAACATTTCAGTTTGAAGCTATATCTGTGGCAATAAGGGAAAACCACCAAGGTATTATTTTAAATTTTTCGACACAGCGCCTTGAAAGTTAAATTATAGTGTAAATTTATGAAATTAAGATACAGTTTTTTGTTTCAAAATTCCACAATTTTTGAGCAAAAACGTTGAGAGTGATCAGAGATTTGTGTACGGAGAATACAATGTTGGTAATATCTAATTTTTGTCCTATATTGAGTTTGGCTTTTTTACAAATAGATAAACTTGAATATTTTTAATTTAAATAAAAGTTCAGCTGCTATTTGTAAGTTAAAATTGCTTTGACTTCGAAAATCATTCGCATTTCGTAAAATTATTACTTTTTTATACCGTTCTTGAACATGAAATGGTAAAATAACCTTGTTTGTAATAATGAGAAGGAAAAGAGTCATCAGTCTCATCAATAATTATACTGAAATGATCATGTCCCATACAATAGATTTTTCGGAAAAACGGGAAACGTACAATTTTGCAACTTCTATGCAGAATTTGGTCGGATGAATGCATGCCTGAAGATTGGAATCTAAGTGTTCTCTGCCCAATCCACAAGAAGGGCGATCCTGCAAACTGCGCCAACTATCGCGGAATCAGCCTTTTGAATATCGCATATAAGGTCCTATCAAGCGTATTGTGCGAAAGACTGAAACCTGATGTGAACAGACTGATTGGACCCTATCAGTGTGGCTTCAGACCTGGTAAATCTACCATCGACCAGATTTTTACAATACGCCAAATCTTGGAAAAAACCCGTGAAAAAAGAATCGACACGCATCATCTCTTTGTTGATTTTAAAGCCGCTTTCGATAGCACGAAAAGGAGCTGCCTATATGCCGCTATGTCTGAATTTGGTTTCCCCGCAAAACTTCTACGGCTACGCAAAATGACCTTGAGCAACACCGCCAGCTCGGTCAGAGTTGGGAAGTACCTCTCCGAGCCGTTCGAAACTAAACGAGGTTTCAGACAGGGTGACCCCCTATCGTGCGATTTCTTTAATTTAATGCTGGAGAAAATAATACAAGCTGCAGAACTTAACCGCGCTGGAACAATATTTTATAAAAGCGTCCAACTGTTGGCATATGCTGACGATATTGATATCATTGGCCTTAACAACCGCGCCGTAACTTCTGCTTACTCCAAATTAGAAAAAGAAGCGGAGAAAATGGGATTGGTGGTGAACGAGGGCAAAACGAAGTACCTTCTGTCATCATGCAAAGAGTCAGCGCATTCGCGCCTTGGCAACCAAGCCACTGTTGGCAGCAATAATTTCGAAATAGTAAAGGACTTCGTTTACCTGGGAACCAGCATTAATACCAACAATAATGTTAGCCTAGAAATCCGACGAAGAATCACTCTTGCAAACAAATGCTACTTCGGACTGAGTAGGCAATTGAAAAGTAAAGTCCTCTCTCGACGAACGAAAATAACACTCTACAAGTCACTCATCGCACCCGTCCTGCTATATGGTGCAGAAGCGTGGACACTAACAACATCTGATGAGGCGGCTCTGGGAGTATTCGAGAGAAAGGTTCTTCGAAAGATTTGTGGACCTCTACGCGTTGGCGACGGCGAGTACCGAAGAAGATTTAATGATGAGCTGTATGAACTTTACGCAGACGCCGACATAGTTCAGCGAATTAAAACACAGCGGCTTCGCTGGCTAGGCCACGTAGTGCGAATGAGCGAAGATGCTCCAGCCCAGAAGGTATTCTTATCGGCACCCGCCGGTGGAAGCAGAGGAAGAGGGAGACCACCACTCCGATGGAAGGACCAAGTGGAGACCGATTTGCGATCCCGCGGTGTTTCCAATTGGCGCCAGTTGGCGCAACGAAGAAACGACTGGCGAGCTATGTTGGACGGTCAAAATCGCCCAGGCGGTTAGATGACCATTTAAAGTAAAGTAAGTAAGTAATGCCGATGAACGCGTTTCGGTCCCGACAAATCACAATCCGGGTGCGGAAAATAATATCTGAACCCATTTAAAAGTAATTAACAAAAAAGGTTTTAATAACTTGTTTTTTTGTCCATTACTTTTAAACAGCTAAAAAATTTAGACTCCGACTTTGGTTTCTATAGCCTGGCATGGATACGCGTCTGTAAAAATCCTACGCGACCATTTTTGGTCAGTGCTCGATGGTGTCTTTTAAAATGCTTCATTGTCGAAGCAAATTATTTTTTGCTCATTTCTTTTAAACGGCTAATAAACTTAGATACCGATTTAGGATTCCTTTTCTTGGCATGAATACTCGTCTTTATATAACCTATCCGACCGGAGCACTTAGTGCAATTAAGTTAACACATTGCGGTGCTATGGCACTGGCTTCACGGTATCAGTGCTCATCCGCAGCATTAACTTACATCAGGAACAGGGGATCAATTTCGGTTTTGCTTTATCGTGAGGTGAAACAAATCTTTTTATCCTAGTTATCACTTGACTTTTTTCTTTCTTCACTGAGCTCTAACATGCGATACTTGCTAAATAACATTTTTAATTGCGTTGGAGATTTGCGAGAATTTGTAACAATTTGTATAAGTTATGAAATGACGTTTTACCGCAGCTCTGAAGTGAGTAAAACGCAGTTTTTGGCGGGAGATTATGTCACTTTAAGAACCTTCTCCATAAATTGGTTTTGGCCACTATATTTTGCCTTTGAACAAGTGTTTCATGAAATTCAGCAACCCTAAACAAATCTGTGTCATTTTCTTCACTGTCATTTGTTGAAAAAATCAAAGCGAAACTTCTGAAGATCGTTTTCTGTTCAGTGAATCGAGCACCTATTTCCATTATTATATGATCAATAAATGGATAAAAAAAGGAGTCTTGGAACAAAAATCTAAGTTACCTGCTTGAAGTTTATGACTACATTGTATCGGTTCTTTTCGATTTCAATATCACGCTTGCATCTTTTTCACAAGTTCCGAAAAATTGTTCAAAGTAATGTTCGTCGGAATGAATACGTCGTAACTCCGCCACTAAGTCATATGCGAAATTTGCAAGTTTATTACACAAAAGCAGAAAGTACCGTTTTTGAGAAAGGGATTTTTAGTGTTGTGTTAGCAAAAATGAAAAAGGCTGCATTAGTTATTTAATAAAAATTTGTTTCTAATGTTGACCTACGAATTTTATAATACAAAGCATTAGAGAAAATGTTGGAATTTCATAAATTTTGCGTCTTTAGCATTACAAAACCCTCACCATAAATTTATCAATAAATTCACATAATTATCACTATTTTTTGCCAACTTCAATTGAACATTTAATAGGCCATACAACTTCATATCCACATTTTTTATAAAAATTCTGATGGGAGAGTATGGAGTTTTGATGAAACTTAGTTAAATTTTCCTAGGTTTTGAACAAAGTTTGAAATTTGTTCTTGAATGTTTTTTATTAGATAACGCTATCTATTTTTCCGCCGTTGTGTGTTTTGATTAAGTTATTGAGCCTGCCTACTCTAGTATTTTCAGACCGCCTGAATTCGGACTTTTAAAGACTTGAGAGATAAGGGAGTAGAGTTTTAGCATAGCAATATCAGACCGCGAAAATTACGGTATTATTTCGATCTGTTATTTTATTACTATCAGAACCAATGTGTACGTCTTGAAAGCCTTGTGAGTTTTGTAGGTCTGAAAAGAAGCCTATATGTATATAGGCTTAATATTCAAACGCACAATCCACTAACCGATAATTTCATATATTCATAAAACTGCCCTGTGTCATTAGTAAAATAAGAAAATTATAAATCAGAAGCATAAAATGGTATTGTGTTATTCAATCGAAAGAAAAAAAAATTGTAGTTCCCCCCGGCTACGCCACTGTCGGCCACTGTATATATTAGTTATGCATCTATGTGTGCATACGTACATGCATGTACATATAACGAAAAAGAACAGTACAAATAAAATTGTTGGGTTTGTTTTATTTTGGAACTATTGCTTCTCTCTCTCTCTATGGCGCGATATACAACAGGTATATCATCATAAACCTCCTAAGAGATTTTTGCGCCAAGCTTCTCTTCCAATTTGTGGTGTGCCGATTTTAATTTTCCCTACAAATTGGTGGGACCTACAGTTTTTTGCCGACTCCGAACGGCATCTACAAAGCAGACGAATTTTTTGCTGAGAAGCCTGTCATGGCAGAAATACACTCGGAGAGTTTGCCAAACCACTGCCGAGGGGCGACCCCGTTTTGAAAAAACTCTTTTCAAATCACTTTTGATGTTACCTGTACCAGGGCTCGAACCATGGACCTTCGGTGTGGTAGGCCGGCAACACTACCTTCACACCACGGCGGCCGCCTATTGCTTCATATATAAAAAATATACGAAGAAGCCATGCCATGAAATTTGGTGGTGTTTATGAAAAAAAATCTGTTGTAACCCACACTTTTTTATAAATATTTAAATTCAGCACCTCAAAACCTTCCATAAATATGATTTTGAAATAAAAAATACTTTTATTTTTTTTGGATAGCTAAGAAATACAAAATACCGTTTTTCAAAAACGTTTTTTTACGTACATTTGAAATGTTTTTCAGGGTTTTTCTGATATTTGGTCATCTCAAAATCAATAGACAACATCCCGAAATTTTCGCTACATAAAACACTAGACGTGAATCCCGAGCTCAGCTTTATTGTTTTATGCAACATTGCAGTCCATTTTCAACGAAAAAATTTTACTTACTTTTGCACACCTTTTGATGCTTCCAAGTGTTTTAATGAATTGTTTCGTGTCCATCTCAAAACTCCTTTAATATTAGGAATTATTTCAACAGATCGGAAATGTAAAGCCATGTTGCCATAGTTTCCTCTTGGTGTTGAATCTAACAATTCGTTAAATTTTTTCCAATCGGAATTAGCTTCAGTTTTATTGAAATCATCGCGTACCAGAGACCCATTGCGAAAGCTATAAAAAGAAACCAAAGCAAGATTACAAGTTAAAAGCGGATCAGACACGATAAAAATCAATTGTGTAAGAGAAATTCTTTATAACAATTCATTTATAAATAAAATAAAATAAGAAGATGATAAAAATTGCTTTAAAGATTACCTTAATATTTATGTCGTCAAAAATCAGTAATAAATTTTTCCTTAAACAAAAAGACCTGTGAGTTTTGATTTTGAAATTTGAATCATACCAGCTGTAATCAAATTCCTGAAATTTGAAAATACAGAGGTGGAGTGCAATCAATGGGCTTTAAAAGTTTTGGCGATTGCAGAATTTCCCTTTAGGCTTCAAAAAATGTATTGCTTTAGCTTGGAAACGTGCCTTCCCTTTTATATTTTGAAATCTCATACATTGATTACAAATTGGTATGAATAAAATTTTAAAATCAAAACTCACAGGTACCATGTCTTTGTTTAAGGACAAATTTGCTGTTGATTTTTGGCGACATAAATAAAGGGTTTTTTTTTAGGGGGTATAGAACTTCGAATTGAAATAAAACACAAGAAAATCGTTTTAAGGTCCATCAATTTGGCTTTATTGGAAGGATAATTTTATGCCATTAATGTTTAAATATGATTTCGGGCATGTGGCCGCCGCGGCTGGCTCGAATAAAGCCAATTCTACAGGTCCAATTTTCAACCACTTTTTCGAGCATATGGGGCCGTATGTCGGCAATAACGCCACGAATGTTGGCTTCCAATTCCCCTAACGTTTCTGGTTTGTTGGTGTAGACGAGCGACTTCACATATCCCCAAAGAAAATAATCCAATGGTGTCAAATCACACGACCTTGGTGGCCAATTGACAGGTCCATTCCGCGAAATTATGCGCTCATCGAATGTTTCCTTCAATAAATCGATTGTGACGTGCGCTGTGTGGCATGTAGCGCCGTCTTGTTGGAACCACAACTCATCCACATTCATGCCATCCAATTCGGGAACAAAATAGTCGGTTATCATGGCTCTATACCGGTCTCCATTAACGGTAGCTGCCTCTCCAGCATTATTGCGGAAGAAGTATGGCCCAATGACTCCACCAGCCCATAGAGCACACCAAACAGTCAGTTTTTGTGGATGTAATGGCGTTTCAAGGGTCTCATGTGGATTCTCTTCACTCCAAATGCGGCAATTTTGCTTGTTGACGTAGCCATTCAACCAAAAATGAGCCTCATCACTGAACAAAATTTTGCGATGAAAATCAGCATCGAAATCAATCTCATTTTCGGCCCATACACCAAAATCACGACGCATTGCATGGTCTCGCGGCTTTAATTCTTGCACAAGCTGGATCTTGTAAGGTCGCAAGCCAAGATCTTTGCGCAAAATCTTCCATAAAGTTAATGGACAAAGCTCCAATTGCTGTGCACGGTGGCGAATCGATTCATTCGGGTCCTCTTCAACACTTTGCTCTACAGCGGCAATTGTTTCTTCGGTGCGCACTGTTCGACGTCTCTGCGGATGCGTATTATCACATAGAGTAAACGTAGTGCGAAAACGATCCATGGTTAACCGAATTAATTGCTCTGATGGACGATTATGTCGACCATAAAATGGACGGAGCTCACGGTAAACTTCGCGAACTGAACCATTATTTTCGAAATAAATTTGCACGATTTGCAAGCGTTGTTCTTTTGTCAACCTGTTCATGATGAAATGGCAAACCAAACTGAACATAAATGACATTAGAGTTGCCAGATTTGACCACAAAATGCCAGTTTTATCTCTATTCGAAAAACAAACCTGTAAAAAAAACACCCTGTATAAAGGTAGTCTTTAAAATTTGCTTATCATCTTTTTATTTTATATTTTTTATGTGTTACCTACAAAAGGGCAAATGCAATTGTAAGTATTTTAGTTTTAGGTGCATATGTACAAATTTTGCAGCCTACTTGGCATTCAAAAAATCAGAACTCACGAAAAATAGTAAGAACGAGTAACACAGCAGCACAGTTGGCACCAGCGTTGCCGTTTGGATACAATTGTATCATTTTTGATACACTTTTTTGTAAAATTCGTGTTTTGATACTTTGATACTTTCTTATCATAAAATGCCCTATTTTGATAAATTTTCAATATTCATGTTGATTCATTACGTAATAAAGCCTTAAATTTGTTGTATGAGTTAAACATTTCTTGTACGAAAAGCACAACACTGATTGATTGTTGAATTTTAACAGCACTTCTAAGCAGTTCTAAGCTAGACATATGTACATACAGGCATATATGGGACACCCAGATCTAAACAGCGATAAATTAAAAAAATAAATTTTTTCCCGAAACGTGAAAAACTGATACCACAACCCTGTGGGCTGCAGGACTTTCCTGCATTGGTCAAAACAGTCCATTTATCGACCGAAAAAAAGATGTTTCATTGAAATTTTCTTTTAACCCTACAGTTTGGTGAAAAATTGGATTTTTTAGTTATCTGCCTATTGCTTGACAAACCGATATATATTTTGAGGAACATTTCGAGTTTACCCCCTTTTGTTGAATTTTTTATGAGGTTCTTTTGAGTTGAATCTCTTTCGTTGAGTTTGCGTCGGCCTTTTGTTAAATAGTAAATTCTAACACTAAATGAAAATTAGAAGGATAATAGATTTATTACGTGCCAAAGCTGTATTTATTGTAATATATTTATAATGCGTTACAAAAAAAATGTTTTGAGATACACATATACATCGGTTGAGTATTGGCAATGATTTACAGATTATTAAAAAACCTTAATTTATATTATCTTCCAAGCATATTTATAAAAAATGTTATAGTAAGATTTAGGTACGATATTCTTTTCAACTAATTCTTGCATGTCTTTTTTTTGCATCAATAAATGCAATTTTTTTGTGTCAAGCAAACCGAAAACAGCGGGGCTAGGATTTCTCTTTCTTACGTAAACAATTCCTAAAGGTGCACTTTCTCTAGAAATTTCAAGAAGTACTTTTATACGTCGGATACGCTTCATCAGGAGTATTTTAAGCAGACCATGAGGATAATAAGCGCACCTTGGAGGAAGTCCTAACGTATTTTTTTGTTGCACTTATAAAACATTCGACAGTAACGTGCAAATTTTCAACGTTTTCATCGATTTCTAGACTCAAAAAGAAGCTCATACTTGGGGTTTTCCATAATCTTATATTTGGTATCCCATCTCACTGACTTCGACTTAAAAAAATTATGGTTGGACCACTTAAACAGAGCTAACTAAAAAAACTTCAATAACATAGGTGTACACTCTGTAACTACTTGTAAACGAGGCAATTAGGAATTAACTGTAACACCCTCCATTTAGAACTACAAAAAACAAAAACAAATCCTTTGGCTTTCTAGCGGCATAAATTAGTTTAAAATTTGAATATTAACAAAAGAGAGCTAATTGATTTATTTGTAAATTTTCCGACAGCAATCAAGGAACAATTCGAAATAAAACTATTTTACTCATCTTACCATCAAAACAGATCCAGCTCAAAATTAAATTAAAGTTTTTTAATATTAACCACCTAAACAGAGACAACTCAAAATAACTCCACCACATTCTTCTTGGTTAGGCCAACAATATGGAGTCAACTCGAAATCTCTCTATATTGCTTGTGAAGTTTGAAAGGATTGGGGCTCATTTTACCAACAAAAAGGACTTACGAGTATAACGCCACCAAGTGCTGATTATTTGCGCTATTGTAGAACCGTTTATATTGGCCTATAGGTAATAAGCCAAGGAATCCCATGGCATGATCAGCTATAAATTTAAGATTTTTGAGTCAACTCCCTTTAGATCTAGGTGTGCGATATGAATTTTTCATGTATTTTGTGAGAAATGATTGTACTGTCAAGTGGCAATCAGCGTAGCCAATGCTTCCACGTGATATGGTTCCATCATGCTTGAAAGTGAAAAAAGATTTGTGTTGGTTATTTACTGTTACCAGTGTTTTAGCGTTTGGAAAAAGTAAAACAATTAGTTTTGAATTTGTATCACGTAATTTAGTGCGAAAAGAGAAGTATTGCCATATTTTATCACCGTCAAGAGTCAGCTGTTTAGCGGCGTTAAAGGAGAGTTACAGAATCGCATTTTCGTTAAGAACAAACGCCAAAATTTGGCGATAAGCTTAACGTTCGGCGAGTGGTTAAAAGTTACAGAATCGGGCTACTGAACTACACATATTCGGCTCATGATGTATAAAATTGTGTCCCCATACTCACTCAGAGTTATTTAAACTATGTAGCGATTCATATCCGTAGTTTAATTGAGAGCGTTTTACATGCAGACATCGCGTTAGCGTTGAACACGGACGATCTTACGACCGAAGATGCTCATAGCCGAAGTATGTACTTAACGTTGTTGTTGCTTTTGCTTTTCGCAAGAGCTCTTGTTGCAACAACAGTGCTCGTTTTGGCGACGCCAAAGCAATTCAATTCAAAGAATGCCGTTACAATTTTTCGATTATTTTGCTTGCTGTTGGGATATCAAAAGAGCAAATGATGTTGACAGAAGATTTTTTTATTTCAGTTTTGGACTGAGCTTTTTGCGATCAGAAGTGTTACAGTGTTACTATATCTTTACCAGACGTTGTTTGAAACAAGTAACTAGTTATATTCGTTTGAACATTATTTAGTTATGTCGAAAAGAACTTATTTAAGTGGTTCACAAAAAAGGAAAAAAGTCGTAGATCAAAACGAGTTAACGGAAAAGCTTCCTAAACTTACTTCATTTTTACTGTTGAAGAAACAAATAAGCTGATGGAGTATTCTTCGTCAACAATTCAAGATCAAAATTCCTCTGAATATCACCAGGAAAAAGAGATTATGTGTGACGAAATTGACAAACTTACATCGGATGCTGATCCCTCCCTTCAAGACGCTGTGAGTTAATAACTGCAAGTTTAGAAAATGTATCTATTTCTCATGATCCTGGTACTAACTGTGACGAAATTTTAACGGATGAAGTCCGTAATATTTGCATTCGAAAAGGACCAGAGTTTTTTCAAAATAAAAATTGCGACTTCTCCTAAACTTCAGCAAGTTTTTCAGATTCAAGTGGTAAAACAAAAACTAGATACTTGAGTAAAAATATTTTTACACGTAAATTGATGAATGGTGAGTCTTTGGAAAGAAAATGGCTCCTTTATTCACCAGCGAAGAAATATGTGTACTGTTATTGCTGCCGTCTATTTAATACCACTACTGGTACTGGAAACAATTTATGTTCTTCAAATGGATATAAAGATTGGAAGCATATAAGTAACTTATTGATGGAGTATGAGAACAGTTTACAACACAGGAAATTTATGATGGATTATGTTGCAAGAACGAAAGCTAGTGGACGAATCGATAGTGAGTTTTTATCCCAATATAATACAGAAATTAACTATTGGAAGAATGTGCTTAGGAGAATTGTTGCGGTAGTGAAATTTTTAGCTTCTAGAGGTCTTGCTTTTCGTGGTGACACTGAGACATTGGGATCGCAAAATAATGGAAATTATACGCCGGATCTTTCCCACGTCGACTAGCTCACTTTTATCATTAGATACGTAAAAGACGGACATTATATTGAGCGATTTTTGAAATTTTTGCCTATGGATCAACATAATGGGCAATACTCAGCAGATACCATAAATATGTGTGGAAGGTAGTCTGGTGTTCAGTCGAGGATAAAAGATGTGTGCGAATATGCAATTTAAGTTCCATTTGCGGCGCATTCGCTTAATTTAGTGGGTGCTCAAGCTGTTGAGTATGTTACTAAAGCAATAGCATTCTTTCAATTTGTACAAAAATTGTACAATTTTTTCTCAGCTTCGACCAAACGATGGAAAGTTTTGAAAGAACATTTGGGTGTAAATAAAGTCCTGAAGCCATTTCTGAAGCATTGTCCTTCATCGCAAGTGACATCAATCAACCAGGGGACATTAGAAATGAAGCTCAAAGCCTAGCAAAAAAAATGGAAAATCTTGAGACTGCTCTTCTAACGAAAATATGAATAAACCAAGTCTAAGTTTATAAAATAGCACCTTGACTATGGACGTTGTACCAAAACTTTATGAATTTCTGGTAAGTTATGTCAATAACGCACTCAATAATTTTAATCATTACGAAACGGCTGCTAAAGAAGAAGTCCCAGGTGCTGACGATAAAGATAAATTTGAAAGAAAAAGGGTTCGCAGCACCCGCATCATTTTTTTTGAAGGATCATCAGAGACTACAGAGTTGAGCGGCAAGGAAAAATTTCGTGTAAATACGTTCATTCCTATAATTGATACGTTAAATACACATTTAAAAAAACGTTCGGCAGCATACCAAGAAATTGATAACCGATTTAGTTTTCTTTGTCAATTAACAACAATCGAATCTTGCGAATTGACCAAAAAATGCAAAAAATTTGCAGAATTTTATCATAAAGATATTAATGAATATGAGCTTCAAACAGAATGGTTTTATTTAAGCCAATGTATAAAAAACCATAAAACAAAATCAACGGGTTTAAAAATCTCAGTTTTACATAACTTAATAAAGTCAGATAAATTACAGGAAACTTTTCCAAATATTGAAGTTGCTACACGAATATTTCTTTGCCTAATGGTTACCAATTGTAGTGGAGAGAGCTCATTTTCGCAGCTTAAGAGAATAAAAAATTAATTGCGAACAACAATATTACAAGAACGACTAAGTAATTTGTCAATTATGTGCATAGAAAGCGATATGCTGAAAAAATTGAGTTTGTGGATATAATATAAGATTTTTCTCAACAGAAATCCAGAAAGAAACCATTATCGTAATCGTGTCGTGTGGCAAATAAACATATTGTATTCTTTATTTCTGATAACCCATAATAAGATCATATTAAAAAAAAATTGTTTAATTCACTTTCTTAACATTTAAAGAGGGCCTCAAATTCGTATGTGCCCAAGGGCCCCAGAATAGTTAAAGACGGCCCTGACTGTTACTATTTGGAAAGATAAATTCATCATGTTGCTTTTGCCTAGAAATGGAAGTTAACACGCATGAGTCGCGCTCGCTGCGATGCTCCCACGGCTGACCAATGCACGTGCCGCTAAGTCAGAACAATTACATTCTCACGGCGCACGACAACCTAACACCCAAATTCAAGGCCATGGTTAGTACCAGCGGTTAATACGTATGCCACTGCATTTCTCCAAACGCATCGTCAGCATGATAATATTTCACATGCTTGTGAAATAGAACCAACACATAACGCAGCTGTGGGAACTAACGGACGGACTTATTCACAGACAACGGGCTGTCAACAATTATGCAACAGGTACGCCGCTGCTGGACCTCGGCTATAAAGGGAAGCAGCTACCACGGAGCAGGCCGTCGAGTTCGGGACGCGGTTCAGTAGCGTTAAGTTTAGAGCAAAGTTCAATTTAATAAAAATATAATTGTGAAACACCAAACTAATAGTGTTGTGTTTAAATAACTAACCTTGTCAGGATATTTGGGCGTGTTGGCCCAACAAAACTAATTTTTTTAAGAAGAGGACCTTCCGTCCTTTAAGTTGGATAAGTAAGTATTTCTCTTTTAAAAATTGTGTATTATTAAATTAATATCCCTCAAACTACCAGATTTGTTCAACGTTTTTTCTGAGTTCAACTGAAACTAAGAATGATGAAACGGAAAAAGAAAGGTAATTGAAAACTAAATGTATACAATATAATTTAATAAATATTTACAAAACTATTTCGTTATAACAATACGTATTAATTAAATATGCAACCCCAAATCGTGCTTTTGAAGGAGGGTACCAATACCTCACAAGGTAAACCTCAACTCATATCTAACATTAATGCCTGTCAATCCATTGTGGATGCTGTGCGCACCAAATTGGGCCAGCGCGGTAAGGACAAACTTATTGTTGACCCCAGTGGTAAAGCTACAATTTCGACCGATGGCGCCACCATTATAAAACGACTGGATATTGTGCACCCAGCTGGTAAGACTCTAGTCAACATAGCAAATCTCAAGATGCTGAGGTTGATGATGGAACGACTTCAGTCGTACTTTTAGCTGGTAAAATCCTTAAACAAGTTTAACTATACGTTGAAGAAGGTGTGCATGCAAGTATTATCGTCCAAGCTATACGAAAGGCATTACAATTATGCATGACTAAAATCAATGAGAAGGCTATGCGTGTTGAAGCGTAATCAAAAGAACAAAAACGTGCTTTATTTGAGAAAAGTGCCGCCACAGCAATGTCATCCAAACTTATTCATCATCGAAAAGATTTCTTCTCTAAAATAACACTGAACATGATTGACATTAAGAAAGTAACTGGCGGTTCTTTAGAAGAATCTGAACTTGTTTTAGGTGTTGCACTTAAAAAGCTTTCTCTTATGCCGCTTTTGAAATGGCACCAAAGTCTTACAAAAAATGTAAAATCGCGTGATAACGCTGAAGTGCGTGTTGCTAATGTGCAGGAATAAGAAACCAGCTAAAATTCATGCATCAGGCGCTAATGTTGTATTTTCTAAACTTCCAATTGGTGATGTTGCCACACAGTATTTCGCAGATCGTGATATGTTCTGCGCTGGTCGTGAACCAGAAGAAGCTTTGAAACGTACAATGAAACCTTGTGGTGGTGCTTTTATGACTACAGCTAACGATATTAACGAATGCGTTTTGGGTAAATGTGGTTACTTCAAGTTGAAAGTGAACGTTTCAACATTTTCAAAGGCTTCCGCAATGCTAGAACATGTACATTGATTTTACGTGGTGGTGCCGAACAATTTTTGGAGGAAACTGAGCGTTTATTACATGACGCTATTATGATTGTTCGTCGTACAATAAAACATGATTATGTTGTTGCTGGTGGTGGCGCCATCGAAATGGAACTTTCGAAAATTCTACGTGACTACTTACGCACCATTGCCAGAAAGGAACATCTTTTGATTGCTGCTATTGCAAAAGCACTTGAAGCAATTCCATTGCGCGACAATGCCGGCTTCGATGCTACCAACATTTTGAACAAGCTCCGTCAAAAGCATGCTCAAGGTGGACAATGGTATGGCGTCGATATCACTAAAGAGCATATTGCGGACAATTCCGATCAATGCGTTTGGGAACCTTCGATCATCAAAATCAATGCCTTAACTGCCGCTACCGAAGCAGGTTGCATATAATATTCTTATCGAAATGCTTCATTATTAAATTAATATAGAAACACTGAATCAGTTTGGTTGGCTTTTGATAAAAAAGAAATAATTAAGTAAAAATAATTTCAGCAGGGTCAAAAAAGTTGCTATTGATAGCTGTTATTTTTGAATTCTTATTCTCATTGTATTCCTACTTTGTAATGTTTTTTATTGACATATACTTTGTACTTTGCACACCATGTTGAAACACTATTTTCTAACATTGAAGCCTTCCACTTCCTAAATATATTAACGGCGATTCAAGGAATATTACATATAGGTCAACAGGCCTTAATAGCTGTTTGTTTAACCGTCTAAACGATTTTGACCTTCCAACAAAGCGCGCCGCCTGACTATATCCTTTGACAGTTGACGCCAATTAGAAACCGCCAAGGGATCGCAGATTGGTCTCCACTTGGTCTTTCTAATGGAGTGGGGGCCTCTCTCTTCCTCTGCTTCCATAGGTGGGTTCCGACAAGAATACCTTCCGGGCCGGAGCATCTTCTTCCACTCGCATTACACGGCCAAGCCAACGTAGCCGCTGGGTTTTAATTCGTTGGACAATGTCGATGTCTGCGTAGAGCTCATACAACTTATCATTAAATCGTCATTGGTAAACGCCGTTGGCATGGCGTAGGGGCCCATAAATCCATCGAAGAGTATTTCTCTCTTTCGAATACTCCAAGGGCCGACTCATCTGCGGCTGTCATCGTCCATGCTTCTGATCCATGTTTCAGGACGGGTATTATGAGCGACTTGTAGAGCGTTGGAAAGACTTATTCCACTGGTTGGATGAGCAATGTCGTGATGAATTTTGCGTACCTACACGGCAAGGAAAGTTTTCTCAAAATATAAACACATATTCAACGCCATAAAAAATCTGACTTACACCAAAAAATTGTTAGCTGCAGAAAGAACCAAAGTACCATCGAGGATTCTCTAGTATCAGATGAACGAACAAACTTTCTTCAAAAGGTAAGGCATGGTGAACACTCTTTAGTTATGTTCTGCGCTGTATACAATCTTCCAATGTCAACAATGAATTCATTACCTGGAGTTTTAAAAAGTATTCTTCCGGATTCAAACATCGCAAAAAACGTGAGCTGTGCAAGAACAAAATCTACAAAAAAAATTAAACTAGCATACATTTTGAAAGTGGCATATTTTTCTTCAATTGTTTACGAGAATACGGATGTGACTTCGAAAAAATTTCTTGCCTTGAAAGCGCGATTTTGTTGTAAAATAAGGCACAAAACCTGTGACCGGCTTACTGCAGCTAACTGATTATACTGCTGAATCTATATATTTTTATTTTTAAAACTTAGAATAATACTTATATTAACTATATATAAACAATATTAGAATTATTATTATTTTTGATTAGAGGAAAAATTGAAAGCAACAAACATATACAGGCTATAGTTATAGTACTATTTCGAAAACAGCCATGATTTCTCCTCAGACTAATTCGTATAGCTTTGCTATTTTCAGAGGATCTTGTGGAGAATCGAACCCACTCACTCTGATTGCAAGCGCAGCTGCCTAACCTAATCAAAAATAATAATAATTAACTAAGAATTATTATCAACTGGTCTTGAGCTCGTTAAACTGACAAAAATATGTAAAAATGAACAGATCATAAAACCAACAACAATATTAGGAATATTTCTGCTGTCGGAATCTATGGGATTCCGATCAGCGCTGTTCCGCGTGCTCTTGAACATTGAGAACTTTTGCCCCTTGATGGAGGTGAGACTCAGATGACATAAGCAGACATCCCATAGCAGTTCTGATGGCGGTGTTTTGGCAAACTTGCAATTTCCTCCAATTGGTGTCAGCAAGGTTGGGCGATCATATGGGCGCAGCGTTTCCAATCCTCCAATGTTTCACCGCTATAGTTTGTTTCTTTTTATCAATATGTATGCTGTCGAAGTGGACAGGATTCCGGGCAACAAAATAAAATAAAATACATGGCAGTTTAAATGACGAGCCCCTGTTTTTGGGAGGATGAAAAGGACGTGTTTCCACCCACTCATACTCCAACTCCAAGAAGACAATTGTCTGTTTGTATTGTTGCCGAAATGTACGTGATTCCCATCAACACAGCATTCCTCCTTTTGATGTACACACTGACTGTGAAGTTGGAAAGCCCTCGTTTCGAATCCTCCATTAATGTATATGAACTATGGATTTATGTACTCCGTCATTTTCACGAAATTTGGATCTTATTGGGAGGGTTTTACAGTATACTATCAAACTTTTTTTGAATGTGCTTACATATTTATTATCTTTTATATGACGTGGAAGTTCATTAAAAGATTTTAAGCCTTCATCAAATATATTTCGCTTGTCCAGTTCTGTTTTAAAGAGGGGTAATCTAAAATTATTATTTTCTCTAACTGCATTTGAATGGGTTTCATTGACATACATAAGTTTATTGCTCAAATACACAGGCAATATACCAAGCTTCATCTCTACATATAATAAAACTGTAACAGGTCGATGTCTATACATTGCAGATATTTAAGAAAAATAGAAGTAGGGATCATTATTAAGCCAGTAGAAGCCAAATCAACCATTTTTAGAGCTTTTGTCTGTCTGTCCGTCTGTATGTTTGGTCGAGCATCACTAAAAAACTGCTGAAAGGAATATTACTAGACGTTTAACTTAAAATTGAAGATATGATATGTTCCGATATCTCGACCGATATCGGAGATATTGACCAATATGTGGACCAAGGTGATCTAAAATTTGATTAGTATAATGTGGGTATCAAACGAAAGGTGATAATAACTGCTTCAATAGGCGATGTAATTAGGTTCCATATCTCATCTGGAATGTGTGGAGATATAATGATAAAAATCGGACTGTCTATTATAAGTTCTGAGACTCAGCGCAGCGGGGACAGATTTACTAGTATTAAATACAAATTTAATCTATCTCTCTCTATGGCGCGATATACAACAGGTATATCATCATAAACCTCCTAAGAGATTTTCGCGCCAAGCTTCTCTTCCAATTTGTGGTGTGCCGATTTGAATTTTCCCTACAAATTGGTGGGACCTACAGTTTTTTGCCGACTCCGAACGGCATCTACAAAGGAGACGAATTTTTGCTGAGAAGCCTGTCATGGCAGAAATACACTCGGAGAGTTTGCCAAACCACTGCCGAGGGGCGACCCCGTTTTGAAAAACTTTTTTCAAATCACTTTTGATGTTACCTGTACCAGGGCTCGAACCATGGACCTTCGGTGTGGTAGGCCGGCAACACTACCTTCACACCACGGCGGCCGCCGTTTGTTTTGCACTAGCCCTGAGTGTTTCGAGCATGCTTTGTATTGGATTGTCATATCGCCAGTTTAAGATAAATCTCATAGCTTTGTTTTGCAAAACTGTAGTTTATCGACTTGTGCGTCACTGGCAATAAAAAATATTGTTTGGCAATAAATGCAGTGTGACTCTATTATAAACCTATAGACTTTCAACTTATATTTTTTACTTATATATTTACATGTTCTTTTCCACAGTTCTATCTTCTTGCCAATTTTGGCCACTATGTAATCAATATGATCATTAAACTTCAACTTATTGTCAATCTGAACCCCTAAACACTTGAATATTTTCACTTCCTCAGTATTTGTATTCATAATTTCTAGCTCAAGTTTATGGGAATCTTTATTCAGTGTTGTGGATATGACCATGAAATTTGTTTTACTAACATTAAGTTTTAGTTTGTTACTACAAAGCCACCTGTATAGGGAGTTCAGGTCTTCCTGCATTTTGCTCCTTGCTACCACGATATCTGATTCACTTACTTCTAATAATTATTTGGCTATGTTTCAAGGCCGAGGTTATATTATTTAAATACATGTTAAGTAGGACAGGCGCTAACACCGATCCTTGTGTCAATCCTATTTTGACCATGCCTTCTTCAGAGACCACCGACTCTATAGCTGTTTTATGTTTGCGGTTTGCTATAAAGCGCTTTAACCAATTCAGCTCAATATCCCAAATGCCGAATTTCTGTAATTTCGTTTCAAATGCTCTCTTTAAATCAATGGAAACTGCAACTATACTTCTCTTTGCATTAAGTTCTTCTTACCAACTCGAGACTACATAATTTAATGTGGTTTCGCAAGAATGCCCTTCTCTGAAAAAGTATTTTTATATACAACTTAAAGGACTGAAGGTCCTTTTCTTTAAAAAAAATAATTTCGTTGGGCCAACACGCTCAGATATCCTAACAAGGTTAGGTTATTAAAACACAACACTGTTACTTTAGTGTTTCACAATTAGATTTTATTCAATTTAACTTTAATCTAAACTTAAAGCTACCGATTCGATCCGCGTCCCGAACTCGACTGCCCGCTCCGTGGCCGCTGCTTCCCTTTATAGCCAATGTCCAGCAGCGGCGTGTCTGTTACATAATTGTTGACAGCCCGTTGTCTGTGAATAAGTTCGCCCGTTAGTTCCCACAGGTGCGTTATGTGTTGGTTCTATTTCACAAGCATGTGAAATAGAATTATGCTCACGATGCGTCTGGAGTAAAGCAGTGGCATACGTATTAACCCGCCAGTACTAACCCTGGCCTTGAATTTGGGTGTTAGGTTGTCGTGCGCCGTTAGAATATAATTGTTCTGACTTAGCGGCACGTGCATTGGTCAGCCGTGGGAGCGTCGCAGCGAGCATGACTGATGCGTGTTAACTTACATATATATATTTTTTTTTTTGGGTGGGGACGAAAAAATGCCTAATGCACTGTAACTGATACCGACCACTTTCGTATTGCTTTAAGGTGGCGTTCCATATTTCTCATTCCTTAAGAGCCTTCTGTTGTACCTGCGTCCAGGTCCCACTTTTTGTTTAGAGTGTAGTTTTTACAAAGCTGGTGATTTGTCTCCACACTTCACGGCCGCCCAAAATTTTTCCATGCCGTTATCGGCAGTATTTTGGCCCACACTTCGTTCGAGCACTTGTCGCCCTCGGTCCATCTTGAGCATTTGAGGAATGTATGTTCAGCATCGTCTTCGTCTGCATCTCCATTCATGCACTACGGATCTTCGACTTTTTCCATGCGCGGAGGCCCCTCTCAAAGCTGCTGTTAGTGGATCTTTATCTTAAGTGTGTTTGCCCATAGCTCGAAGTCATATAGTAGGGTGGACGGGGTAGTGCCTTTGTGCGTATCATAACCTGATTGAGACTTCCTGCGTGCTTCTTCTGTGGTCCGGGCGGTAACTACTGCGGCAATGTCATCTGCGTATCCGACTAAGGAGGTATCATCGGCCATTTCTAGGTTGAAGATTTCATCGTAGCTGACGTTCCAAAGGTCAGGACCAAGAATTGAACCTTTTGCTGCTCCGCATGCGACGTTGATGCACCGCGGGCCCTTTGAAGTTGTATATAAGGCTGTGGCCTCTTAAATATCTTCTGATTGCTTGCTGCAGGTAGCACGGGATTTGAAACCGTTGCTCTAAGGCAGTCAGCGAGTTCATCTCGCGCTGTTGAAAGCGTTTTTTACGTCTAAGGTTTCGAGGAGCACAACTCGTCTAGATTTATTATCTTGCTGGGCTGCCTCCACACTAGTAAAGACGCCCTCAATTGCACCTAAAGAGTACTTTCCAGGCCTGAACCCGTGTTGCCTGGGCGATAGTTCTCCTGTTTGTTCTATGGCGGCTGCAATACAGGGTTTTAGTAGCCTTTCAAATAGTTGCCCCGCTCTATTGAGCATGCATAATGGCCGGTACGTAGATGGCGCGTTTGGGTCTCGTTTGCTTTGCCCATTAGTACTAACTGCGCGTCTTTCATGTTTCCGCGAATAATCCGTTCCTAAGGCATGTATTATACATATCCAGTAGGGCTTCAGGTCGCACTTTTGCTATTTCTTTGATGGAATGCCATCCGGCCATGGGGCCTTATTGTTCAAGCTTCGTGCTGCAGCTTGCAGTTCTTCTGTGATAAATGCTAGAGGTTTTTCGGGCATGTTGATCGATCTTCACTGACTTTCCTGATTTCATGAGTAGGAAAAGGTGCGTTCACTATGTTATCTGTTACGTTTGCTTCTAAATCAGGTGTAGGTATTCTAGCCCTAATCTTCTGTAGTTCTATCCTGTAGACCAATCCCCATGGATTCCTGTTTACGCTCCTCCCTTCTTCTTGCTCTGAATGATGGCGGCTTTCAAAAGCTTCTCCCTTTTTTTATTTGATTCAGCTTCGGCTGTGGCTTGCCCCATGCGCCTATCCCTTGTAAATAATCGCATTTAGCGAAAGCAGTTGCGCCTTTGGTCAGCGATTTCTTCTGACCACCAGTAAAAGGACTCTTCACCCCGCTTTTTGATAATATTGGCATGGCTTTATTACAAGTGTGTGAGTTCTTAGCAGGTATGTATCGATTTCAGCAATTAGCGCTTCACTGTTTACTTTCGTTCCATCTTCGGATGCTTTTGATTGTGTCCGCCCTAGACGCTTCTTGTGGGCCTTCTTCGAAGGATATATATTAGTGGGCACTGCCAGTGAAATCTTTAAGGACTTTTCACTTTTGTATGATCCAGGATATGATTTAAGATACCATCGTGATATCTGGTATTATTTCTTCACAGACTGGTCTCCTGAAAGTTGCTGATGTTCCGGAGTTAATGACTGTTAGACCCACCTGGCCGCCATGTCCAAAACTCGTCATCCTCTCGGGCTCGTCGTTGGGATTCCCCACTCGATGGTTTTTCAGTTAAAGTTGCCTGCAATGATTACCAATCCACCTATTTCTCGAGCTGTGTCCTCGATATCATTTAACTTGTTTTGAAACTCTCCTATGCTGTCGCTGGGTGTAAGGTAGCAGCTTATTAATACGGCATGTTGAAGTTGGGCCCAGGCGTATCCCGCCCCGCTTCCTTTTCTTGCAGTAAGGGCTTTGCTTCCAGGCGGGAGCCAAAGTACCGCAGTTGATGTGGAGTCTTCTAGCCAGCAGCTGAATCTATATTTAATGTTATCAAAAATCATTTGGTCCTTTTGGTCCTTTTGAAAATTAAGTTAGAAAATATGATTGGACTTGCTGTAGATAACGCTTCTGTTATGGCCAGTGAGATAGCGAGGCTTTGTGCAAAGTTCAAGAGGTTGAATTCAAGTTGTTTTATATGCCTTGCATTTGTCCCTCGCTGCCTTTATGTTCTTCTCTTGCATGTAAGAAATTACCAAATGAAATATAGAACTCGCGCGTGATATCTACAACTTTTTTGCACATAGCTCTAAAAGAATCGGCCAATTTGAGGAGTTCCAAGATTACGTTGAAGTTAAGTCACAAAATTTTACGAATTTGTGGTACTCGGTGGTTATCCCTAAAGCAAGTGGTTGATAGACTTTTGACTCAATAAGATGCATTGCAACTCTTTTTTATTTCTTCACCAGTGGAAGATAACCTTTTCTAATCTAAAGACATTGCTGAAAATATTCAGTTCCGCTTACATAAAGTTTACAAAAACCTTTTGTTTTGTCTTTTTTATATAAATCGCGAAGTTTGCAGTAAAGCTCAACTGAGAAAATTAAAAATCACTGACCAGTCGAACTTTCTACCTGTGAGAGATATTTATATTGGAGCCAATGCAGAATCATATATATTACACAAAATATAGACGAAGGTGACGTTTTGCAAAATCACAAGTATTCGTAGCTTTTATATTGAATTATGTCTGCAAATCACAAAACGGTTTAGATTTGATAATATTGCTTTAAAAAATATTTCTTCAATCGATCCAGAAAAAATGACTTACGATAATGATTTTGCTTCTTTTATAGCACTTTTTAACGAATTTTTCCACTTGTACAAGGTGGCGCAAAAGTAAGCTTCCGATGTTCAGCATATCGGTTGTGGCACGTGCAGTGTGTGCTGTTGCACCGTCTTGTTGGAACCACACGTTTTCCAATCCCAATTCATCAAGTTGCGGCAAAAAGAACTCGTTGATCATTGCTCTGTAGCGCTCACCATTCACAGTAACCGTTTGGCCCCGACCGATTATTGGTCAAATAAATAGTCAGCAATATTCCGCGTTCTGGAGCAGTGTAGCGTAACATTGTTTATTAACGTGTATTTCGCATGTGTTTACTACACAAATGTCAAAACAGAACTGACTTTAGGGGCCAATCGCAAAATTTATAGCATTTTCTGATGGGAGGATTACTTTTGCGCAGTAACCGTTTTTCACCGACCGAAATAAATAGTCAGCAATATTCCGCGTTCTGGAGCAGTGTAGCGTAACATTGTTTATTAACGTGTATTTCGCATGTGTTTACTACACAAATGTCAAAACAGAACTGACTTTAGGGGCCAATCACAAAATTTATAGCATTTTCTGATAGGAGGATGACTTTTGCGCCACCCTGTATGAGCGTGAAAAAAAGAAGATATATGTATTAGACTGGGTCGATTTATTAACCGATATCGCGCCATCGATTTTTCGATAGGTTTTGGGCTCAGGTAAAAAAAAATTCCACTACGCATACCCAAAACATAAAAATTATTTTCGAGACTGCGAAATTTAATTTTTTTTGACTTTTTTCGACTTTGATTTTTAAGGTTTTTTTCATGACCTACTAAAAAATTTTCATTTGATTTTAACATTTTCATGTATACCCTGTCCGACCTAAAAATGTCCGCTAAAAACGTTGACGATAACCATTTTTTTAAAGGTTTTTTCAGCATACATGCAAAAATGTTTTCGATGAAAACGAATTTATCTCATATTTCCTGTCCCATTTAAAATTATGCGCTAAAAACGGTGGCGATAACGGTTTTTGAAAAAAAAATTTATTTTTGGGTTTGGGACTTGTTTTGGTCGAAAAATCGACTTTTCCAAAACCCGAAAATAAAATTTTTCAATGGCGCGACATCGGTTAACTTTCGTCCATACAAATCGATCCACCCTAATATGTATGTATGCACGGGGTATAAACTGTTGCAATTAGAAAAAATCCTTTGTACTTAGATGATATTGAACAATATTGTGCAAATGTTAGTAATATTAAGTTTTGCGGGGTGCCAGTTGGCGCAACGAAGAAACGACTGGCGAGCTATGTTGGACGGTCAAAATCGCCCGGGCGGTTAGATGACCATTTAAAGAAGAAGTTAGTAATATTAAAAACGCATACAAATGTCCGATGTATAAAGATATTTTCCCAGCTAACCATAGAAGTCTTAAATGAGTCGGAAAGGAGTCCAAAATTGGAGCGTTTACGCTCTTTATGAGCTCATTTATGAGCCCTAAATGAGGGTATTTCCCTACTTGCGATGGTCGTCCGATATGAGCCGAATTTCATAGATCATATGAGCTTGAACAGGAGTCATATATGCCTTTTTGTCTTATAATCGACACATGTTGGACTCCAACATGACTCTTATACGAAGGTTTTGGGAGTGCTTTATGTACCACACAATCTCCTCCTTTTGGGCCTTTAAAAGATAATTTTTTGGATTGAAATCCAGGCATGTGGATTGGCATATGTTGTCTAAGGCTATGTTTGGAAAAATATTTTAAAAGATATTTGGGAGAAAACTCTTGAAAGATTCATCTGTGTATATTTCCCATGTGTTTAAAAAAACACAATTACACTGAAAACCACCGATGCATTCGTACGGTATATCGATACAGTCAGAAGTTTATGGAATCCACTCTTCCGTTGCAGATGACTTGATATGACGTCCACGAAAATGTATATACATGTCAGGCGCAGCAAAAGGCATGTAACATACAAATTTGTTTTTTTTTTTTTAAACAAACAATATGAATATCTACTCCAAAGTTACTCTGTTAAATAAAAGTACCTGGATGACCGAACCCAGGTGGCAATCTCACTTAAAAATATTCTGGTTGGGATACGGTCCCAAATACCTTCCGTTTGATACCCATATTGCCATATATTGCTTAATATTTAAAAAAAAAATCGGAAAGGCGGCAACCCTCTAAGCTTCCTTTAGTGGCAACATTCAAGTAGAAAATCTTAGAAGGAAGCATACTATCCATCTACCAAATTTCATCGAAATCGGTTTAGCCGTTCCCGAGATAGTGGTCGATATCTGAAGGAATAAATAAAATGCGGTCAGGTGGCAACCCTAGGTGGCAACCCTACTCGAAAATACTTTGGTTGGTATACCCATATTCCCATATATTTCTTAATATTAAAAAAAAAATTATATAGGTGGCAACCCTGTGAACCACCCCAAGTGGCAACACCAAAGAAGAAAATCTTAAAACAAAGGATACTACCCATATACCAAATTTCATCCAAATCGGTTAAGTCGTTCCTGAGATAGTAGTGGATATACAAATATACAAGAATAACTCGTTTAAAGTTATAAGATAAGGAGAATGTAGTGCCCGAAATTTTCATCACATCGGAGTCATAAAAGACTCCTACATATATGATCTTATTTCTGTGGCTCAAATTGTTCGCATATTTAGGATTCATATCGGACTCCTAAGTTATGAACACTCCGAGAATGTTCGAGGGGTTTGAATTTGCTTCAAGAGTAATGAGCAGGGATCGGATTTTTAGGACCTAAAACCTGTAAAAAAGGCAAAACGAAGTGACTAAATAGGCAGGAAAAGGCCCTAAAAAACATTTAAAAAAATAATAAGAGGAAAAATTCATTTATATTCACAAAGGCACTTTTTATTGAACTTATAACGAAAACAATAAAAAACAAATGATAGGCTAGTTTCCTTGTCTTTTGGTTTTAACTTTGGTGCAAAGTTCGGTTAACTCAAAACCTTACTTTCTATAGTTGTGGTAACATTGTACAACAGATGCATCTCAAAATTTTGAGGTAGCATTTTCATTCGATTATCGCGAAGAAAGGCCTGTTCTAAAAGTGAGCTCGACCTGCGTTGATACAAGTGGCGCCCAATTAAAATATGAAATATTGGAAAGTTGGAAATTAACGGAGATTAGGGAATTCTCCTCGCCACTTAAAATATAGCTTCGCAGACCCGGTGTAAACCATGCGCCACGCAAGTTATATGAATTATGTTGGGATAAAACATTTTCAACGATAACGCACTTTTCTTCATGTAAGACGCTGCATCCATAACAAATACAAAAACTTGTTCGCGTTGAAGTCCTTCTGATCATAAAACGTGCATGCCATCGTCAAAAAGTGTTGCGATTGTTGATGAGTCCACTTTTTTCAGCACCTTCACTGTCAAGAGATAGCCTCGTCCGTTTTCTTGCAATGGTCCAACAATTACGTTAGCTACATTGCGACCAGCTTTGTCTGTAGTTTCATCGATGGACACAAAAATAGGACATTCTCCTATTTCTAAACGAATTTTCTTCAAAATGTAGTAACTTCGAAGTAATTCTTTTCCAGTTTTGATTCGTGAGGTAGAGTTTTTTGAATATATTTTTCAAAAAAGGATTTAAAAACTTCATTTTCTAATTTGAAGAGAGTAATGTCGGTTGCAATCATCATTATAGTTAATTAGATCTAGGAAAAAGTCATTTTTTTTACAAATGCCTCATCATTTGTGTCTTGCTTTTTTGTAATTTCTTCGCTTTTGTATGTTTTCCACTTTTGATGTGATGCTGAATATAATATTTCTTTTCGTGATTAACTCTTACTGAACAAATGCTGCAAAATAAAATAGACCCATCTGTATGAAAGGTCTCCGCCCCAAACTCCTCAATCATCCTCTTGATTTAGCAATGTTTTGCGGTTTTCGACTTCTGCATTTTTCGTTTAAATATATACGAGTATATACAAGTTAAGCTAAATCATTGCGCGTTGAAAAATATTTTTACACAATTGCAAATAGCAAAATTTGACAAGGTTGGTTTGTTCCCTTCTGGCCACACAATATGCCATGTTCGTTTGCTGGTCACACAGTATGATGTGTTCGCAAACATAGTATGATGTGTTTAAACATGCAATTTAAAATTACCTATTACTTTAAACAACTTGTATTTCGAAAAAGGCAACAAAAGGCATTTATTTTGAAAAAGGCGAAAAAAAAGACATTTATTTTGAAAAAGGCAAAAGGTATAGCTGGAATCAGGTGAAGCTAATTCGTGGTCCTTTTCAGTCAAAATCATCATATCTGTTCCCAAAAAAAAAGGCCATTAAACCCTATCCCTTGCAATGAGTTTGCTTCATGATAAAAACAAACTTAAAAAATAAGTGTAATATAGAAACGGCTGAAGCTATCATGTTTGCGAAGGAAACTAAAAATGCATAAGAGTAAGACTAAGTTCAAGTTGAGCCACGAACTCGAGTTTACCCATGAAAATATACGAGTATATGTAAATTTTGTTTTTATATGTACTTGTACATATTTTTTTTAGGTATTTTCAAAACATAAAAATAGAGGAAGTTGGGGTAATGTGATATAGGCATACCTTTTTCGGCTGCTACTCAACATTTTATTAAGTAGACAGGTAGAAAATCATACAATTCGATAGATATCCACTATTGCGGAGCACATTCAAAGACGAGATCGATTTATCTTAAGTATTCCGGAAGATATTTATTCAAACCCATAAAAAGTCAAAAAGCTTTTTTGTCAAATAGGGGGGTAATGTGATATACTATACCACAAACTTGGCTCTCCTATGAAAGATGTGTAAACCGCATGAAATAATCCATTGTAGATATGGTAATTTGCATCCATTCAGATATGTGAAAAGCTGATTCGGAACCAGGAAGAACATGTTCCATCAAAAGTGGAGAAGGTTTTTCTTTTTCTGCTGATCTTATGCACCTAATTTATTTTTCTGTTGTAGATAACATTTTCGGATGCTTACTTTGCGTGATAGACAGCCCTGTGTCATCAACGTTCCAAATCGTAGTTGGAGGAAATTTATACTTTTTATACTCCCGTTCCACATTGAACTACTTCTACCATATCACGTTACCCAAACTAGAGCTTTAAAGGAACGAACAATTTTTTCACCAAAATTCATTTAAAAATATTAAGTAATAACTTGAAATATTGGTGCTTATATTTAATAAAAACGAAAATAAAATATAAGAAGTTGACAATCTAAGAACATTTCGGAATAATCCTTGTTTAAAGAGTGCTCTAAATTATTGACGACCGCACGATGGAAAATGCTTTTTCACACCGATAGCAACCTAGTTGGCCAATGCCAGCCCTTGCTATGCAGTAGCGGTTTTTGGCCATTACCATTATAGTAAAGAAGATATTCTTGGTCAGGCATGAATAATTTAGGAAATACGCAGGTATATCACTTTACCAACCTATATCACAATACTCTAACTTACTCTATGTATTTCATGAATCGTTTGATGATGTTTCCATTGGAAAATTATTATTTCCATAAATTTTATTTAAATAAGTATGGATTTAGATAAAAACAAATAAGGAAAGGGCTGTCTTCGACTGTGCCGAAGACTTTATACCTTTCATGAAAAGGCATCACGGTTTTAAGTGTCCGATCCTTACTCACAATTAGTACAAACTCTGCAAAACTGTTAATTTAAAGATACATATCCCAAACCCCATTTATCGGAAAAATCGATTGTATGGGAGCTATATGTTCTGTTGGTCCGCTCGAGGTGATTTTCACTACACATATTACATATATAATATTTTGGGGGCCTTAACCGTCCGAAATAATTAAGCTCAATATGCTGATTGACAACGAACTGTTTTTTATTTCCCTCATTTTTAGCTTAAATACTAAATCTTAAACAAAACTAAATTGAACAGTAATTTTGCCTAACGGCATTGAGTTAGTGAGAACAACAAGTAGCTATGCAAGTTAATATCAATGCATTTATGTACTTCTATACCCGTGTCCCTATGTACATACTATTGAATAGAGAACAAAATAGCATACAGGGTGGCTGTACTATAAATTAGAAATATACGAAATTATGTGTACCTTTTGATTTATGATTGTAAAAAGTGTAGTTACATATTAAAGATGAAAATATGTGCGCTACATACACTCCCCCTCGAATAACACCGTCCCGCATATGTTACGAAAACCTTTTCGGAAAGCGAACTGTTCGTCCACTCTTTGTTTTAACTACTGCTTCAGGTTTTGCTTTGGCGGGCTTGTTGGATAGCGATTGTTCTTGTTGTTGTTCTTGGTGCTGTGCTTTTTCTGTGTGCTTATGCTCGTCTGTTATGATAAACGCAGGCTTCAAACGGTCTATGCTTATTTTTTGTACCTTGTTTCCCACTTGGACGTCAAAGTGTTTTGTTTGGCGTTTCACTACTCTAAAAGGTCCGTCGAATGGTGATTTTAATGGTGGGCGGACGCTATCATCCCTCACAAATACGTGAGTGCACCTTGGCAGTTCTTTATGAATAAAAGCGGTGTGAGTCGAATGATTCGAAGCGGGAACAGCCTTCAATTTGGTCATGATTTTACGTAATGCATTTACAAAATCGCTCTGAGTGTACTCTCTACTCGATTGATCGAAAAATTCTCCAGGTAGCGATAATGTTGTCCCGTACAGCATTTCTGCAGGTGAGGCAAGCATATCGGTTTTATAAGTAGTGCGGAGTCCCAGCAGGACGAAAGGGAGGCTGCTGACCCAGTTTGCTGACGTATGGCATTTTATAGCACTTTTCAATGTTCGATGCATTCGTTCGACGAGGCCATTGGCTTGCGGGTGGTATGCAGTAGTGCGTAAATGCTTAGACCCTGTAAGTTGAGATAGTTCTTTAAAAAGTTTGGACTCAAACTGCCTACCCTGATCGGTTGTAATGGCTCTTGGTACACCATAGTTTGCGACCCATCCAGACACGAAAGCTTGAGCGACAGTTTCTGCGGTGATGTCTTGAATGGGTATCGCTGCTGGCCATCGCGTAAACCTATCGATACACGTCAAGCAATATTTAAATCCGCCAGACAAGGGAAGAGGCCCGAGTAAGTCGATGTTAACGTGCTTGAACCGTGTGTCAGGAATTTTAAATGTCTCGATTTCGGCGCGGTTGTGTCTACCAACCTTGGACCTTTGACAACTGATGCAGTGTTTAGCCATTCTTGCGACGTCTTTTTTTAAGTCTCTCCATATGAAACGTTCCGAGACCATTTTTACGGTGGCCCGTATACCTGGATGGGATAAATTGTGCAAAGAATTAAAAACTTGTGTTCGAAAATCACCTGTTACAAAAGGGCGCGTGCGACCGGTTGAGATGTCACACCATAATGCACTGCTTGTATTTGGTATGTCGATCAACTTAAATTGAAGCTTGTCGCTTTTTTTCAGTTCCTCTAATTCGGCGCTTGATTTTTGACTAGTAGCAAGTTTTTCAAAATCAATTTGTTCTCCGCTGAAAATGGATTCGATGCGTGAGAGTAGGTCGGCCACTACATTGTCCTTCCCGGCCACATACTGCACATCTGTGGTGAACTGGCTAATATAGTTTAGTTGATGTGTTTGAACAGGAGCAGTTTTCTCAGGGTTTTGGTCGAAAGCGAAGGTTAACGGCTTGTGGTCGGTGAGAACTGTGCACTTTCTGCCTTCGATTAGGTAGCGAAAGTGTTTAACAGACAGGTACATCGCTAAAAGCTCTCGGTTGTAGGTGCTTTGCTTCTTTTGCGAATCGGACATTCGCTTTGAAAAAAATCCCAAAGGCTTGAGCTTCCCGTCAGCCATTTCGTGTATAGCTGCACCCACGCAGAAATTGCTTGCATCGACGTTTAGTACCAGGTGGGCGTTTGGTGAAGGGTGTGCTAACATTGTTGCCTCGGCCAAGTCCTTTTTGCACTTTTTGAAAGCTTCGTCGGCCTCGGCGTCCCAGACGATTACTGAACAATCCTTTTTCTTGTTCCCTTTTATGAGCCTTTGTAGCTTGCCGTGCGTGTGTGCCGCATTGGGGAGCATGCGGCGGTAAAAATTAAGCATCGCCATAAAGCTGCGTAGCTCGTGTGCGACCGTAGGTTTTCGAAAATTTACTATGGCATTTACTTTTTCCTCAGTGGGTGAGACGCCATCCTTTGTCATGCGGTGGCCCAAGAACGTCACCTCCGTTTGGGCAAACACGCATTTTGAAGCGTTTATTTTTAGACCATGCTTACGTAAGCGCTGCAAGACGATTTCTACATGGTCCTTGTGCTCTTCCATTGTAGATGATGCTACGCAAATATCGTCAATATAAACGATAACGAAATCCAGATCGAAAAAAATTTGGTTCATGTAGCGCTGAAAGGTCTGTCCAGCGTTCCTCAAGCCGAAGGTCATGACGTTGAATTCATACAGGCCGAACGGCGTGATGATTGCTGTCTTTTCGCGATCTTCCGGAGCGATCGGAATTTGGTGGTAGGCCCGTTCTAAGTCGATTAAGGAAAATATGCTTTTTCCACACATTCTTTGTGAAAAGTCTTGGATGTGCGGGATGGGGTAGCGATCTGGCTTAGATACTGCATTCAAGCGACGATAATCGCCGCATGGGCGCCACTCACCTGCTGATTTTTTTGGGGCCATATGTAACGGATGAGCCCACTGGCTGCTGCTAGGGCTACAAATGCCTTGCTTCAACATGTAGTCGAACTCCCTTTTTGCTATGGCGTATTTTTCCGCGTTGAGCCGACGTGCTTTCGCATAGACGGGCGGACCTGAGGTAATAATGTGATGCTGCACCGTGGTAGTTGGTGTAGACAATGTTGCTTTTACTGGTTGCGTCAGGTCTTTGTACTTCTCCAGCAAGGACTTTGTGAACGCGGTTGTACCTGGTGAGAATGTAAAAATCTTTTCTATGTAGTCATTGCATTTCTTACCATTGATTTCAAACTTCGTTTTGTCGTCAATAAGCTTTTGTTTGCGCACGTCGACCAGCAGATTATATTCGAACAAGAAATCTGCACCCAATATCGGCCTAGTCACATCCGCTACGACAAACTCCCAATCCATATGTCTTCGACAACCGAGGTCGATTGGCAGTATTTTTGTACCATACACGTTGATGGTTGAACCATTTGCTGCATATAAAGTAGAAGTTTTTGTACCCGAGGGGCGGCTGGTTGGCGGAATGACTGAAAAGTCGGCTCCAGTATCCACGAGATATTGGATATTGGTTTTACGATCAGTGACGTATAAACGACGGCTTCTGCTTACGCCTGCTCTGCGCGCCGTTTGGGACAGAGCTGCGGTTAGTTTTCCGAGGCAGATGGCGACAACTTTTTAAACTGGCACGGTTCAATGCATTTTTTGGCTTTGTCACCAAACCTATGGTGGTACTTGCAGAACGCAAAACGTTTTTTACTCTGGCTGCGGTTTTGGCTTCGATCGTGAGTGCGCTGATGGTTGGACCTACCACATCTTAATTCGGCGATTTCCTTTCGTAGAGCGTCAATTTCTGCTGCAATGGATTGCGTGTTGCCTTGGACAGCCGATACGCAAGGAAAACTCTGCATCTCAATCATGCGGTCAGCCTGCAATGCCATTTGCGTTGAATCGCCGTCAACAATAGTGATAACTGAGCGTATAGAATCGGGCAGACGTTCCATCCAGAGTGATTTCAATACATCGTCGTTTATCTTGCCGTTCGCCAGCTCTTTCATACGCTTTAAAAGCTGAGACGGTTTTAGGTCCCCTAATTCGATTTCTTTTACCAGTCTGCGTAACTTTTTTTGATCTGAGTCAGTGAATTCTGATATCAGAGCTTTTTTTACGGCTTCGTACTACCCAGTTTCTGGGGGGTTGCGAACGATGTCACCTACTGCCATTAGGTACTGAACATCGAGCGAAGATATAACATGGTTGTATCTTGTTTGGTCCGTTGTGATTCCTGCTACTGCAAACTGAGATTCCATTTGGATGAAGTAGAGGTCCGGTTGCTCTTTGCAGAAAACAGGTGGCTTGATACCGACACGGAAAATTTCGCCAGAAAATCGTGGCTGCTCGGTGATTTGCTGTTCACGTTGCGGCATTCCAGCTGTATTTGATTGGCTGCCGGTTGCGGTTTCACCCGTACCATTCGTCATTACTTTGATAACTTAATCCGTGAAAAACTGTATAAAAATGTGTACTAGCGTCGGGGTCACCAGTTTTGGGGGCCTTAACCGTCCGAAATAATTAAGCTCAATATGCTGATTGACAACGAACTGTTTTTTATTTCCCTCATTTTTAGCTTAAATACTAAATCTTAAACAAAACTAAATTGAACAGTAATTTTGCCTAACGGCATTGAGTTAGTGAGAACAACAAGTAGCTATGCAAGTTAATATCAATGCATTTATGTACTTCTATACCCGTGTCCCTATGTACATACTATTGAATAGAGAACAAAATAGCATACATGGTGGCTGTACTATAAATTAGAAATATACGAAATTATGTGTACCTTTTGATTTATGATTGTAAAAAGTGTAGTTACATATTAAAGATGAAAATATGTGCGCTACAATATGTACCAAACCTGCAAACATTTTATTTTCCTAGCTTTTTTATTGCAACAGTTATAGGCCAAAACCCGTTTATCAGAACAATCGAACGCATAACGAATATCCTAAAAATGAACGATTTTCCAGCTAGAATTATAAAAAGTATGATTAATTCATATCGAAGAAATAGATCCCAGGAGGGCGAAAAGAGAGAAAAAAGCCGTTAATATATAAATCCGTGGTATACATACCCGGTTTCTCGGATAGACTACAGGTTTCTAATATATATGACAAGGATACAGTTGGTATTGCACATAAACCAACCTACACTACAAACATGTTTTTCCATAATATGAAATCCAAAGTGGCGAAGATGGAAAAAAGTAATCTTGTGTATAAAATTTCATGTGGGGTGACAAAACCAACAACTGTGACAAAGAATAAGTGGGTACAACCAAAAATAAACTCAAAACACGAATAGCAGGGCACCGATCGGACATTAAAAATATACAATCACAAAACACACAAAAAACAGCGCTTGCTCCACATTACTAACTTAGCTGAAAACAAGAGATTAAACTACAAGAAAGATATATAGGGATGTGCTCATATGTGTGTGCTTAGAATTCACATTAAATGTATGTATGTATTTATTTATTTATTGTGTTGATGTATGAGAATGTTAAAATTGTTAAATATTGTTATAGCCCCTGAAGACGATCTCCGAAGGAGATTGAAATATATTGGGTAACCCCGCAATAAAACTCGGTTTTATTAAATTTGACCTCGAGCCAGCTAACACAAAATTCGTTGATATTTATTCTTTTGATACATTTTGATAAATTTTTCGCTCAGAAACTGATACACTTTTTTCGAAGGCCGAGGCAACGCTGGTTGGCACAATGCTTATCTGATAACAGTTATCAGTGGACATGTTATGTAATATGGGTGGCCATATGTCAAGTTTAAGTCTTTATCTCACCGGGAAGTTACTCAAAATCGATCGCAAAATTCCCCCCGTTTTTTACCCATCTCGACCGGCACGCTAGAGGAACTAGAGGAATTTTATTATCAACAAACCATGCTGTCATCGTGTCCCGACCTATGTGATAAGGTTGAATTCCCTATGTTATCGAGAAATTACTCAAAAATCGGTTGCAATATTCCCCCCATTTTCCAGTGATTTTCAGTTATCACCATAAGCGCGTTACCTAGTGCAATTTTAATTTCTAAAAATTATGTTATAGTTTCCTGAAGCTTGAAGTTCCGAGGTCACCAGGAAGTTAGTAAAAATGGATTCAAAATTTCAAATGAATTTTTAGAATAGGTAGATCCGTGTGCCACCTAGGGAAATTTTTTTCACCAAACATTGCATTGTCACCGGGTTCTGAACTATGTGACAAGTTTCGAGTCTGTAGCGCACCGGAAAGTTACTCAAAATCGATCGAAAAATACCCCTCGTTTTACTGCGATCTTCGCCATCTTATTTTAAATAAATTTTCGGTATATCGATTCGACCACCACCTAGCGGACATTTTTGATGATACTTAGTGTCCAGTGTCTAATCCAAAGGGAAGTTACGTTAAATGACTTTGCAAGATTCCGATTCGTATGAAATGAGCGGACAAACAAAATGGGACTTAACATAAAGATAGTAAAAACGTGAAATGTATCTTTATACATAATCCTTCTGTGTCTGTGAATTCCTTCTAACAACCTAATTCTAGTGTGGTAAGAACATTCGTTTTACCGGCAAATAAATAGTTTGGAAACTTTTACCCCCTTTTGGTATTCTGCCGGCTTGAGTTGCATGTTAATTTCGTAACCACCAAAATAGGTGGTTACGTCGCGTAACCGCGAAAAATTGCACGTGTTTAGTAAATATTTTTGTGGATAGAAAATACCACAAATTTTGTACACATACTAGTTCACAAGAATTAATAAACAATATAAGCACTTTTTTACACGAAGTTTCGTTCGCGTTTGCATTTTATTCTCTATTGCGCATTGTTTGTTTTTGACAGCGTTTCCATGTCCGCTAGAATCGCGGTTAGATGACTTCACATGCTCTTCGAAGAGCGTATCTTCTTTTTATGAGTGGACAATTGAGAAGTTAAGACGTCTCGAGGAACTAAAATAACACTCTATAAGTCACTCATCGCACCCGTCCTGGTATAACGTGCAGAAGCCTGGACACCAACATCTGATGAGGTGGCTCGGGGAGTATTCCAGAGAAAGGTTCTTAGAAAGATTTGTGGACTTCTACGCGTTGACGACGGCGAGTACCGAACAAGATTTAAAGATTAGCTATATGAGCTTCACGCAAACGCCGACATAGTTCGAACGTTCCGGACAAGAAGGTATTCTTATCGGCAGGTGGAAGCAGATGCTCCAATTGGCGCTAATTGACACAACGAAGAAACGACTAGCGAGCTATGTTGGACGGTCAAAATCGCCCAGGTGGTTAGGTGACCATTTAAAGAAGAAGAAGACAAACCAGAAAGGTGAAATCATGGCCATCAAAATTGAATTTTTTATTTTTGACTTTCTTAAAACGTTTGAAAGGCACAACAAAAGTTATATTAATATTTTTGACATTTTGTCAAACATTACAATACGATTGTGAACGTATATCGCGATACCAATAATGGCCCTCAAACGATCAGCAATGTAAACATTTTTGATGCGACTGGCGATTCGATCACGGAATATACAATTCGGCCCCAGGTTTAGGACCGGCAAAGTTGCTCTTGGGGGGTAGTAACAAAACTCGGTTAAGAATTTTAACAGGTATTTTTACAGGCAACTGCAGGCTCAGTTCGTTCTTGTTTTAAAAATATTACTTTCATTTCTTTTCGAAAGCAATTTTCCTATCGAATCAAATTTTTTTACTATGACAACTATTTGAGTACGTTCGCGTATAAAATGATACCAAATAAGCAATTTTATGAAACGAGTATTCAGTTGACGAGAAACGCGATAAGCCCCCAGTTTTTTGTGTCTCCAAAAGACCTAAAATTTTGCCATTACATGGTTGAGTCAGAAACTAGTCGAAAAGTATCTTCAGGGTTTTCACTACTGGCGAGAGGAGCAGAGGATACGACTCTTCTTCGTAAGCTGGTTTATAAAAGTGGTCATGGAGAGATTAAAGGCAACAGTAACGTGTTTTACCCCCTCATCGCCGAGATTTTTCAACATCAGCATGGATGTACTGTCTAGGCTCATAAATTTGAAGCCTCGAGGCATGCGGGTGGCCATTTTCAACTTCACTCTAAATTACATAAGAAAGTTTTTGATTTCATTTGTTACTTATCAAACATATGTATATCAAGTGCTGGAATTTCAAAACTGGCCAAATTACTTTTTAAATAGAAATTGCTATCTATTGTAATCAAACCCTTTCCTAAATAAATACTCGTGTTTCAAGTACTATAGGTCTGTGCGCCGGTAGTTTTTTTTTGCCATTTACACCAATATATATATATATTAAAATATGTGTTAAGATCTAATGAAAGAACTGTAAACTATGGTTATAAACTTTTTCGAAATTCGCGAAAATTCGATAGATTTTCAAAAGAATTTTTAAGTGTTTTCTAGAATTTTAAAGAGTATGCAGTTTTGTAGCTTTTGTAAGATTAGCACCGTGTTATATTTAAATTTAATGGTCTACAAAAATGGACACCCTAAAAAAATGCTGCCGTGATTTTAGTACTTCTAACTTGAACAATGTATCCGCGATTGGACTCTTTGTAGTTAACATGGCTATTCCCACAATATATTTCAACATGTGTTCCCATAGTCTACTGGACTATTTTATGGTATATGACCTTTTCTCTGTCATTGCGTTTGACCAGTTCTCATTCATATCCGACCACGATTTAATACTGTGTTCACTTGATATTAATCTTGGACAATGTGAGTCGAAAAGGCCGTTCTCATATAGGGATTGATGTGAACGCATTGGTCATCGATGCTAGCTGAGTGAACTGGTGTGATTGTTGGTGTTTTGTGAACGTCGATGATAAGCTTGAGTTTTTGAATAAAAATCTGCTATTTATTTTTATAATCATGTGCCAGTACGGGTTAGTGAGTATTAGCTGCTATTAAAGCTCGCAATAGGGCATTGTCTAAATGGAAATCTTACCCTAACCAGGATAACTGGACGCTGTTCAAAATTTCCAGAAACAGTGTGACTTCCATCATAAGAAGAAAAAACCAAACTCGACGCCTCCTTGCCACCTAAAATCTTATGGAGTAATCTTAAACGCTTGCGTGTATGGCTGCGAGAGCGACAAAGCCTTCACTCTAGACCCTGAGCTGCTTAACCAAGCATTTATTAAGAGCCCTTCACATTGTGCAAGCCGTCGTGTCTTTGTTTCTCGAGGTGACGACTGCTATTCTGGTGATGCATTTGATTTCGAAACTGTATCCGAGTTGGACGTGGTTAGGAGTATTGTCAATGTAAAATCGAATGCGACTGGTGAAGCCGGGATTCCTATAACATTTATAAAGATAGTTAGTTATGCCTTACACTATTGGAACGGTAACTCATATTATTAATCATGAGATCACAACGCCATGCTTCCCTAGTCAGCGGAAGGTTGCATCAGTTCGCCCAATTGCAAAGAAGAGGTCTGCTAACACCCCTTCTGATTTCCGTCCTATAAGTATATTGTCTACTTTGTCCAAAGTCCTCGAAGGATTAATCTCGGAACAAATTACATGCCATGTCCAGAGTAAGAAGTTGCTGTCACCTCTTCAGGGTAAAGCATGGGTGCACAACAGCTATGCTTAAGATCCTTGACGATATCCGAACCCCATTTAATGATAACTTCTTGTCTCCTTGACTTTTACAAGACATTTGGCTTAGTTGATCATCAGAGGCCCTCTTCTAAGCTCAAGCATTATTTTGGTTTTAGTGATAATTCGTTGGCTCTAATGAATAGTTAGTTGTGTCACCGGTACCAGCGGGTAATAGTAGGGTCTCAACCGTCACGCCTTGGTAAATTAGAGGCGGGTGTGCCCCAGGGGTATATTTTAGGCCCGTTGTTATTTAGCCTATTTATAAATGATATTTTCACAGTAAGCAAATTCGTCAATATGCATGCTTGCGCGGATGACGTGGAGCTTTACCTGTCTAGCATAATTAATGACATTGATGACCTATGCTAAAAACTTGATACAGATATTTCAGCCATTTCATATTGGACTACTAATAATGGGATTTACCTTAATCCGAGTACAACATATCGTCTTACCTATCTGAAAGAGAAAGCTAGATAGCATTAGAATTCCACCTATTTACATAGGCACCGAGCAAATTATATTTCTAAGTAAAATTAATACCCCTCTTAACATATGCCATAAGCTGGCTATTCAATTAATTTTGCCGTACTTTACTTACTTCGAGCTAATTTACAATAAACTAGATTCGCGCTCTGCTCATAAAATTGATATGGCTTTTAACTATATCACACGCTATGTATACAGTATTAAGAAGTTCGACCATATACCACGTTGGAGATCCAGTCTTCTGGGATGTCATATATCCGACTACTTTAAAGCCAGGAGCTGCGTTTTTCTCTTTCTACAAATGCTCACAAAAAATAACCTCATTCTTATTTATTGTTAATTGATATGAATTTAATCTATAGATTGAGTCGGACTTCGTATTCTTATATGACACCAAAAATCAGGTACTTGATAACGTCAATGCTTTTTGCAGTTTACTTTTGGATAAAGTTTTGCCGAATCTCATCAAGGAAATCAAAGACAGTACTTTTATAGACATCTTAACATCTTATAAAACAAAGTCACTTTTTCTGTCTGTATTTCCCCTTGAATGCTTAAATCTTGAAAACTAAGCAACGGATTTTGATGCGGTTTTTTTAATACATAGATTGGTTGAAGAGGAAGGTTTATGTCATTATAATGTGGAGAAATATATAAAGGGGGCGTGGCAATCGGACAAAATGTGGTAAAAAACCATAAATTTTTTGTTTACACAGCCATAAATCATAAAAGAATCCACCGATTAAAATGAAACTTACTTGAAGTTAAACTTTGAAATATTTACTTTCGTTCTGCATCAAAAAAAATAGTTGATTCATATCTTATTTAACCAAGATTCTTTAAACAAAAGCAGCACTTTTTCCAAAAAAAGCTGTTTGTGTGTTTGTTCGCTGTCAACCGAATGAAACATTAGAAGCTATGCGGGAATCTCACCCCACCTCATTCATGTTGAATTAGATCGTATGGTGAAAGAACTCGGTACGTATGCATGTAAGTACATATGTACGAATCTCTCGCATAATTAAATTTATTATTTCCGTTCGAAGCCGGGGCGGGTTGCTAGTATATAATAAAATAAAGAAAAATAGTCACTCTCTCAGAAGATACTATACTTTTAATTTTAACCCTTACTTACATATTAAACGCCTGCATGCCTCCATTCACATATGAATGCACAATGAGTTGTCGCGCGAACTTCTCAGTATTCACTGAACTCAACGGCAATGAGTTTGTATTGTACGAGTGAGGTTTGTAGCGAGACAGCGTGGGTTGCAATCTTTGCGCGTAGTGTCAGTGTGTACAGTTATCTCAACGCTGACGAAATTCACACGCACTCACACAATGTGGTAAGGGTTGTTAGGCAATGAGTTATAAGAGTTCTCGCTACGCTTTGAATTTATTGCGTTTCAAAATGGATGGATGGATAAATTTATGGAAACTTAAATGGATGTATGTACGCACGTGGTAAATCTATGAAAAATGTATTACAAAATGTATAATGGTAAATAAAATGTTTTTGATACGAACATTTGTTTGCTTGAAATAAATATTTTTTTATTAAGATATGGTGCCACGGCCATTCTATCTAGAGAATGTTTGGATCTATTCAAAATAAATAATTACTAAAAATAATTATAGCAATAACAGTTTCATAGAGTTGCTATTCTTGGTCAAGCCTACAATACCTAAAACACATTATTTATTAAATTATTTAAAGGGTTTTCACAATGGATTATCAACGTCGTCCGCTTTTTTTATGGGACATAAATGAATAAACATTTATGTAATAGTCAAACTACTGACAAACGCAAGCACTTAGTACGTGTCAGCTGATACGACCTGCCTTATGAGAGTGCAACGTAAATGAACACTCACCGACGTTCAATTTTTCCGTGTATGTAGAACGTTCCGTAGAAATCAAACAAATTTGGTTTTTTTCCGTGAGCACGTGTCAGCTGAATGCTTTCTCACATGCAAGTGTTGCATATTCATACGTTTGTATGCTGGTTATGGATCGTTTTCAAAAATACCTAAAAATACTCAATACATTTTCCGAATAATGTTGAAATACCCTGTATACTACTATTAAGTTGTTGCTTTTAAGTGAATTGACTGGCTATAATTATTTAATATTAGTTTCGGGCATTCATAAAATGAAAAACAATCGTTTCAAAAGTACATGTTTGCGTTAGCATGCATGAAAACTGATCACTGGCAATATTGTATCAAATGTAAACAAAAGAAAATAGCGGTAATTGTTTCCTTTAGGAGACAACTGCTAAAACACGTCCAAAAATATCGGGAGAGGTATCAAACAACGTTTTGACTTCGGTATCAACAATCCGAAAGCGGATTTTCAATTTTTTGTTTCAGTGAAAAGTTATTCGCAAAAAACCCAAAAATTACCCAGGTCCGATCCCAAATAGGGGGCTTGATCCAAGGTATTTATGTGCAGAATACCTTTCTGCGTAGGCGGCCTTTGGCCGCGCTTAAAGAAAATAACCCTTAGTCGGTCCAACACCGGCTACGCGGTCCACAGTATTTCTGCGCAAAGCACACTTTTGCACTTTTCGGTATACCCTAATCTGTGATTACAACAACCACATAAAAATTACAGAAAATTTTCAACTTTGGTGGCAAATATCTCTTCACTGAAACAAAAACTCGAAAATCCGCTTCCGGATTATTGTTACCGAGGTCAAAACGCGTCTTTTGATACCTTTCCTGATAACTTCGGACGTGTTTTAGCAGTTGTCTCCTAAAGGAAACAATTACCAAAATAGCGGATTTCCCTGTTGACTCTACGGGCATAAGATTCTCCCAAACGTGCGTGTGTACGGGATACGTAAACTTACCCTACACACGTCGGTGGGTAATTGGACTATGAATGCGCCAAAAAAAAACGTTTTACTCTGAGTTTCATTAGTATTGTGTGTGTCCCATTATTTTGCATTCACCATATTTTGATAGCTCTGTCAGTGAAGAAGTAATCGAAACCATATCAGTGCCCCAATATTATAAATCGACGACTGAGTAGAAGATTAACGTAAAATGGTTTTGAATACTGTCATTTCTCAGAGTTAAACAAATTCTATGAACCAGTTTTTTGGCTCTCCTGAAAGACAGATAACCGTTTTTGTTGGCGTGTATATTTAAAAGAATATCCAGATATGGTAAAAACCCAAAAAATCGTATGGGATCACCACCAAAAAATTATCATACTAAAAATTACTAGATTGAAGTATAACAAATTGTTCTATACCAAATTTTCTGAGAATTTTAATATTTTTGCTTCAGTCTAGTTATATAAGTATATAGATTTAAGATAAAATATGAGTTACTATAAAATACGAGTATACATGAAATCTTAAAATGGCAAACCTATGCTCTTTCTTTTGTATATTAGTTTCACAAACGCAACTTTGTTGGATATCTAACATCACTCACTGTAATTCATTAATTCTACTGTGCATTCACAAGTTGTCATACGAACGCAATGAATTCCATGCCTGCTGAATGCATAGGGTTGATATGGCTGCTTGGGAGAATGCTGTGTAGTGAGGGAATATATACGAGGTGTGTTCAAAAAGTATCGCGAATTTTGAATTTTCGCTGGTTACGTATATTCGAATTTCGAATTTTTTGTGGCGTTATGTTGGTACTCATGTCTCTCATTTATGCCGACAAGCTCGGCCATTTTAAATGTTCAGTTAATTGTTGACAGCTGCTTTGCTTGCACGTGTTTTGGATCGTCTTCGATTTTTCGTACCAAAATTGCTCAATTGTGACCAAAAACAGCATCGCATGAACTTTGCTAATGAGATGTTAAACTCTGTCCGCGACGACCCAAATTTGCTCCAGAGGGTCATAACTGGTGACGAATCGTGGGTTTATGGTTATGACGTGGAAACCAAAGCTCAATCATCTCAATGGAAGCTGCCGCACGAACCAAGACCGAAAAAAGCGCGCCAAGTTCGGTTGAATGTGAAAGTTTTGATGACATTTTTCTTCGATTGCAGGGGCGTGGTGCATCATGAGTTCTTGCCACAGGGAAGAACGGTCAATGAGGAATATTACTTGCAAGTTATGCGTAATTTGCGCTAAGCCATCCGCCAGAAACGCCCGGATTTGTGGAAGAACAAAAATTGGCTTTTGCACCACGATAACGCCCCTGCTCACGCATCTTTGCTTGTGCGCGACTTTTTGGCCAAAAACAACACACTAATGATGCCGCAGCCACCGTATTCCCCAGATCTGGCCCCCTGTGACTTTTTCTTGTTCCCTAAACTGAAGAGGCCCATGAAAGGACGACGTTACGCTTCTCTTGACGAGATAAAGACGGCATCGAAGGAGGAGCTGAACAAGATACAAAAAAATGATTTTTTGAAGTGCTTCGAAGATTGGAAAAACCGTTGGCACAAGTGTATAATATCTCATAGGGATTACTTTGAAGGGGACAAAATAGATATTCATGAATAAATAAATAATTTTTGAAAAAACACAAAATTCGCGATACTTTTTGAACACACCTCGTATATGGTTGTGTGTTTTCTATCTCGTACAAAACGTTTCTGATGCTAGTGAGATGAGGTTGTACTTGTTGCTAATTTATTAGAATGCATTCATGGGTATGTTTTTGTGCATTCATGCAGGCCTTTATTACATATATACATAACTCTTTTGGATTTGCTCGCTTAGATTTCTTTTGTGCCAACGTTTCCCTTATCCTGCATTCCCTGTTATCGAGCTCTCGAATCAGAAAAGAGGTTTCACACAACAAGACAATTCAAAAGAAAACGTTTTATTCTCTCAAAGAGTCAGGAGACGGTTTTATGGCTGTTTGCGCAACTGAAGCGGAATATAAACAAATGTATGATTGCAAAGTTAAGGCAGAATCATCTGTTGCTCCTTTCATATCGTTAATTGGAACCCTTAATGAGCCTCAATCATTTATGGTTGACTTCGACAACATCACGTACAAAATTTTTGATTTCGCAAAAGCTGTGAATATTTGTTCTAAAACATACAAAATATGCGTAAAAGATTTTCTATACGAGGGTGACGATCTGTATGTTTTCCCCCTATTACTTTCCTTCAGACCTGTAAAGTAATGATTAATAATCAATTTGATTACCGGTTTGATTGATTATTTTTTGGGAGAGCATGATTGCCCATTGTTTTCGGGGTTTAAAGATTATTTTAATGATTATTTTCAAAAACAACAAAAAACAAACATGATTTTTTATGATTTAAAAAATAATCAAGAGAAATCAAAAACAATTGATTACTTTTGATTGTTTTTGATTATTTGATTACTTTTGATTATTTTTGATTGTTTTTGATTATTTTTTTTATTGTTTCAGACAAACATAAGCACATAGTACATGGAAATATGTATGAGCGGTGTACAAAGCTCGTCTTTATACAATAGTATAAATTAAGGATATATATATATATATATGTAATTGTAGAACGTGAACGCTGAACCGAAATCCGGAAAAAGTCGTGTAGTCGATTGTAGGAAATAAAGGATGCGGTGGCAAGGTTGCTTGTTCCAATCGTACAGGAAAATTTCATTATATTCTATTAAATGTTCTATGATAAAGTCGTTTATCAAAAAGCATAGCCATCTTTTCATAAGGTTGTCTCTTATGGCGAATATAGCGTCAAGTCCGATAAAAATTATTACAGCAAAAGGTTTTACCTTATGGCTTATATTTAACTCCTACAACTCCAGGCTCCATATTGAAAACCTTTTGTTATCAGAAGTAAACCATAGTTGAACATTTTTCGGCGAACAAATGCGAAAGTAAATTTTTAACACTAACATTTCTCAACATTTATCGGCTGACCCAAAAAATCAATTTTCTGGAATCCGATTTGGTGATGGAAATAGGGACCATATACAATTTACATAGCGATGTGTTATGACAGCACCCTCTCATCATTTTGTTTCTGAGTACTCCATGGAACACCTATAGTAGAGTACTTCTAAAGTTGTTATTCCATGCAGTATCTAGAGGAAAGTACTATCCAAACTGCTATCTATTCTACATAGAACCACTTGCGCGATTTCATTCTTTTTATTATTAGTTTTGTATTTCTTAACAACTCAGCCCAATACCGCGGTAATGCATTGCAAAGGAGTACTATGCGAGTACTCCAATATAACACATGATCCAACGGTTTTTGCATCGCCACGGTTCAGTACTACTTATAATGTTATTGCTTTTTTGTATTTTTTCAAGTATTCAAAAAATGATTATTAAAAAATAAACACAAAAATAATTTTCATAAAAATTCAAAAAGTGAAAAATTATTATTCTTGGCCTTGAGCTCGTTTCATGAATACTTGAAAATGTACAGGCCGTATAATCAACAAAAATTATTGGTACAAAAAAGCAATAACAAAAAACCCGAGAGCACGCGGTAAAGCAGTTCTGCTGATGATGATAAAACAGATTCTGCCAAAAAATCTATCATGATCACACTACTAACTGCCAGATGACGGAAGTAGTTCATGCATATGGAATAGAATTAGAAATTTAGATGACATCAAAACCAGCGTATTGTTAGCTTAATGGTTAGCAATGCGTGCTGATGAAGAAGCCTACCAGCTTCCGAGTTGGATCTATAAGAAAAGCTATGGAGGGTGTCTCTAAAAGTTTTTCCTACGCTATTCAATTAAACAACTATTAATAATTAATTAAAAAATGATTATTAAAAAATAAAAACAATCATATTTTTCATAAAAATTAAAAAGTGAAAAATAATTATTCTTGGCCTTGAGCCCGTTTCAGGAATACTACTAAAAATAAGAATAACAATTTGGCGTTATATGAAGATGAAGACCGAGCTTCTCTTCCAATTTTGTAGTGTGCTGCATCTAATTTTTCCTTCAAAGCTATTTCATGGAATAAATCAATGGGAGGGTTGCCGACCACTGCCGAGGACGACCCTATTTTAAAACCACTTTTTCCAAACGTTTTGATGTTTCCTGACCCGGTATTTGAATGTTGGGTCTTCGGTGTGGTAGGCTTACACACAACCACTACATCACGGAGGCTGCCACGGTTCACGACTACATATTAAAAATCTTCCCAAACATACTGTTATACACACACACTAGCATGTATACAGCATACAGTGTAGCGAACGAAAGCAATTCTACTATCTTCGACAGAACCGTAGATTTTACGAAAATATATTTGTAAGTTTCGTAAAAACGTACAAAATTACGAAATTTTCAAGTAAATAGTACGTGTGTATTCGTAAAATGTGCTACTTTTCTCCTGTCTCATTTTCGTAGTATGTACGAAAACGGTTTTGTAAAATGAACGAAATCTTTCGTTGCTCAAAATGGCGAAACATTTCGTGAGATATACTCAAGTTTTTGTTATATTTATAAATAAGACGTTTGTTTCAACGCAAGACTTAACGAATATTTTATAACACAGTGACACACTCGGAGACCAAATCATCACAGTGCATCATTAGGATTTTTAGGACCTAAAATCATGTAAAAAAAAGCAATTACCCCCCTGCGGATTAGGGGTTTAGAATATGCACGAGGTAGGCATACCGGTCGTAATAGGCGAATAATATGCCCAAAGGTGAAGAAGGTTCCACTGGTCATAGCAAATCGCTATGAGCAGTACCGCAAGGGAGTACCGGAGCGTACCGGATTCCTATCCGGCCAAGGACTGTCAGTTCGACAACACTCCCCAAAACCTTCGGGGAGTGTTTTTACAACAACAACATAAAACAAACTACCTTGACTAGCCGTGAAAATGCAACCCTGTGTTATCATCAATTACTTAAACTCCTTTAAAAATAAATGCTTATAAAATATCATATCTGTACTTCCTTTTTGCCTTTACACTCGCCTGCGTGCACATGGTAATATAACTTAATTAAAATAATAGAACTAAGAGAACTTTTGTAAAACTTAAGAAGGAACTAATGTAAATAAGTATAAAAAAATTTAAAAAGACATTTAATGTTAAAACTAAAACTGTAAATTGAGTTTTTAAACATTTTAGATTTTTAAAGCTCACTCGCTTGCTAATTACTAAATAAAAACGAGCTCTTAAAACTTGGTGGACTTTGTTTACAACTAATTCTTTAAAAATCTTATTCGGGGCAACTTCTACTCTTTGATAATTGTGATGTACATACATAAATACATGTACAAGCATTCAAACATGCCCTACATTAACTACATTTCATTAACGCGGTCGACACCAATAAGCGCAATAGAAGTCGATCGGCCAATAACATGACCATTGAGGTAGGTTAATGAAACTGCGACGCAAGCAAAATTTTGAAGACACGCTGCGCTGCCAAATGCGATCTACTTACTAATGCTAACTCAGCGAACTGAGCCATGCACTTGGCCCGGTAGAAAGTGCTTGGCCCGGTAGAAAGCGCTTGGCCCGGTAGAAAGCGCTTGGGCAAACAGAAAAAAGTGAGGAGTTATGGAAAGAATTTTCTGTGACCAAATAGTTATATAAATAGAATTAAGTTTGAAAAAATAAAACAGAATGACCACAGCAGTGAAACTAAACCGTCACATGTTTTTACTTTCTTGCATGCAAGCTTTCGGCAACCCAACGGCTGCCTTTTGAACGGCAGATCTCTCTCTGCCTTTATAAAGAAGAAAGACTAATTTAAAACAAAAACTATTCCCCCCATGAACCACCCCATGGCGATCCTGCCAAACAAATCCTATTAGGATCAAACCAAACTAATCCTGCCAAAATATATATAAATATATAAAATTTTAAAAGTAATGAAGAGCTACAAGGAAAACCCCATCAGCAAGGCTGAAATTGACAAAATTTTCGCAAAATACGAAAATCTTGTTGAAGAGGCTTGCGTTTCTCAACAAACAATTAAACTTCTTTCAGGAGAGACTGCTCCACCTTACACACCAACTCCCATCAACGCCGGCCTAAAAAGGCTAACAATCGAGGAATACCAAGCCCGACAACAAAAACAGGCTCAAACAAGTCCTAGCACTAATAAAAAGTCGTACAAGCGTAAAAGTGCCGCCTCAATACCAAATCAGAAAAACAAAGGCCATCTTATTTAGGGATTTAAATATTGAAAGTAGAACAGAAATAAGGAAGGACATAATTAGTAAAATTAAGCAACTAAAACACTAAGTATGAACACATTTTATATATAATAAAATAAAAATATATAAAAAAAAATATATATAAACAAAAGAAGAAAACACAAAATAAAAAATAAAAATATACATACAGACAAAAAAAAATTGTTTACACTAACTTAGAGCTATGGGTTCACAGAAGTCGAAAATTAGTGACCCAAAAGCGTATGTGATCAATGAAGTATTAGTGGATACCAACCAAAGCAATAATGTCATTGAAATCTTACTATTATAATCACCTGCATCTTAGTACTAGACTTGTTATTGACATATGAACCTAGCTTAAGATTTTGAATAGAACTCTGTTAATTTATATTTTTTAACCACTGTTATTTCAACCCTGTATACGTATACTGAATTTTAAATTTGTAATGGCTTCCAACGGCTTCACTTTTTACAAACAGCCGAAGAGAAAGCACGAATAAGTAAGGGTAAAAAATTGTAATTTGCCATTTTTATAATGATTATATTTTTTCAGATATTAAAACCCCCGCTAAATAATTGTATTAAACTTTCGTTTAACAATAAATAAAACGAGTTATTAGTATATTCGTGTGCTTTTCTTTTCTGCATATTGCCGCCGCAATATTCTTTTTAATATTTATTCTCGCATGAAACTGCCGAGTAATCGCCATCTTTAAAAAAAAAACGCATGACGCATTATAATTTAAGGAAGAAAAAACCAGATACTGCTCAAAGTTTATTAAAAATGCCGACTTCAGACCAAGATTCATCCAGCGACAACGATGTCGAAGTAAAGATAAGTGAATCACTTCCAGACTCTGGTCATATCGGTGCTACTGCACCTACCACGCCGATGTATATCACGTCAACGATCGCCGCCGATTATCCTATGTACTCTTTGCCGCCTAAAAGTTTTACTATCGCCGCCGTTCTTGCCACACAAACTTCTACGCCAATGTATATGACAACATCAACAACCGCCGATTATCCTGCCTACGCTATGCCATATAAAAGTTTTACTAGCGCCTCCGCTCTTGCAACACATACTTCTAACGTCGCTGCTGACGATGTATACTTCGCCCGTTCAAACACTTTTACAAGTTTCGCTAATACCATATCAAATGGTCATCATACGCCTAGCTACATACAACCTAATACGCAAAATCCCAATCTCACAACAGGTAATTATATGCCAAATGCCAATTTTGTCCATATCAATTCTACAGCCGCCGCGCCGGTGCACACCACACCTTCTTCTCATATATTGAATAATAATTCACACTCAACTTTATATCATCGCACAATCCCAATTTGTCTCGTAAATTACAATAATTGCCGCAGTTTTCAGGCTCACCAGAAGAGTGACCAATGTTTATAGTCGCCTTTCAAGAGACAACAAATATGTACGCATACACCAATGTAGAGAATTTACTCCGTTTGCAGAAAGCGCTAAAGGGAGATGCCCGATCAAAAGTTGAATCTCTGTTGATTCACCCGTCAAGCGTCAATGCTGTGATTTCGTCGTTGCAATTTCACTTTCGGCGACCAGAACTACTTATTCGCAGCCAGCTAACCAAAGCAAGAACATTTCCATCAATCACAAGTGGGAAAATTCATGAAATTGCCAATTTTAGCTCAATGGTTACAAATTTGGTAGCCTTTCTTCAGAATGCAGGTGCCGTACCTCACCTGTCAAACTCCACATTGCTCGAGGAATTGGTAAGTAAACTACCACATTATAAACGCGAAGAATGGGCACGTAACACATTCTCGATAAATAGGCAATTTCCAACAATTTGCGAATTCAGTTCGTGGTTGCAACAGATGTCAACATACGTTGTTATGGCAGCAGAGCTTAACTTACCACATGTCAGCCAGTCTGATAAGACACCACGAAATTCTAACACAAATAAATGCGTAAAACCAGTCCTAGCCGTATCGGAAGAAAAATTCAAATGCGTATTTTGTAAGGACAATCACCGATTGTACCAATGTTTAAAGTTTAAAGAGTCTAAATATGACGAACGATGGGAGATCGTAAAAACCAATCGCCTTTGTTTTTGTTGCCTTTCCCCGGGTCACAATGTTCACAACTGCCCGCGACGTCGCGTATGCGGCACATCGTTATGCCAAAAGTTCCACAATATATTGTTGCATAATGAAATTACTCAAAATAATAATACCGGCAACACCGGACCTGTCGAGTCAGCTGTTGCTACAATAAGTAAATGTCGTTTGCCTGTATATGAAAAGAACCAAACAACGAACGATAATAATAAAGCAAATACGACTACAAATGTAAACAAAACGCTGTTGAAATTTTTACCTGTGAGTTTACATGGCCCAAAAGGAAGTATTAATATAATTGCTTTTAAAGATGAAGGAGCAAAAGTAACATTGCTTGAGGAAGAAGTTGCTAAGGAAATTGGCAGGAAAGATTTGTTGCATTTAAAGTGGTTTGACGACCAAACCACAAGTGAGGTTTCGATGCGTGCAAACTTGGAAATTTCGAACGTAAACAACAGCAAGAGGTTTGACATGAAAGGGGTGCGAACAATAAAAAAGTTATTGTTGCCTTCACAAACATTGTGTATGGAGAAGTTTGCGCAACAGTTTAAAGAATTAACTGATATACCTATACGAAGTTATATTAACGCGATTCCTAAGATTCTGATTGGAATGCCGCATACAAATTTAGTACGCCCGTTGAGTGTAGTGAACTTCACCGATGGATTCACGGTATATGAAACAAAATTGGGTTGGACGCTGTTCGGCTCAGACGGAAATGATTTTAATAATTATACAATTTGGCATGTAGATACCAATGATCATATGAATAAAATACAAAAGCAATTAGACGATTGTTTTTATCTAGAAGCTTTCGAGCCAAATTTACCAGTAATTAAGTCTGCTGCCGATATCAGAGCAGAATGCATGAATGTGGCGTACTGATAATATAAATATGCCAAATAGTTATGATGTAGCACTAAAACGCCTTCAGCTTGTTGAACAAAAAATGTTACGCAACTCCAGTTATGCAAAATGGTACAAGGAAAAAATATGCGAATACATGAAAAAGGAGTATGCTAGAAAGCTCTCTTCGCGTGAAACAGAATTGCAAGCTGACCGTATATGGTATTTACCTCATTTCGCCGTTTATAACGTAAATAAGGGCAATAAGCCCAGACTAGTTTTTGATGCAGCCGCCAAGTTTGACTCTGTTTCTTTGAATACCATGCTTTTGAAGGGTCCTGATGACTATCAACCACGATCTTTGCAATCTATTTTATTTAAATTTCGTGAGGGTATGATAGCCATTTGTGGAGACATTAGAGAAATGTTCCATCGCATTAAGATTATTGAAAAGGATCAAAATTTTCAGCGTTTTCTTTGGCGTGAGGGTGATACGTCGAGGCCGCCAGACGTGTATGTAATGAAGGCCATGATTTTCGGTTCCATTTGTTCTCCGTGCTCTGCTCACTTCGTCAAGAACTTGAATGCTTTGCAGTTTAAAGATGAACATCCGAGGGCAGTCGAAGCCATTGTAAATCGTCATTACGTTGACGATTACATCGATAGCTTTGCTAGTGTTGACGAAAGTATAAACGTAACAAAGAAAGTTACTGAGATACATAGCAAAGCTGGGTTTGAGTTAAGAGGTTTTATGTCAAATTCTAGCAAGCTATTGAGTAACATTGGTTGTAATGCGACGTTTCAGGGCGACTCAAAAAATATGTGTAGTTCCGAATTTGCAAACGAAAAGGTACTTGGCATGTACTGGAATCCCAAGTGTGATGTATTTTTTTTTTAATTTAACGTTTGCAAAAGTACCGCAGTCGGTTTTGGATGACACGCGCCGACCGACGAAAGCTGAGTTGTTAGGTTTAACAATGTCAATTTTTGACCCTTTTGGATTTCTCGCTAACGTAACGTTGTCGCCTAAAATTTTGTTACAACGATTATGGAAATTGAATACTGGTTGGCACGAAGCCATACCAATTGATATCTACGACAAATGGTATCAGTGGTATATAATGATCGGTAACGTAAGCCAGCTAAGTATACCTAGATGTTATGATGAAAATTTTTTAGATCCGTCTTCTGAAGTTCAGCTACATATATTCGCTGATGCAAGTGAATTGGCGTTTGCTGCTGTCGCATATTTTCGAGTTAGTCACCAGGACGAAGTCAGGTTAGAGCTGCAAGTTGCGGTACTGGGAACTCGATTGTGCAAATTAGTTACAGATAGTCATACGGTGAGGCCGCAGTCAATAACATTCTGGTCTGACTCTAAGACCGTTATACAGTGGATCCAATCTGAAGCTCGTCAGTATAAACAGTTTGTGTGCCATCGAATTTCGGAAATCCTTCACTCATCTGAGGTGCAACAATGGAGATGGACGAGGCAACACGGCCCCACTGTAATAAGAATTTTGTAGGAGGATCGAGCTGGATTAGTGGGCCTGCCTTTTTGAAGAAATGCGAATTTGATTGGCCACCAATGCCAGATAATATATCGGTGGATGGCGGCGATGGTGATAAAGAAAGAAGAGCGAAACCACTGTATATGGTGGAACAAAATGAGACCGTTATACCATTGACGAAATTTTCAAATTATTATAAATTTCTCAAAGTTAGGACTTGGGTTCGGATTGCGACTTTAAAGTTTTTAGCCTTAGTAAGAGGAAATGCCGAAGCACTTAAGGGACCATTAAAGATTACAGCTTATGAAATTAAAGAAACAGAAATAAAGTTATGCCGGCTTGTCCAAGAAGAAGCATTTAAGGAAGATGTTGCAACGTTGCGTAAAGGTGCGCCACTGTCAAAGGGTAGACCTAAATTCAATTTGACACCACTGCTGGACGACAAAGGGATATTACGTGTTGGGGGTCGTATTGACAACGCCTTATGTCTACCTATGGATACGAGAAGGCCAATTATTTTGCCAAGATGCCACGCAATGTCGCGACTCCTAGTTCGACATTATCACGAAATATTCTACCACCAAAACCAAGAAACAATAATCTGCGCGATCCGATCGAAATTTTGGATTCCAAGTCTACGATGTGTTGTGCGATCAATTAAGCGTGAATGTCTCTCTCTCTATGGCGCGATATACAACAGGTATATCATCATAAGCCTCCTAAGAGATTTTTGCGCCAAGCTTCTCTTCCAATTTGTGGTGTGCCGATTTGAATTTTTCCCTACAAATTGGTGGGACCTACAGTTTTTTGCCGACTCCGAACGGCATCTACAAAGGAGACGAATTTTTGCTGGGAAGCCTGCCATGGCAGAAATACACTCGGAGAGTTTGCCAAACCACTGCCGAGGGGCGACCCCGTTTTGAAAAACTTTTTCAAATCACTTTTGATGTTACCTGTCCAGGGCTCGAACCATGGACCTTCGGTGTGGTAGGCCGGCAACACTACCTTCACACCACGGCGGCCGTGAATGTCAGCTTTGTAAAAACTCAACAGCTACGCCGCGGCCCCCGCTCATGGGTCAAATACCCTCAGATATGCTTGAGCCATACAATAGACCGTTTTCTTATACAGGTCTTGATTACTTTGGACCAGTTATGGTTTCCATAGGACGACGGCGAGAAAAGCGATGGGTAGCGTTATTTACCTGTCTGACGATTCGAGCTATACATTTAGAGGTGGCCAGAGATTTATCTACAGATGCAGTCATTTTATGTTTACGAAATTTCGTTAACCGTAGAGGTGTTCCAGTTCGTATACGCGGTGATAGAGGAACAAACTTCGTAGGAGCAAGCAAAATGGATTGGTCGCACATTGCCGCGGGCGTCGAGGAGGAATGCATTCGTCGAGGTATTGAATGGGTGTTCAATACGCCCGGAAATCCTTCAGCAGGCGGTATTTGGGAGCGTATGGTTAGAAGTGTAAAACGAGTATTGGCATTTACTTTGAAGGAAACAGCTCCGCAAATCGAAACGCTTTAAAGCTTACTTATTGAGGCTGAAAATATAATAAATTCTCGTCCTCTTACACATCTGCCATTTGAAAGCAGTGATGCCGAACCACTGACACCGAACCATTTCCTACTGGGGTGCCAGAATTACATACAGACTCCTGTCGATACCAATACAGTATGTTTGCGCAAGCAGTGGCGTATTTTACAACATTTGAAACAAACCTTTTGGCGTAGATGGATATTGGAATATTTGCCAACCCTCACCCGTCGGACAAAGTGGCATCAAAGGGTGCGGCCTATTCAGGTGGGTGACGTCGTTGTTGTTTGTGATGGCAATGAGAGCATAGGCGAATGGAGACGTGGAATAGTTTTGGAGGCGATTCCAGCTCCCGATGGACAAGTCAGGTGAGCGCTAATCAAAACAATGAATGGCAACTTGAAAAGACCAGCTTCAAAACTAGCGGTACTGGATATAACTAGTGAACCTCAAATCGCAGCCGCTCCTTCGCTTCACGGGGGCGGGATGTTATTGACATATGAACCTAGCTTAAGGCTTTGAATAGAACTCTGTTAATTTATATTTTTTAACTACTTTTATTTCAACCCTGTATACGTATACTGAATTTTAAATTTGTAAAGGCTTCCAACGGCTTCACTTTTTACAAACAGCCGACGAGAAAGCACGAATAATAAGGGTAAAAAATTGTAATTTGCCATTTTTATAATGATTATATTTTTTCAGATATTAAAACCCCCGCTAAATAATTGTATTAAACTTTCGTTTACAATAAATAAAACGAGTTATTAGTATTTTCTTTTCTGCATATTGCCGCCGCAATAAGACTTTATAATCAAACTTCATTCCATCTATAGGAACCAGCTAAAAAAGAGAATACAATGTAATATAAAAAATGACCAAGTTTAAAAAATGTCTACTTGGTCAAAGTTAGAAGAGAAACAAAAAATTATCTGAGGAAAGTTTCAATAAATCATATAAATGCCTAAACAAGTCTCTCAGAGTAATAGAAGATACATTTTTAAAACATATAGCCGTTCTATATACGGAATTAGAAGCTATAAGAAGTATTTCCAATGCATGCTTTGAAAAGCTTACGAAAGAACATAAGAAAGTCATTTTAGAGTTATTCTGGAAAAAAGAGACAAACTTTTGAAAATTTTGTCTAAATACGAATATGAAGTTGAAATTCCTCACGATATAGACAAAAACATTGATATGCCAATAGAAATTTTTGTAAAAGACAATTCTCAAAGCGTAACAACAATGTCGGAATTTAGTTTACAATTAGCCTCAAAAGCTATTCCGAGCTGTTCCGGAAATTACAAAGAGCTGGAAGCCTTTTTAAAGATTACAGAAATCATTTATAACGATTTAGCCGAGGCAAGCAAACCATCACTTATCGACTTTTTAATTTATGTAAAACTGAGTCAAACGGTGAAGACAAACGTAACTGCAATCCAAACCCCAACAACATTTGAAGAACTCAAAACTACCTTACAAAGAAAGTATAAAAGCACAGCTACAATACCACATATACAGAACCAATTAGCCAATATTAGCCAAAGAAATTTAAGTATATCGAACTATAAAAATAAAATTTTACAACTTGTGTCTGAATTAAACGCTTTGCAAATAGGGCAACTAGGTGCCAGTGCATCGAACGAACAAAAAACTTTGATTGCAAACTTAAATGAGCAATATAGCCTAACGGTAGTCAAAAACGGACTTAACGAACAGTCGAGACAAACGGTATTGGCCGCACTACCGAAAACATTTGATAGCGCTGTTGACCTAGCCTTAGAGATAAAGCAAGGAACCCAAAACAGCAGCAGAAATGTATTGTTCTTCAGAAATGATCGACAGAACAACTTTAACAGGTACAACAATTACAACCAAAATACTTATCGGCAGAATAACAACAACAGCATAAATAGTTTTCAGCCTAGGTACAACAACAATAACAACAGACAACAAAATGGGGAGTGTTTTTGTCGTTACAACAACAACAACAACAACAAAATGATTCAAGGAACATGCCCAACCATGGACGGAACAATAATTCCATTAACAGGTATTCAAATAATCGCAGACCTAACATTCAAAATAATAACCAAGGATATTCCTCAAACCAAAGACAGGGCAGTTACCCCAACCAAAACCACAGTAACCCAACTGGAACCCAGCAGTTCAGGAGCTTCGAGCGGAATAGTCGCCGAGTCAACTATGTCCAATTTCAGGGAAACCCAGGCGACCCGGAGGACCACGAGGGCACTCTTCCGGGGTACAGGGACATATAAACAACTCTAGGCCCAATTGTATTTACGTTATTACAGAAAATTTGACTAACTACGTAACAATAAATAACCTAGAACTGAATAGGCCAATGACATTCCTCATAGATACAGGAGCGGACATCTCCATCTGCAAAAACCCATTCCATAATGAATTTGATTTTGATCACACATCAAAATGCAAGTTAACTGGTATAACAAAAGAAGTAATACACTCAGTTGGCTCATCAAAACTTAATTTTCTCGTAGATAACAACAAGGCGAGCATAGATTTTCAACTGGTGAATGATGATTTCCCGATAGCAACTGATGGAATTTTAGGTAGAGATTTCCTGATCAATTACTTATGCAAAATAGACTACGAGACATTTACAGTAACATTAAATTTTAGGAACAAAGAATCTATTTTACCAATTTACACAAAATTACCCTCGAACAAGACTGTAACAATTCCTCCGAGAACGGAAATGGTTCTACCAGTCAACTTGAATATAGAAGAAGACAGTGTTGTCTGCAACCAAGAAATTCAGGAAGGAGTATTTTTGGCAAACTCCATTGCACCCGCCAAGGGAACTGTTCACGCAAAAATTATGAACGTTAACAGCTATGCAGTCAATATCAATGAATTAAAATGCGTGACTGAAAAATTTACGGATTACAATATACTAAATGCAAAAAAGGAGGAAGACCCTTATAGCAATGAACGTTTCGATAGATTGATAAAAGAACTATAGCTAGAAAAACTAGACCACTAGACTAGGCCACAGAAGCTGAACTTACGGAAATTTTCCGCAAATATCAATAAATTTTCCACCTTGAAGGAAAAACACTTTCAGTAAATAATTTTTATAAACAAAAACTGAACCTAACGGACAACTCACCCGTATACATAAAAAACTATAGGTTACCACAAACTCACCAGCATGAAATACAGAAACAAGTACAGGGAATGATTGACAGCGATATAAGAAAAGCGAAAATGATACAAAGAAATGGCGCTTAGGAGTGGACTACAGAAAACTAAATGACAAATTAGTAAACGACAAGTTCCCATTAACACGATTAGAGGACGTACTAGATGTTCTAGGCAGAGCAAAATATTTCAAAACGCTCGATATGACAAGTTCATTTCACCAAATACCGCTACAAAATGACTCAAGACCTCCAACGGCATTTTCGACCCAAGACGGTCACTACCAATTCAGACGTCTACCATTTGGATTGAAAATATCCTCAAACAGTTTCCAAAGAATGTTAACAATAGCATTGAGCGGTCTAAAATCTGAAGCCTTTCTCTACGTAGACGACATTATTGTTTTCGGATGTTCCCTAAAACACCACAACAGAAATTTGTTAAAAGTATTTGACAGATTAGGATACTGCAACCTCAAACTAAACCCTAGCAAATGCCAATTCCTTAAATCAGAAGTAATTTATTTAGGCCATTTAATAACGGCCAAAGGTATAAAAACCGACCCAGCCAAATGCGAAGTAGTATGCAATTACCCCAAACCGACAAATCCAGACGAGACTAGAAGGTTCATTGCATTTTGCAATTATTACAGACGTTTTATCCTGGACTTCGCAAAAATCGTCAAATGCCTCAACTCACTATTGAAAAAAGGAAAACCCTTTATTTGGTCAGAAGAATGCGAAAAGGCGTTTAATAACCTAAAGGAAAAACTAATTAACCCACCTATCTTACAGTACCTAGACTTTGACAAACTCTTTATACTTACAACAGACGCATCCGATTTTGCACTAGGAGCCATAATGTCACAAGGAGAAATTGGCCATGATTTAGCAATATCATATGCAAGCAAATCATTGCAAAAGCTTGACATAAACAAACCCATTATAGAAAAGGAGTTATTAGCCATTCACTGGGGAACAAATTACTTCAGAACATACCTTTATGGCACAGACCACTAGTATCACTATTTGCACATAGAAATCCTTCATCAAAAATGACAAGAATTCGTACAGATTTGTCAGATTATGATTTCGAAATTGTATACAAACAAGGTAAAATAAACACCAATGCAGACGCACTATCACGCATCAAAATAGATAGTGACATACTTGAATCAATGATCCCTACTAATAAAAATAAGAAAGGAGATAAAGTAATACATGTATTAACAAGGAGCAAGGCCGCAAATTTAAAAGAAAAGAGAGAAAAGAAAATGAAAAAGAAAAGGAAAAGGAAGATGAAGAAATAGCGCAAGAAGATAAAGAAACCGGTAAACGCATTAAAGAAAACATATCTCATACGAAGTCTGATCAACTTCACATTTGGGAATGTACATCTTTTAATGACGTAAAGAAAATGAAGAAATTGAAATTTATTATTGGAAAAGAGAGTGATATCACAATTAAATTAATTAATAATGAAGTGCACGTAACTTGTAGCGAAGACCCTATGAATCTAGATTCAATGTTGGAGAAACTACATAGTTTACTAAGGAATTCACATATAAAGGAGCTAGCCCTTTGTGAAAAAGATTATATATATAAAAATATCGATATGAATGTATTCAAGAGGAAAAACAATGATTTAGAAATAAACAAAGGCGCGCCAATTAAAATACTTATATACAAAGCTCCAAGGGAAATAAATACCATGATACTAAATTACAAACTAATAGACGAATTTCACTGCTCAAACATCGCAGGCCACTTAGGAATTCGAAAAACTATTCTAAAACTCAAACAAAGATACATTTGGAAAAACATGAGACAAATGGTCAAAGAATTTACAAACAACTGCAGGAAATGCACAGAAAATAAAACTGTAAGACACACGAAAGAACCACTCGTAGTGACAGACACGCCAATGTCGACGTTCGAAACCATAACGATTGACACGGTTGACCCACTTCGCATATCAAACAGCTACAGATACATATTGACAATGCAATGCGATTTATCAAAATTTGTAATAGCACACCCCATTGAGAGGAAAGACGCAAAAACAATAGCAAACACTTTGGTTGAACAACTAATTCTCAAGTACGGTTTCATAAAAACACTAAAATCAGACAGAGGAACAGAATTTGTAAATGAACTAATGAAACAAGTGTGCAACCTAGTTAACACGAAACAAGTATTTTCTACATCATACAACCATGAAACGATAGGTTCATTAGAAAAAATCCATAGGACGCTTAACGAACATTTACTTTCATTTGCCTATGATTATGAGTGGTATGGAGATGGTGTTCAGGAGACATAAGAAGGCATCCCGTGGCAGTTCCGAGTGCGCGTAGCTCAGAACCGGCTGGTTAATTGCCTTGTACGTGGCCAATAACGTTTCTTTATTTTTCCCCCAAGTGCTTCCAGCTAGTGACTTAAGGATTTTGTTGCGGCTTTGTACTTTGGTGGCAATCGCGGCTACATGAGCACCGTAGCTGAACATGTTATCAAACTTGACCCCTGAGATTTTGAGATGTCTGACACTCGGAAGCTTGATGCCGTCGACGTAGACGTCTAATTTCATGTTCACCTGCGCTGTCCCCATCGTAAATAAGGTGGCCGAGGACTTGGTCGGTGACAGTGTCAGATTTTGTCCAGCGAAAAAACCGGACAGGGATGGGAGATATGAGTTAATTCTCGAGCAGAGCCCATCTATAGAGGGGCCCGTCGCCAGGATCGTGCAGTCATCGGCGTAGGAGACGATCGAGACACCCTCTGGTGAGGAAGGGAGCCCCGATATGTAGTAATTAAACAAAAGCGGGGATAGGACACCACCCTGTGGCACCCCTTGTTTAATAATACGTGGTTTTGATCTTTCGCCTCTAAATTCAACGGATGACTGCCGGCCACTCAGATAGTTGGCGGTCCAACTCTTTAGACAGGGGGGAAGAGTTGAATCTTCCAGGTCGACACTGTCAATCATGCGCAACTAGCACGGTCTTGTCATTTGGACGATGTTGGTTGAGACCAACACCTATCTGAGTGGTAATGGCGTTTAGCGCGATGGTAGTGCTATGCATTTTACGGAATCCATGCTGATGTTCGGCTAGCCGCAAGTTAGCGGTGTAGCTCCAAGCTCTTCACTACTGGCGGGAGGAGTGATATCGGTCGATAAGACTCCCCCTTGTTGGCCAGCTTGCCGGGCTATAGTAATGGCACCACCTTTGCCTGCTTCCATTTTTCTGGAATGACAAAGGTGGTCATAGACAGATTTAAGACAGTTGTTAGGTACCTTACTCCCTCTTCTCCGAGATGTTTTAGCATCAGCATGGATATACCGTCTGGGCCTATCGATTGGCCGTATGGCCTCCCGAACCTCCGTGGTGGTGATGGCAATGGGCGCATGGCTATTTTTCCGCAGTACAAATTACAGGTGATAGATATTTCGTCGTAAGGTTTGGTCGGATTTGACAAGGATTTAACAGAAGACCATCATTTGCCAACACCAGCAGAGAGGTTGTAGGATCTAGGTGCTCCTCCCATTTGTCGCGTTTGTGTTGATCAACCAGTCGTCTTATTTCCGCATTGAGATCTTGAATTTGGGGATCCGTAGGGTCCAAGCGTCGCACATGGTCACGTTCATTTGCCAGGACCGCTGCCTCTGCGGGGAAATACGGACGTACCTCCTTAATTCTACCGTACGTCAGACGGGATGGGAAGAGTAGCGAAGGTGCTCTCAGTGAAGTTTAAAAAAACCAACCCATTCAGCTTTGCTGAAATTAGTGATTTTTAGAAGTGCCAGTCATTGGGGCGATCTATTGAGAGGGCTATCGGTAAATGATCCGATGCAAGAGTTAGCATTGGTCGCCAGTCAACGCAGTTTATGAGACCAGCGCTGACGATAGTAAGGTCTGGCGAACTACAACAATTTACCGCGACCCTCGCGGGGGCATCCCCGTTCACCGTGCAAAACGTCTAATCGTCTATTTGTTTAGCTAATTCCTGTCCCCGTACCATCAACCTGTAGGCTAGAGTGCCACAGGTCGTGGTGTGCGTTGAAGTCTCCGAGAATTACACGATTTTCGCCTCTGAGTAACGCACTGATGTCAGAGTCGTTTTCCCTCGGACAGCAGGTGGCAGGAGGTATGTTGATTATTTCAAGGTCGACATCGCCTGACCGGACAACCATACCTTGACGTTCTAAGGTGTTGTCCCTCGGGTCGACATCGGGCTCAAATAGACGATATTGCACAGATTGATGAGTGATGACGGCAAGTGCGCCCCCAAGCCCTCTCTCACGGTCACGCCGCTGGATGTTGTAGCCTTCACAGGTCCGCAGATCTGATCGGGCGCCTAGCTTTGTTTCTTAAATAGCAGCAATCTTGATATTTTGCTGCTTCATGAAACTCACTATCTCACTTACCTTGCCGGTTAAGCCGTTGCAGTTCAATTGTAGAACACGAAAGTGCGAAGGGGGAGAAATAATCACACTGGGAGTCAAGGACTGGTGCGTATGCCTAGGTGGAAGCAGGCTGGCTCGCGCACTGTGTCGCAATTTAAAAGACGAGGGATCCGGACCACCGAAAGGAGGCGAATCGGTGGACGTTGTAGGTTGCGTAGCTCGACAACATGGCGCAACGTACGTATCAGTCCATAAGTTCCTGTTACCAAGTTGAGAACATATAAGCAGGTGACATAGGTCAAGGCAGGAGTTGCATTTGACTGGTGTCGCAGGTGTATATAGTCTCAACCGACAAACAGTCCACATGGTGTAAGGGACCAGGAGCTGGTGGTTTTGGCTTATGTTGACGGTGTTAGAGGGAAAGGTGACAAGTTAGACAGGGTAGTGTCGAAATAAAAGCAAAGAAATAAATCGCTACGCTGCTAGCTTATTGTGGTGCAATGAATTTGATAATTTACCTGTTTGTAACGAAAAATTTCGAAAGTTCCAGAACATTACTCAACAACAAATCGATAATTTGGCGCATAAAAATTACGCTATAAAATTTTCAGCTGTCAATAATCTTCTCATATTTATCGTTCACAATCCAAATAAGCCGTACAAAATAAGACTGGTGTGGGACGCAACAGCAAAATCCGGTGAAGTTTCGGTAAACAGTTTCTTACTAAAAGGGCCGGACTTGTTGGCTCCACAGCTCAATATATTATTTAATTTTCGCATGGGTGCTGTTGCTGTTTGCGGTGACATTGCTAAAATGTATTCGCAATCAGCTGCAAGAAACAGGCGCAAACGCGCAGTTTTTTATTTGGCGTGGCGCTGGCCACGAGTCGTTCAGTGTACAGCAACCGTTGAAGAGGCAATAGTTTTAGCGAAGGGTGTGCGCGATATTCATGCAAACAGATGGCATTTTCATGCGTAACTGGACCAGCAATTCGCCAGAGGTATTAGCAGCACTTCAGCAGGTAGGGGAGCTAACCGACAAGATCTTAGCTAGAATTTTCTCGTAATGTACTGGAATCCACACACTGATCATTTGAAATATCTCTTAGAATTTGAGCGACTTCAACGGAACGTATTCTGCGACGGAACAGTACAAACAAAACGGGAAGTATTGCAAATTCTTATGCCAATTTTAAGTCCCCTAGGGTTGGTAGCTTTTTTTAACGTCATACCTTAAGATTATCTTTTTTGGATATTTGGCGCAGCAGTCTTGACTGGGATCAGCCACTCACAAATGAACTTGCATCCAATTGGAGAGTATGGACGTCATACTTTCCTTCGTTATAACTATTTCCGTTCCTCGCTGTTATTCGCCGAAGTTACTCGCAGGAGGTTGTAAAGCTCAGCTGCACATCTTCGTCGACGCTAGCAGGAATGCTATGGCAGCGGTGTCATACTTCCGTATCCAATATATCAGCGAAATAACGAATTGTCTAGTTGAAGCAAAAGTCAAAGTTGCCCCCACTACGCCCGCTTTCAATTCCACGCTTGGAGCTGCAACGCCTTATAAAAATGATTGAAAATTCACATAAAATAAAATTTGAAAAACGGTTTATATAGAGTGATTCAAAAACAGTGCTATGCAATGTTTCGCATAGCTAAAATACAGGAAACAACAGCCGCAAATAATGAGATGGGTGCCAACTAAGCTTAATTTCGCGGACATGGCCACCAAACCTAAACCATGGCATGAAGTTAGTCAGCAGTGGATACACGGTCCTGCCTTTTTAATACGAGCGGAGCGCGAATGGCCAGAAAATACACATCTTGGAACTAGCAACACAGAAGAAATCAGGCCGCGTTTTTTATACCACAATGCCATCCATTTTGACGTTAATTTTGAATATTTTTCAAGTTGGGTTTGCTCATACCGATCAGTAGCAAATTGGATACTCTATCTAAAAAAGTTGAAAAAAAACGCTCTTTCTGCATCGCTCTCATCGCACCATCTTACACGAGCAAAACAATGCATATACAAGCATGTACAAATGCAGGTTTTCGACGATTGGGCAGCATTAAACGATGTTAAGGCTGTCAGTAAAAATGTCCCCCTACGTAATCTTCAGGTGTATATTGACGGCTCTAAACTCATACGCGTGAAAAAGCGACAAAAGATTTCGCATCTCGGGAGCAGCACGATTTCATAGTACTATTGTAGCGCATTATCATCAGCGTTTTCACCGCTTCCAACACCATACAGCTTTAAACGAGGTTAGACAAAAATTTTTTATTTTAAAATTACGAGGAGTTTTTATGAAGGTGCGAAGTAACAGTCAAGAGTGTAAAAACGCAAAATGCAATACCGCAAGCTGCTGCAATACCTGCAGCACGCTTGGCGGCATTTACTCGTCCCTTTGCCTTTGTAGGCATAGATTACTTCGGGCCCATGTTCCTTATAGAAAATCGAAAGACAAAAAAGAGGTGGGGTGTTATGCTGACGTGTCTGACAGGTAGGGCAGTGCAAATAGAAATCGCACATAGCCTAAGCACGGACTCGTGCCTTATGTGCCTGCGAAACTTCATCGCTCGTACAGTAATACCAGCGGAAATTTATTCTGACAACGGCACAAATTTCATGGTGCAGAAAATTTCTTAAAAGAAGAAGTGCTTTAAATAAATAGTTCATCAATAGAACGCGAGATTGTACACAAGGGAATTTTCTGGAAGTTTAACCCGCCGTCAGCTCCCCATATGGGTGGAGCTTGGGAGAGACTTATAAGAACAACTAAAGACGTGCTCTACAAGATATCACCGTCGAAAATATTTGCAGATGGAAGCCTTCGTTCTGTTCTGCTCGAAGGCAAGGTCATTATAAACTCAAGGCCACTTACGTTTTTATCCCTCGATAGATGTGAGGAGGAGCCCATTACTCCTTATCATTTTTTACTTGGTAGCGCCAACGGTGCCAAGCTAAGTAATTTTAATAAATTTACATAAATTTAAAAAGCGAAGTTTTTGCGAATCAGTTTTGGAAGTGCTGGGTACGCGAAATGTTACCAATACTTACAAGACGCAGCAAGTGGTTTGCAAGAAGCAAGCTGATAGCTAGATCCGACGTCGGCCTCATCATCGACGAAAACACTACAACGAACACATGGCTGCAGCAATTTAAATAAGGAGGCACGCTTAGACGAGACAGCCGCTTACCGTGAGGAGAATGTTGCCGATTAAACACATTGCCTGGACTAGCCGAGATATTGCAACCCTGTGTTATCATCAATGACTTATCCTCCTTTAAAAATAAATGCTCATAAAATATAATTTTTATTGACGTCCTTTTTGCCTTTACACTCGCCTGCGTGCACGTGGTAATATAACTTAATGGAAATAATTGAACTAAGAGAACTTTTTCAAAACTTAAGAATGAATTAAGGTAAATACGTATAAAAGCATTTAAAAAGACATTAAATTTAAAAACTAAAATTGTATATCGAATTTGAAAACATTTAAGATTTTTAAAATATTTAAGGCCTGTTAAGTCGAGCTGGTGAAACCGGCCCTTAGTCTTATAAATCTTTATACCCAGCGTGTACTAGTACACAGGGTATTATAGTTTTGGTCATATAACGGTGCACAGTGTAACTTTTGTCATTTTTAGAATGCCAAAATTAATAACAGCCAAACCAATTGAGCAATTCATTTGAAATTTCGCAGTGTGGTTGCAGACACCTAAATCTGATTTGAGAATAAAAATGGGAGTAATCCGCCCACTTTTTCTCCCTGCCCTCATACAAGATGAAATTTCACATAATCATATTTTCTACTTTAAACGCATTTTCCATTGCCAATATAAATAAAAATTGTTTAGATCTCTTAACTTTACCTTAGAGGCTTTGGATTATTATTTAAAAAATTTTATTTTCAAAGTCAAACAAAACATAGGTACATATATTTGTAAAAACTCCAACAATCATTTCTGTAAATGTTTTTCAAAACAATTTAAAGTAAAATTGCTACAATAATTTTAATTTTTAATTTATTTGAAAGTTTCAAGTAAACTTTTTATAAACTTCAAGAAAAAACTGTTACAAATGATTTCAATTTAAAAGTGAAATGCAAATGTTTATAAAAATTCAGAAAAAACTATTTGTCAGTTTTTTTCTTTTCAACTTAAAATATTTCCCATTCTTTTCAAACAAGATTTTATGAGAATGACGGCGGAAAAGCAATAATCATGGCTGCATCTTAACCACTTCCGCAATCTGGTAATAGTTGGTTTAAGTTGCAGCATTCAATGTATGATTAGAACATAATTATTTATTATATTGCAATAGCTACATAATATACAAAAGGTGGTTTGAATAAAGTTTCAAAAACAAAAAACTTTTAGAAAGCTTTCTTTAAGCCAATAACTTCACTCGTTAATGCTAGCCGCTTTGACCTAGGGGTTTTCCGCAAACTGTTTATGAACGGGTCTGCCGATATCAGCAATCTGTGCAGCAAATCCAAGTTACACAAATTCTTGACTTTTTTCTGGTGAAAAGTTCACGATAGTTTCGTGCATCTTTGTTTCTGGACTCTTGAGCTTCTTCCGAAAGTTGACCAATAGAAAGAATAGCAGACACGATTTTACTCTTTCCATGAAACAGAATTTTATGTACGCTAACTGGTGTATTGTACCAAGCATATTCCGATAAATATAGTTCACTTGTCTCTGTCATATGGTGGTCAAAAGCTTCAGAATTTATTTGAAACCCACATCCTATGCATGAAAGTATTGTATGAAACCTTTTCAAAAGATTGATGTTTATGCCGGTTATGTCTGATGTTATTTCAGGATCTCCAAAGAATCTTCTCGCAGTGTTGCCATCATTTGTGTTGCCGGTTTTTTGCTTTGGCATATCAATCAAAAGACCAACTCCTTTCCTGAATCAATTTTGGATATGCTCTTTCTTCTTTTTCATCTTTTCCTTATTTTCTTCGCCCCGCACACACCAGGTCTTCATTTCCATTCGATAAGCGATGTGTAGCATACATTGTATGCATCGTATCCAAGAATGTAAAGGGGAAATTCCGAAAGCAAGTATGCTTTCGTCAACATTTCGCTCTGACAGGGCTCGCATATTGTTCATATCTTTTGGAGAATCCCCAAATATGTAGCACTTTTGCGATGATGTATATGCCGACAGAGCGTTGCAAACTTTGCCATCAATTATGCACAACACAAACGTTGATTTCACTAGTAAGTTTAGGTTATCTGTTTGAATTGTTGTGGGACGAAGACTGGAAATTTGGTCTTTGATAGATTGCACCTCCTTTGAAATGACATCTCGTGTTTTTTTTTTGTAAAAACAAATTTTATCGGGCGGCACTATCTCGTGAAAGATGGAGCAGGATTACTCCAAACTATAACCCTTCGTTCGTCAACCATTGTATACATTTGAAGGAGTACTAGTGAAATGAAAAACATACTAGTGTCCGATTTGGTTTCTTCCGAAAATTGTTGTTTGTAACAGATATCCATCACATCCCCATTTTATAATTGCATTTAGTTCTTCAACCTCAGGAATAGAAAGCAAATATCTCTTCTTGTGCAAGACACAATCTTCGTAAGCTGTGATCAATTAGGGATTGCAATTCTATTTCAGCATAGGTTTCCGTTACGGTTATTTTTTCAGGATAGCATAAGACCTTTGATTCTTTTAAACAGTTATATGAAGGATATATTTTTCTGTTAACCTCTGAAGTGTGCGGCCGGATCAGGGAGTATTCATGTGTTGAAAGATTTGAGTCAACTATCATCGCAATTGCTTGATCTGGTGACAAACTTTTCTTATTTTCTTCCGGTAGTCGGGACTTTTTGATTACAGTGCCTCTTGATGGTGATTCTGTGGACAACTCCTCAATTATTTTTGCAGAATTTCTATTCTCTGATGATCGTAATTTCAATTCCGCTGCCATTAACAGTTAAACATTGTCGACATTGTTTAGTAGTTCCTTAGCTTTTCGTTTTTTAACCTTGCCGGTAAAGCCGTTGCAGTTCAATTGTAGGACACGAAAGTGCGAAGGGGGAGAAATAATCAGACTGGGAGTCAAGGACTGGTGCGTATGCTTAGGTGGAAGCAGGCTGGGTCGCGCACTGCGTCGCAATCTAAAAGACGAGGGATCCGGACCACCGAAAGGAGGCGAATCGGTGGACGTTGTAGGTTGCGTAGCTCGACAACATGGCGCAACGTACGTATCAGTCCATAAGTTCCTGTTACCAAGTTGAGAACATATAAGCAGATGACATAGGCCAAGGCAGGAGTTGCATTTGAGTGATGTCGCATGTGTATATAAAAAAACCGACAAACAGTGCACATGGTGTAAGGGACCAGGAGCTGGTGGTCTTGGCTTTCATTTGTGCTAGTGCTGAAAGAAGAATATGAAGTTGTAAGTGGGAAGGGGGTGGGCTGTCGCTCAGCATTGCTCACATCTAAAAGGGAAGTGCTACGTAGAAAGTAGCTGTGAGCAGCTGTGTGAGGTGTTGGCGCTGGTGGGCGTGAGAGGCAGCGGGAGTTACACACTATTTGCTGGGCAGTATTAGTGATATTAGTCGTGGAGGCTGTATCTGGAACTTGTGGCGGTGCGACACTGGATCGGCGTGGGCCACGGGACGCCCTAGGGCGTGAACAGCAAGGCGCCACAACAGCTTTGTAGAAACTAGGGGGCCTTTGTGTGGAGGGATTTAGCCCGGAGCACCTAGTTTTGTGCAACCATCTTTTACAAGTATTACATTGGACTGCGTGTGAACGTTTGACGTAAATCTTCTTCCAGCAAACGCAGCGGATCAATTCTCTTGGTCGCAGGTTGGGTTCAACACCAGCCCGGAGCAGGAGAGTTTTGAGCAGCCCTGCTGCAAGGAGCTGCTCGAAGGATGACGGTGTTAGAGGGAAAGGTGACAAGTTAGACAGGGTAGTGTCGAAATAAAAGCTAAGAAATAAATCGCTACGTTGCTAGCTTATTGTGGTGCAATGAATTTGATAATTTCCCTGTTTGTAACGAAAAATTTCGAAAGTTCCAGAACTTGCTCACATTACTCAACCACAAATCGATAATTTGGCGCATAAAAATTACGCTATAAAATTTCCAGCTGTCAATAATCTTCTCATATTTATCGTTCACAATCCAAATAAGCCGTACAAGATAAGACTGGTGTGGGACGCAACAGCAAAATCCGGTGAAGTTTCGGTAAACAGTTTCTTACTAAAAGGGCCGGACTTGTTGGCTCCACAGTCAGCTGCAAGAAACAGACGCAAACGCGCAGCTTTTTATTTGGCGTGGCGCTGGCAACGAGTCGTTCAGTGTACAGCAACCGTTGAAGAGGCAATAGTTTTAGCGAAGTGTGTGCGCGATATTCATGCAAAAAGGTGGGTTTTTCATGCGTAACTGGACCAGCAATTCGCCAGAGGTATTAGCAGCACTTCAGCAGGTAGGGGAGCTAACCGACAAGATCTTAGCTAGAATTTTCTCGTAATGTACTGGAATCCACACACTGATCATTTGAAATATCTCTTAAAATTTGAGCGACTTTAACGGAACGTATTCTGCGACGGAACAGTACCAACAAAACGGGAAGTATTGCAAATTCTTATGCCAATTTTAGGTCCCCTAGGGTTGGTAGCTTTTTTTACCGTCATACCTTAAGATTATCTTTTCTGGATATTTGGCGCAGCAGTCTTGACTGGGATCAGCCACTCACAAATGAACTTGCATCCAATTGGAGAGTATGGACGTCATACTTTCCTTCGTTATAACTATTTCCGTTCCTCGCTGTTATTCGCCAAAGTTACTCGCAGGAGGTTGTAAAGCTCAGCTGCACATCTTCGTCGACGCTAGCAGGAATGCTATGGCAGCGGTGTCATACTTCCGTATCCAATATAACAGCGAAATAACGAATTGTCTAGTTGAAGCAAAAGTCAAAGTTGCCCCCACTACGCCCGCTTTCAATTCCACGCTTGGAGCTGCAACGTCTTATAAAAATGATTGAAAATTCACATTAAATAAAATTTGAAAAACGGTTTATATGTAGTGATTCAAAAACAGTGCTATGCAATGTTTCGCATAGCTAAAATACAGGAAACAACAGCCGCAAATAATGAGATGGGTGCCAACTAAGCTTAATTTCCGGACATTGCCACCAAACCTAAACCATGGCATGAAGCTAGTCAGCAGTGGATACACGGTCCTGCCTTTTTAATACGAGCAGAGCGCGAATGGCCAGAAAATGCACATCTTGGAACTAGCAACACAGAAGAAATCAGGCCGCGTTTTTTATACCACAATGCCATCAATTTTGACGTTAATTTTGAATATTTTCCAAGTTGGGTTTGCTTATACCGACCGGTAGCAAATTGGATACTCTATCTCAAAAAGTTGAAAAAAAAACGCTCTTTCTGCATCGCTGTCATCGCACCATCTTACACGAGCAAAACAATGCATATACAATAGAGCACCCACAAAGGCAAAGTTTTAATTTTCTTCGCTCCACCAGCACTTTCTGAGAGAATGGGTAAAAAAAACATTATCTGTAAACAAATCTGGACATCCGTAGTGAAAAAATTCCATGCGCATTTGACCTTAAGCCTGAAAATGCTTCAAAAAATGGTGAATGTATTAAATGGCGTATATCTCCGGAACAAGTGATTTAGGAACAAATAATGATATGAAGACTTTTATGTAGAATGAAATCAGGAATAAATCCTCCATATAAATTTTTTACCTACAAATGCCCTTTCAAGGACTTTTAATAAGTGAGCGTAAATTTTTGTGTTTCTTTTTTTTTTCAACGGTCAAAACAAATACCGGCAAAATAATGAATTAGGTAAGCTATACTACATTTAATAAGGTATTAACCAAAGTTTCATTGTGCCATTGAATTTTTAGTTCATGTGTATTTTTGCAAGGGAAGGACGGCCTAAAACTGAAAAAAAATTGTTACACATTTTTTTTCTCTGTACGCTTTTACGATACTCTCCCTCAAAACCGAGTTCAGTACATTTTGTTTTATTGTACAATAGTATGTTACTGCGTAACCATCTCTGGTAGTTGAATGAGTCCAATATTCCATTAGCTTTCTTTGACGACGGAGTGAGTGTTGAAATGAAAAAAAAATTTTGTCAAATTTAAAAGGAAGTGGCCATCCTAATAATCCTAAGCGGATAGAACTACTTTCTGAAGAACTCACTGCTTTGGAGTTATGCGATTTTGTGACAACCAATACATATTTATACCTTTCATGAACATGAAATGGTATATTAACTTTGGTCCGATGTTTGTAACGTTTAGAAATATAATAGATAGACCCACCATTAAGTATACCAAACTGATCAGGACGATGAACTGAGTTGATACAGCCATGTCCGTCTGTCCGTCCGTCTGTCCGTCTGTCCGTCCGTCCGTCCGTCTGTTTGAACGCAAACTAGTCCCTCAATTTTTGAGATATCTCGATGAAATTTGGCACACGGATGTATTTTTGTATTATATTAGACATTTGTCGGATCCGGTATAATCGGGTCACTATAGCACATATCTCCCATACAACCGATCGTTCAAATAAGAGGATTATGACCATTTCTCCCTAATTTTTAAAGATTAAAACTTGAAACTTGGTGAGATATTTTCTTATGGATAGCAAAATATTTCGTAAAAAAATCACCAAGATCGGAGCTATATATAGTATATATCCCATGCAACCGATCGTTCAGATAAGAGGATTATGGCCATTTATCCTTCATTTTGGAAGATTAAAACTTGAAACTTGGTGAGATATTTGCTTACAGATAATAAAAAATTTGGTAAAAAATCGCTAAGATCGGAGCTATATATAGTATATATCCCATACAAGCGATCGTTCAGATAAGAGCATTATGGCCATTGCGCACTCATTTTAAAAGATTAAAACTTGAAACTTGGTGAGATATTTTCTTATGGATAGTAAAAGATTTCATAAAAAAGTCAGCAAGATCGGAGCTATATATAGTATATATCCCATACAACCGATCGTTCAAATAAGAGGATTATGGCCATTTATCCCTCATTTTGAAATATTAAAACTTGGTGAGATATTTTCTTATGTATATTAAAAGATTTCGTGAAAAAAATAAAAGAAAATTAAATGTATTGCTGACAAAGTTTTAGAGAACTTTAAACAATGTATTTAAGTTTGCACGTATTCATGAAAGGTATAAAGCCTTCGGCACAGCCGAAGACAGCGCCGTCCTTACTTGTTTTTTTTTTGACACTATACTTGACAAAACCATAACTAAAATAAGCACGGATTATTTGAGCACAGATACAAGTACTTGGGAACTCAGTGAAAACTATATTAAAGCAAAAACTGTAGTGTCCAAATTGCTAGTTGTGAATGATATAGCGGAACGAGGTATAGCTCTCATAACACGTTTTAATGCAGCCTTAACTCATCAAGAAGAACAAATGCAATTTTTATTGCATGCAGTGGAGCAACATTATAAAAATGTGCCCTCACGTAACCCGTCAAAACAAAAATTCATAGAGTATTTTAGAAAATAGTGCTGTGTCACTGACGTTGAGTTAAACAAGTATTAAAGTATCTTTTTCATCTCTAGTACGTTTAATGTTCCATGTTATTGCCTTTCATGTATTGCAATTTTAAATAAAATACAAAGCTTTCCATACAAAATTAAATTACTTTTATTACAGAAAAATATTTGAGGTATATAAAAACAAAATTTTAAGTTGACCACTTACAAATTTTTGTGCAGAAACTTATGGGTCTAATATTTATAAGATGAAATTACATTGGACTAAATTTTACACAAAAAACGTTCCTAGTTTACTGAGAAAAAAATTAGAAAATTTTTTTTTCAGTTTTAGGTCGTCCTACCCTTGCAAAAATACATATGAACTAAAAATACAATGGCACAATGAAACTTTGGTTAATACGAGTACTACATTATTTCTGAGTGCATGTCGCCCATGAGTCAATGTGATAAACATCATAAGGCCATTACTCAAAGCGTTGAGTATTATGAATACCTTCCGACTTTTCTAAATGCTAATTATAAAATCATTTTCAAATATGATACCTGTGATTTTGTGAATCTCAATAGTTTATTATTGGATGTCAACTGGTCTGCTCTAATATCAGATTCAAGTATCGATGAGTGCTTTTCCAATTTCAAAACATTTATGCATGAGTTCTGTATGAATAACATTTCCATTAAAAAGAAGCGACCACATAGTATTCCGTGGTACACAAAAGAATTAAAAAAGCTTAAAAACCTAAGAAACAAATTTCACAAACGTTTTCTGCTCACTAATAATATATATTTTTATTATAAATATAAAAACTTCGCTGTCGAGTTCTATCGCCTAGATAAATATCTGTACAATAAATTCATTCGCGGCGCCGAGTGGAGTATTAAAAATAATCCGAAATATTTTTGGACGTTTATCAAATCAAAAAGATCACGCTCTTTTATTCCAAAGTCAGTGTTTCTTGATGATCAGTTCGCTGATGGGCCCAAAGTTGTAGCTAATCTGTTTGCTAACTTTTTTATGTCTAATTTTACTTCTGAAAATGATGTCCCCACATGTAGCTTTCCTTCAAACTTCTCACACCTTAATTTTGGGTATCTCACCCTATCTTCAGAAGACATTGCCAATGGGCTTGCCACACTTAAGCCGTCTTCTCAAACTGATGTTGATGGCCTGTCGGCACTCCTTTTAAAAAAATGTCCTGCTCTAATCGCGCAATTGAAAATTATTTTTAATAAATCTCTTGCGTTAGGAACCTTCATTAATGATTGGAAAGTTGCTCACATAGTCCCAATCTTAAAATCAGGTAAGAATAAACGATGTTCGGAATTATAGACCCATCTCAAAGCTCTCTACCATTTCGAAGCTTTTTGAGTGCATTGTAAAAGATAAATTGTATTTTGCAACCAAATCTCTTATTTGCCAAAATCAACATGGGTTTGTGTCTGGGCGATCCACAGCCACGAATTTAGCTGTATTTGTAGATTACTGTCATACTGCTTTCTCTGCTGGATTCCAGGTTGACTGCGTATATACAGACTTCTCGAAGGCCTTTGACAAAGTTTGTCATGGAGTACTACTTGAAAAGCTTGCTCATATGGGTTTCCATTCCTGCTTTTTGAAATGGATACAATCTTACCTCTCTAATAGACGCTGTGTTGTTACCATCGATGGTGTTTTGTCAGAACCTTTCTTTGCTTCATCCGGTGTCCCGCAAGGAAGCGTTCTAGGCCCGCTACTATTTGTTCTTTTCATAAACGACATAAGTAGTTGCTTTTCATTTGCAAATTATTTACTGTACGCAGATGACCTCAAAATTTTTGCGGTTGTCAAGGATACTTCTGACGAAGTTAAGTTTCAACGTGATATTGACGCAGTTCATTCGTGGTGTCTACGTTATAGTCTCTCTGTAAATATTAATAAATGCTTTAAGATGACGTTTGCTAAAATTTTGAATGTTCGTATTACAAACTATAGCATTTCGAATACTTTCCTGCGCAATGTTACTGAAGTAAAAGATCTAGGGGTTATCTTTGACCCGAAGTTGATCTTTAATAATCTTTGATCTTTAATAATTCATAATTGCAAAGTCCTACTCAGTATTTGGCTTTATCCGTCGGAATTCCACTAAGTTTTCTGACCCTTACACTCTGAAAATGTTTTTTATAACATTTGTACGTTCGCGTCTTGAGTACGCAGTTTTCATATGGAGGCCCCATAGCCAAAAGGTATTTCTTAAATTCGCTCTAAGAACCTTAAAATTCGACGAAAATTCTTATGCTTCGCGTCTCATGCTTATTGACCTACAATCATTGGATAGTCGTAGGTCTATGTTGTCGATGACTTTTATATTCAATATTATTCAAGGCATCCTTGATTGCCCCTCTCTCATGGAAGGGATTACCTTTAATGTTCCTAGGCGTAACCTCCGAGTCACTTACCCTTTTTACTGCAAAAAGGTTAAAACTAAATTCGCCAGTAATGCTCCTCTTGCAAGATCTATGCGAGAATTTAATATTTTGTCTCAAACAATCGTCATTGATTTTTCAATGACCACAGAAGCTTTCGTAATTCTTTTTCGCTCATTATCTATAGATATTTAAACTTGTTTTGAATGCCAGCATATTAATTTCAGTATGTAACTCCACATAACAATGTAACATACTTGTAATCTTTATATAAAATGTATGAACTTTTTGTTAGTAGTCTGTAAGAAACTTTGTTTCATTGACGGTATTACAATAAATAAATAAATGTAGTGTAGCTTACCTAATTCATTATTTTGCCAGTATTTGTTTTAACCGTTGAAAAAAAAAGAAACACATAAATTTACGCTCACTTATTAAAAGTCCTTGAAAGGACATTTGTAGGTGAAAAATTTATATGGAGGATTTATTCCTGATTTCATTCTACATAAAAGTCTTCATATCATTATTTGTTCCTAAATCACTTGTTCCGGAGATATAAGCCATTTAATACATTCACCATTTTTTGATGCATTTTCAGGCTTTAGGTCAAATGCGCATGGAATTTTTTCACTACGGATGTACAGATTTTTTTGCAGATATTGTTTTTTTTTATCCATTCTCTCAGAATTTGGTGGTGGACCGAAAAAATTTTATACTTTTGCAAATCCCATAAATTCTGTGGGTGTTCTAATATACAAGCATGTACAGGGTGTTTTTTTTACAGGTTTGTTTTTCGAATAGAGATAAAACTGGCATTTTGTGGTCAAATCTGGCAACTCTAATGTCATTTTTGTTCAGTTTGGTTTGCCATTTTATCATGAACAGGTTGACAAAAGAACAACGCTTGCAAATCGTGCAAATTTATTTCGAAAATAATGGTTCAGTTCGCGAAGTTTACCGTGAGCTCCGTCCATTTTATGGTCGACATAATCGTCCATCAGAGCAATTAATTCGGTTAACCATGGATCGTTTTCGCACTACGTTTACTCTATGTGATAATACGCATCCGCAGAGACGTCGAACAGTGCGCACCGAAGAAACAATTGCCCCTGTAGAGCAAAGTGTTGAAGAGGACCCGAATGAATCGATTCGCCACCGTGCACAGCAATTGGAGCTTTGTCCATCAACTTTATGGAAGATTTTGCGCAAAGATCTTGGCTTGCGACCTTACAAGATCCAGCTTGTGCAAGAATTAAAGCCGCGAGACCATGCAATGCGTCGTGATTTTGGTGTATGGGCCGAAAATGAGATTGATTTCGATGCTGATTTTCATCGCAAAATTTTGTTCAGTGATGAGGCTCATTTTTGGTTGAATGGCTACGTCAACAAGCAAAATTGCCGCATTTGGAGTGAAGAGAATCCACATGAGACCCTTGAAACGCCATTACATCCACAAAAACTGACTGTTTGGTGTGCTCTATGGGCTGGTGGAGTCATTGGGCCATACTTCTTCCGCAATAATGCTGGAGAGGCAGCTACCGTTAATGGAGACCGGTATAGAGCCATGATAACCGACTATTTTGTTCCCGAATTGGATGGCATGAATGTGGATGAGTTGTGGTTCCAACAAGACGGCGCTACATGCCACACAGCGCACGTCACAATCGATTTATTGAAGGAAACATTCGATGAGCGCATAATTTCGCGGAATGGACCTGTCAATTGGCCACCAAGGTCGTGTGATTTGACACCATTGGATTATTTTCTTTGGGGATATGTGAAGTCGCTCGTCTACACCAACAAACCAGAAACGTTAGGGGAATTGGAAGCCAACATTCGTGGCGTTATTGCCGACATACGGCCCCATATGCTCGAAAAAGTGGTTGAAAATTAGACCTGTAGAATTGGCTTTATTCGAGCCAGCCGCGGCGGCCACATGCCCGAAATCATATTTAAACATTAATGGCATAAAATTATCCTTCCAATAAAGCCAAATTGATGGACCTTAAAACGATTTTCTTGTGTTTTATTTCAATTCAAAGTTCTATACCCCTAAAAAAAACACCCTTTACAAATGCAGGTTTTCGACGATTGGGCAGCATTAAACGATGTTAAGGCTGTCAGTAAAAATGTCCCTCTACGTAATCTTCAGGTGTATTATGACGGCTCTAAACTCATACGCGTGAAAAAGCGACAAAAGATTTCGCATCTCGGGAGCAGCACGATTTCATAGTACTACCCCCGCATCACCATATGACACTGATTGTAGCGCATTATCATCAGCGTTTTCACCGCTTCCAGCACAATACAGCTTTAAACGAGGTTAGACAAACATTTTTTATTTTGAAATTACGACGAGTTTTTATGAAGGTGCGAAGTAACAGTCAAGAGTGTAAAAACGCAAAATGTAATACCGCAAGCGCCACAAATGACACCTCTACCTGCAGCATGCTTGGCGGAATTTACTCGCCCCTTTGCCTTTGTAGGCATAGATTACTTCGGGCCCATGTTCGTTATAGAAAATCGAAAGACAAAAAAGAGGTGGGGTGTTATGCTGACGTGTCTGACAGGTAGGGCAGTGCAAATAGAAATCGCACATAGCCTAAGCACGGACTCGTGCCTTATGTGCCTGCGAAACTTCATCGCTCGTACAGGAATACCAGCGGAAATTTATTCTGACAACGGCACAAATTTTATGGTGCAGAAAATTTCTTAAAAGAAGAATTGCTTTAAATAAATAGTTCATCAATAGAACGCGAGATTGCACACAAGGGAATTTTCTGGAAGTTAAACCCGCCGTCAGCTCCCCATATGGGTGGAGCTTGGGAGAGACTTATAAGTACAACTAAAGACGTGCTCTACAAGATATCACCGTTTTTTGTTAATTATTCATGTCTGAGCAAGAATATCTTCTGTACTATAATGGTAATGGCCAAAAACCGCTACTGCAAAGCAACTGCTGGCATTGGTCAACTAGGTTGCTATCAGTGTGAAAAAACATTTTCCATCGTGCCGTCGTCAATAATTTAGAGCACTCTTTAAGCAAGGATAATTCCAAAATGTTCTTAGACTGTCAACTTCTTATATTTTGTCTAAGCTTTATGGAGGGCGAGTAGTTTTTTTGAGTTATTTTTTTTATTTTATTTTATTATTTATATTATATTATTGGTTTAGAGAGGAAAAGGGGGTGTGCGGTGCACATGTTTACTATAGGGAGCCCTTTTCTAATATGTATTTAATTATTATTTTATTTATTAAATTATTTGTTCTATACAGAACGGGGTGCAGTGCACCTGTTACACCTTGTATTTATTAATTGGGGGCGAGCACTGTTGGCTCTGAGGCATTGCATGGGATTGGCTTCCTCATTTTCGTTCTGAAAAACCCCGGCTTGGGATTACAAAACATAAACTATATATTTGGGATATTTTATAAGCTGCTTGCGAATTACAAGAGAGTGCAGCGCAAATAAAATAGACGAAGTGAATCGTTATAGCTTATGTCGCTTAAACATTCTCGCCCCCCTAGACGGCTTAGTCGTCTAGTGATATTCATAAGCCGCCGGTTCGAATCCGGCTCGAAGGACCATGTCTAAGCTTTATGGAGGGCGAGTAAATTTTTTGAGTTATTTTTTTTATTTTATTTTATTATTTATATTATATTATTGGTTTAGAGAGGAAAAGGGGGTGTGCGGTGCACATGTTTACTATAGGGAGCCCTTTTCTAATATGTATTTAATTATTATTTTATTTATTAAATTATTTGTTCTATATAGAACGGGGTGCAGTGCACCTGTTACACCTTGTATTTATTAATTGGGGGCGAGCACTGTTGGCTCTGAGGCATTGCATGGGATTGGCTGCCTCATTTTCGTTCTGAAAAACCCCGGCTTGGGATTACAAAACATAAACTATATATTTGGGATATTTTATAAGCTGCTTGCGAATTACAAGAGAGTGCAGCGCAAATAAAATAGACGAAGTGAATCGTTATAGCTTATGTCGCTTAAACATATTTTATGTTCGTTTTTGGTAAATATAGGCACCAATCTTTCAGGTGATTACTTAATATTTTTAAGTTAATTTTGGTGAAAAAATTGTTCGTTCCTTAAAAGCTCTAGTTTGGGTAATGTGGTATTGTAAAAGTAGTTCAATGTGGAACTGGAGTATAAAAAGTATAAACTTCCTCCAACTAGGATTTGAAACGTTGATGATACAGGCGTGTCTATCACGCCAAGTAAGCATCCGAAAATGTTAGCTACAACAAAAAAGCAATGTGGGTGCATAAGATCAGCAGAAAAGGGAAAACCTTCAAACTTTCTTGATGGAACATGCTCTTCCTGGCTCCGAATCAGCTTATCACATATCTAAATGAATGCAAATTACCATATCTTCAAAGAGGCTGGATTATTTCATGCGGTTTACACATCTTTTATAGGAGCGCCAAGTATGTGGGTTTTCTGACTTCTTATGGGTTTGAATATATATCTTCCGGAATACTTAAGATAAATCGATCTCGTCTTGGAATGTGCTTCACAATACTGGAATGTATCTAACTGTATGATTTTCTACCTGTCTACTTAAAAAAATGTATAAAAAAAAAACAACCGACCGAAAATAGTGGCCATGAATACCTTTGAATCTCATTTTTATTATAGAATTTTACAAAAAAGTTGGATGGCCATAAATGCTCAACCCAGCGAACAAAAAGTGTAAGGTTGATTGCGTTCCTTAAAAATTTAAAATTTTAAATAACATGAACAGAGGCGACTATGGATGCCGTCAAACCTCATTTTTATAATGGAGTTTTTATAAAAAAATAAAACTTTTATTGTGTTTTTCCTAAAAATTTTAATTTGGAACTATTGTTTGCAAATAAAACGCGCGAGATATGTTGAAAACAAATTGGTATTTTTTAAGATTTTGGTACAGGTCATTATGGGGGAGGGCAACTCTCGCTTAAAATCAATTTGGACAGACGCGCCGAAGCCAATGTATACTTAAACTCAATTTGCTTAAGGAGTATGAGAACGAAAATATTTCTACCGTTTGGAGAGCAAATGAAATATGAGTTGGACGCACCGACGCCACTTCTTCAACTCAATGAGCGAGAGAATGAACATTTTTCGCCGTTAGAAGTGTGTACACAGAAACATATTTTTATTGAAAATGAATTTAGCGTTTATTTTGAAGTTCCTCAAATTTGTCAAGATGAGCATGACGCCGGTTTCCATTTTGGATTTGTTTTTTTTTTTTTTTTATATACAGACAGTGCTGTCAATTTAGTAGCTTTCCCTTTAGATCTGGCTTTTTTGAAACCCATTGAGCGGAGGAAAATTACAACTTCTGCATATCATGGTTTTTAGTTTTTTTCCTTAACCATAATTTAGACACATATAAAGAAATTTCATATTGACTTGTAAGGCAGTTTTGTCATCTGAATTGGTCACACTTAGTCTACATCTATTAGTCTTAGGGTTATATGTCTGCTATTTTACAAATTAAAATATATGAACTGCGAAATAGCTGATGTCTTCAGGAAATTTAACCCGATTTTTAACATTACGTAAAATAAAATAATGTTAAAGGAGTTACAAACTGTGTTGTCGGTTTTTGTATTTTATATATGGAGTCTATCAGCAATTCTGTCTCAACTTGAAAACCGATAGAAATAACGTAATTTATCGAAATTATTGACGGGAGTGCTGATAACCTGAACCCCATATAAATGATGCTTTCTAAAAATATTGAAACAAATGCGAAAGTGTATAATTGGTTATAGCATTATACTAAATATATATGTCCTCAACTTATTATTTTATATGGGTGTGCGTATAAGTTTACCCTAAGTCCTATATTATTCAGAAAAGGAAATTCAAAAAACTATGTAAGTATTTATGTTACATATTTTGCTATAGTAAATTTTAGTAACTTTCTGGCGGTTTTTTCAAAAAATTCATTTTAGAAAAATTATGCTTCAAAAACTTAATAAATTCAAAAGTAAAGATAAGAAAATTAAATTTTATAAAAAAAAAAAATTACTGTCCGGAACCTGTACACAGCGTTCTCATGGCCTAAAAAGGTTTAATAAAATAGAGGACAAAAAGTGTGAATGAGGCATGGTTAGCGACCGTCCAGAGCACCAAAATCCGTTTTAAGTAAAATTGCGCTTGCTCTTTTTTGCGAAACATCTCGCTTTAACCCTTATGATGCTCAGTGAAAGAATGAATGTTACCATAAAAAGTTCTCAAAAAGAGTTTTTTTGGTTTCATTGGTATATACTGATTCTATGAATGACGTTTATACTAGTATGACGGCTGGTATGATGCCGGTGTATATACGGACTAGTACGTTGAATGGTATGATCTTGATGTATATAATGCCTAGTATGTCAACTGGTATATTGCTGACGCAGAGACTGATCTCGTAGGACATCGCCGTGTTAAAAATACCAGTTGCTAATATGGAAAAATTACAGAATTCGAACTAGTTGAGCCGGTTTGGCAAACTAGTATTTGACTAGTAGAATTGGCTGCAGGGGAGCTAGAACTGGTAGTGTTGTCCAACGATTTAGCTCAGGGATAGTTCTGGGTAGTCCAATTTTCTGCAGGGTGCCTTCTTTAAACTTACATATGTACATACATATACATATATAGACCCTGCAGTAGAATTACGAACCAATTTCCAAAAGAGCCAGTCTTGAGCTACACACTTTGTGAATCGTTCTTAAACAAAAGTGATAGTTTGAAAAATTTTGAAATATAGGATATCCATAACCACTCATCCACACACATAAATACCCTAAACTATCCGAAATAGAATCGGTTGAGAACTAGCCAACCCGAAGCTACATTAGAACTGCCTGAATGGGAACCGGTTAAGAACGAGTTGCAAAGTAATGCACTGGCGACAATTGCCACCGCCAATGACATCGCCATGTAAAAGTGAACAGTTGAAACCATTGATTGGGTACTAAGTTACAACTGGTGGTGTCGACAAACGGGATAGCTCAGGGATAATTCTGAGCTTGTACAATTTTCTGCATGGCTCCCACACAAAGTATTTTAAACAAAGTCGTAGTAACTTGACAGCCCAGTGAGAAAAGGTAAGGTTTAGCAATGCATAAAGTACATGAAACATGCATGCATTTTTCTACAGCGATGTCATAGGAAAAGAAATGTGTAGCTCGCAACAAACTGAAACTACAAAGTATAAATTACTTCTTATATTACTTTATATAAATGATAAGATGCATTACTTTCTATGAGAGAAAAGATGCATTACCTGCGTTAATTTTTATATAGGAATACTCAAAATACAAACTAAGAGATGCCACCTCTTATTCCAGTAGGCGACACCGTGCCTTTGTACTATGCTGGCAGCCAGGAGGTGCACAGCACTGTCTATACATTGTATTTTGAAGGCACATCTAACCTCGGGAAACTTTGAGGAGTATCAGGGGCTTTACCGCGTCATTGAGCTCTGCTGCGAAGGACGAGATAAGTGCTAGCATTTTTTCACTCATCTCGCCATTTCGAGCAGCTGGGATATAAAGAAACTAAAACACAAGAAGAAAAATAAGGTTTTTTGCTTGTATTTCATATTTTATTTTAATTAAAATTTTTTTCTCAAAGGCTCCTTCTATAAACAAAACATAAAACACAGTTAAAAAAATGAAAAATGTAGTACTTCAAATAAAAATAGAGCGACAAATTACAGCCCGACCTAATATAAACGCACTCCGGCAATTTTCTGTGAAAAATTTCTCATGCACATACAAATTGTATGAGAGCAACCTCAACGAACCGCACAGCATAAAAATCTAACTCAATTTATAATTTTTGTTTTGCGTGACATATCGATTTACGCTCAGTTGGCACGTCTTTTGTTTATATGAGAGCTACTCACGCACGCAAATTTTATTTCGGTTAGAGCTTTGTAAACATATGTAAACTTGGAAGATCTTTTGAAATCATCTTTTCAGATGCGGGATATTTCTTAGAATGAACCGCTTAAACAAACATTTAGTAAATGAAAAAATACATAAATCATTTTAAACCAAAAAAATTTACAAAGGCTATTTGTTATAAAAATAAAGCTTTTTCCATTACTGATGCCAACAAAAACTATGAGAAACCAAGTTCTAATACACACGTTTTTTTGACACTCCCCGGCGGGAGTCGACAAATATTATATATTCTCCGTTATCATAATGCAATAGTCCTTAAAGATGTAGATGCCAAAGCAACACTTGGTGGCAAAAGTAACTCCGTTTCATTTCTAGGCTGGAGCTTTTTTGGTTTAATGCTTGCTCCCAAATAGGGGAAGGATCTTTCGGGATATTAATCATTTTTCGGCTTTCCCAAATCCGATCTAATTCTTTAATAAACAACTGTAAGGAACCCAAATTTTGTGCTCGGGCCACAAAGTGTTAATGCGCCGTTTATATTTTTTTGAAGTAAGAATTCTTACGAAAACAAAACAATTCCTTGCACTCACATTTTGATACATCTAAGATCAGAGTAGAGAGCAGCCACCGATACTCGTAAGTACATAAAAAAAGGTACGTAAACAGTAAATTGTTCAGTGCTGTGGTTGTTGTTTTTAAATTTTGCATTCAGTGTGGTTAGGCTTTACTCTTTTGTGTTTAGCATCCAAATTTGCTGCGACAGTGTTAGGGTGGAGCAATATATTTTGTTTTGCCATTACAAGGGTGGATTAGTGTTTTCTGAAGATCGGAGATTTTTAAGGATTTCCTGATTTTTGGTTGAAGATTGAGTTGGGTAAGCTTTTGAGTTCTGATTATACTTCCGTTCTATTTCGTTTGCCATTATGGAGATTAATATATTGTCCCAAGAGGAGGTATCTTATGAAATGGAGACAAGAGGATTGCCGGCGAGAATCGCTGCGGGAGTCGCCAGGAGAAGGTCTGTGGACTTGTTTAAGGATTACCCCTTTACGCAGTTTCCGGGTATACCACTGTGGCCTGGGACCCATATCACTGCTGAGGAGCATTTCGAAGCCAGTAGTGCTGTGGGCGTTGATGGCAGTGCCCACGTTATAAGCACCGCCAACGACCGCTGTACTCGGCTCATCATGTCTATGTTATTGCTTCGCTCTAGCTCGGGCCACCACACAGCACTATCATAGAAGAAGATGGGTCTTATTGCAGCGGTGTACAGTCAGTGCATACATCGGGGGGTTCAATCCTCATATTTTACCTACGGCTGCTTTGCATGTCTATAGGGCACTGATTGGCTTCTTGGATCTGTCATCAAAGTAGTTCAAGGCAGTTTGAAGTATTTCGCCTAGTGTCCGAAGATGCTTACCAGTCGCGGTAGAGCGATGTTGTCGGCATAGGCAATGACTTGGCAGCCGATCTTTTCCAGGTTCAGAAGTAGGGTGTTAACTGTTGGGTTCCACAATAGAGGGAGGAGTGCCCCTAGATGCGCATTGCACTATCCATATTGCCTTGGATAGTTCTCTGGAGCGGGGGCTCCAGTCCCATTCGTAAAAGGGGCTCGAAGACGGCTTAGGGATGTACCTTATTGAAGGCTCCTCCAATGTCGAGAAAGATAACCAGAGCGAAGTCCTTGAAGGCCAGTCCTTTTTCTATCTTCGTGGTGATAGCATGGTGAGCTGTTTAACCGAACTTGCATTTAGAGCAAGCATGTTGAGCCTTCGAGAGGGTTAAGGCGAACACGAAATTTTAGTGGTGTTTAAATAGGATAGGTGGCGCGAGACCGATGAGGGCATGACTTCTTATACGGAAATATGGAATAGATTGGTTTTAGGTTAGGTTGAGCTGACTGATCTGTCAAGACCTCACATAGACTGAATGTTGCGGTGTTTTCCCAAATGCTGATGAGGCAGAACTTCCTGGCAGTAGTTGATTGTAGCTTTCCAAATAAAAAGTCGCGGTTAAATATTTACAATGGAATAACTTTAATAATTTGGTTTAAGTATTACAAGTTTTTATGCGCAAAAACTTATAAGCGGGCGAACGAATATGCAGGCGGTACCAAAGATAACGACACGAGAGCAAAAATGCAGGGAGAAGTATAATAAACAAACGTCAAATGAAATTTTCTCTTAACTCCTTCGTGGTGAATTAGAATTAACCCTTGTGAGCGCATATATATTAATTTAAGTTGGACAAGTGCACATTTTATTCGAGCCCAACATACCGCTGCCCTTGAACTATTGTTGTTTAAATGATATGTTCAAACATAATTCTTAGAAGATACAATTACAATATAATAATAATCAAAAAACTTTATTGGCATACTGGACTATTAGTCATCATTGTCGGTGAATAGATCTGCTTGACTCAAATGACATTCTTCGAGTCGGGGTCGATTGAAGTCCGCGGATGTTGCATACGATACAAAGCATTCAGTCATCTTGCCCAAAATTCTCCGCTGTCGAAACAAATTATATTCGACATTCAACGATTCACTCTTCATGCAGGGCCACGATTAATGCAAGTGGTTTTGATGCGTCGCTACTGGGTTATTGGTGCCCGCAATATGAGACGCAGTACTTATCACAAGTGCGTACGTATTTAAGTTGAAATCTTGCTACACAGGCAATGGGCGATCTTCCTGTATCTCGGGTTACCTATGCGCGGTGTTTTATGCGCAGCGCCGTAGACTTTGCCGGTCCATACATGTTTAAGTTCACGCACGGTTCCTTTATTTGCATGTGCACTGGCGCAATGCACTGAAGAGTTCGTCGGAGATTTGTCAGCTTCCGCTTTCCTTAACGCCTTCAAAAGGTTTATCAATCGCAGAGGGTTTTGTAAAACGATGTATTCAGACAATGGCACGAAATTCGTCGGCGCTGAGAAGGAGCTACCCAGCAGATATGAACAATGCATGGCAGATGACAGATTACAATGTTTCTTCGCTGAATCCACCGACCGCGCCTCATATAGGTGGATAATGGGAAAGCGGCATCAAGCGAATTAAGTACCACCTGAAACGCGTTTTGGGTGAAACGCTGCTATCGTACAAAGAGTTTTCCACATTATTATAGGTGTTAGCACGCGTGAATTCCCGACCGTTATGCGAAGGTACAACAAACGCAGTCGATCTCGAAGCGTTAACCCCCGGTCACGTTATCGTCGGAGAACCACTTAAGTCTATCCCAGAGCCTGAGGGTCAAGGGTTCTGCGGAAATCTTCATCAACGTTGGCAGTTAATTTCCGCTATGAGGCGACTTTTTTGGCGTCGTTGGAGGGACGAATATCTTATCAGGAGAGTTTGTTCGTCCAATAGCAAAGCTATGTCTACTACCCACGAAAGCAGATCTATTCACCGACAATGATGACTAATAGTCCAGTATGCCAATAAAGTTTTTTGATATATGTAAAGTTTCCTTTCCAATTATTATTATATTGTAATTATATCTTGTAAGAATTATGTTTGAACATATCATTTAAACAAAAATAGTTCAAGGGCGGCGGTATGTTGGGCTCGAATAAAATGTGTACTTGTCCAACTTAAATTAATATATATGCGCTCACAAGGGTTAATTCTAATTCACCACGAAGGAGTTAAGAGAAAATTTCATTTGACGTTTGTTTATTATACTTCTCCTTGCATTTTTGCTCTCGTGTCGTTATCTCTGCTACCGCCTGCATATTCGTTCGCCCGCTTATAAGTTTTTGCGCATAAAAACTTGTAATACTTAAACCAAATTATTAAAGTTACTAAATTCCATCGTAAATATTAAACCGCGACTTTTTATTTGGAAAGCTACAATCAACTACTGTTCTGCCTCATCAGCATTTGGGAAAACACCGCAACATTCAGTCTATGTGAGGTCTTGACAGATCAGTCAGCTCAACCTAACCTAAAACCAATCTATTCCATATTTCCGTCTAAGAGGTCATGTCCTCATCGGTCTCGCGCCACCTATCCTATTTAAACACCACTAAAATTTCAGGTACATCCCTAAAATTTTAGGTACATCCCTAAGCCGTCATCGAGCCCCTTTTACGAATGGGACTGGAGCCCCCGCTCCAGAGAACTATCCAAGGCAATATGGATAGTGCAATACGCATCTAGGGGCACTCCTCCCTCTATTGTGGAACCCAACAGTTAACACCCTACTTCTGAACCTGGAAAAGATCGGCTGCGAAGTCATTGCCTATGCCGACAACATCGCTCTACCGCGAATGGTAAGCATCTTCAGACACTAGGCGAAATACTTCAAACTGCCTTGAACTACTTTAATGACAGATCCAAGAAGCCAATCAGTACCCTATAGACATCCAAAGTAGCCGTAGTTAAAATATGAGGATTGAACCCCCCGATGTATGCACTGACTGTACACCGCTGCAATAAGACCCATCTTCTTCTATGATAGTGCTGTGTGGTGGCCCGAGCTAGAGCGAAGCAATAACATAGACATGATGAGCCGAGTACAGCGGTCGTTGGTGGTGCTTACAACGTGGGCACTTCCATCAACGCCCACAGCACTACTGGCTTCGAAATGCTCCTCAGCAGTGATATGGGTCCCAGGCCACAGTGCGCACAAAGCGCAAAACGTAAGCGATGATTCGCCGTAATTTGGAGTACGACGCGTACTTAGTCATTATCGACCAATTCCTATCCGAGTTGGTTATATGAGTATGAACTTTATTTCGTAGACCCAGTTCCGTTACGTGCGCCTTTGATAAACCTTGTTTCCAAAACTGATTTGAGCTGCTCAAAAATTCTGGACCGTTCCACCATTGCTCATGAAGCAGAAGTTGTACCGGAGTCATACCACGAAAGGCGCAATCTGCTGGGTTCCCTTCAGAACGTACTTGATTCCAGCATTCTGGCGGAACGATCTCGTGGATATCGGCGACCCGGCTTGCAACAAAGGTTTCCCATCTGCTGGGGTGTGCTTGTAACCACGGCAACCTAACAGTTGAGTCCGTCTAAGCAAATACCGGGTATCGTAGATCGCCCCAACTATGCAACATACTTCTTACTAACTTGACTCCCAGGTGAGCAGCGCACAGTTCGAGGCGAGGCAGAGATGTAGTTTTTATCGGTGCAACTTTTGTCTTAGACGAAATTATTGAAACGGTGACCTGACCGTCGCTATGAGCGGTGTGTGAATACATCACTGCAGCGTAAGCGCGTTCGGACGCATCAGCGAATACGTGTAATTCGGTCCAGGATGCAGTCTTTCCACAATCGAGCCAGCGTTTCACCTTCAAATTTACTAATTTCCCATCCAACCTCAGCACGCCGAATGTCCTGGAACCTCATTTTTGAGCAAATTGTCACAGGAGTAAGTAAACCCAGTGGATCAAAGAGAGTGCTGGCATCGGGCAAAAAGGCTCTCTTAGTTAAAATAGCAGGTGGCTTCTTTAAGTTGACCACGAATGTGAGGCCTAACGCATGAACTTCCTTACCGTCGACTACGTAACGCGATATTGTTTGAGATGACTTAGTGATGCTTTCTCTCAACTCATCGCAGTTAGTCGCCCCCTTCCGCAGTTAGAAGCCTCCTTCTTTAAGAATTCCCGATACGTTTTCTTGAAGCGATTGGAGCTCTGACTTGCAAAAGGCTCCAGTTAGCAGGTCATTCATGTAAAAATCTTTAAGTATTGCGCCGATTGCTTTCTTGGAGCCGTAAGTTGAACACTTTGCAGTTTGTTGCAACGCCTTGACAGCCAAGTGAGACGCGGCGGCCACCCCATATGTTACGCGTAGCATGCGGTAGTCCCTAATTGGTGTAGAGGGATCGGGACGCCAAACGATTCGCTGCAGATCGACGTGTTTTGACAAAACACACACCTGCCGACACATTTTGGCTACATCCGCGGTTACCGCGTAGCGATGAGTTCCGAAGCGCAGCAATATCGAATATAAATCTTGTTGAAGCTGGGGTCCTATGCACAGTGCATCGTTAAGTAGGTTGCCTGTGGTGGTTTTTGCAAACGCGTTAAAGACTACTCTCAGCTTGGTCGCAACGCTCGATTCTTTAAAAACTGGGTGGTGTGGCATATATTTAATACACTTCATTTGTCGTGTCAGACGCCTCCTTCATATGGCCCATGGCAATGAGCTCTCGCATAAACTCATCGTAGAGCAAACGCATATCGTTGCTACCAGCGAGCCTTCGCTCAATTCGTAACAGGCTACGAACTCCGAAGTTACGTGACTCACCCAATGTTATGTTAGGCTTTAGCAGGCATTCTTCGAGGTGTACACTGGAAATGGTTTTCGCAGAAACTTTGGTCGTGTGTCAGATGCTGTTTCTAAGGCGCTTCTTTCAGATCCCACAACCTGGTAAGCACTCGATCGAATTGTGTATTGCAATGCAACGACTGCAAAGTAATTGCGGGCGAAACCGAACTATCAACGTTTCCAAACAAAGTCCAGCCAAAAACAGTTTTTGTGCCATAGGCGTGCCAGACTGACCTTTTCGCAGCTCGGTACAGATTAATTGATCCATTGCATCCATGCCAAGTATGTTTATGCGGCCCGGCTTCGCGTAATGTGGATCGGCTAACAGCAAACCTTGGACATGTGGCCAATTATTAACGCTCAATGCCTGCGTAGGAAAATCGATGGTAATTTTTGGCAGAATCAACGCGGATATGCTGAAGCATACATCCGACCAATTAGACGAGAGTGTGAGCAACATCTCGCCTCTGCAGCGACCACCTTGCGATAAGCAAATTCCTGTGAGGAATACAGAAGACGATGAATGCGTTAGAAGCGGTGTCGAACAGTAATCGTGCAGTCTGCTAATGACCAGTGCAATCCAGAATATTTACTAATGCCGTAGATAATATAACTGTTTTTTGCGCTGCAGGTACAGGAACGGAACCAGCACTCAAGCAGGATGAAACGTGTGTGGCAGCGCTATTTGCAGCCAAAGCGGTGGTAGATGAACCTGTTGCATGTTTGTTGGTGGACATGAGCAGATATAGCGGCAGGTGAACCTGTATCACCATAAAGCATTGTATGGTGACGTTGATGACATATTCGACACGCCGATGTGCTATTACAGCGTTCCTTATAAGGCCCTGGGCTTAAACCATTTACGCAAGCTTTACATTCTTTAATAAATTCAGATTTTGCAGGGGTGTATCTAAACTACGAAATTTATCGCATGAGTAAATCTTATGAGCTGCATTGCAGTACATGCAGCGCGTTCGGTTTTGCTATGGAATTGCGTGAAACACTTTTGCTGATTTTGCAGCAGATTTCTGCATCGTAGGCTTGATAGGTGTTGGTTTTGGAGCAGGTGTGGTAATAATCGCCAGTGACCGAAACCTTATCTCTAAACACGTTGTCAGTTGTTCGAAGGAGGGGGGTTCATCGCTAATAAGCGATAGCTCCCACTGCTTGCGGGTTTCAAGCGCCAATTTATTTACTACGTTATGCACCAACAAATCGTCCCAGAAGTCGACGCAGCACCCTAACGCTTTCAGCTCTCTTATGTGTTGTTGAAATGCATCGAGAACTCCCTTTATAGCGTCAGCAGTGTCACTCGAAGCCTTGCGAACATCAGCTATAGCCCAGAGGTGTGACTCGACAATAACACGCCTCTGCGTAGTTGGCATCACAAATCTTGAAACCATTAATAATGGTTGGTAAATCCATTTTAGGTAAACGTATAGCGGCCAACACAGACGTTGATGTAGCTGTTGGCTGAGCAGTCGGTTCAGCCCTACACTTTTGCACTCGATTGAAGTTGGTTAAGGCTGTAGCATACCCGGTTTCACCTTGTATGCGAGTGTTCTCTTCAACTTATACATTGTCCGATCCGCAAGATGTTTCAACATCATCTTGTGCAGCGGTAAAACGTACCCACTGCTCGAGGAGATGCAAGTAGCTTGCAGCAGTGTCGACGCCCATGAGAAAAGCGCCGTCTTTACTTTTTGCCAAATATCTTTTAATAGCGTTAAGTGCAGAATCGCGTGTTTTTACCGAAGAAGACATTTTTAGCTGTACTTATAGGTGAACGATATTTTGTATGTTGATTGCAGAGGGCAAACCAAAGTCACGGCAGGATTTTGAGGAAATGCAAAGTACAACTGTGTGATAATTCGACGAAAAATCAGGTACACAACTGAATGTAAAAAATAACGTATGCGAAGAATTATTTGCAGAGGTTATGCCAAACACCTTGAGCTATGAAATTCATGACTTTTGTATATATGTGTGCCGGTGTGAACGTGATATACTCGTACACCTCGGTTTTTATACATACAGATTTTGTACTCCAAATGTTAATAAATTCTTAAATTCTATCAAAGGAAAGTTTTATTTTATTGCTAGTTCGTAGGTTCAACAAATGTAATTTATATGCGGCCAATTGCGGATATTTGTGTAATGAATTGATCATATATTTGTACTTGCTGCGCTTGTACTAGCGGTTCGAGGATAGGCGGTAGCAAAGATAACGACGCGAGAGCAAAAATGAAAGGAGAAGTATAATAAACAAACGTCAAATGACGTTTTCTATTAACGCCTTCGTGGTGATTTAGAATTAACCCTTGTTAGCGCGTATATACTAATGCTTAGGTTGGACAAGTACACATTTTATCTTGAACTAATATATTCGAGCCCAGCAGTGAAAATGTCCATCGTGCTACCAGAAGTTTCTTAGACCAGAAACGAAAATCCTATCAAGAACCAGGATCCACGTTAAAGAATAACTCCGTCCTCTTGGCAAAAAACTATGAGCTTTCTAGATCCCATCCTACTTGCTCTAATAGTTGTGGAGCTCCTAGTAGTCGGAGTCTTAATCTAGCGAACGCACGACAGGATCACAAAACATGCTCAACTATTGCGTTTACTTTCTTTAAAAGAGTGTTAGTTTTTTATACCTTTCATGAACATGAAATGGTATTATAACTTTGGTCCGATGTTTGAAAGTATGAGAAGAAGAAGAGATAGACCCACCCCACATTCCCACAACAGCCGGTTCTATCGCACCGGAATGACCCGGGTTTTTTCACCCGGCCAAGGGCTGTTATTTCAGTGTAACCCTGTCCAATCTGGGGCAGGGCGAAGCACTGTTTACAACAACAACAACAACAGATAGACCCACCAATAAGTATACCGAAATTGTAATGGCGATGAGCTCAGTCGATCTCGCCATGTCCGTCTGTCTGTTTGTATGCAAACCTAAACTAAAGTCTTCGTCACAGTCAAAGACAGCCCTTTCCTTACTTGTTTTATTTTGTGAAAGCTAAAATACGCGTACTGATTCGACATAATGGATTTTAAGTTACAGTAATTTAAAAAAGTCAAATTTTTTTTTTCATTACCCGTTATTCACCCAAAGTCGGAAAAGTTGCATATTGCGAAGATATATAACAACAATGAAATAATTTTTCCAATTATGACTTTAATTAAAGAAAAAACTTACCATAACAGACCCATAAAATTATTATGTTCGGTGGGATGGCAAAGAACGTGTCCTTCTTCTAGATGCACGTGGTCTGTTAGATTCATTATTAACGTGTCGCTTGTTCCCAAAGACATTACCAAACAATCTTGCTCTACTAACATCCCAGACAATGCAGATAGGTTGTCGCCAGTAAATGCAGTCACCTTACAATCAACTGGAAACCCATATCGGCGAACAAAAAAACTGCCAACATTGCCAATTATAGTGCTGGTGGAAACGGCTTCGCCTAATCGTTCATCTAAGTCAGGTGCACACGCATTCAAGCATAGCTTGGACCAAGTTTTCATTTTAATGTCAAAAAGATTCATGCCTGATGCGTCTCCATATTCTATAGGTGCAATATCACATAGAAAAACTGAAGCTAAAAAACTGCTTACCAAGGAAATGCGTTTGGTTTCTTCGTAAGCGTGGGGACGTTCTTGGTAAATTTTTCGTATTTGAGGCCCAGTAAATCTAGCATAACACCTCGATCCAGTTATGCTAACCATTTTTGTGCGACCTCCAATGGCAGTTTCCATTTCAATGCATTGCTTTTCTGTAGAACTATCCATCCAAATTGGAGTGCGATTTACAGTAAAGGCTGAGTCATCTAATTGAACATGCAGAAATTTTTCCGAATCCAAATTCTTTAAATTGTGAATACCTTGGCGTGACCAATACACAGATCCATGTTGCTGTTTAAAGATAAATATTTTGCTTATTAAGTTAAGTTTAATAACAGAATCTAGAACAAAGGACAACCGTTCTACGAAAACATCTGTAACAATCTGTTGCACTCAAAATCATTATACATATAAGTGGTATCTTGGAGGCTGAGTTTCGCTGCGCTTGGATTTTACGTTGCAAAGTTATTAAAGGTACGAAGTTGTCCAATCTCTGAACCAGATAAGGTTTCGTTGAAAGTTGTGTAGCTTACTAAAAAATAAATATGATCAATTGAAGTTCTATGTAGTTATATCTGTGGCAATAAGTGAGAAAAGCCAAACTCAAGATAGGCCAAAAATTAGATATTATCAGCATTGTGTTCTTCGTACACAAGTCGCTGGTCGGACAAATTTTCACATCTTTTGCTTAAAAATTTTATACATTTACACTCAATTTTATACATTTACACTGCAATTTTAACTTTCAAAGCATTCTACTGAAAAATTCAAATTTGATTTCTTACCTTATTGCCACAGATATAGAAAAATTCTCACTATACAAATGTCAGAAACTGAGTCAGTCAATCTTAATATTTAGCAACGGGCGGACGTGCTACCCATACCAACGAGCGTATGCTATATTTACTTCACACATTTTTTTTTCATATTCTTTACTTTAACAGCATTCATTTATCATAACCTCATTAAAAATAATTTCAAATTCATACATTTGTAATAGTAAACATTAAATCGGTATCGAGTCATCCTTGACAAAATTAAGAAGTGGACCACGCACAAATTTCACAATAATCACCATGAAATCTCAAAATCAACAACAAGTCACGCAAAGTTATGAAATTTCAGAGTTGTTAAAGAATGCATTCCTTTTGGATGAATTATTCTTTGCATCGCAAATTTTTGATTGCAGCCTTTATTCCATTTTTTGAAATCAGGAATGCAAATTTGCAGTCCTTACTCCTTTTTGTATTCCGGAATAATTATTCCTATTTTTTATTCCTTTCGTTCTATTCACTGGATTGCATACCGAAATGAATTCATTCCGCATTCCTTTGTAAACTATGTATTAACTATGGTAGGGAGTTTTTTGCCTAATTGTGCTTTTAATAATTGGTTTCTATCTACTAACGTACTTCGACCTCGGTGCGCCCCCACTTTCGTTTTCCGACGCATCCCGGCCGAACAATGACATCAATTTTAACCGATTATTACTTGCGCGAGCCAAAATTTATCTGAAACGCGGGATCCAGGGTTGGGACTATACTGCAGTTGCAGTTGCAGTAGATCTACGAATCCATACCAAAAATAGAAAATCTAGAGATTCGTCATTTTGGCTATTCGTGCACAACATATGTCAATTCAAAAAAATTCTTAAAACCATACTTTTCACCTAAAGAGCGATTTCTAACCTCATTATTTACATGCGGAATGCAAATTTGCACTCCTTATTCCAAAAATAGAATAAAGGCTGAAATTCAAAATTGTTATTCAGTGAATGGGAATGCATGGACTGCATTCCGACATGAATGCATTCCTTAACAACTCTGTGAAATTTTAACCAGCCGTGAAAAGAGGTAGACATGAGCGATAGACGCTCACAGTATTGGTCAATCTAATATAGTACATTGGTTTTTGAAGATAAATGACAAAAACTTTTTACTTTGATTCGCGAAAGCATTGGCGAAAGTAAACGATGACGTTCTTTTTTAATGTTCACCTTAGCATGTAAACTCGTTAAAGAACGTACTTGAATCTTCATAAATTAATAACTCCGAGCCCTGGTTTAAATGAACTTTTGATAACTTCAAAACCGAATTTTCATAAGTCCTTTATCTTTAAATAATTACAAAAATGTTTAAAATTCTTTTTATACAATTTTGTTCATGGAAAGAGCAACGGAAAAGCCGAACTCATAGCTGCATCTTAACCGCTTCCCCAATTTTAAAAGCATCGTTAAATCAGTTATAATATACATATTTCAAAATAAAAGTTTATTTTAGTCAATTTAGCAAAACGAATACAATATAATTTAAATTAAAAAAATACTTTTATGAAGCATTATCTGAACATTTTTTATAGGTACACATTCATAAGTTTTTAATTACTGATGTATATTGGAACGATTTTTCGTCATCCCTTGTCAAATTTGGTTTTGAGACAAACCGGTTTCGGCGTTGTGCCACCATCAGTGTCGATTTTCGTTCTGATCTGTTGTGGTCGTTTGTCTTGTATTTATAGTAGGTAGCAGGTAACGTCAGCATGGGTGTCTGTTTGTGTACGTGTGTGCATGTGTTGTGTGTGTACATTCAGAAACGGGGGTGGTTTGCATTGATCGGTTTTTTTGTGGTTGACTGAGGCAGGTAAAAGTTGGTGATTTTTGTTGTTTGACCTTTTTTGCTTGTTTGTTGTTTTTGATCTTTTGCTGTTTTGTGCTTATTTGTCGGTGCGTGTGTGTTTGTTGTACCTGAGTGGTTGCTTTGTTTTTTGTAAACCAATTTTAAAGGTTCGAATATTGCGTCGGAAACAGTGTTTGTCTGTTCGTTTATTATTCTACCGTCGAATGTTTTTTGTTTGTAGATTTCCATGTTTTCGAGTACGTTCAGACGTCTGCCTTTTGCTTGTACATGTAGGACCTTGACTGTTTTTTTGATGTTTCCGGGGGGCATTTATTCTCCGCTATGTGATTCGCAAAGTTGGACTCTGGTATGATGGTTGGATTCCGTATCTTTTTGTTGTAATCTCTAATGTGTTCTCTGAACCTCGTTCTTACTTGTCGTCCGGTTTGTCCTATGTAACTGTGCTGGCATTCACAAGTAAGCTTGTATACACCATGGCTGCTAAATGGATCTTCTGAGTTAGTTTTGGTTCTTAGCTTCCGTCCTAAATTTTTCGATGTTTTGAACGCTGTGTTGATGTTGTATTTTCTAAGGAAATTTGCTAATTTATATGTTGCCCTTCCAGTATATGTCATTGTCGTCCAGGTTTGTGTACTTTCTTCTGCATTGTTTCTTTTTTGTTCTCTAAGGTCTCTCCTGAGTTTATCTACTAGTGCTTTTTTATATCCGTTGTTTGTAGCGATGTTATATATTATTCTTTGTACTAAGTGCCTTAGCGCTGCATTTTTATGTTGTTGTGGGTGGTTCGAGGTATTATGTATTATTGTGTCGGTGGCCGTTGGTTTCCTATATATGTCGTAGTTGAATTTATTTCTAGCTTTATCAATACTTATTGTGAGGTCCAGATAAGTGATTCCTCCGTCTTTTTCGGTTTCCATTGTGAATTTTATGTTCCCGTGCTGCTTGTTGAGGTACTCCAGTACTTGCTCTTCGTTGTTGGTAGTTAAAACGCATATGATATCATCCACATACCTTGCGTGAAATAACACTCCTAATTTGGAATTTAATTCCTGTATATACTCTTTTTCCAGGTTTTGCATAAACGCTTCCATAAAAATAGCCGATGTTGGGTTTCCCATCGCAAGTCCGTTTGTTTGTCTGTATATTTTATTGTTGAATTGAAAATAGTTTTGACGTAGTGTGGTTCTTACCGTGTTCGTGATTTGCGTACTTTTTACTTTATCTTTTGTTTTACGTAGTATTATAGAGTTTATAATGTTCAATGTCTCTGCTAGTGGTATTGATGTGTATAGATCTTTTATGTCGAAAGATACCAATTTGCTGTCTTTTGTCACTTCAACGGTCCTAAGTTTGTTTATTAGTTCAGATGTATTGGTTATGGTGTGTTCGTTGCTAAGTTCCAGTGTGTCCTTCAATACTGTTTTTAAATATTTAGATAGCTTATAGCATGGTGCCGATTTAAAATTAATGATTGGTCTCATTGGATTGCCTGGCTTGTGGATTTTTGGTAGCGCAATCAGTGGTGGAGTTGACGGGTTCATTTGGACTAATCTATATGCCGAGTTTGTATCTATTATATTTGTTGCAGTTTTTATAGCCACTTTGATTTCTTTCTGGTATTCATCCGTGGGGTTCACTCTTATTCTACGACATTCCATATCCTCGATGAGTTTTTCGGTTTTTGTTATATACTCATCTTTTTCAATTAGCACAGTTGTGTTGCCTTTGTCCGCCTTCGTTGCGACAATGTTGTTTATCCTGAGTTTATGTTGTAGGTTCTTGACTGTTTTTTGCTCCGTGTTTCTCTTCTGTCCTTCCTTTGCTTTCACTTCCTTGTTTATTATTTCTCTGCACATGTGTCTTGCGTGCTCTTGTTCCTCAACTGGTATGAATGATATTGCGACCTCTGCGTCTACGATCGCCTGTTCCGTTTTTCTTTTTTCGTTTTGGTCTATAATATTGTGTTTCAGTCCCTTTTTAAGAAGTTGTTCTTCCGCCGCGGTGATGGCCACTGTCGTTAGGTTTACGAGCCTGGCATGGAAATGGTGCGGTTGTTGGTTGTTGTCCCGTTCGCGACGTCCTGTCAGCTTATCTAGTTTCCGGTTCAGCGTCCTGTATTTCTGTTGTAGTTCATGTTCGACCTCAGTCCTTATGCGCTCGAAGCATTCCATTAACGTATCGGTAGGTAATTGCTCCGCCAACCTTAAATGGATGGATAGAATTTCGGCATTTATTCCATCTTTCTTGGCGTACTGGTTTTTCAACTCATATCTTAGGAAGTCTCTTTCCGCCTTCCTAATTGTCCTCATGCTTGTACTGGTGTTTGTTTTCATTGTTATTTTTGCAAATTTTGGTGTCACATTCAATTCTATGGATTGTTTGTTAAACCAAATGTTTGCCTTCGTTGTATGCAATTTCAGTAAACGTCGTTTGTAAACTATTAGTAGACCGTTTTCGTTTAAGTTAAAAGCCTGACAAGCATTAACTGTTTTATTTTGTTTTGTTGTTTTTCCGACAGGGTGAATGATTGATGTATATTGGAACGATTTTCCGTCATCCCTTGTCAAATTTGGTTTTGAGACAAACCGGTTTCGGCGTTGTGCCATCATCAGTGTCGATTTTCGTTCTGATCTGTTGTGGTCGTTTGTCTTGTATTTATAGTAGGTAGCAGGTAACGTCAGCATGGGTGTCTGTTTGTGTACGTGTGTGCATGTGTTGTGTGTGTACATTCAGAAACGGGGGTGGTTTGCATCGATCGGTTTTTTTGTGGTTGACTGAGGCAGGTAAAAGTTGGTGATTTTTGTTGTTTGACCTTTTTTGCTTGTTTGTTGTTTTTGATCTTATGCTGTTTTGTGCTTATTTGTCGGTGCGTGTGTGTTTGTTGTACCTGAGTGGTTGCTTTGTTTTTTGTAAACCAATTTTAAAGGTTCGAATATTGTGTCGGAAACAGTGTTTGTCTGTTCGTTTATTATTCTACCGTCGAATGTTTTTTGTTTGTAGATTTCCATGTTTTCGAGTACGTTCAGACGTCTGCCTTTTGCTTGTACATGTAGGACCTTGACTGTTTTTTTGATGTTTCCGGGGGGGCATTTATTCTCCGCCATGTGATTCGCAAAGTTGGACTCTGGTATGATGGTTGGATTCCGTATCTTTTTGTTGTAATCTCTAATGTGTTCTCTGAACCTCGTTCTTACTTGTCGTCCGGTTTGTCCTATGTAACTGTGCTGGCATTCACAAGTAAGCTTGTATACACCATGGCTGCTAAATGGATCTTCTGAGTTAGTTTTGGTTCTTAGCTTCCGTCCTAAATTGTTCGATGTTTTGAACGCTGTGTTGATGTTGTATTTTCTAAGGAAATTTGCTAATTTATATATTGCCCTTCCAGTATATGTCATTGTCGTCCAGGTTTGTGTACTTTCTTCTGCATTGTTTCTTTTTTGTTCTCTAAGGTCTCTCCTGAGTTTATCTACTAGTGCTTTTTTATATCCGTTGTTTGTAGCGATGTTATATATTATTCCAAGCTCTCTTCTATATGCTTCTTGTGTAAGAGGTGTTCTTTCCAATCTTTGTACTAAGTGCCTTAGCGCTGCATTTTTATGTTGTTGTGGGTGGTTCGAGGTATTATGTATTATTGTGTCGGTGGCCGTTGGTTTCCTATATATGTCGTAGTTGAATTTATTTCTAGCTTTATCAATACTTATTGTGAGGTCCAGATAAGTGATTCCTCCGTCTTTTTCGGTTTCCATTGTGAATTTTATGTTCCCGTGCTGCTTGTTGAGGTACTCCAGTACTTGCTCTTCGTTGTTGGTAGTTAAAACGCATATGATATCATCCACATACCTTGCGTGAAATAACACTCCTAATTTGGAATTTAATTCCTGTATATACTCTTTTTCCAGGTTTTGCATAAACGCTTCCATAAGAATAGCCGATGTTGGGTTTCCCATTGCAAGTCCGTTTGTTTGTCTGTATATTTTATTGTTGAATTGAAAATAGTTTTGACGTAGTGTGGTTCTTACCGTGTTCGTGATTTGCGTACTTTTTACTTTATCTTTTGTTTTACGTAGTATTATAGAGTTTATTATGTTCAATGTCTCTGCTAGTGGTATTGATGTGTATAGATCTTTTATGTCGAAAGATACCAATTTGCTGTCTTTTGTCACTTCAACGGTCCTAAGTTTGTTTATTAGTTCAGATGTATTGGTTATGGTGTGTTCGTTGCTAAGTTCCAGTGTGTCCTTCAATACTGTTTTTAAATATTTAGATAGCTTATAGCATGGTGCCGATTTAAAATTAATGATTGGTCTCATTGGATTGTCTGGCTTGTGGATTTTTGGTAGCGCAATCAGTGGTGGAGTTGACGGGTTCATTTGGACTAATCTATATGCCGAGTTTGTATCTATTATATTTGTTGCAGTTTTTATAGCCACTTTGATTTCTTTCTGGTATTCATCCGTGGGGTTCACTCTTATTCTACGACATTCCATATCCTCGATGAGTTTTTCGGTTTTTGTTATATACTCATCTTTTTCAATTAGCACAGTTGTGTTGCCTTTGTCCGCCTTCGTTGCGACAATGTTGTTTATCCTGAGCTTATGTTGTAGGTTCTTGACTGTTTTTTGCTCCGTGTTTCTCTTCTGTCCTTCCTTTGCTTTCACTTCCTTGTTTATTATTTCTCTGCACATGTGTCTTGCGTGCTCTTGTTCCTCAATTGGTATGAATGATATTGCGACCTCTGCGTCTACGATCGCCTGTTCCGTTTTTCTTTTTTCGTTTTGGTCTATAATATTGTGTTTCAGTCCCTTTTTAAGAAGTTGTTCTTCCGCCGCGGTGATGGCCACTGTCGTTAGGTTTACGAGCCTGGCATGGAAATGCTGCGGTTGTTGGTTGTTGTCCCGTTCGCGACGTCCTGTCAGCTTATCTAGTTTCCGGTTCAGCGTCCTGTATTTCTGTTGTAGTTCATGTTCGACCTCAGTCCTTATGCGCTCGAAGCATTCCATTAACGTATCGGTAGGTAATTGCTCCGCCAACCTTAAATGGATGGATAGAATTTCGGCATTTATTCCATCTTTCTTAGCGTACTGGTTTTTCAACTCATATCTTAGGAAGTCTCTTTCCGCCTTTCTAATTGTCCTCATGCTTGTACTGGTGTTTGTTTTCATTGTTATCTTTTAATATATAAAACATATATCTGTATATAAAATATCATTAACTTGAACCAAATAAATTCCTAGCTATATCGAATTGCTACTTTAAATAGCCTGAGGGCTTTGCCAAAAACTAAATATGGCCTGTGTCGTTTCACAGAGATCTACAATAAATTTTGGACATTAATGAAGCACAAACAAAACACAACAAATGTGGGCATGGCACAGCCCACTTTTTCAAAGTTATGCAAATCTTGACTAAAGTACACATATATGCAAATATCAATAATTTAGACCAAACACGGTCAGAGTTTTGACTTCATCTTCTTCTTTAAATGGTCATCTAACCGCCTGGGTGATTTTGACCGTCCAACATAGCTCGCCAGTCGTTTCTTCGTTGCGCCAACTGGCGCCAATTGGAAACACCGCGGGATCGCAAATCGGTCTCCACTTGGTCCTTCCATCGGAGTGGTGGTCTCCCTCTTCCTCTGCTTCCACCGGCGGGTGCCGATAAGAATACCTTCTGGGCTGGAGCATCTTCGCTCATTCGCACTACGTGGCCTAGCCAGCGAAGCCGCTGTGTTTTCGCTGAACTATGTCGGCGTCTGCGTAAAGTTCATACAGCTCATCATTAAATCTTCTTCGGTACTCGCCGTCGCCAACGCGTAGAGGTCCACAAATCTTTCGAAGAACCTTTCTCTCGAATACTCCCAGAGCCGCCTCATCAGATGTTGTTAGTGTCCACGCTTCTGCACCATATAGCAGGACCGGTGCGATGAGTGACTTGTAGAGTGTTATTTTCGTTGGTCGAGAGAGGACTTTACTTTTCAATTGCCTACTCAGTCCGAAGTAGCATTTGTTTGCAAGAGTAATTCTTCGTCGGATTTCTAGGCTAACATTATTGTTGGTGTTAATGCTGGTTCCCAGGTAAACGAAATTATTGCTGCCAACAGTGGCTTGGTTGCCAAGGCGCGAATGCGCTGACTCTTTGCATGATGACAGAAGGTACTTCGTTTTGCCCTCGTTCACCACCAATCCCATTTTCTCCGCTTCTTTTTCTAATTTGGAGTAAGCAGAAGTTACGGCGCGGTTGTTAAGGCCAATGATATCTATATCGTCAGCATATGCCAACAGTTGCACGCTTTTATAAAATATTGTTCCAGCGCGGTTAAGTTCTGCAGCTTGTATTATTTTCTCCAGCATTAAATTAAAGAAATCACACGATAGGGGGTCACCCTGTCTGAAACCTCGTTTAGTTTCGAACGGCTCGGAGAGGTACTTCCTAATTCTGACCGAGCTGGCGGTGTTGCTCAAGGTCATTTTGCATAGCCGTATAAGTTTTGCGGGGAAACCAAATTCAGACATAGCGGCATATAGGCAGCTCCTTTTCGTGCTATCGAAAGCGGCTTTAAAATCAACAAAGAGATGATGCGTGTCGATTCTTTTTTCACGGGGTTTTTCCAAGATTTGGCGTATTGTAAAAATCTGGTCGATGGTTGATTTACCAGGTCTGAAGCCACACTGATAAGGTCCAATCAGTCTGTTCACATCAGGCTTCAGTCTTTCGAGTTTTGACTAATTGGAATTATTATATATAGCCTTGGGGCGTGGCACTCCCCACTTTTCCTAAGCCGTGCCCAGCGAACTTGTGAACTTATCGTGAAAGTTTCATAGAGATCGACTATAAACATTGGACATTAATGAAGAACAAACCAAACACAAAAAATGTGAGCGTGGCACAGCCCACTTTTCCAAAATTATGTAAATCTTTACTAAAGGTCATATATATCCAATATCAAACAAGTTCAGAGCTATGAGCAGCTCACGTCCTCACACATCCTTTCTGGATCCGCGGTATAAAAACTTCCTTTTTGAAAGCTCAATAGAATTCAGGGAGAAGAATTCCATGCCGACGAAACAATTGTATGATTCAATTTTAAATACATCATCAAATTCACTTGCAGACAATACCAACAGCTATGGAGGGGATAACGTACTGGATGCTCATGATGAATTTGAAAAATATCTTTTGGAGCCTCCAATAAACCATAATTTGGAGGCGAGGGTTTGGTGGAAGGATCATGAAAAGGCGTATCGAATATTGGGACTACTAGCTAAGAAATATCTAGCGATTCCAGCCACTTCAGCAAGCTCTCAAAGAGTTTTCTCCAGTGCTGGAAATACACCAATACCTCGCTTTGCGTCGTTTCGAAGTTGCGTCGCTGATGAATTAATACCAATTCTCACTGTGCGTCGTTAGATTTTCGAAGTTGCGTTGTTTTGGGTTCGAGATTTTTTTAAAAAACGATCCTGACAGCGTAAGGAGTTGAAAAGTGTCCCAGGCGGTAGCTACAAATATCAATGGCTACAAAGAAATGTATCTTAACTTGAAAAAAAAAGAAGCTGTTCAGACAACTTTGGGCCAATTTTTTATGAAGAAAAGCCGACCTACGCCAACAGCCACTATGGACTCATCCGATAGTGATTAATTTTAGTTTGGTTTCTATAAATTGATTGAATATTTTATTTTGTTTTGTTGTAATTGAATTTGTTTTTTTGTTATGGTTTTTTTGAATGTATGTATGCAATAAAATTTTATATTACTTCCGTTTTTAAATATTTACTTTGTTCCTTTTTTTTTAAGTAGTATTTTCGTAACCCTGGAACCTATCTTCGATCTTTTCATGGGTTTCTATAGAAAATCATAATTCACTTTGCGTCGTGTTTTTTTGGAACGTAACTACGACGCAAAGCGAGGTATTGGTGTATTGTTAAACCCTCAAGAAGCAAATTAAAGCGCTACCTTGTATCAGCTTTAGTGTTTTTACACCAAAATAACCGAAATAATTAAACTAAAATGTGTAATTTTATTATCATAATATAAGAGCAATAAATAATCTAAATTTCATTAGCAAATAAAAACTTATCTTCGTTTTTATTTGAGGTACTTCCGTTAAATACAGGGTGGCTAATGAAAGCCGCTACCAAAAAAAAATTAAATAACTTTTTTTCTGTTTAATGAATCTGGTAAATTTTTTTTTTATTTTGCAGATTGACTTTTACATTTAACAAAAATGGATAACTGGGACACTGAAACAAGAATTTGGATTGTCCGCCGCTATCACGCACTGGAGTCCGTAGTTTCGGTTCAAAGAGAGTATAGGCGCACGTTTGGCGGCAATCCTCCGAGCAGATGGACCATAATAAGACTTGTAAACAATTTTGCCGAGCATGGGACAGTCAACAGAAGACCTTACCATCGAAACCCTTCAGTTCGAACGGAGGAAACAATCGCTGCTGTAGCTGCTGCCATACAAAACAATCCACGTGTTTCGACAAGAAGCTTATCTGCTCAAATGGGTGTAAGCAGACAGTCATTACAGTCAATTATGCACAAAGATTTGGACTTATTCCCATATAAAATTCAAATGGCCAACAAACTGAACGCTGCAGACTTGCCGATTCGCTTGGAATTTTGCCAGAAGATGCTTCAAATGGTGGAAGAGGATGGAAACATGTTGAACTGTCTTTTCATGTCTGACGAGGCCCATTTCGATTTAAACGGCAACATAAACAAACAAAATTGTCGAATATGGAGTGCTTCCAACCCACAGATACTCCATGAGACAGAATTGCATCCACTTCGTGTCACAGTGTGGTGTGCAGTTTCATCACGCTGCATTGTCGGGCCCTACTTCTTCGAAGAAAACGGTCACACCGTTACGGTTACTGGAGACCGTTACTTGAGCATGTTGAGAGAGTTTTTCTATCCAGAATTACGCCGAATGAGAATTTCTTTCAACTCTGTGTGGTTTCAGCAAGATGGTGCAGCTCCTCATATAGCCCAACCTGTTATGACAGAATTGCGACGAAAATTTCCCAATAAGCTGATATCCAGAAACTCCACATTCCGTTGGCCACCCAGGTCGCCTGACCTTACTGCACCCGACTTTTTCTTGTGGGGTTATTGCAAACGGGAAGTCTTCAAAGCAAAACCAACAAACAAAGGCGAGCATACGACGAGAACGTGAAGGCAGTCGTGGAAGAAACAAAAAGAAGCGTGACGTGGCAATTTTCTTTTCTACACAGCGAGTGCGATTGCATCAGCAAATTGACTTTTGCTTTTGCGTTCTGAACCTCAAGTAACGAGTGAACACGAAAACAAAGACAAGCATATGACGAGAAAGCATATGAGCGGAAAGCAAAATTGAAATTCAAAACAAAAAAAAAAAAAAAAACAATCAAGAGGAAAAAAAATTCTTATTAGAAATTGGGACCATTTAATTGGTATAGCGTCATTCCATTGAATTGGAAATTATAACATGCAAAAGCATACAAGTAATGAGATTTTATTTCTTGTAAATAATTCAATTGACAAATTACGAGGCAAGTGATCGGTCCATTCAATTGGTAACAAGTGGGCAATCAATTCAATTTTAAAAACAAGATCTTGTTAGAAAATCTCGTAAGAATTTCGGTGTTAAGCGATCTGGTGGAGATATTCAACCAATTTTTTGTTTTCGATTTAAATAGTCGAAACAATATGACTGAAATCAGACCATTCCTTTGCGATAGCATCGACAAGTCGTTATTGCGAAGTGAGTGGGAGAAATGGCAGAGGTCCTTCACTTTATATCTTCAATCAGAAGATATTAAAGATGCGGTTAGACAAAAAAGCAAACTACTTCATTTAGGTGGACCCCAACTGCAGGAAGTTATTTTCAATATTCCTGGAGCTCTGGTAGAAGCGGAAGCTAAAAACCAAATTGATGTTTTTAAGGTTTTGGTGGAAAAACTCAACAACTACTTTACACCTAAGCGAAATTCGACGTTTGAAAGGCACCTCTGTTCAGGAGCATTGTCCCATTAGAAGGAGACTCCTTCAATAAATTTTTGTTACGGTTGAGACACCAATCCTCCAAATGTTCTTTCGGAGAAACCAAAAGTGAAATCGAAGACATCTCGTTGAAAGATAAAATTATTGACTCTTGGGCTAGGGTAGACTTAAAAAACGTCTCCTTGAAAAGGAACAAAGCCTCAACGAAATTATTGAGGCGTGCCAAATTAATGAGCAAATTCAAAAGCAATCACAAAGTATGAATTCCAAGCAGGGTAGCGAAATAGTCAATAAGGTGTCTTCGAGATTACAAAAGGTTAGAAGAAGTGGAGGTGAATGTTCAAGATGTGGTCAAGTTGAGCATGCAAGCTTTGACATAAATTGCCCAGCAAAGAAATCAAAATGCAACAAATGTGGGTTATTGGGGCACTATGCTCGTAAATGCAAAACAAAAAACTTAAGGCGTAAGCATGAAGAAACGGCGTTAGGTAATTCGAAACAACGAAAATTTCAAGGATCAAGAGTAAGGTGCATTGAACAAACTGAAAACGAGGTGTCGGATAACTCAAGTGCATATGATTGCCTTCAGGTAGAAGCTTCGGCGTCAATGAATGAAGTTATAAAATGTAATATCGGTGGACACGAGGTCACTATGATTATCGACTCTGGATCGCGATTTAATTTGCTAAGTCAACAAGTGTGGGACGAACTAAAATGTAGTAAAGCAGTTATGTGGAGCATTCGGACAGAATCTGTAAATCAATTTAAAGCATACGCCGCCAATCAGCTTTTGAAAGTTCTCTATGTTTTTAAGGCACCAGTGGGGGTAAGAAAGCATTCAGAAAAGATTGGTACTTTCTACGCTCTTAAAGATGGCAAGCAATCTCTTCTTGGTCGAGATACTGCTATCCAGCTTAAAGTGTTGCAATTGGGCCTGGGGGTGAACAGCGTTGAAATGGTGCAACCGTTTCCTAAAATTTCAAATATTAAAATAAAATTGTCCTTAGATCCTTCCGTAAAACCGGTTAAGCAACCAATGCGCCGTATTCCAATAGCTCTTGAAAGAAAGGTTGAGAACAAATTAAATTAGGCACTTGCCAAAGACATAATTGAGCCTGTTACGGGACCATGCTCGTGGATATCGCCAATTGTTGCTGTTTTTAAGGAAGGCGGAGAAATGCGCCTGTGTGTGGGCATGCGTAGAGCTAATCTGGCGGTGTTGCGAGAAAACTATCCACTTCCAACTTTCGATCGTTTCATGACAAAGTAAAAGGAGGCAAAGTTCTTTTCCCGATTAGACCTCAAATGGGCTTATCATCAACTGGAGCTGGAGGAATCAAGTCGTGAAATTAAAACTTGTATAACTCACAAGGGATTGTTCCGCTATAAGCGACTTATGTTTGGCATTAGTTCTCCTCCTGAGATTTTTCAACGCGTTCTGGAGGAGTTATTATCAGCTTGCGAAAATTGTTTAAATTACATTGATGATGTAATCATATATGGCAACACTGAAGAAGAGCACAATTCATCCATTAAAAAAGTAATTGAAATATGCAAGAACAATAATATTTTACTTAATCACGACAAATGCGTCTGGGGTGTTAATAAGCTTAAGTTTCTGGGTCACATCTTATCAGATGCTGGCATATTTCCCGATCCTGACGAAATATAAACAATTTTAGACTTTCGTGCCCCACAGACAAAGGAAGAAACTAGGAGTTTTCTCGGCCTGGTTACATACGTAGGGAAATTTATCCCAGATGTGGCCGATGTCACAGAACCGCTGAGAATCTTGCTAAAACTGAATTCTAAATTTTAGTGGGGTGCTCCACAACAAAAAGGGTTTGAGAAACTGAAACAGCTATTATCGAACATACCGAGTTTAGCGTATTTCAATCCAGTAAATAGAACTAGGGTAATCGCAGACGCGAGTCCAGTGGCTCCTGGTGCCGTTCTTATTCAGTTTGACTGTAACAATGAAGTACACATAATCTCGTTCGCCAGTAAAAGCCTATCGGACGTCGAGAAAAGGTATTCCCAAACCGAAAAAGAAAGTTTGGCATTGGTTTGGGCTGTACAGAAATTTTATTATTATTTAACAGGGTTGGAATTTGAACTGGTCACAGACCATAAGCCTCTTGAAGCTATATTTAAGCCAACGTCAAAGCCGCCAGCTAGGATAGAACGGTGGCTTCTAAGACTTCAATCATATACATAAATTTAAAGTTATTTATCGGCCGGCAAAAGAAAATATTGCTGACTCAATTTCGAGATTGTGTAAGTCAACTTCGTCACAAATCGCTTAGCTAATCAGCTTCAGTTAAGAAAATTTAAAACATCGTTGTCCGTTTCTGGTATAGGCCAAAATGGATTTGTTGCAGATCATATCGTTGATCTTGAACTACATTCACGTATCAGTAATTACTCTACCAAATTATCAGCAGTCGTCGCACCTACCATCACCGATGTACAACCAAGTCGTTCTTTGAAATCCGTTGACTGGAAGATTCCAGCTAACATTAATTTAGCAGATCCACTATTTTTCGAACCGCAGCGCATAGATATGCTTATTGGAGCCAGTTTATTTTTCGACCTGTTATGCGTCGGGCAAATCCGTTTGGCTGAAGATTTACCTGTATTGCAAAAAACAAAATTAGGATGGGTTGTGTCTGGAAGCAGTACAAGAAGGTCATCAAAACTTTCATGTTTAAAAGCTGTTGGCATCTCAGGTGAGGTTGAAACAAATATAGAACTTGATGATTTCGTAAAACGTTTTTGGGAAATAGAGGAACGTATAAATTCAGCGGCTCAAATGACTGTGGAAGAAGAAAGGTGGGAAAATCACTTTCCTAAACCTACACTCGCTCGGAATCTGGCGCTTATTCGGTACATCTACCTAAAAAGATGTCGGCAGAAGAATTAGGAGAATCGTATCAAAAGGCCGTAAATAGATTTAAATCACTTGAGCGTAAGCTTCAGCGTAATCCTGAACTCAAGCAACAGTACTCTGCCTTTATTAATGAAAATATCGCTCTTGGACATATGTCAGCGGTTGACGTTCTACCAGCCCAGGTACGTGCACATTTTTTACCACATCACTGCGTTCATAAAGCAGATAGCACAACAACAAAGCTACGCGTTGTATTTGACGGTTCTGCGCCAACCAGCAATGGACGCTCACTAAATTCAATTTTGATGGCAGGGCCTACAATACAGCCCACCTTATTCGATACGCTATTGAACTTTCGATCATTTAAAATCGCTCTAACTGCCGACATATGCAAAATGTATCGTTGCGTTAAAATGTCTGATCCTGATAATTATCTGCAGTGTATAGTCTGGAGGGATAGTTCTACTGAACACCTTCGTATTTACAAACTTGACACTGTAACTTATGGTACAAAACCTGCATCGTTTTTAGCAATTCGAGCAATGCAACAACTTTGCATTGATGAAGGGCAAGCCTATCCAATTGGGGCAAAAACCACTACTAATTCTTTTTATGTAGATGATATGATTACAGGTGCAGATTCCTTGGACGAAGCTCGTGATATTTTATACCAAACCAGGGAGTTACTTTCTCTGGGAAATTTTGAGTTGCGGAAATGGTGTTCAAATGACAAGCTTTTGTTGTTGGATATAGCCGATGCAGAAAAGCAAGGTTTTTTAGCCTTTCATGATGGCACCGCCGTAACGAAAACACTTGGATTAATTTGGGAGCCTAACTTAGACACGTTTATATTTTCATTCTCGCCTTTTACAGCACCAGAAAATTTAACAAAGCGCACTATTTTATCCACTATTGCCAGATTATACGATCCACTTGGGTTAATTGGGCCTGTGGTTGCGAAAGCCAAAATATTTCTACAACAACTTTGGAGGGAAAATTTGCATTGGGATGAAAGCCCACCTCAATCCATTCAGGCAGCGTGGCTAGACATCTGTAACCAGTATAAACTCGTTCCTTGTTTCGCATTTGATCGATGTGTACAAATTGCTGATGCAGATATACAAATCCATGGATTTTGCGACGCAAGCTTGGCAGCATATGGCGCTTGTAGATACATTCGGGCAGAAAAATAGGGAATCGTTTACACAAATCTACTTTGCTCTAAATCGCGTGTAGCTCCACTTAAAACACTCACAGTGCCAAATCTTGAGTTACCGGCCGCCTCACTATTAAACAAGGTGACTAATCTTCGCATTTTTAATGGTGAGGTATTTTGTTGGTCAGACTCGACTATTGTATTATCATGGCTGCGTAACAAGCCAGCTAAGTTTAATATATTTGTTGCCAACCGTATCAATAGTATACAAACAATGGCGCAGAACACGACTTGGCGGTATGTGCCATCTGAAATGAATCCAGATGACACTTTATCTAAGGGAGCCAGCCCAAAGGAATTATTAAATAAACCAATGTGGAAGCATGGACCATCCTTCCTCGCAAATTACCAATACAAATGGCCAGTATCTCCTGCCCTGCCAACGGTACTACCTGAGAAGAAAAAAGGTGCGTTTGTGCATGTAGCCACACAGGATATGTCGGTAAGGTGTAAATTTATTAATTCTTTTGCCAAATTGCAGAAGGTATATGCTTATGTCTCCCGTTTTTTACAATCCCTTGGTACGAGATGCTCTGGACCACTAAATCCTATAGAACTTCAGCGTGGAACCCATTTATTAATTCGTATAATCCAAAGGTCACACTAGAAAGAGGACTATAATTTGTTAGAAGCTAAACAGCATGTGAAGACTTCATCAGACATTCGATCTTTGAACCCTTTTGTCGACGGAAATGGATTGCTCCGAGTTGGTGGTAGAATTCAGAACTCATCGCTAGACTACTCCGCAAAGCACCCAATAATTTTGCCCAGGAAACATCCGATAACTGATGCAATTATTACATTTTTTCACGAACAGCTGCTTCATGCCGGTCCGTAATCCCTTCTAGCCTCTATTCGCCTTCAATACTGGCCTATAGATGGAAGAAAAACAGTTACTCGTGTCATCAACAAGTGCGTTCGCTGCTTTCATGTTAAGCCCAAGGTAATGGAACATTTGATGGGCAGCTTGCCTTCACAACGAGTTCAATTCAATCGAGCATTTACAACTACGGGTATAGATTTTTGTGGGCCGTTTCTTTACAAGTCCGAAGTCAGAAATCGGCCGCCGATTAAATGTTACGTATGCCTTTTCATCTGTTTTTCAACAAAAGCAGTTCATTTGGAACTGGTAAAGGACTTATCAACTCCTTCGTTTTTAGCCGCACTGAAACGTTTCGTATGTACGCGTGGAAAGCCCCAAACAATATGGTCTGATAATGCCACTAATTTTATTGGAGCAAAGCGTGAACTGAGCGAGCTAAAAGAACTTTTTTTGAATCAACATCACATAAGGTCAGTAAAGGAGCAATGTTTGACCGATGGCATTGAATGGAAATTAATACCCCCACGCTCTCCCATTTTGGTGGCCTTTGGGAGGCCTCTGTCAAACTAAGCAAATATCATTTTTATCGTGTTGCATGTCTCTCAGCTCTGAACTTTGAAGAGCTTCGTACGATTCGATTCGAACTCAAGACCACTTTGCCCTATCTCAGAAAATATTGATGACTTAGAGGTGCTTACGCCTGCGCATTTTCTAATTGGTGCACCTTTTACATCTATCATGGAACCCAATCTAACACAAATTGAAATAAGCCGCCTCAACAGATGGCAGCGTATGTGCTGCATGCAACAGCAATTTTGGAGGAAATGGCAATCCGAATATTTAACTCTCTTGCAACAGCGACAAAAATGGAATTCGTCCGAGATTAACCTAAAGGTTGGTCACATGGTTTTGGTGAAGGAAGAGAATTACCCTCCTCTGAAGTGGCCTCTCGCTAGAGTCATGGAAACGATTCAAGGAAGTGAGGGTGTAGTTCGTGTTGCCGTGCTCAAAACCACAAATGGTGTACGAGTATACAAGCGACCCGTGGCGAAGCTATGCCTTTTACCCATCGACGACAACATTTTGAAAGCCTAAGCCTTTCAACGGGCGGAGGATGTTTAATTACCTACTATACTACTCTACTCATATTATCTACTCCTAATTGTATTACATAGTACTAGCACTGGCTGCACTTGCTTAAGTCCGAACATTTGCACGCACAAGAATTCCGCTATACTTTAAATACATACATACATAAATGCATTTTAATATTTTGTTGCTTCTCCCACTTCTAAGTTGGGAGAAACTGCTTTGGCAAATTGTAATTGCAAAAGCAAAGTAGCTCACTGACTACAACATCAGCTGATAGCACAGCTAATAAGCAATCAACGGCATTTTTCAGCGAAAAGGATAGGCGACCGCTAAATAAGGTGATTTGCACAATATTTGGTTTGTACATACTTATGTATAATAAAATGTATGTATACATATCGAATATTGTAGTAAGGGCGACGTTTTAAATAGCCATGTCGGCAGATTTTTCCTTCTTCTCTGTTTTGGACTGCGAAATTGGCACATCGACTGCGGTAAAATATATTGGCATTTTTTAACATTTTTTAAACATTAGACTTGGTATTGCACAACGGCTGCGCTAACAAACATTGTTCATCATCATTTTGATTGGAGTTTGGTGTCTCGCAACGGCTGCGTTAATAAATATAATCAAAACCTTATAATTGGTAGTTTTTATTTCTTTTGGAATTAGTTGGTGGCGTTTCCGTTTTCAGTGGATTGTTGGTGGTTCCAATAACACAGCGAACTTGGTGGCGTGCATAGGCTGCGCCAATAGACACAGCGCAAATCTTGGCTTATTCATTTAATTTGGACTGGGCGGTTCGCAAGGGCTGCGCCCATAAGCAAACCCGCATTACGCCTCTTTTGAACTGGCTGCTAAAAAAGCTTAGCGGCCACGAAACAGTGGGTGAAGTACGGAAAGAGAGCCAGAAAAGAGTGAGTGCGGAGAATAGGAAAACGGTCCGAAAATTCTATCAAAAAAAACGACGCATTGAGGGGTTTAAGTCCGGAGCGGGCTACTGTAAAAATAAGAATGGAGACCTGGTAACTCATCTTCAGTGAGTACTAAGATTATGGAGATGTCGAACCCGACCCCACAATCGAAGATGATGGAATTGATGCCCCGACAAGGACTAGGTGCAAATAGCAATATCCCGATTGCAAAACAATAACAGGTAAATTGTTGCCTGCTGAGCTGTTCAAGCACGGCGGCGAGTAGCTGGTAAAGCGCAAGCATCAGTTTCTATGCAGAATATAGTCAAATGAATGCATGCCTGAAGATTGAAATCTAAGCGTTCTCTGCCCAATCCCCAAGAAGGGCGATCGTGCAAACCGCGCCAACTATAGGGAATCAACTTTTTGAATATCCCATATAAGATCCTATCAAGCGTATTGTGCGAAAAGCGGAAGCCTGACGTGAACAGACTGATTGGGCATTAGCAGTGTGGCTTCAGACCTGATAAATCCACCATTGAACACATTTTGACAACACGCCAAATCTTGGAAAAACCCGTGAGCAAAGAAATTACACACATCACCTCTTTTTTGGTTTTAAAGCCGCTTGCGATAGCACTGGAAGGAGCTGATGTCTGAATTTGGTCTCCCCGAAAAAATTATATGGCTGTACAAAATGAAAATGAACCGCTAAACCAGCCCAGTTAGAATTGGGAAGAACCTATCCTCTCCGTTTTCAACTAAACGTGGTTTCAGACATTGGAATCATTGCCCTTGGTGGTAGACGAGGGCAAAACTATACACATGTTGTCATCACGCAAAGAGTCAACACATTTGCGTCTTAGCAACCACGCCACTGTTTGCAGCCATAATTTCGAAATGGTAAAGGACTTAGTTTACCTGGCAACTAACATAACCACCAACAATAATGTTAGCCTAGAAATCCAACGAAGAATCACTCTTGAAAACCAGTGCTGCTTCAGACTGAGTAGGCAATGGAGAAGCAAGGTCTCGAAGAACGAAAGTAACACTATAAGTCAGTTATCGTACCCGTCCTGGTATATGGTGCAGAAGCTTGGTCACTGACAACATCTGATGAAGTGAGTCTGGGAGTATACGATAGAAAGGTTCTTCGAAAGATTTATGGACCCTTACGCCTTGGCGAAGGCGAGTACCGAAGAAGGCTTATTCACGAGCTGTATGACCTATATTCAGACACCGACATAGTCCAAGGAATGAAAACCCAGCGGCTTCGAAGGCTAGGCCATGTTGTGCGAATGAATGGAGATGCTCCATGTGCTAGTCTTTCAAGACTATAAAACCGGTTGCAAGGTATGCGTACACATAGTAATAAAATAACAGACCGAAATAATACCGTAATTTTAGAGGTCTGAAATTGCTGAGCTAAAACTCTACTCCTTTATCTCTCACGTCTTTAAAAATCCGAATTCATACGGTCTGAAAATACTAGTGTGTGCAAGCTTATTAATTTAATCAGAGCACACAATGGAGGAAAAATAAATAATGCCGAGAATTTGTGTGCACATTTTTAATAAAAGTTTAGCCCATTATCTAATAAAAAACATGCAAGCACAAATTTCAAGCTTTGTACAAAACCTAGGAAAATTTAACTAAGTTTCATCAAAACTCCACAATCTTCAATCAGAATTTTTATAAAAAATGTGGATATGAAGTTTTATGACTTCTCTCTCTCTATGGCGCGATATACAACAGGTATATCATCATAAACCTCCTAAGAGATTTTTGCGCCAAGCTTCTCTTCCAATTTGTGGTGTGCCGATTTGAATTTTCCCTACAAATTGGTGGGACCTACAGTTTTTTGCCGACTCCGAACGGCATCTACAAAGGAGACGAATTTTTGCTGAGAAGCCTGTCATGGCAGAAATACACTCGGAGAGTTTGCCAAACCACTGCCGAGGGGCGACCCCGTTTTGAAAAACTTTTCTCAATTCACTTTTGATGTTACCTATACCAGGGCTCGAACCATGGACCTTCGGTGTGGTAGGCCGGCAACACTACCTTCACACCACAGCGGCCGCCAAGTTTTATGACTTATTAAATTTTAAATTGAAGTTGGCAAAAAATAGTGATAATTATGGGAATTTATTGATAAATTTATGGTGGGAGTTTTGTTATGCTAAAGGCGCAAAATTTATGAAATTTCAACATTTTCTCTATTGCTTTGTATTAGAAAATTCGTAGGTCAACATTAAAAACTAATTATTTTGAAATAACTAACGCAGTCTTTTTTCATTTTTGCTAACACAACACTAAAAATCCCTTACGCAAAAACAGTACTTTTTGCTTTTGTGTAATAAACTTGCAAATTTCGCAAATGACTTAGTGGCGGAGCTACGACGTATTCATTCCGACGAACATTCCTTTGAAATATTTTTCGGAACTTGTGAAAAAGATGCAAGCGACATGGATATTGAAATCAAAAAGAACCGGAATCTAGTCAGAACCTGTAAGCATGTACTTTAGATGTTTGTTTGAAGATTCCTGTTTTTATCTATTTATTGATCATATAATAATGGAAATAGGTACTCGATTCAACAAATGACAGTGAAGGGAATGGCACAGATTTGTTTAGGGCTGCTGAATTTCATATAACACTTGTTCAAAGGCAAAATATAGTGACTGAAACCAATTTATGGAGAATGTTCTTAAAGCATCATAATCTCCTACCAAAAACTGCACTTCAGAACTGCGACAAAACGTCATTTCCTAACTTATGCAAATTACTAAACATTTTTGCAACTCTCCCCATTTCCACTTCAACAGCAGTACGCACCTTTTCAACTCTTCTTCTTCTTTAAATAGTGCTAAACCGTTTTAACGATTTTGGCCGTCCAACATAGCTCGCCAGTCGTTTCTTCTTTCGGCCAACTTGCACCAATTGGAAACACCACGTGATAGCAAATCGGTAGCCACTTGGCCCTTCCATCAGAGTGGTGGTCTCCCTCTGCTTCTGCTACCACCGGCCGGTGCCGATAAGATTACCTTCTGGGCTGCAGCAACGAAGCCGCTGTGTTTTAATTTGTTAGACTATGTCGGTGTCTGCATATATCTCTTGCAGCTCGTCACTAAATCCGTAAATATTTCGAAGAACCTGTCCCTCGAATATTCCCAGAGCCGCCTCATCAGATGTTGTCAGTGTCCAAGCTTCTGCACCATAAACCAGGAAGGATACGATAAGTGACTTATAGATTTTTATTTTCGTTCTTCGATGGAGAACTTTACTTCTCAATTGCCTACTCAGTCCAAGATACCACTTGTTTGCTAAAGCGATTTCTCGTTGGATTTCTAAGCTGACATTAGTGTTGGTGTTAATGTTGGTGTTGTACGTAACTCTACCGGGCAAGCAAATAAACTATTGATATGTACATTACGCTTTACATTTTTCGAATATCTTATCTTATTAATCCCTTCTCTTTATACAGTTAAGGAGAGGTTAAGTGGTTTAACATGTTGGCGGTACATAAAGATGTGCCATTACAACACAGGAAGTAATTGACAAAAATGTGTGTTGAGCAAAGAGATTAAACTCGCTTTTTAAGTAATAATATTTTATTGACTTTGACATACAAATATGTACACGTAGATATAAAAACCTGTAGTAAACTGAAGTATAAAACATAGAAGAAATTATACATTGTAAACTTTCACAAAAAAACTGGATTGCACACTAATTAATTAAAAAAATACAGTAACTTAATTTTTTAAATTTTAATAAATCACGAATACCCCATGAAATAACGAGTAGGCAAGAAATATGTGAAGGTAAGAACGGCATATGCACATACAAACAAATGGGCACAGGTGACGCCGCTAGACATTGTGTGTCTCAAATTTCAGTTATCGGTGACAATTTTTTCATTGGCTAGAATTTCGTCTGCCTGAGCTACTGCAACGTTTCCACTATCATAAGCAGCAACAACCCAGTATTCGGACAACAGTCGTTCAGTTTACAACGCCGTCCTACATTTGAATTTTCTGTTCAACTAATATTCTGAGTTTCTTAATATTCATTTATTTTAATAAAATATAAAACAAGTATTCATGAAACGAGCTCAAGGCCAAGAATAATGATTTTTCACTTTTTGAATTTTTATGAAAATTATTATTGTTTTATTTTTATTTTTTAGTAATCATTTTTAATTAATTATTAAAAGTTTTTAATTGAATAGAGTAGGAAAAATATTTAGAGACAACCGCCATAGCTTTTCTTATATATCCATTTCGGAAGCTGCTAAGCTTCTTCATCAGAGAAATTTTGGCACGCATTGCTAACCACTAAGCTAACAATACGCTGGTTTTGATGTCATGTAAACTCCTAGTTCTATTCTTTACCATATGCATGAACCACTTCCGCCTTTTGACAGTTAGTAGTGTGATCATGATGGATTTTTTGACAGATCTATTTTATCAGCAGAACTGCCTTACCGTGTGCTCTCGGTTTTGAGAGATCTATAAGAAAAGCTTTGGCGGTTGCCTCTAAACATTTTTCCTACTCTATTCAATCAAAAACTTTCAATAATTAATTAAAAATGATTATTAAAAAGTAAAAAAAAACAATAATAATTTTCATAAAAATTCAAAAAGTGAAAAATTATTATTCTTGGCCTTGAGCTCGTTTCATGAATACTTGAAAATGTACAGGCCGGAAATCAACAAAAATTGTTGGTATAAAAAAGCAATAAAATATAAAACTTTCTTGTAAATAATAGTTTTAATAACTAGTTCAACCATAATCGTTTTGGGAATTTCGTGCTTGAAATAGTACATTGGGGTTGCAGATCATGTACGTACGTGTATGTCAACAAAATCACCCCTTTTTTTGCAACATCGTAATGCAACAGCGGCGCAAAAGCAACAACAGGTAAGCAATGCTAAAATGAAACCGCGAAGAAAAGTGAAAACGAAACGATCATTTGCCAAAGCAATTGTGTAGGTAAGTAACATTTCTCTTTGGAATAATCAAACTACAAGCATATGACGAGAAAGCATATGAGCGGAAAGCAAAATTGAAATTCAAAACAAAAAAAAAAAAACAATCAAGAGGAAAAAAAATTCTTATTAGAAATTGGGACCATTTAATTAGTATAGCGTCATTCCATTGAATTGGAAATTATAACATGCAAAAGCATACAAGTAATGAGATTTTATTTCTTGTAAATAATTCAATTGACAAATTACGAGGCAAGTGATCGGTCCATTCAATTGGTAACAAGTGGCCAATCAATTCAATTTGAAAAACAAGATCTTGTTAGAAAATCACGTAAGAATTTCGGTGTTAAGCGATCTGGTGGAGATATTCAACCAATTTTTTGTTTTCGATTTAAATAGTCGAAACAATATGACTGAGATCAGACCATTCCTTTGCGATAGCATCGACAAGTCGTTATTGCGAAGTGAGTGGGAGAAATGGCAGAGGTCCTTCACTTTATATCTTCAATCAGAAGATATTAAAGATGCGGTTAGACAAAAAAGCAAACTACTTCATTTAGGTGGACCCCAACTGCAGGAAGTTATTTTCAATATTCCTGGAGCTCTGGTAGAAGCGGAAGCTAAAAACCAAATTGAGGTTTTTAAGGTTTTGGTGGAAAAACTCAACAACTACTTTACACCTAAGCGAAATTCGACGTTTGAAAGGCACCTCTGTTCAGGAGCATTGTCCCATTAGAAGGAGACTCCTTCAATAAATTTTTGTTACGGTTGAGACACCAATCCTCCAAATGTTCTTTCGGAGAAACCAAAAGTGAAATCGAAGACATCTCGTTGATAAAATTATTGACTCTTGGGCTAGGGTAGACTTAAAAAAACGTCTCCTTGAAAAGGAACAAAGCCTCAACGAAATTATTGAGGCGTGCCAAATTAATGAGCAAATTCAAAAGCAATCACAAAGTATGAATTCCAAGCAGGGTAGCGAAATAGTCAATAAGGTGTCTTCGAGATTACAAAAGGTTAGAAGAAGTGGAGGTGAATGTTCAAGATGTGGTCAAGTTGAGCATGCAAGCTTTGACATAAATTGCCCAGCAAAGAAATCAAAATGCAACAAATGTGGGTTATTGGGGCACTATGCTCGTAAATGCAAAACAAAAAACTTAAGGCGTAAGCATGAAGAAACGGCGTTAGGTAATTCAAAACAACGAAAATTTCAAGGATCAAGAGTAAGGTGCATTGAACAAACTGAAAACGAGGTGTCGGATAACTCAAGTGAATATGATTGCCTTCAGGTAGAAGCTTCGGCGTCAATGAATGAAGTTATAAAATGTAATATCGGTGGACACGAGGTCACTATGATTATCGACTCTGGATCGCGATTTAATTTGCTAAGTCAACAAGTGTGGGACGAACTAAAATGTAGTAAAGCAGTTATGTGGAGCATTCGGACAGAATCTGTAAATCAATTTAAAGCATACGCCGCCAATCAGCTTTTGAAAGTTCTCTATGTTTTTAAGGCACCAGTGGGGGTAAGAAAGCATTCAGAAAAGATTGGTACTTTCTACGCTCTTAAAGATGGCAAGCAATCTCTTCTTGGTCGAGATACTGCTATCCAGCTTAAAGTGTTGCAATTGGGCCTGGGGGTGAACAGCGTTGAAATGGTGCAACCGTTTCCTAAAATTTCAAATATTAAAATAAAATTGTCCTTAGATCCTTCCGTAAAACCGGTTAAGCAACCAATGCGCCGTATTCCAATAGCTCTTGAAAGAAAGGTTGAGAACAAATTAAATTAGGCACTTGCCAAAGACATAATTGAGCCTGTTACGGGACCATGCTCGTGGATATCGCCAATTGTTGCTGTTTTTAAGGAAGGCGGAGAAATGCGCCTGTGTGTGGGCATGCGTAGAGCTAATCTGGCGGTGTTGCGAGAAAACTATCCACTTCCAACTTTCGATCGTTTCATGACAAAGTAAAAGGAGGCAAAGTTCTTTTCCCGATTAGACCTCAAATGGGCTTATCATCAACTGGAGCTGGAGGAATCAAGTCGTGAAATTAAAACTTGTATAACTCACAAGGGATTGTTCCGCTATAAGCGACTTATGTTTGGCATTAGTTCTCCTCCTGAGATTTTTCAACGCGTTCTGGAGGAGTTATTATCAGCTTGCGAAAATTGTTTAAATTACATTGATGATGTAATCATATATGGCAACACTGAAGAAGAGCACAATTCATCCATTAAAAAAGTAATTGAAATATGCAAGAACAATAATATTTTACTTAATCACGACAAATGCGTCTGGGGTGTTAATAAGCTTAAGTTTCTGGGTCACATCTTATCAGATGCTGGCATATTTCCCGATCCTGACAAAATATAAACAATTTTAGACTTTCGTGCCCCACAGACAAAGGAAGAAACTAGGAGTTTTCTCGGCCTGGTTACATACGTAGGGAAATTTATCCCAGATGTGGCCGATGTCACAGAACCGCTGAGAATCTTGCTAAAACTGAACTCTAAATTTTAGTGGGGTGCTCCACAACAAAAAGGGTTTGAGAAACTGAAACAGCTATTATCGAACATACCGAGTTTAGCGTATTTCAATCCAGTAAATAGAACTAGGGTAATAGCAGACGCGAGTCCAGTGGCTCCTGGTGCCGTTCTTATTCAGTTTGACTGTAACAATGAAGTACACATAATCTCGTTCGCCAGTAAAAGCCTATCGGACGTCGAGAAAAGGTATTCCCAAACCGAAAAAGAAAGTTTGGCGTTGGTTTGGGCTGTACAGAAATTTTATTATTATTTAACAGGGTTGGAATTTGAACTGGTCACAGACCATAATCCTCTTGAAGCTATATTTAAGCCAACGTCAAAGCCGCCAGCTAGGATAGAACGGTGGCTTCTAAGACTTCAATCATATACATAAATTTAAAGTTATTTATCGGCCGGCAAAAGAAAATATTGCTGACTCAATTTCGAGATTGTGTAAGTCAACTTCGTCACAAATCGCTTAGCTAATCAGCTTCAGTTAAGAAAATTTAAAACATCGTTGTCCGTTTCTGGTATAGGCCAAAATGGATTTGTTGCAGATCATATCGTTGATCTTGAACTACATTCACGTATCAGTAATTACTCTACCAAATTATCAGCTGTCGTCGCACCTACCATCACCGATGTACAACCAAGTCGTTCTTTGAAATCCGTTGACTGGAAGATTCCAGCTAACATTAATTTAGCAGATCCACTATTTTTCGAACCGCAGCGCATAGATATGCTTATTGGAGCCAGTTTATTTTTCGACCTGTTATGCGTCGGGCAAATCCGTTTGGCTGAAGATTTACCTGTATTGCAAAAAACAAAATTAGGATGGGTTGTGTCTGGAAGCAGTACAAGAAGGTCATCAAAACTTTCATGTTTAAAAGCTGTTGGCATCTCAGGTGAGGTTGAAACAAATATAGAACTTGATGATTTCGTAAAACGTTTTTGGGAAATAGAGGAACGTATAAATTCAGCGGCTCAAATGACTGTGGGAAGAAGAAAGGTGGGAAAATCACTTTCCTAAAACCTACACTCGCTCGGAATCTGGCGCTTATTCGGTACATCTACCTAAAAAGATGTCGGCAGAAGAATTAGGAGAATCGTATCAAAAGGCCGTAAATAGATTTAAATCACTTGAGCGTAAGCTTCAGCGTAATCCTGAACTCAAGCAACAGTACTCTGCCTTTATTAATGAAAATATCGCTCTTGGACATATGTCAGCGGTTGACGTTCTACCAGCCCAGGTACGTGCACATTTTTTACCACATCACTGCGTTCATAAAGCAGATAGCACAACAACAAAGCTACGCGTTGTATTTGACGGTTCTGCGCCAACCAGCAATGGACGCTCACTAAATTCAATTTTGATGGCAGGGCCTACAATACAGCCCACCTTATTCGATACGCTATTGAACTTTCGATCATTTAAAATCGCTCTAACTGCCGACATATGCAAAATGTATCGTTGCGTTAAAATGTCTGATCCTGATAATTATCTGCAGTGTATAGTCTGGAGGGATAGTCCTACTGAACACCTTCGTATTTACAAACTTGACACTGTAACTTATGGTACAAAACCTGCATCGTTTTTAGCAATTCGAGCAATGCAACAACTTTGCATTGATGAAGGGCAAGCCTATCCAATTGGGGCAAAAACCACTACTAATTCTTTTTATGTAGATGATATGATTACAGGTGCAGATTCCTTGGACGAAGCTCGTGATATTTTATACCAAACCAGGGAGTTACTTTCTCTGGGAAATTTTGAGTTGCGGAAATGGTGTTCAAATGACAAGCTTTTGTTGTTGGATATAGCCGATGCAGAAAAGCAAGGTTTTTTAGCCTTTCATGATGGCACCGCCGTAACGAAAACACTTGGATTAATTTGGGAGCCTAACTTAGACACGTTTATATTTTCATTCTCGCCTTTTACAGCACCAGAAAATTTAACAAAGCGCACTATTTTATCCACTATTGCCAGATTATACGATCCACTTGGGTTAATTGGGCCTGTGGTTGCGAAAGCCAAAATATTTCTACAACAACTTTGGAGGGAAAATTTGCATTGGGATGAAAGCCCACCTCAATCCATTCAGGCAGCGTGGCTAGACATCTGTAACCAGTATAAACTCGTTCCTCGTTTCGCATTTGATCGATGTGTACAAATTGCTGATGCAGATATACAAATCCATGGATTTTGCGACGCAAGCTTGGCAGCATATGGCGCTTGTAGATACATTCGGGCAGAAAAATAGGGAATCGTTTACACAAATCTACTTTGCTCTAAATCGCGTGTATCTCCACTTAAAACACTCACAGTGCCAAATCTTGAGTTACCGGCCGCCTCACTATTAAACAAGGTGACTAATCTTCGCATTTTTAATGGTGAGGTATTTTGTTGGTCAGACTCGACTATTGTATTATCATGGCTGCGTAACAAGCCAGCTAAGTTTAATATATTTGTTGCCAACCGTATCAATAGTATACAAACAATGGCGCAGAACTCGACTTGGCGGTATGTGCCATCTGAAATGAATCCAGATGACATTTTATCTAAGGGAGCCAGCCCAAAGGAATTATTAAATAAACCAATGTGGAAGCATGGACCATCCTTCCTCGCAAATTACCAATACAAATGGCCAGTATCTCCTGCCCTGCCAACGGTACTACCTGAGAAGAAAAAAGGTGCGTTTGTGCATGTAGCCACACAGGATATGTCGGTAAGGTGTAAATTTATTAATTCTTTTGCCAAATTGCAGAAGGTATATGCTTATGTCTCCCGTTTTTTACAATCCCTTGGTACGAGATGCTCTGGACCACTAAATCCTATAGAACTTCAGCGTGGAACCCATTTATTAATTCGTATAATCCAAAGGTCACACTAGAAAGAGGACTATAATTTGTTAGAAGCTAAACAGCATGTGAAGACTTCATCAGACATTCGATCTTTGAACCCTTTTGTCGACGGAAATGGATTGCTCCGAGTTGGTGGTAGAATTCAGAACTCATCGCTAGACTACTCCGCAAAGCACCCAATAATTTTGCCCAGGAAACATCCGATAACTGATGCAATTATTACATTTTTTCACGAACAGCTGCTTCATGCCGGTCCGTAATCCCTTCTAGCCTCTATTCGCCTTCAATACTGGCCTATAGATGGAAGAAAAACAGTTACTCGTGTCATCAACAAGTGCGTTCGCTGCTTTCATGTTAAGCCCAAGGTAATGGAACATTTGATGGGCAGCTTGCCTTCACAACGAGTTCAATTCAATCGAGCATTTACAACTACGGGTATAGATTTTTGTGGGCCGTTTCTTTACAAGTCCGAAGTCAGAAATCGGCCGCCGATTAAATGTTACGTATGCCTTTTCATCTGTTTTTCAACAAAAGCAGTTCATTTGGAACTGGTAAAGGACTAATCAACTCCTTCGTTTTTAGCCGCACTGAAACGTTTCGTATGTACGCGTGGAAAGCCCCAAACAATATGGTCTGATAATGCCACTAATTTTATTGGAGCAAAGCGTGAACTGAGCGAGCTAAAAGAACTTTTTTTGAATCAACATCACATAAGGTCAGTAAAGGAGCAATGTTTGACCGATGGCATTGAATGGAAATTAATACCCCCACGCTCTCCCCATTTTGGTGGCCTTTGGGAGGCCTCTGTCAAACTAAGCAAATATCATTTTTATCGTGTTGCATGTCTCTCAGCTCTGAACTTTGAAGAGCTTCGTACGATTCGATTCGAACTCAAGACCACTTTGCCCTATCTCAGAAAATATTGATGACTTAGAGGTGATTACGCCTGCGCATTTTCTAATTGGTGCACCTTTTACATCTATCATGGAACCCAATCTAACACAAATTGAAATAAGCCGCCTCAACAGATGGCAGCGTATGTGCTGCATGCAACAGCAATTTTGGAGGAAATGGCAATCCGAATATTTAACTCTCTTGCAACAGCGACAAAAATGGAATTCGTCCGAGATTAACCTAAAGGTTGGCCACATGGTTTTGGTGAAGGAAGAGAATTACCCTCCTCTGAAGTGGCCTCTCGCTAGAGTCATGGAAACAATTCAAGGAAGTGAGGGTGTAGTTCGTGTTGCCGTGCTCAAAACCACAAATGGTGTACGAGTATACAAGCGACCCGTGGCGAAGCTATGCCTTTTCCCCATCGACGACAAGATTTTGAAAGCCTAAGCCTTTCAACGGGCGGAGGATGTTTAATTACCTACTATACTACTCTACTCATATTATCTACTCCTAATTGTATTACATAGTACTAGCACTGGCTGCACTTGCTTAAGTCCGAACATTTGCACGCACAAGAATTCCGCTATACTTTAAATACATACATACATAAATGCATTTTAATATTTTGTTGCTTCTCCCACTTCTAAGTTGGGAGAAACTGCTTTGGCAAATTGTAATTGCAAAAGCAAAGTAGCTCACTGACTACAACATCAGCTGATAGCACAGCTAATAAGCAATCAACGGCATTTTTCAGCGAAAAGGATAGGCGACCGCTAAATAAGGTGATTTGCACAATATTTGGTTTGTACATACTTATGTATAATAAAATGTATGTATACATATCGAATATTGTAGTAAGGGCGACGTTTTAAATAGCCATGTCGGCAGATTTTTCCTTCTTCTCTGTTTTGGACTGCGAAATTGGCACATCGACTGTGGTAAAATATATTGGCATTTTTTAACATTTTTTAAACATTAGAGTTGGTATTGCACAACGGCTGCGCTAACAAACATTGTTCATCATCATTTTGATTGGAGTTTGGTGTCTCGCAACGGCTGCGTTAATAAATATAATCAAAACCTTATAATTGGTAGTTTTTATTTCTTTTGGAATTAGTTGGTGGCGTTTCCGTTTTCAGTGGATTGTTGGTGGTTCCAATAACACAGCGAACTTGGTGGCGTGCATAGGCTGCGCCAATAGACACAGCGCAAATCTTGGCTTATTCATTTAATGTGGACTGGGCGGTTCGCAAGGGCTGCGCCCATAAGCAAACCCGCATTACGCCTCTTTTGAACTGGCTGCTAAAAAAGCTTAGCGGCCACGAAACAGTGGGTGAAGTACGGAAAGAGAGCCAGAAAAGAGTGAGTGCGGAGAATAGGAAAACGGTCCGAAAATTCTATCAAAAAAAACGACGCATTGAGGGGTTTAAGTCCGGAGCGGGCTACTGTAAAAATAAGAATGGAGACCTGGTAACTCATCTTCAGTGAGTACTAAGATTATGGAGATGTCGAACCCGACCCCACAATCGATGATGATGGAATTGATGCCCCGACAAGGACTAGGTGCAAATAGCAATATCCCGATTGCAAAACAATAACAGGTAAATTGTTGCCTGCTGAGCTGTTCAAGCACGGTAAAGCGCAAGCATCAGTTTCTATGCAGAATATAGTCAAATGAATGCATGCCTGAAGATTGAAATCTAAGCGTTCTCTGCCCAATCCCCAAGAAGGGCGATCGTGCAAACCGCACCAACTATAGGGAATCAACTTTTTGAATATCCCGTATAAGATCCTATCAAGCGTATTGAGCGAAAGGCGGAAGCCTGACGTGAACAGACTGATTGGGCATTAGCAGTGTGGCTTCAGACCTGATAAATCCACCATTGAACAAATTTTGACAACACGCCAAATCTTGGAAAAACCCGCGAGCAAAGAAATTACACACATCACCTCTTTTTTGGTTTTAAAGCCGCTTTCGATAGCACTGGAAGGAGCTGCTTATATGCCACCATGTCTGAATTTGGTCTCCCCGAAAAAATTATATGGCTGTACAAAATGAAAATGAACCGCTAAACCAGCCCAGTTAGAATTGGGAAGAACCTATCCTCTCCGTTTTCAATTAAACGTGGTTTCAGACATTGGAATCATTGCCCTTGGTGGTAGACGAGGGCAAAACTATACACATGTTGTCATCACGCAAAGAGTCAACACATTTGCGTCTTAGCAACCACGCCACTGTTTGCAGCCATAATTTCGAAATGGTAAAGGACTTAGTTTACCTGGCAACTAACATAACCACCAACAATAATGTTAGCCTAGAAATCCAACGAAGAATCACTCTTGAAAACCAGTGCTGCTTCAGACTGAGTAGGCAATGGAGAAGCAAGGTCTCGAAGAACGAAAGTAACACTATAAGTCAGTTATCGTACCCGTCCTGGTATATGGTGCAGAAGCTTGGTCACTGACAACATCTGATGAAGTGAGTCTGGGAGTATACGATAGAAAGGTTCTTCGAAAGATTTATGGACCCTTACGCCTTGGCGAAGGCGAGTACCGAAGAAGGCTTATTTACGAGCTGTATGACCTATATTCAGACACCGACATAGTCCAAGGAATGAAAACCCAGCGGCTTCGAAGGCTAGGCCATGTTGTGCGAATGAATGGAGATGCTCCATGTGCTAGTCTTTCAAGACGATAAAACCGGTTGCAAGGTATGCGTACACATAGTAATAAAATAACAGACCGAAATAATACCGTAATTTTAGAGGTCTGAAATTGCTGAGCTAAAACTCTACTCCTTTATCTCTCACGTCTTTAAAAATCCGAATTCATACGGTCTGAAAATACTAGTGTGTGCAGGCTTATTAATTTAATCAGAGCACACAATGGAGGAAAAATAAATAATGCCGAGAATTTGTGTGCACATTTTTAATAAAAGTTTAGCCCATTATCTAATAAAAAACATGCAAGCACAAATTTCAAGCTTTGTACAAAACCTAGGAAAATTTAACTAAGTTTCATCAAAACTCCACAATCTTCAATCAGAATTTTTATAAAAAATGTGGATATGAAGTTTTATGACTTATTAAATTTTAAATTGAAGTTGGCAAAAAATAGTGATAATTATGGGAATTTATTGATAAATTTATGGTGGGAGTTTTGTTATGCTAAAGGCGCAAAATTTATGAAATTTCAACATTTTCTCTATTGCTTTGTATTAGAAAATTCGTAGGTCAACATTAGAAACTAATTATTTTGAAATAACTAACGCAGTCTTTTTTCATTTTTGCTAACACAACACTAAAAATCCCTTACGCAAAAACAGTACTCTTTGCTTTTGTGTAATAAACTTGCAAATTTCGCAAATGACTTAGTGGCGGAGCTACGACGTATTCATTCCGACGAACATTCCTTTGAAACATTTTTCGGAACTTGTGAAAAAGATGCAAGCGACATGGATATTGAAATCAAAAAGAACCGGTACAATCTAGTCAGAACCTGTAAGCATGTACTTTAGATGTTTGTTTGAAGATTCCTGTTTTTATCTATTTATTGATCATATAATAATGGAAATAGGTACTCGATTCAACAAATGACAGTGAAGAAAATGGCACAGATTTGTTTAGGGCTGCTGAATTTCATATAACACTTGTTCAAAGGCAAAATATAGTGACTGAAACCAATTTATGGAGAATGTTCTTAAAGCAACATAATCTCCCACCAAAAACTGCACTTCAGAACTGCGACAAAACGTCATTTCCTAACTTATGCAAATTACTAAACATTTTTGCAACTCTCCCCATTTCCACTTCAACAGCAGTACGCACCTTTTCAACTCTTCTTCTTCTTTAAATAGTGCTAAACCGTTTTAACGATTTTGGCCGTCCAACATAGCTCGCCAGTCGTTTCTTCTTTCGGCCAACTTGCACCAATTGGAAACACCACGTGATAGCAAATCGGTAGCCACTTGGCCCTTCCATCAGAGTGGTGGTCTCCCTCTGCTTCTGCTACCACCGGCCGGTGCCGATAAGATTACCTTCTGGGCTGCAGCAACGAAGCCGCTGTGTTTTAATTTGTTAGACTATGTCGGTGTCTGCATATATCTCTTGCAGCTCGTCACTAAATCCGTAAATATTTCGAAGAACCTGTCCCTCGAATATTCCCAGAGCCGCCTCATCAGATGTTGTCAGTGTCCAAGCTTCTGCACCATAAACCAGGAAGGATACGATAAGTGACTTATAGATTTTTATTTTCGTTCTTCGATGGAGGACTTTACTTCTCAATTGCCTACTCAGTCCAAGATACCACTTGTTTGCTAAAGCGATTTCTCGTTGGATTTCTAAGCTGACATTAGTGTTGGTGTTAATGTTGGTGTTGTACGTAACTCTACCGGACAAGCAAATAAACTATTGATATGTACATTACGCTTTACATTTTTCGAATATCTTATCTTATTAATCCCTTCTCTTTATACAGTTAAGGAGAGATTAAGTGGTTTAACATGTTGGCGGTACATAAAGATGTGCCATTACAACACAGGAAGTAATTGACAAAAATGTGTGTTGAGCAAAGAGATTAAACTCGCTTTTTAAGTAATAATATTTTATTGACTTTGACATACAAATATGTACACGTAGATATAAAAACCTGTAGTAAACTGAAGTATAAAACATAGAAGAAATTATACATTGTAAACTTTCACAAAAAAACTGGATTGCACACTAATTAATTAAAAAAATACAGTAACTTAATTTTTTAAATTTTAATAAATCACGAATACCCCATGAAATAACGAGTAGGCAAGAAATATGTGAAGGTAAGAACGGCATATGCACATACAAACAAATGGGCACAGGTGACGCCGCTAGACATTGTGTGTCTCAAATTTCAGTTATCGGTGACAATTTTTTCATTGGCTAGAATTTCGTCTGCCTGAGCTACTGCAACGTTTCCACTATCATAAGCAGCAACAACCCAGTATTCGGACAACAGTCGTTCAGTTTTCAACGCCGTCCTACATTTGAATTTTCTGTTCAACTAATATTCTGAGTTTCTTAATATTCATTTATTTTAATAAAATATAAAACAAGTATTCATGAAACGAGCTCAAGGCCAAGAATAATGATTTTTCACTTTTTGAATTTTTATGAAAATTATTATTGTTTTGTTTTTATTTTTTAGTAATCATTTTTAATTAATTATTAAAAGTTTTTAATTGAATAGAGTAGGAAAAATATTTAGAGACAACCGCCATAGCTTTTCTTATATATCCATTTCGGAAGCTGCTAAGCTTCTTCATCAGAGAAATTTTGGCACGCATTGCTAACCACTAAGCTAACAATACGCTGGTTTTGATGTCATGTAAACTCCTAGTTCTATTCTTTACCATATGCATGAACCACTTCCGCCTTTTGACAGTTAGTAGTGTGATCATGATGGATTTTTTGACAGATCTATTTTATCAGCAGAACTGCCTTACCGTGTGCTCTCGGTTTTGAGAGATCTATAAGAAAAGCTTTGGCGGTTGCCTCTAAACATTTTTCCTACTCTATTCAATCAAAAACTTTCAATAATTAATTAAAAATGATTATTAAAAAGTAAAAAAAAACAATAATAATTTTCATAAAAATTCAAAAAGTGAAAAATTATTATTCTTGGCCTTGAGCTCGTTTCATGAATACTTGAAAATGTACAGGCCGCAAATCAACAAAAATTGTTGGTATACAAAAGCAATAAAATATAAAACTTTCTTGTAAATAATAGTTTTAATGACTAGTTCAACCATAATCCTTTTGGGAATTTCGTGCTTGAAATAGTACATTGGGGTTGCAGATCATGTACGTACGTGTATGTCAACAAAATCACCCCTTTTTTTGCAACATCGTAATGCAACAGCGGCGCAAAAGCAACAACAGGTAAGCAATGCTAAAATGAAACCGCGAAGAAAAGTGAAAACGAAACGATCATTTGCCAAAGCAATTGTGTAGGTAAGTAACATTTCTCTTTGGAATAATCAAACTAACCTTTTTCTGAAGAAAAACTTTATAACTGTGGAGATCCGTAAATGAGAACGATATTTAGAATAACTAACATATCTTTATAACTACATAAACACACATAAACATTTGTATGTATTCATTTTCATGTATCATACCGAGCAGGGAGAACTATCGAATGTAGTGAGAGAGTCAGTTGATGGTAGACACTCTAACAGCGAACATACAGAATAAAATCTAATACCGAATTACTATTGTTATTATTTATTGGGTCGGTAGGTTGTTACAATGGCGACGAGGATGGGATAATAATATAGGAAAGGTATAACTAAAAATTAAAATATTATTATTCTTGCATTTTTCGTAGTTGATGCGTGGAAGAAACAAAAAAAAGCGTGACGTGGCAATTTTCTTTTCTACACAGCGAGTGCGATTGCATCAGCAAATTGAATTTTGTTTTTGCGTTGTGAACCTCAAGTAACGAGTGAACCCCAAAAAAACAAAGGCGAGCATACGACGAGAACGTGAAGGCAGTCGTGGAAGAAACAAAAAGAAGCGTGACGTGGCAATTTTCTTTTCTACACAGCGAGTGCGATTGCATCAGCAAATTGACTTTTGCTTTTGCGTTCTGAACCTCAAGTAACGAGTGAACACGAAAACAAAGACAAGCATATGACGAGAAAGCATATGAGCGGAAAGCAAAATTGAAGTTCAAAAAAAAAAAAAAAAAAAAAAAAGCAAGAGGAAAAAAAATTCTTATTAGAAATTGGGACCATTTAATTGGTATAGCGTCATTCCATTGAATTGGAAATTATAACATGCAAAAGCATACAAGTAATGAGATTTTATTTCTTGTAAATAATTCAATTGACAAATTACGAGGCAAGTGATCGGTCCATTCAATTGGTAACAAGTGGGCAATCAATTCAATTTGAAAAACAAGATCTTGTTAGAAAATCACGTAAGAATTTCGGTGTTAAGCGATCTGGTGGAGATATTCAACCAATTTTTTGTTTTCGATTTAAATAGTCGAAACAATATGACTGAAATCAGACCATTCCTTTGCGATAGCATCGACAAGTCGTTATTGCGAAGTGAGTGGGAGAAATGGCAGAGGTCCTTCACTTTATATCTTCAATCAGAAGATATTAAAGATGCGGTTAGACAAAAAAGCAAACTACTTCATTTAGGTGGACCCCAACTGCAGGAAGTTATTTTCAATATTCCTGGAGCTCTGGTAGAAGCGGAAGCTAAAAACCAAATTGATGTTTTTAAGGTTTTGGTGGAAAAACTCAACAACTACTTTACACCTAAGCGAAATTCGACGTTTGAAAGGCACCTTCAGGAGCATTGTCCCATTAGAAGGAGACTCCTTCAATAAATTTTTGTTACGGTTGAGACACCAATCCTCCAAATGTTCTTTCGGAGAAACCAAAAGTGAAATCGAAGACATCTCGTTGAAAGATAAAATTATTGACTCTTGGGCTAGGGTAGACTTAAAAAAACGTCTCCTTGAAAAGGAACAAAGCCTCAACGAAATTATTGAGGCGTGCCAAATTAATGAGCAAATTCAAAAGCAATCACAAAGTATGAATTCCAAGCAGGGTAGCGAAATAGTCAATAAGGTGTCTTCGAGATTACAAAAGGTTAGAAGAAGTGGAGGTGAATGTTCAAGATGTGGTCAAGTTGAGCATGCAAGCTTTGACATAAATTGCCCAGCAAAGAAATCAAAATGCAACAAATGTGGGTTATTGGGGCACTATGCTCGTAAATGCAAAACAAAAAACTTAAGGCGTAAGCATGAAGAAACGGCGTTAGGTAATTCAAAACAACGAAAATTTCAAGGATCAAGAGTAAGGTGCATTGAACAAACTGAAAACGAGGTGTCGGATAACTCAAGTGAATATGATTGCCTTCAGGTAGAAGCTTCGGCGTCAATGAATGAAGTTATAAAATGTAATATCGGTGGACACGAGGTCACTATGATTATCGACTCTGGATCGCGATTTAATTTGCTAAGTCAACAAGTGTGGGACGAACTAAAATGTAGTAAAGCAGTTATGTGGAGCATTCGGACAGAATCTGTAAATCAATTTAAAGCATACGCCGCCAATCAGCTTTTGAAAGTTCTCTATGTTTTTAAGGCACCAGTGGGGGTAAGAAAGCATTCAGAAAAGATTGGTACTTTCTACGCTCTTAAAGATGGCAAGCAATCTCTTCTTGGTCGAGATACTGCTATCCAGCTTAAAGTGTTGCAATTGGGCCTGGGGGTGAACAGCGTTGAAATGGTGCAACCGTTTCCTAAAATTTCAAATATTAAAATAAAATTGTCCTTAGATCCTTCCGTAAAACCGGTTAAGCAACCAATGCGCCGTATTCCAATAGCTCTTGAAAGAAAGGTTGAGAACAAATTAAATTAGGCACTTGCCAAAGACATAATTGAGCCTGTTACGGGACCATGCTCGTGGATATCGCCAATTGTTGCTGTTTTTAAGGAAGGCGGAGAAATGCGCCTGTGTGTGGGCATGCGTAGAGCTAATCTGGCGGTGTTGCGAGAAAACTATCCACTTCCAACTTTCGATCGTTTCATGACAAAGTAAAAGGAGGCAAAGTTCTTTTCCCGATTAGACCTCAAATGGGCTTATCATCAACTGGAGCTGGAGGAATCAAGTCGTGAAATTAAAACTTGTATAACTCACAAGGGATTGTTCCGCTATAAGCGACTTATGTTTGGCATTAGTTCTCCTCCTGAGATTTTTCAACGCGTTCTGGAGGAGTTATTATCAGCTTGCGAAAATTGTTTAAATTACATTGATGATGTAATCATATATGGCAACACTGAAGAAGAGCACAATTCATCCATTAAAAAAGTAATTGAAATATGCAAGAACAATAATATTTTACTTAATCACGACAAATGCGTCTGGGGTGTTAATAAGCTTAAGTTTCTGGGTCACATCTTATCAGATGCTGGCATATTTCCCGATCCTGACAAAATATAAACAATTTTAGACTTTCGTGCCCCACAGACAAAGGAAGAAACTAGGAGTTTTCTCGGCCTGGTTACATACGTAGGGAAATTTATCCCAGATGTGGCCGATGTCACAGAACCGCTGAGAATCTTGCTAAAACTGAATTCTAAATTTTAGTGGGGTGCTCCACAACAAAAAGGGTTTGAGAAACTGAAACAGCTATTATCGAACATACCGAGTTTAGCGTATTTCAATCCAGTAAATAGAACTAGGGTAATAGCAGACGCGAGTCCAGTGGCTCCTGGTGCCGTTCTTATTCAGTTTGACTGTAACAATGAAGTACACATAATCTCGTTCGCCAGTAAAAGCCTATCGGACGTCGAGAAAAGGTATTCCCAAACCGAAAAAGAAAGTTTGGCGTTGGTTTGGGCTGTACAGAAATTTTATTATTATTTAACAGGGTTGGAATTTGAACTGGTCACAGACCATAATCCTCTTGAAGCTATATTTAAGCCAACGTCAAAGCCGCCTGCTAGGATAGAACGGTGGCTTCTAAGACTTCAATCATATACATAAATTTAAAGTTATTTATCGGCCGGCAAAAGAAAATATTGCTGACTCAATTTCGAGATTGTGTAAGTCAACTTCGTCACAAATCGCTTAGCTAATCAGCTTCAGTTAAGAAAATTTAAAACATCGTTGTCCGTTTCTGGTATAGGCCAAAATGGATTTGTTGCAGATCATATCGTTGATCTTGAACTACATTCACGTATCAGTAATTACTCTACCAAATTATCAGCTGTCGTCGCACCTACCATCACCGATGTACAACCAAGTCGTTCTTTGAAATCCGTTGACTGGTAGATTCCAGCTAACATTAATTTAGCAGATCCACTATTTTTCGAACCGCAGCGCATAGATATGCTTATTGGAGCCAGTTTATTTTTCGACCTGTTATGCGTCGGGCAAATCCGTTTGGCTGAAGATTTACCTGTATTGCAAAAAACAAAATTAGGATGGGTTGTGTCTGGAAGCAGTACAAGAAGGTCATCAAAACTTTCATGTTTAAAAGCTGTTGGCATCTCAGGTGAGGTTGAAACAAATATAGAACTTGATGATTTCGTAAAACGTTTTTGGGAAATAGAGGAACGTATAAATTCAGCGGCTCAAATGACTGTGGGAAGAAGAAAGGTGGGAAAATCACTTTCCTAAAACCTACACTCGCTCGGAATCTGGCGCTTATTCGGTACATCTACCTAAAAAGATGTCGGCAGAAGAATTAGGAGAATCGTATCAAAAGGCCGTAAATAGATTTAAATCACTTGAGCGTAAGCTTCAGCGTAATCCTGAACTCAAGCAACAGTACTCTGCCTTTATTAATGAAAATATCGCTCTTGGACATATGTCAGCGGTTGACGTTCTACCAGCCCAGGTACGTGCACATTTTTTACCACATCACTGCGTTCATAAAGCAGATAGCACAACAACAAAGCTACGCGTTGTATTTGACGGTTCTGCGCCAACCAGCAATGGACGCTCACTAAATTCAATTTTGATGGCAGGGCCTACAATACAGCCCACCTTATTCGATACGCTATTGAACTTTCGAGCATTTAAAATCGCTCTAACTGCCGACATATGCAAAATGTATCGTTGCGTTAAAATGTCTGATCCTGATAATTATCTGCAGTGTATAGTCTGGAGGGATAGTTCTACTGAACACCTTCGTATTTACAAACTTGACACTGTAACTTATGGTACAAAACCTGCATCGTTTTTAGCAATTCGAGCAATGCAACAACTTTGCATTGATGAAGGGCAAGCCTATCCAATTGGGGCAAAAACCACTACTAATTCTTTTTATGTAGATGATATGATTACAGGTGCAGATTCCTTGGACGAAGCTCGTGATATTTTATACCAAACCAGGGAGTTACTTTCTCTGGGAAATTTTGAGTTGCGGAAATGGTGTTCAAATGACAAGCTTTTGTTGTTGGATATAGCCGATGCAGAAAAGCAAGGTTTTTTGGCCTTTCATGATGGCACCGCCGTAACGAAAACACTTGGATTAATTTGGGAGCCTAACTTAGACACGTTTATATTTTCATTCTCGCCTTTTACAGCACCAGAAAATTTAACAAAGCGCACTATTTTATCCACTATTGCCAGATTATACGATCCACTTGGGTTAATTGGGCCTGTGGTTGCGAAAGCCAAAATATTTCTACAACAACTTTGGAGGGAAAATTTGCATTGGGATGAAAGCCCACCTCAATCCATTCAGGCAGCGTGGCTAGACATCTGTAACCAGTATAAACTCGTTCCTTGTTTCGCATTTGATCGATGTGTACAAATTGCTGATGCAGATATACAAATCCATGGATTTTGCGACGCAAGCTTGGCAGCATATGGCGCTTGTAGATACATTCGGGCAGAAAAATAGGGAATCGTTTACACAAATCTACTTTGCTCTAAATCGCGTGTAGCTCCACTTAAAACACTCACAGTGCCAAATCTTGAGTTACCGGCCGCCTCACTATTAAACAAGGTGACTAATCTTCGCATTTTTAATGGTGAGGTATTTTGTTGGTCAGACTCGACTATTGTATTATCATGGCTGCGTAACAAGCCAGCTAAGTTTAATATATTTGTTGCCAACCGTATCAACAGTATACAAACAATGGCGCAGAACACGACTTGGCGGTATGTGCCATCTGAAATGAATCCGGATGACATTTTATCTAAGGGAGCCAGCCCAAAGGAATTATTAAATAAACCAATGTGGAAGCATGGACCATCCTTCCTCGCAAATTACCAATACAAATGGCCAGTATCTCCTGCCCTGCCAACGGTACTACCTGAGAAGAAAAAAGGTGCGTTTGTGCATGTAGCCACACAGGATATGTCGGTAAGGTGTAAATTTATTAATTCTTTTGCCAAATTGCAGAAGGTATATGCTTATGTCTCCCGTTTTTTACAATCCCTTGGTACGAGATGCTCTGGACCACTAAATCCTATAGAACTTCAGCGTGGAACCCATTTATTAATTCGTATAATCCAAAGGTCACACTAGAAAGAGGACTATAATTTGTTAGAAGCTAAACAGCATGTGAAGACTTCATCAGACATTCGATCTTTGAACCCTTTTGTCGACGGAAATGGATTGCTCCGAGTTGGTGGTAGAATTCAGAACTCATCGCTAGACTACTCCGCAAAGCACCCAATAATTTTGCCCAGGAAACATCCGATAACTGATGCAATTATTACATTTTTTCACGAACAGCTGCTTCATGCCGGTCCGTAATCCCTTCTAGCCTCTATTCGCCTTCAATACTGGCCTATAGATGGAAGAAAAACAGTTACAGTCGCAGGAGTCAACCGTATTTTCGGAAATCGTGCCCTCATATTCCAAGTTGATTGGGAAACCGTTTGTTTTCCTTCTGGAGTCTATAAATTTCCAAAAGATCCTAGGATAAGATTTCAAATTCAATTATACGGTATACATATAGTGCCGAAATAAAAAGTTATAGAGGTAATCATACTCCTTTCCTAAACGACAGAAAATACTGCGACTGGCTTCGGAATGGGTTTTCCTAAACCTCTTAAGCGCTTTATTTTTTTGTTGCTTAGGTTGAAGAGCCTCGAATTGAACAATGCTGGCTTGCTTTGCGAGGCAACTTTTTAGAGCCACAAAATTCTAAATAGCTTGAGAAATAATTGCGCTGAATATCCCGTAATAAATAGTAGCACAAACGGAACTGCCCAGAAACACTAAATCGGAAGAGTGTAAAAAATTGTTTATCGCTACAAAATCTGCACTCATGTGGTCACGCCGAACGAGAGGGTCATCTTCTACGCTATCGAAATTATAAAACATTATATTGGAAAGAGTTCCGTTGTAATGAATGCTATTATTCACAATTGACGATAAACATTCATGACATGAGACTTTTAATTTATTGGTTACAAATACTAGATCCAGGAGTCTATTATTATTGTTATGATATCCGTTACCTTGAAGAAAACCATGAGAGAGTAATGTACTCACGACATAAGTCTCAACATTAAAAGTATGGTTATACGGTACTAAGCTATTATTGTGAGTAACCCAAGAGATATTGGGTAGAGTAAAGTCGCCTAAGAATATAATTTTAAAAGCTAATGTTGGAGTATTTGAGACGGAAAAAACATTATCTAAATAAAGGGTGATTAAGCTGCTGGACAAATCCACTCGAAAAGCAACCTTTAGCATGACCAGTAACTATACCACCACGATCCTTCCGGTAGACGTTATAATAACTATCGAAGTATTCGTTCGAAAATATACTGCCGCTCAGCCAAGTTTCGGTAATAGCTATGAAGTCCTATTCATGCAACGAGGTATCACGAAAAATTCCGACTAGTAGTTTGTGTTTATATTCACGTAACGATTCTTAGGTTTAACACTTTGTTGGTGATTAAGCTGCTACACCCCCTTGCTTCTGAAAAAATTTCAACGGTTGCACTGTTGCATTGGCCTGCCAAATACTGGGGTTCAAGAGTTTGTCATGAAATAAAGGAGAGGTTCCAAGTTTGAATCTTACTCCTCTTAAAGAGTATGTATCAGTCTCTCTTTCAATTAGAGCTTTACAAACTAAGTTTGTTGATAATGTAATCAATGCATGGGCGAAGCAACTGCAAATTCATTGCTTGGATTACATCCAACAACAGCTCTAGGGTTCACAACACTCTTCTTTGCACTCTTTACCATATTCGTCATAGCGACCGATGCAGAACTGGAAGCAGAGGTATCTACAGCAGCAGCATACGAGAAGGACGGTGCATTAGCATTTTGAGCATTAGAAGAGCAATTAGCATCGGCAGTTCATTTTCACTAAATTACACTCACTATTCTATTCTTGCTGGCACTCACCACACTTAAACAGGTTTATTAAATTATCTAATGCATTGATATTCTTCACAGCTTTAAGAATTTTTGAACGAGAGAATAGAATGGCCAGTTGTCACATCTACATAATATGTTTTTGTTGTTTTTAATAAAATTTATTGAAACAGATTCGATATAGGCACATTTAGAATGAGTCTTTGACATGCAGAAACCAAAATGGACGTGGTCATCTAGCAAGCACTGAGAATTGCATTTTAGACAAGTTATAATTGTAGGTAAACTTTAGAAACGCACGAAAAAGAAAACAAAGAATAAGAGCGCGAAAAACACGTCCATTTGATTCAATGGATGGTTTTTCTTTTAAATATATTTACCCCATAAAAAATTTGCTTACCTCATTTTACCCTGAGTAAAATGTTTCCGATTAACACACAGCCTATACAGTATAATTCAATCTGTTCTGAATAGAATTTATTTTGTAATTAAAAAATTATGAAATTTGCTAAGTTGTGGACGGTTTACGCGCTTTAAGTCTTGAATTCAAGTCAAGTCCGTTCAAGTGTTTTTTCGTATCTCTTTCAATTGCTTTCGAGAAAAATTTACGCATGTAAACGCGAACAGAAGCAAACAGAATTTAATTCCAAAAATTTCCTTGTGTAAAAGGGCTCTTAATGGTCTCTCAACTTGCCCAACAAGAAAAGTGACGCTCATTTGGTATATCATATTACTGTCAGCGGTTCAAGCGATCAATCATATCCTGCAGGGTCGTTAGTCCTTGGTTAGTTCTCTTAGTAATTGTATTGTTTGGTTTGTTCCCATGGCAAATGAACACTCGTTACAAACAGGGTAAATCCCCGATTTTCTGGTTTGCAAGGTGGTACAAATTATAAATTTAATATTTTTGGATGGTACAAATTGAATTTCTTTCTATAATTTTTTTTAAGAAAATAAAACATTTTTGTTTCTGAGTATATGTTTTTCAACACGAAGCTCCTTAGCCATGAATACTTGGATTTTCTGTCGTTCATTGTTCGTGGTCACGCTGTTGGTTTACTGATGATCTTGATTTGTTATGCCTTCACTGTTTACTCGGGCTTCTGTGTGTAGGTTACTACATGGTTTGCAGTTCCGTACTCTAAGCGCGTTATAACTATAATAAGTAGTTGTTTCTATAAGTTCGTTGTATTGCAGCTGCCAGCTGCTCGCCTGGCCTTGCAATGTTACATAACTTTTTGTTGTTGTATGGAGTTTTACGTCGCGTGTGAAGTGTGACTCTCTATGCAGCCAAGGTGATAGTGGGATTTGCTTGCTGAAAAAAGTCCATGCCAAGAGTGATGCGATCTGTTAACTGTTGCATTACTAGTAGGCTTATTCGTTCCATTATATTGTTGTCTGATTTGATAATTGCGTCTATTATTTCTTTAACTTCTTTTATCGACCCGTCAACCATTCTCACTTCGATTATAACATTGGTGGATCTCATGATGTGGTAGACTATCCGCTGCCCCTGTGTTGATGAAACTAAGTGTCATCAGTGTCAAAAGTAGCTGTCATTGGGCCACTTCTGATGTTTACAATGGCTGTTATTCGTTGCTGGTCGTATGACGTTGTTTAAAATTAAACGTAAGGCTTTGTGAGAGATTTCGAAACAAAAAGCTATTAAAATATTTTTTCAAAAAATCAACTGTTTAGCCGCTGAAATATCTATTGACAGTGTAAGTGTGTCACAAACCTATGTATATGAATTAAAATTTTTATTTGCCATCTACATAACCTGTTTCTTTATACGAAACAAAACTTGTACTTTTTATTCAACCACTCTGTACTCTAGTCGAAAACTATACATGTACTTCATATGTATAGTATTTTTGATTACGTTCCTGAGGTTTCGTTACAAGTTTTGTTTCTATACCTGAAGGTTTCGTTACAGTTTGGTTACTGAGGTCTCGTTACAAGTTTTGTTTTTATACCTAGCGTTTCTGTTACAGTTTTGTTACAAAGGACTATCGTTTCTCAGGGTTTCGTTACACTTGGTAAAGCATGTAACGATACAGTTTTGTTTCGTTACTTAACTGTAACAATAACTAAAAAGAAACGCGTTACAAGCCCCTGGTTGTAACTGACTCTCTACCTGTCTGCAACGTGTTGGAAAAGTATTGCATTTTGCCATGTTGATTTTTGCCGCTGGGAACTTTTTGGTAGAACTGATTCGTGTTTTGTTTATTTGTTACGCTTTGCCAATATGTGTGTATGAATATGGTACCTTTTATTTTATTATTGTCAAAGTTTCGGTAAATTTATAGAATTTTTGTCGTATAATAAGATAATGAATATAAATAATAAATAATCGACATGTTCACTTGTTTAAAATCATGTGTTCGTAAAAAAATTTATTTTGTGAGACTGATTAAAGCATAGGTTTGTATCTATGGCTGGATAGGTAATGCCAAGACGTATCTTCACATGGATGGTTGGGGTTTTGTTAGAAGAATCTGCTTCCGAGCTTTTCGTTCGGTTTTTTTTTGAATAATTTTACCAGTTTTTCTTTGCTTGTCTAAAAAACGAACTATGTATATGATTTTGCTTTTGTATAATGAGGGCATCGGTAGCATACAAAGCCAGCCAAAGCCGATGTAACCGATGCATTTGATCTTATGTTTTATAGTTTTTAATATAATCATAATCTTTTATGAGTAAGAATAGGGACCGCTTTCATAAAGAATGATTAGATATTAAACGGAGATCTGGCTAAACCTCATTTTCATAATGGCCATTCAAAACGAATCAGTCGTTTTACGGCCTATTTAATTTGCCCGCGATCAACTACCTACTAGCTTTTGATAGACAAAAATTGATATCTGGAAGCTGTAGTTTTGTGTTCGTAAATGCAGGCTCCCTATTTCTGAAATAAAAAAGACCGTTCTATTGCTATTTATGTTTGCTTGAGCAAGCCGGACATTTTAATTAATTATAACTTACCAGGGATTTAGTTCAATTGGCAACATTGGCCATAATACATTTCCGAGATTGGGCGAAATCTAAAATGTCAATTCAGCCTTTATGAAAACGGCCCTAAGAGTATCTACAGTGGCAGGTATGGCATATGGATTTTTAATAAATCGATTGTTGAGTGCACATGTGTGGTACTTTTTTAATTTTTTTTAAAATCAACTACAAACAGTACTTCACAACGTATCTGTAGCAATAAGGCAAAACTACCAAAATATTTTTTTTGAATTTTTCAGTAAAGAGCTTTGAAAGTTGAAATTGTAATGTAAATGTATGGAATTGAGATATAGTTTTTTGTCCATAATATCCAAAATTTTTGACCAAAAGCCGTGAAATTTTGTGTGATTACAGATCCTAGCAAGGAGAACACAATGGTGGTATTTCTTTTTCAACCAAACTTGAGTTTGCCTTTTTCGCTTACTGCCAGATATTTTGCGAACGGAGGCTTCAAAGAAATTTGAGGGGCCGATCCATCACCTGATACGAGATCCATATTATTTTTGCTTCTATCGGTAGTAGGAAACCAAACTGTTAACCAAGAACTGAACAGAAACCGTAACCGATTCATTTTTCGAAACCGAAATCATAATCGTTATTTTGAAAAAAAAAAACGAAACTGAAACTGCTTCAAAAGGCGAAACTGCTTCCAAAGGAGTTTAACAATTTTTTTAGCATTTTACTTAATTTTGTAAACACATATTTTCTTTTACAAGATAGTACCCTTCCTAATTTTCATCGAAGATTGTTGAGCTAGGGTACAAAAAAAACGCGGTCAAACTAGTAAGTCAAATTTTCTAAAGTCAAATTCGATGAAATTTTCATGACGGATATATACATATCTATAGAATCGACTGAATACAGGCATTGGAAAGAAATCTAATACTTTTCTAATAAAAAATTAATTAACTTTTAGAACTTATTTTGGATCACTTTCATCCGTACATGGCATGAACAATATTGCCTGGTCAGCATCTCGCTATGCTCTTTTACACCGAGGATTTCACTGTGAAGGTGATGCTCAGGAGACATAAGGAGGCACCACATGGCAGTTCTGAGTGCGGTGTTTTGGCAGGCCTGCAACCTCCTCCAGTGTGCATCTGCTGGCACCGGCCACCATATAGGCGTCGCGTAGCTCAGAACCGGCTGGCCGATTGCCTTGTACGTTACAGGTAACGTTTCTTTATCCTTCCCCCAAGTGCTGCCAGCTAGTGATTTGAGTATTTTGTTGCGGCTTTGTACTTTCGTGACAATCGCGGCTACATGAGCGCCGTAGTTGAACATGTTATCAAACGTGACCCCTAAGATTTTGGGGTGTGTGACAGTCGGAAGCTTAATGCCATCGACGAAGACATCTAATTCTATGTTCACCTGCGATGTCCACGTCGTAAATACAAGTACAAATTGCCGGCAGAAAGCGCTCGCGCATCTCTTCGGTTTCGGCTGTACCTTATCACCACAGGTGATGGATGTTTTATCGTTTGGTTTGGTCGGATTTGACAAGGATTTAACAGTGGACCATAGTTTGCCAACACTAGCAGAGAGGTTGCCGGACCTTAGGTGCTCCTCCCATTTGGCGCGTTTGTGTTGATGAACCAGTCGTCTGATTTCCGCATTGAGATCTTGAATTTGGGGGATCCGTAGGGTTCAAGCGTCGCACATGGTCACGTTCATTTGCCTGGGCCGCTGCCTCTGCGGGGAAATACGGACGTACCTCCTTAATTCTACCTGACGGAATGTATTGATCAGAGGCTGAAGCTATGACCATGCGAAACGCTTTTTCCCCTTCTGGTACGTCAGACGGGATGGGAAGAGCAGCGAAGGTGCTTTCAGTGAAGTTAAGAAAACCAACCCATTCAGCTTTGCTGAAATTAGTGAAAGTGCGATTTTCAGAAGTGACAGCCATTGGGGCGATCTATTGAGAGGACTATCGGTAAATGATCCTATGCAAGAGTTAGCATTGGTCGCCAGTCAACGCAGTTTATGAGACCAGCGCTGACGATAGTAAGGTCTGGCGAACTAGAACAATTTACCGCGAATCTCGTGGGGGCATCTCCGTTCACAGTGCAAAACGTCGAATCGTCTATTTGTTCAGCTAATTCCTGCCCCCTACCATCAACCTGTAGGCGTGCGTGCCTTGAAGCCTCCGAGGTTTACACGATTATCGCCTCTGAGTAACGCACTGATGTCAGGGTGGTAATCCCTCGAACAGCAGGTGGCAGGACGTATATAAAAGTTAATTATTTCAAGATCGACATCGCCTGACCGGACAACCATACCTTGACGTTCTAAGGTGTTGTCCCTTGGGTCGGCTCAAATAGACGATATTGCACAGATTGATGAGTGATGAAGGCAAGTCCACCCCAAGTCCTCTCTCACGGTCACGCCTGTGGATGTTGTAGCGTTCACAGGTCCGAAGATCTGATCGTGCGCCTAGCTTTGTTTGTTGATTAGCAGCAATCTTGATATTTTGTTGCTTCATGCAACTCACTATCTAACTAACCTTGCGGTTAAGCCGTTGCAGTTCAATTGTGGGACACGAAAGTGCGAAGGGGAAGAAATAATCACACTGGGAGTCAAGGACTGGTGCGTATGCCTCGGTGGAAGCAGGCTGGGTGGCGCACTGCGTCGCAATCTAGAAGACGAGGGATCCGGACCACCGAAAGGAGGCGAATCGGTCGACGTTGTGGGTTGCGTAACTCGACAACATGGCGCAACGTACGTATCAGGCCATAAGTTCCTGTTCCCAAGCTGAGAACTTATAAGCAGGTGACATAGGCCAAGGCAAGAGTTGCAGACTGATATCGCAGGTGTATATAGTCTCAACCGACAAACAGTGCACATGGTGTAAGGGACCAGGAGCTGGTGGCTTTGGCTTACATTTGTGCTAGTGCTGGAAGAAGGGGACGTTGTAAGTGGGAGGGGGCTGGGCTGTCGCTCAGCATTGCTCACATCTAAAAGAGAAGTGCTATGTGGAGACTGTATCTGGAACTTGTGGTGGTGCGACACAGGATCGACGTTGGCCACGGGACGCCCTAGGGCGTAAACGGTAAGGCGCCACAAAAGTTTTGTAGAAACTAGGGGGCCTATGTGTGGAGGGATTTAGCCCGGAGCACCTGGTTTTGTGCAACCATCTTTTACATGTATTATATTGGACGGAGTGTGAACGTTTGACGGAAATCTTCTTCCAGCAAACGCAGCAGATCCATTCTCTTGGTCCCGGGTGGATCCAACACCAGCCCGGAGCAGGAGAGTTTTGAGCAGCCCTGCTGCAAAGAGCTGTTCAGAGGATAGGAATGTTGGGGGGAAAGGTGACAAGTTAGACAGGGTAATGTCGAAATAGTAGCCCTTGGTCGGATATAAAAACCGGAGTCATTCCGGTACGATAGAACCGGCTGTTGTGGGAATGTTAACCGGTTTCACACCTTGCTGTTAATACAAAAGCATAATAAATCAAATAATATTATTTTTGTGCCAAATTGTTATTATTTTGAGTAAACTGTGTGTAATATTTGGCAATTAAACCTATTGATCAAGATTGAAATAATTTTAATTAGAGCTCTAAATAGGCATTTATAGATATTTCGAAAGCGCTCCTGCAGTTCGTATTGATTCCCTGCTTATAACAAATGCATACCATTATAAAAAGATTATCGGTAAAACTTTCACTTACCACAAAGGTACACTCAACTATCTATATACTACATTTACACTGCATAGCATTTTATAAAATTCAAAGGAGTCATTTCAAACTCATTTACATAAATTATCTCATTTGCATTTTGTTTGACATTTCCTTTATGCCGAAAAAATAGCCCAAATGCGAGCGAATGCGATGAAATCAGTCATTTGGGAAATTCGATTTGTGACGCATTTGGTGCAGTGTAAATGTAGTAATATATAAATGTTCTTTATATGGGGTGCATATTATACCTGAGCAGAACCGCCTATCGCCAATACAGTACTAAGATCAGAACCTTGCATCACCATACGATCCAAGACAATGTCGATTGCTTTTACCCACATTACAGGCTGCACGAAAACTCTTGAATGAGACAGACGATGGAGCTGATTTTAATGAAGAGTATTTAAAAATGTGTATAACAATAACATCAACTTAGTAATAATAACTAAGATACTAATATATCGCACTTTTTATTGCAAACAGATGTAACTCAAAATATTAGTTTTCCGAGATTTTATGGAACATCAAAATAACTGACTAACGAGATTTTGCTCACAGTTGTAGAATTCTTAAATGGACGAGCATGACGGCAATATATGTCTTTGATTTCAATTTATAGAAAGGAATTATATGACAAAATACACCTATGATTGTGCTTCTACACAAAACACAAATTTTGAATTACATCTGCGATATGTTAAACGGGATTGAAGGGCAGTACGTTGTGTTAAAGCCTTCACGCTAATGTGCTAGTTGTATATCGTGACTTGCAGTTGTCTGAACACAATAAACCTCCGCTGTCACCATCATATTTTGAATTTTATATTACTACATTCTTTTTAAAGTTTTATGTGATGTTCAATATTTATTTACTTTATTGCATTTACTTAACTTATATCAATGTATGAAGTTATGCTTACTCGCGATAAGAAATCGACTGCTGAGTACAACCCGAAATACTCACTGTAACTAACAGTGCAAGAAATGCATATCCAACACTCCTTAACGGCCAGAATAGAACCCCGGTGGCTTCGTCACTCTCATTGACCTCTCAGGGACAGATGAGGGACAGTGAGTTTACCACTTGATTAGTTCTTGGCGTAGATGCGGACGTCGGTGATTGCGTCTCAGTAAGTTCATCTCCGCATCTTCCGCCTGCGTACCACTATTTACGTCGTCGGAATTGTCCAGCCGTCATAGTAGTCAGCCTATGCATCAGTATCGAACCAGTTTCTGTACCACTTCATATTAGATTAGCTCATTTTGGGTTGCAAAATAGAAGAAAATTGCTAAATTACATTGCAAACCACTTTATTGAAAATTCAGTCATCAGATATAAAATATGTGTCTATCAAAATATATACTACCCCACTATATCCAACAATTGGAACAAATTTCAACAAAAATATAGTTGCTATTCCCAGCAATTTTACCCTTGGAAAACATTTATATAAAGTAATTTTTTTCTTTTTCCTATATTCCGTGGTACTAAGGATTCTTTGACTTTGTACTGATCGTACATTGAAACAAAAAAATTAAACCTAAAAAATCTGTTTGTTCCTATTTAACTGATCAATTTTCTTTTATTTCCAATTGTCGGTATACCATAACTAGTATTATTATTTATAATATTTGAAAGTAGTGAATACGACAGAAGTCCCTAATTCCGTGGGAAAAAAATTTTGTGATGTACCTAATTCCGTGGTATGTAGTATAACGCATATTTCATCTTAAAAATAAAGAAACACTATATTATTGCATTACCAAAGAAATGTGCATCAACTCCCAAAAAAGGTTTTTCGGTTTCATACTCATTTATTAAATGTGATGTGTTTTGCTTTTTTTAAAGCTCACCTTCCCATTAGCTTGTTTTTTTAAATTGAATTTTTTAACACATTCAGCTTTGAAACAAATTTAAATATTTAATTCGATAGTTTTTTTAATAAAAGCAGCTCCTAAGAACCTTTACAAAATAACTGATTAAAAATATTAAAATGAAATAAAAGTAAAAAAGGCTCATTCAAAAAAAAATATAAAAACGGTAACTTTAAATTTGTATTATTTCTATTTTTATTTTAAATATGTATGCAAAGTAATGATAAAGAATTATTCTTTATTATTATTATTTTTTTTTTTTATTGGAAAATATTGAAACAACAAAAATTCAACAGTAACAATATTTTTTTAAAGTATTGTGGGTCACAGGCATTTCCAATTCAAATATTGACTAACAGGTGAATAAAATTTGGCGACGGAATTACCTCAGGAGCTTTTTGGGGCTTTATTTAATGATAAAAAGACTTTTTAGGATAGGGTTTCTAATAAAAAATATATCAAAATAAAAAAAAACATTGGTTCCTACGGAATTACGTACATTAAAAACGAAATGTGTACAATCCGTTGATCAGAAATATAAAGTTAAAAGTAAAAAAAAAACAATTTTAATGCACTTGCCATTTATGCAAACAATTAATATATGATCATTCAATACAAATATTGAATGATTATGAAATACAAGCATACGATTAAATTTATAAAAGCTTAAGAGTCCTTAACACTTTCCTTAAGATATGTCCTTACGAGAGTTTGTTCTCCAAACGATCATCTTTAGAACGCCTGATATTAAATAAATATAGCCTAGAAATAAAAAAGAAATCAAGTTTTCTTTTCTAAAGTTCAATCTTTATAATAGCATTTCTAGTTTGATTAAATGAATTTTATAGTTGGTTTTAAAGACCTAATCTTTCAATTTTATTGAAATATGTTGTGAAAAAGTTTTAAATTTTAAAATTAATCTCAGATAGAATCTAGTCCATACTTAAAAAAAAATCATAATTGTAAAAAGATATTTTAAGGAAAGATTATCTTTTTATATTTAAAATATAAGTTTCGAAGTTTTTTGCAAATAACAATACAGGTTACTTGCTTATGGGGTTCCAGTGCATAATGTTTAACTTCTTAGTAACAATTTTTTTTAAGAAGATATGCAACTCAACTGTACTATTTGAAGCCCGAAATTCTCAAAAGGATTATGATTTCACTATAAAAACTATAATTTACAAGAAAGTTTTTTATTTAATTTAATTAAATGAATATTTAAAAACTCATGGCATTAGTTGAACAGAAAATTAAAATCATTGCCTACCCCTACTAGTTTGGCATCTTCTTTGGCGAATCGGAGTGGAAGGTAGTAGTTGAAGGTACTCCGAGAGTGTAATTAAGGAATTCGAGTTCAGAGTTGTTTTAAAGTAAAAACTACGACTAAAAATTTTATTTTAAACTAAAATTTACATTCTGTAGGAACTGATAACTGCTTATATTCAATAATTTGGGTGTTTTATGCCTTCATGTTTAATATTGCAGTATTTAAATTTGTGTTTGTGCTACTAGGAGACATATACTATGATTAAAAAGTAGGCCGGTGTTTGTTTGTGCAAATTCGGTGGTACTATGTGTTATGGTAACGCATCAAAATGGTGCAGTAAGGAAGGCGGTCGGCATGATATTAGGGTCGCACTGTGGCTAGTCATTGTCGGCTGGGGTGGGCTCTTGCCAACCTTACTGTCCTGCGCCATAAGCAGAAAAAGGTCAAATCATGCCTTTTAAGAAAACGCGGGGAAAACGCAAAAAAGCCGCGCAAACAACTATAAAACAACATCCGGTTAAACCCGGATGCCACGGACAGATCGTTGACATTTATAAAATTCAAAGCTCAAATAAAAAAAACGGAAACTCGACTTAAAATTTAAAAGAAACGGGCAAACACAATATTTAAAATAGAAACCAAAATTCAAAATTAACCGAAAATTAACGACCAAAAAAACAAACTCATTAAAATTAACGACAAAAAAAAAATGAAAATGAAAATGAATATTGAAAAGCGAACCGGAAATGACCGGTAACCAAAAGCTGAAATATAAAAATAAAAACAATAAAGGGCCGAACAATATAAGGGGGCGCCGCGGGTGTTGTTGCGACGCCCTGGTGCTAACCCACCCTCATCCATGGCCATCGACGCACCTGATCTCGATGGCCCCTTACCTAAAAATCCTTCTTGCCTACTAGATAAATAGAAACGTCAGCATTCCCATTACCAAATTACAATTTTATTTACAGTTCATTACCTTAACCAAAAAAAAGGAATCTTGCATATAATTACATTCTACACCATGGTATTGTGTTTTTGATATTTATAAGTTCAATTTCAAAATCGTACTGAGAAATGACACTTTCGGGCGCCCTGGGTTACCCGCAATTTAACTCTGGGCACACCAAGAACACACCAAACACTTGTTTGTCTGGAAATTAAAAGTTCCGTTATCGGTGCCTTTTCTATTCTATGGGAATATTTGTGCTGCCACTTCAACAAAATCACGCACTTTCCCGTAGCTGAACGTCAAACCGGAAGGTGAATCAAAACTGTCACCCAACCAACCGCATTGAACCAAATAAAAAATTACTATCGAATGAAAGTAAACCATAACATATGGTTAAGAATACCGTCCTACATTTTAATCATAGTATACGTCTACTAGTAGCGCAACTTACTCCGAATCTGCATACACACACAATACACACAGGGTGTGTTGTATGCAATAATAAAACAATCAAATTGAAATACTGCAATATTAAAAGTGAAGACATTAAACTCCCAAATTATTGAATATAAAGCAGTCATAACACCTTATCAGTTATTATAGAATGTAAATTTCAGATTAAGTTGAAGTTTTTAGTTTTATCTACTACCTTCCACTCCTATTCGCAAAAGAAGATGCCAAACTAGTAGAATTAAACAATATTTTCCACTATCATAAGTAGCAACAACCCTCCAGAACTGTCGATAGATACATACATACATACATGAGCGAGAAAGAAAACAATTCAATATTCGGACAGCAATCGGTTGGTTAAGAACATAGTTTATCCCTACTAGTTTGGCATCTTCTTTGGCGAATCGGAGTGGAAAGTAGTGGATGAAGGTACTCCGAAAGTGTAATGAAGGACATCGGATTCAGAGTTCTTTTAAAGTAAAAATTACAACTAAAACCTTCAATCTAAACTGAAATTTAATAATTTGGGAGTTTTATGTGCTGGAATCGGTTTGCTTGTAGTGAATATACCTAGTAGCGGACGATGACCGTTGAACGTTGTGACGCCGGTTATGATTGCTTCAGCTTCCCTATCGATTTGAGCATTCTTTTGCTCAGCTTTGCTCAAGGTTCGAGAATAAAAAGGGATTGGTCTTTCAGATCCGTCTGGCAACTCCAAAAGAGGGGTAACTTTTTGTTGTAGTATACTAACAGGCCATCAGAAACAACATTGCTGCTTTTATCTGGCAATCGGTGTAGTGGTTCGGCGATAGTTGCTTGTTTGGTAAAACTTTGGGGTAAAAGTTAAGTAGACCTAGGAACGATTGAAGTTGTTTTTCGACATCGGGGGGTGATGTATACCTGGTGCTAAAGAAATGTAAAACTCTAGACGGTTGACTCGAAATGCTCTTTGTGAGTTACAATGGTTTGTAGCAGTAACGATTTCTTATCTACCACCAGCTGTTGGTAAGTCAGCGCTAGGTCGAGTTTTGCGAATACGCTCCCACCTTCAATTCATGACAATAGGACACTTATGGATGGAATTTGGAAACAGTGTGGATTTAGAACCTTATTTAAAGTCGACTTGTAATCGCCACATATTGGTATGGTACAATGGGTGTGGCCCAATCTGAATATTCCACAGTTTCTATATCACTTGCGAAATGAATCGAAAAAATGATTGAACTTGTTAAGAACAGTTTGTACCGATAAAGTCCCCACCCATGGGCTCAAACTAGCTGCAGCCTAACTAACACATTTGTTTAATTGCCATCAGCTATAAAGGTAAGTAGACCTGGTAGTAGTTTGCCATTGTAGGAAATCGGAGCGTCAACTACTCCTTTTTTGTGCCTGACCATATCCGCTCAAACGTCGGCGATGACATAATCGTATAGTTGGACCCCGAATCCACCTAGAATGTTCATGATTGTCTATTGATTATTACGGTAGCAGATTTCTTAAAACTTATTATTGGTGAAAACTGATTAATTGCTTGATTAGACTTATCTTTTTGATGTATATTGGAACGATTTAGTTTGGAGACAAACCAGTTTCGGCGATATCCCATTTTCAATTTGACAAGGAATGACGGGAAATCGTTCCAATATACATCAGCTTTGAACCCTGTCGGAAAATCAACAAAACAAAATGAATCATTTATCCATTTCTCGAGATGCCTCATTTGTTTTACTTGATGTCGGACGTTGGAAGCAGGTGATGAGGTAGAGCTGTAAATGCCCCTTAATTCTTGATATGGACATTTGCATCGTGCATGTCACCCACCGCATATTTGGCAAGGTTTCTGCGGGCCTTTATTAAGAATGTTTTGTAATTTATGAACGCATTGCTGGTTATTGTAGCCTTTCCTATAACCACTTGTAACAGAATGAACGTCATCGATTCCTTTTCACAACATGGGATCCAGCGCAGTACCAGTCAATGCAGTTAACGGCTAGCCTCCGTAAAGCAGCAATATAATTAGCAAAACTTTCATTGGGCTGCTGATTGCGCTTGAACTTGTAAAGAACCGCAATTTCCGAAAGTTTGGGAGAAAATTGATTAGACAAGGTACTCTTGATTTCGAAAAGTTTTTATGCACCCACCTGTTTCGGTGCCACCAATGATGTAAGGAGGTCAAAGAGATGTATATTCATACATGCCGACATAAATTGTACCTAATACATATACTATTGTTGCTACTACTAAAACATACAATAAGAATCATACTAATGCATAAGTGAACTAGGTAGGCCTAGTTAAGTTATCGCACTTGACACTGGACACATACTTCACTTGAATAAAATATATTGTAGTACATACATACACGAAGTCAAAGTTGTCTCTAGATTAACAAATTATAACATGGTGTCAGGTTCTCGTACCTTCTAAATATAAAACTTTGCAAAACTGAAACTGATTGTCGACTGTTAAACTAGAAACAAATGCCGGACGGTAAAGAATTAGTGGTAAATTCACCAAATATGGCGCCACAGGGATAGGAGTTTATTCTTTAGCACAGCTTATCGAGGGAAGGGCCCTTTGCAACAATAGTGAATCATCACTTTAAGAGTCGATCTAGACACCCCTATAGACAGGGGGGAATATTTGATTAATATTTTATTACCGCATCAAAAGCTTTTGACATGTCAAGGCCGCCACTTATCTGAGTGTTTTTTTTTGGCATTCAGCGCGGTAGTGGTAATAGCATTTTCCGGAGCTCATGCTGAAGATCGGCCAACCGCAGGTTTGCGGAGTATTGAGGGTGTAAAACTGTATTCACTACATGCAAGAGGACAGATATCCGACGATATATGATATTTAGTAGTGGGGCCGCTTTTCCTTGCTTCCATTTCGGGAACGACCTAAGTGTGATGTGGTGGTGCCGATGGACGCCAGTGAAAGCATTGCTTTCTGGGTAGTATTAGTACTGCCAGTCGTGGAGACTGAATAGGAGTTATAGAGTTTGGTTGAGTGCAATTACTGTATATGATCTTCGTAATTTTAATATAAATATAAAAAAATATTGCAAGTGTATTGTAAGCAAACAGGAAATTATATATCGTACATTGCTTTTTCCTCTTAACTCGGTTCAATTGCAGTTTCCAGTGTAAGCCTCGTATTTGGCAAGAAATAAGTGATATTAAATTACAATTTTCATCAACGAGAATAATAATGCCGCCAAACACAAGAAAAAATAAGAGGGCACAACAACATAAAGCAAAAGAAACTATTTCAAGTGGAACGATTGACGAAGAAACAAGCAGTGTTAGCTTAACGACAATTATAGAATTACAAAAACAGTTTAAAGTGCAAGAGAGATCTATGAGCAAGATAAAAAGCTCTCAACAGCATATGAGTGATAGTTTCGACTCACTCAAAGCTGAGATAACTAGGCTTTCTGCAGAAAATAAACAAATGAAGAAAGAACTAAATGAACTAAAAACACATGAAAGCAAGTGTCAAAAAAATCGAAAGAGACTTACTGACAATCGAACAACAAGAAAACAAAAACAATATAATAATAATAAACTTGCCGAAAATATAAAAAAGAAAAGAAGAGCAGGTGGTTGCATAATTTCTGTTGACGAATCTATTAACTTTTCTGTTGTATCTTGTGCGGAATTCGAAAAAAGGAGTTTTGTAATAATTAAATTAATCAAACTTGATATACATCTTGCTTGCGTATATAGAAATTGCTCTTATGATATTCCTTCGTTTTTGGAAGTATTGTTTTGCACTTAAATAATTGTATTATTACGGGTGATCTTAACATAAACCTTCTTAATGTAACCAATGATACGATGAATTATCTAAGCAGTGTATACAGCAATGGATTATTCTGTCTAAATGAGCTTAGTCAGAACATGTATACAAGGAAAGGCAACAATACGGGTACAATAATTGATCATATTATAATTGACAAAGTAGATTACATATATATTTTTTCATTGGAAGACACATTCGCAGCTCCCAGGCCAGGAGTTTTACACAGCAGACTCGCGCGGAAATGTGGACGAAAGGTTTAAGCCGAAAAGGCAGTCAAAATTTCCTCGTAAATTCCTGGTTTGGCAAGCAATCTGCAGCTGTGGAGAAAGGAGCACTGCTTTTGTAACTACGGAAACAATAAACTCCCAAATATACATTAAAGAATGCTTGGAAAAAAGATTAAAGCCTTTTCTAAGACGACATAAGGTTCCCACTTTTTTTTGCCTGACCTAGCTTCTTGTCGTTATAGCAAATTGGCTTTGGAATGGTATTCAAAAAATTATGTGCTTTTGGTGCCTCGAGAAGCAAATCCGCCCAACTGTCCAGAACTCAGGCCAATTGAAAGATACTGTGCATTGGTCAAAAAAGAAACTAAAGCAACAAAAAAAGTTGCAAGGAATGCCAAAGACTTTCGGGGAAAGTGGAGTTCAGCAGCTCGAAAAGTGTCAAATACTACTATAAAATTATTATTGGAAGGGGTGCCGGAAAAGTTAAAACGATTTTTACAACAATAGTAGTGACAAAGTTGTGGATATATAATAAAACTTGTAATTAAACGGACAAATAACAGCTAGTTTTATTTTCAAAATCGGACTACTAGTTTACGATATTTGTCATAATTAGTAAATGACAATTTTTTCAAACGCACTCCTTATAACTGATCATAGAATTATTCATCTATCTGTCAGCTTAAATGAGAAAATAACTTAACCTTGTAGAAACAATTATATAAATGTACTGGATTATAATGTTTTTGAGGTAAACGGCTATATAAATGACACGATGATGAAGCTCTTCTTTGAATTTCACTCCTCGTTATGCTATAGCATAAGTAAATCAACCAAAACTATTAAAAAGTCCAGTGAAAAGTTTAGAAGTCCGTGGATGAGTAGTGAACTTTTAAAATTAATTAGGGAAAGAAACAAGCTATATAAACTAAAAACCATATACAGAAATAACCTTTACTTTGAAATTGAATTTAAACGACTTAAAACGCAAGTCAAAAAGCAGGGATGGTAAATATCATTATATTTACTGAAAATATCTAAATATCGGATATTTATGATATATATCGGATATATTGATATGTATAGGATATTTTCATAGTCCCAAAAATATCACAAGGAAATCTATTAAAATATCTTAATAAATAAAGATACGTACATAAAAAAACAAATTCAACAAGTAAATGTTTAAATCAAAATAATAATACATGAACGTCGATTTTCCCGCTTTTTCACTGCTTCATTTGTTACGAAGTTTGGAACGGGCAAGACCAAATATAGAAAAAATTCTTTCAAGACCATCAGAAGCAGGACCAACTATTAATAATTTGAACGACAGTTTTGAAAATACCTCCCGAAGATCATTCCATCTAAAATATTTTTCTGCATCAATAAGGTTTAGCGACTTCCACCAAGTCATAAAGGGTGTGGTTCTAAAGTGATTTCCAAATAAATATGATGGAAATGACCTTGAGCAGTACTCATTGCCATAATTATTGGAACAATCTATTGGTATTATCTCTGTAATTACTACAAAGCAACTTGTTTTTCGTCATAATTTAGGCTATTTCCTCGAAATGTGTGAGAACCACCAAATAATTATCGGGGACAGAGCAATTTCTTCACGCTTCTCAAATTGTTAACATACCTTCGATGGTTGCCCATGTAAGTCATTCTCAAATTTTTTCCATATTTTTACCGCCATATCTACAGTGGTTCCATCCCTCTGCATCCTATCAAGAGCCACGGCTATGTGTTTCATTTAGCGCAAGAAATTTTAGGTGTTTGTTGATATATTAATATCGTTTATAGTTTTGAAAATATCTTTGTCTACTAATTCTTGTTTGTCTTGCCACTCGGTGTGCCTTCGTTATTGTTACACCTCTAAATATGTTTGGCCAGTCTTTGGGGAATATCTTGCAACTCTAGACCACATTTTTTACAAACTGGCCATTTGCCACTGTTACTTCCTTAGATTTGATTCAATTTCGAGGCAGTTTACTCTATAGTAATCATCAAAAAATTCATAAAAACGTTTATCATTTAAATAATATAGGACATATGATCCACTTGCCGAAAGCCGAAAATATACCACCGCCGCTTTCACAACAAGTTGGTGCAATACAAAATATCAAATTTGTCTGATGTAGGGGATCACCGAATTACACGTTTTAGAAAGTTCACAATTGTGGCAGTGATTCCCCGGTTGCGTTAGGTATGCTCGATGAACGGACTACAGTACTCTGGTGCAGGAAAGCTCTAACTGTTCTAGACTTTTAGTGCGCTCATCGAGCAGTCCTGTTATGTGCATAGCCGAACCACTGTTGTCCGATTTGAAAGGGGAATTTTTCCAATTTGATATAAATCAAGATTTTTTCAGAAATAAATATCGGATATATATAATGATATTTATCGCTTGATAAATATCTGCCAACCCTGTCAGAAACTTAATAAATTTTCAACAAAAAAAACTACTTTGGGCAAAAAAATCCAGAAAAATCTTTACTCTGCCAACAGAACGTGGTCTATACTGAAGGAGCTAATTTGTGGCAAAACACCTGTTAGTGTTACTGAAATCAGTCAAGTATCATACAAAGGAGAAGTTGTAACAGACCCTATGCGAATTGCAAACTGTTTTAATGAGTATTTCACGAGTGTTATCGAATCTCAATCAAATATTCAGTATATTGAAGAGCCAGCTAAGAATAGCCGTAAACCTTTTACTTTAAACGAATGTGATCCATTAGAAGTTGAATTAGCTATAAGAAACTTAAACATGAAATCTGCGAACGGGCCTGATAGCATTTCAGCACGAAGCATTTTTGCGACCGTAACTTAAAGATTGAAGCGTTTTCAATCTCCATATAACGATCATTCATCAGTTGAAAGTTTCCGTACCTATTTGGAAATGAAAACCAACGTACCAAATACTGTTATATTGAAGAATAAAAGTGGAAAAATGTACTTCAATCCAAAATAACTGACTACTACAATTAAAAAATGTTAAAAGGAACAAAATTGTTTTTCTTTTCTATATAGCGAATTTTCTTTATAGCGAAGTAAATATCCAGTCCCTTGGAATTCGTTGTAGCGAAGTTCGACTGTATGTGGATGTGCATAATTGATGAAAGCATATATAGGTGCATATAGATATTTTACAGGCTACTAGGCATTCAAAGAAATCGAATTCATTTAAGATACAGAAAATGAACAGCACAGTTGGCAAACTGTTAACAGTTATTACTGGATATGTTCTGTAATATGGATGGACATACATATGTTAAATTTAAAGCCGTTAGCTTACTGGGAAGTTTCTCAAAACGTTTTGCACTCATCTCGATTTTTAAATCAAATATTACATTTCCACCTGGTTCTGAAGCACGTGTTCAGTTTCAAGTCTCTAGCTTACCGCGAAGTTCCCTCATTTACAGCGATTCTCAATTATCTTGATCAGCGCTCCATCTAGCGGAATTTCGATTTCTAAAAATTATATTGTCCTAGTGTCCTGAACAATGCCCTAAGTTTCAAGTCCCTAGGTAAAGAGGAAGTTAGTTAGAAATCGCTCCAAAAATTTCCATTTTCAAACGAATTTTCGAAATAGGTTGATCCCTGCGCCACTTAGCGAAATTTTTTCTCACGAAATATTGCACTGTCACCGGGTTTTGCAGCAGGTGTTCGGTTTCAAGTCTCTAGCTTACCGGAAAGTTACTCAAAAATCGATCGCACGATTCCCCCATTTTTCAGCGATTTTCAGTTATCACGATAAGCGTGCCATCTAGCGGAGTTTTGATTTCTTAAAATCGATATTGTCATAGCGCCTTGAACTATGTGTCAAGTCTCCACGTCAAGAGGAAGCTATTTAAAAATCAATCGCAAAATTCCCAATTTCAAATTAATTTTCGAAATTTGTAGATCCGTGCACTACCTAGCGAAAATTTTTTGATCAAATATTGAATTGTCACGCGGTTCTGAAGCATGTGTTCAGTTCAAGTCTCTAGCTTACCGGGAAGTTTCTCAAAAATCGATCGCATGATTCCGCGCATTTTTCAAAGATTTTAAGCGATTTTAACTTATCTCGATCAGCGCGCCACCTATCGAAATTTGTATTTCTACAAATTATATTGTGTATCTGCTAAGTTTAAGGTCCATAGGTCAAGCGGAAGTTAGTTAAAAATCGATAGGAAGATTCCGAATTTCAAACGAATTTTCAAAATATCTACCGAAATTTTTTTAACCGGGTTCTGAATTATGTGAAGTTTCGATGCTTAATCTGACTGAGAAGTTATTCAGAAATTGATCGCTAGATTCCCCACCGTTTTTCAGCGACTTTCAGTTTTCTTGGTAAGCGCGCCATCTAGTGGAATTTTGTGTACAAGGTATTGCATGGCATTTCATTGCTGATCTATGTGTCAAGTTTCATGCTTCTAGCTCACCGCGAAGTTACTTAAAAATCTATCGCAAAATACCAAATTTTAAGCGGACAAACATGAAAGTGACTTAATATAAAGGTAGTAAAATATTAATTTGGGTAAGTATACTCGTATACTAAACTTAAATAATATTGTAATACAGTAATATGTATTGTGGCGATTATTCTCAAGCATGTACCATCCCTAACTCAACAACACTCCCACCAGTAGTTAAACACAACAGAGATAACGATGGCTATGCTTATGCATGCAAGCATGTACCTAGGAAGAGAAAGAAATATGGCGCGAATGTTTGCGAATACTAGACAAAGAAGAGATGTCAATAAATAACACCGATTCTTCGAGAACACGAAAAGCGAATAACCAAGAAAGTTCTCGGTGAGTAGGCAAGCACCCTGTCGGACTATATGTTGACTGTATTGACCAAGCAAGGCAGGTTGATCAGTTTATTTTGAAGTGTTGTTCAGTGAATTACTGTAAAGTTACCAAACTCTTAAAATTGTTTTTCGTTTATTATTAGTAAATAAAACTAGCTATTAGTTACATCACCTGTGCGTGTGTTTATTTGAGTTTATAGTGATCGAACCCAGGATTGATAATTAAGGAATCATCGAATTCGTCACAATTGGTGTCAGAAGTGGGATTGTTAAATAAATACTGAGAGTTTTTAAGGATAACAAAGGCATGGCAAAGTTGAATGAGCTGAAGATCCAGCAACTCAAAAATGAGATGCAACAGCGTGGATTGAATGGAACAGGCAATAAATCAGAGCTACAGTCACGATTGCGAGAGGCTATGGAATCTGAAGGAATTAACGTTGCCGATCATGTGTTTCAGCTTGTGGAAGCAGCATCGACAAAAATGGAAGAGAAGGAGTCTACAATTCCAGCCGCAAGTGTGGACACTAACGCCTTGTTGACTCAGATGTCATATAGCATTTCAACACAGCTGGAAGAGCAAAAGACACACATGGCATCTCAGTTGGAACAACAAAAGACACACATGGTATCTCAACTTGAATACCAGGAGACACGTATTATATCTCGACTGGAAGAACAGGAGTTACGAATATCATCAAAAATTTAAGCCCAAGAGACTCGTATTTTGGAAATGTCGACGGAAATTTCTGCCCAGGTTTCATCACAAATCTCTGCTCAACTAGAAGGACAAAGGACTTATATGTCATCGCAGCTGGAAGCACAAGATGCAAAAATAACAGAAGTGCAAGAGGTATTCAGAGAACGGCAGGACAAAATTGAGGCCGAAGTGGATGCTTTGAAGGCCCGTAGTATTCCCAAGGTAAAACCCCCATCTTTTAACGGTTCTGTTCCTTTTCAGGTATTCAAGCTACAGTTTGAGAAGACGGCAGCGGTGAATAATTGGTGAAGGTGAACGAAACAATTGTGAGGCATTGATGGGAGCAGTGGAGAGACGCTATGGTAGCGAACATCGAAAGCAGATATAGTAAATAGAGCTACAGAATCGATCCCAGAAACCGAATGAGACTTTGCAGGAATTTGCATCGGATATCGAGAGGTTGGCCCATCTAGCAAATGCGGACGCACCCGTGGAGTACACTGAGAGGGTAAAAATCCAAAGTTTTATAAATGGAATACGCGATGTGGAGACGAAGCGGGCCACATATGCAAACCCCAAACGGACATTCGCTGAAACGGTATCGCATGCTCTGACGCAGGAACCAGCACTTGAGTAAACCTGCATACAAGGCTCATCGCGTAGAAGTGGAAACTCCGGCTTGGGTAGACAAAATTTTGGAAGCGTCGAACGGAGTACCAAAAAAAAATAATGGTGCCATTAAATGCTTTAAGTGCGGAAAACCAGGTCACATAGCACGTTATTGCGGCACTGGCTCCAGTAACCCCAGCAATTCCGGTGGACGTAAGCGGAAAGCTAGAGAAGATGAGCAAGATGATTGTCCCATAATATCTGTGTCACAACTCGGACGGAAAGCGAGTAATGTTACTGTTGAAGGCTACGTGGACGGGAAAGAGCGCTTGCTGACTGTGGATACTGGTGCATCACATTCCATCATTCGGAGTGGCTTGGTCAGCGGGAAGGTGAGACGATTGCAGAAAGCTAAGTTGTGGAGAATAACTGGTGAAAGCAAACAAGTCCTGGGAGAAGTGACATGTAAGAAGAAGATTCGGAAAGGCCAGGAGGAAGATCCAGATTTGGCACGTGTGTTGAAAGGACTGAAGGAAAACAAACAGCCAGTAGGAGAAGAGATGGTAGCAGAGAGCCGCATTGCAAAAGCATACTGGGCACAATGGAGTAGTTTGAAGCTAATTGTATAGGATATGGGAAAGTGATGATGGCCAAAATCATCGAGCACTTATTGTTGTTCCCCAGGCGAGAATTTCAGATGTCATCAAAGCGTCGCATATTTGCCCAGATGGAAGCCACATGGGAATAACGAAAACGCTGCAAGAACTAAAGCGGCGGTTCTATTGAATCGGTTACAGACAAACTGTGAGGAAATCGATTACTAAGTGTGCAACGTGTGCTGAGGATAAAATACGAATATCTGGTGGTCATGTTTCGAAGAAGCAACGCAACTTAGTGGATAAAGTGAAACAGTGCACTGGGCATGAGAGAATGGAAAGAAATCCTGAAGTGAGTTGCAGGAATATTTGCCGGGTACCACTGGAAACGAAAGTGACGGCACAAAGTCATGCGGGATTAAGGACGGATAAAATGGTTGGAATATGTGACAATGTACTGCATTGTGGGAATCTCTGCAGGAGAGGATTGATGTCGGAGTTTCAATCCCTGGAGGAAATAAGGTTTAATAAAGCGGTGCCAACCATTGAGTGTCTAGAAGCGTTTGGTTCGGGCAAGGTGTCTGATCGGGACGATCAGACTTAGGTGGGGGGCAGTGTGGCGATTATTCTCAAGCATGTACCATCCCTAACTCAACAACACTGCCACCACTACTTAGACACAACACAGATAACGATGGATACGCTTATGCATGCAAGCATGTACCAAGCAAAAGGAAGAGAGATCGCGGGAGGGTTTGCGAATACGATGCAAAGAGGAGATGCCAATAAATAACGCCGATGCTTCGAGAACACGAAGAGCGAATAACCAAGAAAGTTCTCGGTGCGTAGGCAAACATGTAGCGGCAGCTTGTGGGTTGATGCAACATTGCATAAGTCCGAACACCGCTGTATCTGTGCGTTAACAGTACGTCTATAGGTGTTAGTAATGTGACGAAAGTCAAATACATGTATTTAGATGTATGAATATGTATCTGTTAGTGTGGGTGAAATTTGTGTCGTGAAAGTGGATATCTGTCGTGTTCCGCCTAATTTGGATAGATGTATGAGTGTCCTCGTCTTTGAGTGAAATTGGTAAGGAGGAAAATGATTCGCTTGTGAGGTACGATCCCCAGACGAAGCTAGGCAATGATTTAAAATTCAAATTGAGCTTAGCAAGTCCGGAACCCTTTACCCGCGTGTGTTAAAGTTTGAAAAGTAGTTTTACATATATATTTTTTGGTACACCGTAGTAACGGTTTGGGAAGAATACCCACTGATACTCCAAGTTACCGGTACCCAAAGGACCGGAGTACAGTACCCAAAACAGCTGCTAGACTAGGAAAGAGCCAGTCAGGAAAGAACTCGGAGCCTAATTGACATATCACCATAACCACGTAAAACCATATCATTACTAAGACATTTTGGAGTTGCACACGTACACCAAACAGGGGTAAAGGGGAAGAATAATTTTGTCGGCCCTCGGCTCCACGCCAAAGGCAACAAAGCGCCTGCAGCGCTCCTGCCACAGCAACCATCACGTCATCACGCCTAAATAGAAACCATAACCAGACCATTTTCGAGAAAGGAGGACGAGGAGAGGGAGGAAGAAGAGCCAGCACTGCCGCATTACATATTTTTTTATTAGAGTTTTCAATTAAATTTTTGCTGCTTTTCCATTGTAATTTCCTATATTTTTTTTTGTGAGTTAGGGTATCGATAACACTGGTTTACAGCCAAAATGCACCAGAGACGCCATAGTGAAATTCCTATGTAAAATCACCTCCTAATTCCGAAAATCAAGGTTATTTTTACTTGAATGGTACCGTTTTTGAGATATTTACGATTTACCGTTGTTTCAAAAAACAAAAAAGATGGCTCCACTTAATCGTGTATATCTCAAGAACAAACTGAGCTCTTCCAAAACGGTTTGAAAAATTTGAAAGCTTATAAAATTTACTATAATCAGTACATACAACACTTTTTGCTAGGTCCTGCAGATTCAAACATATTGAACAATCATTACGGATTTTTGAAATTTTTTTTGTAAAAATATAAAAAAATTTGTACTTTGCGAGGAAGCATCTCGAAAACTTTTTGTTTTTTTGCAGATATTTTTTTCCCCCTCTAAGCTCTGTTTTATTACAAAAAAAATAAGCTATCAGTGAACAAAATCGATGAACTAATACAAAAGTTATAAGCATTCAAGTAAATATATCCATTTAATGCTTAAGTACCCTACTGGTACATATGTGTTAGTATTCGTATATCAGTTAGTTAGCAGGTAGATTTTCGAAAAGTTACACTGGATCACAAATTCCAACTTTTTTTCTGCACCAGAGACGCCATAGTGAAATTCCTATGTAAAATCACCTCCTAATTCCGAAAATCAAGGTTATTTTTACTTGAATGGTACCGTTTTTGAGATATTTACGATTTACCGTTATTTCAAAAAACAAAAAAGATGGCTCCACTTAATCGTGTATATCTCAAGAACAAACTAAGCTCTTCCAAAACGGTTGGAAAAATTTGAAAGCTTATAAAATTTACTATAATCAGTACATACAACACTTTTTGCTAGGTCCTGCAGATTCAAACATATTGAACAATCATTACGGATTTTTTAAATTTTTTTTGTAAAAATATAAAAAAATTTGTACTTTGCGAGGAAGCATCTCGAAAACTTTTTGTTTTTTTGCAGATATTTTTTCCCCCCTCTAAGCTCTGTTTTATTACAAAAAAAAAATAAGCTATCAGTGAACAAAATCGATGAACTAATACAAAAGTTATAAGCATTCAAGTAAATATATCCATTTAATGCTTAAGTACCCTACTGGTACATATGTGTTAGTATTCGTATATCAGTTAGTTAGCAGGTAGATTTTCGAAAAGTTATTAGATACAAAAAGCTGTTAGTGTCGTTTTCTCAAACCTAGGTACATTTTAAACAAGAGCATATTTTTGAGGCAGGTAGTGTTTTCTTTGTAGAACTAGGGAACCTTTTTGTTTAGGTAGGCTTGAATTTTTACTGGATCTAAGTATAAATAAGAGTACATGCGCCTTGTTCCTTCATAATATCTGCAAGGCTCGCCGGATACTGTTCAGTTTATAATTGCAGTTTATAACCCGTCATTTACTTAAAATAAAAAATGAATAAAAGGGCGCGAGAGTTTGAGTGTACAAATGATCCAGATATGTTCTGTTTCATCTGCGGTCAATTTATTGTTAAAAGTATGAGACGTGTGTTTTCAAATCCTTTGAAAGTTACATACTATAAGTGTTTTGGAATTGAGCCTAAAAACAATGAAAAACCATGGACACCGAACACTGTGTGCACCACATGCCGAGTCGAATTGATTTCTTCGGAAACCGGAACAAAAAGGTACGTTGTAAAAATTAGGAATTTGTTCCCTTTTAATGCATAGCTGACTAATTCCTGAAACTATCTATTTAGGCGACGTGTGAAATTTATTACACCAATGAAGTGGAGGGAACCAACTTGCCATTCAACGGACTGCTATATTTGTACTACAAAAGTACTTGTGGTTGGAAAGTCCAGAAAAGTAACCTATGCGAGCGTATCTACAGTGTCATTACCAGAACTAATTTCAACAGAAGCGACATTGCCAGAATCAAATTTAACTTTAGTTCCGGCTCCAGTTTCATTGTCAACAGTAGTATCTGATTACGCGGCATCATGTTGTACTGAATTTCAAACGGAAAACGAAAGAAATTCTTTGTCACAAGCACAACTCAATGATTGGATAAGGGATTTGGAATTGTCAAAGGAAAAGGCCGAACTACACGCCTCTCGAATGCAACAATTTAAATTTGTTTCATCCGATGTTAAGGTAACATATTATAGAACTCGTCACGAAGAATTTTCCAAGTACTATACGAAGGAGGACAGTGTTTGTTACTGCAAAGACATTGCTGGTCTATTCAAACAATTTGGTGAACCATATGATTCAAAAGAGTGGCGATTGTTCATAGACGGCAATAAATTAAGTTTAAAGGCCGTATTATTGCATATTGGCAACCAAAAGCCATCTATCCCGATCGCGCATGCAGTAAATACGAAGGAAACATATGAGATAATGCAAAAATTGCTCAAGTTAATCAAATACGAAGAACATGATTGGAAAATATGTGCCGATCCTAAAGTCGTTGGAATGCTATGTGGTCTACAAAGTGGATACACAAAATACTGTTGCGTTCTATGCAAATGGGATAGCCGAGCTCGTCAAGACCACTACATCATAAAGGATTGGCCAGAACGAATCGAGTTTCAAGTTGGGGTAGATAACATAAAATACTCTCCACTTATAAAGAAGGAAAAAATAATTCTACCTCCGCTCCACATCAAGCTCGGCCTTATCAAAAACTTTGTGAAGGCTTTGGACAAAGAAGGCGAAGCTTTTCATCATTTGAAGACAATCTTCCCAGAGATTTCAGAAGCAAAAATAAAGGAAGGGATTTTTGTGGGACCGCAAATAAGGAAAATGATGACCAATAACCATTTCAAAGAACTATTGTCACCAGTGGAGGCAGCAGCGTGGGATTCTTCTGAAAAAGGTCGTTACTTCTTTTTTAGGCAAACACAAAAGTCCTAACTACGAGATGATAGTGAACGACTTAATCAAAAACTATGCGGAAATGGGTAAATAAAAAAACATATTATAATAAATTATATATTACATAAATTTACATGAGAATATATAGCCATAAATCTGAATTCATCTTCGAGTTCCGAACAAACAAGAACGGGAAAAATATAAACAAAAAATTTGTTCTGAATTGAAAGATAAATCCAGCCTAAGAAAATTATATACTAATGTGTCACTTATGTATTTATCTAATTTACTTTTTTATTTTCTTTCAGGAGTAAATATGTCTTTAAAAATTCATTTCTTACACTCCCACTTAAATTTTTTCCCGCAAAATCTTGGCGACGAAAGTGACGAGCATGGCGAAAGGTTTCACCAGCAAATGAAAGTGATTGAAAGTCGGTATCAAGGATTCTGGGATGTCGCTATGATGGGCGACTACTGTTGGTTTCTCATAAGAGAAACCGATCCTAATCTAAATAAGCGTCAAAACAAGACACATAACTTTTTCAATTATAAAATAAGATCATAGAGTTAAGACAGAACCATACGATCATATGTACATATGCTATTATTTGTAGGGTACTTAAGTATTAAATGGATATATTTACTTGAATGCTTGTAACTTTTGTATTAGTTCATCGATTTTGTTCACTGATAGCTTATTTTTTTTGTAATAAAACAGAGCTTAGAGGGGGGAAAAAATATCTGCAAAAAAAACAAAAAGTTTTCGAGATGCTTCCTCGCAAAGTACAAATTTTTTTATATTTTTACAAAAAAAATTTAAAAAATCCGTAATGATTGTTCAATATGTTTGAATCTGCAGGACCTAGCAAAAAGTGTTGTATGTACTGATTATAGTAAATTTTATAAGCTTTCAAATTTTTCAAACCGTCTTGGAAGAGCTCAGTTTGTTCTTGAGATATACACGATTAAGTGGAGCCATCTTTTTTGTTTTTTGAAATAACGGTAAATCGTAAATATCTCAAAAACGGTACCATTCAAGTAAAAATAACCTTGATTTTCGGAATTAGGAGGTGATTTTACATAGGAATTTCACTATGGCGTCTCTGGTGCAGAAAAAAAGTTGGAATTTGTGATCCAGTGTAATTACTCCTTTTGTTACTAATTTTTTTTTGGAGACACCCTAACATTAACATTAGATTGCTTTTCCATTTAAATATTGTACCTTTGTTATATTGTTTTTGGTTACCTTTAGATTTATTGATTTTCTTTGCCTTTTCTTTGTATACCAAGATTCAAAGTTTTTCTTCACATTATAACCCCTAAGGATTTGTTTGCTAAGTTAAGTACTTTATCATTAGTCTTATAATATTTTTTTTTTGTTCGACCTATCCTAACATTCATTTTTGACCAAGTCGTTGGCCTTTGCATTAAATTAGTTTTCCCCCCTTTCACTAATCACTCTTTCTTTTTATTTTCATTAGTTAACTTCAATTTCACATACTCTTCCAATTTTTTTTTGTTTTCATTCTTTGCGCTTAGTTTCATTTTCGTTATAAATAACCAAAGCTCAATCTTCGTGCCCTTTTCCCTTCTTCTCGATGGAAATTTTCCATACAGTTTTTGCTGTGACTTTTTTTATATAATTGAACGATTTTTTTTTCTATGAAATTTAACTGTGGTTCCTTTTAAATATTAAACCTATTATTTGATTTGCACCTTTTGTTTTTATATTTAAACTTTCATTTCAGCATTATTGAAACTTTGGCACTTCCTTTTTTTTGCCTTCTTTGCACCTGGCACCTTCCACCGTGATTGTTGGCCATTCCCCCCCTTCCGCATCACACTTTGTTGTGTTTCACTGGCTAAAGTTTTAATATTGGTGCGTTCATCTAAATTTTTCTCATTACTTCTTTTTTTATATATTTTTTTTATTCAATTTTAGCTACACTAGCATTATTAATTTTTCCTTTGTTTTCCTTTTAAAGTAGGTATTTTGTTTTTTTCCCCCGCAAAGCTATCAGTTTTATAATTATTATTTAGAGCACATTTATTTTGCTTTGATTCGGACGGCAGCCGCACGTCCGAATAAATTCCAGCTTGAAGGTGTCCATCTCGCCTACCTACTCGTAGGCGTTGGAATAATTTCCAACTTAGGAAGGTTATATATGTGTATGCATGTATGTTAGACTTCTTTTGCAGCAACCCTCTCTCCGCGACGCAGGCGCTTCTGTCACTGGGAAGATCGGTGAGTGCTAGATTGTAAGACATATTCGCTAACAAAACAAAACAAACTTTGAGTGCCTACATACGTATATAAAACCCTAAAAAGGGCGATCATTGGAAGCTAGAGAGTTTGGACAAGTTATTGGGACAAGCGTCGTCCGATAAGCCGCCGTTTTATTAAATTTGTTTTTCTCATTTAAATTTTAACGTAAATAAATTTTGGTATAGAGTTTTGGACCCTTGCATCTTATTCTGGATCATATTTCGGGTTACAATTCTTTTTATTCTTCCACGGTTTATCCCTGTTAGATTTCTTTATCCTTTTCCATTTATTTAACTTTCGGTTCGTAAATCCTGATTGAATTTTGGGTGTATTAACTTATTTGGGACTACTTCTCGTTTTATTCTTTTTTATTTTCTGCAAGTTTTTTTTTATTAAATTTCTTTATTGTTTCATTATTTTGGATTACTTTTCGCTTTATTCTTTTTTGTATTTTGAAACACGGTTTTACTCGTTTCATAATTATTTTTGTTTTTTTTTATTTTCATTCGATTAAATTTTACTTTTGGATTTTAGTTTGATTAAGTGACGTTATATTATATTGCGTTTTATTCCTTGTTTTATCTTTGCACATTTTCTATTATTTTTATTTTTATTATTTTTTTATAGAGATTAGTAGTTAAGTTCTTTGATTTTATTTGATTTGAAATTTGTTTCCATCAAAGTGTTATAGCCTTAAGATAATCATTTTTTTTGAATTCCTTAATATATATATATCGCTCCCCCCCATGTAAATTTTTATTTTTAAGTTTAGGGGTTTACATTTTATCTTGATTTTAATTCCTTTTTTTTTTTACCTTTGTAATGCTTCTTTTCCTATAATAATTTTAGTTGTTAAATAAATTAAGTTTGTACTCTTGGAAAGAAACTCGGTCTATAATCTTCATTTGTTCGAATTGTTTATATGGGGTGAAAGATACACACCATGGCTGGCTAAGTCAACGGTCAATTGGTGTGGGTGTTGCACTTGTGCATTAGAGGGGACGTGGGTGTGGGGGCGACAAGGACGGACTGGACCGGTTAGGGATATGAGACGATAACTGACGTACGAACAGGTGCCAGGCTAAGGGGACTCCACTCGGTTTGCGGAGTCAAAGTGGAGTCCAAGGTCGTTCATGTTCCATGAACGAGAGGGGCGGGATGACTCCACCTGACACGGACAGGCCTCCTTTCTTTTTCTTCTTTCTTTCTTTGTGTCCTTTCTCATAATGGCATGAACCCTCTTGCTGCAGGCAAGACTGGTGAGCAAAAACTCACCCCACCCGACGAGCTAGCGGGCTTGCCACCATGCCACCTGCCACCTTTGATTGCCCCAACAGCCAGTTATACAACAATGGCGCCCAACGATATAGCCCAATTTTAATTTCCATTTAATTTTTATCGTTATTTTAATTTTTATATTTTTTTGATGTAAATCTTTTTTTGCTTATTTTCCATGATAGTTTTTTTCTTCATTTCCATAACTTTTTTTTCATAATTCTTATTGCCTCTTCTCCATAAAATTTTTTATCCATAACCTTTTCTTTCTCCATTACTTTTTTTTGCGTAATTTGGTTTCTATAATTGTTTTTTGCTTTTCATAACTTTTATTTACATCTACCACTTTCACCTTTATTCCAATTTCCGATTTCCTTCTCTGACAAGACTGGTGACCGTTGTGGGGGCAGCATTGCTTGGATCAGTCCGAAGCGATATGTGCCACTACAACAAAAACAAGGGGGATACTCGTCTTGCCGTAGAAGTTCCTTATGAAAGCTTCAACGCTTGCATAAGTGGTACTCTGCGGTAAGGCTAGTATACTGACTAGTAGACGTTGTAGCGTGTAGGTGACTGTTTAAGCTACCGTGTACGTAGTCCAGCATTGCGTGCACGTGAGGTTTGCAGTCAACCTACACAGAGGAGAATTGAAGCAGTGTGGCAACCAAGCTTGAGGCCAGAGCTTGTAGGCTTGTTGTGCTGCACTGCATAAACGGACGAATTGGGAAGACTGTAGTCGACTAGGACCTAGACTAGTTACAAACGGACCACTCACTCACATTCACTATGACCTTGCTGAGGTGCAACACCAACACACACCAATAATACACAGCAATATTTATTCTTACAAATTTTAAAGCATCGAATAAACTTGGTTTAAAATTTATATTTACATATATTATCACGTTTTTTTCGATTTTTATTGCCACGTACACATATTTAATTTTTATTTAAAATTTAATATACACGTATATTTCCGTTTTTTTATATAACCTCTTTAAATTTCTTTCGCTAACTTAGATTATTTATGCCCTTTAAAATTTAAACTAAACTATAAGTGGAAGTTTGGTGAAGTTTGTAAGGTTAGAATTAACCCTTGTGGGATTTAGTTTACAAAGTTTTTGAATTTTATAATTTTTTTTTACTATTTAGTTTTCCTTTTTGTCTCTGGATACCTTGGATTGTTTACTTAAATTTTTTTTATAATTGGACTGTGAATATAGTTTAGATTGTTATTTGAATTTAGTTTGATTTGGTCGATTTTAGTACCACCATTTTAAAATTTTTTGATTTTTCTTTTTTACTTTTTTTCTTTCCATATCATTAATTTGAGTTAATTGTACTTACACTCTTACAGTACACCAACTTATTTAATAGCTTTTTTGGTTTACCCCTAGTTTTCTTATCGATTTATTTTTATTTGTGCTTTCTTCATTGGAGTTTTCAAAACCGCTTCTATTTTTAATTACCCGGTTGTGGGCTGGGATTGATTATACATATACATACACATATTGTATTCTTTTATTATATTATCCCTATTTGTGAACTAAGGGGATTGGTTGAATTTTTTTTGATTTCAGATAGGTTTCTTAATTAGATTTTAGATTTTATTACTTCTAATTACTTTTTTTTATTATTACATACTGATAGCGAATTTTCTTTTGAATTTTTATATTTTTTTGTTTTGGGATATTTTGTTCTAAACTATTTCCTGCTGAGGAGTGTAATTCCCAGTGACCGGTAATAGAGCATACCTCCTTGTTTTACCTTTTTACCCTTTAATACCCTTCTCTTTTTTTTCTTAGATGTTGAAATTGTTTTACATTTTTTATTTGGAATTCCCCTCCAACTCTCGGTGACCCTTGACCCCTATACCCTCTTTTCGGTCCCCAAAACGTTTGACGACTCGGACCTCTCGTTAGCGGGAAAAGTCTTCCTTGTATGGAGAGAGGAGACGCGCAGGACGAAATTGTTGGTGGATTGGGTCTAAACAAGATTGCGATTCGTAGCATAACCAGGGCGTTGCAGAACGAGGTCGTCGGTTCTATCTTTACGCAGATCGATACGGGCATACCTCATTCCGATTGCTTACCAACGGACCTTGTTAACAGGTGCGCTTCGCGGGTTTTGAAGCCAACGGAGGAGCAGAGAGTCCAATCAGTCCGTCCGTCTACAGTTAGGGTAACCGAAACATTTTCATTTTCCGGGGGGAAGCAGTTTCTCCAGAAAGATTGACGAGCTTTTTAACATGTCCGATACGGAGGAATCTGCAGCCGTTGGAGGAGCAGTTGGTGGAGCAGGTGCTGGAGCAGTTGGTGAAACAGATACCGGAACTATCCCTAAGAGCAAGGAGCCATCAAAGGACCCGGATGCTGCGGTTGCGGGACAGCGGCAAGGCGGACCAACTTCAACGGCCATCAGCATAAATCAGCTGAGCCAGATGATGGCGATGATGGCGCAACAGAATGAGGTGATGGTGCAGTATATGGACGAGGTTCGCAATATCCGCGGCAACATCGCAAACCTCAGTAACCGAGTAGCAGCGATGGAAATCTCGGCGCAAGGGTTGGGAAACCGGCCTGCTAAATCATCGACTCCAGAGAGGAATGGTAGGGATGAAGCAGCCAGCCGGCGTGCCGATCCAAATGCTACGTTGGGGGGTTCAGGTTCATCAGGAAACATCCAAGACGCACCAAGATGGAAGAAGTTGGACCTGGACAAGTGGCACGTTAAATTTGACGGCACGAGCAAGGGAATTACGGTGGAGAGCTTTATTTTTCGAATCGGGAAGCTGAGGCAACAGCATAACATTTCCCAATTTCAGCTCTTCACCGACTTCCATTGTCTCGTAACGGGCTCTGCCTTGAGGTGGTACTGGCCGGTCTTAGAGGACCACTCGGAGGAACCAGAGTTTGGGTACTCCGAGCTAAGGGCGGAGCTGCTAGCCCACTTCAAGACAGCAGAGTCCGATTACGAGATAATCCGGGAAATTATGGAGCGCAAACAACAGCCACTAGAAGGGTTCGACGACTTCTACGGTGAGGTCCATAATTTGACTTTCCGGCTCCGGAAGAGTATCCCAGAGAAGGAGCTGGTAGGGATAATTAGGGGGAACCTGAGGCAATACTTAGCAATCGATGACGTTTGCATCGAAGATCGACACGCTGGCTGAGCTAAAGGCCGAGTGTCGACGAGCGGAACGGCTCATAAAAGAGAATAAGAGCAGAGCCAAAGCAGTAAGCGAGTTAGGGTATCCCGAAGTGACACCTGGGAATGAGGAAGGAAACCAGACTCCCGTAGACGCCATCACTAATAATTTTCAGCGTAAATCCCCGTTCCAGCAGCAAACGTCCACCATTCAAGGGAATTCGGCACAGCCGAAGTTGAGTTGCAATCCCAATCCCACCACCAATTCTTTCTGTGCGTCACCTTACCATTTAATGTTGTGTTATGCGTGTGGAATGCCTGTTGACTTTTTTGTAAAGAATCCGTCCGAGCTTAAGAAAGATGATCATTTTAAGTCAACGTTCCATAACATGATCTGTTTCGCGTGTGGTAAAGATACGTCGTTCTGTGTTTTTAAACCTGGGTAGGGAAACTCTCGACTGGCGGAGATTGCCGTCAAAATTTTAAAGAAAAATACAGCAAAAGGGAAGAAGGCCGAGCCCAAGAGTCTACACCAGAGGAAAATAGACTATGAGGAAGCTAGGCATCGTATTTTTTTTGAAGAAATTTCTATAAAGAAGAGGAGTTACGATAAAATTAAGAAGACGCGTAAAAGACGGAAAATTATGAAAAGAATTCGCCACAAGATTGTGTCAACTATAGTAACCCTCAAAGGAGATAATCGGTTCTTTGCGCGAACCAAGATTGGAGGCAAGGATGTCCTAGCTTTGCTAGATTCGGGGGTTGGCGCGAATTGCCTAGGGAAAAATTATGAAAAGTTGATAGAGGGCAGAGAGGATAGTATCATTAGGTTGGCTAACCAAAACATTCGTACGGCAAACGGCGGTGAAACGCCGGTAGTAGGTGCTATCTCTCTGCCGGTTCTATGGGAAGAAGTTAAAAATTTAGAATTCCTAATCGTGCCAGGCCTCCAACAGTAAGTTTATTTCGGGGTAGACTTTTGGCAGGCTTTCGACCTGGATGTTGTAAGTCGAGGAACGATGGTGCGTTCAGCTCACACTGCCGTTGCAGAACTCGTACCCGCTGAGGGCGATTTGTCTTTTGATGCCGTGCAACATGTCCTCACAAAAGAGCAAAGTGTTGCCTTAGAAGGGGTCAAGGCGCAGTACCCATCTTTTGCTGTCTTGGGGTTGGGGAAAACCAACGTGGAAGAACACGTGATTGAGGTCTCGGATGAGAATCTCCCAGTGAAACAGAGGCACTATCCGATATCACCAGCGATCCAAAAACTGGTTTTCGCAGAGCTAGACCGCATGTTAGGTCTAGGGGTGATTGAGGAGAGCAATAGTAGTTGGAGCTCTCCTGTATCGCTGGTGATAAAGGGTGAAAAGAAACGTCTCTGTCTCGATGCGAGGAAAATGAATGAGCGGACTATAAAGGACGCTTATCCCCTTCCGAACATTGACGCGATTCTCAGCCGACTCCAAAACACGAGGTTCATTTCGGCCATCGACCTGAAAGATGCCTTTTGGCAAATACCACTAGAGAAAAAGTCCAGAGAGAAAACAGCGTTTACCGTGCCAGGGCGTCCCCTTTACCATTCCACAGTTATGCCGTTTGGACTGTGTAATGCAGCACAAAGAATGTGTAGACTCATGGACAAGGTTATACCCGCTTCTTTACGTGATTGTGTCTTTGTATATTTAGATGACCTGTTAGTTTGTTCTGTAGATTTTCCGTCTCATTTAGTGTTGTTGGAAAAGGTCGCTAAGTGTTTACGTGAAGCTAACCTTACCATTAATGTCGAGAAAAGCAAGTTTTGTTTCAAGGAAGTTAGGTTACGTAGTGGGCGATGGATGTCTCAAAACCGATGCGAACAAGGTTGCGGCTGTGAGGGATTTCCCCGAACTAAAAACGCCAAAACAGCTCCGACGGTTCCTAGGGATGTCAGGCTGGTACCGTCGTTTTATCCAGGACTACGCAACCATTACAGCACCGCTGCACGACTGTCTCACAAAAGATAAAATTAAAAAGTTTACCATGACAGAAGAAGCAAGGAGTTCGTTTGAACGACTAAAGGAGAGTTTGATTTCCGCTCCCGTACTGGTACACCCTGACTTCGACAGACGCTTTTACATCCAGTGCGATGCTTCAACAGACGGAGTGGGCGGGGTACTCTTTCAGTTAGACGACGAGAACAACGAACAACCCATAGCTTACATTTCCGCCAAACTGAACAAAGCGCAGCGTAACTGTAGCATCACCGAGCTGGAGTGCTACGCTGCGGTGATAAGTGTGAAACGATTTAGGCCGTACGTCGAAGGTTTACCCTTCACCATCATAACTGACCACGCGAGTCTCAAATGGTTAATGAACCAGAAGGACCTTTCTGGGAGACTCGCGCGGTGGAGTTTAAAACTTCAGGCGTACGAGTTTCAAATCGAGCACAGAAAAGGAGCACTCAACGTGGTACCAGATGCGCTGTCGCGAGCGCACATGGAGGAAATGCAGCTATCAGACAGACTAATGGACGTTGACTTAGATTCGGACTACTTTAAAACGGAAGAGTATGACGAACTTCGGAAAACAGTGACAGAAAACCAAGACAAACTCCCAGAACTGTGCGTGTCGGACGGCTACGTTTATAAACGGACACAGTTTGACGGCAGCCGCACGTCCGAATAAATTCCAGCTTGAAGGTGTCCATCTCGCCTACCTACTCGTAGGCGTTGGAATAATTTCCAACTTAGGAAGTTTATATATGTGTATGCATGTATGTTAGACTTCTTTTGCAGCAACCCTCTCTCCGCGACGCAGGCGCCTCTGTCACTGGGAAGATCGGTGAGTGCTAGATTGTAAGACATATTCGCTAACAAAACAAAACAAACTTTGAGTGCCTACATACGTATATAAAACCCTAAAAAGGGCGATCATTGGAAGCTAGAGAGTTTGGACAAGTTATTGGGACAAGGGTCGTCCGATAAGCCGCCGTTTTATTAAATTTGTTTTTCTCATTCAAATTTTAACGTAAATAAATTTTGGTATAGAGTTTTGGACCCTTGCATCTTATTCTGGATCATATTTCGGGTTAAAATTCTTTTTATTCTTCCACGGTTTATCTCTGTTAGATTTCTTTATCCTTTTCCATTTATTTAACTTTCGGTTCGTAAATCCTGATTGAATTTTGGGTGTATTAACTTATTTGGGAATACTTCTCGTTTTATTCTTTTTTTATTTTCTGCACGTTTTTTTTTTTATTAAAATTCTTTATTGTTTCATTATTTTCGATTACTTTTCGCTTTTTTGTATTTTGAAACACGGTTTTACTCGTTTCATAATTATTTTTGTTTTTTTTATTTTCATTCGATTAAATTTTACTTTTGGATTTTAGTTTGATTAAGTGACGTTATATTATATTGCGTTTTATTCCTTGTTTTATCTTTGCACATTTTCTATTATTTTTATTTTTATTATATTTTTATAGAGATTAGTAGTTAAGTTCTTGGATTTTATTTGATTTGAAATTTGTTTCCATAAAAGTGTTATAGCCTTAAGATAATCATTTTTTTTGAATTCCTTTATATATATATATCGCCCCCCCCATGTAAATTTTTATTTTTAAGTTTAGGGGTTTACATTTTATCTTGATTTTAATTCCTTTTTTTTTTACCTTTGTAATGCTTCTTTTCCTATAATAATTTTAGTTGTTAAATAAATTAAGTTTGTACTCTTGGAAAGAAACTCGGTCTATAATCTTCATTTGTTCGAATTGTTTATATGGGGTGAAAGATACACTAAGTCAACGGTTAATTGGTGTGGGTGTTGCACTTGTGCATTAGAGGGGACGTGGATGTGGGGCGACAAGGACGGACTGGACCGGTTAGGGATATGAGACGATAACTGACGTACAGACAGGTGCCAGGCTAAGGGGACTCCACTCGGTTTGCGGAGTCAAAGTGGAGTCCAAGGTCGTTCATGTTCCATGAACGGGAGGGGCGGGATGACTCCACCTGACACGGACAGGCCTCCTTCCTTTTTCTTCTTTCTTTCTTTGTGTGCTTTCTCATAATGGCATGAACCCTCTTTTTTGATAGTATAGCTGCAGGCAAGACCGGTGAGCAAAAACTCACCCCACCCGACGAGCTAGCGGGCTTGCCACCATGCCACCTGCCACCTTTGATTGCCCCAACAGCCAGCTATACAACAAACACCCTGTCGGACTATATGGGCAGTGACCAAGTAGGGCAGGTTGATAAGTTTATTTTGAAGTGTTGTTCAGTGAATTACTGTAAAGTTACCAAACTCTTAAATTTGTATTGCTTTATTACTAGTAAATAAAACTAGCTATTAGTTACAATATATGTGCGTGTGTATTTGACTTTGATCGAACCCAGGATTGATAATCAAGGAATCATCGAATTCGTCACAGTATTTAAGATCGAAAAGAACATACAAACCACAGATAGTCCTGTTAATAAACTTGATGCAAGACCATCATGAAATTGTATTCTTGAGTTGCGTGGCGTTCCGGGCTAAGTTATCCTATAATACTTTTGAAATCTGCAAACGCCAGAAAGTAAGTGAAGTATACAAACAAAATTTGTAGATATCGTTTGCCTTTTCCTCATAATCCTGTGTTTATATTTCTGTGGCTCTTATTCGCTTTAATTTCCGCCACTAACGTATAAAAAGCAATACTAAACGCTGTATGTGCAGATATATAGGTATAGTGTGTATTTATGAAGATTTTTTAGGTTATTTTAGTATAAACTAAGATTAACTGAGGTGATTTGACTCAAGTTCGGGATCATTAGTGGCCAAAATAAGGTTTTTAGCGGGACTACCAGGTTTTTATCGGGGTCCTTTCGGGACATTTTCGGACCATTTCGGAGCAGTTTCGGAACGAAATGGTCTCGAAAAAATCCATAAAACAATTTCGAAAAGGTTCTGAAAATGTCCGAAAAAGTCCCGCAACGATATCTATCCGAAATTACCCGAAAAAAACCAAGTATACCCGCCAAAAGTCGCAATGATCCCTAACTTATAAAGAAATAACGCAAAAATATTAAATTGACACTATACCTGCATATGTATCTATTTGCACATTTGGGTATGATTTTGCTGTATCTCGAGGCGTTTATTTCTTATTTTCTTTACAACCAAAGTAGACACTGAGGATGGCGAACACCGAAACCGGTTTGTTACAAAATAAAATTCTACAAGGGATGACATAAAATCGTTCCAATATACATCAAGTTTCCACCCTGTCGGAAAACAAATAAATCAAAAATAATCTTCAAGCTCACGAAGTTTTGGAAAAGACATTCGGTATGTTGGCAACGAAATATGATTATGATTTATTGCTTTTTTTGTACCAACAACTTTTGTGGGTTTTACGGCCTGTACATTTTCAAGTATTCATGAAACGAGTTGAAGGCCAAGAATAATAATTTTTCACTTTTTAATTTTTATGAAAATTATTATTGTTTTGTATTTTTTAATAATCACTTTTTAATTAATTATTAAAAGTTGTTTTAATTGAATAGAGTAGGAAAAATTTTTAGAAACAACCGCCATAGCTTTTCTTATAGATCCATTCTAAACTCCTAATTCTATTCACTTTACCATGTACATGAACAACCGCGCCATCTGGCAGTTAGTAGTGTGATCATGATGAATTTTTTGGCGGAATCTCTTTTATCATTAGCAGAACTGCCTTACAAGTGTTCATGAAACGAGCTCAAGGCCAAGAATTATAATTGTTCACTTTTTAATTTTTTATGAAAATTATTATTGTTTTTATTTTTTTTTAATAATTATTTTTAATGAATTATTAAAAGTTTTTAATTGAATAGAGTAGGAAAAATTTTTAGAGACAACCGCCATAGCTTTCCTTATAGATCCCGAAACTGCTAGGCCTCTTCATCAGAGACATGTTTTTTGATTTATTTATCTATAAAATCCAGAGGAGGCACCAAAAACGATTGAAAACTCATTCAGCATCTTATCGAACTGTTATTTTTCGACCTCTATCAACTCAATTCCGTCTGTTGTCTTCAACGAACGAAAGTTTATTAAAACAAATCCACTGAATTTGGTTTATAAACACCGCCAAACAATTATTTTCCATTTTCATTCACGGTGTCTTACAGCCTCCTTGTGTTGTTTACGTTTATAGCTTACGCCAAATACTTTAAAATCATCATCCTGTTATATTATTATTATTGTAGCAGTACTGAGAACTTATTAGTCGGTGCATTAATTCATGGAATGGGAATTGACGGGCCAAACTGGGTTATACTCCTTTCCGACCTAAAGCAAATCTAGCCAATCAATTTGCTTGCATCTTTGGACCCTATCACTTTGACCAGTGTAGAAATTAGCCAAAAAGTTTGTATTGCCGAATTTTCAGTTCAGTCCTCATTTCCACCTCGTACCTCGTACAATTGTGTATGTCAGTTTAAATTGCCGGAGATGTTAAATTTATGGAAAAATTAAGATTTAAACTTACACGCACAATTGTACGTGCACGGTCGGAAAGGGATACTGATGGGCTGATTTCCTAAACAACACGAAAGCCGCAGCGATGCATTGCCATGATGCTCTTGCGATACACTGCATAAGTCATGATTTTCTTTGGAAACGCAACTTGTCACTTTAATTAACTTTTCCTAACATAATATAAAAAGTAATAAATGTATTACTATAAATGAATAATTTACATGAAAATATGCCTTCTTTTGCTTCAGCTTCTCAGTTGCAATAAAAACGTGAAAATGAAAAGCGTGAATGTGATGCGCAATTCGCGAATCGCGCCTAAATTTATGCAGCGGATTTATCGATTTCGCATTAAACATTAGGAACACTTGACTTTGTATTTATGAACGGCAACTGAGGTCTAGGAAGTCAGCCATGTTGCCAGTCCTTTGACGAATATGAATCCGGTACAAGCCTAGTACGCCACTTACATTCAATATCTCTTGGAGATTTAGCTACAGCGTCAATGCGTCTACAAAATCAAAATCCTTTGATGTTCGTCTTCGAAATACCCATACCTTTGCCCCTATTCAGGACAGTGCCTGCTTTTAACCGGCACCATTTAACGTTCTATTGTTCTTAGCATTCGGCAACACCATCAACTGTGAATCGAACTTGTGTCCTCCTATTAACATTTTAAGTACAGTAGCTGAGCACTTTTTGGTCGTAGTATGGTCATGCCTAACCCATAGGCTGTGCGTGTAGTTTGCAAGCCGCTTAAATCAAGTGTTCCTTTAATTGTTGCTTTTATCCGCCAACAGAGTACACAATGTTGTATGTTGGCCTTTTTGTTTTTTGTATATTCTGCTTTTCTATTTTTGAAGATGGTTTATGTACATACCCATGCTCTGGTGTTAGTGTATTTAGTTATTGGTTTTGTACGGTCTATTAATTTTTACATACCTTTGTAAGTTTTACGAGCTCAAAACCAGACAAAGACAAAGCACAACGTTGCCTAAATACAAAATTGGAGACAGAATAGGTAATATATATAAGTAAACATATGGTACAATATATTATAGGAAATAAATAATAATTATATGGATGACAACAGGCCATCGGGCCAGCGGCATTCGATGGCATTACAATCTTGGCCGCTTAAGCGATAAGTCGTGTGAAAAATAAAGTTGTCTCTCTAAAAAGAACGCGGGTGTTATTATTCAAAAAGGAGCAGCAGCAAATAAATAAATGCCCATAAGAAACGGTGACATGTTAATACATCCCGGCGGTGAGAAAGAAAGATACTTAACAGCTGTCTTCAACCTGTCCATGACCCATGGCCACTTGTGTCATGCCCGGAAAATTTAAGTAGTAGAGAGAGTATCTCAATCGTCTCTTACGCTGATGATTGCAAGATTTAGGTGACTGACCTGCCCGTTGATGACCTCTGCTCAAGAGATAACTCATATCCTTAGCCCTTGTCTGGTTTTTTCGATGGGCGAAATCTAGCATTGTCACCTACTGTAATCAAATTATTTTGATTGGTGTTGTGCCTTTAATCGGCACCAAACATCAATTGCTTTATTGAACATCTTTTCGTTCTATTTATACAAATAATTCTTATATACTACTTATTTACCATAATACATATTTACCTAAATTCTAAGCTCAACCAAAGTATGTAAGCCAGCGTATGCAAACGCTCGCTGGTACATTCATACCTACATTCATACACAAACATTGGCTTGTGCATTCGCACATATGTTCATACATATATTCGTATGATTGCAACGCATGTGGGCATTGCCGTATAGCGTGTGACTTTGCTGACAAAGCGTATTCGACAGTTTTTAATAGCTGCGTGCCGACTGTTTGTAAGTATGCATGCATTTATGTCCCTGCAAAAAACGAAAATACTCCGTTTCATACTCCATAGAATACTCCTAAAGGAGTATCAGAGTACTCCAATACATATCCTCATTCATATAAAAAAGGTGGTCCAATTTACATGGCAATGTCCGGTGATTGGATCACCTAATCCATCTCGGAGTACTCCGTTTCTTTGCTTTTGAATACTCTATAGACCACCTACGTGAGAGTACTCTCAAAATACTCCCATGGGATTACTCTATAGAGTATTCAACAGCAAAGCGAGAGCGGGAGTAGGTGGTCCTCAAAAGAACACATACTCCCTTCTCGCTTTTGTCTAGAATACTCTATAGAGTAATCTTTTGGCAGCATTTTCAAAGTATTCCAACGTAGGTGCTCTATAGACTATACAGAAGCAAAGTAAATGGTACTCCGAATAGGCTTAGGTGATCCAATCACCGGACATTGCCATGTAAATTGGACCACCTTTTTTATATGAATGAGGATAAGTGTTGGAGTACTCTGATGCTCCAACGTTTTTTACAGGGGTATGCATTTATTTTGGCTATACTACATCTACCTTTTCAAAAAGTTTTATATATATAAATATGTAAAACTCCAACTCGATTAATTTTTATAACTTGCTTAGATTTTGTGTTTATTTACTTTACTTCTTAATTGTAAGTTGATACAGTTTTTTTTTTTTGTTTTGGTTTGTTTAAGTGACAAAATTTTGTTCTTTGTTTACTTTATTTTCAAGTGGACTATTAAATAATTTATTTCTGTAATATGTTTGTTTGGACATTGGTGCATTTTTACGACTTTTCGTTTGATCATTTTTCTTAAGTGTTGAGTTACATTGAGGGTAATTAAATGAAACGATTTTATTTTAATAAGTTTTTATTTGTATACAATGAGTAAACATGTGAGTCAAAATGCAGTGTATTTATTCTAACAATTTAAGCATATTTCTGTGTATTAAGATTTTCTTATTCTCATTACTTATAATATACTACTTATTATTTCTATCTATGCTTTCTACCTTATAAGGAACTAGAGTAAAATAACTGTTTCTACCAATATTTTCTACCTTATAGGGAATTAAAGTAACTTTCCTTACTAACATTTGTTACTTCTAAAGTGTGTTAAAGTAATTTTCCTTACTAATATTTTCCTTACTGATATTTTCCTTACTAATATTTTCTATTCTGTAGGGGTTCTAAAGCTATTTTCTTTACCTTCCTAAAAGTGATTAAAGATATTTTCCTTATCTTCCAAAAAGGTGTTTTAAACTGTAACTATCGCTACTTTCTATACTATAGGGATTTAAAAGTTTATTTTTCTTACCTTCCTAAATGTACCTGTATTATTTTCCTTAAACCTATTTTTTATTCTATAGGGCCCTCTAAAGCTTCTACCTTTGACCTGCTTCATTTTTAGTTAAATCTAAAGTTCCTAAATTTATTTCCATACACTGTATTTTCCTATAATAACTAATTTTGTTTTTCTGTTTAGCCTCTTTTGCTTCTATATGTAAGCTTATAAGTGTGCTTACTGGATCTTCTAACATTAGGGTGTCCCGTTTTTTCTTTAAAAAGATTTTTTTTTTATTGATTCTATTTTATTGCAATCGGGGCCTTTTTTCATCTTCCGATATCATTTGTCATGCATTTCCAGTGCTCTTTTTATTTTATTTTATTTTATTAGTTATACGTTTGATTCCTGGGCGGCCACCAAAAACAGGATCATCGTGATACTTTTATTTAGTATATAAAAAAAAATATATTTTTTCATTTTCGTCACATGCATAACCTGCAGAGTTAATGCTATAGTTAGATGTTTAAGAACTTGGGTACCTTATTTTTATTTTAAATGTGCCTGCTCGAGTATAATTATTTTTAAACAATTTGTCCCTGAGGACAACTGTATTTTTCCTTTTTCCAGATTGCCGGCTTTTTTCAGCCTGGCAAAGAATTGTCCTAAGTCAATCTTCGCCTCAACAATCGGTTTTTCATATTTATTTCGCTACAAATTTTCCTTCGAAAACGAGCTGGACTAGTCTTTTTATTTTTCCACATTTATATAGCGCTTCATATATATATATTTTAGTGTTCTCTTTGTGACTTTTTATTTTATTTATATTATTTTGTTTTTTATTTAATATTTGTACTGGTCTTTTCGTTATTTGCATGCTTTTAGAGACATTTATTTTAAGTCTCTCGATGAATATCGGGGTTACCTCGCGACTGTCTTTTATTTGGTCGGGTATATTGAAAGTATCCGAACTGGGCAGGTTTTCTGCTTTACCATCGAACTTTTTAATGAATTTTGTATGTTTTGTTGTCTGTGCCGTGTTATTTTTAATTTTTGGAAAAAACGAAAGTAAATCTCTGTTCTTTACTTTCTTTTTGTCTTTCAACAAAAATTTGTTAAAAGTAATTTGAAAATCTTCTTCGAAAGTAGTTGGCTCTGCCGTTTCTATGGTGCATTTAAATAACGCGTATGCTTGTATGTCTACATAAAACATTTGTTTCGCCTCTGTTTGGCCTAAATTGTTAAGCGAATCTATTATTATTGTCAAGTGTTTGACAACCGTTTCTTTTTTCCTGTTATTTTATTTATGATTTTACACAATTTTTCCACTAATTTTAAAATTTCTTCCCATTTGTCTTTAAAAGGGGGTAAACAAGGCAAAAATTTACCTTTGGTTTTATTTTTGTCCTTTTCCAAAGAAGGATTGCTTTCTGAAGAACTTGCTCCCATCTTGATTTGAATGGAAAATGAGATAAAAAACAAATATATCTCGATTTTTAATGTATCTTCATACATTGTGCAAAATAAATTTAAAGACATTTTTAACTATAAATTTTCTTCATTCTATAGTTCCTCTTAAAGTTCTGGTATATGCATTTATATGATTTTTCTGCTATTAATTTTTTTTCTCTGCAAATTTTTTCCAGTTAGTCATTGTAATGGAAATTTGAATTCAAACTTGTATGTAAAAACAAAGCCTATGTAGCTTAAACACAAAACAATCGTATTTTAAATACATTCATGTGCTCTATTTAATCTCCTTAATTTGTGCGCTATAAAATTTTTTTAGTATCATTATTATCGCAATAATCAAAAATATGAACATGCAGATGAAAGCAATCAGCCAGTCATCTGCAGTATCGGGTACATTTTTCTTATCTAATTCGATTGTAGGTTCATATTTTACTAATCTATTTTCTGGTATTTTATTTTCTGGTACTTTATTTTCTGAACTTTCTTTTCCTACTTCTTATCCTGCGATACCTATCATAATGCCATTCAGTATGGTTTTCCACCATGCCATTTTGAAAAATTTAAAATTTCCTTCCTTCAAAAACAAAATTAAGAAGTCACAAAATTTGTTTACTCCACGAGGGTTGCTGGGTTTACTCTTGCATGGAAACTAGCTTTAACTTTTTCTTATTATTTTTCTCAAAAAAAAAATTTCATAATTTTTCCCTAATCAGAAGTTTGAAAATTTCTATGTAAGAATATTGCTTCCTGATTAATATATTGTTCATTATTTGAAAAAAATTTTCTTTTTTTTTTTAATTTACCGGCAGAAATCTACTTTTTGCCCTTAATGGCAGCAGCCGTTAGGTTGCTATATGCTTCTAATATGGAGGATAAAAATAATTAAGTATTAAGGTTTTTGCTCAGTTCAATTTTTCCCTTGCTGCGGGATTTGTTCTGATTTCCATTATCTCTCCCTTGCTGCGGGATTAGATCTGTTTGCTCAGGCCAGAATCGTATTTATTCCAGTCCGTTATGCGTCTCCCTTGCTCAGACCAGCATCGTTATTCCACTTCATTATGCATATGTGGTATTGCCGGATCCCGACCACATTTGTCCTTGCCAACCTTGTTTTTTTTTTTAAATGTTCAGTATGATTCTAAAATGTTTGTGACGCAGTTATTTCCCAAAATTATGTGACGCCTCAATTCCAATAAGGATGAATCTTCATTGTTGTCGCTGTTGTTTCTTCTCTCCTTTTTCTTTCCAATGTTACGGATTTTTAATGTAATATTAGGGATTTTTAAAAGGAGGTCTGCATATATTACAAGCAGCAGACCAGGATGTTTTGGAAGAGACTGCCGGCTTAGTTTCGGCAGCTCAAGGTTTTCGGCAGGATCCTAAAAGGATTCCGCTTTTTTTTCAGCGGATCTGGTAGGATTTAAAAAAAAAAAAAGATTCCGCTTTTGTTCAGCGGATCTGGCAGGATCTAAACAGGCAGTCTGCTTTTTTAAAGGCAGCAGACCAGGCAGGATCTTTTAAAGGTAGTCTGCTTTTTTAAAGGCAGCAGACCAGGCAGGATCTTTTAAAGGTAGTCTGCTTTTTTAAAGGCAGCAGACCAGGCATGATCTTTTAAAGGTAGTCTGCTTTTTTAAAGGCAGCAGACCAGGCAGGATCTTTTAAAGGTAGTCTGCTTTTTTAAAGGCAGCAGACCAGGCATGATCTTTTAAAGGTAGTCTGCTTTTTTAAAAGCAGCAGACCAGGCAGGATCTTTTAAAGGTAGTCTGCTTTTTTAAAGGCAGCAGACCAGGCAGGATCTTTTAAAGGTAGTCTGCTTTTTTAAAAGCAGCAGACCAGGCAGGATCGCCATGTAATCAAATTATTTTGATTGGTGTTGTGCCTTTAATCGGCACCAAACATCAATTGCTTTATTGAACATCTTTTCGTTCTATTTATACAAATAATTGTTATATACTACTTATTTACCATAATACATATTTACCTAAATTCTAAGCTCAACCAAAGTATGTAAGCCAGCGTATGAAAACGCTCGCTGGTACATTCATACCTACATTCATACACAAACATTGGCTTGTGCATTCGCACATATGTTCATACATATATTCGTATGATTGCAACGCATTTGTGGGCATTGCCGTATAGCGTGTGACTTTGCTGACAAAGCGTATTCGACAGTTTTTAATAGCTGCGTGCCGACTGTTTGTAAGTATGCATGCATTTATGTATGCATTTATTTTGGCTATACTACACTACTAATCCGCGGCCACATTATTTATGACGTGGACGGTGCAAGTCAACATGGAATTAGACTATACGTCGACGCCATCCAGTAGCCCGATTCTGTAACTTTTAACCACGCGGCGAGCGTTAAGCTTATCGCCAAATTTTGGCGTTTGTTCTTAACGAAAATGCGATTCTGTAACTCTCATACTTCTCTTTTCGCCGTATTTTGCACTAAACTACATGCAAAAAACTCAAACCTAATTTTTTTACTTTTTTCAAACGCTAAAACACTTGCAAATATATTAACGCCTTTGTTAACACCTCGAAAATAATTCGCGACAGCTAACCACACGAAAAGTGTTAGCTAACACTTTTTGTGTGGTTAAAAGTTAGTGAATAGGGACAAGCGTTAAAAAGGGTGTTAAGCGAAGTTAACGCTAACACCTGGCGTTAAAATAGTTACAGAATCGACCTACATCTTTCGCAAAGCGGCCACAAAATTGTCAGGTCACTGGCTGGCAGCACTTGGGGGAAAAGATGAAGAAACATTGACGCCAATTAGGTCACCCAGCCTTGCTGACACCAACAGGAGCAAGTTGCTAAAATACCTTCATCAGGGGCAAACGGCTCAATGACAGTGAGCACTCGGAAGGTTATGTTTGTGCCAAAATGAAGGCAGATGATTTTAACAGTTGAAATGTATCCAGTGTTGTTAAATACACACAGGGAAATGTTTGACGCTCGCTTAGAATAAAACGTGTCTAATGCTAATGCAAAAATAAAGTTGCATTTTGGTGTCAAAACGTTTATGGTAAAATAAATGTTGCATTTTGGGCTAAATGTTAAAACGCGAGACAAATGCAAAATGATTCCCAAGCATGAACAGCCTATTGTAATTAAGTCATTCATATGGTAGCATAGAAACTGTACATAATTAATTAAGTAGAGCAACAGTGATATAGTGCAAAACTGTGATGAAGCTACATTGTTTCGGGTAAGTTTTCAGAGTTGATGTTTCTTGTACGCACTTGAGCACACAAAAAAAAACGTTACAAAAAAATTTCATTTAGCGCGTATAGTTATTTGATGTATAAACATAAAATAATGTATTTGGTAATTGTTGACAACTAAGCACATTCCAAAAATGTACCAAAAGACAAGCTTCGGTCCAGAAATCATAATCCGGATCCTATTTAGAAAGGTGTTCTGCACATTTATAGTGCAAAATATTCGAATATTTTGGTTTTATTTGGTGGATTTTTCGCAATTAAAAAAGTGTAGGATTTTCGATTCCACAAAAGTTGAAACACATGAAAATCGGGAATATTACTAAATATATATGGAGTGGTAACACTGTTCGCAATGTTTTACTTTTTCACTGCAGTTGTGGCACTGTAAATAATTTTTCAATAACAAAATAAATTACACTTTCTTTAAAAAGGTGTGAGTTTTTTAATAAATTCAGTTCAGAACAAGCTTAGTAACACTACATACACGTATATTTAAATTAACGCCTTAGCGAGTTTTCGATCGTGAAATTGTTAAATGAAAACAGTAAAATGTCAAATAGGTTTTTTGCAAATACTTTCCAGAATAATAAAAAAAATATTTGTTCTTTCTTGGGACTCATATCCAAATTTTTGGTTGAATTTTGGCTGTCGGTGGTGGTCGTAAAGATTGGGAAGATTGTCTCCAGGCTTATTACTTCTTAATTTCTTAGGCAGAGACAAATATACAAACGAAAGATTAAATGCGCTTGCCAGGAATACTTTCGATTCGTTTCGAAAGTTTTACCGAAAACCTATTAAAATCTTAAATTACAAACAAATCGCCATAGTTCTGTGTAAAATGTTCTAAGGCCCTCTGACAAATGTGATAGAAGTTGAAATTTGACATAATTTTGAAACAATTGAGCACAGAGTTTTTGAAAAAATTCCCATTTCTAATTTCACACAGCAAAATAAAAACTGTTGTACACCACACAAATTTTTTACATCTCAATTATACACTGAGTAAAAGGTTTCCGATTGACACATGGCCTAAACAGTGGAATTTGTTCATTCATATTACGGTTCAGTTTTGATCGTTCACCAGGCAAATGAAAATAAGAGTTAGGGCCTTTTCATGAGGGTAACAATATGTACATACAAGGTGGCGCAAAAGTAATCCTCCTATCAGAAAATTCTATAAATTTTGCGATTGGCCCCTAAAGTCAGTTCTGTTTTGACATTTGTGTAGTAAACACATGCGAAATACACGTTAATAAACAATGTTACGCTCCACTGCTCCAGAACGCGGAATATTGCTGTCTATTTATTTGACCAATAACACTGGTTTACAGCCAAAATGCACCAGAGACGCCATAGTGAAATTCCTATGTAAAATCACCTCCTAATTCCGAAAACCAAGGTTATTTTTACTTGAATGGTACCGTTTTTGAGATATTTACGATTTACCGTTATTTCAAAAAGCAAAAAAGATGGCTCCACTTAATCGTGTATATCTCAAGAACAAACTGAGCTCTTCCAAGACGGTTTGAAAAATTTGAAAGCTTATAAAATTTACTATAATCAGTACATACAACACTTTTTGCTAGGTCCTGCAGATTCAAACATATTGAACAATCATTACGGATTTTTTAAATTTTTTTTGTAAAAATATAAAAAAATTTGTACTTTGCGAGGAAGCATCTCGAAAACTTTTTGTTTTTTTGCAGATATTTTTTCCCCCCTCTAAGCTCTGTTTTATTACAAAAAAAATAAGCTATCAGTGAACAAAATCGATGAACTAATACAAAAGTTATAAGCATTCAAGTAAATATATCCATTTAATGCTTAAGTACCCTACTGGTACATATGTGTTAGTATTCGTATATCAGTTAGTTAGCAGGTAGATTTTCGAAAAGTTATTAGATACAAAAAGCTGTTAGTGTCGTTTTCTCAAACCTAGGTACATTTTAAACAAGAGCATATTTTTGAGGCAGGTAGTGTTTTCTTTGTAGAACTAGGGAACCTTTTTGTTTAGGTAGGCTTGAATTTTTACTGGATCTAAGTATAAATAAGAGTACATGCGCCTTGTTCCTTCATAATATCTGCAAGGCTCGCCGGATACTGTTCAGTTTATAATTGCAGTTTATAACCCGTCATTTACTTAAAATAAAAAATGAATAAAAGGGCGCGAGAGTTTGAGTGTACAAATGATCCAGATATGTTCTGTTTCATCTGCGGTCAATTTATTGTTAAAAGTATGAGACGTGTGTTTTCAAATCCTTTGAAACTTACATACTATAAGTGTTTTGGAATTGAGCCTAAAAACCATGGACACCGAACACTGTGTGCACCACATGCCGAGTCGAATTGATTTCTTCGGAAACCGGAACAAAAAGGTACGTTGTAAAAATTAGGAATTTGTTCCCTTTTAATGCATAGCTGACTAATTCCTGAAACTATCTATTTAGGCGACGTGTGAAATTTATTACACCAATGAAGTGGAGGGAACCAACTTGCCATTCAACGGACTGCTATATTTGTACTACAAAAGTACTTGTGGTTGGAAAGTCCAGAAAAGTAACCTATGCGAGCGTATCTACAGTGTCATTACCAGAACTAATTTCAACAGAAGCGACATTGCCAGAATCAAATTTAACTTTAGTTCCGGCTCCAGTTTCATTGTCAACAGTAGTATCTGATTACGCGGCATCATGTTGTACTGAATTTCAAACGGAAAACGAAAGAAATTCTTTGTCACAAGCACAACTCAATGATTGGATAAGGGATTTGGAATTGTCAAAGGAAAAGGCCGAACTACACGCCTCTCGAATGCAACAATTTAAATTTGTTTCATCCGATGTTAAGGTAACATATTATAGAACTCGTCACGAAGAATTTTCCAAGTACTATACGAAGGAGGACAGTGTTTGTTACTGCAAAGACATTGCTGGTCTATTCAAACAATTTGGTGAACCATATGATTCAAAAGAGTGGCGATTGTTCATAGACGGCAATAAATTAAGTTTAAAGGCCGTATTATTGCATATTGGCAACCAAAAGCCATCTATCCCGATCGCGCATGCAGTAAATACGAAGGAAACATATGAGATAATGCAAAAATTGCTCAAGTTAATCAAATACGAAGAACATGATTGGAAAATATGTGCCGATCCTAAAGTCGTTGGAATGCTATGTGGTCTACAAAGTGGATACACAAAATACTGTTGCGTTCTATGCAAATGGGATAGCCGAGCTCGTCAAGACCACTACATCATAAAGGATTGGCCAGAACGAATCGAGTTTCAAGTTGGGGTAGATAACATAAAATACTCTCCACTTATAAAGAAGGAAAAAATAATTCTACCTCCGCTCCACATCAAGCTCGGCCTTATCAAAAACTTTGTGAAGGCTTTGGACAAAGAAGGCGAAGCTTTTCATCATTTGAAGACAATCTTCCCAGAGATTTCAGAAGCAAAAATAAAGGAAGGGATTTTTGTGGGACCGCAAATAAGGAAAATGATGACCAATAACCATTTCAAAGAACTATTGTCACCAGTGGAGGCAGCAGCGTGGGATTCTTCTGAAAAAGGTCGTTAAATAAATAAAAAAACATATTATAATAAATTATATATTACATAAATTTACATGAGAATATATAGCCATAAATCTGAATTCATCGTCCAGTTCCGAACAAACAAGAACGGGAAAAATATAAACAAAAAATTTGTTCTGAATTGAAAGATAAATCCAGCCTAAGAAAATTATATACTAATGTGTCACTTATGTATTTATCTAATTTACTTTTTTATTTTCTTTCAGGAGTAAATATGTCTTTAAAAATTCATTTCTTACACTCCCACTTAAATTTTTTCCCGCAAAATCTTGGCGACGAAAGTGACGAGCATGGCGAAAGGTTTCACCAGCAAATGAAAGTGATTGAAAGTCGGTATCAAGGATTCTGGGATGTCGCTATGATGGGCGACTACTGTTGGTTTCTCATAAGAGAAACCGATCCTAATCTAAATAAGCGTCAAAACAAGACACATAACTTTTTCAATTATAAAATAAGATCATAGAGTTAAGACAGAACCATATGTACATATGCTATTATTTGTAGGGTACTTAAGTATTAAATGGATATATTTACTTGAATGCTTATAACTTTTGTATTAGTTCATCGATTTTGTTCACTCATAGCTTATTTTTTTTGTAATAAAACAGAGCTTAGAGGGGGGAAAAAATATCTGCAAAAAAACAAAAAGTTTTCGAGATGCTTCCTCGCAAAGTACAAATTTTTTTATATTTTTACAAAAAAAATTTAAAAAATCCGTAATGATTGTTCAATATGTTTGAATCTGCAGGACCTAGCAAAAAGTGTTGTATGTACTGATTATAGTAAATTTTATAAGCTTTCAAATTTTTCAAACCGTTTTGGAAGAGCTCAGTTTGTTCTTGAGATATACACGATTAAGTGGAGCCATCTTTTTTGTTTTTTGAAATAACGGTAAATCGTAAATATCTCAAAAACGGTACCATTCAAGTAAAAATGACCTTGATTTTCGGAATTAGGAGGTGATTTTACATAGGAATTTCACTATGGCGTCTCTGGTGCAGAAAAAAAGTTGGAATTTGTGATCCAGTGTAATCGGTCGGTGAAAAACGGTTACTGCGCAAAAGTAATCCTCCTATCAGAAAATGCTATAAATTTTGCGATTGGCCCCTAAAGTCAGTTCTGTTTTGACATTTGTGTAGTAAACACATGCGAAATACACGTTAATAAACAATGTTACGCTACACTGTTCCAGAACGCGGAATATTGCTGACTATTTATTTGACCAATAATCGGTCGGGGCCAAACGGTTACTGTGAATGGTGAGCGCTACAGAGCAATGATCAACGAGTTCTTTTTGCCGCAACTTGATGAATTGGGATTGGAAAACATGTGGTTCCAACAAGACGGTGCAACAGCACACACTGCACGTGCCACAACCGATATGCTGAACATCGGAAGCTTACTTTTGCGCCACCTTGTATATTGCTTCGCAGCAGTATAGCAGTAATGATAGTTTTTCAGCGAGTAGCAACGCGAAAACATAAAATCTAAACAAAAATCGTAGCAATACGATCAGAGATATAGTTAGAAGCAGGTAAGTTTTTGTTTACAATACTTTATTACATTTCGTTTTTTCCTGCAAAAATTGCAATTTTTTTTTCAAGTAAATATGTAAAGTTTTTTTGTTTTTTTTTTTCAAGTAAATATGGCTAACACAGAACTATTTTTTAACACCTTTGACATAAAAACTAAAGCGTTACGATTACTTTTCAGGGTCCAGGGACACTTTTATTTTATTTCGCACAGTTTACTTTTAATACAAAAATTCGCTCTCAATTTTAGCTTTAATTCACAATTTCTTCAACATTCCTTTATTTAAAATTTTTAGTTCGACTCAAATTTTACAAATTTCTCGGTACCTTCTGTTTAAAATTAAATTTTTTTATTGATTTTTTATACCAACAATTTTGTTGATTTATGGCCTGTACATTTTCAAGTATTCATGAAACGAGCTCAACGCCAAGAATAATAATTTTTCACTTTTTGAATTTTTATGAAAATTATTATTGTTTTTACTTATTAATAATCATTTTTAATTAATTATTAAAAGTTTTTTGATTGAATAGAGTAGAAAAAATGTTTAGAGACAACTGCCATAGCTTTTCTTATAGATCCATTTCGGAAGCTGCTAGACTTCACTCATCAGAGAAATTTTGGCACGCATTGCTAACCATTAAGCTAACAATACGCTGGTTTTGATGTCATCTAAACTCCTAGTTCTATTCTTCTTTTTACCATATGCATGAACCACTTCCGCCATTTGACAGTTAGTAGTGTGATCATGATGGATTTTTTTCCCTACTCTATTCAATCAACAAACTTTTAATAATTAATTAAAAATGATTATTAATAAGTAAAAACAATAATAATTTTCATAAAAATTCAAAAAGTGAAAAATTATTATTCTTGGCCTTGAGCTCGTTTCATGAATACTTGAAAATGTACAGGCCGTAAATCAACAAAATTGTTGGTATAAAAAATCAATAACAAAACCGAGAGCACACGGTAAGGCAGTTCTGATGATAAAACAGATCTGTCAAAAATCCATCATGATCACACTACTAACTGTCAAATGGCGGAAGTGGTTCATGCATATGGTAAAACGAAGAATAGAACTAGGAGTTTAGATGACATCAAAACCAGCGCATTGTTAGCTTAATGGTTAGCAATGCGTGCCAAAATTTCTCTGATGAGTGAAGTCTAGCAGCTTCCGAAATGGATCTATAAGAAAAGCTATGGCAGTTGTCTCTAAACATTTTTCCTACTCTATTCAATCAAAAAACTTTTAATAATTAATTAAAAATGATTATTAATAAGTAAAAACAATAATAATTTTCATAAAAATTCAAAAAGTGAAAAATTATTATTGTTGTTGTTGTTGTTGTAGTAACGACAAAAACACTCCCCGAAGGTTTTGGAGAGTGTTGTCGAATTAACAGTCCTTGGCCGGATTTGAGCCCGGTACGCTCCGGTACTCCCTTGCGGTACTGCCCGACTGTCGTGGTAGCGATTTATGACCAGTGGAACCTTCTAGGTCATGTCACCCCTCCTTCCGTAAGGAAGGAGAGATGGGTAATGAGAGGTGAGAGGCATCATATCCGTAGATCAGCCATCGAGTTTCACGTAATTACCTTTGTGCATATTAGTCGCCTCTTACGACCGGTATGCCTACCTCGGGCATATTCTAAACCCCTAACCCGCAGGGGGTAAAAATTATTATTCTTGGCCTTGAGCTCGTTTCATGAATACATAAAATTTTTTTTCCAATTCAATATAGATTTACATCACGATTTTAAACCAAGTAATATAAACAGAATTTTACTTAAAACGAAATGTGTCTCAATGTATTTTTAAAGAATTCTCCTTTCCTAAAATAATGTATTAACCTCATCAAATTTACAACACAAAGCCCTGAAATGCCCGAAAAGCTTTGACTGCAACCCCCAAGTACATTAAAAGGGTGAATATGATTTGTGCTCAGTTTTACTACTGGTCAGACCAGGGTTTGCAACCGTTTTTTGTTGAAGCTCCCCTGACTATTATAAATATTTTCATGCTCCAAGAGAGTCAAGTTTCGAATTAACAGGCAAATCTTTTGATCCAAAATTTTTCCAATGCCAAAAGATGGAAGTCATCTTTGACCATTGTGTTTTTCTTTAAGCTCTTTTAATGCATTAAGGCGAGACAATATGTTACTTTTGGACAGCCAACGTACTTCTATATCGGCCAGAAGAACTTTGTGATCAGAATTGAGATCCACGCAAAGTAAAGTAAATAACCGACTGTGGAAGTGCTGCTCTTGATTACAATACTTGCAATCCTTATGGTCGAGTCGAAAGTCTGGTGTAATTTGTGTGGCAATGTTTTGGAAGCCAAAGCTTGCCTGTGAATGGCACAAAATCAATATCAAGAATTATATATATCCCCGGATGTAGTACCTGCTGTCAAAGTTCAAAATCTCGATGTCGGTAGATTCTTCGCAACTAGTGGCGAAAAATGGCGATGTTGTTGTTTGTAGCGTGAAAAACACTCCCGGAAGGTTTTGGGGCAATGGTTACTTATTTTTTTCTACGAAAGTAAATCCTACTTAATGTAATCTAATGTAATTTATTGTCACACAAATAACCTCCCAAAGTGTCGTAGCTGTGAAACGTACCGTTATGAATTTGGAGCAAAAGCAATTTAGTCGTTAGTACATGCGTTTCTTTTGTTTACATTTTTAATGAGCGCAAAGTGGTAACAGCCAGTCTTTTTTCCCTTTTCAAATTAGTGATATAATATGATAGTTTATTGACAAAAGCAGTTAAAATGGTAAGATTTGGTATACGCGTCATTATTTTACAAATCGTACGGATTCGTAGAAAAAAATAATTTCACTTTTTTAAATTTTTTTTTTTTATATCAGGATTTTGGCCAAAATTTCTTTTTCAGAGATCTGCATGTGCTCAGAGTCTATGATTAAGTAAACTTGCCCACATTCAAAATTCTATTTCTTTGGTTCCACTGGTGGGATCTTATTCATTTTTGTTTTATTTTGAAGGTAACAATATTAACTTACGTTAAAGAAATATTAAATTTTAAAAAATCAAAAAAATAAACAAAAAATAATGTTTTTAAAGAATTATTACATACTTGCCACCCCACGAATATTTAAAAAATATATATGTATATATAATATGCGCTGCACTTTCATCTAAAAAACCCATTTTATTTGAGGATGGAGTCTTTTGTAGTTCAAAAATATTAACTCATTTCCGACGTGACCTCGAGCAGCTTGCCTACAATACTTGCCATTAATGGTATACACCCTGCAAAAAATGCGATTAGTGTAGGATGGATCCGGGATACGTCGCAAAGGAGCATGCGACCAATGCCAATTTTGATCTCTTTGAATTGGTTGAAGTGATCTCTTTTGTTTGAGCATGTCCTATGAAGAGACTAACTAGTCCCTTTCATGCCCAAAAGGTAGTGTTGGACAGGTTATCTCTGTTCCCCTACGAGTACGGTCGGACAAGTTTACTTTCAACACCTAAAAGTAGGCTACAGAAATTAAAATCGACTTCCCCAACTATGCCTTAACAGAATAGTGGGGATCAATTGTAGCCCACTGTAGACGAAAGGTATTGATCGCGGATCACCCTCTTTAGAGATCAGTCGCACGATTTTTTGCAGGGCAGCCAATGCCAAACTAGTAGGTAAGCATTCTAGTTCATTGACTAGAATTTCGTGGGCTTCATTATACCAGTCTGAGCGAATGCAACACTTCCACCATGGTTAAATAATTTATATGGTTGTCGTAGATGACATAGCGTCTTCTTCTTCCTCATCCACACCTTATGTCAAACTATCACATCTTTGTTTTTTGTTTACATTCTTTGCTTACAGTTCTTGGAAAAGCTATTAAGTTCGCGTCGTGTTTTATTTATTTTTAATAAAAAATCGTTGTGAATTCATATTTGAGTGCTTTGTGATAACACATAGGCTGACTAGTATGTCAACTGGTATGATATTGTGGTATATGCTGACTAGTATGTCAACTTGTATAATGCTGATGCAGTGGCTAACTAGTCTGTTAACTGGTATGATGCTGATGCAGAGGGTGGCAATTGAAATTTCCCAGGCCACTGCAAGGTAATTTCTGTATAGTTGCTAATATGGAAATAAAACAGAACTTCGAGTGCCAACTAGTATTAAACTAGTATACAACTAGGCAAGTTGCAGGGCAAGCTCGAACTTGTGATCACTACAACATACATATGTACATGCAATTAAAAAAATTAAAAATTGGAGTCCGATTTAAAAAATTTAGTGCCGCATTCATCTCTAGTGGAAAGATAAAATGAGTTTTTAAGCGGCAAAAAGAAATCCTTACCAGAAGATGAATGCATAGTTATCTGTGGTTTTTCTGAAAAAAATGCATTCGTCGTGCAAAATGCTGCTCAAGGGATTCACTGGAATAACAATCAGGCAACAATGCATCTATTTCACATTTATTACAGGCATGAAAGCGGCGAAATTCATATGAAAAGCTTCCTCCCCATTTCTGACTGTTTACATCACAACACAATTGCCGTGCATTCATTTCAAAAATACTTTGTGGAATATGTTAAAAATAACTTTGAAACCATTTCCAAAATTACATATTTTTCTGATCGGGCAAGTATGAAACAGAAAGAATTTCGTTAATCTTACCCATCATCAAAAAGATTTCGGTTTTACTGCTGGGTGGTACTTCTTTTCCCACTTCACATGGAAAAAATGCATGCGCTGCCTTGGGTGGAGCCCTAAAAAGATTGGCTGCCAGCAAGAGCAAGTCAACAGAGAGTGAATAATCCAATTCAAACGGCAAATTATTTATTTGATTGAGCGGCCCGTATTGCTAATATTTCATTTAAATAAGTGCAAAACGAGGAATACTACGAAGAGAAAAGAACCTTGAAGCTAGATTTAAAAAGGATGTGGCAGTGAAAGGGACGCTGGCATACCACTGCATGATTCCAGTGGCAGGAGGAAGAGTAAAAGTAAAGCACTTTTCTGATATTCATTCAATTAAAGTTCATGTTATGAAATATATGTTTAAATAAAATTTAAAGTTATTATAAATTATTAAACTCTGTTTTCGAACACGAAGTTTTTAATATTGTTACATGTCGCGTATAAAACCACACACACATATATTTTCTCGCATCCCTGTTATATTTGTCACTGAAAATAAAATTTATAAAATCACTGAAAGAATAAAAACCTTTCTTTATTTGTACCCTTTTATATATATGAGAGGTATCATAAGAAACTCTTACTTAGAAATATATATACGAGGTGTGTTCAAAACGTATCGCGAATTTGGAATTTTCGCTGGTTACGTATATTCGAATTTCGAATTTTTTGTGGCGTTATGTTGGTACTCATGTCTCTCACTTATGCTGACAAGCTCGGCCATTTTGAATGTTCAGTTAATTGTTGACAGCTGCTTTACTTGTACGTGTTTTGGATCGTCTTCGATTTTTACCTATTCAAAAAAATGGATCAAAGAACCTGCATCAAATTTTGTGTGAAAAACGAAATTAAGTGCGCGGATGCATTCCGAATGTTGACTGTGGCATACGGAGAAGCTGCCTTGGACCGAAGCAACGTTTATCGGTGATACAAAATGTTCTCAGAAGGCCGAGAAGATGTGCAAAGAAGAACAAAAATTGGCTTTTGCACCACGATAACGCCCCTGCTCACGCATCGTTGCTTGTGCGCGACTTTTTGGCCAAAAACAACACACTAATGATGCCGCAGCCACCGTATTCCCCAGATCTGGCCCCCTGTGACTTTTTCTTGTTCCCTAAACTGAAGAGGCCCATGAAAGGACGACGTTACGCTTCTCTTGACGAGATAAAGATGGCATCGAGGGAGGAGCTGAACAAGATACAAAAAAATGTTTTTTTGAAGTGCTTCGAAGATTGGAAAACCGTTGGCACAAGTGTATAATATCTCATGGGGATTACTTTGAAGGGGACAAAATAGATATTCATGAATAAATAAATAATTTTTGAAAAAACACAAAATTCGCGATACTTTTTGAACACACCTCGTATATATATATATATATATATTGATCAGGCTGCAGCCGCACGTGCAACGTCGCGCACACCCTTGCACTTACTGCTTGCTACAAGTATACGAGGTGTGTTCAAAAAGTATCGCGAATTTTGTGTTTTTTCAAAAATTATTTATTTATTCATAAATATCTGTTTTGTCCCCTTCAACGTAATCCCCATGAGATATTATACACTTGTGCCAACGGTTTGTCCAATCTTCGAAGCACTTCAAAAAATCATTTTTTTGTATCTTGTTCAGCTCCTCCTTCGATGCCGTCTTTATCTCGTCAAGAGAAGCGTAACGTCGTCCTTTCATGGGCCTCTTCAGTTTATGGAACATGAAAAAGTCACAGGGGGCCAGATCTGGGGAAGACGGTGGATGCGGCATCATTAGTGTGTTGTTTTTGGCCAAAAAGTCGCGCACAAGCAACGATGCGTGAGCAGGGGCGTTATCGTGCTGCAAAAGCCAATTTTTGTTCTTCTTTGCACATCTTCTCGGCCTTCTGAGAACATTTTGTACCACCGATAAACGTTGCTTCGGTCCAAGGTAGCTTCTCCGTATGCCATAGTCAACATTCGGAATGCATCCGCGCACTTAATTTCGTTTTTCACACAAAATTTGATACAGGTTCTTTGATCCATTTTTTTGAATAGGTAAAAATCGAAGACGATCCAAAACACGTGCAAGCAAAGCAGCTGTCAACAATTAACTGAACATTCAAAATGGCCGAGCTTGTCGGCATAAGTGAGAGACATGAGTACCAACATAACGCCACAAAAAATTCGAAATTCGAATATACGTAACCAGCGAAAATTCAAAATTCGCGATACGTTTTGAGCACACCTCGTACATACATAAATGGTTGTATTACCTATTTGGCTGGACCGTCTATTGTACTACAATAATGATTTGTAAAAACACAATAACTATCTATAGCTTACTTAACCATGTATGCATACACAGGCATGCGTTGGCTGTATATCATTAGTAGCACGTATTGTAGGCAAGCTGCTCGAGGTCACGTGAGTTAATATTTTTTGAACTACAAAAGACTCCATCCTATAACAAAATGGGTTGTTAAATTTTTTTTTAAATATTCGTGAGGGTGGCTGGTATGTAATAATTTTTTTAACAATTAATTTTTCATTCATTATTTTGATTTTGTAAAATTAAATATTTCTTTGAAATGAAAAAATGGCACATCAGAGGAAAATTGCATTGTGACGCTACAGGGCATCATAGCTGAGTTATTATAGTATTAGTTCTAACAGCGGCTTTCATACAGGCCCTTGGGTGCGTATCCCAGTATCCCGGAACGGGTATCATGAGGATTTGGGGACTTCGAAACACCTCATCCCGTACCAATATTATTTCCAAATTAATATTGTTAAAATAAGAAAGAAAATATATATAAAAGAAAGTGACGTTAGTTCCAACGCTCATAACTCAAGAACGCCTGCACCGATTTGGATGATTGACACTAATTAAGATTGTTCTCCGACCAGAATAGGAGAATACCCTATACCATTTGCGAAAAATTCCTAAAAAAAAATTGTATTTTCCCATACATTTTGTATGGTGCGAATTTTTATAACTTTTTTTTTTTTGTTAGAAAAGCTCAATAATGGATCGATCGATGGTGAAGTGGAATTGTGTGTGTGTGAAATAATTACATCTATAGGGATAGGGATGGTTATAGAGATAATGATAGGCATAGGAAAAGCCAATATTTCTAGATCCATTCAGGTAAATATCTGGCCAGGACAAAGTCTGCCGGTCCCTTTAGCATTATATGAATACGTTACATCATACTTCCTATACCACACTGCATATCTATCTTTGCGAAAACTCAGGAAACTTGAGTAATAAATATTCCCACTTTAATATAATGTCTGCTTGTGAACCGATATCGGACATTTCGAAAAACACATAAAAGAAGATTTACTTACTTAAATGGGGCGTAACCGTTTAAATGGTTTTGGGCGCCCAATATAGCGCTCCGTCATTTCTTCGCTTAGCAAACTGGGGCCAATTGGAAACACTACGGGATTGTAAATCGGTATTTACTTTGTGCTTAATTCGGAGTGGTGGTCTCCCCCGTTTTCGCCGCGGTTGCCGATAATAATACACTCAGGGCCGGACCATCTTTAATAAGCCACAGTACTTTAATGCGTTGAACTATGTCGATGTTTGCATACCGCTCATCACTAAATCTTTTTGGACGTTGCCAAAGCATAGAGGTCCATAAATCCTTCGAAAAACATTTCTCTAGAATACTCCCAGAACCGTATCAACAGATGTTGTCAGCGTCCAGCCTTTTGCATTATGCAACAGGCAAGAGCACTTAGCACCATGCATTCACCCTACCATATGCATGCGTTTTATCAACTTCCCGCCACCGTGATTGTATAGCTCAACAGGCAATCTATCAGTACCCGCTGCCTTTTAAATATGTGAGGACATATAATTTGAAATAACCAAAGAAAAGTGAAGAAAAACCACCTTTGTTAATGAAAATTTTTTACGTAACAGTCAAATTATAATGATAATTATCAAAAAGTAGACCTGGTAAATCTACCATCGACCAGATTTTTACAATACGCCAAATCTTGGAAAAACCCGGTGAAAAAAGAATCGACACACATCACCTCTTTGTTGATTTTAAAGCCGCTTTCGATAGCACGAAAAGGAGCTGTCTATATGCCGCTATGTCTGAATTTGGTTTCCCCGCAAAACTTATACGGCTATGCAAAATGTCCTTAAGCAACACCGCCAGCTCGGTCAGAATTGGCAAGTACCTCTCCGAGCCGTTCGAAACTAAACGAGGTTTCAGACAGGGTGACCCCCTATCGTGCGATTTCTTTAATTTAATGCTGGAGAAAATAATACAAGCTGCAGAACTTAACCGCGCTGGAACAATATTTTATAAAAGCGTACAACTGTTGGCATATGCTGACGATATTGATCTCATTGGCCTTAACAACCACGCCGTAACTTCTGCTTACTCCAAATTAGAAAAAGAAGCGGAGAAAATGGGATTGGTGGTGAACGAGGGCAAAACGAAGTACCTTCTGTCATCATACAAAAAGTCAGCGCATTCGCGCCTTGGCAACCAAGCCACTGCTGGCAGCAATAATTTCGAAATAGTAAAGGACTTCGTTTACTTGGGAACCAGCATTAACACCAACAATAATGTTAGAATAGAAATCCGACGAAGAATTACTCTTGCAAACAAATGCTACTTCGGACTGAGTAGGCAATTGAAAAGTAAAGTCCTCCCACGACGAACGAAAATAACACTCTATGAGTCACTCATCGTACCCGTCCTGCTATATGGTGCAGAAGCGTGGACACTAACAACATTTGATGAGGCCGCTCTGGGAGTATTCGAGAGAAAGGTTCTTCGAAAGATTTGTGGACCTCTACGCGTTGGCGACGGCGAGTACCGAAGAAGATTTAATGATGAGTTGTATGAACTTTACGCAGACGCCGACATAGTTCAGCGAATTAAAACACAGCGGCTTCGCTGGCTAGGCCACGTAGTGCCAATGAGCGAAGATGCTCCAGCCCAGAAGGTATTTTTATCGGCACCCGGCGGTGGAAGCAGTGGAAGAGGGAGACCACCACTCCGATGGAAGGACCAAGTGGAGACCGATTTGCGATCCCGCGGTGTTTCCAATTGGCGCCAGTTGGCGCAACGAAGAAACGACTGGCGAGCTATGTTGGACGTTCAAAATCGCCCAGGCGGTTAGATGACCATTTAAAGAAGAAGAAGACTGATTTGATAAAAATAAAATTGATTGCATTGTATAGGTTGGGCTAAAGAAAAGCTATGCACCTAATTTAATGGCAATACATAAACTGAATGCAAAATAAATTAAAAAAAAAACCCTTCTCCTGTAAAGTTTTCTTTTCGGCTCTTACGTCTTTTTTACGCACAGGGCTCGATATGTAAGTATATAAAATACTATACAGACCTACTTATAAAGAGTTCATAACTAACCAAAAAAAAAAAATTTGTTAATGGATATTCTTAACCAAAAAAAATATTTCTTATGATAATGGTTAATTATAACCAATATATGCATTCATCAATGTTAATGGTTAAATATGACCTTTACCTCATTTCTATAATAACCACACCATAATATTTCCACCGCCATTTTGCATGATCTTCTTGGTGTACTTGGATGGGATTTATTCGACCTTCGGGTGACTTACAGAATGAAATAAAAAATAATTGGCGCTATATACACCTCCTGCGGAGATTAAGGCCGAACTTCTCTTTTCATACAAATTGGCGGACCTACAGTTTTTTGCCGATTCCGAAAGGCACCTGCAAAGCAGATGAATTTTTGCTGAGAAGCCTTTGATGGCAGAAATACACTCAGAAAGTTTGCCAAACCACTGCCGAGGGGCGACCCCGTTTTAAAAAAAAATTTTTCAAACCACTTTTGATATTACCTGTACCAGGGCTCAAACCTTGATAACAGCAAGGATGTAATTTTCTATGAAAAATGGAGCGAAATTACAGTGGAGGGTTGTTGTGTAGGTTAATTTTTTAAACATATTTAGTATCGAAATATGAGCCCAAATGTAGCAAGACACAAGTTTCTAACCTTATGTTGTCACATTAATAATTGAATAAAATGTTGCTCCTAAAAAGGTGATGGAGATGCTTATGAACTTAAGGAAGAAGAACATATCGACGTTTTGTTCGGTCCGAATGAGTAAGACCCTGCGAAATTCGGCTCTGAATCAGGAGCTCGAAACCAGGTGTGAACAGCTTAGAATCGATCAGCTGATACATAACTTACTTGTAGACCTGTACAATGTAATATATGCAGAGGGAAAAAAATGGTTCTTTATTCAATAGATGTCGGTTTGGGTGACTTACACTGTGGAACAAATTCAGGTTAGCAAAAGTTAGGTCGATTCTGAGAGTAAGGGGTGAAAATAGAGGCTAAATTAGAAGACCCGTATCGCGGCGTTTGTTTATGTTAGTTCGAATTTTTTTAATCGACCTTCGAACTTTGCAGTCAAATGTCGATTTTCAGCATGTTGTTTGTATGGTTTTTTGGCTATAAATCGTCGATATTGATATTATTTCAATCTGTTAAAGCCAAGTTATTGCTAGAGACCTCACACTTTCCGACCCTTAAGGTAGTTAGCGGTCCACATTTTTAAGCCGACAGGGAGCGGCGACTCTTCCAGGTCTCGCAGGAGTAGTTGACGGTGTCAAAGGCTTTTGATAGGTCAAGTGCGTTGGAGGGTCTTCGTTCAAAACATAGTTTATTTGCGTATTTATGGCATTAAGGGCGGTTGTTGTGCTGCGCAGTTTTCGGAAGTTATGTTGATGGTTGGCCCTGTGCAGGTTTACAATGTAGTAGGAGAGTAGTAGTGTCGCTAATACCTTAGCAACGATGATTCTCCCTGTTTAGCCGACTTGCTAGGTTTTAAAAGGGGTACCACAAACGTCTGCTTCCATATCTCAGGAATGACGAAGGTGGTCGTGGTCAGCGTCCCTCAAGAGCGTTAAACTTTTCGCCAGTTTTTGGCGTTTGTGCTTAATGAAAGTGCGATTCTCTAACTTGTCTTAAAACTAAAATACAGCTAATTGTAATATGTGGCATCTCAGTCGAAACAGACGTAAGCATTGCATAGGTCTAAAGTACAGCATTTGACAACGCAATTACTGGAACAGTGGTTTTGACTGCGTTAATAGAAACCACAGCATCTCGACGAGCTTTTTTATATTTGTTTTTTTTTAATTTTATTTTTGAAAATATGTAATTTTTTTTCACGATACAAACACGAGAATTTCCATAGCTTTGTTAACACACTTCTAAACGCCATCAAATTAATTCGCGATACCTAACCACAAGTCTAAACACTTTTCGTCTGGTTAAAATTTAGCGAATAGGGAAAAGCGTTAAAAATGGTGTTAAGCGAAATTAACGCTAACACATGACGTTAAAATATTTACAGAATCAACCTAATGAAGGAAGTTTTTGGAAGGCAAGTGCTTGAGTAAATGGAATGCATATGCACACATTCATACAGGTGGCGTGCATGTTCCACAGCGATAGATATACATGTTTGTACTTGCGTACACAATAGACGAAAGAGCGCTTAGCGCATGTTATGCGAAAGAAAAGTGATTTGTTGACCGCTGTATTTCGTTCGCATACACGCGTTTCTGCATGAGTTCACTTGGTATTTATTGTTAAAGTGTAAAGACGTGTTTTTTTTTGAAGCAGCGTTTTTTTATGCAGTTTTTGTAAATCTGCATACCTTAACAAAGCAATACTACTTTTGAAACTCAAAAAGATATTTTCCTGTGAGTGTCAAACAAATAGAAAAGCAAGTTACAGTCGTCCACTTAGTGTGAAAGATAAAAGAATGTGTGAAAATTCTTTTGTTCTGTTGTGAAAATGCGATAGATAGTTAAAAAGAAGCAAATGCTTGGGCATTTGCAACATAAAATTGCGATGGAGTGTACAGAGCTGCTAGAAGCGAAACTTGAAAAAATTTCTAAAAAGTATGGCAATGAAAATCTTCAACCTACCCGGCAGCCATTTTGTAAAAGAGGGGAAAGAGTGTGTATTCCTATAACCTGTTATTGAACAGTGGGCACCATGCAGCACAAAGTGAAAGGAAGTCTCCGAATTTTTTGATGATATTCGCTTCTTACTAGGAAAAGTGAAATTTTGAGAAAGATAATTGCGAAGTATTATACAGCAATTACATCTATTTAAGAATAGTACACAACAGAACAAAGGGTATACGATGTGTGTTCAAAACGTATCGCGAATTTTGAATTTTCGCTGGTTACGTATATTCGAATTTCGAATTTTTTGTCGCGTTATGTTGGTACTCATGTCTCTCACTTATGCCGACAAGCTCGGACATTTTGAATGTTCATTTGATTGTTGACAGCTGCTTTGCTTGCACGTGTTTTGGATCGTCTTCGATTTTTACCTATTCAAAAAAATGGATCAAAGAACCTGTATCAAATTTTGTGTGAAAAACGAAATTAAGTGCGCGGATGCATTCCGAATGTTGACTGTGGCATACGGAGAAGCTACCTTGGACCGAAGCAACGTTTATCGGTGGTACAAAATGTTCTCAGAAGGCCGAGAAGATGTGCAAAGAAGAACAAAAATTGGCTTTTGCACCACGATAACGCCCCTGCTCACGCATCGTTGCTTGTGCGCGACTTTTTGGCCAAAAACAACACACTAATGATGCCGCAGCCACCGTATTCCCCAGATCTGGCCCCCTGTGACTTTTTCTTGTTCCCTAAACTGAAGAGGCCCATGAAAGGACGACGTTACGCTTCTCTTGACGAGATAAAGACGGCATCGAAGGAGGAGCTGAACAAGATACAAAAAAATGATTTTTTGAAGTGCCTCGAAGATTGGAAAAACCGTTGGCACAAGTGTATAATATCTCATGGGGATTACTTTGAAGGGGACAAAATAGATATTCATGAATAAATAAATAATTTTTGAAAAAACACAAAATTCGCGATACTTTTTGAACACACCTCGTATAGTGAAAGTTTTAACTGCAATGTTGCAAGTAAATTTATTGTTTGTTTTCATGTCTTCCTCTTGCGATGGATATTAACATGGCTGATTTAAATAAGCATACCTCAGCTTTGCATGCCATCAAGCGTGTAGGCGAGTACGAGCCAAATGTTGAGGATGCCGATATAGAGTTGGTGAAGGTAAAGCTGAAAAGATTGGAGGAGCAATGGGTGCGCTGCAATACTATCCAAAGCGAGGTAGAAGGAAGCATTGAAGCAAGGGCCACAGATGAGATAGAGAGATCACCGGTCTCAGCCATGCCAAAAGATAGGACAGCTAATGCTGCATCAACAAGCAATAGAGTGAAGCATGCGGTATTGATAGATGGATAGGTGGATGTACAAGGTGGCGCAAAAGTAAGCTTCCGATGTTCAGCATATCGGTTGTGGCACGTGCAGTGTGTGCTGTTGCACCGTCTTGTTGGAACCACATGTTTTCCAATCCCAATTCATCAAGTTGCGGCAAAAAGAACTAGTTGATCATTGCTCTGTAGCGCTCACCATTCACATTAACCGTTTGGCCCCGACCGATTATTGGTCAAATAAATAGTCAGCAATATTCCGCGTTCTGGAGCAGTGTAGCGTAACATTGTTTATTAACGTGTATTTCGCATGTGTTTACTACACAAATGTCAAAACAGAACTGACTTTAGGGGCCAATCGCAAAATTTATAGCATTTTCTGATAGGAGGATTACTTTTGCGCCACATTGTACTGCCGCTGGTGAACGAGTTGAGTAGCCAAGTAGTAAAACTTAAATGTTGTTGTTGTGGGCGACTAAGTAAAAGCCCAACCGTTCATGTGTTACTGTACTGCTGTTGGTGAACAAGTTGAGTAGCCAAACAGTAAAATTTAAATGTTGTTGTTGTGGGCGACTAAGTAAAAGCCCAGCGGTAAATCTACGATTCCGAAAAGTAATAATTTTTGGCGAACCTATGTTGCAGTTGATGGAAGAAACTTTACACCTACTAAGTTGTAGTTGTTGATACGATCCGATGCCGCACTTACAAACGTGAAAGCTGAACACCGTCGAGACAAACTAACGATATGTATAAGTTTATATACTAGCTCGATTGTATTGTAGAATTGCTTTGAATACCAATTTTTGCAAAAAATAAGAAAAATACCAAAAATAGTTATAAAGCTTACTGTGGCACAATGGATAGAGATGAAATATTAGGGTTGACCGTAAGTAATCTGAAAAGCAAACTCACTGAACTAGGGCTTTCCACAAGTGGTCAAGACAGACTTATGGAGCATTATGGAATTGAGCTTAGCGATGATGAAGACGAAGACGAAGTCTTTGAGAATGCTTCTTCTGTACACTCCGTTGCCGTTGGGGTGCGTGAAACAACTAGAACACACTTCACACCTCGTGACATCGAAGATTCTTTATCCTGTTTTTCGGGTTCAGTCCAAGCATCAATAGATAAGTCGTTAGAAATTTTTGAGGAGAACGCTGCAGCAGTGCAGTGGAAAGAATTGCAAAAATTTATTTATGCAAAGCAATTGCTAAAAGGTGGTGCTAAGATGTTTGTTCAGTGCCAAAAGGGAATAAAAGACTGGGACTCTTTGAAAAAATCGTTAAAACAAGAATTTGGTTCAGCAGTATCTGCGAGTGAAGTGCATCGTATGTTGCGCAATAGGCGAAAACAGTATAACGAAGATTACAAAGAGTACTTGTATAACCTCATGGAAATAGGGAAAAGGATTGATTTAGATGATGTTAGTATAATCGAATATTTTATAGATGGTTTGCCAGATACGGGGTCCAACAAGACAAATTTCTACCTGGCAAGAAACATAAACGAGTTAAAAGAGCAAATAAGAGTTTACGAGAAAATCAGGGGAGGTAGCCGACCAGCTGCAGTTAAAACAAGCGAACAATCTGGGAAATTACCAAAACAAGCGCAACACCAACAAGATAAACGCTGTTTTCGGTGCGGTGAAACAAACCACATTTTGTCCCCAGGCTACAGTCACTTGTTTTAAATGCGGTCAACTTCGTTACATAGCGTCGAATTGTAAAAACCCCAAAAAGGAATTGAAGGCAGAATCGCTTAATGCAACCATGATGAGTACAAAAAGAAGAACCGTATCACGGGGCGGACTTATTTTCAAAGACATTAAAATCCGGTGCTTCGTACATTCAGCACTCATAGATTTTATTAGATATGACGTGTTGGTATCATTAGGCGAATTCGATTAAACCAACGAAAAACATCAACTATTCGGTATAGGCGATAGTGCCTTGACGACTTTAGGTGGGTTTAAGACCAAAGTAGAGTTTGAAGACGCCGCAGTTGTTATAAACTTTCATGTTGTTAGCGAGAGAGACTCCAGATTCGGTGTTATTATTGATAATGACGTTTTGAAATCTGTTGACATAGTAATAAAGAATGATGAAGTAAAATTTAGAAAACGGGGAACTGTGTCGACGAGTTGTGAGTCAATAACAGTAGAAAGAAGCAGTGCAGTTGCTGGTGGACAGTTAGCCGTTGATAGCAAATTAGCCACGGATACTAAGTTAGTTGTTGGCAGAAAAGAAGAAACGTTCGAACTTTTTAATGAATTTGGAAATATATGCACGGCGGAAAGCCTAGAAAGAGAGAAAGAGTTAGATCTGGCGCACTTAGATGCACTCCAAGAGGGTAAAATTAGGTCTTTAGTTAAAAGTTATAAGTTATATTTTAACCGATGAAAAGCCAGTATACCAAAGACCACGGAGACTCTCATATGAAGATAGGGGTTGGGTAGACGCTGAAATTGCGAAGTGGCTGGAAGAAGGCATCATCCAATCCAGCTCTTCGGAATATGCGTCACCTGTGCTTTTGGTATCGAAAAAAGACGGAAGTAAAAGACTTTGTTGTGATTACCGCCAGTTAAACGAAAAAATCTATAGAGACAATTTCCCTATGCCATTAATTGACGACGTTTTAGAACGACTTCAAGGCGCCAAAGTCTTCACGACGCTGGACTTGTCCAATGGTTTCTTCCACGTGCCTCTAGAAAAAGATTCCAGAAAATATACGTCGTTCGTGACCCACAGTGGTCAATACGAGTTCCTCTATGTCCCATTCGGAATTTCCAACTCACTCGCAGTCTTTTCACGGTATATAACGGCATTATTACGCCCTCTAATACAATCAGGAGTAGTAGTCGTATACATGGATGACTTGATTATTACGGCGAAAGACGAAATGGAAGGCATGAGGAGCTTGGAACTCGTTATGGAAGTTGCATCCGCAAGTGGTTTGAAGATAAAATGGGAAAAATGTCAGTTCTTGAAGAAAAAAGTTGAATTCTTAGGTTATGTGATAGAAAATAGCACAATTAAGCCATGTTTAGCAAAGACAAAGGCAGTAGAGGGTTTTCCGGTCCCAACTTCAAAGAAAATTCTTCAGCGCTTTCTAGGGTTAACGTCGTATTTCCGAAGGTTTATTGAGGGTTACGCGATTATAGCAAAGCCTCTATCTGAACTTCTCCGCCAAGACAACAGGTTCCAGATGGGAGACGAGGAGGTTGCCGCATTCCAGCAACTTAAAGTAGCTTTGGTTACGGCTCCAGTTCTAACTTTATATAACCCTAAAACAGTCACTGAGATCCACACAGATGCAAGCATGTACGGCTATGGTGCGGTTTTATTGCAAAGAGCCGTCGACGATAGAGAATTTCATCCTGTGCAATACATGAGCAGGAAAACTAAACCATTTGAGGAAACACTTCACTCGTATGAGTTGGAAATTTTAGCAATGATTGAAGCATTGAAAAAATGGAGGGTTTACCTGATAGGCATCAAATCTAAAATCGTAACCGACTGCAATGCATTCACGATGACGTTAAAGAAGCGTAACGTACCGTTAAGAGTTTCCCGTTGGGCTTTGTATTTGCAGGATTTTGATTACACAATCGAACACCGTAGCGGAACAAAAATGAGACATGTAGTAGAATGTCATGCTTGCTATTGGAGGATACATTATCGTCATCATCGGTTGAAGTTAGCTCAGATGGACGATGATTGGATTAAGCCAGTTAGAAAAGTACTAGAAACAGGCCCTTATGAAGATTATTACCTATATAATGACATTTGATTCAAAGATCCAGTTAAGACGCTAGTAGTTATCCCATCTCAGATGGAGGACGAAATTATACGAACCGCGCATAACCAAGGACATTTTTCTACCGAAAAAAGTCAAGAAGCAATCGAGAAAAAGTATTACATGCCACAGTTGTCAAAGAAGGTAGCAAAGTTTGTTAGGTCGTGCGTGGAATGTATTGTCTCGGAAGCGAAGGCAGGGAAAAAAGAGGGATTTCTGACTCCAATCAATAAGGTGGATCAACCATTAGGCACATATCACGTAGCTCACTTAGGGCCAATGGAAATGACAAACAAGCACTACAATTACCTATTTGTTGTAATCGATGCGTTCTCAAAGTTCACATGGCTTTATCCGACGAATAACACGGGTGCAGAATCGGTGATCAACATATTAAAAGGGCAGTCGTCAGTTTTCGGCAATCCGAAACGCATTATTTCTGACAGGGGTACCGCGTTCAAGTCAAATTCCTTCAGGGAATATTGCGTAAGCGAAGATATACAACTTTTAAACATAGCCACAGGTGTACCTAGAGGTAACGGTCAAGTCGAGAGGATACGAGGTGTGTTTAAAAAGTATCGCGAATTTTGAATTTTCGCTGGTTACGTATATTAGAATTTCGAATTTTTTGTGGCGTTATGTTGGTACTCATGTCTCTCACTTATGCCGACAAGCTCGGCCATTTTGAATGTTCAGTTAATTGTTGACAGCTGCTTTGCTTGCACGTGTTTTGGATCGTCTTCGATTTTTACGCGAAATTCGTACCAAAATTGCTCAATTGTGACCAAAAACAGCATCGCATGAACATTGCTAATGAGATGTTAAACTCTGTCCGCGACGACCCAAATTTGCTCCAGAGGGTCATAACTGGTGACGAATCGTGGGTTTATGTTTATGACGTGGAAACCAAAGCTCAATCATCTCAATGGAAGCTGCCGCACGAACCAAGACCGAAAAAAGCGCGCCAAGTTCGGTCGAATGTGAAAGTTTTGCTGACAGATTTCTTCGATTGCAGGGGCGTGGTGCATCATGAGTTCTTGCCACAGGGAAGAACGGTCAATAAGGAATATTACCTGCAAGTTATGCGCAATTTGCGCGAAGCAATCCGCCAGAAACGCCCGGATTTGTGGAAGAACAAAAATTGGCTTTTGCACCACGATAACGCCCCTGCTCACGCATCGTTGCTTGTGCGCGACTTTTTGGCCAAAACCAACACACTAATGATGCCGCAGCCACCGTATTCCCCAGATCTGGCTCCCTGTGACTTTTTCTTGTTCCCTAAACTGAAGAGGCCCATGAAAGCACGACGTTACGCTTCTCTTGACGAGATAAAGACGGCATCGAAGGAGGAGCTGAACAAGATACAAAAAAATGATTTTTTGAAGTGCTTCGAAGATTGGAAAAACCGTTGGCACAAGTGTATAATATCTCATGGGGATTACTTTGAAGGGGACAAAATAGATATTCATGAATATATAAATAATCTTTGAAAAAACACAAAATTCGCGATACTTTTTGAACACACCTCGTACATAGAGTTATTTTGCCAATGCTTACTAAACTCTGCGTCGATGATCCAAAGTCCTGGTACAAACATGTAGATAGAGTACAACGAGCTATAAATAATACTCCTCCCAGAACTACAAAATTCTCACCCTTTAGAACCCTAACGGGGTTAGAAATGAGGGTTGCGGATGTGCCGGAACTTAGAGAAATGTTAGAAGAACTTAGAGTCGAAGAGATAGATAGTGAACGTTATGAAGTCCGACAGACGGCAAAAGAGAACATAGAGAAGATTCAAGAAGAAAACAAGAGAAATTTTAACGCTAAACGAAAACGGGAAATAGAGTATAAAGTAGGCCAACTGGTAGCCATCAAACGTACCCAATTCGGCACAGGGTTAAAACTGAAACCAAAATACTTAGGACCATATAGTTACGAAAAATTTAATCACGGTAGATACGAAGTGGAGAAGGTAGGAGACCACGAGGGTCCAAGACGTAGTACAACGGTAGCGGAGTAAATGAAAGCATTCGACCCATCGTTCGAGGCGAACTAATCTCAGGATGGCTGGATGTGGGATCCTTAAAGTAATTAAGACATTTTACAACATTGTATTTCATAAAGCGACTGCAGGCGAACAACGGCCTAACAGCAGAAACATGAATAAATAAGATAAAATGCAAAGAAGCAACAAAGGGATAACGGAACTTTTAAAATAGCGAATAGACAAATTTCAAAGTCATAGTTTGCTCTTGAGGACAGTTCACATTGAGTTGTGTAGTGAATCGGACGCGCCACGGCAAGTAAAAATAACTTCTTTTTCGTATGTGCCAAAGCATAAGTGCAAAGTAAAATGTTTAACTAAATAAATAAATTTGAACTAAAATATGTGTAAATGCGAACTAAATGTCTCTATGTAACTTGAAATAGTAGCGTACAACGCAAAACAATACAAACTTAAAATGTTAATTGTGAAACCGAAATAAACGAAATACAAACAATTTCACATAATTTCAAAGAAAAAGAGCGTGTTAATCCTTTTGAACCCCACATATATTAATATTTACTTACTCATTTCTTCTTGTTCCGAAACTTGCGCCACCGCACGTTCGAAACTCGGGCAAGTGAGAATCAAACTTCACCTCAGAAGCTGCAATAACTTCCAGCTTGGAAGATAGCTGAACGGCTTTGAGCTAAAAGCAGAAAAACTGATTAGTTTCAAAAGGAAAGGCCCTTACATCTATCTTATCCCGCCCGGTGTAAGCCAATCGTCACTAGAAAAAAGCGAAGCAGTGAGCCAGCCGTTGACAACATGTTTTTTCAGGCAAGGACCATATTACATCATGATGTACAATTTATAACCTTCAGCCTCACACAACCCCTCAATGTACACGTATTTTGTACATACCATTTCACTACAACGCTTGTCACATAAAAGTGGTTGGTCGTAGTTACAAATTTGTTCACAATACATTTTCCTAGTAAGATCTTCATCTGCATTTTGATAGAAAGAAATAGATGCGTTTAGATTAAAAATTTCGTCTCGTAAAAAAATCCGCGAAATTGGCAAACTTTAGAGACAAAAAAACATCCTAAAATCACATAATTTTTTTTTTTAGTTTATGATAGTTTCAACCTTCTGCTAACAGAAACAATAGAAATCTCTACATACTCGCGAATTTCCAATTTTACTACTAGCCAGCAAGAACAACGCCCGAAAATTCTACCAAAAAAACTGGCTAATGACGGAAGGATTTGAGACCGGGGCGAACACGTGTGAGGACAAAAATGGCGACGTAGTAAGCAAAGTACAGAGAGTTCTTAGGTTATGGAGGGAGCACTTCTCTACCCTCCTAAATGGAGAAACCAAACAACTACACAGAGCAAAAACCGCGGCCTCTGATGGATTGCCGGTTGAGCTTATCAAGTACGGTGGCGAGAAGCTGGTAAAGTGCATGCACCAGCTTCTATGCAGAATATGGTCTGAAGAATGCATGCCTGCTGATTGGAATCTAAGTGTCCTCTGCCCAATCCACGAGATCCTACAATTTGCACCAATTATCGCGGGACCAGCCTTCTTAATATCGCATATAACTGAAGCCCACTTCAGACCTAGTAATTCTAGCATCGACCAGATTTTCACTATGTGCCAAATTTCGGAAAAAATCGTAAGAAAAGAATTTACACACATCAACTCTTTGTTAGTTTTAAAGCCTGCTTCCACAGCGCGAAAAGAAGCTGTCTATATGCCGCTATGTCTGAATTTGGTTTCGCAGCAAAACTTATACGCATGTGCAAAATGACGTTAACCAACACTACCAGCTCCGTCAGAATCGGGAAGGACCTCTCTGAGCCGCTCGAAGCTAAACGAGGTTCCAAACAGGGTGACAAGCCCCAGAACTTCACCGCCCGGGAACCGTCTCTCGATCTCGTTCGAGATGTTTTTACAAAGCGAATTTTGATATGCTCAATCAGTTGATTGCTACCCAAGGCTGGTCAGACCTCTATGCATGTAATGATGTGGAGTCTGCTACATTCATCTTTTACAGCTACCTTAATGGCTTCGTTGACCAATGCGTTCCGGTTTACTTCGTTAAAGCTAAAACTAGTAAATCTTCATGGTTCTCAAGACAAATTGTGAACCTCAATAACATACAATCTAGATTTTATGAACGTTTTAAAAGATCTGGGTATTCCGTGGATTTTTCTATATACGAGAACCTTGTTGCTCGTTCTAACTTTCAGTGCTTAAGTCAATATTGCTATAAGTCTTACTTAATAAGATGCAAAGTTGATTTTTTTAACAACCCAAGAAAATTCTATGGTTTTGTTAATTCTAAAAGAAAATCTTCAGGATTTCCATCTTGTTTGTCGTTTGAGGGTAAGAATGCTTACCTTGATCATGATGTTACAGAATTATTCGCAGATTTTTTTAAGTCAACCTACTCGTCTAAATGTGTTCAAACCGGTAATTACCCATATAGCATAGCAACCTATAACTGTATTCTGGATCCAGTGATTGATTGCGGTACTGTACTTCAGAGTCTCCTAGCGTTGAAACCGATATTTTCCCCAGGACCTGATGGTATTGCTAATTGTGTGCTCAAGTATTGTGCCGTAAACTTATCCGAACCGATCTTAAAATTATTCACATTATCGTTGCAATCGGCGTCATTTCCATCAATTTGGAAACAATGTTGTTGTTGTTGTTAACAGTGCTTCGCCCTGCCCAATCGGCTCGATCACTCTAAATTGTTATCAGGCTCTTGTAACGGAAGTCCGAGGAAACGCGCAGTTTCTACAGGGTTGGACCAGAGTGATGTAGGTGTTAGAAGAGTGGGTTCAACTGAACAGGAGAAGAGATGTATGGTATCATGAGGGGACATACCACGTACAGGGCATGTGTTTGGTATGTTGGGGTTCAGTCTGTATAAGGAAGAGTTTAACCTATTACAATATCCAGAGCGAAGTTGTGCTAGCATGACTCTAGTCTCCCTCGGAAGTACACGCTCCTCTTCAGCCAATTCAGGTGGTTGAGTATTAATAACAGGATTCACAGGCCGAGATCTGAGAGATCTGTCTACCGACTCGGTGTGTAGGTCATTTAGAGCCCGTCTATGGTTCCGAAGATCAAACGGCAAAGAGATATGATGCCGGATTTCATCGTAATGCTTACGGAGATGCCTCCTTATGTCTCTAGGGGGCGGTGCTACATCCAAAAGATGTCGGTTTGGATGACTAGGTTTATGACAGTTCAGAAGGAACTGTCTACTCAAGAGTTCCGCGTGCTCTTGAACATTGAGCAATTTTGCCTCTTGATGGAGGTGAGACTCAGATGACATAAGTAGGCATCCCGTAGCAGTTCTGATGGCGGTGTTTTGGCAGACTTGCAATTTCCACCAGTTGGTGTCAGAAAGATTGGGCGACCATATAGGCGCAGCATAGTCAATAACCGGCCGGCCAATAGCCTTATATGTAGCAAGCAATGTTTCTTTGCCTTTTCCCCAAGTACTGCCGGCCAGTGACTTGAGGATCTTATTGCGGCTCTGTACCTTTGAGGCTATTGCGGTGGCATGACCAGCGAAGGTGAAGCCGTTGTCAAATGTCACACCCAAGATTTTTGGGTGGTTGACAGTAGGTAGAGGTACTCCGTCTACGTGGACATTTAACTCTTGCCCCATCTGCGCATTCCATGTTGTAAACAGGGTCGCCGTCGATTTAGTCGGAGATAGGGTCAGATTTCGCTCGGTGAAGAAGCTGGAAAGGTCATGGAAGTAACTGTTGATGCTAATACAGAGTTCGTCAATGGAGGGACCCTTTCCCGAGGCCATTATCGTGCAGTCGTCAGCGTAGGAAACAATGGAGACTCCCTCTGGTGGGGGGGAAGTCTCGAAATATAGAAACTAAACAAAAGGGGAGAGAGAACACCACCTTGCGGCACCCGTTGTTTTATTCTTCGTGGCCTGGATTTCTTGTTCCTGAATTTGACTGATGGCTGTCGACCATTGAGATAATTAGCGGTCCACCTTTTAAGGCCGGCAGGGAGCGGTGTCTCTTCCAGGTCTCGAAGGAGTGTGGCGTGATTGACCGTGTCGAATGCATAGGTCAAGTGCCACGAGAACCGTCCTATGGTTTGGTGGGTATTGATTCAAACCATAATTTATCTGCGTTGTAATGGCATTCAAAGCGTATGTCGTGCTATGAGATTTGCGGAAACCATGCTGGTGATCGGCCAATTTCAGATTTGCAATGAAGTAAGGGAGCAGAATGGTCTCTAGTAATTTCGCAACCGGCGAAAGTAGGGATATCGGGCGATAAGAATCTCCTTGGTTCGCCGGCTTCCCTGGTTTTAGTAGGGCAACTACAATCGCTTATTTCCATATCTTAGGTATGACAACAGTAGTTAGAGAGAGATTAAAGAGAGCCGCTAAATAACTCTGTCCCTCGTGGCCAAGGTGTTTGATCATCTTCATGGCGATTCCGTCGGGTCCGATGGGTTTTGAGGGTTTGGCCTTCATTATGGCTTACTTGACCTCTGCGACTGAGATGGCAATGGGCGCAGTGGAGTTTTGTGTTTGTGCGCATGTCGGAAGACTCTTCTCTTAGTCCTATCCGCAGGTGGATGCATTATAAACAGCCGGCAGAAACAGCTCGCGCATTTCCTGGCGTCCGATTTGACGCTGTCGCCGAATGCAATGGCGACCTTGTCATTATGTTTGGTCGGATTGGATAGGGCCTTGACAGTCGACCAAAATTTGCCGACTCCGCCGGAGAGGTTGCATGCCTCAAGGTGTTGTTTCCACTTGGTCAGCTTGTGTTCGTTGACAGTCCTACGAATTTCCGCATTGAGATCTTTTATTCTGGGATCTGCGGGATTGATGAGTCTCACTTGGTCACGTTTTCTTGCCATCGCCGCAGCTTCTGCCGGAAAATTCGGACGAATTTCTGGTATTCTGCCAGCAGGAATAAAGCGGCATGAAGCTGAATCAATGATCTTGCAAAACTTTTTTTAGCCTTTGCCTACGTCTGTAGGAGTGGGTAAGGCAGCGAAGGAGCGCTCTGTATATTCAGTAAAGCGGTCCCAGTCCGCTTTGGTGAAGTTGATGTATGTTATTTTATCAGGCGTTATGAAGTCGGTCGGTCGTTCAACAGAGAGTAAGATGGGTAGGTGGTCTGAAGCTAATGTAAGCATCGGTCGCCAGATGACAAAGTTAATAAGGCCCGCGCTCGTTATGGAGATGTCTGGCGAACTGTGGCAGCTACCTGCCACCCTGGTGGGGGTATCTCCATTGACTGTACAGAATGCTGAGTTATCTATTTGGTCTGCAATTGCGTGTCCTCTGCTGTCTGCTGGCAAGTTGGAGTGCCAGAGATCGTGATGCGCGTTGAAGTCGCCTAGGATTAGACAGTTATCGCCCCTTAGCAACGCACTAATGTCGGGATGATAATCTCTAGGACAACACGTGACAGGAGGAATATAGATGTTTATGATTTGCAGGTCGGCGTCTCCTGACCGGACTGCTATGCCTTGGCATTCTAAGGTAGAGTCCCTGGGGTCGACGTCAGGGGAAAATAGATTATATTGTACAGAGTGATGTGTAATGAATGCAAGGCCACCCCCAAGACCGCTGGGCCGGTCCTTTCGATGTACATTATACCCATCACAAGTTCGTAAGTCCGATCTTGTGTTCAAATTTGTCTTTTGTATCGCGGCGATTTTGATGTTGTGCGTCTTCATAAAGTCAGTTATCTCCGCGATCTTTCCAGCTAATCCGTTACAGTTCAGCTGCAAAATTTTGAAGTGTGTAGGAGAGGAGACGGGGGACATACTAGGCGTGAGGGACGGATGCGTTTGCCTAGGTGGAGGTAGGCTAAGGCCAAAACTATGTCGCAGTCTAGAGTTTACAGTGCCATGGCCGATGTTGTCTGGCGTGGAAGGCGGCTGTGTACTGCAACAGGGGGCTATGAACGAATCCGTTCAAAGGTTACCGTTTGCGAGTTCAGAGCACATAAGGGTGTGACACAGGCCAAGGCAATTGTTGCACTTGACCGATGTCGCAGGCGTATATAATCTTTGCCGACAAACGGTGCACGTAGTGAAAGGTACTAGGAGGTGGTGTTCCTGACCCACGTGCAGGCTGGAAGCAGGGGGGGGGCATTAGGGGCAGAGACAGAGGGGACTGACGTTCGGCGATGCTCATATCTGACCTATTCCGGAGGGGATAGGAGTGTTGACTGAGCCACTATTGTGGCTATTGGAAGTAGGTAGAAGCGGTAAGGGAGTTCCAGAGCGGCGACTAAGGCGGGACGTTCTTGGACGTGTACAGCAAGGTGCCTCAAAAGTACTAAAGAAAGTACGGGGTCTGTGGATGGCAGGGTTAAGCCCTGAACATCCAGATTTATTTAACCATCTCTTACACTTGGCGCATTGTACCGAATACGACCGTTTAATATAAATTTTCTTCCAGCAAACGCAGCAGATCCAATCTCTTGGTCCAGGATTGGGTTCGAGCCCAGCCCGTAACAAGAGACAATGGAGCAACCCAGCTGCCAGGGTTTGCTCCGAGGATGACAATGTAAGGGTGGGACGGGACAGATTGGAGAGGGTTACACTAAAATAACAGCCCTTGGCCGGGTAAAAAAACCCGGGTCATTCCGGTGCGATAGAACCGGATGTTGTGGGAATGCGCCCTGTTCAACAGCTCTAATGAATAACAATACAGCCACATTCCGGACCACAACACCGACTGGAATACCGAAAATACAATATGTCGGTGATGGTTTAATCATAATCAATGAGTCTCTCGCCGACGTTGAAGAAGATAATAAGCCAATGATAACACTGCGAAAGGGAACGTATTTGATAACATTTAAGATCTTATTTATAAACGAATCCAAACGAATTGAAACAACAGAGGCTTCTACACGTGTGGCGGAACCCCCCAAAACTATACTACTAAATATACCTGACCACAACGAGCCCCTAACCATCGAGCATCTGCATAACCTCCACATAATGAACACGAAAAGGCTAAACCATATCGCAGTTGAGACCGAATCAAAAACTGTAGTAACGTGGATATCGATGGCGCTTATGTTAACTACGATAATCTGTATACTAATTTGCCTAATTAAAATAAAACAAAATGCACAGTTAACTGTAAGTAGTATGAGTGTGGAAGACATCCAACTGGCCACAATAAATTCCATAAAAGATATCAATCGAAACAGGGACGTTTCGTCTTAAGAGGGGGAGAAGTTAGCGACACATACTTAGCCAATATTGGCACTTCATTCCCATACCCAAAAAAGCCAAGAATATGGCTAAGGTTGCTTCCGGTCTCACGCTTCAACTTGCTGACGTTAGGTCTACCAATTTGCGCGTGTCATCACCTTGACCATTTCACACGCTAATAAACGGCCGCAACAACAACACCAACAACAACCGCTACAACACACACGTTCAAGCGGCTAAGCTTAAGCAGCCGCAACAACAACAACAACAGCTACAACTCACACAAGCGAGCAGCTAAGCTAAGCGTAAAGATAGGTAGGGTAGTTGTAAGAATTAGCTTGTAAGTTAAGTCTTAAACGGGAACTTGAATAAACGTAGCGCATAGCGCTTAAGTCAAGAATTAACCAGTGACTTCATCATTTAGCGCATAGCGCTTAGGTCAAGAATAAACTATTGACCACATAATTTATATTAATTTTAGTCGCCTAACGGCAGTACGTAACGGCATAAACGGATCGAGATAGATATTGTACATAATACACCTATAAGGATAAAATTTGGTGACTACATTGATATTGAGGCATAAAATAAATTTTTTAAGAAATTTTTTAAAATGGGTGTGGCACCGCCCAGTTTTGATTAAGTCAAATTTAGAAATAATAATAATCATAAATCAAAATCCGTTCAATACGAGTATATCGAAACGAAATTCAGCACGCAGGTTTTCAGGTATGCAAGGAATGTTCCAGGAAAAAATGGGCGGGATCGATTAAGGTCTCCGCCCACTTTTATATAAAGGATTTTGAAGAGGATCGTAGATATATTAAATAGGCAATAACTTTGCTCAAAATAGCTTTACATCATTTATATTTCAATTTTAAAGTTTCCTTAAACAAAGAAATCCGAAAACTTAAAATTTTCGAAAATGGGCCTGGCCCCGTCCCTTTTATAGTGGACTATTCCACAAAACTTTTTATGCCATAACTCCGCCAAAAATTGATTTGTCGAAACGAATGTTCTATATATAAAGGTAACTGTTTGCTGTAAAAATGGGCGCAATCGCTTAATGTCCACGCCCAGTTTTTTGACATAGTTCTGAAAATTTTTTTTGTAAAATTTAAAAAGCGATATCGCTACAACTTCTTTCTTCTTCTTCTTTCTTCTTTAAATGGTCATCTAACCGCCTGGGCGATTTTGACCGTCCAACATAGCTCGCCAGTCGTTTCTTCGTTGCGCCAACTGGCGCCAATTGGAAACACCGCGGGATCGCAAATCGGTCTCCACTTGGTCCTTCCATCGGAGTGGTGGTCTCCCTCTTCCTCTGCTTCCACCGGCGGGTGCCGATAATAATACCTTCTGGGCTGGAGCATCTTCGCTCATTCGCACTACGTGGCCTAGCCAGCGAAGCCGCTGTGTTTTAATTCGCTGAACTATGTCGGCGTCTGCGTAAAGTTCATACAGCTCATCATTAAATCTTCTTCGGTACTCGCCGTCGCCAACGCGTAGAGGTCCACAAATCTTTCGAAGAACCTTTCTCTCGAATACTCCCAGAGCCGCCTCATCAGATGTTGTTAGTGTCCACGCTTCTGCACCATATAGCAGGACGGGTGCGATGAGTGACTTGTAGAGTGTTATTTTCGTTCGTCGAGAGAGGACTTTACTTTTCAATTGCCTACTCAGTCCGAAGTAGCATTTGTTTGCAAGAGTGATTCTTCGTCGGATTTCTAGGCTAACATTATTGTTGGTATTAATGCTGGTTCCCAGGTAAACGAAGTCCTTTACTATTTCGAAATTATTGCTGCCAACAGTGGCTTGGTTGCCAAGGCGCGAATGCGCTGACTCTTTGCATGATGACAGAAGGTACTTCGTTTTGCCCTGATATCGCTACAACTAAGCAAGTTATATCATTTAGATTTTGCACACATAATAAGCTTTTTAAGAAAAACTCGGCCGCAAAAAAATTTTGTCGATTTTGAAGAACTAGGCGTAGCGCCGCCCACTTTTCAGCATAAAATTTCTGCTATTTTCAAAGGCAATCGCTTATAATTTAATCTTGATATGTCAATGAAAATTGGTCAGCTGCTTCTCAGAAGTATGTATTATACTCCTGCCAAATATTAGCCAAATCGGAAAACACACAAGCAAAATATTCTGGCAAATATTAATAGCCCACTGCAATAGCGAAGTTATATATCTTTTTTGATTGTCATACCTTTCATAAACATTAAATGTATGTAAGTATGAGAACAAGAAGAGAAAAGTTCACTAAAATGATCAGCACGATGAGCGGAGTCGATTTAGCCATGCCCATCTCTCCGTCCGTCTGTCTGTCTATTTGAACGCAAACTAGTCTCTCAGTTTTACAAAAGAATGCTGAAATTCGTTATTTGCTTTCGCCATTTTATAATATACTAGCAAACCCGGTAGACGTTGTTTTGACGTTTTGATACATAGAACACATCTATATATAAAATGTCATTAACTTGAACCAAACAAACTCCTAACTATACCCAACCGCAGCTTTATATAACCTGGGGGCTTTTCCAAAAGCTATACACAGACTATGTCGTGCCCAACGAACTCCTGAGGCTGTCGTGAAAGTTCAAGAGCAAAAACAAAACAAAAAATATGTGGGCGTGGCACCGCCCACTTTTCCAAAATTATGTAGATATTGACTAAGTGACACATATATCCAAATTTCATTCAGTTAGACCAAAAAAGTTAGGAGTTATGACGAATTGAAGTTTTATATAGCCTGTGGGCGTCGCTCCGCCCACTTTTTCAAAACTATTTATTGTCTATGCTGTACCCAGTGAACCCAAGTATATATTGTGAAAATTTCATAAAGATCGGTTGAGTTCTTTGGCCCCTATGAAAGACACCCTTTTTATATCTTTTTTTGTTACGCACACATATTACTTTATTCGGCATAAAGGAATCGAGATATATATTTATTAATGTATATCAAAACGTTCAGGATGAAAAGTAAAATATCCGGCCAAGTAGTAATATCCCACTGCAAAAGCGAAGTTGTATATCTTTTTTGATTTTCATACCTTTCATGAACATGAAATGTTTGTACGTATGAGAAGAAAAAGAGATAGTTCCATCAAAAAGTATACTGAAATGATCAGGAGGATGAGCTGAGTCGATGTAGCCATGTCCGTCTCTCGATACGTCTATCTGTCTGTCCGTTTGTCTATTTGAACGCAAATACGAATGAGAGTATTAAAATAGACCTGCGTAAATTGGGATGGCATAATAGATCACTACTAGGTATATAATGTTCGGTTCCACCCGAACTTAGACTTCCTTACTTGTTATATTTATTTTTGTTACGCCCACATATTACTTTATTCGGCATAAACCAATCGAGATATATATTTATTAATGTATATCAAACCGTTCAGGATGAAAAGTAAAATATCCGGCCAAGTAGTTAATATCCCACTGCAAAAGCGAAGTTGTATATCTTTTTTTTATTTTCATAGCTTTCATGAACATGAAATGTTTGTACGTATGAGAAGAAAAAGAGATAGTTCCATCAAAAAGTATACTGAAATGATCAGGAGGATGAGCTGAGTCGATGTAGCCATGTCCGTCTCTCGATACGTCTATCTGTCTGTCCGTCTGTCTATTTGAACGCAAATACGAACTGAAAGTATTAAAATAGACCTGCGTAAATTGGGATGACATAATAGATCACTACTAGGTATATAATGTTCCGTTCCACCCGGACTTAGACTTCCTTACTTGTTATTTATTAATTGTTATTAGAGAAAAATTCAAACGATTTGCACAGTGATGGGTAGGGGATGACATGTTACCTCCGTCCCCTTCTCGGGCAATGGGATGCAGACCCAAGTGCCTAAGTCAAAGCCGCTGTTAAAGCGAATGCTCTAAAAGCAAAGCTTTGAAGCCCTGTGACTTCAGAATGCTATTTTTCTCTAATGGGGAATTTTCACTATTAGTTTAATTTCGTTGGTACAGTGTGCATAATAAACTAATACATTGTAACCAGTTTGATGATTCTTCTATTAAATCTCCTGGGTTCGATATCGATAAAGTCAAATAAAAACGATTCAATAATATTCACAACTAGTTAGTTACTGCTCACAATCGTAGTACAATTTCGCATGCGAAGTCACTCAACAGTAAGTTCACTGAACAACACTTGAAAGTAAAATGCCTTGCACTTCTAGAAGATTCTACGTTGTTCGTCATTGCGTTGTCTAAACGTCGGTGATTACGAGTACGTATCGCCATCTCCTCTTTGCCTTATATTCGTAAGAATGCGTGCTATCTCCTGCATACAGTAGTAGTGTAGCCACATATGTAACTAGGTGGACCCGTGCGCGCCTTGCGCAAAAAAAAAAACCAAAATGGTTTGAAACCTTTTATTAGTCCAGATCCACGATTTTTCAAACCTTTTTCTCAAATTATAAAAAAAGAATTTCAGCTACACATGTTGTGAGACCACAAAAAATTATACAAATATGCTCAAACAGCTATTTGAAATTCCACCACTTATATTACATTCACATTGAGCCATAAACTTGAGTTTATTGACAATATCAATATGAATTAACTTAAAAAATGTCCCTTTAACTCGAGTTTATGACCCAATGTGAACGCAGTCTTATTCACTTATTTTGGCAATGCCTTTAATTATTCTAGCACTGTTTAGTCTTAGTATTCAAATGTAGATGTCGCGAGGCATGTGAATGTCACAGTCACAATAGCGTTGCAGTACAAATTGATTTTTTTGTGCATTCACAATCGTTTATTTTAAATAATTTATTTTTATAAAATACGCTTAAACAAAAGCACTCCGCTAATTAAAACATGGTTTTACATGTAGAGCTAACCCCAACCTTTAAAACGATACCTTATTTATTAATATTGGTTCCAAATGAGAGCAGAAAATTAGGAACTAACACAAAAAGACCTTACAGAAATAATATATATGATACTTCTATATTGCAAGTAATGAAGAATGCAGTTCGGCAAACATTACAGTACAGATATACAGTGAGAAAGAGAGATAAAACCTCAGCGGCGGCTGTAAAATTTTTAGGTTGAAAGGAGAGGTAAATATTTTTAATTTAGAGTTAACGAACTTTACTTATAACAAAGGTGTTCAAGTTTTGAAATGCCCAAAAATACTCAGTTAATCTGTTAATACGTATTTATACATTTAAATTCACATTTTAATCTTGTTTTCCTTACATATTAGTTGGCACTTAAAAATCTGTAATTTTTTTGGTATCTTTTGTTTTTCTAAAACTTGAGTCATAGCTTCCTCTTTTAAACGTGTCTGTACATTGATATTTTTTGGATAGACGTCTTCATGACCAGCTCTTGTTGTTGTTGTTTTTATCGCCTTGTTGACATTTTTAACTGCTCCAGTCGGATCTGTCCTCTTGTTCATGATCGTCGTCTGCATTATCCTCCTCAATATCTTCTTTCCATTCATAAACGGCTGGTAACGTGAATTCAGTCTGAAATTTTTAATGAAACAAAAACGATTTTCAATAATCTACATATATTTAAGCATATCCATGAACACGAACAAAGATTTATAGTTGTTTTTAAATTAATTTTTTTCATCGACTCGAGCAAATCAGATTTTGTCGCTGCTATTGAAGCTAGAAGGTGTGTCTGTAATGCAACATAGTAATTTTTATTGCATTCTTATCCATGGGTTGAATGAGGGGCGTAACGATTGGTGGCATAAACATTGTTATCAGTTCAGCTTCATTTGGGTGAGAAGGAGCGTTGTGGATTAGGAGAAGTTTTTGTCCTATTAAAACGATGTAACCTTAAAAATTCGATAAAATTCAAAAGGAATATTCACTGACTTGGCGGCCGCCGTGGTGTGGAGGTAGTGTTGCCGGCCTACCACACCGAAGGTCCATGGTTCGAGCCCTGGTACAGGTAACATCAAAAGTGATTTGAAAAAAGTTTTTCAAAACGGGGTCGCCCCTCGGCAGTGGTTTGGCAAACTCTCCGAGTGTATTTCTGCCATGACAGGCTTCTCAGCAAAAATTCGTCTCCTTTGTAGATGCCGTTCGGAGTCGGCAAAAAACTGTAGGTCCCACCAATTTGTAGGGAAAATTCCAATCGGCACACCACAAATTGGAAGAGAAGCTGGCGCAAAAATCTCTTAGGAGGTTTATGATGATATACCTGTTGTATATCGCGCCATAAAAGAAAAAAAAAAAAAGAGAATATTCACTGACTCATTAAATCAATGCTTGACGTCATCTAGGCGGATTTCAAGATTTTATAGTCTGTGGGGCACTGAAAGTTTTTGAAGCAGCGTGGATTTTTCGCCTTTCCAATTACAAAGATTTTAAGTTTATGGGATCCAGAGGCGTTTGAACAACATAAAAACGTGATTCGCTGCTTCTCCGACTCTACCCCTGGGGTTCTCTTCTTCAAACTGGACACGTACGTTTTTTCTGGAGGGAGTTTCAAGAACAAGCCGAACTCATCAGCATTATATAACTGATCGTTGCACAACTCCAATTTGGTCATTTTAGCTTTAAGTATTCTTCAAACGGATCCACTAGCTAACGCTGCCAAAACAGTTGTTATTTGATATTTGAAGAAGTCGAATGCCGTACCGTTTTTTGAATTCTTGACGTCCATCCAAAACTAGCGTAGAAGTTTGCTTCATTTTCCTTTAATTTTGCATGCGGTGCTTTTGCCTTTTTTCCAACATTAAAGCACTAACTGTCGAGTGCTTATTTCGCATTCAGATAAACCAACAATTAAGAGCTTTCTCCATATTTGGCGACTCTGAAGAACGCAGTGTTTTTCTATTTCCAGGTCCAGAATACGTTTTGTTTACGCATCTTAAAATCACTTGTTTTTTCGCTTTAACGCTCCAAATGGTTGATCTTTTTTTATAAAGCCGAGAATTTCAGCTTTTTGTTTTAAGTCAAGCACACAGGTTTTTTAGAACTAATTTTTACCAGAAAACCTAAGACGAAACACCCCTGCCAAAACCAAAATCTCGACTGAAATATTTTATGAAATTACAAATAAAATTATTATTTTATAAGTAGGGGATTCCCCAAGTTCAGAATTACTTGAGATCAATGTAAACTATATATTGGATTGGTACTCGAAACCAACCTCTTCTGGGCGCCTTATAAACTTTATATCTTCACAGCCTTTCAAATACAAAATAAATACGACTAAGAACCTTATAGACAAAATATTATCCATCAGCCATCGAAGTTTTCATTACGAAAATATTAGGAAAATTAAATTGACGCTTAAAAAGAATAATTATCCGGACCATATCATATCAAATTTAATAAACCAGAAACAAATGGAAATAGAAAATGTAACCCTAAAAACACAGTCTTCAGATACAAATAACCAGACAAAGCGATACTTCAGTGTCACATACATTCCTAGGCTCACAGAAAATTTCACACATGACTTGACAAAAACATCAAACACAAACACTATACTAGCATACAGATCAAACTGCACTTTGGCAACGTGCTTTACAAAAACAAAAACAGCCATAGATATCCAACAACGTAGGCAATGAAAAGGACAGCTGTAATAAGGTCTACATTGGGACCACGAAGCGGGGGCTCGGTACGCGGGTAGCTGAGCACGAAGCCGATATACGTAAACAAAAACCAAGCACAGCTTTGGCACAACATGCAATATAAAATAAACACACAGCTGATTTTGAAAACATAAAAATAATAGACACCGAAAGGAGAGAAAAAGCGTGTTTCACCTTAGAGAGCCTTAGAATTTTGCAAAAAAGAGGAAACACAATAAACAAAAAAGAAGATACAGACAACATCGCCGCTGCGTACTTATTATGTTTGTAATTAAGTTTTTAGTATGACAAGCTTACTGCGTGTAGGTGGTATCGATTTTTGACCACATTTACTTTTTCATATTCAAATTTTTTAAATGTTTAAATATTTTTTGGTAAAAATTGTGTTCTTCGTTAGTTTCCATCATTGTAAGTAAAAATAGTTTTTGTGCAATTAATATTTATTTGTAATATTTTAAATTCATTCATCGACACTGATGATGGCACAACGCCGAAACCGGTTTGTCTCAAAACCAAATTTGACAAGGGATGACGAAAAATCGTTCCAATATACATCAATTTTTTTTGTGTTTGTATTCAGCGAAACAAAAAGGTTTTTAGTTATTTTTTTTATAGTTCTAAGAACTATTCTTCTTCTTTCTTTGCAATTAAGCTGTCCTAACATTAAGATTACCACTCTGTTCTATTTCTAAACTTTGGTTTGTTGCGAAGCTATCGAGGCGTAATTTCGCAATTCTGACAGAGCTGGTGGTGTTGTTCGACGTCATTTTTCACATACGAATGAATAAGATGTGTATGCCAATTATTTTTTTCACTGTTTTTTCCAAGGTTTAACGTTTTGTGAAAATCTGGTCGATGGTATATTCACCAGACCTTGAGCCACACTGATAAGGCCCAATCAGCCTTTTTATTTATTTATTTATTTATCAGCAAGAGAAACAATTATAAATAATTGCTACACCTAAGTTTATAGAGCACTGGCTGCCAGGGCCTTCGGCTTACATAATTTAATACAGTCATAAAGAGCTATATGCACGTTTGGATCAGAGATCAACCTATAGGGTGGGTCGCTGAACCATTGCACATATTCACCTATATAGGTAACTAAGAGATGTACATAGATATATGGACTATAGTAAGATGTTAACAGTTATGAAAGGGATAGTTATTTACATTATTGATTTTTCATACATAAATTATATATTTAACTTACAAAGTGATATATATTTAGAAATTAAAGTGATATTTGTTGCATTAATATTTATAAGACAAGTAGACGGTTTGATGTCAGCGAATATGGAAGTACGTATTTGTTGAAACTCTTCACAGTCGTCGATAAGATGTGTTGCAGTCAAGTCCAGAGAGAGACACAGTAAGAGCATGCATCAATGGATGTGCCGTTGAGGAGATGTGAGTGTGTTGTTATTGTGTGACCAATTCTGAGGCGAGTGAAATGTCTAATGTTGCTACTAGTTACATTTGTGGGATATACAGATCGGACACCGGTGGGATTGTGTGTTTTGTAGTTGTGTTGAAATGTTTCCCATTCTCTAAACCAGGTATTATGTGAAGATTTTGTGGCAAGTCTTCGTATATCATGATGTGTAAAATAACTGAATAAGTTTAGGGGCTCTGTGCCCGCTTCCTTTGCTCTTTTGTCAGCGGCTTCATGCCAATGTGACCAGGTACCCACATAATTTTGATTGTGTTACTGTATTGCAGGAGCAGTTCGCGGAGTATAGCTCTTAAAGTAGAATTATTTTTCGAATTTAAGATGCCTTCAATTGCCGATCTGCTGTCTGTGCATATGATATAATTGCTTTTGTTGTGAGAAGCATATAATATTGCTTCTAGCAAGGCAGCTATCTCGGCTGTGTATGCTGAGCAATATAGGGGTAAAGCTCCGACGGTAATTGTATCACCACGTTTGTTTACTACAGCAAACGTAGTGGTGTTTTCGCACTTCGATCCGTCAGTGTAGATAATTTCCCAGCTCCCTCTAAATGGTTTTAAGGCTTCGTTAAAGAGTTGTTTGTACTCTAAGGCACTTGTGTTACTTTTGCTATGATTATGTAGCTCATTGATAAAAGATTGCTTAGGAGTGACGGATGGTGGACTGGTGGTTGTAGGGACCAGCGTAGGAGTTGCTATTATACCAAGTCCTTTATGTATAAGAGACAGCGGGACAGGGCTGAGAGCTTTTTTGACTCCTTTTGGGCTTTATTCGCTGCATTTGCTTGTCTGAGTAGGAGCTGGTTTCTGCAATTAAGTAATTTTGGTATAAGCATCATTGTATTATGTTTAGCTCTTTGCGTGATCTCTGGTAGTCCAGCTTCGGCTAGGATGACTCTAGTGGGTGATGTAGGAAAGGCTCGTATACTTCTGACTGCAGCGTGGTATGGCGCTTGTAGAATTTTGATGTTCGATTTTGCAGTATTTCCATATATCGCGAGTCCATAATCAATCTTTGAGAGTAGTAATGCTTTTGTTGTATTAACAAGTGTATTTGGGTGAACGAAACAGTGCTTAGATGACAAGAACTTAATTATATTTAGCCTAGATAATAAGCTCGATCTTACATATCTACAGTGCTCCTTAAAGGTTAAAGTTTTATCAAATATTATTCCTAATATTTTTAGTGAGTTATTGTGGGAATCACAGTGTTATTAAAGGAGAGGGACGGAAAGGAGCAGTGGTGCTTTCTGCATATGTGAAAAGATGCACATTTGTTGATGGAAATGTTTGCGCCTGAAGTTTCACTCCATTCGGATACTTTATTGATGATGTTAATGAAAGTGTCTTGTATCTGACTTAAGTTTTTAGTTTTGGAGAAGATCAAAACGTCATCAGCATATATAAGATGCTCGACATGGTTAAAGGATGAGAGAATCATACTAAGTTGGTTGAAGGCTATAGTGAACAAAACAACCGAGAGGGGGCAACCTTGTGGAATCCCGTTATATAAATTGTAGACATTTGAGTTGAAATTATTAACTTTTGATACGAACTTGCGGTTTAGTAGAAATGCCTTAACGAAATTATAGATTTGGGTTCCGACTTTCCAACGTTTCAGTTCTCTGAGAACAAGGTGCGCTCCTATTCTGTCAAAGGCCTTCTCGAAGTCTATGCTTAGTACAGAAACGTGGTTTTGAGTTGCTAAGGCAGCGGTGGCAAAATGGTCAAAGTATAGTAGGGGTTCGATGACTCCTACGCCTTTTTGAAAAGCGAATTGGTGTGGACTTAAGAGTTTGTTGGTCTTAGCAAACCACATTATTCTGACGGAAATTATTTTCTCCAAAACCTTGGACATACATGGTAGCAGTGATATTGGTAGCTTGTTATCTCAGAAGATGGCTTGTTTGGCTTAAGAATTGGGATGATAGAGGATAGTTTCCAATCCTGTGGGAAAGTGCCACTGATGAAGATTTCATTGTATAAGTCAACAAGCCTCACTTTCAGGTCAGTTGGAAGGTTTTTTAGAATAGGGTAAGGAATTTTATCTTTTCCGGGAGTTTTTCCTGACATTGGGTGGATTGTGGAAACGAATTCCTCCAAGGAGATAGGTGCTTCTATTGCTAGAGCGGATGGGGAGGGGTTGATTTTTTTATAAGTTTCTGATACCGTGCAGCTTTTGAGTGCGTTAAAGCTTTGATGAAAATTAGTGGAGTGGGAGTACATCGATCAGGTGGAGGCACTCTTCTGCAATTTTTTCTGGAGCGAAAATGGGGCCTTGTGATGCATGAATAAAATTAATGTGCGAGGGTATTGGGGATCCTGTGAGTACTTTGATATCAGACCAGATCTTTTTTGGGTTCGAGTTTGGGTTGATATTAGAAGTGATTTTCTCCAGAGATTTATATTTGGCTGACTTCAATTCTTTTCTGAAAACCGCGTTTGCTTTTTTGAAGTTGATGAGGTTTGTATCGCTCATGTTTCTTTTGTACTTGGTCCATAAGTTCTTTTTATTTTTCCTAAGGGTGGTCAACAAGTTCGACCAATAAGGTAACTTCGAATAAAATTTGTTAGTGTTGCTCTGAGGTATTGTTAAGTGTGCAGCAGAGCGAATAATTGTTTTAATGTTGGCGGCTTCTTCGTTTATGTTATTGGACTTAGGTCTGTCACAGGATAGGGAAGATGATGTCGAGCGAAATTGGGGCCAGTCTGCCTTATCTGTAATGAACTTTGATTTTATATTTCTTAACGACCAGCAGGGGGCATTCAGGAAGGTAATAAGTGGAAAGTGGTCGCTGTTATGGAGATCGTCCAGTGTACGCGATGGAGGAAGAGGCTAGGGCAATATCAGGGTGGGAAAATGTACTGTGGGTAGAGAAATGAGTCGGAGCACCGTCGTTAAGGACCGTGAGATTATGCGATAATATTAGATCTTCGATTATCTGACCTCTTCTATTCGCAGAGGGAGAGCCCCAAAGGGGACTCCATGAGTTGAAGTCTCCCAATAGAATTATTGGGGTAGCAAAGTTCTTAATGATGTTCACAAGATCCGCAAGTACGAAGTTTTGTTGTGGAGGGATATAGCAGTTTATGATGGTAATTTTAAATCCAATATCGACCTCAATCGAAAGACAAGAGATGTTAGATGAGATGTGAATTTGTTTATGGCTTAACTGTTTGTTTACAAGTATTGCAATACCTTGTTTGCATGAGGCATTTTGGGTTTTGTTGTGGAAGTAACTGACGTACTTGTTAGGTGGGTGTGCTGTCTTATTATAAGGTAGGTGAGTTTCTTGCAAGGCAATTATTATTATTATTAATTAATAAATTAAGATCTGGGTAGTTAGTTAAAAGTCCGTTGCAATTCCATTGCAGGATTCGCAACATTAGTCCATTATTCGGTCTTCCGAGGGGAAGGAGTTAGAGGGAGGGATTTGGAAGTTGGGGGAGATAAGGTGGGAGAGGAGGGATGAAACCATTGTTGTTGGGTCATCGACTGATAACCGCATTGATTCAATATTGTTATCATTATATTCATTTAGATTTTTTTCATTTAATTCTGTGTTTTCTGTGCTACTATTTGTATGTTGTAACTGTACATTGTTTTGGTAATTTGTAATGTTAAATTGTTGTTGTGAATTATTATTACTAACATGTTTTTCTATGGTTTGGTTTGGAGTGCTGGATTCAATTATATTATTTTCATTTAATTCTACGTTTGTTGTGCTAATATTTATATGATGTGACTGTACATTGTTTTGATCATTTGTGATATTTTCTGTATTACTACATTGTTGTTGCGATGTATTATTACTGTCATTGTTTTCTATTATTTGGTTTGGGATGCTGGACTTATTGAGGGTCATTGTTGATGAATTGTTTTTGGAGAACTTGGTGAGTGATTGCATTGCTGCAGCATTGTTGGCGTTTTGTGAAAAAGAGTTGAGTGAAACTTGTTGGGAGCTCAAGATGTTTTTAGTTATTGTGGAGAAGGTGGGAGAGGAAGAATTGAAGGTAGCGGTAGCTTGCGTACTATGTATTTTGATAGCTTCGCGCATTGAACATTTTTTGTCAGTTTTTACTTTTATTATTTCTTTCATTTGGAGGAATTTGGGGCATGATTTATTTGAAGAGGGCTGGGGGCCAGAGCAATTAACACAACATGTTTGTGTGCATGGAAAAGAGGGATGAGGAGGGAGAGCGCAATTGTCACATACAGGGAGTTTGGTACAGCGTTTAGTAGTGTGACCAAGGTATTGACAATTCTTACATCTCATGGGGTTAGGATAATATGGCCTGACTTTTGTGGTATACCACGAGATATCAATTTTTTCCGGTAACTGGTATAAGTCGAATGTGAGAAGGACTACTCCACTGGGGGTAGATTTTCCGTTGATAATTTTAGGGAACTTGAACACTGACACTACACCTTGTTCGCTTAAATTCTCGACTATTTCGTTGTCTGGGATTTCGTTTAGGCATGGGGCGCAGATGGTGCCTTTGCAAGAGTTAAGGTTGTTGTGCAACTCAATTTTTACGTCGCAGATTCCAGATAGGTTTGTGGTTGACAAAAATCGTTTTGCTACGTTGTTGTTCTCAACGAACAGCAAGAGATTACCGTCTCTTAGTTCTGAGATACTTACGATTTCTGTACTTATAGATTTTAGGGCCTTATGTACCGCGAAACAGGAAAACTTGCTAAGGGGACGATCAGATTTAATGGAGCTTGCCACCAAATATTTAGGGTGCTCTTTTATTCTTGGAGGTAAAGCTGGGAATGTATCGTTCGAATAGTTATTAGTTTTTTTCTTTTTTCTGCTTGGGCTTGTGGATAGCAGGGCGAACCTGTTATCCCCAAGCGAGGATACCCCAGGGGGCATTATAAATACACGGAAATTTTGTCACTTAACAAATTACACGTGGTACACCAAACGATAGAAAAAAAAAATGTATAACAAGTTTATATGCACGTTTGTGCAAAGACTTCGCAAAGAGAATTGAGAAAGAAAATCACCAGTAACACTGTACGCACAACCGTACGCGGAGAGTATCAGTCGATGACTCAAATCAGCCTTTTAACGTTAGTCTTTAGAACAATACGCTTGATAGAACCTTGTATGCGAGGTTTAAAAGACCGATTCCGCAATAGTTAGCGAAGTTTTCAGGATCTCTCTTCTTGTGGATTGGGCAGAGAGAACCGGCGTACTTAAATGTCTTAGTAAGCAATCCGTCAGCTCTGCTTCATTGTTTTTCAATCAGGATACTGCGATTCGTACCCCGTTAGCCGGGATTGTGAATATCAATTCCATTGTCATACATATTTTGACGAATGCAATGATTCTTCGATAATTAATGCTGGGTTGGTCACTATAAAGTTAAATAAACACGCTCACACATACTGTTTATAAATGCTAGTTTTATTTACTGTTAACAAACGCAATACAAATTCACGAGTTAGTTAACTCCGCAGTAAGTTTACTGTTCAACACTTTATAATAAACGGATCAATCTGCCTTGCTTGGTCACTACCTTTTATAGTCCAACAAGATGCTAGCCTACGCATCCAGAAGTTTCTTGGTTGTTCCCTCTTCCTGTTCTCGAAGGGTCGGTGTATCGACATCTGCTCTTTGCCTCGCATTTGCAAACACTCGCCCCATCCCTCTTTCTCTTCCTTACATGCATAAGCTTAGACATCGTACATGCTTGAGAATATTCGCTACAATATAATGGCGATTGTTATCAGGTACTGCCCATCTCTAACTTAATTACATTCTCATCACTATATTACACTAAACTAATAGTAATGGATACACTCATATATAATACTTCTATATTGCTATTAACCTATCTGCACCTATTGCGAGTGTCGATCGCATTCTATTTTGGTATTGTGTAACTTGGTAGAACAAAAACTGCAGATTTGTAATGTTTATTTAACAAACATTATGAGTGCAAATACAATTGCGTTTTTGTTTGTGTTAGTATATTTGAATATATGTGAACACACAATTATACAATTGTAGTAGCGTTTCGAAAAATAGTAGTATTCAAGCAAGGGGGCATTCTCCCCTTTTTACAAAAGTTGCATGGTTGTTATAAAACAGTTGATTGGATTGAATAATGAAAGATGAATAAATATTATAAAAGGTTTGCCATAGTATTTCTTCACATGGTTAACAGCGATGTAATTTATAGTATTCAAGTAAACGCCAAAAAAAAAAACAAATCAATACATTAATTTTTAATAATTTTAAAAAAATTCACACATTAATACATTTTGCATATACAGGGCCGCTCGAAAACCTGAACACTCTAAAGCGTGAACACCCCAAAACGGGAACAGGAAATGCATTAACTACTCTAAAACGTGAACAAACGCATAAAGCTCTGTTACATGAACAATAAACGTTAAAATTACTTGAATATATACATATAATTTTTCCTTCCGATCTGTTTGAATAATATTTATGTGTATTTTAAGCTACGCAGATCTATTGTGTTGGGTGCAAATAAAACAAAATTTATTCCACCTTACAGCTCGACGTTTCGCCAATTTTCCTTGGCATCTTCAGGAGCGTAACACTGTATTTATTTAATTAAACAAGAACAACAAAGAACACAATCAGATACATATGAATTTAAAATTTAAAATATTACAAATAAATATTAATTGCACAACAACTATTTTTACTTACAATGATGGAAACTAACGAAGAACACAATTTTTACCAAAAAACATTTAAACATTTAAAAAATTTGAATATGAAAAAGTTAATGTGGTCAAAAATCGATACCACCTACATGCAGTAAGCTTGTTATACTAAAAACTTAATTACAAACATAATAAGTACGCAGCGGCGATGTTGTCTGTATCTTCTTTTTTGTTTATTGTGTTTCCTCTTTTTTGCAAAATTCTAAGGCTCTCTAAGGTGCAACACACTTTTTCTCTCCTTTCGGTGTCTATTATTTTTATGTTTTCAAAATCAGCTGTGTGTTTATTTTATATTGCATGTTGTGCCAAAGCTGTGCTTGGTTTTTGTTTACGTATTCTCAAACAAAGATCGACACTGATGATGGCACAACGCCGAAACCGGTTTGTCTCAAAACCAAATTTGACAAGGGATGACGAAAAATCGTTCCAATATACATCAATCATTCACCCTGTCGGAAAAACAACAAAACAAAATAACACAAAAAAAATTCTTTGTTATCAAAACGAAATATAAAAACAAATTTCGTTTTGTTGATTCAGAAAATACCCAACAAGCATTTCTGTAAACGTTTTTAAAAATAATTTTAAGTAAGTTTGATATAAGAAACGCTACATAAACTTTAGAGGCGCTTTTATGGACGCCGTTCGGTGTACAAATAGCGATATGACAACGAAGCACTTTCTTTTAGCTTTCGTGTAATTTTAGTTTGGTTAATTTGAGTTTTCAATCTCTGTGGACTGATTTGAGGTGGTGTTACCACCTTCCAAAAAGCACTATTAAAGCGCATCGCAATCAGCTCTTTATATATGAAAGGGCATATATTCATATATTCAAAAATGCCAATTGAAATTTCTGATTGTGTACATGTTTTTTTAATTTGAAAATAGAAAATTTAACAAGGAATTCCAAAAAAGTATAACAAATTTCAATATGAAAGCTCAAATGTATATATTATTCAACATGTACACATGTATCTAACACGTAAAACGCTTTAAAAACAAACTAAATATTCAAAATCAAGCCGTAAAATCAAAATAGCTTCAGTGAGGTCGTCATTAAAAGTTGACCTGTAGTCATTAATTGTGTTTTTTAGGAGGAAGCGCGTTCTACGCTGACTTGAGTAGTGGGTGCAGCGTGTATTGTTTGTATAAGTCATAGAGTGTCTTTTGTGAGTATTTTTTCGCTCCCCAATACGAAGCTAGATCCATTTCTAATCCGCAGTTTTCATTAAAGCTTTCTATAATTGCAAATGCTTTCATTGCGTTTGCGTGGCTTGGCTCGAATTGGCGTATTTGCTTCAAAAGTGCACCAAATAAATTATTGTTATTTTCCAAACACAATTGATCACTAGTATTCGTTACTGAGGGCTCTGCGTAAGTTTCCTGCAAAAAATATATTATATCTAGACATAGACATAATATGCAATTTTATAAATAAATCCTACATTGGTTTTATTTATTTTTAAATGAGTAATTGCGATTGGTTTAAAAAAAAATAAATTAATGACTCTGCATCAATAGCCTGAGACGTGCATCAATATAAATTGCTGCAGCGACTCTAGGATTTTTAAGCAGCTTTTGCTCCGATGCACTTGATTCTTTTTTCAGTAAAAGGATCATTTCCAAATAAATTTTAATAAAGTCCTCTAATATCAATTAACAAACAAACATAAAAATTCGAGCTTTGCTCCAACAACAATCACCATAACTATAATTGTTACAGGTGCAGTGCGGGTGCATAACAAATAACACGGAATGGTTGATATGCAAAAAAAAAACCCTTCTGTATCTAAAACTGTTCTATGAACGCGCCTAAAAATATTCCACTTTCCTTGAGTTGACATATAAAAATATATGTACCAAAGAATGTATAAAAGGAATAAGCAAATGGCAGATTAGAGGAAAAATGCATCGTGACGCTACAGAGCATCATAGCTTAGTTGTTAGAGTACTCTAACAGCGGCTTTGGTGCAGACACTTGGGTTCGAATCCCAGTGTCCGAGAAGGGGTCTGATGAGAAGTTGGGCACTTCGAAACATGTCATCCCAAACCATCGCCGTGCATATCGTTGTAATTTTTCCTCTAATATCAATTAACAAACAAACATAAAAATTCGAGCTTTGCTCCAACAACAGTCGCCAAATAATAGTTAACTAGTATGTAACCCCCGAAAATCAGGTGTGTTTTTTTAGTTATCTCAGCTAACAGTTGCGCTTTGGAATCCGCCCATTGCTGTGCTCATTAGAACAGAGAGATAAACAAAGCAAGTACATATAGAAAATCCAAACATACATACATATGTATGTGTATGCTTATGCGTCACCACGCTAGAAAATGCTGTGGTGAAAATGGAAATAATAAATGCTAATATCTCATAAACAAATGAACTAATTTAAATTTTTATATTTTTGTGCAAACTTACTCATCGAAAGCTTTCATTTAATATATATTTCATTTATCTACGTATTGTAGTTAAGGCTAGCTAAGCGCCTGGTTTAGAAATAATACTATAGATGATTTTGCAAGTTCTCAGTGGTTTTTTAACAATGTCGAAGCTAAAAAGAATTCTTCCACGAAACCCCAATCGATGGTAGCATCTTCCATATGTTGCTCCACAAATGACTTCAAATTTTGCAACCGCTTAATTAGCACATAAGAGTACGACCAACGATTTGGACAATCAACCAAAGGGGACAGAAAATTTTGCAAAGCATTCGATCTTTTCATAGCTGGTGTGCGGAGTTTTTTTTAACCACTTTTCGGCATTCGGCAAAACAATTACGAACTCTGTAATTTTTTAACACACCATTCACGCTTAGTTAAATTGTATGCGCGGAACATCTCAGAACTACACTTACAATGGGCCTGGACGGAAACCTAAACGGTATTTTAATATTCTAGGGCATTTAATTAAAATATTTAGTAAACTTTTCGGATATGTAAGTGTCTAATAGTCCAATTACCCACCGACGCACGTACGTAGTACGTGTCAGCTGACACGACCTGTCTTATGAGAGTGCCATGTAAACGAACACTCACCGACGTTCAATTTTTCCGTATACGTAGAACGTTCCGTAGAAATCAAAGATTTTTTGATTTTTTCCGTAAGAACGTGTCAGCTGATTGCTCTCTCATAAGACAGTGTTGCCTATTCATACGTGTGTATGCTGGTTATGGATCGTTTGCAGTTGCTTTACAAAAATACCTCAAAATACCTTTTCAATTTTCGTAATAATGTTGAAATAACCTGAAATTACGATATTAAGTTGTTGCTTTTAAATAAATTGACTGGCTAAAATTATTTAATATTAATTTCGGACACTCATAAATTCAAAAATAATTGTTTCAAAAGTACACGCTTAAGTTAGCATGCATGAAAACTGATCAATGCAACATTCTATTGAATGTAAACAACAGAAAATGGCTGATCTCTCCGTTGGCGCCACGGGCATAAGATTCCCTTAAACGTACGTACGTACGGGATACGTAAACGTACGTTACACACGTCGGTGGGTAACGTTGCATCTTCAAAAATTGTATCGCAATTTTCAAATAGTTAGTTTTCGTTCGTGCCATACTGGAGAAGGTTGCCACAAGCTATCATGTTGCTGCCATTATCGCTTGAAATGCTTTATATTTGATGTTGTTGTAGCGATAATTAGCCTGCCTAATTATCACCTCCCTTACCCAATATTGTCATTGAGCTCTTCCAACGGGAGTCCCAGAAACCTCGCGGCTTCAACAGGGTTGGACCACAGTGATATTGCTGTTAGAAGAGTATGCTCAGTTGAGCAGATGAACAGATCGTTAGTGGTATGGGGAGACACGCCGCATGCTGGGCAGACATTTGGCGTGTCAGGTTTCCGTCTGGATAGGTAAGAGTTTAACCTGTTACAGTATCCAGAAGGAAGTTGGGCCAGCATGACCCTTGTCTCCCTAGGCAGTTCGCGTTCCCCTTCGGGCAAAAGGTGGAGCTTGTGCCTGTAGGACGGCGTTCGCCGGACGAGAGCTGAAAAAGGAGTTTACCGACTCCGTGTGGATGAGATTGAGGGCGCGCCGATGCACCTTTGGATCAAACGGCGAGAAAATATGATGCCGGATCTCGTCATAGTGCTTACGGAGATGCCTCCTTACTCTCCTGGGAGGCGGGTTTTCATTGAGCAGGCTCCTGTTCGGATACTGCAGTTTACAGCAGTTGAACAGAATTGCCTGGTCAGCATTTCACTATGCTCTTTTACTCCGAGCATTTTTGCCACACTATGGAGGTGATGCTCAGGAGGCATAAGGAGGCACCCCGTGGCAGTTCTGAGTGCGGTATTTTGGCGGGCCTGCAACCTCCTCCAGTGTGTATCTGCTAGCCCCGGCGACTATGTAGGCGTTGCATAGCTCAGAACCGGCTGGCCAATTGCCTTGTACGTTGCCAGTAACGTTTCTTTGTCTTTTCCCCAAGCAAGCTAGTAACTTGAGGATTTCGTTGAGGCTTTGTACTTTGGTGGCAATCGCGGCTACGTGAGCACCATAGTTGAACATGTTATCACCCCTAAGATTTTGGGACGTGTGACAGTCATAATGCCGTCGAAGTAGACGTCTAATTCCATGTTCACTTGCGCTGTTCACGTGGTGAGTAAGGTGGCCGAGGATTTGGTCGGTGAGAATGCCAGCTTTCGTCCAGCGAAGAAACCAGAAAAGGATAGGAGGTAAGAGTTTATTCTTGAGCACAGCCGCAAGTTAGTGGTGTAGTATGGGAGCAAGACGTCTCCAAGGACTGGACCTTATCACCGAAGACAATAGATATTTTGTTGTTAAGTTTAGTCGGATTAGACAGTGGACCATAATTTTCCAACATCAGCAGAGAGGTTACAGGACCTGTCGCGCAGCATTGCTAACATCTAAGAGGTGCTACGTAGAAAGTAGCTGTGAGCTGCTTTGAGGTGTTGGCGCCGGTGGGCGTGAGCTTCAGCTGGAGTTACACACTACTTGCTGGGCAGTATTAATGCTGTTAGTCGTGGACACTGTATCTAGAAATTGTGGCGGTGCGACACTGGATCGACGTTGGCCACGGGAAGCCCTAGGGCGTGAACAGCAAGGGACCACAAAAGTTCGAAGAAACTAGGGGGCCTATGTGTAGAGGAATTTAGCCCGGAGGGCCTTGTTTTGTGCAGTCATCTTTTACATGTATTACATTGGACGGAGTGTGAACGTTTCACGTAAATCTTCTAACAGCAAATGCAGCAGGTCCATTATCCCGGGTTGGATTCAACACCCGCCCGGAGCAAGAGAGTTTTAACCAGCCCTGCTGCAAGGAGCTGCTCGGGGGATGACAATATTAAGGGGAAATGTGACAAGTTAGACAGGGTAACGTCGAAATAACAGCTCTTGGTCGGGTAGAAAAACCAGAGTCATTCGATACGAGTACGATAGAACCGGGTGTTGTGGGAATGTTTTAGCAGTCGGTGGATCAAGTATAGGATTACCATTTTGGGATTGTTTCGTTCAGGGGTCGAATTACGTATTCCGTGATCGACACGGCAATCGTACGAAAAAAGATTACGTGACTAATCGTATGAACTGCAACATTGGTATTATGAGGTACGTTCAGCAGCGTATCGTAATCCATGACAAACTGTAATAGATTGAATGAGGTTTTGTAATAGACTAATTGTCATCTTCTATTTGTAAACAAAGAAAATATTTACCATCGCATATCAAAGTTTTTGGTAATTGAAAATTCTTTAAATCGATAAAAATGTAAATTCATTTCAAAATCTAGCATCTAAGGTAATTTAACAAAAAGTTTATTTTAGAGTGAACTGCTTTAGTGAAAGTGAGCAAGGATTTAGTAAAGCTGCAAAAATATTCCAAGCGGTGGTGTTTACGCTGGAATACATTCATTCTATTGTGTATAAGGAATAAATTAAAGTGAGTTTTATCTAAATATTTTGAATGTATATACCTATACACATTATTGCTTATCATTGCAGGGTATTTAGTTGAAGCTGTAACTTTCTTTCACTGGGAGCTTAATAACTTTTTAATAATAATTTAATTTATTTTTTTTTAAATGTGTCCTTTGATGAAACAGAAACTTAGTTTATATAGATATATATACATATACACATATTTTATACTAATTTATATCTGTTTACTTACATTGTTACTCTTGCACTTTCGTTTTTGCTTTGTTTTGTTTAATTATAACTTTTGTATTGATTGAAAATAATTATTTTAAAAAAACCTCAAAATAGTTCAAAAGCCGTCAATTTCAAAGGCGCTCGAACGTATTTTTGCTATCGAACGATAGTTTTTGACGTTTAAGATCTTTTGCTTACGTTCATTGAACTCATAATACCAAATTACGATAGCAGCTATACGTTCACGTATCACGTAATACCAAGTAAGCAATTTTAAGAGACGGCTGTTCAGTTCACGGAATACGTAATTCGACCCCAGGTCTTAAATGATCCTGAACGGATTTTAAAATTTTTACAAATTAATTCTGAAATAATCCCTTCATTATGGAGAAATGGTCCCAGAATAATCCCGAAAACATCCGAAGCCGACTACTAAAATTATTTTGAATTCAATCAAAATTAAAAACGGGATTGTCACAAAAGGCCAAACTAGTTCCAGAAGGAGCCCGCATACAATCCCGATATGAAGGCTTCTGTATTTTCCTTCATACAAATTTATGAACGCAATTTCTTTTGTATGAAAGAAAATACTTTAGCTCTTGCGAAAAAAAAATTTTCAAAAATCAGGGAAATGTGTCACGAACTTAAGATTAAAACCTTTTTATACTAAAATGTTATGGGCTACAAAAGTGCATACTCCCAAAAAATTCTAAAAATTCTGGAACAAAAATTCAAAATTTTAATAAAATTTCTTTGAATTTCCCCTAATTTTGTGTACATTTTTAAAACAAAATGTATGTTTTTACTCAAGCTTTGTTAAAATAATTTTATTAAGGCCAACATTTGTGAAAATCGCAGAAAACGACTGTATGTTTTTTCAGACCTAAACAAAATTTTTATGCTTAGTATTATAAATTTCGTAGGTCAACATTAAAAACTATTTTTGTTTTTAAATAATAAACGCAGTCTAACACAAAACTAAAAATCCCTCACTCGAAAACGGTGCGTTCTGTCTTTGTGTAATAAACTTCAACAAATATAGATAGACTTCAACAAATATAGAAAAACTTACTGGAGTTACGACGCATTCATTTCGACGAACATGATTTTAAAAAAATGTTCAGAACTTGTGACATGATATTGGAATCAAATATAACCGATTCAACTCTAGTCAAAGTCTGCAAGCATGTAACCTAGATGTTTATTTCAAGATTTCTGTTTTTATCCATTTATGTATTGATCATATAAAAATGGAAATAGATAGTCAATTCACTCAACATAAAACTATTTTTAGAGATTTCGCTTCGGTTTTTCAAGAAACCACAGAGAAGAAAATGCCAAAAATTTATTTAAGCTTGCTGAATTTCATGAACCATTTGTTCAAAGCCAAAATATAGTGGCCGAAACCAATTTATGGAGAAGGTTCTTAAAGTGACATAATCTTCCGCAAAAAACTGCATTTTACGCACTTCAGAGCTGCTCGTTACGTCTTTCTGCCAATTGAAACAGCACGGGATTACAAATCAGCCTCCACTTCGTCCTTCCATTAGAGTGGTAGTCTCACTCTTTCTCTGATAACATCGGTGGGTGCCGATAAGAATAACTTCTGGGCGGGAACATCTTCATTCATTCGCACAACATGGCCAATGAATTAAGACGTTGGGCTTTAATTCTTTAGACTATGTCGGAGTCTGCATATAGCTCATACATCTCATCATTAAATCTTCTGCGGTACTCGACGTCGTCAACGCGTCAGGGTCCGGAAATCTTTCGAAGAAACTTTCTCTCGAATACTCTCAGAGCCGCCTCATCAGATATTGTCAGTGGCCAAGCTTCTGCACCATAAACCAGCACGGGTAAGATAAGTGAGTTATAGTGTGTACCGCCGTACATAGCGACAATTTTTGTTGTTTGTTCCTGCTGCTACAAGCGTTTTTTTTTTCTGAGCTCGATATTTTTTTTGCCATCACTGTACGAACCTCAAATCCTTATTAAACAAAGCTGTGTCAAAATCATGTGATTTTGAATTGCATTATCGACATATGAGTCTCACACTAGGGTCTAATGGCACGTCCGCGGAAATCTATCTTTCTTTTCCTGTGGAGTTTCGGAGTGTCAACACCTTTAATAGTGTGAGTTTAATTTGAACCAAGTTTTATTTCAACCCCAAGCTATATACGCCTATATAGCTGTCGTTTAAGTATTTTTTTATATAAAAATAAAAAAAAAAATTAAAATCGGTTCGCGGTAATTAATCGCCATTTGAGGCCATCGGCAAATAATCCTGCGTCCACAAGCATCTATTTTCCGGCTATTGAAATTACAATTTATGGTAAGTGTTTAGATATCCACTTAAATATTGTATAATAGATTTCCCTTTGTATTTTTTTTAAGTGAATTTTAAATTCCCTTCTGAGACCGGGGTTTGTATTATTTTTTTCGTAGATTTTTGCAAATTACCATCACAGAAAAAGTTGTGACCTTATGCATGTGGTATGCACAAGCAACCCCCTCTGACGTTTCCCTGTCTAACACAACAACGTGCGAACCCTCCACAATAACCCCTGCAGGTTAGGGGTTTAGAATATGCCCGAGGTAGGCATACCGGTCGTAAGAGGCGACTAATATGCACAAAGGTAATGACGTGCAACTCGATGGTTGATCTACGGATATGATGCCTCTCATTACCCATCTCTCCTTCCTTACGGAAGGAGGGGTGACATGACCTAGAAGGTTCCACTGGTCATACAAAATCGCTACCACGACAGTCGGGCAGTACCGCAAGGGAGTACCGGAGCGTACCAGATTCATATCCGGCCAAGGACTGTCAGTTCGACAGCATCCCCCAAAACCTTCGGGGAGTGTTTTTGCCGTTACAACAACAACAACAACCCTCCAGAATGCTTCATGGGTCGCTATAAGGCAACCGACAACTCCCTCATCACCAAAAAATCCGGATACCTACGCTTCCTGAAGATTTCCCGCATCGAGTTCTACAAAAATTACAAATTTTAAGATCCATTTTTTTTTCCTAACCTAAAAATACTTATACACATGTAATGTAGTATTTGTTTCGATATACCTAGCTGCTAATCGAAATCGAAGAAGAAGAAGCAGGTTAAAATTATCGATAAAAAAAATAAAAAGAAAGGAGAAGAAAATAATGTAAATAAACGAATTTTTAGTCTCAAATAAGTTAGTACATACATAATTGTAATGAAGAATTTTTAACTTTTAAAATAAAGTAAATACAGTGGCGCCCTCTATTTCTGTACCCACTGTATTTAGTTATGGATGTCGGCTATGAAATAAAGCCAAATGTAGGGCATCTTAACACCACCGGCCATTGAGAACCCAAAAACAAGCTAGGAGGCCTTCTACGCAACGTATTCAAGTTCTAAAATTACGGCGGCCGCCGTGCTGTGGAGGTAGTGTTGCCGGCTTACCACACCGAAGGTCCATGGTTCGAGCCCTGGTACAGGTAACATCAAAAGTGATTTGAAAAAAGTTTTTCAAAACGGGGTCGCCCCTCGGCAGTGGTTTGGCAAACTCTCCGAGTGTATTTCTGCCATGACAGGCTTCTCAGCAAAAATTCGTCTCCTTTGTAGATGCCGTTCGGACTCGGCAAAAAACTGTAGGTCCCACCAATTTGTAGGGAAAATTCAAATCGGCACACCACAAATTGGAAGAGAAGCTTGGCGCAAAAATCTCTTAGGAGGTTTATGATGATATACCTGTTGTATATCGCGCCATAGAGATAGATAGCATAAATAAAATGGTTATTAATTTCTTTTGATTCCCTAATTTTTTTATTTATTTATACCCACACGCCTAATTACTTATATTTATTTACAGCATATGTATGTACGTATGTAAGTCTAACATACATTAATTTTGATTTCATTAAAATTCAATTAGGATATATTTTTGGGTTATTTTTACAATTTTCTTTTCTTGCATTTGCACATAGCCGCTGGCATACATATTTACCTACATATTTATATTTATATTTTTATGCCCTGAATGCTTTTGCTATTAAAACCAATCAGCTGATAAGTAAGAGGTTTAAGGGGGGAATTATTACTGTTCGATAATTTTACTTTAAAGTTCAAAATAAATGTAATTTTTTTTCCTATATACTTAAGAAGTCAAATAGACCCAGTAAACAATAAATATTTGTAATGGATTGAATTTATTTTGTGAATTGTAATTAATATAATGGTTAATTAGTTTTCTTTTATTTGGTTTGAGCCATGGGAAGTTAGTGGTAAAGTATTAGGGGCCTTGACAATATCAGAAAGGCAAATGGTAGGGCGGGTATAGAGGCAGCTATCGAACCTCATGAAATGAGCTGCCAGGCATACAAAAGGGTAAGTTGCAAATTATCAAATTGGTTAAGTGTGGTGATGGTTACGATGGTTCTCTTTTGTTTATTATACCTAGTAGTGCTACGCACACAAGGTATATTAACTTTAGTCGCATAACGGCAGTACGTAACGGCATAAACGGATCGAGATAGATATTGACTTATACATATCAAAATGTTCAGGACGAAAAGAGAAATTGATTAAGCCATGTCCGTCCGTCCGTCTGTGAACACGATAACTTGAGTAAATTTTGAGATATCTTAATGAAATTTGGTATGCGGGTTCCTTGGCACTCACCTCCGAGCGCTATTTAAAATAGGCGAAATCGGATGATAGCCACGCCCACTTTTTATGTATAGAATATTTTCGAAAACACAAAAAAAGTGATTACTCAGTACATAATACACCTATAAGGATAAAATTTGGTGAATGCATTGAGATTGAGGAACAAAATACATTTTTCAAGAAATTTTTTAAAATGGCCGTGGCACCGCCCACTTTTGATTAAGTCAAATTTAAAAATATAATATTAATCATAAATCAAAAACCGTTCGTATTATACTCCTGCCAAAAATTAGCGAAATTGGGAAACATACAAGCAAAATATTCTGGACCGTAGTTAATAGCCCACTGCAATAGCGAAGTTATATATCTTTTTTGATTTTCATACCTTTCATAAACATAAACGTTGGGTTCGACCCCAGCACGTAACAAGAGACAATGGAGCAACCCACCTGCCAGGGTTTGCTCCGAGGATGACAATTTAAGGGTGGGACGGGACAGATCGGACAGGGTTACACTGGTCATTGATTCAGCCTCAGGCGGCTTTATTCCCGCTGGCAGAATACCAGAAATTCGTCTGAATTTTCCTGCAGAAGCTTCGGCGATGGCAAGAGAACGTGACCAAGTAAGACTCATCAATCCCGCAGATCCCAGAATCAAAGATCTCAATGCGGAAATTCGTAGGATTGTCAACGAACACAAGCTGACCAAGTGGAAACAACACCTTGAGGCATGCAACCTCTCCGGCGGAGTCGGCAAATTATGGTCGACTGTCAAGGCCCTATCCAATCCGACCAAACATAATGATAAGGTCGCCATTGCATTCGGCGACAGCGTTAAATCGGACGCCAGGAAATTCGCGAGCTGTTTTTGCCGACTGTTTATAATGCATCCACCTGCGGATAGGACTAAGAGAAGAGTCTTCCGACATGCGCACAAACACAAAACTCCACTGCGCCCATTGCCGTCTCAGTCGCAGAGGTCAAGGAAGCCATAATGAAGGCCAAACCCTCAAAATCCATCGGACCCGACGGCGATTGTAGTTCCCCTACTAAAACCAGGGAAGCCGGCGAACCAAGGAGATTCTTATCATCCGATATCCCTCCTTCCGCCGGTTGCGAAACTACTAGAGACCATTCTGCTCCCTTACTTTATTGCAAATCTGAAATTGGCCGATCACCAGCATGGTTTCCGCAAATCTCCCAGCACTACATCCGCTTTGAATGCCATTACAACACAGATAAACTAGGGTTTGAATCAACACCCACCAAACCATATGACGGTTCTCGTGGCACTTGACCTAGCAAATGCATTTGATACGGTCAACCAGCCCACTCTTCTTCGAGACCCGAAAGAGACACCGCTCCCTGCCGGCCTTAAAAGGTGGACCGCTAATTATCTCAATGGTCGGCAGGCATCAGTAAAATTCAGGAACAAGAAATCCAGGCCACGAAGAATAAAACAAATGGTGCCGCAAGGTGGTGTTCTCTCTCCCCTTTTGTTTAATTTCTATATTTCGAGACTTCCCCCCACATTAGAGGGAGTCTCCATTGTTTTCTACAAGAGTCCATCCATTGACGAGCTCTGTACTAGAATCAACAGTTACCTCCGTGACCTTTCCAGCACTCCCCAAAACCTTCGGGGTGTTTTTGTCGTTACAACAACAACAACAACAACCTTTCCAGCTTCTTCACCGAGCGAAATCTGACCCTATCTCCGACTAAATCGACGGCGACCCTGTTTACGACATGGAATGCGCAGATGGGGCAAGAGTAAAATGTCCACGTAGACGGAGTACCTCTACCTACTGTCAACCACCCAAAAATCTTGGGTGTGACATTTGGCAACGGCCTCACTTTCGCTGGTCATGCCACCGCAATAGCTTCAAAGGTACAGAACCGCAATAAGATCCTCAAGTCACTGGCCGGCAGTACTTGGGGAAAAGACAAAGAAACATTGCTTGCCACATATAAGGCTATTGGCCAGCCGGTTATTGACTACGCTGCGCCCATATGGTCGCCCAATCTTGCTGACACCAATTGGAGGAAATTGCAAGTCTGCCAAAACACCGCCATCAGAGCTGCTAGCATGTCTGCTTATGACATCTGAGTCTCACCTCCATCAAGAGGCAAAATTGCTCAATGTTCAAGAGCACGCGGAACTCTTGAGTAAACAATTCCTTCTGAACTGTCATAAACCCAGTCATCCAAATCGACATCTATTGGATGTAGCCCGTCCCCCAGAGACATAAGGAGACATTTTCGTAAGCACTACGATGAGATCCGGCACCACATCTCTTAGCCGTTTGATCTGCGAAACCATAGACGGGCTCTAAATGACCTCAACACCGAGTCGGTAGACATATCCCTCAGATCTCGGCCTCTGAATCCCGTTATCAGTACTCAGCGACCTGAATTGGCTGAAGAGGAGCGTGTACTTCCGAGGGAGACTAGAGTCATGCTAACACAACTTTGCTCTGGATATTGTAATAGGTTAAACTCTTACTTATACAGACTGAACCCCAACATACCAAACACATGCCCTGCATGTGGTATGTCCCCTCATGATACCATACATCTCTTCTCCTGTTCAGTTGAACCCACTCTTCTAACACCTTCATCACTCTGGTCCAACCCTGTAGAAACTGCGCGTTTCCTCGGACTTCCGTTAGAGGAGCCTGATAACAATTTAGAGTGATCGAGCCGATTGGGCAGGGCGAGGCACTGTTAACAACAAGAACAACAACTAGGCAGACAACATATCGCTAATACAACAACAACAATAACAGTTATTAAAGGTCAACGTTAATATATAAGAACTTTTAAAATAAAAATACATACATACAAACTACCCCACCGATTTTGAATATGTTTACTTTTCGATAGGTATTTTGATCCCCTTTAATTTGTCAAAATTATTTTAAACCTACTTTTTAGTTTAAAATAGCTCATTAACTTCATGTTTGAATGCCGGTGCCCGGACCCCTCCCCTTTTTTTTACTAAACTAGGCAAATAGCCATTCTGCAGTAGTTTTCTAAGAAATCGCATTCGGTCCCAATGTTTTTCGCAATATTCCCAATTAAAAACTAAAACTATATGTATGTATGTGTATCAAAAAAGGCGATGGCAAGAGAACGTGACCAAGTGAGGCGCATCAATCCCGCAGATCCCAGAATCAAAGATCTCAATGCGGAAATTCGTAGGATAGTCAACGAACACAAGCTGACCAAGTGGAAACAACACCTTGAGACATGCAACCTCTCCGGCGGAGTCGCCAAATTATGGTCGACTGTCAAGGCCCTATCAATCCGACCAAACACAAAAACAAGGTCGCCATTGCGTTCGGCGACAGCGTCAAATCGGACGCCAGGAAATGCGCAAGCTCTTTTTGCCAGCTGTTTATAATGCATCCACCTGCGGATAGGACTAAGAGAAGAGTCTTCCGACGTGCGCACAAACACAAACACTCTACTGCGCCCATTGCCGTCTCAGTCGCAGAGGTTAAGGAAGCCATAATGAAGACAAACCCCTCAAAATCCGTCGGACCCGACGGAATCGCCATGCAGATGATCAAACACCTAGGCCACGAGGACTGCATCCTCCGGTTGACAAGGAAATCAGGCGCGCCATCAGGGAAACGCAAAAACAACCAAGCGCCATCACCACCACAGAGGTTCGGGAGACCATACGGGGGTCCAAAAACTCCAAATCTATTGGCCCAGACGGTATATCCATGCTGATGCTAAAACATCTCGGTGACGAGGGAATAAGGTACCTAACAATCGTCTTCAATCTGTCCATGACCACCTTTGTCATTCCAGAAAGATGGAAACAGGCCATGGTGGTGCCACTACTAAAGTCCGGCAAGCCGGCTAACGTGGGGGAGTCATATCGACCGATATCACTCCTCTCGCCAGTAGTGAAGACCCTGGAGTCGGTCTTGCTCCCTTGCTACACCGCTAACCTACGATTAGCCGAACATCAGCATGGATTCCGCAAAATGCATAGCACTACCACCGCGCTAAACGCCATCACCACACAGATAGGTGTCGGTCTCAACCAATCTCGCCCAAATGACAGGACCGTGCTAGTTGCGCTTGACTTGTCGAAAGCTTTTGACACTGTTAATCACGCGCAACTCATTTACGACCTGGAAGATTCAAACCTTCCCCCCTGTCTAAAACGTTGGACCGCCAACTACCTGAGTGGTCGGCAGTCATCGGTGGAATTTAGAGGCGAAAGATCAAAACCACGTATAATTAAGCAAGGGGTGCCACAGGGTGGTGTCCTATCCCCGCTTCTGTTTAATTATTACATATCGAGGCTCCCTTCCCCACCAGAAGGCGTCTCGATCGTCTCCTACGCCGATGACTGCACGATCCTGGCGACTGGACCCTCCGTCGATGAGCTCTGCTCGAGAATTAATTCTTACCTGCCAACCCTTTCCAGTTTCTTCGCTGCACGGAACCTGACATTGTCACCGACCAAATCCTCGGCCACCTTATTTACGACGTGGACAGCGCAGGTGAACATGGAATTAGACGTCTACGTCGACGGCATTAAGCTTCCGACTGTCACACACCCCAAAATCTTAGGGATCACGTTTGATAACATGTTCAAATACGGTGCTCATGTAGCCGCGATTGCCACCAAAGTACAAAGCCGTAACAAAATCCTGAAGTCACTAGCTGGCAGTACTTGGGGTAAAGACAAAGAAACGTTACTGGCAACGTACAAGGCAATCGGCCAGCCGGTTCTGAGCTACGCGACGCCAATATGGTCGCCGGGGTTAGCAGACACACATTGGAGGAGGTTGCAGGCCTGCCAAAACACCGCACTCAGAACTGCCACGGGGTGCCTCCTTATGTCTCCTGAACACCATCTTCATAATGAGGCAAAAATGCTCGATGTCAAAGAGCACTGCGAGATGTTGGCCAGGTAATTCCTGTTCAACTGCTATAAACCGCAGCACCCGAACAGGAACCTGCTCAACGAAAATCCGCCTCCCAGGAGAATAAGGAGTCACCTCCGTAAGCACTATGACGAGATCCGGCACCACATCTTCTCGCCGTTTGATCCAAAGGTGCACCGGCGGGCCCTCAACCTCATCCATACGGAGTCGGTAAACTCCTTTGTCAGGTCACGCCCAGTGAATGCAGTCCTACAGGCACAAGCTCCACCTGTTGCCGACGAGGAACGCGAACTGCCCAGGGAGACAAAAGTCACGCTGGCCCAACTTCGTTCTGGATACTGTAATAGACTAAACTCTTACCTATCCAGACTGAACTCTGACATGACATGCCAAATGTCTGCCCGGCATGCGGCGTGTCTCCCCACGATACGAACCATCTGTTCATCTGCTCTACTGAGCCCACTCTTCTAACACCAATTTCACTCTGGTCCACCCCTGTTGAAGCCGCGAGGTTTCTTGGACTTCCGTTAGAAGAGCCTGATGACAATGTTGGATGGGGGGGTGACATCCTAGGCAGGTTAAGTAGTCGCTACAACAACAACAACAACAACAACAACCAGAGGGAGTCTCCATTTTTTCCTACGCTGACGACTGCACGATAATGGCCTCGGCCAAGGGTCCCTCCATTGACGAACTCTGTATTAGAATCAACAGTTACCTCCATGACCTTTCCAGCTTCTTCACCGAGCGAAATCTGACCCTATCTCCGACTAAATCGACGGCGACCATGTTTACTACATGGAATGCGCAGATGGGGCAAGAGTTAAATGTCCACGTAGACGGAGTACCTCTACCTACTGTCAACCACCCAAAAATCTTGGGTGTGACATTTGACAACGGCCTCACCTTCGCTGGTCATGCCACCGCAATAGCCTCAAAGGTACAGAGCCGCAATAAGATCCTCAAGTCACTGGCCGGCAGTACTTGGGGAAAAGACAAAGAAAACATTGCTTGCTACATATAAGACTATTGGCCGGCCGGTTATTGACTACGCTGCGCCCATATGGTCGCCCAATCTTGCTGACACCAATTGGAGGAAATTGCAAGTCTGCCAAAACACCGCCATCAGAACTACTACGGGATGCCTACTTATGTCATCTGAGTCTCACCTCCATCAAGAGGCAAAATTGCTCAATGTTCAAGAGCACGCGGAACTCTTGAGTAGACAGTTCCTTCTGAACTGTCATAAACCTAGTCATCCAAACCGACATCTTTTGGATGTAGCACCGCCCCCCAGAGACATAACGAGACATCTTCGTAAGCATTACGATGGGATCCGGCACCATATCTCTTTGCCGTTTGATCTGCGGAACCATAGACGGGCTCTAAATGACCTTCACACCGAGTCTGTAGACAGATCTCTCAGATCTCGGCCTGTGAATCCCGTAATTAATACTCAACCACCTGGATTGGCTGAAGAGGAGCGTGTACTTCCGAGGGAGACTAGAGTCATGCTAGCACAACTTCGCTCTGGATATTGTAATAGGTTAAACTCTTACTTATACAGACTGAACCCCAACATACCAAACACATGCCCTGCATGTGGTATGTCCCCTCATGATACCATACATCTCTTCTCCTGTTCAGTTGAACCCACTCTTCTAACACCTACATCACTCTGGTCCAACCCTGTAAAAACTGCGCGTTTCCTCGGACTTCCGTTACAAGAGCCTGATAACAATTTAGAGTGATCGAGCCGATTGGGCAGGGCGAGGCACTGTTAACAACAACAACAACAACAGCTAGGCAGACAACATATCGCTAATACAACAACAACAATAACAGTTATTAAAGGTCAACGTTAATATATAAGAACTTTTAAAATAAAAATACATACATACAAACTACCCCACCGATTTTGAATATGTTTACTTTTCGATAGGTATTTTGATCCCCTTTAATTTGTCAAAATTGTTTTAAACCTACTTTTTAGTTTAAAATAGCTCATTAACTTCATGTTTGAATGCCGGTGCCCGGACCCCTCCCCTTTTTTTTACTAAACTAGGCAAATAGCCACTCTGCAGTAGTTTTCTAAGAAATCGCATTCGGTCCCAATGTTTTTCGCAATAATCCCAATTAAAAACTAAAACTATATGTATGTATGTGTATCAAAAAAGGGAATCAAAATACCTATCGAATGGTATAAAAATACAAAATAGGTTCGGTAGTTAAGTTTTTGAGCATTTTCGATTAAAAAAAAGGTAATTGTTTCCTTTAGGAGACAACTGCTAAAACACGTCCGAAATTATCGGGAAAGGTATCAAAAGACGAATTTTGACCTAGGTAACAATAATCCAGAAGCGGATTTTCGACTTTTTGTTTCACTGAAGAGATATTTGCAATCAAAGTTGAAAATTTTCTGTCATTTTCATGCGGTTGTTCACAGATTAGGGTGCACCGAAAAGTGCAGAAGTGTGTTCTGCACAGAAATACTGGGGACCGCGTAGCCGATGTTGGACCGGCTAAGGGCTATTTTTTTGAAACCCAAAAAGGTGTTCTGCACATCAAATACCTTGGATCAAGCCCCCTATTTGGGACCGGACCTTTGTCATTTTTGGGGTTTTTGCGAATAACTTTTCACTGAAACAAAAAATTTTAAATCCGCTTTCGGATTGTTGATACCCCTCCCGATATTTTTGGATGTGTTTTAAGTTGTCTCCTAAAGGAAACAATTAAAAAAAAAAATTCTAAATATGAACTTTGATATAATTTTTCTTCTGATCTGTTTGAATAATATTTATGTGTATTTGACCTTTAAAAACTTTGATAATTCTTTCCTTTAGGAGACAACTGCTAAAACATGTCCAAAAATGTGGGGTTTGTTGTCGTTTCTTTCCACCGTCTGCCCCCCCTCCCCGGGCCTACAAGAACGTTCAGTGAGAGAATTCCTCTGAGGCTTTGTACATTGGTGGGCCTAACATTTCCTTAAACCATCCTAAATAGACACTAATTTTTAGCTAATACATTACATATCTTTTGCGTGCTTAAATCAAACGCCAAATAAGTAGATTTATCTTCATTGTGGGATGGTGGCATTGTAAATATATGGCACTAGCTTGCTTAATAACATGTACATACAACCAAGTAACCAATACACAAAATTCAATTATTGACTGATGTTGATAGCTCTTGAATATTGCTCCAATTCTATCAATATTTCCGTATTATAATATACTAGCTGGGCCCGTGCGCTCCTTGCGCAAAAAAAAAAAACCAAAATGGTTTGAAACCTTTTGTTAGTCCAGGTCCAGGATTTTTCAAACCTTTTTCTCAAATTATAAAAAAATATTTTCAGATACACTTGTGAGACCACAAAAAATTGTTATTCTATACGACAGCACGTAACTGCTATAAAAAATCTCGGAAAAGGTATCAAACGACGCGTTTTGATCTCTGTATCAATAATCCGAAAGCGGAAATTAAATAGTTTGTTTCAGTGAAAAGTTATTAGTAAAAAACCCAAAAATTGCCTAGGTCCGATCCCAAATAGGGGACTTGATCCAAGGTATTTATGTGCACAACACTTTTCTGCGTAGGCCTCAAAACAATAACCTTAGCCGGTCCAACACCGGCTACGCGGTCCACAATATTTCTGCACAGAACACATTTCTGCACTTTCGGCACACCCTAATCTGTGATTACAACAACCACATGAAAATGACAGAAAATTTTCAACTTTTATTGCAAATATCTCTGAACAGACATAAAATATCGAATTTCCGCTTTCGGATTATTGATACGAAGGTTAAAACCCGTCGTTTGATACCTTTCCCGATATTTTTGGACCTATATTAGCAGTTACGTGCTGTCGTATAGAATTACCCAAAAAATTATACAAATATGCGCAAACAGCTATTTGAAATTCCACCACTTATATTACATTCACATTGAGCTATAAACTTGAGTTGATTGCCAACATCAATGTGAATTAACTCAAAAAATGTCCCTTTAACTCGAGTTTATGACCCAGTGTGAACGCAGTCTTATTCACTTATTTAAGCAATGTTCAAGTGTAGATGGCGCGCTCGCCTTTAATTATTCTAGCACTGTTCAGTCTTACTATTCAACTGTAGATGTCGCGAGGCATATGAATGTCACAGTCACAATAGCGTTGCAGTACAAATTGATTTTTTTGTGCATTCACAATCGTTTATTTTAAAGATTTATTTTTATAAAATACGCTTAAACAAAAGCACTCCGCTAATTAAAACATGGTTTCGCATGTAGACCTAACCCCCACCTTTAAAACGATACCTTATTTATTAATATTGGTTTCAAATGAGAGCAGAAAATTAGGAAATAACACAAAAAGACCTTACAGAAATAATATATATGATTCTCCAACCAGTTTTTGTTTACAAATCTTAATTAAATTGAAGCTCGTTTCATGAATACTAAAGGTGGCACAGCTGGGAAGAACAGCTGATAAGTTCGCGGACTTTAAACTTTGAATAACCATAGCAGCTCAGTACATGCTCAATATTTACTGACGTGATCCATGGATCTCGATATTTATTGACAGTGTAGCATGCAATATTGATGGATCGTGAAACGGATTTCAACACAATTTGAGATCCATCAATACGGATCTTCTTCTTCTTTAAATGGTCATCTAACCGCCTGGGCGATTTTGACCGTCCAACATAGCTCGCCAAAAGGCTTTGTTGTTGAATTTCATTGGAACGTTGTTTTATGTGGTGGGTCCCAAACCCAACGCACAACCCGTTTCACGGGAGGTTGAGTTCTATTACACGTTTGTATAGCGACCCGCTTGATCCAAGACAGACGCCCGCTTGCAGCCGCACCACATGGTGATCAGACGCTGCTGTTTGAACCCCCCAGCAAGCCCTTAAACCGATTATGTCGGAGTGGCCTTACCAGGTTGTCGCCTTCTCACGTTTAGCTCACCACCAAACGGGTGTTCGGTGGTTACCCAGAGGATACTTGGGCGCAAAGCCCGGAAGTAGTGAGCTGCTTGAACCGCAATACGGATCACGTCAGTAAATATTCAGCCCGATTCTAAATATCCGCTCGGATTTCTTTCCTTGCGAAAATTCTTGTTCGCCATGTTTAGCATTCCCACAACAGCCGGTTCTATCGCACCGGAATGACCTGGGTTTTTTAACCGGCCAAGGGCTGGTATTTCAGTATAACCCTGCCCAATCTGACCCTTAAATTGTCATCCTCGGAGCAAACCCTGGCAGCTGGGTTGCTCCATTGTCTCTTGTTACGGGCTGGGGTCGAACCCAACCCTGGACCAAGAGATTGGATCTGCTGCGTTTGCTGGAAGAAAATTAATATTAAACGGTACAATGCGCCAAGTGTAAGAGATGGCTACATAAATCTGGATGCTCAGGGCTTAACCCTGCCATCCACAGACCCCGTACTTTCTTTAGTACTTTTGAGGCACCATGCTGTACACGCCGAAGGGCGTCCCGCGGTAGTCGCCGCTCTGGCACTTCCTTACCGCTTCTACCTACTTCCAATAGCCACAATAGTGGCTCAGTCTATACGACTGGCAGCACCGCTGCCATTCCCGCCTCACCCACTCCCGACTGTCGCTCACGCACACCAGCGTCTCCATCTCACACGGCCGCTCAAAACTCCTATCCCCTCCGGAATAGGTCAGATATGAGCATCGCCGAGCGTCAGTCCCCTCTTTCTCTGCCCCTAATGCTCCCCCCTGCCTGCCTGCACGTGGGTCAGGAACACCACCTCCTAGCACCTTTCACTACGTGCACCGTTTGTCGGCAAATATTATATACGCCTGCGACATCGATCAAGTGCAACAATTGCCTTGGCCTGTGTCACACCCTTATGTGCTCTGGGCTCGCAAACGGTAACCTTTGGACGGATTCGTTCATAGCCCCCTGTTGCAGTACACAGCCGCCTTCCACGCCAGACAACATCGGCCATGGCACTGTCAACTCTAGACTGCGACATAGTTTAGGCCTTAGCCTACCTCCACCTAGGCAAACGCATCCGTCCCTCACGCCTAGTATGTCCCCCGTCTCCCCTCCTACACACTTCAAAATTTTGCAGCTGAACTGTAACTGGATTAGCTGGGAAGATCGCGGATATATCTGACTATATGAAGACGCACATCAAAATCGCCGCGATACAAGAATTGAACACAAGATCGGACTTACGAACTTGTGATGGGTATAATGTACATCGAAAAGACCGGCCCAGCGGTCTTGGGGGTGACCTTGCGTTCATTACACATCACTCTGTACAATATAATCTATTTTCCCCTGACGTCGACCCCAGGGACTCTACCTCAGAATGCCAAGGCATAGCAGTCCGGTCAGAAGACGCCGACCTGCAAATCATAAACATCTATATTCCTCCTGTCACGTGTTGTCCTAGAGATTTTCATCCCGACATTAGTGTGTTGCTAAGGGGCGATAACCGTCTAATCCTAGGCGACTTCAACGCGCATCACGATCTCTGGTACTCCAACTTGCCAGCAGATAGCAGAGGACACGTAATTGCAGACCAAATAGATAACTCAGCATTCTGTACAGTCAATGGAAATGCCCTCACCAGGGTGGCAGGTAACTGCCACAGTTCGTCAGACATCTCCATAACGAGCGCGGGCCTTATTAACTTTGTCATCTGGCGACCGATGCTTACATTAGCTTCAGACCACCTACCCATCTTACTCTCTGTTGAACGACCGACCGACTTCATAACGACTGATAAAATAACATACATCAACTTCACCAAAGCGGACTAGGACCGCTTTACTGAATATACAGAGCGCTCCTTCGCTGCCTTACCCACTCCTACAGACGTACGCAAAGGCGAAAGAGAGTTTCGCAAGACCATTGATTCAGCCTCATGCCGCTTTATTCCTGCTGGTAGAATACCAGAAATTCGTCCGAATTTTCCGGCAGAAGCTGCGGCGATGGCAAGAGAACGTGACCAAGTGAGGCGAATCAATCCCGCAGATCCCAGAATCAAAGATCCCAATACGGAAATTCGTAGGATAGTCAACGAACACAAGCTGACCAAGTGGAAACAACACCTTGAGACATGCAACCTCTCCGGCGGAGTCGCCAAATTATGGTCGACTGTCAAGGCCCTATCCAATCCGACCAAACACAAAAACAAGGTCGCCATTGCGTTCGGCGACAGCGTCAAATCGGACGCCAGGAAATGCGCGAGCTCTTTTTGCCAGCTGTTTATAATGCATCCACCTGCGGATAGGACTAAGAGAAGAGTCTTCCGACGTGCGCACAAACACAAACACTCTACTGCGCCCATTGCCGTCTCAGTCGCAGAGGTTAAGGAAGCCATAATGAAGACAAAACCCTCAAAATCCGTCGGACCCGACGGAATCGCCATGCAGATGATCAAACACCTAGGCCACGAGGGACAGAGTTATTTAGCGGCTCTCTTTAATCTCTCTCTAACTACCTTCGTTATACCTAAGATATGGAAACAAGCGATTGTAGTTCCCTTACTAAAACCAGGGAAGCCGGCGAAGCAGGGAGAGTCCGATATCCCTCCTTTCGCCGGTAGTGAAATTACTAGAGACCATTCTGCTCCCTTACTTCATTGCAAATCTGAAATTGGCCGATCACCAACATGGTTTCCGCAAAAATCACAGCACGACATCCGCTTTAAACGCCATTACAACGCAGATTAATAACGGTTTGAATCAACACCCACCAAACCATAGGACGGTTCTCGTGGCACTTGACCTATCAAATGCATTCGACACGGTCAATCACTCTACACACTCCTGCGACATCTGGAAGAGACACCGCTCCCTGCCGGCCTTAAAAGGTGGACCGCTAATTACCTCAATGGTCGACAGACAACAGTCAAATTCCGGAACAAGAAATCTATACCACGAAAAATAAAACAAGGGGTGCCGCAAGGTGGTGTTCTCTCTCCCCTTTTGTTTAATTTCTATATTTCGAGACTAAAACCTAGAAACCTAGTCATCCAAACCGTCATCTTTTGGATGTAGCACCGCCCCCCAGAGACATAAGGAGACATCTTCGTAAGCATTACGATGGGATCCGGCACCATATCCCTTTGCCGTTTGATCTGCGGAACCATAGACGGGCTCTAAATGACCTTCACACCGAGTCGGTAGACAGATCTCTCAGATCTCGGCCTGTGAATCCCGTTATTAATACTCAACCACCTGAATTGGCTGAAGAGGAGAGTGTACTTCCGAGGGAGACTAGAGTCATGCTAGCACAACTTCGCTCTGGATATTGTAATAGGTTAAACTCTTACTTATACAGACTGAACCCCAACATACCAAACACATGCCCTGTACGTGGTATGTCCCCTCATGATACCATACATCTCTTCTCCTGTTCAGTTGAACCCACTCTTCTAACACCTACATCACTCTGGTCCAACCCTGTAGAAACTGCGCGTTTCCTCGGACTTCCGTTACAAGAGCCTGATAACAATTTAGAGTGATCGAGCCGATTGGGCAGGGCGAAGCACTGTTAACAACAACAACAACAACAACTAGGCAGACAACATATCGCTAATACAACAACAACAATAACAGTTATTAAAGGTCAACGTTAATATATAAGAACTTTTAAAATAAAAATACATACATACAAACTACCCCACCGATTTTGAATATGTTTACTTTTCGATAGGTATTTTGATCCCCTTTATTATTATTATTATTATTAATATTATTATTATTTATTAACAAATTAACTTAATTAATATGTTAACATTAAGCGAGCATTAGCTGCCAGGGCTATCAGCTCTGTGAATATACATAGATAAAACAAAATGTCTTATTGCTAGAATTTATTGCGTTATGTAATGATTTGGTGAAAGATATGCAAGTATATTTAATGGGTAGATTTTGCTTGTGTTTTTTGTTGTGTTTTAGGTTTTGTAAACTATTCAAATTCGGACTCGGATGTGGGTCATAAAGTTGTAGATGGAGTTGATGTTCTCTTTGGTGGGGTTTTTTAGGAGTTCAGTCCAGTTTCTTCTGAGGTAATGGTTTCTGACGTCTGTCAACTCAGAACATTCCACGAATATATGGTTTAATGAGGTAGTTTCGCCGCAATGTGCACAGGCAGGGGTTGGCTCACCGGAGAGAAGATGTTCATGCGTGCTCGAAGTATGCCCAAGGCGTATCCGAGAGAAGAGTTTTATATGCGACTTTGATATGTCGGTTGGATATTGAGGCGGAGTGAAGTCTCTGTTTACGGCAGTGTAATGATGGTGGGTGTAGTTTTGCCACTCATGTTTCGTCTTGGCGTGGAGATATCGCTTGATAAATGTGCGCATGTCTTTCTTTTCAAGTGTGGGATCTTTTGTTACGGGAGTTAGGGAGGCTGATTTAGCTGCACTGTCTGCTTTTTCGTTTCCATGGATTCCAATATGCCCTGGTATCCAGAGTAGACGTATTGCTTCCTCGTTGTCTATGAGCACGTCTCTAATTCGGCTTATTGTACTTGAGTTAGATAATGGGTTTTGAATAGCTTGCATGACGGACTTGCTATCGGTACATATGAGGGTTTTATAGTTGTTTTCCAAGGCCAAACATATTGCAGAGCTGATAGCGACTGCTGCTGCAGTGAAAACAGATGTGTAGTCCAGTAAAATTTGCATCCTTAAAGTGTCTCCGTTTGAGTCGACCACAGCGAAGCTCGCAGGTGTTTGTTCAGATTTTGACCCATCTGTAAACCATAGAGTCCAGTTTTCGGCTTCATAGTATTCTCTGCGCTCTTTGAACATGGTATGGTAGACCTCTGGAGATGTAGTGTTCTTTTTAAACATGGATAGAGCAAAGTCACATGACTTGTTTTTGATTTCCCACGGTGGATTTTGTGCTTGGTAGCTCTCGGTTGTGATGGGTAATTCAAGTTCGTTGGCGATTTCGAGTATTTGGTGCATTGTAGATGGAAATCTTTGAGGCCGACTGCCGCTGTTAATATTTTTGGTGTCATTATCGATGATCGAATTGGTTGGCAGTAGAAGTTTAGGGATGAGTCTCGCATGGACTTGGTATATTCTCTCTTCGATAGACGGTAAGCCGGCTTCAGCTAGGATGTTTCTTACGGGAGTCGTTCGGAATGCGTATACACTTGATCTTGCTGCTTGGTGGTATGTTGGCTTGATTATGTTGATAGTAGATTTTGGGGAATTCCAGAAGAGGAAGACGCCATAGTCGATTTTACTTAGCAGTAGCGTTTTGGTTAAATATATAAGAGTATCGATGTGTACATGACATTTCTTACTAGCAAGATACGTAATAATAATAATTCTGGCAGCTAATGCTTTTTTAAGATAGAAAAAGTGACATGTCCATCGGTAGTTATGCGTAAACATAATACCTAAAATCTTCAATTGTTTTACATTTTCGATTTCTATGTTATTTATTGTTAATGTGCGATTGTGAAAGTCACACGAATGTTTTCTACATATATGGAAATTTTTAGTTTTGGCTAAGGATATCTTGGCTCCAGAGTAGTCACCCCAGCTCAGGATATCCTTTATAAGATCTTTAAAAATTAGGTTGGTTCCTGCGTTGTTGTTTTTTTTGCAGAGTATATAGACATCGTCGGCATAAAGGCAATGATCCACAAAATTGTTAGATTTTATAATGTTGCTTATTTCATTAAATGCAATGCTGAACAATATTACGGATAATGGCGAGGCCTGCGGGATACCACTTTCTAGCGGATATACGTCAGAGAATATATTTTTGATTCGTACTCTAAACTTTCTATTGGTTAGGAAAGATTTAACAAAGTAGAATATTTTGGGGCCTACTCCCCACAGGCGGAGACGGTTTAGAATGACATGTGGCCCAACTCGGTCAAATGCTTTCTCAGAGTCGAGCGAAAGAATAGAAACATGGTTGCGTGCTGAGAGTGCTTTCGTGACATAATAGTCAATGTGAAGAAGAGCATTAGTGCATCCTCTGTTGGGTCTGAAGGCAACTTGGTTAGAATTAATAAGTTGTTGCGTCTCGGTAAACCAGGAGATACGGTTTGCTATTATTCGCTCTATGACTTTGGAGAGGCATGAAAGGAGTGAAATAGGGCGGTATCCATCGGTTGAGATTGGGTTCTTATTTGGCTTTGGTATGGGAATAATGGTAGCAATTTTCCAATTTTGAGGGATGATGCCCGTGTCAAAGATGGAGTTGTAGAGTTGCAATAAGCGGGATAAACCTATGGCCGGCATTTCCCTGATCATCTTATACGAAATTCGATCGAAACCGGGTGTTTTACCTTTTGCTTTGCCAATGCAAGTTCGTAGTTCGATCATTGAAATTGGCTTCTCGATGAGAGCAGCTTTTGGATGTATCTCTCGAGGGGGTTCAATATGGCGTACGGCGTGACTTTTTGCGTCTCTATAGCGGCTGGAGAAGTTTGTGTCGGACGAAAGATTCGACCACACTCTACCGAATTCATTAGATATCAGGGATGGATCGGAGGATGTGTAGTGGTTGGTTTTAATTGCAATTACCGGTGTATGGAGCATAGTCTGTTGATTTTATTCCAAATCTCGGACACTGAAGAGTTAGGGGAAATAGATTCGGTAAATTTTTGGAAACTTAATTGTTTTTGCGCTTTCATCTCCTTCCGGAATAGGGCGTTGCATTTCTTGAATTTTATGAGGTTTGGGGGTGTAGGATTATTTTTAAATGTATGCCAAGCTTGCATTTTATCTCTTCTGAGAAGCGTAAGCTCCTTATTCCACCAGGGTACGTGAGTTTTACGGGAGGGCGATGCTTGGGGAATGCAGTGGTTTGCAGCCACGCGTATGGATTTAGCAATGCTAGAAGCTTCGTGGTTTGGATAGTTTGATTCGGTCCGCGCATTTAAATCGAAATGAAGCTCCTTTTTGTAGTTTTCCCAGTCGGCGAGATCTAATAGGAATTTGGGTGGGGTTTTTGTACGATAAGAGACATTAGGGTTCAATGAGAAATTTAGGATAATTGGGAAGTGATCGCTGTTATGGAGATCATTAAGTGTCTGCCATTTTATAAGAGGAAACAGTGGAGGGGAGCAAAGGGATATGTCGACGTGGGAGAAGGAAGAGTGGGTGGAAAAATGAGTCGGGCTGCCATCATTCAAAACGCTCAGATCGGATAACCTTATGGCATTTTCTATAATACGTCCTCGATGATTGTCGGAGGGGGCACCCCATAGGTTATTCCAACCATTGAAATCCCCAAGTACTATAATTGGAGTGTTGACTGAATTGAAAATTTCAGTTAAGTCTCTACTACTAAACTTTTGACAAGGTGGAATATATACGGATACTATTGTGAATTTTATACTCAATTCAATCTCGACCATTACTGCTTGCAGTTGAGAGTTTACTTCGATTTTTTTATGTGGGATGTAGCTCTTTATTGCTATACCCACGCCCTGTTTGGATGTTGTATTGGCCGGAGAGTTTGCAAAGTAGGTGGAGTAGCTGTTAAGAAAAGTTGGATTGGAGTTGTGGCAGACATGTGTTTCTTGGATTGCGATTAGAGTTGGGTTATATTCTTTGATTAGTAATTGAAGTTCAGATAAGTTGTTGTAGAAGCCTTTCATATTCCACTGAAGAATATTCAGGTTCATGAGGGGGAGGGACGAGGTGCTCTGTCTTTTGTAAAGGTGAACTTTACAGATGCGAGGTACTTGGGAGGGGTTAGATTTATAAATCATCGATGGAATAATCCATCGAGGGGGTTTTATTATTGCTTTCGTTGTTTTTGATGTAGTGTTCGTTATTTTTAAGTAGATTTTGAGTAAAAAGAGATATTGGTGACATTTGTTGTGTTGAGTTTGGTTCAGATGTTGTGCTATATTGGATAGTTGGTTTATTGATTTGTTGAAATGAAAGAGTTTCAGAGGAAGTAGTAGTAGAATTTTCAAGTAAGTTGGTGGAGTTATTTCTTATGGTATGCGTGTTTTTTGTTGATAAACTGGGGATTGTGGAGGTATTTATTTCGGCATTGGTTTTATTTGGACTTGTCAAATCAATGTTGGAGGTTGTGCCACTTTTTGCAGCAGTGGCGTAAGAGGCTAAGCGTTGAGATAGGGGTAAATTGTTTTTATATTTAAGGCGTGCTTCGCTCATGCTGCATGTTTCGAGGGTTTTAATTTTGAGAATTTCCTTGGCCTGGATGAATTTAGGGCAGTTTCGGTCTGATGAGGAGTGTTCTTCAGCGCAGTTGGCGCATTGGGTTCTGACGCATTTGTCAGGATTGTGAGGTGGGAGGTTGCAATTATCGCACGTTGGATTATTGATGCACCTTTTCTGCGTGTGTCCCAGTTTCTGGCAGGTCCTACACCGCATTGGGTTTGGGATGTAAGGTTGTACTTTGACTTTGTACCAGGCCACTTCAACGGTATCAGGGAGTCGATAAAGATCAAAAGTTAACACCATTTGACCAGTGTAAATGGGTTTGCCATCAATTTGGCGCCTAAATTTGTACACATCTGTGACCTTTTGGTCCTTCATTTCACGAATTATTTCCTCTTCTTCGACGTGTTTAAGGCAAGGAGCGTAGATTACGCCTTTTACTGAGTTCAAGGTGTCATGTAACTTTACATTAATTGGGCAAAGGTTAGGGAACGTTTTGATTTTTTGGAATCTCTCTGCTACTTGAGCGTTGCGCGTCAATACTAGCATATTGCCATCTCGAAGCTGAGTAACTGAGTCTATTTCCGTAGATATAGCTTCAATTGATTTTTTAATGGCAAAGGGGCTCAGTTGAGATAGTGGTTTAGTGCTATCCGCAGACAGGATTAGGATGAATTTGGGGTTATAGCTCTTTGGACGAAGTCCTGGAAAATTGTCTTGTTTAGGGTTGTTTTTTGGTTTCTTCCTGCTTGGAAGGTCGACATAATCACTTAAAACAGCAAAGCGATTCGGTGACCTATCCGGAGGTCCCGGCGACATTTTTATAGTTGTTTTTACGCAAACTTAAAGTTAATTTGCACGTGGATTTAATGAAAAAAAAATAAATAAAAATAAAGCAAAATGTCAAACGGTACGAATGAGGATAGAGAAAACTAAGAAGATTAACGGAACTTTAACACAATAACAAGTGTAAGTCACAACTAGTCACTGAGAAAAACAACGTCTGAACGCTATGAATGATAGTCGGCGACTGTTGATCCCCTTTAATTTGTCAAAATTATTTGAAACCTACTTTTTAGTTTAAAATAGCTCATTAACTTCATGTTTGAATGCCGGTGCCCGGACCCCTCCCCTTTTTTTTACTAAACTAGGCAAATAGCCATTCTGCAGTAGTTTTCTAAGAAATCGCATTCGGTCCCAATGTTTTTCGCAATAATCCCAATTAAAAACTAAAACTATATGTATGTATGTGGGAAAAAGGGAAAAAAGGGAATCAAAATACCTATCGAATGGTATAAAAATACAAAATAGGTTCGGTAGTTAAGTTTTTTTGCATTTTCGATTAAAAAAAAGGTAATTGTTTCCTTTAGGAGACAACTGCTAAAACACGTCCGAAATTATCGGGAAAGGTATCAAACGACGAATTTTGACCTCGGTAACAATAATCCAGAAGCGGATTTTCGACTTTTTGTTTCACTGAAGAGATATTTGCAATCAAAGTTGAAAATTTTCTGTCATTTTCATGTGGTTGTTCACAGATTAGGGTGCACCGAAAAGTGCAGAAGTGTGTTCTGCACAGAAATACTGGGGACCGCGTAGCCGGTGTTGGACCGGCTAAGGGTTATTTTTTTGAAACCCAAAAAGGTGTTCTGCACATCAAATACCTTGGATCAAGCCCCCTATTTGGGACCGGACCTTTGTCATTTTTGGGGTTTTTGCGAATAACTTTTCACTGAAACAAAAAATTTTAAATCCGCTTTCGGATTGTTGATACCCCTCCCGATATTTTTGGATGTGTTTTAAGTTGTCTCCTAAAGGAAACAATTACCAAAAAAATTCTAAATATGAACTTTGATATAATTTTTCTTCTGATCTGTTTGAATAATATTTATGTGTATTTGACCTTTAAAAACTTTGGTAATTCTTTCTTAACTATATCTATCTTATCCTTCCTTACGGAACGAGAGGTGACATGACCTAGAAGGTTTCACTGGTCATAAATCGCTACCACGACAGTCGGGCAGTACCGGAGACCGGGTTTAAATCCGGCCAAGGACTGTTAGTTCGACAACACTCTCCAAAACCTTCGGGGAGTGTTTTTGTCGTTACTACAACAACAACAACAACATATCTATCTACATCTTTTTTTTTATTTGAGTTTGTCGTATTCTGCATCTATGCCGTTCTGACAGGCCTGCAAATTCTCCCTAGTGTCGGCCCTGGAGGCGATGTGGGATATGCGTAGTGCACAACCGGCTGGCCTCTTACGTTGGCAAAAAGGTTTCTTTCCACCGCCTGCCCTCCCTCCCCGGGCCTACAAGAACGTTCAGTGAGAGAATTTCTCTGAGGCTTTGTACATTGGTGGGCCTAACATTTCCTTAAACCATCCTAAATAGACACTAATTTTTAGCTAATACATTACATACCTTTTGCGTGCTTAAATCAAACGCCAAATAAGTAGATTTATCTTCATTGTGGGATGGTGGCATTGTAAATATATGGCACTAGCTTGCTTAATAAGATGTACATACAACCAAGTACCCAATACACAAAATTCAATTATTGACTGATGTTGATAGCTCTTGAATATTGCTCCAATTCTATCAATATTTCCGTATTATAATATATTCTCCAACCAGTTTTTGTTTACAAATCTTAATTAAATTAAAGGTGGCACAGCTGGGAAGAACAGCTGATAAGTTCGCGGACTTTAAACTTTGAATAACCATAGGCAGCTCAGTACATGCTCAATATTTACTGACGTGATCCATGGATCGCGATATTTATTGACAGTGTAGCATGCAATATTGATGGATCGTGAAACAGATTTCAACACAATTTGAGATCCATCAATACGGATCACGTCAGTAAATATTCAGCCCGATTCTAAATATCCGCTCGGATTTCTTTCCTTGCGAAAATTCTTGTTCGCCATGTTTAGCATTCCCACAACAGCCGGTTCTATCGCACCGGAATGACCTGGGTTTTTTACCCGGCCAAGGGCTGGTATTTCAGTGTAACCCTGGCCAATCTGTCCCACCCTTAAATTGTCATCCTCGGAGCAAACCCTGGCAGCTGGGTTGCTCCATTGTCTCTTGTTACGGGCTGGGGTCGAACCCAACCCTGGACCAAGAGATTGGATCTGCTGCGTTTGCTGGAAGAAAATTAATATTAAACGGTACAATGCGCCAAGTGTAAGAGATGGCTACATAAATCTGGATGCTCAGGGCTTAACCCTGCCATCCACAGACCCCGTACTTTCTTTAGTACTTTTGAGGCACCATGCTGTACACGCCGAAGGGCGTCCCGCGGTAGTCGCCGCTCTGGCACTTCCTTACCGCTTCTACCTACTTCCAATAGCCACAATAGTGGCTCAGTCTATACGACTGGCAGCACCGCTGCCATTCCCGCCTCACCCACTCCCGACTGTCGCTCACGCACATCAGCGTCTCCATCTCACACGGCCGCTCAAAACTCCTATCCCCTCCGGAATAGGTCAGATATGACCATCGCCGAGCGTCAGTCCCCTCTTTCTCTGCCCCTAATGCTCCCCCCTGCTTCCAGCCTGCACGTGTGTCAGGAACACCACCTCCTAGCACCTTTCACTACGTGCACCGTTTGTCGGCAAAGATTATATACGCCTGCGACATCGATCAAGTGCAACAATTGCCTTGGCCTGTGTCACACCCTTATGTGCTCTGGGCTCGCAAACGGTAACCTTTGGACGGATTCGTTCATAGCCCCCTGTTGCAGTACACAGCCGCTTTCCACGCCAGACAAGATCGGCCATGGCACTGTCAACTCTAGACTGCGACATAGTTTAGGCCTTAGCCTACGTCCACCTAGGCAAACGCATCCGTCCCTCACGCCTAGTATGTCCCCCGTCTCCTCTCCTACACACTTCAAAATTTTGCAGCTGAACTGTAACGGATTAGCTGGAAAGATCGCGGAGATAACTGACTTTATGAAGACGCACAACATCAAAATCGCCGCGATACAAAAGACAAAATTGAACACAAGATCGGACTTACGAACTTGTGATGGGTATAATGTACATCGAAAAGACCGGCCCAGCGGTCCTGGGGGTGGCCTTGCATTCATTACACATCACTCTGTACAATATAATCTATTTTCCCCTGACGTCGACCCCAGGGACTCTACCTTAGAATGCCAAGGCATAGGAGTCCGGTCAGAAGACGCCGACCTGCAAATCATAAACATCTATATTCCTCCTGTCACGTGTTGTCCTAGAGATTTTCATCCCGACATTAGTGTGTTGCTAAGGGGCGATAACCGTCTAATCCTAGGCGACTTCAACGCGCATCACGATCTCTGGCACTCCAACTTGCCAGCAGATAGCAGAGGACACGTAATTGCAAACCAAATAGATAACTCAGCATTCTGTACAGTCAATGGAGATGCCCCCACCAGGGTGGCAGGTAACTGCCACAGTTCGCCAGACATCTCCATAACGAGCGCGGGCCTTATTAACTTTGTCATCTGGCGACCGATGCTTATATTAGCTTCAGACCACCTACCCATCTTACTCTCTGTTGAACGACCGACCGACTTCATAACGACTGATAAAATAACATACATCAACTTCACCAAAGCGGAATAGGACCGCTTTACCGAATATACAGAGCGCTCCTTCGCTGCCTTACCCACTCCTACAGACGTACGCAAAGGCGAAAGAGAGTTTCGCAAGATCATTGATTCGGCCTCATGCCGCTTTATTCCTGCTGGTAGAATACCAGAAATTCGTCCGAATTTTCCGGCAGAAGCTGCGGCGATGGCAAGAGAACGTGACCAAGTGAGGCGCATCAATCCCGCAGATCCCAGAATCAAAGATCTCAATGCGGAAATTCGTAGGATAGTTAACGAACACAAGCTGACCAAGTGGAAACAACACCTTGAGACATGCAACCTCTCCGGCGGAGTCGCCAAATTATGGTCGACTGTCAAGGCCCTATCAATCCGACCAAACACAAAAAGAAGGTCGCCATTGCGTTCGGCGACATCATCAAATCGGACGCCAGGAAATGCGCGAGCTCTTTTTGCCAGCTGTTTATAATGCATCCACCTGCGGATAGGACTAAGAGAAGAGTCTTCCGACGTGCGCACAAACACAAACACTCTACTGCGCCCATTGCCGTCTCAGTCGCAGAGGTTAAGGAAGCCATAATGAAGACAAACCCCTCAAAATCCGTCGGACCCGACGGAATCGCCATGCAGATGATCAAACACCTAGGCCACGAGGACTGCATCCTCCGGTTGACAAGGAAATCAGGCGCGCCATCAGGGAAGCGCAAAAACAACCAAGCGCCCATTGCCATCACCACCACAGAGGTTCGGGAGACCATACGGGGGTCCAAAAACTCCAAATCTATTGGCCCAGACGGTATATCCATGCTGATGCTAAAACATCTCGGTGACGAGGGAATAAGGTACCTAACAATCGTCTTCAATCTGTCCATGACCACCTTTGTCATTCCAGAAAGATGGAAACAGGCCATGGTGGTGCCACTACTAAAGTCCGGCAAGCCGGCTAACGTGGGGCAGTCATATCGACCGATATCACTCCTCTCGCCAGTAGTGAAGACCCTGGAGTCGGTCTTGCTCCCTTGCTACACCGCTAACCTACGATTAGCCGAACATCAGCATGGATTCCGCAAAATGCATAGCACTACCACCGCGCTAAACGCCATCACCACACAGATAGGTGTCGGTCTCAACCAATCTCGCCCAAATGACAGGACCGTGCTAGTTGCGCTTGACTTGTCGAAAGCTTTTGACACTGTTAATCACGCGCAACTCATTAACGACCTGGAAGATTCAAACCTTCCCCCCTGTCTAAAACGTTGGACCGCCAACTACCTGAGTGGTCGGCAGTCATCGGTGGAATTTAGAGGCGAAAGATCAAAACCACGTATAATTAAGCAAGGGGTGCCACAGGGTGGTGTCCTATCCCCGCTTCTGTTTAATTATTACATATCGAGGCTCCCTTCCCCACCAGAAGGCGTCTCGATCGTCTCCTACGCCGATGACTGCACGATCCTGGCGACTGGACCCTCCGTCGATGAGCTCTGCTCGAGAATTAATTCTTACCTGCCAACCCTTTCCAGTTTCTTCGCTGCACGGAACCTGACATTGTCACCGACCAAATCCTCGGCCACCTTATTTACGACGTGGACAGCGCAGGCGCACATGGAATTAGACGTCTACGTCGACGGCATTAAGCTTCCGACTGTCACACACCCCAAAATCTTAGGGGTCACGTTTGATAACATGTTCAAATACGGTGCTCATGTAGCCGCGATTGCCACCAAAGTACAAAGCCGTAACAAAATCCTGAAGTCACTAGCTGGCAGTACTTGTGGTAAAGACAAAGAAACGTTACTGGCAACGTACAAGGCAATCGGCCAGCCGGTTCTGAGCTACGCGACGCCCATATGGTCGCCGGGGTTAGCAGACACACATTGGAGGAGGTTGCAGGCCTGCCAAAACACCGCACTCAGAACTGCCACGGGGTGCCTCCTTATGTCTCCTGAACACCATCTTCATAATGAGGCAAAAATGCTCGATGTCAAAGAGCACTGCGAGATGTTGGCCAGGTAATTCCTGTTCAACTGCTATAAACCGCAGCACCCGAACAGGAACCTGCTCAACGAAAATCCGCCTCCCAGGAGAATAAGGAGTCACCTCCGTAAGCACTATGACGAGATCCGGCACCACATCTTCTCGCCGTTTGATCCAAAGGTGCACCGGCGGGCCCTCAACCTCATCCATACGGAGTCGGTAAACTCCTTTGTCAGGTCACGCCCAGTGAATGCAGTCCTACAGGCACAAGCTCCACCTGTTGCCGACGAGGAACGCGAACTGCCCAGGGAGACAAAAGTCACGCTGGCCCAACTTCGTTCTGGATACTGTAACAGACTAAACTCTTACCTATCCAGACTGAACCCTGACATGCCAAATGTCTGCCCGGCATGCGGCGTGTCTCCCCACGATACGAACCATCTGTTCATCTGCTCAACTGAGCCCACTCTTCTAACACCAATTTCACTCTGGTCCACCCCTGTTGAAGCCGCGAGGTTTCTTGGACTTCCGTTAGAAGAGCCTGATGACAATGTTGGATGGGGGGTGACATCCTAGGCAGGTTAAGTAGTCGCTACAACAACAACAACAACAACAACCAGAGGGAGTCTCCATTGTTTCCTACGCTGACGACTGCACGATAATGGCCTCGGCCAAGGGTCCCTCCATTGACGAACTCTGTATTAGAATCAACAGTTACCTCCATGACCTTTCCAGCTTCTTCACCGAGCGAAATCTGACCCTATCTCCGACTAAATCGACGGCGACCATGTTTACTACATGGAATGCGCAGATGGGGCAAGAGTTAAATGTCCACGTAGACGGAGTACCTCTACTTACTGTCAACCACATAAAAATCTTGGGTGTGACATTTGACAACGGCCTCACCTTCGCTGGTCATGCCACCGCAATAGCCTCAAAGGTACAGAGCCGCAATAAGATCCTCAAGTCACTGGCCGGCAGTACTTGGGGAAAAGACAAAGAAAACATTGCTTGCTACATATAAGGCTATTGGCCGGCCGGTTATTGACTACGCTGCGCCCATATGGTCGCCCAATATTGCTGACACCAATTGGAGGAAATTGCAAGTCTGCCAAAACACCGCCATCAGAACTACTACGGGATGCCTACTTATGTCATCTGAGTCTCACCTCCATCAAGAGGCAAAATTGCTCAATGTTCAAGAGCACGCGGAACTCTTGAGTAGACAGTTCCTTCTGCACTGTCATAAACCTAGTCATCCAAACCGACATCTTTTGGATGTAGCACCGCCCCCCAGAGACATAACGAGACATCTTCGTAAGCATTACGATGGGATCCGGCACCATATCTCTTTGCCGTTTGATCTGCGGAACCATAGACGGGCTCTAAATGACCTTCACACCGAGTCGGTAGACAGATCTCTCAGATCTCGGCCTGTGAATCCCGTAATTAATACTCAACCACCTGGATTGGCTGAAGAGGAGCGTGTACTTCCGAGGAAGACTAGAGTCATGCTAGCACAACTTCGCTCTGGATATTGTAATAGGTTAAACTCTTACTTATACAGACTGAACCCCAACATACCAAACACATGCCCTGCATGTGGTATGTCCCCTCATGATACCATACATCTCTTCTCCTGTTCAGTTGAACCCACTCTTCTAACACCTACATCACTCTGGTCCAACCCTGTAAAAACTGCGCGTTTCCTCGGACTTCCGTTACAAGAGCCTGATAACAATTTAGAGTGATCGAGCCGATTGGGCAGGGCGAAGCACTGTTAACAACAACAACAACAACAACTAGGCAGACAACATATCGCTAATACAACAACAACAATAACAGTTATTAAAGGTCAACGTTAATATATAAGAACTTTTAAAATAAAAATAAAGGGTGTTTTTTTTAGGGGTATAGAACTTCGAATTGAAATAAAACACAAGAAAATCGTTTTAAGGTCCATCATTTGGCTTTATTAGAAGGATAATTTTATGCCATTAATGCTTAAATATGATTTCGGGCATGTGGCCGCCGCGGCTGGCTCGAATAAAGCCAATTCTACAGGTCCAATTTTCAACCACTTTTTCGAGCATATGGGGCCGCATGTCGGCAATAACGCCACGAATGTTGGCTTCCAATTCCCCTAACGTTTCTGGTTTGTTGGTGTAGACGAGCGACTTCACATATCCCCAAAGAAAATAATCCAATGGTGTCAAATCACACGACCTTGGTGGCCAATTGACAGGTCCATTCCGCGAAATTATGCGCTCATCGAATGTTTCCTTCAATAAATCGATTGTGACGTGCGCTGTGTGGCATGTAGCGCCGTCTTGTTGGAACCACAACTCATCCACATTCATGCCATCCAATTCGGGAACAAAATAGTCGGTTATCATGGCTCTATACCGGTCTCCATTAACGGTAGCTGCCTCTCCAGCATTATTGCGGAAGAAGTATGGCCCAATGACTCCACCAGCCCATAGAGCACACCAAACAGTCAGTTTTTGTGGATGTAATGGCGTTTCAAGGGTCTCATGTGGATTCTCTTCACTCCAAATGCGGCAATTTTGCTTGTTGACGTAGCCATTCAACCAAAAATGAGCCTCATCACTGAACAAAATTTTGCGATGAAAATCAGCATCGAAATCAATCTCATTTTCGGCCCATACACCAAAATCACGACGCATTGCATGGTCTCGCGGCTTTAATTCTTGCACAAGCTGGATCTTGTAAGGTCGCAAGCCAAGATCTTTGCGCAAAATCTTCCATAAAGTTGATGGACAAAGCTCCAATTGCTGTGCACGGTGGCGAATCGATTCATTCGGGTCCTCTTCAACACTGTGCTCTACAGCGGCAATTGTTTCTTCGGTGCGCACTGTTCGACGTCTCTGCGGATGCGTATTATCACATAGAGTAAACGTAGTGCGAAAACGATCCATGGTTAACCGAATTAATTGCTCTGATGGACGATTATGTCGACCATAAAATGGACGGAGCTCACGGTAAACTTCGCGAACTGAACCATTATTTTCGAAATAAATTTGCACGATTTGCAAGCGTTGTTCTTTTGTCAACCTGTTCATGATGAAATGGCAAACCAAACTGAACATAAATGACATTAGAGTTGCCAGATTTGACCACAAAATGCCAGTTTTATCTCTATTCGAAAAACAAACCTGTAAAAAAAACACCCTTTACATACATACAAACTACCCCACCGATTTTGAATATGTTTACTTTTCGATAGGTATTTTGATCCCCTTTAATTTGTCAAAATTATTTTAAACCTACTTTTTAGTTTAAAATAGCTCATTAACTTCATGTTTGAATGCCGGTGCCCGGACCCCTCCCCTTTTTTTTACTAAACTAGGCAAATAGCCATTCTGCAGTAGTTTTCTAAGAAATCGCATTCGGTCCCAATGTTTTTCGCAGTAATCCCAATTAAAAACTAAAACTATATGTATGTATGTGTATCAAAAAAGGGAATCACAATACCTATCGAATGGTATAAAAATACAAAATAGGTTCGGTAGTTAAGTTTTTGAGCATTTTCGATTTAAAAAAAGGTAATTGTTTCCTTTAGGAGACAACTGCTAAAACACGTCCGAAATTATCGGAAAAGGTATCAAAAGACGAATTTTGACCTCGGTAACAATAATCCAGAAGCGGATTTTCGACTTTTTGTTTCACTGAAGAGATATTTGCAATCAAAGTTGAAAATTTTCTGTCATTTTCATGTGGTTGTTCACAGATTAGGGTGCACCGAAAAGTGCAGAAGTGTGTTCTGCACAGAAATACTGGGGACCGCGTAGCCGGTGTTGGACCGGCTAAGGGTTATTTTTTTGAAACCCAAAAAGGTGTTTTGCACATCAAATACCTTGGATCAAGCCCCCTATTTGGGACCGGACCTTTGTCATTTTTGGGGTTTTTGCGAATAACTTTTCACTGAAACAAAAAATTTTAAATCCGCTTTCGGATTGTTGATACCCCTCCCGATATTTTTGGATGTGTTTTAAGTTGTCTCCTAAAGGAAACAATTACCAAAAAAATTCTAAATATGAATTTTGATATAATTTTTCTTCTGATCTGTTTGAATAATATTTATGTGTATTTGACCTTTAAAAACTTTGGTAATTCTTTCCTTTAGGAGACAACTGCTAAAACATGTCCAAAAATGTGGGGTTTGTTGTTGTTGTTTCCCCAAAAGAAATAACACGGTTATACTCAACTTAACTATATCTATCTTATCCTTCCTTACGGAACGAGAGGTGACAGGACCTAGAAGGTTTCACTGGTCATAAATCGCTACCACGACAGTCGGGCAGTACCGGAGACCGGGTTTAAATCCGGCCAAGGACTGTTAGTTCGACAACACTCTCCAAAACCTTCGGGGAGTGTTTTTGTCGTTACTACAACAACAACATATCTATCTACATCTTTTTTTTTATTTGAGTTTGTCGTATTCTGCATCTATGCCGTTTTGACAGGCCTGCAAATTCTCCCTAGTGTCGGCCCTGGAGACGATGTGGGATATGCGTAGTGCACAACCGGCTGGCCTCTTACGTTGGCAAAAAGGTTTCTTTCCACCGCCTGCCCTCCCTCCCCGGGCCTACAAGAACGTTCAGTGAGAGAATTTCTCTGAGGCTTTGTACATTGGTGGGCCTAAAATTTCCTTAAACCATCCTAAATAGACACTAATTTTTAGCTAATACATTACATACCTTTTGCGTGCTTAAATCAAACGCCAAATAAGTAGATTTATCTTCATTGTGGGATGGTGGCATTGTAAATATATGGCACTAGCTTGCTTAATAAGATGTACATACAACCAAGTACCCAATACACAAAATTCAATTATTAACTGATGTTGATAGCTCTTGAATATTGCTCCAATTCTATCAATATTTCCGTATTATAATATATTCTCCAACCAGTTTTTGTTTACAAATCTTAATTAAATTAAAGGTGGCACAGCTGGGAAGAACAGCTGATAAGTTCGCGGACTTTTTTTTTTTTTTTTTTTTTGGTATTTAATTCAGCTGAATTATAATTCAGCTGCTTATGGCTTTGGTCACAGACCACATTGCCAGGTACAAAAACACATGGTCTATCTCTCAGTCAATACACATCACATTTATCGTTCCGTTATTCGATATGTTCCGTTATCTTCACAGTTCCGTTATTTTCAATATTGTTTTTTCGTTTTTTCACAAAGTTAGATCACACATTTTTAATGTTCCGTTACTAATATTATTTTATGGTTGGGATTGCAAAAACGACAGGCTCAAGGAGGCTCTGCAAATCCCAACTCCACTAATATTGGAAAGGTGTGCTCGAGCTATCCTTCACGTCCATTTCTTTGCATCTTAACCACACACAAGCCTGTTTATAAGTTGGCTAAGCTGCTAGATAGCTTCGCACAACCTTCCCGTTGGACGACACAAACACGTATGTTCGCGGACTTTAAACTTTGAATAACCATAGGCAGCTCAGTACATGCTCAATATTTACTGACGTGATCCATGGATCGCGATATTTATTGACAGTGTAGCATGCAACACAATTTGAGATCCATCAATACGGATCACGTCAGTAAATATTCAGCCCGATTCTAAATATCCGCTCGGATTTCTTTCCTTGCGAAAATTCTTGTTCGCCATGTTTAGCATTCCCACAACAGCCGGTTCTATCGCACCGGAATGACCTGGGTTTTTTACCCGGCCAAGGGCTGGTATTTCAGTGTAACCCTGGCCAATCTGTCCCACCCTTAAATTGTCATCCTCGGAGCAAACCCTGGCAGCTGGGTTGCTCCATTGTCTCTTGTTACGGGCTGGGGTCGAACCCAACCCTGGACCAAGAGATTGGATCTGCAGCGTTTGCTGGAAGAAAATTAATATTAAACGGCACAATGCGCCAAGTGTAAGAGATGGCTACATAAATCTGGATGCTCAGGGCTTAACCCTGCCATCCACAGACCCCGTACTTTCTTTAGTACTTTTGAGGCAGCATACTGTACACGCCGAAGGGCGTCCCGCGGTAGTCGCTCTGGCACTTCCTTACCGCTTCTACCTACTTCCAATAGCCACAATAGTGGCTCAGTCTATATGACTGGCAGCACCGCTGCCATTCCCGCCTCACCGACTGTCGCTCACGCACACCAGCGTCTCCATCTCACACGGCCGCTCAAAACTCCTATCCCCTCCGGAATAGGTCAGATATGAGCATCGCCGAGCGTCAGTCCCCTCTTTCTCTGCCCTCAATGCTCCCCCCTGCTTCCAGCCTGCACGTGGGTCAGGAACACCACCTCCTAGCACCTTTCACTACGTGCACCGTTTGTCGGCAAAGATTATATACGCCTGCGACATCGATCAAGTGCAACAATTGCCTTGGCCTGTGTCACACCCTTATGTGCTCTGGGCTCGCAAACAATGTTGCCGCCGCCACTGTCTTATTTACTTACGTTAGTTAAAGTTATCTTATATTTTCCTTTGCCCTTTATTTGCATTTAATACATGCATATTTACATACATAAACGTCACCGACGTTTTCCGTATGTATGTAGGTATGTACGTATGGGTAAAAATGTATGTACATTCAAATTAATATTTTCTTGTTTCAATTACGGTAAAATCAGGCGACCAAATAATTTATAAAAGACATTGTAAGCTAGAAATAATTGAACATTGCTATTTGGTCAATCAGTGGTTAACATATTGTTTTAAAGCGACGAATAATTAAAGCGGCTACTTAAATACGCCTACGATTAATACTCTGTAAATTTTAATGTTTAATAAATCGTGAATTTAATTGCTCTTAAAAATTGTTTTCCATTTGGCAAGTTTAGCAAGTTACAAATTCTTTAAAACAATATTTAACTATCGGCATAATTATCGCGTTTCTAATTTAAGCAAAATAATGCCAGAAACCGAATTTAATTGCAATAAATGCGAGTCGAAAGACACCGATCGTATGGTGCAGTGTGATACTTGCGACAAGTGGTATCATTTTGAGTGTGTGGCGGTAGATTATAGCGTTGCAAACGTAAGCTGGAATTGTTCAAATTGTCCCGCAGCCCCTGCGGCTCCAACGAACGTGACGCAAACTACACACCACACAACCGCTGATTTCTCTACCGGAACGCAAGTTACATCCACGCCACCACTTGCGATCCAAGTCGATGCTGACCGTGACAAAGGTGCATATAAAAAAGCACACCAACCTTGTTTGACCAATCACGGTCCTAGCAACATAACATCAATTCCATCAGAAAATATCCAATCATCGAAAAATAATTCGCCGGTCGTTGAACAAAACAACGACTATATGCAGCGCCAATTTCATAAGGCTAGCGCACCGAGTTTGCTGGACAGCAATCTTTCCTCTCATGAACAGTTGCAGCTACAGATGTTGGAAGAAGAAAAGGAGCTTCAACGCCAATACTTAGAAAGAAAATATAAAATTCTTTCACAAAGCAATTTGCAACTTTCGTTCTCCCTAGTAGATAACTATTCATCACGTCGTCCAACGGCTGCACAAATAGCTGCTAGACAGGTAATACCTAAAGATCTTCCGAAATTCGACGGCAACCCAGAAGACTGGCCGCTTTTCATTAGTAACTATAGAAATAGTACGGAGTTGGCTGGATACAGTGACGGCGAGAATCTAATGCGCCTTCAATCATGCCTTCGCGGTCGTGCCAAAGAACTGGTGAAAAGCAAACTTTTAATTCAGTCAATGGTAGGTGAAATTATCCAAACATTAGAGATGTGTTTCGGACGACCAGAACACATACTTGATATTATGATCGAAAAAGTTATTAAAATTCCTCCTTTGAAAGACAAGTTGGACAGCATTATCGAATACGCTCGTACTATCCGAAATATTCACTCGACGATGGAGGCGTGTAATATGGTGGCTCATTTTAATAACCCCATGCTCGTAAAAACATTGGTTGATAAGTTGCCAAACAATCACAAACTTAATTGGGCTATGCACCCAAAAGATGGGAAAGGGCCTATAGTCAAAGTATTCAGCGATTGGATATATGCCATAGCTGATGCAGCTAGCCAAGTTGTGACGCCTACCATAGGAAAAAAAACGCATCTGTAAACACTCATCAACAAAGTTTTCCAGCAACGCAAACGTGCGTCATGTGCAAAGGTGAGGCTCATAAAATCCAAATTTGTGGTGAGTTCCAATCATTAAATTTGGACGCCAAGTGGAACATAGTAAAAGAGAATAAGCTGTGTCGCCAATGCCTAAATTTTCATCGCCGAAAATGTTTTTCTAATAAGCAGTGTAGTATCAATGGCTGTACAGCAAAACATCATCCATTGTTACATAAGTATACAAATGCAACATCCGAACGAAGTGAGATAGTGTCAAGTAGCTAAAACAGGCAACCCTGGGTACGAGAGAGAAGATAACTTAACGAGCCGGCAGTTGACGACGAGAAGCGAATCGAATCAGTAGCGTGCGGTGTGCAGAAATAATAAATAAATTAAAAAACCTGATTTGTAATTTTCAATATGAACTGTAAATTTGAAGAACTTAATTTTTATTAAATATTGTTAATATACTCGTTTTAACATTAATTTGAAACGAACTCGGTAAGTCCTTGACATTCTCAGAAGTGAGACGAGATTTACGCCTATTGCGAAACGTGCATAAACCTGAGATTTTGACATTCTCAGAAGTAAGGCGCAAACGCTGCATATAAATAATAAAACGTGCATAATCTTGAGTGTTAACGTTTTAACTCGTGAGACGCAATTTACGCCAAAATATTAAAAATTAACCAAAATGGAAAAGTATAGTGACTTGACAGTGGTAGAATTGCGCCAGCGATTGCGTGATCTTGGATTATCAACCGCCGGTAATAAAGCAAAGATGGTCGAAAAGCTCTGTGAGCACCAGTATAGTGAACAATTACAATTTGAAAGCGCGTTAAATGAAAGTATTGAACGACAGTTACGGGTGCTGGAAAACAGCAAAGACAATTCGATGCGCAACAACAACAATAAAACACCGCCACTAAGTGAATCGTCACCCTCGAAAAATTATTCAAGTCGATACGCGATTGTATCTTCAAATTCAGAAGACATTGTTGCATGTTCGCAGGTGGGCTCAGTTTCTAGAACATTCGACGGCATAAACAACACGAAGTCGTATACAGATGGTCGGATTCAGGGGAATCAAAGAAACATTTAAAATTTTTCAGTGGCGCCGACGGTTAGAATAGGGGAAGAATTGACGACGCCAGGTCAACCTTCTCACTCTAGCGCACCACTGACGTCACCAAATGGTGAAATAATACGAAATGTAAGAGAAGAGCAACAAATAGGGAGTTTGCCGTATTGTGTTGCATCTGTGCGACAACCGATATGCTACAGCGGAGAGTACACCGCCGGAGTTAGATATAATTCTAACGACACGACAAATGCAATTGCAATATGATCGCGCAGCAGCGACGCGACGAGTACATTTTTCTGACGCGCCAATGCTAAACTACGTCCCAACGAACGTGCAAGTGCCTACAAGCGCGCAAAACAAATATACACCGACAAGTATGTGTTGTAATAGGGGAGGGTATGCAACTGAACGAAGAATGTGCTCGGATTTCGGGAGCGTACAAAATGTTGTGTATTCTACCGACGTTCGACCCAAGTGTGAAAGAGTTGACATCAGTCCAATTTATTGGAAAAGTAGAGCAACTTCGCCAAGCATATGGTTGGAGTGACAAACTATTATTGTTTGCAGTAAGTACAAAAATGAAAGGTTGTGCTAAACTGTGGCTGGACTCTACTCCAGAAGTATATACAAATTGGTCGAAATTTGTGAGTGACTTTTTGTTTGAGTTTCCATCAAGAATAAATGCAGCAGAAATTCATATAAGACTAATGAGTATGCGCCGTGCATTGAGTGAAACCCCAGAGACATTCTACTACCGTGTGTTGTCTGTTAGTAGACAGGGTGGGTTAGATGACCAATCGGTAATAAAATATGTGCTCAATGGCGTAAACGATGTTGACATGAAACGCACTCTTTCGGTAAAAGCGTATAATTGTGCAAATGAGTTATTGAAAGCAATTTTGAACTATTGTATGTTCAACACATACAAACAAGACTCCGTGGCGAAGATAGAAGTTTCGCGAGAAAAACAAACACAGCAAGTGTCAAAAAACAATAACAAAGAAATAAAAGAAAAACAAAATCAAAATATTGTGTGTTACAATTGTCGTAAACCGGGTCACATTTCGCGAAATTGCACAGAGCCACAAAAGCGTATAAGATGTTCAAAGTGTAACAAGTTCGGGTATGATGCCGAAAAATGTGAAATAGCACAAAAAGCAAAGTGCAACACAATCGAAGAAAACAAAGAAAAGTTCAATATGAAATTGATAAAAGTAAACAATGAACCTGTGCTAGCGCTAATAGACTCTGGCAGTGCGCGCTCGTTAATTAAAAATAGTGTTGCAAATAAATTCGAAGACAAACTAAAAGAAAAGTGTTTTGTTCGATTAAAAGGCTTTGCTGGAAGCGAATATGAATGTTTTGAACATATTAAAAGTAATATGATAATCGATGACGTGCGTGTGGATGTAAATCTGTTGATAATAGATGACAATAAGCTAGACTATGATGTGCTAATTGGTAGAGATGTGTTATGCCAAAAAGGTAAGGTTTTCGTAATTGACGGTGAAGATTGTTGGATGCAATCAAAGGTGAACATAATTGATGACGCAGTCGTCGAAAATGAGAGCTTAAAGAAAATGTTGGTTCAATACGAGGGTCGTTTTAACACTCTTGGAAAAACCAAACTATTGAAAATGAATATAAAACTTGACAACGATATTCCGATTAATATGAAACCATATCGGTTTCCTTTCGCGAAAAGGCCAATCTTGGACGAAATAATACAAGATTTATTGGCAAAAGAAGTGATTCGTGTATCTGACTCCGCGTACGCTGCGCCAGTAGTTCTCGTGGAGAAAAAAGATAAAAATCATAGATTGTGTGTTGATTTCCGACAATTGAATCGCGTCACGGTAAAACAACCATTTCCAATGCCGGTAATGGACGAATTATTTGCATCGCTCGCGGGTAATAAGTACTATACAACACTTGACTTTAATATGGGTTATCACCAAGTCGAATTGGAAGAAAGTGCAAAGAAATACACCGCGTTCGTAACTAATAATGGACACTATGAATATAACCGCATGCCATTCGGGCTGGTTAACGCGCCGTCGGTATTTTAAAATATGATGAACAAAATCGTGGATAAAATGAAACCGTATCTAGTAATTGTCGTACGATTGATGACGGGTTAAAAATGTTGCAAAAGTTGCTGAGTCTGGTAGAAGAATACGACCTAACGCTGCGCTACAATAAGTGCAAATTTTTGGTGCAAGAAATCAACTTCATGGGACATAGAATAACTGGCGATGGCATCACACCTGGCAACTTAAAGGTAAATGCTATAAAATTATTTAAAAAACCAAGTACGGTAACGGAAGTAAGACGTTTCCTGGGCTTAACCGGATTTTTCCAGAAGTTTGTAAAAGACTACGCGATCATTGCACGTCCGTTAACTGACCTTACGAGAAAAGAAGCAACAAAGAATTTCTGTTGGGGTGCAAAGCAAGACAGTGCATTCGAAGTATTGGTTACCGCATTATGTTCTGAGCCCGTATTGACTCTTTATGATTTCAACGCTATGCACGAGGTCCACACTGATGCTAGTAGTGTAGGACTAGCTGCAGTGCTGTTACAATCGAACGACGAGGGCAAATCTTGGAAAGCTGTGATGTATTACAGTCGACGATGCACGGAGGTAGAGTCACGACACCATGCCTATGAGTTAGAGGTACTGGCTGTGGTAGAAGCTCTTGCTAGGTTTAGGGTATACATCCTTGGCAAGCACTTCAAGGTCGTAACAGATTGTTCAGCAATAAGTAGTATACGCGCAAAAACCCAACTTATACCAAAAATAGCTCGATGGTGGATGAGATTGACTGAATATGATTTTGACTGTGTGCACAGACCCGGGGTACGCATGGGGCATGTGGATGCGTTAAGCAGGGCACCTGCTGAGCCTGTCCAGTCTGCTGATAACGCCGAGGTATTGATGGGAGCTGAAAATTCTGATGATTGGCTATTAACCATGCAGCTGCAAGACACGACGATTAAAGAAATTATAAGTATTCCACAGGGAAAAGCTGAATCAAAGCAATCAACGCAAATTAAAAACGAATATCGACTACAGGGTAATAGGTTATATAGGTTGTATGAGGGAAAATTGCTCTACGTGATACCTAAAGCAGTACGATGGAGAATCGTGAAATACTGTCATGACGACATGGGACATTTCGGTATGGAGAAAACTCTGCAACGTATATATCAACATTTTTGGTTTCCGAAAGCTAGGAAATATGTAAAAGACTACATTTCGGCATGTATTGAATGCTGTTATAACAAGGGTAAGGGTGGTAAGCCAGAAGGGGAGCTACACCTAAGTGAGGTGGAGCCTGTACCATTTCGCACGCTCCATATAGACCATCTGGGGCCATTCATAAAAAGCAAAAAGGGGAATACGTATGTCGTGGTCATAAGCGACGCATTTACGAAATATGTGGTGGCAAAGTCTGTGCGTAATACAAAAACGCAACCTGTACTGCAGGTACTACATGAGCTGACGGAGTATTTCGGGTTACCTAGTCGTATAATCAGTGACCGAGGTACTGCCTTCACAGCGAAGCAGTTTGAAGAATTCTGTACGAAAAACGACATTTACCACATCAAGAACGCAGTGAGAACACCGCGTGCAAACGGGCAGGTGGAGAGGGCCAACAAGATCATTTTAGATTTCCTACGTACAGCGGGATCCCAAGCAAAACAATGGGATGAACAACTACGAAATTTACAATGGAGTGTAAACTCTCAGAGAAACGCTAGTACCGGTTTCAGCCCAAACGAGCTTATTTATGACTTCAAATTACGTGACGTCATACGCAATAACCTCCTTGCAGCAGCAGTTGAAGATTCCGAGGTTTATACTATAACAGAAAAACGCGGAAAAGCTGTTGAATGTATGCAGACACAACGGGAGAAGTGGAAACAACGTTTCGATGCAAAACATCGTAAGCCAATCGTTTATCAGTTGGATGACCTTGTCGTAATTGAGAACGATCTACAAGCAACAGGCGAATCACGTAAATTGGACGCACGTTATAAAGGTCCGTACGTGGTAACGAAGGTACTTGGCAATGATAGGTACCTGATCGAAGACATTGGTGGTATGCAACATAAGCAAAAACGGTTCTGCTCAGTATATGCAACCGACAAAATGAAGCCGTGGTGTAACCTCCCACCGGAGGTAAATGAAATTGATTCCGACGAAGACGAACACAGTGACATCGAGACGATGTCAGTGTCAGAATTGGCCGAGTTGTCAAGTAGCTAAAACAGGCAACCCTGGGTACGAGAGAGAAGATAACTTAACGAGCCGGAAGTTGACGACGAGAAGCGAATCGAATCGGTAGCGTGCGGTGTGCAGAAATAATAAATAAATTAAAAAACCTGATTTGTAATTTTCAATATGAACTGTAAATTTGAAGAACTTAATTTTTATTAAATATTATTAATATACTCGTTTTAACATTAATTTGAAACGAACTCGGTAAGTCCTTGACAATAGTGAATGCTCATAGTGGTGAACTGGGGTCGCACTTCAGAATTCTACCAATCCGAATCTATTGCAATGGCGGTTCTGTCGACACGTTCGCATTTCTGGACGAAGGCTCGTCAGTAACTTTAATTGAGCAGACATTCTTCAATAAATTGAAGTTGAAAGGCGAAAGTGAACCGCTAGAGTTACGATGGACCGGCGATACTACACGATCTGAGGATGATTCAGTCAAGGTGAATATTGAAGTGTCCAGCGTTAATGCTGACTCACGGTTCATGCTATATGACGTCCACACTGTTAGCAATTTGAGTTTACCGACACAGTCGTTGAACTTCGATAGCATTTCTAAGATAAATCCATATCTCAAAGGTCTACCAGTGCAGTCGTATTCAGATGCCAACCCGATGATTTTAATTGGGCTAAACAACTGGAGAGTGGCAGTACCTTTGAAAATACGAGAAGGCGGACATGATCAACCAATTGCAACCAAAACTCGTTTAGGCTGGACATAGCAGGGAGGTGCCAAAGGTCGCGGATCAACTTTTTCTTTAAATATCCACACATGTGAGTGCGAAAAACGCTATGAAGCTTTACACGACGAAGTAAAAGAATATTTTGCTCTTAAAGTGCCTAACGAGAATAATATTTTATCTGTCGCTATCGAAAACGCTATGAAAACTCTTGAGAAAACAGCCGTAAAAATAAATCAGCAATTCGAAGTGGGTTTGCTCTGGAAGGACGAGAAATTGCAGTTGCCCGAAAGTTACGATGCTGCATGCCGCCGATTGAAGTGCCTTCAAAGGAAATTTCATAAAGATCCGAAGCTGCGGCTGACGATGCAAGCGGAAATCGATAAACTTATTTCCCGAGGTTACGCGCGCGAGGTATCTAGTGTAGAATTGTCTACGCATAAAGGCCCAGTATGGTATCTCCCAATTTTTGTTGCCATTAACCCAAATAAACCCGACAAGGTTCGGTTAGTCTGGGACGCAGCAGCCAAATCCCATGACAAGTGCCTCAACGATTTTTTAATTAGCGGCCCTGATTTATTAACACCGCTTTTCAACATTTTGATTGAGTTTCGTGTGGGGTTTGCGGCGATATAGCCGAAATGTTTCACCGTATAAATGTTTAATATAAATTTTCTTCCAGCAAACGCAGCAGATCCAGTCTCTTGGTCCAGGGTTGGGTTCGACCCCAGCCCGTAACAAGAGACAATGGAGCAACCCAGCTGCAAGGGTTTGCTCCGAGGACGACAATTTAAGGGTGGGACGGGACAGATTGGACAGGGTTACACAGGGTTACCTCCATGACCTTTCCAGCTTCTTCACCGAGCGTAATCTGACCCTGTCTCCGACTAAATCTACGGCGACCCTGTTTACCACATGGAATGCGCAGATGGGGCAAGAGTTAAATGTCCACGTAGATGGAGTACCTCTACCTACTGTCAACCACCCAAAAATCTTGGGCGTGACATTTCACAACGGCCTCACCTTCGCTGGTCATGCCACCGCAATAGCCTCAAAGGTACAGAGCCGCAATAAGATCCTCAAGTCACTGGCCGGCAGTACTTGGGGAAAAGACAAAGAAACATTGCTTGCTACATATAAGGCTATTGGCCGGCCGGTTATTGACTATGCTGCGCCTATATGGTCGCCCAACCTTTCTGACACCAATTGGAGGAAATTGCAAGTCTGCCAAAACACTGCCATCAGAACTGCTACGGGATGCCTGCTTATGTCATCTGAGTCTCACCTCCATCAAGAGGCGAAATTGCTCAATGTTCAAGAGCACGCGGAACTCTTGAGTAGACAGTTCCTTCTGAACTGTCACAAACCTAGTCATCTAAACCGACATCTTTTGGATGTAGCACCGCCCCCCAGAGACATAAAGAGACATCTCCGTAAGCATTACGATGAGATCCGGCATCATATCTCTTTGCCGTTTGATCTGCGGAACCATAGACGGGCTCTAAATGACCTCCACACTGAGTCGGTAGACAGATCCCTCAGATCTCGGCCTGTGAATCCCGTTATTAATACTCAACCACCTGAATTGGCTGAAGAGGAGCGTGTACTTCCGAGGGAGACTAGAGTCATACTAGCACAACTTCGCTCTGGATATTGTAATAGGTTAAACTCTTACTTATGCAGACTGAACCCCAACATACCAAATACATGCCCTGCATGTGGTATGACCCCTCATGATACCATACATCTCTTTTCCTGTTCAGTTGAACCCACTCTTCTAACACCCACATCACTCTGGTCCAACCCTGTGGAAACCGCGCATTTCCTCGGACTTCCGTTAGAAGAGCCTGATGACAATTTAGAGTGATCGAGCCCATTGGGCAGGGCGAAGCACTGTTAACAACAACAACAACAACCGTATAAATGCGAAAGACGAAGATATGCACGCTCAACGTTTCTTGTGGTTTGACGCCGACGGCAGCCAATATAAACCGTGTGTGTTTGTGATGAAAGCCTTGACGTTTGGCATTAGCTGTGCACCCTGCATAGCGCATTTTGTGCGCAACAAGAACGCAGACGAATTTAGCTACCTATACCCTCGAGCCGTTAAGGCAGTGAAGAGCCATCACTACATGGATGATCTTATAGATAGTGTTGACACTGAGGAAGAGGCGATAGAATTGGCAAACCAGGTTAAAAGTATACACGATTCAGGTGGTTTTCATATGAGGAACTGGGCTTCCAATTCTGCGCTGGTGAGAGCGCAACTATGCAACGACGGGCCAGCTGCGGGAAATTCGTTTGGAGCTACAGAGAAAATTCTCGGTATGTATTGGCAATCCAATAACGACATTTTCCAGTACCATTCCAGATTCTCAAGGCTCAAGAGAGACGTTCTCCAAACTGATACAGCTCCTGCCAAGAGGGAAGTTCTTCAAGTGCTTATGTCGATATTCGACCCACTTGGCTTCTTGTCACCCTACACAATTGGGCTAAAGATCCTATTGCAAGACATTTGGCGCTCAGGCCTGAAGTGGGACAACGAACTAAACGGAGAGCTGTATGCAAAATGGCGTTCGTGGCTTGCGAATCTTGATAAAATCTCCTCGACTGCCATTCCTAGATGTTACTCAAAGCTGCTCAAAATTACACAGAGCGTCCAGTTGCATACATTTGTCGATGCGGGCGAGAACGGTTACGCCGCAGTATGCTATTTTCGCATTCAACTTAATGACGACGTCGATATATCAATTGTGGCGGCGAAGTCGAAGGTCACCCCTCTGAAGCCAATATCCATACCTCGTCTGGAACTACAAGCGGCTTTAATAGGTTCACGTTTGGCTGCAAATATCCAAAAGGCAGTACGTCTTCGTTGCGAGGAGAACATATTCTGGTCTGATTCTAAGACGGTTTTAAAATGGTTATCAATGGACCCGAAAAACTTTAAGGCATTTGTGATGTATAGAGTGGGCGAAATTTTGGAGACAACTAATGTGACGCAATGGAATTGGGTTCCATCTAAACTTAATCCAGCTGATTTAGCTTCACGATGAACGTCGAATATTTTTCATGCTGGAGACGGCTTTATAGAGCTCTATCCCAATTTTTGTTGTACATCGAAAAGTTGAAGTCAAAGGTACGCATCAGTAAATTAAATGATTACGTACAGTTTGAATGCATTCAGAGGTCAAAAAATATTTTATTCAAATACGCACAACAAAGCGAGTTTTCTGAGGAGATCTGGTGTCTCAAAAAGGGTAAGCCAATCGACGCGAGCAGCAAGCTCAAACAATTCAATGTTTTGCTGGATGCAGATGGCATTATCCGGGCCTATGAAAGAGCGCATACATTAAGTTGTAATCAAGTAATTATTCTACCATATAGCCATTACGTAACGTTCCTTGTGGTACGATACTACCATGAAAATTTTCATCATCGTATGCACGAGGCCGTCATTTGTACTATAAAATCATATTTTTACATACCAAAATTGAGAGTTTTATACAAAAAGGTTCGGAGTAAATGCCAATACTGTAAAAATGAAGCTGCGGCACCAAATCCACCGCAAATGGCTGCTCTGCCAAAAGCCAGACTGTCAAGTTTTGGACGCCCATTTACGTATGTGGGAATTGACTTTTTCGGTCCTTTGTACATAACCGTTGGCAGACGAAAGGAAAAACGATGGGGAGTTCTGTTTACGTGCATGACTTTGCGCGCAGTACATATAGAAGTGGCTCACAGCCTTGACACAAATTCCTGTGTCATGTGCATTCAGAACTTCATTAGTCGTCGTGGAACTCCGAGAGAAATATACACGGATAATGGCACTAACTTCAGAGCCGTAGAAAAATCATACGTGCGGAAAATTTAAGTCTACAACAAGTCTCCTCTAAATACGACTATATTAAATAGCAGTTTAATCCTCCAGCGGCTCCACATATGGGTGGTGCGTGGGAGCGACTAATACGCACCGTGAAATCGATCCTCTATGCTTTGTGTCCGGCTTTTAAGTTCAACGATGAAACGTTAAGATGTGCGTTGTGTGAAGTTGAGTTTACAGTACAGGGGTGTTTGAGAGACCAGTTACAAAGGTAGCCGTGCTAGACGTCGGCATAGCTAAGGATGACAAGCTCGTGGATACGTAACTCCCTTGCAAGAGGGGGAATGTTGCCGCCGCCACTGTCTTATTTACTTACGTTAGTTAAAGTTATCTTATATTTTCCTTTGCCCTTTATTTGCATTTAATACATGCATATTTACATACATAAACGTCACCGACGTTTTCCGTATGTATGTAGGTATGTACGTATGGGTAAAAATGTATGTACATTCAAATTAATATTTTCTTGTTTCACTTACGGTAAAATCAGGCGACCAAATAATTTATAAAAGACATTGTAAGCTAGAAATAATTGAACATTGTTATTTTGTCAATCAGTGGTTAACATATTGTTTTAAAGCGACGAATAATTAAAGCGGCTACTTAAATACGCCTACGATTAATACTCTGTAAATTTTAATGTTTAATAAATCGTGAATTTAATTGCTCTTAAAAATTGTTTTCCATTTGGCAAGTTTAGCAAGTTACAGGTAACCTTTGGACGGATTCGTTCATAGCCCCCTGTTGCAGTACACAGCCGCCTTCCACGCCAGACAACATCGGCCATGGCACTGTCAACTCTAGACTGCGACATAGTTTAGGCCTTAGCCTACCTCCACCTAGGCAAATGCATCCGTCCCTCACGCCTAGTATGTCCCCCGTCTCCTCTACTACACACTTTAAAATTTTGCAGCTGAACTGTAACGGATTAGCTGGAAAGATCGCGGAGATAACTGACTTTATGAAGACGCACATCAAAATCGCCGCGATACAAGAGACAAAATTGAACACAAGATCGGACTTACGAACTTGTGATGGGTATAATGTACATCGAAAAGACCGGCCCAGCGGTCTTGGGGGTGGCCTTGCGTTCATTACACATCACTCTGTACAATATAATCTATTTTGCCCTGACGTCGACCCCAGAGACTCTACCTTAGAATGCCAAGGCATAGCAGTCCGGTCAGAAGACGCCGACCTGCAAATCATAAACATCTATATTCCTCCTGTCAGGTGTTGTCCTAGAGATTTTCATCCCGACATTAGTGTGTTGCTAAGGGGCGATAACCGTCTAATCCTAGGCGACTTCAACGGGCATCACGATCTCTGGCACTCCAATTGCAGACCAAATATATAACTCAGCATTCTGTACAGTCAATGGAGATGCCCCCACCAGGGTGGCAGGTAACTGCCACAGTTCGCAAGACATCTTCATAACGAGCGCGGGCCTTATTAACTTTGTCATCTGGCGACCGATGCTTACATTAGCTTCAGACCACCTACCCATCTTACTCTCTGTTGAACGACCGACCGACTTCATAACGACTGATAAAATAACATACATCAACTTCACCAAAGCGGACTATGACCGCTTTACTGAATATACAGAGCGCTCCTTCGCTGCCTTACCCACTCCTACAGACGTACGCAAAGGCGAAAGAGAGTTTCGCAAGATCATTGATTCAGCCTCATGCCGCTTTATTCCTGCTGGTAGAATACCAGAAATTCGTCCGAATTTTCCGGCAGAAGCTGCGGCGATGGCAAGAGAACGTGACCAAGTGAGGCGCATCAATCCCGCAGATCCCAGAATCAAAGATCTCAATGCGGAAATTCGTAGGATAGTCAACGAACACAAGCTGACCAAGTGGAAACAACACCTTGAGACATGCAACCTCTCCGGCGGAGTCGCCAAATTATGGTCGACTGTCAAGGCCCTATCTAATCCGACCAAACACAAAAACAAGGTCGCCATTGCGTTCGGCGACAGTGTCAAATCGGACGCCAGGAAATGCGCGAGCTCTTTTTGCCAGCTGTTTATAATGCATCCACCTGCGGATAGGACTAAGAGAAGAGTCTTCGGACGTGCGCACAAACACAAACACTCTACTGCGCCCATTGCCGTCTCAGTCGCAGAGGTTAAGGAAGCCATAATGAAGACAAAACCCTCAAAATCCGTCGGACCCGACGGAATCGCCATGAAGATGATCAAACACCTAGGCCACGAGGGACAGAGTTATTTAGCGGCTCTCTTTAATCTCTCTCTAACTACCTTCGTTATACCTGAGATATGGAAACAAGCGAAAAATTTAAAATCCCGAAAGCGGATTTTAAATTTTTCGCTTGTTTCCATATCTCAGGTATAACGAAGGTAGTTAGAGAGAGATTAAAGATTGTTGATACCCCTCCAGATATTTTTGGATGTGTTTTAAGTTGTCTCCTAAAGGAAACAATTATCAAAAAAATTCTAAATATGAACTTTGATATAATTTTTCTTCCGATCTGTTTGAATAATATTTGTGTATTTGACCTTTAAAAACTTTGGTAATTCTTTCCTTTAGGAGACAACTGCTAAAACATGTCCAAAAATGTGGGGTTTGTTGTTGTTGTTTCCCCAAAAGAAATAACACGGTTATACTCAACTTAACTATATCTATCTTATCCTTCCTTACGGAACGAGAGGTGACATGACCTAGAAGGTTTCACTGGTCATAAATCGCTACCACGACAGTCGGGCAGCATTGGAGACCGGGTTTAAATCCGGCCAAGGACTGTTAGTTCGACAACGCTCTCCAAAACCTTCGGGGAGTGTTTTTGTCGTTACTACAACAACAACAACAACATATCTATCTACATATTTTTTTTTATTTGACATTTGTACATTGGTGGGCCTAACATTTCCTTAAACCATCCTAAATAGACACTAATTTTTAGCTAATACATTACATACCTTTTGCGTGCTTAAATCAAACGCCAAATAAGTAGATTTATCTTCATTGTGGGATGGTGGCATTGTAAATATATGGCACTAGCTTGCTTAATAACATGTACATACAACCAAGTACCCAATACACAAAATTCAATTATTGACTGATGTTGATAGCTCTTGAATATTGCTCCAATTCTATCAATATTTCCGTATTATAATATATTCTCCAACCAGTTTTTGTTTACAAATCTTAATTAAATTAAAGGTGGCACAGCTGGGAAGAACAGCTGATAAGTTCGCGGACTTTAAACTTTGAATAACCATAGGCAGCTCAGTACATGCTCAATATTTACTGACGTGATCCATGGATCGCGATATTTATTGACAGTGTAGCATGCAATATTGATGGATCGTGAAACGGATTTCAACACAATTTGAGATCCATCAATACGGATCACGTCAGTAAATATTCAGCCCGATTGTAAATATCCGCTCGGATTTCTTTCCTTGCGAAAATTCTTGTTCGCCATGTTTAGCATTCCCACAGCAGCCGGTTCTATCACACCGGAATGACCTGGGTTTTTTACCCGGCCAAGGGCTGGTATTTCAGTGTAACCCTGGCCAATCTGTCCCACCCTTAAATTGTCATCCTCGGAGCAAACCCTGGCAGCTGGGTTGCTCCATTGTCTCTTGTTACGGGCTGGGGTCGAACGCAACCCTGGACCAAGAGATTGGATCTGCTGCGTTTGCTGGAAGAAAATTAATATTAAACGGTACAATGCGCAAGTGTAAGAGATGGCTACATAGATCTGGATGCTCAGGGCTTAACCCTACCATCCACAGACCCCGTACTTTCTTTAGTACTTTTGAGGCACCATGCTGTACACGCCGAAGGGCGTCCCGCGGTAGTCGCCGCTCTGGCACTTCCTTACCGCTTCTACCTAATTCCAATAGCCACAATAGTGGCTCAGTCTATACGAGTGGCAGCACCGCTGCCATTCCCGCCTCACCCACTCCCGACTGTCGCGCACGCACACCAGCGTCTCCATCTCACACGGCCGCTCAAAACTCCTATCCCCTCCGGAATAGGTCAGATATGACCATCGCCGAGCGTCAGTCCCCTCTTTCTCTGCCTCTAATGCTCCCCCCTGCTTCCAGCCTGCACGTGGGTCAGGAACACCACCTCCTAGCACCTTTCACTACGTGCACCGTTTGTCGGCAAAGATTATATACGCCTGCGACATCGATCAGGTGGAACAATTGCCTTGGCCTGTGTCACACCCTTATGTGCTCTGGGCTCGCAAACAATGTTGCCGCCGCCACTGTCTTATTTACTTACGTTAGTTAAAGTTATCTTATATTTTCCTTTGCCCTTTATTTGCATTTAATACATGCATATTTACATACATAAACGTCACCGACGTTTTCCGTAAGTATGTAGGTATGTACGTATGGGTAAAAATGTATGTACATTCAAATTAATATTTTCTTGTTTCAATTACGGTAAAATCAGGCGACAAAATAATTTATAAAAGACATTGTAAGCTAGAAATAATTGAACATTGTTATTTTGTCAATCAGTGGTTAACATATTGTTTTAAAGCGACGAATAATTAAAGCGGCTACTTAAATACGCCTACGATTAATACTCTGTAAATTTTAATGTTTAATAAATCGTGAATTTAATTGCTCTTAAAAATTGTTTTCCATTTGGCAAGTTTAGCAAGTTACAGGTAACCTTTGGACGGATTCGTTCATAGCCCCCTGTTGCAGTACACAGCCGCCTTCCACGCCAGACAACATCGGCCATGGCACTGTCAACTCTAGACTGCGACATAGTTTAGGCCTTAGCCTACCTCCACCTAGGCAAATGCATCCGTCCCTCACGCCTAGTATGTCCCCCGTCTCCTCTACTACACACTTTAAAATTTTGCAGCTGAACTGTAACGGATTAGCTGGAAAGATCGCGGAGATAACTGACTTTATGAAGACGCACATCAAAATCGCCGCGATACAAGAGACAAAATTGAACACAAGATCGGACTTACGAACTTGTGATGGGTATAATGTACATCGAAAAGACCGGCCCAGCGGTCTTGGGGGTGGCCTTGCGTTCATTACACATCACTCTGTACAATATAATCTATTTTGCCCTGACGTCGACCCCAGAGACTCTACCTTAGAATGCCAAGGCATAGCAGTCCGGTCAGAAGACGCCGACCTGCAAATCATAAACATCTATATTCCTCCTGTCAGGTGTTGTCCTAGAGATTTTCATCCCGACATTAGTGTGTTGCTAAGGGGCGATAACCGTCTAATCCTAGGCGACTTCAACGGGCATCACGATCTCTGGCACTCCAATTGCAGACCAAATATATAACTCAGCATTCTGTACAGTCAATGGAGATGCCCCCACCAGGGTGGCAGGTAACTGCCACAGTTCGCAAGACATCTTCATAACGAGCGCGGGCCTTATTAACTTTGTCATCTGGCGACCGATGCTTACATTAGCTTCAGACCACCTACCCATCTTACTCTCTGTTGAACGACCGACCGACTTCATAACGACTGATAAAATAACATACATCAACTTCACCAAAGCGGACTATGACCGCTTTACTGAATATACAGAGCGCTCCTTCGCTGCCTTACCCACTCCTACAGACGTACGCAAAGGCGAAAGAGAGTTTCGCAAGATCATTGATTCAGCCTCATGCCGCTTTATTCCTGCTGGTGGAATACCAGAAATTCGTCCGAATTTTCCGGCAGAAGCTGCGGCGATGGCAAGAGAACGTGACCAAGTGAGGCGCATCAATCCCGCAGATCCCAGAATCAAAGATCTCAATGCGGAAATTCGTAGGATAGTCAACGAACACAAGCTGACCAAGTGGAAACAACACCTTGAGACATGCAACCTCTCGGGCGGAGTCGCCAAACTATGGTCGACTGTCATGGCCCTATCCAATCCGACCAAACACAAAAACAAGGTCGCCATTGCGTTCGGCGACAGCGTCAAATCGGACGTCAGGAAATGCGCGAGCTCTTTTTGGCGGCTGTTTATAATGCATCCACCTGCGGATAGGACTAAGAGAACAGTCTTCCGACGTGCGCACAAACACTCTACTGCGCCCATTGCCGTCTCAGTCGCAGAGGTTAAGGAAGCCATAATGAAGACAAAACCCTCAAAATCCGTCGGACCCAACGGAATCGCCATGCAGATGATCAAACACCTAGGCCACGAGAGACAGAGTTATTTAGCAACTCTCTTTAATCTCTCTCTAACTACCTTCGTTATACCTGAGATATGGAAACAAACGATTGTAGTTCCCTTACTAAAACCAGGGAAGCCGGCGAAGCAGGGAGAGTCCGATATCCCTCCTTTCGCCGGTAGTGAAATTACTAGAGACCATTCTGCTCCCTTACTTCATTGCAAATCTGAAATTGGCCGATCACCAACATGGTTTCCGCAAAAATCACAGCACGACATCCGCTTTAAACGCTATTAAACGCAGATTAATAAAGGTTTGAATCAACACCCACCAAACCATAGAACGGTTCTCGTGGCACTTGATCTATCAAATGCATTCGACACGGTCAATCACTCCACACTCATGCGAGATCTGGAAGAGACACCGCTTCCTGCCGGCCTTAAAAGGTGGACCGCTAATTACCTCAATGGTCGACAGGCAACAGTCAAATTCCGGAACAAGAAATCTAGACCACGAAGAATAAAACAAGGGGTGCCGCAAGTTGGTGTTCTCTCTCCCCTTTTGTTTAATTTCTATATTTCGAGACTTCGCCCTCCACCAGAGGGAGTCATTCCCACAATAGCCGGTTCTACGTACCGGAATGACTCGGATTTTTACATCCGACCAAGGGCTGTTATTTCGACTCTACCCTGTCTGACCTGTCACCTTTTCCACTAATACTGTCATCCTCCAAGCAGCTCCTTGCAGCAGGGCTGCTCAAAACTCTCCTGCTCCGGGCTGGGGTCGAATCAAACCGGGTCCAGGAGAATGAATCTGCTGCGTCTGCTGGAAGAAGATTTACGTTAAGCGTTCACATTCCGTCCAATGTAATTCTTGTAAAAGATGGCCGCACAAAACCAGGTGCTCCGGGCTAAATCCCTCTACACATAGGCCTCCTAGTTTCTACAAAACTTTCGTGGCCACTTGCTGCTCACGCCCTACGACGTCCCGTGGCCAACGACGATCTAGTATCGCACCGTCACAAGCTTCTGAAATAGTCTCCACGACTAATAGCACCAATAACGCCCAGCAAGAAGTGTGTAACACCCGCTGCCGCTCACGCCCTCAGGCACCAACACCTCACACAGCCGCTCACAGCTACTTCTTACGTAGCACCTCTGTCTCAGATGTGAGCCCCCCCCCCCCACTTTCAACTTCCCCTTCTTCTTCCAGCACTAGCGAAAATGTAAGTCAAAGCCACCAGCTCCTGCTCCCTTACACCTTGTGCTCTGTTTGTCGGCTGAGACTATATACACCTGCGACATCAGTCAAATGCAATTCCTGCCATGGCCTGTGTCACTTGCTTATATGTTCTCAACTTGGAAACAGGAACCTATGGACTGATACGTACGTTGCACCATGTTGTCGAGCTACGCAACCTACAACGTCGACCGATTCGCCACCTTCTGGTGCCCCGGATCCCTCGTCTTCTAGAGTGCGACGCAGTGTGCGACCCAGCCTGCTTCCACCAAGGCATACGCACCAGTCCCTGACCCCCAGCGTGAACACTTCTCCCCCTTCGCACTTTCGCGTCCTACAGTTAAACTGCAACGGCCTAACCGGGAAATTGAGTGAAATAGTGAACTTCATGAAGCGACAGAACATCAAGATCGCTGCCATTCAGGAGACGAAGTTAAACGCCCGATCAAATCTTCGGACTTGTGACGGCTATAACATCCACCGACGTGATCGAGAGAGAGGTCTTGGGGGCGGACTCGCCTTCATCACACACCAATCCGTGCAATATCGTCCATTTGAGCCCGACGTCGACCCGAGGGACAACCTCCTGGAACGTCAAGGAATGGTAGTCCGGACGGGCGACGTCGACCTCGAAATCATTAACATCTATATACCTCCTGCCACCTGCTGTCCGAGAGATTACCACCCTGACATCAGTGCGTTACTCAGAGGTGATAATCGTGTAATCCTCGGAGCCTTCAACGCACACCACGATCTGTGGCACTCAAGCCTACAGGCCGATGGCAGGGGACAGGAATTGGCTGAACAAATAGACGATTCGACGTTTTGCACTGTGAACGGGGACGCCCCCACGAGAGTTGCGGTAAATTGTTCCAGTTCGCCAGACCTCACAATTGTCAGCGCAGGTCTCATAAACTGCGTTGAATGGCGACCAATGCTTACTCTTGCATCGGACCATTTGCCGATAGTCCTCTCAATCGATCGCCCCAATGGCTTTGTTACCTCTGAGAAGCGCACCTTCACTAACTTCAGTGAAGCTGACTGGGTTGGTTTTCTTAATTTCACTGAGAGCACCTTCGCTGCTCTTCCCATCCCGTCTGACGTACGAGAAGGGGAAAAAGCGTTTCGCTTGGTCATAGCTTCAGCCTCCAATCAATATATTCCGTCAGGTAGAGTTAAGGAGATACGTCCGTACTTCCCCGCAGAGGCAGCGGCCCTGGCTAATGAACGTGACCACGTGCGACGCTTGAACCCTACGGATCCTCAAATTCAAGATCTCAATGCGGAAATCAAACGACTAGTTGATCAACACAAACGCGCCAAGTGGGAGGAGCACCAAAGGACCTGTAACCTCTCTGCTGGTGTTGGCAAACTATGGTCCACTGTAAAATCCTTGTCTAATCCGACCAAACCGAACGACAAAATATCCATCACCTTTGGTGATAAGGTACAGTCGAAACCAAAGAGATGCGCGAGCGCTTTCTGCCGGCAATTTGTACTGCATCCTCCGGTTGACAAGGAAATCAGGCGCGCCATCAGGGAAGCGCACAAACGCAAAAACCACCAAGCGCCCATTGCCATCACCACCACAGAGGTTCGGGAGGCCATACGGGGGTCCAAAAACTCCAAATCTATTGTCCCAGACGGTATATCCATGCTGATGCTAAAATATCTCGGTGACGAGGGAATAAGGTACCTAACAACCGTCTTCAATCTGTCCATGACCACCTTTGTCATTCCAGAAAGATGGAAACAGGCCATGGTGCTGCCACTACTAAAGTCCGGCAAGCCGGCTAACGTGGGGGAGTCATATCGACCGATATCACTCCTCCCGCCAGTCGCCTGGAGTCGGTCTTGCTCCCTTACTACACCGCTAACCTACGATTAGCCGAACATCAGCATGGATTCCGCAAAATGCATAGCACTACCACCGCGCTAAACGCCATCACCACACAGATAGGTGTCGGTCTCAACCAATCTCGCCCAAATGACAGGATCGTGCTAGTTGCGCTTGACTTGTCGAAAGCTTTTGACACTGTTAATCACGCGCCACTCATTAACGACCTGGAAGATTCAAACCTTCCCCCCTGTCTAAAACGTTGGACCGCCAACTACCTGAGTGGTCGGCAGTCATCGGTGGAATTTAGAGGCGAAAGATCAAAACCACGTATAATTAAGCAAGGGGTGCCACAGGGTGGTGTCCTATCCCCGCTTCTGTTTAATTATTACATATCGAGGCTCCCTTCCCCACCAGAAGGCGTCTCGATCGTCTCCTACGCCGAGGACTGCACGATCCTGGCGACTGGACCCTCCGTCGATGAGCTCTGCTCGAGAATTAATTCTTACCTGCCAACCCTTTCCAGTTTCTTCGCTGCACGGAACCTGACATTGTCACCGACCAAATCCTATGACGAGATCCGGCACCACATCTTCTCGCCGTTTGATCCAAAGGTGCACCGGCGGGCCCTCAACCTCATCCATACGGAGTCGGTAAACTCCTTTGTCAGGTCACGCCCAGTGAATGCAGTCCTACAGGCACAAGCTCCACCTGTTGCCGACGAGGAACGCGAACTGCCCAGGGAGACAAGAGTCACGCTGGCGCAACTTCGTTCTAGATACTGTAACAGACTAAACTCTTACCTATCCAGACTGAACCCTGCCATGCCAAATGTCTGCCCGGCATGCGGCGTGTCTCCTCACGATACGAACCATCTGTTCATCTGCTCAACTGAGCCCACTCTTCTAACACCAATTTCACTCTGGTCCACCCCTGTTGAAGCCGCGAGGTTTCTTGGACTTCCGTTAGAAGAGCCTGATGACAATGTTGGATGGGGGGTGACATCCTAGGCAGGTTAAGTAGTCGCTACAACAACAACAACAACAACAACCAGAGGGAGTCTCCATTGTTTCCTACGCTGACGACTGCACGATAATGGCCTCGGCCAAGGGTCCCTCCATTGACGAACTCTGTATTAGAATCAACAGTTACCTCCATGACCTTTCCAGCTTCTTCACCGAGCGAAATCCGACCCTATCTCCGACTAAATCGACGGCGACCATGTTTACTACATGGAATGCGCAAATGGGGCAAGAGTTAAATGTCCACGTAGACGGAGTACCTCTACCTACTGTCAACCACCCAAAAATCTTGGGTGTGACATTTGACAACGGCCTCACCTTCGCTGGTCATGCCACCGCAATAGCTTGCTGACACCAATTGGAGGAAATTGCAAGTCTGCCAAAACACCGCCATCAGAACTGCTACGGGATGCCTACTTATGTCATCTGAGTCTCACCTCCATCAAGAGGCAAAATTGCTCAATGTTCAAGAGCACGCGGAACTCTTGAGTAGACAGTTCCTTCTGAACTGTCATAAACCTAGTCATCCAAACCGACATCTTTTGGATGTAGCACCGCCCCCCAGAGACATAAGGAGACATCTTCGTAAGCATTACGATGGGATCCGGCACCATATCTCTTTGCCGTTTGATCTGCGGAACCATAGACGGGCTCTAAATGACCTTCACACCGAGTCGGTAGACAGATCTCTCAGATCTCGGCCTGTGAATCCCGTTATTAATACTCAACCACCTGAATTGGCTGAAGAGGAGCGTGTACTTCCGAGGGAGACTAGAGTCATGCTAGCACAACTTCGCTCTGGCTATTGTAATAGGTTAAACTCTTATTTATACAGACTGAACCCCAACATACCAAACACATGCCCTGCATGTGGTATGTCCCCTCATGATACCATACATCTCTTCTCCTGTTCAGTTGAACCCACTCTTCTAACACCTACATCACTCTGGTCCAACCCTGTAGAAACTGCGCGTTTCCTCCGACTTCCGTTACAAGAGCCTGATAACAATTTAGAGTGATCGAGCCGATTGGGCAGGGCGAAGCACTGTTAACAACAACAACAACTAGGCAGACAACATATCGCTAATACAACAACAACAATAACAGTTATTAAAGGTCAACGTTAATATATAAGAACTTTTAAAATAAAAATACATGCATACAAACTATCCCACCGATTTTGAATATGTTTACTTTTCGATAGGTATTTTGATCCCCTTTAGTTTGTCAAAATTATTTTAAACCTACTTTTTAGTTTAAAATAGCTCATTAACTTCATGTTTAAATGCCGGTGCCCGGACCCCTCCCCCTTTTTTTACTAAACTTCTGGAGTAGTTTTCTAAGAAATCGCATTCGGTCCCAATGTTTTTCGCAATAATCCCAATTAAAAACTAAAACTATATGTATGTATGTGTATCAAAAAAGGGAATCAAAATACCTATCGAATGGTATAAAAATACAAAATAGGTTCGGTAGTTAAGTTTTTGAGCATTTTCGATTAAAAAAAGGTAATTGTTTCCTTTAGGAGACAACTACTAAAACACGTCCGAAATTATCGGGAAAGGTATCAAAAGACGAATTTTGACCTCGGTAACAATAATCCAGAAGCGGGTTTTCGACTTTTTGTTTCACTGAAGAGATATTTGCAATCAAAGTTGTAAATTTTCTGTCATTTTCATGTGGTTGTTCACAGATTAGGGTGCACCGAAAAGTGCAGAAGTGTGTTCTGCACAGAAATACTGGGGACCGCGTAGCCGGTGTTGGACCGGCTAAGGGTTATTTTTTTGAAACCCAAAAAGGTGTTCTGCACATCAAATACCTTGGATCAAGCCCCCTATTTGGGACCGGACCTTTGTCATTTTTGGGGTTTTTGCGAATAACTTTTCACTGAAACAAAAAATTTAAAATCCGCTTTCGGATTGTTGATACCCCTCCCGATATTTTTGGATGTGTTTTAAGTTGTCTCCTAAAGGAAACAATTACCAAAAAAATTCTAAATATGAACTTTGATATAATTTTTCTTCTGATCTGTTTGAATAATATTTATGTGTATTTGACCTTTAAAAACTTTGGTAATTCTTTCCTTTAGGAGACAACTGCTAAAACATGTCCAAAAATGTGGGGTTTGTTGTTGTTGTTTCCCCAAAAGAAATAACACGGTTATACTCAACTTAACTATATCTATCTTATCCTTCCTTACGGAACGAGAGGTGACATGACCTAGAAGGTTTCACTGGTCATAAATCGCTACCACGACAGTCGGGCAGTACCGGAGACCGGGTTTAAATCCGGCCAAGGACTGTTAGTTCGACAACACTCTCCAAAACCTTCGGGGAGTGTTTTTGTCGTTACTACAACAACAACATATCTATCTACATCTTTTTTTTTATTTGAGTTTGTCGTATTCTGCATCTATGCCGTTTTGACAGGCCTGCAAATTCTCCCTAGTGTCGGCCCTGGAGACGATGTGGGATATGCGTAGTGCACAACCGGCTGGCCTCTTACGTTGGCAAAAAGGTTTCTTTCCACCGCCTGCCCCCCCTCCCCGGGCCTACAAGAACGTTCAGTGAGAGAATTTCTCTGAGGCTTTGTACATTGGTGGGCCTAACATTTCCTTAAACCATCCTAAATAGACACTAATTTTTAGCTAATACATTACATACCTTTTGCGTGCTTAAATCAAACGCCAAATAAGTAGATTTATCTTCATTGTGGGATGGTGGCATTGTAAATATATGGCACTAGCTTGCTTAATAACATGTACATACAACCAAGTACCCAATACACAAAATTCAATTATTGACTGATGTTGATAGCTCTTGAATATTGCTCCAATTCTATCAATATTTCCGTATTATAATATATTCTCCAACCAGTTTTTGTTTACAAATCTTAGTTAAATTAAAGGTGGCACAGCTGGGAAGAACAGCTGATAAGTTCGCGGACTTTAAACTTTGAATAACCATAGGCAGCTCAGCACATGCTCAATATTTACTGACGTGAGCCATGGATCGCGATATTTGTTGACAGTGTAGCATGCAATATTGATGGATCGTGAAACAGATTTCAACACAATTTGAGATCCACCAATACGGATCACGTCAGTAAATATTCAGCCCGATTCTAAATATCCGCTCGGATTTCTTTCCTTGCGAAAATTCTTGTTCGCCATGTTTAGCATTCCCACAACCGCCGGTTCTATCGCACCGGAATGACCTGGGTTTTTTAGCCGGCCAAGGGCTGGTATTTCAGTGTAACCCTGGCCAATCTGTCCCACCCTTAAATTGTCATCCTCGGAGCAAACCCTGGCAGCTGGGTTGGTCCATTGTCTCTTGTTACGGGCTGGGGTCGAACCCAACCCTGGACCAAGAGATTGGATCTGCTGCGTTTGCTGGAAGAAAATTAATATTAAACGGTACAATGCGCCAAGTGTAAGAGATGGCTACATAAATCTGGATGCTCAGGGCTTAACCCTGCCATCCACAGACCCCGTACTTTCTTTAGTAGTTTTGAGGCACCATGCTGTACACGCCGAAGGGCGTCCCGCGGTAGTCGCCGCTCTTGCACTTCCTTACCGCTTCTACCTACTTCCAATAGCCACAATAGTGGCTCAGACTATACGACTGGCAGCACCGCTGCCATTCCCGCCTCACCCACTCCCGACTGTCGCTCACGCACACCAGCGTCTCCATCTCACACGGCCGCTCAAAACTCCTATCCCCTCCGGAATAGGTCAGATATGAGCATCGCCGAGCGTCAGTCCCCTCTTTCTCTGCCCCTAATGCTCCGCCCTGCTTCCAGCCTGCACGTGGGTCAGGAACACCACCTCCTAGCACCTTTCACTACGTGCACCGTTTGTCGGCAAAGATTATATACGCCTGCGACATCGATCAAGTGCAACAATTGCCTTGGCCTGTGTCACACCCTTATGTGCTCTGGGCTCGCAAACGGTAACCTTTGGACGGATTCGTTCATAGCCCCCTGTTGCAGTACACAGCCGCCTTCCACGCCAGACAACATCGGCCATGGCACTGTCAACTCTAGACTGCGACATAGTTTAGGCCTTAGCCTACCTCCACCTAGGCAAACGCATCCGTCCCTCACGCCTAGTATGTTCCCCGTCTCCCCACCTACACACTTCAAAATTTTGCAGCTGAACTGTAACGGATTAGCTGGAAAGATCGCGGAGATAACTGACTTTATGAAGACGCACAACATCAAAATCGCCGCGATACAAGAGACAAAATTGAACACAAGATCGGACTTACGAGCTTGCGATGGGTATAATGTACATCGAAAAGACCGGCCCAGCGGTGTTGCGTTCATTACACATCACTCTGTACAATATAATCTATTTTCCCCTGACGTCGACCATAGGGACTTTACCTTAGAATGCCAAGGCATAGCAGTCCGGTCAGAAGACGCCGACCTGCAAATCATAAACATCTATATTCCTCCTGTCACGTGTTGTCCTAGAGATTTTCATCCCGACATTAGTGTGTTGCTAAGGGGCGATAACCGTCTAATCCTAGGCGACTTCAACGCGCATCACGATCTCTGGCACTCCAACTTGCCAGCAGATAGCTGAGGACACGTAATTGCAGACCAAATAGATAACTCAGCATTCTGTACAGTCAATGGAGATGCAGGTGGCAGGTAACTGCCACAGTTCGCCTTATTAACTTTGTCATCTGGCGACCGATGCTTACATTAGCTTCAGACCACCTACCCATCTTACTCTCTGTTGAACGACCGACCGACTTCATAACGACTGATAAAATAACATACATCAACTTCACCAAAGCGGACTAGGACCGCTTTACTGAATATACAGAGCGCTCCTTCGCTGCCTTACCCACTCCTACAGACGTACGCAAAGGCGAAAGAGAGTTTCGCTAGATCATTGATTCAGCCTCATGCCGCTTTATTCCTGCTGGTAGAATACCAGAAATTCGTCCGAATTTTCCGGCAGAAGCTGCGGCGATGGCAAGAGAACGTGACCAAGTGAGGCGCATCAATCCCGCAGATCCCAGAATCAAAGATCTCAATGCGGAAATTCGTAGGATAGTCAACGAACACAAGCTGACCAAGTGGAAACAACACCTTGAGACATGCAACCTCTCCGGCGGAGTCGCCAAATTATGGTCGACTGTCAAGGCCCTATCCAATCCGACCAAACACAAAAACAAGGTCGCCATTGCGTTCGGCGACAGCGTCAAATAGGACGCCAGGAAATGCGCGAGCTATTTTTGCCGGCTGTTTATAATGCATCCACCTGCGGATAGGACTAAGAGAAGAGTCTTCCGACGTGCGCACAAACACAAACACTCTACTGCGCCCATTGCCGTCTCAGTCGCAGAGGTTAAGGAAGCCATAATGAAGGCCAAACCCTCAAAATCCGTCGGACCCGACGGAATCGCCATGCAGATGATCAAACACCTAGGCCACGAGGGGCAGAGTTATTTAGCGGCTCTCTTTAATCTCCCTCTAACTACCTTCGTTATACCTGAGATATGGAAACAAGCGATTGTAGTTCCCTTACTAAAACCAGGGAAGCCGGCGAAGCAGGGAGAGTCCGATATCCCTCCTTTCGCCGGTAGTGAAATTACTAGAGACCATTCTGCTCCCTTACTTGATTGCAAATCTGAAATTGGCCGATCAGCAACATGGTTGCCGCAAAAATCACAGCACGATATCCGCTTTGAACGCCATTACAACGAAGATTAATAACGGTTTGAATCAACACCCACCAAACCATAGGACGGTTCTCGTGGCACTTGACCTATCAAATGCATTCGAAGACACCGCGTAGACGGAGTACCTCTACCTACTGTCAACCACCCAAAAATCTTGGGTGTGACATTTGACAACGGCCTCACCTTCGCTGGTCATGCCACCACAATAGCCCCGAAGGTACAGAGCCGCAATAAGATCCTCAAGTCAGTACTTGGGGAAAAGACAAAGAAACATTGCTTGCTACATATAAGGCTATAGGCCGGCCGGTTATTGACTACGCTGCACCCATATGGTCGCCCAATCTTGCTGACACCAATTGGAGGAAATTGCAAGTCTGCCAAAACACCGCCATCAGAACTGCTACGGGATGCCTACTTATGTCATCTGAGTCTCACCTCCATCAAGAGGCAAAATTGCTCAATGTTCAAGAGCACGCGGAACTCTTGAGTAGACAGTTCCTTCTGAACTGTCATAAACCTAGTCATCCAAACCGACATCTTTTGGATGTAGCACCGCCCCCCAGAGACATAAGGAGACATCTTCGTAAGCATTACGATGGGATCCGGCACCATATCTCTTTGCCGTTTGATCTGCGGAACCATAGACGGGCTCTAAATGACCTTCACACCGAGTCGGTAGACAGATCTCTCAGATCTCGGCCTGTGAATCCCGTTATTAATACTCAACCACCTGAATTGGCTGAAGAGGAGCGTGTACTTGTGGCGATGCGGTTCAGGTGTTTAGAACTTGGTATGTTGCTTAGCAACGAATATGTAATTTTTATTATTCAACAAGTTTTCATAGTTGAGGGAGTCAATAACTTTTTCTGTTTCTGAAGTGACAAAATAAAAATAAAAATAATTTTGAATATTTTTTAATAGGAAATAAATATTATTATTTCCTATATTGGTGACCCCGACGTGATCAAAAAGTGTATAACGTGTATTCCATAAGATGCTTCGAGATGAAGATCAGCTCGTTGCCCTTCGCGGAGAAAATGAGGAGCTTCAACGACAGATCGACGAATTACGCCAGCAAGCGCAACAACAACACAACCATCAATTGGAGTATGAGCAGCAGCAGCCACCATCACCGCAACCACGACAATGGCAGCAGCAGCGAGATTATGATTTTGCCACTAACTTCGCCGGCCATCGCCCTGCAGTTCATCGTGTTGCAGTAAAACTGCCGCCTTTTTGGTCCGACAAACCAAGACTATGGTTTTCACAGGCTGATTCGCAGTTTACGTTGTCCGATATAACAAATGAGGTAACAAAGTTCCATTATGTTGTTTCGCAACTGGATGCACGTGTCGCATTTGAGATAGAGGACGTTATAGAGAATCCTCCTCCGCTGAATCCATACACATTTTTGCGCACAAAATTGATTGATCGTTTGTCTGCGTCTGAGGAACAACGAGTCCGCCAACTTATCAGTGAGGAAGAGCTCGGCGATCGCAAACCATCGCAGTTTCTACGCCACTTACGCTCTCTCGCTGGTTCAAATATCGTGCAGGATAGTCTCCTTCGTCAACTCTGGCTTAAACGTCTTCCGTCCAACGTCCAGGCTATCCTTGCGACACAATCTGATTTGCAGCTCGACAACATTGCGGAGCTTGCTGACAAGATTGTCGAAGTCTCACCGAGCTCGCCGACTTTCGCTGTAAATGCAGCGCTCAGCGATAAAAGTATCGAAAGCAATCTGTTAAATGCGATTGCTGATCTACAAAAGCAAGTGGCCGAATTGTCGGTTTCTCGTTCGTGCCCTAATCATTCCCATGGTTCGTCCAACAGCTTTCGACGTCGTAGCAAATCTCGAAATCGAAGCAAATCTAACCAACAAATTTGTTGGTACCATAAAAAATTCCAGGACAAAGCGAAGAAATGTATAAGTCCCTGTGATTATTTGGAAAACGGAAAAAGCAGTCTGTGAACGCGGCATCAGACTGCTTGTCAACCAGTAGCCGCCTAATTGTCACTGATAGAATATCTAAACATCGCTTTCTCGTCGATACTGGTTCTGACTTATGTTGCTTTCCTCGACGTCTATTACGTGATCGTCGTTCTCCTGTCAATTACGACTTGTGTGCTGCAAATGGAAGCAAAATCAAAACATATGGTTTTTTAACCTTGAATCTTAACTTAGGACTTCGTCGTGATTTTCCATGGAGATTTATCGTTGCTGATGTTGATCTACCAATAATTGGATCTGATTTGCTTGCTCATTATCACCTTTTACCGGATTGTCGTACAAAACGCATCGTCGACGTCACCACTGGTCTTCAAGTACACGGTTTTTGTCAGCCTTCCTCGCAAACCAGTGTTAAAGCAGTTCAGGATTCGTCGACTTTTGGTTTTCTCATTTCTCAATTTCCTGAAATTACTCGTCCACCAGGTTTACCTCGAAATATAAAACATGAGACTGTTCATCACATTCGTACAACTCCTGGACCACCGGTGACAAGCAAAGTACGACGCTTAAATCCTGAGAAATTAAAAATAGCTAAACAAGAATTCGACGCTATGTTACAAGCTGGTACAACTCGTCCCTCAGAGAGTTCTTGGTCATCGCCTTTACACTTGGCACCAAAAAGTGATTCAACTTGGCGCCCCTGTGGAGATTTTCGTGCATTGAATGCTCGGACTATCCCAGATCGGTATCCTGTCCGCCACATTCACGACGTCACTCACTTTATCGATGGTTGTACGGTGTTTTCGAAAATTGATCTTGTTAAAGCTTATCAACAAATTCCTGTAGCCGAAGAAGACATTTCCAAAACTGCTATTATTACTCCCTTTGGCCTTTTCGAATTTCCATTCATGACGTTTGGACTTCGAAATGCTGGCCAGACCTTTCAAAGGTTTATGGATGAAGTTTTGCGAAGTTTAGAGTTTTGTTTCGTTTATATGGATGACATTCTCGTTTTCTCTCGTTCCAAAGAAGAACACGAACGCCATCTTAAAATCATTTTTGAGCGTCTAGCAAGATATGGATTGGTGATTAACGTCAAAAAGTGCATTTTTGGAGTTCCTGAAATTCCTTTTATTGGTTATATCATCTCTGCTGCTGGCGTACAAGCTCCAGAAGAGCGTGTCCAGGTAATCAAAGACTTTCCGTTGCCAAAAACAGCACAAGGTCTTCGACGTTTTCTTGGAATGTTAAACTTCTACCGCAGATTCATTCCGCATGTTTCTGAATACGAAGCTCCATTGAATGATGCAATCAGCAATCCACTTTTGAAAGGATCTCAACCAATCAACTGGACGTTTGAGCTGGAAGAAGCTTTCGTAACCTGCAAAAACTGTATCTCTTCTGCTTCACTTCTGGTTCATCCTCGCATTGGTGCGCCTCTTGGTTTGTTTACAGACGCTTCAAACCATTCAGTTGGTGCATGTTTACAACAGCTTGTCGATGGCGTGTGGCAACCTCTTGCTTTCTTCTCGAAGAAAATGTCCTCAAAAGAATGCTCTTGGCCTGCTTTCTACCGTGAACTTCTTGCTATCTACGCAGCAATCCAGCATTTTCGTCATTTTTTGGAAGGACATTCGTTCACGATTTACACAGATCATAAACCATTGATTTACGCTTGTCAACAAAAACGTGAAAAACTTCCACCGGTTCAACTCAGGCAACTCTCATTCATTGCAGAATGTTCAACGGATATCCAACACATCAAAGGAGCTGATAATGTCGTTGCTGATACACTCTCACGAATTGAAGCTGTTTCTGCTCCATTGGATTACAAGTTGTTGGTTGGATCTCAAGAAGAAGACGATGAACTTACGAGAATTACCCGAGAAAATTCTTCTCTCTGCATCGAGCGGGTGCCAATTCCTGGTTCTTCACTTACTGTGTTTTGTGATACATCAACGGGAAAAGCACGGCCATACATCACATTACCGTTTCGTCGTTCTGTTTTTGATCAGCTTCATAACCTGAGCCATCCAGGTGCCAATGCTTCACTCCGTCAATGAATAAAGACTGTCGAAATTGGGCTCGTGCTTGTAATGATTGTCAACGATCAAAAATTTCACGCCATGTTCACGCTTCACTTGGAAATTTTGAAACTCCAACAAAGAGATTTTCCCACATTCACATTGATCTGATTGGTCCACTTCCACTTGCATGTTCTTTTCGATATTGTTTGACTGTCATCGATCGTTATACTCGATGGCCTGAGGTATGTCCTTTGCAGAACATAACTGCAGATACTGTAACTCATGCACTTTTGGATTGCTGGATATCTCGTTTTGGTGTTCCTGAAATTATAACCTCAGATCGTGGAGCTCAATTTTCTTCTCATCTCTTCAAAATTTTTGTTACACGATTCGGAGTTCGGCATAACTTCACTACAAGTTGGCATCCTGCTGCAAATGGTTTAGTCGAACGATTACATCGTCACTTGAAAGCCGCAATCATGGCTCATTCCGACATTGACTGGGTTCAGGCCTTGCCCTTGGTTCTACTTGGAATTCGTTCAGCTTTTAAAGAAGATATCAAGGCTACTGCCTCTGAAATGGTTTATGGTGAAACGATTCGTTTGCCATTTGAGTTTCTTTCTTCAAGTCTTGGACATGAAATTTCCGATGATCCAAGCAGCTTTCTTTCAAGTTTACGTGAATTTATGTCGCGCTTACGTCCACTTCCAGCATCAAGACACTGTCAACCTGGAGTTTTTGTTTTCAAAGAACTATCGAAATGTAGTCATGCCTTTCTCAAAGTTGGACCATTTCTTAAGGCACTCCAGCCTCCATACACCGGCCCGTATGAAATAATTAATCGCGATGAAAAGACAGTCACACTCAAAATTCGAAATGAACCAACTAAAGTATCTATAGATCGTGTAAAACCAGCTTTTGTTATTCAAGGTGATATTGTTTCAACACCTATTCCTACTTCTACATCTGTTCCGGTTTCAACGTCTATACCTGTTCCTGTTCCTAAAATTGCACGAGTTCCAGAATACGCGACTCGGTCCGGCAGGAAAGTACGTTTTCGAGAAATTTTGGATCTGTAGCCAAATCCTCTACCAAGGGGGGTAGTGTGGCGATGCGGTTCAGGTGTTTAGAACTTGGTATGTTGCTTAGCAACGAATATGTAATTTTTATTATTCAACAAGTTTTCATAGTTGAGGGAGTCAATAACTTTTTCTGTTTCTGAAGTGACAAAATAAAAATAAAAATAATTTTGAATATTTTTTAATAGGAAATAAATATTATTATTTCCTATATACTTCCGAGGGAGACTAGAGTCATGCTAGCACAACTTCGCTCTGGATATTGTAATAGGTTAAACTCTTGCTTATACAGACTGAACCCCAACATACCAAACACATGCCCTGCATGTGGTATGTCCCCTCATGATACCATACATCTCTTCTCCTGTTCAGTTGAACCCACTCTTCTAACACCTACATCACTCTGGTCCAACCCTGTAGAAACTGCGCGTTTCCTCCGACTTCCGTTACAAGAGCCTGATAACAATTTAGAGTGATCGAGCCGATTGGGCAGGGCGAAGCACTGTTAACAACAACAACTAGGCAGACAACATATCGCTAATACAACAACAATAACAGTTATTAAAGGTCAACGTTAATATATAAGAACATTTAAAATAAAAATACATGCATACAAACTATCCCACCGATTTTGAATATGTTTACTTTTCGATAGGTATTTTGATCCCCTTTAATTTGTCAAAATTATTTTAAACCTACTTTTTAGTTTAAAATAGCTCATTAGGTTCATGTTTAAATGCCGGTGCCCGGACCCCTCCCCTTTTTTTTTACTAAACTTCTGCAGTAGTTTTCTAAGAAATCGCATTCGGTCCCAATGTTTTTTGCAATAATCCCAATTAAAAACTAAAACTATATGTATGTATGTGTATCAAAAAAGGGAATCAAAATACCTATCGAATGGTATAAAAATACAAAATAGGTTCGGTAGTTAAGTTTTTGAGCATTTTCGATTAAAAAAAAGGTAATTGTTTCCTTTAGGAGACAACTGCTAAAACACGTCCGAAATTATCGGGAAAGGTATCAAACGACGAATTTTGACCTCGGTAACAATAATCCAGAAGCGGGTTTTCGACTTTTTGTTTCACTGAAGAGATATTTGCAATCAAAGTTGAAAATTTTCTGTCATTTTCATGTGGTTGTTCACAGATTAGGGTGCACCGAAAAGTGCAGAAGTGTGTTCTGCACAGAAATACTGGGGACCGCGTAGCCGGTGTTGGACCGGCTAAGGGTTATTTTTTTGAAACCCAAAAAGGTGTTCTGCACATCAAATACCTTGGATCAAGCCCCCTATTTGGGACCGGACCTTTGTCATTTTTGGGGTTTTTGCGAATAACTTTTCACTGAAACGAAAAATTTTAAATCCGAAAGTTGTTGATACCCCTCCCGATATTTTTGGATGTGTTTTAAGTTGTCTCCTAAAGGAAACAATTACCAAAAAAATTCTAAATATGAACTTTGATATAATTTTTCTTCCGATCTGTTTGAATAATATTTATGTGTATTTGACCTTTAAAAACTTTGGTAATTCTTTCCTTTAGGAGACAACTGCTAAAACATGTCCAAAAATGTGGGGTTTGTTGTTGTTGTTTCCCCAAAAGAAATAACACGGTTATACTCAACTTAACTATATCTATCTTATCCTTCCTTACGGAACGAGAGGTGACATGACCTAGAAGGTTTCAATGGTCATAAATCGCTACCACGACAGTCGGGCAGTACCGGAGACCGGGTTTAAATCCGGCCAAGGACTGTTAGTTCGACAACACTCTCCAAAACCTTCGGGGATTGATTTTGTCGTTACTACAACAACAACAACAACAACATATCTATCTACATCTTTTTTTTTTATTTGAGTTTGTCGTATTCTGCATCTATGCCGTTCTGACAGGCCTGCAAATTCTCCCTGGTGTCGGCCCTGGAAACGATGTGGGATATGCGTAGTGCACAACCGGCTGGCCTCTTACGTTGGCAAAAAGATTTCTTTCCACCGCCTGCCCCCCCCTCCCCGGGCCTACAAGAACGTTCAGTGAGAGAATTTCTCTGAGGCTTTGTACATTGGTGGGCCTAACATTTCCTTAAACCATCCTAAATAGACACTAATTTTTAGCTAATACATTACATACCTTTTGCGTGCTTAAATCAAACGCCAAATAAGTAGATTTATCTTCGTTGTGGGATGGTGGCATTGTAAATATATGGCACTAGCTTGCTTAATAACATGTACATACAACCAAGTACCCAATACACAAAATTCAATTATTGACTGATGTTGATAGCTCTTGAATATTGCTCCAATTCTATCAATATTTCCGTATTATAATATATTCTCCAACCAGTTTTTGTTTACAAATCTTAATTAAATTAAAGGTGGCACAGCTGGGAAGAACAGCTGATAAGTTCGCGGACTTTAAACTTTGAATAACCATAGGCAGCTCAGCACATGCTCAATATTTACTGACGTGATCCATGGATCGCGATATTTATTGACAGTGTAGCATGCAATATTGATGGATCATGAAACGGATTTCAACACAATTTGAGATCCATCAATACGGATCACGTCAGTAAATATTCAGCCCGATTCTAAATATCCGCTCGGATTTCTTTCCTTGCGAAAATTCTTGTTCGCCATGTTTAGCATTCCCACAACAGCCGGTTCTATCGCACCGGAATGACCTGGGTTTTTTACCCGGCCAAGGGCTGGTATTTCAGTGTAACCCTGGCCAATCTGTCCCACCCTTAAATTGTCATCCTCGGAGCAAACCCTGGCAGCTGGGTTGCTCCATTGTCTCTTGTTACGGGCTGGGGTCGAACCCAACCCTGGACCAAGAGATTGGATCTGCTGCGTTTGCTGGAAGAAAATTAATATTAAACGGTACAATGCGCCAAGTGTAAGAGATGGCTACATAGATCTGGATGCTCAGGGCTTAACCCTGCCATCCACAGACCCCGTACTTTCTTTAGTACTTTTGAGGCACCATGCTGTACACGCCGAAGGGCGTCCCGCGGTAGTCGCCGCTCTGGCACTTCCTTACCGCTTCTACCTAATTCCAATAGCCACAATAGTGGCTCAGTCTATACGACTGGCAGCACCGCTGCCATTCCCGCCTCACCCACTCCCGACTGTCGCTCACGCACACCAACGTCTCCATCTCACACGGCCGCTCAAAACTCCTATCCCCTCCGTAATAGGTCAGATATGAGCATCGCCGAGCGTCAGTCCCCTCTTTCTCTGCCTCTAATGCTCCCCCCTGCTTCCAGCCTGCACGTGGGTCAGGAACACCACCTCCTAGCACCTTTCACTACGTGCACCGTTTGTCGGCAAAGATTATATACGCCTGCGACATCGATCAAGTGCAACAATTGCCTTGGCCTGTGTCACACCCTTATGTGCTCTGGGCTCGCAAACGGTAACCTTTGGACGGATTCGTTCATAGCCCCCTGTTGCAGTACACAGCCGCCTTCCACGCCAGACAACATCGGCCATGGCACTGTCAACTCTAGACTGCGACATAGTTTAGGCCTTAGCCTACCTCCACCTAGGCAAACGCATCCGTCCCTCACGCCTAGTATGTCCCCCGTCTCCCCTCCTACACACTTCAAAATTTTGCAGCTGAACTGTAACGGATTAGCTGGAAAGATCGCGGAGATAACTGACTTTATGAAGACGCACAACATCAAAATCGCCGCGATACAAGAGACAAAATTGAACACAAGATCGGACTTACGAACTTGCGATGGGTATAATGTACATCGAAAAGACCGGCCCAGCGGTCTTGGGGGTGGCCTTGCGTTCATTACACATCACTCTGTACAATATAATCTATTTTCCGCTGACGTCAACCATAGGGACTTTACCTTAGAATGCCATGGCATAGCAGTCCGGTCAGAAGACGCCGACCTGCAAATCATAAACATCTATATTCCTCCTGTCACGTGTTGTCCTAGAGATTTTCATCCCGACATTAGTGTGTTGCTAAGGGGGATAACCGTCTAAACCTAGGCGACTTCAACGCGCATCACGATCTCTGGCACTCCAACTTGCCAGCAGATAGCAGAGGACACGTAATTGCAGACCAAATAGATAACTCAGCATTCTGTACAGTCAATGGAGATGCCCCTACCAGGGTGGCAGGTAACTGCCACAGTTCGCCTTATTAACTTTGTCATCTGGCGACCGATGCTTACATTAGCTTCAGACCACCTACCCATCTTACTCTCTGTTGAACGACCGACCGACTTCATAACGACTGATAAAATAACATACATCAACTTCACCAAAGCGGACTAGGACCGCTTTACTGAATATACAGAGCGCTCCTTCGCTGCCTTACCCACTCCTACAGACGTACGCAAAGGCGAAAGAGAGTTTCGCAAGATCATTGATTCAGCCTCATGCCGCTTTATACCTGCTGGTAGAATACCAGAAATTCGTCCGAATTTTCCGGCAGAAGCTGCGGCGATGGCAAGAGAACGTGACCAAGTGAGGCGCATCAATCCCGCAGATCCCAGAATCAAAGATCTCAATGCGGAAATTCGTAGGATAGTCAACGAACACAAGCTGACCAAGTGGAAACAACACCTTGAGACATGCAACCTCTCCGGCGGAGTCGCCAAATTATGGTCGACTGTCAAGGCCCTATCCAATCCGACCGAACACAAAAACAAGGTCGCCATTGCGTTCGGCGACAGCGTCAAATAGGACGCCAGGAAATGTGCGAGCTATTTTTGCCGGCTGTTTATAATGCATCCACCTGCGGATAGGACTAAGAGAAGAGTCTTCCGACGTGGGCACAAACACAAACACTCTACTCCGCCCATTGCCGTCTCAGTCGCAGAGGTTAAGGAAGCCATAATGAAGACAAAACCCTCAAAATCCGTCGGACCCGACGGAATCGCCATGCAGATGATCAAACACCTAGGCCACGAGGGACAGAGTTATTTAGCGGCTCTCTTTAATCTCCCTCTAACTACCTTCGTTATACCTGAGATATGGAAACAAGCGATTGTAGTTCCCTTACTAAAACCAGGGAAGCCGGCGAAGCAGGGAGAGTCCGATATCCCTCCTTTCGCCGGTAGTGAAATTACTAGAGACCATTCTGCTCCCTTACTTGATTGCAAATCTGAAATTGGCCGATCAGCAACATGGTTTCCGCAAAAATCACACCACGACATGCTTTGAACGCCATTACAACGCAGATTAATAACGGTTTGAATCAACACCCACCAAACCATAGGACGGTTTTCGTGGCACTTTACCTATCAAATGCATTCGAAGAGACACCGCTCCCTGCCGGCCTTAAAAGGTGGACCGCTAATTACCTCAATGGTCAACAGACAACAGTCAAATTCCGGAACAAGAAATCTAGACCACGAAGAATAAAACAAGGGGTGCCCCTTTTGTTTAATTTCTATATTTCGAGACTTCCCCCCCCCCCCCCCCCCCCCCCCCCCCCCACCAGAGGGAGTCTTCATTGTTTCGTACGCTGACGACTGCACGATAATCGCCTCGGCCAAGGGTCCCTCCATTGACGAACTGTGTATTAGAATCAACAGTTACCTCCATGACCTTTCCAGCTTCTTCACCGAGCGAAATCTGACCCTATCTCCGACTAAATCGACGGCGACCCTGTTTACTACATGGAATGCGCAGATGGGGCAAGAGTTAAATGTCCACGTAGACGGAGTACCTCTACCTACTGTCAACCACCCAAAAATCTTAGGTGTGACAATTGACAACGGCCTCACCTTCGCTGGTCATGCCACCGCAATAGCCCCAAAGGTACAGAGCCGCAATAAGATCCTCAAGTCAGTACTTGGGGAAAAGACAAAGAAACATTGCTTGCTACATATAAGGCTATAGGCCGGCCGGTTATTGACTACGCTGCACCAATATGGTCGCCCAATCTTGCGGACACCAATTGGAGGAAATTGCAAGTCTGCCAAAACACCGCCATCAGATCTGCTACGGGATGCCTACTTATGTCATCTGAGTCTCACCTCCATCAAGAGGCAAAATTGCTCAATGTTCAAGAGCACGCGGAACTCTTGAGTAGACAGTTCCTTCTGAACTGTCATAAACCTAGTCATCCAAACCGACATCTTTTGGATGTAGCACCGCCCCCCAGAGACATAAGGAGACATCTTCGTAAGCATTACGATGGGATCCGGCACCATATCTTTTTGCCGTTCGATCTGCGGAACCATAGACGGGCTCTAAATGACCTTCACACCGAGTCGGTAGACAGATCTCTCAGATCTCGGCCTGTGAATCCCGTTATTAATACTCAACCACCTGAATTGGCTGAAGAGGAGCGTGTACTTCCGAGGGAGACTAGAGTCATACAAGCACAACTTCGCTCTGGATATTGTAATAGGTTCAACTCTTACTTATCCAGACTGAACCACAACATACCAAACACATGCCCTGCATGTGGTATGTCCCCTCATGATTCCATACATCTCTTCTCCTGTTCAGTTGAACCCACTCTTCTAACACCTACATCACTCTGGTCCAACCCTGTGGAAACTGCGCGTTTCCTTGGACTTCCGTTAGAAGAGCCTGATGACAATTTAGAGTGATCGAGCCCATTGGACAGGGCGAAGCACTGTTAACAACAACAACAACAACAACATTTTGTTTAGCGCTCACTTAAAATTGTCTGGCGAAATATCTCGCCAAAACTGTTGTGTATTCATTTGTGATACCTACTTTACTCGCCAAACCACTTTTCGCTTTTTCGAACATCGTTTAGAATAGGTGAAGAGCGAGAAGCGAACAAATACTTGCGGATTTTGTGTTCAGAATAAGGGAATAGATTCAGAATAATCAATTCTAGTTTTGCGTTATTGTGAAGTGAACAGAAAATACGTCAATTCACCACGATTTTCGATTCTCGTTTTGCATTAAATTTTCGATTTGAAGTGAAGTGAAAGAAGGGTAATACTTTACATCCAACGTCAACTGTAAAAATTGCACTAAAAATGTCGATATTGGCACCCAGAGACGCGTTTCGGTTCCAGGAACTCTAATCCGGTGGTGGAAACCCATTATTTTTAGTGATTTAAAAGTTATTGGCAAAAAACCAAAAAATTACCCGGGTCCGATCCCTAATAGGGGGCTTGATCCAAGGTATTTATGCGCGGAACACCTTTCAGCGTAGGCGGCCTTCGGCCGCGATTCAAAAAAATAACCCTTATCCGGTCCAACACCGGCGATCCCCAGTAATTCTGCGCAGAACACACTTTTGCACTTTTGAAAAGACCCTATGTTGTCTACAACAACCACATGCAAATTACAGAAAGTTGTTAACTTTGCTTGCAAATATATTAGAAACTACTAAAAATATTGCAGTGGTTGCACGGATAGGGCTCCTGGGACCGAAACGCGTCTCTGGGTAGCAATATCGACATTTGTAGTGCAGTTTTTACAGTTGACGTTGGATGCAAATTATTACCAAAATAAGTTAACGCCAATATAAATTTGGTGGTAACGTCAAAATTCCAAAAAAAGTTTTAAGTGATAAAAATTACTTTTATTCTTAAAAATAAAATAAATAATTAGCGCAATGTATGCCTCCTGACGAGATTAAGGTGTGTTACTTCTAAGTTTCCTACAAATTGGCGGGACCTACAGTTTCTTGCCGATTCCGAACGGCATATGCAAAGCAGATACATTTTTCCTGAGATGCCTTCCATGGCAGAAATACACACGGAGGGTTTGCCAAACCTCTGCCGAGGGGCGACCCCGGTTTGAAAATGGTTTTTCAAACCACTTTTCATGTTACCTGTACTGTTCTCCCTCAAAAAGTGCTCAGTGAAGCGAAGAAAGGAAAACGTCGTGTTAGCTAAAGTGCAAAGTTTTTTTTCACTTCACGATAACTCCCAACCAGAATTGACCCGACAAACATACAAACACACACAAATTTTCCATGTATTTTCTTTTTGTAATTTGTGAGTTTAACGTCAAAATTGTACTGAATTGAAATTAGTGTAATGTCAAAATTCGAGACAAAAGTAAAAATCAGCTGGTCTATTAACACGACCTGTATTCTCAAACATGTACCATCCCTAATTCAATAACACTCCCAACACTAGTTTAACACAACTGAGATAACGAAGGCTACGCTTATGCATGCAAGAGGAAGAGAGATGGCGCGAGTGTTTGCGAATACGATGCAAAGAGGAGATGCCAATAAATAACACCGACCCTTCCAGAACACGAAAAGCGAACAACCAAGAAAGATCTCGGCACCCTGTTGGGCTATATAAGGCGGTGACCAAGCAAGGCAAGTTGATCAGTTTATTTTCAAGTGTTGTTCAGTGAACTACTGCGAAGTTACCAAACTCTTAAATTTGTATTGCGTTTATTACTAGTAAATTAAACTAGCTATTAGTTACAATATCTGTGCGTGTGTTTATTTGACTTTATAGTGATCGAACCCAGGATTTATAATCAAGGAATAATCGAATTCGTCACAATTGGTGTCAGAAGCGGTATTGTTAAATAAATACCAGTGGTTGCACGGATAGCAAGGACATGGCTAAGTTGAATGAATTAAAGATTGAGCAACTCAAAACTGAGTTGGAACAACGGGGACTAAACACCACAGGCAATAAATACGAGCTACAATCACGACTACGGGAGGCAATGGAAGCGGAAGGAATCAACGTTGATGATTATGTTTTCCATCTTGTGGAGGAGGTATCGACTAAAATGGAAGAGAAAAAGGAGCCTCCGAATCCAGTGGCAAGTGTGGATACAAACGCGTTGTTGGCTGTATTGACTCAGATGTCGTCAAGCATTTCAACACAGCTGGAAGAACAGAAGGTACACATGGCATCTAAGCTTGAAGACCAGGAGACACGCATTACATCTCGACTGGAAGAGCAGGAGTCGCGAATGTCGTCAAAATTGGAAGCACATGAGGAGCGTATATCCAAGCAGGTGGCACAAGGGTCTTCGCAGTTGGAAGCACAGGAAGAGAGGGTTACGTCAAAACTAGAAGTGCAAGATGCAGAACTCCAGGACAAAATTGAGGCTGAGGTGGTTGCTTTGAGAGGACGCATCCAGGAATTGCAACTAAATCGTCCAAATGCTTCAACTAGTATTCCCAAGGTAAAAACCCCATCTTTTGACGGTTCTGTTCCTTTCCAGGTATTCAAGCTACAGTTTGAGAAGACGGCAGCTGTGAATAATTGGAGCACGGAAGACAAAGTTGCTGCACTATTCGTGGCATTGAAGGGTCCTGCAGCCGAAATCTTACAGACGATTCCCGACGGTGGACGCAATAATAATGAAGCATTGATGGGTGCAGTTGAGAGGCGGTACGGTAGCGAACATCGAAAACAGATATACCAAATAGAGCTACAGAATCGCTTTCAGAAGGCTAATGAGACATTGCAGGAATTTGCATCGGATATCGAGAGGTTGGCCTATCTAGCAAACGCAGACGCACCCGTAGAATACACAGAAAGGGTAAAAATCCAAAGCTTTATAAATGGAATACGTGACGTGGAGACGAAGCGAGTCACATATGCAAATCGAAAGAGATCATTCGCTGAGACGGTATCAAATGCTCTAACGCAGGAAACAGCCTCACTATTAACTAAGCCGGTGTACAAAGCTCACCGCTTGGAGGTAGAACGGCCAGACTGGGTAGACACAATTCTGGAAGCGTTGAACGGAGTACAGAAAAAAAAGTAATGGTGCCATTAAATGCTTTCAGTGCGGAAAGCCAGGTCACATAGCACGTTATTGCGACACTGGCTCCAGTAACCCCAGCAATTCAAGTGGACGAAAACGCAAAGCTGAAAGAGATGAGCATACCAACCAAATCAGTCGTTAAACTAAATCGAGCCAGCCGAAAGGGGTGTGGACTGGATCCCGCAACTGAATGCCCCATAATCTCTGTCTCACAGATCGGAAAGAAAGATAGTAATGTTACTGTTCTTGCATATTTGGATGGAAAAGAGCACTTACTAACTGTGGATACAGGCGCATCGCATTATATAATTCGATCTGATTTAGTCAACAAGGAGGTGAGACCTTTGCATGGAGCAAAGATACGTACGACTACTGGTGAGGACACCCATGTCCTAGGAGAAGTAACATGTGAAATCGCAATCGGGAACGTGGCCGTTCTACACAGTTTTATAGTAGCAGATATTGTTGACGAAATCATAGTTGGTGTGGACTTCCTTAGCGAGCAAGGCATCAAGATTGACATGCAAAACAGGATTATGAATTACCAGAACATGGATGTGCAATTAAATTTTGGTTACGAAAACAAATACGTTAGTAAGCGAGTGCTTGTGGAGGAGAGCCAACAAATTCCACCGAAGTCGGAAGCAATCATATGGGCAAAGATTGATGGAGATTATGGGACAAACAAATTGTGGGTTGTCAAGGCAGCAAACAAATCAAGGACGAACATATTAGTAGGAAAAACCCTGGCCATGACAAAACAAGATGGACGTGTACCGGTAAGAGTACTCAATGAGTTCAAATCGCCGATTAAACTTTCCAAAGGAGCAATATTGAGACAATGCCAAGAGGTCGAGGTAGTTATCAATTATGAACAGCTTCAGGAAAATGATTCTACCATCAAGATTAATCTTTCAGATGATATCAAGTCGTGGACGGCAGGCCTCGAAAAAGATCATCAGAAAAAGGCAAAGGAACTTCTATCAAAGTACTCGAGCATATTTGACAAGGATGGTTCTAAACCAGGTCGGACCAAAGTTGTGAAGCATCAAATTGATACTGGTGATGCAAGGCCAATCTGCCAAGCTCCTCGTAGTATTCCATTGGCCAAACGCCAAGTAGTAAGAGAAATTATACAGGAAATGAGTGACAGCAGCGTGATCAAACCATCAGCTAGTCCATGGAGCTCACCGGTAGTACTAGTGAAGAAGAAAGATGGAAAAATGAGGTTCTGTGTGGATTACCGGAAATTGAACGACGTAGCGAAGAAGGACAGTTATCCATTGCCAAGAATCGACGATACTCTGGACTCGTTATCTGGCACGAAATGGTTTTCCACACTGGACTTGAAAAGCGGCTACTGGCAAGTGGAGGTAAGGAATGTAGATAAAGATAAGACGGCCTTCAGCGTTGGAGAAGGGCTTTGGCAATTTACGGTAATGCCCTTCGGGCTATGCAATGCTCCAGCTACTTTTGAGAGACTCACGGACCAGATACTAAAAGGATTGCACTGGCAAACATGTTTGGTGTACCTCGACGACATCATCGTGCTGGGAAAAAGATTTGAGGAACACCTAAAGAACTTGGAGGAAGTTTTCCAAAGAATAGCTGGTGCTGGTCTGAAACTAAGTCCCAAGAAGTGGTCCTTGTTCAAAAATGAAGTAAGTTATTTGGGTCACAAGGTAACTACGGACCAGCGTTGCTAGTAGTCTCCATGCCCTTACCAGGAGGAATATGAGATTTGAATGGAAGAAGGAACAGGAGGTGGCTTTTCAAACATTGAAGGAACAACTATGCACTGCCCCGATGTTAGCATATCCAATTCCAGGTTCAAAGTTTATTCTGGATACAGATGCGAGTGGAGTTGTTTTGTCCAAGATTGTTGATGGACAGGAGAAGGTAGTTGCATACTATAGCCGAACAATTGGAAAGCCTGAAAGGAACTATTGTGTAACCCGGAGAGAAGTGTTGGCATTGGTAGAGTGCGTTAAGCATTTCCACAAGTATCTCTATGGGCAGCGATTTCAAGTCAGGACAGACCATGCAGTGTTGAAATGGTTCTTACAGTTTCGTAATCCGGAAGGTCAATTGGCACGGTGGATAGAGCGACTGCAAAGTGATGACTTTTCCAAAGAGCATCGCAAAGGTAGCACCCACGGTAATGCTGATGCAATGTCACGAAGAACCTGTAACTTGGAATGCAAGCATTGTTCGAAAGCTGAGGCCAAGGACGACATTATAGATGTGCGGCTCATGACAATAACATCTCCGGCAAATGGAACATGGATCAATTAAGGAGGTGTCAGCACGAAGATCCAGATCTTACACGTGTGATGCAAGGAATCGAACGAAACGAGCGACCATCGAGAGAGGAGATGTCAGCAGAAAGTCCTGTTGCCAAGTCATGTTGGGCACAGTGGAAAAGTTTGCAATTAGAATCGGGTTGTTTGCATCGAATATGGGAGAGTGACAATACTGTGACGAATTCGATTATTCCTTGATTATAAATCCTGGGTTCGATCACTATAAAGTCAAATAAACACACAATACTGTGACGAATTCGATTATTCCTTGATTATAAATCCTGGGTTCGATCACTATAAAGTCAAATAAACACACGCACAGATATTGTAACTAATAGCTAGTTTTATTTACTAGTAATAAACGCAATACAAATTTAAGAGTTTGGTAACTTCGCAGTAGTTCACTGAACAACACTTGAAAATAAACTGATCAACTTGCCTTGCTTGGTCACCGCCTTATATAGTCCAACAGGGTGCTTGCCTACGCACCGAGAACTTTCTTGGTTGTTCGCTTTTCGTGTTCTGGAAGGGTCGGTGTTATTTATTGGCATCTCCTCTTTGCATCGTATTCGCAAACACTCGCGCCATCTCTCTTCCTCTTCCTAGTTACACGCTTGCATGCATAAGCGTAGCCATCGTTATCTCAGTTGTGTTTTACTAGTGGTGGGAGTGTTATTGAGTTAGGGATGGTACATGCTTGAGAATAATCGCCACAGTATTATTGGAACATGATTATGTGGCGATTATTCTCAAGCATGTACCATCCCTAACTCAATAGCACTCCCACCACTAGTTAACACAACCGAGATAACGATGGCTACGCTTATGCATGCAAGCGTATAACTAGGAAGAGGAAGAGAGATGGCGCGAGTGTTTGCGAATACGATGCAAAGAGGAGATGCTAATAAATAAGACCGACCCTTCCAGAACACGAAAAGCGAACAACCAAGAAAGTTCTCGGTGCGTAGGCAAGCACCCTGTTGGACTATATAAGGCGGTGACCAAGCAAGGCAGGTTGATCAGTTTATTTTCAAGCGTTCAATAGTGAACTACTGTAAAGTTATCAAACTCTTAAAATTGTTTTGCGTTTATTACTAGTAAATAAAACTAGCTATTACTTACATTATCTGTGCGTGTGTTTATTCGACTTTATAGTGATCGAACCCAGGATTGATAATCAAGGAATCGTCGAATTCGTCACAATTGGTGTCAGAAGTGATATTGTTAAATAAATACCGAGAGTTTTCCAGGATAACAAAGACATGGCAAAGCTGAATGAATTAAAGATTCAGCAACTCAAAAATGAGTTGGAACAACGCGGACTAAACACTACAGGCAATAAATCAGAGTTACAGTCACGATTGCGAGAGGCTATGGAAGCGGAAGGAATCAACGTTGATGATCATGTTTTTCATCTTGTGGAGGAGGCACCAACAAAAATGGAAGAAAAAAATAAGTCTCCGAATCCAGGAGCAACTGTGGACACAAACATGATATTGGCTGTATTAACTCAGATGTCCACTAAAATGGAAGAACAAGAGACGCGTATTACATCTCGAATGGCATCTCAGCTCGAAGAACAGAAAACTTGCATGGCATCTCAGCTGGAAGAACAGAAAACACACATTGCATGTCGAATGGAGGCCCAAGAGACTCGTATTATAGAAATGTCGTCTCAAATTTCGGCCAATATTTCATCACAGCTCTCCGCTCAACTGGAAGAACAAAAGGCGTATATGTCATCGCAGTTGGAAGCACAAGATGCAAAAATTGCACAATTTCAAGATAAAATAGAGACCGAGGTAGATGCGTTAAGGGGCCGTATCCAGGAGTTGCAACTGAACCGTCCATCTGCTTCAGCGAATACTCCCAAGGTAAAATCCCCGTCATTTGATGGTTCTGTTCCATTCCAGGTATTTAAGCTACAATTTGAGAAGACGGCTGCGGTGAATAATTGGTGCACTGAAGATAAAGTTGCAGCACTATTCGTGGCATTGAAGGGACCTGCAGCAGAAATCTTACAGACTATTCCCGAGTCCGAAAGGAACAGTTATGATGCATTGATGGGTGCGGTTGAAAGACGCTATGGTAGCGAACATCGAAAGCAGATATACCAAATAGAGCTACAGAATCGATCCCAGAAACCTAATGAGACTTTGCAGGAATTTGCATCGGACATCGAGAGATTGGCCCATTTGGCAAATGCGGACGCACCTGTGGAGTACACTGAGAGGGTAAAAATCCAAAGTTTTATAAATGGAATACGCGATGTAGAGACGAAGCGGGCCACATATGCAAACCCCAAACGGACATTCTCTGAAACGGTATCACATGCTCTAACGCAGGAAACAGCCTCGCTATTAAGTAAACCTGCGTACAAGGCTCATCGTGTAGAAGTGGAAACTCCGGCTTGGGTAGACAAAATTTTGGAAGCGTTGAACGGAGTACAGAAAAAAAGTGATGGTGCCATTAAATGCTTTAAGTGCGGAAAACCTGGTCACATAGCACGTTATTGCGGCACTGGCTCCAGTAACCTCAGCAATTCAGGTGGACGAAAACGCAAAGCTGAAGGAGATGAGCAAATTTCCCAACCAAATCAGTCGTTAAACTAAATCGAGCCAGCCGAAAGGGGCGTGGACTGGCTCCCGCAAATGAATGCCCCATAATCTCTGTCTCACAGATCGGAAGGAAAGCTAGTAATGTTACTGTTGTTGCATATGTGGATGGAAAAGAGCACTTACTAACTGTGGATACAGGCGCATCGCATTCCATAATTCGATCTGATTTAGTCAACAAGGAGGTGAGACCATTGCATGGAGCAAAGTTACGTACGGCCACTGGTGAGGACACCCATGTCCTAGGAGAAGTAACATGTGAAATCGCAATTGGGAACGTGGCCGTTCTACACAGTTTTATAGTAGCAGATATTGTTGACGAAATCATAGTTGGTGTGGACTTCTTAAGCGAGCAAGGCATCAAGATCGACATGCAAAACAGGATTATGAATTACCAGAACATGGATGTGCCATTAAATTTTGGTTACGAAAACAAATACGTTAGTAAGCGAGTGCTTGTGGAGGAGAGCCAACAAATTCCACCGAAGTCGGAAGCAATCATATGGGCAAAGATTGATGGAGATTATGGGACAAACAAATTGTGGGTTGTCGAGGCAGCAAACAAATCAAGGACGAACATATTAGTAGGAAAAACCCTGGCCATGACAAAACAAGATGGACGTGTACCGGTAAGAGTACTTAATGAGTTCAAATCGCCGATTAAACTTTCCAAAGGAGCAATATTGGGACAATGCCAAGAGGTCGAGGTAGTTATCAATTGCGAACAGCTTCAGGAAAATGATTCTACCATCAAGATTAATCTTTCAGATGATATCACGTCGTGGACGGCAGGCCTCGAAAAAGATCATCAGAAAAAGGCAAAGGAACTTCTATCAAAGTACTCGACCATATTTGACAAGGATGGTTCTAAACCAGGTCGGACCAAAGTTGTGAAGCATCAAATTGATACTGGTGATGCAAGGCCCATCCGCCAAGCTCCTCGTAGTATTCCATTGGCCAAACGCCAAGTAGTTAAAGAAATTATACAGGAAATGAGTGACAGCGGCGTGATCGAACCATCAGCTAGTCCATGGAGCTCACCGGTAGTACTAGTGAAAAAGAAAGATGGAAAAATGAGGTTCTGTGTGGATTACCGGAAATTGAACGACGTAACGAAGAAGGACAGTTATCCATTGCCAAGAATCGACGATACTCTGGACTCGTTATCTGGCACGAAATGGTTTTCCACACTGGACTTGAAAAGCGGCTACTGGCAAGTGGAGGTAAAGGATGAAGATAAAGAGAAGACGGCTTTCAGCGTTGGAGAAGGGCTTTGGCAATTTACGGTAATGCCCTTCGGACTATGCAATGCTCCAGCTACTTTTGAGAGACTCATGGACCAGATACTAAAAGGATTGCACTGGCAAACATGTTTGGTGTACCTCGACGACATTATCGTGCTGGGAAAAAGCTTTGAGGAACACCTAAAGAACTTGGATGAAGTTTTCCAAAGAATAGCTGGTGCTGGTCTGAAACTAAGTCCCAAGAAGTGTTCCTTGTTTAAAAAGGAAGTAAGTTATTTGGGTCACAAGGTAACTACGGAGGGAATCTGCACTGCTAAGGAAAAGATCGAAGCCGTAAAGGATTGGCCAAGACCGAGAAATTTGCATGAGTTACGGAGCTTCCTTGGGCTGTGCACGTATTATCGCCGATTTGTACCAAGTTTTGCCAGCGTAGCTAGTAGTCTCCATGACCTTACAAGGAAGAATATGAGTTTTGAATGGAAGAAGGAACAGGAGGTGGCTTTTCAAACATTGAAGGAACGACTATGCACTGCCCCGATGTTAGCATATCCAATTCCAGGTTCAAAGTTTATTCTGGATACAGATGCGAGTGGTTATGCTATAGGAGGTGTTTTGTCCCAGATTGTTGATGGACAGGAGAAGGTAGTTGCATACTATAGCCGAACAATTGGGAAGCCTGAAAGGAACTATTGTGTAACCCGGAGAGAACTGTTGGCATTGGTAGAGTGCGTTAAGCATTTCCACAAGTATCTCTATGGGCAGCGATTCCATGTCAGGACAGACCACGCAGCGTTGAAATGGCTCTTACAGTTCCGTAATCCGGAAGGTCAATTGGCACGGTGGATAGAGCGACTGCAAAGTTATGACTTTTCCATAGAGCATCGCAAAGGTAGCACCCACGGAAATGCTGATGCAATGTCACGAAGACCATGTAACTTGGAATGCAAGCATTGTTCCAAAGCTGAGGCCAAGGAAGACATTATAGATGTGCGGCTCATGACTATAACATCTACGGACGAATGGGACATGGATCAATTAAGGAGGTTTCAGCACGAAGATCCAAATCTTACACGTGTAATGCAAGGAATCGAACGAAACGAGCGACCATCAAGAGAGGAGATGTCAGCAGAAAGTCCTGTTGCCAAGTCATATTGGGCACAGTGGAATAGTTTGCAATTAGAATCCGGTTGTTTGCATCGAATATGGGAAAGTGAGGATGGTCAATGTGTTCGAAAGCTAATTGTCGTTCCAAGGAAGAAAATCCCTGATGTACTCAATGAATTACATAACGGTCCAAGCGGAGGTCATCTTGGAGTCACCAAAACCTTGGAAAAAGTCAAGCAAAGATTCTATTGGGTTGGTTGCCGTCAATCGGTCGCGGAGTGGATTGGCAACTGTGAAGTATGCATCAAAGCTAAAGGACCGAAATCAAGGAGCCATGGCCAAATGAAACAGTATAACTCAGGTGCGCCATTTGAGAGGATAGCCATGGATGTAGCTGGTCCATTTCCTACTAGCAAATTTGGAAACAAATATGTCCTGGTAGTTATGGACTATTTCAGCAAGTGGCCAGAAGTGTACCCTATTCCAAATCAAGAGGCAGAAACCATAGCAGAAGTGTTTACTAACAATTGGGTAGCTAGGTTTGGTGCACCGATGGAGATACATTCTGACCAAGGCAGAAATTTCGAATCAGCTGTGTTCCAGGAAATGTGCAAGACATTGGGCATTCGGAAAACTCGAACAACTGCACTACATCCTCAGTCAGATGGCATGGTGGAACGATTCAATAGAACCTTGGAAGAGCACCTGAAGAAAGTAGTGGATAAGTTCCAGAAGGATTGGGATACTCACATCTCCTTATTCCTAATGGCATATCGCTCTGCAGTACATGAAACAACTGGTCAGACTCCGGCAAAGGTAATTTTCGGGAATGATCTTCGATTGCCAGCTGACTTGAAGTTTGGGATAAACGCTGATGCAGGAGTAAATGCTCGGAAATCTACTAGCGTATTGGAAGAAGAAATGAGAGAAATTCACGACCTTGTGAGACAACGCACTAAGATCATGAGCGATAAGATGAAGGCCAGGTACGACAAAGCAATAAATTCAGAAGGTTTTATAGAAGGAGATTTAGTGCTGCTATACAACCCACAGCGTAAGAAAGGTTTGTCCCCAAAACTACAATGTAACTGGGAAGGCCCATACAAAGTCATAAAACGGATCAACGACGTGGTATATCGCATACAAACTATGGGAAGGCCAAGGAATAAGATGAAGGTGGTCCATTTGGAAAGGCTAGCTGCGTTTGGTTCCGGCAATGTGTCTGATCGGGACAATCAGACTTAGGTGGAGGGCAGTGTGGCGATTATTCTCAAGCATGTACCATCCCTAACTCAATAGCACTCCCACCACTAGTTAACACAACCGAGATAACGATGGCTACGCTTATGCATGCAAGCGTATAACTAGGAAGAGGAAGAGAGATGGCGCGAGTGTTTGCGAATACGATGCAAAGAGGAGATGCTAATAAATAAGACCGACCCTTCCAGAACACGAAAAGCGAACAACCAAGAAAGTTCTCGGTGCGTAGGCAAGCACCCTGTTGGACTATATAAGGCGGTGACCAAGCAAGGCAGGTTGATCAGTTTATTTTCAAGCGTTCAATAGTGAACTACTGTAAAGTTATCAAACTCTTAAAATTGTTTTGCGTTTATTACTAGTAAATAAAACTAGCTATTACTTACATTATCTGTGCGTGTGTTTATTCGACTTTATAGTGATCGAACCCAGGATTGATAATCAAGGAATCGTCGAATTCGTCACAATTACAATACTGTGGCGATTATTCTCAAGTATGTATCATCCCTAACTCAATAACACTGCCACCACTAGTTAAACACAACAAAGATAACGATGGCTACTGTTATGCATGCAAGTTAACACCCAGCTTCAAGAGGCCGCCTCACGGCAAATATAAACAAATATTCAAGAATTTAAGTACCTAAATGGTACTCATTAAATTGCAACATTAGGCCGCATATCGGCATATGTAAACAAAGCGATCTTTTGCTTATTTGTTATTGCAGCTACAGTTATGGTCTTGTATGGATGGTTCAAGTTATTGAATTGTAATAACAAAAACATCCTGTTTACTTCATCGGATGTTGGCGCATCTATTCAGAAGCAGTAGAAATTGATATACTTGTTTCAAGACCAATTAGATTGTAAGCAACTTTGGAATCTAATAAATAAGAGTAGATTACAAATTAAGCTCAGTTCATAAGTGACCACGGGTCAGTGAATTCGGCCGCGTTCGCGGTAAATAAATTTTTTAAAAACTTAAATGTTTTATTTGAATTATTAATTGGCGATCCTGCCAGGAGAACTTAGCATAACAAATCCTTGTGCGAAAGGAAATGTTGTTTTCCTAATTAAAAAAAAATAAAGTATCCCAAAAAAAGGGGAGAAAAGATGAGCAAACCAAGTGCCAATTTTTAAAGAAAGGCGTATCTAAGTACCTAAGTTTTTAAAATGAAAGAATATAAAAAAGGGCAAAAAATGCAAAGTACCCCAAAAATATAAAAACGTGTAAAGATTAAAAAGGGAGAAAATAAAAAAGTATCCCAGTGCAAAAAAAAAAAAAAACTTTAACCTTTGTGCGAACGTTTTCCTAATAAAAAAACAGGTGTCCTACAACATTGTTAAAGTGTTAAGAAGAAAAAAACTCAACAAAACTGAAATATTTTATGAAAAGAAATAATAAAACAATCTTCAAAAACAAAGAAAAATAAAAAACAGCAAAACTATAAGTTAAGAAATCAAAAACCAAATAAAATAGAGGTGTTGCACGTCACGCCGGGACGTTGCCAACGTGGGGCCACAGACAATTCAATTGACAACAACGTAGGAGGTCAACCAAAAACCAACAACGAAACTGACGTAAGTTAAGATAATAAATAATATTAAGAAGGCTTTTAAAAAAAATTAATGGGAAACCATCCCACGAGAATTAAATACGAAAGGCTTTTTTATTGTGACTATTGTCAGAGTAGTAGGCACGACAACCTCAGTTGTCCCTTTAGGAAAAAAAAGAAGTTACTTTAAAAATAAATAAAAGCGCAGTGGACGAACTAACTAACCAGTTTTCCAAAATGGCAGTCAGCAATATTTCTGCAGAAGATATCGCTAGGATAGTAGCCACACAAACTGCTAATCTTAGGGATGAAATTAACCAACTGACTAATCAAATTAAGATATTCACTAGTGCTGCGCAAGTAACGGAATATCTTACACAAACTATTGATGACGGAGTAGCGTGTACTGAAAGTTTAGACATAATTAAGTCACTGCCAGAATTCTCTGGTAAATCCTATATTAGTTGGAGAGAGGTTGCAAAAAATACGATGGGTTTGTATATCGAAGGAAGCAGGAAGTATTACGGAGCATTAACCATACTTCGAAATAAAATAGTAGGAACTGCCAATGATATCCTTACTAATCATGGCACTGTCTTAAACTTAGAAGCTGTATTTGCTAGGCTAGACTTTGCTTACGCAGACAAGCGACCCATCCACGTGATTGATCAAGAAATGAGTATGTTAAGACAAGGATCGAAATCCTTGATCGATTATTACAATGAAGTAAACCTAACTTCTGGTCAATTCTAATAAATAAAACTATTATGACACACAGTACAAATTCCGAAATTACAAAGCAACTAAATATTAAAAATCGCGAAACCTCTCTAAGAACCTTTATAACGGGATTAAATCCTCCTTTAAACCAAGTACTTTTCACATTGGCTCGTGCCGATTTGCCAAATGCCCTTGCGAAAGCACAGGAGCTTCACTCAAATCAGATGCGTTCAGAATTTGCTCTGAATTTTTCAAGAACGTACCTTCCAGAAAATAAAACTTTTAATAATAATTTACGGAGTCATAGGAATAATACACAAAGGGGGGAAATCAATTTCAAAACCATTTGAGATACCCACACTTGAGGAATAATAATAATACGAATTTCCCAAAACCAGAACCGATGGATACATCATCCGATTATCTGCCACTTGGCCAGCAAAAAACATTTGGTTATAATCAGACACCTCAACAAAAAACTTTCGGTTATAATCAATCATCCCAACCAAAAATATTTCAGGGTCAACAACAAAATGATAATGCACAGAAATGGCAATTTAACCAGCCAGTAAAAAGGAATATGAATTTTAGTGGTCAACCAAAGTTGAAAGAGGCATGAATAAATAATTTAAACAAGAATAATTTTTTAGACCAGGCCTCCACTTGCCCTACATTTTCCGAACAGATAGACATAGCGGAGTAGTAATGAGAATATTAATAGATACCGGTGCGACGAGTTGTTACATCAGGAAAGGTGTATATAACAACGGTAAGGAATTAGCAATTAAGAAGAGGGTAAGAACCATTCATGGTTCGACCATCATTACTTTGTACCATAGTGTACACTTATTTGGATTTAAGGAAAGATTTTACGAAATAGATAACTTAGAAAGTGACTTTCTGGTAGGAGTCAACTTTTTGAAAAAGATTAAGGTAAACATAGATATAGGGAAAGCAGAACTTATATATGGAGATAACAATAAGGAGAAGTTATGTTTTGTGAACATGGAAGAAACTAACCATGGTGAAATATATAAAGTGAACTCCTTAGGACAAGAAAGTCCTGAGGTTCCTGCCGAAGTTTTTACCGGCAAAACGAAAAGTGAAAAATTAAACCCCTTGGGATTAAAAAATCCTGAGGTGCCCGCCGATGATAATTCCGGCACTTCAAATAACAAATATATTGTGGAACAAAAGGGTTCTACAACGCCAACTGATGAGTCATGCCAGTCCAAAACTAAAAATTTAAAAAAACTTACATCAGAGAAAGAGATCCCTGAAGCCTTTACCAATAATATATTGGAAATAAATAATATACAATTTGACAAAAAGTGTTAGCAGTGGCGAATTTGCTGATAAATATATAAATAAAGAAACAAAAACTGTCAATATTCCGTTGTTGAGACAGGACGTTATTAAAATAATAGAAAAAGCTCATAGAGATGTAAATATGGATCTGCCCTTCAGAACTGATATAGAAGCGGAAATAAGAACTGCCAGTATGGTCAAAACAATATCCATATTCTATATCTGCAAATAGTTTTGTTAATGAAGAAATTAAGAGTTTATTAGAAAAAACTATAATAAGGCACAGAAAAGCCCATATAATTCGCCTGTTTGGGTTGTTCCTAAAAAGGGAATATTCAACAATAGTTGAAATAGCTCGATGTTTAAAACAAGAACATAACTTAGTAAGTGATTTGGAGGCAATCATAAGAGCAGTACAACAATACAATACATCAATTCACTCAGTACCGGGGAAGCAACCATATAATATTTTATTCAACAAAGAAAACCATTCTGATGTCGAAAATAGATTGAAAGTTGCGCAGGAAAAACTTTTGAATTTTCATAATAAAAAAAGAATAAATAAAAATTATTATCCAGGTGAAATAATATGCGAAAAAATTTTTGGAGAAAGGAATAAACTTAAGCCAAGATATAGGAAAAAAATGGTTTGTGAGGATTTAGGAGATAAGGTTAAAATAAGAAATAGAATCATACATAAAGATAACATTAAGGTTTAATTTTTACGAAAAAATGGAACTTTCAATAATATTAATTACAGTTATATGGGGAGTAAGCTCAGATTTGATTGACTACACTAGATAAAATTATGTACTAATAGAGGAAGGAAAGGCAGCAATATTTGAGGAATATGAATAAATTTTTCATTTAACTAATTTATCTGTTTTTCAAGAAGTAATTGAAAGTTATAAAAAACCGTATGATTTTGTTTTAATAGATAAATATACAGTATATTTTGAAATAGAATTGATCGAAACACTTTTAGGGCAATTAACGCAAAAATCAAATAGACAAAAGAGAGGAGTTAATAAAATAGGAACATTGTGGAAATGGATTTCAGGCACACCTGACCATGATGACTTTTTAAGGATTACAGACAAAGTTAACGACTTAATAGAGAATAATAACCGACAATTTACTACAAACTCCCAAATATTTAGGACAATAACAGATTTAACACGTATAATAAATGACTTACAGGAAAGCTTAAGCAAGACAACATTAGAGAAACAAAGAAATAAATTGATTATAAATGGATTGGAAAATTTATTACAAACAATTACTGTATCAAAAACAGGTATTTTAAACCCAATTATATTGGATTTAGATGAAATAAACGAAATAATTAATCATGAGGTTAAGAATGTAACAATATCTGATTTAATGGATGCATCAAAACTCAAAATTGTACAAATAAATGACGTCATTATTATATACATTAAATATCCAAAAGTTATAAACATAGGAACTTTGTTCAATGTAGAAGCTATTGCGCAACAAGATGGAAAATTATTAATTGAAAGTCAGGTAGTTAAATGTGAAAACAAATTTTATGCAATAGACAATTGCAAAAAGGAATTAAATCAAGCCTTTTGTATGATAAATAAAAATCAAACTTGTTTAACAAATATTTCAAATAACCAAAGACCAAATTGTACAAAAATTAAAGAAAAAAATGAGCAACTTAAAATAATAAAAGAGGGAGCAATATTAATAACAGGAAAACATAATGTAGATAATAACACAATAGATGGAAATATTGGTTACTTTTAATAATAAAGTTGTAATTGACAGTATGAAATTTGAGAATCCTACTGGAAAAATTTTGAACTATTTAAGGGAAGGGAAATTTAAAAATTTTTATATTAAAGAATATATTGAATCGGAAAAAGAACATTTAAAATGAAGAAATATTAATGTTTTAAATAAATTGAAACAAGAGATGCAACAGAATCCGACTTGGTGGTCATTTGCTGCGGTTTTGGTGGTATTCTTACTAATATATGTTATATACAAGTTTTCGATAATATTTCAAACTAAAATAAAATTGGAAAGAGAAAATCATAAAGAAGCCGTAATAAATGATATGGCTTTTAAAATTCAAAAAATTTCAGACGTCTACTCGAAGAGGGGACGCTTCGATTTAGAGTAGGGGGAGTTAACACCCAGCTTCAATAGGCCGCCTAACGGCAAATATAAACAAATATTGAAGAATTCAAGTACCTAAATGGTACTTATTAAATTGCATCATTAGGCCGCATATCGGCATATGTAAACAAAGCGATCTTTCGCTTCTTTGTTATTGCAGCTACAGTTATGATCTTGAATGGATGGTTCAAGTTACTGAATTGTAATAACAAAAACATCCTGTTTACTTCATCGGATGTTGGCGCATCTATTCAGAAGTAGTAGAAATTGATATCCTTGTTGCAAGGCCAATTAGAATGTAAGCAACTTTGGAATCTAGTAAATAAGAGTAGATTACAAATTAAGCTCAGTTAAAAGTGACCACGGGTCAGTGAATTCGGCGGCGTTCGCGGTAAATAAATTTTTAAAAACTTAAGTGTTTTATTAGAATTATTAATTTGCATGCGTGTACCTAGGAAAAGGAAGAGAGATGGCGTGAAAGTTCTCAGTGCGTAGGCAAGCACCCTGTCGGACTATATAAGGCAGTGATCAACCAAGGCAGGTTGATCAGTTTATTTTGAAGTGTTGTTCAGTGAATAACTGCAAAGTTACCAAACTCTTAAAATTGCTTTGCGTTTATTATTAGTAAATAAAACCAGCTATTAGTTACATTACCTGTGCGTGTGTTTTATTTACTAGTGATAAGCGCAACACAAATTTAAGAGTTTGGTAACTTCACAGTAGTTCACTGAACACTTGAAAATAAACTGATCAACCTGGCTCATATAGTCCGACAGGGTTGCTACCCCACGCACCTAGAAGTTTCTTGGTTGTTTGCTCTTCGTGTTCTCCAAGAGTCGGTTATAATTATTGACATCTCCTCTTTGCCTTGTATTCGGAAACACTCGCACGATCTCTCTTCCTCTTCCTAGTTATACGCTTGCATGCATAAGCGTAGCCATCGTTATCTCTGTTGTGTTTAATTAGTGGTGGGAGTGTTATTGAGTTAGGGATGGTACATGTTTGCGAAAATTCGCCACATCGTTTTCTCGGTTGCAAGGCGAATTTATACAGGTGCACGCACGGCGATGTCATGGCGAAATTATACAGGTGGCGTTAGTAGCATATATGTAAATTTCCCATGTATTTTGTTGTTGTAAATCGAATGCGAGCTGTCAAAATCCAAATTCGCCTTATGGACTCGCCTTGGCCGCCATTGCTAACCCCCGAATTCGCCTATTAGCGAAGTGTCAAAGTAATTCGTAAATAAAATGTAAACAATGTACACTGTATTTGTGTTATAAAACATAATATGTTGGGAGTATCCAAAGATGAGTATCTGGTTGCTATTGATCCAAGTGACTATGTAAAAAAACGTGATGAAAAATTTAAGGCACAAAGCGTTATGGAAGCAGCCATAGGCAATGTTGAGATAAAACATAAACTAAAACCGATGCTGTATAGTAGTCCACTGCTTGATATAGGTATGCACTTAAGTGTGGGATTTATTTGATATTGAATAAATTGACTTCTAATTTTCAATTTTTTTAATGTAATCTCAGTTTGGGATGAACCCTACGTGTTTGGGCGCGTTGCGGACGCAATTGAGGTGCGTTGTATTGAGGGTAGCAGCATAAATAAGGACACGCTTGTACAAAGTATACCGGAGCTAAGTAAAGCACGGTTGCTCGTACGTTCTGGCAAAGGTATTATATTTGCTGCGGCTACATCAGAACTATGGTGCATACGAATAGTGGATGTACCAACACAACGTCAAATTTTGCTGCAACAAAAGAAATTTCAACTGTCAATTGGTTTGACGGTATGGGAAATCAAACCTGCATATCTAAACTCGCAAAGGCAAGGTTTAATAGTTAGACACTTTTAGGATATATCCGAAGAGCCAGAGGACATCAAAGCATCTACAATACGTGAAATACACATGCGTTTCGCGCGTGAATTGTTTGTTAATAAACAGTTTGCCGATTCGATGAAGGAATTTGAAAAGGCTGCCGCCGATCCATATGACGTTATAAGAGTTTTTCCGAATTTACTGCAAGATCAGGCGCCCAAATCGAATGAGGCAGCTGTACCAGCACCACCAACACCGTGCAGGTATTGGGTGATGTAGAAAAGGCTGCTGAGTATTGCGCATATTGGGCATAATTATAACGCAAATTTGCGTAATAATTTTCAGAGCAGAGACAACGCTCGGATACGGCTGTAAGGCCTCTCTACTAAACCTCAAGGTTTTTTTGCATAGACCGTGAAATAAGTTTAAGATATTGAGCCCTAACCGCAATTTTGTTGTAACCAAAAAAGGTTTGAAAATACGGTTTTTGACAGGTATTATTAATTCTGTTTGTTTTAAACTATCTCACAAAATATCACAACCGTAATAAGTTCTCTTACAAAGATAAGCCAAAAGCAATTATGAAGTGACATTTTGCATGCAATTTTTTTAAAAATGTAATCTTAAAAACCTGTAAAATGTTATTTTGTTGGTTACACTAAAATTGCTGTTAGTGCTCGATATGCAGAAAAGATTTTTTACCAAATTTTTATTAAGTTTTGTATTTAATTATTTCTTTCGTGTTTTTTTTTTTTTTTTTTTTTTTTTTTTTTTTTTTTTTTTCGGCCTTAAATTGACTATTGTATGTGTTGTTGAGCTCTAGGCCACCCAAATATATATGAATAATAACAATTTTAAATTTGTTAATATTATATATTTATTTAAAATGATCGATATTTCGATTTCAATTTGAAATCATCATCAGGATCTGAAACATATAAACATTGAGATCAACAAAATTCAACAAAACACTTTCATACACTTACACTATTGACTGCACCTTATCGACTAATTTAACATTTATAATAGAATGCAGTATAAAGTCAAAAAATGAAAAATGTAAACAATTTCAAAAACAATAATGATCAACAAAACTTCTCCAATAACAACAATACATGAAAATATGCAAGGAAAACAGCGCTTCAATAATATAGAAACAGATGATTGCTTGTTGTTGTTGACACTCTCTGTGTGCTAGGTGTAACTCTTTTTCCTTTCTATCAAATACCGGTATGCTGGAGCGACTCTCTCTACGTCGCTCTTAAAATTCATGCGTATGTCACTAGGTGTGTTAATAATGTGTAGCATCTCCAAAATATAGCGCTTTTTGTAATTTGTTTCTTGTTGTAATATAGCTACGTTGTCTAAGTTGGGAGAGTGTCCAGTGGTGATGCAGTGTTGCGATAGAGCCGTTTTGTTTACATTAGAGTGGTCACGATTTTTGATGTTTGATTTATGAGCGGAAATCCTTGTCTTTAGTTTCGATTTAGTTGTACCCACATATGCTTTATTGCATACGTGGGACCCGTCCCCATTACAATTAATTTGATAAATTAAGTCCGATTTCTCCAATTTTTCTATTTTGCTTTTCGTGTTGCTAAATATTTGTTGTAATGTGTTAGTGTATTTAAATGCTATTTGAAATTTTTCTTTGTCATACATAGTGGAGTGTTTAATCCGGTTTGATAGGCCTGGTACAAATATGGCAGTCTTATATATTTTGTTACCGTTATTATTGTTGGTGTTCTGTTTAGTGTAATATTCATGTATATATCCATTGACTAAGTGGGTGGGAAACTCATTGTCCGAAAGAATCCTTTTTATAATGTCAATATTCTTCTTGTGGTAAATCTCGTCGCTAATTGAGAGCACTTTTCGTATAAAATTCCTTGCCGTGTTAACTATCGTTGTCTTCGCATGTTTGGAATTAAAATTTATTAACCTTCCGGACGCAGTAGGCTTTTGATACCAGTCGAAGGTTAAGTGATTATCTTTCTTTACTACCATCGTGTCCAAGAAAGGCAGTTGTCCATTATTTTCGATCTCGCATGTAAATTTAATAGACTTATGATATGAATTTAAAATAGTCAACATTTCATTAATGGAGTCTGTCATGGCTATAGCGAATAAATCATCCACATATTTTGTGAGCAGCCGCGGTTTGTGTGGTGAGTCCTCTTGAAATTTTAGTAATAACTCCTCCATAACTATGTCAGCTATGACCGGTGATGCTGGGGAGCCCATTGGCATCCCTGATCTCTGCTCGTAGATTTTATTATTATATTTAAAATACCGGTTTTCTTTGATGCAAAAGTGAACCACACTAAGGAAAAGTTCTTTGTTAAGAGTTGTATGGTGGCTAATTTGATCCCATTTCGATGCTATTATTTCAATGGCATGGTCTACCGGGATACTGGGGAACAAAGACACAACATCAAACGATACAAGGCTCTCATCTTCGGACACAAACGTTTCTTTCATTTTATTCTTGAACTCGATCGAGTCTTTGACATTGAACTTGGACGTTTTGGTAATATTTTTAAGAACATTGACAACATATTTACATAAACTATAAGACGGAGAGTTGATTGACGAACATATAGGCCTAAGTGGAACTCCTTCTTTATGAATTTTCGGCAATCCATACAATCTTGGAGCATTGGCAGCTCTGCTAAGCAGACTATATTTTTCCCTAAGATCAATCATTTTTCTATTAAATAGTTTTTCTACTAACTCATTATTTTTTTCCTGGAGTTTGTTCGTGGGATCCTTTTTTAAAACTCGATATGAGGAAATATCATTGACCATTGTTTGTAGCTTCTTGTCGTAATCAGATTTATCCATTAATACTGTTACCTTTCCTTTGTCTGCGTTGAGGACTAAAATTTCATTATTTTCTTTGAAAAATTTTTTTGCTGACTGTAGGGTACTTAAAATATATCTCGCGCGCTCACAGTTTTGTTGTTAAGGTGATCCCGTATTATCGTTGTAAAATTGCTTCGCTCAATCTCTTGTTCTTCTTTGTTAACAATCGTTTGTAAACAGTCCTCACCATCCGCTATTAACTTAAAAAGGGGGAAATCTTTTTTGGTTGTAGGTAAGGAGTACTTTGGTCCCAGGGAGAGAATCCACTGTATATCTGTCGGTATATTAGTTTTTGTGGTATTACAAAACCACTGTGGTACATTCCTAATGTTGAGCGATTGTTTTTGCTTATTTTTCAGTTTCTCAAATTTGTTTGTTTGTGTTCGCCTAATTTTTGCTGTGAGATGTTGGGACAATACTCTTTCGCTCTCGAAAAATAATTCGGAATCTTCGCTACTAAGTTTTTGTTGCACTATTTCATTTAATTTATTTACCTTTTTTCCTTTTTGTTTTTTGAGTTCATGTTTTATTGTTATTAGGAGATTCAGTAGTTTTGTTTGTATATTATCCAAATATGTTGATGCTGCTTTGCTAATACTCGCTGGAATTCTCTCGTTGTTGATGTTGTAGCTTATGATATAAGAAATGTTCTTAGTTGCGTTGTTGATAAATTTGGGCATCACGCCGGCTTTTCTGCATCTCAATAGAAACTTCGTGGACTCAGCTAGTTTGGTAAGTTGATGTGTGCTGTGTTGATAGCGTTTTGTATATTTGTTGGTTTCTATGTCATACTTATCTTTGATGTGTCTGTAAATCTTGACTGTGTTGTTATTAGTACGGTGTGCTCTCCGTTCCATAATTATTTCTTTCGTGTTTTTTTTTTTTTTTTTTTTTTTTTTTTTTTCGGCCTTAAATTGACTATTGTATGTGTTGTTGAGCTCTAGGCCACCCAAATATATATGAATAATAACAATTTTAAATTTGTTAATATTATATATTTATTTAAAATGATCGATATTTCGATTTCAATTTGAAATCATCATCAGGATCTGAAACATATAAACATTGAGATCAACAAAATTCAACAAAACACTTTCATACACTTACACTATTGACTGCACCTTATCGACTAATTTAACATTTATAATAGAATGCAGTATAAAGTCAAAAAATGAAAAATGTAAACAATTTCAAAAACAATAATGATCAACAAAACTTCTCCAATAACAACAATACATGAAAATATGCAAGGAAAACGGCGCTTCAATAATATAGAAACAGATGATTGCTTGTTGTTGTTGACACTCTCTGTGTGCTAGGTGTAACTCTTTTTCCTTTCTATCAAATACCGGTATGCTGGAGCGACTCTCTCTACGTCGCTCTTAAAATTCATGCGTATGTCACTAGGTGTGTTAATAATGTGTAGCATCTCCAAAATATAGCGCTTTTTGTAATTTGTTTCTTGTTGTTTACATTTTTCATTTTTTGACTTTATACTGCATTCTATTATAAATGTTAAATTAGTCGATAAGGTGCAGTCAATAGTGTAAGTGTATGAAAGTGTTTTGTTGAATTTTGTTGATCTCAATGTTTATATGTTTCAGATCCTGATGATGATTTCAAATTGAAATCGAAATATCGATCATTTTAAATAAATATATAATATTAACAAATTTAAAATTGTTATTATTCATATATATTTGGGTGGCCTAGAGCTCAACAACACATACAATAGTCAATTTTAGGCCGAAAAAAAAAAAAAAAAAAAAAACACGAAAGAAATAATTATGGAACGGAGAGCACACCGTACTAATAACAACACAGTCAAGATTTACAGACACGTCAAAGATAAGTATGACATAGAAACCAACAAATATACAAAACGCTATCAACACAGCACACATCAACTTACCAAACTAGCTGAGTCCACGAAGTTTCTATTGAGATGCAGAAAAGCCGGCGTGATGCCCAAATTTATCAACAACGCAACTAAGAACATTTCTTATATCATAAGCTACAACATCAACAACGAGAGAATTCCAGCGAGTATTAGCAAAGCAGCATCAACATATTTGGATAATATACAAACAAAACTACTGAATCTCCTAATAACAATAAAACATGAACTCAAAAAACAAAAAGGAAAAAAGGTAAATAAATTAAATGAAATAGTGCAACAAAAACTTAGTAGCGAAGATTCCGAATTATTTTTCGAGAGCGAAAGAGTATTGTCCCAACATCTCACAGCAAAAATTAGGCGAACACAAACAAACAAATTTGAGAAACTGAAAAATAAGCAAAAACAATCGCTCAACATTAGGAATGTACCACAGTGGTTTTGTAATACCACAAAAACTAATATACCGACAGATATACAGTGGATTCTCTCCCTGGGACCAAAGTACTCCTTACCTACAACCAAAAAAGATTTCCCCCTTTTTAAGTTAATAGCGGATGGTGAGGACTGTTTACAAACGATTGTTAACAAAGAAGAACAAGAGATTGAGCGAAGCAATTTTACAACGATAATACGGGATCACCTTAACAACAAAACTGTGAGCGCGCGAGATAAATATATTTTAAGTACCCTACAGTCAGCAAAAAAATTTTTCAAAGAAAATAATGAAATTTTAGTCCTCAACGCAGACAAAGGAAAGGTAACAGTATTAATGGATAAATCTGATTACGACAAGAAGCTACAAACAATGGTCAATGATATTTCCTCATATCGAGTTTTAAAAAAGGATCCCACGAACAAACTCCAGGAAAAAAATAATGAGTTAGTAGAAAAACTATTTAATAGAAAAATGATTGATCTTAGGGAAAAATATAGTCTGCTTAGCAGAGCTGCCAATGCTCCAAGATTGTAAAGAAACGTTTGTGTCCGAAGATGAGAGCCTTGTATCGTTTGATGTTGTGTCTTTGTTCCCCAGTATCCCGGTAGACCATGCCATTGAAATAATAGCATCGAAATGGGATCAAATTAGCCACCATACAACTCTTAACAAAGAACTTTTCCTTAGTGTGGTTCACTTTTGCATCAAAGAAAACCGGTATTTTAAATATAATAATAAAATCTACGAGCAGAGATCAGGGATGCCAATGGGCTCCCCAGCATCACCGGTCATAGCTGACATAGTTATGGAGGAGTTATTACTAAAATTTCAAGAGGACTCACCACACAAACCGCGGCTGCTCACAAAATATGTGGATGATTTATTCGCTATAGCCATGACAGACTCCATTAATGAAATGTTGACTATTTTAAATTCATATCATAAGTCTATTAAATTTACATGCGAGATCGAAAATAATGGACAACTGCCTTTCTTGGACACGATGGTAGTAAAGAAAGATAATCACTTAACCTTCGACTGGTATCAAAAGCCTACTGCGTCCGGAAGGTTAATAAATTTTAATTCCAAATATGCGAAGACAACGATAGTTAACACGGCAAGGAATTTTATACGAAAAGTGCTCTCAATTAGCGACGAGATTTACCACAAGAAGAATATTGACATTATAAAAAGGATTCTTTCGGACAATGAGTTTCCCACCCACTTAGTCAATGGATATATACATGAATATTACACTAAACAGAACACCAACAATAATAACGGTAACAAAATATATAAGACTGCCATATTTGTACCAGGCCTATCAAACCGGATTAAACACTCCACTATGTATGACAAAGAAAAATTTCAAATAGCATTTAAATACACTAACACATTACAACAAATATTTAGCAACACGAAAAGCAAAATAGAAAAATTGGAGAAATCGGACTTAATTTATCAAATTAATTGTAATGGGGACCGGTCCCACGTATGCAATAAAGCATATGTGGGTACAACTAAATCGAAACTAAAGACAAGGATTTCCGCTCATAAATCAAACATCAAAAATCGTGACCACTCTAATGTAAACAATACGGCTCTATCGCAACACTGCATCACCACTGGACACTCTCCCAACTTAGACAACGTAGCTATATTACAACAAGAAACAAATTACAAAAAGCGCTATATTTTGGAGATGCTACACATTATTAACACACCTAGTGACATACGCATGAATTTTAAGAGCGACGTAGAGAGAGTCGCTCCAGCATACCGGTATTTGATAGAAAGGAAAAAGAGTTACACCTAGCACACAGAGAGTGTCAACAACAACAAGCAATCATCTGTTTCTATATTATTGAAGCGCCGTTTTCCTTGCATATTTTCATGTATTGTTGTTATTGGAGAAGTTTTGTTGATCATTATTGTTTTTGAAATTGTTTACATTTTTCATTTTTTGACTTTATACTGCATTCTATTATAAATGTTAAATTAGTCGATAAGGTGCAGTCAATAGTGTAAGTGTATGAAAGTGTTTTGTTGAATTTTGTTGATCTCAATGTTTATATGTTTCAGATCCTGATGATGATTTCAAATTGAAATCGAAATATCGATCATTTTAAATAAATATATAATATGAACAAATTTAAAATTGTTATTATTCATATATATTTGGGTGGCCTAGAGCTCAACAACACATACAATAGTTTTGTATTTAAGGTACAAAGGATGTAATGTAAATAGGACATACAGTTGTATGTGAAAACTTTATTTATATTTTTTAGTTTTTGAATGATTCGAAAAAAATACATTACTTTACATATTAAATACCGGTTTCATTAAATTGGCTTGGTTTGTGTATGCTAATATTTTTTTTCAATTTGGCTTACTTTATTCTTTATTTAGCTTTTTAAAATAAAAAGATTCTTCAGGTACAATTTACTTATTACATAGTAATTTACTTATTAGTAATTGTTGTGAGCTAAAATACTGCTCTAACGTAATATATTAGCAGTCTTTTAAATACAATAATGACTCTTTCATTTTTGAGATTACTTGGTAATTCATTGAACAGTTTTAGGCCTTTGTAGATTAAAATATTTTGAGCCTAATTACACTTATAAAAGTTAAATCCAAAATCATTTTTGTTCCTTAATCTGTAAGGTTGCACATCACCAACATACAGATTATACTTCATTTCAAATTCAAAAAGTATAACATTGATAATAGTCCTTTGGTTTATATTAAGGTATATAAAAATTGTATAAAAAAGTATATAAAATGGTACATAATGGACTATATATATGCAGGATAAATCGAGGGACTATGTACGAGTACCACGTACTGACGAAGATTTTGTTTCGTGATATTTGCGACTGTTGCATGGTGCTGATATATAAAAACGCCCACGCGTATACGAGGTATCACCGAGCCATACTCTTTCAGGTTATTACTCTAAGATATAAACAGATTTAAAAAAAATTATCATAAATTCACTTTAATTACACCCAAATCTTACAGATGTTGATGAGTGGTATTGTTTCCTTTAGGAGACAACTGCTAAAACACGTCCAAAAATGTCGGGAGAGGTATCAAACAACGCGTTATGACTTCGATATCAACAATCCGAAAGCGGATTTTAAATTTTTGGTAATTCTATACGACAGCACGTAACTGCTAATATACGTCCAAAAATCTCGGGAAAGGTATTAAACGACGCGTTTTGATCTCTGTATCAATAATCCGAAAGCGGAAATTAAATAATTTGTTTCAGTGAAAAGTTATTCGGGACAACCCCAAAAAGGAACCAAGTCCGATCCCAAATAGGGGGCTTGCTCCAAGGTATTTATGTGCATAACATCTTTCTGCGGTGGCGGCCTTTGGCCGCGCTTCAAAAAAAATAACCCTTAGCCGGTCCAACACCGGCTTCGCGGTCCACAGTATTTCTGCGCAAAACACATTTCTGCACTTTTCGGTACACCCTAATCTGTGATTACAACTACCACATGAAAATTTTCAACTTTAATTGCAAATATCTCTGAACAGACATAAAATATCGAATTTCCGCTTTCGGATTATTGATACGGAGGTTAAAACGCGTCTTTTGATACCTTTACCGACAACTTTGGACTTGTTTTAGCAGTTGTCTCCTAAAGGAAACAATTACAATATATATACACATAATAACACTACTTACTGATTATAGCACAATTCTGAACTTAGTGCTGGTTGTATAGGCGGTGCGCAATTAGATGTTGCAACTCTCATCAACGGATGGGGAACTGCTTTTGGCATTAATCTCGGCTGTTTGCCACTGTAAATAATACCTCGCGCAAAAAATGGTCTGCGCAAATATGATCTTTTGATCTTAAAAGCACCCCGCAGTTATTTTGCCATAACAGACGTCTCTTCTCATCAAGGGGCACCTTGTAGAAGGTCCCAATTCCCCGCACAAATTGTTTTAAACAAGTCGCACATTTGACCATGATGAAAACTTTTTATTGTTTGTAGATGATTATATTTTACAAAATTACACTTGTTTCTTCACCACAACTTACTTAATTTTAATTAAACGCAATATTTTTACCAAAAACACTTGCCAATCAGAATGCAGAAGACAAATGTAAATAAACAACGTCAATTCGAATTCGCCTTGAATTTGGCTGAGTTTGACATTACCCATTCGACTGAAAATAAAAAAAGTTCAATACATAGGGCCGGTTTCACCAACGCGACTAAGACTAAAACTAAGTCGTGACTTAAGTTAGCACAGATTCGAGACTAACTTAATTTTGGGTTTCACCAACTGAGCGACTTAAATAATTTTGAGCACAACAACCCGATCAGCTGTTTTATGCATAGTACTATTTTTTCATACCAGACAACTCTGCGCATCCAATACCCCAGTGCGAAAAGGGCATGTATGGCCATACAAGAAGGAATGTATTGATCTTAACCCCATTTCTCTTTAGTTGGAAGGTACTAAAATTAGCGCTTAATTGAAAACGATAGTTTCGTAATGGTTGCATGCTAGAAAACAAGCGATCACATGCATCTACGCTTACCCTGTTAAAGTCAAGCATGGTGAAGTTTCCGACTGGGGCGTTGCACAAAACAAATTAGCAACATTACTGACATTTAGGTTTTGAACCACAGCAACACTGCTTAGTCGAGAATAAGTCAGCAGGCAAGTCGACTAAGTTGTGACTTAGCTAAGTTAGGTGGTGAAACTGAAAAAGTGAAAATCGCTACTTAACTAAGTTAAGTCGAGTTGGTAAAACCGGGCCATATTGTGACGAATTCGATGATTGCTTGATTATCAATCCTGGGTTCGATCACTATAAAGTCGAATAAACACACGCACAGATAATGTAAGTAATAGCTAGTTTTATTTACTAGTAACAAACGTTACAGTAGTTCACTATTGAACGCTTGAAAATAAACTGTACAGTCTGCCTTGCTTGGTCACTGCCTTATATAGTCCGACAGGGTGCTTGCCTACGCACCGATAACTTTCTTGGTTGTTCGCTTTTCGTGTTCTGGAAGGGTCGGTGTTATTTATTGGCATCTCCCCTTTGCATCGTATTCGCAAACACTCGCGCCATCTCTCTTCCTCTTCCTAGTTATACGCTTGCATGCATAAGCGTAGCCATCGTTATCTCTGTTGTGGTTTAACTAGTGGTGGGAGTGTTATTGAGTTAGGGATGGTACATGCTTGAGAATAATCGCCACAATATATGTTACTAACGCCACCTGTATAATTTCGCCATGGTTGCCAATAAGGCGGAATGCTTTTCGAACACGAAAAATGTGTTCGCCAATATCTGCGATAAGGCGAATAAAAAGTGCGAACCTTTTCGGGTGAAAATAAAACTCGCGATAAGGGTGTATATCTCAATTCCATACATTTACACTACAATTTAAATTTTTAAAGCGCTCTACTGAAAACCTCACGAAAATGACTTTGGTAGTTTGTCCTTATTGCCACAGAAATAATATTCGATTCGACGGATGCGTGAAAGATCAGCCAATTTCAAAATATTTTTCAAAAACGCAATAACTTAGAATTTTTTTGAGGAACACCCCATTTCAGAATTTTTTTCAATAACGCCCTATTTCAAAATTTGGTTTAAGAACGCCCTTTACAGCAAGTTCAAAAACGCACGATCAGAACGAAAACTCAATACCTTTTTAGTTGAGATATAGGTCGATTTGTAATCAAGTTTTCCGATAGGACGTTGTTGAAAAAAATTCTGATAGGGCGTTTTGGAATCAATTTCTGAAATATAGTGTTATTTAAATAAATTTTGATATAGGGCGTTTTTGAAAAATATTTTGAAATAGGGTGATCTTCCACTCAGCAGTCAAACTAGTACTTCACTAAAATATCAAACAAATAAAATTTATTTCATTGATTTTAATAATTTTCATTTTATGTATGCAGACGTTTTTACAAGGTATTTTTTTTATGCATAACATCACAACTCTTGGTATGTAAACCCAAATAATTTAGTCGAGTGGGGACGAAACGCAATATTAACTCATATGTTTCGTCTCACTTAATATATATTTTAATAACCTATAATTCAGTTATGTGTATATCTACACATACAATTGTAGTATCTAAGTAAATTTAGTCAAGTATTATAAATAAATTAAATTATTGCCAATATTACAAAAATGAGAAAATCATAAACTGCTAATTTAGTTTACTGATCTACTTTGCCAATGTTATCTTCAGCTCTATTGCCCGGTAGAGGTACCAATGCAGCAAACTTCCAACGCATGTAAGCGACTCACATACGATCCCAAACATTATCAACTGAGTCCATTGCAGGACGTACATCCAGAATAGCGAATTTATAATCCTTGTCTACAACACCGCCATCATAATAGTCAATCACGTATCGTACATCTTTGCCACAACGGTCGACAATCCAATCGTGACGGTCAAATGGTAGTTCATAGCTGTCAAAGAAATTTATAAATATTAATGCTTTAAAAAATTATTTGTATGTATTTAAATACTCCATCCATCTGCGTATACGAGCGCGTGGACTGTAATCCGTAGCCTTTCCGCCGAAACTCTTTAAACGTGGATTACCACATTCCCATTCTTTTGGGCGTAATTGCACCCGGCAATTAGTTTCCCACAACAAACGCTTTTGGTCGTCAGCAGGCACCTGGAAGAAGGGTCCAGTTCCCCGTAATATTTTTTTTAAACAAACCGCGCACTTTCCCATTCCTAAACACTTTTTATTATTTATATTGATAACTAATTTCAAAAAACGCACTTATGGTCCCCCAAAATTTATTTTAATTCGTTTTTACAATAATTTGCGAAACACACGTGCCAATAAGAATGTAAACACATAAACTTAAACAAACCCAATTCGCTTCGAGTTTGACATAAGACCCATAAGTAAAAATAAAAAAAGTTTGATACATATATCGCCATGCGTCCACCTGTATAAATTCGCCTTTTCTCGGTTGTGTTTAACTATTGGTGGGAGTGTTATTGAATTAGGGATGGTACATGTTTGAGAATAGTCGCCACACCATGACGAAATTATACAGGTGTTGTTAGTAGCATATATGTAAATTTCCCATGTATTTTGTTTTTGTAAATCGAATGCGAGCTGTCAAAATCCAAATTCGCCTTATGGACTCGCCTTGGGCGCCATTGCTAACCCTCGAATTCGCCTATTAGCGAAGTGTCAAAGTAATTCGTAAATAAAATGTAAACAATGTACACTGTATTTGTGTTATAAAACATAATATGTTGGGAGTATCCAAAGATGAGTATCTGGTTGCTATTGATCCAAGTGACTATGTAAAAAAACGTGATGAAAAATTTAAGGCACAAAGCGTTATGGAAGCAGCCATAGGCAATGTTGAGATAAAACATAAACTAAAACCGATGCTGTATAGTAGTCCACTGCTTGATATAGGTATGCACTTAAGTGTGGGATTTATTTGATATTGAATAAATTGACTTCTAATTTTCAATTTTTTTAATGTAATCTCAGTTTGGGATGAACCCTACGTGTTTGGGCGCGTTGCTGAAGCAATTGAGGTGCGTTGTATTGAGGGTAGCAGCATAAATAAGGACACGCTTGTACAAAGTATACCGGAGCTAAGTAAAGCACGGTTGCTCGTACGTTCTGGGCAAAGGTATTATATTTGCTGCGGCTACATCAGAACTATGGTGCATACGAATGGTGGATGTACCAACACAACGTCAAATTTTGCTGCAACAAAAGAAATTTCAACTGGCAATTGGTTTGACGGTATGGGAAATCAAACATGCATATCTAAACTCGCAAAGGCAAGGTTTATTAATTAAACACTTTTAGGATATATCCGAAGAGCCAGAGGACATCAAAGCATCTACAATACGTGAAATACACATGCGTTTCGCGCGTGAATTGTTTGCTAATAAACAGTTTGCCGATTCGATGAAGGAATTTGAAAAGGCTGCCGCCGATCCATATGACGTTATAAGAGTTTTTCCGAATTTACTGCAAGATCAGGCGCCCAAATCGAATGAGGCAGCTGTATCAGCACCACCAACACCGTGCAGGTATTGGGTGATGTAGAAAAGGCTGCTGAGTATTGCGCATATTGGGCATAATTATAACGCAAATTTGTGTAATAATTTTCAGAGCAGAGTCAACGCTCGGATACGGCTGTAAGGCCTCTACTAAACCTCAAGGTTTTTTTTGCATAGACCGTGAAATAAGTTTAAGATATTGAGCCCTAACCGCAATTTTGTTGTAACCAAAAAAGGTATGACAGGTATTATTAATTCTGTTTGTTTTAAACTATCTCACAAAATATCACAACCGCAATAAGTTCTCTTACAAAGATAAGCCAAAAGCAATTATGAAGTGACATTTTGCATGCAATTTTTTTAAAAATGTAATCTTAAAAACCTGTAAAATGTTATTTTGTTGGTTGCACTAAAATTGCTGTTATTGCTCGATATGCAGAAAAGATTTTTTGACAAATTTTTATTAAGTTATGTATTTAAAGGTACAAAGGGTGTAATGTAAATAGGACAGAAAGTTGTATGTGAAAATTTTATTTATATTTTTTAGTTTTTGAATGATTTGTTTGTATATACGTCTATTGAAAAAAATACATTACTTTACATATTAAATACCGGTTTCATCAAATTGGCTTGGTTTGTGTATGCTAATATTTTTTTTCAATTTGGCTTAGTTTCTTCTTTATTTAGCTTTTTAAAATAAAAAGATTCTTCCGGTACAATTTACTTATTACATAGTAATTTACTTATTAGTAATTGTTGTGAGCTAAAATACTGCTCTAACGTAATATATTAGCAGTCTTTTAAATACAATAATGACTCTTTCATTTTTGAGATTACTTGGTAATTCATTGAACAGTTTTAGGCCTTTGTACATTAAAATATTTTAAGCCTTATTACACTTATAAAAGTTAAATCCAAAATCATGTTTGTTCCTTAATCTGTAAGGTTGCACATCACCAACATACAGATTATACTTCATTTCAAATTCAAAAAGTATAACATTGATAATAGTCCTTTGGTTTATATTAAGCCATCGAGGGTATGAGGTTGGTGCCCATCTATTTCACTTGTAATTTATTAATCTTGCTTTCGTTTCTGGTGAACGCTTATACAAAAGCGTAACAGCCTTTCCGATTCCATGTTGTTTCAAGTAACTTCTATCAATAGTAGGAAACTGTAGAAAATATTTTTTTATTACCTGTATTTAGCAATATCAAAGTGTAAAATCTTGGACTTACATATGCAAGCAATTTAAAATTGCTCCGCGTATCTGCAAACAGGGCAAACTTCTGTTTGGTAATGGAGCCAACCAATCTGTAAGCACATTTAAAATGTTATGCCCCAAAAAGTGAAACTGCAAGTCTTGTCTAAGTAGCGAAATTGACGGTCTTCATCGGCAGCGTTCCTCATACCAACAATAAACTGATCGATTAATTCGTATGGAAATAAGCGGTCAACATGAAACGGATTTTATATACAGTTACTACCTGTAGATTAAAATGTTAATTTTACCTATGGTTGTTTTGAGCGACTTCCACCATAATGTGCGATTTGATTGCCCATTATCGCTGACAATAGCTACCACTTGAAAGTTTATATCTTTCAAAGCTATAATAATGAAGTACAAAATGTCTTTGGTCATAGCAGTGTCGAAGGCATAAAAAATGGGCTGCTTCCACGACTTTAGTAATCCGCGGACCATCGCCACTTGCACCATTTTTACTGGTTTTCGTGCTTGCTCTCCAAGCTCATCAAATTCAAACGCTTCGGCGACTTTCATTTCGTCGAATGAGAGAACACATTATTTGACTTCATCACTCACTTCAGACATGTTACTCAACGCTTGAAATGATGGAGCCAGGAGACCCTCACTTATGTCCGTTTTGCGAGACCAGCGCTGTAAGGTTGACACGCTACGAAGTGGGAAGCCGTTGTCATAAAGATGGTGGTACGCTCTCGGCCCTGCCGCGTTCAGACAAATCGCACTCGAAATGTCTTGCCAATTCCAATGTATATTTTTATCTAAGTAAATGTGAAGGGATTCCGTCACATACTTAAATAATAAGAACTAATAATCATACCTGGCGCAACCACCTTTCGCATTTGACCTTCCGTGAATATATTTCGGAAATTGCCAAGTACTCCATTTGATTCATCGAACTTACGACTCAAATCCTCATTTTCCGCCTTTAGCCTTTTTACTTCTGATCTTAAATTTAATATTTCGGGACTTATAAGAGCCTCGAAAACTAAACAGCTGCAAGGAAGTTTTAAAATAGGTATATCAAAATATTAAAATTCATCGCACAGTTTCGTTTTACAATCACTTACCTTGTTTGGGTTGCAGAATCTTCAATAAGCACACCAGAAGTTTGAGTTTGGGAATCTACATTTTCCACAATCAATGAACTACCTATGTTGTTGTTGGTGCTGTAGCTATCTATATTGGTACTGATGTTGTAGCTATCTACGTCCATCGGAGCTACCTCTGTTACACATAAATCTGGCGAATCCTGAGCAGACCTAGATTACACACAAAATAAATATATATGGTAATTGTTTCCTTTAGGAGACAACTGCTAAAACACGTCCAAAAATGTCGGGAAAGGTATCAAACGACGCGTTTTGATATCTGTATCAATAATCCGAAAGTGGAAATTAAATAATTTGTTTCAGTGAAAAGTTATTCGTGAAAACCCCAAAAAGTGCCCAAGTCCGATTCCAAATAGGGGGCTTGCTCCACGGTATTTATGTACATAACACCTTTCTGCGTTGGCGGCCTTTGGCCGCGCTTCAAAAAAATAACCCTTAGCCGGTCCAACACCGGCTTCCGCGGTCCACAGTATTTCTGCGCAAAACACACTTTTTGCATTTTTCGGTACACCCTAATTTGTGATTACAACCACCACATGAAAATGACAGAAAATTTTCAACTTTGATGGCAAATATCTCTTCACTGAAACAAAAACTCGAAAATCCGCTTCCGGATTATTGTTACCGAGGTCAAAACGCGTCTTTTGATACCTTTCCCGACAACTTTGGACTTGTTTTAGCAGTTGTCTCCTAAAGGAAACAATTACCATATATATACACATAATAACACTACTTACTGATTATAGCACAATTCTGAACTTAGTGCTGGTTGTATAGGCGGTGCGCAATTAGATGTTGCAACTCTCATCAACGGATGGGGAACTGCCTTTGGCATCAATCTCGGCTGTTTGTCACTGTAAATAATATCTTCGCGCAAAAAATGGTCTGCGCAAATATAATCTTTTGATCTTAAAAGCACCCCGCAGTTATTTTGCCACAACAGACGTCTCTTCTCATCAAGAGGCACCTTGTAGAAGGTCCCAATTCCCCGCACAAATTGTTTTAAACAAATCGCACAGTTGACCATGATGAAACCTTTTTATTGTTTGTAGATGATAATATTTCACAAAATTACACTTGTTTCTTCACCACAACTTATTTAATTTTAATTAAACGCAATATTTTCACCAAAAACACTTTCCAATCAGAATGCAGAATACAAATGTAAATAAACAACGTCAATTCGAATTCGCCATGAATTTGGCTGAGTTTGACATTACCCATTCGACTGAAAATAAAAAAAGTTCAATACATATATGTTACTAACGCCACCTGTATAATTTCGCCATGGGTGGAGGGCAGTGTGGCGACATGGGTGGAGGGCAGTGTGGCGACATGGCGAAATTATACAGGTGGCGTTAGTAAAATATATGTATTGAACTTTTTTTATTTTCAGTCGAATGGGTAATGTCAAACTCAGCCAAATTCAAGGCGAATTCGAATTGACGTTGTTTATTTACATTTGTATTCTGCATTCTGATTGGCAAGTGTTTTTGGTAAAAATATTGCGTTTAATTAAAATTAAATAAGTTGTGGTGAAGAAACAAGTGTAATTTTGTGAAATATTATCATCTACAAACAATAAAAAGGTTTCATCATGGTCAACTGTGCGATTTGTTTAAAACAATTTGTGCGGGGAATTGGGACCTTCTACAAGGTGCCTCTTGATGAGAAGAGACGTCTGTTGTGGCAAAATAACTGCGGGGTGCTTTTAAGATGAAAAGATCATATTTGCGCAGACCATTTTTTGCGCGAAAATATCATTTGCAGTGGAAAACAGCCGAGATTGATGCCAAAAGCAGTTCCCCATCCGTTGATGAGAGTTGCAACATCTAATTGCGCACCGCCTATACAACCAGCACTAAGTTCAGAATTGTGCTATAATCAGTAAGTAGTGTTATTATGTGTATATATATGGTAATTGTTTCCTTTAGGAGACAACTGCTAAAACAAGTCCAAAGTTGTCGGGAAAGGTATCAAAAGACGCGTTTTGACCTCGGTAACAATAATCCGGAAGCGGATTTTCGAGTTTTTGTTTCAGTGAAGAGATATTTGCCATCAAAGTGGAAAATTTTGTGTCATTTTCATGTGGTGGTTGTAATCACAAATTAGGGTGTACCGAAAAAGGCAAAAAGTGCGTTTTACGCAGAAATACTGTGGACCGCGAAGCCGGTGTTGGACCGGCTAAGGGTTATTTTTTTGAAGCGCGGCCAAAGGTAGCCAACGCAGAAAGGTGTTATGCACATAAATACCTTGGAGGAACTTGTGTCCTTTTTGGGGTTTTCACGAATAACTTTTCACTGAAACAAATTATTTAATTTCCGCTTTCGGATTATTGATACAGAGATCAAAACGCGTTGTTTGATACCTCTCCCGACATTTTTGGACGTGTTTTAGCAGTTGTCTCCTAAAGGAAACAATACCACTCATCAACATCTGTAAGATTTGGGTGTAATTAAAGTGAATTTATGATAATTTTTTTTAAATCTGTTTATATCTTACAGTAATAACCTGAAAGAGTATGGCTCGGTGATACCTCGTATACGCGTGGGCGTTTTTATATATCAGCACCATGTAACAGTCGCAAATATCACGAAACAAAATCTTCGTCAGTACGTGGTACTCGTACATAGTCCCTCGATTTATCCTGCATATATATAGTCCATTATGTACCATTTTATATACTTTTTTATTCAATTTTTATATACCTTAATATAAACCAAAGGACTATTATCAATGTTATACTTTTTGAATTTGAAATGAAGTATAATCTGTATGTTGGTGATGTGCAACCTTACAGATTAAGGAACAAAAATTATTTTGGATTTAACTTTTATAAGTGTAATAAGGCTCAAAATATTTTAATCTACAAAGGCCTAAAACTGTTCAATGAATTACTAAGTAATCTCAAAAATGAAAGAGTCATTATTGTATTTAAAAGACTGCTAATATATTACGTTAGAGCAGTATTTTAGCTCACAACAATTACTAATAAGTAAATTACTATGTAATAAGTAAATTGTACCTGAAGAATCTTTTTATTTTAAAAAGCTAAATAAAGAAGAAAGTAAGCCAAATTGAAAAAAAATATTACCATACACAAACCAAGCCAATTTAACGAAACCGGTATTTAATATGTAAAGTAATGTATTTTTTTCAAATCATTCAAAAACTAAAAAATATAAATAAAGTTTTCACATACAACCTTATGTCCTATTTACATTACATCCTTTGTACCTTAATTAAAAAACTTAATAAAAATTTGGTAAAAAATCTTTTCTGCATATCGAGCACTAACAGCAATTTTAGTGTAACCAACAAAATAACATTTTACAGGTTTTTAAGATTACATTTTTAAAAAAATTGCATGCAAATTGCACGCAAGAGAACTTATTACGGTTGTGATATTTTGTGAGATAGTTTAAAACAAACAGAATTAATAATACCTGTCAAAAACCGTATTTTCATACCTTTTTTGGTCACAACAAAATTGCGGTTAGGGCTCAATATCTTAAACTTATTTCACGGTCTATGCAAAAAAACCTTGAGGTTTAGTAGAGAGGCCTTACAGCCGTATCCGAGCGTTGTCTCTGCTCTGAAAATTATTACGCAAATTTGCGTTATAATTATGCCCAATATGCGCAATACTCAGCAGCCTTTTCTACATCACCCAATACCTGCACGGTGTTGGTGGTGCTGGTACAGCTGCCTCATTCGATTTGGGCGCCTGATCTTGCAGTAAATTCGGAAAAACTCTTATAACGTCATATGGATCGGCGGCAGCCTTTTCAAATTCCTTCATCGAATCGGCAAACTGTTTATTAACAAACAATTCACGCGCGAAACGCATGTGTATTTCACGTATTGTAGATGCTTTGATGTCCTCTGGCTCTTCGGATATATCCTAAAAGTGTTTAATTATTAAACCTTGCCTTTGCGAGTTTAGATATGCAGGTTTGATTTCCCATACCGTCAAACGAATTGACAGTTGAAATTTCTTTTGTTGCAGCAAAATTTGACGTTGTGTTGGTACATCCACCATTCGTATGCACCATAGTTCTGATGTAGCCGCAGCAAATATAATACCTTTGCCAGAACGTACGAGCAACCGTGCTTTACTTAGCTCCGGTATACTTTGTACAAGCGTGTCCTTATTTATGCTGCTACCCTCAATACAACGCACCTCAACTGCGTCCGCAACGCGCCCAAACACGTAGGGTTCATCCCAAACTGAGATTACATTAAAAAAATTGAAAATTAGAAGTGAATTTATTCAATATCAAATAAATCCCACACTTAAGTGCATACCTATATCAAGCAGTGGACTACTATACAGCATCGGTTTTAGTTTATGTTTTAACGCTTTGTGCCTTAAATTTTTCATCACGTTTTTTTACATAGTCATTTGGATCAATAGCAACCAGATACTCATCTTTGGATACTCCCAACATATTATGTTTTATAACACAAATACAGTGTACATTGTTTACATTTTATTTACGAATTACTTTGACACTTCGCTAATAGGCGAATTCGAGGGTTAGCAATGGCGCCCAAGGCGAGTCCATAAGGCGAATTTGGATTTTGACAGCTCGCATTCGATTTACAAAAACAAAATACATGGGAAATTTACATATATGCTACTAACGCCACCTGTATAATTTCGCCATGCCCTCCACCTAAGTCTGATCGTTCCGATCAGACACCTTGCCCGAACCAAACGCTGCTAGACACTCAATAGTTGGCACCGCTTTATTGAACCTTATTTCCTCCAGGGATTGAAACTCCGACATCAATCCTCTCCTGCAGAGATTCCCACAATGCATTGGAGTGTCACATATTCCAACCATTTTGTCCGTTCTTAATCCCGAATGGATTTGTGCCTTCACTTTCGTTCCCAGTGGCACCCGGCAAATATTCCTGCAACTCGTTTCTTCAGGATTCCGTTCCGTTCTTTCATGCCCAGTGCACCGTTTCACCTTATCCACTAAGTTGCGTTGCTTCCTCGGAACATGACCACCAGATGTTCGTCTTTTATCCTCAGCACGTTTTGCACACTTAGTACTCCATCTCCTCACAGTTTCTCTGTAACCGATCCAGCGGTTTATTTATTCCCATGTGGCTTCCATCTGGGCAAATATGCGACGCTTTGATGACATCTGGAATTCTTGTCTGGGGAACAACAATAAGTGCTCGATGATTTTGGCCATCTTCACTTTCCCATATCCGATACAACCAACCAGATATTAGCTTCAAACTACTGCATTGTGCCCAGTATGTTTTTGCAATGTAACTCTCTGCTACCATTTCTTCTCTTCCTGGCCATTTGTTTTCCTTCAGTCCTTTCAAGACACGTGCCAAATCTGGATCTTCCTCCTGGCCTTGCCGAATCTTCTTCAGGAGGTACCTGTCCGTGAAAGCCTTTGGTCGATGAGCTACCTCTGCTTTACGAGGCTCCGGTTGCTTCATCTTCAAGATCACTCCCTTGGTGGTATAGCCACTATTGTGTAAAAGGACCAGAGGAACTTCTTGGCCGTTGTATGTCATAACCCTGTTCCTAACGTTGATGTGAATGTCTCTCTCAGCCAAGAAGTTGTGATACGTAGCCACATTCCCAATCAAAACCTTACATGTCACCTCTCCCAGGACTTGCTTGCTTTCACCAATTACTGTCCACAACTTAGCTTTCTGCAATCGTCTCACCTTCCCGCTGACCAAGTCACTCCGGATGATGGAATGTGATGCACCAGTATCCACAGTCAGCAAGCGCTCTTTCCCGTCCACGTAGCCCTCAACAGTAACATTACTCGCTTTCCGTCCAAACTGTGACACAAAGATTGTGGGACATTCATCTTGCTCATCTTCTCCAGATTTGCTTTTGTGTCCACTTAAATTGCGAGAATTACTAGAGCAGGAGCCGCAATAGAGAGCTATGTGACCAGATTTTCCACACTTAAAGCATTTAATGGCCCCATTACTTTTTTTCTGTACTCCGTTCAACGCTTCCAAAATTTTGTCTACCCAAGCCGGAGTGTCCACTTCTACGCGATGAGCCGTCTCAGCGAATGATCTCTTGGGATTTGCATATGTGGCTCGCTTCGTCTCCACGTCACGTATTCCATTTATAAAGCTTTGGATTTTTACCCTTTCTGTGTATTCTGCGGGTGCGTCTGCATTTGCTAGATGGGCCAACCTCTCGATATCCGATGCAAATTCCTGCAATGTCTCATTAGCCTTCTGAAAGCGATTCTGTAGCTCTATTTGATATATCTGTTCAATGCTTCATAATTATTGCGTTCACCGTCGGGAATCGTCTGTAAGATTTCGACTGCAGGACCCTTCAATGCCACAAACAGTGCAACAACTTTGTCTTCAGTGCCCCAATTATTCACCGCTGCCGTCTTCTGCCGTGGGAGTATCCGCTGAAGCAGATAGACGGTTCAGTTGCAACTCCTGGATAAGGCCCCTTAACGCATCTACTTCGGCCTCTATTTTATCTTGAAACTGTGCAATTTTTGCATCTTGCACTTCTAGTTTCGATGACACCTTTGCTTCCTGTTCTTCCAACTGCGATGAGATATATGCCTTCTGTTCTTCAATTTGAGATCTCATGTACGCCTTCGTTTCATCTAGTTTAGCTGAAATCTGAGATGTCATATATGTCTTCTGTTCCTCGAGCTGAGATGCCATTCGAGATGTAATACGTGTATCCCGTTCTTCAAGCTGAGATGCCATTCGAGATGTAATACGCGTCTCTTGTTCTTCCATTTTAGTCGACGTCTGAGTTAATACAGCCAATATCATGTTTGTGTCCACGTTTGCTCCTGGATTCGGAGGCTCCTTTTCCTCTTCCATTTTTGTCGGTGCCTCCTCCACAAGATCAAAAATATGATCATCAACGTTGATTCCTTCTGCTTCCATAGCCTCTCGCAATCGTGACTGTAACTCTGATTTATTGCCTGTAGTGTTTAGTCCGCGTTGTTCCAACTCATTTTTGAGTTGCTTGTAAACTCCTTTATATGTGAACAGACTCTAATTGTAATCCATAAGATTGTTTATCGATTGTAAGTTATTTGTTATCGATTACTATATAAGCATGTACACACACCATTAACTTTACTTTTTAAAATAAATCGTTTGCTAACGCATGAGTTTAACTCGTGTATTTATTAAACAGAAAAAAACCAAGCCATCCGGCCTTTTTAGCTTCAGGTGTGGGGTTAATCCCAAAACGCGTTATTTAAAGTACAATATTAATAAAAAAATAATGGTCAATACAAAGCAGGACTATGAAAAAATGCTGCTAGAAGCTGGGGTGGGTTTTCCGCCAACTGCTACGCTGTTGCAACTAAAGAAAATGGTTGCCAAAGTCGTGGGAGACAATAATATGGATGCTAATTCTGCTGACTGTGGTGATGCTGCCGATATTTTGGATACAAATGTGTCAAATGCTGTACCTGAAGATGCCGCTAATGCCGTAACAAATGCTGATTCTGCCGCTGCCAATGCCGAAACTGTAGTTGCCGTAAATTCTGCCGAAAATGTTCATAATGATGCCTATAACAACTATAATGACGAAGCCTACAATGCTGCTGAAGCTGATTTGGAACGCGAATTGCGTATTTTGACCAAGCAACGCCAAGTTCTTGAGTTGAAGCGCCAAATAAATGAACTAAGCTTAACTACTCAGCCACAGCGCTCAGGCCAGTATGTCGACATTGAGCATGCACTGCCTAAATTTAGTGGCGATGACGCTAGTCAACCAGTTCGCAATTTTTTAAGAAATTTTGAAGATGTAATGGATGCAGTGAACGCTGATGGCCGCTTACGATTTTTGAGTCTACGACGTTCTTTAGAAGGGACTGCAAAAGTTTTCCTTCAAACAACCACAAGCTTGAGATATGATGATCTAGTACGTGCTTTGCTATCTGAGTTTGACATCGGTGTAAGTCGCCATGATGTTTATAGGATGCTTACGCAACGCCATTGGAATCAAAAAGAGGAAACTCTTCATTGTTATATTTTGCACATGCAAGCTGTGTCCCGACGAGCTGATATTAGCGAGGAAGAGGTAATTAGTTTCATACTGGATGGGCTCCAGAAGAGAGTGGCCAACATACAATTGCTGATGAGCGCACGTTCCATCAGTGAGCTGAAAACCCTTGTTAATCGATACGAACGAAAATACTTATTGCCTGTTGCTGTTACGAAATCGTCCCCTGCTGCCGTACCTGCAGGAAAAGGTGTTGGAAAAACTAAATCTACTTCGGAAGCTGCAGAGCAAACAGGTTCTTGGTGCTACAATTGTTCATCATTTGGTCATTTGAAATTGAATTGCCCATATCCAAATCGTCCCGATGGGTCGTGTTTCCGCTGTTGGAAAATGGGCCACGATCATCGGTCTTGCCCGAATCCCAGGAAGATATTAACAAAACCCAGTAAAGAAATTAAGCAAGTTGCAGGAGTTTCGGCTGAGGATGACGAATTCAGTGGAGCCTTGGGTGCATTTAATTTAGTGAGTATTAATTTTAAAACTAAAAGTGGTGACGTTACTAAAGATTTTGTTTGTCTTTTTGACACCGGTAGTCCGACTAATTTTATCAGATGTTCTTGCGTTCCTGAAGATCTAATTGACAGACTAGAATCGTCTTACATCTCACGATATGCTGGTGTTGGAGGGAAAAAGTTACGTATTATAAATGAATTTGAATGCCATGTAAAATTTGATTATAAGTTTAAGAAAGTAAAATTTCATGTCATATCCGACGACTGTATGGTCATACCAGTTATTTTAGGACGCAGTTTTTTGTATTCGATTGGTATATTTTTAAGAAAAATGAAGTTACGTTATAGGAAAGGCACTTTGTTGTCAATGAATAAAAATAATTTGAGTTTGAATAATAAGGAAGTTATGCTTTCACTTCATAAATTTGGAATTAGTCATAATACTGAAAACACGCTAGAACGATTTGGCACAAAGGTAAATTCATTGTCAGACTGTAGTGACTTTCTCTCCACCCGAAATATTTAATATTGATATTCCGAACACATCTAAAGAACTAGATATTAATTGTAAACTAAGCTATAAAGAACAAAAGGAATTGAAAAAGATTGTTGATGAAAATTATTTTAATGCTGATCGCTCGATAGCAGAACCTTTAGAGTATGAGATGAAGATTCACTTAACCACTGACGTACCCTTTCACTCTTCTCCGCGCCGTCTCTCGTATGCAGAACGGAATAAAGTACAAGTAATTATAGATGAACTGCAAGCAAATGGGATAATACAACCTAGTAATTCCCCATATGCTTCGCCGATTGTACTAGTGAAGAAGAAGAATGGCGATACACGTATGTGCGTTGATTATCGTACATTAAATAAAATAACAATCAGAGATAGTTATCCCTTGCCACTGATTGAAGATTGTATAGAGTATTTGGAGGGTAAACAGTTCTTTTCCATACTTGACCTCAAGAGTGGTTTTCACCAAGTTCGTATGTCTGCTGAATCTATTCCGTATACAGCCTTTGTAACCCCTTCCGGTCAATATGAATATCTTAAGATGCCCTTTGGACTAAAGAATGCCCCTGCCGTATTTCAAAGATTTGTTAATAATATATTCCGTGACTTAGTGGACGTGCGTAAGGTAATCATTTACATGGACGACATTTTGATTGCTACATCGACTATGGAAGAACATATATGCTTATTAAAAGATGTACTAGGGAGGGTCTCCATGCAAAAATTGCAGTTAAACCTATCCAAATGTAAATTTTGTCACTCCGAAGTTGAGTACTTAGGTTATTTGGTTTCTTCCGCCGGAATATCTCTCAGTGAATCTCACATTACTAGTATTAAAAATTATCCAGTGCCTAGGAACCCCAAGGAACTGCACTCATGCATCGGACTGTTCTCTTATTTTAGACGATTCGTTCCGTCTTTCTCCAAAATCGCGAAACCACTTCAAGACTTGTTGAAGAAAAATGCCAGTTATGATTTTGATGATAGGTGTATGGACGCTTTTAACCAGTTAAAGTCCAGGCTCACGAGTAGGCCTGTTTTAGTAATATATAATCCAAATAGAGAAACGGAGCTTCATTGCGATGCTAGCTCGCACGGGTTTGGAGCTGTTCTGCTTCAATGCCAGGAAGATGGTAAGCTTCATGCCGTATCTTACTTTTCGAAAACGGCCTCTGCCGCAGAAACTCGATACCATAGCTTCGAACTTGAAACTTTGGCTATAATTTATGCTTTGCGGCGGTTTCGGGTTTATTTAGAGGGGATTCCTTTTAAGATTGTTACTGATTGTAACTCTTTAATGATGACTTTAGAGCGCAAGCAAGTAAATGCCAGAATTGCTCGTTGGTCGTTGGAACTTGAAAATTATAATTATACCATCCAACATCGCAAGGGATCATCTATGGGTCACGTTGATGCCCTTAGTCGATGTCATCTTGCCGCAATTGACGTTGATGGAGTAGAATTTATGATTCAAATTGCACAAGAGCGGGATGATAGCATAAAATCTATACGATCTCGTATTGAAGTAACCGAAGTTGAGGGTTTTGATTTGAATGACGGTCTACTATATAAAATTGGTGCGAATTCCGAAAGGCTCTTGTATGTCCCAAGTGAAATGGAAGATAATGTTATTAGATTGATGCATGCAAAGGTGGGTCATCAGACTTTAGACCAAACTTACCAGAAAATTAAGACGTATTATTGGTTCCCTAATCTGAAACAAAAGGTAGAAAAATTTATTCGAAATTGTTTGAAATGCATAATGTATGCAGTGCCTATCCGCGCAAAGGAAAGAAAGTTATACAGCATTCCAAAGAATCCTATACCATTCCACACGATTCACATAGACCATTTTGGTCCTTTGCCGTCGCTTAAGTCTAAGAGGAAGCACATATTAGTTGTTGTTGATGCTTTTACGAAATTCGTAAAACTATATCCTACAAACTCTACCAGTAGTCGTGAAGTAATATGTGCTCTTGAGAAGTATTTTTCTTATTACAGCCGTCCTGCCCGCATTATTAGTGATCGTGGTACTTGCTTTAGTTCTATGGAGTTTCAAAACTTCACCTTAAAGAAAAATATCAGTCATGTGAAGGTGGCGACCGCTTCACCACAAGCAAATGGACAGGTGGAGCGTGTCAACCGAACTTTGAAGGCAATGCTAGGGAAGCTCACAAATCCTATTGATCACTCCGATTGGTGTAGTAAATTAACGGAAGTAGAGTATGCCATTAATAATTCCGTGCATGGAACAACTGGTAAAACGCCAAGTCAACTCCTTTTTGGGATTGAGCAGAACGGTACAATTATTGACGAATTTACCGAGTATTTTGCCGCTAAAAATGAAGGCGAACGTAACCTAGAAAATTTGCGAGATGAAGCAGAACAAGACATAGGGAAAAGACAGGCCTACGATTTGACGTATTTTCTCAAATATAGTACCGATGCAAAGAAATATGTAGTTGGAGATTTTGTCGTTATACGAAATGTAGACACAACAGTTGGAACCAATAAGAAATTTGTGCCACCCTATAAGGGTCCATACGTTGTGCATAAAGTCTTAGGGCATGACAGATATGTAATCCGGGATATAGAAAATTGTCAACTTACTCAGTTACCCTATGATGGTGTAATAGAAGCAAATAGGATGAGGAAATGGCTTAGTAAACCCGTTGTAGAAACGTCACCGGAATAGCAGTAAAGTATTTCATAAGTCACAATTGTAAATAAAATGGATATTGATGTTGTAAATATAGTTAGTGTTAAGTTATAATCGTGGTCGATTAAATGTCAGATTGGCCGAGCTGTAAAATCCTTTATATGTGAACAGACTCTAATTGTAATCCATAAGATTGTTTATCGATTGTAAGTTATTTGTTATCGATTACTATATAAGCATGTACACACATCATTAACTTTACTTTTTAAAATAAATCGTTTGCTAACGCATGAGTTTTACTCGTGCATTTATTAATCAGAAAAAAACCAAGCCATCCGGCCTTTTTATGCTGAATCTTTAATTAATTTAGCTTCGCCATGTCCTTGTTATCCTTGAAATCACTGGTATTTATTCAACAATACCGCTTCTGACACCAATTGTGACGAATTCGATGATTCCTTTATTATCAATCCTGGGTTCGATCACTATAAAGTCAAATAAACACACGCACAGATATTGTAACTAATAGCTAGGTTTATTTACTAGTAATAAACGCAATACAAATTTAAGAGTTTGGTAACTTCGCAGTAGTTTACTGTTCAACGCTTCAAAATAAACTGATCAACCTGCCTTGCTTGGTCACCGCCTTATATAGTCCCACAGGGTGCTTGCCTACGCACCGAAAACTTTCTTGGTTGTTCGCTTTTCGTGTTCTGGAAGGGTCGGTGTTATTTATTGGCATTTCCTCTTTGCATCGTATTCGCAAACACTCGCGCCATCTCTCTTCCTCTTCCTGGTTACACGCTTGCATGCATAAGCGTAGCCATCGTTATCTCGGTTGTGTTTAACTAGTGGTGGGAGTGTTATTGAATTAGGGATGGTACATGTTTGAGAATAATCGCCACAATATATATTATTTTGAAGTTATAAAACTATATTTAATTTTATTTTTGATGTGCATATATATTTATCTTCCTTTATTTGTGCAACTACTTCACAACCTAAAACTGCTTGCTTACGGTTATTAAGTATATTTATAAGAAAACTAGAGCGCCCGGCAGACTTTGTTCTGCCCAGAAATGGATCTAAAAATATTGGCTATACCTATCCCTTCCCCCTAGACCCATTCCTATCCTTTCCCTATCGCAACACAACTTTCATATTTATTCACGTTTTAAACCTTACGTGGACTTTCACAAATAATTCAAGACCAACATTAGCCAAATATAGTGGTAATAGGTCGAAATTTGACAACGCGCCACTAAAATCTAAATATTTTATTTAAATAACATATTTCAAATAACTAACAATGAGCAGGGAAATTGTACGCTGGGCGTCAAAAGGCCTCTTTTATTTGTTCCGTACAGAAATAAACAACTATTGTGCATTTATTCATTACATATTGTGCATGAAACATGCAAAATATATAAAATTTATTTTATCAACTTAAAGTTGCTTAATAATTTTTTTTGGCAAAATGGCGTACGCTACCATAAATAACTTTAAAGTCTGTTATGGTTTAGCTTCAATTGATAGTAATTTATTATTTTGTTCAATTGGTTGGTTAGGTAACTTAACAGTTTGGATTCACTCTCCGGTTTGACATTAAATCGATAGCTACGGAAAAGCGGTATGATTTTGCTGAAGTGGCATCCCGTAATATTTCCATAGAGTGAAAAAGGAACCAATAACGGAACTTTTATTTTCCAGACAAACAAGTGGTTGGTGTGTTCTCGGTGTGGCCAGCGTTGTATTGTGGGTAACCCAGATTGCCCAGACATTTCGAATTCAGGGAAATGGGCAATTGACACCGGTGAAGGTGTTTCTTTTTCATACGTGAACTTCAAGTATTTAGTTAGGTGGAAAGAGCACGAGTACAAACGTATTTACGGAATATTATCGTTCACTAAAATTCAAAGCAATTTTTTTTTGTATTAATGCACAATTTAGTAAACAAAAACCAGCAAAGTGCAAAGTAGCGGGAACCAACAAAATGGAAGAGACACCTTCAAACAGCCAAATTGACCAGGGTAGGAGACACATGAAACCCTGTGCGATCGCTGACCTTGCCCCGGATGGCATCACGGTTTCGACCGATTAGCCTTCGGTAATAAAAATTTGGTCGACTACAAGTAAAAACTATCTATATTGCCAGAATAAAAGAAAGAAATTATTTGAATACGGAAAACTACAAAAAGAACAAACGAAAAAAAGATTAATTGTGAATATTATATGAAAATAATACGGCGGCCGCCGTGGTGTGAAGGTAGTGTTGCCGGCCTACCACACCGAAGGTCCATGGTTCGAGCCCTGGTACAGGTAACATCAAAAGTGATTTGAAAAAAGTTTTTCAAAACGGGGTCGCCCCTCGGCAGTGGTTTGGCAAACTCTCCGAGTGTATTTCTGCCATGACAGGCTTCTCAGCAAAAATTCGTCTCCTTTGTAGATGCCGTTCGGAGTCGGCAAAAAACTGTAGGTCCCACCAATTTGTAGGGAAAAATTCAAATCGGCACACCACAAATTGGAAGAGAAGCTTGGCGCAAAAATCTCTTAGGAGGTTTATGATGATATACCTGTTGTATATCGCGCCATACAGAGAGATATGAAAATAAGTGTAATAGCATTCAGAACAATGCACCTACGAAATTAAAATGGTTTCAAAAATTTAAGAATCCCAACCAAAAAAATATAAAAAATTTAAATTACATCCAACATGGACCAGTTGACAGCGCTCAAACCTACCCGTAATATGAAGTTCTTTTTATACTTTTTTTTTTCTTCTAATAAAAAATAATAATAATTAACTAAGGATTATTATCAAGTGGTCTTTAGCTCGTTAAACTTACAAAAATATGTAAAAATGGACAGACCATAAAACAAACAACAAAAATAAATTTACACTGGAGCACGCGGCTATGTACAATAACTATCTTCCAAAAATAGAAAGAAGAATGTACAAAAGCAAAGTCCAGCATACATGATTTACATATAGACAGAATGTCTAAAATATTGTGTATACCGTGGGCAGATAACAAACAACAATTAGAGGAAAACTTGAATTTGGCAGCTTGCAAAACAACACGCAGCATAGCCTATGGGTTAGGCGGCTGCGCTTGCAATCAGGGTGAATGGGTTCGATTCTCCACAAGATCCTCTGAAATAGCAAAAATTATACGAATTAGAGTGATGAGAAACCCTGGCTGTTTTCCAAATAGTACTATAACTATAGCCTGTTTATGTTTGTTGCTTTAAATTTTTCCTCTAATCAAAAATAATAATAATTAACCAATAATTATTATCAACTGGTTTTGAGCTCGTTAAACTTACAAAAAATTCGCAAATAACTTTTTTTTTTTATTTCAAAAAGGTTTTAACGAAAAATCTTATTACACAAGGGTGAAGAGTACTTATTGTTGGAAAAAAATAAAAATAGCTTAGTAAAAAAATTACTAACTTAAATTTTTTTTGTGCAAAAGGCTTTCAAAAAGTTTTTGCTTTTATATTTTTAGTATGTTTAAAGAAATAAATTTAAAAAAAATTAAAATATAGAATGAAGGACTAAGCTTAAATATGAAAGAAAAGGAAAGAAAAGAAAAGAAAAGGAAAGAAAAGAAGAAAAGATTTATAAAGTAAGAGGAAGGAAGGAGATTTATGAGTTTTGGTAAAGTTCGACCATAATAAAGAGGATTAAAAGTTTAATAAAAAGAAAAAAAATCAATAAATAAGGTAAAATTATATTGAAGTAGAATTATTTGATATCCGAAAAAAACAAAAACAAGGAAAAGCTAAAACAAGTAAAGGACAATGTTTAACATAAAATAGGAACTAAGTAACTTATACAAAGAAACATTTTAGAATAAGGGAAAATATTTTTAGCCTAGAGCATAAAATAAAAAAATAAAACAGGAGAAACAAAAATGTGAAATTTCATATATAATGACGAAGGTTAGGTGAATAAGCCTAATTAAAAAAAATTTTCCTTTTCGCAAGAACAAATAATATAAATTAAATTAATATACCCTAATAACCAAATATACAAAAAAAATTGGTAAGCAATCAAATAAATTTACCGTGAAACTAAATAACCTCATAATACGGCAGCTCAGCTAAATTATAATTAATAACTCTTAAGTTTCAGAACCTAAATACAAAAAAATTATTCAGATATAAATACAAATACATTATTTAAACATTCATGAAACGATCTCAAGGCCAAGAATAATAATTTTTCACTATTAACTATTATTGTTTTTATTTTTATTTATTATCTTTTCTCTGATGAAGAAGCTTAGCAGCTTCCGAAATGGATCTTTAAGAAAAGCTATGGCAGTTGTCTCTAAACAGTTTTCCTATTCTATTCAATCAAAAAAAAAAAAAAACTTAATAATTAAAAATGATTATTAAAAAAATAAAAACTATAATAATTTTCATAAAAATTCAAAAAGTGAAAAATTATTATTCTTGGCCTTGAGCTCGTTTCATGAATACTTGAAAATGTACAGGCCGTAAATCAACAAAAATTGTTGGTATAAAAAAGCAATAACAAAACCGAGAGCACGCGGTAAGGCAGTTCTGCTGATAAAACAGATCTGTCAAAAAATCCATCATGATCACACTACTAACTGTCAAATGGCGGAAGTGGTTCATGCATATGGTAAAGAAGAATAGAACTAGGAGTTTATATGACATCAAAACCAGCGTATTATTAGCTTAATGGTTGGCAATGCGTGCCAAAATTTCTCTGATGAAGAAGCTTAGCAGCTTCCGAAATGGATCTATTAGAAAAGCTATGGCAGTTGTCTCTTAACATTTTTCTTACTCTATTCAATAAAAAAACCCTTTAATAATTAATTAAAAATGTGTATTAAAAAAATAAAAACAATAATAATTTTCATAAAAGTTCAAAAGTGAAAAATTTTTATTCTTGGCCTTGAGCTCGTTTCATGAAATGTACAGGCCGTAAATCAACAAAAATTGTTGGCATAAAAAAGCAATTATTCCAATTAAGATAAAAAAATACTATATCAGTCTAACTTGAACAATGCTTTAGAAAAGAAAAAAAGGAAAAAAAAATTTTTTTTCTTCTGAACTCCTGCCTTGAGTTGCTTATTTTCCATTCCTTTTAGTATTTAAGATACGTTTTTAAGTAATGATTTATAAATAAATTTGTTATAAAATGGGAATGCTGACGTCCACTTTTACTTAGAACGCATATAGGATTTTTTGTTATAATTTTGAAAAATAGGTACGTCGATAGTCATGAACGAGGGTGGGCTAAGTACCGGGCGTCGCAAGAAAACCAGCGGCGCCCACTTGTATTGTTCGGACCTTTTTTGTATCATGTTATTTTCAGCTGTGGTAACCGGTGTTTTCCGGTTCGTTTTAAAATTTTCAGGTCCTTTTTTTTCTGTTGATTCAAATTTAGTTGTTTTTTTCCCCCTCGCGCGCTTTTTTCATCTTGACAGTTATGGTAACTGTAGAGGAATTTTCCCTTTGTACGGAAGTGCTCCGTACGGATAATTTCATTATAATAATTTTCAATGGATTTCATATATTTCAAACATTGTTACCATAACATTAATAAACATAAGACATTGCTAATTATACCTTTCATGAACATGAAACTTTGGTCCCATGTTTGTAAGTATGAGAAGAAAAAGAAATAGACCTACCAATAAGTATGCCGAAATGATCAGACCGATGAGCTGAGTCGATATAGCCATGCCCGTCTGTTTGAACGCAAACTAGTTCCTCAGTTTTTGAAATATCTCGATGAAATTTGTTATGGGCCGCCATTTTGTAATATATTAATCATATGTCGGAACCAACACGATCGGACCAATACAGCGCATAGCTCCCATATACATAACATATAGCTTCTATACAATCGATTGTTCCGATAAATGGCGTTTGGCCTATAACTATTGCAATTTAATAGCGAGGAACACAAAATTTGCCAGCTACAGTACTTATTACATATGTAATGTATGTAGTAAAAATCATTAAGACCATACGACACATTTTTCCAATAAACGGGGTTTGGGCTATGTATCTTTAAATTACAAGGGTAAGACCATCAAATTCTGAGAGTTTGTACTTATTATAAGTTAGGATCGGACCGTGATGCGTATTTATGAAAGGTATAAAGCCTTTGGCACAGCCGAAGACAACACTTTCCTTATTTGTTTTCAATGAATTACATTTTGTTACCATAACATAAGTAAACATAAGATATTTATAATATATCAAGTTCAAGTCATCAACAATATATTCCTTTCACACGGTTGGATAGCAGTGTTTGTTTGTTTGGGGACACTTCACACGCTTTCAAATTAAAATTTTTGATAAATTGGTTGTTTGAAATCTTGTTTTATTGATGGTATTTTTGTAACCAAAGTCGTTTATTCAGGTAATGGTGCCTACCCTACTACTCAGAAATAGAACTAAAAATTGTATGTGCACAAAAAGGAACCCCCTTGACAACTTTGAAGTAGCAAACCAGTAACTTGAGTCAGTCGCCGCTAAGTGATTCACAACCTAAAAGTTATGAAATCTTTAGAGTTGAAACACAGGTAATAATTACTTCTTCAATACTGGTAATTTTAAGGTAACCCCAAGTGGTAGTGGTTACCCTGCATCTACCTAAGATTATTCAAACAAAGTTATTTATACCCAAAAGTCTCAAATTTAGTGATGGCTTCGTAAAATTTACTCGCTTGAGGTTGCCTTCCCCGTTTCTGTTACTTTGGTGGTATTTGGAAACGATGTGTAAAGGACTTTTGTGAGGCCCCAATCATCAAATTCCGTAACCCACCTTTTAACAAACCCAAGCGCATCCATGACTTTGTTGGCGATCGAGGAAATGTGCATATTAACTCTTAGTTTAGGATCAAAAAGAACACACAGATAATTTACAACAGATATACGTTCCAAACGGGCACCATTTAGTGAAATGAAGCCAAAAAGTCATGAGCAGAATTATTAACTTGACTCCGCACCAGCCCTGAAATTAGACCAAGTCGGCTTAAAGGAGATCCAAACTGGATGGTTCTGACGGCGAAAATGAGCAACAGAGTTTCACGTCATCCGCATATATCAGAGTTCGGGAATGACTGATAATTTGTGGTAAGTCATTGATGACCAGGTTAAAAAGTAAAGGACCCAAGTGACTATCCTGAGGCACTCTAGAGGTTACATCAATCGACTTAGAAAGATGGTTTTTAAACAAAACCTGCAGCGGAATTCCTGAAATCGCCATTGCCTAAATGCTAAAATATGCATCCAAAATATGCAGCAAGCTTGAAGGCAACCCTGTCATGTACTCGCTAAAGTCAATTGTAAATGGTAAATTCTCCTTTATATGTATTTGCGAACTGCGGTGGTTTCGTCAATCGCTAACATAGGGCGCGTTCCAATCAAGACTTTTTGCTTCGAGAGAGCGCTGTCAAAATGCACATATTTTATAATGGTGCCACTCTGTGAAAAATTAATCAAACTGAATATGGGTATTTTTAACATACATTTTGGGGATTTCGAAAGTTTTGTATATAAATCGACTTATGTAGCGATAAATACGTTTTTTGCAACTTACTCTTCAAAAATTTGATAAATAAAAGTAAGTCCACACATAAGTAAAAGAAAAATATATGTATAGATGAAGGTTACAAATAACATATACCGCTGTCATGAGCTGATACTGAAATATTGAATTTATTGTGAAATATGGATAGCTTGGATCAAAAGCAATATCAAAGATGAATAGATGTGAAACTTCGCCCTCTCTGAGAGCGCTCTAAAAGTGATTATATTTTATAACATTTTCCAATGGTGCCAGTATGGTGAAAACAGAATATGAGCATTTTGAGTTGATTTTTGGGCATTTTGGAGTTTCCACACTACCATGAAGTATGCAAAAGGCTTGCTACCGAATTTATTTATGGGTGCTCGGTTCCCCCCAGTAGCCAAGATATATTCAAAAGAAAATAAAAGTAAAAATTCAAATAAATGAAAATTATAAAACAATTGAAAAATACAGTAATAAATAATGCAGAAATAAATTTAACTAATTAGAAATTATAAAATAAAACAAATTAATAAATAATTAAAATTAAAAACTGTAGCAAAATGTTTTATTTTCAATGAAAATAATCATAATCACATTCTTTACTGAATGCAATATAAAAAAGAGTTGTATCACCAGAAAGTGTAGGAACAACAAGATTATTTTTATAAATATGAAAAGAATAATTCCCATTTTAAAACAAAACAAAAGACCTTGGAAAAAAGTGTGAAAAACAATTTGTAAATTTGAGCACGAGTGAAATTAGAATATGGTGAAATTGAGATTAAGATATTGCTACTACATGTAGAGTACACAAAAATACCTTCAGCCACATTCGAAAACAAAAAAAAAAAGAAGCTGAAAAGAATTTGAGATGTCCGAAAAAAGTTTTAAGTCCACTTTGGCAATTTCAAAGACATGAAACACATAGTATTTTTGGTCTTAAAACTGGGATTGCTAAGCTCGCTGATAAAAAATTTTAACAGGAAGAATATACGTAACCAACAACCAGCAATGCATTTCTTTGCGTTCGGCATTTTAAACACTTAATAATTATGTTCTTTAAGTTTATATATATGCGATAAATGGTTTCAATTAAGGACGTTTATATGCAGCTCACTGTTTTTTACACCAGCAATCACAACAAATGAAATAGCACTGATTTTCGTGTTTTGGTGAGTTTTTGGCTTGCTGGCTCCTCGCTTTTTTTCACGTCAGATATTGAGAGGGGGAGAGAGTTTCACATCTATTCATCTTTGAGCACTATGCCAGCCGTCATTTCGTGGATCGGAGCTGGTCTCCCACTTCAAATTTCGGGGCCTTACTCTGTAGTTCTATTCTAAAGAAATTTTGTTCGCATTCGAGCGATTCGTACTTTGTAAGAAATTTTCGATTAGAATACATTCGTTGTTCGAGTTCCAATCTGTTCCCTTCGGATTTGATTTATCCCCTTTCGAATGTAGAAAATTTGGCACTTCCTGTCTCTAAAACCAATGTCAAAATAGTCGAATGTTAGAAAATTCTATTCGACAACAATTTAGCAAAAGAAGATCCACAAAAATGTAAGTTCTTATGAAAAGAATGAAATCTTATTGTTTTTTCTCATAAATAAATCGTTTTTAGGGCAGAAAGAGTTAAGCAACCAAACACAAGACCTCGGCAATTTGAAATTATGGTGCATTTCATGAAGGTGCACAGTGATTTAGCTAAAGGCCAAATAAAGGGCTTAGCTGCAAAGCAAACAAGCAATAATCTCTGGAGAAGATTGGAAGTTAAGCTTAATGCATGTGGACCTCCATTTCACAAATTTGTTGAGTGGAAAAAGGTGAAATTTGTTATTTTCGCACCATATTTGTGTAACCCACGTTTAATTTTATAGATATGGGCAGATTATAAAAGCAACGCAAAAGCTAAGCTGCGCAGAAATAAAAGGAATATGTCTGGTACAGGAGGGTGACCCTCTAGATTATTATGCTTACTCCATTAGAGGAAGAAGTGGTTGCCCTATTAAGCATTAATGAGGCTATTAATGGTGATGCACAAACAGTGCGTTTCGGGGCAGACATACCATCGGGTAGCATGCATAGCGATAGCAAGGTAGATCAGTCACCGATTTCCCTCTCCCCCAATATTGTGATAAATAATCTGCAGAGCACGTCAAGCATTTCACCTTCCGTTCGTGCACGTTCAGTACCTCCAGGCAAGGAAAATATGCTAAAACTCCAAATGGAGAGTTAGTGTGCTTATCATGAAAACTCCATTGAAAAGTTAAACGAAATTAGTAATAGCATAAGTAGTTTAAGTAATTATTTTAAAAGAAATATTGAATTAGAAGCGGCTAAATTGAAACTGGAGCAGGAAAAATTTTAATTAATAAAAAAAAACGAGAAAAAAAAATTAAAGCTCAAATCACGGCGTAATAACTCCTTGTAACTGTCAATATAATTTTAGTTTAAATTTTTTGAATTATTTTTTGTTCCTTTTTTTAAGTTAAGTGTGATTTTTTTATGTTACTTTATATAGAAATGTAAATATTAGTTTTGAGTTTAGGTTTCTTAAAAGCACTGAATTTCTTTATGTTCCTTTGAATGGCAAGATTAATATTAGTTTTAAGTATAGGTTTAAGTTTTGTGAAGACAACGATTTTTTAAGTTGTTTATAATGCAAATGAAAAGACTGATGAATTTATTTGGAGTCATTTACATATTATAATATAAGGACATGTGATAATATAAGCTACGAAAAGGCTGTGAGTTAACTATTTTCATCTCAACTTTATTTTTTTACACTCAAAATAAATGTTTTTCTCAATCATACTACTCAATTATTTCTTATTTCGTCTCTTAGATTTCTAGAAATATTTGCCATATTATTGTCTACTTCTTCAATGGTGGCAGTATCCAATACATGCACATCTTCTGTGGAAAATATTTCTGAAGATTGTTGCTCCGCCCTAAATTGCAAACAGATAATTGCCATGGCAATTGTTGAAGCGGCATTCCGCAGAATTTTCGCCGGCGTTACGATATGGTGTTAACATCCACGGTTCTAACGGGTATCCTGAGTCACCTTAAATAATTGTGATTTCATTAGTAACGTGTAATATCGACAACTATTGCTGCTAACCCAGAATCCGTATTCCTCACTCGCCATTATCGAAACTGGTACGCAATGCCCTTCTTTCATTGGAAAGATTCCATACATGGGAATCATGGCATGCACCGCCGTATCGCGCATCAACTGTTCTTATACGCATCTTGTGATCACACATCTAAAAATATCAATTTAAAATTATCTCTTGAAACCAAATTAGGAATAATGTGATACTTACAACCATTGCATTCATGCTGTGCTTCAGTTTTCGATTATAGTACAAATGTTCATTTCTTGCGGGTCTAATATGTGTAAGCCATCTATTGCAAATAGAACGCCCGGAATACCACATTTTTCGTAAAAATATAGTTTCGCCTCTGTTTCTTCTGCCTCCAAACTTGAAAAAGTAATGTGACGTGGGCAAAGCGTTTTTTCCATGGCTTTGCACACTTCAACAAGGCAACGTGACATTGACTGCTGCGAAAGACCTACATGTTGGTCTTGGCCGATTTGATGCTGGTATCCTCCTTGGCCCAATAGTTTTAGTGCAGCGGCGAGCTCAATAATTGGAGGAATCGCTGTTGACTTTTGAGAAATACTTAACTCGGGGATAATTGCATTTAGAACACACTAAAATGCTTGCTTGTTCAACCTAAAGTTTTGTGGAAAACTGTAAGGGAATAATTCGAAATAAATTAGTCATAATCAGTCTATTTACAAAGTAATCAATATATTTGCGATTTATCATTGATGTTGAGTACATTAGAACTATCCCTAATAACGCGCACCTGCACTCGCTCCGTCATTACATTTTCATCTGCATCCAAGCATAGTGCCACAGAATCCATTTGTATATATTTTATTTAACATTGAGTTATTTTGTTTATTTCACAAATTCCTAAATCGCAATATATTCAATTTTGTTTGTTTTTCCTTAGTTTTTTTTTGTATTTTCGTTTGCGTTTCACATTTGTGGAACAGTGTTGCTCACCCTTGTCGAATATTTTTTAAAGTAAATTCTAACGAACAACAGAGTGCCGATGTGTTTTAGAATCGACTTTTGCTTTCGAGTAGAACAGCCTTTCGAATAGAACTACAGAATAAGGGCCCTGAAGTTCTGCTACCAAAATCGATAAAAGTGGTCGAAATGAAAAATTTAGTTAACCTTTTTTGTTGATAAATTTTTACTGGTTTATAGTGTTTACCTTCCGCCTGCAGATTATTGTCCACGTTTTTTTAATATCGCACTCTATACTAAAGAACTTCCGACTATTTCACTAGATTTTTCGTTGTCTTAGTTCGACCTTCGGTGAACTGGCATTTATTTTGACTCTATGCTGGCAACGAAGCCAAATAAATAGGCGGTGGTAGCGAAAAATTGAGAGAGTAAAACGAAGTCTCGTATCCAGTCATCTTTGATCGCTAAATTTTAGCCTGACGAGATGCAACCGCGGTAGGTAATTTGTAGTTTCATATTTGTAAAATGTACAAATTTCAACTGTTATAGAAATAAACAATCCACCAGATCACAACACAACTACACTGAAGTTAATTTGGAGTCGCGTCCAGCGATTACATATGCCAAAATGGTAAAATAACAAGGTAAAGTCAACCCTACAGCAAAAACATACTGGCGTAAAGATTGCCAAAAGCAACTGTCTGGTGTTAGCGAATGAAGGGAAGAGAAACCAGAGAAATTTTCATTTGTGGTGCAAGCATGGTTGAAAAGTGATTATTATAGTATAAGCGTTAGAAAAACCACAAAATTGTAAGTGCAAATCACGCTTGTTAACATTTTGCTGGTTTAGATTCTGCTGTTTGCATCTCCTTCTGACAATGTATACGCCAGTGTGTTCAAAAATATTAGATCAGCTGATGAAAGGACACAACCTTATTACTGAATAAATAATGCCAAAGCAAAAGAACTCTCAAAATACTAATAGCTGCATTCTGTAAGTCTGCTTATCTCAAGTCACTAAATTTGAGATATTCCATTAGAGACAATTATTGTGATTTCAGATGATTTCGGTATTCGTTAAGAGAAAATTACAAAAAGTTCACCAATGATATGTGGTGAAAACACATTTGCATACATCTTAAGTACAGCATTTGACAACGCTTGTATAAATATCGCAATGGCGCAGGTAGTAAGTGTCTCGAGTACAAAGTGAGCGACGCAGGTTCGAGACCAGGATCGTGTACAATTTATGGTTTTTATTTTTTATTTTAGTTTTTGTTCATCAAATACTATTTTTTTAAATATATAAATGTTTCTACACTTAAAATTTATAATTTTTTAAATTTATTTAATTTTCAACCCAATATTTTACTGTTTGTGACCTGCCTAGAAGCAGCTGACAAATTAGTGACTTTTTTTGAGATTAGAGATGTGAGACAGCTTACTGAATACCAAATTGTATCAAAATTGAAATTGACCACAAAATGTCTCTATTAGTGACTAGATACTAGTTACAGAATTTACCTATAAGTTGTTAGCCGGTCGTAGTGATCCTGAGCCAGATAAAAAATATACATGTAAATGCATCAACAGCAATTTGTGCCAAATTAATCTATATTGATGCCTGGTGATCTTAATGATGAGCTGTATGAACTTTACGCAGACGCCGACATAGTTCAGCGAATTAAAACACTATGGCAGTTGTCTCTTAACATTTTTCTTACTCTATTCAATAAAAAAACCCTTTAATAATTAATTAAAAATGTGTATTAAAAAAATAAAAACAATAATAATTTTCATAAAAGTTCAAAAGTGAAAAATTTTTATTCTTGGCCTTGAGCTCGTTTCATGAAATGTACAGGCCGTAAATCAACAAAAATTGTTGGCATACAAAAGCAATTATTCCAATTAAGATAAAAAAATACTATATCAGTCTAACTTGAACAATGCTTTAGAAAAGAAAAAAAGGGAAAAAAAAATTTTTTTCTTCTGAACTCCTGCCTTGAGTTGCTTATTTTCCATTCCTTTTAGTATTTAAGATACATTTTTAAGTAATGATTTATAAATAAATTTGTTATAAAATGGGAATGCTGACGTCCACTTTTACTTAGAACGCATATAGGATTTTTTGTTATAATTTTGAAAAATAGGTACGTCGATAGCCATGAACGAGGGTGGGCTAAGTACCGGGCGTCGCAAGAAAACCAGCGGCGCCCACTTGTATTGTTCGGACCTTTTTTGTATCATGTTATTTTCAGCTGTGGTAACCGGTGTTTTCCGGTTCGTTTTAAAATTTTCAGGTCCTTTTTTTTCTATTGATTCAAATTTAGTTGTTTTTTTCCCCCTCGCGCGCTTTTTTCATCTTGACAGTTGTGGTAACTGTAGAGGAATTTTCCCTTTGTACGGAAGTGCTCCGTACGGATAATTTCATTATAATAATTTTCAATGGATTTCATATATTTCAAACATTGTTACCATAACATTAATAAACATAAGACATTGCCAATTATACCTTTCATGAACATGAAACTTTGGTCCCATGTTTGTAAGTATGAGAAGAAAAAGAAATAGACCTACCAATAAGTATGCCGAAATGATCAGACCGATGAGCTGAGTCGATATAGCCATGCCCGTCTGTTTGAACGCAAACTAGTTCCTCAGTTTTTGAAATATCTCGATGAAATTTGTTATGGGCCGCCATTTTGTAATATATTAATCATATGTCGGAACCAACACGATCGGACCAATACAGCGCATAGCTCCCATATACATAACATATAGCTTCTATACAATCGATTGTTCCGATAAATGGCGTTTGGCCTATAACTATTGCAATTTAATAGCGAGGAACACAAAATTTGCCAGCTACAGTACTTATTACATATGTAATGTATGTAGTAAAAATCATTAAGACCATACGACACATTTTTCCAATAAACGGGGTTTGGGCTATGTATCTTTAAATTACAAGGGTAAGACCATCAAATTCTGAGAGTTTGTACTTATTATAAGTTAGGATCGGACCGTGATGCGTATTTATGAAAGGTATAAAGCCTTTGGCACAGCCGAAGACAACACTTTCCTTATTTGTTTTCAATGAATTACATTTTGTTACCATAACATAAGTAAACATAAGATATTTATAATATATCAAGTTCAAGTCATCAACAATATATTCCTTTCACACGGTTGGATAGCAGTGTTTGTTTGTTTGGGGACACTTCACACGCTTTCAAATTAAAATTTTTGATAAATTGGTTGTTTGAAATCTTGTTTTATTGATGGTATTTTTGTAACCAAAGTCGTTTATTCAGGTAATGGTGCCTACCCTACTACTCAGAAATAGAACTAAAAATTGTATGTGCACAAAAAGGAACCCCCTTGACAACTTTGAAGTAGCAAACCAGTAACTTGAGTCAGTCGCCGCTAAGTGATTCACAACCTAAAAGTTATGAAATCTTTAGAGTTGAAACACAGGTAATAATTACTTCTTCAATACTGGTAATTTTAAGGTAACCCCAAGTGGTAGTGGTTACCCTGCATCTACCTAAGATTATTCAAACAAAGTTATTTATACCCAAAAGTCTCAAATTTAGTGATGGCTTCGTAAAATTTACTCGCTTGAGGTTGCCTTCCCCGTTTCTGTTACTTTGGTGGTATTTGGAAACGATGTGTAAAGGACTTTTGTGAGGCCCCAATCATCAAATTCCGTAACCCACCTTTTAACAAACCCAAGCGCACCCATGACTTTGTTGGCGATAGAGGAAATGTGCATATTAACTCTTAGTTTAGGATCAAAAAGAACACACAGATAATTTACAACAGATATACGTTCCAAACGGGCACCATTTAGTGAAATGAAGCCAAAAAGTCATGAGCAGAATTATTAAATTGACTCCGCACCAGCCCTGAAATTAGACCAAGTCGGCTTAAAGGAGATCCAAACTGGATGGTTCTGACGGCGAAAATGAGCAACAGAGTTTCACGTCATCCGCATATATCAGAGTTCGGGAATGACTGATAATTTGTGGTAAGTCATTGATGACCAGGTTAAAAAGTAAAGGACCCAAGTGACTATCCTGAGGCACTCTAGAGGTTACATCAATCGACTTAGAAAGATGGTTTTTAAACAAAACCTGCAGCGGAATTCCTGAAATCGCCATCGCCTAAATGCTAAAATATGCATCCAAAATGTGCAGCAAGCTTGAAGGCAACCCTGTCATGTACTCGCTAAAGTCATTTGTATATGGTAAATTCTCCTTTATATGTATTTGCGAACTGCGGTGGTTTCGTCAATCGCTAACATAGGGCGCGTTCCAATCAAGACTTTTTGCTTCGAGAGAGCGCTGTCAAAATGCACATATTTTATAATGGTGCCACTCTGTGAAAAATGAATCAAACTGAATATGGGTATTTTTAACATACATTTTGGGGATTTCGAAGGTTTTGTATATAAATCGACTTATGTAGCGATAAATACGTTTTTTGCAACTTACTCTTCAAAAATTTGATAAATAAAAGTAAGTCCACACATAAGTAAAAGAAAAATATATGTATAGATGAAGGTTACAAATAACATATACCGCTGTAATGAGCTGATACTGAAATATTGAATTTATTGTGAAATATGGATAGTTTGGATCAAAAGCAATATCAATTGAAAAATACAGTAATAAATAATGCAGAAATAAATTTAACTAATTAGAAATTATAAAATAAAACAAAATAATAAATAATTTAAATTAAAAACTGTAGCAAAATGTTTTATTTTCAATGAAAATAATCATAATCACATTCTTTACTGAATGCAATATAAAAAAGAGTTGTATCACCAGAAAGTGTAGGAACAACAAGATTATTTTTATAAATATGAAAAGAATAATTCCCATTTTAAAACAAAACAAAAGACCTTGAAAAAAAGTGTGAAAAGCAATTTGTAAATTTGAGCACGAGTGAAATTAGAACATGATGAAATTGAGATTAAGATATTGCTACTACAAGTATGTAGAGTACACAAAAATACCTTCAGCCACATTCGAAAACAAAAAAAAAAGAAGCTGAAAAGAATTTGAGATGTCCGAAAAAAGTTTTAAGTCCACTTTGGCAATTTCAAAGACATGAAACACATAGTATTTTTGGTCTTAAAACTGGGATTGCTAAGCTCGCTGATAAAAAATTTTAACAGGAAGAATATACGTAACCAACAACCAGCAATGCATTTCTTTGCGTTCGGCATTTTAAACACTTAATAATTATGTTCTTTAAGTTTATATATATGCGATAAATGGTTTCAATTAAGGACGTTTATATGCAGCTCACTGTTTTTTACACCAGCAATCACAACAAATGAAATAGCACTGATTTTCGTGTTTTGGTGAGTTTTTGGCTTGCTGGCTCCTCGCTTTTTTTCACGTCAGATATTGAGAGGGGGAGAGAGTTTCACATCTATTCATCTTTGAGCACTATGCCAGCCGTCATTTCGTGGATCGGAGCTGGTCTCCCACTTCAAATTTCGGGGCCTTACTCTGTAGTTCTATTCTAAAGAAATTTTGTTCGCATTCGAGCGATTCGTACTTTGTAAGAAATTTTCGATTAGAATACATTCGTTGTTCGAGTTCCAATCTGTTCCCTTCGGATTTGATTTATCCCCTTTCGAATGTAGAAAATTTGGCACTTCCTGTCTCTAAAACCAATGTCAAAATAGTCGAATGTTAGAAAATTCTATTCGACAACAATTTAGCAAAAGAAGATCCACAAAAATGTAAGTTCTTATGAAAAGAATGAAATCTTATTGTTTTTTCTCATAAATAAATCGTTTTTAGGGCAGAAAGAGTTAAGCAACCAAACACAAGACCTCGGCAATTTGAAATTATGGTGCATTTCATGAAGGTGCACAGTGATTTAGCTAAAGGCCAAATAAAGGGCTTAGCTGCAAAGCAAACAAGCAATAATCTCTGGAGAAGATTGGAAGTTAAGCTTAATGCATGTGGACCTCCATTTCACAAATTTGTTGAGTGGAAAAAGGTGAAATTTGTTATTTTCGCACCATATTTGTGTAACCCACGTTTAATTTTATAGATATGGGCAGATTATAAAAGCAACGCAAAAGCTAAGCTGCGCAGAAATAAAAGGAATATGTCTGGTACAGGAGGGTGACCCTCTAGATTATTATGCTTACTCCATTAAAGGAAGAAGTGGTTGCCCTATTAAGCATTAATGAGGCTATTAATGGTGATGCACAAACAGTGCGTTTCGGGGCAGACATACCATCGGGTAGCATGCATAGCGATAGCAAGGTAGATCAGTCACCGATTTCCCTCTCCCCCAATATTGTGATAAATAATCTGCAGAGCACGTCAAGCATTTCACCTTCCGTTCGTGCACGTTCAGTACCTCCAGGCAAGGAAAATATGCTAAAACTCCAAGTGGAGAGTTAGTGTGCTTATCATGAAAACTCCATTGAAAAGTTAAACGAAATTAGTAATAGCATAAGTAGTTTAAGTAATTATTTAAGAAATATTGAATTAGAAGCGGCTAAATTGAAACTGGAGCAGGAAAAATTTTAATTAATAAAAAAAAACGAGAAAAAAAAATTAAAGCTCAAATCACGGCGTAATAACTCCTTGTAACTGTCAATATAATTTTAGTTTAAATTTTTTGAATTATTTTTTGTTCCTTTTTTTAAGTTAAGTGTGATTTTTTTATGTTACTTTATATAGAAATGTAAATATTAGTTTTGAGTTTAGGTTTCTTAAAAGCACTGAATTTCTTTATGTTCCTTTGAATGGCAAGATTAATATTAGTTTTAAGTATAGGTTTAAGTTTTGTGAAGACAACGATTTTTTAAGTTGTTTATAATGCAAATGAAAAGACTGATGAATTTATTTGGAGTCATTTACATATTATAATATAAGGACATGTGATAATATAAGCTACGAAAAGGCTGTGAGTTAACTATTTTCATCTCAGCTTTATTTTTTTACACTCAAAATAAATGTTTTTCTCAATCATACTACTCAATTATTTCTTATTTCGTCTCTTAGATTTCTAGAAATATTTGCCATATTATTGTCTACTTCTTCAATGGTGGCAGTATCCAATACATGCACATCTTCTGTGGAAAATATTTCTGAAGATTGTTGCTCCGCCCTAAATTGCAAACAGATAATTGCCATGGCAATTGTTGAAGCGGCATTCCGCAGAATTTTCGCCGGCGTTACGATATGGTGTTAACATCCACGGTTCTAACGGGTATCCTGAGTCACCTTAAATAATTGTGATTTCATTAGTAACGTGTAATATCGACAACTATTGCTGCTAACCCAGAATCCGTATTCCTCACTCGCCATTATCGAAACTGGTACGCAATGCCCTTCTTTCATTGGAAAGATTCCATACATGGGAATCATGGCATGCACCGCCGTATCGCGCATCAACTGTTCTTATACGCATCTTGTGATCACACATCTAAAAATATCAATTTAAAATTTTCTCTTGAAACCAAATTAGGAATAATGTGATACTTACAACCATTGCATTCATGCTGTGCTTCAGTTTTCGATTATAGTACAAATGTTCATTTCTTGCGGGTCTAATATGTGTAAGCCATCTATTGCAAATAGAACGCCCGGAATACCACATTTTTCGTAAAAATATAGTTTCGCCTCTGTTTCTTCTGCCTCCAAACTTGAAAAAGTAATGTGACGTGGGCAAAGCGTTTTTTCCATGGCTTTGCACACTTCAACAAGGCAACGTGACATTGACTGCTGCGAAAGACCTACATGTTGGTCTTGGCCGATTTGATGCTGGTATCCTCCTTGGCCCAATAGTTTTAGTGCAGCGGCGAGCTTAATAATTGGAGGAATCGCTGTTGACTTTTGAGAAATACTTAACTCGGGGATAATTGCATTTAGAACATACTGAAATGCTTGCTTGTTCAACCTACAGTTTTGTGGAAAACTGTAAGGGAATAATTCGAAATAAATTAGTCATAATCAGTCTATTTACAAAGTAATCAATATATTTGCGATTTATCATTGATGTTGAGTACATTAGAACTATCCCTAATAACGCGCACCTGCACTTGCTCCGTCACTACATTTTCATCTGCATCCAACCATAGTGCCACAGAATCCATTTGTATATATTTTATTTAACGTTGAGTTATTTTGTTTATTTCACAAATTCCTAAATCGCAATATATTCAATTTTGTTTGTTTTTCCTTAGTTTTTTTTTTGTATTTTCGTTTGCGTTTCACATTTGTGGAACAGTGTTGCTCACCCTTGTCGAATATTTTCTAAAGTAAATTCTAACGAACAACAGAGTGCCGATGTGTTTTAGAATCGTCTTTTGCTTTCGAGTAGAACAGCCTTTCGAATAGAACTACAGAATAAGGGCCCTGAAGTTCTGCTACCAAAATCGATAAAAGTGGTCGAAATGAAAAATTTAGTTAACCTTCGACCTTCGGTGAACTGGCATTTATTTTGACTCTACGCTGGCAACGAAGCCAAATAAATAGGCGGTGGTAGCGAAAAATTGAGAGAGTAAAACGAAGTCTCGTATCCAGTCATCTTTGATCGCTAAATTTTAGCCTGACGAGATGCAACCGCGGTAGGTAATTTGTAGTTTCATATTTGTAAAATGTACAAATTTCAACTGTTATAGAAATAAACAATCCACCAGATCACAACACAACTACACTGAAGTTAATTTGGAGTCGCGTCCAGCGATTACATATGCCAAAATGGTAAAATAACAAGGTAAAGTCAACCCTACAGCAAAAACATACTGGCGTAAAGATTGCCAAAAGCAACTGTCTGGTGTTAGCGAATGAAGGGAAGAGAAACCAGAGCAATTTTCATTTGTGGTGCAAGCATGGTTGAAAAGTGATTATTATAGTATAAGCGTTAGAAAAACCACAAAATTGTAAGTGCAAATCACGCTTGTTAACATTTTGCTGGTTTAGATTCTGCTGTTTGCATCTCCTTCTGACAATGTATACGCCAGTGTGTTCAAAAATATTAGATCAGCTGATGAAAGGACACAACCTTATTACTTAATAAATAATGCCAAAGCAAAAGAACTCTCAAAATACTAATAGCTGCATTCTGTAAGTCTGCTTATCTCAAGTCACTAAATTTGAGATATTCCATTAGAGACAATTATTGTGACTTCAATGATTTCGGTATTCGTTAAGAGAAAATCACAAAAAGTTCACCAATGATATGTGGTGAAAACACATTTGCATACATCTTAAGTACAGCATTTGACAACGCTTGTATAAATATCGCAATGGCGCAGGTAGTAAGTGTCTCGAGTACAAAGTGAGCGACGCAGGTTCGAGACCAGGATCGTGTACAATTTATTGTTTTTATTTTTTATTTTAGTTTTTGTTCATCAAATACTATTTTTTTAAATATATAAATGTTTCTACACTTAAAATTTATAATTTTTTAAATTTATTTAATTGTTAACCCAATATTTTACTGTTTGTGACCTGCCTAGAAGCAGCTGACAAATTAGTGAATTTTTTTGAGATTAGAGATGTGAGACAGCTTACTGAATACCAAATTGTATCAAAATTGAAATTGACCACAAAATGTCTCTATTAGTGACTAGATACTAGTTACAGAATTTACCTATAAGTTGTTAGCCGGTCGTAGTGATCCTGAGCCAGATAAAAAATATACATGTAAATGCATCAACAGCAATTGGTGCCAAATTAATCTATATTGATGCCTGGTGATCTTAATGATGAGCTGTATGAACTTTACGCAGACGCCGACATAGTTCAGCGAATTAAAAGACAGCGGCTTCGTTGGCTAGGCCACGTAGTGCGAATGAGCGAAGATGCTCCAGCCCAGAAGGTATTCTTATCGGCACCCGCCGGTGGAAGCAGAGGAAGAGGGAGACCACCACTCCGATGGAAGGACCAAGTGGAGACCGATTTGCGATCCCGCGGTGTTTCCAATTGGCGCCAGTTGGCGCAACGAAGAAACGACTGGCGAGCTATGTTGGACGGTCAAAATCGCCCGGGCGGTTAGATGACCATTTAAAGAAGAAGATGCCTGGTTCAATTTGTGAGTAAGATAATTTTGCTTGTTTCTTATCGTTAGTATGGTACAGTGCCATTTGATAAACCAAATTGTTCAATAACAGATGCCGCTGGTGCGCTATGTTTAACATGTTTCATAACTGAGTGTTCATGTTGTAGTTTTTTTTGGCTTTCGTGCTAATCGCATTAAGATTTCATGAAGTGGTTTCGTTCCCAAGAATATGAGATATATTGTGGCGAATATTCTCAAGTATGTGCAGTCCCTAACTCAATAACACTTCCACCACTAAGACAGCATGAGTGTTTGCGAATACGATGCAAAGAGGAGATACCAATAAATAACACCGCTCCTTCGATAACACGAAGAGGAAACAACCAAGAAGCTTCTGAGTGCGTAGGGTAGCACCCTGTCGGACTATATAAGGCAGTGACTAAGCAAGGCAGGTTGATCAGTTCAGTGTCGAACAGTGAACTACTGTGAAGTTACCAAACTCTTAACTTTGTGTTGCGTTTATATCTAGTAATTAAGACTAGCTACAGTGGCTCAATAAAGAACTCGGACACATATGCCGTGCAACTTCAAGTTTAAAATTTTCGTAAACAATGCATGCTAATTTTTTTTTATTTATTATATTTTGGGTATTCAAATATGATTTTAAAAATATCAACCATAATTTACAAATCCATTACCTCCTTGATATAAAAAAATTTACATGCAGCATGCACAAAACTGGTGTCAAAAAAGAAGTCGGACGTCTGGCAATATTGAAGTTGTTTGGTATTTTCAGAGGTGGAATCCCACTATTCGTTTTTTATCGGTAAGAACGCGCAAACAAAGAACCAAACGTAATAATTTAAAATACAATTTCAGTCGTGTTTTTTGAATAAAAAGTTCAAAATATAAACATGAGTAGACAGCGTGGACAAAGCTCAATTGAAGTAAGAAAATTAATTATTAGCCATCATGAAAAGGTTTACGGGAAAAAGCAGATAAAACGGTTCAAAGAAACAAAATCCCTGGAAAATAAAAGAAAATCGGGACGACCAAAACTATTTTCGGTTACAGATGAACGGTGTATAGTGCATCAAATTAAGAAAAATCCAAATTTGAGCGCTCCAAAGCTCTCGACAGAAGTCGCCCAGCATCTTAATATTAACTGCAACCCGGAAAGTATACGAATAGTGTTGCGAAGGAACAACTATAATGGAAGAGTTGCACGGAAAAAACCTTTTATCAACGAGGTTAACCGACACTAGAGAATAAAATTCGCAAAGCGTCATGGGGATAAGGATTTCGAGTTCTGGAAACACGTTTTATTCTCAGATGAAAGCAAGTTTAACATATTCAGGTCGGACAATCATATGTGTGGAGAATACCTACTGAAGAGTTGCTGGAAAAAAACTTACGTCCGACAGTGAAAAATGGAGGCGGGTCGGTAATGGTATGGGGCTGTATGTCCGCTGCTGGTGCTGGAAAATTGTGCTTCATTAACGGAAATATGGACCACAAACAATATCTAATAATTATGAAAGAAAACTTGGTCCAAAGTGTTGAAAAGTTGGGCATTAAGGACAATTTTCAGTATTATCAAGACAACGATGCGAAGCATAAGGCCCTTGATGTCCGCATATGGCTTTTGTACAACTGCCCTAAAGTGCTTGAAACGCCTCGACAATCTCCACACATCAATGTAATTGAACATCTGTGGGCTCATTTGGAAAACCAACTGAAAAAGCATGTCATCAGAAACTAGACAGATCTTGAAGGTGCTATTAAGGAGGAGTGGGGGAAAATAAATCCTCTAACATGTAAGAAGCTGGTCGAATCTATTCCAAGAAGGCTGAACGCTGTAAGAAAAAATAAAGGCTTGCCGACTTAGTACTAGTTGTATTTTGTCTTCTTAAATAATCTTTACCAAACTCCACTTTATATAAATGTCCGAGTTCTTTTTTGAGATACATTTTCTTAAGTTTTTATGTTTTTGTTTTTGTTATCCAAATGAATTGCAATTTGTTTATGTTTTTTGTCGTTTTGAAAATATATTTGAAAAATGAAAAATAAATGTGAAGCAGGAAGGCATTAGAGTTGCATTTTAATACATATATTATTTTTTTGAAATCATAGCCCTTGGGTGTCCGAGTTCTTTATTGAGCCACTGTATTAGTTACAGTATCTGTACGTGTGTTTATTTGACTTGATAGTGATCGAACCCAGAATTAATAATCAAGGAATCATCGAAGTATTGTAAAATAAATACCAGTGATTGCAAGGATAACAAGGACGTGGCGAAGTTGAATGAATTAAAGATTCAGCAACTCAAAAATGAGTTGGAACAACGCGGACTAAACACAGCAGGCAATAAATCGGAGATACAGTCACGCTTACGGGAGGCTATGGAAGTGGCAGGAATCAACGTTGATGATCATGTTTTCCATCTTGTGGAGAAGGCATCGACAAAAATGGAAAAGAAAAAAAGGCTCCGAATCCTGTAGCAAATGTGGACACAAACATAATATTGGCTGTATTGACTCAGATATCGACTAAAATGGAAGAACAGGAGACGCGTATTGCATCGCAGCTGGAAGAACAGGATACACGTATTACATCCAAGTTGGAGGCACGAATTTCCAAAATATCATCACAAAGTTCAGCACATGTGCTATCGCAGATCTCTGCAAAGCTGGAAGAGCAGGAAGCTCCGATGTCATTGAAGCTAGAGGCACGCATGGACGAGAAAATAATGCAGTTTGAGGAGAAATACGCCGAGGCCGAAGTAGATGCGTTAAGAGGTCGTATCCAGGAGTTGCAACTGAACCGTTCGTCTGCTTCAGCGAATACTCTCAAGGTAGTGTCCCCGTCATTTCATGGTTCTGTATGGTATTAACTGGGGCATGGAAGACAAATAGCCCAATTCTAAATATTCCCATGGGAGTTCAACTCCCAAAAATGTGTGTCTCTCATAAACGAATTCTCCCAATTACGAACTCCCTGGGAGAAGACTTTTCCCAAACATTTTGGGAAAACGAATTCGGAGCACGATTCAGCTGTTTCGAACAAATTTCACATTTCCCGTAAGTATAAAAATGTGAACAAGTTGTTGGGACAACTTTTGTTTAAATTATTAAAAGTTAACTATTTAGTAAATATAATGCAGTTTAATGTATATTAAATTATGTTTTAAATACAATTAGATGTTTGCTGGTTTGTTATGATCGTTTGAAGTGGCATTCCAACTCAACACAGGGTGGTCAACGCAATTATTACACAATGGTGGTGTCGGCGGTCGTAGCGGCGAATGTAATCGTCTCCCTGATAGAGGAGCCGCCAAAAGTAGTGGCAAAGGAGTGCCCGTAATAGTGGTGGAGGCGACACAGCGTTCTTTAAGCATGATCTCCTCTAGGGTTCATATACAGCGCAAGGGTACTATGAGTACTCCCTTGGGGTACATACCCGACTATAGAGGGAGCGATTTTGTATTACTAGTGCAACCTTCTAGGTCATGTCACCCCTCCTTACGTTAGGAAGGAGAAGATAATTAATGAAAAACATCTAATCCGTGGATCAACTATCAAATTGCACGGAATTACCTTTATGCATTTTAGTCGCCTCTTACGGCCGGTATGCCTACCTCGCCCATATTCTAAACCCCTAACCCGCTGAAAGGTCAAGTGTCACGAGCACTATGGTTTGGAGGATGTTGATTCAAACCATATTTTATTGTTATGGCATGCAAGGCAGATTTTGTGCTAAGTGACTTCCGGAAACCATGTCGGCTGACCAATTTTCATAGAAATATCTAGTTGAAACTACAAGCAATCGCTTTTGAAAATAGCAGAATTTTTATGTTGAAAAGTGGGCGACGGCACACCTACTTATTATGTGTGCAAGATCTTAGTGATATAGCTTGCATGGTTATAAAAATATCGCCTTACATTTTACAAAAAAATTTTTCAGAACTATGTTACAAAACTGGGCGTGGCCGTTGACCGATTTCGCCAATTTTTACAACACATTTATCTTTATATATTCAATATTTTTGCCATTTACCGGAGCTATGGCCTAAAAATTTTTGTGGAATAATCCACTATAAAAGGGGCGGGCCCATGCCCATTTTCAAAAATTTATATTTTTCGACTTTCTTCGTTCACAGACACTTTGAAAGTGAAATAGAAATTATATATAGCTTTTGTACGCAAAGTTATTGGCTATTAAATATATCTATGATCTCTTCAAAATCTTTCGTATGAAAGTGGGCGTGGACCTTAACCGATTTCGACAATTTTTTTCTAGAACATTCCTTTAATTAATATAAATATGTTTCGATGTCTCGAACGTTTTTTGATTTATGATTAATAATATTTATAAATTTGACTTAATCAGAAGTGGGCGGTGCCACGCCCATTTTTTAAAATTTCGTGAAAATTTCATTTTATGCCTCAACGTTAATGTACACAGCAAATTTTATCCTAATAAGTATATTACGTACTCATCACTTTTTTTGTATTTTCGAAAATATTCTATATATAAAAAGTGGGCGTGGCTATCATCCGATTTCACCCATTTTAAATAGCGTTCGGAGATAAGTGCCAAGGAACCTGCATACCAAATTTCATTAAGATATCTCAAAATTTATTAAAGTTATCGTGTTAGCACTAATAGGTATAAAAACATGGCGCGTTACCACGTATCTTTCATGAGGGTGATAAGGTATTCTTAAAAACCTATCGCAACAACAAGGAATACTGGTCATCACGCAAAGTAATGGAAAGAGTCAGAAAAGTTGTTTACTACATCTTACTCTAAACACCTCGACGAAAGGATTTGATTCGTATGCACGTATTCACTCCAGTTCGCGAAGACACTTATCTTTTAATCAATGTTGATTCGCCCCAACAACAACATACCTCATTCCCGCAGACTGAAAATGACCAACGTCCAGAGCATCGCAGATTCACCGGAATGCGAAGGGGAAGGGTATTGACACTAAACTTGCACTGTGGCAACTCCCACACCGTAGAGCGTAATCGGCGCTAACTACACACATATGTACTAAATAAACGAGAGACATCCCTCCTATCTCTACCGGCCAAAGAATAAGAGCGAATAAATTAAATATCTGTTAACTAATTGTAATACTCTTTTTCTTATTAATTATATATAAAATTATTGTTTATCATAAATGATTTCAAGACCGAAACGACCGAAAGAAATAATAACAGCTTATGTCGCTTAAACAGTTTGTATACAGTCTTTAGTGACTATGAAACCTAACAATTCGAATTTATGTCATTGAAATGGGCTTCTTGATCATGTCTAGTTCCTGAGAACAAGGGGTCGGGAGCCACAATATTGGTATAATTTTAACAACAAAAAAGAGATGGATATTCTATTGGGAAAGCAAAAGTTAAACATTCCGCTAGCGAGTCACGACGAAATCTTGATTCACTACATGCAAATTAGCCTCAAAAACATGTCTGTCATGTTTACTAAACTCTCTGCCCCTAAGATTTAAGTTGGTTAGTATTTAAATTACATAACAACCTAACGTTATATTACATATTTTTATAAATTTTTAGGTATATTTAGTGGTACGGACATTCGCAAAAAGTTAAAGAGTGAATACTTCACTAAAACTTTAGACATGAATGCTGCGATTGTTTGGAGTGCATTAAGCGCCACTTTCATAAAAGCCGGTTAACGCTAACCGGGGTTTAACTGCACGGTTAGCTGTCAAGCTTTTATGAAAGCGGCCCTAAATGTTTTGTCACTGAAGTTTATATGATCATCATTTGTTGATGAGCACAGTTAAGAACTCAAAAGTGCATAAATATAGCGTGCTTTGGTTTTTGCATAGCAAATTACACACCACATTTAATGTAGATTTCTGATTCAGACCCTATAAGTTTGATTAGTAATTAGTCATCAATTGATTACACGGCTTTTTTTTTATTGGTAATGATTATCTTAATTGTTTTCAAGAAAAGGCAATTATTAATTGATTATGTTGGGAACCCCTGCCTTTTCATTTATGTATACAAATCTACGTTCAATACATTACTGTACTATTGTTAACGGGCACATGCACATACTAAGTTTGTTTTTGTTGTAGCGACTACTTAACCTGCCTAGGATGTCACCCCCCATCCAACACCGTCATCAGGCTCTTCTAACGGAAGTCCAAGAAACCTCGCGGCTGCAACAGGGGTGGACCAAAGTGAAATTGGTGTTAGAAGAGTGGGCTCAGTTGAGCAGATGAACAGATGGTTAGTATCGTGGGGAGACACGCCGCATGCCGGGCAGACATTTGGCATGTCAGGGTTCAGTCTGGATAGGTAAGGGTTTAGTCTGTTACAGTATCCAGAACGAAGTTGAGCCAGCCTGACTCTTGTCTCCCTGGGCAGTTCGCGTTCCTCGTCGGCAACAGGTGGAGCTTGTGCCTGTAGGACTGCATTCACTGGACGAGACTTGACAAAGGAGTTTACCGACTCCGTGTGGATGAGGTTGAGGGCCCGCCGGTGCACCTTTGGATCAAACGGCGAGAAAATGTGGTGCCGGATCTCGTCATAGTGCTTATGGAGGTGACTCCTTACTCTCCTGAGCAGGTTTCTGTTCGGGTGCTGCGGTTTATGGAAGTTGAACAGGAATTGTCTGGTCAACATCTCACAGTGCTCTTTAACATCGAGCATTTTTGCCTCATTATGAAGATGGTGCTCAGGAGACATAAGGAGGCACCCCGTGGCAGTTCTGAGGGCGGTGTTTTAGCAAGCCTGCAACCTCCTCCAATGTGTGTCTGCTAACCCCGGCGACCATATTGTCGTTTGATGTTTATTGTGCGCCCATACACTTGTTTATGTCAACTGGAATTCTGTAGCATACAAAAGTAGTACTTATCAAGTACATACATTTGAACTGTTAATCGCCTTGCATATTTTCTATTTTCTTCTTTAGTGTCGCCGTTTCTCCTGTTTGTTGCTATTGTAAACTGCAGTGTATTCTTCCACCTTCCAGGCATGTACGGTAAACGCAAATCGTATGACCGTTGTATAATATTTGAATAAATAAGCATTTTGGCAAATATTTTCATTTACTTGCCGATCAGCCAGCCAGGAAGTGGAAGAACGTGTGTTTTAATATTTAACAATTGTATGTGCATATTTGAACTTTTTAAATTTTAGAAATAAACGAACGCTTTATAACAAAATTTGAACGCTGTTAAATTCGCTCCACTAGATCGGTGACATCTTTATTTCGCAGCCCAATATTTATTTGCATTTTGCCGGTGCCATATTGCCGAATTTAGAGGATTTGCTATACATTTTGGGAGATTGTTTTTATTTTTATTTGGTGCCTTAACAGTGTCAATGCCATTTCTGTGCGACGCCTACCTACATTTTTTCCGATCATAGCTTGAGCTGCTACCAAATCTAATTGGGATTGTCACCTCGCGTCACCAGGTCAGCCAATTCACTAGCCATGGAAGGTAAGGTTCAAGCAACAAACTCGCCCCCATCAAAGACTATCCAGGTCACCGAAACACCTATCACCACCGCTAGTAACATCGATTCGCCATCCGCTCTAATTGCCAGCGGAGTCACGCCTCGATCTTCATCAGGCGCTGTAGCCGCACGTCAAGATAATGTGGTTGCGGCCTTACAAAAGCGAATTACCATGTTAGAGAACAGTTTGTCGGCAGCACAATGTGTAATAAAAGACCATCAAACGCGCAGTGAAGGGGTACTCGCGAAAACACCAAGCACATAAAGGACACCAAATAACGTTAATGGCACCGAGGTGCCAGTCTCGCAGCCAGCGAAACCACCTACTACACATCCGTCAACTGCACAGTCACAATCTTGAGATGACACTCACCAATTTTATCTATCGGCAAAACCCAGTTGCTACAATTAGCCGAAGCCCGTTATTCTCCACCACTTTGCATAAATAGTAACGCTGCCGCCAATACACCGACAGTCGTTTGTAATGCGATGTACCAGTCTGTCATACCACCGACAGATATAACTTCATGCAGTTCCGTCACAGCTTCGGCTCCCAATTTTGCACATATGGGTTCCATATCCACGCCAATGCCGAGTTTGCCAAGGAAAATGCAACCGCTGCCCGATTTCTGGCGGAAGCCTGAAGATTGGCCGATATTTTACACGGCTTTCAGAGAATCCACTGCGACGTACGGGTATAGCAACTTCGAAAATAATCAGCGGTTGCAGAAAATCCTAAAGGGAGATGCACGCGAAGCTGTGAAATCACCGCTCATTCATCCCAACCACATCAGCAATATCATCGAGCAGCTGAAATTCAGGTTTGGTCGCCCGGAACAATTAATACGGAGCCAGCTATCACAGGTTAGGGAAATAGCATCAATTTCGGAGCACGCAATGGCTAAAATAATACCCTTCGCAACAAAGGTTAGTAATATTTGTGTGTTTTTGCAATCGGCTCAGGGAGGTGAGTTACACTTGGCCAATCCTACACTGCTTGACGAGCTTGTCTCGAAATTGCCCGTCAACAAGCGTATTGAGTGGGCTACCTTCTCAGCGTCTCCACAACCGTACGCCAATGTGAAACATTTTAGTGATTGGCAGTTAAAATTGGCAAATGTTATTTGCACCGTCTGTGCTGAAAACCCATCTAAAGAGCCGAAGTACCGTACCGTTTTACATACAGCTGACCCACAGCGAGCACTGAGATGCCCAATATGCGAAGGTCATAGTAAGCCTGAAACGTATGCGCGTTTTCTACAGTTTTCAGTTCCGCATAGTTGGACAGAGGTGAAACGCGTAACTGTCAGCGCCGCAAGCTGTGTGATATTGAAGGGTGCCGAAGGATATATCACAAACTCCTGTATGAAGCTATGGGTAATTCTATCAACTCGCCGAGCCAGTCTACATTATCACATCCACGCACCAGGTCCACCTTTGGAAATGCACGTATGCCAAACAGGCCAACAACAACGCAACCTGCATCTCGTATTCAGCAAGTATCGCAAGGAGCAGGGTCAGCAGTTTTAAGTTGTAGCTCAGCTCATAACAAACTTTTGTTCCGTATTCTCCCAGTCACCTTGTATGGCAACCGAAAACGCATTGAAACATATGCCCTCCTGGATGAAGGGTCGTCCATAACAATGATCGACAAAGGTCTCATTAGCGCCTTTGGAATTCATGGACGACAGCAATGTTTAAGCGTATCAGTGGCCCGGGAATGGAACAACAACACACACTTCGTAGTGTGTATGCAGTGTCCAACTTGGAACTTCCATTGCAAAGCGTGAGCAAAGTCGATTTGAAATCCGACGTCAAATGTATAAGAAAACTTCCGGTACAGCCGTATACTGAGGTAAGACCCAAGCTGCTCATTGGCCTTGATCATTGTTATTTAGGTTTGCCGTCGACCACTATGAGGTTAAATAAGAGAGGCCCTTTCGTTGCTAAAACAGAGCTGGGTTGGGTGGTGTTTGGACCAACGACTACTTCATCGACGTTGCCGTCAACTTGTCTAAACATCCACAGCCAAGCCGATCAGTTTCTGCACAATATGGTGTCTAATTTTTTCGAAATCGAGAGCTTCGGTGTTAGAGCTGTCCCTATGTTAAAAAGTGAAGCGGATGCGCGTGCAATACTAAGGTCTACCACATACCGCGTCGGTGGACGATACCAAACAGGTCTGATATGGAGAAGCGACAACGAAAACTTGCTTAACAGCTACAACATGGCGTTGAAACGGTTGTTAAGTGTGGAGAAGAGGATGAGCCGTGATTCAGAATTCGCCGCCGAGTACAAGCTGGTCATGGATTCCTACGTCAGAAAGAAGTATGCCCGAAAACTGTCACCTGCAGAAGCTGCGGTAGTCACTCCTACGACTTGGTATTTGCCGCATTCCGCCGTTTCTAATCCCAACAAACGGGGTAAGCTGCGTATGGTCTTCGACGCCGCTGCAGAGGTAGGTGGCATATCTTTAAATTTATAGCTGCTAAAGGGTCCGCAAGCTTATCGGTCCTTGCCATCAATTTTGTTTCATTTCCGCGAAGGCGCGGTCGCTGTCTGTGCAGACATCAGGGAGATGTTCCACCAGGTGCTTATACAAGATAAAGATAGATGCGCTCAGCGGTTCCTTTGGCGTAGAGGTGATCCAACAAGCAAACCAGATGTTTACGATATGTGTGTGATGACAATGATGAAAACAATTAATGCGTTGGAGCATCAAAGTGAAGCCAGAATCACAAAACGCGCCGTGGAAGCAATATTGGAGCACCACTACTTCGATGACTTTGTCGACAGCTTTAGCTGCGAGGAGGAAGCTATTGAGGTATCAAAGGAAGTAAGAGCCATACACAAGAAAGCAGGTTTTGAGCTACGTAATTTTGCATCCAGTTCTTCGAAAGTAGTAGTTGCACTTGGTGCACTACTGGCTCTGACATTACACGCTCAATAGTTAAGACATTAGGTATGTTGGTTGAACGCGTGCTTGGTCTGTTTTTGGAGTTCTTTTTCAGATTGCTTCGGTTTCAAGTTGAAGTTTCATAACGTTGATGCAGCGGTAGTAGAACGAATCCGGAGACCTACGAAGAGAGAGCTTCTGAGCATCGTTATGTCCATCTTCGAACCTTTAGGATTTTTAAGCAACTTCGTTATAGGGGCCAAGCTACTTTGCGTGAAGTATGGAAACATGACGTCCGCTGGGATGAGCTGTTGTCAAACGACATTAACGTTGCATGGGAGAAGTGGTGCAAACAACTACCGGCAGTGTTAGAATATGCATTACATATTTGTCGATGCCAGTGGAGATGCATTCGCCGCTGTTGCCTATTGGCGGTCTTGCAACTCCTTGGGAGAAATCGAGGTGACTTTCGTATGCGCAAAATCGAAATGTGCACCAGCGAAGACGTTAACGGTGCCACGGCTTGAGCTACAGGCAGCGGTTTTAGGAACTCGCTTTGTGCAGTGTATACGTGAGCAGCACCCCGCTAATATCGAAAGCTGTATCCTGTGGAGTGACTCGAAAATAGTTATCTAATGGATACAAAGTGAACATCGTCGTTATAAGCCGTTTGTGCACCATAAGGTGGCTGAGATATTAGCTGCTACAAACATACAAAATTGGAGATGGTTACCCACTACGCAAAATGTAGCCGCCGAAGCCACGCGTCCAAAAAGCAACATAGACTTTAATAAAAATGCGCGCTGGTCAAGTGAACCTCAGTTTCTACAGCAGGAGGATTGGTCAGAGCGTTTGCTTTGGTTGGGCGGTTCATTGAAAATTGCTGCTGTCGTGCTCAGCCCGACCGATGTTACGGTTTGACCGCTAAAGAAGTTGAGACATCCAAACTAAATTTGTGCCGTATAGTTCAACGCGGGGTATACATTGAAGAGATCCAAGCAATTGAAAGGGGTAACGACATCACACGTAATAGTGCATTGCTACAACTGTCGCCATATATAGACGAGGAAGGTGTCCTGCGAGTACGGGGACGCATTGACGCTGCAAGCTTGCTCCCAATCAGCACGCGACGCCCTATTAATATTTTTATTTTATTTTGCCGCTTTACAAAACTGTTGGCATTGCACTATCACACTACCATGTGTCATCAGAATTTGGAAGCCACGATTTGCAACATTCGTCGTGCCACGTTTACGAAGCCTTCTGCGCAGCGTTATTGCCACCTGCGCCGTATGTCGTTTGAACAAAGCAACTCCGGTCGCCCCATTGATGGGACCTCTTCCTGCAGATAGGCTTACTCCGTACGTTCGGCCGTTTAGTTATACCGGTCTCGATTATTTTCGCCCAGTGACAGTCACCGTCAGGCGTAGCACTGAGAAGAGATGGGTTTCACTTTTTACTTGTTTGAGTGTTCGAGCTGTGCACCTGGAATTGGCGCATGATTTAAGCACGGATTCATGCATTATCGCTATACGAAACTTTGTGAATAGGCGGGGTGTGCACATCCGCATCAGATCGGACCAATGTAAGAATTTTGTAGGGACTGACCGAGAAGCAAACTGATTTACAGAAGTGTTTGACTGCGTTCGCCTACAAAGCGAGTTATCCCAGAAAGGTGTAAAGTGAGTTTTCAACTCACCATTCAATCCAGCAGAGGGTGGCGCATGGGAACGCATGATGCAGTGCGTCAAGCGCGTGCTGAGTCACACGCTAAAAGAAGTTTCACCAAGGGAACATACGCTGCACAGCTTTCTCATCGAAGCTGAGAACGTCGTCAATTCCAGGCCACTGACACATTAACTTGTCAGCATCGATCAAGAACAACCATTAACACCAAACGATTTCCTGCTGGGGGCAGCAAACACGGCACATACTCCTAGCGCACATATTGAATTTGAGAAAACTCATGTATTACGTCAACAGTGGCGCATTGCCACTGGAAGATGGGGCCGTGTGCAGAAGTCCACGCAAGTGGGGAAAGTTTCTGATCGCCCTTCACCTGGGAATGGCCAGAGCGATTCTTTTGCATGCGGTTCAAGCAGCTCACTACTTCCGGGCTTTGCGCCCAAGTATCCTCTGGGTAACCACCGAACACCCGTTTGGTGGTGAGCTAAACGTGAGAAGGCGACAACCTGGTAAGGCCACTCCGACATAATCGGTTTAAGGGCTTGCTGGGGGGTTCAAACAGCAGCGTCTGATCACCATGTGGTGCGGCTGCAAGCGGGTGTCTGTCTTGGATCAAGCGGGTCGCTATACAAACGTGTAATAGAACTCAACCTCCCGTGAAACGGGTTGTGCGTTGGGTTTGGGACCCACCACATAAAACAACGTTCCAATGAAATTCAACAACAAAGCCTTTTGGCGAGCTATGTTGGACGGTCAAAATCGCCCAGGCGGTTAGATGACCGTTTAAAGAAGAAAGGCGCATTGCGCGGCAATTGAGAGACCACTTCTGGCGGAGATGGATATCTGAGTATCTTCCTACTTTGACTCGTCGGGTAAAATGGTGTCAGCGAAAGAAGCCACTACAAGAAGGTGATTTGGTGTTCATTTGTGACCCTAATGTTCGACGAAGTGAATGGTGTCGTGGTAAAGTCGAGCGAGTGTACCCTGGGCCTGATGGAGAAATACGAAGAGCAGACATACGAACTACCAGCGGTGCGAAGCGACGTGCGGTTTCGAAGTTGGCTGTATTAGACGTTGATGGTGGTGAATCTTGCTGATTCACGGGGGCGGCGATGTTGGGAACCCCTGCCTTTTCATTTATGTATACAAATCTACGTTCAATACATTGCTGTACTATTGTTAACGGGCACATGCACATACTAAGTTTGTTGTCGTTTGATGTTTATTGTACGCCCATACACTTGTTTATGTCAACTAGAATTCTGTAGCATACAAAAGTAGTACTTATTAAGTACATACATTTGAACTGTTAATCGTCTTGCATATTTTCTATGTTGTTCTTTAGTGTCGCCGTTTCTCCTGTTTGTTGATATTGTAAACTGCAGTGTATTCTTCCACCTTCCAGGCATGTACGGTAAACGCAAATCGTATGACCGTTGTCTAATATTTGGATAAATAAGCGCTTTGGCAAATATTTTCATTTAGTCGCCGATCAGCCAGCCAGGAAGTGGAAGAACGTAACGCGGTAAGTGTTTTAATGTTGAACAATTGTATGTCCATATTTGAACTTTATAAATTTTAGAAATAAACGAACGCTTCATAACAAAATTTGAACGCTGTTTAATTCGCTCCACTAGATCGGTGACAGATTACGATTTGAAAAAATCAAAAAATTTTCATGATTGTTTACTATTAAAAAAAAAATCTAAAATAATAAAAAAAAGTTGTTTTAATTACTTTTGATTATTTTGGATTTTTTTAAATAATAATAATTTTAATTTAATCAATTAATAATTGCCTTTTCTTGAAAACAATTAAAATAATCATTACCAATTAAAAATGCCGTCTAATCAATTGATTACTAATTACTAAAAAAGTTGTTTTGATTATTTTTGCAGTATTTTTGTAGAAGCACATAAATATCCACATACGAGGTGTGTTCAAAACGTATCGCGAATTTTGAATTTTCGCTGGTTACGTATATTCGAATTTCGAATTTTTTGTGGCGTTATGTTGGTACTCATGTCTCTCACTTATGCCGACAAGCTCGACCATTTTGAATGTTCAGTTAATTGTTGACAGCTGCTTTGCTTGCACGTGTTTTGGATCGTCTTCGATTTTTACGCGAAATTCGTACCAAAATTGCTCAATTGTGACCAAAAACAGCATCGCATGAACATTGCTAATGAGATGTTAAACTCTGTCCGCGACGACCCAAATTTGTTCCAGAGGGTCATAACTGGTGACGAATCGTGGGTTTATGGTTATGACGTGGAAACCAAAGCTCAATCATCTCAATGGTAGCTGCCGCACGAACCAAGACCGAAAAAAGCACGCCAAGTTCGGTCGAATGTGAAAGTTTTGCTGACAGTTTTCTTCGATTGCAGGGGCGTGGTGCATCATGAGTTCTTGCCACAGGGAAGAACGGTCAATAAGGAATATTACCTGCAAGTTATGCGCAATTTGCGCGAAGCAATCCGCCAGAAACGCCCGGATTTGTGGAAGAACAAAAATTGGCTTTTGCACCACGATAACGCCCCTGCTCACGCATCGTTGCTTGTGCGCGACTTTTTGGCCAAAAACAACACACTAATGATGCCGCAGTCACCGTATTCCCCAGATCTGGCCCCTGTGACTTTTTCTTCTTCCCTAAACTGAAGAGGCCCATGAAAGGACGACGTTACGCTTCTCTTGACGAGATAAAGACGGCATCGAAGGAGGAGCTGAACAAGATACAAAAAAATGATTTTTTGAAGTGCTTCGAAGATTGGAAAAACCGTTGGCACAAGTGTATAATATCTCATGGGGATTACTTTGAAGGGGACAAAATAGATATTCATGAATAAATAAATAATTTTTGAAAAAACACAAAATTCGCGCTACTTTTTGAACACACCTCGTACACATAAATATGTATAAAAGATGCATAAAATTCCTTTGTACAAATGCACTTACATATGCATATAAGAACACCACATATTAAGGATGTACATATATATGTAATGGGTAGTAGTATAGAGGTAGTGGTCTCGAAAGTCTTTTGATAATACGATATAGCCTTAAAGGGTGACGGCCACTTTTGTACGTTGGTCTTTTACGTTTGTAAAGGAATAACATGAAAAATATTACACCTTGTTAATGGTATACTGTATGATATGAAATACATGGGAAACTGATGCCGTTGCATGGTACACCCTAGCGGCCCCTTGGATGAGTGTGATTCTCGGTATATGTACTTCTTTGCCGGTTTTTTGTTGTCGAAAGTGGTAACCCTACTTAGAAATGTTTTTTTCTTAATAAGCGGGAATATACCTTTGGGCAACTGCTAGATAGAAATCCTTAGAATGTGGTACCCTATGTACATACCAAACTTCATCCAAACCGGTTTAGTTATTTTCGAGATATTCTGAATATACAAATATATAAAAATAGCTCGTTAAAAGTTAGAAGATATAATAAGCTAAGATGGCAACCATATGGGGCAACCCAACTTAGAAATGTTATTTTTAATACGCAGGAAAATACCTTTCGTTTGATACGTACGAGTATATTGGCATATTTCATTTCATTTAAAAATAAATCAGTAGAAGTAAAAAACCTCAAAGCACTTCCAAAAAAATTTTTCAATCAAAGTGTTCCATAATAAATACCAGACCGAAGTTAAAGAGGCTATAAAAAATGCTACCAAAATAATAGACGAGAGGATGGCATATACCCTAACACAAATGAATCCATCTGCTCCTCCACTCATTGCGTTACCTAAAATCCACAAGCAGGATACGCCGATGAGACCTATAATTAATTTTAAGTCCGCGCCGGGTTATAAACTGTCGAAACATCTAAAAATGATTTTAAAGGACACTCTGAAACTAGGGCACGAATACACAATAAGCAATACGATAGAACTACTACAAAGACTTGAGACCGTTAAACTCACAAGGAGCAGTAAACTCGTATCCTGTGACATAAAGGACTTATACCCGTCAATACCACTAACAGATACAATGGATATAGTCAACAAAACACTACTGGACAAAACTGAAGATAAGGTAAAAACTGCGCAAATTACCAACGCGCTAAGAACAACGCTGCGGCAAAACTATTTCCGGTTCAACAACAAAATATATAGACAGACAAACGGACTAGGAATGGGTAACCCAGCATCGGCCATTCTCATGGCAACATTCATGCAAAACTTGGAAGGAAAATATATACAGGAGTTAAAAACCAAGTTAGGCGTGGCATTCTACGCTAGATACGTGGATGACATCATCTGCATCCTAAATGACGATAACGAAGAGCAAATACTAGAGTTCCTCAACAGGCAACATAGCAACATAGAGTTCACAATGGAAGTAGAAAAAAATGGAATAATGAACTACCTGGACCTAACTATAGGGATTGACAAAAATAACAAATAGAAAACCGACTGCCACGGACACCATAATACACTCTACATCAAACCATCCGCAACAGCACAAAAATGCAGCATTGAGGCACTTAGTGGATAGGCTTCAGAGAACGCCGCTCACACAGGAAGCATACTGGAGAGAGCTTAATACAATATATAACATAGCGGCAAATAATGGATACAAGAAAGCACTTGTGGATAAACTCAGAAGTAGCCATGGAACACAAAAAAGAGTAAACGTAGAGGAAAATCCAATGGTTTGGACGGCAATGACATACACTGGAAAAACGACGTACAAATTAGCAAACTTCTTTAAAAGATATAACATTAACACAGCATTCAGAACATCTAACAACGTCGGACAAAAACTAAGAACCGACACTAATTCTGATGACCCATTCAACAGACACGGAGTGTATAGGCTTACTTGTGAATGTCAATACAGCTACATAGGACAAACAGGAAGAAAAATAAGCACAAGATTCCGAGAGCATATCAGGGACTACAACAAAAAAACACGAAACCCCACCATAAGACCAGAATCTAATTTCGCGAACCACATGTTCGAGAAAAACTGCACCCCAGCTAACATAAAAACAACGGCTCGAATACTTCACGTACAAGGAAAAGGCCGGCGGCTTAATGTACTTGAGAACATGGAGATATACAAGCTAAAAACATTTGACGGCAGGATCATAAACGAACAAACCAACACTATATCTCACGAAATATTTGAACCCTTAAAACTAGTTTACAAAAAAAAAACAGCACAAGCCAGCAGGTACAGCAACCAAACACGTAACAATGAACAAGCAAAAACGAAATATGAACCAAACTGCAAAAATCACCGATTTCTACCTACCTCAACCTACCGCTTAGCTAACAAGCGGTATGTCTACATACCTACAAAAACAATCCTTGGGACAGACAACAATTCGGACGTATTAATACCGCGCACACACACACGCATATTAACGTTACCTACCACGAACACATAGATTGACATTACCTGCCACAGCACCCACGGACTATAAAAACAACGCAGCGGATAGACACAGACCAGAACGAAACTAGGCATTGAAAATGGCAGAACGCCGAAACCGGTTTGTCACAAAACCAAACTTGACAAGGGATGACGGAAAATCGTTCCAACAAAAATCAGCAAAGTGTTCCACCCTAAGGTATATATATATATATATATATATATGTACCCCTTTTCACGTATACAACCCACTCAGAATTGGCATGTTTTAAATATGCATTCTGGTAAGTAGAGCCAAAGGCCGATATATTCCGGAGTATATGGCTATACACGGGCATTTTTGACAGGCCCTGTAAAAAAGGCGATTAGTCTGGGATGCGCCCGAGATGAGTCGCAAAGGAGCATACAACTAATGCCAGTTCTTATCACTTTGTATGGGCTGGCCTGTTTAAATTTTTGTACTCTCTTTTCTTTGAGCATGTCCTATGAAGAGACTAATTCTTTCCTCTCTTGCCCAAAAGGGTATCGTCGGACAAATTCCCTTTGTTCCCCTACGGGTATGGTCGGACAAGTTTACTTTCAACACCTAAAGGTAGGCTACAGAAATTAAAATCGACTTATCCCAACTATGCCTATAACGGAATAGTTGGGACCAATTGTAGGCCACCGTAGACGAAAGCTATTGATTGATTTCTTGCAGGGCACATACGCACACATTAAAGCACACACACACACACAAGTTTATATAAATATATATATGAATATATTTTCCTGGAACTAAAAACGCGTCCCATACACCATTCAAGGAGGGACAAGGCACCATAGACGCTTTTCTTGTTTTCAAAGACTTTGAATCTAAAACCGTTGCGAAAAAACCTGCTTTTGCTCTCAGCCTCGACTTTCCACTTTACGTAAGCTGGTTAGAAGACAAATCAGTCAAAAAAAAAACCTTACGCCACCTGCCCACTATAGATAGATGAATATCATCAGCAAACGATTTGGGAATTCATCTAGCAATAAACAACCCCACCCTGGAGACATTTACACAGCTTTATGGACTGGAACCTCCGCTACACCGATGAGTCTAAAACTGCATCTCAAAATGCGTTTGCAGTCGTTGACTTCAACTTTGAAACCATTTGCATAGGTAAACGGTTCCCCTTTTGCTCGACACACACAGCCGAAGCAGTAGCGATCCTGAGGGCCATAGATTATACAATCAGAACCAGCGGCAAAAGCCTTTCCGCAGTCAACTCGCTTAGTAAAACAAAAGAAAAATCACCTGCTCAACGAAATACAGATGAAACTTATAGCGTGTAAAGGATTAACAAGGATCATGTGGGTTCCTAGCCATTTGAATATCAAAGGAAACGAATCGTTCGACCAACGGGTCAAACTCGCAACAATTGAATAATTTTGCCCTACAGAGTGGATCTTCAAATACGACATTGTCCGTTTGGCCTACGCACACACTAAAAGACAATAATGCCATATATGTAATACTTCTACTTGCTACTATCTTATCTGCGCAATGTGTTTGAATTCCGTCAAACATTATGAGTGCAAATCATATATTTAATACTTCTATATTGCTAGTAGTACAATATGCTCGCAATGTGTTTTGAAATCGAAAACAAAGGGAGACAGCCTACATAAATTTTTGAGCTTGTAGTAGTATACGTGTATATATTTAAATAATAATCTAAACTGAAACGTCAAACCATCACAGGGGCGGTTCAAGCATATGAGGGATCCAAGACTTTAATAAAAGAAATTGGTGAAATAAGAGAAATATTTTAGAATACAATTAGGGCGAATCTCACTATTTTTTACCTTAGTTGTTGCGACCGATTTATTATGAAAATTTGAAAAATCATCCAAAATTTGATTCGATTCGTGCAAGCGAGTAGCTCCGTAAATAAAGTAATACTAGTAGGCATATCTAAAATAAGATATGTATGTTTTGTTCATGTGAAACTTAACCGCATTAAGCGGCTATACCCAATATTTTCTCACCAGAATCCAAATTAATGCTAGGCGGTAGTTCAATTATCGGACCAATATTCAAATTCCTAACAGTTGCAAATCCAACTTTTGATGAGTTCATTGGCTCATGATTGAAGAAGTGATGCGGAATTGTAACCGTTCCAATATCTAAAATAAAATAGATATAATTTTCATATGTATTTGAAATACAGGGTGGCTAATGAAAGCCGATACCAAAAAAAAATTGAATAACTTTTTTTCTATTTAATGAATCTGGTAAATTTTTTTTTTTATTTTGCAGATTGACTTTTACATTTAACAAAAATGGATAACTGGGACACTGAAACAAGAATTTGGATTGTCCGCCGCTATCACGCACTGGAGTCCGTAGTTTCGGTTCAAAGAGAGTATAGGCGCACGTTTGGCGGCAATCCTCCGAGCAGATGGACCATAATAAGACTTGTAAACAATTTTGCCGAGCATGGGACAGTCAACAGAAGACCTTACCATCGAAACCCTTCAGTTCGAACGGAGGAAACAATCGCTGCTGTAGCTGCTGCCATACAAAACAATCCACGTGTTTCGACAAGAAGCTTATCTGCTTAAATGGGTGTAAGCAGGCAGTCATTACAGTCAATTATGCACAAAGATTTGGACTTATTCCCATATAAAATTCAAATGGCCAACAAACTGAACGCTGCAGACTTGCCGATTCGCTTGGAATTTTGCCAGAAGATGCTTCAAATGGTGGAAGAGGATGGAAACATGTTGAACTGTCTTTTCATTTCTGACGAGGCCCATTTCGATTTAAACGGCAACTTAAACAAACAAAATTGTCGAATATGGAGTGCTTCCAACCCACAGATACTCCATGAGACGGAATTCCATCCACTTCGTGTCACAGTGTGGTGTGCAGTTTCATCACGCTGCATTGTCGGGCCCTACTTCTTCGAAGAAAACGGTCACACCGTTACGGTTACTGGAGACCGTTACTTGAGCATGTTGAGAGAGTTTTTCTATCCAGAATTACGCCGAATGAGAATTTCTTTCAACTCTGTGTGGTTTCAGCAAGATGGTGCAGCTCCTCATATAGCCCAACCTGTTATGACAGAATTGCGACGAAAATTTCCCAATAAGCTGATATCCAGTAACTCCACATTCCGTTGGCCACCCAGGTCGCCTGACCTTACTGCACCTGACTTTTTCTTGTGGGGTTATTGCAAACAGGAAGTCTTCAAAGCAAAACCAACAAATTTGAATGAACTAAGGCAAGCCATTCGAGAAACAATTGCGGCTATTCCTGTCTCAACTCTCCAAGCAGTAATGAACAACTTTTTGGTAAGATGCCGCACATGCATCGACGAGCAGGGGGGGCATTTAAATTTCATTATTTTTAAAACTAATTAAGCTATATTTAATAAAATTTAATGAGCTTTAACATGAATAAAAGAAAAATGAATTCCATACACTGAAAAAAAAAATTATTTGAGTTTCTTAATGTAGCAAAATTCATCAGCCACCCTGTATATTGAGCATGTTAACTCATGTGGAACTTATCAGTATAAAGCGTTTAAGTAAAATATATTTTTACCTCAATCAAAGTTGATGAGGCGGATTGCTCACAGACGTAATACCTAAAATAAATTATAATTTATGTATATACAAATGTGAACATCTTTGTTACGAATAAAAAGGCAGCAGCTTAGTTCAGGTAACTCTACCGTTACAACCGTATACAAAATGCCCTTGAAAAATACTAAACGGAATAAAACTCCATATTCAGATATTGTGCTTTTTGCGGAAAATGTAGTGTGGGGAGCATCTTCTCTCAAGTATCTTCAGCCTCCGGTACCCTTGCACTGTCGCTTTTCAAAATGCTTGGAGCAAACATAAATCGCATGCTTGGGTGTGTTTTTGATATCGCATGCATCCATCCACCTAATTCGCAGCTCTGCATTTTTGGGTACAGTAGAGTGGAACTTTCGTAAAATATTTACATAAAAAGATATAGCTAACTTACCCTTGAAGACTTTCCTCTTTTCTGGTGTTTTTTTTTTTTTGCATAAAAAGCATTGCCTCACCATTATTTTTACTATTTTTAATTTTGAATAGTTTTAAAATTATTTCTTTTACATAATTTTTTTTCCAATGAAGGTTTGGTACATTCGCTTATCGGACCTCTCGTTTTATTTTCTATACATCTGCACTCTGATGTTCATGATTGTACTTTGTGTTTTCTAGCAATATAGAAGTATTACGTATATGATCGTAACTAAGAAATTTCGTTAAAAAGAACGTAACTGTAATACGACTTTTCTAAGATATGAACAATAGAATTCGTGAAATACTTAAATGAGTAAACTTTATTAATTTTCATGCATTCATTTATTATATTTGTGACATACATTTCATTAAAAAATCTGTGCGGGAATCCTTAACACCATAGTGAAAACACTCTCCTGGTCCCATTTTATCCACTGAAGGTATCTTGGGAGTACATTTCAATGTTCTGACATCTTTGGGAATGCCAGTAATATATTTCCAAAGCATTATTAACAAAGAATTAATTACATCGGTGGAAATATTAAATCGGACGGCCTAAATCCTCTCTTGCATCACTTTCTGTTTCACTCTTTGCATCAATGTCAGATTCTGAATAGTCGGAATAATCAATTTGCGAATCATTTGATTCAAACACAACACTACTGGAAGTAGAAGAGCCTTCGGCTAAGGTAACATCTACTCCTGAATTTTCTTTTGTCTCTGGTATCACTTTAGCGCCACTTTCTGTAAGCAGATATATTATCTGCCTCACTTAATTTTTAACACGCTTGAATTTATGGTTTATGTTGTAATATACCAAAAAATATCACTAAAATGTTTAAATACTTCCTTTATTTCTCACTTTTTCCAATTACTTCTTACTTTTTACTTGCTTATTTTGGAAGTTGTACGCTTTAGAGAACAATTGGGGTGGTTGTCCCACAAGTAGTTTTTTTAGATTTTTCAGTTTCAGACACATAGATTTAAATAATAGGTGTGTTCGGCGACAAAACTTGCTAAGAACTGTCAGTGAAGAAAGAATGACGTACAACTCTCTCCAAGCGCAAAGTTTCCGCCGAGCAGGAGTTTGTAAAAACTTACAAGCAAAACAGCTCTTACGTTTTTTATTGGTTAATAACTCAAAGTTTGCTTTGCCACGATCACCTGTTTTTCACTTGCAAGTTTTACTAAGTGAAATTTCTCCAGCAGAAACTTGCAACACTCTCTCTCAATGAAATGTCAAATTGCTCTCTCTCCCTGTTTTGAGTAGCCGAGCACTTTTCAGTAAAAATTTTATAAATTTTATGCTTGCCGAACCGGGCAATATTCACATAATTAAGTTCGAAGAAGTATCACGATCAACAAATTATTATTATAAAACATTTCACGACATCGATGGTTTGCAAAAAAATGTGTCGGTGACTATCGATGTAGCAGACTTTCGCTTGATTTCGGTATCTGTGCTATGTTGGCATTTCTGGAACGAAATGCTTCAAAAAATGTTCAAATATATTTCAACCCATACTCAAATTGAAAAACAAAGTTTGAGAAAAAGTTGAGAATATATTTACTTTCCACCGATAAATAATGTTGAAAATCAAACTGAAAAGTAATGTTTTCTCACATGTTTGAGATTTTTGTTTTCGGTGTTGGGAAGATACGTTGTCATGCTTTTTCTATGTATGTATTATGTCATGTTTGTATAAGATCTTAAAACTATTTACGTTAAGCGAATTCGTGTCTATCTCTTTTCATATTTTCTCTATCCATTTCCCTGCATACGGGTATATTTGTTGTTTACAAATATTTGTATGTTTCTATTCTTCAGACACCGTTCCTAATACTTGTATGTATGCTTGCTTGTTTATTGTTTTCCAATCATCTTAATTACTCTTCTTTGTTCCTTCAAATATTTGTTTGCAGTTATACTCATAAGTTGAGGTTTTTTATGCGTCTAGTACAGTTGTAGTTGCCTAATTTTTCACACAGTGTGATGGTCTTAAGCCCCTGTGGGAAACATATCCGCAGCATTAAAGGCAACCACAAGATTATATTAGATATTTTATGTAAAGAGTCCAGTGGCCTTAAAGTGGTACATTTTAACGCGCGAAGCCTTAGTGGTGATAAATGGACTATGTTAGGAATATTTTTGCAGAATCGGATATTGATGTTATTTGTGTCTCAGAAACGTGGTTTGCCCGTTGTACTTCTGACTTCTATTACAGTACACTTACATAAGTATACGCTTGTACGACATGATCGAAGTGATAAGAAGGGAGGGGCGTTGCAATCTATTGCAAGTCCACTCTCAATATAACACTGTTAGCTTCATCGACAAAATCTGACACGGAATTTATTATTTGCCGAAATTTCAGACAGTGTAGTGGAAGCAATGGTTGCCTGTGTTTATAACCCACACAGATGTTTTATGTTATACTCGTTTTTTGTTGAATTGTCCTTTTTTTTTTTTGCTTGAATATGAACGTTATGTTATATGTGGTGACTTTAATGTAAATCTCCTCATAAAAGACCCATATTCGAATAAGCTTTTGGACCATGTATCTGCTGCTGGTCTTGTAGTAATGAACAATATAATTCTATCCTTTTGGACCTTGTTATTGTTTCTAATGTATTAAAATTTGACCAAATGACTTTTATATCTGGCCATGACCTTATATTTGTGTTTGAATTCCGCCAAACATATATGGTGCAAATGTAATTTCTGCGCATGCTCGGTATTTTTTGTGTTAGTATATGTGAACACACAATTATACAATTGTGGTAACGTTTCGAAACAAAAGTAGTAAAGGGCCATTTCCCCTTTTTACAAAAGTTGGATGGTTGTTATAAAACAGTTTAAGGGATTGAGTATCGAAAGACGAATAAATATGGTTAAAGGTTTGGCCAAGTATTTATTATTTAAACATGGTTGGCAGCCATATAGCTTATAGCTTTACACAAATGCTTAAAGAAAAGAAAAAAACCAATTAATGAATTCGTGTTTCCAAGTATAGTCCTATAACTTCTTTACACACATTCATACATTTTGCGTATATTTATGTTCTTTTGTCTCCCCATGAAAAACGCATTTGACATAAGTAAAGTTCATTGAAAAATGTTTGCCTCTCCTTTCTCCCTAAAAATTTTACGGCCACCACTGAGATTTTGTATCCATATCCCACTGTATATCTATACTGTAACGTTAGGCGAACTGCACTCATAATTACTAGCAATATAGAAGTATTAAATATATGGCAACACCACTTCGCCAAGTTTGGCACAACCGGAAGTACACTTATCCGCTCACCGGACACATAACTATATCCTTAAGGGAGAAAATCGACCGCCGTGTGCGCACTGTAACTTGAGCCAACTGTCCGTACTCAACTCATCTCCGGTTGTCACAGAACGCCCATCTACCCCGAATAAAGCGTATTTACAATTGGGCCTATAGTGCCCGATCAGATACTTTACCATTCGTAATTATTATTCGTTTTCATTTTATCCTTTGTATTACATTTTAAAATATTTATCTAGAACATATGTACATCGTATAACTTGAGTTATTAAAATTTCGTTGAATTTGTACTGCTGAGAGTTTGTTCGACTGCGCAATAAATTTTTCGAATTCAATTGTTGATCGACAGCCTGAATGACTTCAGCAGAATAAACCGTTTCATCCGTTTTTGATTTATTCGTCGTGAAAAATTTCTGCAATATTTCGCTAATCGTATTACGTATGTGGAGTAATTCATTGCCACCGCCCGTCGATTTCCACCACGAAGGAGTCCCAGTTTAAACAATAATTTGCCAACCAGCCATAGCAGCATGGATAACCAATTGATCGCTTTAGGGTCAATTCCTGAGGAATCATGCGCTACAAGCATTATCTAGCCAGATATGAGTAAATCAGCCGCCATAACTATACCCACGTCTGACCCCAACAGTGGAACTACAACAAACTTAGCCACGGATGCTAGCGTCTCCAAAGCATCCAAAAACAACACGATGGACGCGCCGGCCCATTCAGTATAGATTTCAACGCCATGGAGCAACGTCTAGCCATGCTAGAAAGTAATTTTAGAGCCACACAGATTCAATTAAGGGAGCGAGACATCTAAAACGAGACCCTCAGAACAGAGCTAATTCGAAGCGGCATTTCCGTCGTCAATTACTCCAGCAGCGCAGCAGCGGTGTCGCAGCCAGCGATAACTCAACGCCAGTTATATGCTGATTCTATTCATGGCGTCAGTTCATTGCCAACAACTCAACGCCAACTAATGCTAATTCCTTTCATGGCGTCAGTTCACAGCCAACAACTCAAGGCCAACTAAGTATATGCTGATTCTCTTTTCGGCGTCAATTCACAAGCAACACGTCAACGCCAGCTATATGCCGAACCTCGTTATGGCGTTTACTTGTTGTTGTTGTGTTAACGCCAAAACACTCCCCGAAGGTTTTGGGGACTGTTGTCGAATTAACAGTCCTTGGCCGGATTTGAACCCGGTACGCTCCGGTACTCCCTTGCGGTACTGCCCGACTGTCGTGGTAGCGATTTATGACCAGTGAAACCTTCTAGGTCATGTCACCCCTCGGGTAATGAAAGGTGAGAGGCATCATATCCGTAGATCAACCATCGAGTTGCACGTCATTACCTTTGTGCATATTAGTCGCCTCTTACGACCGGTATGCCTACCTCGGGCATATTCCAATCCCCTAACCCGCAGGGGCGTTTACTCACGGCTTTCTGCTACTCGATAACTTAATCTCGAAAATCCCAATGAGTAAGCGCATCGAATTGGCTCGGTATGCAGCCACCGTACAGGATGAAAGCCAGGTTGCCGGATATGACACAAAACGTCGAATGCTACTACAAATAGATGAAAAGCGAAAAGGGTCAGTACAAACTCGGAATTGCTCGGACAACCCCAGCAACTCAACGTCCAGGGGTTCGGTGGTCATGTGGTACAGGAACCAACTACCTTGGTTGATATTTGTATCAGCGGTGCTGGTATTTCAACGAAACATAAAATGAAAAATGTGTACGTTGTGAAGAATCTTCAATTGCCATCACAAAGCCTTAGCGGTTCCTATTTTATATGCGATGACAAACTAAGGCGTCAGTTACCGGTGCAGCCACAATTTATTGTAGTGCCGAGACTACTCATAGGCATTGATAATTACCACTTGGGTATTGCATCAAAAAGTATTGCGTAAGAACGGTCCGTATGCCATCAAACAATACTATGCCCAAGCCATCCACATGCCTTTTGATGAACATCAAGAGCGATGAAGATCTCCACAACATGATAGCCGACTTCTTCGAAACTGAAAGCTTCGGTGTGAGAGCTGCTAAACGTATTCAGAGTGATGCAGGCGCAGACGCTTAAGTACTATATTGAAGTCGACGACCCGCCACGTTGGTGGAAGGTTCGAAACGGCACAGTTATGGAACGACGACAACGTGCCATCGGGGCCATCAAAGCATAGAAGCGACAATATATTCCATACGCCGTATCTACTGGGTACGACTGAGAACTCTTCTACGAAGCCAACGGCCAAGTGTGCTTCCGCCTTTGCAAAACCGCCCCCGATCCCACCGCTGATGGGACCACTTCCCATTAACAGACTGACGCCGTACGTCAGACCGTTCACATACACGGGCCTTGACTATTTCGGTCCTGTACACGTGACAGTTCGGCGCAGTACAGAGAAGAAATGGGTTGCTCTTTTCACATGCCTTAACATATGCGCGGTGCATTTGGAGATTGCCCACGACCTGAGCGCTGACTCTTGTAACTGTCATTCGAAACTTCAAGAATCGTCGAGGAGTGCCACAACGTCTGCGATCCGACAATGGGAAGAACTTCGTCGGAACCAACTCGGAGTTATCGAGTCGAGTGGTTATTCAATTCGCCGTACAATCCAGCCGAAAGAGGAGCATGGGAAGGTATGGTTAAGTCGATCAAGAAAGTTTTGCAACCGCTGGATAGCAGAGTATCTGCCTACATTTACACGTCGCGTGACGTTGTGTCAACGGACGCGTCCTATCAAAATGGGTGATCTTATATTCTTATGTGATCCGAACACGCCACGAAGGGAATGGAGTCGTGGTGTAGTGGAAAAAGATACCCTGGCTGCGATGGTGAGATTCAGCAAAATCAGCAAATTCAGGAGTAAAGCGGCGAGGTGTGTCTAAACTGGCCGTTCTGGACGTTTCTTGCAATTAGTGAATCGAGTTGATTGACGGGGGTGGGTTTGTCACAGAACGTCCATTTACCAAATGAAGCGTATTTAAAATTTGCTCCGTAGTGACCGATCAGATATTTTACCATTCATAATTATTATTCGTTTTTATATTATCCTTTGTATTACATTTTGAAATAATTATGTAAAACATATGGGTAAATCCGCCGTAGTGTTACATTTTTGGATACTCGGATACTACACATGGGTTAATGAAAGCATATGGATATTTAGTTTGACGTATTCACTATCACCTCTGAAGATATGGATGGAAAAAATGTAGACAAAAAGTTTTTTCAGAACTTTGAAGAGTGAAAAACGTCGATTTTTCCGTTTTTTCAAGTGATACTCGTTTTTTTTTTTGGTATTTGTCATCAATGTATCGCTTTGAAATTTTAACTGGGTGTAGTTTTTGAGACGGAGATTCTAAAAATGTAAGCGGGGTTAGTGTGCTCATCCAATATTTAAAGTTATCATCAATTTTTGGCCTCAATGTATCGCTTTGAAATTTTAACTGGGTGTAGTTTTTGAGACGGAGATTCTAAAAATGTAAGCGGGGTTAGTGTGCTCATCCAATATTTAAAGTTATCATCAATTTTTGGCCTTTTTCAATATTTGTGAATTTGTGCTTATAAGTTTTTGAGGCAAGAGAGTATTAAAATTCTGGCTATACGCGATAATAGCCTATTATACAGCAAAACTTTCGGTGGTTTTTAATTTGATGTGCTCTCTGTAGTTTTGAAGTTAGAGGCAGAGATGTCGAGGTACTTTGCTGCGTAATTTCTTTTCGGTAGCAGGTTTTTTTCTTGGCACAGCTACAGTGTTACTTTTATTACATGTTACTCTTTTGTAATTTGTTGTCCCACACTACAGTAGTATAAAACCAAATGCCTCATTTTGAAAGATTAACATAACGAAAGTTATTGAAATTTGTACAAGGGGCAAATATGGGAAATTTTCGAGATGTATCAGAAACCGTAAAAAAATTTGGAAAAATATATCTAATTACTTCCAAACTAATTTTTATTCAAACGTTAGTAAAATGAAACACAAATTAAGTATAATAATTAAAAAAAAATCAAAACATGCAAGTATTATTTTTCGTTTTATTTTTCCACACTACTTTTACCCATGAAGTCGAAACCACCTCGCTTCTACGTCTATTTGATACCCTTATTATTTAGACAAGTTTTGTGAGTTCCTGGGTCCAAATATCGGAATACACCTCCGAAGAAGTAGAAATATCGATATGAGAACCATAGTACGTCAAAGCTCTCTTCAGTACCTTTCGTTTGATAGCCATATTGCAGGTAGAAAGATTTTTTACCCGGCTTCATATTTTTGAGGGTATCTCAAAAACCGTGTTTCGGGTATCAAAAAAAAGTTTATTACGTCAAAGCTCACTTCAGTACCTTTCGTTTGATACCCATATTGCAGGTAGAAAGATTTTTTAGCCGGTTTCATATTTTTGAGGATATCTCGAAAACCGGGTCTCGGGTATCAAAAAAAGTTTACCCAAATATACTTTACATAAATATCTACATGCTACTAAACTTTTAACATAATTGGTAACGAAGTGCTCAAATTAGCAAAAATATTTAACGGTTTTTCGGGTTTTACTTTCATCGATATATCCGAAACCGGTTTTCGGATATCGACAATTTTTTCCCAAATCATTCTTTGTTTATTCTATTCGTCAGTACGCTGGTAAAATTTCAAGATGATTGGTAGGAAACTGTTAAAATGAATGCATAACCAACTTGGCACTAAAAAATATAAAACCGGATGTCGGATATCAAAAAAATTTGGCCTAAATATAAGCTTCTTATATCTCCACACGTTGCTAAATTATTATTTAAATTTTCGGTGCAGTAGTGTTTAAATATTAAACACTGCGACTTAAATTTATATATACTATCTCCGATCTATTGATTATATCTTTTTGAGGCATTATGTAAGACGAATTACGCCGATGAATTTAAGCTCTTCTTTATCTACCAATGTACCAGAAAAAAAGTTATTCTTGTGCTTCGATGTTTCAAACAAATTTTTTTTTGGCAAAAATGTAACACTACGGTGGATTTGCCCATATGTGCATCGTGTACCTTGAGCTATTCAAATTTCTAAATTTGAATTTCTTGTCAATGTATATCGTTAAATTTGTACTGCTGAGAGCTTGTACGACTGCGCAATTTATTTTTCGAATTCAATCGTTCAGAATCCGTTTTAACTGTTTCAAACGTTTCAACGTTCGACAAAGTTTTATTGATTTTTCAGTTGAAAATATAGTTTAATAAACGCGTTAAATCTGCTAGAACCCGTCCAGAGATTACATCGGTATGGTAAAGAAATAAAATAAAACTACATGGAACTTACCCGCTCCATATTTGTATCAAACTCCTCCCTCAATATCATATTCGGCACCGTTTTATAATTTGTTTGCTTATCACTATTTTTTTCGAATTTTTTTTGCGTGCTTGCGGCACGTAGTCAGGATCTCTAATATCCGCGGGAAAGTCGCTTGATGTTCCTCTGTTGAATAATTTTACCTACATGGCTAAAAATTTGAGCTTAGATTTTAAACTTTTTTGGGCTACATATTAGACCAAACCAAATTTGGTTTTAAATTAAAACCATAACGGTTTGAAAATGAAACTGTGACGGTTAACGTGATGAGAAGGGTTTACATTTTAAGCCGGAAATGTTTTAAATAAAAAAGATTTTTATCAATTGGTAGGAGGACTCGGACCGAAGCATTCCACATCAGTGTGCAGTGCTCTACCTACTGAGCTACGACGCGCACATGTATGGTGTAAGAAAAGTGCACATTTTTACTGTGTATACGGCTTTCGTTGTGTATACGTTTTTCCCGGTTAAGTTTTAAATCTAACCTGAAAGAAATTAAGAGCTGTTGTAGGTAATTGAGAGGTTTGGAATTTACTACAAAAAAGTTGCGTAGACCAATGAGGTTTAAATTTAGGCTCAAATTATTAGCCGTGTATGTATATTGTGCGCACAGATATTTTTGTATTTTATTTTATTTGTGTAAATAAATTAACAGATTGAAATTCTTTTCATTGAATAATTTTATTTATATTTATTTTTCTTATATATGCACTTCTACTAAGAACTGCAATGACTTTTGTTTGAATATCATACAGTATACCACCAACAAGGGATTGTAGTTTCCATGAGAGATTGCGCGAGCGTTTGCGAATACAAGGCAAAAAAGAGATGTCAATAAATAACATCGACTTCGAGAACATGAAAAGGGAACAACCAAGCAACTTCTGGGTAGCACCCTGTCGGACTATGTAAGGCAGTGACCACGCAAGGCAGGTTGATCAGTTTGTTTTCAAGTGTTGTTCAGTGAACTACTGTGAAGTTACAAAACTCCTAAATTTGTATTGCGTTTATTACTAATAAAAAAAACTAGCTATTTGTTACGTTATATGCGGGTGTGTTCATTTGATTTTATAGTGATCGAACTCAGGATAATTAATCGAATTCATATTGTTGTCAGAAGAGGTATTGCTAAATAAATACCAGTGATTGCGAGGACAGAAAGGACATGGCGAAGTTGAATGAATTAAAGATTCAGCAACTCAAAAATGAGTTGAAACAATGCAGGCAATAAATTAAAATTTGCAGTCGAGAAGCTATAGAAGCGGAGGGAATTAAAGCTGATAATTATGTTTTTCATCCTGATATGGAAGTGGCAATTGCGAAGATGGAAGAAAAGCAAGAAGCTCTTGACTCACCAACTGGGTTGGACATGAACGCTTTACTCGCTGTTATTTCGTCTACACTTTCTTCACAAATTACTCAGATATCGGGAAAAATAGAGGAGCAGAAGACTTGCATGGCATCTCAGCTAGAAGAACAAGATACACGTATTACATCTAGGCTGGAAGAACAGAAAACTTGTATGGCAGCCCAACTAGATGAACAGAAGGCATACATGAGATCTCAAATGGAAACATAAAATCGATGCTGAAGTAGATGCACTGAGAGGTCGTATCCAGGAGTTACAGCTGAATCGTTCAACTGATTCAACGAGCGTCCCGAAAGTAAAAACCCCATCCTTTGATGGTGCTGTTCCTTTTCAGGTATTTAAGCTACAGTCTGAGAATACGGCAGCGGTGAATAATTGGGGCTCTGAAGACATTGAAGGGACCTGCAGCTGAAATCTTAAAAGCTATTCCCGACGGCGAAAGAAACACCCATGAAGCAGGCCCGTCCGCACGGGGGGTTTTGGGTGTTCAAACTCAGCGCTCCAACGCACCAGCTAATTCGCCGAATCACAGTTTACATACCTTACCTAGATACTTTTATCACTCATTTACAAGATCGATTTTTGAACCATGGGAATATTTTATCGAATTTCGCCTGACTATTTCCAAACAAGATGCAAATTTTTGATGAAAAGTCATGTGTTGAATTATTCAAATCATACTCTTCGATTCTGCACCACAATTCCAGTGAAATATCGATTGCTGAAGTTCAACTTTGGCGACGACGCATTGCAAGGGAGGAAATCAACAATTCCCTTGAAGCACTTGACATTTGCCATGCAGAGGCTTTTCCAAATTTTCATCAAATTCTTCGAATAATGGCAGTTTTGCCCGTAACTACGGCTACGAATGAACGCTCCTTCTTAACGTTACGTCGTCTGAAGACGTATCTTCGATTAACTATGACTGAAGATCGGCTAAACGGTTTAGCTTCCCTGAATATACATCGGGATTTTAAGATTACTGTTCAAGAGCTTTTGGATGAATTTTTTTCGGTACTTCGAAGAGTTCGTTTGTTGACTGATAGCCAATAACTATGGTATTTTTTGCTTTTATTGTTTCGACTCGATAGTGAATAAATATGAAATTTGTCACTTTTAAAAGTATTTCATTATTTGCTTCCCGTTACTATTTTAATTTTTAGCGGCAAACACCATAAATTCCATTCACATTCACCCATAATTCCATTCATAATATTCTCTGAGCATCCAAAAGCTCAATCCCCCCCTCCGAAGACAGTGCAGTTGAGAGACTCTATGGTAGCTCACATCGGAAACAGATATACCAAATAGAATTACAGAATCGCTTCCAGAAACCTAATGAGACTTTGCAGGAATTTGCATCGGACATCGAGAGGTTGGTGCATCTAGCAAGTGCAGACGCACCTGCAGAGTACACGGAGGGTGAAAATCCAAAGTTTTATAAATGGAATACGTGATGTGGAGACAAATCGGGATTAAGTAAGCCGGCGTACAAAGCTCACCGCGTGAAAGTAGAGCGGCCAGACTGGATAGACGCAGCATTGAGTGGAAAGCAACAGAAAAATGACGGTGCCATCAAATGCTTTCACGAAAAGAAGCACATCAGTACGCGAGTAGTAGTGGAGGAGAGCAGACAAATTCCACAGAAGTCAGAAGCAGTAATATGGGCAAAGACTGATCGAGATCGGGACAAACAAATTGTGGGTTCTGGAGGCAGCGAGCAAATCGACGACAAATATACTCTTTTTTTTTTGTAAGTTTAACGAGCTCAAGACCAGTTGATAATAGAAGAAAAATTGAAAGCAACAAACATATACAGGCTATAGTTATAGAACTATTTCGAAAACAGCCACGATATCTCGTTAGACTAATCCGTATAGTTTTTGTTATTTTCAGAGGATCTTGTGGAGAATCGAACCCACTCACTCTGATTGCAAGCGCAGCTGTCTAACCCATATATGCTGCGTGTACTTTTGCAAGCTGCTTGATTCCAGTTTTCCCCTAATTGTTGTTTAGTTATCTTGCCAACGGTATACACAATATTTTAGACATTCTGTCTATATGTAAATCATGAACGCTGGACTTTCGTTGGAAAAACTTTGGCTAAGACAAAACAGGATGGACGTATACCGGTAAGAGTGCTTAATGAGTTCAAATCACCAATCAAACTTTCCAAAGGAGCTATATTGGGACAATGCCAAAAGGTCGAGGTGGTTATCAATTGCGAACAGCTCCAGGAAAATGTTTCTACCAGTAAAATTGGTATTTCAGATGATATCAGGGCGTGGACGGAAGGGCTCGAAAAATACCATCAGAATGAGGCAAATCAAATTCTAACAAAGTACTCGAGCGTATGTGACAAAGATTGTTCCAAACCTTGTCGGACGAAAGTTGTGAAGAATCAAATTGATACTGGTGAAGGACAATCCGCCAAGCTCCTCGTAGTATTCCATTGGCCAAGTGGTGAAAGAAGTTACACAGGAAATGAGTTATAGCGGCGTGATAGAACCACCAGCTAGTCCATGGAGCTCACCAGTAGTACTAGTGAAAAAGTGTATTATCGGAATTTGAACGACGTAACGAAGAAGGACAGTTATCCGTTGCCAAGAACCGACGATACTCTGGAGTCGCTTTCTGGTACTAAATGGTTTTCCACATTGGACTTGAAAGGCGGCTACTGGCAAGTGGAGGTAAAGGATGAGGAAAAGGAAAATACAGCCTTCAGCGTTGCAGAAGGGCTTTGGCAACTTACGGAAATGCCAATGCTCCAGCTACTTTTGGGCGACTCATGGAGCAGCTTTTAGCATTGCATTGGAAAACATGTTTGGTGTACCTTGCCGACATTATCGTGTTGGGAAAAAGTTTTGAGGAACACCTGAAGAACTTGGAGAAAGTTTTTTAACGGATAGCTGGTGCTGGTCTGAAATTAAGTCCCAAAAAGTGTACCTTGTTTAAGAAGAAAGTAAGTTATTTGGTTCACAAGGTAACGACGGAGGGCATGTGCACTGCTAAGGAAAAGATTGAAGCCGTAAAGGATTGGCCAAGGCCGAGAAATTTGCACAGTTACGAAGTTTCCTTGGGCTGTGCACATATCATCGCCGATTTGTGCCGAATTTCGCCAGCGTAGCTAGTAGTCTTCATGAACTTATCAGCAAAAATACGTGCTTTAAATGGAAGAGGGAACTTGAAGTCGCTTTCCAAACCTTGAAGGAGCAACTGTGCATTGCCCCCATTGTTAGAAAATCCGATCGCAGGTTCAACGTTTATTCTGGATACAGATGCGAGTGGTTACACCATAGGCGGTGTTTTGTCCCAATTTGTCGATGGACATGAGAAGGTCGTTGCATACTATAGGCGAACAATCGGGAAGCCTGAAAGGAACTATTGTGTGACACGTAGAGAACTGTTGACATTGGTAGAGTGCGTTTAACATTTCCACAAGTATCTCTATGGGCAGCGATTCCAGGTCAGGACAGACCATGCAGCGTTGAAATGACTCTCGCAGTGTCAATGTATTCGCAAGTTGATAGTCGTCCCATGGAAGAAAATCCCTGATATTCTGAATAAATTGCATAACGGTTCAAGTGGAGGTCATGTAAGAGTCGCGAAAACCTTAGAGAAAATCAAGCCGAGATTCTATTGGGTTGGATTGCGTCAGTCGATCGCGGAATGGATTGCTAACTGTGAGGTGTGCATCAAAGCTAAAGGGCCGAAATCGAGTAGCTATGGGCAAATGAAGCAGTATAACTCAGGTACACCATTTGAGAGGATTGCCATGGAAACAAATATGTGCTAGTAGTCATGGACTATTTCGGCAAATGGCCAGAAGTGTATCCTATTCCAAAGCAAGAGGCAGAAACCATAGAAACCAAGTTTTGTCCCCAAAGCTACAATGTAACTCGGAAGGCCCATACAAAGTCATGAAGCGGATCAACGATATTGTCTATCGCATACAAACTATTGGAAGGCCACGGAATAAGTTGAAGGTGGTCCATTTGGAAAGGCTACCTGCATTTGGTTCGGGCGATGTGTCTGATCGGGACGAATATTCTTAAACTAAACCATACCTCACTGAATAACACTCGCACCACTAGTTAAACACAACAGAGATAACGATGGCTACGCTTATGCATGCAAGTATGTCTCAAGGAAGAGAAAGAGAGATGGAGCGAGTGTTTGCGAATAGAAGGCAAAGAGATGTCAATAAATAACACCGACCCTTCGAAAACACGAAGAAGGAACAACCAAGAAACTTTTGGTTGCGTAGGGTAGCACCCTATTGGACTATAAAAGGCAGTGACCAAGCAAGGCAGGTTGATCAGTTGACATTCAAGTATTGTACAGTGAACTAAAGTGGAGTTACCAAACTCGTGAAATTGTATTGCGTTTATTACTAGTAAATAAAACTAGCCATTTGTAACATTATTTGTGCGTATGTTTATTTGACTTTATAGTGATCGAACTCAGGATAATTAATCCTATTCGTCACATTATTTTTATTTTTATAGGTGTTGGTTTGTAAAGTTTTTATTAATAAAGTACTAGGGCATTAGGAATAAACGACTTAATTTTTTCAAAGATCTGAGTTTTGACCCCTATAATGCTTGCGACATAAACTTCGAAAGAAAAATATGTATACCAATCAAAGAAGAAAGGAAAGAGGACCACGCAAACATTTTCTTTTTCTTTGACTTTTTAAATGCAATAGTAAATAAATAGAAAAAAATACCAAACGTCCAGGTCGAACTTCGAAGTTTTGGAGGCTAACTCTAAAATAGGGGGATACAATTTTTTTTACCTATATCTCGATCTATTTAAAAAACTGGTTTGTCCAATACCCAGCCGGGTGCTATATATTGTTATTATTTGGTCTATTGATCTAGTTAACATTCCTTGTTTAAAGCGACTGGTCTATCTTCATTGGTATTGACGGTTTTGATTGTGTTGGCCTTTGTGGTTGCTTACTGTATACTGCTTTGCTGGGGTAAGGCATGCCGTGCAAATTATAGTACTGGAGTTGTGGTTGTTGATATGAAGCGTGTTGATTTTGGAATTGTCGGAAATATTATAGCATAGGAGGGGTTGGTTGGGGTATATGGGCAAGCTGTCGGTACTAGCGTTGGTTTTTCTTTGCAGGTTTCGAGTGAAAGTAAAATCGAGTTGGTGGAAGATTCAAGAGTTTTGGCACGCTATACTGATTGTTGGCACGTACAGACCTACAACTTTGGTTCCGTAACTAGATGCAAGGTTTCGGGTATGTCGGAAGGATCCTTCATTTGCGCATAGCCTCGTCAATGATCCTCATGCAGGTAATCTTATTCAGGATAAGAGATAGGCGTTTGTACACCTCAGCGTAAAACTCCTGGACTCTGGAGTGCGATTTCCACTGAATTCTTATATCCATATCCGACACATTACTCCTAAGTATTTCCTCTTTAACTTGATCAGTTAGCTGGGGTTACGTTCTTAAACTCCTGTGTATGGGCCTCACAGTGTGCCTCATTTGCCACTCCAGCATTGGTCAGAAGCGAGGTAATAATAAAATTGTTATTTGGCTTCTTCCTTTCTCTAAATTCACTTGTCTACTTATTAAAAATGGTCGTCAATTTTAATAACTTAATCGCCCTTATCGCGAGTTTTATTTTGACCCGAAAAGATTCACATTTTTTGTTCACCTTATCGCAGATAGTGCCTTATATTTTAGGGGCAAACAAGAGAAATATTTTTTTATTTTAAAAATTAAATATGGTTTTCATTAAATATACTTTTATTTTTTCAAGTAAATCAATAAATAAAGCCTAATCAGGAATGCTTGAGTAGATGTTGCAAACAAGCTCTCATCTTTACAATTGATGAATGCTCATTGAATAAAAATTTTTAAATGCCCGTTTATTTGCTGTAATATTCTCGAAAGCCAGTAAAAAAGAAGTCAACTTGTAAATCAAAACTGCCGATAAAAATTATTTTTAACTCACAGTGAATCACTTAATTAAAAATTCAATTTTGTTTAAAAATCACTTACTCTGGAACAATTATTTTGCATGGTTTTTGCACAGATTTTAAAAATAGGTATATTTAAAACTAAGTTTTAGAGAAATAAAAAATTTGCTCTTGACGAGTTTTCGGAAGCAATAATACTGGCATTTGAATTATCAAAATCGGTCCATTATATCGGAAGTTATTGAGCATTGATATAAGGACAAAAATTTTAAATTTACGATTGAACAGGATACAATTTTTTTCCAAAAATCATAAGTATTTATTTGTATTGACAATAGCCATTAAATGATACCATCATTGATCAAATATAAATTTTCTCTTCTTTAACAGCCAGTTTCACAAAGCAATTTAAGTGAAAAATTATTTTTTCTGCTGTCAGATTCCGTATGAAATTCGAGTACAAAAGTTATTTTTCATTTAAATTACTTTCGTGAAACCGGCTGTAAGTGATCCGTTTTAAAAATTCTTACCGACCTAGGAAAAATTTAAATTGCGTGTTCATACATGGGCGGTGCCACGGCCACTGAAAATGTATTTTAACATGGTGTAGTAATTTTATTTCCTTTTGATGTATCTTGCTCTACATTTTTTTATTGAATGAATCTTTAAAAGAAGCTATTTTCGTTTTTAATAATTTACAAAAGTATACTTGGTTTTAATGTTACTTCTAAAAACTTGCAACAGTTCGGCCATCCTGACATGCAATCGCCCCGATTGTATCTTGATTTTTATTAATTAACCAAGACTTCATATTTGCTGCTTCCCATATCCCTTCATAGGGAACCTGAGTAACTTGAAATCCCTTAACATCTTTCAACAGATATCTATCATTGGGCAGAACCTTTACCACTTTGTAAGGTCCCTTATACTTAGGCACCAATTTCTTACACGCTCCTGAAATTCTTGCGTAGTTTCACCATTACATAATCTCCTTCATCATAAGATTTTAATTCGGCAAAAACCTTATCCAACGTATAGGCATTAGTGACTTTGAAAATCATCGGAGCTATGGTACGATTAACTCTTTCGACCTGCCCGTTCGCCTGTGGTGAACCCGTAGCTATTTTAATGTGGTTTATATTATTTAAATCCATAAATAATTGAAACTCTTTTGAGGTGAAGGCACTTCCTCTGTCAGAAATCAAAGATTTTGGTCGACTATAAGTATTAAAATATCATTTTAAACAACTTATAACTTCGCTAGTCCCAGTAGTTCGTGTTGAAAAAAGTTTTGAAAACTTTGAAAAGCTATCTACTGCTAGAAATACATATTTTTTTTACAATTCTTCAATTATATCCAAAGTGATCGATATGTATCATATCAAAAGGTACATTACCTTTCGGGATATTATGCAAGAGTCCTTCGCGAGGGCCATTTCTTTAATAAAATTTAATACACTTCAAACAGTTACGAATATGTATCTGAATCTTATCCTTCAATTTAGGAAACCAATATGTTTTTGATATCGCATGGAATACTTTATCACATCCAAAATGTCCCATTTCATCATGATAGAGTCGTAGAACATTTCCCTCCATTTCTTGTGGCACATAAAATAAAATTTCCTTACCCACTTTGCGATACACAAGTCCGTTTCTCATTTCAAAGACCTTACTTTCCTTCTTTTCTAATTCTTTCCGAATTTCTGAAATTACTTTAGCTCTGTTCTGACAAATTGATAGCTTGCTCAAAGGTATTCTCTTCCAAACCTAATACGTTGGAGATCCTACTCAATGCATCAACATGCTGCATCTTTGTGCCACTACGATGTTCTTACTTGTAGTCGAAACTCTCTAGCTCAAGAGCCCATCGCGCGATTCTAGGATTTACTTCTCAGTTAATTTTGAGTGCTAAGTGACTTGATACACAATAGAAATTAAAACACAAACACCTTTTAAGTCACTTAATGATTTTACAATTTATTATTACAAAAATAATAATAACAATACAATTGTTTCGGCACTCGCGTAGTGCCTTCTTCAGCTGATAGCGTTCAACTAGCCATTGTCTAACATAAAACAATAAACAAGCAAAGAGAGAAATTTCAGTAATCCCACAATTACAATAACAAAAAATACTTCAGTTTATCGGAACGCTGCAAAAAGACTTGAGTACTGTGGACCAATATCCCTATTAACAGCAACATTTTTATTTACATAAATATGTAGGGATTCTAAGATATTTAATTTATTACTACTTGATTCAGATTTAATTAATTTGAAATCGTCTTCACTTATAGCATGTTTATTCTCAAGAGCATGTTCGGCTATTCCGCTTTTCGGTTCGATGTTCCTAATATATTTGAAATGCTCGTTCATCCTTGTGCGCATTGTACGCGTTGACTGGCCTATGTATTTTGCCCCGCATATCTCTCCGTCGTCATTAAAATTAGAGCACGTCTTTTTGCAGCTTTCCGATAAACTTAAGTATTTTTTGTTATTGTAATTGGGGGATTACTGCAATTTCTCTCTTTGCTTGTTTATTGTTTTATGTTAGACAGTGGCTAGTTGAACGCTATCAGCTGAAGAAGGCACTACGGGAGTGCCGAAACAATTGCATTATTATTATTTTTGTAATAATAAATTGTAAAATCATTAAGTGACTTAAAAGGTGTTTGCGTTTTAGTTTCTATTGTGGATTTACTTCTCGTTTGTTTAAAGTCAATGTCAATGAATAACAATCAGTAACAATACAAAATCTTAAACCTTGTAAATATATTCTAAACCTCCTTAATGCGTAAATAATTGCTAATGTTTCCAATTCAAAACTCTGGTATTTGGCTTCTGCTTCAGTAGTGCGTTTTGAAAAGTAAAATATGGGGTGAAATTTACCATCTCTCTTCTTTTGCAATAGTATGGCTCCAAGCTCGCGAGAACTTGCATCACAATGCAGTTCAGTTTCGTCCTTTGGATCGTATATAGATAAAGTAGGTGCTTCCATCAACTTAGATTTAAATTTTTCGAAACATTCCAATTCTTTTTACCCAATTTTAAAGCTAGCATATTTTCGTATTAAATTGTACAAAGGTACAGCCTCCACTAAAAATCCTTTTGTAAATCTCCTAAAATATGAGCATAGCCCTAGAAAACTATGTACATCCTTAGTATTTCTTGGAATAGGAAAATTCATAACTGCATCTACGTTATTTTTATCGGCCGTGATACCATCTTTGGTAATCCAAAAACCCAAATATTTCAATTCCGATTTCATAAACTGACACTTATCAATTCTAAGTTCTAATTTGTTTCTCACTAATTTATCAAATACTTCTTTCAAAATCTCAAAATGATCAGTATCAGTACAGGTTGCTACCATTATATCGTCGAAATAAATTGCAACTTTGCAGGCACGTATCAAATCATCAAATAAATAATTTACAAAGCGCTGAAAAGTAGAAGGAGCATTCTTAAGACCAAACGGCATCTTACAAAACTCGTATTGTCCCAATGGGGATACAAACGAGGTGTATTTTATAGAATTATCAATTAAAGGATAATTATCTTTCAACGTATTTTTATTCAAAGTTCTATAATCCACACATAGCCGTATATCACCAGTTTTTTTTCGTACTAATACTATTTGTGAAGAATATTCCGATCTACTTGGCCTAATCACATTCTTATGTAATAAATCATCTAATATATCTTGCAGTTTTTCTTTTTCATTGTAAGCTAATCTTCGTGGAGGGATATGGAAAGGTTTTTCGTTACTCAATACAATTTTCATTTCACATTCTGTTTCCGGTTCATCAGGGCGCTTACAGCACAAATAATAAACTTTAAATATTTGGTCAAGCTTTCTTTTCGCATCGTAGCTTGGCTTTGTTCGAGTTTCAATCACAGCAGCTGTGTTGCAAAGTATCACGTTCGATGTGAAATTGTGGCAACATTGGCAAAAGCATTACGTTTTAGCTGTCAAAAATTCGGCAATTGTTGCGCTACAACGTGAAAAATACAGTTGAGTTTATATAGAGGCTAAAAAATACATACATTTTTGATGATGAAAAATTAATTTCCTTCGATGTTGTCTCACTTTTTCCTAGCGTCCCAACTCAACTAGCACTTGAGGTTATTCAAGAAAAATGGAATATAATAGAGAAGCTCACTAAAATACCGAAGAAACTATTTATTGAAATTTTAAAATTTTGTATCGAAGAAAACCGATATTTTAAGTACGAGGATAAAATCTACACACAGATTAGAGGATTACCAATGGGTTCACCAACGTCTCCGGTAATCGCGGACATAGTTATGGAAAAGTTACTTCAAAGTGCGGTAGAAAAAGTTGAACGAAAGCCGAGACTACTTACAAAGTACGTCGATGACATTTTTGCGATAATAAACGAAAACGAGGTACAGAACACACTTGACGCTTTCAACTCTTTCAATAAACATATTAAATTTACTACTGAAATCGAAAATGACGGAAAATTACCTTATCTGGACTCAATTATAATAAGACATGGTAATGAAATAAAGCTAAAGTGGTATAAGAAACCTATAGCATCAGGACGAATCATCAATTATAATTCTAAACATCCTAAAACGATGATAATTAATACAGCGAGAGGCTGTATTCGACGAACGTTAAAAATATCTGACGACACTTACCACAGAGAAATTAAGACTGAAATTAGAATGATATTAAAAAATAATGATTTTCCAGATAATATTATAAATTCTTTAATAAGAAAATCGGTATCAGAAACCCATAATCGTGTAGTAGACGAGCCGAAGATATTTAAATCAGTAGTATATGTACCACAATTGTCAGAGCGGCTTAAAAAATCAGATTGCTACAACAATGAAAAAATAAAAATAGCACACAAACCAATAAATAATTTAAAATACATTTTCAATAATACCAAATCAAAAATACCAATCGCGGAAAAAAGTAATGTCATATACAAAATACCTTGCAAAGGTAATCTCAACGAACCCTGTAACAAGTTTTATGTAGGAACTACAAAGTCAAAATTAAAAAGTAGATTAGCGCAACATAAATCTGACTTTAAATATTGCCATCAAACACAAAACCATAAAACGGCTCTAATGGCCCACTGTCCAAGCAATGAACACTCACCAAACTTTGACGAAGCTTCTGTGCTCCAGCAAGAAAAACAATACAAGAAGAGATACACATTAGAAATGCTGCACATAATCAACACACCGACAGAAAAGAGAATAAATTACAGATCTGATGTTGAGGGAGTAGCGCAGACGTATAGACATTTGTTATCAAAAAATAGTTAGTATGATACTCCACGTTAAGCAGTGAAAACGTGTAAATAAATGTATGTATGAAAACCATTTGTTATTAGTTATGTTACTTATTTATTACATTAATGTTTTTGTTGTTATTAGTTTGTCCTGAAGACGATTGCCGACGGCAATTGAAATATATTGGCAAAACGAAAAACTTGTGTTTTTATTAGTTTTTGCGAGAAAAACATAGACCTCGAGCCAGCAAAAAAGTGAAAGCTTACCTTTAAAAATAAAAATTAATTCAACTTTACAGTTTAAAATGTGTGTTTATATTTATATTAATCTGTAGAGATAAATGGCTTTGACAAAAAAACTGATTATGAAATTTTGATGTAAGTGAGTTGTTGAAGTCTTATGAAACGAATAACATCCTCAAATTATTCCTTCTTTCAACGCCTTCTGTAGTGCTACTGATGTTTTCTGGTAATTCGATTTCAGAATCGTTATCCTCTAAATTTACTGATATATTATCAACTTCAAAATTTGTTTCACTATTTCGTATTATAAAGTTATGTAAAATTGTACAAGACTTTTGAGATTTCTTTTTGAGACTTAACATCAATGTGATTTAGAATCTTAAACTTTTTCTTTAAAATTCCGTAGGCTTGCTCAATAAAAACGCGAGTTTAACTTAAATAGTAATTAAACTGCTTCTCTTCTCTTGGCAAATGTCCATTATCTCTGCATGGAACCATAACGTATTTTGAAAGAGGATATGCTGAGTCTGCGAAAATTACAGCATTTTTAGCTAGCTGAATCTGCCCAGAAACGATTCCTTTGTAAATTGGACTGTTTTTCCAAACATTAGCGTCATGGCGGCTACCCGGGAAGCCGATGAAAACGTCTAGAAAGCGAAATGTGCTGTCACATATGCCCTAAAAGATTATACATATGTATATAAACTGGTTTAAAACAAATGTTGGAAATTCAAACCTGCATAACAATTGAATAGCTTCCTTTCCGATCATAATAGCTTATAACATCTATACTTGGGGTGTTTAAGTGAAAATGGATACCATCAAGGCACCCTATAACAAATGGAAGAGTTCACTCGGCTTTCTTGGAAATTTTTCATGATTCTGGTCTGCTGAGAAACAGAGGGCCAAGAAATCTCGTTTTTAAGCTTACATATAGCCTCAACAGCTTTGAAAAATACTTTATGGGCTGCTCCTTTTGCAATACCAAATCTGTCCGAAAGCTCACGATAGGTGATCCTGCTATTTCCACTTTCCATGTTATATGCAAGCTTTGGTCCAACGAGTACTCACCGGGCACAACTGAGAAAAAGGGTTGAAGTTCAGTCTTTAATTTCTGTAAATACATCTGTTAACATTTTTTTTTAAATCAATGTCATACAACTTACAATAAATGCTTCACGGGACATCCGAAAGTGTGAAAAATAAATGTCTTCTGGATACAATTTAATGGTTTTAAAAAAGTGAACCGCTTTCGTCACGCTTCTCCTCGTACACAATTCGTATCTCATCCAATTTCTTTGCTTAATGCGCTTCATTCTTTTCTTTGTCATTGCCATTAAAAAACTTCCGCCTGTTTCGAAAGTTTTCAGCAATAGATTAATAGAAAACTCCATTATCTTTTATTTGGAAACAAATTTCTTTTATTTGGAAACAAATTTCTTTTATTTGCAAACTAATTTGCAAAACAAGCGCACAACATCAAAAAAGTATCAGCTGAGAAGTTGCAACAGGGTTGCAAATCTTAATCAGCGCAGCAGTGTTGCCGCTATTATTACGTGCCTCGAACAAAGCCCTTATCTCGTTATTATCAATACATGAATCTGTTTCCTCAGCACATATATTAATTAGACTATAACACTCAGTTCCATATCTACACTCTTCTGTGCTACTTGTTATTTTCGATTCAATTTTTAATTTCCATTCATTAATTTTCAAATAATCTCTTCCTAAAATTACGGGATATGTCATTGTGTCGTCTGGAACTACATTCAAAACAAATTCGACTTCTCTTTCATTATACGAAATTATACATTTTAATTTTCCAACTATTTTAAGTTGACTTTTATTAATTCCAGAAAAATGTAGTTCAGGGTTGAAGTTTCTCAAAATAAGGACATTTGGCACGAACTGTTGACGGATAAAGCTTATTGGACTACCTGTATCAATTAGTGTATTTAATATGGAACTAAATTTATAACGATCCCTAATAAAACTATAATTAATATACCTAAGATAATCATCCGGGTCCTTATGATTTTCCTCGTCAATATGATGGATCTTGTTTTTAGGAAATTCAGCAGCATAATGTCCCATTTGTGCACATACGTGGCATGCTCCTTTTTCGCTGCCAAATGAACTAAAGAATTGCAATTGAAGCACCTATTTGATTCTTGGCTGTTATCATCATTTAGTTTATCAGCTAGTCCCTTTCTGTTTAATAATTTTACACCTTGAAAAGCTTCGAGTAAGCCCTGTTTATCCTTAAAACGTTGCATTTTTGCTTGAGTTCGTAAAAAATAATACGGAATACCCTATACTATATGTTCTAATAAATCGGAATCGTTCAACAACATTTTATTAGATAGTATTAATTTTTCATTAAAATATTCTTGAAATTAATCATTATTCTGCCATTTCCTCGCTTCAAACTCTTTCATAAGGACTAATTGGCTTGAGCGATCTTCAAATAATAGCTGCATTTCCTTTAGTAATTTTACAAGACTCATTGACATTATGTCAGATCGCGAATAAAATCATTTTAAAGCTCGATCTTTCAACTGAATAGAAATGAGCGCCTTCATATTATTGTCCTCCAAATCGTAAGCTTTTTGAACACTTAAGAGTTGGGCTTCCCATTGTTGGAAGTGATCACCATGGCCTGCAAAATGAGGTATTACTTTTTTTTCCAGTATGAAATTGCTGGTACTGATAAAACTCGGTCCTAAATTTTGCACCCATTCCAAAATTATTTTGACTTTGTTGATAGTCAGTTTTTTTAAGCATCTGGTGTTCTCTTTTAAGCAGTTCATTTTCCTTCTTCTGCAATTCATTTTCCCGTTTCATCAGTTCTATTTCTTTTCTCAATAACTCCCACTTATCTTTTTTTAGACTACCTATTCGGTTTCCCCCAGCAGTCCCTTTTTCATTTGTAACAATCCGTACCCAATCCGAAACTATCTTCCGGCAGATACTCACTTAAATTAGGAAAATTTGCCAAACGAATCACTAATTCATTTTTCGTTCCGCTGGTCTCTTCGCCAATCCTGCGTAACATTGTCTTCAGCTGCGCGACTGTATATGATTTAAAATTATTTAAAACATCCATATTAGGCGTGTTCATACCGCTTCTGAATATTGTAGTGATTTTATTTCCTTTTGATGTATCTTGCTCTATATTTTTTTATTGAATGAATCTTTTACAGAAGCTATCTTAGTTTTTAATAATTTACAAAAGTATACTTGGTTTTAATGTTACTTCTAAAAACTTGCAACAATGGCTACATATTTTTACCTATAGGGTATTGGCGGGAAGTGGGAACAGTTTCTGACCGCCATTCACCTGGGAATGGCAAGAGCGATTTTTTTGCATGCGGTTCAAGCAGCTCAGTACATCCTAGTGCTTGCTTGATGATCTAAAAGGGAGAAGACGAAAACCTGGTAAGGCCACTCAGACATAATCGGTTTAAAGGCTTGCTGGGGGTGTCTGTCATGCATTCATGAAGATTGGAATTTAAGTGTTCTCTGCCCAATCCACAAAAAGGAAGATCCTGCAAACTTCGACCACGGAATCAGTCTTTTAAATATCGCATATAAGGTCCTATCAAGGGTATTGTGCGAACGACTGAAGCCTGGTGCTAACAGACTGATTGAGCCTTATGAGTGGTTCAGACCAGGTAAATCCACAATCGGCCAGATTTTTACAATACGCAGGTCTTGGAAAACCCCTGTGAGGAAAGAATTGACACACATCACATCTTTGTTGATTTTAGAGCCGCCTTCTATAGCACGAAAAGGAGCTGTCTATCTGCCGCTAGATCTGAATTTCGTTTCTCTGCAAAACTCATACGACTGTGCAAAATTACTACTTCGGACTAAGTAGGCAATTGAGAAGTGAAGTCCTCTCATGAAGAACGAAAGAACACTCTATAAGTTACTTATAGTACTTGTCCTGCCTTATGATGCAGAAGCATGGACACTGACAACATCTGATTACGTGGGTCTGGGAGTATTCGATAGAAAGGCACTTCGAAATTATGAGCTGTATGGAGACACCAACTAGGTCATGTTGTGCGAATGAATGAAGATGCTCCGTCCCAGAAGGTATTCTGTGTTGGATGGCAAAAATCGTTTAGACGGTTAAGCGCCAGTTATAGAAAGAAAAGGTTGTTTCGAGCTTTCCGGTGTTCTACAGTTAAGGCAAAACAAAGTTTCCTGTTCCTTCTACGCGTTTGAGTGCTGTTTTGCGCCTTCTTAAAAAAAATAGGAGTTTCTATTTTGATAAAAACATAAAATAATTTCAATTACAATTACCATTTTAAAAAATATAGAATTTTACACTTACATTTTTTTGTCAGTTCAAAATTATATCAAAACATAAAACGCAAAATACAATACCAAACAAATGAAGTCGCAGTTTTCCATACCATTTGAGAAAAAATTAGAAAGCAAACGGGTTTTGTAAATAGAAAATTCATATATTAACTCCTCATTACATCATTTTTAGGATTATTGCTTTTTACGATTCATACTGCTCGACTTGCAAGTACCTTTCTGGGCCTTCTTTGATTTTGGTGTAATTAAATATATATACATGTTTATTGAGTCTTAACAGTTTTCCTTCGGAATTCAGTTAGAAAACTCCTGTGCAAGGAGTGTTTTTTACAGAGCTGGGCGATAAGGATTACGATTACAAGATGATTACGATTACAGTAATTGTTAGTCCATCAAGCCTGAAATAATGGGGCCACGCCCATTTTCGAAAATTTTAACCTTTTGGATTTCTTTGTTTACGGAAACTTTAAAAGTGAAATCTAAATCATGTAAAGCTATTTTACGCAAAGTTATTGCCTATTTAATATATCTACGATCCTCTTTAAAATCTTTCGAATCGAATTTCGTTTCGATATCTTGAACGGTTTATGATTTATGATTAATATTATTTCTTGGGCACGCCCATTTTTAAAAAATTTCTTGAAAAATTTATTTTGTACCTCAATCTCAATGTATGCACCAAATTTTATCCTTATAGGTGCATTATGTACTGAGTAATCACTTTTTTTGTGTTTTCGAAAATATTCTATATATAAAAAGTGGGCGTGGCTATCATCCGATTTCGCCCATTTTAAATAGCGCTCGGAGAAGAGTGCCAAGGAACCCGCATACCAAATTTCATTAAGATATCTCAAAATTTACTCAAGTTATCGTCTTCACAGATGGACGGACGGAGGGACATGGCTTAATCAATTTCTCTTTTCGTCCTGACAATTTTGATACATATAAGTCAATATCTATCTCGATTCGTTTATGCCGTTACGTACTGCCGTTATGCGACTAAAGTTAATATACCTTGTGTGCGTAGCACTACTAGGTATACAAATTTTTTACGATTAGTTTTACAATTATAGTCCCAGCTGCATAAATTAACGATTCAAGTAATCGCAATTTAAAAAAAAGTTGAAATTACGATTACTATAATCGTAATCCTATTTGCAATCGATTACGCATGAGAAGAAAAGATAGACCCACCAATAAGAATACCTAAATGATCAGGGCGATGAGCTGAGTCGATTTAGCTATGTCCCTCTGTCCGTCCTTCTGCCAGTCTGTCTGTTTGAACGCAAACTAGTCATCTGGCTAAAATGTGGTATGGGGCCACTATTTCGTTATATACTAATCATCATTCGGAACCAAAAAGATGGGACCAATACAACACATAGCTCCCATATTATCGATTGTTTCGATAAACGGGTTAAAGAGCTAGGAACTTAAAAATTTTCAGGTTTGGTACATATTGTATAAGTAATGTGACTAGTGAAAATCTGCTAAATCGAACCAACATAACATATCGATACCATATAATCGATAGTTCCGAAAAATGGATTTGGGCTTTAACTCTTGTAATTAAAGAGCTAAGTAATGTGTCTGGTGAAAATTAGCCAGATCGGACTAACATAAAATATAGCTCCCATACAATCGATTGTTCCGATAAATGAAGTTTGGGCTATAACTCTTGCAATTTATTAGTGATTCAAGATTAAACCAATGCATAGTATAACCCCCATACAACACAGATTTTCGAGCGCATAAGGACTGAGGTCGAACATGAGCTACAACAGAAATACAGGACGCTGAACCGGAAACTAGATAAGCTGACAGGACGTCGCGAACGGGACAACAACCGCACCATTTCCATGCCAGGCTCGTTAACCTAACGACAGTGGCCATCACCGCGGCGGAAGAACAACTTCTTAAAAAGGGACTGAAACACAATATTATAGACCAAAACGAAAAAAGAAAAACGGAACAGGCGATCGTTGACGCAGAGGTCGCAATATCATTAATACCAGTTGAGGAACAAGAGCACGCAAGACACATGTGCAGACAAATAATAAACAAGGAAGTGAAAGCAAAGGAAGGACAGAAGAGAAACACGGAGCAAAAAACAGTCAAGAACCTACAACATAAACTCAGGATAAACAACATTGTCGCAACGAAGGCGGACAAAGGCAACACAACTGTGCTAATTGAAAAAGATGAGTATATAACAAAAACCGAAAAACTCATCGAAGATATGGAATGTCGTAGAATAAGAGTGAACCCCACGGATGAATACCAGAAAGAAATCAAAGTGGCTATAAAAACTGCAACAAATATAATAGATACAAACTCGGCATATACATTAGTCCAAATGAACCCGTCAACTCCACCTCTGATTGCGCTACCAAAAATCCACAAGCCAGGCAATCCAATGAGACCAGTCATTAATTTTAAATCGGCACCATGCTATAAGCTATCTAAATATTTAAAAACAGTATTGAAGGACACACTGGAACTTAGCAACGAACACACCATAACTAATACATCTGCACTAATAAACAAACTTAGGACCGTTGAAGTGACAAAGGACAGCAAATTGGTATCTTTCGACATAAAAGATCTATACACATCAATACCACTAGCAGAGACATTGAACATAGTAAACTCTATAATACTACATAAAACAAAAGATAAAGTAAAAAGTACGCAAATCACGAACACGGTAAGAACCACACTACGTCAAAACTATTTTCAATTCAACAATAAAATATACAGACAAACAAACGGACTTGCGATGGGAAACCCAACATCGGCTATTCTTATGGAAGCGTTTATGCAAAACCTGGAAAAAGAGTATATACAGGAATTAAATTCCAAATTAGGAGTGTTATTTTACGCAAGGTACGTGGATGATATCATATGCGTTTTAACTACCAACAACGAAGAGCAAGTACTGGAGTACCTCAACAAGCAGCACGGGAACATAAAATTCACAATGGAAACCGAAAAAGACGGAGGAATTAATTATCTGGACCTCATAATAAGTATTGATAAAGCTAACAATAAATTCAACTACGACATATATAGGAATCCAACGGCCACCGACACAATAATACATAATACCTCGAACCACCCACAACAACATAAAAATGCAGCGCTAAGGCACTTAGTACAAAGATTGGAAAGAACACCTCTTACACAAGAAGCATATAGAAGAGAGCTTCGAATAATATATAACATCGCTACAAACAACGGATATAAAAAAGCACTAGTAGATAAACTCAGGAGAGACCTTAGAGAACAAAAAAGAAGCAATGGAGAAGAAAGTACACAAACCTGGACGACAAGGACATATACTGGAAGGGCAACATATAAATTAGGAAATTTCCTTAGAAAATACAACATCAACACAGCGTTCAAAACATCGAACAATTTAGGACGGAAGCTAAGAACCAAAACTAACTCAGAAGATCCATTTAGCAGCCATGGTGTATACAAGCTCACTTGTGAATGCCAGCAAAGTTACATAGGACAAACCGGACGACAAGTAAGAACGAGGTTCAGAGAACACATTAGAGATTACAACAAAAAGATACGGAATCCAACCTTCATGCCAGAGTCCAACTTTGCGAATCACATGGCTGAGAATAAATGCCCCCCCCGGAAACATCAAAAAAACAGTCAAGGTCCTACATGTACAAGCAAAAGGCAGACGTCTGAACGTACTCGAAAACATGGAAATCTACAAACAAAAAACATTCGTCGGTAGAATAACAAACGAACAGACAAACACTGTTTCCGACACAGTATTTGAACCTTTAAAATTGGTTTACAAAAAACAAAGCAACTACTCAGGTACAACAAACACACACGCACCGACAAATAAGCACAAAACAGCAAAAGATCAAAAACAACAAACAAGCAAAAAAGGTCAAACAACAAAAATCACCAACTTTTACCTGCCTCAGTCAACCACAAAAAAACCGATCGATGCAAACCAGTGGAGCAGTGTAGCGTAACATTGTTTATTAACGTGTATTTCGCATGTGTTTACTACACAAATGTCGAAACAGAACTGACTTTAGGGGCCAATCGCAAAATTTATAGCATTTTCTGATAGGAGGATTACTTTTGCGCAGTAACCGTTTTTCACCGACCGAAATAAATAGTCAGCAATATTCCGCGTTCTGGAGCAGTGTAGCGTAACATTGTTTATTAACTTGTATTTCGCATGTGTTTACTACACAAATGTCAAAACAGAACTGACTTTAGGGGCCAATCGCAAAATTTATAGCATTTTCTGATAGGAGGATGACTTTTGCGCAGTAACCGTTTTTCACCGACCGAAATAAATAGTCAGCAATATTCCGCGTTCTGGAGCAGTGTAGCGTAACATTGTTTATTAACGTGTATTTCGCATGTGTTTACTACACAAATGTCAAAACAGAACTGACTTTAGGGGCCAATCGCAAAATTTATAGCATTTTCTGATAGGATGACTTTTGCGCCACCCTGTATATATATTTTTTTCTTACGGTAAAAAATTTCAAGCTAATGTAGCACAGCTAGGTAACGGAACTATTTATCGTAAAGTATTGTGTGATATTTTGTGACGAGCTCATCAGTAATTGTGAAAACAGCGAAATCTAAAGAAAAAAACGGGTTTATCAGAGGAACAAAAAATTTACGTAATTGCATACAAGCGATTAAACATACAAAATGTCGATATCGCACGTGCAGAATATTGCTGTGAATCCTCGTAAGAATATTCTGGGCGAAACAGACAGTTTTACCGTCGTCCACGTATGCCCACGAAAGGCCACTTATCATGAAGATAGGAATATCGTCACTAGTTAATTTGTCTGAAAAGTGCAAAATAAATATATTCAGCTCAGATTCAGGGTCAGTGCAAAAGGATAGAACGATTTAGTTACTACTGCCTTCAGACAACAGTGAAGCATTCTCCGTATGCAATGGTGTGGTGAAATTTTTTTATTGGAGGGTTATGTAGACTCCGCCGCTTACAACGCAAAAGTCATTTTTGCTGTGTACTTGTGAACATTTCTTCTGTGATTTAATTTTAAACTAGTGGTTGAAATTCAACCACAAAACTTTGTTTTATTTTAAATATTTGCTATACCGTTCATTCGCCTTTTTCCCTTCTTTTTTCTGTCGTTCCTTTCTTTTAACATTTGTTCGTTTTCTTTCATTCCTTCTTTTACTCTCTACAGTCTGTATTTTAAATATATTTACTTTTTCCTTTCCTTTCTTTTCTTCTCTTTTCATTTCTTTTCCTTTCCTCTCATTTCCTTTCCACTCCCTTCCTTTTCTTTCCTTTCCTTTACTTTCCTTTTATTTTCTTTCATTTCCTTTCCTTACCTTTCCTGTCTTCCCTTCACTTTCTTTTACAAAACTTTGTTTTATTTTAATCTTATTTCATTTATTTTATTTTACTTTATTTCAACTCACACAAACCCAACCACACATACAAAACAAACTTCGGTGTTTAATACTCTTTATGAATAATAATTTATTTTGTTTTTGTAAACCCTGTTTGTAGGTATTAGCAATGAAGCTTACATATTTGCTCATATTTTACATTGCTTGTTTAATGTCTCCAACAAAGCATCTTTTCGTGCTCTCAGGAGAGCCGCTGACACCGGGCATCGTAGCCAGTGATCAATACAATAAAAACAACTAAAACCATGCTAACCATTAACCAGCGTATTGTTAGCTTAATGGTAAGCAATGCGTGCCAAAATTTCTCTGATGAAGAAGCTTAGCAGTTTCCGAAATGGATTTATAAGAAAAGGCGGTTGTCACTAAACATTTTTCCTTCTCTATTCAATTAAAAACTTTAATTAATTAATTAAAAATGATTATTAAAAAAATTAAAGCAATAATAATTTTCATAAAAATTCAAAAAGTGAAAAATTATTATTCTTGGCCTTGAGCTCGTTTGATGAATACTTAATTTTTGTTTAAGTTTTTTTGATTGACGGCACTGCAGTTTGGCAATACCTATCCATAGATATATAATTGTTAATACCCTAAATGTATAGTTTGGCTATAAAGTGGGACAATTTCACCTCAACTTGCGCATTTATATTATAGATAATCATAAGTTCTCCTAATTGTTGTTCATACTCTGTGGTTGAAACTAAGTGCAAAAATGAAAATAAATTTAATTGGTTTTCTGTGGTGTTTTCATAGTCTATGAATATTAGTAAATCAATTTAATTTAATTACATTTTACATTTGCCCAGTGATTTAGAATATTGTTTTTGTAGCTGTTGATTGGCGTTTGTTAATTCTTGCTTTGTGTTTATTTCGTGTGATCACTTTTTGTTTTATTGCCTATTTATTTTGTCACAGCTGTTTGCGTTGTATTTATTAAGTATCACAATTAGTAGTGGCACTATTTTCGAATAATATTCGGATAAATAATATTCGATTAAACGAATAAAAATATTCGTTCCAAAAAATTCGAATAGAATTATTCGAATAATTTATCGGTTTATTCGAATAGTTTTATCGAAATGCGAGAGATGTCGGAAGCGAAACTCACTGTCTTCATCGCTTGTACCTATGAGCATGCTTTCAGGTTTAGCTGGGTTGACCGGTAGAATCGTGGACCTGGTACATGATGGCAAATGCCTACTTTGGTTTTGTTTGAAATGCCGTTTAACTGAAGTTGATCTATTTAAAATCTTCAGGCAAATGCGTAATGGGTTTTCCGAAATCGACAAGAAAACGAGAAATTCCAGAAGCACGAAACCGTTTTTAAAATTTTTAAGTGTTTGCACGAAAGCTCATGTGAATTCAAATCTGTTTGGGGTTCCGGGAAGTAAATCTATTTTTGTGTCTCGTTTCGAAACTGATACTATAGAAGAGGCCGAACCCAAGCCGAATCTTCTAACATCAATATCACTCTGGTCGAACACAATTGAAGCCGCTAGGTTCCTGGGACTTCAGTAGAAATGGTTCACTTAAAATAAAAAGAACTGTTCATCCAATCCTTATTGTATGGATTTCCGGTTTAAAGATTATTAAAAAGAAGTCCTAAGTAATTTTATGGTTTCTTAAACTATAAACTGAATGTAAAGGGCTTTCCTTCTGCAATGAAATACCAATACTGTATATCCAGCTATAATCAAAATACTGAAAATTTCTTAGCCGAATTTTCAAATCTTATTCTAATGCAGCCTTTCCAATGAATTAATCAAATATCCGTATTAGTAACATGCAAACAAATTTATTAATAGTATCCTGAAAATGATTATCCTATTTGAAAACTTTAAATGAATCATTTAACCTTGGTTCTGATATTATTCCGGTATGTTTTCTAACTGATCTGTTCTGCCTTTAAAATGTGGCGTGTTCCCAGCTGCTTGGAAAGAATCTTTCCCTACGCCGCTTAATAAGAGTGGGTCTTCTATTGATAACTACCGTGGCATAGCAAGCGCTATTCCAAAATTATTGGAAAGCCATCGTTACAAATCAGCTAGCAGTTTCTATCTCCACATTGATTGCAGATTGTAAGGGAAAATAACACGTACCAGTCTAATTGAATTCCCAACCCACGGAATTCATGTACACAGATTTCAGTAAAGTGTTTGACAAAGTATGCCATTCGTTACTTATTCATAAACTTGTTTTACTGGGCTTTCAACCCAATCTCAACCGGTTGATCTCTTAATATCTTTTTTACACGACACAAAGAGTAGTTTTTAAGAATACGTTATCTGTTATCTAATGTCATTTATGTATCTTTTGGAGCTCCTTAAGGTGGCCATCTTAGCCGATTCTGTTCTTGCTGTTTATTAATGATATCGCTAGTATTACTTTTGATGTACGCTGAGCACGTACTGATTTTTATTTCTTACAAGTTGCGCGAAAACAGAGCTTTACTTCAATCATGTTTATAACCTGGGTACTTGGTACGATCTCCCGGCGGGGTATCGGTTCCCCTACCGGGCGCCTCCTCGGGTGGTGGATAGAGGAACGCTTCCCAGAAATGGGTGGCACTGAGGAAATGAAATACTCAGGGCGAACCAAAACGAATAAAGGGCGAGTGGATGCGGCCCTTAAACTCTAACTAAGCATCCTCAGGATTGAGTCCAGTAAGATCCTGAAGACCGAAACTGGAAACATGATTAGGAAAAGTATGTTACGGGCTGGCGAGGCCGGTAGTCTGCCACCTCAGTAACCAAGGGTGACACCTTGGCGAAATGGCTGGTAGGTTAATATCGGCATCGTCTCCGTCTCGTTAAAACCCTAGCAGGTCTTCAAGTACGTTCGAAGCACGTCGTCATTAAGTTGGTGGTGCAGGCTCAGTTGAGACAACTCCTGACTAATGCCGGATTCTGGCACTGAACACAGACTCTCATAAGGACCTGTGTCAACCCTAGCGTGGCCTCCCTGCAAGCGCATAGATAACCACGGGAATCAATAACGGCGACTGCACATCGTGCTGAGATAGCGGCTTGAAGCGGAGACCCAATAGAAATGAATAAACCAAATCAAAACAACGAAGAAAGAATGGAGAACGAAAGCGGCGACGAGGTCGCATTCAGAAAAAGCAGTAAACTGCTAAGATCGCCGGTTCTAAAAACGCCGGCTAGAGTGGCCACTCCAGTTATGCCTTCGCGAGGCTCTGGACCGGCACGAAACACACCAGTGGGATTCGGCACCAAAACGCCCGGCCAGTCAACACCCACTGCTACCGGCGGGAAGCTAGATCCCACCCACAAGAAGGCAACCCCCTTAAAAAGCGCAATGACACTTTTTAGCCTTAAGGGGAAAACCCAAGGCCAGTGCTTGGACCATGCGCTAACGGTGCTGCGTACAATGCAAACAGCCGCACAGAGACAGAAGACCGTGTCCATGGACATAAAGAACGGAATGGCTCTCCTCGAAGAGGTGTTGAGCTATATGAGCTCATTGAGCCCAAATAAAGAAGAGGGTGACGAACCGGGCCCATCAAATAAGAGGGCTCGGACTAACTCCGACCCTCAGCTCATAGACTCGGAAGCCAAGAAGAAAAGGGACGAGGAATCGGAGAATACCCATTCCGAAGAGGCTTGGTCCAAAGTAGTAGGTCGGAGACGGCAAGAGCGTCCTAAAGCAAAAAAGAAGCCGCCTGCTCAAGCCCCGAAGGCAGTCAAAAAGAACAAGAGGAACAGCAGAGCCGTAACGTTTCTGGTGAAACCGGCCGAAGGCAAAACCTACGCCGAAGTTCTAGGGGCAATCCGAGGTCAGCTCCGGCCTGCCGAAACCGGAACGGTGATACGGTCAGTGCGCAAGACCAAGGCTGGTAGCGTACTAATAGAAACGGCGCAGTGCAACGACCAACCGGCCTTTAGAGAAGCCATTGGTAGCGCGGTAGGAGAAGTTGGCGATGCACAACAAATCTCTAAGCGTATAAAGCTAGAGGTATTGGGCATGGACTGTCTCACAACGGCTGAGGAAATAGAAGAGGCCGTTCGAAGAGAGATCGGAGAAAGCTCAGGCCAAATCCGTATCTCTCTTTTCGCCGTAAATCAGAGAGAGCAAAAGAAGGCTGTTGTCGAAGTGGACGAAGGTCCCGGAAGCCAACTGCTCAAAAAAGGAAAAATTCCCATCGGCTGGATCCAATGTAGGATCAGACAGCGTGCGGAAGTGCAACGCTGCTTCAGGTGTCTCGGCTACGGACACCGACAGGCTGGCTGCAATGGGCCCGACAGGAGGGACGCGTGCTGGAAGTGTGGGAACTCTGGCCACAAATTCTCATCCTGCACTGAAAAGGCAAAATGCTACCTTTGCACCACGGGAAACCTCGATCATCTTCCCGGGTCTGGAGCATGTAGCACGTTTAGAGAAGCACTTGCTTCGGCGAAAGCCAAACTGTCGCCCCAATGACCAGCGTGATTCAAGGAAATCTGAATCGATGCAGGTTAGCTGATGAACTGCTAGACCAACTGGTGCTTGATCACCAAATAAACTATGCAATCTTCAGCGAACCTTACAAGGCCAGAGACAGCTGGTACATTGACGAATCTGGCGCTGCTGCTATCTGGATAGTGGACGCCAATACGAATGTTACTAATCGTGCTGCCGGGCATGGCTACGTCCGTGTAACTGTAGCGCGAACAACTCTTGTTAGCTGCTACCTTTCACCAAATGACCCCATTCAGAGGTTCAAAGAAAAGCTGGAGCTATTAGAAGACGACCTACGGGACCAAACGGGCAACCTGGTCATCGCTGGAGACTTCAACGCTAGAGCAATAGAATGGGGCATGCCTCAAACTAATACTAGGGGAAAACTAATTCTGGAAATGGCAGCCCGACTCGGTGTGGTCGTACTGAATACGGGCACGACCCCAACATACAGGCGCCCGGGCTTTGGGTACTCGATCCCCGACATAACGCTCGTCTCGGAGAGACTCTTTCCAAACGCGGTTGGGTGGAGAGTGATGGAGGACCTTACTGGCAGCGACCACAACTACATCACCTTCCAACTCGACCATCCTGGTCAGAGACCGGCAGCGAACGCATCATACAAAACCCGTAGATGGGATGCAGCTAAAGTTGACGCCACCAGGTTCACCGGAACAGTGCTGGCGAAAGCCAGACGGATAACCGACGGCACCAATACGCCACATGCGGCGGTTGAAGAAACCATGCAATGCATGCGCCATGCTTGCAACGTCTCTATGCCACGAATAGGAACGTGGCGAGGCAAGAAGCAGGTATATTGGTGGAATAGCGAAATCGCGGAACTCCGGAAAACATGTCACAGAATGCGAAGACTGGCGACGCGCTCACGTGGCAGATCCGAGGCTCTTGAAAGGGCGGCGGCGTACAAGGGGGCGAAAAAGGCTCTCGGCGCCGCCATAAAAGCAAGCAAACTAAGATGCTGGAAAGAGCTCTGTAAGGAAGTGGATCAAGACCCCTGGGGACAAGGGTACAAAATAGTTATGAAGAAACTTCGACCACCAAATCAGACGATGGACGAAGATGACATGAAGAACATCGTGGAAGCGCTATTCCTCACGCAACTTACTAGAGAAGAGGAACATGCAGCACGAGATGACCGCAACGTGGTACCTTTCAATGAAGAAGAGCTAGAAAGAGCCCTGCGTAACATGAGGGCTGGTAAAGCCCCAGGACCCGATGGAATACCTGCGGAGGCAATCAGATTAACTGCTAATAGTTGTCCAGAGCTCTTGTTACACATGTATAACAAATGTCTAGAAGCAGGTGTCTTCCCCGCCAGATGGAAGACAGCACGGCTCGTCCTCATACCGAAAGGCAAAGGGGACCCAAGCTCTCCATCATCCTTTCGCCCACTATGTATGCTCGACACAGCGGGAAAAATGATGGAGAGCCTTATAAATCAACGTCTAACAGCAGCCATAGAAGACGAGGGTGGACTCTCCCACCGGCAACATGGCTTTCGGAGAGGGCACTCCACAATAGACGCCATAGCAGAAGTCGTAGAGGCAGTCCGGAAGGCCGAGACGGCAAGCCATCAAGCAAGGCCGGTGGTACTATTGGTGACGTTAGATGTTAAAAACGCTTTTAACTCTGCCAGGTGGGAAGACATGCTTGATGCATTAGAACGCTCCTTTAAGGTCCCGATATACTTGTTAGATATATTGAGGGACTACTTAAGAGACCGTTGGCTAATCTATGAAACGACGCAAGGCCAAAGAAAGGTGAAGCTAACAGGCGGGGCAGCACAAGGGTCGGTGCTCGGCCCTGATCTTTGGAATGCTACCTATGACAGTCCCCTTCGAATGCAGATGCCAGAAAGCACTTTTCTAGTTGCTTTTGCAGACGACGTGGCTGCGGTGATAACAGCACGAAACTGCGACCTGGCACAGCTTAAACTGAACCAAGTGATGCGCAGTGTAGACGAGTGGATGAATAATCACGGCCTCCAACTGGCTACAGCCAAGACAGAGATCGTGATACTAACGAAAAGAAGGATTCCCACAATCACCAACATGAATGTTGGGGATCAACAGATAGAGACGCGCCGCTCTACGAAATATCTAGGGGTGAAATTGGACAACAAGCTGACCTTCTCGGAGCATCTAAGAAGCTCCTGCGAGAAGGCTGTGAAGACCATCGCAAGTCTGAGTCGGCTAATGGCAAATACAGGTGGACCAAAGCCATGCATAAGAAAGCTGCTGGCGTCCGCCTCAGATTCTATACTGTTGTACGGTGCAGAAGTCTGGGCGGACGCAATGAAATTTGGGAAGTATCGGGCCGCTATTACCGCAGTCCAACGTAGAGGGGCCCTGAGAATCGCCTCAGCATACCGCACGGTCTCCGCAGATGCTGTTCTGGTCATCGCGGGGACTATACCGATATATCTCCTCGCTGAGGAAAGAAAAATGCCTTACGACACTCGTGCAGAGGTACGTAGAGACGTTGCTGCAACGCAGGCGCGTGGTGATTCGATCCGGCGGTGGCAACTACAATGGAGCAGCAGTGCTGCTGGAAGGTGGACCAGGGTATTAATCCCCGAACTAGAACCATGGCTGAACCGACCTCATGGAGAAGTCGACTTCTACCTGACCCAGTTCTTAACCGGACACGGTTATTTCCGTGAATATCTCCATAGAATGGGCAAAGTTCAAACCCCGAACTGCACCTACTGCGGAGCCATAGACGACGTACGCCACACCTTCTTCGAATGCGAGCAATTTGCAGAAGAAAGAAGGCGGGTGGGAGAGACAATTGGCGAACTTTCCCCGGGCAGTGTCATTCGCAAGATGACCTGCGAAAACGTTAGATGGGACATAGTCAGACGATACGCGAGGAATGTCCTCCTTGCGAAACGGGAAGACGGTTGTCTAGCCAGTTAGCGTGAGAGTAGCCCTAGAGCTCACGTAACGCGCTTCCTTACCTGAAGTAATGCTAAGCGCGGTCCCAGGTAAGGAAGAATGCGCGGGCCGTGGGAGGTTAGGTTTTAGTGCGGTATACTTCAAGATAAGAAGGAGTCCCACACTCGGAGAGTTCCGCTGCTAGAGAATCTAGTAACGAGGGCTCAAACCCGGTTAGTGCATAAAGCATTTCCTCCTCCCACGAACACAAAAAAAAAAAAAAAAAAAAAAAAAAAAAAATTAAAAATTGGTACGATCTGAACTATATGCCACTCAATCTTAAAAAATGTAAATACATGAGGTCCTCACAGAAGTACACAATCAACTATCATAGTCTTGAACAAATGCATGATTTTGTGGACTTGGGAATTACGATGTGTTGTAAACGTAACTTAACTTAAGCTGCAATCCTCATAAATAAAGCAATTGTAATTAGATCGGATTCAATCGGTTCATAAACAATTCTTACTTTTCGCCTTCAGACATTTTTATTATAACACTCACTCCAGCACATTTGATATTTCTGACTCGCTTTTTAGCATTAAAAGATCTATACTATCCTCTAATCAAGAGTAAATTTATGAATATACTCTTTACAATCGAACTGATTCTTTGTCTTAATAAATTAATTTTGTGCTTTAGTTTCTTATGTTGCTTAGCAGATGAGTTTTTCTCTGTAGCTGTACAGTTTTCGATTTCAATACTAACCTAATTATTAAAAAATACCGTGAGTTATACGGATGAATCCCTCGTGTCGGTCGGGCGGTAAGATGCGTTATCCGTTAAGAATTATCATTATTTCGTAATCCGTTGACAATTATTATTACTACATATTAGGGATGGCAATCCCGGGATTCCGGCCTTTCTTAGCTGCGGGATGGTTGAAATTAAATCCTGGGAGTTTCGGGATGTCCAACATATTACTAAGTATTAGACTGGGTCGATTTATTAACGGATATCACGCCATCGCTTTTTCGATAGGTTTTGGGCTCAGGGGAAAAAAAATTCCACTACGCATACCCAAAAAAATAATTTTCGAGCCTGCGAAATTTCATATTTTTGACTTTTTCCGACTTTGATTTCTAAGGTTTTTTTCATGACCTACTAAAAAAATTTTCACTTGATTTTAAAATTTTCATTATACCCTGTCCGACCTAAAAATGTCCGCTAAAACGTTGGCGATAACAGTTTTTCCGTTTTCACCGAAAACATTTTTGCATATATGCTGAAAACCCCCTTAAAAAAATGGCGAAAGGGTCAATTTTTTGACCAAAACACTCGCCAAAACCCAAAAAATATTTTTTTTTCAAAAACTGTCATCACCAACGTTTTTAGCGGATATTTTTGGGTCGGACAGGGTATACATGAAAATTTTCAAATCAAATGAAAATTTATTTTAGCAAGTTATGAAAAAACTTAAAAAATCAAAGTCAAAAAAATTAAATTTCCCAGGCTCGAAAATTATTTTTTTGGGTATGCGTAGTGGAACTTTTTTTCCTGAGCCCAAAACCTATCGAAAAATCGATGGCGCGATATCGGTTAACTTTCGTCCATACAAATCGACCCACCCTATTATTAACATACTAGTAAACCCGGCCACGCTTTTCTGCGCCTCAGAACTTATACTAGACTAAGTCCGATATCAATATATCTCCGAAACCAGTTGAGATGTGGAACTTAATCACATCGCTTATAGCAGCACTCAGTATTACCACTCGTTCTATACCCACATTTTACTAACACATTTTGGGTCACCTTGGGCCACATATTGGTCCATAACTCGAAAACTAGTCGAGATATCGAAATAAGGGATATCTTAAATTTTAAGTTTGACGTCTAGTAGAGCAACGGTGGTTCCATTCCATTCAGCAGTTTCTTAGTGATGCCTGTCCAAACATACAGACAGACAGTCAGACAAAGATTCTAAAAATTGTTGATTTGGATTTTATTGGCTTAATAATGACCCCTGCTATAAATTTTTCTTGAATATCTGCAATGTGCAGACATCGACCTGTTACAATTTTATTATATGTAGAGGTGTACAAGTTGTACATTGAACAACCTATAACATGCAGCGCTAGCATTAGAGGCTATCAGCTGAGACATTATAAATTAACCTTTTCTGTCAACGGGTCAAATTTTTTTTTACAAATGAAATAACTTTTTTAAAATAAAAATAAAAAACTAATTTATTTAAAAGTTAGAGTTTTTCAAACTATTTCCTCACTCTTTCCAATCAAAGTTATCCCGAATTTGCAACAAACCAACGTTTACGTTATAGGTGAATGAACACAAGTCTCTTTTGACGATTGCGTCGATGTCATGGCCAGGAAATAACCCCGACCTCAATCCCATTAAGAACTTATTTTAAAAAGAATGGTACACCAGAAAAAAACCGAGTAATATCAAAAGCTTGAGAGAAATCATTTAGACTTCTTGGTACAATGATATTTCGATGGACTTGATTCGCAAACAGTACAAAGGTATGCCTTTCCGATTGGCAACCATGATCAGCGCTAGAGGAGGTATTAATATGGGTTTTTTCCAAATATTTTTACGAAATGAATAATAATGTTAATTATGCACAACTCATACCTTTTTAATGAATATCAGTTTTCGTTTTTTTAGTTTAGTCTAGATACGACTATATAACTTATTAATTTCCGTTTGTTTTGACCATAAGTGTATCTACATTTCGTACTAAAGTTATAACAAATAGAATAATCGAAAAAAGTCGGAGTTTGAGATCAGTTCCAACCCAGCAAACAGTTGCGTTTTTTTTGAGATAGGATGAAATAGGTTGTATGTTGTTATGTAACTTCTAAAAGAATGTTTTGTTCCTTTTTTCCAACTTCCAAAAATTTACTAAATTAGTTTTTGGCCTATTGAAACAGTGTGGAGTGTTTCATGTAAAAAAAATCTTTAAGCTCAGAGTATTGTAAAACCCCGGATATTAGCGGTTCTAAAATAAATGGTAAAAGCTTGCAGAGTTCTCAGCAAAGGCGCGGCAAATAATATTTTCTTTCTTGTTCGATTTTCACCAAAGGATATACAATATTTTATGTCAGAGCTCGAGCTTGTAGAGCTTTCAAAATGACGCCTTGTTTGACTATTACTTCTGCTTTCTGCCATTTTATCAGTGCACGAACCTGAACTGCCGCCACGTTTTGTTGTCTCGACACCAATACAATCCATTAAGCTTGAGGCACATGATGGTTGATATATAACAGCTGAAGCATGACCAGAACGGCCAGAACTCAACGAGGTTCCCATTTCCCACGTATTTGTTTTGGGATCGTATACCTTAACAATAGAGAGAAAATGCGTACTATCGAATCCCCTAATTGCGTATAGTTTGCCATCTAAAGGTGTAAGAGATAAGGCGCTTCGAGCAATTCGAACTGGTGCCACTTGTGCTGTCACATATGCCCTAAAAGATTATACATATGTATATAAACTGGTTTAAAACAAATGTTGGAAATTCAAACCTGCATAACAATTGAATAGCTTCCTTTCCGATCATAATAGCTTATAACATCTGTACTTGGGGTGTTTAAGTGAAAATGGATACCATCAAGGCACCCTATAACAAATGGAAGAGTTCACTCGGCTTTCTTGGAAATTTTTCATGATTCTGGTCTGCTGAGAAACAGAGGGCCAAGAAATCTCGTTTTTAAGCTTACATATAGCCTCAACAGCTTTGAAAAATACTTTATGGGCTGCTCCTTTTGCAATACCTGTCCGAAAGCTCACGATAGGTGATCCTGCTATTTCCCAGTTTCCATAATGTTATATGCAAGCTTTGGTCCAACGAGTACTCACCGGGCACAACTGAGAGAAAGGGTTGAAGTTCAGTCTTTAATTTCTGTAAATACATCTGTTAACATTTTTTTTTAAATGAATATCATACAACTTACAATAAATGTTTCACGGGACATCCGAAAGTGTGAAAAATAAATGTCTTCTGGATACAATTTAATGGTTTTAAAAAAGTGAACCGCTTTCGTCACGCTTCTCCTCCTACACAATTCGTATCTCATCCAATTTCTTTGCTTAATGCGCTTCATTCTTTTCTTTGTCATTGCCATTAAAAAACTTCCGCCTGTTTCGAAATTTTCCAGCAATAGATTAATAGAAAACTCCATTATCTTTTATTTGGAAACAAATTTCTTTTATTTGGAAACAAATTTCTTTTATTTGCAAACTAATTTGCAAAACAAGCGCAGAACATCAAAAAAGTATCAGCTGAGCAGTTGCAACAGGGTTGCAAATCTTAATCAGCGCAGCAGTGTTGCCGCTATTATTACGTGCCTCGAACAAAGCCCTTATCTCGTTATTATCAATACATGAATCTGTTTCCTCAGCACATATATTAATTAGACTATAACACTCAGTTCCATAACTACACTCTTCTGTACTACTTGGTATTTTCGATTCAATTTTTAATTTCCATTCATTAATTTTCAAATAATCTCTTCCTAAAATTACGGGATATGTCATTGTGTCGTCTGGAACTACATTCAAAACAAATTCGACTTCTCTTTCATTATACGAAATTATACATTTTAATTTTCCAACTATTTTGAGTTGACTTTTATTAATTCCAGAAAAATGTAGTTCAGGGTTGAAGTTTCTCAAAATAAGGACATTTGGCACGAACTGTTGACGGATAAAGCTTATTGGACTACCTGTATCAATTAGTGTATTTAATATGGAACTAAATTTATAACGATCCCTAATAAAACTATAATTAATATACCTAAGATAATCATCCGGGTCCTTATGATTTTCCTCGTCAATATGATGGATCTTGTTTTTAGGGAATTCAGCAGCATAATGTCCCATTTGTGCACATACGTGGCATGCTCCTTTTTCGCTGCCAAATGAACTAAAGAATTGCAATTGAAGCACCTATTTGATTCTTGGCTGTTATCATCATTTAGTTTATCAGCTAGTCCCTTTCTGTTTAATAATTTTACACCTTGAAAAGCTTCGAGTAAGCCCTGTTTATCCTTAAAACGTTGCATTTTTGCTTGAGTTCGTAAAAAATAATCCGGAATACCCTATACTATATGTTCTAATAAATCGGAATCGTTCAACAACATTTTATTAGATAGTATTAATTTTTCATTAAAATATTCTTGAAATTACTCATTATTCTGCCATTTCCTCGCTTCAAACTCTTTCATAAGGACTAATTGGCTTGAGCGATCTTCAAATAATAGCTGCATTTCCTTTAGTAATTTTACAAGACTCATTGACATTATGTCAGATCGCGAATAAAATCATTTTAAAGCTCGATCTTTCAACTTAATAGAAATGAGCGCCTTCATATTATTGTCCTCCAAATCGTAAGCTTTTTCAACACTTAAGAGTTGGGCTTCCCATTGTTGGAAGTGATCACCATGGCCTGCAAAATGAGGTATTACTTGTTTTTCCAGTATGAAATTGCTGGTACTGATAAAACTCGGTCCTAAATTTTGCACCCATTCCAAAATTATTTTGACTTTGTTGATAGTCAGTTTTTTTAAGCATCTGGTGTTCTCTTTTAAGCAGTTCATTTTCCTTCTTCTGCAATTCATTTTCCCGTTTCATCAGTTCTATTTCTTTTCTCAATAACTCCCACTCATCTTTTTTTTGACTACCTATTCGGTTTCCCCCAGCAGTCCCTTTTTCATTTGTAACAATTTGCCCCATTCGACCATCTGCACCATTATTATTTAATAGCTGTAAAGTGCTATTGTCGTTTGTTACATCACTCCCATATGCTTTAACGCTTTGCCTATCATCTTCAAGCACCACGGCTTCTAAATTCTCACCAACACCGCGTGTACCAATATTTGTGCAATTATTCTCCGTACCCAATCCGAAACTATCTTCCGGCAGATACTCACTTAAATTAGGAAAATTTGCCAAACGAATCACTAATTCATTTTTCGTTCCGCTGGTCTCTTCGCCAATCCTGCGTAACATTGTCTTCAGCTGCGCGACTGTATATGATTTAAAATTATTTAAAACATCCATATTAGGCGTGTTCATACCGCTTCTGAATATTGTAGTGATTTTATTTCCTTTTGATGTATCTTGCTCTATATTTTTTTATTGAATGAATCTTTTACACCGTGGTGTGAAGGTAGTTTTGCCGGCCTACCACACCGAAGGTCCATGGTTCGAGCCCTGGTACAGGTAACATCAAAAGTGATTTGAAAAAAGTTTTTCAAAACGGGGTCGCCCCTCGGCAGTGGTTTGGCAAACTCTCCGAGTGTATTTCTGCCATGACAGGCTTCTCAGCAAAAATTCGTCTCCTTTGTAGATGCCGTTCGGAGTCGGCAAAAAACTGTAGGTCCCACCAATTTGTAGGGAAAATTCAAATCGGCACACCACAAATTGGAAGAGAAGCTTGGCGCAAAAATCTCTTAGGAGGTTTATGATGATATACCTGTTGTATATCGCGCCATAGAGAGAGAGAATCTTTTACAGAAGCTATCTTAGTTTTTAATAATTTACAAAAGTATACTTGGTTTTAATGTTACTTCTAAAAACTTGCAACAATGGCTACATTTTTTTACCTATAGGGTATTGGCGGGAAGTGGGAACAGTTTCTGACCGCCATTCACCTGGGAATGGCAAGAGCGATTTTTTTGCATGCGGTTCAAGCAGCTCAGTACATCCTAGCGCTTGCTTCTGAGTATCGTCTGGGAACACCCGAGTGGTGATGATCTAAAAGGGAGAAGGCGAAAACCTGGTAAGGCCACTCAGACATAATCGGTTTAAAGGCTTGCTGGGGGTGTCTGTCATGCATTCATGAAGTTTGGAATTTAAGTGTTCTCTGCCCAATCCACAAAAAGGAAGATCCTGCAAACTTCGACCACGGAATCAGTCTTTTAAATATCGCATATAAGGTCCTATCAAGGGTATTGTGCGAACGACTGAAGCCTGGTGCTAACAGACTGATTGAGCCTTATGAGTGGTTTCAGACCAGGTAAATCCACAATCGGCCAGATTTTTACAATACGCAGGTCTTGGAAACCCCCTGTGAGGAAAGAATTGACACACATCACATCTTTGTTGATTTTAGAGCCGCCTTCTATAGCACGAAAAGGAGCTGTCTATCTGCCGCTAGATCTGAATTTCGTTTCTCATGAAGAACGAAAGAACACTCTATAAGTTACTTATAGTACTTGTCCTGCCTTATGATGCAGAAGCATGGACACTGACAACATCTGATTACGTGGGTCTGGGAGTATTCGATAGAAAGGCACTTCGAAATTATGAGCTGTATGGAGACACCAACTAGGTCATGTTGTGCGAATGAATGAAGATGCTCCGTCCCAGAAGGTATTTTGTGTTGGATGGCAAAAATCGTTTAGACGGTTAAGCGCCAGTTATAGAAAGAAAAGGTTGTTTCGAGCTTTCCGGTGTTCTACAGTTAAGGCAAAACAAAGTTTCCTGTTCCTTCTACGCGTTTGAGTGCTGTTTTGCGCCTTCTTAAAAAAAATAGGAGTTTTTATTTTGATAAAAACATAAAATAATTTCAATTACAATTACCATTTTAAAAAATATAGAATTTTACACTTACATTTTTTTGTCAGTTCAAAATTATATCAAAACATAAAACGCAAAATACAATACCAAACAAATGAAGTCGCAGTTTTCCATACCATTTGAGAAAAAATTAGAAAGCAAACGGGTTTTGTAAATAGAAAATTCATATATTAACTCCTCATTACATCATTTTTAGGATTATTGCTTTTTACGATTCATACTGCTCGACTTGCAAGTACCTTTCTGGGCCTTCTTTGATTTTGGTGTAATTAAATATATATACATGTTTATTGAGTCTTAACAGTTTTCCTTCGGAATTCAGTTAGAAAACTCCTGTGCAAGGAGTGTTTTTTACAGAGCTGGGCGATAAGGATTACGATTACAAGATGATTACGATTACAGTAATTGTTAGTCCATCAAGCCTGAAATAATGGGGCCACGCCCATTTTCGAAAATTTTAACCTTTTGGATTTCTTTGTTTACGGAAACTTTAAAAGTGAAATCTAAATGATGTAAAGCTATTTTACGCAAAGTTATTGCCTATTTAATATATCTACGATCCTCTTTAAAATCTTTCGAATCGAATTTCGTTTCGATATCTTGAACGGTTTATGATTTATGAATAATATTATTTCTAAATTTGACTTAATGAAAATTGGGCGGTGCCACGCCTTCACAGATGGACGGACGGGCGGACATGGCTTAATCAATTTCGGCGGGGTATCGGTTCCCCTACCGGGCGCCTCCTCGGGTGGTGGATAGAGGAACGCTTCCCAGAAATGGGTGGCACTGAGGAAATGAAATACTCAGGGCGAACCAAAACGAATAAAGGGCGAGTGGATGCGGCCCTTAAACTCTAACTAAGCATCCTCAGGATTGAGTCCAGTAAGATCCTGAAGACCGAAACTTGAAACATGATTAGGAAAAGTATGTTACGGGCTGGCGATGCCGGTAGTCTGCCACCTCAGTAACCAAGGGTGACACCTTGGCGAAATGGCTGGTAGGTTAATATCGGCATCGTCTCCGTCTCGTTAAAACCCTAGCAGGTCTTCAAGTACGTTCGAAGCACGTCGTCATTAAGTTGGTGGTGCAGGCTCAGTTGAGACAACTCCTGACTAATGCCGGATTCTGGCACTGAACACAGACTCTCATAAGGACCTGTGTCAACCCTAGCGTGGCCTCCCTGCAAGCGCATAGATAACCACGGGAATCAATAACGGCGACTGCACATCGTGCTGAGATAGCGGCTTGAAGCGGAGACCCAATAGAAATGAATAAACCAAATCAAAACAACGAAGAAAGAATGGAGAACGAAAGCGGCGACGAGGTCGCATTCAGAAAAAGCAGTAAACTGCTAAGATCGCCGGTTCTAAAAACGCCGGCTAGAGTGGCCACTCCAGTTATGCCTTCGCGAGGCTCTGGACCGGCACGAAACACACCAGTGGGATTCGGCACCAAAACGCCCGGCCAGTCAACACCCACTGCTACCGGCGGGAAGCTAGATCCCACCCACAAGAAGGCAACCCCCTTAAAAAGCGCAATGACACTTTTTAGCCTTAAGGGGAAAACCCAAGGCCAGTGCTTGGACCATGCGCTAACGGTGCTGCGTACAATGCAAACAGCCGCACAGAGACAGAAGACCGTGTCCATGGACATAAAGAACGGAATGGCTCTCCTCGAAGAGGTGTTGAGCTATATGAGCTCATTGAGCCCAAATAAAGAAGAGGGTGACGAACCGGGCCCAGCAAATAAGAGGGCTCGGACTAACTCCGACCCTCAGCTCATAGACTCGGAAGCCAAGAAGAAAAGGGACGAGGAATCGGAGAATACCCATTCCGAAGAGGCTTGGTCCAAAGTAGTAGGTCGGAGACGGCAAGAGCGTCCTAAAGCAAAAAAGAAGCCGCCTGCTCAAGCCCCGAAGGCAGTCAAAAAGAACAAGAGGAACAGCAGAGCCGTAACGTTTCTGGTGAAACCGGCCGAAGGCAAAACCTACGCCGAAGTTCTAGGGGCAATCCGAGGTCAGCTCCGGCCTGCCGAAACCGGAACGGTGATACGGTCAGTGCGCAAGACCAAGGCTGGTAGCGTACTAATAGAAACGGCGCAGTGCAACGACCAACCGGCCTTTAGAGAAGCCATTGGTAGCGCGGTAGGAGAAGTTGGCGATGCACAACAAATCTCTAAGCGTATAAAGCTAAAGGTATTGGGCATGGACTGTCTCACAACGGCTGAGGAAATAGAAGAGGCCGTTCGAAGAGAGATCGGAGAAAGCTCAGGCCAAATCCGTATCTCTCTTTTCGCCGTAAATCAGAGAGAGCAAAAGAAGGCTGTTGTCGAAGTGGACGAAGGTCCCGGAAGCCAACTGCTCAAAAAAGGAAAAATTCCCATCGGCTGGATCCAATGTAGGATCAGACAGCGTGCGGAAGTGCAACGCTGCTTCAGGTGTCTCGGCTACGGACACCGACAGGCTGGCTGCAATGGGCCCGACAGGAGGGGCGCGTGCTGGAAGTGTGGGAACTCTGGCCACAAATTCTCATCCTGCACTGAAAAGGCAAAATGCTACCTTTGCACCACGGGAAACCTCGATCATCTTCCCGGGTCTGGAGCATGTAGCACGTTTAGAGAAGCACTTGCTTCGGCGAAAGCCAAACTGTCGCCCCAATGACCAGCGTGATTCAAGGAAATCTGAATCGATGCAGGTTAGCTGATGAACTGCTAGACCAACTGGTGCTTGATCACCAAATAAACTATGCAATCTTCAGCGAACCTTACAAGGCCAGAGACAGCTGGTACATTGACGAATCTGGCGCTGCTGCTATCTGGATAGTGGACGCCAATACGAATGTTACTAATCGTGCTGCCGGGCATGGCTACGTCCGTGTAACTGTAGCGCGAACAACTCTTGTTAGCTGCTACCTTTCACCAAATGACCCCATTCAGAGGTTCAAAGAAAAGCTGGAGCTATTAGAAGACGACCTACGGGACCAAACGGGCAACCTGGTCATCGCTGGAGACTTCAACGCTAGAGCAATAGAATGGGGCATGCCTCAAACTAATACTAGGGGAAAACTAATTCTGGAAATGGCAGCCCGACTCGGTGTGGTCGTACTGAATACGGGCACGACCCCAACATACAGGCGCCCGGGCTTTGGGTACTCGATCCCCGACATAACGCTCGTCTCGGAGAGACTCTTTCCAAACGCGGTTGGGTGGAGAGTGATGGAGGACCTTACTGGCAGCGACCACAACTACATCACCTTCCAACTCGACCATCCTGGTCAGAGACCGGCAGCGAACGCATCATACAAAACCCGTAGATGGGATGCAGCTAAAGTTGACGCCACCAGGTTCACCGGAACAGTGCTGGCGAAAGCCAGACGGATAACCGACGGCACCAATACGCCACATGCGGCGGTTGAAGAAACCATGCAATGCATGCGCCATGCTTGCAACGTCTCTATGCCACGAATAGGAACGTGGCGAGGCAAGAAGCAGGTATATTGGTGGAATAGCGAAATCGCGGAACTCCGGAAAACATGTCACAGAATGCGAAGACTGGCGACGCGCTCACGTGGCAGATCCGAGGCTCTTGAAAGGGCGGAGGCGTACAAGGGGGCGAAAAAGGCTCTCGGCGCCGCCATAAAAGCAAGCAAACTAAGATGCTGGAAAGAGCTCTGTAAGGAAGTGGATCAAGACCCCTGGGGACAAGGGTACAAAATAGTTATGAAGAAACTTCGACCACCAAATCAGACGATGGACGAAGATGACATGAAGAACATCGTGGAAGCGCTATTCCTCACGCAACTTACTAGAGAAGAGGAACATGCAGCACGAGATGACCGCAACGTGGTACCTTTCAATGAAGAAGAGCTAGAAAGAGCCCTGCGTAACATGAGGGCTGGTAAAGCCCCAGGACCCGATGGAATACCTGCGGAGGCAATCAGATTAACTGCTAATAGTTGTCCAGAGCTCTTGTTACACATGTATAACAAATGTCTAGAAGCAGGTGTCTTCCCCGCCAGATGGAAGACAGCACGGCTCGTCCTCATACCGAAAGGCAAAGGGGACCCAAGCTCTCCATCATCCTTTCGCCCACTATGTATGCTCGACACAGCGGGAAAAATGATGGAGAGCCTTATAAATCAACGTCTAACAGCAGCCATAGAAGACGAGGGTGGACTCTCCCACCGGCAACATGGCTTTCGGAGAGGGCACTCCACAATAGACGCCATAGCAGAAGTCGTAGAGGCAGTCCGGAAGGCCGAGACGGCAAGCCATCAAGCAAGGCCGGTGGTACTATTGGTGACGTTAGATGTTAAAAACGCTTTTAACTCTGCCAGGTGGGAAGACATGCTTGATGCATTAGAACGCTCCTTTAAGGTCCCGATATACTTGTTAGATATATTGAGGGACTACTTAAGAGACCGTTGGCTAATCTATGAAACGACGCAAGGCCAAAGAAAGGTGAAGCTAACAGGTGGGGCAGAACAAGGGTCGGTGCTCGGCCCTGATCTTTGGAATGCTACCTATGACAGTCCCCTTCGAATGCAGATGCCAGAAAGCACTTTTCTAGTTGCTTTTGCAGACGACGTGGCTGCGGTGATAACAGCACGAAACTGCGACCTGGCACAGCTTAAACTGAACCAAGTGATGCGCAGTGTAGACGAGTGGATGAATAATCACGGCCTCCAACTGGCTACAGCCAAGACAGAGATCGTGATACTAACGAAAAGAAGGATTCCCACAATCACCAACATGAATGTTGGGGATCAACAGATAGAGACGCGCCGCTCTACGAAATATCTAGGGGTGAAATTGGACAACAAGCTGACCTTCTCGGAGCATCTAAGAAGCTCCTGCGAGAAGGCTGTGAAGACCATCGCAAGTCTGAGTCGGCTAATGGCAAATACAGGTGGACCAAAGCCATGCATAAGAAAGCTGCTGGCGTCCGCCTCAGATTCTATACTGTTGTACGGTGCAGAAGTCTGGGCGGACGCAATGAAATTTGGGAAGTATCGGGCCGCTATTACCGCAGTCCAACGTAGAGGGGCCCTGAGAATCGCCTCAGCATACCGCACGGTCTCCGCAGATGCTGTTCTGGTCATCGCGGGGACTATACCGATATATCTCCTCGCTGAGGAAAGAAAAATGCCTTACGACACTCGTGCAGAGGTACGTAGAGACGTTGCTGCAACGCAGGCGCGTGGTGATTCGATCCGGCGGTGGCAACTACAATGGAGCAGCAGTGCTGCTGGAAGGTGGACCAGGGTATTAATCCCCGAACTAGAACCATGGCTGAACCGACCTCATGGAGAAGTCGACTTCTACCTGACCCAGTTCTTAACCGGACACGGTTATTTCCGTGAATATCTCCATAGAATGGGCAAAGTTCAAACCCCGAACTGCACCTACTGCGGAGCCATAGACGACGTACGCCACACCTTCTTCGAATGCGAGCAATTTGCAGAAGAAAGAAGGCGGGTGGGAGAGACAATTGGCGAACTTTCCCCGGGCAGTGTCATTCGCAAGATGACCTGCGAAAACGTTAGATGGGACATAGTCAGACGATACGCGAGGAATGTCCTCCTTGCGAAACGGGAAGACGGTTGTCTAGCCAGTTAGCGTGAGAGTAGCCCTAGAGCTCACGTAACGCGCTTCCTTACCTGAAGTAATGCTAAGCGCGGTCCCAGGTAAGGAAGAATGCGCGGGCCGTGGGAGGTTAGGTTTTAGTGCGGTATACTTCAAGATAAGAAGGAGTCCCACACTCGGAGAGTTCCGCTGCTAGAGAATCTAGTAACGAGGGCTCAAACCCGGTTAGTGCATAAAGCATTTCCTCCTCCCACGAACACAAAAAAAAAAAAAAAAAAAAAAAAAAAAAAAATTAAAAATTGGTACGATCTGAACTATATGCCACTCAATCTTAAAAAATGTAAATACATGAGGTCCTCACAGAAGTACACAATCAACTATCATAGTCTTGAACAAATGCATGATTTTGTGGACTTGGGAATTACGATGTATTGTAAACGTAACTTAACTTAAGCTGCAATCCTCATAAATAAAGCAATTGTAATTAGATCGGATTCAATCGGTTCATAAACAATTCTTACTTTTCGCCTTCAGACATTTTTATTATAACACTCACTCCAGCACATTTGATATTTCTGACTCGCTTTTTAGCATTAAAAGATCTATACTATCCTCTAATCAAGAGTAAATTTATGAATATACTCTTTACAATCGAACTGATTCTTTGTCTTAATAAATTAATTTTGTGCTTTAGTTTCTTATGTTGCTTAGCAGATGAGTTTTTCTCTGTAGCTGTACAGTTTTCGATTTCAACACTAACCTAATTATTAAAAAATACCGTGAGTTATACGGATGAATCCCTCGTGTCGGTCGGGCGGTAAGATGCGTTATCCGTTAAGAATTATCATTATTTCGTAATCCGTTGACAATTATTATTACTACATATTAGGGATGGCAATCCCGGGATTCCGGCCTTTCTTAGCTGCGGGATGGTTGAAATTAAATCCTGGGAGTTTCGGGATGTCCAACATATTACTAAGTATTAGACTGGGTCGATTTATTAACGGATATCACGCCATCGCTTTTTCGATAGGTTTTGGGCTCAGGGGAAAAAAATTCCACTACGCATACCCAAAAAAATAATTTTCGAGCCTGCGAAATTTCATATTTTTGACTTTTTCCGACTTTGATTTCTAAGGTTTTTTTCATGACCTACTAAAAAAATTTTCACTTGATTTTAAAATTTTCATTATACCCTGTCCGACCTAAAAATGTCCGCTAAAACGTTGGCGATAACAGTTTTTCCGTTTTCACCGAAAACATTTTTGCATATATGCTGAAAAACCCCTTAAAAAAATGGCGAAAGGGTCAATTTTTTGACCAAAACACTCGCCAAAACCCAAAAAATATTTTTTTTTTCAAAAACTGTCATCACCAACGTTTTTAGCGGATATTTTTGGGTCGGACAGGGTATACATGAAAATTTTCAAATCAAATGAAAATTTATTTTAGCAAGTTATGAAAAAACTTAAAAAATCAAAGTCAAAAAAATTAAATTTCCCAGGCTCGAAAATTATTTTTTTGGGTATGCGTAGTGGAACTTTTTTTCCTGAGCCCAAAACCTATCGAAAAATCGATGGCGCGATATCGGTTAACTTTCGTCCATACAAATCGACCCACCCTATTATTAACATACTAGTAAACCCGGCCACGCTTTTCTGCGCCTCAGAACTTATACTAGACTAAGTCCGATATCAATATATCTCCGAAACCAGTTGAGATGTGGAACTTAATCACATCGCTTATAGCAGCACTCAGTATTACCACTCGTTCTATACCCACATTTTACTAACACATTTTGGGTCACCTTGGTCCACATATTGGTCCATAACTCGAAAACTAGTCGAGATATCGAAATAAGGGATATCTTAAATTTTAAGTTTGACGTCTAGTAGAGCAACGGTGGTTCCATTCCATTCAGCAGTTTCTTAGTGATGCCTGTCCAAACGTACAGACAGACAGTCAGACAAAGATTCTAAAAATTGTTGATTTGGATTTTATTGGCTTAATAATGACCCCTGCTATAAATTTTTCTTGAATATCTGCAATGTGCAGACATCGACCTGTTACAATTTTATTATATGTAGAGGTGTACAAGTTGTACATTGAACAACCTATAACATGCAGCGCTAGCATTAGAGGCTATCAGCTGAGACATTATAAATTAACCTTTTCTGTCAACGGGTCAAATTTTTTTTTTCCAAATGAAATAACTTTTTTAAAATAAAAATAAAAAACTAATTTATTTAAAAGTTAGAGTTTTTCAAACTATTTCCTCACTCTTTCCAATCAAAGTTATCCCGAATTTGCAACAAACCAACGTTTACGTTATAGGTGAATGAACACAAGTCTCTTTTGACGATTGCGTCGATGTCATGGCCAGGAAATAACCCCGACCTCAATCCCATTAAGAACTTATTTTAAAAAGAATGGTACAGCAGAAAAAAACCGAGTAATATCAAAAGCTTGAGAGAAATCATTTAGACTTCTTGGTACAATGATATTTCGATGGACTTGATTCGCAAACAGTACAAAGGTATGCCTTTCCGATTGGCAACCATGATCAGCGCTAGAGGAGGTATTAATATGGGTTTTTTCCAAATATTTTTACGAAATGAATAATAATGTTAATTATGCACAACTCATACCTTTTTAATGAATATCAGTTTTCGTTTTTTTAGTTTAGTCTAGATACGACTATATAACTTATTAATTTCCGTTTGTTTTGACCATAAGTGTATCTACATTTCGTACTAAAGTTATAACAAATAGAATAATCGAAAAAAGTCGGAGTTTGAGATCAGTTCCAACCCAGCAAACAGTTGCGTTTTTTTTGAGATAGGATGAAATAGCTTGTATGTTGTTATGTAACTTCTAAAAGAATGTTTTGTTCCTTTTTTCCAACTTCCAAAAATTTACTAAATTAGTTTTTGGCCTATTGAAACAGTGTGGAGTGTTTCATGTAAAAAAAATCTTTAAGCTCAGAGTATTGTAAAACCCCGGATATTAGCGGTTCTAAAATAAATGGTAAAAGCTTGCAGAGTTCTCAGCAAAGGCGCGGCAAATAATATTTTCTTTCTTGTTCGATTTTCACCAAAGGATATACAATATTTTATGTCAGAGCTCGAGCTTGTAGAGCTTTCAAAATGACGCCTTGTTTGACTATTACTTCTGCTTTCTGCCATTTTATCAGTGCACGAACCTGAACTGCCGCCACGTTTTGTTGTCTCGACACCAATACAATCCATTAAGCTTGAGGCACATGATGGTTGATATATAACAGCTGAAGCATGACCAGAACGGCCAGAACTCAACGAGGTTCCCATTTCCCACGTATTTGTTTTGGGATCGTATACCTTAACAATAGAGAGAAAATGCGTACTATCGAATCCCCTAATTGCGTATAGTTTGCCATCTAAAGGTGTAAGAGATAAGGCGCTTCGAGCAATTCGAACTGGTGCCACTTGTGCTGTCACATATGCCCTAAAAGATTATACATATGTATATAAACTGGTTTAAAACAAATGTTGGAAATTCAAACCTGCATAACAATTGAATAGCTTCCTTTCCGATCATAATAGCTTATAACATCTGTACTTGGGGTGTTTAAGTGAAAATGGATACCATCAAGGCACCCTATAACAAATGGAAGAGTTCACTCGGCTTTCTTGGAAACTTTTCATGATTCTGGTCTGCTGAGAAACAGAGGGCCAAGAAATCTCGTTTTTAAGCTTACATATAGCCTCAACAGCTTTGAAAAATACTTTATGGGCTGCTCCTTTTGCAATACCAAATCTGTCCGAAAGCTCACGATAGGTGATCCTGCTATTTCCCAGTTTCCATAATGTTATATGCAAGCTTTGGTCCAACGAGTACTCACCGGGCACAACTGAGAGAAAGGGTTGAAGTTCAGTCTTTAATTTCTGTAAATACATCTGTTAACATTTTTTTTTAAATGAATATCATACAACTTACAATAAATGTTTCACGGGACATCGGAAAGTGTGAAAAATAAATGTCTTCTGGATACAATTTAATGGTTTTAAAAAAGTGAACCGCTTTCGTCACGCTTCTCCTCCTACACAATTCGTATCTCATCCAATTTCTTTGCTTAATGCGCTTCATTCTTTTCTTTGTCATTGCCATTAAAAAACCTCCGCCTGTTTCGAAATTTTCCAGCAATAGATTAATAGAAAACTCCATTATCTTTTATTTGGAAACAAATTTCTTTTATTTGGAAACAAATTTCTTTTATTTGCAAACTAATTTGCAAAACAAGCGCAGAACATCAAAAAAGTATCAGCTGAGCAGTTGCAACAGGGTTGCAAATCTTAATCAGCGCAGCAGTGTTGCCGCTATTATTACGTGCCTCGAACAAAGCCCTTATCTCGTTATTATCAATACATGAATCTGTTTCCTCAGCACATATATTAATTAGACTATAACACTCAGTTCCATAACTACACTCTTCTGTACTACTTGGTATTTTCGATTCAATTTTTAATTTCCATTCATTAATTTTCAAATAATCTCTTCCTAAAATTACGGGATATGTCATTGTGTCGTTTGGAACTACATTCAAAACAAATTCGACTTCTCTTTCATTATACGAAATTATACATTTTAATTTTCCAACTATTTTGAGTTGACTTTTATTAATTCCAGAAAAATGTAGTTCAGGGTTGAAGTTTCTCAAAATAAGGACATTTGGCACGAACTGTTGACGGATAAAGCTTATTGGACTACCTGTATCAATTAGTGTATTTAATATGGAACTAAATTTATAACGATCCCTAATAAAACTATAATTAATATACCTAAGATAATCATCCGGGTCCTTATGATTTTCCTCGTCAATATGATGGATCTTGTTTTTAGGGAATTCAGCAGCATAATGTCCCATTTGTGCACATACGTGGCATGCTCCTTTTTCGCTGCCAAATGAACTAAAGAATTGCAATTGAAGCACCTATTTGATTCTTGGCTGTTATCATCATTTAGTTTATCAGCTAGTCCCTTTCTGTTTAATAATTTTACACCTTGAAAAGCTTCGAGTAAGCCCTGTTTATCCTTAAAACGTTGCATTTTTGCTTGAGTTCGTAAAAAATAATCCGGAATACCCTATACTATATGTTCTAATAAATCGGAATCGTTCAACAACATTTTATTAGATAGTATTAATTTTTCATTAAAATATTCTTGAAATTACTCATTATTCTGCCATTTCCTCGCTTCAAACTCTTTCATAAGGACTAATTGGCTTGAGCGATCTTCAAATAATAGCTGCATTTCCTTTAGTAATTTTACAAGACTCATTGACATTATGTCAGATCGCGAATAAAATCATTTTAAAGCTCGATCTTTCAACTTAATAGAAATGAGCGCCTTCATATTATTGTCCTCCAAATCGTAAGCTTTTTCAACACTTAAGAGTTGGGCTTCCCATTGTTGGAAGTGATCACCATGGCCTGCAAAATGAGGTATTACTTGTTTTTCCAGTATGAAATTGCTGGTACTGATAAAACTCGGTCCTAAATTTTGCACCCATTCCAAAATTATTTTGACTTTGTTGATAGTCAGTTTTTTTAAGCATCTGGTGTTCTCTTTTAAGCAGTTCATTTTCCTTCTTCTGCAATTCATTTTCCCGTTTCATCAGTTCTATTTCTTTTCTCAATAACTCCCACTCATCTTTTTTTTGACTACCTATTCGGTTTCCCCCAGCAGTCCCTTTTTCATTTGTAACAATTTGCCCCATTCGACCATCTGCACCATTATTATTTAATAGCTGTAAAGTGCTATTGTCGTTTGTTACATCACTCCCATATGCTTTAACGCTTTGCCTATCATCTTCAAGCACCACGGCTTCTAAATTCTCACCAACACCGCGTGTACCAATATTTGTGCAATTATTCTCCGTACCCAATCCGAAACTATCTTCCGGCAGATACTCACTTAAATTAGGAAAATTTGCCAAACGAATCACTAATTCATTTTTCGTTCCGCTGGTCTCTTCGCCAATCCTGCGTAACATTGTCTTCAGCTGCGCGACTGTATATGATTTAAAATTATTTAAAACATCCATATTAGGCGTGTTCATACCGCTTCTGAATATTGTAGTGATTTTATTTCCTTTTGATGTATCTTGCTCTATATTTTTTTATTGAATGAATCTTTTACACCGTGGTGTGAAGGTAGTTTTGCCGGCCTACCACACCGAAGGTCCATGGTTCGAGCCCTGGTACAGGTAACATCAAAAGTGATTTGAAAAAAGTTTTTCAAAACGGGGTCGCCCCTCGGCAGTGGTTTGGCAAACTCTCCGAGTGTATTTCTGCCATGACAGGCTTCTCAGCAAAAATTCGTCTCCTTTGTAGATGCCGTTCGGAGTCGGCAAAAAACTGTAGGTCCCACCAATTTGTAGGGAAAATTCAAATCGGCACACCACAAATTGGAAGAGAAGCTTGGCGCAAAAATCTCTTAGGAGGTTTATGATGATATACCTGTTGTATATCGCGCCATAGAGAGAGAGAATCTTTTACAGAAGCTATCTTAGTTTTTAATAATTTACAAAAGTATACTTGGTTTTAATGTTACTTCTAAAAACTTGCAACAATGGCTACATTTTTTTACCTATAGGGTATTGGCGGGAAGTGGGAACAGTTTCTGACCGCCATTCACCTGGGAATGGCAAGAGCGATTTTTTTGCATGCGGTTCAAGCAGCTCAGTACATCCTAGCGCTTGCTTCTGAGTATCGTCTGGGGACACCCGAGTGGTGATGATCTAAAAGGGAGAAGGCGAAAACCTGGTAAGGCCACTCAGACATAATCGGTTTAAAGGCTTGCCGGGGGTGTCTGTCATGCATTCATGAAGTTTGGAATTTAAGTGTTCTCTGCCCAATCCACAAAAAGGAAGATCCTGCAAACTTCGACCACGGAATCAGTCTTTTAAATATCGCATATAAGGTCCTATCAAGGGTATTGTGCGAACGACTGAAGCCTGGTGCTAACAGACTGATTGAGCCTTATGAGTGGTTTCAGACCAGGTAAATCCACAATCGGCCAGATTTTTACAATACGCAGGTCTTGGAAACCCCCTGTGAGGAAAGAATTGACACACATCACATCTTTGTTGATTTTAGAGCCGCCTTCTATAGCACGAAAAGGAGCTGTCTATCTGCCGCTAGATCTGAATTTCGTTTCTCATGAAGAACGAAAGAACACTCTATAAGTTACTTATAGTACTTGTCCTGCCTTATGATGCAGAAGCATGGACACTGACAACATCTGATTACGTGGGTCTGGGAGTATTCGATAGAAAGGCACTTCGAAATTATGAGCTGTATGGAGACACCAACTAGGTCATGTTGTGCGAATGAATGAAAATGCTCCGTCCCAGAAGGTATTCTGTGTTGGATGGCAAAAATCGTTTAGACGGTTAAGCGCCAGTTATAGAAAGAAAAGGTTGTTTCGAGCTTTCCGGTGTTCTACAGTTAAGGCAAAACAAAGTTTCCTGTTCCTTCTACGCGTTTGAGTGCTGTTTTGCGCCTTCTTAAAAAAAATAGGAGTTTTTATTTTGATAAAAACATAAAATAATTTCAATTACAATTACCATTTTAAAAAATATAGAATTTTACACTTACATTTTTTTGTCAGTTCAAAATTATATCAAAACATAAAACGCAAAATACAATACCAAACAAATGAAGTCGCAGTTTTCCATACCATTTGAGAAAAAATTAGAAAGCAAACGGGTTTTGTAAATAGAAAATTCATATATTAACTCCTCATTACATCATTTTTAGGATTATTGCTTTTTACGATTCATACTGCTCGACTTGCAAGTACCTTTCTGGGCCTTCTTTGATTTTGGTGTAATTAAATATATATACATGTTTATTGAGTCTTAACAGTTTTCCTTCGGAATTCAGTTAGAAAACTCCTGTGCAAGGAGTGTTTTTTACAGAGCTGGGCGATAAGGATTACGATTACAAGATGATTACGATTACAGTAATTGTTAGTCCATCAAGCCTGAAATAATGGGGCCACGCCCATTTTCGAAAATTTTAACCTTTTGGATTTCTTTGTTTACGGAAACTTTAAAAGTGAAATCTAAATGATGTAAAGCTATTTTACGCAAAGTTATTGCCTATTTAATATATCTACGATCCTCTTTAAAATCTTTCGAATCGAATTTCGTTTCGATATCTTGAACGGTTTATGATTTATGAATAATATTATTTCTAAATTTGACTTAATGAAAATTGGGCGGTGCCACGCCTTCACAGATAGACGGACGGGCGGACATGGCTTAATCAATTTCTCTTTTCGTCCTGACAATTTTGATACATATAAGTCAATATCTATCTCGATTCGTTTATGCCGTTACGTACTGCCGTTATGCGACTAAAGTTAATATACCTTGTGTGCGTTGCACTAGTAGGTATACAAATTTTTTACGATTAGTTTTACAATTATAGTCCCAGCTGCATAAATTAACGATTACAGTAATCGTAATTTAAAAAAAAAGTTGAAATTACGATTACTATAATCGTAATCCTATTTGCAATCCATTACGCATGAGAAGAAAAGATAGACCCACCAATAAGAATACCTAAATGATCAGGGCGATGAGCTGAGTCGATTTAGCCATGTCCCTCTGTCCGTCCTTCTGCCAGTCTGTCTGTTTGAACGCAAACTAGTCATCTGGCTAAAATGTGGTATGGGGCCACTATTTCGTTATATATTAATCATCTGTCGGAACCAAAAAGATCGGACCAATACATTGCATTGCTCCCATATTATCGATTGTTTCGATAAACGGGTTAAAGAGCTAGGAACTTAAAAATGTTCAGGTTTGGTACATATTATATAAGTAATGTGACTAGTGAAAATCTGCTAGATCGAACCAACATAACATATCGATAGTTCCGAAAAATGGATTTGGGCTTTAACTCTTGTAATTAAAGAGCTAAGTAATGTGTCTGGTGAAAATCAGCCAGATCGGACTAACATAAAATATAGCTCCCATACAATCGATTGTTCCGATAAATGAAGTTTGGGCTATAACTCTTGCAATTTATTAGTGATTCAAGATTAAACCAATGCATAGTATAACCCCCATACAACACAGATTTTCGAGAAACTGGGTTTGCGCTATGTATCCTTAAATTAACAAAGTAAGATCGTAAAATTTTGCAAAGTTTGTTCTTACTTTAAGTAAGGATTGTACACTTAAAACCGTGAGGCGTATTCAAGAAAGGTATAAAGTCTTCGGCACGCCGAAGACAGTGCTTTCCTTATTTGTTTTTTTTTTACAATTTTTTCTTAGGCGGAGAACATCGGTAAAAACCAATACTTTAACGGACTTAAGAAAAATCTATATTATTATTATATTAAAAAATACGCAACTGCCTTTTGTGTATGTGTCCTAGTTTGCATTTAATTTAGAGCTGTAGAATTACATTTACTATACGTAAAAGTCTTTTAGCGAATAACCGTTGCAAAAATTTTAATTTTGCGAAAATATTTGTATTTATATAACTGATTTTCGACACCGAGGCATCATAGAAAATGGATTTGTAAAATTCCGACTAACTATTTTATAACACCATGGTCCGCTGAAAGCGAATACCTCATACCTTATGGGGAGAACTCTTTTAAAACTTTCGACAGTTAATAGATATATCGAGCCCTAACAGCCATTTTGACGTAACTAACAAAAATAAAATTTATAGGAGAACGTTTTTTTAGTTTACAAATATGAAAAATTCTAAGGCAAAATGTTACATACATCATAATTGCCTTAGCATTATTTTTGTAATGGTACATATTACAGTTGTGATCTTTTATAAGATGGTTTAAAATCAGAAGAATTATCGATATTTGTCAAAATATGGATTTTAAAAATTTTGTTGGGTACGCCAAAATTGCGGTTAGGGCGCGATATGCTTTTTTTATACAAGGCGAATTCATACCAGGTGATATCGCGGCGAATTCATTGCTGTATACACACCTACTTCATGTGGTTTGTTTTTGCTTTCGCGGCTTCTCCTGTCAGATTGCATAGAATTTTTTTATTTTGACACTAGACGCCGCTGCTCATATGTTCTTAGGATGTCACCTGTAAATGAATTCGCCTTGTTTTTACAAGGTGGCGCAAAAGTAAGCTTCCGATGTTCAGCATATCGGTTGTGGCACGTGCAGTGTATGCTGTTGCACCGTCTTGTTGGAACCACATGTTTTCCAACCCCAATTCATCAAGTTGCGGCAAAAAGAACTCGTTGATCATTGCTCTGTAGCGCTCACCATTCACAGTAACCATTTGGCCCCGACCGATTATTGGTCAAATAAATAGTCAGCAATATTCCGCGTTCTGGAGCAGTGTAGCGTAACATTGTTTATTAACGTGTATTTCGCATGTGTTCACTACACAAATGTCAAAACAGAACTGACTTTAGAGGCCAATCGCAAAATTTATAGCATTTTCTGATAGGAGGATTACTTTTGCGCAGTAACCGTTTTTCACCGACCGAAATAAATAGTCAGCAATATTCCGCGTTCTGGAGCAGTGTAGCGTAACATTGTTTATTAACGTGTATTTCGCATGTGTTTACTACACAAATGTCAAAACAGAACTGACTTTAGGGGCCAATCGCAAAATTTATAGCATTTTCTGATAGGAGGATTACTTTTGCGCAGTAACCGTTTTTCACCGACCGAAATAAATAGTCAGCAATATTCCGCGTTCTGGAGCAGTGTAGCGTAACATTGTTTATTAACTTGTATTTCGCATGTGTTTACTACACAAATGTCAAAACAGAACTGACTTTAGGGGCCAATCGCAAAATTTATAGCATTTTCTGATAGGAGGATGACTTTTGCGCAGTAACCGTTTTTCACCGACCGAAATAAATAGTCAGCAATATTCCGCGTTCTGGAGCAGTGTAGCGTAACATTGTTTATTAACGTGTATTTCGCAGGTGTTTACTACACAAATGTCAAAACAGAACTGACTTTAGGGGCCAATCGCAAAATTTATAGCATTTTCTGATAGGATGACTTTTGCGCCACCCTGTATATATATTTTTTTCTTACGGTAAAAAATTTCAAGCTAATGTAGCACAGCTAGGTAACGGAACTATTTATCGTAAAGTATTGTGTGATATTTTGTGACGAGCTCATCAGTAATTGTGAAAACAGCGAAATCTAAAGAAAAAAACGGGTTTATCAGAGGAACAAAAAATTTACGTAATTGCATACAAGCGATTAAACATACAAAATGTCGATATCGCACGTGCAGAACATTGCTGTGAATCCTCGTAAGAATATTCTGGGCGAAACATGAAGAAACAGACAGTTTTACCGTCGTCCACGTATGCCCACGAAAGGCCACTTATCATGAAGATAGGAATATCGTCACTAGTTAATTTGTCTGAAAAGTGCAAAATAAATATATTCAGCTCAGATTCAGGGTCAGTGCAAAAGGATAGAACGATTTAGTTACTACTGCCTTCAGACAACAGTGAAGCATTCTCCGTATGCAATGGTGTGGTGAAATTTTTTTATTGGAGGGTTATGTAGACTCCGCCGCTTACAACGCAAAAGTCATTTTTGCTGTGTACTTGTGAACATTTCTTCTGTGATTTAATTTTAAACTAGTGGTTGAAATTCAACCACAAAACTTTGTTTTATTTTAAATATTTGCTATACCGTTCATTCGCCTTTTTCCCTTCTTTTTTCTGTCGTTCCATTCTTTTAACATTTGTTCGTTTTCTTTAATTCCTTCTATTACTCTCTACAGTCTGTATTTTAAATATATTTACTTTTTCCTTTCCTTTCCTTTATTTTCCTTTCCTTTCCTTTCTTTTCTTCTCTTTTCATTTCTTTTCCTTTCCTTTCCTCTCATTTCCTTTCCATTCCCTTCCTTTTCTTTCCTTTCCTTTACTTTCCTTCTTTTCCTTTTATTTTCTTTCATTTCCTTTCCTTTTCTTCCCTTTTCTTACCTTTACTTTCAATTCTTTTCCTTACCATTTCCTTCCTTTCCTTACCTTTCCTGTCTTCCCTTCACTTTCTTTTACAAAACTTTGTTTTATTTTAATCTTATTTCATTTATTTTATTTTACTTTATTTCAATTCACACAAACCCAACCAGAGATACAAAACAAACTTCGGTGTTTAATAATTATGAATAATAATTTATTTTGTTTTTGTAAACCCTGTTTGTAGGTATCAGCAATGAAGCTTACATATTTGCTCATATTTTACATTGCTTGTTTAATGTCTCCAACAAAGCATCTTTTCGTGCTCTCAGGAGAGCCGCTGACACCGGGCATCGTAGCCAGTGATCAATACAATAAAAACAACTAAAACCATGCTAACCATTAACCAGCGTATTGTTAGCTTAATGGCAAGCAATGCGTGCCAAAATTTCTCTGATGAAGAAGCTTAGCAGTTTCCGAAATGGATTTATAAGAAAAGGCGGTTGTCTCTAAACATTTATCCTTCTCTATTCAATTAAAAACTTTTATTAATTAATTAAAAATGATTATTAAAAAAATTAAAGCAATAATAATTTTCATAAAAATTCAAAAAGTGAAAAATTATTATTCTTGGCCTTGAGCTCGTTTCATGAATACTTAATTTTTGTTTAAGTTTTTTTGATTGACGGCACTGCAGTTTGGCAATACCTATCCATAGATATATAATTGTTAATACCCTAAATGTATAGTTTGGCTATAAAGTGGGACACTTTCACCTCAACTTGCGCATTTATATTATAGATAATCATAAGTTCTCCTAATTGTTGTTCATACTCTGTGGTTGAAACTAAGTGCGAAAATGAAAATAGATTTAATTGGTTTTCTGTGGTATTTTCATAGTCTATGAATATTAGTAAATCAATTTAATTTAATTACATTTTACATTTGCCCAGTGATTTAGAATATTGTTTTGTAGCTGTTGATTGGCGTTTGTTAATTCTTGCTTTGTGTTTATTTCGTGCGATCACTTTTTGTTTTATTTCCTATTTATTTTGTCACAGCTGTTTGCGTTGTATTTATTAAGTATCACAATTAGTAGTGGGACTATTTTCGAATAATATTCGGATAAATAATATTCGATTAAACGAATAAAAATATTCGTTCCAAAAAATTCGAATAGAATTATTCGAATAATTTATCGGTTTATTCGAATAGTTTTATCGAAATGCGAGAGATGTCGGAAGCGAAACTCACTGTCTTCATCGCTTGTACCTATGAGCATGCTTTCAGGTTCAGCTGGGTTGACCGGTAGAATCGTGGACCTGGTACATGATGGCAAATGCCTACTTTGGTTTTGTTTGAAATGCCGTTTAACTGAAGTTGATCTATTTAAAATCTTCAGGCAAATGCGTAATGGGTTTTCCGAAATCGACAAGAAAACGAGAAATTCCAGAAGCACGAAACCGTTTTTAAAATTTTTAAGTGTTTGCACGAAAGCTCATGTGAATTCAAATCTGTTTGGGGTTCCGGGAAGTAAATCTATTTTTGTGTCTCGTTTCGAAACTGATACTATAGACGAGGCCGAACCCAAGCCGAATCTTCTAACATCAATATCACTCTGGTCGAACACAATTGAAGCCGCTAGGTTCCTGGGACTTCAGTAGAAATGGTTCACTTAAAATAAAAAGAACTGTTCATCCAATCCTTATTGTATGGATTTCCGGTTTAAAGATTATTAAAAAGAAGTCCTAAGTAATTTTATGGTTTCTTAAACTATAAACTGAATGTAAAGGGCTTTCCTTCTGCAATGAAATACCAATACTGTATATCCAGCTATAATGAAAATACTGAAAATTTCTTAGCCGAATTTCAAATCTTATTCTAATGCAGCCTTTCCAATGAACTAATCAAATATCCGTATTAGTTACATGCAAACAAATTTATTAATAGTATCCTGAAAATGATTATTCTATTTGAAAACTTTAAATGAATCATTTAACCTTGGTTCTGATATTATTCCGGTATGTTTTCTAACTGATCTGTTCTGCCTTTAAAATGTGGCGTCTTCCCAGCTGCTTGGAAAGAATCTTTCCCTACGCCGCTTAATAAGAGTGGGTCTTCTATTGATAACTACCGTGGCATAGCAAGCGCTATTCCAAAATTATTGGAAAACCATCGTTACAAATCAGCTAACAGTTTCTATCTCCACATTGATTGCAGATTGTAAGGAAAATAACACGTACCAGTCTAATTGAATTCCCAACCCACGGAATTCATGTACACAGATTTCAGTAAAGTGTTTGACAAAGTATGCCATTCGTTACTTATTCATAAACTTGTTTTACTGGGCTTTCAACCCAATCTCAACCGGTGGATCTCTTAATATCTTTTTTACACGACACAAAGAGTAGTTTTTAAGAATACGTTATTTGTTATCTAATGTCGTTTATGTATCTTTTGGAGCTCCTTAAGGTAGCCATCTTAGCCGATTCTGTTCTTGCTGTTTATTAATGATATCGCTAGTATTACTTTTGATGTACGCTGAGCACGTACTGATTTTTATTTCTTACAAGTTGCGCGAAAACAGAGCTTTACTTCAATGAGATGTTTATAACCTGGGTACTTGGTACGATCTGAACTATATGCCACTCAATCTTAAAAAATGTAAATACATGAGGTCCTCACAGAAGTACACAATCAACTATCATAGTCTTGAACAAATGCATGATTTTGTGGACTTGGGAATTACGATGTATTGTAAACGTAACTTAACTTAAGCTGCAATCCTCATAAATAAAGCAATTGCAATTAGATCGGATTCAATCGGTTCATAAACAATTCTTACTTTTCGCCTTCAGACATTTTTCATGGGTTTCATTGAGTAATTTGCCTCTCTACACTAATTAATTTTCCTACCCTTGTTAGTCGGAAATGCTCAGAACAAAACTTATGATTAAATTATTAAACGGGTGGGTCTCCAGCCCATGTTTATTGAGAGAAGAAAGCTTTAACATTACTTTTCGGCTATCAAGACATTTTAGACAACTTTCCCTGAAACAGTGTAGAACTAATTTTGAATTAAATGAACCTTTATGTGAAAAACATAACACTCACTCCAGCACATTTGATATTTCTGACTCGCTTTTTAGCATTAAAAGATCTATACTATCCTCTAATCAAGAGTAAATTTATGAATATACTCTTTACAATCGAACTGATTCTTTGTCTTAATAAATTAATTTTGTGCTTTAGTTTCTTATGTTGCTTAGCAGATGAGTTTTTCTCTGTAGCTGTACAGTTTTCGATTTCAACACTAACCTAATTATTAAAAAATACCGTGAGTTATGCGGATGAATCCCTCGTGTCGGTCGGGCGGTAAGATGCGTTATCCGTTGAGAATTATCATTATTTCGTAATCCGTTGAGAATTATTATTACTACATATTAGGGATGGCAATCCCGGGATTCCGGCCTTTCTTAGCTGCGGGATGGTTGAAATGAAATCCTGGGAGTTTCGGGATGTCCAACATATTACTAAGTATTAGACTGGGTCGATTTATTAACCGATATCACGCCATCGCTTTTTCGATAGGTTTTGGGCTCAGGGGAAAAAAAGTTCCACTACGAATATCCAAAAAAATAATTTTCGAGCCTGCGAAATTTCATATTTTTGACTTTTTCCGACTTTGATTTCTAAGGTTTTTTTCATGACCTACTAAAAAAATTTTCACTTGATTTTAAAATTTTCATTATACCCTGTCCGACCTAAAAATGTCCGCTAAAACGTTGGCGATAACAGTTTTTTCGTTTTCATCGAAAACATTTTTGCATATATGCTGAAAAACCCCTTAAAAAAATGGCGAAACCGTAAATTTTTTGACCAAAACACTCGCCAAAACCCAAAAAATATTTTTTTTTTCAAAAAACTGTTATCGCCAACGTTTTTAGCGGATATTTTTGGGTCGGACAGGGTATACATGAAAATTTTAAAATCAAATGAAAATTTTTTTTAGTAAGTTATGAAAAAAATTAAAAAATCAAAGTCGAAAAAAGTCAAAAAAATTAAATTTCGCAGGCTCGAAAATTATTTTTCTGGGTATGCGTAGTGGAACTTTTTTTCCTGAGCCCAAAACCTATCGAAAAATCGATGGCGCGATATCGGTTAACTTTCGTCCATACAAATCGACCCACCCTATTATTAACATACTAGTAAACCCGGCCACGCTTTTCTGCGCCTCAGAACTTATACTAGACTAAGTCCGATATCAATATATCTCCGAAACCAGTTGAGATGTGGAACTTAATCATATCGCTTATAACAGCACTCAGTATTACCACTCGTTTTATACCCACATTTTACTAACACATTTTGGGTCACCTTGGTCCACATATTGGTAAATAACTCGAAAACTAGTCGAGATATCGAAATAAGGGATATCTTAAATTTTAAGTTAGACGTCTAGTAGAGCAACGGTGGTTCCATTCCATTCAGCAGTTTCTTAGTGATGCCTGTCCAAACATACAGACAGACAGTCAGACAAAGATTCTAAAAATTGTTGATTTGGCTTTTATTGGCTTAATAATGACCCCTGCTATAAATTTTTCTTGAATATCTGCAATGTGCAGACATCGACCTGTTACAATTTTATTATATGTAGAGGTGTACAAGTTGTACATTGAACAACCTATAAGATGCAGCGCTAGCATTAGAGGCTATCAGCTGAGACATTCACCCCTGTCATGGAATCCAAGTCGGGTTTGGATTTTATCGGAATTGCAAACCGATATTTATTTCAGTACGTGTCATGAAACCGTGTCGGTTTTGCTTTTTTCGAATATAAACAAAACCGATGTTCGAACAGCTGTTTTGTTGTGGATCGCAAATTTTATTTTCGCTTTTTTGACAAAAATTTGTGAAATTCAATTGTTTTCTTCAATAAATAATAAGAATTGAATGGCATCTGCAGTTGTAGCGTTCATGTTGATGGAAGAAGGAAGTTGCGAGGTCAAAAGGAAAATTTTGAGGGATTGCAGCAACCCGCTTGAGCTGCCGGAGACAGCGTAAGTAGATTTATTGCAAGGTGCGCTTGTAAATACTTATAGGATATTTGCAGGTTCATAGCGTGTTATAGGCTAAATAAAGAGGCTTTCCAAATGGTACTTGACACTATTGGCGGACACCTGACACGATCTCAAGTTCCACCAGTACTACAGCTAGCAGCTACGTTGCGATTTTTAGCTGAAGGATCTTATCAAAGATCAGTTGGAAATGATTCCAGCATTAGTGTAGCTAGCAGCACGGTGTCAACGATTTTGGGTGATGTGCTTACGATTATGAATCAGTTGCTTTGTCCAGAGTGGATAAAACTAGAAATGGACTTTAACGAAAAATGCAGATCGAGAGACTATTTTTATTCAAAGTTCAAAATTCCTTCGATAATTGGCTGCATCGACGGGACACACATTAAAATCATCAAGCCGAGTATTGATGAGCATTTATTTTATAATCGAAAGGGATATTTCAGTATGAATGCCATGATTGTAAGTAGTCGTGAAAACTGATTTATATATAAATATGGATTTATTTATGTACATACATATGTTTGCGTTTAGATTTGTGATGGTGACATGAAAATTCGAACGGTCGATGCACGGTATCCCGGCTCTAGCCATGACGCATTCGTATGGAACATTAGCAAGGCCAGAAACTATTTCCTTAGGATTTATGAGTCAGGCGACCGGACATCTCGGTTATTAGGAGATTGTGGATATGGCATAGAACCTTTTTTATTAACACCTTACAGAGATCCACAGTACAATTCCAAGGAGTACAAGTTTAATTTGGCCCATTCGTCGGGTCGAAATATTGTGGAGCGAACAATAGGAGTGCTGAAAGGGCGCTTTCGCTGCTTATTAAGTACCTTGCACTATCGGCCAGAAAAAGTGGTGAAAATTATTAATGTCTGCTGTGCGCTGCATAACATCTGCAGAAAGTACAAAGTGGAATATAACGAAGATCTACCAAGATCATCAAATAATATTGATTTGAACGTGGAATCACCGCCGAACGCGACACTGCAAAGTGAAGGTAAACGGATCAGGGATGAAATAGCCAACACTTTATAGAAAACAAAAGACGAGTTTTTAGTATTGTAATGATAATATTCACATTTCATTTATTACACTACAAGTATATACATATCTATTTATAAACATATTAAAATATTCATTAAAAGCAAAACAAAATAATTCATTAAAACAAAACGAAAATTCATTAAAAATCTATTATATAAGTAAATAAGGTAAGATTTCAGTCTATTGTCCAGGCACTTTTGTCTTTGAAACAGTAAATCACTAATTTTTCTTTTTCTCGTAATCAAACTTTTGAAGTTCGAGTTCAAGCTGCTGTTTTTTTAATTCGTTTTTTTCTTGTAGTGCCCGCAAAACACCTGAATTGATGCGGACATATTCGTCCTTCAAATCGGTAACGGCATTTGCTATACCTTCGTTGCTTTTTTCAATCGCCCTATATACTCGTCTGAGGCTGCTGGCGTTTTCTTTTTCAATTTTGACGAGTTCATCCAATTTTGCCGTTATTTCCATTTTTCTGTCATTGTCCTCATCAAGAAATTTTTTGAAACGTTCCCCAGTGCTTTCACTCCTTGGCCTTTTAGGTGTGTTTGCAATTGGAGACATTTGCCGCTTCGATGAGGTTGATGGCATTTCATCGTCTCCTTCCATGGGAAGACCAGGTGCATTACCTGCCACAGACTTTGACAATGCACAAATCCGCACTAAGGACTCTTCCGTTTGTGTCAGTTGCACTTTGGAAAAAGGTCCTCCACCAGTTGCTCGAGACTCGCTGTTGTTTTTAGCAAGCTTTTTCTTAACATCGCTCTTCCACTCCGTCCACGTCTGTAAATATATAAGAAACTGCAATTTAAAAGCACAATTAAATTTTTAGTACCAATAATCTTTTACCTTCTTCCATCCACACGCATCTTTTTGTGGTGGACCGGCACTGTTCAGCGACTCAACTAATTGTTGCCAAAGAGCATCAACACTTGGTTTATCCCGTTTTGTAAACCAATGCGCAATATCGGGATATTTCTCCATAAACTCTATTAGGATGGTGTTTTGCGTTGCATTTTTATGTTTTCCCCTATTAGCAATAAAGATATAAGGTCGTTAATACTTACTTTTATTAAAAAAAACCCATTTACTTACATTTTTACAAAATTTCTAACGGTAAGTGAAAAAACGTATACACAAATTAAATCCAACAGCTTCGACTTGCTTGGATTGTTTCCGATAACAAAACCGATAATTTAGGTTTCTGTGACACCTCTCTCTCTCTCTATGGCGCGATATACAACAGGTATATCATCATAAACCTCCTAAGAGATTTTTGCGCCAAGCTTCTCTTCCAATTTGTGGTATGCCGATTTGAATTTTCCCTACAAATTGGTGGGACCTACAGTTTTTTGCCGACTCCGAACGGCATCTACAAAGGAGACGAATTTTTGCTGAGAAGCCTGTCATGGCAGAAATACACTCGGAGAGTTTGCCAAACCACTGCCGAGGGGCGACCCCGTTTTGAAAAACTTTTTTGTTACCTGTACCAGGGCTCGAACCATGGACCTTCGGTGTGGTAGGCCGGCAACACTACCTTCACACCACGGCGGCTGTGACACCTAAAACCGACATAATTCCGATTCGAACACAAAACCGATAACATTGGATTTCATGACACCAAAGCAATTTTTTGTCGGTTTCAAATCCAATTCCGACAACAATTGGATTCCATGACAGGGGTGATTATAAATTAACCTTTTCTGTCAACGGGTCAAATTTTTTTTTACAAATGCAATAACTTTTTTAAAATAAAAATAAAAAACTAATTTATTTTAAAGTTAGAGTTTTTCAAACTATTTCCTCACTCTTTCCAATCAAAGTTATCCCGAATTTGCAACAACCCAACGTTTACGTTATAGGTGATTGAACACAAGTCTCTTTTGACGATTGCGTCGATGTTAATTATGCACAACTCATACCTTTTTAATGAATATCAGTTTTCGTTTTTTTTAGTTTAGTTTAGATACGACTATATAACTTATTAATTTCCGTTTGTTTTGACCATAAGTGTATCTACATTTCCTACTAAATTTATAACAAATAGAATAATCGAAAAAAGTCGGAGTTTGAGATCAGTTCCAACCCAGCAAACAGTTGCGTTTTTTTTTTTTGAGATAGGATGAAATAGCTTGTATGTTGTTATGTAACTTCTAAAAGAATGTTTTGTTCCTTTTTTCCAACTTCCAAAAATTTACTAAATTAGTTTTTGGCCTATTGAAACAGTGTGGAGTGTTTCATGTAAAAAAAATCTTTAAGCTCAGAGTATTGTAAAACCCCGGATATTAGCGGTTCTAAAATAAATGGTAAAAGCTTGCAGAGTTCTCAGCAAAGGCGCGGCAAATAATATTTTCTTTCAAATCAATGTCAAATTTCTTGTTCGATTTTCACCAAAGGATATACAATATTTTATGTCAGAGCTCGAGCTTGTAGAGCTTTCAAAATGACGCCTTGTTTGACTATTACTTCTGCTTTCTGCCATTTTATCAGTGCACGAACCTGAACTGCCGCCACGTTTTGTTGTCTCGACACCAATACAATCCATTAAGCTTGAGGCACATGATGGTTGATATATAACAGCTGAAGCATGACCAGAACGGCCAGAACTCAACGAGGTTCCCATTTCCCACGTATTTGTTTTGGGATCGTATACCTCAACAATAGAGAGAAAATGCGTACCATCGAATCCCCCAATTGCGTATAGTTTGCCATCTAAAGGTGTAAGAGATAAAGCGCTTCGAGCAATTCGAACTGGTGCCACTTGTTCCCAAATTTTATTTTCGGTATCATATCGTTCCACTGTATTAAGTTGGTATATTCCATCAAAGCCTCCAACTACGTAAATATATTGATTTATAGCAGCAACACCTGTGTATATAACAAAACTTAAATTTAATTAACAATTTAAACTTGTAGAGGTTATTTTTTTGCAAATTCTGGATGGAATTTTAAACCGACTTCCTATACAATTAACAATAATAGTCTTGAGCAAGTGGATGATTTTGTTGACCTGGGGGGACTATGGATTACAAGCGCAGTTTCAACCGCCATATTAACGCAACAGTCAATAAGTCTAGAGGTGTTCTAGCATTCGTTGAACGATGGTCTAAAGAATTTAGCGACCCTTATATAACTAAAGCTCTTTTTACGACATTAGTCAGACCGATACTTGAATACGGTTCTATAATTTGGAACCCACTTTACCAGGTCCATGTAGATCGCCTAGAATCAGTTCAAAAACTATTTTTACAATTTTCCTTGAGAGATTTTTATTGGGATCCCTTGTATAATCTGCCACCCTATACGAGTCGTTGAAAACTCATTAATCCTCACACTCTTTCTTGTAGGAGGTAAATGCTTGGAATTGTTTTTATGATTAAATTACTAAATGGTTCACTCTCAAGCCCGTTTTTTCTGAGTGAAGGGAACTTCAATGTACCCTCTCGTCCATCAAAGCATTTTCAACCACTTGTCTTGAAACAGTGCCGAGCCAATTTTGAGCTAAATGAGCCTTTTCGCTGTTTGTGTCAAGATTATAATTCTCATTCTGGTACATTTGATATTTCGGACTCGCTTTCCAGCATCAAAAAATCAATTCTTTCTATCCTAAATACAGGGTGTTTTTTTTACAGGTTTGTTTTTCGAATAGAGATAAAACTGGCATTTTGTGGTCAAATCTGGCAACTCTAATGTCATTTATGTTCAGTTTGGTTTGCCATTTCATCATGAACAGGTTGACAAAAGAACAACGCTTGCAAATTGTGCAAATTTATTTCGAAAATAATGGTTCAGTTCGCGAAGTTTACCGTGAGCTCCGTCCATTTTATGGTCGACATAATCGTCCATCAGAGCAATTAATTCGGTTAACCATGGATCGTTTTCGCACTACGTTTACTCTATGTGATAATACGCATCCGCAGAGACGTCGAACAGTGCGCACCGAAGAAACAATTGCCGCTGTAGAGCAAAGTGTTGAAGAGGACCCGAATGAATCGATTCGCCACCGTGCACAGCAATTGGAGCTTTGTCCATCAACTTTATGGAAGATTTTGCGCAAAGATCTTGGCTTGCGACCTTACAAGATCCAGCTTGTGCAAGAATTAAAGCCGCGAGACCATGCAATGCGTCGTGATTTTGGTGTATGGGCCGAAAATGAGATTGATTTCGATGCTGATTTTCATCGCAAAATTTTGTTCAGTGATGAGGCTCATTTTTGGTTGAATGGCTACGTCAACAAGCAAAATTGCCGCATTTGGAGTGAAGAGAATCCACATGAGACCCTTGAAACGCCATTACATCCACAAAAACTGACTGTTTGGTGTGCTCTATGGGCTGGTGGAGTCATTGGGCCATACTTCTTCCGCAATAATGCTGGAGAGGCAGCTACCGTTAATGGAGACCGGTATAGAGCCATGATAACCGACTATTTTGTTCCCGAATTGGATGGCATGAATGTGGATGAGTTGTGGTTCCAACAAGACGGCGCTACATGCCACACAGCGCACGTCACAATCGATTTATTGAAGGAAACATTCGATGAGCGCATAATTTCGCGGAATGGACCTGTCAATTGGCCACCAAGGTCGTGTGATTTGACACCATTGGGATATGTGAAGTCGCTCGTCTACACCAGCAAACCAGAAACGTTAGGGGAATTGGAAGCCAACATTCGTGGCGTTATTGCCGACATACGGCCCCATATGCTCGAAAAAGTGGTTGAAAATTGGACCTGTAGAATTGGCTTTATTCGAGCCAGCCGCGGCGGCCACATGCCCGAAATCATATTTAAACATTAATGGCATAAAATTATCCTTCCAATAAAGCCAAATTGATGGACCTTAAAACGATTTTCTTGTGTTTTATTTCAATTCGAAGTTCTATACCCCTAAAAAAGACACCCTTTACATAGCAACTAATTTTTCTCTTATTCTTTGATTTTTATATTAATTTTTAACAACAATTTAATTCTGTTATTATTATTTATTAATGTGTGTAGGGTTTCTTAAAATTACTTTATATTTTATAATTTTACACATTCTATTTTGTATTTAGCATTTTTAAAATATTTCAATCGTGTTCGATTTGATTACTAAAAATTTTTCAAAGTTCAAAAAATTATACAAAAAGTCATTGAAGTGCTATTTATAGATTAAATTAAAAAAATTATTTCAATTATTTATATATGAACTAACTCAATATAATTGGCGATCCTGCGAACCTATTCAATAGGTACTAATTTCTGATCATTCTACAATCTGCGAATCTTGTTCCTACATCTACAAACTTCCCATCCTGTGAAATTAATTTCGAATAAGCTCACCATCACAAAGCAATTTCAAATATAATGAACGGTTTACAAAAAACAACACAATATCAACGCCACGCCCCCGTCACTTCAGCATTTTACAAGCTCAGTTCCAAGGTCAAATTCAACCTCAAACTCAATTGAACTCAAATACTATCAACTTAAGGTTTAGCTCTATATTCAATATACAACAAATATTTCCACTTTTATCTGCAAAGCAACTACTACAAGAAATAAATGCTCAATTTCAATCTAAGTCTTAACCTCAACGATAATCACAATCTCAACTTTAGTACACGTTTACCAACAAAAAGTACGACCATTCAACTCTAACTATATATTTAAACCATCATCAACTCAAAACTTTTAAATTTACAAACTGGAGGGGGAGTATGTAGGGTTTCTTAAAATTACTTTATATTTTACAATTTTACACATTCTATTATGTACTTAGCATTTTTAAAATATTTGAATCGTGTTCAATTTTATTACTGAAAATTTTTCAAAGTTAAAAAAATTATAAAAAAAAGTTATTGAAGTGCTATTGAAAAATTTAATTAAAAAAATTATTTAAATTATTTATATATGGACTAACTCCATAATGTTTAATCTATCTTATATCTACTTTACTTAGCTGACAAGGTTTTCTCTGTAGCTGTAGATCACGACGATTAAACCAAAGCCTTTCAACGACTCGGCACGAACGATGCGGATGCGCCACTCGCGTGGGTCGGGCGGAATATGACGGGTAATCCCTTTGGGAATTATTATTATTATTTTTAATATCAAGGGTTGATTACGGACTATTGGTAATATTGTCTACAAGTTTTATATTTTATATTAAATAATGACAATTTTAACAAAAAATTTACTGAATTTCTTTCCGAGGCGTAAGCCTATTTGGTTGTTCATCAATAACAATTTCTTGTGCGGTTTCACTTTCCCGAGGCGCCCAACTTTGCTATCTTCGAAAATTCTGGAAACGGTCAATTTGATGTGAAATTTTTGTTAATAACATTTTTATTTTCATTTCATTTACTGCCACTGTCTTAAATGTATGTATGTGTCCTACGAGCTGGATGGTTAAAAAAGTTAGTCCGACCACCACATATGTCAAAATAATGTCTTAAAATTATGCAGGCTAGTGTAGTATATCAGAAATTCACGCGCCAGAGTTCAATAAACTCTTTTGGTCGTCAAAGTAAATAAACCTCAGCTTACATAACAGCGACTGTATATGTTTAAGAATTGTATAAATAAGGGGTAAATTTATTAATAAAATCAATATAAACATTAAATATTGCAGGGTCGCCGCATGCCTTGACTATAGCGGTAAACTGCTTTTCATAGTGACTTTGTCAAAGCGGAAGGAAAACCAAAGAAAAAACAATAACAAGGACATTTCTTGCTGTGTTCCTATAAAATCAAATTAAAAAGAGTATCAATAAAAAGATGTCCTCAAAAGTAAAATAAAATACAAGTTACTATATGTTACTACCCAAAACCATAAAAGAGAATCTTTAGATCACTAACTTAAACGCTACACTCGATAATATTAAACGTGTTGCTCTACTAGATGCTGAACAAAATGATGATATACTCCGCAAACCACTCGCCGAGCGTTAAGCTTCTCGTCAGTTTTTGGTGCTATGCTTAACAAAAGTGCGATTCTCTAACTCGGCTTAACAATAATATACAGCTAATTGTTATATGTGGCATCTCAGCCGCAATAGACGCTATCATTGCGTAAATCATAAGTACAGCATTTGAAGCAGGTGATAAGCGGGTTCGTTTTCAGGATCTTGGAGGACTTGATTTTTCTTTTTTGATTTAAATTTTATTAAATAAAATTTTTTTATTGTTTTTTACGGTCCGTTCATTTTACATATTTTAGTAAGTTTTGCGAGCTCAAGACCAGTGATAATAATTAATACACAATAATTATATAATTGTTAATTAGTACAATAACCATGTTCAAAAAATAGAAAGAAAGAATGTACAAAAGCAAAAAGTCCAACATACATGACTTACATATAGACAGAATGTTTAAAAAAATATGGACACAGTTGGCAGATAACACCAACAATTAAAGGAAAATTAATTTAAGCAAATCAGAAGTGCGCGGGCTCGATCCACCGCAAGATCTTCTATAATATAGAAAAACTATACGAATTACTCCGACGAGAAATCGTGGCTGTTTTCGAAATAGTACTATAACTATAGCCTGTATGTTTGTTGCTTTACATTTTTTCTTTAAAAAAAAACCAACAACAATAATTGTATAATAATTATTATCACTGATCTTGAGCTCGCAAAACTTACAAAAATATATAAATTAAATTTTATTTTAAAAAATATTTCAAAAGTTACTTTTTAAACGATTTAAACACTAGAATCGGCTTAGCTATATGACCACACTTCTAAACACCACCAAACTAGTTCGCGAAAGCTAACCACAACTCTAAACACACTTCGTATGGTTACAATTTTGCGATAGGCAAAAGCGTTAAGGAGGGTGTTAAGCGAAAGTACCACTAGCACCTGGCTTAAAAATAGTTACAGAATCGCCATTCTGGCCTAATTTTGTTATCTATAGACTTCGGTTTAAGGCATAAGAAATATAAATTATGTTATTTTAATTCTTTAGTTTGAGCTTGCAGTATGAATATTAAAAAAGATCAATTTTGTTTACAATAACGGTAAGGCTGATGTGTGCAGCCTGCCGTTAACTCCCTCCTCCCTAAAGTAAATCGTCCCGCATTCAAGAATTTGTTTTGGGAGTAGTTAATTTAATTTATTTTTAATTTTCAGATAAAAATTCTCTTAATTTCTACGCAATCTATCTTGTCTTTGTACACTTAATAGCAATAATAACTTATACATAACGCATATAAATATTACAGATGACATAGAAGTTAATATTGATATTGAGACTGGATTTTCTGTGTAAGAATTATTTATTTTTTCTAGTAAATTTCTATTACTAAATTTTTACATATCTTATTTCGAATCAGTTAACTCAATTATTTTATTGTGTGAAAGGTTGCGTTTTTTATTTTAATTTTTGTATTAAAAGTTACTGATTATGTGCAATTAACAATGGAACCACTGAGACAACAGAAAGTCAGCCAAAGTCACTGTTTGTTTTTCATTTTGAATTATTTTCTTTGTTTCTTCTGTATGGAGTATGTGTGAATTAAAAATTCCACACTTCGCTAATATGATAATTTGTAAAACAGATTTCTCACCCCACTAATTCCCCTTTTACTTCTAGTTTTTTGCAATCGCATTAAAGAGTCCTCTATTATATTAACTGCTGCTTGTAATTCCAAATAGGCGGATGGTTGGTTAATAATGCACTATAATACTTAAGATTTGTAACATGCAATATGTTACCGACCTCTTCATAAATTAGTGCTTCTCTGTTTTGAATTAGCACATATTCATCGTTTGTGTAATATATTATATCGGATGTAGTTAAACCAAGTAGTAATCCAACAAGTAAAAGTGTCATATTGGAAACCTAAAATATTATGTTTTTATGTTATCCTTATGTCTAATGCTATTTCTATTATTGATCATTATTTTATTTCTCAAATCTTCGTTTTTATATCTAGATTTTAATTGTTTTTTCATACATTATTAGACCGGAGTGAAATTCCTTATAATTATTATTTTTATTATGAAAGTTAAGCATCTTAGGCTCTGCTATTTTTAACATTTCTGTATGGTTTTTTTGTAAAAAACATCAAAAGGCCTAAAATCTGTCACTGAATGGATTGTTAAATTTATTGCTGAGCTACTCTATATATGGTTTCTAAGTCGCTTATTAAAATATGTTCCTCTTTCATACACCGAGCTTTTTCAATTAAGGTCGAATGAACTCTTTCTGTTAGACCGTTAATAGAGCGGTCACAGAATGTAATTTCAATATTCAATCTTTGCATAAGTGTTTTGAATTGGGGTTTAGTAAAACTTGGTTCATTATCAATTGTGATTATTTTTACCTGTGGGAATATCTGTAAGACATCCAGTATTTTATTTTCTATATAAATTTTACCTTCAATATTCTCTACACTCAAAAACTTAGAATATGCATCAATGCAGCTAGTAAATTTAAGCTGCTGCGAACAAAATATGTCTATATGTAGTTGTTCGCCTTCCTTTTCTAGAATAGGGACTTCACTTATAGGAATTAGTTTTGGATGACGGTCATATTTATTTTTATTACAAACAGGACAGTTTCTTCTGCATTTCAGGCCATTAGTAAACCTTCTGAATTTGTTTTATGTTCTGATTAAAGCTTCTGTGTGCCCGTTTGTGTGTTTTTTCTATTATAGCTCCTTAAGTTATTCTATTGGGAAAGATTTTATTATAAAAACTTATTACTGATAGTTGCCGTAATTTTTTGTTGGGCTTCGTACAAATCTTCCACTGTGCAATGGATTTCCGTCACCAAATTTTCGAATTAATTCTTTTAACAAATTTTTCACTGTATGAAATACGATTAAATGTATGGTTTTTTTCAAATCCTGCAAAAAATTCGTTTACTCTAGGATGCATTCGGGATGAGTCGCAAAGGAGGATGCGACTTATGGCAGTTCTGATCACTTTGTATGGGTTGAACTGTTCACATTTGTTTGAGCATGTCCTATGGAGAGACCAATTGTACCGATTTATTCTGAACGGGTACGAAAGGACTAATCCACTTTCTATCCAAACGGGTACTTTTAACTCCAATAAGTATCCTACAAAACCTGAAATTTACTAACACCTCTATGATCAACCGTGCAAAAGTTCATGGCATTCGTTACATAACTGATACATACGCACCTGATAGGTTTTTGTTTTTTATAAGGGGTAACAGATGTTGGCAATTTTTAACTAAGTCGCATTTCCCCATACAAATCGCATTTCCCAAATGACTGATTTCATCGCATTCGCTAGCATTTGAGCCGCTACAACAGGAAATTTTGTTTCGAACGCATTGCGTTTGAAGTTTCGCATAAAGGAAATGTCAAACAAAATGAAAATGAGCTAATGTAAATGGGTTTGAAATGACTCATTTGAATTTTCCAAATGCGGTGCAGTGTAAATGTAGTATTACGTTATTGGCAATAATTTCATACGAAACAGTATTCCTCCATTTAAATCGCCTTAGCCGTAATTTTAAGTGAAAACAATTTTTTTTTTAAACTTACAGATCAACCTTATATAAACGCAAAGCGTTAATTTTCTGTAAAAAATTTCTCATAATTATATAACATGTACAGGGTGGCTAATGAAAGCCGCTACCAAAAAAAAATTAAATAACTTTTTTTCTATTTAATGAATCTGGTTAATTTTTTTTTTATTTTGCAGATTGACTTTTACATTTAACAAAAATGGATAACTGGGACACTGAAACAAGAATTTGGATTGTCCGCCGCTATCACGTACTGGAGTCCGTAGTTTCGGTTCAAAGAGAGTATAGGCGCACGTTTGGCGGCAATCCTCCGAGCAGATGGACCATAATAAGACTTGTAAACAATTTTGCCGAGCATGGGACAGTCAACAGAAGACCTTACCATCGAAACCCTTCAGTTCGAACGGAGGAAACAATCGCTGCTGTAGCTGCTGCCATACAAAACAATCCACGTGTTTCGACAAGAAGCTTATCTGCTTAAATGGGTGTAAGCAGACAGTCATTACAGTCAATTATGCACAAAGATTTGGACTTATTCCCATATAAAATTCAAATGGCCAACAAACTGAACGCTGCAGACTTGCCGATTCGCTTGGAATTTTGCCAGAAGATGCTTCAAATGGTGGAAGAGGATGGAAACATGTTGAACTGTCTTTTCATTTCTGACGAGGCCCATTTCGATTTAAACGGCAACATAAACAAACAAAATTGTCGAATATGGAGTGCTTCCAACCCACAGATACTCCATGAGACGGAATTGCATCCACTTCTTGTCACAGTGTGGTGTGCAGTTTCATCACGCTGCATTGTCGGGCCCTACTTCTTCGAAGAAAACGGTCACACCGTTACGGTTACTGGAGACCGTTACTTGAGCATGTTGAGAGAGTTTTTCTATCCAGAATTACGCCGAATGAGAATTTCTTTCAACTCTGTGTGGTTTCAGCAAGATGGTGCAGCTCCTCATATAGCCCAACCTGTTATGACAGAATTGCGACGAAAATTTCCCAATAAGCTGATACTCCACATTCCGTTGGCCACCCAGGTCGCCTGACCTTACTGCACCTGACTTTTTCTTGTGGGGTTATTGCAAAGAGGAAGTCTTCAAAGCAAAACCAACAAATTTGAATGAACTAAGGCAATCCATTCGAGAAACAATTGCGGCTATTCCTGTCTCAACTCTCCAAGCAGTAATGAACAACTTTTTGGTAAGATGCCGCACATGCATCGACGAGCAGGGGGGGCATTTAAATTCCATTATTTTTCAAACTAATTAAGCTATATTTAATAAAATTTAATGAGCTTTAACATGAATAAAAGAAAAATGAATTCCATACACTGAAAAAAAAAATTATTTGAGTTTCTTAATGTAGCAAAATTCATCAGCCACCCTGTATAAGAGCAACCGAAATTGAATTATGTGCGTTAAAAGCTAACTCAAAATATAAAATTTGTTTTCCGTAACATTTTGTATACAAATACATTAGTTAAAAATGTGTGCTAAGTGTATTAGTTATAAATAACAAGTTACCTTTATATAAAACCGATATATTTTTGGATTTGGAAAAGCCACGCACATACTTTAATTTCGGCTGATCGTATGTTTGCGTGTAGGCTTCTGTGCGTCAAAAATTTGCGGATGTGTTAGCTCTCCGTTGAAATAAATGTACTTTCTCATGTAAATAACGTTGGAACCATAACATTTATTTAATAAAAAAATGCTGTGGGAATTATTATATTTTTGTTTCATTGGGGTGAATTCAAAACATTCTCTTATCGATATTGTAAGATAGGTGTGAACATGATGTAAAGTCATTTGTATGGCAACCCCTTTGAACATCACAAGTAAGAGAAAAGTGGCACCGAAAAAATAGAAAGAAACGACATAATAAATTGAAATGGTCACTTCCGGTTTTGCAATAAAGAAAAACAGACGCAAATTCATAAGTCTCTTTTATATCGCGTAATATACTTGGCATCTTAACCTTTCAACCAGTCAGAAGTGGTTGTTACCAACTAAATCACGCCCAAAATCGATTGTCTTAATAAAAAAACCGGAAAATTCCAATATAAGGGAAAACCTCATGGAGGTGCTCGCAAAGGCAGGAGCAGATTTCCCCAGAACAGCTACAATTGCACAGCTCCAATTGCTTTGCGACGATGTGGTTGGTATTAATAGGGGGGTAACACCGGCAAACACTTCCAACATCTATTTTTATACAGCTGCTGCTCCTGTCACCGATTCGTCATCTGATGCCACCACTTTCACTGATGCCACCATTGCTACCGCTGCTGAAACTGCTGTTACTGCCACCATGATGTGAATTTTTTTCATTTTCTTTATTTCTTGCGTATACGTACAAAATTCTACATATACATTCTCAAAAAAAAAATAAATTTTTGTGGGAGAATTTATCTCATTCCATTTATAAATTTTACGCATACAATTTAGTCATTAGCATGTTTATATAATTAACAATAGAAGAAAAAAAACAAGCTAATGAGGTATATATTAATTGAGTTGGTTATTATGTTTATGTCATATAGTATTAACATTACTAAAAATAATAATAATAAGCTATATGTTTATAAAATATTCGAATGAAAAAGGTGTATTTCAAAAAGAAAATATTAAAAAGAAGGGACAATTCCATGTATAGTACTTGCCAGATAATTTCCTGCTGGCCATGTTTATGTATATTATACAATGTTAAAATCATAGTTTTAAAGTAACATCATTATTACGTATTTTTTAAAGGTATCTATACTACGGCACGTTCTGACATTTGCCGGTAGTTTATTGTATAATTTTACGCCATAGTTGTGTATAGAATTTGCACTCTTCCCTGTTCTGAAAAACGTAGTTCTAATATTTGTTATATTTCGAAGATTGTATGATGCATTGTCTATTATTTTGAGTAAGAGATTATTTTTTATTAAGTGGTTTTCAATTTTAAACACTGCTAAGAGCGTTTGTAGTGTACTCATTTTTTTTAATATCTAGTCTGTTTTCATACAGACTTGCTGTAGGGGTTCTAATGGGCAGTGAAAGTATATTTTTTATTATTTTGTTTTGCAACCTCTGCAGTTCGTTCATTTTATAATCCGGCTCTAAATGGGGTTTAAGTAGTTGATGTGCGATAGGAATTAGGCATTATATAGCAGCCATAATTGTTTCCGAGGAATAATGTTCCTATTTCTTTAAAGCGCGAAAATAAATGGGATAAATTTTAATTTTAAATTATTTATGTGTTCCGTCCAGCTTAAGCTGGAGTCAAACCATATCCCTAGATATTTAAGTTTTTCCACTCTACTGATTTTCACATCATTATACATGATCCCAGAGAACTCATTCATGTCTGGAAGCGGTCTAAAATTCTTAAACATTATAAAGCTCGGCTTCGAAAGGTTAATTTTTAGCAGATTTTTTTCAAACCAATTCCTGATTTCTTCCAAGTCATGTGTAATGCTATTTATTAAATTTTCGAAAGTGTTTTCTGCATATAAACAGCTTCCATCAGCTGCATAAAACTGCGGCGTCCCCTTTAGGTTGAGTTTAAGTACCTTATTTATATATATAATGAATAAATTTGCTGCTAATTTCGAACCTTCTGGAACTCCTGTTGTCACATTTCTATGCGTACTTTTGTGGCCGTTTATCTGAACATACTGTTCCCTCTTTGTTAAAAAATGTTTAAAGAGTTTCAATTCTACTCCACCTATGCCTAGTTCCGCTAGTTTTCTTATCATTATGTTCAAATTTGCAGAATCAAATGCTTTTGAAAGATCTATGGCCAATAGTGCTACATATTTTTTTTCATCCAAGTTTTCGTATATGAATTCTGTACACGAAATGCATGCTGACAAAGTACTTAAGTTTTCCACGAACTCAAACTGGTTTTTATCTATTATTTGATTCGCATTTAGAAAGTAGTTAAATCTATTTAGTATTATACTCTCAAAGATTTTGTCGATAACGCTTAGCTTTGTAATGGGTCTGTAGTTTACACATAATTCTTTGCTTCCAGCTTTGTGTATTGGCACAACTGCACCTATTTTGAGTTCATTAGGATATTCACCATTTTGGAAACATTTGTTGATGAAATTACATAACGGCTGACTTATGAAATCTTTATATTTATACAAAATGCGCGCAGAGATGCCATCTGGTCCATTAGCGGATTTCAAATTCAGGTTCTTAATATCTAATTCAACTTCTAGTGCATCACATTCTTCTAGGGTAAAAGGCGTAGAAGTCCTCAAGTGTGCTTCATCAGTATATTGTACATTCGTGGGAGTATCAATGACAGCTGTAAAGAACTCATTGAAGCAATTGGCAATTTCAATCGGATTTGTTACAGCAATACCTTTGACCAATTTCATTATTGCTATCAGTAGATCTACCGTAAATTAGTTCCTTTAAAACAGACCACATCCTGTTTGCACAGGAAATATTTTGTTGAATTTTCTCCCCATAATATTGTTTTTTCTGATAATTTATTAAGTTTCTTACTTTTATTCTTAGAGATTTGAATTCTCTTTCAAAGAAAATATTGTTTTTGTATTTAACCTTTAATTTATAGAATTTGTCACAATTTTTTATTAATTGCAGTAGCTCCTTGTTCATCCAAGCATTTCGAAATTTATCGCAAAACTTTTATGATGTGAAAGTTACGTATGATATACGTAAGTGGTTTCTTGAGCTCGAAGATGTATTTGCTGTAATGCGAATTGATAGACGTTTGCAATTAATTTGCGTTCGTCGGTTGTTGGATGGAACATCTAAGCTATTCGCCAGAACCACTGTGTCATTTGATTACCCTAGCCTCAAAGCGGCTCTAATAGAACAATTTTCCATTTCGTATTCGTTACTGGATGTATAGGAAGAACTGAAGGGTGGAAAGCTGATAGGCAATGAGAGCGTTCAACGATATCTACTGGGACATACCCGAACGTGATTTGCTGGATGCAGTTAACGCTGGCATAGGGGACAAATCTGGAGCAGCAACTATGCTTTACCAAGGAATTGAAAATACAAATTAATCGCTACGAAAAGTTTCGGCCAAGGTCAGTCGCAAATGTAAAAGTGGGTAAAACATATGTGGGAGGTGCATCTCCTGTGCAGCCCGAGGAACCGCGTTGCTATAATTGTTCGCAGTTTGGCCATTACCAATCGCAGTGTCCAAAACCAAAGACAAATGCACAATTTTCCGATTTTTTATCGCTTTTTGATTCGGGCAGTCCGAGAAGTTTTATTAGAGCATCGTGTATTCAAAACATGAAGTACGGAAAGTTAGAGAAATCGAAATATAAAGGAGTAGGTAATACCCACATTTGGACTTACGGTGATATTAAATGTATTTTGCAATTTGGTAATCAGTTTGTATCACAGGAACTATCGGTGCTGCCGGATACTCGATGTTCCATTGCTGATCGGACACGAAAAATTCAATATTTTTTTGCGTAAATTTAAATCTAAGATCAGATATTCGAAAAATGAATTACTGAAAATTAAAAATGCTACTGAGCCGAAACATTTAAAAAACTGAAACTATGGTATTCTTGACTTGTTTAATTTGGGAAAATTGGTTTGTAAATGTAAACAGTGTCTGATGCAGGGAATGGTTAAGGGTAGTAAAATGAGGTCATATTAAGGACTAGATAAAGTGATGGAAAAAAGGGTAAGTGCTTTGACACCTTCGGCTCGCAGTGGGTTAAAACCCCAAGCAGAAACGTTCATTGTGGAAACTGCCGATCGAAATCGACGTAATGAATCAGATATAATCACTGATGTGAATCGTTTCAATTCTTATGTATCAGGGATAGCAGATTCGAGTAGGTTATCGGAAATTAATTTGAATTCTGACTTAATTCCACAACAAAGTAAGCAATTAAAATATGTGATTTTAAGGGATTATTTTAACTGATTTATTTTGTTGTGTTGATCTTCCGACAGGGTAGTAAGCTGATTTATGTTGGAACGATTTTCCGTCATCCCTTGTCAAGTTTGGTTTTGTGACAAACCGGTTTCGGCGTTCTGCCATTTTCAATGCCTAGTTTCGTTCTGGTCTGTGTCTATCCGCTGCGTTGTTTTTATAGTCCGTGGGTGCTGTGGCAGGTAATGTCAATCTATGTGGTCGTGGTAGGTAACGTTAATATGCGTGTGTGTGTGCGCGGTATTGATACGTCCGAATTGTTATCTGTCCCAAGGGTTGTTTTTGTAGGTATGTAGACATACCGCTTGTTAGCTAAGCGGTAGGTTGAGGTAGGTAGAAATCGGTGATTTTTGCAGTTTGGTTCATATTTCGTTTTTGCTTGTTCATTGTCACGTGTTTGGTTGCTGTACCTGCTGGCTTGTGCTGTTTTTTGTAAACTAGTTTTAAGGGTTCAAATATTTCGTCAGAGATAGTGTTGGTTTGTTCGTTTATGATCCTGCCGTCAAATGTTTTTAACTTGTATATCTCCATGTTCTCAAGTACATTAAGCCGCCGGCCTTTACCTTGTACGTGAAGTATTCGAGCCGTTGTTTTTATGTTAGCTGGGGTGCAGTTGTTCTCAAACATGTGGTTCGCGAAATTAGATTCTGGTATTATGGTGGCTTTTCGTGTTTTTTTGTTGTAGTCCCTGATATGCTCTCGGAATCTTGTGCTTATTTTTCTTCCTGTTTGTCCTATGTAGCTGTATTGACATTCACAAGTAAGCCTATACACTCCGTGTCTGCAACGTCGGACAAAAACTAAGAACCGACACTAATTCTGATGACCCATTCAACAGACAGAGTGTATAGGCTTACTTGTGAATGTCAATACAGCTACATAGGACAAACAGGAAGAAAAATAAGCACAAGATTCCGAGAGCATATCAGGGACTACAACAAAAAAACACGAAAACCCACCATAATACCAGAATCTAATTTCGCGAACCACATGTTTGAGAACAACTGCACCCCAGCTAACATAAAAACAACGGCTCGAATACTTCACGTACAAGGTAAAGGCCGGCGGCTTAATGTACTTGAGAACATGGAGATATACAAGTTAAAAACATTTGACGGCAGGATCATAAACGAACAAACCAACACTATCTCTGACGAAATATTTGAACCCTTAAAACTAGTTTACAAAAAACAGCACAAGCCAGCAGGTACAGCAACCAAACACGTGACAATGAACAAGCAAAAACGAAATATGAACCAAACTGCAAAAATCACCGATTTCTACCTACCCCAACCTACCGCTTAGCTAACAAGCGGTATGTCTACATACCTACAAAAACAACCCTTGGGACAGATAACAATTCGGACGTCTCAATACCGCGCACACACACACGCATATTAACGTTACCTACCACGACCACATAGATTGACATTACCTGCCACAGCACCCACGGACTATAAAAACAACGCAGCGGATAGACACAGACCAGTAGCGCGATTCACTAACTTTTTTAACACAATTTGTCAACGATAAATTAACTTAACAACAATTTTAACAGTTTTGCGATTCACTAACTTTTTTAACACAATTTGTCAACGATAAATTAACTTTAACAACAATTTTAACAAACTATGCTATTCACTAACTTTTTGTCTACTTTAAATTCGATAATTTATCGTTGTCAATTGGTAAATTGTTATTTTATCACAGATTCTTTTTGTGCTGTTAAAGTTTTGTTTACTAAAATACAATAAATGGTAATTGTTTCCTTTAGGAGACAACTGCTAAAACACGTCCGAAATTATCGGGAAAAGTGTCAAACGACGGGTCTAACCTTCGTATCAATAATCTGGACCGCGCAGCCGGTATTGGACCGGCTAAGGGTTATTTTTTTGAAGCGCGGCCGAAGGCCGCCTACGCATTAGGGTGTTGTGCACATAAATACCTTGGATCAAGCCCCCTATTTGGGATCGGACCTAGGCCATTTTTGGGTTTTTTGCTAATAACTTTTTACTGAAAGAAATTATTTAATTTCTGCTCTCGGATTATTGATACAGAGATCGAAACACGTCGCTTGATAACTTTCCCGAGATTTTTGGACGTATACTAGCAGTAACGTGCTGTCGTATAGAATTACCATACCTTGGATCAAGCCCCTTATTTGCGATCGGACCTGGGTAATTTTTGGGTTTTTTGCGAATAACTTTTCGCTGAAACAAAAAATTGAAATTCCGCTTTCGGATTGTTGATAGCGAAGTCAAAACGCGTTGATTGATACCTCTCCCGATATTTTTGGTCATGTTTTAGCAGTTGTCCTACTTCCCTTTGCTGAAATATCTGCACAAAAAATCGGCGCGAACAATTATTTTTGTTCTATTCCTCTTTGAAGTTTTCGTAAATTTTGACATTTAAGTATCAGTGATGCCACTTTTTCTCAAATTGAAAACATTGATAACAAGTGTTGTTAAATCTGAGATAGTGAATCGCACAATCGTTAATGAAAGCAATATACGTTTACGGTAAAAATCTCGATTGCCGAAACGTTAAAAGTTAGTGAATCGCGCTACAGAACGAAACTAGGCATTGAAAATGGCAGAACGCCGAAACCGGTTTGTCACAAAACCAAACTTGACAAGGGATGACGGAAAATCGTTCCAACATAAATCAGATTATTTTAACCATTTGCCTGATTCAGAGAGAGAGCCTTACGATCTCAAAATGAAATTAAATTTAGCCGATGACACACCGCTTCACTGTGCACCGCGTAGGTTAGCTTTTTCAGATAAATTAGAAGTACAAGCAACAGTTAATGAACTTTTAGCCAAGGGGATTATTAGATACATCAGTTCGCCCTATGCCTCGGCATCAGTGTTGGTACGGAAGAAAAATGGTGAAGGTAGATTATGTATTGACTAAACGATCCGTGATAATTTCCCATTGGTTGAGGATTGTATTGAATATCTGGAGGGAAAGATATATTTTACAGCGCTCTATTTGAAAAATGGGTTTCATCAAGTTGAGATGGACGAAGAGTCAATAAAATATACATCTTGTAACACCAGGGGACCAGTATGAGTATACCCGTGTGCCATTTCATTGTAAATATAACGTAATTGCTTTTACCGAAACTTGGCTAAAACCTCATGTTTTCAATTCAAAGTTTTTATGTAATGAATATCAAGTACATAGAAATGATCGCTTGAACAGAGTCGGAGGTGGGGTTCTACTTGCCGTTCAATCCTCCATTCCTTCAGAAGAGGTTAATATTCCTAACATCGATTTCATTGAGTTCAAATGCATCCGCATTCAACTAGAGAACGTCTCTATGTACTATATGTTTGCAACATCCCTCCAGCATCAGATTTTTCAGTCTACATGCAACATGTCTCTCTGCTCAAAACTGTTAACTTTATGACTAAAGCTTCAGATTCAATTATTGTTTTGGGTGATTTGACCATATATATCGTGGAACATATCTGATGGTAATATTATTCCAAATCCGTCCAACCTGGGTACAATGACTTTTTAGATGGAATTTCCGATATTTGCCTTAATCAAATACATGTTACCGCTAACAAGTTTGGGAAAGACTTAGATTTAGTGTATGTTGATGATATAAACCAATTTTCTGTAAGTCGTTGTGATCCGTTGGTTTTACCAGAAGACCTTGACCACCCTTCTTTGGAAATATTCTACGAAACCATAAGTAATGGCCAAGGCACTCAATGCTACTGATGTAGTAGCTTTGATTTTAACTTTTCCAAAGCAGACTACAAGAAATTAAAAAAAGAACTGTCTAAATTAACTTGGCCTGAATTTGGTTGTGATATCGATCTAAACGTCTCACATTTCAATCAAACTATTTAATGCCTATTTGAGAAGTTTCTTCCTAAACGTAAATTAACTTATGATCATCCTAAGACAGCTTAGTTTACTAAAGAGCTTAAGGCTCTGAAAAATAGGAAAACGCGATCATTCAGTTTATATTAGAAATCCGGATTAAATAAACATTACTTACTGTATTCCATTCTACGTCAGAAGTACATAGATTTAAATAAAAAGTGCTATAAAGCTTATATCTCTAAAAACAAAAGAGACATTATTCTCAATCCAAAGTCATTTTATGGTTTCGTAAATTCTAAACGTAAAGTATCAGGGTTTCCCTCAGCCATGAAATATCAAGACATTATATCTAGCGATAATCAATGTATCGTAAATTTCTTTGCTCAATTTTTCACTTCTAACTATTCTGCTGTCACCAATTCAAACTTTCAAAAAACTATAAGCTACACCGGAAAAATTCAATTAATTCCCCAATTATATGCGCCAAAGAAGTTCTAGTTTACTTTAAAACCTTAGAAGAATCTTTTAAATATGGTCCTGTCAGGATGCCTACATGTTTCTTGAAAAAGTGTGCGAACCATATTTACCAACCCCTTACCAATTTGTTCAATCTATCACTAAAGTGTGGTGTTTTTCCAACTGCTATCGTGGCATCGCAAAGCTTTCTGCCATCCCAAAATTGTTTAAAGCTATTGTTACAAATCAACTTACGGGTCCGATCCCTACTTCGATAGCTGACTGCCAACACGGCTTCAGTAAGGGAAAGTCCACAGTTACGAATTTACTTGAGTTTACCAGTCATGTCTCAAATGGCTTTAGAAAAAATCTGCACACCGACGTTATTTATACGGATTTCAGCAAAGCTTTTGTGTGTCACTCATTACTTATTCATAAACGCGATCAGTTGGGCTTCCAGCCGGGTCTCAATCGCTGGATCTCTTCTTACCTTAGCGACAGGACACAACGAGTAGTGTTTAAAAATTTAGTATCCGATATCATTTATGTCTCTTCGGGGGTTCCTCAAGGAAGCCATCTTGGCCCGATTCTGTTCTTGTTGTTTATAAATGATATTTCTACAATAATAAAATTTTCAAAAATTTTAATATACGAGTATGCTGACGACGTAAAGCTTTTCATGTCTTTCGCGTCATTTGAAGATAGAAATAAGCTACAATCGGATCTAGATACACTGGTTACTTGGTGCGATTTAAATTATATGCCACTTAACCTTAAAAAATGTAAACACATGGGTTTTTCGCGTGGAATTTCTCAGCCGGCTTCCTATACAATTAAAATGTATAGTCTTGAGCGAGTGTATGATTTTGTTGACCTGGGGTTTACTATGGACTATAAACTCAGTTTCAACCGCCATATTAATACAACCGTCAATAAGGCTAGAGGTGTCCTAGCATTCGTTAAGCGATGGTCTAAAGAATTTAGCGACCCGTATGTAACTAAAGCCCTCTTTACTACATTAGTCAGACCGATACTTGAATACGGTTCTATAATTTGGAACCCGCGTTACCAGGTTCATGTAGATCGCCTTGAATCAGTTCAAAAACAATTTTTACTATTTGCCTTAAGAGATTTTCATTGGGATCCCTTGTATAATCTGCCACCCTATACGAATCGTTTAAAACTTATTAATCTGCACACACTTTCTAGTCGGAGGGAAATTCTTGGAATTATTTTTATGATTAAATTGCTAAATGGCTCCCTATCCAGCCCATTTCTTCTAAGTGAAGTGAACTTCAATGTACCGTCTCGTCCTTCAAGGCATTTTAAACCTCTAGTCTTAAAACACTGCCGAACCCATTTTCAGTTAAATGAGCCTTTTCGCTGTTAAGATTCTCATCCTGGTACATTTGATATTTCGGACTCGCTTTTGAGCATAAAAAAATCAATTCTTTCTATCCTAAATTCATAGCTACTAATTGTTTCTTATTCTTTCTATATTAACTTCTAACAATAATTTCATTCTGTTAACTAGTTATTTCTTAATGTATAATCTATCCTATATCTACTTTACTTAGCTGATGAGGTTTTCTCTGTAGCTGAGCAGTTTCAGATCTCGACGATTAACAAACCAAAGCCTTTCAACGACTCGGCACGAACGAATAATCCGCGCGTTATGCGGATGCGCCCCTCGCGCCGGTCGGGCGGGATATGGTGGGTAATCAGTTTGGAAATTATTATATAATGTACTCTCCACAAACACGTTTGAATCGTCGTAGCCTGTATAATATACCAAAGACACCAGAGCCTTTCGATACTTTACACATTGACCACTTGTTGGTGGTAGTCGATGGGTTTACCAAACATGTGAAATTGTGGCAGGGTGCAATAGCGCCTTGTGAAATAAAGCCTTTAAGGCCTTATTACCCTATTGAAAGTGAAATAAGGCCTTTATTCCAAAAAAGGCTTTATTACACTTCGAAAGAGAAATAAAGCCTTAAAGGCCTTATTGAAACAATAATATTCTAATTCTTTTTGTATTTTATTGAATAGTTACACACAAATTTCAGTGTGAACGACTGTCTTAGCCAGTTAGGTTATAACTTATATAATGAGGTGTCTTTGAACGCGATTCTGGAACAGGATAATATAACGACGACGACAGGTGTTGAGAATGATGAGGTTGATCCAATAATTGATACCTTACCATCTGTCCTGCCTTGCACCATTGAAAATACTTTGACATGCATTATTTGTTATGAAAAACAAAGAAATATATTGTTATTGCCATGTAGTCATTTTAAGATTTGCAGTGATTGTTATGAAAAATTGGACGCGGAAAAAAAAGGAATTCTGTGTCAACTTTATGTCCAGTGTGTCGGACCATTCTTCAAGAAGCCAAAAACATTTTTGGCAAATTTTCTTTCGTTTATTTTGAGTGGGAACGTGACACGCGGAAGGACATCACCGTGGCGGTAGCCACGGCTATGGCACACACCCGGAGTTGGAATGGCGTAGCCCAGGGTTATTTTTTGAAGCGCGGCCGAAGGCCGCCTACGCGGAAAGGTGTTCTGCACATAAAAAACGTGGATCGGGCCCCGAATTGGGAATCTGACCCGGGTCAATTTTCGGTTTTTCACTAATAACTTTTCACAGAAACAAAATATTGCTTTTCCCCCTTCGGATTATTGTTACGGAGGCCCGATCCACGTTTCCCACTCTTTTCTCACAGGGTAATTTGTGATTACAACAACCACATGAAAATGACAGAAAAATTGTGAACTTTAACTGCAAATATCTCGCAAAATTCTAAAAATATCGGATTTCCCCCTCCAGATTATTGTTACGGAGGTGAAGACGCGTCTATTGATACCTCTACCTCGATTTTTGGACGTGTATTAACACTTGACGTTGGATGGAAAGTATTACCCAAGGAAGAAATAATTATATGTTGTTTAGTTTTTAAGAAAAATGTGTTCTATTTAATGTAAAATAGTACAATTTTGATCACAATAAATAAAATAAAAATTCTTCAATTATTTACTTAAAATCGTGAAAATGGTCCGGTGGATGGCCGTGGGCGCGGGCGTCGGCGCGGATGTGCGCGGACGCACGAACCGGCGGACGCGGATGGGAGCGGGGGCGGACGCACAGCCGGAAATCAAATCTTCGTGATAACCCCAATCATATCAGTAGTTGGTTGTCACTTATGTTTAATAAAAAAAAAATAAGGCTTTATTGCACAATTGGGTAAATTTTTATAAAGGCTTTATTTCTCTTTCGAAGTGTAATAAAGCCCTTTTGGAAATAAAGGCCTTATTTCACTTTCAATAGTGTAATAAGGCCTTAAAGGGCTTATTTCACAAGGCGCTATTGCACCCCGCCGAAATTGTTTGCGGTAAAGACAACCAGTACTAAAGAAGTATGTGCCTCTCTTCAGAAGTACTTTGACTACTATAGCAGGCCAAGGCGCATTGTAAGTGATCGTGGATCTTGCTTTACCTCACAGGTGTCTGCAGACTTTTTGACTAAGAATATTGTAAAGGTTGCAGTAGCTTCCCCGCAGGCAAACACCCAGGTAGAGCGGGTAACCCGAATTCTGAAAGCAATGTTAGCAATGTTGACGGAACCGGTTAGTCATTCAGATTGGGTGGATAAGTTGGTGGATGTTGAGTATGTTATTAACAACACTGTACACTCGGCAACAAAGGATTCTCGTTGTAGGTTGATGTTTGGGGTAGAGCACCGTGGGCGAGTCATAGACGAATTGACCGAGTTTTTAGAAAAGAAGGAGGTTCAACAACCATGTGATTTAGTGAAGGTCCGCGAAGAGGTCCTGAGATGTATTGAAAAAGCGCAGGATACTTTACTCGCGAGAGATTATGAGCTAGGAGACTTTGTGGTAATGAAAAACGTGGACACCACTGTCGGTTCTAACAAAAAATGTATTCCGAAATGTCGCGGTCCTTACCGGATACATAAGAAGTTACCAAATGATCGTTACGTTTTACGCGAGCTGTAAGATAGCGAGCTGTAAGATAGGTGTGAACATGATGTAAAGTCATTTGTATGGCAACCCCTTTGAACATCACAAGTAAGAGAAAAGTAACGACGAAAAAATAGAAAGAAGACATAATAAATTGAAATGGCCACTTTAGGTTTGCAATAAAGAAAAACAGACACAAATCGCTAAATATACTTGGCATCTTAAGCTTTTCTATACTCAACTTTTAACCAGCCTAATACATAACAAGACACCAAAAACTATACCGACTAAGTTTCCAATTTTAATCTCAATTTATTTCTTTATATATTTTACACACCAGAAATGAAGCAGGTACCTAATTGGCAGGTACCAATAGGTTAATATTATTAGCTTGGGGATCATAATTTATCATAGTTGATCGGGTGTTGCCTAAGTAGGTATTGAGGGGTATTCAGATGCGTTAGATGTCTACTGACCACATTTTTATACGCGAGGCTTCTATGATGCCGTCGTAGGGTAGCTGAGTCAACTGGCAGTTTTCTATGTCTCTTATTACGTACCGGTCATGTGGCAATACCTTATGAATGACATATGGGCCTCTATACTTTTGTATAAACCTTTTATTAGCTCCGGCTGTTGTGTCGACGTTACGGATAACCACGAAGTTACCGACGGCATACGTCTCAGGGGGCTTGCTTGCAGCGATCAGAGAAATACCTTAAATTATATTCTTGTCATTTTTCTATGGACGCTAGGGCTGATACCCGAGATGTCTCGGAAGCAGCTTTATCTTCCAAATGTTCCGTCAGTTCATCGACTACAGAACCTCTCTGTTCCACACCGAACAACAAAGTACTCGGAGAGTAACCAGTGGTGGAATGTATGGTATTTTTAAGACTGTATTCTGCCTGACCAAGCTTCAGTGACCAGTTAGCATGATTAATGGGTTCGGAAATTTTACTCAGAATGGCGTTAATGCCCCTATTCACTGTCCATTTACTTGTGGGGGTGCAGTGACTACTTTTACATGAACTATATTGTTTTTCAGTAAATAAGCACCAAACTCTAAGGAAGTAAAGCATGAGCCGCGACCCGATATCAGTCTCCTCGGCCTACTATAATAGCTAAAATATTTATCCAAACAGGCTATTACCTCATTTGTACTCGTCGAATTTACTGGGTACAAGCGGACAAACTTTGTGAATGCGTCGATAACTACCAAGATATATTTCCGCTTTGAATTTATAGAAGGCAGAGGACTGAAGTGATCAACGTGTATAGTATCGAATGGAATCGGTTTCTTGGTTATTGCGTTTGATATTTTGTTGGAACGATTTTCCGTCATCCCTTGTCAAGTTTGGTTTTGTGACAAACCGGTTTCGGCGTTCTGCCATTTTCAATGCCTAGTTTCGTTCTGGTCTGTGTCTATCCGCTGCGTTGTTTTTATAGTCCGTGGGTGCTGTGGCAGGTAATGTCAATCTATGTGGTCGTGGTAGGTAACGTTAATATGCGTGTGTGTGTGCGCGGTATTGATACGTCCGAATTGTTATCTGTCCCAAGGGTTGTTTTTGTAGGTATGTAGACATACCGCTTGTTAGCTAAGCGGTAGGTTGAGGTAGGTAGAAATCGGTGATTTTTGCAGTTTGGTTCATATTTCGTTTTTGCTTGTTCATTGTCACGTGTTTGGTTGCTGTACCTGCTGGCTTGTGCTGTTTTTTGTAAACTAGTTTTAAGGGTTCAAATATTTCGTCAGAGATAGTGTTGGTTTGTTCGTTTATGATCCTGCCGTCAAATGTTTTTAACTTGTATATCTCCATGTTCTCAAGTACATTAAGCCGCCGGCCTTTTCCTTGTACGTGAAGTATTCGAGCCGTTGTTTTTATGTTAGCTGGGGTGCAGTTGTTCTCAAACATGTGGTTCGCGAAATTAGATTCTGGTATTATGGTGGGTTTTCGTGTTTTTTTGTTGTAGTCCCTGATATGCTCTCGGAATATTGTGCTTATTTTTCTTCCTGTTTGTCCTATGTAGCTGTATTGACATTCACAAGTAAGCCTATACACTCCGTGTCTGTTGAATGGGTCATCAGAATTAGTGTCGGTTCTTAGTTTTTGTCCGACGTTGTTAGATGTTCTGAATGCTGTGTCGATGTTATATCTGTTAAAGAACTTTGCTAATTTGTATGTCGCTTTTCCAGTGTATGTCATTGCCGTCCAAACCATTGGATTTTCCTCTACGTTTACTCTTTTTTGTGTTTCATGGCTACTTCTGAGTTTATCGACAAGTGCTTTCTTGTATCCATTATTTGCCGCTATGTTATATATTGCATTAAGGTCTCTCCAGTATGCTTCCTGTGTGAGCGGCGTTCTCTGAAGCCTATCCAGGAAGTGCCTCAATGCTGCATTTTTGTGCTGTTGCGGATGGTTTGATGTAGAGTGTATAATGGTGTCCGTGGCAGTCGGTTTTCTATAAATGCCGTAGTTGAACCTATTTGTTATTTTGTCAATCCCTATAGTTAGGTCCAGGTAGTTCATTATTCCATCTTTTTCTACTTCCATTGTGAACTCTATGTTGCTATGTTGCCTGTTGAGGAACTCTAGTATTTGCTCTTCGTTATCGTCATTTAGGATGCAGATGATGTCATCCACGTATCTAGCGTAGAATGCCACGCCTAACTTGGTTTTTAACTCCTGTATATATTTTCCTTCCAAGTTTTGCATGAATGTTGCCATGAGAATGGCCGATGCTGGGTTACCCATTCCTAGTCCGTTTGTCTGTCTATATATTTTGTTGTTGAACCGGAAATAGTTTTGCCGCAGCGTTGTTCTTAGCGCGTTGGTAATTTGCGCAGTTTTTACCTTATCTTCAGTTTTGTCCAGTAGTGTTTTGTTGACTATATCCATTGTATCTGTTAATGGTATTGACGGGTATAAGTCCTTTATGTCAAAGGATACGAGTTTACTGCTCCTTGTGAGTTTAACGGTCTCAAGTCTTTGTAGTAGTTCTATCGTATTGCTTATTGTGTATTCGTGCCCTAGTTTCAGAGTGTCCTTTAAAATCGTTTTTAGATGTTCCGACAGTTTATAACCCGGCGCGGACTTAAAATTAATTATAGGTCTCATCGGCGTATCCTGCTTGTGGATTTTAGGTAACGCAATGAGTGGAGGAGCAGATGGATTCATTTGTGTTAGGGTATATGCCATCCTATCGTCTATTATTTTGGTAGCATTTTTTATAACCTCTTTAACTTCGGTCTGGTATTTATCCGTGGGGTTATCCCTAATAATGCGGCATTTCATTTCCTCGATGAGCTTCTCTGTCTTTGCTATATATTCATCCTTACTGATTAGCACCGTTGTGTTTCCTTTGTCTGCCTTCGTTGTGACGATGTTGTTATTTTTTAGCTTTCGTTGTAGCCTTTTCAATATTTTCAGCTCCTTATTTCCTTTTTGTGCTTCCTGAGCTCTTACTTCCTTGCTTATGATTTCTCTGCATATGTGCCTTGCGTGCTCCTGTTCCTCATATGGAAGAAGCGATATTGCAACCTCTGCATCTACTATCGCTTGCTCAGTTCTTTTTGCTTCATTGCTATCCGCGATGTTGTGCTTCAGGCCCTTCCCTAGAAGTTGCGCTTCTTCGTTGCTAATGGCCACTGTTGTTAGGTTTACGAACCTTTTGTTAAATTCGTGTGTTTGTTGACTGTTACTGTGATCGCGTCGGCCCGTTAACTGGTCCAATTTTCGGTTCAGTTTTTCATATTTGCGTTGTAGTTCGCGTTTGATTTCCGTCTCTATGTGGTCGAAGCAGTCCATCAATGCAGTCGTGGGCAAGAGTCCGGACAATTGCAGATGTATCCTCAGTAGTTCGGTGTTTATCTTGTCTTTCTTAGCGTATAGGCTTTGTAATTCGAACTTTAAAAAGTCCTTTTCCGCCTTCCTGGTCGTTCTCCTACTTGCTTGGGTGTTATTGCGTTTGTTCACTCGAGCGGGGGCGGAATACATGATGCATTTGATGCACTTTCGAATGAAATTTTCGATTTTATATTTCATTTTAGGCAGCCAGTAATGCTTGACCGATTTTTTCGTGAACAAGCCTAATAATATTTTCCTCCATCTCATTTGGAACATACAGCCGCAGGGAAGCCTCCCACTCTTTCCTAAAGACAAGCCCATCTACAAACTCGAAGTTTGGTACGGAGCCTACTTCTAATCTATTTCTTATCTCCTTTATGTTTTCATAGCGGTATTGTGCTACTTGGATGTGGAAATCTGCTTCATCGACATCCGCAGCTGAAACGGGTTCGCAAACTGTTTCTTCGCTTCCAGGTGTCTCCTCGAAGGCAGCGACTAGAGACTCAGACTTGTCGGCGATTCCAGCTTCTTGGCATCGGCTCAGTGCATCAACATGAGACATATTGATTCCACCTCTGTGTTGGATCGTGTAGTTGTAGTTTCAGGTTCTAGGGCCCACCGGGCTATGCGCGGATTGAGTTGTTTCTTACTCAAGGTGATTGTAAGCGAGTTACAGTCCGTAACTATCTTGAACGGGATCAGTTCCAAATAAACTCTAAAGCGGCGTAGGGCATACATGATGGAGAGGGTCTCCAGTTTAAAGCTATGATATCTTGCTTCCGCGGCCGAGCTCGCGTCACAATGTAATTCAGTCTGCCTTTTGGGTCATATATAGCGAGTACTGGTGGGGACAACAGTTTGCTCTTCAGTTCCTCAAAAGCTTCCAGGCTTTTCCCTGTTAATTCGAATTTAACACCTTCCCGAGTCAATTTCTGCAGCGGCATAGCTATTTTTGCGAAGTTTTGAATAAATTTCCTAAAATATGAGAAAAGTCCTAGACAAGTCTTCAGTGCCTTATGGCTTTCGGGAGCCATATACTTTCTGATTGCTTCCACATGAGTATCACTGGGGCGTATACCTTCTGGACCGACGGCATAGCCTAGATACTCGAAAGTGTTGAATCTAAACCTACATTTGCTAAGTCTAAGCTCTAAGCCTTTTTCCTTAATCCTCTGTAACACTTTACCTAAGAGTTCGACATGGGCTTCAAAACTTACTGTTGCCACAATTATGTCGTCCATATACACCATAATTGATCCATTGTCAACCAGATCTTTGAAAATGTTATGGACATATCGTTGGAATACAGCGGGTGCGTTTTTTAAACCGAAGGGCATACGGGCGTATTCGAATTGGCCATAAGGAGTCATAAAAGGACGTGTATTTCGTTTTTCAGTGTGGAGAAAAACTGTTTGCCTCCCAAGTAGTCGAGGCAATCTTCAATTAGAGGAAGTTATCCCTTACTGTCAATTTGTTCAACGGGGTTCCTCTAAAATTTTTCCTAAGACACGTGTCCTATCCAGCTCCTGATTAATCTTAATTTCGGACATATTATCACTGATTCCTACAAAAATACTCACATAGGGGCTACTATAAAGTGGGCATAACCCGTCGCCACAAGCCTCCCGAGACAACGTCATCGGTTTTGATTCGGCCAACCAAACGTCTTTACTTTCATATTGGCAGTTTAGGTGTTGTGATTCTGAATATCCCTCTAATACCTTACAATTAGCTTTCCCTTTTAAGTTAAGCGTGCAGAAATAAGATGTTTCATCTACCACAAAGTTTGGTTGTATGCCTATCGCATCGTTAAAAGATCATAAGTGAATATTAAATTTAGTTAGGAAATCTCGACCTAGGATGAGAGGAATCCCCATAGTGTCGTCTGGTACCACATTTAAAACGATAGGCTTTACTTTATTTTTGAATTTTATTTAAGATTTTATTTTTCCAAACATAAATATAGCATGGTTTCCTAAACCTCGAAAATTTGATTTTACAGCAGTTCCGGGAACATCTGTTGGCACCTCGGATCTCCGGACAAAACTAGTGGGGCTACCCGTATCAAAGAGAGACAAACAATCTATAAATCTTTTGCGCTTAACTTTTTTGGTTTGATAGGCAACACTTACCATGTTCATGGACTCTAACATCCCATAGCAGCTGTCTTCGTCTGTATTATCGGTGCTTGCGCTAACTACGGCGACGGATTTTTTCAATGCTGGGATCTTTTTTTGATATGAGCAGCTGCGGTGGTCATGACCCATCCTCCAACAACGGAAACAGCTTCCGTCCGGTCTCTTTTCGTACGGGCACTTGCTCTGGAAATTCCCAATTTTTGTGCAGTTAAAGCACCTAAATTCAGTTTCACCTTTATTTTGAGTTGGTGGTTTTACTGCTTTCGGCTTAGTAGCAGCGTCCCGAATGAGCGCACGTGAGGACCGGCGGCTTTCGAAAAGATAGAAAGATCGAGTGAATCCTTGAAGTCCTTCATTGTTTTGGCATTCAGCAACAGATAGACTTCTGGTGAGCTGTCTTGTAGCCAATCAGTAATAGAGTTGATTAGTTCGAAGTCATCAACGTAATTACCACGTGCTGCGATATTTTCCATCTCCAATACATAGCGCCTTATGCTGCTCTTCTTATCCCATTTATGGGTAGCCAATGTTTTATAAACTTCATTTTGACTCACCACCCTACCAAATTCTGATACCAAGAGTGCCTTCAAATCGTTATAATTTAGTACATCTCGGCTCAACAAAAGTGTTGCGTCACCGCAAAGTGAGTTACACAGACATGTTTATTTAAAAAGTTCGTCTGCATTTACCATTTGCCTGATCCTTTCAAAGTTACGGAGGAAGTCACTAACACTGTAGCTTTTGTTTTCACTTGGTTATGGTGTGTTCAATGTAGCGAAAAGTGAGGCGGTTTGAAAGGTTTGACCTAAAGTTACCCACTGCATTTTGGCTTTTGGGATCTTCGCACTAGCGCCTTAGATTGGCCACAGCTTTTTCGAGCTCTAAAAGTTCTCTTTGTTTTTGGAGTATGGCAATTTTCTTGTCCAACTCTATCTCTTCGGAGCCTATAGGAACTTTGTGGATGGCTTTGGTAGAGTTGCTACCGGCAACAATATCATCAGCGTTAGAAGTAGCTATAGCGTCGGTGGTGGCAGTGACGATGTCTCTAAAAAGTCTGGCAGCAGAGTTGGAATACGCAATGTTGGCGGCAGCGGAGCGATCAATTGATTTGTTGGCAGCGGTAGAGTCAGCTGTGTTGGTGGTGGCATTCACAGTGGCTACGATTGTGGTATCGTATATCGAGGCAGCAGTTTTGTTGGTTGCAGCGGTGTTGGCTTTGGAGGCAGCGATGACGTCATCGTTGGTATTGGTCACACCGGCAGCGGTGGTGGCGGTTATACTAGCAGCAGTGGTGTCGGTTATACTGGCAGCGGTGGTTTTAATTATACCGGCAGCGGTGGTGTTAGTTAAACCAGCATCGGTGGTGTTGTTTATATCGTCAATGGTGTCATCGTTGGTGTTGGTTACACAGGCAGCGGTGGATTTTGCTTTGCCATCAGTGTTCACGGTAACGTAGTCTTCGATTATTTGCTTCATTTCAACCTCCTGATGGTAAGCGGCGGAGGCAGCGGCGTCCAGCACATTTTCAGATACGTACTGGGTGGTTGTGGTACCTGGCGGCTCTTGCTCAGCCATCGCATGGGTTACTCGGCGGTCAAATTCTGGAAAAACTGGCATCTCCTAATAGTGTACTTTGGTGACCCACACCTGAGCTTTAATCTCAATTTATTTCTCTATATATTTTAGTTCTTTAGTTTTTTAATATCTTTTTCACGGCACAATGTGGGCGTTCGCTTTTTCTTTCTCTCCATTAATAATCTTTTCTTATTCCTGTGTTGCCACTTATTTCTCTTTTTCTACATTTTCCTATTTTCTAGATGTTAATTACCCCGTAGAGGACAGCGTCAGCCACACCAGAAATGAAGCAGGTACCTGATTGGTTGCCTGCTACATTTCTTTATTTATAGGCGGCGCTGCTATATTTACATTTTTAATACTTCGGATTTCCTATTCTTAATCAACAGGTGTCACTAGCTGCATTCCTTTCGGAGTCATAACTTTACGGCTGGTACACAGTAAAAATACCGACTGTGTTAGACATACTCGTGCTCTGACGGATTACATAATATAATTTAAAGGAATTTTTATTCAATTGACGGGTGTGTAACCTCACATTTCATGGTGTAATCGATAGTGCTCCTACCTTACCAAATGCCCCAGATTCTATTCCCAACAAGTTGATTGAAAAAATTTAAATGCTTCGGACAAAAGATCACTTTTACTGTGTTTTCGATAAAAGTGTAATGTTCGCATATAAGCCTAAAACTCAGGAAGCTAGGATGGATATATTGCAAACCAATTTTAAAGATTTTCCTGATATCAGCCTTGTACAAGGATAACCGAAAAAGCACCTGTAAATATTAGACATTAAAATGGAAATACGAGTAACTTTGTTAACAGAAACCCTAAGCAATCTTCTTCCCTATTTCAACAATCTAAAAATTCAAGGGCGGCCTACACACATCCGTTTTGCAACTCTGGGCAGCTATCTAATACCAGATCTTAACGGCATCGCGTATTGCTCTATAAGGGATATTAGCGACTATATAGGAAGAACTCAATGGTTTGCTCGTGACAACTAACGCTTAGCCCAAATTACCTACAGCAGCATCCAATATGTGCATGGTTCCAGGAGGAAGTGCATCAAAATGGCGCCCAAAGCGCTACTTGAGCTCGGGAGTATTTCCTCTCTCGAGCAGCACAGCAACCAACCAACCAACACTACAGTCGCCGAGAAATACTTGGTGTTTAAATCATAAATTAAAAGTCTCCCATACACAGTTAAATTAATAAATTGATCTAATGAGGTTGGCTTTGAAACATGTCCTTCTGCAGTCATAGCTACTCATTCGAAACGCTAAATCTACAAAGTCTCAGGTATATCGCACTCTCTTGCTAGGAATCGCATATATTTGGACACCAAAAATTTATTTAATACTAACATTTACCCGCAGCTCCGCTCGCATCAAAGAAATAAGCAAAATAACTAAGCTTCTTTTGAAAACATTTTTATTTACCAAACAGATAAGTTTTAAAGTTCACATGTTCCTTAAAATAATGATATACAAAAAACCTTAAATAATCAGGTTACACACCAAATATTAAAAATTTCTTAGCAGCACTTGTAAACAATTAAATTCACACAGAGCACCAACTTCTAATACAAGATTCTAAACAAAAGCCAAAGCTATTAATTATTTTTCAGATCAAATTGAAGAAGAGATACATACAGAACAAACCGTAAGAACTTCATAGATTCTATTATTATATAAACACTCATAAAAGTTTAATTTTTACGCAACAGCGAAGCAACCAAAATATGAGGAATTGCTAAACTTGCTAAAAGGATATTTTCCGCAGAAACGATATCAATCTCTTTAAAATGCACAACTATTTTGCTCAAACTTTACAAAAAATTCATTCAAAATATTTGATTTTATGTTTGACAGGTGACGATTTACTCATATTTATTAACGACGACAGTAGCCCGGCCCACATTCAAAACGACGACTGCGAACGACAACGGCGAAGGACCGAAGCTTGACGATAATTGCCGCCAAGCACCGACGACATGATAATAATGAAAGCGGCAACGACAGTTCTGCATTAGCTCAAACAACAGCAAAAAATTTAGAAAAAAGTATTGCATATGTAAAAAAACATAAAACTAATCAATTTAAACAAATATTTAAAGCAATTTGCATATATATTGCACGACCGTCGCTGTCAAACTAGAAATAGATCTAATCTGGCGACAGCGGCATTCCTTATTGATTGCCGATTTGTCGTGTTGTGCCCATTCCTCCACATAAGAACATGTGTAAAAATAATTTTACAGATGCCGCACCGTCGTTGTCGTCTTGAATCTGTTTTCCCTAAATGACAGAAAAAGTACCGAAAACGCAAAATAAAATTGGTATTGTATGTATAGCAAGGCGAATTCATTACATGAACGTTATTTTCTTTTGATCTGACATTTCTGATCATGCTAAATTCGCCTTGCTCTCACTTTATATGAATTCGCCTTGATGTATAGTAACTAAACTTATTAAAATCATAGCAATTAGCTTTTAAAAGTATTTTTGTAGATATGGCGATGAATTTTATAGTCACGTTTTGACCGATAACTCAGCTATCGATTAACTTACACAAAGAAACATAGAAGTATCGGTCAATTTATTGAAATATCGAGAAGTCCATATGAATCTTTGGCCTTTCCGTTTCGTGTCATATCCATATTTAATGCAAATTTAGAGGTTTCAGGGCTTTTACATTTCGACCGATAGCTCAGTTATCGATTAATTTATCGAAATATTGCAATGTCCAAACGAAACCTGTGGCCTTCCCCTTTCGTATGATACCCATATTGTATGCAAATTTAGGCGTTTTGGAGCAACCACATTCTGACCGATAACTCAGTTATTGATTAAGTGATCGAAATATTGCAGAGTCCAAAAGAATCCTGTGATCTTCCCCTTTCGTTTGATACCCATATTGTTTGCAAATTCAGGGGTTTTGGAGCAACCACATTCTGACCGATAACTCAGTTATCGATTAATTGATCGAAATATTGCAGAGTCCAAAAGAATACTGTGGCCTTCCCCTTTGGTTTGATATCCATATTGTATGCAAATTCAGGGGTTTTTGGGCTACCCCATTCTGACCGATAACTCAGTTATCGATAAAGCTATCGAAATATTGCAGGGTCCAGAAGAATACTGTGGCCTTTCCCCTTTCGTTTGATACCCATATTGTATGCAAATTCATGGGTTTTTCGGCTACCACATTCTGATCGATCTCAGTTATCGATTAATTTATCGAAATATTGCAAAGTCCAAAAGAATCTGGTGGCCTTCCCCTTTCGTTTGATATCCCTATTGTATGCAAATTCAGGGTTTTTTGGGCGACCCCATTCTGACCGATAACTCAGTTATCGATAAAGTTATCGAAATATTGCAGAGTCCAAAAGAATCCTGTGACCTTCCCCTTTCGTTTGAAACCCATATTGTATGCAAATTCATGGGGTTTTCGGCAACCACATTCTGCTCGATAACTCAGTTATCGATTAATTTATCGAAATATTGCAAAGTCCAAAAGAATACTGTGGCCTTCCCCGTTCGTTCAATACCCATATTGTATGCACATTTTAAGGTTTTAGGGCACCAAATTGCATAAATTCATTGGATAAAACGAATTTTTGGGTTAGTTGGGTCACATTAGTGCCCATAACTCCATAACCATGTGAGGTATTGAGATTTCATGAAACTTGTTACCTATCCGAGACGTCGGGAAATAAGTGTGCAAAATTTCGTACAGATCGGTGCTGTAGTTTGGGCGTGAAAACATTTGAAACACACTCACGCACTCACTCACTCACAAACTTACGCATTTATACTATAAGTAAGATGTTAAATTACGTTGAACCTCATACCGTATTATATTATGATACTTAGTCTGTAAGATTTGTTAAATCTTTAGACTTAATAAATAAAGAAAATAATAAAATGTTTCACTGGACGCCAGGGGAGGCTTCCAATTTTCTTCTTGGTTTTTTCCTGCAAATCGTCGAGACGACTCTGAACGGCATTCGCTGGAATTACACTCTGAGGGCATGTTAAACAGTGGCGAAAAGCAAATCTATATTGAATAATTTTTCAGAAGAATTCCGATTTCCGAGACCAGCACTCTACCCACTATAACACACCGACCGCCTGGCTGTAATTTAACATATTTGTTTTTATAATGCAACATTGAAGAAAAAGTTATGTGTGCAAAACTGCGTATATGCACACATTATACAGAATGAGAAAATAAAATTTGCAAAACCGTACGCTGCAATTAATCGGAATATGACCATGATACTGCTTTTCTCACCAAAACTTATAGTTGGATTGGAAATATATTTTAAAAATCTAGCTTCATAGAAATAATCCCACTAGATAACGGTTCGTACTAAAGTAAAACAGTTTTTGGCTTCTCCTGTAAAATTTGAGTGGCAACACTTACCCGGTTTTGCAGTGTCACCGACGATATGTATTTATATAGTAATGTAAATAGGATATGAAACTATTTGCATATACAGTGTGCGACAAAACTAAAGCACAGAAATTCCCTTTAAAACATTTTATTCAAAAAAATCTTAAGTACAATTTCTATAATGTTTAGTCCGTTGTATTCAGGAGTAATACATATTAGGTATTATAGATTTGAATAAAAATGTTGGCATTGAATGTATTATTTAAATAAAACATCTTAGGAAATAATTTTCCACGCCTGCTCAACTTGTCCGAATAGAGAGTTTTTATTGATCAAATTTTCCTCCGGATTTTTAGGATCCATTATTTTCTATAGATTCTCTGTTCGGTTAAATATTAAGGGCCACGACAATATGTCAACATTATTAGCCCTAACCTATTTTTTGAATAAATACGTTTCGCCAGAATGTTTCCTGAAATATCCACCTTAATGGCATTCCTTCCCCGTCAAGAAATAGGATGAAGATTTTATGAATATCTTCTTACATGCAACGACCCACTCCATGACTTCAACCGTGTTTCACTGATCAAAAAATATAGTAAAAGTTAGTAAGCGCTGTTTTTTAGGCCTGGGAACAAGCTTCAGAGTGGCCTAATATTTCAGACAACTCTTATTTGACAGAAAATAAGGTTCCTCGTCGTATTGTACCACTCCAATTTAGGTGGAATCTTGAAAACCCTCATTTATCTTCATCTGAAATCAAAGAAGTTTCCAAGCTCCGAAGTGAAGTAATCGGTCTTAAAGAGCACGTCTTTCAATGGTTACCACTAACTCTTTTATAAAACTTCTTGTGGAAACAAGACGAAATTTCTTTAGTCCCCGAACGATTGCTCGCTCGTTACTATTCGGTGTTTTTCGTGCACCTACCTCTACCGTGCTGAGGGAACCAGTTGAATGCAAAAAAGTTTGAAGTACGATAAATAAGGCCATGACAATTGTTAAAACATTTTGAAATAGTATTTTCTGATTTCCTTTGATTAAATTTGAACTAAGTTTTTTCGCGAAGTACCACCAAATAATTATTTTCAGCAAATCTTTTAGACTTCTACATACCATCCAACCGCTTTTAATGGCTAAATAAAAAAACGGGTACCGCTGTTTGAAATGTTTCGAAATATATCGTCGTGGTTATTGTGGCTCACGTTTACCACAATTTTGCGGTTTTTACAACACATTTAAGGAAAAACCAGACCTACCTTCATTTCGTGCTTTAGTTTTGTAGCACAAATTGTTTAGTTAGCCTAAAAAGTGTAACTAATGTTTTTTAATGGACCATGAAAACAGTTTTTCTGTTTCATATTTCAAATAACTAATATGTGGCCTTTATCAGTAAAAACAAATAAAAAAATTTTAACTTGCACATAGAGTTTTATTTAATCATATTTAGCAGAGGGACTTTGTCGTACACGGTATATAACTGATTTTAAGGTAAAAGGTAACGATATTATAACATTAATTTACCTACATGCACATACGTTGGCAAGTAACTATGTATAGCATTTTTTAATATTGATTTTCTTATCTTTGGGTGTTGATAGGCTAGAATCAATTCAAAAACAATTACTTTTTGGCTTGAGAAATCTTCAATGGGATTTATTGCATAACCTTCCACCTTATACTAATCGTTTGAAACTTATAAATCTCCCATCCTTGGCAAGTCGTACGGAAATGCTTTCTGTAATATTTATGTCTAAACTTTTAAATGGATCAATTTCTAGCCCATTTCTTCTAAACGAAGTTAACTTTAATATTCCCTACCGAGCTTCAAGACATTTTCAACTAATTCTTCTAAAGCAATGCAAAACTTTCAATTACACGAGCCGTTTCACTGTATATGCGAATATTTTAACTCTCATTCAGGCACTTTTGATATTTCGGACTCGCTTTTTGGCACAAAAAAAACTATTCTGTCCTCTCTTAACAAATGACTTATATTTTAGTATTTTAATGTATGTATGTACCGTTCTCAGCTGATGAACTTTTTTTTGTAGCTGAGCAGTTTGAGATCTCGACGCTTAACAAACCTCCGCCTTTCAAACACTCGGCAAATCTAATCCGCGCGTTATACGGATGCGCCCCTCGTGTCGGTTGGCCGGGATGGTGGGTAATCCGTTGGGTTTATTATTATAAAAATATAAACATGCATTAGGATCTTTTCAGGCAGCGGTGTGAAATGAAAAATTTTTGCGCAAAATCGCATTCCATAACATTTTTCTTGAAATGATTAACATTGCTAAACGACACATGAAAGGGCCTCAAAAAGTCCCATTTTGAAATGGCCCCGAAAACGTCCCGAAAAAGTTCCAACATGACCCCGAAAACAATACCGAAAAAGTCCCGAAATGCTTCCGAAAAGGTTTCGAAGTAATCGCGACCGGGTTCCCAAAGGTCCCTATATGTCCTCGAAAAAATACATCAACTCCCTTTCTTTGTTCACATTTCGTTCGGTATATCTGCAATAGTATTTTTCAAATTTACTATTGCACCCTTCTGCGAATATTCCACGCAACATATGCATTCGTTTCTGAAGAAGAACGACAAGAAGAACTCTCCTACATTGATTCGCGAATGATTCCACGCAACATATACTTTGTACTGCCATAAGGTTTGTTACAAAATTTTCACAGCAGCAGGCTGCTGAAGATTGGCCGTCGGGTAGTCCCGACCTAAGTCCTCTCAATTACAAACTATGGTCGAAATTGTAGCACTTAGCTTGCAAAGTTTGGCACCGAAACTTGGAGTCTCAAGCAAGTACTAGTTGCGGCAGCTTCGTCTATAGTACCGGAAACTATACGTGCCGCTATAGCCAAATGACCAGCCAAAAGACAGTAATTTTGAATAATTTTTCTTGTAATAAATAACATTAACATTGAGTCAAAAAAAAAACTGCAATAAAGTCTAAAAATCTTATCATACATTTTCTTAATTATTTTCAAATTGTAACAGAACTTATAGCCGAGCCAAGTACATTCATTTTGAAGATAAACGACAAGAACGTTTTTACTTTGATTCGCGAATGCATTGGCGAAAGTGAACGATGGCGGTTTTTTTAATGTTCCCGTTTGCGTGTAAAGAAGTAAAAGAAAGTACCTGAATATTCATAAATGAACAATTACGAACCATGGTTTAAAGTGAACTTTTAATAACTTCAAACCCGAGTTTTTAAAAATCATTTATCTTTGAATGTTTACGAAAACTCCAGAAAATATTATATATTCGCCAATTTCTTATACCCAAAATGTTTAAAATTCTTTTCATACAATTTTGTACATGGGAGTTGCCACGCTAAAGCAGAACTCATTACTGCATCTTAACCGCTTCCCCAATTTTACAAGAATCGGTAAATCAGTTATACTATACATATTTGAAAAAAAAAAAAAATTATTTGAGTCAATTTAGTAAAACGAATACAATATAGTTTAAATAAGGTTTTAGAAAAATATTTTTATGAAGCATTCTCTGAAGATTTGTTATAAGTTCACATTTATAAGTTTTTAATTAACTTGCCGTTTCGATTATAAAACTCTTATTTTCAAACGTTTTCAACATGGCTGCCGTGCATTTACCTGTTTTAAATTTGGAAATTACTCTTTACTATGACCTGACCGAGATATCGTCAGGGATTAGTGCGCCATTGATATCTGTTCAAAAATAGGTAACAAATAAACTTGTTTTTTTATGTATTCAGTACTTTAAAACGGTATTTACTGTAGTTATGGTTTTAATTTCGCCAATAATTTCGTGTATAATATAAATGACAACCAAGCGAAAACAATTTCATGATTTATGATGGGTAAAAATCTTTGGGCTCGGTAGGGGCAGTCCAGCAAAGTTACGATGCGTAACATCTGCATGTGCCTTGTTGTTAATGTTGGCTCTATGTACATATATCTGAGTTGTACGTGAGATTTGGCTAGTATGAGTGTGTATAATTCTTGCTTGACTTCTTTGCTCTGATACCCAGCGGCAAAGATTCACATTGCAAAATGCAATACTTCTCCAAGACTTTGCAGACAGTTTCCCTTCAAGAATCAGTTACAACCAATATTACTTTCCCATAAGCACCGATTACATACCTCTTTACTAGTAGTGGAACAATTGTGTGAATGTACGGCAATAGAGCAAAGACGAACTTTCACGAAGTATAAACACTTTACGAAGCAGAAATCATAGAAATTCTTTTATTACATGTCAGCATACAATATAATAGATGGTAATAAGGTACTTGTAAGTGTTTCGTAACGCATTATATGGAATGACTGCAAACTCTTTTCGCCGCTGGCTATGTATCCCTGTGGAGAAAATCTCTAGTTCTGAACTGGTGCGCTTCTAGTGCGTTGCGAATCTCTTTTACATGCAATCAACGGGCGAATTGAACATGGCGATGTCCTAGGCGGTGGTAATTGTCCCCCGCTGCATTACCTTTTCGACAGTTCCGAACTAGTTAAAAATTCGACAGTTTGCATCCAGTTCGTTTATTGCTACTATTGCTCTAGTTCTGAACTATTTTTAAATTCCAAATTTTAGATCTAGTTAGCTTCTCTACCAATTTGTGTTGAAGTTTTGAAAAAACTTTATCAAACAACTTTTGATGTTACCATGACTCGAACCTTGAACCTTCGGTGTAGTAGGTCAGCAACACTACAGTGGTAGGTCAGCAACACTACAGCTTATTCACAGCTAATACTCGTAACTTGAGCCTAAATTGTAAACCATTCATTCATACAACACCCGTATACACAATATAAATGTATACTTTTCTTACACCTCTGATGCGGGACGCGTCGGTTCGAATCCTGACAGTTAATATAATTATTTTTTTTATTTGCTTTATAATTTAAACCCTTTTCATCAAGCGAATTTATCCGAAACCGGCATAGCTTTAATTTTAAACCAAATATGGTTTGGACATGCACATATGTAGCCCAAAAAAGTTTACAATTTAGGCTAAAATTTTTAGTTATGCAGCTAATATTTCGGTGGCTCCAAACATTCATACTAAGTACTACGATTTTACCCCGATTTTTGATCGTTCTGAACAAGGACTAAATTCTAAATATACACCTAGAAAACCTCGGAAATGAATTATTTTTAAATTAACATGCTTATTTCACTATGTTGGCTTCAAATCGCATAGAAATACTCAATTCATTGTAAAATATAAAACAGAAAAACCTAAATTCAAACAATAAATATCTTTCTGTAAACATTATAAGAACAAAACATTTTTCCAAATGCAAGTCCAAATGCTTTTTAATGATTACTCAATTGCCGGTTTCGAACTAGATCATTCCCACAACAGCCGGTTCTATCGTAACGGAATGACTCGGGTTTTTCTACCCGACCAAGGGCTGTTATTTCGATGTTACCCTGTCTAACTTGTCACCTTTCCCCTTAATATTGTCACCCTCTGACCAGCTCCTTGTAGCAGGGCTGCTCAAAACTCTCTTGCTCCGGGTGTTGAATCCAACCCGGGAACAAGATAATGGATCTGCTGCGTTTGCTTGAAGAAGATTTACGTTAAACGTTGACACTACGTCCAATGTAATACTTGAAAAAAGATGGTTGCCCAAAACTAGGTGTTTCGGGTTAAATCCCTCCACACATAGGCCCCTTGGGTTCTTCAAAACTTTTGTGGACCCTTGCTGTTCACTCCCTAGGGCGTGCCGTGGCCAACATTGATCCAGTGCTACACCGCCACAAATTCCAGATATAGTATCCACGACTAACAGCACTAATACTGCCCAGCAAATAGTGTGTAACTGCCGGTGCCACTCACGCCCACCGGCGCCAACACTTCGAACAGCAGCTCACAGCTACTTTTTGCGTAGCACTTCTCTTTTAGATGCGAGCAATGCTGAGCGACAGCCCTCCCCCTCCCAATTACAACTTCCCCTTCTTCTTTCAGCACTAGCACAAATGTATGTCAAAGCCACCAGATCCTGGTCCCTTACACAATGTGCACTACTGATTGTCGGTTGAGATTATATACACTTGCGACATCAGTCATGTAACTCTTGCCTTGGTCTATGTCACCTGCTTATATGTTCTCAACTTGGTAACAGGAACTTATGGACTGATACGTACGTTGCGCCATGTTGTCGAGCTTAGCAACCTACAACGTCCACCGATTCGCCTCCTTTCGGTGGTCCGGATCCCTCGTCTTTTAGATTGCGACACAGTGCGCGAGCAAGCCTGCTTCCACCTAGGCATACGCACCAGTCCTTGACTCCCAGTGTGATTATTTCTCCCCCTTCGCACTTTCGTGTTCTACAATTGAACTGCAACGGCTTAACCGGCAAGGTAAGTGAGATAGTGAGTTTCATGAAGCAGCAAAATATCAAGATTGCAGCTAGGCGCCCGATCAGATCTTCGGACCTGTGATGGCTACAACATCCACCAGCGTGGCCGTGAGAGAGGACTTGGAGGCGGACTTGCCTTCATCACTCATCAATCTGTGCAATATCGTCTATTTAAGCCTGATGTCGACCCGAGGGACAACACCTTACAACGTCAAGGTATCGTTGTCCGGTCAGGCGATGTCGATCTTGAAATAATTAAGATTTATATACCACCTGCTGTCCGAGGGATTACCACCCTGACATCAGTGGGTTACTCAATCATCAATCATCAATAATCGTGTAATCCTGGGAGACTTCAACGCACTCCATGACCTGTGGCACTTAAGCCCACAGGTTAATGGTAGGAGATAGGAATTAGCTGAACAAATAGACGATTGGAAGTTTTGCACTGTGAACAGGGATGCCCCCACGAGAGTTGCGGTAAATTGTTCTAGTTCTCCAGACCTTACCATCGCCAGCGCTGGTCTCATAAACTGCGTTGACTGGCGACCAATGCTAACTCTTGCATCGGTTCATCTACCGAGAGTCCTCTCAATCGATCGCCCCAATGACTTTGTCACTTCTGAAAATCGCACTTTCACTAATTTCAGTTTTCTTAACTTCACTGAGAGTACCTTCGCTGCTCTTCCCATCCCGTCTGACGTACGAGAAGGGAAAAAAGCGTTTCGCATGGTCACAGCTTCAGCCTCTAATCAAAACATTCCGTCAGGGAGAATTAAGGAGGTACGTCCGTATTTCCCCGCAGATGCAGCGGCCCTGGCAAATGAACGCGACCATGTGCGACGCTTAGACCCTACAGATCCCCAAATTCAAGATCTCAATGCGGAAATAAGACGACTGGTTGATCAACACAATCGCGCCAAATGGGAGGAGCACCTAATGTCTTGCAACCTCTCTGCTGGTGTTGGCAAACTATGGTCCACTGTCAAATCCTTGTCAAATATGACCAAACCTAACGACAAAATATCCATCATCTTTGGTGATAAGGTACAGTCGAAACCGAAGAGATGCGCGAGCGCTTTCTGCATCCTCCGGTTGACAAGGAAATTAGACGAGCTACGAGGGAAGCGCACAAACGTAAAAATAGCCAAGCGCCCATTTCCGTCACCACCACAGAGGTTCAGGAGACCATCCGGGGGCCTGAAGGCAACAAAGCGATCGGCCTCGACGGTATATCCATGCTTATGTTAAAACATCTCGGCGAAGAGGGAGTAAGGTACCTCACAACTGTCTTCAATCTGTCCATGACCATCTTTGTCATTCTAGAAAAATGGAGACGGACAAAGGTGGTGCTACTAAAGCCCGGCAAGCAGGTCAACGAAGGGGAGTCTTATCGACCGATATCGCTAGTAGTGAGGACCTTGGATACGGTCCTGCTACCTTACTACACCGCTAACCTGCGACTAGCCGAACATCAGCATCACCGCGCTAAACGCCATTACCACTCAGATAGGTGTCGGTTGTTGTTGTTGTTGTTGTTAACAGTGCTTCGCCCTGCCCCAGATTGGACAGGGTTACACTGAAATAACAGCCCTTGGCCGGGTGAAAAAACCCGGGTCATTCCGGTGCGATAGAACCGGCTGTTGTGGGAGTGTCGGTCTCAATCAACATCGCCAAATGACAAGACTGTGCTGGTTGCTCTTGACCTGTCGAAAGCCTTCGATACGTTGGACCGCCAATTATCTGAGTGGTCGGCAATAATTGATTGAATTCAGAGGCGAACGATCAAAACCACGTATAATCAAACAAGGGGTGCCACAGAGTGGTGTCCTATCCCCGCTTTTCTTTAATTACTACATATTGAGGCTCCCCTCCCCACCAGAGAGTGTCGCGATCGTCTCCTACGCTGATGACTGCACGATCCTGGCGACGGGCCCCTCCGTAGATGAGCTCTGCTCGAGAGTTAAGTCATACCTCCCATCCTTGTGCGGTTTTGTCGCTGGACGAAATCTGACATTGTCACCGACCAAATCCTCGGTCACCTTATTTACGAAGTGGACAGCGCAGGTGAACGTGGAATTAGACGTCTACGTCGACGGCATCAAGCTTCCGACTGTCACGAATCCCAAAATCTTAGGGGTCACGTTTGATAACATGTTCAACTACGGTGCTCATGTAGCCGCAATTGCCACCAAAGTACAAAGCCGCAACAAAATCCTCAAGTCACTAGCTGGCAGCACTTGGGGAAAATATAAAGAAACGTTACTGGCAACATACAAGGCAATTGGCCAGCCGGTTTTGAGCTACGCGACGCCTATACGGTCGCCGGCGCTAGCAGACACACACTAGAGGAGGTTGCAGGCCTGCCAAAACACCGCACTCAGAACTGACACGGGATGCCTCCTTATGTCTCCTGAACACATCGCCATAGTGAGGCAAAAATGCTCGGAGAAAAAGAGGATAGCGAAATGCTGACCAGGAAATTTCTGTTCACCTGCTATAAACCGCAGCATCCAAACAGGAGCCTGCTAACAAAAATCCGCCTCCCAGGAGAATAAGGAGTTATCTCCGGAAGCACTATGATGAGATCCGGCATCATATTTTCTCGCCGTTTGATCCAAAGGTGCATCGGCGCGCCCTCAATCTCATCCACACAGAGTTCGTAAGCTTATATGCCAGCCCTCTTCCGGTGAACGCCGTCCTGCAGGCACAAGCTTCACCTATTGCCGAAGAGGAACGCGAACTGCCTAGGGAGACAAGGGTCATGCTGGCCCAACTTCGTTCTGGATACTGTAACAGGCTAAACTCTTACCTCTAAAGACTGAACCCTGACATGACAAATGTCTGCCCGGCATGCGGCGTGTCTCCCCATGACACTAGCCATCTAATCATCTGCTGGTTAAATAGTCGCTACAACAACAACAACAACTAGAGATAATCTAGTTCCTATCGCAATAGTTCCTATTTGCCACTTTATCTCTAGTTCTGAACCAGAAATTGTTCTCACTATTTACTGACTTCCCCACATATGTGACGCTCTGCTTATGTGGGAGCGTATGTGTACGCACGTGCTTTCAGGATTGTTATTATTGGGAAATCGTGCCTAAACGTTATACAAGGTAGCGCAAAAGTAAGCTTCCGATGTTCAGCATATCGGTTGTGGCACGTGCAGTGTGTGCTGTTGCAGAACTCGCTGATCATTGCTCTGTAGCGCTCACCATTCACAGTAACCGTTTGGCCCCGACCGATTATTGGTCCAATAAATAGTCAGCAATATTCCGCGTTCTGGAGCAGTGTAGCGTAACATTGTTTATTAACGTGTATTTCGCATGTGTTTACTACACAAACGTCAAAACAGAACTGACTTTAGGGGCCAATCGCAAAATTTATAGCATTTTCTGATAGGAGGATTACTTTTGCGCAGTAACCGTTTTTCACCGACCGAAATAAATAGTCAGCAATATTCTGCGTTCTGGAGCAGTGTAGCGTAACATTGTTTATTAACGTGTATTTCGCATGTGTTTACTACACAAATGTCAAAACAGAACTGACTTTAGGGGCCAATCGCAAAATTTATAGCATTTTCTGATAGGAGGATAACTTTTGCGCCACCCTTTATAATATTTTCGGGGAAATCGTTTTTCTTTAATAAAATAATAATAATCGCGTCTACATAGGTACAACAAAATCAAAATTAAAAACTAGACTGGCCCAGCACAAATCAGATGTCAAACCATGCTCACGTTCACCCACCCAAAAAACCGCACTCATGACCCACTGTACAGCTAGCGACCACTCTCCTAATTTTAACTATACTAACTATTCTCCAGCAAGAACACTGGAAATGCTGCATATAATTAACACACCGGCAAACATTCGACTGAATTGCAAAACAGACACTGACAATTGCGCACACCCATATATACACTTACTAACCAACAAGACTACAGTAGAAAACTCCTCGTCACAGAGCACGGACGTATAAAATTTAATGTACGTATGTAGGAGGATATTGATAATTTGTTAATTAGTTTTTATATTCAAATACAATTTTGTGTTTTTATGGTTTCCCTGAGGATGGTTACCGAAGTGTAACCAAAATTATCGGAGAACAAAATTTAAAACCTAGTTTTTTACTTATTGACCTCGAGCCAGCAAAACATCCCATTTTCATAAGATAAAGGTCGCCAAAGAATTTTTAATACCAAAATAAATAAAAAATGTATTAAAAGGAACTATGATAACGGGAGGGAAAGGAAATGAAAGGAAGGGAAATGAAAGGAAATAAAAAGAGAGGAAAGAAAAGAAAAGATAAAAAAATAAAAGAGAAGAAAAGAAAACTAAAAAATAAAATAATAGAGAAAAAAGAGGAGGAAAACGAAAAGGAAGCAACAAAAAGAAAGGAAAGGAAATAAATAAAAAAAGTAAAGGAAGCAGCATCAAAGAAAATTACTAAAATGAAAGTAAAGGAAGGGATCAGCAATAAAAGGAAACAATAGCATACAATACAATAAAATAAATAAAAAATCAAGACTGTTGAAGTAAGAGAAAAGCAAATAAAAGGAAAATATATTAAATGAAAAGAACATCAGAGGAAAGAGGGCGAAATGAAAGGAATAGCTATTACCTAAAATAAAGCTTTGTGGTTGAATTTAAGCCACTGAGCGGTCTCTAATTTGATTGAATTTATGTGCCGATTACACATGTTTACACATCAAGCTCCACGAGTACTTGGAACCCACGCCTTTTGTTTTGTTCTGCACTGCGGAAATGCCCATACGAGGTGTGTTCAAAAAGTATCGCGAATTTTGTGTTTTTTCAAAAATTATTTATTTATTCATGAATATCTATTTTGTCCCCTTCAAAGTAATCCCCATGAGATATTATACACTTGTGCCAACGGTTTTTCCAATCTTCGAAGCACTTCAAAAAATCATTTTTTTTGTATCTTGTTCAGCTCCTCCTTCGATGCTGTCTTTATCTCGTCAAGAGAAGCGTAACGTCGTCCTTTCATGGCCTCTTCAGTTTAGGGAACAAGAAAAAGTCACAGGGGCCAGATCTGGGGAATACGGTGGCTGCGGCATCATTAGTGTGTTGTTTTTGGCCAAAAAGTCGCGCACAAGCAACGATGCGTGAGCAGGGGCGTTATCGTGGTGCAAAAGCCAATTTTTGTTCTTCTTTGCACATCTTCTCGGCCTTCTGAGAACATTTTGTACCACCGATAAACGTTGCTTCGGTCCAAGGTAGCTTCCGTATGCCACAGTCAACATTCGGAATGCATCCGCGCACTTAATTTCGTTTTTCACACAAAATTTGATACAGGTTCTTTGATTCATTTTTTTGAATAGGTAAAAATCGAAGACGATCCAAAACACGTGCAAGCAAAACAGCTGTCAACAATTAACTGAACATTCAAAATCGCCGAGCTTGTCGGCATAAGTGAGAGACATGAGTACCAACATAACGCCACAAAAAATTCGAAATTCGAATATACATAACCAGCGAAAATTCAAAATTCGCGATACGTTTTGAACACACCTCGTATGTATATAACAGTTAAGGGAAAATTAAAAATAAACCTTTGTGAAAAGCTGATAGCTCCTTATATTATCAATCCATTTTGAAGGTTGAGAATATTTTTCATTCCATTGCGTTTTTAGTTATACTGTGAAATGTTGTTGAAAGAATTTGGCAGCTTTGGGTCAAAGATGGCGTGCCCTGAATCTAATATTTTAATTAACGTTAACATATTTACCTGCACCACTTCGTCCAAACTGCATGGGTTGTTCAAAGTTCCAATCATTATTTTCAGGATGGTAGCATTCGACAGTCGTGAGCCGGCTATCTCCGTTGAAGCCCCCAATTGCGTATAATAAGCGATTTACAACAACTACTCCTACGCCCAAACGTTTTTGGTGCATTGGCTGTACTATAGTCCACCGGTCTTGTTCTGGATCATAACTAAAAATATAAAAGTTTACTCATCTTAATACCCTGATAACTTTTCGGTGGTTCATTCATAACGCACTATTCCACTGAACTATGGTACTCTGAACCAGCAGATCCACCAACTGCATACAATAATTCATCCATGACGGCAACTCCAACTCGATGTCGCGGTACTGTCATAGGAGCACATGGACGCCATTGCTCCGTTGCAGGATTATATCGATCCACCCAGTCTGAGTCATAGGAAGAACCAATTGAATTATTACGACCACCAACAGCATAGAAGGTGCCTTTCAAGAATGCGGCACCAAGGCCAGATCGGGGGACTCTCAAATTTGGCAACGTTATCCATGTTTTGTCATCAACGTTATATGCTTCGAGTATATCTAATGATTGTCGGAAGAATCCTCCTGCCACAAAAATCATTCTTGTTGTATTTGGTGTTCGCTCCTTTACTATGGGTCTTTTATGTAAAGTTAAGTCTTTAAATATTTTTGCTAAATATTCTCGGCAAGCAGGAACCTTTCGCAGAACATCACAGTTTCTCATTTGTTCCTTAAGGAAATTGGGTGTGAGAAATTGGCAACGAACAGCACAGAGTATATGTTCCATTTTCGGATAACGATTATCTTCATCATACTTAACCCATTTGAGCACAGCATTATATACTTCCCGTTCTTCTTGAACATTGAGTTCATCCCGCCGTATTAAAGAAATTAATTGGTAAGCCGAGAGTTGTAGAAATTCTTCTTCTTGGCATACCTATGAGAATATATAAGATAAAATAAATGTTTATATTTACATACCAGGAAACGGTTTGTGTGTAACTATTATCTAATGATAGTTGATCTAGTGGTAGGGAAGGCGACACTTCACAATGTTTTAATTCAGTATAATTCTTGTTTCTGTAAGTGTGGAGAATAGTTTTGAATAATCGACTAGGAGAGAAATTAGAAACTACTTCCTTTCAGTACAGAATAGGAAAAATAAATTGTCATATTTAATTTGCGGGACTTTGTGGCATATTTATGATTCCAAATTCATTCATATCACCCTATTTTTAAATATTTTTCAATAACGCTCTATTTCAGAATTTTTTTTTCAAAAATGCCTTATTTCAAAAGAAGGAGTTTCAAAAACGCCCTATCTCAATGAAAATGCAGTAAATTTTCATCTGACACAGGTCGTTTTTGAATCAAATTTTGCAATAAGGCGTTATTTGAAAAATGTTTTGAAACTAGTAAACCCGACCCGCTTCGCTGCGTCTAAGAACTAATAATAGACTGAGTCCGATTTTCGACATTATATCCCATACCAGATAGGATATGGAACTCAATTACATCGCATATTGCAGCACTCATTGTCACCTTTCGTTAGATTCCCACATTTTACTAACATATTTTGGGTCCCTTTGGTCCACATATCTGTCGATATCTCCGAAACTGGTGGAGCTTATGGTACAAATTACATCTTAAATTTTAAGTAATGCAATCGTTCCATTCAATTCCATTAGCCAGTGTTTGAGTGATGCGCGACCAAACATACAGACAGACAGAAAAAAAATTTTTAAAACTGTTGATTTGGCTTCTATTGGCATTATTAAGTCCCTCCTATCTATTTTTCTTAAATATGTGCAATGTACAGACATCGACCTTTTACAACTTTATTATATGTAGAGATAAGCCGCACTGGCATTGTTATTGCATTAAACCCGAAAGTAAGTTTTACATAAACTTAGAAAAGAACCCGTTGCTGCAGTAAACACGCCAGAAGAGAAATAAGAGCACATTGCAACGCAAGCCGTTTGAAAGGGACATCCTTGCTCTTCCTTTATAGGCCTGCATAAAGCATTGAAAACCATAACGAAATTCCATGCACAAATTAAAAGTATGACTTTCACCAACAGTGGAACACCATTTTCTAGACCAGGGGTCGGCCACCTTTTTAGACAGAAGAGCCTAAACTTAAAATTTATAAAAATTCCCAGCTTTTTATGAGCTACTTGGTAATAATTTGTTGTTTTAAGTTTCGAGCGGACAAAAAACGATTACTGGGAAATTGCACAACATAAAAGTATAAGTGTGTTTGCTTCAGTCGAAGAAGCAAACAGCTTAGTTTTAAAGCGGTGCAAGATGTATATGAGTTTTGTTATTCGAGCAGTGACCGTTTTTATACCTAGTAGTGCTACGCACACAAGGTATAAGTTAGCGACACATACTTAGCCAATATTGGCACTTCATTCCCATACCCAAAACAGCCAAGAATATGGCTAAGGTTGCTTCCGGTCGCACGCTTCAACTTGCTGACGTTAGGTCTACCAAATTGCGCCTGACCATTTCACACGCTAATAAACGGCCGCAACAACAACACCAACAGCTACAACACACACGAGCAAGCAGCTAAGCTAAGCGTAAAGATAGGTAGGGTAGTTGTAAGAATTAGCTTGTAAGTTTAGTCTTAAACGGGAACTTGATTAACCAGTGACCATCATTTAGCGCATAGCGCTTAGGTCAAGAATAAACTATTGACCACATAATTGGCGCCCAACTAAGGAAGAACAATGGATCATCTGATCGTGATAACTTGCTGTTTCGCGTAAGGAATAATAATACAAAATTATAATAAAAGCATATTTAAGATACAAAAACAAAAATAAAAAATGAAAGTGTAAAAAAAAATTATGCTATTTAGGGTAGTGCGCTCCTTTTCATTCGAGCGATTAAGGGAAAATTAAAATTTTAACATTTTCATAAGAATTAATAGCCTTTTTTATTCAATAAAACAGGCCAAATTAAATAAAAACACAATATTTTGTATTTTAGTTGTATTTCGGCTTTATTCTATTTTTTTTTTTAACTGAAAAATGGCTTCAGCGGAGTTTCAGGCCGCTATCCCAGAGTTGTTAAATTCAAACAACAGGCTTAAGATGCCAAGATAAACGAGTTGCAGAAGCAGGTCGATAAACTTTCATTAGAGCCAAAAGTCGAACCCTACACGGAGGTGGACCTTTCAAATTCCTTTCCCACAACTTTGGAGGCCGTAAAAAATCTCCCCGAATTCAAAGGAGATAAAGTGGCTTACCCGTCGTGGAGGCGACGGGCCCTCTATATGGATAAGGTCTATAAAAGGGTCACAACTTATGTGCAAGCGGTAATTATTATTAGGACCAAAATTACAGAGCAAGCGGACCAGATTTTATCCGAATACAATACGGTTTTGAATCTGGATGCCATTATTGCAAGATTAGATCATGCTTATGCAGACAGGAAGCCCTTGCACATATTAGAACAGCAACTTGGTATGATGAAGCAGGGCAAACTAGCAATTAGTAAATATTATGACAGGGTAGAAAAACAGTTTAGCTTAATTTCGTCAAAAGTGATGATGGACAACGGCAGTCAGGAAATAATTGACGTCCTGCTTAAAAAGTATAGATCGGATGCTTTTCGGACCTTCGTATCAGGTCTTCATCCTTCAATAGGAAATATTATAATTAAATAATTAAATACTCCAAGGGTCCAAAGGACATGCCTAGCAGACTCGCAATGGCTCAGGAAGTGGAGAATGATGAATTCACCAGTAACTTTCCAAAGAGAAACCCCCATTATAAAAAATCCCCAGGTAGCGGAAACGGCCACCCCGAGCCACCTGTTCCAATGGGTGTAGGCCCATCATTGTCTCAGTATAGAAGAAATACAAGAAATTACAATTCAACTCGATATCCTATGGATGTGGATCCATCACCATCCCAGTATAAAACAAATGCAAAAAATTATGGTTCAACACAATATCCAAAAGCAACTGCTACAGGAGAAAACCCTCCTGGCCGCCAATATCAGAAAAGAAGTCTCGAAAGTGCTGATGGGTCTAATAGGTCAAACAATCGTAAAACGCAAAGAGTTAACAACATTTCCGCGGATTTTGAAGAGGAGAGCTGTTACAATAAAGAAAATTTTTTAGATTAGGATCCTCTTCACTCCCTTATATAGTGAAGAGGCTAAATAAACAAAAAACTTTAAAAATCCTGTTAGATACCGGTACTTCTAAAAACTACAAAAGGAATTTTTCAACAATAAAGAATATCGAAAAAGTGAGAAAACCTTTTAAAATTAAAACGGTGTCTGGTTCAAAAATCATAAGTGAAAAGTGTAAAATTAGAATTTTAGGACAAAGTTCAACCTTTTTTATCTTGTCCGGCTTAACTTCATTCGACGCTATAGTTGGTTATGATTTTTTAAAAGCCATAAGTGCTAAAATTGATACAGTCAAAGACAGAATGGAGTATAAAGAAGGATTCGAAGATTTGAAATTTCTCAAATGTGAAGAAGTGTCCCACTTATCCATAGAGTACAAATATATTCCATCGGAAATTTTAGCTGAATTTGAGGAAATGATTGAAAATAATAAGGGGGCTTTTGCTGATCCAAATTCAGCGTTACATTTCCACACTAGAGTTCAGGCTTCTATAAGAACAACAACTAACCACCTTTATAGTAAGTCCTACCCATATCCCATTTCTTATACTAACTTCGTTAATAGTGAAATTCAAAGACTGCTCAAAGATCGAATAATTCAACCATCTCGCAGTCCTTACAATAGCCCTATGTGGGTTGTAAAAAAGAAGACGACAGATGAGAATGGGGACCAGGAGTTACGACTGGTCATCGATTTTCAAAAACTAAATAAAGTCACTATCGCTGACAGATACCGCCGGAAACCGCCTCAATTCTATCAAATCTGGGCACTGGAAAGTATTTTTCAACCTTAGACTTGAAGAGCGGGTTTCACCAAATTTTGCTTGACCCAAGGGACCGCGAAAAGACAGCGTTTTCCGTTAATAATGGAAAATATGAGTTTTGCCGCCTGCCCTTTGGTTTGAAAAATGCCCCAAGTATATTCCAGCGGGCAATTGTTGATGTTTTGAGAGATGTGATGGGGAAGATCTGTCATGTCTATATGGATGACGTGATTATCTACTCCACGACTAAGGAGCAACATATACAAGATTTTGTTAAAATATGAGTAAATTCAGCTGTAATATGAGAGTAAATACAATATGTATACATATGTATGTATGTATGCATGTATAAGAGAAATCAATTAGAAGGTATACAAAGTGAACTTGCATATTGGAATGACAGTAAGTCAGCAGTCAGTCGAATTAAGCTCCCGGCGAGAATGCACTCATATTAGAACGCGCAAGTCATATACATACAGGGTGGCGCAAAAGTAATCCTCCTATCAGAAAATGCTATAAATTTTGCGATTGGCCCCTAAAGTCAGTTCTGTTTTGACATTTGTGTAGTAAACACATGCGAAATACACGTTAATAAACAATGTTACGCTACACTGCTCCAGAACGCGGAATATTGCTGACTATTTATTTCGGTCGGTGAAAAACGGTTACTGCGCAAAAGTAATCCTCCTATCAGAAAATGCTATAAATTTTGCGATTGGCCCCTAAAGTCAGTTCTGTTTTGACATTTGTGTAGTAAACACATGCGAAATACACGTTAATAAACAATGTTACGCTACACTGCTCCAGAACGCGGAATATTGCTGACTATTTATTTGACCAATAATCGGTCGGGGCCAAACGGTTACTGTGAATGGTGAGCGCTACAGAGCAATGATCAACGAGTTCTTTTTGCCGCAACTTGATGAATTGGGATTGGAAAACATGTGGTTCCAACAAGACGGTGCAACAGCACACACTGCACGTGCCACAACCGATATGCTGAACATCGGAAGCTTACTTTTGCGCCACCTTGTATAAGAGAAATTTATTAGAAGGTATACAAAGTGAACTTGCATATTGGAATGACAGTAAAAATGCATTCAGTCGAATTAAGCTCCCGGCGAGAATGCACTCATATTAGAACGCGCAAGTCATATACATACTTTCCGAGTTGTTAACACTTTATATATAAAACAAAGTGGTGTACCAATTATATATGAATATATGAATATACGTTTAATAAAACAAACTACAAAGTTTTGATATTCATTTAATTAAACGAGCCTCAGAATTTTAACAGCTTTAAATGAAGTAATAAAAAAACTATAAGACGCTAATATGCGCATTTCTTCACAAACATCAAAATTCTTTGTGAAAGAAACTGAGTTTTTGGGATTTAGAGCAAGTGAAAATAGAATTAAAAGACGTCCTCAGAAGGTTAATGATATCCTTCAATATAAGAGACCCGAATCTCTTAGAGCTCTCCGATCTTTTCTCGGACTGTCTGGATATTACAGAAGGTTTACAAGATTATGCCCGCATAGCCAAGCCACTTACCAAATACTTAAGGGCTGATAATGGGAATGCGAAAACTAGGCAATCAAAAAATATTTAAATCCAACTGGACGAGGAGGCGGTGGACGCATTTGAACGTATTAAGAGAGCCCTGAGTTCAGAAGATGTTTTGCTACAACATCCGGACTTCAAAAAGCCTTTTGAGCTTGCCACCGACGCCTCAGGTGTGGCAATTGGCGCTGTCCTGTCTCAGAATAATAAACCCACAACGTTTATCTCAAGAACGCTGTCGAAAACAGAGGAATCGTATGCGACAAATGAAAGAGAGCTCCTTGCAATCATATGGGCTCTGCAAAAACTTCAAAACTACCCTATGGAGCTAGCGATATTAGAATCTGAAAAGAACACCAATAGCAAAATCCAAAGATGGAAAGCGTTCATAGAGGAGTTTTCTCCAAAATTTTTTTACAAGCCAGGAAATCAAAATATTGTAGCCGATGCATTATCACGTCAGGAAATAAATGCAATGGAGGATTCAAATAATTCAACTGCTGCCACCTGCCACAGTGAAGAGTCATATACTTTTACAATAAAATCTGTTGAAACCCCTATTAACTCCTTTAAGAATCAGATTCTTATCTCAGAGGGAAGCCAAAATCATAAAAGGAAAATTATTTTCAAAACCAGAGTCAGACATATCATAAACTTTAATACCATCAATGAGCTAATGCATTTACTGCAGGCAGCAATCAACCCTAAAGCAGTAAATGGCATTTATTGCTCACTCTAGATTTTGGGGAAAATTCAAAATACCTTGATAGACACATTCCCTTCGGTAAAGTTTAAGCACACTGAGAAGATGGTGATAGACATATTTAATGAAAATGATAAACATGAAATTGTTAACACAGAACATAATAGGGCACATAGGCAGTTCAGGGAGAACCTATGTCAGATTTTAAATCAATACTATTTTCCGAAGATGAAACAAATGTTAAAAGCCGTCACAAAGAGCTGCTCCGTTTGTCAAGCATGTAAATATGATAGGAAGCCCAAGCAGCAACTATTAGGGGAAACGCCCATACCCACTGAAATAGGAGAAATTTTACAAGTTGATAGGATAAACTATTCATAACTTGCATAGATAAGTTTTCCAAAATAGCTATAGTAAAACCAATAAAAACAAAATCCGTAATTGATATTAAGCCGGCCTTCTTGGAAATCTTCACAATATTCTTGCCTAAGATTGTCGTTTCTGACAACGAAAGGGCTTTTTGCGCTGAGACAATGAAGAGTATGTTCAAAAATTTGGGGATACGCCACCATAAAGTGCCTCCACTTCATAGCAAGAGCAACGGCCAGGTGGAGAGATTTCATTAAACTCGAATAGAAATTGCCAGATGCTTAAGGTGCGAGAATCCAACGATGGAATTAATGGAGCTAGTACTAACAAGTACGTCGAAGTATAATAATACAATTCATTACACAACTGGGGAAAGGCCGTGTGATATTATAAAGTCTACTTCAGAGAAGATGAGATCCGAAATAATGGACAAAATAAAAAATACCCAAACTATTAGCAATAAGTTCCACAACAAGAACAGGGAGTACAAAGTAGTGCGGAAAGGAGAAAAGGTGCTTTTGAAAGTAAACAATAGATTAGGAAGTAAAATTAAAAGTATTTTTAATGAGGTCGAAGTTAGCGAAGATTTAGGATCAACTGTTAAACTCAAAGATGAACGTATAATCCACAAGGACAATACCAAGGTAATAAGCTAAATCCTATCTTTCCAGACTAACAGTCAAATCAGAAATTCATGACTATTCATCATCTCCGATAATATCGATTAACAATGGGAAAGTAGCGATTACGAAGGGTAATCTCATCATAACCCATACGATTATTTTGATGAGATTACCCTTCGTAATCGCTACTTTCCCATTGTTAATCGAAATGAGGATATTTCGGAAGAAAACAGGGAATTTTTAAACGCGTATCACAGTGAAAAGGGAGAGTCCACACTATTGCAACATGACATAACTGAAATAAAGAAATTACTTTAGTTATTTAAAAATCCACGATCGAAAAGATATATTGATCTAATCGGATCCATTTGGAAATTCATTTCCGGCTCTCCGGATCACGATGATTTAGTACAGTTGCATGCCACAGAAGAGGCCCTTATAGAAGACGGAAACACGCAAATTAATATAAATCAGAACCTACAAATTCAAATGAACGAGATTACCGAGGAAATGAATCGCTTGATCGAAAAGAGTAACGCAGTATCCACAGATGGTTTGGAAAAATACAAAATTTTAGAACTAGCTATGATAAGGAATAGGATAATAATATCTGACTTAAAAAATATTGTAGATAGCATCGCACTTTCCAAACTTAATGCTGTAAATCCAATGATACGAGTATATAATATTTATGAGATAAATAAACTAATTAAATTAGACTACACAATTTCTATAACAGACCTTTTGCTGTTGGCTAAAGTTAAAATCTATGCCTCCGAAAATGAAATAAAATATATTGTAAAATTACCAAAAATCGGAGAAATATGTAAATTGATTAAAATTTATCCAGTTATCAGTAACAATTCAATTTTAAATATAGAAAGTAAGATAATGGGTAGATGTATGGAAACTGTTAAAGCGCTAAGCGAATGCCAACCAGCCGCAGGCATGTTAGTGTGTGTGGAATCAACAGAAGCGCGCTGTTGTTGTTGTTAACAGTGCTTCGCCCTGCCCAATGGGCTCGATCACTCTAAATTGTCATCAGGCTCTTCTAACGGAAGTCCGAGGAAACGCGCAGTTTCCACAGGGTTGGACCAGAGTGATGTAGGTGTTAGAAGAGTGGGTTCAACTGAATTGTATAAGAGAAATTTATTAGAAGGTATACAAAGTGAACTTGCATATTGGAATGACAGTAAAAATGCATTCAGTCGAATTAAGCTCCCGGCGAGAATGCACTCATATTAGAACGCGCAAGTCATATACATACTTTCCGAGTTGTTAACACTTCTTAAGATCTTATAAAACAAAGTCACTTTTTCTGTCTGTATTTCCCCTTGAATGCTTAAATCTTGAAAACTAAGCAACGGATTTTGATGCGGTTTTTTTTAATACATAGATTGGTTGAAGAGGAAGGTTTATGTCATTATAATGTGGAGAAATATATAAAGTGGTAAATGTGGTAAAAAACCATAAATTTTTTGTTTACACAGCCATAAATCATAAAAGAATCCACCAATTAAAATGAAACTTACTTGAAGTTAAACTTTGAAATATTTACTTTCGTTCTGCATCAAAAAAAATAGTTGATTCATATCTTATTTAACCAAGATTCTTTAAACAAAAGCAGCACTTTTTCCAAAAAAAGCTGTTTGTGTGTTTGTTCGCTGTCAACCGAATGAAACATTAGAAGCTATGCGGGAATCTCACCCCACCTCATTCATGTTGAATTAGATCGTATGGTGAAAGAACTCGGTACGTATGCATGTAAGTACATATGTACGAATCTCTCGCATAATTAAATTTATTATTTCCGTTCGAAGCCGGGGCGGGTTGCTAGTTATATATAAAACAAAGTGGTGTACCAATTATATATGAATATATGAATATACGTTTAATAAAACAAACTACAAAGTTTTGATATTCATTTAATTAAACGAGCCTCAGAATTTTAACAGATTTAAATGAAGTAATAAAAAAACTATAAGACGCTAATATGCGCATTTCTTCACAAAAATCAAAATTCTTTGTGAAAGAAACTGAGTTTTTGGGATTTAGAGCAAGTGAAAATAGAATTAAAAGACGTCCTCAGAAGGTTAATGATATCCTTCAATATAAGAGACCCGAATCTCTTAGAGCTCTCCGATCTTTTCTCGGACTGTCTGGATATTACAGAAGGTTTACAAGATTATGCCCGCATAGCCAAGCCACTTACCAAATACTTAAGGGCTGATAATGGGAATGCGAAAAACAGGCAATCAAAAAATATTTAAATCCAATTGGACGAGGAGGCGGTGGACGCATTTGAACGTATTAAGAGAGCCCTGAGTTCAGAAGATGTTTTGCTACAACATCCGGACTTCAAAAAGCCTTTTGAGCTTGCCACCGACGCCTCAGGTGTGGCAATTGGCGCTGTCCTGTCTCAGAATAATAAACCCACAACGTTTATCTCAAGAACGCTGTCGAAAACAGAGGAATCGTATGCGACAAATGAAAGAGAGCTCCTTGCAATCATATGGGCTCTGCAAAAACTTCAAAACTACCCTATGGAGCTAGCGATATTAGAATCTGAAAAGAACGCCAATAGCAAAATCCAAAGATGGAAAGCGTTCATAGAGGAGTTTTCTCCAAAATTTTTTTACAAGCCAGGAAATCAAAATATTGTAGCCGATGCATTATCACGTCAGGAAATAAATGCAATGGAGGATTCAAATAATTCAACTGCTGCCACCTGCCACAGTGAAGAGTCATATACTTTTACAATAAAATCTGTTGAAACCCCTATTAACTCCTTTAAGAATCAGATTCTTATCTCAGAGGGAAGCCAAAATCATAAAAGGAAAATTATTTTCAAAACCAGAGTCAGACATATCATAAACTTTAATACCATCAATGAGCTAATGCATTTACTGCAGGCAGCAATCAACCCTAAAGCAGTAAATGGTATTTATTGCTCACTCTAGATTTTGGGGAAAATTCAAAATACCTTGATAGACACATTCCCTTCGGTAAAGTTTAAGCACACTGAGAAGATGGTGATAGACATATTTAATGAAAATGATAAACATGAAATTGTTAACACAGAACATAATAGGGCACATAGGCAGTTCAGGGAGAACCTATGTCAGATTTTAAATCAATACTATTTTCCGAAGATGAAACAAATGTTAAAAGCCGTCACAAAGAGCTGCTCCGTTTGTCAAGCATGTAAATATGATAGGAAGCCCAAGCAGCAACTATTAGGGGAAACGCCCATACCCACTGAAATAGGAGAAATTTTACAAGTTGATAGGATAAACTATTCATAACTTGCATAGATAAGTTTTCCAAAATAGCTATAGTAAAACCAATAAAAACAAAATCCGTAATTGATATTAAGCCGGCCTTCTTGGAAATCTTCACAATATTCTTGCCTAAGATTGTCGTTTCTGACAACGAAAGGGCTTTTTGCGCTGAGACAATGAAGAGTATGTTCAAAAATTTGGGGATACGCCACCATAAAGTGCCTCCACTTCATAGCAAGAGCAACGGCCAGGTGGAGAGATTTCATTCCACTCGAATAGAAATTGCCAGATGCTTAAGGTGCGAGAATCCAACGATGGAATTAATGGAGCTAGTACTAACAAGTACGTCGAAGTATAATAATACAATTCATTACACAACTGGGGAAAGGCCGTGTGATATTATAAAGTCTACTTCAGAGAAGATGAGATCCGAAATAATGGACAAAATAAAAAATACCCAAACTATTAGCAATAAGTTCCACAACAAGAACAGGGAGTACAAAGTAGTGCGGAAAGGAGAAAAGGTGCTTTTGAAAGTAAACAATAGATTAGGAAGTAAAATTAAAAGTATTTTTAATGAGGTCGAAGTTAGCGAAGATTTAGGATCACCTGTTAAACTCAAAGATGAACGTATAATCCACAAGGACAATACCAAGGTAATAAGCTAAATCCTATCTTTCCAGACTAACAGTCAAATCAGAAATTCATGACTATTCATCATCTCCGATAATATCGATTAACAATGGGAAAGTAGCGATTACGAAGGGTAATATCATCATAACCCATACGATTATTTTGATGAGATTACCCTTCGTAATCGCTACTTTCCCATTGTTAATCGAAATGAGGATATTTCGGAAGAAAACAGGGAATTTTTAAACGCGTATCACAGTGAAAAGGGAGAGTCCACACTATTGCAACATGACATAACTGAAATAAAGAAATTACTTTCGTTATTTAAAAATCCACGATCGAAAAGATATATTGATCTAATCGGATCCATTTGGAAATTCATTTCCGGCTCTCCGGATCACGATGATTTAGTACAGTTGCATGCCACAGAAGAGGCCCTTATAGAAGACGGAAACACGCAAGTTAATATAAATCAGAACCTACAAATTCAAATGAACGAGATTACCGAGGAAATGAATCGCTTGATCGAAAAGAGTAACGCAGTATCCACAGATGGTTTGGAAAAATACAAAATTTTAGAACTACCTATGATAAGGAATAGGATAATAATATCTGACTTAAAAAATATTGTAGATAGCATCGCACTTTCCAAACTTAATGCTGTAAATCCAATGATACGAGTATATAATATTTATGAGATAAATAAACTAATTAAATTAGACTACACAATTTCTATAACAGACCTTTTGCTGTTGGCTAAAGTTAAAATCTATGCCTCCGAAAATGAAATAAAATATATTGTAAAATTACCAAAAATCGGAGAAATATGTAAATTGATTAAAATTTATCCAGTTATCAGTAACAATTCAATTTTAAATATAGAAAGTAAGATAATGGGTAGATGTATGGAAACTGTTAAAGCGCTAAGCGAATGCCAACCAGCCGCAGGCATGTTAGTGTGTGTGGAATCAACAGAAGCGCCCTGTTGTTGTTGTTAACAGTGCTTCGCCCTGCCCAATGGGCTCGATCACTCTAAATTGTCATCAGGCTCTTCTAACGGAAGTCCGAGGAAACGCGCAGTTTCCACAGGGTTGGACCAGAGTGATATAGGTGTTAGAAGAGTGGGTTCAACTGAACAGGAGAAGAGATGTAGGGTATCATGAGGGGACATACCACATGCAGGGCATGTGTTTGGTGTGTTGGGGTTTAGTCTGGATAAGTAAGAGTTTAACCTATTACAATATCCAGAACGAAGTTGTGCCAGTATGACTCTAGTCTCCCTCGGAAGTACACGCTCCTCTTCAGCCAATTCAGGTGGTTGAGTATTAATAACGGGATTCACAGGCCGAGATCTCAATTTGCAATTTCCTCCAGTTGGTGTCAGAAAGGATGGGCGACCATATAGGCGCAGCATAGTCAATAACCGGCTGGCCAATAGCCTTATATGTAGCAAGCAATGTTTGTTTGTCTTTTTCCCCAAGTACTGCCGGCCAGTGACTTGAGGATCTTATTGCGGCTCTGTACCTTTGAGGCTATTGCGGTGGCATGACCAGCGAAGGTGAGGCCGCTGTCAAATGTCACACCCAAGATTTTTGGGTGGTTGACAGTAGGTAGAGGTACTCCGTCTACGTGGACATTTAACTCTTGCCCCATCTGCGCATTCCATGTTGTAAACAGGGTCGCCGTCGATTTAGTCGGAGATAGTGTCAGATTACGCTCCGTGAAGAAGCTGCAAAGGTCATGGAGGTAACTGTTGATTCTAATACAGAGTTCGTCAATGGAGGGACCCTTTTCCGAGGCCATTATCGTGCAGTCGTCAGCGTAGGAAACAATGGAGACTCCCTCTGGTGGGGGGGAAGTCTCGAAATATAGAAATTAAACAAAAGGGGAGAGAGAACACCACCTTGCGGCACCCCTTGTTTTATTCTTCGTGGTCTAGATTTCAATATAGAAATTAAACAAAAGGGGAGAGAGAACACCACCTTGCGGCACCCCTTGTTTTATTCTTCGTGGTCTAGATTTCTTGTTCCTGAATTTGACTGTTGCCTGTCGACCATTGAGGTAATTAGCGGTCCACCTCTTAAGGCCGGCAGGGGGCGGTGTCTCATCCATATCTCGGAGGAGTGTGGCGTGACTGACCGTGTCAAATGCATTCGACAGGTAAAGTGCCACGAGAACCGTCTTATGGTTTGGTGGGTGTTGATTCAAACCGTTATTAATCTGCGTAGTAATGGCGTTCAAAGCGGATGTCGTGCTGTGATTTTTGCGGAAACCATGTTGATGATCGGCCAATTTTAGATTTGTAATGAAGTAAGGAAGCAGAATGGACTCTAGTAATTTCACTACCGGCGAAAGGAGGGATATCGGGCGATAAGACTGTCCTAGGTTCGCCGGCTTCCCTGGTTTTGGTAGGGGAACTACAATCGCTTGTTTCCATATCTCAGGTATAACGAAGGTAGTTAGAGAGAGATTAAAGAGAGCCGCTAAATAACTCTGTCCCTCGTGGCCAAGGTGTTTGATCATCTTCATGGCGATTCCGTCGGGTCCGATGGATTTTGAGGGTTTGGCCTTCATTATGGCTTCCTTAACCTCTGCGACTGAGACGGCAATGGGCGCAGTAGAGTGTTTGTGTTTGCGCGCACGTCGGAAGGCTCTTCTCTTAGTCCTATCCGCAGGTGGATGCATTATAAACAGCCGGCAAAAGGAGCTCGCGCATTTCCTGGCGTTCGATTTGACGCTGTCGCCGAAAGCAATGGCGACCTTGTCTTTGTGTTTGGTCGGATTGGATAGGGCCTTGGGAAATTCGGACGAGTTTCTGGTATTCTGCCAGCAGAAATAAAGCATGAGCATGAGGCTGAATCAATGATCTTGCGAAACTCTCTTTCGCCTTTGCGTACGTCTGTAGGAGTGGGTAAGGCAGCGAAGGAGCGCTCTGTATATTCAGTAAAGCGGTCCCAGTCCGCTTTGGTGAAGTTGATGTATGTTATTTTATCAGTCGTTATGAAGTCGGTCGGTCGTTCAACAGAGAGTAAGATGGGTAGGTGGTCTGAAGCTAATGTAAGCATCGGTCGCCAGATCACAAATTTAATAAGGCCCGCGCTCGTTATGGAGATGTCTGGCTAACTGTGCCAGTTACCTGCCACCCTGGTGGGGGCATCTCCATTGACTGTACAGAATGCTGAGTTATCTATTTGGTCTGCAATTGCGTGTCCTCTGCTGTCTGCTGGCAAGTTGGAGTGCCAGAGATCGTGATGTGCGTTGAGGTCGCCTAGGATTAGACGGTTATCACCCCTTAGCAACGCACTATTGTCAGGATGATAATCTCTAGGACAACACGTGACAGGAGGAATATAGATGTTTATGCTTTGCAGGTCGGCGTCTCCTGACCGGACTGCTATGCCTTGGCATTCTAAGGTAGAGCCCCTAGGGTCGACGTCAGGGGAAAATAGATTATATTGTACAGAGTGATGTGTAATGAACGCAAGGCCACCCCCAAGACCCCTGGGACGGTCTTTTTGATGTACGTTATACCCATCACAAGTTCGTACGTCCGATCTTGTGTTCAATTTTGTCTCTTGTATCGCGGCGATCTTGATGTTGTGCGTCTTCATAAAGTCAGTTATCTCCGCGATCTTTCCAGCTAATCCGTTACAGTTCAGCTGCAAAATTTTGAAGTGTGTAGGAGGGAAGACGGAGGACATACTAGGCGTGAGGGACGGATGCGTTTGCCTAGGTGGAGGTAGGCTAAGGCCTAAACTATGTCGCAGTCTAGAGTTGACCGCGCCATGGCCGATGTTGTCTGGCGTTGAGGGCCGCTGTGTACTGCAACAGGGGACTATGAACGAATCCGTCCAAAGGTTACCGTTTGCGAGCCCAGAGCACATAAGGGTGTAACACAGGCCAAGGCAATTGTTGCACTCGACCGATGTCGCAGGCGTATATAATCTTTGTCGACAAACGGTGCACGTAGTGAAAGGAACTAGGAGGTGGTGTTCCTAACCCACGTGCAGGCTGGAAGCAGGGGAGGGCATTAGGGGCAGAGAAAGAGGGGACTGACGTTCGGCAATGCTCATATCTGACCTATTCCGGAGGGGATAGGAGTGTTGAGCGGCCGTGTGAGATGGAGACGCCGGTGTGCGTGAGCGACAGTCGGAAGTGGGTGAGGCGGGGATGGCAGCGGTGCTGCCAGTCGTATAGACTGAGCCACTATTGTGACTATTGGAAGTATGTGGAAGCGGTAAGGGAGTTCCAGAGCGGCGACTACCGCGGGACGTCCTTGGACGTGTACAGCAAGGTGCCTCAAAAGTACTAAAGAAAGTACGGGGTCTGTGGATGGCAGGGTTAAGCCCTGAACATCCAGATTTATGTAACCATCTCTTACACGACCGTTTAATATAAATTTTCTTCCAGCAAACACAGCAGATCCAATCACTTGGTCCAGGATTGGGTTCGACCCCAGCCCGTAACAAGAGACAATGGAGCAACCCAGCTGCCAGGGATTGCTCCGAGGATGACAATCTAAGGGTGGGACGGGACAGATTTGACAGGGTTACACTAAAATAACAGCCCTTGGCCGGGTAAAAAAACCCGGGTCATTCCGGTGCGATAGAACCGGCTGTTGCGCCCTGTTCAACAGCTCTAATGAATAACAATACAGCCACATGCCGGACCACAACACCGACTGGAATATCGACAATACAATATGTCGATGATGGTTTAATCATAATCAATGAGTCTCTCGCCGACGTTGAAGAAGATAATAAGCGAATGATAACACTGCGAAAGGGAACGTATTTGATAACATTTAAGAACATCTTATTTATAAACGAGTCCAAATTTGAAACAACAGAGGCTTCTACACGTGTGGCGGAACCCCCCAAAACTATACTACTAAATATACCTGACCACAACAAGCCCCTAACCATCGAGCATCTGCATAACCTCCACATAATGAACACGAAAAGGCTAAACCATATCGCAGTTGAGACCGAATCAAAAAATGTAGTAACCTGGATATCGATGGCGCTTATATCAACTGCGATAATCTGTATACTAATTTGCCTAACTAAAAAAAAAAAAAATACACAGATAACTGTAAGTAGTATGAGTGTGGAAGACATGCAACTGGCCACAATAAATGCCATAAAAGATATCAATCGAAACAGGGACGTTTCGTCTTAAGAGGGGGAGAAGTTAGCGACACATACTTAGCCAATATTGGCACTTCATTCCCATACCCAAAACAGCCAAGAATATGGCTAAGGTTGCTTCCGGTCTCACGCTTCAACTTGCTGACGTTAGGTCTACCAATTTGGGCGTGTCATCACCTTGACCATTTCACACGCTAATAAACGGTCGCAACAACAACAACAACAGCTACAACACACACAAGCAAGCGGCTAAGCTTAAGCAGCCGCAACAACAACAACAACAGCTACAACTCACACAAGCGAGCAGCTAAGCTAAGCGTAAAGATAGGTAGGGTAGTTGTAAGAATTAGCTTGTAAGTTTAGTCTTAAACGGGAACTTGAATAAACGTAGCGCATACCGCTTAAGTCAAGAATTAACCAGTGACTTCATCATTTAGCGCATAGCGCTTAGGTCAAGAATAAACTATTGACCACATAATTTATATTAACTTTAGTCGCCTAACGGCAGTACGTAACGGCATAAACGGATCGAGATAGATATTGACTTATACGTATCAAAATGTTCAGGACGAAAAGAGAATTAGATTAAGCCATGTCCGTCCGTCTGTCCGAAATTTGGTATGCGGGTTCCTTGGCACTCATCTCCGAGCGCTATTTAAAATGGGCGAAATCGGATGATAGCCACGCCCACTTTTTATATATAGAATATTTTCGAAAACACAAAAAAAGTGATTACTCAGTACATAATACACCTATAAGGATAAAATTTGGTGACTACATTGATATTGAGGCATAAAAGAAATTTTTTTAAATGGGTGTGGCACCGCCCACCTCTGATTAAGTCAAATTTAGAAATAACAATAATCATAAGTCAAAACCGTTCAATATATCGAAACGAAATTCAGCACGCAGGTTTCCAGGTATGCAAGGAATGTTCCAGGAAAAAATGGGCGGGATCGATTAAGGTCTACGCCCACTTTTATATAAAGGATTTTGAAGAGGATCCTAGATATATAAATAGGCAATAACTTTGCTTAAAATAGCTTTACATCATTTATATTTCAATTTTAAAGTTTCCGTAAACAAAGAAATCCAAAAACCTAAAATGTTCGAAAATGGGCGTGGCCCCGCCCCTTTTATAGTGAACTATTCCACAAAACTTTTTATGCCATAACTCCGCCAAAAATTGATTTGTCGAAACGGAATTTCGTGACAATGTTCTATATATAAAGGTAACTGTTTGCTGTAAAAATGGGCGCAATCGGTTAATGTCCACGCCCAGTTTTTTGACATAGTTCTGAAAATTTTTTTTGTAAAATTTAAAAAGCGATATCTCTACAACCAAGCAAGTTATATCAATCAGATTTTGCACACATAATAAGATTTTTAAGAAAAACTCGGCCGCAAAAAAAATTTTTCGATTTTGAAGAATTAGGCGTGGCGCCGCCCACTTTTCAGCATAAAATTTCTGCTATTTTCAAAGGCAATCGCTTATAATTCAATCGTGATATTTCAATGAAAATTGGTCAGCTGCTTCTCAGAAGTATGTACGAGTATTATACTCCGGCCAAATATTAACCAAATCGGAAAACACACAAGCAAAATATTCTGGCAAATATTAATAGCCCACTGCAATAGCGAAGTTATATATCTTTTTTGATTTTCATACCTTTCATAAACATTAAATGTATGTAAGTATGAGAACAAGAAGCTTAAAGTTCACGATGAGCGGAGTCGATTTAGCTATGCCCATCTCTCCGTCCGTCTGTCTGTCTGTCCGTCTGTCTACTTGAACGCAAACTAGTCTCTCAGTTTTACAAAAGAATGCTGAAATTCGTGGTTTGCTTTCGCCGTTTTATAATATACTAGCAAACCCGATAGACGTTGTTTTGACGTTTTGATACATAGAACACATCTATATATAAAATGTCATTAACTTGAACCAAACAAACTTCTAACTATACCGAACCGCAGCTTTATATAACCTGGGGGCTTTTCCAAAAGCTATACACAGACTACGTCGTGCCCAACGAACTCCTGAGGCTATCGTGAAAGTTCAAGAGCAAAAACAAAACAAAAAATATATGGGCGTGGCACCGCCCATTTTTCCAAAATAATGTAGATAATAATGTAGTGACACATATATCCAAATTTCATTCATTTAGACCAAAAAAGTTCGGAGTTATGACGAATTGAAGTTTTATATAGCCTGGGGGCGAGGCTCCGCCCACTTTTTCAAAACTATTTATTGTCTATGCTGTACCCAGGAACCCAAGTATATATTGTGAAAATTTCATAAAGATCGGTTGAGTTCTTTGGCGCCTATGAAAGACACCCTTTTTATATCTATTTTTGTTACGCACACATATGACTTTATTCGGCATAAACGAATCGAGATATATATTTATTAATGTATATCAAAACGTTCAGGATGAAAAGTAAAATATTCGGCCAAGTAGTTAATATCCCACTGCAAAAGCGAAGTTGTATATCTTTTTTGATTTTCATACCTTTCATGAACATGAAATGTTTGTACGTATGAGAAGAAAAAGAGATAGTTCCATCAAAAAGTATACTGAAATGATCAGGAGGATGAGCTGAGTCGATGTAGCCATGTCCGTCTCTCGATAAGTCTATCTGTCTGTCCGTCTGTCTGTTTGAACGCAAATACGAACTGAAAGTATTAAAATAGACCTGCGTAAATTGGGATGACATAATAGATCACTACTAGGTATATAATGTTCGGTTCCACCCGGACTTAGACTTCCTTACTTGTTATTTATTAATTGTTATTAGAGAAAAATTCAAACGATTTGTACAGTGATGGGTAGGGGATGACATGTTACCTCCGTCCCCTTCTCGGGCAATGGGATGCAGACCCAAGTGCCTAAGTCAAAGCCGCTGTTAAAGCGAATGCTCTAAAAGCTCAGCTTTGAAGCCCTGTGACTTCAGAATGCTATTTTTCTCTAATGGGGAATTTTCACTATTAGTTTAATTTCGTTGGTACAGTGTGCATAATAAAATAATACATTGTAACCAGTTTGATGATTCTTCTATTAAATCTCCTGGGTTCGATATCGATAAAGTCAAATAAAAACGATTCAATAATATTCACAACTAGTTAGTTACTGCTAACAATCGTAGTACAATTTCGCATGCGAAGTCACTCAACAGTAAGTTCACTGAACAACACTTGAAAGTAAACTGCCTTGGTTCTTCACAGCCTTCTATAGCCCGACAGGGAACAACCTCACACTTCTAGAAGATTCTACGTTGTTCGTCATTGCGTTGTCTAAACGTCGGTGATTACGAGTACATATCGCCATCTCCTCTTTGCCTTATATTCGTAAAAATGCGTGCCATCTCCTGCATACAGTAGTAGTGTAGCCATATATGTAACTAGGTGGACCCGTGCGCGCCTTGCGCAAAAAAAAGAAAACCAAAAATGGTTTGAAACCTTTTATTAGTCCAGGTCCACGATTTTTCAAACTTTTTTCTCAAATTATAAAAAAAGAATTTCAGCTACACTTGTTGTGAGACCACAAAAATTATACAAATATGCGCAAACAGCTATTTGAAATTCCACCACTTATATTACATTCACATTGAGCCATAAACTTGAGTTTATTGACAATATCAATATGAATTAACTCAAAAAATTTCCCTTTAACTCGAGTTTATGACCCAATGTGAACGCAGTCTTATTCACTTATTTTAGCAATGCCTTTAATTATTCTAGCACTGTTTAGTCTTAGTATTCAAATGTAGATGTCGCGAGGCATGTGAATGTCACAGTCACAATAGCGTTGCAGTACAAATTGATTTTTTTGTGCATTCACAATCGTTTATTTTAAATAATTTATTTTTATAAAATACGCTTAAACAAAAGCACTCCGCTAATTAAAACATGGTTTTGCATGTAGAGCTAGCCCCCACCTTTAAAACGATACCTTATTTATTAATATTGGTTCCAAATGAGAGCAGAAAATTAGGAACTAACACAAAAAGACCTTACAGAAATAATATATATGACACTTCTATATTGCAAGTAATGAAGAATGCAGTTCGGCAAACATTACAGTACAGATATACAGTGAGAAAGAGAGATAAAACCTCAGTGGCGGCTGAAAACTTTTTAGGTTGAAAGGAGAGGTAAATGTTTTTAATTTAGAGTTAACGAACTTTACTTATAACAAAGGTGTTCAAGTTTTGAAATACCCAAAAATACTAAGTTAATATGTTAATACGTATTTATACATTTAAATTCACATTTTATTCTTGTTTTCCTTACATATTAGTTGGCACTTAAAAATCTGTAATTTTTTTGGTATCTTTTGTTTTTCTAAGTGATAGCTTCCTCTTTTAAACGTGTCTGTACATTCATATCATTTGGATAGACGTCTTCATGACCAGCTCATGTTGTTGTTGTTTTTTATCGCCTTGTTGAAATTTTTAACTGCTTCAGTCGGATCTGTCCTCTTGTTCATGATCATCGTCTGCATTATCCTCCTCAATATCTTCGTTCCATTCATGAACGGCTGGTAACGTGAATTCAGTCTGAAATTTTTAATAAAAAAAAAACGATTTTCAATAATCTACATATATTTAAGGATATCCACGAACACGAACAAAGATTTATAGCTGTTTTTAAATTAATTTTTTTCATCGACTCGAGCAAATCAGATTTTGTCGCTGCTATTGAAGCTAGAAGCTGTTTTTGTAATGCAACATAGTAATTTTTATTGCTTTCTCATCCATCGGTTGAATGAGGGGCGTAACGATTGGTGGCATAAACATTGTTATCAGTTCAGCTTCATTTGGGTGAGAAGGAGCGTTGTGGATTAGGAGAAATTTTTCTCCTCTTAAAACGATGTAACCTTAAAAATTCGATAAAATTCAAAAGGAATATTTACTGACTCATGAAATCAATGCTTGACGTCATCTAGGCGGATTTCAAGATTTTATAGTCTGTGGGGCACTGAAAGTTTTTGAAGCAGCGTGGATTCTTCCCTTTCCAATTACAAATATTTTAAGTTTATGGGATCCAGAGGCGTTTGAACAACATAAAAACGTGATTCGCTGCTTCTCCGACTCTACCCCTGGGGTTCTCTTCTTCAAACTGGACACGGACGTTTTTCTGGAGGGAGTTTCCAGAATAAGCCGAACTCATCAGCATTACATAACTGATCGTTGCACAACTCCAATTTGGTAATTTTAGCTTTAAGTATTCTTCAAACGGATCCACTAGCTAACGCTGCCAAAACAGTTGTTATTTGATATTTGAAGAAGTCGAATGCCGTACCGTTTTTTGAATTCTTGACGTCCATCCAAAACTAGCGTAGAAGTTTGCTTCATTTTCCTTTAATTTTGCATGCGGTGCTTTTTCCTTTTTTCCAACATTAAAGCACTTACTGTCGAGTGCTTATTTCGCATTCAGATAAACCAACAATTAAGAGCTTTCTCCATATTTGGCGACTCTGAAGAACGCAGTGGTTTTCTATTTCCAGGTCCAGCATACGTGTTGTTTACGCATTTTAAAATCACTTGTTTTTTCGCTTTAACGCTCCAAATGGTTGATCTTTTTTTTTTTTAAAGCCGAAAATTTCAGCTTTTTGTTTTAAGTCAAGCACACAGGTTTTTTAGAACTAATTTTTACCAGAAAACCTAAGACGAAACACCCCTGCCAAAACCAAAATCTCGACTGAAATATTTTATGAAATAACAAATAAAGTTATTATTTTATAAGTAGGGGATTCCCCAAGTTCAGAATTACTTGAGATCAATGTAAACTATATATTGGATTGGTACTCGAAACCAACCTCTTCTGGGCGCCTCTTAAACTTTATATCTTCACAGCCTTTCAAATACAAAATAAATACGGCTAAGAACTTTATAGACAAAATATTATCCATCAGCCATCGAAGTTTTCATTACGAAAATATTAGGAAAATTAAATTGACGCTTAAAAAGAATAATTATCCGGACCATATCATATCAAATTTAATAACCCAGAAACAAATGGAAATAGAAAATGTAACCCAAAAAACACAGTCTTCAGATACAAATAACCAGACAAAGCGATACTTCAGTGTCACATACATTCCTAGGCTCACAGAAAATTTCACACATGACTTGACAAAAACATCAAACACAAACACTATACTAGCATACAGATCAAACTGCACTTTGGCAACGTGCTTTACAAAAACAAAAACACCCATAGATCTCCAACAACGTAGGCAATGAAAAGGACAGCTGTAATAACAAGCAAAAACCAAGCACAGCTTTGGCACAGCACGCAATATAAAATAAACACACAGCTGATTTTGAAAACATAAAAATAATAGACACCGAAAGGAGAGAAAAAGCGTGTTACACCTTAGAGCCTTAGAATTTTGCAAAAAAGAGGAAACACAATAAACAAAAAAGAAGATACAGACAACATCGCCGCTGCGTACTTATTATGTTTGTAATTAAGTTTTTAGTGTGACAAGCTTACTGCATGTAGGTGGTATCGATTTTTGACCACATTAACTTTTTCATATTCAAATTTTTTAAATGTTTAAATGTTTTTTGGTAAAAATTGTGTTCTTCGTTAGTTTCCATCATTGTAAGTAAAAATAGTTGTTGTGCAATTAATATTTATTTGTAATATTTTAAATTTTAAATTCATATGTATCTGATTGTGTTCTTTGTTGTTCTTGTTTAATTAAATAAATACAGTGTTACGCTCCTGAAGATGCCAAGGAAAATTGGCGAAACGTCGAGCTGTAAGGTGGAATAAATTTTGTTTTATTTGCACCCAACACAATAGATCTGCGTAGCTTAAAATACACATAAATATTATTCAAACAGATCGGAAGGAAAAATTATATGTATATATTCAAGTAATTTTAACGTTTATTGTTCATGTAACAGAGCTTTATGCGTTTGTTCACGTTTTAGAGTAGTCAATGCATTTCCTGTTCACGTTTTGGGGTGTTCACGCTTTAGAGTGTTCAGGTTTTCGAGCGGCCCTGTATATGCAAAATGTATTAATGTGTGAATTTTTTTAAAATTATTAAAAATTAATGTATTGATTTGTTTTTTTTTTGGCGTTTACTTGAATACTATAAATTACATCGCTGTTAACCATGTGAAGAAATACTATGGCAAACCTTTTATAATATTTATTCATCTTTCATTATTCAATCCAATCAACTGTTTTATAACAACCATGCAACTTTTGTAAAAAGGGGAGAATGCCCCCTTGCTTGAATACTACTATTTTTCGAAACGCTACTACAATTGTATAATTGTGTGTTCACATATATTCAAATATACTAACACAAACAAAAACGCACATGCGAATAAATATTTGCACTCATAATGTTTGTTAAATAAACATTAAAAATCTGCAGTTTTTGTTCTACCAAGTTACACAATACCAAAATAGAATGCGATCGACGCTCGCAATAGGTGCAGATAGGTTAATAGCAATATAGAAGTATTATATATGAGTGTAGCCATTACTATTAGTTTAGTGTAATATAGTGATAAGAATGTAATTAAGTCAGAGATGGGCAGTACCTGATAACAATCGCCATTATATTGTAGCGAATATTCTCAAGCATGTACGATGGCTACGCTTATGCATGTAAGCAAGAAAAAGAGGGATGGCGCGAGTGTTTGCAAATGCGAGGCAAAGAGCAGATGTCGATACATAGCACCGACCCTTCGAGAACAGGAAGAGGGAACAACCAAGAAACTTCTGGGTGCGTAGGCTAGCATCTTGTTGGACTATAAAAGGTAGTGACCAAGCAAGGCAGATTGATCCGTTTATTATAAAGTGTTGAACAGTAAACTTACTGCGGAGTTAACTAACTCGTGAATTTGTATTGCGTTTGTTAACAGTAAATAAAACTAGCATTTATAAACAGTATGTGTGAGCGTGTTAATTTAACTTTATAGTGACCAACCCAGCATTAATAATCGAAGAATCATTGCATTCGTCAAAATATGTATGACAATGGAATTGATATTCACAAGCCCGACTGACGGGGTACGAATCGCTTTGGGTTTGATTGGGCCTTATCAGTGTGGCTCCAGGTCTGGTGAATATACCATCGACCAGATTTTCAAGAAACGTTAAACCTTGGAAAAAAAACAGTGAAAAAAATAATTGGCATACACATCTTATTCATTCATATGTGAAAAATGACGTCGAACAACACCACCAGCTCTGTCAGAATTGCGAAATTACGCCTCGATAGCTTCGCAACAAACCAAAGTTTAGAAATAGAACAGAGTGGTAATCTTAATGTTAGGACAGCTTAATTGCAAAGAAAGAAGAAGAATAGTTCTTAGAACTATAAAAAAATAACTAAAAACCTTTTTGTTTCGCTGAATACAAACACAAAAAAAATTGATGTATATTGGGACGATTTTTCGTCATCCCTTGTCAAATTTGGTTTTGAGACAAACCGGTTTCGGCGTTGTGCCATAATCAGTGTCGATTTTCGTTCTCAAACAAAGCGGTTTGTCTCAAAACCAAATTTGACAAGGGATGACGAAAAATCGTTCCAATATACATCAATCATTCACCCTGTCGGAAAAACAACAAAACAAAATAACACAAAAAAAATTCTTTGTTATCAAAACGAAATATAAAAACAAATTTCGTTTTGTTGATTCAGAAAATACCCAACAAGCATTTCTGTAAACGTTTTTAAAAATAATTTTAAGTAAGTTTGATATAAGAAACGCTACATAAACTTTAGAGGCGCTTTTATGGATGCCCTTCGGTGTACAAATAGCTATATGACAACGAAGCACTTTCTTTTAGCTTTCGTGTAATTTTAGTTTGGTTAATTTGAGTTTTCAATCTCTGTGGACTGATTTGAGGTGGTGTTACCACCTTCCAAAAAGCACTATTAAAGCGCATCGCAATCAGCTCTTTATATATGAAGGGGCATATATTCATATATTCAAAAATGAAAATTGAAATTTCTGATTGTGTACATGTTTTTTTAATTTGAAAATAGTAAATTTAACAAGGAATTCCAAAAAAGTATAACAAATTGAATATGAAAGCTCAAATGTATATATTATTCAACATGTACACATGTATCTAACACGTAAAACGCTTTAAAGACAAACTTAATATTCAAAATCAAGCCGTAAAATCAAAATAGCTTCAGTGAGGTCGTCATTAAAAGTTGACCTGTAGTCATTAATTGTGTTTTTTAGGAGGAAGCGCGTTCTACGCTGACTTGAGTAGTGGGTGCAGCGTGTATTGTTTGTATAAGTCATAGAGTGTCTTTTGTGAGTTTTGATTAAGTCAAATTTAGAAATAATATTAATCATAAATCAAAAACCGTTCAAGATATCGAAACGAAATTCAGCACGAAGGTTTCCAGGTATGCAAGGAATGTTCCAGGAAAAAATGGGTGGGATCGGTTAAGGTCTACGCCCACTTTTAAAGGGTGTTTTTTTTAGGGGTATAGAATTTCGAATTGAAATAAAACACAAGAAAATCGTTTTAAGGTCCATCAATTTGGCTTTATTGGCAGGATAATTTTATGCCATTAATGTTTAAATATGATTTCGGGCATGTGGCCGCCGCGGCTGGCTCGAATAAAGCCAATTCTACAGGTCCAATTTTCAACCACTTTTTCGAGCATATGGGGCCGTATGTCGGCAATAACGCCACGAATGTTGGCTTCCAATTCCTCTAACGTTTCTGGTTTGTTGGTGTAGACGAGCGACTTCACATATCCCCAAAGAAAATAATCCAATGGTGTCAAATCACACGACCTTGGTGGCCAATTGACAGGTCCATTCCGCGAAATTATGCGCTCATCGAATGTTTCCTTCAATAAATCGATTGTGACGTGCGCTGTGTGGCATGTAGCGCCGTCTTGTTGGAACCACAACTCATCCACATTCATGTTATCCAATTCGGGAACAAATAAGTCGGTTATCATGGCTCTATACCGGTCTCCATTAACGGTAGCTGCCTCTCCAGCATTATTGCGGAAGAAGTATGGCCCAATGACTCCACCAGCCCATAGAGCACACCAAACAGTCAGTTTTTGTGGATGTAATGGCGTTTCAAGGGTCTCATGTGGATTCTCTTCACTCCAAATGCGGCAATTTTGCTTGTTGACGTAGCCATTCAACCAAAAATGAGCCTCATCACTGAACAAAATTTTGCGATGAAAATCAGCATCGAAATCAATCTCATTTTCGGCCCATACACCAAAATCACGACGCATTGCATGGTCTCGCGGCTTTAATTCTTGCACAAGCTGGATCTTGTAAGGTCGCAAGCCAAGATCTTTGCGCAAAATCTTCCATAAAGTTGATGGACAAAGCTCCAATTGCTGTGCACGGTGGCGAATCGATTCATTCGGGTCCTCTTCAACACTTTGCTCTACAGCGGCAATTGTTTCTTCGGTGCGCACTGTTCGACGTCTCTGCGGATGCGTATTATCACATAGAGTAAACGTAGTGCGAAAACGATCCATGGTTAACCGAATTAATTGCTCTGATGGACGATTATGTCGACCATAAAATGGACGGAGCTCACGGTAAACTTCGCGAACTGAACCATTATTTTCGAAATAAATTTGCACGATTTGCAAGCGTTGTTCTTTTGTCAACCTGTTCATGATGAAATGGCAAACCAAACTGAACATAAATGACATTAGAGTTGCCAGATTTGACCACAAAATGCCAGTTTTATCTCTATTCGAAAAACAAACCTGTAAAAAAAACACCCTGTATATGAAAGATTTTGAAGAGGATCGTAGATATATTAAACAGGCAATAACTTTGCTTAAAATAGCTTTACATCATTTATATTTCACTTTTAAAGTTTCCGTCAACAAGGAAATCCAAAAACTTAAAATTTTCGAAAATGGGCGTGGCCCCGCCAATTTTATAGTGGACTATTCCACAAAACTTTTTATGCCATAACTCCGCAAAAAATTGATTTGTCGAAACGAAATTTGGTGACAATGTTCTATACATAAAGGTAACTGTTTGCTGTAAAAATGGGCAAAATTGGTTAATGTCCATGCCCAGTTTTTCAACATAGTTCTGAAAATTTTTTTGTAAAATTAAAAAAGCGATATTTCTACAACTAAGCAAGTTATATCAATCAGATTTTGCACACATAATAAGCTTTTAAAGAAAAACTCGCAAAAAAATTTTGTCAATTTTGAAGAAGTAGGCGTGGCGCCGCCCACTTTTCAGCATAAAATTTCTGCTATTTTCAAAGGCAATCGCTTATAATTCAATCTTGATATTTCAATGAAAATTGGTCAGCTGCTTCTCAGTAGTATGTATTATACTCCTGCCAAAAATTATCCAAATCGTAAAACATACAAGCAAAATATTCCGGGACGTAGTTAATAGCAATAGCGAAGTTATATATCTTTTTTGATTTTCATATCTTTCATAACCATTAAATGTATGAAAGTATGAAAACAATGAGAGAAAAGTTCACTAAAATGATCAGCACGATGAGCGAAGTCGATTTAGCAATGTCCGTCTATTTGAACGCAAACTAGTCTCTCAGTTTTACAAAAGAATGCTGAAATCCGTTGTTTGCTTTCGCCATTTTATAATATACTAGCAAACCCGGTAGAAGTTGTTTTGACGTTTTGATACATAGAACACATCTATATATAAAATGTCTTTAACTTGAAGCAAATAAACTCCTAACTATACCGAACTGCAGCTTTATATAACCTGGGGGCTTTTCCAAAAGCTATATACAGACTGTGTCGTGCCAAGCGAACTCCTGAACCTATGGTGAAAGTTCAAGAGCAAAACAAAACACAAAATATGTGGGCGTGGCACCGCCCACTTTTGAAAAATTATGTAGATATTGACTAAGTGACACATATATCCAAATTTCATTAATTTAGACCAAAAAGTTTCGAATTTATGACGAATTAAAACCTTATATAGCCTGGGGGCGTGGCTCCTCCCACTTTTCTAAAACTATATACTGTCTATGCTGTACCCAGTGAACCCAAGTATATATTGTGAAAATTTCATAAAGAGCGGTTGAGTTCTTTGGCGCCTATGAAAGACGCCCTTTTTTATACCTAGTAGTGCTACGCACACAAGGTATATTAACTTCAGTCGCCGTCTGTGAACACGATAACTTGAGTAAATTTTGAGATATCTTAATGAAATTTGGTATGCGGGTTCCTTGGCACTCATCTCCGAGCGCTATTTAAAATGGGCGAAATCGGATGATAGCCACGCCCACTTTTTATATATAGAATATTTTCCGAAACGCAAAAAAAGTGATTACTCAGTACATAATACACCTATAAGGATAAAATTTGGTGACTACATTGAGATTGAGGCATAAAATAAATTTTTGAAGAAATTTTTGAAAATGGGAGCGACACCGCCCACTTTTGATTAAGTTAAATTTAAAAATAGTATTAATCAAAAATCAAATCCGTTCAAGATATCGAAACGAAATTCAGCACGCAGGTTTCCAGATATGCAAGGATTGTTTCGGGAAAAAATGGGCGGGATCGGTTAAGGTCTACGCCCACTTTTATATGAAAGATTTTGAAGGGGATTGTAGATATATTAAATAGGAAATAACTTTGCTCAAAATAGCTTTACATCATTTATATTTAAATTTTAAAGTCTCCGTAAACAAAGAAATCCGAAAACCTAAAATTTTCGAAAATGGGCGTGGCCCCGCCCCTTTTATAGTGGACTATTCCACAAAACTTTTTATGCCATAACTCCGCCAAAAATTGATTTGTCGAAACGGAATTTGGTGACAATGTTCTATATATAAAGGTAACTGTTTGCTGTAAAAATGGGCGCAATCGGTTAATGTCCACGCCCAGTTTTTTGACATAGTTCTGAAAAAATTTTTTGTCAAATTTAAAAAGCGATATCTCTGCAACTAAGCAAGTTATATCAATCAGATTTTGCACACATAATAAGCTTTTTAAGAAAAACTCGGCCGCAAAAATTTTTTGTCAACTTTGAAGAAGTAGGTGTGGCGCCGCCCACTTTTCAATATAAAGTTTCTGCTATGTTTAAAGGCAATCGCTTATAATTCAATCTTGATATTTCAATGAAAATTGGTCAGCTGCTTCTCAGTAGTATGTATTATACTCCTGCCAAAAATTAGCGAAATCGGGAAACACAAGCAAAATATTCCGGAACGTAGTTAATAGCCTACTGCAATAGCGAAGTTATATATCTTTTTTGATAAATAAATCTTTCATAAACATTAAATGTATGTAGATATGAGAACAAGAAGAGAAAAGTTCACTAAAATGATCAGCACGATGAGCGGAGTCGACAATTCCTGTTCAACTGCTATAAACCGCAGCATCCGAGCAGGAGCCAGCTCAACGAAAATCCGCCTCCCAGGTGAATAAGGAGTCACCTCCGTAAACACTATGACGAGATCCGGCACCACATTTCCTTGCCGTTTGATCCAATGGTGCACCGGCGGGCCCTCAACCTCATCCTCACGGAGTCGGTAAACTCCTTTGTCAGGTCTCGTTCAGGGAGTGCAGTCCTACAGGCACAAGCTTGCCGACGAGGAACGCGAACTGCCTAGGGAGACAAGAGTCACGCTGGCTCAACTTCGTTCTGGATATTGTAGCAGACTAAACTCTTACCTATCCAGACTGAACCCTGACATGCCAAATGTCTGCCTGGCATGCGGCGTGTCTCCCCACGATACTCACCATCTGTTCATCTGCTCAACTGAGCCTACTCTTCTAACACCAATCTCACTCTGGTCCACCCCTATCGAAGCCGCGAGGTTTCTTGGACTTCCGTTAGAAGAGCATGATGACAGTGTTGGATGAGGGGTGAGACTTTAGGCAGGTTAAGTAGTCCCTACAACAACAACAACAAGAAGACAATGATAGTTACAACTACAACGATCAGCATGACGAAAATGGTAGCAGCGAAAAAGGTAGCAGCAATGGTTGGCACAACGTCGACGCGAAGAAATTTATGGCATGATAATTAATGACAATGGCGCGTCAAACGTAATTGGTACGTTCGGACAGCAAATAACCAGATCAAACCAAAATACGCCTAGTCAACACGCAAACGAAAGTGAAGCAGAGCTTAAATTGAAATTACTACAAACCGAAATTGCAATGCTTAAGTTACAGAAAGCGTTGGTCGAAAAAGAAAACGCGATGAAAACCACAACGAGCCGAGTAGCAAATAGTTATACAGATTTCGACACCATAAAAACATTACTTCAACATACGACGGAGGAGATGGTTTTAATGTTTGGTGCAACCAAATTCGCCACTACGGAGAAATTTTCAAAATGAACGATGCAATACGGCTGACGCATGGTACAATGCCAAACCAGAATTCCCCAAAAGCGTCGATGACCTAACTATTCCAAGACATGAAATCTGTGTTCGCGTCAAGAGAAACTAAACTCGACCGTCGCAGAAAATTTTAAAAACGCGTATGCCTGCACGACGAAAGTTTTACTATTTCAATGAAAAATGTTTGCTCGCCGGCGACCTACATCTTAGAGGATGAGTTAGCAGACTATTTAGTGGAAGGCATACCAGACAAACAGTTACGCACCCAAGCGAAAATACAAAACTTCAGCTCAGCCATAGAGGTCATAAAAGCGTTCTGATCAATAAACCTACCGGAATATTCGAAAACAAGACCACGAACAGGGCAAGGCATACAGTGCTATAACTGTAACTGCGCTGGACACTGGCTGGAGGATGGCTCTTGTTTCGCATGTGGACAAAAGGGGCATTTCGCCGCTGATTGCAAATCATATAAGAAACCTAAAAAGACATTCGTAAGTTATTTTAAAATATATGTACTAGCATATGTTAATATTGAAATACTTGTAGAATTTTTAGTGTATTCAGGAAGTCCCGTTGTCAGAGAAGGGGTCTGATGAGAAGTTGGTGACTTCACCCAGCTCAAACCATCGCTGTGCAAATCGTTGTAATTTTTTTTTTGGTGCTGAAAAAATCCCAAAATTATCCCTAAAACTTTCCCGAAATTACCCTGAAAACCACCAATTAGTCCCTAAGTAGCCTTATTTTGTGCAGCAATGATCCGGAAATTGATTCAAATAAACTCAGTGCATCTCAATTTATACAGAAATAACACCAAAAATCTTAACAAATACGCATTATGTCTATATGCACATACGGTATAATTTTGCTTTATCTCGATGTGTTATTTTTCATTTTCAAAAGCTTGAATAAAAATTTAAACTTTTGAATAACAAATAAAATTTTATCTTTTATTTTAAAAGTTTTTTATTCAAAGTGACCCAACCCTGGTATATACCATGGTATAAAAATCCATTGTCAGAAATTAGTTGTCAATCTAATTTTCTTTTTGATCAAAAAAGAGATTTTTGACGTTCTCTTGGTGTAAAAATTTAGCATAGCGTTGCCAAATCGGATATACGGTAAAGGGAAATTTTTAACCATATATTGGGGATTTTGCCAAATTGTTCTTACATACAAACTATAATACAAACTTTTATTTAACGATACAAATAATTTACAATTTTTATTTGAATCTCTAAAATAGGGGCGTGGAAGATCAGGGCTAATAGAACTGTATTTCTGTATTTTGAAATTTGTTTTTATTCATTTAAAAATATTTATGGGTGTAAGCCTTAGAATATTTACTGGATATGTTGCGGCCCCTTATTGGCTCTCTTGCTGTAACAATAGTCCGCGCGGCTGGGAAGTTTTAAACAAGGTTATAAACAAAGCCCCTTGCAACATCTTACCCCGCCCCAGGATTTCCCACCGCGCATCCTCTTAAGCTAAGGACTTAAACTATCCTAGTGAGTGCCGGCTGGCGCTGTCCCAGTCGTATGCCTCCGCAATGCCGTTTGAAGTTTGGCGGCTCCATCGTATCGCACCTAGAGCTAAGAGATAGGAGGAAGAAACTTTAGAAAATAAGAACGCTGTATATTTCTTGCCAGGAAATTATATATATTATTTATTTTCTCTGTAACGAGAAAAGCTGGAAGTCTGTGGTAGCTGGCGCGGCTGAAGTGCCAGTCTACCGTCGAAGTGCGCGTTGATGCGTAGCTGGCGCGGCTGGGAGGCAAGTCTACGCTCGTCCGTAGGTGTGCGGCGATTGTCGCTGGCGCGGCAGAGTGGCCAGTCGACGTTTGCTGCTATTTCAGTGGGCGCGCGATGTAGCGTTCGCAGTTGCGCCGCTCGTGGGATAGCAGGGGTCGGAACGGCAGTGGGTCCGATACTCCCTGCGCCGGTCGGAACGGCCGTGGTTCCGATCTCGGCTCGGCGATTTCGTTGTACTCTGACGTCCAAGCGGTCTCCGACGCAGAGAAAAGAAACAAAAAAAAAATCCCCTTGAATATTTGTATGGACGCCCGTATGCGTGGGTGGCGACCGACCTCGTTCGGAGTTTATAAACGCCATATAATGTGGCATTATTCTAATCTACGGTGAAATTTTATAATTACAATGCATATGATTCGTACATGGGAACTGGTTATTTTTTCCCACACGGCACGGTAGCGACAAGTTGATTACGTTGATCGCCTTGTATTCCGATTCGCCACTGGCCCTCATGCAGAGATTTATTCTTACTTGCATGGTCGCCGTCATAAGTGGCGTCAGTGCCGTGCACACAGCGGCATTTTCGCTTTTTTCGGTACTTGGTTTCGGTACCGAACTGGGTAGAGAGTGAGAATGTGGTGACTGTTAGGGTTTATTTTTTGTTGTTTTGTGGGCAAAACAGTCCTGCCCCCTCCGAGAACAACAAAACAAACAAAACCCCGAGAAAAATGGATAACAAAAACAACCAAAAAAAAATTTTCCGTAGTTCGAAAAACCCAATTTTCCAAATTTTTGTGTGAAAATTCATTATTTATAGGTTATTTCCTATTTTACTAGAAGCGGGATCTTCGCCGATGAGGTACGAACGTAGATTTCGTTACCCTATTGATCCCGCAGTGAATGGTACCGATTTTGGCAGATCGGGATTTCGGTACCCGGTCACTAAAATACAGCATCACTAGCATGATGGTAAAATTATGCATATATACATATTTACATATGCTAGCAAATTTTTTTTGCGAGTAAATGAGAGCTCGCATGGCGTGATGGTTGAAGATTTGCACACATACATATATGTGCGTACTCACGCCTTGCAAAGTCGTGAAAAAGAAACAAAGAAATTCATTGTTCCAATTTTCTCTGCCCTAGCGTAGCAGAAAGAATTGGAACAATTCATTATTTTCTTGTTTCCGGCACGCGTGGGCAGCAGCAGTAGCAGAGGTAAGTAAAAATTGCATTTTATTGAAAAATTGCATTTAACCTAATTTTCTTTTCTTTTCAGATGGACATGAAGGTAAATGGAGCGGTAACACCACATTGGAGGATCGCCTGGCCGGCGCATGGAAACATGTTGGGGAAGGTAAGTATTTGTTAGCGCTGCCCGAAATTTGGTATCGATTCGGTAGCAGCGCAAATTACTTAGGAACAAAAAAATGTGTGAGCATATATGTCCATATAGTTAGTATGCAAATATTACTTGTTTTATTTCTTTTACTTTTTGCAGGTGATCAATAGTAACAGCCCTTGAATTGTGCCCTGTTTTGCGAATCCTCATCTTTGCTTTTATCACTTGCAGAAGAAAGCAAGTTTGCGAAAATAGATAAAAATTTATCGCAAACTGAAAATGTAAAAAGTTACGGCTATTTCCCAGCGGACAAAAATGGAGTAAGTAAATTAAAAATTGCTGGGCGAACCACAGATGTAATTTCTCCATTGTCTGCTTGCATACATAATTCATTGTAAAAAAATGAAAAAATTTCAATCATTGAACGTTCCATTCGGTCACCTATGACTCGTGGAGAATGCCATTTACCCGACCTACCAGTTGACGACCCAGAAGTAATAAAATATTATCATCCAGTTGAAAAAATTGAATGCGGCAATCCTCTTGAAGACTGGGTCACATGTGAGAAATCGATTTGTTTCGTTAAGCCCGAAATAAGCGCCACTCAGGGTGAGGTAATATGCTCATACACCGATATAATACGTATCTCGGACTACAGGAGTAAATACGGCAATGAATTTGCTAAAGTTTCTAGGAACTCCAAATTTGTATACCGAACCTAACTCAAGTGTTCATTCTGTAAATCGTCTAAAGAACTATATAGACGCTGGATTTGCACTACAACCAGTCCCTCATAGACACAAATTTAGAAACTGGTATGTTCCTCTTAGTGAATATCCTTTCGATCTATGGCAAGCTGGTAAAAGTTTTTTTTTTTTTTAAAGGCCGCAAATAGAGTTAGGAAAGCATTTGTCCTTCCATTTATGTATCCCTTTTCGACCCGAAGCAAATCTAGCCAATAAATTTGTTTGAATTTTGGACGCTAGTAATTTAACCTTTGTAGAAAATAGCCAAAAAGTTTGTTTACCAACATCACTGACGATGGGGCTAAGGGTGCAGTGAAACATTTCCACATGCATTGATATGCATTTTCTTACTGCCCAGGAATGTATTACGGCTGGCGAACTACAAAATCGTCACGCAGATCCATGTAAATACGATTCTGGTGGTTATTTTGGCTCGCAATTTGTTACAGTATGTGTACACAGTCGCGCTTCAAAAAAATAACCCTTAGTCGGTCCAACAACGGCTACTCGGTCCCCAGTATTCCTGTGCAGAACACCCTTTGCATAAATTATGTAGAGTCGATTTATTATTCTTCGACAATCAAATTTGAAACCGTCCTATTCAGGACGACCTTTCGGTACACCCTAGTCTGTGATTACAACAACCATATGAAATGACGATAAATTTCCAACTTTGATTTCGAATATCTCTTCACTGAGAAAAAAATTCGAAAGTCCGCTTCCGGATTATGGTTACCGGGGTCAAAACGCGTCTTTTGATACCTTTCCCGATAATTTCGGACGTGTTTTAGTAGTTGTCTCCTCAAGGTTACAATTACCAAAATTCACTTCACTTTCGCCATATCCTGGCTTACCGAACGATTTTCTCCGCTGAAGACGAATATTAACATTGTTGTTGCGATTATGGATATCTATCCCCTTGAAATATGTGTACTAATGTTGTCCTAATTTCAGGTACTTAGTAACAATTGCGATATAGGGGGTGGTTATGAACTCTACTAGACCATATGCGATTAGCGCTATAGGCGATGCGCACCGTAGGAAGAGGGTAAGTCTCTTATATTATTACATAGATATATATGCACCCAACAATCATTTCTGTAAGTATTTTTCAAAATAACTTTGCTGCAATAAGCGATATGTAGGCTTTTGTAGTTTTAATTTCTTTGAAAATCTCAAATAAACCTTGATAAACTTCAAGAAACTTTTAAGAAAAACTTTTACTACTTATTTCAATTTTAGAGTGAAATGCAAATGTTTATAAAAATTAAGAACTATTTATCAGTTTTTTCCTCTTTTCGACTTAAATTATTTCCAATTCTTTTCGAACAAGATTGTATATAAGAGAATGATGGTAAAAAATCATGGATGCATCTTAATCACTTCTGAAAACTAATAATAGTTGGTTGATTTTATTGCAATATCCAACTAATATACAAAATATGGTTTGAATAAAGTTGAACAAACTTTTAGAAAGCGTTCTTTAAAGTCTTTCTTGTAGGTTTAAATTAATAAGCCTTTTAATAACGTGTCGTTTTAATTAAACAACGTTTATTTTCAAACGTTTTATAAACAAAAAATCTGAATTTTGTTAGGTTAATACTTATTTCCGACAGCCCTTTTAAAGATTTATTTTACGTTTACTTTGCTTGTTGGGTGTGAAAAAAAAAAATATATTTTTTCATATGTATACATTTGAAAAAATGAAGAATATGTATGTGTATGTATACGAGGGTGGGACCATCTGCTACCAACTTGTCGTGGCAGATGGATTGCTTTTCAGTGGCAGATTGGTCCGCCTTTCTGCGTTAGGTTTTCTTTGGCCTCGATATCGAGTGCAATCGCGTTTTCTGTGGCAGAATGGATCGCCCTTCTGCGGTAGGCTTTCTGGTGTCCTCGTTAAGGGTAGCGAGTGAAGGGTGGAATTTTGGGAAAGGGGCGGTTAAACGGCAGGGAGGTGATGGAAGGGGATGGTTAAGATGAGGCCCCGGGCCTCTCGCCAGCCATTCCCTCCATAGGGAGCAGAATCAGCTTGACCAACGGTCTTCTGATCTGCCCCTTCTCGGTCATGAGGTCCACTACACGCACTCGGTTATCTTCGCCGGGGTGTACGTGGGTAACTCGGCCGAGCCTCCATTCATTGGGAGACAAGTTGTCTTCTTTGATGACAACGAGATCCCCCACCTTAATATTTTGTTTCGGATGCTTCCACTTCACTCGTTTTCGAAGTTCGGATAAGTATTCCACTTTCCATCGCCTGCAGAAGGTTTGATGAAGAGCCTTGAGCTTCTGCCACCTATTAATAATGGAGGCAGGGCTCTCATTCACCTCGGGTTCTGGCGGAGCCAGGAGATGACTTCCAGTCAGGAAGTGCCCCGGGGTCAAGGGTTCCAGGTCCGCGGGCTCATTTGAGGCTGGACTAAGTGGCCGTGAGTTGAGGCATGCCTCAATCCGGCACAATAGCGTATGGAATTCCTCATGCGTGAATTTATGAGGCGAGGCTAACTTCTTGAAGTGGCTTTTGAAGCTCTTCACTCCCGCCTCCCAGAGTCCCCCCATATGTGGAGCCCCGGCCGGAATGAAATGCCATGTCATGGCTTGATGGCTATATTTGGAAATAGTCGTGTCTCGGGCTTCCGAGATAAATGCTTTAAATTCAGATCTCAAAGATCGTGAAGCGCCGACAAAGTTAGTACCATTGTCGGAGTAAATGTTTCTCGGACATCCTCGTCTAGCGATAAAACGTGAAAACGCTGCTAGAAAGGATGGGGTGCTAAGATCACTGGTCGCTTCCAGATGGATCGCTTTAGTCGTGAAACAAACAAAGAGGCAAACGTAGCCCTTTGATAATCGACATCCTCTACCGCGGTAACTTTTAATGTCGAAAGGCCCGGCAAAGTCTACCCCGGTATTGGTAAACGCGCGGGTGAAAGTAGTGCGTTCGCAAGGAAGGGTACCCATAAGTTGGGTTTGCGCTCTTTTTTTATAAATGGTGCAGACCTTACAGTTATGGATGGTGGCCCTAATCATGTTCTTAACATTCGGAATCCAATATTGGGTGCGGATGAGACGGAGCATCAGTTGGTTTTCCCCATGGAGGGAGATTTGATGTATCATTTGTACAGTCAGACGCGTCAACCTACAATTGTATGGCAGTATGATTGGGTGGCGCTCGTTATAAGCGAGGTCTTGAGACGCTCCAAGACGACCACCCGCCCTAATAATATCATCTTTGTCGATGAATGGGTTGAGTGGCAATATCTCGCTTTTCCTATCGATTACCTGTCCCTTCTTCAAGTTTACATATTCCTCATTATAATGTTGCTTCTGATAGAGTTTAATCAAGAGTTGCGTCGTGGTCTTGATCTCACCGGATGAGATTAGGCACGATTTTTCCTGAAAGGAAGCTTTTGTCTTGGGATGAGTTCTTCGAAAGAATCTCATAATATATGATAGTACCCTCAAAGCCCTCGGTAAATTCGAAAACCGGTCAAGAATCTCGATCTCTTTTTGCGTTGATATTGCGTAGGCCTGCGCTCTCTTTTCCTCCACGGATGTATTATACTCCTTTTCTTGTACTGGCCATTGGGAATTGTCTTCTTGTAGCCAAGAAGGTCCCTGCCACCACAAAGAATTGTTGACCAAATCCGATGCCGGTAGTCCTCTGCTTCCTAAGTCTGCTGGATTCGTTTCCGAGTTGACATGAAGCCAGTCCTTGCTGCCGACTAGGTCGATGATTTTTGTAATCCTGTGTGCGACGAATGTTGACCAGGAACAGGGTGGTTTCCTTATCCATGCCAAAACGATGGTGGAATCCGTCCATAGATACTGTTTCACTGGTCCAAGTTTGATGTTTCGGAATATTGATTCCATCATTTCCGCTAACAGTACTGCTCCGCAAAGTTCCAAACGCGGAAGTGAGATGGTCTTCACTGGTGCTACTCTGGTTTTGGCAAGAAGTAGATTCACGAAGATATCATCATTCCTTTTGACTCGCATGTAGACAGCTGCAGCGTATGCCTTTTCCGAAGCATCGCAGAATCCATGTATTTCGACATCATCTTCTGGTGAAAAGTTTACCCATCGTGGTATCTTTATGTTGTCGATTTCGTGGTATTGATGTCTGAAGTTTTGCCATCGTTCCAATGTATTGGACGAAACTGGTTCATCCCAATCGGTGCCCTCTAACCAGATGTTCTGCATCAAAATTTTTGCCACAATGACCATTGGTGCAAGCCATCCTAAAGGGTCGAAGAGTCTGGCGATGGCGGATAGAATCGCTCGCTTTGTCAACTTTTCACTTTCTTCTAGTGACCCTGCTTTAAAGTAAAACAGGTCTGAATGGGCATTCCATCTTATGCCCAATGCCTTAACGGTGCTGGTATCTTCGAAAGCCAGAAAGTCCTCGGTCAGCCGATCCGATATTGGGATGTCGTTGAGAATTTCCTCAGTATTCGAAGTCCATTTTCGTAGTGGGAAGCCCGCGGAGAGTAAGACTTGTCGAATCTCATTCCTCGCGTTAATGGCCGATGCGAGTGTGTGTCCCCCCGCTAGTACGTCATCTACGTACATGCCTTCCCTTAATATGCTAGATGCTGTAGGGTGAGAACTCTCTACTTCATCTGCTAGTTGTAAAAGGGTTCTAATTGCCAGATAAGGCGCACAATTAACCCCGAAAGTGACCGTTTTCAGCTCGTAAAGGCTTATGGGTTCTTGAGGCGATGTTCGGTAAATAATCCGTTGGAATTTGACGTGATCATCGCTCATCCAAATTTGCCTATACATCTTTTCGATGTCACTATTGAAAACGAAGCGATATAGTCTCCATCGCAGTATAAGTACTGGAAGATCTGATTGTAGTACTGGGCCTGGCAAGAGAATGTCGTTCAAACTTGTGCCATTTGCCGTTGGGCTCGACGCATTGAATACGACGCGTACCTTAGTGGTGGTACTCTCCGCCTTTACTACGGCGTGATGGGGCAAAAAGTAATTGTCCGCCGAGTCGGCTGGTACAATGGCAGTAACTTTTCGCATATGCCCTAATGTCTCGTATTCAGACAGGACCCTTATATATTCGATGCCTAATTCTGGGTTCTTTGCTAAACGCGTTTCGTTTCTAAAAAATTGTGAACACGCCCGCCTAAGAGACCCTCCTATGTTTATCTGATCTGGGTAGTCCTGTCTGAATGGAAGAGAGACGACATATCTCCCATCCTCTCTACGACTTGTAGTTTCCCTATATAAATCTTCGCAGTACTTGTCATCTGCGTTTGGGCTTTTGTTTCTTGGAAGATTTTCCAACTCCCAGAATGCGGTCAGCTGTTTGTCCAAAGCAACTTCGCTGTAAAAGGACACTATATTTCTGGTTGGATTCGGTGCTCCTATGCGCCCGGTTAATATCCAACCGAACACCGTTTCTTGGGCGAGAAGTGTACTAAGTACATTCCTTTTCAGCCCACTCAATATAATTTGCGGATATACGTCTCCGCCAAGTATAATATCAACTTCCTCGTTGATGTAGAATCGCTTATCTGCCAAGACTAAGTTTGGGAAAGCCTGCATAGTCGTAGCATCGATATGGCAGGATGGCAGATTCCCAGTTAGTTTGGCTAGAATTAGAACTGATGTTGTTAAGCTGAAGCAAGGGTCCACTGGTGAACGGAGTTCAATATTGGATGCCTCCTTGACTTGAGCTGAGACGGCATTAGTGATGCCCGAAACTTGAGCATGCATCCTTTTTGCCGGTAAATTGATTCTGCGTTTGAGTCGTTCTGTCATAAACGAGCACTCCGAACCAGAATCAATCAGTGCTCTTGCTGGGAAGTCTGTACCATTATGATGAATGTTTACTCGAGCTGTCCCTAGCAGCACACCTGCGCTTGAATGCACATGGCAGGATTTAACATTTCGGTTTATGGCCGAAACAGATTTTTCCGCTTCCCGTCTTTCTTGTGCCTGTTTTGAAGTTGAGGCAGCATTATCAGCATGATACTGATTAGGGCTGGTGGTTGCCTGCGTCTGAAGAGACTCCGCATCTCTCTCTCTCTATGGCGTGATATACAACAGGTATATCATCATAAACCTCCTAAGAGATTTTTGCGCCAAGCTTCTCTTCCAATTTGTGGTGTGCCGATTTGAATTTTCCCTGAAAATTGGTGGGACCTACAGTTTTTTGCCGACTCCGAACGGCATCTACAAAGGAGACGAATTTTTTGCTGAGAAGCCTGTCATGGCAGAAATACACTCGGAGAGTTTGCCAAACCACTGCCGAGGGGCGACCCCGTTTTGAAAAACTTTTTTTTTTTTTTTCAAATCACTTTTGATGTTACCTGTACCAGGGCTCGAACCATGGACCTTCGGTGTGGTAGGCCGGCAACACTACCTTCACACCACGGCGGCCGCCAGACTCCGCATGCAGGAGCGTATTATGTCGAGAGTGGCACTTGTTGCAGTCATAAGAACTGGTGCACTTCGACACAGTATGTCCTGGGGATAGGCAGTTCAAACAGCCCTTGGTGGATTTGACAAAGTTAATTCTCTCCACCGGAGTTAATTTGAGAAAACGGGGACAGTTTCGCAATCTGTGGGTATTCGATTTGCACTTTGTGCACAGTAGTTTAGTCACGTTTGCTTGGTATGTACCAAGTCTTTTTGCAGGGGTTTCGTTGGCAATCCGCGTACTTTGCGGCTTTTGCACTTTCGAAGAACTCCCTATGAACCCAGACACTGTTTCGAGTGTCTGGAAGCGGTTGGACAAAAATTTGTCCATATCCTCCCACTTGGATATTTCCACTTTGTGGTCTATGCTTTGCTCCCATAGACCAAGCGTACTTTCCGGCAATTTCGTCGAACACAAATACGTTATAATTGCGTCCCAGTTCGACGTGTCAATTTTATGACTTCGCAGGGACGAAAGGCAATTATTTATTTCGCGCTGAAGTGTTTTAATCGCGCTACCACATTCACTCTCTACCTTTTTCAAGTTGAATAAAATTTGGAGTTGCGAGTTTACTAGGATACGTTTGTTTTCGTATCTCTCGCATAAATTTCTCCAGGCCGTATCAAATCCCTCATTCGTGAGTGGACATTTTTTCACGATATCTTTTGCCTCACCTTGTGTCTTATTGTTCAGATGGAACAATTTCTCCACTGGTGTTAGGCGTTTATTTAAGATGTATATAGCCGTGAACATGTCACGAAATGTTGGCCATGACAGATAATCGCCCTTGAAAACTTCAGTATCACATGGAGGCAGGCGGATACTATGTTCAAATTCGGGCTTTTCTTCAGATTTATTTTCTGCTTTGTTGTATGTCGCTTGGCGTGTAGCCATATCTGACATGCAGCGTAAATATACTGCATATGATCTCTTATACTTCTGTTTGACAGAAACTATACCAGTGGCCTCTAACTTATCTGAATTTAGTAAGTCGTCATAAGCCGTTCTGGTTTTCCTCCACATTGCCTTCAAGTCCTCTTGTTGAAGCCCAAGAGTGTACTTGCTGTGGACTGAATCCTCTAACTCATTGTAGTCTGATTCGAATTCAAAAATCGAATCAGCCAGCCTAATGAAACTTTCCATATTTTGGACTTAGAGGATCTGTAGAATCAAAACAAAACCGAAAAAAGAAAGCTGAAGGTACGATGAAATGCTCAACCGTACAAGAAAAATGCTGAATAGAAAAGGTAAAGGCAGTATTTTACCCAGGAAAAACAAACCAACCTCAATAAAATTGTAGTAAACTCAATTAATGTATAATTTAATTCAATTATTTTTATTTTATTGTTAATTTTTGAATTATATTGCAGACTTGGCCGATTTGTCTGACGAATAATAATAATAATAATAATATTTGTTTGCTACAAACGCAAAAATGTAAACAGCCTTAAGCCTTTTAATAACGTGTTGTTTTAATTAAACAACGTTTATTTTCAAACGTTTTATAAACAAAAAATCTGAATTTTGTTAGGTTAATACTTATTTCCGACAGCCCTTTTAAAGATTTATTTTACGTTTACTTTGCTTGTTGGGTGTGAAAAAAAAAATATATTTTTTCATATGTATACATTTGAAAAAATGAAGAATATGTATGTGTATGTATACGAGGGTGGGACCATCTGCTACCAACTTGTCGTGGCAGATGGATTGCTTTTCAGTGGCAGATTGGTCCGCCTTTCTGCGTTAGGTTTTCTTTGGCCTCGATATCGAGTGCAATCGCGTTTTCTGTGGCAGAATGGATCGCCCTTCTGCGGTAGGCTTTCTGGTGTCCTCGTTAAGGGTAGCGAGTGAAGGGTGGAATTTTGGGAAAGGGGCGGTTAAACGGCAGGGAGGTGATGGAAGGGGATGGTTAAGATGAGGCCCCGGGCCTCTCGCCAGCCATTCCCTCCATAGGGAGCAGAATCAGCTTGACCAACGGTCTTCTGATCTGCCCCTTCTCGGTCATGAGGTCCACTACACGCACTCGGTTACCTTCGCCGGGGTGTACGTGGGTAACTCGGCCGAGCCTCCATTCATTGGGAGACAAGTTGTCTTCTTTGATGACAACGAGATCCCCCACCTTAATATTTTGTTTCGGATGCTTCCACTTCACTCGTTTTCGAAGTTCGGATAAGTATTCCACTTTCCATCGCCTGCAGAAGGTTTGATGAAGAGCCTTGAGCTTCTGCCACCTATTAATAATGGAGGCAGGGCTCTCATTCACCTCGGGTTCTGGCGGAGCCAGGAGATGACTTCCAGTCAGGAAGTGCCCCGGGGTCAAGGGTTCCAGGTCCGCGGGCTCATTTGAGGCTGGACTAAGTGGCCGTGAGTTGAGGCATGCCTCAATCCGGCACAATAGCGTATGGAATTCCTCATGCGTGAATTTATGAGGCGAGGCTAACTTCTTGAAGTGGCTTTTGAAGCTCTTCACTCCCGCCTCCCAGAGTCCCCCCATATGTGGAGCCCCGGCCGGAATGAAATGCCATGTCATGGCTTGATGGCTATATTTGGAAATAGTCGTGTCTCGGGCTTCCGAGATAAATGCTTTAAATTCAGATCTCAAAGATCGTGAAGCGCCGACAAAGTTAGTACCATTGTCGGAGTAAATGTTTCTCGGACATCCTCGTCTAGCGATAAAACGTGAAAACGCTGCTAGAAAGGATGGGGTGCTAAGATCACTGGTCGCTTCCAGATGGATCGCTTTAGTCGTGAAACAAACAAAGAGGCAAACGTAGCCCTTTGATAATCGACATCCTCTACCGCGGTAACTTTTAATGTCGAAAGGCCCGGCAAAGTCTACCCCGGTATTGGTAAACGCGCGGGTGAAAGTAGTGCGTTCGCAAGGAAGGGTACCCATAAGTTGGGTTTGCGCTCTTTTTTTATAAATGGTGCAGACCTTACAGTTATGGATGGTGGCCCTAATCATGTTCTTAACATTCGGAATCCAATATTGGGTGCGGATGAGACGGAGCATCAGTTGGTTTTCCCCATGGAGGGAGATTTGATGTATCATTTGTACAGTCAGACGCGTCAACCTACAATTGTATGGCAGTATGATTGGGTGGCGCTCGTTATAAGCGAGGTCTTGAGACGCTCCAAGACGACCACCCGCCCTAATAATATCATCTTTGTCGATGAATGGGTTGAGTGGCAATATCTCGCTTTTCCTATCGATTACCTGTCCCTTCTTCAAGTTTACATATTCCTCATTATAATGTTGCTTCTGATAGAGTTTAATCAAGAGTTGCGTCGTGGTCTTGATCTCACCGGATGAGATTAGGCACGATTTTTCCTGAAAGGAAGCTTTTGTCTTGGGATGAGTTCTTCGAAAGAATCTCATAATATATGATAGTACCCTCAAAGCCCTCGGTAAATTCGAAAACCGGTCAAGAATCTCGATCTCTTTTTGCGTTGATATTGCGTAGGCCTGCGCTCTCTTTTCCTCCACGGATGTATTATACTCCTTTTCTTGTACTGGCCATTGGGAATTGTCTTCTTGTAGCCAAGAAGGTCCCTGCCACCACAAAGAATTGTTGACCAAATCCGATGCCGGTAGTCCTCTGCTTCCTAAGTCTGCTGGATTCGTTTCCGAGTTGACATGAAGCCAGTCCTTGCTGCCGACTAGGTCGATGATTTTTGTAATCCTGTGTGCGACGAATGTTGACCAGGAACAGGGTGGTTTCCTTATCCATGCCAAAACGATGGTGGAATCCGTCCATAGATACTGTTTCACTGGTCCAAGTTTGATGTTTCGGAATATTGATTCCATCATTTCCGCTAACAGTACTGCTCCGCAAAGTTCCAAACGCGGAAGTGAGATGGTCTTCACTGGTGCTACTCTGGTTTTGGCAAGAAGTAGATTCACGAAGATATCATCATTCCTTTTGACTCGCATGTAGACAGCTGCAGCGTATGCCTTTTCCGAAGCATCGCAGAATCCATGTATTTCGACATCATCTTCTGGTGAAAAGTTTACCCATCGTGGTATCTTTATGTTGTCGATTTCGTGGTATTGATGTCTGAAGTTTTGCCATCGTTCCAATGTATTGGACGAAACTGGTTCATCCCAATCGGTGCCCTCTAACCAGATGTTCTGCATCAAAATTTTTGCCACAATGACCATTGGTGCAAGCCATCCTAAAGGGTCGAAGAGTCTGGCGATGGCGGATAGAATCGCTCGCTTTGTCAACTTTTCACTTTCTTCTAGTGACCCTGCTTTAAAGTAAAACAGGTCTGAATGGGCATTCCATCTTATGCCCAATGCCTTAACGGTGCTGGTATCTTCGAAAGCCAGAAAGTCCTCGGTCAGCCGATCCGATATTGGGATGTCGTTGAGAATTTCCTCAGTATTCGAAGTCCATTTTCGTAGTGGGAAGCCCGCGGAGAGTAAGACTTGTCGAATCTCATTCCTCGCGTTAATGGCCGATGCGAGTGTGTGTCCCCCCGCTAGTACGTCATCTACGTACATGCCTTCCCTTAATATGCTAGATGCTGTAGGGTGAGAACTCTCTACTTCATCTGCTAGTTGTAAAAGGGTTCTAATTGCCAGATAAGGCGCACAATTAACCCCGAAAGTGACCGTTTTCAGCTCGTAAAGGCTTATGGGTTCTTGAGGCGATGTTCGGTAAATAATCCGTTGGAATTTGACGTGATCATCGCTCATCCAAATTTGCCTATACATCTTTTCGATGTCACTATTGAAAACGAAGCGATATAGTCTCCATCGCAGTATAAGTACTGGAAGATCTGATTGTAGTACTGGGCCTGGCAGGAGAATGTCGTTCAAACTTGTGCCATTTGCCGTTGGGCTCGACGCATTGAATACGACGCGTACCTTAGTGGTGGTACTCTCCGCCTTTACTACGGCGTGATGGGGCAAAAAGTAATTGTCCGCCGAGTCGGCTGGTACAATGGCAGTAACTTTTCGCATATGCCCTAATGTCTCGTATTCAGACAGGACCCTTATATATTCGATGCCTAATTCTGGGTTCTTTGCTAAACGCGTTTCGTTTCTAAAAAATTGTGAACACGCCCGCCTAAGAGACCCTCCTATGTTTATCTGATCTGGGTAGTCCTGTCTGAATGGAAGAGAGACGACATATCTCCCATCCTCTCTACGACTTGTAGTTTCCCTATATAAATCTTCGCAGTATTTGTCATCTGCGTTTGGGCTTTTGTTTCTTGGAAGATTTTCCAACTCCCAGAATGCGGTCAGCTGTTTGTCCAAAGCAACTTCGCTGTAAAAGGACACTATATTTCTGGTTGGATTCGGTGCTTCTATGCGCCCGGTTAATATCCAACCGAACACCGTTTCTTGGGCGAGAAGTGTACTAAGTACATTCCTTTTCAGCCCACTCAATATAATTTGCGGATATACGTCTCCGCCAAGTATAATATCAACTTCCTCGTTGATGTAGAATCGCTTATCTGCCAAGACTAAGTTTGGGAAAGCCTGCATAGTCGTAGCATCGATATGGCAGGATGGCAGATTCCCAGTTAGTTTGGCTAGAATTAGAACTGATGTTGTTAAGCTGAAGCAAGGGTCCACTGGTGAACGGAGTTCAATATTGGATGCCTCCTTGACTTGAGCTGAGACGGCATTAGTGATGCCCGAAACTTGAGCATGCATCCTTTTTGCCGGTAAATTGATTCTGCGTTTGAGTCGTTCTGTCATAAACGAGCACTCCGAACCAGAATCAATCAGTGCTCTTGCTGGGAAGTCTGTACCATTATGATGAATGTTTACTCGAGCTGTCCCTAGCAGCACACCTGCGCTTGAATGCACATGGCAGGATTTAACATTTCGGTTTATGGCCGAAACAGATTTTTCCGCTTCCCGTCTTTCTTGTGCCTGTTTTGAAGTTGAGGCAGCATTATCAGCATGATACTGATTAGGGCTGGTGGTTGCCTGCGTCTGAAGAGACTCCGCATCTCTCTCTCTCTATGGCGTGATATACAACAGGTATATCATCATAAACCTCCTAAGAGATTTTTGCGCCAAGCTTCTCTTCCAATTTGTGGTGTGCCGATTTGAATTTTCCCTGAAAATTGGTGGGACCTACAGTTTTTTGCCGACTCCGAACGGCATCTACAAAGGAGACGAATTTTTTGCTGAGAAGCCTGTCATGGCAGAAATACACTCGGAGAGTTTGCCAAACCACTGCCGAGGGGCGACCCCGTTTTGAAAAACTTTTTTTTTTTTTTTCAAATCACTTTTGATGTTACCTGTACCAGGGCTCGAACCATGGACCTTCGGTGTGGTAGGCCGGCAACACTACCTTCACACCACGGCGGCCGCCAGACTCCGCATGCAGGAGCGTATTATGTCGAGAGTGGCACTTGTTGCAGTCATAAGAACTGGTGCACTTCGACACAGTATGTCCTGGGGATAGGCAGTTCAAACAGCCCTTGGTGGATTTGACAAAGTTAATTCTCTCCACCGGAGTTAATTTGAGAAAACGGGGACAGTTTCGCAATCTGTGGGTATTCGATTTGCACTTTGTGCACAGTAGTTTAGTCACGTTTGCTTGGTATGTACCAAGTCTTTTTGCAGGGGTTTCGTTGGCAATCCGCGTACTTTGCGGCTTTTGCACTTTCGAAGAACTCCCTATGAACCCAGACACTGTTTCGAGTGTCTGGAAGCGGTTGGACAAAAATTTGTCCATATCCTCCCACTTGGATATTTCCACTTTGTGGTCTATGCTTTGCTCCCATAGACCAAGCGTACTTTCCGGCAATTTCGTCGAACACAAATACGTTATAATTGCGTCCCAGTTCGACGTGTCAATTTTATGACTTCGCAGGGACGAAAGGCAATTATTTATTTCGCGCTGAAGTGTTTTAATCGCGCTACCACATTCACTCTCTACCTTTTTCAAGTTGAATAAAATTTGGAGTTGCGAGTTTACTAGGATACGTTTGTTTTCGTATCTCTCGCATAAATTTCTCCAGGCCGTATCAAATCCCTCATTCGTGAGTGGACATTTTTTCACGATATCTTTTGCCTCACCTTGTGTCTTATTGTTCAGATGGAACAATTTCTCCACTGGTGTTAGGCGTTTATTTAAGATGTATATAGCCGTGAACATGTCACGAAATGTTGGCCATGACAGATAATCGCCCTTGAAAACTTCAGTATCACATGGAGGCAGGCGGATACTATGTTCAAATTCGGGCTTTTCTTCAGATTTATTTTCTGCTTTGTTGTATGTCGCTTGGCGTGTAGCCATATCTGACATGCAGCGTAAATATACTGCATATGATCTCTTATACTTCTGTTTGACAGAAACTATACCAGTGGCCTCTAACTTATCTGAATTTAGTAAGTCGTCATAAGCCGTTCTGGTTTTCCTCCACATTGCCTTCAAGTCCTCTTGTTGAAGCCCAAGAGTGTACTTGCTGTGGACTGAATCCTCTAACTCATTGTAGTCTGATTCGAATTCAAAAATCGAATCAGCCAGCCTAATGAAACTTTCCATATTTTGGACTTAGAGGATCTGTAGAATCAAAACAAAACCGAAAAAAGAAAGCTGAAGGTACGATGAAATGCTCAACCGTACAAGAAAAATGCTGAATAGAAAAGGTAAAGGCAGTATTTTACCCAGGAAAAACAAACCAACCTCAATAAAATTGTAGTAAACTCAATTAATGTATAATTTAATTCAATTATTTTTATTTTATTGTTAATTTTTGAATTATATTGCAGACTTGGCCGATTTGTCTGACGAATAATAATAATAATAATAATATTTGTTTGCTACAAACGCAAAAATGTAAACAGAATCTTTGTGACTTACTCGCCACCCACACGTATAAGGGGAATATGTATATATAAATGTGTGTATGTGTTGCCGCAATAAAGAAATACACAACAAACACAGATAAAGTGCGCGGTGTATCAAACGAGCGAAAGTGAATATTAAATGAAGAAATGTGAAAACAAAGAAAAGTGCTATACAAATAGTGAATTTTATCAGAAAATAATAACTAGCCTTCGATTAAAATTTTGCTCTGTAATTACGGAAAAAAACAAGTGGAAAAACTAAAAAAAACAAACTGAAGATCGAAAGGCTAAGTGAACTTATTTGTGAAAATGAGGTTATGTTACCTCTTGCCTTGCGCTGTGTCCAAAAAACCTTACCACTGGTGGGGGGATAATTCGGATAGACACAAGGATTTTTAAGCGTTTAATTTAATTTAAAATTTAAAAAAAACTAAAGCACTTAACTGAACCAAAAAAAATCACTATTATTAAATATTCACTAAACGCACTTACGTTTGATTACACTCGCGGGCGGCACTTTTATACAATTGTATGCAACACACAAAAAAAAACTAAGTGGCAAGAAATATACAACTTACGTGCTTTGATGTGGTGATCGGCCGAATTTGTTGTATAAAGTTGATGTTGTTTGTTGTGGTATGTGGCAGAGTGTATGGCAGAGTTGTTCGCTATTTGTAATTGCGCAGAGTGTGTGGCAGAGTTGTGTGTAATTTGTGATTGCGGCAGAGTGTGAACAATATTGAGTATTTTCTCCTTTATTGTGTGGCAGCTTCTGGTAATACAAATTAGATTCTTGATTAATACTCCAATTGTTGTTGTTGTGGACTGTATGCTGGTGTCTCTTGACGGGGAGATGGACCATGTAAATTCGAGCGTTGTGCTAACTGGGAGCGGCGGTGGCTCAAAAGCACGGCGGTCGAATTTGTGCTCGAAATAGAAAAGAAAAAAGAAACGAGAATTCTCGTTATAAAAATGTGGCCGTATATTTATCGAAAATATAATTATGAACAATTATTTTACCTTGGTGCGGGCGAAAAATCCTGGGCTGGCCGTGATGTGGTCGTGTCGACTGTCTCTGGAAAAGTAGACGGTTTTTCAATCGAGGACAACCGTTGAACCTGAAAATCATCCTCCGGTTTTAAGGGGAGGTGAACCCACACATGCACACCCCCATGCATGTATATGTGTGCTGACAAAACACGAATATGCATGCATGCCCACACAGGTGGGTGGGTTGGTGTGAGTGATTGGAAGGGCGCTAAAGTTACATTAGGGTGGCCCATTTTTTAAGACTTTAGGCATCTCGCCTAAACAGTGGGATAAAACCAAGTAATTTTGGTGCATTGTCGTGTTTGTCGAGAAATAACACTAAATATTTGTTTAGGGACGGGATTATTGTGCCATAAACGGCGATGGTCAGTTGTAATGTAACTTCTTCGGGTGGTGTCTGAGGAATTGGTGGAAGAAAGTTGAAGGTTTCTGTCACTGAAGTAATAGGCTTTATCGCAACGCGCTACCGAAGCCAAGATGCACCAGGATCTAGTGGTTTGGCATTTCAAATGAATAGGTGATAGTTAAGATGGATAGAAAGAAAGAATATTTCAACAGTCTTTCTTGTCTTGATTATATGTTGGAGAGTCCTTTGGCTATGCCACTGCTGGCTGCGAACAAATAATATCGGAGCGTTCAATAAGCTGATTACGAGCTGGGCCTCAATTATACAGAGGGAGATGTTGGTCTATGTGATTTAGCTTCTTTAGCAGGTCTTCCCTGGGTTGAATTGTAAAGCAGCTCTATCCGATTTTCATGTATTATTAGAATCATGGGTAACATATCAAAAATGTATTCCTTGAGGGCCAGATCCATATCAGAATGCCCCGATGACTATTTCTGTATTGCATAGATATTTAGTTTGTTATTAAATTAACATCTCATATTTTCTATTTAATACTTCTTTTTCCATAGCAAAAAGCAAAGATTTTCAGCCTACACAAAACTTTTCAATAATTTTACAAACAATTTTTTGATTTGTAAACAAACAAAACGAACCAAACAAGATTTTTTAATGGAACTGGTAGCACAAAACGTCATAATCTCTTTAATTGTCAGATAGCTAACATGGCGACCAATAATTGACAATGGAACTACCTCCTTTTTTCTGCCATGGTATATACAGTTCCCCAAGATGAATCACTTTTTAGGCGTAGAAATTTTACAACATTTTTTATTTTGCTATGTGAAATTAAATAGGAAAATTTTTCAAATTTCAAAGCTAATACTACATTTACGTTGAATGAAATGCGTGATTTTCAATAGAATAGATCAAATTCCGCTTATTTCCCCATACAAATCGTATTCACAAAATCACGCATTCAAAACAAATTATACAGCAAATGCAATACAAGTTTCTTACTTTCTTTACTTCATAATAACGAAACGAACGCATTCAAAGCCGATATAAAAACATTCGAATTACTGGTTTGAAATCACGCATCTTACATCAGTATAAATGGGTTATAAAGATGCTTTCGAAAACTCTGTTCTCAATTGTCTCAAAATCAAGTTCTATCAAAATTTTAGATTTTACACAGAACCATGGTTCAATAATAAGGTTGTATCATTTCATCAGCTGATTCAATTTGTTTGAACACACTGGCATATAGATTGTCAGAAGGAGATGTAAAAAAGAAGAATGTTAAGAGGAAAACGTAAACATGCGTGATTTGCATTTGCTATTTTGTGTTTTTTTCTAGTGCTCCTGCTAAAAAAAATTGCAAATATTGCGATATTATTCAATAATAATCACTTTCAGCCACGCTTGCAACATATAATTTCTCACAAATGAATATTTCTCTATTTTCTGTTCGGTTCATTCGCTAACACCAGCCAGTTGCTTTTGACAATCTTTACGCCAGTATGTTGTTGCTGTAGAGTTGATTTTACCTTGTTATTGTACCATGCACAGAACTAAAGCGATTTCCTTTTCAGTTTAGCTTTAATAGGCTTTCGTTGAAACTTTCCAAACAAACTTAAATTACAAATGCATATTCTGGTAGTGAAAGTATTTATTAAATGAATGAAAGGTATTCCTGGTAAGCGCATTTAGTCTCGCTTGTATATTTGTCTCTGCCTAAGAACCTAGGTACTAATAAGGCTGGATGCAATCTTTCCATTTGAATGACGTTAACGCCAAGAAGTTCATAGTAGTTGTTTACGACGGCTAAAATTCAACCAAAAATGTAGATATATCTCCCACGAATCAGAATCCACTCCGGACAACAATCATATTTATTATTTTGGAAAGCATTTTCAAAAAATCCTTTTCGACATTTTGTTGATGTCGTTAAACAATTTCACGATCGAAAACTGACATGTCATTAATTTATACGCATATTGTCACTTGCGAAGCGAATATATTTGGCGAGTCGAACAGATTGGCGAACTCACATCAAATTTGCATTGTGAGTGGCGAATGAACTTATTCGACTGCCATGTGTCGTTGCCATTCAAACAAATTTAATTATTTCATCCGAACTTGACGTTTCTGTCATCTGTTTTTATTATTTATCTGTGCACAAAACAGAAATGTAAAAAGCAAGTTTAATTAAATAGTAATAAATAAAGTTAAAAATGTTGGTAATTGTTTCCTTTAGGAGACAACTGCTAAAACACGTCCGAACTTATCGGGAAAGGTATCAAAAGACGCATTTTGACCTCGGTAACTATAATCCGGAGGCCGATTTTCGAGTTATTGTTTCAGTGAAGAGATATTTGCCATCAAAGTTGAAAAATTTTCGTCATTTTCATGTGGTTGTTGTAATCACAGATTGGGGTGTACCGAAAAGTGCAAAAAGTGTGTTCTGCGCAGAAATACTGTGGACCGCGTAGCCGGTGTTGGACCGGCTAAACGTGTTCTGCACATAATTACCTTGGATCAAGCCCCCTATTTGGGATCGGACCTGGGTCATTTTTGGGTTTGTTGCGAATAACTTTTCACTGAAACAAAAAATTTTAAATCCGCTTTCGGATTGTTGATACCGAAGTCAAAACGCGTTGTTTGATACATATCCCGATATTTTTGGACGTGTTTTAGCAGTTGTCTTCTAAAGGAAACAATTACCAAAATGTTTTATAAGGTTGATCTTTTTTTCGAAGACAATTATAATGTTGAGCCGCGAGTTGATCTTCTTCGTCAGCGGCGTTTTATAAGGGATTACTCCAATCCCATGGAGCTTCCGTCCACAGTGCACACAGAGGACCTATGGAGTTAAGATCCGAGGCTTTTGGAATTGCTGCGGCGTTGTTCTTCTCGTTCTAAAAACTTCATTTATTCAAACAAATAAATTAATAATAATTAAATTGATTTTTGTTGGAACGATTTTCCGTCATCCCTTGTCAAGTTTGGTTTTGTGACAAACCGGTTTCGGCGTTCTGCCATTTTCAATGCCTAGTTTCGTTCTGGTCTGTGTCTATCCGCTGCGTTGTTTTTATAGTCCGTGGGTGCTGTGGCAGGTAATGTCAATCTATGTGGTCGTGGTAGGTAACGTTAATATGCGTGTGTGTGTGCGCGGTATTGAGACGTCCGAATTGTTATCTGTCCCAAGGGTTGTTTTTGTAGGTATGTAGACATACCGCTTGTTAGCTAAGCGGTAGGTTGGGGTAGGTAGAAATCGGTGATTTTTGCAGTTTGGTTCATATTTCGTTTTTGCTTGTTCATTGTCACGTGTTTGGTTGCTGTACCTGCTGGCTTGTGCTGTTTTTTGTAAACTAGTTTTAAGGGTTCAAATATTTCGTCAGAGATAGTGTTGGTTTGTTCGTTTATGATCCTGCCGTCAAATGTTTTTAACTTGTATATCTCCATGTTCTCAAGTACATTAAGCCGCCGGCCTTTACCTTGTACGTGAAGTATTCGAGCCGTTGTTTTTATGTTAGCTGGGGTGCAGTTGTTCTCAAACATGTGGTTCGCGAAATTAGATTCTGGTATTATGGTGGGTTTTCGTGTTTTTTTGTTGTAGTCCCTGATATGCTCTCGGAATCTTGTGCTTATTTTTCTTCCTGTTTGTCCTATGTAGCTGTATTGACATTCACAAGTAAGCCTATACACTCTGTCTGTTGAATGGGTCATCAGAATTAGTGTCGGTTCTTAGTTTTTGTCCGACGTTGTTAGATGTTCTGAATGCTGTGTTGATGTTATATCTTTTAAAGAAGTTTGCTAATTTGTACGTCGTTTTTCCAGTGTATGTCATTGCCGTCCAAACCATTGGATTTTCCTCTACGTTTACTCTTTTTTGTGTTCCATGGCTACTTCTGAGTTTATCCACAAGTGCTTTCTTGTATCCATTATTTGCCGCTATGTTATATATTGTATAAAGCTCTCTCCAGTATGCTTCCTGTGTGAGCGGCGTTCTCTGAAGCCTATCCACTAAGTGCCTCAATGCTGCATTTTTGTGTTGTTGCGGATGGTTTGATGTAGAGTGTATTATGGTGTCCGTGGCAGTCGGTTTTCTATAAATGCCGTAGTTGAACCTATTTGTTATTTTGTCAATCCCTATAGTTAGGTCCAGGTAGTTCATTATTCCATCTTTTTCTACTTCCATTGTGAACTCTATGTTGCTATGTTGCCTGTTGAGGAACTCTAGTATTTGCTCTTCGTTATCGTCATTTAGGATGCAGATGATGTCATCCACGTATCTAGCATAGAATGCCACGCCTAACTTGGTTTTTAACTCCTGTATATATTTTCCTTCCAAGTTTTGCATGAATGTTGCCATGAGAATGGCCGATGTTGGGTTACCCATTCCTAGTCCGTTTGTCTGTCTATATATTTTGTTGTTGAACCGGAAATAGTTTTGCCGCAGCGTTGTTCTTAGCGCGTTGGTAATTTGCGCAGTTTTTACCTTATCTTCAGTTTTGTCCAGTAGTGTTTTGTTGACTATATCCATTGTATCTGTTAGTGGTATTGACGCGGCATTTATAGAAAACCGACTGCCACGGACACCATAATACACTCTACATCAAACCATCCGCAACAGCACAAAAATGCAGCATTGAGGCACTTAGTGGATAGGCTTCAGAGAACGCCGCTCACACAGGAAGCATACTGGAGAGAGCTTTATACAATATATAACATAGCGGCAAATAATGGATACAAGAAAGCACTTGTGGATAAACTCAGAAGTAGCCATAGAACACAAAAAAGAGTAAACGTAGAGGAAAATCCAATGGTTTGGACGGCAATGACATACACTGGAAAAACGACGTACAAATTAGCAAACTTCTTTAAAAGATATAACATCAACACAGCATTCAGAACATCTAACAACGTCGGACAAAAACTAAGAACCGACACTAATTCTGATGACCCATTCAACAGACACGGAGTGTATAGGCTTACTTGTGAATGTCAATACAGCTACATAGGACAAACAGGAAGAAAAATAAGCACACGATTCCGAGAGCATATCAGGGACTACAACAAAAAAACACGAAAACCCACCATAATACCAGAATCTAATTTCGCGAACCACATGTTCGAGAACAACTGCACCCCAGCTAACATAAAAACAACGGCTCGAATACTTCACGTACAAGGAAAAGGCCGGCGGCTTAATGTACTTGAGAACATGGAGATATACAAGTTAAAAACATTTGACGGCAGGATCATAAACGAACAAACCAACACTATCTCTGACGAAATATTTGAACCCTTAAAATTAGTTTACAAAAAACAGCACAAGCCAGCAGGTACAGCAACCAAACACGTAACAATGAACAAGCAAAAACGAAATATGAACCAAACTGCAAAAATCACCGATTTCTACCTACCTCAACCTACCGCTTAGCTAACAAGCGGTATGTCTACATACCTACAAAAACAACCCTTGGGACAGATAACAATTCGGACGTATCAATACCGCGCACACAAACACGCATATTAACGTTACGTACCACGAACACATAGATTGACATTACCTGCCACAGCACCCACGGACTATAAAAACAACGCAGCGGATAGACACAGACCAGAACGAAACTAGGCATTGAAAATGGCAGAACGCCGAAACCGGTTTGTCACAAAACCAAACTTGACAAGGGATGACGGAAAATCGTTCCAACAAAAATCAGCTTACTACCCTGTCGGAAGATCAACACAACAAAATAAATAATTAAATTAATTACTGACTTTTATTTATTTATTCAATTTATTAAATTGAAAACGTTCAAATACATGCAAATGCGTCCTTTTTACTTTTAAGCGCGAACACAATAAGCATTCGACAAATTTTGACAGATTTGGCGAAGCGAATATGATTTTTTCGCTTTTGGCAATTCGACAAATTCATCTTCGTCACTCATTCGACTTTTTTTAGGCGAATTCGCTGGAGATTCGCATCTCGCAATTCGAGACCGCAAAATTCGACAAAATTTTCATTCGCTTCGCAAGTGACAATATGCGTATTAAAGTATATATAGTGTTACTAAATCTGTTCTGAAACGAAAATGTAGTTTATTTTATTATTGAACAATTTATTACAGTTCCACTGCAGTGAAAAAGTAAAAAATGGTGAAGTCCTACCACTCCATATATATTTAGTAATATTCCCCATTTCTATACGCTTGATACCTCTCCCGACATTTCATTTGCTCAGTTGCCAAATAAATTATTTTATATACATTCATTAACTATGTGCCACATGTTTTATTATTTCTTAAGTTTTTCTTTTGGTACTGTAGGGCAACCATGCGTGGAAGAAATTATGTACTACCAGGAATATCAGCTTTGAAAACTTCACCAAAATTATCTACTTTTACCACAGTTTTTGTACTATATCACTATGGTTCAATCTATCAATTAGGTGTAATGTTTTTCCAACAGCGTGGAAAGAATCTTGTCTTCTACCACTTCATAAAAGCGGGAGTAGGTCTTCTATAGAGATCTATCAAGGCATAGCAAATCTTTCTGGCACTTTCAACTTACGGATCCGATCTCTATGTTGATTGCTGGCTGCTAACACGGGTTATGTACGGGAAAGTCCACAGTTACGAATTTACTCGGTTTACAAGTAATTTCTCAAACTGCTTTAGAAAAAAATCTTCCCACAGACGTTTGTTATACTGATTTCAGCAAAGCTTTTGACAAAGTGTGTCACTCGTTACTTATTCAGTTGGGCTTCCAGCCAGGTCTCAATCGTTGGATCTCTTCTTAACTTAGTGACAGGAGACAAGGAGTGGTGTTTAAAACTTTTGTATCCGATGCCATTTATGTCTCTTTAGAAGTTTCTCAAGGTAACGATCTATGATATCTCTACTACAATGAATTTTTCAAAAATGTTAATGTATGCTGGCGACGCACAGTGGCGCCTCTGCCGTTAAAGCATGGCAAAAATAAAAAAAAACATGAAAGCGTTCGCTAAATCTAATACATGTTTCTAATAGAGAATTTTCCAGGGATCAAGAATATACAACTGTTTTTCACAGAAAACTATAGTTTAGAGCCGCTCAAAGTTGACCAATGTTCAACATTGGGAAAAATTTGAAATTTTTCTTCTTTTTCGTTGTATTTAAAATGGTTTTGTGAGTAAATAAGGCTGCCGGTTGTCGTTTTCTTGTATAGCAATTAAAGATAAATAAATAAAAATATGTGCTCCGTCAAATTAACAGTAGTTATTTGTGAAATATATATTTTTACATCAAATAAAGTTAAACAACCTTGGGCATAAATACGCGCCTGACCAGGTATATATAATTCAGTAAGGTCTTTTTTGTTATTGGAACTTGTTAACAACATACATTTTTTTAGTTAAGAATGGATATCTGAAATTCATTTTAATAATTTGAGTAGGTATATAAAGCTATTTATCATACAATGCACATTATCATTCGTCTTTTGGAGATTAAGGAGCTTAGTATTCTGTATACTTAAAAAAAGTGAATAGTATTTTTAAATATAGTTCACAGTTTAATATTTAGTCAGATACACTCGAAGCCAATTCTAATATGTATCTAGAAAATTAGAAACTATTTGCGGTGTTTAAATCTACAAAGTCAAGACGGGACTTCGTTGAGGCTATTATGAGAGAATAAGCGAGTGAAACAAGCATTAAAGAAAAGGAAGGCCAAGAAGAAAAAATTGGTTTACAATACATTATGATAGAAAGAAAATGAAAGGACGTCTCTTCTTCTTTAAATGGTCATCTAACCGCCTGGGCGATTTTGACCGTCCAACATAGCTCGCCAGTCGTTTCTTCGTTGCGCCAACTGGCGCCAATTGGAAACACCGCGGGATCGCAAATCGGTCTCCACTTGGTCCTTCCATCGGAGTGGTGGTCTCCCTCTTCCTCTGCTTCCACCGGCGGGTGCCGATAAGAATACCTTCTGGGCTGGAGCATCTTCGCTCATTCGCACTACGTGGCCTAGCCAGCGAAGCCGCTGTGTTTTAATTCGCTGAACTATGTCGGCGTCTGCGTAAAGTTCATACAGCTCATCATTAAATCTTCTTCGGTACTCGCCGTCGCCAACGCGTAGAGGTCCACAAATCTTTCTCTCGAATACTCCCAGAGCCGCCTCATCAGATGTTGTTAGTGTCCACGCTTCTGCACCATATAGCAGGACGGGTGCGATGAGTGACTTATAGAGTGTTATTTTCGTTCGTCGAGAGGGGACTTTAGTTTTCAATTGCCTACTCAGTCCGAAGTAGCATTTGTTTGCAACAGTAATTCTTCGTCGGATTTCTAGGCTAACATTATTGTTGTTGTTGAAAGGACGTCTATTCAATTCAAAATTTCTAAGTAAGCATGAAAAGTGGCTAGCTGACAAAACTTTTTTGGACGAAGAAACGCCTAGCACGTCAACCAATCCAACTAGAGGGAGACCAACAAAACCCATAGAAGAGTGTTCTACCTACACAAGGAAAAGGAAGCTGTCTGATACCACAAAAGCTATGGCCACGACTCATCTTTCAGAAGCACTGGCTATTAAATATAAAAAAGACGAAGAAAACGTGAAGTCTCATATAACAGAAGCAGTTGCGGTAGCAAGTCCAGTGCGACTGATGAGGATCAAAAACAGCATTCCCACACCACCAAATGCGCTACCTAGGAAATACACTCCCGAAGAAGCTTTGGCGCTGTTTATAGATCTCGGTTTAGCGAAGAAAAAATATACAGGGTGTTTTTTTTACAGGTTTGTTTTTCGAATAGAGATAAAACTGGCATTTTGTGGTCAAATCTGGCAACTCTAATGTCATTTATGTTCAGTTTGGTTTGCCATTTCATCATGAACAGGTTGACAAAAGAACAACGCTTGCAAATCGTGCAAATTTATTTCGAAAATAATGGTTCAGTTCGCGAAGTTTACCGTGAGCTCCGTCCATTTTATGGTCGACATAATCGTCCATCAGAGCAATTAATTCGGTTAACCATGGATCGTTTTCGCACTACGTTTACTCTATGTGATAATACGCATCCGCAGAGACGTCGAACAGTGCGCACCGAAGAAACAATTGCCGCTGTAGAGCAAAGTGTTGAAGAGGACCCGAATGAATCGATTCGCCACCGTGCACAGCAATTGGAGCTTTGTCCATCAACTTTATGGAAGATTTTGCGCAAAGATCTTGGCTTGCGACCTTACAAGATCCAGCTTGTGCAAGAATTAAAGCCGCGAGACCATGCAATGCGTCGTGATTTTGGTGTATGGGCCGAAAATGAGATTGATTTCGATGCTGATTTTCATCGCAAAATTTTGTTCAGTGATGAGGCTCATTTTTGGTTGAATGGCTACGTCAACAAGCAAAATTGCCGCATTTGGAGTGAAGAGAATCCACATTAGACCCTTGAAATGCCATTACATCCACAAAAACTGACTGTTTGGTGTGCTCTATGGGCTGGTGGAGTCATTGGGCCATACTTCTTCCGCAATAATGCTGGAGAGGCAGCTACCGTTAATGGAGACCGGTATAGAGCCATGATAACCGACTATTTTGTTCCCGAATTGGATGGCATGAATGTGGATGAGTTGTGGTTCCAACAAGACGGCGCTACATGCCACACAGCGCACGTCACAATCGATTTATTGAAGGAAACATTCGATGAGCGCATAATTTCGCGGAATGGACCTGTCAATTGGCCACCAAGGTCGTGTGATTTGACACCATTGGGATATGTGAAGTCGCTCGTCTACACCAGCAAACCAGAAACGTTAGGGGAATTGGAAGCCAACATTCGTGGCGTTATTGCCGACATACGGCCCCATATGCTCGAAAAAGTGGTTGAAAATTGGACCTGTAGAATTGGCTTTATTCGAGCCAGCCGCGGCGGCCGCATGCCCGAAATCATATTTAAACATTAATGGCATAAAATTATCCTTCCAATAAAGCTAAATTGATGGACCTTAAAACGATTTTCTTGTGTTTTATTTCAATTCAAAGTTCTATACCCCTAAAAAAACACCCTTTATTATATTGCGTAAGTCATTATTGCAACGTAATGTCGATATTTTACCTGGATACAAAAAAATACTCAAGCCAAGAAAGAAGCAGTTCCTCTAAGTCCCAAAATAACCGAAGTATCAGCTGAAATTGAGCTACAAAACCTAATGGATCATACGTCTACACGACTCCTTCAAAGTTTTACTGAAGAAAAGTTGAAATCACTGCCAAAGGAGCTAGCATTGATAACTAAGTGGGGCTGTGATGGATCATCAGGACAAAGCGCATATAAACAAGAATAAATGTAGACGATGAAACAATTACAGATAGTAATGTGTTTATGGCTTCTATTGTTCCATTACGACTAAAAGATGAAGCTTCAGAATATTGGAAAAATCCACGTCCGTCATCAACTATATTGTGCCGCCCGATATTATTTAAATACGAGAAGGAGTATTCGGAACTCATAAAAGCTACAGTGAGTGATATAAAAAATCAAATTGTTAAATTAGAACCAACAATAATTGAATTGTCATTACAATAAAGCATTATTTTCTTCTAACAATGGTCGATGGAAAAGTTTTGAACTTAATAACAAATACGACATCTACAATGAAATGTCCAATTTGTAAGAGCCAAAAGGACTTTGAAAATCTTGATTGAAAGAGATTGGCCTTAGAGTTGACTGTCCAAAGTATGGATACGGAAATACAAATGATGGTAACTCCTTAAGAAGATTTTTTGAAAACGATGAAGTGACTGCTCGCATAACAGGAGTTGATAGAGATATTGTGAAAAGATTGGGAGCAATTTTAAATATTTTAAACTGCCATGAACCAGTTAATGGACCCAAATTTGGAGAAAGTGCATCTAAAACTATAGAGTTGCTGCATCAAAAGTATCCTGAGAAGAAACTTAAATTTTGGCACATGGAAAAGATTTTATAGAGTACCTGTGCTTACCATTAGGAGAATTGTCTGAAGAAGCTCAAGAATCTAAGAACAAGGACTACAAAAGATATAAATGTATGAACACCTGCAAAGTATCACGAGTTAGACAAAACGAAGACCTTTTCAACATGTTAGCTATCTCTTCTGATCCAGTCATATCATCTATGAGGTATGTAAGAACACAAAAAGATCTTACAGATGCGTATAGATCAGAAATGGTTGCTTTGTTAGATATATGTTCCAGTGACGATGACTATGTTAAGATAAAATAAGTTTCTCACTTCTTATCACAACAATGAAAAAGATATTTACTAATCAATTTTGTTACTTTATTGAAAAAAAAGATATCTATTTTTATTTCAAATAAAAGAATTAATCAGAGTTGGTTCTGCCGGCTTCAGGTCAAAATTTTCATGTTTTAAAATAAAAACAACAAAAGTTTTTTATACTGTTTTCCGATACATTTCGGTTACACGTCGGTAACCATCTTCAAGGAACTATAACAATAAAAACATTATTTTACAACAATTCTAAAAAACTAACTAACATATTAATACATACATTTATCTTTACACGTCCGTTCTATTTGAGGGGGAGCTTTCTACTGTTTTTATTTCTACTGATTTGTTAGTTAGCAGGTGTCTAAATATATGCGCGACACCATCAACATCTGCTTTGTAAATGAAACGTATGTTTGTTTGGTGGTGTATTTTTTTAGAATTGTTGTAAAATAATGTTTTTATTGTTATAGTTCCTTGAAGATGGTTACCGACGTGTAACCGAAATATATCGGAAAACAGTATAAAAAACTTTTGTTGTTTTTATTTTAAAACATGAAAATTTTGACCTGAAGCCGGCAGAACCAACTCTGATTTATGACATAAAGCTCGCAAAAATAACTATTATATAAAAGAATTAATTAATTTAGTAATTTATAAATACATACTTTTCGTTATTGCATTTCTCTAAAGTTTATCAAATTTATTTTGTTGTGTTGATCTTCCGACAGGGTAGTAAGCTGATTTTTGTTGGAACGATTTTCCGTCATCCCTTGTCAAGTTTGGTTTTGTGACAAACCGGTTTCGGCGTTCTGCCATTTTCAATGCCTAGCTTCGTTCTGGTCTGTGTCTATCCGCTGCGTTGTTTTTATAGTCCGTGGGTGCTGTGGCAGGTAATGTCAGTCTATGTTTTCGTGGTAGGTAACGTTAATATGCGTGTGTGTGTGCGCGATATTGATACGTCCGAATTGTTATCTGTCCCAAGGGTTGTTTTTGTAGGTATGTAGACATACCGCTTGTTAGCTAAGCGGTAGGTTGATGTAGGTAGAAATCGGTGATTTTTGCAGATTGGTTCATATTTCGTTTTTGCTTGTTCATTGTTACGTGTTTGGTTGCTGTACCTGCTGGCTTGTGCTGTTTTTTGTAAACTAGTTTTAAGGGTTCAAATATTTCTGACGAAATATTTGAACCCTTAAAACTAGTTTACAAAAAACAGCACAAGCCAGCAGGTACAGCAACCAAACACGTAACAATGAACAAGCAAAAACGAAATATGAACCAATCTGCAAAAATCACCGATTTCTACCTACATCAACCTACCGCTTAGCTAACAAGCGGTATGTCTACATACCTACAAAAACAACCCTTGGGACAGATAACAATTCGGACGTATCAATATCGCGCACACACACACGCATATTAACGTTACCTACCACGAAAACATAGACTGACATTACCTGCCACAGCACCCACGGACTATAAAAACAACGCAGCGGATAGACACAGACCAGAACGAAGCTAGGCATTGAAAATGGCAGAACGCCGAAACCGGTTTGTCACAAAACCAAACTTGACAAGGGATGACGGAAAATCGTTCCAACAAAAATCAGTTTATCAAATTTATTTTAAAGCTTAGGCATTTCGCCTTCAAACGAGTATTAAATTTTTATAGAAATCAATACGTCTATCGAATTTGGTACAAATTGGTAAAGCGGTTACTAAGATCAAACTTTTTAGCATAAATGGGCAGTGCCACTCCCCTTTTCCAAAATTCGTTGGCTGTTTAATCTTTAGCTCAAATAAAATTTCATTGAACCACTTTCAATAACTTTTAGTTATTAATAAAATACATATTAGGCTTGTAAATTAAAAAAAAAAACATGTAAAATTGTACGATGAATTTTTAAGCACCTTGTTATTGTGGCACCAAAAACGGACATTTGAGTTTTATAAGAGTATTGCCATTTAAAAGAAACAATACGTCTATCGATTTTGGTAGTTATTGATTACGTGACTACTAAGATACAACTTTTTGTCATAAGTGGGCAGTGCCACGCTATCTTATCAAAATCATTAGTTTATCTTATTTAATGCTTCAATACGTCATTATACGACAAATCTCATTTTATTATTTTTTATTTTTTACTAAAAACATTTTGTTTTTGCATTTTGCTAAAAATTTTCGACTTTGACGAGTTTTTTAGAAGCACCCTGTATCTCTGACATTCTGAGCTTTCACACAATAAAACTTCAAAGCTTTCATTTACATTTAAAATTTTTAAAATATCTTCATTGGTTCAAAAGTTATGATTTTTGCAAAGAAAAAACTCAAAAGGCGCCACTGTGCGAGGTAAAGCTTTTCATGTCATTCGCGCCATTTTACACCAATGCACTCCAGTGTTAAATATACAAATATGCTACAATCTGATCTGAATACACTAGTTACTTGGTGCGATTAAATTATATGCCACATAATCTTAAGACATGTAAATATATGAGTTTTTCGCGTGGAACTTTTCAGCCGGCTTTCTACACAATTAACAATTCTAGTCTTGAGGAAGTATACGACTTTGTTGACCTGGGAGTTACTATGGATTGCAAGCTTAGTTTCAATCGCCATATTAACGCAACAGCCAATTAGGGTAAAGGTGTTCTGGCAGTCGTTAAACGGTGTTCTAAAGAATTTTGCGACCCTTAGGTAACTAAAGCTCTTTTCACTACATTAGTCAGACCGATACGGTTCTATAATTTGGAACCCGCGTTACCAGGTCCATATAGATCGCCTGAAATCAGTTCAGAAATAATTTTGACTATTTGTCTTAAGAGATTTTCTTGGGCATCCCTTGTATAATCAGCCACCGTAAACTCATTAATCTTAACACCCTTCTAGTCGGTGCGAAATGCTTGGAATTATTTTTATGCCTAAATTACTAAATGGTTCACTCCCAAGCCCGTTTCTTCCGAGCGAATTGAACTTCAATGTACCCTCTTGGCCATCAAGGCATTTTAAACCACTTGTCTTAAAATAGTGTTGAACCAATATTGAGTTAAATGAGCCCTTCCGCTGTTTGTGAAAAAAAAAATCAATTCTTTCTATCCTCAATATGCGGATGCGCCCCTCGCGCCGATCGGGCAAGATATGGTGGGTAATCCGTTTGGGAATTATTATTAATGTAGCGTTCTTCTGCAGTTACAGGTGAGGCTTTAGTTTGCAATACGGCGTTCAGCAGGTTGGAGCTGACAAATAAACTTACCGAGGGACATATTTTCTTCTTTGCTGTGAAGTCGACAAGAAAAATATTAATCTCTTGTTTATTAATTTTTAATAGTATTTTTCATTACCTCCCCGTCCTCAAACAACAAGCCCTCCTATGGTGTGGCATCCACATTTAGATACTAGTCGCCGGACGTGTAGTGCTACACTCCCAAGGACAGTACAAAGACCGACGATTGACATGACGATAGCTAGATATGGGCATATGGCTTTCACCGAACCTTCGCCAAGGCAGCACCAAATCATACTGTTTTCATATTTCCTTTTCACACCAGAAAAATTTAATATTTCGATTGTTTTTTTTTTTAAATAAGTCTTTAGTTTGGCAATTATTTTTATTAATACTGTTATTTCCTATATATCTGTTTTCTTGGCTATCAAGGCGAATTTATACCAGGTGATATATATCGAACTTGTTGCTGTATACACACACATACTTAATGTGTTTTGTTCTTCCTTTGGCGGCTTCTCCTGTCAGATTGCATAAAATTTTTTTATTTTGACAGAAGAAGCCACTGCTCATATGAGATCACCTGTAAGTGAATTCGGCTTGTTGGCTATCCAGAAGATAGTATTTGTTCATTTTAAATTGAATTATCACACTACATCTAACTCACCTAATAGCTTAAACAGTTTTTTAGTATGGTGTTGTTTTTTAGGTTGCGGTTATTAATTAGTTATCATATTGTTTGGTCTTAGGGTAACTCAGTTGTTCTACAAATTAGTTGATAGGACTTTGAATCACACACCACACACACATATTATATATACCCTACAAACGATTGGAATGATTTCGTTAACCTTAAGCGATCAAAAAAAAATTGTTCTGAGTTATATTGAAATATGTGCCCATAAGTTCCAAATGTCTATTCTAGGGTTAATATGCATAAGGTTTGTGAAAAAGAGAAAACCTTGCTGATTTTGTAACATTCATTATTTTATGAGTGCGACCGGAACAGCATGACTTTTGTTAAAATATCCCAAAATCCAAATTTTAACGCCATTTGTAAAAAAAATTCAATAATTTTCAAATATTGAAATAAAATTGCGGAAAACCCAAAAAAAGAAAAAAAAATTGCGGAAAGATTTGTAATCAAACCCAAAACAATAAGCGGCAGCAAAAAGGGTAAGTAAATAAGTTTTTAACATTTATTTTATATTTCGCTACAAATTTTGGATGCAGATCAAATTACCATTCGGTAATTTTCTGCTACAACGTCAACCAAGTCCAAAATGTCGGGAGCGCGTTTTGAACTCGGCATCAATAATCCAAAATGGGAAAATGAAATTATGTTTTATGTTAAGATATATTTACAATATAAGTATTCCTTTGCAGGCCATCTTTCTGCATAAACAGCCTTCGGCCCAGCTTCCAAATAATAATCCTTAGCCGATTCCACTCCGGCTATCATCCAGTTTTTCTGGGCAGAACACACTTTTTGCACTTTCGGTAAAAATGCTCTGTGTTAAAGAGCATCGCAAGATGTTGACCAGGCAATTCCTGTTCAATTGCTGCAAACCGCATCACCCGAACAGGCGTCTACTCAACGAAAATCCGCATCGCAGGAGAATAAGAACACATTTTCGTAAGCACTATGATGAAGTCCACCTAGATATTTCCTCGCTGTTTCATCCAAAGGTAAGTGGGACTTATTTTACCCAATTTTTCAAATAAACAGCCTAGCGGGTAATTGTTTCCTTTAGGACACAACTGCCAAAACACGTCCGAAATTATCGGGAAAGGTATCAAAAGACGCGTTTTGACCTCGGTAACTATAATGTGGAAGCGGATTTTCGAGATTTTTTTTCAGTGAAGAGAAATTTGCAAGCAAAGTTGAAAATTTTCTGTAATTTTCATGTGCTTATTGTAATCACAATTAGAGTGTACCGAAAGTGCAAAAAATGTGTTCTGCGCAGAAATACTGTGGACCACGTAGCCGATGTTGGACCGGCTAAGGGTTACTTTTTTGAAGCGCGGCCAAAGGCCGCCTACGCAGAAAGGTGTTCTGCACATAAATACCTTGGATCAAACCCCCTATTTGGAATCGGAACTGGGTAATTTTTTTGGTTTTTTGCGAATAACTTTTCACTGAAACAAAAAATTGGAAATCCGCTTTCGGATTTTTGATACCGAAGTCAAAGCGCGTTGTTGGATACTTCTCCCGATATTTTTGGACGTGTTTTAGCAGTTGTCTCCTAAAGGAAACAATTACAGCCTAGCGTATTCGAAAATGTATTATCTTCGGCACTTATAAATTTTCGGCGTTGAACTCCTTACTTTATAAATTGCTTTGGCCTAAGATTAAAAAAAATAACATGAAAAAAGCTTTTACAATTTAATATTTTTTTCTTCTAATAATTTATCCCACTTTTTATTAGGAAAAGGTACAATTTGGTGGTAAAACTTTACATCCAACGTCAACTGTAAAAACTGCACTAAAAATGTCGATATTCAATTCAATTCAATTCAGAGACTAAAAATATTGGGTTTCATCCACCAGATTATGGGACCTGGGAACGTACCGCATCTCTGGGTACCAATATCGACATTTTTAGTGCAGTTGTTACAGTTGACGTTGGATGTAAAGTATTACCAATTTGGTTTAAAACAATTAACAACAATACAACAGGCAAACTCGCATAATAACGCATTTGGTAATTCTATACGACAGCACATAGCTGATTCAACACGTCCAAAAATATCAAAAATGCTTCAAAAGACTTGTTTACCTCTTTATAAATCAACACTAATGGGAGGCGTTAACCACGGTATTTATATACACTATCTCTTCTATTTAGCAGTTAGGTGCTGTCGTATAGAATTACCTTAATACAATTAATGAACAAAAATCTTTCTTGAGCCGAATGTTCAGTGTCTCTTAAAAACTTTTCCAACGCTTGCAGCAAATCAAAACAAAGTCATCAAATCAAGCAGCTGTTTGTTATGTGATGGAATGTGTTTATCGATCTGTTGAAAAGGTATCGATAAAATCTGCTAATTAGTCGGATTTATGCACTAGTTATGTAAGACTAGGTACACACTACAGCATAAAATGTCCGTTTTCGTATAAAACCCTTTACATAATACAAGTGCGTTCATATCTGCGATTCTTGCTTTCACATGACAGCGATCTAGCAACCCTATGGGACTATTTAACTTAATTAATTAAAGGACAGCTATACGTGAGTTAGGTAATACTTTACATTCAATGACAACTGCTAAAACACGTCCGAAAATGTCGGCAGCTACGTAAAAAACGGGCTTTGACCTCAGCATCCAGCATGCTTTGCCTCGAAAATGAAAATTACCTCCAAAACACGTCAATGTATACATACTATAACATCCATCATATGTCAACTGCTAAAACACCTCAAACATATATACAAATAAACATTTCATTAAAGCATAAACATAATTTCATTCTATTACAGAACACGATCCACAGAATACGATCCACCATTGCATTTGGACGACACCTTCCACTTAAATTAGGTATTCGTTCCTTTAAGTATGAGTAAACGAACGTTGTTCAATCTACTTAGCAAAGAAAACATGAAATACAAGGAAAATATAGCGAAATTTCGCAAATTAAATTTGTCTGAAGATGTTTCCCTGGCAAGTAGATTAGAAAACGACGTTATTCCGTTTACAAGCAGAGCGGCATTGGGGCATTCTGATGGACATAGGTTAGACGATGATGATGTTCTGTCTACAAGTAGAACAGCATCAGAATATTCCTGTGCAGAGCAATGCGATTCGAGTGACGGGGAGGATGATCGTTTTCTATCGATGATTTCGAAGTAGAAAATGATGAAGGTGAAGGGGTTGAGATTAATGTTGACAAGTTTGTGAAGGTAAAGGCTTTTGCTCTAAGGCACAAGCGAATTTCTCTACATCTATTTATTTTGTTATCCATTCCAGCTCAACATACTCCTTAAAATGAAGGGAGCGAAGGGTTCCGTGAAGGATGTTCTTAAAGGCATATTAGCGGACCCTTTGGCCTTCCACTACAACTATGAAGAGAGAGGGAAGAAGGCAGCATTATTGGGGTTGAGGATTATGGACTTAGTCTTCGATAAGTATTTATAAGTACAGCTTTTATGCAAATTATAATGTTATATTTTCCTTACAGATGCTTTTGCTAGTACGCCTAAAAACGTACTAATAGACGACGGAATTTTGTCGCCCTTAGCCATGACCGGCATAAGCAGGTTGTTTTAAAAAAGAAAAGAATGCAGTCATAAAGTGCTTATTACGTATGAATTTAAGACTGCATTCCTTTCATTTTTATAGTGAGTCAAACTCTATCGAGTGGGCCCCAAAATACTACTTTGTCTTGTACAAGGTGGCGCGAAAGTAATCCTCCTATCAGAAAATGCTATAAATTTTGCGATTGGCCCCTAAAGTCAGTTCTGTTTTGACATTTGTGTAGTAAACACATGCGAAATACACGTTAATAAACAATGTTACGCTACACTGCTCCAGAACGCGGAATATTGCTGACTATTTATTTGACCAATAATCGGTCGGGGCCAAACGGTTACTGTGAATGGTGAGCGCTACAGAGCAATGATCAACGAGTTCTTTTTGCCGCAACTTGATGAATTGGGATTGGAAAACATGTGGTTCCAACAAGACGGTGCACCAGCACACACTGCACGTGCCACAACCGATATGCTGAACATCGGAAGCTTACTTTTGCGCCACCTTGTATATCTTTTAGCGAATACTTGATATATTGGATGTTGACATCAATGCTCCAATTTTTTTCTTTCGGATAGAATTTTTAGTGACTTATTTTTTTATAAGTCGTTGAAACTGTTTTGGGACATGTATATTAACAACTGAGATTGCAAATATCCGCTAAAGGATATACAACATCGGCAAAGAAGTATTTAGTCACCCACTTTATAGTGTTTGACCAAATAATGTATATAGTTTCCTATATAATTATCTTAAACTAGTTTTAATCGATTCTTTATAAATACTTATTATATTACCCTGAATTGACAATAAAATATGTATATTGTAAATAGTACCACTTTTGTAAATAATCCTTGAAATAATTAACTGTTAAAAAAGATGCATTGTAAATAATATATCTTTAAGTTTTATTGCATTGCAAATAACAGATTTTTACTTTTTACATGACAATAAAATATGTATATTGTAAATAGTACCACTTTTATAAATAATCCTTGAAATAATTAACTGTTAAAAAAGATGCATTGTAAATAATATATCTTTAAGTTTTATTGCATTGTTAATAATACATCTTTTCTTTTTTTAGTACAATGAACGACAATAAAATCTGAATAATGTAAATAGTACCGCTTTTGTAAATAAACCTAGTAATGATAATAGATTTACAATATTGTAAATATTATATTCTATTATATTTAAAAAGCATAATACAATTTTAGCAATGTTTTTAATCAAAAATAAACAAAAAATATATTACTAAATACTTAGGGTCCTATCCTTTTCTACTCTAAATTAATGTTTGTATACTTTACAAATGTAAATAAATACTAGTTATGATATCCTCATGGTACTCTAAACTAATTTTTATGAACTCCAACAATGTAAATAAGTCCTAGTCTTATTAATAATCGAATAACACTATTTAAATACAAAATTATAATAAAGTTTTAATATTAATAGTGGTAAAATAAAAGACTATTTATTATTTATAGCAATTATGATAATTAACTATTTGTTTTTACTTACTTTTTCCCCAAAAACTATTCAAATTTGTAAAATATTGAAAAATGTAGTTTTAATAAGATTTATTCCAATGTATTAAAAAATAATTTCAATAAAACATATAAATATTTAATAAAAATGATGCATTTTTGTGCAATTTATTTGGAAAGAATGTGTAGGTATCTCCATTTGACAATAACCACTATAACTGGTATTTCATTAACCAATTCAGCTAATAAAATTAACCATATGTTAGCCACTTTGGTAACCGATTCAGCCAATAATTTTCACCACATGTTAGCCAAAACAATAACCAACTGAACGAATATTTTTCACCACAATTTAGCCAAAACAAAAACCAATTGAGGAAATATTTTTAACTACATGTTAGCCAAAACATTAACTGGTTTTGAAAAGGGAAATTTTTTAAGACTGAAAGTATTGCAAAGTACAGCTATAGTTTTTGTCAATGGTAGAATTCTATGTGTGCAAGGGAGATGCGAAGTCACACATATGGTTAAAGTCTTCACGCCGCCTGAACAAAAATAGCCACGTCGTAGACCATATGAGAAATTGATGAAACCAACTACAGTGAAATTCCCCAAGACGGACAGTCCTTATAACCGGACAGCTTCAATAACCGGACAAATTTTGTGTACACAGGTTTTTCAATAATTTTTTCATACAAATATCATTCTAATAAACGGACGCTCTAATAACCGGACGCGGACACTGTATTTCAAGCCATTTCCATGAAAAAATTTCTCATAAACGGCCAAAAATCAAAAACATCGCAAGCAAGCTTTGTTGTTCATTATAAAAATGAAATAGGGGATTCCCCTTTTAACATGTATGCACACATTCAAGCCGTCCGTGTCAAGTAAAAGGTGGTTTTCTATTCAGTTTGTCAAGTGCATGCGAGTGGTTGCGTTCAAAGTTCGTAATAATATGGCACCGAAAAAGAAGCTACTTTCTATTAAAGAGAAAATGGAAATTATTAATGTTTTCGAAAAAGAAAAGTTATCAGTACGTGGAATTGCAAAAAGGTAAAGTATGGCGAGTCCAAAATTTAACTTGTAGGTACACGTTTCCTTTGCTTTAAAAGGTTCAATATTGGCAAAACGCAAGCTGCTGAAATTAATAAAAATAAAGAAAAAATTCGTTCTAAATGGGAGTCTGGATCTAATATTCACCAAAAGCGAAGTTTCCTTAAAGAAGGTGGCTCGGAAATAGACAGGATGTGTTTTGATTTTTTGGCTAAGGCTAGAAGTCAAAAACTTCCGATTTCTGGTCCCATTTTGAAAGCAAAGGCAATGGAAATTTGCAAGAAAACTGGGTGTACCTAAATGGCTAAATAAATGGCGATTAAGGAATAATGTTTCCTTCAAATGCATATCTGGTGAAGCTGCAGGATGATGACGAACAGTTTCGGACAAAGCTGCAAACTCTGTTGAATGGGTACAAGCCTGAAGACATTTACAACGCCGATGAGAGTGGGCTTTTCTTTCGTGCCTTGCCGGACAAAACCCTCGCTCTTAAATGCGAAAAATGTGTGCGAGGTAAGCTATCAAAGGAAAGACTCACAATTTTGTTCTGTGCTAATATGGCTGGAGATAAGGAGCCGCTTTTGGTTATAGGGAAAGCAGCCCGTCCTCGATCCTTAAAACATGTTCCAATTGCAAAACTTCCAGTGGATTGGAAGTCTAATAAAAAAGCATGGATGACTCGAGAAGTGATGAGCGAATGGCTGCAGCAGTTCAATCGCAGAATGAAAGCCCAGAATCGAAAAATGATCTTGTTTCTAGATAACGCGGCTTCTCATCCAAAGGAATTAGACTTGACCAACATAAAAATTAGTTTCTTGCCACCAAATACAGCGGCAGTTAGCCAACCCCTTGATCAAGGTATAATCCAAAATTTTAAAACTTTGTATAGAAGCATAGTTTTAAAACACTTGATAACTAAAATTGGCGATACAAGTTCAGCCTCAGGGCTCTCAAAATCGATTAATGTACTGGAAGCTGCGTATTTCATCAAAGCATCTTGGGATTAAGTGGACGCCTCAACAATCCGAAACTGCTTCCGTAAAGCAGGATTTTTGGAAACTTTAGAGGATCCTTCAGATTTTGATCCCGAAGATGACATTCCACTGGCAGTTTATGCTAGGCTTCAGGAAGGACTAGATTTGGCAAATGATTTCGAAGGTTTTCTCCAAATAGATCAAAATGTTTTCCCTGAGGACAACAATATAGAAATTCAATTTGACCAACCAGATGATACTATGGACTTAAGTGATTCAGAAGATGAACCTTCAGAAGAAATAAGTGACCCCATAACATCATATGATGAGGCTTTAAAACTTGTTGCGCGCTTGAAACAATATGCAAAAAATGACTATGTAGCTTTTCAGCAGGTTAAAAATATCGAGAGTCACTTTGAAAATGAAAATTTTAAATTAAAGGAATCAATGTTAAAACAATCAAGCATCACACAATTTTTTCAATCAAACTAGTCGATATTGAAATGTAAAGACTTGTACAATGTATTTAATTGATATATTTATGTATGTATGTATATGTAATACTAAAGTATTTAGATATTCTTTACTTCGAAAAATTTCTTAAATAAACTACAATGAATTTTATATGTGTAGTATATATTTTTTGACCTCATCCCCTATAAGCGGACATCTCCCATAACCGGACAAAAACACTGCGACCGTGAGTGTCCGGTTATGAGGAATTTCACTGTATTTAGCTACATTGGTAACCGGTATCTGGTTTGTAGGGTATATTTCTTTTTTATTATACACACATACAGGCACCTCAAGTACATTTACATATGCACTAACAGATTCACAAATCAAGCCTAAATTAAATTATCATACACATTCATACGTAGTTATAGATTGAGTTTTTTATATCTCGTCAGTGAAATTTTTGAAAACGCCCATTCCTGGTATATACATACATATTGTCATTTAATATAAAAACGACCTATTTAATTTCATCACATCAAGTTTGTAAAAAATGTAAATGCATGGTTTAATAAAATTTTAGATTAATCCAAACAGTAGAATCTGTTTTTCCAATCACTTACACATTTTGTTTCAGCTAGCTAGTTAAAAAAGGTTAATTCTTTTTTAAACAACCTTTTTCATATTTCATTTGTTTTGCAAAAATTTAAAAAGTTTATTTCCTCTATACCTGTGTGCAAGTGGCACACTGTAATTTACATTTAACGCAAGTACTAACATTGAAGTATTTTTGCAAACCCTTTAACACACAAATAAAGCGTTATTGATTCAAACCAACTAACAGGCATTTTCAACGATATGTTTTTGTCATGTGTATATGCCACATTTAACATATGAAAACTATCTTAACGGATAAACGCAACTTAAACTTTCCTTTTATACAAGTCAGAAAAATGCACATACGATATAGAAACCATTGTTGAGTTATACAAGGTTTGTCAGTCTTTGATAGACCAGACTTGAAGCTCCCTAATTGTCACCTAGCATAGTTGCATTTACGAATTGTACAGAAAAGGGAAACAATAGTTCCCCTTTGGGATAAAAGTAGTAGAAAAGTCCGGAATGTAATTTTTAACTTCATATATATTTTCAAGAAATATGACATTTTGAAAGACAGGCTTTATTAAATTATAGGAAATAAATTGCCTCAATTGCGGTTTAAATATTATTTAATGGCAAATGGTCTTAAAATTCAAGTTACTAAAAAAATTTTTGTGTTTTGGGAAGCATTTTAAAACCACTTTATTTCCTGTAAAACTTGGTTCTGTACAGTAAAAGTTTGTCAGATATCTTAAGTTATATGAATTTTGGCGAGTTTTCATAGGTATTCGTGAGAAGCGTTTCAAATTTTGCAATACTCATTTCCACACCACCTGAGGTAGAGCTTTTTTTACGTGGTTTCCCCAGTGGGCCTAGTCCAGTTATTAAGTCCAGTGACTTTACGCGATTATACATTGATTTCAATAAATTTTGCATTCATTACGGTTTCGAAAGCAAAGATTTGTAGGAGCTGAATTTTCACATCTTGTTGTGGTGCTTTATCAATTGATCACCATTATGGGCAGTTTACTCAATGTCTGATTAATTGCTTAATCAAGACTTTATCAGAGGTTGACCCAAAAAGCATTTACTCAATGTCTGATTGGCAACAATTCGCTGATTATCTTTTGATAAAAGTTATCAAAGGATGTACCTCTGATTATGTGCTTATCAAAACAAAAAGTGACAGCTGAAAGTAAACATTTGATTTTGTGATAAATTGTTCTGTTAACAAACTCTGCTAGTAATAGAACTTAGAAATGTAATAATATCCATATAAAAAAATATCACAATCGAGATTTGTAAGCCAAAATGGTTCATTTAAAATTGTAAACAAAAGCAGCTGTCACTTTTTATGAGTTCGCAATGCAACTTTTGTGAATTTTTTCCAAAAACGTTGACAACGACCAACTTAACCAGACTTTTGTGTAAACGAAAATGTCATTCTGAGCCAAGGCATGATTGGGTTATCATGTGAGAAAATTTATCATAACCAGACATTGAGTAAACGGCCCTAAACGTTTAAACACCATTTCCAGCCTTTTAATGGTGTGCAAATATCCACTAGATGGGTTCGTTAACCCACCCCTCGACCGTTCGTCCATATATGTATAAGTTGTTTCGTAAGTCTATCTTACACGGTTATGAAGTTATTAACAGTCGAATTTGACTTATTTCACTTATTTTCTATGGGTGCATTTACCACAACCATAGCATACATCCTACCAAACTTCGTTATTCTAGCGTAAACGGTTCTGTAGTTATTAGCAGTCGAAGTTTGAAAATTTGTTCACTTCTATGTGGGCGGTACCAAGCCCCTTTTCCAAAAATTTGGAAAAATCGTCAATAGGACAACCACTTAATTAATTCTAGCAAATTTCATTATTGTAGCTGCTTTTATTATTGAATTATATCATTTTAAACGTTTTTTCTAAATTTTTCGAAAATTATAGTTATTATTTAAACAGCAATCTACCTTGGTCAGAAAGCAACCTGTGTGCCAAATTTCATTAAAATATTTTAATTTTTACTCAAGCTATCGTTCCCACGGACGGACGGACATGTCTTAACGGATTTCTCTGTTTATTCTAAGAACTTAGATACATGGAACTCTATATCTATCTCCATTATTTTGTACCATTTAATAAGGGAGCTTCAAGTCGTCAATTGTCAAAAACGTCAATGGCTGACAAACTTTGTATAATTAAACAATGATAGAAACGTTTCTATTTTTGTCTGACACACAATTGGAATCATATGTGCTCTCATTTGTTGATTTAAAATTTTTGGATTTATTTATTTATTGTGTAGAAAGAAGCAAATAAATTGAACTGTTGGAAGTATTGACAGTCATACGGAATTACATGAGTGTAGAAAAGTGGCAGGTCATGTGAAAAAAACATATCGTGTAAAAGGCCTTTAATGAAAACTGTCTAAATATATTTTAAACTATTTCTCCTTTATCAAAATAATTTATTCTCATTAAATTTGCAACACAACACCCTGAAGTGCTCGAAAAACATTGACCGGAACCTCAAGTACATTGAAAAGAAGAATATGATCAGCTGATTGATGCAGTGTTTTACTACTGGTTAGACTGTGGATTGAACAAAGTTGTGAGAAGCTGGTAAATATGGTTCGTTGAAGTTTTTAAATAAATTAGAACATATTTAGCGCATATAATTGGAGAATTCTTCTTCTTTAAATGGTCATCTAACCGCCTGCGCGATTTTGACCGTCCAACCTAGCTCGCCAGTCGTTTCTTCGTTGCGCCAACTGGCGCCAATTGGAAACACCGCGGGATCGCAAATCGGTCTCCACTTGGTCCTTCCATCGGAGTGGTGGTCTCCCTCTTCCTCTGCTTCCACCGGCGGGTGCCGATAAGAATACCTTCTGGACTGGAGCATCTTCGCTCATTCGCACTACGTGGTCTGGCCAGCGAAGCCGCTGTGTTTTAATTCGCTGAACTATGTCGGCGTCTGCGTAAAGTTCATACAGCTCATCATTAAATCTTCTTCGGTACTCGCCGTCGCCAACGCGTAGAGGTCCACAAATCTTTCGAAGAACCTTTCTCTCGAATAATCCCAGAGCCGCCTCATCAGATGTTGTTAGTGTCCACGCTTCTGCACCATATAGCAGGACGGGTGCGATGAGTGACTTGTAGTGTTATTTTCGTTCGTCGAGAGAGGACTTTACTTTTCAATTGCCTACTCAGTCCGAAGTAGCATTTGTTTGCAAGAGTAATTCTTCGTCGGATTTCTAGGCTAACATTATTGTTGGTGTTAATGCTGGTTCCCAGGTAAACGAAGTCCTTTACTATTTCGAAATTATTGCTGCCAACAGTGGCTTAGTCAAGGCGCGAATGCACTGACTCTTTGCTTCAGACATAGCGGCATATAGGCAGCTCCTTTTCGTGCTATCGAAAGCGACTTTAAAATATACAAAGAGATGATGTGTGTCGATTTTTTTCTCCCGGATTTTTTCCAAGATTTGGCGTATTGTAAAAATCTGGTCGATGGTAGATTTACCAGGTTTGAAGCCACACTGATAAGGTCCAATCAGTCTGTTCACATCAGGCTTCAGTCTTTCGCACAATACGCTTGATAGGACCTTATATGCGATATTCAAAAGGCTGATTCCGCGATAGTTGGCGCAGTTTGCAGGATCGCCATTCTTGTTGATTTGTACAGAGAACACTTAGATTCCAATCTTCAGGCATGCATTCATCCAACCATATTCTGCATAGAAGCTGATGCGTGCGCCTTACCAGTTCCTCGCTTTGAAAAGCTCAGCAGGCAAACCATCAGCGCCAGCTGCTTTATTGTTTTTCAATCGGGATATTGCTATTCGTACCTCATTATAGTCGGGTTGTGGAACGTCAATTCCATCATCTTCGATTGCGGGCTCGGGTTCGGCATCTTCTCTGGTTTCTTGCTTAGTTTCTCCATTTAAAAGGGCAGAGAAGTGATCCCTCCATATTCTGAGTGCTCTCTGAACATCGGCCACCAGGAATTAATTAATTTTTTTCCGTGCACTTTACAAGGATAATCAATAGGTGACATAAGATCAATAGGTGACATAACTTTCATTAAAATTTAGAGATTACTTGAAAATATATGCACGTAAGGACAAGATGCCATGAACAAGTTTCAGGTGACAAGAAAGTTTACTCGGTGAGGAGCACATTCCGTGCAGACACTTTTTTTCTTAGCCAGTGGCTCTAGTTCATTTCCCACATTCAAAAAATGCATACAGGACAGGACTCAAAAAACAATCAAAAACAAACAGAAATAGATCCGTTTATATTTATAAGGCAGGGTTGCGGTTAATATGACAAAACGGCTTTTTTTCCTAACCACCGAATAGTATCGAAACCAATTACCATTACCCTGCAGTCAACTACCAAACTAGTAAGTAAACATTCTAGTTCATTGACTAGAATTGCGAGCGTTTATTCATACCAGTCTGAGCGACTGTAACGTTTCCACTATCACAAGCATCAATAACCCTCCAGAACTGCCCTGCAGGAAATTGGACTAGCTCAGAACTATCCCAGAGCTAAGCCATTTGACGACACCACCAGTTCTAGCTCAATACCCAAGCAATGCTTTCAACTGTCCACTTTTCATTCCCACAACATCCGGTTCTATCGCACCGGAATGACCCAAGTTTTTTTACCCGGCCAAGGACTGTTATTTCAGTGTAACCCTGTCCAATCTGTTCCATTCCACCCTTAAATTGTCATCCTCGGAGCAAACCCTGGCAGCTGGGTTGCTCCATTGTCTCTTGTTACGGGCTGGGGTCGAACCCAACCCTGGACCAACAGATTGGAGCTGCTGCGTTTGCTGGAAGAAAATTTATATTAAACGGTCGCATTCGGTTCAATGCGCCAAGTGTAAGAGATGGCTACATAAATCTGGATGCTCAGGGCTTAACCCTGCCATCCACAGACCCCGTACTTTCTTTAGTACCTTTGAGGAACCATGTTGTACACGACCAAGGGCGTCCCGCGGTACACGTCGCTCCAGCGCACCCCTACCACCCCCACTATCTTCTAGCGACCACAATGGTGGCCCAGTCTTCACGACTAGCAGCACTGCTGCAGTGCCCGCCTCACCCACTCCCGACTGCCGCTCACGTTGAACAGCGTCTCCACCTCGCACAGCCGCTCATCGCTCCTATCCCCTCCAGAATAGGTCAACGAGCACTGCCGAGCGTCAGTCCCCTCTCTCTTTGCCCCCAATGTCCCCCCTACTTCCACACGCACATGGGTCAGGGCCACCATCTCCTCGTACCTTTCACAATATGTACTGTTTGTCGGCAAAGACTATATATGCAAACAATTGTCTTGGCCTATGCCACGTTCTTATATGATCTGTGCTCGCGAACAGAAACCTCTGGACGGATACGTTTATAGCACCTTGCTGCAACACGCCGCAGCCTTCTACGCCAGATAGTCTGGCCTCACCATCAAATCTCTATATCGTTTGGATATATATATATATTTTAATTAATAAATATTTTTATTTTTTATACAAAGAATATCTTTATTTTTGAAAGAACAAAAATTGAATAAATAATTATCATTTTGATAATTAACATTTAACAACAGTGAACCAAAAACAATTTTAAAAATTAATAAAGTAATATATAACGCAAGTATATAACCCTACATATACTCCCCCTCCAGTGAAACGATCAGTTAATTTATGTTAAATGTTATTTTCTTTTTGTTTTTTGAAAGTGTTGATGAGTTAATGTTAAGTACTGTATCTGTAATTATGTTTGCAGGTTTAAGTAAATCTTTTGAAATTGTTTTAATAGTATTTCCATGTTGAATTTTGAATACTTTATCATGTTTAGAAATAACTTTAAATGGACCAATTGTCCATATACTAATTCCGCAGAAGACCATTTTAAATCTTCTTTGAAAGATGTGCGTAAACCTAATGTCGTATGTCGTGGTATGAGATTTGCAGAAACCATGCTGGTGATCGGCCAATTTCAGATTTGCAATGAAGTAAGGGAGCAGAATGGTCTCTAGTAATTTCGCAACCGGCGAAAGGAGGGATATCGGGCGAAAAGAATCTCCTTGGTTCGCCGGCTTCCCTGGTTTTAGTAGTGGAACTACAATCGCCCGTTTCCATATCTCAGGTATAACGAAACTAGTTAGAGAGAGATTAAAAAGAGCCGCTAAATAACTCTGTCCCTCGTGGCCTAGGTGTTTGATCATCTTCATGGCGATTCCGTCGGGTCCGATATATTTTGAGGGTTTGGCCTTCATTATGGCTTCCTTGACCTATGCGACTGAGACGACAATAGGCGCAGTGGAGTGTTTGTGCACACGTCGGACGGCTCTTCTCTTAGTCCTATCAGCAGGCAAAACAAGCTCGCGGATTTCCTGGCGTCCGCTTTGACACTGTCGCCGAATGCAATTTGGGCGGATTGGATAGGGCCTTCACAGTCGACCATAATTTGCCGACTCCGCCGAAAAGGTGGCAAGTTAACACAGCGAATACTGTGGTAGGCGCAGTGGAGTGTTTGTGTTTGTGCGCACGTCGGAAGACTCTTCTCTTAGTCCTATCCGCAGGTTGATGCATTATAAACAGCCGGCAAAAGGAGCTCGCGCATTTCCTGGCGTCCGATTTGAAGCTGTCGCCGAATGCAATGGCGACCTTGTCATTGTAATTGGTCGGATTGGATAGGGCCTTGACAGTCGACCATAATTTGCCGACTCCGCCGGAGAGGTTGCATGCCTCAAGGTGTTGTTTCCACTTGGTCAGCTTGTGTTCTTGACTATCCTACGAATTTCCGCATTGAGATCTTTGATTCTGGGACCTGCGGGATTGATGAGTCTCACTTGGTCACGTTCTCTTGCCATCGCCGCAGCTTCTGCAGCAAAATTCGGACGAATTTCTGGTATTCTACCAGCAGGAATAAAGCGGCCTGAGGCTGAATCAATGATCTTGCGAAACTCTCTTTCGTCTTTGCGTACGTCCGTTGGAGTGGGTAAGGCAGCGAAGGAGCGCTCTGTATAGTCAGTAAAGCGGTCGCATTCCGCTTTGGTGAAGTTGATGTATGTTAATTTATCAGTCGTTATGAAGTCGGTCGGTCGTTCAACAGAGAGTAAGATGGGTAGGTTGTCTGAGGCTAATGTAAGCTTCGGTCGCCAGATGACAAAGAAAATAAGGCCCGCCCTCGTTATGGAGATGTCTGGCGAACTGTTACCTGCCACACTGTCGGGATGATAAACCCTAGGACAACACGTGGCAGGGGGAATATAGATGTTTATGATTTGCCTGGGGTCGACGTCCGGGGAAAATAGATTATATTGTACAGAGTGATGTGTAATGAACGCAAGGCCACCCCCAAGACCGCTGGGACGGTCTTTTTGATGTACATTATACCCATCACAAGTTTGTAAGTCCGATCTTATGTTCAATTTTGTTTCTTGTATCGCGACGATTTTGATGTTGTGCGACTTCATAAAGTCAGTTATCTCCGCGATCTTTCCAGCTAATCCGTTACAGTTCAGCTGCAAAATTTTGAAGTGTGTAGGAGGGGAGACGGGGGACATACTAGGCGTGAGGGACGGATGTGTTTGCCTAGGTGGAGGTAGGCTAAGGCCTAAACTATGTCGCAGTCTAGAGTTTACAGCGCCATGGCCGATGTTGTCTGGCATGGAAGGCGGCTGTGTACTGCAACAGGGGGCTATGAACGAATCCGTCCAAAGGTTACCGTTTGCGAGCTCAGAGCACATAAGGGTGTGACACAGGCCAAGGCAATTGTTGCACTTGACCGATGTCGCAGGCGTATATAATCTTGCCGACAAACGGTGCATGTAGTGAAAGGTACAAGGAGGTGGTGTTGCTGACCCACGTGTAGGCTGGAAGCAGGAGGGGGGCATTAGGGGCACACAAAGAGGGGACTGACGCTCGGCGATGCTCATATCTGACCTATTTCGGAGGGGATAGGAGTGTTGACTGAGCCACTATTGTGGCTATTGGAAGTAGGTAGAAGCGGTAAGGGAGTTCCAGAGCGGCGACTACCGCGGGACGTTCTTGGGCGTGTACAGCGATGCTCATATCTGGCCTATTCCGGAGGGGACAGGAGTGTTGAGCGGCCGTGTGAGATGGAGGCGCCGGTGTGCGTGAGCGACAGTCGGGAGTGGGTGAGGCGGGAATGGCAGCAGTGCTGCCAGTCGTGTAGACTGAGCCACTATTGTGGCTATTGGAAGTATGTGGAAGCGGTAAGGGAGTGCCAGAGCGGCGACTACCGCGGGACGCCCTTGGGCGTGTACAGCGATGCTCATATCTGGCCTATTCCGGAGGGGATAGGAGTGTTGAGCGGCCGTGTGAGATGGAGGCGCCGGTGTGCGTGAGCGACAGTCGGCAGTGGGTGAGGCGGGAATGGCAGCAGTGCTGCCAGTCGTGTAGACTGAGCCACTATTGTGGCTATTGGAAGTATGTGGAAGCGGTAAGGGAGTGCCAGAGCGGCGACTACCGCGGGACGCCCTTGGGCGTGTACAGCGATGCTCATATCTGGCCTATTCCGGAGGGGATAGGAGTGTTGAGCGGCCGTGTGAGATGGAGGCGCCGGTGTGCGTGAGCGACAGTCGGGAGTGGGTGAGGCGGGAATGGCAGCAGTGCTGCCAGTCGTGTAGACTGAGCCACTATTGTGGCTATTGGAAGTATGTGGAAGCGGCAAGGGAGTGCCAGAGCGGCGACTACCGCGGGACGCCCTTGGGCGTGTACAGCATGGTGCCTCAAAAGTACTAAAGAAAGTACGGTGTCTGTGGATGGCAGGGTTAAGCCCTGAGCATCCAGATTTATGTAGCGATCTCTTACACTTGGCGCATTGAACCGAATGCGACCGTTTAATATAAATTTTCTTCCAGCAAACGCAGCAGATCCAATCTCTTGGTCCAGGGTTGGGTTCGACCCCAGCCCGTAACAAGAGACAATGGAGCAACCCAGCTGCCAGGGTTTGCTCCGAGGATGACAATTTAAGGGTGGGAGAGATTGGACAGGGTTACACTGAAATACCAGCCCTTGGTCGGGTAAAAAGACCCGGATCATTCCGGTACGATAGAACCGGCTGTTGTGGGAATGCCAGCTAGTGATTTGAGTATTTAGTTGCGGCTTTGTACTTTTGTGGCAATCGCGGCTACATGAGTACCGTAGTTGAACATGTTATCAAGCGTGACCCCTAAGATGTTGGGGTGTGTGACAGTCGGAAACTTAATGCCATCGACGTAAACGTCTAATTCCATGCTCGTAAATAAGGTGGCCGAGGACTTGGTTGGTGACAGTGTCAGATTTCGTCTAGCGAAGAAACCGGACAGGAATGGGAGGTATGATTTAAATCTTGAGCAGAGCTCGTCTACAGAGGGACCCGTCCAGGATCGTGCAGTCATCGGCGTAGGAGACGATCGAGACACCCTCTGGTGGGGAAGGGAGCCTCGATATGTAGTAATTAAATAAAAGCGGGGATAGAACACCACCTTGTCACACCGCTTGTTTAATTATACGTGGTTTAGATCGTTCGCCTCAGTATTCAACCGATGATTGCCAACCACCCTGATAGTTGGCGGTCCAAAGCTTTAGACAGGGGGTAAGAGTTGAGTCCTCCAGGTCGTTAATGAGTTGCGCATGATTAACCGTGTCGAAGGCTTTCATTCCCACAACAGCCGGTTCTATCGCACCGGAATGACCCGGGTTTTTTTCACCCGGCCAAGGGCTGTTATTTCAGTGCAACCCTGTCCAATCTGGGGCAGGGCGAAGCACTGTTAACAACAACAACAACAACAACAAGGCTTTCGACAGGTCAAGCGCAACTAGCACGGTCCTGTCATTTGGACGATGTTGGTAGAGACCGACACCTATCTTAGTGGTGATGGCGTTTAGCGAGGTGGTAGTGCTATGCATTTTCCGGAATCCATGCTGATGTTCGGCCCGTCCGTCTCCAAGGTCTTCACTACTGGCGAGAGTGATATCGGTCGATAAGACTTCCCTTCGTTGGCCGGCTTGCCAGTCTTTAGTAGTGGCACCACCTTTACCTGTTTCCATTTTTCTGGAATGACAAAGGTGGTCATAGACAGATTGAATACAGTTGTTAGGTACCTTTTGACTGTACCTGTTTGGTCAGATTTGCAAAGGATTTAACAGTGGACCATAATTTGCCAACACCAGCACAGAGGTTGCAGGACATTAGGTACTCCTCCCATTTGGCCCGTTTGTGTTGATCAACCAGTCGGCTTTCGCGTTGAGATCTTGAATTTGGGGATACGAAGTGTCTAACCGTCGCAGAAAACCAGCCCAATCGGCTTGCTGAAATTAGTGAAGTTGCGATTTGAGGTGAAAAATTCGATGGGGCGATCGATTGAGAGGACTATCGGTAAATGATCCGATCCAAGGTTAGCATCGTACGCCAGGCACCGCAGTTTATGAGACCAGCGCTGACGATGGTAAGGTCTGGTGAGCAAGAACAATTTACCGCCACTCTCGTGGGGGCATCCCCGTTCACAGTGTAAAACTTCGAGTCATCTATTTGTTCAGCCAGTTCCTGTCCCCTACCGTCTACCTGTAGGCTCGAGTGCCAGAGGTCATGGTGTGCGTTAAAGTCTCCGAGGACTATCGCCTCTGAGTAACGCATTGATGTCTGGGTGGTAATCCCTCGGACAGCAGGTGACAGAAGGTATATAAATGTTAATTATTTCGAGATCGAAATCGCCTGACCGGACAACCATACCTTGACGTTCTGAGGGGCTATCCCTCGGCTCGACATCAGGCTCAAATAGGCGGTACTGCACAGATTGATGAGTGATGAAAGCAATTCCGCCCCAAGTCCTCTCGCACGGTCACGCCGATGGATGTTTAGCCGTCACAAGTCCGAAGATCTGATCGGGCAAAGAGCTTTGTTTCCTGAATCGCAGCAATCTTGATATTTTGCCGCTTCATGAAGTTCACTATTTCACTAACCACTCAACTGTAGGACACGAAAGTGCGAAGGGGGAGAAATAGTCACACTGGGAGTCAAGGACTGGTGCGTCTGCCTAGGTGGAAGCAGGCTGGTTCGCGCACTGCGTCGCAACCTAGAAGACGAGGTATGACCGAAAGGAGGCGAATCGGTCGAGACGTTGTAGGTTGCGTAGCTCGACAACATGGCGCAACGTACGTATCAGTCCATAAGTTTCTGTTACCAAGTTGAGAACATATAAGCAGGTGATATAGACCAAGGCAAGAGTTGTATGACTGATGTCGCAGGTGTATATAATCTCAACCGACAAACAGTGCACATTGTGTAAGGGACCAGGAGCTGGTGGTTTTGGCTTATATTTCTGCTAATGCAGGAAGAAGGGGAAGTTGTAAGTGGGAGGGGGGTGGGCTGTCGCTCAGCATTGCTCGCATCTAAAAGAGAAGTGCTACGTAGAAAGTAGCTGTGAGCTGCTTTTAGGTGTTGGCGCCGGTGGGCATAAGCTTCAGCTGGAGTTACACACTACTTGCTGGGCAGTCTTAATGCTGTTAGTCGTGGAGACTGTATCTAGAACTTGTGGCGGTGCGACGCTGGATCGACGTTCGCCACGGGACGCCCGTGAACAGCAAGGGACCATAAAAGTTTTGAAGAAATTAGGGGGCCTATGTGTAGAGGAATTAAGCCCGGAGGGCCTTGTTTAGTGCAGCCATCTTTTACATGTATTACATTGGAAGGAGTGTGAACGTTTCACGTAAATCTTCTTACAGCAAAAGCAGCAGATCCATTCTCCCGGGTTGGATTCAACGCCCGTCCGGAGCAAGAGAGTTTTAATCAGCCCTGCTGCAAGGAGCTGCTCGGAGGATGACAATATTAAGGGGAAAGGTGACAAATCAGACAGGGTAACGTCCAAATAACAGCCCTTGGTCGGGTATAAAAACCCAAGTCATTCCGGTACGATGGAACCGGCTGTTGTGGGAATGTATGTCCCCTGATAATACCAAACATCTCTTTTCCTGTTCAATTGAACCCAGTCTTCTAACACCTATATCACTCTGGTCCAACCCTGTTGAAACTGCGCGTTTCCTTGGACTCCCGTTAGAAGAGCTTGATGACGATTCTCTGAACTGGGGGTTCTGAACTGTCATAAACCTAAGTATCCAAACTTTTGGATGTAGCACCGCCCCCCAGAGACATAAGGAGACATCTCTGTAAGCATTACGATGAGATCCGGCATCATATCTCTTTGCCGTTTGACCTGCGGAACCATAGACGGGCTCTAAATGACCTCCACACCGAGTCGGTAGACAGATCTCTCAGATCTCGGCCTGTGAATCCCGTTATTAACACTCAACCACCTGAATTGGATGAAGAGGAGCATGTACTTCCGAGGGAGACTAGAGTCATACTAGCACAACTTCGCTCTGGATATTGTAATAGGTTAAACTCTTACTTATCCAGATTGAACCCCAACATACCAAACACATGCCCTGCATGTGGTATGTCCCCTCATGATACCATACATCTCTTCTCCTGTTCAGTTGAACCCACTCTTCCAACACCTACATCACTCTGGTCCAACCCTGTGGAAACTACGCGTTTCCTTGGACTTCCGTTAGAAGAGCCTGATGACAATTTAGAGTGATCGAGCCCATTGGGCAGAGCGAAGCACTGTTAACAACAACAACAACAACGATTCTCTGAGTGATCGTGCCCATTAGGCAGGGCGAAGCACTGTTAATAACAACAACAACAAGGTGAGGCCGTTGTCAAACCTAACACCCAAGAGTTTGGGGCGATTGAAAGTAGGTAGAGTTACTCCATCTACTTGGACGTTTACCTATTGCCTCATCTGCGGATTCCACGTCGTAGAGTGTCGCCGTCGAATTTGTCAGATTTCGCTCGGTGAAGCTGGAAAGGTTTCGGAGGTAACGGTTTATCCTACTACAGAGTTCGTCAATGGAAGGGCCCATGAGACACAATGGAGGCTTCCTCTGGTGGAGGGGGAAGTCTCGAAATATAGAAGTTAGCCTAAATGGGGGATAGGCCACCACCCTTTGGCACCCCCCGGCTTATTCTTCGAGGTCTTGATTTTGTAATCCTAAACTTAACTGACACCTGCCGACCGTTCAGATACTTAGCGTCTGTCCTTCGGCGTCAAGTTGTTTCAACATCTTCATGGCAATACCGTCGGGTCTAACTGATTTTGAAGGCGTGGCCTTGATTAATGCTTCATTAACCTCGCCGACGGTAACGGCAATGGGCGCTGTGATGGCTCTTCTCTTGTCCCTGTCAGCAAGTGGATACATTATAAACTGTCGGCATAATTAGCTCGCGCAATGAGGCGATTGGAAGCTGAATCAATAACCTTGCGAAAGCCTAGTTCTCCTTTTTGTATGAACGTCGGTGCGGGTAAGACAGCGAGGAAGCGCTTTGCATATACCCTAAATCGGTCCCAGGCCGCTTTGTTAAAGGTGATAAAAGTACGGCGATCGTAAGTAATGAAGTCAGTGAGTCGCTCTATTGAGAGAATTATGGGTAAATGGTCAGATGCCGATGTAAGTATGGGTCGCTAATTGACACAGTTAATGAGCCCTGCGCTTACGATGAAAATTTCAGACGAGCTGCGGCAGTTACCTGCCACTCTGGTGGGGTCATTTCCGTTCACTGTACGGAATGCCGAGCCCATCGACATTATAGGCTGTGCAGATCGACAACATGGCGCAACGTACGTATCAGTCCATAAATTCCTGTTTCCAAGTTCAGAGCATATTAACAGGTGGCACAATCCAAGGCAGGCCAAGTTGCATTTGACTGATACCGCCGGCGAATATAATCTCAACCGGAAGCGGGAGTTGCACACTGCTTTTTGGACTGTATTAATACCGCCAGTCGTGGATCCTGTATCTGGAATGGGTGGCGGTGCGACGCTCGATTGACATTGGCTACGGGACGCGTTGACATTAAGGGGCCATAAAAGTTTTAAAGAAACGATTGGGTCTATTTGTGGAGGAATTTGCCCGGGGTAAACTGTCTTGTGCAGTCATCTTTCATGGATCACATTGAATAGAATATGAACTTTAACATAAATCTTCTTCCAGCGCACGCAGCAGATCCAATCCCTGCTGCTAGGAGCTGCTCTGAGGACAATTTAAGGGGTTTTTAATAATAACAGCCCTTACGATAGAAACGGCTGTTGTGGGTATGGCTAAGCGTCGCCAAAATGGTCGCCGGGGTTATCGAACACACACTGGAGGAAGCCGTAGGCCTGCTAAAACACCGCACTTAGAACTTCCACGGGATTTCTCCTAATGTCACGGGAACACCACCTACATAGTAGGCAAAAATGCTCAGTGTTGAAAGCACAACGCAATGTTATGCAGGTAGTTCTTGTTTAACTGTTGCAAACAGCAACATCCTCACCACCTCCGCGAAAACAGCACTGTAGTAAACTCCGGCATCACACAATTTTGCCGTTCGACCCCAAGGTGCACCAACAGGACCTCTCCAACACCTCAACAGAGTCGGTAAACTCCTTTGTAAGCTATCACCCTGGGCCAACTTCCATCTGGATATGGTACTAGATTAAACGTACCTATTCAGAGTTAGCCTCGAAATTACGAATGTTTGCCCGGTATCTGGTGTGTCTCCCCATGACACCAAATCAGTTCACCTGCTGGACGGAGCAGAATCTTCTAATACCAACTTCACTTCGGTAAAGAGCATAATGAAATTATAACCAGGCAATTCCTGTTCAACCGTTACAGTCCGCAACATCCGAACAGGCTCATGCTTGAAGAAAATCCGCCTCCCAGGAAAAATCTCCGTAAGCACTATGATGAAATCCGGAATTACATACCCTCGCTGCTTGATCCAAAGGTGCATCGACAGTTCTTCAACAACATCCACCCAGAGTCGGCAAACTCCTCGATCAGTTAATCCTCGATCAGTTAATGCCGGCACAAGCTCCACCCGTTGCCGAAGAGGAACGTGAACTGCCTAGGGAGACAAGAGTCGTGCTGGCCCAACCTCGTTCTTGATACCTATCCATGGCAAATGTTTGCCCGTCATGTATTCATCTGCTCAATAGAGCAGATTCTTCTAATACCAACCTCACTTTAGTCCAACAATAATGAAGATGCTATGTTCCTGGAACTTCCGTTAGAAGATGTTGATGACAATGATAGGTAAGGGGAGTGACGACTTGGCAGGGCGATGATGCCAGCCTCTGTCGTCACGAGGACATCATTATCCTTAAAACGTATGCGTGAGCTACTTGAACCATGCGAAAGAACCACTTTGCACTAACAAGACAAATATTACATATTCGATTGTTGCTCCGAAAAATATCCTAAATTTTCTTTCATATCTATCACCAATTTACCTCCCCAGTCTATTGTCTGTGAGGTTATGTGTTTAATACGAGTAAAAATAGACTGAGGGCTGGTTTCACCAGCTTGACTTAAGCTAAGTTAAGTCGAGTTTTTCACTTTTTCAGTTTCACCATCTAACTTAACTAAGTCACAACTTAGTCAGCCTGCCAGCTGACTTATTCTCGACTAAGTCAGTGTTGCTGTCGTTCAAAACCTAAATGTCAGTAATGCTCCTAATTTGTTTTGTACAATGTCCCAGCCGGAAAATTCGTCAAGCATGACTTTAACGGCGTATGCGTAGATGCATGTGCCCGTTTGCTTTCTAGCATGCACCCATTACGAAACTATCGTTTTCAATTAAGCGCTAATTTGAGTATCTTCCAAATAAAGAGAAATGGGTGTAAGATCATTACATTCCTTGGTGTATGGCCATGTATGCCCATTTCGCACTGGGGTATTGGGATGCGCAGAGTTGTCTGGTATGAAAAAATACTACTATGCCTAAAACAGCTGATCGGGTGGTTGTGTTCAAAATTATTTAAGTCGCTCAGTTGGTGAAACCCAAAATCAAGTTAGTCTCGAATCTGTGCTAACTTAAGTCACGACTTAGTTTTGGTCTTAGTCGCGTTGGTGAAACCGTCCCTGAGACTTTTACAACTGTGTTTCTTGCATTTGCATCCGAAGGGGGCTTCCCACCATGAATTAGAGCCTTGAACCTTCACAAAAATTTGGTAATAAAATACACTGACTTTTGAATTATAACATTTAAGGCTATCGTCACATGTTAATGCGATAAGAAACATGTCGACGATGACCCAAAGTTTACCTGTGTGAAATGTCTTTCGATAAAATGGTTGGCCTTCCCTTGGAGCTCTGAACAGCTATGTTGCTCAGCGAAATTCGCTATACCGATAGCGTTTGTTGGATCCAGCTGCCTCTCCAAGAACGCACAACATGCATTTATAACGTTTGGCACCTGAAACATCGTTGCAGCGGGTAGCATTTGACAAACCGTCACTTCGGTAACACGTATATGGCCTGTATACATGAAATATATTATACGACCCATTGCCGTAGGACAAACCTAGCATTTAGAAAACAACTTTCACTTTTTTGCATTATAGATTTTTCGATACATACCCCTTGAAGCTGAACTCGTGACATTTCAGTTTCCTTTAAACCTCCCGTAAACATAGCCTTAAAATAAGGCGATGCAGCTGACAAAACCACCTTATGGGCTGCGAACAACTCATCTTTCACTTCTAATACAACATCAGTAAGCATATTGTGTGATCGCATCATGAACATCATTTTCAAAACATCTTTGGCGTAATTTGACATGTAAAAGGTCATATCATCATCTCGGTCTTCAGCGTCTTCGTTTTCAGTCACAGATGAAACATATGAACAAGGATTGCCAAGCACATAATCACCACTTTTGCAATCGTTCGCCACAGTGTTTGCAGTGCTCATTTCCGCTTCTGAAATATAAACTAAATCATAACAAAAAGAAATAGTACATTTCATTATTGTCAAACAGCTAACTAATTAACAAGCATGGAATGAAGTATTGATGCTAGTATCATACAATTTCGTATGGAGTATTCCTATAGAGCTTTTTTTCCTATCATAGAAGCGAGAAATTCTGTCGTTTTTTCCTCCTATCAGTTTCAGTACCTTCTGCACATACTTGAGGGAGTCCGCCTTTATTGCCCCTGCGGGTTAGGGGTTTAGAATATGCCCGAGGTAGGCATACCGGTCGTAAGAGGCGACTAATATGCACAAAAGTAATGACGTGCAACTCGATGGTTGATCTACGGATATGATGCCTCTCGCCTCTCATTACCCATCTTATCCTTCCTTACGGAAGGAGGGGTGACATGACCTAGTAGGTTTCACTGGTCATAAATCGCTACCAGGACAGTCGGGCAGTACCGCAAGGGAGTACCGGAGCGTACCGAATTTATATCCGGCTAAGGGTTGTCAGTTCGACAGCACTCCCCAAAACCTTCGGAGAGTGTTTTTGTCGTTACAACAAGAACAACAGTCTGCCTTTATGACAATACAATTCACTTCAATAATTTGAAATGCATATTTTACAATTTCATTTACTAAATCATTTTTATTAAATTTAGAATTACATTCGTCATAGTGGTAATATTATTTAAGAGTTCGTTTATTATTGCTTAATTGCCGTGGTGTGGCGGTAGTATTGCTACCACACCGAAGGTCCAAGGTTCGAGCCCTGGTACAGGTAACATCAAAAGTGGTTTAAAAAAGTATTTTCAAAGCGAGGTCCCCCTCGGCAGTGGTTTGGCAAACACTCGGAGTGTATTTCTGCCATGGAAGGATTCTCAGCAAAAATTCATTTGCATTGCAGATGCAGTTCGGAAGCGGCAAAAAACTGTAGGCCCCGCCAATTTGTAGGGAAAATTAGAAGCTGCACACCACAAATTAGTAGAGAAGCTCGGCCTTATTAATTTATTTTTATTTATTTTAATTGTTATTTTCGTTAAGGCTGTTAATAACATCTAGATTCCCCGCTGTATCTAGGATAATAATTGCCTTTCTGGTGCGAAATTTGTCTATGGGTTTATGGGTTTTCAGGATTTCTAGTGTTTAGTTTGCCTTATGCTTAAGGATTGGGTAGAGGTAACTATTAGACATGGGACTATTCGAATAAAAATTATTTATTCGAATAAAATATATTCGAATATTATTCGAAAATAGTTCCACTACTAGTAACTATCCTTCGGTAGTTTTTCGGTTGTGGATGCCCGCCAAAAGCATTTCATATTCCTCTAGGTCAATTATATGAATGAGTCTAAAAAGTGCCGTGCTGAATTTTGGTAATTTCGTTATTTATGGTCTCTAGGTACGAGTTCCTGTAGTCAAAACTTTCGACGTCTCCAATTTCCGGTACGAGGTATTAAAGTCTGCAAAAAGAGATATGGGCTAATTTTTAATATTGCTCTTGTATACCATTCTTTCAGAGTTAGTCATTTTGTTGTAGTTTTATTTCCAATAACTATTTCCTTTTTATATTTAGGTGATATTTTTGAGCCCTGTCGTTTGTCAACCTTGACAAATCTAGGGTCTCCTGGTGAATGTTTTTTATGTGAGGGTTTCTTGTTGTGTCGGGAAATGTCCTTATTCTCTTTTTCTCTGAGCTTGGCAATGTTCTTTTGTGGGCTTGTTCTAATTGTAGATCTGTACTGGCGTTTCATTTGAAAAATACTTTTATTGGCTTTCGACCTGTTGCCGAATGTATCGTATAGTTGTATTCGTAGACTGCTCTGTCTATGACTTCGGGGAACGACGAAAATGTTCGATCGGCTTTGAGGCATCGGGCTATTTCCGTAAGAATGGAATGGAAACGTTCGATCAGACCATTTATTGAAGTATTGTATGGAGGGGTTTTATATATTCGCATACCAAGTGTTTCCTCGATCATAAAGGTAACAGAGGCAGAATTAAGGCTTGTCTCTTTGCCGATAACTATGGCTTCAGGGACGCCAAATTGCAAAAGTTAACGCAAAGGTTCTTTAGCATCTTCGATTGCTCTGAATTCTATTATTCTATTCTGCACGTATTTTTAAAATTTATCGATTGCGTTTAGCAATAAGTTTCTTTCGGTCCTGTATATGTCTATGTTAAAAATATGACCTGGGTATTGGGGTTTTTTCTAACTCGGGATATGTTGGAATGGCGGTCGTTTTTATTTTCGCTGCATACCCAGCAGCTGGTGACTATATTTTTTATTTTCCTTGACATGGCCGAAAAAAAATTGTTTTCTAAAAGTTGCGCTCTCTGGTGAGTTTTAATGTCATTTCCTCTTGCTCGTGTTCGTTTATAATGTTATGTACTTGTTTTTGAGTGAATTGTAGGATTAAAAATGGATAGTATAGATTTCCTGAATTCTTCCCATTTTATAAAATGTATTACAGATGGGTCTAGATATCTTTTTAGGACATTGAAAAGTAGGCGGGGTGCTATAAAGCCATAGGTAATAAAGCCACATGGCCATATTTCTCAACATGAGAAATAAGGTAATTTAAATCAATATGGAATTATTTCCACTGTAAGAAATGTGAAATAAAGCCATGGAAATTTGCGAATAAAGCCGTATAATCACATCGCACAGAAATCAGAAACAGTCACATCTTAAAATTTGAAAAACTTTGTGTTGAACGCTTCAGGATAGCGCTTTAATTTTACAAAACCAAGTACAAAGGTAATACAAAGGTAATGATTATTCTTTCTTCGTTCTTTAAATGGTCAACTAACCGCTTGGGCGATTTGACCGTCCAACATAGCTCGCCAGTCATTGCTTCGTTGCGCCAATTGAAAAGACCGCGGGATCGCTAATCGGTCTTCACTTGATCCTTCCACCGGAGTGGTGGTCTCCCTCTTCCGCTGCTGCCACGGCGGGTGCCGATAAAAATACCTTCTGGGCTGGAGCATCTTCGCTCATTCGAACAACGCTATCGCGGCTTTAGAATCTATTCTTTTAGCACGGGGTTTTTCCAAGATTTGGCGCATTGTAAAAATCTGGTCGATGGTAGATTTACCAGGTCTGAAGCCACACTGATAAGCTCCAATCAGTCTGTTCACGTCAGGCTTCAGTCTTTCGCACAGAACGCTTTATAGGACCTTATATGCGATATTCAAAAGGCTGATTCCGCGATAGTTGGCGCAGTTCGCAGGATCGACCTTCTTGTTTATTGGGCAGAGAAGACTTAGATTCCAATCTGGCAGGCATAGAAGCTCCTCGCCGCCGTGCTTGAATAGCTCAGCAGGCAAACCAGCTGCTTTATTGTTTTTCAATCGAAATATTGCTATTCGCACATCGTTATAGTCGGATTGTGGAACGTCAATTCCATCGTCTTGATTGTGGGCTCAGGTTCGGCATCTTCTCTGGTTTCTTGCTCAGTTTCTCCGTTTAAGGGAAGTGATCCCTCCATATTCTGAGTACTTTCGGAGAGTCGCCGTTCTCATTATTACAGGAGTTTGCCCCGGGCTCAAAACCTTCCGTCATTCGCCGAGTATTTTGATAGAATTTTCGGGCATCTTTGATTTCGCGCCTTCTGCTTCTCTTTTTTTTCGCCCGGAAAAGCCGCCTCGCCTCCCTCTTCAACTTGCGGTAGTGTTCACATACACTTCTTCATTTCTTTTGGTTGCAGCGCGGCACTCTTCATCATTATACTAGTTGTTTCTTCGAGTTCGGTACGGAGTGCTCCTGAGATATCATCCCACTGCTCATGCATTCCACTAGGTTGAATTGTGCTCTCGGAGAGCAAGGTGTGAGACGCGATCTGCTAATAATTGGCGGTCTGTTGTGATTGCAGCTTTTCGATGTCCAGCTCTCCCTGGGTTTTTTGTTGCACATTTATCGTACAGAGGCGGGTAGTAATAGGTAGTGATCAGAGGCGATGATAGGTTCTCGTATTGTGCGAACATTTTAAACGCGGGTAGCATGCCGTCCGTCCATCGCAATGTGGTCGATCTGGTTGCGGGTTTTTCGATCGGGGGACAGCCATCTAGCCTGATGGATATTCTTGTGCATAAACCTGGTGCTGGATATGACCATGTTTCAGGCACCGGCGAAGTCGATCAGCCTGTATCCATTTGGCGAAGTCTGATCGTGGAGACTGAACTTCCCGACAGTGGGGCCAAATACACCCTCTTTACCCACCCTGGCGATAAAGTCGCCAAGCACGACTTTGATGTCATGCCGGGGGCAGTGTTTGTATGCTTCTTCCAGGAGCATCCTTTTCCAAGTCGGTCCGGTAATGTCAGCTTTTGCTTTCCTCAGGACCTCAACCAGCCGGGCAGGGACACCTTTCCCATTTAGGGACCAGACATTCCAGGTGCATGCCCTTACCTCATAGTCCATATTTCGTTTGCAAGGTGTGAGAGTCATCTATTAAAGGGGTTCTCATATCCCAGGCTTTGTTGAATTTCATTGGAACGTTGTTTTATGTGGTGGGTCCCAAACCCAACAAACAACACGTTTCGCGGGAAGTTGTTATTCAATTACACGCCCGCTTGCAACCGCACCACATTGTGATCAGACGCTGTTGTTTGAATGCCCCCAGCAAGCCCTTATGTCGGAGTGGCCTTACCAGGTTGTCACCTTCTCACGTTTAGCTCACCGCCAAACGGGTGTTCGGTGGTTACCCAAAGAATACTTGGACGCAAGCATCCAGAAGTAGTGAACTGCTAGAACCGCATGAAAAAGAATCAATCTGGCCATTTTCAGGTGAATGGCCATCAGAAACTTTCCCCACTTGCGTGCACTTCTACACACTGTCCCACCATCCAATATGATTATTACTAATGTGGCGAATATTCGCAAGCATGTACCATCCCTAACTTAATAACACTCCCATCACTAGGGCAGCATGAGTATGTGCGAATACGAGGCAAAGAGTGAATGCTGATAAACAGCCATTTTTCTCGAATGCAAGTACAAGAGCAATCCAGAACTGTGGAGACGCTTGTAGGTGATGAAACTGGCGCTCGGCCAGACTTTAAAAGGCAGCATACAAGCAAGGCAGGTTGATCAGTTTGTATTCAAGTATTGTTTAGTGAACTACTGTGGAGTTACCAAACTCGGGAATTTGTATTGCGTTTATACTAGTAAATAAAACAGGCTATTTGTTACAGTATAAGTGTTTGTGTTTATTTGACTTTGCAGTGATTGAACTCGGATTATTAATCGGGGAATCATCGAATTCATCACACTAAGAAAATAAAACGAATGAAATTATTGGTGAAGGTTTTTTGAAGCGATTTATGCCGAAAAAATTACCAAATATTTTTTTGAGTTGTGTTTGAGATTTCAATACGAAAAGTCAATTTTTTTCCTCTTTTATGGAAATCAATTGAAAAAAGCAGTGCAGGTGAAAGTTTGGAATAAAAGATCGCGCGGAGCTTAATAACTGTTAAATTAACGGGATTAAATAGTTAAAATTCATTTCATAATTAAACACTAAAATTTGGAATTAAAAATTGTAGCCCGGCACTCTTTTGCATCTAACTCTTCGTTCCCGTGTGTCTCTGGAAAATTCTGTTTGATTTATGCGATGTCATGTTATATATAAACATAACACGTGATATTAAAAAAAGTGTGGAAAAAAGCCATATCGATTAATATGGCCTTATTTCTCAATATGTTGACAAATAGGGCGATGCGAATTTATTGCCTATGGCTTTATTGCACCCAGCCTAATAAATAGGGTTGTATAGTATTATATTTCTTCGATGATATAGGGTCTAGAGTGTGCATCAGCTGCCCAGTTCATTTTTCCAGGCTTATACTGCAAAACGCAATTGTATGCCTCTAGAATACACTTAAATCTTCTCATTTTTCTGTCTATAAATTTCTGTTTCCAAGTTCAGAGCATATAAGCAAGTGACATAAGCCAAGGCAAGAGTTTCATTAGACTGATGCCGCCGGTGAATATAATCTCAACCGAAAAATAATACACATGGTGTAAGGGACCAGGAGCTGGTGGCGTTGGCTTACATTCGTGCTAGTGCTGGAAGAAGAACGGGAAATTGTTAGTGGGGAAGGGTTGGGCTGTGGCTTAGCATTGCTCACATTCAAGGGAGAGGTACTACGCAAATAGCAGGGCGTGAACAGCAAGGAGCCACGAAATTTTTGAAGAAAATACTGGGCCTGTGTGTGCAGGGATTTAGCCCGGAGCAACTTGTTTTGTGCAGCCATCTTTTACATTCGAAACATTGGACGAAATGTGAACGTTTAACATTAATCTTCTTCCAGCAAACGCAGCAGATCCGATGTCTTGGTCCCGGGTTGGGTTCAGCACCCGCCCGGAATAAGAGAGTATTGAGCAGCCCTGTTGCAAGGAGCTGCTCGGAGAATGCCAATGTAAGGTGGAAAGGTGACAAGTTAGACAGGGTTACATCGAAATAACAGCCCTTGGTCGGGTAAAAAGTCCGAGTAATTTCGTTACGATAGAACCGGCTGTTGTAGGAATAAATATCGCTTCTCTCGCCAGTAGTGAAGACTTTGGAGGCATTCTTGCTCCCTTACTACTCCGCTAACCTGCGACTAGCCAACATCAGCATGGATTCCGTAAAATGCATAGCACGACCACCGCGCTTAACGGCTCTACCACTTACACAATTGCCCCTGCGGGTTAGGGGTTTAGAATATGCCCGAGGTAGGCAAACCGGTCGTAAGAGGCGCCTAATATGCACAAAGGTAATGACGTGCAACTCGATGGTTGATCTACGGACATGCCTATCATCTCTCATTACCCATCTTATCCTTCCTTACGGAAGGAGGGATGACATGACCTAGAAGGTTTCACTGGTCATAAATCACTACCACGACAGTCGGGCAGTACCGCAAGGGAGTGCCGGAGCGTACCGGGTTCAAATCCGGCCAATGACTGTTAATTCGACAACCCTCCCCAAAAGCTTCGGGGAGTGTTTTTGTCGTTACCACAACAACAACAACAACCACTTACACAAGTGCCGGTCTCAATCAAAATCGCCCTAATGACTGTATTGGTTGTACTTGATCTGCCGAAAGCCTTCGACAAGGTCAGTCACGAGCAACTTATTAATGACCTGGAAGAGTCAACTCTTCCCTCCTGTCTAAAGCGTTGGACCGCAAATTATTTGAGTGGTCGGCAGTCATCGGTGGAATTCAGAGGCGAACGATCAAAATCAAGCATAATCAAACAAGAGGTGCCACAGGGTGGTGTCCTATTCCCGCTTTTGTTTAATTATAATATATCGAGGCTCCCCTCCCCACCAGAGGGTGTCTCCTACACCGATGGCTGCACGATTTTGGCGACGGACCCCTTCGTAGATGAGCTGTGCCCAAGAATAAACTCTTACCTCCCTTCCTTGTCCGGTTTCTTCACTGGACGAAATCTGACATTGTCACCGACCAAATCCTCGGCCACCTTATTTACGACGTGGACAGCGCAACATGGCTACCACGATAACCGGGCAGTACCGCAATGGAGTACCGGAGCGTACCGGGTTGATATCAGGAAAAGGGCTGTCACTTCCGACAAAACTCCCCAAAACCTTTAACCAAAACCAACAACAACAACATGGAATTAGAGGTTGACAGCATTAAGCTTCCGACTGTCAAACATCCCAAAATCTTAGGGGTTACGTTTGATAACATGTTCAACTACGGTGCTCACGTAGCCGCGATTGCCACTATAGTACTGTGAGGACCCAAAAACCACCACAAGTAATGTTATACGAAAATTGAATTTCCAAGCTATAAATTTTTATTGAAATATATATTTTTCCGGATACCCTAATGTAAACTTTAATATATTAGGCATAGTGCATACATACATATTAATGCACTAGGCATAATATGTGGGTCGCTAACAATGCACACACGACACATTATTCCAGCATAATTGTTTCAGATTTGTAGCGCCAACTACTATGGCAATAAAAAGAATATTTTCGGCCCGTTACCAAAAGTTCATCAGGTGATAGAAAAAAAGGTTAGAAAAGGCTAAAATTAACAACAAAAAAAGAAGCTAAAAAAAAGTCAAAATGACCTTGAGCAACACCGCCAGCTCGGTCAGAATTCGGAAGCACCTCTTCGAGCCGTTCGAAACTAAAAGGTTTCAGACAGGGTGACCCCCCATCGTGCGATTTCTTTAATTTAATGCTGGAGAAAATAATACAAGCTGCAGAACTTAACCACGCTGGAACAATATTTTATAAAAGCGTGCAACTGTTGGCATATGCTGACGATATTGATATCATTGGCCAAATTAGAAAAAGAAGCGGAAAAAATGGGTTTGGTGGTGAACGAGGGTAAAACGAAGTACCTTCTGTCATCATGCAGAGTCAGCGCATTCGCGCCTTGGCAACCAAGCCACTGTTGGCAGCAATAATTTCGAAATAGTAAAGGACTTCGTTTACCTGGGAACCAGCATTGACACCAACAATAATGTTAGCCTAGAAATCCGACGAAGAATTACTCTTGCAAACAAATGCTACTTCGGACTGAGTAGCTAATTGAAAAGTAGTCCTCTCTCGACGAACGAAAATAACACTCTACAAGTCACTCATCGCACCCGTCCTGCTATATGGTGCAGAAGCGTGGACACTAACAACATCTGATGAGGCGGCTCTGGAAGTATTCGAGAGAAAGGTTCTTCGAAAGATTTGTGGACCTCTACGCGTTGGCGACGGCGAGTACCGAAGAAGATTTAATGATGAGCTGTATGAACTTTACGCAGACGCCGACATAGTTCAGCGAATTAAAACACAGCGGCTTCGCTGGCTAGGCCACGTAGTGCGAATGAGCGAAGATGCTCCAGCCCAGAAGGTATTTTTATCGGCACCCGCCGGTGGAAGCAGAGGAAGAGGGAGACCACCACTCCGATGGAAGGACCAAGTGGAGACCGATTTGCGATCCCGCGGTGTTTCCAATTGGCGCCAGTTGGCGCAACGAAGAAACGACTGACGAGTTATGTTGGACGGTCAAAATCGCCCATTTAAAGAAGAAAAAAAGTCAGACATTTTTTTACAAAATCCATTTAAAATTTTTTATTTTAGTCTAAACTTTTTGCATATAAAGTTGTAGACATAACTTAAGGGAAATATTCTCGTTTCAACACATATCAGGCACATTTTCCTTGACTAGGAATTTTTTTAAAGAAATACATACTATAGAAAAATCACTACAAACTAATTAGTTTTATAATATTTTCTTCGTCTGATGAATCAGATGAGCTTGAGTCTGCGTACAAAGCTTGGGTATTTTTCATAGAGATGAGATCAGAAATTTCCAAATCAGTGCACCATTTGAATAAACGTTTTAACGAACATCTTATATTAAGCAGCCAGTTAAGCATTTTAATTTTTAATCTGTTCCTTAACTTAGTTTTTAAAATTTTCATAGCACTAAAAATTCTTCCAACCTCGCCATTACTGAAAGGTAATACCAAAAAGTTAAGTACGAATTCGACCAGCTCTAAAAAAGGGGGTTCGTTGAATGAATTTTTATGTTCGCAGACTTCCGCCTAAAATTAAATGGTAGAGGTGACACTTGTCCACTGAATGGTTATTAGCTTTCGCCACTGCAGCTCAATCAATGCTACTTGACTTGGAGAATACCTAGACTTTGCTTTTTGAAAGAGAGAAAATACGAAAGAAAAAATAACAGCGTAAAAGAAACTTGGTGAAAATCTTAGAAAACTCTTCAGAAAGAAACAAGGAAAAGAAGCTCCCAAGGAAAAATTTTCTAATAATCAAATGAGATATTGGATTTTGTAAGTAATAATCACATTTCGTAACTTTAATTCTTTTAATTTCAGCACAAACATGAACGCCGATGAAATGAAAAAGTCCCTAACGGAAATGAACGGCGCTGTAAATGCCATTCTCTCCCAGCTTAGGAGATTCGAAGAGCGCTTCAAAAGCGTGGAATCAGTAAATAGTGATGAATCTTTACATGGACTTACTCAGAATTTGGAACGGTTAGAAAGCCGAGTAGAAGAGGTTCGCAGGCAATCTGCTGATAGTGAAGGAACAGCAGTGGAAGAACCACTTACCAGTCCTCAGACGAAGGACGATTTAAAAGAAATTTCGAAGTAACCAGATTGTGTAAAGAAGCTCCAAGCGTTTGATGGATGTCGGGAGCACTATACCTCCTAGATCCATAGTGTAGAGCAGGTTTTAAATGACTATTAGCTCGTAAGGCACAATATATAGGGCCATTTTAAGACACATTAGGTGTAAGATTAGGGGAGCAGCAGATGCTGCACTAGTGTCCCACAACATCTTAGATGCTGATTGGAAGAAAATCAAGGAGATTTTCTGCTTGCACTACGCAGACGTTAGGTATATAGAAACTTTAGATCAACAGCTTACTCTTATGACTCAGGGACGGCAAAAGTTATCCGAATTCTACGCTCAAATTAACAAACAGTTGTCGCTTATGATAAATACCATACACACCGACAAATATGTGCATGAGGAAACGGTTAAGGCATTGGCAGAGGCACACCCACGCAGAGCACTAGATGTTTTCATAAGGGGGCTAAACGGCGATCTGCCGACTTTGCTTCTCATGCAGAAACCGAAATCCCTACCTGAGGCATACTCGTCATGCCTCACGTTCATGAACGTGGATCGCCGAAACGCTATTTACCGGCCCCCACAAGCATTGAATAGAAGTAGCGATACATACCAATCCCCGACACAGCGATATTTTCCTCGGGGCAACAGAGAGCACACTGGAACATCGCAGAGTCCATCTCAGAGCAATTCGAGGTACAATTATGCAGCACAGCCAAAGGGAAGCTATGCAGGCCGACTCCAAAATCAGGGAGGATTCAGCTCATCCTACACTGGGTCAGGACAAACAAGCAGTAGCCACCAATCTGCGCAAAGCTGGCGCAACAACAGTAATTCCCCAGCGGCTGCAAGAATGCATGTCGATCCATCCTCTCAAACCCGTCAGACGGGTAGTTCTAGGTTCCCGAGGTATGATGGCTCAAAGAGAAGCCAAGCCTCCACACTATTTTCTAACCCAAACAAGAAATGAACATTATTTCATTTAGTTCCCGTAGATTGAAAAAAAAAGAAATAAAAATAAAGCTTATGCGCCTAATCCGCTAAGCAAATATATTAAATTCTCTGCGCCTAATCCGCAGATTGATCAAAAAAAAAAAGCTTATGCGCCTAATCCGCCATCACTGCACATCAGTAAAATCTTAAAAATTCTGTATTATAATAATACCTTCCTAGTAACAACAACATTTTGTTTGCTTAGTCAATAAAACTAACTTATCTTCATAGAATTTAACAACTACTAACCCACTAACAACACTAAACTAGAAATAACATCTTGCGTTGCAGATTCCCACTGCTGGCATCTGCCATCAGCGGACTCCATATATTCAACTACAAGGCTCCAATAGTAACTATCCAAAGCGGAGATGGGTGGATCATTGGGGGGTCATTCAAACTAATCCACGTCATCAACCTCCAACAATATACTACAACTATGATACAAATGGACAAACTGACAAGTCGATTAATCAAACGAACCGAGGAGACGCTCTTGGCACAGCACTATATTAATCAAACACTTGGGCGACTCGAAGAGTTGATGGGAAGCACAAGCAGGTCCAGAGTCACCCGATCTATTGACTGGATAGGGTCAGCATGGAAATGGCTGGCAGGATCACCTGACGCAACAGATTGGAACAATATTCTCCACATCCAAAATCAAATTATCGAGAACAACAATCATCAATGCAGGGTTAATAAGAAACTATTCACAGCCACCAAAGAAGTATTGAAGAGAATTGACGAAGAAGTAGACCGTAGCAATTACGTAGCAAGAGAAACAGAAGTCCTAACATCAGGATTTCACCAAATCCCAATGAAGAAGCGTGACATTCCTAAAACGGCATTTTCCACAATGAATAGAAAATATGAATGTTTACCGCTTCCTTTCGGACTAAAAAATGCGCCCTCAATTTTTCAACGCATAATAGACGACGTCCTCAAAGAATTTATAGGTCGAATCTACAAACCAGGAAAATCAAAATGTGAAAGAAAAATTAAATCCAAATGTCATTAACGGTATAAAAATCCCGGAAAATCAATTAGGCCTATTACAGAAGGTTTCTCTAGAACATTTCATTAACTATAAAATCCGAATAGCGCAAACCCTTGAGGAGGATTTGTGAAACCCAGATATGGTGTGCGAGGCAATAACGAAGGAACACAAGAGAGCTCACCGCAATGCCACAGAGACTAGGAAGCAGCTTCTTAAGCATTACTTCTTCCCCAGGATGAGCAGTCAGATTAGGAAATATGTACTGGCTTTTGAAACATGCAAGCTTACTAAGTACGATAGACACCCTAATAGGCCGGAACTACAAGCTATACCAATCCGATCGCGAAGTGAGATGCTTCACGTTGACATATTTGAAATTCAGGGGGAAAAATTTTTGAGTTGCATTGGCAAATTCTCTAAATTCTCGAAGCTTTTTCACATTAGAAATAAACGAACCCTGCACCTTAAGGAAAAAATAGTGAAACTTCACTATTCCACGATCCCAAGAATCTTAGTCACTGATAACGAACGGGGATTGATTAGCCCAGTAATACAAAACTTGTTAGAATCTGTAGGAATTCAGCTTTACAGCACTCCAATGTAGAGATTTCACTCTACGTTACTAGAAATTTCTAGATGCCTGAAGGCGGAAAAAGAAAGACTTAGGACCAAAGAACTCGTTAATATAGCTGTAGATCGTTATAATAATTCAGTTCATTCAGTAACAAACAAGAAACCGACCGAAATATTTTTTAACCGCTCAGAAGCTTCCAATCCAAAAAAATAGTTATTAATAAAAAAAAAGAGATAAGACCACTTTTACTTTTTTATTTTTCCAAATTTGGTTTTTTCTTTATACTAACTTGCAAATTTTTGTAATAATATTTAACGTAAATTCTTTAACTTTGTTTCAATCTTTCATTACTAACCATAATAACAATGAGTAGTATTCTTTCATATTTCTCTTATTTAAGACCTTGTGTAAGAAATAGGAAATTACAACAACTTATCAACCACTAACACACTAACAAAAATACTAACGCAAGAAAAGCAAAAGCTCTAGGAATACTGCACATCAGTAAAATCTTAAAAATTCTGTATTATAATAATACCTCCCTAGTAACAACAACATTTTGTTTGATTAGTCAATAAAACTAACTTATCTTCATAGAATTTAACAACTACTAACCCACTAACAACACTAAACTAGAAATAACATCTTGCGTTGCAAATTCCCACTGCTGGCATCTGCCATCAGCGGACTCCATATATTCAACTACAAGGCTCCAATAGTAACTATCCAAAGCGGAGATGGGTGGATCATTGGGGGGTCATTCAAACTAATCCACGTCATCAACCTCCAACAATATACTACAACTATGATACAAATGGACAAACTGACAAGTCGATTAATCAAACGAACCGAGGAGACGCTCTTGGCACAGCACTATATTAATCAAACACTTGGGCGACTCGAAGAGTTGATGAGAAGCACAAGCAGATCCAGAGTCACCCGATCTATTGACTGGATAGGGTCAGCATGGAAATGGCTGGCAGGATCACCTGACGCAACAGATTGGAACAATATTCTCCACATCCAAAATCAAATTATCGAGAACAACAATCATCAATGCAGGGTTAATAAGAAACTATTCACAGCCACCAAAGAAGTATTGAAGAGAATTGACGAAGAAGTAGACCGTAGCAATTACGTAGCAAGAGAAACAGAAGTCCTAACATCAGGATTTCACCAAATCCCAATGAAGAAGCGTGACATTCCTAAAACGGCATTTTCCACAATGAATAGAAAATATGAATGTTTACCGCTTCCTTTCGGACTAAAAAATGCGCCCTCAATTTTTCAACGCATAATAGACGACGTCCTCAAAGAATTTATAGGTCGAATCTACAAACCAGGAAAATCAAAATGTGAAAGAAAAATTAAATCCAAATGTCATTAACGGTATAAAAATCCCGGAAAATCAATTAGGCCTATTACAGAAGGTTTCTCTAGCACATTTCATTAACTATAAAATCCGAATAGCGCAAACCCTTGAGGAGGATTTGTGAAACCCAGATATGGTGTGCGAGGCAATAACGAAGGAACACAAGAGAGCTCACCGCAATGCCACAGAGACTAGGAAGCAGCTTCTTAAGCATTACTTCTTCCCCAGGATGAGCAGTCAGATTAGGAAATATGTACTGGCTTTTGAAACATGCAAGCTTACTAAGTACGATAGACACCCTAATAGGCCGGAACTACAAGCTATACCAATCCGATCGCGAAGTGAGATGCTTCACGTTGACATATTTGAAATTCAGGGGGAAAAATTTTTGAGTTGCATTGGCAAATTCTCTAAATTCTCGAAGCTTTTTCACATTAGAAATAAACGAACCCTGCACCTTAAGGAAAAAATAGTGAAACTTCACTATTCCACGATCCCAAGAATCTTAGTCACTGATAACGAACGGGGATTGATTAGCCCAGTAATACAAAACTTGTTAGAATCTGTAGGAATTCAGCTTTACAGCACTCCAATGTAGAGATTTCACTCTACGTTACTAGAAATTTCTAGATGCCTGAAGGCGGAAAAAGAAAGACTTAGGACCAAAGAACTCGTTAATATAGCTGTAGATCGTTATAATAATTCAGTTCATTCAGTAACAAACAAGAAACCGACCGAAATATTTTTTAACCGCTCAGAAGCTTCCAATCCAAAAAAATAATTATTAATAAAAAAAAAGAGATAAGACCACTTTTACTTTTTTATTTTTCCAAATTTGGTTTTTTCTTTATACTAACTTGCAAATTTTTGTAATAATATTTAACGTAAATTCTTTAACTTTGTTTCAATCTTTCATTACTAACCATAATAACAATGAGTAGTATTCTTTCATATTTCTCTTATTTAAGACCTTGTGTAAGAAATAGGAAATTACAACAACTTATCAACCACTAACACACTAACAAAAATACTAACGCAAGAAAAGCAAAAGCTCTAGGAATACTGCACATCAGTAAAATCTTAAAAATTCTGTATTATAATAATACCTCCCTAGTAACAACAACATTTTGTTTGATTAGTCAATAAAACTAACTTATCTTCATAGAATTTAACAACTACTAACCCACTAACAACACTAAACTAGAAATAACATCTTGCGTTGCAAATTCCCACTGCTGGCATCTGCCATCAGCGGACTCCATATATTCAACTACAAGGCTCCAATAGTAACTATCCAAAGCGGAGATGGGTGGATCATTGGGGGGTCATTCAAACTAATCCACGTCATCAACCTCCAACAATATACTACAACTATGATACAAATGGACAAACTGACAAGTCGATTAATCAAACGAACCGAGGAGACGCTCTTGGCACAGCACTATATTAATCAAACACTTGGGCGACTCGAAGAGTTGATGGGAAGCACAAGCAGATCCAGAGTCACCCGATCTATTGACTGGATAGGGTCAGCATGGAAATGGCTGGCAGGATCACCTGACGCAACAGATTGGAACAATATTCTCCACATCCAAAATCAAATTATCGAGAACAACAATCATCAATGCAGGGTTAATAAGAAACTATTCACAGCCACCAAAGAAGTATTGAAGAGAATTGACGAAGAAGTAGACCGTAGCAATTACGTAGCAAGAGAAACAGAAGTAATAGCTCGTCCTAACATCAGGATTTCACCAAATCCCAATGAAGAAGCGTGACATTCCTAAAACGGCATTTTCCACAATGAATGGAAAATATGAATTTTTACCGCTTCCTTTCGGACTAAAAAATGCGCCCTCAATTTTTCAACGCATAATAGACGACGTCCTCAAAGAATTTATAGGTCGAATCTACAAACCAGGAAAATCAAAATGTGAAAGAAAAATTAAATCCAAATGTCATTAACGGTATAAAAATCCCGGAAAATCAATTAGGCCTATTACAGAAGGTTTCTCTAGAACATTTCATTAACTATAAAATCCGAATAGCGCAAACCCTTGAGGAGGATTTGTGAAACCCAGATATGGTGTGCGAGGCAATAACGAAGGAACACAAGAGAGCTCACCGCAATGCCACAGAGACTAGGAAGCAGCTTCTTAAGTATTACTTCTTCCCCAGGATGAGCAGTGAGATTAGGAAATATGTACTGGCTTGTGAAACATGCAAGCTTAGTAAGTACGATAGACACCCTAATAGGCCGGAACTACAAGCTACACCAATCCCATCGCGAAGTGAGATCCTTCACGTAGACATATTTGAAATTCAGGGGGAAAAATTTTTGAGTTGCATTGGCAAATTCTCTAAATTCTCGAAGCTTTTTCCCATTAGAAATAAACGAACCCTGCACCTTAAGGAAAAAATAGTGAAACTTCACTATTCCACGATCCCAAGAATCTTAGTCACTGATAACGAACGGGGATTGATTAGCCCAGTAATACAAAACTTGTTAGAATCTGTAGGAATTCAGCTTTACAGCACTCCAATGTAGAGAAGTGAGGTGAATGGCCAAATCGAGAGATTTCACTCTACGTTACTAGAAATTTCTAGATGCCTGAAGGCGGAAAAAGAAAGACTTAGGACCAAAGAACTCGTTAATATAGCTGTAGATCGTTATAATAATTCAGTTCATTCAGTAACAAACAAGAAACCGACCGAAATATTTTTTAACCGCTCAGAAGCTTCCAATCCAAAAAAAAAATTATTAATAAAAAAAGAGATAACACCACTTTTACTTTTTTATTTTTCCAAATTTTGTTTTTTCTTTATACTAACTTGCAAATTTTTGTAATAATATTTAACGTAAATTCTTTAACTTTGTTTCAATCTTTCATTACTAACCATAATAACAATGAGTAGTATTCTTTCATATTTCTCTTATTTAAGACCTTGTGTAAGAAATAGGAAATTACAACAACTTATCAACCACTAACACACTAACAAAAATACTAACGCAAGAAAAGCAAAAGCTCTAGGAATACTGCACATCAGTAAAATCTTAAAAATTCTGTATTATAATAATACCTCCCTAGTAACAACAACATTTTGTTTGATTAGTCAATAAAACTAACTTATCTTCATAGAATTTAACAACTACTAACCCACTAACAACACTAAACTAGAAATAACATCTTGCGTTGCAAATTCCCACTGCTGGCATCTGCCATCAGCGGACTCCATATATTCAACTACAAGGCTCCAATAGTAACTATCCAAAGCGGAGATGGGTGGATCATTGGGGGGTCATTCAAACTAATCCACGTCATCAACCTCCAACAATATACTACAACTATGATACAAATGGACAAACTGACAAGTCGACAGATTGGAACAATATTCTCCACATCCAAAATAAAATTATCGAGAACAACAATCATCAATACAGGGTCAATAAGAAACTATTCACAGCCACCCAAGAAGTATTGAAGAGAATTGACGAAGTAGTAGACCGTAGCAAGAGAAACAGAAGCAATAAAGTTCGAGGAAAGCGCACTTCACAACATCCTGCGCGTCCGCGATGAAGTCAACGAAATGGTGCGGGCATGTCAATTGGCAAAGCGCGGAATTGTTAATACCAACCTTCTCGACATGGACGAGGTTAATCAGATCCTATCCGAAATGGAAACCCTCCCATACCAGAATGTAATTGAGGCAATCGAATATGGTCAACCATCGGTGCTCACAAACGGGACCCTTCTCCTCTATGTCCTATCAATGCCGAAAGTAACAGCTAGTGAATATATTCTCCTGATTACTCGCGCTGGAATATACTATGGTAAACAACTAGACCTACCATTCAACAGGATGCTCGTCAACCAAGAAGGGACGTACGGGTTGACGAAGGATTGTTTGGTAATCAGCTCATACACGGTATGTAGGTCCGAATTCTTAATCAAACTGGAAGAAAACAGCTGCCTCCAGCGGCTCTTAAAAGGTGGGGCTGCTAGCTGTGAATTTACTAGGCGAAATGGATCTCATATAGAGCTGATAAACGAAAACACCCTTTTCATTTCAAACTCTCAAGGCGTGACAAAGAGCAACAATGACTCAAATAAAGTAAATGGCACATACGTAGTTCAATTCAGCAACCAGACAATCGGGATAGGCGATCAGGAATTTTCCTGCAACGAGGCTGTTACAGCGCACGCCCTCCCAGCCGTAGTGTTTAACATAAAAAATCATAGCATGAGGGTCAACTTGGAGTACGTCCCAGCATCACAATGGCAAACGTAAAATATTTAGGGTATGCCAATGAAAAGATCAATTTTTCTATCGTTACAGAAGCTTTTTCAATTTGCTCAATAATCCTTATTTCCAGCATACTGTGGAGACGTTACACGCTTTTCGACCTTTGATCTACGAGACGCAGATCTTTAAAGGGGGAGGAGTTACATTAGCAGGCACCAGAATACTGCCCAACGGCGCACCCTTTGCTCAGGTTGCCAGGCATGTGACTTATTTAGTTCACCAAAGAACATTGGCTGACGCGACACACGCGCAACCACCGATCAGGCCAATTTACCAAAAGGGTGCGAATTGCATAGTCAGCAATACCTGCCTGCACGCGCAATTAAAATGGGCAAAGCATGGGAACTGCAACATTAACCCTTTAGTTAGGCTTAAGAGGTTACTTAGTAAGTAAAGAATATAGTTTGAGTTAGTCAATAATTAGGGTGCAATCAGCACACAATAAATGTGTATAACGTTTAAATAAATTAACTTGTTTTATTCAGTTCATCGGAGGACTATAAGTCCACGGCAACTTTAATTTTTTTATAACTCTAGCGACACGAGAGTTAACTTATATAATGTAAATGATATTATATATACATAAGGGGTACGGTAAATAATGTAAAAAAAAAAATTGGATTAGGATGATTTAGTTTAAAATAATTGTCCGCCTACGTGCGGACAAGTAATAAAGGGCGGCAGATTCGCCAAGTAAAGACAGAAGTTAGGTAGGCATAGTAGCCAGCTGACGCATTGTTCAGCGGTGAAAGAAGTTCCTGGAATTTGCTAGCTACGAACTCTATATTTTATATACAGTGGGGTATTTCCTAACTCCATTGTCTGGAAGGTTAGTGGTGATGTTAGGATTTTTCTCTACCCCACAGGAACCCTGGACGGGCTGAGCTTAACCCCGGCGTCAAGAAAAGATCTGTCACAAATGGCGCCCGAACAGGGACCTGCAGCAGAATAGATAGAGTAACACGGGAAACGTTAAAAACTGAACGAGAAATTTAAGACATAAAGAAGCGACTACGGGAAGATCATAGAGGAATCTGAATACAGAAAAAAAACACAGCAAGAAAATACCGAGAAGGCGCACGCAATGGGAAAAGTCACGTGGGTTTATTATCTAAAAAGCGAGGAGTTGGTGAGATACACTACGGAGTTCGGCCTGGAGAAACCGGAACGGTAGATGAGCCTCGGCCTCAATAAATACTTTTAGGCAGAGCCAAGGGCGAATCTTGGTTACATTAACCCTGGATGGAGACGAAATGATGGCATCAGTAGACACGGGAGCAACAAGATGTTTCGTAAACGAAGTAGTGGCGGTGAGGCTGTTGTTGTTGTTGTTAACAGTGCTTCGCCCTGCCCCAGATTGGACAGGGTTACACTGAAATAACAGCCCTTGGCCGGGTGAAAAAACCCGGGTCATTCCGGTGCGATAGAACCGGCTGTTGTGGGAATGCGGTGAGGCTGTCATCAGGCTCTTCTAATGGAAGTCCAAGAAACCTAGCGGCTTCAACAGGGGTGGACCAGAGTGAAATTGGTGTTAGAAGAGTGGGCTCAGCTGAGCAGTTGAGCAGATGAACAGATGGTTAGTATCGTGGGGAGACACGCCGCATGCCGGGCAGACATTTGGCATGTCAGGGTTCAGTCTGGATAGGTAAGAGTTTAGTCTGTTACAGTATCCAGAACGAAGTTGAGCCAGCGTGACTCTTGTCTCCCTGGGCAGTTCACATTCCTCGTCGGCAACAGGTGGGGCTTGTGTCTGTAGGACTGCATTCACTGGACGAGACCTGACAAAGGAGTTTACCAACTCCGTGTGGATGAGGTTGAGGGCCCGCCGGTGAACCTTTGGATCAAACGGCGAGAAAATGTGGTGCCGGATCTCGTCATAGTGCTTACGGAGGTGACTCCTTATTCTCCTGGGAGGCGGATTTTCGTTGAGCAGGTTCCTGTTCGGGTGCTGCAGTTGAACAGGAATTTTCTGGTCAACATCTCACAGTGCTCTTTGACATCGAGCATTTTTGCCTCATTATGAAGATGGTGCTCAGGAGACATAAGGAGGCACCCCGTGGCAGTTCTGAGTGCGGTGTTTTGGCAGGGCTGCAACCTCCTCCAATGTGTGTCTGCTAACCCCGGCGACCATATTGCCGTCGCGTAGCTCAGAACCGGCTGGCCGATTGCCTTGTACGTTGCCAGTAACGTTTCTTTGTCTTTCCCCCAAGTACTGCTAGATAGTGACTTGAGGTTTTTGCTACGGCTTTGTACTTTGGTGGCAATCGCGGCTACATGAGCACCGTATTTGAACATGCTATCAAACGTGACCCTTAAGATTTTGGGGTGTGTGACAGTCGGAAGCTTAATGCCGTCGACGTAGACGTCTAATTCCATGTTCGCCTGCGCTGTCCACGTCGTAAATAAGGTGGCCGAGGATTTGGTCGGTGACAATGTCAGGTTCCGTGCAGCGAAGAAACTGGAAAGGGTTGGAAGGTAAGAATTAATTCTCGAGCAGAGCTCATCAACGGAGGGTCCAGTCGCCAGGATCGTGCAGTCATCGGCGTAGGAGACGATCGAGACGCCTTCTGGTGGGGAAGGGAGCCTCGATATGTAATAATTAAACAGAAGCGGGGATAGGACACCACCCTGTGGCACCCCCTGCTTAATTATGCGTGGTTTTGATCTTTCGCCTCTAAATTCCACCGATGACTGCCGGCCATTAAGATAGTTGGCGGTCCAACGCTTTAGACAGGGGGGAAGATTTGAATCTTCCAGGTCGTTAATGAGTTGTGCGTGATTAACAGTGTCAAAAGCTTTCGACAGATCAAGCGCAACTAGCACGGTCCTGTCATTTGGGCAAGATTGGTTGAGACCGACACCTATCTGTGTGGTGATGGCGTTTAGCGCGGTGGTAGTGCTATGCATTTTGGGGAATCCATGCTGATGTTCGGCTAATCGTAGGTTAGCGGTATAATAAGGGAGCAAGACCGTCTCCAGAGTCTTCACTACAGGCGAGAGGAGTGATATCGGTCGATACGACTCCCCCACGTTGGCCGGCTTGCCGGGCTTTAGTAGTGGCACCACCTTCGCCTGTTTCCATCTTTCTGGAATGACAAAGGTGGTCATGGACAGATTGAAGACGGTTGTTAGGTACCTTACTCCCTCATCACCGAGATGTTTTAGCATCAGCATGGATATACCGTCTGGGCCAATAGATTTGGAATTTTTGGACCCCCGTATGGCCTCCCGAACCTCTGTGGTGGTGATGGCAATGGGCGCGTGGTTGTTTTTGCGTTTGTGCGCTTCCCTGATGGCGCGCCTGATTTCCTTGTCAACCGGAGGATGCAGTACAAATTCCCGGCAGAAAGCGCTCGCACATCTTTTTGGTTTCGAATGTACCTTATCACCAAAGGTGATGGATATTTTGTCGTTCGGTTTGGTCGGATTAGACAAGGATTTAACAATGGACCATAATTTGCCAACACCAGCAGAGAGGTTACAGGACCTTAGGTGCTCCTCCCATTTGGCGCGTTTGTGTTGATCAACTAGCCGTCTGATTTCCGCATTGATATCTTGAATTTGAGGATCCGTAGGGTTCAAGCCTCGCACGTGGTCACGTTCATTAGCCAGGGCCGCTGCCTCTGCGGGGAAGTACGGACGTGTCTCCTTAATTCTACCTGACGGAATATATTGATTGGAGGCTGAAGCTATGACCAAGCGAAACGCTTTTTCACCTTCTCGTACATCAGACGGGATGGGAAGAGCAGCGAAGGTGCTCTCAGTGAAATTAAGAAAACCAACCCAATCAGCTTTACTGAAGTTAGTGAAGGTGCGCTTCTCAGAAGTAACGAAGTCATTGGGGCGATCGATTGAGAGGACTATCGGCCAATGGTCAGATGCAAGAGTAAGCATTGGTCGCCATTCAACGCAGTTTATGAGACCTGCGCTGACAATTGTGAGGTCTGGCGAACTGGAACAATTTACCGCAACTCTCGTGGGGGCGTCCCCGTTCACAGTGCAAAACGTCGAATCGTCTATTTGTTCAGCCAATTCCTGTCCCCTGCCATCGGCCTGTAGGCTTGAGTGCCACAGATCGTGGTGTGCGTTGAAGTCTTCGAGGATTACACGATTATCGCCTCTGAGTAACGCACTGATGTCAGGGTGGTAATCTCTCGGACAGCAGGTGGCAGGAGGTATATAGATGTTAATGATTTCAAGGTCGACGTCGCCTGTCCGGACAACCATTCCTTGCCGTTCCAGGAGGTTGTCCCTCGGGTCGACGTCGGGCTCAAATGGACGATATTGCACGGATTGGTGAGTGAAGAAGGCAGTCCGCCCCCAAGTCCTCTCTCTCGATCACGTCGGTGGATGTTATAGCCGTCACAAGTCCGAAGATTTGATCGGGCGTTTAACTTCGTCTCCTGAATGGCAGCGATCTTGATATTCTGTCGCTTCATGAAGCTCACTATTTCACTCACTTTCCCGGTTAGGCCGTTGCAGTTTAGCTGTAGGACGCGAAAGTGCGAAGGGGGAGAAGTATTCACGCTGGGAGTCAGGGACTAGTGCGTATGCCTTGGTGGAAGCAGGCTGGGTCGCACACTGCGTCGCACTCTAGAAGACGAGGGATCCGAGGCACCAGAAGGTGGCGGAGCGGTCGACGTTGTAGGTTGCGTAGCTCGACAACATGGTGCAACGTACGTATCAGTCCATAGGTTCCTGTTTCCAAGTTGAGAACATATAAGCAGGTGTGAGACCAAGGCAAGAATTGCATTTGACTGATGTCGCAGGTGTATATAGTCTCAGCCGACAAACAGAGCACAAGGTGTAAGGGACCAGGAGCTGGTGGCTTTGACTTACATTTGTGCGTTACGTTCCCACAACAGCCGGTTCTACGTACCGGAATGGCTCGGATTTTTACATCCGACCAAGGGCTGTTATTTCGACTCTACCCTGTCTAATCTGTCATCTTTTCCACTAATATTGAGCAGGTTCCTGCTCGGGTGCTGCGGTTTATGGCAGTTGAACAGGAATTGTCTGGTCAACATCTCACAGTGCTCTTTAACATCGAGCATTTTTGCCTCATTATGAAGATGGTGCTCAGGAGACATAGGGAGGCACCCCGTGGCAGTTCTGAGTGCGGTGTTTTGGCAGGCCTGCAACCTCCACCAATGTGTGTCTGCTAACCCCGGCGACCATATTGTCGTCATTCCCACAACAGCCGGTTCTACGTACCGGAATGACTCGGATTTTTACATCCGACCAAGGGCTGTTATTTCGACTCTACCCTGTCTAACCTGTCACCTTTTCCATTAATATTGTCATCCTCCGAGCAGCTCCTTGCAGCAGGGCTGCTCAAAACTCTCCTGCTCCGGGCTGGGGTCGAATCCAACCCGGGTCCGGGAGAATGGATCTGCTGCGTCTGCTGGAAGAAGATTTACGTTAAGCGTTCACACTCCGTCCAATGCAATTCTTGTAAAAGATGGTTGCACAAAACCAGGTGCTCCGGGCTAAATCCCTCCACACATAGGCCCCCTAGTTTCTACAAAACTTTCGTGGCCCCTTGCTGTTCACGCCCTAGGACGTCAGGTGGCCAACGACGATCCAGTATCGCACCGTCACAAGCTTCTGAAATAGTATCCACGACTAATAGCACTAATAACGCCCAGCAAGTAGTGTGTAACACCCGCTGCCGCTCACGCCCACAGGCGCCAACACCTCACACAGCCGCTCACAGGTACCTTCTACGTAGCACCTCTGTTTCAGATGTGAGCAATGCCGAGCGACAGCCCACCCCTCTCCCACTTTCCACTTCCCCTTCTTCTTCCAGCACCATCTTCATAATGAGGCAAAAATGCTCGATGTTAAAGAGCACTGTGAGATGTTGACCAGACAATTCCTGTTCAACTGCCATAAACCGCAGCACCCGAGCAGGAACCTGCTCAATATTAGTGGAAAAGATGACAGGTTAGACAGGGTAGCGTCGAAATAACAGCCCTTGGTAAAGCTGATTGGGTTGGTTTTCTTAATTTCACTGAGAGCACCTTCGCTGCTCTTCCCATCCCGTCTGATGTACAAGAAGGTGAAAAAGCGTTTCGCTTGGTCATAGCTTCAGCCTCCAATCAATATATTCCGTCAGGTAGAATTAAGGAGACACGTCCGTACTTCCCCGCAGAGGCAGCGGCCCTGGCTAATGAACGTGACCACGTGCGACGCTTGAACCCCACGGATCCTCAAATTCAAGATCTCAATGCGGAAATCAGACGGCTAGTTGATCAACACAAACGCGCCAAATGGAAGGAGTACCTAAGGTCCTGTAACCTCTCTGCTGGTGTTGGCAAATTATGGTCCATTGTTAAATCCTTGTCTAATCCGACCAAACCGAACGACAAAATATCCATCACCTTTGGTGATAAGGTACAGTCGAAACCAAAGAGATGCGCGAACGCTTTCTGCCGGAAATTTGTACTGCATCCTCCGGTTGACAAGGAAATCAGGCGCCCCATCAGGGAAGCGCACAAACGCAAAAACAACCAAGCGCCGATTGCCATCACCACCACAGAGGTTCGGGAGGCCATACGGGGGTCCAAAAACTCCAAATCTATTGGCCCAGACGGTACATCCATGCTGATGCTAAAACATCTCGGTGATGAGGGAGTAAGGTACCTAACAACCGTCTTCAATCTGTCCATGACCACCTTTGTCATTCCAGAAAGATGGAAACAGGCGAAGGTGGTGCCACTACTAAAGCCCGGCAAGCCGGCCAACGTGGCGGAGTCATATCGACCGATATCACTCCTCCCCCCAGTAGTGAAGACCCTGGAGACGGTCTTGCTCCCTTACTATACCGCTAACCTACGATTAGCCGAACATCAACATGGATTCCGCAAAATGCATAGCACTACCACCGCGCTAAACGCCATCACCACACAGATAGGTGTCGGTCTCAACCAATCTCGCCCAAATGACAGGACCATGCTAGTTGCGCTTGATTTGTCGAAAGCTTTTGACACTGTTAATCACGCACAACTCATTAACGACCTGGAAGATTCAAACCTTCCCCCCTGTCTAAAGCGTTGGACCGCCAACTATCTGAGTGGCCGGCAGTCATCGGTGGAATTTAGAGGCGAAAGATCAAAACCACGTATAATTAAGCAAGGGGTGCCACAGGGTGGTGTCCTATCCCCGCTTCTGTTTAATTATTACATATCGAGGCTCCCTTCCCCACCAGAAGGCGTCTCGATCGTCTCCTACGCCGATGACTGCACGATTCTGGCGACTGGACCCTCCGTCGATGAGCTCTGCTCGAGAATTAATTCTTACCTTCCAACCCTTTCCAGTTTCTTCGCTGCACGGAACCTGACATTGTCACCGACCAAATCCTCGGCCACCTTATTTACGACGTGGACAGCGCAGGCGAACATGGAATTAGACGTCTACGTCGACGGCATTAAGCCTCCGACTGTCACACACCCCATAATCTTAGGGGTCACGTTTGATAACATGTTCAAATACGGTGCTCATGTAGCCGCGATTGCCACCAAAGTACAAAGCCGTAACAAAATCCTCAAGTCACTAGCTGGCAGTACTTGGGGGAAAGACAAAGAAACGTTCATTCCCACAACAGCCGGTTCTATCGCACCGGAATGACCCGGGTTTTTTCACCCGGCCAAGGGCTGTTATTTCAGTGTAACCCTGTCCAATCTGGGGCAGGGCGAAGCACTGTTAACAACAATAACAACAACAACAAAGAAACGTTACTGGCAACGTACAAGGCCATCCCCCTGCGGGTTAGGGGTTTAGAATATGCCCGAGGTAGGCATACCGGTCGTAAGAGGCGACTAATATGCACCAAGGTAATGACGTGCAACTCGATGGTTGATCTACGGATATGATGCCTCTCATTACCCATCTCTCCTTCCTTAGGGAAGGAGGGGTGACATGACCTAGAAGGTTCCACTGGTCATACCAAATCGCTACCACGACAGTCGGGCAGTACCGCAAGGGAGTACCGGAGCGTACCGGATTCATATCCGGCCAAGGACTGTCAGTTCGACAGCAACCCCCAAAACCTTCGGGGAGTGTTTTTGTCGTTACAACAACAACAACAACTACAAGGCAATCGGCCAGCCGGTTCTGAGCTACGCGACGGCAATATGGTCGCCGGGGTTAGCAGACACACATTGGAGGAGGTTGCAGGCCTGCCAAAACACCGCACTCAGAACTGCCACGGGGTGCCTCCTTATGTCTCCTGAGCACCATCTTCATAATGAGGCAAAAATGCTCGATGTCAAAGAGCACTGCGAGATGTTGACCAGACAATTCCGCAGCACCCGAACAGGAACCTGCTCAACGAAAATCCGCCTCCCAAGAGAATAAAGAGTCACCTCCGTAAGCACTATGACGAGATCCGGCACCACATTTTCTCGCCGTTTGATCCAAAGGTGCACCGGCGGGCCCTCAACCTCATCCACACGGAGTCGGTAAACTTCTTTGTCGGGTCACGTCCAGTGAATGCAGTCCTACAGGCACAAGCCCCACCTGTTGCCGACGAGGAACGCGAACTGCCCAGGGAGACAAGAGTCACGCTGGCTCAACTTCGTTCTGGATACTGTAACAGACTAAACTCTTACCTATCCAGACTGAACCCTGACATGCCAAATGTCTGCCCGGCATGCGGCGTGTCTCCCCACGATACTAACCATCTGTTCATCTGCTCAACTGAGCCCACTCTTCTAACACCTAATTCACTCTGGTCCACCCCTGTTGAAGCCGCGAGGTTTCTTGGACTTCCGTTAGAAGAGCCTGATGACAGTGTTGGATGGGGGGTGACATCCTAGGCAGGTTAAGTAGTCGCTGCAACAACAACAACCTGCTCAACGAAAATCCGCCTCCCAGGAGAATAAGGAGTCACCTCCGTAAGCACTATGACGAGATCCGGCACCACATTTTCTCGCCGTTTGATCCAAAGGTGCACCGGCGGGCCCTCAACCTCATCCACACGGAGTTGGTAACTCCTGAACCCTGACATGCCAAATGTCTGCCCGGCATGCGGCGTGTCTCCCCACGATACTAACCATCTGTTCATCTGCTCAACTGAGCCCACTCTTCTAACACCAATTTCACTCTGGTCCACCCCTGTTGAAGCCGCGAGGTTTCTTGGACTTCCGTTCCCGGATGGGGGGTGACATCCTTGACAGGTTAAGTAGTCGCTACAACAACAACAACAACAACAAGGTGAGGCCGTTGTCAAATGTCACACCCAAGATTTTTGGGTGGTTGACAGTAGGTAGAGGTACTCCGTCTACGTGGACATTTAACTCTTGCCCCATCTGCGCATTCCATGTAGTAAACAGGGTCGCCGTAGATTTAGTCGGAGACAGGGTCAGATTACGCTCGGTGAAGAAGCTGGAGGTAACTGTTGATTCTAATACAGAGTTCATCAATGGAGGGACCCTTGCCCGAGGCCATTATCGTGCAGTCGTCAGCGTAGGAAACAATGGAGACTCCCTCTGGTGGGGGGGAAGTCTCGAAATATAGAAATTAAACAAAAGGGGAGAGAGAACACCACCTTGCGGCACCCCTTGTTTTATTCTTCGTGGTCTAGATTTCTTGTTCCTAAATTTGACTGTTGCCTGTCGACCATTGAGGTAATTAGCGGTCCACCTCTTAAGGCCGGCAGGGAGCGGTGTCTCATCCATATCTCGGAGGAGTGTGGCGTGATTGACCGTGTCAAATGCATTTGACAAGTCAAGTGCCACGAGAACCGTCCTATGGTTTGGTGGATGTTGATTCAAACCGTTGTTAATCTGCGTTGTAATGGAGTTCAAAGCGGATGTCGTGCTGTGATTTTTGCTAAAACCATGTTGATGATCGGCCAATTTTAGATTTGTAACGAAGTAAGGAAGCAGAATGGACTCTAGCAATTTCGCTACCGGCGAAAGGAGGGATATCGGACGATAGGACTCTCCTAGGTTCGCCGGCTTCCCTGGTTTTAATAGGGGAACTACAATCGCTTGTTTCCATATCTCAGGTATAACGAAGGTAGTTAGAGAAAGATTGAAGAGAGCCGCTAAATAATTCTGTCCTTCGTGGCCAAGGTGTTTGATCATCTTCATGGCGATTCCGTCGGGTCCGACGGATTTTGAGGGTTTGGCCTTCATTATGGCTTCCTTAACCTCTGCGACTGAGACGGCAATGGGCGCAGTAGAGTGTTTGTGTTTGCGCGTTTCTCTTAGTCCTATCCACAGGTGGATGCATTTCCTGGCGTCCGATTTGACGCTGTCGCCGAAAGCAATGGCAACCTTGTCTTTGTGTTTGGTCGGATTGGATAGGGCCTTGACAGTCGATCATAATTTGCCGCCTCCGCCGGAGAGGTTGCATGTCTCAAGGTGTTGTTTCCACTTGGTCAGCTTGTGTTCGTTGACGACCCTACGAATTTCCGCATTGAGATCTTTTATTCTGGGATCTGCGGGATTGATGAGTCTCACTTGGTCACGTTCTCTTGCCATCGCCGCAGCTTCTGCCGGGAAATTCGGACGAATTTCTGGTATTCTGCCAGCAGGAATAAAGCGGCATGAGGCTGAATCAATGATCTTGCGAAACTCTCTTTCGTCTTTGCGTACGTCCGTAGGACTGGGTAAGGCAGCGAAGGAGCGCTTTGTACATTCAGTTAAGCGGTCCCAGTCCGCTTTGGTGAAGTTGATGTATGTTATTTTATCAGTCGTTATGAAGTCGGTCGGTCGTTCAACAGAGAGTAAGATGGGTAGGTGGTCTGAAGCTAATGTAAGCATCGCTCGTTATGGAGATGTCTGGCGAACTGTGACAGTTACCTGCCACCCTGGTGGGGGCATCTCCATTGACTGTACAGAATGCTGAGTTATCTATTTGGTCTGCAATTGCGTGTCCTCTGCTGTCTGCTGGCAAGTTGGAGTGCCAGAGATCGTGATGCGCGTTGAAGTCGCCTAGGATTAGACGGTTATCGCCCCTTAGCAACGCACTAATGTCGGGATGATAATCTCTAGGACAACACGTGACAGGAGGAACATATGATTTGCAGGTCGGCGTCTCCTGACCGGACTGCTATGCCTTGGCATTCTAAGGTAGAGTCCCTGGGGTCGACGTCAGGGGAAAATAGATTATATTGTGCAGAGTGATGTGTAATGAACGCAAGGCCACCCCCAAGACCGCTGGGACGGTCTTTTCGATGTACATTATACCCATCACAAGTTCGTTAGTCCGATCTCGTGTTCAATTTTGTCTCTTGTATCGCGGCGATTTTGGTGTTGTGCGTCTTCATAAAGTCAGTTATCTCCGCGATCTTACCAGCTAATCCGTTACAGTTCAGTTGCAAAATTTTGAAGTGTGTAGGAGGAGAGACGGGGGACATACTAGGCGTGATGGACGGATGCGTTTGCCTAGGTGGAGGTACGCTAAGGCCTAAACTATGTCGCAGTCTAGAGTTGACAGCGCCATGGCCGATGATACTGCAACAGGGGGGCTATGGACGAATCCGTCCAAAGGTTACCGTTTGCGAGCCCAGAGCACATAAGGGTGTGACACAGGCACATAAGGGTTCCCACAACAGCCGGTTCTATCGCAACGGAATGACCCGGGTTTTCTCACCCGGCCAAGGGCTGTTATTTCAGTGTAACCCTGTCCAATCTGTCATGTCTCACCCTTAAATTGTCATCCTCGGAGCAAACCCTCGCAGCTGGGTTGCTCCATTGTCTCTTGTTACGGGCTGGGGTCGAACCCAACCCTGGACCAAGAGACTGGATCTGCTGCGTTTGCTGGAAGAAAATTTATATTAAACGGTCGTATTCGGTACAATGCGCCAAGTGTAAGAGATGGTTACATAAATCTGGATGTTCAGCGCTTAACCCTGCCATCCACAGACCCCGTACTTTCTTTAGTACTTTTGAGGCACCTTGCTGTACACGTCCTAGGACGTCCGGCGGTAGCCGCCGCTCTGGCACTCCCTTACCGCCTCTAACTACTTCCAATAGTCACAATAGTGGCTCAGTCTATACGACTGGCAGCACCGCTGCCATCCCTGCCTCACCCACTCCCGACTGTCGCTCACGCACACCAGCGTCTCCATCTCCCACGGCCGCTCAACGCTCCTATCCCCCCCGGAATAGGTCAGATATGAGCATCGCCGAGCGTCAGTCCCCTCTGTCTCTGCCCCTAATGCCCCCGCCTGCACGTGGGTCAGGAACACCACCTCCTAGTACCTTTCACTACGTGCACCGTTTGTCGGCAAAGATTGTATACGCCTGCGACATCGGTCAAGTGCAACAATTGCCTTGGCCTGTGTCACACCCTTATGTGCTCTGGGCTCGCAAACGGCAACCTTTGGACGGATTCGTTCATAGCCCCCTGTTGCAGTACACAGCCGCCCTCCACGCCAGGCAACATCGGCCATGGGGCTGTCAACTCTAGACTGCGACATAGTTTAGGCATTAGCCTACCTCCACCTAGGCAAACGCATCCGTCCCTCACGCCTAGTATGTTCCCCGTCTCCCCTCCTACACACTTCAAAATTCTGCAGCTGAACTGTAACGGATTAGCTGGAAAGATCGCGGAGATAACTGACTTTATGAAGACGCACAACATCAAAATCGCCGCGATACAAGAGACAAAACTGAACACGAGATCGGACTTACGAACTTGTGATGGGTATAATGTACATCGTAAAGACCGTCCCAGCGGTCTTGGGGTGGCCTTGCGTTCATTACACATCACTCTGTACAATACAATCTATTTTCCCCTGACGTCGACCCCAGGGACTCTACCTTAGAATGCCAAGGCATAGCAGTCCGGTCAGGAGACGCCGACCTGCAAATCATAAACATCTATATTCCTCCTGTCACGTGTTGTCCTAGAGATTATCATCCCATTAGTGCGTTGCTAAGGGGCGATAACCGTCTAATCCTAGGCGACTTCAACGCGCATCACGATCTCTGGCACTCCAACTTGCCAGCAGACAGCAGAGGACACGCAATTGCAGACCAAATAGATAACTCAGCATTCTGTACAGTCAATGGAGATGCCCCCACCAGGGTGGCAGGTAACTGTCACAGTTCGCCAGACATCTCCATAACGAGCGATGCTTACATTAGCTTCAGACCACCTACCCATCTTACTCTCTGTTGAACGACCGACCGACTTCATAACGACTGATAAAATAACATACATCAGCTTCACCAAAGCGGACTGGGACCGCTTAACTGAATATACAGAGCGCTCCTTCGCTGCCTTACCCACTCCAACGGACGTACGCAAAGGCGAAAGAGAGTTTTGCAAGATCATCGATTCAGCCTCATGCCGCTTTATTCCTGCTGGCAGAATACCAGAAATTCATCCGAATTTCCCGGCAGAAGCTGCGGCGATGGCAAGAGAACGTGACCAAGTGAGACTTATCAATCCCGCAGATCCCAGAATAAAAGATCTCAATGCGGAAATCCGTAGGATTGTCAACGAACACAAGCTGACCAAGTGGAAACAACACCTTGAGACATGCAACCTCTCCGGCGGAGTCGGCAAACTATGGTCGACTGTCAAGGCCCTATCCAATCCGACCAAACACAAAGACAAGGTCGCCATTGCTTGCGGCGACAGTGTCAAATCGGACGCCAGGAAATGCGCGAGCTCTTTTTGCCGGCTGTTTATAATGCATCCACCTGCGGATAGGACTAAGAGAAGAGCCTTCCGACGTGCGCGCAAACACAAAAACTCTACTGCGCCCATTGCCGTCTCAGTCGCAGAGGTTAAGGAAGCCATAATGAAGGCCAAACCCTCAAAATCCATCGGACCCGACGGAATTGCCATGAAGATGATCAAACACCTTGGCCATGAAGGACAGAATTATTTAGCGGCTCTCTTCAATCTTTCTCTAACTACCTTCGTTATACCTGAGATATGGAAACAAGCGATTGTAGTTCCCCTATTAAAACCAGGGAAGCCGGCGAACCTAGGAGAGTCCTATCGTCCGATATCCCTCCTTTCGCCGGTAGCGAAATTGCTAGAGTCCATTCTGCTTCCTTACTTCGTTACAAATCTAAAATTGGCCGATCATCAACATGGTTTTCGCAAAAATCACAGCACGACATCCGCTTTGAACTCCATTACAACGCAGATTAACAACGGTTTGAATCAACATCCACCAAACCATAGGACGGTTCTCGTGGCACTTGATCTGTCAAATGCATTTGACACGGTCAATCACGCCACTCTCCTCCAAGACCTGGATGAGACACCGCTCCCTGCCGGCCTTAAGAGGTGGACCGCTAATTACCTCAATGGTCGACAGGCAACAGTCAAATTTAGGAACAAGAAATCTAGCCCACGAAGAATAAAACAAGGGGTGCCGCAAGGTGGTGTTCTCTCCCCTCTTGTTTAATTTCTATATTTCGAGACTTCCCCCCCCACCAGAGGGAGTCTCCATTGTTTCCTACGCTGACGACTGCACGATAATGGCCTCGGGCAAGGGTCCCTCCATTGATGAACTCTGTATAAGAATCAACAGTTACCTCCATGACCTTTCCAGCTTCTTCACCGAGCGTAATCTGACCCTGTCTCCGACTAAATCTACGGCGACCCTGTTTACTACATGGAATGCGCAGATGGGGCAAGAGTTAAATGTCCACGTAGATGGAGTACCTCTACCTACTGTCAAGCACCCAAAAATCTTGGGTGTGACATTTGACAACGGCCTCACTTTCGCTGGTCATGCCACCGCAATAGCCTCAAAGGTACAGAGCCGCAATAAGATCCTCAAGTCACTGGCCGGCAGTACTTGGGGAAAAGACAAAGAAACATTGCTTGCTACATATAAGGCTATTGGCCGGCCGGTTATTGACTATGCTGCGCCTATATGGCCCCCCAACCTTTCTGACACCAACTGGAGGAAATTGCAAGTCTGCCAAAACACCGCCATCAGAACTGCTACGGAATGCCTGCTTATGTCATCTGAGTCTCACCTCCATCAAGAGGCAAAATTGCTCAATGTTCAAGAGCACGCGGAACTCTTGAGTAGACAGTTCCTTCTGAACTGTCACAAACCTAGTCATCCAAACCGACATCTTTTGGATGTAGCACCGCCCCCCAGAGACATAAGAAGACATTACGATGAGATCCGGCATCATATCTCTTTGCCGTTTGATCTGCGGAACCATAGACGGGCTCTAAATGACCTCCACACTGAGTCGGTAGACAGATCCCTCAGATCTCGGCCTGTGAATCCCGTTATTAATACTCAACCACCTGAATTGGTTGAAGAGGAGCGTGTACTTCCGAGGGAGACTAGAGTCATACTGGCAAAACTTCGTTCTGGATATTGTAACAGGTTAAACTCTTACTTATCCAGACTGAACCCCAACATACCAAATACATGCCCTGCATGTGGTATGACCCCTCATGATACCATGCATCTCTTCTCCTGTTCAGTTGAACCCACTCTTCTAACACCTACATCACTCTGGTCCAACCCTGTGGAAACTGCGCGTTTCCTCGGACTTCCGTTAGAAGAGCCTGATGACAATTCAGAGTGATCGAGCCCATTGGGCAGGGCGAAGCACTGTTAACAACAACAACAACAGGCCAAGGCTGTTCATTTGATCGATGTCGCAGGCGTATGTAATCTTTGCCGACCAGATAAAGAGGGGACTGACGCTCGGCGATGCTCATATCTGGCCTATTCTGGAGGGGATAGGAGCGATGAGCGGCTGTGCGAGGTGGGGACGCTGTTCAACGTGAGCGGCAGTCGGGAGTGGGTGAGGCGGGCACTGCAGCAGTGCTGCTAGTCGTGAAGACTGGGCCACCATTGTGGTCGCTAGAAGATAGTGGGGGTGGTAGGGGTGCGCTGGAGCGACGTGTACCGCGGGACGCCCTTGGTCGTGTACAACATGGTTCCTCAAAGGTACTAAAGAAAGTACGGGGTCTGTGGATGGCAGGGTTAAGCCCTGAGCATCCAGATTTATGTAGCCATCTCTTACACTTGGCGCATTGTACCGAATGCGAACGTTTAATATAAATTTTCTTCCAGCCAGCGCAGCAGATCCAATCTCTTCGTCTAGGGTTGGGTTCGACCCAGTCCGTAACAAGAGACAATGGAGCAACCCAGCTGCCAGGGTTAGCTTCGGGGATGACAATTTAAGGGTGGGACGGGCGAGATTGGAAAGGGATACACTGAAATAACAGCCCGTGGCCGGGTAAAAAAAAACCCGGGTCATTCCGGTGCGATAGAACGGGCTGTTGTGGGAATGGACGATGTTGGTTAAGACCGACACCTATCTGAGTGGTGATGGCGTTTAGCGAGATGGTAGTGCTATGCATTTTCCGGAACGATGCTGATGTTCGGCCCGTCCGTCTCCAAGGTCTTCACTACTGGCGAGAGGAGTGATATCGGTCGATAAGACTTCTCTTCGTTGGCCGGCTTGCCAGACTTTAGTAGTGGCACCACCTTTGCCTGTTTCCATTTTTCTGGAATGACAAAGGTGGTCATAGACAGATTGAAGACAGTTGTTAGGTACCTTTCGACTGTATCTGTTTGGTCGAATTTGACAAGGATTTAACAATGGGCCATAATTTGCCAACACCAGCAGAGAGGTTGCAGGGCATTAGGTGCTCCTCCCATTTGGCCCGTTTGTGTTGATCAACCAGTCGGCTTTCGCGTTGAGATCTTGAATTTGGGGAACCGTAGGGTCCAACCGTAGCACATGGTCACGTTCATTTGCCAGGGCCGCTGCCTCTGCGGGAAAATACAGGCGTACCTCCTTGATTCTACCTGACGGGATGTAGTGATTAGAGGCTGAAGCTATGACCATGCGAAACGCTTTTTACCTTCTCGGACGTCAGACGGAATGGGAAGAGCAGCGAAGTTTCTGGGACTATCGTTAGAAGACCTCGATGATAATATTAGGTAAGTGAGATGATAGTTAGGCAGGCTAACTATCGCTACAACAACAACAGATCGTTCACCAATAGATTTTACTACCCAAACGCTTGAATCTACAATGCCGAGTTTGCAGCCATAAGGTTCGCAAACCACCATGCAACAGCAAAAATTAGTCGCGTACTTAGATGCACCGACACCTTAAGTGTAGCCAGATCTCTTTCTAATGCAAGCAGCGAACAGTACCAATATCTTACAAAGCAGCAATCACAGTGTTGTGGATACCTCTACATGTAGGGATAAAGGGAAACCAGATAACGGATGACGCTGCCAAACAAGCCAAAAATGTGCCATTAATATCGGAAGTCCCTTGTCTGAGAACAATCATGGAAAACTTTAACAGAAGCTTCGTCAAAGTGAAACAAAATCAAAAGTGATCTCTATCAAAATCTTTCCAAAACAAACATCAGTATCGACCGACCAAAATAAAACCCGAATTTCTCAAGGAACGACTGCATACTTATAAGCGAAGATGGGTAATGAGAGGTGAGAAGTATCAACCATCAAATACCGAACCAAGGAATACATATTTGTTGATGCTACAGCTCATTTCTTAATATGCCATTGTTGAGTACTTTAAATTCAGCGTCAACTTCTACAGTACGGTAAGAAAATGCCGGGAGAACCATCACAACAGGCATGCTAGTACCAAGAAACATAACTTGGGGTGCGGCAAATATTATTGTCAATATAAAAGGCATGCCTTAATAGTATTTACTTTTTAAACGGAGAAATACATACCGAGATTTATTTCTTCATACAAGTTTCTCACAAAACACAAAAACCTTATTACAAACTTCAAAACAATCGATGAATGATGAAAAATATGTGTGCGTACTAAGGCTGTGTAACGCCGCTGCCGATTCGGATACTGTCATGTATAGCGCTGCGCCATTGTGAATTCTTACAAGTGAAAAATATTTGCCTATTCCTCCAAAGCGAGTTAATAGGTGACATCTTCCGATCATATGATTGCTTGCTCTTCCTGATTAAATTCGCCATACGCACTGCGGAAGTCAAATTCTTTTCTCTCTTTATGGCGCGATATACAACAGGTATATCATCATAAACCTCCTAAGAGATTTTTGCGCCAAGCTTCTCTTCCAATTTGTGGTGTGCCGATTTGAATTTTCCCTACAAATTGGTGGGACCTACAGTTTTTTGCCGACTCCGAACGGCATCTACAAAGGAGAGGAATTTTTGCTGAGAAGCCTGTCATGGCAGAAATACACTCGGAGAGTTTGCCAAACCACTTCCGAGGGGCGACCCCGTTTTGAAAAACTTTTTTCAAATCACTTTTGATGTTACCTGTACCAGGGCTCGAACCATGGACCTTCGGTGTGGTAGGCCGGCAACACTACCTCCACACCACGGCGGCCGCAAAATCGCCGGAAGTCAAATTAGTTTCGTTTTTTATTTACGTATGATTTTCTCTTTGCAAACATTTATATTGTTGTGGTGAAGAGTGAAAATCATTGTTAAAATCAATTCTAATATGAATTATTTTTGATAAACTAACATCTGATATTATGCATCAAGAAATTGATTACACTAAAGGTGCTAAAAATACTTTGAAAGCCCCCAAGATATCTACAAATAATAAAACATTTACTGTTCAACAAACCATGCTGCCCACAGAAGCCGACTAAAAGGTATGTAACGCAGATGCACATTCAAATTGCACTCAAAAGTGCTACACATCCGTTTTAACAAAAGATTTTAAAAATGTATCTATGGGGAAAAAAGTTGTAAAACCACCACCTAATTTTCTCAATTTTGTATTGTCCATTACGCATATAAGAAACCGTTTATTCGAAGCTTGCTACACCCGTCATACAAATTCCCACTAAAAAATTGGAAGTCCACTCCGACGAATCTATTATCAAACAAACGACAAAGGAAATCCAAGACAAGTTTAGTAAGGAGATGAATTTAATTGTGGACAAACGCAAACTTTTATGCGGCACTTATAATGACGGCTGGGCAAGTAGAAAGTTTTCCAGAATCCAGCAAAATGAACGTTTAAAACAGTTGTATAGGCCATTTCATGTAATTACAAAATTGACATGCATATGTTTGCTGCATATGCAAGAAAACAGCAGAATTGTATGTGGAAGTCTACCCTTGGTGTCCGATGACACTAACCATGCACAATATATTGATGCATGGACACACCGTAATAGAGTAGGTATTATTGCAATTGAACAAGCATCACGTCCGGTCGAAAAAATTCAAAATAAAAAGGTTCCACAGAATTTGCTGATATAGAATTTTCGAAAGTTGATTGTAACAACGAAATCCTCAATGACTTGGTGATACGGCCCGACTGGGATGTCAATCTCCTTACAGAGGAAGAAACAATGGCGTATTTTATTAAAAGAGGCGAGGGATATCTTGATGTGCTAGCGATGATTCGCCCTGCCTAGTCGTAACTCTCCTTACACAGCATTGTCATCAAGCTTTTCTCACGGAAGTCCTAGAAACTTTGCGAAGTTGTGTAACGAGGGATATATTTCTTTCTGCTCAATCCGATTTGCTGCAAGGAGCTAATGACTCTGATGAAGAATTTGAAGATTCTGAATTGCCCAGTTATGATAATTAAAATGGTTGGTCTTTTTATCTTAATATTGCTAGTGTAGTTTTCCCGTAAATGAATATTCGAGCTAAAAAGTTTTTCCTACGCTAATATTAACCTGTGATAATGAAATCTAAATAGGGTAAAATCTTTTCTTCAATGTTAACTATCAGTAACTTTAGTTGATCTATCTTAAAGTCATCTGTATGCGGGGTAGTCTGTCCTAATCTATGTTATTATTAAATGTAGTGTCATCCTCATCTGATTATGCATCACCACGCTGTTAAAAAGCGTAATCTTATTCCAGTTGACAGCCATGTTTATAATCACTGCGATCGTGGAAAAATTTACAACTATCCCCGAAACCACAAAACCCAGCTTCCTTGTAATCTCTGCCAACATCAGGTTGGTAACAACAATGTTGTTGTAATCATACATTTTCATTGTTTGGAACAGGGCAGAAGTAGACTGGCTAAGGGTTATTTTTTTGAATCGCGTTCGGTATTTTTCAATAACTTTTCACTAACACAAGAAATTTTACGCAAACTATCATTGTTTTGAGCAGAAATCTAATTTTAACTGAAATGCATTTTGACATTTACCCTCGTTTGTTATATCAGTTTGTCATTCCCAATTAATTCGCCCTTCGTTAATATAGTACAAGGTGGCGCAAAAGTAAGCTTCCGATGTTCAGCATATCGGTTGTGGCACGTGCAGTGTGTGCTGTTGCACCGTCTTGTTGGAACCACATGTTTTCCAATCCCAATTCATCAAGTTGCGGCAAAAAGAACTCGTTGATCATTGCTCTGTAGCGCTCACCATTCACAGTAACCGTTTGGCCCCGACCGATTATTGGTCAAATAAATAGTCAGCAATATTCCACGTTCTGGAGCAGTGTAGCGTAACATTGTTTATTAACGTGTATTTCGCATGTGTTTACTGCACAAATGTCAAAACAGAACTGACTTTAGGGACCAATCGCAAAATTTATAGCATTTTCTGATAGGAGGATTACTTTTGCGCCACCTTGTGCGAGAAAATAAAAACAAAACAAGTAACATGTCAAATCACAATTGGGAACGTGGGCGCTCACACAATTTTACAGTGGCTGATATTGTTGACGAAATCATAATTGATGTGGCCTTCTTAAGGGAGCAAGGCATCAAGATCGACATGAAGAACAAGATCATGAACCACAAGAATATGGACGTGCCACTCAATTTTGGTTACGAAAAGAACTACGCCAGTAAGCGAGTAGTGGTGGAGGAAATTCGAAAAAGTCCACCGAAGTCAGAAGCTGTTGTATGAGCAAAAATTGATGGAGATTATGGGACAAACAAATTGTGCTCAAATCGCCAATTAATTTTTCCAAAGGCGTTATATTGGAACAATGCCTAGAGGTCGAGGTAGTTATCAATTGTGAACAGCTTCAGGAAAATGTTTCTACCAGCGAGATTGATCTTTCAGATGATATCATGGCGTGGACGAAAGGGCTTGAAAAACATTATCAAAATAAGGCAAAGCAACTTCTAACCAAGTACTCGAGCATATTTGAAAAGGATAGTTCCAAACCAGGTCGGATTGAAGGTGTGAAGCATCAAATTGATACTGGTGATGCAAGGCCAATCCACCAAGCTCCTCGTAGTATTCCATTGGCCAAACAGCTAGTCCATGGAGCTCACCGGTAGTAAAAGTGGAAAAGAAGGATGGAAAAATGAGGTTCTTTCTGCATTACCGGATTTTGAACCATGTAACTAAGAAAGACAGCTATCCTTTGCCCAGAATCGACGATACTGTGGGCTCGTTATTTGGTGCGAAATGGGTTTCTACACTGCACGTGAAAAACGGCTACTGGCAAGTGGAAGTCAAGAATGAAAATAACGAAAATACAGCCTTCAGCGTTGGAGAGGGCCTTTGTCAATTTACGGTAATGCCCTTTGGACTATGCGATGCTCCAGCTACTATTGAGAGTCATGGATCAGGTACTAAAAGGATTGCATTGGAAAACATGTTTGGTGCACCTGGATGACATCACCGTGCTGGGAAAAAGTTTTGAGGAACACCTAAAGAACTTGAAGTTTTCCAACGGATAGCTGGTGCTGGTCTGAAACTAAGTCCCAAGAAGTGTTTCATGTTTAAGAAGGCAGTAAGTTATTTGGGTCACAAGATATCGACGGAGGGCACCTGCACTTCTGAGGAAAAGGTCGAAGCTGTAAGGGATTGGCCAAGACCGAAAAATTTGCATGAGGTACGAAGTTTTCTTGGGCTGTGCATGTATTATCGCTGATTTGTACCGAATTTCGCTAGCGTAGCTAGTAGTCTTCATGAGCTTACCAGGAAAAATATTAGTTTTGAATGGAAGAAGGAACACAGGGTGGCTTTCCAAAGTTGAGAGAACGACTATGCACTGCCCCGATGTTGGCATATCCAATTCCAGGTTCAACGTTTATTCCGGATACAGATGCGAGTGGTTATGCTAGGTGGACCTCTACTGGGCAGGCACCTTGACGTTGGTGTAGAGGCTTATGTTGAGCGCATCCGATGCTGGCCAGGGGAGCTGGGATGGCTACGACCATTCCAGCCCCTCGGGTCCGCGCCGCATGCGAGCAACAACTAAGAGCTGCCACCTCCTAATCCAGGGTGTTATGCGTCACCGTGCCCATTGGACTGGTTTGCAGCCAGGAGGTTTAAAACACCGGCTGTATTCTAACGGCGCCTTTCCAACACCGGGCCGCCTTGGAAAGTAACTATGGCCTTACCGCGACAAGGGGCTCTGGCGCGGCGGACAAACCCACTTCCCCTCAGATATATTTTAATCGCTGAGCTCGCCATGTCGGGCAGACGATCGTAAGAACAAGATGAATAAAACCAACAAAAACAAACAAAACACAAAACGTAGCGGAGGCAGAAACACGGAAAGCCCGCGTACATACTCCCAAGGATTTTGGGAGAGTCTCTCCAGAGAAAAGGCGATGCTCTTCTTAGAGCACATGAGGGACAACGAAAATGACGCCCCATCCACCAGTACCGGCATCCGCCGAGAGCCGGCTCTAAAGCCCGCGAACCGCAGTAGTCGCGAGACTACTGATGAGAATCGCCGGAATCGAGACAACGACAGACGGGCTAACAGGGAGTCCAACAAACTCGCGAACTCTGGTGGGCACAACAACACCAGTGCGAATCGCGAGCCTGTAGATAAAATCAACCCAGACAAAGGCGGAGGGTCCGTAAACACCCACCAAGAACCGGCCTCGAGGCCCGCGAACCGCGGTGAACACACAAAAATCATCGATGAGAATCGCGGCACTCACAACAACAGCAAGCAACACGACAGCAGTAGGAGAGAGGCAAATAAGCTCGCGAACCCTGATGCGTCTAGCACCATCAGAGTGAATCGCGAGCCCGGACAACCGACAAGCAACGCCAGCAGTCGTGAAAGGACCGACCACAGCAGCAGCAGATCCGAGAAACTTGCGAACCCTGGTGCGTCTAGTACCACCAGTGCGAATCGCGAGCCCAGAAGCACCAACCCTACAAAACTCGCGAACCATGGAGCGACCAATAGCACCACTGAGCATCGCGAGCAAGAAACCGAATACCAGCCAGCAAAGGACAGCCGCAAAGTCTCCACCAGCAAGCACCCCGAAGGTGGACGGGACAACACCCCTGAAAGAAGGAAACGGCCAGCCAGAAGGCTAAACAGGGGCAGACCGCCGAAGCTACCGCCACCGGGCATGCCAGGAGCCATGGATGATGACCGGAGAAGAGGGCTCAGCGGGTCGGGGGTAAAATGGTACCTCCGGAACCTCGAGAAGGGCATGTCAGCCAGAGAGGCCAGAGCGAATGCGTATGACCAGATGAGGGCTGCTCAACACTCCGCATCAACGGATCCGCACAGGAGCAGACTCAACGTCGGAGCGCACAAGCACCAGCAAACACGACGCAGATCACCCCCGCACACAACGGGGAGCAGAACTGGGCCATCACCAGCCACAGAACATATATCACCCGCGCACGCTGAGAAGCGAAGACGCGGGCACTTTACACCGGAAGACAACCAAACTTCAAAAAGGCAGAGAGCTCACCCTCCTAGGAACGCGGGTCCCTCAGCCACGGAAAGGCACAACAATAGCGGTGAGGGGCGTGCCCGGACGGCCCCCGGACAGCAGAGTTACTCGGATGCCCTGAGGGGAATCCGAGTCGCTGTGTTGCCCGAGAACTACCCGGCGGACGCTCTTAGCCAAGATGACCTGACACGCTTGCAGGATGTCATCATGGACCAAGTGTTCATGGGATGGGAGCATGCTCTGGCTTTCTGCGGTGTGTACTTTCGTGCAGGACTTCTCCTTGTAGTTTGCAAGGATGACAAGACAGCAGCTTGGCTGATGCAAGCTGCCCCAAAGCTGAAGGGTTGGAAGGGCCCAAAGCTCAGCACTAAGAAGGGAGATGACATACCACCAACTCACAACGTGACGATTTTCCTCCCTAGATGTGCAGAACGCTCGTATGAGTATGTCAGCGGACTACTAAATGTCTAGAACGAGGGTCTGAATACGAAAAGATGGCGCCCTATCGCAATCATCGTAGAAGATGCGGGACTACGGCTAAACGTCGGGATAGACGAAGAATCCCACAACCGCATCCGGCAGGAAGGCTGCAGGCTGAACTTCCGGTATGGCGCCGTCCAGGTAAAGCCTTGGAGGCAAAGAATGTCTGGGACTGCGGACGCAGCCCAAGGAGTAACGCTGATGGATGAGGAGAATTCGAGCCCAGTAGAGGAAACTGGTGCAGGGCACACATCCCCAGAGAAAGCCACCAGCAAACCATCGAAGCTCCCTCCCGCATCAGCCAGCATCATCGCTCCTGAATCAATTAAGGAAACCAGTGAGCAAAGGCAGGAAGAAATCAGGAACACCCAGGAGCTCCTGGACGACATCGACCTGCAACGGCTCGACCTGGCGGAAAAAAGGAGCGAAAGCGACTTTCGGCTGTCAGAGATTGACGAGCCGATGAGTGACTCAGGATCTCAATGACCGCCCAACGCATCAAAGTCGCCCAGATCAACCTCCATCACGCAATGGCAGCCTCGGCTGTCATCGCAAGGGGGTTTGCCTCGGAAGATCTGGGCATAGCGCTCATTCAGGAGCCATGGGTTTTTAAAGGTCAGGTGAGAGGACTGAAAGAAAGCTGCAATAAGGTAATTTGGGATCTCTCCCAGGAGAGACCTAGAGCGTGTGTAGTGCTAAGGAACAATATTAAATATTTTTGCATTACAGAATATCTAAGCCAGGATTTGGTTGCAGTGCAAACAACGGTAGAGGTGGACGGTAAGCACACTGACATCGTGTTCGCGTGTTCCCGGGGGCGTGTTTCCCGGGGGACAGGAACACAGTCCCTCCAGACAATGTACACCAGCTAGTGGCCTACTGTATGAGGAATAAGCTACCACTAATCATAGGGTGTGACGCAAACTCCCACAACGTAGAGTGGGGCAGCTCAGACACAAACACCAGAGGTGAGTCTCTTCTAGAATACATTATAAGCAATGATTTATGTATCTATAACGTGGGGAGCAAACCGACGTTTGTAACCAGAGTCCGAGAGGAGGTCCTGGACATCACCCTTGGAAACAACCAGGCTAGGAATATGGTATCGAGATGGATGGTTTCCTCTGAGCCATCCCTCTCGGACCATATAATCATCCGGTTTGAACTAGGAGCGATGCCTATGGAATCAGTACCAAAAAGAAATCCCAGGAAGACTAACTGGAGCAGTTACAATAGTATCATCGAGGCTAACATAGATAGCCTCAAGACAGGTAGTAGAAGCACAAGCTGTATAGAACTAGAGCATAGGGTAGAGATGTTAAACAACGTCATCACAGACGCGTTCCACTCAAGCTGCAGAGCCACACAGGCCAAAAGCGGCAAGAAGACCGCGACCTGGTGGTCTCATGATCTCCTAAAGATGAGGAAGACAGTCCGCAGACTTTTCAACAGGTCTAAACGGACTGGCAGCTGGGACGAGTATACAGCAGAGCTTACTCTTTACAACAAAGAAATAAGAAAAGCCAAGAGAGCCAGTTTTAGGAAATTCTGCGAAGGAATCTCCTCTACACCTGCGGCGGCGAGGTTACACAAAGCACTTGCCAAAGAGCAGAAGGAGGCAAACTTAGCACTAAAGCTTCCTGATGGTACCTATACCAGTACGGATGAAGAGAGAGCAGGGACCCTGCTGGCAGCACACTTCCCTGGTGCAACCCAATACACACGAGACCCTCCTCTTCGAGAACCGAGGCCAAGCCAATCCGACTGGCATATGGCAAAACAAACTCTTCTCGGAGGAAGCTGTCAAATGGTCAGTGAACACCTTTGACAAATACAAATCACCAGGGGCAGACGGCATATACCCAGCGCTGTTACAGCAGGGCACCCAACTTATCCCCCACATAGCTAGGACTATGAGAGACAGCCTAGCGCTGGCATACATACCTACAGTGTGGAGGAGAGCAACAGTGGTTTTTATACCCAAAATAGGAAGCAAGGACTACTCATTAGCAAAGTCCTTCAGGCCAATGAGTCTAACCTCCTTTATGCTTAAAGCAATGGAGAAGATAATAGACCACAACATCAGAGTAAACACCCTGAAAATCAGGCCTCTGCATCACAGTCAGCACGCATATAGAGCAGGCAGATCTACGGACACAGCACTCTATCAACTGTCAACTGAAATCCAGAGTGCGTTTACCTGTAAGGAAACAGTGCTATGCGCCTTCCTTGACATTGAAGGTGCATTCGATAACACGTCTCATGACAGTGTAAATAGAGCACTGCAGAACAGAGGAGTCGAACTGCCTATCCAAAGATGGATAGACGCCTTACTCCGCAACAGAACCGCTGAAACCCGGACAGGCAACAGCATAATACAGGTCACCACCACTAAGGGGTGCCCCCAAGGAGGGGTCCTCTCACCCCTTCTGTGGAGCCTAGTAGTAGATGAGCTCCTGCAAATTCTTACTGACAGTGGGATCCGATGCCAAGGCTATGCGGATGACATCGTCATAATTGCACGGGGCAAATTTGAGAACACCCTTTGTGACATCATACAAAGAGCACTTAACCTCACAAGGAGATGGTGTGACAGTGCAGGGCTTAATCTAAACCCCACAAAAACCGCCATTATCCCCTTTACCAGGAAAAGAGCCCTCCCGGGACTAAGAGCAATAACCCTTGACGGCACGTTGATCGAATTTGTTGCTGAAGTAAAATACTTGGGGGTCATTTTCGACAGCAAGCTTCTATGGAGGCAACAGTTCGAGAACATGTCGAGTAGAGCAGCGACAAGATCTATCATGGTATGTAGACGCATCGCGGGCAAAACATGGGAAGCAGCCCGCACATCCTGAGATGGATGTATACCATGATAGTAAAACCCACTAGCACCTATGGCTCGGTAGCATGGGCATCGAGAACAATCCACTCAACGGTGAGACAAGCACTCTCCAAGATCCAGCGTATGGCGTGTGTCTGCATCACAGGGGCAATGCGCACCTGCCCCAGTGCTGCGCTGGAGGCTATTCTCGATCTACCCCCACTACATGTAGCGATAGAGCAGTCGACCAAAAGAACTCTCCTCAACATCGCTAAGGAGGGTTCGGGCAGAGGAAAAGTAATGTCAACCAACAATATGGTGAAGTTGAGGGAAACCATCCCAATTTCCCAACTACCGAGGGACGACATTCTCAGGCAGATAATCTTTGAAAGGAGATTTAAAGTAGAACTGGGAAATAAGTCAACCTGGGAACAGTCCAGAGTAGACACCATACACCGCTCCCACACAATCGTGTGGTACACGGATGGCTCGAAAACCCCAGAGGGAATCGGAGCCGGAATATTCGGCCAAAGAGCACGGATCTCAGCGCCTCTGGGGACATATCCGAGCATCTTCCAAGCGGAAGCATATGCCATACACCACTGCGTAGAACTAAACCTGCAGCGTGGATACAGCAATGAGCGCATCGCTATACTTAGCGACAGCCAAGCTGCACTCAAAGCAATCTCATCGTATGAGGTAAAATCAGCGCTTATCCGCGAGTGCATTGAGAAGCTAAATGACCTAGGAACCAACAATAGGGTGCTTTTAGCATGGGTTCCAGGTCATATAGGAATCGAAGGCAACGAACACGCTGATAGTCTAGCTAGACACGCAGCAAGCACAAGCCCCATCGGGCCTGAGCCAATGCTGCCAGTGGGCCCTCAAACGCTTAGAGAATGTTTGAGGAAAGACGAAGAGGAAAAACGAGAGGAATACTGGCGCAATATGCCGGGCCTGCGGCAGTCAAAGATGCTCTTGGGGGGCTACAATACCTCTCGCTATAGAGCAATAATAAGCCTCTCCAAAGTTAACTTAAGAATTTTAACTGCTATTTTTACAGGTCATTGCAGACTCAACAACCACCTAGACAAAATGGGTATAAGAGCGAATGACAACTGCCGGTTCTGTCATACGACTTCGGAGACTGCGGAGCACATCCTTAAGGCATGCGACGCAATAGCCAGAAAAAGAGCACGAATCCTGGGATCACCATGGCCAGAGCAGACGGAACTACAAGCCCTCAGGCCAACTGAAATAATCACCTTTTTGAGGGAAGTTGGCCTGGAAGAGGTGTTGTAATGAGATGAGGGCACAATAGACCACCCGGTCGCAGTGCTATCCTCAAATTATCTATCTATCTATGCTAGGTGGAGGTGTTTTGTCCCAGATAGTCGATGGATATGAGAAGGTAGTTGCGTACTATAGCCGAACAATCGGGAAGCCTGAAAGAAACTATTGTGTGACACGGAGAGAACTGTTGGCATTGTAGAGTGCGTTACACAATTATACAAGTACCTCTATGGGTAGCGATTCCACGTCAAGACACTCCATGCAGCATTGACATGGCTCTTGCAGTTCTGTAATCCGGAAGGTCAGCTGGATAGAGTGACTGCGAAGTTAAGGCGATGTCTGATAAAACTTTGTCGCGACCCTTGACACTTAAAACTTTGACATAAAAGTGAAAAACGAAAAAGGTATGCCACAATGAATGCTTTGACAGTATGCTTTGACAACACATTTGAATGTTGTTTATTTGTGAAAACAGCTGTGGCATTTTTGCCAAAAATGACTAAATTAAGTAAAACAATAGTAAAACATCTAAAATGTTGTTAGATGATATACTAGAAATATTATTAATTGTGCTTTTATTAAATGAAGCAGTGGAATGTTTGCAAACGACTACAAGAAGATTCTGGGTGCGGCCACTCTACCAAGAGCGCGACTACACAAGTCTATTCGCGGTTAGCTTTGAGGAGATGCACCAGCGAGATCCGGAAAATTTTCACAAAAGTTTGCGAATGTCCCCTGCGATGTTTGATATGCTCCTGGCATTATTAGAAAAAAGGCTTATAAAAACATCAAACAGGCCGTCGGTATCTGCATCTTGCAAATTTTTGCTAACTCTGACGTGAGTATTCGCCACATAAAGTTTAGGGTAAAACATATGTAAACCGCTTACATACATATAAATAACAGCTTAATGTGGTATTTTTAGATATATAGCCCACGGAGACAGTAAGCAAACTCTTGCCACTGCGTTTAAAATGGGAAGCTCTACTGTATCGACCATGATAAAGAAGAATTGTGATGGTATTTGGGATAAGCTGGGTGGTATTCACTGAGTGGAAGCGCATAGCTGTGGATTTTAATAATATGTGGAATTTCCCAAACTGTGTTGGTGCGGTGGACGGGAAACATATAACCATATTTTGTTCACCTAACCTTATATTATAATTTTTATAATAATTAGCGACCTCCTTATATAATAATAATAATTATCCACCTCCTTATATTATAACACTGTGGAACAAATTCAGGTTAGTCAAAGTTAGGTCGATTCTGAGAGTGAGGATTGAAAATAGAGGCTAAATTAGAAGACTCGTATCGTGGCGTTTGTTTATGTTAGTTCGAATTTTTTTTTTATCGACCTTCGAACTTTGCAGTCAAACGGAAAAAAATTTAGTTTTGAAATGTTAGTTATGAAAAGTTTTAAGTAAAAAAATTAAATAAATTAAATTAATGATTTGGCCAGTTGCCATTTAGCAGGCGGCTGTGGATCAACATCACTGCTCTCTCTAATACCTGAAACGAAAATAGTTTTCAATCGTTAACATATTTAAATTGTGCACTTTGACAAAGATATTAGAAAAATCTAGTTACCTTATTTCAAATGGAAGCGCAGTTTGGTGATAACGTTCGCCTTGCTTATCAGATTCAGTTGGCAACTTTTGAACGAGTTGATCAAGATGCTGATGCAAGAGATGAATTTTGTGCGACATATTAACCCCAATTTCATCAAAAGCTGCCAAAATGTTTGCAACAGATTGCCTGTAGTTGTCTTTGCGTTCTTTACCCAAAAGTCCTTTAATGACTGCTTTCAATGCGAGCCATGCATTTAGTTCTCGGTCTGTCAGAACTTGGCCAAAATCTTGACGACTCATTAGTTTCCGTATGTCGGGACCATTAACAACCCCTTCCTGAATTTTGGCGTTACTTAGTCTTGGGAAAATGTATTTTAAGCGGTTTAATACTGCTGGTCTTTTTGCGATACATTTCCAAAAATTTTTAGGAATGCCAAGTTTAATGTGGAGCAACGGCAACACAATTTTCAATTTTGTCTTTAGGTTATTTCCGTCCAATGCGACTATTCCAGTTATGCTGGTTGTACTGGTTTCTTCCTCTAATACCTTCTTCGTATCGTGAATTCCAATCGCACAAAAAACACGGATATTTTGGACTTGTGCAAAACCACAACTTTTAAGCTGATTAGTGAACTATCTATGAATAAACGCCAATCATCTTTTTATAGGTTAACCCTATCGTCTCCATTAACTTTTCGATATCGTTGCAATAAGCGAAATTTTTTGTATCATTCACATTGAAGAACTTTTCTAACTCTTTTTGGCTTTTCGATATGCTGTTAATTTGGTACCTTTCGCCAGAAAATTATTTCCTTTCAAAAATGAAGCCAGTTCTTCTGATTTCCTCTGGGTCAAACACAAAATTGCAACAATTGCATCCAATTGCTTTTGTGTGACTAGGATTGGGTCCTTTGATGTTTCATAGGATATACCTTCACCAGGGCCGTATTCTGAGAAGAAATGCATGGATATAGCAGCGGCGGTTGTAATACTGATATCTGTTTGAAGATCAATACTTCGGTATGTTGTACTGGAAGGAATTCTGAGTGCGGTAATGGTAATTGGACACTTGGCACTGCTACATACGTTTTATTCTTTGCTTTCCTTCTATTCAAAGTTTTATGGTAGTTGATACATTCATAGCAATTTTCTTGTTGATGCTAGCTGTTGTCTAACCACATCATTGGTATACCAAAAGGCATAACCTTCTTCTTTTCACTTTTCCATTGCATAACACTTGAATAGCAATTAAAGCAAACTTTTTTAGGGGCATAGTTTACGTCAGTGATAAACTCTTGCGAGAAATATTGTGTGATTTCTTATGCACTTTATTTAAGAGAATAATTCAAAAAACAGGATATAAAAAGTAATTAACAAAAGTAGGGTTGCCACTGTAATATGTTGTACATTTATGTATTACAAAGTAGTGATATTTTATATACTACAGGGTGCACTCGATGAGCTTCGTACTCTCCAACACCTCCCCTCGAAGAAATAAGAGTGCTGCATTGTTCAATTATTTCCTTCCGATACGCCCATATCGTTGATGCATTTGTAGTGTTTTACCGCAGGAAGCCCCTTTGTTAAAACATCAGCCGGCATGTCTTCGGTTCGCATATATTCTAAAACGATGTCGCCGTCTTGAACTTTGTCACGAATGAAGTGATGCCGAATATCTATGTGTTTTGTGCGTGAATGATATGCGGAGCTTTCAACCAATTTTTGTGCGATTTGGCTTTACAACGATTTTGATAGATTCATGTTGCATTCCGATTTCGTTTAGCATTTCCCGAAGATATAGCGCCTCTCTTGTGGCTTCACTTAGAGCTATGTACTCGGATTCAGTACTTGATAGCGATACTGTCTTCTGCTTACGTGACTCCCATGAAATTGCGCCACCAGCTAGTATGAAAGCATAGCCGGAGTACGAACGTCTATCTGTTTGATTAGCGCCCCAATCAGCATCTGCTACTGCATACAAGTCTAACTGCGTTTTCTTATACGTTAGGCTATAATGCAATGTACCTTTCAAGTATCTCAACACTCGTTTGGCCGACTGCCAATGCTCGGAGCTGTAATTAGAGTTAAATTGGCTTAGAAAATTGACAGAAAAAGCAATATCGGGTCGCGTTGTTACTGCTAGATATAACAAAGCTCCAATCAAACTCTGATACGGGTATTGTTCCATGTCGGTTATATCAGGTTTTGCTGGTTTTTCTAGTTTGCAATTCAATTCCAATGGTGTCTTAACTGGTTTGCAGTCTTGCATTCCAAATTTCTTTAAAATTTCTTTAGCGTATTCAGTTTGGTTTAAGTATAACGTATGTTGCTTAAGATCTTGGGTAAATTGTATGCCCAAACATGTTTTCACTGGACCTATGTCTTTCATTTCAAAGCTTTCAGCAAGAGAATGTTTGACTTCTTGAAGCCATACTTTATCATCTGTGGCTATTAATAAGTCATCAACATAAATTGATAAAAGCATAATTTTGGAATCTTTTTTCATGATGAAAAAACATGGATCGCATGCAGATGCACTGAAACCCATTTCTCGCAACTTTTTAGTAAATTTTTGGTACCATCGGTAGCCAGATTGTCGTAAGCCGTATAAAGATTTTCGTAGTCAACATACGGGGTTTTCATATTTCAGCAGCACATTTGCCCATTCTTTGGCTGTATTTCTAATAATTTTAGCCTTTGCTTCATCTACATTAAGGTGCTTACCTGAAGTTACATTTTCGAGGATTTCACTTAAGCATTCTGGGATTTCCATAAATACATCTTGCTCTAATTCGCCATTGAGGTACGCTGTTATAACATCCATTTGATGTATTTGCAGATTCCATTCTGTTGATAAAGCTGCCATCATCCTGATTGATGCTAATCGCGTTACCGGTGAGTAAGTAACATTGTAATCCTCCCCTGGACGTTGTGAGCAGCCTTTAGCTACTAGCCGCCCTTTCTTCATATTTCCGTCTTTTGTTCGGAAAACAAATCGATTTCCGATTATTTCTCGCTCAGGAGGTCGCTCAACAATATCCCATGTTTTGTTCAGTAACTGTGCCATATACTCGCTTTCGATAGCTTGTAGCCACGAAGAACTCTCTACACCATTAATTGCTTCGTTGATCGTTTTGGGATCGTCGGTTATAGCCAAATTAGCGAATTCGCAATCTTCGTAGTCGACGCTCGATTCAGATTCATCGCTAACATTTTCACTTTGGTTATATGCTGCTGTTTGGTATACTTTCTTCGGTCGTCCCCTCATTCCCGTTCTAGTTAATTTAGGTCTACCTCTACCATTTTTCGGTGTATCTTCATTTTCAGCTTTTTCGCATTCATTTTCACTTTCAGATCTTTCGCATTCGTTTTCTTTTTCGGGTTTTTCGCATTCACTTTCATTTTCAGATTTTTCGATAGCTTCTTGCTTTTCTTCAACCATCTCATCAGTGTTTACAGGCGCGCGACATTTAATTTCTATACCATCTGACTTTTGCTTGTAAAACATTTCATCTAAAAATTTTACGTCGCGACTTATCAATATTTTTCGTTTCTTAGGAGACCATAAACGATAAGCTTTAGCTTCATTTGAGTACCCAACTAGAATAGCTTCTTCCGACCGTGAACTAAATTTTCCATTTGATTTATCTTTTATTAAAACGTAGGCTTTTGTGCCAAAAGGTCGCATGTGAACTACTGTAGGGGTTTTACCCCACCAAATTTTAAAAGGTACTTCATTTTCAATGACCTTGGTTGGGCACCTTTTTCTAATATAGTTAGCTGCATTTATAGCTTCAGCCCAAAAAATTGCCGGTACGGCTGCCTGCTTCATCAGGCACCGTGCCGTTTCTAATAACGTTCTGTTTTTGCGTTCGGCTATGCCATTTTGCTGTGGCGTGTATGGCGCAGTCAATCGCCGCCTGATACCACATTCGCTTAAGTAATTGTTAAATTCTTTGTTTATGTATTCTAGACCGTTGTCTGATTGTAGCATCTTAACCTTTTTTCCAGTTAAAGTTTCAGCCGAATTCTTGAAATTTTTGAACATATTTAATACTTGTGACTTGTGTTTGATAAAATACACTTCGCTGTACCGAGAAAAGTCGTCGGTAAAAGTCACAAAATACCTTGCACCTGAGTGCGAGCATGTACGCATTGGCCCGCATACGTCGGTATGAATTATTTCTAATAATTCTGTTGTACGCTTTTCATTTTGGTTTGTAAAACTCTCTTGTGTTTGCTTTTCGCTAACGCAAACTTCACAAATCGGTAGTTTTTCATTTACGCCAAAATGCATACCGTGTACCATGTTAAGCGCTCGCTTTAAATCTTTTTCATTAAGATGTCCCATGCGAACGTGCCATGTGTTTAAATCAAGTTTCGTTTCTGCTATACCTGCTGTTGGTTGTGTGCTTTTAACGTAGTAAAGTTCTCCAATTCGTTTTGCTGTGAGCACCGATGCGCCATCAAGTGTGATAATTGCTTCACCTCGCCGAAATGTTACCTCGTAGCCTCTGTCTGTAATTTTTGATACAGACAACAAATTTGTTCTTAATCCATTGACATACATCACCTTTTCAAAGTTTATCTTCTCCTCGTTGCCTTCTTCGTTGATGGTTACCTTCACATTGCCAATGCCTGTGATTTTTGCTGTGTCGTTGTTCGCTAAGTTCAGCGTCTTGCTTATTTCTTTGAAATTGATGAAATTGTTTTTGTTTGCGCACATATGTGAAGAACAGCCGCTGTCCAAACACCAATAATCGTTCGTTGCGTTGTTTAACAGAAATGCAGATTCCATCAACATAGATTTTTCTGTATTTTTGTCAGTGAATTGTCGTGTATTCGAGCTCGCAGTTTTTGCCTTTTGTTGTGATCGGCAAAATCGTGAAATGTGGCCGACTTCGCCGCACTTATAGCAAGTACGTTTTTCAGCTCTTTCTTTGTTCGTTGCACCTGTTTTTCGCTTTTCGCTGTATGCATTGCCAGCTGGCTTGTTTGCAGTTCTAAACTTTGAATGCGCAATTAACCCATTTTGGTCCGCAGTTGCCTCCTTTGCTTTTCGGGATTGTTCTTCTTCTAGTATTTTTACTCTAAGAACATCTGGCTTGGGTAATTCATCTCGGGTTTCCAGCGCGCACCGAAATGTTTCAAATGATTCAGGCAAACTGTATAGCAGCAAAATTGTTAATAAATCGTCGCCAACCGTAACTTTTATTTCTTTGAGCTTGCTGACTGCGTTAAAAAACTCGTTTAAGTGTTCGCGTATATTATCTCCTTCCTTCAAACGTGCGAGTGCGATGCATTTCAATAGGGTGGCTTTGCGCGCAGGCCCTTTTGATTGAAATGTAGATTCTAGCTTTGTCCACATTTCATGTGACGTTTCGCATTCGGAAATTAATCCTAATTCCGAGGGAGATACTGCAAGAGTTATGTCGGCGCAGGCTTTCTGATCAAACTCTTTCCACTTTGCTGCACCTGTATCGCTTGGACAAGGTTTTTCACCTGATGCATAGCTCCATAGATCACCTTTAATCAATACTGCACGCATGTGAAGTTTCCAGGTGTCGTAGTTATCCGCGTTTAGCGGATCAATCTTGACCGATGCAGTTGACATTTTAAGTGGAGCTTATTGTGTTTCGCGTTACAATTATTTTACCGCTTTTCTTTTTCAGAGAATTATATTTATTCTCTTGCTTTGGTTAGGACTGGGCCCATAACCTGTGATTTCTTATGCACTTTATTTAAGAGAATAATTCAAAAAACAGGATATAAAAAGTAATTAACAAAAGTAGGGTTGCCACTGTAATATGTTGTACATTTATGTATTACAAAGTAATGATATTTTATATACTACAGGGTGCACTCGATGAGCTTCGTACTCTCCAACATATTGTTTATAGGCTTCCAAAAAACAATCACTCACATTGCTACATTTTTCATCGCTTGCTATGAAACGTCCACAAACACTACAAAAATGATCGATTTTACATTTTGGTTCCGACATTTTGATTACAATATATATTATACAATGTTGTTTTTGTTATTTTTTTGTAAACCGATGCACTTAACTTAAATCACTCACAAAATGAAATAAGTTCCAAAAAAATTAATAGCGAGTTTTATCACGACCGAGCGAAAATTAAGATATCAGCTTCGGCTGAGTTTGGAGTCTTAACTGAATCTTTATTTCTGATATTAGTTCACTTGTACGAAATAAATAAAAATCGCTACCTGTGCGGTGATTGGAAACAAAAAAGAGGGAGACGAGGAAAAAAAAGGAAGAAGAGGAAGAAATTTATTGCATTTGACTGCAAAGTTCTAACGTCGATAAAAAAAAATTCGAACTAACATAAACCAACGCCGCGATACGGGTCTTCTAATTTAGCCTCTATTTTCACCCCTCACTCTCAGAATCGACCTAACTTTTGCTAATCTGAATTTGTTCCGCAGTGTAATTATAAGGGAAACTACTCCATTGTGCTCTTGGCAACTTGCGACGCCAAATACACATTCACAACCGTAGATATTGGGGCTTATGGCTCCCAAAGTAACGGTGGAATACTATGGAACTCTGGCTTTGGGCAGCGACTTTTTAGAGGTAATTTGGGTTTACCTGAAGATGCTAACTTGCCTGGCACATGCACCAAATTTCCATACTTTATGGTTGGTGACGCTGCATTTCCCCTGATATATTTTTGATATACCCTTTTTGCCAATTAGGAAAGCACCTATCAGCAGATCGCGAAGTTTTGAATAAGCATTTATCGCGATCCCGAAGAGTCATAGAAAACGCTTTTGGAATTTTGTGCGCTTGTTGAAGAGTTTAATTGTCTCCTTTATTTATGCACACCGAAAATGCTGACGCTATTGTTAAAGCAGCTCTAGCTCTGCACGATTTTTTAAAATTCCACGATGGCAGTTATTGTCCACCTGATTACGTGGACTAGTATCAAGGAGAAGAAATTGTAAGTGGGAAGTGTCAACATCGTTGCGAAACCATGGTCGAATGACTTGCAATAACGCAAGAAGAAGTGCATTTGCATTGAGAGATTTGTTGAAGGAGTACATTATGTCTCACCCAATTGAAAATATAGCTCTTTGTTAAACATATATTCAATAAATAAATAAAATCCGCTTAATAATAAGGGTCAGTCTTTTTTAGGAAACGTAAAAGTTTGTCACGTACACGTATGCGAATGCATGCGTCTACCCACCGTGGCTCTCAAGACGGTTACCCAGACTAGCTCAGAACTTCGGGTCGGGATTCTCAACCCTGCCGCCTTGAGAAGGGTGCATATTATTGATCGTTCTTAACGGTTGGCATGAGTTTTTCTCACCAGGATGCCCTCCCTTCCTTGAACCGCTCTTTCCCGGCCATACTTACAGGCGATTCCCTTGAGCTTTTGCTCCGATCATCCCGTTACCTATGCCCCTTTGCTCATCCTCCCCGCCCCCGTATCAAAATTTTAGCTCACCATGGGCATTTCGGATGTTCAATATACAACATAATAACAAACTTTATTTAAAAACATAATTTACATTACTTACACTCCCACATACAAAATAGGCCTAATGCACGATGTACCACTGCCAGAAAAAATTATGACTACGGCATCTTTATATGGCAATTGCTCGAGAATTAAAGGAACCTGACTCCCTACCTAAAAGAGCTCTCTTAGAAGGTCTGCAGCTTCCCTAAGCCCAATAAACCCTTAAGGCTTGAAGATTTCCACGATCTCGTGATCAGTCTAATTTTCGGAAGTGTTACACTGTAGCGTACAAAGATTGATAAAAAAAACATATAAATACAACTACTTATATACGACACGAAATCTCATTAGTATAAGTGCTTTAACATAATTTCCTCAAATTTTAAAAAGATTTTAAGAGTATAGTGGCGGCAGCGCCCAATCACTATCAAATTCACATCCGCCCCTGGGATATTCCTTTTAGCTATTCGGACCTTTTATAGATCATTTATAGGAGACGGCCTGTGTCCGAAAATTTGGTGATCGACTTGCGTGTGGATCGTAATGGAGCTTTTTTAAAAGCGGGCTCGGATTATGTTACAGTGTCGGCCCTCTCATTGGCACACTATATGGTTGAGGTTAAATAATTGGAACGAACTTACATGCACGTGCTTTTGTGGTTTGCAAACTTCGTGGGTTGTTGTTGCGAATATCTTCCCACTCCACTATTCCACTTCTCCCATGCTCGCCAGCTCTCGTATCCAAGTTACCTCGATGTTGATGCCCCAATATTACACTTCTATCACGCTCACTGGATGAAATCGCCAGCTCTCGTATCCAAGTTTATCTTGATTGCTCTAATGTTACACTTCTATCACGCTCTCGTATCCAAGTTTATCTTGATTGCTCCAATATTACACTCCTATCACGCTCTCGTATCCAAGTTTATTTTGATTGCTCCAATATTACACTTCTATCACGCTCGCTTGATGACATCGCCTGTTCTTGTATCCAATTATCTTTGTGTTTTATCCGCCAAAGCCTATCCCTTTTTCCTTTTGGTCACGTCGCGATATATTCTTTTCTCCGGCTTTAAGCAAAATCTCCCGCTATACTCGTCTTCAGCTCCTTTTATACCTTTTTCTTTTACATGATCGCCGAACGGATCACTCAACGATCTCTTTGTTCATCATTTTTGACCAATCACAAACGAACCCATTCCCCAACTCACCTGCCCCTTTCTTGGAATCACCTTACTGTAACTCACCACACATAACCTGCCGTATGGCAACCTCCCTTTTGGTCAAAAGCTCTTTTCTTTTCCTTTTTTGCTTTGTTTGACGTTTCTTCCTAATAGGAGAAGTTGGCCGTGATGGTAAGTAAACATTCGTTCTGGTTTTTCTTTACAATTGTGAAATTTCATGAATTTTTATTTATTTCAGACATGACAGCGGGACAAGGAACCATCTTTATGAATGTTTATGGGCTGTTCAACGTGGGGAACCCCCACCCCTGACACAGTCTCCTGCTTAAGGAGCTAAGCCGGGCCTTCGCTAGTTATCGCTATTTCGGAGTCCGTATTTACCTATGGAACTTAAGTTCCAATTGTTAGCATGAACTTTATATTTACTTTATTTTCACAAAAAGATTCTCAAACTAATGTTTTTCTTTTCAGGTTGATCATCATTACTGTGTGCACAGTTTAGAGAGCTTCACGAGAAAATCACGAAATATGCGGGAAAACCTTGGGAATGGCTTTTGGACATATGTCTGCGTGACAAACTTTCACGCTGCTATATTGCGTTGAAACTATGATTACGTGAAATGGACCAGTAAATTGTGTTACGTGGATAAATTTTGGCAAAGCAGGACAAATCTGTTTGGTGACACACACGAGTCGCGCGCAATCTCCGCACTTACAATACGACAGCCACGTCTGAATATGCCAGGCTTGTTGTGGATAACTTATGTGGAGGTGTCACCAAGCGTACAGCTAATGAAAAGGCATCAAATGTTTACGGGACGTCAAAAAAATTATTTTATTATTTTAAAAGAATTCCTTACTTTATGGTTATTTCTTTCAGGAAAAGATGGAATTTTTTTTGGATCTCAATTGGCCGGTACACGTTTTAGAAACGCCCTTCATGCCGGATTTGTATACTGCCCTGGAATCCAGCCCATCTGGAGAAACTAATTGAGATACGGTCATGTAAGTGTAAAAATAATCGGTTAGAAATGAATGTTGACAGGTAGGACCTTAGAAGCGCTTCAGGGGTAGTTTATAAAAAGATCTTGGTTGGGTAAAGGGTTGAAACGATACTCGATGCATAAGTTTAAACTTAAAGGTGGTAGTTTATCAAACACCTTGGTGTATACCCCCGCACAGAAAACATACGTTGGGGCTTTATAGGCTTTTATAAGGGAAAAGATTGTGCCAATTAAAAAAGTTTGTGGGTACTGATGTTCACTGAACGAAGTTTATCAAAACACCATCCCTGGTCGACTTGACCCTCATCGCCAGGGAAGTTCTCACGGACACTATTGTTTTAAGTCCTTCGCATGCCATGCCCCAAGATTTTTCCGGCCAGAGATTCCAGTAGGTACATGTTGTTGCCGAGCGCTTTCGTAATACGGCACCGAGTGAACTTCTTACAAAATTTAGAGCTGATACTATTTTTAAAATTGCTAAGCACAAAATTTCGTTTATAGACCTCTTGGCCTGGCTTAAATCGAATCTCACGTACTCGTTTATTATACCGCTCATGTGTTTTACTTTGTATGCCTCTAACATCTCAGCGAATTTCTTTGACGTGAATTGTTTTCCATTGTCGCTGTGTATGGTTTCGGGGACACCGAATTTATGGAAAATTTCCTCCGTGATAAATTTTATTACGTTGCCAGTTGACGCTTCGCGCATTGCTTTAAGAAAGGTAAATTTGGAAAAGTGGTCTACGACAATTAGGATATAACTATTCCCACGCGTTGATCGCGGATATTTTCCTAGGAAATCCACATAGATTTTCTGAAAGGGTCGTACTGTGATCACCTCTTTTCCTATGCCGGGATTAGTTACCGCGTTGTTAGGCTTGTTTTCTTTGCATATTTGACAATTTCGTACGTAATTTCGCACTTGGACAACCATGTTAGGCCAGTAATAAAGTCGACGTAATCGGTGTAGGGTTTTTACCATACCTCCATGTGCAGACGTTTCATCGCAATGCGCGCTTTCAATCAGGGTAGAAGTTAACGCTTCCGGAACCCACAATTTCCACGTATTTTCTTCCATTTCCATGTCCCTTGGCAGTGATTTCTTATACACTAGTCCATCCTCTACCTTGAGATCCGGCAACCGATCAGCATGGGCTTCCACGGTACTTATCAACTCTTTGTATTCTGGTGAATCAAATTGTATTGTATCTAAGTTGGATATGGGTGAACTTGCGACTTCTTCGATGGATCGCGAAAGCGCATCGTCGACTACATTTTCCGTACCTTTGCGGTGTTGTATTTCGAAATCGAATGCCTGCAGCTGTAAGGACCATCTGGCCAGCCTGCCACTTAAATCTTTTAATGACATAAGCCATTTTAAGCTAGCGTGGTCTGTCACTACCGTAAAAGGCATAAGCTCGATATACGGCCTGAACTTCTTTACGGCTAACACCGCAGCCAGACACTCTTTTTCAGTGGTACTATACTTTCGTTGACACTCATTCAATTTCTGGGAAAAGTATGCTATGGGTTTCTCTCCTCCCTCTTCTTCTTGTTGGAATAAAACGGCGCCTATGCCGAAATCTGATTCGTCGCATTGTACCCAAAAACGCTTTGAGAAATCCGGGTGTTTAAGCACTGGAGCACTGGTTAGAGCCCGTTTCAGATTGCTGAAGGCCTCCAGAGCCTGGTCATTCATTTCAAATTTCTTTCCTTTTTTAATAGGTCTGTCAATGGAGCGGCTAATGCGGCGAAGTCCTTAATAAATCGCCTATACCATCCCGCGACTCCCAAAAAACTTCTTACTTGCTTTACCGTTTTTGGAGTGGGAATATTTTGGATAGCCATCACCTTCTCCGGATCAGCCTTTAACATGCCACGATAACGATAAATCCCAGATAAGGTAGCTCCATAAAGCAAAATTGAGATTTTTGTAAGCCTATTGTTAGGTTGGCTTCATTCAAACATATCGCAACTTCGGTGAGATACTTGAGATGCGACTCAAAGTCAGGTGCAATAATTAGCAAGTCATCAAGATATGGAAATATGCTGCCTTTAAGCCTTTGAGGGATTACGCGATCCATTAGACGGCACAACCTCTGCGCAGCGTTGCATAGTCCAAATGGCATCGTCACGAACTGGTACAGAGGTCGTCCCAGTACCGTGAACGCTGTATACGGTTTGCTACTTTCCTCCAATTCGATTTGCCAAAAGGCGTGTTTTAAATCGACACTGCTGATATAATAGGTGTCATCAATCCTGCTTAGTATGCCTTCTATGTTCTGCAGTGGATAGGCGTCTTTGACTGTCACTGAGTTTAGCTTCCTGGCGTCTAAGCAAAAACGATTTTTACCCGGTTTACGGACTACTGTTGTGCGATTACTCCATGGGCTTTCGCTTACCTCAATGACGCCTAACTCCAACATCTTGTCGACTTCATCGTGTACAATTTTTTGCATGGCTGGTGATAACGGATAATGTCGGTCTTTGATAGGGACCGTATTTTCAACTAATTTTATGGAATGTTTTTCCAGGTGAGTGCGTCCTAGCCCGTGCTCATCGAAGGTTCTAAATTTGCCCATAACTTCTTCCAGACGTTTTCGCTGGTCAGTCGATAGGTCGTGTAATACGCGTCGCTCTCTTCTGGCCTCATCTGATACCATATCCTTTTCCAATTTGCCCAGGTTAATCTCACTTACGGATATGATGTCTGGCGCCAATTGGAAGGCGCGCCAGAAGTCCACTCCTAAGTACACCTCTTGCTCTAAATAAGGACAGATAAAGAACATTATATTTTGCTTCAGATCTCTAAATTTTATGGGCAAAGTTACTTTACCCAACACATTGTGTGCGCGACCACTTGCTGTTCGCACAGTAGATACATAACGTTCAATTTTAATATTGTTTTCTTTTAGGAACTCACGACAACCTCGTCCGAGTATGCTCACTGATGCGCCTGTATCCAATAAGCCACGTTTTGGAACATCTTTTATTTCGACATCAGCAAAAACTCGCGGATCCGATTGACCTGCATTCTTCACGGAAGCTATGACCTTTTGTCTCAAGGATTTGCGTTCACGAAATCGATCCCGGGCTTTTTGCACTTTTCGAGATATAGTTCGACGACCCCCCAGTGCACTTTCCGCAAAGATACGCTGTCGAGCTTCCAAATACCTCCTCTAGCGTTCGCCATACGTTGGACTACTCTCTTTCGTAACTTTCTTATGTTTCATTATTGTGTAACAATTATTAATATTCTCTATATTTTCAGGTTCATGGGTCTCTACGGTGGATTCACCGGTAACTGTGGTGTTAGTTCCTACGTCTATTCGTGCGGGGTTCTCGTGGAGCGCGGTTCCCCCGAAATAATCGCGTTCCTCCTTGCGTTTCCCGATGGGTTACAAATAGGGCATTTAGGCTTTATAACGTCAGGTTTACCGCACTTAAAACAAAATATTTTTTTTTGAAGCGCCATACAGTCGGTGAAGAAATGTCCTTCAGCTGCACAGTTCCAACATACAATTGTTTTTTGTTTGCCTCTGCGTTGATGTATTTCCTCCACGGTGGCTTGACCCTCATCACCGGGAGGAACAATTTCATCGTCGTCATTATTGACCACTTCATTCACATGATGGCTTCTTGCCGCAAAGCCACTAGCCATTGTACGTTCTCGGCGCGGAAAGCAACGTTCAACCTCATTGCATTCAAGCCTCAGTTGCTCTAATGAGTGCGTTGTTATAGTGTATACGATTTTCGCTAACGACTCACGCAAATTTCCTTTTACCAGGCGAATTATTTCGTACTCCGGAATGGGGTTCCTAAGACGAGAGCGCAATGTACCCACCACATGAAAATATTCGTCTATTGTTTCACCTGATCGTTGTTTTCTTTCGGTTAGCTCTCTCAAAATTTCAAAATCTGTGCGATGAGATTCATATTGGCGACGAAGTCCGAATTGCAAGGTTGGCCAATCGACATTGCCATTGGTACGGATATATAACCAATACCATTCACGCGCTTCTCCACTTAGCAAACGATGCAAGTCACGTAGAATGTCAGCCCACGAACAACGATACTGACCCTGCAAATACTCCAACCGGAATAGAAAGTCCTCGATTGGCATGGAGTCGCGATGGCCTTGGAAGTTTATCCCCTACTTTTCGATATTTAAATCCGATCTAATATTATCATTATAAGGCCTGTCATTTATTGGGTGTGAATTCCCTATCCCATTAGGGGGTCTATGAAAATTAACAGTTGGGGTGTTTCGAGTAACCGGGGGTTCGTGATATGCTAAGGTATAAGCGGCTGCCTGACCCGTTTGCATAGGAGTGTTCGTACCGAAGTTTCGATTTACATTACCTCCATTATCCCTAGCTTCTATAGAATCTGTGCTCGACTCATATTTACGCTTCTTGTTATACCCCTCTCGCGGCCCATACCCGGGTCCTACAGCTCCCTGTTCCCCAGCTAAATACTGTGTTCTATTCCTCATTTCTTTTAACCCTTCGCGCATCTCTGCTAACAAAGTCTGCTGTGTTTCAGCTACCATTTTTTTTAATATTGGCATAACTTCGTTTCGGAGTTGCCATGAATGAAAAGGATTAGGCCCTACATTCCAATTGGGGTTGTTGTTATTGTTAGGTGGTGGGTGTGGAAAGTTGAGTTTAGGTGGCTGTACTAGCACCGATTGTGTGATTTGGGCCCCATTCGTTTGTTTGGGTATCGTACCCGTGTTCTTTATTATGTTTTCCGCTGCGGCGCTGGCAACGTTTTGGTTTGGTTGTCCATTCACCTCTCTATTGGAATTGTTATTGTTACCATTGGTTTTAAAATGATCGGATAGATCGATAAAAGTTGTATCCTTGGCACCTTGGCCATCTTGGTTTGGGGCGTTAGCGTTCTGCATACTCGCGATTTTTAGTTGGTATCTTGTGTTATAATATACGGCAGGTAATTCCTTCATGTAGAATTCCAAAAAAGAAAATTCAAAAGTTCGGATTTCACAAAAAAAATTATTGGTTTTTTTTTTTTTTTTTTTTTTTTTGCGATATCTTGATGTGTGGGGGGGTTTAGATGACTTGAGTTGGGACTTGGCAAGACAAATGATCGGAGCCAGCCTATCGCTCCTGTGAGAAAACTCGTGCAATTTGTATTTAAAAATTAAAAGTTTGGAGGTTTTATTTTAGATCATGCTTCGCAGTTTAAACAAAAAAAATATTTACTATCGGTCATGATTGATCCTTACGATCGAAGCAACTTAATTTCAAAAAAAAGGTCTTCGAATTTTAAAACGGAAGCTATTTACTAAAATTATTCAAAAGTAAATTATGTATTTGGTTTAAGGCGATGCATATAGCCGATTTATAAAAAGAATATCATGCTATGCCATCGATGGTTTATTATTGCAGTCAGGTAATACGGTTCCTCTGCTATACTAGTGCAATTGGATCTTGCGAAGATCGCATATCCAAGCCACCTAGCCAGCTAGAGGATCGCATCATCCATGACGTTTTGGGAACGAACAAAAAAAAAACATATTTTTAAGATTGAAATTTATTTTTATTTTAAAGAATGAGAAAAGCTGTTTAAATTAAAATTTTTCATCGTCATGGTTTGACGATTTAGAAAATGCTCATTCGCGGGCGCCATTTTCAATCTTCGGCGCAACAAACAAAATTCCGATCACTCGCCATTTAATAATATGGCGCTTGTTTCGCTATGTAATTTAAATTTTCGCGCTCTTTCCTCATTAGGCGCCATTATTATGACGATCTATATATGTAAATATTTGGAAATAAGTAAAAAAAATTTTTTTTTTTTTTTTTAGTTTGGGCGCCATTTAATAATATGTCACGTACACGTATGCGAATGTATGCGTCTACCCACCCCTTGTTGGCTCTCAAGACGGTTACCCTGACTAGCTCAGAACTTCGGGTCGGGATTCTTAACCCTGCCGCCTTGAGAAGGGTGCATATTATTGATCGTTCTTAACGGTTGGCATGAGTTTTTCTCACCAGGATGCCCTCCCTTCCTTGAACCGCTCTTTCCCGGCCATACTTACAGGCGATTCCCTTGAGCTTTTGCTCCGATCATCCCGTTACCTATGCCCCTTTGCTCATCCTCCCCGCCCCCATATCAAAATTTTAGCTCACCATGGGCATTTCGGATGTTCAATATACAACATAATAACAAACTTTATTTAAAAACATAATTTACATTACTTACACTCCCACATACAAAATAGGCCTAATGCACGATGTACCACTGCCAGAGAAAATTATGACTACGGCATCTTTATATGGCAATTGCTCGAGAATTAAAGGAACCTGACACCCTACCTAAAAGAGCTCTCTTAGAAGGTCTGCAGCTTCCCTAAGCCCAATAAACCCTTAAGGCTTGAAGATTTCCACGATCTCGTGATCAGTCTAATTTTCGGAAGTGTTACACTGTAGCGTACAAAGATTGATAAAAAAAACATATAAATACAACTACTTATATACGACACGAAATCTCATTAGTATAAGTGCTTTAACATAATTTCCTCAAATTTTAAAAAGATTTTAAGAGTATAGTGGCGGCAGCGCCCAATCACTATCAAATTCACATCCGCCCCTGGGATATTCCTTTTAGCTATTCGGGCCTTTTATAGATCATTTATAGGAGACGGCCTATGTCCGAAAATTTGGTGATCGACTTGGGTGTGTATCGTAATGGAGCTTTTTTAAAAGCGGGCTCGGATTATGTTACAGTGTCGGCCCTCTCATTGGCACACTATACGGTTGAGGTTAAATAATTGGAACGAACTTACATGCACGTGCTTTTGTGGTTTGCAAACTTCGTGGGTTGTTGTTGCGAATATCTTCCCACTCCACTATTCCACTTCTGCCATGCTCGCCAGCTCTCGTATCCAAGTTACCTCGATGTTGATGCCCCAATATTACACTTCTATCACGCTCACTGGATGAAATCGCCAGCTCTCGTATCCAAGTTTATCTTGATTGCTCTAATGTTACACTTCTATCACGCTCTCGTATCCAAGTTTATCTTGATTGCTCCAATCTTACACTCCTATCACGCTCTCGTATCCAAGTTTATTTTGATTGCTCCAATATTACACTTCTATCACGCTCGCTTGATGACATCGCCTGATCTTGTATCCAATTATCTTTGTGTTTTATCCGCCAAAGCCTATCCCTTTTTCCTTTTGGTCACGTCGCGATATATTCTTTTCTCCGGCTTTAAGCAAAATCTCCCGCTATACTCGTCTTCAGCTCCTTTTATACCTTTTTCTTTTACATGATCGCCGAACGGATCACTCAACGATCTCTTTATTCATAATTTTTGACCAATCACAAACGAACCCATTCCCCAACTCACCTGCCGCTTTCTTGGAATCACCTTACTGTAACTCACCACACATAACCTGCCGTATGGCAACCTCCCTTTTGGTCAAAAGCTCTTTTCTTTTCCTTTTTTGCTTTGTTTGACGTTTCTTCCTAATAGGAGAAGTTGGCCGTGATGGTAAGTAAACATTCGTTCTGGTTTTTCTTTACAATTGTGAAATTTCATTAATTTTTATTTATTTCAGACATGAGAGCGGGACAAGGAACCATCTTTATGAATGTTTATGGGCTGTTCAACGTGGGGAACCCCCACCCCTGACAAGTTTAACCGAGTCTTCTGCACCTACCGCACAAAAGGCCTTGTTATATATTACACGATATTTAGGGGAATAAAAAGTCGTAATTTTCTTTATATTTGGCTCAATGTAGCAGCTTCTTATTAATTTATTTTGATACATACTAATTGTAATAAAGAGTATGAGTCGGGACCCTTTTATACCAAGGTACTGATATATTACTATGCAATAGTAGAAAACACGAGTTTTATACTCATCGAAATAAAGTCAGACAAATAAAATTTAAATTTGACTTTTATTTCTTAAATCAAAACTACTAGTTAAAATTTCACTTTTCTTGAAGTTGTTGTTGTTGTTGTAGTAACGACAAAAACACTCCCCGAAGGTTTTGGAGAGTGTTGTCGAATTAACAGTCCTTGGCCGGATTTGAACCCGGTACGCTCCGGTACTCCCTTGCGGTACTGCCCGACTGTCGTGGTAGCGGTTTATGACCAGTGAAACCTTCTAGGTCATGTCACCCCTCCTTCCGTAAGGAAGGATAAGATGGGTAGTGAGAGGCATCATATCCGTAGATCAACCATCGAGTTGCACGTCATTACCTTTGTGCATATTAGTCGCCTCTTACGACCGGTATGCCTACCTCGGGCATATTCTAAACCCCTAACCCGCAGGGGTACTTTTCTTGAAGTCATAGATAGTAGTTGTAAATATGAAATTAAATTGGCATCAATACAGAAAATTTCACTTTTCTTATAAAAGTCATAGATAGTAGTTGTAAATGTGAAATCAAATTGGCTTCAATACAGAACCTGTAAATTATGTTTTAAAAATTTATGGAAAAATGTGTGAAAATTTACGAATTTTCATCAAAACTTAAGAGGTTTTTTCTCCGAATTTCCAGAATTTTTTTTACCTAAAGTGGTCGTTCCAAAACATTCTGAAAAATATGAGAAAAAACTTTAAAATTTTGATAAAAATTCGTCAAATTTTCACGACTTTTCCATAAATTTTTAAACCATAATTTACAGTTATTGTATTAGAGCTTGAAACATATTTTCATAGTAAATTATTTAAAAATAATACTAAGACTCATGCCTCGTGTTATCTTTCAAAGATAATTAATTAATAATAGTAAGTACTATATATATTAGAATGTACAAGTTTCAAGTCCAAAAAATTTACTTAATTTAAAACATAACATTAAGTCTTTTCAGATCACATACAATAGATTCTGTATTATAAGAAAAACAAATTTGGATTTTAAATTCATAGGTTCATAGTTTACAAAGTTCTCGAAAAGTATTTAAAACGAAAAATGTTACTAAAATTTGAAATAAAGTAAGTAGACTACTTGCAATTATCAATTAAAGTTTTGAACAAATATAAGTAACTCTATTTTCAAACGATCTTGTACCAGTTGTCACGGGAAGCGCAGTCAGGTTTATAATTACCTGAAAATAAGTAGCGCATGGCCTGAAAACACCACACAACAGGTGTCACACAAAAGCCGTGAGAACGAAATACGTTGCACATGGCCTGAGTCAGCCCTTTCCACGACTGCTGTGACAACACCACAACTGCAATGCACCGGCGGTGGCAGCACTTCCGCCAATAGAGAGCTTAGGGCAAAGTATATGTCTGCTAGTAGCGCAACTTACTCCGAATCTAGACACACACACAAACCACACAGGGTGCGTTGTATGCAATAATAAAACAATCAAATTCAATTGCTGCAATATTGATCGTGAGGACATAAAACTCCCAAATTATTGAATATAAAGTAGTAATAACAACTTATCAGTTACTATACAATGTAAATTTCCATTTAAATTAAAGTTTTTAGTTGAATTTTATACTTTGAAACAACTCTGAACGCGATTTCCTTCATTACACTTTCTCGGAGTACCTTTATCCACTACCTTCCACTCCGATTCGCAAAAGAAGATGCCAAACTAGTAGACGTAAACAATGGCTTAGGGGTAATATAAGTATAGGAATTATTGTTCTCAGCTTAGTATTAATTGGAGGTACTCATCGGTTAGATAAAGTTCAGCCGGATTAATAAATTAACAAAAGTCTAAAGAGAAGTCTTTTATTAATATTTGGTGCCCAACGTGCAAGAACAATCAACAAGCACAGCTACAAGTGTAACCACTACACAGCGAAGCATTACGGTATTAAATAAAAATCAACAATCAGTATCAAGCAGAAGGTACGGTACAAAATAAAAACCAGCATCACTATCAAGCAGAAGGGGAGATTTGCAACAAGATTACAACCACTACGTAACGGAGCAGTACCCACAATCACAAGGATATTTATCTAAAACATATCAGCAATGAACTTTATGTAAGTTGAAAGACTAATTTTTTTTGTTGAACTAAATAGATGACATTTGAGTGAATTGAATTAAAAACTTCAGTGAAGTGAATTAAAAATTTGAGTAATTGAATTAAAAAATGTTTTCGATTGGTTTCCCGGCATATGAACGTGCTAACAGACGATCTAACTGACTTAATTTCAAATTTCGGGAATATTGAGTTAACAGAACAAAGTAAAATGAACGAATCACAACTTACACAGGTAGTAAACGCGGCCGTATCTGCGGCTTTAGGAATGTAGAGACGAGAGTTCGAGGATAGACTTAGGGTCATGCAGGACCAAATTGTAAAGATATCCCAAAAGCCAGTAGTAGCAAAATACGAGAAAATTAAAATTCTTCCGGACAAAACTTGCGAGGAATCACTTGACGTGGTAAAAACCTTACCTGAATTTTCAGGTCAACCGGAAAGTTATGTGTCCTGGCGCGAGGTGGCACATAATGCATACGAAATCTTCAAAGACTGCGATTGTAGTTCAAGACATTATCAAGCCGTTACAATCATAAGAAATAAAATTCGCGGTGCTGCCGATGCGTTGTTATCATCGTTTAGCACCGTCTTAAACTTCGACGCTATTATAGCTCGTTTAGACTTTACGTACTCAGATAAACGACCAATCTATTTAATTGAACAAGAACTATCCACATTAAGACAGGGCTCTTCTTATTGGAGATATGTAACAAACATCAACCAAAGCACATTCAAATGTAGTATATTCATTTACAATGTAATTTAGAATACATACTGTAATGTTTCATATTTTATTAGTTCCTTTGTATATCATTTTTCACATGTAACTATTGAACTTCCTGTATCGTTCCTCTGCCTATTTTGTCGTAATTTCCATACATGCTGGATATATTATCACATTTCATCGTACTCATCAATGTGTTTTACTGCCTAAATTCCACTAATTATAACAGGTTATGGGCCTATTACATTGCGTGGCAGCCATATTTTGAATAGATGATAAAGAAATAAAGAAATAAAAACTAAAGAACGACATTTTTGCAAGCATAAGAAAAGTTCATCAAAATGGCAACAGAATCTAGGTATTGGATTAACAAACTAAATAGCAATAACTATTTCAACTGGCGGTACAAAATCGAAAGATTAATTAAAGAAAAAGGTGTATGGAATCCCATTATTGATGATCCACCGGACCCAAAAACGCAGGCATGGATTGAAAAAGACGAAAAAGCGCATACCACAATTGCGCTCAATCTGGAAGACGATCAAATTCAACATATCCGAAATTTTGAAACTGCAAATCATGGCATGGGCCAAATTAAAAGAAATTTATGAGAAAGATAGCACCAGCAATCGCGTTAATATTTTACGAACCATCATGAAGCAGCGCTTAGAAGAAGGTGGCAATGTTGAAACGCATATAAATACCATGAATGAACTTTATCAGAAATTGAGGGCTTTAGGTACTGATTTAAAGCCACAAGTATTCATGAGTGCAATATTGCTGGGATCTTTGCCGTCAAGCTATGATCCATTAATAAGCGCACTTGAAGTACGCGAAGAAAAAGATTTAACTGTAAGTCTAATAAGTTCAAAATTAATTGAAGAATATAAGCGACGTGAAGAAAGACAAAAGGAAAGTAATAAAGATGTCACTGTACTAAAAGTTAGTTCATTAAGAAATAAAGATGAAATTGTGTGCTACTTCTGTAAGAGTAAAGGCCACTGGAAGAAAAGTTGTACCAAATATAAGAAATGGCTCGAAAAACAAGGTCATAAAGTTAACCAAAAGGCACATCTAGCAGAAGGTACCAACAGGGAGCAATACCTCTTTTCAACATCTTCAATAGATGGATGGATAATAGACTCTGGTGCCACTTTCCACATCGCTGGAAACAAAACTCAGTTCACTAAACTTGATTCGGATCATCGCGAAAAAGTTGTGGTTGCAAACGGCCAACAGTTGACAGCACTCGGAAAGGGTACAATTTGCGTAAAGTTTATTAATGCATTTGGGAATACAAATACAGTACACATTACGGATGTGTTATATATTCCGGGCATAAAAGGCAATTTAATTTAAGTAAAACGTTTAGCGGAAAAAGGGTATACAGTAAGCTTTAGCGACTACCAGTGTGTAATAAACAGAGGCCAAAAGCAAGTTGCAGTTGCAGACGCTATAGAAAATGTATACAAACTCCGAACAGCAAATCAAGTATGCACAGTAGAAAACACTCCGAGTAATTGCGTTCACGAATGGCATAGCATACTTGCTCATAGAGACATTGAAGTGGTAAAATCGTTGGCATCACGAAAATTTGCTTATGGTCTGGAATTCAGCGAATGTAGCAGCGAATGCAAAAATTTATTAAATTGCGAAATTTGTTTAAAAGGAAAAATGAGTCGGATCAAATTCCCTCATAAATCAGAAAATCGAGCTAAGTCCATTTTAGATTTAGTCCATTCAGACGTATGCGGACCTACGCAAACAATGTCACCATCTGGAAAGCGATACATACTCACATTTATTGATGATTACTCGAAGTAAACCGTGATTTATCTCTTGGCACATAAATCTGGAGTTATTGAGAAATTCAAGGAATATGTCCAAATGTGCAGAACTATGTTTAATAGAGCACCAAAATTCTTCCGTACGGACAACGGTGGTGAGTATATAAGCAAACAATTAAACGTGTATTTACAGCAGAACGGCATACAAATCCAAAGAAGTGCACCATACAGCCCACAACAGAATGATGTGGCAGAACGCAAGAACAGGACACTCGTGGAGATGGCACGTTGCATGCTTTTTGACGCGAAAATGGAGAAGAAGTTTTGGGCAGAAGCAGCCACTATGGCAAATTATGTGCAGAATCGTTTACTGGCAAAGGAATTGAAAACACACCATATCAAGATTGGTACGGCACCAAACCAAGTATTGAATATTTTAAACGCTTTAGATGCAAATGTTACGCGTTTATAACAGATGCAAATCGAAGAAAACTGGACGAGAAAGCAATTGAAGCGATTTTAATAGGTTACGACGAGTTATCAAAGGCGTACAGGTGCTACATACCATCAACAGGAAAATTTGTGAACAAAGATAGTGATTGGAAAATTGATCAGAGCGAGGAGGAGACGATAATAACTATCGATCACAATAATACCGATAACATCCAGTGTAAAAATGAAACAGATGACAACACAGATAAAGAACACAACGATAACATTGAAGAACGTGCAACAGGTGAAAACGCAACTACAGAAAATATCGATAACACAGCAGAGGTAACAAATCAAGATACAAATCGCCGATCAAAGAGAACAACAAAAGGTATTCCGGCACAAAGATTTATCGAAGAAATTGACATCGTTTATCAGGGCAAATTAGTAGAACCAAAATGTTACAATGAAGCTATCATCTCTAATAATAAAGGCAAATGGATACACGCAATGCAAAACGAAATAAAAGCACTAAAGAGCATTGGTACATGGGAACTTGTTGAGTTGCCAAAAAGTCAGCATGTAATAGGATGTAGACGGGTGTACAAAGTAAAAGATTCACCATTTGATAAATCGCCACAATTTAAAGCTAGGCTCGTAGCTCAGAGGTTTTGCCAGAAATTTGGTACAGACTACGACCAAGTTTTCGAACCAGTAGTAAAGCAAGCAACATTCAGAACTTTACTTGTAATCGCATCAAAACAAAATTTAAAGGTAATTCATCTAGATGCAAAATTGATAAAATCATTTACATGAAGCAACCACCATGATTTAAAACAGAAGGTAAAGAAAATCATGTTTGCCTCTTGAGGAGGAGTATATATGGATTTAAGCAATCGGCATGTATATGGAATAAGACGCTTCATCAGACTTTAATCGACGCAAATTTCGTTCAAAGTAAAAATGATTCATGTTTATACATGCTTAAAGGCGGAAAAGCATGTTACATATTAATATACGTAGATGATTTAATTTTGGCAAGTAGATATGATGAGTTGATAGATTATTGCGAACGTATTATCTCATCGAAATTTTAAATTAAAAACCTGAGTAACGTATCCAATTATCTTGGACTGCAGGTGAACAGAAACAAAAATGGCATTTTCGCAATAAATCAACTATCATACATAACAAAAATCGTAAAAGAGTTTGGACTCGAAAACGCAAAAGAATCTGAAGTAAAAATCACCGTATCATATGAAAAGGGCGGTGAGTCAGAACTTCTTATAAACAATGAAGAATATAGGCATCTGGTTGGCTGTTTACGTATCAGTGAACACTCGACCAGACATATCAGCTGCTGTATCAATTTTGGCACAAAAGGTTAGCAAACCAAACCAAGAAGATTGGAATGAGCTCAAGCGTATACTCAAATATTTAAAAGGCACCGCCAATTTATCACTTGTACTTGGTGGCGCAAATGATCAAAACGAACTTGTTGGTTATGCGGACGCAAATTGGGGAGTAGATCGAAAATCGAACAGTGGTTTTGTTTTTCAACTATTTGGTGGTAACATAAGCTGGAGTTGCAAGAAACAAACATGCGTATCTCTTTCATCGACAGAGGCAGAATTTGTTGCTTTATCTGAGGCATGTAAAGAGGCTCAATGGATTTGTCGCATCTTAGAAGACTTCAACTTACAACTTCGTAACCCAACTATTATACACGAAGACAATCAAGGCTGCTTGAAATTAATTGAGGAAGAACGCTTTACCAACCGATCAAAACATAGATGTACGATTTTTCTTCGTTAAAGATCATGTCGACAAAGGTACTGTAAAATGCATTTATTATCCTAACTAAGCCGTTGCCATCACATCGTATGAAAACTTTAAGAGAAAAATGCAACTTAGTTTCATTTGAATGAGGGGGAGTATTGGAGATATGTAACAAACATCAACCAAAGCACATTCAAATGTAGTATATTCATTAACAATGTAATTTAGAATACATACTATAATGTTTCATATTTTAATAGTTCCTATGTATATCATTTTTCACATGTAGCTATTGAACTTCCTGTATCGTTCCTCTGCCTATTTTGTCGTAAGTTCCATACACGCAGGATCGCACCTTCTCTTTTCTAATTATATTCAATATATTTTTATTATATATATATTATATTTCATCGTACTCATCAATGTGTTTTACTGCCTAAATTCCACTAATTATAACACTTCTAGTGTCCTGGAATTTTATGACGAGGCTGAGAAGAAGCTGTCTTCACTCGCTAATAAAACGAAAATGTCTCACGAAGCAAATATTGCAGATGCAATAAATGCAAAATATAGTGAAAATGCCCTTAGGGTTTTCATTTCTGGGCTCAGAAAGCCTCTTTGCGATATCCTCTTTGCATCGAAACCCAGTGATGTGCCATCCGCGTTGGCACTCGCTCGATGCGAATCACGAACGCTACATTTTCGCAGCAAGCTTCGCAAATAGGTCGATCGACGTCACAAAAAAAGCTGACAGCAGCCATGGAAGTGGCAAGGACAACAATAATCAAAGCGCGTATAGTAGGGCAAACACTTATAGCCAAAAAAATCCTCATTTCATGAGACAGTATAGGAGTGATAACCAACCTGATGGCCAGTTCCGCCAGGTAAACGGTAATGGAAACAATCCCCAACAACATTATAGCCTGAACCGGCAAAGCGGAAATCGGGACGCACAACTGCGACAGGAACCAATGGATATAGATCCATCATCATCTCGCCTACGGCAACCTACAAACTTCACAGGAAATGTGTTTACGCGACATCGGTAGCCACGTCCCAATCCCAAAACCATAATATTCATTATACACATATGTATGCATGAATTGCATATAGAATAATACTCGTCATATAAATATTTGTCATGAATTGTATATAATCTCATTATAACGCATGTATTATATCACATATTATTATTACATTATATTTACTCACTCCAATGTATGAATTCCCCTTAAATTCTTTATTATCTTTTTTCAACCTGTTTTTGTGCGTGGAAAATAAATAAATTCTTATTGGTTTCTTTCTTTTACTGTGAAATAAAAAAACTAAAATATACACAAAAGTGAAGTCTAGCAGCTTCCGAAATGGATCTACAGGGTGTTTTTTTTACGGGTTTGTTTTTCGAATAGAGATAAAACTGGCATTTTGTGGTCAAATCTGGCAACTCTAATGTCATTTATGTTCAGTTTGGTTTGCCATTTCATCATGAAGAGGTTGACAAAAGAACAACGCTTGCAAATCGTGCAAATTTATTTCGAAAATAATGGTTCAGTTCGCGAAGCTTACCGTGAGCTCCGTCCATTTTATGGTCGACATAATCGTCCATCAGAGCAATTAATTCGGTTAACCATGGATCGTTTTCGCACTACGTTTACTCTATGTGATAATACGCATCCGCAGAGACGTCGAACAGTGCGCACCGAAGAAACAATTGCCGCTGTAGAGCAAAGTGTTGAAGAGGACCCGAATGAATCGATTCGCCACCGTGCACAGCAATTGGAGCTTTGTCCATCAACTTTATGGAAGATTTTGCGCAAAGATCTTGGCTTGCGACCTTACAAGATCCAGTTTGTGCAAGAATTAAAGCCGCGAGACCATGCAAAGCGTCGTGATTTTGGTGTATGGGCCGAAAATGAGATTGATTTCGATGCTGATTTTCATCGCAAAATTTTGTTCAGTGATGAGGCTCATTTTTGGTTGAATGGCTACGTCAACAAGCAAAATTGCCGCATTTGGAGTGAAGAGAATCCACATGAGACCCTTGAAACGCCATTACATCCACAAAAACTGACTGTTTGGTGTGCTCTATGGGCTGGTGGAGTCATTGGGCCATACTTCTTCCGCAATAATGCTGGAGAGGCAGCTACCGTTAATGGAGACCGGTATAGAGCCATGATAACCGACTATTTTGTTCCCGAATTGGATGGCATGAATGTGGATGAGTTGTGGTTCCAACAAGACGGCGCTACATGCCACACAGCGCACGTCACAATCGATTTATTGAAGGAAACATTCGATGAGCGCATAATTTCGCGGAATGGACCTGTCAATTGGCCACCAAGGTCGTGTGATTTGACACCATTGGATTATTTTCTTTGGGGATATGTGAAGTCGCTCGTCTACACCAACAAACCAGAAACGTTAGGGGAATTGGAAGCCAACATTCGTGGCGTTATTGCCGACATACGGCCCCATATGCTCGAAAAAGTGGTTGAAAATTGGACCTGTAGAATTGGCTTTATTCGAGGCAGCCGCGGCGGCCACATGCCCGAAATCATATTTAAACATTAATGGCATAAAATTATCCTTCCAATAAAGCCAAATTGATGGACCTTAAAACGATTTTCTTGTGTTTTATTTCAATTCGAAGTTCTATACCCCTAAAAAAAACACCCTTTATAAGAAAAGCTATGGCAGTTGTCTCTAAACATTTTTCCTACTCTATTCAATCAAAAAACTTTTAATAATTAATTAAAATGATTATTAATAAGTAAAAACAATAATAATTTTCATAAAAATTCAAAACGTGAAAAATTATTATTCTTGGCCTTGAGCTCGTTTCATGAATACTTGAAAATGTACAGGCCGTAAATCAACAAAATTGTTGGTATAAAAAATCAATAACAAAACCGAGAGCACACGGTAAGGCAGTTCTGATGATAAAACAGATCTGTCAAAAATCCATCATGATCACACTACTAACTGTCAAATGCCGGAAGTGGTTCATGCATATGGTAAAAAGAAGAATAGAACTAGGAGTTAAGATGACATCAAAACCAGCGTATTGTTAGCTTAATGGTTAGCAATGCGTGCCAAAATTTCTCTGATGAGTGAAGTCTAGCAGCTTCCGAAATGGATCTATAAGAAAAGCTATGGCAGTTGTCTCTAAACATTTTTCCTACTCTATTCAATCAAAAAACTTTTAATAATTAATTAAAATGATTATTAATAAGTAAAAACAATAATAATTTTCATAAAAATTCAAAACGTGAAAAATTATTATTCTTGGCCTTGAGCTCGTTTCATGAATACTTGAAAATGTACAGGCCGTAAATCAACAAAATTGTTGGTATAAAAAATCAATAACAAAACCGAGAGCACACGGTAAGGCAGTTCTGATGATAAAACAGATCTGTCAAAAATCCATCATGATCACACTACTAACTGTCAAATGGCGGAAGTGGTTCATGCATATGGTAAAAAGAAGAATAGAACTAGGAGTTAAGATGACATCAAAACCAGCGTATTGTTAGCTTAATGGTTAGCAATGCGTGCCAAAATTTCTCTGATGAGTGAAGTCTAGCAGCTTCCGAAATGGATCTATAAGAAAAGCTATGGCAGTTGTCTCTAAACATTTTTCCTACTCTATTCAATCAAAAAACTTTTAATAATTAATTAAAATGATTATTAATAAGTAAAAACAATAATAATTTTCATAAAAATTCAAAACGTGAAAAATTATTATTCTTGGCCTTGAGCTCGTTTCATGAATACATGAATACTATATACAAAACCTATAGAAATAAAAGAACCAAAACGAATAATTATAAAATCTAGTAAATATCCCACTACCTAAATTGTGATTTTTCTGCTATAGTACATATGTGCTTGAGAATTCGACTTTTCTTGAAAAATTTTCTTCTCTGTGAAATTTTTTTTTTTTTTTATCAAATAAAACTGCATTTAATTAACTAAACAGTGTCTACAAGATTTTCTAAACATTGATAAAGCGGTTGGGAAATACCAAGGATGGACACATCCATCTTTCCATGAGCAGGAGCTTCGCAGCCACACAGTGGCACATTCCTGGACTCCCCGCGCGGTAAGTTCAACAATTTAACATGGTCCTTCTTCGCCATTGAAGAAAACAGCCCCTGCCCATACGTTATAATAATACAGAAAATTATAATTCCCATAATTTCTATTTGTTGGCTCCCGCCAAAAACAATTTTTTCCCGCCAAATTATTTTAATAGTTCGGTATACCCAAATCCCTTAAGGCGAAATTTCTCACACACACAAAGTTATATTGTACTCTAAAATCCCTTGCGGTACAAAATATATATACAACCGAAAGACAGTGGGCCTGACGCGAATATCACCTCACAAAAATATATTACGTTATTTTACTGTTTCAACGAAAAATAAATTCTCATAAGTTTATCAAGAACAATTTCGGCCCATATTCAATTAAAGAAACAAATAGTGTTACAATTCCCAAATCAATTAATAATGTTATACATTTTGCCCAAACTATCGCTCACGAAAGTACATATCCGTATACTCACACGCACATACATATATAAATAAAGTGTAATGTGTCTACACCCACATGACTGTCCCAGTTTGCCACTATTTCAGATAGTGACTCACTGAGACGCTCCACATTCGCTCTTGACTCTCCCTCCACCATAACGAGGCGATCGTCCGCATACGCATATAGCTTGCATAGTGGCTCCAGTTGCCTGAGCAGGGAGTCCATCATGATATTCCATATATATGGACCATAGACGGATGACTGCAGGCAACCGCGAGCCACCTCTCTCTCCACACTTTCATTCACTCCTACGATAGAAGCTTTTCTGCCAGAGATACAACTCCGCCAAAGAGCGATTTCAGGTCACCAAAGCTCCCCTAAACGCTCGATGTTGCTATGAATTTCAACGAAAGGTTTCAATTAATTCCAGTATATTATCAATTTCAATCGAAATCAGTTCACAAAATTGCTTGGGTTTTCATGTAAAAATTTTAGCATTCTTTTAATTACTCTTAAGCCTTTGTATTATTATCCAGTTCCTTAAACTTCTTTTGAGAAAATAAATACTTGTATCGCACGAAATTAAAGAAAAATATTTTAATATATTGAAATGCCTGAAAAAACCTTTTTCCTTACATACTTGGGAAACGGTTCTTCCAAAGTGTCGCTTGCTAAGACGATAGGAAGAGACAACACGACATTGCCGACTTCCTGAAGCCAAATTTCTAGAAACAAATACCCATTATTAAAAATTTTACATATTTTTGTGTGTTTTGCGAGTTCGAGACCAGTGATAATAACTGTTATTCGGTTATTATAATTTTTTTTTTTAAGACAAATTTTAAAGCAACAAACGAATACAGGCTATAGATGTAATACTATTTCGAAAACAGCCACGATTTCTTGTCAGACCACATCGTATAGTTTTGCTATTTCAGAAGATCCTGCGGTGAATCGAACCAGCGCACTTCTGATTTGGAAGCGCAGATGCCTAAAAAGCTGTTTACATTAGTAAATTTCACAGTAAATTTCGGGTTGATTCATGCAAGTTGCGTATTGTAAACGGGTCATGGAACAATTGCATGTAACAAGTTGGCAGGCAGCCAACTTTGAGTCAACATCTTGTGTAACTGAAATTGATTCCAACGTTGACTAATATAAACAGCTCTTAACCCACGGCTATGCGTCGTGTAGTCGGCAAGCTGCTTAAATAAAGTTTTCTTTTAATTGTTGTTGTTATCTGCCAACAGTGTACACAATTTTTAGACATTCTGTCTATATGTAAATCATATATGTTGGCCTTTTGTTTTTGTACATTCTTCTTTTCAGTTGTACATACCCGGTTTCAATGTAAGTTGTTATTCTTTTTTACGGTCTGTTTATTTTACATATTTTGTAAGTTTTGCGAGTTCAAGACCAGTGATAATATTTTTAATTCAATTATTATTGCTAATTTTTTTTAAGTAAAAATTTAAAGCAACAAATATATACAGGCTATAGTTATAGTACTATTTCGAAAACAGCACAGAAAATAAGAATGTACTGTAGGAATATATCGTAAAGCTACACTTCTGGCTAGTCATTATATCTTAGATTAAGTTGCAACATATGAACTTTCTGTATTACTGTAAGCATACCTACATAAGTTATAGTAAGTAAGCGGAAGGAATGTGCAGTCGCCTTAATATTTAGTTTACGATACGTCTTATGTAACTACACCTCAATAATAGGTATAGCTAGCGAATAAGGCCCTAATTCTTGTGTGGTAACAACATTCGTTTTATCGGCAAATAAATATATTGGAAACTTTTACACCCTTTTGGTATTCAGCCGGCTTAAGTTGCAGTTCCATTTCGCAACCACCAAAATAGGGGTTTACGTCGCGTAACCGCGAAAAATTGCACGTGTTTTTCAATTATTTTTCTAGACAGCAAATACCGCAAATTTGGTACACCTACTAGTTCACAAGAATTAATAAACAATATAAGCACTTTTTTGCACGACGTTTCGTTTGCGATTGTATTTTATTCGTTATTGCGCATTGTTTGTTTTTGACAGCGTTCCCATGTACGCTAGAATCGCGTTGCCAAAGGTAACGATTTTCGGTTAGATAATGTTCCAGGTACAAAATTACCGGCTACGCACAGAATTGACCCGTAAGCCTCGTTTTGTAAATAATAGCGAATAAGCACATCGATTGTAAAATACCAAAGAGGATAGATATGTAAGAGACGGTAACAAAATGAAATTACGGTTTTGCCGACGGCAACTACAAATACAACAAAAATTAAATTTCTTATTAAAAGCTATAAATTCTATTTCTTGGGTTATTTAGTTTATGGGTGACATGGGTATGGGTGACATGGGTATGGGTGGCATGTGCATAATGTACTAGGCAAATTTATTTTAGGTTCAATTTTTGATTGCACAAATCAAATGGAAAAGCACTTGATCGTAGCAAACAAAAATCCACCCTTAAATATATGCGTACGAACGCACTCATGTATGAATGCTTTCAGTTGGACTGGCATTTAGTAAATTGTATGAAAATATAAATATGTACATACACAGGAATGTCGTTGATTTCGTCTTTGATACGAGCTTTGAGTGAAGTCGTCGGTGATCAAAAGTGTTGGCGCACACAGTTTGTTCCTATCTTTCAGCCACTACCAAAAAAATGGAGTAGTTCTTCACTACTTAAGTATTATTAATTTCTGTTTTTTTCTTCCAAAATGGCATGTAACTATCTTAAATTACTTCGGATATTAATTCCATATTCTTATATTAAGTTTTGCCTAAGAAAATCATCTAAACTCGCACATAATGTAGATAAGGAGTGAAAAAAGCTAAACTTTTACTACATAGTAGTGTATTCAAAGGATACTTCTGTGCCAGAACGGCCACACTTAAGCCAAAAAAAACAAGGCTGACCAAATTTGCGACCGAATTTCAGTAACAACAACAAAATCTCATAGGGTTTCTCACGCAAACAAACAAAAGTGACGAAAGCAATATCAGTTGCGCAAATAATCAAACTGCTTATCGAATAAGGACAACTTTTGGTCATATAAGGGAAACTTTCATTAAATAATTAAAAATACTTAGAGAAACTTTTTCGGAATAATTTTTTTGCAAAAGTTTGGGTCTGTTCCTGGACAATAGCTGAATATTTTTATTTTATTTTTTCTTTAATATACCTAACTACCTGAAGCAAATCAAAGTTTTAATGCCAAGTTTTGTTCGGAAAAATGCCAAAGTGCACAACTAAAAAAACGCTTTCGAGGGAATACTCTTCATATGGATTGAAGTTGGATTTTATAAAATCGACAAAATTGAATATTTTGATTCTTCGACAAATAATTTTATATATTTTTATGAATGAATGCTTCAATGAAGTCTTTGTTGTTGCATTTGTAGTTTGTTTCGTAGAATTGGTTTTTGTTGTTGGATTTTTGTGCGTAGAAATGGGTTTTGTTGTTGGACGTAGATTTTTGTGCGTAGAAATGGTTTTTGTTGTTGGACGTAGATATTTGTGCGTACAAATGTACTTTGTTGACAAGAATACTTACATACATATATGAATATGCATTTATGCACGTGAGGTGGTTGGTAGCATATTTTTGATAGCTTATTGTTGCAAGAAGTTTGGCATGCACACATATAACATATATTAGGACATTTGTAAGGAGGATGTTTGGATAAACGATCTATACTTGGATGCATTTATATATGACTTAGGTAATTCTATACGACAGTACGTAACTGCTAATGTACGTCCGGGTTTTAACCTTCGTATCAATAATCCGAAAGCGGAAATTCGATATTTTATGTCTGTTCAGAGATATTTGCAATTAAAGTTGAAATTTTTCTGTATTTTTCATGTGGTTGTTGTAATCACAGATTAGGGTGCACCGAAAAGTGCAGAAATGTGTTGGACCGGAGTGTTCTGCACATAAATACCTTGGATCGAACCCCCTATTTGGGATCGGACCTGGATCATTTTTGGGTTTTTTGCGAATAATTTTTCACTGAAACAAAAAATTTAAAATCCGCTTCCGGATTGTTGATACCGAAGTCAAAACGCGTTGTTTGATACCTCTCCCGATATTTTTGGACGTGTTTTTATGTTTTTATGATGTGAACAAAACATTTATGCATGCATACAAAACTGCAGAGATTTTAGTAATACTACTGCAAATAATATATGAAATGCATATCGTATTTGTTATTAATAACTTTTGCACTTTTCCAATAAGTTACTGGCACATCAAAGCACAATTGGACACTTTTCTAAACACACAAGCCGCCAAACGCACAAACCACATACACCACTTTTTGTACAAACAAGCTAAAATACCTTTGTACGCACAACACTGTCTTCAAGTCTTAAATACTTTAATTTAACATTAATTACCTCACTTTTCTTTGTTATTTTCACTATTTTTCACTAAAGGAAACAATTACCTTTATCTCCCCTTTTTATGATGTGAACAAAACATTTATGCATGCATACGAAACTGCAGAGATTTTAGTAATACTACTGCAAGTAATATATGAAATGCATATCCGAATTGTTATAAATAATGTTGCAATTTTTCAATAATTCGTTTGCATATCAATACACAATTGGACACTTTTCTAAACACACAAGCCGCCAAACGCACAAACCACATACACCACTTTTTGTACAAACAAGCTAAAATACCTTTGTATGCACAACACTGTCTTCAAGTCTTAAATACTTTAATTTAACATTAATTACCTCACTTTTCTTTGTCATTTTCACTATTTTTCACTAAAGGAAACAATTACCTTTATCTCCCCTTTTTATGATGTGAACAAAACATTTATGCATGCATACGAAACTGCAGAGATTTTAGTAATACTACTGCAAGTAATATATGAAATGCATATCCGAATTGTTATAAATAATGTTGCAATTTTTCAATAATTCGTTTGCATATCAATACACAATTGGATACTTTTATAAACACACAAACACCACACATGCCAACAAACGCACAAACCACATACACCACTTTCCGTTCAAACAAGCAAAACACCTTTGTAAGCACAACACAGTCTTCAAATTTTAAATCAATTAATTTATCACTAATTAACTTCACTCTTCTTTATTATTTTGACAATTTATTACAGTTTTTCACAATTTTACACCAATTTCAATTAATTTTACCACTTTTTCACTGTTTACAACTTCACTTTGACATTGACTCACAATATTGCTTTTCACTTTTTGACATTTCCGCAAATTAACTCAGCCGACACTCAATTCTTGTTTCAAGATTTTTACTCAAAACTCGGACAGAAAACAAAGAGGAATGGCCGAACCCCTGAGAGCTAACGTCGAGTAGCACACAAAGCAGCGATCAACAAAATGTTGCCATTCGCCGAGTAGCGAACTGACGTCTCTTACATATCTATCCTCTTTGAAAATACACCATTTTGACGAAATAAAGACAGAGTCATTCGATTTTGAGCATTGGTGCGAGTAAGTTAATACTTTGAATTATACATATTTCTGAGGCATTTCAGTCAGAAGTGGTCAGCGAAACCACTCCTACAAAATACAAAGTCATACAAATAAATAAGTCAGGTAAAAGTGAAATCATTAGTGCAGAAAAGTACACGCTGTTACAACTAAAAGCTTGATGCATAGCTGCCGGCGCTAATACGAGCGGTTCCTAAGCTTCGTTAGTGGGAAGGCGAAATGAGCTCCGGAACGCGGAATGTGCCCTGGCGAAGGTGACAAAGAAAGGGCTAAACGGCAAAAGAAGATGTATGATCAAATCTAGTATCTGGACGACGAGCACGACAACTCAGATAACACAACGTAGCGGCAAACGGAGGAAATAACGGAGTGGAGCTTGAAGAAGGTACGAACAATGGTGCGATGATAAATAAGAGCAACGGTGCGAATACTAGTACGGTCAACGATGTAGACAACAACAGCATTCCCACAACAGCCGGTTCTATCGCACCGGAATGCCCCGGGTTTTTTTTATCCGGCCAAGGGCTGTTATTTTAGTGTAACCCTGTCCAATATGTCCCGTCCCACCCTTAAATTGTCATCCTCGGAGCAAATCCTGGCGGCTGGGTTGCTCCATTGTCTCTTGTTACGGGCTGGGGTCGAACCCAATCCTGGACCAAGAGATTGCATCTGCTGCGTTTGCTGGAAGAAAATTAATATTAAACGTTCGCATTCGGTATAATGCGCCAAGTGTAAGAGATGGTTACATAAATCTGGATGCACAGGGCTTACCCCTGCCATTCACAGGCCCCGTACTTTCTTTAGTACTTTTGAGGCACCTTGCTCTACACGTCCAAGGACTTCCCGCGGTAGTCGCTGCTCTGCCACTCCCTTACCGCTTCTACCTACTTCCAATAGCCACCACAGTGGCTCAGTCTATACGACTGGCAGCACCGCTGCCATTCCCGCGTCACCCACTCCCGACTGACGCTCACGCACATCAGCGTATCCACCTCACATGGCCGCTCAACACTCCTATCCCCTCCGGAATAGGTCAGATATGAGCATTGCGGAACGTCATTCCCCTCTTTCTCTGCCCCTAATGCTCTGCCCTGCTTCCAGCCTGCACGTGGGTTAGGAACACCACCTCCTAGTTCCTTTCACTACGTGCACCGTTTGTCGACAAAGATTATATACGCCTGCGACATCGGTCGAGTGCAACAATTGCCTTGGCCTGTGTTACACCCTTATGTGCTCTGGGCTCGCAAACGGTAACCTTTGGACGGATTCGTTCATAGTCCCCTGTTGCAGTACACAGCGGCCCTCCACGCCAGACAACATCGGCCATGGCGCGGTCAACTCTAGACTGCGACATAGTTTAGGCCTTAGCCTACCTCCACCTAGGCAAACGCATCCGTCCCTCACGCCTAGTATGTCCTCCGTCTTCCCTCCAACACACTTCAAAATTTTGCAGCTGAACTGTAACGGATTAGCTGGAAAGATCGCGGAGATAACTGACTTTATGAAGACGCACAACATCAAGATCGCCGCGATACAAGAGACAAAATTGAACACAAGATCTGACGTACGAACTTGTGATGGGTATAACGTACATCAAAAAGACCGTCCCAGGGGTCTTGGGGGTGGCCTTGCGTTCATTACACATCACTCTGTACAATATAATCTATTTTCCCCTGACGTCGACCCTAGGGGCTCTACCTTAGAATGCCAAGGCATAGCAGTCCGGTCAGGAGACGCCGACCTGCAAAGCATAAACATCTATATTCCTCCTGTCACGTGTTGTCCTAGAGATTATCATCCTGACAATAGTGTGTTGCTAAGGGGGAATAACCGTCTAATCCTAGGCGACTTCAACGCACATCACGATCTCTGGCACTCCAACTTGCCAGCTGGCAGCAGAGGACACGCAATTGCAGACCAAATAGATAACTCAGCATTTTGTACAGTCAATGGAGATGCCCCCACCAGGGTGGCAGGTAACTGTCACAGTTCGCCAGACATCTCCATAACGAGCGCGGGCCTAATTAACTTTGTCATCTGGCGACCGCTGCTTACATTAGCTTCAGACTACCTACCCATCTTACTCTCTGTTGAACGACCGACCGACTTCATAACGACTGATAAATTAACATACATCAACTTCACCAAAGCGGACTGGGACCACTTTACTGACTATACAGAGCGCTCCTTTGCTGCCTTACCCACTCCTACGGACGTACGCAACGGCGAAAGAGAGTTTCGCAAGACCATTGATTCAGCCTCATGCCGCTTTATTCCTGCTGGCAGAATACCAGAAATTCGTCCGAATTTTCCGGCAGAAGCTGCGGCGATGGCAAGAGAACGTGACCAAGTGAGACTCATCAATCCCGCCGATCCCAGAATAAAATATTTCAATAGTCAACGAACACAAGCTGACCAAGTGGAAACAACACCCTGAGACATGCAACCTCTCCGGCGGAGTCGGCAAATTAGGGTCGACTGTCAAGGCCCTATCCAATCCGACCAAACACAAAGGCAAGGTCGATATTGCTTTCGACGACAGCGTCAAATCGGACGCCAGGAAATGCGCGAGCTCCTTTTGCCGGTTGTTTATAATGCATCCACCTGCGGATAGGACTAAGAGAAGAGTCTTCTGACGTGCGCGCAAACACAAACACCCTACTGCGCCCATTGCCGTCTCAGTCGCAGAGTTCAAGGAAGCCATAATGAAGGCCAAACCCTCAAAATCCATCGGACCCGACGGAATCGCCATGAAGATCAAACACCTTGGCCACGAGGGACAGAGTTACTTAGCGGCTCTCGTTAATCTCTCTCTAACTACCTTCGTTATACCTGAGATATGGAAACAAGCGATTGTAGTTCCCCTACTAAAACCAGGGAAGCCGGCGAACCAAGGAGAGTCTTATCGCCCGATATCCCTCCTTTCGCCGGTAGTGAAATTACTAGAGACCATTCTGCTCCCTTACTTCATTACAAATCTAAAATTAATAACGGTTTGAATCAACACCCACCAAACCATAGGACGGTTCTCCTGGCACTTGACCTGTCAAATGCATTTGACACGGTCAATCACGCCATACTCCTCCGAGATCTGGACGAGACACCGCTCCCTGCCGGCCTTAAAAGGTGGACCGCTAATTACCTCAATGGCCGACAGGCAACAGTCAAATTCAGGAACAAGAAATCAAGACCACGAAGAATAAAACAAGGGGTGCCGCAAGGTGGTGTTCTCTCTCCCCTTTTGTTTAATTTCTATATTTCGAGACTTCCCCCCCCCCACCAGAGGGAGTCTCCATTGTTTTCTACGCTGACGACTGCAAGATAATGGCCTCGGGCAAGGGTCCCTTCCTTGACGAGCTCTATTAGAATCAACAGTTACCTTCATGACCTTTCCAGCTTCTTCACCGACCGAAATCTGACCCTATCTCCGACTAAATCGACGTGGACCCTGTTTACTACATGGAATGCGCAGATGGAGCAAGAGTTAAATGTCCACGTAGACGGAGTACCTCTACCTACTGTCAACCACCCAAAAATATTGGGTGTGACATTTGACAACGGCCTCACCTTCGCTGGTCATGCCACCGCAAGAGCCTCAAAGGTACAGAGGCGCAATAAGATCCTCAAGTCACTGGCCGGCAGTACCTGGGGAAAAGACAAAGAAACATTGCTTGCTACATATAAGGCTATTGGCCGGCCGGTTATTGACTATGCTGCGCCCATATGGTCGCCCAATCTTTCTGACACCAACTGGAGCAAATTGCAAGTCTGCCAAAACACCGCCATCAGAACTGCTACGGGATGCCTACTTATGTCATCTGAGTCTCACCTCCATCAAGAGGCAAAATTGCTCAATGTTCAAGAGCACGCGGAACTCTTGAGTAGACAGTTCCTTCTGAACTGTCATAAACCTAGTCATCCAAATCGACATCTTTTGGATGTAGCACCGTCTCCCAGAGACATAAGGAGACATCTTCGTAAGCATTACGATGAGATCCGGCATCATATCTCTTTGCCGTTTGATCTGCGGAACCATAGACGGGCTCTAAATGACCTCCACACCGAGTCGGTAGACAGAACTCCGCCTGTGAATCCCGTTATTAATACTCAACCACCTGAATTGGCTGAAGAGGAGCGTGTACTTCCGAGGGAGACTAGAGTCATACTAGCACAACTTCGCTCTGGATATTGTAATAGGTTAAACTCTTACTTATCAGACTGAACCCCAATATACCAAATACATGCCCTGCATGTGGTATGACCCCTCATGATACCATGCATCTCTTCTCCTGTTCAGTTGAACCCATTCTTCTAACACCTACATCACTCTGGTCCAACCCTGTGGAAACTGCGCGTTTCCTCGGACTTCCGTTAGAAGAGCCTGATGACAATTTAGAGTGATCGAGCCCATTGGGCAGGCCGAATCCCTGTTAACAACAACAACAACAACAACATGTAGACAACGATTCAAATGATTTGCTACAACTGAACAATGGTCGGTTTGGTATACGCCCGATTAGCTGTGATACAGCACAATACCAACAAAGTGACTCTGAGGACCCCATCTATGTCTCAGCTGAAAGGAGCAACCCACCGTCTGGAAGTGGTGCAGCCATGAAAATCAAATTACTAGAGAAGGAAGTCGAACTGCTAATATTTAAACTCTCTCTAGAAGAAGAAAAAAGTGACGACACCTACAAGCGATATACCGTATGAAACGGTAAGACAATTGCTACCAGATTTTGATGGCAGCAATGGTTTTGAACTATAGCAATCCCAGCTACTGCATTTGCAAAAAACGTTGAAAATTTACAATAAGAAGCTTAGCCTTGTGGTACGACTTAAATTTGCACGCCCATTACTTCAAAAGTGTACACGTTTTTGCTGTAAATTTCACAAAACACCAGGTTTCTGCTTAATTTTATTGCAATTTCAGTAAAACAATAAAGGTGATAGTGAAATAAACTTGAAAATGGCGTTAACTCCACGTTTCTATAGTGAAAAGTATCCGGAGATTGAAAATGTTGTAATGGTTAATGTGTTGTCCATTGCGGAAATGGGTGCCTACGTCCATCTGCTGGAATATAACAATATTGAGGGCATGATTTTACTCTCAGAGTTGTCACGTCGTCGTATACGTTCCATTAACAAATTAATACGAGTTGGAAAAACAGAGCCGGTTTTAGTTATACGTGTGGATAAACAGAATGGTTATATAGAACTGTCTAAACGCCGTGTTTCTGCCGAGGATGTTAATTCCTTACTACGACATGTTGCAGATATTTTAGGATATGGTTCGAGTGAAAAATTGGAAGAATTGTATTTGAAGACGGCTTGGTACTTTGAAAAGAAATATAATAGCAAAACTGCGGCCTATGACATATTCAAACAATCTGTAACAGAACCATCGGTATTTGATGAATGTGGCTTAGATGAACACACCAAGGAGGTCTTGTTAAATAATATCAAACGTAAGTTGGTATCCCCAACTGTGAAAATACGCGCTGATATTGAATGTTTCTGTTATGGTTATGAAGGCATCGACGATGTAAAGGCGGCGTTAAAAACAGACCTTGATTTAACCACAGAAGAGCTACCCATACGCATTAATTTGATTGCCCCACCATTGTATGTAATGACCACTGCAACAACTAAAAAAGCCGAAGGAATAAAAGCTTTGGAAGAAGCTATTGAGAATATACGCAATAAAATCATTGAAACTGAAGGTGAATTTAAGGTAATAATGCCACCAAAACTTGTTACAGCTATAGATGAAGCTGACTTAGCTTGTCGGTTGGAACGTGCTGCAGCTGAAAATGCGGATGATCAAGAGGTCATCCAATTCGATCCTGAGAAAGAACTTAATCATAGAAGTGAACGTGCAACCGTTAACATTGACAGCGAAGACGATGACGATGATGAAGAAGAAGAATAGTTTGTATATAGTGTTATATTTCACCTTTATTTAGACACCTGCTTAATTTGTTTAAGTTTGGAGAAACAAAAATTGCTAAGTTTGTGGGATAAATATAAAATATTTTTAACAAACGCAATTATTGGTTATTTTAACAAAAATAACTGATTAAATTATGCATAATCCAAAACGATTCAGGGGTCTGAAAATAAAGATTACAAACATATAAGAAATATAAAAAAAAAGTTAGAAGGAGTTACGTTGTCGTGGTACAACACTAACAAAATGCAGCTTCGCACTCTTGACGACATGCTTAAAGAGACGCCCATAGTGTTTGCACAAAGCGATAACTTTTTGACCGTGCGACGTCGCTTCGAAAAACGTTTGTGGAACTCAGCTGAGTCCTTTGGAAATTATTATTATAAAAAGTGTTTGCTAGCCACCAACCTTAAATTAAGCGAGAAAGAACTTATCGAATACATCGTAGACGGGATACCTATTCCGTACCATCGAATTACCACAGAGAGCAAATGCCCAAATAACTACTGCACAGCCACAACAACCGAATGGCAGGCTAAGTTGCTACAACTGCAACAGCACGGGCCATATTTCAAAAGATTGCGGCAAGCCGAAGCGCGAGTTTGGAGCATATTTAGCATGCGGTGAAAAGGCCCAGTATAAATTGAACTTGTAGTGGTTTCCGATTATTCAATTAAATACCCAGCTATTTTAGGTAGAGACTTTATTGCAGCAAGTGAAGCCAAATTAAAAATAGGCAATGTAGAATTAGTTGATTTAGGTATAAATACAAAGTGTGAATGTTTTAGTAGTGATGACAAATTTGTTGAAGAAGGTTGTTGGCATAAAAAGGAGAACGAAGTTAAAAGCGAATTGTTAGCAATAGATATAGACAAACCGAACAAAATAGAACAATCAAACAAATCTTCAGAAAGTCTTTGCGGATATGTATTTGAACGCCGAACGGCCAACCGAACCTATGATTAAAGAGGAATTGGGATTAGTGCTAGAGAATGACAAGCCTTATAGTTGTGCTCCTAGAAGGTTGTCATAGAGTGAAATAGAACTACCACTAAGATACTAGACCACTACTTAGCAAAGCGATATACATATAAAGCCTAGCGATTCTGAATTTGTTTCACCAATAGTTTCGGTAAAAACGAAAACCGGTGAATTACGTATGTGCGTCGATTATAGAGAACTGAATAAAGTTACAGCGAAGGATAGATACTAGGCATGGGATTATTCGAATAAAAAATCCATTTATTCTAAGGCTATAAATAATACGAATAATATTTATTCGAATTATTTATACTTTTATTCGAATAATAGTATTATTTGAATAGTACTATTCGAATAGTTAAACAAATATCACTACAGCTTATGCACACATTTGTACAAGCAAACATACATACATACTCACAAAACGTGACTGCATGCTCATACAAGGTGGCGCAAAAGTAATCCTCCTATCAGAAAATGCTATAAATTTTGCGATTGGCCCCTAAAGTCAGTTCTGTTTTGACATTTGTGTAGTAAACACATGCGAAACACATGTTAATAAACAATGTTACGCTACAATGCTCCAGAACGCGGAATATTGCTGACTATTTATTTGACCAATAATCGGTCGGAGCCAAACGGTTACTGTGAATGGTGAGCGCTACAGAGCAATGATCAACGAGTTCTTTTTGCCGCAACTTGATGAATTGGGATTGGAAAACATGTGGTTCCAACAAGACGGTGCAACAGCACACACTGCACGTGCCACAACCGATATGCTGAACATCGGAAGCTTACTTTTGCGCCACCTTGTAGGTACAAGCGATGAAGACAGTGAATTTCGCTTCCGACATCTCCCGCATTTCAATACAATTATTCGAATACCACTATTCCAATAACACTATTCGAATAAACGGATAAATTATTCGAATGAATACTATTCGAATTTTTTGAGACGAATATTATAATTCGTTTATTCGAATAGTATTTATTCGAATATTATTCGAAAATAGTTCCACTATTAATAGCTACCCAATACCCCTGATAGACGACTTGTTGGATAGGCGGGCGAAGAAAAAAGGGGTCACAAAGTTAGATCTTAAAAACGGATTTTTTCATGTTTATGTCGAAAAAAAATAAGTAAATTATACCTCTTTTACAACACCGCTAGGGCAGTTCGAGTTTCTCAGAATGGCCTTTGGTTTGAGAAATGCTCCTGCTGTGTTTCAAAAGTCCATTAATAAAGTTTTTACAGAAATCATACGCCTTAATGAACTCATTGTATACCTCGATGATATTATGATTGCAACTGAAACGTTAGATGAACATATGCACACCCTTCAGAAAGTATTCAGGTGTCTAGTGCAGAACAAATGAGAACTTAGACTAGACAAGTGTGAATTTATGCAGTCAGAAATTTCCAATTTAGGTTACTCAATTATGGGCGAAGGCATAACAGCAGACAGGAAAGGTTTAAGCGCGGTTGAAAATTTTGCGGTGCCGACAAAGGTACAAGAAGTACACAACTTCCTAGGACTCTGCTCATATTATCGCAGGTTCATAAAGGATTTTTCGAATCTGGCGAAACCACTTTATGACCTTTTGAGAAAAGATAAGAAATTCGAGTTTGGTCACTTAGAAATGGAAACGTTTGACACCTTGAAAAAGAAATTATTGGCATCGCCTGTCTTGGCGATATAGGATCCTAATGACGTCACAGAGTTTCATTGTGATGCTAGTGCATTAGGATTCGGAGCCATACTTTTTCAAAAGAGAAAAGAAAATAAATTACATCCAGGTTTCTATTTCTCTAAACGGACTACCGATATTGAATCTAGATATCATAGTTTTGAGTTAGAAACTTTGGCCATAGTGTATGCATTAAAGCGGGTTCGGGTATATTTGCAGGGAATTAAGTTCAAAATTGTTACAGACTGCAATTCTTTGACTTTGACACTTAACAAAAAGGATAAAAACCCAAGAATTCCTAGATAGGCACTAGACCTTCAAAACTATGATGATGAGCTGGAACATAGAGCGGGTAAAAGCATGCAGCATGTTAACACTTAGCAGAGTTAACAATGTTCTATCGATTCATACAAATTCACTTGAAGGAAATCTAATCATATGTCAGAATAAAGATGAGAATATAAAGTTTAGAAAATGCTTAGAAATCAAGGAAAGTAGGCAGTATGAAATCCGACACGGGGTAGTAAAGGGTGTTTTTTTTAGGGGTATAGAACTTCGAATTGAAATAAAACACAAGAACATCGTTTTAAGGTCCATCAATTTGGCTTTATTGGAAGGATAATTTTATGCCATTAATGTTTAAATATGATTTCGGTCATGTGGCCGCCGCGGCTGGCTCGAATAAAGCCAATTCTACAGGTCCAATTTTCAACCACTTTTTCGAGCATATGGGGCCGTATGTCGGCAATAACGCCACGAATGTTGGCTTCCAATTCCCCTAACGTTTCTGGTTTGTTGGTGTAGACGAGCGACTTCACATATCCCCAAAGAAAATAATCCAATGGTGTCAAATCACACGACCTTGGTGGCCAATTGACAGGTCCATTCCGCGAAATTATGCGCTCATCGAATGTTTCCTTCAATAAATCGATTGTGACGTGCGCTGTGTGGCATGTAGCGCCGTCTTGTTGGAACCACAACTCATCCACATTCATGCCATCCAATTCGGGAACAAAATAGTCGGTTATCATGGCTCTATACCGGTCTCCATTAACGGTAGCTGCCTCTCCAGCATTATTGCGGAAGAAGTATGGCCCAATGACTCCACCAGCCCATAGAGCACACCAAACAGTCAGTTTTTGTGGATGTAATGGCGTTTCAAGGGTCTCATGTGGATTCTCTTCACTCCAAATGCGGCAATTTTGCTTGTTGACGTAGCCATTCAACCAAAAATGAGCCTCATCACTGAACAAAATTTTGCGATGAAAATCAGCATCGAAATCAATCTCATTTTCGGCCCATACACCAAAATCACGACGCATTGCATGGTCTCGCGGCTTTAATTCTTGCACAAGCTGGATCTTGTAAGGTCGCAAGCCAAGATCTCTGCGCAAAATCTTCCATAAAGTTGATGGACAAAGCTCCAATTGCTGTGCACGGTGGCGAATCGATTCATTCGGGTCCTCTTCAACACTTTGCTCTACAGCGGCAATTGTTTCTTCGGTGCGCACTGTTCGACGTCTCTGCGGATGCGTATTATCACATAGAGTAAACGTAGTGCGAAAACGATCCATGGTTAACCGAATTAATTGCTCTGATGGACGATTATGTCGACCATAAAATGGACGGAGCTCACGGTAAACTTCGCGAACTGAACCATTATTTTCGAAATAAATTTGCACGATTTGCAAGCGTTGTTCTTTTGTCAACCTGTTCATGATGAAATGGCAAACCAAACTGAACATAAATGACATTAGAGTTGCCAGATTTGACCACAAAATGCCAGTTTTATCTCTATTCGAAAAACAAACCTGTAAAAAAAACACCCTGTATATAAAAAGCATTGTTTACCCGTACTAGTTTGTCATCTTCTTTTGCGAATCGGAGTGGAAGGTAGTGGATGCAGGTACTCCGAGAGAGCGTAATGAAGGAAATCGCGTTCAGAGTTGTTTCAAAGTATAAAATGCAACTAAAAACTTTAATTTATATGGAAATTTACATTCTATAGCAACTGATAACGTGTTATAACTGCTTTATATACAATGGTTTTGGAGTTTCAAGTATTCATGCTCAATATTGTAGTATTTATATGATTGTTTTATTACTGCATACAACGCACCCTGTGTGGTTTGTGTGTGTGTGCAGATTCGGAGTAAGTTGCGCTACTAGTAGATATATACTATGATAAAAAGAAAGATGGAAACTTATATCTTTACGTACCAGAGTCAATGGAGGAACAGGTTTCTTAAAAATATCATGATGAACTGGGGCACATAGGTATTGATAAGTTGGTAGACACAATAAGCAAAAGTTACTGGTTCCCCAATATTAGAAAAAAGCAACGAGGCATATAGAAAACTGTCTTAAATGTATAGCTTTTTCAGAGAAGCATGGCAAAAAGAAGGACTTCTTAACATGATTCCTAAGGGGAATAAACCTTTTGAGATGGTACATATCGATCAAAGTGTAATCACGATCTCGTGATAATAGATGCGTTCACTAAGCACCTCAGACTGTACCCCACCAAAACTATCTTTCGCTGGCTTGTTGGTAGATTTATTTGTTTAACATAAGCCTGCACGTGGCGAAAGGCATAACTAAGTACCCTTTATCGGGAAGAACATGCTTGGTCGTACCCTGCCTAGCAAGCTCATCTGCCTAACAGTTTCCCTCAATGTCCCTATGTGCCGGTACTCACATGAGGTTCACACAATTCTGCTTGGCCACCTCTTGGATATCGCTAAAAATAAAGATTTCCTTGCCGATAGTGTATTTTCCTATCCTATGGAAGCCGCGCTCCATGATTGCTGTTAGCTCAGCCGGAAGGCAGTGCAATGTGTAGGAGAATGTGCTTTATCCTAACCACAATTAATTAAAGAGTTCGATTGGTTATGCTCATAAGTATAATAACTTTATTATAAGTGAATTTTACTTTCTATAGTCAAAACGTGTGTGTATATCAAAGATGACTTTGCAAGACAAGAAAAAAAAATAAACTTAGTAAGAGCAAAAACATATCGATAAATATGTCAGAGTTGCCAAGAGTATGCATGATTCATTTGAATGGTAATAACTCCAACACTCCTCCTCATTCAAATGATGTTACACCGCATTTTCCCCTTAGCAGCTTGATACGGCATTAGAGCACGTCACGTGTAATAATAACTTGAAATCTTTGCTAAAATCGACGAAAGACAAGTGTCACAGCTTGGATAAACCGGGGGTTTATTCAGTGACGTGCTCTAATTTTAATGACGACGGAGAGATATGCGGGGCAAAATACATGGGCCAGTCCACGTGCACAATACGCACAAGGATGAACGAGCATTTCAAATATATGAGGAACATCGAACCGAAAAGCGGAATAGCCGAACATGCTCTTGAGAATAAACATGCTATAAGTGAAGACGATTTCAAATTAATTAAATCTGAATCAAATAGTAATAAATTAAATATCTTAGAATCCCTACATATTTATGTAAATAAAAAGGTTGCTGTTAATAAGGATACTGGTCCACTGTACTCAAGTCTTTTTGCAGCTTTCCGATAAACTTAAATATTTTTTGTTAATGTAATTGTGGGATTACTGCAATTTCTCTCTTTGTTTGTTTATTGTTTTATGTTAGACAATGGCTACTTGAACGCTATCAGCTGAAGAAGGCACTACGCGAGTGCCGAAACAATTGTATTGTTATTATTATAAGCGAGCCCTATAGCTTGTAATTGCACCTTTACAATCGGTTTTGGTTTTAAAAACCCACTTACAACCAATAGCTTTTCTGTTGGGTGGTAGCTCACATAGTTCCCATGTGCCATTATTTTGCAATGATTGCATTTCATCTTTCATAGCTGCTAGCCATTCATTTTTATGCTTCTGGGTAGTTTACCATTTCGTCAGACCACTTTTTAGCACTTATTACCTTATTTGGTCTTGCTAACCGACGAAGTTCTGTATCACCGCTTGCGTAATTTTCTTGCTCTACATCACTGTTGTTTGGTGGCGAATCTGTAGAGCCGCTCATTTCATTTTCAATAATATGCGTATTTTCCTTCTTGTGTTCGACCACTACTTTATTTTCCACCTGCATCTGATCCATTTTAAATTCACTATCAATGTGTACAAATTTCACGTCGCGACTAATGATTACTTTGCCAGTTTCTGGTACATAACATCTATATGCTTTGGATGTGTAGTCATAGCCAACTAAAAACGATTCGATAGCCTTTGGATCGAGTTTGCGTCGCCTCTCACTTGGTACAAAAACATAGCATTTGGATCCAAACCGGCAAAGGTGTTCAATGTTCGGTTTTGTACCGAACCAACTTTCATATGGTGTCTTTTGTATACCTCTAGCAGGACTCCTATTTTGGATATAATTTGCCATCATTACCGCTTCACCCCAAAACTTGTTTTCAACTTTAGCCTCTATGATCATACAGCGAGCCATTTTTATTAGAGTGCGATTTTTACGTTCTGCTACTCCATTTTGTTGCGGACTGTAGGGTGCAGTACGCTGATACTGGATGCCCTGGCTTTCTAAATATTTCTGAAATGCTGTACTCATATGCTCACCGCCCCTATCTGAGGAAATCATTTTCAGTTTCTTTCTAAACCATGTTTTGCACATTTCAACAAACTCTTTAAATTTTTCATAAGCTTCTGATTTTTCTTTGATTAGGTAAACCGTAGTATACTTCGAAAAGTCATCAATAAAAGTGAGGATATATTTTTTGTTTGATGGTGTGGTAGTTTGCATAAGGCCGCAAACATCTGAATGTACCAAATCAAGAATCTCTTTTGAATGATTGAAAGATTTTTGAGGAAATTTCAGTCTACTCATTTTTCCTTCCAAATGCACCTCACAATTCAAAATATTTTTGCAATCACTGTTGCATTCTTGAAACTTTACTCCCTCAACCAGGGCCAGTTCACAATGTTCAAACTACCTCAATGTCTCTATGACCTAGCCTTTTATGCCACTCGTGAACACATCCATTACTAGAAGTTAACTCACGATTCTCAACAGTACAGATCTGATTCAATATTTGTAATTTGTAAAGGTTTCCATCAACATATGCAACAGCAACTTGATTTCCATCCTTAGCTATTTCACAGCCTTTGCTTGTAAAATTTACACTATACCCTTTCGCTATGAGTTGTTTTACAGAAATCAAAGCACATATAATACGCCTGTAATACGGATTGACATTTTGTTGCCGAACTTGTTCATACCGATTATGCCTACCGTTCCTTTACCTGTAGCTAGTACTTGTTGGCCGCTTGCAACAAAAACAAGTTCACGATGATTTTGGTTGAAATTGACAAACTGTTCTTTATTACCTACTATATGGCAAGTCGCCCCTGAATCCACAATCCAGCCACTGTCAGCTGATGTGGTAAATAAAAATTGATCGGTATTACCGCTTTCCGCCAAATTTGCCTTTTCTTTGTGCTCTTTATTCGCTACCCATTTCTTATACTTGTTGCATGCGCTTTTGAAATGTCCGTCCTCTTTACAAAAATAACACACTCTTTTTTTTTGTTGTTGTATGATGTACCTGTTTTTAATGCAATTCTTGTCTCTTTCCATTCGGCGCTTATATTCTGATATTACCTTAGAGCATACCAAATTCGATGTAAGTTCCACATTGCGAGCTTCAAGCGCTGTTATAGGAGTATCGTGACTTTTCGGCAATGAGCCTAGCAACGTTGCGCTCATGAAAAACTCCGGCTTTATTTCACTACCAAGAGCCAACAATTTTTGAAATAGCTCGTTCATTTGGTTAAGATGCTTTTCGACATTGCCGCCCTCTTCAAGCTTCTGCCTCATAATCATTCTCAAAATGCTTACACGATTTCCCGGCGTGTCTTTTTCGTGAAATTCCTTTAATGCGTTCCATGCTGATTTTGCTGTTTCGCAGTTCCTTATATGCTGTATTTGATTATCTTCAACATTAAGCGCAATTGTAGAATGAGCCTTTTGGTCTGCTTCTGTCCGCTGTGCCGTTACTGGAGTTGGCGGCTCCTTTGATATTGCATCCCATACACCTTTTTCAATTAGCAACATCTGCATTTTATAGCGCCAGTTAAAATAATTGTCGCCATTCAGTTTCCCAATTGTGTACTTGGATTCCGCCATTTTTCTGTATAACCCTCAAACTTTGTTGGTTAGGTAACTTGAAATTGTGTAGGCGTAGAAGTGGCTCATAATGTGCTTTATCCTAACCACAATTAATTAAAGAGTTCGATTGGTTATGCTCATAAGTATACTAACTTTATTATAAGTGAATTTTATTTTCTACAGTCAAAACGTGTGTGTATATCAAAGATGACTTTGCAAGACAAGAAAAAAAAATAAACTTAGTAAGAGCAAAAACATATCGATAAATGTGTCAGAGTTGCCAAGAGTATGCATGATTCATTTGAATGCTAATGACTCCAACACAATGATCAGGTGGTCTGAAAAAGAGTTCTAAGTTGCGGTCCTTTGAAAGTACCCCTCCTCCAACCCTCCCATTTGATTGAGATCCATCGTTGTATATAGATATACTGCTTTCTGTACCGAATCACCAATCAGACTCCCCCCATATTCCCTACTGAGGATAGTTACTGTGAAGTTGCTATCTGCAACTGTAGTGATCACACAGCGACCCGTGCTTCCAGGAAGAAAACTGAAGTTGTTTAGTATGCTGGAATCTCCCGTGGTTCATGTGTTCTAGCTGGATGATTCCCTTAGGCGCAGGGCTGACGATGCCGCTTCTCGGTACCTTTCTATATCTTAGGGCGGAAGGCCAAGAATGACCTGAAGGGTTTCGCTTGGAGTGGTCCTTAGAGCTTCGCCTATGCTAATCATACTCGACCTGCTTAACAAGCTCAGTTTTGATGCCTTGCTTAGAGCAGGCCACCATACGATGACACCATATAGCAATATGGGTCTTATAATCGCGGTGTAAATCCATTTGCATATTTTGGGGCTAAGCCCCCATTTTTTACCTATGGCTCGTTTGCAAGTGTATAATGCAATACACGCTTTCTTTTGACGCTGAATAACGTTTTCCTTCCAGTTCAGATTTTTGTACAGAATCACACCTAGGAATTTTGCTTTATCTGCCAAGTTGAGGCGCATGCCGTTTAGTTATGGTAGGTTTAGCGGTGGTATTTTGTACCGTTTAGTTAAAAAGACAAGTTCCACTTTCTCGTAATTGACGCTAAGTCCGCATCGAGGGGACTATAGGAAAATGTCTCGCATTACTACCTGCATTACGTCACACAAAGTTTGTGGGAATTTGCCTCTATATGCAACAGTCAGGTCATCAGCATATGGCACAACCTTCCTGCCCCCCAACTTGTATCTCTTAGCAGCGAGTTTAGTGTCGGGTTCCATAGGAGAGAACACCCCTTGAGGTGTGCCCTTTGAGACATAGCGTGTCATTACAAAGTTCCCCAGGGATGAAAGTATTTTCCTTCCCTTGAGCAGCTGGTCGAGCAGTCCCACCAGGGACCCATTTACACCCAGATTTGTTAGGGCGTTGCAGACGGCGTCTGGGTTAATATTGTTGAAAGCTCCTTCAATATCTAAGACCACCAGACAGTAGTCCTTCTCACCCAAGGATCCTTCAATGGTAGAGCGAAGGCTGTGAAACGCAGACATGCGTATTGATAGCTGGATATAAGGCCGCTATCAATAGTAAAAGTGAGGAAATTACTGATAATCCTCTCTAGTCTCCTCTGTAGTCCTCCGTAGTGCTTCGTAATGATAGGCTTTGCCTGCCTTCGAAATGAAGATACCCGTTGCGCTTCTCCACGCGCACGGGATATAGTTGAAAGCTAAGCAGGCCGAGTAAATATGGCGTAGCCAATTAGCTGATGTCTCCAGAGTGTTAATCAGTTGTGCACGAATAGTCCCGTCTATTCCGACAGCCTTAAAAGGTTTGAAGATTTTAGCTGTCCATTTTACCCCCTCCTTCGTGATGGATATATTAACAGCTAGGTTTAATGCAGATGCATCTGGTGCGCTATGTGTATCCAGAAGCAGTTCAAGAGTTTCCCCTTCCGAGCTGGTCCAGGTACAGTCGGGTAGCCGCAAATAGCTCATGGCCGTTTGCGATTATGATAACACGCACCTTAGCCTTGCTGCGTCGTTGACACTTTCGTCTCCAGTGCAGAAGTTTCGCCACGGAGTTCTCTTCGCCTGCCTCAGGGCCATCTTGTATTCAAGCCACTGAATCTCGCTGTCTAGGCTTTTGGATCTATTAAACTGTTTTCTTCAGGATTGGTGTAGTAAGTCCAGATCCTTGGACAACTAATGGGGTTTGTGTTTTCCGCGTGGTTTTGGCACTGGACAGGCCTGTTCTAAGGCATTTGTGAGTGCTGATGTGAAGGTCTTTACCAGATCCTTAAGTTCCTTTACTGATGAGGGGCATTGTGAGGGTAGTTCCTAGCTAACAACTCTTTATGCAGTTCCCAATTCATGGGTTGCGTCTCATAATGGTTTGTTCAACTAAAAAGTCTAAAACTATTTCAATGTACCGGTGGTCTGAAAATGAGTGATCATCAAGAACACGCCTCTTCCTGATTAACCCATAAACGCTTTCGCTATATAGAGTAAGGTCGATGACCTCTTGACGATTTTTAGTAATAAAAATTGGTTCATTACCTACGCTGTAAACTACTAGGTTAGTCGTTAAAAGGAAATGGAATAATGACTTACCCCGAGCGGTAATATCGGAACTTTCCCACTGAACGTGGTGGGCATTTGCGTCCGTTCCGATAACTAAGTGATCCCTGCTGCAGTTGGCCACCAATTCTTTCACCTTGTCTTGCGGTGGGAGGTCCTCCACATCGTAAGGCATGTAGACCGAGGCAATCGTCAGGTGGAAATTTCCAATTGAAAGGTTGGCCGTTGTGATGTCGCCATTGCTGTAGTTAGGTAGAAGAAAAGTGATTAGCTCAGACCTAACCAGAATACAGATTCTAACTTTACCTTCTGCGTCAGCTTGGATGAGCTTGAACCCCCTAGTTCCCAGTCCGCATATCCGTGAGTTGACCACCCACCGTTTAACATTTCCTGAAATTTCGGATAACTTACTCTTCTCCCAATAGAAATTCCATATTTAGTAAATTTATATCGCACAAGACAACTAACTTTATTTATTGATACAATCGCACAATAAAAATGTAAACAAACTGTATCTTTCCTTTTGTTAACTCTCTTCTTCTACCTTGTTCTACAATTCACGATAAATTGTCAAACGTCAAAATTAGTTCCTTGCTACTATTTTTCACACAAGAAAAAAGGCAAAATTTTCTTGAACAATTGTTTTTGAAGTGGATACCGGTCTAAATAATGATATAGATTTCTATTTTTCGGCTATTCAATACGCAACTTGAAACGCAGTGTTGGACGGTGAAAAAACGTATCTATTGTGAATGAGCTCTTAAAATATACCAAGGAAATCTTTTTACAGATTAAGCTATCGCAGTTAACTTCACTCAAACAGCGCTAAGAAAATAAATAAAGAAAATAAATAGAGAAAAAGTAACCAAAAAACAATTTCATTTGGTCCAACCATGTTTCCTTGGACTTCTCGATCCTTTTCAGGATGATCGTGCGGCAAATACTGAAATTTACTTGGAAATATGCGGCTTTAAGCATTTATATGCGCACAGAGCAGATTACTCTCGTGAACAAGTAGTATTTTTTTTTATCTCTTTGCGTCGGAAGTCTTTGGCAGCGCTTTAAAAGAATAGTCCTGGGCCGATCAAACACATTTAACCCTCTAACAGGCCAATTTTTGTTGCAAATGGGAGCGTCGTGGGTATTTGTTTCATTTAGGAGACAACTGCTAAAACACGTTCAAAAATGTGGAGGGGGGTATCAAAAGACGCGTTTTGACCTCAGTATAAATAATCCGAATGCGGATTTTTGATTTTTTGTTTCAGCGAAAAGTCGTTGGCAAAAAACCCGCTAAGGGTTATTTTTTTGAAGCTCGACCGAAGGTTTGGTTTTTTGCCAATTACTTTTCACTGAAACAAAAAATCGAAAATCCGCTTCTGGAATATTGATACTAAGGTCAAAATATGTCTTTTGATACCCCCCTCGAGATTTTTGGCTGCATTTTAGCAAATGTCTTCTAATGGAAACAATTACCATTCTTTACTCTAGCTCAAAACTGTTAAAACATGTCTAAAAATGTTGGGAGAGGTATCAATATTCCTAAAGCGAAACCAATATTGCAGTTTTTTTTATATTTAAACCATGCACATTTCTTTTGTTTAATTGTCATTTATTTACTTTCTTTTGCTTATGTGTTCTTCTCGCTTGCTCCACTATTCACCAAGGATTTTTAGACGTCAAAATTACTTAGGAAAAATGGCTAAATTTTTCTTGAGCAATTACTTGTGATCTGCGTACCGCTCTTAATAATGAAAGGTTACGTAAGTAGCCCCTATGTCACTGTGTAATTTTCACCATCCAAACTGCCAAGTGGCTCGTAAACCAAAAAGTGTTGTTTCTTTCCGAATTAATTTTTGAATATTGAAGACAATTTTAAAACAGCCCTGAAAGCTTTAATTTTCCGAAAAATGTGTAATCTATTTTTGATAGTTTATTTTGTTTACATTCGTTGAAAACTAAATTATTTTTGTGCAATTCAGCAGTAAGTTACATATTAAAATACTAATTTTTTAATATTTCTGCTTAATTTGAGTATGTAATTCTATTGCAGGTCTAATCACATTGTTAGCTTTTATATGGGAGCAATCTCACGAAATTTTGTGGCGTAAGTATGCACTAATAATTGTGTTTATGTTATTTTTGTAATTGGTTTTTAAACTTCGCAGGATTTGACTTCAAACACAGCCGTTTATATAAGTGTACGCATAGCAGATCCGCCGTATCAACTGGAACAAGATTTAAGTAAAACTTTCCCACTCTATTCAATGTGCTTTACGCTAAATCCGTTACACACAGACCCATTAGCTGCTTTAAAACTGTTGTAGCCCCTTGTTGTCCCGTGGCCACCTCACTCCAGCTTAGTACCGCCACCTATTTCACATGCAGTCTCCACGACTGCCGACATTATTATTGACCATCTCTTTGGGTAGCCCACATGTACTTTTTGAGTAGCACGGCCCTTCTGGATGTGAGTAGTGCCGGGTGAAAGCCTTCATCACCCCCATACCCACTTCCGCTTCGTCTCCCAGCACCAGCACGAGGGCAAGTCAAGGCCACCAGCTCCTGGTACCTTTCACTACGTGTATTGTTTGTCGGCCAAATGCAATTCTTGCCTAGGCCTGTGTCACTTGCTCATATGCTCTGGCGGTGCCACGCTTGCCTCCACAAAATTTATTTGCGGTCAAGTTTTTGCTTAAAAATCTCTTTGCTGGTGCCAAGCCTTATTCTATTAACTTGCACAGTTACAGAAAAATTGCGTTTTAAATTTTATAATCAAATTTTTTATTTATTCCAACTTCCTTCATATATTGAGTAATTCCAGGTTCAAATTCTTCGAAGATAAAGTGCACATTTCATAGTTACAGAATTCCCTCTGTTATTACTCCTAAAATTTTAGATATATTTTATTTTAAGTTATCATTACTGTAAAATAAAAATTGTTTATTAATAAACTACATATCTTGTCTCAATTATTTCAGAAAAAATAAAATACAACAGGAAGATTTAAGTTTTATACAAGTAAAATGTCTTTTATGTCTGCTTACTCCAAATTAGAAAAAGACAAAGAAAGGGCAAAACGAAGTACCTTCTGTCATCATGCAAAGAGTCAGCGCATTCGCGCCTTGGCAACCAAGCCACTGTTGGCAGCAATAATTTCGAAATAGTAAAGGACTTCGTTTACCTGGGAACCAGCATTAATACCAACAATAATGTTAGCCTAGAAATCCGACGAAGAATCACTCTTGCAAACAAATGCTACTTCGGACTGAGTAGGCAATTGAAAAGTAAAGTCCTCTCTCGACGAACGAAAATAACACTCTACAAGTCACTCATCGCACCCGTCCTGCTATATGGTGCAGAAGCGTGGACACTAAGAACATCTGATGAGGCGGCTCTGGGAGTATTCGAGAGAAAGGTTCTTCGAAAAATTTGTGGACTTCTACGCGTTGGCGACGGCGAGTACCGAAGAAGATTTAATGATGAACTTTACGCAGACGCCGACATAGTTCAGCGAATTAAAACACAGCGGCTTCGCTGGCTAGGCCACGTAGTGCGAATGAGCGAAGATGCTCCAGCCCAGAAGGTATTCTTATCGGCACCCGCCGGTGGAAGCAGAGGAAGAGGGAGACCACCACTCCGATGGAAGGACCAAGTGGAGACCGACTTGCGATCCCGCTGTGTTTTCAATTGGCGCCAGTTGGCGCAACGAAGAAACGACTGGCGAGCTATTTTGGACGGTCAAAGTCGCCCAGGCGGTTAGATGACCATTTAAAGAAAGAAGAAAATGTCTTTGATCAAGTATTTCCTTCAATTTTTATTTTTTTTCTAACAGGTATTGTGCATACCTTTTCTACTTGTGTTAATACCTGTTTACAAAACGGCATTAAATGTTTCCCCTTTTTTCTCTGCTTCCTGAAACAACCATGTGTGCGGAGTGTCACATATGAAAAAAACTCTACATACAAAAAACCTCTGGTAGCTGAGCCATGGTCATTAGGTTCGTCTTTTGCGATCCGCCTTTTAGGTCGCATGACTGAAAATTAAGGGAGCAAATCCAACCATTTGCAGGAAGATTAATGTCACAAGCTTTGTCCCAATTGCGTTTCTTTCTTCGATCTTTAGATAGATAGATAAAATTGAGGAATGCACCGCGACCAGTAGGTCTATTGTGCCCTCGTCTCCTCATACCACCTCATCCAAGCCGAAGAGCAGTGCGATTTGTGACTGCAACTTCTCAGCCACTCCAGAAGTGAATGTTAATAATGTTTGTTTTTATTATCCATCTTCGTGTGCAGCCTGAAAATATTGGTTCTGTTATGGTAACGCGTCAAAGTGGATCGGTAAGGAAGGCGGTCGGCATGATCTAGGGTCGCACTGTTGCTAGTCATTGTCGGCTGTGGTGGGCTCTTGCCAACCTTACCGTCCTGCGCCATAATCAGAGAAAAGGTCATATCATGCCTTTGGAAACGCGGGGAAAAACGCAAAAAAAACCGCGCAAAACGACTATAAAAACAACATCCGGTTAAACCCGTATGCCACGGACAGACCGTTGACATTCAAATTTCAAAACTCGAAACAAAACAGAAAATCAAATTCAAATTCAAAAGGAAAACCAACGGGCAAAAGGAAATAGTCAACAAAAAAAAACCTAAACTTCAAAAATAACTGAAAACGAAAATGAAATTAAACTGAAATAAACGACCGAAAAAAAAACTGATAAATTTAAATTAACGAAAGAAAAACCCTGAAAATTAAAAAAAAACGAACCGGAGATGACCGGTTACCATGCTGAAAAAGGAAAAATAAAAAAAAGGCCGAACATTAAAAGGGGGCGCCGCGGGTGTTGTTGCGACGCCCTGGTGCTTACCCACCCTCATCCATGGCCATCGGTGCACCAAACCTAATCCCGATGGCCCCTTACCAAAAATCCTATGTGCCTTCTAAATAAGTAAGGATGTCAGCATTCTCATATTAATTACAATTTATTTAATATTCATTATAACTAATTAAATCGACTTACGCTAGCATAACTATTTTATAGCAAACGCCAAAAAGAAAAAAAATTAATTTGGTTGTACCGAGATTTCTTTTAAAAAAAATTGGTTTTTGGTCTTATTAGATAGTTATGTTATTCATTTTATTTTATTTTATTTTGTCTGGGTTTGGCCGTTTTTTACTTTTTTGTTTTTTTTATTAGATATATTAAGTTAGGGTTTTCGAATTTTATTTTATTTTTAAGTCACATATTATTATTATTATGTTCATTTATTTTAATAATTCAATTTTTGTTTAAGTTTTTATTTATAACCGCTTTACGAAATAATAGATCTACGCTTATACCTATTTTCGCAATATTATATTATTGAAAATTACTGCTAGGCTACAAATTTTGGTATCAATATTGATGTATTTAGAAGTTTAATTGGAATCGAAGGGACATTATTATAGTTGAAAATTCTTAGTTTTTTTTTTTACTTTGTTTTAACTTTCTAAAAGTATAACTAAATTTAATAAATGACCCTAACGGTCCACGGACTACAATTTAAATGGAAATCGATATTAAAATTATTTTATATCATATAGTTTTTAATTCTTTTGCTAATTTTCAATGTAAATGGAAAACTGATGGTTTAAAAAAAACCAATAGCTATAAATTTAATTATAATTATAAATAAAAAAAGGGCAGCAAAGCAGTTGAAATTTAATTTACTTGTTTTAACCTTTTTGTATTGTTTTTCATGTATACGTATGCTAATCAAAAAAAAAGTTGTACATTAAACACTTATTAGTAAACGCTCAAATAGCAATAAAAAATTTTGCATTATAAGCAAACATTTTTGTTTTCGTAAAATCGCAGCAAAAGTATTAAGTAACTCACATTCTTGTAAGTTTAAAGAATTGAAGTACTTGATAATTTGCCCATTTAAATACTAGATTTTATAATAAAGAAAACAAACACTTAAACGCATTGCTCTAATATGAAGTCAATTTTTTTTTAGAGGAATGCGTCAAAGTAAATCAATTTTCATTTCACATCAATTTTTTTTTTTTTGAATACTAAGGCCTGGGGTTTTATGCGTTCTTCAAGCTCAGTTTAAACTAAGTTAGCTTAAGCTAAATTTAGTTTGTTTACTTTAATTCTATATTATTTACAAAAAAACAGAACTAATTACATCAGGTTGATCTCACCCATTGTTGCAGTAGGCTGTTGGTCGGGCGCTACTGTTGTTGTTGTTGGTAATAGTGCAGCGGGCCTACATTACGGCGGCCCCTGCTGTTCTCACTGCTGGTGTTGTTGTTGTCGTTGCTAGTGCGGCGGCCTATATCCTGGCGGCCCCCGCTGATGTCACTGCTGGTGTTGTGGTAGATCCGGGCGATTGTGCAGTGGGCCTAGAAAAGGGCGGCCCCTGCTGATGTCAATGCTGGTTGTCTTGCCGGTTTCGTTGTTACCGGTTGTTGCTGCTGATGGTAGTGCGGCGGGCCTATATTACGGCGGCCCTCGCTGATGTTACTGCTGTGTTGTTGTTGTCAACCCGGGTGGTTTTGCAGTGGGCCTAGAAGAGGGCGGCCCCTGCTGATGTCAATGCTGGGTGTCTTGCCGGTTTTGTTGTTACCGGTTGTTTTGTTACCGGCGGTGTTACTGCCGGATTATTTGTCTCATCTCATTGTATCCATCTTCGTGTGCAGCCTGAAAATATTGGTTCTGTTATGGTAACGCGTCAAAGTGGATCGGTAAGGAAGGCGGTCGGCATGATCTAGGGTCGCACTGTTGCTAGTCATTGTCGGCTGTGGTGGGCTCTTGCCAACCTTACCGTCCTGCGCCATAATCAGAGAAAAGGTCATATCATGCCTTTGGAAACGCGGGGAAAAACGCAAAAAAAACCGCGCAAAACGACTATAAAAACAACATCCGGTTAAACCCGTATGCCACGGACAGACCGTTGACATTCAAATTTCAAAACTCGAAACAAAACAGAAAATCAAATTCAAATTCAAAAGGAAAACCAACGGGCAAAAGGAAATAGTCAACAAAAAAAAACCTAAACTTCAAAAATAACTGAAAACGAAAATGAAATTAAACTGAAATAAACGACCGAAAAAAAAGCTGATAAATTTAAATTAACGAAAGAAAAACCCTGAAAATTAAAAAAAAACGAACCGGAGATGACCGGTTACCATGCTGAAAAAGGAAAAATAAAAAAAAGGCCGAACATTAAAAGGGGGCGCCGCGGGTGTTGTTGCGACGCCCTGGTGCTTACCCACCCTCATCCATGGCCATCGGTGCACCAAACCTAATCCCGATGGCCCCTTACCAAAAATCCTATATGCCTTCTAAATAAGTAAGGAAGTCAGCATTCTCATATTAATTACAATTTATTTAATATTCATTATAACTAATTAAATCGACTTACGCTAGCATAACTATTTTATAGCAAACGCCAAAAAGAAAAAAAATTAATTTGGTTGTACCGAGATTTCTTTTAAAAAAAATTGGTTTTTGGTCTTATTAGATAGTTATGTTATTCATTTTATTTTATTTTATTTTATTTTGTCTGGGTTTGGCCGTTTTTTACTTTTTTGTTTTTTTTTATTAGATATATTAAGTTAGGGTTTTCGAATTTTATTTTATTTTTAAGTCACATATTATTATTATTATGTTCATTTATTTTAATAATTCAATTTTTGTTTAAGTTTTTATTTATAACCGCTTTACGAAATAATAGATCTACGCTTATACCTATTTTCGCAATATTATATTATTGAAAATTACTGCTAGGCTACAAATTTTGGTATCAATATTGATGTATTTAGAAGTTTAATTGGAATCGAAGGGACATTATTATAGTTGAAAATTCTTAGTTTTTTTTTTTACTTTGTTTTAACTTTCTAAAAGTATAACTAAATTTAATAAATGACCCTAACGGTCCACGGACTACAATTTAAATGGAAATCGATATTAAAATTATTTTATATCATATAGTTTTTAATTCTTTTGCTAATTTTCAATGTAAATGGAAAACTGATGGTTTAAAAAAAACCAATAGCTATAAATTTAGTTATAATTATAAATAAAAAAAGGGCAGCAAAGCAGTTGAAATTTAATTTACTTGTTTTAACCTTTTTGTATTGTTTTTCATGTATACGTATGCTAATCAAAAAAAAAGTTGTACATTAAACACTTATTAGTAAACGCTCAAATAGCAATAAAAAATTTTGCATTATAAGCAAACATTTTTGTTTTCGTAAAATCGCAGCAAAAGTATTAAGTAACTCACATTCTTGTAAGTTTAAAGAATTGAAGTACTTGATAATTTGCCCATTTAAATACTAGATTTTATAATAAAGAAAACAAACACTTAAACGCATTGCTCTAATATGAAGTCAATTTTTTTTTAGAGGAATGCGTCAAAGTAAATCAATTTTCATTTCACATCAATTTTTTTTTTTTTGAATACTAAGGCCTGGGGTTTTATGCGTTCTTCAAGCTCAGTTTAAACTAAGTTAGCTTAAGCTAAATTTAGTTTGTTTACTTTAACTCTATATTATTTACAAAAAAACAGAACTAATTACATCAGGTTGATCTCACCCATTGTTGCAGTAGGCTGTTGGTCGGGCGCTACTGTTGTTGTTGTTGGTAATAGTGCAGCGGGCCTACATTACGGCGGCCCCTGCTGTTCTCACTGCTGGTGTTGTTGTTGTCGTTGCTAGTGCGGCGCCCTATATCCTGGCGGCCCCCGCTGATGTCACTGCTGGTGTTGTGGTAGATCCGGGCGATTGTGCAGTGGGCCTAGAAAAGGGCGGCCCCTGCTGATGTCAATGCTGGTTGTCTTGCCGGTTTCGTTGTTACCGGTTGTTGCTGCTGATGGTAGTGCGGCGGGCCTATATTACGGCGGCCCTCGCTGATGTTACTGCTGTGTTGTTGTTGTCAACCCGGGTGGTTTTGCAGTGGGCCTAGAAGAGGGCGGCCCCTGCTGATGTCAATGCTGGGTGTCTTGCCGGTTTTGTTGTTACCGGTTGTTTTGTTACCGGCGGTGTTACTGCCGGATTATTTCTTGCCGGTTTTGTTACCGGTATTGTTGCAGTATATCATTGCCGTTATCAAGTTCGTTGTGATGTTTTTGAACATCGTAGATGGATGGACAATTAGTCTCTTTTTAACCATAACGCGCTTCACATTTATGTTATATAGCTTAATCTTTGATTATGTATATAGCAATACCAGTTCGCACACTGTATATATTTAGAACCGCCGAACGGAAATTTGGCAATTTTATACGACAGCATGCAACCGCCAATACACGTCCAAAATTCCCGGGAAAGGCATCAAACGACGGGTCCCAACCTCCGCATCAACAATCCGAAAGCGGAAATTCGATATCTTATGTCTGTTCAGAGATATTAACAATTAAGGTTGAAATTTTTGTCATTTTCACGTGGTTGTTGTAACCAAAAATCAGGGTGTACCGAAAAGTGCAAAAAGTGTGTTCTGCGCAGAAATATTGTGGACCGCGTAGCCGGTGTTGGACCGCTAAGGGTTAGTTTTTTGAAGCGCGGCAGAAGGCCGCCTACGCAGAAAAGTGTTCTGCAAATAATTACCTTGGATGAAGCCCCTTATTTGGGATCGGACCTGGACCTTTTTTTTGGGTTTTTTTACTAATCACTTTTCGCCGAAACAAATCATTTAACCTCCGCCCTCAGACCATAGATATAGAGATCAAAACGCGTCGCTTAAACCCCCCCCCCTCCCCCCCGCCCCCGCGATCCCCGGACGCACACTAGCAGCCACGTGCCGTCGTATAGAATTGCCATGGTATGATTTCCCTTGACCCTTAGGCTCGGCTAATATTAGAAATCGTTTTATCGTTCCATCTGCTAGCGTGTCTAGGACTGCAATGATTTATCCTTGCTAATTCAAAGCTTAAAACCAGAAGCGTTTCTACGACGTACGCACATACACAAATGGCTATAAGTCTCCGAAGATGCCAATCCGCAAAGTTTAAATCCACTTTTTATTTGTTATTTAAAGTTCTATACGAGAATAAGGTACTCAACACTTTTCATACTAACGTATGTATAGCTTTTTACAATTTTGCTCTGTTATGAATTATTAATTTTTTCTTATTTTCGTTCCACACAATTGTGGTATTTTTGTATAATTGCTGCATTTAAAAAAAAAAGGCGAGACCACACAACACTTTTTCCACTCAGTTACTTTATTTATCTTTTTTTTTGTTTATCAATTTTATGCTGCGTTTTCTTAGCTTTCACACAGCATTGCAACGAACATTTTTTTACTTCTTTTCTTCTGTTTCACGGCACCGTTCAATTTATTCTTTTCATGGTTCCGCAACCCACTAACACAACACGGGAAAATTTTTTATATTTTTTCGCGGCCGTTCACAGCAGAAGACTCATACGTTTTTAAATCGTTTTAAATGCCGGCGACGCCGCTATGCCGAAAATCGTCAAGCAACGGCGACTGTGCCATGGAAAAATTCCGTTACCCAGTCTGAGGTGGCGTGATTGTTGCCACTGGGGGTAGTGGTTGCCATCAGGGCCCGGACTTTTATTTTTATTTTAAATACCTTTTTAATACTACCGAACAAAAAAAAAGGATAATATATTCTTGAGATCAACGTTGAAAATATGAGTTTGCTTTCTCATACCCTACCAGAAACGCTGATTTTTTTAACTAACACACTCACACTCTAAATTTCAGGGCTGATCATGTACTGACCAAAATAGTGACAATTAGGTGTCGCCATTATCAGTGTGAGACAGATATATTTATAATGATCTATAAAATTCTATGTATGCGAGAATAGCTCATCCAATTGAATCATGTGGTCAGTACTGACTGTCAATTGACTATCAAATGATCACCAGCAATGGTGCGTTTTCAAAATTCCCAGAAAATTTTTAACCGTCGCGAATTCTATGCGAAAACTCTAAAAATTTAAGTTGAGAATTTGTATAAAATCCAGAAGCGGCCTATTTGAACCATTTTTATTGGAAATATAAATTTTTTAAAATGAAGAAAAGAGCATATCAAAGCTCCATTAAAAAAGAAAAAATTCAAAAAGTTGGCAGAATGTGTGGGGCGCACCAAATTAATTGATTCGGGAAATTTATTACAAGTGTTAAGTGTTGATGCAGTTGCATTTCCAGTCGCGGAAAGTGTTTCTGCAACCGAAAGTTTTGTTCCGCTGCCGATTGCGTCGAAAAGTGTATTTCCGCTCTGGGAGGACTTCGCTCCTGAAAGTGGTTCACGTTATGATGCAGTTGCATCTGAAAATGTGTTCCAGCCGATTGTTTTATTATTTATTATTATTATATATATATATATTATTTATCTTCATTTAAATCAAAAAAGACAAGAAATGTTCAAGTAATTTTAAGATGTTAAGAAATAAATTTTTCTGTATTTAAAAAAGCATTTTTACATTGGTCAGTTGTGACATTATTATGGTCATCACTGGTATAAACAGTAGTGCATCATTTTTGACAGTCAATGATAGTCTTATAGACAGCACTGATCCAATAATTCAAGTGGGAGTGAGCAGTACAGCTCTATGCTTAATTAAAAGGCGATTTTACTGTGTTAGAGTGAAATAAAAGCTCACACGTACACAGTTGTTTACATCAGCTTTGCGCAAGCCCTCTTGTGTTCGTGATGTAAAGTTTGTTTAGAGTGCTGACAATTAGACTGACAGTACTGACGATCAGATGTTATGTCAAACGACAGTCAGTGTTCTGGTAGGGTAGTAGATTTAGTGAGGATTGCATTGTAGAAACTACTTAAAACTCAAAGTACTGAAATTACGCTTTTATTTAAGGCATGAATGAAAATGACTTTAGTACTTTTAATACTATTTCACACTATTTTTTTATTAAAGGCAATTTTCTTTTTTTCATATGGAACAAAATAAAATGCAAGAATATTTATGCGGATTAATGACTTTATAGGAGAGTTTGTAGTTAAGAAAAGCATCACTTATCAAACTAAATCAGAGTTTGGGACTATTCTAAGGGAGCATAAGGCGTAGTAGATTTGGGTAAAGTGCAGTAGGTATTAAAATTACTGCGATTTTGATCAAGTCCGAACCCTGAAGACACGCTTTCGTTGGCGCGCAAAAAGAGGAAGGTTCTAGATCATGCGTTTGGTGTGTTCCCTTGGTGACCCGCGGGACGCCACGTTACTGGGTTTGGAATAGGAGACACATGGAGCTCCCCATCCGACCCAGCCATTGACGATAATATTCCGGTCTACAGGTTTCGTGAATAAAGCACATAGCCAAAAATCACTGCCGCTTTAAACTCATCTGAGTCTAATTATACCATACTTTACAAGTTGACTAATAATGGATTGCCATTTGCTGCTAAAATGTATTCTGGCAATATTCCTAGTTTTACTCGCGTTCGTTTGAAAATTTGATGTCAGCTGTGTTAAGGTCAGGGATCAGGACGGGATTCCATCTGTCTCCCACCCTGGACAATATGGCATTTTGGGGGCGTATCCTTCACTTTGGTGGTTTTGGAAATGTATTGGTTTTTGTTTTTCGAGATATTGCATTACAAAAACGGCATTGTTTATTCCGTGCATACTTTGTACTCGTGCACTTTTACCAACATAATTACCCTCCAAAGGACAAACCCTTTTTGATGACAATTGCCCATTTCCCTTTTTTCTGACACTTTCGGGCGCCCTGGGTTACCCGCAATTTAACTCTGGGCACACCAAGAACACACCAAACACTTATTTGTCTGGAAATTAAAAGTTCCGTTATTGGTGCCTTTCCATTCTATGGGAATATTTGTGCTGCCACTTCAACAAAATCACGCACTTTCCCGTAGCTAAACGTCAAACCGGAAGGTGAATCAAAACTGTCACCCAACCAACCGCATTGAACCAAATAAAAAATGACTATCGATTGAAAGTAAACCGTAATAGGTCATAGTCGTAGTTATATTAAAAGGTGAATTCTGTAACTAGTATCTAGTAATTAATAGAGACATTTTGTGGTCAATTTAAATTTTGATACAATTTGGTATTCAGCTGGTTCTAGGCAGGTGACAAACAGTAAAATATTGCGGTAAAATTTAAAGAAATCAAAAAAATTATAAATTTTAAATGTAGAAACATATAATTGATACAGGTACAGTGCGGATGCATAACATATAACACGGAAGTGTTGATATGCAAAAAAGCCCTTCTGTATCTAAAACTGTTCTATCAACACGCCTAAAAAATTCCACTTTCCTTGAGTTGACATATAAAATATATGTACCAAAGAATGTATAAAAGGAATAAAGCAAATGGCACATTAGAGGAAAAATGCATCGTGACGCTACAGGATATCATAGCTTAGTTGTTAGAGTAATCTAACAGCGGCTTTGGTGCAAACACTTGGGTTCGTATCCCAGTGTCCGAGAAGGGGTCTGATGAGAAGTTGGGCACTTCGTGCATATCGTTATAATTTTTCCTCTAATATCAATTTAAAAAAAAAAAATTTTATTTACCTAACAAAAACTAAAATAAAAAATAATAAATTGTCCGCGATCCTGGGCTCGAACCTGCGTCACTCACCTTTGTACTCGAGACGCTTACTACCTGTGCTATAGCGATGTGTATTCAGCCAATGTCAAATGCTGTACTTAAGATGTATTCAAGTCTGTTTTCACCATATATCATTGGTGAACTCTTTGGGATTTTCTCTTACAGAATACTGAAATCATCTGAAGTCACAAAAATTGTCCCTTATGAAAAATCTCAAGTTTAGTGACTTGAGATGAGACAGACTTACAGAGTACAGCTATAAGTATGACTTAAATTCAGATGAAGTTTTTTCGACAGATATCCCACAACTAAATTCAGGTCATACTTAAATTTGACTATGACTATGCCCTATTGTCTCCAATTGGTTGCAAATAGTTGAAAGTTTTGATACATTTTTTTATTGCTTTTTTGTACCATCAACTTTGGTTGATTTTCGCCTGTACATTTTCAAGGCCAAGAATAATAATTTTTCACTTTTTGAATTTTTATGAAAATTATTATTGTTTTTATTTTTTAATAATAATTTTTAGTTAATTATTAAAAGTTTTTGATTGAATAGAGTAGGAAAAATGTTTAGAGACAACCGCCATAGCTTTTCTTATAGATCCATTTCGGAAGCTGCTAAACTTCTTCATCAGAGAAATTTTGGTAAGCATTGCTAACCATTAAGCTAACAGTTAAATTCCTATTTCTATTCACTTTACCATAGATACGCCATCTGACAGTCAGTAGTTGATCATGATGAATTTTTACTATTGACAACTTAACTTAAAATTTTCCTTTTCTATTCGATTAAAAACATTTAATAATTAATTAGATTTTTAAAAAAAGAAATAAAATTATAATGTCAATGATGTCATCTAAACTCCTAGTTCTATTCTTCTTTACCATATGCATGAACCACTTCCGCCATTTGACAGTTATATGGCGGTTGCCTCTAAAAATACATAATATACATTTTGTGACAGTTAATTAGTTTTGTTAGCTAATATAAAAAATTTGCATACCTTAATAATTCTATTTTTGTGTATTGTTTTTTCCTTATTATTCCACTTATTGTATATGATTAACCTTGATAAATGTTTTCATGTTTGTTTCTTGGTTCGTTTCGCATCAGAATTTTATCATTTAAATTTATAGTTTAAATTTTAGTCTTTAGTTAATTCGTTTGGCAAAGTTGCCTTTTTACCAAATACTAACTCAAATGGAGTAAATTTCTTGTCAAAGACAGTATTTGTTGTTGTATTGTGCAAAAATGTAAAGTATTTAGGATAGTCGTCCCAATCTGATATTTTTTCATTTAAATATGCTCGTAAATATTCGTTTGTAGTAGAATAAGTTATCTTAATGTAAATCTAGTAATCTGGCAGCACGAAGTGTCGAGCAGGGTTTTTGGTAACTTCCGGTTCCGGCAATTTAACACGTTGCTTGTGATATCGAAGTAAAATAAAGTAATCTATCGGAAAAGATCACATATCAGGTGTGGAAACCCCACAGGCCAATATTTTGTTTAGTATAGCAAGATATTTTTAAATTCAAATCGAGATTTAAAGACATTAATTGATAATGGCAAATATGCTGATACGTCAGCAAATGATTAATACGCTGACGATTGCTGGTGTTGACTTGGATAAAGAGGCTACTCTTGTTCAATTGCGTGTCTTGTACGACCAGGCTGTAGCTACTCTGCCAAAATTATTGCATGAAGGTTCGCCGAATGGAAAGTTGCAAAACATGAAGGTGCCAGATGAAAATGCACCGGACAAAAATGTGCCAGATGAAAATGTATCACAAAAAAATGTGCCAGATGAAAGTGTACTAGAGGAAAATATGCCACATGAAGGAGGGCCGGAGGAGGACATAACCGGTGTAAATGTGGTGAATGCTTCAAAGGTTGATAATTATTTGCTACTTCCGTCGACCACTTTGACCAAGCACCAAGCCATATTTACCGACTAGTGCCAGCTCAATTGATAGCTTAAAGGCTGAAGAAGAGCACTTGCCACGGATGCTAGCTGTTACTCGCAAAAAGCGTGAGCTGATTGAACTGCAGCAACAGATCAATCAAATTGATAGACGCAGAATTGAAAAGAACAACAGATGGTTTCTTATCTTTTCGCACAGTTCAAACAATATACGGTGCACTTGAACAGGCTAGACAACCGATCATTAAATCAATTTACTTAGGCTGTAGTCGATCGCCTGGACTTAGCAGATTTAACGCATTCCTTTTCTCTATCAATTAAATAAAAGGCTCTTAATTGATACAAGTCTTAGGAATAAAATGAAATGGTTTATTCTAATGCTGGAAAACGACTGAATGCCTGCCACATAACGCAAACGGAGCAATCGCCTAACGGCATGTAGTTGCATATATGTTAAAACTGAATTCAAATGAAATACATATGTGTATGTACACATAAAGGCAAATTCAAATTTCAGAAGCATTAAGTACATAAAGGATATGACAATTATGAAATACAAGATAAATGAGTTCAAAATGAAATGTTATGAAATAGTAATAGAGCAATTTACAACACAGGGTAAACGGGCGTTCTGCGACATTCCCACCCCCGTGACTTAATCTGATTCACCGACACTAACATCCAGAACGGCCAGTTTGGACACTGCCCTCCGATTTACTCCTGTAGTAGTTTTGACGTTAGCTTGTCGAACCTCTCCATCGCGTCCTGGATATACCTCCTCTACCACGCCTCGACACCATTCCCTTCGCGGTACGTTGGGATCGCATACGAATACTAGGTCAGCCTTTTCCAATGGCATTGTTCGTTGGTAAGAAGGTACTCCACTATCCACCTTTTCCAAAAGTGGTCTCTCATTTTACGAGCTAAGCGCCAATGCTGGCGTATGGCATAAGTGCTGGTCACATCATCCTTTGTTCCGGGCGTATTGGCAGTATTAGGTGATACCAGCAGAAAATCATTGGGCGTTAATGGCTGCTCTTGATTGACATCGATCGGCAAGTGGGTAAGTGGCCGGGAGTTTACCACATTCTCCGCCTCAATCAGGAAACAATTAAGAGTATGTTCCTTTGGAGCGACCTCTTTGAGCGTTTGGCGTCGAACTCGTTTGACGCATTGGACCATACGTTCCCATGCTCCACCTTCGGCTGGATTGAATGGCGAGTTGAATACCCAGTACTAAGGTCGTGCGCTATTTCGAGGTGAACCGCGCGTACGGTGTGGCATGTAAAGAGTGCCACCCACCTTTTCTCTGTGCTTCTTCGTACTGTCACATTCAACGGTCCAAAATAATCCAATCCAGTATATGCGAACGGTCTTACGTAGGTTGTGACTCTGTCGACGGGTAGTGGTCCCATAAGCGGAGGTATCGGAACTGTCTTACGAAGGCGGCAAACTTTACATTTGGCGATGACATGGCGAAGGAGAGTCCGTATGCGAGGAATCCAGTAAATGCGTCGAATTGAGCAAATTGTGGCTTCGGTATTTTGATGACCCATAAGTGCATGGTGATGTGCGACTACTAAGTTCGAGAGGCCGTACGTTGATGACACAGCTTGCAGCGTCGATACGGCCACGCACTCGTAGGACACCTTCTTCGTCGAGATAGGGCGATAGTTGGACCAATGGACTTCGTTGGCATATGACGTGCTTGTTACGGATTTGCTGAATTTCCGTACCAAAGGCTTCACCTTGTGCAATTCTGCACAGAAAACGTGTTGCTACTTCAAGGTCATTGGCGGTCAAACCATAAGGTTTCAATATCTGAATGTTGCGGCGACATAAGTTTGTGAACAAAATTACCCAGGCTGTGGTTCTGACCAACCTTTGAAGAGACGAGAAGCGATTAAAATTAATGAAATGACTACTTACGATGGTCAAGGAATATTGCGGACGGAGCTCATCGTCGGGATCATCATGTTCGATGGCGGTGGATTTTGTTGGTAAAGCGCGTGGCTTCATCAGCGACGTTGTCGGCGGTAGGTACTCACCTCCAGTGGGTTACATTCCTGGCATTTAGAATTTCAGCAACCCTGTGCTGAACAAACGGCTTGTATTTTCTATTTTCATTGCGTATCCATTTGACAACTGTCTTTGCGTCACTCCAAAGGAAGCAGTCATCGACTTTGACTGTATGTTCTTCGCGTATAGTTTGCATCAGGCGAGAGGCTAAAGCAGCTACTTGCAACTCTAGGCGCGGTATAGTTAGCGGCTTTAATGGGTCGCATTTGGACTTTGCTCATATTAATGTTACTTGAATTTCTCCCTGGCGGTTCATAGCTATCCGATATGGGACAGCGGCGAAGGCGTTCTCGCTGGCATCTGCGAAGGTGTGTAGTTGCAATTTATCGGGCTGACCTTGGCCGAAGTAAAATCTTGGTACGGCGAAATGCTTTAGGTTCGATAGTTGCCTGCGCCATTTTTCCCATAATTCTGCGATACTGTCGTTTACTGGTTCGTCCCAGCTTGCTTCGTGTCGCCAAACCTCACGCATAAGTAGTTTAGCGCCAATGATAAAATGAGACAAGAAACCTAGCGGGTCGAATATCGACATTATAACACTAAGCAACTCTCTTTTGGTGGGGCATCTGTCACCTCTCAATACGGCTTCGCTGACTTTGTTAAATTTTAAGTTTAAACGAAGCATTCTGTTGCCCGATCGCAAAATAGGCCAAGGACTCTCGCGCTGTCGTGCCTTCTTTAGTGTCTAAATATTTGACGACATAAGTTCCGCCCAAAGCATTAAATACGTGTGCAGAATTCGATATGAAATTGCATAATTCGAAGCCTGCATCCTGGTGTGTCGCAATTACTTGAGATGTGACGGCGATAGCTTCTTCAGCTGTGTTGAAGCTATCGACAAAATCGTCGACGTATTGGTAGTCCACAATACCCTTTATTGCTCGTGCAGTGGTGCGATCATCGCTTTTGTCTCTCAAAGCGTTTTGCGTTTTGACATAATGGGCCGCACAAGAGGAGCAAGCAGCTCCAAACGTCATAACGTACATCTCATAAATGTCTGGTTGCCTTGTTGCATCTCCACTTCGCCACAGAAATCGCTGAGCACACCTGTCTTCGGGGCGGATAAGGACTTGGTGAAACATCTCTTTGATGTCACCGCACACCCCTACTGCGCCTTCGCGGAAGTTGAGAATAATTGATGGCAACGGTCTATACTCCTGTGGGCCTTTAAGCAGGTGGTGATTCAGAGATACACCTTGGACCTCAGCGGCAGCATCGAAAACGATACGCAGCTTAGTTGGCTTGTTGGAGTTGACAACCCCGAAATGTGGTAGATACCAAGAACGTGGCGTAGTGGAGGACACCTCTGTCTGTGCTAGTTGCCGGGCATAACCCTTCTCAACATATGAATCCATCATACGTTTATAGTTTTCTGCAAAGTTCACGTCGCGGGACATACGCCTCTCTACGCAAGCCAGTCTTCTGAGTGCCATATTATAACTCTCGGGTAGTTGAATGTCGTCCCGTTCCCATAGGAGACTGGGCTGGAACCTTGGACCGACTCTAGACGTTGTTGACTTTAACACTGCCCTTGCGCGGACATCGTCCCTACTCGCAAGTGGTGGAGCGGGTCTCACACCAGAGCTTTCGGTTTGAAAGAAGTCGGGGCCCATGTTGTGCATCTTCATGTCCAAAGATCTTCTTCTTTCTTTAAATGGTCATCTAACCGCCTGGGCGATTTTGACCGTCCAACATAGCTCGCCAGTCGTTTCTTCGTTGCGCCAACTGGCGCCAATTGGAAACACCGCGGGATCGCGAATCGGTCTCCACTTGGTCCTTCCATCGGAGTGGTGGTCTCCCTCTTCGTCTGCTTCCACCGGCGGGTGCCGATAAGAATACCTTCTGAGCTGGAGCATCTTCGCGCATTCGCACTACGTGGCCTAGCCAGCGAAGCCGCTGTGTTTTAATTCGCTGAACTATGTCGGCGTCTGCGGAAAGTTCATACAGCTCATCATTAAATCTTCTTCGGTACTCGCCGTCGCCAACGCGTAGAGGTCCACAAATCTTTCGAAGAACCTTTCTCTCGAATACTCCCAGAGCCGCCTCATCAGTTGTTGTTAGTGTCCACGCTTCTGCACCATATAGCGATGGGTGACTTGTAGAGTGTTATTTGAGAGAAGACTTTACTTTTCAATTGCCTACTCAGTCCGAAGTAGCATTTGTTTGCAAAAGTAATTCTTCGTCGGATTTCTAGGCTAACGTTATTGTTGTGGTTAATGCTGGTTCCCAGGTAAACGAAGGCCTTTACTATGTCGAAATTATTGCTGCCAACAGTGGCTTGGTTGCCAAGGCGCGAATGCGCTGACTCTTTGCATGTTGACAGAAGGTACTTCGTTTTGCCCTCGTTCACCACCAATCCCATTTTCTCCGCTTCTTTTTCTAATTTGGAGTAAGCAGAAGTTACGGTGCGGTGAAGTTACGGCGCGGTTGTTAAGGCCAATGATATCAATATCGTCAGCATATGCCAACAGTTGCACGCTTTTATAAAATATTGTTCCAGCGCGGTAAAGTTCTGCAGCTTGTATTATTTTCTCCACCATTAAATTAAATAAATCGCACGATAGGGGGTCACCCTGTCTGAAACCTCGTTTAGTTTCGAACGGCTCGGAGAGGTGCTTCCTAATTCTGACCGAGCTGGCGGTGTTGCTCAAGGTCATTTTGCATAGCCGTATAAGTTTTGCGGGGAAACCAAATTCAGACATAGCGGCATATAGGCAGCTCCTTTTCGTGCTATCGAAAGCGGCTTTAAAATCAACAAAGAGATGATGTGTGTCGATTCTTTTCTCACGGGTTTTTTGCAAGATTTGGCGTATTGTAAAAATCTGGTCGATGGTAGATTTACCAGGTCTGAAGCCACACTGATAAGGCCAATCAGTCTGTTCACATCAGGCTTCAGTCTTTCACACAATACGCTTGATAGGACCTTGTATGCGATATTCAAAAGGCTGATTCCGCGCTAGTAGGCGTAGTTTGCAGGATCGCCCTTCTTGTGGATTGGGCAGAGAACATTTAGATTCCAATCTTCAGGCATGCATTTATCCAACCATATTCTGCATAGAAGCTGATGCATGCGCCTTACCAGCTCCTCGCCTCCGTGTTTGAATAGCTCATCAGGCAAACCATCAGCGCCAGCTGCTTTATTCTTTTTCAATCGGGATATTGCTATTCGTACCTCATTATAGTCGGGTTGTGGAACGTCAATTCCCTCATCTTCGATTGTGGGCTCAGATTCGGCATCTTCTCTGGTTTCTTGCTCAGTTTCTCCATTTAAAAGGGCAGAAAAGTGATCCCTCCATATTCTGAGTGCTCTCTGAACATCGACCACCAGGTAGCCGTTCTCATTCTTACAGGAGTTTGCCCCGGGCTTAAAACCTTCTGTCATTCGCCGAACTTTTTGATAGAATTTTCGGGCACTATTCCCGTTGGCCAGCATCTCAAGCTCCGTTATTTCACGCTTTTCTGCCTCTCTTTTTCTCGCCCGGAAAAGCCGCCTTGCTTCCCTCTTCAACTCGCGGTAGTGTTCACACACACTCCTCGTTGCATTTGATCTCAGCGTTGCCTTGTAGGCTTCGTCCTTTCTTTTCGTTGCAGTGAATGTCAAGAGATGCATTGGTAAAAAGGCATCAATTTGGCGGTGGTAGATCTTTAGTAGTTGGGCCGAACACTGCCCACCCTAGTTCTGTGTTGGCTGCGAATGGGCATTCTCCCTCATTGCAATCGTTGGGGACGCCAAGCCCAAATGGCAATTGTCGATTCCGATGAGTAGTATGGGTACCACTCCCGACTGGGGCTGCACTGGCAAATGCTGCAAACGTTTATTATCCCATATTAGGTCATAGTTACTCAGGTTTTGCGAAGGTAATTGTAGGTTTTTGACGCCGTATACATTACTAAGCTTGTGTTGCTTCTTCATGCCGGCACCACTGATGGAAAGGTGAACCAAAGTGGCGGGCTCTCGCACTGTATGACCTCCAAACCATTCGACGTTGGGGTGGTTTGGACGACCGCGTAACTCGAGTACCTTTACGAGTGTCTCGTCGAGGATAGTGATGGATGAACCTTCATCTACTAACGCATAGGTGTCAATGTGGCGATGTTTAACGTAGAGCGTGACTGGTAGAATACGGAATAGCAATTTTCTCTCTGTGACGTTTGCTGCGCAGTTTAGTACTGTGGACGACTGTTGTGTATGTTCGAATTGTGTCGGCTTTGACGATGGCTGAGATTCGGTAGCTTGATTATAGTTGTTTACAGGTGCCGATGCTGGCGTACGTTGTGATCTGGCTTCGTGAAGCAAATGGTGGTGAACACGTTTGCATCCATCTACCGCACACTCCTTCCGTTGTCTGCAGTTGCGTGTATTATGACCGGTATTTAAGCAAGCAAAACATAGATGCCGTGTCTTTACTTCTGTCCACCTACCAGGAACTGTTTTGTCGATCAAACGTCTACAACCGGATACTTTGTGTAGACCCTGGCATATTGCACATTTCTGCGTATGTTGTTTTTCGTCAACATGAAGAATCACCCGGCGCTCCGGCTTTCGAGTGACAACTTCAATTTCATCATGTACGGTGCAAATTACATTGGCTAGCAAAGTGAGCCACTCACTGAAATGCGTCACTGTAGGACGAGGTTGTACGGAAGCGGCATACCTACCCCAATCGATACGCTTACTCATAGGAAGCTTCAATATGAGCTCGTCAAGCAACGTTGGATTTGAAAGGTGATGTTCAACGTTAGCTGACTGTAGGAACGCACAAATATTTTTCACTTTAATGGCAAAGGGAATCAACTTGTTCAACGCATTTTCATAAATTGGCTAGATTTCTTTTACTTGCGACGGCTGGCTACGTATAAGCTGCCCCGGACGACCATATCTAAGTTTTAGTTGCTCGATAATGCATGGAACGTTGTTGGGATGAATGAGCAACGACTTAACTGTCTCACGAGCATCACCCTTCAAACACTTTTGCAATCGTTAGTTGTTACCAAAATTCGTATAACAACATGCGGCGTTGAAAGCTGTATAAAACACTGGCCAGTCGTCTGGCAGGCCGCTGAGCTCGGGAAGTTCCAACAGTTTTCTTGGTTTAAACGTATTTTGGTGTGGATATTTTTTGAATGTCCTTTTGACCGAACCAATTAAGTAAATAAAAAAAAATATATGCAAAAAAGGAAAAATGTTTTATTTTAGTTGAACAATTCGCTTTTATCGAAAGAAATTCATTGAAATGCTTCTTCTATAAATGGCACATTCGAACTGTGATTGCAAAAGGTAAAAAAGAAAATAGAATACAGAAAAGAAAGGGTTGCCATCTTTGTTTCGACAATGGGTAATTTCAATACTCCCACTCATTGTTGTAAACAAAATCGGCGATGTTCTTTTATGATGTCATCTCCATCAGACTGCACAAGTATCTATGACGATTCTTATTCAATGCTTTCGTAAATATATCCGCGATATCCGCGATCTGCTCATCAGTGTTTATATATTCTAAGTTAAATTGAACATCTTGAATGCCAGCATAATCGGCATCACTGTAGCCGACCAAATCAGGAACACAATCATTTTTATAAACAATACCCATATCGATCGTGACCTTAATGTACTTGAATATGCGTTCCACCGCAGTTACGTGTGCGGAGCTAGTCTGTTCCAAATATCGACTTACCACACCAATTGCGTAGCGTATGTCTGGTCGTGTCCCAATAGCCAGGTAAATTAGGCTACCGACCGCTTCACGATATGGATATACAGCATCATACTCATCTCTTGCGAAGTCACCAAGATTCTGATTGTTATCCATTGGAGTTCATACAACTTTGCTTTCAATCATACCAAACCGATTCAATATCTTTTTAGCATAAGCCTTGTGATGTATGCGTATTGAACCATCCTGACGTTGATCAATTTCGAGACCCAAAAATCGCTTTGCCTCGATCACTTCCACTTCAAAATTGTCTTGCAAGTGTGAAATTATCGAATCAATTTCAGTAATATTATTTGTTATCACCAACCCATCATCTACGTAAATCGCGATGATCGCTATTGTCTTATCCTTTCGCCGAATGAAGACACATGAGTCTGAATCACTTTGCGTGAAATCAAATTTGCAAAGAAATTATGTGAATTTTTGATTCCAACATCGTGATGCCTGCTTTAGACCATATAAACTTTTGATTAGCTTGCATACGCGACTGTTGTCACTATAGCCGACAGGCTGCTTCATAAAAACATTTTCCTTCAGCTCACCGTACAAAAATGCAGTTTTAACGTCGAACTGCTTTAGCCGCATTTTATTCATTGCCGCTAGAGACAGAATTGCACGAATCGATGTATATTTGACGACAGGACTAAAAGTCTCTTCGTAATCGACACCGTATTGCTGAGTGAACCCACGTATCACAAGACGCGCTTTATATCTTTCAATTGAGCCATCAGTATTTTCTTTAATTTTAAACACCCAACGATTATCAATAATTTTCTGATCATCTGGTGGCTCTACCAAATCCCATGTGTGATTCTTGATCAATGAATTAAACTTCTCATCCATTGCACTCTTCCATTGTTGTGCATCGGGTGAGTTCATTGCCTCTTCAAATGTTTTTGGTTCAACAATTGTTGCTGAAAATCCACTTTCAATTAATCGATCTGGACTCTTTACACTTTCTCGCAGATCGTACCGTTGATTACTTCTCTGGGGCCGAACTCGTTTATGAGTTTCCGCAGTTGATTCTCCTTCAGCGTCAAGAAACACATCATCATTATCAGCAGATTCAACGACGATTACACCTGAAGCATTTTCAGATACTTCTTCATCATCAGTATCAATGTCATCTCGAAGTAAACATTTTTTCGATACTTGCTCATTAAAACGGACATTACAGCTAAAAAATATCTTTCTGTTGTTCGGATCAAGTAGTTGAAAGTTTTTGGTTGTGGACTCAAATCCAATCAAAAATACTTTCTTCGCTTTTGGATCCCATTTTTGTCGACTCGGTTGTTTTGGAACTTGAACAAAACATTCTGTTCCAAATATTTTGATGTCATCCGAACATGGTTCTCGACCAAACCATTTTTCATATGGTGTACTCCCCGGACACTTGATATTTGTTGTGCGGTTCAATAAATACGTTGCTGTACGAATAGCTTCAGACCATAGATATTTTGGTAAACCACTAGCAATAAGTATAGTTCTTGCACATTCTTGAATTGTTCGGTTATCACGTTCAATTCTCCCATTTTGCTCTGGAGTGTACGGTGCAATATATTCGATTTGAATACCTCCATTTCTTAAGAATTTCTTGACTTCCTTGTTGACAAATTCAATGCCGTTGTCGAAACGAAAAAATTTAATTTCGAAACCAAAAGCCTTCTGTACCATTGGAATGAAAGAGCTCAAGCATCCATGTACTTCACTTTTCGTCTTTATAAGATATGTGAAACGAAACGTGGTTGCTTCGTCTTTAATCAACAAGAAGTAACGAGGGCCACCAATTCCAACTTCTTCCATGGGACCACATAAATCTGCCATGTATTCTCCAGCAACTGATAGTCGCTTGATCGATTCCTTATGAGTAGATCTCGTCATTTTCCCTATTGACAATCCTCAAAAAAGAATCGTTCACTTTTGGACAAGTCGACACCTTTAATGAGACCATCTTTAACCATGTTGAATTGATGTTGACGTGGCCCAATCGACAATGCCACTGCTCAAGCGAAACAGCTGCAACATTTGCACCTTCATTTGTACGTACACGAAATTCCATGCGTATTTGTTTCATTTTATCACGCTTACCCAGTGCAACGATTTTACACTCTTGATCAAGTATTTTGCAACCACCACTTTCAAATAAAACTTGAAAACCTTTATCTGTCATAACTATTGTTGAAAACAAATTTTCACCAAGTTCTGGAACATACATCACGTTTTCAAGACGACGCTGCTCCCACTGATTGTTTACCTTCGCATCTATAAGAATTGTACCAATTCCATGAATCTGGACACGATTACGATCGGCTAGTTTTACTTGACCACTATGTTCTCTTAGCTCTGAGAACCACTCACGACGAAAAGTCATGTGACTTGTTGCACCTGAATCAGCACACCAGTAATCGGGATTTAATTCGTTTGATTTGTCCGAATATATTACTGAACATCATGCCAGTTCGTTTTTATTTGCAATTTTATTGCTATTCGACGAATTTGTTTTCTTCGGACATTTTTTATCTTTTGCCCAATGGCCTATATGACCACAAGAATTGCATTTTGTTCTCTTCTTCAATTCATCAACATTTGACTTTGGCTTGAAATCATTTTTGGAGTCTTTGTGTTTAAACCTAGCAGCAAATGCCGCATCTGATGAATCATTCCGCTCATTGTTCATTCGATTCAAATTATCCTCCTCTAATTGCAAAGATGCCATAAGCGTATCAATTGTACGAGTTTCTTTTGTATTAAACCACACAATTTTATAGTTGTTGAACTTTACAGGCAAACTGCTGATAATACGCACCATCTTCAATTTGTCAGACAATTTTTCACCCTGTTGCTCAATCTCGGATGCTAATTGATTTGCTTTGGCCACGTACGAAGCGAAAGTTTCATCATCCTTCATCTTAAGTGAAAAATATGCTTCATACAAAGTCATGGCACGAATTTCCGAATTTTTTTCGTATACGCTTTCCAATTTGTCCATCATTGCTTGCGCGGTTTTGCATGTTAGAACAAGATTTGCACTTGATTCAAGCGATTGAAATATAGCATTCATGGCTTTACCTTCATTTCCTTCAAAAATATTCCTTTCATTCTCTGGTGCATTTTCTGCCGGTACTATCCCTTCTATATTCTTGGTCAAATTACGTGATTTTAAGAAAGCCATTATCTGGAATTTCCATAAGCGATAGTTTGAACCACTGAATACATGACCACTAAAATTGTTTTCATCTTTATTTCCATCCATTTTAACCGAACTTTAGTTGTTGTGCGACGACAAAGCAACTTTACATAAAACTTGTTGTTGTGAAATTCGATGATGACAATTGAATGTTGTGTTGTAGTGCCTGCTAGTCTGCGAACGAATACTCGTATATGTACAATATTGTATGCGCAAACTGATAATGGGAATCCTTTTTTACTAGCGCTACATCGAGACGACTTCTTTCTAAATGTGCGCGCAACTTTATACAGTACGACGACTTGACTCAGTTGTCTTAATATCTTTTAATTTATTCACTGAAGCTCTCTGGGCCCATAACCTTTTGAATGTCTTTTTGACCGAACCAATTAAGTGAATACAAAAAAAATATATGCACAAAAGGAAAAACGTTTTATTTTAGTTGAACAATTCGCTTTTATGGAAAGAAATTTATTGAAATGCTTCTTCTATAAATGTTCCATTTTCATGGAAGGCACTGCACAAATTTTTTTTTTGCCGAAGCAGTTCCACAAATAACTGGCTGATTCCTAGAACTGTTGCGAATTTCGGCGAACGGCAGGCTAGTGTTTGAATTTACGCTTGATTGTACAGCTTCGTTGTGCGCTAGAATCCTTGTCTGGCATACCTTCAATAGTGGCATGAGTGGCTGTAGTTGAATTGTTGTTTTCTGGCATGTTTCAACTGGCGGCTGCGGGCGAAATCAATGTATTTAGGCGTGGACTCCTTCGTGGTGGAGTACGATACATCTCTCCAACGGCAAGGACAATGGCGAAAATATGTTCAGTGGCAATCAATAAACGCGTATACTTTTAGCGAATTTAAAGCAAAACATTAAATTGATCGATTGCCTGGACTTAGCAGATTTAACGCATTCCTTTTCTCTATCAATTAAATAAAAGGCTCCTAATTGATACAAATCTTAGGAATAGAATGGAATGGTTTATTCTAATACTGTTTCTCCGAATGCTGGCAAACGACTGAATGCCTGCCACATAAAGCAAACGGAGCAGTCGCCTAACGGCATGTAGTTGCATATATGTTAAAATAGAATTCAAATGAAATACATATATGTATGTAAGTTAACACCCAGCTTCAATAGGCCGCCTAACGGCAAATATAAACAAATATTGAAGAATTCAAGTACCTAAATGGTACTCAGTAAATTGCATCATTAGGCCGCATATCGGCATATGTAAACAAAGCGATCTTTTGCTTCTTTGTTATTGCAGCTACAGTTATGATCTTGAATGGATGATTCAAGTTACTGAATTGTAATAACAAAAACATCCTGTTTACTTCGTCGGATGTTGTCGCATCTATTCAGATACAGTAGAAATTGATATACTTGTTTCAAGGCCAATTAGAATGTAAGCAAATTTGGAATCTAATAAATAAGAGTAGATTACAAATTAAGTTCAGTTCATAAGGAACCACGGTTCAGTAAATTCGGCCGCTTTCGCGGAACATAAATGTTTTATTAGTATTGATAATTGGCGATAATGCCAGGAGAGCTTAACATAACAAATCCTTGTGCGAAAGGAAATGTTAAGTTTTTCCAAATTAAAAGAATCAAGTATCCCAAAAAAAGGGAGAAATGATGAACAAAACAAATGCCAATTTTGAAAGAAAGGCGTACCTAAGTAGGAGAGCTTAATATAACAATTCCTTGTGCGAAAGGAAATGTTAAGTTTTTCCAAATTAAAAGAATCAAGTATCCCAAAAAACGGGAGAAAAGATAAACAAAACAAGTGCCAATTTTGAAAGAAAGGCGTACCTAAGTAGGAGAGCTTAACATAACGAATCCTTGTGCGAAAGGAAATGTTAAGTTTTTCCAAATTAATAGAATCAAGTATCCCAAAAAAAAGGGAGAAAAAATGAACAAAACAAGTGCCAATTTTGAAAGAAAGGCGTACCTAAGTACCTAAGTTTTTTTTTTTAAATGAAAGAACATAAAAAAGGGCAAAAAATACAAAGTACCCCAAAAATATAAAAACGTGAAAAGACTAAAAAGGGAGAAAACAAAAGAGTATCCCAGTGCAAAAAAAAAAACTTTAAAATTACAAAACCTTTGTGCGAACGTTTTCCTAATAAAAAAAGAGGTGTCCTACAACAGGGATAAAGTGTTAAGGAAATAAAAAAACTCAACAAAACTAAAATATTTTATGAAAAGAAATAATAAAACAATCTTCAAGAAAAAAACAGCAAAACTATAAGTTAAGAAATCAAAACCAAATTAAAAAGAGGTATTCCACGTCACGCCGGGACGTTGCCAACGTGGGACCACAGACAATTCAATTGACAACAACGTAGGAGGGCAACCAAAAACCAACAACGAAGCTGACGTAAGTAAAGATAATAAATAATATTAAGAAGCTTTTAAGAAAATTAATGGGAAACCATCCCACGAGAATTAAATACGAAAGGCTTTTTTATTGTGACTATTGTTAGTTGTCCCTTTAGGAAAAAAAAGAAGTAACTTTAAAAACAAATAAAAGCGCAGTGGACGAACTAACTAACGACTTTTCCAAGATGGCAGTCAGCAATATTTCTGCAGAAGATATCGCTAGGATAGTAACTACACAAACTGCTAATCTTAGGGATGAAATTAACCAACTGGCTAATCAAATTAAGACATTAACTAGTACTACGCAAGTGACGGAATATCGTACACAAACTATTGATGACGGAGTAGCGTGTACTGAAAGTTTATACATGATTAAGTCACTGCCAGAATTCTCTGGTAAATCTTATTGGAGAGAGGCTGCAAAAAATTCGATGAGCTTGTATATCGAAGGAAGCAGGAAGTATTACGGAGCATTAACCATACTTCGAAATAAAATAGTAGGAACTGCCAATGATATCCTTACTAATCATGGCACTGTCTTAGAAGCTGTATTTGCTGGGCTAGACTTTGCTTACGCAGACAAACGACCAATCCACGTGATTGATCAAGAAATGAGTATATTAAGACAAGGATCGAAATCCTTGATCGATTATTACAATGAAGTAAACCAGAAGTTAACACTTCTAATCAATAAAACTATTATGACACACGGTACAAATTCCGAAATTACAAAGCAACTAAATATTAGAAATCGCGAAACCGCTCTAAGAACCTTTATAACGGGATTAAATCCTCCTTTAAACCAAGTACTTTTCACATTGGATCCTGCCGATTAGCCAAATGCCCTTGCGAAAGCACAGGAGCTTCACTCAAATCAGATGCGTTCAGAATTTGCTCTGAATTTTTCAAGAACTTACCTTCCAGGAAATAAAACTTTTAATAATAACTTACGGAGTCCTAGGAATAATACACAAAGAGGGGGAAATCAATTTCAAAACCATTTGAGATACCCACAAATGAGAAATAATAATAATACGAATTTCCCAAAACCAGAACCGATGGATACATCATCCGATAATCTGCTACTTGGCCAGCAAAAAACATTTGGTTATAATCAGACACCTCAACAAAAAACGTTCGGTTATAATCAATCATCCCAACCAAAAATATTTCAGGGTCAACAAAAAATGATAATGCACAGAAATGGCAATTTAACCAGCCAGTACAAAGGAATATGAATTTTATTGGTCAACCAAAGTTGGAAGAGCCGCGAATAAATAATTTAAACGAGAATCATTTTTTAGACCAGGCCTCCACTTGCCCTACATTTTCCGAACAGATAGACATAGCGGAGTAGTAATGAGAATATTAATAGATACCGGTGCGACGAGTTGTTACATCAGGAAAGGTATGTATAACAACGGTAAGGAATTAGCAGTTAAGAAGAGGGTAAGAACCATTCATGGTTCGACCATTATTACTTTGTACCATAATGTACACTTATTTGGATTTAAGGAAAGATTTTACGAAATAGATAACTTAGAAAGTGACTTTCTGGTAGGAGTCAACTTTTTGAAAAAGATTAAGGTAAGCATAGATATAGGGAAAGCAGAACTTATATATGGAGATAACAATAAGGAGAAGTTATGTTTTGTGAACATGGAAGAAACTAACCATGGTGAAATATATAAAGTAAACCCCTTGGGACAAGAAAGTCCTGAGGCTCCCCCCGAAGTTTTTACCGGCAAAACGAAAAGTGAAAAATTAAACCCCTTGGGACAAGAAAGTCCTGAGGCTCTCGCCGAAGTTTTTACCGGCAAAACGAAAATTGAAAAATTAAACCCCTTGGGATTAAAAATCCTAAGGTGCCCGCCGAAGATATTTCCGGCAATTCAAATAAAAAATATATTGTGGAACAAAAGGAACAACAAAGTGGAACAACTGATGAGTCATACCAGTCCAAAACTAAAAATTTAAAAAAACTTACATCAGAGAAAGAGATCTCTGAAGCCTTTACCAATAATATATTGGAAATAAATTATATGCAATTTGAAAAATGTGTTAGCAGTGGCGAATTTGCTGATAATTATATAAATAAAGCAACAAAAACTGTCAATATTCCGTTGTTGAGACAGGAAAAAAAAGCTCATGGAGATGTAAATATGGATCTACCCTTCAGAACTGATATAGAAGCGAAAATAAGAACTGAGGATGACAAGCCAGTATGGTCAAAACAATATCCATATTCTATATCTGCAAATAGTTTTGTTAATGAAGAAATTAAGAGTTTATTAGAAAAAAATATAATAAGGCACAGTAAAAGCCCATATAATTAGCCTCTTTGGGTTGTTCCTAAAAAGGGAATAAATAAAGATGGAAGTCCTAAATTAAGGATGGTCATAGACTTTAAAAAGCTAAATGAAAAAACCATATCTGATAGATGTCCAATGCCAAATCCTGAGGTTGTACTTTTTAATTTTGGAGAGTCGAAATAATTTTCAACAATTGATTTGGAGTCTGGATTTCATCAGATACTAATAAAGGAGGAAGATATAGAAAAAACAGCGTTTTCGGTAAATAATGGAAATCATGAATATCTGAGAATGCCATTCGGGTTAAAAAATGACCCAATCATATTTCAGAGAGCAATGAATAATATTCTGCATGAGTATATTGGTAAATTCTGCCATGTTTATGTTGATGATATTTTAATATATTCAAAAACATTAAAGGAACATATAAATCATTTAAAGCATATATTTCAAACACTTGAAAAAGTTCATATGAAAATATCTATAGAAACATCAAGATTTATAGAAGCCGAAGTCGAATTTCTGGGATATGTTGTATCCCACAAAGTTATAAAAACAGACCCAAAAAGGTAGAAACAATAAAAAATTACCCAATCCCCAAAACTTTACGACAACTTAGAGGATTCTTGGGACTGACAGGGTATTATAGGAAATTTATTAAGGATTATGCAAAGATAGCTAAACCGATAACGAACCACTTGAAAGGAGAAAATGGTAAAATATCACAGTATAAGTCAAAAAAAAAACAAACATTTATCTTGACCAGGAGGGAACAGCGGCTTGTGAAACTTTGAAAAATACTTTAAGAGAACAAGTTGAATTAGCTCAACCAAACTTTGAAAAGAAATTGATTTTAACTACGGATGCTTCCAATGTAGCGGTGGGTGCAGTTTTGTCCCAGGAGGGAAGACCTATAACATTTATATCAAAGACTCTGAACTCCACTGAACAAAATTATGCAACAAACGAAAAAGAGTTATTCGCGATCGTTCGGGCATTGAAGGCATTACGTCATTACCTTTATGCCGTAGGGGTTTTAGAAATTCACACAGATCATCAGCCATTATCGTTTGCAATGTCTGAGAGAAATCCCAATGTAAAAATGAAAAGAGGAGTTTTCGCCAAAGATAGTTTATAAACCGGGTACAACGAATGTTATTGCTGATGCATTATCTTGGCAACATTTGAATAATTTAACAGATACGAATAATGAAGATTCCGATTCAAGTGATTCACTTACAAATACGCAGCATTCGGCTGAAAGCAGCGATGAATATCATATTGAAAGAACGAAAAAGCCATTAAATCATTTCAAGCAACAGATATTGATAGATAGAGGAGCAAGAGTTACCACTCAGGAAAGAATTTCATGTTTTGGTAACAACAGGTGTTTAATCGAATACGACACCAAAGAGGATAGATATGTAAGAGACGTCAGTTCGCCAATATGAACGAGTTGCTCGCTGAAAGCTGCTAAAAAATTGGTGCCCGTTTTGTCTCAGGGTTTCGGTCATTTCTTTTGCGCATTTTCGTGAGTTTGACAACTACTCAATTTTTGTTTCCACTCACGGAATTGACATTTGTGGGGAATGAGTAACATTTGTATTTGGAGTATTTACGTATATATATTTATTTGGAGCGGTTTGCTACTTGTGAGTTTATAAGAAGTTGGTGATATTTGCTTATATTGTGCAAATATTCCTAATTTTCACAAAAATTTACTTTTATGACTTATATGAAATAAAAAATATGAAATACTATAAACATTTACCAATTTCAAAAAATTTATGGAAAAATACATATATGCAAGTAATAAATTTGCCGCCGGTGAATACCACAATAATGTTGCTATCATTATTTAGTTGAAATATTGTACAAATTTGGAAAAAATTCTATTGAAATATGTACCTACTGATGTTTATTTCAGTATTCAATATTATAAATTCAAAATAATTCTATTATGGTAACAAAATGAAAATACGGGTTTGCCGACGGCAACTACAAATTCAATAAAAATAAAAAAAGCTATAAACTCTATTTATTGGGTTATTTTGTTTATGGGTGAAATGGGTATGGGTGGCATGTGCATAATGTACTAGGCAAATTTATTTAAGGTTCAATTTTTGATTGCACAAATCAAATGCAAAAGCACTTGATCGTAAAATCCACCCTTAAATATATGCGTACGAACGCACTCATGTATGAATGCTTTCAGTTGGACTGGCATTTAGTAAATTGTATGAAAATATAAATATGTACATACACAGGAATGTCGTTGATTTCGGCTTTGCTACGAGCTTTGAGTGAAGTCGTCGGTGATCAAAAGTGTTGGCGCACACAGTTTGTTCCTATCTTTCAGCCACTACCAAAAAAATGGAGTAGTTCTTCACTACTTAAGTATTATTAATTTCTGTTTTTTTCTTCCAAAATGGCATGTAACTATCTTAAATTACTTCGGATATTAATTCCATATTCTTATATTAAGTTTTGCCTAAGAAAATCATCTAAACTCGCACATAATGTAGATAAGGAGTGAAAAAAGCTAAACTTTTACTACATAGTAGTGTATTCAAAGGATACTTCTGTGCCAGAACGGCCACACTTAAGCCAAAAAAACATGGCTGACCAAATTTGCGACCGAATTTCAGTAACAACAACAAAATCTCATAGGGTTTCTCACGCAAACAAACAAAAGTGACGAAAGCAATATCAGTTGCGCAAATAATCAAACTGCTTATCGAATAAGGACAACTTTTGGTCATATAAGGGAAACTTTCATTAAATAATTAAAAATACTTAGGGAAACTTTTTCGGAATAATTTTTTTGCAAAAGTTTGGGTCTGTTCCTGGACAATAGCTGAATATTTTTATTTTATTTTTTCTTTAATATACCTAACTACCTGAAGCAAATCAAAGTTTTAATGCCAAGTTTTGTTCGGAAAAATGCCAAAGTGCACAACTGAAAAAACGCTTTCGAGGGAATACCCTTCATATGGATTGAAGTTGGATTTTATAAAATCGACAAAATTGAATATTTTGATTCTTCGACAAATAATTTTATATATTTTTATGAATGAATGCTTCAATGAAGTTTTTGTTGTTGCATTTGTAGTTTGTTTCGTAGAATTGGTTTTTGTTGTTGGATTTTTGTGCGTAGAAATGGGTTTTGTTGTTGGACGTAGATTTTTGTGCGTAGAAATGGTTTTTGTTGTTGGACGTAGATTTTTGTGCGTAGAAATGGTTTTTGTTGTTGGACGTAGATATTTGTGCGTACAAATGTACTTTGTTGACAAGAATACTTACATACATATATGTATGAATATGCATTTATGCACGTGAGGTGGTTGGTAGCATATTTTTGATAGCTTATTGTTGCAAGAAGTTTGGCATGCACACATATAACATATATTAGGACATTTGCGCAGAAATATTGTGGACCGCGTAGCCGGTGTTGGACCGGAGTGTTCTGCACATAAATACCTTGGATCGAACCCCCTATTTGGGATCGGACCTGGATCATTTTTGGGTTTTTTGCGAATAATTTTTCACTGAAACAAAAAATTGAAAATCCGCTTCCGGATTGTTGATACCGAAGTCAAAACGCGTTGTTTGATACCCCTCCCGATATTTTTGGACGTGTTTTTATGTTTTTATGATGTGAACAAAACATTTATGCATGCATACAAAACTGCAGAGATTTTAGTAATACTACTGCAAATAATATATGAAATGCATATCGGAATTGTTATTAATAACTTTTGCACTTTTCCAATAAGTTACTGGCACATCAAAGCACAATTGGACACTTTTCTAAACACACAAGCCGCCAAACGCACAAACCACATACACCACTTTTTGTACAAACAAGCTAAAATACCTTTGTACGCACAACATTGTCTTCAAGTCTTAAATACTTTAATTTAACATTAATTACCTCACTTTTCTTTGTTATTTTCACTATTTTTCACTAAAGAAAACAATTACCTTTATCTCCCCTTTTTATGATGTGAACAAAACATTTATGCATGCATACAAAATTGCAGAGATTTTAGTAATACTACTGCAAGTAATATATGAAATGCATATCCGAATTGTTATAAATAATGTTGCAATTTTTCAATAATTCGTTTGCATATCAATACACAATTGGATACTTTTATAAACACACAAACACCACACATGCCAACAAACGCACAAACCACATACACCACTTTCCGTTGAAACAAGCAAAACACCTTTGTAAGCACAACACAGTCTTCAAATTTTAAATCAATTAACTTATCACTAATTAACTTCACTCTTCTTTATTATTTTGACAATTTATTACAGTTTTTCACAATTTTACACCAATTTCAATTAATTTTACCACTTTTTCACTGTTTACAACTTCACTTTGACATTGACTCACAATATTGCATTTCACTTTTTGACATTTCCGCAAATTAACTCAGCCGACACTCAATTCTTGTTTCAAGATTTTTACTCAAAACTCGGACAGAAAACAAAGAGGAATGGCCGAACCCCTGAGAGCTAACGTCGAGTAGCACACAAAGCAGCGATCAACAAAATGTTGCCATTCGCCGAGTAGCGAACTGACGTCTCTTACATATCTATCCTCTTTGACGACACACCACAAAATATTATTCCCGTTCTCTCTGAATATTTGAACCCTAGAATTGTTATGGGAATATATTGCACACCAGAAGTAATTTATGAAATTAAAACGGTGTTAAAAAACGCCTACCCAACTGCGAAATTTTTGCAGGCTAACTGTTTTGCTAATGATATTATTAATAAGGAAGACCAAGCAATTATTTTAGAGCAGACACATGACAGAGCTCATCGCAATTATAGAGAGAATATAATACAGATTCGAGAACAGTATTATTGGCCGCAGATGGTAAAACAATTTAAACAATATGTCAAAAATGGCAATATATGTAATAGCAATAAGTACGAGAGACACCCAAAATTAATACCTATAGGTCAAGCTCCAATACCTAGTAGGGAAGGAGAACAATTACAGGTAGATATATTTTTTGCACAGAAATTAAAGTTTATTACTTGTATAGATGCTTACTCAAAATTCACAGTTATAAAATGTATAGAGAATAAATTGGATATAGATGGAAAAATTCTTGAGATTCTGCAGATATTTCCTAATATCAGAAGTATAATTTTGGATAAAGAACCTAGTTTTTGTACCGCACAATTTAAATCATTAATGAATAGATTAAACATCCAAATTTTCTTTTGCACCCCAAGGCATAGCACTACAAAGGGACAAGTGGAGCGAGTTCATTCAAAAATAGTTGAAATAGCTCGATGTTTAAAACAAGAACATAACTTAATAAGTGATTTGGAGGCAATCATAAGAGCAGTACAATACATCAATTCACTCAGTAACGGGGAAGCAACCATATAATATTTTATTTAACAAAGAAAACCATTCTGATGTGGAAAATAGATTGAGGGTTGCGCAGAAAAAACTTTTGAATTTTCATAATAAAAAAAGAATAAATAAAAATTATTATCCAGGTGAAATAATATACGAAAAAAATTTTGGAGAAAGGAATAAACTTCAGCCAAGATATAGGAAACAAATGGTTTGTGAGGATTTAGGAGATAAGGTTAAAATAAGAAATATAAATAGAATCATACATAAAGATAACATAAAGATTTAATTTTTATGAAAAATGGAACTTTTAATAATATTAATGACAGTTATATGGGGAGTAAGCTCAGATTTGATTGACTACACTAGAGAAAATTATGTACTAATAGAGGAAGGAAAGGCAGCAATATTTGAGGAGTATGAATCAATTTTTCATTTAACTAATTTATCCGTTTTTCAAGAAGTAATTGAAAGTTATAAAAAACCGTATGGTTTTGTTTTAGTAGATAAAGATACAGTATATTTTGAAATAGAATGGATGAAAACACTTTTAGGACAATTAACGCAAAAGTCAAATAGACAAAAGAGAGGAGTTAATGAAATAGGAACATTGTGGAAATGGATTTCAGGCACACCTGACCATGATGACTTTTTAAGGATTACAGACAAAGTTAACGACTTAATAGAGAATAATAACCGACAATTTACTACAAACTCCCAAATATTTAAGACAATAACAGATTTAACACGTATAATAAATGACTTACAGGAAAGTGTAAGCAAGACAACAATAGAGAAACAAGACAATAAATTTATTTTAAATGAATTGGAAAATTTATTACAAACAATTACTATATCAAAAATAGGTATTTTAAACCCAATTATATTAGATTTAGATGAAATAAACGAAATAATTAATCATGAGGTTTAGAATGTAACAATATCTGATTTAATGGATGCATCAAAATTCAAAATTGTACAAATAAATGACGTCATTATTATATACATTAAATATCCAAAAGTTATAAACATAGGTACTCTGTTCAATGTAGAAGCTATTGCGCAACAAGATGGAAAATTATTAATTGAAAATCAGGTAATTAAATGTGAAAACAAATTTTAAATCAAGCCTTTTGTATGATAAATAAAAATCAAACTTGTTTAACAAATATCTTAAATAACGAAAGAGCCAATTGTACAAAAATTAAAGAAAAAAATGACCAACTTCAAATAATAAAAGAGGGAGCAATATTAATAACAGGAAAACATAATGTAGATAAGGAATATATTGGTTACTTTTAATAGTAAAGTTGTAATTGACAATATGAAATTTGAGAATCGTACTGGAAAAATTTTGAACTATTTAAGCACAGTGCTCCTGAACGAAAAATAAATTGGTCAAAAATGTCACCAAAATCTGAAAACGATATTTCGTCTGGGATGTTGTCCTGATGTAAAATCAGTTTGAATTGAAATCCTAGCTGATCCTTTTTAGAAAATATGCACATTTTTGCATTTTTTCACGTATACGACATGTTGCACATAAAGGATAAATTTGTAAAAAAAAATTCCACCAAAATCCATAGACACACCTTCGTATGTAATACTATGGCAATAAAAAGTCTGGTGGACTCGAGGCCCTAGCTGTTATCCTTTGGAAAATATGGACATATCAATCATATTAATGAAAAATGTTCAGAATGGTAATTTTAATGAAGAATTCGAGGGATATCCCAAACGGGGGAATAGTAAGGTATACATCATTTTGATTTTTTTATGATTTTTTCATATTTTTTATTCTTTACAAAAAAAATTCAAATAATTTTTGATGCATATGCCTAACTAAAACGCGATTTTCTACGTCGTTATAGAAACAAAAACGTCCTCTTCATCTTAAATCATTAGGACTATTCAAGCCACTTTATATACAGGTTCTGTATTGGAGATCTGAACAAACCCGCCTTGTGTGGGATGACGTATATGAAAGCACCCAGCAATTTTCCGACTGGGCTTTTTATATATAACAGGATTTATATACGATATTATGTATATGTTTAAGAATTTGTGTAAGCAATTACATAGTTACATATATGTAGGGTTATTTAATGTTGAAAATTTGAAATATATATGCAAAATAATACATAATAACGTGTCAAGAACCTAGACTACTATAGTGATATATGCATGAACATTAAAAATGTCCATATTTTCCAAAGGATAACAGGTAGGACCTCGAGTCCACCAGACTTTTTATTACCATAGTATTACATATGAAGGTGTGTCTATGGATTTTGGTGGAATTTTTTTTTACAAATTTATCCTTTATGCGCGACATGTCGTATACGTGAAAAAATGCAAAAATGTGCATATTTTCTAAAAAGGATCAGCTAGGATTTCAACTCAAACTGATTTTACATCAGGACAACATCCCAGATGAAATGGCGTTTTCAGATTTTGGTGACATTTTTGACCAACTCATTTTTCGTTCAGGAGCACTGTGTAAGAGAAGGGAAATTCAAAAACTTTTATATTAAAGAATATATTGAATCGAAAAAAGAACACTTAAAAATAAGAAATATTAATGTTTTAAATAAATTGAAACAGGAGATGCAACAGAATCCGATTTGGTGGTCATTTACTGCGGTTTTGGTGGTATTCTTACTAATATATGTTACATACAAGTTTTCGGTAATATTTCAAACTAAAATAAAATTGCAAAGAGAAAATCATAAAGAAGCCGTAATTAACGATATTGCTTTTAAAATTCAAAAAATTGCAGATGTTTACTCGAAGACGGGACGCTTCGATTTAGAGGAGGGGAGTTAACACCCAGCTTCAATAGGCCGCCTAACGGCAAATATAAACAAATATTCAAGAATTTAAGTATCTAAATGGTACTCAGTAAATTTGCATCACTAGGCCGCATATCGGCATATGTAAACAAAGCGATCTTTTGCTTCTTTGTTATTGCAGCTACAGGTATGATCTTGAATGGATGATTCAAGTTACTGAATTGTAATAACAAAAACATCCTGTTTACTTCAGCGGATGTTGGCGCATTTATTCAGATACAGTAGAAATTGATATTCTTGTTTCAAGGCCAATTAGAATGTAAGCAACTTTGGAATCTAATAAATAAGAGTAGATTACAAATTAAGCTCAGTTCATAAGGAACCACGGTTCGGTGAATTCGGCCGCTTTCGCGGTAAATAAATTTTTAAAAACATAAATGTTTTATTAGTATTATTAATTTGTACATATAAAGGCAAATTCAAAATTCAGAAGCATTAAGTACATAAAGGATATAACAATTATGAAATACAAGATAAATGAGTTCAAAATGAAATGTTATGAAATAGTAATAGAGCAATTTACAACATAGGGTAAATGGGCGTTCTGCGACATAGGCTGATATTGAAATTCATTTACATATGTATGATTAGTTTTAGGAACGTATATTTAAGATTTTGTATATAAGAACATGTAAAATAATTTAGAGATTTGAAATAAAAATATTCTCAACCGAACACAACTTTTCTTCGTCCTTAAATGGTCATCTAACCGCCTGGGCGATTTTGACCGTCCAACATAGCTCGCCAGTCGTTTCTTCGTTGCGCCAACTGGAGCCAATTGGAAACACCGCGGGATCGCAAATCGGTCTCCACTTGGTCCTTCCATCGGAGTGGTGGTCTCCCTCTTCCTCTGCTTCCACCGGCGGGTGCCGATAAGAATACCTTCTGAGCTGGAGCATCTTCGCTCATTCGCACTACGTGGCCTAGCCAGCGAAGCCGCTGTGTTTTAATTCGCTGAACTATGTCGGCGTCTGCGTAAAGTTCATACAGCTCATCATTAAATCTTCTTCGGTACTCGCCGTCGCCAACGCGTAGAGGTCCACAAATCTTTCGAAGAACCTTTCTCTCGAATACTCCCAGAGCCGCCTCATCAGATGTTCTTAGTGTCCACGCTTCTGCACCATATAGCAGGAGGGGTGCGATGACTGACTTGTAGAGTGTTATTTTCGTTCGTCGAGAGGGGACTTTACTTCTCAATTGCCTACTCAGTCCGAAGTAGCATTTGTTTGCAAGAGTGATTCTTCGTCGGATTTCTAGGCTAACATTATTGTTGGTATTAATGCTGGTTCCCAGGTAAACGAAGTCCTTTACTATTTCGAAATTATTGCTGCCAACAGTGGCTTGGTTGCCAAGGCGCGAATGCGCTGACTCTTTGCATGATGACAGAAGGTCCTTCGTTTTGCCCTCGTTCACCACCAATCCCATTTTCTCCGCTAAGTTACGGCGCGGTTGTTAAGGCCAATGATATCAATATCGTCAGCATATGCCAACAGTTGCACGCTCTTATAAAATATTGTTCCAGCCCGGTTAAGTTCTGCAGCTTGTATTATTTTCTCCAGCATTAAATTAAAGAAATCGCACGATAGGGGGTCACCCTGTCTGAAACCTCGTTTAGTTTCGAACGGCTCGGAGAGGTACTTCCCAATTCTGACCGAGCTGGCGGTGTTGCTCAAGGTCATTTTGCATAGCCGTATAAGTTTTGCGGGGAAACCAAATTCAGACATAGCGGCATATAGGCTAGCGTGCTACCGAAAGCGGCTTTAAAATCCACAAAGAGATGATGCGTGTCGATTCTTTTTTCACGGGTTTTTTCCAAGATTTGGCGTATTGTAAAAATCTGGTCGATGGTAGATTTACCAGGTCTGAAGCCACACTGATAAGGTCCAATCAGTCTGTTCACATCAGGCTTCCGTCTTTCGCACAATACGCTTGATAGGACCTTATATGCGATATTCAAAAGGCTGATTCCGCGATAGTTGGCGCAGTTTGCAGGATCGCCCTTCTTGTGGATTGGGCAGAGAACACTTAGATTCCAATCTTCAGGCATGCATTCATCCGACCAAATTCTGCATAGAAGCTGATGCATGCGCCTTACCAGCTCCTCGCCTCCGTGTTTGAATAGCTCAGCAGGCAAACCATCAGCGCCAGCTGCTTTATTGTTTTTCAATCGGGATATTGCTATTCGCACCTCATTATAGTTGGGTTGTGGAACGTCAATTCCATCATCTTCGATTGTGGGCTCGGGTTCGGCATCTTCTCTGGTTTCTTGCTCAGTTTCTCCATTTAAAAGGGCAGAGAAGTGATCCCTCCATATTCTGAATGCTCTCTGAACATCGGTCACCAGGTCGCCGTTCTCATTCTTACAAGAGTTTGCCCCGGGTTTAAAACCTTCTGTCATTCGCGGAATTTTTTGATAGAATTTTCGGGCATTATTCCCATTGGCCAGCATCTCAAGCTCCTTTATTTCACGCTTTTCTGCCTTTTTTTCGCCCGGAAAAGCCGCCTCGCTTCCCTCTTCAGCTCGCGGTAGTGTTCACATACACTCCTCGTTGCATTCGATCTCAGCGTTGCCTTGTAGGCTTCGTCCTTTCTTTTCGTTTCAGCGCGGCACTCTTCAACATCGTACCAGTTGTTTCTTCTCGTTCGCCGGAATCCAATTACTTCTTCGGCTGCGGTACGGAGTGCTCCTGAGATATGATCCCACTGCTCATGCATTCCACTAGGTTGAATTGTGCTCTCGGAGAGCAGGTGTGAGAGGCGATCTGCGAAATAATTGGCGGTCTGTTGCGATGGCAGCTTTTCGACGTCCAGCTTTCCCTGCGTTTTTTGTTGCACCTGGCTGCTACTAGGTAGTGATCAGAGTCGATGTTAGGTCCTCGTATTGTGCGAACATCTAAAACGCTGGAAGCATGCCGTCCGTCTATCACAACGTGGTCGATCTGGTTGCGTGTTTTTCGATCGGGGGACAGCCATGTGGCCTGATGGATCTTCTTGTGCATAAACCTAGTGCTGGATATGACCATGTTTCGGGCACCGGCGAAGTCGATCAGCCTGAATCCATTTGGCGAAGTCTGATCGTGGAGACTGAACTTCCCGACAGTGGGGCCGAATACACCCTCCTTACCCACCCTGGCGGTAAAGTCGCCAAGCACTACTTTGATATCATGACGGGGGCAGCGCTCGTATGCTTCTTCCAGGCGCTCGTAGAATGCAACCTTTTCCACGTCGTCCTTCTCTTCCGTCGGTGTATGAGCGCAGATAAACGATATGGTGAAAAATCGTACTTTTATGCGGATTTCAGCGAGACGCTCGTTCACGGGTGTTAACGACAGTACTCGGTGACGAAGTCTCTCTCCCACCACAAATCCCACGCCGAATCTGCGCTTGTCTTCATGCCCACTCCAGTAGATGTTGCAAGGTGTTTCCTCGCCCGTCCATCGCATCTCTTGTATGGCGGTGATGTCAGCTTTTGCTTTCCTCAGGACCTCAACCAGCCGGGCAGCGGCACCTTCCCCATTAAGGGACCGGACATTCCAGGTACATGCCCTTATCTCATAATCCTTATTTCGTTTGCGGGCGTTGTCATCTAAAAAAGGGGTTCTCATATCCGAGGCTTTGTTGTTGAATTTCATTGGAACGTTGTTTTATGTGCGACCTTTTCCACGTCGTCCTTCTCTTCCGTCGGTGTATGAGCGCAGATAAACGATATGGTGAAAAATCGTACTTTTATGCGGATTGCAGCGAGACGCTCGTTCACGGGTGTGAACGACAGTACTCGGTGACGAAGTCTCTCTCCCACCACAAATCCCACGCCGAATCTGCGCTTGTCTTCATGCCCACTCCAGTAGATGTTGCAAGGTGTTTTGATCGTGTTTCCTCGCCCGTCCATCGCATCTCTTGTATGGCGGTGATGTCAGCTTTTGCTTTCCTCAGGACCTCAACCAGCCGGGCAGCGGCACCTTCCCCATTAAGGGACCGGACATTCCAGGTACATGCCCTTATCTCATAATCCTTATTTCGTTTGCGGGTGTTGTCATCTAAAAAAGGGGTTCTCATATCCGAGGCTTTGTTGTTGAATTTCATTGGAACGTTGTTTTATGTGGTGGGTCCCAAACCCAACGCACAACCCGTTTCACGGGAGGTTGAATTCTATTACACGTTTGTATAGCGAGCCGCTTGATCCAAGACAGACGCCCGCTTGCAGCCGCACCACCTGGTGATCAGACGCTGCTGTTTGAACCCCCCAGCAAGCCCTTAAACCGATTATGTCGGAGTGGCCTTACCAGGTTGTCGCCTTCTCACGTTTAGCTCACCACCAAACGGGTGTTCGGTGGTTACCCAGAGGATACTTGGGCGCAAAGCCCGGAAGTAGTGAGCTGCTTGAACCGCATGCAAAAGAATCGCTCTTGCCATTCCAAGGTGAATGGCGATCAGAAACTTTTCCCACTGCAATCCGCATAAAAGTACGATTTTTCACCATATCGTTTATCTGCGCTCATACACCGACGGAAGAGAAGGACGACGTGGAAAAGGTTGCATTCTACGAGCGCCTGGAAGAAGCATACGAGCGCTGCCCCCGTCATGATATCAAAGTCGTGCTTGGCGACTTTAACGCCAGGGTGGGTAAGGAGGGTGTATTCGGCCCCACTGTCGGGAAGTTCAGTCTCCACGATCAGACTTCGCCAAACCTGGTCATATCCAGCACTAGGTTTATGCACAAGAAGATCCATCAGGCTACATGGCTGTCCCCCGATCGAAAAACACGGAACCAGATCGACCACGTTGTGATAGACGGACGGCATGCTTCCAGCGTTTTAGATGTTCGCACAATACGAGGACCTAACATCGACTCTGATCACTACCTAGTAGCACGACAAAACAGGTGCAACAAAAAACGCAGGGAAAGCTGGACGTCGAAAAGCTGCAATCGCAACAGACCGCCAATTATTTCGCAGATCGCCTCTCACACCTGCTCTTCGAGGGCACAATTCAACCTAGTGGAATGCATGAGCAGTGGGATCATATCTCAGGAGCACTCCGTACCGCAGCCGAAGAAGTAATTGGATTCCGGCGAACGCGAAGAAACAACTGGTATGATGATGAAGAGTGCCGCGCTGCAACGAAAAGAAAGGACGAAGCCTACAAGGCAACGCTGAGATCTAATGCAACGAGGAGTGTGTGTGAACACTACCGCGAGTTGAAGAGGGAAGCGAGGCGGCTTTTCCGGGCGAAAAAAAGGCAGAAAAGCGTGAAATAAAGGAGCTTGAGATGCTGGCCAATGGGAATAATGCCCGAAAATTCTATCAAAAAATTCGGCGAATGACAGAAGGTTTTAAACCCGGGGCAAACTCTTGTAAGAATGAGAACGGCGACCTGGTGACCGATGTTCAGAGAGCACTCAGAATGTGGAGGGATCACTTCTCTGCCCTTTTAAATGGAGAAACTGAGCAAGAAACCAGAGAAGATGCCGAACCCGAGCCCACAATCGAAGATGATGGAATTGACGTTCCACAACCCAACAATAATGAGGTGCGAATAGCAATATCCCGATTGAAAAACAATAAAGCAGCTGGCGCTGATGGTTTGCCTGCTGAGCTATTCAAACACGGAGGCGAGGAGCTGATAAGGCGCGTGCATCAGCTTCTATGCAGAATTTGGTCGGATGAATGCATGCCTGAAGATTGGAATCTAAGTGTTCTCTGCCCAATCCACAAGAAGGGCGATCCTGCAAACTGCGCCAACTATCGCGGAATCTGAATATCGCATATAAGGTCCTATCAAGCGTATTGTGCGAAAGACTGAAGCCTGATGTGAACAGTCTGATTGGACCTTATCAGTGTGGCTTCAGACCTGATAAATCTACCATCGACCAGATTTTTACAATACGCCAAATCTTGGAAAAACCCCGTGAAAAAAGAATCGACATACATCATCTCTCTGTTGATTTTAAAACCGCTTTCGATAGCACGAAAAGGAGTTGCCTATATGCCGCTATGTCTGAATTTGGTTTCCCCGCAAAACTTATACCGCTATGCAAAATGACCTTGAGCAACACCGCCAGCTCGGTCAGAATTAAGAAGTACTTCTCCGAGCCGTTCGAAACTAAACGAGGTTTCAGACAGGGTGACCCCCTATCGTGCGATTTCTTTAATTTAATGCTGGAGAAAATAATACAAGCTGCAGAACTTAACCACGCTGGAACAATATTTTATAAAAGCGTGCAACTCTTGGCAGATGCTGAATATTGATATCATTGGCCTTAACAACAGCGCCGTAATTTCTGCTTACTCCAAATTAGAAAAAGAAGCGGAGAAAATGGGATTGGTGGTGAACGAGGGCAAAACGAAGTACCTTCTGTCATCATGCAAAGAGTCACTGCCACTGTTGGCCGCAATAATTTCGAAATAGTAAAGGGCTTCGTTTACCTGGGAACCAGCATTAACACCAACAATAATGTTAGCCTAGAAATCCGACGAAGAACTACTCTTGCAAACAAATGCTACTTCGGACTGAGTAGGCAATTGAAAAGTAAAGTCCTCTCTCGACGAACGAAAATAACACTCTATAAGTCACTCATCGCACCCGTCCTGCTATATGGTACAGAAGCGTGGACACTAACAACATCTGATGAGGCGGCTCTGGGAGTATTCGAGAGAAAGGTTCTTCGAAAGATTTGTGGACCTCTACGCGTTGGCGACGGCGAGTACCGAAGAAGATTTAATGATGAGCTGTATGAACTTTACGCAGACGCCGACATAGTTCAGCGAATTAAAACACAGCGGCTTCGCTGGCTAGGCCACGTAGTGCGAATGAGCGAAGATGCTCCAGCTCAGAAGGTATTCTTATCGGCACCCGCCGGTGGAAGCAGAGGAAGGGGGAGACCACCACTCCGATGGAAGGACCAAGTGGAGACCGATTTGCGATCCCGCGGTGTTTCCAATTGGCGCCAGTTGGCGCAACGAAGAAACGACTGGCGAGCTATGTTGGACGGTCAAAATCGCCCAGGCGGTTAGATGACCATTTAAAGAAAGAAGATACTGTCACATTTATGTATCGCGATTTAAAGTCCATAAATTCTGATGCTTTGTATGCTGATTTGTCCAATGCCAGGTGGAATGACAGTTGGTACTTTTTTTTTTTTCTTTTTCTTTTTTATAATTCCCAACGGATTACCCACCATATCCCGCCCGACCGGCGCGAGGGGCGCATCCGCATAACGCGCGGATTATTCGTTCGTGCCGAGTCGTTGAAAGGCTTTGGTTTGTTAATCGTCGAGATCTAAAACTGCTCAGCTACAGAGAAAACCTCATCAGCTAAGTAAAGTAGATAAAGGATAGATTATACATTAAGAAATAACTAGTAAACAGAATAAAATTATTGTTAAAAGTTAAAACAGAAGTCAAAGAATAAGAAACAATTAGTAGCTATGAATTTAGGATAGAAAGAATTGATTTTTTTATGCTGAAAAGCGATTCTGAAATATCAAATCTTCCAGAAAGAGAGTTATAATCTTGACACAAACAGCGAAAAGGCTCATTCAACTGAAAATTGGTTCGGCACTGTTTTAAGACTAGAGGTTTAAAATGCCTTGAAGGACGAGACGGTACATTGAAGTTCACTTCACTTAGAAGCAATGGGCTGGATAGTGAAGCATTTAGCAATTTAATCATAAAAATAATTCCAAGCATTTCCCTCCGACTAGAAAGTGTGTGTAGATTAATGAGTTGTAAACGATTCGTATAGGGTGGCAGATTGTACAAGGGATCCCAATGAAAATCTCTTAAGGCAAATAGTAAAAATTGTTTTTGAACTGATTCAAGCCGATCTACATGAACCTGGTAACGCGGGTTCCAAATTATAGAACCATATTCAAGTATCGGTCTGACTAATGTAGTGAAGAGGGCTTTAGTTACATAAGGGTCGCTAAATTCTTTAGACCATGGTTTAACGAATGCTAGGACACCTCTAGCCTTATTCACTGTTGTGTTAATATGGCGGTTGAAACTGAGTTTATAGTCCATAGTAACCCCCAGGTCAACAAAATCATACACTTGCTCAAGACTATAATTTTTAATTGTATAGGAATCCGGCTGAGAAATTCCACGCGAAAAACCCATTTGTTTACATTTTTTAAGGTTAAGTGGCATAAAATTTAAATCGCACCAAGTAACTAGTGCATCTAGATCTGCTTGTAGCTTATTTCTATCTTCAAATGACGCGAATGACATGAAAAGCTTTACGTCGTCGGCATACATTAACATTTTTGAAAATTTTATTTTTGTAGAAATATCATTTATAAACAACAAGAATCGGGCCAAGATGGCTTCCTTGAGGAACCCCCGAAGAGACATAAATGACATCGGATACTAAATTTTTAAACATTACTCTTTGTGTTCTGTCACTAAGGTAAGAAGAGATCCAGCGATTGAGACCCGGCTGGAAGCCTAACTGATCGAGTTTATGAATAAGTAATGAGTGACACACTTTGTCAAAAGCTTTGCTGAAATCCATATAAATAACGTCGGTGTGCAGATTTTTTCTAAAGGCATTTGAGACATGACTGGTAAACTCAAGTAAATTCGTAACTGTGGACTTTTCCTTACTAAGCCCGTGTTGGCAGTCAGCTATCAAAGTAGACATCGGACCCGTAAGTTGATTTGCAACAATAGCTTCAAACAATTTTTGGATGGCAGAAAGCTTTGCGATGCCACGATAGTTCTCTATAGAAGACCTACTCCCGCTTTTATGCAGCGGTAGAAAAAACGATTCTTTCCACGCAGTTGGAAAAACACCACACTTTAGTGAGAGATTGAACAAATTGGTAAGGGGTTGGTAAATATGGTTCGCACACTTTTTCAAGAAACATGTAGGAATCCTTTCAGGGCCGTATTTAAAAGATTCTTTTAAGGTTTTAAGGTAAATTAGAACATCTTTGGCGCATATAATTGGTGAATTAATTGAATTTGTCCCGTGTAGCTTATAAGGATAGTTTTGAAAGTTTGAATTGGTGACAGCAGAATAGTTAAAAGTGAAAAATTGAGCAAAAAAATTTGCGATATATTGATTATCGCTAGATATAATGTCTTGATATTTCATGGCTGAGGGAAACCCTGATACTTTACGTTTAGAATTTACGAAACCATAAAATTACTTTGGATTGAGAATAATGTCTCTTTTGATTTTAGAGATATAAGCATTATAGCACTTTTTATTTAAATCTATGTACTTCTGACGTAGACTGGAATACAGTAAGTAATGTTTATTTAATCCAGATTTCTTATATAAATTAAATGATCGCGCTTTCCTATTTTTAAGAGCCTTAAGCTCTTTAGTAAACCAAGCTTGCGTAGGATGATCATAAGTTAATTTACGTTTGGGAATGAGCTTCTCAAATAGGCAGTAAATAGTTTGATTGAAATGTAAGACGTTTAGATCGATATCACAACCAAATTCAGGCCAAGTTAATTTAGACAGTTCTTTATTTAATTTTTTGTAGTTTGCTTTGGAAAAGTTAAAATCAAAGCTACTACATGAGTAGCATTGAGTGCCTTGGCCATTACTTATGGTTTCGTAGACTATTTCCATGGAAGGATGGTAAAGGTCTTCTGGTAAAACCAACGTATCACAACGATTTACATAAAATTGGTTTATATCATTAACATACACTAAATCTAAGACTTTCCCAAACTTGTTAGCGGTAACATTTATTTGATTAAGGCAAAGATCGGAAATTCCATCTAAAAAGTCATAGTACCCCAGTTTGGACGAATTTGGAATAATGTTACCATCAGATATGTTCCACGATCACCCAAAACAATAATTGAATCTGAAGCTTTAGTCATAAAGTTAACAGTTTTGAGCAGAGAGACATGTTCATGTAGACTGATGCTGGAGGGATGTAGCAAACATATAAGTACATAGAGACGTTGTCTAGTTGAAGGCGGATGCATTTGAACTCAATGAAATCGATGTTAGGAATATTAACCTCTTCTGAAGGGATGGAGGAATGAACGGCAAGTAGAACACCACCCCCGACTCTGTTCAAACGATCATTTCTATATACTTGATATTCATTACAAAAAAACTCTGAATTGAAAACATGAGGTTTTAGCCAAGTTTCGGTAAAAGCAATTACGTTATATTTACAATGAAAAGATTTCAAAAAGAGATCAGTTAATTTGGTATTTAAAAATCTGACATTTTGATAAAAGATATTCACGGATTTAGTGCTCAGTTTTTTGACTCAACGTTATTACGAGAAATTTTCGCTACATTTTAAACATTCCTATTCGGTCTGTATTCTAACTCCCGCACAAGAGCCCCGGGAGGCCAAAAAGAGCTGTCCAAAAGAGTATCGAAATCTTTCCCAGATACATCAATCTTAAACGAAGACATACTTCTTTGATATGTGAAATTAAATTTTCTAACAGTTACGCTTTGATCTTTAACTTTAGAAGAAATATGGTACATCAAATCATCCTCGGTAGTGTCTGGATGGAACCTAGACACAAAAATAGGTTTTTTGGGAGGAACCACAACCAGCTTACCAACGATTGGTTCAGACTCCATTGCAATAGTTGGAGGTTCCGGGGTTTTCCTAGTGGACGAAGGGGCGTTCTTCGACGTTGTTCGGACAACCGTACTAGGAATTGGAGAAGCCAAATCGATAAGTTCAAGGGGTTGAGGCAAGTTCGGCACTGTTGAGGTAGTAGGCCGATCATCCGTACGCCTGCCCTTGTTTTCGCGATTATCAGGGCATTCCAAATGAGGCAAATTCTCCAAAGTTTCCAAGGTTTTGAAAATATTTTCATATTTTTTGAATTTTTCGGTCAGCAATGAAAAATCTTTGCTTATTTCAGAAAAACCGTTTCTGATATGCCTAAAGATTTTACAGAGATCAACTTCCGTCGACCGGCATTTGGAACAAGACCAGCACAGGCCTTTTCCTTCGTTAAGCAGGTCAGCTATTCTACCAGTTAACCCAGTGCACTTGGCGTGGACAAGTCCATCACACAACCAGCATGCCACAAAGCGTTCGGACTCGCTTTTTACCTGGCAGTTTGCTATCATGCACGACATTTTCGTATAAATACTAATATAAATTTATAAGAAAAATTATAAGTTAGAAAAAATTTAGCGGATTAAAGAAAAAACAACCCTGACAGTTTAAGTGACACAGTACTGAGCGAACAGTTTTAAACACACTGTATCTGACGTTTAACAAACCACGCAAAACAGCTGTAACGAAAAGGAAATAAGAAAAGCAAGTCAGAGCACAACAACAATTGCAATATTAAATAAAGCCTTTCAATAGCAACAAATAAAATATGCAAAAAACTCGGCACACACAAATTCAACAAAATGAACTTATAATAATGAATAACTATTGAAACTTTTTAACACTTTTCACACCAAGTAGTGAAGCACATTAAGTATTTAACTCTATCCACTTTAATTATAACTTTAGAATATCAAAGATATTATTAATTTATTAAATATAAAAACAGAGAAAAATATAAACAGAACTACACAGCTTGACGTTTGCGTTATATGGAAAGTGTGGATGAAAAACTAAATTTTTTGAATAACACGATCTTTCAGATGTTCAATGCTCATGTTCCCTTTCGTACCGTTCGTTCTCTAAATAACCATTGTCCGTGCGCTCTGCGATAAAAGATCGTAACAAATTATATGTGAAATGGAGAAGAACCAACACGGAATTCGCTTGGTCTCAATACAAGGCAGCCCGAAATAAAGCAATTGCCATTACAAGAACTGCGAAACGATTGTATTGCAGATCTAAGCTAAATCCGTCCTTACGATCGAAAGATTTATGGCGTAATTTGAAAAATTTTGGCATACTCGTATATGGGAAATCTAAGGTGAAATGTGAATTAGACCCTGATATCCTAAATGACTATTTCATTAGTACCAACCAAAATAGTAACAGTCCCGCTGATCAAAACTTGATGACAAATTTGGCCGTAAAGGGACAGTTTAATTTTAATGGAGTTACTGAGTCAGAAGTCTTGAAGCATGTGATGGGTATCAAGTCCAGTGCCATTGGTGAAGATGGAATCTCCTTGTGATTTGTGAAAATTGTGTTGCCATTTATTTTGGGAACTCTGACGCACATCATAAACCACTGCTTCACTACCTCATGTTTTCCAATGGAGTGGAAAAAGCCGTAATTATTCCCGTTGCCAAAAATAATGTACCTAGTAGCCCCTGTGATTTTAGGCCGCTCAGCATTTTGCCTGCTTTCTCCAAAGTATGCGAATCCATCATGGCAAAGCAAATTTCCACATTCGTTCATGAAAATAACTTGCTATCGCCTTTTCAATCTGGCTTTAGGCCTCTACGGCTATGTTGAAAATACAAGATGACATAAGGATACAGTTTGACAAGGGCGATCTAACTAACTCTTCTTTGCCTCTTGGATTTTTCTAAAGCATTTGACTTAGTGAAGCTCGATTATCTTTTTGGATTTTCCGGTAGTTCAAGTAAGCTCATGACTAGCTCCCTATCATGCAGAAGTCAGAAGGTGAAGAGTAAGAGTACATCATTTTTGCCTAGGACTGTAGCCTCTGGTGTGCCAGATTGTGGCGGCTGACTGGTTTCGCGCAAAAATAATACGACACGACTTTTAATTTAACAAAGTATATGTTTAATAACTGAAAACTGTATTACAAATGTTCGACTATACACAAACAACAGAAATACTATTTAACTCGTTTATTTATTTAATGGCTCGTTAAAGGCTAAAGAAAACTAAAATTTTGGTGTCTTTTTGCCGGTGGTCCAATCAATTGTCAATTGTAAAAAATGTGTTAAGTTAGCTGCGGTAATTGATGATTTCTCTTCTCCTCTTTCTTTGTTAGTGATGCCACATCATTCACTTTAGAGCTGGCGACAACATTCCACCTCCTGGCGAATCATCTGGGGGTTCGCAAACGTTTAAGGCGGCTAGCCTACGTATTGGTCGCCGGATGCTCCCATGTGCTGTTTGAACTTTAGCACTACGCGATCTACCATCATTTCCCCTGATTATTTCAGTGATTCTACCCTTTTCCCAAAGACTTCGTGGCGCTGAAGGATCACAAATGATGACCAGTGCCCCTGGCTTGAGTGCTTCAGTCTCTTCTCTCCATTTGGGACGGCAGAGAAGGCGTGGAAGGTACTCCATAGTCCACCGTTTCCAAGCCCGATCCTTTAAGTTCTGGGCGATCTTCCATTGTTTTCGGGTGCATAGACGTTCTTCCTCTGGATGCGGTGTTTGGGTGGAGTTTAAACAACCAACTAAGAAATGGTTTGGCGTAAGAGGTTCGTCGTCTTCTGGCGAAATTGGTAGATCCGTCAATGGTCTGCTATTGATGATGTTTTCTATCTCGATAATGACGCTGCGCAAAGTTTCCACCCTCGGAGCTTCTTCTTTCAATATTGTATGCAATAGTCGTTTAGTACATTGTATCAGACGTTCCCAACATCCTCCACTTTCAGGATCTGCAGGACAGTTGAACACCCATTCAATCTTCTGTTTTGACATTTCACGTCCAATTGCATTGACATCAAACATTCTGTCGGCCTCTTTCATTTCCTTTTGTGCCCCAACAAAATTAGTGCCATTATCGCTGCGAATACGGATGGGAACCCCACGTCGGTTCACGAAGTTACGTAAGCATATAATGAACGCATCAGTTGAAAGGTTCTCTGACAACTCTAGGTGCACTGCTCTCGTTGTCATGCACGTAAATAATGCAATCCACCGCTTTTCCCTTCTACGTCCAATAGCGACATGAAAAGGCCCACAATAATCGACTCCGCTGTACGTGAACGGTCGAACATATGGTGTTAGGCGGTCTATTGGTAACTGACCCATCAACGGAACGACTGGTTTTGCTCTATTATAAATACATACTGGACAACTCCTCTTGACGGACTTCAATACGTTGCGAATGGCCGGAATCCAATATCGTTGGCGGATTTCATTAATTGTCAAACAGTCATTTTGGTGGTGCCTCTTCTTATGATGATCAGCTACTATTAATTTTGTAACGTGATTTCCTGGTGGTAATATGATTGGGCGGCGTGCGGACATGGGAAGGCAATAGGCTGCGTCTATTCTCCCATATATTCGTAACAAACCCTTGTCATCTAAGTACGGCGTCAATGCATATAGGCTACTGTTTTTTGGTATAGCAGATTTATTTTGTAATAGCTCAATTTCTCGTTGATAAACTTCATTTTGTACTATGCGACACAATATATTTTCCACAGTGGTGATTTCATCGGCTTGCAGCTCTTCTTCAATGTGCTTTCTCTTTCTAGCATTGTTGATAAATCGCAATACCCAGGCGGTCACTCTTACTAATGCAACGAAAGAGGAAAATTTAGAATAGCTGATAAGTTGCTCACCTGGTTTGCAAATAAGTAAATGTTGTTTCTTGATTTCTTCGCTGCCACATTTATCAGATGTCAATGTGGTTTCTCGAGGCCAGCCTCCCTCGTCCTGGTTTAAAAATTCTGGTCCTGTGAACCAAAGTTCGTTGGTTGGAAATTTTTGTATAGGTATTGCACGTGTTGCAGCATCTGCTACGTTCATGCTGGTAGGAACCCAACGCCACTCATTTGTTGTTGTTGTACTAAGAATTTCGGCAATCCTATGTGCCACGAATGGCTTGTATGATCGTGTGTGTGACCGTATCCACAAAATAACCGTTTGTGAATCGCTCCCAAATACAGTGCTATCGATGCGAATCTCTAGACTTTCCACAATGAGTGACTTCAAGCGACATCCAAGAACGGCTGCTTGCAATTCTAGCCGTGGAACCGTCGTTACTTTGAGTGGTGCACATACTGTTTTTGCACAAACTAACGCGACTTCTACTGCATCATCATTCTGCACTCTTAGGTATGCAGCTGCAGCATACGCACTCGTACTGGCATCAACGAAAATGTGTAACTGGATGTTAGTGGCGTTTGGAATTAACTTCGAATAGCAACGTGGAATGGATAACGACTTAACTGACTGGAATTTCAGCCACCAGGTCTTCCATTGTGCATCCAACTGAGGTGGGAGCTGTTCATCCCAAGCAAGACCTATTTTCCATAACGCTTGTAGCAATAATTTGGCAAAAACTATAACATTGGCAAGAAATCCGAAAGGATCGTAAATGGACATGACGATGCCTAACAACTCTCTTTTAGTTGGTGGTCGCTTACCATTCAAAATGTCGCTCGGTATTTTAAAAAACTTGAAGTGAAATTCGAAGGCGTCCGTTGCTGTGTTCCAAAACATACCAAGTATTTTTTCAACATTAGCGTGTCGCTCTAAATTAATTGATGACGGCGAATTCGTGTTGTTTAAAGATTTTTCCAGCGCTTTACAATTTGATACAAATTTTCTAAGCTTAAATCCAGCAGCTGCATTTATTTCGATGGCATCTTTTATTGTCTGTTCGGTTTCTTTAACGTCGGAAAAACTGATTACTAGGTCATCTACGTAAGTTTTATTTACCACAGCGTCATAGCCCATAGGCTTTTCTTTACTAAATCTGGCGGCGTTGGTGTTTTTTACGTATTTTGCACAGCACGGCGAACAAGTGGCACCAAATATTAAAGATGTCATGGCATAAGTACGGATTGGCTTATTAGGATCACCATCTCTCCACAAAAAACGCTGCGAGTTTTGATCCTCGGCTCTGATACCAACTTGGCAGAACATTTCTTCGATGTCTCCGGCGACGGCCATAGTTCCTTGACGGAATTTAAAGAGGATAGTGAACAATGATCGGGCCTTTTCCGGCCCTTTCATCAAGGCTTGATTGAGTGACATGTTGTCTGTCACGGCGGCTGCATCGAACACTATGCGCAATTTTTCCGGTTTGTGAGCGTTCACAACACCGAAGTGTGGCAGGTACCATGTTGTTGGCTGAACTAGATTAGCTTCTTCTGTGGATAGTTGTCTGGCGTATCCTTTTGCAACATATTTCTCCATTTCGATTATATAATTTTGGGCAAATTGACTATTTTGTTTCATTTTGGACTCGATATTCAATAAACGCTTTTTTGCCATACTATAGCTTGATGGAAACTCGATATCGTCGTTTTTCCACAACAAACCCACCTTATAGCGGCTTCCAAGACAAATAGTTTTCTCGGTCAAAATCTTCTTGGCCCTAGTATCGTCGTCAGATTCCAATTTGTCATTGTATGATGACTTCAACACCAATGTATCGCCTGTGATATACTCTTCCACCATTTTGTGCAGCTGTTTCATTGTGGTTGTTTCCCTGACTACCATTACTCGACCTTCTTCGTTGGCAGAATATTGCGATGGCCCGTACGTCATCCAACCCAACTTTGTTTTGGCGGCAATGAGTTGGCTGGGTCCTTTGCAGACTGTTTCCTGCGCAATGCCTAAGAACGAGTTGTCTAAACCTAAAAGTAGCTTGGGCCTGGCACCCGTGTAGCTTGGTACTGGCGCTGACTTCAAATAATGAAATTTATTTTTATTAAAACTTTGCATTGGCAAATTAAGATTATTAATGGTGCGCACATTCTTAATAGAAAATGTACGACTGGCATCTGGTCCTCGAATTTCGAGTGAAACCTTACGTGATTTTTCAACAGTTTTATTTTTACCGTACCACTGCAACGACAACAATGACGATTGTCCCCGCAGGCCTAGACTTGTAGCTACGTTTTCATCGATTAGTGATATCGAAGAACCTTCGTCGAACATTGCGAATATGTCTATTTTACCTCGAGATCCAATTAGGGTTACTGGCAAAATCTTAAATAATGTCCACTGCTCCTCTTGGCGGCAGTTGTATACGCGTTCTACGTGCGAAATGCTTGCTGCATTGTTGTCCATAGTTTGCGTGTGTAACATTTTGTGGTGCTTGCGTTGACAATCACTGATACCACAAGTCGATTTTCGTTGGCAAGTCGATAAATTATGCCCTTTTGTGAGGCATCCAAAACACAATTCATGCCGCTTCACTAGTGCCCACGTGTCGTTTACGCTGTATGACGAGAACTGTGAACAATCTGCAAGTTTATGGTCTTTGTTACACTGTACGCACTTTTGTTGACGACGATCGTTTCGTACCTCGTTGTTGTATAGTAAACGTCGACTACCACCTCCTGGTATTGTTGACGAGCGAGTGTTGCTTGACGATTGGGTAACTGGCCGCGGCGCTGAGGACAGTGTGTTTCTATCAGTGACTTTTGGCATAAGGGCAACTACTCTGGCTAAGTCACTTAGCCAGTTGGCGAAGCATTCGATGGTTGGATACGAAGTTATTTCGGCAGCACGCTTACTCCACTCGAACTGCTTCGATGGGGGCAGCTTCGACACCAAAGAGTCTAATAAAGTTGGGTTCACGAGGTGGTGGTCACATTTCGCCGACTTAAAGAATGCCACTATATTGCGTACTTTAGACGAAAGATCTAATATCTGGTCAAGGCGGTTCTCTGCGATGTATGGATAATTCTGCACCTTATGCAACTGAGTGCGCACCAGCAACTCAGGACGACCGAAATTGAATTCAAGTTCATTGATGACACTGGGCACATTGTCGGGATATATTAGAAGCGAAATTACAGCGCGCCTTGCTTCCCCTTGCACTGCTTTCTGCAACCGTATGAGGTTTTGTCTATTATTATAATGAAATTCAGCAGTTGTGTCACGGTAACAGGCGATAAATAGAGGCCAATCCTCAGGGCATCCCTCGAAATTAGGCAGCGGGTAAAGTCTGTTTGCGGCGTTGTCGATGAAGCTTGGCACATTGTGGCTATTACTGGCTGTGTTGTGGCTATTACTGGCTGTGGTGTCACCGTTGGCATAGGTGACTGACGAACATTTGTACCGACGACTTCTTGCCTAGTTGGTTCTTGTACTATCAGAGGCTGCTGGCTAACTTCTGCTTGCTCCCTATCTATCCGTTGCCGAAGTTGTTGTATTTCAGATTGTTGTGCGCTTGTGTCGTTTCGTAGCTGAATAACTGAATCTCGTAGTGCTGTAATTGAGGCGACGAGTGCTACTAAATTGTCACTCGTTGTTGCTGGTTGTAGTGTAGGGTTACCTGGTGCTGGCATAATTGTGTCGTTCAGCTCTGATTCTCCTTCGGAATCTCCTTGACGTTGATTCATTTTGCTACTTCTAGTTTCTACCATTAGTACCGCATGTACTCAGTGCTAACAAATTTGCCTCGTAACTGTTTAAAATATTGCAGGTGTTGTATGTATATTAGTGCTTTCATGTATATTTGCGCGCTAATATTTGGCTGTGTGCGCGCTAAGAATACTGCTGTAGACTTGTACTATATACCGATGTCTTATGTACTTGTTTCGGCTATAACGGCTAACGGCTTTATCGGGTGATGATTATAAAGTTTTCTGATTTTATTTTCCACCTAACCTCAATTTTATGCAGGGACTTGGTCCAATTTGCAATTAAAACAGATAGCAATTAGTAGAGCAGTAAATGTTTCAAATATTACCAAATACGTGACAAATATTTGACCGTTGATTAAATATATTTTGACGAAGTCCAAGTGTTATGAAACGCAAGATGGCTGATTAAATATGTTGTAGGCGGCGGCAAATTTCCAACACACCGGGCAAAAGACAAAATTTTAGAAGTATGTGGCGGCTGACTGGTTTCGCGCAAAAATAATACGACACGACTTTTAATTTAACAAAGTATATGTTTAATAACTGAAAACTGTATTACAAATGTTCGACTATACACAAACAACAGAAATACTATTTAACTCGTTTATTTATTTAATGGCTCGTTAAAGGCTAAAGAAAACTAAAATTTTGGTGTCTTTTTGCCGGTGGTCCAATCAATTGTCAATTGTAAAAAATGTGTTAAGTTAGCTGCGGTAATTGATGATTTCTCTTCTCCTCTTTCTTTGTTAGTGATGCCACATCATTCACTTTAGAGCTGGCGACAACAGTGATCTATCTTCAATTTCTCAACGGGCTCGTAAAAATTGTCTTGGGCTAAATGTAAACAAATCATTTGTGTTACCCATCAGCAATAGTGTTGTACAAGAGGAAGATATTCCCGAACTCTTCATTGATAATAGTGCTCTTAAATTTGCTAACAAAATAAAAAATTTGGGATTTATCATTAATTCGTCGTTGACCTGTTCCGACCATGTAAATAGAGTCGTTAGTAATGTATATGTGATCTTACGTAAATTAAAACTGTCTGCCTCGTTTACACCTCTTGAGGTAAGAAAGAAGCTAGCCATGCAATTAATCATGCCCCAAATAACCTATTCTGAACTAGTATAAAGCAGACTTGACTCAAGTTCTTCTCACAAAATCGAAGTAGTTTTTAATAACGTTACGCGCTTTGTATATGGCCTCAAAAGATATGACCACTTAACTCTATGGAGAGACAAAATTCTGGGATGCAATATTGTTGATTACCTTTCAGCTAGAAATTGTATTTATATTTATAAGCTATTGGAACTAAAAACTCCTCAATACCTATGCGAGAAATTGAGACAAACAAGATCAAATAGACATCGTTGCCTGATCATCCCGACATATTCCTACATGACCACATCTAGGCTTTTTTTCGTCAATGCAGTGAGGCTCTGGAACGCAATACCTGAATCTATCAAGGGTGGGATGAATAGGACAAATTATAAGGTGGTAAGACATAATTACTTTAATTCTCATTATTAAATGTGACTGTAATGCGACTGTTTCCAATTTCTTTCTCTACAACTTTCCTCCTTTCACTTCTCTACTACTTAGGCTTACTGTATCTGTTTAATTTTTTATTTCTCAGCCCGTTATTAAAATTATGATTGTATTATCCCACTTTATGTTATTAAGGTTTTATATGTAATACCACCAATTGATGTATATAAAAGACATTGAAGTCTTAAAGATACAACCAGATATTCTTGAATAAATTGAATTTAATTGAATTTATCAAAAAATATTTGTAGATGCAATACCGAATGTTTAATAACATAAATTTTCATTTGAAACTTATGACACACATATTTAGCTATTTTCATATTTTATAAAAATACAAAGTAATTCAAAACAAAGTGGAATACCCTACATACGGTATGTTCCTTTGTTATTGCCCACGTAGCTTCGGTCTGTCCAATTCGTGTTCTTTCCCTTGGTTCTTTGTGGGTGTCGGCAACAAAGGACACCAGTGTGCTAGGAAACAAACATACTAGTATAAAAGTATCAGCATTGATACATAAAATAGCATCACTGTCAATAAAAAGTGTGAGTGTAAAGAAATTAGCGTTTCTTCCCTACAAAAAACGCTGATTTCTTTACTAACCCAGTCACACTTTTTATTGACAGTGATGATAATTTATGTGTCAATGCTGATACTTTCATACTAGTATGTTTGTTTCCTAGCACACGGGTGTCCGTTGTTGCCAACACCCACAAAGAACCAAGCGAAAGAACAAGAATTGCACAGGCCGAAGGTACGTGGGCAATAACAAAGGAACATACCTTACTCACACGTACACGGTTGTTGACATAATTAATTTAAGAACATGATGCAAATCCCCGATAGTTAGAATCTCAGCACTGACTTTCAGGTGCTGTGCCAATGACTGTCAGTGTTCTTGTAAGGTTGTGCGGTAGTCACGCCGTTTTCTTTGAACCGGTCGCTGTGATTTACTGTGATCTTGCAGTCGCTTTGGCAAAATCACAGGTACGCGAATATTTACTATTCCTAGTGCACATGGTTCTTTTTTTACATGAATAATGGCGCTGAAAAGATTGAAATGTTTGTATATATTCAAGTATATGCATAACGAGGTACTTAAATAATTATATTGCAGCAAAGAAGTCCAAGCGTCTATCAGGTCGACTCAAACATAAAATTGAAAAAAAAGTGCGGGAGCACAATAGGAAGATCCGTAAGGAAAAAAGGAAAAGGCCGAATCAAAAGGGAAGCCTGAAACGAAAAATAATACAGGTGCCAAATATTTGTCCGTTCAAAACTGAGGTTCTGAAAGATATTAATCAGTCTAAGGAGATTCAAGGAAATATTCAAAAGGTGCATTCCGGTTTAGATGCAAATGTAAAGAGGCACACAAATCTTCTTCAACTTGTTGATGATGCATCCACACGAGATGAGGCATATTCTGCTTTACATTTGGATACCACGAAAAATGAGGTAATAAAAAAAGGGTAATACACGTCGGAAAGCGGATTTCCGATTTTTTGTTTCAGTGAAAAGTTATTCGCAAAACACCAAAAAATTACCCGGGTCCGATCACAAATACGGGGCGTGATCCAAGGTGTTTATGTGCAGAACACCTTTCTGGCGGATTCTTATTACTGGGCCGAAGCGCGGCTTTTGATACCCATATCGCCATTTTTGGATGCATATTAGCATTAGGTGGCAGTCGTATACAATTACCAAAAAAATAGTCCTTTGCTGGGCCAACATCAGCTACGCGATCCCCAGTATTTCTGCTGAGAACATACTTCTGCACTTTTCGTTACACCCTATATCTGTGTACAACAACCACATGAAAATGCAGAAAATTTCAATTACCCAAATTTTTGTTATGCTTTTATAATAAAGGAAGTTTTTTCCTTTATGAAAAACGTAGGTAAATGTTTCCTTTAGGGGACAACTGCTAAAACACGTCCGAAATTATCGGGAAAGGTATCAAAGGAGATGTAAAAAAGCAGAATGTTAAGAGGAAAACGTAAACATGCGTGATTTGCAATTGCTATTTTGTGTTTTTTTCTAGTGCTCCTGCTTAAAAAATTGCAAGTATTGCGATATTATTCAATAATAATCACTTTCAGCCACGGTTGCAACATATAATTTCTCACAAATGAATATTTCTCTATTTTCTGTTCGGTTCATTCGCTAACACCAGCCAGTTGCTTTTGACAATCTTTACGCCAGTATGTTGTTGCTGTAGAGTTGATTTTACCTTGTTATTGTACCATGGGTAACAATAGCGGATTTTCGAGTTTTTGTTTCAGTGAAAGTTGAAAATTTTCTGTCATTTTCATGTGGTTGTTGTAATCACATATGAGGGTGTACCAAAAAGTGCAAAAATGTGTTGGACCGGCTAAGGGTTATTTTTTTGAAGCGCGGCCGAAATGTGTTCTGCACATAAATACCTTGGATCAAGCCCGTATTTGGGATCGGACCTGGGTAATTTTGGGCTTTTTGCGAATAACTTTTCATTCAAATAAAAAATTGAAAATCCGCTTTCGGGTTGTTGATACCGAAGTCAAAACGCGTTGTTTGATACCTCTCTCGATATTTTTGGACGTTTTTTAGCTGCCGTCTCCTAAAGGAAACAATTACCAAAATTGAATAAAATAGTTTGAAGTATACACATTTAGTGTAATAATAGAAAAACAGGGTAATACTTTACATTCAACGCCAACTGCAAAAGTTGCAGTAAATATAACGATATTGATACCCATAAATATAAACCCTTAGCCGGTCCAGCAGATGCTACGCGATCCCGTGTTTCTGCGCAGAACACACTTTTGCAATTTTCAGAACACCTTATATAATCCCGTTATAGACATTCACATAGAGTTGGAAGTGTGGCGTTCGTTGAAAAAAACCCTAGAGGTTTTATACTTAGCATTAGGCTGGAATCCACGAGTAGGTTGCAGTTGAAATCACCGGCGATGGTAATATCATAAGCTAAAAGTAGAGGTTGTAAAAAGTGGGAGCGGTGTCTGCAAGGTTAGGCCTGGGGTCGCATACCGGTCGTAAGAGGCGACTAATATGCACAAAGGTAATGACGTGCAACTCGATGGTTGATCTACGGATATGATGCCTCTCACCTCTCATTACCCACCTTATCCTTCCTTACGGAAGGAGGGGTGACATGACCTAGAAGGTTCCACTGGTCATAAATCGCTACCACGACAGTCGGGCAGTACCGCAAGGGAGTACCGGAGCGTACCGGATTCATATCCGGCCAAGGTCTGTCAGTTCGACAGCACTCCCCAAAACCTTCGGAGAGTGTTTTTGTCGTTACAACAAGAACAACAGTCTGCCTTTATGACAATACAATTCACTTCAATAATTTGAAATGCATATTTCACGATTTCATTTACTAAATCATTTTTATTAAATTTAGAATTACATTCGTCATAGTGGTAATATTATTTAAGAGTTCGTTTATTATTGCTTAATTGCCGTGGTGTGGCGGTAGTATTGCTACCACACCGAAGGTCCAAGGTTCGAGCCCTGGTACAGGTAACATCAAAAGTGGTTTAAAAAAGTATTTTCAAAGCGAGGTCCCCCTCGGCAGTGGTTTGGCAAACACTCGGAGTGTATTTCTGCCATGGAAGGATTCTCAGCAAAAATTCATTTGCTTTGCAGATGCAGTTCGGAAGCGGCAAAAAACTGTAGGCCCCGCCAATTTGTAGGGAAAATTAGAAGCTGCACACCACAAATTAGTAGAGAAGCTCGGCCTTATTAATTTATTTTTATTTATTTTAATTGTTATTTTCGTTAAGGCTGTTAATAAAATCTAGATTCCCCGCTGTATCTAGGATAATAATTGCCTTTCTGGTGCGAAATTTGTCTATGGGTTTTCAGGATTTCTAGTATTTAGTTTGCCTTATGCTTAAGGATTGGGTAGGGGTAACTATTAGACATGGGACTATTCGAATAAAATATATTCGAATATTATTCAAAAATAGTCCCACTACTAGTAACTATCCTTCGGTAGTTTTTCGGTTGTGGATGCCCGCCAAAAGCATTTCATATTCCTCTAGGTCAATTATATGAATGAGTCTAAAAAGTGCCGTGCTGAATTTTGGTAATTTCGTTATTTATGGTCTGTAGGTACAAGTCCTGTAGTCAAAACTTTCGACGTCTCCAATTTCCGGTACGAGGTATTAAAGTCTGCAAAAAGAGATATGGGCTAATTTTTAATATTGCTCTTGTATACCATTCTTTCAGATTTAGTCATTTTGTTGTAGTTTTATTTCCATTAACTATTTCCTTTTTATATTTAGGTGATATTTTTGAGCCCTGTCGTTTGTCAACCTTTACAAATCTAGGGTCTCCTGGTGAATGTTTTTTATGTGAGGGTTTCTTGTTGTGTCGGGAAATGTCCTTATTCTCTTTTTCTCTGAGGTTGGCAATGTTCTTTTGTGGGCTTGTTCTAATTGTAGATCTGTACTGGCGTTTCATTTGAAAAATACTTTTATTGGCTTTCGACCTGTTGTCGAATGTATCGTATAGTTGTATTCGTAGACTGCTCTGTCTATGACTTCGGGGAACGACGAAAATGTTCGCTCGGCTTTGAGGCATCGGGCTATTTCCGTAAGAATGGAATGGAAACGTTCGATCAGACCATTTATTGAAGTATTGTATGGAGGGGTTTTATATATTCGCATACCAAGTGAATCCTCGATCGCGAAGCACTGTTAACAACAACAACAGGTTTTAACCTCCGTATCAATAATCCGAAACTGGAAATTCGATATTTTATGTCTGTTCAGAGATATTTGCAATCAAAGTTGAAAATTTTGTCATTTTCATGTGGTTGTTGTAATCACAGATTAGGGTGTACCGAAAAGTGCACAATCGTGTTCTGCGCAGAAATTTTGTGGACCGCGTAGCCGGTGTTTGACCGGCTAAGGGTTATTTTTTTGAAGCGCGGCCAAAGGCCGCCTACGCAGAAAGGTGTTCTGCATATAAATGTAGAAATGAAACACTCACACTTGCTTTTTATTTACATATAGTTTTTAATTTCAAGAAAGTTTTTATTAGTTTTAAACGCATTTCATTATTAATTCTTATTTCTATTTCACAAACTGCAAATATGTATTTTTATCAACTTATGCGCGTTTATATATGCAAGCGATGCTTTCGCTATCAAGATCAATTTAAAACTGTCTCGTCCGTTTTCGTCGGTCAGATGCTTCGCCCAGATCGTTCGGTTGGGTGGTCGTGCGTCAAGTAAGTAGGGTTACATTTAAGGGTAGTATACGTAGTCAATAGGTTTGTCCACTTCGTGTTGTCCTTCCGTATGTCGCTCCTACATTCGGCCGTCCTGATATTGCGTTCGACCCGAACGATGGGTTCCAAGCTTTCATATATTCAGCTACTGTTAACGTTTTGTTGGGTCCCTCATGATCACCTACTTTTTCAGCAGCGTATCTTCCATGCGGAAGTCGTTCTTTTACTGAGTATGGTCCTAAAAATTTTGCAGCAAGTTTAAGACCTGGACCGTACTGTGTCCTTTTGATCGCTACTAGCTCCCCTACTTTGTACTCTATTTCCGGTTTACGTTTGGAGTTGAAAGCTCTTTTATTCTCTTCTTGAATCTTCGAGATGTTTTCTACGGCTTTTTTCTTACATTTTCACGCTCTTCGTCTAATTCTTTAACTAATGCCTCTTCCAACAACCCTCGAAGTTCGACGTCATCCGATACACGCATATCTAACCCTGTTAAAATTCTAAAAGGCGTAAAGTTCGTACTCCTTGGAGGTGAGTTATTTAACAGACGTTGGACTTTATCAACGTGCTTGTACCAGTTTGCTGGATTATTGTAACACAATTTAGTGAGTAGAGGTATGACAATACGGTTTATTCGTTCTACCTGCCCGTTTCCACGAGGCACGCCGGTTGCAATAAGGAGATGCTGAATACCCTCTCTACTACAATAGTCTGTGAAGCTTTTGGCTGTAAAAGCTGTACCCCTATCCGTTATAATTCTTTTGGGATTACCAAATACCGACGATTGTTTTTCCAATCTTTCTACAACAGAAGTGCTGTCTGTGCCCTTTGTGGGATACAACCAGACAAATTTGCTAAAAGCATCTACCACTACTAGCAAATGGTTGTACTTTTTATGAGTGACTTCCATTGGACCTAAGTGGTCTACATGATATGTTGCAAGTGGCTTGTCCTCCTTATTTATAGGGGACAATAAACCCTTCTTTTTACCCATTTTCGATTCCCCAATAATGCATTCAACACAGTTCTTTATGACTTTTGCTACTTTTCTTCCTATCTGTGGTATGTAAAAGGACTTTTCTACATAGTCCTGCGTCTTTTTTGTGGACCAATGACCTTGATTGTGTGCTATACGAATAACTTCCTCTTCCATGCCCTGTGGTACCACCACCAACTCTTTTACAGCGTCCTTGTATAATATACCATTTTTTATGTAGAAATCTTCGTATGTACTGGTTTCCAAAACCCTAGATACTGCCTTTACCCATTCGTCATTTTGTTGCGCTTGGGTTAACCGAAAACTTAACGAATCTTCTAACAACATGGATGTCATTCGACTTAGAGCATCAACGTGTTTCATTTTGGTTCCGGGTCTATGCTCAATAACATAATCGAAGTCCTGAAGATACATGGCCCATCGAGCTACTCTTAATGGCACTTCTTTTTTCTTCATTGTTAATGCAAACGCATTACAATCACTCACAATTTTGATCTTTTTCCCAATTACGTAGATTCTCCATTTTTTCAATGCTTCTATAATTGCCAGTACCTCGAGCTCGTAAGAGTGGTACTTTTGCTCTTCGGGTCTAGTTTTGCGGCTCATGTATTGGATGGGATGAAGAAGTTGGTCTTCCACATCTTTCTGGAGAAGAACACCCCCATATCCATGCATGCTGGCATCTGTATGTATCTCAGTTTCCGCTTTGGGATCATACAGTTTCAGAACTGGAGCTGTGACGAGTGCAAATTTAAGCTGCTGAAATGCTGTAATCTGATCTTCTTTGAACGCGAAATCGGCGTCCTTTCTTAATAAATCGCTTAACGGCTTTGCAACTAAAGCATACCCCTCTATAAATCGCCTGAAATATGATGTAAGACCTAAAAATCTTTGAAGCGATTTCCTGTCGCGTGGTAGCGTAAATGACTGGACAGCCCTGACTTTCTCGTCTGAAGGTCTAATACATCCATCCTCAATAATATACCCTAAAAATTGTATTTTCTTCATTAACAGTTGGCACTTCTGCCACTTGATTTTTAAACCGAAACTCTCCGCCCTCGTCAGAATATTTCTTAGCTTCTCTATTGCCTCATCTTCGTGTTGCGCTGGAATAATTATATCGTCCATATAAATTACGATAACCCCTGCTTGAACCAAATCACGGAAAATCGCTGAAATGTACCGGCAAAAGACGGCGGGAGAATTACAGATACCAAATGGTACATAGTTAAACTCATACTGCCCACTGTGAGTAACAAAGGATGTGTATTTCTTTGAACCAGGTTCAACCGGTACATGAAAAAATCCGTTTGCTAAATCTAGCGTTGAGAAAATTTTGGCACCTTGTAGCCTTTCCAAAACATCATCGATAAGGGGCATTGGAAAATTGTCTCGCGTTATCTTTTCATTCAGTCTTCTAAAATCGCAGCATAAACGCTTTGTTCCATCCTTCTTTGATACGAGGACCACAGGCGAGGCGTACTCAGAACTACTTTGCTGAACTATGCCGTCTTTTAGCCATGTGCTGACTTGGTCATCTATGGTACACTGATCAACATGCGAAACTCTTCGCGGAGTTTGGTAAACCGGTGTATCATCAGCTACAACAATTTTCATTTGCACCGGGGATTGAGAGTTCTGTTTAGGAGTATATTGCCTAATAAGATCAGTGAGAGCAGTGCATTTATCTGCTGAGAGGTGAGAAAGATTCAAGTCTGGTGAACTTTTAAATTCATTCAAATCACTTTCTAAACAAAGTACAGAAAACTCACTATAAACAGAATTGTTCCCTTCTTTCGCCACAGCGATCTGGTGCGCGTTCTCTACCGTGACATTATCCGGTTGGCTAATTTTCAAACCTTTAGCTTTAAAAGTAGCTACCCCATCCGCCAATGACATATCCGATTTTTTAAGGATATCGTTCCCTAGCACAGCTTCATACCGTAAATCGTTGATTTTAGTTACATGAAAAGTCACCCCTATAGCAAAATTATCTACGCTAATTTCTCGTGCTATGCTGCCTATTGTGGTAAGCTCGCATTCTTTTATGCCTACCAATCGTCGTTTTTCGCTGCTTAATTGTGGGCACTTTAGCTTTTTGAAAGTGTCATATCTTAGTAAACTTAAATCTGATCCTGTGTCAACCATTGCGTCGATCAAGATTCCATCAACCTCAATCTGCTTGAAAATTAAACCGCTATTTTGCTTCCAAGGTGCGTTAAACATTGCGTTAACTGCCCCTGTCTCCTTTTTTATTTTCTTGTTTACCTCAGCTTTACACTCAAAACTTCGGTGCCCTTCTACACCACATTTGAAACACTTATATTGCTTTTCTTTAATAGCACAATCTTTCGCGAGATGTGCCGTTGATGAACATTTGAAACATTTCTTGATGTTTTCACTAGCTTGTGAAACTGAACTCTTTGAAATACTTTGAACAGTTTGCGACCTGTTGAACGACTGTCGCGAACTATACACCTTTTCATAAACTTTCAAGTTTTCTTTTAAATCTTTTATTGTTTGCGCCTGGTATAAAATAGTTTTATTTGGCCTAGAATCGGGGATCCCTTCGATGAAATACCCTATTATGCTAACCTCGTCCATCTTAACTGGTTTTGCCATTTCCATGAGTGTATACAAATATTCTTTGAACGATTCATTGTTCTTTTTACGCCTATTTTCTAGCATGTGGTGAATATCTAGTAACGATAATTTTTTACCAAACTCGTCTACTAGTGCAATTTTGAGTGTAGCCCAATCTCTAACACCAGCCTGACTTCTCAAAAATAATTTGGCTGCTCCCTTCAAAAGTTGTTTGGCATACACATATTTTTGAAGATCGTTCCATCCTAATGTGATGGCATTGTCTTCAAACTCTCTTATCCAATCATGTACGTCCAACGTGTCAGTTCCCGTGAACGACGGCAGACTATCCTGTATATCTTTCAATGTAAAAGCAGGTCTCATCACCACGGTCTGTGGTGTAGGATCTTCAGCTACCTGGTAAGTCGATTCATTTTCTGATTCCTCGTCTTCAGTTTGTATGTGATTATGATATCTAAGAAGTCTGTCTCTAAGCTCGCTTTTGTTTCCTTGTACACTAAGATCTGCCTGTCTCAAATATTCTTTTAACGTCGCTACCGTCATACTCAAAATAGTCTGGGCGTCCATGGTCTTACCTACTTATGTATTACTTTAATTATGCAATGAATTTCAAATTGGAGATACTATGTTTGAATATGTATATGTAATTAAATAAATCGAAATATAAATGTGTGTATATATATTTTTTCTTTTTTTTTTTTTTTATTATTGGCTTGAATACGGCTCTCAAGAAAATGTCGAAAGAAATTTATATAGTATGCATTTAAAATAATCAATCTTAAATCTGACTTGCCCGAAAGCTACAAGAAAAAAAATCGTATTCCTTAGAACTGTATGAAGTTTTAAATATATTTGTTTTTGTTTGTTGATGTTCGTTAAACACACACGATTAACCAATTTCGTTCTCACATGCAAATGAACTTACAAGCTGCAATTTTCCTCTTACTTTTGAGAATATTCTAATTGGAAATTTAGTAAGAATTTATCTTAAGTAGGCTGACAATTTAACTTTTATTTAAGTTCTGAAATAACATACAACTTCCATTTGCCTTCAATTCTAATTAGATTAACCAATCTACATTTATACTACTCTATCTTTTAGCCTTTTTCAAAATTCTTATAGGATTAGTTATGCGCTAGTGATACTGTTTTTCCTTACAGATTAATATAAATACTCGCCTCTTGCTGCTTCTTACATCTGGACTGCTTTGTACCTCTTTTTGCTATCATAGAATTGATCTGCTGCTGTCTCGTACTGATGAATGCTTAGCGCTTCGACTCGCCTACTCTCTGATTTGGGGTATTATAGTTGATTTATGTAATTTTGTGGTACTTCCACACAAGTGAATAGTGTTTTGCTTCACACTTACACTTTACTGTATATGTAGTTTCTTACTTTTTCTTTTGAAATCAATGTTCATTACACTCTAGCATTGCATACTATTTGTACTGCTTTAACACATGTTCATATATCAACGATCAGAATTGTTTGCTCATGCTCATAAGTATTAAGTATAACGACTTGTACTCTGCTACTTCGTTTGCACATACGTACAAAACAATGTTTCTCAAGTTCACTGCTCTTTTTTACGATGCACAATACGCTGATTTTGTTTGTGCACACATACGCATATGACTGGATTTAAACACCACTGTCACCTTTTTTATTATGTAGCGCGCTGTGCGGCTTTCACTACAATAACACCTTACACAGCTTCTTTAAAGTTTCAACCACTTTTCATTGCAACTGCCTTCGTCGCAACAACGCTACATACACGTATGTATAAAACACCAGATGCAAATTCGCAACTCTTCTCACTATGTCTACGACTGTCTCAGTACACTGCAGTGCGGCATATATGTACTAATTCAAGTTCTATCTCGCTTACTACAATATAAAACTGTGCGGCTTATACTGTGTAAATGTTCATGCTTTTATATCGCGTTCTTTCACACACAATATGTACATATTCTTTGGCACGACGAAATTTGAATTCCAACGGTCACTTCAAAAATTCATGCTTCGGGAAAATTCTACGAACTAAATCAAACTTGCATGCATGTACACGTCTATAACCAAACTTTTTGCTATTTGCATCAATTTCGCATATATAAAAACTTGAATGTGACAATTTTTATTTTGAGGTATTTTATTTGAAGCATTTTTTTGCAGCGAACAGCGTTCGCACTTTTAAAATATGTTTTACACTTCACTGGCTCAATATCACATTTCGGTTGAGTCCCCAAATGTAGAAATGAAACACTCACACTTGCTTTTTATTTACATATAGTTTTTAATTTCAAGAAAGTTTTTATTAGTTTTAAACGCATTTCATTATTAATTCTTATTTCTATTTCACAAACTGCAAATATGTATTTTTATCAACTTATGCGCGTTTATATATGCAAGCGATGCTTTCGCTATCAAGATCAATTTAAAACTGTCTCGTCCGTTTTCGTCGGTCAGATGCTTCGTCCAGTTCGTTCGGTTGGGTGGTCGTGCGTCAAGTAAGTAGGGTTACATTTAAGGGTAGTATACGTAGTCAATAGGTTTGTCCACTTCGTGTTGTCCTTCCGTATGTCGCTCCTACATTCGGCCGTCCTGATATTGCGTTCGACCCGAACGATGGGTTCCAAGCTTTCATATATTCAGCTACTGTTAACGTTTTGTTGGGTCCCTCATGATCACCTACTTTTTCAACAGCGTATCTTCCATGCGGAAGTCGTTCTTTTACTGAGTATGGTCCTAAAAATTTTGCAGCAAGTTTAAGACCTGGACCGTACTGTGTCCTTTTGATCGCTACTAGCTCCCCTACTTTGTACTCTATTTCCGGTTTACGTTTGGAGTTGAAAGCTCTTTTATTCTCTTCTTGAATCTTCGAGATGTTTTCTACGGCTTTTTTCTTACATTTTCACGCTCTTCGTCTAATTCTTTAACTAATGCCTCTTCCAACAACCCTCGAAGTTCGACGTCATCCGATACACGCATATCTAACCCTGTTAAAATTCTAAAAGGCGTAAAGTTCGTACTCCTTGGAGGTGAGTTATTTAACAGACGTTGGACTTTATCAACGTGCTTGTACCAGTTTGCTGGATTATTGTAACACAATTTAGTGAGTAGAGGTATGACAATACGGTTTATTCGTTCTACCTGCCCGTTTCCACGAGGCACGCCGGTTGCAATAAGGAGATGCTGAATACCCTCTCTACTACAATAGTCTGTGAAGCTTTTGGCTGTAAAAGCTGTACCCCTATCCGTTATAATTCTTTTGGGATTACCAAATACCGACGATTGTTTTTCCAATCTTTCTACAACAGAAGTGCTGTCTGTGCCCTTTGTGGGATACAACCAGACAAATTTGCTAAAAGCATCTACCACTACTAGCAAATGGTTGTACTTTTTATGAGTGACTTCCATTGGACCTAAGTGGTCTACATGATATGTTGCAAGTGGCTTGTCCTCCTTATTTATAGGGGACAATAAACCCTTCTTTTTACCCATTTTCGATTCCCCAATAATGCATTCAACACAGTTCTTTATGACTTTTGCTACTTTTCTTCCTATCTGTGGTATGTAAAAGGACTTTTCTACATAGTCCTGCGTCTTTTTTGTGGACCAATGACCTTGATTGTGTGCTATACGAATAACTTCCTCTTCCATGCCCTGTGGTACCACCACCAACTCTTTTACAGCGTCCTTGTATAATATACCATTTTTTATGTAGAAATCTTCGTATGTACTGGTTTCCAAAACCCTAGATACTGCCTTTACCCATTCGTCATTTTGTTGCGCTTGGGTTAACCGAAAACTTAACGAATCTTCTAACAACATGGATGTCATTCGACTTAGAGCATCAACGTGTTTCATTTTGGTTCCGGGTCTATGCTCAATAACATAATCGAAGTCCTGAAGATACATGGCCCATCGAGCTACTCTTAATGGCACTTCTTTTTTCTTCATTGTTAATGCAAACGCATTACAATCACTCACAATTTTGATCTTTTTCCCAATTACGTAGATTCTCCATTTTTTCAATGCTTCTATAATTGCCAGTACCTCGAGCTCGTAAGAGTGGTACTTTTGCTCTTCGGGTCTAGTTTTGCGGCTCATGTATTGGATGGGATGAAGAAGTTGGTCTTCCACATCTTTCTGGAGAAGAACACCCCCATATCCATGCATGCTGGCATCTGTATGTATCTCAGTTTCCGCTTTGGGATCATACAGTTTCAGAACTGGAGCTGTGACGAGTGCAAATTTAAGCTGCTGAAATGCTGTAATCTGATCTTCTTTGAACGCGAAATCGGCGTCCTTTCTTAATAAATCGCTTAACGGCTTTGCAACTAAAGCATACCCCTCTATAAATCGCCTGAAATATGATGTAAGACCTAAAAATCTTTGAAGCGATTTCCTGTCGCGTGGTAGCGTAAATGACTGGACAGCCCTGACTTTCTCGTCTGAAGGTCTAATACATCCATCCTCAATAATATACCCTAAAAATTGTATTTTCTTCATTAACAGTTGGCACTTCTGCCACTTGATTTTTAAACCGAAACTCTCCGCCCTCCTCAGAATATTTCTTAGCTTCTCTATTGCCTCATCTTCGTGTTGCGCTGGAATAATTATATCGTCCATATAAGTTACGATAACCCCTGCTTGAACCAAATCACGGAAAATCGCTGAAATGTACCGGCAAAAGACGGCGGGAGAATTACAGATACCAAATGGTACATAGTTAAACTCATACTGCCCACTGTGAGTAACAAAGGATGTGTATTTCTTTGAACCAGGTTCAACCGGTACATGAAAAAATCCGTTTGCTAAATCTAGCGTTGAGAAAATTTCGGCACCTTGTAGCCTTTCCAAAACATCATCGATAAGGGGCATTGGAAAATTGTCTCGCGTTATCTTTTCATTCAGTCTTCTAAAATCGCAGCATAAACGCTTTGTTCCATCCTTCTTTGATACGAGGACCACAGGCGAGGCGTACTCAGAACTACTTTGCTGAACTATGCCGTCTTTTAGCCATGTGCTGACTTGGTCATCTATGGTACACTGATCAACATGCGAAACTCTTCGCGGAGTTTGGTAAACCGGTGTATCATCAGCTACAACAATTTTCATTTGCACCGGGGATTGAGAGTTCTGTTTAGGAGTATATTGCCTAATAAGATCAGTGAGAGCAGTGCATTTATCTGCTGAGAGGTGAGAAAGATTCAAGTCTGGTGAACTTTTAAATTCATTCAAATCACTTTCTAAACAAAGTACAGAAAACTCACTATAAACAGAATTGTTCCCTTCTTTCGCCACAGCGATCTGGTGCGCGTTCTCTACCGTGACATTATCCGGTTGGCTAATTTTCAAACCTTTAGCTTTAAAAGTAGCTACCCCATCCGCCAATGACATATCCGATTTTTTAAGGATATCGTTCCCTAGCACAGCTTCATACCGTAAATCGTTGATTTTAGTTACATGAAAAGTCACCCCTATAGCAAAATTATCTACGCTAATTTCTCGTGCTATGCTGCCTATTGTGGTAAGCTCGCATTCTTTTATGCCTACCAATCGTCGTTTTTCGCTGCTTAATTGTGGGCACTTTAGCTTTTTGAAAGTGTCATATCTTAGTAAACTTAAATCTGATCCTGTGTCAACCATTGCGTCGATCAAGATTCCATCAACCTCAATCTGCTTGAAAATTAAACCGCTATTTTGCTTCCAAGGTGCGTTAAACATTGCGTTAACTGCCCCTGTCTCCTTTTTTATTTTCTTGTTTACCTCAGCTTTACACTCAAAACTTCGGTGCCCTTCTACACCACATTTGAAACACTTATATTGCTTTTCTTTAATAGCACAATCTTTCGCGAGATGTGCCGTTGATGAACATTTGAAACATTTCTTGATGTTTTTACTAGCTTGTGAAACTGAACTCTTTGAAATACTTTGAACAGTTTGCGACCTGTTGAACGACTGTCGCGAACTATACACCTTTTCATAAACTTTCAAGTTTTCTTTTAAATCTTTTATTGTTTGCGCCTGGTATAAAATAGTTTTATTTGGCCTAGAATCGGGGATCCCTTCGATGAAATACCCTATTATGCTAACCTCGTCCATCTTAACTGGTTTTGCCATTTCCATGAGTGTATACAAATATTCTTTGAACGATTCATTGTTCTTTTTACGCCTATTTTCTAGCATGTGGTGAATATCTAGTAACGATAATTTTTTACCAAACTCGTCTACTAGTGCAATTTTGAGTGTAGCCCAATCTCTAACACCAGCCTGACTTCTCAAAAATAATTTGGCTGCTCCCTTCAAAAGTTGTTTGGCATACACATATTTTTGAAGATCGTTCCATCCTAATGTGATGGCATTGTCTTCAAACTCTCTTATCCAATCATGTACGTCCAACGTGTCAGTTCCCGTGAACGACGGCAGACTATCCTGTATATCTTTCAATGTAAAAGCAGGTCTCATCACCACGGTCTGTGGTGTAGGATCTTCAGCTACCTGGTAAGTCGATTTATTTTCTGATTCCTCGTCTTCAGTTTGTATGTGATTATGATATCTAAGAAGTCTGTCTCTAAGCTCGCTTTTGTTTCCTTGTACACTAAGATCTGCCTGTCTCAAATATTCTTTTAACGTCGCTACCGTCATACTCAAAATAGTCTGGGCGTCCATGGTCTTACCTACTTATGTATTACTTTAATTATGCAATGAATTTCAAATTGGAGATACTATGTTTGAATATGTATATGTAATTAAATAAATCGAAATATAAATGTGTGTATATATATTTTTTCTTTTTTTTTTTTTTTATTATTGGCTTGAATACGGCTCTCAAGAAAATGTCGAAAGAAATTTATATAGTATGCATTTAAAATAATCAATCTTAAATCTGACTTGCCCGAAAGCTACAAGAAAAAAAATCGTATTCCTTAGAACTGTATGAAGTTTTAAATATATTTGTTTTTGTTTGTTGATGTTCGTTAAACACACACGATTAACCAATTTCGTTCTCACATGCAAATGAACTTACAAGCTGCAATTTTCCTCTTACTTTTGAGAATATTCTAATTGGAAATTTAGTAAGAATTTATCTTAAGTAGGCTGACAATTTAACTTTTATTTAAGTTCTGAAATAACATACAACTTCCATTTGCCTTCAATTCTAATTAGATTAACCAATCTACATTTATACTACTCTATCTTTTAGCCTTTTTCAAAATTCTTATAGGATTAGTTATGCGCTAGTGATACTGTTTTTCCTTACAGATTAATATAAATACTCGCCTCTTGCTGCTTCTTACATCTGGACTGCTTTGTACCTCTTTTTGCTATCATAGAATTGATCTGCTGCTGTCTCGTACTGATGAATGCTTAGCGCTTCGACTCGCCTACTCTCTGATTTGGGGTATTATAGTTGATTTATGTAATTTTGTGGTACTTCCACACAAGTGAATAGTGTTTTGCTTCACACTTACACTTTACTGTATATGTAGTTTCTTACTTTTTCTTTTGAAATCAATGTTCATTACACTCTAGCATTGCATACTATTTGTACTGCTTTAACACATGTTCATATATCAACGATCAGAATTGTTTGCTCATGCTCATAAGTATTAAGTATAACGACTTGTACTCTGCTACTTCGTTTGCACATACGAACAAAACAATGTTTCTCAAGTTCACTGCTCTTTTTTACGATGCACAATACGCTGATTTTGTTTGTGCACACATACGCATATGACTGGATTTAAACACCACTGTCACCTTTTTTATTATGTAGCGCGCTGTGCGGCTTTCACTACAATAACACCTTACACAGCTTCTTTAAAGTTTCAACCACTTTTCATTGCAACTGCCTTCGTCGCAACAACGCTACATACACGTATGTATAAAACACCAGATGCAAATTCGCAACTCTTCTCACTATGTCTACGACTGTCTCAGTACACTGCAGTGCGGCATATATGTACTAATTCAAGTTCTATCTCGCTTACTACAATATAAAACTGTGCGGCTTATACTGTGTAAATGTTCATGCTTTTATATCGCGTTCTTTCACACACAATATGTACATATTCTTTGGCACGACGAAATTTGAATTCCAACGGTCACTTCAAAAATTCATGCTTCGGGAAAATTCTACGAACTAAATCAAACTTGCATGCATGTACACGTCTATAACCAAACTTTTTGCTATTTGCATCAATTTCGCATATATAAAAACTTGAATGTGACAATTTTTATTTTGAGGTATTTTATTATTTGAAGCATTTTTTTGCAGCGAACAGCTTTCGCACTTTTAAAATATGTTTTACACTTCACTGGCTCAATATCACATTTCGGTTGAGTCCCCAAATGTAGAAATGAAACACTCACACTTGCTTTTTATTTACATATAGTTTTTAATTTCAAGAAAGTTTTTATTAGTTTTAAACGCATTTCATTATTAATTCTTATTTCTATTTCACAAACTGCAAATATGTATTTATATCAACTTATGCGCGTTTATATATGCAAGCGATGCTTTCGCTATCAAGATCAATTTAAAACTGTCTCGTCCGTTTTCGTCGGTCAGATGCTTCGTCCAGTTCGTTCGGTTGGGTGGTCGTGCGTCAAGTAAGTAGGGTTACATTTAAGGGTAGTATACGTAGTCAATAGGTTTGTCCACTTCGTGTTGTCCTTCCGTATGTCGCTCCTACATAAATACCATAGATCAGGCCCCCCGTTTGGGATCGGACCCGGGCCATTTTTGTGCTTTTTGCTAATAACTTTTCACTGAAACAAATTATTTAATTTCCGCTTTAGGATTATTGATACAGAGATCAAAACGCGTCTTTTGATACCTTTCCCGAGATTTTTGGAAGTATATGAGTATTGTTGTTGTTGTTGTTGTTGTTGTTGTTGTAACGACAAAAACACTCCCCGAAGGTTTTGGGGGTTGCTGTCGCACTGACAGTCCTTGGTCGGATATGAATCCGGTACTCCCTTGCGGTACTGCCCGACTGTCGTGGTAGCGATTTGGTATGACCAGAGGAACCTTCTAGGTCATGTCACCCCTCCTTCCGTAAGGAAGGAGAGATGGGTAATGAGAGGTGAGAGGCATCATATCCGTAGATCAACCATCGAGTTGCACGTCATTACCTTTGTGCATATTAGTCGCCTCTTACGACCGGTATGCCTACCTCGGGCATATTCTGAACCCCTAACCCGCAGGGGGTAGTATACGAGTATTAGCAGTTACGTGCTGTCGTATAGAATTACCTGCTGTTGTTCGTGATCTTTGTTCGTCGAAGGGACTTTACACTTCTGAGTTGTTGTTATTAACAGTGAGCGTATGTAACGCTGCGCGGCTGGTTGAGGTCCTGAGGAAAGCAAAAGCTGACATCACCGCCATACAAGAGATGCGATGGACGGGCGAGGAAACACGATCAAAACACCTTGCAACATCTACTGGAGTGGGCATGAAGACAAGCGCAGATTCGGCGTGGGATTTGTGGTGGGAGAGAGACTTCGTCACCGAGTACTGTCGTTCACACCCGTGAACGAGCGTCTCGCTGCAATCCGCATAAAAGTACGATTTTTCACCATATCGTTTATCTGCGCTCATACACCGACGGAAGAGAAGGACGACGTGGAAAAGGTCGCACATAAAACAACGTTCCAATGAAATTCAACAACAAAGCCTCGGATATGAGAACCCCTTTTTTAGATGACAACGCCCGCAAACGAAATAAGGATTATGAGATAAGGGCATGTACCTGGAATGTCCGGTCCCTTAATGGGGAAGGTGCCGCTGCCCGGCTGGTTGAGGTCCTGAGGAAAGCAAAAGCTGACATCACCGCCATACAAGAGATGCGATGGACGGGCGAGGAAACACCTTGCAACATCTACTGGAGTGGGCATGAAGACAAGCGCAGATTCGGCGTGGGATTTGTGGTGGGAGAGAGACTTCGTCACCGAGTACTGTCGTTAACACCCGTGAACGAGCGTCTCGCTGCAATCCGCATAAAAGTACGATTTTTCACCATATCGTTTATCTGCGCTCATACACCGACGGAAGAGAAGGACGAAGTGGAAAAGGTTGCATTCTACGAGCGCCTGGAAGAAGCATACGAGCGCTGCCCCCGTCATGATATCAAAGTCGTGCTTGGCGACTTTAACGCCAGGGTGGGTAAGGAGGGTGTATTCGGCCCCACTGTCGGGAAGTTCAGTCTCCACGATCAGACTTCGCCAAACCTGGTCATATCCAGCACTAGGTTTATGCACAAGAAGATCCATCAGGCTACATGGCTGTCCCCCGATCGAAAAACACGGAACCAGATCGACCACGTTGTGATAGACGGACGGCATGCTTCCAGCGTTTTAGATGTTCGCACAATACGAGGACCTAACATCGACTCTGATCACTACCTAGTAGCACGACAAAACAGGTGCAACAAAAAACGCAGGGAAAGCTGGACGTCGAAAAGCTGCAATCGCAACAGACCGCCAATTATTTCGCAGATCGCCTCTCACACCTGCTCTTCGAGGGCACAATTCAACCTAGTGGAATGCATGAGCAGTGGGATCATATCTCAGGAGCACTCCGTACCGCAGCCGAAGAAGTAATTGGATTCCGGCGAACACGAAGAAACAACTGGTATGATGATGAAGAGTGCCGCGCTGCAACGAAAAGAAAGGACGAAGCCTACAAGGCAACGCTGAGATCTAATGCAACGAGGAGTGTGTGTGAACACTACCGCGAGTTGAAGAGGGAAGCGAGGCGGCTTTTCCGGGCGAAAAAAAGGCAGAAAAGCGTGAAATAAAGGAGCTTGAGATGCTGGCCAATGGGAATAATGCCCGAAAATTCTATCAAAAAATTCGGCGAATGACAGAAGGTTTTAAACCCGGGGCAAACTCTTGTAAGAATGAGAACGGCGACCTGGTGACCGATGTTCAGAGAGCACTCAGAATGTGGAGGGATCACTTCTCTGCCCTTTTAAATGGAGAAACTGAGCAAGAAACCAGAGAAGATGCCGAACCCGAGCCCACAATCGAAGATGATGGAATTGACGTTCCACAACCCAACAATAATGAGGTGCGAATAGCAATATCCCGATTGAAAAACAATAAAGCAGCTGGCGCTGATGGTTTGCCTGCTGAGCTATTCAAACACGGAGGCGAGGAGCTGATAAGGCGCGTGCATCAGCTTCTATGCAGAATTTGGTCGGATGAATGCATGCCTGAAGATTGGAATCTAAGTGTTCTCTGCCCAATCCACAAGAAGGGCGATCCTGCAAACTGCGCCAACTATCGCGGAATCAGCCTTTTGAATATCGCATATAAGGTCCTATCAAGCGTATTGTGCGAAAGACTGAAGCCTGATGTGAACAGTCTGATTGGACCTTATCAGTGTGGCTTCAGACCTGATAAATCTACCATCGACCAGATTTTTACAATACGCCAAATCTTGGAAAAACCCCGTGAAAAAAGAATCGACATACATCATCTCTCTGTTGATTTTAAAACCGCTTTCGATAGCACGAAAAGGAGTTGCCTATATGCCGCTATGTCTGAATTTGGTTTCCCCGCAAAACTTATACCGCTATGCAAAATGACCTTGAGCAACACCGCCAGCTCGGTCAGAATTAAGAAGTACTTCTCCGAGCCGTTCGAAACTAAACGAGGTTTCAGACAGGGTGACCCCCTATCGTGCGATTTCTTTAATTTAATGCTGGAGAAAATAATACAAGCTGCAGAACTTAACCACGCTGGAACAATATTTTATAAAAGCGTGCAACTCTTGGCAGATGCTGAATATTGATATCATTGGCCTTAACAACAGCGCCGTAATTTCTGCTTACTCCAAATTAGAAAAAGAAGCGGAGAAAATGGGATTGGTGGTGAACGAGGGCAAAACGAAGTACCTTCTGTCATCATGCAAAGAGTCACTGCCACTGTTGGCCGCAATAATTTCGAAATAGTAAAGGGCTTCGTTTACCTGGGAACCAGCATTAACACCAACAATAATGTTAGCCTAGAAATCCGACGAAGAACTACTCTTGCAAACAAATGCTACTTCGGACTGAGTAGGCAATTGAAAAGTAAAGTCCTCTCTCGACGAACGAAAATAACACTCTATAAGTCACTCATCGCACCCGTCCTGCTATATGGTGCAGAAGCGTGGACACTAACAACATCTGATGAGGCGGCTCTGGGAGTATTCGAGAGAAAGGTTCTTCGAAAGATTTGTGGACCTCTACGCGTTGGCGACGGCGAGTACCGAAGAAGATTTAATGATGAGCTGTATGAACTTTACGCAGACGCCGACATAGTTCAGCGAATTAAAACACAGCGGCTTCGCTGGCTAGGCCACGTAGTGCGAATGAGCGAAGATGCTCCAGCTCAGAAGGTATTCTTATCGGCACCCGCCGGTGGAAGCAGAGGAAGGGGGAGACCACCACTCCGATGGAAGGACCAAGTGGAGACCGATTTGCGATCCCGCGGTGTTTCCAATTGGCGCCAGTTGGCGCAACGAAGAAACGACTGGCGAGCTATGTTGGACGGTCAAAATCGCCCAGGCGGTTAGATGACCATTTAAAGAAAGAAGATACTGTCACATTTATGTATCGCGATTTAAAGTCCATAAATTCTGATGCTTTGTATGCTGATTTGTCCAATGCCAGGTGGAATGACAGTTGGTACTTTTTTTTTTTTTCTTTTTCTTTTTTATAATTCCCAACGGATTACCCACCATATCCCGCCCGACCGGCGCGAGGGGCGCATCCGCATAACGCGCGGATTATTCGTTCGTGCCGAGTCGTTGAAAGGCTTTGGTTTGTTAATCGTCGAGATCTAAAACTGCTCAGCTACAGAGAAAACCTCATCAGCTAAGTAAAGTAGATAAAGGATAGATTATACATTAAGAAATAACTAGTAAACAGAATAAAATTATTGTTAAAAGTTAAAACAGAAGTCAAAGAATAAGAAACAATTAGTAGCTATGAATTTAGGATAGAAAGAATTGATTTTTTTATGCTGAAAAGCGATTCTGAAATATCAAATCTTCCAGAAAGAGAGTTATAATCTTGACACAAACAGCGAAAAGGCTCATTCAACTGAAAATTGGTTCGGCACTGTTTTAAGACTAGAGGTTTAAAATGCCTTGAAGGACGAGACGGTACATTGAAGTTCACTTCACTTAGAAGAAATGGGCTGGATAGTGAAGCATTTAGCAATTTAATCATAAAAATAATTCCAAGCATTTCCCTCCGACTAGAAAGTGTGTGTAGATTAATGAGTTTTAAACGATTCGTATAGGGTGGCAGATTGTACAAGGGATCCCAATGAAAATCTCTTAAGGCAAATAGTAAAAATTGTTTTTGAACTGATTCAAGCCGATCTACATGAACCTGGTAACGCGGGTTCCAAATTATAGAACCATATTCAAGTATCGGTCTGACTAATGTAGTGAAGAGGGCTTTAGTTACATAAGGGTCGCTAAATTCTTTAGACCATGGTTTAACGAATGCTAGGACACCTCTAGCCTTATTCACTGTTGTGTTAATATGGCGGTTGAAACTGAGTTTATAGTCCATAGCAACCCCCAGGTCAACGAAATCATACACTTGCTCAAGACTATAATTTTTAATTGTATAGGAAGCCGGCTGAGAAACGCGAAAAACCCATTTGTTTACATTTTTTAAGGTTAAGTGGCATAAAATTTAAATCGCACCAAGTAACTAGTGCATCTAGATCTGCTTGTAGCTTATTTCTATCTTCAAATGACGCGAATGACATGAAAAGCTTTACGTCGTCGGCATACATTAACATTTTTGAAAATTTTATTTTTGTAGAAATATCATTTATAAACAACAAGAATCGGGCCAAGATGGCTTCCTTGAGGAACCCCCGAAGAGACATAAATGACATCGGATACTAAATTTTTAAACATTACTCTTTGTGTCCTGTCACTAAGGTAAGAAGAGATCCAGCGATTGAGACCCGGCTGGAAGCCTAACTGATCGAGTTTATGAATAAGTAATGAGTGACACACTTTGTCAAAAGCTTTGCTGAAATCCATATAAATAACGTCGGTGTGCAGATTTTTTCTAAAGGCATTTGAGACATGACTGGTAAACTCAAGGATAGTTTTGAAAGTTTGAATTGGTGACAGCAGAATAGTTAAAAGTGAAAAATTGAGCAAAAAAATTTGCGATATATTGATTATCGCTAGATATAATGTCTTGATATTTCATGGCTGAGGGAAACCCTGATACTTTACGTTTAGAATTTACGAAACCATAAAATTACTTTAGATTGAGAATAATGTCTCTTTTGGTTTTAGAGATATAAGCATTATAGCACTTTTTATTTAAATCTATGTACTTCTGACGTAGACTGGAATACAGTAAGTAATGTTTATTTAATCCAGATTTCTTATATAAATTAAATGATCGCGCTTTCCTATTTTTAAGAGCCTTAAGCTCTTTAGTAAACCAAGCTTGCGTAGGATGATCATAAGTTAATTTACGTTTGGGAATGAACTTCTCAAATAGGCAGTAAATAGTTTGATTGAAATGTAAGACGTTTAGATCGATATCACAACCAAATTCAGGCCAAGTTAATTTAGACAGTTCTTTATTTAATTTTTTGTAGTTTGCTTTGGAAAAGTTAAAATCAAAGCTACTACATGAGTAGCATTGAGTGCCTTGGCCATTACTTATGGTTTCGTAGACTATTTCCATGGAAGGATGGTAAAGGTCTTCTGGTAAAACCAACGTATCACAACGATTTACATAAAATTGGTTTATATCATTAACATACACTAAATCTAAGACTTTCCCAAACTTGTTAGCGGTAACATTTATTTGATTAAGGCAAAGATCGGAAATTCCATCTAAAAAGTCATAGTACCCCAGTTTGGACGAATTTGGAATAATGTTACCATCAGATATGTTCCACGATCACCCAAAACAATAATTGAATCTGAAGCTTTAGTCATAAAGTTAACAGTTTTGAGCAGAGAGACATGTTCATGTAGACTGATGCTGGAGGGATGTAGCAAACATATAAGTACATAGAGACGTTGTCTAGTTGAAGGCGGATGCATTTGAACTCAATGAAATCGATGTTAGGAATATTAACCTCTTCTGAAGGGATGGAGGAATGAACGGCAAGTAGAACACCACCCCCGACTCTGTTCAAACGATCATTTCTATATACTTGATATTCATTACAAAAAAACTCTGAATTGAAAACATGAGGTTTTAGCCAAGTTTCGGTAAAAGCAATTACGTTATATTTACAATGAAAAGATTTCAAAAAGAGATCAGTTAATTTGGTATTTAAAAATCTGACATTTTGATAAAAGATATTCACGGATTTAGTGCTCAGTTTTTTGACTCAACGTTATTACGAGAAATTTTCGCTACATTTTAAACATTCCTATTCGGTCTGTATTCTAACTCCCGCACAAGAGCCCCGGGAGGCCAAAAAGAGCTGTCCAAAAGAGTATCGAAATCTTTCCCAGATACATCAATCTTAAACGAAGACATACTTCTTTGATATGTGAAATTAAATTTTCTAACAGTTACGCTTTGATCTTTAACTTTAGAAGAAATATGGTACATCAAATCATCCTCGGTAGTGTCTGGATGGAACCTAGACACAAAAATAGGTTTTTTGGGAGGAACCACAACCAGCTTACCAACGATTGGTTCAGACTCCATTGCAATAGTTGGAGGTTCCGGGGTTTTCCTAGTGGACGAAGGGGCGTTCTTCGACGTTGTTCGGACAACCGTACTAGGAATTGGAGAAGCCAAATCGATAAGTTCAAGGGATTGAGGCAAGTTCGGCACTGTTGAGGTAGTAGGCCGATCATCCGTACGCCTGCCCTTGTTTTCGCGATTATCAGGGCATTCCAAATGAGGCAAATTCTCCAAAGTTTCCAAGGTTTTGAAAATATTTTCATATTTTTTGAATTTTTCGGTCAGCAATGAAAAATCTTTGCTTATTTCAGAAAAACCGTTTCTGATATGCCTAAAGATTTTACAGAGATCAACTTCCGTCGACCGGCATTTGGAACAAGACCAGCACAGGCCTTTTCCTTCGTTAAGCAGGTCAGCTATTCTACCAGTTAACCCAGTGCACTTGGCGTGGACAAGTCCATCACACAACCAGCATGCCACAAAGCGTTCGGACTCGCTTTTTACCTGGCAGTTTGCTATCATGCACGACATTTTCGTATAAATACTAATATAAATTTATAAGAAAAATTATAAGTTAGAAAAAATTTAGCGGATTAAAGAAAAAACAACCCTGACAGTTTAAGTGACACAGTACTGAGCGAACAGTTTTAAACACACTGTATCTGACGTTTAACAAACCACGCAAAACAGCTGTAACGAAAAGGAAATAAGAAAAGCAAGTCAGAGCACAACAACAATTGCAATATGAAATAAAGCCTTTCAATAGCAACAAATAAAATATGCAAAAAACTCGGCACACACAAATTCAACAAAATGAACTTATAATAATGAATAACTATTGAAACTTTTTAACACTTTTCACACCAAGTAGTGAAGCACATTAAGTATTTAACTCTATCCACTTTAATTATAACTTTAGAATATCAAAGATATTATTAATTTATTAAATATAAAAACAGAGAAAAATATAAACAGAACTACACAGCTTGACGTTTGCGTTATATGGAAAGTGTGGATGAAAAACTAAATTTTTTGAATAACACGATCTTTCAGATGTTCAATGCTCATGTTCCCTTTCGTACCGTTCGTTCTCTAAATAACCATTGTCCGTGCGCTCTGCGATAAAAGATCGTAACAAATTATATGTGAAATGGAGAAGAACCAACACGGAATTCAATTGGTCTCAATACAAGGCAGCCCGAAATAAAGCAATTGCCATTACAAGAACTGCGAAACGATTGTATTGCAGATCTAAGCTAAATCCGTCCTTACGATCGAAAGATTTATGGCGTAATTTGAAAAATTTTGGCATACTCGTATATGGGAAATCTAAGGTGAAATGTGAATTAGACCCTGATATCCTAAATGACTATTTCATTAGTACCAACCAAAATAGTAACAGTCCCGCTGATCAAAACTTGATGACAAATTTGGCCGTAAAGGGACAGTTTAATTTTAATGGAGTTACTGAGTCAGAAGTCTTGAAGCATGTGATGGGTATCAAGTCCAGTGCCATTGGTGAAGATGGAATCTCCTTGTGATTTGTGAAAATTGTGTTGCCATTTATTTTGGGAACTCTGACGCACATCATAAACCACTGCTTCACTACCTCATGTTTTCCAATGGAGTGGAAAAAGCCGTAATTATTCCCGTTGCCAAAAATAATGTACCTAGTAGCCCCTGTGATTTTAGGCCGCTCAGCATTTTGCCTGCTTTCTCCAAAGTATGCGAATCCATCATGGCAAAGCAAATTTCCACATTCGTTCATGAAAATAACTTGCTATCGCCTTTTCAATCTGGCTTTAGGCCTCTACGGCTATGTTGAAAATACAAGATGACATAAGGATACAGTTTGACAAGGGCGATCTAACTAACTCTTCTTTGCCTCTTGGATTTTTCTAAAGCATTTGACTTAGTGAAGCTCGATTATCTTTTTGGATTTTCCGGTAGTTCAAGTAAGCTCATGACTAGCTCCCTATCATGCAGAAGTCAGAAGGTGAAGAGTAAGAGTACATCATTTTTGCCTAGGACTGTAGCCTCTGGTGTGCCAGATTGTGGCGGCTGACTGGTTTCGCGCAAAAATAATACGACACGACTTTTAATTTAACAAAGTATATGTTTAATAACTGAAAACTGTATTACAAATGTTCGACTATACACAAACAACAGAAATACTATTTAACTCGTTTATTTATTTAATGGCTCGTTAAAGGCTAAAGAAAACTAAAATTTTGGTGTCTTTTTGCCGGTGGTCCAATCAATTGTCAATTGTAAAAAATGTGTTAAGTTAGCTGCGGTAATTGATGATTTCTCTTCTCCTCTTTCTTTGTTAGTGATGCCACATCATTCACTTTAGAGCTGGCGACAACATTCCACCTCCTGGCGAATCATCTGGGGGTTCGCAAACGTTTAAGGCGGCTAGCCTACGTATTGGTCGCCGGATGCTCCCATGTGCTGTTTGAACTTTAGCACTACGCGATCTACCATCATTTCCCCTGATTATTTCAGTGATTCTACCCTTTTCCCAAAGACTTCGTGGCGCTGAAGGATCACAAATGATGACCAGTGCCCCTGGCTTGAGTGCTTCAGTCTCTTCTCTCCATTTGGGACGGCAGAGAAGGCGTGGAAGGTACTCCATAGTCCACCGTTTCCAAGCCCGATCCTTTAAGTTCTGGGCGATCTTCCATTGTTTTCGGGTGCATAGACGTTCTTCCTCTGGATGCGGTGTTTGGGTGGAGTTTAAACAACCAACTAAGAAATGGTTTGGCGTAAGAGGTTCGTCGTCTTCTGGCGAAATTGGTAGATCCGTCAATGGTCTGCTATTGATGATGTTTTCTATCTCGATAATGACGCTGCGCAAAGTTTCCACCCTCGGAGCTTCTTCTTTCAATATTGTATGCAATAGTCGTTTAGTACATTGTATCAGACGTTCCCAACATCCTCCACTTTCAGGATCTGCAGGACAGTTGAACACCCATTCAATCTTCTGTTTTGACATTTCACGTCCAATTGCATTGACATCAAACATTCTGTCGGCCTCTTTCATTTCCTTTTGTGCCCCAACAAAATTAGTGGCATTATCGCTGCGAATACGGATGGGAACCCCACGTCGGTTCACGAAGTTACGTAAGCATATAATGAACGCATCAGTTGAAAGGTTCTCTGACAACTCTAGGTGCACTGCTCTCGTTGTCATGCACGTAAATAATGCAATCCACCGCTTTTCCCTTCTACGTCCAATAGCGACATGAAAAGGCCCACAATAATCGACTCCGCTGTACGTGAACGGTCGAACATATGGTGTTAGGCGGTCTATTGGTAACTGACCCATCAACGGAACGACTGGTTTTGCTCTATTATAAATACATACTGGACAACTCCTCTTGACGGACTTCAATACGTTGCGAATGGCCGGAATCCAATATCGTTGGCGGATTTCATTAATTGTCAAACAGTCATTTTGGTGGTGCCTCTTCTTATGATGATCAGCTACTATTAATTTTGTAACGTGATTTCCTGGTGGTAATATGATTGGGCGGCGTGCGGACATGGGAAGGCAATAGGCTGCGTCTATTCTCCCATATATTCGTAACAAACCCTTGTCATCTAAGTACGGCGTCAATGCATATAGGCTACTGTTTTTTGGTATAGCAGATTTATTTTGTAATAGCTCAATTTCTCGTTGATAAACTTCATTTTGTACTATGCGACACAATATATTTTCCACAGTGGTGATTTCATCGGCTTGCAGCTCTTCTTCAATGTGCTTTCTCTTTCTAGCATTGTTGATAAATCGCAATACCCAGGCGGTCACTCTTACTAATGCAACGAAAGAGGAAAATTTAGAATAGCTGATAAGTTGCTCACCTGGTTTGCAAATAAGTAAATGTTGTTTCTTGATTTCTTCGCTGCCACATTTATCAGATGTCAATGTGGTTTCTCGAGGCCAGCCTCCCTCGTCCTGGTTTAAAAATTCTGGTCCTGTGAACCAAAGTTCGTTGGTTGGAAATTTTTGTATAGGTATTGCACGTGTTGCAGCATCTGCTACGTTCATGCTGGTAGGAACCCAACGCCACTCATTTGTTGTTGTTGTACTAAGAATTTCGGCAATCCTATGTGCCACGAATGGCTTGTATGATCGTGTGTGTGACCGTATCCACAAAATAACCGTTTGTGAATCGCTCCAAAATACAGTGCTATCGATGCGAATCTCTAGACTTTCCACAATGAGTGACTTCAAGCGACATCCAAGAACGGCTGCTTGCAATTCTAGCCGTGGAACCGTCGTTACTTTGAGTGGTGCACATACTGTTTTTGCACAAACTAACGCGACTTCTACTGCATCATCATTCTGCACTCTTAGGTATGCAGCTGCAGCATACGCACTCGTACTGGCATCAACGAAAATGTGTAACTGGATGTTAGTGGCGTTTGGAATTAACTTCGAATAGCAACGTGGAATGGATAACGACTTAACTGACTGGAATTTCAGCCACCAGGTCTTCCATTGTGCATCCAACTGAGGTGGGAGCTGTTCATCCCAAGCAAGACCTATTTTCCATAACGCTTGTAGCAATAATTTGGCAAAAACTATAACATTGGCAAGAAATCCGAAAGGATCGTAAATGGACATGACGATGCCTAACAACTCTCTTTTAGTTGGTGGTCGCTTACCATTCAAAATGTCGCTCGGTATTTTAAAAAACTTGAAGTGAAATTCGAAGGCGTCCGTTGCTGTGTTCCAAAACATACCAAGTATTTTTTCAACATTAGCGTGTCGCTCTAAATTAATTGATGACGGCGAATTCGTGTTGTTTAAAGATTTTTCCAGCGCTTTACAATTTGATACAAATTTTCTAAGCTTAAATCCAGCAGCTGCATTTATTTCGATGGCATCTTTTATTGTCTGTTCGGTTTCTTTAACGTCGGAAAAACTGATTACTAGGTCATCTACGTAAGTTTTATTTACCACAGCGTCATAGCCCATAGGCTTTTCTTTACTAAATCTGGCGGCGTTGGTGTTTTTTACGTATTTTGCACAGCACGGCGAACAAGTGGCACCAAATATTAAAGATGTCATGGCATAAGTACGGATTGGCTTATTAGGATCACCATCTCTCCACAAAAAACGCTGCGAGTTTTGATCCTCGGCTCTGATACCAACTTGGCAGAACATTTCTTCGATGTCTCCGGCGACGGCCATAGTTCCTTGACGGAATTTAAAGAGGATAGTGAACAATGATCGGGCCTTTTCCGGCCCTTTCATCAAGGCTTGATTGAGTGACATGTTGTCTGTCACGGCGGCTGCATCGAACACTATGCGCAATTTTTCCGGTTTGTGAGCGTTCACAACACCGAAGTGTGGCAGGTACCATGTTGTTGGCTGAACTAGATTAGCTTCTTCTGTGGATAGTTGTCTGGCGTATCCTTTTGCAACATATTTCTCCATTTCGATTATATAATTTTGGGCAAATTGACTATTTTGTTTCATTTTGGACTCGATATTCAATAAACGCTTTTTTGCCATACTATAGCTTGATGGAAACTCGATATCGTCGTTTTTCCACAACAAACCCACCTTATAGCGGCTTCCAAGACAAATAGTTTTCTCGGTCAAAATCTTCTTGGCCCTAGTATCGTCGTCAGATTCCAATTTGTCATTGTATGATGACTTCAACACCAATGTATCGCCTGTGATATACTCTTCCACCATTTTGTGCAGCTGTTTCATTGTGGTTGTTTCCCTGACTACCATTACTCGACCTTCTTCGTTGGCAGAATATTGCGATGGCCCGTACGTCATCCAACCCAACTTTGTTTTGGCGGCAATGAGTTGGCTGGGTCCTTTGCAGACTGTTTCCTGCGCAATGCCTAAGAACGAGTTGTCTAAACCTAAAAGTAGCTTGGGCCTGGCACCCGTGTAGCTTGGTACTGGCGCTGACTTCAAATAATGAAATTTATTTTTATTAAAACTTTGCATTGGCAAATTAAGATTATTAATGGTGCGCACATTCTTAATAGAAAATGTACGACTGGCATCTGGTCCTCGAATTTCGAGTGAAACCTTACGTGATTTTTCAACAGTTTTATTTTTACCGTACCACTGCAACGACAACAATGACGATTGTCCCCGCAGGCCTAGACTTGTAGCTACGTTTTCATCGATTAGTGATATCGAAGAACCTTCGTCGAACATTGCGAATATGTCTATTTTACCTCGAGATCCAATTAGGGTTACTGGCAAAATCTTAAATAATGTCCACTGCTCCTCTTGGCGGCAGTTGTATACGCGTTCTACGTGCGAAATGCTTGCTGCATTGTTGTCCATAGTTTGCGTGTGTAACATTTTGTGGTGCTTGCGTTGACAATCACTGATACCACAAGTCGATTTTCGTTGGCAAGTCGATAAATTATGCCCTTTTGTGAGGCATCCAAAACACAATTCATGCCGCTTCACTAGTGCCCACGTGTCGTTTACGCTGTATGACGAGAACTGTGAACAATCTGCAAGTTTATGGTCTTTGTTACACTGTACGCACTTTTGTTGACGACGATCGTTTCGTACCTCGTTGTTGTATAGTAAACGTCGACTACCACCTCCTGGTATTGTTGACGAGCGAGTGTTGCTTGACGATTGGGTAACTGGCCGCGGCGCTGAGGACAGTGTGTTTCTATCAGTGACTTTTGGCATAAGGGCAACTACTCTGGCTAAGTCACTTAGCCAGTTGGCGAAGCATTCGATGGTTGGATACGAAGTTATTTCGGCAGCACGCTTACTCCACTCGAACTGCTTCGATGGGGTCAGCTTCGACACCAAAGAGTCTAATAAAGTTGGGTTCACGAGGTGGTGGTCACATTTCGCCGACTTAAAGAATGCCACTATATTGCGTACTTTAGACGAAAGATCTAATATCTGGTCAAGGCGGTTCTCTGCGATGTATGGATAATTCTGCACCTTATGCAACTGAGTGCGCACCAGCAACTCAGGACGACCGAAATTGAATTCAAGTTCATTGATGACACTGGGCACATTGTCGGGATATATTAGAAGCGAAATTACAGCGCGCCTTGCTTCCCCTTGCACTGCTTTCTGCAACCGTATGAGGTTTTGTCTATTATTATAATGAAATTCAGCAGTTGTGTCACGGTAACAGGCGATAAATAGAGGCCAATCCTCAGGGCATCCCTCGAAATTAGGCAGCGGGTAAAGTCTGTTTGCGGCGTTGTCGATGAAGCTTGGCACATTGTGGCTATTACTGGCTGTGTTGTGGCTATTACTGGCTGTGGTGTCACCGTTGGCATAGGTGACTGACGAACATTTGTACCGACGACTTCTTGCCTAGTTGGTTCTTGTACTATCAGAGGCTGCTGGCTAACTTCTGCTTGCTCCCTATCTATCCGTTGCCGAAGTTGTTGTATTTCAGATTGTTGTGCGCTTGTGTCGTTTCGTAGCTGAATAACTGAATCTCGTAGTGCTGTAATTGAGGCGACGAGTGCTACTAAATTGTCACTCGTTGTTGCTGGTTGTAGTGTAGGGTTACCTGGTGCTGGCATAATTGTGTCGTTCAGCTCTGATTCTCCTTCGGAATCTCCTTGACGTTGATTCATTTTGCTACTTCTAGTTTCTACCATTAGTACCGCATGTACTCAGTGCTAACAAATTTGCCTCGTAACTGTTTAAAATATTGCAGGTGTTGTATGTATATTAGTGCTTTCATGTATATTTGCGCGCTAATATTTGGCTGTGTGCGCGCTAAGAATACTGCTGTAGACTTGTACTATATACCGATGTCTTATGTACTTGTTTCGGCTATAACGGCTAACGGCTTTATCGGGTGATGATTATAAAGTTTTCTGATTTTATTTTCCACCTAACCTCAATTTTATGCAGGGACTTGGTCCAATTTGCAATTAAAACAGATAGCAATTAGTAGAGCAGTAAATGTTTCAAATATTACCAAATACGTGACAAATATTTGACCGTTGATTAAATATATTTTGACGAAGTCCAAGTGTTATGAAACGCAAGATGGCTGATTAAATATGTTGTAGGCGGCGGCAAATTTCCAACACACCGGGCAAAAGACAAAATTTTAGAAGTATGTGGCGGCTGACTGGTTTCGCGCAAAAATAATACGACACGACTTTTAATTTAACAAAGTATATGTTTAATAACTGAAAACTGTATTACAAATGTTCGACTATACACAAACAACAGAAATACTATTTAACTCGTTTATTTATTTAATGGCTCGTTAAAGGCTAAAGAAAACTAAAATTTTGGTGTCTTTTTGCCGGTGGTCCAATCAATTGTCAATTGTAAAAAATGTGTTAAGTTAGCTGCGGTAATTGATGATTTCTCTTCTCCTCTTTCTTTGTTAGTGATGCCACATCATTCACTTTAGAGCTGGCGACAACAGTGATCTATCTTCAATTTCTCAACGGGCTCGTAAAAATTGTCTTGGGCTAAATGTAAACAAATCATTTGTGTTACCCATCAGCAATAGTGTTGTACAAGAGGAAGATATTCCCGAACTCTTCATTGATAATAGTGCTCTTAAATTTGCTAACAAAATAAAAAATTTGGGATTTATCATTAATTCGTCGTTGACCTGTTCCGACCATGTAAATAGAGTCGTTAGTAATGTATATGTGATCTTACGTAAATTAAAACTGTCTGCCTCGTTTACACCTCTTGAGGTAAGAAAGAAGCTAGCCATGCAATTAATCATGCCCCAAATAACCTATTCTGAACTAGTATAAAGCAGACTTGACTCAAGTTCTTCTCACAAAATCGAAGTAGTTTTTAATAACGTTACGCGCTATGTATATGGCCTCAAAAGATATGACCACATAACTCTATGGAGAGACAAAATTCTGGGATGCAATATTGTTGATTACCTTTCAGCTAGAAATTGTATTTATATTTATAAGCTATTGGAACTAAAAACTCCTCAATACCTATGCGAGAAATTGAGACAAACAAGATCAAATAGACATCGTTGCCTGATCATCCCGACATATTCCTACATGACCACATCTAGGCTTTTTTTCCTGAATCTATCAAGGGTGGGATGAATAGGACAAATTATAAGGTGGTAAGACATAATTACTTTAATTCTCATTATTAAATGTGACTGTAATGCGACTGTTTCCAATTTCTTTCTCTACAACTTTCCTCCTTTCACTTCTCTACTACTTAGGCTTACTGTATCTGTTTAATTTTTTATTTCTCAGCCCGTTATTAAAATTATGATTGTATTATCCCACTTTATGTTATTAAGGTTTTATATGTAATACCACCAATTGATGTATATAAAAGACATTGAAGTCTTAAAGATACAACCAGATATTCTTGAATAAATTGAATTTAATTGAATTTATCAAAAAATATTTGTAGATGCAATACCGAATGTTTAATAACATAAATTTTCATTTGAAACTTATGACACACATATTTAGCTATTTTCATATTTTATAAAAATACAAAGTAATTCAAAACAAAGTGGAATACCCTACATACGGTATGTTCCTTTGTTATTGCCCACGTAGCTTCGGTCTGTCCAATTCGTGTTCTTTCCCTTGGTTCTTTGTGGGTGTCGGCAACAAAGGACACCAGTGTGCTAGGAAATAAACATACTAGTATAAAAGTATCAGCATTGATACATAAAATAGCATCACTGTCAATAAAAAGTGTGAGTGTAAAGAAATTAGCGTTTCTTCCCTACAAAAAACGCTGATTTCTTTACTAACCCAGTCACACTTTTTATTGACAGTGATGATAATTTATGTGTCAATGCTGATACTTTCATACTAGTATGTTTGTTTCCTAGCACACGGGTGTCCGTTGTTGCCAACACCCACAAAGAACCAAGCGAAAGAACAAGAATTGCACAGGCCGAAGGTACGTGGGCAATAACAAAGGAACATACCTTACTCACACGTACACGGTTGTTGACATAATTAATTTAAGAACATGATGCAAATCCCCGATAGTTAGAATCTCAGCACTGACTTTCAGGTGCTGTGCCAATGACTGTCAGTGTTCTTGTAAGGTTGTGCGGTAGTCACGCCGTTTTCTTTGAACCGGTCGCTGTGATTTACTGTGATCTTGCAGTCGCTTTGGCAAAATCACAGGTACGCGAATATTTACTATTCCTAGTGCACATGGTTCTTTTGTTACATGAATAATGGCGCTGAAAAGATTGAAATGTTTGTATATATTCAAGTATATGCATAACGAGGTACTTAAATAATTATATTGCAGCAAAGAAGTCCAAGCGTCTATCAGGTCGACTCAAACATAAAATTGAAAAAAAAGTGCGGGAGCACAATAGGAAGATCCGTAAGGAAAAAAGGAAAAGGCCGAATCAAAAGGGAAGCCTGAAACGAAAAATAATACAGGTGCCAAATATTTGTCCGTTCAAAACTGAGGTTCTGAAAGATATTAATCAGTCTAAGGAGATTCAAGGAAATATTCAAAAGGTGCATTCCGGTTTAGATGCAAATGTAAAGAGGCACACAAATCTTCTTCAACTTGTTGATGATGCATCCACACGAGATGAGGCATATTCTGCTTTACATTTGGATACCACGAAAAATGAGGTAATAAAAAAAGGGTAATACACGTCGGAAAGCGGATTTCCGATTTTTTGTTTCAGTGAAAAGTTATTCGCAAAACACCAAAAAATTACCCGGGTCCGATCACAAATACGGGGCGTGATCCAAGGTGTTTATGTGCAGAACACCTTTCTGGCGGATTCTTATTACTGGGCCGAAGCGCGGCTTTTGATACCCATATCGCCATTTTTGGATGCATATTAGCATTAGGTGGCAGTCGTATACAATTACCAAAAAAATAGTCCTTTGCTGGGCCAACATCAGCTACGCGATCCCCAGTATTTCTGCTGAGAACATACTTCTGCACTTTTCGTTACACCCTATATCTGTGTACAACAACCACATGAAAATGCAGAAAATTTCAATTACCCAAATTTTTGTTATGCTTTTATAATAAAGGAAGTTTTTTCCTTTATGAAAAACGTAGGTAAATGTTTCCTTTAGGGGACAACTGCTAAAACACGTCCGAAATTATCGGGAAAGGTATCAAAGGAGATGTAAAAAAGCAGAATGTTAAGAGGAAAACGTAAACATGCGTGATTTGCAATTGCTATTTTGTGTTTTTTTCTAGTGCTCCTGCTTAAAAAATTGCAAGTATTGCTATATTATTCAATAATAATCACTTTCAGCCACGGTTGCAACATATAATTTCTCACAAATGAATATTTCTCTATTTTCTGTTCGGTTCATTCGCTAACACCAGCCAGTTGCTTTTGACAATCTTTACGCCAGTATGTTGTTGCTGTAGAGTTGATTTTACCTTGTTATTGTACCATGGGTAACAATAGCGGATTTTCGAGTTTTTGTTTCAGTGAAAGTTGAAAATTTTCTGTCATTTTCATGTGGTTGTTGTAATCACATATGAGGGTGTACCAAAAAGTGCAAAAATGTGTTGGACCGGCTAAGGGTTATTTTTTTGAAGCGCGGCCGAAATGTGTTCTGCACATAAATACCTTGGATCAAGCCCGTATTTGGGATCGGACCTGGGTAATTTTGGGCTTTTTGCGAATAACTTTTCATTCAAATAAAAAATTGAAAATCCGCTTTCGGGTTGTTGATACCGAAGTCAAAACGCGTTGTTTGATACCTCTCTCGATATTTTTGGACGTTTTTTAGCTGCCGTCTCCTAAAGGAAACAATTACCAAAATTGAATAAAATAGTTTGAAGTATACACATTTAGTGTAATAATAGAAAAACAGGGTAATACTTTACATTCAACGCCAACTGCAAAAGTTGCAGTAAATATAACGATATTGATACCCATAAATATAAACCCTTAGCCGGTCCAGCAGATGCTACGCGATCCCGTGTATCTGCGCAGAACACACTTTTGCAATTTTCAGAACACCTTATATAATCCCGTTATAGACATTCACATAGAGTTGGAAGTGTGGCGTTCGTTGAAAAAAACCCTAGAGGTTTTATACTTAGCATTAGGCTGGAATCCACGAGTAGGTTGCAGTTGAAATCACCGGCGATGGTAATATCATAAGCTAAAAGTAGAGGTTGTAAAAAGTGGGAGCGGTGTCTGCAAGGTTAGGCCTGGGGTCGCATACCGGTCGTAAGAGGCGACTAATATGCACAAAGGTAATGACGTGCAACTCGATGGTTGATCTAGGGATATGATGCCTCTCACCTCTCATTACCCACCTTATCCTTCCTTACGGAAGGAGGGGTGACATGACCTAGAAGGTTCCACTGGTCATAAATCGCTACCACGACAGTCGGGCAGTACCGCAAGGGAGTACCGGAGCGTACCGGATTCATATCCGGCCAAGGTCTGTCAGTTCGACAGCACTCCCCAAAACCTTCGGAGAGTGTTTTTGTCGTTACAACAAGAACAACAGTCTGCCTTTATGACAATACAATTCACTTCAATAATTTGAAATGCATATTTCACGATTTCATTTACTAAATCATTTTTATTAAATTTAGAATTACATTCGTCATAGTGGTAATATTATTTAAGAGTTCGTTTATTATTGCTTAATTGCCGTGGTGTGGCGGTAGTATTGCTACCACACCGAAGGTCCAAGGTTCGAGCCCTGGTACAGGTAACATCAAAAGTGGTTTAAAAAAGTATTTTCAAAGCGAGGTCCCCCTCGGCAGTGGTTTGGCAAACACTCGGAGTGTATTTCTGCCATGGAAGGATTCTCAGCAAAAATTCATTTGCTTTGCAGATGCAGTTCGGAAGCGGCAAAAAACTGTAGGCCCCGCCAATTTGTAGGGAAAATTAGAAGCTGCACACCACAAATTAGTAGAGAAGCTCGGCCTTATTAATTTATTTTTATTTATTTTAATTGTTATTTTCGTTAAGGCTGTTAATAAAATCTAGATTCCCCGCTGTATCTAGGATAATAATTGCCTTTCTGGTGCGAAATTTGTCTATGGGTTTTCAGGATTTCTAGTATTTAGTTTGCCTTATGCTTAAGGATTGGGTAGGGGTAACTATTAGACATGGGACTATTCGAATAAAATATATTCGAATATTATTCAAAAATAGTCCCACTACTAGTAACTATCCTTCGGTAGTTTTTCGGTTGTGGATGCCCGCCAAAAGCATTTCATATTCCTCTAGGTCAATTATATGAATGAGTCTAAAAAGTGCCGTGCTGAATTTTGGTAATTTCGTTATTTATGGTCTGTAGGTACAAGTCCTGTAGTCAAAACTTTCGACGTCTCCAATTTCCGGTACGAGGTATTAAAGTCTGCAAAAAGAGATATGGGCTAATTTTTAATATTGCTCTTGTATACCATTCTTTCAGATTTAGTCATTTTGTTGTAGTTTTATTTCCATTAACTATTTCCTTTTTATATTTAGGTGATATTTTTGAGCCCTGTCGTTTGTCAACCTTTACAAATCTAGGGTCTCCTGGTGAATGTTTTTTATGTGAGGGTTTCTTGTTGTGTCGGGAAATGTCCTTATTCTCTTTTTCTCTGAGGTTGGCAATGTTCTTTTGTGGGCTTGTTCTAATTGTAGATCTGTACTGGCGTTTCATTTGAAAAATACTTTTATTGGCTTTCGACCTGTTGTCGAATGTATCGTATAGTTGTATTCGTAGACTGCTCTGTCTATGACTTCGGGGAACGACGAAAATGTTCGCTCGGCTTTGAGGCATCGGGCTATTTCCGTAAGAATGGAATGGAAACGTTCGATCAGACCATTTATTGAAGTATTGTATGGAGGGGTTTTATATATTCGCATACCAAGTGAATCCTCGATCGCGAAGCACTGTTAACAACAACAACAGGTTTTAACCTCCGTATCAATAATCCGAAACTGGAAATTCGATATTTTATGTCTGTTCAGAGATATTTGCAATCAAAGTTGAAAATTTTGTCATTTTCATGTGGTTGTTGTAATCACAGATTAGGGTGTACCGAAAAGTGCACAATCGTGTTCTGCGCAGAAATTTTGTGGACCGCGTAGCCGGTGTTTGACCGGCTAAGGGTTATTTTTTTGAAGCGCGGCCAAAGGCCGCCTACGCAGAAAGGTGTTCTGCATATAAATGTAGAAATGAAACACTCACACTTGCTTTTTATTTACATATAGTTTTTAATTTCAAGAAAGTTTTTATTAGTTTTAAACGCATTTCATTATTAATTCTTATTTCTATTTCACAAACTGCAAATATGTATTTTTATCAACTTATGCGCGTTTATATATGCAAGCGATGCTTTCGCTATCAAGATCAATTTAAAACTGTCTCGTCCGTTTTCGTCGGTCAGATGCTTCGTCCAGTTCGTTCGGTTGGGTGGTCGTGCGTCAAGTAAGTAGGGTTACATTTAAGGGTAGTATACGTAGTCAATAGGTTTGTCCACTTCGTGTTGTCCTTCCGTATGTCGCTCCTACATTCGGCCGTCCTGATATTGCGTTCGACCCGAACGATGGGTTCCAAGCTTTCATATATTCAGCTACTGTTAACGTTTTGTTGGGTCCCTCATGATCACCTACTTTTTCAGCAGCGTATCTTCCATGCGGAAGTCGTTCTTTTACTGAGTATGGTCCTAAAAATTTTGCAGCAAGTTTAAGACCTGGACCGTACTGTGTCCTTTTGATCGCTACTAGCTCCCCTACTTTGTACTCTATTTCCGGTTTACGTTTGGAGTTGAAAGCTCTTTTATTCTCTTCTTGAATCTTCGAGATGTTTTCTACGGCTTTTTTCTTACATTTTCACGCTCTTCGTCTAATTCTTTAACTAATGCCTCTTCCAACAACCCTCGAAGTTCGACGTCATCCGATACACGCATATCTAACCCTGTTAAAATTCTAAAAGGCGTAAAGTTCGTACTCCTTGGAGGTGAGTTATTTAACAGACGTTGGACTTTATCAACGTGCTTGTACCAGTTTGCTGGATTATTGTAACACAATTTAGTGAGTAGAGGTATGACAATACGGTTTATTCGTTCTACCTGCCCGTTTCCACGAGGCACGCCGGTTGCAATAAGGAGATGCTGAATACCCTCTCTACTACAATAGTCTGTGAAGCTTTTGGCTGTAAAAGCTGTACCCCTATCCGTTATAATTCTTTTGGGATTACCAAATACCGACGATTGTTTTTCCAATCTTTCTACAACAGAAGTGCTGTCTGTGCCCTTTGTGGGATACAACCAGACAAATTTGCTAAAAGCATCTACCACTACTAGCAAATGGTTGTACTTTTTATGAGTGACTTCCATTGGACCTAAGTGGTCTACATGATATGTTGCAAGTGGCTTGTCCTCCTTATTTATAGGGGACAATAAACCCTTCTTTTTACCCATTTTCGATTCCCCAATAATGCATTCAACACAGTTCTTTATGACTTTTGCTACTTTTCTTCCTATCTGTGGTATGTAAAAGGACTTTTCTACATAGTCCTGCGTCTTTTTTGTGGACCAATGACCTTGATTGTGTGCTATACGAATAACTTCCTCTTCCATGCCCTGTGGTACCACCACCAACTCTTTTACAGCGTCCTTGTATAATATACCATTTTTTATGTAGAAATCTTCGTATGTACTGGTTTCCAAAACCCTAGATACTGCCTTTACCCATTCGTCATTTTGTTGCGCTTGGGTTAACCGAAAACTTAACGAATCTTCTAACAACATGGATGTCATTCGACTTAGAGCATCAACGTGTTTCATTTTGGTTCCGGGTCTATGCTCAATAACATAATCGAAGTCCTGAAGATACATGGCCCATCGAGCTACTCTTAATGGCACTTCTTTTTTCTTCATTGTTAATGCAAACGCATTACAATCACTCACAATTTTGATCTTTTTCCCAATTACGTAGATTCTCCATTTTTTCAATGCTTCTATAATTGCCAGTACCTCGAGCTCGTAAGAGTGGTACTTTTGCTCTTCGGGTCTAGTTTTGCGGCTCATGTATTGGATGGGATGAAGAAGTTGGTCTTCCACATCTTTCTGGAGAAGAACACCCCCATATCCATGCATGCTGGCATCTGTATGTATCTCAGTTTCCGCTTTGGGATCATACAGTTTCAGAACTGGAGCTGTGACGAGTGCAAATTTAAGCTGCTGAAATGCTGTAATCTGATCTTCTTTGAACGCGAAATCGGCGTCCTTTCTTAATAAATCGCTTAACGGCTTTGCAACTAAAGCATACCCCTCTATAAATCGCCTGAAATATGATGTAAGACCTAAAAATCTTTGAAGCGATTTCCTGTCGCGTGGTAGCGTAAATGACTGGACAGCCCTGACTTTCTCGTCTGAAGGTCTAATACATCCATCCTCAATAATATACCCTAAAAATTGTATTTTCTTCATTAACAGTTGGCACTTCTGCCACTTGATTTTTAAACCGAAACTCTCCGCCCTCGTCAGAATATTTCTTAGCTTCTCTATTGCCTCATCTTCGTGTTGCGCTGGAATAATTATATCGTCCATATAAATTACGATAACCCCTGCTTGAACCAAATCACGGAAAATCGCTGAAATGTACCGGCAAAAGACGGCGGGAGAATTACAGATACCAAATGGTACATAGTTAAACTCATACTGCCCACTGTGAGTAACAAAGGATGTGTATTTCTTTGAACCAGGTTCAACCGGTACATGAAAAAATCCGTTTGCTAAATCTAGCGTTGAGAAAATTTTGGCACCTTGTAGCCTTTCCAAAACATCATCGATAAGGGGCATTGGAAAATTGTCTCGCGTTATCTTTTCATTCAGTCTTCTAAAATCGCAGCATAAACGCTTTGTTCCATCCTTCTTTGATACGAGGACCACAGGCGAGGCGTACTCAGAACTACTTTGCTGAACTATGCCGTCTTTTAGCCATGTGCTGACTTGGTCATCTATGGTACACTGATCAACATGCGAAACTCTTCGCGGAGTTTGGTAAACCGGTGTATCATCAGCTACAACAATTTTCATTTGCACCGGGGATTGAGAGTTCTGTTTAGGAGTATATTGCCTAATAAGATCAGTGAGAGCAGTGCATTTATCTGCTGAGAGGTGAGAAAGATTCAAGTCTGGTGAACTTTTAAATTCATTCAAATCACTTTCTAAACAAAGTACAGAAAACTCACTATAAACAGAATTGTTCCCTTCTTTCGCCACAGCGATCTGGTGCGCGTTCTCTACCGTGACATTATCCGGTTGGCTAATTTTCAAACCTTTAGCTTTAAAAGTAGCTACCCCATCCGCCAATGACATATCCGATTTTTTAAGGATATCGTTCCCTAGCACAGCTTCATACCGTAAATCGTTGATTTTAGTTACATGAAAAGTCACCCCTATAGCAAAATTATCTACGCTAATTTCTCGTGCTATGCTGCCTATTGTGGTAAGCTCGCATTCTTTTATGCCTACCAATCGTCGTTTTTCGCTGCTTAATTGTGGGCACTTTAGCTTTTTGAAAGTGTCATATCTTAGTAAACTTAAATCTGATCCTGTGTCAACCATTGCGTCGATCAAGATTCCATCAACCTCAATCTGCTTGAAAATTAAACCGCTATTTTGCTTCCAAGGTGCGTTAAACATTGCGTTAACTGCCCCTGTCTCCTTTTTTATTTTCTTGTTTACCTCAGCTTTACACTCAAAACTTCGGTGCCCTTCTACACCACATTTGAAACACTTATATTGCTTTTCTTTAATAGCACAATCTTTCGCGAGATGTGCCGTTGATGAACATTTGAAACATTTCTTGATGTTTTCACTAGCTTGTGAAACTGAACTCTTTGAAATACTTTGAACAGTTTGCGACCTGTTGAACGACTGTCGCGAACTATACACCTTTTCATAAACTTTCAAGTTTTCTTTTAAATCTTTTATTGTTTGCGCCTGGTATAAAATAGTTTTATTTGGCCTAGAATCGGGGATCCCTTCGATGAAATACCCTATTATGCTAACCTCGTCCATCTTAACTGGTTTTGCCATTTCCATGAGTGTATACAAATATTCTTTGAACGATTCATTGTTCTTTTTACGCCTATTTTCTAGCATGTGGTGAATATCTAGTAACGATAATTTTTTACCAAACTCGTCTACTAGTGCAATTTTGAGTGTAGCCCAATCTCTAACACCAGCCTGACTTCTCAAAAATAATTTGGCTGCTCCCTTCAAAAGTTGTTTGGCATACACATATTTTTGAAGATCGTTCCATCCTAATGTGATGGCATTGTCTTCAAACTCTCTTATCCAATCATGTACGTCCAACGTGTCAGTTCCCGTGAACGACGGCAGACTATCCTGTATATCTTTCAATGTAAAAGCAGGTCTCATCACCACGGTCTGTGGTGTAGGATCTTCAGCTACCTGGTAAGTCGATTCATTTTCTGATTCCTCGTCTTCAGTTTGTATGTGATTATGATATCTAAGAAGTCTGTCTCTAAGCTCGCTTTTGTTTCCTTGTACACTAAGATCTGCCTGTCTCAAATATTCTTTTAACGTCGCTACCGTCATACTCAAAATAGTCTGGGCGTCCATGGTCTTACCTACTTATGTATTACTTTAATTATGCAATGAATTTCAAATTGGAGATACTATGTTTGAATATGTATATGTAATTAAATAAATCGAAATATAAATGTGTGTATATATATTTTTTCTTTTTTTTTTTTTTTATTATTGGCTTGAATACGGCTCTCAAGAAAATGTCGAAAGAAATTTATATAGTATGCATTTAAAATAATCAATCTTAAATCTGACTTGCCCGAAAGCTACAAGAAAAAAAATCGTATTCCTTAGAACTGTATGAAGTTTTAAATATATTTGTTTTTGTTTGTTGATGTTCGTTAAACACACACGATTAACCAATTTCGTTCTCACATGCAAATGAACTTACAAGCTGCAATTTTCCTCTTACTTTTGAGAATATTCTAATTGGAAATTTAGTAAGAATTTATCTTAAGTAGGCTGACAATTTAACTTTTATTTAAGTTCTGAAATAACATACAACTTCCATTTGCCTTCAATTGTAATTAGATTAACCAATCTACATTTATACTACTCTATCTTTTAGCCTTTTTCAAAATTCTTATAGGATTAGTTATGCGCTAGTGATACTGTTTTTCCTTACAGATTAATATAAATACTCGCCTCTTGCTGCTTCTTACATCTGGACTGCTTTGTACCTCTTTTTGCTATCATAGAATTGATCTGCTGCTGTCTCGTACTGATGAATGCTTAGCGCTTCGACTCGCCTACTCTCTGATTTGGGGTATTATAGTTGATTTATGTAATTTTGTGGTACTTCCACACAAGTGAATAGTGTTTTGCTTCACACTTACACTTTACTGTATATGTAGTTTCTTACTTTTTCTTTTGAAATCAATGTTCATTACACTCTAGCATTGCATACTATTTGTACTGCTTTAACACATGTTCATATATCAACGATCAGAATTGTTTGCTCATGCTCATAAGTATTAAGTATAACGACTTGTACTCTGCTACTTCGTTTGCACATACGTACAAAACAATGTTTCTCAAGTTCACTGCTCTTTTTTACGATGCACAATACGCTGATTTTGTTTGTGCACACATACGCATATGACTGGATTTAAACACCACTGTCACCTTTTTTATTATGTAGCGCGCTGTGCGGCTTTCACTACAATAACACCTTACACAGCTTCTTTAAAGTTTCAACCACTTTTCATTGCAACTGCCTTCGTCGCAACAACGCTACATACACGTATGTATAAAACACCAGATGCAAATTCGCAACTCTTCTCACTATGTCTACGACTGTCTCAGTACACTGCAGTGCGGCATATATGTACTAATTCAAGTTCTATCTCGCTTACTACAATATAAAACTGTGCGGCTTATACTGTGTAAATGTTCATGCTTTTATATCGCGTTCTTTCACACACAATATGTACATATTCTTTGGCACGACGAAATTTGAATTCCAACGGTCACTTCAAAAATTCATGCTTCGGGAAAATTCTACGAACTAAATCAAACTTGCATGCATGTACACGTCTATAACCAAACTTTTTGCATCAATTTCGCATATATAAAAACTTGAATGTGACAATTTTTATTTTGAGGTATTTTATTTGAAGCATTTTTTTGCAGCGAACAGCGTTCGCACTTTTAAAATATGTTTTACACTTCACTGGCTCAATATCACATTTCGGTTGAGTCCCCAAATGTAGAAATGAAACACTCACACTTGCTTTTTATTTACATATAGTTTTTAATTTCAAGAAAGTTTTTATTAGTTTTAAACGCATTTCATTATTAATTCTTATTTCTATTTCACAAACTGCAAATATGTATTTTTATCAACTTATGCGCGTTTATATATGCAAGCGATGCTTTCGCTATCAAGATCAATTTAAAACTGTCTCGTCCGTTTTCGTCGGTCAGATGCTTCGTCCAGTTCGTTCGGTTGGGTGGTCGTGCGTCAAGTAAGTAGGGTTACATTTAAGGGTAGTATACGTAGTCAATAGGTTTGTCCACTTCGTGTTGTCCTTCCGTATGTCGCTCCTACATTCGGCCGTCCTGATATTGCGTTCGACCCGAACGATGGGTTCCAAGCTTTCATATATTCAGCTACTGTTAACGTTTTGTTGGGTCCCTCATGATCACCTACTTTTTCAACAGCGTATCTTCCATGCGGAAGTCGTTCTTTTACTGAGTATGGTCCTAAAAATTTTGCAGCAAGTTTAAGACCTGGACCGTACTGTGTCCTTTTGATCGCTACTAGCTCCCCTACTTTGTACTCTATTTCCGGTTTACGTTTGGAGTTGAAAGCTCTTTTATTCTCTTCTTGAATCTTCGAGATGTTTTCTACGGCTTTTTTCTTACATTTTCACGCTCTTCGTCTAATTCTTTAACTAATGCCTCTTCCAACAACCCTCGAAGTTCGACGTCATCCGATACACGCATATCTAACCCTGTTAAAATTCTAAAAGGCGTAAAGTTCGTACTCCTTGGAGGTGAGTTATTTAACAGACGTTGGACTTTATCAACGTGCTTGTACCAGTTTGCTGGATTATTGTAACACAATTTAGTGAGTAGAGGTATGACAATACGGTTTATTCGTTCTACCTGCCCGTTTCCACGAGGCACGCCGGTTGCAATAAGGAGATGCTGAATACCCTCTCTACTACAATAGTCTGTGAAGCTTTTGGCTGTAAAAGCTGTACCCCTATCCGTTATAATTCTTTTGGGATTACCAAATACCGACGATTGTTTTTCCAATCTTTCTACAACAGAAGTGCTGTCTGTGCCCTTTGTGGGATACAACCAGACAAATTTGCTAAAAGCATCTACCACTACTAGCAAATGGTTGTACTTTTTATGAGTGACTTCCATTGGACCTAAGTGGTCTACATGATATGTTGCAAGTGGCTTGTCCTCCTTATTTATAGGGGACAATAAACCCTTCTTTTTACCCATTTTCGATTCCCCAATAATACATTCAACACAGTTCTTTATGACTTTTGCTACTTTTCTTCCTATCTGTGGTATGTAAAAGGACTTTTCTACATAGTCCTGCGTCTTTTTTGTGGACCAATGACCTTGATTGTGTGCTATACGAATAACTTCCTCTTCCATGCCCTGTGGTACCACCACCAACTCTTTTACAGCGTCCTTGTATAATATACCATTTTTTATGTAGAAATCTTCGTATGTACTGGTTTCCAAAACCCTAGATACTGCCTTTACCCATTCGTCATTTTGTTGCGCTTGGGTTAACCGAAAACTTAACGAATCTTCTAACAACATGGATGTCATTCGACTTAGAGCATCAACGTGTTTCATTTTGGTTCCGGGTCTATGCTCAATAACATAATCGAAGTCCTGAAGATACATGGCCCATCGAGCTACTCTTAATGGCACTTCTTTTTTCTTCATTGTTAATGCAAACGCATTACAATCACTCACAATTTTGATCTTTTTCCCAATTACGTAGATTCTCCATTTTTTCAATGCTTCTATAATTGCCAGTACCTCGAGCTCGTAAGAGTGGTACTTTTGCTCTTCGGGTCTAGTTTTGCGGCTCATGTATTGGATGGGATGAAGAAGTTGGTCTTCCACATCTTTCTGGAGAAGAACACCCCCATATCCATGCATGCTGGCATCTGTATGTATCTCAGTTTCCGCTTTGGGATCATACAGTTTCAGAACTGGAGCTGTGACGAGTGCAAATTTAAGCTGCTGAAATGCTGTAATCTGATCTTCTTTGAACGCGAAATCGGCGTCCTTTCTTAATAAATCGCTTAACGGCTTTGCAACTAAAGCATACCCCTCTATAAATCGCCTGAAATATGATGTAAGACCTAAAAATCTTTGAAGCGATTTCCTGTCGCGTGGTAGCGTAAATGACTGGACAGCCCTGACTTTCTCGTCTGAAGGTCTAATACATCCATCCTCAATAATATACCCTAAAAATTGTATTTTCTTCATTAACAGTTGGCACTTCTGCCACTTGATTTTTAAACCGAAACTCTCCGCCCTCCTCAGAATATTTCTTAGCTTCTCTATTGCCTCATCTTCGTGTTGCGCTGGAATAATTATATCGTCCATATAAGTTACGATAACCCCTGCTTGAACCAAATCACGGAAAATCGCTGAAATGTACCGGCAAAAGACGGCGGGAGAATTACAGATACCAAATGGTACATAGTTAAACTCATACTGCCCACTGTGAGTAACAAAGGATGTGTATTTCTTTGAACCAGGTTCAACCGGTACATGAAAAAATCCGTTTGCTAAATCTAGCGTTGAGAAAATTTCGGCACCTTGTAGCCTTTCCAAAACATCATCGATAAGGGGCATTGGAAAATTGTCTCGCGTTATCTTTTCATTCAGTCTTCTAAAATCGCAGCATAAACGCTTTGTTCCATCCTTCTTTGATACGAGGACCACAGGCGAGGCGTACTCAGAACTACTTTGCTGAACTATGCCGTCTTTTAGCCATGTGCTGACTTGGTCATCTATGGTACACTGATCAACATGCGAAACTCTTCGCGGAGTTTGGTAAACCGGTGTATCATCAGCTACAACAATTTTCATTTGCACCGGGGATTGAGAGTTCTGTTTAGGAGTATATTGCCTAATAAGATCAGTGAGAGCAGTGCATTTATCTGCTGAGAGGTGAGAAAGATTCAAGTCTGGTGAACTTTTAAATTCATTCAAATCACTTTCTAAACAAAGTACAGAAAACTCACTATAAACAGAATTGTTCCCTTCTTTCGCCACAGCGATCTGGTGCGCGTTCTCTACCGTGACATTATCCGGTTGGCTAATTTTCAAACCTTTAGCTTTAAAAGTAGCTACCCCATCCGCCAATGACATATCCGATTTTTTAAGGATATCGTTCCCTAGCACAGCTTCATACCGTAAATCGTTGATTTTAGTTACATGAAAAGTCACCCCTATAGCAAAATTATCTACGCTAATTTCTCGTGCTATGCTGCCTATTGTGGTAAGCTCGCATTCTTTTATGCCTACCAATCGTCGTTTTTCGCTGCTTAATTGTGGGCACTTTAGCTTTTTGAAAGTGTCATATCTTAGTAAACTTAAATCTGATCCTGTGTCAACCATTGCGTCGATCAAGATTCCATCAACCTCAATCTGCTTGAAAATTAAACCGCTATTTTGCTTCCAAGGTGCGTTAAACATTGCGTTAACTGCCCCTGTCTCCTTTTTTATTTTCTTGTTTACCTCAGCTTTACACTCAAAACTTCGGTGCCCTTCTACACCACATTTGAAACACTTATATTGCTTTTCTTTAATAGCACAATCTTTCGCGAGATGTGCCGTTGATGAACATTTGAAACATTTCTTGATGTTTTTACTAGCTTGTGAAACTGAACTCTTTGAAATACTTTGAACAGTTTGCGACCTGTTGAACGACTGTCGCGAACTATACACCTTTTCATAAACTTTCAAGTTTTCTTTTAAATCTTTTATTGTTTGCGCCTGGTATAAAATAGTTTTATTTGGCCTAGAATCGGGGATCCCTTCGATGAAATACCCTATTATGCTAACCTCGTCCATCTTAACTGGTTTTGCCATTTCCATGAGTGTATACAAATATTCTTTGAACGATTCATTGTTCTTTTTACGCCTATTTTCTAGCATGTGGTGAATATCTAGTAACGATAATTTTTTACCAAACTCGTCTACTAGTGCAATTTTGAGTGTAGCCCAATCTCTAACACCAGCCTGACTTCTCAAAAATAATTTGGCTGCTCCCTTCAAAAGTTGTTTGGCATACACATATTTTTGAAGATCGTTCCATCCTAATGTGATGGCATTGTCTTCAAACTCTCTTATCCAATCATGTACGTCCAACGTGTCAGTTCCCGTGAACGACGGCAGACTATCCTGTATATCTTTCAATGTAAAAGCAGGTCTCATCACCACGGTCTGTGGTGTAGGATCTTCAGCTACCTGGTAAGTCGATTTATTTTCTGATTCCTCGTCTTCAGTTTGTATGTGATTATGATATCTAAGAAGTCTGTCTCTAAGCTCGCTTTTGTTTCCTTGTACACTAAGATCTGCCTGTCTCAAATATTCTTTTAACGTCGCTACCGTCATACTCAAAATAGTCTGGGCGTCCATGGTCTTACCTACTTATGTATTACTTTAATTATGCAATGAATTTCAAATTGGAGATACTATGTTTGAATATGTATATGTAATTAAATAAATCGAAATATAAATGTGTGTATATATATTTTTTCTTTTTTTTTTTTTTTATTATTGGCTTGAATACGGCTCTCAAGAAAATGTCGAAAGAAATTTATATAGTATGCATTTAAAATAATCAATCTTAAATCTGACTTGCCCGAAAGCTACAAGAAAAAAAATCGTATTCCTTAGAACTGTATGAAGTTTTAAATATATTTGTTTTTGTTTGTTGATGTTCGTTAAACACACACGATTAACCAATTTCGTTCTCACATGCAAATGAACTTACAAGCTGCAATTTTCCTCTTACTTTTGAGAATATTCTAATTGGAAATTTAGTAAGAATTTATCTTAAGTAGGCTGACAATTTAACTTTTATTTAAGTTCTGAAATAACATACAACTTCCATTTGCCTTCAATTCTAATTAGATTAACCAATCTACATTTATACTACTCTATCTTTTAGCCTTTTTCAAAATTCTTATAGGATTAGTTATGCGCTAGTGATACTGTTTTTCCTTACAGATTAATATAAATACTCGCCTCTTGCTGCTTCTTACATCTGGACTGCTTTGTACCTCTTTTTGCTATCATAGAATTGATCTGCTGCTGTCTCGTACTGATGAATGCTTAGCGCTTCGACTCGCCTACTCTCTGATTTGGGGTATTATAGTTGATTTATGTAATTTTGTGGTACTTCCACACAAGTGAATAGTGTTTTGCTTCACACTTACACTTTACTGTATATGTAGTTTCTTACTTTTTCTTTTGAAATCAATGTTCATTACACTCTAGCATTGCATACTATTTGTACTGCTTTAACACATGTTCATATATCAACGATCAGAATTGTTTGCTCATGCTCATAAGTATTAAGTATAACGACTTGTACTCTGCTACTTCGTTTGCACATACGAACAAAACAATGTTTCTCAAGTTCACTGCTCTTTTTTACGATGCACAATACGCTGATTTTGTTTGTGCACACATACGCATATGACTGGATTTAAACACCACTGTCACCTTTTTTATTATGTAGCGCGCTGTGCGGCTTTCACTACAATAACACCTTACACAGCTTCTTTAAAGTTTCAACCACTTTTCATTGCAACTGCCTTCGTCGCAACAACGCTACATACACGTATGTATAAAACACCAGATGCAAATTCGCAACTCTTCTCACTATGTCTACGACTGTCTCAGTACACTGCAGTGCGGCATATATGTACTAATTCAAGTTCTATCTCGCTTACTACAATATAAAACTGTGCGGCTTATACTGTGTAAATGTTCATGCTTTTATATCGCGTTCTTTCACACACAATATGTACATATTCTTTGGCACGACGAAATTTGAATTCCAACGGTCACTTCAAAAATTCATGCTTCGGGAAAATTCTACGAACTAAATCAAACTTGCATGCATGTACACGTCTATAACCAAACTTTTTGCTATTTGCATCAATTTCGCATATATAAAAACTTGAATGTGACAATTTTTATTTTGAGGTATTTTATTATTTGAAGCATTTTTTTGCAGCGAACAGCTTTCGCACTTTTAAAATATGTTTTACACTTCACTGGCTCAATATCACATTTCGGTTGAGTCCCCAAATGTAGAAATGAAACACTCACACTTGCTTTTTATTTACATATAGTTTTTAATTTCAAGAAAGTTTTTATTAGTTTTAAACGCATTTCATTATTAATTCTTATTTCTATTTCACAAACTGCAAATATGTATTTATATCAACTTATGCGCGTTTATATATGCAAGCGATGCTTTCGCTATCAAGATCAATTTAAAACTGTCTCGTCCGTTTTCGTCGGTCAGATGCTTCGTCCAGTTCGTTCGGTTGGGTGGTCGTGCGTCAAGTAAGTAGGGTTACATTTAAGGGTAGTATACGTAGTCAATAGGTTTGTCCACTTCGTGTTGTCCTTCCGTATGTCGCTCCTACATAAATACCATAGATCAGGCCCCCCGTTTGGGATCGGACCCGGGCCATTTTTGTGCTTTTTGCTAATAACTTTTCACTGAAACAAATTATTTAATTTCCGCTTTAGGATTATTGATACAGAGATCAAAACGCGTCTTTTGATACCTTTCCCGAGATTTTTGGAAGTATATGAGTATTGTTGTTGTTGTTGTTGTTGTTGTTGTTGTTGTAACGACAAAAACACTCCCCGAAGGTTTTGGGGGTTGCTGTCGCACTGACAGTCCTTGGTCGGATATGAATCCGGTACTCCCTTGCGGTACTGCCCGACTGTCGTGGTAGCGATTTGGTATGACCAGAGGAACCTTCTAGGTCATGTCACCCCTCCTTCCGTAAGGAAGGAGAGATGGGTAATGAGAGGTGAGAGGCATCATATCCGTAGATCAACCATCGAGTTGCACGTCATTACCTTTGTGCATATTAGTCGCCTCTTACGACCGGTATGCCTACCTCGGGCATATTCTGAACCCCTAACCCGCAGGGGGTAGTATACGAGTATTAGCAGTTACGTGCTGTCGTATAGAATTACCTGCTGTTGTTCGTGATCTTTGTTCGTCGAAGGGACTTTACACTTCTGAGTTGTTGTTATTAACAGTGAGCGTATGTAACGCTGCGCGGCTGGTTGAGGTCCTGAGGAAAGCAAAAGCTGACATCACCGCCATACAAGAGATGCGATGGACGGGCGAGGAAACACGATCAAAACACCTTGCAACATCTACTGGAGTGGGCATGAAGACAAGCGCAGATTCGGCGTGGGATTTGTGGTGGGAGAGAGACTTCGTCACCGAGTACTGTCGTTCACACCCGTGAACGAGCGTCTCGCTGCAATCCGCATAAAAGTACGATTTTTCACCATATCGTTTATCTGCGCTCATACACCGACGGAAGAGAAGGACGACGTGGAAAAGGTCGCACATAAAACAACGTTCCAATGAAATTCAACAACAAAGCCTCGGATATGAGAACCCCTTTTTTAGATGACAACGCCCGCAAACGAAATAAGGATTATGAGATAAGGGCATGTACCTGGAATGTCCGGTCCCTTAATGGGGAAGGTGCCGCTGCCCGGCTGGTTGAGGTCCTGAGGAAAGCAAAAGCTGACATCACCGCCATACAAGAGATGCGATGGACGGGCGAGGAAACACCTTGCAACATCTACTGGAGTGGGCATGAAGACAAGCGCAGATTCGGCGTGGGATTTGTGGTGGGAGAGAGACTTCGTCACCGAGTACTGTCGTTAACACCCGTGAACGAGCGTCTCGCTGCAATCCGCATAAAAGTACGATTTTTCACCATATCGTTTATCTGCGCTCATACACCGACGGAAGAGAAGGACGACGTGGAAAAGGTTGCATTCTACGAGCGCCTGGAAGAAGCATACGAGCGCTGCCCCCGTCATGATATCAAAGTCGTGCTTGGCGACTTTAACGCCAGGGTGGGTAAGGAGGGTGTATTCGGCCCCACTGTCGGGAAGTTCAGTCTCCACGATCAGACTTCGCCAAACCTGGTCATATCCAGCACTAGGTTTATGCACAAGAAGATCCATCAGGCTACATGGCTGTCCCCCGATCGAAAAACACGGAACCAGATCGACCACGTTGTGATAGACGGACGGCATGCTTCCAGCGTTTTAGATGTTCGCACAATACGAGGACCTAACATCGACTCTGATCACTACCTAGTAGCACGACAAAACAGGTGCAACAAAAAACGCAGGGAAAGCTGGACGTCGAAAAGCTGCAATCGCAACAGACCGCCAATTATTTCGCAGATCGCCTCTCACACCTGCTCTTCGAGGGCACAATTCAACCTAGTGGAATGCATGAGCAGTGGGATCATATCTCAGGAGCACTCCGTACCGCAGCCGAAGAAGTAATTGGATTCCGGCGAACACGAAGAAACAACTGGTATGATGATGAAGAGTGCCGCGCTGCAACGAAAAGAAAGGACGAAGCCTACAAGGCAACGCTGAGATCTAATGCAACGAGGAGTGTGTGTGAACACTACCGCGAGTTGAAGAGGGAAGCGAGGCGGCTTTTCCGGGCGAAAAAAAGGCAGAAAAGCGTGAAATAAAGGAGCTTGAGATGCTGGCCAATGGGAATAATGCCCGAAAATTCTATCAAAAAATTCGGCGAATGACAGAAGGTTTTAAACCCGGGGCAAACTCTTGTAAGAATGAGAACGGCGACCTGGTGACCGATGTTCAGAGAGCACTCAGAATGTGGAGGGATCACTTCTCTGCCCTTTTAAATGGAGAAACTGAGCAAGAAACCAGAGAAGATGCCGAACCCGAGCCCACAATCGAAGATGATGGAATTGACGTTCCACAACCCAACAATAATGAGGTGCGAATAGCAATATCCCGATTGAAAAACAATAAAGCAGCTGGCGCTGATGGTTTGCCTGCTGAGCTATTCAAACACGGAGGCGAGGAGCTGATAAGGCGCGTGCATCAGCTTCTATGCAGAATTTGGTCGGATGAATGCATGCCTGAAGATTGGAATCTAAGTGTTCTCTGCCCAATCCACAAGAAGGGCGATCCTGCAAACTGCGCCAACTATCGCGGAATCAGCCTTTTGAATATCGCATATAAGGTCCTATCAAGCGTATTGTGCGAAAGACTGAAGCCTGATGTGAACAGTCTGATTGGACCTTATCAGTGTGGCTTCAGACCTGATAAATCTACCATCGACCAGATTTTTACAATACGCCAAATCTTGGAAAAACCCCGTGAAAAAAGAATCGACATACATCATCTCTCTGTTGATTTTAAAACCGCTTTCGATAGCACGAAAAGGAGTTGCCTATATGCCGCTATGTCTGAATTTGGTTTCCCCGCAAAACTTATACCGCTATGCAAAATGACCTTGAGCAACACCGCCAGCTCGGTCAGAATTAAGAAGTACTTCTCCGAGCCGTTCGAAACTAAACGAGGTTTCAGACAGGGTGACCCCCTATCGTGCGATTTCTTTAATTTAATGCTGGAGAAAATAATACAAGCTGCAGAACTTAACCACGCTGGAACAATATTTTATAAAAGCGTGCAACTCTTGGCAGATGCTGAATATTGATATCATTGGCCTTAACAACAGCGCCGTAATTTCTGCTTACTCCAAATTAGAAAAAGAAGCGGAGAAAATGGGATTGGTGGTGAACGAGGGCAAAACGAAGTACCTTCTGTCATCATGCAAAGAGTCACTGCCACTGTTGGCCGCAATAATTTCGAAATAGTAAAGGGCTTCGTTTACCTGGGAACCAGCATTAACACCAACAATAATGTTAGCCTAGAAATCCGACGAAGAACTACTCTTGCAAACAAATGCTACTTCGGACTGAGTAGGCAATTGAAAAGTAAAGTCCTCTCTCGACGAACGAAAATAACACTCTATAAGTCACTCATCGCACCCGTCCTGCTATATGGTGCAGAAGCGTGGACACTAACAACATCTGATGAGGCGGCTCTGGGAGTATTCGAGAGAAAGGTTCTTCGAAAGATTTGTGGACCTCTACGCGTTGGCGACGGCGAGTACCGAAGAAGATTTAATGATGAGCTGTATGAACTTTACGCAGACGCCGACATAGTTCAGCGAATTAAAACACAGCGGCTTCGCTGGCTAGGCCACGTAGTGCGAATGAGCGAAGATGCTCCAGCTCAGAAGGTATTCTTATCGGCACCCGCCGGTGGAAGCAGAGGAAGGGGGAGACCACCACTCCGATGGAAGGACCAAGTGGAGACCGATTTGCGATCCCGCGGTGTTTCCAATTGGCGCCAGTTGGCGCAACGAAGAAACGACTGGCGAGCTATGTTGGACGGTCAAAATCGCCCAGGCGGTTAGATGACCATTTAAAGAAAGAAGATACTGTCACATTTATGTATCGCGATTTAAAGTCCATAAATTCTGATGCTTTGTATGCTGATTTGTCCAATGCCAGGTGGAATGACAGTTGGTACTTTTTTTCTTTTTCTTTTTTATAATTCCCAACGGATTACCCACCATATCCCGCCCGACCGGCGCGAGGGGCGCATCCGCATAACGCGCGGATTATTCGTTCGTGCCGAGTCGTTGAAAGGCTTTGGTTTGTTAATCGTCGAGATCTAAAACTGCTCAGCTACAGAGAAAACCTCATCAGCTAAGTAAAGTAGATAAAGGATAGATTATACATTAAGAAATAACTAGTAAACAGAATAAAATTATTGTTAAAAGTTAAAACAGAAGTCAAAGAATAAGAAACAATTAGTAGCTATGAATTTAGGATAGAAAGAATTGATTTTTTTATGCTGAAAAGCGATTCTGAAATATCAAATCTTCCAGAAAGAGAGTTATAATCTTGACACAAACAGCGAAAAGGCTCATTCAACTGAAAATTGGTTCGGCACTGTTTTAAGACTAGAGGTTTAAAATGCCTTGAAGGACGAGACGGTACATTGAAGTTCACTTCACTTAGAAGAAATGGGCTGGATAGTGAAGCATTTAGCAATTTAATCATAAAAATAATTCCAAGCATTTCCCTCCGACTAGAAAGTGTGTGTAGATTAATGAGTTTTAAACGATTCGTATAGGGTGGCAGATTGTACAAGGGATCCCAATGAAAATCTCTTAAGGCAAATAGTAAAAATTGTTTTTGAACTGATTCAAGCCGATCTACATGAACCTGGTAACGCGGGTTCCAAATTATAGAACCATATTCAAGTATCGGTCTGACTAATGTAGTGAAGAGGGCTTTAGTTACATAAGGGTCGCTAAATTCTTTAGACCATGGTTTAACGAATGCTAGGACACCTCTAGCCTTATTCACTGTTGTGTTAATATGGCGGTTGAAACTGAGTTTATAGTCCATAGCAACCCCCAGGTCAACGAAATCATACACTTGCTCAAGACTATAATTTTTAATTGTATAGGAAGCCGGCTGAGAAATTCCACGCGAAAAACCCATTTGTTTACATTTTTTAAGGTTAAGTGGCATAAAATTTAAATCGCACCAAGTAACTAGTGCATCTAGATCTGCTTGTAGCTTATTTCTATCTTCAAATGACGCGAATGACATGAAAAGCTTTACGTCGTCGGCATACATTAACATTTTTGAAAATTTTATTTTTGTAGAAATATCATTTATAAACAACAAGAATCGGGCCAAGATGGCTTCCTTGAGGAACCCCCGAAGAGACATAAATGACATCGGATACTAAATTTTTAAACATTACTCTTTGTGTCCTGTCACTAAGGTAAGAAGAGATCCAGCGATTGAGACCCGGCTGGAAGCCTAACTGATCGAGTTTATGAATAAGTAATGAGTGACACACTTTGTCAAAAGCTTTGCTGAAATCCATATAAATAACGTCGGTGTGCAGATTTTTTCTAAAGGCATTTGAGACATGACTGGTAAACTCAAGGATAGTTTTGAAAGTTTGAATTGGTGACAGCAGAATAGTTAAAAGTGAAAAATTGAGCAAAAAAATTTGCGATATATTGATTATCGCTAGATATAATGTCTTGATATTTCATGGCTGAGGGAAACCCTGATACTTTACGTTTAGAATTTACGAAACCATAAAATTACTTTAGATTGAGAATAATGTCTCTTTTGGTTTTAGAGATATAAGCATTATAGCACTTTTTATTTAAATCTATGTACTTCTGACGTAGACTGGAATACAGTAAGTAATGTTTATTTAATCCAGATTTCTTATATAAATTAAATGATCGCGCTTTCCTATTTTTAAGAGCCTTAAGCTCTTTAGTAAACCAAGCTTGCGTAGGATGATCATAAGTTAATTTACGTTTGGGAATGAACTTCTCAAATAGGCAGTAAATAGTTTGATTGAAATGTAAGACGTTTAGATCGATATCACAACCAAATTCAGGCCAAGTTAATTTAGACAGTTCTTTATTTAATTTTTTGTAGTTTGCTTTGGAAAAGTTAAAATCAAAGCTACTACATGAGTAGCATTGAGTGCCTTGGCCATTACTTATGGTTTCGTAGACTATTTCCATGGAAGGATGGTAAAGGTCTTCTGGTAAAACCAACGTATCACAACGATTTACATAAAATTGGTTTATATCATTAACATACACTAAATCTAAGACTTTCCCAAACTTGTTAGCGGTAACATTTATTTGATTAAGGCAAAGATCGGAAATTCCATCTAAAAAGTCATAGTACCCCAGTTTGGACGAATTTGGAATAATGTTACCATCAGATATGTTCCACGATCACCCAAAACAATAATTGAATCTGAAGCTTTAGTCATAAAGTTAACAGTTTTGAGCAGAGAGACATGTTCATGTAGACTGATGCTGGAGGGATGTAGCAAACATATAAGTACATAGAGACGTTGTCTAGTTGAAGGCGGATGCATTTGAACTCAATGAAATCGATGTTAGGAATATTAACCTCTTCTGAAGGGATGGAGGAATGAACGGCAAGTAGAACACCACCCCCGACTCTGTTCAAACGATCATTTCTATATACTTGATATTCATTACAAAAAAACTCTGAATTGAAAACATGAGGTTTTAGCCAAGTTTCGGTAAAAGCAATTACGTTATATTTACAATGAAAAGATTTCAAAAAGAGATCAGTTAATTTGGTATTTAAAAATCTGACATTTTGATAAAAGATATTCACGGATTTAGTGCTCAGTTTTTTGACTCAACGTTATTACGAGAAATTTTCGCTACATTTTAAACATTCCTATTCGGTCTGTATTCTAACTCCCGCACAAGAGCCCCGGGAGGCCAAAAAGAGCTGTCCAAAAGAGTATCGAAATCTTTCCCAGATACATCAATCTTAAACGAAGACATACTTCTTTGATATGTGAAATTAAATTTTCTAACAGTTACGCTTTGATCTTTAACTTTAGAAGAAATATGGTAAAAAATTTAGCGGATAAAAGAAAAGCAACCCTGACAGTTTAAATGACACAGTACTGAGCGAACAGTTTTAAACACACTGTATCTGACGTTCAACAAACCACGCAAAACAGCTGTAACGAAAAAGAAATAAGAAAAGCAAGTCAGAGCACAACAACAATTGCAATATGAAATAAAGCCTTTCAATAGCAACAAATAAAATATGCAAAAAACTCGGCACACACAAATTCAACAAAATGAACTTATAATAATGAATAACTATTGAAACTTTTTAACACTTTTCACACCAAGTAGTGAAGCACATTAAGTATTTAACTCTATCCACTTTAATTATAACTTTAGAATATCAAAGATATTATTAATTTATTAAATATAAAAACAGAGAAAAATATAAACAGAACTACACAGCTTGACGTTTGCGTTATATGGAAAGTGTGGATGAAAAACTAAATTTTTTGAATAACACGATCTTTCAGATGTTCAATGCTCATGTTCCCTTTCGTACCGTTCGTTCTCTAAATAACCATTGTCCGTGCGCTCTGCGATAAAAGATCGTAACAAATTATATGTGAAATGGAGAAGAACCAACACGGAATTCAATTGGTCTCAATACAAGGCAGCCCGAAATAAAGCAATTGCCATTACAAGAACTGCGAAACGATTGTATTGCAGATCTAAGCTAAATCCGTCCTTACGATCGAAAGATTTATGGCGTAATTTGAAAAATTTTGGCATACTCGTATATGGGAAATCTAAGGTGAAATGTGAATTAGACCCTGATATCCTAAATGACTATTTCATTAGTACCAACCAAAATAGTAACAGTCCCGCTGATCAAAACTTGATGACAAATTTGGCCGTAAAGGGACAGTTTAATTTTAATGGAGTTACTGAGTCAGAAGTCTTGAAGCATGTGATGGGTATCAAGTCCAGTGCCATTGGTGAAGATGGAATCTCCTTGTGATTTGTGAAAATTGTGTTGCCATTTATTTTGGGAACTCTGACGCACATCATAAACCACTGCTTCACTACCTCATGTTTTCCAATGGAGTGGAAAAAGCCGTAATTATTCCCGTTGCCAAAAATAATGTACCTAGTAGCCCCTGTGATTTTAGGCCGCTCAGCATTTTGCCTGCTTTCTCCAAAGTATGCGAATCCATCATGGCAAAGCAAATTTCCACATTCGTTCATGAAAATAACTTGCTATCGCCTTTTCAATCTGGCTTTAGGCCTCTACGGCTATGTTGAAAATACAAGATGACATAAGGATACAGTTTGACAAGGGCGATCTAACTAACTCTTCTTTGCCTCTTGGATTTTTCTAAAGCATTTGACTTAGTGAAGCTCGATTATCTTTTTGGATTTTCCGGTAGTTCAAGTAAGCTCATGACTAGCTCCCTATCATGCAGAAGTCAGAAGGTGAAGAGTAAGAGTACATCATTTTTGCCTAGGACTGTAGCCTCTGGTGTGCCAGATTGTGGCGGCTGACTGGTTTCGCGCAAAAATAATACGACACGACTTTTAATTTAACAAAGTATATGTTTAATAACTGAAAACTGTATTACAAATGTTCGACTATACACAAACAACAGAAATACTATTTAACTCGTTTATTTATTTAATGGCTCGTTAAAGGCTAAAGAAAACTAAAATTTTGGTGTCTTTTTGCCGGTGGTCCAATCAATTGTCAATTGTAAAAAATGTGTTAAGTTAGCTGCGGTAATTGATGATTTCTCTTCTCCTCTTTCTTTGTTAGTGATGCCACATCATTCACTTTAGAGCTGGCGACAACATTCCACCTCCTGGCGAATCATCTGGGGGTTCGCAAACGTTTAAGGCGGCTAGCCTACGTATTGGTCGCCGGATGCTCCCATGTGCTGTTTGAACTTTAGCACTACGCGATCTACCATCATTTCCCCTGATTATTTCAGTGATTCTACCCTTTTCCCAAAGACTTCGTGGCGCTGAAGGATCACAAATGATGACCAGTGCCCCTGGCTTGAGTGCTTCAGTCTCTTCTCTCCATTTGGGACGGCAGAGAAGGCGTGGAAGGTACTCCATAGTCCACCGTTTCCAAGCCCGATCCTTTAAGTTCTGGGCGATCTTCCATTGTTTTCGGGTGCATAGACGTTCTTCCTCTGGATGCGGTGTTTGGGTGGAGTTTAAACAACCAACTAAGAAATGGTTTGGCGTAAGAGGTTCGTCGTCTTCTGGCGAAATTGGTAGATCCGTCAATGGTCTGCTATTGATGATGTTTTCTATCTCGATAATGACGCTGCGCAAAGTTTCCACCCTCGGAGCTTCTTCTTTCAATATTGTATGCAATAGTCGTTTAGTACATTGTATCAGACGTTCCCAACATCCTCCACTTTCAGGATCTGCAGGACAGTTGAACACCCATTCAATCTTCTGTTTTGACATTTCACGTCCAATTGCATTGACATCAAACATTCTGTCGGCCTCTTTCATTTCCTTTTGTGCCCCAACAAAATTAGTGGCATTATCGCTGCGAATACGGATGGGAACCCCACGTCGGTTCACGAAGTTACGTAAGCATATAATGAACGCATCAGTTGAAAGGTTCTCTGACAACTCTAGGTGCACTGCTCTCGTTGTCATGCACGTAAATAATGCAATCCACCGCTTTTCCCTTCTACGTCCAATAGCGACATGAAAAGGCCCACAATAATCGACTCCGCTGTACGTGAACGGTCGAACATATGGTGTTAGGCGGTCTATTGGTAACTGACCCATCAACGGAACGACTGGTTTTGCTCTATTATAAATACATACTGGACAACTCCTCTTGACGGACTTCAATACGTTGCGAATGGCCGGAATCCAATATCGTTGGCGGATTTCATTAATTGTCAAACAGTCATTTTGGTGGTGCCTCTTCTTATGATGATCAGCTACTATTAATTTTGTAACGTGGTTTCCTGGTGGTAATATGATTGGGCGGCGTGCGGACATGGGAAGGCAATAGGCTGCGTCTATTCTCCCATATATTCGTAACAAACCCTTGTCATCTAAGTACGGCGTCAATGCATATAGGCTACTGTTTTTTGGTATAGCAGATTTATTTTGTAATAGCTCAATTTCTCGTTGATAAACTTCATTTTGTACTATGCGACACAATATATTTTCCACAGTGGTGATTTCATCGGCTTGCAGCTCTTCTTCAATGTGCTTTCTCTTTCTAGCATTGTTGATAAATCGCAATACCCAGGCGGTCACTCTTACTAATGCAACGAAAGAGGAAAATTTAGAATAGCTGATAAGTTGCTCACCTGGTTTGCAAATAAGTAAATGTTGTTTCTTGATTTCTTCGCTGCCACATTTATCAGATGTCAATGTGGTTTCTCGAGGCCAGCCTCCCTCGTCCTGGTTTAAAAATTCTGGTCCTGTGAACCAAAGTTCGTTGGTTGGAAATTTTTGTATAGGTATTGCACGTGTTGCAGCATCTGCTACGTTCATGCTGGTAGGAACCCAACGCCACTCATTTGTTGTTGTTGTACTAAGAATTTCGGCAATCCTATGTGCCACGAATGGCTTGTATGATCGTGTGTGTGACCGTATCCACAAAATAACCGTTTGTGAATCGCTCCAAAATACAGTGCTATCGATGCGAATCTCTAGACTTTCCACAATGAGTGACTTCAAGCGACATCCAAGAACGGCTGCTTGCAATTCTAGCCGTGGAACCGTCGTTACTTTGAGTGGTGCACATACTGTTTTTGCACAAACTAACGCGACTTCTACTGCATCATCATTCTGCACTCTTAGGTATGCAGCTGCAGCATACGCACTCGTACTGGCATCAACGAAAATGTGTAACTGGATGTTAGTGGCGTTTGGAATTAACTTCGAATAGCAACGTGGAATGGATAACGACTTAACTGACTGGAATTTCAGCCACCAGGTCTTCCATTGTGCATCCAACTGAGGTGGGAGCTGTTCATCCCAAGCAAGACCTATTTTCCATAACGCTTGTAGCAATAATTTGGCAAAAACTATAACATTGGCAAGAAATCCGAAAGGATCGTAAATGGACATGACGATGCCTAACAACTCTCTTTTAGTTGGTGGTCGCTTACCATTCAAAATGTCGCTCGGTATTTTAAAAAACTTGAAGTGAAATTCGAAGGCGTCCGTTGCTGTGTTCCAAAACATACCAAGTATTTTTTCAACATTAGCGTGTCGCTCTAAATTAATTGATGACGGCGAATTCGTGTTGTTTAAAGATTTTTCCAGCGCTTTACAATTTGATACAAATTTTCTAAGCTTAAATCCAGCAGCTGCATTTATTTCGATGGCATCTTTTATTGTCTGTTCGGTTTCTTTAACGTCGGAAAAACTGATTACTAGGTCATCTACGTAAGTTTTATTTACCACAGCGTCATAGCCCATAGGCTTTTCTTTACTAAATCTGGCGGCGTTGGTGTTTTTTACGTATTTTGCACAGCACGGCGAACAAGTGGCACCAAATATTAAAGATGTCATGGCATAAGTACGGATTGGCTTATTAGGATCACCATCTCTCCACAAAAAACGCTGCGAGTTTTGATCCTCGGCTCTGATACCAACTTGGCAGAACATTTCTTCGATGTCTCCGGCGACGGCCATAGTTCCTTGACGGAATTTAAAGAGGATAGTGAACAATGATCGGGCCTTTTCCGGCCCTTTCATCAAGGCTTGATTGAGTGACATGTTGTCTGTCACGGCGGCTGCATCGAACACTATGCGCAATTTTTCCGGTTTGTGAGCGTTCACAACACCGAAGTGTGGCAGGTACCATGTTGTTGGCTGAACTAGATTAGCTTCTTCTGTGGATAGTTGTCTGGCGTATCCTTTTGCAACATATTTCTCCATTTCGATTATATAATTTTGGGCAAATTGACTATTTTGTTTCATTTTGGACTCGATATTCAATAAACGCTTTTTTGCCATACTATAGCTTGATGGAAACTCGATATCGTCGTTTTTCCACAACAAACCCACCTTATAGCGGCTTCCAAGACAAATAGTTTTCTCGGTCAAAATCTTCTTGGCCCTAGTATCGTCGTCAGATTCCAATTTGTCATTGTATGATGACTTCAACACCAATGTATCGCCTGTGATATACTCTTCCACCATTTTGTGCAGCTGTTTCATTGTGGTTGTTTCCCTGACTACCATTACTCGACCTTCTTCGTTGGCAGAATATTGCGATGGCCCGTACGTCATCCAACCCAACTTTGTTTTGGCGGCAATGAGTTGGCTGGGTCCTTTGCAGACTGTTTCCTGCGCAATGCCTAAGAACGAGTTGTCTAAACCTAAAAGTAGCTTGGGCCTGGCACCCGTGTAGCTTGGTACTGGCGCTGACTTCAAATAATGAAATTTATTTTTATTAAAACTTTGCATTGGCAAATTAAGATTATTAATGGTGCGCACATTCTTAATAGAAAATGTACGACTGGCATCTGGTCCTCGAATTTCGAGTGAAACCTTACGTGATTTTTCAACAGTTTTATTTTTACCGTACCACTGCAACGACAACAATGACGATTGTCCCCGCAGGCCTAGACTTGTAGCTACGTTTTCATCGATTAGTGATATCGAAGAACCTTCGTCGAACATTGCGAATATGTCTATTTTACCTCGAGATCCAATTAGGGTTACTGGCAAAATCTTAAATAATGTCCACTGCTCCTCTTGGCGGCAGTTGTATACGCGTTCTACGTGCGAAATGCTTGCTGCATTGTTGTCCATAGTTTGCGTGTGTAACATTTTGTGGTGCTTGCGTTGACAATCACTGATACCACAAGTCGATTTTCGTTGGCAAGTCGATAAATTATGCCCTTTTGTGAGGCATCCAAAACACAATTCATGCCGCTTCACTAGTGCCCACGTGTCGTTTACGCTGTATGACGAGAACTGTGAACAATCTGCAAGTTTATGGTCTTTGTTACACTGTACGCACTTTTGTTGACGACGATCGTTTCGTACCTCGTTGTTGTATAGTAAACGTCGACTACCACCTCCTGGTATTGTTGACGAGCGAGTGTTGCTTGACGATTGGGTAACTGGCCGCGGCGCTGAGGACAGTGTGTTTCTATCAGTGACTTTTGGCATAAGGGCAACTACTCTGGCTAAGTCACTTAGCCAGTTGGCGAAGCATTCGATGGTTGGATACGAAGTTATTTCGGCAGCACGCTTACTCCACTCGAACTGCTTCGATGGGGTCAGCTTCGACACCAAAGAGTCTAATAAAGTTGGGTTCACGAGGTGGTGGTCACATTTCGCCGACTTAAAGAATGCCACTATATTGCGTACTTTAGACGAAAGATCTAATATCTGGTCAAGGCGGTTCTCTGCGATGTATGGATAATTCTGCACCTTATGCAACTGAGTGCGCACCAGCAACTCAGGACGACCGAAATTGAATTCAAGTTCATTGATGACACTGGGCACATTGTCGGGATATATTAGAAGCGAAATTACAGCGCGCCTTGCTTCCCCTTGCACTGCTTTCTGCAACCGTATGAGGTTTTGTCTATTATTATAATGAAATTCAGCAGTTGTGTCACGGTAACAGGCGATAAATAGAGGCCAATCCTCAGGGCATCCCTCGAAATTAGGCAGCGGGTAAAGTCTGTTTGCGGCGTTGTCGATGAAGCTTGGCACATTGTGGCTATTACTGGCTGTGTTGTGGCTATTACTGGCTGTGGTGTCACCGTTGGCATAGGTGACTGACGAACATTTGTACCGACGACTTCTTGCCTAGTTGGTTCTTGTACTATCAGAGGCTGCTGGCTAACTTCTGCTTGCTCCCTATCTATCCGTTGCCGAAGTTGTTGTATTTCAGATTGTTGTGCGCTTGTGTCGTTTCGTAGCTGAATAACTGAATCTCGTAGTGCTGTAATTGAGGCGACGAGTGCTACTAAATTGTCACTCGTTGTTGCTGGTTGTAGTGTAGGGTTACCTGGTGCTGGCATAATTGTGTCGTTCAGCTCTGATTCTCCTTCGGAATCTCCTTGACGTTGATTCATTTTGCTACTTCTAGTTTCTACCATTAGTACCGCATGTACTCAGTGCTAACAAATTTGCCTCGTAACTGTTTAAAATATTGCAGGTGTTGTATGTATATTAGTGCTTTCATGTATATTTGCGCGCTAATATTTGGCTGTGTGCGCGCTAAGAATACTGCTGTAGACTTGTACTATATACCGATGTCTTATGTACTTGTTTCGGCTATAACGGCTAACGGCTTTATCGGGTGATGATTATAAAGTTTTCTGATTTTATTTTCCACCTAACCTCAATTTTATGCAGGGACTTGGTCCAATTTGCAATTAAAACAGATAGCAATTAGTAGAGCAGTAAATGTTTCAAATATTACCAAATACGTGACAAATATTTGACCGTTGATTAAATATATTTTGACGAAGTCCAAGTGTTATGAAACGCAAGATGGCTGATTAAATATGTTGTAGGCGGCGGCAAATTTCCAACACACCGGGCAAAAGACAAAATTTTAGAAGTATGTGGCGGCTGACTGGTTTCGCGCAAAAATAATACGACACGACTTTTAATTTAACAAAGTATATGTTTAATAACTGAAAACTGTATTACAAATGTTCGACTATACACAAACAACAGAAATACTATTTAACTCGTTTATTTATTTAATGGCTCGTTAAAGGCTAAAGAAAACTAAAATTTTGGTGTCTTTTTGCCGGTGGTCCAATCAATTGTCAATTGTAAAAAATGTGTTAAGTTAGCTGCGGTAATTGATGATTTCTCTTCTCCTCTTTCTTTGTTAGTGATGCCACATCATTCACTTTAGAGCTGGCGACAACAGTGATCTATCTTCAATTTCTCAACGGGCTCGTAAAAATTGTCTTGGGCTAAATGTAAACAAATCATTTGTGTTACCCATCAGCAATAGTGTTGTACAAGAGGAAGATATTCCCGAACTCTTCATTGATAATAGTGCTCTTAAATTTGCTAACAAAATAAAAAATTTGGGATTTATCATTAATTCGTCGTTGACCTGTTCCGACCATGTAAATAGAGTCGTTAGTAATGTATATGTGATCTTACGTAAATTAAAACTGTCTGCCTCGTTTACACCTCTTGAGGTAAGAAAGAAGCTAGCCATGCAATTAATCATGCCCCAAATAACCTATTCTGAACTAGTATAAAGCAGACTTGACTCAAGTTCTTCTCACAAAATCGAAGTAGTTTTTAATAACGTTACGCGCTATGTATATGGCCTCAAAAGATATGACCACATAACTCTATGGAGAGACAAAATTCTGGGATGCAATATTGTTGATTACCTTTCAGCTAGAAATTGTATTTATATTTATAAGCTATTGGAACTAAAAACTCCTCAATACCTATGCGAGAAATTGAGACAAACAAGATCAAATAGACATCGTTGCCTGATCATCCCGACATATTCCTACATGACCACATCTAGGCTTTTTTTCCTGAATCTATCAAGGGTGGGATGAATAGGACAAATTATAAGGTGGTAAGACATAATTACTTTAATTCTCATTATTAAATGTGACTGTAATGCGACTGTTTCCAATTTCTTTCTCTACAACTTTCCTCCTTTCACTTCTCTACTACTTAGGCTTACTGTATCTGTTTAATTTTTTATTTCTCAGCCCGTTATTAAAATTATGATTGTATTATCCCACTTTATGTTATTAAGGTTTTATATGTAATACCACCAATTGATGTATATAAAAGACATTGAAGTCTTAAAGATACAACCAGATATTCTTGAATAAATTGAATTTAATTGAATTTATCAAAAAATATTTGTAGATGCAATACCGAATGTTTAATAACATAAATTTTCATTTGAAACTTATGACACACATATTTAGCTATTTTCATATTTTATAAAAATACAAAGTAATTCAAAACAAAGTGGAATACCCTACATACGGTATGTTCCTTTGTTATTGCCCACGTAGCTTCGGTCTGTCCAATTCGTGTTCTTTCCCTTGGTTCTTTGTGGGTGTCGGCAACAAAGGACACCAGTGTGCTAGGAAACAAACATACTAGTATAAAAGTATCAGCATTGATACATAAAATAGCATCACTGTCAATAAAAAGTGTGAGTGTAAAGAAATTAGCGTTTCTTCCCTACAAAAAACGCTGATTTCTTTACTAACCCAGTCACACTTTTTATTGACAGTGATGATAATTTATGTGTCAATGCTGATACTTTCATACTAGTATGTTTGTTTCCTAGCACACGGGTGTCCGTTGTTGCCAACACCCACAAAGAACCAAGCGAAAGAACAAGAATTGCACAGGCCGAAGGTACGTGGGCAATAACAAAGGAACATACCTTACTCACACGTACACGGTTGTTGACATAATTAATTTAAGAACATGATGCAAATCCCCGATAGTTAGAATCTCAGCACTGACTTTCAGGTGCTGTGCCAATGACTGTCAGTGTTCTTGTAAGGTTGTGCGGTAGTCACGCCGTTTTCTTTGAACCGGTCGCTGTGATTTACTGTGATCTTGCAGTCGCTTTGGCAAAATCACAGGTACGCGAATATTTACTATTCCTAGTGCACATGGTTCTTTTGTTACATGAATAATGGCGCTGAAAAGATTGAAATGTTTGTATATATTCAAGTATATGCATAACGAGGTACTTAAATAATTATATTGCAGCAAAGAAGTCCAAGCGTCTATCAGGTCGACTCAAACATAAAATTGAAAAAAAAGTGCGGGAGCACAATAGGAAGATCCGTAAGGAAAAAAGGAAAAGGCCGAATCAAAAGGGAAGCCTGAAACGAAAAATAATACAGGTGCCAAATATTTGTCCGTTCAAAACTGAGGTTCTGAAAGATATTAATCAGTCTAAGGAGATTCAAGAAAATATTCAAAAGGTGCATTCCGGTTTAGATGCAAATGTAAAGAGGCACACAAATCTTCTTCAACTTGTTGATGATGCATCCACACGAGATGAGGCATATTCTGCTTTACATTTGGATACCACGAAAAATGAGGTAATAAAAAAAGGGTAATACACGTCGGAAAGCGGATTTCCGATTTTTTGTTTCAGTGAAAAGTTATTCGCAAAACACCAAAAAATTACCCGGGTCCGATCACAAATACGGGGCGTGATCCAAGGTGTTTATGTGCAGAACACCTTTCTGGCGGATTCTTATTACTGGGCCGAAGCGCGGCTTTTGATACCCATATCGCCATTTTTGGATGCATATTAGCATTAGGTGGCAGTCGTATACAATTACCAAAAAAATAGTCCTTTGCTGGGCCAACATCAGCTACGCGATCCCCAGTATTTCTGCTGAGAACATACTTCTGCACTTTTCGTTACACCCTATATCTGTGTACAACAACCACATGAAAATGCAGAAAATTTCAATTACCCAAATTTTTGTTATGCTTTTATAATAAAGGAAGTTTTTTCCTTTATGAAAAACGTAGGTAAATGTTTCCTTTAGGGGACAACTGCTAAAACACGTCCGAAATTATCGGGAAAGGTATCAAAGGAGATGTAAAAAAGCAGAATGTTAAGAGGAAAACGTAAACATGCGTGATTTGCAATTGCTATTTTGTGTTTTTTTCTAGTGCTCCTGCTTAAAAAATTGCAAGTATTGCGATATTATTCAATAATAATCACTTTCAGCCACGGTTGCAACATATAATTTCTCACAAATGAATATTTCTCTATTTTCTGTTCGGTTCATTCGCTAACACCAGCCAGTTGCTTTTGACAATCTTTACGCCAGTATGTTGTTGCTGTAGAGTTGATTTTACCTTGTTATTGTACCATGGGTAACAATAGCGGATTTTCGAGTTTTTGTTTCAGTGAAAGTTGAAAATTTTCTGTCATTTTCATGTGGTTGTTGTAATCACATATTAGGGTGTACCAAAAAGTGCAAAAATGTGTTGGACCGGCTAAGGGTTATTTTTTTGAAGCGCGGCCGAAATGTGTTCTGCACATAAATACCTTGGATCAAGCCCGTATTTGGGATCGGACCTGGGTAATTTTGGGTTTTTTGCGAATAACTTTTCATTCAAATAAAAAATTTTGCAATTTTCAGAACACCTTATATAATCCCGTTATAGACATTCACATAGAGTTGGAAGTGTGGCGTTCGTTGAAAAAAACCCTAGAGGTTTTATACTTAGCATTAGGCTGGAATCCACGAGTAGGTTGCAGTTGAAATCACCGGCGATGGTAATATCATAAGCTAAAAGTAGAGGTTGTAAAAAGTGGGAGCGGTGTCTGCAAGGTTAGGCCTGGGGTCGCATACCGGTCGTAAGAGGCGACTAATATGCACAAAGGTAATGACGTGCAACTCGATGGTTGATCTACGGATATGATGCCTCTCACCTCTCATTACCCACCTTATCCTTCCTTACGGAAGGAGGGGTGACATGACCTAGAAGGTTCCACTGGTCATAAATCGCTACCACGACAGTCGGGCAGTACCGCAAGGGAGTACCGGAGCGTACCGGTTTGTTTTTTATGTGAGGGTTTCTTGTTGTGTCGGGAAATGTCCTTATTCTCTTTTTCTCTGAGGTTGGCAATGTTCTTTTGTGGGCTTGTTCTAATTGTAGATCTGTACTGGCGTTTCATTTGAAAAATACTTTTATTGGCTTTCGACCTGTTGTCGAATGTATCGTATAGTTGTATTCGTAGACTGCTCTGTCTATGACTTCGGGGAACGACGAAAATGTTCGCTCGGCTTTGAGGCATCGGGCTATTTCCGTAAGAATGGAATGGAAACGTTCGATCAGACCATTTATTGAAGTATTGTATGGAGGGGTTTTATATATTCGCATACCAAGTGAATCCTCGATCGCGAAGCACTGTTAACAACAACAACAGGTTTTAACCTCCGTATCAATAATCCGAAACTGGAAATTCGATATTTTATGTCTGTTCAGAGATATTTGCAATCAAAGTTGAAAATTTTGTCATTTTCATGTGGTTGTTGTAATCACAGATTAGGGTGTACCGAAAAGTGCACAATCGTGTTCTGCGCAGAAATTTTGTGGACCGCGTAGCCGGTGTTTGACCGGCTAAGGGTTATTTTTTTGAAGCGCGGCCAAAGGCCGCCTACGCAGAAAGGTGTTCTGCATATAAATGTAGAAATGAAACACTCACACTTGCTTTTTATTTACATATAGTTTTTAATTTCAAGAAAGTTTTTATTAGTTTTAAACGCATTTCATTATTAATTCTTATTTCTATTTCACAAACTGCAAATATGTATTTTTATCAACTTATGCGCGTTTATATATGCAAGCGATGCTTTCGCTATCAAGATCAATTTAAAACTGTCTCGTCCGTTTTCGTCGGTCAGATGCTTCGTCCAGTTCGTTCGGTTGGGTGGTCGTGCGTCAAGTAAGTAGGGTTACATTTAAGGGTAGTATACGTAGTCAATAGGTTTGTCCACTTCGTGTTGTCCTTCCGTATGTCGCTCCTACATTCGGCCGTCCTGATATTGCGTTCGACCCGAACGATGGGTTCCAAGCTTTCATATATTCAGCTACTGTTAACGTTTTGTTGGGTCCCTCATGATCACCTACTTTTTCAACAGCGTATCTTCCATGCGGAAGTCGTTCTTTTACTGAGTATGGTCCTAAAAATTTTGCAGCAAGTTTAAGACCTGGACCGTACTGTGTCCTTTTGATCGCTACTAGCTCCCCTACTTTGTACTCTATTTCCGGTTTACGTTTGGAGTTGAAAGCTCTTTTATTCTCTTCTTGAATCTTCGAGATGTTTTCTACGGCTTTTTTCTTACATTTTCACGCTCTTCGTCTAATTCTTTAACTAATGCCTCTTCCAACAACCCTCGAAGTTCGACGTCATCCGATACACGCATATCTAACCCTGTTAAAATTCTAAAAGGCGTAAAGTTCGTACTCCTTGGAGGTGAGTTATTTAACAGACGTTGGACTTTATCAACGTGCTTGTACCAGTTTGCTGGATTATTGTAACACAATTTAGTGAGTAGAGGTATGACAATACGGTTTATTCGTTCTACCTGCCCGTTTCCACGAGGCACGCCGGTTGCAATAAGGAGATGCTGAATACCCTCTCTACTACAATAGTCTGTGAAGCTTTTGGCTGTAAAAGCTGTACCCCTATCCGTTATAATTCTTTTGGGATTACCAAATACCGACGATTGTTTTTCCAATCTTTCTACAACAGAAGTGCTGTCTGTGCCCTTTGTGGGATACAACCAGACAAATTTGCTAAAAGCATCTACCACTACTAGCAAATGGTTGTACTTTTTATGAGTGACTTCCATTGGACCTAAGTGGTCTACATGATATGTTGCAAGTGGCTTGTCCTCCTTATTTATAGGGGACAATAAACCCTTCTTTTTACCCATTTTCGATTCCCCAATAATGCATTCAACACAGTTCTTTATGACTTTTGCTACTTTTCTTCCTATCTGTGGTATGTAAAAGGACTTTTCTACATAGTCCTGCGTCTTTTTTGTGGACCAATGACCTTGATTGTGTGCTATACGAATAACTTCCTCTTCCATGCCCTGTGGTACCACCACCAACTCTTTTACAGCGTCCTTGTATAATATACCATTTTTTATGTAGAAATCTTCGTATGTACTGGTTTCCAAAACCCTAGATACTGCCTTTACCCATTCGTCATTTTGTTGCGCTTGGGTTAACCGAAAACTTAACGAATCTTCTAACAACATGGATGTCATTCGACTTAGAGCATCAACGTGTTTCATTTTGGTTCCGGGTCTATGCTCAATAACATAATCGAAGTCCTGAAGATACATGGCCCATCGAGCTACTCTTAATGGCACTTCTTTTTTCTTCATTGTTAATGCAAACGCATTACAATCACTCACAATTTTGATCTTTTTCCCAATTACGTAGATTCTCCATTTTTTCAATGCTTCTATAATTGCCAGTACCTCGAGCTCGTAAGAGTGGTACTTTTGCTCTTCGGGTCTAGTTTTGCGGCTCATGTATTGGATGGGATGAAGAAGTTGGTCTTCCACATCTTTCTGGAGAAGAACACCCCCATATCCATGCATGCTGGCATCTGTATGTATCTCAGTTTCCGCTTTGGGATCATACAGTTTCAGAACTGGAGCTGTGACGAGTGCAAATTTAAGCTGCTGAAATGCTGTAATCTGATCTTCTTTGAACGCGAAATCGGCGTCCTTTCTTAATAAATCGCTTAACGGCTTTGCAACTAAAGCATACCCCTCTATAAATCGCCTGAAATATGATGTAAGACCTAAAAATCTTTGAAGCGATTTCCTGTCGCGTGGTAGCGTAAATGACTGGACAGCCCTGACTTTCTCGTCTGAAGGTCTAATACATCCATCCTCAATAATATACCCTAAAAATTGTATTTTCTTCATTAACAGTTGGCACTTCTGCCACTTGATTTTTAAACCGAAACTCTCCGCCCTCGTCAGAATATTTCTTAGCTTCTCTATTGCCTCATCTTCGTGTTGCGCTGGAATAATTATATCGTCCATATAAATTACGATAACCCCTGCTTGAACCAAATCACGGAAAATCGCTGAAATGTACCGGCAAAAGACGGCGGGAGAATTACAGATACCAAATGGTACATAGTTAAACTCATACTGCCCACTGTGAGTAACAAAGGATGTGTATTTCTTTGAACCAGGTTCAACCGGTACATGAAAAAATCCGTTTGCTAAATCTAGCGTTGAGAAAATTTTGGCACCTTGTAGCCTTTCCAAAACATCATCGATAAGGGGCATTGGAAAATTGTCTCGCGTTATCTTTTCATTCAGTCTTCTAAAATCGCAGCATAAACGCTTTGTTCCATCCTTCTTTGATACGAGGACCACAGGCGAGGCGTACTCAGAACTACTTTGCTGAACTATGCCGTCTTTTAGCCATGTGCTGACTTGGTCATCTATGGTACACTGATCAACATGCGAAACTCTTCGCGGAGTTTGGTAAACCGGTGTATCATCAGCTACAACAATTTTCATTTGCACCGGGGATTGAGAGTTCTGTTTAGGAGTATATTGCCTAATAAGATCAGTGAGAGCAGTGCATTTATCTGCTGAGAGGTGAGAAAGATTCAAGTCTGGTGAACTTTTAAATTCATTCAAATCACTTTCTAAACAAAGTACAGAAAACTCACTATAAACAGAATTGTTCCCTTCTTTCGCCACAGCGATCTGGTGCGCGTTCTCTACCGTGGCATTATCCGGTTGGCTAATTTTCAAACCTTTAGCTTTAAAAGTAGCTACCCCATCCGCCAATGACATATCCGATTTTTTAAGGATATCGTTCCCTAGCACAGCTTCATACCGTAAATCGTTGATTTTAGTTACATGAAAAGTCACCCCTATAGCAAAATTATCTACGCTAATTTCTCGTGCTATGCTGCCTATTGTGGTAAGCTCGCATTCTTTTATGCCTACCAATCGTCGTTTTTCGCTGCTTAATTGTGGGCACTTTAGCTTTTTGAAAGTGTCATATCTTAGTAAACTTAAATCTGATCCTGTGTCAACCATTGCGTCGATCAAGATTCCATCAACCTCAATCTGCTTGAAAATTAAACCGCTATTTTGCTTCCAAGGTGCGTTAAACATTGCGTTAACTGCCCCTGTCTCCTTTTTTATTTTCTTGTTTACCTCAGCTTTACACTCAAAACTTCGGTGCCCTTCTACACCACATTTGAAACACTTATATTGCTTTTCTTTAATAGCACAATCTTTCGCGAGATGTGCCGTTGATGAACATTTGAAACATTTCTTGATGTTTTTACTAGCTTGTGAAACTGAACTCTTTGAAATACTTTGAACAGTTTGCGACCTGTTGAACGACTGTCGCGAACTATACACCTTTTCATAAACTTTCAAGTTTTCTTTTAAATCTTTTATTGTTTGCGCCTGGTATAAAATAGTTTTATTTGGCCTAGAATCGGGGATCCCTTCGATGAAATACCCTATTATGCTAACCTCGTCCATCTTAACTGGTTTTGCCATTTCCATGAGTGTATACAAATATTCTTTGCACGATTCATTGTTCTTTTTACGCCTATTTTCTAGCATGTGGTGAATATCTAGTAACGATAATTTTTTACCAAACTCGTCTACTAGTGCAATTTTGAGTGTAGCCCAATCTCTAACACCAGCCTGACTTCTCAAAAATAATTTGGCTGCTCCCTTCAAAAGTTGTTTGGCATACACATATTTTTGAAGATCGTTCCATCCTAATGTGATGGCATTGTCTTCAAACTCTCTTATCCAATCATGTACGTCCAACGTGTCAGTTCCCGTGAACGACGGCAGACTATCCTGTATATCTTTCAATGTAAAAGCAGGTCTCATCACCACGGTCTGTGGTGTAGGATCTTCAGCTACCTGGTAAGTCGATTCATTTTCTGATTCCTCGTCTTCAGTTTGTATGTGATTATGATATCTAAGAAGTCTGTCTCTAAGCTCGCTTTTGTTTCCTTGTACACTAAGATCTGCCTGTCTCAAATATTCTTTTAACGTCGCTACCGTCATACTCAAAATAGTCTGGGCGTCCATGGTCTTACCTACTTATGTATTACTTTAATTATGCAATGAATTTCAAATTGGAGATACTATGTTTGAATATGTATATGTAATTAAATAAATCGAAATATAAATGTGTGTATATATATTTTTTCTTTTTTTTTTTTTTTTATTATTGGCTTGAATACGGCTCTCAAGAAAATGTCGAAAGAAATTAATATAGTATGCATTTAAAATAATCAATCTTAAATCTGACTTGCCCGAAAGCTACAAGAAAAAAAATCGTATTCCTTAGAACTGTATGAAGTTTTAAATATATTTGTTTTTGTTTGTTGATGTTCGTTAAACACACACGATTAACCAATTTCGTTCTCACATGCAAATGAACTTACAAGCTGCAATTTTCCTCTTACTTTTGAGAATATTCTAATTGGAAATTTAGTAAGAATTTATCTTAAGTAGGCTGACAATTTAACTTTTATTTAAGTTCTGAAATAACATACAACTTCCATTTGCCTTCAATTCTAATTAGATTAACCAATCTACATTTATACTACTCTATCTTTTAGCCTTTTTCAAAATTCTTATAGGATTAGTTATGCGCTAGTGATACTGTTTTTCCTTACAGATTAATATAAATACTCGCCTCTTGCTGCTTCTTACATCTGGACTGCTTTGTACCTCTTTTTGCTATCATAGAATTGATCTGCTGCTGTCTCGTACTGATGAATGCTTAGCGCTTCGACTCGCCTACTCTCTGATTTGGGGTATTATAGTTGATTTATGTAATTTTGTGGTACTTCCACACAAGTGAATAGTGTTTTGCTTCACACTTACACTTTACTGTATATGTAGTTTCTTACTTTTTCTTTTGAAATCAATGTTCATTACACTCTAGCATTGCATACTATTTGTACTGCTTTAACACATGTTCATATATCAACGATCAGAATTGTTTGCTCATGCTCATAAGTATTAAGTATAACGACTTGTACTCTGCTACTTCGTTTGCACATACGTACAAAACAATGTTTCTCAAGTTCACTGCTCTTTTTTACGATGCACAATACGCTGATTTTGTTTGTGCACACATACGCATATGACTGGATTTAAACACCACTGTCACCTTTTTTATTATGTAGCGCGCTGTGCGGCTTTCACTACAATAACACCTTACACAGCTTCTTTAAAGTTTCAACCACTTTTCATTGCAACTGCCTTCGTCGCAACAACGCTACATACACGTATGTATAAAACACCAGATGCAAATTCGCAACTCTTCTCACTATGTCTACGACTGTCTCAGTACACTGCAGTGCGGCATATATGTACTAATTCAAGTTCTATCTCGCTTACTACAATATAAAACTGTGCGGCTTATACTGTGTAAATGTTCATGCTTTTATATCGCGTTCTTTCACACACAATATGTACATATTCTTTGGCACGACGAAATTTGAATTCCAACGGTCACTTCAAAAATTCATGCTTCGGGAAAATTCTACGAACTAAATCAAACTTGCATGCATGTACACGTCTATAACCAAACTTTTTGCTATTTGCATCAATTTCGCATATATAAAAACTTGAATGTGACAATTTTTATTTTGAGGTATTTTATTATTTGAAGCATTTTTTTGCAGCGAACAGCTTTCGCACTTTTAAAATATGTTTTACACTTCACTGGCTCAATATCACATTTCGGTTGAGTCCCCAAATGTAGAAATGAAACACTCACACTTGCTTTTTATTTACATATAGTTTTTAATTTCAAGAAAGTTTTTATTAGTTTTAAACGCATTTCATTATTAATTCTTATTTCTATTTCACAAACTGCAAATATGTATTTTTATCAACTTATGCGCGTTTATATATGCAAGCGATGCTTTCGCTATCAAGATCAATTTAAAACTGTCTCGTCCGTTTTCGTCGGTCAGATGCTTCGTCCAGTTCGTTCGGTTGGGTGGTCGTGCGTCAAGTAAGTAGGGTTACATTTAAGGGTAGTATACGTAGTCAATAGGTTTGTCCACTTCGTGTTGTCCTTCCGTATGTCGCTCCTACATTCGGCCGTCCTGATATTGCGTTCGACCCGAACGATGGGTTCCAAGCTTTCATATATTCAGCTACTGTTAACGTTTTGTTGGGTCCCTCATGATCACCTACTTTTTCAACAGCGTATCTTCCATGCGGAAGTCGTTCTTTTACTGAGTATGGTCCTAAAAATTTTGCAGCAAGTTTAAGACCTGGACCGTACTGTGTCCTTTTGATCGCTACTAGCTCCCCTACTTTGTACTCTATTTCCGGTTTACGTTTGGAGTTGAAAGCTCTTTTATTCTCTTCTTGAATCTTCGAGATGTTTTCTACGGCTTTTTTCTTACATTTTCACGCTCTTCGTCTAATTCTTTAACTAATGCCTCTTCCAACAACCCTCGAAGTTCGACGTCATCCGATACACGCATATCTAACCCTGTTAAAATTCTAAAAGGCGTAAAGTTCGTACTCCTTGGAGGTGAGTTATTTAACAGACGTTGGACTTTATCAACGTGCTTGTACCAGTTTGCTGGATTATTGTAACACAATTTAGTGAGTAGAGGTATGACAATACGGTTTATTCGTTCTACCTGCCCGTTTCCACGAGGCACGCCGGTTGCAATAAGGAGATGCTGAATACCCTCTCTACTACAATAGTCTGTGAAGCTTTTGGCTGTAAAAGCTGTACCCCTATCCGTTATAATTCTTTTGGGATTACCAAATACCGACGATTGTTTTTCCAATCTTTCTACAACAGAAGTGCTGTCTGTGCCCTTTGTGGGATACAACCAGACAAATTTGCTAAAAGCATCTACCACTACTAGCAAATGGTTGTACTTTTTATGAGTGACTTCCATTGGACCTAAGTGGTCTACATGATATGTTGCAAGTGGCTTGTCCTCCTTATTTATAGGGGACAATAAACCCTTCTTTTTACCCATTTTCGATTCCCCAATAATGCATTCAACACAGTTCTTTATGACTTTTGCTACTTTTCTTCCTATCTGTGGTATGTAAAAGGACTTTTCTACATAGTCCTGCGACTTTTTTGTGGACCAATGACCTTGATTGTGTGCTATACGAATAACTTCCTCTTCCATGCCCTGTGGTACCACCACCAACTCTTTTACAGCGTCCTTGTATAATATACCATTTTTTATGTAGAAATCTTCGTATGTACTGGTTTCCAAAACCCTAGATACTGCCTTTACCCATTCGTCATTTTGTTGCGCTTGGGTTAACCGAAAACTTAACGAATCTTCTAACAACATGGATGTCATTCGACTTAGAGCATCAACGTGTTTCATTTTGGTTCCGGGTCTATGCTCAATAACATAATCGAAGTCCTGAAGATACATGGCCCATCGAGCTACTCTTAATGGCACTTCTTTTTTCTTCATTGTTAATGCAAACGCATTACAATCACTCACAATTTTGATCTTTTTCCCAATTACGTAGATTCTCCATTTTTTCAATGCTTCTATAATTGCCAGTACCTCGAGCTCGTAAGAGTGGTACTTTTGCTCTTCGGGTCTAGTTTTGCGGCTCATGTATTGGATGGGATGAAGAAGTTGGTCTTCCACATCTTTCTGGAGAAGAACACCCCCATATCCATGCATGCTGGCATCTGTATGTATCTCAGTTTCCGCTTTGGGATCATACAGTTTCAGAACTGGAGCTTTGACGAGTGCAAATTTAAGCTGCTGAAATGCTGTAATCTGATCTTCTTTGAACGCGAAATCGGCGTCCTTTCTTAATAAATCGCTTAACGGCTTTGCAACTAAAGCATACCCCTCTATAAATCGCCTGAAATATGATGTAAGACCTAAAAATCTTTGAAGCGATTTCCTGTCGCGTGGTAGCGTAAATGACTGGACAGCCCTGACTTTCTCGTCTGAAGGTCTAATACATCCATCCTCAATAATATACCCTAAAAATTGTATTTTCTTCATTAACAGTTGGCACTTCTGCCACTTGATTTTTAAACCGAAACTCTCCGCCCTCCTCAGAATATTTCTTAGCTTCTCTATTGCCTCATCTTCGTGTTGCGCTGGAATAATTATATCGTCCATATAAGTTACGATAACCCCTGCTTGAACCAAATCACGGAAAATCGCTGAAATGTACCGGCAAAAGACGGCGGGAGAATTACAGATACCAAATGGTACATAGTTAAACTCATACTGCCCACTGTGAGTAACAAAGGATGTGTATTTCTTTGAACCAGGTTCAACCGGTACATGAAAAAATCCGTTTGCTAAATCTAGCGTTGAGAAAATTTCGGCACCTTGTAGCCTTTCCAAAACATCATCGATAAGGGGCATTGGAAAATTGTCTCGCGTTATCTTTTCATTCAGTCTTCTAAAATCGCAGCATAAACGCTTTGTTCCATCCTTCTTTGATACGAGGACCACAGGCGAGGCGTACTCAGAACTACTTTGATGAACTATGCCGTCTTTTAGCCATGTGCTGACTTGGTCATCTATGGTACACTGATCAACATGCGAAACTCTTCGCGGAGTTTGGTAAACCGGTGTATCATCAGCTACAACAATTTTCATTTGCACCGGGGATTGAGAGTTCTGTTTAGGAGTATATTGCCTAATAAGATCAGTGAGAGCAGTGCATTTATCTGCTGAGAGGTGAGAAAGATTCAAGTCTGGTGAACTTTTAAATTCATTCAAATCACTTTCTAAACAAAGTACAGAAAACTCACTATAAACAGAATTGTTCCCTTCTTTCGCCACAGCGATCTGGTGCGCGTTCTCTACCGTGGCATTATCCGGTTGGCTAATTTTCAAACCTTTAGCTTTAAAAGTAGCTACCCCATCCGCCAATGACATATCCGATTTTTTAAGGATATCGTTCCCTAGCACAGCTTCATACCGTAAATCGTTGATTTTAGTTACATGAAAAGTCACCCCTATAGCAAAATTATCTACGCTAATTTCTCGTGCTATGCTGCCTATTGTGGTAAGCTCGCATTCTTTTATGCCTACCAATCGTCGTTTTTCGCTGCTTAATTGTGGGCACTTTAGCTTTTTGAAAGTGTCATATCTTAGTAAACTTAAATCTGATCCTGTGTCAACCATTGCGTCGATCAAGATTCCATCAACCTCAATCTGCTTGAAAATTAAACCGCTATTTTGCTTCCAAGGTGCGTTAAACATTGCGTTAACTGCCCCTGTCTCCTTTTTTATTTTCTTGTTTACCTCAGCTTTACACTCAAAACTTCGGTGCCCTTCTACACCACATTTGAAACACTTATATTGCTTTTCTTTAATAGCACAATCTTTCGCGAGATGTGCCGTTGATGAACATTTGAAACATTTCTTGATGTTTTCACTAGCTTGTGAAACTGAACTCTTTGAAATACTTTGAACAGTTTGCGACCTGTTGAACGACTGTCGCGAACTATACACCTTTTCATAAACTTTCAAGTTTTCTTTTAAATCTTTTATTGTTTGCGCCTGGTATAAAATAGTTTTATTTGGCCTAGAATCGGGGATCCCTTCGATGAAATACCCTATTATGCTAACCTCGTCCATCTTAACTGGTTTTGGCATTTCCATGAGTGTATACAAATATTCTTTGAACGATTCATTGTTCTTTTTACGCCTATTTTCTAGCATGTGGTGAATATCTAGTAACGATAATTTTTTACCAAACTCGTCTACTAGTGCAATTTTGAGTGTAGCCCAATCTCTAACACCAGCCTGACTTCTCAAAAATAATTTGGCTGCTCCCTTCAAAAGTTGTTTGGCATACACATATTTTTGAAGATCGTTCCATCCTAATGTGATGGCATTGTCTTCAAACTCTCTTATCCAATCATGTACGTCCAACGTGTCAGTTCCCGTGAACGACGGCAGACTATCCTGTATATCTTTCAATGTAAAAGCAGGTCTCATCACCACGGTCTGTGGTGTAGGATCTTCAGCTACCTGGTAAGTCGATTCATTTTCTGATTCCTCGTCTTCAGTTTGTATGTGATTATGATATCTAAGAAGTCTGTCTCTAAGCTCGCTTTTGTTTCCTTGTACACTAAGATCTGCCTGTCTCAAATATTCTTTTAACGTCGCTACCGTCATACTCAAAATAGTCTGGGCGTCCATGGTCTTACCTACTTATGTATTACTTTAATTATGCAATGAATTTCAAATTGGAGATACTATGTTTGAATATGTATATGTAATTAAATAAATCGAAATATAAATGTGTGTATATATATTTTTTCTTTTTTTTTTTTTTTTATTATTGGCTTGAATACGGCTCTCAAGAAAATGTCGAAAGAAATTTATATAGTATGCATTTAAAATAATCAATCTTAAATCTGACTTGCCCGAAAGCTACAAGAAAAAAAATCGTATTCCTTAGAACTGTATGAAGTTTTAAATATATTTGTTTTTGTTTGTTGATGTTCGTTAAACACACACGATTAACCAATTTCGTTCTCACATGCAAATGAACTTACAAGCTGCAATTTTCCTCTTACTTTTGAGAATATTCTAATTGGAAATTTAGTAAGAATTTATCTTAAGTAGGCTGACAATTTAACTTTTATTTAAGTTCTGAAATAACATACAACTTCCATTTGCCTTCAATTCTAATTAGATTAACCAATCTACATTTATACTACTCTATCTTTTAGCCTTTTTCAAAATTCTTATAGGATTAGTTATGCGCTAGTGATACTGTTTTTCCTTACAGATTAATATAAATACTCGCCTCTTGCTGCTTCTTACATCTGGACTGCTTTGTACCTCTTTTTGCTATCATAGAATTGATCTGCTGCTGTCTCGTACTGATGAATGCTTAGCGCTTCGACTCGCCTACTCTCTGATTTGGGGTATTATAGTTGATTTATGTAATTTTGTGGTACTTCCACACAAGTGAATAGTGTTTTGCTTCACACTTACACTTTACTGTATATGTAGTTTCTTACTTTTTCTTTTGAAATCAATGTTCATTACACTCTAGCATTGCATACTATTTGTACTGCTTTAACACATGTTCATATATCAACGATCAGAATTGTTTGCTCATGCTCATAAGTATTAAGTATAACGACTTGTACTCTGCTACTTCGTTTACACATACGTACAAAACAATGTTTCTCAAGTTCACTGCTCTTTTTTACGATGCACAATACGCTGATTTTGTTTGTGCACACATACGCATATGACTGGATTTAAACACCACTGCCACCTTTTTTATTATGTAGCGCGCTGTGCGGCTTTCACTACAATAACACCTTACACAGCTTCTTTAAAGTTTCAACCACTTTTCATTGCAACTGCCTTCGTCGCAACAACGCTACATACACGTATGTATAAAACACCAGATGCAAATTCGCAACTCTTCTCACTATGTCTACGACTGTCTCAGTACACTGCAGCGCGGCATATATGTACTAATTCAAGTTCTATCTCGCTTACTACAATATAAAACTGTGCGGCTTATACTGTGTAAATGTTCATGCTTTTATATCGCGTTCTTTCACACACAATATGTACATATTCTTTGGCACGACGAAATTTGAATTCCAACGGTCACTTCAAAAATTCATGCTTCGGGAAAATTCTACGAACTAAATCAAACTTGCATGCATGTACACGTCTATAACCAAACTTTTTGCTATTTGCATCAATTTCGCATATATAAAAACTTGAATGTGACAATTTTTATTTTGAGGTATTTTATTATTTGAAGCATTTTTTTGCAGCGAACAGCTTTCGCACTTTTAAAATATGTTTTACACTTCACTGGCTCAATATCACATTTCGGTTGAGTCCCCAAATGTAGAAATGAAACACTCACACTTGCTTTTTATTTACATATAGTTTTTAATTTCAAGAAAGTTTTTATTAGTTTTAAACGCATTTCATTATTAATTCTTATTTCTATTTCACAAACTGCAAATATGTATTTATATCAACTTATGCGCGTTTATATATGCAAGCGATGCTTTCGCTATCAAGATCAATTTAAAACTGTCTCGTCCGTTTTCGTCGGTCAGATGCTTCGTCCAGGTCGTTCGGTTGGGTGGTCGTGCGTCAAGTAAGTAGGGTTACATTTAAGGGTAGTATACGTAGTCAATAGGTTTGTCCACTTCGTGTTGTCCTTCCGTATGTCGCTCCTACATAAATACCATAGATCAGGCCCCCCGTTTGGGATCGGACCCGGGCCATTTTTGTGCTTTTTGCTAATAACTTTTCACTGAAACAAATTATTTAATTTCCGCTTTAGGATTATTGATACAGAGATCAAAACGCGTCTTTTGATACCTTTCCCGAGATTTTTGGAAGTATATGAGTATTGTTGTTGTTGTTGTTGTTGTTGTTGTAACGACAAAAACACTCCCCGAAGGTTTTGGGGGTTGCTGTCGCACTGACAGTCCTTGGTCGGATATGAATCCGGTACTCTCCGGTACTCCCTTGCGGTACTGCCCGACTGTCGTGGTAGCGATTTGGTATGACCAGAGGAACCTTCTAGGTCATGTCACCCCTCCTTCCGTAAGGAAGGAGAGATGGGTAATGAGAGGTGAGAGGCATCATATCCGTAGATCAACCATCGAGTTGCACGTCATTACCTTTGTGCATATTAGTCGCCTCTTACGACCGGTATGCCTACCTCGGGCATATTCTGAACCCCTAACCCGCAGGGGGTAGTATACGAGTATTAGCAGTTACGTGCTGTCGTATAGAATTACCTGCTGTTGTTCGTGATCTTTGTTCGTCGAAGGGACTTTACACTTCTGAGTTGTTGTTATTAACAGTGAGCGTATGTAACGCTGCGCGGCTTCACGGAATTGCGCTGTTACCGGTGTTGGCGCCACTGGCGCTGATACCTTTATTTGTGATTCTGTAACGCCATGACGCCAGTAGCGCCAGAAACACTAAACTACTACAAAACACCGCTGCACTGGAGTGGTGCAACTGAATGTGTTGAATGTGTTTCTGGCGCTGCCGTCGCCATTGAGTTTATGTTTTACTCTATTCTCGCTGCACTGAAGTGGCGCCACTGGCAGTGGTTGGCGTCATTGGGCAAAAAAAGTTAGATTCCGCTTTCGGATTCTTTATCCTGGCATGAATACGTGTCTTTAGATACCCCCTCCAAACGCTTTGTATTAGTTTTCGGTGATGTCTCATAAACTGCGCCCCTAGCAATATGGTATCATTACGCCAAGAAAGCACTTAACGCAATTGCGTTAACGCACTGCGCTGGTACCGGCTATGGCGCTGGCTTCATGGTATCAACGACAAAAAAATGGCGCCGCAACCCAGCCTTAATTAACAGTGCTTCGCCATGTCTAATGGGTAATATCTCAGAATTTTCATCAAATTCTTCTAATGGAAGTACAAGGAAACTCAGTTTTAACAAAGTTGGACCAGGGTGATATTGGTGTTAGAAGAGTAGGTTCAATTTAACAGGAGAAGAGATGTATGGTATCATGAGGGGACATACCACATGCAGGGCATGTGTTTGGTATGTTGGGGTTTAGTCTGGATAAGTAAGAGTTTAACCTGTTACAATACCCAGAGCGAAGTTGTGCTAGTATGACCCTAGTCTCCCTCGGAAGTCCAAGGAAACGCGCAGTTTCCACAGGGTTGAAATAGAGTGATATAGGTGTTAGAAGAGTGGGTTCTACTGAACAGGAGAAGAGATGTTTGGTATCATGAGGGGACATACCACATGCAGGGCATGTGTTTGGTATGTTGGGGTTTAGTCTGGATAAGTAAGAGTTTAACCTATTACAACATCCAGAGCGGAGTTGTGCTAGCATGACTCTAGTCTCCCTCGGAAGCAGACGCTCCTCTTCAGCCAATTCCGGTGGTTGAGTATTAGTAACGGGATTTACAGGCCGGGATCTGAGAGATCTATCTACCGACTCAGTGTGGAGGTCATTTAGAGCCCGTCTATGGTTCCGCAGATCAAACGGCAAAGAAATATGATGCCGGATCTCACCGTAATGCTTACGGAGATGTCTCCTTATGTCTCTGGGGGGCGGTTTTACATCCAAAAGATGTCGATTTGGATGACTAGGTTTATGACAGTTCAGAAGGAACTGTCTACTCAAGAGTTCCGCGTGCTCTTGATCATTGAGCAATTTTGCCTCTTGATGGAGGTGAGACTCAGATGACATAAGCAGGCATCCCGTAGCAGTTCTGATGGCGGTGTTTTGGCAGACTTGCAATTTCCTCCAGTTGGTGTCAGAAAGATTGGGCGACCATATAGGCGCAGCATAGTCAATAACCGGTCGGCCAATAGCCTTATATGTAGCAAGCAATGTTTCTTTGTCTTTTCCCCAAGTACTGCCGGCCAGTGACTTGAGGATCTTATTGCGGCTCTGTACCTTTGAGGCTATTGCGGTGGCATGACCAGCGCAGGTGAGGCCGTTGTCAAATGTCACACCCAAGATTTTTGGTTGGTTGACAGTAGGTAGAGGTACTCCGTCTACGTGGACATTTAACTCTTGCCCCATCTGCGCATTCCATGTAGTAAACAGGGTCTCCGTCGATTTAGTGGGAGATAGGGTCAGATTACGCTCGGTGCAGAAGCTGGAAAAGTCATGGAGGTAACTGTTGATTCTAATACAGAGTTCATCAATGGAGAAACCTTGCCCGAGGCCATTATCGTGCAGTCGTCAGCGTAGGAAACAATGGAGACTCCCTCTGGTGGGGCGGGAAGTCTTGAAATATAGGAATTAAACAAAAGGGGAGAGAGGACACCACCTTGCGGCACCCCTTGTTTTATTCTTCGTGGTCTAGATTTCTTGTTCCTGAATTTGACTGTTGCCTGTCGACCATTGAGGTAATTAGCGGTCCACCTCTTAAGGCCGGCAGGGAGCTGTGTCTCGTCCAGATCTCGGAGGAGTGTGGCGTGATTGACCGTGTCAAATGCATTTGACAGGTCAAGTGCCACGAGAACCGTCCTATGGTTTGGTGGATGTTGATTCAAACCGTTGTTAATCTGCGTTGTAATGGCGTTCAAAGCGGATGTCGTGCTGTGATTTTTGCGGAAACCATGTTGATGATCGGCCAATTTTAGATTTGTAACGAAGTAAGGAAGCAGAATGGACTCTAGTAATTTCGCTACCGGCGAAAGGAGGGATATCGGGCGATAAGACTCTCCTAGGTTCGCCGGCTTCCCTGGTTTTAGTAGGGGAACTTCAATCGCTTGTTTCCATATCTCAGGTATAACGAAGGTAGTTAGAGAGAGATTAAAGAGAGCCGCTAAATAACTCTGTCCTTCGTGGCCAAGGTGTTTGATCATCTTCATCGCGATTCCGTCGGGTCCGATGGATTTTGAGGGTTTGGCCTTCATTATGGCTTCCTTAACCTCTGCGACTGAGACGGCAATGGGCGCAGTAGAGTGTTTGTGTTTGCGCGCACGTCGGAAGGCTCTTCTCTTAGTCCTATCCGCAGGTGGATGCATTATAAACAGCCGGCAAAAGGAGCTCGCGCATTTCCTGGCATCCGATTTGACGCTGTCGCCGAAGGCAATGGCGACCTTGTCTTTGTGTTTGGTCGGATTGGATAGGGCCTTGACAGTCGACCATAATTTGCCGACTCCGCCGGAGAGCTTGCATGTCTCGAGGTGTTGTTTCCACTTGGTCAGTTTGTGTTCGTTGACTATCCTACGAATTTCCGCATTGAGATCTTTGATTCTGGGGTCTGCGGGATTGATGAGTCTCACTTGGTCACGTTCTCTTGCCATCGCCGCAGCTTCTGCCGGGAAGTTCGGACGAATTTCTGGTATTCTGCCAGCAGGAATAAAGCGGCATGAGGCTGAATCAATGATCTTGCGAAACTCTGTTGTTGTTGTTGTAACGACAAAAACACTCACCGAAGGTTTTGGGGAGTGCTGTCGAACTGACAGTCCTTGGCCGGATATGAATCCGGTACGCTCCGGTACTCCCTTGCATTACTGCCCGACTGTTGTGGTAGCGATTTGGTATGACCAGTGGAACCTTCAAGGTCATGTTACCCCTCCTTCCGTAAGGAAAGAGAGATGGGTAATGAGAGGTGAGAGGCATCATATCCGTAGATCAACCATCGAGTTGCACGTCATTACCTTTGTGCATATTAGTCGCCTCTTACGACCGGTATGCCTACCTCGGGCATATTCTAAACCCCTAACCCGCAGGGGTGTCTTTCGCCTTTGCGTACGTCCGTAGGAGTGGGTAAGGCAGCGAAGGAGCGCTCTGTATATTCAGTAAAGCGGTCCCATTCCGCTTTGGTGAAGTTAATGTATGTTATTTTATTAGTCGTTATGAAGTCGGTCGGTCGTTCAACAGAGAGTAAGATGGGAAGGTGGTCTGAAGCTAATGTAAGCATCGGTCGCCAGATGACAAAGTTGATAAGGCCCGCGCTCGTTATGGAGATGTCTGGCGAACTGTGACAGTTACCTGCCACCCTTGTGGGGGCATCTCCATTGACTGTACAGAATGCTGAGTTATCTATTTGGTCTGCAATTGCGTGTCCTCTGCTGTCTGCTGGCAAGTTGGAGTGCCAGAGATCGTGATGCGCGTTGAATTCGGGATGATAATCTCTAGGACAACACGTGACAGGGTCGACGTCAGGTGAAAATAGATTATATTGTACAGAGTGATGTGTAATAAACGCAAGGCCACCCCCAAGACCGCTGGGACGGTCTTTACGATGTACATTATACCCATCACAAGTTCGTAAGTCCGATCTCGTGTTCAGTTTTGTCTCTTGTATCGCGGCGATTTTGATGTTGTGCGTCTTCTTAAAGTCAGTTATCTCCGCGATCTTTCCAGCTAATCCGTTACAGTTCAGCTGCAAAATTTTGAAGTGTGTAGGAGGGGAGACGGGGGACATACTAGGCGTGAGGGACGGATGCGTTTGCCTAGGTGGAGGTAGGCTAAGGCCTAAACTATGTCGCAGTCTAGAGTTGACAGCGCCATGGCCGATGTTGTCTGGCGTGGAAGGCGGCTGTGTACTGCAACAGGGGGCTATGAACGAATCCGTCCAAAGGTTACCGTTTGCGAGCCCAGAGCACATAAAGGTGTGACACAGGCCAAGGCAATGGTTGCACTTGACCGATGTCGGAGGCGTATATAATCTTTGCCTACAAACGGTGCACGTAGTGAAAGGTACTAGGAGGTGGTGTTCCTGACCCACGTGCAGGCTGGAAGCAGGGGGGCATTAGGGGCAGAGACAGAGGGGACTGACGCTCGGCAATGCTCATATCTGACCTATTCCGGAGGGGATAGGAGTGTTGAGCGGCCGTGTAAGATGGAGACGCTGGTGTGCGTGAGCGACAGTCGGGAGTGGGTGAGGTGGGAATGGCAGCGGTGCTGCCAGTCGTATAGACTGAGCCACTATTGTGACTATTGGAAGTAGGTAGAAGCGGTAAGGGAGTGCCAGAGCGGCGACTACCGCGGGACGTCCTTGGACGTGTACAGCAAGGTGCCTCAAAAGTACTAAAGAAAGTACGTGGTCTGTGGACGGCAGGGTTAAGCCCTGAGGATCCAGATTTATGTAGCCATCTCTTACACTTGGCGCATTGTACCGAATACGACCGTTTAATATAAATTTTCTTCCAACAAACGCAGCAGATCCAGTCTCTTGGTCCAGGATTGGGTTCGACCCCAGCCCGTAACAAGAGACAACGGAGCAGCCCAGCTGCCAGGGTTTGCTCCGAGGATGACAATTTAAAGTGGGACGGGACAGATTGCACAAAGGTAATGACGTGCAACTCGATGGTTGTTCTACGGATATGATGCCTCTCACCTCTTATTACCCATCTTATCCTTCCTTAGGGAAGGAGGGGTGACATGACCTAGAAGGTTTCACTGGTCATAAATCGCTACCACGACAATCGGGCAGTACCAGTACCGCAAGGGAGTACCGGAGCGTACCGGGTTCAAATCCGGCCAAGGACTGTTAATTCGACAACACTCCCTAAAACCTTCGGAGAGTGTTTTTGTCGCTACAACAACACAACAACAACAACCGATTCACTTCCTTCCGCATTCCTCGTCTTCTAGATTGCGACGCAGTGCGTGACCTAGTCTGCTTCCACCGAGGCACACGCACCAGTCCTTGACTCCCAGTGTGATGATTTCTTTCCCTTCGCACTTTCGTGTCCTACAATTGAACTTCAACGGCTTAACCGGCAAGGGTAGTGAGATAGTGAGTTTCATGAAGCGGCAGAATATCAAGATTGCTGCTATTCAAGAAACAAGGCTTGGCGCCCGATCAGATCTTGATGTCTACAACATCCACCGGCGTGACCGTGAGAGAGGACTTGGGGGCGGACTTGCCTTCATCACTCATCAATCTGTGCAATATCTATTGAACCTGATGTCAACCCGAGGGACAACACCTTAGAGCGTCAAGGTATGGTTGCCCGATCGGGCGATGTCGATCTTGAAATAATTAACATTTATATACCTCCTGCCACCTGCTGTCCGAAGGATTACCACCCTGACATCAGTGCGTTACTCAGAGGCGATAATCGTGTAATCCTCGGAGACTTCAACGCACACCACGACCTGTGGCACTCAAGCCTACAGGTTGCTGGTAGGGGACAGGAATTGGCTGAACAAATAGATGATTCGACGTTTTACACTGTGAACGGGGATGCCCCCACTAGAGTCACGGTAAATTGTTCTAGTTCGCCAGACCTTAATATCGTCAGCGCTGGTCTCATAACTAACTCTTGCATCAGATCATTTACCGATAGTCCTCTCAATCGATCGGCCCAATGACTTTGTCACTTCTAAAAATCGCACTTTCACTTTGTCAGGTTTTGGACCCGATAATTATATATTACAAATATTAAGGTTTATTATTGCGATTAATATATACAAAGTTAATGGTTATTAAGTATTACAAAACAGAGTTTAAAATTTGAGTACTATACACGATGGCGGACATAGGTGGAATGGCGAACTCGCCAATTATGTTTGTTTGCGATAACCATACTCGCTGCTTTTGTGTGGGTGTTGCCGCAGTTGTAATATTGTGTCAATACCTAACATCCCCCTCTGTTAGAGAAAACGTGGCGGTCGTCTGCGCATTCTATGAGATCTGCGTAGCGCTGGACGTTGCTCATTTTCCGTCTGTGGCGATGCTGCATGTTGTTGCTCGGGTGAAGTTACATTGCGTATTGGCTCAATGTCTTCACAAACTTCTGGGTGCTGTGCTTCTGTGAATCGTTTACGTAATTGATTTATGTGCGAACGAATCAATTCTTTGCGTCGTGGTGTTTGGGGTAAAATGTTGTAAACAACTTTCCCAACTTTTTCTATTACTTCGCCTGGTGACCAGTATTGTTTCTTGTTACGATAGGTCTTTGCAAATACCTTATCGCCTTTATTGAATGTGCGAGGTAAGGCGCCATGTTTTTTGTTATACGCGTTTTCCATAGCGATGTTTTCGTTTCCTGATATTGGTTTACCATTTTTTAGTAGATCGAGAGGTGTGAACAGCTTTCGTCCAATAAAACATTCTGCGGGTGATTTACCATCTGGTGCGTTTTCATTTGGTGTTGCACGGTATTGCGATAAAAATGTTATTAAATTGTAATGATCATCTGTATTGTGTTCATCGTAGGATTTACTTAAAGCTGTCTGGGTAATGTCCACGAAACGTTCAGCTTATCCATTTGATTGCGGATGATATGGTGGGCTGAATATTTGGCTTATACCTCTCTCTTCACAAAGTTTTTTAAAAATAGCGCTTGTAAACTGCGTCCCATTATCGGAAACTAATGTTTTTGGTCGTCCGTAACGACTTATAAATTGGTGAAAATGATTAAGAATTTCTTTTGATGATATTGTTATCGTTTGAATGACTTCAGGCCCTTTAGAGTATGCGTCGACTTTGACCAAGTAATATTTTCCTCGTATTGGCCCTCGGTCTAAAGGTGCTTCCGGTACTGGCCACGAACTTTGTGTTGATTTTGTTGTTGATTTTGCTACACTTGCGCAATTTTGACAATTTTTTACAAATTTTTCGATATGTTCGTCAATCTTTGGCCAATAAACGTACGAACGTGCTAGAGCTTTCATACGTTTGATTCCTTGATGCCCTTTATGGAGTTGCTTAAGAACGGTTTGCTGAAGCTTTGTAGGGATAACGAGTCTGTCTGAATACATGATACAATCATTTATGCTGCTCATTGACTCTTTCCTATTATAAAATATTTGTACCTCAAGTGGCAGGTTTTTTATTGATGTAGGCCAGCCTTGCTGTACATATTCATTTACTTTTTGTAGTGTGGCGTCAGCCCTGGTTGCTGCTCGAATCATGTTGAAAGTTACTGGAATTTGTTTAATGTTTTCTTGCAATATAGTTTCGACTTCATTTTCAACTGATACTTGCGCCTCTCACCTCTCATTACCCATCTCTCCTTCCTTACGGAACATGACCTAGAAGGTTCCTCTGGTCATACCAAATCGCTACCACGACAGTCGGGCAGTACCGCAAGGGAGTACCGGAGCGTACCGGATTCATATCCGGCCAAGGACTGTCAGTTCGACGGCAACCCCCAAAACGGGGAGTGTTTTTGTCGTTACAACAACAACAACAACAACCACCACAAATTCTTCGTCATCTTCCCTTTTCGTATCAATGAGGCGGGAAAGTACGTCCACATTTCCGAAATCTGTTGTTTTAACATACTGAATGTTGAAATCATAGCTCATTAAAACTAGTGCCCATCTCTGTAAACGATTTGCTGTGTGTGTTGGAATACCTTTCTTTGAGCCGAAAATAGCGAGAAGCGGTTTGTGGTCTGTCAAAAGTGTAAATTTACGACCATAGATCATTCTGTGAAACTTTGTGCAAGCGTAGACTAACGCTAACGCTTCTTTTTCAATCTGGCTATACCTTTGCTCGGTAGGTGTTTGCTCCATTCGGCATTTTATGAAAAATTTGCGCACCAATTCCAACTGTGGATGCATCGGCTGCTACGACTATTGGTAATGACGGGTCGTAGTGAGTCAATAATAAATTTGACTGAAGAATTGGAGGATGGGGCCGTGTGCAGAAGTCCACGCAAGTGGGGAAAGTTTCTGATCGCCATTCACCTGGGAATGGCCAGAGCGATTCTTTTGCATGCGGTTCAAGCAGCTCACTACTTCCGGGCTTTGCGCCCAAGAATCCTCTGGGTAACCACCGAACACCCGTTTGGTGGTGAGGTAAACGTGAGAAGGCGACAACCTGGTAAGGCCACTCAGACATAATCGGTTTAAGGGCTTGCTGGGGGGTTCAAACAGCAGCGTCTGATCACCATGTGGTGCGGCTGCAAGCGGGCGTCTGTCTTGGATCAAACGGCTCGCTATACAAACGTGTAATAGAATTCAACCTCCCGTGAAACGGGTTGTGCGTTGGGCTTGGGACCCACCACATAAAACAACGTTCCAATGAAATTCAAGAACAAAGCCTCGGATATGAGAACCCCTTTTTTAGATGACAACACCCGCAAACGAAATAAGGATGAGATAAGGGCATGTACCTGGAATGTCCGGTCCCTTAATGGGGAAGGTGCCGCTGCCCGGCTGGTTGAGGTCCTGAGGAAAGTAAAAGCTGACATCACCGCCATACAAGAGATGCGATGGACGGGGCGACCAAAACACCTTGCAACATCTACTGGAGTGGGCATGAAGACAAGCGCAGATTCGGCGTGGGATTTGTGGTGGGAGAGAGACTCCGTCACCGAGTACTGTCGTTCACACCCGTGAACGAGCGTCTCGCCGCAATCCGCATAAAAGTACGATTTTACACCATATTGTTTATCTGCGCTCATGCACCGACGGAAGAGAAGGACGACGTGGAAAAAGGATGCATTCTACGAGCGCTTGGAAGAAGCATACGAGCGCTGCCCCCGTCATGATATCAAAATCATGCTTGGCGACTTTAACGCCAGGGTGGGTAAGGAGGGTGTATTCGGCCCCACTGTCGGGAAGTTCAGTCTCCACGATCAGACTTCGCCAAACCTGGTCATATCCAGCACTAGGTTTATGCACAAGAAGATCCATCAGGCTACATGGCTGTCCCCCGATCGAAAAACACGGAACCAGATCGACCACGTTGTGATAGACGGACGGCATGCTTCCAGCGTTATAGATGTTCGCACAATACGAGGACCTAACATCGACTCTGATCACTACCTAGTAGCAGCCAAGATTCGTATCCGCCTCTGTACGACAAAACAGGTGCAGCAAAAAACGCAGGGAAAGCTGGACGTCAATTATTTCGCAGATCGCCTCTCACACCTGCTCTCCGAGAGCACAATTCAACCTAGTGGAATGCATGAGCAGTGGGATCATATCTCAGGAGCAATCCGTGCCGCAGCCGAAGAAGTAATTGGATTCCGGCGAACGAGAAGAAACAACTGGTACGATGTTCAAGAGTGCCGCGCTGCAACGAAAAGAAAGGACGAAGCCTACAAGGCAACGCTGAGATCGAATGCAACGAGGAGTGTGTGTGAACACTACCGCGAGTTGAAGAGGGAAGCGAGGCGGCTTTTCCGGACGAAAAAAAAGGCAGAAAAGCGTGAAATAAAGGAGCTGGAGATGCTGGCCAACGGGAATAATGCCCGAAAAATCTATCAAAAAAATTCGGCGAATGACAGAAGGTTTTAAGCCCGGGGCAAACTCCTGTAAGAATGAGAACGGCGACCTGGTGGCCGATGTTCAGAGAGCACTCAGAATATGGAGGGATCACTTCTCTGCCCTTTTCAATGGAGAAACTGAGCAAGAAACCAGAGAAGATGCCGAACCCGAGCCCACAATCGAAGATGATGGAATTGACGTTTCACAACCTGACTATAATGAGGTGCGAATAGCAATATCCCGATTGAAAAACAATAAAGCGGCTGGCGCTGATGGTTTGCCTGCTGAGCTATTCAAACACGGAGGCTAGGAGCTGGTAAGGCGCATGCATCAGCTTCTATGCAGAATATGGTTGGATGAATGCATGCCTGAAGATTGGAATCTAAATGTTCTCTGCCCAATCCCCAAGAAGGGCGATCCTGCAAACTGCGCCAACTATCGCGGAATCAGCCTTTTGAATATCGCATATAAGGTCCTATCAAGCGTATTGTGCCAAAGACTGAAGCCTGATGTGAACAGACTGATTGGACCTTATCAGTGTGGCTTCAGACCTGGTAAATCTACCATCGACCAGATTTTTACAATACGCCAAATCTTGGAAAAAACCTGTGAGAAAAGAATCGACACACATCATCTCTTTGTTGATTTTAAAGCCGCTTTCGGTAGCACGAAAAGGAGCTGCCTATATGCCGCTATGTCTGAATTTGGTTTCCCCGCAAAACTTATACGGCTATGCAAAATGACCTTGAGCAACACCGCCAGCTCGGTCAGAATTAGGAAGCACCTCTCCGAGCCGTTCGAAACTAAACGAGGTTTCAGACAGGGTGACCCCCTATCGTGCGATTTCTTTAATTTAATGCTGGAGAAAATAATACAAGCTGCAGAACTTAAACGCTGGAACAATATTTTATAAAAGCGTGCAACTGTTGGCATATGCTGACGATATTGATATCATTGGTCTGAACAACCGCGCCGTAACTTCTGCTTACTCCAAATTAGAAAAAGAAGCGGAGAAAATGGGATTGGTGGTGAACGCGGGCAAAACGAAGTACCTTCTGTCAACATGCAAAGAGTCAGCGCATTCGCGCCTTGGCAACCAAGCCACTGTTGGCAGCAATAATTTTGAAATAGTAAAGGACTTCGTTTACCTGGGAACCAGCATTAACACCAACAATAATGTTAGCCTAGAAATCGGACGAAGAATTACTCTTGCAAACAAATGCTACTTCGGACTGAGTAGGCAATTGAAAAGTAAAGTCCTCTCTCGACGAACGAAAATAACACTCTACAAGTCACTCATCGCACCCGTCCTGCTATATGGTGCAGAAGCGTGGACACTAACAACATCTGATGAGGCGGCTCTGGGAGTAGTGCCGAAGAAGATTTAATGATGAGCTGTATGAACTTTATGCAGACGCCGACATAGTTCAGCGAATTAAAACACAGCGGCTTCGCTGGCTAGGCCACGTAGTGCGAATGAGCGAAGATGCTCCAGCCCAGAAGGTATTCTTATCGGCACCTGCCGGTGGAAGCAGAAGAAGAGGGAGACCACCACTCCGATGGAAGGACCAAGTGGAGACCGATTTGCGATCCCGCGGTGTTTCCAATTGGCGCCAGTTGGCGCAACGGAGAAACGACTGGCGAGCTATGTTGGGCGGTCAAAATCGCCCGGGCGGTTAGATGACCATTTAAAGAAGAAGAAGAATTGTTTTGAACTCATTGAACGCTTGCTCGAAATCGTTACTCCAAATCCATGTAGCGTCGAGTTTAAGTAACTTGTCTAATGGATGACGCAGTTGACTCATACGAGGAATGAATTTCCCGTAATAGTTTACTGCTCCTAGGAAAGAACGTAGCTCCGAGACATTTGTTGGTTGTGGCATGTCTCGAATAGCGCCAATTTTTGCGGGATCTGGATGAATTCCATTGCTGTCTATGACATGTCCAAGGTATTTGATGGTTGTTTTAAAAATTTCGCATTTTGACCAGTTGATTCTAAGGTTGTGCTCTTGGAACCGCTTCATGATTTGCATAACTAAATTGTAATTCTGCTGTGGCGTAGACGTTGCGATGATGACGTCGTCTAAGTATGCTATAACTCCATCTAATCCGGCGAGAACAGTTTCGATTGCTTTTTGAAAAGCACCAGGTGCTGAAGTTACTCCCGGTGGAAGACGATTAAATTGAAATAGACCTTTATGCGTGTTGATCGTGAGCATCTTCTTTGATACGTCATCGATTTCAAACTGTAGATATGCGTCAGAAAGATCAATTTTGCTAAAATTTTTGCATTGTGACATTTTTGCAAAAATTTCATCGGCGTGTGGTAACGGATACAAATTTGGCTCCATGCAGTCATTTAAACCTGTGGAATAGTCTGCACAAATACGAATTTGTTTATTAGCTTTACGTACCACTACTATCGGTGCTGCCCAATCTGAGTGCGTGATTGGCGTGATGATATCGGCTTCTTGTAATCGATTTAACTCTTGTTCTACTGCTGGTAGTGATGCATACGGAACTGGGCGTTTCGGCCTGAACACTGGAGTTGCGTTAGGTTTGACTTCCAATTTGACCTTAAATTGTGTACAATGTCCTGTGGATGTATGTAATACCGTTGGAAACTGCTTGCTAATTTCTGTGAAAAGTTCATCTTTGTTGATTTTTAAATTTGCGTTGTGATTTGATGATGCTGCAACTGCGTTGCAGATTGCTTGTATGGGCTTGTCCCCCTACCCGAATTTGTTGATCAAGTCGATTCCAAATACGTTTAAATTATGAAGATTGCATACGAAAATGCTACTGTTATGCGATGCTTGTTTATGTTATACTGCTGATGTGAATTCGCCTAAAATGGGAATTTGCTGTTTCAGTGCACACGATGCTAAGCGACTGGATCGATGTAATTTGGGGCTACCAAGATTTTCCCAATTTGCTTTCGATATAATTGTGATATCAGCGGCCGTATCAAACTGTAGTTTAAGCTTAGTCGACATTATTTCTACCGTGATATACTTTCTTTGCGGCATATGGTTGTGTATGCAATGAAAGCTCGCTGTGGCTGCTATAACTTTAGCACGATAATTTTTCTTTTGCGTATTCAGACGAGAATTGCTTGCGCGTTGATTTGATCCGCGCTGAGTATTCTTGTTTGGTTGTGCGTTGCAGCATGTACAGTAACCATCTTTGTGGGCCATTCTGCCACAATCCTTGCATTTGTGTTTTGCGTACGTACAATCTTTGACAAAATGTAATTCTCCGCACTGCCAGCATGGGCGTCTGGGTTTCGACTGTTGAAGTGCGTTGCTCGTTTGAAATGACTGCTTTGATCTGCGATCGACGTGTTGCTTTTTATACGATGCGATTGCGTTTACTGTGCTCGAATTGTTGCCTTCGACAAGCTGTACATCCTTCTTCAGTTCTTGAAAACGGTGGGCTTCTTTTACAAGCTGCTCGAGAGAAATATTAGGATTCGAATCTATTATTGGTAGTAGCTTACTGCGAATATCTGCTTTAGCGGATGATCGTAACCCAATTACGAAAATCAAACTTTTCAATTCGGCATTGCTTATTTGTCCGTGTATAAAATTTTCGCATAATTTGTTAACGCGACTTGAATACGTGACAAAATCTTCGCTGTCATCCATAGTGTTTTGCAAACATTTGTATCGCATGCTAAAAAGTGATTCGTGCCTGTCGAATAATACTGCGAGTTGCTTTACTGTGTCACTAAAATTGAGATCCTTAGGTTTTCTCGGCAATATAAAATCTGCATAACGCTCTAGTCTTTTGAGCATCTGATAACGACTGTGCATCGGTTTTAAAATTTTCCTCATAGCGGCTGTACCAACTCGTGAATATTTGATTTCGAGTCTGGGTCGTAGCGAAACTTGAATTTTTTTTTTTTTTTTTGTGCGATCATATCCATAAACGTTTCTTGCTGACCAGCTGAAACTGACTGTTGTGATGTCCCCGAAAAATTTGCTTGTGCTTCGAGGATTTTAGTTAATTTATCGATGCTATCTTGTTGCCTTGCAACTGCCTCTTGCTGCTGGACAAGAATTTTTGAAACATTCCCACAACAGCCGGTTCTATCGCACCGGAATGACCCGGGTTTTCTCACCCGGCCAAGGGCTGTTATTTCAGTGTAACCCTGTCCAATCTGTCCCGTCTCACCCTTAAATTGTCATCCTCGGAGCAAACCCTTGCAGCTGGGTTGCTCCATTGTCTCTTGTTACGGGCTGGGGTCGAACCCAACCCTGGACCAAGAGACTGGATCTGCTGCGTTTGCTGGAAGAAAATTTATATTAAACGGTCGTATTCGGTACAATGCGCCAAGTGTAAGAGATGGTTACATAAATCTGGATGTTCAGGGCTTAACCCTGCCATCCACAGACCCCGTACTTTCTTTAGTACTTTTGAGGCACCTTGCTGTACACGTCCAAGGACGTCCCGCGGTAGCCGCCGCTCTGGCACTCCCTTACCGCCTCTAACTACTTCCAATAGTCACAATAGTGGCTCAGTATATACGACTGGCAGCACCGCTGCCATCCGTGCCTCACCCACTCCCGACTGTCGCTCACGCACAGCAGCGTCTCTATCTCACACGGCCGCTCAACACTCCTATCCCCCCCGGAATAGGTCAGATATGAGCATCGCCGAGCGTCAGTCCCCTCTGTCTCTGCCCCTAATGCCCCCCCTGCTTCCAGCCTGCACGTGGGTCAGGAACACCACCTCCTAGTACCTTTCACTACGTGCACCGTTTGTCGGCAAAGATTGTATACGCCTGCGACATCGGTCAAGTGCAACAATTGCCTTGGCCTGTGTCACACCCTTATGTGCTCTGGGCTCGCAAACGGCAACCCTTGGACGGATTCGTTCATAGCCCCCTGTTGCAGTACACAGCCGCCCTCCACGCCAGACAACATCGGCCATGGCGCTGTCAACTCTAGACTGCGACATAGTTTAGGCCTTAGCCTACCTCCACCTAGGCAAACGCATCCGTCCCTCACGCCTAGTATGTCCCCCGTCTCCCCTCCTACACACTTCAAAATTCTGCAGCTGAACTGTAACGGATTACCTGGAAAGATCGCGGAGATAACTGACTTTATGAAGACGCACAACATCAAAATCGCCGCGATACAAGAGACAAAACTGAACACGAGATCGGACTTACGAACTTGTGATGGGTATAATGTACATCGTAAAGACCGTCCCAGCGGTCTTGGGGGTGGCCTTGCGTTCATTACACATCACTCTGTACAATACAATCTATTTTCCCCTGACGTCGACCCCAGGGACTCTACCTTAGAATGCCAAGGCATAGCAGTCCGGTCAGGAGACGCCGACCTGCAAATCATAAACATCTATATTCCTCCTGTCACGTGTTGTCCTAGAGATTATCATCCCGACATTAGTGCGTTGCTAAGGGGCGATAACCGTCTAATCCTAGGCGACTTCAACGCACATCACGATCTCTGGCACTCCAACTTGCCAGCAGACAGTAGAGGACAGGCAATTGCAGACCAAATAGATAACTCAGCATTCTGTACAGTCAATGGAGATGCCCCCACCAGGGTGGCAGGTAACTGTCACAGTTCGCCAGACATCTCCATAACGAGCGCGGGCCTTATTAACTTTGTCATCTGGCGACCGATGCTTACATTAGCTTCAGACCACCTACCCATCTTACTCTCTGTTGAACGACGACCGACTTCATAACGACTGATAAAATAACATACATCAACTTCACCAAAGCGGACTGGGACCGCTTTACTGAATATACAGAGCGCTCCTTCGCTGCCTTACCCACTCCAACAGACGTACGCAAAGGCGAAAGAGAGTTTCGCAAGATCATCGATTCAGCCTCATGCCGCTTTATTCCTGCTGGCAGAATACCAGAAATTCGTCCGAATTTCCCGGCAGAATAAAAGATCTCAATGCGGAAATCCGTAGGATTGTCAACGAACACAAGCTGACCAAGTGGAAACAACACCTTGAGACATGCAACCTCTCCGGCGGAGTCGGCAAACTATGGTCGACTGTCAAGGCCCTATCCAATCCGACCAAACACAAAGACAAGGTCGCCATTGCTTTCGGCGACAGTGTCAAATCGGACCCCAGGAAATGCGCGAGCTCTTTTTGCCGGCTGTTTATAATGCATCCACCTGCGGATAGGACTAAGAGAAGAGCCTTCCGACGTGCGCACAAACACAAACACTCTACTGCGCCCATTGCCGTCTCAGTCGCAGAGGTTAAGGAAGCCATAATGAAGGCCAAACCCTCAAAATCCATCGGACCCGACGGAATTGCCATGAAGATGATCAAACACCTTGGCCATGAAGGACAGAATTATTTAGCGGCTCTATTCAATCTCTCTCTAACTACCTTCGTTATACCTGAGATATGGAAACAAGCGATTGTAGTTCCCCTATTAAAACCAGGGAAGCCGGCGAACCTAGGAGAGTCCTATCGTCCGATATCCCTCTTTTCGCCAGTAGCGAAATTGCTAGAGTCCATTCTGCTTCCTTACTTCGTTACAAATCTAAAATTGGTCGATCATCAACATGGTTTTCGCAAAAATCACAGCACGACGTCCGCTTTGAACGCCATTACAACGCAGATTAACAACGGTTTGAACCAACATCCACCAAACCATAGGACGGTTCTCGTGGCACTTGATCTGTCAAATGCATTTGACACGGTCAATCACGCCACTCTCCTCCGAGACCTGGATGAGACACCGCTCCCTGCCGGCCTTAAGAGGTGGACCGCTAATTCCCTCAATGGTCGACAGGCAACAGTCAAATTTAGGAACAAGAAATCTAGACCACGAAGAATAAAACAAGGGGTGCCGCAAGGTGGTGTTCTCTCTCCCCTCTTTTTTAATTTCTATATTAAATTGCAAGTCATCCAAAACACCGCCATCAGAACTGCTACGGGATGCCTGCATATGTCATCTGAGTCTCACCTCCATCAAGAGGCAAAATTGCTCAATGTTCAAGAGCACGCGGAACTCTTGAGTAGACAGTTCCTTCTGAACTGTCACAAAGCTAGTCATCCAAACCGACATCTTTTGGATGTAGCACCGCCCCCCAGAGACATAAGGAGACATCTCCGTAAGCATTACGGTGAGATCCGGCATCATATCTCTTTGCCTTTTGATCTGCGGAACCATAGACGGGCTCTAAATGACCTCCACACTGAGTCGGTAGACAGATCCCTCAGATCTCGGCCTGTGAACCCCGTTATTAATACTCAACCACCTGAATTGGCTGAAGAGGAGCGTGTACTTCCGAGGGAGACTAGAGTCATACTAGCACAACTTCGCTCTGGATATTGTAATAGGTTAAACTCTTACTTATGCAGACGGAACCCCAACATACCAAATACATGCCCTGCATTTGGTATGACCCCTCATGATACCATACATCTCTTTTCCTGTTCAGTTGAACCCACTCTTCTAACACCCACATCACTCTGGTCCAACCCTGTGGAAACTGCGCATTTCCTCGGACTTCCGTTAGAATAGCCTGATGACAATTTAGAGTGATCGAGCCCATTGGGCAGGGCGAAGCACTGTTAACAACAACAACAACAATTTTTGAAACCACCGTCTCCAAAGCCATGACTTGTGCCGTACGTTTTAAAAATGTGTTTGCTTTCCGCAGTGAAAAGAAAAAAGTTTCCACAAGAAAAAGACAATTTTATGCAACTGTTAACGTGAATACTCGTATATATTTCAAACGGGTTTGTGATGTCGCAGCACACAGAAAACAAGAACGTATTTCCAGAAGAAAAAAATCTCATAAGTTACGCGGTTAATGCATATGCATATATATCTGTGTAATGACAAACGTTTGCTTATTTGCAGAGCCAATCGTGCAGTGAAAATTGGCAACGTTGTACAATTTAACTGTTCGCGCATGTAATTTTGTTCTTGTATTTCGCTGGAAATAAATTGCTTTTTTTTTCCGAATTTTTCCTATTTTGCGTGAATACGTTCAACTCCTCGTCGCTACTGTCAGGTTTTGGACCCGATAATTATATTTTACAAATATTAAGGTTTATTATTACGATTAATATATACAAAGTTAATGGTTATTAAGTATTACAAAACAGGGTTTAAAATTTGAGTACTATACACGATGGCGGAGATAGGTCGTTCTATTCTGAACTTGTTCAATTTACCGGGTTATTAAACTGAATAAGTGAACTTATTCTTTGATTTTTGTTCTTTTTGCTCTTTTAATTCTGTTTGTTTGTTGCTACCTTGTTCGCTCTTCTGGAAAGGCGAATTGATTGACAGCTGATTGATTGTTGTATGTATACTAGTATGTATCAAGGCACAAAATTTCCGTTTCGGAATCTACATATGTAGGTATATGCTGAAATGCAAAAAAATGTCATTCGTATATAACGATGTGTAAGGATGGAATTCGATACTTTTTGGTAATATTTCAGAAGACGGTGCCTAATTTTCATCAACAAAATTTTTGATACTGGATCAAAATGCGTCTTTTGATAACCCTATCGATAGTACATAGCCCCATATGATCTTAATTAATCACATTGCTCGTAAACACCAGCAGCGGTGAACAAGAATACATTAAAAAAAGGAACAAATGAACAACACGCAATGCAACACGAGCAGCAGTGAGCAAGCTTACCTACAACAAAAAAAGAACTAGTGAACAAAAAGAACGATTTGTTCGTTCATTAGAAAAAGAACAGAAGAACAGAATCCTCAAAAAGAACAAAAATGCCCAACTCTAAGGTGGAATGGCGAACTCGCCAATTATGTTTATTTGCGATAACTATACTCGTGGGTGTTGCCACAGTTGTAATATTGTGTCAATACCCAACACACTCATTTCAGCAAAGCTGATTGGGTTGGGGTAAGGGAAAAAGCGTTTCGCATGGTAATAGATTCAGCCTCTAATCAATACATTCCATCAGGTAGATTTAAGGAAGTACGTACATCCTTGTCAAATCCGACCAAACAGGTACAGTCGAAACCGAAGAGATGCGCGAGCGCTTTCTGTCGGCAATTTGTACTGCATCCTCCGGTCGACAAGGAAATTAGACGAGCCATCAGGGAAGCGCACAAACGTAAAAATAGCAAAGCGCCCATTGCCACCACCACCACGGAGGTTCGGGAGGCCATGCGGGGGTTCAAAATCTCCAAATCGATCGGCCCAGACGGTATATCCATGCTGATGCTAAAACATCTAGGAGACGACGGAGGTAGGTACCTAACAACTGTCTTCAATCTGTCTATGACCACCTTTGTCATTCCAGAAAAATGGAAACAGGCAAAGGTTGTGCCACTACTAAAGTCCGGCAAGCCGGCCAACGAGGGGGAGTCCTATCGACCGATATCACTCCTCTCGCCAGTAGTGAAGACCCTGGAGACGGTCTCTCTCCCTTATTATACCGCTAACTTGCGATTAGCCGAACATCAGCATGGATTCCGTAAAATGCATAGCACTACCACCGCGCTAAACGCCATCACTACACAGATAGGTGTCGATCTCAACCAATCTCGTCCAAATGACAGGACCGTGCTAGTTGCGCTTGATCTGTCGAAAGCTTTCGACACTGTCAATCATCCGCAACTCATTAACGACCTGGAGGTTTCAAATCTTCCCCCTTGTCTAAAGCGTTGGACCGCCAACTATCTGAGTGGTCGGCAGTCAACGGTTGAATTTAGAGGCGAAAGATCAAAACCACGTATAACTAAGCAAGGGGTGCCACAGGGTGGTGTCCTATCCCCGCTTTTGTTTAATTATTACATATCGAGGCTCCCTTCCCCACCAGAAGGCGTCTCGATCGTCTCCTACGCCGATGACTGCACGATCCTGGCGACTGGCCCCTCAGTAGACGAGCTCTGCTCAAGAATTAATTCCTATCTTCCATCCTTAACCGGTTTTTTCGCTGCACGAAATCTGACATTGTCACCGACCAAATCCTCGGCCACCTTATTCACGACATGGACAGCGCAGGCGAACATGGAATTAGACGTCTACGTCGACGGCATTAAGCTTCCGACTGTCACGCACCCCAAAATCTTAGGGGTCACGTTTGATAACATGTTCAAATACGGTGCTCATGTAACCGCGATTGCCACCAAAGTACAAAGCCGTAACAAAATCCTCAAGTCACTAGCTGGCAGTACTTTGGGAAAAGAAACGTTACTGGCAACATACAAGGCAATCGGCCAGCCGGTTCTGAGCTACGCGACGCCAATATGGTCGCCGGGGTTAGCAGACACACATTGGAGGAGGTTGCAGGCTTGCCAAAACACCGCACTCAGAACTGCCACGGGGTGCCTCCTTATGTCTCCTGAGCACCATCTTCATAGTGAGGCAAAAATGCTTGACGTTCAAGAGCATTGCGAGATGTTGACCAGGCAATTCCTGTTCAACTGCTATAAACCGCAGCATCCGAGCAGGAGCCTGCTCAACGAAAATCCGCCTTCCAGGAGAATAAGGAGTCACCTCCGTAAGCTCTATGACGAGATCCGGCACCATATTTCCTCGCACCGGCGGGCCCTCAACCTCATCCACACGGAGTCGGTAAACTCCTTTGTCAGGTCTCGTCCAATGAATGCAGTCCTACAGGCACAAGCTCCACCTGTTGCCGACGAGGAACGCGAACTGCCTAGGGAGACAAGAGTCACGCTGGCTCAACTTCGTTCTGGATATTGTAACAGACTAAACTCTTACCTTTCCAGACTGAACCGTGACATGCCAAATGTCTGCCCGGCATGCGGCGTGTCTCCCCACGATACTCACCATCTGTTCATTTGCTCAATTGAGCCTACTCTTCTAACACCAATTTCACTCTGGTCCACCCCTATCGAAGCCGCGAGGTTTCTTGGACTTCCGTTAGAAGAGCCTTATGACAGTGTTGGATGAGGGGTGATACAACAACAACAGGAGAAGAGATGTTTGGTATCAGTCTGGATAAGTAAGAGTTTAACCTATTACAATATCCAGAGCGAAGCTGTGCTAGCATGACTCTAGTCTCCCTCGGAAGTACACGCTCCTCTTCAGCCAATTCAGGTGGCTGAGTACTGATAACGATATTCACAGGCCGAGATCTGAGGGATCTGTCTACCGACTCAGTGTGGAGGTCATTTAGAGCCCGCCTATGGTTCCGCAGATTAAATGGCGAAGAGATGTGGTGCCGGATCTCATCGTAGTGCTTACGAAGATGTCTCCTTATGTCTCTGGGGGCGGGGCTACATCCAATATATGTTGATTTGGATGACTCGGGTTATGACAGTTCGGAAGGAACTGTCTACTCAAGAGTTCCGTCTTTAACATTGAGCAATTTTGCCTCTTGATGGAGATGAGACTCAGATGACATAAGCGGACATCCCGTAGCAGTTCTGATGGCGGTGTTTTTTGGCAGACTTGCAATTTCCTCCAATTGGTGTCAGCAAGGTTGGGCGACCATATGGGCGCAGCGTAGTCAATAACCGGTCGGCCAATAGCCTTTTAAGTAGCACGCAATATTTCTTTATATTTCCCCCAAGTACTGCCGGCCAGTGACTTGAGGATCTTATTGCGGTTCTGTACCTTTGAAGCTATGGCGGTGGCATGACCAGCGAAGGTGAGGCCGTTGTCAAACGTCACACCCAAGATTTTGCGCATTCTATGTCGTAAACAAGGTCGCCGTCGATTTAGTCGGAGATAGGGGCAGATTTCGCTCGGTGAAGAAGCTGGAAAGGTCACGGACGTAACTGTTGATTCTAGTACCCTTACCCGAGGCCATTTTCGTGCAGTCGTCAGCGTAGGAAACAATAGAGACTCCCTCTGGTGAGGGGGAAGTCTCAAAATATAGAAGTTAAACAAAAGAGGAGAGAGAACACCACCTTGCGGCACCCCTTGTTTTATTCTTCGTGGCCTAAATTTCTTGTTCCTGAATTTGAATGTTAACAACAACAACTGATGCCTGTCGACCACTGAGGTAATTAGCGGTCCACCTTTTAAGGCCGGCAGGGAGCGGTGTCTCTTCCAGATCTTGGAGGAGAGTGGCATAATTGACCCTATCAAATGCTTTAGATTGGTCAAGTGCCACGAGAACCGTCCTATGGTTTGGTGGGTGTTGATTCAAACCATGATTTATTTGGGTTGTAATGGCATTCAAAGCGGATGTAGTGCTGTGAGATTTGCGGAAACCATGCTGGTGATCGGCCAACTACACATTTTGCAGTAAAGTATGGGAGCAGAATGGTCTGTACTAACTTCACGACCGGCGAAAGGAGCGATATCGGACGATAAGAACCTCCTTGGTTAGCCGGCTTCCCTGGTTTTAGTAGGGGAACTACAGTCGCCTGTTTCCATACGTCAGGTATGTTGAAAGTAGATTTTTGCTGGAACGATTTTCCGTCATCCCTTGTCAAGTTTGGTTTTGTGACAAACCGGTTTCGGCGTTCTGCCATTTTCAATGCCTAGTTTCGTTCTGGTCTGTGTCTGTCCGTTGCGTTGTTTTTATAGTCCGTGGGTGCTGTGGCAGGTAATGTCAATCTATGTGTCCGTGGTAGGTAACGTTAATATGAGTGTGTGTGTGCGCGGTATTGATACGTCCGAATAGTTATCTGTCCCAAGCGGTAGGTAGAAATCGGTGATTTTTGCAGTTTGGTTCATATTTCGTTTTTGCTTGTTCATTGTTACGTGTTTGGTTGCTGTACTTGCTGGCTTGAGCTGTTTTTTGTAAATTAGTTTTAAGGGTTCAAATATTTCGTCAGAGATAGTGTTGGTTTGTTCGTTTATGATCCTACCCGTCAATCCCACGAACAGATACAATGGATATAGTCAACCAAACACTACTGGACAAAACTCAAGATAAGGTAAAAACTGCGCAAATTACCAACGCGCTAAGAACAACGCTGCGGCAAAACTATTTCCGGTTCAACAACAAAATATATAGACAGACAATTGGACTAGGAATGGGTAACCCAACCTCGGTCATTCTCATGGAAGCATTCATGCAAGGAAAATATATACAGGAGTTAAAAACCAAGTTAGGCGTGGCATTCTACGCTAGATACGTGGATGACATCATCTGCATCCTAAATGACGATAACGAAGAGCAAATACTAGAGTTCCTCAACAGGCAACATAGCAACATAGAGTTCACAATGGAAGTAGAAAAAGATGGAATAATGAACTACCTGGACCTAACTATAGGGATTGACAAAATAACAAATAGGTTCAACTACGGCATTTATAGAAAACCGACTGCCACGGACACCATTATACACTCTACATCAAACCATCCGCAACAGCACAAAAATGCAGCATTGAGGCACTTCCTGGATAGGCTTCAGAGAACGCCGCTCACACAGGAAGCATACTGGAGAGAGCTTAATACAATATATAACATAGCGGCAAATAATGGATACAAGAAAGCACTTGTGAATAAACTCAGAAGTAGCCATGGAACACAAAAAAGAGTAAACGTAGAGGAAAATCCGATGGTTTGGACGGCAATGACATACACTGTAAAAGCGACGTACAAATTAGCAAACTTCTTTAAAAGATATAACATCAACACAGCATTCAGAACATCTAACAACGTAGGACAAAAACTAAGAACCGAAACTAATTCTGGTGACCCATTCAACAGACACGGAGTGTATAGGCCTACTTGTGAATGCCAATACAGCTACATAGGACAAACAGGAAGAAAAATAAGCACAAGATTCCGAGAGCATATCAGGGACTACAACAAAAAAACACGAAAACCCACCATAATACCAGAATCTAATTTCGCGAACCACATGTTCGAGAACAACTGCACCCCAGCGAACATAAAAACAACGGCTCGAATACTTCACGTACAAGAAAAAGGCCGGCGGCAGAGTGTACTTGAGAACATGGAGATATACAAGTTAAAAACATTTGACGGCAGGATCATAAACGAACAAACCAACACTATCTCTGCCGAAATATTTGAACCCTTAAAACTGATTTACAAAAAACAGCTCAAGCCAGCAAGTACAGCAACCAAACACGTAACAACGAACAAGCAAAAACGAAATATGAACCATACTGCAAAAATCACCGATTTCAACCTAACAAGCGGTATGTCTACATACCTACAAAAACAACCCTTGGGACAGATAACAATTCGGACGTTTAACGTTACCTACCACGGACACATAGATTGACATTACCTGCCACAGCACCCACGGACTATAAAAACAACGCAACGGATAGACACAGAACAGAACGAAACTAGGCATTGAAAATGGCAGAATGCCGAAACCGGTTTGTCACAAAACCAAACTTGACAAGGGATGACGGAAAATCGTTTCCACAAAAATCAGCTTACTACCCTGTCGGAAGATCAACACAACAAAATAAATCATGTTGAAAGTAGTTAGAGAGAGGTTGAAAAGAGCCGCTAAATAACTCGTGGCCTGGGTGTTTAATGGCGAGAAAGAGGGAACTGACGCTCGGCGATGCTCATATCTGGCCTATTCCGGAGGGGATAGGAGTGTTGAGCGGCCGTGTGAGATGGAGACGCTGGTGTGCGTGAGCGACAGTCGGGAGTGGGTGAGGCGGGAATGGCAGCAGTACTGCCAGTCGTGTAGACTGAGTCACTATTGTGGCTATTGTAAGTAGGTAGAGGCGGTAAGGGAGTGCCAGAGCGACGACTACCGCGGGACGCCCTTGGGCGTGTACAGCATGGTGCCTCAAAAGTACTAAAGAAAACACGGGGTCTGTGGATGGCAGGGTTAAGCCCTGAGGATCCAGATTTATGTAGCCATCTCTTACACTTGGCGCATTGTACCGAATGCGACCGTTTAATATAAAATTTCTTGCAGCAAACGCAGCAGATCTAATCTCTTGGTCCAGGGTTGGGTTCGACCCCAGACCGTAAAAAGAGACAATGGAGCAACCCAGCTGCCAGGGTTTGTTTCGAGGATGACAATTTAAGGGTGGGACGGACAGATTGGACAGGGTTACACTGAAATAACAGCTTTTGGCCGGGTAAAAAAACCCGGTACATTCCGGTACGATAGAACCGGCAAGGGAGTACCGAGGCGTACCGGATTCATATCTGGCCAAAGACGGTCAGTTCGACAGCAATCCTCAAAACTTTCGGTGAGTTTTTTTGTCGTTACAAAGACAACAACAACAACATCATAGAGAGATGTCGGGAATATCCAGACACTCAGGAGAAAGAGGAAGGGAGGAAGAGGACTGCATCGGGGGAACTCGCGAGGTTAGCCTTAAAAAAGTTGATATCATAATCCGAAACAATGCCATCACAACACTCTGTGGAACAGTAAACAGAAACACGTCTACACTCACTGACAGGTAACAGAACACTCTATTAGAGTGTTATTTTCGTTTCTTTTGTTTGGAAGAGATAATTGGGTTTGTAGGCTTCCATTAATGTTGGTGGTAATTCTGCTTCCCAGGTAAACGAAGTCCTTTACTGTTTTGAAATTATGATTGCCAACACTGACGTGGTTGCCTCGCACGAACGCGCTGACTCTTTGCTTGTTCACAGTATAAACTTTGTTTTACCCTCGTTTACCACCAAATTTTTTTTCTAGTTTGGAGTATGCAGAAGTTATGGCGGTTGATAGGGCCAATGATGTCCATGTCGTCAGCATACGCCAACAACCTGTAATACGAACTAGACATTTTCCAAACGAATGCGAATGGAATGCGGTATGGGAAAAATTAATCACACATTTTGACAAAATTTTGGTATTTTTCTTTAAAGGGTTTTTCTTTTACCATAATATTTAACCATAAAGTTTCAAATAGTTCTAGAGTTCGTGACAGGACGAAAAAAGTTAACAGAATAATTTCCAAACCAAAAGCTCTGGTAAGAGACATCGAGGCACACCTGCAGGGCCAGTTGAGATGAAGGAAACATTGGACATCGGAAGTAGGGCTGCCAGATACTTACGACCAAAAAACAGCACATACGTGTGAAAAATCAGAACGACCTTTACAAAAATGGATAGAAAAGGGAAAATAGAATACCTTCGATGAAAAATAATTTTAATTTATAAATACTATTTTTTATCCTAATGCGTGTTTCAGCTGAGCACTGCTCTTTCAGAATCTTTTTTTTTTTCCTTTTCAAATTGTTTCCCTAATCAAAAAATAAAAAGTGGTTACTTTATTTTAAACTAGAGGGACCTGCAAACTTTGTCCTGCCCATATATTTACCTGAATGGATCTAGAAATATTGGCTTTTCCTATCCCTATCACTATCCCCATTCCTATCCCTATCCCTATGGATGTAACTATTTCACACACACGCACCATACAAAATGTATGGGAAAATTACATTTTTTTTCAGGAATTTTTCCGAAATTTTATTGGGTATGCTCCTATTCTGGTCAGAGAAAAATCTAAATTAGTGCCAATCATCCAAATCGGTGCAGGCGTTCTTGAGTTATGAGCGTTGAAACTAACGTTACTTTCTTTTATATATATAGATTTGGTATCTCTATACGACCGTACGTAACTGCTAATATACGTCCAAAAATATCGGGAAAGGTATCAAACGACGCGATTTGATCTCTGTATCAATAATCCGAAAGCGGAAATTAAATAATTTGTTTCAGTGAAAAGTTATTAGCGAAAAACCCAAAAATGGCCCAGGCCCGATCCCAAATAGGGCGCTTGATCCAAGGTATTTATGTGCACAACACCTTTCTGCGTAGGCGGCCTTTGGCCGCGCTTCAAAAAAATAACCGGCTACGCGGTCCACAATATTTCTGCGCAGAACACATTTCCGCACTTTTCGGTACACCCTAATCTGTGATTACAACAACCACATGAAAATGACAGAAAAATTTTAACTTTAATTGCAAATATCTCTGAACAGACATAAAAATCGAATTTCCACTTTCGGATTATTGGTACGGTTATTTGATACCTTTCCCGTTATTTTCGGACGTATATTAGCAGTTACGTACGGTCGTATAGAATTACCATAGATTTTTCAAATATGAAAATCGTTTTTTTGCTTACCAATTTTTGTTTATCTACTTTTATGTGAAATTTTTCTCTTCTAATGAAATTACTCTTCAATTGACAGTAACGCTCTTTTTTTAAAGTATTTACATACATATTTTTAAGCTCAACACATCTACTTCGGACCATCGAGCTTTCTCTCTATCTCTATGGCGCTATATACAACAGGTATATCATCATAAACCTCCTAAGAGATTTTTGCGCCAAGCTTCTCTTCCAATTTGTGGTGTGCCGATTTGAATTTTCCCTACAAATTGGTGGGACCTACAGTTTTTTGCCGACTCCGAACGGCATCTACAAAGGAGACGAATTTTTGCTGAGAAGCCTGTCATGGCAGAAATACACTCGGAGAGTTTGCCAAACCACTGCCGAGGGGCGACCCCGTTTTGAAAAACTTTTTTCAAATCACTTTTGATGTTACCTGTACCAGGGCTCGAACCATGGACCTTCGGTGTGGTAGGCCGGCAACACTACCTTCACACCACGGCGGCCGCCTTTTCGAGCTTTTCTAGTGGGTATTTTATAAATGCATCTCTTTGCAAGCTTTGTGCACTCAACGTCTCTGCATTTAAAGCCCACGTCTTGATAACATCACCAATGTCGATGATATTAAATATAAGCCTTCCATTATACACCCTGCTTAGTTTTTAAATTGGCTGCAATTACGAAGTTTTTGCAAGTTTATTTGCAATAATGTTAAAAGCCATGCGACTCTTGAAAATAAACTTATTTATTGATGAACAAAATTTAACATACTCAAATTCAATTTTCGAAATTTTATGAAGTGGAAATGTCAACAAGCCAAAAAAACTGTCCCAAATTTTTTAAATTTACCAAAGTAAAATAAAAACTTAACTGGTGCTTATAAGTTTATGCATAAACTACATATGGCTTCATATGATTTGACAAGTGACTCTGACCTCTAATTGGCATGATTTTAGCAAAGTAACGGCCGAACAAACATGATAGAAAATGTTATTGCTAGACGAAATCGTTAAGGGACGCTTCGTTCGTCTGGGTTTTCGTTCACAGAATTATGACCTAAATCTATTATGGAAAAGCTCCACAAATATTTTTATATTTTTGAAATTCTTGTCAAATGAAAATTCATATTATAAAATTGTCACTCAAAAACTGCTGAATCTGATTAAATGGAACTTTAACCATTGCATTACTAGATGTCTAACTTAAAATTTAAGATATCTCTTATTTCGATAACCCGGCCAGTTTCGGAGATAACTACCAATATATGTGTTACTACAATGTGGGTATCAAAAGAAAGGTGCTAATGAGTTCTGCAATAAGCGATGCGGATAAGTTCTATGTCTCAACGGGTTTCAGAGATACGATTACTAATATCGGACTTAGTCTATTATAAATTCAGAAACGCAGCGAAACGGGCTGGGTCTTATAGTTTTAATTATGTTAATTGAGGCGGTCAGAGGCAAAGGGATGTAAGTGCAGGTTTTGTCATATTAAGACAAACAGGTTCAAAGTATTAAGGTTGTATTCGTAAATCATTTTAATTTAAAATATACCGAAATCTATAATAGAAATTGCATAATTAAAAGTTTCAAAGTTTACACAAAGTTCATAAAAGGTAATCGCAGTTTGAAAAACTTTTGGGGCAGATTTTAGAAAATTTTAGAGTATGCAGTTTTTAAGACCACCAGCGTACATAGTTATTCAAACAATTTATTGACTGCTAACTAAATAAACTAATTATATATTTTATACTTATAATTACAGAAAACATATTGCTTTCCAGCTAATAGAGAGCAGTCTCTGAAACAATTCTATAAAGAATTTCAAAAAGTAATACAGAACGCTGACGTTATATTAGAAGTAGTGGACGCACGTGACCCACTTGGAACGAGATGTATCGAAGTAGAGCAAACCATACGATATGCACCTGGCAATAAGAGACTTATATTGATATTAAATAAAGTTGACTTGGTACCTCGCGAAAATCTTGACAGTTGGGTTCGATATTTCCGAAACCTGTGTCCAGTAACTGTTTTCAAAGCTTCAACTCAAGATCAATCATCAAAATTAGGGCGTAGAAAACTCAATCAGACTAAAACAGAAAAGGCAATGCAAGGATCTGTTTGTATAGGAGCGGAGCTGTTAATGTCTATGCTCGGAAATTATTGTCGTAACAACGGGATCAAGACATCAATACGTGTTGGTGTTGTTGGCATACCCAATGTAGGAAAGAGCTCTATAATAAACTCATTGACTCGTGGTAAAACTTGTGCTGTTGGTTGCACTCCAGGTGTCACTAAGTTAGTTTTGACAGTAAATAGTTAAATAAAGATTTCTAAATGTCCAAGTAATTTCAGGGCTCTTCAGGAAGTCGAACTTGACTCCAAAATAAAACTAATTGATTGCCCAGGCGTCGTATTTTCACACTCTGCCAACGAAAGTACAGAGAAAATGGTCTTAAAGAACGCTCAGCGAGTAAGTAATGTTAAAGATCCGTTTACACTAGCTGAGAGTATACTCAAACGTGGTAGTAAGAATTACTTTTGCAATCTATATGATGTAACCGAATACACTACTTTTGAAGAATTTTTTGTGAAAAAGGCAGCTCGAATGGGTAAGTTAAATTATTATCAAAAATATATGTTACATATGTTATTCAATCTGTTAAATAAAAAAAAAAAACAATTATAAGTCACACAATTAGAAATTTTCAGAAAACAAAACAGTTTAGTAAAAAAGTTAACGGGTTAATAGTTTCTTTACCTGAACATAATAGTTGAATGTGTCCAAGTTTTGAAATGTCAAAAATTTGTCAAAGGTCATTATTAGTCCTTTTTTATTCACAAGCACACAGCAAGGTATTTTATTTATTTATTTGAGAAAAAAAAATTTGACACTGAAAATTTTTCACATTAATGCACAAAGTTTAGTAAACCAGATTGATGAGTTTAGATTCTTGTGCGAAGATTCTAATGTTGATATATTATATGAGGGGTCATGGCGGTGGTGTATCTATGTATGTTTAAAATGTCCTATCTTGTAAATTAAAACGGGTTTTAGATGTTGGTGATTATGTAGAATATGGGTTTGTTTTGACATTGACATTTTTCGGCCAAACATCCGCGCGTAAAAGTCTCCGGTACGCCCAACTTGAAATTTGCTCTTTTCAGAGTCGATACTAAGACACCTGTTTTTTACCAATTTAGTACAAGATAAAGACGATTTCAGCAAATTTGTTTGTTTAGCCACATAGTCTTTAATATTATCTTCGGAAACGGAATTATATTGAGCCTCAACCTCCAGTGGGTGTTGCTGGTTTTATCTCTAATCCGATTTTAAGACACCTTAACCCATTGTCCTTTGTTTGTCTAAACCATGAGTAGAAGGAGGAGAGGCCGAAGCACCAGCAATAGAAGTAGTGGTAGCAGATGAGGCAGGAGCAGATAATATATTTACTGACGCCAACGTCAGCGCTCGAGTTGGTTGTAATCACAGTGTTAGCAGCAGCACATACAACATTGTGAGCCAACAGCATTGGTAGTGGGTGGGAGAGCAGCAGCACATACAGCATTGCGAGCGCCAACAGCATTGGTAGTGGGAGAGCTTCAGCAGTGGTAACATTTGCTGGTTAAGACGAGGTAATGGAGAGAGGCATATTTATCTCCACTGTGTGTGTGAGTGACTTCAATCTTTCCGAATTAAAGGTTTTTTGTCTGTTTTTATCTTGCCGATTTGTATCATTCTTATTGATTTGTTGTTTAGAGGTTGACTGTTTAGCTTGTGTAGTCGGAACTTTTTTTTGTTGCTTTGCTCTCAGCACTAAGGCGAATTAAATCGTCACTAACATGGGAAGCAACAACAGAATGCAAGTTTTTTATGTCAGCAGTTAACGAAGAAATAGAGTTCACTACATTGAATATGCTAGCATTTTCCGATCATAAGACAGCAATGTCTTTAGCAATATTTACTAAATATAGTTGTTGGGTATTCTCACCCTGTTCACCAACGCTCTCAACATTATTTGAAGTGGGGAGAGCAATTGGAGGAGGAGTACGAATCGAAGTGCGACGCACAACCGAGCATATTTTACATAAGAATGGCTTATTTGAAGCAACTAGAAAATCGAGATCACCCGATGATAAATTGACACATTTGAAATGAAAAAGGTCATTGCACTTAGCGCACAAAACTTTAGATTGGCCGCGCTCAACTTTTTGACCACATTCACACGGCAATAATTTCTTTATAGTTTAAATAAGGTTATTGCGTCATTTGAATTTAACACATATATGATTGAAATCCCGTTCCCACAACAGCCGGTTCTATCGCACCGAAATGACCCGGGTTTTTTTACCCGGCCAAGGGATGTTATTTCAGTGTAACCCTGTCCAATCTGTCCCGTCCCACCCTTAAATTGTCATCCTCGGAGCAAACCCTTGCAGCTGGGTTGCTCCATTGTCTCTTGTTACGGGCTGGGGTCGAACCCAACCCTGGACCAAGAGACTGGATCTGCTGCGTTTGCTGGAAGAAAATCTATATTAAACGGTCGTATTCGGTACAATGCACCAAGTGTAAGAGATGGTTACATAAATCTGGATGTTCAGGGCTTAACCCTGCCATCCACAGACACCGTACTTTCTTTAGTACTTTTGAGGCACCATGCTGTACACGCCCAAGGGCGTCCCGCGGTAGTCGCCGCTCTGGCACTCCCTTGCCGCTTCCACATACTTCCAATAGCCACAATAGTGGCTCAGTCTACACGACTGGCAGCACTGCTGCCATTCCCGCCTCACCCACTCCCGACTGTCGCTCACGCACACCAGCGCCTCCATCTCACACGGCCGCTCAACACTCCTATCCCCTCCGGAATAGGCCAGATATGAGCATCGCTGTACACGCCCAAGGGCGTCCCGCGGTAGTCGCCGCTCTGGCACTCCCTTACCGCTTCCACATACTTCCAATAGCCACAATAGTGGCTTAGTCTACACGACTGGCAGCACTGCTGCCATTCCCGCCTCACCCACTGCCGACTGTCGCTCACGCACACCGGCGCCTCCATCTCACACGGCCGCTCAACACTCCTATCCCCTCCGGAATAGGCCAGATATGAGCATCGCTGTACACGCCCAAGGGCGTCCCGCGGTAGTCGCCGCTCTGGCACTCCCTTACCGCTTCCACATACTTCCAATAGCCACAATAGTGGCTCAGTCTACACGACTGGCAGCACTGCTGCCATTCCCGCCTCACCCACTGCCGACTGTCGCTCACGCACACCGGCGCCTCCATCTCACACGGCCGCTCAACACTCCTATCCCCTCCGGAATAGGCCAGATATGAGCATCGCTGTACACGCCCAAGGGCGTCCCGCGGTAGTCCCCGCTCTGGAACTCCCTTACCGCTTCTACCTACTTCCAATAGCCACAATAGTGGCTCAGTCAACACTCCTATCCCCTCCGGAATAGGTCAGATATGAGCATCGCCGAGCGTCAGTCCCCTCTGTCTCTGCCCCTAATGCCCCCCCTGCTTCCAGCCTGCACGTGGGTCAGGAACACCATCTCCTAGTACCTTTCACTACGTGCACCGTTTGTAGGCAAAGATTATATACGCCTGCGACATCGGTCAAGTGCAACCATTGCCTTGGCCTGTGTCACACCCTTATGTGCTCTGGGCTCGCAAACGGTACCCTTTGGACAGATTCGTTCATAGCCCCCTGTTGCAGTACACAGCCGCCTTCCACGCCAGACAACATCGGCCATGGCGCTGTCAACTCTAGACTGCGACATAGTTTAGGCCTTAGCCTACCTCCACCTAGGCAAACGCATCCGTCCCTCACGCCTAGTATGTCCCCCGTGTCCCCCCTACACACTTCAAAATTCTGCAGCTGAACTGTAACGGATTAGCTGGAAAGATCGCGGAGATAACTGACTTTATGAAGACGCACAACATCAAAATCGCCGCGATACAAGAGACAAAACTGAACACGAGATCGGACTTACGAACTTGTGATGGGTATAATGTACATCGTAAAGACCGTCCCAGCGGTCTTGGGGGTGGCCTTGCGTTTATTACACATCACTCTGTACAATATAATCTATTTTCACCTGACGTCGACCCCAGGGACTCTACCTTAGAATGCCAAGGCATAGCAGTCCGGTCAGGAGACGCCGACCTGCAAATCATATGTTCCTCCTGTCACGTGTTGTCCTAGAGATTATCATCCCGACATTAGTGCGTTGCTAAGGGGCGATAACCGTCTAATCCTAGGCGACTTCAACGCGCATCACGATCTCTGGCACTCCAACTTGCCAGCAGACAGCAGAGGACACGCAATTGCAGACCAAATAGATAACTCAGCATTCTGTACAGTCAATGGAGATGCCCCCACCAGGGTGGCAGGTAACTGTCACAGTTCGCCAGACATCTCCATAACGAGCGCGGGGCTTATCAACTTTATCATCTGGCGACCGATGCTTACATTAGCTTCAGACCACCTTCCCATCTTACTCTCTGTTGAACGACCGACCGACTTCATAACGACTGATAAAATAACATACATCAACTTCACCAAAGCGGAATGGGACCGCTTTACTGAATATACAGAGCGCTCCTTCGCTGCCTTACCCACTCCTACGGACGTACGCAAAGGCGAAAGAGAGTTTCGCAAGATAATTCAGCCTCATGCCGCTTTATTCCTGCTGGCAGAATACCAGAAATTCGTCCGAACTTCCCGGCAGAAGCTGCGGCGTGACCAAGTGAGACTCATCAATCCCGCAGATCCCAGAATCAAAGATCTCAATGCGGAAATTCGTAGGATAGTCAACGAACACAAACTGACCAAGTGGAAACAACACCTCGAGACATGCAACCTCTCCGGCGGAGTCGGCAAATTATGGTCGACTGTCAAGGCGCTATCCAATCCGACCAAACACAAAGACAAGGTCGCCATTGCTTTCGGCGACAGCGTCAAATCGGACGCCAGGAAATGCGCGAGCTCCTTTTGCCGGCGGTTTATAATGCATCCACCTGCGGATAGGACTAAGAGAAGAGCCTTCCGACGTGCGCGCAAACACAAACACTCTACTGCGCCCATTGCCGTCTCAGTCGCAGAGGTTAAGGAAGCCATAATGAAGGCCGAACCCTCAAAATTCATCGGACCCGACGGAATCGCCATGAAGATGATCAAACACCTTGGCCACGAAGGATAGAGTTATTTAGCGGCTCTCTTTAATCTCTCTCTAACTACCTTCGTTATACCTGAGATATGGAAACAAGCGATTGTAGTTCCCCTATTAAAACCAGGGAAGCCGGCGAACCTAGGATAGTCTTATCGTCCGATATCCCTCGTTTCGCCGGTAGTGAAATTGCTAGAGTCCATTCTGCTTCCTTACTTCGTTACAAATCTAAAATTGGCCGATCATCAACATGGTTTCCGCAAAAATCATAGCACGACATCCGCTTTGAACGCCATTACAACGTAGATTAACAACGGTTTGAATCAACATCCACCAAACCACAGAACGGTTCTCGTGGCACTTGACTTGTCAAATGCATTTGACACGGTCAATCACGCCACACTCCTCCGAGATCTGGATGAGACACCGCTCCCTGCCGGCCTTAAGAGGTGGACCGCTAATTACCTCAATGGTCGACAGGCAACAGTCAAATTTAGGAACAAGAAATCTAGACCACGAAGAATAAAACAAGGGGTGCCGCAATGTGGTGTTCTCTCTCCCCTTTTGTTTAATTTCTATATTTCGAGACTTCCCCCCCCACCAGAGGGAGTCTCCATTGTTTCCTACGCTGACGACTGCACGATAATGGCCTCGGGCAAGGGTCCCTCCATTGATGAACTCTGTATTAGAATCAACAGTTACCTCCATGACCTTTCCAGCTTCTTCACCGAGCGTAATCTGACCCTGTCTCCGACTAAATCGACGGCGACCCTGTTTACTACATGGAATGCGCAGATGGGGCAAGAGTTAAATGTCCACGTAGACGGAGTACCTCTACCTACTGTCAACCACCCGAAAATCTTGGGTGTGACATTTGACAACGGCCTCACCTTCGCTGGTCATGCCACCGCAATAGCCTCAAAGGTACAGAGCCGCAATAAGATCCTCAAGTCACTGGCCGGCAGTACTTGGGGAAAAGACAAGGAAACATTGCTTGCTACATATAAGGCTATTGGCCGACCTGGTTATTGACTATGCTGCGCCTATATGGTCGCCCAATCTTTCTGACACCAACTGGAGGAAATTGCAAGTCTTCCAAAACACCGCCATCAGAACTGCTACGGGATGCCTGCTTATGTCATCTGAGTCTCACCTCCATCAAGAGGCAAAATTGCTCAGTGATCAAGAGCACGCGGAACTCTTGAGTAGACAGTTCCTTCTGAACTGTCATAAACCTAGTCATCCAAATCGACATCTTTTGGATGTAGCACCGCCCCCCAGAGACATAAGGAGACATCTCCGTAAGCATTACGATGAGATCCGGCATCATATTTCTTTGCCGTTTGATCTGCGGAACCATAGACGGGCTCTAAATGACCTCCACACCGAGTCGGTAGACAGATCTCAGATCTCGGCCTGTGAATCCCGTTATCAATACTCAACCACCTGAATTGGCTGAGGAGGAACGTGTACTTCCGAGGGAGACTAGAGCCATACTGGCACAACTTCGCTCTGGATATTGTAATAGGTTGAACTCTTACTTATCCAGACTGAACCCCAACATACCAAATACATGCCCTGCATGTGGTATGACCCCTCATGATACCATGCATCTCTTCTCCTGTTCAGTTGAACCCACTCTTCTAACACCTACATCACTCTGGTCCAACCCTGTGGAAACTGCGCGTTTCCTCGGACTTCCGTTAGAAGAGCCTGATGACAATTTAGAGGGATCGAGCCCATTGGGCAGGGCGAAGCACTGTTAACAACACCAACAACAATATGATTTAAATCCAAATTAAAGTCACTATCTCGAACCAACGGTAAGGCACTAATTATTTATACTAGCCATAATAGCTGAAATAGTCACGTAAATCGCGGAACAAAAAGAAACACGCCTGCACGATGCAAAGTGAAACTACAACACGGCAAGCATAAAATATTACGGCCGTCATGACGGTGGAAATTCGTTCTTCAAAGTTTTTTCTCACCGTCCTTGTCATAACGGTGAGAATTGAATCAAAAACTTCAAATCTTTTCACAAAAAAAGAAAATAACAGACATTTGAGTTTCATTTTTCAAAATAGATTTTATAATAACCAAGGCGAATTTATACCAGGTGATATCATGGCGAATTCGTTGTTGCATACACACACCTACTTCATGTGTTTTGTTTTTGCTTTCGCGGGATCTCCGGTAAGCACAGCGGTGGTTATTTAGCGCCCGCCATATAGCGGCACTGCTTTTCGAGCAAACCAAAACTTTAGTGTCATGGGGAGACACGCCGCATGGCTGGAAGACATTTGGCATGTCAGCGTCCAGTGTGGATAGGTAAGAGTTTAATCTCTTAGAATATTACTTTTGTCCCCTATGCAGTTCGCGGTCTTCTTCGGCAACAGCACAATTGAATGACGACAGTCACTGGGATAGAGCTGAAAAAAGAGTTTACCGACTCTGTATGGATGAGGTTGAGGGCCTGTCGATGCACCTTCTAATCAAACGCGACCATATAGGCGTCGTGTAGCTGAAACCGGCTGGGCAATTGACTTGTACGATGCCAGTGACGTTTCTTTGCCTTTTTCCCAAGTGCTGTCAGCTAGTGACTAATTTCGTTGCGACTCTAGTGGTAATTGCAGCTACGTGAACATGTTATCAAACGTAACCCCTAAGATTTTTGGATGTGTGACAGTCGGAAGCTTGATGCCGTTGTTGTTGTTGTTAACAGTGCTTCGCCCTGCAGAATGGGCTCGATCACTCTAAATTGTCATCAGGCTCTTCTAACGGAAGTCCCAGGAAACGCGCAGTTTCCACAGGGTTGGACCAGAGTGATGTAGGTGTTAGCAGAATAGGTTCGACTGAACAGGAGAAGAGATGTTTGGTATCATGAGGGGACATACCACATGCAAGACATGTGTTTGGTATGTTGGGGTTCAGTCGGGATAAGTAAGAGTTTAACCTATTACAATATCCAGAGCGAAGTTGTGCTAGCATGACCCTAGTCACCCTCGGAAGTCCCAGGAAACGCGCAGTTTCCACAGGGTTGGACCAGAGTGATGTAGGTGTTAGCAGAGTAGGTTCGACTGAACAGGAGAAGAGATGTTTGGTATCATGAGGGGACATACCACATGCAAGACATGTGTTTGGTATGTTGGGGTTCAGTCGGGATAAGTAAGAGTTCAACCTATTACAATATCCAGAGCGAAGTTGTGCTAGCATGACTCTAGTCTCCCTCGGAAGTACACGCTCCTCTTCAGCCAATTCAGGTGGCTGAGTATTGATAACGGAATTCACAGCCGAGTTCTGAGGGATCTGTCTACCGACTCAGTGTGGAGGTCATTTAGAGCCCGTCTATGGTTCCGCAGATCAAACGGCAAAGAGATGGGGTGCCGGATCTCATCGTAGTGCTTACGAAGATGTCTCCTTATGTCTCTGGGGGCGGGGCTACATCCAATTGATGTCGATTTGAATGACTGGGTTTATGACAGTTCAGAAGGAACTGTCTACTCAAGAGTTCCGCGTGCTCTTGAACATTGAGCAATTTTGCCTCTTGATGGAGGTGAGACTCAGATGACATAAGCAGACATCCCGATGAAGCTATTGCGGTGGCATGACCAGCGAAGGTGAGGCCGTTGTCAAGTGTCACACCCAAGATTTTCGGGTGGTTGACATTAGGTAGAGGTACTCCGTCTAATTGGACATTTAACTCTTGCCCCATCTGCGCATCCATGTCGTAAACAGGGTCGCCGTCGATTTAGTCGGAGATAGGGTCAGATTTCGCTCGGTGAAGAAGCTGGAAAGGTCACGGAGGTAACTGTTTGATTCTAGTACAGAGTCCGTCAATGGAGGGACCCGTGACCGAGGCCATTATCGTGCAGTCGTCAGCGTAGGAAATAATGGAGACTCCCTCTGGTGGGGGGGGGGGGAAGTCTCGAAATATAGAAATTAAACAAAAGGGGAGAGAGAACACCACCTTGCGGCACCCCTTGTTTTATTCTTCGTGGCCTAGATTTATTGTTCCTGAAGCTTGATGCCGTCGAAGTAGACGTCTAATTCCATGTTCACCTGAGCTGTCCACGTCGTGAATAAGGTGGCCGAGGATTTGGTTGCTGTCGTCGTTGTAACGACAAAAACAGTCCCCGTAAGTTTTTGGAAGTGCTGTCGAATTGGCAGTCCTTAGCCAAATATACATCCGGTACTCCCTTGCGGTACTGCTCGGCTGCCATGGTAGTGATTTGGTATGACCAGTGCAACCTTCCAGGTCATGTGAGGTGAGAGGCATCATATCCGTAGATCAACCATCGAGTTGCACGTCATTACATTTGTGCATATTCTAAACCCCTAGCCCGCAGGGGCAGCCGAGGATTTGGTCGGTGACAGTGCCAGATTTCGTCCCGCGAAAAACCCGGACAAAGATGGGAGGTACAAGTTTATTCTTGAGCACAGCTCATTTACGGAAGGACCCGTCGCCAGAATCGTGAAGTTATCGGCCTAAGAGACGATCGATTTGGTGGGAAGGAGAGCCTCGATATGTAGTAATTAACAAAAGCGGGGAGTGGACACCATCCTGTAGCACCCCTTGTTTAAGCATACGTGGTTTTGATCGTTCGCCTCTGAATTCAACCGCTGACTGCCGACCACTCAGATAACCTCTGAATTGCCTATTGAACCTCTGTGGCTGTGATGGCTATGCGGGCTTGATAGAACTTTAAAGCGATGGATAATTCGTCGGTAGGTTTAGTCCGATTGGACAACAATTTGACAGTGGACCATAATTTGCCAACACCAGCAGAGAGGTTGGAGGACTTAGGTGTTCCTCCCACTTGGCACGTTTGTGTTTATCAACCAGCCGTTTGATTTCCGCATTGAGATCCTTACGGTCCAAGCGTCGCATATGACCACGTTCATTTGGCAGGATCGCTGCCTCTGCGGGAAGTGCGGCAGCACCTCCTTAATTCTCCCTGACGGAATGTGTTGATTTGAGGCGAAACGCTGGATGATGGCCTCACTGAACCCTTGGTACCATATTTTTTTGCTTCTTGGGACTTTTTATAATACACCTTATCATTTTGCTTATTAAAAACTTGCTCCATGGTAATAACTTTTTCATCTGTAAAAACGGATGTTTTGATGGTCGTTGCGTACGTGCCACTGCAAAAACTTATATATTTGTAGTCTTATTTTCTTTAACCGCAGAGTTAAGAGATGCCCAGTGCTTCTTCGAAAAGCCTTGATATGGAGGTCATCACAGATCAGCCGAGACATGGATCTGAAGGATATATCCAGCTATCTGGCCCTTGGTTTTTGTTTCCTTACGAACAACACGCGGATGCCCACTTCTGGCCCTGTCCTCAACTTGAGATGTTTCTAAGAATCGATTGAAAGCACGATAAACGAACATCTTGGGTATTCCGAGTTATTTGAACGACGTAATATCTGACTCGTGCTATTTCCACACTTATGATTTCTTTGTCCCCCACTACATCATGATTAGACGCAATTACAAACCAAACTGATATGAATATACATATATTGGCATAGAACATGTATTTAAAATGTGGAATGTGAGAAGCATACAATTTAAAATTTCAAAGCCGCAAGCATTATGGCGATACTAACAATATGGTGTACTCCCAGCTTGGTCTGTTGGAGCAAAACTCAGAGGTATCTAACGAGTCCAGGAGAGGAACGGAAGCTAAACTGGACCGTCTTCTTGCTATACAGGAAGGGCTGTTGGAAATAAAGGAGGATAAGCACAAACGGTTTTGTGCTTTGAACGATATGAAAATCAAAATTAGAAAAGGGAATTGGAAGCTCTCTATTAGTCTGACTAGTTAGAAACATATAGACCATCTGATTCTCTTAACTAACCGTTAAAAAAATAATGTTTTAACCTCCGGCCGAATTACAATATATGTTCGTCACTGACAGAATTGGGCGGGCTTCGAGTAGCAACTGTTGGCTCAACTGAATAGGGATCACTTCAGAACGCACCGTAGTTATTAGTTCCGATCCACCCAACAATTTGGATTTTACCGTAAATTGCTGATCATATTGTTTTCCTGCTACATTCACTCAACATGTTTGTCCCATTGTTTGACAGATCAATGACATTTCGTTCGAGCTGAGCAGACAGACAATAATTTGGATTCGAAATGTGCCTATTGTGGCTTACAACATGGTTATCAGTTACGAATGTATTTTGTAATTCGGACACAGGCTTAAACTTTTGTTTTATTTTGTTTTGTTGTTTTTCCGACAGGGTGAATGATTGATGTATATTGGAACGATTTTTCGTCATCCCTTGTCAAATTTAGTTTTGAGACAAACCGGTTTCGGCGTTGTGCCATCATCAGTGTCGATTTTCGTTCTGATCTGTTGTGGTCGTTTGTCTTGTATTTACAGTAGGTAGCAGGTAACGTCAGCATGGGTGTCTGTTTGTGTACGTGTGTGCATGTGTTGTGTGTGTACATTCAGAAACGGGGGTGGTTTGCATCGATCGGTTTTTTTGTGCTTGACTGAGGCAGGTAAAAGTTGGTGATTTTTGTTGTTTGACCTTTTTTGCTTGTTTCTTGTTTTTTATCTTTTGCTGTTTTGTGCTTATTTGTCGGTGCGTGTGTGTTTGTTGTACCTGAGTGGTTGCTTTGTTTTTTGTAAACCAATTTTAAAGGTTCGAATATTGTGTCGGAAACAGTGTTTGTCTGTTCGTTTATTATTCTACCGTCGAATGTTTTTTGTTTGTAGATTTCCATGTTTTCGAGTACGTTCAGACGTCTGCCTTTTGCTTGTACATGTAGGACCTTGACTGTTTTTTTGATGTTTCCGGGGGGGCATTTATTCTCCGCCATGTGATTCGCAAAGTTGGACTCTGGTATGATGGTTGGATTCCGTATCTTTTTGTTGTAATCTCTAATGTGTTCTCTGAACCTCGTTCTTACTTGTCGTCCGGTTTGTCCTATGTAACTGTGCTGGCATTCACAAGTGAGCTTGTATACACCATGGCTGCTAAATGGATCTTCTGAGTTAGTTTTGGTTCTTAGCTTCCGTCCTAAATTGTTCGGTGTTTTGAACGCTGTGTTGATGTTGTATTTTCTAAGGAAATTTGCTAATTTATATGTTGCCCTTCCAGTATATGTCATTGTCGTCCAGGTTTGTGTACTTTCTTCTCCATTGTTTCTTTTTTGTTCTCTAAGGTCTCTCCTGAGTTTATCTACTAGTGCTTTTTTATATCCGTTGTTTGTAGCGATGTTATATATTATTCCAAGCTCTCTTCTATATGCTTCTTGTGTAAGAGGTGTTCTTTCCAATCTTTGCACTAAGTGCCTTAGCGCTGCATTTTTATGTTGTTGTGGGTGGTTCGAGGTATTATGTATTATTGTGTCGGTGGCCGTTGGTTTCCTATATATGTCGTAGTTGAATTTATTGCTAGCTTTACCAATACTTATTGTGAGGTCCAGATAATTGATTGCGCCGTCTTTTTCGGTTTCCATTGTGAATTTTATGTTCCCGTGCTGCTTGTTGAGGTACTCCAGTACTTGCTCTTCGTTGTTGGTAGTTAAAACGCATATAACATAAAAAACATTCGACGGTAGAATAATAAACGAACAGACAAACACTGTTTCCGACACAATATTCGAACCTTTAAAATTGGTTTACAAAAAACAAAGCAACCACTCAGGTACAACAAACACACACGCACCGACAAATAAGCACAAAACAGCAAAAGATCAAAAACAACAAACAAGCAAAAAAGGTCAAACAACAAAAATCACCAACTTTTACCTGCCTCAGTCAAGCACAAAAAAACCAATCGATGCAAACCACCCCCGTTTCTGAATGTACACACACAACACATGCACACACGTACACAAACAGACACCCATGCTGACGTTACCTGCTACCTACTATAAATACAAGACAAACGACCACAACAGATCAGAACGAAAATCGACACTGATGATGGCACAACGCCGAAACCGGTTTGTCTCAAAACCAAATTTGACAAGGGATGACGAAAAATCGTTCCAATATACATCAGCTTAAACTTTTATTTATCGGTTATTTTACCCATATTTTAAAGTGCCTTGAATTACTGAATTTTGTCCTTAAATACATTTTTATCTTGTTAAACAAGAACTTAAAAATTTTCCTTTTTATTATTATTGCTCGACCACTGAGACAAGTAGGAAGATAAAACAAAAAACGCGGAAATGGACCACCTCCGGCACGAAATAAGGAGCCTATACTCAAAAAAGAAGCTACTAACTTAGAACTACTCAACATCCACATACAAATAGCTGAGCGCCTCCCAGTTTTTATTCTAATAAATGTCTTATCCCAAATAGACACGGACATTGAGAAAAGAATGGAACTGAAGTACAAAACCCTCAATAAAAAGCTAAGCAATCTTATCGGGAAAAGTGGCAGCCAGACAGCCAAAGAAATAGATTCACAGTTCCACCCAAGGTTTGTGAATTTGACAGAAGTCCCAGTTAACGAACAGGAAGCTGAAATACTAAAAAAGGGATTAAGGCATAACATCAAAGAGTATGACGTTAAAAAAGACATGGAGAATACCATTGTGGACACAGATGAACAAGAGCACAAAAGACACATATGCCGACAGATCATTGAGAAATGTCCAAGATCAAACAACAAAGGCAAAATGGACAAAGAAGTAAAAATAATCAGGTCATTAAAACAGAAAATAAGGGAAAACGACATAGTAACAACGAAAGCGGACAAGGGGAACACTACGGTATTCATGAACAAGAAATACTACATTGAAAGGAAAACTAATAGAGGACTCAAGATGCAAAAAAAATAGGAAAGGATCCAACAGAAGAATATCAAACGGCTATAAAAAATACCATAAGAAAAGCTACAGCGCTGATAAAAGAGACCCGAATATCATCGCTAACACTAATGAACCCATCAGCGCCTCCAATGATAGCACTCCCAAAATTCACAAACCAGGCCACCAAATGAGACCAATAATCAACTACCGATCAGCACCGGCATATAAACTCTCCAAGTACCTAAAGAACGTGATGAAAGACAACCTAGAACTACCTAACAAATACACCATCGCAAACACAGCGGAATTGGTAAAGAAAATGGAATATTTGGCTCTCACAAACAGTAGCAAACTCATATCATTCGACATAAAAGATCTATACCCATCGATACCAATACCCGAAACAATGGAAGCATTGCACAAAGTATTGATAAACAAAACAAGCAAGAGCATGACAAAAGAAATTGTATACACCTTGAAAATAACATTAAGTCAGAATTATTTCAAATTCAATAACAGCATATAGACTAGGAATGGGCAGCCCAACTTCAGCTATACTCATGGAGGTGTTCATGCAAAACTTAGAGGAGCAGTACATGAAGCATGTTGTTGTTGTTGTTGTTAACAGTGCTTCGCCCTGCCCCAGATTGGACAGGGTTACACTGAAATAACAGCCCTTGGCCGGGTGAAAAAACCCGGGTCATTCCGGTGCGATAGAACCGGCTGTTGTGGGAAAGACTATACTTCACAGGATCATTTCTGTAGTCAGTCTTCATTTACTTTCTTTGCAAAAGGAAAGTTGTCCGTACATGAAGCATCTTACAGCTGAACTAGGCGTAACTTTCTACAGCAGATATTTTGAACTTTTTGAATAGGCAGCACAGAAATATAATGTTTGCAATGAAGAAAGAAGTCGAAGGAAAATTAAATTATTTGGATCTCACCATAAAAATAAACAAATCGACAAATTAACTGGAGTTTGGAATATATAGGAAACCCACGACCGACATGATAATACATAGCACCTCAAACCATCCAGAGCAACACAAACACGCAGCCCTTAGACAGCTAATAACGAGACTTGAACGAACCCGCTAACTAAGCACGAATATAAAAGGGAGCTACGCACAATATATGCAATCGCTAAAAACAATGTATACGGAAAACATGTGGTGAATAAAGTAAAATAAAAATAATAGCAAGCCGAAAGAAAAGGAGAAATCTTGGACTGTACTAACATACACGGAAAAGTAACGTACAAATTAGCAAAGGTATTTCAAAAGCACAACATCTAGACCGCTTTCAAAACGAGGAACAACGTAGGAAAAATTTTAAACAATGGCACAAACGAGGAAGACCCATTAGACAAACAGGGTGTATATAAGTTAACATGCGAATGCCAACAAAGCTACATAGGGCAAACGGAACGGAAAATTAGAACTAGATTCCGGGAACACATAAGAGATTTCAGCAAGAAAACACAAAAACCCAATAGCACACCGGAACCAAACTTCGCAAATCACATGTTCACAAACAAATGCAAACCGACGCAGATCAAAAACACAGCCAAGCTTCTCCATACAGAGCATAAAGGCCTACGTTTAAACATACTGGAGAACATGGAAATATATAAACAAAAAACATTTCAAGGAAATATAATAAACGAACAAACAAACACCGTTTTAGACGCATTATTTGAACCTCTGAAATTGATATACAGAAAAAAGAACATAACACAGGCAATTGACGCGAGAACAAAAACACGCAATCAGAGGGTACACAAATCAGAATCACAGACTTCTACATGCCAACAAACCAAACAAACACCCATACACGAACTACCTGCTGCCTGCAACACTAAATGACTAAATAAACGACACAGCAGAACGAAGGACTACAAACCGAACACTAACGTACACACACACAAACTACCACCGCCCCACATACAAAACGTACCTAATAAACAGCACAGCGAAGAACTATAAAAACAGACAAATAAAGCACGAACGCAACAGAACGAAGAAAAACACTGAAGATGGCACAACACCGAAACCGGTTTGCCTCCAAACCAAAATTAACAAGGGATGACGGAAAATCGTTCCAGAAAAATACAAACTTAAAAATTATTTTTTCTTTATTCGCTAATGTAGTCTCTTCTGCATCTTATTTATATATATACAGGGTGGCGCAAAAGTTATCCTCCTATCAGTAGTGTAGTAAACACAAATGTCAAAACAGAACTGACTTTAGGGGCCAATCGCAAAATTTATAGCATTTTCTGATAGGAGGATTACTTTTGCGCAGTAACCGTTTTTCACCGACCGATTATTGGTCAAATAAATAGTCAGCAATATTCCGCGTTCTGGAGCAGTGTAGCGTAACATTGTTTATTAACGTGCATTTCGCATGTGTTTACTACACAAATGTCAAAACAGAACTGACTTTAGGGGCCAATCGCAAAATTTATAGCATTTTCTGATAGGAGGGTTACTTTTGCGCTACCTTGTATTATGCAATGCTGCACGAACATTACCAAACATTCCCACCTTTTCCGGAACATATCTTCCCTGCTTCTCATCTCCTAAAATTGTCCATGGTCCTTTATAAATGCCAATTGTGCGTTCCACCATACACCTAGCTTTTGAGTGAACAAGTTAAAAACACTCATTTCATCCAGCCACAGGGTATCTGTAGGGAGTTATACAGCAAAGCTCGGGAGGACAACCGGAATCCCCTAGTTGTTGTTGTTGTTATGCTAACGACAAAAACACCCCGAAGGTTTTGGGGAGTGTTGTCGAATTAACAGTCCTTGGCCGGCTTTGAACCCGGTACGCCCCGGTACTCCCTTGAGGTACTGCCCGATTCGTGGTAGCGATTTATGACCAGTGAAACCTTCTAGGTCATGTCACTCCTCCTTCCGTAAGGAAGGATAAGATGGGTAATGATAGGTGAAAGGCATCATATCCGTAGATCAACCATCGTCATTACCTTTGTGCATATTAGTCGCCTCTTACGACCGGTATGTACCTCGGGCATATTCTAAACCCCTAACCCGCAGGGTTAATCCCCTAGTTCAATGTGAATATTTGTAAAACCAGATACTCGTAATTTAAATACAGAAGTAGGGAATTTAAAAACTCGTACCAATTAACGAAGAATTATTGTTGGGGTTTGTTCGAAATTGTTTTTCTGACATCATTCTTTCTTCTGAGTGCTTCCATACAATAAAATCAAGGGCTGACTATTTATTTTGTATCCGTTATTGCATATCTGTAAAAGAAAAAGATTTGCTTTTTCATGACATATGCATGCATATCAATATAATAAGCATGTGTTATATGTTTTTCCTGCAACGCGAAAGGAGAAAGTTAATGTAACAAAAACAAACAGACCAATTTGCTCTTACAAATCGAGTCAAATGTTTTACTAAGTGTAGGTCCTACACTGTATGGTCACATTTGAAGTGACCACTAGAAGAACAAGTAAATCACACATCAGTTAATTCCAGGCAGAGACTAAATAGTACTCGGCTAACTGAAAAATGGAGTATGAAGTAAAAACATAAGAAAATTTTTTAAAAGCCAAAACTATTTATTTATTTTTTAAAGTACAATTTTTTTTTATTATACCTAGTAGTGCTACGCACACACGGTTTATTAACTAGTGTTGGAAGATTTCGTTGAATAATCGAACGAACTAGTTCTCATTTAAAAATTGAACTAGGTCGCTCACTTCGCTCAGTCGTTTGACCCTTAAACCAAAGAGCAATGAATGTTTTTGGGTTCAATCGTTCAATACTAATTTTTCTTTTGAATCAGTTCGTACAAGGAGCGTCGAATAATAAGAAGAACCAACGCGAAATATCGCATGCTATCAATTCGGTTGTAGGACTTCGCTACTCGGTGAGCGAAACCTATTGTGGTCATAAAATCCAATGTCAATTTTATGAATCACATAAACTGTTTTTCCAACCGAATATTGAGTTTGGTTGCTAAAGCATTTTTGCTCATACTTGGCTCCTATTGCTTGTTGCCACAGGAGCACTTGAACTACTGAACGAGGTTGAAAGAATTTGAACGAAGTCGTTCGTTCAGTGAACTGATTCGTTCAATTAACTAGTTCATTCGCGAGCTACACAACTCTAATATTAACTTCATTCGCCTAGCGCTAGTATGTAACGGAATAAACGAATCAAGATAGATATTGACTTATACATGTCAAAATGTTCAGGAGGAAAAAAAACAATTGAGTGAGCCATGTTCGTCCGTCCGTCCGTCTGTGAACGCGATAACTTGAGTAAATTTTGAGATATCTTAATGAAATTTGGTATGCAGGTTCCTTGGCACTCATCTCCGAGCGCTATTTAAACATCCCCACAACAGCCGGTTCTATCGTCCCGGAATGCCTTGGGTTTCTATATCCGACCAAGGGCTGTTATTTGGACACTACCCTGTCTAATTTGTCTTCTTTCCCCCTAACATTGTCATCCTCCGAGCAGCTCCTTGCACCAGGGCTGCTAAAAACTCTCCTGATAGTGTTGAGTCCAAACCGGGACCAAGAGAATGGATCTGCTGCGTTTGCTGGAAGAAGATTTACGTCAAACGTTCACACTCCGTCCAATGTAATACTTTTAAAAGATGGTTGCACAAAAATAGGTCCCCCGGGCTAAATCCCTCCACACATAAGCCTTCTAGTTTCTACAAAACTTTTGTGACCCCTTGCTGTTCACGTCCTAGGGCGTCCCTTGGCCAACGTCGATCCAGTGTCGTACCATCACAAGTTCCAGATACAGTATCCACGACTAACAGCACTAATACTGCCCAGCAAGTAGTGGGTAACTCCCGCTGCCGCTCACGCCCACCGGCGCCAACACCTCACACAGCTGCTCACAGCTACTTTCTACGTAGCACTTCTCTTTTAGATGTGAGCAATGCTGAGCGACAACCCACCCCCATCCCACTTACAACTTCCCCTTCTTCTTCCAGCACTAGCACAAATGTAAGGCATACGCACCAGTCCTTGACTCCCAGTGTGATTATTTCTTCCCCTTCGCACTTTCGTGTCCTACAATTGAGCTGGAACGGCTTAACCGGGAATGTTAGTGAGATAGTGAGTTTCATGAAGCGGCAAAATATCAAGATTGCTGCTGTTCACGAGACAAAGCTAGGCGCCCAATCAGATCTTCGGACCTGTGATGGCTACAACATCCACCGACGTGACTGTGAGAGAGGACTTGTGGGCGGACTTGCCTTCATCACTCATCAATCTGGGCAATATCTATTGAGCCTGATGTCGACCCGAGAGGCCAAGGAAGTGGTATCATTATTTCGAAAAAATCCTGGTCTTTCTCATCGTGATGCCGCAAAAAAGGTTCATATGTCGAAGGCATATGTCCAAAAAGTGCTCAAAAGGGAAGGTTTAAAATCATACAAGAAGATCGTAGCACCAAATCGAAATGACAAACAAAATAAGAGTGCCAAAACACGTGCGCGAAAATTATACCACCAAGATATCCACAAATATGGACGTGTAGTTATGGACGATGAGACGAAAATCAAAACCTTCATAACCTTAGGTAGCATAAATCAGAAAATATACATTAAGGAGTGTTTGCAAAAACGTTTGGTGCCACTCCTAAAGCAACATAAGACTTCAGTTCTCTTCTGGCTTGACTTAGCATTGTGTCACTATAGCCGTTTGGCTATGAGCTGGTATAAAAATAACCGAGTACATATTGTTCAAAGGGACCACAACCCCCCTAACTGCCCACAATTGCGACCCATTGAAAAATATTGGGCTATCGTTAAAAGAAAATTGCTAAAGACGGCAAAAACTATTAAAACTGAAAGACAGTTTCAATCGAAAGAGCAGCAGAAACCGTGACCAAAACCGACGTCCATCACCTTATGAAAGGGATCAACTCTAAACTACGGCAATTTGTTTACGATAGAGATAATTGATTTTAGTTTTGTTGTCTAATATAGTGTTTAATAAGAAACAAAATAAAATCAAACTTTTTTCGATAACTTGTATAACTTTCCTTTTGTGAAAATTTTTTCCGACCAAAATTTTTCGTGTCCATTCTTTATAAGCAACAATTTTGTTACCGAGCCAACACCCTTTAAAAAAATAACAAACTCAATTTAAGTGCTAGTTTACGTCATTCAGAAGATGAAAGTGCTGCTTTTCGTCAGACATAAATTGAAAGTGATAGTTTTTTTCACTCAAAAATGCTGGTGTTAGTTTTCGTATGTCACGTCGATATATTCGTCACCAATAGCAGACTCAGAGCATTTAGCATTATTATACAAGAAACACCTATTGTTTGGTATTTATCTTTCTCTATACTATTTTATCGGGAAGTCATTAAAAGTTTATAACATTCATACAAATTAGTATTTTTAAATATTTTTGTTTTTCTTATCTGGTCTACTTTATACTGTGGTAAAATGTTCTCGTCACTAGTTTTCTACAAAGTAAGTGCTGTAATGTATCGCCAAAAAAATTGGGAGTGGCGTTATCCCAGGAAACATTTAGATTAGAGTACAATTAGAAAACGAATTCTAATGTATTTCTCTAAGGTAGAAGGTTGGAGAAACTGTCGAGAAATATAGCATTCTCTACAAAAAAGGGGCCTAGTTACCGATATCGAATTCTAATCGGTTTCTATTGTGAATTAGTGTTTTTCTATTTGCTGTCTAATCAACTTCTAGCCTAGTTTTCAAACATGATTTTCGATTGGAGATGCATTAGAGAACTACATCAGAATTCTAATGCAAAACTACAGTATTTGTCTAACGTTTGAGACTGTGTTTGCTGAGATATTTTTTATTATTTCGACTTGGCTGCTTTAGATGTTTTGCTACCCTAAAGTCAGAACCTGTTTTCAACGTTTGGAAGCGGTTGGAAAAGAATTAGTCCATATCTTCCCATTTAAGTATCTCTGTTTTGTGCTCTGCGGTTTGTTTCCGTAGAGCCGAAGTGCAATCATAAAGTTTTGTGGAACATTAATATGTAATAATTGCATACCAATGAGATATGTCAATTTGATGACATTGAAGCGCCGAGATGCAATTATTTCTGTCGCACTGGAGCTTTTTGCTTGCTGTTCCCCGTTGTTGTTCGACCACAGTCAAACTAAATAAGGATTTTAATTGCGTACTAAGAAGGATATGCTTATTCTCGTACCTATCGCTTAAAATTTTCCAGGCCGTAGTGAAGCTTTCGCCTCCCCTTAAGTTTTCTGGTTGAAGTGGTAAAGTTAAAAGCGAAACAACTCTTATTTTTTTGCATTTATGTAATACTAAATCTATATTCATCCTATCAGCGCAATGTGTTTGAATTCCGTCGAACTTTATGAGTGCAAATGTAATTTCTGCGCATGCGCGGTATTTTTTGTGTTAGTATATGTGAATATATGTGAACATACAATTGTACGATTGTCGTAACGTTTCGAAACAAAAGTAATAAAGGAGCATTCTCCCCTTTTTACAAAAGTTGCATGGTTATAAAACAGTTTAAGGGATTGAATAATGAAAGACGAATAAATATATTAAAAGGTTTGGCAAAGTATTAATTATTTAAACATGGCTAGCAGACATTTAGCTTATAGCTTTCACATAAATAAATTCATGTATACTGCTTTACTTAGCTGAAATTTATTAAAGTAGGTAATTATTATTTAGTGGTTGTAAAATAATATCATCTTTTTTGTCTGCTTTTTTTTTTCTCAAAAAACAATCGAGTGTCCAAGTAGTATAACCCTATAACTTCTTTACACACATTTATACATTTATCATATATTTATATAGTTTTGTATCCCCATGAAAAACGCATTTGTCATAAGTAAAGTTCATTAAAATGTTTACCTCTCCTTTCAACCTAAACATTTTACGGCCGCCACTGAGATATTTATTATGTTGATAACGGGAAGCACAGGCCGAAACCTGGAAGAGCCATCTACCAACTCTTAGTAGATGCCGTTTAGAGCCCGCCTATGGTTCCGCAGATAGTTCAGCAGAAATTGCCTGCTCATCATTTTTGTGTGCATACTAACCGACACTCTGGGGTCGTAAGAAAACTTCGCAGTAGTTCTGATTGCGGTGTTTTGGCAGACTTGTAACTTCCTCTAGTTTAAGTAGCTTACGTGCGAATAAAACTAAATTATTCCACTGTTTTCCCAACGTTTCGCTAATATTTTTAGCATCATCAGGGGAAGTTGATTTATTTAATTATCTGTTACAAACAAGACGAAAAAACATAAATTAATTAACATTGCAAACACGTAAACAACCAAGAAAAAACAATTATGTAAATAAATGAACATTTTTTAACAACAATCACTTACGCTATTTAGCCATTAAAACATCAAAACTTGCAAAATTAACATTAAAACACAATGATAAAAAGATATAATGACACTTACATAATAACATATAATCAATGCCATCTTATCATGGTAGCTTTGTCAATACTAAAAATCTAATTTTGCAAACAAGCAATGTAAGCGGCCGCTATGTTTTCCGTATCTTCGCGCTTATTGATGGTCTTTTCGCGTCTTTCCATAATTCTCAGGCTCTCAAGAGTATATCTCCTTGCTTCTCTCTTTTCTTTGTCGATAATTTTAGTGTTGGTAAAATCAGCTGAGTGTCCACTTGTTAAAATATGTTGTGCCAAAGCTGTACTAGCTTTCTGTTTTCGTATATCCGCTGCATGCTCTCCTAGTCTTATACTCAAAGGTCGCTTCGTGGTACCAATATACATTTTTCCACAATCGTCGTTTTCATCGCCTTTACATGTTACCTCGTATATGACATTGTTTTGTTGTTGGTGTTCTAACGGATGTTTTGTTTTTGTATATCGTCGCTGGAATAAAGAAACAGTGTAAGTGCTACATACACTATTATTCGATAATTGCACCATTGGATAGACAGCCCCTTAATCTATTATAAACATCTTTAGTTTTCGCAAATATCTTATTATCTCACCAATTTATTCACAAAAAAAGAATTTGTATAATAATAGTGTAAGTATAACAAATTTATAAAAATAGTGTAAGGTTCACTTGCAGGATTATTAAAAAAATCTTTGCGAAATACTTGTAATATAAAAAGAAAGTAAAGTATTTTACATTATTATATTTCTTATACCTTTTACAGGCAGCTTCAAATTTTGAATAATAAAATAGTGTAACATCGACATACAATAATCTATTTTTCCGAAAATGCAAAAAAAATTTGAAAATGAAGATGCAAAACAGTGTATTATCAGAAATGAAATGGTGTATCCTATACGAATAAAATAATGTATAGTGATTTTATATAAAAATGTTCAAACAAAAAATAGTGTATATGCAGATACGTCCAGACAAATTTGCTAAACTGGTATTTCTAAACATATATTATGGATAAGATTCTGCGGATTAACAGATAATGACTCTATCAATAGTATGATGTATTCAAAATATGGATATTTTGAATGAGACGCACGTGATCAAAGTTTAAAGTTGAGGGATGAGTTTGTAGAAACTTTAAATTTATTTTTCTCAAAACAATACTTTTCATTTTACACTGTTTCATTATTCCAGCGACGATATATTGTGGACATGGTGTGGTTAGATTTGTAAGCAAGTATTGGGTTAGGTGTTTTTGTTATGCTGTGGTGTTGTCATTTATGCATTATCAAATTGTAATTCTTGTTTGTTGTACGATAAAAGATTTTATTATCTTAATGTACTAATTGTTTAATATAAATAAAAAACGTTTTCTGTTAGTCGTGGTATGTATGTTGCACTGAAGAATTTCTTTTGTACTTGTGGTGCTGAACTTTCTATTATTTTGTTTTGGCAGCTACTTTTCATGATCTCCTGATCTATTAGTTCGCGTATTATATTTTTGGGATAATTATTTTTACTTAGAATATTATTTAATTTTTCATTGTTTGTTTCACGGAATTGGTTGTGGCTTATGGTCAATACTTTGCAGCGATTTTGATGGTGCGCCGCTGCATAAAAGTGGTTATTTCAGCTTGCTTGTATGTCCGTTGCTTTTCGGTTGTCGGATTTTAAAGTGCAAAGGGGGAGCAATCGTCACACTAGGAGTGAGGGACTGATGCCTATGTGGAATCAGGCTGGGCGCTTGCGTTGTCGCAGTGCGACCGCTTTAAGGCGAAGCAGAACCCATCAGCGTTGTAGGCTTCGAAGCTCAACATCATGGGGCGACGAACGTCCACAAAATTCTTTTGCTTAACTCTCTTGCTCAATCAATTTTGATTTACATACATACATATATAGGTCAACAGCCCTTAATAGCTGTTTGCCTAACCGTCTAAACGATTTTGACCTTCCCACAAAGCGCGCCACCTGACTATCGTTTGCCAGTTGACGCCAATTAGAAAGATCGCGGATTGTTCTCCACTTGGTAAATTATACACTCCAGTAATAGATGGTTCCTGAGCGTTGTAGTTCTGCAGCTTGTTTTATTTTCTCCACCATGTAATGAATTTGTCTCGATCTCATGTGTCTGAGAAAAGTGTGTGTGACACAAATTGAAATCTGATGCAGATTTAATATGTCTTTAGGTTAGTGGATTTCCGAACTATGGCTTACAAATAGATATCACAAATTCACCCGCCATACGTATATGCGTTACCGGCCTGTATTAGATCAGATCATGTAATGTGATGTGAATTTTGAACTGCATTTCACTAGAGTAAGTGACATGACATCGGCTTGAAGTGCAAAGGTGCTAAGTTCTAAAAGTTCTAACTACTTTCGAATATAAAAATTTTAAGTTAAAATATATATATATATATATATATATATGTTTGGAAAAAGTTTTTCAAAACGGGGTCGGCAGTGGTCGGCAGCCCTCCGAGTGTATTTCTGCCATGAAAAAGCATTTGCCGTTCGGAGTAAGCATAAAAACTGTAGGTCCCGACAATTTGTAGGAGAAACTATAAACAGCACACCACAAATAGGTAGAAAAGCTAGGCCTTAACCTTCTCGGAGGTATGTTTCGCCAAATATTTTTATTTTTTATTCAACACACGAGAAACCGACCGAATACAGTCGACGATTTCGGAATTGATTTATAATATGGTGTTTTCGACATAATGGCTTCCATAGTGTCTAATTTATCACTCCTCAATCAAAACCACCTTAAATTTTTAAAATAGTAATAATTTATTTCTCAATTTTAAATTCATAACAACAATATAGTATATATATGTATGAAATGCGCGACGTCGGACGGAAATAACACTACATAGAAATCGACGGTGTGAAATTTGGGCAGTTTTACATAAACTGGTTGTTTTGTTGCCTATGAGCGGTGGAGGTTGGCTTGCACAGCTGAGCTGAACTACCTGCGCTTGGCAGGACTGGCCGGGCGTGCCAGACTAGTCAGAAAATTGGATCATGTCTTCAACAGATAGCGACCCGACACTTTACTCAACCTGCCTTTAAAATCCAAAAAAGAAAAAGAGAGTGAATCTTGAGCAACCATCTTGGTTCAAGGTCCGAAATAAAGGTTTAAGACAGCAGTAAGTTATACAGGGTTACGTCGAAATAACAGCCCTTGGACAGGAAGAAAAACCCGAGTCATTCCGGCACGTAGAACCGGCTGTTGTGGTCCACTTTTAAATCCTTGTCAAATCCGAACAAACCTATAGACAAAATATCCATCACCTTTGGTGATAAGGTACAGTCGAAACCGAAGAGATACGTGAGCGCTTTCTGCCGGCAATTTGTACTGCATCCTCCGGTTGACAAGGAAACTAGATGAGCCGCCAGGGAAGCGCACAAACGAAAAAATAGCCAAGCGCCCATTGCCATCACCACCCCGGAGTTTCGGGAGGCCATGCGGTGGTTCAAAAGCTCCAAATCGATCGGCCCAGACGGTATATCCATGCTGATGCTAAAACATCTCGGAGAAGAGGGAGTAAGGTACCTAACAACTGTCTTCAATCTGTCCATGACCACCTTTGTCATTCCAGAAAAATGGAAACAGGCAAAGGTTGTGCCACTACTAAAGCCCGGCAAGCCGACCAACGAGGGGGAGTCTTATCGACCGATATCACTGCTCTCGCCAGTAGTGAAGACCTTGGAGACGGTCTTGCTCCCTTACTACACCGCTAACTTGCGACTAGGCCAACATTAGCATGAATTTCGTAAAATTCATAGCACTACCACCGCGCTAAACGCCATCACCACTCATATAGGTGTCGATCTTAATCAACATCGTCCAAATGACTGGACTGTGCTAGTTGCACTTGACCTGCCGAAAGCCTTCGACACGGTCAATCATCCGCAACTCACTAACGACCTGGAGGATTCAACTCTTCCCCCTGTCTAAAGCGTTGGACCGCCAACTATCTGAGTGGCCGGCAGTCATCGGTTGAATTTAGAGGCGAAAGATCAAAACCACTTATATTTAAACAAGGGGTGCTACAGGGTGGTGTCCTATCCCCGGTTTTTTTTAGTTATTACATATCGAGGCTCCCTTCCCTACCAGAAGGTGTCTCGATCGTCTCCTACGCCGATGACTGCACGATCCTGGCGATGGGCCCCTCTGTAGATGAGCTCTGCTCGAGAGTTAACTCATACCTCCCGTCCCATCGTGCTACAGGGTGGTGTCCTATCCCCGCTTTTGTTTAGTTATTACATATCGAGGCTCCCTTCCCCGCCAGAAGGTGTCTCGATCGTCTCCTACGCCGATGACTGCACGATCCTGGCGATGGGCCCCTCTGTAGATGACCTCTGCTCGAGAGTTAACTCATACCTCCCATCCTTGTGCGGTTTTTTCGCTGGACGAAATCTGACACTGTCACCGACCAAGTCCTCAGCCACCTTATTTATGACGTGGACAGCGCAGGTGAATATGAAATTTGACGTCTACGTCGACGCCATCAAGGTTCCGACTGTCACACATTCCTAAATCTTAGGGGTCACGTTTTATAACATGTTCAACGGCGCTCATGCAGCCGCGATTGCCACCAAAGTACAAAGCCGCACCAAAATCCTCAAGTCACTAGGTGGCAGCACTTGGGGGAAAGATAAAGAAACGTTACTGGAAACGTACAAGACAAGGTTCTGAGCTACGCGACGCCTATATGGTCGCCGCGGCTAGCAGACACACACTGGAGGAGGATGCAGGCCTGCCAAAACACCACACTCGGGATGTCTCCTGAACATCATCTCCACAGTGAGGCAAAAATGCTCGTAGTAAAAGAGCATAGCGAAATGCTGACCAGGCAATTTGTGTTCAACTGCCATAAACCGCAGCACCCGAACAGAAGCTTGTTCAATGAAAATCCGCCTCCCAGGAGAATAAGGAGTCATCTCCGTAAGAACTATGATGAGATCCGGCATCATACTTTCTCGCCGTTTGATCCTTTGTCAGTTCTCGTTCGGTGAACGCCGTCCTGCAGGAACAAGCTCCACCTGTTGCCGAAGAGGAATGCGAACTGCCTAGAAAGACAAGGGTCATGCTGGCCCAACTTCGTTCTGGATACTGTAACAGGCTAAACTCTTACCTATCCATACTGAACCCTGACATGCCAAATGTCTGCCCGGCATGCGGCCTGTCTCCCCATGACACTAACCATTTTAATCTGCAAACTGCGCATGATTCCAATTATTGAAACAGTTACCCTGTGTGGCCGACAAGGACTTTCTCTCAGAGGTTCCAATGATACGGGAAGAATTTCTGAAGACGAACCGTTGACGAATAATGGAAATTTTAGAGCTCTCTTAACATATCGAGCCAAAACTGAGGAGCAGTTCAAAAAGCAACTGAGTGATTCACCAAAGAATGCTATGTACATAAGCAACCGTGTCCAGAATGAACTAATCAACATTTGTCACCACCTCATCATGAGTTACAACATCGATCGAGTGAACAAATCGGAGGGCTTTTCTTTTATCGGAGATGAAACGCCAGATATTGCAGGAGTAGAACGAAGTTCAATTTGCATCCGCTACTTGGATAAATGCGGGGAAAAGTTTATCATTCAGGAAGATTTTTTGTGTTTTATTCCTATCACCGATTTCACTGGAAAGGGAATAGGAACTGCTTACCTTGATTTCCTAAAGTCTGCCGGACTGGATTGCAGGTATTTCTTCGGGCAAGGATATGACGGTGCGAGAGCGGTTAGCGGAGAGTTCCAAGGGGCTCCCATTGTGCTGCTCATAGCTTCAATTTGGCGGTAAGCTCTGCGTGCAATATAACGAGAATCAAAAATTGTTTGGGAATTCTAGAGAATATCCATTCCTTCTTCATTTATCCGAAACGCCAAAATACCCTTCAGAATGCGATAAGTGAAAATTAACATATATCGGAAACTCGAGTCAAGAAATTGAAAAAATTTTGTAAAACCAGATGGGTAGAACAGCATGAGTCCGTCGCAACATATCTCTATTTGCAACCAGCAGTAATTCGCGCTCTTGAAGTGATTTCCACCAACTGGAAAGACCCAAAGACTTCGTCTGGAGCTTTCCAACTGCTTTCAGCTATAAAAACCGCAAATTTCCAGATATCCATGGATATTTTGACCTCGGTGCATTCTCTCACATTGTCCCTGAGTCGAGTACTTCCAGGAGAAAATCAAGATCTGGGAGAGGCTATCAAATTGGCTGATGCTGCGAAACAAATTTTGATGGAAAGAAGAGAAACGCTAAGGGAGAGTTCAGAAAAATTTTCAAAACCGTGAGCGAAATTAGCGAGCAATACGAAATTGAATTGCGAAAGCCAATGATTGCGTCGAACCAGACCCAGCGTTCCAACGTACAAACTGATTCAGTTGAAGATTATTTCCGTATAGCAATCTACATACGGTACATTGATTCGTTTCTGACACAATTGCAAGATCGATTCTTAAATCACCACAATATTTTATCAAATTTTGCTTGCCTTTTTCCCAACTAAATGAAAATTTTCGAAGAAGAGTCCTGCGCTCAACTATTCCAATCATACTGCTCATTTTTGCACGACGATTCCCGTGACATCTGGGTGAACGAAGTACAACTTTGGCGGAAGCTCATTGCCGGAAAGGAAAGAAAAAACTCACTTGAAGCACTCGATATTTGTAATGAAGATGCGTTTCCAAATGTTAACCAAATGCTTCGCGTTATGGCAGTTTTGCCTGTGACAACAGCGACAAATGAACGATCCTTCTCAACATTGCGATAACTAAAAACGTATTTGAGATCAACAATGTCTGAACGTCTTAGCTTCACTCAATGTACATCGCGATGTCAAAATCGAACCGCAAATAATTTTGAAAGAGTTTTTTTCAGTACATCGAAGAGTTGATTTATTAAATAATTGTAACTAAATATGACTTTTGACAATAAAATTTCCGTACTCCGAAAGTAAATTTCTTATAATTTTTCAATAATTACGTAACTTTTGTTTAAACCCCCCTCGGATATTTTCTGCGCACGGACCTGACTTACAGGGAGCGGAAATGGGAAAAAGTCATTGTTTAATTTTATTTGTTTTTAACATTTTCCTTAAATGAATATGAATTATTTGTTTTTGCAGTAAAACTCAAAGCTCAGAGCTAGAAAAATGTTGAGAAAAGTTATTGTTTTTTTATTAAAAAGAAACTTTGCTTTTGTAAAAGGTGCTAAGTCCAGTGAAATATTAAAAGTGGCTGCGGAAAATGTGTTAAGTCACAAAGATATACATAAACCGGCGGAATTTATTAACTTTTATTTTTATATGAGCGCCTAGCTTTTATCCCACAAATTGAGTAATGTTACGTAAAAATCAGAAACTCTTAATTTAAACTTATATATTGTTATATTATATTATTATATTGTTTTTTTCTCTTTTGTAAAATTTGAATATGTGGACTTAGCAATTTTGCACTCGAAGCCGACGATGATATTTTAAAAGTAACTCTGACCAGCGGGCTTTCGAGCTATGTGGGAGCAGTGATAGCATTTAACCTGGCTAGAAAGTGACACCAAAAAAGACCTAATATAATCCTTAATTTTTGTAATTTGATACAAAAATGTGAGCTATGTTCTTTCCATTTGTTTCCATATTTTTGAATATTTAAAAGTTGACACACATACGTGTTCAATCAGCTATTCCGACAGCACTGCCGCCGGGAGAAATGTAATAGATCATAAGAGAATTCAATCGATTTAATCGGAATTTGCAAGTTTATTTCGATAAAGTCGATAGAGATCATAAAACTCTTTTACAATTATTCCCCGCGGGCAGTTCCGCCGGAATAGCTAATAGACCCCTATGTATATTTATTCAAATTCAGAAAAAATCAAAGCCAGTCTGATTCATTTAAATTTGATATTAATGATTCATTTGAATGAATGATTCATAAATTTAAAATGAAGCGTGATTTTTTGTTTGCTTTATGAAAGGGACTTCGCCAGATTTTTTTTTTCAGAACTTTCGGGAATGATTCCTGTGTGCTGCATAATAGTGCAGTATTGTTAAGTGGTAAGGGCTGTAGTGATATGCATGGCTATTACCCAAGATACGTGTCTGCAACAATTGTTTTTGAAATAACCGATTAAATTCATATGCTGTTATACGTGTATTACAATGTCATTTAAAATATTACAGGCAAGTTTTTGAAAAAAGGGGTACCAGATGTTGTTGCAGCGGCTCGAGGTGTACTCAATGATTGGAATAGTGGCAAAATTAAGTATTGTACACAACCACCTGAAAAAAACCGACAAGGAGATGTTCATCTCTCCGCTTCAATAGTACATAGTGATACGCAAGAATTCTACGCCGAAAATTTGCATGAAATGGAAATGGAAACTTTCAACAGACTAAAAGTTAGTAAGGAAGAAGTGCTACATATAAACTCCAATGAGCCCCTAGAGGTGCAAATGTCATTGGGTGGAAATGAAATAGTAGAAACTGTTAATACAATTATTAATGAAACCCAAAAAATAAGTACGAAACGTAAAATATATGCAGCAGATAATTTTAAAATGGATCCCGTAATGCATTTGGAAGGTAATTTAATTTGAGAATAACTATAAAATTATTACAAAAATTAAATACTTATAACAGAATTTCCAAAACTGAACACACCTGTATAATTATACTCGAGAATATCGCGCTTGATACAAGTGAGTAAAGACAGCACTATGAATGAAATTGCAACGGCCGTAGCCGACATACAGGGTGGCTGATGAAAGCCGCTACCAAAAAAAAATTAAATAACTTTTTTTCTATTTAATGAATCTGGTAAATTTTTTTTTTATTTTGCAGATTGACTTTTACATTTAACAAAAATGGATAACTGGGACACTGAAACAAGAATTTGGATTGTCCGCCGCTATCACGCACTGGAGTCCGTAGTTTCGGTTCAAAGAGAGTATAGGCGCACGTTTGGCGGCAATCCTCCGAGCAGATGGACCATAATAAGACTTGTAAACAATTTTGCCGAGCATGGGACAGTCAACAGAAGACCTTACCATCGAAACCCTTCAGTTCGAACGGAGGAAACAATCGCTGCTGTAGCTGCTGCCATACAAAACAATCCACGTGTTTCGACAAGAAGCTTATCTGCTCAAATGGGTGTAAGCAGACAGTCATTACAGTCAATTATGCACAAAGATTTGGACTTATTCCCATATAAAATTCAAATGGCCAACAAACTGAACGCTGCAGACTTGCCGATTCGCTTGGAATTTTGCCAGAAGATGCTTCAAATGGTGGAAGAGGATGGAAACATGTTGAACTGTCTTTTCATGTCTGACGAGGCCCATTTCGATTTAAACGGCAACATAAACAAACAAAATTGTCGAATATGGAGTGCTTCCAACCCACAGATACTCCATGAGACGGAATTGCATCCACTTCGTGTCACAGTGTGGTGTGCAGCTTCATCACGCTGCATTGTCGGGCCCTACTTCTTCGAAGAAAACGGTCACACCGTTACGGTTACTGGAGACCGTTACTTGAGCATGTTGAGAGAGTTTTTCTATCCAGAATTACGCCGAATGAGAATTTCTTTCAACTCTGTGTGGTTTCAGCAAGATGGTGCAGCTCCTCATATAGCCCAACCTGTTATGACAGAATTGCGACGAAAATTTCCCAATAAGCTGATATCCAGAAACTCCACATTCCGTTGGCCACCCAGGTCGCCTGACCTTACTGCACCTGACTTTTTCTTGTGGGGTTATTGCAAAAAGGAAGTCTTCAAAGCAAAACCAACAAATTTGAATGAACTAAGGCAATCCATTCGAGAAACAATTGCGGCTATTCCTGTCTCAACTCTCCAAGCAGTAATGAACAACTTTTTGGTAAGATGCCGCACATGCATCGACGAGCAGGGGGGGCATTTAAATTCCATTATTTTTAAAACTAATTAAGCTATATTTAATAAAATTTAATGAGCTTTAACATGAATAAAAGAAAAATTAATTCCATACACTGAAAAAAAAATTATTTGAGTTTCTTAATGTAGCAAAATTCATCAGCCACCCTGTAGTTAGCGCCTTTTACACGGTATGTCTTGTTAGATGAATCTGTCAGTTTTTTGTAGGGACAGACTCATACCGAAAAAACATAAAAAGAAAAATTCTACTGACACATCAAATGCACTTTCATACGAAATGTAATGGTTTAGATTTACCTCGACTTATACAAATCAAGTGATCTTCGACTCTTTTACACCGTGCAAGTACACATGTATCGGGTGGAGATGACAATACATAGCGTATAAAATGCCTTTTAGTGGTTGCTGCGGTTGTTCTTGCTTCAAAACTCCCCGATAGTTGTAAAGTTTATTTTACAAACCTTAAAGCTGACAGTTTCTATTCTGCCAAGGTAAGGGCATTATTTTAAAACATTGAGATTAATTTTTATGCAAAACTTTACGCCTGTACAAGATTATAAAACCAGAGTTATTTCGAGTGAGACATACAGCCCTATTCCCAATTCGGTATACCTAACAATAGTTATACTTTAATAGACACAATTTTGTCATTCCTAATTTTTCTTTTTATAGGTATGCACAGCCAACGGAAAAGCTTTTTTAGTTCACCACATGATTCAATTACAAGAAGGCTCTCTAGCATTCCCACAACAGCCGGTTCTATCGCACCGGAATGACCCGGGTTTTTCTACCCGGCCAAGGGCTGTTATTTCAGTGTAACACTGTCCAATCTGTCCCGTCCCACCCTTAAATTGTCATCCTCGGAGCAAACCCTGGTAGCTGGGTTGCTCCATTGTCTCTTGTTACGGGCTGGGGTCGAACCCAACCCTGGACCAAGAGATTGGATCTGCTGCGTTTGCTGGAAGAAAATTTATATTAAACGGTCGCATTCGGTGCAGTGCGCCAAGTGTAAGAGATGGTTATATAAATCTGAATGCTCAGGGCTTAACCCTGCCATTCACAGACCCCGTACTTTCTTTAGTACTTTTGAGGCACCATGCTGTACACGTCCAAGGACGTCCCGCGGTAGTCGCCGCTCTGACACTTACCGCTTCTACCTACTTCCAGCAGCCACAATAGTGCCTCAGTCTACACGACTGGCAGCACTGCTGCCATTCCCGCCTCACCCACTCCCGATTGTCGCTCACGTAAACCAGCGTCTCCATCTCACACGGCCGCTCAACACTCCTATCCCCTCCGGAATAGGTCAGATATGAGCATCGCCGAGCGTCAGTCCCCTCTTTCTCTGCCCCTATTAATCTATTTTCCCCTGACGTCGACCCCAGGGACTCTACCTTAGAATGCCAAGGCATAGCAGTCCGGTCAGGAGACGCCGACCTGCAAATCATAAACATCTATATTCCTCCTGTCACGTGTTGTCCTAGAGATTATCATCCCGACATTAGTGCGTTGCTAAGGGGCGATAACCGTCTAATCCTAGGCGACTTCAACGCGCATCACGATCTCTGGCACTCCAGCTCAGAGGACACGCAATTGCAGACCAAATAGATAACTCTGCATTCTGTACAGTCAATTGAGATGCCCCGACCAGGGTGGCAGGTAACTGCCACAGTTCGCTAGACATCTCCATAACGAGCGCGGGCCTAATTAACTTTGTCATCTGGCGACCGATGCTTACATTAGCTTCAGACCACCTACCCATCTTACTCTCTGTTGAACGACCGACCGACTTCATAACGACTGATAAATTAACATACATCAACTTCACCAAAGCGGACTGGGACCGCTTTACGGACTATACAGAGCGCTCCTTCGGTGCCTTACCCACTCCTACGGACGTACGCAAAGGCGAAAGGGAGTTTCGCAAGATCATTGATTCAGCCTCATGCCGCTTTATTCCTGCTGGTAGAATACCATAAATTCGTCCGAATTTTCCGGCAGAAGCTGCGGCGATGGCAAGAGAACGTGTCCAAGTGAGACTTATCAATTCTGCGGATCCCATAATCAAAGATCTCAATGCGGAAATTCGTAGGATAGTCAACGAACACAAGCTGACCAAGTGGAAACAACACCTTGAGACATGCAACCTCTCCGGCGGAGTCGGCAAATTATGGTCGACTGTCAAGGCCCTATCCAATCCGACCAAACACAATGACAAGGTCCACATTGCATTCGGCGACAGCGTCAAATCGGACGCCAGGAAATGCGCGAGGTCTTTTTGCCGGCTGTTTATAATGCATCCACCTGCGGATACGACTAAGAGAAGAGTCTTCCGACGTGCGCACAAACACAAACACTACTGCACCCATTGCCGTCTCAGTCGCAGAGGTTAAGGAAGCCATAATGAAGGACAAACCCTCAAAATCCATCGGACCCGACGGAATCGCCATGAAGATGATCAAACACCTTGGCCACGAAGGACAGAGTTATTTAGCGGCTCTCTTTAATCTCTCTCTAACTAAAGGGTGTTTTTTTTAGGGGTATAGAACTTCGAATTGAAATAAAACACAAGAAAATCGTTTTAAGGTCCATCAATTTGGCTTTATTGGAAGGATAATTTTATGCCATTATTGTTTAAATATGATTTCGGGCATGTGGCCGCCGCGGCTGGCTCGAATAAAGCCAATTCTACAGGTCCAATTTTCAACCACTTTTTCGAGCATATGGGGCCGTATGTCGGCAATAACGCCACGAATGTTGGCTTCCAATTCCCCTAACGTTTCTGGTTTGTTGGTGTAGACGAGCGACTTCACATATCCCCAAAGAAAATAATCCAATGGTGTCAAATCACACGACCTTGGTGGCCAATTGACAGGTCCATTCCGCGAAATTATGCGCTCATCGAATGTTTCCTTCAATAAATCGATTGTGACGTGCGCTGTGTGGCATGTAGCGCCGTCTTGTTGGAACCACAACTCATCCACATTCATGCCATCCAATTCGGGAACAAAATAGTCGGTTATCATGGCTCTATACCGGTCTCCATTAACGGTAGCTGCCTCTCCAGCATTATTGCGGAAGAAGTATGGCCCAATGACTCCACCAGCCCATAGAGCACACCAAACAGTCAGTTTTTGTGGATGTAATGGCGTTTCAAGGGTCTCATGTGGATTCTCTTCACTCCAAATGCGGCAATTTTGCTTGTTGACGTAGCCATTCAACCAAAAATGAGCCTCATCACTGAACAAAATTTTGCGATGAAAATCAGCATCGAAATCAATCTCATTTTCGGCCCATACACCAAAATCACGACGCATTGCATGGTCTCGCGGCTTTAATTCTTGCACAAGCTGGATCTTGTAAGGTCGCAAGCCAAGATCTTTGCGCAAAATCTTCCATAAAGTTGATGGACAAAACTCCAATTGCTGTGCACGGTGGCGAATCGATTCATTCGGGTCCTCTTCAACACTTTGCTCTACAGCGGCAATTGTTTCTTCGGTGCGCACTGTTCGACGTCTCTGCGGATGCGTATTATCACATAGAGTAAACGTAGTGCGAAAACGATCCATGGTTAACCGAATTAATTGCTCTGATGGACGATTATGTCGACCATAAAATGGACGGAGCTCACGGTAAACTTCGCGAACTGAACCATTATTTTCGAAATAAATTTGCACGATTTGCAAGCGTTGTTCTTTTGTCAACCTGTTCATGATGAAATGGCAAACCAAACTGAACATAAATGACATTAGAGTTGCCAGATTTGACCACAAAATGCCAGTTTTATCTCTATTCGAAAAACAAACCTGTAAAAAAAACACCCTATACCTTCGTTATACCTGAGATATGGAAACAAGCGATTGTAGTTCCCCTACTAAAACCAGGGAAGCCGGCGAACCTAGGAGAGTCTTATCGCCCGTTATCCCTCCTTTCGCCGGTAGCGAAATTACTAGAGTCCATTCTGCTTCCTTACTTCGTTACAAATCTAAAATTGGCCGATCATCAACATGGTTTCCGCAAAAATCACAGCACGACATCCGCTTTGGACGCCATTACAACGCAGATTAACAACGGTTTGAATCAACATCCACCAAACCATAGGACGGTTCTCGTGGCACTTGACCTGTCAAATGCATTTGACACGGTCAATCACGCCACACTCCTCCGAGATCTGGACGAGACACCGCTCCCTGCCGGCCTTAAGAGGTGGACCGCTAATTACTTCAATGGTCGACAGGCATTAGTCAAATTCAGGAATCTAGACCACGAAAAATAAAACAAGGGGTGCCGCAAGGTGGTGTTCTCTCTCCCCTTTTGTTTCATTTCTATATTTCGAGACCCCCCTCACCAGAGGGAGTCTCCATTGTTTCCTACGCTGACGACTGCACGATAATGGCCTCGGGTAAGAGTCCCTCCATTGACGAACTCTGTATTAGAATCAACAGTTACCTCCATGACCTTTCTAGCTTCTTCACCGAGCGAAATCTGACCCTATCTCCGACTAAATCTACGGCGACCCTGTTTACTACATGGAATGTGCAGATGGGGCAAGAGTTAAATGTCCACGTAGACGGAGTACCTCTACCTACTGTCAACCACCCGAAAATCTTGGGTGTGACATTTGACAACGGCCTCACCTTCGCTGGTCATGCCACCGCAATAGCCTCAAAGGTACAGAGCCGCAATAAGATCCTCAAGTCACTGGCAGGCAGTACTTGGGGAAAAGACAAAGAAACATTGCTTGCTACATATAAGGCTATTGGCCGGCCGGTTATTGCTTATGCGGCGCCCATATGGTCTCCCAATCTTTCTGGCACCAACTGGAGGAAATTGCAAGTCTGCCAAAACACCGCCATCAGAACTGCTACGGGATGTCTGCTTATGTCATCTGAGTCTCCCCTCCATCAAGAGGCAAAATTTCTCAATGTTCAAGAGCACGCGGAACTCTTGAGTAGACAGTTCCTTCTGAACTGTCATAAACCTAGTCATCCAAATCGACATCTTTTGGATGTAGCACCGCCCCCAGAGACATAAGGAGACATCTCCGTAAGCACTACGATGAGATCCGGCACCATATCTCTTTTGCCGTTTGATCTGCGGAACCATAGACGGGCTCTAAATGACCTCCACACCGAGTCGGTAGACAGATCTCTCAGATCTCGGCCTGTGAATCCCGTTATTAATGCTCAACCACCTGAATTGGCTGAAGAGGAGCGTGTACTTCCGAGGGAGACTAGAGTCATACTACCACAACTTCGCTCTGGATATTGTAATAGGTTAAACTCTTACTTATCCAGACTGAACCCCAACATAACAAACACATGCCCTGCATGTGGTATGTCCCCTCATGATACCATACATCTCTTCTCCTGTTCAGTTGAACCCACTCTTGTAACACCTATATCACTCTGGTCCACCCCTGTGGAAACTGCGCGTTTCCTTGGACTTCCGTTAGAAGAGCCTGACAATTTAGAGTGATCGAGCCCATTGGGCAGGGCGAAGCACTGTTAACAACAACAACAGCGGTATCTATCAGGGTAGGCTTTGTGAAATGCAGTTTGCCTGTTTATGCCCTTTGTATGCACTATGATTTTCCAACGAATTTGGCACGATCATTCTGAAAAGAAGTCCAAAGAAACAAGGTTGGACCAAACGAAATTGATTTTTGTTTACTTTCGCTCTGTTTATTTATTTTCATGGCGCAGTGTGAGTGAGGTTGGCTGCAATAAATTAATCTGTCAAAATATTTCCCTGGTATTTTTCAAGAGCTCATTGACAATGGAGCAGTTTTTTCACCGTCCAACACTATGTTTCAAGTCGCGTATTGAATAGGCGACTTTATTAGCGAGTGCTTAAAATAGCCGAGTTGTGTTGTTGCTTTGAATGTAATTCTATAAATAAGCGAGTATCCTTTCACACTCGCTGCGATTAGAATGCGCCTTTTGTAGTTATCAAGGTTGTAAAATAATGCACTCATAAGTGAATGAAATCAGTTGAAGTCACATTTAATAATTACTTAAAATTTCGAATACACTCATTGACTAGTTTTTTTGACTAAAGAATAAAAAAATTAAGTCGTCACCCCGGAAAACCGAATTTTTATCAATTTTAATAAAGTTGAAATCGGAAATCGGTCCGACGCACAAGAAGGAGAAAAGGGGTTTCATGATCCTAGATTCAGCCTGAACTCAATACATTCCGCCAAGGATCATGTGCTCAAATCAAAGATCTTTATGCGCTAAGTGGAAGAAGCATCTAAGGTCCTGCCACCTCTCTGCTGGTGTTATAATTATATAGTAATTTAACTTTATAATGCATAGTCGAATCCTTGTCCAATTTGCCTTTGGCAAAAAGGTTTAGTCGAAACCGTCAAAGCGCCACCAGGTAAGCACACAAACAGAAAAACAGTGTCTCCTATTACCATCACCAGCACAGAGACCAGTAGGAAGTCTAAAGGCTTCAAATTCATAGGTCCAGACGGTATATCCATGCTGATGTTAAAACATATTGGCGATGAGAGTGTAAGATACTTAACAGCTGTCGTCAACCTGTCCATGACCACTTTCGTCATTTCCGAAGTAAAGGCTGGTAAACCAGCTCACGAAGGCGAGTCTATCGCCCGATATCTCTCTTCTCGCCAGTAGTGAAGACCCTGGAGACCGTCTTGCAACCTTATTACATAGCAAACCTGCTGCCTGACCACCGCGCTTAATGCCATAAACACTCAGATAAACGGCGGTGTTAAAACGTCCAAATGACAGGACTGTGATGGTTGCACTTGACTTGTCAAAAGCTTTTGACACGTTCAGCTATGAGCAACTAATTAAGGATATGCAGGCAAGCATCGGTGAAATTCAGCGGTGAACGATCAAAACCTCGTATAATCAAACAGGGGCTGCCACAGAGGATGTATCCATCGTCATTCACCGTAAGCATTATGATGAAATCCGGCTCCACATAATATCGCCGTTTGATCCAAAGGTGGACCGACAGGCCCTCAACAGCGTCCATACAGAGTAAACTTCATTGTCAGCTATCGGCCGGTAAATGCCGTCATTCAGGCACAAACACCCTCTGTTGCCGAAGAGGAACGCGGACTCCCAAGAAAAGCGGTGCCGCAATATAAAGTTCGCTATATAGTAGCCTCTATGCTTAACGTCATTAGCGGCACCGCTTTTCTGTAAATTTCCATGACTGGGCGCTCAATTTGGTCGATTTTCTTTTCATTATTTGTTGCACGTTTTCTTTTTTTATTTTGATTTCTTTCTAATATTTTTGATTTTTATTGATTGAAATATTTGATTGAATTCCCACCATATGACGGTGGGAAAAAACGTTGCCAAAAAATTGCAACCGTCATGACGGCCGTAATATTTTATGTTTGCCGCTATATTACCTTACACGTAATATAGCTTATATTCTTAGTTTACACGTAATTACTTTTACATTGCAATGTTTTTGATAACCTACTATACCGCTATGTGACGGCCGCTATATAGCTGCGCCGGTTTCGAGGAAACCACGCCTTAAATAGTATCTGAAATAAGAATAAATTAATTAATTTAAAAGTAGTTTCGAAAATTTTTTTAAATAAAAAGGTATAGTTTTCTAAATATGTAAGTAATCGAAACTGTCTACACCAGAAAATACAAAAGTTATTGTTGAAAAGATTTTGTAGTCAAATGTATCTTTTTGTGGAGCTTCAAAAGGTTTAACGTACGATAAGTTATTTCTCAGGCCTTTTTTTCAACGGAATATCTCAATAATATTTTGCATATGGTATTTTTTGTGCGAAAACTTGCTCTGGAACAATTTTTTATTTCAGGGTTTTTGCGATTTTAAAAATACGTATGTTTAAAATTGCATTTTAAAGAAATAAAAATGTAATCTTAAAGAGCTTTTAAAGCCGAGGACATTGGTATATCAAAATCGGTCCAGTATACCGACCGTTATTCAAAATTTAAACAGAAGGGATAAACATTTGTAACTGATTATAAAATTTTTATTTGCAAAAATCAAAGATACACATTTGTTTGTATTGTCAATAGCTACCAGATAATACCATTATCGATCAAAAAGAAATTTTCACAATTTTAGGAAATTCTTACCAAACTTCCTTTTTTTATACCATGGTCTTGTGTATGTATATATTTATGTATGTAAATTTTGTTTACTTATGTGCTTTTCTTGTCTTTTTTTCGTAGGTAATCAGAGCTTGAATAAGAATATCAAGGACCAGATTAAAAGACGAAGGAAGCAAAACGTTCGGAGTGAGAAGAAAATGTCTCAAATAATCGGTGTGTTAGATGGATTTACCATACAAGGAAATTGTAATGATTATACTGATAAATAAAATTCTTGTAGAGTGACCTGATTGCAATTGAAAAGGAAATAGCTACACTAAAAACATCAATATATGAATTTTCTCTCGTTTAGTATAGTATTGTACATAGTCGTTGAAAGGCATGGTGTTAAGCGTTAAGATCTTAAACTGCTGCTGGGTTAGAATATTCCCGAGGTAGATATGCTTGCCGTAGGAGACGATTATAATCCACATAGGGTTATGATATGCAACTTGATTGTTGATCTAGGGATATGATGTCTCTCACCTCTCATTACCAATCCTTCTTCTTTCTTACTGACGGTTCCACTGGTCATACCAAATCGATCTCGCACCAGTCGGGCATGTACCCATATTCGGCAAAAAGTCTGTCACTTTTGAAAACACCCTCCAAAACCTTCTGGGAGTGGTTTTGTCGCTAAAAGCAACAACATCTTAAACTGCTCAGCTACAGAGAAAAACACATCAGCTAAACAACACGGGTTTACAGACAGACTTTACCAAGTTCCCATTATGAAATTAGTTTGTAAAACCTACCGTGGATTCCGAAAATGGTTAAATTTTGATTCTATAGTTACGTTTTTGAGATACTCACGATATATCGTTATACAAAAAACAAAAAAGATTACTCCACTTAAATATGTATATCTCACTAACAGATATGGGCTATTCCAAAACGGGTTAAAGAATATAAAATCTACTACCTGGTAATTTCTGTTTAATCATTACGTATTTTTATCTTTGTTTTTCTTTCACGTTAATCTCAGTTTTATTGAAAAAAAAGAAGCTATTATCAGATTTGGAATATACAAGCTAATAACATTTGCTGTAAGAGTACATGCACTACTTTTGGCTAGACCTTGTAGTTTCTGAGAAAATGTTTGACCATAACGAATTTTTACCTCTTTTGGTGGAAAATATAAAAAAAATACGTTGCGACGAAAGTTTTCAAAAAGTACTTTACATGTATTAGTATACACCATGTATGTATATAGTACTTCTCTATTAATAGAAAATACTCAGTACACTCGCCAATGCCAGAGTGCAGATATATAGGTAACCACCGTACGGAAATGACATATTCCGTTTGGAAAAATCCGTGAACCTAGCCAGAGTGCAGATATATAGGTAACCACCGTACGGAAATGACATATTCCGTTTGGAAAAATCCGTGAACCTATTTTGCTTTCATTGAAAAATATTTTTGGATAAGATACAAATTGTAATTTTTTTCCCTGCAGTCAATTCTACTAGTTTTATACTAGTAATATTTACTTTCTTTGTGTTCCCCGGCTAAAGATTTAAGCAAGGAAATTCCTAAAGAACCTCCTCGTGGTCCCTCAGTTGTACCTTCCACTGGTCAAGTCGGGGCCATATGAGCTGTCAGTACTTCCGAAGCCTCCGTAGTAGACCCTACACTGAGCATGATCTCGCCTATTATTCCCCAAGCACCGGCGATTACTTTTGCCGATGCCTTGTTAAGCTCTGGAGTTACTAGTTCCCCTAGTAGCTCCAATTCTGGCCGAATTGCCTTCGAAAAAACCAATTCTATAAGTACAACCCCTCGTACCTCTACACTTCCTTCTCTACCAGTCGCCGGCACTGAGTCTGTTGCTTCAAGGGCGGTGACTGCTGTGCAGCCTCGTAAAGAAATTTTCGTGTCCAGACTACATTCGTCGTTGACAGAGAAGAATATTTTTAACCACGTCTGCTCTAAGCTTGGTGTTGCTCCCACTAGTAACATCAAGGTTTACAAATTTTATTTTAAATACGAGACATTTCTTCTTTCAAAATAACGGTTCCTGATTCTTTTCTTGAAAGCATGCATGATCCTTCTTTTTGGCCGGAGCATACTGTGGTACATCTATTCAACAGAAAGTCGAATGCTAATCCTGCTTCAAAAAACTTAGCAACGAACGCTTCAAAAGAGTCGCAATCGTAAGTACGGATTCGAGCCGTCTTATCGGTCATAACCAAAATGTACGTTCTTACGATCGAAATTGAATCATTTTTTCTCAAATAGTTTCGCTTTTACAGCGCAAATTGTCGCTCTTACGGAGACCTGGCTGAAGCCTGATAACTTTAATTCAGAGAATTTCTCAAGTATGTTGTTTATCGACGCTACCGCAACTCAAGTGCAGGTGGCGTCCTTATTGCTGTCGATTCAAGCTTTCTATCTGAACTGGTTTTATTGGGCATCGAACCTGATATTGAGTTCTTAGCAGTAAGATTTGCTTTCTGTTCCATTAATATATTCGTTTGTTGTTCGTACATACCGCCTCGATCGAATCCTAGAGTTTATACACGGTGGCGCAAAAGTAATCCTCCTATCAGAAAATGCTATAAATTTTGCGATTGGCCCCTAAAGTCAGTTCTGTTTTGACATTTGTGTAGTAAACACATGCGAAATACACGTTAATAAACAATGTTACGCTACACTGCTCCAGAACGCGGAATATTGCTGACTATTTATTTGACCAATAATCGGTCGGGGCCAAACGGTTACTGTGAATGGTGAGCGCTACTGAGCAATGATCAACGAGTTCTTTTTGCCGCAACTTGATGAATTGGGATTGGAAAACATGTGGTTCCAACAAGACGGTGCAACAGCACACACTGCACGTGCCACAACCGATATGCTGAACATCGGAAGCTTACTTTTGCGCCACCTTGTATGAGCCATAACTCAGCTATTCATAATTTACATTCTCTCTTGCGATACAAAAATCGTTTTATTGTTCTTGGTGACTTCAATTTGCCATCGGTTAACTGGGTTACGGTACCAACAACCCAGCATGATTTCCTCAATTGCATGCCAGATTTATCTTTCCTACAGGTTAACAATGTACCGAATAGTAAAAATAAGGTGATGGAATTAGTGTTTGTGGATAGTTTGCAGGGTGATGAGCTCACTCAAATCTCCACTATCCCTTCCAGAAGATCCATTACACCCTTCGCTTGAGTTAGTTGTTGATATTAACCGACCAACCGTGCCCGATCCCTGCAGCCAATTCTACTAGTTTTATACAAGTCAAATGCTAGTTTGCCAAACCGGCTCAACTAGTTCGAGTTCTGTCATTTGTCCATATAAGCAACTGGTATCGAGATGACAATTGTCCCCTTCTGCATCAGCACCATACCAATTGCCATACTAGCAGTCTCTGCATCAGCAGTATACCAGTTTACATACTAGTCATCATGTACATCAATATCATACCATTCAAAATACTAGCATGTATATACATCAGGAGGAGGAGAATGGGGCCCTGTGCAGAAGTCCACGCAAGTGGGGAAAGTTTCTGATCGCCATTCACCTGGGAATGGCCAGAGCAATTCTTTTGCATGCGGTTCAAGCAGCTCACCAAGTATCCCCTGGGTAGCCACCGAACACCCGTTTGGTGGTGAGCTAAACGTGAGAAGGCGACAACCTGGTAGCGGGCGTCTGTCTTGGATCAAGCGGCTCGCTATACAAACGTGTAATTGAATTCAACCTCTGTGAAACGGGTTGTGCGTTGGGTTTGGGACCCACCACATAAAACAACGTTCCAATGAAATTCAACAACAAAGCCTCGGATATGAGAACCCCTTTTTTAGATGACAACGCCCGCAAACGAAATAAGGATTATGAGATAAGGGCATGTACCTGGAATGTCCGGTCCCTTAATGGGGAAGGTGCCGCTGCCCGGCTGGTTGAGGTCCTGAGGAAAGCAAAAGCGGACATCACCGCCATACAATAGATGCAATGGACGGGGCGAGGAAACACGATCAAAACACCTTGCAACATCTACTGGAGTGGGCATGAAGACAAGCGCAGATTCGGCGTGGGATTTGTGGTGGGAGAGAGACTCCGTCACCGAGTACTGTCGTTCACACCCGTGAACGAGCATCTCGCCGCAATCCGCATAAAAGTACGATTTTTCACCATATCGTTTATCTGCGCTCATGCACCGACGGAAGAGAAGGACGACGTGGAAAAGGATGCATTCTACGAGCGCCTGGAAGAAGCATACGAGCGCTGCCCCCGTCATGATATCAAAGTCGTGCTTGGCGACTTTAACGCCAGGGTGGGTAAGGAGGGTGTATTTGGCCCCACTGTCGGGAAGTTCAGTCTCCACGATCAGACTTCGCCAAATGGATTCAGGCTGATCGACTTCGCCGGTGCCCGAAACCTGGTCATATCCAGCACTAGGTTTATGCACAAGAAGATCCATCAGGCTACATGGCTGTCCCCCGATCGAAAAACACGCAACCAGATCGACCACGTTGTGATAGACGGACGGCATGCTTCCAGCGTTTTAGATGTTCGCACAATACGAGGACCTAACATCGACTCTGATCACTACCTAGTAGCAGCCAAGATTCGTATCCGCCTCTGTACGACAAAACAGGTGCAACAAAAAACGCAGGGAAAGCTGGACGTCGAAAAGCTGTAATCGCAACAGACTGCCAATTATTTCGCAGATGGCCTCTCACACCTGCTCTCCGAGAGCACAATTCAACCTAGTGGAATGCATGAGCAGTGGGATCATATCTCAGGAGCACTCCGTACCGCAGCCGAAGAAGTAATTGGATTCCGGCGAACGAGAAGAAACAACTGGTACGATGTTCAAGAGTGCCGCGCTGCAACGAAAAGAAAGGACGAAGCCTACAAGGCAACGCTGAGATCGAATGCAACGAGGAGTATGTGTGAACACTACCGCGAGTTGAAGAGGGAAGCGAGGCGGCTTTTCCGGGCGAAAAAAAGGCGTGAATAAAGGAGCTTGAGATGCTGGCCAATGGGAATAATGCCCGAAAATTCTATCAAAAAATTCGGCGAATGACAGAAGGTTTTAAACCCGGGGCTAACTCCTGTAATAATGAGAATGGCGACTTGGTGGCATATGTTCAGAGAGCACTCAGAATATGGAGGGATCACTTCTCTGCCCTTTTAAATGGAGAAACTGAGCAAGAAACCAGGGAAGATGCCGAACCCGAGCCCACAATCGAAGATGATGGAATTGACGTTCCACAACCCGACTATAATGAAGTGCGAATAGCAATATCCCGATTGAAAAACAATAAAGCAGCTGGCGCTGATGGTTTGCCTGCTGAGCTATTCAAACGCGGAGGCGAGGAGCTGATAAGGCGCATGCATCAGCTTCTATGCAGAATATGGTTGGATGAATGCATGCCTGAAGATTGGAAACTAAGTGTTCTCTGCCCAATTCACAAGAAGGGCGATCCTGCAAACTGCGCCAACTATCGCGGAATCAGCCTTTTGAATATCGCATATACTCGTAAGGTCCTATCAAGCGTATTGTGCGAAAGACTGAAACCTGATGTGAACAGACTGATTGGACCTTATCAAGGTGGCTTCAGACCTGGTAAATCTACCATCGACCAGATTTTTACAATACGCCAAATCTTGGAAAAAACCCGTGAAAAAAGAATCGACACACATCATATCTTTGTTGATTTTAAAACCGCTTTCGATAGCACGAAAAGGAGTTGCCTATATGCCGCTATGTCTGAATTTGGTTTCCCCGCAAAACTTATACGGCTATGCAAAATGACCTTGAGCAACACCGCCAGCTCGGTCAGAATTGGGAAGTACCTCTCCGAGCCGTTCGAAACTAAACGAGGTTTCAGACAGGGTGACCCCCTATCGTGCGATTTCTTTAATTTAATGCTGGAGAAAATAATACAAGCTGCAGAACTTAACCGCGCTGGAACAATATTTTATAAAAGCGTGCAACTGTTGGCAGATGCTGAATATTGATATCATTGGCCTTAACAACCGCGCCGTAATTTCTGCTTACTCCAAATTAGAAAAAGAAGCGGAGAAAATGGGATTGGTGGTGAACGAGGGCAAAACGAAGTACCTTCTGTCATCATGCAAAGAGTCACTGCCACTGTTGGCAGCAATAATTTCGAAATAGTAAAGGACTTCGTTTACCTGGGAACCAGCATTAACACCAACAATAATGTTAGTCTAGAAATCCGACGAAGAACTACTCTTGCAAACAAATGCTACTTCGGACTGAGTAGGCAATTGAAAAGTAAAGTCCTCTCTCGACGAACGAAAATAACACTCTATAAGTTACTCATCCCACCCATCCTGCTATATGGTGCAGAAGCGTGGACACTAACAACATCTGATGAGGCGGCTCTGGGAGTATTCGAGATAAAAGTTCTTCGAAAGATTTGTGGACCTCTACGCGTTGGCGACGGCGAGTACCGAAGAAGATTTAATGATGAGCTGTATGAACTTTACGCAGACGCCGACATAGTTCAGCGAATTAAAACACAGCGGCTTCGCTGGCTAGGCCACGTAGTGCGAATGAGCGAAGATGCTCCAGCCCAGAAGGTATTCTTGTCGGCACCTGCCGGTGGAAGCAGAGGAAGAGGGAGACCACCACTCCGATGGAAGGACCAAGTGGAGACCGATTTGCGTCAGATATAAAAATATATCTATCATTATATTAAGCAAATAAACCCAATTTCAATAAAAATATAGTCATAGTACTTTAAAAATATAGTCGCTATTCATAACAATTTTACCCTTGGAAAATATTTCTAAAAAGTAATTTTCTTCTTTTTTAATAATAGTCCTTTTTTGATTGAATTTCATAATTGATTTCACAGACATAAATCTTTAAATTTTCTTGAAACGTTTTATGGAAAATTTAAAATTTAAATATTAATCTCAGCATCTAATCCATACTTGTAAAAATATCTTTACATAAAACTAAGGAAATTCAAGTAAGATTAGCTTTTTATGGTGGAAATTTTAAGTTCTGGAGTTCTTTGCAGATAACCTTGCAGATAACTCGCTTATGAAATTCCACCACTTTTCAAGTTTGTAATGAGAATGTGTATGTTTATATTGAGAACACACAAGTTGATAATGAGAAATGTAACTTCATATCGAGAAAACACAAGTTGATAATGAGAAAAGTAACTTCATATCGAGAAAAGCGAAGTTCATAATGAGAAATATAAGTTCATATTGTGAACACACAAGTTGATAATGAGAAATGTTACTTCATGTCGAGAAAGCATAAGTGGATAATGATAAAAGTAACTTCATGTCAAGAAAAGCTAAGTTCATAATGAGAAATATAAGTTCATATTGAGAACACACAAGTTGATAATGCGAAATTCAAGTTTTTATTGAGAAAAAATAAACTGATAATGAGAAATTCGAACTTGATAACGAGAACATTAACAAATTACTCGGATAATAATTGTGTTGCAAGATTTGTAAAAAAAAATAAAATAAATAAAAACGACGTATACTCGTATTTCTCATTATGAAATTATATTTTCCCATTATCAACTTAGTTTTTCTCAATATTAAGTTACATTTCTTATTATAAACTTGCGTATTCTCAATATAAACTTATATTTCTCGTTATCAACTTATTTTTTCTCAATTTAAACTTATATTTCTCGTTATCAACTTATTTTTTCTCAATTTAAACTTACATTTCTCATTATCAACTTGTGTTTTCTCAATATAAACTTGAAAAGGTGTAGTACATAATGTGCAAGTTCTTAGTAACTAAATTCTTAAAAAGTGCTATTTTAACCACCTTGTTATTGTATGTGCCTCTGCTTGCCAATTTTGTTGTTGCAGCTTTTAAACGATTCTATTGGAAACTGGAATTCATAATCGCTATAAATCAACCCTGAAAACTAGCAATTCAATATTTCTTTTGTGAATTTTTTGAAAACTTTTTTACTGGAAAAAAGTTACTCAAACCGCCAATTATTTCGCCAATTATTTCGCAGATCGCTTCTCACACCTGCTCTCCGAGAGTACAATTCAACCTAGTGGAATGCATGAGCAGTGGGATCATATCTCAGGAGCACTCCGTACCGCAGCCGAAGAAGTAATTGGATTCCGGCGAACGAGAAGAAACAACTGGTACGGTGTTGAAGAGTGCCGCGCTGAAACGAAAAGAAAGGACGAAGCCTACAAGGCTACGCTGAGATTGAATGCAACGAGGAGTGTGTGTGAACACTACCACGAGTTGAAGAGGGAAGCGAGGCGGCTTTTCCGGGCGAAAAAAAAGGCAGAAAAGCGTGAAATAAAGGAGCTTGAGATGCTGGCCAATGGGAATAATGCGCGAAAATTCTATCAGAAAATTCGGCGAATGACAGAAGGTTTTAAACCCGGTCCTAACTCCTGTAAGAATGAGAATGGCGACTTGGTGGCAGATGTTCAGAGAGCACTCAGAATATGGAGGGATCACTTCTCTGCCCTTTTAAATGGAGAAACTGAGCAAGAAACCAGAGAAGATGCCGAACCCGAGCCCACAATCGAAGATGATGGAATTGACTTTCCACAACCCGACTATAATGAAGTGCGAATAGCAATATCCCGATTGAAAAACAGTAAAGCAGCTGGCGCTGATGGTTTGCCTGCTGAGCTATTCAAACACGGAGGCGAGGAGCTGATAAGGCGCATGCATCAGCTTCTATGCAGAATATGGTTGGATGAATGCATGCCTGAAGATTGGAATCTAAGTGTTCTCTGCCCAATTCACAAGAAGGGCGATCCTGCAAACTGCGCCAACTATCGCGGAATCAGCCTTTTGAATATCGCATATAAGGTCCTATCAAGCGTATTGTGCGAAAGACTGAAGCCTGATGTGAACAGACTGATTGGACCTTATCAGTGTGGCTTCAGACCTGGTAAATCTACCATCGACCAGATTTTTACAATACGCCAAATCTTGGAAAAACCCCGTGAAAAAAGAATCGACACACATCATCTCTTTGTTGATTTTAAAACCGCTTTCGATAGCACGAAAAGGAGTTGCCTATATGCCGCTATGTCTGAATTTGGTTTCCCCGCAAAACTTATACGGCTATGCAAAATGACCTTGAGCAACACCGCCAGCTCGGTCAGAATTGGGAAGTACCTCTCCGAGCCGTTCGAAACTAAACGAGGTTTCAGACAGGGTGACCCCCTATCGTGCGATTTCTTTAATTTAATGCTGGAGAAAATAATACAAGCTGCAGAACTTAACCGCGCTGGAACAATATTTTATAAAAGCGTACAACTGTTGGCATATGCTGACGATATTGATATCATTGGCCTTAACAACCGCGCCGTAATTTCTGCTTACTCCAAATTAGAAAAAGAAGCGGAGAAAATGGGATTGGTGGTGAACGAGGGCAAAACGAAGTACCTTCTGTCATCATGCAAAGAGTCAGCGCATTCGCGCCTTGGCAACCAAGCCACTGTTGGCAGCAATAATTTCGAAATAGTAAAGGACTTCGTTTACCTGGGAACCAGCATTAACACCAACAATAATGTTAGCCTAGAAATCCGACGAAGAACTACTCTTGCAAACAAATGCTACTTCGGACTGAGTAGGCAATTGAAAAGTAAAGTCCTCTCTCGACGAACGAAAATAACACTCTATAAGTCACTCATCGCACCCGTCCTGCTATATGGTGCAGAAGCGTGGACACTAACAACATCTGATGAGGCGGCTCTGGGAGTATTCGAGAGAAAGGTTCTTCGAAAGATTTGTGGACCTCTACGCGTTCGCGACGGCGAGTACCGAAGAAGATTTAATGATGAGCTGTATGAACTCTACGCAGACGCCGACATAGTTCAGCGAATTAAAACACAGCGGCTTCGCTGGCTGGCCACGTAGTGCGAATGAGCGAAGATGCTCCAGCCCAGAAGGTATTCTTATCGGCACCTGCCGGTGGAAGCAGAGGAAGAGGGAGACCACCACTCCGATGGAAGGACCAAGTGGAGACCGATTTGCGATCCCGCGGTGTTTCCAATTGGCTCCAGTTGGCGCAACGAAGAAACGACTGGCGAGCTATGTTGGACGGTCAAAATCGCCCAGACGGTTAGATGACCATTTAAAGAAGAAAGAAGATACAGTTTACATACTAGTCAGTACATACACTAGAATCATAGCAGTTACTGTACCGCTTCATAGCAGGTTAGCTCATTATTTGTTTAAAAATACACGAAAATTGCAAAATTACATTACAAATTACTTTATTGAAAATTCAGTCATTAGATATAAAATATATGTTATCAGATATAAAAATATATCTATCATTATATTAAGCAAATAAAACCAATTTCAATAAAAATATAGTCATAGTACTTTAAAAATATAGTCGCTATTCATAACAATTTTACCCTTGGAATATATTTCTAAAAAGTAATTTTCTTTTTTTTTTAATAATAGTCCTTTTTTGATTGAATTTCATAATTGATTTCACAGACATAAATCTTTAAATTTTCTTGAAACATTTTATGGAAAATTTAAAATTTAAATATTAATCTCAGAATCTAATCCATACTTGTAAAAATATCTTTACATAAAACTAAGGAAATTCAAGGAAGATTAGATTTTTATGGTGGAAATTTTAAGTTCTGGAGTTCTTTGCAGATAACCTTGCAGATAACTCGCTTATGAAATTCTACCACTTTTCAAGTTTGTAATGCGAAAATGTATGTTTATATTGAGAACACACAAGTTGATAATGAGAAATGTAACTTCATATCGAGAAAACACAAGTTGATAATGAGAAAAGTAACTTCATATCGAGAAAAGCGAAGTTCATAATGAGAAATATAAGTTCATATTGTGAACACACAAGTTGATAATGAGAAATGTTACTTCATGTCGAGAAAGCATAAGTGGATAATGATAAAAGTAACTTCATGTCAAGAAAAGCTAAGTTCATAATGAGAAACATAAGTTCATATTGAGAACACACAAGTTGATAATAAGAAATTCAAGTTTTTAATGAGAAAAAATAAATTGATAATGAGAAATTCGAACTTGATAACGAGAACATTAACAAATTACTCGGATAATAATTGTTTTGCAAGAAGATTTGTAAAAAAAAATAAAATAAATAAAAACGACGTATACTCGTATTTCTCATTATGAAATTATATTTTCCCATTATCAACTTAGTTTTTCTCAATATTAAGTTACATTTCTTATTATAAACTTGCGTATTCTCAATATAAACTTATATTTCTCGTTATCAACTTATTTTTTCTCAATTTAAACTTATATTTCTCGTGATCAACTTATTTTTTCTCAATTTAAACTTACATTTCTCATTATCAACTTGTGTTTTCTCAATATAAACTTGAAAAGGTGTAGTACATAATGTGCAAGTTCTTAGTAACTAAATTCTTAAAAAAGTGCTATTTTAACCACCTTGTTATTGTACTCGTATGTGCCTCTGCTTGCCAATTTCGTTGTTGCAGCTTTTAAACGATTCTATTGGAAACTGGAATTCACAATCGCTATAAATCAACCCTGAAAACTAGCAATTCAATATTTCTTTTGTGAATTTTTTGAAAACTTTTTTACTGGAAAAAAGTTACTCAAACCGCCAATTATTTCGCAGATCGCCTCTCACACCTGCTCTCCGAGAGCACTATTCAACCTAGTGGAATGCATGAGCAGTGGGATCATATCTCAGGAGCACTCCGTACCGCAGCCGAAGAAGTAATTGGATTCCGGCGAACGAGAAGAAACAACTGGTACGATGTTGAAGAGTGCGGCGCTGAAACGAAAAGAAAGGACGAAGCCTACAAGGCTACGCTGAGATTGAATGCAACGAGGAGTGTGTGTGAACACTACCGCGAGTTGAAGAGGGAAGCGAGGCGGCTTTTCCGGGCGAAAAAAAGGCAGAAAAGCGTGAAATAAAGGAGCTTGAGATGCTGGCCAATGGGAATAATGCCCGAAAATTCTATCAAAAAATTCGGCGAATGACAGAAGGTTTTAAACCCGGGGCTAACTCCTGTAAGAATGAGAATGGCGACTTGGTGGCAGATGTTCAGAGAGCACTCAGAATATGGAGGGATCACTTCTCTGCCCTTTTAAATGGAGAAACTGAGCAAGAAACCAGAGAAGATGCCGAACCCGAGCCCACAATCGAAGATGATGGAATTGACGTTCCACAACCCGACTATAATGAAGTGCGAATAGCAATATCCCGATTGAAAAACAATAAAGCAGCTGGCGCTGATGGTTTGCCTGCTGAGCTATTCAAACACGGAGGCGAGGAGCTGATAAGGCGCATGCATCAGCTTCTATGCAGAATATGGTTGGATGAATGCATGCCTGAAGATTGGAATCTAAGTGTTCTCTGCCCAATTCACAAGAAGGGCGATCCTGCAAACTGCGCCAACTATCGCGGAATCAGCCTTTTGAATATCGCATATAAGGTCCTATCAAGCGTATTGTGCGAAAGACTGAAGCCTGATGTGAACAGACTGATTGGACCTTATCAGTGTGGCTTCAGACCTGGTAAATCTACCATCGACCAGATTTTTACAATACGCCAAATCTTGGAAAAACCCCGTGAAAAAAGAATCGACACACATCATCTCTTTGTTGATTTTAAAACCGCTTTCGATAGCACGAAAAGGAGTTGCCTATATGCCGCTATGTCTGAATTTGGTTTCCCCGCAAAACTTATACGGCTATGCAAAATGACCTTGAGCAACACCGCCAGCTCAGTCAGAATTGGGAAGTTCTTCTCCGAGCCGTTCGAAACTAAACGAGGTTTCAGACAGGGTGACCCCCTATCGTGCGATGTCTTTAATTTAATGCTGGAGAAAATAATACAGGGTGGCTAATGAAAGCCGCTACCAAAAAAAAATTAAATAACTTTTTTTCTATTTAATGAATCTGGTTAATTTTTTTTTTATTTTGCAGATTGACTTTTACATTTAACAAAAATGGATAACTGGGACACTCAAACAAGAATTTGGATTGTCCGCCGCTATCACGCACTGGAGTCCGTAGTTTCGGTTCAAAGAGAGTATAGGCGCACGTTTGGCGGCAATCCTCCGAGCAGATTGACCATAATAAGACTTGTAAACAATTTTGCCAAGCATGGGACAGTCAACAGAAGACCTTACCATCGAAACCCTTCAGTTCGAACGGAGGAAACAATCGCTGCTGTAGCTGCTGCCATACAAAACAATCCACGTGTTTCGACAAGAAGCTTATCTGCTCAAATGGGTGTAAGCAGACAGTCATTACAGTCAATTATGCACAAAGATTTGGACTTACTCCCATATAAAATTCAAATGGCCAACAAACTGAACGCTGCAGACTTGCCGATTCGCTTGGAATTTTGCCAGAAGATGCTTCAAATGGTGGAAGAGGATGGAAACATGTTGAACTGTCTTTTCATGTCTGACGAGGCCCATTTCGATTTAAACGGCAACATAAACAAACAAAATTGTCGAATATGGAGTGCTTCCAACCCACAGATACTCCATGAGACGGAATTGCATCCACTTCGTGTCACAGTGTGGTGTGCAGTTTCATCACGCTGCATTGTCGGGCTCTACTTCTTCGAAGAAAACGGTCACACCGTTACGGTTACTGGAGACCGTTACTTGAGCATGTTGAGAGAGTTTTTCTATCCAGAATTACGCCGAATGAGAATTTCTTTCAACTTTGTGTGGTTTCAGCAAGATGGTGCAGCTCCTCATATAGCCCAACCTGTTATGACAGAATTGCGACGAAAATTTCCCAATAAGCTGATATCCAGAAACTCCACATTCCGTTGGCCACCCAGGTCGCCTGACCTTACTGCACCTGACGTTTTCTTGTGGGGTTATTGCAAACAGGAAGTCTTCAAAGCAAAACCAACAAATTTGAATGAACTAAGGCAATCCATTCGAGAAACAATTGCGGCTATTCCTGTCTCAACTCTCCAAGCAGTAATGAACAACTTTTTGGTAAGATGCCGCACATGCATCGACGAGCAGGGGGGGCATTTAAATTCCATTATTTTTAAAACTAATTAAGCTATATTTAATAAAATTTAACGAGCTTTAACATGAATAAAAGAAAAATGAATTCCATACACTGAAAAAAAAATTATTTGAGTTTCTTAATGTAGCAAAATTGATCAGCCACCCTGTACAAGCTGCAGAACTTAACCGCGCTGGAACAATATTTTATAAAAGCGTACAACTGTTGGCATATGCTGACGATATTGATATCATTGGCCTTAACAACCGCGCCGTAATTTCTGCTTACTCCAAATTAGAAAAAGAAGCGGAGAAAATGGGATTGGTGGTGAACGAGGGCAAAACGAAGTACCTTTTGTCATCATGCAAAGAGTCACTGCCACTGTTGGCCGCAATAATTTTGAAATAGTAAAGGACTTCGTTTACCTGTGAACCAGCATTAACACCAACAATTATGTTAGCCTAGAAATCCGACGAAGAACTACTCTTGCAAACAAATGCTACTTCGGACTGAGTAGGCAATTGAAAAGTAAAGTCCTCTCTCGACGAACGAAAATAACACTCTATAAGTCACTCATCGCACCCGTCCTGCTATATGGTGCAGAAGCGTGGACACTAACAACATCTGATGAGGCGGCTCTGGGAGTATTCGAGAGAAAGGTTCTTCGAAAGATTTGTGGACCTCTACGCGTTCGCGACGGCGAGTACCGAAGAAGATTTAATGATGAGCTGTATGAACTCTACGCAGACGCCGACATAGTTCAGCGAATTAAAACACAGCGGCTTCGCTGGCTGGCCACGTAGTGCGAATGAGCGAAGATGCTCCAGCCAGATATCGGCACCTGCCGGTGGAAGCAGAGGAAGAGGGAGACCACCACTCCGATGGAAGGACCAAGTGGAGACCGATTTGCGATCCCGCGGTGTTTCCAATTGGCTCCAGTTGGCGCAACGAAGAAACGACTGGCGAGCTATGTTGGACGGTCAAAATCGCCCAGACGGTTAGATGACCATTTAAAGAAGAAAGAAGATACAGTTTACATACTAGTCAGTACATACACCAGAATCATAGCAGTTACTGTACCGCTTCATAGCAGGTTAGCTCATTATTTGTTTAAAAATACACGAAAATTGCAAAATTACATTACAAATTACTTTATTGAAAATTCAGTCATTAGATATAAAATATATGTTATCAGATATAAAAATATATCTATCATTATATTAAGCAAATAAAACCAATTTCAATAAAAATATAGTCATAGTACTTTAAAAATATAGTCGCTATTCATAACAATTTTACCCTTGGAATATATTTCTAAAAAGTAATTTTCTTTTTTTTTTAATAATAGTCCTTTTTTGATTGAATTTCATAATTGATTTCACAGACATAAATCTTTAAATTTTCTTGAAACATTTTATGGAAAATTTAAAATTTAAATATTAATCTCAGAATCTAATCCATACTTGTAAAAATAACTTTACATAAAACTAAGGAAATTCAAGGAAGATTAGCTTTTTATGGTGGAAATTTTAAGTTCTGGAGTTCTTTGCAGATAACCTTGCAGATAACTCCCTTATGAAATTCTACCACTTTTCAAGTTTGTAATGAGAAAATGTATGTTTATATTGAGAACACACAAGTTGATAATGAGAAATGTAACTTCATATCGAGAAAACACAAGTTGATAATGAGAAAAGTAACTTCATATCGAGAAAAGCGAAGTTCATAATGAGAAATATAAGTTCATATTGTGAACACACAAGTTGATAATGAGAAATGTTACTTCATGTCGAGAAAGCATAAGTGGATAATGATAAAAGTAACTTCATGTCAAGAAAAGCTAAGTTCATAATGAGAAACATAAGTTCATATTGAGAACACACAAGTTGATAATGAGAAATTCAAGTTTTTAATGAGAAAAAATAAATTGATAATGAGAAATTCGAACTTGATAACGAGAACATTAACAAATTACTCGGATAATAATTGTTTTGCAAGAAGATTTGTAAAAAAAAATAAAATAAATAAAAACGACGTATACTCGTATTTCTCATTATGAAATTATATTTTCCCATTATCAACTTAGTTTTTCTCAATATTAAGTTACATTTCTTATTATAAACTTGCGTATTCTCAATATAAACTTATATTTCTCGTGATCAACTTATTTTTTCTCAATTTAAACTTACATTTCTCATTATCAACTTGTGTTTTCTCAATATAAACTTGAAAAGGTGTAGTACATAATGTGCAAGTTCTTAGTAACTAAATTCTTAAAAAAGTGCTATTTTAACCACCTTGTTATTGTACTCGTATGTGCCTCTGCTTGCCAATTTCGTTGTTGCAGCTTTTAAACGATTCTATTGGAAACTGGAATTCACAATCGCTATAAATCAACCCTGAAAACTAGCAATTCAATATTTCTTTTGTGAATTTTTTGAAAACTTTTTTACTGGAAAAAAGTTACTCAAACCGCCAATTATTTCGCCAATTATTTCGCAGATCGCCTCTCACACCTGCTCTCCGAGAGCACTATTCAACCTAGTGGAATGCATGAGCAGTGGGATCATATCTCAGGAGCACTCCGTACCGCAGCCGAAGAAGTAATTGGATTCCGGCGAACGAGAAGAAACAACTGGTACGATGTTGAAGAGTGCGGCGCTGAAACGAAAAGAAAGGACGAAGCCTACAAGGCTACGCTGAGATTGAATGCAACGAGGAGTGTGTGTGAACACTACCGCGAGTTGAAGAGGGAAGCGAGGCGGCTTTTCCGGGCGAAAAAAAGGCAGAAAAGCGTGAAATAAAGGAGCTTGAGATGCTGGCCAATGGGAATAATGCCCGAAAATTCTATCAAAAAATTCGGCGAATGACAGAAGGTTTTAAACCCGGGGCTAACTCCTGTAAGAATGAGAATGGCGACTTGGTGGCAGATGTTCAGAGAGCACTCAGAATATGGAGGGATCACTTCTCTGCCCTTTTAAATGGAGAAACTGAGCAAGAAACCAGAGAAGATGCCGAACCCGAGCCCACAATCGAAGATGATGGAATTGACGTTCCACAACCCGACTATAATGAAGTGCGAATAGCAATATCCCGATTGAAAAACAATAAAGCAGCTGGCGCTGATGGTTTGCCTGCTGAGCTATTCAAACACGGAGGCGAGGAGCTGATAAGGCGCATGCATCAGCTTCTATGCAGAATATGGTTGGATGAATGCATGCCTGAAGATTGGAATCTAAGTGTTCTCTGCCCAATTCACAAGAAGGGCGATCCTGCAAACTGCGCCAACTATCGCGGAATCAGCCTTTTGAATATCGCATATAAGGTCCTATCAAGCGTATTGTGCGAAAGACTGAAGCCTGATGTGAACAGACTGATTGGACCTTATCAGTGTGGCTTCAGACCTGGTAAATCTACCATCGACCAGATTTTTACAATACGCCAAATCTTGGAAAAACCCCGTGAAAAAAGAATCGACACACATCATCTCTTTGTTGATTTTAAAACCGCTTTCGATAGCACGAAAAGGAGTTGCCTATATGCCGCTATGTCTGAATTTGGTTTCCCCGCAAAACTTATACGGCTATGCAAAATGACCTTGAGCAACACCGCCAGCTCGGTCAGAATTGGGAAGTACTTCTCCGAGCCGTTCGAAACTAAACGAGGTTTCAGACAGGGTGACCCCCTATCGTGCGATGTCTTTAATTTAATGCTGGAGAAAATAATACAGGGTGGCTAATGAAAGCCGCTACCAAAAAAAAATTAAATAACTTTTTTTCTATTTAATGAATCTGGTTAATTTTTTTTTTATTTTGCAGATTGACTTTTACATTTAACAAAAATGGATAACTGGGACACTCAAACAAGAATTTGGATTGTCCGCCGCTATCACGCACTGGAGTCCGTAGTTTCGGTTCAAAGAGAGTATAGGCGCACGTTTGGCGGCAATCCTCCGAGCAGATTGACCATAATAAGACTTGTAAACAATTTTGCCGAGCATGGGACAGTCAACAGAAGACCTTACCATCGAAACCCTTCAGTTCGAACGGAGGAAACAATCGCTGCTGTAGCTGCTGCCATACAAAACAATCCACGTGTTTCGACAAGAAGCTTATCTGCTCAAATGGGTGTAAGCAGACAGTCATTACAGTCAATTATGCACAAAGATTTGGACTTACTCCCATATAAAATTCAAATGGCCAACAAACTGAACGCTGCAGACTTGCCGATTCGCTTGGAATTTTGCCAGAAGATGCTTCAAATGGTGGAAGAGGATGGAAACATGTTGAACTGTCTTTTCATGTCTGACGAGGCCCATTTCGATTTAAACGGCAACATAAACAAACAAAATTGTCGAATATGGAGTGCTTCCAACCCACAGATACTCCATGAGACGGAATTGCATCCACTTCGTGTCACAGTGTGGTGTGCAGTTTCATCACGCTGCATTGTCGGGCTCTACTTCTTCGAAGAAAACGGTCACACCGTTACGGTTACTGGAGACCGTTACTTGAGCATGTTGAGAGAGTTTTTCTATCCAGAATTACGCCGAATGAGAATTTCTTTCAACTCTGTGTGGTTTCAGCAAGATGGTGCAGCTCCTCATATAGCCCAACCTGTTATGACAGAATTGCGACGAAAATTTCCCAATAAGCTGATATCCAGAAACTCCACATTCCGTTGGCCACCCAGGTCGCCTGACCTTACTGCACCTGACGTTTTCTTGTGGGGTTATTGCAAACAGGAAGTCTTCAAAGCAAAACCAACAAATTTGAATGAACTAAGGCAATCCATTCGAGAAACAATTGCGGCTATTCCTGTCTCAACTCTCCAAGCAGTAATGAACAACTTTTTGGTAAGATGCCGCACATGCATCGACGAGCAGGGGGGGCATTTAAATTCCATTATTTTTAAAACTAATTAAGCTATATTTAATAAAATTTAACGAGCTTTAACATGAATAAAAGAAAAATGAATTCCATACACTGAAAAAAAAATTATTTGAGTTTCTTAATGTAGCAAAATTGATCAGCCACCCTGTACAAGCTGCAGAACTTAACCGCGCTGGAACAATATTTTATAAAAGCGTACAACTGTTGGCATATGCTGACGATATTGATATCATTGGCCTTAACAACCGCGCCGTAATTTCTGCTTACTCCAAATTAGAAAAAGAAGCGGAGAAAATGGGATTGGTGGTGAACGAGGGCAAAACGAAGTACCTTCTGTCATCATGCAAAGAGTCACTGCCACTGTTGGCAGCAATAATTTCGAAATAGTAAAGGACTTCGTTTACCTGGGAACCAGCATTAACACCAACAATAATGTTAGCCTAGAAATCCGACGAAGAACTACTCTTGCAAACAAATGCTACTTCGGACTGAGTAGGCAATTGAAAAGTAAAGTCCTCTCTCGACGAACGAAAATAACACTCTATAAGTCACTCATCGCACCCGTCCTGCTATATGGTGCAGAAGCGTGGACACTAAGAACATCTGATGAGGCGGCTCTGGGAGTATTCGAGAGAAAGGTTCTTCGAAAGATTTGTGGACCTCTACGCGTTGGCGACGGCAAGTACCGAAGAAGATTTAATGATGAGCTGTATGAACTTTACGCAGACGCCGACATAGTTCAGAGAATTAAAACACAGCGGCTTCGCTGGCTAGGCCACGTAGTGCGAAGATGCTCCAGCCCAGAAAATATTCTTACCGGCACCTGCCGGTGGAAGCAGAGGAAGAGGGAGACCACCACTCCGATGGAAGGACCAAGTGGAGACCGATTTGCGATCCCGCGGTGTTTCCAATTGGCGCAACGAAGAAACGACTGGCGAGCTATGTTGGACGGTCAAAATCGCCCAGACGGTTAGATGACCATTTAAAGAAGAAAGAAGATATGCATCAGGATTATACCAGTTTACATACTAGTCAGTACATACACCAGAATCAAAGCAGTTACTGTACCGCTTCATAGCAGGTTAGCTCATTATTTGTTTAAAAATACACGAAAATTGCAAAATTACATTACAAATTACTTTATTGAAAATTCAGTCATTAGATATAAAATATATGTTATCAGATATAAAAATATATCTATCATTATATTAAGCAAATAAAACCAATTTCAATAAAAATATAGTCATAGTACTTTAAAAATATAGTCGCTATTCATAACAATTTTACCCTTGGAAAATATTTCTAAAAACTAATTTTCTTCTTTTTTAATAATAGTCCTTTTTTGATTGAATTTCATAATTGATTTCACATACATAAATCTTTAAATTTTCTTGAAACATTTTATGGAAAATTTAAAATTTAAATATTAATCTCAGAATCTAATCCATACTTGTAAAAATATCTTTACATAAAACTAAGGAAATTCAAGGAAGATTAGCTTTTTATGGTGGAAATTTTAAGTTCTGGAGTTCTTTGCAGATAACCTTGCAGATAACTCGCTTATGAAATTCTACCACTTTTCAAGTTTGTAATGAGAAAATGTATGTTTATATTGAGAACACACAAGTTGATAATGAGAAATGTAACTTCATATCGAGAAAACACAAGTTGATAATGAGAAAAGTAACTTCATATCGAGAAAAGCGAAGTTCATAATGAGAAATATAAGTTCATATTGTGAACACACAAGTTGATAATGAGAAATGTTACTTCATGTCGAGAAAGCATAAGTCGATAATGATAAAAGTAACTTCATGTCAAGAAAAGCTAAGTTCATAATGAGAAATATAAGTTCATATTGAGAACACACAAGTTGATAATGAGAAATTCAAGTTTTTATTGAGAAAAAATAAACTGATAATGAGAAATTCGAACTTGATAACGAGAACATTAACAAATTACTCGGATAATAATTGTGTTGCAAGAAGATTTGTAAAAAAAAATAAAATAAATAAAAACGACGTATACTCGTATTTCTCATTATGAAATTATATTTTCCCATTATCAACTTAGTTTTTCTCAATATTAAGTTACATTTCTTATTATAAACTTGCGTATTCTCAATATAAACTTATATTTCTCGTTATCAACTTATTTTTTCTCAATTTAAACTTTTATTTCTCGTTATCAACTTATTTTTTCTCAATTTAAACTTACATTTCTCATTATCAACTTGTGTTTTCTCAATATAAACTTGAAAAGGTGTAGTACATAATGTGCAAGTTCTTAGTAACTAAATTCTTAAAAAAGTGCTATTTTAACCACCTTGTTATTGTACTTGTATGTGCCTCTGCTTGCCAATTTCGTTGTTGCAGCTTTTAAACGATTGTATTGGAAACTGGAATTCACAATCGCTATAAATCAACCCTGAAAACTAGCAATTCAATATTTCTTTTGTGAATTTTTTGAAAACTTTTTTACTGGAAAAAAGTTACTCAAACCGCCAATTATTTCGCAGATCGCCTCTCACACCTGCTCTCCGAGAGCACAATTCAACCTAGTGGAATGCATGAGCAGTGGGATCATATCTCAGGAGCACTCCGTACCGCAGCCGAAGAAGTAATTGGATTCCGGCGAACGAGAAGAAACAACTGGTACGATGTTGAAGAGTGCCGCGCTGAAACGAAAAGAAAGGACGAAGCCTACAAGGCTACGCTGAGATTGCAACGAGGAGTGTGTGTGAACACTACCGCGAGTTGAAGAGGGAAGCGAGGCGGCTTTTCCGGGCGAAAAAAAGGCAGAAAAGCGTGAAATAAAGGAGCTTGAGATGCTGGCCAATGGGAATAATGCCCGAAAATTCTATCAAAAAATTCGGCGAATGACAGAAGGTTTTAGACCCGGGGCTAACTCCTGTAAGAATGAGAATAGCGACTTGGTGGCAGATGTTCAGAGAGCACTCAGAATATGGAGGGATCACTTCTCTGCCCTTTTAAATGGAGAAACTGAGCAAGAAACCAGAGAAGATGCCGAACCCGAGCCCACAATCGAAGATGATGGAATTGACGTTCCGCAACCCGACTATAATGAAGTGCGAATAGCAATATCCCGATTGAAAAACAATAAAGCAGCTGGCGCTGATGGTTTGCCTGCTGAGCTATTCAAACACGGAGGCGAGGAGCTGATAAGGCGCATGCATCAGCTTCTATGCAGAATATGGTTGGATGCCTGAAGATTGGAATCTAAGTGTTCTCTGCCCAATTCACAAGAAGGGCGATCCTGCAAACTGCGCCAACTATCGCGGAATCAGCCTTTTGAATATCGCATATAAGGTCCTATCAAGCGTATTGTGCGAAAGACTGAAGCCTGATGTGAACAGACTGATTGGACCTTATCAGTGTGGCTTCAGACCTGGTAAATCTACCATCGACCAGATTTTGACAATACGCCAAATCTTGGAAAAACCCCGTGAAAAAAGAATCGACACACATCATCTCTTTGTTGATTTTAAAACCGCTTTCGATAGCACGAAAAGGAGTTGCCTATATGCCGCTATGTCTGAATTTGGTTTCCCCGCAAAACTTATACGGCTATGCAAAATGACCTTGAGCAACACCGCCAGCTCGGTCAGAATTGGGAAGTACCTCTCCGAGCCGTTCGAAACTAAACGAGGTTTCAGACAGGGTGACCCCCTATCGTGCGATTTCTTTAATTTAATGCTGGAGAAAATAATACAAGCTGCAGAACTTAACCACGCTGCAACAATATTTTATAAAAGCGTGCAACTCTTGGCAGATGCTGAATATTGATATCATTGGCCTTAGCAACCGCGCCGTAATTTCTGCTTACTCCAAATTAGAAAAAGAAGCGGAGAAAATGGGATTGGTGGTGAACGAGGGCAAAACGAAGTACCTTCTGTCATCATGCAAAGAGTCACTGCCACTGTTGGCCGCAATAATTTCGAAATAGTAAAGGACTTCGTTTACCTGTGAACCAGCATTAACACCAACAATAATGTTAGCCTAGAAATCCGACGAAGAACTACTCTTGCAAACAAATGCTACTTCGGACTGAGTAGGCAATTGAAAAGTAAAGTCCTCTCTCGACGAACGAAAATAACACTCTATAAGTCACTCATCGCACCCGTCCTGCTATATGGTGCAGAAGCGTGGACACTAAGAACATCTGATGAGGCGGCTCTGGGAGTATTCGAGAGAAAGGTTCTTCGAAAGATTTGTGGACCTCTACGCGTTGGCGACGGCAAGTACCGAAGAAGATTTAATGATGAGCTGTATGAACTTTACGCAGACGCCGACATAGTTCAGCGAATTAAAACACAGCGGCTTCGCTGGCTAGGCCACGTAGTGCGAATGAGCGAAGATGCTCCAGCCCAGATGTTCATACAAAAATATGAACACACAACTCTGCCACTCTAAAATAAGTATATTTATACAGTCCACTAGAATTTTATGATAGTATTGTCATACATACATACTTACAAAACAAACAGGATAAGGTACCTAAACCTATCACACACACACACATATGTACACACATACAGTCCACTAGAAGGAAAGATAAGCATACAAAACATATGGTTTCTTATCTTGTCCTAATAGTTAAGCAATCCCCTTGAAACAGTCTAGATAATCGATCGTTAAACCCAGACGATCGGTGATTAAGACACAGCAAAACAATAGATAAATTGTACTTAGGCTAACATTAAAATCAGTCCCTTTTACATAAACACACGCACTTGTATAGTAGATTAAGGAACATAATTTTAAGATTTAGTATATAAGCAACTGTAAAATAGTTGAAGAACCAGAACTATAATAAATTCTCAATCAGCAACACCATCAAGCTGTTCTTTTTATTGAAGATTTTAGTTTCCCCCCACCAGAGGTAAGGGACTTTAATTCTCAACATTTGGTCAATCGAGCCAGATAAAAGAGCTCAAGCGTAAGTACTGTAAGTTTCAAAGAAAAAAGAGCGTTACTTAGCAGTATCAAAACCTATTTATGTGAGCCGGAGCAGCAAAGATTGTCCGCGTTAAAAAAAAAAAAAAAAAGGTTTATTTTTGTAAGCCGGACTAGCAAAGACTGTCCGCATTAAAAAAAGCGTTTTCGTGGCTAAACAGCGAAAAGTGTAAAAAAAAAAAAAAAAAAGCGTTCTCGTGGCTAAACAGCGAGAAGTGCGTGTGGGGTTTTTTTTAAAAAATATATATAGATATCAAATGTGCAAGCGTTTCTCGTGGCTACAACAGCGAGAAGTGGTAAAAACGTGCGTTTAAAGAAAATCGGAAGAGAACTCTAAGTGTACAAGCGTTTCACGCGGCTGGAACAGCGTGAAGTGTGCTAAAAAAGAAGAACTCTAATAAGCGTTTCTCGTGGCTGGAACAGCGAGAAGTGTTAAAAAGAAGACTGAAAACAAAAATCAATTTTTAAGCAATCATCATGGAAACTCTACTACAAAGACAGCGCCAGTTGGGCGCACTTGCTGAAGACGAACAACAAAAAATAGAAGGCGGAAAAATAAGAAAAGCCGCATGTCCTGAACATATTAGACACGTCCAAACAATTATAACGGAATTTAATGCTAACCATGCCAAAATTGTGGCCAAAAATAGTCCAGAAGCGGCCGAATACTTTAGCAAAGAGTATTACGAACATATTCTTAAGCTTCTGGAACAGTGCATTCAGCAGTTAAGAATACAAAGTGAAGCAGAAGAATCTACAGCATCAGGTGGCTCGACATCAGCAGCAGCAGATGGCGCAGCATCAGCAGCATCAGGTGGCTTATTGACAACAGGCCATAAACAATTTACACCTCAGTACATACAACCAGATAATAGTGCGGAGGTACAAATGAGATTTAAACGTCGAGGAGAAAAACTAAGAAAGACCATCAAAGAAATACAAAAGAATAGTTTGCTTTCGGTCGAAGAAGTAAGAGAGCTCAAGACGAAGCTTCAAATACAATTCGAATATGTAGAAGAAGCGTTTTCTGAAACTCGTAGCATCAAGTTAGAAAATATAAATAAAGACACAATAGAAGAATACATGGAAGACCTCCAAGAAAACTATAGTATTTATATTGAAAAATTGACTAATAAGTTAAAAGGAACCATGTCAACACAGACTGTGTCTGCCACAATGAAGTTGCAGGAAATTAAGATTCCAATATTTTATGGCGACATGAAACAATGGTCATCATTTCGGGATCTTTTCCAAGGTTTGGTGCACAATTCAAAGCACTTCACTGAAGTAGAAAAAATGTTTAGATTGAAATCAGCATTAGCAGGGGAAGCTGGAAGACTAATTCAGCATTTACCAGTAACCGAATGCAACTACGAAGCCGCGTGGAAAATACTCCACGAAAGATACGAAAACAGAAGGTTGCAATTCACAACACAAGTGGACCGACTTCTGGATCAACCAACAGCAAATGGGGAAAGTGCGGCCAGTATGAAGCAGCTCTTGGATACCACCAAAGAATGCATCTATGCTCTAAAAGGGCTTAATTTGAATTTAGGCGATGAACAAGCTATTATAGCTCGAATAGTTGTTCGCAAACTGGACAAAGAAAGTCTCCGGTTATATGAGCAGAATGTCAAAAAAACTAGAGACATACAAAGCCTAGATGATGTGTTTGGTTTTTTGGAGCAACAATATCAAGCTCTAGAAGCGATAAGAGACAAAAAGACAACTAAATGGAGCAATCAAAAGCCACCACAACGAACACCCACATTCTATACGGCTGCGCAAAAGACCTGTATATATTGCAAATTTTCTGGGCATCAAATTGTGGAATGCAGAAAATTCCAGGCATTGACTACCGTGAGTCGTAGGAATTTCATAGTAAACAATAAGCTATGCAACATTTGCCTCGATCACGTATATGATGACAATTGTAAGAACAAAAGGAAATGCAGTAAGTGTGGAAGAAATCATCATAATTTACTGCATTACAATGAGTTCCAAAAGGAGAAAGGAGCAGGTGAAGAAAATATAAAAAAATCATCATCTATGATGACACAAAACTCCGAAACATCAATACTCTTAGCAACAGCACAAATACGAGTAAAAGCAGCAAATGGAGAGTACGTGATTATGCGAGCACTTATTGATCAAGGATCACAAAAGACTACCATTTCCGAGGAAGCGGCTCAGATACTACGGTTACCAAAAAGAAGAGAAATAACTGAGCTGCAAGGGCTAGGGAATACTACGGTAGGAGTCTCCAAATTTAGAGTAAATATTCAAATTAAACCGAGATTCCTAAGCAATGAAATATACGATGTCGAAGCACTAATTTTACCAAGATTAGCAAGTGCACAACCAGATAAAACGTTTAACTGGGATATAGAACAATGGAGGAACTATACCTTAGCTGATCCCTACTTCAATAAATCAGATCGGATCGACGTCGTTATTGGAGGAGACTTATATGCTGATATATTAGAGGAAGGCATATTCAAGAAAGATAGAATACTAGGCCAAGCCACGAAATTAGGGTGGATATTGTCCGGAGTTCTACAGCAACCAAGAAAGAGTAGTAGAATCATAGCAGCGGTGACTACAACATTGGAGAGGTTTTGGGAGATCGAAGGCACCACATCTCCAGAGAATAAAACAGATGAAGATGAATGTCTAGATATTTTTGACAAAACGACAACAAGAGATGAAAATAATAGATTTGTCGTCAGTCTGCCCTTCAAAAAAGGAAAGGAATTAGGTGACTCTCGCAAACAAGCAATAGCGAGATTTCTGAATCTTGAGAAAAGATTGGCTTCAAATGACGAACTGAGAAAGCAATATACTCAATTTATGAAAGAGTATTTAGAAATGGGACACATGAAAAAAGCAAGTGAAAATAATTGCGGGAAATACTATTTGCCACATCAAGCCGTAATTCGAGAAGACAGTCTCACAACTAAGCTACGAGTAGTTTTTGATGCATCTGCGAAAACTACAAACGGTACCAGCTTAAATGACATCCTGTTCATAGGGCCAAGGCTCCAAAAAGATATATTCGATATCATTATTAAATGGAGGCTTTGGCAATTTGTGTTAATAAGCGATATAGAAAAGATGTATAGGCAAATTAAAGTAGCAGAAGCTGACCAAGATTATCAGCGCATATTGTGGAGAGACACGAGAGAAAAGCCGATAAAAGAGTACAAATTGCAAACAGTTACATACGGAACAGCATCCGCTCCTTTTCTTGCAACAAGAACATTACAAGAAATCGCCAAACTCTGCGAGCCCTGCAATAGCTTGCTTTCAAACATCATCAAAAACGATTTCTACATGGACGATTTAATGACAGGAGCAGACTCAATAAGAGAATGTAAAGCCATTCAAGTCGAAATATCAAAACATCTACGAAAATATGGATTTCACTTAAGAAAATGGATGTCGAATAATAGTGAAATTATAGCAGCAATTTCCCCAAACAGCGAAAAGGAGGTAATACAAATAGCAGAAGACGAAACAATTAAAACTTTGGGTATACAATGGGACCCGACCAAAGATACGTTTGGATTCAATATAAATTTGTCACCGAAAAAGCTAGTAACAAAAAGACAAGCCTTATCTGATTTGGCGAGAATTTTCGATCCGATGGGTTGGCTGTCACCTATGACCGTTTTAGCAAAGTTGTTTATACAAAAACTTTGGTTGATGAAACTCAACTGGGATGAGTTCCTTGACGAGAATTTGGCAAAAGAATGGCAAGAGTTTATGCAACACGTACCAGATATAAAAAGAGTAAAAATTCCTAGATGGTTTGAAACAAAAAATGACGTTGAAATTGAACTTCATGGGTTTGCAGATGCATCTGAAAAAGCTTACGCAGCAGTTGTATATGCTAAAGTTGGATCAGTTATAACGATAATTGCTGGTAAAACTAAAGTAAATCCAATTAAAAACAAAAAGACGCTACCAAAGCTGGAATTATGTGCGGCTCACCTTCTTGCTATATTACTGCAAAGGATAAAGACAATTATCAATAGAGAAAGTAAAATATTTGCTTGGAGTGATTCGACTATAACCTTAGCATGGATAAATAATTCCCGAAATAAAGACAAGTTCATTAAAACCAGAGTAGAACAAATCAAATTATATGCTCCCACAGCGATATGGCGACACGTCGGAACCAAGGACAATCCAGCTGATGTTGCATCCAGAGGAATATTTGCAAACAAACTTGTAGAGCACGAACTATGGTGGAAAGGCCCCAAATGGTTACAAGGAGAGGAAAATCAGTGGCCAATGCAGAGTATATTCAAAATTGATGCCTTATATGTCTCAACTTCAAAAGGATCAAATTTTTTGGATGAGGTAACACTGAAGTATTCTAGTTTAACGAAATTAACAAGGGTTGTTGCTTATATATTGCGATTTATAAAACGAATACGAGGCCAAAAATATCCTTCATACTTGATAAAATCAGAACTTAAAGAAGCTGAACAGATAATAATAAAACATCAACAAAGGTTACAATTTAGAGAGGAAATTCAGAGCTTGGAGACTAAAAAAGAAGTTAGTAATAAAAGTCATATCGCAAGCTTAAACCCAATCCTAGACAACAATGGAATTCTTCGAGTAGGTGGTAGATTGGAGAATACAAAATTTCAATTTAATCAGAAGCACCCGATAATATTAAATAAATCACATTTATCAACATTAATTATTGAAAACAGTCACAAAACAACCTTACATGGAGGAAACAAGTTAATGGAATCCATGATCAGAAGGAATTATTGGATAATTGGATTAAAAAATTCAATAAAGAAAACTATAAGAGCTTGTAATCGGTGCATACGTTACCGCAAGGAAACAGCTAAACAAATAATGGGCAATCTTCCAGAATTTCGAGTATCGCTGTCGATCCCATTCACACACGTTGGTATAGACTATGCAGGTCCAATGTATATGAGATGTTCGAAAGGAAGAGAGCAAAAAGCATTTAAAGGCTATATAGCTGTATTTGTATGTATGGCAACAAAAGCCATTCATTTAGAGGCAGTAAGTGATTTAACAACTGAAGCTTTTCTAGCTGCCTTGAAACGATTTTTTGCTAGAAGAGGTAAAAGTCAGCATATATACTCAGACAATGGAACAAATTTTGTCGGAGCATGCAGAAAATTAGACTTGGACTTCAAAAAGACAGTAAAAAATAATTCAACGATAGCCCCCATATTAGAAGCAGACAAAGTTCAATGGCATTTCGGGCCGCCGGCAGCTCCTCACTTCGGAGGAATTTGGGAAGCTGGCGTCAAGTCTGTAAAATATCACTTAAAAAGAGTGATAGGCGAAAGTAAATTGACATTCGAAGAGATGACTACGTTACTATCACAGATTGAAGCAGTGCTAAATTCGCGACCTCTTTGTGCTATTGATAGCGAAAGCGATATAGATGTTTTAACCCCTGGGCATTTTTTAATAGGATGCCCACTAATAGACTGTCCTGAAGCAGATGATGACACAACGAGAGATTCATTAGACAGATGGAAATTGATCCAAAAAATGAAAAGAGATTTTTGGAAACGGTGGGAAAGCGAATATGTCACAATGTTGCAACAAAGAATGAAATGGAAAACAAAATCCGACAATCTAGTAGAAGGTCAAATAGTCATTATTAAAAATGAGGAAACCCATCCGGCAAAATGGCCATTAGGCAAAGTTTTAAAAACTCATCCTGGAAGCGATGGAAAAACCAGAGTGGTAACTCTAAAATTACAAAATGGGATAATCAAACGACCCATTCATAAACTATGCCCGCTAGAAACAACAGACAACAGCAATACAGAAGAGCGAAATCAAGCTACTAGTCTGTTGACAGCAAGAACATCAAAAAAGACAGCAACTACAGGGGGCCAGACAATAACAAAAACAATGATGATGTGGTTCTTTACCTTTCTGATGCTAGCAGTGCAAGTAAAAGCATTAACCATAAAGGATACAGCGAGAACAGGTGCTTCAGTAGCTGAACTAAGAAACAATACAACAATATACTTGGATCCAATTGGCAAAATAGACGTAATAAATTCAAAATGGAACTTAATCGTTTATTACGAGTTAGGCTCCTATTACGAACGAATGGATAAAATAAACGAATTTATTAACAGACTTGAACATCAATGCCAAATATTGACCGATTATGAAGAGGCTTGTGTAATGATTACCACAACTTTGAAGCATAAATATAGTAACCTCAAGTCAAATAACGAGCTGTTCATGAAGCAAGGAAATAGAAAAAGACGTGCACCATTCGAATTCGTTGGCTCACTTTACCATATTTTATTTGGAATCATGGATGCTGACGACCGCAAAAGCATGGAATCAAATATTAAAAACATTTTTGAAAATCAAAAGGATATTGCAAAGTTATTTAAGAAACAGACATCCATAGTTGATTCTACAATAAATATATTAAAAAAGACAACCGATGAAGTGAACAAGAATTTTCAAAAGATGAATCAACAGCTCAATAAATTTTATCATGAATTAGTTCAAAATCAAAACGCCGAACGAATGACTTTAATGTTTCAAATATTAACCATTCAAATAAGAATAATTATGGACGAATGTGAAGAAATTCAAACTTCGATAATTAATTTATTAATTGACATAAATCATGGTCGAATAAATCCAAAACTATTAAAACCATCACAGCTTACTAATGAAATATCCTTGATTAAAAGTCAACTACCACACAAATTAGTACTACCTGGAAAACAGCATGGTAACGAATTAAAGGAAATCTATGAGTCTATGACTGCTAAAGGATTAATTATGGATTCTCGGCTCGTAATTAACATAGAAATTCCCTTAATGTCATTTGAGCCATCAGACGCGTACAAATTAAATCCGCTGCCAATAAAATACAAAGGCAACATGATCATCCCTGATATAAAAGCAGAATATTTAATATACAAGTTTGATTCAAATCAATATGTGTTAATAAACCAAGTTGATCTAAATACGTGTTCAATTAACTCAGAAGATCATTACCAATGTCCAGGGAATTGGGCTTGGAAGTCAGCAACGGACAATTCATGCGAAGTAGCAGCATTAAAACAGTATGAAAATGAAGTATGTGGATTCAAGCCCGCTACAGATGAAAACATTTGGATTAAACTATCCTCTCAAAATCGCTGGCTTTACAAGATATTTAGTAACGCAATAATACATCTAGAATGTGATACCAATCAACACATGAGAACGGAAATCCCTAAACAAGGCGTTATCACAATAAGAGAAGGATGTACAGTTCGACATGAAGGAGTAACTCTAACCGCATCTCATCAGATACAATCTACAATCAAGGAAGAATTACTATCCTCGCCTTGGATAAAGGACATTGAGAACATTCCAGAACTGCGAATTAAACCTTTTGATTCCACCTTAATTAACAACACTAAAGACATCCTTAAACTTAAAGGGCAAATAGAAGATCTCAAAAAAGAAAACATCAAATTAAAAGGTATCAATTTCCACCAGATAAGTGGTCATACTTCACTGTCTTTAATCGTAATAATAGGACTTATTATCATTGTATTATATTTAAGATCGAAATGTAAAACAAAAACAGCTGTAGCTGTTTCATTCGAACTTCCAGCTAGAAATAATGTTAATTAAACAAATTATTAGAAAACATATTTAGTATTGCCCTTTGGCAGAATGTTCATACAAAAATATGAACACACAACTCTGCCACTCTAAAATAAGTATATTTATACAGTCCACTAGAATTTTATGATAGTATTGTCATACATACATACTTACAAAACAAACAGGATAAGGTACCTAAACCTATCACACACACACACATATGTACACACATACAGTCCACTAGAAGGAAAGATAAGCATACAAAACATATGGTTTCTTATCTTGTCCTAATAGTTAAGCAATCCCCTTGAAACAGTCTAGACAATCGATCGTTAAACCCAGACGATCGGTGATTAAGACACAGCAAAACAATAGATAAATTGTACTTAGGCTAACATTAAAATCAGTCCCTTTTACATAAACACACGCACTTGTATAGTAGATTAAGGAACATAATTTTAAGATTTAGTATATAAGCAACTGTAAAATAGTTGAAGAACCAGAACTATAATAAATTCTCAATCAGCAACACCATCAAGCTGTTCTTTTTATTGAAGATTTTAGTTTCCCCCCACCAGAGGTAAGGGACTTTAATTCTCAACACCAGAAGATATTCTTATCGGCACCTGCCGGTGGAAGCAGAGGAAGAGGGAGACCACCACTCCGATGGAAGGACCAAGTGGAGACCGATTTGCGATCCTGCGGTGTTTCCAATTGGCTCCAGTTGGCGCAACGAAGAAACGACTGGCGAGCTATGTTGGACGGTCAAAATCGCCCAGACGGTTAGATGACCATTTAAAGAAGAAAGAAGATATACATCAGGATTATACCAGTTTACATACTAGTCAGTACATACACCAGAATCATAGCAGTTACTGTACCGCTTCATAGCAGGTTAGCTCATTATTTGTTTAAAAATACACGAAAATTGCAAAATTACATTACAAATTACTTTATTGAAAATTCAGTCATTAGATATAAAATATATGTTATCAGATATAAAAATATATCTATCATTATATTAAGCAAATAAAACCAATTTCAATAAAAATATAGTCATAGTACTTTAAAAATATAGTCGCTATTCATAACAATTTTACCCTTGGAAAATATTTCTAAAAAGTAATTTTCTTCTTTTTTAATAATAGTCCTTTTTTGATTGAATTTCATAATTGATTTCACAGACATAAATCTTTAAATTTTCTTGAAACATTTTATGGAAAATTTAAAATTTAAATATTAATCTCAGAATCTAATCCATACTTGTAAAAATATCTTTACATAAAACTAAGGAAATTCAAGGAAGATTAGCTTTTTATGGTGGAAATTTTAAGTTCTGGAGTTCTTTGCAGATAACCTTGCAGATAACTCGCTTATGAAATTCCACCACTTTTCAAGTTTGTAATGAGAAAGTGTATGTTTATATTGAGAAACCAACAAGTTGATAATGAGAAATGTAACTTCATATCGAGAAAACACAAGTTGATAATGAGAAAAGTAACTTCATATCGAGAAAAGCGAAGTTCATAATGAGAAATATAAGTTCATATTGTGAACACACAAGTTGATAATGAGAAATGTTACTTCATGTCGAGAAAGCATAAGTGGATAATAATAAAAGTAACTTCATGTCAAGAAAAGCTAAGTTCATATTGAGAACACACAAGTTGATAATGAGAAATTCAAGTTTTTATTGAGAAAAAATAAACTGATAATGAGAAATTCGAACTTGATAACGAAAACATTAACAAATTACTCGGATAATAATTGTGTTGCAAGATTTGTAAACAAAAATAAAATAAATAAAAGCGACGTATACTCGTATTTCTCATTATGAAATTATATTTTCCCATTATCAACTTAGTTTTTCTCAATATTAAGTTACATTTCTTATTATAAACTTGCGTATTCTCAATATAAACTTATATTTCTCGTTATCAACTTATTTTTTCTCAATTTAAACTTATATTTCTCGTTATCAACTTATTTTTTCTCAATTTAAACTTACATTTCTCATTATCAACTTGTGTTTTCTCAATATAAACTTGAAAAGGTGTAGTACATAATGTGCAAGTTCTTAGTAACTAAATTCTTAAAAAGTGCTATTTTAACCACCTTGTTATTGTATGTGCCTCTGCTTGCCAATTTTGTTGTTGCAGCTTTTAAACGATTCTATTGGAAACTGGAATTCACAATCGCTATAAATCAACCCTGAAAACTAGCAATTCAATATTTCTTTTGTGAATTTTTTGAAAACTTTTTTACTGGAAAAAAGTTACTCAAACCGCCAATTATTTCGCCAATTATTTCGCAGATCGCCTCTCACACCTGCTCTCCGAGAGCACAATTCAACCTAGTGGAATGCATGAGCAGTGGGATCATATGTCAGGAGCACTCCGTACCGCAGCCGAAGAAGTAATTGGATTCCGGCGAACGAGAAGAAACAACTGGTACGATGTTGAAGAGTGCCGCGCTGAAACGAAAAGAAAGGACGAAGCCTACAAGGCTACGCTGAGATTGAATGCAACGAGGAGTGTGTGTGAACACTACCGCGAGTTGAAGAGGGAAGCGAGGCGGCTTTTCCGGGCGAAAAAAAGGCAGAAAAGCGTGAAATAAAGGAGCTTGAGATGCTGGCCAATGCGAATAATGCCCGAAAATTCTATCAAAAAACTCGGCGAATGACAGAAGGTTTTATACCCGGGGCTAACTCCTGTAAGAATGAGAATGGCGACTTGGTGGCAGATGTTCAGAGAGCACTCAGAATATGGAGGGATCACTTCTCTGCCCTTTTAAATGGAGAAACTGAGCAAGAAACCAGAGAAGATGCCGAACCCGGGACCACAATCGAAGATGATGGAATTGACGTTCCACAACCCGACTATAATGAAGTGCGAATAGCAATATCCCGATTGAAAAACAATAAAGCAGCTGGCGCTGATGGTTTGCCTGCTGAGCTATTCAAACACGGACGCGAGGAGCTGATAAGGCGCATGCATCAGCTTCTATGCAGAATATGGTTGGATCAATGCATGCCTGAAGATTGGAATCTAAGTGTTCTCTGCCCAATTCACAAGAAGGGCGATCCTGCAAACTGCGCCAACTATCGCGGAATCAGCCTTTTGAATATCGCATATAAGGTCCTATCAAGCGTATTGTGCGAAAGACTGAAGCCTGATGTGAACAGACTGATTGGACCTTATCAGTGTGGCTTCAGACCTGGTAAATCTACCATCGACCAGATTTTTACAATACGCCAAATCTTGGAAAAACCCCGTGAAAAAAGAATCGACACACATCATCTCTTTGTTGATTTTAAAACCGCTTTCGATAGCACGAAAAGGAGTTGCCTATATGCCGCTATGTCTGAATTTGGTTTCCCCGCAAAACTTATACGGCTATGCAAAATGACCTTGAGCAACACCGCCAGCTCGGTCAGAATTGGAAAGTACCTCTCCCAGCCGTTCGAAACTAAACGAGGTTTCAGACAGGGTGACCCCCTATCGTGCGATTTCTTTAATTTAATGCTGGAGAAAATAATACAAGCTGCAGAACTTAACCACGCTGGAACAATATTTTATAAAAGCGTGCAACTGTTGGCAGATGCTGAATATTGATATCATTGGCCTTAACAACCGCGCCGTAATTTCTGCTTACTCCAAATTAGAAAAAGAAGCGGAGAAAATGGGATTGGTGGTGAACGAGGGCAAAACGAAGTACCTTCTGTCATCATGCAAAGAGTCAGCGCATTCGCGCCTTGGCAACCAAGCCACTGTTGGCAGCAATAATTTCGAAATAGTAAAGGACTTCGTTTACATATATACCAGAATCATAGCAGTTACTGTACCGCTTCATAGCAGGTTAGCTCATTATTTGTTTAAAAATACACGAAAATTGCAAAATTACATTACAAATTACTTTATTGAAAATTCAGTCATTAGATATAAAATATATGTTATCAGATATAAAAATATATCTATCATTATATTAAGCAAATAAACCCTATTTCAATAAAAATATAGTCATAGTACTTTAAAAATATAGTCGCTATTCATAACAATTTTACCCTTGGAAAATATTTCTAAAAAGTAATTTTCTTCTTTTTTAATAACAGTCCTTTTTTGATTGAATTTCATAATTGATTTCACAGGCATAAATCTTTAAATTTTCTTGAAGCATTTTATGGAAAACTTAAAATTTAAATATTAATCTCAGAATCTAATCCGTACTTGTAAAAATATCTTTACATAAAACTAAGGAAATTCAAGGAAGATTAGCGTTTTATGGTGGAAATTTTAAGTTCTGGAGTTCTTTGCAGATAACCTTGCACCACTTTTCAAGTTTGTAATGAGAAAGTGTATGTTTATATTGAGAACACACAAGTTGATAATGAGAAATGTAACTTCATATCGAGAAAACACAAGTTGATAATGAGAAAAGTAACTTCATATCGAGAAAAGCGAAGTTCATAATGAGAAATATAAGTTCATATTGTGAACACACAAGTTGATAATGAGAAATGTTACTTCATGTCGAGAAAGCATAAGTGGATAATGATAAAAGTAACTTCATGTCAAGAAAAGCTAAGTTCATAATGAGAAATATAAGTTCATATTGAGAACACACAAGTTGATAATGAGAAATTCAAGTTTTTATTGAGAAAAAATAAATTGATAATGAGAAATTCGAACTTGATAACGAGAACATTAACAAATTACTCGGATAATAATTGTGTTGCAAGAAGATTTGTAAAAAAAAATAAAATAAATAAAAACGACGTATATTTCTCATTATGAAATTATATTTTCCCATTATCAACTTAGTTTTTCTCAATATTAAGTTACATTTCTTATTATAAACTTGCGTATTCTCAATATGAACTTATATTTCTCGTTATCAACTTATTTTTTCTCAATTTAAACTTATATTTCTCGTTATCAACTTATTTTTTCTCAATTTAAACTTACATTTCTCATTATCAACTTGTGTTTTCTCAATATAAACTTGAAAAGGTAATAATGTGCAAGTTCTTAGTAACTAAATTCTTAAAAAAGTGCTATTTTAACCACCTTGTTATTGTATGTGCCTCTGCTTGCCAATTTCGTTGTTGCAGCTTTTAAACGATTCTACTGGAGATTCATTGTTATTTTATTTATGAAAACTGGAATTCACAATCGTTATAAATCAACCCTGAAAACTAGCAATTCAATATTTCTTTTGTGAATTTTTTAAAAACTTTTTTACTGGAAAAAAGTTACTCAAATTATTCCAAAAAGAAGTTTTTTTTACTTACACAATTGATTTGACAAATGATCGTTTAGTTTAATTTTTTTTCCTGGTTTGATTTGAACATTTCTTATTCGTTGTTGCTGCGCCGTTGTTACAGTAGCGACGTGGCAAAAATAAGGGTGATTTTGTTGACATGCACGTACGTACATGATCTGCAACGCAAATGTACTATTTAAACCACGAAATTCTAAAAATTATTATAATTTTATTATCAGGCTACCGCCGTGGTGTGGCGGTAGTGTTTTTTCAATATGGGGTCGCCCCTCGGCAGTGGTTTGGCAAACTCTCCGAGTGTATTTCTGCCATGGAAGGCTCCTTGGCATAAATTCATCTCCTTTGTAGATGCGGTTCGGAGTCGGCAAAAAACTGTAGGTCCCGCCAATTTGTAGGCAAAAAATTCAAAGCGGCACATTACAAATTGGAAGAGAAGCTCGGCGCAAAAATGATGATGTACCTGTTGTATATCGCGCCATACATTTAGATCAGAACTATTATTTACAAGAAAGTTTTTTATTTAATTTAATTAAATTAGAATTTAAAAACTTAGAATATAAGTTGAGTAGAAAGTTAAAATGTAGGACGGGGTAGTTAATTGAACGATTGTGGCCCGAATACTGAATAGCTTTCTTTTTCGCTCGTGTATGCATGTATCGACAATTTTAATGAGCCAGAATGTTTACTAACCAGTTTGGCAGTTGACTGAAGTAAAATCTCATTCTCGTATTACATGTTTTTACAGAGCGGATTTCGCTAAACGAATTGATAGCTGAACACGACTGGTCTGAACTTTATGCTGTACAGATATCGAATCAGCATTTTCCATATTTTATAGTTCACTTTATGGCTTCTTTGAAAGCTGCGTTCCATCTCGCTACGTCAAGGTTAGGTCGGGGAAGCCGCCATGATTCTCAAGTCAACTTGTCAGACTTAATAATATTAAATCTAGACTTTATAAACGATTCAAGAGATCTGGAGCATCTGCTGACTGTTTAAAGTATTTAGTTGCCCGCTCTAACTTTCATCGCCTGAATCAGTTGTGTTATAAGGATTACTTAACTTGTTGCAAACCTCAATTTTTCAATAATGCGAAAAAATTGTACAGCTTTGTTAACTCTAAACGTAAAGTCTCTGAATTCCGTTCGTCGCTTTCGTTTGGGTGTAAGAGTGCTAACACCGATGATAGTGCGGAATTATTTTCGGAATTCTTTAAATCGACCTACTCTAACAGTTTCCAAGGTAGTGAGTATCCATATTATTTGGCTAGTTCCAATAACATCATGAATCCTGTTAATAATAACACTGTTGTTCAGAGTCTCAAATCACTGAAGCCCATATTCTCTCCGGATCCGGATGAGGTTCCTAGTTGTGTGCTTAGGTACTGTGCAGTGCATTTGTCAGAGCGGATTTTAAAACTATTTAATCTGTCTCTGTCTGCGTCTTTCCCATCTCTTTGGAAGCAATCTTTTATTATTCTCTTGCATAAAAAATATAGTAGGTCAGGTATTGAGAACTACAGAGGCATTGCTAAGCTTTCAGCTATTCCTAAAACTTTTGAACAGATCATTACTAAACAGCTTCAATATCAGTGTACTTCTTTATTATCCCCTTGTCAACATGGTTTTATTCCTCGTAGGTCACCCATTACCACCTTGCTTGAGTCCCCATCCTTAGTAATCGACGGGGTTTTAAGAAACAATCAAACGGATGTGATCTACACTGACTTTAGTAAAGCATCAGATTCCGCAAATCATGAGCTTTTAATTCATAAACTGAATTTACTCGGTTTTCTGGCTCATCTTTTAGCATGGCTCACAAACTACCTTACAATAAGGACTCAAAGACTTCTGTTCAATCACACAATTTCCCAAACGATTGACGTAACCTCAGGGGAACCATTTGGGCCCAGTACTGTATACCCTGTTCATAAAAGATTTACCGCAGGTTATCTCATATTCCAAAACCTTAATGTACGTTGATGATGTTAAACTTTGCTACACGTATTGCCCCTCTGACAAGCCTCCCGCAAGTCTCCTTCAGGTCGATTTGCTGGTCCATGGTAAATTTACTTACTTTGAATTGCTCTAAATGTAAGCAAATGACTACCCATAGAGTGAAGCCAATTTTGACATCCTGTGTATTAAACAATACTGGTTTAGAACGTATATCTGTTGTTGATGATTTAGGTGTCCTTTTTGATCCTAAACTGTGCTTTAATATGCATATTTCATCGATTACTAACAAAACCAAGGGTATGTTAGGATTTGTAAAGAGTAAACAGTTTGATGATCCCTATTTCACAAAGACCCTCTACACATCATTAGTCCGCCCTATACTTGAATATTGCTCGTGTGTTTGGTGTCCCGTATATCAAAACCATATACAAAAGCAATTCCTCATTTTTGCCCTTATTGGACTCAATTGGAACCCAAATATTCATCTACCCCCTTACAAGAACCGGCTTCTTCTTATTAGTTTACCTGCTCTGGAAAATCGAAGAATTTTACTAGGGGTAATGTTTCTCCATAAGCTGATTATTGGTGAGATTGACTTTTCTGAACTAGTAGGCAAACTGAATTTTGTTGTTCCTGGTAGGACGTTCAGATAATAAGTGCCGTTTCATTTACCTGTGTGTCGTCTGAACTTCGCCAAAAATAGTCCCCTGCGCATTTGGTGTTCGCACTATAACGACTTGTATTGATTTATAAGCTTTGAGCGTACATTTGCCACTTTACGAAATGACATACTTGCATATCTAGCTTGAATTTTCTTTTTGCTGACGTTGCTGTAACCTCCCAACTGTTTTGATCGGAATCTGTTGCATTTCGACAACTAATATGATAAAACTATGACTTAAAAATTTAATGAAGTTCTCTCTCTCTATGGCGCGATATACAACAGGTATATCATCATAAACCTCCTAAGAGATTTTTGCGCCAAGCTTCTCTTCCAATTTTTGGTGTGCCGATTTGAATTTTCCCTACAAATTGGTGGGACCTAGAGTTTTTTGCCGACTCCGACCGGCATCTACAAAGGAGACGAATTTTTGCTGAGAAGCCTGTCATGGCAGAAATACACTCGGAGAGTTTGCCAAACCACTGCCGAGGGGCGACCCCGTTTTTGAAAAACTTTTTTCAAATCACTTTTGATGTTACCTGTACCAGGGCTCGAACCATGGACCTTCGGTGTGGTAGGCCGGCAACACTACCTTCACACCACGGCGGCCGCCAGTGAAGTTAACTAAATTGGAGCTGTAACTGTATCCATCGGAATCCGTTGCATTCCGACAGCTAATATGATAAAACTAAACTACTAAAATAAATAAAGTTAACATTTGGAATAAGTGAGGATTGGAAACACGTCCTTTCCAACCCCTAGCTAATTTGGTAAATTTACTGTGTTTATCGGAATCTGTTGCAGTCCGACAACTAATATGATAAAGCTAAATCTATTAAAGTTAACATTTGGAATAAGGGAGGATTGGAAACACGTCCTTTCCAACCTCTTAAACAGCGGATTGGAATCCTGTGCTTCCTGACAACATTGGAATCATTATCTTGAATGTAATTTGAGTTATACTATTGTTATGTTTTCATATAATATGTAACATTAGTAATAATTTTAATCTTTATTAGTGACCTTTTTATTGTTAATCTATCTATCTATGGCGCGATATACAACAGGTATATCATCATAAACCTCCTAAGAGATTTTTGCGCCAAGCTTCTCTTCCAATTTGTGGTGTGCCGATTTGAATTTTCCCTACAAATTGGTGGGACCTACAGTTTTTTGCCGACTCCGAACGGCATCTACAAAGGAGACGAATTTTTTGCTGAGAAGCCTGTCATGGCAGAAATACACTCGGAGAGTTTGCCAAACCACTGCCGAGGGGCGACCCCGTTTTGAAAAACTTTTTTCAAATCACTTTTGATGTTACCTGTACCAGGGCTCGAACCATGGACTTTCGGTGTGGTAGGCCGGCAACACTACCTTCACACCACGGCGGCCGCCAATAATGTTAATAGTCGACCGTTTTATGTTTGTATCGACTTCAAATAAATAAACAAGTGATGAAAGGGCTGTCTTCGACTGTGCCGAAGACTTTATACCTTTCATAAATACGCATCACGGTTTTAAGTGTCCGATCGTTACTCACAATTAGTAAAAACTCTGCAAAACTGATAATTTAAAGATACATAGTCCAAACCCCATTTATCGGAACAATCGATTGTATGGGAGCTATATGTTATATACGTCCGATCTGGCTGATTTTGACTACATACATAATAAGTACCAAACCTGCAAAACGTTACGTTCCCAGCTTTTTAATTGCAAAATCTATAGCCCAAACCGAAACTATCGATTGTATGGGAGCTATGCGTTGTATTGCTCCGATCTTGCTGATTCCGACGAATGATTAACCTCATGCTCCATACCAAATTTCTTCAAGATATCTCAAAAACTGAGGGACTAGTTTGCGTACAAACAGACAGACGGGCATGGATAAATCGACTCAGCTCATCGCCCTAATCATTTCGGTATACTTATTGGTGGGTCTATCTCTTCTTCTCATACTTACTCTGCACCAGCAGTATACCAGTTGACATACTAGTCATTATATACATCAAGATCATACCATTCAACATACTAGTCCGTATATACATCAGGATGTTGTTGTTGTTGTGCTAGCGACTACTTAACCTGCCTTAAGTATCACCTCTCATCCAACACTGTCATCAAGCTCTTCTAACGGAAGTCCCAGAAACCTCGCGGCTTCAATAGGGGTGGACCACAGTGGAATTGCTGTTAGGAGAATAGGCTCGGTTGAGCAGATGAACAGATGATTAGTATCATGGGGAGACACGCCGCATACCGGGCAGACATTTGGCATGTCAGGGTTCAGTCTGGATCAGTGTTGCCATTTTAGCTGTTTTACAGCTAGATCTAGCTTTTTATTTTTGCCGTTTAGCTGGAAAAAATGGAAATTAGCTGCTAGCTTTTTTTTAGCTTTTTCCAGAAATTTTTTTTTAGCTGTTTTGAGCTTTTTCCCCCGATGTGGGAAAATATCTCATTCAACTCATGAGCAATTCTAATGATGGAGAAAATTGGGATATTGACATATTTTAAAACGTATTTATTATATATTATCCCACATTACTACTCTTGATATTATACGAGTATATAGTTATTTTGCATGCCATGAAAATATATTTCCTTTTAAATATGTGCCGCACTTGATAACTTAATGGGACATTTTATCGAAGAATACAATGATCTGTAATTTAAATTTTACTCGTTGTACCTTTTATATGAATAGCAACTAATTTTTATAGTAAATAGAAATATTAGCCTTAGTGTGACGTAATTATAAAAAATACAGATTTGAATTGTTCATTATAATTCCAATGCTCAAAAGTGCATATTCTTTTTTGTATAAAATATTACTTTTTTATATACTCTTATATACCTGTGAATAAAAAAACGAATAAAACATGTGAAAAGATGACTTCCTTTTTAAGCTGTGTTTTAACCCTAACTTATTTTTTTTAGCTTCTTTTTTTCGAATCTAGCTGGATTGCTGAAAAAATTCTGGCAACACTGGTCTGGATAGGTAAGAGTTTAGTCTGTTACAGTATCCAGAACGAAGTTGGGCCAGCATGACTCCCTAGGCTTCGCGTTCTTCATCGGCAACAGGTGGAGTTTGAGCCCGTAGGACTGCATTCGCCGGACGAGAGCTGACAAAGGAGTTAACCGACTACGTGTGGATGAGATTGAGGGCCCGCCGATGCACCTTTGGATCAAACGGCGAAAAAATTTGATGCCGGATCATAGTTCTTACGGAGGTGACTCCTTATTCTCCTGGGAGGCGGATTTTCGTTGAGCAGGTTCCTGTTTGGATGCTGCGGTTTATAGCAGTTGAACAGGAACTGCCTGGTCAAAATCTCGCTATGCTCTTTTACACCGAGCATTTTAGCCTCACTATTGAGGTTATGCTCAGGAGACATAAGGAGGCATTCCCACAACAGCCGGTTCTTTCGTACCGGAATGACCGGGGTTTTTTTTACTCGGCCAAGGGCTGTTATTTCAGTGTAACCCTGTCCAATCTGTCCGTCCCACCCTTAAATTGTCATCCTCGGAGCAAACCCTGGCAGGTGGGTTGCTCCATTGTCTCTCTTTACGGTCTGGGGTCGAACCCAACCCTGGACCAAGAGATTAGATCTGCTGCGTTTGCTGGAAGAAAATTTATATTAAACGGTCGCATTCGGTACAATGCGCCAAGTGTAAGAGATGGCTACATAAATCTGGATCCTCAGGGCTTAACCCTGCCATCCACAGACCCCGTACTTTCTTTAGTACTTTTGAGGCACCATGCTGTACACGTCCAAGGGCGTCCCGTGTAGTCTTCGCTCTGGCACTCCCTTACCGCCTCTACCTACTTACAATAGCCACAATAGTGACTCAGTCTACACGACTGGCAGCACTGCTGCCATTCCCGCCTCACCCACTCCCGACTGTCGCTCACGCACACCAGCGTCTCCATCTCACACGGCCGCCCAACACTCCTATCTCCTCCGGAATAGGCCAGATATGAGCATCGCCGAGCGTCAGTTCCCTCTTTCTCTGCCCCTAATGCCCGCCCCCTGCTTCCAGCCTGCACGTTGCAGTACACAGCCGCCTTCGATGCCAGACAACATCGATCATGGCGCTGTCAACTCTAGACTGCGATATAGTTTAGGCCTTAGCTTACCTCCACCTACGCAAACGAATCCGTCCCTCACGCCTAGCATGTCCCCCGCCTCCCCTCCTACACGCTTCAAAACTTTGCAGCTGAACTGTAACGGATTAGCTGGACTTTATGAAGTCGCACAACATAAAAATCGCCGCGATACAAGAAACAAAATTGAACACAAGATCGGACTTACGAACTTGTGATGGGTATAATGTACATCGAAAAGACCGTCCCAGCGGTCATGGGGGTGGCCTTGCATTCATTACACATCACTCTGTACAATATAATCTATTTTCCCCTGACGTCGACCCCAGGCAAATCATAAACATCTATATTCCCCCTGCCTCGTGTTGTCCTAGGGATTATCATCCCGACATTAGTTCGTTGCTAAGGGGCGATAACCGTCTAATCCTAGGCGACTTCAACGCACATCACGATCTGGCACTCCAACTTGCCAGCAGACAGCAGAGGACACGCTAAGACAACTCAGCATTCTGTACAGTCAATGGAGATGCCCCCACTAGGGTGGCAGGTAACTGCCACAGTTCGCCAGACATCTCCATAACGAGCGCAGGCCTAATTAACTTTGTCATCTGGCAACCGATGCTTACATTAGCCTCAGACTACCTACCCATCTTACTGCCATACATTTAGTGACTATACAGAGCGCTCCTTCGCTGCCTTACCCACTCCTACAGACGTACGCAAAGGCGAAAGAGAGTTTCGCAAGATCATTGCTTCAGCCTCAGGCCGCTTTATTCCTGCTGGTAGAATACCAGAAATTCGTCCGAATTTTCCTGCAGAAGCTGCGACGATGGCAAGAGAACGTGACCAAGTGAGACTCATTAACCCCGCAGATCCCAGAATCAAAGATCTCAATGCGGAAATTCGTAGGATAGTCAACGAACACAAACTGACCAAGTGGAAACAACACCATGTAACCTTTCCGGCGGAGTCGGCAAATTATGATCGACTAAATCGACGGCGACCCTGTTTACGACATGGATGCGCAGATGGGGCAAGAGTTAAATGTCCAATTAGACGGAGTACCTCTACCTAATGTCAACCACCCGAAAATCTTGGGTGTGACACTTGACAACGGCCTCACCTTCGCTGGTCATGCCACCGCAATAGCTTCATCGGGATGTCTGCTTATGTCATCTGAGTCTCACCTCCATCAAGAGGCAAAATTGCTCAATGTTCAAGAGCACGCGGAACTCTTGAGTAGACAGTTCCTTCTGAACTGTCATAAACCCAGTCATCCAAATCGACATCTTTTGGATGTAGCACCGCCCCCCAGAGACACAAGGAGACATCTTCGTAAGCACTACGATGAGATCCGGCACCATATCTCTTTGCCATTTGATCTGCGGAACCATAGACGGGCTCTAAATGACGTCCACACCGAGTCGGTGGTCAGATCCCTCAGATCTCGGCCTGTGGATCCCGTTATTAATACTCAACCACCTGAATTGGCTGAAGAGGAGCGTGTACTTCCGAGGGAGACTAGAGTCATGCTAGCACAACTTCGCTCTGGATGTTGTAATAGGTTAAACTCTTACTTATCCAGACTAAACCCCAACATACCAAACACATTCCCTGCATGTGGTATGTCCCCTCATGATACCAAACATCTCTTCTCCTGTTCAGTCGAACCCACTCTTCTAACACCCATATCACTCTATTTCAACCCTGTGGAAACTGCGCGTTTCCTCGGGCTTCCGTTAGAAGAGCCTGATGACAATTTAGAGTGTTCGAGCCCATTGGGCAGGGCGAAGCACTGTTAACAACAACAACATACATAAGGAGGCGCCCCGTTACAGTTCTGAGCGCGGTGTTTTGGCCGGCCTGCAACGTCCTCCAGTGTGTATCTGCTAGCCCCGGCGACGTTATAGGCGTCCATATAGGCGTCGCGTAGCTCAGAACCTTCTGGCCGATTGGCTTGTACGTTTCCAGCCATTTCTTTATCTTTCACCCAAGTGCTGCCAGCTAGTGACTTGAGGATTTTGTTGCAGCTTTCTACTTTGGTGCCAATCGCGGCAACATAAGATTTTGGGGTGTGGGACAGTCGGAAGCTTAATGACATCGACGTAGACTCTAATTCCATGTTCAGCTGCGTTGTCCACGTCGTAAATAAGGTGGCCGAGGACTTGGTCGGTGACAGTGTCAGATTTCGTCCAGCGAAAAAACCGGACAGGGGTGGGAGGTATGAGCTAACTCTCGAGCAGAGCTCATCTACAGAGGGGCCCGTCGCCAGGATCGTGCAGTCATCGGCGTCGGAGACGATTGAAACACTCTCTGGTGGGGTAATGAAACAAAATCGGGGATAGGACACCACCCTGTTTAATTATACGTGGTTTTGATCTTTCGCCTCTAAATTCAACCGATGACTGCCGACCACTAAGATAGTTGGCGGTCCAACGCTTTAGACAGGGGGGAAGAGTTTAATCCTCCAGGTCGTTAATGAATTGCGCATGATTGAGCATGTCGAAGGCTTTCGACAGTTCAAGCGCAACTTGCACGGTCCTGTCATTTGGACGATGTTGGTTGAGACCGACACCTATCTGAGTGGTGATGGCGTTTAGCGCGTTGGTAGTGCTATGAATTTTACGGAATCCATGCTGATGTTCGGCTAGTAGCAAGTTAGCGGTATAGTAAGGGAGCAAGACCGTCTCCAAGGTCTTCACTACTGGCGAGAGGAGTGATATCGGTCGATAAGACCCCTTGTTGGCCGGCTTGCCGGGCTTTATTAGTGGCACCACCTTTGCCTGTTTCCATTTTTCTTGAATGACAAACGTGGTCATAGACAGGTTTAAGACAGTTTTTAGGTACCTTACTCCCTCTTCTCCGAGTTTTAGCATCAGCATGGATATACCGTCCGGGCCAATAGATTTGGAGCTTTTAGACCCCGGTATTGCCTCCCGAACCTCCGTGGTGGTAACAGCAATGGGCGCTTGGCTATTTTTACGTTTGTGCGCTTCCCTGATAGCTCGTCTAATTTCCTTGTCGACAGGCGGATGCAGTAACAATTGCCGGCAGAAGCGCTCGCGCATCTCTTCGGTTTCGACTGTACCTTATCACCGAAGGTGATGGATATTTTATCGTTAAGTTTGGTCGGATTTGACAAGGATTTAACAGTGGACCATAATTTGCCAACACCAGCAGAGAGGTTGCAGGACCTCAGGTGCTCCTCCCATTCGGCGCGTTTGTGTTGATCAACCAGCAGTCTGATTTCCGCATTGAGATCTTAAATTTGGGGATCCGTAGGGTCTAACCGTCGCACATGGTCACGTTCATTTGCCAGGGCCGCTGCATCTGCGGGGAAATACAGGCGTACCTCCTTGATTCTACCTCACGGAATGTATTGGTTAGAGGCTAAAGCTATGACCATGCGGAACGCTTTTTCCCCTTCTCGTACGTCAGACGGGATGGGAAGAGCAGCGAAGGTGCTCTCAGTGAAGTTAAGAAAACCAACCCAATCAGCTTTGCTGAAAATAGTGAAAGTGCGATTTTCAGAAGTGACAAAATCATTGGAGCGATCGATTGAGAGGACTTTCGGTAGATGATCCGATGCAAGAGTTAGCATTGGTCGCCAGTCAACGCAGTTTATGAGACCAGCGCTGACGATAGTAAGGTCTGACGAACTAGAACAATTTACCGAGACTCTCTTGGGGGGCCATCCCCGTTCACAGTGCAAAACGTCGAATCGTCTATTTGTTCAACCATTTTCTAGCCCCTACCATCAACCTGTAGGCATGAGTGCCACAGGTCGTGGTGTGCGTTGAAGTCTCCGAGGATTACAAGATTATCGCCCCTGAGTGGTAATCGCTCGGACAGCAGGTGGCAGGAGGTATATAAATGTTAATTATTTCAAGATCGACATCCCGACCGGGCAACCATACCTTGACGCTCTAAGGTGTTGTCCCTCGGGTTGACACCAGGCTCAATAGATATTGCACAGATTGATGAGTGATGAAGGCAAGCCCGGCCCCAAGTCCTCTCTGTTGTAGCCTTCACAGGTCCGAAGATCTGATCGGGCGCCTAGCTTTGTTTGTTGTTGTTGTTGTTGTTGTTAACAGTGCTTCGCCCTGCCCAATGAGCTCGATCACTCTAAATTGTCATCAGGCTCTTCTAACGGAGTGATGTGGGTGTTAGAAGAGTGGGTTCAACTGAACAGGAAAAGAGATGTATGGTATCATGAGGGGTCATGCCACATGCAGGGCATGTATTTGGTATGTTGGGGTTCAGTCTGGATAAATAAGAGTTTAACCTATTACAATATCCAGAGCGAAGTTGTGCTAGTATGACTCTAGTCTCCCTCGGAAGTACACGCTCCTCTCCAGCCAAATCAGGTGGTTGAGTATTAATAACGGGATTCACAGGCCGAGATCTGAGGGATCTGTCTACCGACTCAGTGTGGAGGTCATTTAGAGCCTGTCTATGGTTCCGCAGATCAAACGGCAAAGAGATATGATGCCGGATCTCATCGTAATGCTTACGGAGATGTCTCCTTATGTCTCTGGGGGCGGTGCTACATCCAAAAGATGTCGGTTTGGATGACTAGGTTTATGACAGTTCAGAAGGAACTGTCTACTCAAGAGTTCCTCGTGCTCTTGAACATTGAGCAATTTTGCCTCTTGATGGAGGTGAGACTCAGATGACATAAGCAGGCATCCCGTAGCAGTTCTGATGGCAGTGTTTTGGCAAACTTGCAATTTCCTCCAGTTGGTGTCAGAAAGGTTGGGCGACCATATAGGCGCAGCTAGTCAATAACCGGCCGGCCAATAGCCTTATATGTAGCAAGCAATGTTTCTTTGTCTTTTCCCCAAGTACTGCCGGCCAGTGACTTGAGGATCTTATTGCGGCTCTGTACCTTTGAGGCTATTGCGGTGGCATGACCAGCGAAGGTGAGGCCGTTGTCAAATGTCACACCCAAGATTTTTGGGTGGTTGACAGTAGGTAGAGGTACTCCATCTACGTGGACATTTAACTCTTGCCCCATCTGCGCATTCCAAGTAGTAAACAGGGTCGCCGTAGATTTAGTCGGAGACAGGGTCAGATTACGCTCGGTGAAGAAGCTGGAAAGGTCATGGAGGTAACTGTTGATTCTAATACAGAGTTCATCAATGGAGGGACCCTTGCCCGAGGCCATTATCGTGCAGTCGTCAGCGTAGGAAACACTGGAGACTCCCTCTGGTGGGCGGGGAAGTCTCGAAATATAGAAATTAAACAAGAGGGGAGAGAGAACACCACCTTGCGGCACCCCTTGTTTTATTCTTCGTGGTCTAGATTTCTTGTTCCTAAATTTGACTGTTGCCTGTCGACCATTGAGGTAATTAGCGGTCCACCTCTTAAGGCCGGCAGGTAGCGGTGTCTCATCCAGATCTCCCTAGCTTTGTTTCTTGAATAGCAGCATCCTGATATTTTGCTGCTTCATGAAACTCACTATCTCACTAACCTTGCCAGTTAAGCCGTTGCAGTTCAATTGTAGGACACGAAAGTGCGAAGGGAGAGAAATAATCACGCTGGGAGTCAAGGACTGGTGCGTATGCCTCGGTGGAAGCAGGCTGGGTCGCGCACTGCGTCGCAATCTAGAAGACGAGGAATGCGGACCACCGGAAGGAAGCAAATCGGTCGACACTTTAGGTTGCGTAGTTCGACAACATGGCGCAACGTACGTATCAGTCCATAAATTCCTGTTACCAAGTTCAGAACATGTAAGCAGGTGATATAGGCCAAGGCAAGAGTTGCATTTGACTGATGTCGCAGATATATAGTCTCAACCGTCAAACAATGCACATGGTGTAAGGGACCAGGAGCTGGTGGCTTTAGCTTACATTTGTGCTAGTGCTGGAAGAAGAAGGGGAAGTTGTAAGTGAGATGGGGGTGGTTTGTCGCTCAGCATTGCTCACATCTAAAAGAGAAGTGCTACGTAGAAAGTAGCTGTGAGCAGCTGTGTGAGGTATTAGCGCCGGTGGGCGTGAGCGGCAGCGGGAGTTACCCACTACTTGCTGGGCAGTTTTAGTGCTGTTAGTCGTGGAGACTGTATCTGGAACTTGTGGTGGTACGACACTGGATCGACGTTGGCCAAGGGACGCCCTAGGACGTGGACAGCAAGGGGTCACAAAAGTTTTGTAGAAACTAGAAGGCTTATGTGTGGAGGGATTTAGCCCGGAGCACCTATTTTTGTGCAACCATCTTTTACAAGTATTACATTGAACGGAGTGTGAACATTTGACGTAAATCTTCTTCCAGCAAACGCAGCAGATCCATTCTCTTGGTCCCGGGTTAGATACAACACCAGCCCGGAGCAGGAGAGTTTTGAGCAGCCCTGCTGCAAGGAGCTGCTTGGAGGATGACAATGTTAGGGGGAAAGGTGGAAAGTTAGTCAGGGTAGTGCGAAATAACAGGCCTTGGTCGGATATAAAAACCCGAGTAATTCCGGTACGATAGAACCGGCTGTTGTGGGAATGTATACATCAGGATCATACCAGTTTACATACTTTTCATTACATATACCAGAATCATACTAGGCCATAGGCTGCCAGATCAGTATCATACCAGTTACTGTACCACTTCATAGTAAGGTGGTTAGTTTTTCGTTGAAAAATACACGAAATATTTAAAACTATCTTACAAACCACTTTGTTGAAAATTCAGTCATCAAATATAAAATATATGTCATCAGATATAAACATATAAAAAAATGAAATATAAACAAATTAAACCAATTTCAATTTCATAGCAATTTTTCCTTTGGAAAACATTTCTAAAAAGGAATTTTTTTCTTTTTTAATAATAGTCCTTTTTTGAATGAATTTCATAGTTGATTCCACAGGCAGAAGTACTTAATTTTTCTAGAATATGGAATTCTAGTACATAATTTGTAAGTTATTAGTTACAAAATTTTTTTAAAAGTTCTATTTTCTTGTTATTGTAAATGTCTCTGCTCGCTTGCAGCTTCTAAACGATTCCGTTATTCCTTGTTATTTTATTTATGAGAACTGCATTTCACAATCACAATAAGTCAACCCTGGAATATAAAAACAATTCAATATGAGTATTTTATGAATTTATTAAAAACTTGTTCATCAGAAAAAGGTTACTTTGATTATCCCAAAAAGAAATGTTATTTACTTACTCAATTGCCCTAATTTTAGTGTGGTAACAACATTAGTTTTACCGGCAAATAAATAGTTTGAAAACTTTTACACCCTTTTGGTATTCTGCCGGCTTAAGTTCAATTTCGTAACCCCCAAAATAGGTAAATATTTTTGTGGACAGAAAATACCGCAAATTTTGTAAACATACTAGTTCACAAGAATTAACAAACAATATAAGCTTTTTTTTACATGAAGTTTCCTTCGCGTTTGCATTTTATTCTCTATTGCTCATTGTGTGTTTTTGACTGCGTTGCCATGTACGCTAGAATTGCGGTTGCATGATCTGCATTGCCAACGGTTACGATTTTCGGTTAGATAATGTTCCAGGTTACACATAGAACCGGTTACGCACAGAACTGACCAGTTAAACTGAAATTTACATTTTTCTGTAGTAACTGATAAGGTGTTACAACTGCTTTATATTCAATAATTTGTGAGTTTTATGTCTTTACTTTTAGTATTGCTGTATTTAAATTTGATTGTTTTATTATTGCATACAACGCACCGTGTGTGGTTTGTGTGTATGTGCAGAAATAAGTTGCGCTATTAGTAGACATATACTATGTTGCTGCCCGAATACTGAATTGTTTTCTTTTCCGCTCGTGTATACATGTATCGACAATTTTAGAGGGTTGTTGCTGCTTATGATAGCGCAAACGTTGCAGTCGCTCAAACTGGTATGACTAAGCCCACGAAATTCTAGTTAATGAACTAGAATGTTTACTAACCAGTTTGACAGTTGACTGCAGGGCTTAAAATAACGCAAGCCCAGTATCAGATTCGAGTTGACTGAGGCGTGACCATATCTAAGAGTGTTGAACAGAGGCCAAAATATTTGGATGGGGCAAGCTGACAAATATTCCTGGCCTAATATTTGAGTATAATTATTGTAAGTAACCTTGGGAACCATTATTCCATGTTTCATCCACTCCGATATTAGTTCTTATTGACACTGATTCTTTTCGTAGATTGCGTAACACAAATTTCTACCTATTGCCATTTATCAAATTTTTTTTTTGAATACGGCCCGTGATATGATGGAGTGTCTAATGATTCTAGGTGCAATTACGGGACTACGGCTTTTCAAAGCGGGGTCGACACACTCCTAGTGTATTTCTACCATGGAGAGATTCTAGCGAAATTCCATCTGGCTTAGCAGCAACCGTTCAGAGTTAAAACATGTAGGTCCCTCAATTTTTAAGAAAAGAATTAGAAACAACAAATACAAGCAAAATTCAAATTGGAGAAAAGAGAAGCACATCTTTAATTTCCTCGGAGGTAGATTGCGCCAAATTACCATTATTTTCTTCACTATCGTCAAAGCCACATAAAGCGGGTGGTCTACAGTGCTAAATTTCGATAAAAGAAGATAGGGGTCTTTCATAAAATTCTTTAATGTATTTATATAAACTTGAACTGCTCCTGTAACGATTTGACTTCTCAGTGTATTTCATAGCTAACAAAATATACGTAAACATTAAAATTTAAAAAATTTTGTTTCGCGTCCCCCTTTGATTTCGATTTCAAAACACATTGCGGGCATAGTGTGCTAGAAATATAGAAGTATTACATATATGGTTGTAGGGTTTACTTCATGGCGAAATAAGAAAGGTGGTCGCACGGCGAATTCGAAATTAAGGTTGTCAATGGATTGTCAATCGCATTGGTTTATTTACTAATAAAAATCAATAATTATACGTTGAAATGATTGTGACCTTTCCGTATACACACGCACCATGGGTAAAACAAAATCAAACCGATGTGCATAGGCACACATCTGTTGCAGAAATATTTTTTTCTTCTCCTAATTTAAAGATGTTGTGGCGGTGAACCTATATTGGGTTGGCATTACACATACGTTTTACCGGCACCTAAATGTATGTATGGATACGCTTGATATATTTCATAAGCTTTTCTTGCTATATTTTTACGCTGCGAATGTCAGCGATTATGTGATCGCGTCAGCATAACTTTGTGTATGCTTTTGGCCTCAGTGGCCTTTTAGAATAAACAATAAAGTCATTCACTTATGTGCATTGTACTGAATTAACGTCTTTGAATTAATATTATTAAATGGCGACCAGTGCCTTAAAAGCCTCGCCAATTCAATATCGTGTGTTATACTGTACAAACGTTCAAAACGAAAGCAAACGTTTTTTTTTTGTTAATGTGAAAAAAAATATTCCACGGAAAACTAAACACAATTAAGAATCAAATAAAAACATGTAAAATGTTTCAAAAATCTTTTAATTTGAAATAAAAAAAAAAGAAAAACACTACACAAGCTTAAAGAGCTGTGCATTCTAAAAATATAAATTTCGGTTCCTTATGAAGGACTTTTCAAATTATAATCAAAAACACACCAAACAAAAAGAAAATAAACTAAGGAAATAAAACCTTAATAAAACACATATGGTATCTATCTGCGAAAAAATCAACTATTTGTCACTTGCGCAATTATTTTAATTAATTCTTTATTCAAAAAAAAGAAAGTTCATGTTTCCTGGAAGTACGTTTTTTTTACGTAGATTTTTTTTTTGTTTTGAAAAGTTATGCCCATATTATGGCAGCTTATTTACACTGAATTTCTTCAAAAAAAGTAGCTTTAATAGGAGCACACCTACAGTTACAACACAAACAAAACATTTTAAAGTATTGAGTGAGCAGCATGAACGCATAAGGCACCTGCTCGCAACTAATTTTCGTCAATTCAGTGCTGACCAACAGCGTATTTCAAGGGACATATTTTTTCGAAACTTAATAAGCTTCTAACACGGTACAATTTAACCTTTTCGGGTATAATGTCCACATATGTGGAAAAAAGTTTTCTTTGTGAAATAACTGTCAATGTTTCATCATTTTTCTCAAACAATATAACAATTTATTGGGAACATATTCGCTCGTTTTTCGACATTTTCAGTTTCTCTCTTTATTTCTTCTGTCGCGTTCATTTCATACGATATTTTCAAAGGGACTGAAATATGCAAGATTGGATCATATTTTGTCAAAAGTGAGTCAATGTGTTTTTGTGTACACATAAACCCTTTTACTTTTGTTTAATATATACTTATTTATTTTTCATAAAAAAACATTGAATTAGCTTTTTCTTTGAATTACATAAGAATATTTTATTTTGCAGGTTTGGAAAGGTTACCGGAATCGAAGATCGAAGAGGCTGACTTAACTTCAAAGCCCAATGTAATGGCTACTACAGTAGCAGAGTTTTTTAATAGTGCGGCATAACTTTTGCCCGATTTCGATGGCAATCCGGAAAACCTACGAAGTTTTCTGGCGCCATTAATTTGGTTGATCTAATAAAAGGGAATCATGAAAGCGTTGCCGTAATTTTGATAAAAAAACAAAATTAAAGAGTGTAGCGCGAACATTGATAGCAGATGAAGCCTCTTTGGAAGCGGTGGCTGAGAAGTTGAAATCAGCAGTTAAGGGTGAAACCCCCTAAAGTCCTACAAGCAAAACTAATGGCAGCAAGGCAAAATTCTAAATCAGCTAACACCTACATCAAGGAAATAGAAGACCTGACAAAATCCTTGGCAACTGCATACATTGGCGAGGGAATGTCCCATAGTATGGTTGAACGATATTCCATTGATTCTGCTGTAAAAGCACTTGTAAAAAACGCTTCAAACGAACGCGTTAAAATCATAATGGAAAGTGGAAGTTTCGTGAAGTGGTGGCAAAGTTTGTGGACTCCAGCACAAGAGCGCCGAGTGGTAGCGCTTCGGTGAATCATTTCTACTCACAGCCACCACGCTATAATAGTAGCAGAGGATAAGAGCAATCTCGAAGAGGTAATAGAGGCTATAACTCCCATCGAGGTTAATCTCTGAATTTTTACAACAGTAACTATTACGGTAATGTTAATGGTTATAGAAATTTTTCTAATCGAGGCAGAGGTTACGGGCGTTACAATAACAGCCCCGACAACAGAGGTAACGGATCGAGCGGTGCGCGTCCCTCGAATCGCGTTAGAGTCGTTGCATTACAGGAATACGAAATTTCCTTTCAGTGAAGACACTTCCTGGGCAAAACCAATCTTGAGGGCCAAATCTACCATCTAAAATTCAATCTGAATACATTGAAGTGGGGCTCTCTTTGAACAGTGAATTTAACTTTTTTCTTGCTCGATACAGGAGCGGATATTTCTTTGATTAAGATGATTAAAATTATAAACTTAAACGATATTGATGAATCCTGTACGACGAATATATCTGGAATTGGATGTGATGTTATCCGTTCTTTCGGGATGGTAGACGCAGACACCGAAATAAAAAAATCTTTGCTTCAACACGCATTTCAGTTAAAGATGACTTTCCGATTCCCTATGACGGAATAATCGGGTTGGACTTTGTAAAGAAATACAATTGCATACTGGAATACAGGAATGAGGAAACATTTTGCACATTAGGCCGGAAGAGCTGTCAGGCGAACTGAATGTCAGAATTTTGGATGGTGCAGAGGCAAAAATGCTCTCTTTGTCGGCAAGGTCCGAGGTGGTGAGGAAGATTTTCGTAGACTCTAACATTGTGGGAGAAATTTTAATTCCAAAATGAAACATTGGCTAACGGAATTTTGGTAGCCAACACGATAGCTTCAAAAACTAACCTGTATGTTCGAATCGTGAACACTACCGCTACAAATATTTTTATAACAAATGCCGCTGTAAAATTTGAAAGTTTATCAAACTATAATGTTTTTACGGTCAACAATACTTGTCCAAATCGGGACCAAGAAATTTTGAATAGGTTATCAAAGAATTGTCCAGAATATGTTTGATCAGATATGATGAACTTGTGCAAAGGCTATACTGATGTATTTGCACTGGAAAGTGAACCAATTAGAAAGAATAACTTCTTTCAACAAAAGTTAAAACTGTCCGATAACAACCCGGTGTACATAAAAAACTACCAGATACCCCATTCACAGAAAACTGAGATCTCAAAACAAGTCGAAAAACTATCTGAAGACGGTATAGTAGAACCCTCGATTTCAAATTATAATAGTCCAATTTTGCTAGTCCCCTGCACTGAGAAAAGATGCCGTTTAGTCATAAAATATCGCCAAATAAACAAGAAACTTGTCGCTGACAAATTTCCTCTCCCGCGTATCGCAGACATCTTGACCAGATAGGTTGTGCTAAATATTTCTGTTGCCTCGATCTCATGTCTGGTTTCCACCAGGTTGAGCTACATAAGGGTTCCCGTCAGATTACATCTTTTTCAACTGATAAAGGTTTCTTTCAATTCAATAGACTACCATATTGGCTGAAGGTGGCTCCTAACTCATTTCAAAGAATAATAAATTTAGCCTTTTCGGGCCTCTCAGCTTCACAATGTTTTGTCTATACGGACAACCTAATAGATTCCTTAAAATTGAAAATTATGTAAGATTATCCCCGCCCTACTAATGTAGATGGAACAAGGCGTTTCGTTGCTTTCTGTAACTATTACAGAAGATTTATTCCTTGTTTAACACATCACTCTGTTCATCTTTCACGGTTAACGCGTAAGAAAGTCGCATTATATCCCATTGGTATCCGACCACCTGCCAATTATACTTTCATTCGAGCGACAGACGGACTTTATAACCTCAGAACGATGCACTTTTATCAACTTTAGCAAAGCGGACCGTGACCGTTTTACGGACTATACAGAGCGCTCCTTCACTGTCCTACCGACACCGACAGACGTACGTTAAGGTGAACGAGAGGTTTGCAAGGTTATCGATTCAGCCTCCGGCCGCTTCATTCCCGCTGGAAGAATACCGGAAATTCAACTGAATTTCCCTGCGGAAACAGCGGCTCTGCTAATAGAACGTGACCAAGTGAGACTTCTCCATCCCGCAGACCTTAGAAATAAAGATCCCAACGCGGAAATCCGACGGACGCTCAATGACTACAAGTTGACCAAGTGGAGCAACACCTAGAGGCATGAGCAAGGCCCCATAAAATCCGACCAAATACAATGGCAAGTTCGCCATTACATTTATTTTATTTTTTATAACTCTGAGTATACTTGACCTCTACCGAGTATATTTGGTATATAGGTATAGAAATTTTCGTACAATTTGGTTATCAAACTAAACGGGCGGACACAGGTTTCATTTCGATATATTTATTGAAAAATGAGTTATCTGTCCAAGTTTGTTTCCCATAAAACCTTGAAAGATCCGTGCAATATGGGCATCAAACGAAAGGGCAAGGCGCCAGCCTTCAGTTGGACTTTCTATATCTCTTATATATTTCTCGATAAACAAGTTATCGACCAAAATGTCGTTCCCATAAAACCTTGAAATTTGCGTGCAATATGGATGGGTGTCAACCGAAAGGGCGAGGCCACAGCTTTCTTTTTACTTTCTATATTTGGATATATTTACCGATAAATGAGTTATCGGTCCAAATGTGGTTCCCATAAAACCTTAACATTGGATTACAATATTGTGGCGAATATTGTCAATCATGTAGCATCCCTAACTGAATAACACTCCCATCACTAGTTAAACACAACAGAGATAACGATGGCTACGCCTATGCATGCAAGCATGTACCAAGCAAGAGGAAGCGAGATCGCGCGTGTGTTTGCGAATACGATGCAAAGAGGAGATGCCAATAAATAACAACGACCCTTCCAGAGCACGAAGAGGGAACAACTAAGAAACTTAATTAGGCGTAGGGTCGCATCCTGCCGGACTATATAAGGCAGTGACCAAGCAACGCAGGTTGATCAGTTTATTTTCAAGTGTGGTTCAGTGAACTACTGTGAAGTTACCAAGCTCTTAAATTTGTATTGCGTTTATTACTAGTAAATAAAGCTAACTACTTATTAGTTACAATATCTGTGCGTGTGTTTATTTGACTTTATAGTGATCGAACCCAGGATTAATAATCGAATTCGTCACAATTGGTGTCAGAAGAGGTATTGTTAAATAAATACCAGTGATAACAAGGATAACGAGGACATGGCTAAGTTGAATGAATTAAAGATTCAGCAACTAAAAAATAAGTAGGAACAACGCGGACTAAGCACTACAGGCAATAAATCGGAGCTACAGTCACGATTGCGAGAGGCTATGTAAGCGGAAGGAAATAAGGTTGACGGATATGTGTTTCATCTTGTGGAAGGAGCATCGACAAAAATGGAAGAGAAGAAGGAGTCTACGATTCCAGCCGCAAGTGTAGACACAAACGCGTTGTTGGCTGTATTGACTCAGATGTCATCAAGCATTTCACCACAGCTGGAAAAACAGAAGACACACATGGCATCTCAGCTTGAAGAACAGGATACACGTATTACATCTCAGCTGGAACAACAGAAAACTTGCATGGCATTTCACCACAGCTGGAAGAACAGAAGACACACATGGCATCTCAGCTTGAAGAACAGGATACACGTATTACTTCTCGGCTGGAACAACAGAAAACTTGCATGGCATCTTAGCTCTAAGAACAGAAAACTTGAAAACTAGATGAATAGAAGGAAGAACAGGAGACACGTATAACATCAAAATTGGAAGCACAAGAGGAGCGTATATCCATGCAGGTGGCACGAATGTCTTCGGAGCTAGAAGTGCAAGATGCGAAAATTGCACAGCTGCAGAATATAGTCGATGCTGAAGTAGATGCACTGAGATGTCGTATCCAGGAGTTAAAACTGAATCGACCAACTACTTCAACGAGCGTCGTCCCGAAGGTAAAAACCCCATCCTTTGATGGTTGATTTAAGCTACAGTTTGAGAAGACGGCAGCTGTGAACAACTGGGGCATGGAAGACAAGGTTGCTGCATTATTCGTGGCATTGAAGGGAACTGCAGCCGAAAACTTACAGACGATTCCTGAAGGCCAACGAAACAACTATGAGGCATTGATGGGTGCAGTTGAGAGACGCTATGGTAGCGAATATCGGAAGCAGATATACCAAATAGAGCTACAGAATCGCTTCCAAAAAGATAACGAGACGTTGCAGGAATTTGCATTGAACATGGAGAGGATGGCTCATCTAGCAAACGTAGACGCACCTGTAGAGTACACAGAAAGAGTAAAAATCCAAAGCTTTATAAATGGAATACGTGATGTGGAGACGCAGCTTCGCTGAGACGGTATCACATACTCTGAAGCAAGAAACAGCCTCGCTTTTGAGTAAACCTGCATACAAGGCTCATCGCGTAGAAGTGAAAACTCCGGCTTGGGTGGACTAAATTTTGGAAGCGTTGAACAGAGTACAGAAGAAAAGTGATGGTGCCATGAAATGGCTCCAGTAATCCAAGCAATTCGGGTGGGCGTAAACGCAAATCTAGAGAAGATGAGCAAGATGAATGCCGCATAATATCTGTGTCACAATTCGAATGGAAAGCGAGTAATATTACTGTTGAAGTTCCGTGGACGGGACAGAGCGCTTGCTGACTGTGGATACAGGTCCTTTACACTCCATCATTCGGAGTGACTTGGTCAACGGGAAGGTGAGACCATTGCAGAAAGCTAAGTTGTGGACAGTAACTGGTGACAGCAAGCAAGTCCTGGGAGAAGTCACATGCAAGGTTGTGATTGAGAATGTGGCTACGTATCACAACTTCTTGGTAGCGAATATTGTCGACGAAGTCATCATTGGAATCGATTTCTTGGCTGAGAGAGACATTCACATCAACGTAAGGAACAGTGTAAATTCGAGCGTGGTGCTAACTGGGAGCGGCGGTGGCTCAAAAGCACGGCGGTCGAATTTGTGCTCGAAATAGAAAAGAAACAAGAAACGAGAATTCTCGTTATAAAAAGGTGGCCGTGTATTTATATAAATATAATGATGATGACAATTAGTTTACCTTGGTGCGGGCGAAAAATCCTGGGCTGGCCGTGATGTGGTCGTGTCGACTGTCTCTGGAAAAGTAGACGGTTTTGCAAACGAGGACAACCGTTGAACCTGAAAATTATCCTCCGGTTTTAAGGGGAGGTGAACCCACACATGCACACCCCCATGCATGTATATGTGTGCTGACAAAACACGAATATGCATGCATGCCCACACAGGTGGGTGGGTTGGTGTGAGTGATTGGAAGGGCGCTAAAGTTACATTAGGGTGGCACATTTTTTAAGACTTTAGGCATCTCGCCTAAACATGCCGGCCCCCTTGCGATCCGCAACATCTTACCCCGCCACAGGATTTCCCACCACGCATCCTCTTAAGCTTAGGACTTAAACTAGGATGGTAAGTGCTGGCTGGCGCTGTCACAGCCGTATACCTCCGAACTGCCTCCCGACGTTTGAGGTTTGGTCTCTGGTGGCTCCATCGTTTCGTACCTAGAGCTAAGAGATAGGAGGAAGAGACTTTAAAAAAATAAGAACGCTGTATATTTCTTGCCAGGAAATTATATATATTATTTATTTTTTCTGTAACGAGAAAAGCTGGAAGTCTGTGGTAGCTGGCGCGGCTGAAGTGCCAGTCTACCGTCGAAGTGCGCGTTGATGCGTAGCTGGCGCGGCTGGGAGGCAAGTCTACGCTCGTCCGTAGGTGTGCGGCGATTGTCGCTGGCGCGGCAGAGTGGCCAGTCGACGTTTGCTGCTATTTCAGTGGGCGCGCGATGTACCGTTCGCAGTTGCGCCGCTCGTGGGATAGCAGGGGTCGGAACGGCAGTGGGTCCGATACTCCCTGCGCCGGTCGGAACGGCCGTGGTTCCGATCTCGGCTCGGCGATTTCGTTGTACTCTGACGTCCAAGCGGTCTCCGAGGCAGAGAAAAGAAACAAAAAAAAATCCCCTTGAATATTTGTATGGACGCCCGTATGCGTGGGTGGCGAGCGACCTCGTTCGGAGTTTATCAATGCCATATAATGTGGCATTATTCTAATCTACGGTGAAATTTTATAATTACAATGCATATTATTCGTACAGGGGAACTGGTTATTTTTTCCCACACGGCACGGTAGCGACAAGTTGATTACGTTGATCGCCTTGTATTCCGATTCGCCACTGGCCCTCATGCAGAGATTTATTCTTACTTGCATGGTCGCCGTATAAGTGGCGTCCGTGCCGTGTACACAGCGACATTTTCGCTTTTTTCGGTACTTGGTTTCGGTACCGAACTGGGTAGCGAGTGAGAATGTGGTGACTGTTAGGGTTTATTTTTTGTTGTTTTGTGGGCAAAACAGTCCTGCCCCCTCCGAAAACAACAAAACAAAAACAAAACCCCGAGAAAAAATGAATAACAAAAAACAAACAAAAAAATTTTCGTAGTTCGAAAAAACCAATTTTCCAAATTTTTGTGTGAAAATTTATTATTTATAGGTTATTTCCTATTTTACTAGAAGCGGGATCTTCGCCGATCAGGTACGAACGTAGATTTCGTTACCCTATTGATCCCGCAGTGAATGGTACCGATTTTGGCAGATCGGGATTTCGGTACCCGGTGACTAAAATATCGCATCACTAACGTGATGGTAAAATTATGCATATATACATATGCTGGCAAATTTTTTGCGAGTAAATGAGAGCTCGCATGGCGTGATGGTTCAAGATTTGCACACATACATATATGTGCGTACTCACGATTTTGCAAAGTCGTGAAAAAGAAACAAAGAAATTCATTGTTCCAATTTTCTCTGCCCTAGCGTAGCAGAAGGACCATGTAAATTCGAGCGTGGTGCTAACTGGGAGCGGCGGTGGCTCAAAAGCACGGCGGTCGAATTTGTGCTCGAAATAGAAAAGAAACAAGAAACGAGAATTCTCGTTATAAAAAGGTGGCCGTGTATTTATATAAACATAATGATGATGACAATTAGTTTACCTTGGTGCGGGCGAAAAATCCTGGGCTGGCCGTGATGTGGTCGTGTCGACTGTCTCTGGAAAAGTAGACGGTTTTGCAAACGAGGACAACCGTTGAACCTGAAAATTATCCTCCGGTTTTAAGGGGAGGTGAACCCACACATGCACACCCCCACGCATGTATATGTGTGCTGACAAAACACGAATATGCATGCATGCCCACACAGGTGGGTGGGTTGGTGTGAGCGATTGGAAGGGCGCTAAAGTTACATTAGGGTGGCACATTTTTTAAGACTTTAGGCATCTCGCCTAAACAAACAGGGTTATGACTTACAACTCGCAAGAAGTACCTCTGATCTTTGGACACAATAGTGGCTATAGCACCAAGGGATTGATCTTAGACATGGAGCAGCAGGAGCCTCGTAAGGCAGAGATAGCTCCTCGACCATTGGCTTTCATGGATAGGTGCCTCCTTAAGCAGATTCAGCAAGGCCAGTAGGAAGATCCAGATTTGGCACTTGTGTTGAAAGAACTGAAAGAGAACAAACAGCCAAGAAGAGGAGAGATGATTAAAGAGAGTCGCATCGCAAAGGCATATTGGCCACAATGGAGCATCTTGAAGATAATATCTGGTTGTTTGCATCGGATATGCGAAAGTGAAGATGGCCAGAATCATCGAGCACTTATTTTTGGTTGTTCCCCAAGCAAGAATTCCAGATGGTATCAAAGCGTCGCATATTTGACAAGATGGAAGGCACATGGGAATAAAGAAAACGCTGCAGGAGGTAAACCGGCGGTACTATGCAACCAATCTGTAAGGGAATGGATTACTAAGCGTGTAAAGTGTGCTGAGAATAAAAGACGAACATCTGGTGGTCATGTTCTGAGGAAGCAACGCAACATAAGTGCCAAATACACCACACAAAATCCTTGCACAGGTCCACAAGTTATAGATTGGTGAAAATCAGAATTTTTACATACACAACGCAAAAACACTGAACAAAATTTATTGTTTACCACTGGGAACAAAAGTGAAGGCATAAAGTCATGCGGGATTAAGGACGGACAAACTGGTTGGAATATGTGACAGTGTAATGCATTGTGGGAATCTCTGCAGGAAAGGATTGATGTCGGAGTTTTAATCCTTGGAGGAAATGAGGTTTAATAAAGCGGTGACAACCATTGATTGTCTAGCAGCGTTTGGTTCGGGAAATGTGTCTGATCGGGACCACAGAGTATTTTTCGAACCCGTTTTTCAATAATTTGTTTAAAAACTTTACTAATATCCGAACAATGTTACATAGGTTTTAATTCAATGGGAAGGCTTTTTATTTTTACGTTCTAACTTGAACCGCTGACGATAAATTCTTAAAATAAATAATAATGTTACGAAGAAAAACCCAACATGATATTTTTTAAGACCGTTTTTCAATATTCTGTTTTAAAACTTTTAGCAATATTGGCGAAGTACCTTCTGTCATCATGCAAAGAGTCAGCGCATTCGCTCCTTGGCAACCAAGCCACTGTTGGGAGCAATAATTTCGAAATAGTAAAGGACTTCGTTTACCTTGGACATCTGATGAGGCGGCTCTGGGAGTATTCGAGAGAAAGGTTCTTCGAAAGATTTGTGAACCTCTACGTTTTGGCGACGGCGAGTACCGAAGAAGATTTAATGATGAGCTGTATGAACTTTACGCAGACGCCGACATAGTTCAGAGAATTAAAACACAGCGGCTTCGCTGGCTAGGCCACGTAGTGCGAATGAGCGAAGATGCTCTAGCCCAGAAAGTATTCTGGAGGGAGACCACCACTCCGATAGAAAGAGCAAGTGGAGACCGACTTGCGATCCCGCGGTGTTTCCAATTGGCGCAAGTTGGCGCAACGAAGAAACGACTGGCGAGCTATGTTGGACGGTCAAAACCGCCCGGGCGGTTAGATGACCATTTACAGAAAGAATATTGGCATTTTGGTACATTGACACATAATTGATCTCTCAACCAATTTTTATTTGATCAGTCTACCTTAACCCGCTGATGAGAATTTTAAAAATAATAATCTTAATCTTATAAATATTACAAATCTGAATGCTTGAACAGATATAAAAAATTTCGTACAATATGAGCGGACACAGGTTTCATTTGGACTTTGGCATATTTCGATATATTTATCGATAAATGAGTTATCGGTCCAAATGTGGTTCCCATAAAACCTTGAAATTTTGCTTGTAATATGAGTATCAAACGATAGGGCACGGTCACAGCTTTCATTTGAACATTCTATATTTCGATATATTTATCGATAAATTAGTTATCGGTCCAAAAGTCGTTCCCATAAAACCTTGAAATTGGTTTACAATATGGGTATCAAACGAAAGGGCAAGACCACAGCTTTTATTTGGACTTTCGATATTTCCATATATTTATCGATAAATGAGTTATCGGTCAAAATGACGCTCCCATAAAACCTTGAAATTTTGGGTGCAATATGGGTGTTAAACGAAAGGGCAAGGCCACAGCTTTCCTTTCGACTTTTCCATATTTCGATATATTTATCGATAAATGAGTTATCGGTGAAAATTTTGTTCCCATAAAACCTTAAATTTTGCGTGCAATATGGGTGAATTTAATTTTTAACTTTTATTGTACAAGTAAAATTTTAACTGTTATTTTTGATTTTTATGAAAAAAGTAATTTTTAACCGTTATTTTTGACTTTTATAATAAAAATAATTTTTAACAATTATTTTTAACGTTTAGAATAAAAGTAATTTTTAACAGTTATTTTTTGACCTTTTTCATAAAAATCACGAAATAAAAGTAATTTCATATAAATATTATCTGCCTCACAAGCATTGCTCTGGTGCATTCAAATGTAAAATAGAGATATTTTTTCTTCGAAAATAATGTTTAAAATCGGTTCCTGATTTATTCCCTTTTGTTTTGACCACCAACATTTGAGTCAAATAAATCAAAGTCTACACAATTTTATAATGGGTGTTATAACCCTAAGTATATTTTTTTTTAAACCAATAACACTTCGTATTTGGTTATACAGATGCCCTTCTCTAGCATTTACGTCTGAACGAAACCTTTAGATTTTTAACGGATAAATATTTATGAGCACCTTCCTTGTATTCGTGGTTTGTGATGCTTCCGATCCACCAAATAGTTGCAATTTTAGCCAAAATGCTGATCATAAAATTTTTCCGCTACTACATTCACTTAATGTATTTACTTGACTGTTTGTTGTGAATTGGCTCAACGCATCGTCTTCAAAGCACAACTATGTGACTCAACTGACGGTCCAATTGTGGCCAACGGTTTGTTCTACTACTATCCGGTTAGAACACGCACAATGTTCCTTTCGCTTAAACGGCAGCGGATACATACGATGTGTGTTAATGAGTATAAACAGCTTATCATAAATCGAAGTAAATGGCTATGTAAATTTCAAATTAACAGAAGTGAGAACAAATGAGAAACAAGGGTTAATATGTAACAAGATAACTACTGACTTAAAGAGCAAACAGCTCTAGCGCAATAACTTCCAATTTACCATGCGTCAACTTAAAAAATCCTAAATTTTAGAGTTTAACCAATCAACGTCGGTTGAGACACGACGACAGTCGAATGCAAGTAGGTGTGACATGAGGACCGCCGAGTGCACTAACACTTAAAAATTCTGAGTCAAGCCATCCGAGCCGTATAAGACATAAATATTAAGCTTCGTGTGTCAAAACCAGGGTACGAAAATAAAACGTCCGAAATACTTAGGGCCGGTTTCACCAACGCGACTAAGACTAAAACTAAGTCGTGACTTAAGTTAGCACAGATTCGAGACTAACTTACTTTTGGGTTTCACGAACTGAGCGACTTAAATAATTTTGAACACAACAACCCGAACAGCTGTTTTATGCATAGTAGTATTTTTTCATACCAGACAACTCTGCGCATCCCAATACCCCAGTGCGAAATGGGCATGTATGGCCATACACGAAGGAATGTATTGATCTTGCAGCCATTTCTCTTTAGTTGGAAGGTACTAAATTTAGCGCTTAATTAAAAACGATAGTTTTGTAATGGTTGCATGCTAGAAAGCAAGCGTTCACATGCATCTACGCATACGCCGTCAAAGTTATGCTTGGCGAATTTTCCGGCTGGGACATTGTACAAAACAAATTAGGAGCATTGCTGACATTTAGGTTTTGAACGACAGCAACACTGACTTAGTCGAGAATAAGTCAGCTGGCAGGCTGACTAAGTTGTGACTTAGTTAAGTTAGATGGTGAAACTGAAAAAGTGAAAAACTCGACTTAACTTAGTTAAGTCGAGCTGGTGAAACCGGCCCTTAATATTTGCTCATCAAGTATTTTGTCATTTAGGGTTTTGTACATTTTCGAAACGTTTACTTTTAGTTTGTGACAATTCAAACAAGTAGTAGGTTGTAAACGCAAACGTTTCAATCGAAAGGAAAAAAATATTTATTAAAAAAAATATTTTTGACATTAAATTTTTATGATTTATTTTGTTGTGTTGATCTTCCGTCAGGGTAGTAAGCTGATTTTTGTTGGAACGATTTTCCGTCATCCCTTGTCAAGTTTGGTTTTGTGACAAACCGGTTTCGGCGTTCTGCCATTTTCAATGCCTAGTTTCGTTCTGGTCTGTGTCTATCCGTTGCGTTGTTTTTATAGTCCGTGGGTGCTGTGGCAGGTAATGTCAATCTATGTGTCCGTGGTAGGTAACGTTAATATGCGTGTGTGTGTGCGCGGTATTGATACGTCCGAATTGTTATCTGTTCCAGGGGTTGCTTTTGTAGGTATGTAGACATACTGCTTGTTAGCTAAGCGGTAGGTTGGGGTAGGTAGAAATCGGTGATTTTTGCAGTTTGGTTCATATTTCGTTTTTGCTTGTTCATTGTTACGTGTTTGGTTGCTGTACCTGCTGGCTTGTGCTGTTTTTTGTAAACTAGTTTTAAGGGTTCAAATATTTCGTCAGAGATAGTGTTGGTTTGTTCGTTTATGATCCTGCCGTCAAATGTTTTTAACTTGTATATCTCCATGTTCTCAAGTACATTGAGCCGCCGGCCTTTTCCTTGTACGTGAAGTATTCGAGCCGTTGTTTTTATGTTAGCTGGGGTACAGTTGTTCTCGAACATGTGGTTCGCGAAGTTAGATTCTGGTATTATGGTGGGTTTTCTTGTTTTTTTGTTGTAGTCCCTGATATGCTCTCGGAATCTTGTGCTTATTTTTCTTCCTGTTTGTCGTATTTAATTGTTATGTTAAAACAAATCCTAGCCCGAAAAAAAATATATTGCGCGAACTTTTTGCTACTGATAATGATAAAGCCATATGCAAATTTGGAAATTGTGGTGGCAAAAGTCCAAACAACCACTCGGGAAGTTTAGAAAGCCATTTGAAAAATTTTCATTTGCAAATATACCCAAATTATTTAGTGAAAAAAAAAAATATATTGTTGCAAAGATAGTGTCGGTCAACAGTTCTTTCTTTAAATGGTCATCTACCCGCCCGCGCGATTTTGACCGTCCAACATAGCTCGCCAGTCGTTTCTTCGTTGCGCCAACTGGAGCCAATTGGAAACACCGCGGGATCGCAAATCGGTATCTACTTGGTCCTTCCGTCGGAGTGGTGGTCTCCCTCTTCCTCTGCTTCCACCGGCGGGTGCCGATAAGAATACCTTCTGGGCTGGAGCATCTTCGCTCATTCGTACTACGTGGCCTAGCCAGCGAAGGCGCTGTGTTTTAATTCGCTGAACTATGTAGGCGCCTGCGTAAATTTCATACAGCCCATCATTAAATCTTTTTCGGTACCCGCCGTCGCCAACGCGTAGAGGGCCACAAATCTTTCGAAGAACCTTTCTCTCGAATACTCTCAGAGCCGCCTCATCAGATGTTGTTAGTGTCCACGCTTCTGCACCATATAGCAGGACGGGTGCGATGAGTGACTTGTAGAGTGTTATTTTCGTTCGTCGAGAGAGGACTTTACTTTTCAATTGCCTACTCAGTCCGAAGTAGCATTTGTTTGCAAGAGTAATTCTTCGTCGGATTTCTAGGCTAACATTATTGTTGGTGTTAATGCTGGTTCCCAGGTAAACGAAGTCCTTTACTATTTCGAAATTATTGCTGCCAACAGTGGCTTGGTTGCCAAGGCGCGAATGCGCCGACTCTTTGCATGATGACAGAAGGTACTTTGTTTTACCCTCGTTCACCACCAATCCCATTTTCTCCGCTTCTTTTTCTAATTTGGAGTAAGCAGAAGTTACGGCGCGGTTGTTAAGGCCAATGATATCAATATCGTCAGCATGTGCCAACAGTTGCACGCTTTTATAAAATATTGTTCCAGCGCGGTTAAGTTCTGCAGCTTGTATTATTTTCTCCAGCATTAAATTAAAGAAATCGCACGATAGGGGGTCACCCTGTCTGAAACCTCGTTTAGTTTCGACAGTTAACGGAGATAAAATAACACAAACTGTAAGCAGAGCAAAAATGGAAAATGTTATAGTTGAGTTATTTACAAGAAATGGCAAGCCTTTAAGAACGGCCGAAGATCGCGCGTTTAAAACACTAATGTATCCTGTGTTTAATGCTTTAAATATTGCTGTAAACGAGCACGATATAGTTGAAAAAATACTGCTGTTTAGAACCAAATTAAACGAAAAATGATTCAAGAATTGAAAGGTCGGTTGTTGTCGTTGAAAGTGGATGCAGCAACACGTCAAAATTTGAGCGTTATTGGTGTAAATGTACAACACATGCGAAATAATAACATAGTAATTCAAACATTAGCTATTAAAGAATTGAAGAAAAGGCATACTGGAGAATATTGGAAGTCCGTGATAATCGAAGTATTAACCGATTACCAAGTTGATACAAGCCAAATACTTACAATAACCACTGACAATGGGGCAAACATGGTAAAGGCAGAAACCAATTTAAACTCAGACTTTAACAGACATATGCAGAAGAAGATATTTCCGCAACAGAAAATAGTTTAAATACGATTGCAGAAAATATAAGTTCACATACTATTACTATTATTATACATTGTGGTGTGCATGCACTGTAGCTTTGCATAAATGACGTATTAAAAACAGAAAAAGTAGAAGAAAAACTTAAAAAATTTAGACACATTGTAAAAAAAAACTAAGAACACAATCTCTTAAAAAATGGAGGATGTAGAAGAGTAATTTTGGATCGTGTTACGAGGTGTAACTCAACATATAGTATGCTCGAAAGATATAATAACATCGTTGAGCGAGGATAGCAAGGATTTGATGATGAATCATGAGGAATGGGGTTTTTTGAAGGAATTCTTAAAGACTTTCAACCTTTCAACAGCGTGTATAATACATTAAAATTGCAGTCTCAAAGGTTGTTTTACAGCGATTTGTATATTATTATGACGGAAACCACCCTTCAGGTTGAAAGTCTGGAGAAAAAAGACCTTCGCCTTTATTTACTTAGTACTATAAATAAAAGAAAATCAAAACTATTTGACAATGAGATATTTAACTCAGCTGTATTTCTTGATCCAAGAATAAAAGCTATTTTAAGCCCAGACCAAATCCTAAAAACAAAGCAATTTATATGCAAGGTGCATCCACGACTTTCGTCCTTCAAAAGTAAGTTTACTTAATCAACTAGATCCTAATTAAATTTATTTAATACTAATAAAGCTGTTTTTCTAATTTAATCCACACAGAAATCAATGAGCCAGACAGTGAAGAGCAAATTTCAAAACAACACAATGTTGAATTGATGAATTTTTGTGAAAGTTATACCTCATTTATACCAATTAAAATCCAATGAGTGCAAGTTCTGCCTAGAGATACTGAACTTATACTAATATATAATGGATTTCTGGAGTACGCGAAACAGTCCATGAACTCGTATTGCTGAAACTATTTTAGCAGTACCGAGCACTCAAGTTAGTGTAGAGGGATAATTCTCTGCCTTAAAGTATACTCTGTCCAACGTAACAACTTAACATCAACGACCTTGGAACATATTTTGCTTGTCAGAGCTAATGGAATATTGGATTAGACTAGTATACACATAATCGTATACAGATATATGTTTTTAATGATATTACTTAATAACCTACATTTGAGAATAATACGGCTTTGAATGTAATATCCTAAAAAATTTTGAAGGAAATATTATAAATGGTTGTAATAAGCAAATACAATCGTCTCTTTAGGTCTCCTACGGAGAAAGCTTTCCTGCCGGAAATGCTATGGATCGAGTTGCAGCTGTTTAACCGGTTTATAATTTTAAAGCACGATAGGAGATGGTCTACAGAAATCCGAGTGGTACTTGTTCTTGAGTAGGAGAATTTTCCAAACTATACCACCATGGTCGTTCTAACCGTTATAAGTAAAGCCATCTCTTAATCCAAACAATTAATCACTATAAATACATAAGAAAATTGTGTTTAGCTTTTATTTTGTTTAGTCCGTAAATTTAAAAAAATTTATTTTATAATTGACAAAGTAAACTCAGTCGTTTGGTTTTATTTTGAACTACGAAAGTAATAAACGAAACGAAATGGTAACGTACAATATCGTTTATTTTCGTACACTTGTAAAAGGTTCCTCTCCGTTTGATGCCTCATTAAAATTAGATAATATATTAAATGAGAATAGTAGAAAGTAAACTGAGAAAGCAAGTTTCGAGTGTGTGTTGGTATATGTATATTGAATGCGTAAGTGAACGTATGGATGTAGAGTGTGCGGAATTCTCAAATTAGTGAGTACCATTTTGAATAGTACATACATATTTTAGGCTAAATGCACTACTTCTCCCTGCTCAAATTTTCTCTTTCGTTTTTACCGATATAATCTATTTGCTTTTGCGTATATCTTGATGCAAATAGTCAAAAAGAGTTCAGACAGTGTCGCCAAAAGAGCGAAAAAAATACACGTTACATTAAATTTCAGTTAATGGTATTATTTTAAATATAAAAAAGCATTAAATAATTTATTGATTGAAGTAAAAGTGTTGTTTCAAAATATTTCTTAAAATCAAAATATTTCATAAAATCTAAGGAAGAAGGAAAACTAGCATTAATGTAAGTAAAAATGTAAATATTAATGTGGTTGCCATAGAAGTAAGATTTTATACAACTTGGCTATATTTCGTTTTCGGAAATTCCGCAGGGTTCATTTCGAATTTGCTATACTTCAAGTCAGTGGCATAGCCAGAGGGGAGATAGTTCCTCCCCCTTCGTCAATGAACTACAATTTTTTTTACTTTCGATTGAATAACACAATATTATTTTATGCTTCTGATTTATAATTTTCTTATTTTACTAATGACAAAGGGCAGTTTTATGAATATATGAAATTATCGGTTAGTAGATTATGCGTTTTAATATTAAGCCTATATACATATAGGCTTCTTTTCAGACCCACAAAGTTCACAAGGCTTTCAAGACAATAAAACCGGTTTCGAGATATGCGTACACATTGGTTCTGGCAGTAATAAAATAGCAGATCGAAATAATACCGTAATTTTCGAGGTGTAATATTGCTGAGCTAAAACTCTAATCCCTTATCTCTCACGTCTTTGAAAATCCGAATTCAGGCGGTCTGAAAATACTAGAGTAGGCAAGCTCAATAATTTAATCAGAGCACACAACGGCGGAAAAAAAGATAGCGACAAGAATTGTTTACACGTTTTTTATAAAAGTATAGCCCATTATCTAATAAAAAACCCAAATTTCAAACTTTATTCAAAACCAAGGAAAATTTAACAAAGTTTCATCAAATTTCTACACTTTTTAATCCGAATTTTTATAAAAAAATTGGATTTTCAGTTTTATGACCTATTAAATTTTAGTATTTATAATAAAATGCCAAGGTGAAGTTGGTAGAAAATAGTGCCAATTATGGGCATTTATTGATAAATTTAATAATGGAAATAGATAGTCCATTCACTCAACATAAAACGATCTTCAGAGATTTCGTTTCAGTTTTCAACACACCACAGAGAAGAAAATGGCTAAAATTTATTTAACCTTGCTGAATTTTATGAACCACTTGTTCAAAACCACAATATAGTGGCCGAAACCAATTTATGGAGAAGGTTCTTCAAATTGACATAATCTTCCGCAAAAAACTGCCTTTTACGCAGGTGCGACAAAACGTCATTTCATAAGTTATACAATTTGCTAAAAATTTTTGCAACTCCAAGTTTCCACTTCTACAGTAGAACTCACCTCTTCAACCCTTCTTCTGCTTTAAATTCCGCTTAATCGTCTAAGCGATTTTAGGCCTTTACCATAGCTCGCCTCTCGTTACGTCTTTCTGCCAATTGGTGGCAATTGAAAACACCACGGGGTCACAAATCGGTCTCCACTTCGTCCTTCCATCGGAGTGGTGGTCTCCCTCTTCCTCTGCTACCATCGGTGGGTGCCGATAAGAATACCTTCTGGGCCGGAACATCTTCATTCATGCGCACAACATGGCCAAGCCAATGAAGACGTTGGGTTTTAATTCGTTGGGCTTTAATTCGGGGTCTCGCCGTTGCCAACGCCTAAGGGGCCGTAAATCTTTCGAAGCACCTTTCTCTCGAATACTCCCAGAGACGCCTAATCAGATGTTGTCAGTGCAAGCTTCTACACCATAAACCAGGACAGGTACGATAAGTGACTTATTTCTTTTCGTTCTCCGAGAGAGGACTTTACTTCTCAATTGCCAACTCAGTCAGAAGTGGCACTTATTTGCATGAGTGATTTTTCGTTGGATTTCTAGGCTGACATTATTGTTGGTGGTAATGCTTGTTCCCATGTTAGGTTAGGTTAGGTTAGGTTGCAAGGGCAGGACAGAGTACCTAGACTCTGCCCGACACTTAGGCCACTAAATAGGCCCATTGTGATACCCTATACGGTCTCTACCCACCTCTATGCCCCAGAGATGCGAGCAAGTCATCCCCGACGCCGACAGCAGCTCAGCCGCTTAACAGTTAGCCGATCCAACAACCCTAGAGTATCCGAGTTCAAAGGTCTCCCGAGAGCTGAGAAGGACCAGTCGACTCACACGGTTGCGCTGCCGTCGACGCCAGGGAAAACCAACTCACACCCTGTTCAAGGCAGGGGATCGAACCACTTCGTGGAGTCAATAAATTTAGATAACGCTTTTAATTCCATTTGTGATACCTCAGCGAGGTTATTGAGAAACGGTTGGCCCAAGATAGCTAACCGTCGCCTGCTGAGTGTTAAAAACTCTAATATTTTCTTTGCAATTTCTGTGTTTTCTTCAATAAAAGGTTATGAAAGCAATTTCTTTTATGTGAAGGAAAACAATTTAGCTCTTCGGAAAAAAGTTGCAAAAAATCAGAAAAACATGTCACGACTTGGCACATTGTTATATTAAAATTTAATGAACTACAAATCTGCATACTCAAAACAATTCTAAAAATTGTGTTAAATTTTCTGTAAAAGGTACACTTGTGTAAAACAAACTTTAAAACAAATCTTTAACCTTATTGTTTTCTTAAATTTCCTTGTTACCTTTAAAAATAAATGCTATAATTAAAGAGGGAATGTTTCTAGCTTTCATTTAATATATTATATATCATCGAAAGCTGTCTTCTTACAAAGTATTGACCAAATAACGATAGTCGTACCAACAACATTCACCCTTTAGCCATTTCACACCGCCTAAGCGATCCACAATATTTCTGGCCAGAACACCTGTTTGCGTAGGCGCCCTTCGTCCGCGCTTTAAAAAAATAACCCTTAGCCGGTCCCATTCCAGCTACGCGTAGACGGCATTCGGTCGCGTTTCAATAAAACAGTCCGTAGCCGATCCCACTCCGGCTACCCGATCCACAGTACTTCTTTTCAAAATTCAAGTTTTTACAATACTTAACCGGATAGGGATACAAACCGTATATCAAATAAGAGATAATTAAATTACTTATCCAATAATATAAAAAATCCGTTCTTTGGTTTTCGAAAAACGAAATCGTTGCTGTTATTGTTTCCCCCAATAAAAACTATATGGTTGTACTCACCTTAATAATATCTATCGATCCCCGTACTTTTTGATTTAATCTGGAAATTGGAGCTATACTGCATGACTATTTTGAACTACTTGCGTGGCACTCGTTTGTTGAAGTTGCTCAGAGCTTTCTGGCAAATCACAAGTCCAGTAACTACTCTGAAATTGTTAACATGCTGGAGAATTTCAAAAGCTTAGGATGGAACATGTTCATTAAAGTCCACTATCTCCACAGTCACCTTGACCAGTTTGTCAGAGAACCTTGGTTCCTATAGCGAAGAACAAGGGGGACGTTTCACCAGGGCCTAAAAACTATGAAAAAGAGGTACTAAGACCGATGGGGTCAGATTGAACAGGGTTACACAGTCATTCAAATCGACATCTTTTGGATGTAGCACCGCCCCCCAGAGACATAAGAAGACATTTTCGTAAGCACTACGATGAGATCCGGCACCATATCTCTTTGCGGTTTGATCTGCGGAGCCATAGACGGGCTCTAAATGACCTCCACACCGAGTCGGTAGACAGATCTCTCAGATCTCGGCCTGTGAATCCCGTTATTAATAGTCAACCAACTGAATTGGCTGAAGAGGAGCGTGTACTTCCGAGGAAGACTAGAGTCATACTAGCACAACTTCGCTCTGGATATTGTAATAGGTTAAACTCTTACTTATCCAGACTGAACCCCAACATACCAAATACATGCCCTGCATGTGGTATGACCCCTCATGATGCCATACATCTCTTCTCCTGTTCAGTTGAACCCACTCTTCTAACACCTACATTACTCTGGTCCAACCCTGTGGAAACTGCGCGTTTCCTCGGACTTCCGTTAGAAGAGCCTGATGACAATTGAGAGTGATCGAAGCCATTTGGCAGGGCGAAGCACTGTTGACAACAACAACAACATGGGATCAGAATATTATGGCTGACTACTGCTGGGGGAAGGAACGCGATTATCCTGCTAGCCCCATCCACGAAAATCACGTAAAAGAAAGTTCTTATGTATAAAGTTAATGAATGTTGTTTTTGGTGTAAATAAAAAATTCTAAGAACGCGTACGCGGATATAGAAAACTTGTATGTCGTTCAAACAGAAATAACAGGAGATTGTATCGAAATAATTTTACACATGCACTGGATAACAAATTATTCGAGAAACCCGTGATTAAATGAAAAAATTTAACAAAAAATAATTTTTTCAAATTATTTTTACAGTTTCTCTGGCATTTATCAAGATACATTAACAATTCGTACATTATGTTGATAGAATAAACAGAAACAAAGTTATGTGCATGGCATGATTCAATCACTAGAAGATTAGCTCTCTAGTGATATATTTTGACAATTGCCGCCATCTTGCTGCCTGAAAAATTGTCATTTATGGGGTCTGGGTTACCTTGTATCGAAATTATGTAAAAATAGTAGTTAAAAATGTAATATACAAAATTTTAAATAAGTTGGTTTCAGAAAATAGATTAATTTACACTATCATTTAGATCGACTTTTGGGGGGTGTAGTGTAACCGTGGACGTGTAAAACTCGCGACATTACGGTATGTAGGAACGGGTGTCTTAAAATTTTGTCCCTGCATACTTATATACTTACTAAGGTCAACCGTGACTTCAAAGCTGTTCCTTGTGATTCGAAGTCTGTTATTTTTAACAAAACTTGGAGCCCCTGCGGGTAAGGGGTTTAGAATATGCCCGAGGTAGGCATACCGGTCGTAAGAGGCGACTAATATGCACAAGGGTAATGACGTGCCGATGGTTGATCCACGGATATGATGCCTCTCACCTCTCATTACCTATCGTATCCTTCCTTACGGAAGGAGGGTTGGCATGACCTAGAAGGTTTCACTGGTCATAAATCGCTACCACCACAGCCGGGCAGTACCGCAAGGGAGTACCGGAGCGTACCGGGTTCAAATCCTGCCAATGACTGTTAATTCGACAATACTCCCACAAACCTTCGGGGAGTGTTTTTGTCTTTACCACAACAACAAAAAATATTCTCTGGGTGTGATAATCAGTTCTGGCTTCACTTATGTATAAAGCAATAGTTATAAGTCAACTTCTGTTTTAATTGTGCATGAATACTAAGAGTCAATCCTCTCTTATTGAAACTTATCACTTTACGATACACTTGGTAGACCATGTCCGTTTGTCTTTATGCCCTGAAAGGTTTCCAGCAAATATGCATCTTGTCAATTTATCATTATAATTAAAAAAAAACATAGCCCTATAGTCAGAAGCACGAATGTGCAATTATTCAGAGTTTGAGTTGATAAGTTTACTGTATTAGCCATTGAAGGTTATAAGTTTGATGAAAATCCCTGGTATCATGCTTACACCGAAACCACAATATTTTGCAGTCCATGTAAACCGAATGACACAAAATCAAACTTTTAATCTTGTTACCAACATTTTCATTTTAGCACACTCATGATTCTGGCAAGAGCACGAAGATACGTTCGTATTTTCACTGTAGATACGAATGCACATATGTATATATTTATTTAAAATTTTTGTTGGAGCAGTGACCGTTTTTATTGTTTTTTAATTGATTAGAAAGAAAATTTACAACGATTTATATAGTGATAGTATGGGATGACATGTTTTGATGTTGTATTTAGATGACTTGGCTTAATTGCAGAATACAGACTCTTCACCCCGAAAAAAACGAAAAATTGGGAATGGTTCGTATTTTGCTCCTGATTTTAACGGTATACTTCTTTTTTGGGGCAAATGAAAATTGTAGGAGTTAGAGGGGGGGGGAAGTTGGAAATCATGCATTTAAAATCGCATATATATCCCAAACTACTGAATCGATTTTCAAATTTCTTTTTGCGTTGGATAGGTAATTGAATTACCTTTCATTTGCGGTACCATTGCTTTGGGTGCAAAACCGCGTATGTGCAAAATTTAAAAAAAATTTCAAATCAATAGAAAAACCAAACCAGCTACGCGAACTACAGTTATTCTGTACAAAAAAGCCTTTCTGCGTAGGCGGGCATGTACATATGTATATATTTTATTTGTTTTGTCGCTAGTTTTCATGTGGTTGTTGTAAATTATTAGGCTGTACTTAAAAACGCGCAAAAGAGTCGGATCGGTGGCATGTTGCCCAGGGTTATTTAAATAAGCGCGGCCGAAGGCCGCCTATGCAGAAAGGTCTTTTGTACAGAATAACTGTAGTTCGCGTAGCTGGCTTGGTTTTTCTATTGATTTGAAATTTTTTTAAAATTTTGCACATACGCGGTTTTGCACCCAAAGCAATGGTACCTCAAATGAAAGGTTATTCAATTACCTATCCAACGCAAAAAGAAATTTGAAAATCGATTCAGTAGTTTGGGATATATATGCGATTTTAAATGCATGATTTCCAACTTCCCCCCCCTCTAACTCCTACAATTTTCATTTGCCCCAAAAAAGAAGTATACCGTTATAATCAGGAGCAAAATACGAACCATTCCCAATTTTTCGTTTTTTTCGGGGTGAAGAGTCTGTATTCTGCAATTGTTCCGAAAAGAAATCCAGAAAATGGAAGTGGCAAAAGTAAACGGCAGCTAGAGGGCTAACCTTGTAATTGAATCGTTGTGCCTCGCCCTCTGTTTCGATGGTGTCTCCGTAACTGCTTCATTACAGGAACAAACCTTGTTTCTCCTATAATTTTTAGGTTAGGTTCCGACTTCGGCTTCCTTATCTTAAGATTTTTGTAACAGTTTTCGGTGGTGTTTCCTGAACTGCGCCACCACCAAAATGGTATCAGGATTTATTCTAGGCAAAAACATTATTGAGCGGGGCCAAAAGAATACTTAGCGCAATTACGTAAACACATTGCGCTGATACCGGCATTGCGCTGGATTCATGGTATCAGCGCAACAAAATTTGCACCAATAACCAGCCTTAACTTCCATCCCTTTTACCATGACTTTGACAGAAGAAATTGTAAACAATTATTGACATTCTATGAACCTGAGCAACCAACAAAATACACAGTAGGGCTGCTTTTTTATTTCTGCTTTTACCTGTTTATTGTACCATGGTTAGGGGTCAATACATGTCATAACCTATTGAAAAGGAGGGTTTGGCCCCTATCTCAGAAACTACACGTAGCATTAAAAAGTAAGTAACACGTAGCATAAAAAAGGGAAGTCTCGAAATATAGAAATTAAACAAGAGGGGAGAGAGAACACCACCTTGCGGCACCCCTTGTTTTATTCTTCGTGGTCTAGATTTCTTGTTCCTAAATTTGACTGTTGCCTGTCGACCATTGAGGTAATTAGCGGTCCACCTCTTAAGGCCGGCAGGTAGCGCTGTCTCATCCAGATCTCCCTAGCTTTGTTTCTTGAATAGCAGCATCCTGATATTTTGCTGCTTCATGAAACTCACTATCTCACTAACCTTGCCAGTTAAGCCGTTGCAGTTCAATTGTAGGACACGAAAGTGCGAAGGGAGAGAAATAATCACGCTGGGAGTCAAGGACTGGTGCGTATGCCTCGGTGGAAGCAGGCTGGGTCGCGCACTGCGTCGCAATCTAGAAGACGAGGAATGCGGACCACCGGAAGGAAGCAAATCGGTCGACACTTTAGGTTGCGTAGTTCGACAACATGGCGCAACGTACGTATCAGTCCATAAATTCCTGTTACCAAGTTCAGAACATGTAAGCAGGTGATATAGGCCAAGGCAAGAGTTGCATTTGACTGATGTCGCAGATATATAGTCTCAACCGTCAAACAATGCACATGGTGTAAGGGACCAGGAGCTGGTGGCTTTAGCTTACATTTGTGCTAGTGCTGGAAGAAGAAGGGGAAGTTGTAAGTGAGATGGGGGTGGTTTGTCGCTCAGCATTGCTCACATCTAAAAGAGAAGTGCTACGTAGAAAGTAGCTGTGAGCAGCTGTGTGAGGTGTTAGCGCCGGTGGGCGTGAGCGGCAGCGGGAGTTACCCACTACTTGCTGGGCAGTATTAGTGCTGTTAGTCGTGGAGACTGTATCTGGAACTTGTGGTGGTACGACACTGGATCGACGTTGGCCAAGGGACGCCCTAGGACGTGGACAGCAAGGGGTCACAAAAGTTTTGTAGAAACTAGAAGGCTTATGTGTGGAGGGATTTAGCCCGGAGCACCTATTTTTGTGCAACCATCTTTTACAAGTATTACATTGAACGGAGTGTGAACATTTGACGTAAATCTTCCTCCAGCAAACGCAGCAGATCCATTCTCTTGGTCCCGGGTTAGATACAACACCAGCCCGGAGCAGGAGAGTTTTGAGCAGCCCTGCTGCAAGGAGCTGCTTGGAGGATGACAATGTTAGGGGGAAAGGTGGAAAGTTAGTCAGGGTAGTGCGAAATAACAGCCCTTGGTCGGATATAAAAACCCGAGTCATTCCGGTACGATAGAACCGGCTGTTGTGGGAATGTATACATCAGGATCATACCAGTTTACATACTACTCATTACATATACCAGAATCATACTAGGCCATAGGCTGCCAGATCAGTATCATACCAGTTACTGTACCACTTAATAGTAAGGTGGTTAGTTTTTCGTTGAAAAATACACGAAATATTTAAAACTATATTACAAACCACTTTGTTGAAAATTCAGTCATCAAATATAAAATATATGTCATCAGATATAAACATATAAAAAAATGAAATATAAACAAATGAAACCAATTTCAATTTCATAGCAATTTTTCCTTTGGAAAACATTTCTAAAAAGGAATTTTTTTCTTTTTTAATAATAGTCCTTTTTTGAATGAATTTCATAGTTGATTCCACAGGCAGAAGTACTTAATTTTTCTAGAATATGGAATTCTAGTACATAATTTGTAAGTTATTAGTTACAAAATTTTTTTAAAAGTTCTATTTTCTTGTTATTGTAAATGTCTCTGCTCGCCATTTTCGGGTTTGCAGCTTCTAAACGATTCCGTTATTCCTTGTTATTTTATTTATGAGAACTGCATTTCACAATCACAATAAGTCAACCATGGAATATAAAAACAATTCAATATGAGTATTTTATGAATTTATTAAAAACTTGTTCATCAGAAAAAGGTTACTTTGATTATCCCAAAAAGAAATGTTATTTACTTACTCAATTGCCCTAATTTTAGTGTGGTAACAACATTAGTTTTACCGGCAAATAAATAGTTTGAAAACTTTTACACCCTTTTGGTATTCTGCCGGCTTAAGTTCAATTTCGTAACCCCCAAAATAGGTAAATATTTTTGTGGACAGAAAATACCGCAAATTTTGTAAACATACTAGTTCACAAGAATTAACAAACAATATAAGCTTTTTTTTACATGAAGTTTCCTTCGCGTTTGCATTTTATTCTCTATTGCTCATTGTGTGTTTTTGACTGCGTTGCCATGTACGCTAGAATTGCGGTTGCATGATCTGCATTGCCAACGGTTACGATTTTCGGTTAGATAATGTTCCAGGTTACACATAGAACCGGTTACGCACAGAACTGACCAGTTAAACTGAAATTTACATTTTTCTGTAGTAACTGATAAGGTGTTACAACTGCTTTATATTCAATAATTTGTGAGTTTTATGTCTTTACTTTTAGTATTGCTGTATTTAAATTTGATTGTTTTATTATTGCATACAACGCACCGTGTGTGGTTTGTGTGTATGTGCAGAAATAAGTTGCGCTATTAGTAGACATATACTATGTTGCTGCCCGAATACTGAATTGTTTTCTTTTCCGCTCGTGTATACATGTATCGACAATTTTAGAGGGTTGTTGCTGCTTATGATAGCGCAAACGTTGCAGTCGCTCAAACTGGTATGACTAAGCCCACGAAATTCTAGTTAATGAACTAGAATGTTTACTAACCAGTTTGACAGTTGACTGCAGGGCTTAAAATAACGCAAGCCCAGTATCAGATTCGAGTTGACTGAGGCGTGACCATATCTAAGAGTGTTGAACAGAGGCCAAAATATTTGGATGGGGCAAGCTGACAAATATTCCTGGCCTAATATTTGAGTATAATTATTGTAAGTAACCTTGGGAACCATTATTCCATGTTTCATCCACTCCGATATTAGTTCTTATTGACACTGATTCTTTTCGTAGATTGCGTAACACAAATTTCTACCTATTGCCATTTATCAAATTTTTTTTTTTGAATACGGCCCGTGATATGATGGAGTGTCTAATGATTCTAGGTGCAATTACGGGACTACGGCTTTTCAAAGCGGGGTCGACACACTCCTAGTGTATTTCTACCATGGAGAGATTCTAGCGAAATTCCATCTGGCTTAGCAGCAACCGTTCAGAGTTAAAACATGTAGGTCCCTCAATTTTTAAGAAAAGAATTAGAAACAACAAATACAAGCAAAATTCAAATTGGAGAAAAGAGAAGCACATCTTTAATTTCCTCGGAGGTAGATTGCGCCAAATTACCATTATTTTCTTCACTATCGTCAAAGCCACATAAAGCGGGTGGTCTACAGTGCTAAATTTCGATAAAAGAAGATAGGGGTCTTTCATAAAATTCTTTAATGTATTTATATAAGCTTGAACTGCTCCTGTAACGATTTGACTTCTCAGTGTATTTCATAGCTAACAAAATATACGTAAACATTAAAATTTAAAAAATTTTGTTTCGCGTCCCCCTTTGATTTCGATTTCAAAACACATTGCGGGCATAGTGTGCTAGAAATATAGAAGTATTACATATATGGTTGTAGGGTTTACTTCATGGCGAAATAAGAAAGGTGGTCGCACGGCGAATTCGAAATTAAGGTTGTCAATGGATTGTCAATCGCATTGGTTTATTTACTAATAAAAATCAATAATTATACGTTGAAATGATTGTGACCTTTCCGTATACACACGCACCATGGGTAAAACAAAATCAAACCGATGTGCATAGGCACACATCTGTTGCAGAAATATTTTTTTCTTCTCCTAATTTAAAGATGTTGTGGCGGTGAACCTATATTGGGTTGGCATTACACATACGTTTTATCGGCACCTAAATGTATGTATGGATACGCTTGATATATTTCATAAGCTTTTCTTGCTATATTTTTACGCTGCGAATGTCAGCGATTATGTGATCGCGTCAGCATAACTTTGTGTATGCTTTTGGCCTCAGTGGCCTTTTAGAATAAACAATAAAGTCATTCACTTATGTGCATTGTACTGAATTAACGTCTTTGAATTAATATTATTAAATGGCGACCAGTGCCTTAAAAGCCTCGCCAATTCAATATCGTGTGTTATACTGTACAAACGTTCAAAACGAAAGCAAACGTTTTTTTTTTGTTAATGTGAAAAAAAATATTCCACGGAAAACTAAACACAATTAAGAATCAAATAAAAACATGTAAAATGTTTCAAAAATCTTTTAATTTGAAATAAAAAAAAAAAGAAAAACACTACACAAGCTTAAAGAGCTGTGCATTCTAAAAATATAAATTTCGGTTCCTTATGAAGGACTTTTCAAATTATAATCAAAAACACACCAAACAAAAAGAAAATAAACTAAGGAAATAAAACCTTAATAAAACACATATGGTATCTATCTGCGAAAAAATCAACTATTTGTCACTTGCGCAATTATTTTAATTAATTCTTTATTCAAAAAAAAGAAAGTTCATGTTTCCTGGAAGTACGTTTTTTTTACGTAGATTTTTTTTTTGTTTTGAAAAGTTATGCCCATATTATGGCAGCTTATTTACACTGAATTTCTTCAAAAAAAGTAGCTTTAATAGGAGCACACCTACAGTTACAACACAAACAAAACATTTTAAAGTATTGAGTGAGCAGCATGAACGCATAAGGCACCTGCTCGCAACTAATTTTCGTCAATTCAGTGCTGACCAACAGCGTATTTCAAGGGACATATTTTTTCGAAACTTAATAAGCTTCTAACACGGTACAATTTAACCTTTTCGGGTATAATGTCCACATATGTGGAAAAAAGTTTTCTTTGTGAAATAACTGTCAATGTTTCATCATTTTTCTCAAACAATATAACAATTTATTGGGAACATATTCGCTCGTTTTTCGACATTTTCAGTTTCTCTCTTTATTTCTTCTGTCGCGTTCATTTCATACGATATTTTCAAAGGGACTGAAATATGCAAGATTGGATCATATTTTGTCAAAAGTGAGTCAATGTGTTTTTGTGTACACATAAACACTTTTACTTTTGTTTAATATATACTTATTTATTTTTCATAAAAAAACATTGAATTAGCTTTTTCTTTGAATTACATAAGAATATTTTATTTTGCAGGTTTGGAAAGGTTACCGGAATCGAAGATCGAAGAGGCTGACTTACCTTCAAAGCCCAATGTAATGGCTACTACAGTAGCAGAGTTTTTTAATAGTGCGGCATAACTTTTGCCCGATTTCGATGGCAATCCGGAAAACCTACGAAGTTTTCTGGCGCCATTAATTTGGTTGATCTAATAAAAGGGAATCATGAAAGCGTTGCCGTAATTTTGATAAAAAAACAAAATTAAAGAGTGTAGCGCGAACATTGATAGCAGATGAAGCCTCTTTGGAAGCGGTGGCTGAGAAGTTGAAATCAGCAGTTAAGGGTGAAACCCCCTAAAGTCCTACAAGCAAAACTAATGGCAGCAAGGCAAAATTCTAAATCAGCTAACACCTACATCAAGGAAATAGAAGACCTGACAAAATCCTTGGCAACTGCATACATTGGCGAGGGAATGTCCCATAGTATGGTTGAACGATATTCCATTGATTCTGCTGTAAAAGCACTTGTAAAAAACGCTTCAAACGAACGCGTTAAAATCATAATGGAAAGTGGAAGTTTCGTGAAGTGGTGGCAAAGTTTGTGGACTCCAGCACAAGAGCGCCGAGTGGTAGCGCTTCGGTGAATCATTTCTACTCACAGCCACCACGCTATAATAGTAGCAGAGGATAAGAGCAATCTCGAAGAGGTAATAGAGGCTATAACTCCCATCGAGGTTAATCTCGGAATTTTTACAACAGTAACTATTACGGTAATGTTAATGGTTATAGAAATTTTTCTAATCGAGGCAGAGGTTACGGGCGTTACAATAACAGCCCCGACAACAGAGGTAACGGATCGAGCGGTGCGCGTCCCTCGAATCGCGTTAGAGTCGTTGCATTACAGGAATACGAAATTTCCTTTCAGTGAAGACACTTCCTGGGCAAAACCAATCTTGAGGGCCAAATCTACCATCTAAAATTCAATCTGAATACATTGAAGTGGGGCTCTCTTTGAACAGTGAATTTAACTTTTTTCTTGCTCGATACAGGAGCGGATATTTCTTTGATTAAGATGATTAAAATTATAAACTTAAACGATATTGATGAATCCTGTACGACGAATATATCTGGAATTGGATGTGATGTTATCCGTTCTTTCGGGATGGTAGACGCAGACACCGAAATAAAAAAATCTTTGCTTCAACACGCATTTCAGTTAAAGATGACTTTCCGACTCCCTATGACGGAATAATCGGGTTGGACTTTGTAAAGAAATACAATTGCATACTGGAATACAGGAATGAGGAAACATTTTGCACATTAGGCCGGAAGAGCTGTCAGGCGAACTGAATGTCAGAATTTTGGATGGTGCAGAGGCAAAAATGCTCTCTTTGTCGGCAAGGTCCGAGGTGGTGAGGAAGATTTTCGTAGACTCTAACATTGTGGGAGAAATTTTAATTCCAAAATGAAACATTGGCTAACGGAATTTTGGTAGCCAACACGATAGCTTCAAAAACTAACCTGTATGTTCGAATCGTGAACACTACCGCTACAAATATTTTTATAACAAATGCCGCTGTAAAATTTGAAAGTTTATCAAACTATAATGTTTTTACGGTCAACAATACTTGTCCAAATCGGGACCAAGAAATTTTGAATAGGTTATCAAAGAATTGTCCAGAATATGTTTGATCAGATATGATGAACTTGTGCAAAGGCTATACTGATGTATTTGCACTGGAAAGTGAACCAATTAGAAAGAATAACTTCTTTCAACAAAAGTTAAAACTGTCCGATAACAACCCGGTGTACATAAAAAACTACCAGATACCCCATTCACAGAAAACTGAGATCTCAAAACAAGTCGAAAAACTATCTGAAGACGGTATAGTAGAACCCTCGATTTCAAATTATAATAGTCCAATTTTGCTAGTCCCCTGCACTGAGAAAAGATGCCGTTTAGTCATAGAATATCGCCAAACAAACAAGAAACTTGTCGCTGACAAATTTCCTCTCCCGCGTATCGCAGACATCTTGACCAGATAGGTTGTGCTAAATATTTCTGTTGCCTCGATCTCATGTCTGGTTTCCACCAGGTTGAGCTACATAAGGGTTCCCGTCAGATTACATCTTTTTCAACTGATAAAGGTTTCTTTCAATTCAATAGACTACCATATTGGCTGAAGGTGGCCCCTAACTCATTTCAAAGAATAATAAATTTAGCCTTTTCGGGCCTCTCAGCTTCACAATGTTTTGTCTATACGGACAACCTAATAGATTCCTTAAAATTGAAAATTATGTAAGATTATCCCCGCCCTACTAATGTAGATGGAACAAGGCGTTTCGTTGCTTTCTGTAACTATTACAGAAGATTTATTCCTTGTTTAACACATCACTCTGTTCATCTTTCACGGTTAACGCGTAAGAAAGTCGCATTATATCCCATTGGTATCCGACCGCCTGCCAATTATACTTTCATTCGAGCGACAGACGGACTTTATAACCTCAGAACGATGCACTTTTATCAACTTTAGCAAAGCGGACCGGGACCGTTTTACGGACTATACAGAGCGCTCCTTCACTGTCCTACCGACACCGACAGACGTACGTTAAGGTGAACGAGAGGTTTGCAAGGTTATCGATTCAGCCTCCGGCCGCTTCATTCCCGCTGGAAGAATACCGGAAATTCAACTGAATTTCCCTGCGGAAACAGCGGCTCTGCTAATAGAACGTGACCAAGTGAGACTTCTCCATCCCGCAGACCTTAGAAATAAAGATCCCAACGCGGAAATTCGACGGACGCTCAATGACTACAAGTTGACCAAGTGGAGCAACACCTAGAGGCATGAGCAAGGCCCCATAAAATCCGACCAAATACAATGGCAAGTTCGCCATTACATTTATTTTATTTTTTATAACTCTGAGTATACTTGACCTCTACCGAGTATATTTGGTATATAGGTATAGAAATTTTCGTACAATTTGGTTATCAAACTAAACGGGCGGACACAGGTTTCATTTCGATATATTTATTGAAAAATGAGTTATCTGTCCAAGTTTGTTTCCCATAAAACCTTGAAAGATCCGTGCAATATGGGCATCAAACGAAAGGGCAAGGCGCCAGCCTTCAGTTGGACTTTCTATATCTCTTATATATTTCTCGATAAACAAGTTATCGACCAAAATGTCGTTCCCATAAAACCTTGAAATTTGCGTGCAATATGGATGGGTGTCAACCGAAAGGGCGAGGCCACAGCTTTCTTTTTACTTTCTATATTTGGATATATTTACCGATAAATGAGTTATCGGTCCAAATGTGGTTCCCATAAAACCTTAACATTGGATTACAATATTGTGGCGAATATTGTCAATCATGTAGCATCCCTAACTGAATAACACTCCCATCACTAGTTAAACACAACAGAGATAACGATGGCTACGCCTATGCATGCAAGCATGTACCAAGCAAGAGGAAGCGAGATCGCGCGTGTGTTTGCGAATACGATGCAAAGAGGAGATGCCAATAAATAACAACGACCCTTCCAGAGCACGAAGAGGGAACAACTAAGAAACTTAGTTAGGCGTAGGGTCGCATCCTGCCGGACTATATAAGGCAGTGACCAAGCAACGCAGGTTGATCAGTTTATTTTCAAGTGTGGTTCAGTGAACTACTGTGAAGTTACCAAGCTCTTAAATTTGTATTGCGTTTATTACTAGTAAATAAATCTAACTACTTATTAGTTACAATATCTGTGCGTGTGTTTATTTGACTTTATAGTGATCGAACCCAGGATTAATAATCGAATTCGTCACAATTGGTGTCAGAAGAGGTATTGTTAAATAAATACCAGTGATAACAAGGATAACGAGGACATGGCTAAGTTGAATGAATTAAAGATTCAGCAACTAAAAAATAAGTAGGAACAACGCGGACTAAGCACTACAGGCAATAAATCGGAGCTACAGTCACGATTGCGAGAGGCTATGTAAGCGGAAGGAAATAAGGTTGACGGATATGTGTTTCATCTTGTGGAAGGAGCATCGACAAAAATGGAAGAGAAGAAGGAGTCTACGATTCCAGCCGCAAGTGTAGACACAAACGCGTTGTTGGCTGTATTGACTCAGATGTCATCAAGCATTTCACCACAGCTGGAAAAACAGAAGACACATATGGCATCTCAGCTTGAAGAACAGGATACACGTATTACATCTCAGCTGGAACAACAGAAAACTTGCATGGCATTTCACCACAGCTGGAAGAACAGAAGACACACATGGCATCTCAGCTTGAAGAACAGGATACACGTATTACTTCTCGGCTGGAACAACAGAAAACTTGCATGGCATCTTAGCTCTAAGAACAGAAAACTTGAAAACTAGATGAATAGAAGGAAGAACAGGAGACACGTATAACATCAAAATTGGAAGCACAAGAGGAGCGTATATCCATGCAGGTGGCACGAATGTCTTCGGAGCTAGAAGTGCAAGATGCGAAAATTGCACAGCTGCAGAATATAATCGATGCTGAAGTAGATGCACTGAGATGTCGTATCCAGGAGTTAAAACTGAATCGACCAACTACTTCAATGAGCGTCGTCCCGAAGGTAAAAACCCCATAATTTGATGGTTTATTTAAGCTACAGTTTGAGAAGACGGCAGCTGTGAACAACTGGGGCATGGAAGACAAGGTTGCTGCATTATTCGTGGCATTGAAGGGAACTGCAGCCGAAAACTTACAGACGATTCCTGAAGGCCAACGAAACAACTATGAGGCATTGATGGGTGCAGTTGAGAGACGCTATGGTAGCGAATATCGGAAGCAGATATACCAAATAGAGCTACAGAATCGCTTCCAAAAAGATAACGAGACGTTGCAGGAATTTGCATTGAACATGGAGAGGATGGCTCATCTAGCAAACGTAGACGCACCTGTAGAGTACACAGAAAGAGTAAAAATCCAAAGCTTTATAAATGGAATACGTGATGTGGAGACGCAGCTTCGCTGAGACGGTATCACATACTCTGAAGCAAGAAACAGCCTCGCTTTTGAGTAAACCTGCATACAAGGCTCATCGCGTAGAAGTGAAAACTCCGGCTTGGGTGGACTAAATTTTGGAAGCGTTGAACGGAGTACAGAAGAAAAGTGATGGTGCCATGAAATGGCTCCAGTAATCCAAGCAATTCGGGTGGGCGTAAACGCAAATCTAGAGAAGATGAGCAAGATGAATGCCGCATAATATCTGTGTCACAATTCGAATGGAAAGCGAGTAATATTATTGTTGAAGTTCCGTGGACGGGACAGAGCGCTTGCTGACTGTGGATACAGGTCCTTTACACTCCATCATTCGGAGTGACTTGGTCAACGGGAAGGTGAGACCATTGCAGAAAGCTAAGTTGTGGACAGTAACTGGTGACAGCAAGCAAGTCCTGCGAGAAGTCACATGCAAGGTTGTGATTGAGAATGTGGCTACGTATCACAACTTCTTGGTAGCGAATATTGTCGACGAAGTCATCATTGGAATCGATTTCTTGGCTGAGAGAGACATTCACATCAACGTAAGGAACAGTGTAAATTCGAGCGTGGTGCTAACTGGGAGCGGCGGTGGCTCAAAAGCACGGCGGTCGAATTTGTGCTCGAAATAGAAAAGAAACAAGAAACGAGAATTCTCGTTATAAAAAGGTGGCCGTGTATTTATATAAATATAATGATGATGACAATTAGTTTACCTTGGTGCGGGCGAAAAATCCTGGGCTGGCCGTGATGTGGTCGTGTCGACTGTCTGTGGAAAAGTAGACGGTTTTGCAAACGAGGACAACCGTTGAACCTGAAAATTATCCTCCGGTTTTAAGGGGAGGTGAACCCACACATGCACACCCCCATGCATGTATGTATATGTGTGCTGACAAAACACGAATATGCATGCATGCCCACACAGGTGGGTGGGTTGGTGTGAGTGATTGGAAGGGCGCTAAAGTTACATTAGGGTGGCACATTTTTTAAAACTTTAGGCATCTCGCCTAAACATGCCGGCCCCCTTGCGATCCGCAACATCTTACCCCGCCACAGGATTTCCCACCACGCATCCTCTTAAGCTTAGGACTTAAACTAGGGTGGTAAGTGCTGGCTGGCGCTGTCACAGCCGTATACCTCCGAACTGCCTCCCGACGTTTGAGGTTTGGTCTCTGGTGGCTCCATCGTTTCGTACCTAGAGCTAAGAGATAGGAGGAAGAGACTTTAAAAAAATAAGAACGCTGTATATTTCTTGCCAGGAAATTATATATATTATTTATTTTTTCTGTAACGAGAAAAGCTGGAAGTCTGTGGTAGCTGGCGCGGCTGAAGTGCCAGTCTACCGTCGAAGTGCGCGTTGATGCGTAGCTGGCGCGGCTGGGAGGCAAGTCTACGCTCGTCCGTAGGTGTGCGGCGATTGTCGCTGGCGCGGCAGAGTGGCCAGTCGACGTTTGCTGCTATTTCAGTGGGCGCGCGATGTACCGTTCGCAGTTGCGCCGCTCGTGGGATAGCAGGGGTCGGAACGGCAGTGGGTCCGATACTCCCTGCGCCGGTCGGAACGGCCGTGGTTCCGATCTCGGCTCGGCGATTTCGTTGTACTCTGACGTCCAAGCGGTCTCCGAGGCAGAGAAAAGAAACAAAAAAAAATCCCCTTGAATATTTGTATGGACGCCCGTATGCGTGGGTGGCGAGCGACCTCGTTCGGAGTTTATCAATGCCATATAATGTGGCATTATTCTAATCTACGGTGAAATTTTATAATTACAATGCATATTATTCGTACAGGGGAACTGGTTATTTTTTCCCACACGGCACGGTAGCGACAAGTTGATTACGTTGATCGCCTTGTATTCCGATTCGCCACTGGCCCTCATGCAGAGATTTATTCTTACTTGCATGGTCGCCGTCATAAGTGGCGTCCGTGCCGTGTACACAGCGACATTTTCGCTTTTTTCGGTACTTGGTTTCGGTACCGAACTGGGTAGCGAGTGAGAATGTGGTGACTGTTAGGGTTTATTTTTTGTTGTTTTGTGGGCAAAACAGTCCTGCCCCCTCCGAAAACAACAAAACAAAAACAAAACCCCGAGAAAAAATGAATAACAAAAAACAAACAAAAAAATTTTCGTAGTTCGAAAAAACCAATTTTCCAAATTTTTGTGTGAAAATTTATTATTTATAGGTTATTTCCTATTTTACTAGAAGCGGGATCTTCGCCGATCAGGTACGAACGTAGATTTCGTTACCCTATTGATCCCGCAGTGAATGGTACCGATTTTGGCAGATCGGGATTTCGGTACCCGGTGACTAAAATATCGCATCACTAACGTGATGGTAAAATTATGCATACAGGGTGGCTGATGAGAGCCGCTACCAAAAAAAAATTAAATAACTTTTTTTCTATTTAATGAATCTGGTTAATTTTTTTTTTATTTTGCAGATTGACTTTTACATTTAACAAAAATGGATAACTGGGACACTGAAACAAGAATTTGGATTGTCCGCCGCTATCACGCACTGGAGTCCGTAGTTTCGGTTCAAAGAGAGTATAGGCGCACGTTTGGCGGCAATCCTCCGAGCAGATGGACCATAATAAGACTTGTAAACAATTTTGCCGAGCATGGGACAGTCAACAGAAGACCTTACCATCGAAACCCTTCAGTTCGAACGGAGGAAACAATCGCTGCTGTAGCTGCTGCCATACAAAACAATCCACGTGTTTCGACAAGAAGCTTATCTGCTCAAATGGGTGTAAGCAGACAGTCATTACAGTCAATTATGCACAAAGATTTGGACTTATTCCCATATAAAATTCAAATGGCCAACAAACTAAACGCTGCAGACTTGCCGATTCGCTTGGAATTTTGCCAGAAGATGCTTCAAATGGTGGAAGAGGATGGAAACATGTTGAACTGTCTTTTCATGTCTGACGAGGCCCATTTCGATTTAAACGGCAACATAAACAAACAAAATTGTCGAATATGGAGTGCTTCCAACCCACAGATACTCCATGAGACGGAATTGCATCCACTTCGTGTCACAGTGTGGTGTGCAGTTTCATCACGCTGCATTGTCGGGCCCTACTTCTTCGAAGAAAACGGTCACACCGTTACGGTTACTGGAGACCGTTACTTGAGCATGTTGAGAGAGTTTTTCTATCCAGAATTACGCCGAATGAGAATTTCTTTCAACTCTGTGTGGTTTCAGCAAGATGGTGCAGCTCCTCATATAGCCCAACCTGTTATGACAGAATTGCGACGAAAATTTCCCAATAAGCTGATATCCAGAAACTCCACATTCCGTTGGCCCCCCATGTCGCCTGACCTTACTGCACCTGACTTTTTCTTGTGGGGTTATTGCAAACAGGAAGTCTTCAAAGCAAAACCAACAAATTTGAATGAACTAAGGCAATCCATTCGCGAAACAATTGCTGCTATTCCTGTCTCAACTCTCCAAGCAGTAATGAACAACTTTTTGGTAAGATGCCGCACATGCATCGACGAGCAGGGGGGGCATTTAAATTCCATTATTTTTAAAACTGATTAAGCTATATTTAATAAAATTTAATGAGCTTTAACATGAATAAAAGAAAAATGAATTCCATACACTGAAAAAAAAAATTATTTGAGTTTCTTAATGTAGCAAAATTCATCAGCCACCCTGTATATACATATATACATATGCTGGCAAATTTTTTGCGAGTAAATGAGAGCTCGCATGGCGTGATGGTTCAAGATTTGCACACATATATGTGCGTACTCACGATTTTGCAAAGTCGTGAAAAAGAAACAAAGAAATTCATTGTTCCAATTTTCTCTGCCCTAGCGTAGCAGAAGGACCATGTAAATTCGAGCGTGGTGCTAACTGGGAGCGGCGGTGGCTCAAAAGCACGGCGGTCGAATTTGTGCTCGAAATAGAAAAGAAACAAGAAACGAGAATTCTCGTTATAAAAAGGTGGCCGTGTATTTATATAAATATAATGATGATGACAATTAGTTTACCTTGGTGCGGGCCAAAAATCCTGGGCTGGCCGTGATGTGGTCGTGTCGACTGTCTCTGGAAAAGTAGACGGTTTTGCAAACGAGGACAACCGTTGAACCTGAAAATTATCCTCCGGTTTTAAGGGGAGGTGAACCCACACATGCACACCCCCATGCATGTATATGTGTGCTGACAAAACACGAATATGCATGCATGCCCACACAGGTGGGTGGGTTGGTGTGAGCGATTGGAAGGGCGCTAAAGTTACATTAGGGTGGCACATTTTTTAAGACTTTAGGCATCTCGCCTAAACAAACAGGGTTATGACTTACAACTCGCAAGAAGTACCTCTGATCTTTGGACACAATAGTGGCTATAGCACCAAGGGATTGATCTTAGACATGGAGCAGCAGGAGCCTCGTAAGGCAGAGATAGCTCCTCGACCATTGGCTTTCATGGATAGGTGCCTCCTTAAGCAGATTCAGCAAGGCCAGTAGGAAGATCCAGATTTGGCACTTGTGTTGAAAGAACTGAAAGAGAACAAACAGCCAAGAAGAGGAGAGATGATTAAAGAGAGTCGCATCGCAAAGGCATATTGGCCACAATGGAGCATCTTGAAGATAATATCTGGTTGTTTGCATCGGATATGCGAAAGTGAAGGTGGCCAGAATCATCGAGCACTTATTTTTGGTTGTTCCCCAAGCAAAAATTCCAGATGGTATCAAAGCGTCGCATATTTGACAAGATGGAAGGCACATGGGAATAAAGAAAACGCTGCAGGAGGTAAACCGGCGGTACTATGCAACCAATCTGTAAGGGAATGGATTACTAAGCGTGTAAAGTGTGCTGAGAATAAAAGACGAACATCTGGTGGTCATGTTCTGAGGAAGCAACGCAACATAAGTGCCAAATACACCACACAAAATCCTTGCACAGGTCCACAAGTTATAGATTGGTGAAAATCAGAATTTTTACATACACAACGCAAAAACACTGAACAAAATTTATTGTTTACCACTGGGAACAAAAGTGAAGGCATAAAGTCATGCGGGATTAAGGACGGACAAACTGGTTGGAATATGTGACAGTGTAATGCATTGTGGGAATCTCTGCAGGAAAGGATTGATGTCGGAGTTTTAATCCTTGGAGGAAATGAGGTTTAATAAAGCGGTGACAACCATTGATTGTCTAGCAGCGTTTGGTTCGGGAAATGTGTCTGATCGGGACCACAGAGTATTTTTCGAACCCGTTTTTCAATAATTTGTTTAAAAACTTTACTAATATCCGAACAATGTTACATAGGTTTTAATTCAATGGGAAGGCTTTTTATTTTTACGTTCTAACTTGAACCGCTGACGATAAATTCTTAAAATAAATAATAATGTTACGAAGAAAAACCCAACATGATATTTTTTAAGACCGTTTTTCAATATTCTGTTTTAAAACTTTTAGCAATATTGGCGAAGTACCTTCTGTCATCATGCAAAGAGTCAGCGCATTCGCTCCTTGGCAACCAAGCCACTGTTGGGAGCAATAATTTCGAAATAGTAAAGGACTTCGTTTACCTTGGACATCTGATGAGGCGGCTCTGGGAGTATTCGAGAGAAAGGTTCTTCGAAAGATTTGTGAACCTCTACGTTTTGGCGACGGCGAGTACCGAAGAAGATTTAATGATGAGCTGTATGAACTTTACGCAGACGCCGACATAGTTCAGAGAATTAAAACACAGCGGCTTCGCTGGCTAGGCCACGTAGTGCGAATGAGCGAAGATGCTCTAGCCCAGAAAGTATTCTGGAGGGAGACCACCACTCCGATAGAAAGAGCAAGTGGAGACCGACTTGCGATCCCGCGGTGTTTCCAATTGGCGCAAGTTGGCGCAACGAAGAAACGACTGGCGAGCTATGTTGGACGGTCAAAACCGCCCGGGCGGTTAGATGACCATTTACAGAAAGAATATTGGCATTTTGGTACATTGACACATAATTGATCTCTCAACCAATTTTTATTTGATCAGTCTACCTTTACCCGCTGATGAGAATTTTAAAAATAATAATCTTAATCTTATAAATATTACAAATCTGAATGCTTGAACAGATATAAAAAATTTCGTACAATATGAGCGGACACAGGTTTCATTTGGACTTTGGCATATTTCGATATATTTATCGATAAATGAGTTATCGGTCCAAATGTGGTTCCCATAAAACCTTGAAATTTTGCTTGTAATATGAGTATCAAACGATAGGGCACGGTCACAGCTTTCATTTGAACATTCTATATTTCGATATATTTATCGATAAATTAGTTATCGGTCCAAAAGTGGCTCCCATAAAACCTTGAAGTTGGTGTACGATATGGGTGTCAAACGAAAGGGCAAGACCACAGCTTTTATTTGGACTTTCGATATTTCCATATATTTATCGATAAATGAGTTATCGGTCAAAATGACGCTCCCATAAAACCTTGAAATTTTGGGTGCAATATGGGTGTTAAACGAAAGGGCAAGGCCACAGCTTTCCTTTCGACTTTTCCATATTTCGATATATTTATCGATAAATGAGTTATCGGTGAAAATTTTGTTCCCATAAAACCTTAAATTTTGCGTGCAATATGGGTGAATTTAATTTTTAACTTTTATTGTACAAGTAAAATTTTAACTGTTATTTTTGATTTTTATGAAAAAAGTAATTTTTAACCGTTATTTTTGACTTTTATAATAAAAATAATTTTTAACAATTATTTTTAACGTTTAGAATAAAAGTAATTTTTAACAGTTATTTTTTGACCTTTTTCATAAAAATCACGAAATAAAAGTAATTTCATATAAATATTATCTGCCTCACAAGCATTGCTCTGGTGCATTCAAATGTAAAATAGAGATATTTTTTCTTCGAAAATAATGTTTAAAATCGGTTCCTGATTTATTCCCTTTTGTTTTGACCACCAACATTTGAGTCAAATAAATCAAGGTCTACACAATTTTATAATGGGTGTTATAACCCTAAGTATATTTTTTTTTAAACCAATAACACTTCGTATTTGGTTATACAGATGCCCTTCTCTAGCATTTACGTCTGAACGAAACCTTTAGATTTTTAACGGATAAATATTTATGAGCACCTTCCTTGTATTCGTGGTTTGTGATGCTTCCGATCCACCAAATAGTTGCAATTTTAGCCACAATGCTGATCATAAAATTTTTCCGCTACTACATTCACTTAATGTATTTACTTGACTGTTTGTTGTGAATTGGCTCAACGCATCGTCTTCAAAGCACAACTATGTGACTCAACTGACGGTCCAATTGTGGCCAACGGTTTGTTCTACTACTATCCGGTTAGAACACGCACAATGTTCCTTTCGCTTAAACGGCAGCGGATACATACGATGTGTGTTAATGAGTATAAACAGCTTATCATAAATCGAAGTAAATGGCTATGTAAATTTCAAATTAACAGAAGTGAGAACAAATGAGAAACAAGGGTTAATATGTAACAAGATAACTACTGACTTAAAGAGCAAACAGCTCTAGCGCAATAACTTCCAATTTACCATGCGTCAACTTAAAAAATCCTAAATTTTAGAGTTTAACCAATCAACGTCGGTTGAGACACGACGACAGTCGAATGCAAGTAGGTGTGACATGAGGACCGCCGAGTGCACTAACACTTAAAAATTCTGAGTCAAGCCATCCGAGCCGTATAAGACATAAATATTAAGCTTCGTGTGTCAAAACCAGGGTACGAAAATAAAACGTCCGAAATACTTAGGGCCGGTTTCACCAACGCGACTAAGACTAAAACTAAGTCGTGACTTAAGTTAGCACAGATTCGAGACTAACTTACTTTTGGGTTTCACGAACTGAGCGACTTAAATAATTTTGAACACAACAACCCGAACAGCTGTTTTATGCATAGTAGTATTTTTTCATACCAGACAACTCTGCGCATCCCAATACCCCAGTGCGAAATGGGCATGTATGGCCATACACGAAGGAATGTATTGATCTTGCAGCCATTTCTCTTTAGTTGGAAGGTACTAAATTTAGCGCTTAATTAAAAACGATAGTTTTGTAATGGTTGCATGCTAGAAAGCAAGCGTTCACATGCATCTACGCATACGCCGTCAAAGTTATGCTTGGCGAATTTTCCGGCTGGGACATTGTACAAAACAAATTAGGAGCATTGCTGACATTTAGGTTTTGAACGACAGCAACACTGACTTAGTCGAGAATAAGTCAGCTGGCAGGCTGACTAAGTTGTGACTTAGTTAAGTTAGATGGTGAAACTGAAAAAGTGAAAAACTCGACTTAACTTAGTTAAGTCGAGCTGGTGAAACCGGCCCTTAATATTTGCTCATCAAGTATTTTGTCATTTAGGGTTTTGTACATTTTCGAAACGTTTACTTTTAGTTTGTGACAATTCAAACAAGTAGTAGGTTGTAAACGCAAACGTTTCAATCGAAAGGAAAAAAAAATTTATTAAAAAAAATATTTTTGACATTAAATTTTTATGATTTATTTTGTTGTGTTGATCTTCCGTCAGGGTAGTAAGCTGATTTTTGTTGGAACGATTTTCCGTCATCCCTTGTCAAGTTTGGTTTTGTGACAAACCGGTTTCGGCGTTCTGCCATTTTCAATGCCTAGTTTCGTTCTGGTCTGTGTCTATCCGTTGCGTTGTTTTTATAGTCCGTGGGTGCTGTGGCAGGTAATGTCAATCTATGTGTCCGTGGTAGGTAACGTTAATATGCGTGTGTGTGTGCGCGGTATTGATACGTCCGAATTGTTATCTGTTCCAGGGGTTGCTTTTGTAGGTATGTAGACATACTGCTTGTTAGCTAAGCGGTAGGTTGGGGTAGGTAGAAATCGGTGATTTTTGCAGTTTGGTTCATATTTCGTTTTTGCTTGTTCATTGTTACGTGTTTGGTTGCTGTACCTGCTGGCTTGTGCTGTTTTTTGTAAACTAGTTTTAAGGGTTCAAATATTTCGTCAGAGATAGTGTTGGTTTGTTCGTTTATGATCCTGCCGTCAAATGTTTTTAACTTGTATATCTCCATGTTCTCAAGTACATTGAGCCGCCGGCCTTTTCCTTGTACGTGAAGTATTCGAGCCGTTGTTTTTATGTTAGCTGGGGTACAGTTGTTCTCGAACATGTGGTTCGCGAAGTTAGATTCTGGTATTATGGTGGGTTTTCTTGTTTTTTTGTTGTAGTCCCTGATATGCTCTCGGAATCTTGTGCTTATTTTTCTTCCTGTTTGTCGTATTTAATTGTTATGTTAAAACAAATCCTAGCCCGAAAAAAAATATATTGCGCGAACTTTTTGCTACTGATAATGATAAAGCCATATGCAAATTTGGAAATTGTGGTGGCAAAAGTCCAAACAACCACTCGGGAAGTTTAGAAAGCCATTTGAAAAATTTTCATTTGCAAATATACCCAAATTATTTAGTGAAAAAAAAAATATATTGTTGCAAAGATAGTGTCGGTCAACAGTTCTTTCTTTAAATGGTCATCTACCCGCTCGCGCGATTTTGACCGTCCAACATAGCTCGCCAGTCGTTTCTTCGTTGCGCCAACTGGAGCCAATTGGAAACACCGCGGGATCGCAAATCGGTATCCACTTGGTCCTTCCATCGGAGTGGTGGTCTCCCTCTTTCTCTGCTTCCACCGGCGGGTGCCGATAAGAATACCTTCTGGGCTGGAGCATCTTCGCTCATTCGTACTACGTGGCCTAGCCAGCGAAGGCGCTGTGTTTTAATTCGCTGAACTATGTAGGCGCCTGCGTAAATTTCATACAGCCCATCATTAAATCTTTTTCGGTACCCGCCGTCGCCAACGCGTAGAGGGCCACAAATCTTTCGAAGAACCTTTCTCTCGAATACTCCCAGAGCCGCCTCATCAGATGTTGTTAGTGTCCACGCTTCTGCACCATATAGCAGGACGGGTGCGATGAGTGACTTGTAGAGTGTTATTTTCGTTCGTCGAGAGAGGACTTTACTTTTCAATTGCCTACTCAGTCCGAAGTAGCATTTGTTTGCAAGAGTAATTCTTCGTCGGATTTCTAGGCTAACATTATTGTTGGTGTTAATGCTGGTTCCCAGGTAAACGAAGTCCTTTACTATTTCGAAATTATTGCTGCCAACAGTGGCTTGGTTGCCAAGGCGCGAATGCGCCGACTCTTTGCATGATGACAGAAGGTACTTTGTTTTACCCTCGTTCACCACCAATCCCATTTTCTCCGCTTCTTTTTCTAATTTGGAGTAAGCAGAAGTTACGGCGCGGTTGTTAAGGCCAATGATATCAATATCGTCAGCATGTGCCAACAGTTGCACGCTTTTATAAAATATTGTTCCAGCGCGGTTAAGTTCTGCAGCTTGTATTATTTTCTCCAGCATTAAATTAAAGAAATCGCACGATAGGGGGTCACCCTGTCTGAAACCTCGTTTAGTTTCGACAGTTAACGGAGATAAAATAACACAAACTGTAAGCAGAGCAAAAATGGAAAATGTTATAGTTGAGTTATTTACAAGAAATGGCAAGCCTTTAAGAACGGCCGAAGATCGCGCGTTTAAAACACTAATGTATCCTGTGTTTAATGCTTTAAATATTGCTGTAAACGAGCACGATATAGTTGAAAAAATACTGCTGTTTAGAACAAATTAAACGAAAAATGATTCAAGAATTGAAAGGTCGGTTGTTGTCGTTGAAAGTGGATGCAGCAACACGTCAAAATTTGAGCGTTATTGGTGTAAATGTACAACACATGCAAAATAATAACATAGTAATTCAAACATTAGCTATTAAAGAATTGAAGAAAAGGCATACTGGAGAATATTGGAAGTCCGTGATAATCGAAGTATTAACCGATTACCAAGTTGATACAAGCCAAATACTTACAATAACCACTGACAATGGGGCAAACATGGTAAAGGCAGAAACCAATTTAAACTCAGACTTTAACAGACATATGCAGAAGAAGATATTTCCGCAACAGAAAATAGTTTAAATACGATTGCAGAAAATATAAGTTCACATACTATTACTATTATTATACATTGTGGTGTGCATGCACTGTAGCTTTGCATAAATGACGTATTAAAAACAGAAAAAGTAGAAGAAAAACTTAAAAAATTTAGACACATTGTAAAAAAAAACTAAGAACACAATCTCTTAAAAAATGGAGGATGTAGAAGAGTAATTTTGGATCGTGTTACGAGGTGTAACTCAACATATAGTATGCTCGAAAGATATAATAACATCGTTGAGCGAGGATAGCAAGGATTTGATGATGAATCATGAGGAATGGGGTTTTTTGAAGGAATTCTTAAAGACTTTCAACCTTTCAACAGCGTGTATAATACATTAAAATTGCAGTCTCAAAGGTTGTTTTACAGCGATTTGTATATTATTATGACGGAAACCACCCTTCAGGTTGAAAGTCTGGAGGAAAAAGACCTTCGCCTTTATTTACTTAGTACTATAAATAAAAGAAAATCAAAACTATTTGACAATGAGATATTTAACTCAGCTGTATTTCTTGATCCAAGAATAAAAGCTATTTTAAGCCCAGACCAAATCCTAAAAACAAAGCAATTTATATGCAAGGTGCATCCACGACTTTCGTCCTTCAAAAGTAAGTTTACTTAATCAACTAGATCCTAATTAAATTTATTTAATACTAATAAAGCTGTTTTTCTAATTTAATCCACACAGAAATCAATGAGCCAGACAGTGAAGAGCAAATTTCAAAACAACACAATGTTGAATTGATGAATTTTTGTGAAAGTTATACCTCATTTATACCAATTAAAATCCAATGAGTGCAAGTTCTGCCTAGAGATACTGAACTTATACTAATATATAATGGATTTCTGGAGTACGCGAAACAGTCCATGAACTCGTATTGCTGAAACTATTTTAGCAGTACCGAGCACTCAAGTTAGTGTAGAGGGATAATTCTCTGCCTTAAAGTATACTCTGTCCAACGTAACAACTTAACATCAACGACCTTGGAACATATTTTGCTTGTCAGAGCTAATGGAATATTGGATTAGACTAGTATACACATAATCGTATACAGATATATGTTTTTAATGATATTACTTAATAACCTACATTTGAAAATAATACGGCTTTGAATGTAATATCCTTAAAAAATTTTGAAGGAAATATTATAAATGGTTGTAATAAGCAAATACAATCGTCTCTTTAGGTCTCCTACGGAGAAAGCTTTCCTGCCGGAAATGCTATGGATCGAGTTGCAGCTGTTTAACCGGTTTATAATTTTAAAGCACGATAGGAGATGGTCTACAGAAATCCGAGTGGTACTTGTTCTTGAGTAGGAGAATTTTCCAAACTATACCACCATGGTCGTTCTAACCGTTATAAGTAAAGCCATCTCTTAATCCAAACAATTAATCACTATAAATACATAAGAAAATTGTGTTTAGCTTTTATTTTGTTTAGTCCGTAAATTTAAAAAAATTTATTTTATAATTGACAAAGTAAACTCAGTCGTTTGGTTTTATTTTGAACTACGAAAGTAATAAACGAAACGAAATGGTAACGTACAATATCGTTTATTTTCGTACACTTGTAAAAGGTTCCTCTCCGTTTGATGCCTCATTAAAATTAGATAATATATTAAATGAGAATAGTAGAAAGTAAACTGAGAAAGCAAGTTTCGAGTGTGTGTTGGTATATGTATATTGAATGCGTAAGTGAACGTATGGATGTAGAGTGTGCGGAATTCTCAAATTAGTGAGTACCATTTTGAATAGTACATACATATTTTAGGCTAAATGCACTACTTCTCCCTGCTCAAATTTTCTCTTTCGTTTTTACCGATATAATCTATTTGCTTTTGCGTATATCTTGATGCAAATAGTCAAAAAGAGTTCAGACAGTGTCGCCAAAAGAGCGAAAAAAATACACGTTACGTTAAATTTCAGTTCATGGTATTATTTTAAATATAAAAAAGCATTAAATAATTTAGTGATTGAAGTAAAAGTGTTGTTTCAAAATATTTCTTAAAATCAAAATATTTCATAAAATCTAAGGAAGAAGGAAAACTAGCATTAATGTAAGTAAAAATGTAAATATTAATGTGGTTGCCATAGAAGTAAGATTTTATACAACTTGGCTATATTTCGTTTTCGGAAATTCCGCAGGTTTCATTTCGAATTTGCTATACTTCAAGTCAGTGGCATAGCCAGAGGGGAGATAGTTCCTCCCCCTTCGTCAATGAACTACAATTTTTTTTACTTTCGATTGAATAACACAATATTATTTTATGCTTCTGATTTATAATTTTCTTATTTTACTAATGACAAAGGGCAGTTTTATGAATATATGAAATTATCGGTTAGTAGATTATGCGTTTTAATATTAAGCCTATATACATATAGGCTTCTTTTCAGACCCACAAAGTTCACAAGGCTTTCAAGACAATAAAACCGGTTTCGAGATATGCGCACACATTGGTTCTGGCAGTAATAAAATAGCAGATCGAAATAATACCGTAATTTTCGAGGTGTAATATTGCTGAGCTAAAACTCTAATCCCTTATCTCTCACGTCTTTGAAAATCCGAATTCAGGCGGTCTGAAAATACTAGAGTAGGCAAGCTCAATAATTTAATCAGAGCACACACCGGCGGAAAAAAAGATAGCGACAAGAATTGTTTACACATTTTTTATAAAAGTATAGCCCATTATCTAATAAAAAAACCCAAATTTCAAACTTTATTCAAAACCAAGGAAAATTTAACAAAGTTTCATCAAATTTCTACACTTTTTAATCCGAATTTTTATAAAAAAATTGGATTTTCAGTTTTATGACCTATTAAATTTTAGTATTTATAATAAAATGCCAAGGTGAAGTTGGTAGAAAATAGTGCCAATTATGGGCATTTATTGATAAATTTAATAATGGAAATAGATAGTCCATTCACTCAACATAAAACGATCTTCAGAGATTTCGTTTCAGTTTTCAACACACCACAGAGAAGAAAATGGCTAAAATTTATTTAACCTTGCTGAATTTTATGAACCACTTGTTCAAAACCACAATATAGTGGCCGAAACCAATTTATGGAGAAGGTTCTTCAAATTGACATAATCTTCCGCAAAAAACTGCCTTTTACGCAGGTGCGACAAAACGTGATTTCATAAGTTATACAATTTGCTAAAAATTTTTGCAACTCCAAGTTTCCACTTCTACAGTAGAACTCACCTCTTCAACCCTTCTTCTGCTTTAAATTCCGCTTAATCGTCTAAGCGATTTTAGGCCTTTACCATAGCTCGCCTCTCGTTACGTCTTTCTGCCAATTGGTGGCAATTGAAAACACCACGGGGTCACAAATCGGTCTCCACTTCGTCCTTCCATCGGAGTGGTGGTCTCCCTCTTCCTCTGCTACCATCGGTGGGTGCCGATAAGAATACCTTCTGGGCCGGAACATCTTCATTCATGCGCACAACATGGCCAAGCCAATGAAGACGTTGGGTTTTAATTCGTTGGGCTTTAATTCGGGGTCTCGCCGTTGCCAACGCCTAAGGGGCCGTAAATCTTTCGAAGCACCTTTCTCTCGAATACTCCCAGAGACGCCTAATCAGATGTTGTCAGTGCAAGCTTCTACACCATAAACCAGGACAGGTACGATAAGAGACTTATTTCTTTTCGTTCTCCGAGAGAGGACTTTACTTCTCAATTGCCAACTCAGTCAGAAGTGGCACTTATTTGCATGAGTGATTTTTCGTTGGATTTCTAGGCTGACATTATTGTTGGTGGTAATGCTTGTTCCCATGTTAAAAACTCTAATATTTTCTTTGCAATTTCTGTGTTTTCTTCAATAAAAGGTTATGAAAGCAATTTCTTTTATGTGAAGGAAAACAATTTAGCTCTTCGGAAAAAAGTTGCAAAAAATCAGAAAAACATGTCACGACTTGGCACATTGTTATATTAAAATTTAATGAACTACAAATCTGCATACTCAAAACAATTCTAAAAATTGTGTTAAATTTTCTGTAAAAGGTACACTTGTGTAAAACAAACTTTAAAACAAATCTTTAACCTTATTGTTTTCTTAAATTTCCTTGTTACCTTTAAAAATGGGAATGTTTCTAGCTTTCATTTAATATATTATATATCATCGAAAGCTGTCTTCTTACAAAGTATTGACCAAATAACGATAGTCGTACCAACAACATTCACCCTTTAGCCATTTCACACCGCCTAAGCGATCCACAATATTTCTGGCCAGAACACCTGTTTGCGTAGGCGCCCTTCGTCCGCGCTTTAAAAAAATAACCCTTAGCCGGTCCCATTCCAGCTACGCGTAGACGGCATTCGGTCGCGTTTCAATAAAACAGTCCGTAGCCGATCCCACTCCGGCTACCCGATCCACAGTACTTCTTTTCAAAATTCAAGTTTTTACAATACTTAACCGGATAGGGATACAAACCGTATATCAAATAAGAGATAATTAAATTACTTATCCAATAATATAAAAAATCCGTTCTTTGGTTTTCGAAAAACGAAATCGTTGCTGTTATTGTTTCCCCCAATAAAAACTATATGGTTGTACTCACCTTAATAATGTCTATCGATCCCGTACTTTTTGATTTAATCTGGAAATTGGAGCTATACTGCATGACTATTTTGAAACTACTTGCGTGGAACTCGTTTGTTGAAGTTGCTCAGAGCTTTCTGGCAAATCACAAGTCAAGTAACTACTCTGAAATTGTTAACATGCTGGAGAATTTCAAAAGCTTAGGATGGAACATGTTCATTAAAGTCCACTATCTCCACAGTCACCTTGACCAGTTTGTCAGAGAACCTTGGTTCCTATAGCGAAGAACAAGGGGGACGTTTCACCAGGGCCTAAAAACTATGAAAAAGAGGTACTAAGACCGATGGGGTCAGATTGAACAGGGTTACACAGTCATTCAAATCGACATCTTTTGGATGTAGCACCGCCCCCCAGAGACATAAGAAGACATTTTCGTAAGCACTACGATGAGATCCGGCACCATATCTCTTTGCGGTTTGATCTGCGGAGCCATAGACGGGCTCTAAATGACCTCCACACCGAGTCGGTAGACAGATCTCTCAGATCTCGGCCTGTGAATCCCGTTATTAATAGTCAACCAACTGAATTGGCTGAAGAGGAGCGTGTACTTCCGAGGAAGACTAGAGTCATACTAGCACAACTTCGCTCTGGATATTGTAATAGGTTAAACTCTTACTTATCCAGACTGAACCCCAACATACCAAATACATGCCCTGCATGTGGTATGACCCCTCATGATGCCATACATCTCTTCTCCTGTTCAGTTGAACCCACTCTTCTAACACCTACATTACTCTGGTCCAACCCTGTGGAAACTGCGCGTTTCCTCGGACTTCCGTTAGAAGAGCCTGATGACAATTGAGAGTGATCGAAGCCATTGGGCAGGGCGAAGCACTGTTGACAACAACAACAACATGGGATCAGAATATTATGGCTGACTACTGCTGGGGGAAGGAACGCGATTATCCTGCTAGCCCCATCCACGAAAATCACGTAAAAGAAAGTTCTTATGTATAAAGTTAATGAATGTTGTTTTTGGTGTAAATAAAAAATTCTAAGAACGCGTACGCGGATATAGAAAACTTGTATGTCGTTCAAACAGAAATAACAGGAGATTGTATCGAAATAATTTTACACATGCACTGGATAACAAATTATTCGAGAAACCCGTGATTAAATGAAAAAATTTAACAAAAAATAATTTTTTCAAATTATTTTTACAGTTTCTCTGGCATTTATCAAGATACATTAACAATTCGTACATTATGTTGATAGAATAAACAGAAACAAAGTTATGTGCATGGCATGATTCAATCACTAGAAGATTAGCTCTCTAGTGATATATTTTGACAATTGCCGCCATCTTACTGCCTGAAAAATTGTCATTTATGGGGTCTGGGTTACCTTGTATCGAAATTATGTAAAAATAGTAGTTAAAAATGTAATATACAAAATTTTAAATAAGTTGGTTTCAGAAAATAGATTAATTTACACTATCATTTAGATCGACTTTTGGGGGGTGTAGTGTAACCGTGGACGTGTAAAACTCGCGACATTACGGTATGTAGGAACGGGTGTCTTAAAATTTTGTCCCTGCATACTTATATACTTACTAAGGTCAACCGTGACTTCAAAGCTGTTCCTTGTGATTCGAAGTCTGTTATTTTTAACAAAACTTGGAGCCCCTGCGGGTAAGGGGTTTAGAATATGCCCGAGGTAGGCATACCGGTCGTAAGAGGCGACTAATATGCACAAGGGTAATGGCGTGCCGATGGTTGATCCACGGATATGATGCCTCTCACCTCTCATTACCTATCGTATCCTTCCTTACGGAAGGAGGGTTGGCATGACCTAGAAGGTTTCACTGGTCATAAATCGCTACCACCACAGCCGGGCAGTACCGCAAGGGAGTACCGGAGCGTACCGGGTTCAAATCCTGCCAATGACTGTTAATTCGACAATACTCCCACAAACCTTCGGGGAGTGTTTTTGTCTTTACCACAACAACAAAAAATATTCTCTGGGTTTGATAATCAGTTCTGGCTTCACTTATGTATAAAGCAATAGTTATAAGTCAACTTCTGTTTTAATTGTGCATGAATACTAAGAGTCAATCCTCTCTTATTGAAACTTATCACTTTACGATACACTTGGTAGACCATGTCCGTTTGTCTTTATGCCCTGAAAGGTTTCCAGCAAATATGCATCTTGTCAATTTATCATTATAATTAAAAAAAAACATAGCCCTATAGTCAGAAGCACGAATGTGCAATTATTCAGAGTTTGAGTTGATAAGTTTACTGTATTAGCCATTGAAGGTTATAAGTTTGATGAAAATCCCTGGTATCATGCTTACACCGAAACCACAATATTTTGCAGTCCATGTAAACCGAATGACACAAAATCAAACTTTTAATCTTGTTACCAACATTTTCATTTTAGCACACTCATGATTCTGGCAAGAGCACGAAGATACGTTCGTATTTTGACTGTAGATACGAATGCACATATGTATATATTTATTTAAAATTTTTGTTGGAGCAGTGACCGTTTTTATTGTTTTTTAATTGATTAGAAAGAAAATTTACAACGATTTATATAGTGATAGTATGGGATGACATGTTTTGATGTTGTATTTAGATGACTTGGCTTAATTGCAGAATACAGACTCTTCACCCCGAAAAAAACGAAAAATTGGGAATGGTTCGTATTTTGCTCCTGATTTTAACGGTATACTTCTTTTTTGGGGCAAATGAAAATTGTAGGAGTTAGAGGGGGGGGGGAAGTTGGAAATCATGCATTTAAAATCGCATATATATCCCAAACTACTGAATCGATTTTCAAATTTCTTTTTGCGTTGGATAGGTAATTGAATTACCTTTCATTTGCGGTACCATTGCTTTGGGTGCAAAACCGCGTATGTGCAAAATTTTAAAAAATTTTCAAATCAATAGAAAAACCAAACCAGCTACGCGAACTACAGTTATTCTGTACAAAAAAGCCTTTCTGCGTAGGCGGGCATGTACATATGTATATATTTTATTTGTTTTGTCGCTAGTTTTCATGTGGTTGTTGTAAATTATTAGGCTGTACTTAAAAACGCGCAAAAGAGTCGGATCGGTGGCATGTTGCCACCGATCAGGGCAACCACCTGGACTTGGCATGGCGTAGCCCAGGGTTATTTAAATAAGCGCGGCCGAAGGCCGCCTATGCAGAAAGGTCTTTTGTACAGAATAACTGTAGTTCGCGTAGCTGGCTTGGTTTTTCTATTGATTTGAAATTTTTTTAAAATTTTGCACATACGCGGTTTTGCACCCAAAGCAATGGTACCTCAAATGAAAGGTTATTCAATTACCTATCCAACGCAAAAAGAAATTTGAAAATCGATTCAGTAGTTTGGGATATATATGCGATTTTAAATGCATGATTTCCAACTTCCCCCCCCTCTAACTCCTACAATTTTCATTTGCCCCAAAAAAGAAGTATACCGTTATAATCAGGAGCAAAATACGAACCATTCCCAATTTTTCGTTTTTTTCGGGGTGAAGAGTCTGTATTCTGCAATTGTTCCGAAAAGAAATCCAGAAAATGGAAGTGGCAAAAGTAAACGGCAGCTAGAGGGCTAACCTTGTAATTGAATCGTGGGTACACTGAACAGGTCGACGCATCAGAGTTGTATTTTTTATTCGAAGTGGTATTTTAACTGCCAAACTTTGTTTACATTTTGGTTTTGTTTATATTTAGCACTTATTTTCTAATTTATCTATTTTAAAATAAAATTTAATTCACAAAAGAGTTTATTAAATGATAGAACGGTGTAACACAAGTAGGGAGACCGGTGATAGTTCTTTTATAGTTCCCAAAGAACCCAGGATCAAGTGGGAGTTGACCAAAGCTTGTATCTTTGAGACTTCAAGTTCTAACTGAAAAATTTACCGATGTTGATGCGGCATTTGAGCTAGCACATCTTTATAATTAGTGTATTACCGCCACACTTCTAAAAGTAACCATGGAATGAGCAAAATTACGAAAGTTTGCTGAAAAAACGATTATTTTTGTGAACATGTAAACAATAATAAAATGTCAATTTTTTCCATTAAAGCTGTGTAAAGGTGCGCGGCTTTGCGTTATTGCGTTGGTACCGATGATACTGGCGCTGATATATTAAAATTTTAAAACAAACTATTTTATCGGATGATGCCAAGTTACCACAAGGGGATTTTCGCGCTGATGTTCCTTTCTGTTTGTATTGTTTCCGCTTCCTAACGGCATCTGCAAAGTAGATGAATTCGTGCCAAGAAACCTTCCAAGGGATGACCCCATTTTTGTAAAAACTTTACCAAACCACTTTTGCTGTTAAAAAAAATAGAATATGTGGATAGTAGATAGAATATGTGGATAGTAGCATTCTCTTACATATAAAATATTAAAAGAAAGAGGTTTTGCTGGAATGCAATGGAGCCAGAAAAACTAGACTAGTACACCAATTGGCAACATCAACTCGATGGCGTTAGTGGCACTAGCAATAATGTCAGCAATGGTAGTTCTTTTGCTTTGACCTACAATTGTCAAGGCGTCACAAAATGTCGAAAGGGAGCCGAAAGGTGCATTCCGGTCCAAATAATCATAATCCCCTTTTGTGAAATTAATATAAGAAACCATTTAAGAGTAATTAGTAAAAAAATAATCTGTTTTTTTTTCTCCATTACTTTTGAATGGGGGAAAAAGTTGTGCCTCGCCCTCTGTTTCGATGGTGTCTCCGTAACTGCTTCATTACAGGAACAAACCTTGTTTCTCCTATAATTTTTAGGTTAGGTTCCGACTTCGGCTTCCTTATCTTAAGATTTTTGTAACAGTTTTCGGTGGTGTTTCCTGAACTGCGCCACCACCAAAATGGTATCAGGATTTATTCTAGGCAAAAACATTATTGAGCGGGGCCAAAAGAATACTTAGCGCAATTACGTAAACACATTGCGCTGATACCGGCATTGCACTGGATTCATGGTATCAGCGCAACAAAATTTGCACCAATAACCAGCCTTAACTTCCATCCCTTTTACCATGACTTTGACAGAAGAAATTGTAAACAATTATTGACATTCTATGAACCTGAGCAACCAACAAAATACACAGTAGGGCTGCTTTTTTATTTCTGCTTTTACCTGTTTATTGTACCATGGTTAGGGGTCAATACATGTCATAACCTATTGAAAAGGAGGGTTTGGCCCCTATCTCAGAAACTACACGTAGCATTAAAAAGTAAGTATCAAATTTTTATCAGGATACCGAATATACTTGAAATCGGTTCGTTTTGCGGCACCAAAATCAATATCGACCTGTCTTATAGATAACAATATATTTTCATTTACTTGGGTTTAGGAGTAAGCCATTATCACTTGCTCCACTTGTTTACATGTTACAGGTCAGTATTACGACAATTGATACAACCATTAACAGACAACTAAGGATATATCACATTTTTTAGGTCCTACAACATACAACACAAACAGAAAGAGGCCGAGAATTGAACCTTGAGGAACGCTCTTTACTATCGGATAATAATTAGATATATTATTCCCGGTACATATGGGTATGAATTTGTTAAACACATTTTTTAGCTTAAGGCTTAGGAGAGTGTGGTTAACCATTTCGAAAACTTTAGAATGGTGTCGTTTCTAAATCCAGATTGGTTTCCAAATTGAAATAACGTACACCTTGTGGCAATCAGAAAATACAGACGTGATCAATTTATTGTTCAGAACATGAGTTACAAATGGAAGTTTAGGAAGTAAACACGTAAAATTTTTTAGATCAATTCCATCTAGACCAGTGGTATTACATTTCACCCCAAGAACAGAGTCAACGACACATAATCATCAACATGCGAAAACGAAAAACCGGATAGCACATCATACAAGCTTCTTCTAGCTGGCCATAAACTATATCAGGGTTGCCAGTATTTTTTTAAAGCATGCCGCCAAATTCTCCCTTAAAAGTAGCCAAATTTTACTTACATGTCGCGAAATAAGTCTCCAACAATATTTCAAGCAAAACGAAAGCTGTAAAACTTACCGATAATGTTCTTTCAACACTCATATGTATTTAATTCCAGGCATGATAAATCGTTGGATTCGGGTCGATTTTGATTTAAAAAAAATTGTTGGAAATAAATCTGAATTTTCTTAAAATTGTTCAAAATTGTTGGCAACCGTTTATTAATTTCTTTGCAAAAGGGTATTAATATATTCCCCTCAAGGACAGTTACATCACCTTTGGAAATCTTTAACGATTAACTTTTATCTTTATAATAAAGTATGTCAAAATTTGCTTCCTCAGGAAGACAGTACGCTAAGTCATTGGTAACATTTTTTATCAAGGAATTTATATCCCTCGTGTTGATAAAAGTAGGTTTCATCACTCGTTGACATAGTCCCCAGAAAATTGCCGCCAACACCCAACATTAGTATGTAGGCCTACGCACATATTAATTTTCTTAACATATGATACGAGTAAGGATCCTGCGTATTGATCTGCTCCAAACTCTCGCTTGCTTTCTACAGGGTGGCTGATGAAAGCCGCTACCAAAAAAAAATTAAATAACTTTTTTTCTATTTAAGGAATCTGGTTAATTTTTTTTTTATTTTGCAGATTGACTTTTACATTTAACAAAAATGGATAACTGGGACACTGAAACAAGAATTTGGATTGTCCGCCGCTATCACGCACTGGAGTCCGTAGTTTCGGTTCAAAGAGAGTATAGGCGCACGTTTGGCGGCAATCCTCCGAGCAGATGGACCATAATAAGACTTGTAAACAATTTTGCCGAGCATGGGACAGTCAACAGAAGACCTTATCATCGTAACCCTTCAGTTCGAAAGGAGGAAACAATCGCTGCTGTAGCTGCTGCCATACAAAACAATCCACGTGTTTCGACAAGAAGCTTATCTGCTCAAATGGGTGTAAGCAGACAGTCATTACAGTCAATTATGCACAAAGATTTGGACTTATTCCCATATAAAATTCAAATGGCCAACAAACTGAAAGCTGCAGACTTGCCGATTCGCTTGGAATTTTGCCAGAAGATGCTTCAAATGGTGGAAGAGGATGGAAACATGTTGAACTGTCTTTTCATGTCTGACGAGGCCCATTTCGATTTAAACGGCAACATAAACAAACAAAATTGTCGAATATGGAGTGCTTCCAACCCACAGATACTCCATGAGACGGAATTGCATCCACTTCGTGTCACAGTGTGGTGTGCAGTTTCATCACGCTGCATTGTCGGGCCCTACTTCTTCGAAGAAAACGGTCACACCGTTACGGTTACTGGAGACCGTTACTTGAGCATGTTGAGAGAGTTTTTCTATCCAGAATTACGCCGAATGAGAATTTCTTTCAACTCTGTGTGGTTTCAGCAAGATGGTGCAGCTCCTCATATAGCCCAACCTGTTATGACAGAATTGCGACGAAAATTTCCCAATAAGCTGATATCCAGAAACTCCACATTCCGTTGGCCACCCAGGTCGCCTGACCTTACTGCACCTGACTTTTTCTTGTGGGGTTATTGCAAACAGGAAGTCTTCAAAGCAAAACCAACAAATTTGAATGAACTAAGGCAATCCATTCGAGAAACAATTGCGGCTATTCCTGTCTCAACTCTCCAAGCAGTAATGAACAACTTTTTGGTAAGATGCCGCACATGCATCGACGAGCAAGGGGGGGCATTTAAATTCCATTATTTTTAAAACTAATTAAGCTATATTTAATAAAATTTAATGAGCTTTAACATGAATAAAAGAAAAATGAATTCCATACACTGAAAAAAAAATTATTTGAGTTTCTTAATGTAGCAAAATTCATCAGCCACCCTGTACTTCATTTTCGAGTAAGATGTATTGGGAAGGTGTAGATAAAGGATAAAAACAGAGTTAAAATTATACCTAAAAAATTTACTCATAATATTTGGATAGTCGCCAAAAAAAAGTCGCCATCGCCAATTTTCATAATATGGTCGCCAAAGTTTGTAAAAAGTCGCCAATACTGGCAAGCCTGAACTATATGCATGAAGTGCCGATATGAAGAAGTATAAACGTTATGTGGACAAGCTTGGAAAAATTAGGGACAGACAACTGATCGTCTGGTTAAATTTTCGACTGCTTATTAGAAAAATACATCTAGAATCTTCCTTTCACTCACATTCGTAATAGCTACTTTCTCCCTTACTGATTTTTCCTTTTTCGAACATTATTCAGAATAAGAGGAAAAGGAGAAGTGAAAAAATTCCCAAGGACAAAGAACGTATAACCATAAGAAGGTTAAACGCGACGAATGGTGGGAAATGCTATAACTCAATTCAAAAAATTTTATTAATGATGAAAAAAATGTTACAGAAAACGAAAAGATTGTCACATGAGTATCAATATTTCAAGGAGACCTAGACTATCATCCACAAGGTTGACTTTTGCCCAGCATTATATTAAATTTATTACAACTTGGCCTTAACCTGACAAACAATCGACCCCGATTGATTCTGGTGAGAAATTCTAAGGCTCCTTAAAATACTCATATGGAGCTGTTGCCTTCTTGACTTGAATTTTCTGCACATTGGGCAAATTGCACCCAATGTTGAAACCTACTAGAGTCAATGACGTTACTATAAGGAATCTGCGTGATCTGACAATTCTCTATATCTGTTACCACATAGCGGTCGTGTCCTAATTGCTTATGTTATATTTTGAATAAGCTTCTTATTTTTTCCTGCAGAAGTGTCTACACTCTTAATTACAACAAACTCACCAACCTCAAATTGCCGGGCAGGTTTATGTGCTCGGTTGAAATATCGTTCATTCCTTTTTTGCGACGCCTGAATAGCTTTGTCTGCCTGCTTCCTGATTACAGGCAAATCTACATTCCCATTGCTATAATTATCCTGCAGATATTCAGTTAATTCGTCCGACTCAGTCCCTCTTTGATCTACCCCAAACCATAGTGTACTAGGTGTCTCTTTAGTGCTACTATGAACTGTATTATTAATTGCAAACTCGACATCAACAAGTCTTTTCTTCCAATCTGTATGATCAATAGGATTAGTAAGTTTTGCCAAAATACCTTTTAAAACTCGATTCACTCGTTCTACTTGCCCATTAGATTGTGGAGATGCTACAGCGTTTAATATGTGTTCAATGTGATTTTGTACACAAAACTGTAGTGTACTCATACAAACATATGTACATAGCGTGCAACAGCCACGACCTACATGCATGTCTGTTTGTATAGCCGCATTTGAAAAATGCATTTGACACCTTTGACCAATAGCGTTGCTTAAAGTATGTCAATACTTTAGCTGAGCCAGCATTCATTCTAGAGTTCTGCTTGGTCTGACGCTAAGCGCTTCTATTGGCTAATGCAAGTAATTGTCAAGCTGAAGTTGAATTCAGCTTCATAGAAGTCGAGAAAGAGAAGGAGTCTAGCAAATCACTTTCTGTGACAAATTTGTGTATAAATAGAATAAGATTTGTCAATGAAGAATCATTATTGACTTAACGCTAACCATCGGCGATCCTGCCAAAAAATGCTAACGATTGCACTAAGCGGTTTAAAATCCGAAGCATTCCTCTACGTAGACGACATCATCGTTTTCGGATGGTCCTTGAAGCACCATAACAGAAACCTCATAAGAGTTTTCGACAGGTTAAAATATTACAACCTCAAACTTAATGCAAGCAAATGTCAATTTCTTAAATCAGAAGTAATTTATTTAGGACATTTAATAACAGATAAAGGCATAAAAACAGACCCAGCCAAATGCGAAGTAGTACGCAACTATCCCAAACCGACAAATCCAGACGAGACTAGACGATTCATAGCTTTCTGCAATTACTACAGGCGTTTTATACCAGATTTCGCAAAAATAGTAAAATGCCTCAACTCACTATTAAAGAAAGGAAAACCTTTTATTTGGTCAGAAGAATGCGAAAAAGCATTCAACAACTTAAAAGACAAACTAATTAACCCGCCCATTTTACAGTATCCAGACTTTGACAAACCTTTTATACTAACAACAGATGCTTCTGATTTTGCATTAGGAGCCATACTATCATAAGGAGAAATTGGTCACGATTTACCAATTTCCTATGCAAGCAAATCTCTACAAAAACATGATATCAACAAGCCAATTATCGAAAAGGAACTGTTGGCAATTCATTGGGGAATACTATTTTAGAACATACCTGTATGGTAGAAAATTTATTGTTGTAACTGACCATAGACCCCTAATATCACTATTCTCACATAGAAATCCGTCATCGAAAATGACGAGAATTAGAATAGATCTATCAGAATATGATTTCGAAATTGTATACAAACAAGGTAAAATTAACGCAAATGCTGACGCACTATCACGAATTAAGTTAGATAGTGACGTACTTAAATCAATGATTCCCGCTAGTAAAATTGAAAAAGAAGATAAGAAAATTAACGTAGTAACAAGGAGCAAGGCCGCGAATTTAAAAGAAATGAAAGAAAAGAATTTAAAAGAAAACGGTTATAAGGAAACCGGTAGACGCATTAAGGAAAGCACATCTCATAAGAAGCCTGCGCAACTTCACATGTGGGAATGCACATCCTTTAATGACGTAAAGAATATGAAGAAATTGAAATTTAATATTGAAAAAGAAAGTGGTACCACAATTGAATTAATTAATGATGAAGTGCACGTAACTTGTTACGATGACCCTTTGAATCTAGATTCAATGTTGGAGAAACTACATAGTTTGCTAAGGAATTCACATATAAAGGAGCTAGCCCTTTGTGAAAAGGATTATATCTGTGTCGTTTTATCATAACAACTTAAGTCTACTCAAGAAATTAGACCAATCGAAACTTTTTCTGGCGATTTCAAATAACAAAACTGCTTCACAACTTAGCCAAGCCAGTTAGATTCAATCGTTTAAAAGCAAAATAATATAAGACCGATAAAAGTCTTGCAAACTTACACGATTTTCTTATTCAAAATCGCCAGAAAAAGTTTTGATTGGTCTAATTTCTTAAGTCGACTTAAGTTGTTATGATAAAACGACACAGATATATATAAAAATATTGATATAAATGTATTCAAGAGGAAATACAATGAGTTAGAAATGAATAAACGCGCGCCGATACAAATGCTAATATACAAAGCTCCAAGGGAAATAAACAGCATGATAACGAAATACAAACTGATAGACGAATTTCACTGCTCAAATATCGCAGGCCATTTAGGAATTCGAAAAACTATTTTAAAACTAAAACAAAGATACATTTGGAAAAATATGAGACAAATGGTAAAAGAATTTGTAAACAATTGCAAAAAATGCACTCAAAACAAAATTGTTAGACACACAAAAGAGCCTCTTGTGGTGACAGACACCCCGGCATCTACATTTGACACTATCGCGATTGACAAGGTCGGTCCGCTTCGCATATCAAACGGCTATAGATACATATTGACAATGCAATGTGATCTATCCAAATTCGTAATAGCACACACCATTGAGTCAAAAGACGCAAAAACAGTTGCGACCACGCTGGTTGAACAACTGATTCTCAAATACGGTTTCATAAAAACATTGAAATCAGATAGGGGTACGGAATTTGTAAATGAGTTAATGAAACATGTGTGCAACATACTTAACACGAAACAAGTATTTTCCACACCATACCACCACGAAACTATGGGCTCACTTGAGAAAAACCATAGGACACTTAACGAATTTTTACTTTCCTTTGCAGACGATTATGAATGGGATAAATGGATTCCATATTACACTTTCGCTTACAACACGACCCCAAACGTAGATACATTGTATTCACCGTATGAGTTAGTTTTCGGTAAATTACCCGCGCTACCAAACGACAATATAAATAAACAAACAAAAATGTATGACATTGATGACTATGCCAATGAGTTGAAATTGAGACTGCAAAGGTCAATACTCAATGCCAGGAACATTATCAAAACTGTTAAAGAAAAACGAAAGTCAAAATGTGACAATAAAATAAACAAGGTTGAGTTGGAAATAGGAGACCTAGTGTATGTAAGACTAGAAAATAAGAAAAAAAGCCAAAGCCCATATCATGGCCCACATAGAATTGTAAAACGAAACGGAGTAAATTCCATAATAGACATAAATGGCAAACACAAAGAACTGCACAATAATATTTTAAAGAAATACTTAGAAATAACCTAAGGCAAACAAGCCGACATATGTTAGAAATTACATGGATATAGATGAAATTACATGTAAGGAAACACTTAGAGATAAGATAAAACAAGTCCACCGATATCTGTAAATAATTATATTCAATATTCTAGAAAATTGTATGTAAGCCAATTACACTTAAGCAAACCATACCCATAGATGTAAGTATGTATATTCATATGAAAGGTATTTGCATAACTCCACACAAAAATTTATTTCATTTTTTATCAAACGAAATAAATTTTTCTCTTTTGCGGTAAGGGTGTAGTGTACTCATACAAACATATGTACATAGCGTGCAACAGTCACGACCTACATGCATGTCTGTTTGTATAGCCGCATTTGAAAAATGCATTTGACACCTTTGACCAATAGCGTTGCTTAAAGTATGTCAATACTTTAGCTGAGCCAGCATTCATTCTAGAGCTCTGCTTGGTCTGACGCTAAGCGCTCCTATTGGCTAATGCAAGTAATTGTCAAGCTGAAGTTGAATTCAGCTTCATAGAAGTCGAGAAAGAGGAGGAGTCTAGCAAATCACTTTCTGTGACAAATTTGTGTATAAATAGAATTAGATTTGTCAATAAAGATTCAGACTTGATTTGATGTGAACCATACGCTCACCAAATTATTTTCTCAAACTTATTCCGGCTGTCTCCCCGATAGCCTATTTGATCGGCCGAATCTCTCCGGCCTTTACAATCAGAGAGATCTCCCTTAAAAGTAAAAGCATTGACCCCCTTAGGACCACCACAAAACTCTTTAAACTCAGCTGAGGTAAAGCAAGACCCTCTCATTGCTCCTACACTGGCCTGAATAGTATATACATTTCAAACAATTTGCAAGAAATGTCTTTATCTTCTTTCTCATCCCAGGGAACCAATAATGTTTTTTGATTTGATCGAAACATTTATCTACCGCTAAGTGTCCATACGTTTCATGTACGAGCCGAATGACATTATTCTCCATCTCCCTAGGTACGTAGAGCTGTCTCATACCGTTCTCCACGTGAAAAACCAGTCCATTCTGCATATCAAACCCCTCGACCCCAGTCTCTTCTAATCTTTTTTTCAACTCATTAATTGTTGGATCTCTCATTTGAGTTAGCTGTCAGTTAGCATCAACCTCACTTTCTTCTATTGCACCTACACATGTTGCCCTACTTAGAGCGTCCACATGTGCCATTTGTTCTCCTAATCTATGCCTAATCTTAAAGTCAAATTCTACTAAAGCTAGAGACCACCGGGCAATACGTGGATTAATTTGTTTTTTACTCAACGCTAAAACTAGAGAGTTGTAGTCTGTTACAATAGTAAAAGAAATTCCATGGAGAAACACTCGAAAACGTTCCAAAGCCCTTACTATAGCCAACGTTTCCAACTCGTGATTCAGCTTCAGTGGTGCTTCTCGAAAAATATGCTATCGGGTGAAACTTCTGGTCAGTCTGCTTCTGAAGTAAAACTGCCCCATATCCATATGTACTGGCATCTGTATGCACATCTGTTTCATGATTTGGATTGAATACACATAGAATAGGTGACTCCACCAAACGATTCTTTAAAATCTGAAAAGCCTCTTTACACTCAGTTGTCCATTCAAATCGGAAATTTTTACCTAACAATCGACTGAGCGGCTTAGCTATTCGTGAGAAATTTGGTATGAACCTCCTAAAATAAGAAAATAATCCAAGACATCTTTGCACTTCTTTTGAAGTCTGTGGTTCCTTGTAACTTCTGATAGCTTCTACCTGTCTTAAACTGGGACGTATATCCTTATCATTTATCCTATATCGTAAATATTCAAGCTCCTGATATGCGAATTTACATTTTTCAAAATTTAATTGCAAAACAGCTTCTGCAACTAGTTTCAACACTCGCCCTAATACTTGACCATGCTCCTCAATGGTTTCTGTGGCAACTAAAATATCATCTAAATAAAAAACAACTTCCCCGCGATTAATTAATGGTTTTAATACTTGATTTACGAGTCTTTGAAAAACAGCAGGAGCATTGGTAAGTCCAAACGGTACAAAGTTATATTCATACTGACCCATTGGTGTTACGAAAGCTGTCAAAGGGATTGAGTCTACATGCATCGGAATTTGATGATATCCATTCCGCAAGTCTAATGTACTAAAGTAGCTCTTCCCTGACACGTATGCTAAACAATCTTCGATTAAAGGAAGGGGAAACCTATCTTTTACAGTTATCTTGTTAAGTTCTCGATAATCTACACACATACGTAACTGACCATTCCTTTTCCGAACTAAAACTATTGGCATACGGAGAATCGCTGGGTTTTGTAACCCCCTGTGACAATAGACTGTCAATTATTTCTTGTACCTCACTTTTCTCTTTAAACAATAATCTGCGTGGAACACTATACACTGGGATGTCATTTTTTAATAAAATCTTCATAAAATATCCATTCAACACTTTATCTTTCGCCACTTCAACATATTCTTTCATAATTATTTTTTCAATTACAGGGTGGCTGATGAATTTTGCTACATTAAGAAACTCAAATAAACTCAAATTTTATTAAATATAGCTTAATTAGTTTTAAAAATAATGGAATTTAAATGCCCCCCCTGCTCGTCGATGCATGTGCGGCATCTTACCAAAAAGTTGTTCATTACTGCTTGGAGAGTTGAGACAGGAATAGCCGCAATTGTTTCTCGAATGGACTGCCTTAGTTCATTCAAATTTGTTGGTTTTGCTTTGAAGACTTCCTGTTTGCAATAACCCCACAAGAAAAAGCCAGGTGCAGTAAGGTCAGGCGACCTGGGTGGCCAACGGAATGTGGAGTTTCTGGATATCAGCTTATTGGGAAATTTTCGTCGCAATTCTGTCATAACAGGTTGGGCTATATGAGGAGCTGCACCATCTTGCTGAAACCACACAGAGTTGAAAGAAATTCTCATTCGGCGTAATTCTGGATAGAAAAACTCTCTCAACATGCTCAAGTAACGGTCTCCAGTAACCGTAACGGTGTGACCGTTTTCTTCGAAGAAGTAGGGCCCGACAATGCAGCGTGATGAAACTGCACACCACACTGTGACACGAAGTGGATGCAATTCCGTCTCATGGAGTATCTGTGGGTTGGAAGCACTCCATATTCGACAATTTTGTTTGTTTATGTTGCCGTTTAAATCAAAATGGGCCTCGTCAGGCATGAAAAGACAGTTCATCATGTTTCCATCCTCTTCCACCATTTGAAGCATCTTCTGGCAAAATTCCAAGCGAATCGGCAAGTCTGCAGCATTCAGTTTGTTGGCCATTTGAATTTTATATGGGAATAAGTCCAAATCTTTGTGCATAATTGACTGTAATGACTGTCTGCTTACACCCATTTGAGCAGATAAGCTTCTTGTCGAAACACGTGGATTGTTTTGTATGGCAGCAGCTACAGCAGCGATTGTTTCCTCCGTTCGAACTGAAGGGTTTCGATGGTAAGGTCTTCTGTTGACTGTCCCATGCTCGGCAAAATTGTTTACAAGTCTTATTATGGTCCATCTGCTCGGAGGATTGCCGCCAAACGTGCGCCTATACTCTCTTTGAACCGAAACTACGGACTCCAGTGCGTGATAGCGGCGGACAATCCAAATTCTTGTTTCAGTGTCCCAGTTATCCATTTTTGTTAAATGTAAGTCAATCTGCAAAATAAAAAAAAAATTTACCAGATTCATTAAATAGAAAAAAAGTTATTTAATTTTTTTTTGGTAGCGGCTTTCATTAGCCACCCTGTACATCACCGTCCATTTCAGTCAATTGATTACTTATGTCATACAATTTCATGTTTACGTTCCTCTCTGTAGCTTCAGATACCTCAATCAACGCCAATTCCTTTTCATTTTCCAAAAAATATTTATCACTGGGTGCAGTCCTTACCAAAACAGTATCCAACTTTTTGAAAATTTTAAACAATTTAAGTGCACTGATAACGCTAACAGTAAGTTTATTTAATTCCATTTTACTTTTTCCATTCCATTTACATTTTAATTCCATTTTATATCAATAAATGCCCATTCGGCTTAAAAGATCTCGTCCAAATAACCACGGTACTATAGCTTGGGGATCAGGTAAGATTAAAAAATTGTGATCAAATTCACCGCCATTAAAGAAAACTCTACATTTTGCAAATCCATACGCGCTTAACCGACTGTTTCCAACACCCCGATATTCTGTAGCTTGCTGTTTATCGTCAAGCACAAAAGGCAAGCATGAGTTCTGCACAAAGCTAACCGGACTACCAGTATCAAAAAGAACATAACGTTTAATTGATTCAGTGCAGCTATCTTGTAAACAAAAGGCAACACTCACCCAATTTTTTGCTGTTAACTGTTCCATCACTTTACACACTAAACGATCTTCCAAGCCTTCCTCTGGTTCATCGACTGCTTCCACTGCCGCTACTACACCGCTGGTCCTTTTCTTTCTCGGGCACTGAAATCTAGTGTGACCCACCTCGTTACATATGAAACAAGCATTTGGGTTACGTTTAGGCTCAGTGCAAGCACTTTTATAGTGTCCATATGCAAAGCAGTTATAACATCGAACTTTATCCTGCTTGACTACGTTGCTTTGAGCACCGGCAGCCACTACTTCCTTCTGTTTGCTGGACATAACTGTATTCATCTGCTGTAATTAAATTCGCTTCTTTTTCTCATAACGCTCCATTAACATTTTCAGCTGGGCTATATTGGTTGCACTATATAACATCGATACCTGGGCTGAGTTATCGTTAAGGCCATCGATTATTATATCAATTTATTCCAGCTCCGGAATATTAGCTCGGCTGGCGATAAGCTGCATCTCGATTATGTATTGTCGCGGCGTTTCATGAGATTTCATACAGCGCGCTCGCAACTGGGCACATACATCCTGCATTGAGAATGACCTCTTATACTCCTCCAATAATGCAAACTTGAACTCACCATATGTCCGTACTGTTAATATTGATACAAAACGTTTTGCCTGCCCAGTCACCAAGTGCCGCGCCGCCACCAGCTTATCACGTTCAATGTAATCGTATGCTGCAAAAACATTTTCCAAATCATCAATCCACTTTTGTACGTCTTGCAATTCAGAGCCGTCGAATTTGGCGACCATAGCATCAAGTACAGCTAGATCTAAGTGATTTTCATTGCCTAAACAAAGATCCTTCTTTAACATTTCCAACTCTTGTCGTTTGCGTGCAATACTTAACTGGCGGTTCAAAAGTTCTTCCTCTTCGACCGCCTCTTGTAAGCGCTGACGAACAATGGATGTTGCTGATGGTGTGTCCTCTGAAACCCCTTCATTTGAGAGCAAATGTGAACTAACTGTCTGCTGTGAATTATCTGACGACTGCAACTCCCCTGAAGACTGTTGCTGATCTACAGGCTGCTGTATTTCTGGTTGTTGTATTGCTGGCTGCTGTGGGGCTTCTGTCTGCGGAGAGGCATCTGCTTGCTGAAGCGAAAAATTCCGTTGTACGTTCTCATGGAGTGCACATAGTTGCACTAAGGTTGCTTCATTATCGAAAGGTACGCCTCTTTCTGATAATGCAATCATTATTTGATTACGAGTCATTCGATTAATTTTTGCACAATTTAAAAAAAAAAAATTTTCCTAATTCGGTCAGGTTGTGTGGGCCACGTTTTGTTTCAGCCCACACCTGAAAATGTAATCGTAGTTTAATTTATGTTTCAATATCAAATTTTAAATTGACAACCGTAACTCAATTCACAAAATTTTATTAATGATGAAAAAAATGTAACAGAAAACGAAAAGATTGTCACATGAGTATCAATATTCACAAGGTTGACTTTTGCCCAGCATTATATTAAATTTATTACACTAACCATACTTTTTTGTGTAAATATTCAATTACAACACAGTGAATTCAATTACCTACCATCGATTTGACAGCGGCCACTTGCATTCGCTGTTGGACCTTTTTTTGGCTATACGTTCTTTGCCAAGGATTTTTTATTTAAAGCACGAGGAATGGGAGATGGGGAAAAAAATCCGTGCTAGAATAGAACTCAACTCAGCACAGCACGTACAGTCCTCCCACAAAACCGAAAAACAGCCAAACTTTTGCAATTCTAATTATTTGTCGATTTCGCTGTTGTTGTAGCGATGTTTCCCTTCATAGTTAGTCTTCACTCTCCTCACCCAGCATTGTAATGAGTATCTTCTAAGGGTAGTCCTTTGGAAAAAGGAAATTTCAGTAGTTTTGGAAGAGTGAAGTAGGTGTTAGAAGAGTCTGCTCTGTCCATCAGATAAACAGATGGTTGGTGTCATTTCGGGATACACAACATGTGCCAACAATAGGCATGTCAGGGTTCAGTCTGGATAGGGAGAAGTTTAATTTGTTACAGTATACAGATTGATGTTGGGCCAGAGTAACTATTCTCTTCCTAATTACTTTACGGGGAGGGACCCTTTATTCAAGCAAGCGCTAGTTGGGATACCACGGTTTACAACAATTTAACAATTGTCTGTAACACTTCGTTGTGCATTTTACACCGAGAGTTCTTTTTTGACTATGTAGAGGGTGTCACAGTGCCATAAGGAGACATCCTGTGGTAGTTGTTAGTACGGTGCTCTGACAGACTCTCAACTTTCTCCCGTGTGTTTGAAAGGCCCAGCTATTATATTGGGGACGTGTAGCTCAGAACCGCCTGGCCGTTTGCCTTCTACGTTGCTAGCAGCGTTTCTCTTTTTTTACCGCTTTGTACTTTGGCAATCGTAATTAAATGAGCAGCACAACTGAATCTTAATGCCATCGATTTTGACGTCTAACTCCATGCTCACTTGCGCAGTCCATGTATAAAAAAGGGTGTCTGGGGTTTGTGTCGGTGACAATGTCACGTTCCGCGCAGCGAAACCATATAAGATTGAAGAAAAAAACAATTTATTTCGGAGCGCAGCTTATCGACGGAGGACCAGTTGCCATAATCGTACATTCGTCTGCTTAGGAAACGGTCTTGATTTTCACTGGTGGAGGTGGGAGCCTCGAGATCTAGTCATTAACAGAAGCGGTAATTGGCCCTGTGGCACCCCAACGGTTCGATTCTAGTTTACACACTCAGGCAGGATGGCCCATTGTGATACCACTAAATAAGGTCTAAACCCCCTTCCTCCTTTAGACGTTCAGGAAGTTCAACCAGCTTGTTCGCTTAGTGTAGTTCAAAATGTCATCGATTTCAGAAGAGCCTAGCTTAGCTAAACTCGTGAAGAAACACTTGTTTAGGCACTCTTTACAAGGTGGGACAACTGAAGAGGAAGTGTTTGACACTTTCTATTTCCTCCTCATCCCTGCGGCTCCGAGAGAAGCCGTTCGATGGGAACCCCATGCGTTCACCACGTATTCGCATCAGAGTGAGTACCCGAATCAGGGAGACTAGGGCGGGCCGCTTGAGGATGAGTATGGATTCGATACCTTTCCCACAGATGCGGGGCCACGTTTGCCTGTACAATTTGTACGTGGTTTCCAATGTTAATCTGGAATTAGCTTTTTCCCCGAATTCACGCAGAAGCCAATTCTAGCACGTAGCAAAAGGAGCACGGTTTTATCCTTGGTTCACTTCCGATTGCTCTGTCGCCTTCCTTGCCATGTAGTCAGTGTGCAGTTTCCGTTTCAGTTTGATCACTGGCTCACTGTCGCAGTATATTAACATGGATGTGCAGTAGAATATTTACGTCCTCCAATTTGTAACTCTCAGAGATTTTTGTGGAGAACTTGACGGACTCGAGACGGTCAGTGTAGTGTGGTCTACTATCTGCAGATTTCTGATCTGGTATGGTTTCCAGGATCCTTGCGTGTTCGAATGTGGTGTCGTTCCAGCGCTGCACGGTGTTCAGTCGGACTCCACTGCAGCTTGCATGGAGTTTTTCGTACATGTCGACATGTAGGTTGAGCATAACCCTCAAAGATTTTGTGGGCGTTGATGAAAGTGCCCCCGTTATAAGCACCGCCGCTGACCTCTGTATTCTGGTCATCCTGCCTATGTTATCGCTCGAGGGCGGCCACCACACTGCAATACCATAGAAAAAGATGGGTCTTACTAGCACTGCATAAGGCGAGCTTTCAAACTCCATATTTTACCCAAGGCGGTGCCAGTTGAGTTTACTGTCCAGGATAGCGCCGATTTACTTGACCTCTTGAGAAATTTTAAACCTCACTTCGGTCCACCTCTTCAGACAGGGGTGAATCCAAATCTGTTGTTAGCTGTGCGTCGAATACCGTATCAAAGGCCATTAAAAGGTCAAGATCCACTAATACATTTCATTTAGTCTTCTTTGGGTTGGACCCAACTTATCTGCGTGTTTATGGCGTTCATCACGATGTAAAGTAGGCGTTCCTTAAAGTCAGGTGGCTCTATCACTCCTAAAAATGTTTAGAAAACTCGAAGGTTCGACGAGCTCAACCCCATCTGTTGCTTCGATGTAAAATTTACCACTTCAAAGTTACGTTAATTTGAACAACTTGTCTTATGAAGCGCTTATACAAGGGTAACGTTAATTATACTTTTTTTCTTTTTAACTGCTTTGTAACAGTTTTGTAAGTTTATAAAGCGTTTATGAATAAAGTTATTTGATTGATAAACTATTTGATATTTTATTATGAATAAGGCTGTTATTCTTTACATATAGATTTTGGCAAAGTAAGAAATAGATGTCGTTTCATATTGAAATCGTTCTACATTCTTTGATATTTTATATTTTTATTAATATTTAGTTGTAACTAATTTGTAAGCATCATACACTTAAATTAAAGCTGACTTACAAATAATATATTTTTTTTATAAACTTCTTTGCTTTCTTCCTCGGGGTGGGTTCCAAGATACAGGGGTGGTGTCAGTGATTGACACAATATTTAAGCCACCCATTTGCAAGCCTTTTATGGCAGACTGAAATTAAAAGACAGAGTTTCAATTATTATCAATGCGCTGAACGTTTAATAATATACAGATGTAGCTCAATAAATAAAACAATATATAGTGCAAACAAAGATTTCATAATAGATATCCAATTTACAAGTATATGGCTTGCTATGTACACACACTGGGATTGCCTCTTTTTTTTTTTTGATTTTTCGAAGAATGAATTTCGGGATCAGATCCTTCAATCCCGTCACATGGTACTCGGATTTTGATCAAATTGCATGCCGTGTAAAAGTTATGCAATCATAAGCAAAATGAGTCAATGACACTGGAACAAAACAGGGTTCCAATAAATTAGTTTTTTCAAAAATGTTAGTTCGGACTAATAATATCAATAGCAGAGCTGTAAAAGTGTGCAATCTTTTGGGATTTTAATTCATCATATTGGGATTGGTGTTTTTTAACTCAATTTTCCCTGTTGAAGAATGTAACTTAAAATTTCCCAACCTCTTAATTCATGAGTGGGAAATAAGACCGCACACATTTAGATTTTGAAAGAAAGACTGAAAATACTGAATGAAAAAAGAATAAATTTTAACACCGAATAATCATTCAATTGAATACAGCCTTTTCTTGGTGTGCACACACTTATTTAGTACCAATCCAGCGATACAAATATGCACATGGTTGCTTTTTGTTAAAAGTCATTTCAAATCAGTTGCACAAAAAATGGTTTATTTGGCTTTATACACCTTTTATTAGTTAATTTATTTATCATGAACCACCAAAATATTAACTGAAACAATATTAACTTTTTGAAAATATCATAATACAATAATAAGATATGCAAATGTCAAATATTCTAACATCTCTGCTTTGCAAATTGTCAGGTTTCTAAAAAGGTATTGCCATTGTATCATTAAATTGGTATGTGTTAAAAACGTACTCATATACATATCTTCTTATACAAGGTGGCGCAAAAGTAAGCTTCCGATGTTCAGCATATCGGTTGTGGCACGTGCAGTGTGTGCTGTTGCACCGTTTTGTTGGAACCACATGTTTTCCAATCCCAATTCATCAAGTTGCGGCAAAAAGAACTCGTTGATCATTGCTCTGTAGCGCTCACCATTCACAGTAACCGTTTGGCCCCGACCGATTATTGGTCAAATAAATAGTCAGCAATATTCCGCGTTCTGGAGCAGTGTAGCGTAACATTGTTTATTAACGTGTATTTCGCATGTGTTTACTACACAAATGTCAAAACAGAACTGACTTTAGGGGCCAATCGCAAAATTTATAGCATTTTCTGATAGGAGGATGACTTTTTTTTATTCCTTTTACTTTTCCCCCAACGCCCATTCTATTTTTCTTTTTCTCCCATAACCTAAGATGAAACCGCTACATCAGAAAGTTAAGCAATCAATAGAGGTGAAAACGACTACTGCAAATATATTACAGATCCAAATACGAATATCGAAATGGTTCATAAGTATCCGGGATTAAAAGAGTGATATTTAAAATTCAATACCCCTTTACTCTCATCGGCATCTGTGGAAAGAATGTTTTCTGCAGCCACTGTTTTAAATGCCCCTCGGCGTGGATCTCTATCTGACTACAACTTCGAAAAGCTGCTGTTAATGAAAATTAATACTTTTTAGCAGGGTTTTGACTCTTTATTTATTGATTTTATGTAAGGTTTTTACATATTCCATATGTTTGCTCACACTTGAGATTATAATTAAATTGGTGTCACATGACAGGCTTGAAGCAGTGTTTTAATGGAATGTCAGGATTAGATGAAATAAATTATTGGACTTTATATGAGACTACCGTGCCGACGTTGTTCTTTCCCTACAGTTGATTGGATCTACCCCGTTTTCTTTCGATTTCCTTCAATGCCCCTTCATCCAACTTTAATTTTTCTTCTTGTATATCTCCGTTGACATATATATAAGTTAAACAAATTATTTTTCACTTTGTGGCTGTAAATCACCCAAAACATTTAATTTTGTACTCTTTGGTTTATTAACTTTTAAGGAAAACAATCTTTTCAACATATCTGGGCAGCTAATAAATTCAAAAAATATCTACGCGGAAAAAAGTGTTAGTAGTGAATGGTAAAAGAGTGTGCATTCTTTAAAATTTTACAATCACATGAGATTGGGAATGCCTCGTCATTCCCATGCTGTACTGAATTTAACTCGAGCATTCAATAACACACACACTTTTGGTTTGGCTAACAATTTTTTAAGCCATTCAGGAATGCATGTTATTTTATGTAAGGAAAAAATCAAAATTTTGAAAAGAATGTCGACGTACACTGAATTGATTGTATCGTTTTACAGCTCTGATCAATAGCATCAGAGTTATTATAATTATTTATTTGATTGCCATATAATTCGTTATTTCGGAATACTGGAATAATAAATAATTATTCCTTTCTTTTTATTCAATGGATGGCATTCCTTGGATCGCAATACCGGACAGTGGTCTGAAAAGCTTATCTAGCACGAATTAAATCACTAGCATTAATAAAGTTAATGTTTTGTAGGAATACCTGTTAATTTATTATGCAGTAACGCATACTACATAAAATAAATAAGATGTAAATAGTTCCTAATAAAATTAATAGAAGTTTGTAAATTAGGGTGGCCCAAAAATAATAAAAAAAAAAAATTTTGGTATAGTGAAAATATTGTTTGGGACACCGAAAATTTGGCTAGTAGAAAGTCCAGCTTTTATTTTAATACTAAGAGGGGTGTCGCACTGTGTTGAAAAATGCGTGAAAGGCACGAATTGAGCCCCAATATTTAAGGAAATTCGTTTTTTATAACAATACTTATTAATTATTTGTTTTTATTGAAACTACTAAGTTTTCTTTTCAATCAGTTTGCACAGGAAACAAGAGAAAAAGCGTGGACACAAAACGATGGTTTGAAACTCGGGTAGGTAGGAGTTAACCGTTCGGTGAGTAAAATTTATTGTGGTATTAAGAGCCATTTCGGCTAGCTTAAGCTGTTTTTCCAAACCAATATTGAGTTGGGTTGACATAGCAAATTTTAGTTCGCCTTTGGTTGTTATTGCATTTGAACTACATGCTTATGTTAGCATCATACACAAAGATGGCGCAACATTGCCAATCACTGAACGAGGTTGAAAACATTTGAACGATCTAGTTCGTTCGGTCACTAAACTAAGTCTTTCAACTGAAGTAGTTCGTTCGCGAACACAACACAACTCCTACTTCATATCCACAAGATATTACCTGCAGAATAGTGTAAAACCTGTCAATGAGTTCTTCGTCAACTCCTGTAATATCTGCAGCTTTTTTCGAATTTCGAAAGAATATTGCCCGTGTTAGTAGAACCATATCCTGTTTAGGGAGGTCATTATTTTCACTTTGTCTTCACCTCTTGCCTGCCAGCGCTTTATTTCCATTCTGTATCCCAAGTGCAAGCAACACTCGAAAATCGAATGGAGGGTAGATAAACCAAATATATAATGGTCGGTCTTTGCTGGCATTTGCTCCATCATGTCTTAGCAGTTCATCATGCCTATTACGGTAACCGACGAATGCCACTCCCGCGAATACCATCCGATTCGTACTCCCCTCGCTTGGCGAATTTCGCGCTATTACCATAACCGTGGGATGGTTGACTGCATTGTTAGTTATTTATTTATTTTTATTTACAAGGTGGTTGTAACTATAAGACCAAGTCTTTTACAGTACATCATTATTTATTAATGACAAGATAAATAATTCAAATAACTAATATATATAAAAAGTTTACAACAAAATGCTTAATACTAATCCATAAATACACACTTGTAACTAGAAAGAAGAGACGTTTGATTTGAGTAGGAAAGAAAGAAGGAAAGGAAGGAGATAAACCATTATGCAATCACAATGATCACACTGAACAGAAGTATTCATGGATCACCCTTTTGTAGCTGCTCCAACTCAAAACAGGAACAGAGTTGCAGATCCTCACAGTATTAACGAAGAAAAGCCTCGAAGACGACCAATAAACATATCTAGGAATTATTAACTTTTGGTGCCCGCAAGACTTGGAAAATTGTAGTTTTTCATACCGGTATTGAGGTGTTTTGAATTCAATTATTTTGAAAATAAAGATGCAGTTGCCTGCAGTAATATACTCAAAAATACTACATCCAAGGATTTTTCGCTTCCATGAAGAGGTTCTTCAAACCGTAGACCTAGCGAGTAATGTTATTGAAAGCGATATCAATTTTACTACAAGAGGAATCAAACTGACTGTAGACATATTCTGAATATGTTATATAAGGAAGCAATCTTTTTCCTAATCTCCAAGTGGGTGAACGAGGCTGACCTTCTCAGTATACACAGCATAAACATTACCGATAACTTTGTTTACATGGTCAATACAGCTCAGCTTAGAATTAATCAAAAAGCCCAAATTTTTAATCTTATCAGTAAACAAGAGGACGCTATTGCCAACGAGCAGCTTGGGGACGTCTTCAACATAAACAACAGTTACAAATAGGCAGTACATAAGACTTTTTGGCATTTAAACAAAGATAGTTTTCGCAAGCCCATTTAGAGATTGCAGACAAATCACTATTTATTTTAGAACATAGATCATCAACCAAGCCAACTCGACTAGACTAGAATGTCATCAGCATAGGCATGGACATTTACATACTGACACACAGAAAACACATCGTTTACAAAAAGACTAAACAGGAGAGGCCCAAGGACAGATCCTGGCGGCACACCAGAGGACACAATACAAGATTTGGATGTAGAGCATTTGCATACCACCCTCTGGGTTCTTCCCACAAGGTAACTAGCCATAAGCGTAACAGAACTGTCAGAGAATCTAAAGTAACATTCTAGTTTTTTACAAAGGAGGCTATGATTCAGACTCAAATGTCTTGGAAAAAGCGAGAAGACACAGAAGTGTTAAGTCGCTCTTGTCAAGTGCACTCTAATATCGTCAAGAATTTGTATCATAGCCGTAGGGCAGCTGTGTTTTGGTTTGAATCCTGACTGTAGTGGACTTAACAAATTGTTCTCCTCAACATATGCCATGTGTTGCCATTAAGGACTTGCACACTTTGGCAAAAGCCGGTAAAGTGCTAAACGGCCCACAATTGCTTGGTTCAACAGCGTTTTTAGTTTTAGCCACGGGGATAATCGATGCCTTTTTCCACTCTATTGGGAAGCACGAAGATGTAAAGCAGTAGTTAGTTATGTGTGAGAGTTCCTAAGATAGCTGGAAGAACAAGTTTAATGAAATACCATCCTCTCCAATTGCATTGGATTTCATTTCCATTATGAACTTAAAGACATCTAGTTCAGAAACAGCTTTCAATCCAAATTTACTATCTTGATAAATACAGCTTATGGTATTCTGAGAGACAGGGCTTTCCACTTTTACTAGAACTAAAAAAATAACCCTTAAGGGTATCTGGCTCGACTGGACAATCGTTTTGATGCTTGCCATGTATATTAAGATTCCTCAGGTTGTGCCATAAGTCTTTTGATGGTAGATTCGGGTTAAGCTTATAGTCACAGTACATCTGCTTTGATTTTTTTACAAGGGTGGCGGCTTTGTTTCGGGCGGTTTTGAACTGCGACCAAGCGAACTCGGTTAAGGTCCTCTTCCATTTGGAGTAAAGTCTATTGCGTTCCTTTATAGCTGACCTAACTTTATAATTGAACCAAGGAACGAAGTTATTGAGGACTCGGGCTTTTCGTATAGGGACACGAGTTTCATAAAGTCTAGACAAATTTTCTTTTAAAAAGTCAAGTTTCACGTCAACCGTTGCAATACGCCAAAACAAGATCCAGTTCTAGTAAGACGCATCAGAAAACAGCACATCTATATTTACGGACTTCAGATCACAATACACAGTAGTGACCGTTTCAACCATACAAAAAATTAAATCAGGGACAGAGATAAAGCTTATTTGGTCAAAAACCAAAATATGGTCAGGTCTAGAAGTACTGATGAGGTCAGGTAAGCTTGGAGCTGAATTACGAGCAAATTTAGTTGGTAATTCTTTATTTATTTTATGAGACCTGCAGCTGAGACAAGGTCCAGTAATTTATAAGCATGGGAGTCCTGCAACAGAAGATTTAATATGCTCAAAGTCAATCAGGAATGGAGATAACTCAGCAAAAAATATATCTAACGAGTAACATTTAGAAGGATTGTATACACAGGAGACTAACACTTTCTTTACACTGTCTGATACCTCAGCGAAGATGAACTTTGTATCAATACTTTTCGATTCAGTTAAAACTCTAATTTTCAGGGTGGACTTGCAATATATGGCTACACCTCCTCCTTTCTTTTGCTGTTCGCTCAACGCGCGTAATACTGTAATTAGGGATAATGTAGTTGTCAGGAGAAAACCAAGTCTCTGAAACACAAATAGTATTCGCGTTAGATTTCGCAGAGGTGTTCTTAACATAATTTAGTTTATCATTATTCATACTACGGGCATTGAAGTGTACCACGCTTATTCCATCCTCTTGCTTGCACAAAATATTTATTAACGTCTTTTGGCATTCGCCAATGCTGAAGACAGATTTCTCACAGGAGTTTAAGTCCGTGGGATGGAGAAGGAACAAACACAAGAGGTGCCAAATGCATAATGAATACAACACAGACTTGTATGTTTGCGATTATAACAAATTACATTATAAAGAAAACAAGGTAAGTGTTTAATAAAGAGAATAGGGGAAAAAAGAGAAGGATGAAAGTATGACAAAGTGAGTGACATAACTTAAGAATAGTTGCAAACACATTATCAAAAGGAAAAACACATACATATGTATAAACAGTTTCTGCGCTCATTTCCCAATAAAAGAGTTCACTTCAGCTCTGCTGCTTACCGTTTTTGGATCTTCACCTGGGTTACGACTTTTAAACACTTTGCATCGTATAGAGAACACCGGCGATAGCTGCTTCTGCCGCCTAAGCTCCGACGCATAGGTCTTCACCTCTCTCTGTTTTCTAGGCAGATTTCCGTGTAAAAATATCGAGCCAAAACCCGCCATATCAATGTCAAAGAGCGCAAGCAATCTCTTTGAATTGCAGAATACAGCTATCGATTTGGGGAGTTGGTTTCAGTCAGGTGCAAAGAACAGCTTGACTACAATAGGGCAGGCAGTATTGGATTTTTGCTGATTGCTATTTTTTATCCGGAAAGCATCTCGCACTGACGGCGCTTTGTGCTCAGCCACTCTACATATTTTCTCAAATAGTTCAGGCATACGTTCACCAGCTGCTTGATGGATACCAGAAATTATTAAGTCACTGGATACAGCGCTGCTTTCAAGTGCGATGAGCTGAGCCTGAGCTGCAATCAATTCGCTACGAAGCTTGAGAACATCACAGCGGAAAATAATGCAGCATGTGTCAGACGGTTTTTAAGGGAGCTGGCCGATGTCGACTAAGTGGAATGGGATTATATCGAGAGCAGCCAACAAAACCTGTATTTATGTCTTCCGAGTCTTAGCTGAAGGAAGTTACCAAAATGCAGTTGGCAATGACTACATGCTTGGAATGGTAACCAACCATTTTCGCAACTTCCTGGCGTAATGGAATGTGAATTTTGTAAAAAATGGATAAATATAAAGATGAATGACGTTGAACAAATGGAATCTCGTAGTTACATTTTCAATATGTCAATATGCGATGTTCTCGTTGAGCCTCATCTGCTCAACCAACAAAACGAACTGCTCCCGGTTTTCGGGACTGTTCGAAAATGCAATTAGTGCATAGATTTTATTCAAAGACAAATAATTAGCTTATTAAATTCCATCTTAATTTATTTTCATTCAAGTGACAGCTCTTGCGATTCGATTACGGTTATGGGAATGCAGTGAATCCACGAACTGCGTTATCCACTTATTTTTTAAGCGCAAACTGCTTTGCCGATAGGTTATAAGAATAGCATATCTTTGCAATTTGAATCGCATTCCCTGCGGAAGGCATACATATTTTTAGGGGTTGCATTACATTTATCACAGCTTTGTGTAGATTTTGTGTTAGTCAATGTGTAGCAAATCTTGCGGTCTACCATTGTTGAAACGAGTTTGAAATTAACAGTAATGCCTTTATAAAAAAAAGTTGCCTAACGCGTCTATTTGTGCCTAAATCCTTTCAGTAATGCTTTGTATCAACTCGGGTGTCGCTTTAGAAAAAAGAAACTTAACGGTCCTGCAAAACCGAGTAGATGAAGGCACTGAATTTCATCATAAAAATCACGCAATTGTACAGGGACAAGTGACACAATTCCTACAGAAGTATCGTTTTAGTCTGCGCTTGTCATTTGTCTAAAGTTGCTTTGTCCAGAGCTTCCGTCTATACCCCACTTACATACTAGAGTGATTCCAGATCAAGAATTTCTTCCTGGCGCTTACATAGTCGTTTGACTGGAAACTTTAAAAGATCATTGAGTCTTATCTCAACTCCTGTATCTGTTCACATTCAGCTTTCGCTGCTTGGACTTTTTCCAGAGATGGATACACATCAAGCACCGCAACGTTTAGCAGCCTTTCTGTACGATAAATATGCCGATTTACTTGATTTTGTATTAATAATCAACGAGAGAGCTTCTCCTGGAGTTATAACTGCACGTTTGGACAATTTTGTGAAGCTTTTTGCCATCTTGTATATTTTTTTGGAAAATTTCGGGGAATTAGTAGCAGTAACTTCTTCAACAATTGTGCCTGCATTTCATTATCCTCTGTTTCGTAAACTCTCTTTTCCACCGTTTTTCCACACCTTTAACATAATTATCTAATATTTTCTCACAGTTATTTGGATTTATATTATGCTTTGCAGAAACAAAACATTGTAAGGCACTACATCAGTATTTCCTAGTAAAATGTTTAACCTTCAGCCACTCATCAAACAGTTCCATACGGGTGATTGCCTGAGGGCGCCCTGAAAAAAAAATTGTAGAAATTATAGAAAGTCGAAGAAAGTTTTAATTTATGTTGGTGAGTATAGCTAAGGTTAAGCAATTTTTTTAACATTTCCAACACGTGAATTTTTTTATAACCTTAAACATGTTCAGAATCTTACCTTAAAATTGATCGTTTATAAAGTAAGCCTTTTTAAAATGCAATATTTATTCTATTTGTTAAAAACATATAAAACTTACCTTTTGATGAATTTTCCATGAAGAACACTTCAAAAAAATACAGTTATACGGCGACTTTACGGGTACACACCTTTTGAGAACTATTTTTATTCATATAAAAACCCTTATTGAATAAAATTTTTTCTGATTTTTATTGCATAGCCTTTCGACTATTAGTGGAGCTTACCAAAAAAATAATATACCACAGTAAGTTTTTGATTAAATTCGAGCTAGATATGCACTCAGACCACTGTGTACCGGATGGAATTTTATTATTCCACCAGGGAAATGCTTTAAAAATGTACTATTCGACATGAGGAATGCAAAACGGTATGATTATTCCGAAAGGAATACATACACAATTTGTATTCGTTATCCCAAAAAAATGGATTGAAGGCTGCAATCCAAAGTTGTTATTTCATGTATTGATTGCATCTTGTGATGAATACATTCCTTAACAATTCTGAATAGAGCTACCATTAATGTCAACGACATTAATTCCCATGCCCAAATCGAATTAACGTCACTGACATTATTTCTCTAAAGTCAGAGTTTTTTTTTATTCTAACATTAAACATCTAACAAATTTGAGAAATATATTTTTCAAGAAGTACAAATACATCAAGTACAAAAGTACTGAGAGATCTAACTTTCTTAAGCTATTGGAAAAAGTTTAATGTATTAAATAAGTCTTTGTATGACAATTACACAAAAAACTTTGAGCTAAATATTAAAAATAACTCTAAAAAATGTTGGATATATCGAGCCCTAACAGCAATTTGAGTGTAACCAACAAAAACTAAAATTTTACAGAAAAAGGTTTTTTAAAAGTAGAGTTATGTGATGTAATTTGGAAGATCTGTAGTATATTTCTCTAGCCTAGTATTAAGACTTTGGTTGGCTCACTTTTCAAGCACTATTGGGTTGGTTACGTTAAATATGAAACATACAGTCCTATGCTTGAACTATAAAAAAATTCAACTCAATGACAATTGTTACAATAGATATGTTTAGGTATGCTGGGAAAAATTCAAAAGCTCTTTTCATATCAATTGTTAAAATTACCTTATTGCTGTGGCGGCTCTGTAATAATGAATGGTAGTCCTAAAGCCTATAGAACATTATAGACATATAGGAAGTTTATTGGTTGCGCGTTGACCGTGAGCCCCCAAAGACAGCTAGTAATCTTCAACACTAGGACGAAAATCTTAAGTTTCTAGTCGGCTCCTCTTAATGGTCAAAAGCTACGCATTTCTAAAAAGTATTCTTTTCAAATAATATTAGATCAAAAGTGGCCACTGAGCCCTGAAGTCATAGCATAGGTGTGCAAAGAACTTATTCGACCGGGGGAAGCAGTCGATGTGAAATGCATGTACAACATGCTTGGGAAAGTTCAGATATTTTGCGGGAGTGCGATCACAGTAGCGATTAGATCATGTTCTATAGAGGCTCTGAACGATATATAAAATAGGAAGACTATGGATCTCTCTACCAGGGTGCACCGATGACTGGATAGTTGGGACTCTGGAAGCGCATTACAGCTGCATTTTGTAAAAGTTAAAGTTCTTCAAACGAAAACTGACTACATCTGCCACGAAACCCAAATGGCTTCCCAGCCATGACTTCATCCATGAAGTACGATCTTTACCCATTCCCCAAGGTAATTGAAAACGCATATTAGATTACAGGGAAACGAAAAGTAGATTAACTGCCTTGGATGGGCTCCTGATAATAGGTGGAAGTGTTTGCAGTGCTATGGAGTCTCTAGGACTCTGTTGCGCTCCTACAATGAATCACGATATTTAACCATTCCCTTAATTAATAGAAGATACATATTCCGAGCCAGTTGTAGCGCTCACTGGACACTGAACTATTGGTGCACATGTGGCACTAATTGCTCTGTAAGATGATATCTCGCAATGTTATGGAGGCTGTGGAGCTTCTTTTGGCGATTTTTCATTAATATCTTCAAGAGCATCTAGAAACTCAGTGTGATTTATCCTGAGGTATTCCTAAGTTTGGAATGTCACCGGCACATACACAATTTCTAAAATACTTTTAAGTATTTACATATTTTTGCCTGTTTTTTTATAGTTAAATAACATTTTACATGGTGAAGTAGAAAAGCCTTTCGTTTGTCATTGTTGGCTGTCCATACCTATAACAATTTTAAGTGAGAAAGTTATGTCTATTGAACAATTGTTAGGTATTATAAATTGGGAGTAGGGCCGTAGGTTTGGTTTTTATTCAAGCATGTAGATTTTTGTCTCATTTCAAATGCTATTGAATACTAATTTTGCTTTAACTTTTTTCGGTTCTTTACGATACTTTTTAAATGCTATTGAATACAAATTTTGCTTCAACTTTTACGCCTGCGTTTAAATGTTACCGAAACTTTACAGAGACTTGTCGTGTCCCCTGGCAGGATCGCCACTTAGGTTTTGGCCCGGTCGCGATAAGTTTAAAAAAAAAAAACTTATTTTGACATATTAGAACAAATTGGCTCCTTAAAACTTTAAATCATTATCATCATTAACGATAGTGTTAAAATTATTACCCACAAAACTATATGCAGCTAAACTTCTTTATTTATGTTTTAGCAGCTTTAAATCAAAAATAAAATTAGTCCTAAAAACTGTAAACTACCAACGATAGACCTCTAAAAGTTATTATTAGGTTCTGAAACTGTTACATCTGAAAAAAAATATCAACACAATTTTCAACAAAAAAAATTATTTGTTTTGCCCCAGTCTAAAGCATAAACAATTTTTTTTTTACAACTTTTATATTTTCGTATACAAACGATAAAAAAAATTGTTTTCGTTTGAATTTCATAAGTTTATTTTGTTTTACGACCGTTTCGACAGTTCACTTTTTTATTATGATTCGGACTTCATACTAAACAAGTGAACAGCGACACCCCGAAAAGGGTGAATATTGATAGATAATGTAGAATGTACATTAATTTCATTCAATGCAAAATATTGGGTCAGCAACAAATATATACAAACATTTTTTTTTTTTAATTTCTAAGTCTGTAGTTTTTGATAACTTCTTGTTGTATTAGCGATATGTTGCCTGCTTAGTCGTCATTTCCCTTACCTCATCAAGCTCCTCTAACGGAAGTCCCAGAAACCTCGCGGCTTCGATAGGGTTGGATCATAGTGAAATTGCTGTTAGAAGAGTCGGCTCAGTCGAGCAAATGAATGAATCGTATCATGGGGAGACGCAGCATGCCGGGCAGGGCAGACATTTGGCATGTCGGGCAGGGCAGACATTTGGCATGTCGGGGTTCAGTCTGGATAGGAAAGAGCTTAACCTGTTACAATATCAAGAACAAGTTGGGCCAGCATGACACTTGTCCAGACCTGTTAAGTAATGATTAATAATCAATAAGATTACCGGTTTGATTGATTATTTTTTGGGAAAGCATATTAATGATTGATTACCCATTGTTTCGGGTTTTAATGATTATTTTAAAAAAACAATCATAATTTTTTATGATTTAAGAAAAAAATCAAGAAAGAAAAAAAATATTTTTTGATTATTTTTGATTATTTGATTACTTTTGAATTTTCGAAAATATCACGTCAACTTAAAAAAAAATTTACTTATACAAATATGAAACAAGAATTTTATTAGCAGATTTTGTAAGACATTTATTTCGCTTCGCGTGGAAAGCTGCAGAAGCATAGATCGGCTCTTCATGCAATTCAACGAGAATCTTTCATTAAGATTCAACCAACGCGTGTGGTGACCCGCCGTGCTAAGGAGCTTCTTTGCGTTTTGAATGGATGGAGGAGGAAAACGTAGACACTTCCAACCACAGTATTCTTGCACTGCCGAAAACCACAGATGACACTGTAAACGAATATCTTTGGATCGATTAAAATAAATAGTAGGGAAAGTATTGGTTCTATCGTTATTTTCACTTTTATTTAATTGAAATGCACTGAATAAGCATGCAATTATTTTTTTCTTAAATAATCAAAAGGAATTCAGTTTCAAACATGTTTAGCGTAAATGGGGGGCGGGGCGGGGTCGAACCAAATCTCACTAAGTCTCACTTAAGGGAAGGGGGAAACAAATTCTCGAAAATGAGCGATGCATAAAGTTCTTCTTTATACAAGTTTTGACCAAATTAAGAATATACTTATATACAAAATAGTACATACATATGTAGCAGTAGCACGTGAATCGGCGACAACGTTTCTTGTCGCAATGGTTTAAGTACAGACAAATTACATTATATTCAGTTAGATGTTACATGATACAGCCGTTTTTCAAAAGGAATAGCCATATTTTTATAAGGTTGTCTCTTATGGCGAATATAACCTCACGTGAGATAAAATCGTTACAGCAAAAGGTTTTATTTAAAAAATATTGCTTATTATTGAACTCCTTACAATTCCAGTCTCCATATTGAAAGTTTTTTTATAAGAAAAAAACCATAGTTGAACAACTTTTGGCGAACAAATACGAGTAAATTTTTAACACTAATATTTCTCAATTGATTTATTATAAACCATGCACGCACTTTAGGCTAGAATCCGAATTTGTAATTGAAATAGGGGCCATATACAATTTACATAGCATGTGTTGACAGGTCCCCCTACTCCTGTTGTTTCTGAGTACTCCATGGAGTACCTACGGTTTAGTACTTCTAAAGCTGTTACTCCATATACTATCTACAGGAAAGTACTATCCAAACTACTATCTTTTCTACATAGAACCAATTGCGCTCTTTCATTATTTTTATTATTAGTTTTATATTTCTTAACAACTCATATCAATACCACTCGCAAAGATTGGGTTGTAATAAGCTAAGGGTGGCCCGCTAATGCATTGCAAAGGAGTATTATGCCAGTACTCCAATATAACACAGGATCCAACGGTTATTGCATCGTCACGGTTCGGTACTACTAATAATAATAATAATTTGGCGCAATATACCTCCGAGGAGATTGAGACCGAGCTTCTCTTCCAATTTTGTAGTGTGCTGCTTCTAATTATTCCTGCGCAGCTTTTTCATGTAAAAAATCAACCGGAAGATTGCCTACCACTTCCGAAGGCGACCCTGTTTTAAAACCCCTTTTTTCCAAACATTTGTTGTCCCCTGTCCCGTTATTTGAAAGTGGGATCTTCGGTGTGGTAGGATTGCACACAACCACCACATTACGGCGGCTGCCACGGTGCACGACTATATCTTAAAATACTCCCTAATGTACTGTTATATACATATTAGGATACGCGTGCAATAAACTGTGATGTTTCTTACGATATAGCAAAACAATCAAAAATAATTTAATAAAAAAATCAAAAATCAAGAGTAATAAAACCAATTTTTTGATTGTTTTTGATTACTTTGATTTTTTTCCAATTCTAATCCACTAGTAATTGAAAATTTTTCAAAACAATTTAAATAATCAGTAATGATTGAAAAGGCTATTTAATCAATTGATTACATAATACTAATGGGAATTTAACATTTACGAAATTACGACATACGTTCCGTCATCGTAATCCGTTTTTTAAGTCACAATAACGTTGGAACTGTCCAACTTTTTAAAAGAGAAATAATGCATAATTAAACCGACCGATAATTCCCGCCAATTTCTCACGTATGCCATCATTCCGAATTATGGGCTTCGAGCTATTGTGATTTAAAAATTTGCTTTCAATCACGGAACGTAAAACGTAATTCGACCCCAGGTCTGCTCTTGTCTCCCTAGGCAGTTCGCGTTCCCCTTCGGAAACAGGTGGAGCTTGTGCCTGAATGACGGCATCCACTGGACGAGAGCTGACAAGGGAGTTTACCGACTCTGTATGGATGAGTTTGAGAGCCTGTCGAGGCACTTTTGGATCAAACCGCGAAAAAATATGATGCCGGATATCATCATAGTGCTTACGGAGATTACTTCTTATTCTCCTGGGAGGCGGATTTTCGTCGAGCAGGCGCCTGTTCCCGTGCTGCGGTTTGAAGGTGGTGTTCAGGTGACATAAGGAGTGCAGTGTTTTGACAGGCCTGCAACCTCCTCCAGTGTGTGTTTGCTAGCCCCGCCGACCATATAGGCATCGCACAGATCAGAACCGAACTTGTGCGTTTCCTGAAACGTTTCTTTGTCTTTTCCTTGGTGCTGCCAGCTAGTGACTTTAGAATTTTGTTCCTGCTTTGTACTTTGCTGGCAATCGCGGCTGCATGAGCACCGTAGTTGAGCATGTCATCAAACGTGACCCCTAAGGTTTTGGGATGTGTGACAGTCGGAAGCTTGGTGTCGCGACGGAGACGTCTAATTCCCCGTTCACCTGCGCTGTCCCCGTCGTAAATAAGGTGGCCGAGGATTCAGTCGGTGACAGTGCCAGATTTCGCCCTGCGAAGAAACCGGACAAGGATGGGAGGTAAGAGTTAGTTCTTGAGCACAGCTTATTTACGGAGGGGCTAGTCGCAGAACCGTGCAGTCATCGGCGTAAGAGACAATCGAGACACCCTCTGGTGAGGGGATATGAAGTAATTGAACAAAATTGTGGATAGGACACCACCCTGTGGCACCCATTGCTTAAATTTACGTGGTTTTCCTCGTTCGCCTCTGAATTCAACCGATGACTGCCGACCACTCAGATAATTGGCGGTCCAACGCTTTCGACGGGGGGATAAGTTGACTATTCAAGGTCATTAATAAGTTGCGCGTGATTGACCGTGTCGAAAACTTTCGGCAGGTCAAGTACAACCAGTACAGTCCCGTCATGAGGACAATTTTGGTTGATACCGAGAGTTACCTGAGTGGTGATGGCTGTAAGCGCGGTGGTAGTGCTATGCATTTTCCGGAAACTAAGGTGGTCATAGACAGATTGAAGACAGTTGTTAGGTATCTTACCTCCTCATTACTGAGATGTTTTAACATCAGCATGGATATACCGTCGGGCCGATCGATTTAGAGCATTTAGACCCGCGTGTGAACTCCCGAACCTCTGTGGTGGTGATGGCAATGAGCGCTATACTATTTTTTCGTTTGTGCGCTTCCTTGGTGACGCGTCGGATATCTTTGTCAACCGGAGGATGGAGTACCAATCGCTAGCTCTCTTCGGTTTCGACTGGCCCTTATCGCCAAAGGCGATGGATATTTTGTTGTTAGGTTTAGTCGGTTATGACATTGGACCATAAGATGTCAATATCAGCAGAGAGGTTGCAGGACCATAGGTGCTTCTCCCACTTGGCGCGTCTGTGTTGCATCAATCAGCCGTCTGATTTCCGCATTGAGATCCTGAATTTGGGGGCCCGTAGGGTCTTAGCGTCGCTCAAGGTCACGTTCATTTGCCAGGCCCGCTGCCTCTGCGGGGAAATGCAGACGCACCTGTTGTTGTTGTTGTTGTTGTTAACAGTGCTTCGCCCTGCCCAATGGGCTCGATCACTCTAAATTGTCATCAGGCTCTTCTAACGGAAGTCCGAGGAAATGCGCAGTTTCCACAGGGTTGGACCAGAGTGATGTGGGTGTTAGAAGAGTGGGTTCAACTGAACAGGAAAAGAGATGTATGGTATCATGAGGGGTCATACCACATGCAGGGCATGTATTTGGTATGTTGGGGTTCAGTCTGCATAAGTAAGAGTTTAACCTAACACCTCTTTGATTCTACCTGACGGAATGTATTGATTTGATGCTGAAACTATGACCATGCGTTGCAAACAATTTCGATACAGAGAATTTTGGGGTCAGGGCTGGGCCTCCCATAGAACGTGTCGTTGAGGTCCGAGCTCATGAGATCCTACGGCATATAAACGCATTAGAATTTCAGACGGGCTACTTTGGAAGCATCCCAATGTAGAACTACCTAACAGCTACGACATGGCACTTAGTCGATTGAGAAGTATTGATGCAAAAATGAAGCGGAATACAGATTTCGCTGCAGAGTACAAACGTATAATGAACTCGGAAATTGTCACCAAAGGAGACCATGTTACCCAGTGCTACGACATGGTACTTCCCGCACTTCGCCGTGTCAAATCCCAACAAAACCGGAAAACTTCGTATTGTGTTCGATGCTATAGCCGAAGTTTATGGGGTGTTGTTTACTTGCTTAACCGTGAGGGCCGTGCATTTGGAATTGGCCACGATCTTAGCACTGTCTCATGTATAGTCATTCTACGCAACTTCATAAATCGACGTGGCATTCCCAAACGGATTAGATCGGACAATGGCAAACATTTTGTAGGAGTCGATGCAGAGTCAAAGCGATTCAGTGAAATGTTCGATTGTTCCCGTGCGAATTGTCACAGAAACGTGTAGAATGGTTATTTAATTCGCCCTACAACCCAGCCAAAGGCGGTGCTTGGAAGCGTTTAGTGCAATGCGTCAAGCGAGTTCTAAAACAAAGGATACAAGAAGTAGCGCCGAAGGAACACACCCAAAATTGCTGCCTAATCGAGGCCGAAAACATCGTAAATTTTCGACCGTTGACTTAGTTATCCATAGATGCGAACCAGGAGCAACCACTTACACCCGATGACAACACGGCACAAACTCCTATGATGTGATAGATAAAACATGCGTCCTGCTACAACAGTGGCGCATGGCTCGCCAGTTAAGAGATAATTTTTGAAAAGATAGATCACGGAGAGTGAAGTGTTGCCAAGAAACAAAATCTTTGCAAATTGGCGACCTCGTATTCCTTTGCGACCCTAACATACCCCGGCGAGAGTGGCGTCGAGGAAGTGTGAAAGCAATATAACCGGAAAATGATAAAGTTAGAATGGTTAACGTGCGCACTGCTGATAGGTTTAAACGACGTGCTACTTTCAAATTGGCAGTTTTGGACGTCGAATGTGTTGAATCGGGCTGATTCCCGTTGTTGGGAATGTTGGCAACCCTCACCTTCAACGTAATTTCTCCTTCAATTATAAATTTGATTTACTCGACTCATTCCAAACATATATCTATTTCAAATTGTCATTTATGTACGTGCAATCACTTGTATGTGTTAAGCGGTTTGAACGTGCTTATTTACTTGTTTCTTGTAGCTGAATCGCAATGCGGTATTTTCGTTCTTTTTCGCACATTCATATAAACGCATTAGAATTTGCAATTACCATGTACATGAAATGTACCAATTCAAGCATATGTAAATACTATTCCATATTGTTGTTGTTATCGCACTGAATTTTTTTACCGTTTGCTTGTTGCGCATATTCCACAAGTTTTGGAAGTTTGCACTATTCGTGCGCGCACATCTTAAAGTCAGTCGTCGACAAAAGGAAAACTGGTGAAGAACACACTGCGGTAAGTAAACTGAAGTATTGAAAAACACAAAAATTAATGTACTTTATATTTCTTAGAAATAAACCAAGTTTGTTGTACCAAATTGTTCACCAATCAACTTGTTAAATTTGCTTGTCGACGACACGCCACAAGCGCTTAATACGCCCACCACATCACAAATCAATAAATGTAAAACCTTATGTACATATATCTTGCATGCATGTATTTTTTTTATTAAACTTACACATACATTTAATACTAGCAAATCCCGCAGACGTTGGGTTGTTAAGGCCCAAAACCCTAGAGAGGATAATCAACAATTTCCTTACTACCACTATTTGACAGCTATCAACACGCACACCTTAAAGGTAAATAAACAGATAGAAGCATCCTTGGATGAGAAGGATTACTGTCTGGTGGACTTGCTCAATATCGAAGGAGCCTTCAGTAAAATTAGCTCAGACGCTGTTAGCATCGCTCTAACTAAATAGGTCCCTGGTGGCACTGATCGATCAACTGATCAAGGGAAGGAAAATACTTTCATCTCTGGGGACTGTTGGTATGACACGTTTTGTCAAAAGGGGCACACCTTAACGTGGTGTTCTCTCCCCACTTCTGTGGACCCTGGTAGTTAACTCGCTGCTAAAAGACACATTTTGGGGGGGCGTGAAGGTTGGGGAATATGCTGATGACCTGGCCGTTGCATACAGAGGCAAATCCCCACAAACCTTGGGTGATCTGATGCAGCTAGCATTGCGAGAGATTCCCTTATGGTCCTCTCGCTGCGGACTTAGCATCAATTTCGATAGTTCTGGATAAAAAGCTAAACTGGAAGGAAAACGTCATTCAGCGTCAAAAGAAAGCGCATATTGCATTATACACACATGCTGTTGACGCCAACGTCTTCATTCCCACAGTTTGTTGGAATGCATTGCAACGAATATGATACATCTCCAATTTCGTCTGCATTTTTGGATAAACTTGTGACATCAACGCACGCTTACGTTGCAATAAAAGCGTGCGACCAGAATATATGTTTATGTACATATATACCTACATATGTATGTATACACGTATATCTTACAGCGTTCTCACGCTGTATGTTAATGATAATTCCTATGTATTTCTTTTGTATAAATAGAGCAACATTTTGTAAAATAAAGGCAGTTGTAGTCAACAAGCAAAATAAACCAATATCTTAATTACTGAACATTCTGGTGACCCCGAGAACAATAATGGCAGCCTTCATGGACTTGGTAAATCAACAAAACACAACAGGCAACAACATACAGGCCATTATACGAAACTTCAAGAAGGACTCCGCTGCAAGAAAAGAATCGGCGGAATACTATAAGGAGCGGCTCAATAGACTTGAAAAGGAATGGGCAAACTTCGAATCCACAGACAACGAAATTCGCTGTCTAGAAAATCCGCCCTTGGAGCACGATTACTTCAGCAATGATTACTACAACTCGATTATGCAATTGGTCTTGGAGTATAGAGACATTTTCGAGACTGCGGTTGTTCAGTTCGCTCCAAAACAAGCTCAACCCAAACCTCAGGTGGCACAAACCCAACCTCAGATGGCCCAAACTCAGCCCCAGCAGCATGTTGTACTGCAATCAGAAGCAAACAGCTTCATCAAATTAGTACGCAGGCAAGGGGTAATGATGGCGTCATTACAACGCGCATTGGATGACACAGTTTCACCTAGATGCCAACCGGTGATTGAAAAGCTATGGGCAAATATCCAGGACATCCATTTTCAAATTTATGAGATGTTCGACGATCCATCTCATGAGGGTTACAATGATAGCCAATTTTTGACCCTGGTGGAAAGGGTACGAGGGAGTTTCAAAGCGGGGGAAAGTAACCCGCAAACAATGCCATTCAAAAATCAATCGGTCACATTGCCGAAGATCACAATCCCAAAATTTGATGGCAGTTATCTTAAGTGGCAGGAGTTTTACGACTTATTCACACAGCTTGTCATCAGTCAACCACTTTCAAAGGTTCAGAAGATGTACTACCTGAAGACTCACGTGGTCGGGGAGGCTGGAAATCTCATTAAACATTTTGCCTCAACAGAGGATAATTTCGAAGCCGCCTGGTCCGCACTTCTGGAGCGGTACAACAACAAACGCCTACTCGTTAGTAAGCTTATAAACGAGCTCCTCAGTTCCATAGGAGGTTCATCAATGGACAGCATTAAGAAGCTGCATGACACTACGAAAGAGTGTCTGTTAGCGTTAAAAAATCTTAAAATAGATACTTCAACATGGGATCCACTGCTTCTTCACCTGCTATTGAAGAAATTGGACCAGCCAACACGTTTACGCTACGAGCAATCCTTGTTGAAACCCCGTGAAGTGCAAACAATTCAAGAGTTCCTGCAATTTCTTGAGAAACATTTCCAATCCATGGAAGCTATGGGTAGCAAAATTTCTATCCCTCATGCAAAGGTCTGCACTTCGGTTACGGCAAAGAATAATAACAACGACGCTTGCAGCCTGTGCAAAAAGGGAAAGCACCAATTATTTTCGTGCAGAGAATTTCTCCAACAGTCTCCATCAGCGCGCTTTCAATTTATACAGAAACAGAAGTTTTGTCACAACTGTCTTAAACCCGGACATTCTGCAAAAACCTGCGCACTTAGAAATTGTTTAAAATGTAACAAAAAGCACAACACCTTGTTGCATTTCGAGGATGCTAGCAAAGACACAACAATGTCAACCACTCCAGCGGAATCAACTGATTTGAAAACTGCCAAACCATTCACAATCAAAGCAACAATTTCAAACCAGGAAGCCACGTCACTAGCAACCTCCAAACTCTCACGAGCAACCACATATGTACTACTCAGCACTGCAATGGTAAAAGTCAAGGGAAATGGAACAGAAGTGCAGTGCCGTGCAATCTTAGATTCAGGATCTCAAGTGAATTTTGTTACTGAGAGACTGGTAAAGCGACTAGGTATCTCAACTAAGCCATCCTCTATTAACGGCATAGGCTCGAGTAACACTAAGGTACAAAACAGAGTCAATATTGCGTTATATTCCCGCATCAACACTTTCACCACACGGCTAGAGGCAGCAGTGTTACCTCATATCATATCCCCACAACCCTCACAGGACATCAATATCGAAGAATGGAAAATTCCAGCGAATATCACGCTAGCTGATCCAGTATTTAATCGTCCCGACAAAATTGACATATTGTTGGGAGCAGAATTTTATAACCAGTTGATGGCAGTGGGACAAATTAAATTATCCGAAGACTTACCCATTCTGCAAAATACGGTTTTAGGATGGATCGTTTCAGGAAAAGTTGGTGGCAACTACATCACAAACGCAACATGTGGAGTATGCACCGAAGATGACATCAATTTAGAAGCTGCATTTTCTAGGCTTTGGGAACTTGAGAAAGTTGCATCACGAGGAAAACAATTATCCACTGCTGAAAAACAGTGCGAAACTCATTTCGCTCAAAATACAACAATCACTGAAAGTGGAAGGTTTATGGTCAAATTGCCATTTCACGACAACATAGAGGCCTTAGGAGAATCGTATGTAATCGCATATAATCGATTCCTTGCCTTGGAACGCCGATTATCAAAATCTCCTGAGACAAAAAATCAATATATCAAATTTATGGAAGAATATGAGAGGTTGGGACACATGACGCAGGTGAAAATTGACTCCATCGGGAAGCCTAGGTACTTCATTCCTCATCATTGCATCATGAGGCCTGAAAGTCGTACCACGAAATTGCGTGTAGTATTCGACGCATCAGCAAAATCAACTTCCGGAATGTCCCTGAACGACCTCATGTATACCGGCCCTACCGTCCAAAGCGAACTTTTCACTATTTTGCTTCGTTTTCGTCTACCTAAATTTGTGTTCAGCACAGATGTGGAAAAAATGTATCGCTAGATGCTCATTCATCCGGAAGATAGAAAATTCCAACTCATCATCTGGAGAAATAATCCAAGTATGCCAATAACGCATTATCAATTAAATACAATCACATATGGGACTAGATCAGCTCCATATTTGGCGACGAAATGCCTACAAAAAATTGCACAGGAAAATATGTTACAATATCCTCTCGGTGCCCAGTTTCTACATGACAATTTTTACGTAGATGACGGAATTGGTGGGTCAGACAGCTTAACCACAACTATTGAGATCACAGCAATCGGGCATTTCATTGACAGTACTTGAACTAAAAGCCTCGCTTATGGTCATAGTTCGAACAACGCAGCAGTTAGACTTCCAGGACGAGCTGAAGCAGCTCAAAGAATTCAACGTGGTTGGCAAGAACAGCCCATATCGCAGCCTTTCTCCGTTTCTGGACAACGATGGCATCTTACGCGTGGGAGGTCGCCTACAAGAATCAGTACTAACGTTCGATGCCAAACATCCAATGCTACTTCCTTATAAAAATCCAATAACCAAGTTGCTTATTCAAATGATCCACAAAGAAAACCGGCATTGTGGACCCCAAGCACTATTATCTTTTACAAGGCAACGATTTTGGCCAATAAAGGGAAGACTATTGACTCGGTCAATTGTGGCAAACTGCGTTAGATGTAACCGAGCTAAACCAAGGCTGATGGGCCAAATCATGGGTAATCTTCCATCAACAAGGGTAACTCCAGCACGACCATTCATCAACTCTGGCGTAGACTTCTGTGGACCATTTTCGGTTCACTTCAAGATTAGAGGAAAACGACCACAAAAGGCATATATAGCCGTGTTTTGCTGTTTTGCAACAAAGGCAGTACATCTTGAACTAGTAAGTGATTTAACGACTGCTGCATTCATAGACGCATTAAAGCGGTTCATAAGCCGAAGAGGACATTGCCTAAATTTATATTGTGACAACGCAACAAATTTCGTAGGGGCAAGAAACCAGCTGGCTGAACTCAACGATGCGGTGCATGCCGACTCTGCATGTGAATCCATCATAAATCAATGTGCCACAAAGGGAATCACATTTCATTTCATTTCACCTAGAAGTCCACATTTTGGTGGACTATGGGAAGCAGCCGTAAAATCAGCAAAGCATCTCCTAGTCAGAAGCACCTCGACAGCATCACTGACTTATGAAGAATTGGGCACGGTTGTCATAGAGGTGGAAGGCATCCTTAATTCCAGGCCCATCAGCCCAATGTCCGAGGACCCCAACGATCTTGCAGCTCTAACTCCAGGCCATTTTCTCATAGGAGAACCCATTAATGCGCAATTAGACACAAATTCTGAAACACAAAAAATGAGCCTACTAACCAGATGGAAATTAGTCTCCCACCTCAAGCAGGCCTTTTGGAAGCGATGGTCAAGCGAATATTTGACTGAGCTTCAGTCAAGGCACAAATGGAAGATCGAGCAGCAAAATGTCAAAATAGGTGACATGGTGATAGTAAAAGAAGACAGCTCACCAGTACTTCACTGGCCGCTAGGGCGAGTCGTCAATGTATACAAAGGAAAAGACGATGTGGTGCGGGTGGCAGATGTGAAAACCGCAACTGGTACTTGTAGGAGGCCAATTCATCGGCTAGCTCCCCTACCTATCGAGACAAATAGTGAGTCAGAAGAAAAGACAACCAGCATACCGGTCGAAAAAATTCCACCAAAGAAAGAAATCCATTCCTTGCACAAAGGATTTGCTACGCTACTAATATCACTACTGATCCTCCCCATAGCTTTGGGAGCTCAAATTGAAAACAGGAGATTTGGGTCAAAGCTTGGCATTCACTTTGAGGGAACTGGATCAACCGCTATATCCTCATCGGAGTGGAACCTTATAATTTACTACGACCTGAAAGGATTCACAGCAGAACTGGCAGCACTGTCAAATGGTACAATGGCGTTGCGACATTTGTGTCAAGAGATGAAGCAAAAAGGCATATGCAACGCTTTGGTAAAGCACTTTGAACAGAATGTAGATGCTCTACAACTGGATGCCTCAATAGTGAAATCCAACAGGCAGAAAAGAGGTGCAGTGGACATAATTGGAAATGTGGCGTACTCATTATTCGGCATCTTAGACTCACAATATGCCGAACAAATGTCGAGCACAGTCACAAAAGTACAAGAAAATGAATCTCATCTACTTAACCTGATCAAAAACCAAACGTCTATTGTGGACTCTACAATCAACATTTTGAAGCAAGACCAAAATGCAGTTGCCAAAAAATTCAGCGTAATAGATCAGCAGATTAGCCTCATACTAAATGGAATGCGCAGTGACACGGATGAGAGACTCGAAGACCCCTGCTTATCGCAGGGAATTTGCAGAGAATCCAGTCTTCTATTTTGGACGTTCTCATGGATTCTCATCATGGGAAAATAAGTCCTCTGCTCCTTACGCCCAACCAATTAAAACATGAAGTGAGTAACATTAAAACTCACTTATCAGCATCACTGGAACTGCCGGTACAACAAGACGAGTCGTTAAAACTATACCAGCTCATGAAGGTCAAAGGAGGAGTCACGCAAAAGCATTTGGTGTTTAGTATCACTTTGCCGCTTGTGGAACGTGATAGATACGACCTATTCAACATCGTACCGATCCCCAACTTGACCAATGGTACAATGATTGAGATCGTGCCATGTGCCTCAGTTTTTGCAATCAATACGGCTCTCGACAAATACTTTCCAATGACGGTGTCCGAATTTCAATCATGTGTGGACATCAAGCAGGGCAGTTACATATGTCCAAAAGTTCAAATCCTTTATAGCCGTGGATCGGCCAAATGCGCATGTGAAGAAAATCTTTTCCGTGATGATACGCAATCAAAATGTCTACTAAGAAAAATAGCAAACGACTTTGCGTGGATACCACTACGGCATGACAACCAGTTTATATATGCCACATCAGTTTCATCTCGTGCCACTGTGGTATGTGGAAGAGATATCACCGAGATCAATTTAAAGGGATCAGGACTGCTATCACTTCAACCAGACTGTATCCTTAAACATCGCTTTGTATCAGTTCACTCGCATCAGCTAGTATCCAGTAGTCTGGCTTCTTCCTACACAAGGCTTGGTGAAATCTCTAAGGTGGCTTCTGCAGAGCAACTAGAGCCCCTACTTCGGAAGATGGACGACGTAAAATATATACCACAAACACAAAACCTGACGTCATTACAAGCCGAATTGGTCAATCATAATCTATTAGAGCTACCAAACAAACTTGATGCTCAAAATACTCATCATATCACAGTTGGTTACACAGCGCTGCTTTTAGTTGTATGCCTACTGGTGTTTATGCTCGTCAAATGGAGATGTAAAACGAAGCACCAGCAAGCTTTGCCCAGTAATACAGATCACTCCGAACACGAAAAACCGTCACCAGCCCCTCGTCATCGTCATCTAAATGAAGTTTTGGATTTTACCATTAGCATTTAATCGAGCTGCGCTCATCGGGGGGAGGATGTTGACGCCAACGTCTTCATTCCCACAGTTTGTTGGAATGCATTGCAACGAATATGATACATCTCCAATTTCGTCTGCATTTTTGGATAAACTTGTGACATCAACGCACGCTTACGTTGCAATAAAAGCGTGCGACCAGAATATATGTTTATGTACATATATACCTACATATGTATGTATACACGTATATCTTACAGCGTTCTCACGCTGTATGTTAATGATAATTCCTATGTATTTCTTTTGTATAAATAGAGCAACATTTTGTAAAATAAAGGCAGTTGTAGTCAACAAGCAAAATAAACCAATATCTTAATTACTGAACACATGCAAAAGAGCCATAGGCAGGAAATGGGTTCTTAGCCTTATATGCAAATGGATTTATAACGCGATTATAATACCCATAATGCTATATGGGGTCATCGCATAGTGGCCTGCTTTGGGCAAGACTTTAAACCTGCACTTGTTACAGAAAGTTCACAGGTCTATCGTGATTAGTATAGGCGGAACTCTCTCTCTTCACGTCATTCTAGACCTTCCCACAAAAATAGTTTTCACAAAAACTTCAAAAAAGGTACAAACGGTTATGTTTCGCCAAATTTTGAAGAACATTTTTTTTATGCAGGACTGTATAAAAAAAGTCCCACACACAAAAAATTTTAAAAACCTACGGAATTTCGAAGCCCTGCTTCCAAACAAAACATAAATATTTAATTTTGCATCGAAATGCTAAAGCGAAATATATTTTCTAATTTTAAATATAATTTCAATGAAAAAAGATCCTTTTCGAAAAAAATCCCAACAAGCAAGGTAAACTTAAAATAAATTTTTAAAAAGCTTTCCGAAATAAATATTAACCTTACAAAATTCTGATTTTTCGTTTATAAAACGTTTGAAAATAAACGTGTCGTGTTGATAAAAAACTTATTAATGTAAGATTATAAAAAAATTTCAAAGAAAGCTTTTTATAAGAGTTTTTTGTAAACTATATTCAAACCCTGTTTTCTATATTATTTAGCTATTGTACTATAATAAATTAATAAGTTGTAATCATACATTGAATGCTGCAACTTAAACCAACTATCACCAGATTGGAGAAGTGGTTAATATGCAGCCATGATTTTTGCGTTTTCGTCCACATTCTCTGTAAAATTTTTTATAAAAAGAAATTGAAAATTTTTTAAGTTGAAAGAAAAAAAATTGCCAAATAGTTTTCTCTGGATTTTTTGTAAACATTTGCACTTCACTTTCAATGTGAAATGATTTATAACAGTTTTTTGTTATAGTTTATAAAAACTTTACTTTAAACTTTCAAATAAATTAAAACTGAAAAAGCGTACATATCGCTTATTGTAGCAAGTTTACTTTAAATAAGTTTTAAAAACATTTACAGAAATGATTGTTGGGATGACTTACAAAATAACAATGTTTGTTACAGTACACAAAGTATTTAACATTTTAGCTACATCAACCAATGAATTTTATGACTTTGTACACATATATTTAGTTGTTGTTGTTAACAGTGCATAGGGTTACACTGAAATAACAGCCCTTGGCCGGGAAAAAAAAACCCGGGTCATTCCGGTACGATAGAACCGGCTGTTGTGGGAATGCATATATTTAGTCGCTTGAAGTTGTTACATAAGTTGTACTCAAAAATTTATCTTACGTTTACTGTGGCAAAATAGCAATTAAGAGGTCAATAATTTTCTAAAATTGTTTATAGTTAATTTTTCGACACTGAAATTTTTCTATGCATCGTAGAGATACTTATATACAAAGGCCAAAAAGATCAAAAAATATGGAAAACCGCTTGCATTGACCTAAAGTAAAAAATTAAAAATATACATTGATTTAAGGTTTCGATAAATATGTGCAAAAAAATATACCGCACAAAATAAGCATCGCACAAAACGAACTGCATTAAATAAGAAATCGTACACAAAAAAATCGCACTAAAAAATATCGCATATAAAAAGTGCGCATAAAAAGATGTTTTACTGTATAGAAGTTTACCGAGCAGCGGTGACGTCAGCCCTGCGCCTACGGGAATCACCCAGCTAAAACAGACGAACCAAGGAACATTCCAGCATACTAAACCATTTCAGTTTTATTCCCAGAAGTACTTATCGCTGCGCGACTACTACAGTTTCGGAGTGTAAAATATCCCCCGTAGGGTGAATTGGGTGGAGTCCGATCGGTGCTATGGTGCAGTACGTTGCATAGCCATATACACCGACAGCTCAAAATTAAATGGGAGGGTCGGGAGAGGGGTATTTTGAAAGGTTTGTGACCTATAACTCCCTTTCAGACTACCTGATCACTGTAGTATAAGGTGGCCGAGGATTTGGTCGGTGACAATGTCAGATTTCGTGCAGCGAAAAAACCCGGATAGGGATGGAAGGTAAGAATTAATTCTCGGGCAAAGCTCATCAACGGAGGGGCCAGTCGCCAGGATCGTGCAGTCATCGGCGTAGGAGACGATCGAGACACCTTCTGGTAGGGAAGGGAGCCTCGATATCTAGTAATTAAACAAAAGCGGGGATATCACACCACCCTGTAGCACCCCTTGTTTAATTATACGTGGTTTTGATCTTTCGTCTCTAAATACAACCAATGCCTGCCGGCCACTCAGATAGCTGGCGGTCCAACGCTTTAGACAGGGGGGAAGATTTGAAACCTCCAGGTCGTTAATGAGTTGCGCATGATTGACAGTGTCAGTCGCCAGTATCGTGCAGTCATCGGCGTAGGAGACGTTCGAGACACCCTCTGGTTGTTGTTGTTGTGGTTAACAGTGCTTGGCCCTGCCCAATGGGTTCGTTCACTCTAAATTGTCATCAGGCTCTTCTAACGGAAGTCCGAGGAAACGCGCAGTTTCCACAGGGTTGGACCAGAGTGATGTAGGTGTTAGAAGAGTGGGTTCGACTGAACAGGAGAAGAGATGTTTGGTATCATGAGGGGACATACCACATGCAGGGCATGTGTTTGGTATGTTGGGGTTCAGTCTGGGTAAGTAAGAGTTTAACCTATTACAACATCCAGAGCGAAGTTATGCTAGCATGACTCTAGTCTCTCTCGGAAGTACACGCTCCTCTTCAGCCAATTCAGGTGGTTGAGTATTAATAACGGGATTCACAGGCCGAGATCTGAGGGATCTGTCTACCGACTCTTTGTGGAGGTCATTTAGAGCCCGTCTATGGTTCCGCAGATCAAATGGCAAAGAGATATGGTGCCGGATCTCATCGTAGTGCTTACGAAGATGTCTCCTTATGTCTCTGGGGGGCGGTGCTACATCCAAAAGATGACGATTTGGATGACTGGGTTTATGACAGTTCAGAAGGAACTGTCTACTCAAGAGTTCCGCGTGCTCTTGAACATTGAGCAGTTTTGCATCTTGATGGAGGTGAGACTCAGATGTCATAAGTAGACATCCCGTAGCAGTTCTGATGGCGGTGTTTTGACAGACTTGCAATTTCCTCCAATTGGTGTCAGCAAGATTGGGCGACCATATGGGCGCAGCGTAATCAATAACCGGTCGGCCATTATCGTGCCGTCGTCAGCGTAGGAAACAATGGAGACTCCCTCTGGTGGGGGGAAGTCTCGAAATATAGAAATTAAACAAAAGGGGAGAGAGAACACCATCTTGCGGCACCCCTTGTTTTATTCTTCGTGGCCTAGATTTCTTGTTCCTAAATTTGACTGATGCCTGTCGACCATTGAGGTAATTAGCGGTCCACCTTTTAGGGCCGACAGGGAGCGGTGTCTCTTCCAAGTGTAACACCCTCTGGTGGGGAAGGGAGCCTCGATATGTAGTAATTAAACAAAAGCGGGGATAGGACACCACCCTGTGGCACCCTTTGTTTAATTATACGTGGTTTTGATCTTTCGCCTCTAAATTCAACCGATGACTGCCAGCCACTTAGATAGTTGACGGTCCAACGCTTTAGACGGGGGGGATAAGTTGAATCCTCCAGGTCGTTAATGAGTTGCGCATGATTGACCGTGTCCAAGGCTTTCGACAGGTCAAGCGCAATTAGCACGGTCCTGTCATTTGGACGATGTTGGTTGAGACCAATACCTATCTGAGTGGTGATGGCGTTTATCGCGGTGGTAGTGCTATGCATTTTACGCAATCCATGCTGATGTTCGGCTAGTCGCAAGTTAGCGGTGTAGTAAGGGAGCAAGACCGCTTTGAACGCCATTACAACGCAGATTAACAACGGTTTGAACCAAAATCCACCAAACCATAGGACGGTTCTCGTGGCACTTGATCTGTCAAATGCATTCGACACGGTCAATCACGCCACTCTCCTCCGAGACCTGGATGAGACACCGCTCCCTGCCGGCCTTAAGAGGTGGACCGCTAATTACCTCAATGGTCGACAGGCAACAGTCAAATTTAGGAACAAGAAATCTAGACCACGAAGAATAAAACAAGGGGTGCCGCAAGGTGGTGTTCTCTCTCCCCTCTTGTTTAATTTCTATATTTCGAGACTTCCCCCCCCACCAGAGGGAGTCTCCATTGTTTCCTACGCTGACGACTGCACGATAATGGCCTCGGGCAAGGGTCCCTCCATTGATGAACTCTGTATAAGAATCAACAGTTACCTCCATGACCTTTCCAGCTTCTTCACCGAGCGTAATCTGACCCTGTCTCCGACTAAATCTACGGCGACCCTGTTTACCACATGGAATGCGCAGATGGGGCAAGAGTTAAATGTCCACGTAGATGGAGTACCTCTACCTACTGTCAACCACCCAAAAATCTTGGGCGTGACATTTGACAACGGCCTCACCTTCGCTGGTCATGCCACCGCAATAGCCTCAAAGGTACAGAGCCGCAATAAGATCCTCAAGTCACTGGCCAGCAGTACTTGGGGAAAAGACAAAGAAACATTGCTTGCTACATATAAGGCTATTAGGCGGCCGATTATTGACTATGCTGCGCCCATATGGTCGCCCAATCTTGCTGACACCAATTGGAGGAAATTGCAAGTCTGCCAAAACACCGCCATCAGAACTGCTACGGGATGTCTGCTTATGTCATCTGAGTCTCACCTCCATCAAGAGGCAAAATTGCTCAATGTTCAAGAGCACGCGGAACTCTTGAGTAGACAGTTCCTTCTGAACTGTCACAAACCTAGTCATCCAAACCGACATCTTTCGGATGTAGCACCGCCCCCCAGAGACATAAGGAGACATCTCCGTAAGCATTACGATGAGATCCGGCATCATATCTCTTTGCCGTTTGATCTGCGGAACCATAGACGGGCTCTAAATGACCTCCACACTGAGTCGGTAGACAGATCCCTCAGATCTCGGCCTGTGAATCCCGTTATTAATACTCAACCACCTGAATTGGCTGAAGAGGAGCGTGTACTTCCGAGGGAGACTAGAGTCATACTAGCACAACTTCGCTCTGGATATTGTAATAGGTTAAACTCTTACTTATGCAGACTGAACCCCAACATACCAAATACATGCCCTGCATGTGGTATGACCCCTCATGATACCATACATCTCTTTTCCTGTTCAGTTGAACCCACTCTTCTAACACCCACATCACTCTGGTCCAACCCTGTGGAAACTGCGCATTTCCTCGGACTTCCGTTAGAAGAGCCTGATGACAATTTAGAGTGATCGAGCCCATTGGGCAGGGCGAAGCACTGTTAACAACAACAACAACAACAACCGTCTCCAAGGTCTTCACTACGATAAGACTTCCTCTCGTTGGCCGGCATATAAGCAGGTGACATAGGCCAAGGCAGGAGTTGCATTTGACTGATGTCGCAGGTGTATATAGTCTCAACCGATAAACAGTGCACATGGTGTAAGGGACATTTGTGCTAGTGCTGGAAGAAGGGGAAGTTGTAAGTGGGAGGGGGGTGGGCTGTCGATCAGCGTTGCTCACATTTAAGAGAGAAGTGCTACGTAGAAAGTAGATGTGAGCAGGAGTTACACACTACTTGCTGGGCAGTATTAGTGCTGTTAGTCGTGGAGACTGTATCTGGAACTTGTGGCGGTGCGACAATGGATCGGCGTTGGCCACGGGACGCCCTAGGACATGAACAGCAAGGGGCCACAAAAGTTTTGTAGAAACTAGGGGCCTATGTGTAGAGGGATTTAGCCCGGAGCACCTAGTTTTGTGCAACCATCTTTTACAAGTATTACATTGGACTGAGTGTGAACGTTTGACGTAAATCTTCTTCCAGCAAACGCAGCAGATCCATTCTCTTGGTCCCGGGTAGGATTCAACACCAGCCCGGAGCAGGAGAGTTTTGAGCAGCCCTACTGCAAGGAGCTGCTCGGAGGATGACAATGTTAGAGGGAAAGGCGACAAGTTAGGCAGGGTAGTGTCGAAATAACAGCCTTTGGTCGGATATAAAAACCCGAGTCATTCCGGTACGTAGAACCGGCTGTTGTGGGAATGGTGTCTCCATCGTCTCTTAAGCCGATGACTGCACGATTCTGGCGACTAGCCCCTCCGTAAATGAGCTGTGCTCGAAAACTAATTCTTACCTCCCATCTTTGTCCGGTTTCTTCGCTGGACGGAATCTGACATTCTCACCAACCAAGTCCTCGGCCACTTTATTTATGACATATAATTAGACGTCTACGTCGACGGCACCAAGCTTCCGACTGTCCCTCATCCCAAAATCTTAGGGATCAGTTTGCTAACATGCTCAACTACGGTGCTTATGTAGCCGCGATTGCCACGAAAGTACAAAGCCGCAACAAAATTCTCAAGCCAATAGCTGGCAGCACGAAGAAAAATACACAGAAACGTTTCTGGCAACGTACAAGGCAATTGTCCAGCAAGTTCTGAGTTACACGACGCTTACATGGGCGCCGGGGCTAGCTGACACACACTGGATGAGGTTGCAGGCCTGTCAAAACACCGCACTCAGAACTGCCACGGCAAGCTTCCTTTTGTCGCCTGAACACCACCTCCACAGCGAGGCAAAAATGCTCAGAGTTAAAGAGCATAGCGAGATGTTGACCAGGCAATTCCTGTTCAAATTTGCAAACCGCAACACCCGAACAGGCGCCCATGATACGAACCATCTATTCAGTTGCTCGACTGAGCCGACTCTTCTAACAGCAATTTCAATATGGTCCGATTCTATCGAAGCCGCGAGGTTTCTAGGACTTCCGTTAGAAGAGCTTGATGACAATGCTAGGTAAGGAAAGTGACAACTAGGCAGGATACGTATCGCTCTTAAACACAAGGCTAAAAGTCCCAAACATGATGTAAATCTGTATATTATTAAAACATTACGTAGATACACACATATAATTAAAATGGTTGTATTACCATCCGACCAGGTCCTAGTCCTCGCACATTCACGCGGACTGTTTTCCATCCCAGTTCTACAGCTTTCTGTGTGTGAAAAAATATCTGGCATTCTTTTTTAAAACAAAAATTGTGGTTTACTTACCTCACTTATAGTTATTGCAGTAGCTTGAGCTGCAATATTTGTGCCTTTTCGAGTGTTTTTGAAACCTTCAATTCCACATGATCGGATAAGCCTAAGAACGCCCTTACTGTCCGTAACACTAATAATAGTGTTGTTAGGTGAGATACGTACATTACATATAGGAAGATCAGCAAACGGAATATCATTAAACAATTGTTGTGCAGTTTTACCATCTGGGAAGAAATTTTCTCTCCTGGTGAAGAAGAAGTATCTGTTACTTACATGCAATTTACATACATTATGAGAATACAATATATCAGTGATGGGCGAAATTTTGGCTCCTTCAACAGTCTTGGAACCAGCATATACTAGAATATAGCCGGATTTGTTATACGGTGATAATGGGAGTGCAAAAAACATTGAAGTTAGCGTATATTTCCTCTTCCATCGTGTTCATCTGAATGTTGTTATGGTTTACTTTCAATTGATAGTCATTTTTATTTGGTGCAATGCGGTTGGTTGGATGACAGTTTTGATTCACCTTCCGGTTTGACGTTTAGCTACGGGAAAGTGCGTGATTTTTGCTGAAGTGGCAGCACAAATATTTCCATAGAATGGAAAAGGCACCAATAACGGAACTTTTAATTGCCAGACAAACAAAGGTTTGGTGTGTTCTCGGTGTGGCCAGAGTTAAATTGCGGGTAACCCAAGGCGCCTGAAAGTGTCAAATGAGCGATATGGGCAAATGGCCCGAAAAGGGCGACTTACAATGAATTGACGTGACGAAGTGGGTAAAAGAAGTTGAGTACAAAAACATGTACAGACTATAAACGTGTATTGAAATTAATGCAAGATTGCGAAAACAAAACCCACAAAAATGCTAAAATCATTAAAACATGAAGTCACAGCCAAATTGACCAGGGTGGGAGACACGTGGAATCCTGTCCTGCCTTAAGACAAAAATGGCAACTAATGTAATTAATTTTGTAAAAACATAATAAAAATGAACTTAAATGGTTTCCTTTGGCGACAGAATTCATTTATTACACGCTATGCAAGCCGTAATGTCAAAGGCTAGGTCGGATGAGGAGTTTCATGTGCCTCCTATCCCCAAACCCAGCAACATGGTGTCCCGCGGGTTACTAAGGGAACACACCAACCGCATGTTCTAGAACCTTCTTTTTTTTCGCGCGCCAACGAAAGCGTGCCTTCAGGGTTCGGACTTGACCAAACTTGCAGTAACTTTCATAGTCACTACACTTTAGCCAAATTTACTACGTTTTGTGTTTCTCTCTGAATAGTTACAAGTCAATCTGTTTTATCTATAAACCCTCCAGGAAAGTAAAGTTAATTATGATCCATGTTCTTGCATCCAATCTTGTTTTATCCAAAGAAATTTTCCTTAATACAAATAACCAATGAGCAAAATAGTAGCGAAAGTAAAGTACTTAATTTCTTTCCTTTAAAGCCCAAAATAAAAGTATAATTACCGTACTTTCAGCTCTAAATAATTTCTACAGTCAAATGATTATTAAATCTACTATGAAAAAAAAAAGTAAAAGTATATCTTCCCTTTAGTTTCAATAGTTTTTATGTTTTATATTCCTGTACTGTACTGTACTTCTACCAAATTAAGTAGTACAAAAGTATTGAAAATAAAAGTGTTAGTTCGAATCCTGATGGCAATCCGTTCATAGCAATCACCTGATGGTAACGACCAATCAGAATGTTACACCTGGCAATAATCACGCCACGTCAACGGGCCAACGGAACTTTTCCATTGCGCAGTCGCGTTAAGTGAATAATTTTGGGCATAGCAGCGTCACCGGCATTCGACCAATTCAAAAAGTATACCGAGCGGTCGTGCGCGTGTAAAAAGAAAAAAAAAATGTTAGTAGCATTTCGCGAAAAAGTTGTTTAAAAAAGTGATTGCGTTGTTTTTCTTCTGTATATGTATATGTGTGTACATACAGAAGTATAAATTTAATTATTTCCACGGTAAAAGAAATCGTGTTACGCGTGTGAATATACTGTACAGCTAACCTACAGCGTTTACATATAGGCTTACTATTGTGAAGTACCTAAATATTAATATACCTGGACAGCAAAATCAGTGTGTGTGCGAGTGTGTAGTGAAAAAAATCCGAAAAAAATTACTAATAAATACGCAGCTCACTTTTATGAAAGCATTCTGAATCAAGTTAAATTGAGCTATTGAATCGGCAATTCTGTACGACGGCACGTGCTGCTGATGTGCGTCCGAGAGTCTCGGGGGCGGAAGTTCTATATTTTGTGTCTGTTTAGAGATATTGGCAATCCAAGTTGAAAATTTTTCGTCATTTTCATGTGGTTGTTGTAATCACAGATTAGGGTGTACCAAAAAGTGCAAAAAGTGTGTCCTGCTCAAAAATATTGTGGACCGCGTAGCCGGTGGTTGGACCGGCTAAGGGTTATTCTTTTGAAAGGCGGCCAAAGGTCGCCTACCCGAAAAGGTGTTGTGCACATAAATACCTTGGATGAAGCCGCCTATTTGGGATCGAACCCAGCGCATTTTGAGTTTTTGCTGATAGCTTTCCACCGAGACAATTTATTTGATTCCCGCCTTCGGATTGTTGGTACGGAGGTCGGAACGCGTCGATTGATGCCTTTCCCGAGAATTTTGAACGTATATTGGCGGTTGAATGCTGTCGTATAGAATTGCCATTGAATCTGAAAATTGTTAGCATTCGGCCTAAAACCTATAGAACAGTGATTTCACAGACATGCGGAAACGTATTTTAAATATTAAACCAAACCAAAAACTTTTGGTTTTTACAGATAATTGCAAAAAGAAAACAGAAGAATAAATGTAAACGCAAATTTAAAGTGCGTGCGTAAACAAAATTAACAAACAAAAAAAAAATCTGCAAAAAGAATATAAAAGCAAACTAAAGCTACAAAATTAAACTACAAAACCCACCACAAAAATAACAACTTGTGATAATAAATAGCTAAAACAAACAAACCAACAAACAAAAAAAGTTCACAGAACAACAAAAATAAATCACAACAACAACCACATCAGTAGCAGCAGTTGCAGCAGCCACAACAATATTTCTGGATATCCAGCAACGACAACAACACCAGCATTGACAACAGCGGGGGCCGCCGTAGTATAGGCCCGCCGCACTAACCCAGCCACCGCAACACCACCAGCAACAACAACACCACCAGCAGCAACAACAACAGTAGCGCCCTACGAACGGCCTACGAACGGCCTACTACAACCCGGTGAGATCAAACCAAATAAATAATTAATTTAATTTATTTAATAGTAATAACTGAAAGTAAAGTTTAACTACAAAAATAAAAATTCTATAAATATAAATACTTAGATGTTATAGAAAAATAGAGATAGGATACGGAAGAAGAAAATTTGTAGAAAGTAAGACAGCAGCTGAAATTCCTTTAGAATACGACTAAATAGTAAGAATCAATAACTTTAGCAATGTTTAAAGAAATTATGAAAATCTTATTAGTTTAAAATGTTTAAGACCAGATTAATGTAAAAAGGAACCGAAGGAAATTTAGCTAGAAAGACTCTAAGGGAGGGAAAAATATGTACTTGAAATAAAACCCAATGACCAAAATATGAAGATAAAATAAAAATCCATTTTAATTGAATAAACTACTATGACTAATAAATTTAATTTAACTAAATTTAATAACTAAATAGATGCTTTCATTAATGAAAGAAATTAAAGAAAGCAATTAAGCTACTTAAAATATTTGATTATGCAACGAAAGGATGTATAAACGATGAGAAATAACAAACTAATAAATAAAAAAATGTTGCTCTAAGGTAAATACAAAAACAGGTATACACATAAATACGTCAATAATTGGAAAAAAAAAAAAAAAAACAAAGGGGAAACAATTTTAAAACTAGAAGATAGATTAATTAAAGTCACATTTGATTAAAATCACATATGATATATATGGAAGTTGTGTTTAATAAGTTTATTCTTTCCCACCATAATATGGTGCGTCAATAAAATCAATTTACGTAGGGTAGTTTCCAGAAAATAGCTATTTAAGAGTACGTTTTAAATAATGAAATATCAATAAAATTGTTATACAAATGGGAATGCTGACGTTCGTCGTTATTTAGAAGGCAAATAGGAGGTTAGGTAAGGGGCCACCAGGGCGTCGCAACAACACCCGCGGCGCCCCCTTATATGTTCGGCCCTTTACGTGTATTAACTTTTATTTTCAGCTTTTTTCCAGAGGTGGTAACCGGTCGGTTCCGGTTCGGTTCTTTTTTTTGTTTAAGATTTTCGGTTTTTTTTTCTTTTGATTTCCGTTACTAGTTTGTTCTTTTTGGTATCGGTTATTTTTAAATTTTGGTTTGTAGATTAAATTTTCCGTTTCTTTTGAATTTATTTGACTTTTCGGTTTCCTTTTTTTGAATTTGAAATTTAAATGTCAACGGTCTGTCCGTGGCATCCGGTGTTTTAACCGGATGTTGTTTTAAAAGTTGTTTTGCGTTTTCCCCGCGTTTTCAAAAGGCATGATATGACCTTTTCTCTGATTATGGCGCAGGACGCTAAGGTTGGCAAGAGCCCACCCCAGCCGACAATGACTAGCCACAGTGCGACCCTAGATCATGCCGACCGCCTTCCTTACTGCTCCAATTTGACGCGTACCATAACAATGTATTTACTGTACTATGACAAGTGTAAAATTATGAATAAAACATTAATTTTCAACTGTTAATTGATATTAGAGGAAAAATTACAACGTTATGCACAGCGATGGTATGGGATGACATGTTTCGAAGTGCCCAACTTCTCATCAGACCCCTTCTCGGACACTGAGATATGAACCCAAGTGTCTGCACCAAAGCCGCTGTTAGAGTACTCTAACAACTAAGCTATGATGCCCTGTAGCGTCACGATGCATTTTTCCTCTAATGTGCCATTTGCTTATTCCTTTTATCCTACAAATGCTGTGAGCGATGACAGTGAATAGCAGGTTCCAGTAGAAATAGTTTTATATCGTTATATTATTGTACGATTAAGTTGGTACAAATAGGGCAAAAGTACCCAAGCTATTTGTAAAATCAAGCCACATTTTCAACTATACACTTGTAGTGTGCCTATGCGAATAGACGAGTTTCTGTTTTCTTTTTTCCTTTGCAAGGAACGATTTGAAAGTGGTGGCATGTTTGGGGTTTTGCCAAAAACGTTTCCGTGCTGTGATGGCATAATCTCTGACTATGACGGTAAATTATTTAAAGTTAATCGCAACATTGTGTACTTGTGTCAACAGTTTGTGAACCTGCCTGAACGTTTTATGTCATCCTTGCATGCTATTAGACTGTCCCAAAAAATGGGCATAGAATCACTACTGTGCTCTTTCAGTTCTAAATTGAATGATTTGCTGGTGCAAGTGCTGACCTAAAATCCCTAATAAAATCATGTAAGGAAATCAAGTGCAATTGTACGAACAACAGTGGCAATGCTATAGATATCTTACATATGCCAGTTAATATTTCCTCCGCTGTAAGCCCTTCGGCTGTTAAAACATTAGAGAACAACAACAATATTAACAGCTGTTCTGTTGATGCTGCTTTTATGTCTCTGCCTTGCCCTTCTTCGGGTCGATGTACTCCGTTGTCGTCACCAACTACTCTTTGTGCTAACGGTACCTTGCCGGTTATATCAACAGACAATGCTATTGTGTTAAATACATGTTCTACCAATGACTGTGTTAACAGCATGCCGTCAAAATCGACAGATCATGCTGTTGGAAATAACATTCCTCATAAAAACGAGCTTGTTACTGCTGGGAGGAATGCAAAGGCTGCTGAATCATCTGCTACGGTCGCTGCTACGAGGCTGTTAGATGTTGTTACTGCAATAACTTCGCCTGCTGTTAAAATCAACGAAGCCAATGGTAGTTCTAAAGGAAAAAAGTTAGTCGGCCTGCTAAGGCGACTGTTATAATTTCTACTGCTGATTCGGCAATTCCTAATATGAATGCTGCTGCTAACATTGTGACTAACGTCGCTGATATTGCTAATGAAGATACTCCGGTTGATACTAGATTGGTGACTGAGCAATTTTTGTATCACGTTTGCACCCATCGTTGACTGAAGCTTATATAGCTAATTATATTTATAACTTTAACTTTAAGTACGAAAGGGAGATTTCTTCTTTTAAAATATCAATTGCTGACAGGTATGTTGATAAGATTCTTGAAAAATCTTTTTGGCCTAAGCATTCGGTAGTGCATTTGTACACCATTAAGTCTAAGGTCGTGCCTCCAGTAAGTATGGTTTCAAAAAACTTGGAAACGAACACTACGGTTATGATTCAAAAATAACCATTCATTATCAAAACGTTCGCGGCTTACGTTTGAAATTGAATACCTTTTAATTAATAGTTTTGATTTTAAAACGCAAGTTATAGCGTTTACGGAGACGTGGCTAAAACCGGATAATTTCAATGCTGAGGTATTTTATAGTGATTATGTCGTTTTTCGGTGTGATCGTCAGTCCAGAGCTGGTGGTGTCCTTGTTGCTGTTGGCTCTAGAGTTTTGACAACACATCTGATATTGAGTTTGTTGCCGTTAAGCTCTCGTTCACAACTTCTGTCTATCAGCCCAATTCTAAATAATCTCACGGAATAATTTTCTCTCGGATTTTTTGTTCCCTCGGAAAAATTCCTCCAATTATGTTCTCCTAGGGAGCCGAATTTTCGAAATCAGCTGTTTTGGCAATTGGCATGGTATACACGGATTTCTAAACTGGCTAACATAAAATAGATACTGGTGATGCAAGGCCATCCGCCAAGCTCCTTGCAGCTTTCCTTTAACACAAGAAATGAGTGATAGCGGCGTGATCGAACCATCAGCTAGTCCATGGAACTCACCGGTAGTACTAGTGAAAAAGGATGGAAAAATGAGGCTCCTGTGGATTACCGGAAGCTGAACGATGTAAAGACAGCCATCCTTTGCCAAGAATCGACTATACTCTGGACTCGTTATCTGTTACAAAACGGTTTTCCACATTGGACTTAAAAAGCGGCTACTAGCAAGTGGGGGTAAAGGATGAAGATAAAGAAAATGCAGCCTTCAGCATTGGAGAAGGGCTTTGGCAATTTACAGTAATGCCCTTCGGACTATGCAATGCTCCAGATACTTTTGGGAGACTCATGGATCAGGTACTAAAAGGATTGCCTTGGAAAACATGTTTGGTGTACCTGGAGATCATCTTGTTGGGAAAAGCTTTGAGGAACACCTAAAGAACTTGAACGAAGTTTTCCAAAGGGTAGCTGGTGCTGGTATGAAGTTAAGTCCTGTAAGCATTCTGCATACATATGAGCACCAACAATATATTACGTCATAATAGACTAGACTAAGTTGCAAGTCTGTGTACTCATCCCAAGTTTTACCTTACGACATAGTTAAACTAATTACACCTTAACACTAGTTATAAGTTTTAATGGTAAGACTCGTTTGTAAGTTTTAGCGAGTAAGAATGACAATTGTAAAAAGGAGGAAACCATTTTGAATAGAAAAGAGATTTATTCGATTTTTGAGCATTGCAACGTAAGGTTGTCTTATTTGTTGCTACAAAGATCTGATAGTTTTCATCAGAAGTGGTCTTAGAATCCTTACAGTTATAAAACAAACAGCAAGAAATCAAATATAAATAAAGTTAACGTAAAGTATCGTTTAATATCATGAATCGCGACGCTGTAAATGCCGAAAGGTATTCGCTTCTCCAATTAAAAGCGTGGTGTGCACCTGTCGACGTAAACGCTAGTGGAGCAAAAGCTTCTCTTGCAGCTCGGCTAAGCGACCTGTCCGCTGAAGCGCGTGGCTTATGTCCCGGAATTGTCGAAGACGAAGCTCCTGAATATAGTGCTTGCAATATTCCAGTATCAGCTGACAAAGGCAACGTTAGCGGTGCAACGAAAAAAAGTTTACAAAGCAGCGATGCCAAAAGGAAAGACAAAGATGCGAACATTAACGATGGTGCGGAAGACGACGGTGTGAACAACGAAGGAGCGTGAACTACGACGTAGAGACAAATAACGGCAATGGGGCGAACAAAGAAATAGATAACGGTGCGGACATTAATAAGGGCAGTGACAACCGTAACCAACAAAGTGAATTAGCGTGTATCGAAAATGTTGTATGTCTGTGTAATGGTAGATTTGGCCACACAGTAACTAACCAAGATGCAAGATGCGTTTCCAACGAATACGGCAAAATAAAAACCCTAGAAAAAGAAATAGAGTTGCTCAATCTAAAATTCCAACTCGAAAAAGGGAAGTATATGGCAACAGCTGCGACACATAACTCCAACCCGGGGGTACCTTTTGAGACCATGAAGGAATTGGTGACCGATTTTAGTGGCGCCGAAGACTATGACGTGTGGTGGTCCCAATTACGGCACTTCAAACAAGTACTTAAGGTAAGCGATGAAGCACTAAGCCTAATAGTTCGCTTGAAGTTACTAAAGGGTGAGGCGCTTACGCGGTATAACACGAATAACATGGTGATACGCGGTGTTGACGAAATTTTAGAGGAAATGGCCTCAAAAAAGGACAATATTCTGGATACACGCAGAAAATTCGACAGACGCATATAGAATTTCAACGAGCCCTTCGGAAACTACGCCAATGATAAACGCATTTTAAGCAATGGCCTAGGACTCAGCGATGAAGAATTCGTCGAATATCTAATAGACGGCATTCCCGACAGGCAGCTACAAGTCCAGGCAAAAATGCAAACTTTTAGGAACCCCAATGATTTATTGAGAGCATTCCGCTCAATCGAGCTGCAACGACGGGTCCTGCCGAATATGCATACAGGCAAGGTAGAAGAACACCTTAGATGCTACAATTGCAACTGTTCAGGACACATCGCAAAGGAATGCGGTAAGCCCAAACGGGAACCAGGAACGTGATTTGCTTGCGGAGAACGAGGCCATTTCGCGACAAATTGTAAGCAGTACAAAAAGGAGAAAAATTATTTTGTAAGTTACTTTAGATTGTGTGTTTTGTCATGTCGTAACACTTATATGTTTGTAGAATGCTTAGTCGACTCGGGTAGCCCGATTAGTATCATGAAGCAGGTTATGGTGCCATCAGGAGTAAAGCTAGAAGAGGTGAAAAAAACATACCGTGGATTAAATAATTCAGTTTTGAAAATATTCGGAAAATTGAAGTGTATTATAAAAGTTCTGAATAAAGATGTATTAATTGAAATGTTAGTGGTTCCTAATGAGAGCTTTGGCTATGCTGTATTACTAGGGAGAGACTTTATTGAAGGTAGTCATGCTAAGTTGAAAATTGGCAACATAGAATTTATGGATGAGGTAGCGTGTGAAAAAGTTGTGAACAAAGTAGAGAAAAATAGCAAAGTGGAGAAATTACGCGAAGTTGAGGTCTTTTACGAATTCGATATCCGAAGAAAATATACAGTGGGGGATATAAGTGAAGTTGAAGATGCGAAAGAAGAAAAAGTAGATAAAATAAGTTTAGTTACTGAAGCTATCAACGAATTATCAGCAATAGATGTGCAAGGTGAGAGCGAAACAAAGTGTGCGGTGAGAAGTCAAATAAGTTACGGTGAGAGAAAAATATTCGAAAATATGGTTTATAAGGAGTACGTACACATAAGCACACCAGAGCAGCCTAATGTTAGAAAAGAGATGCAGTTAGTATTAGAAAACACAAAACCGTTCGGCTGTGCCCCCAGAAGATTATCATATAGTGAAAAAGCAGAATTGCAAAAAATTCTAGATGAATACTTAGCAAAAAGGTACATACGGCCAAGTGACTCAGAGTTCGTTTCACCGATGGTGTTAGTGAAAAAGAGAACAGGTGAATTACGAATGTGCGTAAATTACAGAAAATTGAACAAAGTTACGGCTAAAGACAACTACCCTATACCCTTCATAGATGACCTAATAGACAGGCTAATAAATAAAAAGTTGTTTACGAAATTAGATCTCAAAAATGGATTTTTTCATGTTTTTGTGGAAGAAAAGTCTGTAAAATATAATTCCTTCACAACCCCCTTAGGACAGTTTGAATTTTTGAGGATGCCATTTGGGTTGAGGAACGCGCCTGCAACTTTTCAAAAATTTATAAATAAAATTTTTTCGGAGATGATACGTAGTGGAGAAGTTATAGTATACCTCGATGATATTATGGTAGCAACCGAATGCTTCGAGGAACACATACGTATACTAAAAAAAGTGTTTCGATGTTTAGTTGAGAACAAATTAGAGCTACGATTAGATAAATGCGAATTTCTCCAATCAGAAATTTCCTATTTAGGTTATTCGATAACAGGTGATGGTATAAAGGCTGACAAAAAAGGGTTGAAGGCAGTGGAAAATTTTGCTATTCCAACAAAAGTACAGGAGGTACACAGCTTTTTAGGACTCTGTTCATACTTTCGTAGAGTTATACAAGATTTTTCCATAATAGCTAAACCACTTTACGACCTACTAAGAAGAGATGAAAAATTTCAGTTCGGTCAAAAAGAGGTAGAAACTTTTGATACACTGAAAAAGAAATTATTAGAAGCACCACTGCTGGCAATATATGACCCTCACGATGTTACAGAGTTGCATTGTGACGCAAGCTCGATAGGATTCGGAGCAAATTTGTTTCAAAAGAAAAAAGACAAAAAACACCACCCAATTTTTTACTTTTCCAAACGTACCACCGACGTAAAATCGAGATATCATAGTTTTGAGTTAGAAACGCTGGCAATAATTTATGCATTAAAGAGGTTTAGAGTTTATTTGCAAAGCATAAAGTTTAAAATTGTTACTGATTGCAACTCATTAACCTTAACTCTCAATAAAAAAGATATCAACCCAAGAATCGCTAGGTGGGCTCTCGAACTCCAACATTATGACTACGAATTAGAACATAGATCCGGAAAAAGAATGCAACACGTTGATGCGTTAAGCAGAACAAATAATGTTTTAACTATTCATACAAACACACTCGAAGATAATTTAATTACATGCCAGAATAGAGATGAAAATGTAAAAAACATCAGAAAAAGATTAGAAACCGCGGTAAATAGCCATTATGAAATGAGGAATGGTGTTGTATATAAAAAAAAGGATGGGATTATGTCCCAGAGTCGATGGAAGAACATGTTCTGTATAAATACCACTACGAACTAGGGCACGTAGGAGTTGATAAGGTAGTAGAAACAATTAGCAAAAGTTATTGATTCCCTGATATAAAAAAAAAAAAAACTAGACATGTCGAAAATTGTTTAAAATGTATAGCGTTCTCCACTAAACATGGGAAAAAGGAGGGACTTCTCAATATGATCCCTAAAGGAAATAGGCCGTTCGAAATGGTACACATTGACCACTACGGGCCAATTCATAGTGGTAATACAAAGTAATAATAGATGCATGCACTAAGTTTGTTCGACTATATCCAGCTAAAACCACTATGTCAAAAGAAGCGATAGTGTCTTTAGAAGACTACTTTCGAGCATACAGTAGACCGAATTATTTAAAATCTGACCGAGGAACTTGTTTCACCTCACGGGAGTTCGAGGAGTTTCTAGAACTCCATAACGTCCGGCATGTTTAAATTGCAACTAACTCTCCACAAGCCAATGGTCTAGCCGAGATCGTTAACAAAACCCTGGGTCCGATGTTAGCAAAAATGGTTGATTCGGGGAAGGACTCTGGTTGGCAAAAAGAGTTAGAGTGTATCGAATACGCAATGAACAATACACTGCATAAAGCTATTAAGGAGCATCCTAGCATAATGCTTTTTGGAGTAAGGCAAAAAGGAAAAATAGTGGATACACTGAAAGAAATTTTTTTAGATTTAATACAGGTACCAGATAGTAGACCAGTGCAAGAAATAAGACAGGAGGCTGAAGTAGTGCAGGAAAAAGCACAGAAGTATAATAAAGAATATACCGACGGCAAACGATTGCATCCAAGGAAGTTTCAGCTAGGAGATTATGTTGTAATAGCAAATGCCATTTCTCAGGTAGGAGCATCAAGTAAATTAATACCAAAATTCAGAGGACCATATAAAGTGGTCAAAATCTTAGAAAATGATCGTTACCTGGTAAAAGATGTAGAAGGTTTTCAACAAAACCAAATACCTTATACGGGTACATGGCCTATATCAAATTTAAAGCCTTGCTTCGAGCGCACAACGACCAGAAGTATGACAAATTCTAAAAGATAACCCCTACCTATCAAGCGTAGAATCAGGAGCTTCTAGTCATCAGGATGGCCCAGTTGTAAGCATTCTGCATACATATGAGCACCAACAATATATTAAGATTAGATTACTTTACGACATAGTTAAACTAATTACACCTTAACACTAGTTATAAGTTTTAATGGTAAGACTCGTTTGTAAGTTTTAGCGAGTAAGAATGATAATTGTAAAAAGGAGGAAACCAGTTTGAATAGAAAAAAGAGATTCATTCGATTTTTGAGCATTGCAACGTACGGTTGTCTTATTTGTTACCACAAAGATCTGATAGTTTTCAGTCCCAAAAAGTGTTCCTTGTTTGAGAAGGAAGTGAGTTATTTGGGTGACAAGCTAACGACGGAGGGCATCTGCACTGCTAAGGAAAAGATCGAAGCCGTGAAGGATTGGCCAAGACCGAAGAATTTGCATGATTTACGAAGTTTCCTTGGGCCCGCGTAGCCAGTAGCCTCCATGATCTTACGAGGAAAAACATGTGCTTTGAATGGAAGAAGGAACATAAAGTCGCATTCGAAACCTTAAAGGATCGACTGTGTACTGCTCCAATGTTAGCTCAACATTTGTTCTGGATACAGATTCATGTCTCTTGTTACGGGCTGGGGTCGAACCCAACCCTGGACCAAGAGATTGGATCTGCTGCGTTTGCTGAAAGAAAATTTATATTAAACGGTCGCATTCGGTTCAAGCGCCAAGTGTAAGAGAGGGCTACATAAATCTGGATGCTCAGGGCTTAACCCTGCCATCCACAGTCCCCGTACTTTCTTTAGTACTTTCGAGGCACCATGCTGCGCACGCCTAAGAGCGTCCCGCGGTATACGTCGCTCTCATCCACTCCCGACTGTCACTCACGCTCACCAGCTTCTCCATCTCGCACGGCCGCTCAACACTCCTTTCCTTTTCGGAATCGGCCAGATATGAGCATCGCCGAGAGAATACCAGAAATTCGTCCGGATTTTCCTGCAAAAACTGCGCGATGGCTAGAGAACGTGACCAAGTGAGACTCATCAATCCCGCAGATCCCAGAATCAAATATCTCAATGCGGAAATTCGTAGGACAGTCAACGAACACAAACTGACCATGTGAAAACAACACCTTGAGGCATGCAAGTAAGAGCAGCGTGCGCCATCGACCATACAAACAGTTAAGTTAATTACAACTGAACAACTGAACCTGCTATCTTTATTAAACTTTCTCTTTTTATATTACAATTATGCTTAATTGCTAAATTACAATTAAAGAATTCTGCTTACAACTAAAACCTACTTAAGCTTAACAAAGTATTGTTGTTGTTGTTTGGAAGTTGAAATATAAAAAGTTATGGTTATTGTTTTGCTTGAGTGTTAGCGGCGGATTATGTGCCGTCGCAATCGCTTCCACTTAGCGCTACAAGAATTGTCAACAGGGCAATTCTTGCAAATAGAACAGTGAGCGTTTCACATTTTGTCGCGATCATTTCCGTTGGCATGCAAAATGTGAAACTGTTTTGCCTAATTTTTGCTGACCAGCTAAGGTAAGTATTTGCTGTGTTAACTCCCCCCTTTTTAAGTATCAGCGTCTCGCTGATAAAGTAGATAAGGGTGATTTAATTCAACATTTTCTTATTGCGATTGGTTGGAAATCTATGACTGGAGGAGTGAATTGGAATTTCTTGTGGTACGCTGATCTGGTATGAAAATAGAGTAAAATGAATAATGGCACCCCAAGAAACATCGCTAAAAACTGTAGCTTATTGACATGGTAAACTTGGATGAGATGTAATCTAATTTCCTTACGTTTGTCAGGTGGAGTTGGTGAAGGTATTGTAAATCGATTTTTACCTCATTTTCTATTAAGTCGCTTGAGAGTATGGGAGGTAGAATCTGGTGAGATGTAGTTTGCCAATTTGTGAAGTTCATATTGCCTATAGTAATAGTTTCGTTATAAAAATTTACGACAAAGGTGCCGTTCAAGACCTGTGTTAAATTGCTGTATGTTAGGTTTCCTATAAAGTTGGAAATAAAAATTGTTCCATCTGTTACTAGTTCTACTACAGAATCTCTTTGAATTTGATACTCGCAAGTTGCTTTTTCTCCTAAAGGTTCTAACTGACTTCTTTTGCATATCGTTATATCTTCTATGACCATACATTTTTCACGAATGCCGTACTTCCTTTCTTGTGCAATGAAAAAATTATTGAATTGGAGATAAATTTGTTTGTTATTTTTTATAGTTGACCTTATTAGAATTTTATTGTACAAAATATCTTCTGTTTGTGGCAAGGATATGACGTACAGAAGAAGCGAGTCTTTAGCTATCATTGACAGTTCTGCATATCTGAGAGCTTCTAATTCATTTTAGAATGGCAGAGTTTCAGTTTGAGAAATGATATTGGCTATATCTGCTTTATTCAACAAATGCGGATGAACTATTCCTGTTTTTGCGAGTTGAGTAGCTAAAACTATTTGCGAGATTTCGTATTTAACTAATCCTAACTTATTATATAATGATTGTTCGTATCTAACCGTATTGTTTGCGTCGAATTCGTCAATTATTCTGTTATAATTATCCAGTATTTTATTAGTCGTTTTAATTAAGCAATTATTGATCGTGTATTGTGTGTTGCTATTTGCCGTAAGGTCACTCGTGGTAGTCACAATTTTATCCCAATCGGTTGCGTCTGGATTGCCCGCGAGCCACTTCCAGGCTGAGCCAATCCAATTTATTGATCGTTTGCTTTTATTAACATTCCTCGTCCGTAATTGATCCAGAAGGTTATCAATTTGTGAAATTTGGTAGTCTAGCTGAGGAGCTAGAGGGCTTGTTCTGCTAGTCTGATAGCGGACAATGGGTTTGATGTCGTCGAGAATTCGTTCATATTCGTCCAAGTCGATAGCGGGTATAATTTTGTAGTATCCGTTTGAAATTTTTCCTATACCCTGCTTTATTGTCCCTAATGGACTTTTGTATTCGTATATGTCCACTACTGCTTCCGTAAACCATGGTGTCAACCTAGTTAAAATTTAAAACTTGTCAATTTCTCAAAAGTGATTTGTGAATTCTTCTATTATTAGTAGTCGAAATTGTTACATTATTGTCCTTCCCTACGGTTTTTTTCTCATACATAGATTTATTTTTCTTTTTTGTTTGTTTATCTTTCTTGAAAATAGTTTCTCCTGGTTCGTATTTTTTAATTTTAGTCCTTTTTTTATTGTGCCAATCTAACATATTTTTTTGGTTCCTGACAAGTTCGAGTCTTATATCGTTACTGACTATCTCCTTAAAGTCCTTTAAATCTTGGTAATTTATTCTTTTAGTCCTGCCGAAGAAAATATCCGCTGGTTTTTTGTTTGTTGTCGAGTGTATCGTATTATTATCTGTCAACGGCAATATTAATGATATCCTTAGTGGAAAAGTCAGGATATTCGGCTTAAAGACATCGGACTATTTCGATTATGGTAGAGTGAACACGTTCTACCGCACCGTTCACTTCGCTTTTCTGTGGAGGGGTCAGATAGATTTCTATTCCCAAGGCTTCTAAATAGTTTAATGTAATTGGACTAATGAGACTACCCTCATTGTCCATTACCAAAGTTTGCGGAACAGAGAAGAAGTGAAGCAGTTTCATTAACTTGTCTCGTATATGTAAGACAGATTTGTTTTTTATTCGAAATAATTTTACAAATTTTGAGAATTTATCCATGCAGGTTATGTATTTTTCTCCTGCGACTTCAATTATATCTATGTGAAGAATCTCAGTGGGATATGATGGAATGGGTGTTGCTTGGATTTCGGGTTTGGGAGGTCGGCGGTCATACTTGTTACAATGGCAGATCTCACACGATCTTGTGTAATCTTTGATTAATCTAGCCATTTGAGGAAAAGAGAATTTTTCCAATATTTGCTCTCTATTTTCTCTTCCGTTCCGATGGGCTCTTTTATGTTCATCTTTGATAATGCGGAACTTCTCTTCATCATCGGAAACATCGCTCACTACCCTTTGGGCTATTCTAATTCTAAATTTTGAAAAACACTCTTTAAAAACTTCCTGTAATATGGGAATGTATTCTTCTTGGATTTTTATTCCATTGATTACGTTTGGATTGAGGTAATCCTTTAGTATGCTTTGTTTTTGCTAAGTAGTGTCTTTTATAATTTGGATGCGGCTCTTCATGCCGCTCGATTTCTTGTCCATCCGAAATTATTATCTGAGACTTAAATACATTTATGGAAGCCTCGCAATGAGGAATCAAATCAGTGTTGTCCTCATTATCGTCTGTGGATGTTAAAACATTAACTTCAGTAGGTAATCGCGATAGAGCATCAGCTACTGTGTTAGTTTTCCCAGGTTTGTATATTAGTTTATAGTTGTATTCCTCTATCCTTGCCTTCCATCGTTTTAGTTTATCATTGTTATTACTATTGCTTAAGGCGACGGTAAGGGGTTGGTGGGCTGTTAATATTTTTATTTCTTTCGCACCGTAAAAATAGGTATAAGTTTGTCGAGTGCCCATACAATAGCGAGCATCTCTTTTTCAATTGTAGAATAGTTCTCCTCGGTTTTGCTAAGCGACATGGAGATGTAAGTTATTGGTTTATCTTTGCCGATTTCACCTTGAGAAGGAACAGCTCCAATGGCTACATTGGACGCATCTGTGGTCAAGATGAAGGCTTTAGTGAAATCCGGAAATGTAAGAATTTCTGAAGACATAAGTAATTCTTTTAAATCATTAAAGGATTTCATTGCTTCACGATTTAATGAAATGTTCACCCTTTTAGATTGATTTGCCTTCGTTTGAGCGTAAAGACCCCATGTTAAGTTTGTGAGGGGTTTAGCGACTTTCGCGAAATCCCTGATAAATCTTCTGTAATAAGAAGCTAGCCCCAGGAAGCTTTTCAGTTCCTTCAAGTTATTGGGTGGCAATATTTTCCTTATTGAAGAAATTTTTTCCGGATCGGGCAGGATTCCATCCTGCGTGACAACATGTCCCAGAAATTCCACATGTGTTCTGAGGAATTTCGATTTTTCGTGGTTGATTTTAATCCAGCAAGTCAAACATACATTCTAAGTTCCTAAGATGCTCCTCCTTATCTTTACCTACGATGATAATGTCATCAATATAAACGTAACAACTTTTACCAATTAAGGGTTTCAAAACATCATTAATCATCCTTTGAAAGATGGATGGCGCGTTTTTTTGTCCAAACGGCAACCTGGCAAATTCATATTTACCATTAGCAGTTGAAAGCGCTGTTTTCTTTATATCTTTTTTTTTCATCTTGATCTGGTGGAACCCAGATGTTAGATCAAGTGTGGTGAAGTACTTGGATTCACCTAAACTTGCCAATGTGTTATTAATATCCGGTATAGGATATGCGTCGGGGATAGTTATCGCATTTAAGCGTTTAAATTCTATAACTAGCCTATACCTTTTTCCCCCAGATGAGCCTGGCTTCTTTGGCACTACCCACAAGGGAGAGTTATAAGGACTTTTTGATGGCCTAATTATAACATCCCTTAACAACTCTTCAATTTGTTTTTCCACCTCTTCCCTAAGGTTTGCTGGGTAGGGGTATGCTTTTGTGTAAACGGGTTCCTCCGTAGTTGTTCTAATTTCTGCGCGGACACTCGTATCAACGGTGCAGCTGCCTGAAACTGGACCAAAAATTCCTGCATATTTTCGCATAATGGTCTCTATATCCTTAGCATGAATGGATTGAATATTATTTACTTGTTTTACTGTTTTTTCTTGCAGTTTAATTTCGGTTTCATTTAAACGTAGTATATTATTTTTCCTATCAATTATAGCTCCTAAGTACTTTAACGTATCGTCCCCTACAATACCGTCAAAGGACCTAAGGTTGGGCAGCACGAAAAAGTCGAGTTTAGTCATAATGGCCTGATTCTTAAAAAATTGACCACTTACTTTGTGAGTTATAAGCACCTGTCCGGCAGCAGATTGCACTGTAAATGGTTTATCTAACTTAATTGAGCCTTCAGAAATTTTTTCACAAATAAGGAAGGCTTGAAAGGCGCCTATCTTCTTCGTCAGCCTGTTCGCTTCCTGGCTCAATATTAAACAACCTTTGTTGTTTTTTCGGTATATTTGGGACCTTGCCGCAGGCACATAATTTGCCCTGTCTATATAGTTCACTCTCTGAGAGGGAATTGATGGATCGACCTCCATAGGAGTAGGGGGTTTAGGCTGTGTAGGCCTTGGGGGTGGTCCTTGTGGTGCGGATTGCCTAGCATTGTATTGGTGATTGTAAATTTTATTTTTTTCTTTATCGTTTGGTGTAGAATAATTAGTTTTCTCGAAGTTCGTATTGCCAAAATTTTTTGGGTAGATCGAGTGGTTTCTCAAGTTCAGGTTTTGGATTTCTAGACATGAAGCATAGGCTTCAGGTAATGTATCCGGTTTTTGGATGATTAGCATCCTTGAAAGTTCCCCTTGCACTCCCCTGACGAAAACGTCGAGTGCCCTATTTCTATAGCTATCTATCAGAGCGCAGATAGCCTCTTCTGAGCGCACCTGAGCCTTGATCTTACTGATAATGAGAGATAGTTGATTCTAGCGTAGAACTGATCTACGCTAGAGTTCTTTTGGCTTAGATTTGTTAACTCGTATTCTAGAGTCCTAAGATCGCGCTTGTCAGCGTAGTGTAGGGAGAGGCAAGTTTTGATTCTCTCCCAGTCATCATTGAATATGTTGTAGGAGATTAGGGCGGTATCAGCTGGTCGCCTTATCTTGTTCCTAATGTGCTGTATTATAGCACGATAAATGGGCTTATCCCTGACTATTTCATAGTCTTTTAAGATGGATTCCACGCTGTGGATCCATGAAATATATTGGACGGGATGTCCTTCAAAGATCTGTAGATCTTTTACGCAATCCGGCAGTCTTCTCATGTCGTTGAGATCTGCCTCTGTTGTTGGGGCAAGAGGTGGGCGGTTATTGATTTGGGGGGGACTTACCCTATTCTTTAGCTGGCCTATCCATTTGTTCATTGCCCTCATCTGTTCTATTTGTAGGTTCGCGTCTTCCATATTTTCCATTTTTTGTGTTCTTATTTATTTGTAATTTTTGTGAATACTAACTTAACTAGTTATTTTTATAAAACAAAAAGAGAAAATGTATTTTTCTGGTTAACAATTTCACTTACAATATGAGGAACAGTAACATTTGTTTAACGGCCTTGTAGTATATCCCTTTTGGGAGGTTTAGTTCCCTACTCACGGTACAGGTGCGTTAAATCGGTGGCTGCAGCGGGGTGGTTCTCTTCCAGATTCCGGAAATCTCTTTTGGTTTTTTTAACAGTCTTCCTTGCACGATCAGGAGTAGTCTTCCTTTTATGTTTTGATAATCACTTTCAGGAGTTTTTTGTAGAAAATATTTAATAGTCCTCCTTTTTTTTTAATGGTCACTTAAGGAGTATTTTTGCAGAAAATATTTGTTTAATAGTCCTCCTTTTTTTTGATAATCACTTTAAGGAGTAGAAAATATTTAATAGTCCTCCCCTTTTTTTTTGATAGTCACTTTAAGGAGTATTTATTTATTGGATTTTGGTTCCCCTTTTTTGCATTATGGTTCCCATGGCACTTGTGACAGGTTTCTTCATTTTTGCATTCCGCAGATTTGTGGTTAAAGCCTTTACACTTATAACACCTTAGTACATCTATCGCGTCGGAAACTTTACATCTTTCCCACCCGACATTTATTCTTTCCGCAGCAAGTATCTTTGAAAAGAATCTTTTTCAGTTTGTATAATTATATCCAAAACCATTGTATTACCCCTTTTTCTTTCAATTTTCTTTACAACTTTTAACGAACTCTCGCTAACTTGAGCATTTTGTTTTCTTATTGTATCAATTAGCGCATTATTGTCACCCTGAAAGTTTACACCTTTCACTATAAAGCTCGGTCGAATTATGTCCGGTACCTATATTTCGTATTCTTTCCCAATAATGTTTTCAATTGCTGTTTTTATTTTATCACGCTCATCAGTATTTTCACTGTGAATTACCATTACACCATTGCTTTTTGATGCGATATTCGATATTTTTAAATTTGTTGGGTCTACTTTACTGTTTAAGTCTTTTTTTGTTTTTTCCACTGTTTGTTTTGATTTTTGTTTCACTATTATCGCTACATCCCTTTTTAATTGCGGAACTTCAGCTTTCTTGTTGCCACTTTTTATAGCTTCTGCATATGACATTTCTTTTTGTATATTTTTACTGCCTATTTTCTTTATTTCACTATGCACCTTTTCGTTGTCTTTTCCGATTGTCTCCGTTTTATTTTTTACTTCTTCAATCATATCATACAAGCTTTTTATCTCACCAACTTTCTTTTCAAACAGCTTTTGTGTTCTTTCCATTATTGCCACTCGCTGTGTGTACCGACTCTCTACAGCTTTTAATAGAGCTTTTATTTCATTTTGACTTTTTAACATCACATCTTCAAACTCACGTTTATATTCATTTAATATTGAGTTATTTTTTTTACACTCATTTGCATATCTTGCAGCACCAAGTCGACATTCTGTATATATACAAGGTGGCGCAAAAGTAAGCTTCCGATGTTCAGCATATCGGTTGTGGCACGTGCAGTGTGTGCTGTTGCACCGTCTTGTTGGAACCACATGTTTTCCAATCCCAATTCATCAAGTTGCGGCAAAAAGAACTCGTTGATCATTGCTCTGTAGCGCTCACCATTCACAGTAACCGTTTGGCCCCGACCGATTATTGGTCAAATAAATAGTCAGCAATATTCCGCGTTCTGGAGCAGTGTAGCGTAACATTGTTTATTAACGTGTATTTCGCATGTGTTTACTGCACAAATGTTAAAACAGAACTGACTTTAGGGGCCAATCGCAAAATTTATAGCATTTTCTGATAGGAGGATTACTTTTGCGCAGTAACCGTTTTTCACCGACCGAAATAAATCGTCAGCAATATTCCGCGTTCTGGAGCAGTGTAGCGTAACATTGTTTATTAACGTGTATTTCGCATGTGTTTACTACACAAATGTCAAAACAGAACTGACTTTAGGGGCCAATCGCAAAACTTATAGCATTTTCTGATAGGAGGATGACTTTTGCGCCACCCTGTATGTTACGCACTCATCACACATAAAGCGTACCATTTGTTTTTCTTCAAACATCTCCACATTGAATTTGTCTACACCCGCGCATGTAAGGCTCAAATGATAAACCTTTTTGCACACTCCTTCACATCGCATACCAATTTCTCCTCTAATCGAGCGACTGCACTTCGCACACACACTCATTTTTGTGTTTCGATTTTAGCGACTTCTCCGTTTGTTTGTAATTGTATGCGTTGAAATTTGTTTAATTTGAGTCTTTTTTCTCAGTTATTTATTTTTCAGTAATTAAAATATAAAATTTGGTTATTTATCACTTGAAGTTGAACTATATTTTTTAATTCACCTTCACTTTTTGGGTATCTATCTCGTTTTTGATTGTCTTTACGCGAATCAATGGCTTTTTGCCACTTTTAAACGCGAATTTTCCGGAGCTGCGCAAATCAAATTACGGTACGCTTCGATTTCTGGTACCAGTCCGACTATATATATGTAAGTAGCTTAGCATTTATTACAACATATACATATGATATCAGTAATTAAATTTTGAAATAATAACATCATAATTTGTAGTTGGAATAATTGCAATTTAAAGTATGTGGTTCTAAATTTAGTTTATTTGATGTGGATATAACCATGTAATTTGTTTTTTCCACATTTACCCTTAACTTATTTTTACACAACCAAATGTAGAGAGAATTCAAGTCCTCCTGCATTTTTTTAAAGGCCACACCTATATTTTCTTCACTTGTTGTCAACAGAGCATCATCTGCAAACAGTTTTACTTTACAGGTCTTTATTGACGAGGTAATATCATTTATGTATACGTTGAACAGGATTGGCGCCAAGACTGAGCCCTGTGGAAGTCCTATATTAATCGGCATGCTTTCTGAAATTGCTTCATCAATAACAGTATATTGCTTTCTATTTGCTAGGAAACTTTCGAACCACTTCAACTCAACACCTTCAATTCCGATTCGTTTCAATTTCTTTACCATCAGGTTCCGATCAATAGTTTCAAACGCTCTTTTTAAGTCAATGAATACCACTAATATAGTCTTTTTTCTTCGCATTTCTTCTTTCCACTGAGAAATAACCCATGTAAGAGCTGTTTCACACGAGTGTTTAGCACGAAAACCTGATTGCTCAATAATAAATATGTTGTTTCTTTGGTTTAATTGGTTTTTTACCACTTTTTCTAAAATTTTTTTCGGTATTTGGCAAAGTATTTATTGGTCTAAGTTCTTCACGTTTAACGGTGTTCTTTACTTTTTTCACAGGCACTACTGTTGCTATTTTCCATTCTTCCGGCACTTCTCCTATTTTCAAGCTCTCGTTGATGACTAGTGAATAGAAATAACCTAAGTAAGGCATAGTGTCTTTAATAACTCCCTCCGTTAACAGTTTTTTGCCACCAATCTTGTAGCTAAAGCTTTTCACAATTTCCTCTATATTTTCTGTATTTACTTCACCAAATTTAAAAGAAGTGTTAGTGTTATAGAGATTACAGTCGTTGTTCTCAATTATCTCGATGCTTTCATTTATTTGCACTATACTTTCCAAAAATGTATTTAACACCTCAGCTATACGGTCTTTATCATCAGTACGCTGATCTTTGTGCTGTATCACCGTTATATTATCTTTCATATCTTGGTAGCATATAGTTTGGTTCAAGTACTTCCACATTAACTTGCTGTCAACACTGTTTGTTATAATTTTATGCTCCATATATTTGTGTATTCAGACCAATCTCCGTTAATTATTGCAGCATTGTAAGCCAACAATTTCCTTTTATTTAAATTTATCAGTTCATAATCGTACCACTTGTTTATTTTAATATTAATTTCTTCAACGCAGTTGACGCATACAATTTAACAAGCATACGTTTATGTACGTGGCCATGTCATTCAGATTTTGATTCATTATTATTGTTTTATGTGAAAACAGATTCGGGCGGGCTCCAAAGATAATGCGGTCCGATCGTGGTGGAGAATCCACGTCAAGGTCATACATATCATTTTTAAAGTCAAAAGGTATTCAAATTCAACTGACAGCTGCAGACTGTCCACAGCAGAATGGAAAAGCTGAACGCAAGAATCGCACGTTAATCGAAATGGCACGTTGCCAAATAACGTAAATGAGCCAAATAACTATAATCAGGCAATTCAAAGCGACGAAAGCGTGGATTGGCTCACGGCAATGCAAGAGGAAATTGAGGCACACAAACACAACAATACTTGGGAAGTTGTAGATTTGCCACCAGGAAAAACACCAATTGGCAGTAAGTGGGTGTATAAAGCTAAAACAAATGCTGATGGTAGAGTGGAGCGATTTAAGGCCAGATTAGTGGCACAGGGATTTTCACAAAGGTACGGTGAAGATTATGACGATGTTTTTGCGCCCGTTGTGCTCCATACAACATTCCGAATACTGTTGTCAGTGGCTGCAAAAGTATGCTTGTTCATCACTTTGATGCAAAGTCAGCATTTCTCAACGGAAACTCAAAAGAGACCATTTATATGAAACAACCGCCAGGATATGATGATTATAGTACAAAAGTTTGTTTATTGAAGAAAAGTATTTACGGATTGAAACAGGCGGCTAGATCTTGGAATACTGCATTGCATAAAGTGCTGATAGATGCAGGTTTGCAACAAAGTTAAAACGAGCCATGCCTATATTCAAACAAAATTGATTCTAAATTTTGCTATGTCATTACATATGTCGATGATCTCATTGTGCTTTGCCCTATGATGCAGCAAGTGAAGAAGATCGAAGACTTGTTTAAGCGACACTTTGTGATGTATGATTTGGGTCCCATTAACTACTACTTGGGAATGGAGGTTTCCAAAGACGATCATGGTAATTTCGAGTTGAATCAACCGGCGTATATCACCAAAATTGCGAAGGATTTCGGATTGACGGATGCGAAACCGGTAAGAACTCCAATGGAAGTTAGTTACGGAAAGACAGATTCTACAAATCCATTGGAAAACAAGAAATATTGGTCGCTAATTGGTAGACTGTTATATTTATCGGTTCACACAAGACCAGACATTTCGGCCAGCGTTAGTGTTTTAGCACAAATGGTATCCCAGCCAGTAAAGGATGATTGAAATCAACTCGAAACGTGTCAAGTATTTAAAGTCAACATACCAATTAAAATTGATATTGATCAACTTGCAGTCTGAAAATTTGTCATTATTTGGGTATGTAGACGCCACATGGGCTGATAACAAAATCGACAGGAAATCAAACCGTGGCCGCATAATATTTCTCAACGGCGGTACAATCAGTTGGGGATGCAATAAGCAAAGTATTGTTGCAGCTTCATCATGCGAAGCTGAATTCATTTCCTTTTCAAAAGCAACTAAGGAAATTAAAAGGGTGCGTCAATTATTAGAGGACTTAAATGAGAATATTGATGGACCAACAACTATTTTTGAAGACAATCAGGCATGTATTGATCTTGTGCGAGATCAGAAATATTCGTATAAAACCAAGCATATTGGTACGAAATACAAAATGATTCGCGACTACGTTAATCAACAAATCATCGAATGCAAATACTGTCCCACCAGTGAAATGATAGCTGATTTGTTGACAAAACCACTACCTGCATTTAAACATGATAACTGTAGAGAGAAATGTAATTTAGTTTGAAGGAGGAGGAGTGTTGGATATAAGCAAAAGTATTTTACCATCTCTAACGTTCAATCACATTACGTCTTTATTCTATTCAACAATATAATATAAACATATGTATTTTGCTTTCGTATAGAAATGTCATTTGAAGTTTGCTTGTTATATTTTTTTTCCCGCCACTCTTGTAAAATCTTTAAACCATTAAACACGTGTTAAATATATCTCTCGAAATTGTTATTTCACAGAATAGCCACACACTGTTTGATTTTAATCTAAAGGATCTAGGCAGCTGAGTATCATCAGGATTAGATATTCTGCACATCTATTAATTTCTACAGTGAGACTCATCAATCCCGTAGATCCCAGAATCAAAGATCTCAATGCGGAAATTCGTAGGACAGTCAACGAACACAAACTGACCAAGTGGAAACAACACCTTGAGGCATGCTACCTCTCCGGCGGAGTCGTCAAATTATGGCCCACTGTCAAGGCCCTATCCAATCCGACCAAACTGCATTCGGCGACAGTGTCAAATCGGACGCCAGGAAATGCCCGAGCTTGTTTTGCCGGCTGTTTATAATGCATCCACCTGCTGATAGGACTAAGAGAAGAGCCGTCCGACGAGTGCACAAACACTCCACTGCGCCCATTGCCGTCTCAGTCGCAGAGGTCAAGGAAGCCATAATGAAGGCCAACCCCTCAATATCCATCGGACCCGACGGAACCGCCATGAAGATGATCAAACACCTATGCCACGAGGGAAAGAGTTATTTAGCAGCTCTTTTCAACCTCTAGCTACTTTCGTCATACCTAAGACATGGAAACAGGCGATTGTAGTTCCCCTACTAAAACCAGGGAGGCCGGCGAACAAAGAAGATTCTTATCGCCCGATATCGCCCCTTTCGTCGGTTGTGAAGTTAGTAGAGACCATTCTGCTCCCATACTTTGCTGCAAAATCTGCAGTTGGCCGATCACAAGCATAGTTTCCGCAAATCTCGCAGCACTACATCCGCTTTGAATGCCACTACAACCCAAATAAATCATGGTTTGAATCAACACCCACCAAACCAAAGGACGGTTCTCGTGGCACTTGATACCGTCAATCATGGCACTCTCCTCCGAGATCTGGGAGAGACACCGCTCCCTGCCTGCCTTAAAATGTGGACCGCTAATTACCTCAGTGGTCGACAGGCATCAGTTGATGTTGTTGGTGTTAACAGTCAAGTTCAGGAACAAGAAAGCTCGGTCACGAAGAATAAAAGAAGGGGTGCCGCAAGGTGGTGTTCTCTCTCCCCTTTTGTTTAATTTCTATATTTTGAGACTCCCCCCCCCCCCCCCCACACTAGAGGGAGTCTCCATTGTTTCCTACGCTGACGACGGCACGATAATGGCCTCGGGTAAGGGTCCCTCCAATGACGAACTCTGTACTAGAATCAACAGTTACGTCCGTGACCTTTCCAGCTTCTTCACCGAGCGAAGTCTGCCCCTATCTCCGACTAAATCGACGGTGACCCTGTTTACTTTCGCTAGTCATGCCACCGCAATAGCTTCAAAGGTACAGAACCGCAATAAGATAAAGAAGCATTGCGTGCTACATATAAGGCTATTGGCCGACCGGTTATTGACCAATTGGAGGAAATTGCAAGTCTTCCAAAACACCGCTATCAGAACTACTACGGGATGTCTGCTTATGTCATCTGAGTCTCACCTCCATCAAGAGGCAAAATTGCTCAATTTTAAAGACGGAACTCTTGAGTAGACAGTTCCTTCTGAACTGTCATAAGCCCAGTCATCCAAATCGACATCTATTGGATGTAGCCCCGCCCCCCAGAGACATAAGGAGACATCTTCGTAAGCACTACGATGAGATCCGCTACCACATCTCTTTGACCTCCACACTAAGTCGGTAGATAGATCTCGGCCTGTAAATCCCGTTATCTGTACTCAGCCACCTGAATTGGCTGAAGAGGAGCGTGTACTTCCGATGGAGACTAGAGTCATGCTAGCACAACTTCGCTCTGGATTTTGTAATAGGTTAAACTCTTACTCATCCAGACTGAACCCCAACATACCAAACACGTGTCCTGCATGTGGTATGTCCCCTCATGATACCAAACATCTCTTCTCCTCTCTAACACCTACATCACTTTGGTCCAACCCTGTGGAAACTACACGTTTCCTCGGACTTCCGTTAGAAGAGCGTGATGACAATTTAGAGTGGCCCATTGGGCAGGGCGAAGCACTGTTAACAACAACAGCTAATCATCTGTTTATCTGCTCAACCGAGCCTACTCTTCTAACAGCAATTTCAATCTGGTCCACCCCTGTGTTGGATGAGAGGTGATACTTTAGGCTAGGTTAATTAGTCGCTAGCACAACAACAACCACCAACGCAGAAAAGTGTTCCGCACATAAATACCTTGGATCACGCCCCTATTTGGGATCGGACCCGGGATTTCTGTTGGTTTTTTTGCCAATAACTTTTCACTGAAACAAAAAATCGAAAATCCGTTTGGACATGTTTTAGCAGTTGTTTCCTAAAGGAAACAATTACCTAACTTAATTTTGGTAGATCTATATGACCGTACGTAACTGTTAATATACGTCCCAAAATATAGGGAAAGGTATCAAACGACGCGTTTTGGCCTCTGTATCAATAATCCGAAATCCGAAAAAATATTTTGTTTAAGTAAAAAGTTATTGGCAAAAAACAAAAAATTTAGGTAATTGTTGCCTTTAGGAGACAACTGCTAAAACACGTCCAAAAATATCGGGAGAGGTATCAAACAACGCGTTTTAACTTCGGTATCAACAATCCGAAAGCGGATTTTCAATTTTTCATCAAAGTTGAAAATTTTCTGTCATTTTCATGTGGTTGTTGTAATCACAAATTAGGGTGGATCGAAAAGTGCAAAAAGTGTGTTCTGCGAAGAAATACTGTGGACCGGCTAAGGGTTATTTTTTTGAAGCGCGGCCGAAGGCCGCCTACGCAGAAAGGTGTCTGCACATAGATACCTTGGATCAAGCCCCCTATTTGGGATCGGACCCGGGTCATTTTTGAAAATCCGCGGTAATTCTATACGACAGCACGTAACTGCTAATATAGGTCCAAAAATATCGGGAAAGGTATCAAACGACGGGTTTTAACCTTCGCATCAATAATCCGAAAGCGGAAATTCGATATTTTTGTATGTTCAGAGATATTTGCAATCAAAGTTGAAAATTTTCTGTCATTTTCATGTGGTTGTTGTAATCACAGATTAGGGAGGACCGAAAAGTGCAGTGTTCTGCGCAGAAATACTGTGGACCGCGTAGCCGGTGTTGGACCGGCTAAGGGTTATTTTTTTGAAGCGCGGCCGAAGGCCGCCTACGCAAAAAGGTGTTGTGCACATAAATACCTTGGATCAAGCCCCCTATTTGGGATGGGACCTAGGCAATTTTTGGGTTTTTTGCTAATAACTTTTCACTGAAACAAATTATTTAATTTCCGCTTTCGGATTATTGATACAGAGATCAAAACGCGTCGTTTGATACCTTTCCCGAGATTTTTGGACGTATATTAGCAGTTACGTGCTGTCGTATAGAATTACCAAATCCGCTTTCGGATTGTTGATACCGATGTCAAAACGCGTTGTTTGGTACCCCTCCCGGTAGTTTTGGACGTGTTTTAGCAGTTGTCTCCTAAAGAAAACAATTACCAAAATTGCAACTATTTCCTTACCTTTGAATCAATCCGTCTATATCAATAGATTTCTCACCCATAGTACCATCATCCTTAGGGGGTAATGATGCCATCATTCCCTTCCGATCTTCAACCTTAAGACAAACTACACCCATGTGTAGTTTGTGCAATTGATTGCTAATCGGAGAAAAACATTGCAGTACTTTTGAAAATAAAGCTTTAGAAAACATATTTTGCAAAGAGCATGTGAACACTACAAAAGTCGAACAACAACGATACAAATACCAATATAATCGGTGTTTTATGTAACCCATTAGAAGAAATTCGATGATTCTTAGATTATATTGTGACGAATTCGATGATTCCTTGATTATCAATCCTGGGTTCGTTCACTATAAAGTCGAATAAACACACGCACAGATAATGTAACTAATAGCTAGTTTTATTTACTAGTAATAAGCGCAATACAAATTTAAGAGTTTGGTAACTTCGTAGTAGTTCACTATTGAACGCTTGAAAATAAACTGATCCTTTTGCCTTGCTTGGTCACCGCCTTATATAGTCCAACAGGGTGCTTTCCTACGCACGGAGAACTTTCTTGGTTGTTCGCTTTTCGTGTTCTGGAAGGGTCGGTGTTATTTATTGGCATCTCCTCTTTGCATCGTATTCGCAAACACTCGCGCCATATTTCTTCCTCTTCCTAGTTATGCATGCATAAGCTCAATGGTTGGCACTGCTTTACTAAACCTCATTTCCTCCAAGGATTGAAACTCCGACATCAATCCTCTCCTGCAGAGATTCCCACATTGCTTTGCAGTGTCACATATTCCAAGCATTTTGTCCTTTCATAATCCCGAATGGATTTGTGCCTTCACTTTCGTTCCCAGTGGTACCCGGCAAACATTCCTGCAACTCGTTTCTTCAGAATTCCGTTCCGTTCTCTCATGTCCATTGCACTGTTTCACATTATCCACTAAGTTGCGTTGCTTCCTCGGAACATGACCACCAGATGTTCGTCTTTTATCCTCAGCGCACTTTGCACAGTTATTAATCCATTCGCTTACAAAGTTCCCGCAACCAATCCAATAGAACCGCCGCTTTACCTCTTGCAAGGTTTTTTTATTCCCATGTGCCTTCCATCTGGGCAACTATGTGACGCTTTCATAACATCTGGAATTCTTGCCTTGGGAACAACAATAAGTGCTCGATAATTCCAGTCATCTTCACTTTCCCATATCCGATGCAAACAACCAGATATTAGCTTCAAACTATTCGATTGTGCCCAGTATGCTTTTGCAATGCGACTCTCTGCGACCATCTCTTCTCGTCTTGGCTGATTGTTTTCCTTCAGTCCTTTAAATACACGTGCCAAATCTGGATCTTCCTCCTGGCCCTGCCGAATCTTCTTCAGGAGGCACCTGTCCATAAAACCCTTTGGTCGAAGAGCTACCGCTGCTTTACGAGGCTTCTCTTGCTTCATCTTCAAGATCACTCCCTTCGTGGTATAGCCACTATTGTGTCCAAAGACCAGAGGAACTTCTTGGCCGTTGTAAGACATAACCCTGTTGCTTACGTTGATGTGAATGTCTCTCTCAGCCAAGAAATCGACGCCAATGAAGACTTCGTCGACAATATTCGCTACCAAGAAGTTGTGATACGTAGCCACATTCCCAATCACAACCTTGCATGTCACTTCTCCCAGGACATGCTTGCTGTCACCAGTTAATGTCCACAACTCAGCTTTTCGCAATGGTCTCACCTTTCCGCTGACCAAGTCACTCCGAATGATGGAATGTGATGCACCAGTATCCACAGTCACAAAGAGCTCTTTCCCGTCCACGTAGCCTTTAACAGTAACATTACTCGCTTTCCGTTCGAGTTGTGACACAGAGATTATGGGGCATTCATCTTGCTCATCTTCCCCAGTTGCGTTTACATCCACCTGAATTGCTGGGGTTACTGGAGCCAGTGGCGCAATAACGTGCTATGTGACCTGGTTTCCCGCACTTAAAGCATTTAATGGCACCATCACTTTTTTTCTGTACTTCGTTCAACGCTTCCAAAATTTTGTCTACTCAAGCCGGAGTGTATACTTCTACGCGATGAGCCTTGTATGCAGGTTTACTCAAAAGCGAGGCTGTTTCCTGCGTCAGAGCATGCGATACCGTTTCAGCGAATGTCCTTTTGGGGTTTGCATATGTGGCTCGCTTCGTCTCCACATCACGAATCCTATTTATGAAACATTGGATCTTTACCCTCTCCGTATAATCTACAAGTGCGTCCGCGTTTCCTAGATGGGCCAACCTCTCGATATCCGATGCAAATTCCTGCAATGTCTCATTAGCCTTCTGAAAGCGATTCTGTAGCTCTATTTGGTATATCTGTTTTCGATGTTCGCTACCATAGCGCCTTTCAACTGCACCCATCAATGCTTCATAATTATTGCGTTCACCGTCGGGAATCGTCTGTAAGATTTCGGCTGCAGAACTCTTCCATGCCACGAACAGTGCAGAAACTTTGTCTTCAGTGCCCCAATTATTCACAGCTGCCGTCTTCTCAAACTGTAGCTTAAATACCTGAAAAGGAACAGAGCCATCAAAGGATGGGGTTTTTACCTTCGGGACACTCGTTGACACAGATGGACGATTTAGTTGCAATTCCTGGATACGACCTCTCAAAGCTTCCACCTCAGCCTCAATTTTGTCCTATAATTGTGTAATTTTTGCATCTTGTGCTTCTAGTTTTGACGTAACCCTCTCCTCCTGTGATTCTAACTGCGAAGACATTTGTGCCACCTGCATGGATATACGCTCCTCTTGTGCTTCAAATTTTTCCGACATTCGAGTCTCCTGTTCTTCCAGCTGAGCTACTATACAAGTTTTCTGTTCTTCCATTTTAGTCGACATCTGAGTTAATACAGCCAATATCATGTTTGTGTCCACGGTTGCTATTAGATTCGGAGACTCCTTTTTTTCTTCCATTTTTGTCGGTGCTTCCTCCACAAAATGGAAAACATGGTCATCAACGTTGATTCCTTCTGCTTCCATAGCCTCTCGCACACGTGACTCTCTGATTTATTGCCTGTAGTGTTTAGTCCGCGTTGTTCCAACTCATTTTTGAGTTGCTGAATCTTCAATTCATTCAGCTTCGCCATGTCCTTGTTGTCCTTTAAATCACTGGTATTTATTCAACAATACCGCTTCTGACACCAATTGTGACGAATTCGACAGGCTGCTTTCCTACGCACCGAGAACTTTCTTGGTTGTTCGCTTTTCGTGTTCTGGAAGGGTCGGTGTTATTTATTGGCATCTCCTCTTTGCATCGTATTCGCAAACACTCTCGCCATCTCTCTTCCTCTTCCTAGTTATACGCTTGCATGCATAAGCGTAGCCATCGTTATCTCAGTTGTGTTTAACTAGTGGTGGGAGTGTTATTGAGTTAGGCTTGGTACATGCTTGAGAATAATCGCCACAATATTGTGACGAATTCGATGAGTCTTCCATTATTAACTCTGTAGGTCGATTCTGTAACTATTTTAACGCCAGGTGTTAGCGTTAACTTCGCTTAACACCGTTTTTAACGCTTTTCCCTATTCACTAACTTTTAAAAACACGAAAAGTGTTAGCTAACACTTTTTGGGTGGTTAGCTGTCACGAATTATTTTCGAGGTGTTAACAATAGCGTTAATATATTTGCAATTGTTTTAGCGTTTGGAAAAAGTAAAAAAGATTAGTTTTGAGTTTTTTACATGTAATTTTGTGCAAAATAAGGCGAAAAGAGAAGTATTGCACTATTTTATCATCATCAAGGGTCAGCGGTTTAGCGGAATCGCATTTTCGTTAAGAACAAACGCTTAACGCTCGGCGAGTGGTTAAGAGTTACAGAATCGGGCTACTGGGTTCGTTTACTATTGTGACGGCTGCGGTGAATAATTGGTGCACTGAAGATAAAGTTGCAGCACTATTCGTGGCATTGAAGGGACCTGCAGCAGAAATCTTACAGACTATTCCCGAGTCCGGAAAGGAACAGTTATGATGCATTGATGGGTGCGGTTGCGACACGCTATGGTAGCGAACATCAAGGTATACCAAATAGAGCTACAGAATCGATCCCAGAAACCTAATGAGACTTTGCAGGAATTTGCATCGGATATCGAGAGGTTGGCCCATCTAGCAAATGCGGACGCACCCGTGGAGTACACTGAGAGGGTAAAAATCCAAAGTTTTATAATCGGAATACGCGATATAGAGACGAAGCGGGCCACAAATGCAAACCCCATACGGGCATTCTCTGAAACGGTATCCCATGCTCTGACTCAGGAAACAACCTCGCTTTTGAGTAAACCTGCATACAAGGCTCATCGTGTAGAAGTGGAAACTCCGGCTTGGGTTGAAAAAATTTTGGAAGCGTTGAACGGAGTACAGAAAAAAAGTGATGGTGCCATTAAATGCTTCAAGTGCGGAAAACCAGGTCACATAGCACGTTATTGCGGCACTGGCTCCAGTAACCCCAGCAATTCAGGTGGACGAAAACGCAAAGCTGAAGGAGATGATAAAATTTCCCAACCAAATCAGGGGCGCAACTGAATGCCCCATAATCTCTGTCTCACAGATCGGAAGGAAAGCTAGTAATGTTACTGTTGTTGCATATGTGGATGGAAAAGAGCACTTACTAACTGTGGATACAGGCGCATCGCATTCCATAATTCGATCTGATTTAGTCAACAAGGAGGTGAGACCATTGCATGGAGCAAAGTTACGTACGGCCACTGGTGAGGACACCCATGTCCTAGGAGAAGTAACATGTGAAATCGTAATTGGGAACGTGGCCGTTCTACACAGTTTTATAGTAGCAGATATTGTTGACGAAATCATAGTTAGTGTGGACTTCTTAAATGAGCAAGGCATCAAGATCGACATGCAAAACAGGATTATGAATTACCAGAACATGGATGTGCCATTAAATTTTGGTTACGAAAACAAATACGTTAGTAAGGGAGTGCTTGTGGAGGACAGCCAACAAATTCCACCGAAGTCGGAAGCAATCATATGGGCAAAGATTGATGGAGATTATGGCACAAACAAATTGTGGGTTGTCGAGGTAGCAAACAAATCAAAGACGAACATTTTAGTAGGAAAAACCCTGGCCATGACAAAATGAAAGATGGACGTGTACCGGTAAAAGTACTTAATGAGTTCAAATCGCCGATTAAACTTTCCAAAGGAGCAATATTGGGAGAATGCCAAGAGGTCGAGGTAGTTATCAATTGTGAACAGCTTCAGGAAAATGATTTTACCATCAAGATTAATCTTTCAGATGATATCACGTCGTGGACGGCCAGCCTCGAAAAAGATCATCAGAAAATAGCAAAGGAACTTCTATCAAAGTACTCGAGCATATTTGACAAGGATGGTTCCAAACCAGGTCGAACCAAAGTTGTGAAGCATCAAATTGATACTGGTGATGCAAGGCCAATCCGCCAAGCTCCTCGTAGTATTCCATTGGCCAAACGTCAAGTAGTAAGAGAAATTATACAGGAAATGAGCGACAGCGGCGTGATCGAACCATCAGCTAGTCCGTGGAGCTCACCGGTACTACTAGTAAAAAAGAAGGATGGAAAAATGAGGTTCTGTGTGGATTACCGGAAATTGAACGACGTAACGAAGAAGGATAGTTATCCATTGCCAAGAATCGACGATACTCTGGACTCGTTATCTGGCACGAAATGGTTTTCCACACTGGACTTAAAAAGCGGCTACTGGCAAGTGGAGGTAAAGGATGAAGATAAAGAGAAGACGGCCTTCAGCGTTGGAGAAGGGCTTTGGAAATTTACGGTAATGCCCTTCGGGCTATGCAATGCTGCAGCTACTTTTGAGAGACTCATGGACCAGATACTAAAAGGATTGCACTGGCAAACATGTTTGGTGTACCTCGACGACATCATCGTGCTGGGTAAAAGCGTTGAGGAACACCTAAAAACTTGGAGGAAGTTTTCCAAAGAATAGCTGGTGCTGGTCTGAAACTAAGTCCCATGAAGTGTTCCCTGTTTAAAAAGGAAGTAAGCTATTTGGGTCACAGGGTAACTACGGAGGGAATCTGCACTGCTAAAGAAAAAATCGAAGCCGTAAAAGATTGGCCAAGACCGAGAAATTTGCATGAGTTACGGAGCTTCCTGGGGCTGTGCACGTATTATCGCCAATTTCTACCGAATTTTGCCAGCGTAGCTAGTAGTCTACATGACCTTACCAGGAAAAATATGAGATTTGAATGGAAGAAGGAATAGGAGGTGGCTTTGCAAACATTGAAGGAACAACTATGCAGTGCCCCGATGTTAGCATATCCAATTCCAGGTTCAAAGTTTATTCTGGATACAGATGCGAGCGGTTATGCTATAGGAAGGAGTTTGTCCCAGATTGTTGATGGACGAAGGGAGGGTAGTTGCGTACTATAGCCGAACAATTGGGAAGCCTGAAAGGAACTATTGTGTAACCGGAGAGAACTGTTGGCATTGGTAGAGTGCGTTAAGCATTTATACAAGTATCTCTATGGGCAGCGATTCCACGTCAGGACAGACCATGCAGCGTTGAAATGGCTCTTACAGTTCCGTAATCCGGAAGGTGAATTGGCACGGTGGATAGAGCGACTGCAAAGTTATGACTTTTCCATAGAGCATCGCAAAGGTAGCACCCACGGAAATGCTGATGCACTGTCACGAAGACCATGTAACTTGGGATGCAAGCATTGTTCGAAAGCTGAGGCCAAGGAAGACATTATAGATGTGCGGCTCATGACTAAAACATCTACGCACAAATGGAACATGGATCAATTAAGGAGGTGTCAGCACGAGGATCCAGATCTCACACGTCTGATGCAAGGAATCGAACGAAACGAGCGACTATCAAGAGAGGAGATGTCAGCAGATAGTCCTGTTGCCAAGTCATATTGGGCACAGTGGAATAGTTTGCAATTAGAATCCGGTTGTTTGCAGCGAATATAGCAGAAACCATAGCAGAAGTGTTTACTAACAATTGGGTAGCTAGGTTTGGGGCACCGATGGGGATACATTCTGACCAATGCAGATATTTCGAATCAGCTGTGTTCCAGGAAATGTGCAAGACATTGGGCATTCGGAAAACTAGAACAACTGCACTACATCCTCAGTCAGATGGCATGGTGGAACGATTCAATAGAACTTTGGAAGAGCACCTGAGGAAAGTAGTCGATAAGTTCCAGAAGGATTGGGATACTCACATCTCCTTATTCCTAATGTCATATCGCTCTGCAGTACATGAAACAACTAGTCAGACTCCTGCAAAGGTAATTTTCGGGAATGATCTTCGATTGCCAGCTGATTTGAAGCTTGGGTTAACGCTGATGCAGGAGTAATCGCTAGGAAATCTACTAGCGTATTGGAAGAAGAAATGAGAGAAATTCACGACCTTGTGAGACAACGGACTAAGATCATGAGCGATAAGATAACAGCCAGGTACGACAAAGCAATAAATTCGGAAGGTTTTATACAAGGAGATTTTGCTCCTATACAACCCACAGCGTTTGCCCCCAAAACTACAATGTAACTAGGAAGGCCCATACGATGTCATAAAACGGATAAACGATGTGGTATATCGCATACAAACTATGGGAAGACCAAGGAATAAGATGAAGGTGGTCCATTTAGGAAGGCTAGCTGCGTTAGGTTCGGGCAAGGTGTCTGATCGGGACGATCAGACTTAAGCTGCCTGGCGACACGCAAGCATATGCTGCTGTAGCCATAGCAACGGGTAGTCATGCTCACACGTACTTGTTGTCGGCTTTCGTTGATGAAAATCAAAAATTTAAAATTTTTTCGCTTGACAGCTGGTCTATTTGATCGTTGCCAACGTGTTTGACAAGCATTAGTGTGTTAGTTTTGTGAGAACGTGAAATGAGCAAGCACGCGGAAGAAAAAGATTTTACGTTGCGGTTTATTGAAACCTATGAGTGCATGATGCTTTTAACTATTTTAAGAGGTTATCATGCGTAAACTGTTTACGTTTTGCATACAAACTTTTCATCCACAATTTTTATTTTTTTTTATTTTTTAAAATTTAATAAAAAATCGTCATCCGATGACATGTTTACGTCCGCACGCTACGAATTTTCAATAAAAATGGCGCTTGATGCTTTATGCTTGTATGGTGGCCGGGCAAACGACAATCACCCGATTACACACACAACCACCCGTTGCTATGGCTACAGCAGCATATGCTTGCGTGTCGCCAGGCAGCTTTAGGTGGAGGACAGTGTGGCGATTATTCTCAAGCATGTACCATCCCTAACTCAATAACACTCCCACCACTAGTTAAACACAACAGAGATAACGATGGCTACGCTTATGCATGCAACCATGTACCAAGCAAGAGGAAGAGAGATCACGCGAGTGTTTGCGAATACGATGCAAAGAGGAGATCAAGAAAGTTCTCGGTGCGTAGGCGAGCACCCTGTCGGACTATATAAGGCAGTAACCAAGCAAGGCAGGTTGATCAGTTTATTTTCAAGTGTTGTTCAGTGAACTACTGCCAAATTACCAAACTCTTAAATTTGTATTGCGTTTATTACTAGTAAATAAAACTAGCTATTAGTTACAATATCTGTGCGTGTGTTTATTTGACTTTATAGTGATCGAACCCAGGATTGATAATCAAGGAATCATCGAATTCGTCACACTATAAAGGCAAATAAACACACGTGCAGATATTGGCACTAATACCCTACCAGAACACTGACTGTCACTTGACATAACATCTGATCGCCAGTACTGTCAGTCTAATTGTCAGCACTCCAACCAAACTTTACATCACGAACACAACTGACTATTGTAATAAATCTGAAAATATAACTTATTTTTTTTTTAAATATAGAAACATTTATTCATGTTTTTTTTCAATGAACAACTTAAGACTATTTGTGCATTCTTTTAAATCATAATATAAATTAAATAAGGACTGTACTACGTGAAAACTATATATCGGACTTCAACGAAAACGAAAAAACAAACCTTAAAAATAAACGATATAATAATAAACGTAAACAATCATCCAATTAAAAAATTACTTATTCTAATATTAACTTAAAAGGTACCGTGAAAAGTGTTATCGAGTTCAGTGTCAAAAAAAAAAGGGAAAACTTTGAAAAAAAAATGCCTAATGTACGAGTACGCTACTTTTTTTTAAATATAATTTTGTTGTATGGTGCGGTGGTGGCTTTAAGCTATGGCTGCCCGCATGTCCTGTCCTTCGTGAAGAACATGGCACGTTGCTCAAACACTCCTAGAAAATAAATTTTTTTAGAAAGTTTTTTATTTTCCCCTTTCATTTTATTTACCTCGCAACACTGGATCAACCAGGGTCAAACTTCCCAGCGCTCTTTTGATCCCTCTCCCATCCCAATTGAAGGATTTCAACAATTGGTTCGAAAAAAGATTCTTTAAGACGCTGTCCACATCTGTTGACGATCCTTTCAGCCTGTGGATGTATGTAGTCTGCAAAATAAAAATAAGTAACAATACTTAATTTAAAAATTTTTACAAACACTACAATTTTATTTGTAAAAAAACGTATTTCTTACCATCGCTTGAGTAAATTCAGGACTGTCTAGCTTGTTTTCTACTTCAATTACGCACTCCTCGGATTTTAGAGGTAGAAGACTTGCTATTTCGAAAATCCTTTTTTCTTTTTTGATAGAGCTTTGATATGCTCTTTTTTTCATTTTTAAATATTTATCTTGTATAAAAACAAAGGTCGAAATAGGCCGCTTCTGGTTTAATAAAATTCTTTACTTAACTTTTGAGAGTTTTCGCTTCGAACGCGCTACGGTTAAACATTTTCTGGGAATTTTGAAAATGCACCACTACTGATAATCATTTGATAGTCAAATGACATTCAGTACTGACCACATCATTCAATTGGCTGAACTTTTCTAGCATACACTGATAATGGCGACCCCTAATGGTCACTATTTTGGTCAGTACATGATCAGCCCTGAAACTTAGAGTGTGTTAATTAAAAAAATCAGCGTTTCTGGTAGGGTAGCTAGTTTTATTTACTATTAATAAACGCAATACAAATTTAAGAGTTTGGTAACTTCACAGTAGTTCACTGTTCAACGCTTGAAAATAAACTGATAGACTTGCCTTGCTTGGTCACTGCCTTATATAGTCCGTCAGGGTGCTTGCCTACGCACTTTCTTGGTTATTCGCTTTTCGTGTTCGCGAAGGGTCGGTGTTATTTATTGACATCTCTTTGCCTTGTATTCGCAAACATGCGCTCCATCTCTTTTCCTCTTCTTAGGTACACGCTTGCATGCATAAGCGTAGCCATCGTAATCTCTAATGTGTTTAACTAGTGGTGGGAGTGTTATGGAGTTAGGGATGGTACATGCTTGAGAATAATCGCTACACTGTCCTCCACCTAAGTCTGATCGTCCCGATCAAACACATTGCCGGAACCAAACGCAGTTAGCCTTTCCAGATGGACCACCGTCATCTTATTCCTTGGCTTTCCCATAGTTTGTATGCGATATACCACATCGTTTATCCGTTTTATGACTTATGCCTTCCCAGTTACATTGTAGTTTTGGGGACAAACCTTTCCTTCGCTGTGCGTTGTATAGCACCACTAAATCTCCTTCTATAAAACCTTCCGAATTTATTGCTTTGTCGTACCTGGCCTTCATCTTATAGCTTAAGTCAACTGGCAATCGAAGATCATTCCCGAAAATTACCTTTGCAGGAGTCTGACCAGTTGTTTCATGTACTGCAGAGCGATATGCCATTAGGAATAAGGAGATGTGAGTATCCCAATCCTTTTGGAACTTATCCACTACTTTCCTCAGGTTCTCTTCCAAGGTTCTATTGAATCGTTCCACCATGCCATCTGACTGAGGATGCAGTGCAGTTGTTCGAGTTTTCCGAATGCCCAATGTCTTTCCCATTTCCTGGAACACAGCTGATTCGAAATTCCTGCCTTGGTCAAAATATATCTCCATCGGTGCACCAAACATAGCTACCCAATTGTTAGTAAACACTTCTGCGATGGTTTCTGCCTCTTAATTTGGAATAGGGTACACTTCTGGCCATTTGCTGAAATAGTCCATAACTACCAGTACATATTTGTTTCCGAGTTTGCTAGTAGGAAATGGACCAGCTACATGCAAGATGACCTCCACTTGGACCGTTATGTAATTCATTGAGGACATCAGGTATTTTCACATTGACCATCCTTACTCTCCCATATTCGATGCAAACAACCGGATTCTAATTGCAAACTGTGCCAAATATGACTTGGCAACAGGGCTTTCTGCTAACACCTCCTGAATTGATCCATGTTCCATTTGTTCGTAGATGTTATAGTCGTGAGCCGCAAATCTATAATGTCTTCCTTGGCCTCAGCTTTCGAACAATGCTTGCAATCCAAGATACATGGTCTTCATGACATTGCATCAGAAGTTCCGTGGGTGCTACCTTTGCGATGCTCTATGGAAAAGTCATAACTTTGCAGTCGCTCTATCCACCGTGCCAACTGACCTTCCGGATTACGGAACTGTAAGGGTGTTAAATTGTAGATTTCGTTAAGCATATAAGCGTACTACAGCTTTAGGCCATGCATTAGGTACACAGCACTAGATGCACAAAATAAAGTATCATCACTAAGTATCAAAAAGAAGAAGAAAACCATTGTAAAAGAAGCCACGTTTCTTGTCAATACTTATATATATTTAATAAAACCTTTTCCAATACATTTGATAAAACATTATTATGGTAGCGTAGTCAAGGTTCGATTGACTTGATACGAAAATTAACTTGTGATTAAAGAAAACTCTCTTGCCTTGTGCATTGCTCCCTACGAAAGAAGTCACGCGAAAAGTTTCAAATACAAAATGGCGACAAGTGTGACATCAATATACCGATATTTGATGGTAAAATTACACGATGCGGAAGAAAATAATAATTATGTTCTTAAAAATTAAAAAATGTAATGCAGTAATCGAGCGGCAGAAGTCAGAGTCCGACAAGCAGCAAGAATGGGAAAATCAAGATCTACGCGCTATAAATTATATATATAGTGCGATATCTAATAAGCAACTAGAGTTTGTATGCGACAAAAACTCTGCATTGCAAATAATGCGAAAATTCGACTCGTTATATTCGAAAGAGTCTACAGCGCTGCAAATTGTTTGCAGAAACAAGCTGGAGCGGCTAAAACTGAGGGAGTATTCCGACTCAGCAAACTTTTTTTGGGGATTTTGAGCGTTGCGTAAATGACTTGAAAACTGCAGGGGCAAGTGTGTCGGAAAAAGAATAGTTACATTGGCGATTTAATCGATACGCTAAAAGAAGAGGATCAGACGGCTGACTATGTGAAAAATAAAATTAAGATGGCGGAATTAAAAACTTCTAATAAAGAAAATGGTGGGCGAAAGTTAAATGCATTTGCTGCAAATAAGCGGCAAAATGACCGCACAAGCAGTCGGAAGATGAGGTTACGGCAAGGGCCGCGGAAATGATCATGGCAAAAGTACAGCAAGCACGCATAGAAATAGCAAGCAAACCGAAGAGAAAAACGAAGACAGAAACAGCGCATGGGTGACAACGATTTCACGTCACGTGGTGGCAAAGGCAAGCTAAGTAGAAGGTAATGAAATCAAATGGTGGACCACATAATATATAATGAAAGACTTTTCCAAAAGTGTAAGCTACTTGAAAAACGTAAATGTTTATCTTGGTGATAATAGGGTTGTGAAGGCGACCAAAATCGGAAATGTGCTAAGCTATTTTGAAACTTTCGGAAAAAACAATCTTATTGAAATGGAAAATGTTTTCTATATAAAGGACATGATATCAAATTTAATCAGTTATAGTAAGTTGACAAAAAATAATGTAGTGGTATCAAAAGGTAACTTGACAAAAATTATTAATAAAAAGGGTAAAGTAACTGCAATACCGTTTAAAACTAATGGCCTGTATATTATGAAAAGTAAATTAAAGCTTGATGAACATTTTGTCAATATTGCAAATAAAAATACCAATAATATGAGTGAGAAAGAGAAGTGGCACCGATTGTTAGGTCATGTAAACTTCAAATATTTAAATCACATGTCAAAAAATCAAATGGTAGAGAGAATGCCGAGAGAACTTGAATCTGAATTCATGAAATGTAAGACTTGTATTGAAAGCAAAATGAATAATATTCCTTTTGAAAATAATAGACGAAAGGCAAAGGATTTGTAGGAAATTGTACACACTGATGTATATGGACCTTTCTCAACAATTGACTTCCAAGGTGAAAAATATTTTGTTTCTTTCATAGATGATTATAGCAAAATGGCAAAAGTGTACGTATTGAAATCCAAAGTGGAAGTTTTTGATTGTATCGTTGAGTATGTGAATGAAAGTGAAAATTTGACGGGAAAAAAGGTAAAGTTTTTTAGATGTGACAATGGTTTAGAGTATTTGAATGGACGAGTTTATAAATTTTGCAAAGGAAAGAGGGATCGTTATTAATAATTGTCCGGCATATGTTCACGAGCTAAATGGAACCGCGAAAAGGTTTAATAGAACTATAATGAATATTTCTCGTTGTTTATTAGCTGAAGCAAACGTAGGTAAAACATATTGGCCAGAAATTGTTTGTGCGGCAACTTATTTGAAAAATCGTACGCTAACAACTAATATAGAAAATAAAACGCCTTGTGAGATATTTTTTGGAAAGAGAGCGGATGTGTAAAATTTTGAGGCTATATGTAAGCAAAGTTTTTGTTAGGAAACCAGAACAGAGAAGAACCTCAAAATGGGATAAAAAGGCAGAAATGGGTATTTTGATAGGATACAGCAGTGTTGGTTACCGTGTACTGTTGAATAACAAAGTCATAGTTGCTAGGCATGTAGAGTTTGTTGAAGAAGGTGTAAAATGTTTTGGCTTGCATGAAGATGCGTCTGCAGACGAAAGTAGTAATGCTGAGGAAAGTTCTCATGATAAATCTTTAGACGAAAGTTTTAAAAGCACAGATACTAAAGATGCTGACGTTAATGAAGAGGCTGGAACGCAGCCTGAAAATAGTGAAGGGGAAACCCAAGATGAGGTACGTAAATCAAAGCGCGAGATAAAGAGGCCAAAGAAACTTGAAGATTACACATGTGATAGTATTTATGTAAACTTTTGCAGCATAGATACGCCTACGTCATTTGAGGAGGCGATTGAGTCAAGTGAGGGTACTTTTTGGAAAGGAGCTATGAATAAAGAAATTGAATGCCTAAACAAAAATAAAACTTGGAAGTTAGTTGAAAATACAAATAATAACAGGGTTTTGGATGTAAAATCGGTTTATAGTAGAAAATCAGAAAGCACTTACAAAGCGAGATTGGTAGTTATTCAAAAATGCAAACTTTAAAAATTTTATTATCATATTGTTGCCAAATGGGGTTCGAAGTTGAGCAAATGGATGTAGAAACAGCATTCTTGAAAGGAAAGGTACAGTCCGAAGTTTATGTTAAGCAACCAAAGGGTTATGAGGGTGGTACAAACAGGATTTGTAAATTGGTAAAAGCATTATATGGTTTAAAGAAAAGCCCGCGAGCATGGTACGAATGCCTTGACAAATTTTTAACTGGCATTGGGTTCGAAAGAAATAAAATGGATTCTTGTTTATATATTTGTAAAATTGGAAAAGAGGTACTTTGAAATGCCTTGACAAATTTTTAACTGGCATTGGGTTCGAAAGAAATAAAATGGATTCTTGTTTATATATTTGTAAAATTGGAAAAGAGGTACTTTACCTTTTAATCTTTGTTGACGATTTATTGCTAGAGGTGAGAATGAAATTAGTAAAGTAAAAAGCCAGCTATCTGAAAAATTCAGAATGAAAGATCTTGGAAAAATTAAAGAGTATCTTGGTATAACCGTGGACTATGGGCCTAGTAAAAGTGAAATGAAATTGAACCAAACCAAATACATTGAATCATTGGCTCAAACGTACAATATAGAAATACGCAAAGTACTCGTATTTAAAGCACCTATGGAAGTGAACTTGAAACTTGAAAAATCAGAAATATATAAAGAAAATATAAAATATAGAAATTTAATTGGCGCCTTATTGTGTATAAGTTCAGCTACCAGACCAGATATAAGCTTTTGTGTTAATTATTTGAGTAGATATCAAAATTGTTACGACAAAACGCATTATAAATACTTGCTGCGAATCCTGAAATATTTATACTCAACTAAAAATTTGAAACTAACGTACAAAAGAAAATAATATCCTTGATTGTTATGTCGACGCCGATTGGGCTGGTGACATTTTGGATAGAAAATCCACCACAAGGTATATTATAAGACTATTTGGAAATGTAATATATTGGAAATCAAGAAAGCAAAAAACTGTAACAAAAGCTTCAACATTTCCAGAAAATGTAACATTGTCAGAAGCCGTGAAATTTGAAATTTATAATAGAATTACTGAAATCATTTGACATAAAATTTGAAAAACCAATTAGTGTGTATGAAGATAACTCTGGAGCAGTAAATATTGCAAAGTATGGTAACTTTACTAAAAATTCTTAACATATTGAAATTCACTATCACTATGTACATGAATGTGTTGAAAGAAAAATTATAAATGTTGTAAAAGTGAATTCAGATAATAATATTGCTGACATTCTAACAAAGTCGCTTGGCCGAGAAAAATTTGAAAAATTTAGAAATATGATAAATGTAAATTAATACAACAAAATCTAAGGAGGCGTCTTAAGTTGTTGATTTAGTTAAGCATATGTGGCACGCTTTAGGCTATGCATTAGGTACACAGCACTAGATGCACAAAATAAAGTATAATCACTAAGTATCAAAAAGAAGAAGAAAACCATTGTAAAAGAAGCCATGTTTTTTGTCAATACTTATATATATTTAATAAAACCCTTTCCAATACATTTGTTAAAACCTTATTAAAGAGCCATTTAAACGCTGCATAGTCTGTCCTGACGTGGAATCGCTGCCCATAGAGATACTTGTGGAAATGCTTAACGCACTCTGCCAATGCCAAAACTTCTCTCCGGGTTACAGAATAGTTCCTTTCAGGCTTTCCAATTGTTCGGCTATATTAGCTGAAGCATTGCATAGTCCGAAGGGCATTACGGTAAATTTCCAAAGCCCTTCTCCAACGCTGAAGGACGTCTTCTCTTTATCTTCGTCTTTTACTTCCACTTGCCAGTAGCCGCTTTTCAAGTCCAGTGTGGAAAACCATTTCGTGCCAGATAACGAGTCCAGTGTGTCATCGATTCTTGGCAATGGATAACTGTCTTTTTAGTTACGTCGTTCAACTTCCGGTAATCCGCCGCTATGACTCATTCCTGTATAATTTCTCTTACCACTTGTCGTTTGGCCAATGGAATACTACGAGGAGCTTGACGGATTGGTCTTGCATCACCAGTATCAATTTGATGCTTCGCAACTTTGGTCCGACTTGGTTTTTAACCGTCCTTGTCCAATACGCTCTAGTAACTTAGTAGAAGCGCCTCGTTATGAAAAGCGTTTCTGTATGAAAGAAATTCACCTTGCGATATGTTCGTGGTGTGTTATGTAAAAATGAGGCAAAAAGGCCTAGGTAACAAATAAAACATTTGACGCACACCGCACAATGGTCTTAATAGCATAGTAGATAATATATTGCTCTAACTAGCGGTAGAATCGAGCTCGAATCGTGGCAAAATTTTTTTTTTTTTTTAACTTTTTCCTACATTTTATTTTTGTTATTATTTTTTTATACAAATTAATTTTAAATAAATATTAATAACTTTAAAAATTTGCACATTATGCAATTAGTTTAGATTTTACACTTGTTATCACTGGCATTATAGGCATCGTTATTTTTATCGAAATCTATAACAAAAATACATTTTTACCACACTTAAAGAAACACTATTCAGCGATAACTACATAACAGGGTTGCACTTTGCGTTAAAATTCGTATCGAAAGGTTACAGACACGGACTACTGGTAGTTCATAATCCTGTTTTGCATGTCGATCTTGATGCCACGCTCGCTTAAGAAGTCCACACCAACTATGATTTCTTCAACAATTTTCTGCTACTATAAAACTGTGTAGAACGGCCACGTTCCCAATTGCGATTTCACATGTTACTTCTCCTAGGACATGGGTGTCCTCACCAGTGGCCGTACGTAACTTTGCTCCATGCAATGGTCTCACCTCCTTGTTGACTAAATCAGATCGAATTATGGAATGCAATGCGCCTGTATCCACAGTTAGTAAGTGCTCTCTTGCATCCACATATGCAACAACAGTAACATTACTAGCTTTCCTTCCGATCTGTGAGACAGAGATTATGGGGCATTCAGTTGCGGGAGGTAGTTCAAGCCCCTTTCGGCTGGCTCGATTTAGTTTAACGATTGATTTCTTGGGAGATTGATGGCACCATCACTTTTCTTTTGCACTCCGTTCAACGCTTCCAAAATTTGGTCTACCCAAGCCGGAGTTTACACTCATACACGATGAGCCTTGTATGCAGGTTTACTCAAAAGCGAGGTTGTTTCTTACGTCAGAGCATATGTGGCTCGCTTCGTCTCGACATCAAGTATTCCATTTATAAAGCTTTGGATTTTTACCCTTTCTGTGTATTCTACGGGTGCGTCTGCGTTTGCTAAATGATCCAACCTATCGATGTCCGATGCGAATTCCTGCAATGTCTCATTAGGTTTCTGGAAGCGATTCTGTAGTTCTATTTGGTATATCTGTTTTCGCTACCATAGCGTCTCTCAACTGCACCCATCAGTGCCTCATAATTGTTTCGTTCGCCTTCAGTAATTATCTGTAAGATTGCGGCTGCTGGTCTCTTCAATGCCACGAATAATGCAGCAACTTTGCCTTCCCTGCCCCAATTATTCACAGCTGCCGCCTTCTCAAACTGTAGCTTAAATACCTGAAAGGGGATTTTACCTTAGTATTATTCGCTGAGGCAGCTGGACGGTTCATTTTAACTTCCCCTATACGGCCATTCAAAGCATCTACTTTGGCCTCAATTTTGTCTTGCCGTTCTCTGACTACCTCTTGCACTTGTGTTACCTTTGCATCTTTCACTTCAAGTTTCGATGACACCCTTGCCTCGATGACACCCTTCCAACTGCGATGAGATATATGCCTTCTGTTCGTCCTTTTGAGATCTCATGTATGCCTTCGGTTCGTCTAGTTGAGCTGAAATCTTCGATGTAATGTGTGTCTTCTGTTCCTCTATCTGAGATGCCATGTGTTTCTTCTGTTCTTCCATCTGTGTTGAAATGCTTAACGACATCTGAGTCAGTACAGCCAAAAACGCGTTTGTATCCACACTTGCCACTGGATTCTGAGGCTTCTTTTTCGTCGATGCCTCCTCCACAAGATGGAAAATATAATCATCAACGTTGATTCCTTCCGCTTCCATTGCCTCCCGTAGTCGTGATTGTAACTCGTATTTATTGCCTGTGGCGTTGAGTCCGCGTTGATCCAACTCAGTTTTGAGTTGATGATGATGGAAAATATAATCATCAACGTTGATTCCTTCCGCTTCCATTGCCTCCCGTAGTCGTGATTGTAACTCGTATTTATTGACTGTGGCGTTTAGTCCGCGTTGATCCAACTCAGTTTTGAGTTGATGAATCTTTAATTCATTAATCTTAGCCATGTCTTCATTATCTTTGAAACCACTGGTATTTATTTAACAATACCGCTTCTGACCCCAATTGTGACGAATTCGATGAGTCTTCGATTATTAATTCTGGGTTCGTTCACTATAATGTCAAGTAAACACACGCACAGATAATGTGACTAATAGCTAGTTTTATTTACTAGTAATAAACGTAATACAAATTTAAGAGTTTGGTAACTTCACAGTAGTTCACTCTTTACGCGACATCGGTAGCCACACGTCCCAATCCCAAACCCATAATATTCATTATAAACGTATTTCCTGAATTGTACATAAAATAATACTCGTTATACATATTTGTCATGAATTGTATATAATATCATTATAACGCATGGATTACATTATATTTTATTATTATTACATTATTTACTCATCACAACATATGAACTCACCCTTAGATTTAATTGAAGGGACGTGTGGCAACCCTTGTCTCGTAAATCACCCCACACCAATTCGCCGCACAGCTGACAGCTGGTCGGCCATCATTCTCTTTTTATATTTTTTGCATTATTGTATCATTATAGTGTTTCTTTTCATTTTGGCACCGGCTCCCTTTTTTTATATAGATTTAAAACGTGGAAAACAAGTTTTCTTTTTATGGAAAATTAGCAATTACAAATTGTTTTAAATAAACTGTAACATATTTGTGTTATATCAGTTGTTTAGTGATTTTATTATTTTATCTACATCTTTGTTTATATTAAACACACACTGAGAGTGTAATAAGACTGAAAACCTAAAAAAAAGGCTACACACTCGTACAAAATTAAATTGGAAAATCCCAAAGCAAAAATTTATCGTATGAACTGTTAGCGTGCAACAGCAGCTTGTGTGCACATCAGAGGAAGGGCTTGCCACGACGACCCAATTTTGAACTCGAAGAAGTACTGACTTGTGGATCAAAGGATCAGGAGCTCCCATCACCAACCCCAAGCCCAAGGATCCCCAAGCAACCGTGAGTACTATCCAAAATAAATAATGGTCCTTCTTCGCCATTGAAGAAACCAGCCCCTGCCCATATAATAGATAATATATAAAATTATAATCTCCAAATTTCCTTGTTGGCTCCCGCCAAAAAAAATAAATTGTCCCGCCAAAAGTGTCAAGAAAGTCAAAGGCAAATTCCATAAAGTGAAATTTTACATACATACTCGTATATGTACATATTCTCACAAAGCTAAAACATTGCCCTTTATAAACCTGTGTCCCTTGCGGTATAACTGGGACATATATATACATACGTTCATATTATTGGCGACAACCCAGACAATTGACACGTGCATTCCAAAGTTGCGATACCCAGTAGTAAAAAATTCTCGTCCGGCCCAACTAGTCCCAGCCTACTCCCTTTTGGACCATAGAAAAAAAAACTCCCTTTTGTCACTTTCTTTCAAAAAAAAAGCAGCGGTAGCTAACAACTAGCCCCAAACTAATCCATTTGACCAATCTCTTGTGAATATAATTAGCGGCAGCTAAAAAATTTCCCAAAATTCCAAAAATTAAATTAAGCAAGTCCCTATTTAGAATGACTACCGTGGCTGAAAATAAGTTTATATCCGAAACCGATAATTTTACGGATTACTGTACTCGGTTCCGCTCAACCCCTATACAAGATAATACCGAGGCAGCCCTAAAATTGAAAGACAAGAATATCGATATATTTTGGTCTAGAGTACAGAGCGCCTACGACGTGGTAGTAGAGACAGACGACCAGGACCTTCCAGACGACTTCAAGTCCGCCGCTTTCGGTAAATACCGAGCCTGCCTCATATCTTATGAGGACACTAAAGCACAAATAGGCGACCAACTCCAACTCAAGGAATTGAGTAATCCCGCGCCTCCTGTGCAAACCCAACCCCCCTCAGAGTCCTCCCATATGAACCTGAAAGTCCCCCCATGTGATACAGAAGTATTTTATGGAGGGTATGATCAATGGCCGTCTTTCCGTGACATGTTCACAGCGGTGTATATCAACCACTCTAAACTCTCAAGTGCCCAAAAACTGTATCACCTCAGACAGAAGACTAAAGGTAAGGCAGGCCAAATAGTGGAACAATTCCCTCTAAGTGACGACAACTTTGCCCTAGCATGGGAAGCCCTCAAGTCACGTTATGAAAACAAAAGAGTCCTGGTCGATAATCAAATCCGAGTCCTCATGAATCTAAAAGCGATTCAATCGGAGAATAGTGAGGATATTCAAAAATTACAATCCTCTGTAAACAACGCTCTCCAAATCTTAGCGACACAACAAGTCGAGACCTCTACTTGGGGTCCCATTTTAATATATCTGGTAACCTCAAAGCTTCCAGAAAATACAGTTGCCCTGTGGGAGCAATCATTAAGCTCTAGAAGAGACCTTCCGAACTGGTCCCAAATGAACCAGTTTCTGACTACTCGCTACGAGATAGTGGAAAGGGTGGATCAATGGCGCCCGGCCAAACCCCGATACAATCCACCCTCCATAAACTTCTCAAGGCCTCTCCCCAGTCAGAACAACCCCCAGTTCAGGCAGTCTCAACCCCAAAACCACAGCAACAAACCTCCGACACATACAAAATCCCACGCTACAGAACAGCAGCGATTTTATACCTGTAAATTATGCAGACAGTCCACTCATACCCTACAAAGCTGTTTGCGGTATAAAAAGTTGCCAATCTCAGAACGCAGAAAATTCGTAAGAGACAATAATATCTGCGAGAATTGTTTAGCACAAACCCATCTCTCAAAAGACTGCCAAAGCACGAGAACGTGCATGCACTGCCAAGGCCGGCATAACACCACCCTTCACGACACAGCAAACCCCAGTACCAGTTCCGGAATTCAAAGGACCAGATCCCAGGTAGCAACGATAGGAGCCAGCACTCCAAGGCTTCAGGACGTCAGCCAAGCGGTACCCCAGGAAGAAGATCCCTCTGCACCCAACGCATCCCAAGTACAATCATTCCATGCTGAAAATGATAGCAAAATTATACTCCCTGCAGCAATTGTCTTGGTAGAACATAGAGGGGACCTATTCAAGCTTCGAGCCTTAGTTGACCAAGGCTCCGAAAGAAGCTTCATATCCGCCAAAGCTCAGACGAGACTCGGGCTTCCCTATACCCACTCTCTGTTTGAAATATCGGGTATGGGAGGCGGAGTGGTACAGACCTCTAATAAGCTGTGCTCGTTGACCCTCGTCTCAAATGACAAAAAGGTGAAGATAAACGCCCAGGCAATAGTGCTACCCCGGCTAACTAGGCAACTCCCAACCCTCAGGCTAAATGAGAACCAAATGCGCAAATGGTCCCATCTCAAACTAGAGGACCAGAACACTCAGAACCCATCCCAAATCGATCTGGTATTGGGCAGTGATCTAATCCCAAAAATAATGCTGAATGGCATCGAAAAGATCTCTCCCAGCCTGCTAGCCCAAAACACAATCTTTGGATGGATCATAAGTGGCCAAACTCCCGAAAAGGTTGGAGCCCATTCCTCCCAAGTGTGGGAAATCTCAAACGTTCAGCTGAATGAACAGCTTAGACAGTTCTGGGAAATCGAGGAGATACCCAGAACCCGAGTGGAAACCCCCGAAGATCGAATGTGCGAAGAGTTTTATAAAAGCACAACCACTCGAATGGATGACGGTCGATATATGGTTCGGCTTCCTTTTAAACCATCATTCCCGAACGATATCGGGTCGAAAGGCCAGACAAAAAGACAACAAAAGTCACAGTTGTGTTCAATGCTTCTAAGAAGTCAGGGTCCGGTCACTCCCTTAATGATGTTCTATGTACCGGCCCAACCCTCCAACCCGATCTCCGACTTATGTTGCTCAAGTGGCGGACATATAAATATGTGTTTAATGGCGATGTTGAGAAAATGTACCGCCAGATTCTCTTACACCCCGATGACCAAGACTACCGACGGATAATATTCCGAACTCCCGAAACCAGTCCAATAAAGGACTTCAAATTGAAAACGGTCACCTTTGGGGTGAACTGTGCTCCCTTCCTGGCTATTCGCACTCTACACGAGCTGTCGAAAGACATAGCCGACTCCCATCCCCGCGCAGCCCCAATACTAAAGTCCGAGACGTATGTAGACGACATTTTATCCGGCAGCCATGATCTCCCATCAGCCGAGCAATCCCTAAACGAGACTATTAATGCTCTCAACTCAGCCGGCTTCCCCTTGAAAAAGATCACGGCAAACCATCCGGAAATACTCAGGAAAATTCCCAAGGCGGACTTACTTGAAACCGACTTCCTCGAATTCGAGAAAAGTAGTACCGCCAGAACCCTTGGAATTCAATGGACACATTCTCATATACTGTGGACTCAGATCCAGCCTCAACGGCAGCCACCAAGCGGCAGATACTCTCCTCTATTGCGAAACTTTTCGACCCCGCAGGGTGGCTGACGCCAGTCGTGATACAGGCAAAAATTCTGATGCAAGAATTGTGGTTGGACGGAACTGATTGGGATGAACGGGTCAAACCGATACGGCTCATAAAATGGACGCAATTCTCAACAAATCTGCAGTCAATCGCAGAGACACAAATCCCCCGATGGATTAATTTCGCCCCGGCCCACATAGTCGAGCTCCATGGCTTCTGCGACGCCTCGGAAAAGGCTTATTGCGCAACCCTTTATGTGCGAACTACTGTCGGCACCCAAGTTTTCTCTCACCTCCTTGTGTCCAAAGGCAAAGTGGCTCCTCTCAAAACTATAAGTCTGCCACGCCTGGAACTATGCGGAGCTCTCCTATTAGCCAAATTAATCGCGGTAGTTCAACCCCATCTCGGCCTCACTCGAAGAAAGTTGACTATGTGGTCTGACTCTGAAATCGTGTTAGCCTGGCTCGAAAAGCCACCTCACTCATGGAAGACCTATGTCTCCAATCGAACCGCCCAGATTATAGACCTCGTAGGTAATGTCCCGTGGCGGCACGTACGAAGCAAAGATAACCCCGCGGATCTGGGAACCCGAGGTTGTACGCCAGGCGATCTCGCCAAGTCTGCCCTCTGGTGGAATGGTCCAGAGTGGCTTTCACAACCCCCCGAAGCCTGGCCCCAACCAACAGTTCGCAACGTCGCCCCCCCAGAGGCACGTAAAATAGAAGCCCTCCATGTTACGGAAGAGAGTGAGGATCTCTTAGATCGATTCTCTTCCTACCCTCGTGCTTTACGTGTCATAGCGTATGTTCTCAAGTTTGTACGTCGGCTAAAAGACGCGGTGAACGGTATTAATGACCCCACCGAACCCTCTCTAACTCATGCCGATCTCAAAAGATCGAAACATCGTCTCCTCATAATGGCCCAAACTCGATACTTCGCTCCTGAAAAATCATGTCTGGAGAACTCAAAACCAATCTCGAAACGAAGTTCCCTACTCGTACTCAATCCCTTCCTAGATAAGAGTGGAGTCCTACGAGTAAATGGCCGATTAGCCCACTCAACCCTCACTTACAATGAGCGCCATCCCATTATCCTACCCGAAAAGTCGCGCCTCTGTACTCTATATATGCGCTTCCTTCACGAAATGCTCCTACATGCGGAGGCTCGTCTCATGCAACAAATGTTAAGGCAAGAATTCTACATTGCCCGTCTCAAACCCCTTATCAAAAGGTGCATTTTCCAGTGCAAAGTCTGCATCACTCACAAACAACAAACGCGATCCCAAATAATGGCGGCCTTGCCCCCCGAGAGATGTGGATTCGCGCCCCCCTTCACCACGACTGGTGTAGATTTCGCTGGCCCCTTCCAACTTAAAGCATCCATGCTCCGATCCCATACCCTCGTAAAGGGCTATGTGGCCGTCTTTGTCTGTTTTACCACCAAAGCGGTCCACCTGGAATTATGCTCAGACCTCACCAGCAAAGCGTTTCTTGCCGCCTTCGCCCGATTTGTAGGGCGCCGAGGATACCCGAACATGATGATGAGCGACAACGGCAAAACATTTATCGGTGCCAAACGTGCTACCGAACTCGAGCTCGTATCATTTCTGCACGAAGTATCGTCGGACATTGTCCAGAAGTACGCCCCCCAAGGAATCAACTGGAAGTTTATACCCCCCGGCGCACCCCATATGGGCGGATTATGGGAATCCGCGGTCAAAAGCTTTAAAACCCACTTCAAAATAGTCGCCGGAACTCACAGCTTCACTTTCGAAGAGTTCTCGACTTTATTAATTCGAATAGAAGCCGTACTCAATTCTCGTCCCATCTCCCAGCTATCTCAGGACCCTAATGACCTAACCGCCCTCACTCCCGGTCACTTTCTCCGAGGAGCACCAATGCTCTCGCTTCCCGAACCGAACCACGAAAATCTCTCTATGATAAACAGGTGGGAACGACTGAAAGTTTTACATCATCAGTTCAGCAAACGCTGGAAAACTGACTACCTCACCGATCTTCAAAAGCGTTACAGATGGAAAAACGCTCAAACTCCCCCAAAAATTGGCGATCTAGTCATCATCAAGGAAGACAACTTACCTCCCACGGAATGGCGACTAGGTCGACTGGAAACCTTGCGCCCAGGACGGGACGGACACATTCGTGTCGTAGACGTCCGCACCCAGAATGGGATTCTGACCAGGCCTCTCACGAAACTATGTTTTCTACCGTCATCGGAGAGTGACGAGGGCTCTCAGAGCCCATTCCCATCTCACTAACTTAATACAGTCCATAATGCTCGTGCTATCGTAAACTCTCAGACAACAACTTAAGCACTCCCAAAACTTATGCTTACTCCCAAGCGTATAACTAATATCCACATGTCTTACCCTCTCTCTTCTACAGATGGATCGTCAACGCCCTCCGGTTCCAACCCCACGCCGCTCATTGGCATCGCAGGTGACATTGCCCGCAGCCCGCCCGCGCCGTAGCGAACCCGTACCGGATTACCGGAAATGTAGGTTGTGCATGCGTCCTCACGCGCTGCTGATGTGCGCTGTGTTCACGGCCATGCAGCCGCAGCAACGCTTTTTAGTCGCCAGGGCACATCAGTATTGCACCAACTGCCTAGCGCTGTCTCATTGCACCAACCAGTGCACCTCCACAGAAAGCTGCCGGGTCTGCGGGCAGCATCACCATACCTTCCTTCATCGGGACACCGGAGGTCGCCAATCCGCGTATGTCGCACCACCTGTAGCGGAAATACCTCCGACACCACGCCACCACGAACCGCGCCGTCGAGCAGCAAGTCGCCGTCGCCGTCTTCAACCACAGCCTCCCAGGGCTAATGGTCGTGCTCCAAATACACGTCAACCATCACGACCAACCAGCGTCGGGGATCGCACTATCCGGTGCACCGCAACCGGTTTACGCACAGCCACGTATAAAAATAAGGTGGGGCGGATCCTTATTCAGGAAGCAGTTCGTGCCTTGCAGGAGTTGCAGCATACACTAGGCGCTTAGTACGCCTAGGGGAGGCAGAATGTTTACGCGACATCGGTAGCCACACGTCCCAATCCCAAACCCATAATATTCATTATAAACATATTTCCTGAATTGTACATAAAATAATACTCGTTATACATATTTGTCATGAATTGTATATAATATCATTATAACGCATGGATTACATTATATTTTATTATTATTACATTATTTACTCATCACAACATATGAACTCACCCTTAGATTTAATTGAAGGGACGTGTGGCAACCCTTGTCTCGTAAATCACCCCACACCAATTCGCCGCACAGCTGACAGCTGGTCGGTCATCATTCTCTTTTTATATTTTTTGCATTATTGTATCATTATAGTGTTTCTTTTCATTTTGGCACCGGCTCCCTTTTTTTATATAGATTTAAAACGTGGAAAACAAGTTTTCTTTTTATGGAAAATTAGCAATTACAAATTGTTTTAAATAAACTGTAACATATTTGTGTTATATCAGTTGTTTAGTGATTTTATTATTTTATCTACATCTTTGTTTATATCAAACACACACTGAGAGTGTAATACAAAATTAAATTGGAAAATCCCAAAGCAAAAATTTATCGTATGAACTGTTAGCGTGCAACAGCAGCTTGTGTGCACATCAGAGGAAGGGCTTGCCACGACGACCCAATTTTGAACTCGAAGAAGTACTGACTTGTGGATCAAAGGATCAGGAGCTCCCATCACCAACCCCAAGCCCAAGGATCCCCAAGCAACCGTGAGTACTATCCAAAATATTGAACGCTTGAAAATAAACTGATCCTCTTGCCTTGCTTAGTGACCGCCTTATATAGTCCGACAGCGTGCTTGCCTATGCACCGAGAAGTTTGTTGCTCCTATTCCTGTTCTCGAAGGGTCGGTGTTATTTATTGACATCTCCTATTTACCTTGTATTCGCAAACTCTAACGCCATCCCTCTTCCTCTTCCTTGGTACACGCTTGCATGCATAAGCGTAGCCATCGCTATTTTGGTTGTGTTTAACTAGTGGTAAGAGTGTGATTAAGTTAGTGATGGTACTAACTTGAGAATATTCGCCACAATATCCTCCCCAGTTCGAATTCTATAAATAGGATTGGATTTTGTTTGATTGATTTCACAAGTAATTGATAAAAATTTTAAAATAAGTTTTTACATTGGTAATGATCGTGTTGAAAGTTTTGGTTGTTGTTATTAACAGTGATTCACCCTACCTAATGGGCACGATCACTTTAAGAATCGTCATCAAGCTCTTCTAACGTAGTGTCAACAGGACTGGACCAGAGTGATATTAGCGTTAGAAAAGTAGGTTCAATTGAAGAGGAATAGAGATGTTTAGTATCATGAGGGGACATACCACATGCACGGCACATATCTGGTATGGTGGGGTTCAGTCTGGATAAGTAAGGGTTTACCCAGTTAAAATATCCAGAACAAAGTTGCGCTAGGATGACTCTAGTCTCCCTCGGAAAAACACGCTCCTAATCGGCTATTTTAGGTGGTTCGATGTCGTTAACGGGTTTCACAGCCCGAGATCTGAGGAATCTGCCAAATACCGAATCACCGTCGATTTAGACAGGGTCAGATTTCGCTCGGTGAAGATGACATGTATAAAAGGAATAAGCAAATGGCACATTAGAGGAAAAATGCATCGTGACGCTACAGGGCTTAGTTGTTAGAGTACCCTAACAGGGGCTTTGGTGCAGACACTTGGGTTCGTATCCCAGTGTCCGAGAAGGGGTCTGATGAGAAGTTGGGCACTTCGAAACATGTCATCATATACCATCTCTGTGCAAATCGTTGTAATTTTTCCTCTAATATCAATTAACAAACAAACGTAAAAATTCGAGCTTTGCTCCAACAACAATCACTATAACTATAATTGATACAGGTACAGTGCGGGTGCATAACAAATAACACGAAAGTGTTGATATGCAAAAAAGCCCTTCTGTATCTAAAACTGTTCTATGAACGCGCCACTTTCCTTGAGTTGACATATAAAAATATATGTACCAAAGAATGTATAAAAGGAATAAGCAAATGGCACCTTAGAGGAAAAATGCATCGTGACGCTACAGGGCATCATAGCTTACTTGTTAGAGTACTCTAACAGCGGCTTTGGTGCAGACACTTGGGTTCGTATCCCAGTGTCCGAGAAGGGGTCTGATGAGAAGTTGGGCACTTCGAAACATGTATCGCTGTGCATATCGTTGTAATTTTTCCTCTAATATCGATTAACAAACAAACATAAAAATTCGAGCTTTGCTCCAACAACAGTTACGTAATATTGAAAATTCATTGCAGTTGAAGAATTTGTCAAAAACACGATGGACTGCTCGGGCAGAAACAGTCAAAGCTGTATCATTCATGCTCTTGAAATTATAAAGAAAAATTCCGAAAATTTTGACAGCAATTCACGTACGCTAACTTCAGGCTTGTAAAAAACAATTTTGGATTTCGGTTTTATAAGCTCTTTATGTTTTTGCAAAAATACAATGTTCAAAGTTAAAAATTTGACAGAAAGTTGGGAAGCTGAAGAATTAAATATCATCGATGCTTTATTGTTGATTCAAAGCACATCAGCGTCATTTCAGCAAATGAACGATGATATTCAAATAAAGGATTTAATTCCGAGTTCGGTTTCCTTTGCTCGAAAGTGTCAGAAACGACTTTTCAAAGCATCACAGAACGCGACGTGTTTTGACGAAAATCCGGAATCTGCTACAATTTTCGATTTTGAAATATTTTATGGAAAATAATTCAAAATTGTCCCTCAAGTTTTTACAAGTTGCATCCAAGAAAAGTTACAAGAAAGTTTGTCAACGTTCAACCCAATTCAGGAAATGTTTAGAATTCCACCAGTAAGAAATAATGTCACGATTGATTTGATAAACTCTATTGTACAATTGCAACCCGAATTCTTTAAGGAAGAAGTCAAATGTTTGCTTTGTGAGTTACAAATTCTTTTTGACTCACGTCAAGGTTGTAAATCGTTCGAAGATATTTCCACGGTGGCATTCAAGTTAAGACGAATTACCCCCTTAGCATATAAAATGATTCGTTATATTTTGACTGCTCCTGTCACGTCAGCACCGTGTGAACGTTCCTTCAGGTAATTGAAAATAGTTTTCGACGATTTGCACACAACAATGGGAGATCATGGTTCAAATTCGTTGATGCTGCTCTTCTCTTCAAAAGATAAAGTAGATGAATTTGACCTTTGTGAAGTTGTTCAAAAATGGTCTTTCCTAAAACATCGCAGAGTCAAAATTTTGAATTTAGCCCTTCCATTTTTCGGTATTTAATCGACAGCCATGGGGAAATGCTATGATTTTACTGAGTAGGTATCACCAAATATTCCCATAAAGTGGAAAAGGCACCAATAACGGAACTTTTAATCTTCAGACAAACAAGTGTCTGGTGTGTTTTTCGGTGTGGCCAGAGTTAAATCACGGGTAGCCCCCAGGGCGACCGAAAGTGTCAGAAATAAGGGCAATGGGCAATTGGCATCAAAAAGGTGTTTTCTTTTCATGGGGGAATTTGACATATTTAAGTGAGTAAAAGTGCGCGAGTACAAAGTATGTACGGAATAAACGTGCCATACAATTTAATGAATCTTTTTTTATTAATGCACGATTTCGAAAACAGAAACCAACAAAATGCAAAACCACCAAAGAAAGATACGCCGCCAAAATGCCAGATTGGCTAGGATGGGAAACACATAGAATCCTGTCCTCATCCCTGACTTTAACACGGCTGACATCACGGTTTCGACCAAACGCGAGTAAAACTAGGTATATTGAAAGAATACATTTTAGCAGCGAATGGATATCCATTATTAGTAAATTTGTAAAATATTGTAAAATTGGACAGAAATGGGTTTCAAAGCGGCAGCAATTTTGTTACTATGTGCAATATTTACACTAAGCCTGTAGATCGGAATATTACTGTCCACGGCATGATAGAATGAGAAGTTCCCTGTGTCTTCTATCCCAAACTCAATTACCAAGGTAACACACCAAACGCATGGTCTAGAACCCTCCTATTTTTGTGCGCCAACGGAATCGTGCATTCAGGGTTCGGACTTGACCAAAATTGCAATAATTTTAATACATACTGCACCTTAGCCCAAATCAACTGCACTTTATGCTTCCATAAAATACTCTGGGTAACCACCGAACACCCGTTTGGTGGTGAGCTAAACGTGAGAAGGCGACAACCTGCTGAGGCCACTCCGACATAATCGGTTTAAGGGCTTGCTGGGGGATTCAAACAGCAGCGCCTGATGACTATGTGGTGCGGCTGCAAGCGGGCGTCTGTCTTGGATCAAGCGGGTCGCTATACAAACGTGTAATAGAATTCAACCTCCCGTGAAATGGGTTGTGCGTTGGGTTTGGGACCCACCACACAAAACAACGTTCCAACGAAATTCAACAACAAAGCCTCGGATATGAGAACCCCTTTTTTAGATGCAACACCCGCAAACGAAATAAGGATTACGAGATAAGGGCATTTACCTGGAATGTCCGGTCCCTTAATGGGGAAGGTGCCGCTGCCCGGCTGGTTGAAGTCCTGAGGAAAGCAAAAGCTGACATCACCGCCACACAAGAGATGCGATGGACGGGCGAGGAAACACGATCAAAACACCTTGCAACATCTACTGGAGTGGGCATGAAGACAAGCGCAGATTCGGCGTGGGATTTGTGGTGGGAGAGAGACTCCGTCACCGAGTGCTGTCGTTCACACCCGTGAACGAGCGTCTCGCTGCAATACGCATAAAAGTACGATTTTTCACCATATCGTTTATCTGCGCTCATGCACCGACGGAAGAGAAGGACGACGTGGAAAAGGATGCATTCTACGAGTGCCTGGAAGAAGCATACGAGCGCTGCCCCCGTCATGATATCAAAGTCGTGCTTGGCGACTTTAACGCCAGGGTGGGTTAGGGGGGTGTATTCGGCCCCACTGTCGGGAAGTTCAGTCTCCACGATCAGACGTCGCCAAATGGATTCAGGCTGATCGACTTCGCCGATGCCCGAAACATGGTCATATCCAGCACTAGGTTTATGCACAAGAAGATCCATCAGGCTTCATGGCTGTCCCCCGATCGAAAAACACGCAACCAGATCGACCACGTTGTGATAGACGGACGGCATGCTTCCAGCGTTTTAGATGTTCACACAATACGAGGACCTAACATCGACTCTGATCCCTACCTAGTAGCAGCCAAGATTCGTACCCGCCTCTGTACGACAAAACAGGCGCAACAAAAAACGCAGGGAAAGCTGGACTTCGAAAAGCTGCAATCGTAACAGACCGCCAATTATTTCGCAGATCGGCCCTCACACCTGCTCTCCGAGAGCACAATTCAACCTAGTGGAATGCATGAGCAGTGGGATCATATCTCAGGAGCACTCCGTACCGCAGCCGAAGAAGTAATTGGACTCCGGCGAACGCGAAGAAACAACAGCTATGATGATGAAGAGTGCCGCGCTGCAACGAAAAGAAAGGAAGAAGCCTACAAGGCAGCGCTGAGATCGAATGCAACAAGGAGTGTGTGTGAGCACTACCGCGAGTTGAAGAGGCGGCTTTTCCGGGCGAAAAAAAGAGAGGCAGAAAAGCGTGAAATAAAGGAGCTTGAGGTGCTGGCCAACGGGAATAATGCCCGAAAATTCTATAAAAAAATTCGGCGAACGACAGAAGGTTTTAAACCCGGGGCAAACTCCTGTAAGAATGAAAACAGCGACCTGGTGGCCGATGTTCAGAGACCACTCAGAATATGGAGGGATCACTTCTCTGCCCTTTTAAATGGAGAAACTGAGCAAGATACCAGAGAAGATGCCGAACCCGAGAGCACAATCGAAGATGACGGAATTGACGTTCCACAACCCGACTATAATGATGTGCGAATAGCAATATCCGGATTGAAAAACAAACACGGAGGCGAGGAGCTGGTAAGGCGCATGCATCAGCTTCTATGCAGAATATGGTTGGATGAATTCATGCCTGAAGATTGGAATCTAAGTGTTCTCTGCCCAATCCACAAGAAGGGAGATCCTGCAAACTGCGCCAACTATCGCGGAACCAGTCTTTGGAATATCGCAAATAAGGTCCTATCAAGCGTATTGTGCGAAAGACTGAAGCCTGATGTGAACAGACTGATTGGACCTTATCAGTGTGGTTTCAGACCTGGTAAATCTATCATCGACCAGATTTTTACAATACGCCAAATCTTTGGAAAAAACCCCAGAGAGAAAAGAATCGACACACATCATCTCTTTGTTGATTTTAAAGCCGCTTTCGATAGCACGAAAAGGAGCTGCCTATATGCCGCTATGTCTGAAAAAGGGAGGAATGAAATCCGTTGAACTTACAAAAGAAAGGAGAATTGGAATTAAATAAATAGGTAGATTTTGGAATAAAAACGAAATATGTACATATATTACACATATATTTTTAACGTAACCATAAACCATAAAAATTAAGTAAAAGTTAGAATTATATGAAGGAACTAAATTGTTTTCAAAAAAAAAATTAAGCGAATGGAACCCAGCTTAAACCAATTATCAGCAGATTGCAGAAGTGGTTAGGATGCAACCATGCTTTTTCGTCCACGTTCTCAAGTAAAATTTCTTATAAAAAGAAATTGAAAATTTTCTCCGCAAAACGTAACGGGTATGCAAAATGACCTTGAACAACACCGCCAGCTCGGTTAGAATTTGGAAGCACTTCTCCGAGCCGTTCGAAACTAAACGAGGTTTCAGACAGGGTGACCCCCTATCGTGCGATTTCTTTAATTAACGCTGGAGAAAATAATACAAGCTGCAGAACTTAACCGCGCTGGAAAAATATTTTATAAAAGCGTGCAACTGTTGGCATATGCTGACGATATCACTTTTGATGTTACCTGTACCAGGGCTCGAACCATGGACCTTCGGTGTGGTAGGCCGGCAACACTACCTTCACACCACGGCGGCCGGGAACCGGCATTAACACTAACAATAATGTTAGCCTAGAAATCCGACGAAGAATTACTCTTGCAAACAAGTGCTACTTCGGACTGAGTAGGCAATTGAAAAGTAAAGTCCTCTCTCGACGAACGAAAATAACACTCTACAAGTCACTCATCGCACCCGTCCTGCTATATGGTGCAGAAGCGTGGACACTAACAACATCTGATGAGGCGGCTCTGGGAGTATTCGAGAGAAAGGTTCTTCGAAAGATTTGTGGACCTCTACGCGTTGGAGACGGCGAGTACCGAAGAAGATTTAATGATGAGCTGTATGAACTTTACGCAGACGCCGACATAGTTCAGCGAATTAAAACACAGCGGCTTCGCTGGCTAGGCCACGTAGTGCGAATGAGCGAAGATGCGAAGGTATTCTTATTGCCACCCGGCGGTGGAAGCAGAGGAAGAGGGAGACCATCACTCCGATGGAAGGAGCAAGTGGAGACCGATTTTCGATCGCGCTGTGTTTTCAATTCTCGCCAGTTGGCGCAACGAAGAAACGACTGGCGAGCTATGTTGGACGGTAAAAATCGCCCGGGCGGTTTGATGACCATTTAAAGAAAAGAAACACCTCTATACGCTGATGTATAACAATTGGAACAAACATTATTCATCGATCTGTACCCACTGGTTGACTATCAAGAGTGTAAATAAAAGTTTCAACCGGAACTCAGATCATCATCACACATGTGCGGGTGTAGCAGTGTTCATATGGAATCCACCATCGCACTTACCAACGCGCCACATCAAGCGCATATAAAGGCGTTACCACCGCGCCACAACAACGCACTTATCAAAGCGCCACTAAGCGCGCAACAGTAAACGCGGATCTCAACGCGTCAACATCGCGCTTATCAACGCGCCACTATTGCGCTAATCCCATCGGGCCACATCAACGCGTCGGTATAGCGCACAACCGCAACAACCACCAGCAACAACAACAGTAACCACCGGTAACAACCAAACCGGAAACAACAAGACCGGCAGCAACAAACCCGGCCGCTCCAACAGTAACAACCGGCAACAACAAAACCGGCACTACAACGAGCATAGACATCAGCGGGGGCCGCGCTTACATAGGCCCGCCGCACCAGCAGTGACAACAGCAGGGGCCGCTTCTTTAGGCCCACTGCATTAACAACAACAACAACAGTAACCACTGGTAACAACCAGCACCACCAGCAGAGACAACGACAACCATAGTAGCGCCCCGGCAACGGCCTACTCCAAAAACGGGTGAGATCAAACTGTAACAGTAGTACATACTATAGACATAAATAAACTTAAATTATAGGATCAATAGATATGTATAAATAGAGGGTAGAAAACAAAATATAAATGTTGTGGTTGTTGTTGTTGTAACGACAAAAACATTCCCCGAAGGTTTTGGGGGTTGCTGTCGAACTGACAGTCCTTGGGCGGATATGAATCCGGTACGCTCCGGTACTCCCATGCGGTACTGCCCGACTGTCGTGGTAGCGATTTGGTATGGCCAGTGGAACCTTCTAGGTCATGTCACCCCTCCTTCCGTAAGGAAGGTGAGATGGGTAATGAGAGGTGAGAGGCATCATATCCGTAGATCAAACATCGAGTTGCACGTCATTGCCTTTGTGCATATTAGTCGCTTCTTACGACCGGTATGCCTACCTCGGGCATATTCTAAACCCCTAACCCGCATGAGTATTACATGGTTATTAATTAATTTTGAACAGAAAGAAAAACAAAATTAAAATAAAATTAAATTTAAGATGTAAGGAGATAGTAAATAGGAAGACGACAATACAATTAGAATAGAAAAGGCCTAAGGGAGGAATGAAATCCGTTGAACTTACAAAAGAAAGGAGAATTGGAATTAAATAAATAGGTAGATTTTGGAATAAAAACGAAATATGTACATATATTACACATATATTTTTAACGTAACCATAAACCATAAAAATTAAGTAAAAGTTAGAATTATATGAAGGAACTAAATTGTTTTCAAAAAAAAAATTAAGCGAATGGAACCCAGCTTAAACCAATTATCAGCAGATTGCAGAAGTGGTTAGGATGCAACCATGCTTTTTCGTCCACGTTCTCAAGTAAAATTTCTTATAAAAAGAAATTGAAAATTTTCTAAGTTGAAAAAAAAAAAATGACAAATTGTTTTCTATGGATTTTTTTTTGTAAACATTTTCATTTCACTTTCAACGTGAAATGATTTCTAACAGTTTTTTTTGTCATAGTTTATCAAAGGTATACTTTAAACTTTCAAATAAATTAAAACTGAAAAAGCTTACATATCGCTTATTGTAGCAAGTTTACTTTAAATTACTTTTAAAGCATTTACAGAAATTATTTTTGAGAATATTTAATATACAAATGGAAATCTCAACAACAAATAACCATTAAACAACGCAAAATAATACAATAAAATCAAGAGTTAAGACTAAACAAAAAAAAAAAATTAAATAATAAATCAACTAATAAATAATAATGATGATTAAATAAAAACACCTAATCGAACTACATTATTTTAAATTTCTTACAAATAAACTACAGTTAAAATATAAATAAATCTTAATACCATAAATTCTAAATATGCATTATTACTTATAACTCTTTTCTCTCTCTTTATGGCGCGATATACAACAGGTATATCATCATAAACCTCCTAAGAGATTTTTGCGCCAAGCTTCTCTTCCAATTTGTGGTGTGCCGATTTGAATTTTCCCTATAAATTGGTGGGACCTACAGTTTTTTTGCCGACTCCGAACGGCATCTACAAAGGAGACGAATTTTTGCTGAGAAGCCTGTCATGGCAGAAATACACTGGGAGAGTTTGCCAAACCACTGCCGAGGGGCGACCCCGTTTTGAAAAACTTTTTTCAAATCACTTTTGATGTTACCTGTACCAGGGCTCGAACCATGGACCTTCGGTGTGGTAGGCCGGCAACACTACCTCCACACCACGGCGGCCGCCTGGTTTCGCGTTTATACATTTTTTTTGCATTTTGCGAGTAGATAAGCAAAAGAAAAGAAAAAAAGAAAAACATTTTTAAAATTTAAATCATTATAAAATAATAAGCTTTAGTTAGGGTAAATTTGTAAATTCAAGCAACATTTTTCATATTAAATGAATTTGGAATAAAATTGTTATACAAATGGGAATGCTGACGGTCGTCGTTATTTAGAAGGCAAATAGGAGGTTAGGTAAGGGGCCATCGGGATTCGGTTTGGTGCACCGATGGCCATAGTAGAGGGTGGGTCAGCACCAGGACGTCGCAATAATTTTTAATAATATTACACGTTATGTATATAACCTAAGAAGATATGATCACATTTCTTTTTGGAAACGCAAGGTCCTAGGATGCACTATTTTTGAGTATACTGCGGCTAGGAACTCTATATTTACGCTTAAACTCATTGAATTCAAAGCACGGCACTATCTCTATGATAAACTACAATTTTCAAGGTCTAGTAGGCACTGCAATTTTATAATTCCCAGACACATATACTTGACATCCTCTAGACTATTTTTCGTAAATGCTGTAACTCTATTCCTGATTCTATTAAAGGTTGATTTATGAATACTTCAGTTCTGTGTGATAAAAGTGGTTCCAACGCAAATACATGTTTCTTTTCTTTGTTTTTCTTTTATTTTCTTTTCTTTTATTTTTCATCTTCTTTTCATCTAACAAAAATATCTCTTCTCGTGTTAGACATAAGAATAATATTAATTTTATTATAAGTACTTAAATACTCTGTAATCAATTAAAAACTGATGATGTGCTTTAAAAGAATATGTCTTACAGTCACAACCACTTTACCAAATAAACAAATAAATAAATTTGTCAGTAAGTCAATTTCTGTCTGAAGTCACCTTCAATACTAAGGAATAATTAGATAAATAGGGAATACGGCTTTTTGTCAGGCTTTGATAGGAAACACGGCTTTCTTAAGACAAAAACAATGGACACACAGACGATACAGGCACTTATCAATGCAGCAGTCCGTACTGCAACCGAGCAATCACGTAGGGAATTTAAATCCCAAATGGATGAGCTGACCGTCAGGTTTGCTAAAGTTGAAACGCCAGTTCAAGTTGCACGCTATGAAGCAGTTACTATCCAACCTAGCATGTCTTGCGATAAATCCTTGGATCTTGTAAAAACCATGCCAGAGTTTAGGGGTGATCCGACACGGTATGTTTCTTGGAGGAAGGCGGCACACAGGTATGTGAAAGCTATGAAGGTAATTTAAGGCACTACCAGGCAGTAGGAATAATTCGAAATAAAGTTGTAGGAGCGGCGGATAGCATTTTGTCTTCTTTCAATACAGTTTTGAACTTTCATGCCATCATTGCGCGATTAGACTTTGCCTATGCCGATAAAAGACCTCTTTACCTAATCGAACAGGAGCTATCCACTCTAAGACAGGGTAAGATGTCTGTGGCTGAATTCTATGACGCAGTCGAGCGAAAGTTGACTTTCATAATAAATAAGACAATTATGACACACGGTGAGAACGCTAATTTAATATAATCCCTTAACAAGAAGAATCGCGATGATGCCTTACGTGTTTTTATTTCAGGACTTAATCGCCCTTTGTGTGACATCATGCTCTCATCCAGACCAGCCGATCTTCCTTCCGCATTGGCTCTGGCGCAGGAGCTCGAGTCAAACCAAGCCAGGTCACTATTTGCAAATTCTTTTAATAGGCAGGTACTTCAGAATTCTGACCATTATTACTGCTCCCCACGATACCGCAGGACACCATTCGAACAGCGGCGGCAACCACCAGAACCAATTTATGTAGACCTACTCTTGATTCAGGCAAACCAGACCCCAACCAATTCGTACCAATGATGACATATACCGAAATCAGGGTGCTTACCCAAGGACATCTCGTCATAATGGTAACGCTGGTAGTATGCCTAACCGCAAAACAATGGGGAACAAGCATCGATACTTTTAGACAAGGAAAGTGCTGAAAAACGGTAGCATGGTAGTGACCAGCAACCAATACCAAAGCGAAGAACCAAAAGATGACATTAATTTTTTAGGACAAAGTCTCTCCTGCCTTATGTCTAACGGACACTTGGGGGGAGAGAAATAAAATTTTTGATTGAAACAGGTGCCGCGAAAAGCTATGTCAGAGACCTTAAAGATCTAATCGGAATGAAATCTGTCAACAGCCCGTTTTTCGTAAAATCTATTCATGGCACCGATAAAACTATCAAAAAATGCACCATAAATATCTTTAATAAGAACACTAAATTCTTCGTTCTGCCCAGTTTGAACACATTTGATGGCAATGTAGGATTCGACCTTCTAAAAGAGGTAAATGGGAGTATTGATTTGAAGAGTGGTACTTTGAGTTAAGACCGGTCAAATGAAAAACTCTTATATTACTACTGCTCGGACGTTAGCAAATTAGCTTGAACGCAATGTTAAAGTTTTCGCTGATCCAAACAACACAGTAAGGACATTGATCGAATCTTGACAAAGCTCTTCGATGCTAATATGCGAGTTTCCGCTGAGAAATATATATTCTTTCAGGAAAGTGTTGAATTTCTGGGATTCACGGTATCCAAAGACGGTAACAAGACATGCTCTGACAAGGTATAGGACATTTTAGAAATTTCGATTCCAAAAACGCTACGAGGTCTATGCTCATTCTTAGTACTATCGGGATATAATAGACGGTTTATAAAGGACTATGCCTCAATTGCAAAGCCTTTAACTATATACCTAAGGAGGGAAAACGGAAATATTGGCGCTAATCAATCAAAGAAAATACAAATAACTCTTGACTAAGGAGTTAATGCATTTAACAAGATAAAAAATATCCTAGCATCCGAAGACGTACTGCTCCTTTACTCTGATTACAAGCAGACATTTGACTTGACTACGGACGCTTCCTCTCACGCCATAGCCGCTGTTCTATCACAGAATGGAGGACCTATCACCATGATATCAAGAACCCTTTGTTCGACTGAGGAGAACTATGCTACCAATGAGAGGGAACTGCTAGCAAAAGTTTTGGCTTGCGTATGGCGTAAATAAATTTAATATTTATACCGACCATCAACCCCTCACCTTCGCCTCATCCGATAAAAATTCGAACGCAAAAATGAAAAGATGGCGTGCCTTTGTGGAGGAATTTTCCCCGCAGTTTCATAACAAGAAAGGCAAGGAAAACTTTGTCGCAGATGCCCTCTCTCGACAACATATAAATGCATTGGATCATAATATGGATTCAGTAAGTATGGCAGCAAACAGTGAAGAGTCGCTGTCTCAAATAATTCCCACTGTGACAAACCCTATAAATTGCTTCCGGAACCAGTTGGTGCTTGAAGAAGGAGACGGGTCAACAATAAGATCAAAGATTATCTTTAAATCAAGAATGGGGCACCTAATATCATTTAATAGTGGAGAAGAACTAATGAAAACTATAAAGCAATGTATTAGTCCAAATGTTGTGAACAACTTGCAGTGCAATTGCCCATTCAGGACCAACTAGTCACGGCTTTTCCGGTCGTCAAGTTCCGTCACACCACCAAACAAGTAATAGATGTTTTCAACAAGGATGATCAACGCGAAATTCTTCAAACTGAGCATAACCGAACTCATCGATCGCTCCGTGAAAACCAAGAGCAAATCCTTGAAAGCTATTACTTCCCTGATATATGAAAACTTCTGAAAGAAATAATTTCCAAGTGCAAGATATGCCACGAGGCCAAGTATCAGCGGCATGCACCAAACGCTGAAATAGGAGCAACTCCTATACCTTCGTATCTAGGCAAAATCCATCATATTGACATTTACTCAACAGATAAGAAACCTTTTCTCACATCAGTAGACAAGTTATCGAAATTTGCAGTAGTGTTCCCAACCAAATGCAAAGCTGTAGCTGATGTTCTTCTTCTTTAAATGGTCATCTAACCGCCTGGGCGATTTTGACCGTCCAACATAGCTCGCCAGTCGTTTCTTCGTTGCGCCAACTGGCGCCAATTGGAAACACCGAGGGATCGCAAATCGGTCTCCACCTTCTGGGCTGGAGCATCTTCGCTCATTCGCACTACGTGGCCTAGCCAGCGAAGCCGCTGTGTTTTAATTCGCTGAACTATGTCGGCGTCTGCGTAAAGTTCATACAGCTCATCATTAAATCGAATGCGAATGCGCTGACTCTTTGCATGATGACAGAAGGTACTTCGTTTTTCCCTCGTTCACCACCAATCCCATTTTCTCCGCTTCTTTTTCTAATTTGGAGTAAGCAGAAGTTACGGCGCGGTTGTTAAGGCCAATGATATCAATATCGTCAGCATATGCCAACAGTTGCACGCTTTTATAAAATATTGTTCCAGCGCGGTTAAGTTCTGCAGCTTGTATTATTTTCTCCAGCATTAAATTAAAGAAATCGCACGATAGGGAGTCACCCTGTCTGAAACCTCGTTTAGTTTCGAACGGCTCGGAGAGGTACTTCCCAATTCTGACCGAGCTGGCGGTGTTGCTCAAGGTCATTTTGCATAGCCGTATAAGTTTTGCGGGGAAACCAAATTCAGACATAGCGGCATATAGGCAGCTCCTTTTCGTGCTATCGAAAGCGGCTTTAAAATCAACAAAGAGATGATGCGTGTCGATTCTTTTTTCACGGGTTTTTTCCAAGATTTGGCGAATTGTAAAAATCTGGTCGATGGTAGATTTACCAGGTCTGAAGCCACACTGATAAGGTCCAATCAGTCTGTTCACATCAGGCTTCAGTCTTTCGCTGATGTTAGAGAACCAATTACCATCTTCTCAATTTCTACAAAAATACCAGGGTGTTAGTGTGTGACAATGATAGATCATTGAATTCGGAAACCATTAAATCAATACTCAAAAATCACTTTGGCACCGAAATTTACACAACTTCACCTGCTCACAGTTCAACTAATGGACGGATGGAAAGGCTTCACAGCACCCTTACGGAAATTGGCGGATGTCAGAGGCTTGAGACTGGTATCTCTGACACAGTTGAGCAAATCCTTCTAGCCACAGCTAAGAACAACCGCACAATACATTCAGTAACGAATAAAAAACCAATAGATGTAATACTATAATAATAATAGAACTAATAAAGGAAACAAAAACAAAAAAGGAAGTCTAAGTTCGAGTGAAATCGAACATTATATACTTAGTAGTGATCTATTATGTCATCCCAATTTACGCAGGTCTATTTTAATACTTTCAGCTCGTATTTGCGTTAAAATAGACAGACGGACAGACAGATAGACGTATCGAGAGACGGACATGCTACATCGACTCAGCTCATCCTCCTGATCATTTCAGTATACTTTTTGATGGGATTTTTTTTTTCTTCTCATACGTATAAACATTTCATGTTCATCAAACGTATGAAAATCAAAAAAGATATACAACTTCGCTTTTGTAGAGGGTTATTAACTACTTGCCCGGATATTTTACTTTTCATCCCGAACGTTTTGATATACATTAATAAATATATATCTCGATTCGTTATGCCGAAAATGTGTGTCTTTTATAGGCACCAAAGAACTCAACTGATCTTTATGAAATTTTTACAATATATAATTGGATTCACTGGGTACAGCATAGACAATATATAGTTTTGGAAAAGTAGGTGGAACCACGCCCCCAGACTATATAAAGTTTCAATTCGCCATAACTCCGAACTTTTTTGGTCTAAATTAATGAAATTTGGATATATGTGTCACTTAGTCAATATCTACATAATTTTTCAAAAGTGGGCGATGCCATGCCCACATATTTTGTGTTTAGTTTTGCTCTTGAACTTTCACGATAGGTTCAGGAGCTCGCTGGGCACGACACAGTCTGTATATAGCTTTTCGAAAAGCGCCGGGTTATATAAAGCTGCAGTTCGGTATAGTTAGGAGTTTATATGGTTCAAGTTAATGACATTTTATATATATATGTATTTTATGTATCAAAACGTCAAAACAACTTCTACCGGGTTTGCTAGTATGTTATAAAATGGCGAAAGCTAACAACGAATTTCAGCATTCTATTGTAAAACTGAGAAACTAGTTTGCGTTCAAATAGACAGACGGACAGACAGACAGACGGACGGACGGAGACAGGGGCATGGCTAAATCGACTTCGCTCATCGTGCTGATCATTTTAGTGAACTTTTCTCTTCTTGTTCTCATACTTACATACATTTATTGGTTATGAAAGGTATGAAAATCAAAAAAGATATATAACTTCGCTATTGCAGTGGGCTATTAGCTACGTGCCCGAATATTTTGCTTGTGTGTTTCCCGATTTGGCTAAGTTTTGGCAGGAGTATAATACATACTACTGAGAAGCAGCTGACCAATTTTTATTGAAATATCAAGATTGAATTATAAGCGATTGCGTTTGAAAATAGAAGAAACTTTATGCTGAAAAGTGGGAGGCGCCACGCCTACTTCTCCAAAATTGACAAAATTTTTTTTCGGTCGAGTTTTTCTGAAAAAGCTTATTATGTGTGCAAAATATGATTGATGTAACTTGCTTAGTTGTAGAAATATCGCTGTTTGAATTTTACAAAAAAAATTTTCAGAACTATGTTAAAAAACTAGGCGTGGAGATTAACCGATTTCGTCCATTTTTACAGCAAACAGTTACCTTTATATATAGAAAATTATCACCAAATTTTGGCGGAGTTATGGCATAAAAAGTTTTGTGGAATAGTCCAATATAAAAGGGGCGGGGCCACACCCATTTTCGAAAATTTTAAGGTTTTGGATTTTTTTGTTTACGGAAACTTGTAAAGTGAAATATAAATGATGTAACCTTGATACCTTGAACGGTTTTTATTTATGAATAATATTATTTCTAATTTTGATTTAATCAAAAGTGGGCGGTGCCAAGCCTATTTTCAAAAATTTCTTGAAAAATTTATTTTATGCCTCAATCTCAATGTATTCACCAAATTTTATCCTTATAGGAGTATTATGTACTGAGTAATCACTTTTTTTTTGTTTTCGAAAATATTCTATACATAAAAAGTGGGCGTGGCTATCATCCGATTTCGCCCATTTTAAATAGCGCTCGGAGATGAGTGCTAAGGAACCCGCATACCGAATTTCATGCCGTTACGTACTGCCGTTAGGCGACTAAAGTTAATATACCTTGTGTGCGTAGCACTACTAGGTATAACAAGACTCACACATACTCAGCAAACAGATTTACAAAGACTTAATGCAAAGAGACGAACGCAACAGTATAACACAGGTGATAAGGGTTTCGTTTAAACTAATAGGAGAATAGGATACAAGTTTTCAAAACTTTATATAGAAAAAGTAAATCAAAAGGATCTTGGTACCTTTGTCATAATTGACGAACGGAAGGTACACAAGAATAATCTGAGACAGTGACAATTTTTTTTTTTCTTCACTAGGATCGTTTTGCTTTGGCTAAGCTTTAAAGCTAATGCGGGAATACTCAATTACACCAGCTCTTACTACATCCCAATAACATCCGCGGCTGTTTATGAGCGCCATGGCTTTCTTCTACACACAACTAATTTGTCAGCATTCGAGATAGCTGAAGAAACGGATATACTGCTGAAGCAATTCCCACAATCTTACGTTAAAAAACTACTGGAAAATGACGCCAATGAAATATTAAAACTGTATTCGGTATAAGTGCACCATCAGTATGCCAGAGGTATTAACATTCTGGGGACTGCCTTGAAATACATAGCAGGGACTTCAGACTTCGACGACTTCCAAACACTCGACACCAAAACCAATGCCCTAATAGAAGCAAACGAACAACAGATAACAATAAATTCAGCTTATCAAAAGGAAATCGACCAGTTGACAGTGAGAGTAAATGAGTTACTACAAAATGCAAAAAAAAACTCAAATAGATACAGAATATCTCTTGTCCCTAGCCTACACCAGAAATAGAGCGGTAATCATGGAATTAGAAACTATTGTAACATCAGTCACTCTGGGAAAATTAAATATTACCAACCCAATGCTACTAAATGGTATAGAGACCAACACTTTGTTAGCTGCTGAACACTCTGCAAATATTAGCATAGGTCATTTATTGTTCATTTTTAAACTTAAGATATTCCAAGATATGAATTGCATTTATTTTGTTATTAAATATCCAAAAATAGATAGACTTTGTAATAACGTAAAGTTGATGCCTGAAATCCATGAAGGGAAAATAGCTTCTCTATAAACGAATATTGTAGCTGAGTGCTCCAGGAAATATACCCCACTCTACAATTTCAAAGAAGCCGTAACAGCAAACTTTTTTCAATCGTTGAAACCCCTGTACGCAACAACTGCTTAACCAACATTCTGCGAAATGTAAGTCGCAATACGCTGATAATGTTGCAACCACCAACCAGCGTCTATGCAAACTACGAACTTAACAAAGTTGATGAAAGGGACCTTTCTTGTAATATTTGATGGGGAGATTAATAATAAATAAACACCACCAACCACCCACAAAGGCAAAGTTTTAATTTTCTTCGCTCCACCAGCAATTTCTGAATGGGTAAAAAAAACATTATCTGTAAACAAATCTGGACATCCGTAGTGAAAAAATTCCATGCGCATTTAACCTAAAGCCTGAAAATGCATCAAAAAAATTATGAATGTATTAAATGTCTTATATCTCCGGAACAAGTGATTTAGGAACAAATAATGATATGGAGACTTTTAAGTAGAATGAAATCAGGAATAAATCCTCCATATAAATAAAGATAAATTTTTTACCTGCAAATGTCCTTTCAATGACTTTTATTAAGAGAGCGTAAATTTTTGTGTTTCTTTTTTTTTTCAACGGTCAAAACAAATACTGGCAAAATAATGAATTAGGTAAGCTATACTACATTTAATAAGTTATTAACCAAAGTTTCATTGTGCCATTGAATTTTTAGGTTATATGTATTTTTGCAAGGGTAGGACGACCTAAAACTAAAAAAAAAATTTTTTTAATTTTTTTCTCAGTAAACTAGGAAAGTTTTCTATGTAAAATTTAGTCCAATGTAATATCATCTTATAAATATTTGACCCATAAGTTTCTGCACAAAAATTTGTAAGTGGTCAACTTAAAATTTTATTTTTATATACCTTAAATATTTTTTTGTAATAAAAGTCATTTAATTTTGTATGGAAAGCTTTGTATTTTATTTAAAATTGCAATACATGAAAGGCAATGACATGGAACATTAAACGTGCTAGAGATGAAAAAGATACTTCAATACTTGTTTAACTCAACGTCAGTGACACAGCACTATTTTCTTAAATACTCTATGCATTTTTGTTTTGACGGGTTACGTGAGGGCACATTTTTATAATGTTGCTCCACTGCATGCAATAAAAATTGCATTTGTTCTTCTTGATGAGTTAAGGCTGCATTAAAACTTGTTATGAAAGCTATACCTCGTTCCGCTATATCATTCACAACTTACTATTTGGACACAATAGTTTTTGCTTTAATATAGTTTTCACTGAGTTCCCAAGTACTTAGATCTGTGCTCAAATAATCCGTGCTTATTTTAGTTATGGTTTTGTCAAGTATAGTGTAAAAAAAAAAAAATATGTATTGGTTGTCACAAAATCGCATAACTCCAAAGCAGTGAGTTCTTCAGAAGGTAGTTCTATCCGCTTAGGATTATCAGAATCGCCACTTCTTTTTAAATTTGACAACGTTTTTTTTTTCATTTCAACACTCACTCCGTCGTCAAAAAAAGTTAATGCAATATTGGACTCATTCAAGTACCAGAGATGATTACGCAGTTTGCTCTGAACTGATTCAGCTATATCAGCATCAATGCGTTTGTAGTCCTCTAATGATTTGAGTAGCCTCAAATCATTAGCCGGTGCTTTTGGTGCTACTTGACACATAAACCAATGCTTCATGTACACGCGTAATATGAATATATTAAACTTGCGTATATTGTTCAACAGTTTAGCTGAAAGATATAATGAAAAAATATGTAAATACCTCGATCCTAAAAACTAGTTATTAAATTGCAGTGGATCATTTTTACTCACATAAAATTACGAATTGTTTTCTAAAAAGAAAAATTTTCAGGCAGTAGATGATTTTTGCCATCCATCTAGCTTGACTGACTGCACCGGGTCGAGCAATTTTAAAGCCTGGTATTTGTTGTCCGATGAACAGCGAACTTAATTTTAGCATTTCTATATAGTCATGCCTAGTGCTATCTACTCTGTTCTCAATTTGGTCATTGATAAAAATTATTAGATCGCTTTTTATATCATTTGGAAAGAATTCCGCAACGTCTGAGTCTTCAACACCATATTCGTAATCGTCCTGTCGCATTTGTTGCCCCGCTTTTCGAAAATTTTCGAATAATATAATTTTAGGCCCCGTTGTGGCTTTCTCTACTGAGGTTTTAAAGGCTGCTTCAGCCAACAACTCGGATATATGGTGTCAGCATGCTAGATATAAGAGCTGCCTTCCAAGTGATTGTTCAATTGTAGCGCATGCTCCAATAGAAGTGCTGGTGTTGCTTGCTGCGGTGTCAAAGCACAAAGCTCTAACATGATTCTGTACGTTCCAATCGACTAGTGCGGAATATACAGAAGCACCTTCAATATCACCGGTTTACCTGCTTATTTTTGGTATTCCAAGCACTTTCGAATTGCCTTGGGCCGACAAAATAACGGCTACTCTATTACAAAGTATATGGTCCAAGCTTGTACAATCCTTGAGCACTTTACCATCCCAGTGAACCGTAAATGTTACATGTGCAGAGAATTCGTCTCTAATTTTCTTATAGATTAGCTCTCTGTTCTTAATGCGCTGCTTACGTATATGTTCTGCTGAAACATATAATGAGTCTACGTCGTGACCTAAATTATATGCCGTTTGACACATAATTGCTGCAGCCCCAACATTGCTTACTTTATACCTATCTAGCACTTGTGTTAATGCGCCGTTTACTACGTTCTTAACAGAGCTGGCCAACTTATTCTTTTTGCCCTTCGGAGTAGAATATGGTTCATTGTTAACAAATGGTAGTTCCAAAATGGCCTTATCTTCATCTGAATCCGGAATAGCGCTATTCTGGTCTTCAAAAGATTCTACCACAACACACTTTTCAGGAGCAATGTCACTGGATTCATTGTCAGGACCCAAGGCAAGCTTTAATCGCGCTGCTGCAATTGATTCGCCATGCTCCGTCAAACAGTCTATTGCCATTTGATTTTTTTCTTTTTTTAAAATTTGTATAGCGTTGGCGTGCGATATATCAAAAAGCTCTTCCAAGAAGCTGCTTAATCGTTTAGTAACTGAGTTTTTTCTGTCTTTTTTTAACTTTTTTATACTTATTATAAACTCTGAGGATCTGCCTTTTAACAACATCACGTCGTCTTACCGGAGTTTCGAATTTTTTGTAAACATCTATTAAATATTCCGTCAGAATGGTCGCACTTTCTGTGGCACTTTTTCTTTCTTCGTGTAACAAATAAAAAAGGACATTCAAAACATCTTTGCGACTCGGAAGTGTGTCGCCATTAAACATTTTTTTTCCATCCTACGTAAAACAACACTGTGATTATTGTAATTTTTGTATTTAAACTCACTTATTAATAAGTATTTACCAATTAAAAAAACACTTCTTAATTTGTTGCTCATTGTAGTGCCTTAATTAGAATTATTTTTGTAATAGATAAATAAATTAAACGACTTTATGTGACAAAGTATTTTATTTAACTGCGGAATTCAAATTACAAAATCATAATTGTCAAATGTAAAAAACATGGATAACTAGAAATGTTAATTATTATTATTATTATTGCGTAGTTTGACCGTTGAAAAAAAAAGAATCACAAAAATTTACGCTCACTTATTAAAAGTCCTTGAAATGACATTTGTAGGTAAAAAACTTATATGGAGGATTTATTCCTGATTTCATTCTACATAAAAGTCTCCATATAATTATTTGTTCCTAAATCACTTGTTCCGGAGATATAAGCCATTTAATACATTCACCATTTTTTGATGCATTTTCAGGCTCTAGGTCATGGAATGGAATTTTTTCACTACGGATGTCCAGATTTTTTTGCAGATATTGTTTTTTATCCATTCTCTCAGAATTTGCTGGTGGACCGAAAAAATTTTATACTTTTGCAAATCCCATACATTCTGTGGGTGTTCTAACCACCACTTATGTCAACTGGAATAAATTTGTTCGATGGCATTCTGAGGCTGCTTCTGCACAACATGTAAATTTCACCGAACATATTGATCTCCTATCACTACCATACTTGCAGAAAATAGATATCAGAAACCGTAAGCATCTATAATCTAGTTAACACCCGCATGTTACAAACAGCGGGTACACTTACCTTACCCCTGGTTGTCATCGCTATAGTTGCGGCAATCCTACTGAGACGGAGACAAAACAATATTGTGATAATAAATAAGGTAATCAAACAAGCCGAGGACGCCCTCACTTCAAGAGGGAGAATAGTTAACGCTGGCAAACGTGTATTTCCACAGAAATTGCCGACGATTCGTCTGCAGAGAATCGTCGCTGCGGTCAACGTAAAACACACGCACACACACAGCAGCAACTGGTAGGGTATTAGGTATTTAGACGAAGTCGTCGCGTTAATTAGTTCGTTGTATTAACTTATTTAATAAAATCGGCTGACTTTGCTAGCCAATAAAGGAAATAACTCATAACTAATTGTTTAGTTGATTTATATACGAGTTCACTCGTGGCACCAAAGTATCCACGTCTTAAAAACACATCATCGCCCTTGTTTGCAAACAGGGGCCCTGTGCAGTCTCCAATATCATGTCAGCCAAAGAAATTGCAAGATTTGCAAGAGTTCAATAGGAAGCCCGAAGAGTGGCCAGTATTCTTTCATCGAGTCCACAACAGTATACGCTTATGTTAATTTTGAAAACAACTTACAGTTGCAGAAATACCTCAAGGCGAGAAACGGTTAGATCTCTGGGCATCCACCCAAATAATGTTGCCAACTAGCTTAGGTGGGCGAGATCACGGCCATATCGGAAGCTTCCATTACAAGGATAGTTCCCTTTGCCGCAAAGGTTAACAACGTTTCTGAGTTTATATAATACGCATATGGTGGAGAGTAGCATATCAGCATTTCCTCTATCGTACCGGAATGACTCGAGTTTTTTTTACCCGACCAAGGGCTGTTATTTCGATGTAACCCTGTCTAACTTGTCACCTTTCCCCTTAATATTGTCCTTCTTCGAGCAGCTCCTTACAGCAAGGCTGCTCAATACTGACTTGCTAAAGGCACTAATACTGCCCAGAAAGTAGTGTGCAACTCCCGCTGCCGCTCACGTCCACCGGAGCAAACACCTCACACAGCAGCTCATAACTACTTTCTGCGTAGCACCTCTCTCTTAGATGTGAGCAATGCTGAGCGACAGCCCACTCACAACCTCCCCTTCTTCTTCCAGCACTAGCACAAATGTAAGTCAAGCCCAACAGCTCCTGGTCCCTTACACCACGTCCACTGTGTGTCGGTTGAGAATATGTACACCCGTGACATCAGTCAAATGCAATTCTTGCCTTGGCCTTGGTATGTTCTCGGTAACAAGAATTTATGGCCTGATACGTACGTTGCGCCTTGTTGTCGACCTACGCAACATACAACGTCGATCGGTTCGCCTCCTTCGGGTGGTCCGGATTCTTCGTCTACAGATCTGTGCAATATCGTCTATTTGGATGGTCATAGCTTCAGCATCAAATCAATACATACTGTCAGGTAGAACGAAGGAGGTGCATCCCCATTTCCCCGCAGATGCAGCGGCCCTGGCAAATGAAAGTGACTATGTGCGACGCTTAGACCCTACGGATCCTCAAATTCAATATTTAAATGCGGAAATCAGACGGCTGGTTGATCAACACAAACGCTCCAAATGGGAGGAGCACCCAAGGTCGAGCAACTGCTCGGCTGGTGTTGGCAAATTATGATCCACTGTCAAATCCGACTAAATATCCATCGCCTTTGGCGATAAGGTCCAGTCGAAACAGAAGTAAAGACCTTGGAGACGGTCCTGCTCCCTTACTACTCCCTTACTACACCGCTGCGACTAGCCGACCATCGACATGGATTCCGTAAAATGCATAGAACGACCACGGCGCTTAACGCCATTTATTTATTTATTCATTTATTTATTAAGCCAATCAGTATAAAAAATCGTAAAGGCTAAGTCGACGTATACAGTAGAAGTAAACAGTTTAATAACATACAGAACTGTCTTACTTATAAAAAGCATTTCGACTGATGACTAGAACATTACCCTATTTCAAAATATTTTTCAAAAACGCCCTATATCAGAATTTGTTTGAATAACCCTCTCTTTCAGATATTAGAATATTTTTCAAAAATGCCCTATCTCAGCTAAAATTGTATTGAATTTTCGTTCAGATAGGGGGTTTTTGAAACTCATTCTGAGATAGGGCGTTCTTATGCCAAATTTCGAAATAGGGCGTTATTTAAAATTTGAGGTGGGGCGTTCTTCAAAGAAATTCTTAGATAAGGCGTTTTTGAAAAATATTTTGAAATAGGGGGGCTCTTCTACTCAGCCGTGTATTTAAGATACATAAAAAGCGATCCTTTGATCAAGAAACATTTATTTCCAAATATTTAGTAATTCTGTTAAACTCAACACTCTAGTAATCAGAGAATTTCTTGCATAAAGAGCTTGAAAAAAAACCAACAGGGAAGGACTCAGACCTCCGAAGAGCTCTAGCCGGAATGTTAATGAAAATTATCTCAAGGAGCACAGGGCAGCCAACAGCACCACGAAACACGTCAAACATGAAGGAGAGCTACAAAATTATTCTCCTGTTGTGTAATGATTTTAAATTGATCAATAAGCATCTTGTTTCACAAGTGGGGATAGGATCCGAGAAGCGTAGGTTGCGCAAGGCAAAACGCAAAAATATTTTCTGGATCCCGCCGTGGTTCAATTCTTGCAATATGGCAATGATAATACTGCGACCAAATGAGGCATACTCAAGTTTGGATGGCAAAAGCGCCGAGTATAAGAGCTTTAGCGTATAAGGGTCAGTAAAATCTGAGCTATGACGCCTAACAAATGCAAGCATGGCATACGATTTCGAAATACATAAGTTAATATGACTTGCGAAGGTAAATTTGGAGTCAAAAATTACTTCCAAGTCTTTAATTTCACTTGTCCGTGACAGGAGCGAGTTAGATATATCATATGAGGTATCAACGATATTAACACACTTCGAAAAAGTAATATGAAAACACTTTTTTATATTGAGTGCTAACCGATTATTAATACACCAGGTACTTAATTTATCCAAGTCTATTGATAAGAGAATATATTTTAAGATCATCCGCGTAAAGCAGAAATTTTGCTGCAGAGAAGCAAGAGCGAATATCATTGATAAACAGGACGAAAAATAATGGTCCCAAGATGCTTCCTTGTGGAACACCGGAGCGGGCAACGAAAGAAAGTGACCTAACATTGTACACAACAACTATACAACGGCGATTGTGTAGGTAGGATTCAATCCAACCCAAAAACACTGAGTGGAAACCTATACAGGCAAGCTTTCAATCAGGATTACGTGGGAAACCCGATCAAAGGCTTTAGAAAAGTCTGTGTCAACCTGACATCCTGACTGAAAAGCTGCGATGCAGTCATCAGAAAAAAGTTTTTCTTGGATGATGCTCTCAAAGAGCTTTGCCGTGGAGGAAAGTTTTGAGATAGGTCTATAATTGCTACTATCATTTTTATTGGCACTCTTAAAAATAGGTGTGATGAAAGCCACTTTCCACGGGTCAATAAAAGTGGCCGTGATAGGGAACTGTAAAAGATTAATAACAGTGGATAAGAAAGAGAATCACACAGCTTATACAAAAATGCAGACATACCGTCAACGTCGGTATTTGAAGACTGTTTAGGTCGAGAGATGCCACTAAGGAAATCGTCAATAAACAGTACAAGATTTCCAAAATCAATCGATGGTTGTAGTTTGGAACTAGCGTTATCACTATTGTCGGAATCGGATGCGAAGTTGGCCATAAAATATTCAGAGAACAGATTGGCCGCATCCTCAGGAGTATCAACGGCATTTTCACCAAGGAAGAGAGAGGACGGAATATTCGACACTGATTTTTTGGAGCTAACAAAATTCCAAAACGACTTTGGGTTTGTTTTTAAGTTTTTTTCGAAACTAAAAATGTAATTTATGTGCAAGAATTTATCCAAACACGCGAATTTCTTTTCACACTCTTTATACATATCGAATCCACTCAGATAAGTGCCCGTCTCAACCAAAATCGTTCTAATGACAGCACTTTACTGGTTGCACTTGACCTGTCGAAAGACTCAACTATTCCCCCTTTCTAAAGCGTTGGACCACCAATTATCTGAGTGGTCGGCAGTCGTCGGTTTTAATTCAGAGGCGAACTATCAAAACCACATATAATGAAACAAGGGGTGCTACAGGGTGGGTCCTATCCCAGCGTTTGTTTAATTATTATATAAGAGGGGGTCCCTCCCCTTCAGAGGGGGTCCCTCCCCTTCAGAGGGGGTCCCTCCCCTTCAGAGGGTGTATCGATCGTCTCCTATGTCGATGACAGCACGCTTCTGGCGACGGGCCTCTGCGTAGATAACCTGTGCTCAAGAATAAACTCTTGCCTCCCATCCTTGTCCGGTTTCTTCGCTGGACGAGATTTGGCATTGCCATAGACGTCTACGTCGACGGCATTAAGCTTCCGACTGCCACACATCTAAAAATCTCAGGGGTCACGTTTGTTTACATGTCCAACTAAGGTAATGTAACCGCGATTGGCACCAAAGTACACCCCCGAAACAAAATCCTCAAGTCACTAACTAGGAGCACTTGGGGAAAAAATAAAGGAACGTTACTGGCAACATACAAGGCAATTGGCCAGCCGGTTCTGAGCTACGCGACGCCTATATGGTCGCCGGGGCTAGCAGACACACCCTGGAGGATGTTGCAGGCCTGTCAAAACAATGTACTCAGAATTGTCATGAGATGCACTCTTATGTCAACTGAACACTACCTTCATATCGCGGCAAAAATGCTCGGTGTTAAAGAACATAGTGAAATGATGACCAGGCAGTTCCTGTTCAACTGCTACAAACCGCAGCACCCGAACAGGAGCCTGCTCGACGGAAATCCACCTCCCAGGAGAATAAGGAGTAATCTCCGTAAGCACTATGATGAGATCCGGCCCTCAAACTCATCCACTCCTCTGTCAGGCACACGCTCCACCTGTTGCCGAAGGGGAACGCGAACTGCCTGGGGAGACAAGGGTCATGCTGGCCCAACTTCGTTCTGGATACTGTAACAGGTTAAACTCTTACCTATCCAGACTGCACCCTGACATGCCAAATGTCTGTCCGGCATGCGGTGTATCTCCTCATGACACTAACCATCTATTTATCTTCTCAACTGAGCCGACTCTTCTAACACCAATTTCACTCTGGTCCTACAATTTTCAACCATAACCATGCCCCTTTTTTCGATATCGAAAATTTCGAAAAACGTATAAAATACGTTCATTCAATAACAAAAGCACCTAGAATGATGAAAAAGATTTATAAACTTGGTTGTCCCATTTAAAATTTTATCAAACTTTTGGAAAAGGGGCGTGGCACCGCCCATATATGAGTGAAGAAATTTCGCAACTTTGACTGTTAATAACTTCAGAACCGTTTACGCTCTCTCTCTATGGCGCGATATACAACAGGTATATCATCATAAACCTCCTAAGAGATTTTTGCGCCAAGCTTCTCTTCCAATTTGTGGTGTGCCGATTTGAATTTTTCCCTACAAATTGGTGGGACCTACAGTTTTTTGCCGACTCCGAACGGCATCTACAAAGAAGACGAATTTTTGCTGAGAAGCCTGTCATGGCAGAAATACACTCGGAGAGTTTGCCAAACCACTGCCGAGGGGCGACCCCGTTTTGAAAAACTTTTTGCAAATCACTTTTGATGTTACCTGTACCAGGGCTCGAACCATGGACCTTCGGTGTGGTAGGCCGGCAACACTACCTTCACACCACGGCGGCCGCCGTTTACGCTAGTTTAACGAAATTTCGTAGGAGGCATACTATTGTTCTGATAAATGCATGCATAGAAAATAAGCGAAATCGCTTTTCGACCACGCCTACTTTTTCATAAAAGTTATATGGAGAAATATTTAGCTGCCCATATCTAATTAACTGATACAGGTATAATAATATAATTTGGTAGTTATATCAGTTTTCTTATTCCTTATATGATTTTTGTAAAATTTTGGAAAAAGGGCCTGGCACCGCCCACTTATGAGTCAAGCAAATTTCAATCTCGACTGTTAATAACTTCAGAACGGTAAAAGATATAATTACGAAACTTAATACCAGGTATATTATGGACATGTAGAGTACGGCCACAGAACATGCCATATCTCCTTCTTTTGATACAGACAGAAGGCTAGAATTTCGTAGTTACAATAACCTGATGATCTTTTTAATGATTTTTTAAAAATTTTGGAAAATGTACCGCCCACATATAAATAAACAAAATGTCAAATTTAGGCTATTATTAATTTTAGAACCGTGTTAAATAAAAATTGCGAAACATGATACTAGGTATACTATCTACGCTTTTCAAAATTATATATAGCCTATGCTGGAACCAGTGAACCCAAGAATCTACTATGAAAATTCCATAAAAATCGGTTAAGTACTTTGAACGCCAGACACACATTCATATTTAGTTATGAGATTGCCCACATGGTAGAGGAAAAAGTTTAAAACCTCTATAGGTCATAACTGCACAACAATTTACCACAGCCACTTTTACACAGCTGGATATATAATGTTCGGTCCCACCCGAACTTAGACTTCCTTAATTGTTATTTATAAGATTGCCCACATGGTAGTGGAAAAAGTTTAAAACCGTTTAAAACCTCTATAGGTCACAACTCCACAACAATTTACCACAACCACCTTTACATAGCTGGGTATTTCATGTTCGGTTCCACTCGAACTTAGACCTCCTTACTTGTTTTATAATTATGGGGCTTATACAATTTTTTTTCTCTACTTTGTAATTTTATTTTCACTAGTTCGTCACATACCCTACCGCCCGAGTCAAGTTCTCTTACACATTTGAATGCCGGCGAGGCCGCCACGGTGACGAGAAGAATCGTCAATCAACGGCAACTGCGCAATGGATTCTGACGTGACAACATTGTTGTCAGGTGGCGCACTCTTGTTGGTGGTTACATCAGGGCTCCGACTTTTACCACTTTGTATACCTTTCACGAACATGAAATGGTATTATAACTTTGGTCCGATGTTTGTAAGTATGAGAAGAAGAAGAGCTACACCCACCAATAAGTATACCGAAATGATCTGGGCGATGAGCTGGGTCGATTCAGCCATGTCAGTCTGTCCGTCTGTCTGTTTGTACGCAAACTAGTCCCTCAGTTTTTGAGATATCTTTATGAAATTTGGTATGGGGCCGCCATTTTGCATGAAATTAATCATTTGTCGGAATCAGCAAGATCGGAGCAATACAACGCATAGCTCCCATACAATCGATAGTTTCGATAACTGGGTTTTGCGCTATAAATTTTGCTATTAAAAAGCTAGGAGCGTAAAACTTTTGCAGGTTTAGTACTTTTTAGATATGTTATGTGTGTAATGTAAATGTAAAATCACCCAGATCGGACCAACATAACATATAGCTCCCATACAATCGATAAATTGGGTTGGGCTACAAATTTTGCAATTCAAAAGCAAGGAGCGTAAAACTTTGCAGGTTTAGTACTTTTTAGATATGTGTGTAATGAAAATCACCCAGATAGGACCAGCATAACATATTGTGCCGATTATTCTCAAACATGTACCATCCCTAATTTAATAACACTCCCACCACTAGTTAAACACAACCGAGATAACGATGGTTACCAGCGTGACCAGATCTAAAAAAGTGTTGCAGCTAAATCACCAATAAAATAATGCTAAAAAATGCTAACAAAATATTAAAATGCCAAAAAATAATGCTAAATAATGAAAAAGTTTTTTTTTTAATAAAATGATCACTATAAAGCGTTTATTTTTTTCAAATTTTGTATTAATGTTTCCTTAGAAATATACATATGTCATTAGAATAAAACAATGTCATGTAATAATTCAACCATGTATTGTTGAGCCATGGCAAACGACAAAAAAAAACTATTTATTGAATAAAAAAGAAAAATAAAGAGTCTTACATACATAAAAGAAAAAGTGACCATTCAATTCAATATCACATTGATTTGTACATACATATATAAAAAAAAATAACATAAACATTTAAATAGCTATTTAATAGCATTTCAGTACATTTTTAAATATCATTTGTTTGCAAATGATAAATTTTAATTATAAGTTAAATACATTATCAAATGAATATTGTTCCTCAACTTCTGAAGAGTCGGTCGAAATATCATTATCATACATATTTTTATCACATTTTTTTATGAGATCATCGGTAATTTTAAAACTTTCGCAACATTTATTTAACCTTTTCAATCCGCATCTAATGTAAAGAAGTGAATTCATAGTGTTCAATATTATTCTATTTCTAATTTTTGTTTTTATAAGGTTCATGCCACTGAAAACTCTTTCAACTTCTGCGTTACTAAATGGTAAAACTAGAAATTTCATAACAAAAGAAGACAATTCCTGGAACGGGTTTTCATTTAAAGCATTTTTATATTCGTATACACTTATCCAGGAATCAATTGTTGAGTTTTTGTTTGCCCATTCATATGTACTTAGCCTTTGCCATTGCTTTTCTAAAATAGTAATTTCGTCCACTGTGAAATTTTCCATTTGTTGTTCAAAATGTTCATGTAATTTAAATTTATTAGTTTTTAAACTGTTTTCAACAGAAAACATTCTATTGGGCTGTGATGCCAGATTTTACTTTTTAATCACTACGCAAATGGTTGCCATGGTTATATGTATAAATGTGTACTCAACTAAAAAGTATCAGATTTTTTTTATAAAAAAAGTAATAAAATATTTGAAATTTTTTGGATAGAATAATGCTAAAAAATGCTAAATTAATAATTGCAAAAAGCTAAGAAAAATGCTAAATGCTATATGAAAATTTTGCGGCTAAATATAAAAAAAAAATGCTAAATTTAGCTGCAAAAATGCTAAAATCGCCATTGGCTACGCTTATGCATGCAAGCGTGTAATAAGGAAGAGGATAAATTTGTATTGCGTTTATTACTAGTAAATAAAACTAGCTATTAGTTACGATATCTGTGCGTGTGGTTATTTGACTTTATAGTGATCGAACCCAGGATTGATAATAAAGGAATCATCGAATTCGTCACAATTGGTGTCAGAAGCGGTATTGTTGAATAAATACCAGTGTTTTCAAGGATAACAAGGACATGGCGAAGCTAAATGAATTAAAGATTCTCTCTCTCTATGGCGCGATATACAGGTATATCATCATAAACCTCCTAAGAGATTTTTGCGCCAAGCTTCTCTTCCAATTTGTGGTGTGCCGATTTGAATTTTCCCTACAAATTGGTGGGACCTACAGTTTTTTGCCGACTCCGAACGGCATCTACAAAGGAGACGAATTTTTGCTGAGAAGCCTGTCATGGCAGAAATACACTCGGAGAGTTTGCCAAACCACTGCCGAGGGGCGACCCCGTTGGTAGGCCGGCAACACTACCTTCACACCACGGCGGCCGCCGAATTAAAGATTCAGCAACTCAAAAATGAGTTGGAACAACGCGGACTAAACACTACAGGCAATAAATAAGAGTTACAGTCACGATTGCGAGAGGCTATGGAAGCAGAAGGAATCAACGTTGATGATCATGTTTTTCATCTTGTGGAGGAGGCACCGACAAAAATGGAAGAAAAAAGGAATCTCAGGAAAAAATTCCGGAGCAACCGTGGACACAAACATGATATTGGCTGTATTAACTCAGATGTCGACTAAAATGGAAGAACAAGAGACGCGTATTACATCTCGAATGGCATCTCAGCTGGAAGAACAGAAGGCACACATGGCATCTCAGCTTGAAGAACAGGATACACGTATTACATCTCGAATGGCATCTTAGCTCGAGGAACAGAAGGCACATATGACATACCCGATTTCAGCTCAACTAGATGAAACGAAGGCGTACATGAGATCTCAAATGGAAGAACAGAAGGCATACATCTCATCGCAATTGGAAGAACAGGAAGCAAAGGTGGCATCGAAACTAGAAGTGCTAGATGCAAAAATTGCACTATTTAAAGATAAAATAGAGGCCGAGGTAAATGCGTTAAGGGGCCGTATCCAGGAGTTGCAACTGAACCGTCCATCTGCTTCAGCGAATACTCCCAAGGTAAAATACCCGTTATTTGATGGTTCTGTTCCTTTCCAGGTATTTAAGCTACAGTTTGAGAAGACGGCAGCGGTGAATAATTGGCGCACTGAAGACAAAGTTGCTGCACTGGGTGCAGTTGAGAGGCGCTACGGTAGCGAACATCGAAAACAGATATACCAAACAGAGCTACAGAATCGCTTTCAGAGGGCTAATGGGACACTGCAGGAATTTGCACCGGATATCGAGAGGTTGGCCCATCTAGCAAACGCAGACGCACCCGTAGAATACACAGAAAGGGTGAAAATCCAAAGCTTTATAAATGGAATACGTGACGTGGAGACGAAGCGAGCCACATATGCAAATCCGAAGAGATCATTCGCTGAGACGGTATCACATGCTCTAACGCAGGAAACAGCCTCACTATTAAGTAAGCCGGCGTACAAAGCTCACCGCGTGGAGGTAGAACGGCCAGACTGGGTAGACACAGTTCTGGAAGCGTTGAACGGAGTACAGAAAAAAAGTGATGGTGCCATTAAATGCTTTAAGTGCGAGAAACCAGGTCACATAGCACCATCAAGATTAATCTTTCAGATGATATCACGTCGTGGACGGTAGGCCTCGAAAAAGACCATCAGAAAAAGGCAAAGGAACTTCTATCAAAGTACTCGAGCATATTTAACAAGGATGGTTCTAAACCAGGTCGGACCAAAGTAGTGAAGCATCAAATTGATACTGGTGTGGCAAGGCCCCTCCGCCAAGCTCCTAGTAGTATTCCATTAGCCAAACGCCAAGTAGTAAGAGAAATTATACAGGAAATGAGTGATAGCGGCGTGATCGAACCATCAGCTAGTCCATGGAGCTCACCGGTAGTACTAGTGAAAAAGAAGGATGGAAAAAGGAGGTTCTGTGTGGATTACCGGAAATTGAACGACGTAACGAAGAAGGACAGTTATCCATTGCCAAGAATCGACGATACTCTGGACTCGTTATCTTGCACGAAATGGTTTTCCACACTGAACTTGAAAAGCGGCTACTGGCAAGTGGAGGTAAGGAATGAAGATAAAGAGAAGACGGCCTTCAGCGTTGGAGAAGGGCTTTGGCAATTTACGGTAATGCCCTTCGGGCTACTTTTGAGAGACTCATGGACCAGATACTAAAAGGATTGCACTGGCAAACATGTCTGGTTTACCTCGACGACATCATCATGCTGGGAAAAAGCTTTGAGGAACACCTACAGAACTTGGAGGAAGTTTTCCAAAGAATAGCTGGTGCTGGTCTGAAACTAAGTCCTAAGAAGTGTTCCTTGTTTAAAAAGGAAGTAAGTTTTTTGGGTCACAAGGTAACTACGGAGGGAATCTGCACTGCTAAGGAAAAGATCGAAGCCGTAAAGGATTGGCCAAGACCGAGAAATTTGCATGAGTTACGGAGCTTCCTTGGGCTGTGCACGTATTATCGCCGATTAGTACCGAATTTTGCCACCGTAGCTAGTAGTCTCCATGACCTTACAAGGAAGAATATGAGTTTTGAATGGAAGAAGGAACAGGAAGTGGCTTTTCCAACATTGAAGGAACGACTATGCACTGCCCGGATGTTACCATATCCAATTCCAGGTTCAAAGTTTATTCTGGATACAGATGCGAGCGGTTATGCTATAGAATGTGTTTTGTCCCAGATTGTTGATGGACAGGAGAAGGTAGTTGCATACTATAGCCGAACAATTGGGAAGCCTGAAAGGAACTATTGTGTAACCCGGAGAGAACTGTTGGCATTGGTAGAGTGCGTTAAGCATTTCCACAAGTATCTCTATGGGCAGCGATTCCACGTCAGGACAGACCACGCAGCGTTGAAATGGCTCTTACAGTTCCGTAATCCGGAAGGTCAATTGGCACGGTGGATAGAGCGACTGCAAAGTTATGACTTTTCCATAGAGCATCGCAAAGGTAGCACCCACGGAAATGCTGATGCAATGTCACGAAGACCATGTAACTTGGAATGCAAGCATTGTTCCAAAGCTGAGGCCAAGGAAGACATTATAGATGTGCGGCTCATTACTATAACATCTACGGACGAATGGGACATGTATCTATTAAGGATATTACAGCACGAAGATCCAGATCTTACACGTGTAATGCAAGGAATCGAACGAAACGAGCGAACATCAAGAGAGGAGATGTAAACAGAAAGTCCTGTTGCCAAGTCATATTGGGCACAGTGGAATAGTTTGCAATTAGAATCCGGTTGTTTGCATCGAATATGGGAGAGTGAGGATGGTCAATGTGTTCGAAAGCTGATAGTCGTCCCAAGGAAGAAAATTCCTGATGTACTCAATGAATTACATAACGGTCCAAGCGGAGGTCATCTTGGAGTCACCAAGACCTTGGAGAAAGTCAAGCAAAGATTCTATTGGGTTGCTTGCCGTCAATCGGTCGCGGAGTGGGTTGCCAACTGTGAAGTAGGCATCAAAGCTAAAGGACCGAAATCAAGGAGCCATGGCCAAATGAAACAGTTTACCTCAGGTGCGCCATTTAAGAGGATAGCCATGGATGTAGCTGGTCCATTTCCTACTAGCAAACTCGGAAACAAATATGCACTGGTAGTTATGGACTATTTCAGCAAATGCCCAGAAGTGTACCCTATTCCAAATCAAGAGGCAGAAACTATAGCAGAAGTGTTTACTAACAATTGGGTAGCTCGGTTTGGTGCACCGATGGAGATACATTCTGACCAAGGCAGAAATTTCGAATCAGCTGTGTTCCAGGAAATGTGCAAGACATTGGGCATGGAAAACTCCAACAACTGCACTACATCCTCAGTCAGATGGCATGGTGGAACGATTCAATAGAACCTTGGAAGAGCACCTGAGGAAAGTAGTGGATAAGTTCCAAAAGGATTGGGATACTCTTATCTCCTTATTCCTAATGGCATATCGCTCTGCAGTACATGAAACAACTGGTCAGACTCCTGCAAAGGTAATTTTCGGGAATGATCTTCGATTGCCAGCTGACTTGAAGCTTGGGATAAACGTTGATGCAGGAGTAAATGCTCGGAATTATACTAGAGTATTAGAAGAAGAAATGAGAGGAATTCACGACATTGTGAGACAACGGACTAAGATCATGAGCGATAAGATGAAGGCCAGGTACGACAAAGCAAAAAATTCGGAAGGTTTTATAGAAGGAGATTTAGTGCTGCTATACAACCCACAGCGTAAGAAAGGTGCATGCAAAGTCATAAAACGGATAAACGATGTGGTATATCGCATACAAACTATGGGAAGGCCAAGGAATAAGATGAAGGTGGTGCATTGGGAAAGGCTAGTTGCGTTTGGTTCCGGCAGACTTAGGTCTGCATGTACCATCTCGCACGATCTAGTAAACAACAACCAACAAAGGGCCAAGAGTAGCGGAAACCAAAAAAATGGAAGAGACATTTCAAAATGCCACACTGACCAGGGCAGGAGACACACGGAACCCTGCACCCACCCTTGACTTTGACAGGGCTAACGATTAATTAAGTATCAATTCGTAATCATTTTAAGTTTTGACGGGAGTTTTATGTGTCTCCTATCACGGGAACACACCAAACTCATGGTTCAGAACCTTCTTCCTTTTGCGCGCCAACGGAATCGTGCCTTCGGGGTTCGGACTTGACCAAAATTGCAGCAATTCTAACACCTACTGCACTTTAGCCCAAGAAGAAGAATAGTAGTACAAGCTTATTTATTTTGATGTAATAATTTTTTTTTACTATACACTTATCAAAAAGTAATTAATCACTTATAATATTTTTGGTTTTTATTTTTTGAATTTGTTTCATACAGAAACTTTACCTTTGATAAAAGTAGCAACCGAGCAAAACAGTAGTAAAAAGTAAACCGTACTAAATTCCTTAAAGTAAAAGCCTTAACTATAATATTTTGGTTCTTTTTAAAATAAATTCAAACAAAGTGCAAGGCTCATTTGTTTGCGATGAAAAAGCAAATCCATAGCTCCAACCTCGGTTTCCATGACATATTTAATTTTTTGTTTTTAACATTCATACTGTACGTTTACCAGATTTGGTAGTAATAAAAACAACTAAGGAAAGGTCTGTCTTCGACTTTGCCGAAGACTTTATACCTTTCATGAATACGCATCACGATTTTAAGTGTCCGATCGTTATGCGCCAAGCAGATACACTACTTCACCGACGACGTATCCGTCGTACGTCATAATTTAGAGCAAAATCTACTTTGCCGTATCCGTCGAATCTGTTGTTACGCACACAAAAACTCGCTATCTACTTAGCTGCCAGTTTTTTCAACGTATTTCCGTATTGTATCTGCTTGGCGCATTACTTACATTCAGTAAAAACTCTGCAAAACTGATCATTTAAAGATACATAGCCCAAACCCCATTTATCGGAACAATCGATTGTATGGGAGATATTGTGACGAATTCGATGATTACTTAATTATCAATCCTGGGTTCGATTACTATAAAGTCAAATAAACACACGCACAGATATTGTAACTAATAGCTAGTTTTATTTACTAGTAATAAACGCAATACAAATTTAAGAGTTTGGTAACTGCACAGTAGTTCCCTGTTAAACGCTGGAAAATAAACTGATCAACCTGCCTTGCTTGGTCACCGCCTTATATAGGCCAACAGGGTGCTTGCCTACGCACCGAGAACTTTCTTGGTTGTTCGCTTTTCGTGTTCTGGAAGGGTCGGTGTTTTTTATTGGCATCTCCTCTTTGCATCGTATTCGCAAACACTCGCGCCATCTCTCTTCCTCTTCCTAGTTACACGCTTGCATGCATAAGCGTAGCCATCGTTATCTCAGTTGGGTTTAACTAGTTGTGGGAGTGTTATTGAGTTAGGGATGGTACATGCTTCTGAACCATGAGTTTGGTGTGTTCCCGCGATAGGAGACACATAAAACTCCCGTCAAAACTTAAAATGATTACGAATTGATAATTAATCGTTAGCCCTGTCAAAGTCAAGGGTGGGTGCAGGGTTCCGTGTGTCTCCTGCCCTGGTCAGTGTGGCATTTTGAAATGTCTCTTCCATTTTTTTGGTTTCCGCTACTCTTGGCCCTTTATTGGTTGTTGTTTACTAGATCGTGCATTAATACAAAAAAAACTGCATTGCATTTTAGTGTACATTCATACTCCGTAAATACGTTTGCACTCGCGCTCTTTCCACCTGACTAAATACTTCAAATTCACTTATGGAAAGAAACACCTTTACGGATGTCAATTGCCCATTTCCCTTAATTCGAAATTTCCGGGCAATCTGGGTTACCCACAATTCCACTATGGCCATACTGAGAACACACCAACCACTTGTTTGTCTGGAAAATAAAAGTTCCGCTATTGGTGCCTTTTCCACTCTATGGGAGAATTTGGTGCTGCCATTTCAGCAAAATCATAGCACTTTCCCGTAGATATAGATTTAATGTCTAACCGGAGGTTGAATTCAAACTGTTAAGTTACCTAACCAACCGCGGGGAGTCATGACCAATTGAACCAAATAAAATTGACTTTCAATTGAAGGTAAACCATAACCATAAGTTTTACTTTCAAGGGAGCCATTTCTTGATACTCAAAAAAACGTGGGACACGACTCACCCCTAGATAAGAGTCTCCAGTTCTACCAAAACTAGCCGAGCAACAAAGGATCCGCCAGATAAAGGGGAGTTTTAGAAGTTCTTTTGTTTCATGGTTTAGTAGGCTTTGCGGCAAATGGAAATTTGTTATAGTGGTTTTGTCCCCACAGAAATAGGCTAGAGAAAAAAAAACGGAGAAGCTAATTTTGTTTCTTAGTTTAAGAGGCTTCGGGGCGATAGAGAACTCGTCAAAACTCCGAAAAATTGGGTTCTAGTGGTTTCACCCCCACTGAAAGGGGTTAGGAAAAAAAACGGAGAAACTAGTATGGTTTCAAAGTTAATAAAGTTTCTTGGCCGGTAGACATTTTGATTAAGGAGAACTCGTCAAAACTCCGAAAGACATCCCGATTACACGAGGATTGCCAGGTTATCCACTGCTCCCAGTGAAAGCGCGTGTGGGCTCCCTCTGAATCAATGCTCGCACTTCTTAAAACTGCTAGAATTTCGTTCCTGTTTATCTTTCAGGAAAACTCTTATTTTTCAAACGAATTTTCTGTTTTCGCGCTCAGACACGTTCCTTTGTGGGGAGAATAGCCCTGAAATTGTTTCATCTCCTGTTTACCTGTGGATATACTAAGGGACCCTACAGCTGGTAAAATTTCGAAGTGAAGTAATTCATAACATTTACCGTCGTCACTCTCTGCATGGGCCACACATACTTTGTAAAATGGTCTAATGCCATGAAAAGATACTGATTTCACCGTTTTGATCTTGGATAAGGCCCCAAAAAGTCCCAATAAAACCGCTTGAATGGCCTTTCTGAGGAGGAAGTATTCGCTATAGGTGGTATGGCCTGTTCATTGGTTGCTTTCCAAGCTTTGCAAATGTCGCATCTGCCTACATACCTCGAAGTCCCATTCAGGGTTCCCCCTCCTCTTTGTAGGAGGAGCGACCATCTAGCCAACCTACCACTCAAATCTTTTTGAGTCATCAATCACCGTTTGACACTGACTATGGGTGCTAGGCATTCCAGTGCGGTCACCGTATAATTGCGATGAGCATTGTTTAATTTTTTTGAAAGAAAGGCTATTGGATGCTCAGCGCCCTTGTCATCGACCTGGAATAGCACACCACCCACGCCTATTTTGGACGCATCGCACTGAATAACAAATTTTTTCGAGAAATCGGGTTCGGCAAACAGGAGCGGAACTCAATGCTACCTTCAGCTTTTCGAAAGCCTCTATTGCCTCAGGAGTAAGTTTAAATGGTCCTAGCAACTTCCGAAGGTAATCGGTCAAAAGGTCTGCCAAATTCGCTAAATTTGTAATAAACGCCCTATACCAATTCGCCATGCCCACAAACCACAAACGCACCTGCCTAGGAGACTTTGAAATCGATAAATTTTTAACTGCCTCTATCTTCCCTGGATCTACTTTTAAGCAGCCGCTACCTATCAAGTACCTTAGGTATCGAATTTCCTTCTGACAAAATTTGCTCTTGTTTACGATTATTGTCCTTCAAACATTTTGCTACTTCCTACAAAGTTCGTGCTGCAAACCATCAGATCATACAAGTAGACAAGCCTTGTCCATCAGTCGGCTTATTGTTTGGGGTCCGTTGCATAATCCGAATGGCATCACTTTAAAGGGGCTTCCCCGGAACTGCGAATTCTGTCTTCTCTTTTGATGCTTCCGTCAACTTGATTCGGAAAAATGCTTAATAGGCCGTTGATATGCGGCAACGGGTATGCGTCCTTTTCCGTAACCGCTTTGACTTTTCTGGAATCAATAGAAAGCCTGTCCTTCCTTAGTTTTCGAACCAACACCACAGGGCTACACCACGGCGAGTTCGATTCCTCGATAACTCCCATTTCAAGCAGCCTGTCTTCGGCTTGCTTCGGTGGCGAGAGAGGTAAATGTTTGCTTTTGACTGGACCTGCGTACCCGTGTCAATGTGATGCTAGTATAGCTTTGTTTGACCTAGAAGTAACTTCTCAAAGGACGGAAAGATCTCCACTACACTCTGCAGCTCGTCCTTCTGCCTTGTTGTTAAATCATGGAAATGATGCTCCTGTTAGTTTTCTTCGCTAACCTCTAGACATGCTACACTGGGAAATATATTAGGTACTAACGCGAAAGCACCCCGGAAATCGACTCCGAAATAGACTTCTTGAAGAAGCGAGGGAACAAGATAAAAACGAATAGATTTGGTAGAATTTTTATGGTCACAGGTAAAGAAACAGATCCTTCTATTTTCTGCTTGCCGCCATCCGCCGTGTACACAAATGCCTGTAGTTGGTGGTATTTAAGTCCATTTACATCCAGAAACTTTTCGCAGTCTTTCCCGAGAATAGGGACATTCGCGGCCGAGTCCAGCAAGCCTACAATAAAACTGTTTCCTACGTTTACTCGCACCAGAGGCCTTTCGTCCTCTGTAAGCACTAAAGTGGTGCTTTCCAAAAGTTTACGCTCCCGTACTCGACTATGATATCTCTTTCTACATTTCAAAATATTTTGCACACACACAAATGATTCTGGCTCATTATCGAAATTTCTCGACCTAACTGGCTGGTAATGGTTTACCTTGTGTTCCAAACTCGGTGGAAAACGCGCCCTATTCGGGGATTTAAAAATTTTCAGCACCCGAGACGTCTCCTCGAGCACTGCCTGATATGGAGGCTATGGCACCGACTGAGTTTCCTCCATCTTATCCCTCGTGTATTGGTTTCCCTGCCGGCGATTGTTCTTTGCACATTTTCGTGTCAAACCCTTCTATGGCCGCACTTAAAGCATTGACAACATTAAATTCCCGATTAGTCCAATTTCCTATTACGACGATACTCCAACGCTCCTGCAGCGTTAAGTACGTCCATGTTCTGATTTTTGTTGGAACGATTTTCCGTCATCCCTTGTCAAGTTTGGTTTTGTGACAAACCGGTTTCGGCGTTCTGCCATTTTCAATGCCTAGTTTCGTTTCTTTCGTCACAAAACCAAACTTGACAAGGGATGACGGAAAATCGTTCCAACAAAAATCAGAACATGGACTTACTTAACGCTGCAGGAGCGTTGGAGTATCGTCGTAATAGGAAATTGGACTAATCGAGAATTTAATGTTGTCAATGCTTTAAGTGCGGCCATAGAAGGGTTTGACACGAAAATGTGCAAAGAACAATCGCCGGCAGGGAAACCAATACACGAGGGATAAGATGGAGGAAACTCAGTCGGTGCCATAGCCTCCATATCAGGCAGTGCTCGAGGAGACGTCTCGGGTGCTGAAAATTTTAAAATCCCCGAATAGGGCGCGTTTTCCACCGAGTTTGGAACACAAGGTAAACCATTACCAGCCAGTTAGGTCGAGAAATTTCGATAATGAGCCAGAAACGAAACTAGGCATTGAAAATGGCAGAACGCCGAAACCGGTTTGTCACAAAACCAAACTTGACAAGGGATGACGGAAAAGCGTTCCAACAAAAATCAGCTTACTACCCTGTCGGAAGATCAACACAACAAAATAAATCCATGTTCTCCCTGATCGTCCTCATTTTGCTCCTCATATCCTCCTGGGAAGTCCTAAACAGCTGATGCAGCACGTTCCCCCAAGAATCTTTAGGAGGGGCCTCGATATTATTCCTCTGAGTATCTATCTCCTTAAGTGTTAGAAGGTACATGCTTTCCTAACAGGGCGCTAGCTTCCTCCTGTATACCTGTCAACATGTTAGCCGAAAGATCGAAGAGATTCTGCACTGGCTCCGCTGCCATGGACGCATGAAATATATTAGTGCTACCTGGTCTCTAAATTTTCTGGTTGGAAGCAGGGTTCAATACTACCCTGGTTGGATCTCCTCCGCCCGGGCTACCTACTGGATAATGCATTACTAAAGGCCGACTGGTTGGCTGTTTCGGAAACGCCCCTCTATCCTGACCCTTAGGCTTACCTCCACCAGGCGCGGATCCATAAAATATTTTCAGGGGGGGTTCCAAATTTTTTTCCATTTTGTGTGTAAAATGGAAATTACAAAATTGCAATTTCATTTTGTGTCTTGTGTTGACGCAAACCAAATTTATCAAAACTTAGAAAAAAATACTAAATATAAGTAACTTTTCTTTTGAAGGATTGTAACAAAACAAGTTCACATTTATTTAAAATTTCAGGTAGCAATGTATTAAAGATATATTAAAGAAAAAAAATTCTATGGATTCTTTAGTTACGTGAATCAGAATAAAAAATCGCCAATGTAATTTGCATGGAAAGTTTAAAAAAAATCCATTGCGTAACATCTCAATAGCTTAACTATTTTTATAGCCAAATTTTTGCATTGCATATGGGAAACGCCTAAAAAAATTTATTTTGGATGGGAAATGTTCACACTCCCTAAATTTCAATATTCAGGGCCCGAACCCTCAGTGTATTTTTATAGGTAGGTACTTCCCATAGTATTTCGAAGTAGAACTCAATAAAAAATAAAGTCGAAAAAAGAGCCAAAATATACACGTACAATCCCCCGATTCCGTATTCATCAATATTGACAATTTATCAACAACACAATTTGGGGGATTGTATGAGTATAAGATTGGACATTTTTCTAATATGTCATAAAATTGGTTTTACTTGCATTAAATCTTAATTTTTCCTTTTTTATATAGTTACATGGACATCTACATATTAAGTACATTGTTTGGTTCTGGTATTGGTCCTTTTTTGTGATAAATTTTGGTCCCGAAAAGAACCATGATGTGGCAACCGTGCCTTGGTACAACGTACGCCTTTGCTTTTCAAATTTCAAAATGCCAGTTACAGCAATCAATTAACTTAAACAGATTCAAGACAGCAACGACTACGCGACATCGTGCAAATTATTTTGGCACATATTCTAAATGCGTTGCATTTTTTGGGCACGACACGCCATCGCGTCACAGATTCTTCCGTTTTCAGATGAAATATATTTTTATTTTTGAAAGGACACCACTTTTTTTCATGTGAATAAAAGTGATAACTTAAAAATCTTAAAATATGTGTAAAAATAGTTGAGTAATGTATATGTTTTGGTTAACACAGACTATACTTTCCTATAAATTTTTTTTCCTATTTAGAAATTTACTAAGCCATGTCCGTCCGTCCGTCTGTAAACACGATAACTTGAGTAAATTTTGAGATATCTTAATGAAATTTGGTATGCGGGTTCCTTCGCACTCATCTTCGAGCGCTATATAAAATAGGCGAAATCGGATGATAGCCACGCCCACTTTTTATATATAGAATATTTTCAAAAACAAAAAAAAGGTAATTACTCAGTACGTAATACACCTATAAGGATAAAATTTGGTGAATACATTGAGATTGAGGTATAAAATAAATTTTTCAAGAAATTTTTGAAAATAGGCTTGGCACCGCCCACTTTTGTTTAAGTCAAAATTAGAAATAATATTAATCATAAATAAAAACCGTTCAAGGTATCGAAACGAAATTCAGCACGCAGGTTTCCAGGTATGCAAGGAATGTTCCAGGAAAAAATGGGCGGGATCGGTTAAGGTCTACGCCCACTTTTATATGAAAGATTTTGAAGAGGATCATAGATATATTAAATAGGCAATAACTTTGCGTAAAATAGCTTTACATCATTTATATTTCACTTTTAAAGTTTCCGTAAACAAGGAAATCCAAAAACTTAAAATTTTCGAAAATGTGTGTGGCTCCGCCCCTTTTATACTGGACTATTCCACAAAACTTTTTATGCCATAACTCCGCCAAAAAATTGATTTGTCGAAACGAAATTTGGTGATAATGTCCTATATATAAATATATGTTTGCTGTAAAAATGGGCGAAATCGGTTAATGTCCACGCCCAGTTTTTTAACATAGTTCTGAAATTTTTTATTTTTTTATTTAAAAAGCGATATTTCTACAATCAAGCAAGTTATATCAATCAGATTTTGCACACATAATAAGCTTTTTAAGAAAAACTCTACCGCAGAAAAATGTTGCCAATTTTGAAGAAGTAGGCGTGGCGCCGCCCACTTTTCAGCATAAAATTTCTGCTATTTTCAAAGGCAATCGCTTATAATTCAATCTTGATATTTCAATGAAAATTGGTCAGCTGCTTCTCAGTAGTATGTATTATACTCCTGCTAAAAATTAGCCAAATCGGGAAACACACAAGCAAAATATTCGGGCACGTACTTAATAGCCCACTGCAATAGCGAAGTTATATATCTTTTTTGATTTTCATACCTTTCATAAACATTAAATGTATGTAAGTATGAGAACAAGAAGAGAAAAGTTCACAAAATGATCAGCACGATGAGCAGAGTCAATTTAGCCATGCCCGTCTCTCCGTCAGTCTGTCTGTCTGTCCGTCTGTCTATTTGAACGCAAACTAGTCTCTTAGTTTTACAAAAGAATGCTGAAATTCGTTGTTTGCTTTCGCCATTTTATAATATACTAGCAAACCCGGTAGACGTTGTTTTGACGTTTTGATACATAGAACACATCTATATATAAAATGTTATTAACTTGAATCAAATAAACTCCTAACTATACCGAACTGCAGCTTTATATAACCTGAGGGCTTCTCCAAAAGTTATATACAGACTGTGTCGTGCCCAGCGAACTCCTGAACCTATCGTGAAAGTTCAAGAGCAATGCAAAGCACAAAATATGTGTATATATAATTATTATATATATAAATATAATATATATTATATATATATATTATATATATATATTGACTAAGTGACACATATATCCAAATTTCATTAATTTAGAATAAAAGAGTTCGGAGCTATAACGAATTGAAACTTAATATAGCCTGGGGGCGTGGCGCCTATATCATTTGGATATATATATATTTTAATTGATAAATATTTATATTTTTTATACAAAGAATATCTTTATTTTTGAAAGAACAAAAAATTGAATAATAAATTTTCATTTTGATAATTAACATTTAACAACAGTGAACTGATTTTGAAAAATTAAAATTATCTCTAAACATTGTGTTATTATCTGGAAGTATATTATCAGTATGAATATTTTGTGTGAGGTTCAAATTTGGAATTGAGTTGTTGTTTTCGTTTTGGGTCTCTGTTGATGTGAAGTGTCTTGTAATTGAGTTGTTGTTTTCGTTTTGAGTTTCTGTTGCTGTGAAACTTCTTGTATGAATAGGTGATCGAATCATTTTAGTTAACTGGAGAAAGAGTGTACACAATAATAAAAATTTAAATATTAATATTAATAAAAATAAATATTAAATTAACAATTTAATAAGAAAATTAATTAAAATATGTTAAAATAGATTATAATTTGAAAAAGTTTATTATAAAATACAATTAATGGCTTTTGATTTTAATAATTTCATTAATTATTCGTAATAAAGTAATTGGTTTTTAATTAAATGAAGGATTTGAGAAACGAACTTTTATTGAATGAAATGTAATATTTTGTTTAAAATTTGATAAATATTTAAAAATGTATGGATATTTAATTAGATAATTGTAATTTAATATTAATATAGAATATTAACAATACATCTCACCGAAAAATTGCGTTGATTGTGGATGGTAAATATAATCATAAATAAATGACATTAAACAGTGAGTGAAGTCATGTACTTGAAGGTTAAATTGATAGTGATATGAAATTGAAAATCCAATAGAAAAGAATGCACTTGAGTTTGTTGATTGGTGGTAAAGTATTTAGTAGAGTTCAACATATTATATATTAATTTTACAGACGGTAGTATAAGTTCATTTACTTTCGTTTACAAATTCATTTCTGTTAAAATATTTATAACACTAATTGTTGATTATGCACATTTAATACACAAATATGTTTATGTGCATTTATTGTCATATCCAGAATATTTGTTTGTTGGATTAATTGTGATAATTGGATTAATGGTTTGTAAATAAAGATGCGTGAATGAAATTGAATGATGCATTTTTCATCTAATGTGCCATTTTTTTACTTATCGGTAAGCTAAGCAATGGTGATTTTAAAAAGAAATGTATGGACTACAGAAAAACTGGCGGAGGTATTGATGTCAGCAAAATTATCCCCAACACTAACATCATGGGAAAAAATATTAATTTTTATCACCTTTTGGAAAAGGAGCTTAGCGAAGTGATGATAATAATACAATGAAAGTATTAGATTATAAGGTTTTTGCAGAGAAGGGTTATATTAATGATATTATACAAAGCGAGTCCTTCTCAGATTTTCACGCCTTATTATGCTCAAGCATAAGTAATTCAACAAAAATTGTTAAAAAGTCCAGTGGAAAGTTTAGATGTCCCTGGATTAATAATGAAATCGAAAACTTAATTCAGAAAAGAAACAAGTAATATAAATTAAAAACTAGGTACAAAAATAACATTTACTTTGAAAGTGAATTTAAATCACTCAAAATAAAGGTAAGGAATCTAATAAATTTTCAAAAAAACATTACTATGGGGAGAAAATCCAGCAGAACCTCTATTCATCAAACAGGACTTGGTGTATATTAAAAGAGTTAATTTATGGGAAAAGACCTGAAAGTTCTGTTGAAATCAGCTAAATAGATTATAAAGGTGATATAATAACAGACACTAACCAAATTTCAAACTGTTTCAATGAGTACTTTACCACTGTAATTGAATCTCATAGAAATATTAGTTATGTTGAAGAACCTGTTGTGAATATCATTAAGCCATTTGCCCTAACCGAATGTGATATATTAGAAGTTGAGTTAGCCATAAAAAACGTAAACATGAAATCTGCGAACGGGCCTGATGGCATCTCAGCACGTTTTTTGAACAAGTATAGGGAGTTTTTTAGCCAACCTTTGTGCTACTTCATCAATGAGTGTTTTAGGAAAGGTGAATATCCTAAGGAATTGAAAGTAGGTGCAGTTGTGCCAATATTTAAAACTGGAAGTAAAGAATTATGCTCAAATTATAGACCGATCACTAAACTTAGCACGCTCGACAAGATTTTTGAATGCATATTGCTTAGTAGACTGAAACCTTTTCATTGATAAAAATCAATTTGGCTTCGTAGAGAACTCGAATACGTTGTCAGCATGTATATCGTGTACGGAATTTATATACGAAAACTTGGACAAAAAGAAATATGTAGCAATGTTGGCAATAGATCTCTCCAAAGCATTTGACTCGGTAAATTTGTATATCATGATCCGAAAACTTGCAGAATTGGGAATAAGTGGAAATAAACTCAAAAGCTTTGAAATGTTTTTATTAGATAGGGAGCAGTACGTTGAAATAAATAACGTAAAAAGTGCGAACAGGAAAGTCAAAACAGGAGTTCCGCAAGGCTCTAAATTGGCAGCTACCTTGTTCTTAATATATATAAATAACGTACTTAAACTCGATCTGAAAGGAGCCCCGCAGTTTTATGCAGATGACGGTAGTTTCATGTATGCAGAAGAATCTTTCGAAAATTTAATTACAAGCATAACTCAAGACCTGGAAAAAATCAGGTGGTGGTTCGAAAAAAATATGCTTAAAATTAATCTTTCAAAGACAAATTTTATAATCTTTAAAAATTTCAAACCAATTCCAGACATTAATGAGTTTTCTGGGATTATGTTCAACCATGTAAAAATTTGTAGGGTAGAAAAACTTAAATACTTAGGAATCTGGTTTGATTCCAGCTTAAGCTGGGGAGAGCAAATAAATAACATAAAATTGAAACTAATTCCATTTAACTTTGCGCTATACAGAAATAGAAACATTATTCCACGAAAACAATTGTGGCTACTGTACAACGCGTATTTCATATCGCAGATCAGCTATTTAAACCCAATATGGAGTCGGTGTGCAGAATATAAAATAAACGAACTACAACGACTGCAAAATAAAGTAATAAAGAATATACTTTCACTACCAATTCGAACATCTACCACTAGTCTGTATGAAAACAGGCTTGACATAAAAAAATATGCACTTTGCAAACACTCTTAGTAGTTTTTAAAATTAAAATTAACCTTATAAAACATAATCTTGAACTAAGTACAATGCCTAGCTCAGTATATAATTTACGTTGAGCAACGAATATTAGGACTATCTTTTTCCGAACCGGCAAAAGTGCAAATTCCATACGCAATTATGGTGTAAAATTGTTCAATAAATTGCCAGAACATGTTAAAACAAGTCCCAAAGTAAATACTTTTAAGCAGGCTGTGATTTCGCTATTACTCCAAAGTTATGATTTTGGTGTCGAATAATATGTATTATTCCAACTTCCATGTCGCTCCACACACAAGTCCCTATTTTTTTTCTTTCTTTTACATTTTAAATTGTACTTTTAAAATGTATTTAATATAATTTAAATTTATGTAAACACACAATTTATCATTATTATTACGATTATTATTATTACTATTGTGATTTATTTTTATTTTCAACATTTCATCAGCTTATGAGCTCAACTGTATGCGTAAAATTTGTAAATTTTTGAGCTAAGTTCTCACACAAAAATTTAATTTTCTTGAGAATGGATATGTATTATTTTATACGTATACGCAATTAATAATGCAAAAAAAAAAAAATTGATGCGTGGATGAAATTGCTATATAATAATATTATTGTTTATTTTGATTGTTTAATAAGCAGGATCGCCAAATATGTCGTTTGGATATATATATATTTTAATTAATAAATATTTATATTTCTTATACAAAGAATGTCTTTATTTTTGAAAGAACAAAAAATTGAATAATAAATTTTCATTTTGATAATTACCATTTAACAACAGTGAACCAAAAACAATTTTAAAAATTAATAAAGTAATATATAACGCAAGAATATAACCCTACAGCGCAGCCTACTTTTTTAAAACTATATACTGTCTATGCTGTACCCAGTGAACCCAAGTATATATTGTGAAAATTTCATAAAGATCGGTTGAGTTCTTTGGCGCCTTTAAAAGACACACATTTTTTATATCTATTTTTGTTACGCACACAAGGTATATTACTTCATTCGGCATAAACGAATCGAGATATATATTTATTAATGTATATCAAAACGTTCAGGATGAAAAGTAAAATATCCGGGCAAGTAGTTAATACCCCACTGCAAAAGCGAAGTTGTATATCTTTTTTGATATTCATACCTTTCATGAACATGAAATGTTTGTACGTATACTGAAATGATCAGGAGGATGAGCTGAGTCGATGTAGCCATGTCCGTCTCTCGATACGTCTATCTGTCTGTCCGTCTATCTATTTGAACGCAAATACGAGCTGAAAGTATTAAAATAGACCTGCGTAAATTGGGATGACTTAATAGATCACTACTAGGTATATAATGTTCGGTTTCACCCGAGCTTAAACTTCCTTACTTGGTTTTTTAAATTTACATCTGTTGCCGGTCCCGTTATAATCATGTCGCGAATGCTTGACGGCAATAATCGTCAAGCTTTGGTTTTTCGTCGCTCTAGTTCGCAGTCGTCGTCTTCTAAGTAACTGGGCCTGTCTTATATGTGCCCCAAGGCAAAGCCAAGCACAATTTCTTTACTGTGATTGCGTCTCACGTACAGCACAGCAACGGAACATTTATAAGATTTTGCTAATTTTACTTTCGGGAATACCAAAATTTTGTGTAGTAATAAGAGATAAATGATTTAGGTTTGTTTCATTTCTTATTTATCAATGAGGAAACAAAAAGTTTATAACATACAGATCAAGCCTAAATAACTTTCACAATGTATTTCTTACACATTTATATGCTTTTGTTCAAAAAATAAAAATAATTTGAAGAATTAAAACAGAGTGCATGATTTATATTACATAATGGTGACATGTACAGATTTCTCGCTGACACTTCAGGGAGTTGAATCCTCCCCCTCCATTATCCGTCCGACATACCTCATATGAGCTTAAAATTACTTATTTTAATTTAAAATTTGCAGACATGTACAAAAATTTTCATCTTTAGAAGACATAAGCACGCAACAGAAGACAACAGAATTTAAACAATTGTATCCCAGTACACATAACTGCAATGCAGGGGACTCCTTAGGACTGGGCTCCCTGTGACTAGTACTGTGTTAGGGGAAAATCGTGAAAAAAAGAAAAGAAATGCAATTACGGGGATCCCTGTAAATCCAACAGCAATGCAGGGTAGTCCTGGCACCCAACTCCCTGAGACATGTTGGTGTACTTTGTCGAAAACTGCTATAATTTGAAATATGCTTGACCACCGCTTGTGGTTCCGTGTTTCGAAAAAACAACAAAAAAATCCACATGTATGTTGGCAGCACACCCCTTCCCAACTCCTCCGCAAGAAAGGTGCGGTTGGGAGCCGCTTTCCACGGACTTGCGGAGTCGGGAAGGTTAGTCAAGGATCCCAGCTCATTCAACAGCAATTCAGGGGCTGTCAATGGGACTGCTCTCCCTGAGACTGGTTGGATGAGTTGGGATCTTACACAAAAAAAGGTTTCAAAACGAAAAGAAGACAAAACACGTTCGGCAAAAAAAAATTATAATCCCAAAGAAAAACTAAACCCCATATAGCGGACATATATATGTATCATTTTCCCGTAGCCGACATTGGGCAACACGGGACAAAAAAAAACTAAGTGCGTTCAGCACTGCCTCACCGGGTGAAATGCAAAACTTCCCGTGGACATGACGTTAAGTCTCGTGGAGCCCTTAGCTACTGACAACGAAGACTCATGTGTATCTTTAAATCAACATTACTTAGAAACTAAAAATAAAGATTAAGAAATGTGTCTTCTATCAACTAAATACATCAATAACTGTCTACCAACAACTTAATACAAGAACAGCTTCTAAATAGCAACAACTTAAGTAAGAACGAGGATTTAAATTACAATAACAACAAATTTCAATAAATACGAGGTGTGTTCAAAAAGTATCGCGAATTTTGTGTTTTTTCAAAAATTATTTATTTATTCATGAATATCTATTTTGTCCCCTTCACAGTAATCCCCATGAGATATTATACACTTGTGCCAACGGTTTTTCCAATCTTCGAAGCACTTCAAAAAATCATTTTTTTGTATCTTGTTCAGCTCCTCCTTCGATGCCGTCTTTATCTCGTCAAGAGAAGCGTAACGTCGTCCTTTCATGGGCATCTTCAGTTAAGGGAACAAGAAAAAGTCACAGGGGGCCAGATCTGGGGAATACGGTGGCTGCGGCATCATTAGTGTGTTGTTTTTGGCCAAAAAGTCGCGCACAAGCAACGATGCGTGAGCAGGGGAGTTATCGTGGTGCAAAAGCCAATTTTTGTTCTTCCACAGATCCGGGCGTTTCTGGCGGATTGCTTCGCGCAAATTGCGCATAACTTGCAGGTAATATTCCTTATTGACCGTTCTTCCCTGTGGCAAGAACTCATGATGCACCACGCTCCTGCAATCGAAGAAAACTGTCAGCAAAACTTTCACATTCGACCGAACTTGGCGCGCTTTTTTCGGTCTTGGTTCGTGCGGCAGCTTCCATTGAGATGATTGAGCTTTGGTTGCCACGTCATAACCATAAACCCACGATTCGTCACCAGTTATGACCCTCTGGAGCAAATTTGGGTCGTCGCGGACAGAGTTTAACATCTCATTAGCAATGTTCATGCGATGCTGTTTTTGGTCACAATTGAGCAATTTTGGTAAAAAAATAGGTAAAAATCGAAGACGATCCAAAACACGTGCAAGCAAAGCAGCTGTCAACAATTAACTGAACATTCAAAATGGCCGAGCTTGTCGACATAAGTGAGAGACATGAGTACCAACATAACGCCACAAAAAATTCGAAATTCGAATATACGTAACCAGCGAAAATTCAAAATTCGCGATACTTTTTGAACACACCTCGTATTTTAACAATCAAATTCAATTTAATTTCTATTTTTATCTACTATATTTTTAAAATAATTTTTACTAATATTTACAATGTAAAAACTAAATTATTCAACCTTATAATCATTATTTTTATGTAAACAATTTTTAAATAAAGAAGAAGAATTATCTACGTATTTAAACTAAAAATTCCTATTTAATATTTTGAACAAATTCAATTAAGAGATATTTTAAGTTTTAAAAAAAATCTTGAACATTTTATTAAATTTTATTAATCTTACTTTTATTATTATATATTCATTGCTTTTGTGTGAACTCTTTCCCCAAATCGTACTCGTTCTACTACTTTTTTAGAAAATATAAATAATGATAACATGAATAATACAATGCCTAAAAATCAAATCCAAAATACAAACACATATATTGACACTAATTCTAATACACATAACGACACTGATACAAATAAGACACACATCATTAATTCAAACATAATTGGAGGTTACTTTAGACAAAATCAAATTAAAACAATTAAATTACCTCAATTGTGGGAAAAATGTCCAGAAGCATGGTTTGTTCATGTTGAAGAACAATTTGAGATAATTAATATTAGAGAGGATAATATTAATTTTAAAACATTCTAGTTACCCTTCAACGAGGAACAATAGCTAAAATTATAGATGTTATTAATCCTCCTCCTACTATTAATAAATTTGAGACTATTAAGAAAGCAGTTTGTGAGATATTTTCTCTCAATGAAGAAATGAATGTGGTCATTGTTATTAGGCAAAGGATTATTATGAAAGGCTGGAGTTTGAAACCCCTATATCTGTTACCTTGTAAACTTCTTCGAAAATTACCACGATATTAGCCTAGTTGTAGTACTGAATTGGGGCTACCAGTGAATTTAGTGCAGCTATTTATAAATTTCGATATAGCCTCGTTCATGAATGAGAACATTCCTGCCTGTATTACCATTTCAACTTTTTGTTAGAACTTTTGTTGAACATGGCTTTCATTGCCGACTGTGTAGCGTATTATTTCACTAAATCTGGATTAAATCCACATGTTCGGGAATTTGTATTTAAACCCAATGCGAATGTCCTGAATGTATCCCTTCTGAATACCGTTCCAAAAAACTTATTGTAAATTCTGACTTGAGCATTTACTAGCAGAATGTAAGAGGTTTGAATACAAAACTTAATGATTTATATTTAAAAACTTTTCATTGTAACGATAATATTATTGCTTTTACAGAAACTTGGTTAAAACCGTTTGTCTTTGATGCTGAATTTTTATAGCCTTTTGGAGAAGTGTGTACCTAAGCGAGCGTGTGCACGGCCGCCGTGGTGTGAAGGTAGTGTTGCCGGCCTACCACACCGAAGGTCCATGGTTCGAGCCCTGGTAAAGGTAACATCAAAAGTGATTTGAAAAAAGTTTTTCAAAACGGGGTCGCCCCTCGGCAGTGGTTTGGCAAACTCTCCGAGTGCATTTCTGCCATGACAGGCTTCTCAGCAAAAATTCGTCTCCTTTGTAGATGCCGTTCGGAGTCGGCAAAAAACTGTAGGTCCCACCAATTTGTAGGGAAAAATTCAAATCGGCACACCACAAATTGGAGGAGAAGCTTGGCGCAAAAATCTCTTAGGAGGTTTATGATGATATACCTGTTGTATATCGCGCCATAGAGAGAGTACCTAAGCGAACGTATTTTTAGAATGAAACAATGCAAGCCTGGTTAACTAAAGAGCTAAAAACTTTAAAAAATAAAAAGTCTCGTTTCTTTCAATTATACAAGAGAACTGGGTTTCGCTCAGATTGTGTCCATTCTGAGCCATAAGTATTTGGAATTGCATAAAATGTGTTACGAAGATTACATATCCTGCACTCAACTGCCAAACTGGTTAGTAAACATTTTAGTTCACTAACTAAAATTTCGTGGGCTTATTCATATCAGTTTTAACGACTGCAACGTTTTCGCTATCATGTGCAGCAACAACCCTCTAAAATGCATAAACGAGCGAAAAAGAAAACAATTCAGTATTCGGGCCGCATTCGTTTAGTCAACAACGCCGTCCTATATTTTAATTTTCTATTCAACTAATATTCTGAGTTCTTAATTATTCATTTAATTAAATTATATATAAATCTTTTTTAGTATATAATAGTTCTGCGGATCATGTACGTACGTGCATGTCAACAAAATCACCCTTATTTTTGCCACGTCACCACTGCAATAACGGCGCAGCAGCGAAGCAACTCCGAATAAGAAATGTTCAAATGAAACCACGAAGAAAAGTGAAAACGAAACGATCATTTGTCAAATCAATTGTGTAAGTAAATCGAAACTTCTTTTTGGAATAATTTCTTCTTACCTTTTTCTAATAAAAAAGCTTTCAAAAAATTCACAAAAGAAATACTGAATTGTGGTTATTTTTCAGGGTTGATTTATTGTGATTGTGAAATGCAGTTTTTATAAATAAAATAACAATCAATCTCCCATAAAATTGTTAAAAAGCTGCAACAACGAAATTGGCGAGAAGAGGTTAAAATACCACTTTTTAAAAAATTTAGTTACTAAGAACTTGCACATTATGTACTAGAATTATATATGCATGGTTTTTTGCAAAGAACTGCGAAACTTAAAATTTTCACCATAAAAGGCTAATCTCCCTTGAATTTCCTTAATTTTATGTAAAGATATTTTTACAAGTATGGATTAGATTCTATCTGAGATTAATATTTAAATTAAAAAATTGTCCATTAAATGTTTCAAGAAAATTTAAAGAAATCAATTTTAAAATTTAATCAAAAAGTGTCTATAAGTAAAAAAGAAGAAAGTTACTTTTTAGAAATGTTTTCCAAAGGTTAAAATTGCTATGAATAGCGACTATATTGTTATTGAAATTGGTTTCATTTGTTTAATATAGTGATAGATATATTTTATATCTGATGACTGAATTTTCAGTAAAGTGGTTTGAAATGTAGTATTGCAATTTTCGTGTATTTTTAAACCAAAAATGAACTAACCCGCTATGAAGTGGAACAGTAACTGGTCTGATTCTGGTGTATGTACTGACTAGTATGTAAACTCGTATGATCCTGATGTATATAAAGGCTAGTATTTTGAATGGTATGATGTTGATGTATATGATGACTAGTATGTCATCTGGTTATTGCTAATGCCGAGACTGATGCAGATCCGGACAATTGCCATCTCGCAGGACATCGCCGTGTTAAAAATACCTGTTTCTAATATGGAAAAATTACAAAAAATTGCTAATTTCTGTGCTCAGTTTTTCAAGTCTACCTTATCTACTGAAATCGTTCCATCACAAAGTAAATACCCGTTTCTACTACATTCAAGTAACTCAATCTACGTTCCAAAGTTAAACTGTGAAGATGTTTTATTACATCCAACGACCTTAAAGGAGCCGTTCAAATATGGCCCTGATTTAATCCCGACATGTTTTCTTAAAAAGTGTGCCAAATACATCTACCAGCCTCTAACCGATATGTTTAATCTGTTTTTACAGTGCGGTGTTTTCCCAACTCCTTGGAAATACTCTTTTCTATACCACCTCATAAAAGTGGGAGTAAGTCCGCTATAGAAAATTATCGGGGAATAGCAAAGCTATCCGCTATTCCCAAGTTATTTAAAGCAATCGACACCAGCCACGCAACATTTTCTATCCCAACATTGAATGCAAGTTCTCAGCATGGATTTTGTAAGGATAAAGACAATAAGACGTTATATATACCGACTTTAGTAAAGCATTTGGCAAGGTTTGTCACTCTTTACTCATTCATAAGCTGAATCTGATTGGCTTTCAACCTGGTCTTACCCGCTGAATCTCCTCTTATAATTATTAAGTGGTAGAACACAAAGAGTAATCTAGATTAGCTGGAAAGATCGCGGAGATAACTGAATTTGTGAAGCTAAACAATATCAAAATCGCTGCGACGGAAGAGACCAATCTGACCACAAGATCAGACTTTCGAACTTGTGATGGGTATAACGTACATCGGAAAGACCGTCCCAGCGGTAAAGGGGGTGGTCTCGAGTTTATAACACACCACACTGTACAATATAATCTATTATTTCCCGACAACGACCCGAGGGACTCTATCTTAGAATGCCAAGGTATAGTGGTCCGGTCCGGCGATGTCGATCTGCAAATTATCAACATGTACATTCTCCCTGTAACATGTTGCCCGAGGGACTATCACCCCGATATAAGTGCGTTGTTAAGAGGTGATAACCGTTTAATCCTCGGCGAATTCAACGCACAACACGATCTATGGCACTCCAATCTGCCAGAAAACAGCAGAGGGCATGCACTGGCGAAAAAAATAGTTGGCTCGAGATTCTGTAAAGTAAACGGAGACGCCCCCACCAGAGTGGCAGGCAATTGCCACGGCTCGCCAGACATTTCGATCGTTAGCGCGGGACTTATAAACTGCGTCAAATGGCGACCGATTCTGACATTGGCATCCGACTACCTGCCAATTATACTCTCAGTCGAGCGACAGACGGACTTCATATCCTCAGAACGAAGAACCTTTATCAACTTCGGCAAGGCGGGCTGGGACCGTTTTACGGACTATACGCTCCTTTGCTGCCCTACCCACACCGACAGACGTACGTCAAAGTGAGTTTCGCAAGGTTATTGATTCAGCCTCCGGCGGCTTCATTCCCGCTGGAAGAATACAGGAAACTCGACCGAATTTCCCTGCGAAAGGAGAAGCCATGGCAAGCGAACCTGACCAAGTGACACTTCTCTGCCGACAGTTTATAATGCATCCACCTGCTGATAGGGCCAAGAGACGATCCCTCCGTCGGACGCACAAACACTACACAGCGCCCATTGCCGTCTCCGTCTCCGATGTCAAGGAAGCCCAAGCCCTCAAGATCAATTGGATCCGACGTTATTGCCATGAACATGTTGAAACACCTAGGTCACGAAGGACAGAGTTATTAGGCGGCTCTCTTTAACCTCTCGCTCACCACTTTTGTCATTCCTGAGATTAGGTAACAAGCGATTGTAGTCCCCTTACTAAAACCAGAGAAGCCGGCGAACCAAGGAGAATCATATCGTCCGATGTCTCTCCTGGCGTCGGTAGCTAAGTTATTGGAGACCATTCTGCTCCCATATTATACTGCAAACCTGCAGTTGGCCGAACACCCACATGGCTTCCGGAAGTCGCATAGCACAACAACCGCTTTGAACATCATAACGACGCAGATAAACTAAGACATGAATTAACAGCCACCAAACCATAGGACGGTATTCGTGGCACTCACGTCAACCACGCCACACTCTTAAGAGACCTGGAAGAGACATCGCTCCCTGCCGGCCTCAAAAGGTGGACCGCTAACTACCTCAAAGGTCGGCAGACGGCAATCAAATTTAGGAACAAGAAATCTAGACCACCAAGAATCAAAGAAGCGGTGTCGCAAGGTGTTGTCCTATCCCCCTTCTGTTGAATTTCTATATTTCGAGGGTTCCTCCCCCACCAGACGGAGTCTCCATTGTATCCTACACTGACGACTGCATGATTATGGCTTCGGGTAAGGGCCCCTCCATTGACGAACTCTATACGAGGATTAACTGTTGCCTCCGAGACCTTTCCAGCTTTTTCACCGAGTGAGTCCTGACCCTATCTTCGACTAAATCGACGGCCACACTTTTTACGACGTGGAATGCGCAGATGGTACAAGAGTTAAACGTCCACGTAGATGGAGTACCTCTAACTACTGACAACCACCCTAAAATCCGTGGTGTGACGTTCGACAACAGCCTCACCTTCGCTAATCATGCTACCGCAATAGCATCTAAGTTACAGAACCGCAACAAGATCCTCCAGTCGCTGGCTGACAGTACTTGGGGAAAAGATAAAGAAACGTTGCTAGCCACATATAAGGATATTGGCCGACCGGTTAATGATTACGCTGCGCCCATATGGTAGCCCAAATTTGCTGAACCCAACTAGAGGAAGTTGCAAGTCCGCCAAAACACCGCCTTAAGAGCTGCCACGGGATGTCTGCTTATGTCTTCGGAGTCTCACCATCATCAGGAGGCCAAAATGCTTAATACAGGTGTAACGCCAGCCTTGCCTCATCTACACTGTTTTCTTTTTGTGGGTATTGTCATCGAGGTGTGTGTGTGCGCTCTAAAGTTTCTAAGAGAAAGACAGAAGATTGTCAAAGGAAACGATATTGGGGGAAAACTTCGCTAACTCTGTGGGATGATAATGCAGTACAGGTGCGTACGCGTGAGTGTTGGTTGCTGGGGGAAAGCAGGAGAAAATTCAGCGGTTGGGGGAAAAAACAATAAAGAAGTCAGTTATACTAACAGAAAGGAAGTTAAGGGTATAAAAGGGTGTTAATGACGGCAAACTGGTTAATGAAAAAGTTTTTTCTCTAAGTGCGGTCGGTGATCTATGCGAGTGTAAAGTGACAAAAGTTCAAAAGAAAAAGGCGAAAGTATTTAGTCGCGAGTGCAACGGTGCCGTGAGGTCAATATCACAAGAACCTGGGAGATTTTTCCAAGGTGAGTGCAACAAAAAAGAAGGGTGAAATGTGCCCCAACTATTCAATAGGTGTGCTATGTTCGAGCTTATACAGATGCTAACTCCCACTCAAATTTTTTATTTTCTGCAACAGCAATTTGTATCCAAGTGTTGTAATATTGGCAATAACTATCGGGAACCGATTCAAAACTGAAGCATTGAAAGGTAAGTTACAATCGCCCTGAAACCAAGAGCGTTATATGTGTTTTGTTTGTCCATATGTATCTGTTAAATACATTTGTTGAAGTGCCAAGTAAAACCTGGACGTATATCCTATCAATTGCATGTCGCTGACGGGAATCAAAGTAACCTCGCCACGAAGTATCTGGGCATGAGCCTTGACACAACTTTCGACCATCCAAAAGAAAAGCAGCATAAAGAGCGTTAGTAAATTCATCACCAGCGGTAAAGAGCGTTAGCAGATCCGTCACCAGCGGTAAAGAGCGTTAGTAAAGTAAACACCAGCAACAAAAAAAAATAACAGAGCGGTAGTAAAATGCATCATAAGTCAAGTAAGTCCTAAGCTAGTCACCGACACATAGGCTCCAGCACCGATACAAAGCCAATAATACAAGAAGCAGCGAGAAATCCACTTAGCTACATAAGCCCAGTTGATCGCCTGAATTTTTGTAAGCTCATTCTTAAGTTATTTTTGCTCCTTTTTATGCCTAGCGTTTCTAAGTTTGGTTGGGAGCTTTCTAGTTTCTCACGTTAGTTTTGTTTGTTTCTTTGTTTTTTTTGGGACAGAATTTTCGGTGGCCCCAAAAGGAACTTCTTTCGTTAGTTTTCTTATTTGTATAAAATTAAATTATTTTATTTTCTTATTTCTTTTGTTAATCTAATTTTCTTCATCTTAGCTTAGCTATACATTTTTGGATGTTAGGACATTTTTTTATTTTCGGTTTGGACCTAGTTAAGTCCACCTTTTGATTTCAATATTTTTATTCCCGCCTCATTGATTTTGTCTAAGTTTGTAAAAGTTTTTTTACCTAGCTTTCCATATTGGCACGAGCCATTTGCAATACATTTTTGTTATTGCACGTTTTATTTAATTTTTGGTATATTTTTTTTTTGGTTGCACATTCGCAACCTTTTTTTTTTTTTTGGTTGTGTCGTTGTCCTATGGTCCACTAGGCCAACGTGCATAGCCACCGGGTTTTCTTTGCGGGATTATCGAGTTGGTTGCCTCCAAGTAGGGACCTGGGATAAATTCCCAAAAGCAAAAAAAAGGCATACCGCGCATGATTTGGCTGGCGCACGGGTTTTAGCGCGACTGGGATTTTAATGACCCGCTCGCTGCTCTGAAACACGAGCGAGTGATTGGGCGTCAGCAGAACCAAACCTTGAGTGCATGTGTATATATGTATGTATATAATACGTATGTTGGTCAACCTCTCCTACTCTTTTGCAGAAACCGCGCTCTGGTACCATAACGCTGGAAGGCTGAAGGTGAGTTAAATTTTGCACTTATTACATACTGATTTATTTATATGCATATATACAGCTGCATAATTATGCCCATATGTTGTGTTGATCTCTCATTTAAATTTTTTTTGTTGTAACATAAAACCTGTTTTCCAAAAATTTTGTTAAATCTCACTTCTTGTGAGATTTAACAATTTTTTTTCTTAAAAAGATCCCTCAAGAGCGTTAAACAATAATCTGGAATTTTTGGAATTTAATATATTTGCAGATTAAGTGCACATTAGGGTGACCCTATATATATATATATACATATTCTTTTTTTAGATATTTTTTTAAGGTAATATTTTTCCAAATTAAATTTTTAGATTATTTTGTAAAATGAATTAAATAATGAAATTTTTGCGTAGGTTAAGAAGATTCTACTAACAATAAAATTGTACTCAATTAATGCAGAACTTTTAGACTTTTGCGATTTTCTTTGGAACGGCTGGATAATGGAGTAGTGAGTGGCTACCTTTGGTGTAGGTGTTGCACTAGCGCGGAATAGGGGACGTGGATGTGAGTATACGATGGCTGACTGACTAGACAGGCTAGAGACGTAGGACGTTGACGGACTGACATGCGTCAGGCAAAGGGGGCTTCGCTCGGTATGCGGAGTCATAGCGAAGCCCAAGGCTACGTACTATACGTAGAAAGGGGAGGGATGACTCCACCTGACACGGACAGACCTCTTTTCTATCTTTCCTTCCTCACAGGCATGAACCTTTTATTTTGTTTGTTAAACTGTAGGTAAGGCAGGTGAACAAAAAACTAACCCCACCCGACGAGTTAGCAGGGCTTGCCACCATGCCACATGCCACAGGCAGTTTTACAACAATGGCGCCCAACGTAATAGACCAATTTTTAATTCTATAGTTAGTTTCATATTATCTTGTTTTTTTGTTTTTTTTGCTTTCTTTAATTCTTATTATTATTGCTCAACTCTTTTATCTTATCGCCATAACTCTTCGTTTAATTCCCTTTTCTCTTTTTGACAAGACTAACGACAGTTGTAGTGGCAACATCGCTTGGATCCGTCCGATGCGATATGTGCCACTACAACAAACACTAGGGGGATATTCGTCTTACCGTAGAAGTTCCTTATGAGAGTTGCAACGCTTGCACAAGTGGTATTCTGCGGTAAGGCTAGTATATTTATCAGAAAATGCTATAAAGTCAGTTCTGTTTTGACATTTGTGTAGTAAACACATGCGAAATACACGTTAATAAACAATGTTACGCTACACTGCTCCAGAACGCGGAATATTGCTGACTATTTATTTGACCAATAATCGGTCGGGGCCAAACGGTTACTGTGAATGGTGAGCGCTATAGAGCAATGATCAACGAGTTCTTTTTGCCGCAACTTGATGAATTGGGATTGGAAAACATGTGGTTCCAACAAGACGGTGCAACAGCACACACTGCACGTGCCACAACCGATATACTGAACATCGGAAGCTTACTTTTGCGCCACCTTGTACATACACACATATATATATATTGTTTTTAGTTGCCATTCGTGGAATCATCTTTTCCTCTCACCGCCGTTTTATGTTTATAAGCGGGCGTTGAACAAAAGGTACACCAAATTCATAGGTTGCCTCACTGTTTATTCTTGAAATAAAGTACATCTGCATCTATAATTTTTTGTATAGTTTTTTTTATCATTTAAACAATTTCTTAACAATAGTGGATTTTTATTTCCAATTTCTGAATTGTTTGTATAGGTGGATTTTTGAATTTTTATCACAAAAAAAAAAAAAAAATATTTTGTATAGTTTTTTATCTTTCTTGTTTTGATAACAGTTTTTGAATGCGCGGATTCTTTAATAACCCTGGTCAGGCTTGATTTCATTTATACATTTTGGCTGAAACTGATTACAGTTTTTGAATTTCCTTTTTGTCAATATTAACCCTTAGTGGGCTTAACGATTATTTATATAATTTTGAGATTTTTCTTACTACATTTTTTTCTTACACGTCCTTTTTAAGTCTAGTATTATTTTTTTTTTTCGAACTATCATAATCTGATTTTGAATTTTTTTAAATAAGTTGAGTTGATTCGGTCTTACTTAGCTTTAGGTCTTTGTACTACCTCTATATTTTCTTCTTGGTCGCTTTCTAGGTGGAACATAAATCGCTTTGAAGCAAAATTTTTGCTTCAGCCATTTAATAAAATTTTTTAAAATTTATTTAATTCTTATTAAGTAGAGATTTTTTTTGGCATATTTTCGATAATAAACCAATTTATTCCGGGTTACTTGAATTTTTTTATAAGCAAGAGTTGGTTTTGTTAAATTTAGTTTTAGGCTTTTTCGCCCCATTGAATACCTTTTTGCCTCAAGTGGTGTTTAGTAGAACTGACCCCTTTGGTTTGCTCATATCCCTTTTTGTCTTTTCTGGATCAGCGGTCACCAATTCTCGCACGCACTTTTTGTCTTGTCGCAACCACAGAGTAACCGATCTGCCGTAGGAGGGAAACTTGTCTGTTTCTAAGTGGCGTTGTTGTGTATGGAGGAAGGAGAAGCGCAGGAAGGAATTGCTGGTGGTCAGGGCTTAGTGAACACGGATAGGATAGTCACCCGGAGCGTAACTAGGGCGTTACAGAATCAATTCGTTGGATCCATCTTGACCCAGATCGATACGGGCATACCCCATCCCGTAGACTTTTTACCCACGGACCTTTTCAACAGGTGCGCTTCGCGGATTTCTAGTTCAGCTAGGGAACAGGAGCGTCCGCAAAAAATTGCGGTAACTAACACGGTCTCTATTTGGGAAGGAGAGAACAGCTTGAGTTTTTTAAGGAAAATTGACCAGATGTTTGACATGACGGATACGGACCAATCTGGGGCAGTGGGTGGTGCAGTGCCTAAACGAAAGGAAACATAAGCGAACCCGGGTGCTGAGGGTTCGGGACAACGGCAAAGCGGAACGAGTTCAACGACCATCAACATCAATCAGCTGAGCCATATGATGGCGATGATGGCGCAACAAAACGAGGTGGTGGTGCAATATATGAACGAGGTCCGAAATATCCGGGACAACGTTGCGAGCCTCAGCAACCGGATAGCTGACATGGAAACATCGGCACATGCGTTAGTTAACCAGCCTGCTCTGGCATCAACTCCCGAGTCTAGGAGTCCTAGGAATGAGACAACCAACCAGTGTGTCGATCCAAATGCTACGCGGGGGGTTTCAGGTTCCATCAATATGCAAGACCCACCGAGATGGAAGAAGTTGGACATGGGCAAGTGGCATGTTAAATTTGATGGTACAAGCAAGGGAATTACAGTGGAGAGTTTCGTTTTCCGTATAAAAAAGTTGCGGCAGCAACACAACATCTCGCACTTTCAGCTCTTCACCGATTTCCATTGCCTCGTAACGGGCTCTGCCTTGAAGTGGTACTGGCAGGTCCTGGAAGACCATGCTGGCGAACCAGAGTTTGGGTATTTTGAGCTCAAAGCGGAGCTGCTAGCACACTTCAAGACTGCAGAGTACGACTACGAAATTATACGTGAAATCATGGAGCGCAAACAACAGCCCCAGGAAGGGTTCGACGGCTTCTACTGAGAGGTCCATAATTTAACTTTCCGCTTGCGAAAGAGTATTCCTGAGAAGGAGTTAGTCGGTATTATTAGGGGGAACCTGAAACCCTACCTAGCAAACTTGACGTTTGCATCCATCGAGACGCTGGCTGGACTTAAGGCAGAATGTAGGCGTGCGGAGCGGCTCATAAATGAGAACAAAAGTAGATCTAAGGCGGTCAGCGAACTAGAATATCCCGAAGCGACACCTGGGGATGAGGGATCAACCGGAACCCCGTGGACGCGATCACCAATTCGTTCCAGCGAAAGCCACCGTTCCAGCAGCAAACGTCGACCACCCAAGGAAGTTCGGCACAGCCGAAGCAGTCGTTTAACCCCAAACCCGCCACTAGTTCATTTTGTGCATCTCCTTTCCATCTAATGTTATGTTTTTCGTGTGGAATGCCTGTTGACTTTTTTGTTAAAAATCCGTCCGAATTGAAAAAAGAGAATCAGTGTAAGTCTTCGTTCCATAACATGGTGTGTTGTGCTTGTGGAGGTGATATGTCCTTTTGTGTTTACAAAGCTGGGAAGGGAAACTCCCAACTGGCGGAGATTGCCGGGAGCTCTCGCCAGGGGACAGCCTACCAGGAGACCAACCCAGCTACCAAATTGTAAAGAGGGAAGGTAATGTAGCAGATAGGGAAAGCTCTAGGATAGAGAAAGGCGAGCCAAAAAGTCTGCACCAAAGAAAGATAGATTACGAGGAAGCTAGGATGAGCTCTGCTCGAGAATTAATTCTTACCTGCCAACCCTTTCCAGTTTCTTCGCTGCACGGAACCTGACATTGTCACCGACCAAATCCTCGGCCGCCTTATTTACGACGTGGACAGCGCAGGCGAACATGGAATTAGACGTCTACGTCGACGGCATTAAGCTTCCGACTGTCACACACCCCAAAATCTTAGGGGTCACGTTTGATAATATGTTCAAATACGGTGCTCATGTAGCCGCGATTGCCACCAAAGTACAAAGCCTCCTCAAGTCACTAGCTGGCAGTACTTGGGGTAAAGACAAAGAAACGTTACTGGCAACGTACAAGGCAATCGGCCAGCCGGTTCTGAGCTACGCGACGCCAATATGGTCGCCGGGGTTAGCAGACACACATTAGAGGAGGCTGCAGGCCTGTCAAAACACCGCACTCAGAACTGCCACGGGGTGCCTCCTTATGTCTCCTGAGCACCATCTTCATAATGAGGCAAAAATGCTCGATGTCAAAGAGCACTGCGAGATGTTGACCAGACAATTCCTGTTCAACTGCCATAAACCGCAGCACCCGAACAGGAACCTGCTTAACGAAAATCCGCCTCCCAGGAGAATAAGGAGTCACCTCCGTAAGCACTATGACGAGATCTGGCATCACATTTTCTCGCCGTTTGATCCAAAGGTGCACCGGCGGGCCCTCAACCTCATCCACACGGAGTCGGCAAACTCCTTTGTCAGGTCACGCCCAGTGAATGCAGTCCTACAGGCACAAGCTCCACCTGTTGCCGACGAGGAACGCGAACTGCCCAGGGAGACAAGAGTCACGCTGGCCCAACTTCGTTCTGGATACTGTAACAGACTAAACTCTTACCTATCCAGACTGAATCCTGACATGCCAAATGTCTGCCCGGCATGCGGCGTGTCTCCCCACGATACTAACCATCTGTTCATCTGCTCAACTGAGCCCACTCTTCTAACACCAATTTCACTCTGGTCCACCCCTGTTGAAGCCGCGAGGTTTCTTGCACTTCCGTTAGAAGAGCCTGATGACAATGTTGGATGGGGGGTGACATCCTAGGCAGGTTAAGTAGTTGCTACAACAACAACAACAACGAGGAAGCTAGGCATAGAATCTTTTGCGAAGAGATCTTATCCAACAAGAAGAAAAGGATTTATCGAAAAATAAATAAAATGCGAGAAAAGGGAAAGGCGATGAAGCGGATACGTCATAAAATAATCTCTACCATTGTAACTGTGAAAGGAGATAATCGTCTTTTTGCACAAACGAAGATTGGAGACAAAGAGGTCGTAGCATTATTGGATTCGGGGGATGGCGCATGTTGTCTGGGGAAAAACTATGATTATTTGGTGAAAGGGAATGAGGATAGGATGATAAAATTACACAAACAAAACATCCGAACAGCAAATGGTGGCGAAACACCGGTGTTAGGTGCCATTACCCTACCTGTTTTATGGGATGGAGTACGTAAAGATTTAGAGTTCTTGATCGTGTCAGGACTCCAACAAGAAGTATATTTAGGGATAGACTTTTGGCAGGCTTTTGACCTAGATGTTGTAAGTGGGGGAGCTAAAGCGCGTTCAACACGCACTGCCGTTGCAGAACTTGTACCCGCCGAGGACGATTTATCTTTTGATGCCGTGCAACATATCCTATCAAAAGACCAAAGCGTGGCGCTAGAAAGAGTCAAGGGGCAGTTCCCATCTTTCGCAGTCTTAGGGTTGGGCCGAACCAACGTGGAGGAACATGTAATCGATGTTTTAAATGAGAATCTCCCTGTCAAACAGAGGCATTATCCTATATCACCAGCGATCCAAAAATTAGTGTTCGAAGAGCTAGACAGAATGCTCGGCCTAGGAGTGATAGAGGGGAGCAAGAGCAGCTGGAGCTCACCTGTATCGCTGGTGATAAAGGGAGAAAAGAAGCGTCTCTGCCTTGATGCAAGAAAAATCAATGAGAGGACGATTAAAGACGCGTACCCACTTCCGAACATAGACGGAATTCTTAGTCGGCTCCAGAACACTAGGTTTATTTCCGCTATAGATCTGAAAGATGCTTTTTGGCAAATACCGCTCGAGAAGAAATCGAGAGAAAAAACAGCATTTACCGTGCCAGGGTGGCCTTTATACCATTATACAGTCATGCCGTTTGGACTGTGTAATGCAGCACAAAGAATGTGTAGACTCATGGACAAGGTTATACCCGCTTATTTACGTGATTGTGTGTTTGTATATTTAGATGACTTGTTGGTATGCTCTGTAGATTTTTCGTCCCATTTATGTTTACTGGAAAAGGTCGCTAGGTGTTTACGTGAAGCTAACCTGACCATTAATTTTGAAAAAAGCAAGTTTTGTTTCAAAGAAGTTAGGTATCTGGGTTATGTAGTGGGTGATGGATGTATCCGGATGGATGCGAACAAGGTTGCGGCTGTGAGGGATTTCAACGAACCGAAAACACCAAAGCAGCTTCGACGGTTCCTAGGGATGTCAGGCTGGTACCGTCGTTTTATCCAAGACTACGCAACCATTGCAGCACCGCTGCACGACTGTCTCACCAAAGAAAAGATTAAAAAGTTTACCATGACGGACGAAGCCAGAAGGTCGTTCAAGCGACTAAAGGAGAGTTTAATTTCCGCTCCACTACTGGTACACCCTGACTTTGACAGACACTTTTACCTCCAGTGCGATGCTTCGACAGCCGGAGTTGGCGGGGTACTCTTTCAGTTAGACGACGAGAACAACGAGCGACCTATAGCTTACATTTCCGCCAAACTAAATAAAGCTCAGCGCAATTATAGTATCACCGACCTGGAGTGCTACGCTGCGGTAATAAGTGTGAAAAGATTTAGACCGTACGTCGAAGGTTTACCCTTCACGATCATTACCGATCACGCGAGTCTTAAATGGTTAATGAACCAGAAAGACCTTTCTGGAAGACTCGCGAGGTGGAGTTTAAAACTTCAGGCGTACGAATTTTAAATCGAGCACAGAAAAGGAGCACTAAATGTGGTACCAGATACGCTGTCGCGAGCGCACATGGAGGAAATGCAGCTATCAGACAGACTAATGGACATTGACTAATACTCGAACTACTTTAAAACTGAAGAGTATGACGAACTTAGGAAAACGGTGACTGAAAACCAGGACAAACTTCCAGAACTATGCGTGTCGGACGGTTATGTATATAAGCGGACGCAGTTTTACCGGGGGGATGAGCTTCAGCAGGACCAAGCCTGGAATTTCTGGGTGCCGTCAGAGTTGTGCGCAGGGTTGGTGGAATCCTCACACAGTTCACCTTCGGCCGGACACGGGGGCATCCATAAAACCTTGGCCCGAATACGTGAGAAGTACTATTGGCCTGGTATGGTAACCGATGTACAAACCTTCCTAAAAGAGTGTGAAATTTGTAAAGGAAACAAAAATCAGAACGTGTTTCATAAACCGCCCATGGGAAAGCAACACGTAACCGAAAGACCTTTACAACTGGCTAACTGAGCCGTAACAACCATAGCGATCGCAGCAACCCTGCGGCCGCCCACTTCACCACACTTCACACGCACACTAACATAGTTACACACACACAAATTGTCAACACCAAAAAACGCCTACACTTTTACCAAAAACACAATTGTATTATCCTTTGTACCCGCCACATCTATCTATTTTTCGCTCCGCAAAATAAAGCGCCCGATTTTCAATTTAAAGCCAAGAAAAGTATTTTTATTTATTTGAGCTATCGAGTGCCAAGGTGAGTGAATCGGGAAGTGAAAGTGCAGTGAAGTGCCTACAAAGATATATGGTCCATCTTCGCCTTAAAGAAAAAGCACCTATGGACAGTGAAAGGAGAAAAAAAAATACAAAATAACAAAAGTCCACAATAAAAAACAAAAAAAGGCGCAAAAACATATGGACAGTGGTAAAAAATACAAAAGTGAACAAAAACAAACAAATTAAGCAAACAACAATTTACAGTCCACATAAAAGTTTTGGAAAACAAATTTACAAAAACAAAAACGTGCAAAGTGAAATCCCACATTAGGGTGGAAAAAAAAAAAAAAATTAAATAAAATTTGCACAAAACAAACAAACTAAAAATTTAAACAAAGTTAACAATTTCATCGGGCGCGCCGGTCAACAAACAACAACAAAACCATAAAACAACAAAAAACCGGGCGCGGACAAAAATACTAAATCACTTAACAAAATTGTTGATACACATATAAAAGGAAAAATCGAGGGAAGGAAGGGCAAACAACAATAACAAAAATATAAATAGCTTGAAAAAAAAAAAAAAAGGCTAAGTAAATTCCCCCTTAACCCTTACAACAGAGCGGTGAGTTGTATCATTTTTGATTATTAAGACGTTCATTTGGCATTTGTACGGAATTTTTAACAAATCCGTATAACCCAAAATCGAACTATATTACATATAAAAATATATACATACATACATATATTCAAAAATTTAATACTGCCGAAATTTCCCAGCAAAATACGGCATTTTGAAATAACAGGATCAGTAAAAATATATATATAAAAGTGATCTCGGTCAAAGTCCGACCATCCAATTTACCTACATATAGATATAAAAAACATTTGAATTTCCGTATTAAGTCCTGCACCAAGTATTACAACAAATACTTAAATACGAAATCTCACCGCGGACATACCTACTGCTTATTTTTCGTGTTGTCAAGCACAAATTAAAAAATCCAAAAACAAAATATAGGCTTCAAGTTTTTACTTGCAAATTACCCGGCAATACCCCCTTTAGCTTGCATTCCCTGGCGCACATAAGTCAAGCAAAGGCAGGATTGCACTAACAAAATAAGCAGTACCTAGAAAGAATAAAGAAAAATAAAAGAAAATATTTAAATTGTTAGCAAGGCTAGTTCTGGTCTCCTAGTAAAACGTGCGAAAAAGCTACAGTCCAGCATCCCAAAAAGAAAAAAAAATATAAGCAACAAAGTTCCTTGCACTAAATTGCATTGAACTTAGCAAGCAGAACAAAGTCTATTGTGTACCTGCATTGCTATTCTTCACTGTAAGGTATACAAATAGACAAGCACACAAACGTGCAGCAGCCACCCTCGCTGACTATCTACCCAACAAAAAATATCGGAAGCACATACAGATAAGTTAAACCTTACAAAAAATACTGTAAGTACTTATAAAAAATATATAAGAGAATTATAAGGGGTAATAATTTTAATTAGCCTTTGGTATAATTTCATAAAATAAATCCAAGGTAGAAAATACACTCGCGCGTAAAATAATAGCATCGTCAATTATAAAATCTCGGTACATTAAAAAACAGCATATATTTATATATATTTGCATTTATATATCGGTTTATTTATCAAAAAAAATTTTTATAAACGACTTGAAACCAACAGTCGCGCGAAAAATATAATACAGACAAAATGTCTGATCCAAAATCTCCTCTTATCGTAGTGGAGCCACCCAAAATGGGTGAAGAAGAAAAGCCACAAGGCAGCCCTGCTGACGGTACCCGCTCAAAACAGGGTGCAAGGCAAAAAAAGGGCAAAGAATTTTCAGCTGCAAAATTCATAACAGAAAGTGACAGTATCATAAGATACTGCACTAGATTCGCTTCAATTCCCATAGAGGAAAATACAGAATCGGTGCTAGAAGTCAAAGATAAGTCTCTTGACAGATTTTGGACACGGCTCCAAGCGGCATATGACGCAATCATCGAAACCGATGATTCAGACTTGCCCGAAAATTTTAAAGAATCGGCTTATTCCAAATATGAAAACTGCTTAGACCGTTACGAAGAAACTAAGGCCATGATCTCTGATCAATTAAAACTCTTAAGGCCAATTCTTGCACCTACTCAACAACGAGTAGAGCTGCCCCAAACACAAAACAAAGAAACAAATTCAGGCATATATCTTAAAGTGCCGGCCTGTGATACTGAAGTATTTCATGGGGGTTATGAGCAATGGCCGTCGTTCCGAGACATGTTCTCAGCCGTTTACATAAACCACCCAAAGCTATCACAAGCGCAAAAATTATACCATTTAAGAAACAAAACAAAAGGTCAAGCAGCGGCAATAGTTAAACAGTTGGCACTCAACGATGACAATTTTAATCTGGCTTGGGAAGCGCTAAAAGCGAGATATGAAAATGAAAGAGTCTTAGTCGACAAACAAATAACGACATTAATGAACTTACCAAAAATTCAAAATGAAACTAGTGAGGAATTTCTGAAATTACAGTCCACAGTTACAAACTGTTTATCGGTTCTAGAAACCCAAAAAATTCCCACTGAAAACTGGGACCCTATTCTGGTCAATATTTGTGCTGCCACATTACCAGAAAAATCATTAATTTTATGGGAGCAATCGCTCTCATCCCGTAAAAAATGCCCAACGTGGCAACAAATGAAAGATTTTCTCACCACCCAGCTCGAAATCGCAGAACGGGTAGGCACAAAAGAAACAAAGCCGAAAAATGCAAATGAAGACAAAAATAAAAGCTTCTTTAAACCCCAAGCCGGTAATTATAACTCCCATAATAGGAGTAACTATAAGTCTAACAACAAGAGTTTTAACAAATCTCAGTCGTTCACATCTGAACAAAGCACATATAAATGGTCATGCGAACTGTGTAACGGAGGTCATTCAATAAGATCTTGCGAGAAATTTATAAAATTATCAATAAACGAGCGAAATAATTTAGTCAGGACGAAGAAACTCTGCACAAACTGTTTGTCAAAGAGTCACCCAGTGCAGAGATGTCCGAGTGTTCACAAGTGCTCATATTGCCAGGGGAGACACCATTCAATGCTCCATACTAATAATAATAATAACTCCCAAAACAGTCGAACTTTCAATAGAACCACTGGACTAGCGGCAACAGCTGAAAATACTGAGACGGAAAGTCCAGAAAGTTGTCAAGAACAACCATGCTGCTCAAAAGCAGCCAGAATACAAACGCTTCATTCAGAAAATGAAAGCAAAACTTTATTACCTACAGCAATCGTCTCCATCGAACACCGAGGAGAAATATTCAAGCTAAGGGCCTTAATCGATCAAGGATCACAGCGATCATTTATAGCATCGAAGGTTCAACAAACTTTGAATTTACCAACCAAATCAGCCAACTTTGAAATCTCGGGAATGGGCGGAAGAGTAGTTCAAAACTCAAATAAAATCTGTCTCATTACCTTGATGTCTTCAAATGCGGATCAAAGAATCAAAGCACAAGCTATAGTTCTGCCGCGACTGACAAACATGCTCCCAAGCTATAATATAAATAGCGAGCACTGGCAAAAGTTTTCGCATCTGAAACTTGCCGATCCCAATTGCCATACCCCCGATCAAATCGACTTATTATTGGGAAGCGATCTAATCCCCCAAATAATACTTGAAGGTGTTGAGAAAATTTCCAACAACCTATTAGCCCAAAATACCATCTTTGGATGGATTTTAAGCGGTCAAGTCAAAGAGAAAATCTCCACGTTCACAACGCAAGTGGAAGATATTTCGAATGACACTCTTAATTCACAATTGAGAAAATTCTGGGAAGTCGAAGAACTCCCGCCAATTCCCGTTACTACAACTGACGATAAGTATTGTGAAGCCTTTTACAAAGCCACAACTACAAGATCAGAGAGCGGGAGGTACGTCGTTCGACTACCATTCAAGCAACAATTTCCGGATACACTCGCCTTAGGTCACTCACGAGCCTCAGCTCTACAGCAGTTTCTAAGTATGGAAAGAAACCTACTTAAAAAAGGCGAACTTAAAACCTCATACGACAACGTCCTTGAGGAATACATAAAATTGGATCATATGGAACCAGTAAATTCCTATGAGAAAATAACAAAAGGCAAACACTCATCCTTTTATCTACCACACCACGCGGTTATCAAACCGGAAAAACTTACAACAAAAGTACGAGTGGTGTTCAATACATCTAAATGCACAAGCTCAGGTAACTCCCTAAATGATGTATTATATACGGGACCAACATTACAACCAGATTTAATGTTACTTATACTACAGTGGCGTATGTATAAATACGTATTCAATGGTGACGTCGAGAAAATGTACAGACAAATCCTAGTACACGAAGACGATCAGGATTACCAGCGAATTATCTTTCGCAGTTCACTTAGTAGTCCAATCCGAGACTATAAACTGAAAACAGTGACATTTGGCGTAAACTGCGCCCCTTTCCTAGCCATTCGTACATTACACGAACTGGCAAAAGATACAAAAGCAAAATTACCTCTAGCCGCCCCGGTGCTTATCTCTCAAACGTACGTAGACGACATACTGTCTGGAAGCCATAGCCTTCCTTTAGCGTGCGAGTCCTTAGCTCAAGTTATCGAAGTCCTCGATTCGGCAGGGTTTCCATTAAAAAAGATAACATCTAATCATCAAGAAATACTGGCAAATATAAATAAAGAAAACTTGCTAGATACCAATTTTCTAAAGTTTGAAAAGGAGAGCACCACCAAAACTCTGGGCATACAATGGAACGCAATATCAGACCAATTTTCATACACTCTTGAGTCGATATCTGCAAAATCCGCAAAAACTAAAAGGCAAATTCTGTCATCTGTGGCGAAACTTTTCGACCCCGCAGGATGGCTTGCGCCAATGATGATACAAGCGAAGATCTTGATACAAGAACTATGGCTAGATGGAACCGATTGGGACGAAGTGGTTAAACCACTCCGCTTAATAAAATGGTCTCAATTTGCAAACAACCTGCATACTATTTCCGAGATACAAATACCTCGGTGGGTGAATTTCTCACCTGATCATCAAGTCGAACTACACGGCTTTTGCGATGCTTCTGAGAAAGCATACTGCGCAGCTATTTATGTGCGAAGTCAGCATAATGGCAAAACGACAAGTCACTTATTAGTGGCAAAAGGCAAGGTCGCACCTCTTAAGACCGTAAGCCTCCCGCGGCTCGAGCTATGCGGCGCACTTCTGCTCGCAAAACTAACCTCGACCGTGCAAAAACACCTAAACCTGAGCAATAGGAAATTATATTTATGGACCGATTCAGAAATCGTCCTAGCCTGGTTAGAAAAACCACCACATACGTGGAAAACATACGTGTCAAACCGCACAGCGGAAATTATTGACCTAGTTGGACCAGCAACTTGGCGGCACGTTGCCAGTGCTGATAACCCTGCGGATCTTGGCACAAGAGGCTGCAAACCATTGCAGTTAACAACCACCACACTTTGGTGGAATGGCCCAAGCTGGCTAGTGGAACCACCAGAAGCGTGGCCGAAATCACCTGCACGAAATATCATAGCCCCAGAAAGTCGAAGAATCGAAGGCTTTCATGCCACTCTGGAGGACACGGATATACTAGAGCGATTTTCGTCGTTCCCCCGAGCCTTAAGGGTAATCGCGTATATGTTTCAATTGTAAATCGCTTAAAAAACAAAGTGCAAGGAATAACGAATCCCGAAAGCTATACTCTAACGCACCAAGACTTGCAGCGGGCAAAAATAGCCCTAATCGAGTCCACGCAGACTCGCTACTATAACAATGAACGAACACTGCTAATGGGATCAAAACCTATTGACAAAAGGAGCGCTCTGTTAGTGCTTAACCCCTTTGTAGACTCTAAAGGACTTATTCGCGCCAACGGAAGGCTAGGGAACTCCAGCCTGAGCTACAACGAGCGGCATCCAATCATAATACCGGAAAAATCCGCATTTGCCATGCTTTTTATAAATTATCTTCACCTTTTAATGGTACACGCCGAACACCGGCTAATGCAACAAATGATCCGACAAGAATTCTATATACCACGACTAAAGCCTTTGATTAAAAAATGCATCTTTACGTGTAAAGTCTGTACGCTACATAAGCAAAAGATGCGCACGCAGATCATGGCAGCTCTACCACCTGAACGCTGCAATTTTTCTCTGCCTTTCACCATCAGGGGTGTTGATTTTGCCGGACCTTTCCAGTTAAAGGCCTCGATGCTAAGGTCATCTACCATAACGAAAGGTTACGTGGCTGTCTTTGTATGCTTTACGACAAAAGCAGTGCCCTTAGAGTTATGCTCCGATCTGACAACGTCAGCTTTTCTCGCGGCATTTGCACGCTTTGTCGGACGGCGAGGATTTCCCTCCAAAATCATGAGCGACAACGGTAAAACCTTCATCGGTGCCCAACGCGCAACCGAAAAAGAGTTCGTACAGTTCGCAAAGGAAGTCTCGCCGCATGTCATAGAAAAATACGCACCTCAAGGCATTAATTGGCAATTCATCCCCCCGAGCGCCCCACATATGGGTGGACTATGGGAATCAGCGGTTAAAAGCTTTAAATCGCATTTCAAGAAAGCCGCTGGCAATCACAAATTTACATTCGAAGAGTTCACAACGCTACTCATTCGAGTTGAAGCCGTTCTTAATTCACGGCCGCTATCAGCGCTCTCGCAAGATCCCTCCGACTTTACAGCCCTCACGCCTGGGCATTTTCTTCGAGGAGCTCCACTTCTGGCTATACCAGAACCAAACGTGGACTCATTCTCTCTCATAAATCGATGGGAACGAATCAAAATTCTCCATCATGAATTTAGTCGCCGATGGAAGGAAGAGTATCTGAAAGACCTCCATAAAAGATATCGGTGGAAAAACACTCAAGAAGCACCAAAAATTGGAGAATGTGTCCTAATTCATGATGACTGTCTCCCACCTACCGAATGGCGGCTAGCCCGCATCGAAAAGGTACATTACGGTTCCGACGGTCACATCCGGGTAGTTGACCTACGTACGCAAAACGGAAAATTAACGCGACCGCTCGTCAAACTTTGCTTTCTTCCAACCGAGTCTAATACCAATCGCGCAAATAACTAAAATCAATGATCGTAAATCAAATATACAGCAATGCATCCACCAAGCGATGTTGCTACCAAACTGTAATTCATTACCTTACCCATAAAGAGGTAGCTCGAAGGACTAGATTCCTCGAACGAAAAGCGCGAGTACTAACACATTATATCGCAAATAAAACCGCTAATCATACATACAATGCTAAAGCCTTATAAGTATAATAATTACACATATGTATGTATTGATATAGTGCTTAAACTAAGCACCCCACATGCCTTTATAAGACACTAAATTCGATTGTATTTTCCAACAGATGTCAACGCACATGGAAGTCGATCCAGTCGCCCCGACACCAAGCATCCGCTCGGCGGTTACCGTGCCACGAGCACGAGCAACGCCCGTTGCCACTCCTCGCGCCAACGCTCCTCGGGCGGCAAATACACCGTCGCCAGCACCACGTAGGGCCACGGCTGGGTCTAATGCAACGGCCATTGAGGAACCGTCCCCAAGGGATCCCGTAGCGGCACACAGTGTACGCTGTCCGCTTTGTCGTCGTCCGCATGCGTTGCGCCTATGCGGCATTTTTAAGGCCATGCAACCACAGCAACGGCAACAGGTAGCGCAAGCGCATGGCTACTGCCTCAATTGCTTGGCCCTGTGGCACACAACACAAGCGTGCACCTCTAACGTTTTGTGCCAACTGTGCGACAGGCCACACCACACGCTACTGCACCGAACAGAAAGGCGTAGCGCACCCGTGGCACCACCGCCACGCAACAACGTGCGACCGAGATCGCAACTATCACGCGCCTCACAACCTCGGCGTGCACCATGGCAGTCACAGCAGCAACCACAGTCGTGGTCTCATCCGGGTGCTCGGTACCGTAACCCAGCATCCTCATCACGTCAACCACCACCTAGGCAACGAAACCGACGCCCAACCGGGTTAAGCAACGTCGTGGAGGCACTGCAGCAGCTACAGCGATTGCTAGGCTGATGACTCGCCTAGGGGGGCCGGGATGGCTAACTGAGCCGTAACAACCATAGCGATCGCAGCAACCCTGCGGCCGCCCACTTCACCACACTTCACACGCACACTAACATAGTTACACACACACAAATTGTCAACACCAAAAAACGCCTACACTTTTACCAAAAACACAATTGTATTATCTTTTGTACCCGCCACATCTATCTATTTTTCGCTCCGCAAAATAAAGCGCCCGATTTTCAATTTAAAGCCAAGAAAAGTATTTTTATTTATTTGAGCTATCGAGTGCCAAGGTGAGTGAATCGGGAAGTGAAAGTGCAGTGAAGTGCCTACAAATATATAACAACGTTTGTTCATTGACTTTATGGGTCCATACCCACGTACTAGTGATGGTAATGTTTATGTGTTTGTGTGTCTTGACCATTTTTCCAAATTTGTCTTTTTAAAACCCATGCGTAAGGCCACGTCCGTAGATGTTATTAGATTTTTAGAAAAAGAGGTGTTTCACGGGGCTAAACACATTCGAACCGCGTTTTATTCACCCCAAGCGAATGCCGCAGAGAGGGTTAATCGCTCAGTGCTCCAAATAGTGCGATCCTTCATTAAAGATAATCAAAAGAATTGGGATAGGTGTATAAGCGGTGCGGCCTTTGCCCTTCGCAGTGCGATACACACTTCCATAAACTGCACCCCATACTATGCCACGTTTGGCATGCCCATGATGCAACATGGGGCATCATATGAAATATGCCGGAAATTGGGAGCAGTTAAAGACGTAGATTTAGAGATAGACGCTAGAGTGGATAGGCTACAGAGTATTAGAGATTCAATAATGAAGGAGCTAAATCTAGCACATGAGCGGAGCACAAAGTTCTACAATACAAGAAGCAAAGATGTGAAATTCCAAACCGGACAAGTGGTATACCGCCGAAATTTCAAGAAGATTTCGAAGATTGAAAACTACAACGCTAAGATTGCCCCAAAGCAAGTTAAGTGTGTAGTCCTGAAAGCTAATGGAAGTTCAATGTACGACCTCGGCGATACCAGTGGAAAGAGAATCGGCGGGGGAATCGGAGGGGGATTGCCCGGCATTTGGTCGTGGGTCGAGGCTACACGTTGGACGCAAAGACAGCAGAAACAGCCAGTGGCGTTATGAATTCTCTTACGCACGCGCTCCATGTTGCAGGCAACATCGGCGGATGCGAGCCTGTAACGCCAGCCTTGCCTCATCTACACTGTTTTCTTTTTGTGGGTATTGTCATGGAGGTGTGTGTGTGCGCTCTAAAGTTTCTAAGAGAAAGACAGAAGGTTGTCAAAGGACACGATATTGGGGGAAAACTTCGCTAACTCTGTGGGATGATAATGCAGTACAGGTGCGTACGCGTGAGTGTTGGTTGCTGGGGGAAAGCAGGAGAAAATTCAGCGGTTGGGGGAAAAAACAATAAAGAAGTCAGTTATACTAACAGAAAGGAAGTTAAGGGTATAAAAGGGTGTTAATGACGGCAAACTGGTTAATGAAAAAGTTTTTTCTCTAAGTGCGGTCGGTGATATATGCGAGTGTAAAGTGACAAAAGTTCAAAAGAAAAAGGCGAAAGTATTTAGTTGCGAGTGCAACGGTGCCGTGAGGTCAATATCACAAGAACCTGGGAGATTTATCCAAGGTGAGTGCAACAAAAAAGAAGGGTGAAATGTGCCCCAACTATTCAATAGGTGTGCTATGTTCGAGCTTATACAGATGCTAACTCCCACTCAAATTTATTATTTTCTGCAACAGCAATTTGTATCCAAGTGTTGTAATATTGGCAATAACTATCGGGAACCGATTCAAAACTGAAGCATTGAAAGGTAAGTTACAATCGCCCTGAAACCAAGAGCGTTATATGTGTTTTGTTTGTCCATATGTATCTGTTAAATACATTTGTTGAAGTGCCAAGTAATACCTGGACGTATATCCTATCAATTGCATGTCGCTGACGGGAATCAAAGTAACCTCGCCACGAAGTATCTGGGCATGAGCCTTGACACAACTTTTGACCATCCAAAAGAAAAGCAGCATAAAGAGCGTTAGTAAATTCATCACCAGCGGTAAAGAGCGTTAGTAGATCCGTCACCAGCGGTAAAGAGCGTTAGTAAAGTAAACACCAGCAACAAAAAAAATAACAGAGCGGTAGTAAAATGCATCATAAGTCAAGTAAGTCCTAAGCTAGTCACCGACACATAGGCCCCAGCACCGATACAAAGCCAATAATACAAGAAGCAGCGAGAAATCCACTTAGCTACATAAGCCCAGTTGATCGCCTGGAAGGAAAAAGACGAGGGTCATCGGCCGCAGACGTTGGAAGTGAGAAAGAGGCCAAAGAACACATCTGGAATACACTCCCGGAGCATAAGAGCACTGGAGACCTGAATTGTTTTTATATGCAGATATATCCATTTTACATACATATTTATATGAATTTTTGTAAGCTCATTCTTAAGTTATTTTTGCTCCTTTTTATGCCTAGCGTTTCTAAGTTTGGTTGGGAGCTTTCTAGTTTCTCACGTTAGTTTTGTTTGTTTGTTTGTTTTTTTTTTGGGACAGAATTTTCGGTGGCCCCAAAAGGAACTTCTTTCGTTAGTTTTCTTATTTGTATAAAATTAAATTATTTTATTTTCTTATTTTTTTTGTTAATCTAATTTACTTCATCTTAGCTTAGCTATACATTTTTGGATGTTAGGACATTTTTTTATTTTCGGTTTGGACCTAGTTAAGTCCACCTTTTGATTTCAATATTTTTATTCCCGCCTCATTGATTTTGTCTAAGTTTGTAAAAGTTTTTTACCTAGCTTTCCATATTGGCACGAGCCATTTGCAATACATTTTTGTTATTGCACGTTTTATTTAATTTTTGGTATATTTTTTTTTGGTTGCACATTCGCTACCTTTTTTTTTATTTTTATTTTTTTTGCTTGTGTCGTTGTCCTATGGTCCACTAGGCCAACGTGCATAGCCACCGGGTTTTCTTTGCGGGATTATCGAGTTGGTTGCCTCCAAGTAGGGACCTGGAATAAATTCCCAAAAGCAAAAAAAAGGCATACCGCGCATGATTTGGCTGGCGCACGGGTTTTAGCGCGACTGGGATTTTAATGACCCGCTCGCTGCTCTGAAACACGAGCGAGTGATTAGGCGTCAGCAGAACCAAACCTTGAGTGCCTATCGATAGGCATGTGTATATATGTATGTATATAATACGTATGTTGGTCAACCTCTCCTACTCTTTTGCAGAAACCGCGCTCTGGTACCATAACGCTGGAAGGCTGAAGGTGAGTTAAATTTTGCACTTATTACATACTGATTTATTTATATGCATATATACAGCTGCATAATTATGCCCATATGTTGTGTTGATCTCTCATTTCAATTTTTTTTGTTGTAACATAAAACCTGTTTTCCAAAAATTTTGTTAAATCTCACTTCTTGTGAGATTTAACAATTTTTTTTCTTAAAAAGATCCCTCAAGAGCGTTAAACAATAATCTGGAATTTTTGGAATTTAATATATTTGCAGATTAAGTGCACATTAGGGTGACCCTATATATATATATATACATATTCTTTTTTTAGATATATTTTTAAGGTAATATTTTTCCAAATTAAATTTTTAGATTATTTTGTAAAATGAATTAAATAATGAAATTTTGCGTAGGTTAAGAAGATTTTACTAACAATAAAATTGTACTCAATTAATGCAGAACCTTTAGACTTTTGCGATTTTCTTTGGAACCGCTGGATAATGGAGTAGTGAGTGGCTACCTTTGGTGTAGGTGTTGCACTAGCGCGGAATAGGGGACGTGGATGTGAGCATACGATGGCTGACTGACTAGACAGGCTAGAGACGAAGGACGTTGACGGACTGGCATGCGTCAGGCAAAGGGGGCTTCGCTCGGTATGCGGAGTCATAGCGAAGCCCAAGGCTACGTACTATACGTAGAAAGGGGAGGGATGACTCCACCTGACACGGACAGACCTCTTTTCTATCTTTCCTTCCTCAGAGGCATGAACCTTTTATTTTGTTTGTTAAACTGTAGGTAAGGCAGGTGAACAAAAAACTCACCCCACCCGACGAGTTAGCAGGGCTTGCCACCATGCCACATGCCACCTTCGCTTTACCCCAACAGGCAATTTTACAACACAGGCGAGTATGCGGAACTGTTGAGCAGACAGGTTTTACTGAACTGCCACAAACCTAGTCATCCAAACCGTCATCTATTGGATGAAGCTCCGCCTCCGAGAGACATAAGGAAACATCTCCCTAAGCACTATGATGAGATCCGGCACCGTATTATCTTTCCGTTTGATCTACGTAACCATAGGCGGCTTCTAAACGCCCTCCATACCGAGTCGGTAGACAGATCCCTCAGATCTCGGCCAGTGAACTCCGTAATCGACATCGAAACACTTGAAATAGCCTAGAGACTAGAGACAAGAGTCATCCTAGCACAACTTTGTTCTGGATATTGTAATAGGTTAAACTCTTACTTATCCAGATTGAACCCCACCATACCAAATACGTGCCCTGCATGTGCTATGTTCCCTCATGATACCAAACATCTCTTCTGCTGATAAATTGAACCTACTCTTCTAACACCAAAATCACTCTGGTCCAACTTTGTTGAAACTGCGCATTTCCTTGGACTCCCGTTAGAAGAGCTTGATGACGATTCTCAGAGTGATCGTGCCCATTAGGCAAGGCGAAGTAATGTTAATAATAACAACAACAACAAAGAGTCAGCTATTAAAATGTTTTTTCTAGAGCCATTGATGTGACGTCAGGTTTTCCTCTAGGAAGCCATCTTGGCCTGGTTCTGTTTTTGCTGTTGTTGTTGTTGTGGTAACGACAAAAACACTCCTCGAAGGTTTTGGGGCCTGTTGTCGAATTAATAGTCCTTGGCCGGATTTGAACCCGGTACGCTCCGGTACTCCCTTCCGGTACTGCCCGACTATCGTGGTAGCGATTCCTGTTCATAAGCGATACCTGTACGACCGTTAAGTATTCAAAGATCTTGATGTATGCAGACGATGTAAAACTATTAAGCCATATACGTCGGCGAAAGATCGTTCTTTGGTGCAACGTAAACCATATGCCGCTCAACCTAAACAAATGTAAACTCATGTCTTTTTCACGTAGATATATGCAGCCAGCTTCTTATGCAATTAACAACCAGTCTTGAACCAGTTAATGTCTTTGTTGATTTTGGTTGACGAAAAACAGCAAACTAAGTTTTATTCCTCATATTGAGACTGCAGTCAATAGTGCTAGAGGTGTTTTAGCTTTTGTGAAAAGGTGGTCAAAAGAATTTAGCGAGCCTTATGTTACTAAGACTCCTTTTACTACTTTAGTTAGACCGATATTAGAATATGGCTCGATTATCTGGAACCCGTGTTATAAAGTTTATGTTGATAGGCTAGAATCGATTCAAAAACAATTCTTACTTTTTGCCTTGAGAAATCTTCAAAGGGATTCATTCTATAGCCTTTCACATTATACTAGTGGTTTAAAACTTATAACTCTCCCAACCCTGGTAAGTCGTAGGGAAATGCTTGGTGTCTCAAATTGATAAATTTCTAGCACATTTCTTTTGAACGAAATTAACTTTTATATTCTCTCCAGTGCTTCAAAACATTTCAAACCGTTTCCAGCGTCTATGCGAAGATTTTAATTGTCATGCAGGCAATTTTGATACCTCTGGCTCGCTTTTTGCAATTAAAACAAGTACGGAAAGCGCTGTCTTCGGCTGTGCCGAAGACTTTATACCTTTCATGAATACGCATCACGGTTTTAGGTGTCCGATCCTTACATACAGCAAGTACAAACTCTGCAAAATTTTACGGTCTTACTCTGTTAATTTAAAGACACATATGCATCCCATGGGGGCTATACGATACATTGGTCCAATCTTGATGATTTTCACTAAACACAATATATATGTAATAAGTACTGTAGTTATAGCCCAAAACCGACTTATCGGAACAATCGATTGTATGGTAGCTATATGTTATGTAGGTCCGATCTTTCTGATTTTCATTTGTAACATTACATATATAATATGTACCAAATCTGCAAAATTTTGCGTTCCCACCTTTTAAATTGCAAAATGTATAGCCCAAAACCCATGTATCAGAACTATTGATTATATGGGAGCTATATTGTGGCAAATATTCCCAATCATGTACCATCCCTAACTCAATAACACTCCCACCACTAGTTAAAGACAACAGAGATAACGATGGCTACTGTAATGCATGCAAGTATGTACCAACCAAGAGGAAGAGAGATCGCGCGAGTGTTTGCGAATGCGTTGCAAAGAGGAGATGCCAGTAAAAAACACCGACGCTTTGAGAACACGAAGAAGGAACAACCAAGAAACTTCTAGGTGCGTAGGGTAGCACCCTGTCGGACTATATAAGGCAGTGACCAAGCAAGGCAGGTTGATCAGCTTGCATTCAACTATTGTACAGTGAACTACTGTGGAGTTACCAAGCTCGCGAATTTTTTATTGCGTTTATACTAGTAAATAAAACTTGCTATTTGGTACAGCATGTGTGCGTGTGTTTATTTGACTTTACAGTGATCGAACTCAGGATTAATAATAGAGGAATCATCGAATTTGTCACAATATTTTCTGTTGCTAAATAGACTTTGTACTCTAGATAAAATTGAAAATAAAAAAATCAATGTATGTTAGTGACTAAGATGAAGTTTGAAAACTTTACCGAAAATGGGGACTCAAAAATTCTGTCATATGCATTTTGTGTACAAATTGTCTCTCTTTTCTGTGTTTTATTGTTTATAAAACCAAAGCCAACAAATAAAAAAGCAAAACAATGTCCAAAGTTTCAATAACAAAGCTAAAAGTTATTGCAAGTGATTAGCACCAAGCGAGGCACCAACAAAAAACTAATTTTGGCTCCGTTGGCGGCAACTTGGCTACGGATTTCTGCGTTACCCTTGGTCTTATCATAAAATCTTGGTGTTGACTTGGTGCAAGTTGCCTCAATAAAACTTGACTGCCTCGAGTATATAATTTACTTATATATGTGTGTTATGCGGAGTAAACCACGCTGTACTTTGTTCGGATATATCCATGCAGCGAACTCAGTAACAAGTAAGGCAAAATTTGTTGATCAGGACTATATCGTCGGTGACACTGCACAACTGTGTAACGCACAAATGCAAAACCGCGTAAGTGTTGTCACTCAAATTTGACAGGGGAAGCGAAAAACTGTTTTAAATCAGCACAAACCGTTATCCAATAAATTTTGGTGAGAAAAGCATAATCATGTTTATATTTCGATTCATTGCAGCATAAGCTTCTTCACTGCTGGTCTACCGAAGGTCCCAGAGTAGTTAAAAAAAGAATTCTTCTCCAAAAATTTTCAATCAAGATTTGCTTTCGCCACTGTTTTACTCGTCCTCAGAGTGTAATTCTAGCGAATGCAATTCAGAGTCGGTCTCGACGATTTGTAGGAAAAGCAATACGGGAAGAAAAGTGGACGCTTCCCCTGGCGTCAATCACTGCAGAACTATGACTATCAATGGGTAGCTATTATGCGTTGAAATTACAGGTTTCAAAACCAATCTCTCATTAGATCAATTTGTTAATTTAAAGATGGTGTTGACATCATTTAAATAAGACAATCAGATGTATCTGATAAGGAAAATAGACATAACTCAACATGTCTCTTAAGAGTTTCACCATGGACAAAACACCAATCATTTCTTGGGGACTTTGCAATGTACTCCGCTAATGAAGTTTCAGACTGTTGCAATAGAGAGCTAAGGCCCCTACTACGAGAAAAATTCGATCTTCGACTGTGATCGTAAGAGCTCATCGAACGTATTTTCATTTGGTATTACCACAGCCATTCGATGAAGACAAGCGTCATTGTGATTTTCGATAGATTCAACTGCTCACAATAGCACATTTCGGTCAGCTGTGACTTAAAATAAGTGCAAATCAACAAAACTAAACGACGTAGATAACGATTGAGGGATGCCTCCAATCTTTTGGAAATGCATCTCGCTGTGTCCGTATAGCTTTTTAAATAAGTTAATGGGAGTGTAACGATTGTAAATTATATTTAAAGTTTTCGAAAGAATAATGGACTGTCCAAAGAAGCGTTTATGGACTTGCTCTTCAGCACATACGAGCTGTTAATGCACTCTGCAAGTGATTTCTTCCCACTTTTTTGCGACTGGACTTTTGTGCTAACAACTTTCGTTATATTCGGATTAGTGACCAACATTTTTAGCTGTTATTTTGTACTCACGATCTTCATAAAATTAATGAAAATAGATAAACATAAGTATTTTACGGTAATTGTGGTTGGAGCAGTGCTAGAATTTTTATGTTTTTTTTGTTGATTGATATTAGAGAAAAACAAGTAAGGAAGTCTAAGTTGAAGTAATATACCTTGTGTGCGCCAAAGTACTCAACCGATTTTTATGAAATTTTCATAACTCCGAACTTTTTTGGTCTAAATTAATGATATTATGATATATGTGTCACTTAGTCAATATCTATATAATTTTTAAAAAGTGGGCGGTGCCACGTTCACATATTTTGTGTTTTGTTTTTGCTCCTGAACTTTCACGATAGGTTCAGGAGTTCGCTGGGCACGACACAGTCTGTATATAGCTTTTGGAAAATCCCCCGGGTTATATAAAGCTGAAATTCGGTATAGCTAGGAGTTTATTTGGTTCAAGTTAATGACTTTTTATATATAGATGTGTTATATGTATTAAAACGTCAAAACAACGTCTATCGGGTTTGCTAGTATATTATAAAATGGCGAAAGCAAATAACAAATTTAAGCGTTCTTTTGTAAAACTGAGAGACTAGTTTGCCTTCAAAAAGACAGACGGACAGATAGACAGACGGACGGAGAGACGGACATGGCTAAATCGACTCCGCTCATCGTGCTGATAATTTCAGTGAACTTTTATCTTCTTCTTCCCATACTTACATACATTTAATGTTTATGAAAGTTATGAAAATCAAAAAAGATATACTCGTATAACTTCGCTATTGTAGTGGGCTATTAACTTCATGCCCGAATATGTTGCTTGTGTGTTTTCCGATTTGGCTAATTTTTGGAGAAGCAGCTGACCACTTTTCATTGAAATATCAAGATTGAATTATAAGCGATTGCCTTTGAAAATAGCAAAAATTTTATGCTGAAAAGTGGGCGGCGCTACGCCTATTTCTTCAAAATTGGCAACATTTTTTTGCGGTAGAGGTTTTCTTAAAAAGCTTATTATATGTGCAAAATCTGATTGATATAACTTGCTTAGTTGTAGAAATATCGCTTTTTAAATAAAATAAAAAAAATTTTCAGAACTATGTTAAAAAACTGGGCGTGGACATGATCGATTTCGCCCGTTTTTTACAAAAAACAGTTACCTTTACATATTGAATATTATCACCAAATTTCGTTTCGGCAAATAAATTTTTGGCGGAGTTATGGCATAAAAAGTTTTGTGGAATAATCCACTATAAAAGGGGCGGGGCTACGCCCATTTTCGAAAATTTTAATTTTTTGGATTTCTTAGTTTACGGAAACTTTAAAATTGAAATATAAATGATGTAAAGTTATTTTACGCAAAGTTATTGCCTATTTAATATATATACGATCCTCTTCAAAATCTTTCATATAAAAGTGGGCGTGGACCTTAACCGATTTTATATCTTGAAAGGTGTTTGATTTATAATGAATAACATTTCTAAATTTGGCTTAATCAAAAGTGGGCGGTGCCACGCCCATTTTCAAACATTTTTTACAAATTTATTTTATGCCTCAATATTCGATAATATTCTATATATAAAAATTAGCCGTGGCTTTCATCCGATTTCGACCATTTTAAATAGCGCTCGGAGATGAGTTCCAAGAAACCTGCATTTCAAAATACTGTAACGAATTCGATGAGTCTTCGATTATTTCTTTCTGAGTTCGATCACTGTAAAGTCAAATAAACACACGCACAAATGCTGTAACAAATATCTAGCTTTATTTACCAGTAATAAATGCAATACAATTTCACGAGTTTGGTAACTACACAGTACAACACTTCAAAATAATTCGAAATGATCGAAATTGAAAGTCGTGCCGTGATCGTAGCGAAAAAATATAAGCAAAAATACAAAAGAAGTGAACAACAATAGAAAATATATAAGTCCCAATTTACACAAACAATATTTCTTGCTTCTGTGGCCAGAGAGTAGAACGCGCTCAAAGCGTGTGCATTGTGAGAAGTGTAAAGTAGTTTATCACTTGCTGTGTGTTGTGATTTGGACTATTTTAAAAACACTGATGAAATTTATATTTGTGGTGAGTGTGCTGTCACTCATTGCGAAGATGGGTTGTCACATAATGCTGTTGCTGTACAACAACAACAACATCAACATGTAAATGATAATGAGCAGAATCATTTGTTATCTTCTATTCTTGCCGAATTGAACTGTTTGCGTGCAGAGCAAGTAAGTACAGTGGCGGTTATACACTCTCTGCAAGTCGACAAAAACAGGTTATTAGGCGAATTGGAACGTGTGCGCTCTGAGCTTATTAATTTACATAAGCTCTATGAGGAAGGGGTTGCTGGTGCATTTAACTCGCTCACATCTGAGGTCAAGGAACTGCGTTCGAGCGCAGGCAAAAGAAAACTAAATAAATGTAGCGATAATAACACTAAGCTAGACAAACCTGTTGACCAGCCAAACTCTGTTAAGGCAGTCGTTGCTGGCAAACAGAATTCTATCATACAACAGCCTATTGACGAGCTGAGCAATAACAATGCTAAGAGTACGGTTGTGACAGACGACTTGGAGACGGTTGCAAAAAGTGTTAGCACTACTAATATTAATAATACTGCTTACATGAATACTCCAATATTTAGCATAGCTAACTCTGCAGTAGCTAACAATATTACCTCGACGTTCTCTTTAACTTCTGTGCCTATTGCTCTTTTTAGTCACAATAACACTGTGCGGGAAAATAATGGTATTGATCTAAGGAGCTTAAGGGACGTTTATGGCCGCAATGAAAATGCTGAGCTCGAAGTTGTTGTTAAGAAGCAGCAATTTCGGCTTCTTCCTTATTCAAACCAACAGTCTCTGAAACGAATCTTATCAATTATGTCTCAAAGTACGCGGGTGTTGACCGTAGCCATCTATCCTGCCGTAAGCTGATAAAAAGTGGTGTTTCGCTTGATAGTCTTGAGAGTGTGAATTTCAAGCTTGGAGTTACAACGGCCTTGTATGAAAAAATTTTGAATCCAAATGTTTTGTTTCTCCTTAGGCATTACCAGCGTCGGGTAGTGTAACTGATATTCATCTAAATATTTGTAATAATGATGAAGGTTCGTCTCTCAAAACCTAAAATATGGGAGGCATGCGCACAAAATTTAGTGAAATCCTTTTAGCAACGTCCCCCATGGACTACGTTGTATTTGTCCTCGTTGAAACCTGGCTAAATAGTGACTTTTTCGACGAAGAGTTCTTTGATCGTTGTCTTTTTCATACCTTTCGGAAAGACAGGGATTCTGTAAAACTGGACATCGGAAAGGAGGCGGGGTTCTTATCGCCATAAAAAGAAATCTACGCTATTCGGCTTATCAACTTTTGCACAACGACTCGTTAATTGATCAACTATGCGTTTGTCTGTTCGGGGCCGCTGAATTAAATGTTTTATCTGTGTTTCATATATTCCGCCAAATAGTTCTGAAAGCTTATATAATTTTCACATTGAAACCATTGTTAATTTATTTGAAACCAACTATGATGCTCAATTTTGTATTCTCGGGGATTTTAATCTACCCGATATCGTCTGGTTAGATCTCCAGAATAACGGGATTTTGTTTCTTGCAAATGTTACGCGTAATCTTTATACAGGGTGGCGCAGAAGTAATCCTCCTATCAGAAAATGCTATAAATTTTGCGATTGGCACCTAAAGTCAGTTCTGTTTTGACATTTGTGTAGTAAACACATGCGAAATACACGTTAATAAACAATGTTACGCTACACTGCTCCAGAACGCGGAATATTGCTGACTATTTATTTGACCAATAATCGGTCGGTGAAAAACGGTTACTGCGCAAAAGTAATCCTCCTATCAGAAAATGCTATAAATTTTGCGAGTGGCCCCTAAAGTCAGTTCTGTTTTGACATTTGTGTAGTAAACACATGCGAAATACACGTTAATAAACAATGTTACGCTACACTGCTCCAGAACGCGGAATATTGCTGACTATTTATTTGACCAATAATCGGTCGGGGCCAAACGGTTACTGTGAATGGTGAGCGGTACAGAGCAATGATCAACGAGTTCTTTTTGCCGCAACTTGATGAATTGGGATTGGAAAACATGTGGTTCCAACAAGACGGTGCAACAGCACACACTGCACGTGCCACAACCGATATGCTGAACATCGGAAGCTTACTTTTGCGCCACCTTGTATAAATTTTTTAGATAGTCTCTTGAGCTGTAATCTCTTCAAATTAATAATGTATTTAATGCACTTGCTAAGCTTTCGGATCTTGTCTTTGTGGATAAGAATCCGATTTTTAGCCTCTATGAAAGTATTTTTCCGCTGTGGGGCCTGATAGCCATCATGTTCAGCTCGTCATTAACTTACTTAATATTGATGAATTAAACAATAATCTCTGTGATATTTCTTGGGAAAATATCTTGCTTCGAGTCTTTCTTGCTGGCGTTGGGTGGGGTTTTTTATGATAAGGTGCCTCGCCGGGCCCCTAAAACTCATAAACTACCCTGATACAATATTACTCTCAAAAAGTTGAAAAATAGACGTAATAAATATGACAAATTGTACTGATTCTTCGAATTCTGCTCTTAAAGATCAATATTCAAATAGTGTGAAGGAGTTCAATGTTCTTGATAAATTTCTATATAATCAGTACATGAGTAAGCTTGAAGCGGAGTTGAAAGGAAATCCTAAAGCATTTTGGAATTTTATGCGGTCCAAACGGTCTTCTAATATACCTTATTGTATGAAGTACAAAGACAATTGGTCACAATCTCTAAATGACACTGTAGAACTTTTCGCAGAATTTTTCAAATATAATTTTGAAGATGAAGTTTCTACTCAGAATAGCTTTCTCTCTAGCTCACACCAACTTGAACGCGTTGATTTCTCGTTATCTGTACAGATGTCAGTTATGCTATGCGCGTTAAAGCCTTCGCTAAAATGTGACCCTGAGGGACTAAGTGCATTTGTTCTGAAGCATTGTAGTTCTACTTTATGCAATCCTTTATGCATTTATTGATAGGTGGAAAAAAGCGTCAATCACGCCGATCTTTAATTCTGGAAATAGGAATGATGTCTCTAACTACAGGCCCACTGCTAAGCTTTCAGTTTGTTCTAAGCTTTTCGTAAAAATTATTAAAGAAAAACTCTTCTTTGTTCTCAAGAGCATTATAGAACCACACCAACATCGCTTTGTTTCGGGTCGTTCTACAGTCACTAACCTGACATCTTTTTCCGATTTCTGCATATCAGCCTTTAAAGTCGGTTCGCAGGTGGATACTATGTATACGGGCTTTTCTAAGGCATTTGATAAAGTGGCCTATCAGATTCTTCTGAAGAAATTGGAGTTTATTGGTTTCCATTCGTTCGTTGAAGTCCTATCTGTCACATAGGGCTCTTTGCGTTAAAATTGAAAACTGCAAGTCGCATACCTTTGTGGCAACCTCTAGGGTCCCTCAGGGTAGTATCCTGGGGCTGCTCTCGTCCGTTCTCTTTATCGATGACATCGGTGCTTGCTTTCGGCTCTCCAATTATCTTCTTTATGCTGATGACCTGAAGATCTTTCTTAGGATTGATAGTCCATCAGCTGTTTCCCTTTTACAGCATGACCTTAACAAACTTGTTGACTGGTGTGGTACTAACAAGCTCTTTCTAAACGTTGAAAAATGTTTTCACATATCTTTCTCGAAGTCCAATAATAACTTTGTTTCACATTTCTATTTAGCAAGTAGTCGTTTGATCGCAGTCAAAGAATTTGTTGATCTAGGTGTTGTCTTTGATTCTAGTTTTTCGTTTGTTAATCATATCTGCTATGTCCTTCCGAAAGGGCTTTAAAGACCCCTATACCAGGAAGGCTTTATATATATCCTTGGTTCGCTCAAAGCTTGAGTATGCGACTATTTTTTGGAATCCTATCTGCAGCTGTCATGCGGCCTGAATTGAAAGGCTTCAAAGGAAATTTATTCGGTTCAGGTTGATGGTAGGGGACAGGAATTGGCTGAACAAATAGACAATTCGACGTTTTGCACTGTGAACGGGGACGCCCCCACGAGAGTTGCGGTAAATTGTTCCAGTTCGCCAGACCTCACAATCGTCAGCGCAGGTCACATAAACTGCGTTGAATAGCGACCAATGCTTACTCTTGCATCGGACCATTTGCCGATAGTCCTCTCAATCGATCGCCCCAATGACTTCGTTACTTCTGAGAAGCGCAACTTCACTAACTTCAGTAAAGCTGACTGGGTTGGTTTTCTTAATTTCACTGAGAGCACCTTCGCTGCTCTTCCCACCCCGTCTGATGTACGAGAAGGGGAAAAGTGTTTCGCATGGTCATAGCTTCAGCCTCCAATCAATATATTCCGTCAGGTAGAATTAAGGAGATACATCCGTATTTCCCCGCAGAGGCAGCGGCCCTGGCTAATGAACGTGACCAACCAATCTCGTCCAAATGACAGGACCGTGCTAGTTGCGCTTGATCTGTCGAAAGCTTTCGACACTGTAAATCATGCACAACTCAGTAACGACCTGGAGGATTCAGACCTTACCTCCTCTCTAAAGCGTTGGACCACCAACTATCTGAGTGGTGCTGAGGCGAGTACTTGGGGAAAAGACAAAGGAACGTTACTGGCAACGTACAAGGAAATCGGCCAGCCGGTTCTGAGCTACGCGACGCCAATATGGTCGCCGGGGTTAGCAGACACACATTGGAGAAGGTTGCAGGCTTGCCAAAACACCGCACTCAGAACTGCCACGGGGTGCCTCCTTCTGTCTCCTGAGCACCATCTTCATAATGAGGCAAAAATGCGCGATGTCAAAGAGCATTGTGAGATGTTGACCAGGCAATTCCTGTTCAACTGCCATAAACCGCAGCACCCGAACAGGAGTCTGCTCAACGAAACTCCGCCTCCCAGGAGAATAAGGAGTCACCTCCGTAAGCACTATGACGAGATCCGGCATCACATTTTCTCGCCGTTTGATCCAAAGGTGCACTGGCGGGCCCTCAACCTCATCCACACGGAGTCGGTAAACTCCTTTGTCAGGTCTCGTCCAGTGAATGCAGTCCTACAGGCACAAGCCCCACCTGTTGCTGACGAGGAACGCGAACTGCCCAGGGAGACAAGAGTCACGCTGGCTCAACTTCGTTCTGGATACAGTAACAGACTAAACTCTTACCTATCCAGACTGAATCCTGACATGCCAATTGTCTGCCCGGCATGCAGCGTGTCAACTGAGCCCACTCTTCTAACACCAATTTCACTCTTCTCCACTCATGTTGAAGCCGCGAGGTTTCTTGGACTTCCGTTAGAAGAGCCTGATGACAGTGTTGGATGAGGGGTGACATCCCAGGCAGGTTAAGTAGTCGCTACAACAACAACAACAACAACAACAACATTTAAATCATAGACTAAATAAACTGAAATGAAATATAAATAAACTGATCATAATGCCATGCTTGTATGCTTTCTTCTATAGTCTGGCCGAGCACCAGTTTCAAGACCTACAAGCGTTTCCACAGTTCCGAATTGTTCTTGTACTTGTATTCTAGAATACTGGTGGTTTATCAGCAAACACTCATGCTATTTTAGTGGTGGGAGTGTAATTGAGTTAGGGATCGTACATGCTGTTTCATTATGGGACCAACTTTAACAAACTCAATCAGAAACGAAAGGCTATAATGGCCAAATTTATACAGTATTGGAGTATTCGAGAGAAAGGTTCTTCAGAGGATTTATGGGACCCTACGGGATGCCGACGGTGTTTACCGAACAAGATTTAATGATGAGTTGCATGAGCTCTACGCAGACATCGACACTGTCTAACGAATTAAAACCCAGCGGCTACGTTGGTTTGGCCATGTAATGCGAATGGAAGAAGATGCTCCGGCCCGGAAGGTATTCTTGTCGGAACTCACCTATTGAAGCAGAGGAAGAGGGAGGCCTCCACTCCGTTGGAAATACCAAGTGGAGAACGATCCCGTGGCGTCAACTGGGAAAGGATAGGGTCAGGTGGGGCGCTTTGTTGGAAGGTCAAAATCGTTTAGACGATTAAACAAACAGCTATTAAGTTCTGTTGACCTATATATTATGAAGATGAGTTGAGGGAGCCAGTCCACGCCCCTATCGGCTGCCTCGATTTAGTTTAACGATCGACTTGGTTTCAAGCTTTGCTCATCTCCTTCAGCTATTCGTTTCCGTCCCCTGAATTGCTGGGGTGGCTCCAGTAACTCCGTGCCACAATAACGTGCTATATGACCCGGCTTTCCGCACTTGAAGCATCCGATGGCACCATCACTTTTGTTCTGAACTCTGTCCAAAGCTTCCACAATTTTGTCTACCCAAGCCGGAGTTTCCACTTTTACCCAATGAGCCCTGTATGCAGCCCTCTATGCGAGGCTGTTTCTTGCGTAAGAGCATGTGATACCGTCTCAGCGAATGACCCCTTTGGATTTGCATATGGGGCTCGCTTCATTTCCATCACGTATTCCATTTATAAAACTTTGGATTTTTATCCTATCTGTGTACTCGACGGGTGTATTCCTGCAAACTCTCATTAGCCTCCTCGAAGCGATTCTGCAGCTTGATTTGGTAAATCTGCTTCCGCTGTTCGCTACCATATCGTCTCTCAACTGTACCGATCAATGCCTCGTAATGGTTTTGTTCTCCGCCAGGTATAGTTTGTAAGATTTTTTATACCAAGAATAATGCAGAAAGTTTGTCTTCAGTGCCCCAACTATTCACCGCTGCCGTTTTCTCAAACGGCAACTTAAATACCTGGAATGGAACAGAACCATCAGAGGAAGGCGATTTTACCTTGGGAGTATTCGCTGATACAGCTGGACGATTCAGTTGCAAATTCTTGGATCCTACTTCTCGAAGCATTTAACTCAGTCTCGATCTTTTCTTCGAACTGCATTATTTCCTATCCCAAACGTGCCTCTAACTTTGATGACATCCGAACTTCCTGCTCCTCCAGCTTCGCAGAGATATGCGATTTTACATGCGCTGAACTTTGACGCCATTTCCGAATTGAATTCCGGACGACTGTGTCACCAACTTGGATGTAATACGTGTTTCTTGTTCTTCCATTTTGGTCGATATCTGAGTCAATACAGCCACTATCATATTTGTGTCTACACTTGCCGCTGGATTTGGAGATTCCTTTTTTTCTTTCATTTTTGTCGGTGTCTCCTCCACAAGATGAAAAACATTATCATCAACGTTAATTCCTTCGGATTCCATGGCCTTTCGCAAACGTGATTCTGATTTATTGCCTGTTGTATTTAATCCATGTTGTTCCAGCTCATTTTGGAGTTGACGGATCTTCAGCTCATTCAACTTTACCATGTCTTTGTTATCCTTGAAAAGTCTCGGTATTTATTTAACAATCCAATTTCTGACACCAATTGTAACGAATTTGGATGATTTCTCGATGAATAATCTTGAGTTCGATCACTGTAAAGTCAAATAAACACACTCACAAATATTGCAACAAATAACTAGTTTTATTTACTAGTATAAACGCAACACAAATTCACAAGTTTGGTAACTCCACAGTAAGTTCATTGTACAACACATGAGAGCCAATTTCATCACCTACAAGCGCCTCCACAGTTCTGGATTGCTCTTATACTTGCATTCTAAAACACTGGTTGTTTATCAGCACTTACTCTCTGCCTCGTATTCCTGAACACAAATGCTATCTCCCAATCTCTTGCTTACATGCGTAAGTGTGGTCGTCGGCACCTCTGTTGTGTTAAATTATTGGTGGAAGTGTTATTGAGGTACATACTTGGTAATATTCGCCGTACACGAATTTGAAATTCAATTTTCGATGTTCGATAGCCAGCGAAGATCAAATGCAGCTCATCATACGGCCCTCAGTGAATTTACTCAAATAGTTGTCATTGTAAAAAAAAATTGATTCGATAGCAAAACTGCTTTCGAAAAGAAATTAAAATAATATTATAAATAGAGAGAAAAAGGTATTGATAAGCCTACTTCCCGTAGGAAGTTCAGTATATCTTGTGGCCTGAGGATTTGTATGTGTGTATGCTCTGCCTATGGTGAGTCCAGAAATGTAGCTCTTCGTTTAGAAATAGCATTGCAGTTCAAAAGGATGTACTTTGTAGTCTCCGCTGATAAATGACTGAATCGACACGAGTCGTTTGATCGTATTCCTAGTTTGTGCATGTGGATGTTGAGGCTGCAGTGTCCTGTAAGAATACCTGTTATAATACTTCGGTTATTATTTGAAAGGTCTATAATCGCTTTGACGCGAGTTGTGTTATAACCTCCCCAGAGCAACTTTTCCTGTCTTAAAACTTTCGTTTTGTGACAGTGCTCATCTTTTTCCTCTTTATCCTCTCTCCTCAGGCATTCTCTCATCAGTTCTGCACCAATTCGTAGCAGCGCCTCAGGACCAATTGGTGTTACTGTCGCTGGGTTTCCCGCTACGTTATCCGTTTGCTAACTTCCTTCAACCCCCTATAACAAGAAACCCAGGCCAACAGTACAGCTTTGCACGCTCCCAGGTGATGCCACTATAAAGTGGTCTTCTGATTAAGAAATAATCTTTGCTCCTTCTGTCTCGGAAGATTCTATCCACATACCGATAGGCTTCTGAATTTTTCATTGAAAGAGGTCCTTTATTGGCTCGTCCTCATGGGGTAGCCTTAGGCCCTTGTCACTTTCTCCACCTAGTACCAGCCTGGGCAGAAAACAGGACTCTTCAGTCCCTGATGAGCTGCCACCCTCATTTGCTTCCTCTACTTTTCCTTCATATGCTTCTTCAGGGCGGCAACTAATCTGCTTGATGCTTTCTGTTAGCAGGGCCTCTTCAAAACGAAACTTAACATACCAACTCTCCGTATCCCGTTACATGGGTGTTCGTTCATCTCTAAGTTTAGATGAAGACTCGTATACTCAACCCTTCTATTTATAATATGCCACATCTACTTGCTCAGACCTCTCAAAAACTCATACTATCTTCTCTTGTGGGGGCGGTATATCGTACACTTTTCCTGTGCACAAGATTGTGCCAACTCAACCACTCAGGCTCCGTACCACACTGCCCAATCAGTCCGCCGTACGCTCGTTACCACAGTTGGCTAAGAGTACGGCTTTCCTTAGAAAACCGCCTTGAAAACCTTATCCATAATGAGTTTTTGAAGCCAGGTTGGGTCCTCCTATCTCAGGAAGACACTTCTCCGGGCGCACATCGGATAATCCTTGTGGCCTAGTCACGCATCTCTCGAGTTACTTAATACAGAATTCCCTTTTGACTCTACTGGGTATCGTCTCAGGTGTAATCTGACCGCACCTAAGCATTCCAGCAGGTGCAGATGTTTCCTCATTGTACCGCGTCTACAGCCCTTTGGTTCGTTCTTGGGTCGGTAATGGGCGCTTTTCCGCCCTCAGGTGGATGTAGTTCTTGTCTCCGTTGTTGTTGTAACGTAGATGCAACGGGTTCAGCTTCCAAGATGCGCGATTTTTCCGATGTCTTGCCCTGGAGATAGCGCAAGAAAACTTTGCACTTCAAGAACACTTGACATTACTCTACTTCGTAAAAAGCTACCATTTAATAAAGCGTCGAAGCATAAAACAGGTAGCGGACCTTATGAGGAAAAAATGATTACGGAGGTCGAGGAAGTTATTATAGCAGCAAGTGGGTTAGAGGCCGCTGTTTCTGGAACGCAAACTGTAAACACGTTTGACTTCACCCGACAACCCTCAAATAGTTTGACGTGGAGTCGTTTTTATTATTATGATGTAAAAATTATTTCATTGAATAAATAGATTTCGTCAGTGGATTCGTGCCACGCCATGAAGTCGGCGACGCTGATGGTTGCAACAGCAATAACAACAACAACGATTGAAATACTGATCCACACCAGAGAGGCAAGTTAACTTTGTTGGCGAAAGAAAATACTCTTCCAGCGCCGGAAAGAAGAAAAAATATATGATTGACTCCAAGCTTGTTCTGTTCGAGAAGAACTTAAAGGTATCTAACGAGCTCAGGAGAGAATTGGAAGCTGCGCTTGACCGCCTTTTTGCTATACAGGAACAACTGTCGGAAATAAAGGAGGATAAGCACAAACGGTTTTGTGTTTTAAACGATATGGAAATCAAAATCAGAAGAAGGGAACTGGAAGCTCTTTATGATTCTGACTAGTTAGAAATTGTTTGCTCAACTGAATAAGGATCACTTCGGAACGCACTATAGTAATTAGTTCCGATCCACCCAACAATTTGGGTTTTACATTAACGGGTCAATTCTGTGCGTAACCGGTCATTTTGTACCGGGAAAATTATCGTAACCGTTGGTAATGCAGTTCATGTAATCGCGATTCTAGCCTACATAGAAACGCTGTCAAAACCAAACAATGCGCAATAGATAATAAAATGCAAACACGAACGAAACTTCGTGTAAAAAAGTGCTTACATGGTTTATTAATTCTTGTAAACTAGTATGTATACAAAATTTGCGCTATTTTCTGTCCATAAAAATATTTACAAAACATGGGCAATATTTCGCGGTTACGCGACGTTGCCACCTATTTTGGTGATTATGAAATTGAACTGCAACTTAAGCTGGCAGAATACCAAAAGGGTGTAAAAGTTTCCAAATTATTTATTTGCTGGTAAAACGAATATTGTTACCACGCTAGAATTAGGGCGTAAATTACAATTAATATTTTTGACATTAAGCTGTCATGTTTCTATTACATTTCAACCTCAATCGACTACATACTGTCAAAGATTACGATACGATTGTGAACGTATATCGCCTTATAGGATTAGTAGCGTAAACATTTTTGATACGTTTGCCGATTCGATCACCGAATACACAATTAGAACCCTAGTTTTGTGAAATCCATTTGATTTTTTCCATTCAATTCAATTCACTTTATTAAGTCTATGATTATATTACACAGACCAGAAATACAAATCCAAATCTTAAGCCTAGGCAAATTATATATAATATATACATTTAAACATAATGCGAAGAAAGTTTGGAACCAAAACATGATTAGGGAGTGCCAAGTCCAGATCAAGACTTCTTCGTCTTCTTTAAATGGTCATCTAACCGCCCGGGCGATTTTGACCGTCCAACATAGCTCGCCAGTCGTTTATTCGTTGCGCCAATTGGCGCTAATTGGAAACCCCGCGTGAGCGCAAATCGGTCTCAACTTGGTCCTTCCATCGAAGTGGTGGTCTCCCTCTTCCTCTGCGGGTGCAGATAAGAATACCTTCTGGGCTGGAGCATCTTCGCTCATTCGCACTACGTTGGCTAGGCCACGCTAGGCGAATCCGCTGTATTTTAATTCGACGTCTGCGTAAAGTTCATATAGCTCATCATTAAATCTTCTTCGGTACTCGCCGTCGCCAACGCGTAGAGGTCCACAAATCTTTCGAAGAACCTTTCTCTCGAATACTCCCAGAGCCGCCTCATCAGATGTTGTAAGTGTCCACGCTTCTGCACCATATAGCAGGACGGGTGCGATGAGTGACTTGTAGAGTGTTATTTTCGTTCGTCGAGAGAAGACTTTACTTTTCAATTGCCTACTCAGTCCGAAGTAGCATTTGTTTGCAAGAGTAATTCTTCGTCGGATTTCTAGGCTAACATTATTGTAGGTGTTAATGCTGGTTCCCAGGTAAACGAAGTCCTTTACTATTTCGAAATTATTGCTGCCAACGGTGGCTTGGTTGCCAAGGAGCGAAAGCGCTGACTCTTTGCATAATGACAAAAGGTATTTCGTTTTGCCCTCGTTCACCGCCAATCCCATTTTCTCCGCTTCTTTTTTGGAGTAAGCAGAAGTTACGGCGCGGTTGTTAAGGCCAATGATATCAATATCGTCAGCATATGCCAACAGTTGCACGCTTTTATAAAATATTGTTCCAGCGCGGTTAAGTCCTGCAGCTTGTATTATTTTCTCCAGAATTAATTAAAGAAATCGCACGATAGGGGGTCACCCTGTCTGAAACCTCGTTTAGTTTCGAACGGCTCGGAGAGGTGCTTTCCAATTCTGACCGAGCTGGCGGTGTTGTTCAAGGTCATTTTGCATAGCCGTATAAGTTTTGCGGGGAAACAAAATTCAGTCATAGCGGCATATAGGCAGCTCCTTTTCGTGCTATCGAAAGCGGCTTTAAAATTAACAAAGAGATGATGTGTGTTGATTCTTTTCTCACGGGGTTTTTTCAAGATTTGGCGTATTGTAAAAATCTGGCCGATGGTAGATTTACCAGGTCTGAAGCCACACTGATAAGGCCCAATCAGTCTGTTCACATAAGGCTTCAGTCTTTCGCACAATACGCTTGATAGGACCTTATATGCGATATTCCAAAGGCTGATTCCGCGATAGTTGGCGCAGTTTGCAGGATCGCCCTTCTTGTGGATTGGGCAGAAAACACTTAGATTCCAATCTTCAGGCATGCATTCATCCAACCATATTCTGCATAGAAGCTGATGCATGCGCCTTACCAGCTCCTCGCCTCCGTGTTTGAATAGCTCAGCAGGCAAACCATCAGCGCCAGCTGCTTTATTGTTTTTCAATCGGGATATTGCTATTCGCACCCCATTATAGTCGGGTTGTGGAACGTCAATTCCGTCATCTCGATTGTGGGTTCGGGTTCGACATCTTCTCTGGTATCTTGCTCAATTTCTCCATTTAAAAGGGCAGAGAAGTGATCCCTCCATATTCTGAACATAGGCCACCAGGTCGCCGTTCTCATTCTTACAGGATTTTGCCCCGGGTGTAAAACCTTCTGTCATTCGACGAATTTTTTGATAGAATTTTCGGGCAGTATTCCCGTTGGCCAGCACTTCAAGCTCCTTTATTTCACGCTTTTCTGCCTCTCTTTTTTTCGCCCGGAAAAGCCGCCTCTTCAACTCGCGGTAGTGCTCACACACACTCCTTGTTGCATTCGATCTCAGCGTTGCCTTGTAGGCTTCGTCCTTTCTTTTCGTTGTAGCGCGGCACTCTTCATCATCATACCAGTTGTTTCTTCGCGTTCGCCGGAATCGAATTACTTCTTCGGCTGCCGTAGGGAGTGCTCCTGAGATATGATAACACTGCTCATGCATTCCACTAGGTTGAATTGTGCTCTCGGAGAGCAAGTGTGAGGGGCGATCTGCGAAATAATTGGCGGTCTGTTGCGATTGCAGCTTTTCGACGTCCAGCTTTCCCTGCGTTTTTTGTTGCACCTGTTTTGTCGTACAGAGGCGGGTACGAATCTTGGCTGCTACTAGGTAGTGATCAGAGTCGATGTTAGGCCCTCGTATTGTGCGAACATCTAAAACGCTGGAAGCATGCCGTCTGTCTATCACAACGTGGTCGATCTGGTTGTATGTTTTTCGATCGGGGGACAGCCATGAAGCCTGATGGATCTTCGTGTGCATAAACTTAGTGCTGGATATGACCATGTTTCGGGCACCGGCGAAGTCGATCAGCCTGAGTCCATTTGGCGAAGTCTGATCGTGGAGACTGAACTTCCCGACAGTGGGGCCGAATACACCCTCCTTACCCACCCTGGAGTTAAAGTCGCCAAGCGCGCCTTTGATATCATGACGGGGGCAGCGCTCGTATGCTTCTTCCAGGCGCTCGTAGAATGCATCCTTTTCCACGTCGTCCTTCTCTTCCGTCGGTGCATGAGCGCAGATAAACGATATGGTGAAAAATCGTACTTTTATGTGGATTGCGGCGAGAAGCTCGTTCACGGGTGTGAACGACAGTACTCGGGGACGGAGTCTATCTCCCACCACAAGTCTCACGGCGAATCTACGCTTGTCTTCATGCCCACTCCAGTAGATGTTGCAAGGTGTTTTGATCGTGTTTCCTCGCCCCGTCCATCGCATCTCTTGTATGGCGGTGATGTCAGCTTTTGCTTTCCTCAGGACCTCAACCAGCCGGGCAGCGGCACCTTACCCATTCAGGGACTTGACATTCCCGGTACATGCCCTTATCTCGTAATCCTCATTTCGTTTGCGGGTGTTGTCATCTAAAAAAGGGGTTCCCATATCCGAGGTTTTGTTGTTGAATTTCATTGGAACGTTGTTTTATGTGGTGGGTCTCAAACCCAACGCACAACCCGTTTCACGGGAGGTTGAATTCTATTACACGTTTGTATAGCGATCAGCTTGATCCAAGACAGACGCCCGCTTGCAGCCGCACCACATGGTGATCAGACGCTGCTGTTTGAATCCCCCAGCAAGCCCTTAAACCGATTATGCCGGAGTGGTCTTACCAGGTTGTCGCCGTCTCACGTTTAGCTCACCACCAAACGGGAGTTCGGTGGTTACCCAGATGATACTTGGGCGCAAAGCCCGGAAGTAGTGAGCTGCTTGAACCGCATGCAAAAGAATCGCTCTAGCCATTCCCAGGTGAATGGCGATCAGAATCTTTCCCCACTTGCGTGCACTTCTGCACACGGCCCCATTAGCCAGATCAAGACCACAAAATATTTTATTAAATTCTGCGAGGGCCCTGGAGACTTTTCTGTACTTTTTCAATTCTGTGCGAATAAATCGGATTCCAAATTATAGATGCATATTCTAGTTTCGAACGGACTAAACTATTATATACAATTTTTCTAGTGTACGGATCTTTGCAAATCTCTCGCGTTTTGGCGCAAAAAAGCCAAATTAGAGTAGGCCTTGGGTAAAATAAAGCTTACGTGATTTGGAAATGTGAAACCTGAGTCAAAGATTACTCCAAGATTAACAAACTCACTAATAGTAGAAAAGTTGTCATCAAAAAGTTTATAAGTAGACATATGCATATTGAGATTTTTCGAAACATTTATATGAAAGTATTTCTTAATATTAAGATGTAAATTATTCATAACACTCCAGTTAGTTAAATTATTAAGGTCATCTTGCAGCAGCGCTACATCGGACATGCTCGCGATGGTTCTGAAAAATAATGCAAAATTATGCAAAGAGAGTAGACGCGTACTCTGTTTCGCTGCAATAAAATAACTTTTGTATATAGTTACTCACCATATTAATTGTTTAAAAGACGCGGAGGTTTCTTGTTAAAAATTTTCAACCGTTGCGTAACATCTGGTTTTGTGTCAATAAAATAAATAAAAATATGAACATGGCTCCACCAAAAACAAAAATAATAACACGGCAAACGGTTTCTTCTTCTCCACACCTCACACCTACATTTACAAAATCATCAAAAACTGAGAATCCACTGAATGTTCGAGTTTTCGAACGTTATGTATTTTTAATATATTTGTATGTATTCGTTTTAACAGTTTTCATACCCTGTCCATTTTTATGGCATAGTTAATCAAATAGATTCTCTGGGTGCATGTTTTGTGGTTCATTGCCAGTTTATTTAATGAAAAATGTTAGCAAATATGAATGTTGCTTACAAATTATTAGAAAAAAAAAGCAGTGATCTTGGTTTGATGTTTCTTATTTTCTACCGCATTCAATACAGCCTTTTCGCGCAGTGATTGCAGCACTTTAACTTTTCTCGAGCTAATTTTTTCAGCAGTTGCCCATGATATAGCTTTGTTGAAAATTGTTACGGCTTCGGATGAACTTATGCGTTCTTGTTCATTTCCACCTGTAGCTTCAACTTCATCTTCGGAATCGCTTTCTTCTATAGCTTCAATATGATTCTCCTCAATCAAGTCGTCGTTATTCCAGTCTCTTATCTCTTCTTCTGTGAAAGTAGCCTAATAAATATTTACTATTGTTATCGTGTGATTTTTATTTACATCAAAACCATAACTACCTCAGGATTTTAGTGTTCGAGAATTTCGGCAGCTTCTTTTTCCAACTTTTAGCTTCAGCTTCCATTTGGTTTTTCAAGACACTAAGTGAAATGTTATCGTCGTTATCGTCTTTCAGGTTTGCTAAGTTTAAAATATTTGTCCAGCATTTCGCCAACGTCTCCTAACTCAATTTATTCCAAGCTCTATCCAAAAATGTAACAGCATCTCTCAAGCTAATTTTTTTTAATGATTGGATCAAATCGCAATCATCGGAGAAAATAGCTGCCAAGAGAGAATTTCGGTAATGTAGCTTTGTTATTCTTATTGCGTTTTGATTCATTGGTTGAATCAAAGGAGTTAGATTCGGCGGCATAAACATCACCCGAATTAAGCCATCTTCGGATCTTAACGTGTCCTCGTTTGGATGCGAAGGTGCATTGTCAAGCAAAGGTATCGCCTTTTTAGGTAGTCCTATATTTTTTAAATAAGTTTTCACCTATGTAATAAAAAAATAGGTTTTTTAAAGGTTGTTTAGTTTGTAGTCAAATGTGAACTTGCCTGTGGTACAAACGAAAAGTGAAACCAATTTTGGAACAGAGTTGATGCCATCCAGTCTGATTTTAAGCTTCGGTACTCTACTGGGCAGTTAAAATGCCTAAATGAAAGCGGATTTTTGGCTTTTTCAATGACAAGCATTTTAACCTTGTGTTTCCCAGTAGTATTCGCACACGCCAGATATGTGATGCGCTGGTTTTCAGATCTGTTTCCCGGTGCCTGCTTTTCCATTCTAGAAACGTATGATTTTCCCGGAAGGAGCTTCCAATATAACCCGGATTCATCTGAGTTGTAAATTTGTTCTGGGCATAGTTCAAGCTCCTGAATTTTAGCTTGTAACTGAGTTTTGAAAGGCTCCACTAACTCTGGTCGCGAGGATAGTTTTTCCCCTGAGATTGAAATCAATCCTATGACATGCCAGTTTTTACAACTTTGTAGCCATCCATCGCCGGCAAAGAAAGTTGAGCCATTCTTGCTATACTTGGCATGTAACTCCTTAGCTTTCTCTTTCAAAACTAATTAATTTATAGAATAATTCTTGCTGCGTTGTAATAAAAACCACTTGCAAACCTTTTTTTTCATGCTTGGCAATTCTGAAGCGCGAAGCGTTTTACGTTTTCCAGGGCCCGATAGCGTGTTATTAACCCATTCCAAAATTTTGTTTTCATTCCACAAATTGTGGACTTGGCAGTGTTATATTTTTTGGATAGAGCTTTGATACTAACGCCATTCTTGGCCTCGTTAATTATTTCAGCCTTTTTTGCTAAACTCAAAACATTTAGTTTTAGTCCCATTATAAAACGCAAATAAATTTGATCTTAACCGCGCAAAATCCGCGTGTATCACTGACAAATATCAATCAATTTAAAAGAAAATTTCCGTAATTAGCAAGAAACCTAGCCAGTGCGGCGCCTTAGAATGAAACAAAAGACGCACATAACAAAAAAAATTTTAATATCGGCCGTTACAGCACATGCAAAAGACAGTTTCTCACATGTTTTTCCAGGAAAAACGAAAATAATTGTTCGAGTTTTAGAGTAGTCAATGGAAAAAAAAAGTTCAAGTTTCCGAATGTTCGAGTTATCGTGTGTTCGAGTTTTCGCGAGTGCACTGTATTTAAGTTGGTAAAAAGAGCACGAACAACAAAGTATGTGCGGAATATAAACCTATAATAAATTCAATACTTTTTATGCACGATCTCGAAAACAAAAAGAGACGCCTCCAAAAGTGCCAAATTGCCTAGGGTGGGAGACACATGGAATCCTGTCCTGATCCCTGACTTTAACACGGCTGACATAAATTTTTCAACCGAACGCGAGTAAAACTAGGTATATTGCCAGAATACATTTTAGCAGCAAATGGCAAGCCATTATTAGTCAAATTGTAGAGTATTGTAAAATTAGACTTAAATGAGTTAAAAGCGGCAGGAATTTGTTGCTGTGTGCTTTATAAACGAAACCTGTAGATCGGAATGTAATTGTCAATAGTGACATAATCTGACTTATTTTGATAAATTGATTATCTTTGTTTAACTATAAATCTCCTATAGAGTCAGTAATCACCATTAATATTCCTGCTTGGTTTATTTTGTTCCAAACGAGAGAAACGATATTTGATAGAACTAGCTGTTGACAAAATAGTAGTAGAAGTAAACATTACTAAATTTATCCTATTCTTAAGTATTAAGTAAAACCTGTAATTATACAATTTTTGGTTTCAAAGTAAATCCTAAAGTTACATGCTCAATTAAATTTAAATACTATGAAACAAGGAAAGTCATATCTCCAACTGTAGTTTCAATGGTTTAATTTTTTTTGCATTCATATTATACTTTTACTAGATTTGGCTGTAATAAAGAAGTGGTAAAAGTCGGAGCCCTGATGGCAACCATCAACCCGAGTGGCCACAATCACGCCACGTCAGATAGGTAGCGGGACTTTTCCATTGCACAGTTGCCGTTGCTTATCGTTTTTTTTCTCGAGACGATAGAGGCGTCGCCGTCGTTCGCTTCAATTTAATGAATAATTTAACTTGTCGCGGACGGTCGTGGTTAAATAAGTTTTGTGATAAAAAAAAAAAATTTATGCTTGTGTCGTAAGCGCGTAAGTCGTAATTGGGTCATAACGATCAGCGTAATATACACCATCAAGATAAAAGTTTTAAGTGAAACTGTACAAAAAGTGAAATAATAAATTGCCGGTAATTCTATACGACGGCTCGTGGCTGCTGGTGTGCGTCCGGGGGTCTCTGGGGGGGTGTATGGAGCGACGGGTTTTGGCCTCCGTATTGGTAGTCCGGGGGCGGAGGTTCGATATTTGGTATCTGTTTGCAATCGAAGTTGAAAATTTTCTGTCATTTAATGTGGTTGTTGTAATCACAGATTAGGGTGTGCCGAAAAGTGCAGAAATATGTTCTGCGCGAAAATATTGTGGACCGCGTAGCCGGTGTTGGACCGGCTAAGGGTTAATTTTTTTGAAGCGCGGCCGAAGGCCACCTACGCGGAAAGGTGTTGTGCACATAAATACCTTGGATCAAGCCCCCTATTTGGGATCGGACCTAGGGCATTTTTGGGTTTTTTGCTAATAGATTTTCACTGAGACAAATTATTTAATTTCCGCCTTCGGATTGTTGGTGCAGAGATCGGAACGCGTCGTTTGATGTCTTTCCCGAGATTTTTGGACGTATTTTCGCGAGTGCATGCTGTCGTATAGAATTCCTTCCGGCGGGTCTATGTATATCTATATTTGTCCATAATTATGTCCGTGTCAATATTATTTGCAAATCTGAGTGATTCAAGTGACTTTGAACATTTATAGAATAAGAGGCAACTACGGGACGAAGGAAGAGTGTGACCATTAAATAGTTTTGGTTCTAAACAATTGAAATAAGACTATCCCAGAAGTGATTCCCTATAAATAACAAAAAAATACCTAACTACATAAAAAAGAGACAAGTGTGAACTGGTATTTCTATATACATTTTTAAATATATGAATACAATAAAGAATTTTCGGGTTGCTCAAAGTGTAATGTTTACTAAGCAGTGTGATCAAATTAAGCTGTATAAGACGGGAACGTGCAAATTTCTTGGCAGAGCTGTTTATGTGTATGCGTGTCGTGTGCTTGTCGCTTGCCCGCACACGTTCAACACAGAAACCGTCAAACGCCATTTGCGTTGAGAGTTCGTAGTGGTCGGACGTAAATATGTCTTCATCGGATGACGATTTTTTGTTACTTGCAACTGCAGCAGTTTTATTAAATAAGAAGAAAAAGAAGTGTAATAAAAAAATATGGATGAAAAGGTTTTACGCAAAGCGTAAAAAGTTCACACATGAAAATATGTTGAACGAATTAAAAATGTCATGTAGTGAGGAATATAAAAACTTTTTGAGAATGGACTCTGATACGTATTAGGAGCTTTTGTGTACGGTCGCGACGGCAATAGAAAAGAAAAATACTGTGATGCGAGAAGCAATAATAGCAAGCATGCGTTTGTCAGCGACATTGAGATATTTGGCGACCGGAGAAAAATTTGAAGACCTTAAGTTCTTAACAGCAATTTCTCCAAGATCTCTTGGCTGGATTGTTATAGAAACTTGTGAAGCTATAATTTCATGCCTCTCCAATTATATTAAGGTAAGTTCATTAAACCAATTGAAAAAAAAACACATGTACAGTTTTGTGTCCAACAATGAGATCACTTTTATTAAATTTAAAATATATGTTAGCGAGTAGAAAAAAACTTATGAGCTACAAAATATATATAAATGAAATCCAAAAGTTCAAAAATTATTTGATTAAATTTTAAAGCATACATATCGAAAAGTTCAAAAATCATCCGAAAAGTACATTAATTTTCAAAGCTTACATCTACAAGAGATCGAAAAGTTAAAAAACTATCTGAAAAATAGTTCACATATTAGCAGTCAGTAAATGAAGAGAAAAACGCTGATATCGATTGAGAAGATTCACTCTCTTCATTGAAGATATTGTCGGTATTGCTGAATTGAATCGGTGTCGAACTATGGCTTCTAAATTGGTTTGGTGTGGAATTCGAAGTGCTTGAATCTTGTATGACTGGTGAATTGGTGCGGCTGAAAGCTATTGATGTTGGGAAGGAATCTGCAGCATTTATTTGTACCGAATTTCTGTGCAAAGTTCCCATCTGCCCCTCGAAAATTACGTCTTCTACAAACTTTTCACACAAAACTCTTTGCTCAGGATTCATCCTTTCTAATTTCACCGCCCATGAATCGGTTATTGTTGTATATGAAGTTATTTCCTTCGATGCAAACCGTTTGGTCGCAATTTCCACCAAAGCTTCAGCAGCATCAGACTTCCTTTTGGCAGCTTTTTTAATTGTGTTCTTTAATAGATTCTGTAATGAAAAGAGAGTAAGATAAATGATATTAATTGTTTATAAATGTTTTTAGGTGCCACAAACTGAAGATGAGTGGAAAGCTGTTGCGGATGGGTTCAGTAATGACTGGAATTTTCCAAATTGCATTGGAGCAATCGACGGAAAACACGTCGCAATCAAAAAGCCACCTCACTCTGGCTCACTATACTATAATTATAAGAAGTTTTATAGCATCGTGCTCATGACAACTGTGAATGCCAACTACGAGTTTGTGGTTGCGGACGTAGGAACAAATGGTCGTGTTTCCGATGGTGGTGTTATCAAAAACACCGAGTTTGGGAAGGCTATTTATAGCAAATCTTTAAAAATCCCGAGTCCATCACAGTTGCCGGAAAGCGATAAAGTATTACCGTATGTTTTTGTTGCAGATAATGCTTTCCAAATGCAAGAAAACCTGATTAAACCATATCCTGGTACCAACCTTACAAACAAGCAACGAATATTTAATTACAGACTTAGTAGAGCACGCAGAATTGTTGAAAATGTATTTGGAATTCTGGTATCGCGATTTGGCGTTCTCCAAACAACTATACAGCTGGCACCAGAAAAAGTGAAAATAATAGTTTTGGCCTGTTGCTATTTGCATAATTTTTTACGAAAAAAAACAGCGTATTCATTTACCGACTTAATTGACCAAGAAGACATAAACCTTGGAAACATAGTTGAAGGAGCATGGCTCAAGAATCAAAGTAATTGTATTGACCTGCAATGTACACAGATGAGAAACTCCTCTACCAAAGCAAAAGAAGTTCGTGACACTTTTGCGGAGTACTTTATGGACGAAGGAGCGGTTTCTTGGCAGAAAAAGTACTTACGCTAGTGCTTAATTTCTACCCCACGATGCATTGAAATAAAGAATGTTCAATAAAATACTATGTACTTGTCAATCGTTTTTAATAAAATCGAAATAATATACTTTATCTTTTATTTGGGGTGTGAGAGATTTAAAGGTGAGGTAACAGCTCTGGAAATAGTGCCCTGAGCGCCGGGGCCTTCTGTTATTGGAAAATTACAATTTATTTGGCCATGGCAAGCTTATTTGTAGGGAAAAATAAAAAAACAGTACACCACAAGTTTATTTACTTGGTTCTTAAATTCACTCAAACCCTATTTCACCACTCGCTACTGTATACCTATTGTATTGTACAGCACTGTAAACTTCATAGCACGCACAAATTAATATAGAAACACTTATTCACTTACTTTGCTTTCTGTGGTGCTCTTTGATGAGCAAGGATTATCGATGTCACTTAAAAATAACATTTCGTTGTAGTAAAATAAATTTGGCTCCAGCGAATCTGCGTATCCTGCCCCACTTCTGCTTAATTCAGCCAAACGTTGTTTTTCCCGACGGAAACTTGTGCGCAAAACGTTAATTCTTTTTTTTACGTCTTCAACTGTTGCGTTAGGGTACTGCTCTTTATATACTTCGAGTAAAATTTCATACTGTTTCGCTTTTTCATCACGATTACAATATGCTTCCAGCTTTACATTCCATAAAGCTGGTAAGCATTGATAAACTTCAATAAATTTTAATATAAATTCTTTTTCGTCCGCGCACTTGTTCATTTTGAATATCAACACAAAACTAAAACACTACAGTTTGTCAAACAAACACGGCACGCTCAACAAAACGAGCGTCAACGCAGAAATATCAAAAATTTTTGATTTTCATCAACAAGAGCCGACAACAAGTACGTGTGACACGAGGACCGTCTTCGGCATCACGAACATAAAAATTCTGCCAAGAAATTTGCACGTTCCCGGAGCGTTTAACATAAAAGTAAAGCGTGTTATTGTTAAAAAGAGACTAATTGTTCATCCATCTGCGATGTTCAAAAACACCTACTGCAACAACAACCACAACAGGAGCGCCTCACAAACGGGCTACAGTACACACCAGCAATAACAACAACAGTAGTGCCGCCTAAGTAGGGATACTGCAACAACAACCACAACAGTATCGCCTCACAAACGGGCTACAGTACAGACCAGCAATAACAACAGTAGTGCTGCCTAAGTAGGGATACTGTAACAACAACCACAACAGTAGCGCCTCACAAACGGGCTACAGTACACACCAGCAATAACAACAACAGTAGTGGCGCCTAAGTAGGGCTACTGCAACAACAACCACAACAGTAGCGCCTCACAAACGGGCTACAGTATACACCCGCAATAACAACAACAGTAGTGCCGCCTAAGTAGGGCTACTGCAACAACAACCACAACAGTAGCGCCTCACAAACGGGCTACAGTACACACCAGCAATAACAACAACAGTAGTGCCGCCTAAGTAGGGCTACTGCAACAACAACCGGTAACAACACAACCAGCGGGGCCGCCATAATATAGGTCCGCCGCACTAGCCTCAGCAACGACAACAACAACCAGCAGAGATAACCACATCAGTAGCGCCCCCTAAAGGCCTTCCACAACCACTGGGTGAGTCCGTGCCGATTAGCACGTTAAAATTTAAATTGAAGTTAAGATTAAACCTAGAATTAAGGAAACCATAAGGAAGTTAGAGAGCAGGGTAGAATAGACTAAGTTCCTCTAAGATAAATTTGAAATTTAACTGTAAAATAGGACACTAAACGTTTTTTTTATATATTAAAGCAAAAGTTATACCGAAATGGTAAAGATTAACGAAAAGTCAGACTTTACTATAAAAGAAGCAAATTTTACAAATGTATGTAATTGGATTTGATAGAAAATAGATGTAGCATACAAAACGATGGTTTTAGAAAATAAGATCAACAACAAAATCATAAAAATAAAATAAAATATCATAACTAATGAAATAAAGTAACTAACCGGATAAATAAATACATACTGATAATTCTATATATTAAACTACTTAAAACACAAAAGGTATATAACACAATAGAAAAAAAGAAAAATAACAAACTAAAGGCCGAAAATCAATCACTAAAAAACTATTTAAAAGCAAAACAAAAAATAAATCAACTAAAAGAATAATATGATTAAAGAAAAAAAGATATATGTATATATAGATATATAAAATAAAAATTAAAATAAATAACAAAAAAAAACAAGAGTTATAAAAGCAACCTTCGCAATTTTTTTTTATTGTTACATTAAAAAGCTTTTAACAACACGTCGAATTACGTATGAACAGTTTATTTTCAAACGTTTTATAAACGAAAAATCAAAACTTTGTTAACTTAATATTTAGTTAGGAAAGCTTTTGAACCCAGGATAGCAATAAGAAAATGCATTATAAATAAATTTGTTCAGAATCGGAATGCTGATTTTTTTTTATTATTTAGTTAGAAGGGATTTAGGTTTTTGGTAATGGGCCATCGGGATAAGGTTGGTGCACCGATGGCCATGGATGACGGTGGGGCAGCACCAGGACGTCGCAACAACACCCGCGGCGCCCCCTTATATTGTTCGGCCTTTTTTTTTGGTTGTATCTTTTTATTTTTCAGCACGGTAACCGGACATTTCCGGCTCGTTTTTTTTCAATTTTCAGGTTTTTTTTCGTTAATTTAAATTTATCTGTTTTTTTTCTTTTCCGTTCGTTGTTTCAGTTTTAATTTCCTTTTCATTTTCGGTTAGTTTTAAATTTTAAATTTCCTTTTTGAACATTTTCCGCCCATTTTTTTTGAATTTTTATTTGATTAGAGTTTTTTTTTAAATTTTGAATGCCAACGTTCTGTCCGTGGCATCCGGGTTTAACCGGGTGTTGTTTTTATAGTTGTTTTGCGCGGTTTTATGCGTTTTCCCCCGCGTTTTAAAGGCATGATTTGACCTTTTTCTGTTTATGGCGCAGGACGGAAAGGTTGGCAAGAGCCGACAATGACTAGCCACAGCGCACCATTGATATCATGCCGACCGCCTTCCTTACTGCTCCATTTTTACGTGTTACCATAACATAGTAGAAAGGTTGTCATCAAAAAGTTTTCAAGTAGACATATGCATATTGAGATTTTTCGAAACATTTATATGAAAGTATTTCTTAATATTAAGGTGTAAATTATTCATAAATAGTTAAATCGCGATGTTTCTAAAAATTTCAAGTCATCTGCATAAAGCAGATACTTAGAGTTCTTAAAACAAGATCATCAATGGGTCCAAGAATGCTTCCCTGAGGCACTCAAGATCTGCATTCGAATGTATATGACTTCGGTTCTCAATTTTCACAAATGAGATTCTGTTGGTGAGATAAAATCCAATCCAACATAAAAACATGGAATGGAAACCAATTTTTTCCAACTTATGCAATAATATACTGTGTATCCGTCGTTAAGAAAGCCATGTTGGCGCTCATCTATGAAACCCTTTATTGCAAACACCAGCTTCTCTTTAACCACTCGAAAAGTATAGACCAGGGAGAGAGCTTCGAAATTGGTCTATAGTTAGTTACATTGGTTTTGCTGCCTGATTTTAAGATTGGAGCGACTGAGGCTATTTTCCAACGATCAATAAACTGATCAGTCGCTAGCGAAAAATTAAAAATGTAATTGAGAGGCGTGCAAAAACACGTACTGCATTTCTTCAATGTAAATGACGAAAGCCCATGAAGATCGCATTTTGAAGACATTTTAGGGGCAGCAATACCATTGAATAAGTCAATTTTTTAGATTGACAACGAGCCAAACGCACCGTTTCACAGTGGGGGCACTTCATACAAAAAGCGGCCATAAATAGTAAAAATTGAGCTAGGGAGTTGAAATTTGGAATATAAGCATTTATGATGAATATTAGTAAATGTTTGAATGAAATCTGCCCACAAATACCCCTACCTCCCATATTACGGTGTTTTTGAAATGTCAATAATTTCATAGCTTTTGATGCTAGAACGCTATATTTTGAATTATTTATTCACCTCCCAAATATAAAGCAAATTCAAAGATAATTTTGGAAAAAAGACGTGCCATTTCCCCCTTTTGGCCAAATTTCTATATCTTAGAAACCCCTGAACCATACTTATAGGAATTTACAACATGAGTTAATCTGTATAAAATAATGAATTCTGCCGATTTTGGCCGAAAACGGATGATGCTACGTCTTCAATACTAACCTTATTAACCGCATAAATAACAAGATTCCAAACTACGTGGTCCCAGCAATTTGCAGGGAAAATTCAAAATCGGCACACCACAAATTGGAAGAGAAGCTTGGCGCAAAAATCTCTTAGGAGGTTTATGATGATATACCTGTTGTATATCGCGTCATAGAGATAGAGAAACTACGTGTTTAATAAATGAATGCATTTACCTAAAACTTAACCACAAAAACGACTACATAAAGAATGTATTACATACGTACATATAGCCTCACACTAGTAAAGAAAATAAACATTTAATTATTCCAGTTATCATACATTAATTTTTTTAGTTACATTTAACGTACTTAATTAAATTCTTAAGAGCACTACATATACATACATACATAAGGTGTACGCATGCCTTGCCTATGATCATGAGATTGTGGGTTCAAATCCCAAATTTTCCTAGTTAAATTTTTTTTAAAATATTTATTAAATTTGATTTATCAGCTTATGGGAAATTTCTTTAAAAAAAAGTCACATTCATATGCTGGTATTCGAAACAGCAATACTCCGTTTCTAAGTCAAGTGTGCAATCATTATGCTACCGTTCTACTCTCTTTTACATCGTCTAAGGAGCAATTTCCTCAAACATTCAATTCAGATCAGTAATAATTAAATTTAATAAATATTTCTCCCTAATTTATAAACTTTAGTTAACAAAAATTTATTTAATATTAATTTCATATAAATTAACCCCTAATTAATTTATATAAATCTTGATAAAATAAATATGAAAAATAATCATTAGTTTTCAAAATATAAATTACATTTATAACAAAAATTTAAAATATAACAAATTTTAAAATAAATATAAATATTAGAGAAAATACGGTTCATTAAGCAAGAAAAGTTCTATGTTAATAGGTACATAGTTGTTGTGCTGGTGAACGAAACTATGCATGATGGGAGGCTGATCGCGCAAAAACTCACTCCATAAAAAAAATCATAAAAAAAAGTGCAAATGAATTTTGATCGCTCTGTTTTTTTTGATAGACCACACTTTTGGCTATCAAATATTAAACATTTGAGAGTTAGATATTTTTTTTTTTTTTTTTTATTTAGTGCCAAAATTTTCCCATTTTTACAAAATAAATTTTTTTTCCTCTAAAAGAAACAGCAAAAAAAAATGTTTTGCTCCCATAACAGAAATAACCTCAGAATATAAAATAACGGCCTAGTTTATGTAAAATTTTGGTACATTAGCTCCTGAGTCTTCAGGCCAATTTTTTTTTTTTGTAAAGTCAAAAATAGCATAATGAGTGTATTTAAGAAAAAGGACTTTTAGTCGAGTGGGAGAAAAATTCTTTAAGAAAATGGTGCAAGTGAAAAACTTAGGAATTTTAATAAAGAATATGTTGTTCTAAAAGACATAAAAAAATTGAGACTTACATATTTTTTGTTTTTTTTTGTTTCTAATTTGAAGTCGGAGCAAAAAAAAATTTCCTGATTTTTTTTTTGTCAATTTTTCAAAATTTATATAAATTCAGGGAGAAAAAACTATTAACGTCTTCAAAAGGAGCAATAATTTCCTATACACTACGGTATTTTTTATGTATATACGTTGTTAACTAAGTCAGATAGAATACTTCGTAGTAGGCCTATTAAGGCAAAAATAAAATTACATATTTTTTGCTCAACTTTGGGCACCCTGTATCGCTTAACCTAAAATAATTTTAAAACTTTTATTCTTGATTTTTCATATCCTTTGTAATAACTGTCGAATGGTCTAAAAAAATATTGTTTTGCTTAACTTTAATTTTTCAATTATTTATGGCCACGATCACCCACTGTGCGTTTGCACGGAATCGACACAGGAGTTACTAGCCGAATTACTTCCAACAAAATTGGATTTAAAAAAAACAGCAAAAAGATAAATTGAATCCAATAGGCATTCAGAATATACTCCACAGTACGACATACAAGTCGGAATATTCAAGAAACCTTTCTTGGATCGTATATATATCCAGAATGCTTTAGGGTTTTCTTTCAGCTCTTCTTCATATCTATAAAATATTGCTTGTGTAAAAATTTATCAAGCACATTACAATTCGAACTATAATAAATATATTTATCCTTATGGAGGAGATTATTGGAGGCTTTATAAAGTTTATAATGTTTATTCCTAAGATTCTGCAGTTTCTTGAGACGTTTGGTATACCATGCAAGTTTGTGATTTCGCTCAGGAAGTAAAGAAAGATTGTTAGAAAAAATTTCATAAATATTAAACAGGAAAGCATCGTAGCATTCGGCCACACTTTTCGAGTCGAAAATTGAAAACCAATCCACTCTTATTATTTTAGCATTTAGGAAATCAAAATCCGCATCACGAAAGTTGAAACTGGTATTAGAGATTGCACTTGAACTTGAGATAAAATTAATAAATTCGAAGGTGAGAAAAAGTGGAACATGGTGCGTATCAGATTTACATATCGGGAATGTTGATTTGGACACTTGATAGATTAAATTTTCATCAGCAAAGACAAGATCTAAGACATTATTTAGCTTATTGAAAAACGAGTTAATTTGAGAGATTTATACTAAAGAGGCTGTCAATGAAATTTATTTCCTGCGAACTATTCATATTTGTAGGTGTTAAGATGCCATTATTAAGAAAGTTTGCCCAATTAATTTTACTCAGGTTAAAGTCTCCAAGAACACAAAAATGACAGTCTTCATTGCTTTCATAGAGATTCATGATATTGTTTGTATGAGCTGATAGTAGGTGATATGTAAGACATACAAGGTGGCGCAAAAGTAAGCTTCCGATGTTCAGCATATCGGTTGTGGCACGTGCAGTGTGTGCTGTTGCACCGTCTTGTTGGAACCACATGTTTTCCAATCCCAATTCATCAAGTTGCGGCAAAAAGAACTCGTTGATCAATGCTCTGTAGCGCTCACCATTCACAGTAACCGTTTGGCCCCGACCGATTATTGGTCAAATAAATAGTCAGCAATATTCCGCGTTGTGGAGCAGTGTAGCGTAACATTGTTTATTAACGTGTATTTCGCATGTGTTTACTACACAAATGTCAAAACAGAACTGACTTTAGGGGCCAATCGCAAAATTTGTAGCATTTTCTGATAGGAGGATTACTTTTGCGCAGTAACCGTTTTTCACCGACCGATTATTGGTCAAATAAATAGTCAGCAATATTCCGCGTTCTGGAGCAGTGTAGCGTAACATTGTTTATTAACGTGTGTTTCGCATGTGTTTACTACCCAAATGTCGCAACAGAACTGACTTTAGGGGCCAATCGCAAAATTTATAGCATTTTCTGATAGGAGGATTACTTTTGCGCCACCCTGTACAAATATACGAAGTGTGTTCAAAAAGTATCGCGAATTTTGAATTTTCGCTGGTTACGTATATTCGACTTTCGAATTTTTTGTGGCGTTATGTTGGTACTCATGTCTCTCACTTATGCCGACAAGCTCGGCCATTTTGAATGTTCAGTTAATTGTTGACAGCTGCTTTGCTTGCACGTGTTTTGGATCGTCTTCGATTTTTACGCGAAATTCGTACCAAAATTGCTCAATTGTGACCAAAAACAGCATCGCATGAACATTGCTAATGAGATGTTAAACTCTGTCCGCGACGACCCAAATTTGCTCCAGAGGGTCGTAACTGGTGACGAATCGTGGGTTTATGGTTATGACGTGGAAACCAAAGCTCAATCATCTCAATGGAAGCTGCCGCACGAACCAAGACCGAAAAAAGCGCGCCAAGTTCGGTCGAATGTGAAAGTTTTGCTGACAGTTTTCTTCGATTGCAGGGGCGTGGTGAATCATGAGTTCTTGCCACAGGGAAGAACGGTCAATAAGGAATATTACCTGCAAGTTATGCGCAATTTGCGCGAAGCAATCCGCCAGAAACGCCCGGATTTGTGGAAGAACAAAAATTGGCTTTTGCACCACGATAACGCCCCAGCTCACGCATCGTTGCTTGTGCGCGACTTTTTGGCCAAAAACAACACACTAATGATGCCGCAGCCACCGTATTTCCAAGATCTGGCCCCCTGTGACTTTTTCTTGTTCCCTAAACTGAAGAGGCCCATGAAAGGACGACGTTACGTTTCTCTTGACGAGATAAAGACGGCATCGAAGGAGGAGCTGAACAAGATACAAAAAAATGATTTTTTGAAGTGCTTCGAAGATTGGAAAAACAGTTGGCACAAGTGTATAATATCTCATGGGGATTACTTTGAAGGGGACAAAATAGATATTCATGAATAAATAAATAATTTTTGAAAAAACACAAAATTCGCGATACTTTTTGAACACACCTCGTATAGTTTGCCAATATTACCAAAAATACATACACATAGCTGATCAAGAAGAGCCCAATTATTTTCCAGCTGGACTAAAGATGAACGAAATTTTCGATTGACCGCAATTAAAAACCCCCTACTTCTTAAGCAATTAGTCTTAGGCGTCTCTATCCTTGCGATACAATTGAAAAATATTACGATCAATCAGCAAAATTACTATTTAGCCATGTTTCTACAATTACATAAACATCAAACTCGCAAAGAGAAGTAGATAAAAAAAAAACATCAACACCTTTCGTACGCATTCCCGAGATGTTTAGTGTTATCAAAACTCTACAAAATTAGACTTTTTGCATTACCCTGGATCACCACTATTTTTTTTTTATTTGCTATAGTTCCCTAAATATAAAAATGGTCGAAATTTAAAATTCTATGGATACGTTTTTGTTCTTTTTTTGTTTTCTAAAATTTGACTTTTTTGAAAAGGGAGATCCACTGATTTTATCAAATCTCTGGAACGGGTATAATAGCAAATGAAATTACCTTAAAATTGTTTAAAAACCATTTTTTAAATACTTATTGGTTTCAGAGTTATTTGCATCGCATTATAAAAAAATCGATTTTTTGTATTAAAAATTTTCATTTTTTCTTCTTTAATTCGTTAAAAATCAAAAGAGACAAAAACTTACAACTTTTATTAGATGATCGTAAAAGTGTGAACATTCCAAATAAGGCAAGCTTTATTTCATGCAAGTCCATGGATAAACGGTAATATTATAAACAATTAGGTGACTGAAGGGAAAATAAGTATTTTTAATATTTTTGTTTATTTAGCTATTTAAGATACCTTTATTAAAGAAATTCTACAAAACTTAGTACTTAGTAAAACCACCAGCTGAAATCGTGGGATAAGACCAAATCATATGTTTTCCAAATACCTTTTTTTTTACTGTTATGGTAACAGTTAGCATCATGATCACATGTTTCTCTCCACACCACAGGGTTTTCAATTTGCATGTTTTCTCTGTGAAAAATGAGTATCATAAATATTTTTAATTAACAGATGTAATTGTTACTTACTGAGGGTAGGATTTTCATTTCTTTAAAATATATATATAGCTATCACAAATTGAATTTGGCGTCCAATATTGGCTCAAATTCTCAACATCTATTTTAAAATAATCCTTATATGAATTTTGTAGTGAAATAGTGAAATTTCTCCGCCCTTTGCTGTAGTGTAAAGACCACATACATAACAAAACATATTCGGGTAATTTTTGCAGACAAATTTTCTACTGTTATTGTTCATTTTTTTAAAATTCACTAACCAATTAATAGTTTTTTGCTGTTGTTGACAACTTTAACATTGAATGAACTAAATGAATTACTTTAAATAGTCGCAGGCCACTTCGATTTTCAAAAGTATGTATCTTTTTTTCGTAAAGTGTGTCACAATCGGCGAAAATATACCATACAGGCATCTAATGAGTCTGTAAATTTTTTAACAACAACCTGCTAAAGGAGTTTTCAAAAAAACTTCATATGCTATGGGAAATGACCTCTGCAGGCTGGGATGTTCAGTAGGTAGGTATAACAGTTTCTATGACGGAGTGATAATTTGATTTTTTTGTTTTTATGATTTAAGCATTTTAAGAACATCGCAAGAAATGCCTCAAGGAAAGAGTTGTACATATTTGATAACAAATATATATGACCATACTTCTTTCTTACGAAAACCCGCGTTGGCAACTTAAATTTTCCATACAGTATGAGGCATCTTTTCTTATGATCTGCGTTTTGCCTTAAGAAAAATTGACGGGGAAAAATTTCTTGAATGTCATTATGGAGTTTTCTCATTTCTGGCGATGCCCGTAGTAAGCTTTAAAAAGACAAAGTTGCGCAAAATGTCATACTTAAATAATTTGTTTGTCAAAAACGATAATAGGCTTGATATGCAAAATTTTCGCTAAATTGGGTATTTTCACTTTATTGTCAATAAAACCAACATTTATTCGTGTATTTTCACGAAATAAGGTTTCACTTATTTATAATGTTTACAGTTTTAAGACCGTGTCGATTTTGCAAAAAAATAAATTTTTTTTTACATTTTTATGTGAATAACTCCACAACCGTCGGTCATATAATCGCGGTGAATCCACAGGTGTTTCTCTCAACGAATTTAGATAAGTAATTTCCAAGATATGATAAAATAAATGGAAAGACCTCTGTGAAAATTCGTGATTTTAGAAAAAGAAAAAAAAAATCGTATCGTATGTGGGTGTTTTTGTACTTAGGCGGCCATAATACATCGAAATTAAATAGTTAGACTTCAAAGTAATTTCTCTTGTTGACTAGTGTAGTAAACATTCAAGAGATTATTATTTCTCTCATCACTCATCAGAATTATAACTACATGCAAAACACCAATAAATGTCATTTGCATGCAATGTATATGCAAATTTTTGCGTACATATTTAATTTTTTAAAGAAATGAATGAAAATATTAAAATAATTTTGTATGAGCTGATGTGATAGAAAGTGTAACAAGTGTGGTAATAACTTAATTTTTGGTTATTTTAAAGTGCAATGTTCCGCCAATATTATCTGACTTAAAAAAAATATTTAGGACTTCACAGTTAACTTATACAAGTATTAAAAAATGAGCAAAAACACGAATTTTTCGATTTCGGCCACTTTTGAAAAATTGTATAAATAAATTGTGACGTGGTATCATATTTTTGTATACCTAATATTATTGGCTAAGCCATATTATTTAAATGGGCTAAAAACCAAAATGGGATTTTAGACCCTAAGAACGGGACGATAGGTCAAATTATACCTATTCCGGGATTTCACATCCACTTTTCTCTAAAACTATTTATGGGGGCACATTTTTGAGTACGGATTCGAGCTCAGCGTGAAAAAACCTTAAGGAAGCATATAGTTTTATTGCAGTTGCATAACATATACAGGCAATTTGATTAATGTCTTAAATATGAATAAATTATTTAAGTGAGTCATAGTTTAAAATTTTTTTTTTAAATTGCCATACTTATAGATAAACGTCAGTCATAGAAACAGTATATACCAATGAAGTCAAAAAAAACTCGTTTTGAGAACTTTTTATGGTAACATTCATCCTTTCAATGAGCATCATAAGGGTTAAAGCGAGATATTTCGCGAAAACGAGCAGGATCGAGTTTACTTGAAAGGTACTCTGGACGGTCGCTGACCATAACGCATTTACACTTTTTGTCGTCATTTTTGTTAAACCTATTTTGGCCAAGAGAACGCTGTGTACATAAGCGATAATTATGATCTAAGCTACTCTTGTTGAATTTTCCGAAAGGGCCTAATAATAATGCCCGACGGCCATGAATTAACATCGAACAGACAATAGTAGAAACGCCAAGCTTAAAGGCCAGTCTCTCTTAGTCATCAAGAGACATGCCATTTTTTACTAGCGAACGACAAGAAATGTAGTGACTAGCAATCCCGAAATGTTTGACTACGTAATCTGTGTCATTTTCTGCGGTTATTGAATGTTCAAAAGATTAGATATGCAGCCACTTCCTTTTAGCGATAACTTCGATCTCAGTCGACCAACAACCACACTCCTATGACTCTTTCTCACGGCAGATCAATTGTTAGCAACATGATTGTTAGCACCAGCATCACTAATACCTTCAGAGGTATTAGCAATATTAGCGAAGAGAGAAGGTTGAACAGCAACTGAAGAGTACGAAGCGTGGGTGTAACAGCCCTATTAATGGTGACATAGCCATATCCATATAAAACAGCTGATCCAACCAACCTTATGGGAATCTATTAATTAATGCCATACCATAACGATAACGGCACTTTTATGTTTCGTTTTAAATTAAACGAGCTATAGTCTAAGAGTAAGTGAGTGGCAAACTGTATGTATTTTACCAAAGCTGATATTTTGCTTAAATATTCTCTTATATCTACCTTACATGAAATGGGTAACCATTTAGCCCGGCGAAGGTAGCTTTGGCGGCACTCAGATGATACAGGTACGTAAATTAGGCCAATTTTGAAAGCATTTTACCAAAGCTGCCAATTGGTCACATTCAAGAGTATGATAAATGAAACTAAAATACCAAATGGCAGACGATTTTGATGGTTGCAAACTAGTGGCAGACGTATTCAAAAATTGCAAAAAACCCAATTTTCAAAAGCATTTTACCATAGCTGAACTTTACATATGTTATTCATAACAGTGCTATTAGCTTATTTTCAAAACGGCAGACGTTTTTTCCGGTTGTAAACCTCCGGCAGACGGCAGTATATTTCTCGCCCTGCGAGTACATGTAACTGCTGTAACTGTATGAAATTGATTATATCTTTTCACCGATTTCTACCTCAATATTTAATGGAAATTGAACGCTCATCTTAAGTTATTTAAGGTCAAAGGTTGGACAATTTTTGAAACATAGAAAGTTTTGTGTAAGATTATGTAACTTAATGAAAAATAAATATTAGCAAAATAATTTTATTTATTACTAATATAATACTTATTTCATTTATCTAACTATTGAAAAGATATTCATTGTCAAAGTTGAAAAATTAAAAAAAAACGGCATAGTTTGGGTGGAATAGTGCATAATAGCCTACATTACTTTTCATATCTGATTTACAACAACAGCAAACAACCCTTCAAAATATATTTCACAAGTGTCCTTAGTCCACATTTGAATGTATTCCATATTATAATATCTGTATGCCTGCCTGTTGTTCATTGATTATGGGAAAACTCCTACTTAAATGCGCAAACGCACATGCTTAGTTTACCCAAGTACCTAAGCTAAAGCGTTTGAGCATTTACGTATCTTATGGTGTAAAACTATCTTCGATTATGTTGTGTAACGAAAAGAGAAGTTCTAGCTACCTGATACTGGGTAAAAATTATATATATTTCTCTGAATTCTTTTTTGAAAAGACCACTGACCTCCGAAATAAAAAAAATTTACTATAGATTCATTTATAACTTCATTGAAACTTTATTTATTTAGTAACTATTTAACACAGATAGTTATGTATATCATACATCTATAATGTCCATCATTCCTTCATCATATTGATCATCATCTTGGTTTTCATATGCAAAAATAAAGCGGGTTTAACGGCGTAGGATTTGGTTGAGACGCGTTTTTCCAGATACTGGAAATGTAATGAGCCTTTAAAAATTGTTGATAAAGTTCCGCCTTGCATGGGGGTATGGAACTAGCATCGAAGCTCACAACTTTTTTTATTAAAGTTTTCCTTTAAGTCAGAAGCTTTGTAGCTACTAAGAAAGAGCTGGAAACGACTCTCATTTACGTCTTTACACTTTTTAGTATTGTAAATAATGCAAGTAAATTTTTGAATAACATTGAAGATACGAGTATCGTCTAACATATCTGATGTTAAATCAGGGCTGCCTAAACTATTAAAAGCTTTTTGGAATTCAACATTTTTGTTTAATATGGTTAAGGGCATTTTTTCCCTCTTTTAAAAAATGCAGGATTGAAATCACATTCAGTGCAAGCGTGAAAACCAATCAAGCTTTTTGTTAATAAACTACCGTGTACCTCATGTATTTTTGTAATATCAATAATAATAGTAATATCAATAAAGTAAATGTAATATCAATAAAATAAAATAGAAAGAAGAATGTACAAAACCAAAGTCCAACATACATGATTTAAATATAGACAGAATGTCTAAAAATATGGTGTATACCGTTGTCAAGATAACAAACAACAATTAGAGGAAAACTTGAATTAAGCAGCTTGCAAAACTATACGCAGCATAGCCTATGGGTTAGGCAGCTGCGCTTGCCATCAGAGTGAGTGGGTTCGATTCTCCACAAGATCCTCTGAAATAGCAAAACAATACGAATTAGTCTGACGAGAAATCGTGGCTGTTTTCGAAATAGTACTATAACTATAGCCTGTATATGTTTGTTGCTTTAAATTTTTCCTGTAATCAAAAATAATAATAATTAACTAAGAATTATTATCAACTGGTCTTGAGCTCGTTAAACTTACAAAAATATGTAAAAATGAACAGACCATAAAACCAACAACAAAATAAACCTTTCATAGTTTCCAGTCCCAGTAAGCATCCAAAGACGAGACGATCAATTTTTTTAAGTGAACCATATTACCAAGCATGATTATTAATATATGTATCAGTATCAGAACCTCTAATGACAATATTTGCTGTGTCGGGGATACTCCATACATGGCAGTGATTTAAGAATCGATCTTGCAATTGTGTCAGAAACGAATCAATGTACGGTATGTAGATTGTTATACGGAAATAATCTTCATCTGAATCAGTTTGTACGTTGGAACGTTGGGTCCGTTTCGACGCAATCCTTGGCTTTCGCAATTCAATTTCGTATTGCTCGATAATTTCGCTCACGGTTTTGAAAATTTGTCTGAACTCCACCTTAGCATTTTCTCTTCTTTCCATCAAAATTTGTTTCGCAACATCAGCCAATTTAATAGCCTCCCCCAGATCTTGATTTTCTCCTTGAAGTACTCGACTCAGGGACAATGTGAGAGAATACACCGAGCTCAAAATATGCATGGATATCTGGAAATTTGCGGTTTTTATAGCTGAAAGCAGTTGGAAAGTTGGAAATCACTTCAAGAGCGCGAATGAATGCTGGTTGCAAATGGAGATATGTTGCGACGGACTCATGCTTCTCTACCCAATTGGTTTTACAAAATTTTTTCAATTTCTTCACTCGAGTTTCCGATAGATGTTCATTTTCATTTGTCGCATCCTGGAGGGCATTTTAGTGTTTCGGATAAATGAAGAAGGAATGGATATTCTATAGAACTCCCATACAATTTTTGATTCCCGTTATATTGCACGCAGAGCTTACCGCCAAATTGAAGCTATGAGCAGCACAATGGGAGTAGAGCGCGAGTGGATAAGTTTTTCTGGAAACAGCTTGAGCCCCTTGGAACTCTTCCCTAACCGCTCTCGAACCGTCATATCCTTGCCCGAAAAAATACGTGCAATCCATTCCGAAAGATTTCAGGAAATCAAGGTAAGCAGTTCCTATTCCCTTTCCAGTGAAAGCGGTGATAGGAATAAAACACAAAAAATCTTCCTGAATGATGAACTTTTCGCCGCATTTATCCAAGTAGCGAATGCAAATTGAACTTTGTTCTACTCCTGCAATGTCTGCTGCAGCTTGTAAAATATCCTGGTCATTTAAATGAGCAAACAACGAATCATCAATTGTGGTGATCCCTTTAGGTGCAACGACTTTTTTATTATTTGATTGTAATACATGAATTTTATAAATTTTTTTTTGCGGGAGCAAAAGGTAAACAAATTATTACGAGTTAAATAAATATGTAAGTATGTAATTCGTTTGTTTTACTTGAAGCAAAAGGTAAGTATCTTATTATGTGTTGACTTATATCTTTAAAAAAGGATATAGGCAAATATTTATAATTTTTACCCAGTAGCAGGTAGCTAGAACTGTTCTTTTCGTTACACAACATAATCGAAGATAGTTTTACACCATAAGATACATAAATGTGCAAACGCTTTAGCTTAGGTACTTGGGTAAATTAAGTATGTGCGTTTGCGCATTTAAGTAGGAGTTTTCCCATAATCAATGAACAACAGGCAGGCATACATATATTATAATATGGAATACATTCAAATTTGGACTAAGGACACTTGTGAAATATATTTTGAAGGGTTTTTTGTTGTTGTTGTAAATCAGATATGAAAAGTAATGTAGGCTATTATGCACTATTCCACCCATGCTATGCCGTTTTTTTGACATGAATAAGACAACTTTGACAATGAATATCTTTTCAATAGTTAGATAAATGAAAAAAGTATTGTATTAGTAATAAATAAAATTATTTTGCTAATATTTATTTTTCATTAAGTTATATATGTTTACACAAAACTTTCTATGTTTCAAAACTTCTCCAACTTTTGACCTTAAAAAAATGGTTAGATGAGTGAAGAAAATAAATAAGACCTTTTTTGTAGAGCGTTCAAATTCCATGCCACTTGGTATTTTAGTTTCATTTATCATACTCTTTAATGTGACCTATTGGCAGATTTGGTAAAATGCTTTCAAAATTGGCCTAATTTACGTACCTGTCTCACCTGAGTGCCGCCAAAGCTACCTTCGCCGGGCTTAATGGTTACCCATTTAATGTAAGGTAGATATAAGCCGCCGTGGTGTGAAGGTAGTGTTGGCGGCCTACCACGCCGAAGGTCCATGGTTCGAGCCCTGGTACAGGTAACATCAAAAGTGATTTGAAAAAAGTTTTTCAAAACGGGGTCGCCCCTCGGCAGTGGTTTGGCAAACTCTCCGAGTGTATTTCTGCCATGACATGTTTCTCAGCAAAAATTCGTCTCCTTTGTAGATGCCGTTCGGAGTCGGCAAAAAACTGTAGGTCCCACCAATTTGTAGGGAAAATTCAAATCGGCACACCACAAATTGGAAGAGAAGCTTGGCGCAAAAATCTCTTAGGAGGTTTATGATGATATACCTGTTGTATATCGCGCCATAGAGAGAGAGAGATATAAGAGAATCTTTAAGCAAAATATTAGCTTTGGTAAAATACATACAGTCTGCTACTTACTGGCTCTTATAGTCCAATTAACCACCGACGCACGTATGTAGCACGTGTCAGCTGACACGACCTGTCTTATGAGAGAGTGCCATGTAATCGAACACTCACCGACGTTCATTTTTTACGTATATTCCGTAGAAATCAAAGAAATTTTGATTTTTTCCGTAAGAACGTGTCAGATTATGACAGTGTTGCCTATTCATACGTGTGTATGCTGGTTATGGATCGTTTGCAGTTGCTTTACAAAAATACCTCAAAATACCTTTTAAATTTTCGTAATAATGTTGAAATAACCTGAAATTACGATATTAAGTTGTTGCTTTTAAATAAATTGACTGGCTATAATTATTTAATATTAATTTGGGACACTCATAAAATGAAAAATAATTGTTTCAAAAGTACACGTTTGAGTTAGCATGCATGAAAACTGGTCAATGGCAACATTGTATTGAATGTAAACAACAGAAAATGGCTGATTTCTCCGTTGGCGCCCCGGGCATAAGATTCCCTCAAACGTACGTACGTACGGGATACGTAAACGTACGTTACACACGTCGGTGGGTAATTGGACTATTAGATTATTATTAGTTGCGTAAATCATCCGATTTTTTGTCCATTTTCTTACTTTAAATGAAATTGCCATCTTTTTTAAGTTGAGGCACCATTAATCGATGACAATAGATACGGTTAAGTATATGGTATGGTTATGACCATGGATTTATGGATAAGGAAGTTTATCTGCAGTTTAATGCAGGCATCGGCAAAGTTGTAAATGAGGTAGTATTGGTGAGAGCGCTCTTACCGCACGAACCAGTTGACATGTCTTTTAGTTGCTTGCATTGTAAAGTTCTACAAGTAAGATATGTATCAGCTGTTCGTCCACAGCTGTGCCCTCCATGTAAAGAGCTTGTCATTCAGAGGCCATTAAACGCAGAGTCGTACTCATTGGCAGCAGACAAGAAGTAGGCGATGCTATAGAAAAATATACAATAAATAAATAAGAGAAATTAGTTGCAGCAAATTATTGTTTAAAGCGCAGAATTTCAAGTAGAACTATTTTTGCAATAGTTTTACTTATTTAAGTACCAGTTTTTGATATCTTTGAAATATTTATAAAAATTTCTGTGCTACCTATAAAAAACAACCATGTAGTTGATGTTGCCATGGCAATTCGCTTGTTCTTCTTTGTTTACAATAAAATTGCACGTGCTAATTTGGTAATTATCTTCAAATATTTGAACTTAAGAAGCATTTTTCTGATTTATATCGTATCTTAGTAAAGTTCCCTACCATTTAAAGTGTGCCTCCTAAAGTGCGCATGCTCATTTCTTGTTTTTCTTTTGTGTGTGCATGTAGTGTACCAAGCGTACATATAAGGGTGCGCTTAAGTGAACTTCCACGTCGCTTGAGCGCTGTAGTTATCGTAGCTTTGCCTTATTATTATAATTATAAAAGTTATATTTGAATTGATATTAGAGAAAAATTAAAACGTTTTGCGCGCGATGGTTGGGGTTTCATGTTAGGAAGTCACCAGCTTCTCATCAGACCCCTTTTAGACACTTTGCTAACCATTGCTTTCCCACACCACCCAGGAGGCTGCAATGTAGGCCCGCTATCTAAATTTTATTGGGTGTGCCGTTCCCCTGTAGGCCTATTATCACCCATATACATAACTGACGCAATATTTACAAATAAAATTAATAAATTCAACTTTTTAGTAAAAAAAAATAATTACTAAACAAAACTACTTTAAAAAATAATAGTTAAGGCGGCTTCACAAGTTCGCAGTTACTGAACTGTTTTTCCATGGTAAAGATGTCTTTTTCAGGCCCTGTGCCAATCGGTTGAAAATTGTAAATTTTGACAGAGCGAAAGAAAATTCCGACATTTATCGCGGTGAGTATGAACGTCAGAATTTACCCTAGCCCATAGGGCTTAGCCCATAGGGCTAGGTAAAATTTTGACAACTACGAATGTGTACACATTTATGCATTCGGTATTGCCAATCATATTATTTCAAATAAATTTATATACCACCACGTTATTAAACGATTAAATGTACTTTAACGCGAAAAATACGAAACATAATGGCAAAAAAAGAAGTACATTTAAAATTTATTCCCAGACTATTTGCTTTCGCAAGTGATTTTTTCAGATGTCAAAATTTACCATTTCATTTGGCACAGCGAAATGGAAAATACTTTTACACCATAGAAAATAAGTTCACCTCATTTTTCCTCTGAGTAAAATGTTTCCGATTAGCACACGGCCTCAGTAATATTACCATAAGAAAAGTTATTGCAAATAATCCAGATATTTCTAATTAGTTAATCATATAATTACAAGGTGGCGCAAAAGTAAGCTTCCGATGTTCAGCATATCGGTTGTGGCACGTGCAGTGTGTGCTGTTGCACCGTCTTGTTGGAACCACATGTTTTCCAATCCCAATTCATCGCAGCGGCAAAAAGAACTCGTTGATCATTGCTCTGTAGCGCTCACCATTCACAGTAACCGTTTGGCCCCGACCGATTATTGGTCAAATAAATAGTCAGCAATATTCCGCGTTCTGGAGCAGTGTAGCGTAACATTGTTTATTAACGTGTATTTCGCATGTGTTTACTACACAAATGTCAAAACAGAACTGACTTTAGGGGCCAATCGCAAAATTTATAGCATTTTCTGATAGGAGGATTACTTTTGCGCCACCCTGTAGATGGAAATAACTTTATTAACAACGGTAATTCTGGTGAAACACGTCCAAAAAGGTGTAAAAAGACGCATTTTGACCTCGGTATCAATAATCCGAAAGCGAAAAATATTTTCTTTCCGTGAAAAGTTATTGGAAAAAAACCAAAAAATGGCCTAGGTCCGGTCGCAAACGGGGGGTCTGATCGATGGTATTTATATGCACAACACCTTTCTGCATAGGCCGCGCTTCAAAAAAATAACCCTTGGCCGGTCCAACACCGGCTACGCGATCCCCAGTATTTCTTGACACACATGAAAATGACAGAAAATGTTCAACTTTGATTGCAAATATCTCTTGATAGAAATATATAATCGAGTTTCCACTTTCGGATTATTATTGATTCCGAGGTCAAAGCGCGTCTTCTGATAACTTTGGACGTGTTTTAGCAGTTGCGTACGGTCGTATAGAATTACCTTTTATTTTTATTCAGTTAGGGCTTATTATTAGTTATTTTCCAAATTTATAAACACGTTTTTATGCTAAATGCAGTTAAAGAAATTAACTAACACAGCAGCCCAGATGTAAAATTCAGTCCATTTTTGCACTAAGCCTTTGCATCCCTTCATTGTTAGCTGACCAGCAACCCAGTCACGAGTGAGTGTCAAACGCTTGTTTGATATGTGAGTGAGTGTCAAACGCGTATGAGCTAGAGAGAGAAGGAAGAGAAAGGGATGCCGACATAACTTACTTGTAGAATTGTACAATGGTTGCTTGTTAGACAGCAAAGCGTAAACACACGTTACATTGATGTGCATGATGATAGGCGAGCAATATTTTATGTTCCCCAACGTGTTTAGGCTAAACCAATGCATTTTATGTTACACAACTTTTTCCATTTCATATGTATCCACTATAAAATTTAATTTTAAAAAAGTTATTAATTAAAGAAGCTGTTACATATGTTTATATATTATTCCCCGCTCAAACAAGCGACACCCATACTCGATGTTGCTTCGACACTTGCTCAGCGACGACTAAATCCAGGGTTTGCCAGTATTTTTTTTAAATATGTCGCCATATTATCCCATAAAAATCGCCAACAAAGTTTCCCCAACAAACTGTCCCCCCGTACATCATTTTAATTTGATTTTATCCGGCAAATATTTATTGTTCACTTTAAAATATACATTCCATACAAAGCTTTACCATAACCTATATTTTTATTTCCAACTTATGTTTATTTTGTATTAATTACTCATACAAATGCAGGCAAAATCAATAGCTGTTACTATTTCATACGTATCTTCCATTTCTTTATGTATAACTTCTTGCTCATCTGGATTTATCCTCGGATATATAATATTACTAGCTGGACCCGTGCGCTCCTTGCGCAAAAAAAAGAAAAACCAAAATGGTTTGAAACCTTTTGTTAGTCCAGGTCCAGGATTTTTCAAACCTTTTTCTCAAATTATAAAAAAATATTTTCAGCTACACTTGTTGTGAGACCACAAAAAATGGTAATTCTATACGACAGCACGTAACTGCTAATATATGTAGGTCCAAAAATCTCGGGAAAGGTATCAAACGACGCGTTTTGATCTCTGTATCAATAATCCGAAAGCGGAAATTAAATAATTTGTTTCAGTGAAAAGTTATTAGTAAAAACCCAAAAATTGCCTAGGTCCGATCCCAAATAGGGGACTTGATCCAAGGTATTTATGTGCACAACACCTTTCTGCGTAGGCTTCAAAAAAATAACCTTAGCCGGTCCAACACCGGCTACGCGGTCCACAATATTTCTGCACAGAACACATTTCTGCACTTTTCGGTACACCCTAATTTGTGATTACAACAACCACATGAAAATGACAGACAAATTTCAACTTTAATTGCAAATATCTCTGAACAGACATAAAATATCGAGTTTCCGCTTTCGGATTATTGATACGAAGGTTAAAACCCGTCGTTTGATACCTTTCCCGATATTTTTAGACCTATATTAGCAGTTATGTGCTGTCGTATAGAATTACCCAAAAAATTATACAAATATGCGCAAACAGCTATTTGAAATTCCACCACTTTTATTACATTCACATTGAGCCATAAACTTGAGTTGATTGCCAACATCAATATGAATTAACTCAAAAAATGTCCCTTTAACTTTAGTTTATGACCCAGTGAGAACGCAGTCTTATTCACTTATTTTAGCAATGTTCAAGTGTAGATGGCGCGATCGCCTTTAATTATTCTAGCACTGTTCAGTCTTACTATTCAACTGTAGATGTCGCGAGGCATATAAATGTCACAGTCACAATAGCGTTGCAGTACAAATTGATTTTTTTGTGCATTCACAATCGTTTATTTTAAAGAATTTATTTTTATAAAATACGCTTAAACAAAAGCACTCCGCTAATTAAAACATGGTTTCGCATGTAGAGCTAACCCCCACCTTTAAAACGATACATTATTTATTAATATTGGTTCCAAATGAGAGCAGAAAATTAGGAAATAACACAAAAAGACCTTACAGAAATAATATATATGATACTTACAATTTTTAATAATCGTTTTCGAGGGTTGGAATTTATTACAACATATATTTCTTTCATAAAAAAAAGGCGTGTAAGTAGCAAACAATCAAGCATTCGGATTTGCAGTTTATTCCTTGATTTAGTTTTAATTTGCATTTAATACCGAGAATGTTCTTTTAACGTGTGCATTGGGTGTGCAACGTGTGGGTAGACTCAAAATTCTTAAAACATACGATGATAACTCCAAAAATACAGGCAGGCCAACTGCGTTTTCATATTGGTGCACTATCGCCCAAAAATCGTAGCTACTCTGATAGCTACTTAACTCATTGGGCACATTAGTCCAGTTAACTGGCAGTAACTTATTCCATTGAATTTCAATTTTACTTAAAGCTTTTTTATCGCCCATATTAAATTCCAGAAATGGTAAATCTTTTAAATCAGGTCGGCTTTGATTTAAGCACATTTTTGGAGAAAACATCTGAATTTTCTTTAAATTTTCCAAACTTGCTGGCAGGCGTTTTGCAAATTCTTTGCAAAGGGTTCAATATATTCAAAACCTTTCCTCTCAAGGATAGCTTCATCGCCTTTGGAAATTTTGTAAAGTACGCCAAAATGTGCTTCTTCAGGACGACAGTACGCTTAGTCATTGGCAACATCTTTTATCAAAGTATTTGTATTCCTAGTGTTGACAAAAGTTGGCTTCATCACTTTTTGGCAAATAAAAAAACAAAACAAGTTTTCTAAATCTATCTATCTATCTAATCTATAATTAGCGAAAATTATGTTTTTAATTCAAGCCAATTTTCTTGGATTCGCTTTACTGCATGATGCTTGCTAAGCCAACGTGTAGCACATAGTTTAATGAATTTCGTTTGCTTTTTTGATGCGGTCTCATTATTTAAGAGGCCATAAATACGCTGAAAGTCTGCGTTGCGTAGAGTGCCTTTTTTGAACCAATTATATACATTTTTACATAAAAACTCAACATGTGCTGGCATTGTCCAGATTCTTAAAACATACGATGATAACTCCTTAAATACAGGCAGGCCAACTGCGTTTTCATATTGGTGCACTATCGCCCAAAAATCGTAGCTACTCTGATAGCTACTTAACTCATTGGGCACATTAGTCCAGTTAACTGGCAGTAACTTATTCCATTGAATTTCAATTTTACTTAAAGCTTTTTTATCGCCCATATTAAATTCCAGAAATGGTAAATCTTTTAAATCAGGTCGGCTTTGATTTAAGCACATTTTTGGAGAAAACATCTGAATTTTCTTTAAATTTTCCAAACTTGCTGGCAGGCGTTTTGCAAATTCTTTGCAAAGGGTTCAATATATTCAAAACCTTTCCTCTCAAGGATAGCTTCATCGCCTTTGGAAATTTTGTAAAGTACGCCAAAATGTGCTTCTTCAGGACGACAGTACGCTTAGTCATTGGCAACATCTTTTATCAAAGTATTTGTATTCCTAGTGTTGACAAAAGTTGGCTTCATCACTTTTTGGCAAATAAAAAAACAAAACAAGTTTTCTAAATCTATCTATCTATCTAATCTATAATTAGCGAAAATTATGTTTTTAATTCAAGCCAATTTTCTTGGATTCGCTTTACTGCATGATGCTTGCTAAGCCAACGTGTAGCACATAGTTTAATGAATTTCGTTTGCTTTTTTGATGCGGTCTCATTATTTAAGAGGCCATAAATACGCTGAAAGTCTGCGTTGCGTAGAGTGCCTTTTTTGAACCAATTATATACATTTTTACATAAAAACTCAACATGTGCTGGCATTGTCCAGAGAATTGCATATACATCGGATCAATACTAAGTAAGGACAATCATTTTTTAATTTTGTATATAGTGAATTAGTTTACCACACAAATTGGAAGCACTATCAGTGCCTATTCCGACCAAAGTATAAAAAGTTCAAAGAAATATATGACTTACCATTTGCCCAAACTTCTTTCTCCCAGTTTTTATTATACTGGCGCATTGATGTCTCATGTTTTCCAAAAATTTTTTTTGTTGAAGGTATTCCACTTTCAATTTTAGTTTAATTCAAAATATATTACGATGAAATAATGTGCCGAATTTAATTTTAAAGTTCTTAAGCAAGCATGGGTTAAGGCGGTGTGACGTGCGCTGCTTCACGCAATTGCGCTGATATCATTAATGAAATTAATGAGTTAACATGTGATACGAGTAATGATTCTGCGTATGGATCTGCTTCAAACTCTCGTTTGCTTTCTACATACCTCTCGTAAGATGTATTGGCAAGGTGTGGATAAAGGATGAAAACATGTTAAAATTTACTCAAATTTTATAATATTTGGATAGTCGCCATCGCCATTTTTCCTAATTTGGTGGCTAAAGTTTGTAAAAAGTCGCCAATTTAGCGACAAGTCGCCAATACGGGCAAGCCTGACTAAATCAATCACCAAAGGAAGAACGTAACCTATCTGTGTGAGCTGAGCATGAACAATGGTTCTATGAAATGCCGATGCCTGGTGTAGTGCTACCCTCACTCGCAACAGAGCTAATGTATGAAGCGGCAGAGATAGTAGCAGTAGCCACAGAAGTCACGGCAAGTGCATTGGCATTGGCATCGATATGGGAAGATTTATTTGAGCGAAGATAATAAGGTATATTAACCGGTTTTGGGTTTGATGACCGCTTATTTTCGCGAGAGCATGTATTAGGTGTTGTTTGACTTATACATAATTGTTGGGTGTTGTGGTTGTCACACGATAATTTTTCTAATTGGCATTGCAATGAGTTAGGCTGTTTGTATGTTGTAGATTTATTAGCGATATTGTTTTGTTGATTGTTGGTGTGGTTTTTCACAAGACCAAGCAACTGGCATTTTAAAATGTTAATCTCTTTAGATAGAGAGAAAACATTGCACAGAAATTTGATGAGATACTAAGGCACGTATTGCATATAAAAACAATGTTCCAATGTTTGGTTAAGTCTTGTGAAATATCACTTAAATAAATTTTTGCACAAATTTTATGATAGTGATTTCCACACATTTTGCACTTAATATCAGTCCCCATTGGAGTCCGAATACAGTTTGTCTAAGCTTTATGGAGGGCGAGTAGTTTTTTTGAGTTATTTTTTATTTTATTTTATTATTTATATAATATTATTAGTTTAGAGAGGAAAAGGGGATGTGCGGAGCAGATGTTTAGTATTGGGAGCCCTTTTCTAGTATTTATTTAATTATTATTTTATTTATTTAAATTATTTGTTCTATACAGAAGGGGGGTGCGGAGCACCTTTTACACCTTTTATGTTTTGATTGGGGGCGAGCACTATTGGCTCTGAGGTATTGCGCGGGATGTGCATCCTCATTTTCGCTGTGAAAACCCCCGCTTTGGGATTACAAAACATAAACTCTATCTTTGGGATATTTCATAAGCTGCTTGCGAATTACGAGAGTGCAGCGCAAATAAAATAGACGAAATAAATAGTTATAGCTTATGTCGTGTAAACACAGTTCATTAATTTGCATATGCATAACGATACAAAAATATTTTGCAAAAACTGTTAGATAATAGATAGCACGGAGCAAAATTAAAAACACGTCTGCACACCACGGCAGCTTGGTACAGAATGTCCATAAAACAAAAATAAGAATATGGCTCCACCGAAAACAAAAATAACACGGAAAACGGTTGCCTTTTGGCCACATCCATTTACTAAATCATCAAAAATTGAGAGTTGATTTCGAGTCTCCAGTGAGATCTCGTGGCTGGAAGCAAAAATGATTCTATGCTTAAGACAATCGGAGCAGCGGGTTTGCTGAGTATTGGTGAGTTGGCGGCAGAGAATGCGAACTTGAAAAACACCTACACTAAAATGGAAACAACGGTTGAGTTTGTTGAAAGAGAATGCAAGCGGCTTCGATCAGATGTAATTACACTAAAAACACAACTCAACGATTATGAAAATAATGCTGTGATGTCTGATGTATTGGTAAAGGGAATTCCCCAAACAGCAAAAGAAGATTTAGCTGAAGTCTTCACTAATATATGTCGGACAGTTCAGGTGAGCACGCAATAGTTCCGCTTTACCTTTCGCATTTGAAAGAGCCATAATGGTAGCTTACCTATCAAAGTAAAGCTCAATTCACACACTTCTTCCCTTCTAAGAGCAATTGCGAATTTCTGTAAAACAAACAAAAGGCCAATGGCACTGCATGATATTGAGCGTAATGAAAATGGTAAAATATTTGTTCATGAGTGTCTAACAAAGAACAATCGCTAGGTATTACCAAAGATGAAAAGATGTAAAACTCTCTCCCGCTCTATCACTTCACTGTTTAGAATTTGCTTCGTTTTGTGTTGCTACTTGGCAGTACTGCCTAATCGAGGAAAATCTGACATCAGATACATAAATAATGACGATCCAGAAAGCAATTTTGCGAAAATCATTGTAATTAATTTTTAGTGATTGCAGGTGTTAAAAAACCGTGAACTGTATAGGACATCATTAATTCAAACAATTTATAGCATATACGTATATATTTTAATTAAAAAGATGGTAAGGTATTAATCATTCTTCAAAATGCGGAACGCAGAGAAGTGTATCGTGAAATGTGTTGGTGTCCCGTGATGTTTATAAATTCCCTAGTAATCAGAAGGACAACTCTTTACTTAATTTTTAAAATTCGTCTAGCAAAATCAAAGTCAAAGTTACTTCTAGTTTCACATGGTTTATTATCACAACCTTCCACAGAAGTTATGATTTCGTAAACAATCTCAAAAGAAGGATGGTAAACGTCTTCCGGTAAAACAAGAGGATTACATCGACTCAAAAAGAATTTAGATGTATCACTAAGGTAAGGCTAAATCCAAGACTTTCCCGAACTTATTAGGGGTAACATTAATCTGACTAAGACATAGGTCCGCAATTTCAACCAAAAAGTCATTATACGCCACTTGGGTGGAATTGGCACAATGTTTCGGTCAATTCCGTTTACTATTTTAAGCAAGGAAACATGCTGCATATAGACTAAAATATAAGAAGCGGGAGGAATATAACAAGCAGCTATGTATATATAGGGGTTGTCTATAAGTATGCGGGCGCACTTGAATTCAGTTCATTAACTTCTTTAGAGGGTATTGATGAGTGAACGGCTATTAGAACGCCATCCCCCGACTCTGTTTATGCGATCACTTCTGAATACCTTATAATTATTAGACAATATTTCTTCATTAAAAATATGGGGGCTTAGCCCAGTGTCGGTTATGTTATAATAACAGGAAAGAGGTTTTAAATAAAGTTCAGTTAATTTTGCATTTAAACCTCTGACGTTTTGGTAGTACAAATTTACAGGCTTCACACTTAGGTTTTTGGTACAGTTTTATCACGTGGGACCCTAGCTACATCCTGAACGTTTTTATTCGGTCTATATTGAAATTCCAGCACGAAAGCGCCGGGTGGCCAATACGAGGAGGCCAGGACGGCCTCATAATCATTAAAAGAAACATAAATTCTAAAGGAGGAGGTATTTCTTTTGTAACTAAATTTGAATTTATTTATAGTTAAATTACCCGTTTTAATTTTCGAAGTTATGTAGCGTTAAAGGTCCTCCTCTGTGGTATCCTTCTTGAAGCGAGACACAAAAATTGATTTTCTTCGCGGAACCACAACCAGATTCCTTGCGATATTAACCCCACCCTAAGAGAGGGAGGAAATTCAAGCAGTTGAAATCGGTTGTAAAGTACCATGACTAGGGAAATCGTCGGTCGCTTACGTTTATTTTTATTAACTTTAGTCGCGTAACGGTGATATGTAACGGCATAAACGGATCGAGATAGATATTGACTTATGTATATCAAAATGTTCAGGAGGAAAAAATAAATTGATTAAGCCATGTCCGTTCGTCCGTCCAGCTGTAAACACGACAACTTGAGTAAATTTTGAGATATCTTATTGAAATTTGGTATGCAGGTTCCTTGGCACTCATCTCCGAGCGCTATTTAAAATAGGAAAAATCGGATGATAACCACGCCCACTTTGGCGTGTGTCCGTGAACGAAGAAAGTCGAAAAATATAAATTTTTTAAAACGGGCGTGGATTTATTGAAACGATATTCGGCGAAAATGTTGCACATATAAAGGTAAATGTTTGTTGTAAGAATTGGTGAATTCGGTCAACGTCCACGCTCAGTTTGTTTAACATAGTTCTGTCAAATTTGTTTGTAAAATGTAAAACGCGATATTTTTATAACCATGCAAGCTATATCAAAAGATCTTCCGCACATAATAAACCTTTTAAGAAAAACTTAACCGCAAAGACAATACTGTGAATTTTGAGGAGGGAGGCGTGGCGCCCGCCACTTTTCAGCATAAAAATTCTGCTATTTTCAAAGGCGATTACTCGGAATTTCAACAAGATATTTCAATCAAGATTCGTCAGCTGCTTCTCAATAGTATGTAGTATACTCTTGCGAAAAACTAAGCAAATCGGATAACGCACAAGTAAAATATCCGGGCAAGTTGTTAATACTTCACTGCAATAGGGAAGTTATATACCTTTTTTGATTTGCATGCCTTTACTGAACATAAAATGTTTGTAAGTATGAGAAGAAAAAGAGATGGGCCCGTCAATAAGTTAACTGAAATAATAAGGACGATGAGCTGAGTCGATTTAGCAATGCCCGTCTCTCCGTCCGTCTGTCTATTTGAACGCAAAATTTTTCAAACATAAAATGTGCATGTATTGTAGGGAAGCTATTTATATACAAATTGTGATAATTAAAACACGCTTCATTTATAGTTAATACTTAATAGATGTACTTTATTAAAATATGTGTACCGACAAGGCGAAGGAGAATGAACGACTGAAAACTTTGAGCACAGTGACAGTGCATTGAAGCTGCAGCCTGCAGTGTGTACATAGAGACCGTTGTATGTATATAAGAGAAAACTCTCATCGGCTTTAATGCAAGTTTCCACAACTATTCCCCTCTTAGTTTTTAGTCGTTTAATCTTTACAAATTTATGACTTAGTTCTATTAGTGTTGCTTCTTAAATTATAACTATGTTTTCTAGTGTCATTGTTAGTTACAGAATTTTAATTTTGCTTATTCGCATTATTTTCTACAATTTCAGGCTCTGCGGCAATTTCTTTTTCATTTGCAAATTGTAATTTTTCTGTGTTCTTTAATGTAGTTGGGACGTAGCCCTTCTCTTTAAACTCTTCATTACTTCAATCAACAATTTTTAACATTTGATTGGAATGCCTCTTCCACGTTTTGTTTTTTTCCTCTAACTGAACAAAGTACGTTTGTTTAAGAATATTTTTTTACTATTTTCGCTCTCACCCAAGAAAGCGCCCAGCGACTGAGTAGTCCTTGTTGTTGTTGTGGTAACGACAAAAACACTCCCCGAAGGTTTTGGGGAGTGTTGTCGAATTAACAGTCCTTGGCCGGATTTGAACCCGGTACGCTCCGGTACTCCCTTGCGGTAATGCCCGACTGCCGTGGTAGCGATTTATGACCAGTGAAAGCTTCTAGGTCATGTCACCACTTCTTCCGTAAGGAAGGATAAGGTGGGTAATGAGAGGTGAGAGGCATCATATCCGTAGATCAACCATCGAGTTGCACGTCATTACCTTTGTGCATATTAGTCTCCTCTTACGACCGGTATGGCTACATCGGGCATATTCTAAACCCCTAACCCGCAGGGGTTTTTCCCCTTGTAATAGTGCTTATGATCTTTCTGTTGTTTCTTTACCTTTTTATCTATTTGTTTTTATTTATTTATTGCAAAAGATTAGTACAATAAGATCCTCGATCTTTTATAGTACAATAAAAATGTAAATATAAACAATAATAGTAACAAAAAGTAATATACATTAATTTATAATAAGTATAAATAATTAAAAGGCATTATATGTAGGAATTTTGAACTGCAGGTACATTTGAGGAAAGCAAAAACTAATGGATAGACTTGTATATAACGATTAGAAGACAGATTTATAGATAGCGAAGATAATAATGTGTAAAAATAAATTTTAACTAAAATAGGTATAAAGAACCCTCTTAAAATTGCTTTTATTTAGACTACTGCGAATGGAAACTGGAATAGAGTTCCATGTACGAACAGCATTTACGAAGAATAGCCGTGCAGATGACAGGTAGTTGTAAGTTGGTACTATAAGATCAATAATTCGCGCGGACCTGGGGAATATCAGTTTAACATATAGGTAGCTTGGCTCCTTATACAGAATGAGTTGGCAAAGGAAAATACAATTTCTAGCTTTGAAGTAATCTGCAATTTCACACCCTAATAAATGCGATTTCCAACTTGATATATGATCAAACTGAGATAACCCAAACACATAACGCGTAACATGATTAAAGGCAACATCAACTTTGTGCGCAGACTGTGAACTCAGCTTGCTATACACAAGTTCAGAGTAAGAAATGATCGGCATAATTAATTGTATAGCAAGCTTTCTCCTAACATTTATGGGTGTATAAATTGCAGACATTCGTAGGTTCCTAAGGATATTGTATACCTTACCAACTACGGAATTGATATGATCATCACACGTTAATGTTGAGTTGATAATGAACCCAAGATTGGTCACTTTGGTTACCAGTTTGAGAGATTTGTCTGCGATGTATAACGGTGGAATATTTAAAAAATTTATTCTTTTCTTAGAAATAGGTAGCACATATGATTTATCTCCATTTAGACATAAGTCATTTCTCCTGGCCCATTAATATATGGATGATAAGTCATTATTTATCTTAGAGCATACTTGAGCCGTCTGCTCGTGGTTTCCGGATAAGTATAGCTGGACATCATCAGCATATGCATGCATATGTACATGCTGGCAGGCGGAAAATATGTCATTTATGAACAGACTGAATAAAAGCGGACCCAGGATTGATCCTTGAGGTACCCCAGCAAGTAATGGTTTTAGACCAGAAACTTCGGAGCCAACTTTGACACGTTGAGATCTCCCAGTCAAATAGCTCCGGATAAGACGCGTTGCAGAATCCCCAAAACAAAAATAGCTTTTTAACTTCCAGCAAAGCAGGTTATGATTCACGGAATCAAAGGCTTTCGAAAAATCGAGTAAACATAATAAAGACAGCTGATTTTTGTCAAAAGGACCTCTGATATCGTCTAAAATTTTTAAGACAGCCGTAGAGCAGCTGTGGCTTGATCTGAAGCCTGACTGATATGGGGATAACAATTCGAATTTATTAATATGTTCATGCATTTGTTCGGACAACAACATCTCCAATACCTTTGACATACCAGGCAAAATGCTAATCGGCCGATAATCACTCGGAAGGCACGCAGTCTTGTTTTTAGCTACAGGTCGCACCGTAGCAACTTTCCATGTTTCGGGGAAGCAAGAGGTTGTTATACTATGATATGGGATATGGGTGAGGGTAGGCAAGATGTAAGGCGCGATTATTTTCACAAATTTTATAGGTATGTTATCCTCACCAATAGCATTCGACTTAATCTTACTTATGCACCATGCCACATCAGCTTCTGACATTGCTTTAAATTCAAAGGCTTCCCGAATAAGCACATCAGTAGAAAGAGAAGTTGACGAGCAAGTATTAACACAAGAAGAGGGAGCACGACGAACAAATGCATCATTCAGGACTTCAGGACTAAGGGTACAATCAGGACTATCACTCACGTGTACGCGAAGACTTTTTAGGTTACGCCACAGAACGCGATTTGGCAACGACATATCTAACATTCTACTGTAATACTTACACTTCTCTCGCTTTATAAGTGCAGTGGTCTCATTTCGGACAGGCCTGTATGCATTCCAATTGGCTTCACTACGATTTCTTTTCTAGCGGGAATATAGCTTATTGCGCTTCATAATCATAGCTCGAACCGATTTTAACTCTATTTTACAAGCCTTATTCTTGGGATTAATTAGGTCAAATCTATTTCGTAGCTCCCTACCAAACATCAATTCAGCAGGCGACGAACCTGTTGTGATGTGCTTTGTATTGCGGTAGTCAAAAAGATATCGTGCTAATGCTTCATTGAATCGTACGCAACTTTTTCCAAACAAAATTCTCTTTAGCACATTTTTTATGCTTTTCACCATATTTTCCGCCTGGCCATTGGTAGCCGGATAGCGTACAGGGGTTGTGATATGCTTAATACCATAATTTGCTAAAAAATCTTGAAACTCTCTGGACACAAAAGCTGTGCCATTATCCGAAACAACAGTTCGTGGAAGACCGAAACGAGCAAAAATATCTCGCAATTTTGCTATTGTGTTGCTACTAGTTGTGTTTGTGCCCATATCTACACACTCGACCCACTTGACTATCCACCACTACCAAACACGACTCATCATTGGCCCAAAAAAATCAATATAGACTCTATCCCAGGGGTTTTCTGCCCAGTTCCAGGGAATCGTGTCATTAGGCAACTGGTGCAAGATTTAATTTCTTTTTCAATATCGACAGTTTGGAAAGGCCACCAACAAAACTCTCTGGCTATTGACTTGGTTTTACTTACAGCCATTTTCCTCTGAAAGCTCGAACCTACGACGAAAATATGGATTTAACTCTACCTTACTGCATTTATTTGGCCATTGCGAATTGGTGTATTCTTTAACTCTTTTTAAAATTGGATCCGACATAATCTCTTTCTGGATGACGTTAAAGTCTAAGACCGGAATACCTCGTTCAGAGACATAATTCATGTAAACACCGGTTTGCATTCCTTGCAACATAAAATTTTCGCTAACAGTTTCACTAGGGAACCTTGAAAAGAAATCGGCAACGTTTTCCTCAGATTTAACATGACTAACATTAAAATCGTATGCTGACAATGTCAGCGCTATCCTTTGCAACCTATTGGCCGCAGTCTGCAGAACACCTTTTCTTGGACCCAAAATGTAGTGTAAAGGTTTATTATCCGTCAGCAAATCGAAGGATCTACCGTACAAAGAATGCAAAATTGCTGCCGCTTCCTTATCCAACTGCGAATACTTCTGTTCAGTGTTTGACAACTTCCTAGACGCGTATTCTATCGGCCGTTCAATTCCACTAGGATGGATTTGCGACAAAACTGCTCCTAATCCAATCGGGCTTGCATCGACGGTTAGCCTTGTCTTCAATTTCGGACTAAAATAACTTAAGCATCTTTCGGACTTTAATGCTTCCTTAAGAGCACTAATCGCTTTTGAGCATTCTGCCGTCCAAATAAACTTTTTGTTATTTTTAAGCAGCTCGAACAATGGGCTAGCTACAGCTGACATATTAGGGATAAGTTTTCCATAGAAATTTACTACTCCCAAAAACGCTTGGATTTCTTTCACATTGGACGGATTGCCCATATCGTCAATAGCCTTAACTTTTTTAGGGTTAGTGTGTAAACCATTTTGGTCGATAATGTGGCCCAAATAACACAATGAAGAATTTAAAAACGAACATTTGTCTTTTGCCAGCTTGAAAACCGACTCCTGCAAAATAGTTAGTACCTTTTCTAGCCATTGTAGATGGAGATTCCTACTAGGGGCTATAATCAATATATCATCTAAAAATACCACTACACTTTCTAGCCCTGACAAAAGGGTTTCCATAATTCTTTGGAACAACGCTGGCGCCGATGCAAGTCCATATATTAATCGCTTATATTGGTATAACGCTTACTAGTAGAAATTGTTGTCAAAGGTCTCGCAGATGGCTTCAGCTCTATTTGTTGGTAAGCCATGGAAAAGTCAAGCTTTGTGAATTCTTTTCCCCCATGCAGCTTTGAAAACAAATCCTCGATTCGTGGTAGAGGGTATTTTTCAACCTTAAGGTATGGGTTGAGGGTGACCTTAAAATCACCACAAATCCTTACATCGCCTGACTTTTTCAAAACTGGCACAATAGGAGTGCCCCATTCACAATACTCTACGGGTTTTAACACATCAAGCTTAACCAGCTTTGCGATTTCCCTGTCGACTTTTTCCCTTATTGCTATAGGGACGGGGCGAGGTTTACAAAATTTAGGAGTTGCACTTTTTTCTAGCACAAGCTCTACTTGCTGTTTTTTGAAACACCCTAATGTGCGATCGAACAAAGAGTGAAGCTTTTTAAATACATAATCGGCAATATGGTTTTTTTGGATAAAAAGGTGGATAAAAAGATGACGTTTTATATACTTATGCCGAACTGATTCACAAAATTTTTTCTTAACAAGGGCGGGCCACCATTCCCGATAACAACAACTGGTAGCCACTTACACGAACCGTTAAATTTCACCAGCATATCACATACTCCTTTAGGAACAATCCGCGTACCATTATACGATTTAAAAATTATATTTGTCTTTTTAAGTTCTACGGCATTAAAATATTTATAAAAAGTTGGGAAAGAAATCACGCTATATTCCGACCCAGTGTCCAGTTGCATATTTCAGCGAACGTTATTTAAAAGCACATGAAAACAAATTGGCCCCTGCTTATTGCATGATAAATTAAAGAGAGGTAACTCTTCTTCCGACTCTGTCAAAAAATGTATTCTACCTGCTTTGCACATTCTCTTAATATGCCCTCTTCGCTGACACTTATGACACTTGTAACTTTTAAACTTACACACACTATCCCTATGGCCCGCGCTCCCACACACACTGCACTGATGGTCATTGTTCTTCCGCCTCCGCTGCTGCTGACTTTGAGCGCCACTGCGTTTTACTTTGTCGCTGTCTTCTTTATGCTGCTTTTTCGAGTCTTCATTTCTCCGTGTGACCTCCATTTGACTTTGGTTATAATGTAACTGCTCACTGCTGTCTTCAACTTCCCTTTTGACCTCGTACTGTTGCCGAATATAATGTGATGCGTTAGCGATGCTTATTGCTTTTTCCAATGTAAGGGTGCTTTCATTTTCTAGGAATATTTTGTCTCTTGCTGGACCAGCCTCCAAGTCCATAATGAATTTATCGCGAATCGCCATATCAAAGTGTTGGCCAAAAGAACATCCTACCGCTAATGATCGAACTCTTGCCGCCCAGTCGTTTATTGATTCAGTTGCCGTTTTATTGGACTGATAAAACTTAAATCGCTCTGGAAACTCGGACGCGGCTGGTTTAAAATGAGCCGACATAGCTGGGATACACTGTTCATACGTAGTTGCTGCACCATCAAGATTATGTGGATTCAACAGATTTTTTAGAAGTACGTAAGTTTTTTCCGACAGGGCATTCAGGAAAATTGCTTTTTTCTGCTTCCCCTTTGCAATACTGTTAGCAATGAAAAATTGGTCAAGTTGACTATGGAAAAAATTCCATATATTTTCCTTAAAATCAAATTTCGGTACGCTTCCAAATATCGACATCGCCCGTTTTGTATCGTCGCAAGATGTGATAATTAAAACACGCGTTATTTATAGTTAATACTTAATTGATGTACTTTATTAAAATATGTGTACTGACAAGCCGAAGAAGAATGAACGACTGAAAACTTTGAGTACAATGACAGTGCATTGAAGCTGCAGCCTGCAGTGTGTAAATAGAGACCGTTGTATGTATATAAGAGAAAACTCTCATCGGCTTTAATGCAAGTTACCACACAAATAAACTAATGGCGGCTGCCGTGGTGTGGCAGTAGCGTTGCCGGCCTGCCCCACCGAAGGTCCAAGGTTCGAGCCTTGGGACAGGTAACATCAAAAGTGGTTTGAAAAGGTTTTTTAAAACGGGGTCGCCCCTCGGCAGTGGTTTGGCAAACTCTTCGAGTGTCTTTCTACCATGGAAGGCTTCTCAGCAAAAATTCATCTCCTTTGTAGATGCCGTTCGAAGTCGGCAAAAATCTGTAGGTCCCGCCAATTCGTAGGAAAAATTCAAAACGGCACACCACAAATTGGAAGGGAAGCTCGGAGGTTTATGAGTTTTATATCGCGCCATACATTTATATATTTTTTTAAATTAATTTACCCTTTAAAACTCATAGCAGAAGTGTTTTTATTGAAAACAATCAGCTGGCTTTATAATACGAACTGGAAAGTATTAAAAGAGACTAGATCACTACTAGGTATATAATGTACGGTTCCACCCGAACTTAGACTTCCTTACTTGTTACGACTATCTTCGCGCGGAATGGGTGTAATTTCGTCCAAAGACTTAAACGTTTTAAAAATGGTATCGTATTTCATGAACTTTTCATTAAGTAATGCAAGATCTTTCGTAATTTCAAAAAACCCATTACGCATGTGCCTGAAAATTTTACAAAGATCGACTTCAGATGAAGGGCATTTTAAGCATGTCCCCTGCCATCGTTGACAATGTCAGCAATCCTAGCGGTCAGACCAACACACTTCATAATTTGACAATTTTGCTAAAATGCAAGACATTTCTAATTATAAAATTAGGAAAATAAGTTAAAAAAAATAAAAACATATTCTAATGAGAATCAACTCTACAAAAGTAAAACAGCGAGCAGTTTGAGACACACTGTATTATGACACTTATAAAAAACACAAACGCAAACAGCTGTGATAAAAGTAATAGAAAAAACTAAGAAGAAGTGTACACAAAAACAGAAGCAAAAATAAACACAAGCCCTTCACTGCAACAAATACAATATGCAAAACGACTCGGCAAATGAGATGAAAATCAAATTAAATGGAGTTACTTGTATTCACAAAATATGAATTTAACAAACAAACCAGTTTTATTTTACTATTAACAGCAGTACACTTAATTTTACCACAGAAATAGACGAAAAATTTGGAAAACTTATTTTTTTCCAATATTTAATCACAGAGAAAAAATGTCCACTATTTCACAGCTAAACTGACGTTTGCGTTTACGATATCAATCCCATACTCACAGGCAAAAAGTAGGAGGTATGGTAAAAGATGGCATGGTACCTCAGATTCAAACTTAGTTTTTCAAGCTGAATAGCTCTAAAAGAATTTAAGGTAGGGATATGAAAATTGGTAAGGCGATATATGACATCAATACAATACCCACGAGAAAACGAATGAGAGTGATATGAAAAGGGGCGTGACACCTCCCATACAAGCTTGATTCTCTAAAGGGGTTCAAGGTAGGATCTGAAAATTAGTATGGAGATATACGATATAAATACCATACTCACGGTAAACAAGTTGAAGTTCGCATTTTAAATAATTTAATTTTAGCATCCAATTTAAATTTTAATTGCAAATAATTTTGAATTAATTTATTAATTGCAATTACTTCAATTTGTTGGTTAGGCATTTTATAATTAGCTACTTGGCTCACTGTTACACTGTGATTGCATTATATTTATTTTATCTTGCTACTCTCATTATGTTTTTATGTCTAATTAAAAGAGATCAACGTCAAAAATGATTTATTTCGTAAATAAGAAGCTTTGTTTACTGCTAACTCAGAAATATCGTGATATTTATTGTACTGTGAACAATCCAAAAGACAAGAATTGTATATGGACAAGACACATTGCCAACGTGCTTGTTGGTTTTTGTGTGGCGACGATTTTATGGGAGATATTTTTCCTTAACTCGCATGCTTCTGTAGAAATAGAAACAATAGCATTTGTAATATTGATCGCTCTGAGTGGTAAGCGTGGTATTAAAATTTTGTGTGCAAGAACGTTCGTATGGCCAAAACGTTCAACTAACTATCACGGTACATTCATCCACATTCCAACCACAGCTGGTTCTATGTATCGGAATAACCCGGATTTTTCTTAAACGGCCAAGGGTTGTTCTTTCAGTGCAACCCTGTATAATTCGAACATTCGTACACTATTCATGCTGACATTTTTGAATCTATTCATTTGATGGACCACATTCTAACCGCAAAATTTTGGGAACGTTGCAGTAAAAAATATAAAATAGAAAACTAAAACTAAGAATTAGAAGAGATATGATAATAATATAGCATATACATACGTAGATGAAAAGTCTCAGAGATGTTAGCTTAGACAACGTACGAATCTGGATGACAGTTGAAAGATTTCGGCCATAGTTGTATATAAATACATAAGTACATGATCCCGTGTCTTAATATAGGGATAGGTTTTTTATGCACTTCAAGTATAAAATGTATTAGCTTTTTAATCGTCGGTGGAATGGCAGGCAAGTCTGGACAGCACTGCTTAAGAGCACTGTTTTTCTCATACATCCTTTCAGGTATTAGTTTTTATGTCTGATGTTTTAGTGTAACTTTACGAGAAATTTTTAGGTCCTATTGCGAATTTGGCTGCCAATGGTGAAGAAGTGGTTAGAATATTTGCTTGCGCTACTACACTCACATACAATTTAACAAGGTCCAGGTTGGATCTTATGAGGAAACCTTTTCAAATTACTTTACCTGTTATGGCGAATGATGTAACTGATATAGAAAAACCGTTCAAAAAGATGAGCGCGGTTTTGCTACCCATAAACGACGAGGTAGAAGGCTATGATAATGATTCAAATATTCCCTCATATCGCCATGAGAACAAAACTTTTATAGAATATTCACAAAGAACTTACATCGAGAAATTTGAAACACGCTGTAGGAAACAAATTAAAAAGGGGGAACTGAGATGTCGTGGCGCTTTTGTTATTGCATACGAAGAATGTACCTCACAGTTTCCCTCGATTGTTCGAATGATATTATGTTGGCCTTTCCAAGCCAGTTTTATATGCGGTATCAAGTTATTTGGGAGTCCAAATGATATTTGCAGGTCAAGAGTAGAACTACCTAACAGCTTTGGTGAAAGCTATGTTCAGTTTAAACACTCCCAAAGGCATTTAACTAACAGCTCCACTCAAACAAAAGTCAAATACAAAGAGAAGCCAGCGTTAGTTGAAGCGCAAAGGTAAAATACACATTAAGCCGTTTCTTATTTAAATTTTTTTTTTTGGAAATTCAAAGGAAATGCAATATATCAGTCGAATTGGGTAACTTTCAGAACTAGCACGTTTCATTTTAAAACTTAAAAATCCAAAATAAAAACCAAATGTTTTCAGAGTGCAGCCGGTTATATAAAAAAGTTAATAGCTATAAACTTGGTACACATTTATTACGTGAAAAAACTTGGACGTTATATTGAGTTTTCCACCTGGAATCAGGCACATTTGCAATCAATATCGTCAACAGCTTTAAATAACACAGTAATTGTTTTACATTTATTTTGACGTGGAATTGGAGATTGATAGATTCCAAATAATATTATGCCTATACGGTAACCGACGGATGGCACTCCTGCGAATACTATCTGATTCGCACTCCCTTCGTTTGGCGCTATTACCATAACCGTCGGATGGTTGCCTTACAGACTCACCCAGGGGATTTTGTCAAGAGATTTTTGATATTTAACTGCATTGTCAGTTAATAGCTGTGTTCGGTGACAAAACTTGCAAAGAAGTGTTAGTAAAGTAAAACTCTCTCGAAACGCGTCATCATTTGTCTTCGAATCATTGAATTTCATTACTGATGGTAATCCATTAGTCTTATGTTTTGAGTTAACGAAATCATAAAAGCCTTAGTAGATATTTGAAGTTTTATTTTAGCCAAATAATCCTTGTAGCACTTTTTATTAAGGGTATTATATTTGTGGCGATAAAAAGAATATAAATGATAGTCAGTTGAAGTGCCCGTTTTTTAATATCGCTTATAGTACCGGGTCTTTGGGTTTTCAAGTATTTGAGTTCCCTCGTGCACCATCCAGTGTTTAAGGATGCAACTGTGTTACGAGATTGAGGAACACATGAGAGAAATATGATGTGTAACGTATTGCTAAAATGCAAAGCACTTCCATCCACGTTACCACAATATTGCTGCCAAATTATGTTAGACACTTCCGTGATGAGTTTGCAATAATTTGCCTTTTTAAATAGAAACCGAACGGAAGTTCTGTTTTTGCTAACCCGTAGATTACGAAAGCTGGAAGATTCAGCAGTCAGGTCAAGAGCCGGGTGATATACATCCTCAGGCAGTACAAGTGGATCGCACCGAGCAACAAAGAATTTCGGGGCATCATCGACATATATTAAATCCAGACATTTGCCGCACTTATTTTGAATACTATTTATTTGACCGAGTCCAACATCCGCCGGGGCGTTTAAAAATTCGTTGAACACATCTCTAGAGAAGCTAGGTATTAAGAGACCATCTATCATATTATAGGAGATACAAGACAAATTAAAATCCCCCAGTACAATAACCGAGTCGGAGGGATTAGCCAGAGCAAAAACTGACTTCGCTATCAATGAATGCTTCAAATATGTTTGAAGATCCGATTGGGGAGGAATATAGCTTACAAGGATGTAAATACAGCAAGAATTCGATGTTATCAGCTTCAGGGAAAGTAATTATCTCAGCAGCGAAACTTACAGCAGTCAGCACACTCCCTCCGACCTTGATCGCTCTATCCTTTCGAAATACTTCAAAGCTGCTACACAGAATTTTGTTGATGAATACATGAGGTTTGAGCCGAGTTTCACTAAACACGATGATGTCGTAAGTAATGTCGTGGCTACTAAGGAAAAGATCCACCAGTTTTGTGTTTAAGCCCCTTACATTTTGCGCCAATTGGAAACACCGCGGGATCGCAAACCGGTCTCCACTTGGTCCTTCCATCGGAGTGATGGTCTCCCTCTTCCTCTGCTTCCACCGGCGGGTGCCGATAAGAATACCTTCTGGGCTGGAGCATCTTCGCTCATTCGCACTACGTGGCCTAGCCAGCGAAGCCGCTGTGTTTCAATTCGCTGAACTATGTCGGCGTCTGCGTAAAGTTCATACAGCTCATCATTAAATCTTCTTCGGTACTCGCCGTCGCCAACGCGTAGAGGTCCACAAATCTTTCGAAGAACCTTTCTCTCGAATACTCCAGAGGCGCCTCATCAGATGTTGTTAGTGTCCACGCTTCTGCACCATATATAGGACGGGTGCGATGAGTGACTTGTAGAGTGTTATTTTCGTTCGTCGAGAGAGGACTTTACTTTTCAATTGCCTACTCAGTCCGAAGTAGCCTTTGTTTGCAAGAGTAATTCTTTGTCGGATTTCTAGGCTAACATGTTGCCAATTTCGCTTATGAGTATTTTGAAGCGGTACCGGCTTGAGGAATGCGTGGTTCATTACGATTTCTTTCTTGAGGCCTATATTCAAACTCGCGAGCTAGCGCTCCATCTGGCCACAACGATTTGCCCACTAGTTTTGGGAAGCATTCATGAGAAACAGCAATTTTGAATGAAGAAATACTTCTTTCATTAGGAAACTTGAAAATCGTAATATTTAATACACTAGGTGTAAGTTTAGATGTTACATAATAATTTAAATCAGCAACCGTAGTATCTTTCGCAAATCGAGAAATTAATATCGGCTTATCCAAAGGGATTACGACAAGCTTCTTGGAGATGTTACATTGACAGCACTCGAAGATAACAATTGAGCAAGTTGCACTGCTGTTTCCGCATGAGCATTGCTCGGACGTGATAAATGGGAGGCTGGGGATGGATAAGCTGTTTCACTTACAGGGCGATTCGGTTGTTGCGGAACTTGCGTTTGACTATGTTGAATTGCAGGCGCAAATGGCGTGGAAGCTAATGAGGAAGTGGATATAGCAGAAGAAGCGGCCGTTGCCATAGACATTGAAGGGCCCTTTTGTGCTAGGATCGTTTTCGATCTGGTTAAGGCACCAATAGAGGATTTTGACTGCGTGCCGGGTGTGTTCCAAGTAATCAGCTCATTTCCATCACTGCCTGCAGGAGTAGGAGCTGGCGAAGAAACAGGAGCGGCAGAATAGGAATGAGAGTGAGAAACGGCATAAAGAGGATTAGGAACTAATATATCATCGGCATACTTTCGTTTTTTTGAGATTTGTTTCCCCCTGGACACCGGTGAGTGATCCAGCCATTTAAACTATTTAAATGCTGCTTCGTAGCTCTCAAATTTAGCGTAGTTTAAGCTCCTTACCGATTTCATTGAAGCCGTTCCTGGATATGCGGAACAGCTTGTAGAGTTCGATATCAGCAGCTCTACAATCTGGAAAGGCCCAGCGAAGTCCCTTCCCGCCACTGATCAAGTCGGCCACTCTATCGGTCATACCAGAGCATTTAATGTGAGCAACGCTATCGCTTAACCAGCACGCCATAGAACGCTCTGACTCACTTTCCACACTGCAGTTTTTGTACAAACAGTAGAAAGCCATAATTATAGTATAGATTATGACAGAACAAAAAATAAAATAAATAAAAGTTTGTACACAGGTATGGTAAATATGGGTTACGCTGGAGTGTTTAGATGACACTGGATAATGACGCTGATGACGACGACAGTTGAAACCAGGTGTGAATAGTGCTTTTGACAAAAGAGAACAGTTTTATAGACACTGGATTGTGTCGCGTAAGCAGCTGATCCTGAGTATAAAAAAAGGAAAAATTAAGGGTAAAGTAAACAAAAAATTAAGAGAAAAGTAAACAAAAAATAAATAAACAAATGAATTGGCAGAAACAGATAATAACTAAATGCACTCCAACAACAATGCAATATATGCGCAAATGTTTCTTAAATAGCAATAGTTTGGCAAATAGCACTGCACACACACTTAATTGTTATTTCACTTCAATTCACGGATTGAATTATTAAAATCTTCTACTTTATAGATTCGAGCAAAGGTTTAAATAAACAAAATATTGACTTTTAATACAATGACGAATAAAACGACCGCACACAACAATAACTTGTTGTTGCTGTTGTTTGTAACCACTCCCCGAAGGTTTTGGGTAGTGTTGTCGAAAGTGACAATCCTTTACCGGATATGAACCCGGTACTCCCTTGCGGTACATGCCCGACTGTCGCGGGAGCGATTTGGTATGACCAGTGGTACTTTATGGGTCATGTCATCCCTCCTTCCGTAAGAAAGGAGAAGACGGATAATGAGAGGTGAGAGGCATCATATCCGTAGATCAACCGTCGAGTTGCACGTCATTACCTTTGCGCATTTTAGGCGACTCTTACAACCAGTATGCGTACATTCCCACAACAGCCGGTTCTATGTACCAGAATGACCCGGGTTTGTTTACCCGGCCAAGGGCTGTTTCAGTGTAACCCTGTCTAATCTGTCTAGTCCCACTCTTAATTTGTCATCCTCGGAGCAAACCCTTGTAAAACCCCCACCGCCCCTTCCAACTTCAAACAGCCACAATGGTGGCTCTGTCTACACGACCAGCAGCACTGCTGCAATTCCCGCCTCGCCCACTCCCGACTGTCACTCACGCTCACCACAATTCCATCTCCCACGGCCGCTTAACACTCCTATCCCCTCCGGAATAGGTCAGATATGAGCATCGCCGAGCGTCAGTCCCCTCTTTCTCTGCCCCCTACTTCCAGCTTGCACGTGGGCCATGACCGCCACCTCCTCGTACCTTTCACTATGTACACTGTTTGTCGGCAAAGATTTTATACGCCTGCGATATCGGTCAAAAGCACAGTCACACCCTTATGTGCTCCGGGATCGCAAACAGAAACCTCTGGACGGATACGTTCATAGCCACCCGTTGCAGTACACAGCCGCCTTCCACGCCAGATAACAATGGCCAAGGCGCTGTCAACTCTACACTGCAACATAGGTTAGGCCTTAGCCTACCTCCACCTAGGCAAGCGCATCCATCCCTCACGCCTAGTATGTCACCCCTCTCCCCTCCTACACACTTCAAGATTTTGCAGCTGAACTGTAACGGATTAGCTGGAAAGATCGCGGAGATAACTGACTTTATGAAGTCGCACAACATCAAAATTGCCGCGATACAGGAGACAAAATTAAACACAAGATCGGACTTAAGAATGGGTATTATGTACATCGAAAAGACCGTCGCAGCGGTCATGGTGCTGGTCATGCCACTGCAATAGCTTCAAAGGTACAGAGCCATAATAAGATCCTCAAGTCACTGGCCGGCAGTACTTGGGGGAAAGATAAAGAAATATTGCTTGCTACATATAAGGCTATTGGCTGACCGGTTATTGACTATGCTGCGCCCATGCGGTCGCCCAAACTTGCTGAAACCAACTGGAGGAAATTGCAAGTCTGCCAAAACACCGCCATCAGAACTACTTGGATGTCTGCTTATGTCATCTGAGTCTCACCTCCATACAAGAGGCTAAATTGCTCAATGTTCAAGAGCACGGGGAACTCTTGAGTACACAGTTTCTTCTAAACTGTCATAAACCCAATCATCCAAATCGACATCTATTGGATGAAGCTTCGCCCCCAAGAGACATAAGGAGACATCTCCGTAAGCAATACGGTGAGATCTGGCACCATATTTCTTTGCCGTTTGATCTGCGGAACCATAGGCGGGCTCTAAATGACGTCCACACTGAGTCGGAAGACAGATCCCTCAGATCTCGGCCTGTGAATCCCGTTATTAATATCCAACCACCTGAATTGGCTGAAGAGGAGCATGTACTTCCGAGGGAGACTAAAGTCATCCTAGCACAACTTCGTTCTGGATATTGTAATAGGTTAAACTCTTACTTGTCCAGACTGAACCCCACCATACAAAACACATGCCCAGCATGTGGTATATCCCCTCATGATACCATGCATCTCTTCTTATTTTCAATAGAACCTACTCTTCTAACACCTACATAACTTTGGTTCAACCCTGTGGAAACTACGCATTTCCTCGGACTTCCGTTAGAAGAGTCTGATGACTACAACAACCAGTATGCGTACCTCGGGCATATTCTTACCAGTAATAACTTCGAAACCGGCGACTGGAGATATATCGCGCATATGATTTTCCTTGCTTCGCCGGTTTCCAAGGTTTTGTAACGGGAACCACAATCGCCTGCTCTCAGGAATGACGGAGTTGGTTAAAAAGAGCCGCTACATAACTGTGTCTCTCGTGGCCAAGTTGTTTCAACATCTTCATGGCAATACAGTCGGGTCTGATTGATTTTGAGGGCTTGGCCTTCAATATGGCTTTCTTTTGCATCAGCAACGGGAACGGCAACGGGCGTTGTGTTGTGTCTTTGTCTGTGTACCCCACGGATGGCTAGCATTATAAACGGTGGATGCATTATAAACAATAGGACCGTAGGACTGTCGACCATAGCTTGCCGACACCGCCGGAGGGGATTGATTGTCTGTCGGATTTCAGCGTTGATATCTTTTATTCGGGTATCTGCGGGATTGATAAGTCGCACTTGCCGGTGCCGCTGCTTCCCCGAGGAAATTCGGACAAATTCAGGTATTCTTCCAGCGGGAATGAAGTGACAACAAATATACGGCGTTCGGATGTAATGAAGGCTGTAGGTCGCTTCAGGTCGAGGCGTCAGTCGACCTGTAGCAATTACCTGCCACTCTAGTGGGGCGTCTCAGTTGACTTTACAGAATGCCCAGTCGTCTATTTGCTCTGCGAGTGCCTGTCCTCTGATATCCTCTGACAAGTTAGAGTGCCAGAAATTAAACCATTATCACTTCTTAGCAATGCACTGATATCGGGGGGATAGTCCCTCGCGCAACACGTGACAGGGGGGTATGTAGATGTTAGTTACTTGCAGATCGATATCTTCTAACCGGACCGCTATGCCTTGGCATTCTAAGGTGGAGTCCTTGTGGTCGATGTCGGGGAAAAATAGTTTATATTGTACAGTATGATATGTAATGACCGCAAAATAACAAATTTGGCAATTCCAAAAGGGTTTAAAAAATATACATAAAAGCTAGTAAAATTTGTAAAAAAAAAACTGTGCCTACACTGCTGGCCTTGTAGTTTCTGAGAAAATGATTAATCATTACGGATTTTTATCTTTTTTATGGAGGGGAAAAATGAACTTTGCGAGGAAAGATCTCAAAAACTATTTATTTGTTTGCAGATATTTTTCTTCAGTGTTAAGCTCTGTTTTATTAGAAAAATATAAGCTATCAACCAAGAAAATCGATGGATTAATACAAAAGTTATAAACGATCAAATATATATAGCCGTATGATAGGTACCCTACAAGTATTACCCCCATATTCATAAAAAATAAAAAAGCTTTATTAAGCTCTTATAATTCAAAATTTGTATGGAAATGTCGTTTAAAAAGCTTTATAAACCAATTTTATTTTTTATGAATATGGGGGTTAATATGTACATATGATACGATAACAGGTGGGGTGCAATAAAGCCATATGACCCTATTTGTCAACATACATAAGATAAGAGACACAATGTGTACGTTTTGTCTTAACCCAGTTGGAAATATATGCATGCGGCATTGACGTACGTCAATAATATTTGTATTTATACATCGGTCGGGGGCAAAATAAAACCATGTTCCACAACTTTCAACAATCAATATAAGAATATAAAGACAATTAAACTCTTCGCATATCTTACGCATTTTGTTCCCATGCGAGTGAGCCATGGTGGGGTTCAAACGGTTGACTGTATATGCAATTGTCCATATATCCCTTAGGTCGATGGTTTAAAGGTATGCATGCCATCGTCACTCAAGTAGTAACTATCATGGACCAAGTAAAATGGTGTAAGGGTTGTCCAGGAAATCCATCCAAATGTGGAATATTTCCGTAGACTTTTATTTTATGTCTTATATGTGAATAAATTTTTCAAGTAAATAAAAAAAAACAGCAAAGGACATTCAACTATAAACGTAAAGTACAAGCAGTTAGGTGTATAATTCCAACTAAAATAACTTTTGACTGATACAGCATGCCTTTTTCATGCATACAAACAACTCATTCAGCATACATTACTCACTTTACATACTTTTTCATTCATACGACTTGCATGCTCCTTGTATGCATACAACTCATATCAACTGGGAGCTTTATGATTTTACTTTGTACTTAAAATAGTAAAGTGTTTTTTTTATTGAAACATTTTCAGCGGTTCAAAAGTAATGGAAAAATTATTAAAATATTTTTTATTAATTACTTTTAAAAAGTTCTATATATTAATTTCCCAAAAAGGGATTATGATTCCTTGGACCGGATCGCAGCTTTCGGTACCCTCTCGACATTTCGTGACGCTTTGACAATTGTAGGTCAAAGTAAGAGAACTACTATTTGCTGACATTATTGCTAGTGTCACTGCCGCCATCGAGTTGATAGTGTTGCTGGCCTACCACACCGACGGTTCAGGGTTCGAGTACCGGGACATCTAACATCAAAAGTGATTTGGAAAAGATCTTTCAAAAACTTGGTTATCCCTCGGCAGTTATAAAAATACCTATTTTTATTTGCTATTTTATTTTCTTTTTATTTACTAAGAAAAGTAAAATACGAAAAATGGAAACCAACTTTGATATCTGCCTTTAGGGAACGCTTTCATGAAATCCGGTTAGCACTAGCTGGCAAATAATTTAGTAGCTAACCAAACGACTTACGTTAATTGGTGTGTAATCTGCACTAACTACAAAAATGTTGTAACTGGTGAAAGCAGTAAGAGTAGTTCCGCTTGAACTGCTGATAGACCCCGATACAATAATTTGTGTGCCAGGAGTAACATCTTAACAAAATATAAAGTTAATGTATCAGAAAACCTTCGTAGCGTTACACAGCTTTCATGAAAGAAGTTGACATTTTGTTATTGCTTATGTTGGGTTCGTTTTAACGTAATTAATATAAGGGTTAACACTCGTTGTCGATACATCTATTCGTTGCTTTATGTAACTAATCTTCTTTGACGTTTGCTTTGTTTACCTTTTTCCTTCGCTATTCATTAGACAGATTTTTGCAAGTAAAGTGTGCTTTTTCCACTACCGCTCGCCAACATTTTGCAAAGTACCAAAGTATAATAAAACTGTATTAGAGTTATTGAAAACAGTTCGTGTATTATTTATTTCGGTACGCCTTTTGGATATTCAGCTTATAAACTACATTCCGTGGAAAGGGGCAAACCTTTCATACTCCGCAGATCATCACTTCTACAACATTGCAGAAGACCCGCCACTTACGTTTTTTGTAAGTACAAACTATCGCTTACAGTCCACGCTCGCATTATTACCAGGAAAGAGGTAATCCATCAACCCGCTCGCAACTTAAGGTAATACGCCGCAACAGCTTACATGTTCACAAAAATAAACGAAATGAAAGTAAACGTTTTTTTATCAAATATTTATATTTTTTCGCGTTCGGTGGTTATTTTTAGAAAAGTGGCGGTAATATATTAATTATAAAGATGTGACAGCTCAAATGCTTTACCAAAATCGGATGTTTTTTTAGTTAGAACTTGAAGCCTCAAAGATACAGATGGAAGAAAATGTTGTAAACAAACAAATATTTTCCCTCTGTAGTATGTTCAAATAGATATCCCTACCAATCATACGCAGATAAAAAAGTGGATAAAACATAGGTCGCGCTATCCACAAATGAAGATAAAAAAGGGGATAGTTTGTATGGGCGGCGTGAAAATATTATCCACTTTCCCCTTGCACATGGCTCTACATGTGATTACCAATCGCCCTCGCACTAATTTAGAAACGCCATTAAGAAGTAACATAGCTGCAATTCTCTAACTAAAAAACTTCCCAAAACAAACCTGACAGCACATCAAATACTGCATACTTTTAGGCACTACCAGGGCTGCCATCCAGCTGACTGCTATATTTATAAAACTTTTTAGAAAACCCAAGAAAATTCCAATAAATTTCTAAAAATTATCTGTATTCATTTCACATATTTATATAATTTATTCAATAAAAAATATATTTATAGAAACATTAGTTAAGTGCATTATATATTTATAAACAAAGAATGAAGACAAAACAGATCAAAATGAAATGAAATGACGTGCAAGAAAATAAAATAGAATATAATAAAATAATAAATATAATTAAATAAAAGAAGTGAACTGGAATGAAACGCAAGGAAATAAAGTGAAATTATATAAAAATAGTTAAATAAAATAACCCTGGGAACCTTCCACGCCAAATAACCTGGCCACACCATAAACTCCAAGCTGTGGATCAGCTTGCGTCCGTGTCCACCTCTTTACCATCATCTCGTCGGGCTCAACCATCCTTGACGCTTTGGTAACGCTTCCAGTGACACTCGGTTTTGTTGGTCGAAAAAATAAACTCATGTAATGATCGTCAACCGATATAAACAAACATTGCGCCCATTTGTTGGAAGTGTCGAGAGATTTATATCGGTGGCCGTGAGAATGAAGACTTGAGGTCACATCAACCCCGTTGTAGCACTTCAAAATTTTGCGTTTAAATTCAAACTTGTGGGTTGACTGCAAACCGCCCTGAAATCTTGAATGTGAGCAATATCCCCTTAACTGCATCTGATACCAAAGTTGCGTGCTACGTTAGAATGTAATAGAATATTTATATTATTGTTGAAAATGGTTTAAAATTATAGTACTTACCTTGTTTTTTAATGAAATATAAATTTTTGACCAAAATTAAAAAAAAATTTTATTTTGATTTTGACAAATAATTCTATTTATGAAAGCAGCTGTTTGAATTTCCTTTCCTATGATTTCGTTGGCAACTATGAAAATCTTACTATTTCATTCACACTCAAAAAAGAGAACGCTTTTTGTTTGGGAAATATATTTCATAAATATGCGTTGGTGTTAGAATGGAGGAAAAAAAAAATAGAGATGGTTTTTGGAATTTGATAATAAATTGACAAAAAGTGGATAGCCATGGTTGGTTGGATGCATCTGAACATGCTGATAAACGTTTTTATTACACACATAAATAGCATACGTTGCTTAAAGATATCCATCCACACACAAACACACACTTTCTAATATACAAACATATATACATAATCGTACATATATCAATAACATGCTAGACATTTATTGACACAGATAACATTCAAATTCGAATTTTTTATCTCCAAAATAGAAATGCGCTTAAGAAAATGCATCGATGAATCTATGAATCAGTCACTTCATACCAATATTCACACAAACATACACAATTAGCATATGAACATAGTTTTAAAAAATTGTATATAAACAACTGTAAAATATTAAATAAATTAGTTCCAAATACGAACTCAAACTCAATTGTTTCTATTTCCCCCACCAGTGGTAAGTTATAAAACAACTTTTAAATAAATGTACGTTTGGTCAATTCGAGCCGGATTGACAATTAATTATTAATTCTTGTACATTTTATCCAAACGAGCCTTAATATTGTGCTTAAGCGACAACAAGATATGTCATGACATAAGTCGTATTAGTAAACTAAAACTATACGCATTTAAAGATATTTGTAATCCAAAGGAATGCAATCCGCTGTGAGTAGAGGCTCAGCAAGGTCAACCAGGCGACCAAGCCAATTACCTCCAACGATTCCTTTGGAGAATTACAGCTCTAAAGTATTATATTAAAACCAAAAGCAACATGGGAATAAACAGAGAAAAAATCAATAATGTAGCAGGAAGAATAGTAACTAGATCAAAACCCGAGGACGTGGTAAAAGCAGTAAAAAAGCTCCAAAAAGAATTGGACGCCAACAAAAAGAAACTTTTGGTGGATAGCGTTGGAAATGAGGATTATTTCATGCAAGATAAATACAGTGCCATATGAATGCAAATTGACGAAGTAATTCAAGAGTTCAAACACTCCAATAATGATGAAGTGTCATTTCAACCAGGAAAAGTGCATACTTCTTTAGCAGTTAACCGCATGCCGCAAAGACCAACAACAGCAGCACAAACAACAAGCTTGGTTAAAAATGACCTACAAATTTTTTTTTTTTATGAAGAAAATTCAAATATTAACAAACAAAATGGCTGATATGCGCTTTGAGAACACGATCGGTAATAACCAATGAAGAAACTGAAGATTTATACGAGGCGATAGGTGATCAATATTTTGAAATCCTTGGCCATTCAGACAGAACCTCAAAGAATGGGTTCGTAGTAAGAAGAACTCTGGCAGCCATATCAACAAAAAGTGGGGTAGAAAATAAGTCCTGCTTGTAACTGCTCTTTCCAATTATACCTGAGCGTGCAACAATCCAACAAAAAGAGGACTCTTCCTCTCAACAGTCACATTCACAGGCACCCATTGTTGAAAGTACGGCGGAAACCAATAACACTTTCGTAATAACGACAGGCACGAGCAAAAAGGACAGAAAGAGAAAGAATTTAGAGGACATAGCGATGTACCAATTACAATAGATGATCCGGCAATCGTGGAGTTAGAAATAGGTAGCAGCGACAGTGATAAATCAGAAAGAGCTTTACGAAAAAAAATTTTTAGCAGCAACCCAAAATAGCAACATCAACATCATATCCAATCTCAACACGAAGGCTCGCTATCACAGCCGGCTCAAAAGAACATTATCTGAATTACGGTGGTATATTCAAAACGGCAGACATTGACAAGAGCATCCGGGATAAGGGTGGAGGCAAAATGGTAAATATTGCCAGTGAAGTTTTTTTCACATTTTTATTCACAAAATGCTAATTAATTAGCAAAAATTTACCTACTCAAAAAGTGTAGGCTAAGATGAATATTTAGAAATACACATGCACATACATAATTATAAGCAAATATTTCCCCTCGGCAGTATGTTCAAATATCTTTGCACATTTTTTACATACAGTCCACTAAAATTGAAGAAAATATTGTAAACAAAGATTGCTTAAAGATATCCACACACAAACACACACTTTCTAATGTACAAACATACATACATATTCGTAAATCAATAACATGCTAGACATTTATTGACGCAGCTAACATTCAAATTCGAGGGAAAATTTTTTTATCTCCAAAATAAAAATTCACATTTATGCACTTAGGCAAATGCATCGAATACGGAAATGTAATAAAAATGCAATAAAATAAGATTAGAATCAGTCACTTCATACCAATATTCACACAAACATACACAATTAGTATAGCAACATAGTTTTAAGAAATTCTACATAAACAACTGTCAAATATTAAATAAATCATTTCCAAATAAGAACTCAAACGAATTGTTTAAATTCCCACACCACCAGTAAGGATATAAACAATCCAGTACAATATAAACAATCCAGCCCCTTAACAGCCTGTTTATTTTACCATTATCCGACTCTCAATTAATTTCATTTGCTGATGAAACCTTTCAGCATGCTCATCACTTTCGTCAAAAAGATTTGGCGCAAAACAATTAAATGTGAGGCAGAAAATGAATTTTTAAAGACATACATATTTACGCCTGAAAAGAAAATAAAAAAGTAAATTAGATAAATAAGTGAAAAAGTTGTGGGTAATTCTATTAACTTTGTTAAGATCCTGAGACTCGTTTAATTAAATGAATATCAAAAACGTGCAGTTTGTTTTATTAAACGTATATTCATATATAATTGGTACACTACTTTGTTTAAATATAAAGTGTTGACAAATCGGAAAGTATGTATACATATAACTTGCGCGTTCTAATATGAGTGCTTTCTCGCCGGGAGCTTAATTCGACTGACTGCATTTTTACTGTCATTCCAACAGTGTGGCCAGGTGATAGAAAAAAAAGGGGCTAAGTCGGCAAAAAGAAAAAGGTTAAAAAAGGCTAAAATTAAGAAAAAATAAGCTAAAAAAAGTCAAATTTTTTTAAGAAATCCATTTCAAATTTTTAATTTTATTTTAAACTATTTGTATATAAGGCTGTAGACATAACTTAAAGTAACTATTTTTGTTTCAACACGTATCAGGCACATTTTCCTTGATTAGGGATTTTTTCAAAGAAATACCCACACGGCTATGAATTTAAGCCTAAATTTTAAACCATTCGTCGGTTTAAGCAATTTTTCCAAATCGTTCAATTAGATACACCAATTTTGAATTTATTGCGAATTAGATTTAAAACTGAACTAAAAAAACGTCTAAAATTTGTTAAACTTCTTTACATTTATTTTTGAAAGCTTCTTGCAAGTCATTGAATTTTTCTCAATACAGTTTTGTGTGCGCCGTAGCTCAGTGGGCAGAGCAGACGACTCTGGTGCGGGAGCGTCGGTTCGAAACTTGCGAACAGATACAAATGTTTTTTATGTTTTTTAATTATTAAAACATTTCTGGTTTCAAATTTAAACTCTTTTCTTCACAGTAATTTTCTCGAAAACTGCCACAATTTTAATTCTAAACCAAATATATGTAGCCCAAAAAAGTTTTAAATTTAGGTTAAACTTTTTTGACGTGTAATATAAAAAAATTACTACAAAATAATTAATTTTATAATGTTTTCTTCGTCTGATGAATCAGAAGAGCTTGCGTCTGCATACAAAGTTTGGCTATTTATCATAGAGATGAGATCATCGGTAATTTCAAATCAGTGCAACATTTGGATAAGCTTTTTAACGAACATCTATGCGAGTTAAGTATTTTAATTTTTAATCTGTTCCTTAACTTTGTTTTTAAAATGTTCATGGGACTAAAAATTCATTCAACCTCCGCATTACTGAAAAGTAATACCAAAAAGTTAAATACGAATTCGACCAGATCTAAAAAAGGGGGTTCGTTTAATGAATTTTTATGTTCTCGGACTCCCGCTCAAAATTCAATGGTAGAGATCACACTTATCTACCGTACGGTTATTAGCTTTCGCCACCACAGCTCAATCAATGTTACTTATTTGGAGAATACCTAGACTTTTCTTCTTGAAACTTTCAAAGGATTATAAACTGAAAGGTGTATCTTTTGTAAAGGGTTCATATTATTAGGTAGGCGATGTCCCAATTGGGTTATCAACTCCATTAAAAATAGTTGAACATTTTTACGAATAATTTTCTGTATTTCGTCATCAATACTACCTTCATTCAATTTTAATGTTATATATTCCTCGAAGTTGTATGAAAAATATGGTGTTGGGACCAGAAAAGGTTTGGAGTAAAAAAAGGCTAGAAAAAAGCCACGAAGCTAAAACCAAAATTACGAGGCTAAAGGACAAGAAAAAAGGCTAAATCTAGCCACGAAAAGGCTAACCTGGTCACACTGCATTCCAATATGCAAGTTCACTTGTATAGCTTCTAATTGCAATTATCAAAAAAATCATGATTTCTCTTATACATGCATACATACTTACATATGTTTACATATTTTATTTACTCTCATATGATAGCTGAATTTACTCATATTTTAACACGCCACCTTTTTTAATTACATCAATTTCTCCATGTGAATAGTTTTCATTTACAAAATGATAATGCGTCTCTATATACTTAGACTTCTTCGTTAAATTTCCAAATTTACTTATACAAATGGCACCAGCATTATCCTCATAAATTCGAGTGGGATGTTTCATTTCAATTCCAAACTCTTTCAGTAATTCTTTAATTAATTTTAGATCACTTGCGCATACTGACAGAGCTACATACTCAGCTTCTGTAGAAGATTTCGTTACAATATCTTGTTTTTTCGGTTTCCAAAATATAGTATTACCATACATTCTTATCCTGTCGTGGATTTTCTATCAGTAATATCTCCTGCCCAATCAGAGTCAACATAACAGTCTAATATATCAGAATCTACACTTTTCTCAAACTTCAGTTTTAGCCGTTTAGTATAATACAAATATTTCAATATTCTTAATTTGTACTTATAATGACTATGATCATAACAATTTTGAAACCTGCTTTAATTATTTACACAGTAACAAATATCTGGCCTTGTACTTGAACCTACGTTTTCAATTTCAAATTGTTTTGCTAAGGATTCAATATATTTTTCCTGATCCAGGGTCATAATACATTTTCCGGTGTCATAGTTTATATTAATTCCTAAATACGTTTTTATCAGACCCATGTCTTTCATTCGAAATTTCGCAGATAACCCTTTTTAATAGATTCTACTAACTTCCTGCTTTTGCCACAAATGAGCAAGTCATCTATGAAAATTATCAAATAAATGTTTTCATTGTTATTTTTTATAAAGTAAAAGCAATAATCGATTCCACTACGTTCGAATCCTAATCCTTTCAAGTACTCATCTAAGCATTCATACCACGCTCTTGGGCTTTCGCGTAATCCATACAAGGCTTTCTCGAGTTTACAAACTCTTTCAGTATTATCGCTATAACCTTGTGGTTGTCTTACATATACTTCAGACTTAATTTTTCCGTTTAGGAACGCTGATTCGACGTCCATTTGATTTATATCATACCCATTTTGTACGCAATAACTAAGCAAGATTTTCAAAGTTTGTGTCCTGGCTACCGGCGAAAATATATCCTCTATAATTTCTCTTTGCTGAAAACCCTTCACCACAATTCTTGCTTTAAATTAATTTTCATCTTTTTTTGTGTAAACCCATTTTAAGTCTAGTATTTTCTTATCTTCCGGGTTTTTAGCTAATTTCCATGTATCATTTTTTTTCAAACATTCTATTTCTCTATTCATCGCTTCTCGCCATTCTTCACTTTCATTACATTCTATCGCTTCGTTATATGTTTCCGGGTTATCAAAGTTTACATAATTTCCGTAAATACAATTTTTTATTGGACTTCCGTATCTATTTACTGGACTAACCTTTCTCTCTGATCTTCTTGGTATCGTTAAATTTTCATCTCTACTCGTAGTTGGTGAACTATTCGTGTGCTCAATTTCTCCTAAATCGTTATTTTCACATTCTTCATAACCCTTCCTAAGTTCATTCTCATTATCACTTACGTTATTATCAATAATTTCTTCGGTTTCTTTAAATCCAACTAAGTATACGTTCTCTTCAACAATATCCACATGAGTAGCAATTGTTATTTTATTATTAATCAAAGCTCTATATCCTATACCTTCATATCCAACTAACACTCCTAGATCAGCTTTTCTATCCCATTTACTTCTTCTCTTAACCTACGGAACTCTAACAAAAACTTTACTTCCATACAATTTTAAATTTTTAATGTCGGGCTTTTTTTCATTATTATTTTATACGGAGCGATGTATATTGGAACGATTTTTCGTCATCCCTTGTCAAATTTGGTTTTGAGACAAACCGGTTTCGGCGTTGTGCCATCATCAGTGTCGATTTTCGTTCTGGTCTGTTGTGGTCGTTTGTCTGTATTTATAGTAGGTAGCAGGTAACGTCAGCATGGGTGTCTGTTTGTGTACGTGTGTGCATGTGTTGTGTGTGTACATTCAGAAACGGCGTCTGAACGTACTCGAAAACATGGAAATCTACAAACAAAAAACATTCGACGGTAGAATAATAAACGAACAGACAAACACTGTTTCCGACACAATATTCGAACCTTTAAAATTGGTTTACAAAAAACAAAGCAACCACTCAGGTACAACAAACACACACGCACCGACAAATAAGCACAAAACAGCAAAAGATCAAAAACAACAAACAAGCAAACAAGGTCAAACAACAAAAATCACCAACTTTTACCTGCCTCAGTCAACCACAAAAAAACCGATCGATGCAAACCACCCCCGTTTCTGAATGTACACACACAACACATGCACACACGTACACAAACAGACACCCATGCTGACGTTACCTGCTACCTACTATAAATACAAGACAAACGACCACAACAGATCAGAACGAAAATCGACACTGATGATGGCACAACGCCGAAACCGGCTTGTCTCAAAACCAAATTTGACAAGGGATGACGAAAAATCGTTCCAATATACATCAATCATTCACCCTGTCGGAAAAACAACAAAACAAAATCATACGGAGCCTTTGCCTCAATTGTATTTGCTAACGTCCTATTTTTCAAATAAACAGCCGGTTTAACTACTTCCGGCCAGAATTTAATATTTATTTTAGCATCTGCTAATAAACATCTCGCTGTTTCCATTACCGACCTGTTGTACCGCTCGGCAGTTCCGTTTAGTTCGTGAAGATACGGAGGACAAGGTTCTATATAAATTCCCTTTTCTTTGGCGAAGTTGCAAAATTCTTTATTTTAAAACTCTCTACCATTATCGCACCTAAGTTTTTTTTATCTTTTTTCCTGTTAAATTTTCTAGTTGATTCACATATGTAACAATACCATCATAAACCTAATTTTTTCCTTTCATCGTAAATTTTACCGGCTTTACTGTGATCATCAATTAGAATCAGAACAAAGCTCTCACCCTGATACCCTACTGTCTGATGTGGTCCCTTTACATCTGCGTGAATAATTTCTCCTACGTCCTTAGCCCTGCGCCTGATATTATCAAAGCTCGTCTTCGTCATTTTATTTTGAACACATGTACCGCACTTCAAATATTTGCTTTCCAGATTTCTTGGCAAACCATAGAGTAAGTTTTTTGACTCAAAATATTTAAATACTTGAAATTCACATTCCCTAAAATTCTATGATACCTTTCTTTGATGGTCATGGCAATATTCACATTTTCGGTTACATAATTCTGCTTTGTTTCTAAAACAGTTGTTATTTTATATAAGTTATTTTTCTTATTAGCAATATTGCTATTTAGCTATCAACATATTTTCTCTGCTGTAAAGTTTTGCTGTATTGCCCATTGAAATACAGCAAAACTAACTTTACTCGCGATTTTCCCAAAACTCAATAAATTTTTACCCATTTCATAAACAAACAATACATCTTTTAACTCAATTTCAGTTTCGTTAAATTTTGTAAAAATTTAGCTTTTATATTTCTTACACACGCAGCCTACTTTTACCTTTATCGGATTTTCTAACTTGTTCATCTTTACGAAATATTTATCATCATTAACAATGTAATCAGAGCATCCACTGTTTAAGACCCATTCTATTGAATTCTCATAAACGTCATAGTATTTTGGCTTACGCTTTGACGATCTTGACGCTTCTGTAAGTTCTGCTGTTTCTTCTTTGGCCGCTGCCTTCTTGTTGTTGGTAGTATCGTGCCTTTCCCGCTTGTTGTTGCCCCGCTGCTCTCAAGCCCCGCGAAGAATTCCCAGTACTCATCTGGCTTGTGCAATCGTACTGAATATGCCCAGATTTCCCACATCTGTAGCAAGTTTTGTCTTTCTTCCAATCGCTTTTGAAAACGTTACTATTCCACTTTTATTTCTCGACTCTCCCTTTTCATCTTTTTCTCTTTCTTCGTACATTTTAATTTTATTAATTAAATAGTCTACGGTCGTTTGATTTTCTGGCAACACATCAATTAAGTCACCAATGTGGCTTAAACTACTCGGAAGCGTCCTCAACATATAGTTCAATTTTTCTTTTTCATTACTGCAGCACCGGCGTTCTTCAATTCAATGATTAGTTTTTCAAAGTCAATGTACGACTTCTCCAATCTTTTCTTCCGCCAATCTTTCTTCTGGTACTGCGCTATTTGTTTGTTCTTCTTTTATGTCCAATTTACAATTTTTTCCGCTGTCCCGTGTTCCCATAACCTAGTAGTAGTAGTAGTAATTTGCATTTATTGAGGTATGAAAATTCAAATTCGTACAATAATTCTTAAAAATATAATTAACAGAGATGGTAACTAAGTACCTTACTACTGGAATACGTATATTAATGAAAGAAAAAGATGACTTAGTAAATATAGATATATAGAAGGAAAAACATACCAATAGAAAAAACCTTCAATGATTAGCTTAGCCTAAATTTTATTCATAGTGACTAGATTTTCTTAATTCTAACTAATTTAAAGAAAGTACAGAAATAAGCTCGTTATCGGACATTCCACATAATAGCTGGAACTTGGCTGTTATTGTTGAGATACGATCTTCAACCTAGGTAACTTTTGAAATTTCGTGAAGCTTTTTGGTTGAGAGGAACCATGGAAGCTTCAACATCATTTTCAAAAGCTTATTTTGACAAATTTGTAGTTTTTTTCCCATGCAGGACAGGAATAGAGCATTATTATAGATCTGACTTTCTGTTTATTAAGGGGTATAACATTTTTATAGCGATGTTGACTTTATTAATGATATTTTAATATAAACCTCAAAGGTCAATCTACGATCCAAGTATACCCCAAGATATTCAGCATTATCACACCAGGAAATTTCTACTCCATTAATGGATAAGTTGGAAGCTGGTAAAAAGCAAGGACTTCTTTTTTTTGTGAAAAAGATAGCTTGGGTTTTTCCAGTATTTATTTTGATTTCCCATTTGTGGAAAAAGGCTGTGATACTGTGGAGCGATTTCTGCAATTCATTTATATTTTGGACAAATATATGTGAGCAGAAAATTGCGATATCATCTGCATAGAATGCGTAATCACAAGTACTTACTTTAGGTATATCAGAGCAGTGAATTATATAGAGAATTGGAGCAATTTTCGATCCTTGAGGCACTCAGGATGGAATTCGGTAAAGATATGAAAAGTCATTGTTTATAGCGACACAAAAATGGCGATCCGAAATGTAACTTTTAATTATTTTAATAAGAAATTGGGGAAAATTGTAGTTCATTAGTTTAAAAATAAGGCCGTCATGCCAAACGGTATCAAACGCCTTTTCAATATCCAGTAGCAGCAAGCCAGTGGATTTCTTAGAATGAAAATTACTTTTTATGTATGCGTTTGACGTGATGAGTAGTGCTATGGAATTTCCTGAAGCCGAACTGTTCGTCGGGAATCACATTATTTTGATTTATAAAACACCATAATTTGCCCTTCAGTACTTGCTCTAAGATTTTACTCAAACTACTAAGCAGGCTAATAGGACGATAGCTGCTGCATTCATTATTAGGCTTGCCTGGTTTTAGAATTGGCTGATTTCCAAGCACCAGGAAAATATTGATGCTTTAAACAAGAGTTTAACATGAATGTCAAGAAATTTATAGCAATTTTGGGAAATTCTTTAAGCATTGCATTTGTTAAAAGATCAAACCCGACTGCCTTTTTTGTACGCAGCATTTGAAATTGCTCCTGTATATATTCTGAAGTAACATAAGCCGGCTACTCGGTTTGAACGGGTATATAGTCGAACTGTATAATAGCCGAGCTGACCGTAGCTTCATGTGATGGTGAGCTTAAATTATCTGAGACCTCGTAGTGTTTAAGAAATTCGTAGTGTTTAAGCATATCGTTGTTGATTTTAATCGGGGGAATCAGTTTTGCTTTGTTTTTCACAACCCTAGTTATATTCCAGTGGAGGGTGGGGCCGTGTGCAGAAGTCCACGCAAGTGGGGAAAGTTTCTGATCGCCATTCACCTGGGAATGGCCAGAGCGAATCTTTTGCATGCGGTTCAAGCAGCTCACTACTTCTGGGATTTGCGCCCAAGTATCCTCTGGGTAACCACCGAACACCCGTTTGGTGGTGAGCTAAACGTGAGAAGGCGACAACCTGGTAAGGCCACTCCGACATAATCGGTTTAAGGGCTTGCTGGGGGGTTCAAACAGCAGCGCCTGATCACCAGGTGGTGCGGCTGCAAGCGGGCGTCTGTCTTGGATCAAGCGGCTCGCTATACAAACGTGTAATAGAATTCAACCTCCCGTGAAACGGGTTGTGCGTTGGGTTTGGGACCCACCACATAAAACAACGTTCCAATGAAATTCAACAACAAAGCCTCGGATATGAGAACCCCTTTTTTAGAGGACAACACCCGCAAACGAAATAAGGATTATGAGATAAGGGCATGTACCTGGAATGTCTGGTCCCTTAATGGGGAAGGTGCCGCTGGCCGGGTGGTTGAGGTCCTGAGGAAAGCAAAAGCTGACATCACCGCCATACAAGAGATGCGATGGACGGGGCGAGGAAACACGATCAAAACACCTTGCAACATCTACTGGAGTGGGCATGAAGACAAGCGCAGATTCGGCGTGGGATTTGTGGTGGGAGAGAGACCCCGTCACCGAGTACTGTCGTTCACACCCGTGAACGAGCGTCTCGCTGCAATCCGCATAAAAGTACGATTTTTCACCATATCGTTTATCTGCGCCATGCACCAACGGAAGAGAAGGACGACGTGGAAAAGGATGCATTCTACGAGAGCCTGGAAGAAGCATACGAGCGCTGCCCCCGTCATGATATCAAAGTCGTGCTTGGCGACTTTAACGCCAGGGTGGGTAAGGAGGGTGTATTTGGCCCCACTGTCGGGAAGTTCAGTCTCCACGATCAGACTTCGCCAAATGGATTCAGGCTGATCGACTTCGCCGGTGCCCGAAACATGGTCATATCCAGCACTAGGTTTATGCCCAAGAAGATCCATCAGGCTACATGGCTGTCCCCCGATCGAAAAACACGCAACCAGATCGACCACGTTGTGATAGACGGACGGCATGCTTCCAGCGTTTTAGATGTTCGCACAATACGAGGACCTAACATCGACTCTGATCACTACCTAGTAGCAGCCAAGATTCGTACCCGCCTCTGTACGACAAAACAGGTGCAACAAAAAACGCAGGGAAAGCTGGACGTCGAAAAGCTGCAATCGCAGCAGACCGCCAATTATTTCGCTGATCGCCTCTCACACCTGCTCTCCGAGAGCACAATTCAACCTAGTGGAATGCATGAGCAGTGGAATCATATCTCAGGAGCACTCCGTACCGCAGCCGAAGAAGTAATTGGATTCCGGCGAACGCGAAGAAACAACTGGTATGATGATGAAGAGTGCCGCGCTGCAACGAAAAGAAAGGACGAAGCCTACAAGGCAACGCTGAGATCGAATGCAACGAGGAGTGTGTGTGAACACTACCGCGAGTTGAAGAGGGAAGCGAGGCGGCTTTTCCGGGCGAAAAACAGAGAGGCAGAAAAGCGTGAAATAAAGGAGCTTGAGATGCTGGCCAACGGGAATAATGCCCGAAAATTCTTTCAAAAAATTCGGCGAATGACAGAAGGTTTCAAACCCATGGCAAACTCCTGTAAGAATGAGAACGGCGACCTGGTGGCCTATGTTCAGAGAGCACTCAGAATATGGAGGGATCACTTCTCTGCCCTTTTAAATGGAGAAACTGAGCAAGAAACCAGAGAAGATGCCGAACCCGAGCCCACAATCGAAGATGATGGAATTGACGTTCCACAACCCGACTATAATGAGGTGCGAATAGCAATATCCCGATTGAAAAACAATAAAGCAGCTGGCGCTGACGGTTTGCCTGCTGAGCTATTCAAACACGGAGGCGAGGAGCTGGTAAGGCGCATGCATCAGCTTCTATGCAGAATTTGGTCGGATGAATGCATGCCTGAAGATTAGAATCTAAGTGTTCTCTGCCCAATCCACAAGAAGGGCGATCCTGCAAACTGCGCCAACTATCGCGGAATCAGCCTTTTGAATATCGCATATAAGGTCCTATCAAGCGTATTGTGCGAAAGACTGAAGCCTGATGTGAACAGACTGATTGGACATTATCAGTGTGGCTTCAGACCTGGTAAATCTACCATCGACCAGATTTTTACAATACGCCAAATCTTGGAAAAAACCCGTGAAAAAAGGATCGACACGCATCATCTCTTTGTTGATTTTAAAGCCGCTTTCGATAGCACGAAAAGGAGCTGCCTATATGCCGCTATGTCTGAATTTGGTTTCCCCGCAAAACTTATACGGCTATGCAAAATGACCTTGAGCAACACCGCCAGCTCGGTCAGAATTGGGAAGTACATCTCCGAGCCGTTCGAAACTAAACGAGGTTTCAGACAGGGTGATCCCCTATCGTGTGATTTCTTTAATTTAATGCTGGAGAAAATAATACAAGCTGCAGAACTTAACCGCGCTGGAACAATATTTTATAAAAGTGTGCAACTGTTGGCAGATGCTGAATATTGATATCATTGGCCTTAACAACCGCGCCGTAATTTCTGCTTACTCCAAATTAGAAAAAGAAGCGGAGAAAGAGTCAGCGCATTCGCGCCTTGGCAACCAAGCCACTGTTGGCAGCAATAATTTCGAAATAGTAAAGGACTTCGTTTACCTGGGAACCAGCATTAATACCAACAATAATGTTAGCCTAGAAATCCGACGAAGAATCACTCTTGCAAACAAATGCTACTTCGGACCGAGTAGGCAATTGAAAAGTAAAGTCCTCTCTCGACGAACGAAAATAACACTCTACAAGTCACTCATCGCACCCGTCCTGCTATATGGTGCAGAAGCGTGGACACTAACAACATTTGATGAGGCGGCTCTGGGAGTATTCGAGAGAAAGGTTCTTCGAAAGATTTGTGGACCTCTACGCGTTGGCGACGGCGAGTACCGAAGAAGATTTAATGATGAGCTGTATGAACTTTACGCAGACGCCGACTTAGTTCAGCGAATTAAAACACAGAGGCTTAGCTGGCTAGGCCACGTAGTGCGAATGAGCGAAGATGCTCCAGCCCAGAAGGTATTCTTATCGGCACCCGCCGGTGGAAGCAGAGGAAGAGGGAGACCACCACTCCGATGGAAGGACCAAGTGGAGACCGATTTGCAATCCCGCGGTGTTTCCAATTGGCGCCAGTTGGCGCAACGAAGAAACGACTGGCGAGCTATGTTGGACGGTCAAAATCACCCAGGCGGTTAGATGACCATTCAAAGAAGAAGAAGTTATATTCCAGAAGGGGTTCGAACACTTTTCTAACTTGGAAAGCTTTTTATTCCAGTTTCTGTTTTTAAAGTTGAAGATTTTATTACGAATTCTTACATTCAAGCTACTCATTAACCTAAAGTCTTCTATTTGTCGAAATCTTACCCAGTTGCGCCGATGGTAGTTTCTGGTTTTGATCATATTTATAATAAAGGGTGGGAGCCTAAGATAGTTTTTATTAGGAATAATTCTAGGAGTGGATTGCCTGACCGATTTTAATGCATTTGTTGTCAAAAATTCAATGCTTTCGTATATTTGATTTGTGTTGGTCACCTTGGCAAGTACCATGGACGTATTTTGAAGTGAAAGCTTTAAATAAGTTTTATATTTATTTCAATCGGTTCTGTTAAAATCAAGAATTGATTCATCTAATTGAGCAGCATTTGCTTTCAGACAAAACTTTATCGGAAAATGATCAGAACTAAGCTCGTTTAACGTTATTGGTTGACTAATATAGTAAGGAACGTTTGAAATAATTAAGTCGACAGTTGACGGATTTGCTGAGTAGGTTTTCGGGATGTAAGTTGGAGTAGTTGTATGGCTAATTGTAAAAGGTGACCGAGATTAAAAAGCTGATAAAATATTTCCCCAAGCATTTGCACGTATGCACCCCCAATCTCTATGTCTACTATTCAGATCGCCACATATAATAAATTTTCCTTTGGTATTTGTCAATTTGCGACGGTCGCTTTTGTATTTATTTCGAATGGTGGGCGTAATTCGACCACCTGGGAAATATACACTAAATATTTTGAGCTTGATGTTATCATTTATATTTATCTCGATTCCTACGTTTTCGATAACATCGGTATTTATATTCGGCAATGTATAAAATAGTAAGCTTTTCCTGATCAGAATTGCTACACCACCACCAACAGTGCCTTCTCGGTCAAGCCTTACACAATGATAAACCGGGTGGGATACTCTAATACGGCTGTTTAACCAAGTCTCTGAGAGCAAACAGATGTCTATATTCTCTCTTGTTAGAAGAGTGAATAGTTCTATATATTTACTACGGATACTTCTACAGTTCCAAAATATTATATTGAGAAGTGCTACTGACATTACTTAGAATACAAATATTTAATAGCTAATTGAGCTATGACATTAAATTGTTTCTCTTTGGAGTTGCATTCGCTTAATTTAGTTAACATTTCCATTGTTAGTTTCGCGAATACATCTTCGGAAAATAATGAAGAGTTATGATGATTGGTAGTAGCTTGTGTACTTGATGTGCTGGTGTTATTGTTTTTGATACGGCGTTGTTATTCCTTTACCGGCGTCGCTGGCCAAACACGAGCAGGAGTTTCGTTAATAACAGAGTTATGCGGGTTTATATTTGATTTTCTCATTGACAAAGAGGGAAAATGATTTGATTCATAAGCAAATGTTCTCTTAGGCGAGTTCTGATTACGTGGTGTTTTGCTTAATTTCTCTTTAATTTGTACTAAAGCGGCACGGCTTGGACAAGTAGAATCGGATGATTTGTGATTACTGTTGCAATTTGCACAGCGAATTTTATCAGGTGATTGGCACTCGCTTGGTTTGTGTATACCTGCACAATTCATACATTTTGTTGTTATATTACAACCGCGTTCGTCATGTCCATACATTTGGCAAACACTGTAGTAGTTTGGACTTCAGCCTTTTTCGATACTCCCATTTTATAATTGTACGAAACATGGATTTCACATTTTTTCGAAGATCATTTAGTCTTACAGAGCCAATTTCGAAACTTACAATATACAAATAATCTGTAAAGTTTCCATATGTTCTTGTAACGATTTTAACTTCTTTGCATTTTAGCCCAAGAGATAAGAGTTCAATTTTAACGCTCTCCGGCGTTTTGTTATCGAGTCTTATTAATTTTGTCATTTTCCATAGTGGCTTCTGAGTCAGAGCTATCGTTATCGGCTAACGCCTGTAGAGGTGTCCAATAATTGCGGCTACTTTCAGCACCAGTTTTACGAGATTTTGATGAGGACATTGTGTCTACATCTTCTAGAGGCGCGTGCCGTTTAAGAATTTTGCTGCTTTAATTTATTACTAGTGTAAATTTAATTTATTGTCACTGTGAGAGAATAGAGTACGTGATACACGATCGGCTATCAACAGACGACTGTTCCCATAACCTTGACTGCTGTATATGTGCATATGTGCACAACTTCCGATTTTATTGCCCAACCTTGCTCTGCTACCATGTTAAGATCCTGAGGCTCGTTTAATTAAATGAATATCAAAAACGTGTAGTTTGTTTTATTAAACGTATATTCATATATTCATATATAATTGGTACACTACTTTGTTTAAATATAAAGTGTTAACAAATCGGAAAGTATGTATATGACTTGCGAGTTCTAATATGAGTGCTTTCTCGCCGGGAGCTTAATTCGACTGACTGCATTTTTATTGTCATTCCAATATGCAAGTTCACTTGTATAGCTTCTAATTAATTTCTCTTATACATGCATACATACATACATATGTATACATATTGTATATACTCTCATATGATAGCTGAATTTACTCATATTTTAACAATTTCATTTGCTGATGAAACCTTTCACCATGCTCATCACTTTCGTCAAAAAGATTTGGCGCAAAACAATTAAATGTGAGGCAGAAAATGATTTTTTAAAGGCATACATACTTACGCCTGAAAAGAAAATAAAAAAGTAAATTAGATAAATAAATCAAAAAGTTGTAGGTAATTCTATTAACTTTTTTTTTTTTACTCATTTTTGTATAATTCTTGATTAAGTCGTTCACTATCATCTCGTTGTTAGGATTTTTGCGTTTTCCTAAAAAGGAGGTAACGACCTTTTCAAAAGAATCACACTCTGTTGGCTCAACTGGTGACCAAATTCTTTGAATTGCTTATTAATAATCTTTTCATATGCGGTCCAATAAAAATATCTTGGCTTCTGAAATATCTGGAAAATTGTTTTCAAGCAGTGCATAGATCCCCCTTTCGAGCTAAAACTCTACACCGTTATCTATCTTTTCAAAAAAAAATCCGCCCGTTTACTAATTTAATAAGAGCACACAATTTTTACACACTTTTTAAAAAAGTATAGCCCAAAAACATGCAAAAACAAATTTCAAACTTTGTGCAAAACCTTAACAAAGTTCCATAAAAATTTCACCCTTTTTTGTCCGTATTTTATAAAAAATTTGGATATTCAGTTTTATGAACTATTAAATTTGAGTATTTATAATAAATGTGCCAGTGGGCAGTTGCCAAAAATAGTGCTAGAATTCCTAGCATCAGGGGTGATCTGTTTATTAAAAGAAACAAATTAGAACAACAATAAAAATACATATTATATGTCTATCTCTATCTCTATGGCGCGATATACAACAGGTATATCATCATAAACCTCCTAAGAGATTTTTGCGCCAAGCTTCTCTTCCAATTTGTGGTGTGCCGATTTGAATTTTCCCTACAAATTGGTGGGACCTACAGTTTTTTGCCGACTCCGAACGGCATCTACAAAGGAGACGAATTTTTGCTGAGAAGCCTGTCATGGCAGAAATACACTCGGAGAGTTTGCCAAACCACTGCCGAGGGGCGACCCCGTTTTGAAAAACTTTTTTCAAATCACTTTTGATGTTACCTGTACCAGGGCTCGAACCATGGACCTTCGGTGTGGTAGGCCGGCAACACTACCTTCACACCACGGCGGCCGCCTACATACAGATATAAACAACATGAAAAGCATTTATAGGTACATACGTGTAAACATAAAAACAGTACTTACATAATATACTTTTGCCTAAAATCTAAAAATAAAATTAAAATCAGTACCATCCTTCTTTGGTATCATTGTCATAATAAATCTTAATTATTTAATTATAAACATAAAAAGTAAGCGGCTGCAATGGTTTGTGTGCCCTCTTTTTTCTTTTACGCGTGTTCTCTTTTCTCCAGTATTCGCAAGCCCTCTAACGTATATCGGGCTCTCCCGTATTTGTTTCTATCTATAATTTTGCATTTAACAGGTTAGCTGAGTGTCCACTTGTGGTGATGTGTTGTGATAAGGCTGTTATGTTTCTCTTCTTATGTATGTAACTTTCGTGTTCTTTTAGCAGGACTCCCAGTGATCGTTTCGTAGTTCCTATGTATACCCTGTTGCAGCTTGAATTTTATTTTTCCTGACATGTTATTACGTTTATTACACTGTTTTGCTCTAGTTTTTCGATCGGGGTTTTTGTTCGAGGGAATATATGTTACGACGTTTTCATTTTGCCGAACATTACTTTGAAAAAATTTTCAGAACTTGTGAAAAATATGCAAGCGACATGGATTTTGAAATCACAAAGAGCCGATACAAATCTAGTCAAAATCTGAAAGCAGGTAACTTAAATGTTTATTTCAAAATTCCTGTTTTTTATCCATTTGTTGATCATACAATAATGGAAATAGATATTCAACATAAACCGATCTTCAGAGGTTTCGCTTCGATTGTTTCAACAAACCACAGTGAAGGAAATGATAAAAATGATTTTAGCTGCTGAATTTTATAAACCACTTGTTCAAAACCAAAATATAACTTATAACAATTGCATAAACATTTTTTCAACTTTCCCCGTTTCCACTTCAACAGTAGTATATTGCCTCCACCCCAGCACAAAAATTATGTATTTCAGCGAAAAATCACATACCATTAGAGCCGTTTTAATTTGTATTATCTCAAAATAGGTGTAGCATAACTTGTAATCCCTCGGAAAATGGAAAAAATTACGAAAAACCTAAATGTTGAAATATATATAATCCTGGCATAAAAATGATTGATTTAAAAAAAATTATGGAAATAGATTTCTCTCAATTCGTACCATCCAAAAATATAAAAATGATAATTTGTATCCCTTCGGAAAATGAAAAAACTTTGAAAAACCAAATTGTTGTAAAATACATATACCCCAGGCACGAAATTGTTTTATTTTCTAAAAAAAATTATGGAAATAGGTTTCTCTGAATTTGTAACATCTAAAAATATAAGAATTATAATTTGTATTCCTTAGGAAAACGAAAATATCTTCGAAAAACCAAAATTTTGAAAAATACATATACTCCTAGCACGAAATTGTTTTATTTTCTAAAAACAAATTATAAAAATAGATTTCTCTGAATTTGTACCATCCAAAAATATAAAAATTATAATTTGTCCCCCGCGAAAAAACTTCGAAAAAGCAAGATTTTATTTACTAAACATGTGAGATAAAAGTTTAGGATTTTTACCTCCAAATTTTCGCTTCACTTTGCTGCCCTGTTCTTCTATTGCGTATTTCACTTATGTTACGAAAAAGGTAAGTACTTTACGTTTTTGGATGCATTAGGTAATTTGTTTGTTATATAATAAGAGTAAAATATTATTATTTTAATTAACTAATTTAAATGTGCAGGAAAAAGCGAAAACGGTGTGAAGGCAATTCAACCAACAATTACCAAACTGTGACAAACGAACTAAAAAACTCCGAACGAGCACTGATTGTGATGGCGGCTGCAAGGGAAATTTATAACGTAATTTGTAAATGACGGCTTGGAAAGGGCGATTCATATGAAATAGTAAAATTTAATCGCAAAGTTATTACATATTTTGAATTGTGCTATTAATTAAAAAATTTAGCGCTGCCTTTCATTTAACTACCAATTCGGATTATAATTTTTAATATATTGTGGCGAATATTCTCAGGTATTTACCATCCCTAACTCAATAATACTCCCATAACTAGTTAAACATAACAGAGATAACGATGGCTACCCTTGTGCATGCAAGCATATACCAAGAAAGAGAAAGGGAGATGGCGCTAGTGTTTGCGAATACAAGGCAAAGAGGAAATGGCAATAAATAATACCGACCCTTCGAGAACACGAAGAGGGAACAATCAAGAAACTTCTGGGTGCGTGGGGTAGCACACTGTTGGACTATAAAAGGCAGTGACCAAGCAAATCAGTATGATCAGTTTTTATTCAAGTATTGAACGTCAGAATTCACCCTAGCTCATTGGGCTAGGTCAAATTTTGACAACACGAATGTGTACACATATATGCATGTGGTATTGACAATCATATTATTTCAAATGAATTTATATGCCAACACGCTACTAAACTGTAAAATATAATTTAACGGAAAAATGCGGAATAAAATGGCAGAAAAAAGGCGTAAATTTACATTCTATTCACGGAATATTTGCTTTCGCACGTGCTTTTTTCAGATAGCAAAATTTACGTTTATTTGGCACAGCGAAATTAAAAATATATATACAAAATGTTTTTTAACAAAAATGTAATTTATTAAATTAAATTTGCAGAGAGGAGTTGTAGCCGATTTACACCCTTCAAGTCTTGAATTCCAGTCAAGTCGTTTCAAGTTTTTCTTCCTATCTCTTTCACTACTCCTTGTACGCCGGTTTTTTTGCTTCACAATCGCGATTAGAAAACATAAAAGCGAACTTTGTCCAACAATAACAGAGACGCTCATTTGATATATCATATGAATGTCAGCAGTTCAAAGGTGTCAACATTTTGTTTCAACATATTAAGAGCAGTGTGAAAGTTTTTATGCAAGGGATCAATCATTTCTTGTAGGGTTGCTAGTGCTTGGTTGATTCTCTTAATTGTATTGCTTGGTTTGTTTTGCAAGGGGGTACAAATTATATGTACAAGGTGGCGCAAAAGTCTTCCTCCTATCAGAAAATGCTATAAATTTTGCGATTGGCCCCTAAAGTCAGTTCTGTTTTGACATTTGTGTAGTAAACACATGCGAAATACACGTTAATAAACAAGGTTACGCTACACTGCTCCAGAACGCGGAATATTGCTGACTATTTATTTCGGTCGGTGAAAAACGGTTACTGCGCAAAAGTAATCCTCCTATCAGAAAATGCTATAAATTTTGCGATTGGCCCCTAAAGTCAGTTCTGTTTTGACATTTGTGTAGTAAACACATGCGAAATACACGTTAATAAACAATGTTACGCTACACTGCTCCAGAACGCGGAATATTGCTGACTATTTATTTGACCAATAATGGGTCGCGGCCAAACGGTAACTGTGAATGGTGAGCGCTACAGAGCAATGATCAACGAGTTCTTTTTGCCGCAACTTGATGAATTGGGATTGGAAAACATGTGGTTCCAACAAGACGGTGCAATAGCACACACTGCACGTGCCACAACCGATATGCTGTACATCGGAGGCTTACTTTTGCGCCACCTTGTATTTTGAGATGGTACAAATTGAGAGAAATTTATTTCCATATTTTTTTTTTTGAAAATTAAATATTTTTGTGCCAGGGGTGGAGAATTTCCCATGATTGAATTGAATTGAATTGCGAAAGCCAAGGATTGTGTCGAACCAGACCCAACGTTCCAACGTACAAACTGATTCAGTTAAAGATTATTTCCGTATAACAATCTACATACCCTGACACAATTGCAAGATCGATTCTTAAATAACTGCAATATTTTATCAAATTTCGCTTGCCTTTTTTCCAAAAAAATGAAAATTTTCGAAGAAGAGTCCTGCGCTCAACTATTCCAATCGCACTGTTAATTTTTGCACGACGATTCCCGTGACATCTGGGTGAACGAAGTACAACTTTGGCGTAGGCTCATTGCCGGAAGGGAAGGAAAAAACTCAGCTGAAGCACTCGATATTTGTATTGAAGATGCGTTTCCAAATATTAACCAAATGCTTCGCGTTATGGCAGTTTTGCCTGTGACAAAAGCGACGAATGAACGACCCTTCTCAACTTTGCGATGACTAAAAACGTCTGAACGGCTTAGCCGCACTCAATGTACATCGCGATGTCAAGCAAATAAATTTGAAAGAGTTTTTTTCAGTACCTCGAAGAGTTGATTTATTAAATAATTGTAACTAAATATGACTTTTGACAATAAAATTTCCGTACTCCGAAAATAAATTTCTTATCTTTTTTCATTGATTACGTAATTTGAGTTTAAGCCCCCCCTCGAATATTTTCTGCGCACGGGTCTGGATGGTACAAATTAAAACGGTTCTAATGGTATGCGATTTTTCCCTGAAATAAATAATTTTTGTGCTGGGGTCAAGGCAATTAGTAGTAGGCACCTTTTCAACTCTTCTTCTTCTTTAAATAGCGCTTAACCGTCTTAACGATTCTGGCCTTCCAACATAGCTCGCCACTCGTTCCTTCTTTCTGCCAACTGGCTCCAATTGGAACACCACGGGATCGGAAATCGGTCCCACTTGGTATGTCTGTTAGAGTGGTGGGCTCTCTCTTCCCCTGCTACCTGGCGAGTGCCTATAAGAATACCTTCTGGGCCGCAGCATCTTCATTCATTGTCATTAAATCTTCTTTGGTACTCGCCATCGCCAACGCGTAAGAGTCAGTAAATACTTAGAAAAACCTTTTTTTCAAATATGCTGCACCATAAACCATGACGGGTACGATAAGTAACTTGAAGAGCGTTATTTTCGTTCTTCGAGAGAGGACTTTACTTCTCAATTGCCAACTCAGTCCGAAGTAAGACTTGTTTGCAAGAGTGATTCTTCGTTGGGTTTCTAGGCTGACATTATTGTTGTTGTTTATGCTGGTTCCCTGGTAAAAACCTCTAAAGAGGTTAAAAGCTTATCTACGTAACTATACTGGCATGTACATTATGCTTTACAATTGTTGAATAACCTGCCTTATTTATTCCTTCTCTTTATACAATTAAGGAGCAGTAAAGTGGTTTGTTTTGCTCTTGAACTTTCACGATAGCTTCAGGAGTTCGCTGGGCACGACACAGTCTATATATAGCTTTTGGAAAAGTCCCAAGGTTATATAAAACTGCAGTTCGGTAGAGTTTATTTGGTTCAAGTTAATGACATTTTATACATAGATGTGTTCTTTGTATCAAAACGTCAAAACAACGTATACCGACTTTGCCAGTATATTATAAAATGGTGAAAGCAAACAACGAATTTCAGCATTCTTTTGTAAAAGTGAGAGACTAGTTTGCGTTCAAATAGACATACGGACAGACAGACCGACGGACGGAGAGACAGGCATGGTTAAATCAACTGCGCTCATCGTGCTGATCATTTTAGTGAGCTTTTCTCTTCTTGTTCTCATACTTACATACATTTAATGTTTATGAAACTCAAAAAAGATGTATAACTTCGCTATCGCAGTGGGCTATTAACTACGTGCCCGAATATCTTGCTTGTGTGTTTCCCGATTTTGCTAATTTTTGGCAGGAGGAGGGAGGCGGCCGCCGTGGTGTGAAGGTAGTGTTGCCGGCCTACCACACCGAAGGTCCATAGTTCGAGCCCTGGTACAGGTAACATCAAAAGTGATTTGAAAAAAGTTTTTCAAAACGGGGTCGCCCCTCGGCAGTGGTTTGGCAAACTCTCCGAGTGTATTTCTGCCATGACAGGCTTCTCAGCAAAAATTCGTCTCCTTTGTAGATGCCGTTCGGAGTCGGCAAAAAACTGTAGGTCCCACCAATTTGTAGGGAAAACTCAAATCGGCACACCACAAATTGGAAGAGAAGCTTGGCGCAAAAATCTCTTAGGAGGTTTATGATGATATACCTGTTGTATATCGCGCCATAGAGATAGAGAGATAATACATACTACAGAGAAGCAACTGAACAATTTCACTGGTCAACAGTGATTTTGGTGCAGCTAAAAGTAAAACTGATTTCAAGTATATTTGGTACCCTGATAAAAACTATAATTAATTGTTTAATGCTACGTACAGTTTTCTAGATAGGGTCAAGAACCCCTTTTTAAGAGGTTAAGGCATGTATGGCCCCATAACTTTGTTTCTGTTTATTCTATCAACACAGTTTTGATGTCGTTGAAAAGAGTACATTTCGCCGCTTCTATCAGTATACAAGTTGTTAATATATCTTCATAAACGTCAGAGAAATTGCAAAAATAAAGTGAAAAATTCAATTTTTTGTTAAATTTTTTCATTTTTAATGACGGTTTTCTCGAATCATTTGTCAACCAGTGCATATGTATATTATTTTAAAACAATCTCCTATTAATTCTGCTTTCAAAGACATATAACTTTTTTATATCCGCGTAGGTCTTCCTAATATGTATATTCTATTTCAGTAAATTTTTACTTTGAAAAAAAAAAAAGTTTTTTGTTATTTATTTTATTATTAACTTTTTATTTACATAAAAACTTTCGTTTACGTGATTTTCGTGAATGAGGTATGGCAAGACAATCACGTTGCATTCCACAGCAGTAGGCAGCCATCATATGCTGATCCCATCGGCCTTGGTACCTCTCTTCCATAGTTTTTAGGTCCTGGTGAAACCGTTCGCCTTTTTCTTCGCTATAGGAACCAAGATTCTCCGGAAAATGGTCAAGGTGGCTGTGGAGGTAATGGACTTTGATGGACATGTTACATCCTAAGTTTTTGTAATTCTCTAGCATGTTGTTAACAATATCAGAGTAGTTACTTGACTTGTGATTTCCCAGAAAGTTCTTAGTAACTTCAACAAACGAATTCCACGCAAGCAGTTCCAAACTCAGTATCTTATATCAACATTCTTATCTGTGGGCCATCAAAAATACCCGCTTTTATTTTTTCTATGCTTAGCTTAGGAAATTTTCTCGGTCTGTAAAGAAAACATTGTCCATTTTTATCTAACGCCTTCACAAATTGTTTCATTAGACCCAGTTTAATGTGCAAGGGTGCCAAAATAATTTAATCTCTTGTAACTAAAGGTGGGTTTATCACATTCTGCTTTCCCATTTCCAACATCTCACGTACAGGCCAGTCCCTTTCTGTCCAGTGTTGGTGCTTGGCACGACTATCCCACAGGCAATAAAAACATGGGTATTTGGTGTATCCGCTTTGTTGTCCTAACAAAAAGTTAACCATCTTTAGATCTACACAAATACTCCAATTATGTTCATTATACTTGATTTTGTCCAAAACAAGTGCAATATTTTGATATTCTTCCTTTGATTTAGTTGAATGAGCAATGGGAATTGAACCATATTGGTTGCCATTGTGTAAAAGAACACACTTAAGGCTTCGTTTAGAGCTGTCTATGAAGAGACGCCATTCATTTGGGTGGTATTCTGAAGGACCCATTTTGAGAAGGAGGCCTTGCATTTCTGAACAAAAAACTATATCATTTTCCGAATTAAAAAATGGCAGCAAGTCTTGCTCTCTTGTACGGTAGAGAGTCACTTTCGTACCTGAAGCCAACAAGTTTTTTTCTTTTAATCTGGAAGCCAACACTTCTGCAAATTCCTTAGATAATTCAAGATGCCTTATTAGATCGTTGTATTCTACTTCGGTAAAAGTTGTTGACTCAGTAGACGCTATTTCTTCGATATCACTATCGCTAGACACTTCACTATTCGATGATTCACGGGTAGAATAAAATGTTGGAACAGGTGCTTTCTCTGAATGTTGTAAAGGTCTCTTAGCGGTTTGAACGTTTGGATATATCATTTTTTTAACATTAACACCACGCAAATCGACACAGCAGAAGTAACAGTCATCGAAGTGATTTGCTTGTTCTCTCCATTGCATTGACCCACTGTCTCAAGTGTTCACAGCACATTTTGCAAACTATTCGAGGTATCCACGGCTTGTTTTTGTCTACAACTTGCAATTTACAAAAATAAGCACTTTTTATAAAATCTGTTATACTTTTCCTGAATTTTTGGACTGTGTATTCCCCACAAATGTAGCAAAACACATTTGGGTCACTGACACAACAACCTCGTGGTGAAGACATGATATTGCAATTTTTTTATTTATTTATAGAAAGGCATAAACACTTGAAACCACGCTCCCGAAAGTACTAATTACAGAAAATTTAAAAAATAAAGGGGAAGGAAAAAATTTTCATAAAATATAATAATTTTTTTTTTTCACTGTAGAAATGTACTAAAGTAGAAAATCCCAGGAAGATCTACATGGATATAAAAAAGTTATATGTCTTTGAAAACAGAATTAATAGGAGATTGTTTTAAAATAATTTACATATACACTGGTTGATAAGTTATTCGAGAAAACCATGATTAAAAATTAAAAAATTTAACAAAAAATTTAATTTTTCACATTATTTTGGCAATTTCTCTGACCTTTATGAAGACATGTTACCAACTTGTATACTGAGCGGCGAAATGTACTCTTTTCAACGACATCAAAACTGTGTTGATAGAATAAACAGAAACAAAGTTATGGGGCCATACATGCCTTAACCTCTTAAAAAGGGGTTCTTGACCCTATCTAGAAAACTGTACGTAGCATTAAAAAAGTAAGTATACAGTTTTCATCAGGGTACCGAGTACTACCAAATTTGGTTACAAGTAGAGCTGCACCAAACCAAAACTCTTATTTTGTTGACCTGTATTTTCATTGAAGTATCAATATTGAATTATAAGCGATTGTCTTCGAAAATAGCAGAAATTTTATGCTGAAAAGTGGGCGGCGCCACGCCTACATTATCACAAAATTTCGTTTCGACAAATCAATTTTTGGCGAAGTTACGGCATAAAAAGTTTTGTGGAATGGTCCACTATAAAAGGCGCGGGGCTACACCCATTTTCGAAAATTTTAAGGTTTTAGATTTATTTGTTTACGGAGACTTTAAAAGTGAAATATAAATGATGTAAAGCTATGTTCCGCAAAGTTATTGCCTATTTAATATATCTCCGATCCTCTTCAAAATCTTTCATGTAAAAGTGGGCGTAGACCTTAACCGATCCCGCCCATTTTTCCCTGGAACATTCCTCGTATACCTGGAAACCTGCGTGCTGAATTTCGTTTCGATACCTTGGACAGTTTTTGATTTATGATTAATTTTATTTCTAAATTTGACTAAATCTAAAGTGGGAAGTGCCCCGCCCATTTTCAAAAATTTCTTGGAAATTTTATTTTATGCCTCATTTCAATGTATTCACCAAATTTTATCCTTATAGGTGTATTATGTACTGAGTAATCACTTTTTTCTTTTCTAAAATATTCTATATATAAAAAGTGGGCGTGGCTATAATCCGAATTCGCCCATTTTAAATAGCGCTCGAAGATGAGTTCCAAGGAACCCGCATACCAAATTTCATGAAGATATCTCAAAATTTACTCAAGTTATCGTGTTCACAGGCGGACGGACAGACGAACGGGCATGGATTAATCAATTTCTCTTTTCTTACTGAACATTTTGATATATATAAGTCAATATCTATCTCGATCCGTTTATGCCGTTACGTACTGCCGTTAGGCGACTAAAGTTAATATACCTTGTGTGCTTAGCACTACTAGGTATAAAAATGTGTGTTAAGCCAAGAAGATTAAAACTCGCTTTATAAGTAATAATATTTTGTTAAATTGTAAAGGGTGTTTTTTTTAGGGGTATAGAACTTCGAATTGAAATAAAACACAAGAAAATCGTTTTAAGGTCCATCAATTTGGCTTTATTGGAAGGATGATTTTATGCCATTAATGTTTAAATATGAGTTCGGGCATGTGGCCGCCGCAACTGGCTCGAATAAAGCCAATTCTACAGGTCCAATTTTCAACCACTTTTTCGAGCATATGGGGCCGTATGTCGGCAATAACGCCACGAATGTTGGCTTCCAATTCCCCTAACGTTTCTGGTTTGTTGGTGTAGACGAGCGACTTCACATATCCCCAAAGAAAATAATCCAATGGTGTCAAATCACACGACCTTGGTGGCCAATTGACAGGTCCATTCCGCGAAATTATGCGCTCATCGAATGTTTCCTTCAATAAATCGATTGTGACGTGCGCTGTGTGGCATGTAGCGCCGTCTTGTTGGAACCACAACTCATCCACATTCATGCCATCCAATTCGGGAACAAAATAGTCGGTTATCATGGCTCTATACCGGTCTCCATTAACGGTAGCTGCCTCTCCAGCATTATTGCGGAAGAAGTATGGCCCAATGACTCCACCAGCCCATAGAGCACACCAAACAGTCAGTTTTTGTGGATGTAATGGCGTTTCAAGGGTCTCATGTGGATTCTCTTCACTCCAAATGCGGCAATTTTGCTTGGTGACGTAGCCATTCAACCAAAAATGAGCCTCATCACTGAACAAAATTTTGCGATGAAAATCAGCATCGAAATCAATCTCATTTTCGGCCCATACACCAAAATCACGACGCATTGCATGGTCTCGCGGCTTTAATTCTTGCACAAGCTGGATCTTGTAAGGTCGCAAGCCAAGATCTTTGCGCAAAATCTTCCATAAAGTTGATGGGCAAAGCTCCAATTGCTGTGCACGGTGGCGAATCGATTCATTCGGGTCCTCTTCAACACTTTGCTCTACAGCGGCAATTGTTTCTTCGGTGCGCACTGTTCGACGTCTCTGCGGATGCGTATTATCACATAGAGTAAACGTAGTGCGAAAACGATCCATGGTTAACCGAATTAATTGCTCTGATGGACGATTATGTCGACCATAAAATGGACGGAGCTCACGGTAAACTTCGCGAACTGAACCATTATTTTCGAAATAAATTTGCACGATTTGCAAGCGTTGTTCTTTTGTCAACCTGTTCATGATGAAATGGCAAACCAAACTGAACATAAATGACATTAGAGATGCCAGATTTGACCACAAAATGCCAGTTTTATCTCTATTCGAAAAACAAACCTGTAAAAAAAACACCCTGTACATAAATATATGTCCGCGTACTCTACCACTGCAAACAATGTTTTCAAAAATACCAATACATTATAATTTTTTGTATCACAAATTTCCCAAATATTATTTAAAGATAGATAAGAGTTCATTTAACATATTGTGACGAAATACATGATTTCTTCATTATTAATCCTGGGTTCGATCACTATAAAGTCAAATAAACACACGCACAGATAACGTGACTGATAGCTAGTTTTGTTTACTAGTAATAAGCGCAATACAAATTTAAGAGGTTGGTAACTTCGCAGTAGTTCACTGAACAACACTTGAAAATAAACTGATCAATCTGCCCTGCTTGGTCACTGCCTTATATAGTCCGACAGGGTGCTACTCTACTCACCCAGAACTTTCTGGTCGTTCCCTCTTCGTGTTCTCGAAGGGTCGGTGTAATTGGCATCTCCTCTTTGCATCGTTTTCGCAAGCACTCGCTCGATCTCTCTGCCTCTTGCTTGGTACATACTTGCATGCATAAGCGTAGCCATCGTTATCTCTGTTGTGTTTAACTAGTAGTGGGAGTGTTATTTGGTTAGAGATGGTACATGCTTGAGAATAGTCGCCACACTGCCCTCCACTTAAGTCTGATCGTCACGATCATATACATTGCCCGAACCAAATGCAGCTAGCCTTTCCAGATGGACTACCTTCATCTTATTTCTTGGTCTTCCAACAATTTGCATGCGATAGACAACATCGTTTATCCGTGTTATGAGTTTGAATGGGCCTTTCTAGTTACACTACATTTTCGGGGACAAACTTTTCTTACGTTGTGGATTGTATAGCAGCACTAAGTCTCCCTCCATAAAACCTTCTGAATTTATTGCTTTGTCGTACCTGGCTTTTATCACTCAATATCTTGGTCGTGTATTTCTCTCATTTGCTCTTCCAAGACGCTAGTCGATTTCCTAGCATTTATTCCTTAGTTTAAGTGTTGCTCCTGAGTTATACTGTTTCATGTGCCCATGGCTTCTCGATTTTGCTCCTTTAGCTTTGATGCACACCTCACATTTGGCAATCCATTCCGCGATCAGCTTTGGAACAATGCTTGCATTCCAAGTGACATGGTCGTCGTGACATTGCATCACCTACCTTTGCGATGCTCTATGAAAAAGTCATTACTTTGCAGTCACTCTATCCACCGTGCCAGTTGACCTTCCGGATTACGGAATTATGGTCTGTCCTGACATGGAATCGCTGCCCATAGAGATACTTGTGGAAATATTTAACGCACTCCACCAATGCCAACAAATCTCTCCGTGCTATGCAATAGTTTCTTTCAGGTTTCCCGATTGTTCGGCTATAATACGCAACTATCTTCTCATGTCCTTCGACAATATAATAATAATAATAATTCCCAACGGATTACCCACCATATCCCGCCCGACCGGCGCGAGGGGCGCATCCGCATAACGCGCGGATTATTCGTTCGTGCCGAGTCGTTGAAAGGCTTTGGTTTGTTAATCGTCGAGATCTAAAACTGCTCAGCTACAGAAAAAACCTCATCAGCTAAGTAAAGTAGATATAGGATAGATTATACATTAAGAAATAACTAGTTAACAGAATAAAATTATTGTTAGAAGTTAATATAGAAGGCAAAGAATAAGAAACAATTAGTAGCTATGAATCTAGGATAGAAAGAATTGATTTTTTTATGCTGAAAAGCGAGTCTGAAATATCAAATCTACCAGAAAGAGAGTTATAATCTTGACACAAACAGCGAAAAGGCTCATTTAACTGAAAATTGGTTCGGCACTGTTTTAAGACTAGAGGTTTAAAATGCCTTGAAGGACGAGACGGTACATTGAAGTTCACTTCACTTAGAAGAAATGGGCTGGATAGGGAACCATTTAGCAATTTAATCATAAAAATAATTCCAAGCATTTCCCTCCGCCTAGAAAGTGTGTGCAGATTAATGAGTTTTAAACGATTCGTATAGGGTGGCAGATTGTACAAGGGATCCCAATGAAAATCTCTTAAGACAAATAGTAAAAATTGTTTTTGAACTGATTCAAGGCGATCTACATGAACCTGGTAACGCGGGTTCCAAATTATAGAACCGTATTCAAGTATCGGTCTGACTAATGTAGTGAAGAGGGCTTTAGTAGGGTCGCTAAATTCTTTAGACCATCGTTTAACGAATGCTAGGACACCTCTAGCCTTATTGACTGTTGTGTTAATATGGCGGTTGAAACTGAGTTTATAGTCCATAGTAACCCCCAGGTCAACAAAATCATACACTTGGTCAAGACTATAATTTTTAATTGTATAGGAAGCAATCTGGGACAAAACATCTCCTATAGCGTATCCATTGGCATCCGTATCCAGAATAAATGTTGACCCTGGAATTGGATATGCTAACATTGGGGCATCACATAGTCGCTCCTTTAAGGTTTGGAAAGATTCTTTATGTTCCATCTTCCATTCAAAGCACGTATTTTTCCTGGTAAGCCCATGAGGACTACTTGCTACGCTGGCGGAATTCGGTACAAATCGGCGCTAATACGTGCATAGCCCAAGGAAACTTCGTAGCTCATGCAAATTGCTCGGTCTTGGCCAATCCTTTACGGCCTCGATCTTTTCTTTAGCAGTGCAGATGCCCTTCGTCGTTACCTTGTGACCCAAATAACTTACTTCCTTCTTAAACAAAGAACACTTCTTGGGACTTAATTTCAGACCAGCACCAGCTATTCTTTGGAAAACTTCCTCCAAGTTCTTTAGGTGTTCCTCAAAATTTTTTGCCAGCACGGTGATGTCATCCAGGTACACCATACATGTTTCCCAATGCAATCCTCTTAGTGCCTGATCCATGAGCCCCTCAAGACTAGCTGGAACATCGCATAGTCCAAAGGGAATTACCGTAAATTGCTAAAGCCCTTCTCCAACGCTGAAGGCTGTCTTTTCTTTATCTCCATCCTGTACCTCCACATTCCAGTAGCCGCTTTTCAAGTCCTGTGTAGAAAACCACTTCGTACCAGATAACGAGTTCAGAGTATCGTCGATTTTGGGCAAAGGATAGCTGTCTTTCTTAGTTACATCGTTCACCTTCCGGTAATCCACACAGAACCTCATTTTTCCATCCTTCTTTTTCACTAGTACTATCGGTGAGTTCCATGGACTAGCTGATGGTTCGATCACGCCGCTATCACTAATTTCCTGTATAATTTCTCTAACCACTTGCCGGTTGGGTAATTGAATACTACGAGGAGCTTGGCGGATTGGCCTTGCATAACCAGTATCAATTTGATGCTTCACAACTTTAGTCCGACCTGATTTGGAACCATCCTTGTCAAATATGCTCGAGTATTTGGTTAGAAGTTGCTTTGCCTTACTCTGATAACCTTTTTCGAGCCCTCCCGTTGACGCCGTGATATCATCTGAAAGATCAATCTCGCTGGTGGAAACATTTTTCTGAATCTGTCCACAATTGATAACTACCTCGACCTCTTGGCATTGTCCCCGTATAGCTCCTTTGGAAAGTTTAATTGGCGATTAGAACTCATTAAGTACTCTTACCGGTATACGTCCATCTTGGTTTGTCATAGCCAGGGTTTTTCCAACTAGTATGTTCGGCTTTGATTTGTTTGCTGCCTCGACAACCCACAATTTGTTTGTGCCATAATCTCCACCAATCTTTGCCCATACAACCGCTTCTGACTTCGATGGAATTTGTCGGCTTTCCTCCACCACTACTCGCTTACTGACGTAGTTCCTTTCGTAACCAAAATTGAGTGGCACGTCGATATTCCTATTGTTCCTGATCTTGTTCTTCATGTCGATCTTGATGACTTGCTCGCTTATAAGTCCACACCAATTATGATTTCGTCAACAATATCTATCACTATAAAATTGTGTAGAACGGCCACGTTCCCAATTGTGATTTGACATGTTACTTCCCCTACGACTTGAGTGTCATCACCAGTGGCCATGCAATGGTCTCTCTTTCTTGTTGACTAAATTAGATCGAATTATTGAATAAGATGCGCCCGTATCCATGCGATACCGTTTCAGCGAATGCCCTTTTGGGGTTTGCATATGTGGCCCGCTTTCTCTCCACATCACGTATTCCACTTATGACAGCTGGGATTTTTACCTTCTCCGATGTCCGATGTAAATTCCTGAAAAGTCTCATTAGCCTTCTGGAAGCGATTTTGCAGCCCTATTTGGTTTATCTGCTTCCGATGTTTGCTACCATAGCGTCTCTCAACTGCTCCCATTAATGCCTCATAATTGATTTTTTAGCCTTCAGGAATAGTCTGTAAGATTTTGGCTGCAAGTCCCTTCAATGCCACGAACAATGCAGCAACTTTGCCTTCAGTGTCCCAGTTATTCGCAGCTGCCGTCTTCTCAAACTGTAGCTTAAATACCTGAAAAGGAACAGAACCATCAAAGGAAGGGGATTTTGCCTTAGGAGTATTCGCTAAGACAGCTGGACGGTTCAGTTGCAGCTCATGGATACGGCCCTTCAAAGCATCTCCTTCGGCCTCAATTTTATCCTGCCGTTCTCTGAATACCTCTTGCACTTGTGTTATCTTTGCATCTTGCACTTCTAGTTTCGAAGACACTCTTGCTTCCTGCTCTTCCAACTTCGATGAGATGTATGCCTTCCGTTCTTCCATTTGAGATCTCATGTATGCCTTCGTTTCGTCTAGTTGAGCTGATATCTGCTGCTCCAGCTGATATGCCATGCGAGATGAAATACGAGTCTCCTGTTCTTCCATTTTAGTCGATATCTGAGTAATTTGTGAAGAAATTGTCGACGAAATTGCACCGAGTATAGCATTCATATCCAAACCAGTAGGTGACTCTAGAGCCACTTGCTTTTCTTCCAACTTCGCATTTGCCTCCTCCATATCAGAATGAAAAACATAATGCCTTCTGCTTCCATGGTCTTCCTTAGCCGTGAGTGTAGCTCAAATTTATTACTGGTTGTGTTTATCCCTCGTTGCTCCAATTCCTTCTTGAGTTGTGGGGTCTTCAATTCATTCAACTTAGCCATGCCCTTTAATCCTTAAAAAGTATCGGTATTTACTTAACAATCCAATTTCTGACACCAATTGTGACGAAATCGATGATTCCTTGATTATTAATCCTGGGTTCGACCATTATAAAGTCAAATAAACACGCGCACATATAATGTGACTAATAGCTAGTTTTGTTTACTAGTAATAAGCGCAATACAAATTTAAGAGTATGGTAATACAATAGAAAATAAACTGATCAATCTGCCCTGCTTGGTCACTGCCTTATATAGTCCGACAGGGTGCTACTCTACTCACCCAGAACTTTCTGGTTGTTCCCTCTTCGTGTTCTCGAAGGGTCGGTGTAATTTATTGGCATCTCCTCTTTGCATCGTTTTCGCAAGCACTCGCTCGATCTCTCTGCCTCTTGCTTGGTACATACTTGCATGCATAAGCGTAGCCATCGTTATCTCTGTTGTGTTTAACTAGTAGTGGGAGTGTTATTGGGTTAGGGATGGTACATGCTTGAGAATAGTCGCCACAATATTATAACACCCGGATTATAATTTTGCTAATGTAGGTTCAGTACTTCGTTTTTTACCAAAACCCCTTTAACGGAGGTCTAAAGTTTGCTGTTGCTTAACGGGTGGGAGCTATTCGAAGTTGCTGTTGAGGGCATACGGGCCCACGTTATATATTCATGAATCTCGTAGTAGTTCTTAAGAAGATATTTTTTTTGCTTTTTCCGTTGAGGCTACTAAATTTAAGTATGTATTTAGTTTTTTGTACATACAAAGCTTTAATGTCTAAATCTATATACGAGTATACTCGTATAAAAGAAAGTGACGTTAGTTCCAACGCTCATAACTCAAGAAAACCTGCACCGATTTGGATGATTGACACTAATTTAGATTGTTCTCTGACCAGAGTAGGAGAATACCCAATAAAACTTTCGAAAAATTTTGAAAAAAAAAATTTTTTTTCCCAGACATTTTGTGTGTGAATATTTATAATTTTTTTTTTTTGATAGTGTTAAAGCCCGGCCTCTTTACTGTATAATTTGCCTTTATTTCTGTCATCTCTAATGTATCGTTCTAGTGCGACACATACGTACATATGTAATTATCTTTGTTTCTTACTTGTGCTTAGAAATTATCCGCTAGCGAAAATAATTGCATACACATTAATCTCGTTTTCTTCTGTTCCTTTGTATACATATGGTTACTGCTTTGGTTAAAATGTCTTTGTAAACCGCAATGTCAATCGCTCTAACTCTTATGTGCAAAGAATCTATAAATTGTGTGCAATACAAGAAACGGTTTAGTCGGCGATCTAGAATTGGAGCGAATAACATTGCGGTAAGTTTCGTTTATCAAGTGTAAAAATGTTTTAATAGTTTTCTTCGTACAGAAATAAACGCACCACCATAGGCAATGAAGTTAAACTCGCGAGTTCTAATTTGAACGACGACAGATTTTATTTCGCAGTGGTACACGTTTACGTATTGCGCGCCACAATACTTGTTGCATCACTCGAGAAGCCGCAAATTGCTTCACACCGTATGTGGACAGGTCTCCTCGCCGTAGTCAACTTTTGAATCAAGGCAGTACTAAGAACAAAGCTACAGCCATGCCCATAATGGAAAAAGACGTGCCAGCACCTAATACAACAACGAGTTACGTCGCCACAAAACCAACCTCGCCAATAACTAGCCGTCCTTCCTCCGCAGCTTCTACGGCAAGTCAAGAAAGCGTGGTGAGCGCAATGCAATCGCGTATCGCTGCACTCGAAAGTAGCCTTAAAGCTGCTCATGCAAAGTTGAGGGATCATGAAGCGCAAACCGCCGCAAATAACGTTTTCAGTGCTATATCGTCAGGGAATCAAACTGAAATAACACAATTGTCAGTTGTTCAGCCGCCGGACACGCAAAAAGCATCCAATGCAACTGCAATTACCGTACCACCGCCACCCGGCAACGGTCACTACCATTCGTCACCTTTCATTGCCTGTGCACCTGTCAATCCGCACATATTTTCAAAACCTTGGAAACTTTGGAGAATTCGCCTCATTTGGAATGCCCTGATCATCGCGAAAACAAGCGCAGGCGTACGGATGATCGGCCTACTACCTCAACAGTCCCGAACTTGCCTCAACCCCTTGAGCTTATAGATTTGGCTTCTCCAGTTCCTAGTACGGTTGTCCGAGCAACGTCGAAGAACGCCCCTTCAAAAATGTCCACTAGGAAAAACCAGGAAATTCCAACTATTGCAATAGAGTCTGAACCAATCGTTGGTAAGCTGGTTGTGGTTCCTCGCAAAAAATCTATTTTTGTGTCTAGGTTCCATCCAGACACTACCGAGGATGATTTGTTGTACCATATTTCTTCTAAAGTTAAAGATCAAAGCGTAACTGTTAGAAAATTTAATTTCACATATCAAAGAAGTATGTCTTCGTTTAAGATTGATGTATCTGGGAAAGATTTCGATACTCTTTTGGACAGCTCTTTTTGGCCTCCCGGGGCTCTTGTGCGGGAGTTTGAATACAGACCGAATAGGAATGTTCAAAATGTAGCGAAAATTTCTCGTAATAACGTTGAGTCAAAAAACTGAGCACTAAATCCGTGAATATCTTTTATCAAAATGTCAGAGGTCTAAATACCAAATTAACTGATCTCTTTTTGAAATCTTTTCATTGTAATTATAACGTAATTGCTTTTACCGAAACTTGGCTAAAACCTCATGTTTTCAATTCAGAGTTTTTATGTAATGAATATCAAGTATATAGAAATGATCGCTTGAACAGAGTCGGGGGTGGTGTTCTCCTTGCCGTTCATTCCTCCATCCCTTCAGAAGAGGTTAATATTCCTAACATCGATTTCATTGAGTTCAAATGCATCCGCCTTCAACTAGACAACGTCTCTATGTACTTATATGTTTGCTACATCCCTCCAGCATCAGATTTTTCAGTCTACATGCAACATGTCTCTCTGCTCAAAACTGTTAACCTTATGACTAAAGCTTCAGATTCAATTATTGTTTTGGGTGATTTTAACTTACCTCATATATCGTGGAACATATCTGATGGTAACATTATTCCAAATCCGTCCAAACTGGGGTTCAATGACTTTTTAGATGGAATTTCCGATCTTTGCCTTAATCAAATAAATGTTACCGCTAACAAGTTTGGGAAAGTCTTAGATTTAGTGTATGTTAATGATATAAACCAATTTTCTGTAAATCGTTGCGATCCGTTGGTTTTACCAGAAGACCTTTACCACCCTTCTATGGAAATAGTCTACGAAACCATAAGTAATGGCCAAGGCACTCAATGCTACTCATGTAGTAGCTTTGATTATAACTTTTCCAAAGCAAACTACAAGAAATTAAATAAAGAACTGTCTAAATTAACTTGGCCTGAATTTGGTTGTGATATCGATCTAAACGTCTCACATTTCAATCACACTATTTACTGCCTATTTGAGAAGTTTATTCCTAAACGTAAAGTAACTTATGATCATCCTACGCAAGCTTGGTTTACTAAAGAGCTTAAGGCTCTTAAAAATAGGAAAACGCGATCATTTAATTTATATAAGAAATCCGGATTAAATAAACATTACCTACTGTATTCCATTCTACGTCAGAAGTACATAGATTTAAATAAGAAGTGCTATAAAGCTTATATCTCTAAAACGAAAAGAGACATTATTCTCAATCCTAAGTCATTTTATGGTTTCGTAAATTCTAAACGTAAAGTATCAGGGTTTCCCTCAGCCATGAAATATCAAGACATTATATCTAGCGATAATCAATGTATCGCAAATTTTTTTGCTCAATTTTTCACTTCTAACTATTCTGCTGTCACCAATTCAAACTTTCAAAACTATCCCTATAAGCTACACGGGACAAATTCAATTAATTCACCAATTATATGCGCCAAAGATGTTCTAATTTACCTTAAAACCTTAAAAGAATCTTTTAAATATGGTCCTGATAGGATTCCTACATGTTTCTTGAAAAAGTGTGCGAACCATATTTACCAACCCGTTACCAATTTGTTCAATCTATCACTAAAGTGTGGTGTTTTTCCAACTGCGTGGAAAGAATCGTTTCTTCTACCGCTGCATAAAAGCGGGAGTAGGTCTTCTATAGAGAACTATCGTGGCATCGCAAAGCTTTCTGCCATCCCAAAATTGTTTGAAGCTATTGTTACAAATCAACTTACGGGTCCGATCTCTACTTTGATAGCTGACTGCCAACACGGGTTCAGTAAGGGAAAGTCCACAGTTACGAATTTACTTGAGTTTACCAGTCATGTCTCAAATGGCTTTAGAAAAAATCTGCAAACCGACGTTATTTATACGGATTTCAGCAAAGCTTTTGACAAAGTGTGTCACTCATTACTTATTCATAAACTCGATCAGTTGGGCTTCCAGCCGGGTCTCAATCGCTGGATCTCTTCTTACCTTAGTGACAGGACACAAAGAGTAATGTTCAAAAATTTAGTATCCGATGTCATTTATGTCTCTTCGGGGGTTCCTCAAGGAAGCCATCTTGGCCCGATTCTGTTCTTGTTGTTTATAAATGATATTTCTACAATAATAAAATTTTCAAAAATGTTAATGTATGCCGACGACGTAAAGCTTTTCATGTCATTCGCGTCATTTGAAGATAGAAATAAGCTACAATCAGATCTAGATGCACTAGTTACTTGGTGCGATTTAAATTATATGCCACTTAACCTTAAAAAATGTAAACACATGGGTTTTTCGCGTGGAATTTCCCAGCCGGCTTCCTATACAATTAAAAATTATAGTCTTGAGCAAGTGTATGATTTTGTTGACCTGGGGGTTACTATGGACTATAAACTCAGTTTCAACCGCCATATTAATACAACAGTCAATAAGGCTAGAGGTGTCCTAGCATTCGTTAAACGATGGTCTAAAGAATTTAGCGACCCTTATGTAACTAAAGCCCTCTTCGCTACATTAGTCAGACCGATACTTGAATATGGTTCTATAATTTGGAACCCGCGTTACCGGGTTCATGTAGATCGCCTTGAATCAGTTCAAAAACAATTTTTACTATTTGCCTTAAGAGATTTTCATTGGGATCCCTCGTACAATCTGCCACCCTATACGAATCGTTTAAAACTCATTAATCTACACACACTTTCTAGTCGGAGGGAAATGCTTGGAATTATTTTTATGATTAAATTGCTAAATGGTTCACTATCCAGCCCATTTCTTCTAAGTGAAGTGAACTTCAATGTACCGTCTCGTCCTTCAAGGCATTTTAAACCTCTAGTCTTAAAACAGTGCCGAACCAATTTTCAGTTAAATGAGCCTTTTCGCTGTTTGTGTCAAGATTATAACTCTCTTTCTGGTAGATTTGATATTTCAGACTCGCTTTTCAGCATAAAAAAATCAATCCTTTCTGTCCTAAATTCATAGCTACTAATTGTTTTTTATTCTTTGACTTCTATTTTAACTTTTAACAATAATTTTATTCTGTTAACTAGTTATTTCTTAATGTATAATCTATCCTATATCTACTTTACTTAGCTGATGAGGTTTTCTCTGTAGCTGAGCAGTTTTAGATCTCGACGATTAACAAACCAAAGCCTTTCAACGACTCGGCACGAACGAATAATCCGCGCGTTATGCGGATGCGCCCCTCGCGCCGGTCGGGCGGGATATGGTGGGTAATCCGTTGGGAATTATTATTATTATTATGATATGTATGCCAATCCAACGTTACCAACTGCTACTGCCACTTCTGTGATTCTCAACCCTGCCGTCACTCCTACATATTCACACTTAAGCTCTGCAGTCGCACCGTCGCAGTGCCTACCTAGAGAAATCCAACCTTTGCCGGATTTCTGTGGTAAAGCAGAAGACTGGCCAATATTCTATGCCGCCTTTACATAATCCACAACAGTCTATGGATACAGCAACATTGAGAATAACCAACGCCTACAGAGAAGCCTGAAGGGCGAGGCTCGAGAATCGGTGAAGTAAGTCTCTACTTATCCACCCGAATAATGTTGGCCATATAATAGAGCAACTTAAATTTAGATTCGGTCGCCCCGAACAGCTGATTCGCAGCCAATTAGGTCGTGTAAAGGAGATAACACCTATACCGGAAAATGCAATGATAAAGATCGTCCCATTTGCTAGCAACGTTCATAAAATCTGCGAATTTTTGCAATCGGCCAAAGAAGGAGAACAGCATCTCGCCAACCCTACACTCCTCGACGAACTTGTGATGAAGTTGCCTATGAATAAAAGAATAGAGTGGGCAAGTTATGCGGTAACTATAAAACCGTATGCAACGGTGAAACAATTTAACGAGTGGCTTACAAATTTAGCGAACGTCATCTGTACAGTGCAAGATGGTGATGCAGTGCGGGACCATAAACGACGGGTCGTGCTTCATGCTGCTCACCGCCAACTAAATTGCCCAAGATGCCATGGTGAACATAAGCCATCGGAATGCAAACAATTTATCGATCTGACGGTATCAAATAGATGGGACCAAGTTAATTAGCATCGACTTTGCTTTGCGTGCCTTGGATCTGGACAGGGTATGCGTGACTGCCACCGGCGGAAACCATGTGTCAGCAACGGAAAAACAGCCACCAACTTACACTCGGTAGCCAAATGACGCAGAAGCAGCTGTCCTCAGTTGCAGCAATAGCACCGAAAGTAAGTTATTATTTAGAATTTTACCAGTAATATTGTATGGAATTAACAGATCGGTCGAGACGTATGCGCTGTTAGATTTAGGGTCCCCAATTACGATGGTTGACAACACTCTTTTGGACGAACTCGGTATACGAGGACGGGAGCAACGCCTGAACTTGAAATGGTTCGGTGGCCGCGCAGCACACGAGCCAGCCGTCGTTGTCGAGCTGTCAATAAGCGGAGGCAATGTTCAAAGGAAGTACAAGTTACGAAATGTTTTTGGAGTCTCGAATCTGCAGTTGCCTTCTCAACGTTTAAGTAAGTCCGAGTTAAGCAGCCACGAAACATACTTACATAACTTACCGGTGCAGACATACCAACAAGTAAGACCAAAGCTCCTGATTGGTCTCGACCATTGCCACCTTGGTTTACCATCGACCACCGCAAAGGTGAAAGAAAGTCGGCCCTTTGCTGCAAACACTGAGCTGGGCTGGGTGCTTTTTGGCCCGACTTCGAGCACATCCATATCAATGCCGCCCACACCGACGCAGTCATGCCTTCTCTTGAATAATCGTAACGATCAGTCACTTCACGATATGGTGGCCAACTTTTTCGACACCTAATCCTTCGGAGTTAGAAACGCACCTCCCTTAGAAAGCGAGTCCGAGAGACGAGCACGCGAAACATTGAAATCAACCACAATTCGTATTGATGGAAGGTTCCAGACTGGCCTCATTTGGAGAAGTAACGATATAGTACTACCAAATAACTTCCCTCTAGCGCTGAAGAGGTTGATTGGAGTGGAGAGAAAAATGGGCAGGGACGCCGAACTATGTGCAGAATATAGAGGAATCGTTAATTCTTACATAGAGAAGAAATACGCACGTAAGCTTCTACCAGCAGAAGCAGCCTCGTTGTCACCCAAAATGTGGTACCTACCCCACTTCGCGGTCAAAAATCTAAACAAACCAGGCAAGTTACGCCTATTCTTTGATGCCGCAGCCGAAGTAGATGGGGTCTCGCTAAACTCGCAACTGTTAAAGGGACCGCAGGAGTATAAATCGTTGCCTTAAATACTATTTCATTTTCGCGAAGGTGCTTTTGCAGTGTGTGGTGACATTAGAGAAATGTTTCACCAAGTACTAATTCAGCCAGAGGACAGATGCGCGCAGCGATTCCTTTGGCGCGACGGCGACTCCACAAGGCCGCCAGAAGGCTACGAGATGCGGGTGATGACGTTTGGCTCCGCTTGCTCACCATGCTCTGCGAACTATGTTAAAACAATAAACGCCCTGGAATACAGAAGCGATAATGAAATAACAGCCCGGGCAGTACATGATATCTTAAATCATCACTATGTAGACGGCTTGGTTGACAGCTTCACTACAGAGGAGGAAGCAATTGCAGTTTCAAAGAAAGTGCGAGAAATTCACTTGGAAGCTGGGTTCGACCTTAGGCATTTTTCATCAAATTCGCAGAAGGTGGTAAACACTCTAGGCGGGAACGAGTTCACACGCCCTATTGGTCAAAAAGACGGAATTCCAATCGAAAGGGTTCTTGGTCTATATTGGCAACCTTCAACCGACTGTTTTGGCTTTAAGCTAAAATTCAACAACGTAGATTCCGCAGTAATAAGCGGATCAAGACCCGACTACTAAGAGAGAACTACTAAGTGTCGTGATGTCTATTTTTGACCCATTAGGATTTCTGGCTCACTTTGTTATCGGCGCCAAAATAATATTGCGTGAGGTTTGGAGGAAGAACATGAGTTGGGATGAGTCGTTACCGGATGAGATTAACGGTGCATGGGCGAAATGGCGGAACCAGATGGAAGCAGACGGCGAGTACTCCATGCCTCGTTTTTATTTTCGATGTGGCATGCCACAAAACTTGCAGCCTCATATATTCGTGGATACAAGTGAGGAGGCCTTTGCAGCTGTAGCCTACTACAGGTCAGTAAGTTCGGGTGGCGAGGTAGAAGTATCCTTTGTATGCGCTAAATCTAAATGCGCGCCTCTAAAGCCGTTAACTGTGCCGCGACTCGAACTACAGGCGGCTGTTCTTATAACCCGTTTACTAAACTGCGTACGTGAAAACCACCCGATAGACATCAAAAGCTGCTATTTGTGGAGCGACTCATCGACAGTTTTAATGTGGATCCGTAGCGAGCATCGACGATATAAGGGTTGCAGAAATATTGGCATCAACAACAATATCGAATTGGAGATGGATCCCCACGGCTCTAAACGTTGCGGATGTAGCAACACGTACAAACAACAACGTACAATTTAGTCCAGTTTCACCATGGTTAGCCGGTCCATCATTTCTTAGAGAGTCGCATCACCTCTGGCCCACTGGTGATCCTACGTTTTGCGCGAATGAACGACCAGACGAAGAGCTTCGTACAAGATACGCTATGGTAATTGCTGCCACTAACCCCTTTGAATTTAAACATTTTTCTACCTTCAGCAAACCAGTCACAACCGCAGCCTGGGTCTTACGTTTTATTGCCATCTGCCGCCGCCGAACACGAGGTGATGGACGTCATGGTATAACCTCCAGAGAAGTCGAATTAGCAAAACACTTATTGTGTCGACTCGTACAGCGTGAGGCGTTCACCTCCGACATTCAGCGAATTGACAGTGGTAGCGACATTGCCCGTACTAGTGAGCTCCAGCATCTCTCACCATATCTGGACGAAGAAAAGGTACTCCGAGTCCAAGGTCGCATAGACGCTGCCAGTTGGCTGCTCCTGAGTTCTAGGCACCCCATCATATTGCCGTCAAACCATACATTTACAAAGCTCGTCGTGCAACACTACCACTGTGTCATGTACCACCAGAATACCGAAGCTACCGTGTGTGAAATTCGTCGAACTTATTGGGTACCACGGCTAAGGACTATATTGCGCAGATAGCCAAATGCTTAATCTGCCGTCTGAGTAAGGCACAATCGAAACCTCCTCTTATGGGGCCGCTGCCCACTCACAGGCTCACACCATATACCCGGCCATTTAGCTATACGGGTTAAGACTATTTTGGTCCGGTAACAGTGACCATACGACGCAGCACTGAAAAGAGGTGGGTGGCCTTATTCACATGCTTGACGGTTAGGGCGGTTCATCTAGAGTTGGCCCACGATTTGAGCACCGACTCCTGCATCATCGCAATTCGCAATTTTATAAACCGACGAGGTGTGCCAATACGTTTGCGTTCAGAAAACGGCAAAAATTTTGTGGGTGCTGATAAAGAAGCCAAAAGATTCAGCGAAGTTTTCGACTGTGCTCGCGTACAGGACGAGTTATCCCAAAGAGGAGTGGACTGGGTGTTCAATTCGCCATTTAATCCAGCAAAGGGAGGCGCCTGGGAAAGATTCGTGCAATGTGTGAAGCGCGTCCTGCGCCACACCCTGAAAGAAACGTCACCACGAGAACATGTCCTCAACTGCTTACTAATTGAGGCAGAAAACGTAGTTAATTCTCGTCCACCCACGCATCTACCCGTACACGTCGACTAAGAGCAGCCACTCACACCCAACGACTTCATCCTAACTGAATCAAATAACGCGCAATCGCCAGTGGTTAGCGACGTCCTCGAAAAGGTTTGTGGTATGCGTCGGCAGTGGAGAATCGCCCGGCAGTTAAGAGATCACTTCTGGAAGCGTTGCCTTGCGAAATATCTCCCTACTCTGACGAGACGAGTGAAGTGGTGTCAACGAACTAAGAAGTTGCAGAAAGGGGACTTAGTTTTTAACTGTGATCCTAACGTACCCAGGCGCTGTTGGTGTCGCTGTAAAATAGAACGCGTCTATCCTGAATGCGATGGTGAAGTCAGGCGAGCGGACGTCAGAACTTCTAATGGCATGATACGTAGAGCGGTGTCGACTCTGGATGTCCTGGACATAGATTGTGGTGAATCCGATTGATTCACGGAGGTCTCTCTATCTATATGGCGCGATATACAACAGGTATATCATCATAAACCTCCTAAGAGATTTTTGCGCCAAGCTTCTCTTCCAATTTGTGGTGTGCCGATTTGAATTTTTCCCTACAAATTGGTGGGACCTACAGTTTTTTGCCGACTCCGAACGGCATCTACAAAGGAGACGGATTTTTGCTGGAAGCCTGTCATGGCAGAAATACACTCGGAGAGTTTGCCAAACCACTGCCGAGGGGCGACCCAGTTTTGAAAAACTTTTTTCAAATCACTTTTGATGTTACCTGTACCAGGGCTCGAACCATGGACCTTCGGTGTGGTAGGCCGGCAACACTACCTTCACACCACGGCGGCCGCCGGAGGTGGGGATGTTAAATCCCGGCCTCTTTACTGTATAATATGCCTTTATTTCTGTCATCTCTAATATATCGTTCTAGTCCTATACATACGTACATATGTAATTATCTTTGTTTCTTACTTGTGCTTGGAAACTATCCGCTAGCGAAAATAATTGCATACACATTAATCTCGTTTTCTTCTATTCCTTTGTATACATATGGATACTGTTTTGGTTAAAATGTCTTTGTAAACCGCAATGTCAATCGCTCTAACTCTTATGTGCAAAGAATCTATAAATTGTGTGCAATACAAGAAACGGTTTAGTCGGCGATCTAGAAATGGAGCGGATAACACTGCGGTAAGTTTCGTTTATCAAGTGTAAAAATGTTTTAATAGTTTTCTTTGTACAGAAATAAACGCATCACCATAGGCAATGAAGTTTGTTTAGGCGAGATGCCTAAAGTCTCAAAAAATGGGCCACCCTAATGTAACTTTAGCGCCCTTCCAATCACTCACACCAACCCACCCACCTGTGTGGGCATGCATGCATATTCGTGTTTTGTCAGCACACATATACATGCATGGGGGTGTGCATGTGTGGGTTCACCTCCCCTTAAAACCGGAGGATGATTTTCAGGTTCAACGGTTGTCCTCGATCGAAAAACCGTCTACTTTTCCAGAGACAGTCGACACGACCACATCACGGCCAGCCCAGGATTTTTCGCCCGCACCAAGGTAAAATAATTGTTCATAATTATATTTTTTATAAATATACGGCCACATTTTTATAACGAGAATTCTCGTTTCTCTTTTCTTTTCATTTCGAGCACAAATTCGACCGCCGTGCTTTTGAGCCACCGCCGCTCCCAGTTAGCACCACGCTCGAATTTACATGGTCCATCTCCCCGTCAAGAGACACCAGCATACAGTCCACAACAACAACAATTGGAGTATTAATCAAGAATCTAATTTGTATTACCAGAAGCTGCCACACAATAAAGGAGAAAATACTCAATATTGGTCACACTCTGCCACATACCACAACAAACAACATCAACTTTATACAACAAATTCGGCCGATCACCACATCAAAGCACGTAAGTTGTATATTTCTTGCCACTTAGTTTTTTTTGTGTGTTGCATACAATTGTATAAAAGTGCCGCCCGCGAGTGTAATCAAACGTAAGTGCGTTTAGTGAATATTTAATAATAGTGATTTTTTTTTGGTTCAGTTAAGTGCTTTAGTTTTCTTTAAATTTTAAATTAAATTAAACGCTTAAAAATCCTTGTGTCTATCCGGATTATCCCCCCACCAGTGGTAAGGTTTTTTGGACACAGCGCAAGGCAAGAGGTAACATAACCTCATTTTCACAAATAAGTTCACTTAGCCTTTCGATCTTCAGTTTGTTTTTTTTGGTTTTTCCACTTGTTTTTTTTCCGTAATTACAGAGCAAAATTTTAATCGAAGGCTAGTTATTATTTTCTGATAAAATTCACTATTTGTATAGCACTTTTCTTTGTTTTCACATTTCTTCATTTAATATTCACTTTCGCTCGTTTGATACACCGCGCACTTTATCTGTGTTTGTTGTGTATTTCTTATTGCGGCAACACATACACACATTTATATATACATATTCCCCTTATACGTGTGGGTGGCGAGTAAGTCACAAAGATTCTGGTTACATTTTTGCGTTTGTAGCAAACAAATATTATTATTATTATTATTCGTCAGACAAATCGGCCAAGTCTGCAATATAATTCAAAAATTAACAATAAAATAAAAATAATTGAATTAAATTATACATTAATTGAGTTTACTACAATTTTATTGAGGTTGGTTTGTTTTTCCTGGGTAAAATACTGCCTTTACCTTTTCTATTCAGCATTTTTCTTGTACGGTTGAGCATTTCATCGTACCTTCAGCTTTCTTTTTTCGGTTTTGTTTTGATTCTACAGATCCTCTAAGTCCAAAATATGGAAAGTTTCATTAGGCTGGCTGATTCGATTTTTGAATTCGAATCAGACTACAATGAATTAGAGGATTCAGTCCACAGCAAGTACACTCTTGGGCTTCAACAAGAGGACTTGAAGGCAATGTGGAGAAAAACCAGAACGGCTTATGACGACTTACTTAATTCAGATAAGTTAGAGGCCACTGGTATAGTTTCTGTCAAACAGAAATATAAGAGGGCATATGCAGTATATTTACGCTGCATGTCAGACATGGCTACACGCCAAGCGACGTACAACAAACCAGAAAATAAATCTGAAGAAAAGCCCGAATTTGAACATAGTATCCGCCTGCCTCCATGTGATACTGAAGTTTTCAAGGGCGATTATCTGTCATGGCCAACATTTCGTGACATGTTCACGGCTATATACATCTTAAATAAACGCCTAACACCAGTGGAGAAATTGTTCCATCTGAACAATAAGACACAAGGTGAGGCAAAAGATATCGTGAAAAAATGTCCGCTCACGAATGAGGGATTTGATACGGCCTGGAGAAATTTATGCGAGCGATACGAAAACAAACGTATCTTAGTAAACTCGCAACTCCAAATTTTATTCAACTTGAAAAAGGTAGAGAGTGAATGTGGTAGCGCGATTAAAACACTTCAGCGCGAAATAAATAATTGCCTTTCGTCCCTGCGAAGTCATAAAATTGACACTTCGAACTGGGATGCAATTATAACATATTTGTGTTCGACGAAATTGCCGGAGAGTACGCTTGGTCTATGGGAGCAAAGCATAGACCACAAAGTGGAAATATCCAAGTGGGAGGATATGGACAAATTTTTGTCCAACCGCTTCCAGACACTCGAAACAGTGTCTGGGTTCATAGGGAGTTCTTCGAAAGTGCAAAAGCCGCAAAGTACGCGGATTGCCAACGAAACCGCTGCAAAAAGACTTGGTACATACCAAGCAAACGTGACTAAACTACTGTGCACAAAGTGCAAATCGAATGCCCACAGATTACGAAACTGTCCCCGTTTTCTCAAATTAACTCCGGTGGAGAGAATTAACTTTGTCAAATCCACCAAGGGCTGTTTGAATTGCCTATCCCCAGGACATACTGTGTCGAAGTGCACCAGTTCTTATGACTGCAACAAGTGCCACTCTCGACATAATACGCTCCTGCATGCGGAGTCTCTCCAGACGCAGGCAACCACCAGCCCTAATCAGTATCATGCTGATAATGCTGCCTCAACTTCAAAACAGGCACAAGAGAGACGGGAAGCGGAAAAATCTGTTTCGGCCATAAACCGAAATGTTAAATCCTGCCATGTTCATTCAAGTGCAGGTGTGCTGCTAGGGACAGCTCGAGTAACCATTCATCATAATGGTACAGACTTCCCAGCAAGAGCACTGATTGATTCTGGTTCAGAGTGCTCGTTTATGACAGAACGACTCAAACGCAGAATCAATTTACCGGCAAAAAGGATGCATGCTCAAGTTTCGGGCATCACTAATGCCGTGTCCGCTCAAGTCAAGGAGGCCTCCAATATTGAACTCCGTTCACCAGTGGACCCTTGCTTCAGCTTAACAACATCAGTTCTAATTCTAGCCAAACTAACTGGGAATCTGCCATCCTGCCATATCGATGCTACGACTATGCAGGCTTTCCCAGACTTAGTCTTGGCAGATAAGCGATTCTACATCAACGAGGAAGTGGATATTATACTCGGCGGAGACGTATATCCGCAAATTATATTGAGTGGGCTGAAAAAGAATGTACTTAGTACACTTCTCGCCCAAGAAACGGTGTTCGGTTGGATATTAACCGGGCGCATAGAAGCACCGAATCCAACCAGAAATATAGTGTCCTTTTACAGCGAAGTTGCTTTGGACAAACAGCTGACCGCATTCTGGGAGTTGGAAAATCTTCCAAGAAACAAAAGCCCAAACGCAGATGACAAGTACTGCGAAGATTTATATAGAGAAACTACGAGTCGTAGAGAGGATGGAAGATATGTCGTCTCTCTTCCATTCAGACAGGACTACCCAGATCAGATAAACATAGGAGGGTCTCTTAGGCGGGCGTGTTCACAATTTTTTAGAAATGAGACGCGGTTAGCAAAGAACCCGGAATTAGGGAAAGAATATATAAGGGTCCTGTCTGAATACGAGACATTAGGGCATATGCGAAAAGTTACTGCCATTGTACCAGCCGATTCGGCGGACAATTACTTTTTGCCCCATCACGCCGTAGTAAAGGCGGAGAGTACCACCACTAAGGTACGCGTCGTATTCAATGCGTCGAGCCCAACGGCAAATGGCACAAGTTTGAACGACATTCTCCTGCCAGGCCCAGTACTACAATCAGATCTTCCAGTACTGATACTGCGATGGAGACTATATCGCTTCGTTTTCAATAGTGACATCGAAAAGATGTATAGGCAAATTTGGATGAGCGATGATCACGTCAAATTCCAACGGATTATTTACCGAACATCGCCTCAAGAACCCATAAGCCTTTACGAGCTGAAAACGGTCACTTTCGGGGTTAATTGTGCGCCTTATCTGGCAATTAGAACCCTTTTACAACTAGCAGATGAAGTAGAGAGTTCTCACCCTACAGCATCTAGCATATTAAGGGAAGGCATGTACGTAGATGACGTACTAGCGGGGGGACACACACTCGCATCGGCCATTAACGCGAGGAATGAGATTCGACAAGTCTTACTCTCCGCGGGCTTCCCACTACGAAAATGGACTTCGAATACTGAGGAAATTCTCAACGACATCCCAATATCGGATCGGCTGACCGAGGACTTTCTGGCATTCGAAGATACCAGCACCGTTAAGGCATTGGGCATAAGATGGAATGCCCATTCAGACCTGTTTTAGTTTAAAGCAGGGTCACTAGAAGAAAGTGAAAAGTTAACAAAGCGAGCGATTCTATCCGCCATCGCCAGACTTTTCGACCCTTTAGGATGGCTCGCACCAATGGTCATTGTGGCCAAAATTTTGATGCAGAACATCTGGTTAGAGGGCACCGATTGGGATGAAGCAGTTTCGTCCAATACATTGGAACGATGGCAAAACTTCAGACATCAATACCACGAAATCGACAACATAAAGATACCACGATGGGTAAACTTTTCACCAGAAGATGATGTCGAAATACATGGATTCTGCGATGCTTCGGAAAAGGCATACGCTGCAGCTGTCTACATGCGAGTCAAAAGGAATGATGATATCTTCGTGAATCTACTTCTTGCCAAAACCAGAGTAGCACCAGTGAAGACCATCTCACTTCCGCGTTTGGAACTTTGCGGAGCAGTACTGTTAGCGGAAATGATGGAATCAATATTCCGAAACATCAAACTTGGACCAGTGAAACAGTATCTATGGACGGATTCCACCATCGTTTTGGCATGGATAAGGAAACCACCCTGTTCCTGGTCAACATTCGTCGCACACAGGATTACAAAAATCATCGACCTAGTCGGCAGCAAGGACTGGCTTCATGTCAACTCGGAAACGAATCCAGCAGACTTAGGAAGCAGAGGACTACCGGCATCGGATTTGGTCAACAATTCTTTGTGGTGGCAGGGACCTTCTTGGCTACAAGAAGACAATTCCCAATGGCCAGTACAAGAAAAGGAGTATAATACATCCGTGGAGGAAAAGAGAGCGCAGGCCTACGCAATATCAACGCAAAAAGAGATCGAGATTCTTGACCGGTTTTCGAATTTACCGAGGGCTTTGAGGGTACTATCATATGTTATGAGATTCTTTCGAAGAACTCATCCCAAGACAAAAGCTTCCTTTCAAGAAAAATCGTGCCTAATCTCATCCGATGAGATCAAGACCACGACGCAACTCTTGATTAAACTCTATCAGAAGCAACATTATAATGCGGAATATGTAAACTTGAAGAAGGGACAGGTAATCGATAGGAAAAGCGAGATATTGCCACTCAACCCATTCATCGACAAAGATGATATTATTAGGGCGGGTGGTCGTCTTGGAGCGTCTCAAGACCTCGCTTATAACGAGCGCCACCCAATCATACTGCCATACAATTGTAGGTTGACGCGTCTGACTGTACAAATGATACATCAAATCTCCCTCCATGGGGAAAACCAACTGATGCTCCGTCTCATCCGCACCCAATATTGGATTCCGAATGTTAAGAACATGATTAGGGCCACCATCCATAACTGTAAGGTCTGCACCATTTATAAAAAAAGAGCGCAAACCCAACTTATGGGTACCCTTCCTTGCGAACGCACTACTTTCACCCGCGCGTTTACCAATACCGGGGTAGACTTTGCCGGGCCTTTCGACATTAAAAGTTACCGCGGTAGAGGATGTCGATTATCAAAGGGCTACGTTTGCCTCTTTGTTTGTTTCACGACTAAAGCGATCCATCTGGAAGCGACCAGTGATCTTAGCACCCCATCCTTTCTAGCAGCGTTTTCACGTTTTATCGCTAGACGAGGATGTCCGAGAAACATTTACTCCGACAATGGTACCAACTTTGTCGGCGCTTCACGATCTTTGAGATCTGAATTTAAAGCATTTATCTCGGAAGCCCGAGACAAGGCTATCTCCAAATATAGCCATCAAGCCATGACATGGCATTTCATTCCGGCCGGGGCTCCACATATGGGGGGACTCTGGGAGGCGGGAGTGAAGAGCTTCAAAAGCCACTTCAAGAAGTTAGCCTCGCCTCATAAATTCACGCATGAGGAATTCCATACGCTATTGTGCCGGATTGAGGCATGCCTCAACTCGCGGCCCCTTAGTCCAGCCTCAAATGAGCCCGCGGACCTGGAACCCTTGACCCCCGGGCACTTCCTGACTGGAAGTCATCTCCTGGCTCCGCCAGAACCCGAGGTGAATGAGAGCCCTGCCTCCATTATTAATCGGTGGCAGAAGCTCAAGGCTCTTCATCAAACCTTCTGCAGGCGATGGAAGGTGGAATACTTATCCGAACTTCACAAACGAGTGAAGTGGAAGCATCCGAAACAAAATATTAAGGTGGGGGATCTCGTTGTCATCAAAGAGGACAACTTGTCTCCCAATGAATGGAGGCTCGGCCGAGTTACCCACGTACACCCCGGCGAAGATAACCGAGTGCGTGTAGTGGACCTCATGACCGAGAAGGGGCAGATCAGAAGACCGTTGGTCAAACTGATTCTGCTCCCTATGGAGGGAATGGCTGGCGAGAGGCCGGGGGCCTCATCTTAACCATCCCCTTCCATCACCTCCCAACCGTTTTGACCTCCCCTATCCCAAAATTCCACCCTTCACTCGCTACCCTTAACGAGGACACCAGAAAGCCTACCGCAGAAGGGCGATCCATTCTGCCACAGAAGACGCGATTGCACTCGATACCGAGGCCAAAGAAAGCCTAACGCAGAAAGGCGAACCAATCTGCCACTGAAAAGCTATCCATCTGCCACGACAAGTTGGTAGCAGATGGTCCCACCCTCATATACATATACATATATGTAAATTTTTTCAAATGTGCATCTGAACAAAATATATTTTTTGTTAACACCCAACAAGCAAAGTAAACGTAAAATAAAGCTTTAAAAGGGCTTTCGGAAATAAGTATTAACCTAACAAAATACAGATTTTTTCGTTTATAAAGCGTTTGAAATTAAACGTTGTGTACTTGAAACGACACGTTGACAAAAGCTTATGAATTTAAACCGATAAGACATATTTTAAAGAAAGCTTTCTAATAGTTTTCTCAAACTTTATTCAAACCAGATTTTGTATATTATTTAGCTATTGCGATAACATAAATAACTAAGTTCTAGTCATACATTGAATTTTTGGAAGTGGTTAAGATGCAGCCACGATCAATGTTTTTTCGCAGTCATTCTCATATAAAGTCTTGTTTAGAAAGAATGAAAATAATTTAAGTTGAACAAAAGAAACAATTTGAATTGAATTGAATTATTATTAATTAAAATATTTGGAACAGTTTGTTCTTGAAGTTATAGAGCGTTTACGTAAAGTTTTCAAAGAGATTAAACTAAAAGCCTACATATCGCTTATTGTAGCAAAATTAATTTGAAAAACATTTACAGAAATGTTTGTTGGGTGCACTTATTTCTATTATTTCTATGTCATAATGTAACTGACTTACCCCCTTTCCACGGTGCGCATCGCCTATAGCGCTAATCCTATATGGCCCAGTGGCGCGCCAAGCCACCCTCTGTACTGCACGTTGCTCACGTACCTGAAAGTAGGACAAACTTTAGTATATACATTCCAAGGGGAAAGATATCTATATATGCAACATCAAAACATCAGAACAAAAGCGCTAGGTAAAGGAGATGGCGAACGTGAAGTGAATTTTAGTAATTGTAACCTTGAGAAGACAACTACTAAAACACGTCCGAAATTATCGGGAAAGGTATCAAAAGACGCGTTTTGACCCCGGTAACAATAATCCGGAAGCGGACTTTCGAGTTTTTGCCTCAGTGAAGAGATATTTGAAATCAAAGTTGGAAATTTCCTGATTTCATGTGGTTGTTGTAATCACAGATTAGGGTGTACCGAAAGGTGCAAAAGGTGTTCTGCGCAGGAATACTGTGGACCGCCTAAGGGTTATTTTTTTGAAGCGCGACTCAAACCTATTTTTGATGTTACCTGTCCCAGGGCTCGAACCTTGGACCTTCGGTGTGGCAGGCCAGCAACACTACCGCCTTTAATGCTAATTATCATTTTGTCAATAACAAAAAAATACTATTTCTTCCGAAACACAAAAAACAGGATTAAAATTATTTAGATTTACGAAGTAAAAACTGTAAATTTAGGCTAGATAACAGACTAACAGCGTCAATCATTATTGCTCAGTGGAAGTCGAACAGAATCCATATCTTTAAATATAGCAACATTGTTCTGATTTCTACTCTGATACTCAATTTTTAACATTTGGTCTTCGCCAATGCATGGATCATAAAAACCGGGCAATTCACTCTTAGATGAACGGTATAATATCAGTGTACCATCTTTAACAAGACACTGTAGTGGTATCGTTACATCTATAGCGACATTTTCACTAAGATTGTTACTGTCGTCTTCCAATTGTCCATAAATCGCACGTGTAATGATAAGGCCGCCTCTAGTGTCTTCTTCTCTAACAATTTGTTCCAAACGCATTGGATCAAGTATAGACGTTTTTAGAAAGAATCATACCAATATTGGCGTAACTGTTGCATAAAACACTGCCGCTGGTACTATGTCTTCACTCAGGTGTATGGGGAATATGTACGATTGATTTGAGCGCACTATTTTGAATTTAAGCATAACACCCGTTGGAATACCCAAAGATACGGCTGCAAATACGGAGCTATATGCAAATACGGAGCTATATGTCTTGATCATCTGACATTGCTAGTTGGGATATTGGGAGCTTACCCGCTGTCTTATACTAATATATTCAGTATAAATTTTGAATTTTGTCCGAATCAACTATCAATATATTGGAAATAACCTAGAAACCACGATCATTTTTGCGACCAACGCGCAAAACAGGGCACAATTCAAGGGCTGTTACTATTGATCACCTGCAAAAAGTAAAAGAAATAAAACAATTAATATTTGCATACAAACTATATGTACATATATGTTTACAGATTTTTTGGTTCCTAACTAATTTGCGCTGCTACCGAATCGATACAAAATTTCGGGCAGCGCTAACAAATACTTACCTTCCCCAACATGTTTCCATGCGCCGGCCAGGCGATCTTCCAATGTGGTGTTACCGCTCCATTTACCTTCATGTCCATCTGAAAGGAAAAGAAAATTAGGTTAAATACAATTTTTCAATAAAATGCAATTTTTACTTACCTCTGCTACTGCTGCTGCCCACGCGTGCCGGAAACAAGAAAATAATGAATTGTTCCAATTCTTTCTGCTACGCTAGGGCAGAGAAAATTGGAACAATGAATTTCTTTGTTTCTTTTTCACGACTTTGCAAGGCGTGAGTACGCACATATATGTATGTGTGCAAATCTTGAACCATCACGCCATGCGAGCTCATTTACTCGCAAAAAAAAAAAAAATTTTTGCTAGCATATGTATATATGTATATGCATAATTTTACCATCATGCTAGTGATGCTGTATTTTAGTGACCGGGTACCGAAATCCCGATCTGCCAAAATCGGTACCATTCACTGCGGGATCAATAGGGTAACGAAATCTACGTTCGTACCTGATCGGCGAAGATCCCGCTTCTAGTAAAATAGGAAATAACCTATAAATAATGAATTTTCACACAAAAATTTGGAAAATTGGTTTTTTCGAACTACGGAAAATTTTTTTTTGGTTGTTTTTGTTATCCATGTTTTCTCGGGGTTTTGTTTGTTTTGTTGTTCTCGGAGGGGGCAGGACTGTTTTGCCCACAAAACAACAAAAAATAAACCCTAACAGTCACCACATTCTCACTCTCTACCCAGTTCGGTACCGAAACCAAGTACCGAAAAAAGCGAAAATGTCGCTGTGTGCACGGCACTGACGCCACTTATGACGGCGACCATGCAAGTAAGAATAAATCTCTGCATGAGGGCCAGTGGCGAATCGAAATACAAGGCGATCAACGTAATCAACTTGTCGCTACCGTGCCGTGCGGGAAAAAAATAACCAATTCCCATGTACGGGTAATATGCATTGTAATTATAAAATTTCACCGTAGATTAGAATAATGCCACATTATATGGCATTTATAAACTCCGAACGAGGTCGCTCGCCACCCACGCATACGGGCGTCCATACAAATATTCAAGGGGATTTTTTTTTGTTTCTTTTCTCTGCGTCGGAGACCGCTTGGACGTCAGAGTACAACGAAATCGCCGAGCCGAGATCGGAACCACGGCCGTTCCGACCGGCGCAGGGAGTATCGGACCCACTGCCGTTCCGACCCCTGCTATCCCACGAGCGGCGCAACTGCGAACGCTACATCGCGCGCCCACTGAAATAGCAGCAAACGTCGACTGGCCACTCTGCCGCGCCAGCGACAATCGCCGCACACCTACGGACGAGCGTAGACTTGCCTCCCAGCCGCGCCAGCTACGCATCAACGCGCACTTCGACGGTAGACTGGCACTTCAGCCGCGCCAGCTACCACAGACTTCCAGCTTTTCTCGTTACAGAAAAAATAAATAATATATATAATTTCCTGGCAAGAAATATACAGCGTTCTTATTTTCTAAAGTTTCTTCCTCCTATCTTTTAGCTCTAGGTGCGATACGATGGAGCCGCCAAACTTCAAACGGCATTTCGGAGGCAAACGACTGGGACAGCGCCAGCCGGCACTCACTAGGATAGTTTAAGTCCTTAGCTTAAGAGGAGGCGCGGTGGAAAATCCTGGGGCGGGGTAAGATGTTGCGTATCGCAAGGGGGCCGGCATGTTTAGGCGAGATGCCTAAAGTCTCAAAAAATGGGCCACCCTAATGTAACTTTAGCGCCCTTCCAATCACTCACACCAACCCACCCACCTGTGTGGGCATGCATGCATATTCGTGTTTTGTCAGCACACATATACATGCATGGGGGTGTGCATGTGTGGGTTCACCTCCCCTTAAAACCGGAGGATGATTTTCAGGTTCAACGGTTGTCCTCGATCGAAAAACCGTCTACTTTTCCAGAGACAGTCGACACGACCACATCACGGCCAGCCCAGGATTTTTCGCCCGCACCAAGGTAAAATAATTGTTCATAATTATATTTTTTATAAATATACGGCCACATTTTTATAACGAGAATTCTCGTTTCTCTTTTCTTTTCATTTCGAGCACAAATTCGACCGCCGTGCTTTTGAGCCACCGCCGCTCCCAGTTAGCACCACGCTCGAATTTACAAAGTTAAATTCGCGAGTTCTTATTTGATCGACGACAGTTAGAAAAACTCAATAATGGATCGATCGATTGTGAAGTGGAATTGTGTGTGTGTGAAATAGTTACATCTATAGGGATAGGGATAGGAATGGGGATAGGGATAGTGATAGTGATAGAGATAATGATAGGGATAGGAAAAGCCAATATTTCTAGATCCATTCAGGTAATTATCTGGGCAGGACAAATAATAATAAAATAAAACTTATAAAACTATTCTATTTATTTGGAAAAATTCATTTGACAATAACAAGTATAACTGGTATTTCATTAACCAATTCAGCTAATACAATTAACCATATGTTAGTCACTTCGGTAACCAATTCAACAAATAATTTTCACCACATGTTAGCCAAAACAATAACCAACTGATAAACCATTTCAAATCTTTACAAATTTTACAACTACATGGTATCCAAAACATTAGAAAGTTTTCTAAGGAAAACGTTTGAAGGCTGGATATTTGGAAAACACATAAAATTCCTTTTGAAGCTTGTTAGTGAAAAACATGCAAGCTTGTAACTATGCTGCATAAATGCTAGAAGCTTCAATTGTCAAAAGGGCCTTGATGTTGATGTGTTTTGTGTAACCGAGACATGGTTCAATGAGTCAATATGTGATTCTACTTGTGCACTGCATGGGTATAAGCTATTGAGATACGATAGGCAAACGGGGTCGAAAGGCGGTGTTATAGCCACATACTGTAAAGTTGGGTTGAGAAGCAAAGTCATTTTTAATTCAAATTATAATGATCCGGTGGAATATGTAATGGTAGAAATTGGAGATGGTTGCAGAAGGTGTCTGGTTGTATGCGTGTACAATCCTAGTAAAAGGTTCCACCTCAGTTGTCTCTTTACTGAAGTTGCTGATTTAGCTCCAAAATAGGAACATATTCTGCTATGTGGAGATCTCAATATTGATCTTCTTATCAATGATAGCAGTTCCAATGACTTAATTAATAGGTTGTATTCTGTTGGTTTGGAAGTAGTTAATAAATTTCCCACACGCTTTGGTCACAATTGTAAATCGAGTCTTCTTGACATAATATGTGTATCTGATAGTTCCAACGTATTGCACTGTGATCAATTTTCTCTCCCGAGAGTATTGGATCACGAAATGATGTTTTTATCATATGACCTCCATTTCCATAAAGATGTTGACCAGCAAGTTTATTATAGGGATTTTAAGTCAGTTGATATTGACACTTTAAATTACGAAGCTAGTATTATCAATTGGAACACAGCCAGTTCCTTCCTAATATCAATGAAAAGTTAAACTATTTTACTTCAATCGTGAATTATCTTTAAGATAAATATATTCCAAGGAAAGTCGTAAAACTTAACAATAAAAAGCAACTATGGTTTACTAGACAAGTTCTGCAAACTATAAGAGCAAGAAACAGGCTGTATATGCGTTGGAAACGGCGACCAACGAGTGAAAACTGGGAAGCTTTCCGTGTTGCCCGTAACCAAGCAACTCTAGCCACTAAAAATTCAAAAAGGCGGCACTATCTAACCAAGCTTAATGTAAATTTACCAAGTAAGATATTGTGGAACAATCTAAAATCTGTTGGAACAGGAAGCAAACGCAAGCTAGAATGTACTTTAGATGCCAACATCACGAATGATTACTTCCTACAATATAACACTTGTCAAATCATTAATGAGTTCAAAATTAATGAAAAGATATTATTTAGTACCGACAATCCATTTTCCTTCTCAGTGGTCACTGAGTACGATGGTTTTAAAACCATTTTTTCAATTAAATCGAATGCTATTGAAGAGGACTACATAAGCTTAAAATTTGTAAAGCTTATAGTTCAAAACATACTTCCAATCTTGACACACATTCTGAACTTCTCCATTACTACCTCGATATTTCCGGAGAGACTAAAGGTACGCAAACGGCTAAATACCTCGACAGCAATAATCTCCTTACCGCAACCCAGTCTGGATATAGAAAGGGTCACAGTTGTGCTACAGCTATGCTTAAAGTAATCGAGGATATTAGACCAGCCTTTGATGGAGGTGATTTAACCAATTTAACTCTATTAGACTTCTCCAAGGCTTTTGACAAAGTTGACCATAGTTTACTCCTACTGAAACTAGAAAAATATTTTGGATTTTCGAAAAGCGCTATAAATCTGCTCGAAAGCTACCTTACTAATCGTTGGCAAAAAGTGGTGACTAAAAACATGGTTTCTGAGCGAAGAGGCCTACTTTCAGGAGTACCTCAGGGATCCATTTTGGGTCCGATTTTATTTAGTATTTTTATAAATGATATCGGCTACTGCTGCGAAAGCGTGTCCATTCACTTGTATGCGGACGATGCCCAAATTTACCTTTCTCGCCCAATAGGCCTCTCTGAAGACCTTATAGCTAGAGTCGATGATGATCTGCGCTCAATTTCTATTTGGGCAAAATTTAATAACCTAAGCTTAAATGCAAAGAAAACTAAAGCTGTATGTATTTCTCACAGCCGAAATGGTGTTGAATTACTTCCTAAAATAGATATAGAGGACTATCCGATCAATTTTGAAAATGTTGTAACTAGCCTTGGTTATAAAATCAATTCATACCTTAGTTGCGCTGACCATATAAATCAAACAATTTATAAAATTTATTTTGTACTTAGAAAGATGTGGTATACTCCTACAGCTAGTTTTGTCCCTCAGGATATGAAATTACGTCTGGTAAAAAGTTTAGTGGTGCCACTTCTTTCGTATGGCGAACTCATCTATGGGCATCCAGACCTCGTTATGGCCATAAATAGCTGTGCCAGGTACGTATTTTCTAGGCGTAAGTACGACCACATATCACAGTTCAGTCGTAAGATACTTGATTGTAATGTGACTGCTTTCTTGAATTACCGTAGACTCATATATTTGCACAAGCTTATTATAACAAAAAATCCAAAATACCTCTTCGAAAAGTTATCTTTCGCGCAATCAACAATGACCTACAACTTCATTGTACCAAAACATAATTATTATTCTTCATCACGAATGTTTTTTGTCAGTGTTTTCAAACTCTGGAACTCTTTACCAAATGTAATAAAATCAATAACAAATGCTAGGTGCTGTAAAATGGAAGTGTTTAAATTTTTAACTAGCTAGGTATTTCTGATTCTTCTCTACTTCTGTATCCTTTTCACTCTATATCTATATTTCTTGAATTTAAATTAATTAATTTTTGTTTTAAATGATATATATTTGGATATTAAAATCTGTTACAAATGTACATATTGTTAAATGTTGTAAAGATGATGGGCTTAAAAGACATTAGTCTTATGCACAACCAGTTTTTATTAAATAAATACATAAAAATAAAATAAAAAATAAATATGGATAAAATCTTCACACGGGCCGAACAAAGTTAGTTACTTTTTACACCGTTCGAGAAATTAATGAAACCAAGTATTTAGCTTCATTGCTAACCGGTATCTGGTTTGTACTATTAATATAAAAACCTGTAGGTATGTTCAATGTATTATATCCGAAGTACAAAACAAAAAGGATTATATAAATTACAAACTTTCACAAAAAAACTCGATCACACAATAATTAATTAAAAAAATACAGTAAGTTAATTTTTTAAATTTAAGTTAATCATGAATACCCCATGAAATAACGAGTAGGCAAGGAATATATTGAAGTAAGAACTGCATATACACATTGCCATTGTGTGTCTCAAACTTCAGTTATCGATACAAAGTTTTATGGGTCCAAAGAATTAACAACGTTTTTGATGAGGCCGAGCTTGATGTGTAAACTCTTTGAATATACCAGGGATGTCCTAGCAGTCTTTGTATAACAGTGGTCAACAAAAATTTTGTACATGGGTCGTGCGTATATTTTTTTTATTGCTTTTGCTCCCAGAAATAAGAATATGAACATAAAAAAGTTTTTGATTTGGTTTTGTTCGAAAAAAATGAGAAAAACGAAAAACATGAAAATTCATCAAAACTTGACATAGATTTGATTTATTCTAGTATAGTAAAAATCTATTTAAGATTTATTCTTATACATTTAGTTTTAGAATGCAGTTTAAAAATGCTTTTTCCTGCTTTTCCTGCCATATTCGGTAACATTTTCTCTTATTAACGTCCAAATATAGTCCCCCATCATGCTTTCCGTATACTGGCCTTGGTAGTGTTTCTCAAACTCCATTATATCTTGATGGAATCGCTCCCCGTGTTCTTCTGAATAAGCTCCCATATTATCTTTGAATTTATCCAGATGTGAATGTAAAATGTGCATCTTTAGCGACATTCTACATCCGATGGCGGAAAAATTCGTAATCATGCCAGTTATCAGCTCTTCAAAATTTTCAAAGCAAATGAACCACTGCCTTAAAACTGTTCCACGCTAGTTTCTCCTCATTGCTAAATAGGTCCGGGAAAATAGCGTAGTTCATTACTTTTTTTATTTGAGGGCCAACAAAGACTAGTTTTAATTTTCGCCTCTGACAGCTTTGGAAAAAAGTCTGCGAATATTTGAAAGCTTTAGACTCAATATTAAGAGCCTTCACAAATTGTTTAATAACGCCCAATTTAATATGCAATGGGGGCATCAATGCTAAGTAAATTTCGTTGTTTAAGCTGCGATGCTAATAACTCTGCTTTGTCTTTTGATAGATTTAAGTCTCTTATTAAGTCATTGAGATCTTCAGAGTTGATGAGATGTGGTATTCCTGGTTCAAATTGAGGAACAAATTCGGAATCTACGGATGTATATGAACTCGTTGTTTGAAAGCTGCCTTGAGGGAATAGTTGCTTTTCCAACACAGGTGGATCAGGTACAGGATTTTGTTCCGAATGTGGTACTGGAGCGGATGTCGATGGTAGTTCCGGATATATTGTTTTCCTTAAACGTTTCCCCTTCAGTGGTTTCACTACACAAAAATAGCAATCAGTGTCATGATTACTCGGTTCCCTTCAAATCCTCGGCACTGCGAACTTCATGGCTCTGTTCTCACCCTGGTACCAAACTATAATAAAACGTAAAGCATTTCATAACAATTTCAGTTATTATGCAATTATATATGGATATATGAAACAGTTAGTACAATAAAAAAGAGAAAATAAACTTATGCTCCAGAATGCTTCTGCAAGAGTTACATGAAAAATGTGGAGCCCATTTTTTGTCCTGGTTTTTAACAGGTAGACCGAAGTAGGCTAGGTAGGTCTCACAAATCCTTGTGTTTTTAGTTAAATCAAACTTTTTTTGTCTTCTTTTAATACATTCGCCACATATATAGCAAAACGAATTATCCGCTCGTTTACAACTTCTCGAAGACATCATTCCTCTGTGATATGCAAAAACATAGTGTCGCCCACAACGAGTGACCCAAGAAACTACAGCTTCTTAAAAAAAATTTTACTTACAAAAACGCTATCAGGTAGCTGGCATGCTCTATTGCTAGGCCTGCCAATCCGTCAGTAAAAGTTTCGATGAGTTTCTTAATATGTACTTAACGAATTGCCAAATCTACCTAAAATCATGTGTATCTGGGACCTTTTATCTCCTTTTTACTGTTTCTCAGCCACATTTTTTTGGTTTTTTTTTTAAATGAGAATGTTGTGCTTTAGGTAGATCTTTTTTCGATGCATCCCTGCATCAGGTAGCTACCCGCCGCCCTCTATCGACCGAAATAGCCGAAAGGACCTACATTAGCCTGGTGCAAAAATTCAAAATTTTCAAATCCCTATAACTTCAACAAAACCAAATACTGTGTAATGCTTGGAAAATGGCTCGTGACGAGCTCTATAACATGTTACCTTTACATCGTGTGACACGTATTTAAACTACTGCATACGAGAAGCGTGTAGCTCGGCCTTTTCCTTGGATAATTCCAAATATCTTTGTCCAATGAAAAAATGTTACAAGCTTTATTATGCTATATACTTGTACAAAAGTTGGACAATAATCTAAGATTGAGGTATGAGAATCCCTAACGAATTCCAAAGAAATACCACAGCTAGAATCATTAAAAAGATTTCTAAATCACGAAGCAGGTGCTTTGGAGGCAGCCAAAGGTTCGGTGTTATCACCTAGGCCACAAAAAGCGCTAAAGGTATGCGTACTGGGATGCAACTTCTCCCATCAAATTTTTATTGCCAAAAATTTAGGGCACTTAATACGCAAAACAAATTATGCAGTAAGTGTTTAAAGACAGGGCAAAGTGCAAAGGAGTGCAAGAGTTTTAATTGCAGAAGTTGTAATGGTGGTCATCACTTTATGCTACATAAGGAAAAAGAAAAGCAATCCAAAGCAAAAAGTGCTATTGTAAAATCCAAGCTAGATGACGCCAGCAACAAATATTGTTTTCTTACCACTGCCATTATTGGCGTTAAATCGGGTAAGGGGAAAGTCGTTAAAGCACGAGCTTTACTCGATAATGGTAAAAAGTTGAGTGGTCTGGTAAAAAGTTTAGTGGTGCCACTTCTTTCGTATGGCGAACTCATCTATGGGCATCCAGACAGCGTATCTGAGCGAAAACTCGTTATGGCCATAAATAGCTGTGCCAGGTACGTATTTTCTAGGCGTACGACCACATATCACAGTTCAGTGGTTAACAAAAAATCCAAAATACCTCTTCGAAAAGTTATCTTTCGCGCAATCAACAAGGACCTACAACTTCATTGTACCAAAACATAATTATTATTCTTCATCACGAATGTTTTTTGTCAGTGTTTTCAAACTCTGGAACTCTTTACCAAATGTAATAAAATCAATAACAAATGCTAGGTGCTGTAAAATGGAAGTGTTTACATTTTTAACTAGCTAGGTATTTCTGATTCTTCTCTACTTCTGTATCCTTTTCACTCTATATCTATATTTCTTGAATTTAAATTAATTAATTTTTGTTTTAAATGATATATATTTGGATATTAAAATCTGTTACAAATGTACATATTGTTAAATGTTGTAAAGATGATGGGCTTAAAAGACATTAGTCTTATGCACAACCAGCTTTTATTTAATAAATACATAAAAATAAAAATAAAATAAAAAAGAAATATGGATAAAATCTTCACACCGCCCGAAAAAAATTAGTTACTTTTTACACTGTTCGAGAAATTAATGAAACCAAGTATTTAGCTTCATTGCTAACCGGTATCTGGTTTGTACTATTAATATAAAAACCTGTAGGTATGTTCAATGTATTATATCCGAAGTACAAAACAACAAGGATAATATAAATTATAAACTTTCAGAAAAAAACTCGATCACACAATAATTAATTAAAAAAATACATTAAGTTAATTTTTTAAATTTAAGTTAATCATTAATACCCCATGAAATAACGAGTAGGCAAGGAATATATTGAAGTAAGAACTGCATATACACATTGCCATTGTGTGTCTCAAACTTCAGTTATCGATACAAAGTTTTATGGGTCCAAAGAATTAACAACGTTTTTGATGAGGCCGAGGTTGATGTGTAAACTCTTTGAATATACCAGGGATGTCCTAGCAGTCTTTGTATAACACTGGTCAACAACATTTTTGTACATGGGTCGTGCGTATATTTTTTTTATTGCTTTTGCTCCCAGAAATAAGAATATGAACATAAAAAAGTTTTTGATTTGGTTTTGTTCGAAAAAAATGAGAAAAACGAAAAACATGAAAATTCATCAAAATTTGACATAGATTTGATTTATTTTAGTATAGTAAAAATCTATTTAATATTTATTCTTATACATTTAGTTTTAGAATACAGTTTAAATGTTTAAAAATGCTTTTTCCTGCTTTTCCTGCCATATTCGGTAACATTTTCTCTTATTAACGTCCAAATATAGTCCCCCATCATGCTTTCCGTATACTGGCCTTGGTAGTGTTTCTCAAACTCCATTATATCTTGATGGAATCGCTCCCCGTGTTCTTCTGAATAAGCTCCCATATTATCTTTGAATTTATCCAGATGTGAATGTAAAATGTGCATCTTTAGCGACATTCTACATCCGATGGCGGAAAAATTCGTAATCATGCCAGTTATCAGCTCTTCACAATTTTCATCCCTATGATTTCCAAGAAAGCAATGAACCACTGCCTTAAAACTGTTCCACGCTAGTTTCTCCTCATTGCTAAGTCCGTCCGGGAAAATAGCGCAGTTCATAATTTTTTTTATTTGAGGGCCAACCAAGACTCTAGTTTTAATTTTCGCGTCTGACAGCTTTGGAAAAAAAGCCTGCGAATATTTGAAAGCTTTAGACTCAATATTAAGAGCCTTCACAAATTGTTTAATAAGGCCCAATTTAATATGCAATGGGGGCATCAATGCTAAGTAAATTTCGTTGTTTAAGCTGCGATGCTAATAACTCTGCTTTGTCTTTTGATAGATTTAAGTCTCTTATTAAGTCATTGAGATCTTCAGAGTTGATGAGATGTGGTATTCCTGGTTCAAATTGAGGAACAAATTCGGAATGTACGGATGCAAATGAACTCGTTGTTTGAAAGCTGCCTTGAGGGAATAGTTGCTTTTCCAACACAGGTGGATCAGGTACAGGATTTTGTTCCGAATGTGGTACTGGAGCGGATGTCGATGGTAGTTCCGGATATATTGTTTTCCTTAAACGTTTCCCCTTCAGTGGTTTCACTACACAAAAATAGCAATCAGTGTCATGATTACTCGGTTCCCTTCAAATCCTCGGCACTGCGAACTTCATGGCTCTGTTCTCACCCTGGTACCAAACTATAATAAAACGTAAAGCATTTCATAACAATTTCAGTTATTATGCAATTATATATAGATATATGAAACAGTTAGTACAATAAAAAAGAGAAAATAAACTTATGCTCCAGAATGCTTCTGCAAGAGTTACATGAAAAATGTGGAGCCCATTTTTTGTCCTGGTTTTTAACAGGTAGACCGAAGTAGGCTAGGTAGGTCTCACAAATCCTTGTGTTTTTAGTTAAATCAAACTTTTTTTGTCTTCTTTTAATACATTCGCCACATATATAGCAAAACGAATTATCCGCTCGTTTACAACTTCTCGAAGACATTCCTCTGTGATATGCAAAAACATAGTGTCGCCCACAACGAGTGGCCCAAGAAACTACAGCTTCTTAAAAAAAATTTTACTTACAAAAACGCTATCAGGTAGCTGGCATGCTCTATTGCTAGGCCTGCCAATCCGTCAGTAAAAGTTTCGATGAGTTTCTTAATATGTACTTAACGAATTGCCAAATCTACCTAAAATCATGTGTATCTGGGACCTTTTATCTCCTTTTTACTGTTTCTAAGCCACATTTTTTTTTTTTTTTTTTTAAAATGAGAATGTTGGTGCTTTAGGTAGATCTTTTCTCGATGCATCCCTGCATCAGGTAGCTACCCGCCGCCCTCTATCGACCGAAATAGCCGAAAGGACCTACATTAGCCTGGTGCAAAAATTCAAAATTTTCAAATCCCTATAACTTCAACAAAACCAAATACTGTGTAATGCTTGGAAAATGGCTCGTGACGAGCTCTATAACATGTTACCTTTACATCGTGTGACACGTATTTAAACTACTGCATACGAGAAGCGTGTAGCTCGGCCTTTTCCTTGGATAATTCCAAATATCTTTGTCCAATGAAAAAATGTTACAAGCTTTATTATGCTATATACTTGTACAAAAGTTGGACAATAATCTAAGATTGAGGTATGAGAATCCCTAACGAATTCCAAAGAAATACCACAACTAGACTCATTAAAAAGATTTCTAAATCACGAAGCAGGTGCTTTGGAGGCAGCACAAGTGAAACTGGACACGGAAAGTTGAATGTGATACTGGCAAAGTAACTAGATCTGCAACTTCCGTTGCATTAGCAACTTCCGTTGCCGTAGCAATGACGCTATAGATACGCTGGCATGTGTTACTTTTCTTGACTCTCTAACGCCAAGTACATTTGTAGTACAAATATAGCAGTCCGTTGAATTGAAAGTGGGTTCCCTGTTGTTGTTGTTGTTGTGGTAACGACAAAAACACTCCCCGAAGGTTTTGGGGAGTGTTCTCGAATTAACAGTCTGTTCAGAGTTCTGAAGGTTCGGCTGGTCATACCAAATCGCTACCACGACAGTCGGGCAGTACCGCAAGGGAGTACCGGAGCGTATCGGATTCATATCCGGCAAAGGACTGTCAATTCGACAGCACTCCCCAAAACCTTCGGGTAGTGTTTTTGTCGTTACAACAACAACAACAACAACAACAGCTTTCAACATTTGTAGATGCGCACATGTATGTGAACACAATAAGTACATGCTATGCAAATTTAGTTAATATGTATTACGGCGAGACCGCTATCGCACTCTTGTGTTTGTCGTCTAGGACGATAACGATGGGACTCAAGTATGGCTATCAGTTAGATAAGACACACTTGAGTAAACAACACGGGTCGAATAGTGTAGTGATAGATTTCACATACATGTGCCATCCACGTTGTTGGGTTTACTTAGGATTAAGACAGACATATGTATGTATAAACATACTTATGTATAAACATACATATGTATAAACATACATATGTACATGCGTACTACGTACAATGATTAGATTAAGAAAAATTATAAATAAAGGCACTCCAGGAAACTGGAGTTGAGTTTTCTGCTAACAAGCAACCCGAGCGTGTCGTTTTAGTAAACATTTTGGTGACCCCTAGTTCGAACCAAATCGCGTTAAAAAAAATAATAAATAAGCTTAACCTTAATAAATTTTATTTTTTTCTTACCGCGAGTGCCTTTTGCTATTTAAAAAAAAATTTTAATTAAATAAAATGGAGCAACAACTAATATTAGCCGAAACCTTTCAAAAAGTTCACTTCAAGGCCATGGCGGCGACCTTGACTGACGGGCTAGATGATATTTCAAAACTCCGGGAGAGCTATTGAAAGATTCAACGATACAGAAAAGTGATTATGTTAAAAACGACGTTGCTGGTGAAGTAAGTACGCTGTATACAACAGCGCACGTAAGGGTAAGTAACTTAATTAGTAAGTTAGAAAACTCCTCTAAAATACAGGCAGAGGAAAGCAAGGCTGGTTTAGTTCGCAGACTTAAATTTCTTCTCAGCGATTTAGAAAAGAAAATTGAGGCCCGCGGATTAAATGAGTGCTCATTAGAAAGCTCTGTGCTGTGTGAAAACTCTGGAAAAATTTAGTATTAGAACTTCTGGATCAGTTCGAAGAAAATGAACTGACCATTAAGTTCTAAGAGCTAAATGAAAAATTCCATGAGTTAGGAAGAAAAAATAAAAACCAAAATTCAAGTGCTCAATTCCTTTTGCCACAAATAAACATACCTGATTTTTCTGGCGACTATGCCAAGTGGCAAACGTTCAAAGAATTATCCGAACTAGTAGTTGCCAAAAAGAGGCATTGGGCAAAATAAAACCGATGTAAATGAGCGGATTAATCTGCAAATAAAATCTTTAATTAATAATTTTGAAACAGATATTAAGGCATTTGTGGTACAAAATATAGTGTCACATGTTCCCTCAGAACCTATAAAAATATCAAAAATTCCAAGTAATATTCATCTTGCAGATCCTTCATTTGGTAATCCAGGTAAAATAGACATACTTCTAGGTGCTGACATATTCTGTGATTTCTTAAAGGAAGCGAAATTTAAGATTAGAAATGAAAATTATCCTTTCCAAAATAGTGTCTTGGGATGGCTAATATATGGATCAGCTAGCAATGAATCAAGTTTAGTACATTGCGGCGTTGTTATAAACTCAGACAAAAACATAAGTGACCAATTAAAGAAATTTTGGGAAATTGAATCTGTGGAAAATAATGATGTTGAACAAACCGCAGAAGAAAGGGCATGTGAGGAACATTTCGAAAACAGTTTCGAACTGAACACAGATGGTAAGTTTGTAGTAGGTCTCCCAACAAAAGGAAAAAATGTTGCTATGTTTTGTATGCAAAAAGACGATTTTTCTCCCTGGAAAAACGGTTTAAAGGTAATGCTGAGTTGAAAGCTCAATACAAACAATTCATGGACGAATATAAAAACCTTGGGCATATGGATACGAAATATTACCTTCCACACCATTGTGTTCAAAAACCAGATAGCATAACAACCAAACTGAGAGTAGTCTTTGACGCCTCTTGCAAGACGAAAAAAAACATTTCCTCAAATTCAATTATGCATGTAGGATCGGGTGGCAGCACCAACTGTCGGCAATTCCGATAGTAGTTAAACCTACAACCCTAACTTAACGAACGCCTTCTAAAATTATGGCTGACTTAAACTAACGGCTAAGAAAACAAAGCAAGTCTATCGTCCACCGTCGCCGAGTGAAATCACGCTTACATGAAAGCGATGTAAAACGTTGGATATAAAAATCCTAAAACTATTGTGAAATCGTTGTGACAAAACTGTAAACAAGCGATTAAGCTTCAAGCTAAACCTGAATACTTGTATTTAATATTTTGACTATTTTAATAAATGATATTGTCACCCCACAAGGGTAATAATTAAAAACATCATTTTACTCGAGTGTCTCGGAAAATTACCACATGCATACTGGACCTAAGTTACAAGAGGACCTATTTAATATTTTGCTAAGGTTTCGAAAACATAGATATGTCTTAACTGCAGATATTGGAGAGAAAAAGAAAATGAACCCTTAAACGCATATGCTCTTAAAACAGTTACTTATGGAACTGCAGCTGCACCTTACTTAGCTGTTAAATGTTCACACAAGATTGCAGAAAAAGAACAAAACCAACATCCACAAATATCCGAGATAATTAAGACAGATTTTTATATGGCTGATCTAATAACCGGTGGAGACAATCTAGACGAGCTAAGTCAATACAAGAAAACATTAAAAATATTTTCATAGAGTATGGTTTTAAACTTAGAAAATGGTGAGCTAATAACATAGAGCTTGTAAGAAATATTCACATTAATAATAGAGAAAATCACTTAGAATTAAATAAGGAATTGTCTAACGATGTGAAGGCCTTAGGCGTAACGTGGACTCTATTCGATAACCAATTTCGCATCAAATGTAACTGGGAATGCAACACCACAATCACGAAAAGAAATATTTTGTCAGACATCTCATAGTTGTTTGACCCGTTGGGTCTCATTAGTCCAGTAACAATAACTACAAAAATCTTAATTCAAGAACTTTGGAAATCCAAAACAGATTGGGACGATAAACCTTCCAATGAGATAATAAACCAATGGAAGAAAATTACTGAGGAGCTACCCCTTTTAAATCAGCTAAAAATACCAAGACGCATCCTTTGTAACAACCCTTCAACAGTCGAGTTGCATGGATTCTGTGATGCATCCATGAAAGCTTATGGAGCAGTCGTTTATGCAAATTCACCGATTAAAGTAGTCACACTGCCGCGATTAGAGCCTTGTGCTGCAGTGCTCTTAGTAGAACTAATGCAAAAGGTCTTGGAAAGCTTAAAAATAAATTGTTCTTTATATTTTTACACAGATTCTACAATTTTGCTGAATTGGTTGTGGCTTGATCCTGGGCGCCTTCAAATATTTGTTTCCAATAGGGTTAACTTCATTCAATGCAACACTTCCATTGATCGTTGGAGGCATACGAGTATATCTTCGAAGCAAAACCCAGCGGACATTATCTCCAGAGGAGTGACACCAGGAGAACTCATCAACAGCGAAACTTGGTTAAAAGGACCACCAATGCTGCAAACAGGTGATTATACATCAATACAAACTTTTTTTTCAAAAGACGTAAGTATACCGGAAATCAAGAAGGCTAAACTAGTTTTAGTTATAATAGAAAAGCTTTCCGTATTAAGGGTTATCAACCACAAAAATAGTTTTGAATTTCTACAAAACGTTACTGCAAACATTTTAAGACTTTTAGACCTCCTTAAGAAGCAACGGAAAACCCGACTGTTTTATAAACACCAAGCTTTTAAATTCATAGTCAAAGAATTACAAAAAAAGTATTTCAGTTTGGAGTTAAAGTTAATTAGTGCAGATAAGCAGATTCCAAGAAATTCAAAACTAGTCACATTAGCGCCAGTTTTAGATAATGATGGTATAATCAGAGTAGGAGGCAGGTTGCAGAATTCGACACTTCCAGCAAATGCGAAACACCCTATATTATTGATGTATGAAGATGAATTCGTACTACTTCTAATGACGTACTTCCATCAAAAAAATCTACACGTTGGCCCGCAAGGATTATTAGCAATAAGCAGACAAAAATTTTGGATTCTGCGCGGCAGTTGCTAGTTGCAAAGTAGTAAACAAATGCTACAGATGTTTTAAAGCTAGCCCACGTCCCTTACATCAGCTAATGGGAAATTTGCCACATGATAGAGTAATGGCTACCCGACCTTTCTATAAGGTAGGAATAGATTTCTTAGGTTCAATTTGGATTCACCATAAAATAAGGGCGAAAAGAGCGGACAAAGCTTATGTCTGTGTATTTGTATGCTTCGCAACGAAAGCGGTCCACTTGGAAGTAGTTTCAGACTTAAGCTCAGCAGCGTTTATAGGAGCCCTTAAAAGATTTGTAGGCAGACGAAGTTGTCCAAATAGAATAAACTCGGACAATGGCACAAACTTCATTGGAAAAGCCAATAGTCTTCACGAGGTTTATAAGCTTTTTCACCAAGGCAGTCTTAAAAACGAGCTCACAACATACTGCAACGAGAAAGAAATTACTTGGGTAACTATACCATCTAGATCTCCCCATGTAGGAGGGATATGGGAAGCGGCAGTAAAATCAGTAAAAAGGCATTTCTTTAGAGCCTTTGAAGGTACAATGACATTTGAAGAAATGTCAACCTTAATGATTCAAATTGAAGCCATGATAAATTCAAGACCGCTTACACCATTATCTGATAACCCAAATGATTTTCAGTTACTAACTCCCGGTCACTTCTTAATCGGTGAGCCGTTAGCTACGATATTTGATGATACTGATAATCAAAGCTATCATGGAATAAAATACCATTGGAAAGCAGCCGAAAACAATGCTAAAGAATTTTGGAAAGGCTGGAATTTCGAATATTTAAGCGAATTACAAAAAATAAATAAATGGAGAGAGACATATAAAAATATTGAGATTGATACTTTAGTTCTCCTCAAAGAAGATAATATTCCACCGATGCAGTGGAAAAGAGGGCGTGTAATAAACACCATACTTGGCCCAGACGGAAAATGTAGGATGGTAGACGTAAGAACCAGCAATGGCATATCGAAAAGATCGATCGAAGAGGAGAAAACAAAACTTCCTGTAAAAAACAATGATCAAACGATAGCGAGGCGGTCGGCTCGTATAAAGAATAAAAACCTTTTGATTACATTATTAGTAATTTTCTTACTCTTACAAGGCATAGCATGCAAAAAAATTAATGTAGATTAAAGTAATATTTTTAGAAAAAAGGGGACCTGTAGCGCTAACGAGAACTGCATGGGTTTTAATTGTTCACGTAGATATGCAAGACTACACAATGGAAAAAGAAAGCATTCGAAAGTCTCTTGAAGTTGTTAAGGCGTCGAGCTGGCAATGGGAAGTGGACACGATGATGCAGCAGTTACAAAGTAAATATTCACACATCGAGCAAAACCACAAGATCATCGCGCTCACGGGGAGGAGAAATCAGAGAAAATCGCGACCATTGTTACCGTTCATAGGTTCAATGTATCACTCCCTTTTTGAAAAAAATAGAAAAAGCCAAAGACAATGAGAACTATCTTCTCGATTTAGCGCGAAATCAGTCTTCTGTCCAAGATGCCACCTTAGATGTACTCAAAAGGCAGAACCAGGTTCACGAAGACAACTTCAAAGCACTCGATACTTCAATTCAGGTACTAAGGACAACACTAAATTCGCACCTCAATTATGAGTTGCTGTTCGAAGCGATCACGGCACTTAATGAAGAAATGGTAACATTTGAGTTGATGCAGAGAGACATCATTAATGTGCTTTGGAATTCTAGAGGTAACTTTTCAGAACGAGTACTACCTATAACCAGATTCCAAGAGCAAATAAAATTGATCTACGAAAGCATCGATCACGGCCTAGAGCTACCAGATACTGACCCATTAGTGCTTGGCTATTTGGCAACTACTACCGCAAAAACAACTAATGATTATATATTATTTAATATAAAAATACCCTTAATAAGCAAGCCTAAGCTTGAAGGATATACTATTTACTCTTACCCCACCATACATGATGGGCGCTTTGTGAGGAGTATAAAGGTCAATAGTCCTCATATTCTATCGAACAAAAATAGGACCGTATTCTATGAAATGAACGAGCAAATGTTCAATCGATGCCAACACATTCCGAAGCTGACTATATGCTCACAATGGCATCCTACCTTCAGGACAGGAGATATGCAAAATTGTGAAATGTCCCTACTGAAAGATCCAAACACGCTGCCAGCAAACTGCGAGATAAACATCATGCCGCTTCAAGAGTACTGGACTCAGTTACAGTCACCAAACACCTGGCTATTCTCATTGGTAAGAGAGGAGCAGGCAACAGTAAATTGTAACGGTAGTATACAAGTCCTTCAATTGAGTCATCAGGGCATTGTTCGATTAGACACCGACTGCAGATTGAACACAACCAATGTCGATCTTTGGGGATATGGAACAATAAGCAGGAAGGCTGAATTTGAAAAACCACAGACCAACAGTACCGAACATATTCCACCTATCAATCACATTGAACTTAAGGACACTGCCAAAACCTTTAAAATCCCCGAAATACTGAAACTAAAAACAATTTGGGGATTTCCTCTGGATTTGGACTGGCATCACATTGCACACTATGGCATGAGCACGACGAATCTTCTTCTTCTAATCGCCGCAGGAATCGTCGTATTTTTCGCTTTACAACGCATATGCAGCGCTGCAAGGTCCGCGTATCCAATTGGAGGATACATATTTAGAGGTTAGATATGGGTCAGCATTTATTATTATGGATAAGGATGTAGGGTTAACAGATATGTTTGTGTACTAAAACACGAGTGTCATGAGCCAGAGAACCGCTGAGAAGTTTCTTTATGTTTAAAAGGAAAATAATAAAAATAATAATAAATAAATATCGTTGAAAGCATTTAGTTTTGAAATGTGAACATTTCAACGTGGGCAGTATGTTCAGAGTTTTGAACCGCTTCCAACATCTGTAGATGCGCACATGTATGTGAACACAATAAGTACATGCATAACGATCATAGCTATGCATATTTAGTTAATATGTATTACGGCGAGATCGCTATCGCACTCTTGTGTTTGTCGTCTAGGACGATAACGATGGGACTCAAGTATGGCTATCAGTGAGATAAGACACACTTGAGTAAACAACACGGGTCGAATAGTGTAGTGATAGATTTCACATACATGTGCCATCTACGTTGTTGGGTTTACTTAGGATTAAGATAGACATATGTATGTATAAACATACATATGTACATGCGTACTACGTACAATAGTTAGATTAAGTTGAATAGTTTAGTGATAGATTGTTGGGTTTACTTAGGATTAAGATATATGTATGTAGACGCATATCTACATGCGTACTACGTACAATAATTAAACTAAGAAAAATTAGAAACAAAGGCACTCAAGGAAACTGGAGTTGAGTTTTCTGCTAACAAGCAACCCGAGCTTGTCGTTTTAGTAAACACAGTCCTTGGCCGGATTTGAACTCGGTACGCCCCAGTACTCCCTGCGGTAGTGACTTATGACCAGTGAAACCTTCTAGGTCATGTCACCGTTCCTTCCGTCATTACCTTTATGCATATTAGTCGCTGTATGCTTGCCTCGGACATATTCTGTAGCCCGATTCTGTAACTTTTAACCACTCGCCCAGCGTTAAGCTTATCTCCAAATTTCGGCGTTTGTTCTTAACGAAGTGCGATTCTGTAACTCTCCTTTAACGCGGCTAAACAGCTGACTATTGATGGTGATAAAATAATGCAAAACTTCTCTTTTCGCCGTATTTTGCACTAAATTACATGCAAAAAACTCAAAACTAATTTTTTTACTTTTTCCAAACGCTAACACACTTGCAAATATATTAACGCTATTGTTAACACCTCGAAAATAATTCGCGACAGCTAACCACACAAAAAGTGTTAGCTAACACTATTCGTGTGGTTAAAAGTTAGTGAATACGGAAAAGCGTTAAAAATGGTGTTAAGCGAAGTTAACCCTAACTCCGGGCGTTAAAATAGTTACAGAATGGACATACTGAACTCCTAAAAAGATAGTTGCAGAAATTAGTCATCTATCCATTAAAAAGTAGCAAAGGTTCAAAATTTTACTAAGCACTTTTTTGTTCCAGATAATGATTGAATCAATTCGACTCGCTATATCGTATACACAGTATTCAGTATCCATGATTTTCAATCATTATTTTTAGGCTCAATGCCAAAATACTTATAGGTCGTGTGCTAATCGGAAACATTTTACTCAGAGGAAAAATGAGGTGAGCAAATTTTCTATGGTGTAAAATATTTTCCATTTTGCTGTGCCAAATGAAATGGTAAATTTTGACAGTTGCAAATTTTGACATCTGAGAAAATCACGTACTAGTCTGTGTATAAATTTTAAATGTACGTATTTTTTCTGCCATTATATTTCGTATCTTTTGCGTTAAATTATATTTTATCGTTTAGTAACGTGTTGGCATATAAATTCATTTGAAATAATATGATTGGCAATACCGAATGCATATATGTGTAGTTGTCAAAACTTTACCTAGCCCCATGGGCAAGGGTAAATTCTGAAGTTCATACTCACCGCGATAAATGTCAGAATTTTCTCTCGCTCTGTCAAAATTTACAATTTTCAACCGATTGGCACAGGGCCATAGTATGTATATTTCAAACGAAATGAAAATACACATCGCATTCTTTTAACCGTATATTGACCGCAGATGAAACAGAACATATCTGTATCATTTTTACACTTAAACTCTAGCGCCCTTTTGTCGACCAATTTAAATTAACTTGTTAACTCCTGTGTTCATAATTTTCCCCAACGCTTTCCAGAGTCCGAAATAGTTGAGAAACTTTTGTTACTGGAATTTATTTCGGGACGCTTTCATTAAAGTCGGTTCACACTAAACGGCGGGTAATTTGACAGCTAATCAAACAAAATCAGTCAATTAAAGCCCGGTAATCGTTAATTGGAGGTGGTGAAAACGGCTTCTATAAATGGTTGAAAGCCCACCATCAGTGCTCTATTCCTTATAGATTTGTTCAATATTTAAAAGGCTTGCGCGTAATAAAAACCATTGAATTTGATGGACATATACAAACAACATAGTTAGAGCAGGCCCCCCCAAAGGAGAATTGACTTTATGATTAAAAAATATGTGTTTTAAAGTTACACACAGTGTTCAAAAAAAGAAAAGGTAAATTTAGTCGCATGAAATTAAAAACCCTTTGTATCCTATTAAATTTTAATGCAACAAAGTGCAACTTTTAACTAGAATTTTTTGGACACAATTTTTTTTCATAGAAGCAATTTTAAAGTATTCATGAAACGAGCTCAAGGCCAAGAATAATAATATTTCACTTTTTGAGTTTTTATGAAAATTATTATTGTTTTTATTTTTTTAATAATCATTTTTAATTAATTATTAAAAGTTTTTTTTTTTTTTTGAGCTCGTTTCATGAATACTTGAAAATATACAGGCCGTAAATCAACAAATATTGTTGGTATAAAAAAAAAGCAATAAGAAGCAATTTTAGTTTTTTTATAGAAAAACATGCATTATGCCTGCAGAACATAAATTTTAAAAATTGGCGGCTACTTTTAAACTACAAACTCTACTAAAAAATCTTTTGAAATTTAAACGGAATTAGAGTAATGTTCCGTAAACGCTATGGAGGGTGTATGAATTAATCGTAGGTAAGGCTAGTATCTCACAAACTGAACCAAAAGGAACTTTTTTAAAATTTGTGCAATAAAATCTTGCTGCTAAATGAAATAGTCAGCGGTGCTCAGCAACAGCTGTGTTCGCTGAAAGCGCGCAATGATATTGGCTTTTCCTTGAAAAAGCAGACCATGAAACAAATTCTCAATTAACCATTAACTTATAATCGGACTTTGCCTCCAGTTTTGTTAAAAAAAGTTAAAACAGCGGTATATACCTATGCCTGCATTTTCAGTTCAATGCAACCCAACAAACATTTTTATCAAATCTCAATTTGAGATGCATTTGAGAAGCAATCCTAATCTCAAATTTCAAACGTTGGTTCTCAAATGCATCTCAAATAACCGTTGATAGCGTTCTCAAGCTAAAAGGCACATTTCTAATATGGAATTTTCCTTTATTTCCAACTTGAGAAATATGCAATCATCAAATTTTCTCAAACGTGAGTTGAGAGGATCGAAATGGAATCCATCTTCTCTCATTGAAATATTTACTCAGTGTTGCCAATGATGTAAAACAAATGCTGCAAAATTTTATTCAATATTCTCTTTATTCACATAGTTCAACAAAAAGATTATAATAATGCACAAAATTAGTCTCATACAGTACACATTTGACAACATTCTGTTATATAAAAAATTTTGTAATGTAATAAAAGAATACAAATCTACCTATCCAAATAGAAAGGTCGTAACTAAGAAATGTCGTTTAAAAGAACGTAACTCAGCGATTGCGTTAAAAAGTCGTATCTCAGCGATTCCATTAATAAGGACATATCTCAACGAATTCACATTACAGCAGAAGAGTACCAGGATTTTCTGAATCTTTGTCAGAAGAATTTGATCCCAGCGGCATATTTTTTCGTGACCCAGCAAAGAGCTGTACCAAGCATTACCTCAAATATACCTGAATAACTTTCACATAAAAGTATGTCACAGAAAAGCTTTATAATTAAAAGTATTACAAATATAATAAATGAATGCATGCAAAATTAACAAAGTTTACTCATTTAAGTATTTTACCAGTTCTAAACAGGAATCAAGTGTTTATATTATACAGCATTCTAAAAAAGTTCCTGAGATATGGCCTTATTACTGAAATCGCCGAGTTACGACCTTTTCAAAGAACCGAGTTATGTGCTTTTAAACCTAAGTTCTGAGTTAAGTCTTTTCTATTTCGATAGGTAGAAATGTATCTACATATTATGAAGGTTTAGTCTGAAACGACAATATTTTGCAATCTGAGTTACTCAAATGAGTCAAAATGTACTGATTTTCCGACATATTCATACTCTTGGCGAGAGGGCGACGATCTGTTAAAAAAAATTGGGCACAAAAAAATTAAGGCTACAAAGAACGCACCTACAAAGCCTTTAAGTGCATACATGTGTACATACAAATATTATTTGAGTTTAGTAACAGGAGCGTAAACAGCAAGTACAAAAATTTTAAACTATATTGTTGTAGTTCAAAAATCCAACAGAGTTGTTCGGCTTTTAGGATAATGGAAATGTTAAATTAAAAATAAGGTAATTGCTTCCTTTAAGAGACAACTGCTAAACACGTCCAAAAATATCGGGAGGGGTATCAAACAACGCGTTTTGACTTCGGTATGAACAATCCGAAAGCGGATTTTCATTTTTTTTGTTCCATTGAAAAGTTATTCGCGAAAAACCCCAAAAATTACTCAGGTCCGATCCCAAATAGGGGCTTGATCCAAGGTATTTATGTGCAGAACACCTTTCTGCGTAGGCGGCCTTCGGCCGCGCTTCAAAAAAATAACCCTTAGATGGTCCAACAGCGGCTACGCGGTCCACAGTATTTCTGCGCAGAACACACTTTTGCACTTTTTGGCACACCCTAATCTGTGATTACAACAACCACATGAAAATGACAGAAAATTTTCAACTTTTATTGCAAATATTTCATCACTGAAACAAAAACTCGAAAATCTGCTTCCGGATTATTGTTACCGAGGTCAAAACGCGTCTTTTGATACCTCTCGCGATATTTTGGAAGCGTTTTAGCAGTTGTCTCCTAAAGAAAACAATTACGAAAAATAATATATACACAAATAAAAAATACGTCTATTACAAGGTGGTATTTTCCTTTCTCGTTATAATTTTTCGCCAAGCCATTTTTACGAAGTTTGTTGTACTTGCACAGATGATGGTTTGCAATTCGGCCACCTGTAAAAAATATACATACGTATTAAATAGCTGCATTTCGATTGAATAGAAGATTAGGAATTAAGATATTCACCAAATCATTATATTTGTTTTCAGAGCTTTGAATCTTTGCTTCAAATTCGGAGGATTCATTCGCTTCTGGAAAAGGCTTTCAATGTAAATCTTTTTGCGTTTCGCCGTTCAAAAATTTGCTGCCGATTTTACTTCTTCCAATACCCTCTTTAACAACTTATATGTTGATTAATTTTTAATTATTGAATTTAAACATGGTTTTATTATTATGGTAATTGCCTCTTTTAGGAGACAAATGCTAGAACACGTCCGAACTCGTGATCTATGTAACAGACTCTCGCTAGATTTCGCTATCTTTACTATATGTTGGCATTGCTGGAATGGAACGAAATGCTTTAAAAAAATTTCAAGTATATCTCAACGCATACTCTAATTGAAAAACACCGTTTGAGAAAAATTTGACAATATATTTACTTTCAAACGATAAATAGTGTGGCCGCAACTGGTGGCCGTAAAATAAAAATTTATTACGAAAATTCGTCTGGACTTAGAACCAAAACTGAGTCCGTCTATACTTTCAGCTCAATACTTGATTATGATTGCTTCGTCATAACGGAGACTTGGCTTAATGAACATTTTTTTGATGCGGAGTTCTTTAACCCACGACTTTTTGATGTATTTCGAAAGGACAGGGATTATGCTAAAACTGGCTTAAGCAGGGGTGGCGGCGTACTTATTGCCGTTCGCAAATACCTTCGTGCTTCACTGCTTCAACTGCAGAATCCTAACTCTTTACTTGATCAACTTTGCATAAAGCTGCATGGCGCTTATGGGCATATGTACTTTTGTTTGTCGTACATACCGCCTGATAGCTCCGATGATTTATACAAGGCACATGTTGACAACATTTTGGCGCTTAAGGACACTATTGGCGATGGTGAAATCTGTGTCTTTGGTGATTTTAATTTGAGATACATTTCCTGGAGGCGTTTAGATACTGATGTTTTTCTAACTCCATCCAATGTTACGAGTTTTTCTGAATGTTATTTAATAGATAATCTGCAATGTATTGAGCTTCTACAGGTCAATAGTTTTTTTAATGCATTAGATAGACTGTTAGACTTAGTTTTTGTAAGCCATAACATAAATTGTAACCTCTCACACGCAGCTAGTTGCATCTCGTCTCCAACTCAGCATCACAATCCACTGGTTTTGGAGTTTGAGTTTTTTCAATATTTTGAATTACCAACTAGTCCGCAATCTGTCTCGTTCAACTATTCGCATTGCAACTTTTTTGATTTAGACAATTTGCTTGATTTGGATTGGCCTCGGCTTTTCGAGAACGTGGATGTAACTGGCTGCTATGATATCTTTAAGGGAAAAATCTATGATATCTGCTTAAGTCACATCCCAAGGTTTAGTAAGAGAACCACTAAGCAGCCGTGGTTTTCGAAAGAACTCAAGCGGCTGAGGAATTTAAAGAATAAGTTTTTTAAAAGACATAAACGTTCTAGTAACGAACACTTTCGTAGGCGGTACGTATACTATAGGGGTGAGTTTAACAAGCTCAATAGATTATTATATCGCCGTTATATTCACAATGTAGAAAGCAATATTAAATGCAACCCAAAATTCTTTTGGAGTTACATTAAATAAAAAAAAAAGGGTTCGGATATACCTACCACGCTCCAGCTTAGGGGAGTTTCAGCTAACTCCGTGTCCGAAGCAGCTAATTTGTTTGCTGATTTTTTCTCTTCTAATTTCACGTCGGATAATGATAATGATTTCATTTCTGAGAATTTTCCGTCAAGCCTTGATACCTCCATCAATTTTGGCATGTTGGTATTAGCAGAGCAAGACATCGCAAATGGCATTGAACAATTAAAGATGTCTACTACAACTGACGCTGATGGTCTTTCAGCAGTTTTATTAAAAAATTGTTCCTCATTGATTGGTCCCTTATTGCATATTTTTAATATGTCTTTGTCTTCCGGAATCTTCCTGGATGCTTGGAAACGAACTTTTATTACGCCTATCCTAAAAAGTGGTAATAAAAATAACATTGAAAATTATAGGCCCATTTCTAAACTAACCACGGTCTCAATAAATAAAGAAAAGATTTATTTCGCTGTAAAACACCTGGTCTGTCCTCAACAGCATGGTTTCATTCCGGGTAGATCCACCTTAACTAATCTTGCTGTGTTTACCGAAGATTGTTTGGACTCCTTTCATAATAAAAATAACATTGAAAATTATAGGCCCATTTCTAAACTAACCACGGTCTCAATAATTAAAGAAAAGATTTATTTCGCTGTAAAACACCTGGTCTGTCCTCAACAGCATGGTTTCATTCCGGGTAGATCCACCTTAACTAATCTTGCTGTGTTTACCGAAGATTGTTTGGACTCCTTTCATAAAGGTTTTCAAATTGATGCGGTTTATACAGACTTCTCAAAGGCCTTTGATAGGGTATCGCACCGAATTCTTTTGGCTAAACTTGAAGCCTTAGGATTTCACTCACATTTTCTAAATTTTATTTCTTCTTACGTACATAACCGAAAGTGCGTCGTGCGCCTTGACGGTGCGTCCTCCGCTCCTTTCGTTGCTTCCTCGGGAGTTCCCCAGGGAAGTGTCCTTGGACCATTACTATTTATTCTTTTCATTAATGATATATCCTCGTGCTTTTCTAAGTGTAATTTTCTTCTCTATGCAGATGATCTGAAAATTTATTACGAAATTAGGTGCATGGAAGATTCTTTCGTTTTGCAAAGTGAGCTTGACAACCTGTACCAGTGGTGTGGACGTAATCGCTTGTTTCTCAATATTGCTAAATGTCACTATACCTCGTATGCAAGAGTTCCACCTAGTGCAACTTCGACGTACTGTTTTTCTGATGTTACGCTTATGGAAGTTAATGAGTTTAAAGACTTAGGTGTCTATTTCGACCCTAAGCTGAGTTTTGCTACTCACATAAATTTCATTATTTCCAAAGCGTATGCGATGCTGACTTTTATACGGCGCAATTGCTGGTCGTTTTCCGACCCCTATACTCTTAAGTTATTGTACTCGTCTTTGGTAAGATCCAGGCTGGAATATGCAGTTTTTATCTGGCGGCCTTATCAAGACGTTAACATTAATAGATTGGAGTCTGTCCAGAAGAAATTTGTGCGGTTTGCTTTGAGGCGGTTGAACTTTATAGAACCCCTCCCGCACTATCGCAGTCGTTGTTTGCTAATAAATCTCATGTCATTGCAGTCGAGGCGCGTTCTGTTGTCGATGTGCGTAGTTTATGACATCATTACTAATTCAATTGATTGCTCTTATCTTCTCATGAAAATTCATTTTAATGTACCCCCCCGAATTCTTCGTAGTTATGAGAGGTTTTATGTGGGTGTTGCTAGAACAGTTTATGCAATGAACGCTCCTCTAAGAAGGACACTTTCTGAATTGAATGATTTTTCTCTCTCCGTGGGATTTGATTTTTGTTTTACAAAGTTTACTTTTAAGGGCCTACTGATAAGATACTTATCACAACCTTTGGTTTAAGACTATGTTAAGCTTTTTACTATCTTTTTTATACAATCTGTAATCTTCTGGTTTGTTGATTTTTAATAAATAAATAAAAAAATAAATAAATCAAACTGAGAAGCAAGGTTTTCTCAAACGTTTGAGGTTTTTGCGTGCGGTGTTTGTTGGGAAATAAGCAAACATACATACGTAAACATTTATACAGCAGTGGCTGTAAGACGGCATTGCGTTGCATTGGCATACAAACATATATATACCAGCAGCACAGCGGAAGCTGGCTGCCTGCACTAATCAATCATCATACAATGCTGCTGTGGTTGACAAAACACTTCGCTTAAATACATATTCCATACACCTATGCTTCGGAATAACCGAAGCAAAATCATTAGCTCAACGAACCTGAACAGGTCGTCGCAAAAAAAGTACTTAAGCGTGGCAGTTTTCTAATTAGATCAACTAGAATTATAAAAGTGAAAGTAAGTGTAAATAAATTGTTTAAAAAAAAAATTAACAAAGTGCTTTTTTCGGTAGAAGCAGGTTTCAGGCACCAAAGAGATCAAAAACCGGTAGCAAATATGCCTTGGAAACTGCTTCTACTAACTGACTCAGTTGAGAAATATAATGCGGCAGGTTGCCATTAAAAATAAAGTTTGTGCTGTAATAATCAAATGAAAAGTGAAATCATTAATTATGAAGGGGAATTTGTTCCAATATTTTAAGCGTGTTGATGCTAGACCTGAATGCAGTAAAAAATCAAAAACGATAAGTACTATTTATTGGTATTTGGTTATTGCTTTTTCTAAGAATTGCTGTAAGGTTTCAAGCACCTTGGGGTTTTTTTTTTATCGAATTTCGGTAGAAAATTATGTAGCTATTAGTGATAGTTTTGGCTACGGTTTATTAAAGGCGGTTAAGCGTTAACAATTTCATAATTTGTTTAGTCATTTCGCCATCACAATTTGCCCCGTTTGGGAAACGACAGTCCTCATATTTTTATAGTCAGCGTGCATATCACACATAGTGTATTCACTTTGGTAACATAACGGTTGATCATAGAATTCCATATACCGAAATGCTCAGGATAAAAACAGGAATTAATTTAGCCATGTCCGTCCATCTATCCGCCTGTGATCACCATAACTTGGGTAAATATTGAGGTATCTTATGTAAGGTAGTGTACGAGTTCTTTGGAACTCGTCTCTCATTGCTATTTAAAAAGAGAAATGGGATGATAACCACGCCCACTTTTTACATATAATATTTGGAAAACACAAAAAAACTGAAGATTTTTAGTAAATTTTTTATTACTTCAAAATGGTTATAATAGTTCCTAGTTAATTATTATATTTATTTGTTATTGAAGAAACCTGAAAACCATACACACATATAGAGCCCTAATTTCGATTTTATCGTAATCACCATAAATCAAATTTTACAGGCGAGAGTTTTCTGCTTTTCTCTCAAACCGAAAAAACTTTATTCTGAATCAGGATTTATGTTATAAAAACATCTCTGTCCTCTTGGCAAACACCAGAAGCTTCCTGTTTTGTTTGAGACTTATAACAGAAACTATATTCAGTAAATTTTACTAAATCGGTTAAAGGAACCCGTCCTCTTTCATATAAAAAATGTGTAAAAGTTTTTAGATGCATAAAATAAGCATTTTTCTAGTAAAAGCTGGAAAATGTGTTAATAACCCTGCCGTTCGAGTTTAAATGTGCCTCAGCAGGATTAAAAAAGTTATTTATCTAAAATGAACTGTACAATTGAGACTCACACTTAGTATACAATGTTCGGTTACATCCGAACTTAGACACCCTTCTCTCTCTCTATGGCGCGATATACAACAGGTATATCATCATAAACCTCCTAAGAGATTTTTGCGCCAAGCTTCTCTTCCAATTTGTGGTGTGCCGATTTGAATTTTCCCTACAAATTGGTGGGACCTACAGTTTTTTGCCGACTCCGAACGGCATCTACAAAGGAGACGAATTTTTTGCTGAGAAGCCTGTCATGGCAGAAATACACTCGGAGAGTTTGCCAAACCACTGCCGAGGGGCGACCCCGTTTTGAAAAACTTTTTTCAAATCACTTTTGATGTTACCTGTACCAGGGCTCGAACCATGGACCTTCGGTGTGGTAGGCCGGCAACACTACCTTCACACCACGGCGGCCGCCACTTAGACACCCTTACCTGTTTTTATTAAGATCTTACTTTTCTAAATCTTTATGCATCATTGAAACCATTCAGGTGAATGAGCGTAATGAAATAAGCAACACCACAACACTAAAATCTACAGAGCAACAACCCTCAGTTTCCGAAATAGTAGCTTCACCATCTGTAACTCCTGAACCAACTACAACAAAACGATTGGCAGCATTCAATCAATTTGGCATTAGCTTGTTTGTCAATAAGTCAACAGCTGACAATATTGAGTCTTCTATTAAGCTTCAAAATAAAATTTGGATACCTCCATCAAATTATGAGTTTCCTGCATATGAACAACGAAATTTGAAATTTCAATGCGCTTGGCTGCAGAAGTATACATGGTTAGCCTTTCCTGGAAAGGAATGGCGCTTTTTGTAAATGGTGCGTATTATTTGGTGTGCGAGAAGGGGGAGCTAATAAAAAAATATTGGGACAGTTGGTACTAATACCATTCCGGAAATGGAAAAACGCGTTAGAGGCATTCAACAAACATCAATACACAGATTATCACAAAAAAGCACTTCTACAGTCGACTATGCGAGCTAGTATTGACCAAGCAAAAAATGTACCAATAGATTTGCAACTATCACAACAAAAGTAGGATTTTATTGCAAAGAGAAAAACATTTTTAGTTCCTATTATCGATACCATAATTCTGTGCGGTAGACAAGGTATAGCACTGCGTGGATCGGAAGAACCCTGCAGGATAACTTTTAGTGAACCACTAAACAACGATGTAAACTTACGGTCGCTATTAAGGTATCGAGCTAAGGGTGATGTCGAATTGAAAAAACATTTGGAGTCATCACCGAAAAACGCTACGTACACAAGCCCTCGTATTCAAAATGAGTTGATTTTTATTTGCTTCTCATTGATACAAAAACAAATTTTTGAAAAAGTGAATAGATCGCAAGCTTTATCAATACTAGCGGACGATGCTTAAGATATTTCAGGCGTTGAACAAATGTCGATTTGTGTAAGATATTTGGACACTGACGAAGGTACTCATAGAATTTGTGAACGTTTTTTGACATTCACACCTGTGATCGATTTCTCTGGAAAAGGATTAGCGGAAACTCTAATAAATTTTCTTGAATCTTCTGGCATCGACCTTACATATTTAGTTGGGCAACGATATGATGGAGCTAGGTCTATGAGTGGCGAATTCCATGGTGCCCAGAGTTACGTCAAAGACAAATATCCGCTAGCCAATTATTTGCATTGCGCTTCGCACAGTTTTAACTTAGCTGTTAATGAAGCGTGCAAAAGTAATGAAATAAAAAATTGCATAGGCACCATCAAGAGTGTTTACGGATTTTTTAAATATCCAAAGCGGCACGAAAAACAAAAAATTAAAAAGTCATTGTACCACAAGATGGGTTGAGCAGCATGAAGCTGTATCGACTTACCTTTATTTACGGCCTGCAGTTATCTCCGCCTTACAGAATATTTCAGCTATATGGAGGGACTCAACAGCATCCGAAGCTTTTCAGTTTATGTCAGCAATCAAAACATTGGTATTTCAGGTATAGTAAAAACAATAATTACTTTCAAAAATGGAATCCTAGTCTCCTTTGTTATAGGAGTATAAACAATTTTCGCAAAACAAATAGTAATTACTGAGTATTATCAGGAAACTGGCAGCCAAAGATCGGGGCAAACTATGCAGTGATGCTTGTATTTACTGCATTATAGGGTAAGGTCAATTTATCAAATTAAATCTTATTTTTTATTTAAGATCACATTGCAAGTACTCACGTCAGTCCATTCCTTGACCTTTACATTGAGTCGCGCTCTACAAAGTGTCAATCAGGACTTAGGCGAAGTAATGGTGCTAGCAGATGTTGCAAGAAATATTTTGGTATCGATGAGGGAACTTGCGGAAGAAAATTTTAAAACAATTTTTCAAGCAGCATTGGTTATATGTGATGAGTACGATATTGAATTCGGAAACCAAGACTTGCACGCACGAATTTGCAGCTTTCCATTGGAGATGTTATGGTTTACTTTCAATTGATAGTCATTGTTATTTGGTTCAATGCGGTTGGTTGGGTGACAGTTTTGATTCACCTTCCGGTTTGACGTTTAGCTACGGGAAAGTGCGTGATTTTTGCTGAAGTGGCAGCACCAAATGGTTCAATCCGTTCATAGCAATCATCTGATGGTAACGACCAATCAGAATGTTCCACTTGGCAATAATCACGCCACGTCAACGGGCAACGGAACTTTTCCATTGCGCAGTCGCGTTAAGTGAATAACTTTGGGCATAGCAGCGTCACCGGCATTCGACCATTTAAAACTAAAAATTCAGCGGAACCGAGCGGTCGTGCGCGTAAAACAAAAAAAAAATAAAAAATTCGCGAATGTGTCAATGCTGAAACGAAACGTAGCGGCTTTTGTTTCTGCATAAAATAATCAACTTGCGTTGAAAAGAAAATATTTAAGATTTATCCTAAAAATACAGTGACGATTACTATCGCTACCGAAATACGTGTACAATTGAATTGTTAAAAATTCTCGAGGAAACTCTAAAATCGCTTGCGTATGTGTGTGTCTCGTCGTTGAGATTGTGTGTCGTGTAGCAAAAATAAAGGAGAAAAGCAAAATTCATAAAGAACAAGTGGTTTCAACATATTTGTTCAGCCAAATCTTTGTAAAGGCGTTGCATTTTTTTTAACAATCAAAGCAACCTATTTAGGAGGCAAAAATACCCCATAAGAGTGATATTTGCTTAATCTTTTTAGCAAGAAAGGTTGGAGAAAAATTCTGTGAGAAAAATGTTTGTAGTGGCACCCTGACTTATAAAATCATTATATAAAGTGAAATCTTTTCATTAAATGGATTTGGCCTTGCTATTTTGGCCTTTAGGAACTTGGGAAGGGGGTATTTTTAACAATAATTTCACAAAAACGTTATCTAGTTTGTACAGTTTTTTGATACTGTAACTTGTTTAGAAAATTACTTCTTTTCGAATTAAATACGCAGCTCACTTTTATGAAAGCATTCTGAACCAAGTTTAAATTGAGCTATTGAATCGGCAATTCTGTACGACGGCACGTGCTGCTGATGTGCGTCCGAGAGTCTCGGGGGGTGTATCGGGCGACGGGTTTTGACCTCCATGTCGATGGTCCGGGGGCGGAAGTTCTATATTTTGTGTCTGTTTAGAGATATTTGCAATCAAAGTTGAAAATTTTTCGTCATTTTCATGTAATCACAGATTAGGGCGTACCAAAAAGTGCAAAAAGTGTGTCCTGCTCAAAAATATTGTGGACCGCGTAGCGGGGGTTGGACCGGCTAAGGGTTATTCTTTTGAAAGGCGGCCAAAGGCCGCCTACGCGAAAAGGTGTTGTGCACATAAATACCTTGGATGAAGCCGCCTATTTGGGATCGGACCTAGCGCATTTTGAGTTTTTTGCTAATGGCTTTTCACTGAGACAAATTATTTGATTCCCGCCTTCGGATTGTCGGAACGCGTCGATTGATGCCTTTCCCGAGATTTTTGAACGTATATTGGCGGTTGAATGCTGTCGTATAGAATTGCCATTGAATCTGAATAGTTTTAGCATTCGGCCTAAAACCTATTTAAAAAAAAAAAATCTGTAAACTATGAACCGACTTGTCTTCAAACCGTAAACAACAACCTTTAAGAAATTAAAATAAATCTAAAGTTATGATGCATTTTTAAAGTCAGTATGCCTACTCAAGATGTTTAACCAAGAGCAAAGCGATTCTGCTCATTCAAAAATTGTCTTGCTTAGCGAACTACAAAAAGCTTACCACCTTAATCAAATTTATAATTAAAAGTGCATAGCGTGCGGTGCTGTAAAAGACTTGCTAGTAAAGCATAAACATAGATAACAAAATAAATAAACAAAAAATAAATAGAAACAAAAAAGCAGGAAGCTACAACGATTACAAATACAAAGCTTTTATTTTCGTTTTTCGAGCACTCGAGAAACTTGACGTTACTTGCTTAACGCCTAAAAATTAAGTTAAAGCAACACACCTACGCGGCAACAACTATCCGGCCACAAGTAAACCTGTAACAAGACCGGCAACAACAACCACCACAAACAACAACAGTAACCACCGGTAACAACAAAACCGGAAGACAACCAGCATTGACATCAGCAGGGGCCGCCCTCTTCTAGGCCTACTGCAAAACCACCCGGATCGACCACAACAACACGGCAGTAACAACAGCGAGGGCCGCCGTAATATAGGCCCGCCGCACTAACCCAGCAACAACAACAACACCCGCAGTAACATCAGCGAGGGTCGCCGTAATATAGGCCCGCCGCACTAACCCAGCAACAACAACAACACCCGCAGTAACAACAGCGAGGGCCGCCGTATTATAGGCCCGCCGCACTCTTACCAACAACAACATAACCTGCATAACCTACTGCAACAATGGGTGAGATCAACCTGCCGTAGTTAGTTTTTTTTTATGTAAATAATATAGAATTAAACTTAGTAAAAAAAAAAGAAAAAAAAAACCCCATAGCTTCTTTAGGTAAATGATAAATTGATTAAAGTAAAATAGAAGAAAGTCAAGACTAGGTGTACTTAATTGCTATATACATGTACGCATATATAAATACTTAATTAATTGTTTATGTGTTTGAAAAACAACTGGAAGTAATAGTGTAACTAAATTATAAAATTTATGAAGCTAATGAATGAAATTCCTAACCACTTTTTTTTTTTTACGATGACACCATGGATAGAAATTATGTATCAAACAGAGTAGCTCGTATCGAAGGTAGCCCTGCTACAAATGAAGGAAAATTGTAAGCGAAATTTGTAATGCTGCTAATGTAAATTGATCTTCCATAAAATTTTTATGCAATTTCGCCTTGGAGTTTGCAGCATTTGATATGACAGTCAAAAAAAAAATTTTTTTTTAAATTTCGAACTTAACTTCGCACTTTCGAGCATGGTTTCGCAGCCTCAAAAATGCGCAATTAACAACTTAACGTATTACTAAAGTGCAAACTACGAATTTCCTGAGTGTGCACTCAAATATGGCAAAATCGAAATTTCTAAAATGCTTAACTGCACGCAATTCTAGCCACAATGTGGTCAGATAAAATCTACGGTTAAGCAAATTTGCTAAATTGTGAGAAACTATAAACAAATAAATTATAAATGGAAAAAAAAAAATTTTTTTTGAGACCTTAATTTAAAACTCCATTTTGTCTTTTTTTGTTTTAAGCTAATCCATTAAAAATGAATATTAACAGCCTTACTGCATACGTCAATTATGACAGAATTATTTCTAAGGGCACTTCAATAAATTAAGATTTATATACATATTTAAACACATAGTATACAGTATAGAAAAAAGAAGGAGAACCAAAGAAAAATTTAATCATTAAAATAAATCAAAATAATAATAACATATAAATTAAAACCAAATCAGGCATAAAATTCTAATAGCATAACTTAATAAACCTAATAATAATGAATAAAATTGCCACTTAATAATATATAAATAAATAACTAACAACAGCTAAACATGACATATCAAAAATAAAGAAAAAGAAAAACAATATTTCCTTTGGATTAGTTTCCTATATTTTTTTCCTACCACACAGATATAAGATGCGTAATTTCAGACAGTAGTTCCAATGAGTTTGTATTAGTTTTAAATGAGTTCGTTCCTTAGTCATAAAGTATCAACCAACTATAGTTAACCTTAAGATTTACCTTTAAATGTTTTATAAATAAAGTTATAATTTGAAATGGGAATGCTGACTTCCGTAGTTATTTAGAAGGCGTATAGGATTTAGGTAAGGGGCCATCGGGATTCGGTTTGGTGCACCGATGGCCATGGACGAGGGTGGGTCAGCACCAGGGCGTCGCAACAACACCCGCGGCGCCCCCTTATAATGTTCGGCCTTTTTTTTATATTTTTTTTCCAGCATGGTAACCGGCCATTCCCGGTTCGTTTTTTTTATTTTCAGGGTTTCTTTTCAGGTTAATTTAAATTTATCTTTGTTTTCCTTTTTCCGTTCGTTATTTCAGTTTTAATTTCGTTTTCATTTTCGGTTATTTTTAAATTTATATTTGAGTTAGTTTCGCTTTTGGTTAATTTTGAATTTTGATTTTCATTTTAAATATTTTGTTTGCCGTTTCTTTTAATTTTTAATTCGATTTTTCGGTTTTTTTTTTATTTGAGTTTGAAATTTGAATGTCAACGGTCTGTCCGTGGCATCCGGGTTTAACCGGATGTTGTTTTTATAGTTGGTTGCGCGGTTTTGTGCATTTCCCCGCGTATTTAAAGGCACGATTTGACCTTTTTTTCTGTTTATGGCGCAGGACGGTAAGGTTGGCAAGAACCCACCCCAGCCGACAATGACTAGCCACAGTGCGACCTTTTGTTGCGAAACCATAACAGAGAGTACTATAGAATTGCAATTTAAATCCCTTACTTGGATCTTTTCATAACGCATTTGCAAGATAGATTTTTGAAACACAGAGAAATTTTTTCTAATTTTACTTGTCTCTTCCCAGACAAAACAGAAGATTTTAATATAGAGTCTTGTTGTAAGCTATTTAAGACATATGAATCTATTTTACATGACTCATTGCAATATGGACGAGTGAGGCACAGTTGTGGAGCAAGCGCATAGCTGGTATGAAGATAAAGAATTCTTTAGAAGCCCTTGAAGTTTGTAATATTGATGCTTTCCCCAATGTATATAAAATTTTGAGAATTCTGGCTGTTTTGCCTGTTACGACTGCAGGAAATGAACGAAAATTTTCAACTTTGCGTCGCCTTAAGACTTATCTAAGATCGACAATGAGTGAAGACCGCCTTAATGGTCTTGCTGCACTTAATATTCATCGCAATTTAGGGGTCGACGTTGAATTGGTATTAAAAGAATTTTTCTCTATACCCCGATGAGTGGCACTATTCAAAGATTATTAGTTTTAAAATATGCAACTAAAATGTGATTTTTGTTTAACAAAGAAAAATTATAAAATAATCATATTTTAAGATATTTCGTTTTTGTTATTGAAAGTATTTTTAGCGCCCGCTAGATACACCCCCCTCTTCCGACCAGCTAACTCTTCCTTTGAACACAGTATTCCTTAATCCGGTAGTAATAATAATTTTTACTGAAACCCTCCCCCAAGGGAAAATCCTGCGTACGACCCTGAGTTAGACTAATAATATATATAATAGTTACTTTAACTCAATGTGCTTAATGATTGAAAATATGTTCACCGTTTGGAATGGTATGTGTATACTAGGGCGGGTCAAATTGTATGGATGGATTTTTTTTCATCAGGAGTATAGCAAAAACGTAATTTACAGATGATTCTAAGAAAAATTGCTGAAGACACCACAGCCCTAAGTCCGATTTCAAGTCCCCCATTTTTGCAAAATAGATATTTTGCCATATGAATGTAGGGTTTGGCCAAAAAATCTTCATAGCTTCTGATAGATCTATAGGAAAAATATCATATTGGACTTACTTGATATTAGAGGAAAAATTACAACGTTATGCACAGCGATGGTATGGGATGACATGTTTCGAAGTGACCAGCTTCTCATCAGACCCCTTCTCGGACACTGAGACACGAACCCAAGTGTCTGCACCAAAGCCGCTGTTAGAGTACTCTAACAACTAAGCTATGATGCCCTGTAGCGTCACGATGCATTTTTCCTCTAATGTGCCACTTGCTTATTCCTTTTATACATTCTTTGGTACATATATTTTATATGTCAACTCAAGGAAAGTGGAATATTTTTAGGCGCGTTCATAGAACAGTTTTAGATACAGAAGGGATTTTTTTGCATATCAACACTTCCGTGTTATTTGTTATGCACCAGCACTGTACCTGTAACAATTATAGTTATGGTGATTGTTGTTGGAGCAAAGCTCGAATTTTTATGTTTGTTTGTTAATTGATATTAGAGGAAAAAAGGTATTTTACGTACATTTCAGAATCTGTATTAATATCTACAGTGTTTTTGAATTTTAGTAGAGATATCAGGCTTAAATTATAAGAAATTAGTCTAAAATGAACTTTTAACTACTATATTATCACTTTTAACAAATTTCTTATGGACATTTTTTTTTTATTTACAGCTAAAATAAGTTCAGAACATTTCCAACAACTTTGATTCAGACAGTTTTTCTTTTTTCGAATTCGTTTTAGTAGAAAAAATTAAAAAAAAACATATATTTTCAAGTAATAAGCAAAAAAAACACAATTTTTATAATTTTAATGTAATTTATTTGAAAAATTGTTTTTTTACTTAGAATTGACCATTTTAACGTATTTTTCAAAATAAAAGTAATGTTATTTTATTATTTAAAAAAATCTTTTTTGCTCTCCATTCGTGGTTGTTTTTCACGACTTTCTGCTGTAAAAGCCATAACACCTTCACGTTTTTTTCTATAACACGTTTGGAAACAGATGTTAACAACTGTATATATCTTTCTGTTTCTTGTACGAGTTGTGTTCAAAAAGTATCGCGAATTTTGAATTTTCGCTGGTTACGTATATTCGAATTTCGAATTTTTTGTGGCGTTATGTTGGTACTCATGTCTCTCACTTATGCCGACAAGCTCGGCCATTTTGAATGTTCAGTTAATTGTTGACAGCTGCTTTGCTTGCACGTGTTTTTGATCAATTGGCCAAAAACGACACACTAATGATGCCGCAGCCACCGTATTCCTCAGATCTGGCCCCCTGTGACTTTTTCTTGTTCCCTTAACTGAAGAGGCCCATGAAAGGACGAAGTTACGCATCTCTTGACGAGATAAAGACGGCATCGAAGGAGGAGCTGAACAAGATACAAAAAAATGATTTTTTGAAGTGCTTCGAAGATTGGAAAAACCGTTGGCACAAGTGTATAATATCTCATGGGGATTACTTTGAAGGGGACAAAATAGATATTCATGAATAAATAAATAATTTTTGAAAAAACACAAAATTCGCGATACTTTTTGAACACACCTCGTATATGCATTAGAATATTAGGATCATCTAGTGTTGGCTCATCATAATCTAAGAATTGTACGAAGTGATCGTATGGAATATTTCTTGTGAATGCCAGTTCAGATAGTAAATTATCGTCATTCAGATCAATCATATCAGTATAATCTGAAGCATTAAAATTGATATTATATTTTTTGTAAACTCTGAGTTTAGTTGGATCAAGTATTTTTTCTCGATAGTATAACATTTTTTTGGTTAGCTCTATCCCGTATGGCTTTTCTATCAAATAACATTGTTAATAAAATGTTTTCTGGATGAGCGTAATATGAATTATTTTGGATTACACCATCTACAATATTAATTAAATTACGTGGTAGGTATCGTGTCCAACGAATAAAGTTTGATAAAAGTACACTGCCGTATTCAACAGAATTATAGTATTTTACATTGAAATATATTGGCACATCAATTCTAATAATATTAACTGCTAGAGTTTTAAAATTTTCCGATGGTGTATTAGTTGTTGTATATAGACGTAATACCCTGATTGCTTTGGTTAGCCATCGAGAATGTACAACTGGTCCTGATTTTATGTTAGCTAAATCAACTGCAACAGCACCATTTGAAATTGCTTTGGCAATTTGATATAAATATTTAACATCTGTAGATAATTCTCGCTCTTGTTCATCACTGATCATACCAGGCATATTTTCCAATGCTATTGGTTCAAAATCACTTACAACCTGAAAAATAAATTTTTTAGATCAATTAAAATTAGTATAGTTTTCCTATTTCAATTTAATTGAAAAGATATTATAAAATAATTTTAACAAATGCATACCTGAAATTTTTCAGTCTTGAATGTCTTTGAATATATTTCCACTTGCTGCTCTTGGTCCACTCGTGACTGTTTTATCTAATGATCTGAATAAATGACCAAATGGTAATTCATTGAAATGAAGCAAACATATAAACCAGTGCAGTGGCCTATTTAAATGCTTTTCAAAAAGTCTTATAACACCATTTTCTATTCCAGTATTAGCTGGTTCTCCATCGCTGCATATGCCAATTAATTGATCTATTGACAGTTTTCTGCTATTGAAGAATTCATTTAATTTTTTTAATTTGCGTTTTGCATTTTCTTCTTCACCCAAATTAACATATCCAAGTAATTCAGCATTAGGTTCTTTTAGAACAACTAAATATGGTTCTTTTACCATATTTGTATAAAATTTCTCATTCATTTTCTCTCTAGTTAATGAATAATTTTTTCTGCCATCGAGAGAAAATGCAGTTATGTTGGAATCTATGTATCGTTTACGAAGCACTTCATCTCGAGCTTTAATTTTTTCTCTTGCAACTTTAGGTTTATCCAGTATGACAAATTTACCACGAACATCTCGAAAATTTATGTCTGCGAAAAGGGCTGTTGCTAAACATGAAGCAACTCTATCTGAAACATCGAATCTATCACACATCATAGCAAAATTTATAGCATCGTATCGTTGAGTATAATGCCCTCGTTTCATTGTAACAGATACTTCTGCAACTGCTTCATTTGCAATTTGTGATTCACTTGTTTCCATATCTGTTCCAAGTGGTTCGTATGTTGGATCATCACTAACTGTTGACATTGTTAATATTGTTGTAGGTGTTTCTTCTACAATGTCATCCATATATTCAGGTATTGTGAATTTTCTATCATTATGTTGGTTCATCATAAATTCTTTTAAGTCGTTTGGTATTAAGCCACATGAGCATTTTGTTGTTTTTAACTTGCATTTACATATTCCAATGTAAAATAATTCATTTGTTGATTGTACGGATGCTGTAAATTCCTGAACTTTTTTTTCTGTGTTTAATGCTTTTGTTTCGACATTTAGTTCTCTTAGAATACTACGTCTATCAATTAGTTGAATATTCAATTTATTCCAAATTTCAACCAATTTATCAATTACATGAGGAGTTAAATTTTTATGCGAAAACATTTTACTTTGAATTTTAGCATGATAACTTAAAAAAAAACAAATCTTAAAATGTCACGACTATACGGTAAATTCAGATTATTTAATTCACTTGATAAACCAAATGCAATAAAATCGTCTTCAAGTATATGTGATAAAGTGGATTCAGATGCTGTAGAAGGATTTGGTTCATCCATTTTAAATTTAAATACAAAAATTTTGCTGTCTGAATGAAAGTTGTTCGAAATGTTCTGAACTTATTTTAGCTGTAAAGAAAAAAAAAATGTCCATAAGAAATTTGTTAAAAGTGATAATATAGTAGTTAAAAGTTCATTTTAGGCTAATTTCTCATAATTTAGGCCTGATATCTCTACTAAAATTCAAAAACACTATAGATATTAATATAGATTCTGAAATGTACGTAAAATACCTTTAAACTAAGTCCAATATGATATTTTTCCTATAATTCTATCAGAAGCTATGAAGATTTTTTGGCCAAACCCTTCATATGGCAAAATATCTATTTTGCAAAAGTGGGGGACTCGAAATCGGACTTAGAGCTGTAGTGTCTTCACCAATTATTCTTAGAATCATCTTTAGATTACGTTTTTGCTATACTCCTGATGGAAAAAAATTTGACCCGCTCTAGTGTATACATATGTTTATGGTTGCCATTTCGGAATTTTTTTTGTTTAGTATACAGGCAGTACTTTTTTGTAATCCATTTAGCAGGAGAATCTTAGAAATTCAATTCAGCAATACCGTCTCAACGACGCAGCTTCCTACCTTGATTCTCTTTTCTTTTTGATCTCAAATTTTGAATTATACAACGACAATGCATGATTTTGAATCCGATTTTAATATTGGAGTTTCATGAACAAATAAAATAAAATTATGATAAAGTTTTCCAAAAAATTTGCATTTTATTGTAAACACTTTTGGTCCCACCAATTTGTAGGGAAAATTCAAATCGGCACACCACAAATTGGAAGAGAAGCTTGGCGCAAAAATATCTTAGGAGGTTTATGATGATATACCTGTTGTATATCGCGCCATAGAGATAGAGATAGATTGTAAACACTTTTCTCAATATCGGGTTTACGCTAACCGGCATTTTGTTTGACAGATAGCCGATTAACTTCTGGCAATTAAACTGCCGATTAGCGTTAATCGGACATTGAGAAAACGGCCCGTAGTTTTTCAGTATTTTAGGATGCAACTAAATAACCGACCGGAAATAGTGGTCATGAATACCTCTTACCCATGATATACATGCGGTATATGTTCCGTGATAGAAAGCGAATTTTAAAATCACAATGGCCCTAAGCCCATAATTCGGAATGACGGCATACGTGAGCAATTGGCTGGAAGTACCGGTCGGTTTAATTATGCATTATTATTCTTTTAGAAAGCTGGACAGGTTCAAAGTTATTGTGACTTAGAAAACGGTTTTTAATGAACATGTGCCGCAATTCCGCCTCAGTCTACAATTACTCGTGGTATGAAGGTGATACATATGTGATATAGATCGTGGTACTGATACTATACTGAAATGTGTGTCCCTGCTATTTGAATCTAATTTTTATCATAGAATTTTACAAAAAAGTAAAGGTTTGATTTAGTTTACAAAGAAAATTTAAATTTTGAATTATATCAACAGGGGCGACTATTTACGCCTTTGCATCTCATTTGTATATTGTAGTTCTAATAAAAAAAAATAAAACTTTTATTGTGTTTTCACTAAAATTTAAATTTTGAACTATTGTTTGCAATAAAACGTGAGAGATATGTTAAAAACAAATTAGTATTTTTTTTTAAGATTTTGGTACAGATTAGTATAGGTGAGGGCAACTCTCGCTCAAAAACAAATTACTTATTTCAACTTAATTTGGACAATGAGCGAGATAATGAAAATATTTCCAGCGTTTGGAATGTATACACAAAATTAAAAATCGTTTAATTCGTAAAATATATTTATTTACGTGGTTTTTATAACTTTTATTTAAACATAAGTAAAAGTTTGAAAGCTTACACAAACTTCAGGAGAGTTAATCAAAGTTTGAAAAATTGCATTAAAATTTTAAAATTGTTGGGCAGAATTTTCAGGAAATATTTAAGTACGCAATTTTGTAGATCACTCAATTTTAGTATAATAACGTGCAAGTTAAAAGTGCCTCAAAACTTTCATTGGATTTTCAGAATATTTTGTGTCGAGGATGGTGGGTATTTTATTCCAAACACTTTCATAGAAAATTTGAATTTTGGTCTAGTGTTGTATGGTAGAAAATACTCAAGATCCTTGACACAACCAATTCTTAAAATTTAGGGAAAGGTTTGGGGTACTTCTAACTTGAACATTATGGTACTAAAATGGAATAAGCTACGAAATTGCGTACTCAAATATTTTCGAAAAATTCTGGCCAAAATCTTAAAATTTTGATGGCTATTTATCAAATTTTGATTAACGTTTCTGAACTTTGTATAAACTTTGAAATTTCTATGTATGTAATTTCCGTGAGAAAAGAGTTGAAGAATCCAGTTTATGGAGTGTTAAAAATTATTTTGATGGTACAGAAAATAAAACAATTTCATGCCAGAAGTATATGTCTTTCAGCATTTTACTTTTTCTCAATTTTCCCATTTTCCGAAGGGCTGCAAATTATGTTAAACCTGTTTTTCGATGGTACAAATGCAAATAACTAATGTAAAATAAAATAAATAATTTTTGTGCTGGGGTCTGCTGCGGCCATGGCCTAAACGCATATCTTTAAATATCAATTTACATGAAAATGGACTTATGCCAACATAAACAAGTAAGGAAAGCGCCGAAGGCTTTCTACCTTTCATGAAAACGATTCACGATTTTCAGTCTCCCATCGTTATTTACAAAAAGTATAAACTGTGCAAAATTTGACGATGTTGCCTCGTTAATTGAAATATACACAGCCCAAACCCCGTTTATCAGGAAAATGAGTTGTATGAGGATACAACGATATATTGGTCCTATCTTAATAATTCTCACTACACAGATTACTAATGTAATATATACAGTAGGTGCAAAATTTTGTGTTTCTAGTTATTAAATTGCAAGAGTAATAGCCCAAAGCCCGTTTATCGGAACAATCGATTGTATGGGAGCTATATGATTTGTTAGTCCGATCTGGCTGGTTTTCATTAGACACATTGCGTATATAATATATACGAAATCTGCAAAATATATTCCTAGCTTTGAAATTGGAAGAGTTATAGGCCAAAACCCGTTTATCGGAACAATCGATTGTATGGGAGCTATGTGTTGCATTGGTCCGATCTTGTTGGTTCCGACAAATGATTAATATATTACAAAATGGCTGCCACATACCGAATTTGGGTCCAAAAAGACATATAGACGGACGGACATGGCTAAATCGACTTAGCTCATGAAATTTCGGTATGGCTGGTTGGTAGGTTGGAGTGGCCCATTCCCATGTGACTCCAAATAGCGCTAATACGCCGTTTTGATACCACATCTCGTGAATTAACCAATGAAAAACTATAGAAGAAAACTCTCAAAGGTCTTGGTAGAACTCCCGTCCCTCTATATCTATAACATTCAGTTCAAAAATTTTAAACGCTCCCCTGGCTTAGTACTTCCAAGCTCGGAGAGGTTCTCGAAAAGGGGTTTCACTAGGTATTTCATTCTGCTTCGGCAGTGCGCTGGACAATCGCACAGCAGGTGCTCGGCCGTCTCTTCCGCGCCCGGTAGGTTGCAACTACGCCAAGAGGTGTTGTTTTCCAAACCCATCCCCGCCGCGTGCGTCCCAATGCCCAGTGAGCACCGAAACTAATCTGAAAAGGTCCCTTCTGTTCACCCTCAGAAGGTTCGAAGAACGTGTTTCGTTGTAGGAAGGCCACAGACTCCTTGCTACTCTGCAGGACTGCAGACACTTCTGCCTTTCCTTAGCTTCGCGAGCCCAGTGCTGAGAGATCCGACCCTTGATAAGTCCCAGGGGTGCCAGGACCTCCTTCGCCTCCGAGGCAACAGGAGCCGATCCACGCCGTGACAGCTCATCAGCCATCTCGTTTTCCTGTATGTGACGATGCCCCGGCACCCATATTAGAGAAATGCTATGCCGACTCGAGGTTCATGGTCCACTCCCTGCACTGACTAACCAGGCTCGTTGTAATCGTTTCTGACCCGAGAGCGAGAAGAGCAGCCTGGCTGTCACAGAAAATTGCTATCCTATTACCGGCGATGCTCGTACACAGCAGTGCCCTGCACGCCTCCTGATTCGTAGATTTCGGATTGAAAAACGCTCGCCTAGTCTTGGAGACGCATAGATATGGACTTGGTCGGGAGTGCGGCAAAAATTCCATCTCCTACTCCGCAGACCATTTTTCCTGGAAGGGAATAATATCTTGAAGTTTGTGTCTAAAACTGTCCTGGGACAGATGTAGTCCGTTTTAGTTTTGATATAAGAGTCGTTAATACTCAGCAGAATACCGCTGTGGCCGTATGTGCGCTCTTTCCAGAGTCCCAGCACCCTTGGATAGTCTTTTCTTGATAAAGAGATGGATCGGTGGCATGTTACATATCACGTTCAGAGCCTCTGTGGGACATGATCTAATCGCCCCCTTTATTGCACCACAGGCAGCTCGCTGAAATTTGCTTAGCATTTTGTTAATTAAGTTCACTTCGACTGCGTTCCACCACACTCTTGCCCCGTAAGCTAAGGTCGGTGAATAACTGCTTTGTACATCCATGGTGTGAGTTCCGGACTCAAGCCCCACTGTCTGCCTAACATTCTTTTGCAGGCATAGCACCATATGCCGTTTGACCATGTGTTCTATATAAAGCTTCCTGTTAAACTTGGATGTCAAAAGGACGCCTAGGTAATTCATGCTTTTGGAAAGATGCAACTCTTGACCATTAAGAGAAGGTAGATTGAAACTTGGTATTTTCGTCCTAGTAGAGGGATTGACGTTGAGCCCCGGGGTCTCTGCCCATTTACTCAGTTTCCTTAGTGCTCCCTGCATGGTCGTTAGGGTATAGACCCGATACTAGCAGTACTACGTCGTTCACGTAGGCAACCACTTTAACTACGTTCCTATTGAGTTCATGAAGTATGCTGTCTATAACACAAAGCCAGAGAATTGGAGACAGAACACCACCCTGAGGAGTACCCCTCCACGGGCGTGTTGTGACCACACTGGCTCCCACCTTGACACTTATAACTCTTGACCGCAGTGCCATTCCTATCCACTTTATTATAGGGTCCTCAATACCAAAGACAGAGAGCGACTCTTCCATCGCCTCCAGTCTAACATTATTAAAGGTGCCCTCAATGTCGAGGAATGCGGCCAGAGTGAACTGTCTACTCTCAAGGGATGCTTCCACTTTGTGCACCACCTTGTGTAGAGCCGTCTCCGTCGACCGTCCCTTGAGATCTGCATGTTCAGCTGTTGACAGCCCTGAGTAATCCAATTTCTTTCGAATATGAACGTCCAGAAGTCTTTCGAAGGTTTTTAAAACGAACGACGAAAGATTAATGGGTCGGAAGTCCTTGGGATTTTCATGACCTCCCTTACCCACCTTAGGGATGAAAACCACCTTTGTCCCTATCCAATTTAGTGATATATAATTGAGCCGCATCATGCCCTGAAAATACATTCCAGCCAGGGTATTACCAACGAACTGGTTTCTTGCAGCATAGCTGGGAAAATTCTCTCCGGCCCCGCGGATTTGTAGGGTGAAATTTTGAATTGGCAATGTTTTTAGGTGTTATGACCTCCTCTATTCGCCGTAGGGAGGGGAGTACGCCAGTGTACTCTTTCGTTTCCATTTGGTAAGGCCTAGAGCCGAGAAAGTGTGTTCTTACAAGCAGTTCTACAGTTTCTTCGGAGCTGCCTGTCCATGAACCGTCGTCTTTGCTTACAAAATACGGGAAAGTTTTTTCTTTTGAAAGAATTTTACCAATTTTCGCATATTCTTTTGTTGGTTCGATAGACGAGCAGTAATCCCTCAACGAGATCTCTTTTGCGTTTCGATTTGCCTTTTTATAACACCTGAGGCTGTCCTTGTATAGGTGCCAGTTGCCAGTTGAGCGCGCGGGTTGAATAATCTCCGTGACTCTTTCCTGAGTCGGAAAAGCTCCGAGTTCCACCAGGGAGGATATTCCTTTTTGATAAAACTATTTGGACGGGTTGTCTTTAAAGCTGACCCCATGGCCTTCTTCAGCTTGCAACTGTTACCATCAAGGTCCTCCACTGATGTGATTTATTCCAGGCATTGTTTTCCTAGCTTTTTGCTCACCACTCTAGCGAACCTTCGCCAGTTAGTCCTCCTTGGATTACGGTGAGGAATAGAAATGTCTACCTTCAAGCAGATATCAAATAAAATCAGACTGTGATCAGAGAAAGTATGCCTATCTGATACCCTCCAATTGTCTACCCGAATGTTGCTAATACCACCTAGTAACGTGACATCCAGCACTTCCCACCCTCTGAATATATCGGTGCTAGGGAAAACAAAGGTTGGGTGCTACTCCGGTTGCAAACTACTAGATCCGTACTAATAATAAAATCGAAAAGTGTCTCACCCCTGATGTTCATTTCCGTGCTCCCCCAAAGGGGGTGCCTGGAGTTGGCATCGCAACCAATGATGATATTCCTTCCCACCATTTCCTGCATTAGGTTCCTGAACTCCCCCGGCGGAGCGCCCGTATCATGCGGAATGTAGGACGAGGCAATCACCATGCTGACGCCGTCAGCTTCCTCTGAGGAAATTGTCGTCAAGTCGGCAGAGCTGTGGAAAGAAACAAAGAAAGCATTGTATTTACATTTCACCAAAACGCATGTCCTAGGCTTACCGTCCTCGCGCTTGTAAAAAGAAGAATATCCCTTTATCGAGAGGCCCTTAACCTCGGTGCTTCACACCAAGGGTTCCTGAACCAGGGCCACATCCACGTCCTCCTCCGACAGGAAGACGGCAAGGTTGTCCGAGGCCAGCCGCGAGTGCTGCAGGTTAACCTGAACAACCATCAGCACGAGGAGGGTCGCACTTCTTGGTAGACGATCCGCAGGTCGACCATTCGCCTGGTCGTGTCAACGACCCCGTCCGGTTCCTCTTCTCCCCGCACGCCAAACCGCAGAGTGAAATCCGCTTTCTCTAGCAAAGCAATACTCTCCTTATTTATGAGGAGAAGAGATGATAGGCTATTCCGCTGCGATTCCTCAGCATATGTCATTCTAGGTATACAGACCCGAGCCCTGGGTCGCCTGGGAATGTCGGTGGCCTAGATGAGCTTAATCCTTAAGGCCTCCCCCACGTCATCTAGGTCCAGCAGGAACTTCTCCAGGAAGTCCTTGCCGCTGTTGGTAGTTTCATCAACGACTGCTACTTTGAGGTCACTCCGAACCGTTTCCGAAAACGATTTCGCCCCCACCAGCGCTCCGGCTGATGTAAAGGCATCCCCGGCGGTAACTTTGCTTCTCTTAGAGGAGCTGGGGGCCTCCTCCAGATACCTATTTCTTTTACCAGCAGGGGATCTCTCAGTGGTGTTTAAGCACGCCCGGTACTCATCCACCACTGCTTGGAAAGTAATGCGGTCCGCCGCATCCTTATGATGGACGCTACCGTTTGCCCTGTTCCTCTCTATCCTATCCAGGGCATCCCTTTGGAATGCTTTGGATCGCGCGTTGTTCCTAGGCGGCTGCTTCCTTTCAGCTTTCGCAAGCAGTTGATTGCGCGGCGGAGTACTGTTGCCTACAGTATTGGCTCCGCAGCTTACCCCTATCGTCTCTTGTCTGGAGGAGAGGAACTCCTCATCCGAGGTGTCTCCCATCTCCAACAGCCGATGTCCGTCTGCCTTACTCTGTGAAGTCGTCCCGGTTTCTGTCCGTACTGCTGTCCCTGTCGTCTTGTCTACGCTTCTTGCAGTCCGTTGGTTCGGGTGTTTTTGTTGAAAATTCATATTTTGGCCCCACGAGTATCCACGGAAAGGGTTGGTCACTCTTCCGCAAAGCCGACCTTGCCCGGGCATAGGAGGGGACCTTTCGAGGTCAGCTACTTAATAGCCGACCATTCAGCCATCGGTACGAGTTCCTTAACACCTTAGCTTAGGGTGATGTTGGTGCGGCAATCATTACATCTGTCACAGGCGTGAGTGTTTCGTACCCGAAGTACTCACCCCTACCAAGGCTGTGGCAAATATGAGGCTTTCCTCTTAGTTCGTATCGCATTGGGACGCCCCACTCCAGGAGAGACTCCAATACAATACTTAAGCCCCTTCGCCACGACAAGGCGACCAACAATCAAGGGGTAATTTCGGTATACTTGTTGGTGGGTCTATCACTTCTTCTCACACTTACAGACATCGGACCAAAGTTATAATACCATTTCATGTTCATGAAACGTATAAAAATAACGTCGCATATGTACATATGTTATTCAACAAGTAACTTTTGTTTTATTTCAGAAATTTGGATGTTACTGCCGCTTTAGTAATTGAAAACATCAATTCACATAAGAAGATATTAAACACCTTAACGGATTTTTTGCAAAAGCTATTATCCTTCCTTTTTATCAAAGTTATAATTGGTATCAAAGATTTTATTTGAAATACATTTTCCAATTTGAATCATGTTTCCTCAATTGAAACCATTTTTTCAGATTCAGTAATATATCACACAAGATACTTAAATGAAATTGATTTTGATAATTTATATGTAACGGAGTATTTTCGACAAATAGATGACCGGCGGAAAAAAGTTATGAAGTTAACTATATTACCATTAAAAAAGGCTAGTAACTTAAAGAGTTATCGTATGTGAGTAAGTTTTAAAAATTATGAATTTTTTTACAGTTTGAAAACAAAGAGTTTGTGGTCATGACACGCACATTTCAGCATACAAAGGAATCAAAGATGATGAATTTCCATATTATTAAATTTTCGTTGGAAACTTTAGCCACTTGCTTCTTTTTGCTGCTTGACATTTTAATTGTTCTCTTGCTAGATATAATACGATTAAAGTCGTTTCTTTCATACGTACAAGGCGGAGAGCATATCATTCATTTTCAGGTACTTTAGTTTATGATTCATTGCTTTTATATAAAACTTTACAACTGCTTAGGTTCCAGACCCGTAAAAAGCAAGGTAGAATGATTTCAGAATATTTTTTGTCTATTAGCACCTTAATAGGTACGACTAGCATCTGCCTTAGAAAGCATTAATTCGAAATCGTCTGGACTCGTCTTCTGGGGTTTGCGTAAATTTCAGTAAACATAGAGCTTTCATTACTAATTGCATTAAAATTGTTTTCTTCTGCCATAATTATACCGAAAACATTTATTAATAATGCTATAGCTTGTTCTCTCTGGTCAGCAGATAAAACCGTATTGTAAAGTGGATCCAGGAGAAGGGGTCTTACATCCCCTATTGTAGAACCTAGCAGTTAACACCCAACTGCTGAAGCTGCATCTTCAAACATTAGGGAACTAACTACTCCAGACCGCTTTGAACATCGTGAAGGAATGGTCAGTGGAAAGAAGCCTCAAAGAGAATCCTTCCAAAGAGGAAACTATTCTTTTCACCAAAAGGTACAAGGTACCAGCCTTAAGACCACCACTCCTAAATGGAGCGAGGCTCACACTATCTTAAGAGGTCAAGTACTTCGGCGTCGTTCAGCACAGAAAACTCAACTGGAACAAGCATATTGAGGACAGATCCAGTAAGGCAACCACTGCCATCTATGCATCCGAAGCAACCGTAGGTAAAATATGGGGTTTGAACCCCCGCGTAAAGCACTGGCAGTAGTAAGACCCGTCCTCTTCTATATTATTGCAGTGTGGTGGCGCGCGCTGCAGCAAAGCAATAGATAAGATGAGCAAAGTACCGAGGTCAGCGGCGGTGCTTATAACGGGACACTTCCATTAACGTCCACAAAAGCTTTGGAATTTATGCTCACATTACTTCCGGTTGACCTGTACGGAAAACTTCTAGCAAGCTGTAGTGCAGTCCTACGACGAAACGCCGTTCAGCGTTGGAGCGACACGAGATTCGGACACTCAAGCGTCCTGGCGACCATACCCAGAAAGCTGCAGGTAATCGGACAAGATGGTTCAACTTCCTGAACGTTTAAAGGAAGTTGGGAGTTTAGCCCTTATTTAGTGTTATCACAATGGTTCATCGGGCCTAAGTGTGCCTCTTGTCTGTGCAGAGAGGCGCCCATCTTAATCTAACCTAAACTAACGTGGACCCATAAAAGTTGTTCTTGTAACTTCTTGGTAGCTCTGAGCACTTTCAAAATATTACCTAACTAGCTGGACCCGTGCGCGCCTTGCGCAAAAAAAAAAAAAAGATTGTTTGAAACTTTTTATTAGTCCATGTCCAGGATTTTTCAAACCTTTTTTTCAAATTATAAAAAAAGATTTTCAGCTATACTTGTTGTAAGACCACAAAAAATTATACAAATATGCGCAAACAGCTATTTGAAATTCCACCACTTATATTACATTCACATTGAGCCATAGACTTGAGTTGATTGACAACATCAATATGAATTAACTCAAAAAATGTCTCTTTAACTCGAGTTTATGACCCAATGTGAACGCAGTCTTATTCACTTATTTTAGCAATGTTCAAGTGTAGATGGCGCGCTCGCAGTGGGTTGAGCGCTGTGATATTCGCAATGCCTTTCATTATTCTATCACTGTTCAGTCTTAGTATTCAAATGTAGATGTCGCGAGGCATGTGAATGTCACAGTCACAATAGCGTTGCACTACAAATAAATTTTTTTGTGCATTTACAATCGTTTATTTTAAAGAATTCATTTTTATAAAATACGTTTACACACAAGAAATCCGCTAATTAAAACATGCATGTAGAGCTAACCCCCACCTTTAAAACGATACCTTATTTATTAATATTGGTTCCAAATGAGAGCAGAAAATTAGGAACTAACACAAAAAGACCTTACAGAAATAATATATATGATTTTTCCCATTCCTTACAGCTGACGTAAAAATTCGTTTTTTGTCACCTTGCTTGACAATCTTCGATGAAAATTAGGCGAGGAACCATCTTGTAAAAGAAAATATCTATCGACAAAACGAAGTAAAAAGTTATAGAAAACAAGTAAGGAAAGCACTGTCTTCGGCTGTGCCCAAGGCTTCCTACCTTTCATGAAAACGCATCACGGTTTTCAGTCTCCGATCTTTACTTACAATAAGTACAAACTGTGCAAAACTTTGACGGTCTTAACCTGTTAATTGAAAGTACCTGGGCAACCCAGTTGTTATGCAATGTACTTTGCTTTAGATACTCATCAGTAAAGATATTCCGGTTTTTTGTATGAGGGCGGTTCCATGAGAAAATGAGCCTTGGTATGAAAATATTTTGTTTATAAAAGTAGCAAATATGTCTATGAATAATTTTTAGAATCCTTAAATTAGCCAAACAAAAATAAATTTAAGCATTAAGTAAATTTGTAGTAATATTTTTTACTTTTTAAGGTCAGGCACTGGGTTAGCAATTTGAATGAGTTTGAATAGGCTTGTTTTAAAAAGGCTGTCACATAATTTGTGATTTTTATATGAAATTATTGATAAGAAAAATAATTAACAGAACTTAACTTTATCCCATGAATTTGGTTTATATACTAAATTTTGTCACTTTTTTGTTTTTATTAAACGTATATATACGCGGTATTGGCCTTGTCCCACCAGTTACAAAAAGGTAAAAAATTTGTTATTATCCCTTATAGCAGTTATCGTGGTATTTCATGTTAGTTACGCAATATTAGAATTTTGTTCCAAATATATAGAACGATTGCATATAGCTTCCATGAAGTTAGTTAATAAATATTTAACATTGAACGTTACATCTATGGGCAAATATTAGTTAGAAAATGGTTAATATTGCTAATATGCATTATAATACTAAATAAACATATATACAAGGTGGCGCAAAAGTAAGCTTCCGATGTTCAGCATATCGGTTGTGGCACGTGCAGTGTGTGCTGTTGCACCGTCTTGTTGGAACCACATGTTTTCCAATCCCAATTCATCAAGTTGCGGCAAAAAGAACTCGTTGATCATTGCTCTGTAGCGCTCACCATTCACAGTTACCGTTTGGCCGCGACCGATTATTGGTCAAATAAATAGTCAGCAATATTCCGCGTTCTGGAGCAGTGTAGCGTAACATTGTTTATTAACGTGTATTTCGCATGTGTTTACTACACAAATGTCAAAACAAAGCTGACTTTAGGGGCCAATCGCAAAATTTATAGCATTTTCTGATAGGAGGATTACTTTTGCGCTACCCTGTACTAGTTATGTACAACAAGAACTTAAAAAAAGCCAAGGAACAAATTCTACTAGTAAAGTAGGTACCATCAAAGCTCTTACATCTGAGTATAAACTTTAGTAGGTGGAATTTCTTCAAATTTAATTAAACTAATTAAAATGAACTCATGAAGAATTTCCACTTTTGCCTCTTTAGCATACTAGATTTATTATAAATAACTTTATTCAGTGCTCCAAAACCACACATGTCCCACCCGTTACAGGGGGCTGTCCCGCCCGTAACACCTACTTTACTACCATTTCGGATTATAGCAATAAGAATATTCGAGAAAAATAAATCATGGTTGCATCAACATATTCCACATTTATCGGTACGTATAACCATATTTAAATAAAAAAACTACTTTCATAAATTCGCCGAGTTTTAGCAATATATAACCTGACTGGCGGATAGCGTCCATATTTTGTCCCACCCGTTACAATTTTAAAACTAATATTATTTCTATAAATATTGCATTTATTCAAGTTTTCTTTTAATTGGACCATTAATTGAATGCAATATTTACCAACATTTATTGAAATCTTTTAACAAAAGTATACTTTCATATATGATGTGGTGGTCCTATGGGGATAGTGTATTTAGTTTTATGGGGACTTCCTTCTTTATAAGGCTGAGGAAGTTCAGCCGATCAGATAGGCTATCAAAGAGACAGCCGAAATAGACATAAAAGTAATAGACGAGCACGTCAGTTCTTCATTTCAAGTCCCCTTTATTGAATCATCTTACTCTATTTATACTAGTTCTTGTCACAGAAAGCGATTTCATAAACTCCTCCTCTTTCTTGACTTCCACATAGCTGAATTCAAATTCAGCTTGGCCAATGCTCTCTTTAGCCAATGGAAATGCTTAGCACAAAGTCAAGCAGAGCGCTAGAATAAATGTTGGCTAAGCTATGGCATTGACATACTTCAAGCTACGCTATTGGCCGAAGGTGTCAAATGCATTTATCAAATGCGTCCATACAAACAGACATGTAGGTCGTGGCTATTGCACGTTATGTACATATGCTTGTATGAATACACTCCAATGATTTCATATAAAAAAGAGATTTTAAAAACAAATCTTGATAATAGAAAGATATTTAATATTTTTTGTTTATTGGTAACCAAGTTTGAAAGTTTTCCCCATATTCTCGACAAGTCTTTACAAGATTTCTTGCTGAATTGTATAGAAAGAATAGGGTCACATGGGTATATTTGTGGGTTAGTGCTCTATAAATCAGTCAACATTCCTTGAATTCGTCTTTCTTTTTCAAGATAGAATTATCCATAAAGTTTTTATATTCAATGCATATAATATACCGGTATTGGCCTTGTCCCACCAGTTACAAAAAGGTAAAAATGTTGTTATTATCCCTTATAGCAGTTATCGTGGTATTTAATGTTAGTTACGCAATATTAGAATTTTGTTCCAAATATATAGAACGATTGCATATACACGGTGACGCAAAAGTAAGCTTCCGATGTTCAGCATATCGGTTGTGGCACGTGCAGTGTGTGCTGTTGCATCGTCTTGTTGGAACCACATGTTTTCCAATCCCAATTCATCAAGTTGCGGCAAAAAGAACTCGTTGATCATTGCTCTGTAGCGCTCACCATTCACAGTAACCGTTTGGCCCCGACCGATTATTGGTCAAATAAATAGTCAGCAATATTCCGCGTTCTGGAGCAGTGTAGCGTAACATTGTTTATTAACGTGTATTTCGCATGTGTTTACTACACAAATGTCAAAACAGAACTGACTTTAGGGGCCAATCGCAAAATTTATAGCATTTTCTGATAGGAGGATTACTTTTGCGCAGCAACCGTTTTTCACAGGCCGAAATAAATAGTCAGCAATATTCAGCGTTCTGGAGCAGTGTAGCGTGTATTTCGCATGTGTTTACCACACAAATGTCAAAACAGAACTGACTTTAGGGGCCAATCGCAAAATTTATAGCATTTTCTGATAGGAGGATAACTTTTGCGCCACCCTGTAGCTTCCATGAAGTTAGTTAAGAAATATTTAACATTGAACGTTACAGCTATGGGCAAATATTAGTTAGAAAATGGTTAATATTGCTAATATGCATTATAATACTAAATAAACATATATACTAGTTATGTACAACAAGAACTTAAAAAAAGCCAAGGAACAAATTCTACTAGTAAAGTAGGTACCATCAAAGCTCTTACATCTGAGTAAAAACTTTAGTAGGTGGAATTTCTTCAAATTTAATTAAACTAATTAAAATGAACTCATGAAGGATTTCCACTTTTGCCTCTTTAGCATACTAGATTTATTATAAATAACTTTATTCAGTGCTCCAAAACCACACATGTCCCACCCGTTACAGGGGGCTGTCCCGCCCGTAACACCTACTTTACTACCATTTCGGATTATAGCAATAAGAATATTCGAGAAAAATAAATCATGGTTGCATCAACATATTCCACATTTATCGGTACGTATAACCATATTTAAATAAAATAAACTACTTTCATAAATTCGCCGAGTTTTAGCAATATATAACCTGACTGGCGGATAGCGTCCATATTTTGTCCCACCCGTTACAATTTTAAAACTAATATTATTTCTATAAATATTGCATTTATTCAAGTTTTCTTTTAATTGGACCATTAATTGAATGCAATATTTACCAACATTTATTGAAATCTTTTAACAAAAGCATACTTTCATATATGATTTCATATAAAAAAGAGATTTTAAAAACAAATCTTGATAATAGAAAGATATTTAATATTTTTTGTTTATTGGTAACCAAGTTTGAAAGTTTTCCCCATATTCTCGACAAGTCTTTACAAGATTTCTTGCTGAATTGTATAGAAAGAATAGGGTCACATGGGTATATTTGTGGGTTAGTGCTCTATAAATCAGTCAACATTCCTTGAATTCGTCTTTCTTTTTCAAGATAGAATTATCCATAAAGTTTTTATATTCAATGCATATAATATACCATGCCCCGAGTTCGTCTCTGATTTTTTTTCGGAAGCATTACTTTTAACGTATTGGGTCACTTTACTCTTGAAAACGCCATATATAACACTTATTTCAGAAAAATGCCTTTCCCCTGGTACCCATATTGGCATATTTCATTTCATTAAAAAAAAAAAAATCAGATAGGTACCCGTAAAAACATCCTATGTGGCATCATCTATGTTAAAATTCTTAAATTGTGGTACCCTATGTACATACGAAATTTCATCATAACACTGCTCTACACACAATCTGTCCTATGAACCAAATGGACTTTTTCGGAAAGGGGACAAAAAATAAAAATACACGTGTATCGGCGATTTTCATGTACACGTCAGAATTTTTTTTTTTTTAGGTATACAGTATAAAATTCGTAGTGTCCATTTGCCGCCTGTGTGAAAGACTTTGGATCGATTTTTACCCCTTCTTCCGTGATCCAATCGAGCTGAATTTTTACAGGCAGACTCATGGAAATGTCTGTATCACGTCAAATTAAAAAAATTCTCAAATTTTCCTGAATTTAAAAAACAAAAATTCCATTTTTCGGCGAGACAGAGAGTTCAAATTGTCGAACAGTGTTTTAAACAGCTGTTATATATTATATTATTATCAAAAATTGTTACATTAAAAATTCCAATGCTTTTAAAGAAACTTATACCTTTTATTTTGGCGTTTGTAAGCATTTGTGTCAGTATCGCGACAAATAGACCAACAGTATTCGCCAAGCATATGCGTTATGTCTCCTCCTTTAAAGCGCTTTTCAATAGCCGCAATGTCCTGATGGAACCTTTCGCCATGCTCATCGCTACAAGCTCCTAGATCATCAGTGAAAAAATCTAAATGGTTGTGAAGGAAATGGATCTTTAGCGACATTAATATGCCCATTTCGCCATATGGCGAAATCATTTCTGCAACAATATCTTTATAATTGGCAGCTCGTTTGTTGCCAAGAAACTGCTCAATAACGGCAACTGTGCCTTTCCATGCACGTTGTTCGATAGGACTCAATTTTGATGAAAATTCATTACTTGCAACTATTTGTTTTATCTGCGGACCATTGAAAACACCTTAAATCATACACGTTGGTAAAACAAATAAACTTACAGAATGCTTTCTTAAAAAAATACCTGCATGAATCTTTGCGTCGCTCAATTTCGGAAAAATTTTGCGCAAACTTGCAATCGCCTCGCCCTCACGATACAGTTTTTTAACAAAATTTGATACGAGACCGAGCTTAATGTGTAGTGGGGGCAAAATAATTTGAGATGCCTGCACTAATGGTACATTTTCAATGCTTTCTACGCCTACTTTGTAGCATGTTCGCGGCTTCCACTTAAATTCAGTATAATGCTGATTTCTTTTGCGACATTCCCATGTACACAAAAAGCACTGGTGGGCTGGAAATCCACGCTTAACACCCATGAGTAATCCCACCACTTTCAGATCGCAGCATATTTTCCAATTATGCTTTTGATACTTTATCAGCTGTAATATTAATTCCATCCCTTCGTATGTTTCTTTGAGGTTTGTGGCATATGCGATCGGGACAGCTGGTTGTTTGTTACCGATATGAAGCAGCACGACTTTAAGGCTGTTGACCGATGCATCGATGAAAAGTCGCCACTCCTCTGAAATATGAGATTAAATTAATTTTGCAAACATCGAATCAATATCATAACAATAAGCCAGGTTTTTATTCCGATATTCGTGCAATTTAAAAAATTCGTCATATGGAATAGTGCTAGGTCGATCACGCGCGGCTGTTATTTTGAAATCAGCCGCCACTATATTCCACTGCTTAAATCTTGATGCAAAGAGTTCCGCTGTTTTCTTCGATAAATTTACGTCTCGTACAAGGTCATTGAAGTCGGATTGCGTTACTAAATGCGGCACTGCAATCCCAAGCTCACTGGGTGTTGGTACAAAGTCCGATACTACTGAATTCTCGCATATCGGCGTCGATGCAAGAAATGTTGATAGCACTGTTGGTACTTCTGTTGATTCTCCATCGCTTAATTCGGGAACATCATCAAAAATCTCCATTGAAGCCGCTATACGTTCTTCTGGTGAGTACAGAACCGCTGGAATAACCGATTCCACATTAGCGTATCAAATTTTGTTGCGGCGAGAGTATTGGTACCCTTTAGTTTTAGTAAAACTTTGGCAAAAGTAGCACAATTCTTTGCAGTGCTCCGTACGTGGTAGCCAAATTGTTGGTACAGCGTACTTTATTGTCGACCTTCCATCAGTAAACTTGCATAAATTTCTATAGCAATAGTCGCACACAACTTCCGGAGTATACCACAAGTAAGGAACATAAGCAGTCTTGAATGTTTTCTGAAACGAATTAACCACTGTTTTCGTGATATTTTTAAGATTTTTACTTGGTGCGAATAAGCCACAAACGTAACAAAAGTTATTTCGAGTCGGGCACTGCATTTTTTCTCAGATGAAATATATAGAAACACGTTTTCGCACCACAGAACTTGTAATCGCTGGACCGGCTTAGCACATTTAACGCGTTTAAAACTAACCGACAACTAAATGATTTAAAAACAGGTTTAATGGAACGGTCTCTTCTACTGAAAGCGAAGTGTAGTGAAAGTGAAAGATAACAGCTGTTTAAAACACTGTTCGACAATTTAAACTCTCTGTCTCGCTGAAAAATGGGAATGTTTTTTTTTTTTTTAATTCAGGAAAATTTGAGAATTTTTTTATTTTGACGTGATACAGACATTTTCACGAGTCTGCCGGCAAAAATTCAGCTCGATTGGATCACGTAAGAAGGGGTAAAAATCGATCCAAAGTCTTTCACACAGGCGGCAAATGGACACTACGAATTTTATACTTTATACCTAAAAAAAAAAAATTCTGACGTGTACATGAAAATCGCCGATACACGTGTATTTTTATTTTTTGTCCCCTTTCCGAAAAAGTCCATTTGGTTCATAGGACAGAAAAAAAGTTCGTTTTTGTACCACAGTGTAATCGGTTGAGCCATTTTCAAAATATTCTGAATATACAAGAATAGCTCGTTAAAAGTATAGATGGCAACCATAAGTGGCAACCCTACTCAGAAATTTTTTTTTTTAATACGCAGGAAAATACTGTGACGAATTCGATGATTCCTTGACGCACAGATATTGTAACTAATAGCTAGTTTTATTTACTAGTAATAAACGCAATACAAATTTGAGAGTTTGGTAACTTCGCAGTAGTTCACTATTGAACGCTTGAAAATAAACTGATCAAACTGCCTTGCTTGGTCACCGCCTTATACAGTCCAACAGGGTGCTTGCCTACGCACCGACAACTTTCTTGGTTGTTCGCTTTTCGTGTTCTGGAAGGGTCGGTGTTATTTATTGGCATCTCCTCTTTGCATCGTATTCGCAAACACTCGCGCCATCTCTCTTCCTCTTCCTAGCTACACGCGGTTGTGTTAACTAGTGGTGGGAGTGTTATTGAGTTAGGGATGGTATATGCTTGAGAATAATCGCCACACTGCCCTCCACCTAAGTCTGATCGTCCCGATCAGACACATTGCCGGAACCAAACGCTGCAAGACAATGGTTGGCACCGCTTTATTAAACTTCATTTCCTCCAGGGATTGAAACTCCGACATCAATCCTCTCCTGCAGAGATTCCCACAATGCATTACACTCTCACACATTCCAATCATTTTATCTGGCCCGCATAGATTTGTGCCTTCACTTTGGTGCCCAGTGGTACTTGGCAAGTATTCCTGCAACACACTTCTTCAGGATTCCTGTCCTTTCTCTCATGCCCAGAGCACTGTTTCACTTTATCCACTAAGTTGTGTTGCTTCCTTGGACCATGACCACTAGATGTTCGTCTTTTATCCTCAGCACACTTTGCAGACTTAGTAATCCATTCTCTTACAGATTGTCTGCAACCAATCCAATAGAACCGCCGCTTTACCTCTTGCAGCGTTTTCTTTATTCCCATGTGCCTTCCATCTGGGCAACTATGCGACGCTTTGATAACATCTGGAATTCTTGCCTTGGGAACAACAATAAGTGCTCGATGATTCTGGCCATCCTCACTTTCCCATATCCGATGCAAACAACCAGATATTAGCTTCAAACTACTCCATTGTGCCCAGTATGCTTTTGCAATACGACTCTCTGCTACCATCTCTGCTCTTCCTGGCTGTTTGTGTTCCTTTATTCCTTTCAACACACGTGCCAAATCTGGATCTTCCTCCTGGCCTTGCCGAATCTTCTTCAGGAGGTACTTGTCCGTGACAGCCTTTGGTCGAGGAGCTACCTCTGCTTTACGAGGCTCCTGTTGCTTCATCTTCAAGATCACTCCCTTGGTGGTATAGCCACTATTGTGTCCAAAGACCAGAGGAACTTTTTGGCAGTTGTAAGTCATAGCCCTGTTCCTTACTTTGATGTGAATGTCTCTCTCAGCCAAGAAATCGACGCCAATGATGACTTCGTCGACAATATTCGCTACCAAGAAGTTGTGATACGTAGCCACATTCTCAATCACAACCTTGCATGTGACTTCTCCCAGGACTTGCTTTCTGTCACCAGTTACTGTCCACAACTTAGCTTTCCGCAATGGTCTCACCTTTCCGCTGACCAAGTCCCTCCGAATGATGGAATGTGATGCACCAGTATCCACAGTCAGCAAGCGCTCTTTCCCGTCCACGTAGCCTTCAACAGTAACATTACTTGCTTTCCGTTCGAGTTGTGACACAGAGATTATGGGGCATTCACCTTGCTCATCTTCTCCAGCTTTGCGTTTACGTCCACTTAAATTGCCAGAATTACTGGAGCCAGTGCCGCAATAACGTGCTATGTGACCTGGTTTTCCGCACTTAAAGCATTTAATGGCACCATTACCTTTTTTCTGTACTCCGTTCAACGCTTCCAGAATTGTGTCTACCCAGTCTGACCGTTCTACCTCCACGCGGTGAGCTTTGTACGCCGGCTTACTTAATAGCGAGGCTGTTTCCTGCGTTAGAGCATGTGATACCGTCTCAGCAAATGATCTCTTGGGATTTGCATATGTGGCTCGCTTCGTTTCCACGTCACGCATTCCATTTATAAATCTTTGAATTTTTACCCTTTCTGTGTATTCCACGGGTGCGTCTGCGTTTGTTAGATGGGCCAACCTCTCGATATCCGATGCAAATTCCAGCAATGTCTCATTAGCCCTCTGACAGCGATTCTGTACCTCTATTTGGTATATCTGTTTTCGATGTTCGCTACCATAGCGCCTCTCAACTGCACCCATCAATGCTTCATAATTATTGCGTTCACCGTCGGGAATCGTTTGTAAGATTACGGCTGCAGGACCCTTCAATGCCACGAACAGTGCAGCAACTTTGTCTTCAGTGCCCCAATTATTCACCGCTGCCGTCTTCTCAAACTGTAGCTTAAATACCTGGAAAGGAACAGAACCATCAAATACCTTGGGAGTATCGCTGAAGCAGATGGACGGTTCAGTTGCAGCTCCTGGATACGCCCCTTCAAAGCATCTACTTCGGCGTCAATCTTGTCCTGCCGTTCTCTGAATACCTCCTGCACTTCAGTTATTTTTGCGTCCTGCATTCTTAGCTGTGATGCCATTCGTTCTTCCTGTGCCTCCAGTTGCAATGCAATTCTCGCCATGTGTGTCTTTTGTTCTTCCAGCTGAGATGCCATGTGTGTCTTTTGTTCTTCCAACTGAGATGCCATGTGTGTCTTTTGTTCTTCCAACTGAGATGCCATGTGTGTCTTTTGTTCCTCCAGCTGAGATACTATACAAGTTTTCTGTTCTTCCATTTTAGGCGACATCTGGGTTAATACAGCCAATATCATGTTTGTGTCCACGGTTGCTACTGGATTCGGATACTCCTTTTTTTCTTCCATTTTTGTCGGTGCCTCCTCCACAAGATGAAAAACATGATCATCAACGTTGATTCCTTCTGCTTCCATAGCCTCTCGCAATCCTGACTGTAACTCTGATTTATTGCCTGTGGTATTCAAGCCACGCTGTTGCAGCTCATTTTTGAGTTGCTGGATCTTCAGCTCATTCAACTTTGCCATGCCTTTGTTATCCTTGAAAACTCTCGGTATTTTTTTAACAATATCACTTCTGACACCAATTGTGACGAATTCGATGATTCCTTGATTATCAATCCTGGGTTCGATCACTATAAAGTCAAATAAACACACGCACAGATATTGTAACTAATAGCTAGTTTTATTTACTAGTAATAAACGCAATACAAATTTAAGAGTTTGGTAACTTCGCAGTAGTTCACTATTGAACGCTTGAAAATAAACTGATCAACCTGCCTTGCTTGGTCACCGCCTTATATAGTCCAACAGGGTGCTTGCCTACGCACCGAGAACTTTCTTGGTTGTTCGCTTTTCGTGTTCTGGAAGGTATGGTGTTATTTATTGGCATCTCCTCTTTGCATCGTATTCGCAAACACTCGCGCCATCTCTCTTCCTCTTCCTAGCTACACGCATAAGCGTAGCCATCGTTATCTCGGTTGTGTTAACTAGTGGTGGGAGTGTTATTGAGTTAGGCATGGTACATGCTTGAGAATAATCACCACAATACCTTTGTTTGATACCTATGTTGGCATATTTCATTTCATTAAAAAAATCAGATAGGTGAAAACTACGTAAAAACATCCAATGTATAAAATCTTAGAATAAAGTCCCCTTCCCAAAATCGGTTTAGCTAGTGTCGAGATATTTTGAATATAGAAATGTATAGAAATATAGAAATGTATAAGAATAGCTCGTTGTAAGTTGTAAGATATAATAAGGCCAGGTGGCAACAATAAGTGGCAACCCTACTTAGAAATCTTTTTAATCCGCAGGAAAATACCTCTCGCTTGATACCCATATTTCATTTCATTTAAAAACAATTCAGATAGGTGGCAATCCCGTAAAAACATCCTATGTGGCAACATCTAGGTACAAATTCTTAGAATGTAGTACACTATGTACACACCATATTTCATCCAAATCGGTTGAGCGGTTTTCGAGATATTGTGGATTTATAAATCATAAACCGTTCAAGATATCAAAATGAAATATTCAGCGCACAGATTTCCATGAATACAAGGAATGTCCCAGGTAAAAATCGGTTAAGGTCCACGCCCGCTTTTATATGAGAGATTTTGAAAAGGATCATAAATATATTTAATAGGCAATAACTTAAAAATTAAAAACGCGGTATTTCTATAACTATAGCTATATCATTCTCTTCTCTCCGAGTGCATTTTTACCATGAAAGGTTTCTCGCAGGCCCGAGTGTAGAAATTATGCGGGGGGGGGGTTTAAACTCAAGTTACGTAATCAATAAGAAATTTATTTTCGGAGTACGGAAATTTTATTGTCTGGTGCGTACAACAAGCGACAAAATGTATGCAAAGTATTTGATATAAATGTATACGACCTTAGATTCAGGAACTCGTTATTATACGCAACTTTATGCGGTGTAAACGAAAGCGGGTGAAAAATGAAGTGAACACACTTAGTTTATATAAACTTTCAATTAAATACTTCAGCGGGTTACAACGATAGAAAAATGCAACAAGTCAATTGAAAACCGATAGATCGAATGACATTTTTGTTCTTCTTCTCTTTTCCTTCATTACATTCATTTTCAATTATCTTATTGGAATTATAACATTATAAAGAGTTGACATATAGGCGCGAACATACCGCCCGCCTTGAACGACCAAAATAAGTTCAAAATAAATTCAAGTTTACAGATTAAATTCATTAGAGATAACTATAAGTTCTAAAATAGATTGGTATTTACATTTCATTTACAATGTCAATAGACAATTTTGCGTCGGTAATAACGTTAGCTTCGCTATAGGCCGTACTAATTCACCGTCGGCCGTCTTCAGTCTTACTACACGTACTAATCCATCTGCACCAGGATGACATTGAATGACACGCCCAAGTCGCCATTTAGTACGTGGGCTATTTGGATCGTGGATGATAACGACGTCATCTTCTTGCAAATTTGCGTAGGAACGAAACCATTTACTTCTTTGTTGAAGGTTGACTAGATATTCCTTTTGCCAACGAGACCAGGGTATTTTCAGCGTGAAGGATTTCACTGCTGGTTAGAGCGCCGGTAGTGCGTCGACTGCTGGTTGTTCGCAGATTTTTGACGAAGCGTAAAGCGTAGGCCGTAATCCTCTTCAGTTTAGTGTACGAATTGTACCTCGATAATAGTTCCCACTTTCTTCAGTTTGCGTAAAATGTGAGGCAGGTTTCTTAGTTCGCAGTTCGGAGCTAATATTTGAATTAAGTTTCGTCAACTCTTCCAAAACTTTGTTTGTCTGACGTTGCCACTAATTTTCGCCCTTCCCACCACAGATAATGTGCGAGTAAGTGCGAAGGTGTCTACCCTCTAGACGCCCAGTCAGCTGGATTGTCCTCTGAACGGACGTGCCTCCAACACTCAGGAGCCAAAACTTCTTGTACAGCAGCTACGCGGTTTGCTACGAAGACCGACCATCGACTTGTATGACTTTTTAACTAAGCCAGCGTTATAGTCGAGTCAGTCCATGCATATAACCTTTTCATGTTACCACCGAAACTTAGCTGGATCTGCTTGACAAGCTTGGCGCCTAGATGCGCTGCGCACAAGTCCAAGCGTGGGAGAGTGGTACTCTTTAAAGGCGCGGATTTTGCGCGTGCGGCGACTAAAACGACTGTGAAGGTTCCATCGATTAGTTGCTTGCGGCAGTAGAGTGCAGCAGCGTAGGCGCGCTGCGATGCATCCGTGAAGACATGATATTCAGCATGCTCATAAATTTCACCGGGTCCAATCAAACGATTTAGCTTGAGAGCAGCGAGCTTAGGCTTGTTGGCGGTGAGAGAGCCATTCTTCGGCGACATCGGCAGGCACTGCTTCATTCCATTCAACGTCCGCTCGCCAACTTTGCTGTAGCCAAATTTTCGAAAGAATCGTGCAAGGTGCATTTAATCCGAGTGGATCGAAGATTTTACTCGAATCGGAGAGAAAGGCTCTTTTCGTAAGAACTTCAGGCAGTGGTGTTATATTTACTGCAATTGATAAATAATCGTCACTCGTGTTCCAAATCGTACCCAGTGTACGTACTTCATGGATGTCAGCCAACAAGTGCGTGATTTGCTTTGATACGTGCGGTATACTATCCCTAACCCGTTGCAATTTGTAGCCCATTTTCGTAATTCGAACCCAGCTTTAGATAGAACAAGGGTTATGTGATTTTGCAACTTCATAAGTTCGTTGATCGAAAATGAACCCGTGAGGAGATCGTCCATGTAGAAATCGCTCATGATGACCCCAGCCGCTTCCTTGTATGCTTCATCGGCGTCTAAAGCAGATTGGTGCAGAGATCGTACGGCTAAGTGTGTAGCCGCAGCAACGCCGTAAGTTATACGGAACATTCGATAGTCTTGAACAGGTTCGGTTGGCGAATCACGCCAAACAATACGTTGGTAATCAGCATCTTCCTCATCGACATATACTTGCCGATATATTTTTTCGACGTCGGCCATCATAACGTAGCGATGAGTCCGAAATCGTACCATTATGGAGAACAGATCGTCTCGTAGCTGTGGTCCTATCATCAGTGCGTCGTTGACCGAGAAACCGGACGAATATTTTTAACGAGGCGTTGAACACCACACGAAGTTTAGTGGTGGAACTGGGGTCTTTCACCACAGCGTGGTGCGGCATGTAGTAGCTCGTATGCGGTGGCGCGTTGCCTAAGAGCTCCATGTGACCCATTGTCGGCGCAGCTCATCATTAGCAGCGAAACTTTTTTCTATTCGGAGCAAACTCTTGATAGATATATTTCTCGACTCACCTAAAGGCACAAATTTCTTAAACGGAAGGCGCACGATGTAACGCTCGTCCTCAGCGCGACGGCAATGTTTGCGAAAGTGCTTTTCACAAGCCTCCTCTTCGGCAGTGAAAAATTGCTTAGGTGGAAACTCCTCGAGCTCCCAAAACTTACTCAACATTCTAATGAGTGGCACATCACAATGTAGTGATAGAACTCCAGTACTTGGACTGGACGAACGCATAGCCTTTCCGAAAAGTACCCAACCGAAAACTGGGTTTTGCGCCATGTGTGTTAGGCGGCCCCTTGCAGAGACCGGTTAATAAAAATTTGTCCATCTCATCAATACCTATTAAAATATCAATAGGACCAGGTTTGTCGTAGTGCTGATCTGCGAGAACGAGATTTTGTATGTGCGGCCAAGATGGCATCTGTACAAAGACGCTAGGTAGATCGTTTGTGATTTTCGATAAAATAAGCGAATTGATCGTGAACTTCGAAGCAAGAGATTGAGGCGCAAGTGAGAGCACTGTCTCACCTTTAACTTTACCACCATCTGATGAACCGATCCCATTGACATGAGCCGACGAAGGTTTTGTGGGTAACCGAAGGCGGTGGATACAGGTCTCAGTCACGAAGGATGCATGTGAGCCGTTGTCAAACAACACTCGTGCGGGTTGCCATCGACCTGCATGATCTTGTAGGTAGACTTCTACGGTTGCCAACAATATGGCCTTATCAGCTTCAGCGTGGTGAGATGCTACGTAACAAAGATGAGGTGAGTCGGAGCTAGCATTTGCAGGCTGGGTTGCGGTTGAGTCATTCACTGTGGAAAACGTAGTAGAATGTTGCGTAAAGAGATTGCCTTGCGGCTTTGCGAACGAAGAATCTCGTATATTCAGCCCAGTGCTTGTTGGGTTGCTTTCGCTGCCGCCATGCAGTAGGGTGTGATGGCGACGTCTGCATACATTGCATGTCGATGAACTGCGACACTTTGTTAAAAAGTGGCCCTTGCTCAAACAATTGAGGCAAGCGTTGTGTTTCTTAATTACAGCAAACCTTTCAGCAACATCTAATTTACGAAAGGTAGGGCACGAGTATATGTTGTGTTTAGCGTTACAATAAAGACATGAGCTCGTTCCGGCGCTATAGTTAGAGGAAGGTGCCTGCTGCTCACCTACTGCATGGAGTACGTTTTTTGTAGTTTTAGTTGCAGTTTTGGGCTGCCGTGTTGAAGTCGACAACGTATTAGTTGGTGGTACCATGCGCCGGCACGATACGGCTAGAAGGACCAGCTTGTTGCGTACAACAAGCGACAAAATGTATGCACAGTATTGGATATAAATGTATACGACGTTAGATTCAGCAACTCCTTATTGTACGCAACTTTATGCGGTGTAAACGAAAGCGGGTGAAAAATGAAGTGAATACAATTAGTTTTTATAAACTTTTAATTAAATACTTCAGCGGGTTACAACGATAGAAAAATGCAACAAGTCAATTGCAAACCGTTAGACCGAATGACATTTTTGTTCTTCTTCTCTTTTCCTTCATTATATTCAGTTTCCATCATCTTATTGGAATAACAACATTATAAAGTTGCCATATAGCCGCGAATATTATCAAAAGTCATATTTAGTTACAATTATTTAATAAATCAACTCTTCGAGGTACTGAAAAAAACTCTTTCAAAATAATTTGGGGATCGATTTTGACATCGCGATGTACATTGAGTGAGGCTAAGCCGTTCAGACGATCTTTAGACATTGTTGATCTCAAATACGTTTTTAGTCGCCGCAAAGTTGAGAAAGATCGTTCATTCGTCGCTGTTGTCACAGGCAAAACTCCTTAACGCGAAGCATTTGGTTAACATTTGGAAACGCATCTTCATTACAAATATCGAGTGCTTCAAGTGAGTTTTTTTATTTCCTTTCCGGCAATGAGCTTCCGCCAAAATTGTACTTCGTTCACCCAGATGTCACGGGAATCGTAGTGCAAAATTGAACAGTATGATTAGTATGATTGGAAAAGTTGAGCGCAGGACTCTTCTTTGAAAATTTTCATTTTGTTGGGAAAAAGGCAAGCAAAATTTGATAAAATATTGCGGTGATTTTAGAATCGATCTTGCAATTGTGTCAGAAACGAATCAATGTACGGTATGTAGATTGTTATACGGAAATAATCTTCAGCTGAATCAGTTTGTACGTTGGAATGTTGGGTCTGGTTCGACGCAATCCTTGGCTTTCGCAATTCAATTTCGTATTGCTCGATAATTTCGCTCACGGTTTTGAAAATTTGTCTGAACTCCACCTTAGCATTTTCTCTTCTTTCCATCAAAATTTGTTTCGCAACATCAGCCAATTTGATAGCCTCCCCCAGATCTTGATTTTCTCCTTGAAGTACTGGACTCAGGGACAATGTGAGAGAATACACCGAGCTCAAAATATGCATGGATATCTGGAAATTTGCGGTTTTTATAGCTGAAAGCAGTTGGAAAGTTGGAAATCACTTCAAGAGCGCGAATGAATGCTGGTTGCAAATGGAGATATGTTGCGACGGACTCATGTTTTTCTACCCAACTGGTTTTACAAAATTTTTTCAATTTCTTCACTCGAGTTTCCGATAGATGTTCATTTTCATTTGTCGCATCCTGGAGGGCATTTTAGTGTTTCGGATAAATGAAGAAGGAATGGATATTCTATAGAACTCCCAGACAATTTTTGATTCTCGTTATATTGCACGCAGAGCTTACCGGTAGCGATAAGATCATGTTATATAGGTTCTCTGAACTTGATATACAATAGGAAGTCTATGGATCCCTCTATCAAAGAAAGCCTGGGATCTGCACTGAGGACTGGAAAGTTGGGACTATGAAAGCGCGCACATACAGAAGTTGCATTTTTTGAAAGTTGAAGATTCCTATATTAAAACGAAAATTAACTACATCGGCCACGAAACCAAAATGGCCTCCCAGCTATGACTTTATCCATGCGTCTTCCGCATTCAACAAGTCTTAATCAACTAATATGATAGCAAATCTTGTCTGACAGCCAGGCGTCTCTTCGTGCTCTCGGAACAGTAACGGTAATACAGCGCCTGGTTAGTCAGTTCAGAAAGTGGACCATGAACCAGTCAAGTCGACACATGGGGAAGTGAAATAGCCGATGAACTGGTTCGGCGTGAATCGGCTCTTCAGTGAAGAAAGTCCCTGGGCCCCTGGGGCTTATTTAACTTTCTGTGACCCTTCTACAATGAAGTACGACCATTACATATTCCCAAAGGCAATAGAAAGCACATATTATTTGTAGAGTACAGGGAAACGAAAACCAATGAACCACCTTAGCATGGATGGGATCTTGATTCCTCAGATACAAAGGAGGTCTTTGCACTTTTGGAACTTATCAGGGTGGTATAGCTCATCGCTGCGCTGGCTTAGCGAGCCTAATAATAGGTGGAAGTGTTTGCAGTGCTGTAGATTCTCTAGTAGTTCGTAGCGCTTCACCAATGAATCACGATATTTAACCACTCCCTAAATTAATAGAATGCAATCTTGTGGAGGCGGTGGAGCGCCTTCTGGGCGATTTTCCATCAAAACCCTTCGGGAGCATCTAGAAACTCATTGTTATTTTGAATGTCACCAGCACATCAAAAAATGCTTTTAACTATTTATATATTTTTGCTTGATTTTTTATATTAAATAAAATGGTGAACATTTTTTTGATATTTTTTTTTTTTTGAAACTTTCACCTTTTATGTGGTGAAGTAGAAAACTTTTCGTTTGTCATTGTAAATAGAAAAAGTAATAACGCAAGTAGTTTTAATTAATTTACTGTGCGGAGACGTATTCTTCAAATAATTCCGCAAAAATAAACACTAAACTTCATAAAAAAAGCTAAAATATAATATAATAATTGGAAAAGGCCAAACCTAATTATAGCACCAAATACAAGGAAGAATAAAAAAGCTCGTGAGATTGAAGATGAGGGCTGTGACTGCACCAATTTAACATCAGTGGCGTAGCAAGTGGGGGAGGATTGGGGGATAGCTCTACTATTACTACAATTTTTTTTATTTTCGGTTTAATAACACAGTACCATTTGCTGCTTCTTGTTTATAATTTTTTTTATTTTATACTAATGACATAGTATATTTTTATGAATACATTAAATCATCGGTTAGTGGAATACTAAGGCTATATACATATACTAGTCTTTTCAGACTTTCTACAAAATTTACAAGGCTTTCAAGACGATAAAACCGGTTTCGAGGTATGCGTACTAATTGTTCTGTTAGTAATAAAAAAACAGGTCGAAATAATACCATAATTTTCGAGGTCTAATATTGCTGAGCTAAAACTCTACTTTCCTATCTCTTACGTCTTTAAAAATCCGAATTCAGTCGGTCTAAAAATACTAGAGTAGGCAGGCTCATTAATTTAATCATAGCACACAACGGCGGAAAAATAGATAGCGACGATAATTTTTTACACGTTATTTATTAAAGCATAGCACTTTATCTAATAAAAACATTCAAGAACAAATTTAAACTTTTTTTAAAACCTAGGAAAATCTAACCAAAAAGTTGGATATGCAGTTTTATGACCTATTAAATTTTAGTATTTGTAATAAAGTGCCAGGGTGTAGTCGGAAAAAAATAGTGCCAATTATAGGAAATTATTGATAAATTTATGGTGTCAGTTTTGTTATGCGAAAGGCTCAAAACTTAGTGTGGATTTCGCAAAAGACTTAGGGCCGGTTTCACTAACGCGACTAAGACTAAAACTAAGTCGTGACTTAAGTTAGCACAGATTCGAGACTAACTTTATTTTGGGTTTCACCAACTGAGCGACTTAAATAATTTTGAGCACAACAACCCGATCAGCTGTTGCATGCATAGTAGTATGTTTTCATACCAGACAACTCTACGCATCCCAATACCCCAGTGCGAAATGGGCATGTATGGCCATACACGAAGGAATATATTGATCTTACACCCATTTATCTTTAGTTGGAAGGTACTAAATTTAGCGCTTAATTAAAAACGATAGTTTCGTAATGGTTGCATGATAGAAAACAAGCGTTCACATGCATCTACGCCTACGCCGTTAAAGTCATGCTTAACGAATTTTACAAAAGAAATTAGGGGCATTACTGACATTTAGGTTTTGAACGACAGCAACACTGACCTAGTCGAGAATAAGTCAGCTGGCAGGCTGACTAAGGTTTGACTTAGTTAAGTTAGATGGTGAAACTGAAAAAGTGAAAAACTCGAGTTAGCATAGTTAGTCGAGCTGGTGAAACCGGCCCTTAGTACTGGAGTTACAACGTATTCGTTCCGACGAACAGGACTTTGAAAATTGTTCAGAACTTGTGACTTGTGGATAATAGAACCGATTCAAATCTGGGTGAAGTCTGCAAGCATATAACCTAGAATTTTATATCAAGATTTCTGTTTTTTATCGATTTACATATGCATTGATCATATAATAATGGAAATAGATAGACGATTCACTCAACATAAAAGATTTCGCTTAAGTTTTTCAACAAACCGAAGGCGAATTTTTATTTACATGTGATCTCATAAGAACATATGAGCAGTGGCTTCTTCTGTCAAAATAAAAAAATGCTATGCAATCTGACAGGAGAAGCCGCCAAAGGAAAAACAAAACACAAGAAGTATGTGTGTGTACTCAGCAAAAAATTCGCCGTGATATCGCCTGGTATAAATGCGCCTTGAACAAACCATAGAAAAGAATATGACAAAAATTTATTTAAGCTTGCTGAATTTTATGAAACCCTTGTTCAAAGCCAACATTTAGTGGCCGAAACCAATTTATGAAGAAACTTCTTAAAGTGACACAATCTTCCGCTAAAAACTGTATTTTACGCACTTCAGAGCTAACACAAAACGTTATTTCATAACTTATGCAAATTGATAAAAATGTTTGCAACTCTCCCGTTTCCACTTCTACAGTAAAACTCACGTTTCAAATCTTCCTCTTCTTTAAATGCCGCTTAACCGTCTAACCGATTTTGGCACAAATAAAAAATAAAAAACACCACGGGATCACAAATTGGTCTCCCTTTTGGGAGGGTCATTGGACTATGTCGGTGTCTGCATATAGCTCATACACCTCATCATTAAATCTTCTTCGGTACTCGCCGTCGCCAACGCGTAGAGGTCTACAAATCTCGAATACTCCCAGAGCCACCTCATCAGATCTTGTCAGTGTCCAAGCTTCTGCACCATAAACGAGGACAGGTACGAGAAGTCACTTATCTATTTTCCTTCTTCGAGAGAGGACTTTACTTCTCAATTTCCAACTCAGTCAGAAGTGTCACTTGTTTTGCATGAGTGATTCTTCGTTGAATTTCTAGACTGACATTAATGCTGGTTCCCAGATAAAAAGCTCTGAAGAGGTTAACAACTTATCTACGTAACTCTACTGGAGAAGTAATTAAAATATTGATATGTACATTATGCTTTACAATTGTTAAATATTATATCTTACTTATCCCTTCTCTTTATACAAGAAGATGAAAACTCACCATATAAGTAATAATATTTTTTTGGGGACTTCTGTATTTTCCTCAATACAAGGTTATAAAAGCAATCTCTTTTATATGAAAGAGTAGAAAATAACTCTCCAAAAAATTCCAAAAACTCTGAAAGAACTGTAAGACTTCAATAAAATTGATTTGCATTTTAGAGAATTTTTTTAATTGTGTGTCTCAAATTTCAGGTTTGATTCAAATTTTTTTCATCCTCCCCCTTCCCCACATTCTGGCTACGCCATTGAAAAATATTAATTAAAAACATGTAAAACCAACAAGTTAAGCTCACAACAACAAATCAGTGACAGCCTTTATGCACTTAAGAGTGGGATAGTAGGACTCTCGGAGGAGAATAAGCAAATAAAAAAAGAAATGGTGGAGCTTAAAGCTCAAAGATCAGATATCAAAAAAAAGTGAGAGCTTGTGAGAAAGACATTATTACTCTAAAGCAAAGTAATAATAAAAATAACTTAATTATTAAAAATTTGCCAAAAATTTAAATATCGAAGTTGAAAGACATCGAGTCGAAATTGGAAAGTAAGTTGATGGTTATGAAACTTTAGATGTCTTTCAAAATGAAAACAAAAAATTTAAAACTTACTGTGAAAATGGAAAACGATGAGTTCATAAACAAATGTATGGAGTTCAGGAAAAAAGAAAACCGAATTGATGTGACTATAAACGTAGTTGAATTTACATTTAATAATGAAATTTATAATTGAACAACTATAATTCAATTCAACAACAAAATTATAAAAAAAAAATTTAACAGATTGGTAAATGAATATCGATATTTTAAGGAGACTTGAATAACCACCCAAAAAGTTAACTTTGGTCCAGTATTATATTAAATTTATTACAATTAGGCCTTAACCTGACGAACAATCGACCCCGGTTTATGTGTTCGGTAGAAATATCGTTCATTTCTTTTTTGCGACGCCTGTATAGCTTTGTCCGCCTGCTCCCTCATGCCTTTTAAAACTCGATTCACTCGATCTACTTGTGCATTTGACTGTGGAGACTTTTAATGTGTTCAATGTGGTTCTGTGTACAAAACTCTTTACACACAGCTGAAGTAAGGCAAGACCCTGTGTCACTAATAATTCGCCGGGGCCGACTATAATCTGTGAAATATTGCGCAATGCACATATGGTTTCTTTTGCACTAGTATTAAGGCAGTATAACTTAACAAACTTAGTAAATGAAGCTACTACTACCAAAACATGCCTGTGCCTTGATCTGACTGTCTCTAAAGGCCCAAAGTGATCAATATGGAGTGTATCCCTTGGTTCTGGTTTTTTCTAAATACTATAGAGACACCTCATTGCTCCTTTACTGCCCTGAATAATATATACATTTCAAAAAATTCGCAAAATATGTCTTTATCTTCTTTCTTATTCCAGGAAACCAATAAAGTGTCTTAATTTAATCGAGGCATTTATCCACTGTTAAATGACCGAAGTCTCATGTACTAGCCGAATCACATTATTTTCCATCTCCCTAGGTACATAGAGCTGTCGTTTACCGCTCGCCACATGAAACACCAATCCATTTTCCACATCAAACCCCTGCACCTCAGTCTCTTCTAGTCTCTTTTTTAACTCACTCGAATTCTACCGAGCAATACGTGGATTAATTTGTTTTTTACTCACAATAGTAAAAGAAATTATATGGTGAAACACTCTAAAACGTTCCAAGGCCCTGACTATAGCCAAAGTCTCCAACTGAAAACTATGAAAGCGTGACTCGGCGTCAGTGGTACTTCTTGAAAAAAAAGCTATTGGGTGGAAGTTTTGGTCAGTCTGCTTCTGATGTAAGACAGCCCCATATCCGTATGCACTGGCATCTGTATGCAGCTCTGTTTCACGATTTGGATCGAAAACAGCTAGAATAGATGACTCTACCAGACGATTCTTTAAAGTCTGAATTATTTTAGCTCGGCTAGCTATAAGCTCCATCTCAATCATTATTCCTTGATTATTAATCCTTGTAAAGTAAAATAAACACATGCACAATTATTGTAATAAATAGCTAGTTTTATTTACTTGTATAAACGCAATACAAACTTAAGAGTTTGGTAACTTAACAGTTGTTCACTAAACAACACTTGAAAATAAACTGATCATCTTGCCTTGCTTGGTCAGTGCCTTTTATAGTCCAACAAGGTGCTAACCTACACACACAGAAGTTTGTTGGTTGTGCCATCCCCTCTTTGTCTTCTATTCGCACACACTCGCGCCATCTCTCTTTCTCTTCCTTGGTACACGCTCGCATGCATAAGCGTAGCCATCGTTACCTCTGTTGTGTTTAACTAGTGGTGGGAGTGTTATTGAGTTAGGGATGCCTGAGAATATTCGCAACACTGCCCTCCACCTAAGTCTGATCGTTCCGATCAGACACACTGCCCAAACCAAATGCAGCTAGGCACTCAATGGTTGGCACCCCTTTATTGAACTTGATTTCTTCCAGGGCTTGAGACTCCGACATCAATCCTTTCCTGCAGAGATTCCCACAATGCATTACATTGTCACATACTCCAACCATTTTGTCAATTCTTAATCCCGCATGGATTGTGTTTTCACTTTCGTTCCCAATGGTACCAGATAAAACTTCGGTGCAACTCATTTCCTCAGGATTCCGTTCCGTTTTGTCATGCCCAGCGCACTGTTTCACTTTATCCACCAGATGTTCGTCTTTTATACTCAGCTCACCTTGCACACTTACTAATCCATTCCCTTACAGATTGTCTGCACCCAATCCAATGGAACTGCCGCCTTACCTCCTGCAGCGTATTATTTATTTCAATGTGTCTTCAATCTGGGCAACTATGCGACGCTTTGATAACATCTGGAATTCTTGCCTGGGGAACAACAATAAGTGCTCGATGATTCTGGCCATCTTCACTCTCTCATATCCGATGCAAACAACCAGATATTAGCTTCAAACTGGTCCATTGTGCTCAATTTGCTTTTGCGATGCGACTCTTTCTAATCATCTCACCTGTTCTTGGCTGTTTGTTCTCCTTCAGTCCTTTCAACACACGTGCCAAATCTGGATCTTCTTCCTGGCCTTGACGAACCTTCGTCAGGAGGCACCTGTCCATGAAAGCCAATGGTCCAGGAGCTACCTCTGCCTCATAACCCTTTTCCTTACTTTGATAAGACTGTCTCTCTCAGCCAAGAAATCGACGCCAATTATGACTTCGTCCACAATATTCGCTACCAAGAGGTTGTGATACGTAGCCACATTCGGAATCACAACCTGACACTTCACTGCTCCCAGGACTTCCTTGCTATCGTCAGTTACTGTCCACAACTTGGCTTTCTGTAATGGTCTCACCTTCCCGCTGAACAAGCCAGTCCGATTGTTGAAATGTGATGCATCCGTATTAACAGTCAGCAAGCGACCTTTCCCGTTCACGTAGCCTTCAACATCGGCATTACTCGCTTTCCGTCCGAGTTGTGACACAGAGATTATTGGGTATTTATTATCTTCTCTAGCTTTGCGTTTACACTCACCTGAATTTTTGGAGTTACTGGAGCCAGTGCGCAATAACGTGCTATGTGACCTGGATTTCCACACTTGAAACATTTGATGGCACCATAACTTTTCTTCTGTACTCCGTTCAACGCAACAAAATTTTGTCTACCTAATCTGGCCGTTCTAATTCAACGCGGTGAGCTTTGCACGCTGGTTTACCTAAAATGTGATACCGTTTCAGCGAATGTCTTATTGGGGTTTGCATATGTGGCTGTCTTCGTCTCCACATCACGTATTCCATTTATGAAACATCAAATGACGGAGATTATACCTTTGGAGTATTCTTGGAAACTGTTGGATGATTCAGCTTCAACTCCTGAATACGATATTTTAAAGCGTCCATATCAGCCTCAATTTTATCCTGCCTTGCCTCCAGTGCTTCTAACTGCGAAGACATTCGTGCCACCGGCATGGATATACGCTTCTCTTGTGCTTCCAATTTTGACGACATTCGGGCGAGATGTAATAAGCGTCTCCTGATCTTCAAGTTGAGCTGAAATGTGCCCTCTGTTCTTCTACGTGTATCCTGTTCTTCAAGCTGAGATGCCATGTGCGTCTTCTGTTCTTCCAGCTGTGTTAAAATGTTTGACGACATCTGAGTCAATACAGCCAACAACGAGTTTGTGTCCCCACTTGCTCTTTCTCTTTAATTTTTGTCAATGCGTCTTCCACAAGATGAAACACATATTGGTCAACGTTAATTCCCTCCGCTTCCATAGCCTCTCGAAATCGTGACTATAACTCTGATTTATTGCCTGTAGTGTTTAATCCACGTTGTTCCAAATAATTTTTGAGTTTCTGAATTTTTAATTCATTCAGCTTCGCCATGTTCTTGTTATCTTTGAAATCATTGGTATTTATTTCACAATGCCGCTTCTGACACCAATTCTGACGAATTCGATTACTCCTTGATTATTAATCCTGGGTTCGATCACTATAAAGTAAAATAAACACACCCACAATTATTGTAACAAATAGCTAGTTTTATTTACTAGTATAAAGGCAATACAAACTTAAGAGTTAGGTAATTTCACAGTAGTTCACTGAACAACACTTGAAAGTAAACTGATCATCTTGCCTTGCTTTGTCAATGGCTTTTATAGTTTCTCGGTTGTTCCCTCTTCGTGTTCTCGAAGGGTCGGTGTTATTTATTGCCATCTCCTCTTCGGTACATGCTTGTATGCATGAGCGAAACCATCGTTATCTCTGTTGCGTTTAACTAGTGGTGGGATTGTTATTGAGTTAGGGATGGCATATGCTTGAGAATATTCGCCACAGTATTGTCGTGGCGATTCACTGAGTTTCATAGTGCGAGCACTCAACTGAGAAAATACGTCCTGCATTGAGAATTCCCTCTTGTACTCTTCCAACAATGCAAACTCGAGCTCACCATATGTCCGTATTGTTAATATGGATACAAAGCGTTTTGCCTGCCCAGTCATGAGGTGGTGCGCCGCCACCAGCTTATAACGTTCAATATAATCATATGCCTGCAAAATCATTTTTCAAATGATTAATCCACTTCTGTATGTCTTGCAATTCCGAGCCGTGGAATTTGGCAACCATAGCATTAAGTACAGCTAGATATGTGTGGTTTTTATCGGCTGAACTAAGCTCTTTCTGTAACATATCCAGCTCGTGCCGTTTGCGTGCTATAACTAGCTGACGGTTCAAACGTTTTTCCTCTCCCGTCGCCTCTTGTAAGCGCTGACGAACAAAGGACACTGCATTTGAGATAGTACCTGATTTGCCTGCCAACTGCAACTCCTCTGAAAGCTGTTGCAGACCTGCAGGCTGCTGAATGGCTTCTGGTTGTTGAAAAGTTACTGACTGCTGCTGGCTGACGTGGGGATTCTGTGTGGCGTGGGACATTTTGCTGCTGTATTGGATAACCTCGTTGTACCTTGTCATGGAGTGCACGCAGTTGTCGAAAGATACGCCTATTTCTAATTCGGTCAGGTTGTGTGGTCCACGTTTAGTTTAACCCTACACCTTATTAAGAAATATAAAAATTATCTTGCTGACGCCCTTTGTAAATATATTTATGATTGTTTTCGCGCAGGTCAATATCCTCAAGAGGTAAAGGAAGGTTCTGTAATTCCTGTGCATAAAGCGGGAAGCTAAGAACTATGCTCAAACTATCGACCAAAGAAGGCTTTTGACTCAATAAATCTAAACCTAATAGTGGGAAAGTTAGCTGAATTAGGGTTAAGAGGCAACGAATTCACTGCGTTACAAAAACGAGCTTTAGTTCTGTCCTATGAACCAAATATACTTTTTCGGAAAGGGGAGAAAAAATAAAAATACACGTGTATCGGCGATTTTCATGTACACGTCTGTGTGTAACTATACAATATGTTTAATATGTATGTATGTACGTATATGTATAGTTATACAACAAAAAAAAAAATTCTGACGTGTACATGAAAATCGCCGATACACGTGTATCTTTATTTTTCTCCCCTTTTCGAAAAAGTATATTTGGTTCATAGGACAAAAGTAAAGCTCGTTTTTGTAACGCAGTGTTATACATAAACAAAAATTCTGAAGTGTACATGAAAGTCGCCGATACATGTGTATTTTTATTTTTTCTCCCCTTCCCGAAAAACTATATTTGGGTCATACTGCAGAATGTGTGCAACGCGGTGTAATAAGCCGATTCTGAGCATTAGCGATTTTTCGGGGTTTGCCTTTGGAACAAAATAATTAGTAGTGTAGAATATTCTGGGTATATGGTTCGAAACTATTTAAACTGGATTGAACACAAAAAAAAAATGTTAATTGAAACTGAAATTAATACCATTAAATTTTGCTGTTTACTGCAATCGAAATAATACTCCAAGAAAACAACTCTGGCTTTAGTACGATGTATGTCGCAAATAACGTACTTAAATCCAATTTGGACTCGGTGTGCGGATAACAAAATAAAAATAAAGAATACCGTTTTCCTTAGAAAAATAACTCCAACTATTAGTCTATATGAAAATAGTCGAGATATCAGGAAACACAGCATGCTACAACCATTAATAATTGTGTTCAAGGTCAAAAATAACTTGATCATATATAACCTTGATTTAGACTTCACAGTAAATTTGATGAATTTAGAAACACGCTCAATATAACCAGTTGTTTCTTCCGAACTCAAAGAAGCACAAATCCACTAGGTAGTTATGGTGTAAGAATATTTAACAAATTGCCCGATAATGGTAAGATATGTTTTAGTATTTTTGATTTCAAGAGACAATTAAAAAGTCTTTTGTTGAGGAATTATAATATTGAATTGCAAAAAGTGATAAGAAAAAGGGAAAGACGTACCTCAAAATAATTATCACTGTCATTTTAACACATTTTAAATTAATTTATTAATATTTGTATAGCCCTATTTGAAAGCTCGTAGAGAACATTATTACTTATTATACAAATAAGGTAGATGTACATGTACGCAGTTGACAGCGTAGAAAGAAGTAATCATACTATGTTAAGCTACCTTCTCCCGCAAAATGTATTTAAATTTAAATACTGCAATATTGAACGTGAAGACATAAAACTCCCAAATTTTTTGAGTATAAAGCAGTGTTATACCTTATCTGGTGTTATACCTTATCAGCAACTATAGAATACCAATTTCAGCTTAAATCGAAGTTTTCAGTTGTAGTTTTTACTTTCAAACAACTCTGACCGCGATTTCCTTCATTCCACTCTCTCGGAGTATCTTCATCCACTACCTTCCACTCCTATTCGCCGTGATTTTTTCCTAGCCCGCGGGCGGAGAGTTTTAATTCGCTGACACATATTGGCGCACACGTACAAGGCAAAAAACTCTCTTTGCACTGTGAAAGATTAAAGTATGTTTGCCAATCATTTGATCGACGACTGTTGATTGTGAATCATCTTACATGATGTACAATATTAAGAGGTATGACTTATTCTTTTTTTCCGAAGGCTGCAAGAATATCACTCAATCCTTAATACATCGCAGACTAATATTCATAACAGATTTAGGACTTTTATAACATGTAAAGCTTTTGAGCGGCCGCCGTGGTGTGAAGGTAGTGTTGCCGGCCTACCACACCGAAGGTCCATGGTTCGAGCCCTGGTACAGGTAACATCAAAAGTGATTTGAAAAAAGTTTTTCAAAACCGGGTCGCCCCTCGGCAGTGGTTTGGCCAACTCCGAGTGTATTTCTGCCATGACAGGCTTCTCAGCAAAAATTCGTCTCCTTTGTAGATGCCGTTCGGAGTCGGCAAAAAACTGTAGGTCCCACCAATTTGTAGGGAAAATTCAAATCGGCACACCATTGGAAGAGAAGCTTGGCGCAAAAATCTCTTAGGAGGTTTATGATGATATACCTGTTGTATATCGCGCCATAGAGAGAGAGAAAGCTTTTGAGCCGAGTTTGGATATAAAACGCGAACTAGAAAATATACAAGGTGATTTACTGTTGCCTCGTGCATCTGGGCAAAGGTTTGGACAAATCTAACCGAGAGCTTTTATCCAAAGTTAAAGACCGAAATGTGGCAGATATATTCAATGTTTGGAACTACTGGTTTAAACGAAGTTTATTTTTATACCTAATAGTGCTACGCACACAATGTATATTAACTTTAGTCGCCGAACGGTAGTATGTAACGGCATAAGCGGATCGAGATAGATATTGACTTATATATATCAAAATGTTCAGGGGAAAAAGGAAATTGATGAAGCCATGCCCGTCCGTCCGTCTGTTAACACGATAACTTGAGCAAATTTTGAGATATCTTAATGAAATTTGGTATGCAAGCTCCTTGGCACTCATTTCCGAGCGCTATTTAAAATGGGAGAAACCGGATGATAGCCACACCCACTTTTTATATAAAGAATATTTTCGAAAATACAAAAACAGTGATTATTCAGTACATAATACACTTAGGCCCTTTTTTTCAGTCCTTGGTTAAGCTCAGTTTAAACTAAGTTTGCTTAAACTCGGCATAAATTTAAACTCCAGTTAAACTGCAGAGCGGTTTTTCAGTGTGAGTTTAAGGCCGCTTTTAATATTTGCTTTTTATACGGCAACATTGGTTTTTTCTTTATCTAGATACGGCAACAGATAATATTTGTATACATATTCAACGCCATTGCTTCTCCTCAGTATTGTAATAGTTAGCATTTCGCCAATTTCTGCATCACTATAATCACTTTCGTCAGATGATATATCCAGTATTTAATTAAATATAAAAATATCGTCCTTTCTTAATTGCGTTCAGCTTATTGTTTCACAACCAAAACCATCAAATATGCAAAACAGCTGACAGGTTAACTAGAGTTTAACCCTGCCGAATTGACCGCTTAAACTACGTTTAAACTTCGTTTAAAGTTGACTGAAAAACTGCGTAACAAGTTTAAGCTTAGTTTAACTGACAAATTGAGTTAAACTTGTACTGAAAACCCGGGCCTTATAAGGATAAATTTGGTGTGTACATTAACGTTAAGGCAGAAAATAAAATTTTGCAGAAATTTTAGAAATTATTAATCATAAATAAAAGACCGTTCAAGATATCGAAACGAAATTCAGCACACATATTTATATTAATGTGGCACATATTATATATGCACCACGCTTATTGTTTAAATGATATGAATAATAGTTTACATGTGATTGTTTCGCGCTTTGCAACGACCAACTCTTTCGATCCGTTTTAACTCCCTGCCTTGGCTTCAACTGACGCTTGCCTTTCTCTCTTCTACTCTTTTTACCTTGCGCGGGTTGCCATCTTTGGGCGAACTGGTAGATGATTGGTGAGTCCACCAAATATAGATCCCACATTAATACAAGGAATGTTCCGGGAAAAATTGGGCGACATCGGTTAAGGTTCACGCACACTTTTATATGACAGATTTTGAAAAGGATCATAGATATATTTAATAGGCAATAACTTTGCGTAAAATAGCTTTATATCATTTCTTGTTCACTTTCGAAGTTCCCGTGAACGAAGAAAGTCGAAAAATATAAATTTTCGAAAATGGCCGTGGCCACGCCCCTTTTATTGTGGATTATTCCACAAATTGATTTATCGAAACGATATTTGGCGAAAATATTGAATATATAAAGGTAAATGTTTGTTGTAAAAACGGGCGAAATCGATCAACGGCCACGCCCATTTTTTTAACATGGTTCTGAAAAATTTGTATGTAAAATGTAAAACGCTATATTTCTATTACTATGCAAGCTATATCAATAATATCTCCTACACATTTTGGGGAAGTAGGCATAAAATTCTGCTATTTTCAAAGGCGATTGATTGTAGTTTCAATTAGATAGAAGTGTGCTCACTGACAAATCGGATAACACACAAGCAAAATATCCGGGCAAGTAGTTAATACCCCACTGCAATAGGGAAATAATATCTTTTTTGATTTTCAAACCTTTCATGTACATAACATTTTTGAAAGTATGAGAAGAAGAGATGGGCCCATCAATAAGTATACGGAAATAATCAGGACGATGAGCTGAGCTGATTTGAAGGCAAATTTTTCAAACATAAAATGTGCATGTATTGGTATTTTGAGAAAATGTGGTTAGCAGTGTTTGGTAAGGAAGCTATTTATATACAAATAAATTATTTTTCCACAAACCAAATTTTGATCCCGCTCGTTAATTTCAAACCAAAGTTTACTTTACCACTTTGAATCAAAAGCTACGCCTCGAAACAGCGTATACACTGAAAATGATATTTCGGTAGCTTATGCTATTTTCCTAAAAACTTTAAGGGCACACATTCATAATTGCACTTGTACTTTAATTAATGGATTACCCGTGGTCTCTTCAAAAAAAGTAAATCTTAAAAACTAATTAAGGAAAAATTGTACTAATCATCCCGGTAATGCACGGCTTCGTTACCGACACAATAAAATTAGTAACTATACCAATAAGGTAATACGTTCGATGCGCGATAACTTTTCCCGAAACAAGCTTCAATCGGCACTGTATAGAGGGTAGAGAGAGAGCTAGTTGTATTGTGTACTGAAAGTCGGCAGATTACAGATGCTGTAGAAGTGGGCAATAAATTTAACCAACACTTTACCACGATTGGTAATTCAAGTCCAAGAATCTGCGATTGTCAGTCTGTGGCCAATCCATCCTCGTTTAATTCTGCTCAAAATAGCTTATTTTTTAACTTTATTTCAAGCTATGAAATTAATCAATTATTAAAACGTTGGACAACTCGAGTTTATGTGGTGAGGATGGTATGTCCAATATTTTACTAAAAAGAATATCTCTTAATATAGTTGATATACTAAACTACTTATTCAACGACAGTCCTACTCAATGCGCTATTGTAATTCCGATATTCAAAACGAAGGATGAGAGCGATGCAAACATTTACATATCGCTACTCTCAACGATATCAAAATGTATTCAGAGCTTTAAACGAAAAAAGAAACTGTGCCGGCCTCTTTGTCGATATATCAAAAGCTTTTGATATGGTCGATAGAGATATACTTTTGGATAAATTACACCATTCAGGTTTCCGTGGTTTTATGCAAGTTAACACGAGAAGCGCAGTCAGGTTTATAATTACCTGAAATAAGAAAATAAGTTGCACATGGCCTGAGTCAGCGCTTCCCACAACTGTTGTAACAAAACACCACACAACAGGTATCGCACAATAGCCGTGAGAACGAAATACGTTGCGCGTGGCCTGAGTCAGCCCTTTCCACGACTGCTGTGACAACACCACAACTGCAATGCAACGGCGACGGCGGCGGTGGCAGCGCTTCCGAGAGCTTGAGGGTAGTATAAGAATAATAATTATCGTTTTCAGTAGTTAGTATGTAATTGAGGTACTCATCGACCGGTTCAGCCGGATTATTAAAGTTATAAAGATACAAGAGGAAGCCGTTTTCTAATACTTTAATAAAGCTATGAAGATACAAGAGGAAGACGATTTTTAATATTTGGCGCCCAACTGGCAGGAACACAACAAATGAATAAAAACCAGCACCAAAGGGATTTTTTGACTAAAACGAATTGCAACCACTACACAACTAAATAAAAACCAGCATCAGGCAGAAGGGGATTTTTGACAAAAACGAATTGCAACCTCTACACAACAAGTGCAACCACTACACAACTAAATAAAAACCAGCATCAGGCAGAAGGGGATTTTGGACAAAAACGAATTGCAACCTCTACACAACAAGTGCAACCACTACACAACTAAATAAAAACCAGCATCAAGCAGAAGGGGATTTTTGACAAAAACATTCAGCAATGAACCTCATGTAAGTTGAAGGACTCATTTTTTTTTATTGAACTTTAAGTGAAGTGAATTAAAGGTTACGTGAATTAAAAAAAATTTTTTTTGTGGTTGCTCGGCACATGAATGTGCTAACAGACGAATTGCAACCACTACACAACTAAATAAAAACCAGCATCAGGCAGAAGGGGATTTTTGACAAAAACGAATTGCAACCTCTACACAACAAGTGCAACCACTACACAACTAAACGAATATTGATTTAACAGAACAAAGTAAAATGAACGAATCACAACTCACACAGGTAGTAAACGCGGCCGTAACTGCGGCTTTAGGAATGCAGCGACGAGAGTTTGAGGATAGACTTAGGGTCTTGCAGGACCAAATTGTAAGGATATCCCAAAAGCCAGTAGTAGCAAAATACGAGAAAATTAAAATTCTTCCGGGAAAAACTTGCGAGGAATCACTTGACGTGGTAAAAACCTTACCTGAATTTTCAGGTCAACCGGAAAGATATGTGTCCGGCACATAATGCATACGAAATCTTCAAGGACTACGATGGTGGTTCAAGGAATTATCAAGCCGTTACAATCATAAGAAATAAAATTCGCGGTGCTGCCGATGCGTTGTTATCATCGTTTAGCATCGTCTTAAACTTCGACGCTATTATAGCTCGTTTAGACTTCACGTACTCAGATAAGCGACCAATCTATTTGATCGAACAGGAACTATCCACATTAAGACAGGGCTCTTCTAGTGTCCTGAAATTCTGTGACGAGGTTGAGAAGAAGCTGTGTTCACTTGCTAATAAAACAAAAATGTCCCATGAAGCAAATATTGCAGATGCAATAAACGAAAAATATCGTGAAAATGCCCTTAGGGTTTTTATTTCTGGGCTCAGGAAGCCTCTTTGCGATATCCTCTTTTCATCGAAACCCAGTGATCTGCCATTCGCGTTGGCACTCGCTCAGGAGGTCGATGCGAATCACGAACGCTACATTTTCGCAGCAAGCTTCGCAAATAGGTCAACCGACGCCGCAAAAAAAGCTGACCAGCCATAGAAGCGGCACCAATAATCAAACCGCGTACAATAGATCAAACACTGATAGCCAAAAAAATCCTCATTTCATGAGGCAGTATAGGAGTGACAACCAAGGCGGAAATCGGTACGCACAACCGCTACAGGAACCAATGAATATAGATCCATCATCCTCTCGCCTGCGGAAACCTCCAAACTTCGCAGGAAATGGAAATGGGCAACTTCAAAAGCGTTAGGCGTCCTCCGACCGTCGAACAGGACCAAAACTCATAAGAGTGAATCACTTGAACCAAAGTCATAGCAACGAACCCAGTTCAGAATCATACGAAGAAGTATCTGAGCCAATTGTCGAGGACCTAGAGGCGGAAGAAGTGAATTTTTTAGGGAAAGGGCTCTCCTCCTCTGGATTTCTAGGACACTAGGGGGCCAACCTGGTAAGGCCACTCAGACATAATTGGTTTAAGGGCTTGATGGGGGGTTCAAGCAGCAGCGTCTGATCACCAGGTGGTGCGGCTGCAAGCGGGCGTCTGTCTTGGATCAAGCGGCTCGCTATACAAACGTGTAATAGAATTCAACCTCCCGTGAAACGGGTTGTGCGTTGGGTTTGGGACCCACCACATAAAACAACGTTCCAATGAAATTCAACAACAAAGCCTCTGATATGAGAACCCCTTTTTTAGATGACAATACCCGCAAACGAAATAAGGATTATGAGATAAGGGCATGTACCTGGAATGTCCGGTCCCTTAATGGGGAAGGTGCCGCTGCCCGGCTGGTTGAGGTCCTGAGGAAAGCAAAAGCTGACATCACCGCCATACAAGAGATGCGATGGACGGGGCGAGGAAACACGATCAAAACACCTTGCAACATCTACTGGAGTGGGCATGAAGACAAGCGCAGATTCGGCGTGGGATTTGTGGTGGGAGAGAGACTCCGTCACCGAGTACTGTCGTTCACACCCGTGATCGAGCGTCTCGCTGCAATCCGCATAAAAGTACGATTTTTCACCATATCGTTTATCTGCGCCATGCACCAACGGAAGAGAAGGACGACGTGGAAAAGGATGCATTCTACGAGAGCCTGGAAGAAGCATACGAGCGCTGCCCCCGTCATGATATCAAAGTCGTGCTTGGCGACTTTAACGCCAGGGTGGGTAAGGAGGGTGTATTTGGCCCCACTGTCGGGAAGTTCAGTCTCCACGATCAGACTTCGCCAAATGGATTCAGGCTGATCGACTTCGCCGGTGCCCGAAACATGGTCATATCTAGCACTAGGTTTATGCACAAGAAGATCAATCAGGCTACATGGCTGTCCCCCGATCGCAAAACACGCAACCAGATCGACCACATTGTGATAGACGGACGGCATGCTTGCAGCGTTTTAGATGTTCGCACAATACGAGGACCTAACATCGACTCTGATCACTACCTAGTAGCAGCCAAGATTCGTACCCGCCTCTGTACGACAAAACAGGTGCAACAAAAAACGCAGGGAAAGCTGGACGTCGAAAAGCTGCAATCGCAACAGACCGCCAATTATTTCGCAGATCGCCTCTCACACCTGCTCTCCGAGAGCACAATTCAACCTAGTGGAATGTATGAGCAGTGGGATCATATCTCAGGAGCACTTCGTACCGCAGCCGAAGAAGTAATTGGATTCCGGCGAACGCGAAGAAACAACTGGTATGATGATGAAGAGTGCCGCGCTGCAACGAAAAGAAAGGACGAAGCCTACAAGGCAACGCTGAGATCGAATGCAACGAAGAGTGTGTGTGAACACTACCGCGAGTTGAAGAGGGAAGCGAGGCGGCTTTTCTGGGCGAAAAAAAGAGAGGCAGAAAAGCGTGAAATAAAGGAGCTTGAGATGCTGGCCAACGGGAATAATGCCCGAAAATTCTATCAAAAAATTCGGCGAATGACAGAAGGTTTCAAACCCGGGGCAAACTCCTGTAAGAATCTGAACGGCGACCTGGTGACCGATGTTCAGAGAACACTCAGAATATGGAGGGATCACTTCTCTGCCCTTTTAAATGGAGAAACTGAGCAAGAAACCAGAGAAGATGCCGAACCCGAGCCCACAATCGAATATGATGGAATTGACGTTCCACAACCCGACTATAATGAGGTGCGAATAGCAATATCGCGATTGAAAAACAATAAAGCAGCTGGCGCTGATGGTTTGCCTGCTGAGCTATTCAAACAAGGAGGGCGATCCTGCAAACTGCGCCAACTATCGCGGAATCAGCCTTTTGAATATCGCATATAAGGTCCTATCAAGCGTATTGTGCGAAAGACTGAAGCCTGATGTGAACAGACTGATTGGACCTTATCAGTGTGGCTTCAGACCTGGTAAATCTACCATCGACCAGATTTTTACAATACGCCAAATCTTGGAAAAAACCCGTGAAAAAAGAATCGACACGCATCATCTCTTTGTTGATTTTAAAGCCGCTTTCGATAGCACGAAAAGGAGCTGCCTATATGCCGCTATGGCTTCGCTGGCTAGGCCACGTAGTGCGAATGAGCGAAGATGCTCCAGCCCAGAAGGTATTCTTATCGGCACCCGCCGGTGGAAGCAGAGGAAGAGGGAGACCACCACTCCGATGGAAGGACCAAGTGGAGACCGATTTGCGATCCCGCGGTGTTTCCAATTGGCGCCAGTTGACGCAACGAAGAAACGACTGGCGAGCTATGTTGGACGGTCAAAATCGCCCAGGCGGTTAGATGACCATTTAAAGAAGAAGAAGGGGGCCGAGAGCTAAAATTTCTCGTCGACACAGGGGCCTCTAAAAACTACATCAGGCCTCTAGAGGGTCTAAAAGGAGTTAAACCTGCCGATAATGAATTTATAGTGAAATCCATACATGGATTCACCAATATTTTAAACAAATGTAAGGTACACTTGATTTATATTGGAACGAATTTTCGTCATCCCTTGTCAATTTTGGTTTTGTAATTTTCATTCGAACGAAATCAAGCACTGAAGATGGCGGTTCGCCGAAACCGGTTTGTTACAAAACCAAAATTGACAAGGGATGACGAAAATTCGTTCCAATATAAATCCAGTATCCACCCTGTCGGAAAAACACAAAACCAAATCAATTCGTAAGGTACACTTATTTGGAGTTGTATCAGAATTCTTTATTTTGCCGGACCTGACTCTGTTCGATGGCATTGTAGGCCTTGACTTACTAAATAGGGTTCACGCGAACATAAATTTGAAAAAAGACATTATTGAATACGACTCTGGAAAAGAAAAAATTCAATTCCTCAAGGGTCAAGATGTTAGCCATCTCCAGCTCCAGACTGAGTCGGTCCCGGTGAGCATAAAGGATAATTTTACCGCTATGGTCAATCTCGTATCAGGAGTCTTTGCAGACCCAAACGAAAAATTACCATACAACATTAATATTGTAGCCACAATCCGCACTAGGGATAACGAGCCGACTTAGGCAAAATTTAACCCATATCCACTGGGGGTCGCTGATTTTGTAAAATCGGAAATAAGGGATCTGCTGCAAAATGGCATTATACGACGTTCGAGATCGCCTCATAATAATCCCATCTGGGTAGCGGACAAAAAGGGCCTCCATGAGAACGCGGTAAAAAAGAAGAGATAAGTAATTGACTTCCGTAAATTGAACGAAAAAACCATAGACGACTCATACCCCATCCCAAACGTTGGGGTTATACTATCAAACTTGGGCAAGGCCCAGCTCTTTACGACCCTAGACCTAAAGTCTGGGTTTCACCAAATCGAACTTGCTGAGCAAGATCGGGAGAAGACCGCGTTTTCGGTGTGTAATGGCAAATATGAGTTCTGCCGTCTTCCGTTCGGTCTGAAGAATGCCCCTGGCATCTTTCAACGAGCAATTGACGACGTGCTTAGGGCACATATTGGCAAATATTGCTTTGTTTATATCGATGACGTGATTATTTTCTCACAAGACGAAAAGGACCATTTAACGCATGTAGAGGCTGTTCTTAAAAGCCTGCTTGAAGCAAACATGAGGGTATCTGTGGAGAAATCGAAATTTTTCAAGACAGAACTCGAGTACCTTGGCTTCCAAATAACAAAAGGGGGAATACATACCTGCCCACAAAAAATTGAGGCAATTAAAAACTTCCCACAACCAACAACTTTAAGGGGTGTTCGATCCTTTCTACCACAAAAAATTGAGGCAATTAGAAACTTCCCACAACCAACAACTTTAAGGGGTGTTCGATCCTTTCTAGGGATGGCTGGGTACTATAGCTGCTTTGTTCGCGACTATGCGAAAATAGCCAACCCCTTAACCAATATCCTCAGAGGTGAATTTGGTAAGGTGTCGGCCTCCCAATCGAAAAAAATTCAAATTACATTCGATCAAGACCAAATTAATGCCTTTAATAAACTAAAGAGCATACTCATATCAGAGGACGTCATGTTGGCGTATCCAGACTTCAAAAAAGCTTTCGATTTGACTACCGATGCTTCTTTACACGCCCGTGGCGCGGTGCTTTCCCAAGAGGGGCGACCAATTACAATGATCTCCAGAACACATGATAAAAAAGAAGAACATTTTGCCACAAATGAACGTGAACTCCTGGCCATCGTATGGGTCCTCAAAAGCCTTACGCATTATTTGTACGGCGTTAGGGAATTAAACATTTATACCGACCATCAGCCCTTAACCTTTGCAGTCTCAGATCGTAACCCAAACCCAAAAATTAAAAGGTGGAAGGCCTTTATTGGCCAAACTTCATTATAAGCCGGGGAAGGACAACTTAGTGGCTGATGCCTTGTCACGCCAGTTTATAAATTCCCTGGATCCTGAACCCGAATCAGATGCTGCCACTGTTCACAGCGAACAGTCACTTACTTATCCAGTGGAAACAGTTCCAAAACCGGTGAATGTGTACAGAAACCAGCTGATCTTGGAGTCAGGCCAACATCCGTCCAAGAGAACATTTGTTGTTTCTGGAAACAAATTACGACATTTCCTCACGTTTCCTGACGATGAGAGTTTGTTTAGAATGCTGTTAGAAACAGTAAAAACTGACGTAGTCAACGGCATTCACTGCGAGCTTCCTTTGCTGGCAAAAATCCAAAACCGGCTGGTACTTACATTCCCAAATACCACATTCTGTCACACAACCGAATTTGTTACGGATGTTTTTGATCCCAACGAACAAACAGAAATAATTACAGAAGAACATAACAGAGCTCATCGCGCTTCCCAGTAAAGCACCCTATAGGAAGAACACCCGTTCCAACCTTTCCTGGTGAAACTCTTCACGTCGACATCTTCTCTACCAATGCCACATATTTCCTCACTTGCGTCGACAAGCTCTCAAAATTCGCGGTAGTGCAATCAATCCCTTCGCGAACAATAATCGATATTAAACCACGCATTCTGCAATTAGTCAACCTATTCGCGGGGACCAGGACCATTTTCTGCGATAATGAGAAGTCACTAAATTCAAATACAATAAGATCTTGCCTCAGGGACTTCTTCAACATTGAAATCATCAATGCTCCTCCCCTGCATAGTACGTCAAATGGGCAGGTGGAGAGATTCCACAGCACCATAGGAGAAATTGCTAGATGTCTTAAATTAGAAAGGGGAATTGAGGATACGACGGATCTTATTTTACTTGCCACTATTGAATACAATAAGAGCATTCATTCCGTAACTGGCGAAAAACCTTTAGATATCTTTCATTCGCGGGGGGTGAGACGGAAGCCAGGAATAGGATAGAGGAAGCTCAGGAGGCACCGCTAAGAATCCATAACAGGAAGAGATCAACAAGAACATTTGCCGTAGGAGAAACGTTCCATATCAAGTCAAATAAACGCCTAAGAAACAAACTGACCCCTTTGTATGTGGAGGGAATAGTCCAAGAGGACCTGGGTTCTACGATCAGGGTTAACGGTAGAATAGTTCATAAGGATAATCTTCGTTAGCAAGTTAAGTTTCTACCTCAAGTCTTATACTCTCCTTTACATCTCCTTTTCCTTTCAGACTCTTACGCTTTTCATGACCGTGACTACGACAAACGGCAAGGTTGTGGACTACTCCCACTCGGACTACTTACCGATTACAGACGGCGACCTAGTTTTATGGGACTCCTACGGTTACATCAGACATACTACAAATCTGTCTGCCTACGCAAAATTGACCATTGACACCCGCTCTGCACTAAGACTTTACCCAAGTAGTCACATGAGGAAGCTGATGATGGCGGATCTGGAACGCATCGACAAGCTTCTTCGAACAGTGATGGGTCCAGTGAGACATCCGCGCAGTCTGAACATTCTGGGAACTGCTCTAAAGGTTGTAGCGGGTACACCGGACTTTGACGACTTTCAAAAAGTAACCATAGAACTTGACAAGCTTAGAGACAGTAACGATCGGCAAGTAACAATAAAATCCAAATTCCAAGAACAAGTTACCGATTTAACCAATGTAGTAAATAAAATTTTAAAGGTAAAAAAACAGGAGCAAATAGATACCGGGCACCTTTATGAAGTTCTTTTAGCCAGAAATAGGGCTATTATTACAGACCTAGATAATATTATATTGTCAATCGCTCTAGCACAGCTAGGATTATTAAATCCTATTATTTTTGATAACGCTGAGGTTGATTCAATCTTAAAAGCTGAGTCTCTCAACAATTTAACTGTAACCGATTTGTTGTTAGTTTCTAGGTTTAAAGTTTTTCATGACAATAACCTTTTACATTTTCTAGTTAAGTATCCTATACCTAAGCTCATTTGTAGGAGGAAAATTATATTACCTATAGCACACAACAACAAATGCAGTAGCAGTCTTTGGTAAATACATCTATTCCTTGGACGAATGTGCAGGGACAGTCATGAGATTTTGCAGAAAATCGAACATCACGACTTGCGCTCAGCAATTAGTAGCCAGCGTCCCAGCAAAATGCAGAACAACATTTGGTGAACTAGATCCCATACAAGAAATTGACGATGGCATGGTCATCATAAACGATCGCACGGCAACAACAGAGCAAGCGTGAACGAAACGACATTCATCAATCGGAATGCACTTCAGATGAAAGTAGCAGAAATTCCTTGGGCCACTCGCATAAATATAACGGGTCACGATGACATAATGAGCTTACCATACTTACGGCATCGTACGCTAGAAAACCGACAACTGATGAAACAACTGACCCATGGCTTTAAGACAGGATCGACAGCAACATCAATGATCCTTATAATACTGGCCATAATCATCGGGGTGCTTCTTGTTGTATCCATATTGAGGCACAAAAAGGAGCAAGCTGCGATAGCAAGAGCAGTTGAAAATATAACGCAAACTTCAACTAGAAGGCCCGAGGACGTGCCCCACTTAGGAGGGGAGGAGTTAACACGAGAAGCGCAGTCAGGTTTATAATTACCTAAAATAAGAAAATAAGTTGCACATGGCCTGAGTCAGCGCTTCCCACAACTGTTGTAACAAAACACCACACAACAGGTATCGCACACTAGCCGTGAGAACGAAATACGTTGCGCGTGGCCTGAGTCAGCCCTTTCCACGACTGCTGTGACAACACCACAACTGCAATGCAACGGCGACGGCGGCGGTGGCAGCGCTTCCGAGAGCTTGAGGGTAGTATAAGAATAATAATTATCGTTTTCAGTAGTTAGTATGTAATTGAGGTACTCATCGACCGGTTCAGCCGGATTAATAAAGTTATGAAGATACAAGAGGAAGTCGTTTTCTAATACTTTAATAAAGCTATGAAGATACAAGAGGAAGACGATTTTTAGTATTTTGCATAAGTGGTTTAAATCCTATTTTTCAAACAGAAAACAAACGGTAAAAGTAGAAACCAGCTATAGTAGATCTCAGTTCGTTAAAGTAGGAGTACTCCAAGGCTTTGTTCTTGGTCCAATATTATTCCTTATCTATATTAATTCAGTCTTTTCCCTGCCACTTAAAGTCAAAACCACTGCTTTTGCAGATGATTTGGCCATTGCGTACAGTAGAACGAGTTACTTTGAATTAATATGTGACATTAACTTTGATTTGCACTTGCTCAGTAGCCCGATTCTGTAACTTTTAACCACGCGCCGAGCGTTAAGCTTATCGGGCTTTTTTTTGGCGTTTGTTCTTAACGAAAATACGATTCTGTAACTCTCCTTTAACGCCGCTAAACAGCTGACTCTTGATGGTGATAAAATATGGCAATACTTCTCTTTTCGCCGTATTTTGCACTAAATTACATGCAAAAAACTCAAAACTAATTTTTTTACTTTCTCCAAACGCTAAAACACTTGTAAATATATTAACGCTATTGTTAACACTTCGAAAATAATTCGCGACAGCTAACCACACAAAAAGTGTTAGCTAACACTATTCGTGTGGTTAAAAGTTAGTGAATAGGGAAAAGCGTTAAAAATGGTGTTAAGCGAGGTTAACGCTAACACCTGGCGTTAAAATAGTTACAGAAGCGACCTACAGAGTTTGGTTCGCTTTACACAAACTACTTGTCAGTAATAAAACAAAACTTATGTATTTGACCGATGTTGCCAAATAACTACCTAGACGTGATGTTACATTTCATTCTGAAGGGTGCTCTCGTTATAACATACACCATATGGCGTTTACTCAGAACGTCGCGGTAAGTTTCTTCACTTACAATGTTAACTGCAAACTCGTTTACTACGGAATATTCCAATCTAAACCTCAATACTGTATCAGTTGCTGGGTGGCCCCTCGATGAATAATCTGCCATCAGCTGTAACCATGCAAAAGGGAATTTTTAGACGAATTTGTAGCGCAAACTATAAATGTTACTCTATGCCGCTTTTTAGGAGACTGGATATACTTCCGCGTTGACATTTGTATTTATACAAAGTCTTGAACATTTTTCTATTCGTTCAGTTTACTTGGAGAGCTTTCCCTCAGAAGCCTATAACTTCCGTAGGTATCTATTTCCGACAGTACAAATTCCGCACACTAGAACCTCACACTTTAGCAGTTTTTATACCCACACGTCGTGCAAATTTTTCAACTCTCTCCCTGCCACTGTACAGGTTATAAGAAATTTGACCTTTTTTCAAAAAACAGTAAAACTATATCTGCTTGAACTCGAAGCGTTGCTGAATTTTATCTAATAAATTCTTGTAACTAGTTCTTATTGTTTCTCTTTCATAACTTTAGTGTATTAATATCTTAAATGTTTTATTTCTGCTATTATTTGCATTTCAATGATCACCCCACACCAAAAAGTATACCGTTATTAGAAATGGAATTTAGTACTATTTTAAATCTTAACCTCTAACAGGCCAATTTTTATTGCAAACTAAAAAACTCATATTTTGTGATTCTAATGCTATAAACTCGAATTTTAAGTCATATATCCAAAAGGCTCATCGTTTTGCTTCCGGGGTTGAAACCCCCCACCCCGCTTCTAGCCGGAATTGCTTGTTAACTGCCCACTCCGCTTTTAGGCGGGGTATGATTTTTGGCCAATAATTCTATAAATTTAATTATAAATCCACATCTTCATAATTTCTAATCCTTGACAATCATTTCACTTAGTAACAACTTTGCTTTTTACTACAGAAATCCCTTTTATCACTTATTTGTAGTTACCAAAAAGACTACTCTCAAAATAAATTGTTTTTACAAATTGCACTCAATTTTTCAACGAGAATGATTATAACGGAACTCTGCCACCATTTAAAACTATAAAATCACGCTAACGACATAGATAAAATATTTGGCGACGATTATGTGTTAGTAATTATAGAAGAAAAGTATAGGTATGCGGGTTATATCTGTTTAACTTAACCCCGCCTAAAGGCGGTCCTGCCGGTTAGAGGGTTAAGATAAAAATCGCATGTACTTTTCTTATGCTTATAGTAATGTGTTGAATACAATTTTGTAAGTTAATGTAAATAGCATTAAGAAAATGTTTGATAAATGAAAATGAAAAATGAAATATTCTGGAAGAACGAACCTAGAAGTGTCTCCACAGTTCTGGATTACTCTTCTACTTGCATTCTAAAACACTGGTTATTTATCCACATCTACTCTTCGCCTCGTATTCGCAAACACTCATGCGATCTTAGGGGGCGTTTTCTCAATGTCCGGTTAACGCTAATAGGAACTTTTTTTGACAGATAACCGACTAACATCTGTCAATTAAACTGCCGGTTAGCTTTAGCCGGACATTGAGAAAACGGCCCTTAGTGGTGGGAGTGTTATTGAGTTAGGGATGGTAAATACTTGAGAATATTCGCCACAATATATTTAAGTATTTCTAACTAGTAAACCCGGCCACGCTTCACTGCCTGTCAGAACTTATAATAGACTGAGTCCGATTTTAATCATAATATCTCTGAAACCAGTTAAGATATTAAAATTACTATGGCACTCAATATCACCTTTCGTTTGGTACCCATTTTGTACTATCACATTTCTATTCACCCTGGTCCACATATTTCTCCATAACTCCGAAACCAGTCGAGTTATCGTAATGCAACTGTTATTCCTTTCAGCAGTTTCTAAGTGATAAAATGAAATAAAATTAGTAACCATACCAATAAGGTAATACGTTCGATGCGCGATAACTTTTTCCGAAACAAGTTTCAATCGGCACTGTATAGAGGGTAGAGAGCTAGTTGTATTGTGTACTGAAAGTCAGCAGATTACAGATGCTGTAGAAGTGGCCAATAAATTTAACCAACACTTTACCACGATTGGTAATTCAAGTCCAAGAATCTGCGATTGTCAGTCTGTGGTCAATCCATTCTCGTTTAATTCTGCTCAAAATAGCTTATTTTTTAACTTTATTTCAAGCTATGAAATTATTAAATTATTAAAACGTTGGACAACTCGAGTTCATGTGGTGAGGATGGTATATCCAATATTTTACTGAAAAGAATATCTCAATATAGTTGATATACTAAAATACTTATTCAGCGACAGTACTACTCAATGCGGTATTGTAATTCCGATATTCAAAAAGAGGGATAAGAGCGATGCAAACAATTACATATCGCTACTCTCAACGATATCAAAACTATTTAAAAAGGTGGACAAAAATAGAATTGTAGTTTTTCTAGACAATTCAAGCTTTTTCGGTACCCAGTTTGGATTTCGTTCCGGTCTGTCAACAGACGCTCTGATGAATTTTTGCACAAATGTATTCAGAGCTTTAGACGAAAAAAGAAACTGTGCCGGCCTCTTTGTCGATATTGTTATGGTTTACTTTCAATTGAAAGTCATTTTATTTGGTTCAATCGGTCAGGACTCACTGTGGTTGGTTAGGTGACAGTTTTGATTCACCTTCCGGTTTGAAATTTAGCTACGGGAAAGTGCGTGATTTTTGCTGAAGTGGCAGCACCAAATATTTCCATGGAGTGGAAAAGTCACCAATAACGGAACTTTTAATTTCCAGACAAACAAGTGTTTGGTGTGTTCCTGGTGTGCCCAGAGTTAAATTTCGGGTAACCAATAAGTGTCAAATAAAGAGAAATAGGCAATTGGCATCCAAAAGGGGTTTTCCTTTCTATGATTGAATTTAAAGTATTTAAGTTGGTAAAAGTGGACGAGTACAAAGTAGGTACGTAATAAACGTGCCATAAAATTTAATGCATTTTTTTTAATGCAATATCCCGCAAACCAAAAACCAACAAATTGCCAAAACCACCAAAGTGAAAGATACGCCCCCAAAATGCCATATTGACCAGGGTGGGAGACACATGGAATCCTGTCCTGATCTCTGACTTCAACCCGACGGACATCACAGTTTCGACCAAACGCAAGTAAAACAAAGCATATTGCCAGAATACATTTTAACAGCAATGGCAATCCATATTGGTTAAATTGGATTTAAATAAGCTTTAAATAAGCAGTATTTCAGTTACTATGTGCAATATTACCGAAGCCTGTTGATTGGACTATTATTGTCAACGGCGAGATAGGATGAGGGGTCCCTGTGTCCTCTATCCCAAGCCCAATAACGTGGGGTCCCGCGGGCCACCAAGGGAACACACCAATTGCAGGGTCTAGAACCTTCCTAATTTTGGGCGCCAACGGAAGCGTGCCTTCAGGGTTCGGACTTAATCAAAATTGCAGTAATATTAATACCTACTGCACTTTACCCAAACCTACTACGCTTTATGCTCCCTTAGAATAGGGCCATAATCTGATTTATTTTGCTAAGTGATGGTTTTTCCTAACTCTAAACTCTCCTATGAAGTCATTAATCAGTATAAATATTCTTGCATTTTATTTTGTTCCATATGAAAAAAAAATTACCTTTAATAAAAATTGTGTGAAATAGTATTAAAAGTAAGAGTACTAAAATCATTTTCATTTATGCCTCAAATAAAAGCGTAATTAAAGTACTTTGAGTTTTAAGTAATTTCTACAATCTACTATGAGAAAGCAAAGTCATATTTTCAACGTTGGTTTCAATAATATATTATCTTTTTTTTTGTTTTGAAATGCGTACTGTACTTTTACCAAATTCAGGCCGGTATGCAGATCACAAGAAATTGCTCAAGAAAAATTGTGCAATTTATGGATTATTGCTACCGAGATCCAAACGCGTCTTTTGATACCTCTCCCGACATTTTTGGACGTGTTTTACCAGTTGGCATATTACCAAATTACTGGTTTCTTCAAGAAATAAATGCCGCTTGATATATTTCTTACGGAAACCTGTGTTGCCGTACTCAAATTTCACGATAAAATAGTAGTAAAATTGCGTACTACCTTAAGAAAAGGTAACCCAAGAAATTTTCTTAAGCATTTCTTAAGCGTTTTTTTATATGGAGTTTTTGCTTTTCTTGTGATCTGCATACCGGCCTTTCGGTAGTATTAAAAAGGTATTTAAAACAAAAGTAAAAGTCCGAGTCCTGATGGCAACCATCAACCCGAGTGGCAACAATCATGCCACGTTAGACTGGGTATCGGAACTCTTTCATTGCGCAGTCGCAGTTGACTGACGATTTTCACCGTGGCGGCGTTACCGGCATTCGACCAATTCAAAAGTTCAATTGATTTGGGTGCGAACGGTCGCAATGTTTTTCTACTTTTTTACTAAAGAGAGCGTTGGTTATGCTGCGGTGCTTAAAACAAATTTTTACAATGAAAATCGGTGGAATTTATAATTTAAATTATATATATCGAATTTTTTGTAGTGCAAGTGACGTAAGAAAGTGATAGTTTGTGTTTGTGACTTGATTAAAAGAATTTTTTTTTGCAAACGAAAAATTTTGCTTCGAAGGCAAACACCATGCTTGCATGTATGCGTGTGCACTAAATGGAAATTGGCAAATAAAATACCATTTCTTATATATAAGCACTGAATTTTAAAAACGACGCATCATTTTTTGTATACACTTATGTATATGTACAAGTTAACAATGACAATGATCCACAAGTTTATTTTCCCCTCCAGTACGCACTACTGGGTTGCATTTGCGAACCAAGCTAATGCTGGGAAGAACAATGGTATCAAGAAGGACAGCTTAATTGCAATGCAAAGTGACCAAACCAGTATCGAGAGAAACTGAATTGTTGCTACACACAAAAATGCAATACAAAAAATGCTAAATGAGAAATAAACATGCAACGGGAGTTATCAGCATAGAAAAAGATGGACAAACAGGTATGGAGAAGGGCAAAACCAAAGCTCTGCCCATTGCGCAAAAATTAGAACATCCATTGGAGGAGTCTTGAAACAACCACTTGTTATAAGCTAGTCCCTTCAGTCGAAATACATAGTATTGATTTGAACTTAAATAAAGTATTTGTAAAACCAAAGGAAGTGGACTTTATTTGGCGCCCAACTAGCAGGCTTCCCGAAAAGAAGAGGACCATAGAACCCCTGAGGAGCTGATTTACACCATTATTAATATATTGATGAAATTATTTATTATTCGTTTTCGCGACCTTTTTTTATGTAAGTGGTTTTTCAAATATTGGTTACGTGGAACTTAAACATTGAATTTTATGTGTTGTGTGCATTAAAAGTAATTTATAAAAATTAAAAACAGCACATGTTTGAAAATTGTTACGAGATTTTTTTCGATGCCCCAAAAATTTAATTTACATTTCTATTTGGAACTTAAATATTGAATTTTATGTGTTGTGTGCATTAAAAGTAATTTATAAAAATTAAAAACAGCACATGTTCGAAAACTGCAACGATATTCCAAAGTTTTTTTTACATTTCTATTTACTGCGTTGAATAAAAAATATAAAATAAATTATAGAAAGTTAAAAAAAGTGCTGAAAGTCATTCGAATTTTTTTCACCTAATTGGTATCAAATGCGCTACTGCGTTCGCTACTTTTTACAGTAAAACTTCTTTAAGTACTTTATATAAAGTAATAAAACTATAAAAGATACGTGCATATGTGTTAATTTAATAGTAAGATTTGACATTTACTGCCCCAATCAAGGCCCGAATTTAAAAAACCTGTTTTTGTGAAATTTTTCACATTTATAAATTTTTTTTTACAGTTTACAGCAAACAAGCTTACATAGATAAGCCCTAATATTCCCATTTATATTTGTTTAAATCTACTTATCAGGTTGCGCTTTGTGGAGGATTTTGCTTCAAAATCTGCGAGAATATTTTATTTTTTATATAAACTTAATTTTTTGTGCTTTCATGACTGTCGAATCCAGGAAGTTGTGATATCGTTAGTACATACAATAAACAATTCAAATGAAATAAATTGTGTCAAGTTGTGAACCAAGTCTTTTGTTGAAGGGTGAATTTATAAGTGAAAATGTTTCTTAGTAGAGAACAGGTGTTAGACATTGTCAATACCTCTAATGAACGTACCAAGCAGGAGCTGGTAGAGCAGATACAACGTCTAACTTTAGCCGTTAGTCGGTTGGAACCAGCCAGTGTTGAGCCGTTCTTACCAGTATCCATAAACCCATTAATTGAACAAAATAATGCCAGTTTAGACTTGATTAAATCTCTACCCGAATTTAAAGGTGAGTCTTCCACGTACCCGGCATGGCGAAGTGCCGCAGAATTCGCTATGAGTTATTACAAAGAGGGGTCGGAAAGGTATTATGTAGCCATGGGGATTTTTAGGAATAAGATAGTTGATTCTGCCAACACTACCCTCGCATCATTTAATACCGTTTTAAACTATAAGGCGATAATTTCCAGGCTCGATCAAACCTATGCTGATAAAAGGCCATTATACGTATTGGAAAACGAGCTTAGTATTTTGAGACAGGATAATTTGTCAATTGCAGAGTATTACGACAAGGTGGATAGGCAATTATCGTTAATAATCAATAAACAAATTATGACTCATAGTGGCAATAATGATGTTGTAGAAGCTCTGAATGATCGTGCCAGGGATAATGCATTGCGCGTCTTTATATCTGGGCTCCGTCGACCAATGTGCGACATACTTTTCTCGGCAAGGCCGAAAGATCTTCCATCTGCTCTCGCAGTCGCACAAGAACTTCAAACGAGTCATATGCGTTATGACTTTGCACAAGCATTTGCAATGGGTTACACCCCAAAGCCTAACAACCCCAGAGCATCAGTGCAACAGCAGCAACCACGCTCCTATCCGAATGTTACGAAGATGCCAACCCCAATGGAGGTTGGCAACGGTTCATCCTTTTACAGACAGCATTCCTCCAATCCTTATATGTCACAGCAACAACCACGCTCGTACTCGAATGTTACGAAGATGCCCACCCCAATGGAGGTTGACAACGGTTCATCCTTTTACAGACAGCACCCCACCAATCCTTATTTGTCACAGCAGCAACAAAACAACAATTTTTCTAAGCCTAACATATTTACATACACCCCTAAGCCGCACATTTCCAATTCTAATCAGCAATTCACGCATAAACGAGCTCGTGAACAATCGAGTTCCGACCGAATACCTATCCAAAAGGCGCAGAAGATTAACTTTATGCCAGATTCAACTAACCCGAATACGATATGTGAGACTGAAGCTCAGGAAGGTGTCGAGTGTAGGGACTACTACTATAGTGATTATGACCAACACAGTGATTGTATTATTTTTGGGGAGGGAGATGCCATTGCAGATCACGACGACGTTATAAATTTTTTAAACTAAATTCGCTCCTGCCGTATATTACTAAGACAACTAGAAACGGTCAGGAGCTTCGTATTTTAATTGACACGGGTACGTCAAAAAATTATATCAAGAATTCTCCATTTCTTCAAGGTGTTAAACTGTTAGAAAAGCCGTTTCGTTTAAGTTCGATTAATGGGACGAATATCATTGATAAAAAATGTTTAGTTAATATATTAGATCATACCTCAACATTTTATTTACTTTCAAATTTAAACATGTTCGACGGTATTATAGGGTATGACTTTCTTCGGAAAATCAATGCAAAAATCATCACTGACAGAGGGTATTTACTTTATCGTAATGGCAAAGTAAAATTACAATATCTCTCAAGTGAACAGGTCAATTCAATAACACTAGAAACAGACTCAGTCCCATTTGATTTTCAATCTAAATTTCGTCATATAATAAATAAAAACGTAAACGCTTTTGCTGACCCAGATAGGGCGTTGCCATACAACACCTCTGTGAAGGGCAGGATCCGCACAATTACCAACGAGCCGATATATAGTAAAAGTTATCCCTACCCTATTTCAGTAGCTCCCTTCATTAACAAAGAAATTGAAACCCTTCTCAAGGATGGTATTATTAGGAAATCATGTTCGCCCTACAACTCACCAGCTCATGTGGTATCCAAAAAAGGGCTCGATGAGTATGGTAAACCGAAGTTGCGGATGGTTATAGACTTTAGGAAGATCAATGAGAAAACTATCCCCGATCGATACCCCATCCCGGATACATCAATAATTCTTTCCAATTTGGGAAAATCTAAATACTTCACTACCTTGGATCTTAAATCAGGGTTCCACCAAATTCTCATGTGCGAAAAAGATATGCAAAAAACGGCGTTTAGCATAAATAATGGCAAGTATGAATTTTGTCGGTTACCTTTTGGCTTAAGAAACGCGCCTAGCATATTTCAAAGGGCAATAGATGACGTCCTACGAGAGGGTATAGGAAAGTTTTGCCACGTTTATGTCGACGACATAATCATTTATTCTCCTGATGAAGAGTCTCATTTAAAAGACATCGATGCTGTTTTGGAAAAACTTGAAAAGGCGGGGATGAGAGTATCGCCAGAAAAGTCTAAGTTTTTCAAAACCGAGGTAGAGTTTTTGGGTTTCTTGGTATCCGAAAAAGGTATCAAAACCTGCCCCGACAAGGTAAATGATATTATTAATTACGAACCCCCAAAATCACTTCGAGCATTACGATCATTCCTCGGCCTATCCGGATACTATCGGCGCTTTGTAAAGGACTATGCTGCTATAGTGAAACCGTTGACTGCATATCTCCGAGGTGAAAATGGTAACGTAAGTGCGCGGAGTTCAAAAAGTGTAAAAATTGACCTTAGCTCAGAAGCACTCCAGGCGTTTGAAAAAATAAAACGGGTTTTGGCTTCTGATGATGTTCTGCTACAATACCCTGATTACAATCAGGCATTCGAGCTAACAACTGATGCCTCGTCTAGTGCACTTGGTGCAGTTTTGTCCCAAAATGGTCGTCCGATCATCATGATTTCACGCACACTATCACCTTGCGAACAAAACTATGCAACTAATGAACGTGAGCTACTTGCGATTGTATGGGCACTGAAAAGACTACGGCATTATTTGTATGGAATAAAAAACATAAATATTTTCACGGACCACCAGCCACTCATATTTGCCATTTCGGAAAAAAATCCGAATGCAAAAATGAAAAGATGGAAATCTTTCATAGAAGAGTTTTCACCTACATTCCACTACAAGCCTGGAAAAGATAATAAGGTAGCAGACGCGCTTTCCAGACAGTACTGTCACAACCTTAATTGTACGGAACAAAGCCAAAGTGTGCACAGTGAAGAGTCTTCAACTTCTGTCATTAAATCGGTTAAGTGCCCTATTAATCAATTCAGAAATCAGTTAGTTTTATCCGAATCAAATACATTTAGCAAAACCACTAAGATACTTTTTCAAAATCTTGTCCGGCATACAATCTTTTTCGACAACATCGCAAATTTAATACAGTGCATAAAATATGCTGTTAACCCCAATGTTAGCAATGGCATTCATTGTGACCTTTCGACTTTGGCCAAAATACAACATACCTTAAAATTAACATTTCCCGGGGTAAAGTTTATCCATACAGAAATCCTAGTGATAGACTTGGTTAACAAGGACGATCAGCTAGAAACAATAGCAGCTGAGCATAACCGCGCTCACCGTGGATTGCACGAGAATTTCCAACAAATATCTAGAGAATACTACTTTCCAAAGATGAAAAAAATGTTGCAAACGATGATTATAAATTGCAAAATATGTTTGGAAAACAAGTACCAAAGAAAACCGCCCGATCCTGGAATAGGTAAAACTCCCATTCCCCACCTTCCTGGCGAAATACTCCATATGGATATTTTTATGACCGGTAAATACCATTTTCTAACCTGTGTCGATAAACTTTCAAAGTTTGCTATTGTTAAACATATTGCATCGAGATCCTCAATTGACATAAAAGTTGCTCTATTAGAAATTTTACTGACATTCAATAACCCTAAAACCATTGTTTCAGATAATGAAAAAGCGTTTCATTCGGATTTAATTAAGAGTTTACTTAGGGACAATTTTTCTATCCAACAGTTTTTTATACCCACTCTCCACAGCGAAAGCAATGGCCAGGTGGAACGGTTTCACTCGACCTTGCTGGAGATAGCGCGTTGCATAAAAGAGCAACAGCAAATAGATGAAACTGTTGACTTAGTCTTGCTAGCGACACATAAGTATAATTGCAGTATCCATTCCGTCATCAATGCTAAACCCACCGAAGTATTCCATAATTATCCTCCAGAAAAATTAGAAATAGTAAGACAAAAATTGTTGGAGGTCCAAGAAAAAATTTTACACAGAAATAACTTAGGAAAAAAATTAAAAACTTATTATCCTGGTGAAAAGGTTTTCCTTAAACGAAATAAAAGACTTGGAGGTAAGCTTGATAGGATTTATGTTGAGAAGGTTATTGAAAAGGATCTTGGCACCGCAGTTCTGATCGCTGGAAAAAAAATCCACAAAAGCAATCTGCGGTAAAGTAATGGTTCCTGTCGAAAAAGTAATGATTTAAAGAAAACAACTAGAAATAATTTTTGTTGTTACTATTATATAATACTACGTATGTACGGACAAAATTTTTTTTTAACAATTTATTTTTAAAATTGAATGAAAAAATTTTTTGTCGTTCAAACATAAAAATTTCAGCAGTTTAAAATTATCTGTCAGTTGCGTAAAAACACAATTTGGTTTTTTTTATAAAAAAAGGCCAAATGGAAAGTTGCATTTTTCTTTCTACAGATAACCAAAATAAAATGTATGCGTCCTTTTTCGTAAATATTGCAGATAATGCTTTATGTGCCTATTTAGTAGAAATCCTTGTTATATTTTACTGCAAATGCTAGTGAAGTAAAATTTTCCATTTTTTTCTCAATTTTTTGGTATTTATAAAATATTGAAAATAATTTAATTTTTTAGTTGTCAGCCGGCTAAATTTGAGGCTCCCGACACAGTTGACTAGATTTGTGGCACAATCAAGCACAATTTATCACAATTTGTGCAATAAAAATTTTTCCTTCTTGTTTGAGAAATTGAGCTTTAATGAAGAAAATTGCTTTAATTGAGCAATTAACTGTCTGTCTGTTTCATCTATAAATTCCACACACCAATTTTGGATTATCACATTTTGTATGTAATTTATTTGTTAGTTAATTGTTCATACATGTGTCATAAAAAGCAAAATTGTCTAATATTTAAGTCAAAATTTGTAAACTCGAGCGACTACGTAAATCGTATTTATCCATCTTGCCAAAGAATCTCTACCATTAATATCGCAAAGATGATGCTGCACCGTACTTTATATTGTTTCGAATCGAGGACGTTTCGAGCTTGACAAGGGGGATAGTTGGGATAGTTAACAATGACAATGATCCACAAGTTTATTTTCCCCTCCAGTACGCACTACTGGGTTGCATTTGCGAACCAAGCTAATGCTGGGAAGAACAATGGTATCAAGAAGGACAGCTTAATTGCAATGCAAAGTGACCAAACCAGTATCGAGAGAAACTGAATTGTTGCTACACACAAAAATGCAATACAAAAAATGCTAAATGAGAAATAAACATGCAACGGGAGTTATCAGCATAGAAAAAGATGGACAAACAGGTATGGAGAAGGGCAAAACCAAAGCTCTGCCCATTGCGCAAAAATTAGAACATCCATTGGAGGAGTCTTGAAACAACCACTTGTTATAAGCTAGTCCCTTCAGTCGAAATACATAGTATTGATTTGAACTTAAATAAAGTATTTGTAAAACCAAAGGAAGTGGACTTTATTTTACATATTTGAAAAATTTACAAACCAAATCATTTGGTAAAATTTTATTAATCATTAATACGCGGTGGCGGAAGTGAAAATATAAAAAGTGCTGAGCACATTAAAGTCGAAAGTCTTCTCGGGTAAGTAAGCTGAGCTACATGTATTTTACATAAATGTTTGTACGAACTATCCATGGTCATTTTTCCTGTGGAAATTGGAATTAGTATACCAATTTCATTCTGTCTCCATCCAAACGCTACCTACTGAAGTAAGCAGGCGGGGTTTATATTTTTTTTTGAATATCACGGAAGAGTCCTTGGTAATATATTCCGACTTATCTGAGACCTAAAGTCTATTTTTAAACCCAGCTACACTAGTTTTGAACCAACCTTAGTTTTATTTTAATTGCAGTTCATGGTCATTTAGAAATTTTGGCGTTTCTTGGAGGTTCCGCTCCCATATGTTTCGATTAAGATTCAATTAAATTCGAATACATTCAATTCTGAATATAGTTTTTTTTCAGTGCTTCACTATTTTCAGAAAAACCTTCCATTGCCAAGTTGATAGTGTAAATTTCTATTTCATACGGAAGTGCTTTTAAGCTTCCATTCTAAGTGTAAATTTTTATCTGCGCATATATCTTAGAGCAGTTCGGTTTGCCGGCTTGAATACGAGTTTTATTGTGTAATCTCTTTGGCAAGATCTTTCACCGTGAAATGTTGCTAACTGGATGTATTCCTAGCAGCCCGATTCTGAATATCCGCTCGGATTTCTTTCTTTGCGGAATTCTCGTATTCGCCAGGCAATTTTTCGTTAATTCTCTTTCGCTGGTGAACATAAAAATTCGCCGAGTGGAATTTCAAATTCAGCTGTGGTAACCACTTTTTGTGATCAGTGAATGGAAAATGATAATTTTTAACAAAACTGGTTAAATTAAATAATTAATTATTAAATGCATAGGTTTATAAAAATCAGTTTGCAGCTTCACTTATTAATTTTAGTATTTGTGTCGAGAACAAGGGAGTAGGGAAAAGCGGAAAATACGTGTGGGATTTGCTTAGAATAAGTCTGTAAATCTTTTGTCTTGACTCCTTAGAAACCCTCGTTAAACTTCATTTATCTTCCTCGTTTACAGGAACAACAACACGCCAGAATAGTGCGCAACCGCTCTAACAACCGGTAACAACACAACCGGCTGCAACAAAACCGGTAACACAACCGGCCACCACAAAACCGGTAACACAACAGGCCACAACTAGGTCGGCAGTAACACCGCCGGTACCACCAAATCCGGCAGTAATAAAGGCCGGCAACGACAAATCCGGCTGTAATAAAGGCCACCAACCGGTAACAACAGCGGGGGCCGCCCTTCATAGGCCCGCCGCACCAGCAGAGACAACAGCAGGGGCCGCTTCTTTTAGGCCCACTGCATTAACAGTAACCACCGGAAACAACAAAACCGGCACGACAACCAGCATAGACATCAGCAGGGGCCGCCCTATTCTAGGCCCACTGTACAAACATCCGGATCGACAACAACAGTAACCAGCGGTGACAACAGCGGGGGCCCCCATAATATATGCCCGCCGCCCTATACAATGACCAGCAACCACCAGCAGAGACAACAACCATAGTAGCGCCCTACTAACGGCCTACTACAACCACCGGGTGAGACCAAACCGCCGTAGTAGTTAGTTTTCTTTTTTTTTCGTTATATATAATAAAATTCCCAAAGCCCATTCTTTTGAAACTTAAATACATAAATAGAGTAGATATATTTTTTTGTATAAAACTAAATGAAGGAGAAAACCTTGGGGGGGATTAAATATATAGAAGAAACAAAATTAGTTAGATTAAGGCTAGGGGAAGCAAAGTTGGTTCCGCGAAAGTAAAACTAAACAACGTAGGGTATAAAATCACAAAAAAAAAGCCCATACTAAATAACAATTAAACGAAATAAAATAATTAATAATAAATATGATATATTTCAAGTTAACCAAAAATAATGCTAATTAAAAAAATGCATATTTAAAATAAGTAAAATATTTAAGACAGTGCCAACATAACAAGAAGCTAGGTTTTATTTATAAATAATAACAAAATAATAAAATGGGATTATATATCCATAATAATAATACAACTAATGGCCACAAAGTTATTTGTATATAATATATATAAAATAACATAAATACCGAAGAGGAAAATACAGAATTAATAAATAATAACTAAAATATGGAATAGTACCAAACTTATCTTATTGATACCCTGTGGATTTTGTAATTTTAGTTATTTAGCTCGAAGCAACTTTTCATTTATGGAACTTTGGATTTTCAAAAATTATTTCTTGCGCTTGCGTTGCTTAAACTCCAGCTAATACCTACTTAGCTTGGCTAAATTTCAATTGTTTACTGTAACCTAATTTAAGAGAATGAATTATAAATAAATTGTAATTAATATGGGAATGCTGGCTTTGCCTATTATTAAAAAGGCATATAGGTTGTAGGTGGGGCCATCGGGATTCGGTTTGGTGCACCGATGGCCATGGATGAGGGTGAGTCAGCACCAGGGCATCGCAACAACACCCGCGGCGCCTCCTTATATTGTTCGGCCTCTTCACGTTTATTTCCTTTTGTTTTTCAGCTTTTGTAACCGGTCATTTCCGGTTCGTTTTTAATTTTCAGGTTTCGTTAATTTAAATTTATCTGTTTTTTTTCTTTTCCGTGCGTTTATTTCAGTTTTAATTTCGTTTACATTTTCAGTTATTTTTGAATCCTAAGTTTCCCTTTTGACCATTTTCTTTTGCCCGTTTTTTTTTTTCTTTTGAATTTTAATTTGATTAGAGTTTCTTTTTGAAATTTAAATGTCAACGGTCTGTCCGTGGCATCCGGGTTTAAAATGATGTTGTTTTTATAGTTGTTTTGCGCGGTTTTGTCCATTTCCCCGCGTTTAAAAGGCATGATATGACCTTTTCTCTGATTATGGCGCAGGACGGTAAGGTTGGCAAGAGCCCACCCAAGCCGACAATGACTAGCCACTGTGCAACCTTGATATCATGCCGACCGCCTTCCTTACCGATCCATTTTGACGCGACACTATAACAATATATCAACAACTTTTGATATGGTCGATAGAGATATACTTTTGGATAAAATACACCATTTAGGTTTCCGTGATTTTATGCATAAGTCGTTTAAATCCTATCTTTCAAACAGAAAACAAAAGGTAAAACTAGAGACTAGCTATAGTAGCTCACAGTTCGTTAAAGTAGGAGTACTCCAAGGCTTTATTCTTGGTCCAATATTATTCCTTATCTATATTAATTCAATCTTTTCCCTGCCACTCAAAGGCAAAACCACTGCTTTTGCAGATGATTTGGCCATTGCGTACAGTAGAACGGGTTACTTTGAATTAATATGTGACATTAACTTTGATTTGCACTTGCTCAGAGCTTGGTTCGCTTTACACAAACTACTTGTCAGTAATAAAACAAAGTTTATGTATTTGACCCATGTTGCCAAATAACTACCTAGATGTGATGTTACATTTCATGCCGCAGGATGCTCTCGCTATACCATTATGGTGTATGGCGTGTACTCAGAACGTCGCGGTAAGTTCCTTCACTTACAATGTTAAATGCAGTAAAAACTCCTTCTGTGCATTCAACACATTACTATAAGCATAAGAAAAGTGCATGACATTTTTATCTTAAGATTTAAAATAGTACTTAATGCCATTTCTAATAACGGTATACTTTTTGGTGTGGGGTGATCATTGAAGGTAATGCAAATAATAGCAGAACTCTTCTATTTTAGGAGCAATTAATTTTATCACAACAATTATTAATATACGATCAACAGGGATTACTTTTGATCGAATACCTTTATTTGTATGGGCTGTTATTTTAACAGCTCTTTTACTCTTACTATCTTTACCAGTACTAGCAGGGGCTATTACAATATTATTAACAGATCGAAATTTAAATACATCTTTTTTTGACCCAGCAGGTGGAGGAGATCCTATTTTATACCAACATTTATTTTGATTTTTTGGACATCCAGAAGTCTATATTTTAATTTTACCTGGATTTGGTATAATCTCTCATATTATTAGTCAAGAATCAGGAAAAAAAGAAACATTTGGTTCTTTAGGAATAATCTATGCAATAATAGCAATTGGATTATTAGGGCTCATTGTATGAGCTCATCATATATTTACTGTTGGAATAGATGTAGACACACGAGCTTATTTCACTTCAGTTACTATAATTATTGCTGTACCTACAGGTATTAAAGTCTTTAGTTGATTAGCAACTCTTCATGGAACCCAATTATCATATTCACCAGCATTAATTTGATCCTTAGGTTTCGTTTTTCTATTTACTATTGGAGGATTAACAGGAGTAGTATTAGCTAATTCATCAATTGACATTATTCTACATGATACATATTATGTAGTTGCACATTTTCACTATGTTTTATCTATAGGAGCAGTTTTTGCGATTATGGCAGGACTCATCCATTGATACCCTTTATTTACAGGATTAACTTTAAACCCTAAATGATTAAAAACTCAATTCGTTATTATATTTATTGGGGTAAATCTAACTTTTTTCCCTCAGCATTTCTTAGGTCTTACAGGAATACCTCGACGATATTCAGACTACCCAGATGCTTACACAACATGAAATATTATTTCCACTATTGGATCATCTATTTCCTTATTAAGAATTTTATTGTTTTTATTTATTATTTGAGAAAGTTTAATTTCAAAACGAATAGTTTTGTACCCAATACAATTAAGATCTTCAATTGAATGATTACAAAATACTCCACCAGCTGAACATAGTTATTCTGAATTACCTTTACTAAATAATTTCTAATATGGCAGAATAGTGCAATGGATTTAAGCTTCATATATAAAGATATTTCTTTTATTAGAATTAATGACAACATGAACTACTTTTGGACTTCAAGATAGAAATTCTCCTTTAATAGAACAATTAACATTTTTTCATGATCACACTTTAATAATTTTAATAATAATTACTACTTTAGTTAGATATTTAATATTTATATTATTTTTTAATAAATATACAAATCGAAATTTATTACATGGTCAAACAATTGAATTAATTTGAACAATTCTTCCAACAATTATGTTATTATTTATTGCTCTTCCATCCCTTCGGTTATTATATTTATTAGATGAAATTAATGAACCATTAATTACATTAAAAACTATTGGCCATCAATGATATTGAAGTTATGAATATTCAGATTTTATAAATGTTGAGTTTGATTCATATATAATTCCAACTAATGAAATTAACCTTGACAACTTTCGACTATTAGATGTTGACAATCGAGTAATTTTACCTATAAATTCACAAATTCGAATTTTAGTAACCGCAGCAGATGTAATCCATTCTTGAACAATTCCGACACTTGGTGTAAAAATTGATGGTACCCCAGGACGATTAAATCAAACTAATTTTTTAATAAATCGTCCTGGATTATTTTATGGCCAATGCTCCGAAATTTGTGGTACAAATCATAGATTTATACCTATTGTAATTGAAAGAATTCCTGTTAAAATTTTTATTAAATGAATTAATAATATATTAAATTCATCATTAGATGACTGAAAGCAAGTATTGGTCTCTTAAACCACTTAATAATAAATTAGCACTTATTTCTAATGAAAAAAAAATTAGTTAAATTTATAACATTAGTATGTCAAACTAAAATCATTAAATTAATTAATATTTTTTAATTCCACAAATAGCCCCTATTAGATGATTAACTTTATTCATTATTTTTTCATTTACACTAATTTTATTTAACATAATTAACTATTATATAGTAATTAATCAAACACCTAAATTTAATAATTTTAATAAACTATTAATTAAATCATTAAATTGAAAATGATAACTAATTTATTCTCTGTATTTGACCCTTCATCAAGAATTTTAAATTTATCATTAAATTGATTAAGCACATTTATAGGGTTATTAATTATTCCTTCAACTTACTGATTAATACCAGCACGATGACATATTATATGAAATTTTATTTTAATAAATTTACACAAAGAATTCAAAAATTTACTAGGGCCAAATAGATACCCCGGTTCTACATTTATTTTTATCTCATTATTTTCAATAATTTTATTGAATAATTTTATAGGGCTATTCCCATATATTTTCACAAGATCAAGCCATCTAATTTTAACCTTATCCTTAGCACTACCTTTATGATTATGTTTTATAATTTATGGTTGAATTAATAAAACTCAACATATATTTTCACACTTAGTACCTCAAGGAACTCCAAATATTCTTATACCCTTTATAGTATGTATTGAAACAATTAGAAATATTATTCGACCAGGAACTCTTGCAGTTCGATTAACTGCAAATAAAGGGTGTTTTTTTTAGGGGTATAGAACTTCGAATTGAAATAAAACACAAGAAAATCGTTTTAAGGTCCATCAATTTGGCTTTATTGGAAGGATAATTTTATGCCATTAATGTTTAAATATGATTTCGGGCATGTGGCCGCCGCGGCTGGCTCGAATAAAGCCAATTCTACAGGTCCAATTTTCAACCACTTTTTCGAGCATATGGGGCCGTATGTCGGCAATAACGCCACGAATGTTGGCTTCCAATTCCCCTAACGTTTCTGGTTTGTTGGTGTAGACGAGCGACTTCACATATCCCCAAAGAAAATAATCCAATGGTGTCAAATCACACGACCTTGGTGGCCAATTGACAGGTCCATTCCGCGAAATTATGCGCTCATCGAATGTTTCCTTCAATAAATCGATTGTGACGTGCGCTGTGTGGCATGTAGCGCCGTCTTGTTGGAACCACAACTCATCCACATTCATGCCATCCAATTCGGGAACAAAATAGTCGGTTATCATGGCTCTATACCGGTCTCCATTAACGGTAGCTGCCTCTCCAGCATTATTGCGGAAGAAGTATGGCCCAATGACTCCACCAGCCCATAGAGCACACCAAACAGTCAGTTTTTGTGGATGTAATGGCGTTTCAAGGGTCTCATGTGGATTCTCTTCACTCCAAATGCGGCAATTTTGCTTGTTGACGTAGCCATTCAACCAAAAATGAGCCTCATCACTGAACAAAATTTTGCGATGAAAATCAGCATCGAAATCAATCTCATTTTCGGCCCATACACCAAAATCACGACGCATTGCATGGTCTCGCGGCTTTAATTCTTGCACAAGCTGGATCTTGTAAGGTCGCAAGCCAAGATCTTTGCGCAAAATCTTCCATAAAGTTGATGGACAAAGCTCCAATTGCTGTGCACGGTGGCGAATCGATTCATTCGGGTCCTCTTCAACACTTTGCTCTACAGCGGCAATTGTTTCTTCGGTGCGCACTGTTCGACGTCTCTGCGGATGCGTATTATCACATAGAGTAAACGTAGTGCGAAAACGATCCATGGTTAACCGAATTAATTGCTCTGATGGACGATTATGTCGACCATAAAATGGACGGAGCTCACGGTAAACTTCGCGAACTGAACCATTATTTTCGAAATAAATTTGCACGATTTGCAAGCGTTGTTCTTTTGTCAACCTCTTCATGATGAAATGGCAAACCAAACTGAACATAAATGACATTAGAGTTGCCAGATTTGACCACAAAATGCCAGTTTTATCTCTATTCGAAAAACAAACCTGTAAAAAAAACACCCTGTATAATTGCAGGTCACTTATTACTAACATTACTAGGTAACACAGGATCTTCAATTAATAGTATAATTTTATTATTACTATTAATTAGACAAATCATATTATTAATTCTTGAATCAGCTGTTGCAATTATTCAGTCATATGTATTTGCAGTACTAAGAACTTTATACTCTAGAGAAATTAATTAAATTTATTATATACATAACATATAAATGACAATACATAGAAATCACCCTTTTCATTTAGTAAATTTCAGACCTTGGCCTTTAACAAGAGCTATTGGAGCTATAACATCAGTTTCAGGTCTAGTAAAATGATTTCATCAATATGATATTTCATTATTTTTATTAGGCAATATTATTACAATTTTAACTGTCTATCAATGATGACGAGACATTTCACGAGAAAGAACATTCCAAGGATTACATACTTTATCTGTTACACTAGGGATACGATGAGGGATAATTTTATTTATTTTATCCGAGGTACTATTTTTTATATCATTTTTTTGAGCTTTCTTTCATAGAAGATTAACCCCTAATATTGAATTAGGAACTACATGACCTCCAATAGGAATTAAACCTTTTAACCCATTTCAAATTCCATTATTAAATACATTAATTTTATTAACATCCGGTGTAACAGTAACATGAGCCCACCATAGATTAGTAGAAAATAATTATTCACAAACCTCTCAAGGACTATTTTTCACAATTCTGTTAGGTATCTATTTCTCAATTCTACAAGCATATGAATATATAGAAGCTCCATTTACAATTGCAGATTCAATTTATGGATCAACATTTTTTATAGCTACAGGATTCCATGGAATTCATGTATTAATTGGTACTACATTCTTATTAATTTGCTTAATTCGTCATTTAAACTACCATTTTTCAAAAAATCATCATTTTGGGTTCGAAGCAGCAGCGTGATATTGACATTTTGTTGATATTGTATGATTATTCTTATATATTTCAATTTATTGATGAGGAAGATAATCACTAGTTAATATCTATATAATATAAAACGTATATTTGACTTCCAATCATAAAGTCTACTGATTAAAGTAGTTTAGATAATTTATTTAATTTTTATTATAATATTAATTACTATAATTATAACAATAATAATTATAACATTAGCTTCTATTTTATCAAAAAAAACTATTTCAGATCGAGAAAAATCTTCACCATTCGAATGTGGGTTTGATCCTAAATCATCTTCACGATTACCTTTTTCACTACGATTCTTTTTAATTACAATTATTTTTTTAATTTTCGATGTAGAAATCACATTAATTTTACCAATAATCATAATTATTAAATTATCAAATATCATAATATGAACTATTACCTCAATTACATTTATTCTAATCTTAATTATTGGATTATATCATGAATGAAATCAAGGAATATTAAACTGATCTCAATAATTTATTTAAATAAAATAGGGTTGTAGTTAAAAATAACATTTGACTTGCATTCAAAAAATATTGATTTATCAATCTACCTTAAAATTAATTACCTTGAATATGAAGCGATTTATTGCATTTAGTTTCGACCTAATTTTAGGTAATCATTTTTACTATACCCTTATTCAATTTTATTTTAATTGAAGCCAAAAAAGAGGCTTATCATTGTTAATGATAAAATTGAGATAAAATCCTCCAATTAAAGAAGTAAGAGGATCAAGAAAAAGCTGCTAACTTTTATCTTTTAATGGTTAAATTCCATTTATACTTCTATTTATATAGTTTAACTAAAACATTACATTTTCATTGTAAAATTAAAATTTTTTTGTAAATTACTATAATCTATTCACTACATTCAAAAATTTATTTAATTACCCTAACATCTTCAATGTTATACTCTTCTTAAGCTATCTGAATAAAATAAAAATATAAAAAATAAAATAATAATTCATAAAACAAATAATATCAAATAAATCTTTAAATTATTATTATAAAATATAAAAAATAAACGAGAATACTTAATTAAATTATTATATAAATTTTGACTACCTAAAAATTCAGACCAACCCTGATCAAAAGATTTATAAATAATATTACCTAATATTAAAGGGTAACTAATAATACCATAAGTAGAAATATGAGGTATAAATCACATAGATCCAAAATAGTTAATAATTTCGAAATTATTTAAAGATTTATTAAAATAAAAAAAAGAAACATTAGAAATTATATAGCCAAATAACCCTCCAAAAATACAAACAAAAATAGTTAATAATTTTATATAAACTGATAAACAGATTATATAAGGAGTTCTAAACAATAACCATCTTAATATTCTCCCTCCTATAATTCTTATAATTAATAAACCCATCATCCCACGAAGTATAACTCAACCTTCATTATTTAACATATTTAATGAACCACAATTTAATTCCCCAATTATAGAATAATAAACTAATCGAAAAGAATAACATACTGTTAAACCCGTTGAAAAATAGTATAAAAAATAAGAAAATAAATTAATATAACTTATTGAAACCACTTCTAAAATTATATCTTTAGAATAAAAACCAGCTAAAAAAGGTATACCACATAAAGCTAAATTTGAAATATTAAAACAACTACTAGTAATAGGTATAATAATTCCCAATCTACCTATTAAACGAATATCTTGAGAATTATTTATATTATGAATAATAGCCCCAGCACACATAAATAATAATGCTTTAAATAAAGCATGAGTTAATAAATGAAAAAAAGCTAATTTTATAAAACCTATTGATAAAATTCTTATTATTAATCCTAATTGGCTTAAAGTCGATAAAGCAATAATTTTCTTTAAATCAAATTCAAAATTTGCCCCTAATCCAGCTATAAATATAGTTAATCCAGCTAATAGTAATAATAATTGACTTCAAAAAGAATTAAATAATAAAATATTAAAACGAATTAATAAATATACTCCAGCAGTTACTAAAGTTGAAGAATGAACTAAAGCAGATACTGGTGTTGGAGCAGCCATTGCTGCAGGTAATCAAGAAGAAAAAGGAATTTGAGCTCTCTTAGTTATAGCCGCTAATATTACTAATCTTAATACAATATTTATTTCAAAATCATTTTTCATAAATTCTAAATAAAAAATATATCTTCAACTTCCATAATTTAATATTCAAGAAATCGCTAATAAAAAAGCAACATCTCCAACACGATTTGATAAAATAGTTAATATACCAGCATGAAAAGATTTAATATTTTGAAAATAAATTACTAAACAATAAGACACTAATCCCAATCCATCTCATCCTAACAAAATTCTAATTAAATTAGGAGAAATAATCATTATTATTATTGATATTACAAATATAAAAACTAATATAATAAAACGATTTATATTTAAATCACCTATTATATATTCTTTTCTATAATAAATTACAAAAGAAGAAATTATTAAAACAAAGGATATAAATAATAATCTTATTCAATCAAATAAAAAAGTTATTACAATTCTCACACAATTTAATCTAATAATTTCTCATTCTAAAAAATAACTTAAATCTTTTAATAAAAAATTTAAACTTAATAAAAAAAAAATTAATCTAAATTTAATTAATGCTAAAAATCCGATATTACAAATTGATATATTCTTCATAATTCAAAATGATTAAATCATATCATTGACATCACAAATCAATATTTTTATTAAACTATTTAAATTAATTAAAATCAAAGTATACAAACATCTCTCTTCAAAATTAGTATATTTAATGGAAACCAATGTAAAAACAAAAGAAAATATTCACGAACTTTACCAACTCTAAAAGAATATAACCCTGAAAAATTTTTTCCATGTTGAGTATAAGCATATAAATATAATGAATAAGCCGCCCCAAAAAAAGATAATAAAGATAACATAACTATTCTAATAAAAGACCAACTAATAATTCTATTTAATAAAGAAATCTCCCCTATTAAATTTAAAGAAGGAGGAGCTGATATATTACAAATTCTTAATAAAAATCATCATAAAGTTATTGAAGGTATAAAATTTAATAAACCTTTATTAATTAACAATCTACGACTTCCTAATCGTTCATAAGTAATATTGGCCAAACAAAATAACCCAGAAGAACAAAGACCATGAGCAATTATTAAAACATAAGACCCACACAATCCCCAATAATTTAAAGTTAATAATCCTCTTAAAACAACCCCCATATGAGAAACAGAAGAATAAGCAATTAAAGATTTTAAATCAGTTTGACGTAAACAAATTAAACTAATCAAAAATCCTCCAATTAATCTAATTCTAATTAAAATATAATTATATTTCAATCCATTAAATTGTAAAAAAGAAAAAATTCGAAATAATCCATACCCCCCCAATTTTAGTATAATTCCAGCCAAAATTATTGAACCTGAAACAGGTGCTTCAACATGAGCTTTTGGTAATCATAAATGAACCAAAAATATAGGTATTTTTACTAAAAAAGATAAAATTAAAGATAGATATAACAAATCATAATTAATTAAATAATTTGATAACAAATAATAACATAAACTTATATTATTATTATACAAAAAAAAAATTCCAACTAATATTGGTAAAGAAACTAATAAAGTATAAAACAATAAATAAATTCCAGCTTGTAAACGCTCAGGTTGATAACCTCATCCTAAAATTAAAAATAATGTAGGAATCAATCTACTTTCAAAAAATAAATAAAATAAAAATAAATTTATTCTTCTAAATGTTAAAATTAAAAAAAATAAAAGAATTAATACATTAAATAAAAATAAATTTCCATAATTATTTGATATATTAATTAAACTTCTTGCATTAATTATTAAAACACAAATTCAAACTCTTAATAAAATCAACCCATTTGAAAGAATATCAATACCTGTAAAGTAAGAAATTTTAACAAAATAATTTAAACAATAATTAAACATAATCATAATAAATATTATAATAAATAATAAAATTTGAACCATTCAAAAAAAATTATTAATAAAACAGATAGGAAAAATAAAAATTAATATAAAAATAAATTTTAACATATTTTACAATAAATTAAAAGATTGAAAATAATCATTACCATGAGTTCGAATTAATGAAACTAAAATAGAAAGCCCTAAAACACCTTCACAAACTCTAAAAATTAAAAATAAAATACTAAAAAATCTTCTATAATTCATTAAATTTAAATACAAAAATAATATAAAAAATAAGCTCAATACAATATATTCTAATCTCAACAATATTGATAACAAATGTTTTCGATTAGAAATAAAAACAAAAACTCCAATGAAAAATAAAATGAAGGGCAATATTCAATATAAAATTATCAACATTAGTTTTAATAGTTTAATAAAAACATTGGTCTTGTAAATCAAAAATAAATTTCTTTTTTAAAACTTCAAGAAAAAAGAAATTTCTTCATCATTAATCTCCAAAATTAATATTTTTTTTATAAACTATTTCTTGATATTATTCAATTAAATCTTATTATAACAACATTAATTTCTAGAATAATTTTTATTCAAATAAATCACCCATTAGCAATAGGTCTAATATTATTAATTCAAACATTACAAATTTGCATATTAACAGGTATCTTATATAAAACATTTTGATTCTCATATATTCTATTCTTAATCTTTTTAGGAGGAATATTAGTTTTATTTATTTATGTAACATCATTAGCATCAAATGAAATATTTTCATTTTCAACAAAATTATTTATTTCATGTATAATTATACTATTAATTATAACATTAATTTTAATAATATTAGATAAAACTTATACCTTAAACTTTATCGAAAATAATGAAATAAAATCAATTTACAATTTAAATACATTCTTATATGAAAATTCAATCATTCTTAATAAATTATATAACTACCCTACCAATATAATAACAATTATATTAATAAATTATTTATTAATTACATTAATTGCTGTAGTAAAAATTACTAATATATTTTATGGACCTCTTCGATCAACCCACTAATGAATAAACCTCTACGAACCCAACATCCCCTATTTAAAATTACAAATAATGCATTAATTGACTTACCAACACCTATTAATATTTCAACATGATGAAATTTTGGGTCCCTTTTAGGGTTATGTTTAATAATTCAAATTATAACAGGACTATTTTTAGCTATACATTATTCTACAGATATTAATTTAGCCTTTAATAGAATTAATCACATTTGCCGAGATGTAAATTATGGATGATTATTACGAACATTACATGCCAACGGTGCATCATTTTTCTTTATCTGTATTTATTTTCATATTGGACGGGGAATTTATTACATATCTTATTTATTTACTCCTACATGATTAATTGGAGTATTAATTCTATTTTTAGTTATAGCAACAGCATTTATAGGATATGTATTACCATGAGGACAAATATCTTTTTGAGGTGCAACAGTAATTACAAATTTATTATCAGCAATCCCTTATTTAGGGTTAAATTTAGTCCAATGAGTATGAGGAGGATTTGCAATTGATAATGCTACATTAACTCGATTTTTCACATTTCATTTCATTTTACCATTTATTGTAATAGCAATAACTTTAATTCATCTTTTATTTTTACATCAAACAGGATCTAATAACCCAATTGGATTAAATTCAAATATTGATAAAATCCCATTTCACCCATATTTTTCCTATAAAGATATTGTAGGATTCATTATTATAATTTCATTATTAATATTACTAACATTAATTAATCCATACTTATTAGGAGACCCAGATAATTTTATCCCAGCAAATCCTTTAATTACACCAATTCATATCCAACCAGAATGATATTTTTTATTTGCCTATGCTATCCTACGATCAATTCCTAATAAATTAGGAGGAGTAATAGCATTAATATTATCAATTTTAATTTTAATAATTCTTCCTTTTTATCATTTAAGAAATTTCCGAGGGATCCAATTTTATCCAATCAATAAAATATTATTTTGAATTATAATTGTAACAGTAATTTTATTAACATGAATTGGATCACGCCCAGTAGAAACTCCTTACATTATAATTGGCCAAATTTTAACAGTAATATACTTTTTATATTATATTATTAATCCAATAATTAATAAATGATGAGATAATTTAATTTATTAGTTAATGAGCTTGAATAAGCATATGTTTTGAAAACATAAGATAGAAAATAAATTTCTATTAACTTTACTTAATATAATTAACTAAATAAAATTCAATAAAAACAATTTAAAACCAATGAAAAATAATAAATAATTCAAAGAAATAGGCAAAAAACATTTTCAAGCTAAATATATTAACTTATCATAACGAAACCGAGGTAAAGTCCCACGAACTCAAATAAATACAAAAGAAAGTACAGTTAATTTTAAATAAAATATTAAATTAAATAAATCACAACCTAAAAAAATAATACTAAATAATATTCTTATAAATAAAATCATCGCATATTCTGCCATAAAAATTAATGCAAATCCACCTCTTCTATATTCAACATTAAATCCAGAAACCAACTCAGACTCACCTTCAGCAAAATCAAAAGGAGTACGATTAGTCTCAGCTAAACAAATACAAAATCAAATAAATCTAAGAGGAAAAAAAATTAATAAAAACCAAAAAAATTTTTGATAATAAAAAAAATCTAAAATATTATATCTTCCAATCAAAAAAACAAATGATAATATAATTAAAACTATTCTAACTTCATAAGAAATAGTTTGAGCAACTGCTCGCAATCCCCCCAATAAAGCATAATTAGAATTAGAAGATCATCCAGCAATCATAACGGTATAAACACCTAAACTAGTACAACTTAAAAAAAATAATAACCCTAAATTAAAAGAAAATAATTTAACAAATAAAGGTACACATAACCAAACAATTAAAGAAAGAAATAATGAAAAAATAGGAGAAAAATAATAAGAAATATAATTAGACAATAAAGGATAAGTTTGTTCTTTACTAAATAATTTAATTGCATCGCACAAAGGCTGTGGAACTCCCACTAACCCAACTTTATTTGGACCTTTTCGAATTTGAATATAACCCAAAATTTTTCGTTCTAAAAGAGTTAAAAAAGCAACTCTAACTAAAACAGAAATAATTAATATTAATCTACCAATAAAACTTAAAATAATTTCTATAAAAAACAAGTACTATTTGTAATTTATTATTACATATATAAATTCTAAATTTAATGCACTAATCTGCCAAAATAGTTAATTTAATAATAATCAAATTATAATAAAATATAATTATTTAAATATCTGGTCCTTTCGTACTAAGATATTATAACATATTAAAGATAGAAACCAACCTGGCTCACGCCGGTCTGAACTCAGATCATGTAAGAATTTAAAAGTCGAACAGACTTATCATTTAAGCAACTACCCCTAAATTATATCTTAATCCAACATCGAGGTCGCAAACTTTTTTATCAATATGAACTCTCCAAAAAAATTACGCTGTTATCCCTAAAGTAACTTATTCTAATAATCACTAATATAATGGATCAATAAATCATAAATTAATGTTATATAAAATTAAAAGTTATTTAAATTTTAATATCACCCCAATAAAATAATTTTTATTATAAAAATAAAATAAACCTAAAAAATAAAGATAAAAAAAAAAATAAAGATTTATAGGGTCTTCTCGTCTTTTAATAAAATTTTAGCTTTTTTACTAAAATATAAAATTCTATAAAAATTTTATATGAAACAGATTATACTTCGTCCAACCATTCATACCAGCCTTCAATTAAAAGACTAATGATTATGCTACCTTTGCACAGTCAAAATACTGCGGCCATTAAAAATTATTCATTGGGCAGGCTAGACTTTAAAAATAACTCAAAAAGACATGTTTTTGTTAAACAGGCGAGTAAAATATTTGCCGAGTTCTTTATATAAACTTATCAAACAAAATTATATAAACAAAAAAAATATACTAATTTCATCATTATTAATTTTAAAATAATATTAAAAAAAAAATTTTTATAAAAAATTAAAATATAAATAAATAGTATATATTATAAAATAATTTATAACAAAATTTATAGTAATTGCTAATTCTATGCATATACCTTCAAACTAAATTTAATTAATTTATAATAATTTATTTTAAAGCTTATCCCTTAAAATATTTTAATTATTAATTTTATTCATTTATAAAATCAATAAATAAAATTAAAAACTAATAAATTAAATTTATTTCTAAAAAAACTAGATACCTTTATAAACGAATAACATTTCATTTCCAATAATTTATCAAAAATAATTATAATATATTAACTTTCATAAATTATTAACTCTTATAAAATCGAGATTAATAAATAAATATTAATTATTTAATAAACCCTGATACACAAGGTACAAATAATTAATTTTTCTTTTTATATAAAAATTTTTCAATATTTTTCAATATTCTTTCACAATACAAAATTAACTATCATTAAATTTATTTTTTCAATAAACTATACTAAAACAAATATTTTTATAATTATTTTTAATAAAAATAATTTATTCAAATAAAATCAAAATAAATTAATAAATAAATAATAAATCAATTTATAATGATTTGCACAAAAATCTTTTCAATGTAAATGAAATACTTTACTAAAAAGCTTTAAATTGTCATTCTAGATACACCTTCCGGTACATCTACTATGTTACGACTTATCTTACTTTAAAAGTAAGAGCGACGGGCGATGTGTACATATTTTAGAGCTATAATCAAATTTTTTATCTTTAAAATTTTACTTTCAAATCCAATTTCATTAATAATTTCAAAATTAAATTCATTTAAATAATTTTATTGTAACCCATTTCTACTTAAATATTAGCTACACCTTGATCTGATATAAATTCATTTATAAATTTTTGAAAATTATTATTCTAATAAAATATTCTAATAACGACGGTATATAAACTGAAATACAAATTTAAGTAAGGTACATCGTGGATTATCAATTACAGAACAGGTTCCTCTGAATAGACTAAAATACCGCCAAATTTTTTAAGTTTCAAGAACATAACTGCTACTACCTTAGTGTTTAAAATTACATTTTTAATAATAGGGTATCTAATCCTAGTTTAATACAAAAATTTAAAAGATTTTATATAAACATATAATATATTTAAAACTTAATAAATTTAAAATTTTACCTAATAAATTTATATTTATTTTTTATATTTACTTTCACTAAAAAATTTTTACTTGTATAATTTGTATAACCGCGGCTGCTGGCACAAAATTAACCAATACTAAAAAAAATCACTAATTCCAAATTTCTTTGATTTATAAAATTAATTACTGAGATTAAACTATAATTTATTTTATTTTTTAAATAAATAAAAATTCATGCAAAAACTTACATATAAAATAAATTCATAACAAAAATTTAAGCTAAAATAAAACTTTTAAATATAATTTTATTAATTTTAAATAAAAATTCTATCATAATTAAATTTTAAATTAATAACATAAATTAAAAACAAAATTTAACTTTTAATAAATTTAACTTTTGTGTGTTATCCGATTTGTCATTGAGCACACTATATAAAATTTTAAAAAAAGCAGAATTTTTATGCTGAAAAGTGGGCGCCGCCACGCCTACTTCCCCCAAATCCACAAAATTTTTTTCCGGTCGAGTTTTGCATAAAAAGCTTATTATGTGCGCAAGATATTATTGATATAGCTTACATAGGTATAGAAATGTGGCATTTTACATTTCACATACAAACTTTTCAGAACAATGTTAAAAAAATAGACGTGGCGTTGATCGATTTCGCCCGTTTTTACAACAAACAGTTATATATTCAATATTTTCGCCTAACATCGTTTCGGTAAATCAATTTGTGGAATATTCCACTATTAAAAGTGCGGGGCCCAGGCCATTTTCTAATATTTATATTTTTCGACTTTCTTCGTTCACGGACACTTTGAAAGTGAACAAGAAATGATATAAAGCTATTTTACGCAAAGTTATTGCCTATTAAATATATCTATGATCCTTTTTTATTTATTTATTTATTTATTTAGATAGTTCAGCCTACAGAATTTATTTCTTACAGACTAGATATAATAATATTGTAATTAAGCGATTAAAAAATAAATCAATTAAAGGTTTTAAACATATTTTTGTAAGTATAACGAGCTCAAGACCAGTTGATAATAATTCTTAGTTAATTATTATTATTTTTGATTAGATTAAAAATTGAAAGCAACAAACATATACAGGCTATAGTTATAGTACTATTTCGAAAACAGCCACGATTTCTCGTCAGACTAATTCGTATAGTTTTGCTATTTCAGATTTTAAACAAATTTATTTTAAACGTATTTAAGCTAATGTTAAAATCAATAACGCTTGCATAAGTATTACACAATCTAACGGCCCTAGCAATCGGCTCATTCATCGCATAATTAGTAGAGTGGATTGTGTCTACCAGTAGACGATTACTTTTTAACCGATGTCGCCCAATTTTTTCCGGAACATTCCTTGTTCTAATGTAAGTATGTGTGCTGATTTTCGTTTCGATATCTTGAACGGTTTTTTATTTATGATTAATAGTTTCTGAATATGACTTTATCAAAAGTGTGGGCGGTGCCACGCCCATTTTAAAAAATTTCTAGAAACATTTATTTTCTGCATTAACGTTAATGTACACACTAAATTTTATCCTTATAAGTGTATTATGTATTGAATAATCTTTTTTTTTTGTATTTTCGAAAATATTCTATCATCCGATTTTTCCCATTTTAAATAGCGCTCGGAAATGAGTGCCAAGGAGCCTGCATACCAAATTTCATTAAGATATCTCAAAATTTACTCAAGTTATCGTGTTAACCGACGGACGGCGGGCATGGCTTAATCAGTTTCTTTTTTCCCTGAACATTTTGATATATATAATTCAATATCTATCTCGATCCGCTTATGCCGTTACATACTACCGTTCGGCGACTAAAGTTAATATACATTGTGTGCGTAGCACTACTAGGTATTAAAAAATAAACTTCGTTTAAATCAGTAGTTCCAAACATTGAATATAGCTTCCATATTTCGGTCTTTAACTTTGGATAAAAGCTCTCATTTAGATTTGTCCAAACCTTTGCCCAGATTCACGAGGCAACAGTAAATCCCCTTGCATATTTTCTAGCTCGCGTTTTATATCCAAATTCGGCTCAAAAGCGTTACATGTTATAAAAGTCCTGAAATCTGTTATGAATATTAGTCTGCAATGTATTAAGGATTGAGTGATATTCTTGCAGCCTTTGCTCAATTTTTTATTCCAAATTTGCATATAATACCTTATACATGTATTTTTATGAAATAAAAAAAATTTATCAAATAAATTTTGATAATTTTTTATTCCAAATTTTCATTTTATACTTAACATATGTATGAAAATTCATTAAGTATAGTTTTTTTAATTTTATATACTTTGTATACCAACAATTCAATTGAATTGAGTTGTTTTTACGACCTGTACATTTGCAAAGTACCATGACTATAAACGAGCTCAATGCCAATACTAACAATTTTTCTTTTTTATTTATGAAAAGGCCAGTTACTTAAAAGTTTCCAAGAAACATTTTTTAATTTTATCAGGATTCTAAAAGAATTAATTAGATATTTTTTAACGTTTCTAAAATATATGCATCAAAACTGCATACATTTCAGTTGATGAAATTGAATTCGAGAAATTTACACGATTCTCATTTTGAACAGGTTTAAAAAATCATTTCCAGTATTCGAAAAAACCAAATCGGTATGATTCACGAAACATGCTCAACAATAAAGAAGTTGAAAATTTTGCTAAACTATATGCCAAATTTAAATAAAACCCACAATTTATGTATATGAAGATTTTTTGTTGTTGATATTTCGACATCATCTGATTCGAGCGACCACTGTCAAACAATGCTTATGATAAATTCAGAATGAATCAACAAGGCTTTTAACTTTTTTATCAAACAATGTCCAACAAAACCATTTTAAAACGCAGAATCCGAAAATATCAGCCGAAAATGATTTGCAAAACAATCCTGATAGTAAAATGTGACTACTCTTCAAATGTCAATTACTTCGCATTGAGTTGCTATGCTTTCAATTAATTAATAAAACTACGTTTACGTTACATTTATTCACGCAGGTACAAGGCAATGGTTTAATGGCAAAGTTATTAAACGAAACACTTCACAATTTCAACATGCATGAGAAGGTCTCCACATACCTGACTAACCAGGCTTGTCTACCGAACCCACGTATTTTATCTAAGAGGTATGACTACCGTAAGATTTATATTGGAGCTTGTATATGAGTTTACATATCATAAGGAGATGCCACTAAAACATAGCGTGATAAGATATTTATATGTCAGGCTTCGACTAAACTGTATGTACGTAATTTCCCACAACAGCCAGTTCTAACGTACCGGAATTACTCGGGTTTTACCCGACCAAGGGCTGTTATTTCGATGTAATCCTGCCTAACTCGTAATTTCTCCTTTAAAATTGTCATCCTCCGAGCAGCTCCTTGCAGCAAGGGCGGGTGTTGAACCCAACCCAGTACCAAGAGACTGGATCGGCTGCGTCTGCTGGAAGAAGATTTATGTTAAACGTTTACACTCCGCTCAATGCTCAGAATTTCAAAGATGGCTGCACAAAGCACGGGCTAAATCTCTCCACACACAGACCAGCTAGTTTCTTTAAAACTTTAGTGGTCCCTGCTGTTTATGCCCTAGGGCGTCCTGTGGAAAACGTCGATCCAGTGTCGTGCAGCCATATGTTCCAGATACAGTCTCTACGACTAGCAGTACTAACACTGGCCAGCAAGTAGTGTGCAATTCCCGCTGCCGCTCAAAAGGAATTTATGGATTGATACGTACGTTGCGCCATGTTGTCGACCTTCGCAACCTACAACGTGGACTGATTCGCTCCCGTCGGGAGGGCCGGATCCTTCGTCTTCTAGATTGCGACCTAGCCTCCTAGGCATATGCACGAGTCTTTGACTCCCAGCGTAACTATTTCTCCTCCTTCGCACTCTTGTGTCATGCAGTTGAGCCGCAAAGACCTAACCGGCATGGTTAATGAAATAATGAACTTTATGAAGCGGCAAAATATCAAGATTGCTGCTGTACAGGAGACAAAGCTCGGTGTCCGACCAGATCTTAGGACCTGTGAGGGCTATAACATCCATCGGAGCGACCGTACGAGAGGACTTGGGGTCGGACTTGCTTTCATCACTCATCAATCTGTGCAACACCGTCTATTTGAGCCTGATGTCGACCCGAGGGACAACACCTTAGGAGATCAAGGCATGGCTGTCTGGTCAGGCGATGTGGATCTTGAAATATTTAACATTTATATAAATCCTGTCACCTGTTGTCCGAGTGAATACCGCCCTGACATTCGTCCGTTACTCAGAGGCTATAATCGTGTAATCCTCGGATACTTAATTGCACACCATGACCTTTGGCACTCAAGCTACAGTTCGATGGTAGGGAACAGGAGCTGGCTGAACAAATAGATGATTCGACGCTCTGCACTGTGGCCGGGGATGCCCCAAGAGAATCGCGGTAAATTGTTCAAGTTCGCCAGACCTTACCATCGTCAGCGCTGGTCTCATAAACTGTGTTGACTGGCGACAGATGGTGATTCTTGCATAAGATCATTTACCGATTGTCCTCTCACTCGATCGCCCCACCGACTTTGCCACCTCTGAAAATCGCACTTTCACTAATTTCAACAGAGCTGACTGGGATGGTTTTCTTAACTTCACTGAGAGCCCTTCCGTCTGACGAGGAAAGAGCGTTTTGCATGGTTATAGCTTCAATCAATACATTCCATCAGGGAGAATCAAGGAGGTGCGTCCGCATTTCCCCGAAGCGGCCCTAGCAAATGGACCATGGTCACATTTCGACGCTTAGACCCTACGGATCCCTAAGCTCAGGATCTCATTGCGGAAATCGGACGGCTGGTTGATCAGCACAAACACGCCAAGTGGGAGGAGCACCTAAGGTCCTGTAACCTCTCTGCTGATGTTGGAAAATGATGGTCCACTGTCTAATCCGACTAAACCTAACAACAAAATATCTATTGTCTTCGGTGATAAGGTCCAGTCCTTGGAGACAGTCTTGCTTCCTTACTACACCACTTACTTACGGCTGTGCTCAAGAATAAACTCTTACCTCCCATCCTTTTCTGGTTTCTTCTCTGGACGAAAGCTGGCATTGTCACCGACCAAATCCTCGGCCACCTTACTCACGACGTGAACAGCGCAAGTGAACATGGAATTAGACGTCTACTTCGATGGAATTATGACTGTCACACGTCCCAAAATCTTAGGTGTGATAATATGTTCAGCTATGGTGCTCACGTAGCCGGGATTGCCACCAAAGTACAAAGCCTCAACGAAATCCTCAAGTCACTGGGGAAAAGACAAAGAATCGTTAATGGCAACGTACAAGGCAATTGGCCAGCCGGTTTTGAGCCACGCGACGCCTATATGGTCGCCGGGGCTAGCAGACACACACTGGAGGAGGTTGCAGGCCTGTCAAAACACTGCACTCTGAACTGCCACGGGATTCCTTCTTCTGTCACCTCAACACCACCTGCATAGCGAGGCAAAAATGCTCGGAGTCAAAAAGCATAGTGAGATGTTGACCAGGCAATTCCTGTTCAACTGCTATAAACCGCAGCATCCGAGCAGGAGCCTGCTCAACGAAAATCCGCCTCCCACCATATTTTTTCGCCGTTTGAACCAAAGGTGCATCGACAGGCCCTCAAACCCATCCATACAGAGTCCGTAAACTCCTTTGTCAGATCTTGCCCAGTGAATGCCGTCATTCAGTCACAATATCCACCTATTGCCGAAGAGGAATGCGAACTGCCTAGGGAGACAAGAATCATGCTGGCCCAACTTCGTTCTGGATACTGTAACAGGTTAAACTCTTACTTATCCAGACTGAACCACGACATGCCAAATGTCTTCTCTGCCCAGCATACGGCACGTCTCCCCATGATACGAGCCATTTATTTATTTGCTCAATTGAGCAGACTCTTCTAAAAGCAATTTCACTAAGGTCCACCCCTATTAAAGCCATTTCTGGAACTTTTGTTAGAAGAGCTTGATGACACTGCTAGGTAAGGGAAATTACGACTAGGCAGGCAACATATCGCTAATACACAATAACAACAACTGTGAATGTAGCATAACCTTGATGACATTTTAATTATTCCCCTTCATGTTGGCATTACTGTTATGGTTGGGATTTGTGAGGTTTTCGTTATAAAATTTATCGAAAAGGTAGCTAAGTCCTTCTCATATCCTATATTGCATATACTAGGTGTCGAGAGGGCCCAATTCTAGGAGGAATATTCACCGTCAATCCGAATTACGTGGAATATCCTGGGCTTATAAAATATTTCCCTCCTGAAGATTCTGGGGAGTGTGATGGTGCGTGAAAGCAAAAGAAAACGTATGAATACAAAGAAGTAATGATAACCTTATTCCAGAGCAGAGTGGGCTTGGAAACCAGAAATTAGACCTTCTATGATACTGAAATTTCCCTTTCATCTAATCCTATCAACATAAATTTTCAGGTCAACAGCGGAATTCCAGACATCGCCATCGCCTAAATGCTAAAATATGACAAAATGCCAAAGCAAATGAACTTTAAGAAAGTTTGTTACGTTATCTTTTCGCTTGGGGTCGCTAGGATAACACTACCAGCTGCCAATTTATTTTATTTATTTACTAATTTTAGTCACAGAAATATTTGATTGGACCAAGAAATCGGTATATATTCTGAAACTATAAAAATTTAAATATTTAGGTATTGAGAATACCGAAACATTTAATTACTGACAAGTTAAGATACATTTTTTCAACTTAACTTCTAGCACATTCAGCGGTTTAACCCGGGAAGTCCCATAACTTTTTTTGTTTTGGATTTTTGTGAAATGTTGTATACTTATGTATTTCGATCTCCTGAGCACGAAAATGAAGTCCATTTTCATTTTCCTCGCTTCGATTTTCCGGAAAATGCGGAAAACTAGCGTTACCATATGGTAATCGTGGGACCTCTAGGGTACATGTTTTTAATGAAAGACAAAATGGTTTTCGAATGTCGTTTTATTTTTAATTTTTCAAAAAATAACTGTTTTCAAACATTTTTATTTAAAAAATAAGTAAAATAAATGAATTCACGACAATGCAAAAAAAAAACATTTTTGAACTGAAATTTATCATGGTTTTGTGTGGTACTGAGCAAAACATTGTACGCAAAGTCCTACGTTGCATTTACCACATGCAGTTCGTCTATTAACTCTGCATCCGTCACCGGCACAATGCCTACGATTTGATGGTACCACAAAATGTCCACCCTGATCCTAGCGCAGAGTATGTTCAACTCGACCTGGTTGGTATGCATATCTGTGAAAGGGCGCAGGTCCAGGACTTTTGGGCGGTATACCATAGTGTTTGCAGTAGTATACTGCAAGTTGTCGTCGAAATTCTAACTGACTGATATGTTGATCTTTTCGGTAAAGTTGCCATGCATTTTGAATACAAGCATCTAACAGCCAGGTAAAAATGCTAGACCACCACTTTTTTCCCCTGTATGCGATGCGGTGCAGGGATAGATTTTGATCTAATCGGTCTACTCCGCACATAAATTTATTATATTCCGCGCAAGGACGGGGTACATTTATTTTCGATCCACTTGACTTCGAATAACGCTGTGCCATTGATTTCGGATCCTCACCAAAGCAGGTAGATAACATGCAGACAACATTGTTATCTTTCCATTTCACCAAACAAATACCAGTGCTTTTCATTTCAATTGATTCAGAGTAACCTCTTTCCATTGACTTGAAGTCTTTTTTATGCACTAGTGGACAACTTGCTGGAATTCTGTTTTCTCGGATTGTTCCAGTACCATTATATCCGCATGACTTGAGATATGCCAACAGAGGATAACTAGTAAACAGGTTATCGAAATAAAAGTGGAATGACAGCGATTTCAATTCATCAGGAAAATCGTCGATCATGCTGACTAAAGGAGCGGCGCATTTTCCAAACTTTGCTTCGTACTCCAAATTCGATCGAGGATTCTTCCCTTGGTAAATTTCAAAATTCACCAAATAACCAGATGGAGTTCATAGGGACCAGACTTTATATCCAAATCGTAATGGCTTGCCCTTTATAAATTGCTTGCATCCATGTTTACCAAAATAGGATATCATACTTTCGCCGAAAGAAAGATTTTGTTCCGGATGGAAATTTTGTATCATTTTTGCTTTCAAATGATCCGTAAGAGGACGCAGTTTCCACATTTTGTCAGGATTTGGGCCGTCTTTTGAAGAAGCCTTGGAATTTTCTTCGAAGTGGAGATTTTGCAAAATCTCTTGAAAACGATTCCGACGCATGGTGTTACTGACAAGATTGTTCCGAATGTCTTCATCCTGACTCCACAAATGTTTGTAATTGGAGTGATAATTGTAGCCAGTGACGATCAATATGCCTATGAATGCTCTAAGTTCGCTGACTGTTATATTTGGGTTCGGTCTATTCTGTTGCACCGAATATAACGCACTTTGTTCGCAAATATGTTCCAATAATGTGTCATCAAAAAATTTTTCAAACTGTTCGTGTGGCAGTGAATGGCGACAATCTTCGTAATTTGCGCTTGGAAAAATTAGAATTAGAGATGACGATTTGTTCTTGACCCATTCAATTACAGTTTCCATGTTTCCTGATGGCAGTGCAACGTTTGAAGGTTTCGGTTCAATTTTACGTAAGCGCTTCCTCATTGGAGATTCTGAACTATTAGCCGTTGTTTCTTCATCCTCCATCTCACTAAAAGTGTCTTCAACCTCAATAACAGGCAAATCTCCTGGATTTGGTGCTGAAAAATTTAGGGTTTATAAGATTAAAATGATGGTATGCTTATACCGTCTCTAAACATGCCTCCCATATCCTCCTCTTCATCGAAACCTTGCATACGTCGCCCACTAGCCATAACAACTTCGCAGCCACCTCTTAGCTGAGCCGGGCAAACATTATCTGGAATGCCCGCACAATCATCTTCAGCGTCATCTTCGCCAGATTCGTTGCCATCCACAGGAGGCTCGATATAAAGAGTGGTTGGAATATCACACAGTTGATTTTGATCTTCTGCTTCATCGAGTTCTTGAATGAAATCAAGCATTTCTTGCAACGATAAACCGCTGTAATTCACAAAATATCAATAAATATGATCAAAAATCTCAAAAAAAAACTACACCAAACGTAACTAAAACCCTGTACCCTAGACGTCCCACGGTTATCATATGGTAACGCCTTGAGTAAAATACAAAAAAGTTACACAAAAAATCAAATTTCAAACAAAACTAAACTTGCATTTACTAGTTTATTTCATTAGCTACCAACTGATGTAATTTTTTTGGAAATATATCAAAAAATCAAAAAGTTATTCATATACTTACCGACGTGCCATGTTAAAAAACCACAATAATTCACTTTTTTTTTTCACCTGACTTTGACGTCTTATAGCTTTGCTAGCTGCACTAAAAATAACAAAAAACTTATGTTTTTCCGTGAGCTGCATTTATTCTGCGTGAAATACAGTTATTCTTTTTTGTTTTTGTTATTTACTTCAGACATAATACGTAAAATTGCAACGGCATGTTTGCATTACCATATGGTAATCGTGGGAAGATTCGGGTTAATTAACGTATGCGTTTGCAATGTAGGTAGAAGTTTGAGGGTCTTGAGCATGCCCTTCGCATTTTCTTCCTAATTGTTACAAAAGCGGCGCAAGCTGCTAAATTTGTTCATATGAGCCTTCAACTTATAATGGATAGTGAGAACACTTATAGGATCCTAAGATTTTTATCTTTTATACCGATTATTGCATTGTTTAATGTTATAACCACCCAACACTGCCTTAGTCTCAGTTCGACCGCTGGACTCTTTAGCTGCAGCTGCTTCGGCTGGCTCATGCGATTTTTCACTGCCCTCTACACGCACTAGTTAGCATTTTGTATTACAAGAGCATAAGTTCCTCAGTATAGTGATTTTCTCGTAAAAGTTACTGCGTTGCGGATTTATCTCTGTTCACAGGCTTATAAGAATCACCGCCGCCAGAAATGTGCAAATGGTATGATATGTAAAACTTCCATTTTTCGCATAAAATTTATGTATTTCAGTGTTTTTATGACCTAAAACAACATAATTAAAAGCTTTTATCATATATTTTGCCTTTTAGCAACAGACTTTTTTCCAAAATAAGCTGCCTTTAGGAGAAAAATAGTGGTTTTAGGAGATGGCTAAAATTCCAGAATCACAATTTTAGCTAAATTAGTTGCCAAAAACAGCTGATTAATTTAGCTGGTTCATTTGTGTTCTTCGCTAAAATGTGCAAAAAATTAACCAAAATATGGAGATTTTAGGAGATTGTCATTCACTAGAATCACAAAAGTCGCTAAATGTTGCTAAAATGAGTTTAGAAATTTTTGGCAATCGAGATAAAGCTTTATCGATTTCCAGAATTCCGCTGCAGGTATGATAAGCGATTTTCTATTTCCATTTATCAAATTTATATTCGCGACCTTCGATCAGGAGCCAGCCTTGTAGATTTTTTATACTGAAACCTAAGACCATGTTTTTGACGCGTCGAATCCAGTCTCTTCCTATTGGGATCTGTTATATCATGGAGGCTGAATTTTTCCCTTGCACTACTGAGGACTTCTTTATATACCCTGGTGTGGAAGTACCCAAGTTCAAATTTGATATCACAGCGGTCATATGTATGATCTAATTTGTTATACTATCCTTACTTAATCAACAATAACTTCATGAATGTATAACTACTATATACACTCCAACTGATTTTTTCAACAAATTATATATGTATATGTTTTAATCCTTACGTTACTTAGCTGATGAGTTCTCTCTGTAGCTGGGCAGTTTTAGTTCTCGATACTTAACAAACCCCTGCCTTTTAATGACTCGGCAATATATTGAAAAACAAAAACCGTGCGTTATGCGGATGGGCCCCTCGTGTCGGTTGAGTGAGATGGTAGGCTTTCCGTTGGGAAGTATTCATGCCTATTCTGATGTCGATCGATTCGTGAAAAGCAAATGCGGATTTGAATTTGAAAACTTAGAAAAATAAATTTTATCGAATTCCGTTCTATTTTTCCAATGGGCATTAGTTTTAAAGATTAAATCCTGCAACTATTTTGTAGTATCCGTCGGATACCGTAATAGGCATGATTATTATTATTACTTCCTTCTTCCGCCCTCTACTGTTCCGCCAGCATGTGTGCACAGGTAAACGAAGGGGAGTTGTGGCGAATAGTGGAAAGGATTAGTCTACCTTAGTCTACTCTTGCCAACAAGTAATAATGTGGATTGAGTAGGAAATTGATTATGTTCTCTCTCGAAGAGAAAAGATCACGCTATTAAAGTCTCTTATCAAACCCGTCCCGCTTTATAACTCGAGAAAAGGATGCTATCAAAAGCAGAGGAAACTACAGAGCATTCAAGATATATTTGGGTCCTTTCCGTTATGACAGCAGTTTCCAAATGTGTGTACTTATCGATAGATATGCTCCATAAAGCAATAAGACTCATTGTGAATCTTTTGAGGAATGTAATGAGAATTTCTTTATGTTCTTCGTTCTTTGGTGATATCAATTTCACTTTGTTGGTATACTATTTCCAAAATGATATTGCGAATACAAGCAAGAAAATACGTTGATTTCCGAAATTGCACCTTTCCAGACGAACGAACTCGTCTAATAACTACGTTATGTACTTTCTATATCTAACTGCAAATCAGTGCGAAAAATCAATCGCATGTTTGTAAATCAATATTGAATATTTCGAAAAACACATAAATTTTTTTAATTCTCATATATAATTCCTCTCTCGACGAACAAAAACCACGCTCTACAAGTCGCTCATAATACCCGTCCTGCAATATGAAGCAGAAGAATGGACGATAACAACCGCAGTTGAGTCGGCCCTTGCAGTATTCTACGGAAAGGTTCTTCGAAGGATTTAAGGGCCTATACTAGGGCTCTTACAAAAAGTCGACTTAGTGGAATACTTGGTTAATCGACTAGTCGGTTGTAACCATTTGCACGGTTATAAGTTGGTTTGTAGTATTGGAATAGGCGCTTAGCAACGACTACTCGACTATTTGCTTCACTTCGACTATTCGGCTTTTGTCAAAACTCGAATACTATTAACCGCATTTTCAATGAATGCTGCGTCAATAAATTAAAAATTAGCTTGTCATATTGATACATTTTTATTTTTGATTTTAAAAATTTCAACATGAGTTGTAGAATAAGTTGGGTATGATAACCTTTCGAAAAATCGCTAGCCGAAAAAAAGCTTCATAAAAGCCAAGGAACGTCTAGAACCCTGCCAACCAGCAATGGATAAAAATCGGGATAAACAGTGATTCGCGCGTACCAAACAAGTGGATAAAAAAAGTGCGCAATTTTGTGTGGCGAGGTTCACTTTTTAACCATGTTGAAAATGTTTTTCCGTGGAGTGCATACTTTTAGGCACTTGTTGTTTTCCATACAAATTCCAAAAATATTTTTTGGTGTTAGTACAAATTTGTGAATGAATTATACGGCCTCGTTTTGGATAAACGAGAAAGATGGGTAGTAATGGAAATGTTATCCACGCCCTAGTTCTAATGTGGTAATAAAATTAATTTTACCGGCAAATTGGTATTCTAAAGGTTTTCTTTCAGTTATAATTTAATTTCGTAATCACCAAAATAGTATAAAATTACCGGTTACGCTCAAAATCGACCGGCTAGTGTATATTTATCGTCCACATTAATTGAGAAGTAAACTTATGATTATAAGATGACAATCCGAACAAGAGATTATTTATGTTTTCATTACTTGCCAAGACGATTATCATTTAGGGTCAAAGAAGATCTATGAAAGATCAATGATGATCTCATTAAACGCGAAATTATATTGTGTTGACGAAGAAAAGAACGGCGAAACTCTCATGTGAATAGAAAACAGCCCGCTATAATTTCCCATTGCCTCTCATAGATGATTGTATAGATTATATGTCAGGGAAAAAGTGGTTCACGCTCTTGGATTTGAAAGATGGGTTCAATCGGTTAGAAATAGATAAGAAATATATTCCATGAACATCTTTTGTCCCACCACATGGACAAATCGCACTTGATATTTTCAGAGGTTTGTTTACAACATTTTCCGAGATCTTATTGATGCAAAAGAAAATATTGTGTTTAGCATGGCTTTTGAAAAAATATGTGACTTAAGCTTAAGAAGTGCAGGTTTTGCTAAAACGTGATTGAGTATTTGGGTTATCAAGTAAATCCGTCAGGAATACACCCGTCGAGTTCTCATATGTTTCAAGGCATCTGAGGACTTAAGAAATAGTTTAGTAAGTTCACCGCTGCTAGCAATACATGATCGCAAACTTATTTAAAAACTAACTAACGGAAAATTTTATCCAATAGCGTCCTTTTCCAAGAAAACCAAACTTATTGCGGATCGCAACTCACTCACTATGATCTTAAATGAAAAGCAAATCAATCTTAGAATAGCTAGGTGGGCTTTCATCATTATCATTTATTGCAACTTAAAGGTTTTGGCCCAATCCACCCTTACTTTGCTGGCTTTGCTTACTTGAGTTTACCTTGCTTTTCTTTGAAAGCTTCTATGGCCAAATATGAGATTTGAAGGCTGTCAGAGTAAAGCGCTTCAAGGGAGTAAAGCAAGGCTGGTCCGCTTTCATCCATTTTAGTAGAGTTCAAAAAAATTTTTTTTCGCTGTCAAATAGCGCGTTCACCTATTCAAAAGCTTAAAGCTTTTCAAACGAGTAAAGTAAGGCTGTCACTTGGCCAGATTTCATAAATAGTAGAGTTCAAACAAGCTTAAGCGATTTTGGCCGTTGCGTATCAAAGCCAGTCATCCCATTTCATCGATAGCTGACGCTAATTGGAAACACCATGCGAGTTCAATCCAATTTTTTCCAACTCAGTCGAGGCCGTCCCCTTCATATTATTCGGGGGTCGATAGGTAAACCTTCAGGGGTGGGACTTCTTTGTCCATTCGAATAACATGACCCAGCCAGCGGAGTATTTGGGCTTTTATTTGCTGCACTATGGTCAGATCTGTGTAAAGCGCGTACAGCTCATCGTTAAATTTCCTTCGATACTCGCCGTTGGCTTCATCGAAAGGACCACACATTTTCCGGAGAACTTTTATCTCGAATACTCCAAGGGTCATCTCATATTCCTTCGACACTGTTCGTGATTTCGGGCCGTACATGAGGGTGAGAGACTTATAGAACGTGATCTTTGTCAAACTCAGACATGGCAGCATATAGACAACTCCTTTTTGCATTATCAAAAGCGGCTTTGAATTCGACAAAGTGAACCTCTTATCATAGATCTTTTCCAGGATTTGGCTGTACAGTGAAGATCCACTCGATGGTAGTCTTACTAGCTCTGAAGCCGCACTGATAAGGTCCAATCAGCTTGTCTACGATGGGCTTCAGTCTTTCGCATACGCTGGTTAGAACCTTTTATGCGATATTATGAAGATTCTGCGCCTTTCTTGGGGATTGGGCATGGCACACTTAAGTTCCAATCTTCAGTTCCATGTTCTGTGTAAGAGTTGATGCAGTTGATACATGCTTTTCAAAAGCTCTTCGCCAGGTCGCCATTATTTTCCGGTTTTGAAAACTTCAGTCATCCGGCAGATCGGGCGTTATTCCTGTCATCCAGCATCTCAAGCTTCTAACAATCACGCCTTTCCGCCTCACGTTTCTTTTTCCTAATAAGGCGTCTCTCTTCCTTCCTTGCGTCACGATAACGTTCCTATACACTGCGGGTAGCGCCGGTTAGTAATGTGTCCCTGTAGCCAGCATACTTCCAGGCTCGCTGAAGTCCTACAGTGTTCACATCGGCAGTACGTAATGTGTGAGAGGTGTTCCCCATTGTTCGGTTACATCTTTAGGTCGATGATTGCTCTCTGAGAGCAAGTGCGAGAGTCGAGTCGAGAAATTATCCGCTGTCTGTGTCATACGCAGCTTCTCAACGTCAAAACTTCCTCCCGCTGTTGTGCGCAATTTCTTCGCTGCACAGAGGCGTGTGCGTATCTTGGCTGCCACAAGATCATGGTCATGAGCCAATATTGGGAGCACGTAGTATACGCACGTACAGAATGGTGGAGCTATGTCTGCGGTCGATCATGGCATGATCAATTTGGTTTCCTGTTCTTTTATCAGGAGACAGCCAAGTGGTCTGGTGTATTTGTTTATGTTGGAACCTGGCACTACTGGTGACCATATTGCGAGCAGCGGTAAAGTCAATCAACCTAGTCCCGTTGGGAGATGTTACATCATGGATACTAAATTTTTTGACTTCTTTTTACTTCCCCAACCTGGCATTAAATACGACAGGCACGATTTTGACATCATGTTGGGGCAGCGATCATGTGTTTGTTCCAGTTTATCATAGAAGGCGTCCTCCTCTTCGTCGTCTGGCAAGTAGGCGCGTAGGGTCAGATAAATGTTGAAGAGCCTCACCTTGATGCGGATCGTTGCGAGACGCTCTGGCACGGGGGTGACCGTTAATACTGTACGTCACAGGGCCCGATTTGCCTTTTGCCTTGTCGTCTATCGCATTTCCTGTAGATTGGTATGACGATGAAAAACTGATACTACTTTTACTGCACTGATACTGCCGTTATTTGACCACCTATGACGATGACGAACTGATACTAATTTTGACCACATATGACGATGAAAAACTAAAACGAATACTGCACTGATACTGACGATATTTGACCCCCAATGACTATGAGGAACTGATACAAATTTTACTGCACTGATACTGACGTTATTTCCCCCCAATGACTATGAGGAACTGATACAAATTTTACTGCACTGATACGGAGGACGATATTTGAACGCATATGACGATGAAAAACTGATACAAATTTTACTGCACTGATACTGACGTTATTTCACCACCAATGACTATGACGAACTGATACTGACGATATTTGACCACATATGACCATGAAAAACTGACACCAATTTTACTGCACTGATACTGAAGTTATTTCACCACCAATGACTATGACGAACTGATACAAATTTTACTGCACTGATGCTGACGATATTTGAGCACATGAAAAACTGACAACAATTTTACTGCACTGATACTGAAGTTATTTCACCACCAATGACTATGAAAAACTGATACCAATTTTACTACACCGATACTGACCACCAATGACGATCATTCCCACAACAGCCGGTTCTATCGTACCGGAATGACTCTGGTTTCCGACCAAGGGCTGTTATTTCGACACTACCCTGTCTAACTTGCCACCTTTCCCCCTAACGTTGTCATCCTCCGAGCGGCTCCTTGCAGCAGGGCTGCTCAAAACTCTCCTGCTCCGGCCTGGTGTTGAATCCAACCCGGGACCAAGAGAATAGGTGCGTCTGATGGAAGAAGAATACATGTAAAAGATGGTTGCACAAAACCAGGTGCTCCGGCCTAAATCCCTCGATCCAGTCGATCGAGCGTCGCACCACCACAAGTTCCGGATACAGTCTCCACGACTAACAGCACTAATACTGCCCAGCAAGTAGTGAGTAACTCCCGCTGCCGCTCACACCCACAGTCGCCAACACCGCACACAGCTGCTCGCAGCTACTTTCTACGTAGCACTTCTCTTGTAGATGTGAGCAATGCTGAGCTACAGCCCACCCTCCACCCCTTACAACTTCCCTTTTTCTTCCAGCACTAGCACAAATGTAAGCGAAAGCCGCGATCTCCTGGTCCCTTACACCATGTGCACTGTTTGTCGGTTGAGACTATATACACTTGCGACATCAGTCAAATGCAACTCTTGTCTTGGCCTGCTTATATGTTCTCAACTTGCTTCCACCGACGCATACGCACCAGTCCTTGACTCGCAGTGTGATTATTTCTCCCCCTTCGCACTTTCGTGTCCTACAGTTGAACTGCAACGGCTTAACCGGCAAGGTTAGTGAGATAGTGAGTTTCATGAAGCAGCAAAATATCAAGATTGCGGCTATTCAAAAACAAAGCTAGGCGCCCGATCAGATCTTCGGACCTGTGATAGCTACTACATCCACCGGCGTGACCGCGAGAGAGGACTTGGGGGCGGCCTTGCCTTTACTCATCAATCTGTGCAATATCGTCTATTTGAGCCTGATGTCGACCCGAGGGACAACACCTTAGATCGTCTAGGTATGGTTGTCCGGTCCGGCGATTTGGATTCTGAAATAATCAACATTTATATACCTCCTGCCACCTGTTGTCCGAGGGATTACCACCCTGCCATCAGTATTTACTCAGAGGCGATAATGGTGTAATCCTCGGAGACTTCAACGCACACCACGACCTTTGGAACTGAAGCTTTCAACTCGATGGTAGGGGGCAGGAGATGGCTGATTCGACGCTCTGCAGTGTGAACGGGGATGCCCCAAGAGAATCGCGGTAAATTGTTCAAGCTTGCCAGACCTTACCATCGTCAGCGCTGGTCTAATAAAATGCGTTGCCTGGCGACCGATACTAACTCTTGCATCGGATCACTTACCGATAGTCCTCTCAATCGATGACTTGGTCACTTCTGAAAATCGCACTTTTACTAACTTCAGCAAAGCTGATTGGGTTGGTTTTTTTAACTTCACTGAGAGCAAATTCGCTGCTCTTTCCATCCCGTCTGACGTACGAGAAGGGGAAAAATCGTTTCGCATGGTCATAGCTTTAGCTTCTAATCAATACATTCCGCCAGGTAAAATTAAGGAGGTACGTCCGTATTTCCCCACAGAGGCAGCGGCCCTGGCAAATGAACGCGACCATGTGCGACAGTTTGACCCTACGGATCCCCGAATTCAAGATCTCAATGCGGAAATCAGACGACTGGTTGATCCACACAAACGCGCCAAATGGGAGGAGCACCTAAGGTCCTGCAACCTCTCTGCTGTTTATGGCAAATTATGGTCCACTGTTAAATCCTTGTCAAATTAGACCAAACCTAAGGACAAAATATCTATCACCTTTGGTGAGAAAGTGCAGTCGAAACCGAAGAGATGCGCGAGCGCTTTCTACCGGCAATTTGCACTGCATCCTCCGGTCGACAAGGAAATTAGACGAGCCATCAGGGAGGCGCACAAATGAAAAAATAGCCAAGCGCCCATTGCCATCATCACCACGGAGGTTGGCGAGGCCATACGGGGGTCCAAAAGTTCCAAATCGATAGGCCCAGGCGGTATATCCATGCTGATGCTAAAACATCTCGGAGAAGAGGGAGTAAGGTACCTAACAACTGTCTTCAATCTGTCTATGACCACCTTTGCCACTCCAGAAAAATGGAAGCAGGCAAAGGTGGTGCCACTACTAAAGCCCGGCAAGCCGGCCAACGAGGGGGAGTCTTATCGACCGATATCACTCCTCTCCCCAGTAGTGAAGACTTTATATACGGTCTTGCTCCCTTACTACACCGCTAACTTGCGACTAGCCGAACATCAGCATGGATTCCGTAAAATGAATAGCACTATCACCGCGCTAAGCGCCATCGCCACTCAGATAGGTGTCGGTCTCAACCAACCTCGTCCAAATGACAGGACCGTGCTAGTTGCGCCTGACCTGTTAAAAGCCTTCGACGCAGTCAATCATGCACAACTCATTAACGACCTGGAGGATTCAACTCTTCCCCCCCTGTCTAAAGCGTTGGACCGCCGACTATCTGAGTGGCTGGCTGTCATCGGCTGAATTTAGAGGCGAAAGATAAAAACCACGTATAATTAAACAAGGGGTGCCACAGGGTGGTGTCCTATCCCCGCTTTTGTTTAATTACTACATATCGAGGCTCCCTTCCCCACCAGTGGGGGTCTCGATCGTCTCCTACGACGATAACTGCACGATCCTGGCGACGAGCCCCTCTATATACGAGTTCTGCTCAAGAGTTAACTCATACCTCCCATCCCTGTCCGGGTTTTTCTCTGGACGAAATCTGACACTCACCGACCAAATCTTCGGCCACCTTGTTTACGACGTGGACAGCGCAGGTGAACATGGAATTAGACGTCTACGTCGAAGGCATTAAGCTTCCGACTTTCACACACCCCAAATCTTAGGGGTCACGTTTGATAACATGTTCAACTATGGTGCTCATGTAGCCGCGATTGCCACCAAATTACAAAGTTGCAACAAAATCCTCAAGTCACTAGCTGGCAGCACTTGGGGGGAATATAAAGAAACGTTACTGGCAACGTACAAGGCAATCGGCCAGCCGGTTCTGAGCTACGCGACGCCTATATGGTCGCCGGGGATTGCAGATACACACTGGCAGGTTGCAGGCCTACCAAAACACCGCACTCAGAACTGCCACGGTATGCCTCCTTATGTCTCTTGAACATCATATCCATAGTGAGGAAAAAATGCTCGGAGTTAAAGAGCATAACGAAATGCTGACCTGGAATTCCTGTTCAACTGCTATAAACCGCAGCATCCGAACAGGAACTTGCTCATCGAAAATCCGCCTCCCAGGAGAATAAGAGAATAAGGAGTCATCTCCGTAAGCACTATGACGAGATTCCTAATCACATTTTCTCGCCGTTTGACTCAAAGGCGCATCGTCGGGCACTCAATTTCATCCACACGGAGTCGGTAAGCTCCTTTTTCAAATCTCGTCCGAAGAATGCAGTCCTTTGGGCAGGTGAAATAGTCGCTAATACAACAACAACAACAACCTATGACGATGACGAACTGATACCAATTTTACTGCACTGATACTAACGATATTTGACCACCAATGACTAAGTGGAACTGATACCAATTTTACTGCACTGATGCTGAAGATATTTGACCACCTATGACGACGAAAAACTAATATTAATTTTACTGCACTGATACTGACGTCATTTGATCACCTATGACGGTGACGAACTGATACCAATTTTACTGCACTGATACTAATTTTGACCACATACGACGATGAAAAACTAATACCAATTTTACTGCACTGGTACTAACGATATTTGACCACCAATGACTAAGTGGAACTGATACCAATTTTACTGCACTGATGCTGAAGATATTTGACGACCCATGACGATGAAACACTAATACCAATTTTACTGCACTGATACTGACGTTATTTGGTCACCTATGACGTTGACGAACTGATACCAATTTTACTGCACTGATACTACTTTTGACCACATATCACGATGAAAAACTAATACCAATTTTACTGCACTGATGCTGAAGATATTTGACCACATATGACGATGGAAAACTAATACCAATTTTAGTGCACTGATACTGACGTCATTTGATCACCTATGACGGTGACGAACTGATACCAATTTTACTGCACTGATACTAATTTTGACCACATATGACGATGAAAAACTAATACCAATTTTACTGCACTGATACTGACGATATTTGACCACCAATGACTAAGTGGAACTGATACCAATTTTACTGCACTGATGCTGAAGATATTTGACCACATATGACGATGAAAAACTACTGCACTGATACTGACGTCATTTGATCACCTATGACGGTGACGAACTGATACCAATTTTACTGCACTGATACTAATTTTGACCACATATGACGATGAAAAACTAATACCAATTTTACTGCACTGATACTGCCGATATTTGACCACCAATGACTATGAGCAACTGATACCCATGTTGCTGCACTGGTAATGGCGATATTTGGCCACATATGACGATGAAAAACTAATACCAATTTTACTTTCCCGATACTGACCACCTATCACGATGATGAACTGACACCAATTTTACTGCACTGATACTAATTTTGACCACATATGACGATGAAAAGCTAATACCAATTTTACTGCACGGATAGTGACGTTATTCGATCACCTATGACGATGACAAACTGATACCAATTTTGCTGCATTGGTACTGACGATATTTGACCACATATGACGATCCAAAAATAATAACAATTTTACTTCACTGATACTGACGATATTTACCCCCAATGACTCTGTGGAACTGATGCCAATTTTACTGCCTCATACCACTTTTGACCACATCTGACGATGAAAAATATACCAATTTACTTCCCCGATACTGACCTTCTATGACGATGATGAACTGACACCAATTTTACTGCACTGATACTAATTTTGACCACATATGACGATGAAAAACTAATACCAATTTTACTGCACTGATACTGACGTCATTTGATCACCTATGACGTTGACGAACTGCTACCAATTTTACTGCACTGATCCTGACGATATTTGACCACCAATGACTATGTGGAACATATACCAATTTTTCTGCACTGATACTGACGTTATTTTACCACCAATGACTATGAAGAACTGACACCACTTTTACTGCACTGATACTGACCAGATATGACGATGAAAAACTAATACCAATTTTACTGCACTGCTACTGACGATATTTCAGCACCAATGACTATGAAGAACTGATGCCACTTTTACTGCACTGATACTGACGTTATTTTACCACCAATGACTATTAAAAACTGATACCAATTTTACTGCACTGATCCTGACGATATTTGACCACCAATGACTATGTGGAACATATACCAATTTTACTGCACTGATACTGACGTTATTTCACCACCAATGACTATGAAGAACTAATACCACTTTTACTGCACTGATACTGACCAGATATGACGATGAAAAACTAATACCAATTTTACTGCACTGATACTGACGTCATTTGATCACCTATGATGGTGACGAACTGATACCAATTTTACTGCACTGATCCTGACGATATTTGACCACCAATGACTATGTGGAACATATACCAATTTTTCTGCACTGATACTGACGTTATTTTACCACCAATGACTATGAAGAACTAATACCACTTTTACTGCACTGATACTGACCAGATATGGCGATGAAAAACTAATACCAATTTTACTGCACTGATACTGACGTCATTTGATCACCTATGATGGTGACGAACTGATACCAATTTTACTGCACTGATACTAATTTTGACCACATACGACGATGAAAAACTAATACCAATTTTACTGTGCTGATACTAACGATATTTGACCACCAATGACTAAGTGGAACTGATACTAATTTTACTGCACTGATGCTGAAGATATTTGATCACCTATGACATTGACGAACTGATACCAATTTTACTGCACTGATACTACTGGAGGATGGGGCCGTGTGCAGAAGTCCACGCAAGTGGGGAAAGTTTCTGATCGCCATTCACCTGGGAATGGCCAGAGCGATTCTTTTGCATGCGGTTCAAGCAGCTCACTACTTCCGGGCGTTGCGCCCAAGTATCCTGTGGGTGAGCTAAACGTGAGAAGGCCACAACCTGGTAAGGCCACTCCGACATAATCGGTTTAAGGGCTTGCTGGGGGGTTCAAACAGCAGCGTCTGATCACCATGTGGTGCAGCTGCAAGCGGGCGTCTGTCTTGGATGAAGCGGCTCGCTATACGAACGTGTAATAGAATTCAACCTCCCGTGAAACGGGTTGTGCGTTAGGTTTGGGACCCACCACATAAAACAACGTTCCAATGAAATTCAACAACAAAGCCTCGGATATGAGAACCCCCTTTTTAGATGACAACACCCGCAAACGAAATAAGGATTATGAGATAAGGGCATGCCTGGAATGTCCGGTCCCTTAATGTAGAAGGTGCCGCTGCCCGGCTGGTTCAGGTCCTGAGGAAAGCAAAAGCTGACATCACCGCCATATAAGAGATGCGATGGACGGGCGAGGAAACATGATCAAAACACCTTGCAACATCTACTGGAGTGGGCACGAAGACAAGCGCAGATTCGGCGTGGGATTTGTGGTGGGAGAGAGACTCCTTCACAGAGGACTGTCGTTCACACCCGCGAACGAGCGTCTCGCTGCAATCCGCATAAAAGTACGATTTTTCCCCATATCGTTTATCTGCGCTCATGCACCGATGGAAGAGAAGGACGACGTGGAAAAGGATGCATTCTACGAGCGCCTGGTAGAAGCATACGAGCGCTGCCCCCGTCATGATATCAAAGTCGTGCTTGGCGACTTTAACGCCAGGGTGGGTAAGGAGGGTGTATTTGGCCCCACTGTCGGGAAGTTCAGTCTCCACGATCAGACTTCGCCAAATGGATTCAGACTGATCGACTTCGCCGGTGCCCGAAACATGGTCATATCCAGCACTAGGTTTATGCACAAGAAGATCCATCAGGCTACATGGCTGTCCCCCCTTCGAAAAACACGCAACCAGATCGACCACATTGTGATAGACGGACGGCATGCTTGCAGCGTTTTAGATGTTCGCACAATACGAGGACCTAACATCGACTCTGATCACTACCTAGTAGCAGCCAAGATTCGTACCCGCCTCTGTACGACAAAACAGGTGCAACAAAAAAGGCAGGGAAAGCTGGACGTCGAAAAGCTGCAATCGCAACAGACCGCCAATTATTTCGCAGATCGCCTCTCACACCTGCTCTCCGAGAGCACAATTCAATCTAGTGGAATGCATGAGCAGTGGGATCATATCTCAGGAGCACTCCGTACCGCAGCCGAAGAAGTAATTGGATTCCGGCGAACGCGAAGAAACAACTGGTATGATGATGAAGAGTGCCGCGCTACAACGAAAAGAAAGGACGAAGCCTACAAGGCAACGCTGAGATCGAATGCAACGAGGAGTGTGTGTGAACACTACCGCGAGTTGAAGAGGGAGGCGAGGTGGCTTTTCCGGGCGAAAAAAAGAGAGGCAGAAAAGCGTGAAATAAAGGAGCTTGAGATGCTGGCCAACGGGAAAAATGCCCGAGAATTCTATCAAAAAATTCGGCGAATGACAGAAGGTTTTGAACCCGGGGCAAACTCCTGAATGAGAACGGCGACCTGGTGGCCGATGTTCAGAGAGCACTCAGAATATGGAGGGATCACTTCTCTGCCCTTTTAAATGGATAAACTCAGCAAGAAACCAGAGAAGATGCCGAACCCGAGCCCACAATCGAAGATGATGGAATTGACGTTCCAAAACCAGACTATAATGAGGTGCGAATAGCAATATCTCGATTGAAAAACAATAAAGCAGCTGGCGCTGATGGTTTGCCTGCTGAGCTATTCAAACACGGAGGCGAGGAGCAGGTAAGGCGCATGCATCAGCTTCTACGCAGAATATGGTCGGCTGAATGCATGCCTGATGATTGGAATCTTTTCCCAATCCACAAGAAGGGCGATCCTGCAAACTGCGCCAACTATCGCGGAATCAGCCTTTTGAATATCGCATATAAGGTCCTATCAAGCGTATTGTGCGAAAGACTGAAGCCTGATGTGAACAGACTGATTGGACCTTATCAGTGTGGCTTCAGACCTGGTAAATCTACCATCGACCAGATTTTTACAATACGCCAAATCTTGGAAAAAGCCTGTGAAAAGAGAATCGACACACATCATCTCTCTGTTGAGCCGCTTTCGGTAGAACGAAAAGGAGCTGCCTATATGCCGCTATGTCTGAATTTGGTTTCCCCGCAAAACTTATATGGCTATGCAAAATGACCTTGAGCAACACCGCCAGCTCGGTCAGAATTGGGAAGTACCTCTCCGAGCCGTTCGAAACTAAACGAGGTTTCAGACAGGGTGACCCCCTATCGTGCGATTTCTTTAATTTAATGCTGGAGAAAATAATACAAGCTGCAGAACTTAACCCCGCTGGAACAATATTTTATAAAAGCGTGCAACTGTTGGCATATGCTGACGATATTGATATCATTGGCATTAACAAAAGCGCCGTAACTTCCACTTACTCCAAATTAGAAAAAGAAGCGGAGAAAATGGGATTGGTGGTGAACGAGGGCAAAACGAAGTACCTTCTGCCATCATGCAAAGAGTCAGCGCATTCGCGCCTTGGCAACCAAGCCACGGTTGGCAGCAATGATTTCGAAATAGTAAAGGACTTCGTTTACCTGGGAGACAGCATTAACGTCAACAATAATGTTAGCCTAGAAATCCGACGAAGAGTTACTCTTGCAAACAAATGCTACTTTGGACTGAGTAGGCAATTGAAAAGTAAAGTCCTCTCTCGACGAACGAAAATAACACTCTACAAGTCACTCATCGCACCCGTCCTGCTATATGGTGCAGAAGCGTGGACACTAACAACATCTGATGAGGCGGCTCTGGGAGTATTCGAGAGAAAGGTTCTTCGAAAGATTTGGGGACCTCTACGCGTTGGCGACGGCGAGTACCGAAGAAGATTTAATGATGAGCTGTATGAACTTAACGCAGACGCCGACTTAGTTCACCGAGTTAAAACACAGCGGCTTCGCTGGCTAGGCCACGTAGTGCGAATGAGCGAAGATGCTCCAGCCCAGAAGGTATTCTTATCGGCACCCGCCGGTGGAAGCAGAGAAAGAGGGAGACCACCACTCCGATGGAAGGACCAATTGGAGACCGATTTGCGATCCCGCGGTATTTCCAAATGGCGCCAGTTGGCGCAACGAAGAAAATCCTGGCGAGCTATGTTGGACGGTCAAAATCGGCCAGACGGTTAGATGACCATTTAAAGAAGAAAGATGCTGAAGATATTTGACGACCTATGACGATGAAAAACTTATACCAATTTTACTGCACTGATACTGACGATATTTGATCACCTATGACTATGACGAACTGATACCAATTTTCTGCACTGATACTAATTTTGACCACAATTGATGAAAAACTAATACCAATTTTAATATACTGATACTGGCGTTATTTGACCACCTATGATGTTGACGAACTGACGCCAATTTTACTGCATTGATATTAATTTTGACCACATATGTCGATGAAAAACTAATACCAATTTTACTGCACTGATACTGACGTTATTTGGCCACCAATGACTATGAGGAACTGATACTAATTTTGCCGCACTGGTACTGACGATATTTGACCACATATGACGATCCGAAAATAATACCAATTTTACTGCACTGATACTGACATTATTTGACCACCTATGACGATGACGAACTGATACCAATTTTACTGCACTGATACTAATTTTGACCACATATGACGATGAAAAACTAATACCAATTTTACTTCACTGATACTGACGTTATATGACCACCTATGACGATGACAAACAAATACCAATTTTAATGCACTGAAACAAATTGTGACCACATATGAGGAAGAAAAACTAATACCAATTTTACTGAACAGATACTGACGATATTTGACCACCAATGACTATGAAGAACTGGTGATGCCACATTTACTGCACTGATACTGACATTATTTCACCACCAATGACTATGTGGAACTGATACCAATTTTACAGCACTGATACTGACGATGTTTCACCACCAATGACTATGAAGAACTGGTACCACATTTACTGCACTGATAATGACGTTATTTCACCACCAATGATTATGAAGAACTGATACTGACGTTATTTCACCACCAATGATTATGAAAAACTGATACCAATTTTCCTACACCGATACTGACCGCCTATGACGATGACGAACTGATACCAATTTTACTGCACTGATACTAATTTTGACCACATATGACGATGAAAAACTAATACCAATTTTACTGCACTGATACTGACGATATTTTACCACCAATGACTCTGTGGAACTGATGCCAATTTTATTGCACTCATACTGACGTTATTTCACCACCAATGACTATGAAGAACTGATGCCACTTTTACTGCACTGATACCGACGTTATTTCACCACCAATGGCTATGAAAAACTGATACCAATTTTACTACACCGATACTGACCACCTATGACGATGACAAACTGATACCAATTTTAGTGCACTGATACTGACGATATTTTACCTCCAATGACTCTGTGGAACTGATACCAATTTTACTGCATTGATACTCACGTTATTTGACCACCTATGACGATGACAAACTGACACCAATTTTACTGCACTGCTACTAATTTTGACCACATATGCCGATGAAAAACTAATACTAATTTTACTGAACTGATAATGACGCTTTTCCACCACCAATGACGATGAGGAACTGATACTAATTTTGCTGCACTGGTACTGACGATATTTGACCACATATGACGATCCAAAAATAATACCAATTTTGCTGCACTGACACTGACGTTATTTGACCACCTATGACGTTGACGAACTGAAACCAATTTCACTGCACTGATACTAATTTTGACCACATATGACGATGGAAAATTATTACGAATTTTACTGCACCGATATTGACAATATTTGACCACCAATGACTATGAGGAACTGATACTAATTTTGCTGCACTGGTACTGACGATATTTGACCACATATGACGATCCAAAAATAATACCAATTTTACTGCACTGATACTGACATTAATTGACCACCTATGACGATGACGAACTGATACCAATTTTACTGCACTGATACTAATTTTGACCACATATGACGATGAAAAACTAATACCAATTTTACTACACTGATACTGACGTTATATGACCACCTATGACGATGACAAACAAATACCAATTTTAATGCATTGAAACAAATTGTGACCACATATGAAGAAGAAAAACTAATACCAATTTTACTGAACAGATACTGACGATATTTGACCACCAATGACTATGAGGAACTGATACTAATTTTGCTGCACTGGTACTGACGATATTTGACCACATATGACGATCCAAAAATAATACCAATTTTACTGCACTGATACTGACATTATTTGACCAACTATGACGATGACGAACTGAAACCAATTTTACTGCACTGATACTAATTTTGACCACATATGACGATGAAAAACTAATACCAATTTTACTACACTGATACTGACGTTATATGACCACCTATGACGATGACAAACAAATACCAATTTTAATGCACTGAAACAAATTGTGACCACATATGAAGAAGACAAACTAATACCAATTTTACTGAACAGATACTGACGATATTTGACCACCAATGACTATGAGGAACTGATACTAATTTTGCTGCACTGGTACTGACGATATTTGACCACATATGACGATCCAAAAATAATACCAATTTTACTGCACTGATACTGACATTATTTGACCACCTATGACGATGACGAACTGATACCAATTTTACTGCACTGATACCAATTTTGACCACATATGACGATGAAAAACTAATACCAATTTTACTACACTGATACTGACGTTATATGACCACCTATGACGATGACAAACAAATACCAATGTTAATGCACTGAAACAAATTGTGACCACATATGAAGAAGAAAAACTAATACCAATTTTACTGAACAGATACTGACGATATTTGACCACCAATGACTATGAGAAACTGATACCAATTTTACTGCACTGATACTGACGATATTTGACCACCAATGACTATGAAGAACTGATACCACATTTACTGCAATGATACTGACGTTCTTTCACCACCAATGACTATGTGGAACTGATACCAATTTTACTGCACTGACACTGACGATATTTCACCACCAATGACTATGAAGAACTGGTACCACATATACTGCACTGATAATGACGTTATTTCACCAGCAATGATTATGAAGAACTGATACCACTTTTACTGCACTGATACTGACGTTATTTCACCACCAATGATTATGAAAAACTGATACCAATTTTCCTACACCGATACTGACCGCCTATGACGATGACGAACTGATACCAATTTTACTGCACTGATACTGACGATATTTTACCACCAATGACTCTGTGGAACTGATGCCAATTTTATTGCACTCATACTGACGTTATTTCACCACCAATGACTATGAAGAACTGATGCCACTTTTACAGCACTTATACTGACGTTATTTCACCACCAATGGCTATGAAAAGCTGATAGCAATTTTACTACACCGATACTGACCACCTATGACGATGACAAAGTGATACCAATTTTAGTGCACTGATACTGACGATATTTTACCTCCAATGACTCTGTGGAACTGATGCCCATTTTATTGCACTGATACTGACGTTATTTCACCACCAATGACTATGAAAAACTGATACCAATGTTACTGCACTGATACTGACGATTATACCAACGATATTTGACCACCAATGACTAAGTGGAACTGGTACCAATTTTACTGCACTGATGCTGAAGATATTTGACCACCTATGACGATGAAAAACTAATATAAATTTTACTGCACTGATACTGACGTCATTTGATCACCTGTGACGATGACGAACTGATACCAATTTTACTGCACTGATACTAATTTTGACCGCATACGACGATGAAAAACTAATACCAATTTTACTGCACTGATACTAACGATATTTGACCACCAAAGACTAAGTGGAACTGATACCTATTTTACTGCACTGATGCTGAAGATATTTGACGACCTATGACGATGAAAAACTAATACCAATTTTACTGCACCGATACTGACCACCTATGACGATGACGAACTGATACCAATTTTACTGCACTGATACTAATTTTGACCACATATGACGATGAAAAACTAATACCAATTTTACTACACTGATACTGACGATATTTTACCACCAATGACTATGTGGAACTGATGCCAATTTTACTGCACTGATGCTGAAGATATTTGACCACATATGACGATGAAAAACTAATACCAATTTTACTGCACTGATACTGACGTTATTTGAACACCTATGACTATGACGAACTGATACCAATTTTACTGCACTGATAGTAATTTTGACCACATTTGACGATGAAAAACTAATACCAATTTTACTACACTGATACTGACGTTATTTGACCACCTACGACGGTGACGAGCTGATACCAATTTTACTGCACTGATACTACTTTTGACCACATATGATGATGAAAAACTAATACCAATTTTACTGCACTGATACTGCCGATATTTGACCACCAATGACTATGAGGAACTGATACCCATATTGCTGCATTGGTACAGGCGATATTTGACCACATATGACGATGAAAAACTAATACCAATTTTACTTCACCGATACTGACCACCTATGACGATGATGAACTGATACCAATTTTACTGCACTGATACTAATTTTGACCACATATGACGATGAAAAGCTAATACCAATTTTACTACACTGATAGTGACGATATTTGACCACCAATGACTATGTGGCACTGATACCAATTTTACTGCACTGATGCTGAAGATATTTGACCACATATGCCGATGAAAAACTAATACCAATTTCACTGCACGGATAGTGACGATATTTGACCACATATGACGATCCAAAAATAATACCAATTTTGCTTCAGTGATACTGACGATATTTGACCACCAATGAAAATGACGAACTGATACCAATTTTACTGCCTCATACTACTTTTGACCACATATGACGATGAAAAGCTAATACCAATTTTACTACACTGATAGTGACGATATTTGACCACCAATGACTATGTGGCACTAATACCAATTTTATTGCACTGATGCTGAAGATATTTGACCACATATGACGATGAAAAACTAATACCAATTTTACTTCACCGATACTGACCACCTATGACGATGATGAACTGATACCAATTTTACTGCACTGATACTAATTTTGACCACATATGACGATGAAAAGCTAATACCAATTTTACTACACTGATACTGACGTTATTTGACCACCTAAGACTATGAGATACTGATACCAATTTTACTGAACTGATACTGACGATATTTGACCACCAATGACTATGAAGAACTGATACCACATTTACTGCAATGATACTGACGTTCTTTCACCACCAATGACTATGTGGAACTGATACCAATTTTACTGCACTGATACTGACGATATTTCACCACCAATGACTATGAAGAACTGGTACCACATTTACTGCACTGATAATGACGTTATTTCACCACCAATGATTATGAAGAACTGATACCACTTTTACTGCACTGATACTGACGTTATTTCACCACCAATGATTATGAAAAACTGATACCAATTTTCCTACACCGATACTGACCGCCTATGACGATGACGAACTGATACCAATTTTACTGCACTGATACTGACGATATTTTACCATCAATGACTCTGTGGAACTGATGCCAATTTTATTGCACTCATACTGACGTTATTTCACCACCAATGACTATGAAGAACTAATGCCACTTTTACTGCACTGATACTGACGTTATTTCACCACCAATGGCTATGAAAAGCTGATAGCAATTTTACTACACCGATACTGACCACCTATGACGATGACAAACTGATACCAATTTTAGTGCACTGATACTGACGATATTTTACCTCCAATGACTCTGTGGAACTGATGCCAATTTTATTGCACTGATACTGACGTTATTTCACCACCAATGACTATGAAGAACTGATGCCACTTTTACTGCACTGATACTAACGTTATTTCACCACCAATGACTATGAAAAACTGATACCAATGTTACTGCACTGATACTGACGATTATACTAACGATATTTGACCACCAATGTGGAAAGTGGAACTGGTACCAATTTTACTGCACTGATGCTGAAGATATTTGACCACCTATGACGATGAAAAACTAATACCAATTTTACTGCACTGATACTGACGTCATTTGATCACCTATGACGATGACGAACTGATACCAATTTTACTGCACTGATAGTAATTTTGACCACATTTGACGATGAAAAACTAATACCAATTTTACTACACTGATACTGACGTTATTTGACCACCTACGACGGTGACGAACTGATACCAATTTTACTGCACTGATACTAATTTTGACCGCATACGACGATGAAAAACTAATACAAATTTTACTGCACTGATACTAACGATATTTGACCACCAAAGACTAAGTGGAACTGATACCTATTTTACTGCACTGATGCTGAAGATATTTGACGACCTATGACGATGAAAAACTAATACCAATTTTACTGCACCGATACTGAGCACCTATGACGATGACGAACTGATACCAATTTTACTGCACTGATAGTAATTTTGACCACATTTGACGATGAAAAACTAATACCAATTTTACTACACTGATACTGACGTTATTTGACCACCTACGACGGTGACGAACTGATACCAATTTTACTGCACTGATACTAATTTTGACCGCATACGACGATGAAAAACTAATACCAATTTTACTGCACTGATACTAACGATATTTGACCACCAAAGACTAAGTGGAACTGGTACCAATTTTACTGCACTGATGCTGAAGATATTTGACCACCTATGACGATGAAAAACTAATACCAATTTTACTGCACCGATACTGACCACCTATGACGATGACGAACTGATACCAATTTTACTGCACTGATACTGAAGATATTTGACCACATATGACGATGAAAAACTAATACCAATTTTACTACACTGATACTGACGATATTTTACGACCAATGACTATGTGGAACTGATGCCAATTTTACTGCACTGATGCTGAAGATATTTGACCACATACGACGATGAAAAACTAATACCAATTTTACTACACTGATACTGACGATATTTTACGACCAATGACTATGTGGAACTGATGCCAATTTTACTGCACTGATACTAATTTTGACCGCATACGACGATGAAAAACTAATACCAATTTTACTGCACTGATACTACCGATATTTGACCACCAAAGACTAAGTGGAACTGATACCTATTTTACTGCACTGATGCTGAAGATATTTGACGACCTATGACGATGAAAAACTAATACCAATTTTACTGCACCGATACTGACCGCCTATGACGATGACGAACTGATACCAATTTTACTGCACTGATAGTAATTTTGACCACATTTGACGATGAAAAACTAATACCAATTTCACTACGCTGATGCTGACATTATTTGACCAACTATGACGATGACGAACTGATACCAATTTTACTGCACTGATACTAATTTTGACCACATATGACGATGAAAAACTAATACCAATTTTACTACACTGATACTGACGTTATATGACCACCTATGACGATGACAAACAAATACCAATTTTAATGCACTGAAACAAATTGTGACCACATATGAAGAAGAAAAACTAATACCAATTTTACTGAACAGATACTGACGATATTTGACCACCAATGACTATGAGGAACTGATACCAATTTTGCTGCACTGGTACTGACGATATTTGACCACATATGACGATGACAAACAAATACCAATTTTAATGCACTGAAACAAATTGTGACCACATATGAAGAAGAAAAACTAATACCATTTTTACTGAACAGATACTGACGATATTTGACCACCAATGACTATGAGGAACTGATACCAATTTTACTGCACTGATACTAATTTTGACCACATATGACGATGAAAAACTAATACCAATTTCACTGCACGGATAGTGACGTTATTCGATCACCTATGACGATGACGAACTGATACCAATTTTGCTGCATTGGTACTGACGATATTTGACCACATATGACGATCCAAAAATAATACCAATTTTGCTTCAGTGATACTGACGATATTTGACCACAAATGAAAATGACGAACTGATACCAATTTTACTGCCTCATACTACTTTTGACCACATATGACGATGAAAAGCTAATACCAATTTTACTACACTGATAGTGACGATATTTGACCACCAATGACTATGTGGCACTAATACCAATTTTATTGCACTGATGCTGAAGATATTTGACCACATATGACGATGAAAAACTAATAAGAATTTTACTTCACCGATACTGACCACCTATGACGATGATGAACTGATACCAATTTTACTGCACTGATACTAATTTTGACCACATATGACGATGAAAAGCTAATACCAATTTTACTACACTGATACTGACGTTATTTGACCACCTAAGACTATGAGAAACTGATACCAATTTTACTGAACTGATACTGACGATATTTGACCACCAATGACTATGAAGAACTGATACCACATTTACTGCAATGATACTGACGTTCTTTCACCACCAATGACTATGTGGAACTGATACCAATTTTACTGCACTGATACTGACGATATTTCACCACCAATGACTATGAAGAACTGGTACCACATTTACTGCACTGATAATGACGTTATTTCACCACCAATGATTATGAAGAACTGATACCACTTTTACTGCACTGATACTGACGTTATTTCACCACCAATGATTATGAAAAACTGATACCAATTTTCCTACACCGATACTGACCGCCTATGACGATGACGAACTGATACCAATTTTACTGCACTGATACTGACGATATTTTACCACCAATGACTCTGTGGAACTGATGCCAATTTTATTGCACTCATACTGACGTTAATTCACCACCAATGACTATGAAGAACTAATGCCACTTTTACTGCACTGATACTGACGTTATTTCACCACCAATGGCTATGAAAAGCTGATAGCAATTTTACTACACCGATACTGACCACCTATGGCGATGAAAAACTGATACCAATTTTAGTGCACTGATACTGACGATATTTTACCTCCAATGACTCTGTGGAACTGATGCCAATTTTATTGCACTGATACTGACGTTATTTCACCACCAATGACTATGAAGAACTGATGCCACTTTTACTGCACTGATACTGACGTTATTTCACCACCAATGGCTATGAAAAGTTGATAGCAATTTTACTACACCGATACTGACCACCTATGACGATGACAAACTGATACCAATTTTAGTGCACTGATACTGACGATATTTTACCTCCAATGACTCTGTGGAACTGATGCCAATTTTATTGCACTGATACTGACGTTATTTCACCACCAATGACTATGAAGAACTGATGCCACTTTTACTGCACTGATACTAACGTTATTTCACCACCAATGACTATGAAAAACTGATACCAATGTTACTGCACTGATACTGACGATTATACTAACGATATTTGACCACCAATGTGGAAAGTGGAACTGGTACCAATTTTACTGCACTGATGCTGAAGATATTTGACCACCTATGACGATGAAAAACTAATACCAATTTTACTGCACTGATACTGACGTCATTTGATCACCTATGACGATGACGAAGTGATACCAATTTTACTGCACTGATAGTAATTTTGACCACATTTGACGATGAAAAACTAATACCAATTTTACTACACTGATACTGACGTTATTTGACCACCTACGACGGTGACGAACTGATACCAATTTTACTGCACTGATACTAATTTTGACCGCATACGACGATGAAAAACTAATACCAATTTTACTGCACTGATACTAACGATATTTGACCACCAAAGACTAAGTGGAACTGAGACCTATTTTACTGCACTGATGCTGAAGATATTTGACGACCTATGACGATGAAAAACTAATACCAATTTTACTGCACCGATACTGACCACCTATGACGATGACGAACTGATACCAATTTTACTGCACTGATAGTAATTTTGACCACATTTGACGATGAAAAACTAATACCAATTTTACTACACTGATACTGACGTTATTTGACCACCTACGACGGTGACGAACTGATACCAATTTTACTGCACTGATACTAATTTTGACCGCATACGACGATGAAAAACTAATACCAATTTTACTGCACTGATACTAACGATATTTGACCACCAAAGACTAAGTGGAACTGGTACCAATTTTACTGCACTGATGCTGAAGATATTTGACCACCTATGACGATGAAAAACTAATACCAATTTTACTGCACCGATACTGACCACCTATGACGATGACGAACTGATACCAATTTTACTGCACTGATACTGAAGATATTTGACCACATATGACGATGAAAAACTAATACCAATTTTACTACACTGATACTGACGATATTTTACGACCAATGACTATGTGGAACTGATGCCAATTTTACTGCACTGATGCTGAAGATATTTGACCACATATGACGATGAAAAACTAATACCAATTTTACTACACTGATACTGACGATATTTTACGACCAATGACTATGTGGATTTGATGCCAATTTTACTGCACTGATACTAATTTTGACCGCATACGACGATGAAAAACTAATACCAATTTTACTGCACTGATACTAACGATATTTGACCACCAAAGACTAAGTGGAACTGATACCTATTTTACTGCACTGATGCTGAAGATATTTGACGACCTATGACGATGAAAAACTAATACCAATTTTACTGCACCGATACTGACCGCCTATGACGATGACGAACTGATACCAATTTTACTGCACTGATAGTAATTTTGACCACATTTGACGATGAAAAACTAATACCAATTTCACTACGCTGATACTGACATTATTTGACCAACTATGACGATGACGAACTGATACCAATTTTACTGCACTGATACTAATTTTGACCACATATGACGATGAAAAACTAATACCAATTTTACTACACTGATACTGACGTTATATGACCACCTATGACGATGACAAACAAATACCAATTTTAATGCACTGAAACAAATTGTGACCACATATGAAGAAGAAAAACTAATACCAATTTTACTGAACAGATACTGACGATATTTGACCACCAATGACTATGAGGAACTGATACTAATTTTGCTGCACTGGTACTGACGATATTTGACCACATATGACGATGACAAACAAATACCAATTTTAATGCACTGAAACAAATTGTGACCACATATGAAGAAGAAAAACTAATACCATTTTTACTGAACAGATACTGACGATATTTGACCACCAATGACTATGAGGAACTGATACCAATTTTACTGCACTGATACTAATTTTGACCACATATGACGATGAAAAACTAATACCAATTTCACTGCACGGATAGTGACGTTATTCGATCACCTATGACGATGACGAACTGATACCAATTTTGCTGCATTGGTACTGACGATATTTGACCACATATGACGATCCAAAAATAATACCAATTTTGCTTCAGTGATACTGACGATATTTGACCACAAATGAAAATGACGAACTGATACCAATTTTACTGCCTCATACTACTTTTGACCACATATGACGATGAAAAGCTAATACCAATTTTACTACACTGATAGTGACGATATTTGACCACCAATGACTATGTGGCACTAATACCAATTTTATTGCACTGATGCTGAAGATATTTGACCACATATGACGATGAAAAACTAATACCAATTTTACTTCACCGATACTGACCACCTATGACGATGATGAACTGATACCAATTTTACTGCACTGATACTAATTTTGACCACATATGACGATGAAAAGCTAATACCAATTTTACTACACTGATACTGACGTTATTTGACCACCTAAGACTATGAGAAACTGATACCAATTTTACTGAACTGATACTGACGATATTTGACCACCAATGACTATGAAGAACTGATACCACATTTACTGCAATGATACTGACGTTCTTTCACCACCAATGACTATGTGGAACTGATACCAATTTTACTGCACTGATACTGACGATATTTCACCACCAATGACTATGAAGAACTGGTACCACATTGATCCTCTAATATCAATTAACAAACAAACATAAAAATTGGAGCTTTGCTCCAACAACAATCACCATAACTATAATTGATACAGGTACAGTGCGGGTGCATAACAAATAACACGGAAGTGTTGATATGCAAAAAAGCCCTTCTGTATCTAAAACTGTTCTATGAACGCGCCTAAAAATATTCCACTTTCCTTGAGTTGACATATAAAATATATGTACCAAAGAATGTATAAAAGGAATAAGCAAATGGCACATTAGAGGAAAAATGCATCGTGACGCTACAGGGCATCATAGCTTAGTTGTTAGAGTACTCTAACAGCGGCTTTGGTGCAGACACTTGGGTTCGTATCTCAGTGTCCGAGAAGGGGTCTGATGAGAAGCTGGGCACTTCGAAACATGTCATCCCATACCATCGCTGTGCATAACGTTGTAATTTATCCTCTAATATCAATTAACAAACAAACATAAAAATTCGAGCTTTGCTCCAACAACAATCACCATAACTATAATTGATACAGGTACAGTGCGGGTGCATAACAAATAACACGGAAGTGTTGATATGCAAAAAAGCCCTTCTGTATCTAAAACTGTTCTATGAACGCGCCTAAAAATATTCCACTTTCCTTGAGTTGACATATAAAATATATGTACCAAAGAATGTATAAAAGGAATAAGCAAATGGCACATTAGAGGAAAAATGCATCGTGACGCTACAGGGCATCATAGCTTAGTTGTTAGAGTACTCTAACAGCGGCTTTGGTGCAGACACTTGGGTTCGTATCTCAGTGTCCGAGAAGGGGTCTGATGAGAAGCTGGGCACTTCGAAACATGTCATCCCATACCATCGCTGTGCATAACGTTGTAATTTTTCCTCTAATATCAATTAACAAACAAACATAAAAATTCGAGCTTTGCTCCAACAACAATCACCATAACTATAATTGATACAGGTACAGTGCGGGTGCATAACAAATAACACGGAAGTGTTGATATGCAAAAAAGCCCTTCTGTATCTAAAACTGTTCTATGAACGCGCCTAAAAATATTCCACTTTCCTTGAGTTGACATATAAAATATATGTACCAAAGAATGTATAAAAGGAATAAGCAAATGGCACATTAGAGGAAAAATGCATCGTGAAGCTACAGGGCATCATAGGTTAGTTGTTAGAGTACTCTAACAGCGGCTTTGGTGCAGACACTTGGGTTCGTATCTCAGTGTCCGAGAAGAGGTCTGATGAGAAGCTGGGCACTTCGAAACATGTCATCCCATACCATCGCTGTGCATAACGTTTTAATTTTTCCTCTAATATCAATTAACAAACAAACATAAAAATTGGAGCTTTGCTCCAACAACAATCACCATAACTATAATTGATACAGGTACAGTGCGGGTGCATAACAAATAACACGGAAGTGTTGATATGCAAAAAAGCCCTTCTGTATCTAAAACTGTTCTATGAACGCGCCTAAAAATATTCCACTTTCCTTGAGTTGACATATAAAATATATGTACCAAAGAATGTATAAAAGGAATAAGCAAATGGCACATTAGAGGAAAAATGCATCGTGACGCTACAGGGCATCATAGCTTAGTTGTTAGAGTACTCTAACAGCGGCTTTGGTGCAGACACTTGGGTTCGTATCTCAGTGTCCGAGAAGGGGTCTGATGAGAAGCTGGGCACTTCGAAACATGTCATCCCATACCATCGCTGTGCATAACGTTGTAATTTTTCCTCTAATATCAATTAACAAACAAACATAAAAATTCGAGCTTTGCTCCAACAACAATCACCATAACTATAATTGATACAGGTACAGTGCGGGTGCATAACAAATAACACGGAAGTGTTGATATGCAAAAAAGCCCTTCTGTATCTAAAACTGTTCTATGAACGCGCCTAAAAATATTCCACTTTCCTTGAGTTGACATATAAAATATATGTACCAAAGAATGTATAAAAGGAATAAGCAAATGGCACATTAGAGGAAAAATGCATCGTGACGCTACAGGGCATCATAGCTTAGTTGTTAGAGTACTCTAACAGCGGCTTTGGTGCAGACACTTGGGTTCGTATCTCAGTGTCCGAGAAGGGGTCTGATGAGAAGCTGGGCACTTCGAAACATGTCATCCCATACCATCGCTGTGCATAACGTTGTAATTTTTCCTCTAATATCAATTAACAAACAAACATAAAAATTCGAGCTTTGCTCCAACAACAATCACCATAACTATAATTGATACAGGTACAGTGCGGGTGCATAACAAATAACACGGAAGTGTTGATATGCAAAAAAGCCCTTCTGTATCTAAAACTGTTCTATGAACGCGCCTAAAAATATTCCACTTTCCTTGAGTTGACATATAAAATACATGTACCAAAGAATGTATAAAAGGAATAAGCAAATGGCACGTTAGAGGAAAAATGCATCGTGACGCTACAGGGCATCATAGCTTAGTTGTTAGAGTACTCTAACAGCGGCTTTGGTGCAGACACTTGGGTTCGTATCTCAGTGTCCGAGAAGGGGTCTGATGAGAAGCTGGGCACTTCGAAACATGTCATCCCATACCATCGCTGTGCATAACGTTGTAATTTTTCCTCTAATATCAATTAACAAACAAACATAAAAATTCGAGCTTTGCTCCAACAACAATCACCATAACTGAAATTGTTTTTTATTTACTTTTTCTCTGTTTATTTATTTTCTTAGCGCAGTTTGAGTGAAGTTGGCTGCATTGAAATAATCTCAAATCCACAATGGACCGGTTTTTTCACAGTCCAACACTACATTTCAAGTCGCGCATTGAATAGCCGACTTTATTAGCGAGTGCTTAAAATAGACGAGTTGTGTTGTTGCTTTGACGGTAATTCGATAAATGAGCGAGTATTATTTTCAGACTCGCTTCGATTAGAATACGCCTATTGTAACAAGCAATACATGTATTTACAAGTGATTACAATATATATGTATGTATTAAGTTATATATTATATCTATTATATAGGGTGTTTTTTTTACAGGTTTGTTTTTCGAATAGAGATAAAACTGGCATTTTGTGGTCAAATCTGGCAACTCTAATGTCATTTATGTTCAGTTTGGTTTGCCATTTCATCATGAACAGGTTGACAAAAGAACAACGCTTGCAAATCGTGCAAATTTATTTCGAAAATAATGGTTCAGTTCGCGAAGTTTACCGTGAGCTCCGTCCATTTTATGGTCGACATAATCGTCCATCAGAGCAATTAATTCGGTTAACCATAGATCGTTTTCGCACTGCGTTTACTCTATGTGATAATACGCATCCGCAGAGACGTCGAACAGTGCGCACCGAAGAAACAATTGCCGCTGTAGAGCAAAGTGTTGAAGAGGACCCGAATGAATCGATTCGCCACCGTGCACAGCAATTGGAGCTTTGTCCATCAACTTTATGGAAGATTTTGCGCAAAGATCTTGGCTTGCGACCTTACAAGATCCAGCTTGTGCAAGAATTAAAGCCGCGAGACCATGCAATGCGTCGTGATTTTGGTGTATGGGCCGAAAATGAGATTGATTTCGATGCTGATTTTCATCGCAAAATTTTGTTCAGTGATGAGGCTCATTTTTGGTTGAATGGCTACGTCAACAAGCAAAATTGCCGCATTTGGAGTGAAGAGAATCCACATGAGACCCTTGAAACGCCATTACATCCACAAAAACTGACTGTTTGGTGTGCTCTATGGGCTGGTGGAGTCATTGGGCCATACTTCTTCCGCAATAATGCTGGAGAGGCAGCTACCGTTAATGGAGACCGGTATAGAGCCATGATAACCGACTATTTTGTTCCCGAATTGGATGGCATGAATGTGGATGAGTTGTGGTTCCAACAAGACGGCGCTACATGCCACACAGCGCACGTCACAATCGATTTATTGAAGGAAACATTCGATGAGCGCATAATTTCGCGGAATGGACCTGTCAATTGGCCACCAAGGTCGTGTGATTTGACACCATTGGATTATTTTCTTTGGGGATATGTGAAGTCGCTCGTCTACACCAACAAACCAGAAACGTTAGGGGAATTGGAAGCCAACATTCGTGGCGTTATTGCCGACATACGGCCCCATATGCTCGAAAAAGTGGTTGAAAATTGGACCTGTAGAATTGGCTTTATTCGAGCCAGCCGCGGCGGCCACATGCCCGAAATCATATTTAAACATTAATGGCATAAAATTATCCTTCCAATAAAGCCAAATTTATGGACCTTAAAACGATTTTCTTGTGTTTTATTTCAATTCGAAGTTCTATACCCCTAAAAAAACACCCTTTACTTTTGACCACATATGACGATGAAAAACTAATACCAATTTTACTGCACTGATACTGCCGATATTTGACCACCAATGACTATGAGGAACTGATACCCATATTGCTGCACTGGTACAGGCGATATTTGACCACATATGACGATGAAAAACTAATACCAATTTTACTTCACCGATACTGACCACCTATGACGATGATGAACTGATACCAATTTTACTGCACTGATACTAATTTTGACCACATATGACGATGAAAAGCTAATACCAATTTTACTACACTGATAGTGACGATATTTGACCACCAATGACTATGTGGCACTGATACCAATCTTACTGCACTGATGCTGAAGATATTTGACCACATATGACGATGAAAAACTAATACCAATTTTACTGCACGGATAGTGACGTTATTCGATCACCTATGACGATGACGAACTGATACCAATTTTGCTGCATTGGTACTGACGATATTTGACCACATATGACGATCCAAAAATAATACCAATTTTGCTTCAGTGATACTGACGATATTTGACCACCAATGAAAATGACGAACTGATACCAATTTTACTGCCTCATACTACTTTTGACCACATATGACGATGAAAAGCTAATACCAATTTTACTACACTGATAGTGACGATATTTGACCACCAATGACTATGTGCCACTAATACCAATTTTATTGCACTGATGCTGAAGATATTTGACCACATATGACGATGAAAAACTAATACCAATTTTACTTCACCGATACTGACCACCTATGACGATGGTGAACTGATACCAATTTTACTGCACTGATACTAATTTTGACCACATATGACGATGAAAAGCTAATACCAATTTTACTACACTGATACTGACGTTATTTGACCACCTATGACTATGAGAAACTGATACCAATTTTACTGAACTGATACTGACGATATTTGACCACCAATGACTATGAAGAACTGATACCACATTTACTGCAATGATACTGACGTTCTTTCACCACCAATGACTATGTGGAACTGATACCAATTTTACTACACTGATACTGACGATATTTCACCACCAATGACTATGAAGAACTGGTACCACATTTACTGCACTGATAATGACGTTATTTCACCACCAATGATTATGAAGAACTGATACCACTTTTACTGCACTGATACTGACGTTATTTCACCACCAATGATTATGAAAAACTGATACCAATTTTCCTACACCGATACTGACCGCCTATGACGATGACGAACTGATACCAATTTTACTGCACTGATACTGACGATATTTTACCACCAATGACTCTGTGGAACTGTTGCCAATTTTATTGCACTCATACTGACGTTATTTCACCACCAATGACTATGAAGAACAGATGCCACTTTTACTGCACTGATACTGACGTTATTTCACCACCAATGGCTATGAAAAGCTGATAGCAATTTTACTACACCGATACTGACCACCTATGACGATGACAAACTGATACCAATTTTAGTGCACTGATACTGACGATATTTTACCTCCAATGACTCTGTGGAACTGATGCCAATTTTATTGCACTGATACTGACGTTATTTCACCACCAATGACTATGAAGAACTGATGCCACTTTTACTGCACTGATACTAACGTTATTTCACCACCAATGACTATGAAAAACTGATACCAATGTTACTGCACTGATACTGACGATTATACTAACGATATTTGACCACCAATGTGGAAAGTGGAACTGGTACCGATTTTACTGCACTGATGCTGAAGATATTTGACCACCTATGACGATGAAAAACTAATACCAATTTTACTGCACTGATGCTGAAGATATTTGACCACCTATGACGATGAAAAACTAATACCAATTTTACTGCACCGATACTGACCACCTATGACGATGACGAACTGATACCAATTTTACTGCACTGATACTGAAGATATTTGACCACATATGACGATGAAAAACTAATACCAATTTTACTACACTGATACTGACGATATTTTACGACCAATGACTATGTGGAACTGATGCCAATTTTACTGCACTGATGCTGAAGATATTTGACCACATATGACGATGAAAAACTAATACCAATTTTACTACACTGATACTGACGATATTTTACGACCAATGACTATGTGGAACTGATGCCAATTTTACTGCACTGATACTAATTTTGACCGCATACGACGATGAAAAACTAATACCAATTTTACTGCACTGATACTAACGATATTTGACCACCGAAGACTAAGTGGAACTGATACCTATTTTACTGCACTGATGCTGAAGATATTTGACGACCTATGACGATGAAAAACTAATACCAATTTTACTGCACCGATACTGACCACCTATGACGATGACGAACTGATACCAATTTTACTGCACTGATACTGAAGATATTTGACCACATATGACGATGAAAAACTAATACCAATTTTACTACACTGATACTGACGATATTTTACGACCAATGACTATGTGGAACTGATGCCAATTTTACTGCACTGATGCTGAAGATATTTGACCACATATGACGATGAAAAACTAATACCAATTTTACTACACTGATACTGACGATATTTTACGACCAATGACTATGTGGAACTGATGCCAATTTTACTGCACTGATGCTGAAGATATTTGACCACATATGACGATGAAAAACTAATACCAATTTTACTGCACTGATACTAACGATATTTGACCACCAAAGACTAAGTGGAACTGATACCTATTTTACTGCACTGATACTAATTTTGACCACATATGACGATGAAAAACTAATACCAATTTTACTACACTGATACTGACGTTATATGACCACCTATGACGATGACAAACAAATACCAATTTTAATGCACTGAAACAAATTGTGACCACATATGAAGAAGAAAAACTAATACCAATTTTACTGAACAGATACTGACGATATTTGACCACCAATGACTATGAGGAACTGATACTAATTTTGCTGCACTGGTACTGACGATATTTGACCACATATGACGATCCAAAAATAATACCAATTTTACTGCACTGATACTGACATTATTTGACCACCTATGACGATGACGAACTGATACCAATTTTACTGCACTGATACTAATTTTGACCACATATGACGATGAAAAACTAATACCAATTTTACTACACTGATACTGACGTTATATGACCACCTATGACGATGACAAACAAATACCAATGTTAATGCACTGAAACAAATTGTGACCACATATGAAGAAGAAAAACTAATACCAATTTTACTGAACAGATACTGACGATATTTGACCACCAATGACTATGAGAAACTGATACCAATTTTACTGCACTGATACTGACGATATTTGACCACCAATGACTATGTGGAACTGATACCAATTTTACTGCACTGATACTGACGATATTTCACCACCAATGACTATGAAGAACTGGTACCACATATACTGCACTGATAATGACGTTATTTCACCACCAATGATTATGAAGAACTGATACCACTTTTACTGCACTGATACTGACGTTATTTCACCACCAATGATTATGAAATACTGATACCAATTTTCCTACACCGATACTGACCGCCTATGACGATGACGAACTGATACCAATTTTACTGCACTGATACTGACGATATTTTACCACCAATGACTCTGTGGAACTGATGCCAATTTTATTGCACTCATACTGACGTTATTTCACCACCAATGACTATGAAGAACTGATGCCACTTTTACTGCACTGATACTGACGTTATTTCACCACCAATGGCTATGAAAAGCTGATAGCAATTTTACTACACCGATACTGACCACCTACGACGATGACAAACTGATACCAATTTTAGTGCACTGATACTGACGATATTTTACCTCCAATGACTCTGTGGAACTGATGCCAATTTTATTGCACTGATACTGACGTTATTTCACCACCAATAACTATGAAGAACTGATGCCACTTTTACTGCACTGATACTGACGTTATTTCACCACCAATGACTATGAAAAACTGATACCAATGTTACTGCACTGATACTGACGATTATACTAACGATATTTGACCACCAATGACTAAGTGGAACTGGTACCAATTTTACTGCACTGATGCTGAAGATATTTGACCACCTATGACGATGAAAAACTAATATAAATTTTACTGCACTGATACTGACGTCATTTGATCACCTATGACGATGACGAACTGATACCAATTTTACTGCACTGATACTAATTTTGACCGCATACGACGATGAAAAACTAATACCAATTTTACCGCACTGATACTAACGATATTTGACCACCAAAGACTAAGTGGAACTGATACCTATTTTACTGCACTGATGCTGAAGATATTTGACGACCTATGACGATGAAAAACTAATACCAATTTTACTGCACCGATACTGACCACCTATGACGATGACGAACTGATACCAATTTTACTGCACTGATACTAATTTTGACCACATATGACGATGAAAAACTAATACCAATTTTACTACACTGATACTGACGATATTTTACCACCAATGACTATGTGGAACTGATGCCAATTTTACTGCACTGATGCTGAAGATATTTGACCACATATGACGATGAAAAACTAATACCAATTTTACTGCACTGATACTGACGTTATTTGAACACCTATGACGATGACGAACTGATACCAATTTTACTGCACTGATAGTAATTTTGACCACATTTGACGATGAAAAACTAATACCAATTTTACTACACTGATACTGACGTTATTTGACCACCTACGACGGTGACGAACTGATACCAATTTTACTGCACTGATACTACTTTTGACCACATATGACGATGAAAAATTAATACCAATTTTACTGCACTGATACTGCCGATATTTGACCACCAATTACTATGAGGAACTGATACCCATATTGCTGCACTGGTACAGGCGATATTTGACCACATATGACGATGAAAAACTAATACCAATTTTACTTCACCGATACTGACCACCTATGACGATGATGAACTGATACCAATTTTACTGCACTGATACTAATTTTGACCACATATGACGATGAAAAGCTAATACCAATTTTACTACACTGATAGTGACGATATTTGACCACCAATGACTATGTGGCACTGATACCAATTTTACTGCACTGATGCTGAACATATTTGACCACATATGACGATGAAAAACTAATACCAATTTTACTGCACGGATAGTGACGTTATTCGATCACCTATGACGATGACGAACTGATACCAATTTTGCTGCATTGGTACTGACGATATTTGACCACATATGACGATCCAAAAATAATACCAATTTTGCTTCAGTGATACTGACGATATTTGACCACCAATGAAAATGACGAACTGATACCAATTTTACTGCCTCATACTACTTTTGACCACATATGACGATGAAAAGCTAATACCAATTTTACTACACTGATAGTGACGATATTTGACCACCAATGACTATGTGGCACTAATACCAATTTTATTGCACTGATGCTCAAGATATTTGACCACATATGACGATGAAAAACTAATACCAATTTTACTTCACCGATACTGACCACCTATGACGATGATGAACTGATACCAATTTTACTGCACTGATACTAATTTTGACCACATATGACGATGAAAAGCTAATACCAATTTTACTACACTGATACTGACGTTATTTGACCACCTATGACTATGAGAAACTGATACCAATTTTACTGAACTGATACTGACGATATTTGACCACCAATGACTATGAAGAACTGATACCACATTTACTGCAATGATACTGACGTTCTTTCACCACCAATGACTATGTGGAACTGATACCAAATTTACTACACTGATACTGACGATATTTCACCACCAATGACTATGAAGAACTGGTACCACATTTACTGCACTGATAATGACGTTATTTCACCACCAATGATTATGAAGAACTGATACCACTTTTACTGCACTGATACTGACGTTATTTCACCACCAATGATTATGAAAAACTGATACCAATTTTCCTACACCGATGCTGACCGCCTATGACGATGACGAACTGATACCAATTTTACTGCACTGATACTGACGATATTTTACCACCAATGACTATGTGGAACTGATGCCAATTTTATTGCACTCATACTGACGTTATTTCACCACCAATGACTATGAAGAACTGATGCCACTTTTACTGCACTGATACTGACGTTATTTCACCACCAATGGCTATGAAAAGCTGATAGCAATTTTACTACACCGATACTGACCACCTATGACGATGACAAACTGATACCAATTTTAGTGCACTGATACTGACGATATTTTACCTCCAATGACTCTGTGGAACTGATGCCAATTTTATTGCACTGATACTGACGTTATTTCACCACCAATGACTATGAAGAACTGATGCCACTTTTACTGCACTGATACTAACGTTATTTCACCACCAATGACTATGAAAAACTGATACCAATGTTACTGCACTGATACTGACGATTATACTAACGATATTTGACCACCAATGTGGAAAGTGGAACTGGTACCAATTTTACTGCACTGATGCTGAAGATATTTGACCACCTATGACGATGAAAAACTAATACCAATTTTACTGCACTGATACTGACGTCATTTGATCACCTATGACGATGACGAACTGATACCAATTTTACTGCACTGATAGTAATTTTGACCACATTTGACGATGAAAAACTAATACCAATTTTACTACACTGATACTGACGTTATTTGACCACCTACGACGGTGACGAACTGATACCAATTTTACTGCACTGATACTAATTTTGACCGCATACGACGATGAAAAACTAATACCACTTTTACTGCACTGATACTAACGATATTTGACCACCAAAGACTAAGTGGAACTGATACCTATTTTACTGCACTGATGCTGAAGATATTTGACGACCTATGACGATGAAAAACTAATACCAATTTTACTGCACCGATACTGACCACCTATGACGATGACGAACTGATACCAATTTTACTGCACTGATACTAATTTTGACCACATATGACGATGAAAAACTAATACCAATTTTACTACACTGATACTGACGATATTTTACCACCAATGACTATGTGGAACTGATGCCAATTTTACTGCACTGATGCTGAAGATATTTGACCACATATGACGATGAAAAACTAATATAAATTTTACTGCACTGATACTGACGTCATTTGATCACCTATGACGATGACGAACTGATACCAATTTTACTGCACTGATACTAATTTTGACCGCATACGACGATGAAAAACTAATACCAATTTTACCGCACTGATACTAACGATATTTGACCACCAAAGACTAAGTGGAACTGATACCTATTTTACTGCACTGATGCTGAAGATATTTGACGACCTATGACGATGAAAAACTAATACCAATTTTACTGCACCGATACTGACCACCTATGACGATGACGAACTGATACCAATTTTACTGCACTGATACTAATTTTGACCACATATGACGATGAAAAACTAATACCAATTTTACTACACTGATACTGACGATATTTTACCACCAATGACTATGTGGAACTGATGCCAATTTTACTGCACTGATGCTGAAGATATTTGACCACATATGACGATGAAAAACTAATACCAATTTTACTGCACTGATACTGACGTTATTTGAACACCTATGACGATGACGAACTGATACCAATTTTACTGCACTGATAGTAATTTTGACCACATTTGACGATGAAAAACTAATACCAATTTTACTACACTGATACTGACGTTATTTGACCACCTACGACGGTGACGAACTGATACCAATTTTACTGCACTGATACTACTTTTGACCACATATGACGATGAAAAATTAATACCAATTTTACTGCACTGATACTGCCGATATTTGACCACCAATTACTATGAGGAACTGATACCCATATTGCTGCACTGGTACAGGCGATATTTGACCACATATGACGATGAAAAACTAATACCAATTTTACTTCACCGATACTGACCACCTATGACGATGATGAACTGATACCAATTTTACTGCACTGATACTAATTTTGACCACATATGACGATGAAAAGCTAATACCAATTTTACTACACTGATAGTGACGATATTTGACCACCAATGACTATGTGGCACTGATACCAATTTTACTGCACTGATGCTGAACATATTTGACCACATATGACGATGAAAAACTAATACCAATTTTACTGCACGGATAGTGACGTTATTCGATCACCTATGACGATGACGAACTGATACCAATTTTGCTGCATTGGTACTGACGATATTTGACCACATATGACGATCCAAAAATAATACCAATTTTGCTTCAGTGATACTGACGATATTTGACCACCAATGAAAATGACGAACTGATACCAATTTTACTGCCTCATACTACTTTTGACCACATATGACGATGAAAAGCTAATACCAATTTTACTACACTGATAGTGACGATATTTGACCACCAATGACTATGTGGCACTAATACCAATTTTATTGCACTGATGCTCAAGATATTTGACCACATATGACGATGAAAAACTAATACCAATTTTACTTCACCGATACTGACCACCTATGACGATGATGAACTGATACCAATTTTACTGCACTGATACTAATTTTGACCACATATGACGATGAAAAGCTAATACCAATTTTACTACACTGATACTGACGTTATTTGACCACCTATGACTATGAGAAACTGATACCAATTTTACTGAACTGATACTGACGATATTTGACCACCAATGACTATGAAGAACTGATACCACATTTACTGCAATGATACTGACGTTCTTTCACCACCAATGACTATGTGGAACTGATACCAAATTTACTACACTGATACTGACGATATTTCACCACCAATGACTATGAAGAACTGGTACCACATTTACTGCACTGATAATGACGTTATTTCACCACCAATGATTATGAAGAACTGATACCACTTTTACTGCACTGATACTGACGTTATTTCACCACCAATGATTATGAAAAACTGATACCAATTTTCCTACACCGATGCTGACCGCCTATGACGATGACGAACTGATACCAATTTTACTGCACTGATACTGACGATATTTTACCACCAATGACTCTGTGGAACTGATGCCAATTTTATTGCACTCATACTGACGTTATTTCACCACCAATGACTATGAAGAACTGATGCCACTTTTACTGCACTGATACTGACGTTATTTCACCACCAATGGCTATGAAAAGCTGATAGCAATTTTACTACACCGATACTGACCACCTATGACGATGACAAACTGATACCAATTTTAGTGCACTGATACTGACGATATTTTACCTCCAATGACTCTGTGGAACTGATGCCAATTTTATTGCACTGATACTGACGTTATTTCACCACCAATGACTATGAAGAACTGATGCCACTTTTACTGCACTGATACTAACGTTATTTCACCACCAATGACTATGAAAAACTGATACCAATGTTACTGCACTGATACTGACGATTATACTAACGATATTTGACCACCAATGTGGAAAGTGGAACTGGTACCAATTTTACTGCACTGATGCTGAAGATATTTGACCACCTATGACGATGAAAAACTAATACCAATTTTACTGCACTGATACTGACGTCATTTGATCACCTATGACGATGACGAACTGATACCAATTTTACTGCACTGATAGTAATTTTGACCACATTTGACGATGAAAAACTAATACCAATTTTACTACACTGATACTGACGTTATTTGACCACCTACGACGGTGACGAACTGATACCAATTTTACTGCACTGATACTAATTTTGACCGCATACGACGATGAAAAACTAATACCACTTTTACTGCACTGATACTAACGATATTTGACCACCAAAGACTAAGTGGAACTGATACCTATTTTACTGCACTGATGCTGAAGATATTTGACGACCTATGTCGATGAAAAACTAATACCAATTTTACTGCACCGATACTGACCACCTATGACGATGACGAACTGATACCAATTTTACTGCACTGATAGTAATTTTGACCACATTTGACGATGAAAAACTAATACCAATTTTACTACACTGATACTGACGTTATTTGACCACCTACGACGGTGACGAACTGATACCAATTTTACTGCACTGATACTAATTTTGACCGCATACGACGATGAAAAACTAATACCAATTTTACTGCACTGATACTAACGATATTTGACCACCAAAGACTAAGTGGAACTGGTACCAATTTTACTGCACTGATGCTGAAGATATTTGACCACCTATGACGATGAAAAACTAATACCAATTTTACTGCACCGATACTGACCACCTATGACGATGCCGAACTGATACCAATTTTACTGCACTGATACTGAAGATATTTGACCACATATGACGATGAAAAACTAATACCAATTTTACTACACTGATACTGACGATATTTTACGACCAATGACTATGTGGAACTGATGCCAATTTTACTGCACTGATGCTGAAGATATTTGACCACATATGACGATGAAAAACTAATACCAATTTTACTACACTGATACTGACGATATTTGACCACATATGACGATGAAAAACTAATACCAATTTTACTACACTGATACTGACGATATTTTACGACCAATGACTATGTGGAACTGATGCCAATTTTACTGCACTGATGCTGAAGATATTTGACCACATATGACGATGAAAAACTAATACCAATTTTACTACACTGATACTGACGATATTTTACGACCAATGACTATGTGGAACTGATGCCAATTTTACTGCACTGATACTAATTTTGACCGCATACGACGATGAAAAACTAATACCAATTTTACTGCACTGATACTAACGATATTTGACCACCGAAGACTAAGTGGAACTGATACCTATTTTACTGCACTGATGCTGAAGATATTTGACCACCTATGACGATGAAAAACTAATACCAATTTTACTGCACCGATACTGACCACCTATGACGATGACGAACTGATACCAATTTTACTGCACTGATACTGAAGATATTTGACCACATATGACGATGAAAAACTAATACCAATTTTACTACACTGATACTGACGATATTTTACGACCAATGACTATGTGGAACTGATGCCAATTTTACTGCACTGATGCTGAAGATATTTGACCACATATGACGATGAAAAACTAATACCAATTTTACTGCACTGATACTAACGATATTTGACCACCAAAGACTATGTGGAACTGATGCCAATTTTACTGCACTGATGCTGAAGATATTTGACCACATATGACGATGAAAAACTAATACCAATTTTACTGCACGGATAGTGACGTTATTCGATCACCTATGACGATGACGAACTGATACCAATTTTGCTGCATTGGTACTGACGATATTTGACCACATATGACGATCCAAAAATAATACCAATTTTGCTTCAGTGATACTGACGATATTTGACCACATATGACGATGAAAAACTAATACCAATTTTACTACACTGATACTGACGATATTTTACGACCAATGACTATGTGGAACTGATGCCAATTTTACTGCACTGATGCTGAAGATATTTGACCACATATGACGATGAAAAACTAATACCAATTTTACTGCACTGATACTAACGATATTTGACCACCAAAGACTATGTGGAACTGATGCCAATTTTACTGCACTGATGCTGAAGATATTTGACCACATATGACGATGAAAAACTAATACCAATTTTACTGCACGGATAGTGACGTTATTCGATCACCTATGACGATGACGAACTGATACCAATTTTGCTGCATTGGTACTGACGATATTTGACCACATATGACGATCCAAAAATAATACCAATTTTGCTTCAGTGATACTGACGATATTTGACCACCAATGAAAATGACGAACTGATACCAATTTTACTGCCTCATACTACTTTTGACCACATATGACGATGAAAAGCTAATACCAATTTTACTACACTGATAGTGACGATATTTGACCACCAATGACTATGTGGCACTAATACCAATTTTATTGCACTGATGCTGAAGATATTTGACCACATATGACGATGAAAAACTAATACCAATTTTACTTCACCGATACTGACCACCTATGACGATGATGAACTGATACCAATTTTACTGCACTGATACTAATTTTGACCACATATGACGATGAAAAGCTAATACCAATTTTACTACACTGATAGTGACGATATTTGACCACCAATGACTATGTGGCACTAATACCAATTTTACTGCACTGATGCTGAAGATATTTGACCACATATGACGATGAAAAACGAATACCAATTTTACTGCACTGATACTAACGATATTTGACCACCAAAGACTATGTGGAACTGATGCCAATTTTACTGCACTGATGCTGAAGATATTTGACCACATATGACGATGAAAAACTAATACCAATTTTACTGCACGGATAGTGACGTTATTCGATCACCTACGACGATGACGAACTGATACCAATTTTGCTGCATTGGTACTGACGATATTTGACCACATATGACGATCCAAAAATAATACCAATTTTGCTTCAGTGATACTGACGATATTTGACCACCAATGAAAATGACGAACTGATACCAATTTTACTGCCTCATACTACTTTTGACCACATATGACGATGAAAAGCTAATACCAATTTTACTACACTGATAGTGACGATATTTGACCACCAATGACTATGTGGCACTAATACCAATTTTATTGCACTGATGCTGAAGATATTTGACCACATATGACGATGAAAAACTAATACCAATTTTACTGCACTGATACTAACGATATTTGACCACCAAAGACTATGTGGAACTGATGCCAATTTTACTGCACTGATGCTGAAGATATTTGACCACATATGACGATGAAAAACTAATACCAATTTTACTACACTGATACTGACGATATTTTACGACCAATGACTATGTGGAACTGATGCCAATTTTACTGCACTGATGCTGAAGATATTTGACCACATATGACGATGAAAAACTAATACCAATTTTACTGCACTGATACTAACGATATTTGACCACCAAAGACTATGTGGAACTGATGCCAATTTTACTGCACTGATGCTGAAGATATTTGACCACATATGACGATGAAAAACTAATACCAATTTTACTGCACGGATAGTGACGTTATTCGATCACCTATGACGATGACGAACTGATACCAATTTTGCTGCATTGGTACTGACGATATTTGACCACATATGACGATCCAAAAATAATACCAATTTTGCTTCAGTGATACTGACGATATTTGACCACCAATGAAAATGACGAACTGATACCAATTTTACTGCCTCATACTACTTTTGACCACATATGACGATGAAAAGCTAATACCAATTTTACTACACTGATAGTGACGATATTTGACCACCAATGACTATGTGGCACTAATACCAATTTTATTGCACTGATGCTGAAGATATTTGACCACATATGACGATGAAAAACTAATACCAATTTTACTTCACCGATACTGACCACCTATGACGATGATGAACTGATACCAATTTTACTGCACTGATACTAATTTTGACCACATATGACGATGAAAAGCTAATACCAATTTTACTACACTGATACTGACGTTATTTGACCACCTATGACTATGAGAAACTGATACCAATTTTACTGAACTGATACTGACGATATTTGACCACCAATGACTATGAAGAACTGATACCACATTTACTGCAATGATACTGACGTTCTTTCACCACCAATGACTATGTGGAACTGATACCAAATTTACTACACTGATACTGACGATATTTCACCACCAATGACTATGAAGAACTGGTACCACATTTACTGCACTGATAATGACGTTATTTCACCACCAATGATTATGAAGAACTGATACCACTTTTACTGCACTGATACTGACGTTATTTCACCACCAATGATTATGAAAAACTGATACCAATTTTCCTACACCGATGCTGACCGCCTATGACGATGACGAACTGATACCAATTTTACTGCACTGATACTGACGATATTTTACCACCAATGACTCTGTGGAACTGATGCCAATTTTATTGCACTCATACTGACGTTATTTCACCACCAATGACTATGAAGAACTGATGCCACTTTTACTGCACTGATACTGACGTTATTTCACCACCAATGGCTATGAAAAGCTGATAGCAATTTTACTACACCGATACTGACCACCTATGACGATGCCAAACTGATACCAATTTTAGTGCACTGATACTGACGATATTTTACCTCCAATGACTCTGTGGAACTGATGCCAATTTTATTGCACTGATACTGGCGTTATTTCACCACCAATGACTATGAAGAACTGATGCCACTTTTACTGCACTGATACTAACGTTATTTCACCACCAATGACTATGAAAAACTGATACCAATGTTACTGCACTGATACTGACGATTATACTAACGATATTTGACCACCAATGTGGAAAGTGGAACTGGTACCAATTTTACTGCACTGATGCTGAAGATATTTGACCACCTATGACGATGAAAAACTAATACCAATTTTACTGCACTGATACTGACGTCATTTGATCACCTATGACGATGACGAACTGATACCAATTTTACTGCACTGATACTAATTTTGACCGCATACGACGATGAAAAACTAATACCACTTTTACTGCACTGATACTAACGATATTTGACCACCAAAGACTAAGTGGAACTGATACCTATTTTACTGCACTGATGCTGAAGATATTTGACGACCTATGACGATGAAAAACTAATACCAATTTTACTGCACCGATACTGACCACCTATGACGATGACGAACTGATACCAATTTTACTGCACTGATAGTAATTTTGACCACATTTGACGATGAAAAACTAATACCAATTTTACTACACTGATACTGACGTTATTTGACCACCTACGACGGTGACGAACTGATACCAATTTTACTGCACTGATACTAATTTTGACCGCATACGACGATGAAAAACTAATACCACTTTTACTGCACTGATACTAACGATATTTGACCACCAAAGACTAAGTGGAACTGATACCTATTTTACTGCACTGATGCTGAAGATATTTGACGACCTATGACGATGAAAAACTAATACCAATTTTACTGCACCGATACTGACCACCTATGACGATGACGAACTGATACCAATTTTACTGCACTGATAGTAATTTTGACCACATTTGACGATGAAAAACTAATACCAATTTTACTACACTGATACTGACGTTATTTGACCACCTACGACGGTGACGAACTGATACCAATTTTACTGCACTGATACTAATTTTGACCGCATACGACGATGAAAAACTAATACCAATTTTACTGCACTGATACTAACGATATTTGACCACCAAAGACTAAGTGGAACTGGTACCAATTTTACTGCACTGATGCTGAAGATATTTGACCACCTATGACGATGAAAAACTAATACCAATTTTACTGCACCGATACTGACCACCTATGACGATGACGAACTGATACCAATTTTACTGCACTGATACTGAAGATATTTGACCACATATGACGATGAAAAACTAATACCAATTTTACTACACTGATACTGACGATATTTTACGACCAATGACTATGTGGAACTGATGCCAATTTTACTGCACTGATACTAATTTTGACCGCATACGACGATGAAAAACTAATACCAATTTTACTGCACTGATACTAACGATATTTGACCACCGAAGACTAAGTGGAACTGATACCTATTTTACTGCACTGATGCTGAAGATATTTGACGACCTATGACGATGAAAAACTAATACCAATTTTACTGCACCGATACTGACCACCTATGACGATGACGAACTGATACCAATTTTACTGCACTGATACTGAAGATATTTGACCACATATGACGATGAAAAACTAATACCAATTTTACTACACTGATACTGACGATATTTTACGACCAATGACTATGTGGAACTGATGCCAATTTTACTGCACTGATGCTGAAGATATTTGACCACATATGACGATGAAAAACTAATACCAATTTTACTACACTGATACTGACGATATTTTACGACCAATGACTATGTGGAACTGATGCCAATTTTACTGCACTGATGCTGAAGATATTTGACCACATATGACGATGAAAAACTAATACCAATTTTACTGCACTGATACTAACGATATTTGACCACCAAAGACTATGTGGAACTGATGCCAATTTTACTGCACTGATGCTGAAGATATTTGACCACATATGACGATGAAAAACTAATACCAATTTTACTACACTGATACTGACGATATTTTACGACCAATGACTATGTGGAACTGATGCCAATTTTACTGCACTGATGCTGAAGATATTTGACCACATATGACGATGAAAAACTAATACCAATTTTACTGCACTGATACTAACGATATTTGACCACCAAAGACTAAGTGGAACTGATACCTATTTTACTGCACTGATACTAATTTTGACCACATATGACGATGAAAAACTAATACCAATTTTACTACACTGATACTGACGTTATATGACCACCTATGACGATGACAAACAAATACGAATTTTAATGCACTGAAACAAATTGTGACCACATATGAAGAAGAAAAACTAATACCAATTTTACTGAACAGATACTGACGATATTTGACCACCAATGACTATGAGGAACTGATACTAATTTTGCTGCACTGGTACTGACGATATTTGACCACATATGACGATCCAAAAATAATACCAATTTTACTGCACTGATACTGACATTATTTGACCACCTATGACGATGACGAACTGATACCAATTTTACTGCACTGATACTAATTTTGACCACATATGACGATGAAAAACTAATACCAATTTTACTACACTGATACTGACGTTATATGACCACCTATGACGATGACAAACAAATACCAATGTTAATGCACTGAAACAAATTGTGACCACATATGAAGAAGAAAAACTAATACCAATTTTACTGAACAGATACTGACGATATTTGACCACCAATGACTATGAGAAACTGATACCAATTTTACTGCACTGATACTGACGATATTTGACCACCAATGACTATGAAGAACTGATACCACATTTACTGCAATGATACTGACGTTCTTTCACCACCAATGACTATGTGGAACTGATACCAATTTTACTGCACTGATACTGACGATATTTCACCACCAATGACTATGAAGAACTGGTACCACATATACTGCACTGATAATGACGTTATTTCACCACCAATGATTATGAAGAACTGATACCACTTTTACTGCACTGATACTGACGTTATTTCACCACCAATGATTATGAAATACTGATACCAATTTTCCTACACCGATACTGACCGCCTATGACGATGACGAACTGATACCAATTTTACTGCACTGATACTGACGATATTTTACCACTAATGACTCTGTGGAACTGATGCCAATTTTATTGCACTCATACTGACGTTATTTCACCACCAATGACTATGAAGAACTGATGCCACTTTTACTGCACTGATACTGACGTTATTTCACCACCAATGGCTATGAAAAGCTGATAGCAATTTTACTACACCGATACTGACCACGTATGACGATGACAAATTGATACCAATTTTAGTGCACTGATACTGACGATATTTTACCTCCAATGACTCTGTGGAACTGATGCCAATTTTATTGCACTGATACTGACGTTATTTCACCACCAATAACTACGAAAAACTGATGCCACTTTTACTGCACTGATACTGACGTTATTTCACCACCAATGACTATGAAAAACTGATACCAATGTTACTGCACTGATAATGACGATTATACTAACGATATTTGACCAACAATGACTAAGTGGAACTGGTACCAATTTTACTGCACTGATGCTGAAGATATTTGACCACCTATGACGATGAAAAACTAATATAAATTTTACTGCACTGATACTGACGTCATTTGATCACCTATGACGATGACGAACTGATACCAATTTTACTGCACTGATACTAATTTTGACCACATACGACGATGAAAAACTAATACCAATTTTACTGCACTGATACTAACGATATTTGACCACCAAAGACTAAGTGGAACTGATACCTATTTTACTGCACTGATGCTGAAGATATTTGACGACCTATGACGATGAAAAACTAATACCAATTTTACTGCACCGATGCTGACCACCTATGACGATGACGAACTGATACCAATTTTACTGCACTGATACTAATTTTGACCACATATGACGATGAAAAACTAATACCAATTTTACTACACTGATACTGACGATATTTTACCACCAATGACTATGTGGAACTGATGCCAATTTTACTGCACTGAAGCTGAAGATATTTGACCACATATGACGATGAAAAACTAATACCAATTTTACTGCACTGATCCTAACGATATTTGACCACCAAAGACTAAGTGGAACTGATACCTATTTTACTGCACTGATGCTGAAGATATTTGACGACCTATGACGATGAAAAACTAATACCAATTTTACTGCACCGATACTGACCACCTATGACGATGACGAACTGATACCAATTTTACTGCAGTGATACTAATTTTGACCACATATGACGATGAAAAACTAATACCAATTTTACTGCACTGATACTAACGATATTTGACCACCAAAGACTAAGTGGAACTGATACCTATTTTACTGCACTGATGCTGAAGATATTTGACGACCTATGACGATGAAAAACTAATACCAATTTTACTGCACCGATACTGAACACCTATGACGATGACGAACTGATACCAATTTTACTGCACTGATAGTAATTTTGACCACATTTGACGATGAAAAACTAATACCAATTTTACTACACTGATACTGACGTTATTTGACCACCTACGACGGTGACGAACTGATACCAATTTTACTGCACTGATACTACTTTTGACCACATATGACGATGAAAAACTAATACCAATTTTACTGCACTGATACTGCCGATATTTGACCACCAATGACTATGAGGAACTGATACCCATATTGCTGCACTGGTACAGGCGATATTTGACCACATATGACGATGAAAAACTAATACCAATTTTACTTCACCGATACTGACCACCTATGACGATGCTGAACTGATACCAATTTTACTGCACTGATACTAATTTTGACCACATATGACGATGAAAAGCTAATACCAATTTTACTACACTGATAGTGACGATATTTGACCACCAATGACTATGTGGCACTGATACCAATTTTACTGCACTGATGCTGAAGATATTTGACCACATATGACGATGAAAAACTAATACCAATTTTACTGCACGGATAGTGACGTTATTCGATCACCTATGAAGATGACGAACTGATACCAATTTTGCTGCATTGGTACTGACGATATTTGACCACATATGACGATCCAAAAATAATACCAATTTTGCTTCTGTGATACTGACGATATTTGACCACCAATGAAAATGACGAACTGATACCAATTTTACTGCCTCATACTACTTTTGACCACATATGACGATGAAAAGCTAATACCAATTTTACTACACTGATAGTGACGATATTTGACCACCAATGACTATGTGGCACTAATACCAATTTTATTGCACTGATGCTGAAGATATTTGACCACATATGACGATGAAAAACTAATACCAATTTTACTTCACCGATACTGACCACCTATGACGATGATGAACTGCTACCAATTTTACTGCACTGATACTAATTTTGACCACATATGACGATGAAAAGCTAATACCAATTTTACTACACTGATACTGACGTTATTTGACCACCTATGACTATGAGAAACTGATACCAATTTTACTGAACTGATACTGACGATATTTGACCACCAATGACTATGAAGAACTGATACCACATTTACTGCAATGATACTGACGTTCTTTCACCACCAATGACTATGTGGAACTGATACCAATTTTACTACACTGATAGTGACGATATTTGACCACCAATGACTATGTGGCACTAATACCAATTTTATTGCACTGATGCTGAAGATATTTGACCACATATGACTATGAAAAACTAATACCAATTTTACTTCACCGATACTGACCACCTATGACGATGACGAACTGATACCAATTTTACTGCACTGATAGTAATTTTGACCACATTTGACGATGAAAAACTAATACCAATTTTACTACACTGATACTGACGTTATTTGACCACCTACGACGGTGACGAACTGATACCAATTTTACTGCACTGATACTAATTTTGACCGCATACGACGATGAAAAACTAATACCAATTTTACTGCACTGATACTAACGATATTTGACCACCAAAGACTAAGTGGAACTGGTACCAATTTTACTGCACTGATACTGAAGATATTTGACCACATATGACGATGAAAAACTAATACCAATTTTACTACACTGATACTCACGATATTTTACGACCAATGACTATGTGGAACTGATGCCAATTTTACTGCACTGATGCTGAAGATATTTGACCACATATGACGATGAAAAACTAATACCAATTTTACTACACTGATACTGACGATATTTTACGACCAATGACTATGTGGAACTGATGCCAATTTTACTGCACTGATACTAATTTTGACCGCATACGACGATGAAAAACTAATACCAATTTTACTGCACTGATACTAACGATATTTGACCACCAAAGACTAAGTGGAACTGATACCTATTTTACTGCACTGATGCTGAAGATATTTGACGACCTATGACGATGAAAAACTAATACCAATTTTACTGCACCGATACTGACCACCTATGACGATGACGAACTGATACCAATTTTACTGCACTGATACTGAAGATATTTGACCACATATGACGATGAAAAACTAATACCAATTTTACTGCACTGATACTGACGATATTTTACGACCAATGACTATGTGGAACTGATGCCAATTTTACTGCACTGATGCTGAAGATATTTGACCACATATGACGATGAAAAACTAATACCAATTTTACTGCACTGATACTAACGATATTTGACCACCAAAGACTAAGTGGAACTGATACCTATTTTACTGCACTGATGCTGAAGATATTTGACCACATATGACGATGAAAAACTAATACCAATTTTACTACACTGATACTGACGATATTTTACGACCAATGACTATGTGGAACTGATGCCAATTTTACTGCACGGCTGCTGAAGATATTTGACCACATATGACGATGAAAAACTAATACCAATTTTACTACACTGATACTGACGATATTTTACGACCAATGACTATGTGGAACTGATGCCAATTTTACTGCACTGATGCTGAAGATATTTGACCACATATGACGATGAAAAACTAATACCAATTTTACTACACTGATACTGACGATATTTTACGACCAATGACTATGTGGAACTGATGCCAATTTTACTGCACTGATGCTGAAGATATTTGACCACATATGACGATGAAAAACTAATACCAATTTTACTACACTGATACTGACGATATTTTACGACCAATGACTATGTGGAACTGATGCCAATTTTACTGCACTGATGCTGAAGATATTTGACCACATATGACGATGAAAAACTAATACCAATTTTACTGCACTGATACTGACGATATTTTACGACCAATGACTATGTGGAACTGATGCCAATTTTACTGCACTGATGCTGAAGATATTTGACCACATATGACGACGAAAAACTAATACCAATTTTACTGCACTGATACTGACGTTATTTGAACACCTATGACGATGACGAACTGATACCAATTTTACTGCACTGATAGTAATTTTGACCACATTTGACGATGAAAAACTAATACCAATTTTACTACACTGATACTGACGTTATTTGACCACCTACGACGGTGACGAACTGATACCAATTTTACTGCACTGATACTACTTTTGACCACATATGACGCTGAAAAACTAATACCTATTTTACTGCACTGATACTGCCGATATTTGACCACCAATGACTATGAGGAACTGATACCCATATTGCTGCACTGGTACAGGCGATATTTGACCACATATGACGATGAAAAACTAATACCAAGTTTACTTCACCGATACTGACCACCTATGACGATGATGAACTGATACCAATTTTACTGCACTGATACTAATTTTGACCACATATGACGATGAAAAGCTAATACCAATTTTACTACACTGATACTAACGATATTTGACCACCAAAGACTAAGTGGAACTGGTACCAATTTTACTGCACTGATGCTGAAGATATTTGACCACCTATGACGATGAAAAACTAATACCAATTTTACTGCACCGATACTGACCACCTATGACGATGACGAACTGATACCAATTTTAGTGCACTGATACTAATTTTGACCGCATACGACGATGAAAAACTAATACCAATTTTACTGCACTGATACTAACGATATTTGACCACCAAAGACTAAGTGGAACTGATACCTATTTTACTGCCCTGATGCTGAAGATATTTGACGACCTATGACGATGAAAAACTAATACCAATTTTACTGCACCGATACTGACCACCTATGACGATGACGAACTGATACCAATTTTACTGCACTGATACTGACGATATTTTACCACTAATGACTCTGTGGAACTGATGCCAATTTTATTGCACTCATACTGACGTTATTTCACCACCAATGACTATGAAGAACTGATGCCACTTTTACTGCACTGATACTGACGTTATTTCACCACCAATGGCTATGAAAAGCTGATAGCAATTTTACTACACCGATACTGACCACCTATGACGATGACAAATTGATACCAATTTTAGTGCACTGATACTGACGATATTTTACCTCCAATGACTCTGTGGAACTGATGCCAATTTTATTGCACTGATACTGACGTTATTTCACCACCAATAACTATGAAAAACTGATGCCACTTTTACTGCACTGATACTGACGTTATTTCACCACCAATGACTATGAAAAACTGATACCAATGTTACTGCACTGATAATGACGATTATACTAACGATATTTGACCAACAATGACTAAGTGGAACTGGTACCAATTTTACTGCACTGATGCTGAAGATATTTGACCACCTATGACGATGAAAAACTAATATAAATTTTACTGCACTGATACTGACGTTATTTGACCACCTACGACGGTGACGAACTGATACCAATTTTACTGCACTGATACTAATTTTGACCGCATACGACGATGAAAAACTAATACCAATTTTACTGCACTGATACTAACGATATTTGACCACCAAAGACTAAGTGGAACTGATACCTATTTTACTGCCCTGATGCTGAAGATATTTGACGACCTATGACGATGAAAAACTAATACCAATTTTACTGCACCGATACTGACCGCCTATGACGGTGACGAACTGATACCAATTTTACTGCACTGATACTGACGATATTTTACCACTAATGACTCTGTGGAACTGATGCCAATTTTATTGCACTCATACTGACGTTATTTCACCACCAATGACTATGAAGAACTGATGCCACTTTTACTGCACTGATACTGACGTTATTTCACCACCAATGGCTATGAAAAGCTGATAGCAATTTTACTACACCGATACTGACCACCTATGACGATGACAAATTGATACCAATTTTAGTGCACTGATACTGACGATATTTTACCTCCAATGACTCTGTGGAACTGATGCCAATTTTATTGCACTGATACTGACGTTATTTCACCACCAATAACTATGAAAAACTGATGCCACTTTTACTGCACTGATACTGACGTTATTTCACCACCAATGACTATGAAAAACTGATACCAATGTTACTGCACTGATAATGACGATTATACTAACGATATTTGACCAACAATGACTAAGTGGAACTGGTACCAATTTTACTGCACTGATGCTGAAGATATTTGACCACCTATGACGATGAAAAACTAATATAAATTTTACTGCACTGATACTGACGTCATTTGATCACCTATGACGATGACGAACTGATACCAATTTTACTGCACTGATACTAATTTTGACCGCATACGACGATGAAAAACTAATACCAATTTTACTGCACTGATACTAACGATATTTGACCACCAAAGACTAAGTGGAACTGATACCTATTTTACTGCACTGATGCTGAAGATATTTGACGACCTATGACGATGAAAAACTAATACCAATTTTACTGCACCGATACTGACCACCTATGACGATGACGAACTGATACCAATTTTACTGCACTGATACTAATTTTGACCACATATGACGATGAAAAACTAATACCAATTTTACTACACTGATACTGACGATATTTTACCACCAATGACTATGTGGAACTGATGCCAATTTTACTGCACTGAAGCTGAAGATATTTGACCACATATGACGATGAAAAACTAATACCAATTTTACTGCACTGATACTAACGATATTTGACCACCAAAGACTAAGTGGAACTGATACCTATTTTACTACACTGATAGTGACGATATTTGACCACCAATGACTATGTGGCACTAATACCAATTTTATTGCACTGATGCTGAAGATATTTGACCACATATGACTATGAAAAACTAATACCAATTTTACTTCACCGATACTGACCACCTATGACGATGACGAACTGATACCAATTTTACTGCACTCATAGTAATTTTGACCACATTTGACGATGAAAAACTAATACCAATTTTACTACACTGATACTGACGTTATTTGACCACCTACGACGGTGACGAACTGATACCAATTTTACTGCACTGATACTAATTTTGACCGCATACGACGATGAAAAACTAATACCAATTTTACTGCACTGATACTAACGATATTTGACCACCAAAGACTAAGTGGAACTGATACCTATTTTACTGCACTGATGCTGAAGATATTTGACGACCTATGACGATGAAAAACTAATACCAATTTTACTGCACCGATACTGAACACCTATGACGATGACGAACTGATACCAATTTTACTGCACTGATAGTAATTTTGACCACATTTGACGATGAAAAACTAATACCAATTTTACTACACTGATACTGACGTTATTTGACCACCTACGACGGTGACGAACTGATACCAATTTTACTGCACTGATACTACTTTTGACCACATATGACGATGAAAAACTAATACCAATTTTACTGCACTGATACTGCCGATATTTGACCACCAATGACTATGAGGAACTGATACCCATATTGCTGCACTGGTACAGGCGATATTTGACCACATATGACGATGAAAAACTAATACCAATTTTACTTCACCGATACTGACCACCTATGACGATGATGAACTGATACCAATTTTACTGCACTGATACTAATTTTGACCACATATGACGATGAGAAGCTAATACCAATTTTACTACACTGATAGTGACGATATTTGACCACCAATGACTATGTGGCACTGATACCAATTTTACTGCACTGATGCTGAAGATATTTGACCACATATGACGATGAAAAACTAATACCAATTTTACTGCACGGATAGTGACGTTATTCGATCACCTATGAAGATGACGAACTGATACCAATTTTGCTGCATTGGTACTGACGATATTTGACCACATATGACGATCCAAAAATAATACCAATTTTGCTTCTGTGATACTGACGATATTTGACCACCAATGAAAATGACGAACTGATACCAATTTTACTGCCTCATACTACTTTTGACCACATATGACGATGAAAAGCTAATACCAATTTTACTACACTGATAGTGACGATATTTGACCACCAATGACTATGTGGCACTAATACCAATTTTATTGCACTGATGCTGAAGATATTTGACCACATATGACGATGAAAAACTAATACCAATTTTACTTCACCGATACTGACCACCTATGACGATGATGAACTGCTACCAATTTTACTGCACTGATACTAATTTTGACCACATATGACGATGAAAAGCTAATACCAATTTTACTACACTGATACTGACGTTATTTGACCACCTATGACTATGAGAAACTGATACCAATTTTACTGAACTGATACTGACGATATTTGACCACCTATGACTATGAGAAACTGATACCAATTTTACTGAACTGATACTGACGATATTTGACCACCAATGACTATGAAGAACTGATACCACATTTACTGCAATGATACTGACGTTCTTTCACCACCAATGACTATGTGGAACTGATACCAATTTTACTACACTGATAGTGACGATATTTGACCACCAATGACTATGTGGCACTAATACCAATTTTATTGCACTGATGCTGAAGATATTTGACCACATATGACGATGAAAAACTAATACCAATTTTACTTCACCGATACTGACCACCTATGACGATGATGAACTGATACCAATTTTACTGCACTGATACTAATTTTGACCACATATGACGATGAAAAGCTAATACCAATTTTACTACACTGATAGTGACGATATTTGACCACCAATGACTATGTGGCACTAATACCAATTTTATTGCACTGATGCTGAAGATATTTGACCACATATGACGATGAAAAACTAATACCAATTTTACTTCACCGATACTGACCACCTATGACGATGACGAACTGATACCAATTTTACTGCACTGATAGTAATTTTGACCACATTTGACGATGAAAAACTAATACCAATTTTACTACACTGATAGTGACGTTATTTGACCACCTACGACGGTGACGAACTGATACCACTTTTACTGCACTGATACTAATTTTGACCGCATACGACGATGAAAAACTAATACCAATTTTACTGCACTGATACTAACGATATTTGACCACCAAAGACTAAGTGGAACTGGTACCAATTTTACTGCACTGATGCTGAAGATATTTGACGACCTATGACGATGAAAAACTAATACCAATTTTACTGCACCGATACTGAAGACCTATGACGATGACGAACTGATACCAATTTTACTGCACTGATACTGAAGATATTTGACCACATATGACGATGAAAAACTAATACCAATTTTACTACACTGATACTCACGATATTTTACGACCAATGACTATGTGGAACTGATGCCAATTTTACTGCACTGATGCTGAAGATATTTGACCACATATGACGATGAAAAACTAATACCAATTTTACTACACTGATACTGACGATATTTTACGACCAATGACTATGTGGAACTGATGCCAATTTTACTGCACTGATGCTGAAGATATTTGACCACATATGACGATGAAAAACTAATACCAATTTTACTACACTGATACTGACGATATTTTACGACCAATGACTATGTGGAACTGATGCCAATTTTACTGCACTGATGCTGAATATATTTGACCACATATGACGATGAAAAACTAATACCAATTTTACTGCACTGATACTGACGATATTTTACGACCAATGACTATGTGGAACTGATGCCAATTTTACTGCACTGATGCTGAAGATATTTGACCACATATGACGATGAAAAACTAATACCAATTTTACTGCACTGATACTGACGTTATTTGAACACCTATGACGATGACGAACTGATACCAATTTTACTGCACTGATAGTAATTTTGACCACATTTGACGATGAAAAACTAATACCAATTTTACTACACTGATACTGACGTTATTTGACCACCTACGACGGTGACGAACTGATACCAATTTTACTGCACTGATACTACTTTTGACCACATATGACGATGAAAAACTAATACCTATTTTACTGCACTGATACTGCCGATATTTGACCACCAATGACTATGAGGAACTGATACCCATATTGCTGCACTGGTACAGGCGATATTTGACCACATATGACGATGAAAAACTAATACCAAGTTTACTTCACCGATACTGACCACCTATGACGATGATGAACTGATACCAATTTTACTGCACTGATACTAATTTTGACCACATATGACGATGAAAAGCTAATACCAATTTTACTACACTGATACTAACGATATTTGACCACCAAAGACTAAGTGGAACTGGTACCAATTTTACTGCACTGATGCTGAAGATATTTGACCACCTATGACGATGAAAAACTAATACCAATTTTACTGCACCGATACTGACCACCTATGACGATGACGAACTGATACCAATTTTACTGCACTGATACTAATTTTGACCGCATACGACGATGAAAAACTAATACCAATTTTACTGCACTGATACTAACGATATTTGACCACCAAAGACTAAGTGGAACTGATACCTATTTTACTGCCCTGATGCTGAAGATATTTGACGACCTATGACGATGAAAAACTAATACCAATTTTACTGCACCGATACTGACCACCTATGACGATGACGAACTGATACCAATTTTACTGCACTGATAGTAATTTTGACCACATTTGACGATGAAAAACTAATACCAATTTTACTACACTGATACTGACGTTATTTGACCACCTACGACGGTGACGAACTGATACCAATTTTACTGCACTGATACTAATTTTGACCGCATACGACGATGAAAAACTAATACCAATTTTACTGCACTGATACTAACGATATTTGACCACCAAAGATTAAGTGGAACTGGTACCAATTTTACTGCACTGATGCTGAAGATATTTGAAAACCTATGACGATGAAAAACTAATACCAATTTTACTGCACCGATACTGACCACCTATGACGATGACGAACTGATACCAATTTTACTGCACTGATACTGAAGATATTTGACCACATATGACGATGAAAAACTAATACCAATTTTACTACACTGATACTGACGATATTTTACGACCAATGACTATGTGGAACTGATGCCAATTTTACTGCACTGATGCTGAAGATATTTGACCACATATGACGATGAAAAACTAATACCAATTTTACTACACTGATACTGACGATATTTTACGACCAATGACTATGTGGAACTGATGCCAATTTTACTGCACTGATACTAATTTTGACCGCATATGACGATGAAAAACTAATACCAATTTTACTGCACTGATACTAACGATATTTGACCACCAAAGACTAAGTGGAACTGATACCTATTTTACTGCACTGATGCTGAAGATATTGGACGACCTATGACGATGAAAAACTAATACCAATTTTACTGCACCGATACTGACCACCTATGACGATGACGAACTGATACCAATTTTACTGCACTGATACTGAAGATATTTGACCACATATGACGATGAAAAACTAATACCAATTTTACTACACTGATACTGACGATATTTTACGACCAATGACTATGTGGAACTGATGCCAATTTCACTGCACTGATGCTGAAGATATTTGACCACATATGACGATGAAAAACTAATACCAATTTTACTACACTGATACTGACGATATTTTACGACCAATGACTATGTGGAACTGATGCCAATTTTACTGCACTGATGCTGAAGATATTTGACCACATATGACGATGAAAAACTAATACCAATTTTACTGCACTGATACTAACGATATTTGACCACCAAAGACTAAGTGGAACTGATACCTATTTTACTGCACTGATGCTGAAGATATTTGACCACATATGACGATGAAAAACTAATACCAATTTTACTACACTGATACTGACGATATTTTACGACCAATGACTATGTGGAACTGATGCCAATTTTACTGCACGGATGCTGAAGATATTTGACCACATATGACGATGAAAAACTAATACCAATTTTACTACACTGATACTGACGATATTTTACGACCAATGACTATGTGGAACTGATGCCAATTTTACTGCACTGATGCTGAAGATATTTGACCACATATGACGATGAAAAACTAATACCAATTTTACCAAACCTATCACCGACGATATTTTACGACCAATGACTATGTGGAACTGATGCCAATTTTACTGCTCTGATGCTGAAGATAGTTGACCACATATGACGATGAAAAACTAATACCAATTTTACTACACTGATACTGACGATATTTTACGACCAATGACTATGTGGAACTGATGCCAATTTTACTGCACTGATGCTGAAGATATTTGACCACATATGACGATGAAAAACTAATACCAATTTTACTGCACTGATACTGACGATATTTTACGACCAATGACTATGTGGAACTGATGCCAATTTTACTGCACTGATGCTGAAGATATTTGACCACATATGACGATGAAAAACTATTACCAATTTTACTGCACTGATACTAACGATATTTGACCACCAAAGACTAAGTGGAACTGATACCTATTTTACTGCACTGATGCTGAAGATATTTGACCACATATGACGATGAAAAACTAATACCAATTTTACTACACTGATACTGACGATATTTTACGACCAATGACTATGTGGAACTGATGCCAATTTTACTGCACCGATGCTGAAGATATTTGACCACATATGACGATGAAAAACTAATACCAATTTTACTACACTGATACTGACGATATTTTACGACCAATGACTATGTGGAACTGATGCCAATTTTATTGCACTGATGCTGAAGATATTTGACCACATATGACGATGAAAAACTAATACCAATTTTACTACACTGATACTGACGATATTTTACGACCAATGACTATGTGGAACTGATGCCAATTTTACTGCACTGATGCTGAAGATATTTGACCACATATGACGATGAAAAACTAATACCAATTTTACTACACTGATACTGACGATATTTTACGACCAAGGACTATGTGGAACTGATGCCAATTTTACTGCACTGATGCTGAAGATATTTGACCACATATGACGATGAAAAACTAATACCAATTTTACTGCACTGATACTGACGATATTTTACGACCAATGACTATGTGGAACTGATGCCAATTTTACTGCACTGATGCTGAAGATATTTGACCACATATGACGATGAAAAACTAATACCAATTTTACTACACTGATACTGACGATATTTTACGACCAATGACTATGTGGAACCGATGCCAATTTTACTGCACTGATGCTGAAGATATTTGACCACATATGACGATGAAAAACTAATACCAATTTTACTACACTGATACTGACGATATTTTACGACCAATGACTATGTGGAACTGATGCCAATTTTACTGCACTGATACTAATTTTGACCGCATACGACGATGAAAAACTAATACCAATTTTACTGCACTGATACTAACGATATTTGACCACCAAAGACTAACTGGAACTGATACCTATTTTACTGCACTGATGCTGAAAATATTTGACGACCTATGACGATGAAAAACTAATACCAATTTTACTGCACCGATACTGACCACCTATGACGATGACGAACTGATACCAATTTTACTGCACTGATACTGAAGATATTTGACCACATATGACGATGAAAAACTAATACCAATTTTACTACACTGATACTGACGATATTCTACGACCAATGACTATGTGGAACTGATGCCAATTTTACTGCACTGATGCTGAAGATATTTGACCACATATGACGATGAAAAACTAATACCAATTTTACTACACTGATACTGACGATATTTTACGACCAATGACTATGTGGAACTGATGCCAATTTTACTGCACTGATGCTGAAGATATTTGACCACATATGACGATGAAAAACTAATACCAATTTTACTGCACTGATACTAACGATATTTGACCACCAAAGACTAAGTGGAACTGATACCTATTTTACTGCACTGATGCTGAAGATATTTGACCACATATGACGATGAAAAACTAATACCAATTTTACTACACTGATACTGACGATATTTTACGACCAATGACTATGTGGAACTGATGCCAATTTTACTGCACGGATGCTGAAGATATTTGACCACATATGACGATGAAAAACTAATACCAATTTTACTACACTGATACTGACGATATTTTACGACCAATGACTATGTGGAACTGATGCCAATTTTACTGCACTGATGCTGAAGATATTTGACCACATATGACGATGAAAAACTAATACCAATTTTACTACACTGATACTGACGATATTTTACGACCAATGACTCTGTGGAACTGATGCCAATTTTACTGCACTGATGCTGAAGATATTTGACCACATATGACGATGAAAAACTAATACCAATTTTACTACACTGATACTGACGATATTTTACGACCAATGACTATGTGGAACTGATGCCAATTTTACTGCACTGATGCTGAAGATATTTGACCACATATGACGATGAAAAACTAATACCAATTTTACTGCACTGATACTGACGATATTTTACGACCAATGACTATGTGGAACTGATGCCAATTTTACTGCACTGATGCTGAAGATATTTAGGGGTTCTTATGTTAAACCACCAAAAATGATTTATTCAAATATTTAACTCAAGTTTACTACAATTAAGTTACAAAGTAATTTAATGATAACAATCGTAATAAAAGTTGAATTTCCAAAAATGTACGAGCGCGGCTAGTGGTTGGGAAAAAGATCGTCGTTCCGAAGTAAGTTGAAAAAGAGAAGTGAAGTGAGTAGTTTACAAAAGGAAACGTATGTAAATAGAAAGGAATGTGCAAATTGAAAAGTGCAGGGTGCCACAGTACTCCCCCCGCTAGATAAAACTAACGGTATCGAAGAGGTATAGTTACGTGTCTGCCACTACGAGTAGGTTTCATCGGGACAGGTTGAGGCTGTTGCTCTTCTACTTGTTGGTTGGCAGTCGATTCTGTGCAGTTGGAATTGGCTAGGAATGCCGGCTTTAATCGATCAATGCTGACATTAGTCCGGCGTCCTCTTATGAGTACTTCGAAAATTTTAGGCGATCGCTTGATTACTTGATACGGTCCATCGTAAGGACATGTTAATGATGGTCGTATAGAGTCATTGCGCACGAAGACGTGAGTTGATGTTTGCAGAGCGGGCGATACAAATATTTTTGACGTTGCATGATGTGCTGTCTGCGTTGGTCGCAGTTTCTGCATCGCTATTCTGAATTGCGATACCGTGCCTTCCGTGATTGGTTTCGGTTTGCTCTCTTGGAAGAACTCGCCAGGGATACGCAGTGTCGAGCCGTAAACAAGTAACGCGGGGCATGCTTTGATGTCAGGCTTAAAGGCTACTCGCAACCCTAGCAGTATCATTGGCAATTGTTGTAACCATTTTGAAGGATCGTGGCATAGTATGGCCGACTTTAAACTCCTGTGCCATCTTTCGATTAAGCCATTTGATTGCGGGTGGTACGGAGTCGTTCGAAGATGTGTTGCGCCGATTGTTGACATTAGCTCTGTAAAAACGGCGGAATCGAATTGCCTTCCTTGGTCTGACGTGATGCGTTCTGGGACACCAAACCGCGCAATCCAATGGGACAAAAGTGCTTTTACGACCGATTCGGCAGACATGTCAGCCATAGGCGCTGCCTCCGGCCATCGCGTGTAACGGTCTATCATTGTCAAACAATACCGTTTCCCCTCGCAAAGTGGGAAGGGACCCACTATATCTATGTTGACATGCGTAAATCGTTCTTTCGGTGGCTCGTATTTCGAAGGTGAGGATTTAGTATGGCGATGAATCTTCGCTCTTTGGCATGGTTCACAACAGCGGACGAAAGTGGTAGTGTCTTTCTTGATGCTCGGCCAAACAAATTTTTGTGTGATTAACTTTACTGTCGCACGGGCACCTGGGTGTGACAAACCATGTACTTTTCTTAAGACGGTTTCTCGAAACTCCTTTGGCACGTATGGACGGATGGTAGATGTTGATGTATCGCATACTAATAGAGCGGTGCTGTTGGGTATCGGAAAAGATTTTAGTATTAGTGAACTATTTTGCATACCTGTTCCGTTCAGCATTGCTTGTAGCTGAGTGTCGGTTTGCTGAGCGGCTGCGACCTTTGTATAGTCGATCATAGTTTCGATCGATTGTATGCGCGACAATAGGTCTGCTGTAACGTTTCCTTTTCCGGGTATATGACGTATGTCGGTTGAAAATTGCCCAATAAAGTCGAGTTGTCGAAGTCGACGAGGTGGAGCCTTCTCGGGTTTTTGACGAAATGCATAAATAAGTGGACGATGATCGGTGACAATATGACATTTTCGGCCTTCAAGCATGTAACGGAAATGAGATACGCCTTGGTATACAGCTGTCAATTCACGGTCGTACGTACTGTAGTTGCGTTGCGGAGCGGTGAACTTTTTTGAGTAAAATCCGAGCGGCTCTAGTTCGCCATTAACAACTTGATGCAGTGCAGCTCCAACAGCGGTATCTGACGCGTCGACATATAACGCTAACTCTGCATCCGCTGCGGGGTGCGCGAGGAGCGTTACATTCGCCAGTTCGTTTTTGCAGCGTTCGAATGCAGCTTCGGCTTCGGCATTCCATTTAATTGGCGTGCTGTCATTTTTCTTATTGCCGATGATGAGGCTATGTAGATGTGATTGATATGACATCGCATTTGGCAGAAATTTCCTGTAGAAATTTACCATTGCTAGAAAGCGTTTCAATTCTTTGGCGATAGAAGGCTTCGGAAAATTACTAATCGCGGAAACTTTCTCCGGCGTTGGATGGATACCTTGAGCGTCGACTAAATGTCCCAAGAACTTTAGTTGACTTTTGCCGAACTCGCACTTCGAAGGATTTATAGCAAGGTTATGATCGCGTAGGCGTTGAAAAATTTGTCGTAAGTCGTGCCGGTGTTGCTCGATAGACGTGGATGCAACGCAAATATCGTCGATGTAAGGAAATGCGAAATGCAAACCACGCAAGACCTCGTTGATTAACCTTTGAAAGGTTTGCGCGGCATTGCAGAGACCAAAAGTCATATAGTTAAACTCGTACAAGCCGAAAGGTGTCGTAATCGCGGTCTTTGGGATGTCTTCTTCGTGGATGGGCACCTGGTGAAAAGCACGTTGGAGGTCAATTTTAGAAAATATGGTCTTACCTCGCAAATTTGTAGTAAAATCAGTAAGGTACGGAAGCGGGTATCGGTCGGGCACGGTCTGCGAGTTAAGGGCACGATAGTCCCCGCATGGTCTCCATGTACCGTCGGATTTTTTGACCATGTGCAATGGGCTAGACCAGTTGCTGCTCGACGGACGACAGATGCCTGCTTTCATTAGGAACTCAAATTCATTTCGCGCTGCCTTAAGCTTGTCGGAGGGTAGTCGCCTCGGTCGTGCAACTACCGGTTGGCCAGTTGTAATTATTCGATGCGTAACGTTACTTTTCGTTGATGATCCTTGCGGTGCTAGTTTCGTGATGTCAGAGAACTCAGCCAATAATAATGAAAACGGCTCGGTTGTGTCAAACGTTTTGATTGTGATTGGGTCTTGCATATTTGGAAGCGTTAGAGGTGCATGCAGCTGGGTTGTGTTGTCGATGATTTTATTGCGGCGTAAGTCTATCAGTAAGTCGTAACAACGGATAAAATCTGCGCCGATAATAGGAGTCGTTACGTCAGCAATCACAAATGACCATTGAAAATTGCGGCGGAGGCCGAGATCTAAATTAATTATCTTTTCCCCGATGACTTTAATAGGCGTTCCGTTTGCGGCGTAGAGCCTTGTTGTTGTAGGTCGTACATCATACGTTTTACTCATGAACGGAAGGACGGAAACATCAGCACCAGTGTCGACGAGAAAAGATTTTTTCGAGTTCTTGTCGTGGACCTGCAAGCGAAAAACTTTGCGCTCAGTGTCTAAGTCTTCGCCATGGCTCGACACGCGCGTTGACAGTCATTTTGTAGATGAATTTGTGGTTGTTGCGTCACTTTTAAAACAACATGGACTCCTGCATTTGCGAGCGCTACGCCCGTATTTTTTGTGGTACCAACATTCATCGACAGCTGCGCTTGATGTTGACGCTCTTGACGCGGAGTTACCACTCCGAGGTCGTGGACGTGAATTATTGTGACTGCGGTTCCTAGAACGTGAACGAGATGTTAGCTTTTCGAATTTCTTACCCAACTCCACTATAGCTGCACGTAGTTCGTTTATTTCGTTTGGTTTGTCCAAGCTGACTTTGTTGATGTGGCCTGGAGTGATGGCGTCGACGATAGAATCTGCTATCTTTGTAAATTCAGCTGCGGTGCCGGATGAGGCGGCTACTACCGGCTGTGCGAACTCTGGCAAGCGCTTCGTCCAAAGGCCTTTTAGTGCTGCCTCCCCCAGAGTGCTACCCGCTACTCTCTTCATTTCGTAGTAAAGTTCTGATGGCTTCTTGTCTCCTAGCGGCAGCTCTGACAAGAGGCGATTTAGTCGTCGCTGTTCGCTGTCGGCGAAATGTTCTATGATTTTTTGTTTTACGTAGTCGAATCTGTCGCTTTGTGGCAAGGAAGCAATGACATCGCTCAGCTGTGCAATAACGTTCGGATCGAGCGCAGCTAGAATTGTAGCGGTCTTTTGCTTATCGGCTGTAATGCCTGATGCAGAAAACCAAAAATCCATCGTAGTGAACCAAGCCTCAATATTTGTGTTGCTCATTGGTGGTATCGGGAGTCTTGCGTACACCGCTGCTACCGTGTTAGCTGGTGGAGTGTTATTCGGCGGTGTGCCAGGATTTGTTGAAAAAACACTGTCGTTAGGCATGGTTGTTTGCTCAAAAGTTGGAACCGCGTGTTCGTAGTTTTTTACGTTTGTGTAATATACCCGTTTCAGAAGGTGGTGTGATTTAACGGGAGTATATTGCCGTTGTCCGTAAAATTTCTCAGCGGGGTCACCAGTTTTTAGGGGTTCTTATGTTAAACCACCAAAAATGATTTATTCAAATATTTAACTCAAGTTTACTACAATTAAGTTACAAAGTAATTTAATGATAACAATCGTAATAAAAGTTGAATTTCCAAAAATGTACGAGCGCGGCTAGTGGTTGGGAAAAAGATCGTCGTTCCGAAGTAAGTTGAAAAAGAGAAGTGAAGTGAGTAGTTTACAAAAGGAAACGTATGTAAATAGAAAGGAATGTGCAAATTGAAAAGTGCAGGGTGCCACAGATATTTGACCACATATGACGATGAAAAACTAATACCAATTTTACTGCACTGATACTGACGTTATTTGAACACCTATGACGATGACGAACTGATACCAATTTTACTGCACTGATAGTAATTTTGACCACATTTGACGATGAAAAACTAATACCAATTTTACTACACTGATACTGACGTTATTTGACCACCTACGACGGTGACGAACTGATACCAATTTTACTGCACTGATACTACTTTTGACCACATATGACGATGAAAAACTAATACCTATTTTACTGCACTGATACTGCCGATATTTGACCACTGATACCAATTTTACTGCCTCATACTACTTTTGACCACATATGACGATGAAAAGCTAATACCAATTTTACTACACTGATAGTGACGATATTTGACCACCAATGACTATGTGGCACTAATACCAATTTTACTGCACTGATGCTGAAGATATTTGACCACATATGACGATGAAAAACTAATACCAATTTTAATGCACGGATAGTGACGTTATTCGATCACCTATGACGATGACGAACTGATACCAATTTTGCTGCATTGGTACTGACGATATTTGACCACATATGACGATCCAAAAATAATACCAATTTTGCTTCAGTGATACTGACGATATTTGACCACCAATGAAAATGACGAACTGATACCAATTTTACTGCCTTATACTACTTTTGACCACATATGACGATGAAAAGCTAATACCAATTTTACTACACTGATAGTGACGATATTTGACCACCAATGACTATGTGGCACTAATACCAATTTTACTGCACTGATGCTGAAGATATTTGACCACATATGACGATGAAAAACTAATACCAATTTTACTGCACGGATAGTGACGTTATTCGATCACCTATGACGATGACGAACTGATATCAATTTTGCTGCATTGGTACTGACGATATTTGACCACATATGACGATCGAAAAATAATACCAATTTTGCTTCAGTGATACTGACGATATTTGACCACCAATGAAAATGACGAACTGATACCAATTTTACTGCCTCATACTACTTTTGACCACATATGACGATGAAAAACTAATACCAATTTTACTTCACCGATACTGACCACCTATGACGATGATGAACTGATACCAATTTTACTGCACTGATACTAATTTTGACCACATATGACGATGAAAAGCTAATACCAATTTTACTACACTGATACTGACGTTATTTGACCACCTATGACTATGAGAAACTGATACCAATTTTACTGAACTGATACTGACGATATTTGACCACCAATGACTATGAAGAACTGATACCACATTTACTGCAATGATACTGACGTTCTTTCACCACCAATGACTATGTGGAACTGATACCAATTTTACTGCACTGATACTGACGATATTTCACCACCAATGACTATGAAGAACTGGTACCACATTTACTGCACTGATAATGACGTTATTTCACCACCAATGATTATGAAGAACTGATACCACTTTTACTGCACTGATACTGACGTTATTTCACCACCAATGATTATGAAAAACTAATACCAATTTTACTGCACTGATACTGACGTCATTTGATCACCTATGACGATGACGAACTGATACCAATTTTACTGCACTGATAGTAATTTTGACCACATTTGACGATGAAAAACTAATACCAATTTTACTACACTGATACTGACGTTATTTGACCACCTTCGACGGTGACGAACTGATACCAATTTTACTGCACTGATACTAATTTTGACCGTATACGACGATGAAAAACTAATACCAATTTTACTGCACTGATACTAACGATATTTGACCACCAAAGACTAAGTGGAACTGATACCTATTTTACTGCACTGATGCTGAAGATATTTGACGACCTATGACGATGAAAAACTAATACCAATTTTACTGCACCGATACTGACCACCTATGACGATGACGAACTGATACCAATTTTACTGCACTGATAGTAATTTTGACCACATTTGACGATGAAAAACTAATACCAATTTTACTACACTGATACTGACGTTATTTGACCACCTACGACGGTGACGAACTGATACCAATTTTACTGCACTGATACTGAAGATATTTGACCACATATGACGATGAAAAACTAATACCAATTTTACTACACTGATACTGACGATATTTTACAACCAATGACTATGTGGAATTGATGCCAATTTTACTGCACTGATGCTGAAGATATTTGACCACATATGACGATGAAAAACTAATACCAATTTTACTACACTGATACTGACGACATTTTACGACCAATGACTATGTGGAACTGGTACCAATTTTACTACACTGATGCTGAAGATATTTGACGACCTATGACGATGAAAAACTGATACCAATTTTACTGCACCGATACTGACCAATTATGACGATGACGAACTGATACCAATTTTACTGCACTGATACTGAAGATATTTGACCACATATGACGATGAAAAACTAATACCAATTTTACTACACTGATACTGACGATATTTTACGACCAATGACTATGTGGAATTGATGCCAATTTGACTGCACTGATGCTGAAGATATTTTTGACCGCATACGACGATGAAAAACTAATACCAATTTTACTGCACTGATACTAACGATATTTGACCACCAAAGACTAAGTGGAACTGATACCTATTTTACTGCACTGATGCTGAAAATATTTGACGACCTATGACGATGAAAAACTAATACCAATTTTACTGCACCGATACTGACCACCTATGACGATGACGAACTGATACCAATTTTACTGCACTGATACTGAAGATATTTGACCACATATGACGATGAAAAACTAATACCAATTTTACTACACTGATACTGACGATATTCTACGACCAATGACTATGTGGAACTGATGCCAATTTTACTGCACTGATGCTGAAGATATTTGACCACATATGACGATGAAAAACTAATACCAATTTTACTACACTGATACTGACGATATTTTACGACCAATGACTATGTGGAACTGATGCCAATTTTACTGCACTGATGCTGAAGATATTTGACCACATATGACGATGAAAAACTAATACCAATTTTACTGCACTGATACTAACGATATTTGACCACCAAAGACTAAGTGGAACTGATACCTATTTTACTGCACTGATGCTGAAGATATTTGACCACATATGACGATGAAAAACTAATACCAATTTTACTACACTGATACTGACGATATTTTACGACCAATGACTATGTGGAACTGATGCCAATTTTACTGCACGGATGCTGAAGATATTTGACCACATATGACGATGAAAAACTAATACGAATTTTACTACACTGATACTGACGATATTTTACGACCAATGACTATGTGGAACTGATGCCAATTTTACTGCACTGATGCTGAAGATATTTGACCACATATGACGATGAAAAACTAATACCAATTTTACTACACTGATACTGACGATATTTTACGACCAATGACTATGTGGAACTGATGCCAATTTTACTGCACTGATGCTGAAGATATTTGACCACATATGACGATGAAAAACTAATACCAATTTTACTACACTGATACTGACGATATTTTACGACCAATGACTATGTGGAACTGATGCCAATTTTACTGCACTGATGCTGAAGATATTTGACCACATATGACGATGAAAAACTAATACCAATTTTACTGCACTGATACTGACGATATTTTACGACCAATGACTATGTGGAACTGATGCCAATTTTACTGCACTGATGCTGAAGATATTTGACCACATATGACGATGAAAAACTAATACCAATTTTACTGCACTGATACTGACGTTATTTGAACACCTATGACGATGACGAACTGATACCAATTTTACTGCACTGATAGTAATTTTGACCACATTTGACGATGAAAAACTAATACCAATTTTACTACACTGATACTGACGTTATTTGACCACCTACGACGGTGACGAACTGATACCAATTTTACTGCACTGATACTACTTTTGACCACATATGACGATGAAAAACTAATACCTATTTTACTGCACTGATACTGCCGATATTTGACCACTGATACCAATTTTACTGCCTCATACTACTTTTGACCACATATGACGATGAAAAGCTAATACCAATTTTACTACACTGATAGTGACGATATTTGACCACCAATGACTATGTGGCACTAATACCAATTTTACTGCACTGATGCTGAAGATATTTGACCACATATGACGATGAAAAACTAATACCAATTTTAATGCACGGATAGTGACGTTATTCGATCACCTATGACGATGACGAACTGATACCAATTTTGCTGCATTGGTACTGACGATATTTGACCACATATGACGATCCAAAAATAATACCAATTTTACTGCACTGATGCTGAAGATATTTGACCACATATGACGATGAAAAACTAATACCAATTTTACTGCACGGATAGTGACGTTATTCGATCACCTATGACGATGACGAACTGATATCAATTTTGCTGCATTGGTACTGACGATATTTGACCACATATGACGATCCAAAAATAATACCAATTTTGCTTCAGTGATACTGACGATATTTGACCACCAATGAAAATGACGAACTGATACCAATTTTACTGCCTCATACTACTTTTGACCACATATGACGATGAAAAACTAATACCAATTTTACTTCACCGATACTGACCACCTATGACGATGATGAACTGATACCAATTTTACTGCACTGATACTAATTTTGACCACATATGACGATGAAAAGCTAATACCAATTTTACTACACTGATACTGACGTTATTTGACCACCTATGACTATGAGAAACTGATACCAATTTTACTGAACTGATACTGACGATATTTGACCACCAATGACTATGAAGAACTGATACCACATTTACTGCAATGATACTGACGTTCTTTCACCACCAATGACTATGTGGAACTGATACCAATTTTACTGCACTGATACTGACGATATTTCACCACCAATGACTATGAAGAACTGGTACCACATTTACTGCACTGATAATGACGTTATTTCACCACCAATGATTATGAAGAACTGATACCACTTTTACTGCACTGATACTGACGTTATTTCACCACCAATGATTATGAAAAACTAATACCAATTTTACTGCACTGATACTGACGTCATTTGATCACCTATGACGATGACGAACTGATACCAATTTTACTGCACTGATAGTAATTTTGACCACATTTGACGATGAAAAACTAATACCAATTTTACTACACTGATACTGACGTTATTTGACCACCTTCGACGGTGACGAACTGATACCAATTTTACTGCACTGATACTAATTTTGACCGTATACGACGATGAAAAACTAATACCAATTTTACTGCACTGATACTAACGATATTTGACCACCAAAGACTAAGTGGAACTGATACCTATTTTACTGCACTGATGCTGAAGATATTTGACGACCTATGACGATGAAAAACTAATACCAATTTTACTGCACCGATACTGACCACCTATGACGATGACGAACTGATACCAATTTTACTGCACTGATAGTAATTTTGACCACATTTGACGATGAAAAACTAATACCAATTTTACTACACTGATACTGACGTTATTTGACCACCTACGACGGTGACGAACTGATACCAATTTTACTGCACTGATACTGAAGATATTTGACCACATATGACGATGAAAAACTAATACCAATTTTACTACACTGATACTGACGATATTTTACGACCAATGACTATGTGGAATTGATGCCAATTTTACTGCACTGATGCTGAAGATATTTGACCACATATGACGATGAAAAACTAATACCAATTTTACTACACTGATACTGACGACATTTTACGACCAATGACTATGTGGAACTGGTACCAATTTTACTGCACTGATGCTGAAGATATTTGACGACCTATGACGATGAAAAACTGATACCAATTTTACTGCACCGATACTGACCACCTATGACGATGACGAACTGACACCAATTTTACTGCACTGATACTGAAGATATTTGACCACATATGACGATGAAAAACTAATACCAATTTTACTACACTGATACTGACGATATTTTACGACCAATGACTATGTGGAATTGATGCCAATTTTACTGCACTGATGCTGAAGATATTTGACCACATATGACGATGAAAAACTAATACCAATTTTACTGCACCGATACTGACCACCTATGACGATGACGAACTGATACCAATTTTACTGCACTGATACTGAAGATATTTGACCACATATGACGATGAAAAACTAATACCAATTTTACTACACTGATACTGACGATATTTTACGACCAATGACTATGTGGAACTGATGCCAATTTTACTGCACTGATGCTGAAGATATTTGACCACATATGACGATGAAAAACTAATACCAATTTTACTACACTGATACTGACGATATTTTACGACCAATGACTATGTGGAACTGATGCCAATTTTACTGCACTGATACTAATTTTGACCGCATACGACGATGAAAAACTAATACCAATTTTACTGCACTGATACTAACGATATTTGACCACCAAAGACTAAGTGGAACTGATACCTATTTTACTGCACTGATGCTGAAGATATTTGACGACCTATGACGATGAAAAACTAATACCAATTTTACTGCACCGATACTGACCACCTATGACGATGACGAACTGATACCAATTTTACTGCACTGATACTGAAGATATTTGACCACATATGACGATGAAAAACTAATACCAATTTTACTACACTGATACTGACGATATTTTACGACCAATGACTATGTGGAATTGATGCCAATTTTACTGCACTGATGCTGAAGATATTTGACCACATATGACGATGAAAAACTAATACCAATTTTACTACACTGATACTGACGATATTTTACGACCAATGACTATGTGGAATTGATGCCAATTTTACTGCACTGATGCTGAAGATGTTTGACGACCTATGACGATGAAAAACTAATACCAATTTTACTGCACCGATACTGACCACCTATGACGATGACGAACTGATACCAATTTTACTGCACTGATACTGAAGATATTTGACCACATATGACGATGAAAAACTAATACCAATTTTACTACACTGATACTGACGATATTTTACGACCAATGACTATGTGGAATTGATGCCAATTTTACTGCACTGATGCTGAAGATATTTGACCACATATGACGATGAAAAACTAATACCAATTTTACTACACTGATACTGACGATATTTTACGACCAATGACTATGTGGAACTGATGCCAATTTTACTGCACTGATACTAATTTTGACCGCATACGACGATGAAAAACTAATACCAATTTTACTGCACTGATACTAACGATATTTGACCACCAAAGACTAAGTGGAACTGATACCTATTTTACTGCACTGATGCTGAAGATATTTGACGACCTATGACGATGAAAAACTAATACCAATTTTACTGCACCGATACTGACCACCTATGACGATGACGAACTGATACCAATTTTACTGCACTGATACTGAAGATATTTGACCACATATGACGATGAAAAACTAATACCAATTTTACTACACTGATACTGACGATATTTTACGACCAATGACTATGTGGAATTGATGCCAATTTTACTGCACTGATGCTGAAGATATTTGACCACATATGACGATGAAAAACTAATACCAATTTTACTACACTGATACTGACGATATTTTACGACCAATGACTATGTGGAATTGATGCCAATTTTACTGCACTGATGCTGAAGATATTTGACCACATATGACGATGAAAAACTAATACCAATTTTACTACACTGATACTGACGATATTTTACGACCAATGACTATGTGGAATTGATGCCAATTTTACTGCACTGATGCTGAAGATATTTGACCACATATGACGATGAAAAACTAATACCAATTTTACTACACTGATACTGACGATATTTTACGACCAATGACTATGTGGAATTGATGCCAATTTTACTGCACTGATGCTGAAGATATTTGACCACATATGACGATGAAAAACTAATACCAATTTTACTACACTGATACTGACGTAATTTTACGACCAATGACTATGTGGAATTGATGCCAATTTTACTGCACTGATGCTGAAGATATTTGACCACATATGACGATGAAAAACTAATACCAATTTTACTACACTGATACTGACGATATTTTACGACCAATGACTATGTGGAACTGATGCCAATTTTACTGCACTGATACTAATTTTGACCGCATACGACGATGAAAAACTAATACCAATTTTACTGCACTGATACTAACGATATTTGACCACCAAAGACTAAGTGGAACTGATACCTATTTTACTGCACTGATGCTGAAGATACATATTTGACGACCTATGACGATGAAAAACTAATACCAATTTTACTGCACCGATACTGACCACCTATGACGATGACGAACTGATACCAATTTTACTGCACTGATACTGAAGATATTTGACCACATATGACGATGAAAAACTAATACCAATTTTACTACACTGATACTGACGATATTTTACGACCAATGACTATGTGGAATTGATGCCAATTTTACTGCACTGATGCTGAAGATATTTGACGACCTATGACGATGAAAAACTAATACCAAATTTACTGCACCGATACTGACCACCTATGACGATGACGAACTGATACCAATTTTACTGCACTGATAGTAATTTTGACCACATTTGACGATGAAAAACTAATACCAATTTTACTACACTGATACTGACGTTATTTGACCACCTACGACGGTGACGAACTGATACCAATTTTACTGCACTGATACTGAAGATATTTGACCACATATGACGATGAAAAACTAATACCAATTTTACTACACTGATACTGACGATATTTTACGACCAATGACTATGTGGAATTGATGCCAATTTTACTGCACTGATGCTGAAGATATTTGACCACCTATGACGATGAAAACCTAATACCAATTTTACTGCACTGATACTAACGATATTTGACCACCAAAGACTAAGTGGAACTGATACCTATTTTACTGCACTGATGCTGAAGATATTTGACGACCCATGACGATGAAAAACTGATACCAATTTTACTGCACCGATACTGACCACCTATGACGATGACGAACTGATACCAATTTTACTGCACTGATAGTAATTTTGACCACATTTGACGATGAAAAACTAATACCAATTTTACTACACTGATACTGACGTTATTTGACCACCTACGACGGTGACGAACTGATACCAATTTTACTGCACTGATACTGAAGATATTTGACCACATATGACGATGAAAAACTAATACCAATTTTACTACACTGATACTGACGATATTTTACGACCAGTGACTATGTGGAATTGATGCCAATTTTACTGCACTGATGCTGAAGATATTTGACCACATACGACGATGAAAAACTAATACCAATTTTACTGCACTGATACTAACGATATTTGACCACCAAAGACTAAGTGGAACTGGTACCAATTTTACTGCACTGATGCTGAAGATATTTGACCACCTATGACGATGAAAAACTAATACCAATTTTACTGCACCGATACTGACCACCTATGACAATGACGAACTGATACCAATTTTACTGCACTGATACTGAAGATATTTGACCACATATGACGATGAAAAACTAATACCAATTTTACTACACTGATACTGACGATATTTTACGACCAATGACTATGTGGAATTGATGCCAATTTTACTGCACTGATGCTGAAGATATTTGACCACATATGACGATGAAAAACTAATACCAATTTTACTACACTGATACTGACGATATTTTACGACCAATGACTATGTGGAACTGATGCCAATTTTACTGCACTGATACTAATTTTGACCGCATACGACGATGAAAAACTAATACCAATTTTACTGCACTGATACTAACGATATTTGACCACCAAAGACTAAGTGGAACTGATACCTATTTTACTGCACTGATGCTGAAGATATTTGACGACCTATGACGATGAAAAACTAATACCAATTTTACTGCACCGATACTGACCACCTATGACGATGACGAACTGATACCAATTTTACTGCACTGATACTGAAGATATTTGACCACATATGACGATGAAAAACTAATACCAATTTTACTACACTGATACTGACGATATTTTACGACCAATGACTATGTGGAACTGATGCCAATTTTACTGCACTGATGGTGAAGATATTTGACCACATATGACGATGAAAAACTAATACCAATTTTACTACACTGATACTGACGATATTTTACGACCAATGACTATGTGGAACTGATGCCAATTTTACTGCACTGATGCTGAAGATATTTGACCACATATGACGATGAAAAACTAATACCAATTTTACTGCACTGATACTAACGATATTTGACCACCAAAGACTATGTGGAACTGATGCCAATTTTACTGCACTGATGCTGAAGATATTTGACCACATATGACGATGAAAAACTAATACCAATTTTACTACACTGATACTGACGATATTTTACGACCAATGACTATGTGGAACTGATGCCAATTTTACTGCACTGATGCTGAAGATATTTGACCACATATGACGATGAAAAACTAATACCAATTTTACTGCACTGATACTAACGATATTTGACCACCAAAGACTATGAGAACTGATACCAATTTTACTGCACTGATGCTGAAGATATTTGACCACATATGACGATGAAAAACTAATACCAATTTTACTACACTGATACTGACGATATTTTACGACCAATGACTATGTGGAACTGATGCCAATTTTACTGCACTGATGCTGAAGATATTTGACCACATATGACGATGAAAAACTAATACCAATTTTACTGCACTGATACTAACGATATTTGACCACCAAAGACTAAGTGGAACTGATACCTATTTTACTGCACTGATGCTGAAGATATTTGACCACATATGACGATGAAAAACTAATACCAATTTTACTACACTGATACTGACGATATTTTACGACCAATGACTATGTGGAACTGATGCCAATTTTACTGCACTGATGCTGAAGATATTTGACCACATATGACGATGAAAAACTAATACCAATTTTATGAAAATGACGAACTGATAATAATTTTACTGCCTCATACTACTTTTGACCACATATGACGATGAAAAGCTAATACCAATTTTACTACACTCATAGTGACGATATTTGACCACCAATGACTATGTGGCACTGATACCAATTTTACTGCACTGATGCTGAAGATATTTGACCACATATGACGATGAAAAACTAATAGCAATTTTACTACACTGATAGTGACGATATTTGACCACCAATGACTATGTGGCACTGATACCAATTTTACTGCACTGATACTGACGATATTTGACCACCAATGACTATGAAGAACTGATACCACATTTACTGCAATGATACTGACGTTCTTTCACCACCAATGACTATGTGGAACTGATACCAATTTTACTGCCTCATACTACTTTTGACCACATATGACGATGAAAAGCTAATACCAATTTTACTACACTGATAGTGACGATATTTGACCACCAATGACTATGTGGCACTGATACCAATTTTACTGCACTGATACTGACGATATTTGACCACCAATGACTATGAAGAACTGATACCACATTTACTGCAATGATACTGACGTTCTTTCACCACCAATGAATATGTGGAACTGATACCAATTTTACTGCACTGATACTGACGATATTTCACCACCAATGACTATGAAGAACTGGTACCACATTTACTGCACTGATAATGACGTTATTTCACCACCAATGATTATGAAGAACTGATACCACTTTTACTGCACTGATACTGACGTTATTTCACCACCAATGATTATGAAAAACTGATACCAATTTTCCTACACCGATACTGACCGCCTATGACGATGACGAACTAATACCAATTTTACTGCACTGATACTGACGATATTTTACCACCAATGACTCTGTGGAACTGATGCCAATTTTATTGCACTCATACTGACGTTATTTCACCACCAATGACTATGAAGAACTGATGCCACTTTTACTGCACTGATACTGACGTTATTTCACCACCAATGGCTATGAAAATCTGATAGCAATTTTACTACACCGATACTGACCACCTATGACGATGACAAACTGATACCAATTTTAGTGCACTGATACTGACGATATTTTACCTCCAATGACTCTGTGGAACTGATGCCAATTTTATTGCACTGATACTGACGTTATTTCACCACCAATGACTATGAAGAACTGATGCCACTTTTACTGCACTGATACTGACGTTATTTCACCACCAATGACTATGAAAAACTGATACCAATGTTACTGCACTGATACTGACGATTATACTAACGATATTTGACCACCAATGACTAAGTGGAACTGGTACCAATTTTACTGCACTGATGCTGAAGATATTTGACGACCTATGACGATGAAAAACTAATACCAATTTTACTGCACCGATACTGACCACCTATGACGATGACGAACTGATACCAATTTTACTGCACTGATACTGACGTCATTTGATCACCTATGACGATGACGAACTGATACCAATTTTACTGCACTGATACTAATTTTGACCGCATACGACGATAAAAAACTAATACCAATTTTACTGCACTGATACTAACGATATTTGACCACCAAAGACTAAGTGGAACTGATACCTATTTTACTGCACTGATGCTGAAGATATTTGACGACCTATGACGATGAAAAACTAATACCAATTTTACTGCACCGATACTGACCACCTATGACGATGACGAACTGATACCAATTTTACTGCACTGATACTGAAGATATTTGACCACATATGACGATGAAAAACTAATACCAATTTTACTACACTGATACTGACGATATTTT